>OY728136.1:573248775-583248775 GCA_963277665.1 Viscum album
ACAAAAATACATGATGTGATCTACGGTATGGTAATACACATTTTACTCAATTTTCATATATTTCAAATAATTTTAAATAGAAAATATAATGAAAATACTATATATTTAAATAAAATACATGACTTATGTTCCAAATTTAGAGAATGATAATATTTTAAATTTGGATATATATATATATATATATATTGATTTCTCAATAGAAATGATTTTTTTAATTGACTATTCACTTAACCAACTAATTAATAATTCACACATTTCTCAATAAATTTTACAAAAAGATTTTAAACATGAACCACAAAAAAATATAACATAATTAAATTGTATACACTTATTCCACATATATATTTTTATTCTATAAATCAAATAAAAATAATATATTAACTAATAATAGAATTATATAATCAATCAAATCATTAATAATATTATAAACAAAGCTTTAAACATTTTAGGGGGTAGTAATGGAGGTTTGTTACGAAATAGAAACAATATAAACATATTAATAACATGAAAATAAAAGAAAACATACAATAATAATATTACAAAAAATTAAATAATAATATAAAATAGATATATAATTCTTGTAATACAAAAAACTTTCATTAAACCACACAGAAAAAAATATGTTAAAATTATATATCAGACATATAATTTCAACCAAAACCTCGTAAATTCAATGATTATATTTATAATATTTATAAAATATACCGAAAAAACAAATTAAAACAATAAAAAATATAAATATATAAATAAATGATAATAATGTTAAAAGTACTAATAATAAAACAACACAATAACATGAAATTTACCATAGGAATTGGTTGAGATGACATGATATCTGGGGAGAAAAATTTAGGATGGTGATTTTACAAATGGGGATGAGTAGTTCAATGATTGTAGAATATTTTTTGCAATTGGGGTCTTCTGATTTTGAAAATGTGAGACCATTGAGGGGATATCATGCTTCATACCACCAGAAATCCCAGAGAGGTTCTATGTAAAGTTATAATTGAAAAGGAGGGGGATTTTCGGATTACAGGATATTGATGATTTGGTTGGGGGAGAGATTTGAGGTAGAGAGGGTATTAGTGACTAAGAGTGGGGGTATTAGTGTTGAGGTGGAGAGTGTTTTTGGCTAAATATATTGTGGCGGGTTTTACAAAAATTATGGTGAAATTTTTTAAATTACAACTATTATATAATAAAACCATAACAATGCATAACATTGAAATTTATATATATGTATATATCATATATATTCATTAAAAATGATTGGGTCATAAAAATGATCATTTGGACTGTATATAGAACTTCTCAAATTTATTAAAATATTTTTTTCCATAAGAGATACCCCCTCTATTATAATATAGATGAAATTATTACAATTTCATGAATACAAATAATTTAACTCTCTTCAAAAATTGATTTAATTTTCATTTAGGACGTTATTATTTGATTCACCCATCCACAAATTCATTATCAATTTCTCAATACAAAAAATTATTCAAACCCATAAAATTCAATGATGTTTTATAAGATAAGTTAGTACATAATTTATACATATTTAATATATTTTCTACAATTTCAATTAAAAAATATAATAAAAATACTATCTATGAAAATAAAAAACTATATATATATTTCAAAAGAAGGAGAATAGAAGTATTTTAAATTATGATAAATATATAGCCATTTCATTCAATATAACAACGAATTTATTAATCAATAATTCACTAAACCCACTTCTTAATCATTCAAAAACTTATCAATAGTATTTATAACAATATTTTAACCATTATAATTCATAAGTATTATATTCTCATATGGATCTACGTAAATTTTTTTATGTCATTATTCTTTAACAGAAAAGGCAAACACATGTAAAATGTAATTTGTATCCTTTGTAGAACATATAAATGCTCAAAAAGAATTTTCATCTTTAACCCATCATATTTAATGTATCCCTCTTAAATATAGTATTTATAGTACCACACTACATGGAATATGTAAAAACGATTATAATGATGTTATGGAAATGGAAATAATTTTGAAATATAAAAGTTTTGGGAAAAAAGCCCTCAAGGAATCATTGACGAATTATGAGGTGATTGTGTTTGTTGACAAAGAGGGCCTCCATGTTGTGTTTTCTCATAAATCTGGCCACGATTTATAATTTGATGACAAGAGGGGTTTACAAAGTGATTTTTTGGGTTAAAGTGATGTTTTTGGCACCTAAAAAAGAATGGATGATTTGGATGTGGTACAAAAAGTGATTATACAAGGTGGTATAGTTTTCTAGTGTTTTTCGAAAAAGGAGTTGTGGGAAAAATTAGAGTGGTGATAAAAAATGGTGCGCAAATTATTAGTGTGGTGTGTGAAATAGAGGAATGTATTTTTTCACACAAGTGGTGTTTTGAGATTAGAAGCTCAAAAATTTGAAAAGGCATGAGGTGCACAAATAATTAAGGCATTTCTTGAAATACGATGTTTCACAGAAGAAGTGTTTTCTATGCTAAAATATGATTACGCACTGAAGAATGGTTATTTTCATAGGTTTTTATTTTTCCTATAAATATTAAGTGACCCACCCATTAAATTAAGCTCATGACTTAGAGAATATCTGAGCTCTGGGGCGCGAAATTCGAGTACACATGATATTTGTGTGTAAATGATAAGTTTTCATCTAAAATAAATGGTTTCACGTAAAGAAGAGGTAGCATGAAAATGAAATTTTTTGCGCCTAAAATATGTGATTGCATGTAAAGAAAATGTGGAACATAAAATAAGTTTTTTGCGTGTAAAATTTGGTTGTGAATAAAAGATGTTTCTTCTCGTAAAGAAATGGTTTCATGTAAAATAAGGTTGTTTCACATAAAAGAAAATGTTGTTCATAAAAGAAGGTGGTTCCTTGTAAAATAATTGGTTTCACATTAAAGTGGTATTGCACAAAAAGTGGATTTCAAACAAAGGAAGGGAATTATGTTCAAGTCTAAGTAAAGGACGTGCGTAAAAATAGAGGTTTTTCTGTACCCCTGGTGCAAAGAGATATTCACTCGTGGATGAAAGTTAAACATTAATAGATCATCTATATTCAATTTAGGATGCATGGATTCATGAAAATGAAGAGACCTAAAGGGCTATAAACTTTGAGTGGATCATTTACAAATCAGTGAGTGCTGGAAAAGGAAGAAGGTTATCCTTTCTACCAGTAGTGAGCTAGTGAGAGAGAGACATGGAGTGACCCTTGGGAAAGCAGTGAGCTGAACCCAAACATTGTAAAGGTAGTGAGCCTTGTCATAAAAGTGATCTCTCCTGAACATTGTAAATTGGAAGTGATATTTTGTGGATTTGTTACATCAGCGCACTTCCATTTTATGCTCCTTGGACGTCGTCCTGTGAGGTTGAACATAGTAAAAATATCAATTTACGCATGTTTTCATTTCTACATCGCATTAAAAGAATCATCATCATCATATAAATAAGGGATGACTAAGATCAATAGAAACACATATGTGAAAACAAAGAGACCCTTATAATATTGATTTCATGATCATGTGGGGAAGGAAGAATTATGGAATAGAATATCCAAACCATGATTCGCCTATATTAGGGTTTTTAAGCCCTATTTGGTCCAAAAAAAATACTTATTAATGTTGTTTAATGTTAGTTAATTGTGACCTCTCATTAATTTTACAATAAGAAAACTATTAAATGTAAGTATAAGAGGGGGTTATTATAGAATTATATTCAATAGGAATGGATTAACTAAAAACAATTATAGAATATATTTTGGACCCTTATATTGATATGTAACTTCCTAGAACAACATAATAAAATCAATAAATAATTTTGTTGTATTTAGAGGAAAATTATGGAGGGAAATTGAGTGGATAATATTTATATATTATTTTATCATTATTTAGAATGGGTGGTATTGTGGGTATCTATAAGAAATTCTACAATGCTTTTCTTGGATTCAGGATATAGGGCTTGTATAAATCTATTATAGAAAAATAAATACCACCATCATTTTATAAGTTCTCCAATATGGTATCTTAAAACTAAAATTTGATCTTTTAAATTTTTTTATTTTCGATCCTAGTTTTTTTAAAAATACTTTAGATATGAAAACATAATTTTAAAAAAACCAAATAATTTCAATTTTATACATTTATGTTAATACATAAAGGGTTATTATTATTTTGAATTAACATATTTTAGGTCATGAATATAAATTTTATAAATAATTATATAATTTTTTTAACAAATGGAATTCATAATTAATACTGTATATAGACACCATATTTTACTATTCACATTATATAACTATTAAATAATATTATAATGATTAATTATTAATTAATTATGATAGGGTGATCATAATTGTTTAGATAATTTTGGAAAAAAAATTGTACTTATAAATGATTTTAATAAAATAAAAACCTCAATTTATTTTAAATAAATGTTCTTTATATAAAAATAACCATAACTCCCTTTTAAAAAAAAATTCATTATTCTTTAAGATAAATGATTATTTACTTTATTTTTTATTTCATCGTTGTAATTTATATATAATCATTGCTGAAAATGATACCAAAAATTAACACTGTTTATTTTCTAGTATAATTTTAAATGAAACATAATTTTCACATAAATAAAAAAACTACCATATTTATAGAAATCGACTTTAATGGTCATTTTTCCCATTATAATAGTTTTATTATGCATTAAAACACAAACTTTTATAACTTTTAAATTCATTTATATCATTATCATTATTTCTATATCATGTTAATTCCATTATTGATTACCATATTTATTGTATAAATGAATAATTTTATTTTTTATATATTATTTATAATATACAGTCCTTTAGAGTTATAGATTATCTGGTTATACTATATTGCTTTGTATTCTAAAAAAATTTCTTTAAAAAAATATTATATAAAAAATAAAAAAAAAATACCAATTGGATAAGGTATGTAAGTTGTTATTTATAGTTGATAGTTCTGTTATATCATACTAATCCTCCACCATTCAAAAATAATTAAATTATTAAAATTTATTATTTACATATGATGAACAAGTTGAAATATATATTTTTTTTATTTAATTTTTTACAAAAAAAGTAATGATCATTAGAGGATATTGTGAATTTTTTGAGTTATTTTGGGATGAATCAGAGAGACTTGAGAATCTAATAGAATATTATAATAGGTAACTATATAAATTGAATAAGATTTATAATTCATTATTAGGGATTAAATTGAGCAAAGGAAAAAAATCTTATATTTGTATGAGTAATCAATCTTAATTTGTAAGGTTGGATAAGACCATGATTAATATATATTGGAAATCGTCCCTTTATATAAAAGTATTTATAATTTTTTATATAAAAGAAATCTTATAACATAATTTTTATACATATTAATTATCCCAAAAATCCACAATATTCATAATTATTTGTATGTAATAATTCTACTAGTTAAATTGTAAGGGTAACTAATGGGATAAATATTTGATAATTTCATGAGATTTATAATGTCATATAATTGTTAATAATACAATATTTAATTGTTATTAAGATTAGAATGAAATAGGTAAGGTTGCATTGTGGTCTAATGTATTGGACAAATTTAATAGGTGTTGTGATAGATAACATAGTCAATCCATTACAATTTATTTACTGATTAGGATAATGAAATATTATAAAATATTAGATTCAAATCATGCATTATTTTTTTTTATAAAAATATTATGAATTTAAAGATAATTATCATTATACTAGTTGGGATATCCGAAAGGAAGAATGATACTAGAGGAAACCATAAAACTGCCACATTTCCTTGCATTTAGTTATTAACATGTGGAAAATGGTATGTTTATTTCATATATAATGAGAGGATTTCATGAATAAGATAATCACAAGGGGAAAAAATTTATTGGGAAATAGAAAATTTGTAATTTAGATGATTTAATTTTATTTTATTAATCTATATCTATTATTGAATATTTAAACGTGTAATATAATGGAGAAAATAATAGAAAGAATATTACAATCTAAAAAAATATTAAATATTGAATACATTGTCTTTTATAAAATACAATGGGAATTGTTGACCTTAAATTACAAATAAGAACAAATTTATAAATATATTCACATTTTAATATTAAAAACATAATAATTATATTTTTTAAATATAATGAATAAAATAAATGTTTTTAAGAGAAATTGGTGTATAATAATAACTGATATTGTATTCCATTATTGATCCAATGTATTGAAGAGGAAAAATTTATGAGTTAATAATGAAGTTATTTTATTTCATTGATCAATTATATTATAGAAAGATGAATAAAAATTTTATTATATTAACACACTCTATTATGGAGGAATTAGAAAACATATGTTTTCTTTCATACATGATTATATTGATCCTTTTTAATGATTGTAAAAAATGTGTTATTGGTATGTAGTGGTACTATTAATTATATGGTATTTGAAGAAATGTATTTGTGAATTAATATCTTACATTTTAATGTTAATACATCTATGATCACACCAAATATATTTTTTATGTGAGTATATGGAGAAGCACTGAATGCATGTGTGATCTAGTATAATCATTACACAATTATTACTATCATGAGATTGAAATGTCTCAAATACAATACATTCTCATGTTCTAAAGATGATATCATCTGACCCAACGTAATTTTGTCATGCATGAAACTATCTCACATAATTATATTAAATATAATTGGTTCGTGGAAAAAAATCTATCAATCAACCCTACCATCATAAGAATTAGTCTCCCTCATTTGTTATTAACAATATAAATATAATTGTGTGGTTATAATTTCATTGATTTTAGTTTTATATCGATGGGATTTTGATTCAATGAAAAATTATGGATATTTTAACCTATAATATAGATTGGATTCCTAGGATAAATTATAAATATAGTGTGGAAAATAAATCCCCCTTTACCCCCTCAATGTGATACATCACAACATACTTTGGAACATCATGAGGAATAATATCAAATCTTGGTTTCTTATAAATACTCCTCTATCTGTTTGAAAAATTGTTGAGAATATAATTTTAATCAATTGATTTTTCGTTTCTTTTCTTATTATAATTAATTTTAAAGTATGATAGAATATGATTACCTATCTCATTATTCACAATGCATTTTTCATTATTTTATTGTAATGTCGTTTTTAAACATTATAATAGTGGTCATACAAGGAAATTTATTCATAAAAAAAAATTTATTTTGATGTAAAAATAAACCAATGAAATTTAATTACCATGTCAATAATATTATACAATAACTATTGGACATGAAAATTCAAAGGGACATCAGATTTGATTGAGATCATTTTTAAATGGGATATCCATATAAATGAGTAATAAACAGATTTTATGGGAAATAATGATTAAATATATTAGTATAATTTAAAATTATAATATTTATAAATAAGTCACAATGTTAAATCATATTCTCTTATAAAATCAATGGTTTTAGAGATAATATTGAATACATAACTCTTGTCAGAAAAAAACGTTTAAATTTCCATTAATAATATATTTTAAATGGTTCAAAATTATTAGGAATAAAATATTTATATCATTTAGACATACAAAAAAATTTCCATATACTATGAGATGTGAAAATTTATTGTTTTTAATAAGGATATCATATAGGAGATGCCACTACTAGAACATGGTGTTTTCCCAACTCTACTATAGCAACAGTATGAGGAAACCGCTTATGTAGTGTAAAAGAAGCAACATTTTCCAATGGTTTGTTCAAGACGTTGGCAATGTGTATATATTTGAAACAATTCCCAACTGTTTTCCAAAACCATTGAGAAACAACTATTCTCTCTAAGTTATACAGACTGTTTTGAAAAACTGTTGGTAAAGGGAAGATTTCCCAATGATTTATAAAAACCATTGAGAATGTTTTCCCCCTAATACCAAGTGCCCCAACTCCCAGTCGGTCAGATTGCAAACCTAATTCAGACCTCCTACCGAATAATTCTCGGCCACGAAACACCTTCCAGCTGAAGATCATCTTCAATATAACAAATTTTTATTTTTATACATCAAATTAGTAAGTGTTACCATAGTTTTAGTGTTCTTCCTTTTTTTGTTTTATGTTTCATGTTTTGATTTTGTATTAATTTGAGTTATTTCTATTGGAGTACCGATCCTTTTGGATTATGTTACGATTTTTTGTTCTACACATCATACATTGTAAAGGGTCTGTTTAGTGGGGTTTTTTTAGTGCAAGGGGTAAAGGGTTTGTTTTATTTTATTTGTTTAGTGGGTTAAAGGGTTTGTTTTATTTTGGTTATATGTTTTTTGTTTAGTGGGGTTTTATATTTTATGTTTAGTATGGTTTTATGTTTTTTGTTTACTAAAATGTATAATTCATGATAGTTTTTCATTATTAATGAATAAAATTAATTTAAATTAAATTACCCTAAGGGGTTACAAGAAAGGAAGGGGGGGTGTCCATGTGTGGGGAGTTTTCCAGGTGTGGGTGGGTTATCTAGGGGTGGGGGCTGCAGGGGATATGGGGGGTGTAATGGTGTTGGGAGGGGGGTATGGGCTACCCCAAGGAGGGGTTTGGGTTGTTCAGATTGTTAGGTTGTGGTGTCCAGGTGGGTTAGGGGGTGTGGGATGGGCTATCTAGGTGGGAGGTGGGGGAATGTCTAGGTGGGGTGTTTTCCAAGTGGGGGTTGTAGGGGAGGGGGTTTGGGATGTCCCGGTGGGGGAGGGGTGTCAATGTGGGGGTTTCAGGGGACGGGTGTGGACTATCTAGGGAGGGGGTGGACTGTATTGGGTGGGATATCCAGGTGGGGGAGGGGTATGGGATGTCCAAGGGGCGAGGTTGTCCTGGGGGGGTGGGGGTTTGGGCTGTCCAGGTGAGGGGGGGGCTATCTAGGGTGGTTGTCGAGGGGGATACATGGGAGGGGGTGTGGTCTGTCCAGGGCACCTGTCGGCGAGCGGGGGGGGGATACATGGGAGGGGGTTTGGTCTATCAAGGGAGGGGTGGGTTGTGCATGGGTGGTGGTGGGTGGGCTATCTAGGTGGGGGAGGGGGTGTGGGCTCTCAGGGTGGTGTGTTGTCCAAGGGTGGTGGAGGTGGGTAGTCCAGTTGGGGGAGGGGGTATTGTTTGTCTAGGGTGGTGGGGGTGGGTGGTGTGCGATGTCATGTGGGTGTGGGATGTCGAATGGGGTGGGCTGTCCAAGGGGGATGGGGTGGGATGTCCAGGTGGGGGAGGGGGTGTAGGCAATCCCTGGGGGTGGGGGTGGGTTGTACAAGTGTTGGGGGTGTGTGATATCTAAGTGGGGTGGGGTGGGCTCTTCTAGAGTCCTGGTACACCCTATAAAACCCCCCATCCCTGGAAAACCCACCTAGTCCCGCTGACCCCCCTAGATAGCCCCACTTCCCCCGTGGTTATCCCGCCCACCCCCTAGACATCCCCCACACCACCACACCCTTGGACAGCCCACCCACCCCCGTGGACACCCCGTAACCCCTGAACATCCCCACCACCCCTGTAGATAGCCCACCCATCCATCTTGTACACCATTAGACTTCCCCACCCACCCCCCTGGACACCCCCTCTGCCCGGGGACAGCCCACACCCTGTGGATAGCCCTCCCACCCCATGGACACCCCCATACACCCCTAGACATCCCTGCCAACCCCGCCTCCCCCTAGACAACCCCCACCCCTGGACACCTTGTACCCCCTGGACAGCCTCTCCACCCCCGTGGATTGCCCGCATAACCACCTGGATAGCCCGTACCCCCTGAACACCCCACCCCGGTGGACAGCCCCCCCACCCCGGACACCCCCATCCCTCTGATGCCCCCACCCCTTAGAACCCCCCACCCACCCACCCCCTTGACACCCCTTTACCCACTGGACAACCACTCCACCCACGTGGACAACTGGACCCCCCCCCCCCCGTAGACAGCCCACCCACCCCCTAGACAACACGTCTAACCACCTGGACACACCGTACCACCTGGTTAGCCCCACCAACCCCATGGATAGCCTTCCCACCCCCTGGACACCACATACCCACTGGAAAACCCCTCCCAGCCCCTAGACATCCTTCTCACCCACCTAGACAGCCCGACCACCCCCTGGACACCTTCTACCCCCTGGATAGCCTTCCCACCCCCTGGATAGCCCGCCCACCTGGACACCTCGCCCCCTAGTCATACCCCACACCCTGGAGGGCCTTGTCACCACCTGGACACACCGCACCCCTGGACACTGCCTCCCCCTTGGCCAATGTATGTTATCACCCAAATTATCTACTAAAATATGAAAATTCATTGATCTAAATTTAATAAACTCCTAAATAATTCTCCTCCACAAGTTTACATCATCTTTTACACTCGTGTATATTTCTTCAAGTATATTTTTTTTTATAAATATAGTATTTTTTTTGTCTTTTATATTATGATTCTCATATAGTGTAATCTCTCAGTTAAGGTTTCATATAAGGTGAAAAATTCTCATTTACTTAAATATATTTTTGATGAAACTTCAATCTTACTTAATTTCTTTAGATGAAATGACATAAACAAATTGTTTACAGAATGGATAGAAGATGGATGTATGAAACCGATCAGATCTCAAGTGATTTTCAAATAAATTTGTATAGATTTTTAGACTTTTCATTTCCCAATGCCTCAGATAGTGTTCGCATACACTGCCCATGTTCCAATTGTGTTGGTAGACCCTGATTGAGCCATGAATAAGTCATCTACCACATATCCAAATATTTCATTCAAGAAAACTACTATGTGTGGTATCACAATGGGGAGGAAATAAAATATCAAATTGCCGATGATCCAAGTGAGAGGAATTAAGTGGATAATTTGTTATATGACCATTTTTAGTTTATTCATCATCATGAAAAATAAAGGATTCTAATAGAATAAGACTTTGATATGAGCACATATTATGCGTCTAATGAAAATGATGATGTTGTCAGGGTGAAAAATTGAATGATGCTGCCACGACTCCAGTGTATACACAAAGAGATAAAATGAAAAAGTTGGAATTTTTAATATGTTTGTTTCCAGGGAAATCAATGTATGCGATTTCTGATACATCAAACTATTACATTCTTACCTTCATGAAGGAATTACTTCCATATTATTCAAATATTCCTTCAAACCAATATAAGGCATGGATGTTAGTTGATAAACATGTATTTTCAAGAATCAAAATTCATGCTTTCCTGAATGATTGTAGTTTATTCGTGGAGGAAACCACTGATCAAAAGGATTGTGTAAAATGTGACACAGCCCACGGGAAGTCAAAATCTGATGGAACACCATCCCACATGCCATAGAAAGTAATGTGGAACATTCCACTGATACCCAAAATCTAGAATATTTTTATGATTGATGAAATATCAATAAAAATTAGTTGGAATTGTACTGAGAGAAAGAAGACTAACGATGAGTTGGTTCACCCTACAGATGAATTTTCATGGAAGATATTTGATGCTCGATATCCTAATTTTGTAGCTGGCCATCGTAATGTAATGCTGTGTATTTCATGCGATGGTTTTTATACTTTTGGGAATATTCATACATTTCACAACACATGGATAGTTTTTATACACATTTATAATATTCCCCCATGGTTGTGTTTGAAAAAACCATTAACTTTCATGATTATACTCATATCTGGCCTTTCTGATCCCGAAATTGATATTGACATATACATCAAACCTTTAATAAATGAGTTGAAACTTATTTTTTATGCGGGTGTGTGCATATGTGATACGTATTTGAAGGAAATAATCCAGATGTGTGTTGCACTTATGTGGATGATCTATGATTTTCAAGCTTATTCAATGATGTCTGGATGGAGCACGAAGGGAAACCTGTCATGTCATGTCTGTATGAAGAATACACCATCCAAAAAACAGAATCATCAATATAGTTTCAATTTTATTGGACATCGATGATTCTTTCCAATGGACAATCCATATAGAAATAATCTTCAAAGATTTTATAATACCATAGAGACCGATGATCCACCATAATTTATAACTGGAACTGATGTTCTTAATGAATTGAAAGATTTCAGTTTTTCATTTGGGAAGGGTCGAATACAATTTTGAAAGGGAAAGAATGTTTCAACTAAAACATGTTACAATTGGAAGAAGAGGAGTATCTTTTACTATTTTTTTATTGGTCAACCAATTTGTTACGTCATTTCCTAAACATAATGAAAATTGAATGGAATATATGTGAAATGATTCTTTCGATACTTCATAATGTTAAGGGAAAGACAAAAGATAAATTATGGTCTTTGAGTGACATAGTGGCTTGGGGAATCAGACTAGAATTTCAACATGTACATATCAGTGAATAGAAATGGAAAGATCCATGTGCTCCTTATATGATGATTGTGATGGCGGTGAGGGAAAAATTGAACTATTAAATTTTTGAATAATATTACGAACAATTGATATTTATTGATTTGTTGTGCCTGAATATACGTGTGATTAGGGAGGTCATGTTATATTTATTTTTAATCTATAAATAATAAAACTTGACTTGATGAATTGCTGTGAAATCCCCCTATTTTAATGAAATTTTAATTTTTTAGTGGAATATAGAAAACCGGTGGTCTGATTAGATGTTGATATAATGAAATTATTTGTTTAACCTTGAAATAATTTTATTAGAAAAATAAGTAAATACCATCCCATGAATCCCGAACAGCCCCGCAGTCTGCACCCTGGACACCCCTACCCCCGGACAGCCTCCCCACCATCCTTTCAAGACCCCAGACAGCCCCCCACCCTCCTCCCTAGACCACGGACAACCACCCACCCATCTCACTTGACCGAGATAGCCCCACTCCCCCCACCCTTCTCCATGGACCCCAGACATCCACCAGATAGCCCCCACCCTCCTCTTGGGACCGCGAAAAACCCCCCAACCTCCTCCATAGACCTCAGACATCCCCATGGATAACCCCCACGGACTACCCCTTGGATAACCCCCTCGTAAAGCCCCCAGACAACCCCCCTGGACAGCCCCCACCCAGCTCCCTATACACCGTACAACCCCCCCGGACAGCCCCTACCGTCCTCCCTTGACCCCATACATCCCCCCACCTTCATAGACCCAGGAAATCCCCCCCCCACCATCCTCCCTGGACCCCGAACATCCCCCACCCTTCTCCCTGGACACTGGTCAGTCCCCCCACCCTCTTTCCTAGACCTCAGACAACCCCCCTAACCGCCCTCCCACCATCCTCCTTGGACCCCAGACAACCCCCCAACCCGACACTCCAACATTTGGCGAGTGGATGTTAGGTAAATATAAAACATCATGGAAATTAAAAAAATTCTAAGACATCATACCTTGATTATGTATACAATCACACTCTTAATTCGGCATCTCAGATCCCAATCTAATATCTCTTCAGGATTCAACCTAAACCCTAACTAAAAAGAGGGGTTTAGAGTTTCGGAAAACTTATCCCACACATTCGAATTGTGTTGATACGTTAGTAAAATGATCCATGGGTCATATGTGATGTGTATGAGTCAACCCCACCTCAATCTGAGGCAGGGTGTGGCTGGTATCACTCGACATGTCATTCATTTGTTTAAAATGGACACCTTTTAAGTAAAAACCACTGGCATATGGAAGACCGATAAAAAAATCAGATTGTGTTGATAATTTATCACAAGGATCCGTGGTTAACTTTTGACATGTACGAGTCAAACTCACCTCAATATGAGGCATGGTGTGGTCAGTACCACTCAAAGTGTCTCACATTTATTTGAAATGAACAACATTTTAAGTGAAAACAACAACTGAAATACACAAATCCGACCAAATTCATTCATATTGTCTTGATTCATTTTTTATGTGTAAGAGTAAACCTCGCCTCAATCTGAGGTGAGGTGTGGCCGGTACCACTCAATGTGTCTCACCTTTATTTGAAATGGACATCATTTTAAGTAAAAACATCAACTTACATAAAAAACCTACATAAAGAAATTCAGATTGAGTTTATACATTAGGAATACAATCCATGGGTCATATGTGAAGTGTATGAGTCAACGACACCTCAATCTGAGGCATGGTGTGTCTGATATCACTAGAAGTGTCTTTCTTTTGTTTAAAATGGACAACAATTTTAGAAAAACCACAGGCATACAGATAACTGATCAAACATATTCATATTGTGTCAATAATTTAGAAAAATGATATGTGGTTCATTTTTTATGTGTATGAGTCAACCCCACCTCAATCCGATGCACGGTGTGGGTGGTACCACTCAAACTGTCTCACTTTTATTTGAAATGGACATCATTTTAAGTAAAAACAATAACTATCATACGGATAACCAACCAAACACATTAGGATTTTGTTGATACATTAGGGAAAAAATCCTTGGGTCATATGTGATGTGTAAAAGTAATCACCACCTCAATCTGAGGCATGGCGTGGTTGGGGTCACTCGAAGTGTCATTATTTTGTTTGAAATGGACAACATTTTAAATGAAAACAAAAACTGGCATTCAATAAACTGATCTAACACATTCATATTGTGTTGAAAATTTAGGAAAACTTTCATGTCTCATATATGACGTATACGAGTCAAACCCACCTCAATACAAGGCACGGTGGGGCCGATATCACTCAAATAGTCAATCTTTTATTTAAAATTGACACCCTATTAAGTAAAAACAACAAAAGGCATATGGAAATCCAACCAATCGTATTTGAATTACGTTTATTCTTTAGCACAATGATCAATGGTTAAATTATGACGTGTATGATTCAACCCCGCCACAATCTGAGGCATGGTGTGGTCGGGACCACGCAATGTGTCTCACTTTTATTTGAAATGGACAATATTTTATGTGTCAAAAATCATACATAGAGAAAATCAATCAAACACATTTGGATTGTGTTGATACTTTAGGAAAAAATCCATGGATAAATTTTTATGGGTATGAGTCAACCCCGCCACAATCTGCGGCATGTTATGGACGGTATCACTTGAAGTGTCCTTTTTTGTTTAAAATGAACAACATTTTAAGTGAAAATAATAACTGGCATACATAAAACGGACCAAACAAATTTTGATTCTATTTATAAGTTAGTAAAATGATCCACTGGTCATTTTTGACGTGTACGAGTCGACACTAACTCTATCCAAGGCACAGTGTGGCCAGTATAACTCGAAGTGTCTTTCTTTTGTTTGAAATGGACAACATTTTATATCAAAACAGCAACTGGAATATGTAAAACCAAACTAATGCATTCGGTTTGTATTGATACATAAGGAAAATGATTCATCGGTCATATGTGACTTTTAAAAGTCAACCTAGCCTCATTATGAGGCACAGTGTTTCCTGTATCACTCGAAGTGTCTTTCTTTTGTTTAAAATGGACACTCTTTTGGATAATAAAATGACATACAAAAACCGACCAATTTTTTTTGGATTGTGTTGATACATTAGAAAAACGGTCCATTGGCCATTTTTGATGTGTAAATATCAACCCTACATCAATCCGATACAAGGGGTGGCTGATGCCACTCAAAGTGTCTCACTTTTATTTGAAATAGACTACATTTTAACAGAAAACTACAACTGACATACGAAAAACATAACAAACGAATTCACATTGTCTTTATATTTAAGGAAAACGATTCATGGGTCAATTGTGAGGTGTATGAGTCATCCCTACCTCAATCTAAGGCACAGTGTGGCCGGTAACACCTAAAGTGACTCACCTTTATTTTAAAATCAGAACATTTATTGTAAAAACAACAACTGACATATGAAAAACCAACCTAACACATTCAGATTGAGTTGATACATTAAGAAAACAATCCATGGGTCATATGTGACATGTGCGAGTCAACCCCACCTCAATATAAGGTACATTGTGACCGGTATCACTCTATGTGTCTTTCATTTGTTTAAAATGGACAACCTTTTATGTAAAAAAAACTATCATACAGAAAACCAACCAAACGTATTCGGATTGTGTCGATACATTAGCACAAGGATCTATGGTTCATTTTTTATGAGTATGAGTCAAACCTGCCTCAATCTGAGGCACAATGTGGCCGGTACCACTCAAAGTGTCTCATTTTTATTTGGAAAGGACAAGATTCTAAGTGAAAACATAAACTGGAATATGGAAAACTGACGAAATGCATTTGGATTTTTTATATACTTTAGTAAAACAATTCATGGGTCATATGTTACGTGTACGTGTCAACGCCGCCTCAATCCGAGGCACAATGTGGCCGGTGTCATTTGATGTGTCTTTTTTTATAAATGGACATAATTTTAAGTAAAAACAACAAATGGCATATGGAAGACCGACTTAACGCATTCGTATTGTGCTTGTACTTTAGAAAAACAATCTATGGGTCATATGTGATGTGTACAACTCAACCTTGTCTTGATCCGAGGCATGGTGTTGCAGGTATCAGTCAAAGTATCATTATATTGGTTAAAATGAACACCGTTCATTTTAATAACAACAAATGGAATACGAAAAACTGACCAAACATATCCATATTGTGTTGATACTTTAGCATAATGATCCATGGTTCATTTTTTATTTTTACGAGTCAACCCCACCTCAATAAGAGGCATAGTGTGCCTGATACCACTCAAAGTATATGTCCCCAGCCTTAAACATTACTTAATGATGAATTAAATGAATAATTCACATAGAGGATCTTTTCAGGTTTATTGTTTTAGAGAATTAGGTCATAACTATTACATCTCAAAAGATTACATAGTAGACACTTCTAATAAGTTTCCATAAAATGAAAAAACACTTGAAAATAAGAATGTCTAGTTCTATGTTTTAGATAGAATGTCATTCCTTGATCCCATCCTTGACCCTATTCATCATTAAGTCCTGTGGAAAACATTTCAAAATCTAGGGACGAGTATAAAAAGCCCAGTAAAGGATACACAAAGAGGGAAAACTATTACTTTTTGAAAACAACAAGTAAATCATGAGTACTTTACCAATGTAATACTTTTCACCTTTATGAAGTAGTAAAAACTCTTCACTGAATAAAAGACCATTACTTACCCTTTTGTAACCAAAATATTACCATAAAACACATATAAAGAACACATAACAAATAAAGGTAACTTGGGAAATAAAAATACTTAAATGGAATAACCATATGGTCTACTTCCACGCATACTTAATGGAATAGCCATACGGCCGACTTCCATACCCAATGCATTAGAGGTTATAACATAACCACCCGTCCTGGTATCTATCACACCACCCATCATATGGTTTATCATGTAACCACCCGGAAAATGTCCATGTACCATCATTACACATAAAATATTGAAAATATAAACATTTCAACAACAACATTTCATTTGAAATCACAATAAGTAATTCCAAGTTATTGAATTAATCAATCCACTTTCAGAAATCATTCAAAAAAGATTTTTGAATCAAAGTGTACCATACCACTTTGAACCTATTAATGGAATTATAATTTTAAAACATTAATGTTCATATAAATAAATAATGAACACCATTTTAAAAACATGGACATTAAATATAATGATTTATAATAATGAATCTTTAAAACATTAAAAACAATATTTTTGTTAATGATTTTTTATCAATATGAGAGACTCTTGAATAAAAATAATTGTGTAATAACATTTAATAAAAACATTATAATATCATGAGAATAAAGGGATTCATGATATAATATGCCAAAGGACAGTATACACACCATATAAGAGTTAATTGGTGCATGACAACAATGATGTATCAATGGAAATGTAAACTGGTATGAAATCCATTGTAAAGATGGTATCCTTAAATTAAGGATAAATCTATCACATAATTATGTGTGAGAAATATAAATACACCCAATATAAGTGGATATTAGGTGTGAAACAATCAGAGGTCATTCACACATAATCATGGAAAAACAAAACTAATGACATAGATATTTATCTCAATGAAATGAGATTGAGTTATGATTTCCCATACAAGTTTGTAAACATTTATAAATGAGATGATTTTGTGTAGAAATAGTATATCCACAAAAAGGTTTGGGGAAATTACAACATAGAGATTCCACACATAATATTGGAATAATTAAATCAAGATGTGGATGTTTACCCCAAAGAATTGAAAGTGGGTTAAAAAGTTCCCTTAAAAAATCTGACCGCCTAACGACGTCACTTTATAATTTAGAAAATGAGTTGATGAGAGAGAAAATGGTATCTAATCACTTGGAAATAAAATTTACATAAATAAGGATATATAATAACATATCCCAACATAATAGTATGTGAATTAAAAGACTTAACAAAAGAAGTCCTTTAAAAAGTGGAGGGTGAAAGGCCCCCTTACCGAGTTGGGTAACTTTCGAAACGTACACCGCATCGGAGAAGGGTCATACAATGAAGATGTAAATACCCATAAATGAAATTATACTACACAATGTGTATAATAATGGTCAGTACATACACCACTCAAAGGAAATAGTTTCAAACGTAGCATAAATGTCATGGCAATAAAAGTGAGATGAAAAATCCCTTACGAAAACTCGGCAGCCTAACGGCGCCAGTTAAAACTTCCAAAAATGGATTTATGATATCAAATAGGGTCTCTCATAATATGAAAATAAAAAGTAAAGTATGAGTAATATAAAATAACATCCCCAAAAATAATAAAGATGAGCTTAAAAGAAATGACATAAAATAGAGTACTTAAAAAGAAAGAGAGAGGTTGGATCTCTTATGAAACATCGGCAGCCTAACGGCGCCACTCAAAACATTCAAAATGGATTGATGAGAGAAAATTGGGTCTCTCATCATATGAACATAAAAATTACAGAAAGATTAATATAAAAGAACATCCCAATCATATGAACGATGAGCATAAAAGGAATGACATAAAAGAGTGTACTTAAAAAGAAAGAGATGGGTAAGATCCCTTACCTCAAGTCTGACTTGTCTTGTTCGTTTATTTATATTCCGGAATAATAAACATTGGTCAATTTATAATTTCTTAAGAGTCTCTTTTATATATTTTTATTCAGTTCATATCACATATTATATTGTTATAATTATTGGTTAATAATGTGAGTACATATCACACGTTTTTGTCGATGTTTGGTACTTGAGTCAAAAATGAACTTGTTTGAAAATGATTGTCCATGTAGTTATAAGTAAATATACTCCCGAATAGTATTAATGATTTATATATCATATATATCCAGTAAATATAAATTTTATACTACTTCATAACATTTTTAGATAAAAAAGAAATAAAATGCACCATTCATGGAGACGGTAGGCCGTACGTACGCATGAACTCTACTTTCATTTCTTTGTCATATTAATGGAATTAAAAATAATTGAGATATATATATATTATAATTCATTTATAATATATTTTTTATATAGGTCAAATATGTTAATTAATTTCATTCTTTAAACATTCCATGTATTGCATGAACGAGTCACATCACTTGAGGGGGCGGTAGTCCACACTTTCTCGTATGAAATTATCGCATTTCCACAACGTGAAAAGCATAAAAGAATGTTTTAAATATAAAATTCAGAAGCATATAGAAAACATAAGTACCATATATATCATATATAAAATATAGTGACATCATAATGGCCACCATGAAAGGTGTCAAGATAATATTGAACAATCATCGTTTCGTGAGGCAGAAATTCGCCATCCAGAGAAACAGTATGTTCTTTAACCATTAAGAGAAGGTGTGTGTAAGTGTAGATCGAATCCTTCACATAACAACATCCTAGTATATTTAATATTGTGTTTTTTTAACAAAATAAAGGAATAAAATGAGTTTAGAGGGTTGGAGAAGAAAAATAAAACAAAAGAACACAAGGGAAGACATTACCTTTAAATTGGTTAACTCTTTTTTATTTGAGCTCAAAGGCTTCCTTGGAACGGATTCTGCCAAAAGGTGAGGCTTTAATGATGAATATAGGGATGTGGAGAGATGAAATGGGCAGGGTTTGGCTGACCCAAAGGCTTTAGATGTGTGGGTATGGAGGTAGAGTTGGGGGCCTTTTATAAGAGGAGAGGAGGGGCACCCTTGGAATGTCAAAAAAGGTTACATTATTTTCAAATGAGTTTCGGATTTTAAAGGTCCCAAATTGATATATTTAGAGGATAAGTTGATTAAGGTTCTAAATCCACCTATACAATAGGTTTTTTACATGTGTCAGTCTTATATTTTACATTATCTTTTCATTTTATTTAAATCGTTAAATAATGAGGTAATCACTGCATCATCATGATGTCATAAATAATTTAACTTATTAAAAGTATAAAAATTATAAAAAAAATACTATGATTTAGGAAATATTTTTATCTTTCCAATTAATATTTATAGTCAAAAATATGACTTGTATAAATCCATGTAAAGATTTTATTAGTAAAAAAAAATATGTGTTTGTGTCATTTTTACTTTTTACTTTAAATAAAAGGCATTAATGTCATTATCTTACCCAAGTGGCTCCATGGGGTCCCAAAAATAGACCCATGGGATGTCTTGGTCGACCATGACTCATCCAATAGGGTTAGGACAAGTGTCAAGTTATTTTCATTTTATTATAATATCATTTTTACCTTAAATCACACAAATTACCTTCAATCGCGATTAATAAAACATAAAAGTTACTATTCACCAAAAATTATTGTAAACTCATTGAACCACATTTTACTTCTTAATGACAACCATGTATGTCGGATTTTATAAAAAAAAATCACAGAAGTGGTAAAGTTTTATTTAAACGAAAAATCAGTTTCTTTAACTACTACTTAGTGGTTTCACTATTCATCAAAAATTGAAGTTTTTTAGAAAAATATAAAAAATTCACCCGAAGATATATTTGATACTATGAATTCAAAAATTATTTCTATTTTAAAAAATTAAAAAAATATACTTTTCATTAATTAATTTAATAATTAAGTCCCGCAGTCAAAACAAATAGCGTATTTTTAAGGAACAATATCTATAAAAAGATTAACAGTATTTTAAGTCCAATATCAAAGTGAAATTAATCCCAATGACCACCATTGGATTAAATGGAAAAAATATATTCTATATACACTTTAATATAAATTAAAAATTTAATTTATCCATATGAATAAATCAGATTAAAAGGAGGTTTTGAATTAAAATGCAACATTTTCACTAAAAATGTTCTTTATCGGAAAAATAAAAAAAAATTACACAAAGTAAATTTTGATGTCCAGATTATAATGAAGGATTTTATTTTGTCAAATACAACATATAAAATTGTAAAAAGTATATTTAAAAAGGGTTCTCCGTCAAAAGGTGGTTAATCGACCTTTTAAAGAACATTAGAAGATTTATGCTTAAAATTGGATTCATTTGAATTTTGCGCCTCTATAATTTATTGGATAAAAGTAAAAATACTGGACAAACATATATAATCATTTTGTAGTGAGTTCCGTTCTATCCCACCATTACAATGGCTAGGTGTTAACTAACATTTAAATTAATATTATTTTATTATTAGAGTGCAACGTATTATTTCAAAGGAACTCGTTGTCGCATATTAGGTACGCCATCGAGCATACAGTTCCCTTTAAAGTAATATTAACATTTTATTCACAAATATTGATAAAATTAGAATGTAATATTATTTATTTATCTGGGATGTTACATCCTTCCCCCATTTTGGGAATTTTGTCCTCACAATTTCAAAATTGGGCATGGAAACTCCATTGAATGTCCCACATCGGAACAAGACTCAGTAAAACTATCACGTAAAAAGAATGGGGGAGAAGTACAATGGTCACCTGAGTTAACCCATACTCAGATTCCAAGTATGAAAATATGGATATAGAGGGAAAAAAGGGTCATGTTCTGTTGGAGAGTGATATTAAACATGTCTAGGAGAAAGTTAACCATATGAAAATCCCAAACATGTGATGGGTAAAAAAGTATTGGATTCCCCAGTAGGAAAAGTTTACGGACAACATTTTTTTAAGTTACCTTTCATTGTGGAATTTATTTTTGAGCTTAAATAAAACATAAGAAAACATACTTCCTTGTCATGTTGACTTTCAACTTTTACTAGATTTCTTACATGAACTCATATTTTATCCAAAAGATGAGTTTTTAGGATGACTTATTTACATTAAGAGAGCTATAATCAACTTCTAGAGAATAACCTAATCCACAAATGAGAACTATATACTTCCCATATCTTTAGACATTAACCAAAACTAAAACCAAAAAGGTTAGTATGAGATTATATAATACCCTAAATGGAAAATCCTTTATAAGAAAAAAATCTATTCCTAATCTCCAAAATTTGTTATACAATACCCAAAGTTCAACAAAGACCATTCAATAAACAATTTGTCTATAAAATTATTTAAAGTGTACCAAACTAAGATTGAAACCCAAATATTTGAAGGATTTAATCGCATAGTCTTCCAAGGTAAAAATTAACCTTATCTCCAAATAACATTAGTTTCTCTTAAAGTCTCATATTGAAATGTAATTAACCTAATCACATGTCCTCCATGATAGATTAATCATTTCCATAGATAACCCAAAATAAACATACTATTGATTCCTAAAATCATCTAACTAAAAATAATTAGTCAAACTAACCAGGGACTTCATGTAGTCCCGTGGTAGGCGATGAATACCAGTCGCACTTTAGTAGTGGGTTCAAATCCCATAGCTTTGTTCGACGCGACGGGTTGTCACACGGTCTGCGTGTTGTCCATTTTCTGGAACTATATAAGTCTTATAACATTCCCCAAAAAACGATAAAATCTTCAAAAATAACCAGACCATAATTTAACCTCAAGTTTATCTCATGTCGTTCATATTCCATCATAACATATATTAACCCATAATTACCTCAAAAGTAAGGATCATATAAACCTTAATGGATACCTTTATAATTATTACCTGAACATCCACAACGAGTTGGTCATCTCGTACATGATGCATTAGAGAACTCACCAAGGTTCAAGTGGTTGATCATGACTCCTTGAGAGTTGGTTTAGAACAAACACAACATTCCTCATTGAATCCCCCATTTCATCCAGTCTCTTAATCAGAGAACCACCATAGTTTCCTTCAAACCCATTGTCACATTGTTGCCTGCTAGATCGACCCATTTACTAAAAACAGAAAAGTATGTGTGAGTATATCAACCAAACCATCATGTAGTAATGAGGAAGGTAAACAATAAGATATACTTACTAATTCACTTTATCTAAAACTAGGACTCTATCTGAAATACTAACCATTATGGTAATGTCACTTATGCTTAGAGAATACCCTAACCTCTAATGTTATCTAAACTGACCTCTGATACCAACTATAAGGCACCGGCCTTAAACATTAGTTAATCATGAATTAATTGAATAAGTCACATAGAGGATAATTTTAGGTTTAGAGTTTTAGAAAATTTAGTCATAACTATTACATCTCAAAAGATTACATAGTAGACACTTCTACTAAGTTTCCATAAAATAAAAACACTTAAAAAGAAGCATGTCTAGTTCCATGTTTCAGATAGAATGTCTTTCCTTGATCCCATCCATGACCCTATTAATCTTTATGTCCTGTGGAAAACATTTCAAAAACATGGGATGTGCATAAAAAGCCCAGTAAAGGATACACAAAGAGGGAAAACTGTTAGTTTTTCAAAACAACAAGTAAACCATGACTACTTTACCAAAGTAATACTTTTCACCTTTATGATGTTGTAAAAACTATTCACTGAATAAAATACCATTACATACCCTTTTGTAACCAAAATATTACCATAAAACCAATATAAAGAACACATAACAAATAAAGGTAACATGGTACATAAACATAGTTAAATGGAATAACCATATGGTCAACTTCCATACATACTTAATGTAATAACTATACGACCGACTTTCATACCCAATGCATTGGAGGTTATAACATAACCACCCTTCCTGGTATTCGCAACACCACCCGTCATATGGTTTATCACGTAACCACTCGTAAAATGTCCAAGTACCATCATTACATATAAAATATTGAAAATATAAACATTTCAACAACACCATTTCATTTTCAATCACAATAAGTAATTGCAAGATATTTAAATAATCAATCCATTTTAAAAAATAATTTAAAAAGGATTTTTGAATCAATGTGTCCTATACCAAATTGAAGATTTTAATGGAATTATTATTTTAAAACATTAATTTCCATATAAATAAATACTGAAAACGATTTTGAAAACATGGACATTAAAGATAAAGATTTAGATTAATGAATCCTTAAAACATTTAAAACAATATTTTTGTTAAATAGTTTTTATCAAAATGAGAGACTAATGAATACAAATAATTGCAGAATAACATTTAATATGAACATTATAATATCATGATAATAAAGGGATTCATGATATAATATTCCAAAGGACAGTATACACACCATATAAGAGTGAATTGGTGCATAACAACAATCAAGTCTCAATGGAAATGTAAATTGAGATGAAATCCACTATAAAGATGGTAACCTTAAATTAAGGATAAATCTATCACATCATTATGTGTGAGAAATATTAATACACCCAATATAGGTGGATATTAAGTGTGAAACAATAACAGGTCATTCACACATAATCATGGAAAAAAACCAATGACATAGATATTTAACTCAATGAAATGAGATTGAGTTATGATTTCACATACAAGTTCGTAAGAATTTATCAATGAAATGATTATGTATAGAAATAGTATATCCACACAATGGTTTGTGGAAATTACAAAATAGAGATTCCACACAAAATCTTGGCATAATAAAATCATGATGTAGAGGTTTAACCCAAATAATTGAAAGTGGGTCAAGATGTTCCCTTACAGAAATCTGATAGCCTAATGGCATCACATTAAAATTCAGAAAATGATTTGATGAGAAAGAAAATGGTATATCATAACATGGATATAAAATTTACATAAATAAGGATATAAAATAACATATCCCAACATAGTATCATGTGAATTAAAAGACATAGCAAAAGTAGTCCTTTAAAAAGAGGAGGGTGAAAGGTCCCCTTACCGAGTTGGGTATCTTTCGAAACATACACCCCATGGAAGAAGGGTCATACAATGAAGATGTAAATACCCATAAATTAAATTATACTACACAAAGTTTATAATAATGGTCAGTACATAAACCACTCAATGGAAATATTGTAAAACGTAGCATAAATGTCATGAGAATAAAAGTGAGAAGAAAAATCCCTTACGAAAACTTGGCAGCCAAACGGCGCCACTTAAAACATCAATAAATGGATTAATGAGATCAAATAGGGTCTCTCATAATATGAAAATAAAATGTACCATATGAGGAATATAAAATGACATCACCAAACATAATAAATATGAGCTTAAAAGAAATGACATAAAAGAGAGTGCTTAAAAATAAAGGGAGAGGTTGGATCACTTACGAAACTTCGGCAGCCTAACAACGCCACTCAAAACATCCAAAATGGATTGATGAGAGAAAATGGGGTATCTAATAATATGAACATAAAAATCACAGTAAGAGTAATATAAAATAACATACCAATGATAAGAATGATGATGTAACGACCCGAAATTTTTAAATAAATTTTGTTTCCTAATTTTATGTGTTATTGTTATACTCAACAAAAATGTTTTATTTGATAAACATGATTATAATTAAAATGAGATCAGTGGGTTTTGACTATTATATAACCATCGGTCATCATGACCGCTGTGAACAAAATGTTTTGATTATTGTCTCTAAATTTAAGTAATCTTGGTTAATTATTATAGAAAGAAGATTTGATGGCCTCACCTAGTAGCCTTGGGCCGATCGAAGCCCATCTAACAGAGATTGAGAAGGAGGTAGCACCATTGGCCTTTGCTCTGGACCAAACCCAAGCCGAACTTCATCATGTGAAGCTAGAACGGAATCGCCTTCGCGAGAAGTTCAAACTGATAGAAATTACTACTCGGGCAATGTTGACCGAGCCGCCCCAAGATTCTATCACCCTAGCACACCTTACTCTTAGGTCCTATGCTGGTATTATAAGGGGCTATGTAACGAGACCATAATTGCCTTGTGTAATCCTTGTTTTAAATAAAAAATTGGGATTTCTTCTTATGATGAAGTTTATGAATTTTCAAATGACTGGATAAAAATAGTATGCATATTTTTGACGAATTTTAAAAAGGATATTTTAAAAAAAAAATGTTTGTGTAAACCTTAAATAATTTAAAATTTGTAATGATTCTCAAAAAATGGTCTTCTACAATTATGTTCAGTACGAAATTTAGAGTCTAATAAGATCAACATGATTTTTGATGAATAGTAAATTATGAATAGTGATTTTATGATTAGGATTAGTAATATGACCAAATGGATTAGTAATCTTACTTAAATAAAGTTTTAAAATAATCTAGGCACCTTGATTAAGTAATGTGATTCAATAAAATGGTTAAATAACGGTTTCATAAATTATTATTCAAGTATTAGTTTTTTCGGATGAATAGTGTTTTTTAATTAAAAATTTATTTAAAAATAATTAGAAAATTATTTTTATAAAAATGACTTTATTTTTGAACTCAGAGCATCGATATTATGTTATGGTAATTTTTGGCGATTTTTCTGAAAAAAATGAATTTTCGATGAATAGTGTGTTTATTTAAAAATAAAATTAAAAATATTTAGAAAATTATTTTTATAAAATGGAGTTCATTTTTGAAATCATAGCATTGATATTTGGTTAATGTGAAATTTTGGGATTATTCTGAGAAAGTTGAATTTTCGGTGAATAGTGAAAGTATAGTTTTTAAGTTACGGGTTTTTAATGACATCATTAAATGATGTATTAAGTATATATTCAATATGGTCGAATTATGAATAGTAATATAAGGTGTGAGTTGTCCCAAGTGGCCAATACCATGGGCAAATACCATGGGCAAGCCCATGGTTTTTCCAAAACCACTAGTGAGGTGTCCCTTGGCCATTAATGCCTTGTCCCCTCACTTTCCCTATAAATACCAAGCCCTCCTCTCATCCATTCGACTCCCCACTCATTACCAACGAATTTCTGGTCTCATTACCTCCCAAGGAGTCCTCCCAAGGTGCCCCCAAGTCCTCAAGGTCCCAACCTTTGAGGTTTAAGAGTTACATTTTAAGGTAAGGGATCCGAACCCTCTCTTTCTTTTCAAGTGATCTCTTTTATGTCAATCCTTTTATACTCCATGTTCTTATTTTGGAGGATGTTCTTTTATACTCCTCTTACTGCCCTTTTTATGTTCATATGATGAAATACTCCCTCTTACTCTCATCATTTCGTTTTAAGAAAGTTTAAGTGGCGCCGTTAGGCTGCCGAATTTTCAAGGGATTCATTCACCTCTCTCTTTTTCAAAGTTCTACTTTCATGTCAAGTCTTTCAAGTTCATTTTTATTATGTTGGGGTATGATCTCTATATTTATCATACTGGTCTTTTATGATCACATGATGAGAGACCCCATTTGATCTCTTCAATTCAGTACTTTGATGTCTTAAGTGGCGCCGTTAGGCTGCCGAATTTTTAAGTGGTTCTTCACCCTTCTCGTTTTGAAGTTCTACTTTCATGTCAATTCTTTCAAGTTCCTTTATATTATGTTGGGGTATGATCTCTATATCTATCATACTGGACTCTTATGTTCATATGATGAGATACCCCATTTGATCTCTTCAATTCAGTACTTTGATGTCTTAAGTGGCGTCGTTAGGCTGCCGAATTTTTAAGTGGTTCTTCACCCTTCTCGTTTTGAAGTTCTATTTTCATGTCAATTCTTTCAAGTTCCTTTATATTATGTTGGGGTATGATCTCTATATCTATCATACTGGACTCTTATGTTCATATGATGAGAGACCCTATTTGATCTTGTCAAATCATTTTCTTTTGAAGTTAAGTGACGCCGTAAGGCTGCCGAATTTTCATAAGAGAAATCTAATCTTTTTTCCTTCCATGATTTTCTTTTCAAATGGTATGTCCTCCAAATTTCATTTCCAGGTCCATATATCCTTCTTATTCTTTCACCCTACTGTTTTATGGATCATTTATGAGTGGTTGACCCATTTCCCCTCTCATTTCAATGTTTTCTAAAACCCCGAAACTTAGCCGTTATGCTGCAGAATTTTCCCCTCAAAATGTCTCTCTCTTTTCTCAAAAATTATTTTATGTTATAAAGTGAATAATCAAAGCTCTTATTTATACAAGGGTATTCACATATATATATCAAAATGTTCCATTTTAAGTTCTGGGATTTACATACATGAGACCCGCTTTCCCTTTCCGTGGGTTTAAAGTGACGTAAAGATCATGTCTTTAAAGAAGTTTTTAAAACGTTATGATTATGAAATGAAACCCATTTATTATATGCTATGTGGGTTATTTATGAAATGTTTGATGATGATATATGTGGCTCAAATGATAACAAAGGCAAATTTAAGGGTGCGCCCTGATAGCGCTCCAATGCATTGGGTAATGATGTAACCACTAGAGATTACAATTTTCATTATACCTTGGTGAATAACCTTGGTAATTTTCAAATGACACCTTGGGGATGGACCTTGGTGATATGTTCATGATTGTCTATGTTAAATTATGTAGCCACATCTTCAAGTTATGTAAAATGTTGTTTTTTTTATTATGAAATGCCTCATGATTTCATTTTCATGCCTTAAAGTTCTTTTCATGACTTTATTGATGTATCCCAAGTTCATATGTAAAATGTTTCACTTGTTTCCCTTGCTGGGCCTTCTGCTCACCCTTTCTTTTGATGTATGTCCCCAGGTTATGAGATTCAGTAATGAGCCTAGGGTGAACATGAGGAGAAGCCTTTAAAGTGTTTTAGAAGAATTCTTTATGTTGTTTTCATGTTTTAAGTTCCTGGTTTCCAAGACACTAAACCTTAAAGATCCTCAGTTTTGTAAAATGTAATTAAAGTTTATGTGATAAAAAGGTGGGATGCTATAGTTGGTATCAAAGGATGGTTTAGTTATTTGTGGAAATTAGGATATGAAAACTCTAGGAGTAACCCTATAGAAAAGTTTAATATAGGAAATCTTCCTGGTATTTTGGTGAGTATTGAGTAAGGGGTTTCCAAGCAAATACATCCCTGTCTGGATACGAGCAGGTAGAGGTGGCTCTGGCACAGATGTACATAGGGGTAAAACCCGAAAACACCGCTTTGAGCTAGACTCGAACGGGAACTGGTACACGACAACGGGCCTTGCCGCACTCTTGGTTACGACACTCCCGGGGGATATGCTTTGGTAAATTCATAAGCTTGGTATGAACCATTATTAAAGGAACAAAGATAAAATAAAATAAAGATTCACATAAGAATATATGACCATGGATAACGTAGATGGGAACCTAGGGGATCACAAGTTAGGGTATACTTTTCTTCTACAAGTTATCCTTATATGCTTTAAGTTCCTTTTCATGATTATTGGTTAAGTATTTAAGCCTCTAATTATACTTTATCTTCTTAGTTAATGGTGGGAAATGGAATAACGTGTCCCAACAACCAATGTGATAGGAAATGCGAAAATTTCCGTATTAATATGTCAGAGATGATTAGGGGATTAAAAGATGATTATTATTTTTGAAGGCGTTCACTATTTTGAGGACCCTATATGATCGAGGTAAATAGATTACTATAGTATTTTCATTGAGGAGTAAGGTTGACTTATATTTTGAAGAATTGATGAATTTAAGGTGGACTTATAGTAATTTAGGTTACTTTTGGGAATGATTAACCTATCTTGGGTAAAATATGTTTAGGTTAGCTACATTTGTTATAAGATGTTAGGAGTGGTTGATGTTGTCTGGAGATGAACAATGAAGTTGTTTTGGAAGACTATGTTATCAAATCCTTCTTGTATTTGGGTTTCAATCTTAGTTTGGTTTATTTTGAGGAATTTTAAGGACTGTTATTTATGGAGTGGTCTATGATGAACGTTGGGTAGTACCATGGAACTTTGATGATTTAAAAGTAGGTTCTATTCCTATGGGATTCTTTCTTTTTGAAGAGTTGTTTTACCTTAACCTTTCTGTTTTTGGGATAATGTTTAAAGATAGAAGAAATAGATAGTTAATCTTTTGTAGATTATGTGATTCTATAGAAGATGATTCTTGTGCTTTTATGAGACCAAGTGTTTTTGAATTCTCATCTTTTGGCGAAAAGATTAGTGTTGGTAGGGACTTGTTAAAGGATGAAACTCTACTTGAAGGTAGGTATATTTTCTTATGTTTTTGTTCTATGTAGTAAATGAAATCCTCAAAATTATGAAAAGAAAAGCAAAACAAAAATGTTGTTGGTTTACGTTTCCTACTAGGTAATAAAAGACCGTTTACACACATCATAAGTTTGGGATTTTCTCATGGTTAACTTTCTCCTAATCATATTCTCTATCACTCTCTCTCAGAACTGACCCTTTGTTTTTTTCCTCCATGTCCATGTTTTCCTACATGGAACCCGAGTGTGGGTTAACTCGGGTGGCCTTTGTACTTCCTTTTCTTTCATTTAAAGTAATGGTGTTACTGACTCTTTTTCCGATGTGGGACTTTCAATGAAATTTCAAAACCCAATTTTAAAATTGCGAGGACGCAATTTCTTAAGGGGGGAAGATTGTAACGACCCGAAATTTTTAAATAAATTTTGTTTCCTAATTTTATGTGTTATTGTTATACTCAAAAAAAATGTTTTATTTGATAAACATGATTATAATTAAAATGAGATCAGTGGGTTTTGAATATTATATAACCATCTGTCATCATGACCGCTGTGAACAAAATGTTTTGATTATTGTCTCTAAATTTAAGTAATCTTGGTTAATTATTATAGAAAGAAGATTTGATGGCCTCACCTAGTAGCCTTGGGCCGATCGAAGCCCATCTAACAGAGATTGGGAAGGAGGTAGCACCATTGGCCTTTGCTCTGAACCAAACCCAAGCCGAACTTCATCATGTGAAGCTAGAACGGAATCGCTTTCGCGAGAAGTTCAAACTGATAGAAATTACTACTCGGGAAATGTTGACCGAGCCGCCCCAAGATTCTATCACCCTAGCACACCTTACTCTTAGGTCCTATGCTGGTATTATAAGGGGCTATGTAACGAGACCATAATTGCCTTGTGTAATCCTTGTTTTAAATAAAAAATTGGGATTTCTTCTTATGATGAAGTTTATGAATTTTCAAATGACTGGATAAAAATAGTATGCATATTTTTGACGAATTTTAAAAAGGATATTTTAAAAAAAAAATGTTTGTGTAAACCTTAAATAATTTAAAATTTGTAATGATTCTCAAAAAATGGTCTTCTACAATTATGTTCAGTACGAAATTTAGAGTCTAATAAGATCAACATGATTTTTGATGAATAGTAAATTATGAATAGTGATTTTATGATTAGGATTAGTAATATGACCAAATGGATTAGTAATCTTACTTAAATAAAGTTTTAAAATAATCTAGGCACCTTGATTAAGTAATGTGATTCAATAAAATGGTTAAATAACGGTTTCATAAATTATTATTCAAGTATTAGTTTTTTCGGATGAATAGTGTTTTTTAATTAAAAATTTATTTAAAAATAATTAGAAAATTATTTTTATAAAAATGACTTTATTTTTGAACTCAGAGCATCGATATTATGTTATGGTAATTTTTGGGGATTTTTCTGAAAAAAATGAATTTTCGATGAATAGTGTGTTTATTTAAAAATAAAATTAAAAATATTTAGAAAATTATTTTTATAAAATGGAGTTCATTTTTGAAATCATAGCATTGATATTTGGTTAATGTGAAATTTTGGGATTATTCTGAGAAAGTTGAATTTTCGGTGAATAGTGAAAGTATAGTTTTTAAGTTACGGGTTTTTAATGACATCATTAAATGATGTATTAAGTATATATTCAATATGGTCGAATTATGAATAGTAAGATAAGGTGTGAGGTGTCCCAAGTGGCCAATACCATGGGCAAATACCATGGGCAAGCCCATGGTTTTGCCAAAACCACTAGTGAGGTGTCCCTTGGCCATTAATGCCTTGTCCCCTCACTTTCCCTATAAATACCAAGCCCTCCTCTCATCCATTCGACTCCCCACTCATTCCCAACGAATTTCTGGTCTCATTACCTCCCAAGGAGTCCTCCCAAGGTGCCCCCAAGCCCTCAAGGTCCCAACCTTTGAGGTTTAAGAGTTACATTTTAAGGTAAGGGATCCGAACCCTCTCTTTCTTTTCAAGTGATCTCTTTTATGTCAATCCTTTTATACTCCATGTTCTTATTTTGGAGGATGTTCTTTTATACTCCTCTTACTTCCCTTTTTATGTTCATATGATGAAAGACCCCTTCTTACTCTCATCATTTCGTTTTAAGAATGTTTAAGTGGCGCCGTTAGGCTGCCGAATTTTCAAGGGATTCATTCACCTCTCTCTTTGTCAAAGTTCTACATTCATGTCAAGTCTTTCAAGTTCATTTTTATTATGTTGGGGTATGATCTCTATATTTATCATACTGGTCTTTTATGATCACATGATGAGAGACCCCATTTTATCTCTTCAATTCAGTACTTTGATGTCTTAAGTGGCGCCGTTAGGCTGCCGAATTTTTAAGTGGTTCTTCACCCTTCTCGTTTTGAAGTTCTACTTTCATGTCAATTCTTTCACGTTCCTTTGTATTATGTTGGGGTATGATCTCTATATCTATCATACTAGACTCTTATGTTCATATGATGAGATACCCCATTTTATCTCTTCAATTCAGTACTTTGATGTCTTAAGTGGCGCCGTTAGGCTGCCGAATTTTTAAGTGGTTCTTCACCCTTCTCGTATTGAAGTTCTATTTTCATGTCAATTCTTTCAAATTCCTTTATATTATGTTGGGGTATGATCTTTATATCTATCATACTGGACTCTTATGTTCATATGATGAGAGACCCTATTTGATCTTGTCAAATCATTTTCTTTTGAAGTTAGGTGACGCCGTAAGGCTGCCGAATTTTCATAAGAGAAATCTAATCTTTTTTCCTTCCATGATTTTCTTTTCAAATGGTATGTCCTCCAAATTTCATTTCCAGGTCCATATATCCTTCTTATTCTTTCACCCTACTGTTTTATGGATCATTTATGAGTGGTTTACCCATGTCCCCTCTCATTTCAATGTTTTCTAAAACCCTGAAACATAGCTGTTATGCTGCAGAATTTTCCCCTCAAAATGTCTCTCTCTTTTCTCAAAAATTATTTTATGTTATAAAGTGAATAATCAAAGCTCTTATTTCTACAAGGGTATTCACATATATATATCAAAATGTTCCATTTTAAGTTCTGGGATTTACATACATGAGACCCGCTTTCCCTTTCCGTGGGTTTAAAGTGACGTAAAGATCATGTCTTTAAAGTAGTTTTTAAAACGTTATGATTATGAAATGAAACCCATTTATTTTATGCTATGTGGGTTATTTATGAAATGTTTGATGATGATATATGTGGCTCACATGATAACAAAGGCAAATTTAAGGGTGCGCCCTGATAGCGCTCCAATGCATTGGGTAATGATGTAACCACTAGAGATTACAATTTTCATGATACCTTGGTGAATAACCTTGGTAATTTTCAAATGACACCTTGGGGATGGACCTTGGTGATATGTTCATGATTGTCTATGTTAAATTATGTAGCCACATATTCAAGTTATGGAAAATGTTGTTTTTTTTATTATGAAATGCCTCATGATTTCATTTTCATGCCTTAAAGTTCTTTTCATGACTTTATTGATGTATCCCAAGTTCATATGTAAAATGTTTCACTTGTTTCCCTTGCTGGGCCTTCTGCTCACCCTTTCTTTTGATGTATGTCCCCAGGTTATGAGATTCAGTAATGATCCTAGGGTGAACATGAGGAGAAGCCTTTCAAGTGTTTTAGAAGAATTCTTTATGTTGTTTTCATGTTTTAAGTTCCTGGTTTTCCAAGACACTAAACCTTAAAGATCCTCGGTTTTGTAAAATGTAATTAAAGTTTATGTGATAAAAAGGTGGGATGCTATAGATGATCTTAAAAGGAATGACATAAAAGATTGTACTTAAAAAGAAAGAGAGGGGTAGGATCCCTTACCTCAAGTTTGACTTGTCTTGTTCGTTTCTTTATATTACTGAATAATAAACTTTGGTCAATTTATAATTTCTTAAGGACCTATTTTAAAGATTTTTATTCAGTTCATATCACATATTATATTGTTATAATAATTGGTTAATAATGTGAGTTCATATAATATGTTTTTGTCGATGTTTGGTACATGAGTCAAAAATGAACATGTTTGAAAATGATTATCCATGTAGTTATAAGTAAATAATCTCCAGAATAGTATTAATGATTTAAATATCATATATATCCTGTAAATAATAATTTTATACTACTCCATAACATTTGTAGATAAAAATAAATGAAATGCACCGTTCATGGAGACGGTAGGCCGTACGTACGCATGAACGCTCCTTTCATTTCTTTGTCATATTAATGGAATTAAAAATAATTGAGAGATATATATATTATAATTCATGTATAATATATATGTTATATAGGTCACATATTTTCATTAATTTCATTCTTTATACATTCCATGTATTTCATGAACGAGTCACATCACTTGAGGGGGCGGTAGTCCACACTTCCTCGTATGAAATTATCGCATTTGCACAATGTGAAAACCATAAGTGAATGTTTTAAATATAAAATTCCAAAGAATATAGAAAACATAAATACCATATATATCATATATAAAATATAGTGACATCATAATGGACACCATGAAAGGTGTTAAGAGAAGATTGAACAATCATCGTTTCTTGAGGCAGAAATTCACCATCCACAGAAACAGTATGTTCTTTAGCCATTAAACGAAGGTGTGTGTAAGTGTAGCTTGAATAATTCAAAGAAGAACATCCTAGTATATTTAATATACTGGTGTTGTTACAAAATAAAGGAATAAAAAAAGTTAAAGGGTTTGAGAAGAAAAATAAATCAAAAGAACACAAGGAAATACATTACCTTTAAATTTGGTAACTCTTTTTGATTTGACCTCAAAGGCTTCCTTGGAAATGATTCTGCCCAAAGGTGAGGATTTAATGATGAATATAGGGATGTGGAGAGATGAAATGGGCAGGGTTTGGCCGAGAAAAAGTCTTGATATGTGTGGGTAAAGAGGTAGAGTTGGGGGCATTTTATAAGAGGAGAGGAGGGGCACCCTTGGAAAGTCAAAAAAGGTTACATTATTTTCAAATGAGTTTCGGATTTTAAAGGTCCCACATTGATATATTTCGAGTATAAGGTGATAAAGGTTATAAATCCACCTATACAATAGGTTTTTGACATGTTTAGGTATTATATTTTACATTATCTTTTCATTTTATTTAAATCGTTAAATAATGTGGTAATCACTACATCATCATGATGTCAAAAATGATTTAATTTATTCAATGTCCAAAAATTATAAAAAAAATACTATTATGTAGGAAATATTTTTAGATTTTAAATGACTATTTATAGTCATAAATATGACTTCTATAACTCCATGTAAAATGTTTTCTATTAAAACAATACATGATTGTGTCATTTTTACTTTTACTTTAAATAAAAGGCATTAATGTCATTATCTTTCCCAAGTGGCTTCATGGGGTCCCAAAAATCGACCCATGAGTTGTCATGGTCGGCCATGACACACCCGGTAGGGTTAGGACAAGTGTCAAGATATTTTAATTTTATTATAATATCATTTTTACCTTAAATCACACTAAATAGCTTTAATCACGATTAAAAAAACATAAAAGTTACTATTCACCAAAAAAATTATTTTAATCTCCTTGAACAACATTTTACTTTTTAATTACAACCATGTGTGATGGATTTTTGAAAATAAAATCATAGAAGTGGTAATGATTCATTTAAATGAAAAATCCGTTTCTTTAACTACCACTTAGTGGTTTCTCTATTCATCAAAAACTGAAGTTTTTCAGAAAAATACAAAAAAATTAACCCTAAGATATATTTGATACTCTGAATTCAAAAATGATGTCTATGTTACAAAATTAAAAACATATAAGTTGCATTAATTAATTTAATAATTAAATCCCGCTGTCAAAACAAATAGCGTATTTTTAATAAACAATATCTATTAAAAGATTAACAGTAGTTTAAGTCCAATTACAAAGTGAAATTTATTCCAATGACCTCCATTAGATTAAATGGTAAAAATATATTCTAAATAAACTTTAATCTCAATTAAAAATATAATCTATCCATATAAATAAATCAGATTAAAAGGAGGTTGTGAATTAAAATGCAACATTTTCACTAAAAATGATCTTTATCTGAAAAATATCAAACATTTACACAAAGTAAATTTTGATGTCTAGATTATAAAGATGGATTTTATTTTTTCAAATACAACATATAAAATTGTCAAAATTATATTTAAAAATTGTTCTCCATCAAAAGGCGGTTAATCGTTCTTTTAAAGAATATTAGAAGATTTTTGCTTAAAATTGGATTCATTTGCATTTTACGCCTCTTTCATTTATTGAATAAAAGTAAAAATATTGGACAAATGTATAAAATAATTTTGTAGTTAGTTCTATTATTTCTCTCCATTAAAATTTCTAGTCATTAACTACCATTTAAAATAATATTATTTTATTATTAGAGTGCAACGTAAGATTTCAAAGGAACTCGTTGTCGCGTATTGGGTATGCCATCGAGCATAGATTTCACTTTAAAGTAATATTATCATTTTATTCACAAATATTAATAATCATTAAAATGTAATATTGTTTATTTACCTGGGATGTTACATCCTTCCACCGTTTTGGGAATTGCGTCCCCAGAATTTCAAAATTGGGCTTGGAAACTCCATTGAATGTCCCACATCGGAACAAGAGTCAGTAAAACTATCACTAAAAAAGAATGGGAGAGAAGTACAAAGGTCACCTGACTTAACACATACTAGGATTCCATGTATGAAAATATGGATATGGAGGAATAAACCAAGGTTCATGTTCTGATGGAGAGTGATAGTAGACATGTCTAGGATAAAGTTAACCATAATAAAATCACTAACATGTAATGGGTTAAACGATATTGGATTCCACAGTAGGAAAAGTTAACAGACAACATTTTTATTAAGTTACCTTTCATTGAGGAATTTATTTTTTACCTTAACTAAAACTTAAGGAAAAATACTTACATGTCATGTTGAGTTTCAACTTTTACTATATTTCTTACATGAACTCATATTTTCTCTAAAAGATGAGTATTTAGGATGACTTGTTTACATTAAGAGAGCTATTATCAACTTCTAGAGAATCACCTAATCCATTAAAGAGAACTATATACTTCCCATGTATTTAGACATTAACCAAAACTAAAACAAAAAAAGTTAGTATGAGATCAGATAATACCCGAAAATGATAATCCTTTATAAGAAAAAATCTATTCTTAATCTTCAAAATTTGTCATACAATACCCAAAGTTCAACAAAGACCATTCAATAAACATTTTGTCCATAAAATTATTCAAAGTAAACCAAACTAAGATTGAAACCCAAATATTTGTAGGATTTAGTCACATAGTCTTCCAAGGTAAAAATTTACATTTATCTCCAAATAACATTAGTTTCTCTTAAAGTATCATATTGAAAAGTAATTAACCTAATCACATATCCTCCATGATAGGTTAATTATTACCATAGATAACCCAAAATAAACTTTCTATTGAATCCTAAAATCATCTAAATAAAAAGAATTAGTCAAACGAACCAGGGACTTCATGTAGTCTAGTGGTAGGCGATCAATACCGGTCACACATTTGTTGTGGGTTCAATTCCCACAGCTTTGTCCGAGGCGACGGGTTGTCACACGGTCTGTGTGTTGTCCTTTTTCCAAAACTATATAATTCTTATAACATTCCCCAAAAAATGATAAAATCATCAAAAATAACCATCACATAATTTAACCTCAATTTTATCTCATTCCGTTCATATTCCATCATAACATATAGTAACCCATAATTACATCAAAATTAAGGATCATATAATCATTAATGGTTACCTTTATAATTATTACCTGAACATCCACATCCAGTTGGTCATCTCATACATGATGCATTAGAGAACTCACCAAGGTTCAAGTGGTTGATCATGACTCCATGATAGTTGGTTTAGAACAACAATGAGAATAGTCATTGAATCCCCCATTTCATCTAGTCTCTTAATCAGAGAACCACCACAGTTTCCTTCAAACCCATTGTCACATTAGTGACTTCTAGATCCACCCATTTACTAAAAATAGAAATGTCAGTGTGAGTATATCAACAAAACCATCATGTACTAATGAGGAAGATATACACTAAGATATACTTACTCATTCAATTTATCTAAAACTAGGACTCTTTCTAAAATCCAAACCATTATGGTAATATCAGTTATGCTTAGAGAATACCCTAACCTCTAATGTTATCTAAAACGACCTCTGATACCAATTATAAGGCCCCGACCTTAAACATTTCATAACCATGAATTAAATGAATAATTCACATAGAGGATCTTTTCATGTTTAGAGTTTTAGAGAATTAGGTCATAACTATTACATCTCAAAAGATTAAATAGTAGACACTTCTACTATGTTTCCATAATATAAAAAAACATAAAAAGAAGCATGTCAAGTTCCATGTTTTAGAAAGAATGTCTTTCCTTGATCCCATCTTTCACCCTATTCATCTTTAAGTCCTGTGAAAAACTTATCAAAAACATGGGATGAGCATAAAAAGCCCAGTAAAGGATACAAAAAGGGGGAAAATGTTACTTTTTTAAAACAACAAGTAAACCATGAGTACTTTACCAATGTAATACTTTTCACCTTTATGAAGTATTAAAAACTCTTCCCTGAATAAAAGACCATTACTTCCCTTTTGTAACCAAAATATTACCTTAAAACCCATATAAAGAACACATAACAAATAAAGGTAACCTGGGACATAATCTTAGTAAAATGGAAAAACCACACCGTCGACTTCCACACATACTTAATGGAATAGCCATACGTCTGACTTCCATACCCAATGCATTGGAGGTTATAATGTAACCACCCACCCTGGTATTCACGACACCACCCGTCATATGGTTTATCATGTAACCACCCGTAAAATGTCCAAGTACCATCTTTACACATAAAATATTGATAATATAAACATTTCAATAACAACATTTCATTTGAAATCACAATAAGTAATTCCAAGATATTGAATTAATCAATCCATTTAAAAAATCATTTAAAAAAGATTTTTGAATCAAAGTGTCCCATACCACATTGAAGTTTTTAATGGAATTATAATTTTAAAACATTAATGTCCATATATATAAATACTGAAAACCATTTTGAAAACATGGACATTAAAAATAATGATTTAGAATAATGAATCATTAAAACATTTAAAACAATATTTTTGTTAAAGATTTTTTATCAAAATGAGAGACTCTTGAAAACAAATAATTTCGGAATAACATTTAATCCAAACTTTATAATATCATGAGAATAAATGGATTCATGATATAATATTCCAAAGGAAAGTATACACACCATATTAGAGTGAATTGGTGCATAACTACAATGAAGTCTCAATGGAAATATAAATTGAGATGAAATCCATTATAAAGATGGTATCCATAAATTAAGGATAAATATATCACATAATTGTGTGTGATAAATATAAATACACAAAATATAAGTGGATATTAAGTGCGAAACAATCAGCGGTCATTCACACATAATCCTCGAAAAACAAAATCAATGACATAGATATTTGAATCAATGAAATGAGATTGAGTTATGATTTCCCATACAAGTTCGTAAGAATTTATCAATGAGATGATATGTGTAGAAAAATTATATCCACACAATGGTTTGTACAAATTAAAACATTGAGATTCTACATATAATCCTGGCATAATAAAATTATGAAGTATAGGTTTAACCAAATAATTGATAGTGGGTTAAGAAGTTCCCTTACAGAAATCCGACAGACTAACGGTGTCACTTTAAAATTCAAAAAATGAGTTGATAAGACAGAAAATGGTATCTCATCACTTGGAAATAAAATTTAGATAAATAGGGATATATAAGAACATATTACAACATAATAGTATGTGAATTAATAGACATTACAAAATAAGTCCTTTAAAAAGAGGAGGGTGAAAGGTCCACTTACCGAGTTGGGTAACTTTCGAAAAGTACACCCCATGGATGAAGGGTCATAAAATGAAGATGTAAATACCCATAAATGAAATTATACTACACAAAGTGTATAATAATGGTCATTACATACACCACTCAATGGAATGAGGGGAAAATGTAGCATAAATGTCACGGGAATAAAAGTGAGATGAAAAATCCTTTATGAAAACTCGGCAGCCTAACGACGCCACTTAAAACTTCAAAAAATGGATTTATGAGATCAAATAGGGACTATAATAATTTTAAAATAAAAATTACAGTATTATTAATATAAAAGAACATCCCCAAACATAATAAATATTATCTTACAAGAAATGACATAAAATAGATTACTTAAAAAGATAGAGAGAGGTTGGATCTCTTACGAAACTTCGGCAGCCTAACGGTGCCACCCAAAACATCCAAAATGGATTGATGAGAGAAAATAGGGTCTCTAATCATATGAAAATAAAATTTACAGTAAGATTAATATATAATAACATCCCAATCATACAAATTGTGAGCTTAAATGGAATGACATGAAAGAGTGTACATAAAAAGAATGAGAGGGGCACCCTTGGAAGGTCAAAAAAGGTTACATTATTTTCAAATGATTTTCAGATATTAAAGGTCCCACATTGATATATATCGAGTATAAGCTGATAAAGGTTCTAAATCCACCTATAAAATAGGTTTTTGACAATTTTATGTCTTAGATATTACATTATCTTTTCATTTTTTTTAAATCGTAAAATAATGTGGTAATCGCTGCATCGCCATGATGTCATAAATAATTTAATTTATTCAATGTGTAAAAATTAAAAAAACAATACGATGATGTAGGAAATCATTTTAGCTTCACAATGATTATTTATAGTCAAAAATATGACTTGTATAACTCCATGTAAAAATTGTTTTAGTAAAACAATACATGTTTGTGTCATTTTTTCTTTTACTTTAAATAAATGGCATTAATGTCATTATCTTACCCAAGTGGCTCCATGGGGTCCCAAAAATCGACCCATGGGTTGTATTAGTCGGCCATGACTCATCTAATAGGGTTAGGACAAGTGTAAATATATTTTAATTTTATTATAATATCTCTTTTTACCTTAAATCACACTAATTAGCTTTAATCGCGATTAATAAAACATAAAAGTTACTATTCACAAAAAAATAATTTTAATCACATTGAACCACATTTTACTTCTTAATGAAATCCATGTATGTCAGATTTTTGAAAATAAAATCACAGATGTGGTAAAGTTTCATTTAAACGAAAAATCAGTTTGTTGAACTACCACTTAGTGGTTTCACTATTCATCAAAAATTGAAGTTTTTCATAAAAATACAAAAAATTAACGCTAAGCTATATTTGATACTCCGAATTCAAAAATGATATCTATTTTATAAAATTCAAAACATATATGTTGAATTAATTAATTTAATAATTAAATACTGCTGTCAAAACAAATAGCATGTTTTTAAGAAACAATATCTATTAAAAGATTAACACTAGTTTACGTCCAATGTCAAAGTGAAATTTTTTCCAATGACCAACATTAGATTAAATGGTAAAAATATATTATAAATAAACTTTAATCTCAATTAATAGTATAATCTATCCATATAAATAAATTATATTAAAAAGAGGTTTTGAATTAAAATGCATCATTTTCACTAAAAATGATATTTATCGAAAAAAGAACAAAAATTTAAAAAAAGTAAATTTTGATGTCCATATTCTAAAAAAGGATTTTATTTTGTCAAATACAACATATAAAATTGTCAAATATATATTTAAAAAGGGTTCTCCATCCAAAGGTGGTTAATCGACCTTTTAAAGAATATTAGTAGATTTCTGCTTAAAATTGGATTCATTTTCATTGTACGCCTCTAACATTTATTGGATTAAAGTAAAAATATTTGACAAACATATATAATCATTTTGTAGTTAGTTCCGTTCTTTCCTTCCATTAAAATAGCTAGGCGTTAAATACCATTTAAAATAATATTATTTTATTATTTGAGTGCAACGTAAGATTTCAAAGGAACTCATTGTCACGTATTGCGTACGCCATCGAGCATAACATTCCGTTTAAAGTAATATTAACATTTTATTCAAAAATATTAATAAATATTAGAATTCAATAATGTTTATTTACCTGGTATGTTACATCCTTTCTCCCTTTTGGGAATTGCATCCTTGGAATTTCAGAATTGGGCTTGGAAACTCCATTGAATGTCCCACATCAGAACAAGAGTCAGTAAAACTATCACAAAAAAAGAATGGGAGAGAAGTACAAAGGTCACCCGACATAACCCATACTAGGATTCCATGTATGAAAATATGGATATGGAGGAATAAACCAAGGTTCATGTTCTGATGGAGAGTGATAGTAGACATGTCTAGGATAAAGTTAACCATAAGAAAATCACAAACATGTGATGGGTTAAACGGTATTAGATTCTGCAGTAGGAAAAGTTAACGGACAACATTTTTTTTAAGTTACCATTCATTGAGGAATTTATTTTTGACCTTAACTAAAACATAAGGAAAAATACTTACTTGTCATGTTGACTTTCAAATTTTACTATATTTCTTACACGAACTCATATTTTCTCCAAAAGATTAGTATTTAGGATGACTTGTTTACATTAAGAGAGCTATAATAAACTTCTAGAGAATCACCTAATCCACAAAAGAGAACTATATACTTCCCAGGTATTTAGACATTAACCAAAACTAAAACCAAAAAGGTTATTATGAGATCAAATAATACCAGAAAATGATAATCCTTTATAAGAAAAAATCTATTCTTAATCTCCAAAATTTGTCATACAATACCCAAAGTTCAGCAAAGACCATTCAATAAACAATTTGTCCATAAAATTATTCAAAGTAAACCAAACTAAGATTGAAACCCAAATATTTGTAGGATTTAGTCACATAGTCTTCCAAGGTAAAAATTAACATTTATCTCCAAATAACATTAGTTTCTCTTAAAGTCTCATATTGAAATGTAATTAACCTAATCACATATCCTCCATGATAGGTTAATCATTACCATAGATAACCCAAAATAAACTTTCTATTGAATCCTAAAATCATCTAACTAAAAAGAATTGGTCAAACTAACCAGGGAATTCATGTAGTCTAGTGGTAGGCGATCAATACCAGTCGCACCTTGGTTGTGGGTTCAATTCCCACAGCTTTGTCCGAGGCGACGGGTTGTCACACGGTCTGCGTGTTGTCCTTTTTCCAAAACTATATAAATCTTATAACATTCCCCAAAAAATGATAAAATCTTCAAAAATAACCATAACATAATTTAACCTCAATTTTATCTCATGTCGTTCATATACCATCATAACATATAGTAACCCATAATTACCTCAAATGTAAGGATCATATAAACATTAATGGTTACCTTTATAATTATTACCTGAACATCCACATCCAGTTGGTCATCTCATACATGATGCATTAGAGAACTCACCAAGGTTATAGTGGTTGATCATGACTCATTGATAGGTGGTTTAGAACAACAACGAGATTCCTCATTGAATCCCCCATTTCACCTAGTCTCTTAATCAGAGAACCACCACTGTTTCCTTCAAACCCATTGTCACATTAGTGATTTCTAGATCCACCCATTTACTAAAAATAGAAAAGTCAGTGTGAGTATATCAACAAAACCATCATGTACTAATGAGGAAGATAAACACTAAGATATACTTACTCATTCAATTTATATAAAACTAGGACTCTTTCTAAAATCATAACCATTAGGGTAATATCAGTTATGCTTAGAGAATAACCTAACCTCTAATGTTATCTAAAACGACCTCTGATGCCAATTATAAGGCCCCGACCTTAAACATTTCTTAACCATGAATTAAATGATTATTTCACATAGAGTATCTTTTCATGTTTAGAGTTTTAGAGAATTAGGTCATAACTATTACATCTCAAAAGATTAAATAGTATACACTTCTACTATGTTTCCATAAAATAAAAAAACACTTTAAAAAACATGTCCAGTTTCATGTTTTAGATAGAATGTCTTTCCTTGATCCCATCCTTGACCCTATTCATCTTTAAGTCATGTGAAAAACATATCAAAAACATGGGATGAGCATAAAAATCCCAGTAAAGGATACACATAGAGGGAAAAATGTTACTTTTTCAAAACAACAAGTAAACCATGAGTACTTTACAAATGTAATAATTTTCACCTTTATGATGTAATAAAAACTCTTCCCTGAATAAAAGACCATTACTTCCCTTTTGTAACCAAAATATTACTATAATACCCATATAAAGAACAAATAACAAATAAAGGTAACCTGGGACATAAACATACTTAAATGGAATAACCATACGGTCGACTTCCACACATACTTAATGGAATAGCCATACGTCTGAATTCCATACCCAATGCATTAGAGGTTATAACGTAACCACCTGTCCTGGTATTTATGACACCACCCGTTATATGGTTTATCATGTAACCACCCATATAATGTCCAAGTACCATCTTTACACATAAAATATTGATAATATAAACATTTCAACAACAAAATTTCATTTGAAATCACAATAAGTAATTCCAAGATATTTAATTTATCAATCCATTTTAAAAAATCATTTAAAAAAGATTTTTGAATCAATGTGTCCCATACCACATTGAAGTTTTTAATGGAATTATAATTTTAAAACATTAATGTCCATATATATAAATACTGAAAACCATTTTGAAAACATGGACATTAAAGATAATGATTTAGAATAATCAATCATTATAACATTTAAAACAATATTTTTGTTAAAGTGTTTTTATAAAAAATGAGAAACTCTTGAATACATATAATTGTGGAATAAAATTTAATCCGATCTTTATAATATCATGAGAATAATGGGATTCATGATATAATATTCCCAAGGACAGTATACACACCATATAAGAGTGAATTGGTGCATAACTACGATGAAGACTCAATGGAAATGTAAATTGAGATGAAATCCATTATAAAGATGGTATCCATAAATTAAGGAAAAATATATCACATAATTGTGTGTGATAAATATAAATACACACAATATAAGTGGATATTAAGTGTGAAACAATCATAGGTCATTCACACATAATCCTGGAAAAACAAAACCAATGACATAGATATTTGACTCAATGAAATGAGATTGATTTATGATTTCCCATACAAGTTTGTAAGAATTTATCAATGAGATGATATGTGTAGAAAAATTATATCCACACAAAGGTTTGTGGAAATTACAAAATTGAGATTCTACATATAATCTTGGCATAATAAAATAAAGAAGTAGAGTTTTAACCAAATAATTGAAAGTGGGTTAAGAAGTTCCCTTACAGATATCCGACTGCCTAACAGCATCACTTTAAAATTCAGAAAATGAGTTGATAAGAGAGAAAATGGTATCTCATCACTTGGAAATAAAATTTACATAAATATGGATTTTTAAGAACATATACCAACATAATATTATGTGAATTAATAGACATAACAAAATAAGTCCTTTAAAAAGAGGAGGGTGAATGGTCCCCTTACCGAGTTGGGTAACTTTCGAAACGTACACCCCATGGAAGAAGGGTCATTCAATGAAGATGTAAATACCCATAAATGAAATTATACTACAAAAAGTGTATAATAATGGTCAGTAAATACACCACTCAATGGAAAGAGTTGCAAATTTAGCATAAATGACACGGGAATAAAAGTGAGATGAAAAATCCCTTATGAAAACTCGGCAGCCTAACGACGCCACTTAAAACATTCAAAAATGGATTTATGAGATCAAATACGGTCTCTTATAATATGAAAATAAAAATTACAGTATGATTAATATAAAATAACATCCCCAAACAAATTAAATATTATATTAAAATAAATGACATAAAATAGAGTACTTAAAAAGATTGAGAGAGGTTCGATCTCTTACGAAGCTTCGGCAGCCTAACGGTGCCACTCAAAACATCCAAATTGGATTGATGAGAGAAAATAGGGTCTCTAATCATATGAAAAGAAAATTTAAAGTAAGATTAATATATAATAACATCCCAATCATACGAATTATGAGCTTAAAAGGAATTACATAAAAGAGTGTACATAAAAAGAAAGAGAGGGGCACCCTTGGAAAGTCAAAAAAGGTTACATTAGTTTCAAATGAGTTTCGGATTTTAAAGGTCCCACATTGATATATATCGATTATAAGGTGATAAAAATTCTATATACACCTATACAATAGGTTTTTTACAAGTTTAGGTCTTATATATTACATTATCTTTTCATTTTATTTAAATCGTAAAATAATGTGGTAATCGCTGCATCACCATGATGTCATAAATAATTTAATTTATTCAATGTCTAAAAATTATAAAAAAATACTATGATGTAGTAAATCCTTTTATCTTTCCAATGACTATTTATAGTCAAAAATATGACTTGTATAACTCCATGTAAAAATTTGTTTAGTAAAACAATACATGTTTGTGTCATTTTTACTTTTACTTTAAATAATTGGCATTAATGTAATTATCTTACCCAGGTGGCTCCATGGGGTCCCAAAAATCGTCCCATGGGTTTTTTGAGTCGGCCATGACTCATTGAATAGGGTTAGGACAAGTGTAAAGATATTTTGATTTTATTATAATATCATTTTTACCTTAAATCACACTAATTAGCTTTAATCGCGATTAATAAAACATAAAAGTTACTATTCACCAAAAAATTATTTTAATCTCATTGAACAAAATTTTAATTATTAATGACATCCATTTATATCAGATTTTTGAAAATAAAATCACAGAAGTGGTAAAGTTTCATTTAAACGAAAAAACAGTTTCTTTAACTACCACTTAGTGGTTTCACTATTCATCAAAAATTGATGTTTTTCAGAAAAATCCAAAAAATTAACCCTAAGCTATATTTGATACTCAGAATTAAAAAACGATTTCTATTTTACAATATTCAAAACATATATGTTGAATTAATTAATTTAATAATTAAATTCCGCTGTCAAAATAAATAGCGTGTTTTTAAGAAACAATATCTATTAAAAGATTAACACTAGTTTAAGTCCAATGTCAAAGTAAAATTTATTCCAATGGACACCATTGGAATAAATGGTAAAAATATATTATAAATACACTTTAATATCAATTAAAAGTATAATATATCCATATAAATAAATTATATTAAAAGGAGGTTTTGAATTAAAATGCAACATTTTCACTAAAAATGATCTTTATCAGAAAAAGAAAAAAAAATTACAAAAAGTAAATTTTGATGTCCATATTCTAAAGAAAGATTTTAGTTTGTCAAATAAAACATATAAAATTGTCAAATGTATATTTAAAAAGGGTTCTCCATACAAAGGAGGTTAATCGACCTTTTAAAGAATATTAGAAGATTTATGCTTAAAATTGGAATCATTTTCTTTTTATGCCTCTAAAATTTACTGGATAAAAGTAAAAATATTTGAGAAATATATATAATAATTCTATAGTTAGTTCCGTTATTTCCTTCTCTTACAATGGCTAGGCGTTAACTATCATTTAAAATAATATTATTTTATTATTAGAGTGCAACGTAAGATTTCAAAGGAACTCGTTGTCACGTATTGGGTATGCCATCGAGCATAGAATTCCCTTTAAAGTAATATTAACATTTTATTCACAAATATTGATAAACATTAGAATGTAATATTATTTATTTACCTGGGATGTCACAACCTTCCCCCCGTTTGGGAATTTCATCCTCTCAATTTCAAAATTGGGCTTGGAAACTCCATTCAATGTCCCACATCAGAACAAGAGTCAGTAAAACTATCACTTCAAAAGAATGGGAGAAAAGTAAAAAGGTCACCTGAGTTCACCCATACTAGGATTCCATGTATGAAAATATGGATATGGAGGAAAAAACAAAGGGTCATGTTCTGATGGAGAGTGATAGTAAACATGTCTAGGAGAAAGTTAACCATAAGAAAATCACAAACTTGTGATGGGTTAAACGGTATTGGATTCCCCAGTAGGAAAAGTTAACGGACAACATTTTTTTTAAGATACCTTTCATTGAGGAATTTATTTTTGATCTTAAATTAAATATAAGGAAATATACTTACTTGTCATGTTGACTTTCAACTTTTACTAGATTTCTTACATGAACTCATATTTTCTCCAAAAGATGAGTATTTAGGATGACTAGTTTACATTAAGAGTGCTATAATCAAATTCTATAGAATCACCTAATCCAAAAAAGAGAACTAAATACTTCCCATGTATTTAGACATTAACCAAAACTAAAACCAAAATGTTTAGTATGAGATCAGAAAATACCCAAAAAGGATAATCCTTTATAAGAAAAAATCTATTCTTAATCTCCAAAATTTGTCATACAATACCCAAAGTTCAACAAAGATCATTCAATAATCAATTTGTCCAAAAGATTATTCAATGTATGAAAAACTAAGATTCAAACCCAAATATTTGAAGGATTTAATCACATAGTCTTCGAAGGTAAAAATTAATATTTACCTCCAAATAACATTAGTTTCTCTTAAAGTCTCATATTGAAAAGTAATTAACCTAATCACATATCCTCCATGATAGGTTAATCATTTCCATAGATAACACAAAATAAACTTACTATTGATTCCTTAAAAAATATAACAAAAAAGAATTATTCAAACTAACCAGGTACTTCATATAGTTCAGCGGTAGGCGATGAATACCAGTCGCACTTATGTTGTGGGTTCAATTCCCACAGCTTTTTCCGATGTGACGGGTTATCACACGGTCTGCGTGTTGTCCTTTTTCCAAAACTATATAATTCTTATAACATTCCCCAAAAAAGATAAAATCTTCAAAAATAGCCATAACATTATTTAACCTCAAGTTTATCTCATGTCGTTCATATTCCATCATAACATATAGTAACCCATAATTACCTCAAAATTAAGGATCATATAAACCCTAATGGTTACCTTTATAATTATTACCTGAAAATCCACATCGAGTTGGTCATCTCATACATGATGCATTAGAGAACTCCCAAAGGTTCAAGTGGTTGATCAAGACTCCTTGATAGTTGGTTTAGAACGACCATGTGATTCCTCATTGAATCCCCCATTTCATCTAGTCTCTTAATCATAGAACCACCACAGTTTCCTTCAACCCATTGTCAAATTGGTTCCTACTATATCCACCCTTTTACAAAAAAACAGAAAAGTCCGTGTGAGTATATCAACAAAATCATCATGTACTAATGAGGAAGCTAAGCACTAAGATACACTTACTCATTCACTTTATATAAAACTATGACTCTTTCTGAAATGCTAACCATTATGATAATGTCACTTATTCTTAGATAATACCCTAACCTATAAAGTTATCTAAACCGACCTCTGATACCAACTATAATGCCCCGACCTTTACCATTTCTTAATCATTAATTAAATGAATAATTCACATAGATTATCTTTTCGAGTTTTAGAGAATTAGGTCATTACTATTACATCTCAAAAGATTACATAGTAGACACTTCTACTATGTTTCCATAAAATAAAATAAAACTTAAAAATAAGCATGTCTAGTTCCATGTTTTAGATAGAATGTATTTCCTTGATCCCATCCTTGACCTTATTTATCTTTAAGTTATGTGGAAAACATTTCAAAAACTTGGGATGAGCATAATAATCCCAGTAAAGGATACACAAAGATGGAAAACTGTTACTTTTTCAAAACAACAAGTAAACCATGAGTACTTTACCAATGTAATACTTTTCACCTTTATGAAGTAGTAAAAACTCTTCACTGAATAAAAGACAATTACTAACCCTTTTGTAACGATAATATTACCATAAAACCCATATAAAGAACACATTACAAATAAAGGTAACTTGGGACATAAACATAATTAAATGGAATAACCATACAGTCAACTTCCACACATACTTAATGGAATATCCATACGGCGGACTTTCATACCCAATGCATTGGAGGTTAAAACGTAACCACCCGTCCTGGTATTCATGGCACCACCCGTCATATGGTTTATCACGTAGCAACCCGTAAAATGTCCAAGTACCATCATTACATGTAAAATATTGAAAATATAAACATTTCAACAACAAAATTTCATTTTCAATCACAATAAGTAATTCTAAGATATTTATTTAATCAATCTATTTTCAAAAATCATTTAAAAATGATTTTTGAATGAAAGTGTCCCATACCACTTTGGAGTTTTTAATGGAATTATAATTTTAAAACATTAATGTCCATATAAATAAATACAGAAAACCATTTTGAAAACATGGACATTAATGATAAAGATTTAGAATAATAAATATTTAAAACATTTAAAACAATATTTTTGTTAAATAGTTTTTATCAAAATGAGAGACTCTTGAATACAAATAATTGCGGAAGAACATTTAATCCGATCATTATAGTATCACGAGAATAAATTGATTCATGACATAATATGACAAAGGACAGTATACACACCATATAAGATTGAACTGGTGCATAACAACAATGAAGTCTCAATAGAAATGTAAATTGAGATGAAATCCATTATAAAGATGGTATCCTTAAATTAAGAATAAATATATCACATAATTATGTGTGATAAATATAAATACACCCAATATAAGTGGATATTAAGTGTGAAACAATAAGAGGTAATTCACACATAATCTTGGAAAAAAAATCAATGACATAGATATTTGACTCAATGAAATTAGATTGTGTTATGATTTCCGATAAAATTTCATAAGAATTTATCAATGAGATGATTATGTGTAGAAAAAGTATATCCACACAAAGGTTTGTGGAAATTTACATAAATAAAGATATATAAGAGCATATCCCAACATAATATTCTGTTAATTAAAAGACATAACAAATTAATTCCTTTAAAAAGAGGAGGGTGAAATGTCCCCTTACCGAGTTGGGTAACTTTTGAAACGTACACCCCATGGAAGAAGTGTCATACAATGAAGATGTAAATACCCATAAATGAAATTATACTACAAAAAAGTGTATAATAATGGTCCGTACATACACCACACAAAGGAAATAGTGGCAAATGTAGCATAAATTTCACGGGAATAAAAGTGAGATGAAAAATCCCTTATGAAAACTCGGCAGCCTAACAACGCCACTTAAAACATCCAAAAATGGATTTATGAGATAAAATAGGGTCTCTAATAATATGAAAATAAAAATTACATTATGAGGAATATAAAATAGAATCCCCAAACATAATAAATATTAGCTTAAAAGAAAGACATAAAAGAGATTACTTAAAAAGATAGAGAGAGGTTGGATCTCTTAAGAAACTTCAGCAGCCTAACGGCGCCACTCAGAACATCCAAAATGGATTTATGAGAGAAAATAGGGTCTCTCATAGTATGAAAATGAAAAGTACCATAATATTAATATAAATGAACATCCCAATCATAATAATGATGAGCTTAAAATGAATGACATAAAAGAGTGTACATAAAAAGAAAGAGAGGGGTAAGATCCCTTACCTCATGCCTGACTTGTCTTGTTCGTTTCATTATATTCCTGAATAATAAACATTGGTCAATTTATAATTTCTTAAGGAAATATTTTAAAGATTATTATTCAGTTCATATCACATATTATATTGTTATAATAATTGGTTAATAATGTGAGTTCATATCAGACGTTTTTTTCGATGTTTGGTACATTAGTCAAAAATGAACTTGTTTGAAAATGATTGTCCATGTAGTTATAAGTAAATAATCTCATGAATAGTATTAAAGATTTAAATATCATATAGATCAATTACATATTAATTTTATACTACTCCATAACATTTGGAGATAAAAAGAAATGAAATCCACCATTCATGGTGATGGTAGTCCGTACGTACGCATGGACGCTACTTTCATTTCTTTGTCATATTAATGGAATTAAAAATAATTGAGAGATATATTTATTATAATTCCTGTATAATATATATGTTATATAGGTCACATATGTTCATTAATTTCTTTCTTTATACATTCCATGTATTGCATGAACGAGTCACATCACTTGAGGGGCGGTACTCCACACTTCCTCGTATGGAATTATCGCATTTGCACAACATGAAAAGCATAAAGTAATGTTTTAAATATTTAATTCAGAAGAATATAGAAAACATAAATACCATATATATCAAATATATAATATAGTGACATCATAATGCCCACCATGAAAGGCATTAAGTGAATATTGAACAATCATCATTTTGTGAGGCAGAAATTCGCCATCCACATAAACAGTATGTTCTTTAACCATTAGACGAAGGTGTGTGTAAGTGTAGCTCGAATAATTCACATAAAAACATCCTAGTATATTGAAGATAATATTTTTGTTACAAAATAAAAGAATAAAAAGAGTTTAGAGGGTTGGAGAAGCAAAATAAAACAAAAGAACACAAGGGAAGACATTAGCATTAAATCGGGTAACTCTTTTTGATTTGAGCTCAATGGATTCCTTGGAAAGGATTCTTCCAAAAGGTGAGGCTTTAATGATGAATAGTGGGATGTGGAGAGATGAAATGGGCAGGTTTTGGCCGAGCCAAAGTCTTGAGAGGTGTGGGTAAGGAGGTACAGTTGGGGGCCGTTTATAAGAGGAGAGGAGCGACACCCTTGGAAAGTCAACAAAGGTTACATTATTTTTAAAAGAGTTTCGGATTTTAAAGGACCCACATTGATATATTTTAAGGATAAGGTGATAAAGTTTTTAAATATACATATCCCATACGTTTTTTACATGTTTAGTTCTTATATTTTACATTATATTTACATTTTATTTAAATCGTTAAATAATGAGGTAATTGCTGCATCATCATGATGTCATAAACAATTTTATTTATTAAATGTATAAAAATTATAAAAAAGTACTATGATGTATGAAATATCTTTAGCTTTCCAATTATTATTTATAGTCAAAAATATGACTTCTGTAACTCCATGTAAAAATTGATTTAGTAAAACAATACATGTTTGTGTCATTTTTACTTTTACTTTAAATAAAAGGCATTAATGTCATTATCTTACCCAAGTTGCTCCATGGGGTCCCAAAAATCAGCCCATGGGTTGTCTTGGTCGGTCATGACTCATCCAATAGGGTTCGGACAAGTTTCATGATATTTACATTTTATTATAATATCATTTTTACCTTAAATCACACTTATTACCTTTAATGAAGATTAATAAAACATAAATGTTACTATTCACCAAAAATTATTTTAATCTCATTGAACCACATTTTAATTCTTAATGACAAACATGTATGTAAGATTTTTTAAAATAAAATCACAAAAGTGGTAAAGTTTCATTTAAATGAAAAATGAGTTTCTTTAACTACCACTTAGTGGTATCATTATTCATCAAAAATTGAAGTTTTTCAGAAAAATAACAAAAATTCAGCCTAAGATATATTTGATACTCCGAATTCAAAAATAATGTCAATTTTAAAATATTCAAAACATATAAGTTGCATTAATTAACTTAATAATTAATTCCTGTTGTCAAAACAAATAGCGTGTTTTTAAGAAATAATATATATTAAAAGATTAACACTAGTTTAAGTCCAATTTCAAAGTGAAATTACTTCCAATGACCACCATTGGATTAAATGGTAAAAATATATTCTATATACACTTTAATATCAATTAAAAATATAATCTATCCATATAAATAAATTAGATTAAAAGGAGGTTTTTAATTAAAATGCAACATTTTCACTAAAAAAGATCTTTATCGGAAAAATTACAAAAATTTACTGAAAGTAAATTTTGTTGTCCAGATTCTCAAGAAGGATTATATTTTGTCAAATACAAAATATAAAACTGTCGAAAGTATATTTAAAAAGGGTTCTCCATCGAAAGGCGGTTAATCGACCTTTTAAAGAATATTAGAAAATTTATGCATTAAATTGGATTCATTTTCATTTTATGCCTCTAAAATTTTTTGGATAAAAGTATAAATATTTGACAAACAGATATAATAATTTTTTATTTCGTTCCGTTCTTTCCCTCCATTACAATTTCTAGGCATTAAATACCATTTAAAATAATATTATTTTATTATTAGAGTGCAATGTAAGATTTCAAAGGAACTCGTTGTCACGTATTGGGTACGCCATCGAGCATACCATTCCCTTTAAAGTAATATTAACATTCTATTCACAAATATTGATAAAAAATAGAATGTAATATTATTTATTTACCTGGATGTTACACAAAGTGTCTCATTTTTATTTGAAATGTACATCATTTTAATAAAAAAAAAACTGGTATACAAAAAACCGACCAAATACATTCATATTCTATTGATAAATTAGGAAAATGATCCATGGGTCGTATGTGACATGTACAAGTCATCCCATCCCCAATCTGAGGCACGATGTGGCTGGTATCACTCATTGTGTCTTTGTTTAGATTAAAATGGACACCCTTTTATGTAAAAACCACTGGCATGCAAAAAACCAACCAAACATATTCGGATTGTGTTGATAATTTTGCAAAAGGATCCATGGGTCAATGTTGACATGTATGAGTGCACCCTGACTCAATTAGAGGCATGGTTTGTCCGGTACCACTGAAAGTGTCTATATTTTATTTTAAATGGACATCATTTAAAGTGAAAACAACAATAGGCATACGAAATACTGACCAAACACGTTCGAATTATGTGATAGTTATTAAAAATAATCCATGTATCATTTGTGACGTGTACGTGTCAATAGCAAATCAATACGAGGCATAATTTGGATGTTATGCCTCTAAGTGTATTTATTTTTTTTCAAAATTGACACACTTTTAAGAAAAATTAGCTGGAATACTGAAAACTGACCAAACATATTCAGATTGTGTTGATAATTTAGGACAACGATCAATGGGACATTTGTGATCTGTACGAGTAAACCCCACCTCAATATGAGGCACTATGTGGCTGGAACCACTCAATGTGTCTCACTTTTATTTTAAATGGACAAAATTTTAATTGAAAACAAAAACTGGAATAAGATGAAAAGTCCAAACACATTCATATTTTCTGGATTCTTTAAGACAATGATTCGTGGGTCATATGTGAGGTGTACGAGTCACCCCTCCTAAATATGAGTCATGGTGTGGCTGGTATCACTAAAATTTTCTATCTTTTGTCTAAAATGGACATCATTTTTTGTAAAAACAACTGGAATATGGAAAACTGACCAAACCTATTCATATTGTGTTGATAGTTTAGCACACAGATCCATGGTCCAGCCTCACAAAAGAGACTTTTCATGTGAGGAACTCCAACCCCTATTCTAAAATACATGAAGTTTAAATACGCCAAGGACAACTACAATCCCTAAGTCACACAAGCTCATTGATACCCACCCATTATCATTATCACAATGTTCAGAGACACCCGCCGCAAACCAGAGGTCATTATATTTGTGTTTGGATGAATTAATTTATCCATTTCCTTATTTTGTGGTTATTAGCTTCTAATTTATGGATTCAATCATGTATGTGTTATAAAAAATGTAATTTTGTATGTATTCCAAATTCTTTTTAACATATATAATTACGTATTCAATTTTTTTATGTAATCTATTCCTAATTGATAAATAAATTATGTTTTTATTCAATTCAGTATTCAATTATGAATTGAATTCTGGATTGCAAATGTAATGTTTATATAAATTATGAATTGAATTATAAATCAATAAAGTATGTTTATAATTACCTTATGGATTATGTTTAAATTCTGTATGTGTATAGTTGCAGGGTTTTTTATGTGTTAAATATATATGAATTAGTAGTGTATATATATGTGTTATAGGTGGTTATTATAGGTAATTGGGGTTGGGAAGATAGAAATGAATAAAGGGCAGCCTACAGCCGGCTGCTGCCTGAATTTCATTGAAATACCTATTCCCTTGGTTTAAAACCGTTGGCATAGGGTTGTATAGGGGTTTTTACCAAAATTTCTAAGAGAACTATTGGTAAAAACTATTTCTCAACTTTTTACTAACCATTGGGATATAGTTAAATGTACAACCTTTTCCAATAGTTTACACAAACCGTTGTTAAAAATATATACAAAAGTATATTCAAACAGTTTGAAACCTTTGGAATAGTATGTTTACGAACTGTTTCAAACCAATGTTGAAAATTTATACTAATGGTTTGACATAACCATTGGTATAATGTAGATTTCCTTACACATACCAATGGTTTTCCAGAAACCGTTGGCATATTCATTTCCTACGACTTATATCCCTACAGTTTGGATAACCATTGGTATATATTATACCAATGCTTATCTAGCTGTTACCAATGGTTTGAAACCATTATTAAAGGGTACATTTATAGTAGTGTGATATTAAATGTTCAGAACTATCATAAAATCAATTTGGAGGAAGGTGATTACTCCAATTAATATGAATAGTGTAATTCCCAAACTCGAGAAGCCTGAATCTAGTGAAATATTTTAATAGGTTGGCTTGATTAGAAGGAATCATATCCCAATAGTGTGATTTTTTTTTCTTGGATGGTTAGATTAAAAACATGATACCCATAATACAATGGGAGATATGAAATACAAACATAATACATAATATAAATAAGTACAGAACATTCTTGAAATAATATTCAAATATTTCTTCTTCATAACCCGGGGAAAGATAAAATAATATCGGTGAGATCAAATACTCGGAAAGGTTGTTTAATGCGGAAGTTATAATTAATTAATAAAAATAAATTAATGTGTTAATTTAAATAACTGATAAAAATTTTATTCAAAATACTAGATAAATAAATATTAATATTGATAGGTATGAAATTGAAATTTATTCCCTATAAATCAATAAACTAAGAATGAAATTTATCCACTAATAAATCGACACAAAATCTAATGGATGAATTAAAAATGGTTTGAAATTGGTAAAATGATTAATTCATAGACACTATGGTTCCAATGTATATGGTAACATTGCCATCAAGTCCATTAACAAGATGGATTACAATTTTTTTTGTAAAAATCCATATTATTTGTAAAAATTACTCTTCTCATGAGACAATTGATGCACCATGGGGCTATCAATTATTGATCCTCACCTATGTTGTGCTAGTCCAAAGCATTCCTCTTATTCATGAAAAAATGTTCCTTATAAAAATATTCATTTTGAATAATGGATATAGATTTATCAATATTTCCCAAATGGAGGTTTTGTAACACCATGGTTTTTTTCTTTGATGCATGGGGAAAACATTGAAAAATCTTAAAATATAGTGAAGGAAATAACAATTCAGACATTACAATGTGTCCCATACAACATTAAAATATTTAAATCACAAAACCCACAAGGGAATAATATTAAATTAAATTTATAATATAATTATTGTAAGAGAATTCATGATATAAAATGATAAATTTAGTACATACACTATATTTATTTTAATTTCTATTTAATAAAAAATAAGACTCAATGGGATGTTAATTTAGAACAAATTTCCTTACATTAACTTTACTATTTTCGTGTAGTCATTATCCTCAAGTATATTGGTTTAAATTTTTTTAATATCAAATACATTAACCTTACCCAGTTTTATAATATCATATATTAGTTTTTACATAATCGTATTTCCCATTTTTTTACACTCTTTCATTATTTTAGTTATTTTAGGTTTTAATTTACTAGTTTCCCCGCGTATGTTTTGACCGAATACATACTCTTACTGTTTATTAAATCCTAATTTCATCATGATGATAATTTAAACCATTTATATATTCATTACACAACTATTTAGAACAGTTCATAATATTTAGTGATTATTAATGAAGTTCATCGTTTATGGAGATGGTAGGTCATACATCCCAGTAAATGATTCTTTTATTTATTTTTTATATTAAAATAATTTAAAATAAATTACATATATTCAATATGTAATTATAATATATTATATATGTTATATATTTTACATAATTTTATTAAAATTTTCTTTCATAGATTTGACTTATAAAATGAATGAATCATATCGCTTCGGCTGGGGGGGAGGGGAGTCCATACATCATCATACAATGTTATTGTGTTAACATAAAATGAGAATTATTAATGATATGTGTTAAAAATGGATAAAATAAATATTAAATAATAAAAAACAAAAAATATCTAATTTATAAACATATATTCTACCATAATGTCCCCTATGATATGTGGTAATGGAAAAATGAACAATCATCATTTCCTAATGTCATAGTTCATCATTAATATAATACTATGTTCATTACCAATCATATGTTAGTGCATACATGGGTTGGTGTAGCCCTTATCAAAATGAAATACTATTATGTTTAGGAAAATATTTTTTTTAATATAATTAAATAATACTACATTAGGGATTGGAGAATGACAATAAAACTAATAACCATATAGAAGTTTGTTACCACTAAATCTGGTACCTCCTTTGGTCTGTACAAAAAGGATTTCATTGATGTATTTATACCAATATTGAGGATTATAGGTCTATAAGAGGGTTTTGGGAGACTATTTTGTTAGATTTTGGATGATCCGATGTGAATTGAGGGGTTTGAGGAAAGTGTAAAGTGCTTTCCTTTTGTAGTAGAGGCGGAGTGGAACTCTTGTAAATACCAAAATGTATTCATTAATGGGAGGTATAACATACCTAAAGTTGATAAAAATTGAAAAATACTGGATTTACTTGGAATAATTGTCAATTAAAACCTCCAACACATAAAAATATGTGTATTTTAATAATTTGGTTCCTTACCTTCTTAGATTCCCCAATTTAATCATTTCCCTTTTTATTAAAGAATCTAGTATTATAATATAAATAATATAATCATTAATAAAAAATAAAGTGTGATTTATTATAAAATATTTATCCAATGAATTATTAAAGTTATAAATTATTTGAAAAAATAAAATCCAATGTGTTTTGGAAATTAATTTAAAAACAAGCGCATGTGATGCGCTGAAACACTACTTAAAATCAGACGGTGATGTATTTACAGTATAAGGGTCAATATGTATATTATAAAAGATCAATTAGTACCCAAAATATACCATATTTTATATTTATTAACACATAATAATATCTTTTCACAATATGCTATTTTAATTATTTTTAAATTATTTCATGAAATATCATTTATTGTAAAATAACAAAAATGTCAATTTTGAACATATTTAATTAATTTCAATTTTATAGTAACATACAAATATTGGAATAAAAATATACATGGTTTAAATATTTCTATCATGATCTATTTATCTTCAAAAATAATTAATAAAAATAATTCAATCAATATACATCACTTTTAATATTTATATTTTACTTTATTTTAGTTAATTACTAACTAAATAATTATTAAGTTGGTGTTTTTTAAGTATTTTAAGTAACTAAACCACATATAAAAATATTGATACATTAGAAATATAAAAATATCCCATTTATATTTCAAAATGATAATTATATCAAATAATATTTTTTTATAATAATATTAATGTTTTATAAATATTAATGGTAAGGGAAGTTCCATATTTTTCATTTTCATTACTTATTCATTTATATAGTGAACCTCCATTTAAATATATCCCAATATCCAATAAAATTAAATCCATGTAGAAATATGGATTAATTATTGGTATCTAATGGATTTTTTAAAATTTTATTGGTTATTTTGGTACTTAAGATTATGGTTTAGTCTTTTTTAGGCATAACCATATCTTAATCATCATAATTAATTTTAATCACATTCGCTAATCATTATGGTAAAAAAATAAATTTAAATTTTTAATACAAAATATTTTTCTTCTTAAAAACATTTTTTTCTATTTTTTTACATTATAATAAAATAGGTGGTATAATTAATATTAACTCTAATCCCATAAATGTAGCAAGAAAATGTGTTTTTAAGTAGAAATGTGAAATTGTTCATTATGTTTTTATATATTTTTAAAATATAAAAACGATTCTAATGACCTAAATTGTATTAATATATAAATAATTAAACCTTTAAGACATTTAAAACCCAATTATAATATAATTTAACTCTAATAATTACTTAAATTCCAAGGATAATTTTAACAAAATTTTAGTAATTTTTACTCTTCATCAAAAAATAATGTTTCTCATAAAAATCCCAAAAATTATCCCTATGATAATTTCAAAAATATTAAATAAATAATGGTATTAATATTTAAAAATTAAATTCATATAAGTTCAGAATATTTTTTTTAAAACTGGTTCCCAATTAATTATTTGAAAAACTCAGTCTTATGTGTATGACAAACAATTTCAGTGTTGTGTGTAGAGTAAGCATAACATGTTGTTATTTTAAAAAGAGATACAGTAAAATATTTATTTCAACTTGAAAATATTTTACTGTAATAGGATGTTAAATTACACCACCATAATTAAATAGTTTCTTCACTAATTAAACTTGATCATTGTAATCCGAGAATTGAGATCTGAAAATACTATTGTTGAAGAACTTGAAGATTGAAAGGGGTTAAGAACAAGTATTATTAATAAAATATAAATGAATGTATAATGGTTATGTAACTATGTTATGTAGTTGGAAAAAGGATGAAAATTAAATTATGGATAAATAAGAAAAATATAATGAAAATTTTCTTGATGGAAAGTGCTAGAGAATGTGGTTTGGAAAATGTAAATAACTAGAATTCCACAATTCCATGATTATTTATGGGGATATTTGATTAATCAAAAACGAACATACTAGGACAATATTTTTTGTTTTAAATTATATTTCCTTTATTTGAATAATTCATTCACTCTCTAAGAATAAAAGTGAATATACATTGTACGTTTATATAAGCATAATCATATCCTTTGGTCATACCTTAACCAATTTATACTTCATCTCTTAGAACAATATTAATTGCATAGTGGTGTAATATATAAATCTCTAAAACCATATCCGATATAAAACATAACCCATTTAATAAACGGTTATCCTTTCCAAATATTAAGATTCAACATATTAGAAATTATGGTCAATGAATTTCTAAAACAAATGTATCATTACATATTAATCAATATAAAGTATCTCAAAATCTTCATATTCCAAACATGTGAATAACATCATCATGTATCCTTTTAAAATATGGTAACAACTCAGGTTTCCATATAAATGTATTGTATATAAGCATTCCTATTTATTCTTTATGCAATACACATGTTATTGGATATATTAATTAAATACAAAAATGTTGTAAACTCCATAAATGATATCATATACCAGTTGTTGATGAGTTATTAAAATGTTTAAATCTATTAATCACATTTACAAAATAAACATTTCATCATCATTATATAAATATCAATAACCTGTTACTGGTTGTCTTCCCCTAAATGATGTGTTTTCTTAAAAGTAAATCGTTATACATAATCTGTATTCTTGGAACCATTCAATATATGATCTCAAATACATAATGAAAAAGTAATACAATGAAATCCTCAAATATTAAATAATTATTATAACATGTACTTTTCTGATAATATATTCAAATTAAATAATTCTCTAATAGAAATATTAATCATTCCTATCTGTCTACGATGGTAGGATAACCTGATCATTTTATAATTGGGTAATTTGGGGTATATTCCTTTCATGATAGGGAAATTAATTTACATAGTGTCCCATACCCTTGAAGATGATGTATTATACATAAGAAACCTATTTATTACTCTTTTTATCCTGAAATTGGTATCAATTTTATCCACATATATAACAAAATATTTTTTACTATAAGAAATTCCCTTTATATTTCTTTCCACAATTAAAAACAGTTAATAAATCCTTCTTTCCCTTCATCTCCATGAACACAATCCCTTTTTAGGGTGCTCAGATAGATTATTAATGTATATAATTCCATTGAATATATAAGACTTGTAGAATTATTTACCCATCTCATTTTCACTACATATTATGTCCAAATACTATGATAATTTTTGGAAAAATATTTTACTTAAAAATATTGTCTTATGACCTCGAAAGCATTGATCCTTCATACTCAGCAATCACATGAATTGGTAAGGTTCACATTAATTCAACTTGGATCCATTTCTAAATAATGGAAGATAGTGAATTAAATAATAACACAATTTATAATTCCATATATGTTGTAGCGCATAAATTTATACATTGTGAATCCTTCAATTATATACTTTTGAAACATTAGGGAAATATTTTTTTTCAAATACTTCAGAATTACTGGTAAATAAAATCTTAACTATCTTATTTTTATATCACGGGACTGTCAAAATGGGTGCATAGTAAGGTATGTTTTCTTGTACCAAGATACCAAGAGTCAGATCCTGAACACCTTGTTATAATAATTACATTTAGGTACATATGTTCCAGAAGCACATCTAATTGTCGTACCGATCCATGGATGTATTTCCATTAAAAACCCCATAATATATACCTTACCAAGATTCTAGGATTTTCTTCTATATGCATCCCCAATGTCTATCTTAGTGTTATATTCCCTAAACATTGTATTATAAATCTAGTTACAAAGGTTGCATATAATCTTCCATTTTAACAATCATTAACACCCCAACCAGAAAATCCAAAAGCCAGTGAATTATTATAATACCATTTTATGATTACAAGAAATCAAATCCCAAAGTTCTATTTAGTTTAGTAGTCATGGAAAGCCACATCACATACACGATTACCATAATACATTGGGAAATATAAAATAGAAAAATAGTACATTATAAAATACATTAACATAGTTATTGAATTATTATACAAATATTTCTTCTACATAACCTCATTGAAGTAAACATAATAAGGCTGAGCTCAAAATCTCATTAAGGAAATGTAAAGTTAAATAAATAATGAATCAATATGACTCAATTAACAAGGGAGTGTAAATAACAAATAATAAATGAAATTAAAAAACAAGATAAGGAAATATAGACATGAACATGTATGACACTAAAACTAATTCCATATAAATAAATAAATTAGGCATAAAATATAATCATTTATATTTCAACGCAAAATCTCTTGTATGACTACTAACCAAAGATAAATTAGGGAAATTGTTAATTATTGGATTCCATGTTTCTATGATTTATTGTACCATTGTCTTAAATATATGTCAAAAGATATTTTAAAATATATATTGTAAAAACCGATCTGATTTGGCCAAATTGTTCATCTAATGAGACTTCTGATCTATCGAGGGGCTATCCATGACTAGGCCCCACCTGTGTGATACCTGTCTAAAGCCTTCCCCAAAATGACGATAAATGTGCCTTATTAAAATATCTTTATTGAACAAAGGATACATATTTATCAATATTTCCCCATTGGAGGATAAGTAACAACTAGTTTTTTCTACTTTAATGGAATGAAATACTATGGAATGATCATTAAATAGTCTTGAGGGAATGAAATTTGAAACTTTCCAATGTGTCCCATAACACATTGAAACATTTAAATCAGAAACCCCATGAAATACTAATATTAAATAAAAATTATAAGATAATTAGATAATGGGTATTCATGATTAAACATGAAAAAGTATGTATATAAACATAATAATTGTGAATTGGTGCATAATAACAAATAAATTTCAATAAAATGTATATTGAGTTGAAATTCCATTACATTAACCATAATTTTGATTGGTGTAATTTATCTTCACGTATGGTGATTTAAGAAATGATATTAACTTATACAAACACCATACTCATGTTTATAATTTCATATATTAGCTTCTTACATATATTATAACCCTTTTGTTAAGACACTTTCCTTATTTTAGATATTTCAGGTGTTAATTGCCTTGTTTCCTCAGGTATGTTTCTACTTGTTACTTTTTTATCTTATTTGTTATATAATTATTTCAAAATATACGGAATTTAAGACATTTAAATTTATATTACATACGTATATAGAATAGTTCACAATATTTGGTGATAATGAATGATGTGAATTGTTCATGGAGATGGTTGGCCTTACGTACACATGAACACTAGTTTAATTTCATTTTTATATTAAATGAATGGAAAATAAATGATAAATAAGTATATTATAATTCCAATATCATATATATATATATATTATTTAGGATTACTAAAATCATCCTTAATACATTCTATATATAGAGTGAATGAATGACATTCGACGGTGTAATTGACCACACTTCCTCAAATGATGTTATCATATTACCATAAAATGGAAAGTATTAGACGTGTGTCTTATAAAAGAATTAAATAAGTATAAAAACACAATAAATTTCATATATATCATATATATATATAATTTAAATATATTTTCCATAATAATTCATACCATGAGGGTTGATAAATTAAAAATGAATAATCATCATTTCATGAGGCATCATTTCACCATTCAAAGAATCGGTATGTTCATTATACATTTGATGGAATTTTTTGTAAGTGTAGGTCAAACCATTATAATAACAATAAAATTATATATTTGGGAATATTATATTATTATAAAATAATTACATAACATGTTCTTAGCAATTGGAGAATATAAATAAAACAAATAAAAATATGATATTTGATTACCTCTTAATTGGGTAACTTCTTTTGGATTGTACCAAAATTCTTACTTGTATGGATTTATTCTGGAATTGAGGCTTCTAGATTAAGGTTATGGATGTTGGGAGACTATTTATGGAAGGTTATAAGGTTCTAATGTGGCTTAGATTCATGATGAGATGGTATAGTTATTTCATTTTTATAGTGGAGGCAGTTATACTCTTGTAAACACCAAAATTTATTCATTAATGGAAGTTCTACCCTAAAAACATACTAAAATATGGACAAATAATTTATTAAACATGAAATATGGTCGATTAAAAACATAGACACATAATTTTTTTTAATTTTAAAAATTTGATTCATTAACTTTTATGATTCCCCGATTATATCATTTTGGTTTTTATTAATGAATCTAGTTTTATAATATAATTAAGCTAACAATTAAGAGTAAAATAATGTTATATTTATTGTAAAATATATATCCAATTATTTATTAAGGTTATATATAATTTATAAAATAAAATTCTCATATGTTTTAGCAAATAATTTTAAAACCAGACTATATGACGCGATAAACACTCCTTAAACCTAGAACATGTCAACAATGTTTTTAAAGTATATGATAAAATATGATTATTATAAATTATTAATTAGTCCATTAATATACAGTATTTAATGTATAATAACATTTAATAATCACTTCGAATAATAATATATTTTTATATATTTTATATCAATTTATAAAATATAATCTATTATAAAATAACAATAATGTCTATTTTGACATTATTTATTTCATTTTAATTTTAAAATATCAAATAAATATTGGAATTTAAAAATATTTAGTATAAATATTTTTAACATGATATATTCATCAAAAAAAATAATGAGAGTAATTCAATCTATATAATTCACTTTAAATATTTATAGTATAATTTATTTCATTATATTATTAACTAAATAATCACTATATTAGAATTTCATAAGAATATTAAGTAAATAAACCACCTCTAATAATTATATATAAATTATTATGATAAAAATAACACATTTATATTTCATAATGTTTTTTATAACCTAAAATATGACTGATTTTACATATCTTAATGTTTTATAAATAATAATGGTATGAAAGGTTCCATTTATGTCTTTTACCTCGTTTAACATTTTATATAGGGAACATTTAACTATATATACCCCCAAAACCCATCAAATTAGAACCAAGTTTTATATTCTCTAATTATTGAAATCCAATGGATTTTTTGAATGTTTTAATGTAATTTTGGTTCTTAAGATTAATGTTTAGTACATTATTAAGTATAATCTTACCTTATTCCCTGTAGTTATTTTTAATTACATTCACTAATATTATCTGTCAAAAATGATATTGGTTTTATTATACCAAAAATATAATACTAATTACTACCATGTATGTATTATTCCAAATTAAAAATCACAAAAGTGTGAAAATTATGATTAATTCTAATCCCTCACATGTTGCAAGAAAGCAGGTTTTTAAATTAATAATTTTAAATAATTTTTTATATCTAATTTAAATATAAATGTGATTCCAAAGAAATAAATTGTATTAATATATTCATAAATTATCTACTTTGATATTTTAAACCCAATTTAAAATTTAATTTAAAACTATTCTATATTTTAATGAAATCATAGTTTTAATTAAATTAAAGTAATTTTTATTATTAAAAAAAATGGCGTTTCTAAAAAAATACCAAAATAATTTCTAATATAATTTCAACAATCATAATTCAAAAATGTTTTGTTTATTTAAAAATAATATTATTAAAACTTCCAAAATATTTATTTATAGTAGTTTTCCCTTTGAAAATTGGTATAACTCAATCTTGTGTGTAACACAATATAATTTAGTGTTGTGTTAAGAATAAGTTTAACATTGTGTTTCATAGAAAGAGAGTAAAATAATATTTATTCTAACATTAAATTATATTAATGTCTTGGGGGTTTACACTCTCCCAAACTTAATTAAATTTTATCCTCAAAATATTTACATGATCTTTGTAATAACACAATTTATATTTGATATTACTATTATTTAAGAACCCACATGATGGATAGGGTTGACGACACATATTTTTAATTAGAAATCAAGAAATGTACAATGGTTATCTAAATATATTCTATAGTAGGATAACATGGGATTTAAATGTAAATAAGATATAATTTAAATAATATGATGATCATGTTCTAATATAGATTGATAGAGTACATGGTTATGAGAAATTTAACACTCAGAAATCCCAATATCAGTGATGATATAAGTGGTCATTTGATTCATAAATACGATGATACTATGAAATATTTTTTAGTTCCAAGATAGTTTTTCATAGACATGGGTAATTATTTATCTCTCTAAGGATATAAGTATATATACGTAGTAATTTTAAATAACCACAATCGTATCCTTTGGTCATGGATTAAATTATCTATACATAATCTCTTAGAAAAAGATTCATCACATCGTGGTGTTATATATCAATCTTCAAAATAAATTCTAATATAAAACATAATCCATTTCATAAATGATTTATCTTCCAAAAATATTATGATTCATCACATTATATTGATGGTCATTAAAATTTCAAAATGAACATATCATTATACTTTAATCATTAAAAATCATCTCAAAATTTACACATTCCAAACATGTGAATTACATCATCTTGTATCCAAATTAAATATAATAATATCTCAAATCAATAAATTAAATTTTTAGAAACATGAATTCTTAATTATTATTAAAATAATAATCATGTTATTGGACATATTTTTTACATCTAAACGTATTGTAAACTACATTAATTATAGAAAAGAAATCTTATCAACTATTTATTAATAAGTTAAAAGGTAGTAAAAACATTTCCAAATCAATCATCTCTTCATCCTTATATAATAATTATGAACCTATTAAGGGTTTATTTTCTTAAATAATGTTTTTTCATAAAAGTTTAACTTTATACTTTATAAATTTTTTTGGTTCCATTCATCATAAGATCTCAAATCCTTAATGAAAATTTACTACAGTAAAATCCTTATTAATTCCATAATTCTTATTACTAGTATATTTTTGATAAAATGTAAAAATTAGATAATTATTTAATATTATTATTAATAGTTTTATTTTTCTATGGAAGTATAATGACATCATAATTATCTAATAGTATCAGTTGAGTTATATTCCTTTGATTCATGGGACATTTATTCCTATAGTGTCCCATATCCTTGATGTTGAAGCCCTGTTTAATAGAAACCTTTTTCATACCTTTGCAATAATGAACCTGGAATAATTTTTCCCCACACTTATAAAAAACATTATTTCCCTTCAAGTAACTAACAAATTGTTTCAAGGTATAATTATCACATGTTGTAAAATTCATATTTCCCTTCATCTTCTTCAACTCAATCACTTTCTCATGGTTATCAGATGGCATATTCATGTCATGGTTTTTTTGAAACATATATGACATGGAGAATTATTTACCCATTAATTTTAACATGATACTATTTATTCATATTACATGATTTTTTGGATACTATTTCCTATTTAAATATTTTTCAAATACCCTAGAATATTTGATCATTCTTACTCTTAGGATCATGTTCATCAATGAGGTTCACATTCCTTATACTAGGCACCATTACAAAAAAAATGGGATATAGTTAATTAAATCATAATGTAATGTATAATTTAAAATATTGAACAGATCATAAATTTATGTATCTTCAATCCTAGAATCATAAACATTTTCTACAATGTTGAAATATTTAATTTTAAATCCTGCATAATGGTAGGTAAAGAATATTTGAATTATCCTAAGAGTGTCCCTCGAGAGTGTCAAACTAGTCAACCAGTTAGGCCCTTTTGTGTGTACAAAGTTACCCTGAGTGAGGCCCGGAAAACAATTTATGAGATATTACTCCTAGGTACATATTATATGGAACAATTTCCACATGTATTGTCTTAATAGGGATGTATTTCCAGTAATACCCACATTATATATACCTTATCAAAATTCATTGATTTTCTTCTATACTCACCATCAAATTCTACCACTGTATTATGTTCCATAATATACATTTTATAAATCTATATTCCAAAGTATTTTTATCATCAATTGATACCAACAATAACACCACAACCCCATAATCTCAAAGCTAGTGCATTATTTCAATACATTGGAAAGATTACAATGGATCAAATTTCAAAGTTCTGATCAATATAACAATCTTCGAATGAAAAATTACATATATGATAACCATAATACAATGAGAATAAGAAATATGAAAACCGGTACATAATAAGAAGAAACAAATAAAATCCTCGAGATCTTATTAAATGATTTCTTTTCATAACATGGGGAAGGAAACACAATAATGTTGGGATTAAATTCCCATTAAGGTTAAGTAAAGTGGAAGAAATTATGATTGAATTGGAATAAATTAACATAGAAAGATAAATAACTGAAAAAATATGAGATTAAAATATCTCGATAAGGAAATATAAATGTAGAATGTTGTGAAACTAAAAATCCATACATCTCAATAAATAAATTGATAATGAAATGTATCCATTGATATGTCGATTAAAAATATAATTGATGAATAATAACTGAATAAATATTGGGATAATTATTAACTATTTGACAACATATTTTCAAGGTACATGATACCTTTACCATCAAGACCTTTTACAATTAGGTTCAGAAAATTTAGGGTAAAACCCAAGATAATTTTTCCAAATTACTCATCTAATGAGACAATTGATTCATCATGGATAAGTCAATAAATATTCCTCATGCATGTCAGACCATTCTAAAGAATTCATCGTATTCATGAACAAAGTTCCATATAAAAATATCAATATTTGATAAAGTAAAACTATTTATCAAAATTTCCTTAGTGGAGGATAAGTAAAAAAGGTTTTTTACATTTATGGATAGAAATAGCATTATATTACTATCAAAATAATCTTTAGAGAAATGACATTTTAATAATTCAAATGTGTCCCATAACACATTGAAACATTTAAATCATAAACCACATGAATGAAGAATTTTAAATAAAAAGAATAATATTATTATATTTCTCAGTTTCATGATATAACATGAAAAAGTATGTATATAGACAGAATATAAGTGAATTGGTGCATAATAACTATTAAGTCTCAATGAAATGTATATTGAAAAAAGTTTCCCATTCCTTAATCTTTATTTTGTTGACTGGTATTTATCATTTTTTTATTTCTTTAAAATATGTTACTAATTTATAATATTACCATAATCATGTTTATAATATCATATATTATCTTTTTCCAATATTTTATTATACGTTTGTTAAGAATCCTTCATTATTTTAGCAATTTATGGTGATAATTTGCAGGTTTTCTAAAGTCTGTTTTGACTTGTAAATTTTTCCCTTTTTCATAGATAAAATTTTCATCCTATAGTAAAATTAAAAAAATTATAAATTAATTACATATGTTTTTATGATAGTACATTTTTTTATAGATATTAAATGATGTTCAACATTCATAGAGATGATAGGCCGTACATAAGCGTGAACACTACCTTCAGTCCATTTTCATATAAAAATAATGAAAAATACATGATCCATGTGTATATTATAATTCCAGTGTCATATATATTATATATATGTTACATAGTTTTATTTAAATCATCATTAATAGATTCCATGAATATTGAGAATGAATCACATCGATTCGAGGCAGTGGTAATCCCTACTTCCTCTCACAAGGATTTCATATTCACACAAAATGAGATGTATTAAATTTATGTGTTATAAAAGTATTGATGATGTATAATTACATATTAAATATCTTATATAACATATATAAATATAGTGTCCCTCATTATGGTCACCATGAGAGGTGGTAAAGTAAAATGATTTATTGTCATTTTTTGAGGAAGTAGTTTATCGTTTAAGGAAATAATATGTTTGATAACTATTATATAGAAGTGTGTGTAAGGGTAGATAAAATACATAGAATAAAAAATTAGTATATTGAGGATATGTTTTATTTTATAATTAAATAATAATATTTTTGGGATTGGGGAATGGAGATAAAAATAAAAACCATAAGGATGACTATTACCTCTTAATCAGGTAACTCTATTTGGTTTGTAACAAAAGGATTTCTTGGGCATACTTTATCTCAAATGTGGATTATAGGTATTGGTAAGATAGTTTGGGAGACTATTTTTTCATATTTTGGATAATTCATTGTGGATAGAGTTGTGTGATTTAAAGGTAGAGTTCTTGCCTTTTTATAGAGGAGGTAGAGAGGAAATCTTGTAAATACCAGATGAAATTCATTAATGGGATGTCTAAATTACTTAAAGTTCCTCAAAAATGGAAAATTTAATAGATTAAATAAAATTTATTCTTAGTTAAAACCCCCACAACCCATAAATATGTTATGTTCAACAATTTTTTTTCTTAACATTTATGATTCCCTATTTTTATTATCTTTGTTTTTATTAAAGAATCTAGTTGAACAATACAAATAATTTAAATTTTAAAAATAAAATAAATATTTATTTTTTAGAAAATATAGATACGCTAAATTATTAATATAATTTATAATTTATAATATTAAAAAATACATGTGTTTTGGAATTAAATTTTAAATCAAACGCATGTGACGTGATAAAACACAAATAAAATGCAGACCACTTTAACAATGATTTTACAATATAAGTGACAATATGTTATTTATAAAAGATAAAATGATTCATTAATATAAAATATTTAATATTTATTAACTCTTAGAAATAAATTTTTCTTATTTAGTAATTTTAATAAATTTAAAAAATTTAGTAAAATATCATTTATTGTAAAATAAAAGTAATGTTAATTTTCAAATTATTTACTTAATTTTAATATTTAAATACCAAAGTAATATTTTAATTAAAATATATTAATTTTAAACTTGTGTAACATGATATATTCATCTAAAAAATAATTAATAAACATATTTCAATCAATATTATAAAAATTTAATATTTATAGTTTCATTTATTTAATTCAATTATTAACTAAATAATCTTTTAGTTGGTGTTTCTGAAGAATTTTAAGTAAATAGAAAACAACTAAAATTATTGGAAAATTATTATGATAAAAACACATTTTATATTAAAATGATATGTATATCCTAAAATATGTTGTTTTTTTCATGTCTCAACATTTAACAAATATTAATTTTAAGAGAAGTTCCATTTTTTTCTTTTCCCTTACCTAAACTTTTATATATGGAATTTCCATAAAAATATATCGCAATAACTAGTATAAAAAAGAACAACAGTGGATATGTTCTAATTATTAGTATCTAAAGGCTTTTGGAAAATTTTATTGGTCATTTTTTTACATAATATTATTGATGGACCCTTGTTAAGATTAATCTTACTATAATCACTGTAATTTATTTTAATAACATTCACTAATATTTTTGGTGAAAAATTAAGTTGAACTTATTCGATGAGAAATATTACACTTATTATAAATTTTTAATTCCACTTTTCAAAATTAAAATCATGGAAGTGGTAAAATAAACATTAACATTAATCTCGCACATGTCGTTAGAAAACAATGTTTTTATATAGAATCATTTAAATTTGAAATATGTTTTTGTATCAAGTTTAAATATAAAAATGATTCTAATAAACATAATTTTGTAAATATATTAATAATTGATCTATTTTTAAATTTAAAACACAATTTAAAATATATTTTTACACTATTCACTATTCAAATGAAAAGTTTGTTTTGAACTAAATTGTAGTAGTATTCACTATTAATCAAAAAATGATATTTCTCAGAAAAATTCCAAAAATTAAGCCTATGATCAATTAAAAAATCTAAATTACAAAACATTATTTATCATTAAAAATAGAATTTATTAATTTTTAAAATTAATTTTTAAAAATGGGTTCTCCATTAAAATATTGTTAAACATAGTCTGACATGTAAGATATGAAAATTTAGTGTTTTTTGAAGCGTAATCATCACATTGAGTTTTATAAAAATAGAAAAAATAACATTTATTACCACATGAAAAATAATTTAATGTATTTGGATGTTACTAATATAATTAGGAAATAGATATAGATAATTAGATAATAATGTCATTTTTTATATAATAATAATATAGTTAAAAATAATTACAAAGGTAAAAACTCAATAAAATAATTTACTTATGTTATATCTGGACAATATAATATTTATTTTTCAAATAAAAATGGTAGAGGGTATTAAGAATATGAATTTAAATAATGTTAGCTGGTGGATAGACATACTACGAATACTAAAAAATACAATGAATACTAATAATTTAAGAGAATATTAACCAGTATAATAAAATAATCATTTTTATATATAAAGATAAAATCTACCCCATGGATTGTTTTCACTCTAAATAAGTATTTTCTAGAATCCTTACTAACTTTTTTTTCAGGATGACCAAAATTAAAACCTCTAAAATAGTGATGAAAATGTTGAGGAAACATAAATTATGAATATTATTTGTTGTGTTATTGAAATATTCATGGAATGAATGTCTTTAATATAATAAAGATACATGATCCACACTGAAAATATATTAGAAGGATATTTTTGGTGATGATAATTTAAATAACAAGGAGACCAACAACATTGCATAAATTCTACCTCACAAATTATGATCCCTGATAAAGAGAAAACATTGACTGAGTTTTTAGGGAAATATTATATAAAAAAATAAATAAACCAATTAAATTATTGTTTTATTAAAGATAGAATGATCCCTATTTTTTATAAAAATACAACAATTTTTGGGATATAAGATTTTTTCATCAAAATTAATGTGAATATTTTAAAAAATAACAATTAAAATATACACTAATGAATGAAAAAATTATAAAATACACATTTTATAAAACAATATTATATAAATAAATGTTTGGGAAATTTTTTATTGATAAAAATTACTTGAATTAGCAATATATATGAATTTATTCTGTATAATATATGAGAATTGAAATTGACCCATTAAAAAATATGGAGGATATGAATCCACATGAAATGAAAGTATAATATTTTTTATGAATTGAAAATTTTCATGGATGATCATGTTCTATAGGCAATATTTTCTTTTTTGTTGAAAATTAAAATAAATAATAATATTTTTGTTACAATTTATAATTTTCGTTGAGTTAAATGAGGCATTATGTTGCTTGAATTATTCTATGAAGAAGATAAAAAAATTTGAGAATATGCATGTTGTAAACATAAATAATTCAATATTACTCAATCCAAATATATATTATTTCTTTAAAAATCTTTCTATTTTTTATCAATATTATTATTCTTTTAGATAATGTATAATAATTAATCCCTAAAAATCTCTTTATGTGGATGTATATATGTGTGATCAAATAATATATAATGATGAGAAGTCTATTATTGTTGATCTAGTTGGTAAAAAATAATGAGAATGAACATTTTGATACATGATAGAAGTTATTAAACTCATATCATTGGGGATATAATGATCATGGTGAATATGGAATAGATTTATATTGTTTTAGTTACATTTGGTAATAAAATTTCATTATAAATCAATGAAATTGGTGTATTTGAGATTGATGCATGAAAAAAATTATAATGATGTTTTTTAATTGGGAAAACCCATCTTATTGAGTGTCTAATATTATTATTGATGATGGGGATGAATTAATTATTATATGAATAGTTTTTCAAATAATTATAAAACTTATGTTATGAATTATCAAAGAAGTTAAATGAGAATGTTGGATCTTTTTCCAAAATAGTGATCAAATAATACTTGTTATCTGAGTGAATTGTAAGTAAAAAACATTTGAAATTGAAATAATTTCATTACAGGTAATATTTAAAATAAAAAATACGAATGAAAATTGTTTTTATATGTTTAATCGAGCTGAGTATATTTTAATATTTTTTCTACAATATTTCAATAGGGTAATAGATAATAAAGATAACATAATATGTTCTAAATTCCATCTATTAGGGTACATGAATTAATTTAATCTACTTTTTTTGTTTATGAGACATATGTAGACAAATTTTTACCATTACATTTTAATATTCTTTTATTATTTCATCTAGATTAATAATTTTTTATTAGTAAATCATGTTCATAGTGTATTATAAATTATTAAAATGATAAAAGATAATGATTATAAAAACATTAAAAACATTATCAAGTTATTGAGAACATATAATTGGAGGGAGTTATAAATAATTTATTTTGAATTTTATCAGTACTATGTATTGGATATAACATAAATTTAGAACAATATATTCTCCCCAATAGAAAGGGGTTCCATATATAATTATTATATATTTCAGTTAAATTGAAATAATAATAATTTATAATTAAATATAATAAAAATTCATTAAAAGGGATGCTTTATACAAAAAAATTGGTATTTCAAAATGATCAATCCAAATTACAATATTAAATTTAACTTTTTATGAGTTGTCTTAGAATATATAATTAATTTTTCACATAAATAATTCATTTGGGATTATATGTTTATTTAAGAAGAAAAATTAAAATTTAGGAACATGATACAAAAACAGGGGAGGGTATCATCCTATGATAGATATCCAATGGAATATACAAATATATATTTTTTAAAATAGAATAAATAACTCTATAAATTCATTTTATGTGTGGATTATATGAAAAAAATACTTTTGTTGAGAAAAATGAATCATACATTCATGATATATTTATATAAAACTTGAATATTTATGATAAAAATTTTGAGGAAGAAATTGGAAATTAAATGAATATTAGTGATATTCATTCATGCTCTATTGGTGTTAAAGTTGGTGGTACCGAAGAAATGGAATTGAAATATCAATGTTTTCAAAATCATTTGCAATCAAAAAATATTATTTTATATAAATAAGAATAATATTTTTCTAGAAGGATATTGAGAGTTGACAATAAAATAGTCCTTTTTTACTATGTTAAGAAATAATTAAATACTTATTATATTGGGAATAAATAAAAAATGCAAATAATGATTGTACTCATAATGATAAAATAAATAGGTCTATTGATCTTATTTCAATACCAGAAGATAAAAATGTCAATGGATCCATGTGGTTGTTCCATATCAAGACCAATAAAAAATATTAATTTTAAAAAAATAGATCTATATATTTGAATAATGATTTATCAAATGTTATTGTGACTTTTGAGGATAAATTTTCAATTCTTTTAAGAATTTAAAATATTACAATGTTTTTAGTAGTTAAATAAAAAGAAAAATTATTATATGAATATGAAATATTACTTCATTAAAGTGTAACAGGAAGAATAAATATATATATTAAACCACATTATTTTTTTTTATAATTGATGTGATGGAACTTGTATTTTATGGCCAATTAATTCCCCATATGAGAAAACAATTCATGTAGACAATGATATTTAATGATGTATAATATTCAAAAATACATGATGTTCTCAAAAGGTAATGTTAATAATAATAATTATGTGAAATATATAAGAACATATAATCTTATTAAAATTTTTTATGTTGGAAAAATCATATTTATATAGATTAGGAGTACGTTTGTGACATTTTTTTGGAAAAAGAAAAAAAATTTATATACTAGGAGTGATAATTTGTTCCTCATGATTTCATTTTAGTTGAAAAAAACATTTCTCTTCATGTACTGAAGAAAATATATGAAGTAATATTTGAAGATGTTAGGAAATAAATATTTCAATGTTGTATAAAACAATTTTAATTGGTTTGATGTAGAGAAAAAATAATCTACGAAAAAAATTAAATTAAAATTATGGTATTGTGTTCTTTTTCTCTCTCACAAAAACCATGCTTGAAATTTTTAATATGGTACCAATTTCTATTCGGTGTCGATTTGATTCAATTCAATCACACATGTAAAATACATCGTGTTTCCACATCTCATTTTATTGAAGTTTTATCTTTGGGTTTTTATATATAAAAGTTTTAATTTATATATCATTGTGGGTACAAATACTAGTAATTAAAAGAGAGGTTGTAATGACAAAAAATATACATCATATTTTGTATATAGTTTTCTTGACTATTTTAAGAGATACACTTCAATAAAAAAACTCAGTGTTTTCAGCACAGATTTAGAACAATATATGGGATCTATATATAGATATACACAAATTATTCATATGATAGAGTAATAAATATGAATTTATGGTGATACTAATATTTTTTTTAGAATTACATGTGATAATCAACATGTACATTTCATTCCATAAATCTAGAATAGTACTCAGATCCAAAAAAAGTTGACATCATAAATAATTTAATCAAATAAATGATTAAAGTTAATATTTTATTCTATAAATTATGTCTCTTGGGGATCAAACAAATGATATTTTATTCAGTATATATACCAAATGAGATATTAAATAGATGAGTTATTAATATGACTATTTATGAATTTTATCATCAAAAAAGAATGATGGAGTTCTCATATTTCATGTGGATTAATTTTTTAATATTGGGTAAATAAATATAATCCATATACATTATTATTTTGAATACAAATTTGTTTTTATAGTAATTTTTTTTAAGAAAAGTGTCAGTTAATTTATTTTTAGTGAATCAAAATCCCTTGGCTACAATTTTCATGTCACTAGAGGATTGAAATCACATACAATATTCTATTATCTAGTACTTTGGTGTGAGGGAAATATTTCTATAAATGTAGTTATTTGATATATTTTAGTTTGGGTTGTTGGGGTTGATTAATAAATACAAATTGGGAAAATTAAAATACCATGGAAATGTTGAAATAGTATTGTTTTAACTATAAGTAATATGTTTTGAAATTTGGATATTTCCCTAAAATATTCTATGTTGTATGATGACGAATTGCAGTGATTGTAGATTTGATAAAGACATTTTTATTGGTTTTTAGTTTCTTTGACGAACATCAGTAATTTTCAATTGAATCAAAAAATGAAAAAATGATAATATTCTATATATAAAAGTCATACAGATTTCCAAAAGATTTTTTTCATGAAATTTTATTAAAATGAAATATCATTAGGAATTAAAAGGTTTATTATTGAGGGATAGTTTTTATTATTATTGTGCGATGAAATATATTTATTTAATATAATAAAGAGGACCACTTAATACTATAGGTATTCTATATAATCTCATCCAAATAGTTAATTTAATGTTATATAATTAAATAAATGACTATACCTTTACATTGTATAAGGAAAATATTTTACTATCCCCTTTAATTTTTGATTTCTTGACTATATATTCTAAATATTTTCTATTACATATATTTTATCAATGATAAAATCATTGTCACATACTCAACCCACACATAAAAACGCTAGTCAACCACATTATTAGAGAACACTTTCTATTTTAATTGTTTCTTTTATATCTTTAAATTTGGTTTCTTACAAGTGAATTTATGACTAATATAGTGTGTATCAGTATATTATCCTTTTAAAAGTGATAATTTTTTGACACGTAATAACAAAAAAAAATTCACTAATTTGTCTATTCATCTCACCTATACATCACCCCATACCAGAATATTCAAAATTATTCTATCAAAATTATTATAAATTAAACTATATTAAATTCTCATCAACCAAAATATATTCTTCTAGATTATGATTCATCCATAGTACAATAAATAAATGAGTTAACTGATTTTAAACAATATTATACTTTGTATCATGAATCATGATAGTATTTTCAATATGCGATAAGTCAATCTCAAGATCTATCTAATAAATAGTTAGTAAATTCAATGTGTTCACATTAATTTCCCTATCTATGAGACATGAATGATGTCATACACATTTGAGATTTTGGGTTTCATATTAAAATGATAAGTCATAGATATTAATATCTTAATTTTATTAAATGTCACAATATACCCTTAACATATGTTACAATCTATTTAAAGTACATGTCTCCATACTATATAGATACAAACATAATAGTGAGATACCCTACACGATACTCCTTTTCATTCCTATAAAATTCAGTATATATTCTTCATAATCATTGAGACATCTTGGTATATTTCAAGATAATATGTACTTACATATTATTCTAATTAATATTTTTTAGACAAATATTCCTTTAATAAATAATTTTATCATATTATGGATTACTATGTAATAATTTCTAATAAGAATATTAAAAAGGTAAAATTATATTCTATATTGATATATATATTTGGAAATGAAATGAACTAGTGTTAGATATATATTACATGTTCACTATATGTTTTTTGAAAATATCCCATTCATATATTATAATGTTTGGAGTTTTCTATATAATTAATCTTTTTTAGGGTGATTGGTGGAACAGAAATGTAGCAGAATGTTCTAATACTTCAAATACTCATCGAAAATTTTAATATGAAATGATAATAATAACTAGAAAAAAGTATTATTCTTAACATTATTCCTGAAAATTTTATTTTAATAATTTTCAATATGTCTATTTTGGGGTAGATACTCCCTTCTTTCAAATAATTATTCATTGATTATTAGCTGATACATTTAATTCGTACAATGATAGGTTATATAAATTTATTTACAGGTTTTTCCTATTCCGTAAAATTTATTATATAATGATTATTTTATATTGTTACAAATTTACAATTTCATGACATCCAACGATAAATAATATCATAATTCATTATACATGATTATTATACTTGGGAGTGATGATAATTTTAATTGATCATTTATTCCATGAATTCTTTATTAATCTCATGTATGAGTAGTACACATAGTGTTTTTATAAAAAATAAAGAATCTTTTTTAATAAAAATATCTTATTAATCTACCAACTACTGTCAAAATAAATTTATTTTATAAATTTTTTTCATATTAATGACGATTATATATATATATTAGTAAATATGTTTCGAAAATTAATAGGAAATGAAATAATAATTCTCATTCCCCAATAACTTCCTAGTTTTACTTTTATTAATACATGATTATAAAATCCATTACCATCATTATCATTGTTATAACTCCATTATCCTTTAAAAAATTCATATTACAAATTTAATTCCTCATTTCTGTGTCATTTTATTGCTAATTCTTTGTCTTCGGGTAATTTAATCAATTTATTTTGTCTTATACTGAGCACTTTTTAGGTAAATATATATGTGAAATTCATTTGGTCTGTATATATGAAAAATATTTCAACATTATAAAATTATGTTATTATAATAATTTTTTATATTTCTAATACCCAATTTAGATCATAATCTACATATTTTTTCTCATGAAATATTCTTTTAAATTATATATAATAAAAAACTATATCAATTTTATAGGGAAACTACCTAGTACTTTATTTAATGCATCATTATAAAATAAATTATTCAATTCCTAGTGACAAGGTTGATACAATATTATTGAATATACACTTTTTTTCCTCAATTATTATTTTTATTAAATTTTTTATCTGAATTTTACACATTTATATTTTATTATGTGTAATCATTTCGCTGATTTGTCATCATTTTTAGAAATATTTCAATCTGTACCAATTAGATTATTTTTAAATTTTTCCTATATTATTTTAATTATATTTTTAAATTTTTATTCTAATTAACATAATAGGTATTGATTTTTTGATTATTTTATATTTTAATAGTTCTATTGTCAAATTAATATCAATTTTATTAATCTATTGAAATATTTAATTTGGATACTCATAGGTGAAAATTTACAATTTAATGTGAGTGGAAACACATGAAATAAATAAATAATATAAATCCATAGATGTATAAATGTATAATATATGGTGAATTTTAAAACATAAATTGATATTCATCAATATATATGAGACTATCTCGAGGAATAAGTTTTCACATAAGAGTTAATGAGAAGTTTCAGGGGTTGTGTATGAAAACTCATAGCTCTATAAGATTTCGTGTAAAACTATTTAGTTTTAATAAGAATAAAAGGAACCTATATATTTTTATTCTTTCCATCATATATTCTACATCAGATTCAATTATTTTTCATATTATTTATTGAGTGACAGAGCTATGTGAGAATATATTTACAAATTTCCTACAAATGAGTAAATTATATTTATGATTAACTATAATCCTCACATCAATATATTATTAGAATATGATATTTTTTATGTGTAAATATAACATAGCTAACGAGATAAAAAATATTTTGGGTCAATGTTTTTGTTCTTAAAAATAATTAAATCTGTAAATAAATGGTGAATGTTCCGAGAAAATAATAATTTTTTTACAATTTTAATCAAAATGTAATAATTATTTTAGTTTATGTTTCGAAAACTAATTTATTTTCATTACCATTACATCCCATTAAATTTTGTTTAATATGTTTTTAATGTGTTAGGAGGGGGATTGGAGGAGTATTTATAGAGTTTTAGGATGAATTTTAGATTAGGGAAAAGATTTTTTCATAGCGGTCTTTGTGAGTTATGACAAATTGTTATATATTAACATGGATCTGTATTTTTAAGAACACATTTTTCTATTCTATATTTTTTATTATAGAGTTTGGGTATGTGTGATTTTAGTGGTTTTTCTATTTTTCATGTAAATTTCATGTGAGCTATATTATGCTTTATTGTGTTGTTGTAGATAATTTTTAATGTTTCATAAAATGACGTTGGATAAGATGTGGCACTTAATATAATTTCATTGTGGTTTCAAGAGTTTATTTTTGTTGCTATTACACTCATATTTTCAATTTTATTCATGGATATTTGGTTTCAATAAACACATATCAAGTTTTTTTATTATCCTTCAATTAACTAAAACATGATTTTCAGAAGTGGGATTTTACTGGGATGTTTTCTGCATTGAAATAAATTTCCTACCATGGATTTGGTGGTAAACATGCGTATTTCTAGGTGGTTAGGGGTTTTTTAACATGACCCACAATATTTCAATATTCATTATAAGATAAAACATACATTTGATATCCATTTTATTCACTATATATCTATTGTCTCTTTCACTATATGATTACAAGTAAATATTAATGTTTTTCTAGTGGTTGTTTTAGAAACATACATTTGATATCCATTTTAAATGTATCTTTTTTTATATGTAAAAATAACTGCTGTTATAATAAAATTATTAAAAATATATAAATAGTTTATAGAAGTCATTAAATACAAATTTATTATATATAATTTAATAAAGAATTATTTTAATGTAATGGTTCACTTTAGTCTAATTATTTTTATGTTAAATAAGTTTATTGTGTTTGGAGGTGGCCAAGAGCAGGCTTAAAGGGGTTTGTCTTCTAAAATCTAGAAAAAAGAAAAATACATAGGGAGAATGTGTATTACAACATGTATCATCGTGAACTGCTTGTTTAAGGACATTTACTAGGACGAATGATTTTCAATCCTTTTTTAGGATAGGTCAAAATGTTTTGGATGTCGGGTTTAGGTAATAAATTCATAGAGGAAACATGTTTTTCGGTGAGATATGAACCTTGAAATTTACACAATGTGAAAGGGATTCACATTATGTAAATCCCCTATGTATATCATCAATAAATGTTCTACTAGAATGGGTATTCCTCATTCCCATTAGATTCTATCAATTTAAAAAAGGTCATATACACTCCACCCATTTGTTTTAGATTTCATTTATAGGGTTAACCCTTGGCATCTAATTTTTGTCCATGGTCATCAAAGGTGGATTTATTATTTTTTTTCTACTGGGTTTTCCCTAATAAGTCATGTTTCCACATGTCTATTCTCTCCATACTAGCATGATTAGTATATTTGTTCAAATGAGGTTTAATTGTTGTTATCAATTCATTTTTGGAATGATGTATTTAGGATATAATAGTTTCGTCATGGGAGAGGTGATTCTAAATCCATAAGGTTGTTCTGTCCTCTTGCAATGAAAGTTAATAAGTATTAGGTATGGGATTCTTAGATTCAATATTTATTTTCATTAAATTGTATATTAATCATGTTTCAATACTTTTAATGGGAATGAATTTAAACTAATAATTATTTAACAGGATTATTGAACAATTTTTAGTGGTCAAATTTTGATTTCTTATAAATATATGAAGGGTTAAATGTTGATATTCTATATCGTGTGATATTAATGCTATTCTTTGTTAGCATCTTTTAATTCTTGTAATATCAATTGTAAATTTAGTAAAGACTATAATGAATTAATTTTATTATAGATAATTAACTTATGAATAAATATATAATATTCATTTTTTTAATATTGTGATTTTTATAATTTAATGATGATCAATTGATTCATTATGTATTCAAAATTGAATGTGATATAACCTGTGTTTGTAGAATTGATAAATAATTTAACTCATGTTTATTTTTTTTAATAAAAAATATTCATGTTAAATAAGACCGACACATATCACAATTTGATGAAACTATTTTAAATTAAAGATATAATATTTAATATTTGATAACTTTTTATAGTGGATTCAAATCCCGTATGTCAGGTAAAAAGGATCCTATTATAGGAATAAAATATGACTTGGAAGGTGTTTTAAATTTAGTAAATGGTGAATCCTTAAAGATTATTTTCCCTCGAAAAGTGAAAATATGGGGAAATGAATAATGTGTTAATGTAATATTTGTTAATGAGCTCAGTCACAACATGCATAGAGTTAGTCAACTATATGACTCAGTGCAAGCTATAATTTTTACCAAGAATATTTTTTTAATCAAAAGATGATATGGTGTAGTTTTTCTACATGGAAAATAAAAAATAGGGAATCTTAATCATTTATGTGGGGATGATGATTTGTTCCATTTATCTAGAGAAGAAGAAACCTGGATAGAGAATAATTGAATTGGCCATTAATGTAATCCATCCATAAATGATCTAGATAAATGTGATGCAACTATATATATCGCAATGTTATCAGATGATCATACTCATATGTGTGATTATTTCTAATAAGGCTATATCATCATAAAGATATACAAGTAAAAAATTAAAAAATCAACCATGGTGTTTGAATTTTTGTATGCAGATATATGTGGAGCTATATCACAATAAACCATTAATGGGATTATGTATTAAGATATTTTAATTAATGATTTCACTAGAATGAAATGGGTATTTTTCATTAAAACATGTTTGACGAGTTCAATTTCATAAAATTTTATTATCATGAATTTCAAAGTATGCTCGAAAAAAGATTTTGATTTTTCACTATGATAATAGTATTTAACTCACAAATAGTCAAGTTGAAAAAGAACTTGAAAAACAAGGGATTAAGAATCCTGTTTGAATATAGATAAATCCTCAACAAAATAGAGTTGTTTAGGAGATAAATATAGTCACATACAACATGGAAAGAACATTTCATATTTGGAAGGAAAAATTGGAGAAAATATTTAAAGAAGAAGTCTAGAAAACGATTTAAATATCTAATAGACCTCTATTTTTTCTAAAGTAATAAAATACTTCATATGAGTTGTGGTATGGTATGAATTCAACATTAAAATACTTTGGAATGTTTTTATGTAAATTTTTTATTCTAATAAAGGATAAAATTTTCAAATTTTAATAATGTAGAGATTATGGGATATTTCAATGATATTTATGAAAAAGGAAATAATATTAATGTTTCAATGGGAGTCATGAGAGGGTAACTAAAAGGAATGATGACACTATTTAATATAATTAATATAATATTCAATAACACAGATACTAGTGGACTGGTTAATGTGATGAGAAGGTAAGAACCTAATGGGGATATAAAATCTATATCTGCATTAAATAATAATATTCTATCTGATCATTATAGATAGAATATCATTTCTGATTTGGCAATTTTAGACAAAACTAAAATAATGAATTATTTACAGTAGGAATAATTGTTATATAAATTAGAGCCTAATTTTTTTTGATATAATAGTAGGATATAAGAACAAGGTTCAGTATATAAATGATTTAATTGTCCAAATTAAGAATAATTAGACATGGTAGATTGTATCCATATGATCCTATAAGAATGATAGTAGGACCATATGAGCATTTTTCAACTAGCTGAAAAAATATAGTACATTGATCAAAATAAAAAAAGACTATTGTGTTAAGGGTACTCAATTCTATATGTTATTTTTGTTGATGGAGTATTTTTACCAAGTGTGTGGTTAGAAATAATAAGAATATTTTTATAAATTATAGTGCAATGGAGGTTCAATGTCTTCTAGAAGGACGTCAAGTTAGAATTTATGAAAGCGGCTCTAAAAGATATTGTTTATAATGAGAATCTAGATTATTTTATGATATATAAAAAAGATTATAGAGTTTCTTTATAGAGGAAGGTATTATATGTATTGAAACATGCATCGATAGTATGATATTCAAGACTTTAAAAGTTTTATTAACTAATGTTTTCACATGGTGCAATTGATAAAAATATTTTTATAAAAATGATAGTAATAAATTAGTGATGGTTCTAGTGTATGTCGATGAAATAATATTTGGGGGATCAGATGAAGACCAAATTAAACAGTTTTAAAAATTCATGAAATGTGAGTTTGAAATGTTAGTGACTAGAGAATAGACTTTTCCTTTATTTTACACGTGACCGTAGGAAGGAAAGCCACATTAGTTTCTCAATCGAAGTATTCAATAAGAGATTTGATATTTTTTGTAATGGATAATTCCAATAAAATTATGAATCGTGTTTTAAACATTTTGATACTATAAGTAGATGATAAATTCAAAGAATTTTATGTTATATAATAGAGTTTGATCATTGAAATCATGGTGTAATTAATAGAAACCAGAAAAGATATTATTTTTTCACATTACCAATAGAACAATATCAATGTAATCCCAATGAAATCCCTAAAAAATCAGTAAAAAATCATTCTGTGTTATATCGAGGGATATTTAGATTTCTCTTTATTGTATAATGAAAAATTTCATATAGAGTTATTCAGATATATATATGTATAATCGTCTAGTTTATCATATGATATTAATTCAATGATAGGTGGTGGATTATAATTATAGATTAATATATATTTCTTAGATAACCACGAAACATAATTTCATTTCATTGATAAAAATTTAAGTTGAGTATATTAGAACCACTTATTCATGAATGAATTTGTTATGGATGATGTAAAGGATTGATGGTACTAGAGTTCTCATGAAGTCTCTAATGAAAATCCACGATGTTAATTCTAGTGCTTGAAATCATATCAAAAATCTATTCCATCACACAATGTTTAATTATACAAAAATTGAGTACCATTTTATCATGTTGAAGGTAATGAAATGTGTTTTTCAGTTAGAATATGTTCCTACATAACTTTAGGTTACAAACATAATGATAAAGAAATTTCCCAATGAAGTATTTAGGCATTATCAACTGGATCTTGGAGTTCAGTCAAATCCCCAAACATGAAATGTTTTGGATATTAGACACCCCCTCTCCTTGATATATTTTTTGTTTTTCACTAATATTTTGATTTGTGTTTTTTAATCTTATTCAGATAATAAATTATTAACCATTGGGTTTATTGAGAAAGGGTAGATAGTGAGACTATAATAGGGGAATAAAATTACTTCATAAAGATATGGATATAATTTGATCGGGGGATAATGAAGTATGGGAAATTTTATGTCCTAAAATTTATAAAGATAATCAATAAAATGTTAAATATCAAGGGACATATGTTACCTGGTGAAACAGGTTTAGTTGTTTTCGAATGAATCAAATCATTGATAAACTTTTCACACTACTATTACATCTCACACCAAGAACAGATCATGTGGGATTAGAGTTCTTATTGGGTAAAATCATTGATCACTATCTGAATTAGAGGAATATATAGTTTCAAGGAGATGAAGGATTCTTTAACATGGTATTAAAATGTGATTATTTTTCAAAAAACCCAAAGGGGGAGATTGTTCAGAATAAATCCCTTTAGGTAACATTGCACTATTGTTTTGATAGTAGAGTTGGTAGAAAAAGATGTTGTATAAAGATAACAGTGGATCTCCATCATGTTTTTTCTTAGGTATGTTTACATGGATCCATGATAAAGGAATGTATGCCATATAAGAAGAAAAAAAAATTCATAAACATAGTCGTTTAATTTTCCATTGTAAAAAAAATTGTCCAAAATATAGATATTCCATGATCATTATGAAAGATCGATTTTAATGAATTCCCCAAAAAATTAGGTCAAACACAATTGTTTCATGAATATTATATTTTTTTAATTTTGGAATCTTCATAAAGCTATTCAATTTCTCGAAGACTAGGTTTCATGATTGTGTGGAGCATCGTGACCACACAATGAGAAATGAAACATTTCAAGAACTATGAGAAGTGGAGAACAAAAAATTAATGAAATAATTAATGAAGATTTTAATGTTCTAAATTTGAGTTGGTGATTCATTAAGGGAGATATTGAGAATATCTTTGTGAATAAATTAAGTATGTGAAGGCTATAATAATCCAAATAAACATGTGATATTCATGAATGTGTCTGAACATCATAAATGTAGGTCCATTTAAGAATTTTCTTTTGAGCTTTTTGAAATAGTTGAACTTCATGAAGGTTGTGGAGTTCACGATGCTAATATATAATTGTGAAAAATTCTTAAATATTACAATGGTTGTGTGAGTATTTCAAATGGAATATTAATTTAATTTTTTCAAATTGTATTTAATAGTAATAATATGGAAATATGAAAATAAAAAAATTTATGAATTAGGGTCTCTAATATATTATCTACATAGATTTTAGGATGAATTCATTATTGATAATAATTAGAAATATATGTATATAAATTTTGTATGAATCCTTTCCATTGTAGTGAGAAATGAAATAGGAAGAATGTGATCCATTATAATATTAGTGAGCCATAGAATTAACTTTTAGGGAGTTAACCTTGGGATGTATTTATATATCCCTCCACATTTTAGAGAAATATATACAGGGCATATAAGAAATATTTCTCAAACCCTGAATTGGATGTGAGTCTTAATGAATTTTTTACATTGATATATTTTCATTGAATAATCCATATAGACATAATAAAGAGAGTGGTAACAAATTAAAATCTATGTTCCTCATTCATGATTTCATTTTTTTCATAAATTTCTATGTGGAAGGTTGAGAAGAGTGTTTTATTTAATGACAAACAAAGATTTAAAAATGAGATTTTTTCAATTTTTCATACCTTGTTATATACCCCCTAAGGTTTTTTAAGAAATATAGGATAATAATTAATATTTATAGATATTTTTATAGGATTTTATTATGTTATGATGCAAAAGGATCATGAATTGTCATTCATAGGTGCCTTTGGGAAGGTTTATTTTCGAGAGTGTTGGATCAGGACAAAAGACAATAGGACATATTAGAAAACCAACGAGGGAGTGGGAGAAGGGTAACCATGATGATTCATTGTTATATTATTTTATCTGATATACGTGATAACTAGTTATTGTTAGATATGGTAAGGTTGGGAACCTAGTATACCTTTCTTGGTGAGGAGTTAGTTTCACTTTTTTTCACTATGCTTTAGCATGCTTTTATATAATTTTCATAATAGGCTCTAGGGAGGACCCTAATGAGAATATTATTATGGTACCCAATGTGTATATAAAATATTATTCTAGTTACCTTGAAAAGGATAGATATCATGGAGTATATTACTAGGTCGTGATTTGCCAAATTTTTTTGTCCTACGTAGTCTCTATTGTCTTAAAATTTTATAGTATTTATAGTTTTCCAATAGTTTTTATAGTACCTAATAACAATGTATGTTTTAAATTTTTTATATTATATATATATATAAAGGTATTTATGGGTCTTTAATTATTATTTATATCACCTAAATGTTTAATTTTATCATAATGAATCCCATATGTATTATTTTTATACCATCGATGCTAGCCAGAAACATGGGTCCTACAATAGGTGGTACTCGGGCAATGGCCATCTTCAATACCTCATATGCAGACAAGTAGTGTTAACATTGTTGGGATAATTCATGAAAGAGATGTATGAAAGGTTCAATTTTTCATATATAATGGAGTTTAGAGTTATTAATATGTGAGGTTTAAGGGTTTGTAGGGAAACAATGTCTACAATGTTTATTCATAAATGTAAACATGAGAGACTGACTATTATATGGGTTTTTAAGTTCCCTATGGATTTAATGCATTGAACATAATTTTTACCAATAATAAAAAATGAATTGATACTATTTGTAGGTTAGTAACCCCATAAATGATCATTTATCAATATTTCATACATTTTTTCTAAAAATAGGTAAACCTAGGTAAATATTAAAACATTACCACGATAATAAAATAAATATATATTTAATCCTATATTTTCTATATTATTGGTTTAATAAATCTAATTTTTTTTCTTTTTTTAAACAAGGATCCATGTCAACATCATTTTTAGGTTCTCATCAAATTTGTTTTGTGGGGTGTGTAAGCACATCGCCAGATAATGGTGTTTGATGATGATGAATCTTCAAAGAAGACACTCCAAGAGGTTTAATGATACAGTCTAATAATTATGTGGTATATGGTTCATATTTAGTCATAAGAGGTTGGTTACTGGATGTTGAGATATATTCCATTTAGATGTATGAATTTAAGATGGAATAATATTCATTGGTTATGATGATGCTCTGTAGAGAATCTAGTAAGCAGTGGTACATTTTATTTGGGGGTCATGTTGAGTCAACAATCTCATGGAATCTATTTCCAGATAAGTTCTAGGAATAGTTCCTTTCTTATAATATGATGTTGGATACTCCCTAGGAGATATATTCACATCATAATTGGTGTTTTAACATCTGAGTGTTTGGGATCCTTTCATGACCATTCTTAATTATTCTTATGACATATTTCCAGATGAGGAATCAATGGTGGGGTATTTTGAGAATTAATTTCATTCAATGATCTAGTTCTAGGTAAAACCATTTATGATAAAAAAAAAGTATCTCGAGGTCCTAGTGATATAATAGGTTCTTTTGAGAATTTTAAACATAACTGATTCATCAAATTATCTAACATATCATGATTATTCATAAAAATGTATATTTTCTAGGGTTCCCACCATCTTAGATATGAGATATTTCAGTTAGCTGGGGTTAGGTCCCATTTCTCATCATATTGTTTTAATGGGGATTGTGGAAGTCATACTTATATCAAGGGATTAATTGGTTTTTATTGTTATGAACACTGAGTTTATCATTAGTTAGAGTGACATATCATTCTGAGTAGTTTATGGGTTTTTGGTTTTGTACTCAAGTTTCATCCTTGAAGCAGTTTAATCCAAGGTAGAAGTAGCTTGGCGCTCCATTTTAGAAATAACATATAAGATATGGGGTAGGAAAAGTACATCCTTAAGAAATTCTATGTCCTAATATAGTATATTTTTCCATGTAGATAGTCATCAACTAGGTCATAGAGGTTGTGTATTAGGACTTTTTTAGCTCCATGATTTATCATTAACACCAATAGGTGATCCAGATGTCATTCAATGTACCCATTTCTTATTTACTACAACAGTACATGGTTTTATTATTTTGGATCAACATCATCATATATATTAGTTACCCTTATCCTTGATTTGGGACTTGAGGAAGAGAGGCTTTCAATTCCCTTATCGTTGACTATACAATATGATTGTTAAGATTACTTATATGAATTATATAGAGACTCTGAGAAAATGATGTGGTATCACTGCCCTTGGATAAACATATTATGTTTATAAATTCATCTATATTAAATCATCCTTGGAATAGATTGGATTATTTCATTATAGGAATTCATGTATTTCATTGGGATGTGAGTTTTTTATATGATTTTGATTGATTTCTAGTTGGGTTTTTTGATGAAATAGGTACACGGATTATTTAAAGGAATATTACATCATTTTCTACTTTGATTTAATAGAATATTTTTTCTCATTATAGTTTCAGTAGTATTTGTTTTGAAATATGTGGAAGTATGCATTAATGTATTTCTAGACGAGGTTATAGCATTACCCCTTTAATAATAAATCAATTTTGGGATCATATTTTAGAAATGTGGGACTCCTATATTGATATATTTTTATATGATTATTTTATCTTTGTTGACATAAATAGGAGTACATGTTGATGATATGTTGGATCACGTTCTTTTTTAGATGATTCTGTCACTTTGGTGTAATCTTGTTTTGTTTGTGATGAAAGTCGATGAATGTTTGAGGCTTCGTATCAATTAACATCAACTTATCCAAGTTATTGTAAAAAATATCTATCCACTTATATGGACTAATGATTTATTATATCAATATAAGAATCATGTTTATTAAAAAAAATGATTTGTATTATGGATTTAATCATATGTCGGTGAAGGATGAGGATATTCATATGACTCGTTTTTATTTTTATCACTATCATTAATAGTTTATTGTGATGTTATTTGGTGGGATGAATTTTCAAATCTTATACATGTGATTGGTGAAAACAGTGTTCATAGATTTCCTGGATATGTTTTGGGTGGTTTTCATCAAAGACAACATTGCGTGCATTGTGTCTCGGGAGGATCATGTAGAGAATTTCCATGATTTTATGGGATTTCTTCAATATGAAGAGAATTTTCGGAAATAATTTTTCCCTGAGTTCTATGATCATGAATTATTTTTCCTATTGAATTTCTTATCAAACCATCGATTATTTGTGAATACATGAAATATAGTGGTGACTGTTTATTATTAATCTACCAAGAGATTAAAATAGTTGTGAAGAATCAATGGACATATTATTTATAATTGAATGTTCATAGCTAATTTATCTTGGATTATGACTCCTATAATGGAATTTACTAAGAAAGATACAGTGATATCATGAATTAACGAGTGTTAGGATTATTTACAATACTACATGCTGAAATTGGCCAGTTCCCTGGTTCCTTATATTGTAGATGATGAATTTCAGTTTTCGGATTTCTTTAATGTCATACATCATAGGATGAGTTTTTTTGGATACAATAGAAATCATAATTTTTATTGGTATTAGTATTTACATCCCCATGAGTGTTACTATTTCACCAATTATAATGAGTTGGTGGTTGTATTGTTTTCTTTGACGTTGTGGTGACATTACATTGTCATTGATCATTTTTTGGGGTTTACAAACCATAAGATCCTATGGTATGAATTTTTCAAGTGCTATTTGAACATTCCTTGTTGTCAATGTATATAATTATTTTATTATTATGACATTGTTATTTATTACTCTAGTAAATGGAATTTTTGTATTAGATGTGTTGACTATGAAGTCACAAAGTAATGTCTTTTGTTATTTTGATGATTTCTTGAGAGTGAAGTAATAAATCATAAATATTTAACTAGTTATGGATATGTTGCAATTAGAGGTTCTTTTTTCTAGATGAAACAGTAATAAACATTGGTGTAGTTGGTGGTGGTGTCCCAGTTTTTTGATTCTATGTTAGAGGTCTGGGGGGAACAAGTTTTTTTAGAAATGATTTTGGTCATTGATCTGATATTGTAAAACAGTCTATGTTGTTGCGAGGAAGAATTTACATTCCTAGAATGATGAATTATATTTTTATCAATGATTTATATATCACATATTTTTGGGTACATATTATTGTCAAAAATATGAAATTTTCCTTGAGATTTCAATATTGGTATCCTAGTTTGAAGTATGGAGTTGTGGAGTTGGATTCATAATTTTTGTTCCCATAGAAGGTGATTTTCATAACTATGTTATAAGAGGTTTTATGTAACTATTATATTATCAATACTAGAAGTGCGAGATATATCAATGGAATTTGTTAATGATATATCTTGATCTTATTTAACAATGAAATATACTCGAAAACTGTCAAAAATCACTACTACAACTCCATAAGATCCTAAAACCAAATAGAGCTCATGAATTCAGGGTAATACTCCACATGAAATACTAGATTCATAACATGAGACACTTTAATAATCATGTATATATGTAATAAGACTCCACTAGGGACCATCAATTATATTTATTGAACTGAGCTATGCACATCTGCATCATACTCTTATGTTACTATATAATTATCTATAGGTGGGGGTGATAATACCCATCATAAGATTGTCATGATCTAGAATCGGTACCCTGAATAACTATTGTCATATAGGAATCCTGAAAATTTTAATTAATACACAGCACAGTCAAATTATAATGACCCATTCTTTTGATAAATATATATTATATCTTAATATATAAATATTCATTGAATAATATAATGAAACCACTTATGATTAATATGTTTTTAGTTTGTTCAAAAAATTGGAAAAATAGTTCCTAAAACATGTAAATAATTCCCCAATTATTACATCATATTTATAAACCTATTGAAATGTTATACGTAACACCTTCATTCAAACCATTGTGAATAGAAAAATTAGAATTGAGGTGATCTCAGATCCTCATTAGTGGTAAAAGAGGAGATATCATTCACAACATAAAGATAAGGGCATAATAGCATGGTCATAATGAATTTAAAATTACACCCTTCATATCAATGATCAAAATTTTGTATCATCTAATAAATAGTAAATGTTAATAAGACATTAATCACAATAGATCATGATCATTGAGAGACTAACATTGGAATACATCATAGAATTGGGCACATATATAAACAAAGAAAAACATTTAAATTGTCTTTTAGAAATAGAATCTTGATAAGGTACCATTTTCTCACATGAGTTGAGAATGGCATTAAAATCCCTAATAATAAATCATCTAACATTAATATTAGTTCCTAGGTATGAATTTCCATTCCATAGAGTTCACCATTATGAATATTTATTATTAAATTTAACAAAAGATCAAAAAAGGCGTGTTCCTTCAGTATTAACGTTTCAATTAAAAACATGGTCAGAGACATTGAAAATATAATCATTCTCTAGATGAGAGTGCGAAAATTTCCCTAAAGAATCATCTTTGCATGTATTTTTTACACTAGTAATAAAATAATTATGCTAGAACAAATGAGATAATTTATCAGAAAAATGTAATTTTTTATCATTAATAGAAAATAATATAAGATGATGACGGTGTAAAAAAAATTTATAACAAAGAACATGTTAGAGATGTTAATGTCCTTGAAATCTTGTAATTGAATCTTTAATTTAACTTGAGTTTAGATATATAACTCCCCTTTTTTCCTGAACCATTATTTCTAGAAGGTTGTTTATCCTTTTGGGCATCAAAAATAGACTTTCAACTATCATGGAAAAAAATTTCTCCATGAACCAATATGGTTTCGTTGAGGGTAGATCCATTCAAGACTACATATTTCTTGCCTCTGAGTGTGTCAATAACATGAACAAGGATAACATAGGAGGTAATATTTCTATTAATCTTAACATTAGAAAAGCTATTGAGACCACATATTAGATATTTATCTTAATGGTTTTTCAAGGTTTTTATTTTAGTGCCTCTTCTGTCACTACAATAAAAAAATCTATTCAATTTGAAATCTATCTCGATTTTGATCAATGGATCTCCCAAGGGATATTTCAAATAAACAAAAGGTATAAGAAAATGATACCCCCTCTCTTTTATTAATTTTTTGATAGCAAAAGAATATATTAATCTTCTGATCACTTGTCTGGTGGACCATAATAAGATAAAACCATCCATCTCTCTATCAATATAAATACTCTTAAACGCCTTTTGTATGCTGATGATATGAGATGTTTCCTTCAATATGAAAAAAAATTCTTAATCACTAAACCACTCTTTAAAATAATGAATAAGTATCTAGTCAAAACATTAGTTTGATCAAATCTTACATCTTCTTTGGGTGTAACTTTACTCCCAGAAAAAATGTAAAATTATTAGAGAATTGGGTATTAATGTAGGTACACTCCATTTCACTTATCTTGGAGTTCCCATCATTTATGGTAGACACAATTCTTTTCCATTTTGTGAATATTCATGACCATGTTCTAAACTAGCTCTATTCTGGGAAAGGAAATACCTTCTCTATAGCATATAGGATTTTTCTTTTAAAATCAACTATTCTCTATATGATGGTATACTCCATGATGGAATATAAATGGCATGTTTGTCTTATAAAAAAATAACACCAACATAATGAATTTCATTTTACGGTTAGTATTCTAAAAAGAGGGATTGTGATTGTCCCATGTTCTAATTGTTTAATGTCCATTAAATATGGGGGTATTAGAATTAATCATATAAAGTACTTTAATTCATCTCTTCAATATGGACTCACTTGGAATATATTTCACAATACTTTTAAAGCTATTACATTCCCCAAAAAATATATTTACTGAAAAAATTACAAGGGGAAAATTGAATTTCCTTAATTCCTTCATATGGAAATCCATCAAACAATCTTTCTCCAATATCATGATTAATTCTTATGGATGCTCTATAGAGACTCCTCCATGATTTTATTTTTCGATATCTGGTATGGAATTTTTTTAATATATATGATATATACTAAATAAACCCTTGATAATGAAAACATTTCTATAAGAGAAATTCTTAACTCTCAACTCGATCACCTCCCTGATACTATTCTGAATGTTATTGAAAACTATTATTTTTTATAAAATCATGAATCCAAAATTTGGGATCCTTCCCAAAATGGTTTTATTAACTCGTGAAATGTATACAAATATTATTTTTTTTACTCTTAATTTTATTACAGTTAGACTAAAAATTTCAATAAACAATGGATAAATTTATTAAGATTCAATCTCATCTATTGAATTTTTCTCTAGAGATTCCCCTAAGATATTTTCCTTCAATATTTAAGAATTCAACTATGTTCTACGTGAATAATATATAATAATCACAAAAGATTATTATAACCGCCTTTTTCTCTCTTGTTATACTACTTCTAATCTTTTGAAATATATTCTTGACATTTCTGACTGCAGATTGTTCATTCTCGAAATTTTCAAAACTCCACTTAAGAAATGTGAAGAAATAGAAGGCTCTCTACAAAAGAATAACCTATTCTGAGCTATAGTTTCTGAGATCCATCTTGTGATCTATTATGATAAAAATTCTATTATTCATAACAATTACCCACCAAGTAAAAATGAAGGTTGGATACAGATCCTTATTTTCATCCCTGAATCTTCTTTCATGAAAAATGTTCATTTCCATAACACAGTGCATGACTCTGGAATCCTGTGACGTATAAGAACAAAGGGAAATTTATATCATCATCGCTACACTATGTAGGTATTCTGCATATACCCTCACTCTAGATAGATCAAAATTAATTTCTATGGCACATCCAAAGGAAATTTGGGCCATGTGGGTTGTGGTGTTATCTTCAAGAATCACATCGGTCAGATCCATCAATGTTTTAATGGTAGATGTGGCATTTCATACTTCATTGAATCTATGGTGATGATCTTAATACCTTTTATTTTCATTTCCAACCTCTTTGTTTGGAATGACCTCTAGAATGAATGTGACTCAACAACCATTGTTCATGCGATTTGGAATGGCATAACACATCTTTCCTGGCAGATTACTACCCATTTGATGGAATTCACAATTTGGATTATTGATCTAGACTATATCATCACACATTTTTTTCAAGTAGCAAACATGTTTATAGATTTAATGGTCAACATTAGAGTAAATCAAGATATCACCTAGTTCTATGACCTTCTTTGGATCTTTTTTCCTTATATGAAAAAGACTGTAATATGATCTCGTATTTTGGACTCTTGTAATGTTTATTTTGATAATAATTTTGCTTTGGTAGTTTTGGTCTAAGGAATCACATTTTACAAAAAAATCATTTAAATGAAATTTTACAAGACTATAATAGTGTAATAGGTTAACTCCCTAAACCATTGCATTATACATGGTTTACCCCCCCCCCCCCACAGTCGATTGTAGTAGAAAAAGTCATTTACTAAACTAGTTTCACTTATCGATCCAATCATGTTTTTCTATACTTGGTTTACCCCCCATTACAGTCATATTAATTTTATGAAATATACTATTAATAACCAATTAATTAGAGGGAGATATAGGTCCCACCAATTACCCAATAAAAACTATACATGTTTTTCTACCAGAAAATAAATCATTCATCATATAAAAACCAATGTAATAAAATGGGTTTCATATAATTTTCACCATATCATAACTCATTGAAAATAAATATGTTTCAAAAATACTATTCCATAAAAATTATAAACCAACTAATTGATGAATGAGAATAATATTCTTGGATTAAAACACATTTATAGAATATGTAACATCAAATAATGTTATTTAAATTTGATAAATTATTTTTTAAAAGTATAACATGAATAAATTATTGAGCAAAACATCTGTTACATTTTGGGAACATTTATAAGAAATTCAATAAATTATAAATAAAAACATTTTATATGAAATTAAAATTGTGATCTGGTAAATGAAGCTTCATATCATTCAAGTTTCACATTGGTGGGAAAATATGATCATGTGGTATATGATAAAAAATTTATTTCTATATTTTTATTGTAAAACATATAAAGATACACTCTTACAAAATGAAAAAAATCATTTCAAAACATTTTTAAAAAATAAAAAAAGTGTAAAAAATAATTTAATAAATAAAAAATATTATTATTGAATTTTTGGAATAAATTTTGGAAAATGATGAAATGGGTTAAAAATAATATTTTCATGGAAACATTAATATGTTATTTTTTAAAACCAATTCCCCTATAAATATTAAATAATTTAAGTAATCATTAATAAAATTATTTTATTATGTGTATTTTTTGTAAATCCACATTAAATAAGGGTAAATACAATCATAATATAAAAAAAATTATTGTCACATAACTGTTTCAGGACATAATCAATAAAGTAGATGTTTAATCTAGTAGATAGAAATTGCGATAAGAATTCTATTACCACTTTGTAATTAATCTAATAGTATACCCCAAAAGGTAATAATTACAAAAAGTAAATATTGAATAAAATTTATATACTGATATTTATTATGTGATATAACAAAGGAATATATATACACCAAAAAAAATAAATAAGTTGTGAATAAATCATGTATCTCACATATGTAAATGTCAGTCGAGAAACCCTTACCTCACGCATCCCTTTAGTTTTTTGTACTTTAACCTTCCATGTAATGGTTCAAATAATTATATAAATTAATAATAAAACCGTATTAAATTTTATAATACTATACAAGATACTATTATAAAATATGTCCTACATTTTATTAATTTTATTTCATTATTTTCATTTTTTTAGGTGTAGAAGATTCATGGTTTCATGGTTTGATTCTTTGTGCACAACAATGGATTTTTTAATAAAATTTGAAACATACCCTATAAGTGAAATAAAATGTTATTAACTCATATACATAATTATCAATGGTCCCATATATTATTTTTATTTCATACATTTGGATGATTAATTTGATAAAATGATGATGATAAATGATTAGTTAATTCTGGGGGTTTTTTCGACCATCATGAACTGGGTTTTTATTTGATATTAATTATACATATTAGTTCTAAAAAATTATATATTTTACAATATACCTATTACCATATTATTATGTTATAAAAATACTTTTATGACAATATTTTATTGTGGTAATGTAAATAAAAGAAAAATACTATTATTGGAGAAGGTTAACGATCATAATTTGTACAATAATTTCTTTTCAAATAATAAATGGATATAAGAAAACATTTGGATATAAAATATTCAATAGGGAATATAAAATTAGAGTATTTACATGATACATGATTTAGTAATCTTATAGGGGTTATGTATATGATGATAAATTAAAATAATAAGTCAAATTAAGGGAGGTTGTTTGAGGAAGTTACCTCTTGAATATTACCTCCTTGAAAGACACCTTATGGACCATTGAATTGATAATTTTGTGAGACTAGAATATAATAGACTTATTTTTTGGGAGAGGATAGGTTTTAGAAAATATTCTGTGATCTTCAAGTCTTGTGAGGATAAATTTGGAGGTTAGTGGTAATATTTATACTTTAGAAGTAGTTGTTTTAAGTGATTAAATAATTGTTATTTTATATTAAAATCCGATTACACATGGGTCTAATTAATTTACAAAATATTCAATGATAATTTATTTTTAAAATTATTGATAATACATAAAAATATATAAAAAAACATTTACTCTTTTACTTTTTATGTATTTAAATCTTTTAGCATCTAACTTTAATCCATACATTATTTTACATATACTAGGGTAAATCATTATTTACCATAGTATATATTATATGCATAAAAATTAAAATATCCATGAAAAATAATTTTGAACGTAGAATTAATTATATTTAATACATTTTTAAATATTTTATACAAATAAATTTAAAAAAATTCTATTTAAAATTAAACCATCAAAATGCGATGAAAACAATTTTTTTAGTGAAATGTTTTTTTATCCAAAAGATGTGATTATACCAAAATAAGGAAAAATGATTTAATAAATAAAATTAATGAGATTATATAAAACTGAACACCTATTTTATGACATTTACATCAACTTTTAATAACAACTTGAATATAAAATATAGTGAAAATAATTATTTTGTAAAATTCTGTATTATTTTAATATTCACTGAAAAATTAACATTTTTAGAAAAGTCAAAAAAAATCATCCTAAGATAATTTTTCCTTTCTCAATCCAAAAATTATTTTCATTTTACCAAATATTTTTTCTGAATGATTAAAAAATTAATTTTATTTATTTTTTCATTGAATTAAACAAAAATAACTTTTTGAAGTAAACTTTTTTTTTGAAAAATACAATAAATTTAAATAACATATATTCACATTCAAAAAGAATTAATTAATTCATTAAATGTGATGTAGAAAATTATATATTTCATAATGTTGTTAATGTTATTTATTACTTATAATTTAACATCTAAGTTATATTTGTTGTGTTATAATTATAATATTTTTTAGTTTTATTATATCTGTGATCGTTTTAATATAAGTTATCAAAGAGATTAAATATACATAAAAATGGACCTATAATATAATCATTGGGTATTATATTATACCCCCATAAAAAATAATTTAGCTATCACAATTCCATACTTGTATATAAATAGATGATAATACCTCTTCCTCATCATATTCTCAATTGCAATGTAGTTTCGTCAAGTGTGTTCTTTTTCAAAGGAACTTAAACTAGGTGAGAGGTCATGTTTCATAAAACATTATCCCTTTAATTTAGAATATCTATTATTTTTTCTTAATAGTAAATATCTATCTCATGTAGTGTAAAATATGATTTTAGTGCATGTGAAGGATTGGGTATTTACGTCTTTAACAGTGATACATGGAACACATCATGTACCTAATATATACTTGGTTAAAAGGAAAATCGATATATCACTATCATGATACGATCAATAATATCAAAAGGAATCATATACATAGGTATTACCATTCCCTTAATTAAAAATATCGCCACCCTATTCTATGTAGATATTATTATGAATACAATTTTATCCACCTTATCTAGGTCCCTAAGATGATTTTTAGCATAATATTTTTGCCTATTATGATTTTTTCTTATGAGTGGCTGACTAGATCAAACATATTGTGCATATGATCATCTATATCTATTCATTATAGATTCTATTCCCCAACATCACACCCACTTGATTGAATTATTCACTTCGTAATATTCTAAGCATCATAAGGATACATCTGAAATCTAGAATGAAACCTTTTTTAAAGAAAATTCTACCCAATGATGGTATATATAACAACCCATTGGAAAATAATAGAGAAATATCTAAAATTTATCTTATAGTTTTAATGGTATGATTGTAACACCCCAAGATTTCATAGTGTGTTATTCAATAACTTGCACTACACGCAACACTGAGTTCAATTGCACCATGACTTACCAAAAAAAAGCCATTAAAAGAGGTCATGAATAGTATTAACTAAATTTTAAACTTTATATAATCCTTATAATTTTAGAATCCATATTATGAGTTTCTTAGTCATAATGCAAGAACAGATTCATTTTCAGTATTGCACTTTTATCAACTTTTGATAGTGAAACCTTTTTAAATACAATATTTTAAACTTTTTGACTAAATGGAGACATCAAAAAATTTAAAATGAAACATCCCAAGCTTCCACGGTACGCTTTCCTTTGAATAAAACAGTAGCGTGTGTTGTACGCAACGTCGAGTTTTAACACACACCACAACCGATCAAACTAGCCGTTATGAATAGTAATACCTAAATTTTGAAATTATATATATTTTATATTTAAAAATGGACTTCATTTTTGGATTCGGAATATCGAATTTAGCCTAAGGTGAAATTTTGGTACATTTCGGATAACTTTCATATTTTGATGAATAGTGAAAATTACTAAATTTTAATTAAAAAAAACTTTTTTAATCAAAATAATTAATAGTGATAAATTATGAATTGGAGTGTTTTTAAAGTATATTTAGAATATATTTTTACCATTTAATATAATGTTGGTCATTGGACATTATTTTACAATTAAACCGAACATAAACAAGTGTCAATCTTTTGATAGTTATTATCTCTTAAAAACACGCTTTTTGTTTTGACAGCGGGAATTAATTTTAAATTAATTTCTGCCACTTCTGTGTTTTGAATTTAGGAAAATGGATTCCATATTTGGAATCAGGATGTTCAAATTGTGTAAATAGGTAACTTTTATTTTTAGACATTTTGAATAATTACTGCGGTAAATATTTTATTTACCATGGTTAAGGGTAAATCCGGTAAATAAGGGTTAAAAAAAATATTATAATATTACTAAATTACCCTAAAACGTGTCTTAACCCTATTGGTTGATACATGGTCGACCATGGGAATCTTTGGGTCTATTTTGGGACCCCATGGATCCACTTGTAAGTGATAATGACACTTTATTTTAATTAAGTTAAAATGAATACAAAAATGACACAAGCATATATCTTTTAGAAAAACAGTTGTTACATAGGGTTATATATGTTGGATTTTAGATTATAAATATTAATTAGAAAGATAAAAAGATTTCCTACATAATGATATTTTATTTATAATTTTTAGACATTACATAATATATTTTATTTATGACACAATGATGATGCAGTAATTACTATAATAGTGAAAAATTAAAATAATTGATATTATAAATACCAAAATAAATATAATATGAAACTTTTAATGAATTAAACTAATTTTCTAGGATAATATGATATATTAGGATTGATTTAATTGACTTTTTTCGAAGTAATCAATCTGTTATGAGTTTCACAAAAATCAACTATTGAATAGTGTCAAAATTGACATAAAAGAGTTCTTAAAACAAATATTATATTATTAATTTATATTAAATTCCTAAAAATCTAAGGTTCGGCCAAGAGACTTATATCATGATAGGTTCATCATTACTGTACCACTTGGGGGTCTCTTGGATGTATATAGTATGTTTATTAACCATATTATATAAAAATACAAAGAGACATTGTAAAAGTGAAACTAATTAACTTAGAGTTAATACTTAAAGATAATGTTAATATAAGTACCCAAACCTGTATAAATTCTATTGGTTGAGTGTTTTTAGACCTATCCCCACCTTAACCATTGAATAATAAGCTTTGGATCCATTAGAAACCGAATATGAATTTATTATAAATTAATATTTCTAGCTTTTCCAAAGGTGCCCCTCACCCCTCTTATAAATGGGCACTCCTCCTTCTCATTTCTTCACACCTTCAAAGCCTTTTGGTTCGGCCAAACTCTGCCAAAATACTCTCCTAACATCCCTCACTACAACCTAGAGGCCTTAGTTTGATCATAAATCCAACCTAAGGATCCCTTTTGATCAAATCAAAAAGAAGAACCCGAAGAAGAGGTAATGATTTCACCACCCTTCTCCAAGTTCATTTCTTCTTCCACTTCTTCTTCCTTTGTTCTTACCATTCTAAAATAATAACTCCAGTATCTCACATATACTGTGATGTTATTATAAATATGGTACAACCATATTCAGTATTCTATCCACCCTTTGAATAACATGTCACCATACGTGCGTACGTACGGACTACCGTCTCCACGTCGTGGTGTAATTGTTATTCAATATAATATTATTTGGATAGGTATAATAATGATGTGTAACTCATGTAAATAATAAATATAACATTTTAATGATTCTTTATATATGATATACCATCCATTTATATATTATTTTAATATCAAAAGAATGATATTGTCGCTCGTGCGTACGTACGGACTACCGTCTCCACGAACGCGATGAGATTCATTCTCCATCGTATCCATTCAAGTATAATTATCATTTGATGATTTAAAAATGATGTTTAAGGACTGGATATCATTCTGGATATGAATAAGATACAACAACCATGGCTTATGTAACAAAACATATAAAAGAAAATGAGTAAGTTAACTCCCGAAACGACGATAATTCTAAGATATTATTAACAAATCAATGTTAAAAGATCATATATGATATCATATTATTATATATGATTCTTGTATAATTTAATAACAACTATTTTACCATTATACAGGAGGTTAACCTACCCCAACCAAGGAAAATTACAAGGTAAGGGTTATTTCACAATCTCTTCATTATCCGAGGTTGTTTATACGTAATAATCTACTGGGATATCTTTATCATCCACATCCATGTTTCTTAAAAATGTATTTCAAAACTTTTTTACTATTTACAAGAATATGGGTTAAAGTCATTTATACCCTTGTTTGACTTTTTATAAGTGGTTTATAAAGGAATCTTTCGGTCGTTTTCAAAATAAGGTCCTTTTTAACCTTTTCGATAGAATTAAGGTAAGAATGTATTTTTTAAAACTTAAACAGTAGGTGCGGTTATTCTCTACTGTTATTACTCCTTTGAAGCTTCCCTTACATGATTATAAGGATATTTTCAAAATAAAGGTTTTCTTTTATAATTATGTGATTTTTAAATGATTTCAAAAAAAGAGATATTTCTCTCAAATATATGAAAATCCAGTGCAAATGTATACGTATTTAACGCAAGCTTAAAAAAGTTTTCAGAAAACCCGACTCTCGAGTGTGGTAGACAGGAAGGGATTGGGAGTGGACCCATCATGGCCTGTAATTAGTCGAGCAGTCTCAGAATTAGTTATTTTGTTTTCAGAAGCTTTCATAATGTTTTCAGAAAAACACTGGAGGGTATTTTAGCAATTTTAAACGTAAGTATCTTCTAAAAAAATTGCATCGGTAGGTCTCATGAGACAAACTAGTGTCTTGGCACAAGGCCTTGACAAAATCTTATTTGTAGTCTGGGCACGAGGCCTTGACTATGTGGTTATGATAGTCTGGCATTATGCATTCCAACATTATGAAAGTGGTTATTGATTTTTGCATGTGATTATTCGATTAGTAGAATATCCATGTGAATAAGTAAATGACATTATTTCATTTTATTTATGCCATACCATGTTGAAAGTTCATGTTTGAAAGGTTTTTGTTTTAGTTATACATTGCCTTAAAGGTTTATTCTTATTTATGAAAGTTTCCGCTATATTGTTATCCTTACTGGGCATTTGAGCTCACCCCTTTTCTATGTTTTATTTTTCCCAGGATGTGAAGATGTAAGTGATGAATGACCTGCAGGGATATTATGAGGGGATTATAGTGTGGACTGTGGAAACATTATGTCGTTGTAGTAGTTTTTTATTTTATGATGTAATGTAAAACTTATGAATATATCTAGTATTTCCAAGGCTACTAAACCAATCGGTCTTTCGAGATTTGATCTTTCTTGTGATCATGCCAATGTTATGTAATAATGCACCGACTCTGGGTAACTAGGGTCGGGGCGTTACAGTTGGTATCAGAGGAAGTTTAGTACAAACCTTGGAAGCTAGATTTAGATAAACTCTGATTAGAGCACGTAGACCTAAGATGAACTTTGAGGATTAGTGTAGAAGAACTTCCTAGAATTTTGGTATTGTAGAGATTTTGTGAGTTTTCCGAACAATACATCCCTGTCTGGATACGAGCAGGTAGAGGTGGCTCTGGCACAGATGTACCTAGGGGTAAAACCTGAAAACACCGCTTTGAGCTAGACTCGAACGGGAACTGGTGCACGACAACGGGCCTTGCTGAACTCTTGGTTACGACACTCCCGGGGGATACGCTTAGGATAACTCTCATTTTCTTTACAAATCATTATGAAGGGTTTATGAGTATATACTTCCTCAAAGAAAACATTTTTATGATTATGGATTATATCCATAAATAGTTCAATTTATGTTAAGTGTTTTATAAGTATGGGATTATGTATTTTGATTCATAAACTGATCTAGTTTATGCCATTGTTTAGAAATGGCGCCCAGTAGAAGGAATGAGAACTCCAGAAATACACATGATTCAAAGAGAAGGAAGGATCATATCTTTTATGGTCTTAAGCTAGAATTTATAAGAGAAATAGTCTCCCATGTATTATCATCATATGAAGAAATAATATCATGTGTTGATAAGATATGTAAAGAGTTTACTGAGTCCTATGGCTTTGAAGGGAAGCAAGAGAAGAAAAGGATGGAAGAGAGAAAGATGGATAAAGGGAAGAGGGAAAAGAAGAATTTTCCCATATGTGGTAACTGTGGAAAGACACACCCTGGAACTTGCCTGAAAGGAATGGGAGTTTGTTATAAGTGTGGAGGAAAAGGGCACAAAGTACATGACTACAAGGGTAAGAAAATGGTTTCAAATGTACAATGCTTCATTTTCAAGTAGTTTGGACACTACGCGAACCTATGCCCCAGTCATCAGACTATGCCGGAAATGATGCTATTGGATAATAATCAAGTTCTGATACTACCACAGATGAAGAGGAAGGATTAGAGTTCTTATGTTGATTATATCAATTGAGTGTTGTATCAACAATGTACTTGTTATAATAATTATGGAGTATATAAGGATTGTATTGCAGTACTATTTCATTAAGGACTTGAGATGGTGTGGAACAAAGAAAAGTGACTCAGTAGTAGGTTAAATGTATGGAAAATATATGGTTGAGAGAAAGATAAACCATAATATGGTTCAGATACCGAGGTGGTGATTTTAGAATAATACATGATTGTTTTGGATAAATTATATTGGATATTATTGACTACCTTGAAGTTGATTAATGATTTGTATATTCCATCATTGTTGGGGTTTAAAACATTTTTGGATTAATGAAGTATATCCAGCATTCTATATGGAATAAGGGAACATGAATGTAATCAATAAGGAATATGGTAGTACATGATGAAGGTATTCATATGCTATTACAGGGTAAAAAGGATCTATATTATGTTTACCTTCCTTATAAATGTTGGACTGTGAGTTTGGACAGAAGTATTTTGGATAGTTCTAGTTTGGATTATTTTGGATTTCCATAAAAGGACAACCCGGAGGTCGGGCGGCAACCCGTTGCGTCCGGCAAGGCTGTGAGACTTGAACCCGCAACCGAAGGGCGACAAGGGTGTATCACCTACCACTGGCCCAAGAGATGTCCTGGATTAAATAATGTAGTTTTTTTTAAAAGATCTGGTAGATGAATTATAAATTCGTTTATTTTGGAACCCTGTACGAATAGTATAAATATAATTTTTTTACGAGTGAAAGATGAGTTTATGGTAGAAATTTATTAATGGACAAAACTCTAATTATAAAGTAAGTATATCTCCTTATGATATTAGCCAATCTCATAAATAAATTCCTCAATATTAAGAAAAGCAACTTAGAAAAAAAATGTTGTCCTAGATGGTACCTTAAATCATCACTAATTTATGGCTTTGGGATTGTTGGCCTTTTCATAGCCATGTTCTCTACCACTCTCCATCAGATAATTGATGGTTATATTTCTCTTCCATATCCATATTTTCTTACATGGAACCCTAGTATGTGTTATTTTCGGTAATCTTCATACTTTCCACTCTTTATTTTAAATAGAGGCCTCATTAATTCATTTTTCGTTGTGGGATTTCAACTAAGATATTTTGAAACGTCAAAAATGTGTTATCCTAATACCCTATGTTTTGTTGAACCGATGGTATTTCAAATCATCATAGATTGATGAATTTAAGGACCTCAATTATACACTTGTTTGTGATTGATGACCTCAATCACTACCTATAAATATTTACGTTTTTCCTCCGATTATATGTCTCTAATTTCCACCAATTTTCTCCTAATCGAGATCATAATTTGGTGGTGACCCTTTGATTTATCTTTTCCTCATATTAAGACTAAATTTTAGTAACCCAATTTCCGATGTGGGTTTTCCCACAAATATATTTTCTACTTTCAACCTTTTATTTTTTTATAACAATTTCAAAATTGCGAGGACGCAATTTATTGAAGGAGGGGAGAATGTAACACCCCAAGATTTCATAGTGTGTTATTCAATAACTTGCACTACACGCAACACTGAGTTCAATTGCACCATGACTTACCAAAAAAAATCCATTAAAAGAGGTCATGAATAGTATTAACTAAATTTTAAACTTTATATAATCCTTATAATTTTAGAATCCATATTATGAGTTTCTTAGTCATAATGCAAGAACAGATTCATTTTCAGTATTGCACTTTTATCAACTTTTGATAGTGAAACCTTTTTAAATACAATATTTTAAGATTTTTGACTAAATGGAGACATAAAAAAATTTAAAATGAAACATCCCAAGCTTCCACGGTACGCTTTCCTTTGAATAAAACAGTAGCGTGTGTTGTACGCAACGTCGAGTTTTAACACACACCACAACCGATCAAACTAGCCGTTATGAATAGTAATACCTAAATTTTGAAATTATATATATTTTATATTTAAAAATGGACTTCATTTTTGGATTCGGAATATCGATTTTAGCCTAAGGTGAAATTTTGGTACATTTCGGATAACTTGCATATTTTGATGAATAGTGAAAATTACTAAATTTTAATTAAAAAAAACTTTTTTAATCAAAATAATTAATAGTGATAAATTATGAATTTGAGTGGTTTTAAAGTATATTTAGAATATATTTTTACCATTTAATATAATGTTGGTCATTGGACATAATTTTACAATTAAACCGAACATAAACGAGTGTCAATCTTTTGATAGTTATTATCTCTTAAAAACACGCTTTTTGTTTTGACAGTGGGAATTAATTTTAAATTAATTTCTGCCACTTCTGTGTTTTGAATTTAGGAAAATGGATTCCATATTTGGAATCAGGATGTTCAAATTGTGTAAATATGTAACTTTTATTTTTATACATTTTGAATAATTACGGCGGTAAATATTTTATTTACCATGGTTAAGGGTAAATCCGGTAAATAAGGGTTAAAAAAATATTATAATAATACTTAATTACCCTAAAACGTGTCTTAACCCTATTGGTTGATACATGGTAGACCATGGGAATCTTTGGGTCTATTTTGGGACCCCATGGATCCACTTGTAAGTGATAATGACACTTTATTTTAATTAAGTTAAAATGAATACAAAAATGACACAAGCATATATCTTTTAGAAAAACAATTGTTACATAGGGTTATATATGTTGGATTTTATATTATAAATATTCATTATAAAGATAAAAAGAGTTACTACCTAATGATATTTTATTTATAATTTTTCGACATTAAATAATATATTTTATTTATGACACAATGATGATGCAGTAATTACTATAATAGTGAAAAATTAAAATAATTGATATTATAAATACCCAAATAAATATAATATGAAACTTTTAATGAATTAAACTAATTTTCTAGGATAATATGATATATTAGGATTGATTTAATTGACTTTGTTCGAAGTAATCAATCTGTTATGAGTTTCACAAAAATCAACTATTGAATAGTGTCAAAATTGACATAAAAGAGTTCTTAAAACAAATATTATATTATTAATTTATATTAAATTCCTAAAAATCTATGGTTCGGTCAAGAGACTTATATCATGATAGGTTCATCATTAATGTACCACATGGGGGTCCCTTGGATGTATATAGTAAGTTTATTAACCATATTATATAAAAATACAAAGAGACATTGTAAAAGTGAAACTAATTAACTTAGAGTTAATACTTAAAGATAAGGTTAATATAAGTACCCAAACCTGTCTAAATTCTATTGGTTGAGTGGTTATCAACCTATCCCCAGCTTAAACTTTGAATAATAAGCTTTGGAGCCATTAGAAACCGAATATGAATTTATTATAAATTAATATTTCTAGCTTTTCCAAAGGTGCCCCTCACCCCTCTTATAAAAGGGAACTCCTCCTTCTCATTTCTTTACACCTTCAAAGCCTTTTGGTTCGGCCAAACTCTGCCCAAATACTCTCCTAACATCCCTCAATACAGCCTAGAGGCCTTAGTTGGATCATAAAGCCAACCTAAGGAGCCCTTTTGATCAAATCAAAAGGAAGAACCCAAAGAAGAGGTAATGATTTCACCACCCTTCTCCAAGTTCATTTCTTCTTCCACTTCTTCTTCCTTTGTTCTTACCATTCTAAAATAATAAATCCAGTATCTCACATATAATGTGATGTTATTATAAATATGGTACAACCATATTCAGTATTCTATCCACACTTTGAATAACATGTCACCATACGTGCGTACGTACGGACTACCGTCTCCACGTCGTGGTGTAATTGTTATTCAATATAATATTATTTGGATGGGTATAATAATGATGTGTAACTCATGTAAATAATAAATATAACATTTTAATGATTCTGTATATATGATATACCATCCATTTATATATTATTTTAATATCAAAAGAATGATATTGTCGCTCGTGCGTACGTACGGACTACCGTCTCCACGAACGCGATGAGATTCATTCTCCATCGTATCCATTCAAGTATAATTATCATTTGATGATTTAAAAATGATGTTTAAGGACTGGATATCATTCTGGATATGAATAAGATACAACAACCATGGCTTATGTAACAAAACATATAAAAGAAAATGAGTAAGTTAACTCCCGAAACGACGATAATTCTAAGATATTATTAACAAATCAATGTTAAAAGATCATATATGATATCATATTATTATATATGATTCTTGTATAATTTAATAACAACTATTTCACCATTATACAGGAGGTTAACCTACCCCAACCAAGGAAAAGTACAAGGTAAGGGTTATTTCACAATCTCTTCATTATCCGAGGTTGTTTAGAAGTAATAATCTACTGGGATATCTTTATCATCCACATCCATGTTTCTTAAAAATGTATTTCAAAACATTTTTACTGTTTACAAGAATATGAGTTAAAGTCATTTATACCCTTGTTTGACTTTTTATAAGTGGTTTATAAAGGAATCTTTCGGTCGTTTTCAAAATAAGGTCATTTTTAACCTTTTCGATAGAATTAAGGTAAGAATGTATTTTTTAAAACTTAAACAGTAGGTGCGGTTATTCTCTACTGTTATTACTCCTTTGAAGCTTCCCTTACATGATTATAAGGATATTTTCAAAATAAAGGTTTTCTTTTATAATTATGTGATTTTTAAATGATTTCAAAAAAAGAGATATTTCTCTCAAATATATGAAAATCCAGTGCAAATGTATACGTATTTAACGCAAGCTTAAAAATGTTTTCAGAAAACCCGACTCTCGAGTGTGGTAGACAGGAAGGGATTGGGAGTGGACCCATCATGGCCTGTAATTAGTCGAGCAGTCTCAGAATTAGTTATTTTGTTTTCAGAAGCTTGCATAATGTTTTCAGAAAAACACTGGAGTGTATTTTAGCAATTATAAACGTAAGTATCTTCTAAAAAAATTGCATCGGTAGGTCTCATGAGAAAAACTAGTGTCTTGGCACAAGGCCTTGACAAAATCTTATTTGTAGTCTTGGCACGAGGCCTTGACTATGTGGTTATGATAGTCTGGCATTATGCATTCCAACATTATGAAAGTGGTTATTGATTTTTGCATGTGATTATTCGATTAGTAGAATATCCATGTGAATAAGTAAATGGCATTATTTCATTTTATTTATGCCATACCGTGTTGAAAGTTAATGTTTGAAAGGTTTTTGTTTTAGTTATACATTGCCTTAAAAGTTTATTCTTATTTATGAAAGTTTCCGCTATATTGTTATCCTTACTGGGCATTTGAGCTCACCCCTTTTCTATGTTTTATTTTTCCCAGGATGTGAAGATGTAAGTTATGAATGACCTGCAGGGATATTATGAGGGGATTATAGTGTGGACTGTGGAAACATTATGTCGTTGTAGTAGTTTTTTATTTTATGATGTAATGTAAAACTTATGAATATATCTAGTATTTCCAAGGCTACTAAACCAATCGGTCTTTCGAGATTTGATCTTTCTTGTGATCATGCCAATGTTATGTAATAATGCACCGACTCTGGGTAACTAGGGTCGGGGCGTTACAATGATTATACTAAGAATATTTTTAAGGATTATAATAAATTATATATCGTAATACTAATTCCAGATCATACTAAAGACTTCACCAAAACATTGAGGAAATACTATGATCTTAATCATATACAATATATAGGTGTACTCTAGGAAATCATATGAGTTATTTAGTATATATTCTTTATGACATTCAAGATACAAATCCTCTCTCATATAAATAATGTGATTCAACTTTTAAAGGAAAACAACAATAACCCATATGGAATAATGAATTTTATTTGTTTTTGGGGGTTTAATGAAAAAAATGTGGTGGTGTTTTCCCATTTAATTTTAGGTATATTTATAGGTTTTCACATCCCATTAGACTGATGTTTCTCTATCATAAATTCCTAAATAGCATGTACCATGAAACATACACTTATATATATCTCTTTATTCCCACCCAAAATAAATATATGTCTCTATACATAATTTTACTACTCAGATGATTGGAAAATGATGAATTATGATCCTCATCAATAGATCCTTCTTTAAATCTGGTATGATGAGTTATGAGACCCAACCACTTGAAATATTCTTTTTGGTATCTATACATCTTTTTAATTCTTCACCAATTTAGTCTTCACAAAGATATATGGCTAGACATTCATTTGATATAGAAAAAAATTTCTCCCTCTATTTTAAAATTTTCATTTCCATCCCTTCTAAATAAAACAATATTGGATCTTTTGAGATCATCATCATAGATAATCTAGAATTATTCTTTAATCTCAAAACATTTTACACCATATTCACATTTCAAAGGGGGCAATTTATAGATAATTGTTAACATTTAATCATCTCCAAAAATTGAATTTGGTGCATGTACATATATTTTTGAGAGAAAATATTCCCCCAAATTTTTTTATCAGTATATATGTAACATTTCATGACCTCTTCCCCACAAGGTGTACCCCTCCTAGGTCGACAATGTGAAAAGCGTGATAGTGACCCCACATTCACCCATCAAGTAGGTCCTAGGAAGGAGACTAGCACAAAGGGTATCGTAAATAGAAAAATGGAAGGCATTTCCCTCTAAGAGAACACATTCAGAAGATAGAGATATGACATACACCAACCAAATCTAAATCAGACTACAATATAAAAGAAATCCCAATTACACATATGTAATTTCATGAAAAACTAATAAAATAGGAAGGGAAAACATTAAGTTCCAAATGAAAATAAAACAAGTAGCGACCACGAAGGAAAAATATTGCTTGAAACCAAAAGATATTAGTAACTAGATAGGTCTCAAAATTACTCCACCTGACCTAGAAAATAGTTTATATATACGTAGTGGGAGTATAATAGAATACTTAATAGGATCCCCCTTGGAGCCTCTCATGAAAATGTAACAAAATCATGACAAAGGACAGTGAAAACAAGTGATGCTAACTCATCATCTAAATAGGTATAATATGTTCCCAGCCTCACCATGGATACTCTCACCAAGTATAGGATATAAGAGTAAATTATATAATAAAGAATTTAAATGGTACCATGTTACTACTTCCACACTAGTTTTCCTATTTTCCCCATTATCGCATGTCCTAAGAATCTCTCTCCAAAAAGGCTTTACCACAGACACATGGGTAAAGCACCACAACATGCAACTCATGTAGCACAACCACCACATCCATGAAACCAAAGTATCAATATTGTTTTTGGGAGCCATAACAGCTTTCATAATGTGTATCTTACATCAAAAAATATACCTCAATACCTTATAGCCCCTTAAAAATTTAAGGATCCTCAATCCATCAAAACTTATACAAGTTACACCTATAGTAGTCCATATGAAATTGTATCCATAATATATGTGTGTGAATAACCACAATCTATTACAACACTCCGCACGAATATATGGGAAAAACTAACCAATCTGCCTATGATCACTAGTAACTACCAAGAGAAGAGCGGGGGGACAAAGGGGGTAGTCAACCATCTATCATCCCACTAGAATGTTGGGGAAAACACCCCCATGGACTAGAATCCCCATGGTGTCAGTTCCATAACTGATGGGGTGGATTAGCATATTGAAACATAAAACAAAAAGAATATACTATAGCTCAAAACCACACTATGGACATAACATAGTGTCAGACCAAAATAAGTTAACATCTCTGGGACACCCATCTCTTACTACTAAGACAAGGTATCCTATTAGAATAAAAAAATTTAAAGAGATTTATTACATTACCTCATTCTGTATTTATCTATTGAACAATATGTTAATTAATTCATTAACCATTAATTATCCATTAACAATTCCACATTACATTTCATTAGCATTCCAACAAAGATCCACTGTTTTTTTAAATCACAACCTCATCATTGCATCCCCCAAACTCCAACCCTATGGGTTAAAATCATTTATTAAATCATTTATTAACATCTTTATAACATTATTATAATATATAGAATTCGGAAAAAACATTCATAAATACTAAACACCAGAGGCTCAACTCAGTGAGTTTATGGACTACCCGTCATGTCTTTTCTACCTGTAATAGGAGAGTAGCCCCATCATCCTTCAAGAAGATAAAAAAAGTAAGCATATGGAATATAATGGGAATCTTTTCCCCTTTTGAAATGAGGGTAGAAAAATAAGCATATTTGAGAAATGTGGATTTTAAAAAATATAAAAACCGACAAGATTTGGCAAGAATTCAATCATTTTCATCCAACCTGTTTCATCATATCTGGTATCCCCCCTAGCACCCAAATGCATAAAATGATTCGTCTCACCACTCTAGGCATCAACTAATGCCAAAACCAATGGTCCTCCCTGACCTCACATCTAACAACATCCATCTAGGATCATAACACATTAAAATAATTAGGAAAAAGGCAAAATATCAACTAGCCTCATGGCCCTTAAGCAAGGCATGCTGCCATAAAACTTTTTGGGTCCTCATGACTTAATGTGCAAGGAACTTGGACTAAAAAGCAAGAGGGTAACAAAGAACCCAACCATGAATTATCTTTTTAAAAATCAAACTGTTATTTAATACATCTAGAAATTACCGATTTATTATTTGTAGGATTCAACTACAGGAAACGTAAAAATTAAACTATCACAATTAATTAAAAATTATTACTGCATCAGTTTGATTAATATCAAATTACAAAAACTACATCCAAATTCATTTACATGACTCTTTTTATTTGAAAACCAATTTAAATTAATTCCATTTTATGTTATTTATCATTTTTTACAATAAAGAATTATCAAACATGGCACGCATAGATATCAAACTGTGTAGTAATGCAAGAGGCGATAACAATCGATTGGTAGCAATTTATTTATTCAGTTTCAAAATTTTTTAAGTAAAATTAATTGTGATCCAGTTGGATGAATCATGCCAAATGTAAGTTCATACATAACAGAATAGAGAAGAAATTAATCCCCTACCTCAAACGTTTCATTACATTCTTTAAACGAGAATGATCCATGTAACCCTACATGATAGCCTCCCCTACAACAACTACATCCACCCAAGGACTCTATGGCACAGTCGCTCAGACTAAAACCCATGAAATATCTATTATATGTATGAATATAACATGAAATAACATGGAAAGGAGAAATATGAGATAATGGATCTATGAAAACACCAAAAAAGAGGTAGATCATACCTTTTATTGAGTATGGATCGACACTTTATTCTTTCAGAAAAACAAGCGGTGTTTATAGAAATGGAAGAAACATCAAGGGAAATTTATCCATGGATTAATGATAGATTACACTGCTCATATAGGAAGATGGAAAGGTTCAGGAATCTTGATCTAGGGAAAAAGAATGTAGAACAAAAGAGGAATATATCATGTCCCTTTAAATGATTTAACAACATATAGATTTACAATATGCCAGATTTTCCACTAAATTCAGATTGCATTAAACCATGTTGTTTGACACAATAAGGGCATCCAAATCCTTAAGAAAAATAATATTGTAAGTACTGGATTTGAATAATAATTGAATCCCTTAAAAAAATCCGTTGAATGAGTTTTACGTCAAAGAAAATGCTAAATCGGAAAAAATGATTAAAGTTAGAAACATTGTACAGCTACCGATGGATGGAACAACTGTAAATCTACTAATGGCAGGAATCATTTGTACAACTACAGATGGCTGGAAACATAGTACACCTATTTATGGCTAGAAACATTATACACCTACCTAATCCAAACGTAAAAATCACTCAATGACCCTATCAATACAAATGACTCATCGACCCTGATAGTACAAATGACTATCCATCACTGATAGTACAAATGAATCACCAACCCTAACATTAAAATTGACTCACTGACACTGACAGTTCAAAAGACTCACCAAGGATGACATTAAAAATAACTCATTAACACTGATATTTCAAATGAATCACCAATGACAATGGTACAAATGACTCACCGACACTGATAGTACAAGGCACATACCAACTCTGATAATAAAAATGACTCACCAACGCCAATATTCACATAGGTCTCACCAATGACAATGTTAACATCTGTATCATCAATGACAATGTTAACATATGACTCACAGATGACATTATTATCATATATCTCACCGATAACAGTGTTCACATCTATCTCCCTAATGAAACTTTTACATATTTCTCAAATATGACACTTTTCAAATATGTCCCATCGAAAACACTGTTCACATGCATCTCACTAATGACATTATTCACATATGTCTCAAGAATGAAAATTTTCACATCTATCTCATTGATGAAACTGTTCACATTTGTCTCACTTAGGACATTGTTCACATCTTTCACATTGATGACACTATTCACAAATCTATAAATTTGGAAAATTGTTGGGCATAAGTCACCTTGACCTCTGAGAACACCCCAGATACCAGATTTCTAAAATGGAATGAACCCGAGAGTTTGAGGCCATTACATAAGATATATATCAATCATTTAAATCCTTGAAAATTCAAAAACAACCTACACTAATGCATTAAAGGGTTTGAATAACCACCAATCTAGATACATCTCAAAATTGATAAAGCCACACAAAAATAAGAACAAATGAAAGCCATCTCATATAAATGAAAGGACTACCACCACAAAGTGAACATTGTTTCATGAAAATAGTTAATCATAAATCATTCAGGGTACTACGATTTTATCTGAACTCACAATCCCTTATACTCTCCTCCACGCCATGGTTTCACCACCAGACATGATCCAAGGGACTAGAACGCCCACACAACACCTTCTTCTTGCGGTCATGGTTACACACATGACACCCCTCGAAAGATGTATAATTTTCAACATCGATCTATCCCCAATAAATTATTTGAGTGTCATCATAAATATAATTATAGAGCTTATATAGAGGAAAAACATCATGTACCCTACTAATGTATGGTGGAATTATGACATCATTCTCCATGGCACCAACACGAGCCAACACCTCGAATGGCGAAACAAACTGGGAGACAAATCAATCCCATAACCAAACATTCATTTCCCATGACAGGGAATTACCAATATAAACCTATGATCCCCAATTTAAAACTCTAATGGTCCCATATTATGATCAACATTGGGCTTATGACGATCTTACCCTACCTTCAGCCTCTCTCAAATCGCCTTAACCTCATTTATCGTATTATTCACTAGTTCTGGTCTGAGAATTGATGACTCTCCAACCCTAGTAAAATATAGTAGAGAACAGAATGGTCAGCCATACAAGGCTTAAAATTAATCCATTGCGACGGTGGAGTGAAAAATATTTTTGTAAGACAACTACAGTAAGGGTAAGTTCCCTATCCATGAACTTAAAAAATCTAAGACACAAGAGAACAACATGTCATCAATAGTCCAGATAGTCCACTCTATCTGATCATTAATCTATAGATGAAAAGAAATTTCGAGGCACAACTGAGAACCAAAAGCATTCTAAATACATCTACACACCCTAAAGGAAAAATGATGATCTTGATTGGAAATGATCCACCATGGGACTCCATGATGTCTCACCCTATTTTCTAGATACTTCCTCAAAAAAATATCCATTGATCTCAAATCCTTGATCGCTATGAAATGGGAATATTTTGTTAAATGATCCACTACCACCCAAATAGAATCATGGCCTCCCTGAGCATGAGGTCAACCAGTAATAATGTCCATTGAGATGTCCTCCCCTTCCACTGAGGAATATCTAATGGCTTAATAAAACCACTAGGGATACGGTGGTCGACCTTCCCTTTTTGGAAGACCAAACATTGAGACACTTACTCTGCGACTATAAGCATCATCCTAGGCCACAGAAAATGACTCCTCAAGGCACAATAAATCTTTTTCAGACACTGATGAACAGCCAAAGGAGAACTACATAATTATCCGAGCACCATCTCATGTATCACCAAAGGAACAAGAATAATTTCCGAATAATAAACTAGATGTTGTTCATTCTTAGATCAAACATCAAAGGCCTCAACACAAATAACTCGGTCTATTAACACCTCCACCTATAGATCCCCCAACTGTGACTCTTCCACCTGATGTACCATAGATGACCCCACCTACATCTAAAAAGACAACATATGCCTGCATCTTCTCCCATATCGAGATGTACTGTTGAATGTTACGCCATTACTCTCCAGGAATCACCATATCAACGCACTTCATCAATATGTGACTTCCTACCCAGTGCATCATTTACAGAATTACCCGTTCAAGTGGTATACACAATTTCAAGGTCGTTGTCCTGTAATAACTCTATTCACCGACAGAATCGCATGCTCATGTCACAATTAGAGAAAACATACCTCATGCTCTTATGATAGGTGAAAAACACAAAGAAAACACCAATGAATTAATGCCTCTATAACATAATAGAAAACATCATTGCCACCATATCATGATCATGGGTGGGATACTTATAATCTTGCCGAAACAACTGTCGAGACCCATAAGAAACAACTGATCATTGCTGCATTAGAACACAACATATCCCTATACATGAATCATCATAGAAAATATCAAATTGAACTCCCTCTACTGGTAGACAAGGAACAAAATCACTAGAAAACATGTCATTTAGATACATGAAAAATACCTGACAAAGATCAGTCCACACAAACACATGATCCTTCATAGTCAATGATATCAGAGGAGTCACAACTCAAGAGAATTCAGCAATGAACCTCTTCTAGTATCCTGAGAGACCAAGAAACTTCACACATCTGCAAAAATCATGGGGGATTCCCAAGACACAACTAATTCTATCTTCAATGGGTCAATGTATACTCCCTTCTAGGTCACCACGTGACCCAATAAAAAAACATGTCGAGTTAAAAACTCACACTTCTACAAATTCCCACATAGATGATGTTGACGAATAACTCCCAAAATGGTGTGTTGATTCTCAACATGCTCTACCTAATACATAGAGTAAACAAGGATATCGTTGATGAAAACCACCATGAACTTATTGAGTAACTCACAAAACACATCATTCATCAAAACCATGAACACATCTCAAGAACTATTCACACCAGTTTACATTACTAAGAACTCATAATGCCCAGGATGACATCCGGAAGTAGTCTCCATGAAATCCACATCCTTCAAACACATATGATGATATTCTGACCACAGGTAGATTTTTGAGAACAAACATTCACCCATCGATTGATCAAATAAATCACCAATATGTATAATTGGATATCCATTCTTCACGATCAATTTTTTTATGTGATGATAATTTATACAAATCAAAAAATTGTCAGTAGCCTTATTCATGAAAAAAAATTGGTCCACCCAATCGTGACACACTTGGACAAACAAAACCGAACTGTAACAGAACATCATGTTTTATACGTAGCTCTGGTAATATCAGAAGGGGCTATCCTATTTGAATACATAGATATAGGATATTCTCTTGGTTTTAGATCATTCCCAAACTCGATCGCTCATCGAGGGGGTAATTCTGCAACCTATTCAGAAAATACATTTGTGTAATCTTCTATGACCCTGGGAAACTCCAACTACTAAACCTATATAGAACATATAATCATCTTATCCATCATGGAAGATAAGTACAAAACATGCCTATGACCCATCTGAGGGTCTCGCTCTCCAAAAAACACATCTTTTTCACTATCAGCATCGACGAACAACACCAACCACCGGATGAAATCTATGATAGCACGCAATGAATACAACCATTTCATGACAAGTATGACATATTATTATCATATCTGTAAACATATGAAATCTCATAAAGAGTGGTGCGACCCCAACACTAGATCACTGTCTCAACATACTTCAAACAAATCATCTCGACCTCTAACTGGATTAGTCAACGCCAAGGACACTGGAAGCCTCTCTACCTCAAGCCCCAAAGCAATGACAACGGCAGGTGATTTGAAGGAATTTGTCACTCCTGAATCAAATAAGGCATACAACCATGTAGATAATAATCAATGGATTCCTCAAATGATGTATTGCTCACCTAGCATTGGTATTTATAAATATTGAAGTAGACAACAACCTAAACCATGGCCTCTATGACCCTGATGATGACTAACATTATGGCCTCTCTCGGATCTCTAAGGACGGGGAGGGTCTTGGGGCAATCATCATCCGACACAGTCTGATCTTTACAGATCCTAAACTACTGCAACCTGCTGTAGCTACCTCGATAGAAACATCCACAATGGTGGAACATGGAGCAGAACACCTGGTGCATGATGAATGATCTGAATGTTTGGGCACTATCTCTACTAATTACCTCATCCTTTATAGGAAAAACCAGCACATGATCCATTTCCCAAAGCATAAGAGCTGTCTCCCATAGAGAAATGATATGTTGAGGGATGGCACATAGCCTCAGTAAAACAAAAAACTCTTCTTCCATGAATATTGGGAACCCTAGACAATACATCTACTTCATGAGGAATCATGGAAAATCCCCTTTCATAATGATTTGGTTATGGTTAATGTCCTATCGATGATCTCTTCCCTTGCCAACACCTCCTGATATGACTACTGCATAAACAAGGTGACATGGCACTAGATCCCTTGATGCAAGTCCTCCTCAAAATGCCTCACTACAGCCTCCATATCTGGAAATAGGTCAGAAGTATATTCTAATAGTTTTCAGAAACAAATTCCAAACTATCACACATTAGATATCCCCTATTGAAGGGTAAGCATCTACCAGAGATTGGACACATTCAAGGTCAAAGAAAGAAACATAAATATAAACATGTCTCGGAACTCATCCCATGAGAATGCCAACTCTTCATGATCCCTGAAGAATAAGAACGACCACCGCCTTGCTTCCCCATGCAGCATATTCAAAACCAAATTCACTCAGTTCTCCTTTTGAGCACATATCTAATTGATATCTATCTCAACATCCTCCAACTAGTCTTCTAGAAATAAATCATAAATGGATCCCTCATACTTTTTTAGACATTGGCACTAAAAGTCTATGAGTTTCCTCCTCTAAGTGCAGTCATCGTCAACCTCTACCCAGCATTGATCTACTAACATATATTGCAAGACATCTTCTATGCAAACCTGACGAGGACGTCGACCTGAATCCATACCATTAAAGTAAAAAATAGTTTTAGATCCTAAATCCGAAATATGGAAGACAAAAAAAAATTTAGCTAATGGTTTTTAATTATCCATTTTAGGTTATCCTATCCCAATGTCTATCCATTCAAACAAAGGAACAAAAAAGAATTATGTGTGATCCTTTCCTATGTCTCTACCCTACTACCAATATCTCTTCATTTAATAGCCAATCTAATCCTAATTGTCTAGGTATCAGATCATTGGGGACCGTAAATGCTTATATCTTAGCCGGTCTCTAGTTTTGACATCACATTATAGACCTAACTGATACTATTTACCTACCTACCCATGCAACCTCACTTATTCCTAACGCCAAACTCCATCATATCCCTCAACCAGACCTTTAATACCACTCTATAATGACCCCCTCCCCATAAGGTATACCCCTTATAGGTGGTAAATGTTATAAAGGAGACAGGGACCCCCGAGTCCCACCACCAGTTTTACCAGTGTTGGAAACTAGCACCAAGGGTATAATAAACACACAAATGGGAGGAATTTCCTTCTCAGAGAACACATGTAGTGGAGAGATATAAGATGAGAACCAATGAATTCCAACTCAAACTACAATATATAACAAATCCCAAGTACAAATATGTAATGTCTTGAAGAACTACTATATATGGAAGGGAAAACATCATGTACCAAAATAAAATACAAACATTAGGGACCATGATGCCCGAACAGCTCCTGTAACCCCATGATATTTGTAACCAGTATGATATCTAAACTTCTCCAATTGACATTAAACACTATTTATTTATACATAGGGTGAGTATAACAGTATACTTAGTAGGATACTCCCTAGATCCTCTGATGTAAAAGTAATGAAACCGTGCTAAAACACAGTGAACAATAAGTAATACTAACTCATCAACTAAACTGGTATACTATGTTCTTAGACTCACTGTACATACTCTCACCATGTATCACATAAAATTGTATATCATATAATAAATAATAACAAGGGTACCCCACTACTACTTCGCCATTTTTTTTGTTTTCACCCTACATCGCACATCCTAAGCATCTCTCTCCCAATATTTTTTCATGGAGACACCTGGGAGAAGCACCAAAACATGAACCTCATGTCGCGCAACCACCCCATCTATGAAAACAAAGTAACCAAATAGTTTCTGAGAGACTCCATATCTCACAAAACCTATATCATATGTCGGTAATTATACCTCAACCTATTACAACCCACATAACGAGTAATGATCCAAAGACAACACAACCAATATACATCACACCTATAGTAGTCTATATGAAACTCTCTCCAGAATATATGTTTCGGAATAACCACAAGCCATTACATCCCTCTACACCTATATATGGGGAAAACTAACTTCTCCCCAATCATCGCAAGTAACTATCAAGAGAAGAGCGTGGGGCCAAAGGGGGTAGTTAGACATTCATCCTCACACTGGAATGTTAGATAAAACACCCCATAGGGTTGAGAATCCTTATGGTGTCAGTTTCACTAACTAATGGGGTGGACTAGCGTATAGAAACATAAAAAATACATAATATACTACTTATCACAACCACACTATGGGAATAATGTCGTATTACACTCAAATGTTGATAACGTCTCTCATAATGCTTACTCCCGCTACTAAGACTACGTATCCTATAAGTACACAACAATTTTAAGAGATTAATTACAATAACTAATTCCCATATATTCATTTACACATTAAATTAATTATTTATTTATACATTAAATAACCATTAACAATTCCACATAACATTTCATTAGAATTCCAACCAAGATACATAGTTCTGTTAAATTGAATCCTTGTCATTGAGTCCAACTAAGCTCATACCCCATGGGTAACATAATATATTCAATCATTTATTAAAAAAAGTTTCAATTTCCCATATTCCCAGGAATTTTAGAGACACATTCAAATTTTCCAAACATAACAGGCTCACCTTGGTGAGTAGATGGACTACCTATCATGTCTTTACCACCTATAAGATGAGCGTACACCCATCCTCCCTCGTGAATCTAATCACAGAAAGCATGTGGCGTACCACATGCATCTTCACCCCTTTTGGAAGTAGGGTAAAAAAATACACTTAGAAGTGGGAAAAGTAAATAAGACAAACAAAAAAAATTATAAAGCATCCAATCATTCACATCCATCCCATTTCATCATCTCTGGTGTCCTCCCCGACACCCACATGCATAAACTAATGCATCGTTATACTCTAGGCATCAACAGTTTCCACAACCAATGGGCCTCCCCACCCCCCACATCTCATAACATCCATCCAGGCTCAGAACAGATCATAATAAGCAGGAAACAAATATCATATCAACATGTTTTGTGGCCCTTAGACATGGCCTCTAACCATCAAACACAATGAGCTATCATGGCTCCAAATTGTTGGGCACTCGATCTTACAAGCAAGAGGGTAACTCAAAACCTTACAAGGAATTATCTTTTTATCGGAAAATCAGTTATTTAAACTATCTAGAATTAAAAAATTATTATTTTGAAGTTCCAACTATGGGTTAACTAAAATATAAGTTATCATAATTAATTAAACATGCTTACTACATCGGATTGGTTAACATAAAATTACAAAAACAACAACCAAATTAATTTATGTTCCTCTTTATCATTCATAAATAATTATTATTAATCCCATTTTATGTTCTTTACCAATTTCTATGTAGAGGTACATGCTAAAAAAATAAATCATAGATATCACACAATGTAGAAATGCAAGAGTTAATAACATACAATTGATACAATTTTATTTATTTAGTTTAAATATTTATTATGTCAATTCCATTTTGATACTGTGGGGTGAATCATGTTACAAATTTTAATGAATGTAAAATATAATAGAATAAACTAATCCCCTACCTCAAAAGGGTTTTTATGTTTTTTACATGTGAATGAACTATGAAACTGAGCAGGATTACCTCCCACACAATAAATGCATCAACTGGAGGACATCGCGGCACGACCGCACCAAATAAAACAAAATAAAACTCAATTAGAAGCATTGAGATGTCATTAGATAACATTGAAATTAAAAATGGGAGAAAAATGATTGAAGAAACCACAATAACTGAGGTAGATCATACCTTCTATCGATGATGGATCGACACTTTCTACTTGTCCCAAAATAGGAGGTGCACATTTAGTAGGAAGAAATTTCAATGGGAAATGAGGTTAGATCACATCAATCATATGGAAATAAGTAAATGTTTTTGCATCTTGCATCAGGGAAAAAAAGGTAGAACAAGTGAGGCTGATAACTCTTCCCTTAAGAATACTTAATTGAGAAGTTGTTTAAGATATGCTGGATTTTAAATTAAAAGCAGAGCATATTAAACCACATTGTTTGGCCATGTAAAATCATCCCAAGCATTAGGAAAATTATGATAAGAGTAATAAGATTTTAATCATCCATAAATATCTTAAATGTAATCATTGAATGCATTTTACATCAATGAAAGTGATAAATGGGTGAAATTGTAGGAAGATGGAAACATTATACACCTACGGATTACTGGAAAAACTATACACATATCGTTGGCTAGAAACACTCTACACCTACCAATGACTGGAAACATTATACACTTAAAGACACTGATAGTAAAAATTAATCACTGACGCCAAAAATACATATGACTCACCCACCCCGAAAGTAAAAATTACCTACAGATAACAAAAATAAAAATGAATCACCAACACCGATAGTAAAAATGACTCACTGACGATGATTGTACAAATGACTCAATAATGCCGACACTAAAGATGACTCACCAACTCCAACAGTACAAATGAATATCCGACACTAATAGAAAAAATGACTCACTGACACCAACTATAACAATGGATTACCATTACTGACATTACAAATGACTCACTAATGCCACAGTTCCCATCTGTCTTACCGATGACACTGCTCACATTTGTCTCACTGATGAAACTGTTCACATATGTCTCACTAAAAACACTATTCACATCTTTCCCACCGATGGTAGTGTTCACATTTATATCACCTAAGACACAATTCACATATGTCTCACTGATGACATTTTTCACATTTGTCTTATCGATGACGTTGTTTACATCTGTCTCATTGATGACACCGTTCACATTTGTCTCACCAATGACACTATTTCTATATGTCTCACTGATGAAATTGTTCACAGAACTACAAATTTGGAAAATTCTTAAGAATAAGTCTCCTTGACCTCCAAGAACGAATCAGACCCTAGATTTCAAAAACTTAATGGACTAGAGAGTTATGGACCATCTTTAAATCATGAATTGGAAATTTTTTATCATGTTCATTCAATTAGCATGATGCATAGTGTATCACTATATAATTTTAAATGAGAACATATACCAACCACTACATTGATGAAATACTATACATCATAAACCTTTCTACACTATATGGTTGTATGAGAAAATGATCATTTATCAACATTCATTTCAACTCCCTTAAATTCTATTATCATTCCCCTTTCTATATGAACTTTAATGTAATGTCCCAAAATTTTTTCATTATAATTTATTCAATAAAATTTTGGTTATAACATTTTTTACATAAAAAAATACCTATTTAATATTTAAGTGAGTATAAATACAAAAGTGACTATTGGGTTTCAATAATAATATATATATCTCATGATTGGATAGAGAACATATGGAGACTTATATCAGGATAATATTGGAGTGAACATTTTGTTCATGATAGTTCAAAAAGAAAAAAACTTGTGTCACTAGAGCTTAATTTACATTAGTCAAAAATACATGGAAAATATGTTTATGTTAATAATAGTTATAGATATCCACAATATGAAGCGTGAAAAATATAATAATTAAGATTCTTTCATATATGGAAAAAATTTCTATTGTTTATATTGACTAATGAAGGAAATGGAATCAAATCATCTAGACCGTATCCACATAGATGTATGTTGTCTGATAATAGTGGCTATAAAATATCATATTGTTACATAATTAAATATATTTATGATTATAGAATAATGACTTGTGTAATGATTATAAACATGAAACAAAAATTACTTTATTTGATGAAAAGTTATCATCATATAAATGATTATTATAGAGGCCATACAATCAATGTTCATTGGTCTGAAAATGGAGGAGAAAACACATCCTTTGATTTTGAAAATAACTAGGAGAATATGTAATAATTCATGACATAGTTTTAAAGAGAACCCCATGGAAAATTGGTTTTTGGAGTACATTAATTGAGAAGTGATCAATGTGGCTAGAACTATGCTGATTGAGAGGCATATCTCTTGTTATTACAAGGAAAATACTATTCATGCATCACCGTGTGCCCAAAACGAAATAGAGATTTATATAGGATAATCCAATAAACCATATGAGTTGTAGAATGGATTTAAGACTTATTTTAAATATTTTTTTGATTTTAATAAGTAAATTTTCATGTTAAATAATTGAAATCAATATAAGTTTTGTCATTTTGCATATGAGTGAATATTAATTCAATATTTGCTGAAGATTATATCCTAAAAATGAATCAATTGTAACGTCCCGGACCCGGGTGCCACGCAACGGGTGCCCCGAACCCGGTTCGCCACGTGACCTCAAGTGCATTTCCCCAAACGCCAGAGGCTGCCGACTAGCAGCGGGGGCCCAGGTCTGATAGTGGAGAAATTATGCCATCATTTTGTCAATGTGTAACGCAGCGGAACTTAAATAAAAAATACAACAAACATCAGAAGCAGTAAACCATAAACAACTGAAACACACAACAGCAGTGGATATAACCAACAATATATAAATGATGATGCTACATGTCTCAGGTTCTAAGAAAACATCCAAAACATGTTATACATCAATACGATATAACCAAATGCAGAGTACAACAATACAAAGCAAAAAAACTGGCAGTGGCATTGCGATCCTAGGCTCGGTCCCATGCCCTCGTGCTCCTCAAAAACAGTCAAGTACGTCTATAGGGACTCATGCCCCTATCTACACCTGCAGAAATTTAATCTGTTTGGGCCAAAAAACGTGACCCAAACAGGGTGTGAGAAATATATCTCAGTAGGCACCCACCAATGGTCGGTGCCCAACAACGTGTAAGCATGCAATCAACAGTGTGCAATAGTAAAATGCAATAAAGTAAGAAGTACTAAAAAGTAACTAACTTATCAATTAAATTTCAATTTTATTATTCATTTAATCCATTTAATTTAGTATTGTTCTTTTCTCCACAGCAGCAAGCCATCAGGCCAACCAGTATCTTGCCCTCAGTCTAATATAGTGAACCACGCCCTCAGGCTATACAGAATCCAACCCACAGGTATTGCCCTCAGGCGTAACAGAAATTTCCCTCAGGCGTAGGAAGTGTCGCCCTCAGGCACAGAAGTCATTCCCTCAGGCATGAATGTTTTCCCTTCGGCGGAATAACGATAGCCCTTGGGCTAAAACAGTCATTCACATAGGCTAATACAGTACAGTGCCCATAGGCTAATCACAACAACGCCCTCAGGCTAAAATACAAAAACGCCCTCAGGTTAAACAGGTAACCGGGCCATGCCCAACAGTTAAACAAGAAGTAACAAGCAATTCCTCAAAAAGGAAATTCTACAATTACTACTTTAAATGCATACCCTCGGGTATCCTGGCCAAACGGCTAAACAGTGAAACAGACCCTATGGGTGGTTCCAGATCCAAGAAACGATCCCAACCAGCATTTTATTATCACGATTTAATCACCTATGCAATTCTAGGCATTAAATATAGAAACGGCCTCAGCCACACGACACCCCAACATGGGTTCGTGGCACAAAAATGCACAAAAATGCCCGACAGTTGGAAAATAACACAAAGCCACCTACCTTATACGTCAACGAGAGTTATACATGATCGCCGACTCCAGAAACGCCCAAGAACGACATAGATCTAATGAAGAACAAAACCCAAACAAACGTAAACAACTTACGTTAGGAGAAGAATTGGTAAGAACGGTACCAGGAGAGGAGAGGGCTTACCCATGTGGTTCCAACGAAATCGTCTGAAGCTGAAATGGATTCCAGACGAACGCTTGATGGATCTTCAAAGATCCAGCCTCCTCCTTTGGCTCCAAAATGGATCAAATGCCTCCTCTTCCAAATGAGGAGGCGACTGGCTGTTTTAAACCAAAAAAACAAAGTACACGGCGTGTACTTTTGAGTACACGGCGTGTACTTATTTTCTTTAACTGTTCATTTGGCGGCACCGACACTGTTCACTTGCCGACAAGAGTACACAGCATGTACTTCTGAGTACACGGCATGTAATGCCACCCAACTGGTGGCGACTCCACTACCTTACTATTCAAACCTTCCGACTAACTACACAGCGTGTAAGGTACCACTACACGGCGTGTAGTCAGTTCCTACACCCCTTGTCGCCGACAAGGCTACACGCCCCGTGTACTCATCCCAACACGGCCAAAGGTACATGGCGTGTGCACAAAGTACACGGCGTATAGTTTCAAAATTTATAATTCTTTTCAATTTTCCATGTTTTTTCAAAAACACTTAAGGAAAAAGAAGTAAAAGAATCCCATACCTCAAAAATAAGAACCGGGTTCTTACAAACTTCTCCTCTTATAGAAATTTGTCCCCAAATTTCCCTTCCAAGGGTGACGACGATAAAGATCAGAACAGCTCTGGCCACTGAGCACGTACATCGGCCCCCCACTCCCAGATCTCGTCCTGCACTCATCCATGCTGCCATAGCACCCGTACGAGAGGAAATGACCGGCCTCGGAGAACCTTTGTGCTCCTGTCAATGATACAGATCAGATGCTCCTCAAAGGACGCATCATGCTGATGCTCTACCTCCTCATGCTGAAAGGTGTGAGACGAGTATAAATGGCAGCGACGTAACTGAGACACGTGGAAGATGTCGAGCATGCCTTGGTACCGCTGCAGTAACTGCAGCCGATAGGCAACCAGCCCGACTCTCTCCAGAATCTTGAATGGCCCCACATACCACGGTGAAAACTAACCCTGTCTCATGATCCTCTTGTGTCCCAGCCTCGGCGAAACACGTAGAAAAACCTTATCCCCGACCACGAACTCAAAAGGTCTTCTCTGGAGATTAACATAAGACTTCTGACGAGACTGTGTAGTAGCCATCCTCGTCCAAATCAACTGGACCTGCTCTGATGTCTCCTGCATGAGTTGTGCCCCAGTAAAGCTGCCTCACCTGCCTCTAACCAGCAAAAAGGTGATCGGAATGGCCTACCATATAAAGCCGCATATGGTTCCATCTCAATAGTCGTCTGAAAACTATTGTTATAGGCAAACTCGACTAAGGGATATTCTTCTCCCAAAATCCCCCAAAGTCTAGGATGCATGCGCGCATCATGTCCTCTAGCACCTGTATTGTCTGATCTGACTGGCCATCTGTCTGAGGGTGGTATGTTGTGCTTAGAAGCACCTGTGTACCCAACTCCCACTGAAAACTCTGCCCAAAATGAGACGTGAAGCGGGAATCCCTATCTGAAACGATAGAATGAGGGACCCCATGTAGACGTACGATCTCTCATATATACAGCCTTCCGAGCTCGTCCACACAGAAGGTCTCCTTGATCGGCGAAAAGTGAGATACCTTCATGAGTCTATCCACAACAACCCACACGGCGTCATTGCCACGAGGTGACCTCGGCAAACCTGTCACGAAATCCATCGCGACATCATCTCATTTCCGCTCTAGAATGGGTGACTGTGGTAACAGTCCAGCTGGTCTCTAATGCTCTTCCTTCACCTGCTAACATGTGGAACATCTAGTAACAAACCCAACTATCTCTCTCTTCATACCCGGCCACCAGTACTATAAGACCCCAGCCATAAACCTTACTTAATCTTGAGTTATTACAAGATTACACATTGAGGATCTTTTCAGGTTTAGTGTTTTAGAGAATTAGATCATGAAACTTGCATTACATTCCACATTTAAACAAAGTGGTTACATAAAAGACAGTATTCATTCTTCCCATCAATGGAAACATATTTAAAATAAAACATGGATTCTTTCTTGACACATCCTTGACACTATCATCACATCATGTACCCTTCCCTTGACCTGTGAAAAACATTTCAAAAACTTGGGATGAGCATAAAAAGCTCAGTAAGGGATATATAGATATGGAAAGGAAACATGAGTACATGTAAACATAAGAATTAAATCATACATTACCCATAAAACATAGTCATATCAAATAATGAATAAATCATAGAAATCATAAGACATAAAGGTAACTTGAGGCATTCATAACATTCTTACGTGGGGAGTAACCCTCTTGGTTACGTTTGGAATACCCATCACAGTATATTCCCTAAATCTCTTCGGAGAAACCTTAACGTTTCACTCCTTCGCGTTACCCAATGCATTGGAGAGCTATATCGGGCTCACCCGCCCATAGTTTATCACGGAACCACCCGTTTTCATAACAATGCCCAAGAACCATAACATAAATGTATCACATAAAACATGCATAAAGGAAACATAACATTTCCACATTTCAATCACAATATAACATTTTAGTATATTGAAATAATGAATCCATTAAAAAAGAAACCATTTCCAAAACCATTTAAAACATTTAATAAAGAGATTTTTGAATCAAAGTGTCCCATACCACCTTGAAGCATAAAATTTTAAACCATTTATATCCATATAAATAAATCCATAAAACCATTTTGAAAACATGGATATTAATAAGAACAAATAATTAAAACATTTAAAACGATATTTTGGTTAAAGGGGTTTTACCAAAATTAGAGACACTTGAATACAATAATTGAGGAATATCATTTAGTCAGAACTTTATAATATCATGAGAATAAATGGATTCATGATATAATACTCCAAAGGACAGTATATACATCATATAAGAATGAATTGGGGCATAACAATAATGAACCCTTAATAGAAATGTCAAATGTGATGAAATCCCTTATAGAGAAGGTATCCTTAAATTAAGGACAAATCAATCTCAAAAATATGTGTGACAAATATAAGTACACCCAATATAATTGGATATTAAGTGTAAAACAATAAAAGTTCATTCACAAATATTCAATGGATGACATATTCAATGACTACATGTTGAACCCATAGAAATCGAAATTGGGTTAAAAAGTTCCCTTGACAGGCTAACGTCATCACATCAAAATGAGTTGATGAGAGATAAAAAGTGTATCTCATCACTTGGACATAAAATTTACATCAATAAGGATATATGAGAACATATCCCAACATAAAAATATATAAATTAAAAGACCCAACAATAGAAGTCTTTTAAAAAAGAAGAGGGTGAAAGGTTCCCTTACCGACTTGGATATCATTCAAAACATACACCCCATGAAATAAGGACAATAGATCATTGATGTAAATACTCATAAATGAAAGTATATTACACAAATAGTAGAATAATGGGCAGTACATACACCACTCAATAGAATTTGTGGCAAATGTATCATAAATCTCACGGGAATAAAAGTGAGGTGAAAAATCCCTTACGAAAACTCGGCAGCCTAACGGGGCCACATAAAACTTCCGAATATGGATTGATGAGATCAAATAGGGTATCTCATCACATTAAAATAAAATTTACAGCAAGAGGAATATAAAAGAACATCCCCCAAAATTACAAATAGGAGCCTAAAAGAAGTGACATAAAGGATAGTACTTAAAAAGAAAGAGAGAGGTTAGATCTCTTACGAAAGTTCGGCAGCCTAACGACGCCACTCAAAACTTCCAAAATGGATTGATGAGATCAAATAGGGTATCTCATCACATTAAAATAAAATTTACCGCAAGAGGAATATAAAAGAACATCACGCAACATTACAAAGAGGAGCCTAAAAGAAGTGACATAAAGGAGAGTACTTAAAAAGAAAGAGAGAGGATAGATCTCTTACGAAAGTTTGGCAGCCTAACGGCGCCACTCAAAACTTCCAAAATGGATTGATGAGATCAAATAGGGTATCTCATCACATTAAAATAAAATTTACAGCAAGAGGAATATAAAATAACATCCCCCAACATTACAAAGAGGAGCCTAAAAGAAGTGACATAATGGAGAGTACTTAAAAAGAAAGAGAGAGGTTAGATCTCTTACGAAAGTTCGGCAGCCTAACGGCGCCACTCAAAACTTCCAAAATGGATTGATGAGAGGAAATAGGGTCTCTCATCATATAAACAAAATAAGTACAGTAGGAGTAATATAAAATAACATCCCAATCATAAGAAATATGAGCATAAAAGAAATGACATAAAAGAGTGTACTTAAAAAGAAAGAGAGGTGTAGGATCCCTTACCTCGGGTCCGACTTGACTCGATCGTTCTTTAATCTCCTGAATAATAAACATGAGTTAATTTATAATTCCTTAAGAACCTTTTTCAAGTTCATTATTACTTTTATACCACTTATTACCATGTCATAAACATTATGTAATCATTTAAGTTAATAATATTTGTTTTGCCGATGTTTGGTTCCTAAGTCGAAAGTGGACTTCTTACAATTACATGTTGTTCGTGTGTCCAAATGTTTATTATATCCAGAATTTTATTCATGATGTAGATATCATATATTTCATATATATCCAGTACATTCATTAATTTATAACGTTACATAATCATTTAGAGGTAAGAAATGAAATGCACTGTTCATGGAGACGGTAAGTCGTACGTACGCATGAACGCTACTTTCATTTCTATTTTGTATTATATATAATGTAATAATAATGATATAATGGTATATTATAATTCCAGTATAATATCATATATAATATCATAGTTCCATCCTTTATACGTCCCACATATGGTATTAAAGAATCACATCACTTTGAGGGGGCGGTAGTCCGCACTTCCTAAAATGAAGATATCGCGTATACCCATAATGGAAGCCATAAAGGTGAGACACAAATGAAAAATAAAGAAGCATAGGTAAAACATAAACATATTATATATCATATATAAAAATAGTGACATCATAATGGCCACCTTTAAAGGTGTTAAAAGAATGTTGAACAGTCATCGTTTTGGGAGGCAGAAATTCGCCATCCACGGAAACCGTATGTTCTTTAACCATTTGATGTAGTTGTGTGAGAGTTTAGCTCGAATAAATCTTATAACAACATACTAGTATATTGAAGATACTGGTTTTGTTACAAAATAAATAAATAAAAAGAGTTTAGGGGGTTGGAGAAGCAAAATAAAACAAATGAACATGAGAGAATGAATTACCTTTAAAAGTGTAACTCCTTTTGATTTGAGCCTAAAGGATTCCTTTGAAAGGATTATTCCCAAAGGGAATCCTCTAGGATTAGGAGAGGGATGTGGAGAGAGTAAATGGGCAGGGGTTGGCCGAGCCAAAGGCTTGAGGGGTGTGTGAAATGAGGTAGAGGTGGGGGCCTTTTATAAGAGGAGAGGAGGGGCACTTTTGGAAAGTAAAGAAATATTACATTATTTGAAAATGTGTCTCGGTTTTAAAAGGACCCACATTGCTATAATTCGTGGATAAGTTGATAAGGCTTAGAAATCCACACATCCAATAAGTTTTGGACATGTGTAGTACATAGATTTTACATTATCTTTCCATTTTATTTAAATCATCAAATAATGATGTCATCGCTGCATCATTATTATGTCATAAATAATTTAATTTATTTAATGTCTAAAAATTATAAAAAACTACTATGATGTAGGAAATCTTTTTACCTTTCCAATGAATATTTATTATCAAATATATGACTTGTATAACCCCACTTAAAAATTGTTTTAGTAAAACATATCATGTTTGTGTCAATTTTACTTTTACATTAAATAAAATGTTATTTATGTCATTTCCCAACCAAAGTGGATCCATGGGGTCCCCAAGTTGACCCATGGCTTGTATGGGTTGGCCATGATACAACCAATTGGTGTAGGAAAAGTGTCATGGTGTTTTCACATTCTTATAATATCATTTTTACCATAAACTACACTAATTACCTCTAATCGCGATTAAAAACTTAATAAGTTACTATTCACAAAATAAATTTTTTTTATCTCATTGAACCACATTTTACTTCTTAATGAAAACCATGTATGTCAGATTTTTGAAAATCAAAACACAATGATGGCAAAATTTCATTTAAATGGAAAATCAGTTTTTATAAGTACCACTTAGTGGTTTCACTATTCATCAAAAATTGAAGTTTTTCAGAAAAATCCCAAAAATTCACCCTAAGCTATATTTGATATTCTGAATTCAAAAATGAAGTCCGTTTTAAAAAATTCAAAACATATAAGTCACATTAATTAATTTAATAATTAATTCCCGCTGTCATGACAAATAGCATGTTTTATGAAACAATAAGTATCAAAAGATTGACACTAGTTTAAGTCTGATTTCAAAGTGAAATTGATTCCAACGACCACTATTGGATTTAATGGTAAAAATATTTTCTAATTTCACATTAAAACAAATTCAAAATATAATCTAATCATATAAATAAATTAGATTAAAAAGTGGTTTTGAATTAAAATACAACATTTTACACTATTCATTAAAAAATGAACTTTATTGGAAAGATACCAAAAATTTACACAAAGTAAATTTTGATGTCCCGATTCTTAATAAGAGTTTTATTTGGTCCAAAATAATGTTTAAGAGTGAACAAAACTATATTTAATGATGGTTCTCCATCAAAAGGTTATAAGTGAACCTTTAGTGAAAACTAGGGCATATACGCCTAAAATTGAATTCTTTCCGTATATTAAGCCATTATCTTTTATTGTATAAATGTAAAAATATTTAAGAACATATATAATAATATTTTAGTTATTTCTATCCATTCCCGCCATTACAACGGCTACATGTTAACTACCATTTAAAATAATATTATTTTATTATTAGAGTGCAATGTAAGATTCCCAAGAAACTCGTTGTTGCGTGTTGGGTATGCCATCGAGCATAGCATCCCCTTTAAAGTCATATTAATATTTTATTCACAAATATGGATAAATATGAAAATTTCATATTCCTTATTTACCTGGGGTGTTACATCCTTCCCCCCTTTTGGGAATTGCGTCCTCGCAATTTTAAAAAAAAATTGAGCTTGGAAACATCCTTTAAAGTCCCACATCGGAACAAGAGTCGGTAAAAAAATCACTTTAAAATAAAGAAAGATAAGTACAAAGGTCACCCTAGTTAACCCATACTAGGATTCCAAGTATGAAAATATGGACATGGAGGAAAAAACAAAGGGCCATGTTCTGATGGAGAGTGATAGAAAACATGTTTAGGAGAAAGTTAACCATGAGAAAATCACAAACTTGTGATGGGTTAAACGGTATTCGATTCCCCAGTAGGAAAAGTTAATAGACAACATTTTTGTTTTAAGTTGATTTTTATTGAGGAATTTATTCATAAGGAAATATAATCACTTATCATGATGACTCTCAACTTTTATTAGATTCCTTACACAAACTCATATTTTCTCCAAAAGGCGAGTATTTAGGAAGACTTGTTCAAATTAAGAGTACTATAATAATCTTCTAGAGAATCACCTAATCCACAAAAGAGAACTATATACATCCCATGTCTTTAGGCTTTAACCAAAACCAAAACCAAAAAGGTTAGTACAAGGTCAGATAATCCAGAAAAGGATAACCCTTTAAAAAGAAAATCTATGCTTAATCTCCAAAATTTGTCCAACAAAACCCAAAGTTCAACGAGGACTATCCGATAAAAAATTTGTCCATAAAATTATTCAAAGTAAACCAATATAATATTGAAACCCAAATATTTGAAGGATTTAGTCACATAGTCTTCCAAGTTAAATCGTAACATTTATCTCCAAACAACATCAGTTTCCCCTAAAGTCTCGTATTGAAAATTAATTAACCTAATCACATATCCTACAAGATAGGTTAATCATTTTCATAAATAACCCAAAATCAACTTACACTTATTTCATAAAATCATATAACTAGAAAGAATCATCCAAACTAACTAGAGACTTCACGTAGTCCAGTGGTAGGCGATAAATACCAGTCGCACTTTGGTTGTCGGTTCGATTCCCGCAGCTTTGTCCGACAAGATGGGTAGTCACACAGTCTGCGAGTTGTCCTTTTTCCAAAACTATATAATTCTTAAAACATTCCACAAAATGAGAAAAAAATCTTCAAGAATAATCATAACATATTTTAACCTCAAGATTATCTCATTCCTTTCATTTTCCATCATATCATAGAGTAACCCATAATTACCTAAAAATTAAGTATCATATAAACCCTAATGGTTACCTAAATAATTATTACCTGAATTTCCACATCGAGTTGGCCATCTCATACATGATGCATTAGAGAACTCACCAAGGTTGAAGTGGTTGATCATGACTCCTTGATATATGGTTTAGAACAACCACGAGTTTCCTCATTGAAGCCTCCATTTTATCTAGTATCTTAATCAGAGAACCACCATAGTTTCCTTCAAACCTGTTGTCTCTTTGGTGCCTGCTAGATCCATCCATTCACTAAAAATAGAAAGGTCAGTGTGAGTATATCAACAAAACCATCATGTACTAATGAGGAAGGTAAATACTAAGATACACTTACTCATTCAATTTATCTAAAACTAGGACTCTTTCTGAAATCCTAACCATTATGGTAATGTCACCTATGCTTAAAGAATACCCTAACCTCTAAAGTTATCTAAACCGACCTTTGATACCAACTATAAGGCCCCAGCCTTAAACCTTACATAATCTTGAGTTATTACAAGATTACACATTGAGGATCTTTTCAGGTTTAGAGTTTTAGAGAATTACATAATGAAACTTGCATTACATTCCACATTTAAACAAAGTGGTTACATAAAAGACAGTATTCATTCTTCCCATCAATGGAAACATATTTAAAATAAAACATGGATTCTTTCTTGACACATCCTTGACACTATCATCACATCATGTACCCTTCCCTTGACCTGTGAAAAACATTTCAAAAACTTGGGATGAGCATAAAAAGCTCAGTAAGGGATATATAGATATGGAAAGGAAACATGAGTACATGTAAACATAAGAATTAAATCATACATTACCCATAAAACATAGTCATATCAAATAATGAATAAATCATAGAAATCATAAGACATAAAGGTAACTTGAGGCATTCATAACATTCTTACGTGGGGAGTAACCCTCTTGGTTACGTTTGGAATACCCATCACAGTATATTCCCTAAATCTCTTCGGAGAAACCTTAACGTTTCACTCCTTCGCGTTACCCAATGCATTGGAGAGCTATATCGGGCTCACCCGCCCATAGTTTATCACGGAACCACCCGTTTTCATAACAATGCCCAAGAACCATAACATAAATGTATCACATAAAACATGCATAAAGGAAACATAACATTTCCACATTTCAATCACAATATAACATTTTAGTATATTGAAATAATGAATCCATTAAAAAAGAAACCATTTCCAAAACCATTTAAAACATTTAATAAAGAGATTTTTGAATCAAAGTGTCCCATACCACCTTGAAGCATAAAATTTTAAACCATTTATATCCATATAAATAAATCCATAAAACCATTTTGAAAACATGGATATTAATAAGAACAAATAATTAAAACATTTAAAACGATATTTTGGTTAAAGGGGTTTTACCAAAATTAGAGACACTTGAATACAATAATTGAGGAATATCATTTAGTCAGAACTTTATAATATCATGAGAATAAATGGATTCATGATATAATACTCCAAAGGACAGTATATACATCATATAAGAATGAATTGGGGCATAACAATAATGAACCCTTAATAGAAATGTCAAATGTGATGAAATCCCTTATAGAGAAGGTATCCTTAAATTAAGGACAAATCAATCTCAAAAATATGTGTGACAAATATAAGTACACCCAATATAATTGGATATTAAGTGTAAAACAATAAAAGTTCATTCACAAATATTCAATGGATGACATATTCAATGACTACATGTTGAACCCATAGAAATCGAAATTGGGTTAAAAAGTTCCCTTGACAGGCTAACGTCATCACATCAAAATGAGTTGATGAGAGATAAAAAGTGTATCTCATCACTTGGACATAAAATTTACATCAATAAGGATATATGAGAACATATCCCAACATAAAAATATATAAATTAAAAGACCCAACAATAGAAGTCTTTTAAAAAAGAAGAGGGTGAAAGGTTCCCTTACCGACTTGGATATCATTCAAAACATACACCCCATGAAATAAGGACAATAGATCATTGATGTAAATACTCATAAATGAAAGTATATTACACAAATAGTAGAATAATGGGCAGTACATACACCACTCAATAGAATTTGTGGCAAATGTATCATAAATCTCACGGGAATAAAAGTGAGGTGAAAAATCCCTTACGAAAACTCGGCAGCCTAACGGGGCCACATAAAACTTCCGAATATGGATTGATGAGATCAAATAGGGTATCTCATCACATTAAAATAAAATTTACAGCAAGAGGAATATAAAAGAACATCCCCCAAAATTACAAATAGGAGCCTAAAAGAAGTGACATAAAGGATAGTACTTAAAAAGAAAGAGAGAGGTTAGATCTCTTACGAAAGTTCGGCAGCCTAACGACGCCACTCAAAACTTCCAAAATGGATTGATGAGATCAAATAGGGTATCTCATCACATTAAAATAAAATTTAAAGAAACATTAATATAAAAGAACATCCCCCAACATTAGAAAGAAGAGCCTAAAAGAAGTGACATAAAGGAGAGTACTTAAAAAGAAAGAGAGAGGTTAGATCTCTTACGAAAGTTCGGCAGCCTAACGACGCCACTCAAAACATCCAAAATGGATTGATGAGATCAAATAGGGTATCTCATCACATTAAAATAAAATTTACAGCAAGAGTAATATAAAATAACATCCCCCAGCATTACAAAGAGGAGCCTAAAAGAAGTGACATAAAGGATAGTACTTAAAAAAAGAGAGGTTAGATCTCTTACGAAAGTTCGGCAGCCTAACGGCACCACTCAAAACTTCCAAAATGGATTGATGAGAGGAAATAGGTTATCTCATCATATGAACATAATAATTACAGTAGTAGTAATATAAAAGAACATCCCAATCATAATAAATATGATCTTAAAAGGAATGACATAAAAGAGTGTACTTAAAAAGAAAGAGAGGTGTAGGATCCCTTACCTCGGGTCCGACTTGACTCGATCATTCTTTAATCTCCTGAATAATAAACTTGAGTTAATTTCTAATTCCTTAAGAACCTTTTTCAAGTTCATTATTACTTTTATACCACTTATTACCATGTCATAAACATTATGTAATCATTTAAGTTAATAATATTTTTTTTGCCGATGTTTGGTTCCTAAGTCGAAAGTGGACTTCATACAATTACATGTTGTTCGTGTGGCCAAATTTTTATTATATCCAGAATTGTATTCATGATGTAGATATAATATATTTCATATATATCCAGTACATTCATTAATTTATAACGTTACATAATCATTTAGAGGTAAGAAATGAAATGCACCGTTCATGGAGACGGTAAGCCGTACGTACGCATGAACGCTACATTCATTTCTATTTTGTATTTTATATAATGGAATAATAATGATATAAAGGTATATTATAATTCCAGTATAATATCATATATAATATCATAGTTCCATCCTTTATACGTCCCACATATGGTATTAAAGAATCACATCACTTTGAGGGGGCGGTAGTCTGCACTTCCTAAAATGAAGATATCGTGTATACCCATAATGGAATCCATAAAGGTGAGACACAAATGAAAAATAAAGAAGCATAATTAAAACATAAACATATTATATATCATATATAAAAATAGTGACATCATAATGGCCACCTTTTTCAGGTGTTAAAAGAATGTTGAACAATCATCGTTTCGGGAGGCCGAAATTCTCCATCCACGGAAACCGTATGTTCTTTAACCATTTGATGTAGTTTTGTGAGAGTTTAGCTCGAATAAATCTTATAAAAACATCCTAGTATATTGAAGTTACTGGTGTTGTTACAAAAGAAATAAATAAAAATATTTTAGGGGGTTGGAGAAGCAAAATAAAACAAATGAACATGAGAGAATGAATTACCTTTAAAAGTGTAACTCCTTTTGATTTGAGCCTAAAGGCTTCCTTTGAAAGGATTCTGCCCAAAGGGAATCCTCTAGGATTAGTAGAGGGATGTGGAGATAGTAAATGGGCAGGGTTTGGCCAAGCCAAAGGCTTGAGGGGTGTGTGAAATGAGGTAGAGGTGGGGGCCTTTTATAAGAGGAGAGAAGGGGAACTTTTGGAAAGTAAAGAAATATTACTTTATTTGAAAATGTGATTCGGTTTTAAAAGGTCCCACATTGATATAATTCGTGGATAAGTTGATACGTCTTCGAAATCCACTCATCCAATAAGTTTTGGACATGTGTAGTTCATAGATTTTACATTATCATTCCATTTTATTTAAATCATCAAATAATGATGTCATCGCTGCATTATTATTATGTCATAAATAATTTAATTTATTTAATGTCTGAAAATTATAAAAAAAATACTATGATGTAGGAAATATTTTTATCTTTCCAATGAATATTTATAATCAAAATTATGACTTGTATAACCCCACTTAAAATTTTTTTTAGTAAAACATATCATGTTTGTGTCAATTTTACTTTTACATTAAATAAAATGTTATTTATGTCATTTCCCAACCAAAGTGGATCCATGGGGTCCCCAAGTTGACCCATGGCTTGTCTTGGTCGGCCATGATACAACCAATAGTTGTAGGACAAGTGTCATGGTGTTTTCACATTCTTATAATATCATTTTTACCATAAACTACACTAATTACCTCTAATCGCGATTAAAAACATAATAAGTTACTATTCACCAAATAAATTATTTTAATCTCATTGAACAACATTTTTCTTCTTAATGACAACCATGTATGTCGGATTTTTGAAAATCAAAACACAATGATGGAAAAATTTCATTTAAACCGAAAATCAGTTTTTATAAGTACCACTTAGTGGTTTCACTATTCATCAAAAATTGATGTTTTTCAGAAAAATCCCAAAAATTCACCCTAAGCTATATTTGATATTCTGAATTCAAAAATGAAGTCCGTTTTACAAAATTCAAAACATATAAGTCACATTAATTAATTTAATAATTAATTCCCGCTGTTATGACAAATAGCGTGTTTTATGAAACAATAAGTATCAAAAGATTGACACTAGTTTAAGTCTGATTTCAAAGTAAAATTGATTCCAACGACCACAATTGGATTTAATGGTAAAAATATTTTCTACTTTCACTTTAAAACCAATTCAAAATATAATCTAATCATATAAATAAATTAGATTAAAAAGTGGTTTTGAATTAAAATACAACATTTTACACTATTCATTAAAAAATGAACTTTATTGGAAAGATACCAAAAATTTACACAAAGTAAATTTTGATGTCCCGATTCATAATAAGAGTTTTATTTGGTCCAAAATAATGTTTAAGAGTGAACAAAACTATATTTAATGACGGTTCTCCATCAAAAGGTGATAAGTGAACCTTTAGTGAAAACTAGGGCATATACGCCTAAAATTGAATTCTTTCCGTATTTTAAGCCTTTATCTTTTATTGTATAAATGTAAAAATATTTAAGAACATATATAATCATATTTTAGTTATTTCTATCCATTCCCACCATTACAACGGCTACATGTTAACTACCATTTAAAATAATATTATTTTATTATTAGAGTGCAACGTAAGATTCCCAAGAAACTCGTTGTTGCGTGTTGGGTACGCCATCGAGCATAGCATCCCCTTTAAAGTCATATTAATATTTTATTCACAAATATGGATAAATATGAAAATGTCTTATTCCTTATTTACCTGGGGTGTTACAAGTACTGACGTCTCAAGTCTCGGTACATCTTGGTATCCCCGAGATGAACTGCCCAAGCTGAAGCATGAAACTCTCGCATAAGCTCCTCGTGTATATCCCATGGAACCCATACTCATCCATGGAAACGCAAAACATCGTCGTCTCATATCGTCCAACTGGGAGGAGGGTCCTCACATACCACCGACTCCCGTAGAACAAGGCCTTCTGAATCAGATAGCTGCCTCATCCTCACTCTATCCAGGAGGGTAGAAGACACAGCTAACGAGGAAAGATAAGTCTACCCTTGACTGTCATGCACCTCCAGATGCATATCAGAGAACAGAGCCATAAGCTGCCACTCACCAGTGGCCTCCTGCACTTCCTGTATCTGAGTCTTCCTGCTCAGTGCATCAGCTACTACGTTACCTTTACCAGGTGTATAGGCAAGCTCAAAATCAAAGGACTGTAGTACTCAACCCACCTTCTCTGCCTGAGATTCAGGTCACACTGAGTAAATATGTACTTGAGGCTTCTGTGGTCGGTGAAAACCACAAAATGCTCTCCCAATAGATAGTGTCTCTAACAGCGCAACGCATGCACAACCGCAGCCAACTCGAGATCATGCGTCGGGTAATTCCACTCATGTGGACTCAACTGCCGAGACCCGTACGCAACAACTCGGTCACCCTGCATCAAAACGGCTCCCAGCCCAAGCCCTGATGCATAACAGTAAACTGTATAGTTCTTCCCATGCTCTAGGAGTATCAGGATAAGTGCTGATGTCAACCTTCCCTTCAGGTCCTGAAAAGATGCCTCACAAGCTTCCAACCAAACGAACTTCACACCCTTCTTAGTCAGACCTGTCAACGGTGCTGATAAGGGGGAGAAGTACTGTATGAAGTGTCTGTATTAACCATCCAGCCCAAAGAAACTTCTTATTTCAAACACGTTATAAGGATGTTCCCATGAAACTACTTCTCTCACAATCTCGATGTCGACTGCAACTCTTGCCTCTAAGATAATGTGACCTAGGATGTGAATCTGGTCCATCCAAAATTGTCACTTTGAGAGGATTTCATATAGCTGATGCTCTCTTAGTGTACTGTAAACGATCTCAAGATGGGTGGCAAGGTCGTGTCGAGTGTGGGAGTACACCAAGATGTACTCCATGAATACTACCACAAAATAATCAAGATATGGACTGAACACACGATTCATCAGAGCCATGAAAACTGTTGGCGCGTTCGTGAGTCTGACCGGAACAACCGTAGACTCATATATACCATACCTACTCCTGAAAGCTGTGAGAGGTATATCAGATGGTCTAACATGCAGCTGATGATATCTGGATCTCAAGTCATTATTCGAAAACACTCATGCTTCACGAAGCTGATCAAACAGATCATCTATACTCGGAAAGGGATATCGCTTCTTAACCATCAACTAGTTCAGATTCCGATAATCCACACAAAGCCTAAGGGCACCATCCGCCTTCTTCGCGAAAAGGACCGAAGAACCCCAAGGAGATGTGATGGGTCGGATAAAACCCTTCGCATGCAACTCCTCTAACTTCCTATTGAGCTCCTGCAACTCAGGTGTGACAATCCTATAAGGAGGAATGGACTCCGGGGATGCTCCTGGAACAAGCTCAATAGAGAAATCCACCACACGACCGGGGGTAGACCTGAAAAGTCGTCTGGGAAGACATCCCTGAAACGATCGACAACTGGAGGGAATTATGTCTGACAAGTCCCCTGGTCATCCAGATATAAGCTCACAATCCTGGCTATGACTCCACCTCACCCATGATGCTCTGGTCCAGCTCGACTCACCTGAACATCCCATTCACCCTTGTATAGAAACTCTCCACCCTCTGGTGACATGAAACACACCCTGCAAAAATAGCAGTCTACAAAGGCTTGAAAGGGAACCAACCCGTCCATCCCGAGAATGACATCATAGCTCGTCATCTCTAAGACATAGAGGTCTCAAATGATGTGACACCCATCAACCTCAAGAGGGAACTCCTTGCACTGACGCACACCAGTCGTGCTAGTCCCCAACAGAGTGTCTAGAGTCATTATATCAGAAGAAGAAGAAACACTGTTCCCAAGGCTCTCCACAACGGGTACAGATACGAAACTATAGGTAGCATCCGTATCAAAAAGTACTGAAGACAAGACAGAAGCTACTAGAATAGTACCTCTGACTGTAGAAGGTCCGGGATATTGCTCCTACTGGGTCTGTTTCACTGCATATGCCTGCCCAGTGCCGCGGCCCTACGACACATCCTGGCTACCCCGAGCTATCCCGCCCTACTGCCTTTGAGATCCTTGTGTTTGGATACCATGGCCATGACCACCAACTCTGCTTGCACGCCTTGACGTATTTCAGTTCCCAGACCGGTAAGAAGCCACTGGTCCTGCTCCCACATGCGGAGTCTGCACAGAACCCCTCTCACTAGACACTGGTAGAAACTCCCTGCAAAAGTGCTGCAAATGACCCATCTTGACGCAAGCTTGGCACTCCCCTGGGTCTCGTGGACACTACGGTATCTTGTTCCCCTCTCTACCACACTGGTAGCACCTGATCGGACCACTTGTAGATGCTCCCTGGCTGGTACTGCCGCCCCGAGAGAAGTACATCTGTCTCTTCCTCTTGCCACCATAAATAGTTCCAGTAACTGGTGCTGAACCGCCCTGGCCCACACCACCAGATTCTCGCAGGTTCCTCTCTATAATCAACGCCTGGTTCACAATCGCGTGTACAATAGTTAACCTGAAAACATTCACCAGTGCTCGGATGTCATACCTAAAACCATCCTCAAAACGTATGGCTCTCAGCATCTCATCACCCACCAGCACGGGTGCAAAGCGCCGAAGCTCCGTAAAACAAGACGAATAGTCCATCACTGACATAGTGACCTGCTGCATATTCATGAACTCTCGAGCTTTATCTACCCTCAGCGTCTCGAGAAAGAAGAAGTCATAGAAGACTGCTTGAAAATATTCCCAAACCATGTCCCTGGGATGCTCTGACTGGGTGGTCATATCCCCACACCTCTTGGCGGAATCACGCAGCATGTAAGTCGCGAGATTGACCCTTCGCCCTGGAGGCTTTTCAAGATGCTCAAAAATAGTCTGCATCGATATTAGCCAAGACTCCGCAGCCTTCGGTCCTCCATCCCATGAAAACGTAGGCGGATGCTGCGGCTGGAAGATAAGCGTCAGCTCGACCATAGATGTAGTAGCCTGCGGTGCTCCCTGAATGTTCTGCATAAACTGCATAAAACCTTCACAGAACTGCGCCTCCACGCCTGTGTACGGTATAACAGCTGGTGCCGCATCCGACTCTGCTGGTGGATCCACTGGTAACCCATGGCCTACCATCTCTAGAGTATAATTGTCGCCACTCTCTTGGCGAACAACTCGCGGTCGTTTCGTCGGCATGACACTACAAGGTCAAAATCACGCCTCATATTCAAGACTAGTAAGACCGAAAAGAAAAGGAACCACAAAGAAGAAGAGGAATAAGGCATTCAAAATTTTTCAAAACAAGAATACACGGCGTGTACAATGACTACACGCCGTGTACTTGACTTCTCTTCTCCTACCCGGCTCCTTTTACATGGATAAGCCACATGGCTTCTGTTCAACAAAACTACCTGGCGTGTATAATATCAACACGGAGTGTATGGTGTTATTTTCCAACTGCCCATGTCGTCTGTGACACGACCGACTACTCGGCATACAACTACATGGCGTGTTACACCCGCATACGGCGTGTACACAACCACCCGTTTCCTATCCACATGGCTAAGTCCACACGATCTGTCCTCAGACAATACTACACGGTGTGTCCCATAGGTACACGGCGTGTTCAAGGAGAGATGACACCGACCCGTGTTGTTAGTTACACGGCAGAGTCCCAAGGTCACAATACACTGCGTATGCATCATTGACACGGCGTGTTCTGTGAAGGATTTTACCGACACGTGTTTTTAGTTACACGACCGGACTCCGGGTCAACACTACACGACATGCACAGACCTGTACGGCGTGTTTTACCCAAGACCTTCCCTACCCCGTGTCGCCGCCCACATGGTTTGTGGCACGACAAGAGACTACACGGCGTGTACTCCGGGTACACGGCGTGTACTCAAAAATTTCATTTTTCTTCCCAAACAGAAGAACATACACGGCGTGTATAAAGTACTACACGGCATGTATAATGGGTTTCCAGACAGTATGCCTCAGAAACTTCCCCGGAACCCATAAAATACAGAAAAACAACACCTAAGGGTAAAATTCCAACCCGTGGGGGCCCATACTCCCCACGAATCAAAGTTTGACATCTTATATGTGTTATAACCAACAATCATTCAATGACCCACCAAATTCCGGTCAATGGGGGCCCATACACCCCAAAAACCAATGTTTGGCATCCATTCTATAAACAACCTTAACTAAAATACCATATCACAAGGCAGGTATTTATCACGCAGCTATCACAACAGCAAGCTTTATTAGCACAACAACTATCAAAACAGCATGGAAATTATAATGCACCTACATGGCATGGAAACTATTCATGGTATGTGATATCTAGCATGTGCCTATATGATGCATGAGACAGCATACCCTCATCTCATCGGGTTGCAACTAAATCGAACCCACAGATAAAATATAAACATCATAATCCAAGTGTGTCACCCAAGGGTGAAAACAAATCAACTGTAAAATTGAAAAATCAATTGCAATTACCGAGGAAGCATGGATTTTCCCTATACACGGGTTAGCTACGCCCGAGCACAGCTTATTACCAACTACTATTTCGTCTTATCCCTGACTATGGCTCCAAATGGTAATTCAATGAAAATAAACCCTCTGATACCACTTTGTAACATCCCGGACCTGGGTGTCACGCAACAGGTTCCCCGAACCCGGTTCACCACGTGACCTTAAGCGCATTTCCCCAAACTCCAGAGGCTTCCGTCTAGCAGCAAGGGCCCAGGTCTGATTGTTGGCAAACTATGCCCTAATTTTGCCAGTGTTTAACGCAGCGGAACATAAATAAAACATACAACAAATAGCGGAAGAAGTAAACCATACACAACTGAAACACACAACAGCAGTGGATATAACCAACAATATATAAATGATGATTCTACATGTCTCAAGTTCTAAGAAAACTTCCAGAACATGTTATACATCAATACGATACAACTAAAAGAAGAGTACAGCAAAACAACGCAAAATAGCTGGCAGCAGCATCGCTAGCCTAGGCTCGGTCCCATGCCCTCCTACTCCTCAGAAACTGTCATGTACATGTATATGGACTCTTGCCCCTATCTACACCTGCAGAAATGTAATCTGTTTGGGCTGAAAAATATGACCCAAAAAGGGTGTGAGAAATATATCTCAGTAGGAACCCACCAAAGGACAGTTCCCAACTGTGTGTAAGCATGCAATCAACAGTGTTCAATAGTAAAATGCAATAATGTAAGAAGTACTAAAAAGTAACTAACTTATCAATTAAATTTCAATTTTATTATTCATTTAATACATTAAATTTAGTATCGTTCTGTGCTCAACAGCACCAAGCCCTCAGGACAACCAGTATCTTTCCCTTAGGCTAATATAGTGAACCACACCCTCAGGCTATACAAAATCCAACCCGTAGGTATTTCCCTCAGGCGTAATAGAAATTTCCCTCAGCCATAGGAAGTGTCGCCCTCAGGCACATAAGTCAAGCCCTCAGGCACGAAAGGTTTCCCTCAGGCAGAATAACGACATCCCTTAGTCTAAAATAGTCACGCCCTCAGGGTAATACAGTAAAGTGCCCACATGCTAATCACAACAACGCCCTCAGGCTAAAATACAACAACACCCTCAGGCAAAACAGGTAACCGGGCCATGCCCAACAGGTAAACAAGTATTAACATGAAATTTATCTCAAGGAAATTCTATAATTACTACTTTAAAGGCATACCCTCGGGTATCCTGGACAAATGGCTAAACAGTGAAACACACCCCGGGGGTGGTTCCGGATCCAAGAAACGATCCCAACCAGCATTTTATTATCACGATTTAACCACCTATGCAATTCTAGGCAATAATTATAGCAACTTCCTCAGCCACACGACACCCCAACATGGGTTTGTGGCACAAAAATGTACAAAAACGCCCGACAGTTGGAAAATTACACAAAGCCGCCTAACTTATACGTCAACAAGCATTATACACGAACACCGACTCCAGAAACGCCCAAGAATGGCGTAGATCTGACGAAGAACAAAACCCAAACAAATGTAAACAACATACATTAAGAGAAGAATTGGTAATAACGGTACCAGGAGAGGAGAGGGCATACCCGTGCGTTTCCAACAAAATCGTCTGAAGCCGAAACAGATTCCAGATGAACGCCAGATGGATCTTCAAAGATCCAGCCTCCTCCTTTGGCTCCAAAATGGCTCAAACGGCTACTCTACCAAATGAGGAGTCTACTTCCTATTTTAAGCCGAAAAAACAAAGTACACGGTGTGTACATCTGAGTACACGACATGTACTTCATTCCTTTAACTGTTCATTTGGCGGCACTGGCATTGTTCACCTACCGACAAGAGTACACGGCATGTACTCCTGAGTACACGACGTGTACTGCCGCCCAGCTGGAGGAGACTCAACTGCCTTACTATTCAAGCCTGTCGACTGACTACACGATGTGTAAGGTACCACTACATGGCATGCAGTCGGTTCCTACACCCCTCGTCGCCGACAAGGCTACATGCCCCGTGTACTCATCCCAACACGGCCAAAAGTAGACGTCATGTGGACAAAGTACACGGTGTGTAGTTTAAAAATTTAGAATTATTTTCCATTTTCCATATTTTCTCAAAAACACTTAAGGAAAAAGAAGGGATAGAAGCCCGTACCTCAAAAATTAGAACCAGCTTCTTACATCAATGACCATCATGGATGAATTTTAAAAATAATTGATGTCAATATCATTGAAGAAAAAACCATAGATAACTCTAGTATCTCTTATAATGATATTTTTTAAGATGAGTAATAATGTTTCCGTGGAATAGATGAAAATAATGATATAGAGGAAGGCATTCAAAATATTCAGGTTTCAAAAACAAAGATGATTTAGAAGAAAACTCAATAGAGGAAACAATGGGTTAAGAAACATCTTTTGAACCTTGTTAGAGAAATATAAGTGTATAAATTGATCATTTAAACATCATTGTGGATTGTACTTCTCCCACATAGATAATGAGAATGATGACTTATGAATAATATACCTTCCAAAAAATTGTGGATGCATTATCAATTTAAGAAGTTGTATGGTATGATTCATATATTAAATCCATGAATGAGGAACCATATTAGACCGACATGAAGAAGACATAGGATCTTGTCAATATAATGTAAAATTACAATGTGATTGGAACGAAATAAATCTTTTAAAAAATCAATGATCATGTAAATGTGATCATAAATAATGAATGTCATGTGTGTAAAGTCTATGCACATATTGATGTAAATAGTGTCTAATAAATATTTTCAACAGTGGTGAGACCATTTTCGATCAGGATGTTCCATTCTATGAAAATTAAAATTGGATATAATGTAATTTATATGATGTAAAAATATAATTCTAAAATGGTCTTCCTGAACAATAAGTATACATTGAACAACCATTGGGTTTTCTAATTGGTAATGATGAAATGGTGGTTTGTATATTGAAAAAGGAATAATATCAATTGAATCATGCACCATGATCATGTTATTATCTGCTAGATTCATATATGTAGAATCTCTAATTCAAAATAAAAGGTTTCTACCATAATCCCTATGTGAATAATTCAATGTAAAATTAATTTATGGTTTTGGTCTATGTAGATATATTTTATTTGTAGGAGACAATAAAAAATTAGTTGAACAATTTTCCAATCAAATTAAATCATATATTTAAATTTATATTATTAGTGATCTCACATACATCATTGAGATTTAGGTGATTTAGAAGTGGGATTACACATTTATATCTCATGAAAAATATGTAAGAGTGTTACTAATGAAATTCAATATGCATAACTCCAAACTAATTTCACACCCGATTATGATTGGGAAAAACATTGAAATAATGAAGCTGGGTCTTCTTTAGATCCCACCATATAAAGGTAAATCATCCAAAGCCTAATGTAAATGACTGAAATATGAAAACATATCATCTTTTCAACCAGAATATTTGAAATCTTTCATTGTAATCCAAAGGAAGTGAATTTGGAACCAGTTAAGATAATCAAGCGGAATATTCAAGGTATACTCTATTTTGGATTAATATTTGCTGTAGTGGGTGATACTAAACTATCATCATTTCTAAATGCTAACTTTCCTTGAGATATGGTGGATAGAGAGTCCACAACTGGGGGGTCATTTTCATTGGTTTTAAATGTGTTGGATGGTTGAGAAATAAATAAGAAAACACATATCTTAGTATGAAGAAGTGGAGTATATATATGCTAGAAAAACATTCACTCAGATATTGTGGATGAACAAGCAATAAATTGATATTGGTGAATAGGTTAAATAGTTAATGGTTATTAATTTTGATAACTATAGAATGATAAATCTTATGAATAAATCATTTACAAAATTTTCATATGAAACATATTTAATTCATACATCACTTCATCAAGTAAAATGTTAAATATAACATGATTAAAATAGATCATGTTGGAACTGAAGACCAAATGGTTGAAATTCTAAAAATTCCATTAACAACACATGTGCTCGAGAAATATAGTTTGAACCATTGTGTTCATCCACCACCTAGTGCATGAGGGGGTTATAGTTGTTCTTTTCTCCCCATCGTTGTGGACTATTTTAATCTGTTTATGGATTTGTTTCATGTTTATGAGAGAGATATGATATAGGGGGAGTATAATTTGGGAACAGAAAGTAAAAAAAAAGTCTCTTTGGTTTATTTTCAATGGGGGAGAAGGTAGGAATTAAACATTATATAGGGATATAATAAGAAACACAATGCTTTGAAGTTTTTTTGATGCCATGTTTTTATAAACCATGCAATTATCTTGTGACATGATTATAATTTAGTGTTATTTGGAAATAGTCAGAACATAGATTGGATAACATTAATAATTACAAAACACTATAACCAAATTCAATATTCCCCTCATGGTTTCTATACTGAACATTTCTTATGTAGAAATAGATTTTTGGATGACATTTCTCACTCGTTTTAGGTTTTGATAAGTGGTTGTTGTTTTATTGATTTTTTTTGGATTTCCATCAAACCAAATGTGGGTTATTTTTGCAAATAAGCCTTTTCATGGGTGAAAATGGAGGTTATTATAGGAAAGTTGTATTATGGTTAAAGATGATAACAATGTTGAATTTGGCTCGATTTCCCAGTGTTTTCCAATGTTTTGCAACCCAAAATTTGAGAGTGTAGAAATGTGTTTTTGGAAAACATTGTTGCATGAAAAATTTATGGTGAATACAAATTATGTACACAATCTATGTTCCAGGATTGTCTCATAAAAATGTGACAATGGAATGAATCATATGAAAGATTCATGTTTGCATTAAATTACCATACATTCCCAATGAACCATCAAAATCTTGTTACGTGCAATTAGATCTTCATGTTCATCACATTAAAATATGTAAAAGAAAATGGATTTTCCCAAAAGATGAAATTATATGAAAGGCACTTATGTTCTTAATGAGTCATAAATTTCATCTAAATGTTCATGGGTGATGAAAATTGATGTTCATGTGTGAATGGTTCTCTATGTATATATATATGTCGCTACCCACATTCAAGACTTATAACTATTTTCAATGAAGATCTGATGTCTCTTCCATCAGAAAGAGTTGGGAATAGAACACTTATGCAAAGAAACTCATGTGTGCATAATTTTAATTATATCTCTTTATTCCATGTTATACTTTTGGATTATTTGTGTGAAAGAAAAGGGTAGTGAGAATTGAATTTTTCATGACAACCCAGGAATGTGGGTCCTAGAATAGGTGTTGTACGAAAGAGGTTAGTTTAGTTTCTTTTTCGTTTTTAATATCACGCTTGACAAATGCATTTATGTGCATAAATAATATTCATTGATATAAATAGAGTCTCATTATAGTATGCGAATAAGGCTTTAATTCTAATCTATGTAGGATACCCTCCTGTCGATAATCTATGAAATACTTTTCTAAATTTAGATAGCTACGGGTTTCAATGGAAGTGTTCTAAGAAAATCAGTGTACTTTTAAAAAAATCACAAGAAATAAGTGTTCCTTGATTAGAGATATTTTGTCAAAAAATTTATTTTCTACCATTAGTGAAGATTACTAGAATTAGGAAAGTATGTCACACTATTGGTGTATGCACCATAGACTAGCCCATAATAGTGAATGATGTAAAACAAAAATAGTCTCTCTATTAATCTGAATATTTAAATTACTTATCATTGCTACCATACATGTTTAACAGGTTCTCACAAACATGGGAACATGATCTATCACATTTACAGAAAAATTTTATAGAATCACTCTCCCTTCCCCTCTCAGAGTGTTTTGGGTTCCTACAATATTATGTATGTAGTTTATAAGAAATTATATCATTTTCTAGATATGACCAAGTGGATGTAGCTTTGGGAAAGCATTATTTTTGGGTAAAATAAAATAATAACATTAATCTAGACATGATCAGGAACTAGTATAGAACAACAGACATTGATATACTCTTGGTCTGAACTACTGAGAGATAAATTAGTTTAATTACACGCATTTTATGAAAAATTATGAAAGATATATAAAAAATGTAATTTTTTAATGAAAAACATATTTATGAAATATTTTTTCAGAAATAATTTTTTTATAGTTATAAGATAATTAAAAGAAACACATTTCTCACAATGTTTTTGTTATTCTAGATAATGGCCAAAAATATGTGGAACTGTGTTACTAGTTAGGAAAAAAATATATTAACTAGCATACCTCAAATGTAATCCATAATGGAAAATATAATGTGAATGATGAATCGACTAAAATTTGTTATGAAAAATAACAAGAATCATGTCAAGAGACCATACTCAACTCGTTGGAGAAAAATTTCAGTTATGTCTTTCACGCATCCAGGAATGCCTTATTTTATTGGATTCACTAACAAAATTATTTTTGAACAATATATAATACTTATAAAAATATTTTTTATTTACATCATTGTTCACAACAAGATAATGTAACCAAGGATTTGTACTATATAGAGGGAGATGTTTAACATTGGAGGATAATTATTATGGAAAAAAAGAAAAAATTGGAGGTTAATGCTATGGAGTGGGAATAGTTCATGGGAACATTTTTGGAAGAAAACATCCCCAGTTAGATGCAAACGAAAATGGATATGGAATTGTATGAGCTAAATTAGAAGAAAAATGAATCTGTGGGAGTCTATGAGATGAAAATACAATACATTCTCATTACACCTCTATATTTTTTATGGATCCTAATGTAATGGTTGATAGATTATTCATTGGAATAAGACCACATATATGGAAAAATATATCCAATCATGACTGTGGAAGATATGAGGAGATAATGAGATGTGCTATAAAGGTTGAACTGGATTTTAGATAGATTCAGTGGTAGCATAGATATAATAAAAAAGTTAGATTAATGGAGCCAATATTAGGGAGTAATGGTGATTACAGAAGAGGTGGAAAGCATGTGAAACATTCCACATGCAACAAATGTGGGTTGAATCATTTAAAGAATTGTTTACTCGGGATAGGGAAATGTTAAAAGTGTGTAAGAGGTTCCCATATTTCTCGGAACTGTTGTAGTCAAGTGAAGACTCATCTTTTCAACACTAAAAATAATGTGATGGACTATATCTAAATTTATAATGATAATTTAAACATCATATATATGTAAATCTCAATAGTCATTAATAGATAACCTACAATTGTATTCAAAGGAGAGATATCTCGACCTGATCATTATCTAGAATCACTACCCACATCCTCCTTTATGGTATTGATTGGTGAATCCGGATAAGGAAGTTAATGTATTAGAATAAATTAATTCCCCATCATTTTAGATTACACTGATTTATTTCCCATTGTGTTAGATGGACCTCCTATGAAAAGTGACGTACAATATGAAATTGAACTCCTTCCTCAATCCATGTTGATATCAATGAACCTTTATAAAAAGTAAAATGTGGAGTATGATGAATTAAATAAACACCATAAATATATCATTGATAAGGGATTTATCCAACCATGCATGACACCTTTAAAATAACATATTCTATTTGTGTCGAAGGACGGAGCAATGGAGAAATTAATTGATTATATGTAACATAATGGGATCACAATAAAGAATATATATCATCTCCCAAGTATTGATGATTTATTTGACCATTTTTTAGGGGAAGAATGGTTCTCCAAGATTGATTTATGATCTAGTAATCATCAATTGATAGTGAAGTAAAATATATTCTAAAGAGTCCATTCTGATCATATTATAAGAATTTTGAGGATTATGTCATTCATCTCGATTAATTAACCTATAATATTTACGAATTTAATGAATATAGTATATTTGGACCTCATTGATAGATTTTTGGTAGTTTTTGTTGATGATATTATGACATATTCTATAATTAAGGAGTATAATGTTGATCATTTAAGGGTTATATTAAAATCCCTAAAAAAGGAGATAATATTTAAAAAAATTAGAAAATGTGAATTTCAGTCACATGGAGATTCTTTCATGGGAAACATTGTGACCATGGAATAAATATTAGATGAACCTACTATGAAAAAGGATACAGATGACTGGCCTCATCCTATAACATTAACATATATTCATATATTACTTGGTTATTAATATAATATAAAAGGATTATGAAAAAAATACGACATTTAAATCTACTATCAAAGTTAGCTCAAATAGGAGAAAGTTTTATCTAGAAAAACCAATGCAAAGAATGATTCCAAAAACATAAAAAGTGATTTCTACTATACCTATGTTAAATATACCATCTATCAGAGAAGGATTCTTTATTTTTACTAATCTATTTTTGAATGTAATTGGTTGAATTCTCATGGGAAATAACAAGGTTATTTCTTATGTATCTCGGCAGTTGAAGTCTTGCGAGCGATGTTATCCTACGCATGAACAATATATGTTTGTGGACGTTTTTTCGTTGAAGATATAAATGAACTATATTCATTGGCATAAATGTGATAATTACACATACCACCAGTGTTTGATGTATATTTTGACACAAAAGGAATATAACATGAGATATATTAGATTGTTGGAAATTCATAAATACTATGATTCTTCAATTAATTATCTCCCTGAAAATGGAAACAAGTAATTAATGAATTAAGTAGGAAAGAACATATTGTTCTGGATTTGAATAGGATTCAAGGAGATCTATTGATCTAGAACAATCTAAGGTTTTATATGGAAATCATGAGTGATGGTACATCATCAAAAATATAATAAAATATTTCACAACCACTATTACAATTGAAGATTAATATATCTTAAAAACAATATCCTTTTTATAGAAGAAGATATAGGGTGTGAAGAATGGGATGTTTTATGAGTTCAATATTGATTAAAAATGTTTACTAAAATTTAATACAAAATTATGTGTCCCATCTATTCCATAAATATATAAGGGGGTGATGGATGAAGCTCAGATAGCTATATTATCTATACAACAAGAAATCATTAAAATGTATATGGAATTTAGAGATCATTATTTCTGGGATAACATGAAAAGGGAGCTATCTAACTAAAATATAGGTTGATTTTGTGTTAACATGTAAACAAAGAATGAAAACTTCCTATACAGGTATTATAAGCACTACCCACACTAACATGGATGTGGTATAATATCACCTTGGATGTTTTAACTATTCTCTTAAAACCATTAAAAGGAATCAATTTGAAAATGTCTATAGTGGATAGTCTCACTATGACTAACCATTTCAACACTATTCATGAGGATTTCTATCATGACCAACTTATCAAGGTAAACATAATAGAAGTGGTGAGGCTTTATAGGATACCAATCTCTATCCTTTTTTATTGTTATCCAAGGTCAAAATAAAATTTTTGGACAATTTCATAGCATTATATGAATACTAAAATAAATTTCAATACACCATATCATACCCAACATAATGGATAATCTAAAATGAATATTAAAAAACTCAAGGACATGCTGATAACATGTTCAATGGAATTAAAAGGTTTATGGGGTCAATATCTCTCATTAGACGAGTTCTTATACCACAACATCTTCTATTCATGTAATAAATGAATCCCCATAATAACCTATATTTGAAGTAGTAGAAAACTCCTAGTTTTTGTGATGATTTTGGTGAGAGAAATCATGAGGGGGCCTAATATTGTGCTAGATATTGTAGAAAAGTTTAATGCGATACAAAAAACACCTATAGGACAGTTAGAGTCATCATATGATCAATTCTAACAATTGTAGAATGAAATTGGATTTTTATTTTTGTGACAATGTATCCCTTTATATTTCAACAAAGAAGAGAGTCATGGGGTTTGGGAAAAAAAGGAATCTTATCCACATGTATGTTTTACTCTATGAAATCCATGATCATAAAAGAGTAATCCAGTATTAGATGAAATATCTTCAAAATCTATATCATGTTAATGATGTATTCAATTTATCCCACTATTGAATATTCAAAATTGACCCATAAAATGTACCAAATCTAGAATAGTTACCACTAGAACATGACCTATCTTGTGAGGACTAGTCAGTCACGATCATGGACATATGGTACATTCTTATCTGTAAAACACTACACACCTCAGGAAAGTGTTTTGGAGGAACCATAAATACGTTGAAGCAATAAAGTAACCATAATAAATAATGAGGTTGATGTACCGAAAACTTTTATTAACTCAGAAAAAATGATGAAAATTTTTGGATGATATTTATTATGTGGGTATAATGTAACAACCTCAATTTTTTTAATGATAATTATTTCTCAAAAAATTGTGTTATATTATTTTTTAATCGACACATATATATCTCATTAATAATTAAATGATTATAAATTGAAATGTGACTGTCGAGATTTATCCATTATATAACCATTGGTCAAGAAGACCATTAGAACCAATATACTAATTTTAACCTCATAATTATTATTTAGATGTAATAAATGAAAACTGATATTTAATGTAGGATATATAAATTTGGGCCTTAACCCGTAGGGTCATTTCGAATGAATCCCATCTATCAGAATATTGGATTGGGTATCATCACCAAGTTTCACCCATGACAATGACCAATTTGAGCATCAACAAGTGAAGTTTGAATCAAATTTCTTATTAGATAAGTTAAATTTATTGGAAATTAACCCATGGGCGATGTTATTAAAGCTTCCCCATGAATCAATCACCACCGCACACATTAACCATAATTCATAAACATGTGTTATAATAGGTTATTATCAAGGCCCTATTTATTGAAAGTTTAATTTCACTATATAAATAAAAAAAATTACAGAAAGTTTGTATTAATAATTGATTTTCTTAATAGAAATGTGATATAATTTGATAAATGGTTTTTTCATTCAAAAATTGAAATTTCTAGAAAAAACTACTTTTAAAAAACAACAATAAAATTAATAATTCATATTTTAATAAAACAATATTTTAAAAAAACTCTTATTTAGATATAAATGATAAATTTTTTTATTATGTCATAAATTTTATTTTTCATTTTCAACATTATATTATTTTTAATAAATAAGGATTTAAATATTTAAAAGACTTAATTAATAAATTTATTAAATTATAATCATATGACATATAACTTTTTAAATAACCAAGTAAAAATTAGTTTAGTTATAATTTTTATGAAATTTCTAAAATACATTTATTCTCATGAATTGTAAAAATATCGTTTCAGTTTTTCGGTATGATAAATGAAATCATTATTATTTCATAATGATGAAATAAATAATTAACCACAATCAAAAACATAAAATATGTAATTTTATTAATATCATGTATTTTAATAGATTTTAATAAATTTCCCTATATATAGTTTAATTTACAATTTCTAAAATGGAAACATTATCTTTAAAAATGATATTTTCTGAAAACATTATTTTTTTTCAAAAAATGTAATTTTAAAAATGGTATATTATCATCAAATATAATGATAGAAAATATGCCCCTAGGGTATAATATCATGGTGAAATACCATGTAAACACCATGGTTTTTCATTTACCAATACCTAGGTGTCTAAGGCCTATAAGTAGAAATTAATAAACAAATTCCCTACTTTTTCTATAATTACCCACCCATTTATCTATTTAAATTAACTCCAAATTAATCATACATGAAGATCTTTTATTTATAATCCCAAGAATTCATAAAATGGTTTAGTCAATTCCTTATGTTTCATATCCTCCAATATTTGGAACTACACATCACAGATCGGGAAATCACTACTTCTCTATTCTATTCATGTTTCTTATTTAAGTAGTATTTTTTTTAAATTTACTAACTGATTTCTCATTCCCAATTTAATTTTTACCTTTAAATGATAAATACTATTTTATTAATTGGAAACCCCTCCCTTTATTTTTACCATTTTCTAAAATAATTTATTATACTCATTATGCTACCGAATTTACTTCTCATATTTCTATCTTCTCCGCACAAATATCATTTTTATTTTCATTATATGAATTAAAAAATCATTATTATATATGGGTATTATACAAGATGTAAAAATGATTTATTTTATTCCAGTATTGACATAAATGGAACCCTAATCCATTTCTAGGGGGTTATAAATGACCTACTGATTTTATTTTTATGACCCTTTTAAAACGCTACAGTTTTTTTATATGAAACCCATTTCATTAATTATCCATTGGTTATTTATAAAATTTTGTATTATGGTCTATATGAATAAAATTAAAATTAATACATATTAATGGTTCTCCAACATAGAAATCCAAGTCATTGGGTAAGGAATTTAATATCTAGATATGACATGTTTTATGATACCTTGGTGAATATCTTTGTTAAATATTATGACTCATTGAAGGAAAACCATGGTGATATGCTTGTGAATATCTCATTCAAATGTTTTTTCCACATGTACATGTTAATATTCATGTTCTTATTATTATTATATACCTTTTTCACCTTAATTTAAAATATTCTTCATGTTCTTAATGATATTTCTCATGTTTACATGTAAACTGCACCCCTTATTTTCCCTTTATGGGTCTTACCATCACACATTCCTTTGATTTATGTCCCCAAGATATGATATTTAGTAACATTACATACGATAAAATTTTAATGTGAATTTAAATTGTATTTGAATAATTTTTATGTTTTCATGTATTATGTACCTTTTTCCAAGAAAATAAACGTTAAAATATCCTATATTTGTACCATGTAAACAAAACTGTTTATGTAATAAAAAAGGAAAGATGAAATATTAAAACCTTCTTGAGTAATATCAGTTGTATATTATATAATCATAATTAACTCTTCAAAAAAATTTAATATCAATCCAATAAAAGTAAATAATAGATTTTAGCAACATTATTTGGCCTAAGACATTTCTAATTATAATATATCATTGAATGATCAACTAATATACCTTCAATTGATATTATATGACCAAAAATTAAATCATTTTTAAGACAAAAAATTACATGTTGTATTTATTTCTTAAATTTTAACTTTCACTAGGTTCTACATCACAATACTCAAGTGGTCTTTAAGTTCTTCGTTACTATTTGAATTTATAATAATATAATCATTAAAGACTACAAAAAAATTAAAAATATATACTCTATATACTCTATTCAATATAACCATGATGTGATCATGGGAATTAGTAAGAACCAAATTAATCACTATAAATTAAAAGAGTCCATACCTTGTATGAGATATAATCATGCATATATCATCCACATTGACACTCAATTGATGACATCCAAAATGAAGGCCAATATTTGAAATGTATTGTGATAAGATTAGTTGATCAGATTTTTCATCATTGTGGTAAATATTATACCTGTTATAGACATTGATCTTTTATAGTTTAATTTTATCAATGTAGAGTCACATTGATCAATATTTATTCATAAAAAATAATGTAGGATACACCCATGGTGATTAATTTTGTTGTATAAATCCTTTATAATTATTTATTTATAGTTTATTCATTAGTTCAATAAACTCAATACGGAATATTATATAAGGAAGAATCAAAATACACTAAACTACATGTATTATTTCTATTCAAAACTCAATATCATAATTTTGTTTAAGACCTAGAAATTATTTAGGATAGACTTCAAAAATCACCTGTAAAATTAGTTTATCCTTAATTTTTGGGTTTATCATTAACCATATTATAAATATAATCATCATTTATAAGAATTAAGTCCCACAGTATGGAAGAAAAAAATAATTGGATGATTATAATAATCATTTTATTGAGAAATGAATATGTGTTCTTTCAGAATAAGATATTTAACCTCCCTTACATTGAAGTTAATATAATCACCATATTGAGAAATTTAATCCCCACTATGTTTGACATAGTATTCTAAAAAAAACAATATAATGTTTTTTAAGAATTAATTTCCCACAAACATCAATTAGAGATGAACTATAAACATGAAATGTGGAGAATGGTACATTAGAAGTATACACAGAAAACCCAACATCTAATCATTGAGGTGATTGGTCAATACCATTAGAAAAATATTTGTAACTAAAATAGTGGGTATATCCATAAAAAAATAAGACATTAGTTGTACTAAAGGGGATTATATGTGTACCTTTCACCAGATCATTCTCATATCCCACTATAGTAGTCAGGATTTCATTACATTTCCCTTTTTATCTGGTCATAAGATTATAGTCATATTGATCATCAAAAACCTTCAAATTCAAGAAATTATTAGAATTATATCCATAAACCTTACATTTATAGAATTTGATCTTGTGGGTGTATTTTTTGGTGAATTATATGTTTTCAAATTATTACCAACATTTTTACCATCACATAAACATTAATTTTCATAATGAAATTTAGTTAGAGACTTGAAACATTTACTGGTTCACATAATATAGATTCCATCATGTATCCTACCACACTTTGATCAAAAAGGGTGACTTTTCTTATTTTCTAAATGGGTTTTATAATATCCTTGGAATTCCATTTTTATTTCCATATCAAAACCAAACTATTTATGGACAACACCAATATCCATCTCATCCATGAGATCACATTGAATTATTTCATCATAGGTATTGAGGTACTATTTGATAGTAATCCTTCATTCACTTGATTTTATGCTATTGAATAATCAATCAACCTGAAATTAATATAGGATGATAGTTATTTAAGTGTGTCTCATAAGTCTTGTAAAATTTGTTTCATAGGTTCCAATAGATTCAACATTCATTTCCTATAACTGATGGAATTAATTGTCTATTTTTATAGAATATTAGAATGAATTTACTTATTCGAAATGATGATAACGAACACATTCCAATCCATGGATTTAATATAATTTTCTTGATAATATTCTTAATATTATTCAACAATTTATCTGTTTCACATTACAAATAATTTAAACCCAAAGCATATTTGTTTTTTTTATTAAATTTAGTGAACCAAAAATACCATTTCATTGTAAGTATCTATTAATCGGCCACTGGAGGATCAAAATACCCTCTGAAAGAAAGTGGATGTTTCCTCGTGAAGAAAAAATATAAAATCTTATTCCTTCTATTACCCATTTGGATGTCTATCATTCTTCATAGCTTGTCTAGGCTTATTAGTAGGGTATTAAATCCATCTCCCATAACATTTGGTTGTTCAAGAGGAAAATCATTTCACTTCCAATCACCTTCATAATTAACATGCTTTTATCAAGTTACATTCATTACCTAAAACCAAAAATAATATTGTAAGAAATAATAAAAATAATACAAAACCCATAAAATCAATTAAATTTACATAAAAATTTCAGTCTATTTCACCATAGATTTAACATACTCCATTGATAATAATTACCAAAAATCTAGTATTATGACCTAAACATACCCATAGTTATTTTTATAATGCTCCATTATAGTATTTTAAAAAGGTTAAATATTACCTTATCTGATACCAACAATAATGGCCCCTACTTTTAATAAAAATATATTACATCTAAATATTTTAGAATTCGTTACATAAGATAATAAATTCATTCATGAATCGTATGGGATTTTTTTCTTCAAAAAACATAGAACCAAAAAAACATGTTCCTAAGACATATATATCATATCACACTTATTATTTCATAGCTAGAACCCATTTCTATTTGTCATAATTTTTACCTTCCTTTATATCCAACGTAAAATAAATATAAGAATACGGTGACCACGAATGCTTAGTAAGGGTAAATAAGAGAGATATCAATCATAAAAAAGAATAAGGTCATAATAACATAAACATAAAATTGTATAATTATACTATTAATATCATATATCATAATATTTAATTATGGAATAATAAAAAAAAATCATTAGCCTTGATCATAAGAGAAAATAATTCATAATTGAAAAACATTGCCATAATACATTGAATGTGTCATACATATTAGAACATAAAATCGTTTTCAGGATCTTTGGAATGAATATAATAGTGGGATAGGTTCAATACCCAAACCACCAATGTAGTAAGGGTTATTTCCCATGAAAATTATAGTGTGTGAATTCAATTAGAGAACATGTTTCAATTCACATTGTAGTCATTTCTTACTAAACTCAATTTACAAACCATCCAGCCCTATTTATCTCATTAGATATAATATCATTATTCATTGAATTTATGGGAGATAAATTACCCACCCATAACATAATTTATTTCATAATTATGTGTTACCCAATAACAAAAATCATTCATCACGTCAGAACCCATGAAACGATATGGGTTTTTTTAAAACTTCATCATAGAATAACCCATAGAATAGAAAAATATTTCATAAATATCATTCCATAGAAACATAAATCAAACATATAAAAATAATAATAATAGTATCATTTAATTATAACCCCAATAATGAATAAAAAAATAAATAATATTATCTGTGATGTATGTAGTTTTTTTAAATAATTAGTTGAATCATTTATTGAGGAACATAGTGTTTCTATTTTGAGAAAAAAAAAATTTAATTCCCCAAATTCATATAAGAAATATGATTATTTGAAAATATCCTTTTTATCCTGTAATGGAATCATCAAGGTATTAATGGATCATGATGGTGTGGAAGTCATCTCATTTCATATAATTTAAAAACAATTCTTTACATGTTTTTTCATTAAATTCATAAACAACCTCAAAAAAATGACCAAAAGAATAATTTTAAACCATATTGTAAAAATGGAAATATTGTGTAAAAATGATATTGATGAATTATAATAGAATATTAAATAAGTTTTTGGAAATAATTTTTTAAAATATGAAAAATGTTGAAAATAGAGTTTCAAGGGAAACTTTGAATGGTTGGGTTTTAAATGAAAATCCCATATAAATACCAACGCATTGAAGTGAATATTAATAAAGTTATTACTTTATGTGTATTCTTTATAAATTCACATTAAAAAGTTCACATAAAATCATAATACAATAAAAATACTTTCAACGCAAAAAAATTTTCATGGCCTAATCTATTAATTTTATGTTTAACTAAGGAATGGAAATTGGGATATGAATTCTCTTACCACTTTGTAATTAATCAAATTGTATGCACCATTAAATTAATATTTATCATATTAATAATTGAATAAAATTAACATAATGATATTAATTATATGATCTGTCAACTATAATTATATATGCCACAGACAGAAAATATGTTTCGAATAAGGAATACATCTAAAATAAGTAAACATGAGTTGAGAAACCCTTACCACATGGTTCTCAACATTATATAACACATAATTATCTATTATAATGATTTATATAATGATATTAATTCATTAAAGAAACTTATTCATATTTATAATACCTTAATAGATATTTTTTTCATATCATACCACCCAATCATTAATGATATTTCATTATTTTAATTATTTTAGGTGACTATTTTCATGGATTCTTGGTAGGTTCATTTTTGTATTGTTATCGATTTTCTTATCGTATAGTAAAAAACTCAATAACTGAAATGAAATTTTAATCATGAACACACATATATTCAAATCTTATAATATATTAATTTTCATTCTTGCATTAGTATGATTTAAATAAGAAAATGTTAGGGATAAATGATTAGTTTATTTTTGGTTGTTTTTCAGAACATCACGAACTAGTTGCATTTTATTAAGTATTTTTACTATATATTTTTTCAAGAACATGATATGGCTTATATTATATGTATAATAAAATTATTTAAAAATAAAATTACTATTATGACTAGTCATTAAGGCGGTAATATAAACCAAACAAAATAATTATTCATAATGAAATTTAACCATCATTAATTGAACAATAGATTCATTTATTTGAATAAGAATAGGTAAGAAATGTGATGGGTATATGACATTAAATTATAAGTTTAATAATATGGTATATAAATGATACTAGAGTTATTATTATATGTTATTTAAAAAAGGTTATGATAATGTAGACTGAGAAAAGAAATTACGAGATGTTGTTTTAGAATGTTACCTATTGAATATCATTTTTTATGAATCCCTCTTAATGAAACATGAAATTGATATTTGGATTAGAAAAAATAACTCAGACTTGTGAATAGTCTTTTGTATAGTGTTTGGAATATATTTTAATAGATTCAGTGATTTTTAGTAGAAAGGGGTTGGTGAGGGTGGTATTTATACAAGAGGAGGGGTTGTCTATGTTACTAAATAATGATCATATTTTATTTAATCCCAACCATAGTTTATTGGGATTAATTCCAATGAATGTGGATTATTATTAATGGTAAAATATAAGATTATGGCGTGATATTCACATCACCCACCCATTTAATGTTATGTTTTTATGTATTTTATGGATTCCACATTTGACGTTAACTCGCTAGATTGTTTTTCCTACTCTGGAAAAATATTTTTTTTACTATGGAATAATTATAATGCCAAAAAATAAAAAGGGAACTGTAAAATATTTTTTACATCATGATTCAAAATATATAATTTATTTAACAAAATAAAAAACACATAATTTTTAAGAAGTACATTTTAAAATGAACCATCTAAATACAATAACATTTTTTGTTTTGGAAAATATGTGTTTTTAATCCCAAAAATGTACTTATACAAAAATTTGGTAAAAATATTTTTTAAATATTATTTATTATATTATATATAACTACATATTACATATTTTACTTGGATATCAATTTAAAAGAATAAAATAAATTTTAAATATAATGAAAATGGGTGTTTTATAAAAATTAGTACTTTCGTAATATTAAATAAAATATTTAAAACATTCATAAAATTATAAAACAATAATCCACGGATAATTATGACATGATGATTCCCAAAATTATCTTAAATTTATAAAATAAATATTATAAATGTTTCAACCATTATTTATATATTATTCTCATATAATGCAATAAAATTCTATTTTTTAATAAAACTTTAATTTGATGAATAAAAGGAATTTACCAATGAGTATGTACATATTAAAAATTAATAAATTAATATATTAAAAATAAGTTTGAATATTATATATTTCATTTTTTTATTAATTCTATTAATTCCTTCAAATTTACTTAATATTTTATAATGGTCATTTTAAATTAATAAAATTTTGATGTTCATTTAAACTCAATGTTCTATTGAACGAAAGCTATCGAAGACGGACCTGTCTATCATCTACATATGAAAATACACATGAAAAAATATATTCATGGGTATTTTTATAACATACATAATATGGATCCCTAAAATATGAGGAAGAACAAATGTGAGCCATAATGTAAGTAGAAAGCTCAACCCGTACCAAGAGAGAAATGATAACTAAAAAACATGGATATATATCATCGAAAAAATAGAAGACCAAATGATAGGTAATGGTGATCTCAATCTGACAGCCCAGACCTACAAAATATTTCTCTGTTAGTTACAAATGTCCCTCCCATGATTCCCAATATCTGGTGTCTCTAGCTAGTAGAATAATCAAAACTAAGGCACACCTCGCAATTATGTTTCAAAATTGAGGGGACATACTATCAAGGTAGATGACCTAATATCATGTGAAATGGGGGCGACCACCCAGTATATGGGGGACCAATGGCCTATCATGTAGGTCATTAACTCTTTTTAGATTGCGGACAATCATGCTACTCTGTTACTGGGTATCACTTGGTAGATAGAGAACATTCACCCATGTCTGTCAAAAGGTTACTACTAGTAGATAGATTACGAGTTCCCTATTACCTAATAGGGGGTAATACTATATAGTTAGGTGACCCAAAACCTAGTATATTTGGGGGATCCATGAATTAGATACTAGAATAATAACCTAGTCCATCTTGGGGGTACTACTTAGTAGATATGGGACCCATACCTATATCTGTAAAAGGGGCACCATTCACTGTAAGGAGGGCCTACATGAAATCTAGAAGGTGGAAACACATCATATATAGTGTACATGTTCCATATTCCATCATGGGGGTACCAACTAGTATATTTAGGACCCACACTATAGTCTCGAGTGGGGTACTAATTAGTAGATAGAGGAAATGTGAACTCATCTATCTAGGGGTTACAACTCTAATGGTTATACCCATTCACTATAGTCTTTGAGAATTTCATAAATAAGAGTCACACATTTAAAATAACACATCATATATAAAAATAAACTATGAAGTCCACCATCATGTTCTAAGTGTAAAAACACATAGGATCAGCTTCTCATAGGGAAAAATCCAAGCCCAAATGAATGAGGTGTGATAGGTGGATGTATCATCAAAAATATAATACACGATGTTTAAGGGAAAACATGTAAAATGTGGTCCCAACTCACTACATGTCCATTAACTATCCAATAAATGGCTCAATTTTCTTGTATCCATGTATGGTGTGTAAGGGAACTACATTTTATGTGATAAAAATGTGTGGTAGAGTTGTATTCTTGTGGATATTCCCATTTCCAATACATCATGTTTTTGTATAGTGATCATGTTTGTGTACCATGGTCATGTACATGTACACACCCTATGACTAGACATTCCAATACCTTTTTACATACAATGTACATGTCGGGTCACCCAAATGTATTCACATGGCATGTGATTTTTATTATTCCTATAATCCATACCGCCTGAGATTTCCAAACAAAAAATCGTGTGTTATTTTTCACTACACAATATAATGATTCATTTTATAAAGAATATATGATATTAAATTAAATCCACCATATCTAAAACTTATACTTTTAATAATTCCTCTAAACCACCTATAATACTTGGGGAAATTATTTTTTCCTTATTTATTTTCATCCAGTGGCTAATAATCAGATTCCATTGATAGATAGTGGTCAATCGTACACTTGAAATTCCTCATATCATAGCCAGTAAGTCAAAGATCCCAAATATATAAAAACATTCACCCACAATATCAAATCATCATGATCCATCATATAATCTCTGATTTTTTTTTTAAATCTACTTTGAATCCATGGGTTCGATCATGCTTGATCCCAATTAAGAAATATCGAACCATGCCCTTACATGCCAATAATGACGAATGGGGAGAATGATTGGTTAAATTACCTAAAAATTTGGTCAACAATAATTGTATATGATTACATGTAATATTTTTTATATCAAGGAAATCTATGGTGACAAAAAAAATTGAATAAACAATTTATTCTGACGTGAGAGCGCATGAAAATGCATAATTTAACCTAGAATAAAAAATATGAATTGGCCTTTTTAAATCATTTAATTATAATGTAATAAATACATAAATTAATTTTTAATAATGAATTTGGAACATTTCATGATGAAGGGGTAAATTTACAATGAAACAAAAAAATTTCTATTTCATCATCCTTGATTATTTTGGATCTAGAAGCTTTTCATCATACGATATCAATCTACTAATGAAGAATATGAAATTATCTTTTCAAAAGTCCCATTAATTTTTAGAAAACCCAAGAGATTTTTCATAACATGAAATTTAAAGAGCGATTTATGTTTTCGGTGTTTAATGTGTCACTGAATTAATTAATTAATCAATTCTCTAAGCACACCCTCCAATATCTGTTCTATCTGAACAACCCACACCGATAAAATTTGTGTTGTTCCTATAAAAAACCTATTATTATTTATTCAACTCTAGTATCATGTTTTTTTAAGATTTATTTATGTATATATTACATTATTATTGAAAAATTGTGTATGCGTGATATAATATATAATTAATATTTTAATAATATTAATTCTAGTCACAATGGGTCTTAGAATCACACATTGTCTCATTTCGTATATTCAAACAATTTCTTGGGTATATTCCAATGTTTTACAAAGAAATATTGGTTGCTTACATTTAATGTGACCCCTCCTTCTTGTATAATAAGGTTTTTTATGGGTGTAATCATTCTTCCTATTTTGGTGGTCCTTTTTAGGTGTTTTATCATATTGGGGCCACGTCATATGAGATATAAATTCCCCCATAGACGATCCAAATACCTAATGTGATTCACATGTTGTATCCCCTTCATTATTGTCATGAAAATTCACTTGTCCTAGATTGGGGTGTCATCAATGTTGGTAATGGTGAATCTCTCATGTATTGTCCTTTGGATATTCAATACTTCCAATTGAGGGTGTTATGTGATAATGTTATTCCAATTTATCATGTCTTCTGGAGGCATAGTGGCCTAAATGAGAATACATGGTAAAATGAGTAGAAAATATTTTCTTAGTACCATGATAAATTTTCTTTTAATATCATCTAGTCCAATGTTGATATCCATTGGATTTTGACCTTTCTAGTTTATGAAATGGTTTACTGTTGTATATTATTGATCCAAAAAAAATTTCTGAGTGGTATCTACATAAGATAGTGTCTAGAAGATCATTGTTGATTTTTTTGGTCTGTTGCATCATCTCTCTAAGTGAGGTGGTTGATATAATATGATGGTGAGGTCCTTGAGAATTATATTAGTAGAGTTTTTTTAGAAGACCCCTTTTCATTTTCCATATTGGTTGGTTTTGATTATCATGGATGAGAATTGTTTGATAAGCTTCTAATGGAAATACCTAGATCTATGTTTCTTAAACATTTTGTTTTTTTTAATCTTTTAATGTTGCTAAGAGTCCTATATAATTTATAGTGTGTTTGAGATACTAAATTTTTGAATAAGGAACAATACACATTGTTTAATCCATTAACAACATTTGTTTGGAATTCATGGATTGCGTTCGGATTGTTTAGGACTTTAATCTATTTAAAAAACATTGGGGTCAATTCACATGATATTATATGAGATTGATATATTTGGGATTAAATTATTTGTGTAGATATATTCTTTTGTGATATTTGAAGCCAAACAATTATTGGACGTGAAAAGGATTGACACTTTACAAATGAGCTAAATGGTAAACCTATAAATATTATAGTCGGTCATGTTTTCATTAAACCATACTTGTTATATTGATTTCCATAATGCATGAAACCCTATTCTTAATGGTTTAATTATAACTCGGATGGGGATATCAATCCACCTATATTGTCTTCAATCGACAATGATCCATGGTGCCTTTATTCTTTTTATTCTAAATGTTTATCCCCCATTGTTTATGTTTTTTCTCATTTCATAATTTCATTCCAGCAGGCTTTATATATGATACCCTAATGAGGTTTCGTTGTTGTTGTTTATGCATTTTTTAATCCTATATTTGGTAAATTTTAGTTTCCTCGATGGAGAGGTGAACAGAGATTAGAAATGTTGGTAAATTCTCAAAATATGAAAATTGATTACTTTTATGTAAGGTATTTATTTATTCTCTATTAATTTACAGGAAGACATAAACTAATAATGGTTTATCCCCTTGAGTATTAATGTAACTAACATAATAATGATTAAATCGACTTAATAAATAATTGGTTAGTGACCAAATTTGGATAATTAATGTGGTTATGATGTGTTTCCTCCCCATTTCTATATAGTTTGATATCAATGATATTATTTACTTGGTCTAATTATTAGTGTGTCCTATAATAATTTGTTAAAACAATGTAAAAGAAAAATTAATTCATAATTGATTATTTAAATGTTAATTAAATAAGAGGCATGTTTGTTATTTTTGGTTTCATATAACATGCTGATAATCAATTCATCAAATTCGAATGATTAATTAATTTTGATATTCCATGTGTTAGTGTAATTGATTTATAATTCGAAGCATGTTTATGATTATTAATAGTATATAAAATTCATGGTTAATAAGATATGTACTTCTCACAGTTTTTTGATACTGGTTCAACTATTATAGAGAATCTATAATCATTGATAGTTTTTTATAACATGACTCACTAAGTTTCACATAGTAAGAAACAATTAATAATGAATTGGTTAATTCATGATTTAATAAAAACTTATTATTTGATAAAGATAATTGGTAGAACCAAAATTTTCATATCTTCTTGAGAATAATGAATTATTGGTGTTGGGAGAAATGAGATCTATGTTATGTGCGAAGGGTGAATGCCTTGTTTTAAAGAAAATATTTCCATTTTTTATTTTGTTAAGTGTTTACATTATATTTTAGTATGTGTTTTAGATGAGATATTTTCAATTTTATGTGATTTGGTGAGGGGAGTCATGGATGTGATGTGATCCTGGAATGGATGATCCAAGGATGGATGATGTGATGTTGCAGGGAGGTATGGATGATGTGGTAGTATGTTATGTCTATGATGAGAAGACACATTGGGTGATTCTTGAGTGTTATGGGGATAAAAATATAGGTCATTTAATTAATTGAATAGTATTTTACACATTGATATGATAATATGAGATGTAATTAATTTTTATGAATTTATTTAATGTTTTATGGATGATTTTATTATCTTATCTATATTCCATTTCATGTTGTTTGGGGTTGCTGGATGTCCTTGGTTTCATGTTTCCACTTAGTGGAAGCTTAGTTAGGTTATCTTAGTGAACATGGAAAATAAAATTATTTTAATAATTTTTAAATAATTTTTAACTCATGGGGTTGGTAATGATAGAATGAAACTGACAAAATAATGATAATAATGATAAACCATAGACTTAGTTTGGATTATTACTGGAGGGCATAGAGTAAAATTTAATGATTAATGTAATGTAATGTGTATTGATGTTAATGTTTATTTACTATATATTTAATTAATTAAATTAAGATATGAGTAAAAATAAAATATATATTTTATGTTCCTAAATAAATTATTAAATTCAAAAAGGTTTTGTAGGATTAATAATTACATCTGTGTGTCCGAGTAACATTAGTTGTGTTTGAGTCCAGGCCTAAGTTATGCTATTTGTATTTCTGTGAAACATTTTATATCATATATATTATGTGAATTGATATACAAGAACACCGTGTTGGTTATGGAAACTGACACCCAATGTAATCTGGGATGGTGTTTTCCCCAACATCCCATTGGGAAGATGGATGGTTGATTCCACCTAATAGACCATTCCACATTTCACGGTAGTTACTTATGTTGCTATGAAGATATCGTAGATTTCACATATATGTGTCTATAGGGTTCTGATGGATTTTTTATATTTCAATCATATTTATTAAAAGATACAATATCCAAATCATTATTATAGTAATGATGTATATTAGATATGATGGGTTCTCGAACCATGCTCATTGTATGTGATGTAATGGATTGAGGTATAATACCTGATGTATTTTAAATATCTTATTGGGTGTGTTATATATAATAAACTAATTGTTTATTATGTTATCATATGTGGATTTGATGATATGACAATATTATACATGAGGAACCTGATAATTATTTCCCTTGTTTCATCTGGAGGGATTATTTTAGAGATAGATGGCTCGAGATGGGTCCAATTATGGCAGAGCATCAAACAACTTGGGAAGTGGGAGCATAGTACCCATGATGTTTCATTGAAAACTTATATCCTCTATTGTATGTGATTCATAGTTTGTGTTATCTATATGGAGGCTTGGAACATTATATACCAAATAGGGTGGTGAGTTAGATTTACTTTTTTTCACTGTTCTTTTGCATGATTTCATTATAATTTTCAAGAGATTCTCTAAAGAGGATCCTACTGAGTATACATTTATGCTCACCCCACATATATAGAATCTATTTTAATTCTCATCCAAAGTTATTTGGAAATAATACTATATATTACTATCTAATGTTTTTGTATTATATTTTATGTTTTCTATGGTTACTGATGTCTTTACATTTCTTTGTTTTTTACATTTATTTGATATTGTATTTTATGATATTTAATTTTCTTCACATGGGATATAAATATATATATATATAGGATAAAGTGTTTATTGGTGTATCATTCTTTTCACTATCATTTTCATGATCTATTATAGGGTAATGCCTCACATATGTCCACCTATTATACCCTCAGCGATAGTCCTCAACTAGGGGTCTACATAGAAGGGGACTCAGGTAGTCACTATCCCATATCTCTCATTTCTAGAATAGGAGGTGTATGAATTGGGGAATGTGTTTTTGAAAATTATACTGATGTTATTGGTTTTTTTGACAACATTTCACCCATTATTTTTCATTGAGATGATTCATCTAGTGGATCATTTATTAGATGAACCTAAAACTAGAGGAAATGTTCATTTTAGTTGGATGTATCAAATAAATAGTTATTTTTTTTAATAAAAATTCCTGAATAATTATAATTTATTTATTCATTTCAAATTAAATTGTTTCATTTTTTAATTACATTACTATTAGAAAGAAATTGGTTATTTAAGAAATATAACAAAAACTAAGCTAAAAAATAAATTAATGTTATTGAATTTTACATTGAGAATAGTTTATAAAAATGCATTAAATGTATTTCGATTTGATGAGAATATTATTCAATAGAATGAGAAATTTTGATAAAAATACAGATCAATTTATTGTGAATAATTAATAATCCATTTTTATTCATTATGCTATGAAATTTTAAATGTATTATGATTTTCATTTAATGGTTTGAATATAAGATATCATCGAAAATATAAACAAATTAGTAATGATACTTTTGATGCATATATTTAATAATTATGGTAAGACAACAAAATACACCTTAGGAGAAAAGCAATGTTTTAGGGAGATATAATAAAATTATAACCAAGGAAATTTTTGAATATTTTACCCATCATGTAGGTTCAAAATATAATATTTAGTTTTAATATGTTGTAAATTTAATAGATTATCTAACATTATTTTATAAAAACATGTATATATAATTAATTGATATAATTTTGTGATCTATATTCCATAGTGTTTATCATGGGGTTTGTTTGAAAACACAATACATTGACACATTAAAAGTTTCATATTAGGTTTACTATTGAATATTGGAATATATTATTAAATTAAATTATTAATGTCACTTTTCAATTATGACATTTAGGTTTAAATGAATTAGTATTAATATTATTATAATGAAAGTATCAATATAATTAATTTATGTTAATTTTAATCAATTGATTGATACTGGTGATATGGAAGAACATGATACTAATATATTAGAATCCCTTGAAAAATATTGTATTATATCAATAATATAGAGAATAAATTTTGGAGATTTTTTTCATATGAAATTGAGAGACATGTTATATATGATTTATTTATGAGATTGGAAAATTTATAGTGAAACCGATAAAAATAGAAAAATGAATAATTTTTACTTTATGGTATTGAAAGTTTAAATCTTTTGAATGATAATTTATAAGAACAAGATGAAATAAAAGAAGAAGAAGAAGAGATATTGTTATTCGTGGAACCTGATAACAATGTATCTAACCAAGAATAAAATGTTATAAAAGCATTAATATTAAATATTATAATGAATATAATTTTTTTAGTGTTTTTGTTTCAATATTAATATAATTTGTAGAATTATTGAAATTTTTACCCGCTATGACATTCCAACAGTGGATTATAGATAGTACATACTCTACATATATATAAATAGATTATATCTTTGTGTTATAACATACCATTCTCATATAACAACATATTCTTATTAAATCATTTAATATTATCCTAATTCACATTTTTCATAGTCAATACTCCTACAAATCAGGTCGGAAGATAAAAAAACACATATGATGGATTAATCTGGAAATATAGTGAAGAGTCAATTATAATCAAAATTATATTTTTTTGTTACAATATTCTATATTAAATTCATTGTGAAAATAAAAATTACATAATATTTATAATAATTAATTAATCTAGATGTCAAATTGATAAAAATTATAAATATAATGATGAAAAATATCAAATATTAATTTCAGTTTTAGTGGAGTAATGGTTTATATTAGGTTATATGAATATGTGGAAGATATTCATAAATAAGAAATGATTTTTGTGTTTTCCCCATGAAATTTATCATCTGATGCATCATGCCTCTATATTCATCACATTTATTATAGACATAATAAATTTTTTTGGATAAATAAAATTTTTATGATTAGATAAATATAAAATGATAATTATTAAATAAAACATCATTACAGAATGTGTTAAAATTTTAATGAATTATACATATTTTATTTCTCTATAATTCCCCAATTTTTTCATTTAATAAAATTTCATAACCATAGAAAAAAATTATTTGAAGTAAATAAAATATTTCATGTGGAGAATATGACAAGAATTATATAACATGTCTCTATCAATGACATATTATATGATTAATTCTTAAAAGGAATTCAAAATGAACAATGTCATAAATTTTTTGACTCCCATCATGTCGAATCACATTATCTATCTTACTAACTGTATTGTATTAACAGTAAGGTTTAAAAAATCATGATTCATTGATATGGAATTACAAAAAGTTATTTATGGTATAAACTATTGAAAATTGAGGGAATCTAGTGACCCCTAACACTTTATGTTCAATGAGTTTCATTAGGAAATGATATATAATGATTAAATTTAATTTATTAATATATATAAAATAAATTATGATATTTTCTAAAAAAATTGTCTGTTTTGTTCAATTTAAAACTATATAAAGAGGATGGTTTCTATGTTTGATGTATAGAGTTATTGATTGATTCCCATAAAAATTGTATTTAGTCCATTGACCATTCCATAAAAAAGGATAGAATATTTAGTAATAATTTATAGTTCATAAATTACATTATAAATTATTATTATTCATTTAATTGTTTAGAATCTAAGAAGGCTCATATTCTATATCTTCCATTTTATCCTCAATATCATTAAAGGATATTCCGGATACTATTAATTGAAATGATAATTTTGGTAATGTGAGGGAGATGGTTTATGCACTGAATTCTTTATGGGTTTTTGGATGGTCACATGTACCTTATTCGATTATTTCATACTAATTTTTTTAATGGTTTTTTTAATACAAGTGCAGAAAAATAAAATTCAGGTACTGAAAATACTATTAAAAATCAATAATCACTTATTAGAACACAAAATTGTCGAGTATCAGAATTGGGTCATGTATTTGATATTTTGTTTAAAATGATTCAAAATAATGTTATAGAATAAATATAAAAATCATAGTGGTTTATGGATAAATAAATTCAAAAAATATAAACTTATTTTCTATATTATACTAGTTACTTTTTTGTGGATAATAATAAAAATTTCTTTAATGAAAAACGGTAATGTGTAATATAATAGTTTCATAATATTTTAGTCAAATACATTATTATTTACAATTTTATATTTAGTTGTAGCATATAAATGAAAATATATATATCCAATTTCATTAAATATATTCATGCTTATAAATATATCTCATATTATTTTTTATTAATATGATATATGTGCACCATGGGTTTTTTCATATCTCACATTTTAGGTGGAGGAATGGATCTCAAGATGTGGTAACATAATTTTGAAGATTTTTAACCATTTATAGGATCTCAATGTAAGGATTTCCCTTGTTATACTTGGTTTTCTTTTATGTTTTTAAATGATGAGTATAAAATTGAGTAGTTTAATTTTCAACTGTCAAATACATCGATGGGTTGAATTGTCCAGTGAGTATCAAGGGTCATATAGTGTCTACTAATTTTTTATGTGAATTAATATGAATAACTATGATATATTATTGTACATTTAAAAAATTTAAATATTCTCATGGTTTTTCGAGTTCTAAAAAAATTTTAAATTTTTTTATCAAATCACTTGTATTTGAATTCATTTTATTTGGTTCTAATTAATGTTTATGAACTATAATTTTAATCTAAACTCACTTATTGGTCATTTATTATTTTCGTTATTGATAATTGTTAATCTAATTCAATTATAGTAACTAGAGTTGAGAAGCATGTAAGGGTTTTATGGGTAGAAATATAACCTAATGATGATAAGTTTGGGTGATACTTATTTTTAGAATAATTAAGTGATTACTAATTAATTATTATTTTTTAAATATATATTTATAAATTTTAATTTAATACTCTTAATATTTTTAAAGAGTAATGTTTTCCATATATATTTAAATAATGAATTTTTTTACATATTAATATTTAAGGAGTATTTTATATTATATTTTTATATTTATTTATTATTGAATGATATGTAATTTAATATTGTATTGATTCTATGAATATATTTTTATTTGTGATTTTATCCACACCTATTTAATTTCACGTGGTTAAAAATATTACTATCATATATAAATGTCGCCAAAACAACCCTGATATATGGTAAAAAAATATTAATATTCAATATATGGTATTAGTTTCTCAAATATCCAATAAATTTTCTACTTACTATATTTTTCATCATATTTAGTGGAAGTATTAACCACCACTATCCATTTAGAGTAATGTAAAATCACCAACATAATTAATATAACCAGAAAAAACCATCACTAAATATGGTAAGTGAATATTAAATTGTACCATATTTTTGAGAGGATTTATAAACTACCATGGGATATTTTACATAAAATAATTACCATCACTATATATTACTGTTTACAAAATGATCACTATTAAATTTAACAATTATTTTAAATAATAAATTAAAACATTTTAAAAAATAATAAGTTAAATGTAACGCCCCGACGCCAGTTACCCAGAGTCGGTGTATTATTGTGTAACATTGGCTGATCACAAAAGATCAAGTCTCGAAACACCGATTAGTTTAGTAGCCTTGGAAACACTATATACTTTCATAAATGTTACATTACATCATAAAGTGAAAAACTATAATAACAAAGTCTCCATAGTCCAAACTCATATCCTCTTTTGAATATCCCTGCAGGTCATTCATACAATACTTCTTTGCATCCTAGAAAATATTAAAACATTGAAAGTGGTGAGCTCAGATTCTCAGTAAGGATAACAATATTGCGGAAGCTTTCATCAATAAACATAAACATTTATGGAAATTTATAACTAAAACAAAAGCCTTCGAAAATTGAACTTCAACATAATATGACAAAAGTAAAATGAGATAATTCCATTTACTTCTTCACATGGATATTCTATTGGTTGAATAATCACATGCAATATCAATAACCATTTTCATAATGATGGAATGCATAATGCCAGACTATCATAACGACGTAGCCAAGGCCTATTGCCAAGACCACAAATAAGATTTTGTCAAGGCCTCGTGCCAAGACACTAGTTGTCTCATGAGACCTACCGATGCATCGAGGAGCTATAGCGGGCTCCACCCATCACTTATTAAGTCCGATGCATTCCTCATTTGAACAGGTTTAAACATATCATAAACCATAACATAATCGTATCACATAAAACATACATAATGGAAACATAAAATTTCCACATTTCAATCACAAGATATCAATACAACACATTGATGTAATAAAAACACTTTCAAAACCATTTTCAATACCAAAATTAAATAAAATTAAACTTTGTATTTATTTTTCATTTAAAAAAGTTATGGCTTGTAGAGGAAGCCGAAACTCAAATAATGGTCATGGTGGCGGAGAAGTCATTGTTTCCGCATACGTATGACAAAAACATTCGCTTTTTTAATTTAGTAAAATGCTTCGTATAAAAAATATTCCTTTTGGATAAACGTAAAAGTCAAAGGGGTTTATACACCGTAAAAATGAAGGTTTTGTATAAAACAAAATATGCCTCAACGAATGGAGATTGAGACGAAGTCCCATAAAAAGATAATTTTTAAAATAAAATAGATCTATTATGTGTATTCACTATAAGTAAACCTAAATAAAGTATAAATACAAGATAGGACATAATAATATCATGACATTATTTGAAAGTAGGAGATTAACCTAAAGAATGGAAATTGGGTTACGAAGTTCCCATACCTTGCGTCCTGTCATGACTCGAACATTCTTTAACCTCCTGAATAATAAACTAGAGTTAATATATAATTTCTTAATAACCATTTTCAAGTTTTTTATTCCTTTTATATCACTTATTACCATGTTATGAACATTATGTAATTGTTTAAGTTTATAACGGTCGTTTTGTCGATCTTTGGTACTTGAGTCAAAAATAAACTTCTTATAATTATAAGTTGTTCATGTGGTGAAATATCCATTATATCCAGAATTATATTAATGATATAGATATCATATATCTAATATATATCCAATATATACATGCATTTATAATATTCCATAATGTTTAGAGGTAAGAAATGAAATGCACCGTTCATGGACACGGTAAGCTGTACGTACGCATGAACGCTACTTTCATTTCTATTTTGTATTTAATGAAATAATAATGATATAAAGGTATATTATAATTCCAGTATAATATCATATATAATATCATTTACTCCATCCTTTATACATCCCATATATGGTATTAGCGATTCAAATCACTTTGAGGGGGCGGTAGTCCGCAATTCCTAAAATGAAATTATCGCGTTTACCCATAATGGAAACAATAAAGGTATGCCATAAATGAAAAATACAGAACCTTAAGTAAAACATAAACACATTATATATCATGTATAAATATAGTAACATCTTAATGGCCATCTTTGAAGGTGTTATATGAGTGTTGAACAATCATCATTTTGTGAGGCAGAAATTCGCCATCCACAGAAACATTATGTTCTTTAACTATTAGATGTATTTGTGTGTAAGTGTAGCTCGAATCCTTCTTATAACAACATACTAGTATATTGAGGATACTGGTTTTGTTACAAAATAAATGAATAAAAAGATTTTATGGGGTTGGAGAAGCAAAATAAAACATAAGAACACAAGAGAGAACACTACCTTTAAAATGGGAAACTCTTTTTGATTTGAGCTCAAAGGCTTCCTTGGAAAGACTTCTTCCCAATGTGAGGCTTCTATGAGTAATATAGGGATGTTGAGAGAGTATTTGGGTAGAGGTTTTCCGAGCCAAAAGGCTTGATGTTGTGAATAAGGTGGTAGAGGTGGGGGCCTTTTATAAGAGGAGAGAAGGGACACTCTTGGAAAGATTGAAATGTTACTTTATTATGAAATTATTTTCGGATTATAAAAGTCCAAAAATAATATATTTCTAGGATAAGGTGATAAGTGTTCGAATTATATTCATAAAATAGGTTTTTGACAAGTGTAAGCCTTATATTTGACATTATCTTTTCATTTTATTTAAATCGTTAATTAATGAGGTAATCGATGCATCATCATTGTGTCATAAAACATTTAATTTATTTATTGTCTAAAAATTATAAAAAAAATATCATGATGTAGGAAATCTTTTTATATTTCTAATGAATATTTATAGTCGAAAATATGACTTGTATTCCCCATTTAAATTTTTTTTTGTAAAACAAGTCATGTTTGTTACATTTTTATTTTAACTTTAAATAAAAGTTATTTATGTCATTTTCCTACCAAAGTGGCTCCATGGGGTCCCCAAGTTGACCCATGGATCGTCTGGGTCGGCAATGACACATCCAATAGTTTTAGGACATGTGTAAAGGTATTTTCATATTTTTATAATATCATTTTTACCTTAAATTTCACTAATTACCTTTAATCGCGATTAATTAAACTTAAATGTTACTATTCATAAAAAACATTATTTTAATCTCCTTGAACCACATTTTACTTCCTAATTACAACCATGTATGTCAGATTTTTGAAATTCAAATCACAGATGTGGTAATGTTTCATTTAAACGAAAAATCAGTTATTTAACTACCACTTAGTGGTTTCACTATTCATCAAAAATTGAAGTTTTTCAGAACAATGCAAAAATTTCACCCTAAGCTATAATTGATGTTCCAAATTCAAAAATGATTTCTATTTTAAAAAATTCCAAACATATAAGTTGCATTAATTAATTTTATAATTAATTCCCGATGTCACAACAAATAGCGTGTATTTAAGAAACACTATATATCAAAAGATTGACAATTGTTTATGTCTAATTTCAAAGTAAAATTAATTATAATGAACACCATTGGATAAAATGGTAAAAATATATTCTAATTATACTTTAAAACCAATCAATAGTATAATTTATCACTATAAATTATTTTGATTAAAAAAGTTGTTTTAAAGTATTCTTCACTATTCATAAAAAAATGGAAGTTCTCAGAAAATTACAAAAAATTCAACTTAGGATAATTTCGATATTACGAATACAGAAATGAAGTCCATTTTGAAATATAAAATTTCTATAATTTTAAAAAGTGGGTATTACTATTCATAACAACTACTTTGATTAGTCGCGGTGTGTTATAACTCGAAGTTGCATACAATGCAAGCTATTGCATTTTTGAATGAGAAGCGTATCATGGAAGATAGAGGTGTTACATTCTCCCCTCCTTAAATAAATTGTGTCCCCGCAATTTGAAATTTTTCATTGAAAATAAAAGGTTGAAAACAGAAAATACCTTTGTAGAAGACCCATATTGGAAATAAGGTTAATAAAAATATAACATTAAAAGAAATAATGAGAAGTACAAAGGTCACCTGAGATAGCCCATACTAGGATTCTATGAAAATATGGATATGGAAGAAAAACAAACCATCAAGGTATAATGGAGAGTTGTAGAACACTGGATTACGAGAAAGTTAACCATAAGAAAATCAAAAACTTGTGAATGGTTAAACAGTCATTGAATCCCCATTTGGAAAAGTTAACCCACAACATTTTTGTTTTATGTAACCTTCTATAAAGTTGAGGAATTTATTTAGGAGATTTAATATGAATGTAAGGGAATATAGATACTTGTCATGTAGACTTCCATTCTTTAATAAATTTTTACCACAAACCCATCTTTCACTCTAAAAGGTAATAGAGCTCAAAAATATTCTATTTATCCTAATTATATATGGTTTCAAATATTAACACATACCATTTAGATTAGTAAAACAATTTTGTAATAACCAGGGACTTCCTGTAGGCTAGTGGAAGGTAATAAAGGCTTGTTGCACTATGGTTGTGGGTTCGATTCCTGCAGCTTTATTCGACGCGACGGGTTATGCCCCACCCTGCAGGTTGTCCTTTTCCTAAAAATATAGTATTATAATATTCCAAAAATAATCTTCAGAAATGTTTTATCCTTAAACAATACTATTCAAAGTTCAACTTAATCCATCCCAACCTTTATAGTTATACAAAATACCTCTGTCTAGACTTTCTCTAAAAGGTCTCTTAATTCCAAAATCAATTTATCAGACTCCCTAAACAAAGTAAATTTTCTCTTATTGTCACATACTAAAAATATGATTACCTTCATCATATTAGAACCTTAATTAAAAGAACAAGTACTGTAGTACAATCCTTATATATATCACATTATTCTTATAACCAGAATATAATCTTTGAGTCCAAAAGCACCAATACATTAATTATTCTACTTCAATTTTAGTAACAAAATAATATTGTCCTTGATCCCTTGGCCTTTTCTGAGGTAAGTTTCCCTGACGCTTAGGACATTCATTTTCATAATGCCCTATTTCCCTTCAATTATAGCATTCAACATTGATAGCCTCTTTCTTTCCCTTGCAATCACGAGCCTGGTGACCTTTTTCTCCACATTTATAACAAACTCACATTCATTTTAGGCAAGCACCGGGGTGATTCTTCCCACAATTATCACATAATGGAATATCCATCTTTCCCCTTTTCCCTTTATCTGTCTCTTGTTCCAACGTTCTCTTCTTCTTTTGATTTACTTTTTTGTCATAAGACTTAGGGAATTCCTTTTCTGTCTTGATAGCACACGAGAATATATCCTCGTATGTTGAGAATGATTGTGATACTAAAGATCGATGGAGAAATGGTTTTAACCCATCAAAGAAATGATCAATCTTACTTCTCGGGTTACGTATATAATCTGTTGCATGCCTCGCTAACCTTGTAAATTTAGCCTCATACTTTTCTACATTCTCATCCTCCTTTTGTCTCAGACTCAGAAATTGCCTTTTCATATCTGCTCGATGGTCATGTGGAAAGTATTTTTCTAAGAAAATATATTTGAACTCTCTCCATTCCATACATGATACTTATTCATCTTCCTTTTTATTTTGAATCAGCGACCACCATTGATCGGCATCTCCAGTGAGCTGGTAGACTGCCATGACAACCTTCTCCCTTTCGCTACTCCCCAGGGCGTGGTATGTTTTCTCTATGGAGTTTATCCATTTCTCAGCTACTAATGGATATATACCCCAATTAAATGTTGGGGGTTATTTCCTCATAAAGCGGTCTAACATTGATCCTCCACGTTGAGGATCAGGGTGCTCCATATGAGTAAGGTTATTATTCATAACCTGAGTGAGTTGTCCCAGTATGGTAATATGTTGATCAACACAAGTTGTATCTCCAACTCCACATTAATTATCTTGAGCAGGAGGGAAATCCCTACATGGGGTGCGTGAATTGGTATGGTTTTCATTCCTTCCACTAGGAGCCATTTCTAAACAATGGCATAAACTAGATTAGTTTATAAATAAAAATACAGAATTCCATACTTGTAAAACACTTAACATAAATTGTATTATTTATGGATATAATCCATAATCATAAAAACGTTTTCTTTGAGGAATTATATACTCATATCCCTTCATGGTGGGTTTTTAAGGAAAACGAGAATTATCCTAAGCATATCCCCCGGGAGTGTCAAAACCAAGACTGCAACAAGGTCCGTTGTCGTGCACCAGTTCCCTTTCGAGTCTAGATCAAAGCGGTGTTTTCGAGTTTTACCCCTAGGTACATCTGTTCCAGAGCCGCCTCTACCTGCTCGTATCCAGACAGGGATGTATTGCTCGGAAAACTCACAAAATCTCTATAATACCAAAATTTTAGGAAGTTATTCTATACTAATCATCAATGTCTATCTTCGGGATTTGTGCTCTAATCAGAGTTTATCTAAATCTAGCTTCCAAGGTTAGTACTAAACTGCCTCTGATACCAAGTGTAACGCCCCGACCCCAGTTACCCAGAGTCGGTGCATTATTGCGTAACATTGTCATGATCACAAAAGATCAAGTCTCGAAAGAGCGATTAGTTTAGTAGCCTTGGAAACACTAGATACTTTCATAAATGTTACATTACATCATAAAGTGAAAAACTATAATAACAAAGTCTCCAAATTCCACACTAATATCCTCTTTTGACTATCCCAGCAGGTCATTCATACAATAATTCTTCACATCCTGGAAAATATTAAAACATTGAAAGGGGTGAGCTCAAATGCTCAATAAGGATAAAAATATTGTGAAATCATTCATCAATAAACATAAACATTTAAGGCAATGTATAACTATAACAAAATCCTTTTAAACTTGAACTTCAACATAATATGGAAAAGGTAAAATGAGATAATTCCTTTTACTTTTTCACAAGGATATTCTACTTGTTGAATAATCACATGCAATATCAATAACCATTTTCATAATGATGGAATGCATAATTCCAGACTATCATAACAACGTAGCGAAGGCCTCGTGCGAAGACCACGAATAAGATTTTTTCAAGGCCTCATGCCAAGACACTAGTTTGTCTCATGAGACCTACAGATGTATTGAGGAGCTATAGTGGGATCCACCCATGACATATTAAGTCCAATGAATTCCTCATATGAATAGTTTTAAACATATCAAAAACCATAACATAATAGTATCAAATAAAACATGAATAAAGTAAACATAAAATTTACACATTTCAATTGTAAGATATCAATACAACACATTGATGTAATAAAAACACTTTCAAAACCATTTTCAATACCAAGATTAAAGAAAATTGAAAATTTGTATTTATTTTTCATTTAAAAAAAGTTATGGCTTGTAGAGGAAGCCGAAACTCAAATAGTGGTCACAGCGGCGGAGAAGTCGTTGTCGCCACATACATACGACAAAAACATTCCATTTTGTCATTTAGTAAAACTCTTCATACAAAAAAGATTCCTTTTGGATAAACGTAAAAGTCAAAGGGGTTTATACACCGTATAAAAGAAGGTTTTGTATAAAAAAAATATGCCTCAATGAAAGGAGATTGAGACGAAGTCCCATACAAAGATCATTTTTAAAATAAAATAGATATATTATCTGTATTCAATATAAGTACACTTAAATAAATTATAAATACAATATAGGACATAATAATATCATGACATAATTTGAAAGTAGGAGATTAACCCAATGAATGGAAATTGGGTTAAGAAGTTCCCTTACCTTGCGTACTATCTTGACTCGACCATTCTTTAACCTCCTGAATAATAAACTAGAGTTAATTTATAATTTATTAACTACCTTTTTCATTTTTTTATTCCTTTTATATCACTTATTACCATGTTATTAACATTATGTAATTATTTATGTTAATAATGGTCATTTTGACGATCTTTGGTACTTGAGTCAAAAATAAACTTCTTATAATTACAAGTTGTTCATGTGGTGAAATATTCATTATATCCAGAATTATATTCTTGATATAGATATCATATATCTCATATATATCCATTATATACATGAATTTATAAAATTCCATAACGTTTAGAGGTAAGAAATGAAATGCATTGTTCATGGAGACGGTAAGCCGTATGTACGCATGAACTCTACTTTCATTTCTATTTCGTATTTAATGAAATCATAATGATATAAAGGTATATTATAATTCTAGTATAATATCATATATAATATCATTTACCCCATCCTTTAAACATCCCACATATGACATTAACAATTCAAATCACTTTGAGGGGGCGGTAGTCCGCACTTCCTAAAATTAAAATATCGCGTTTACCCATAATGGAAACAATAAAGGTATTCCATAAATGAAAAATAAATAACCTTAAGTAAAACATAAACATATTATATATCATGTATAAATATAGTGACATCTTAATGGCCACCTTTGAAGGTGTTATATGTGTGTTGAACAATCATCATTTCGTGAGGCAGAAATTCGCCATCCACAGAAACAATATGTTCTTTAACCGTTAGATGTTTGTGTGTGTAAGTGTAGCTCGAATCCTTCTTATAACAACAACCTAGTATATTTAGGATACTATTTTTTTACAAATGAAATGAATAAAAATAGTTTAGGGGGTTGGAGAAGCAAAATAAAACATAAGAACACAAGAGAGAACACTACCTTTAAAACGAGTAACTCTTTTTTCTTTGAGCTTAAGGGATTCCTTGGGAAGACTTATTCCCAAAGTGAGGATTCTAAGAGTAATAGAGGGAAGTTCAGAGAGTATTTGGGCAGAGTTTTGCTGAGCCAAAATGCTTGATGGTGTGAATAAGGTGGTAGAGGTGGGGGCCTTTTATAAGAGGAGAGAAGTGGCACTCTTGGAAAGATTGAAATGTTGCTTTATTATGAAATTCTTTTCGGATTCTAAAGGTCCCAAAATAATATATTTCAAGGATCAGGTTATAAGTGTTCTAAATATACTCATAAAATAGGTTTTTTACAAGTGTAAGCCTTAGATATTACATTATCTTTTCATTTTATTTAAATCGTTAATTAATGAGGTAATCGCTGCATCATCATTGTGTCATAAAACATTTAATTTATTTAATGTCTAAAAATTATAAAACAAATATCATGATATAGGAAATATTTTTATCTTTCTAATGAATATTTATAGTCTAAAATATGACTTGTAGACCACATTTAAAAATTGTTTTAGTAAAACAAGTCATGTTTGTTACATTTTTATTTTAACTTTAAATAAAAATTATTTATGTCATTTTCCTACCAATGTGGCTCCCTGGGGTCCCCAAGTTGACCCATGGATTTTCATGGTCGGCCATGACACATCCAACAGGGGTAGGCCAAGTGTAAACGTATTTTCATATTTTTATAAGATCATTTTTACCTTAAATTTCACTAATTACATTTAATTGCAATTAATTAAACTTAAAAGTTACTATTCAACAGAAAATTATTTGAATCCCATTGAACCACATTTTACTTCCTAATGACAACCATTTATATCGGATTTTTGAAATTCAAATCACAAAAGTGGTAATGTTTCATTTAAACGAAAAATCAGTTATTTAACTACCACATAGTAGTTTCACTATTCAAAAAAAATTGAAGTTTTTCAGAACAATGCCAAAATTTCAGCCAAAGCTATAATTGATATTCCAAATTCAAAAATGATGTCTATTTTACAAAATTCCAAACATATAAGTTGCATTATATAATTTTCTAATTAATTCCCGCTGTCACAACAAATAGCATGTTTTTAAGAAACACTATATATCAAAAGATTGACAATTGTTTATGTCTAATTTCAAAGTGAAATTAATTTTAATGAACACAATTGGATAAAATGGTAAAAATATATTCTAATTATACTTTAAAACCACTCAATATTATAAATTAGCACTATAAATTATTTTGATTAACAATGGTGTTTTTATGTATTCTTTACTATTCATAAAAAAATGGAAGTTCTCAGAAAATTACAAAAAATTCCACTGAGGATAATTTTGATATTACGAATACAAAAATGAAGTCCATTTTGAAATATAAAATATCTATAATTTTAAAAAGTGGGTATTACTATTTATAATGGCTACTTTTATTAGTTGCGGTGTGTTAGAACTTGAAATTGCGTACAATGCAAGCTATTTCATTATTGAATGAGAAGCGTATCGTGGAAGCTCGGGGTGTTACATTAAAACCTATCACGGATGAAATAATGACACACTAATTCATCTATTTTTTTCAATTCTAACAAAAACCATTTATATGTGAATAAAAATTATTATAAATCAAAAACTACCCCCACCAATTATAGTTTCTCCAATAGTTATAGGAGACTCAATAATGATTTTGGTATCCTATTTCATAACCTCTAATTTTACATCGACCAATCTCTTAGGAGGTAAATTATTAGTGTTCAAATATGATTTTCTTTTATTTTTCTTCTTATTCTCATGAATTTTCAATTGGGAATTCTAAATAGATATGTAAGCTTGATTTGAATAGGGATGAGTGATTTATTTTGATATGGATCTTATGATCATGGTTTCAACAGACTCCCTTGGAATAGTAATTTATTTGGATCATCACTGCCACGAATTTTCTTTAAAAATTAATTTGTAAATATACAATTAGTTTTGGGGATTTATGAACACTCTTTTATGTTGTGTAAATTTGTGGTTTCTAATTTTTTTCTCATTGGGAATTTAATATGGATTTGTTTAACAAAGATAATAAACATTAAATAAAAAAAATGATGGTGAAAAAAGATTCTCATATATTTGAATACCTTATTTTAATTACTCATGTTTTGATCAATGTTATCTTATATTTCCAAAAAACAATATTTTGTCTGTAAAATTTATTATTTTAAATAGAAATAAGATTGATTCCTGAATAACCTATCATATAATGAAAATCATTTAATGATTTTCATTCATCTTAATTTTTAATATGTGATAACTGAATATAGTTTATTATACAAATGAAAGTGGTTTTTTGTATTTATTAATATTAAAATCACTTATTGTGTTTATTCAATCATTGTGTGGACTTATAGATGCATTAGGTATGGTTGGTTTGGATGATGACAACTTGTATTGGCTTGTTTTTATATAATGGTTAGTATCTGTTGGGAATTGATAATGAAATGGTTTGTATGGGTTGGTATTAAAGGCTATAATTGGGGGGAATCATAGTGTATTTGGTGGTTTATAGTTATGTTGAATGGGAGGTTGTTTTATAGTTTCTCATTACAAATAGATTCATAAAAAAGGATAAAATAGAAATGGATGTGTGATATAATTAAATGATTAATTGGATGTTATTAATGTATGAAATCATGAATATAATTTAAATGGATGGAATTAACGGTTTTAAATTCCAATGTATTGTTTTTCATTAAATATGAAATTATATAAATTATTTAGAAAAAATTATAAAAACCTATTTAAAATTGATTATTGGTATATATATCTCCTGAAATTGGAAACAATAATTTTTGTGAGATTATTTGTTTTGGAAATGTGTCATTTTTAATAGTGTTGTTATGATCAATTGGAATAGTGCGTCATGATTGTACATTGGTGATAGTTATTGGGTGAGGATTTGATTTAATAATTCAAACCCTTTAGGATATGTACTTGTTTATTTACACACACACATATATAAATGATTTTATTGTAATTTCTAATTTAAACTTCAAACTAGTCGGATAACAATATGTATAAAAAATATTTTGAATTCCATGAGTCTTCCATAATATCTAGGAAAGTGAGTGTGGATGGAATTTTTCCCCTACACCTTGGTTTCCCTTTAGTCATATTACACAGTGGTATTGTTTTTTTTATGATTTATTCATTGGAGGAGGATAGTGATAGTTTTACGTCCTTTATATCCATGTTACCCTATAAGGATATATGTGGTTGCATTAATGATTTGATAATGATGGTGTATGTATATTGTGGGTCATTCATGGTAGGAGGGTGGATTTGGTTGAATTCATTAATGTTCAATATAAATTACTATTACGTTCAATGATGTGAGGATGGTATATGTATATGTATAATTTAAGTGTTGATGTGGTTATGATGTGTGTTCATGTGGGGTAGTGTGATATAAGAGGGATGTTAGTAAATTTGAGGATGGTATGTGAGAGTGGAAATAAAAGGGGGATGTAGGTTAAGGGTGGAATTGATATTATCATCCATCCAATAGGAAGAAGGCCTTTAAATATTTATTTATTATAATAGAATCCCCTTTTAAGTGAAGAATGGGGAACCCAAACAGACTCCATGAACATTATGCATAGAATGAACCGAAGGACATAAGGATTAGATCATTATTTAAAACATGGAGATACCCCTCCCTAGCTTATGATCATGATAAATCACTCCATCATTGCATGGCGCTTCGACAATAAAATTTCATGTGTCAAAGCACAAGCCTGATCTGATGGAAAACTCAATACCCTATCAAACATCCATTTATGAAATTCTATTCCAAGATGAATTGAAAGCTCTAGAATATACTTTGTGGTCTATTCCCTGTGGGAGAGTCTAGATGAAAACCAGCAGACCATACAAACACCATTCCTAATAAAAAACACATAAAAATCAACTGAAATTCAACATCACAACTGACAATCAATGAAACCAACACTAACCTGTAACTCCACCTTCACGATGATTGTCATTGATGTCTCTACAATTCCTGAATCATGAACCCATGCACCAAGGAACCTTCACCCGTCACTGAAGATGAGTTCAGAACCCCACCTCCTCTAAATCCCCAAACATCCACTGATGCCAGAGGAAAAAATGTCTCACCGGAGTACAAAATGCTTATGGGAATTATAGAGGTAGAGAAGGGAACCTCTGATAATGGAGAATCTAAATAAGAACCGCACGATCATAGAACAGAAAAGCATCGATCACAAAACCCTTTAGCACAAAGACCTCAAAAGAAGAACCTATAAGGTAATAAAAAGACCCTCCACCAGCATAGAAAATCCTGGCGTCGCCTTCAAGACCACACACGATGACCTGATCCACTAAACGCACACCCAACCACTTTAGAAACATAGGGTAAGCTCACTGAATCATCTGTAAGCTCGGACATTGGACTCTCATCGTGTCCCCAAGTAAAGCCATGTTCAGATCATCTAATTGGGTGTGAAGAAGGTTATCAAGTGGAGATACTGTCCATGACTTTTAATCCCATGATGTCGCTGATGTCGCCACAGTATAGGTACCACACTACATGATCCACCGAACTGAGGCAATGAGGAGAAGATCTCAGCCGATCCACCACGGAGACAGGAAGTTGGATTGAGGGGGAAATAAGATTTGATATTTCGTGACTGGTCGTTGGTTATTATGTGATGATGTGCACCTTATCTCTACTTTCTAGTTCTATTATTTTTTCCCTGATGCATTGGAATTATCATTGCACATTTTGATAGAATAGCATATATATTATCTGAAAATGTATTGATTGTTTTTCTACCATATATAAATAAACAATTTTTTTTAGAGACCATTTGGTGACCATTGCCTAATATAGTTTCCAAAAGTATGTATCCACTGCCCAGGGATAACATTTTGTACTTCTTTAGAGATTTTTATATATGTAAAATATATATAAATTTTTTATTATTATAATATTTTTTTAGATTATATTGTTTATATGTATTTAATTATTCTTTTTTATATATATGCTGATAATGCCTCCAAATTCCATTTCATAATCAAAATATTTTTGTACCCAACATTAGGACCGTAAGAATGAATCCTTCTGGGTCACATTATTTTGTATTGACTACTCAATATGGGTTACCAATTTTTGTGGTTATAGAAAAAGTGATATCATCATTATGATCGAGATTTTTTTGGATTTTGATGTTTTGAAATAAATTAATTCAAGGGAATTTAAAATTAATTTAATAAAATGATTTTAATTATATTAACTTGATAAATAAATTATTTTTTACCATGCATAGAATTTTTTACACGATTTTACATAATTGTGTCATTAAAAACCTAGGTTTCGTTCATGTCGTTGATCTTCAGTAATATGATTTAGTTGACAGCTAATGGTTCACACTATCTTATGAGGGTTGGCCTTGGAAGAAGGAGATATATAATATTTATTATTAGAGGATGTATTCGTATGATTTTTACATTCTATAATTTTGAGACAACACGGTATTTCAAGATCTTAATATGTCATTTAATTTGATTAATCTCAAGGTAAATGATCTTGTTTAACTAGTTATTAGATATATATGGGGAGTAACCTAGAAATTTTTATTTCGTATCATATAGAGTGGAATGTGAAATATGTTACTTGGGATGATTTCTATTTGGATAATAATTTAGTGTCACGACCCGTCCTCGGGGCTCGTGCCGTGACTACCCCAAGCCCGCCTTCCATAGGCCAGGGGCTGGCGACTAGCACCAAGGCGTAAATCCCAACAAAAAGGGAAGGCATTGCCTTTGAAAATTAAACAAGCACCACAGTGTAAGCAAGCGGAAAATTAAACACTAAGTAAAAACTGTACAAGCTGTGCTGAAAGTAAAAGGGGCCGGAAATACAAGCCCAACTGTAAAGTACAACTGAAAGGGAAAACAACAACTGAAAGGAAAAACTACAGCGTCGAGCCGTCCTCTGGAAGTCCCACCTGAAGGGTGGGTACAGATAGCCTCCACTGCTCCTCGGGTCCACCTAACCGCTCCGAGTACGTCCCGCCCAGTGGTCCACCTCCAGGTACTGTCCTGCTCCGCACGCCTCCTCCACGATCAGCGATGTCCGTTGTCTGCAACCAACACCACGAAGTGCGGGCATAACCCGTGCAGGGGTGAGTATAAGCTACTCAGTAGGGACCCCGAGACCCCCGAAGGTCTCCCGAAATCCACAAAGGATAATCCACAAAGGAAAAGTACAATCACGAAGTAACATCTGACATGGCTTAGGTATATGCCCATACATATACCTAAGTCTGCAATTCCCCGTTCGGCTCCAACGTCCGAGCCCTAGCACAACCCAGTCCACACAGGAAAGCCAAACGCATACCCACGCAGGATAGAACAACACAATCCACAAAGGAGAGTAAACAGTAAATCCACACAGGATAACTCAACACAATCCACAAAGGAGAGAAACACAAGATTCAGCTCACACAGGTATACTTCTTCGGATGACGATAAAGATGATCACTGAACCATCTAAGTCGTCGGACCCACGAAGGATCGATAGGTACTAACCTTGCAGTGACCCACACAGGATCGGACCCACACAGGATCGCGCCCACGTAGGACCTGTAGGAGTTGTCTCACAGAGAACCGCTGAGTGTTGACCCACACAGGATCGGACCCACACAGGATCAGGCCCACACAGGACCGGGCCTACATAGGACCTGTAGCACTGATCCACGAAGGATCGCTGAGTGTAGTAGTCGTCGCAGTCCGCTGAGGATCTCTACAAAGTCGTCGCCGCAGTCCACTGAGGATCTCTGCACGGTCGTCGTCGGAGTCCATGGAGGATCTCTGCACGGTCGTCGCCGTCGAGGGAGCAGTCACAGCCAGCACTAGGGTTCCCGCACACAGCAAGCTCGTTCGGGAGGGTCCGCACCACGAGCTGAGAGGCTGATACATCAACTGTCACTAATTCCGAAGTTGATGTATCCAAAAGTTCTGTATCGTCAACAGGAACACAACGTCGCAGACGGTGCGTCAATCAGACGCCCGGTCTGAGAGATATTGGCATTTTCGTTCCAGGGATTCAGTTGGTTTTTAAGGCAAACCCAACCCAACCGCACTCCACCTGCATCCAAACCTCGGGCGGAGTATGCCAAAAGATCCGTCTCACTTAGAGGAATTCAACAAAGCTGACGGCACGTCGAACGGTCGCCCGTAGCTCAAGATATGAGCGTTTCCGCTCCGAGGGCCCGGTTGGTCTCGTGTACGAACCAACCCGGCCGAACACAAAGTATTCCGAAACCTTGAGTGCGATATACCGAAACGACCGTCTCGATCCAAGGATCGCGTTTCCGATGACGGCGAGTCGTTTTGAGTCCCGTATCTCAAGATACGGCCATTTGAACGAAGACGTCCGAAGAAGGGGGGGTACGGGCCCGGGACGACCCGGCCCGACCCCCCCTGGGTCTGCCCGAACCGGGTCGACCCGACCCGGGTCCGACCCGGTGGGCCAGGCCCGGCTCGGCTCGGCCGGGCCGAGCGGCAGCTGCCGCGGGCGTTGACCCGCGGCCTGAGGAAAACTGCGGCCCGCGTGCGGGCCGCGCTGGTGAACCGCGGACGCGGCTCTACCGCGTCCCGCCTGGGCGAACCGGCGGCGCGCCGGGGTGCCGCCGGTAGCTTCTCGCGGGCCGCCGGCATCGCTCCGGTGGCCCGTTTTCCTTCCCGTCACCGCCGCTGCTCCTCCCGGGATCCGTTCTTTACTGCGGGATCGTCAAACAACCGCTGCGGAACGTTCCGTCGTCGTCCGTCAAATCCGCACAAAACGAAGAACGGCGGAGGGTCGTCGGGCCGTGTTCGTTTGTCCCACACCCTCCGCATTAGAGATAAACAACCGGGAGAACTTATTCCACACAGGAAACAACAATTTTTAAAAAGATTAAAAATTGTTCACAAAAACGGTTCTTTAATTTCTTTAAGAAACATTGACGGGAATAAATTAAAAAGGGGTAATTCCCATAATAAAATCCCTACCTCGTCGATCGTCACGCGTGAGCGTTCTTCGCGGAAAAGATCGTCGCGGAAGAGAGGGATCGTCGTGTCATCACGGGGAGGCGTCGCGTCGTCGTGGAATCCGGTGTTGATTCGGCGAGCTCAACGAACCAAGAACAACAGATTTAAATTTATTAATATTTAAATCTGTGTTTCGATTAAAACCAAAATAAAAGAACTTGAGAGGAAAATCCGACATCACTCACCTCAACGGTCGGTGATCGGAGATCGGAGCATGGAAGAACGTCTCGGACGGAAGCGTCTTCGATTTCCGGGTTCGGCGTTCTTCGCGTTCTTCGCGTTCTTCGCGTCCTTCGCGAGGGAGAAGAAGAAACAAGAATCCTCTCAAATTTTCCCAAAGACTTTTAGGTTGGTCTTATTTTATTAATATACCAACACACGAAACAGGTTAAGAAACGATTGAATTAATTCGTTGAATTAATTCAATGAAAGAAACAGGCCATTTAATTCACGAAAGAAACAGCCCAATTAAATGGTCTGTTAAGAATTTAGAAAACGTGTCGGTTTACTTTCATTAAGATGGGTTTTCACGGGTGCGTTTCTTAGCGGAAAGAAACGGCGGGGCTCGTGCGGGCCCCACCTTACAAATATCCTACCAATGGGGTATGATATTTCTGGATAGCATCCTATCCAGTTCAACTCAGTTCAAGCCGCCTTTAAGTGGCTTCAAGTGGCATCTAAGTGGCTTAAGTGAAATAAAATAAAGTTGTCGCAAAATTATGTTATTTCTTAACATTAAGCCCGAAAATTAAAAACCACACCCGAGCAAACGCAACTCCGGAAGAGGCGTTTCTAATCGAATATCGGCGCTGTGATTTCATCGGTGCCCTCAGAATTCGATTCCGGGCACCGGTTCAAAAGTTAGAAAAACCCGCTCGTCCGTTCACTGAACGTACCCGAGCCAAACTTCAGAAAATGATTCCGGGCACACCGGGCCTCGGAATCAGGTTCCGTCAGAAACTACGCTCTTGTAAAATTTCAAAGAAAATTAAGAAAAAAAATTTCCTTGAAATTTACGGGTCTTTACATTACTCCCACCTCAGGACTTTACGTCCTCGTAAAGATACATCAAAAACTAGGGAAACAAATGTGGGTACTGAGCACGCATATGAGCCTCCCGCTCCCAAGTGCTCTCCTGGAGGTTCCCGTGCTTCCATCTGATGCGCACAAGAGGAATCGATCGCCCACGTAGGACCCGCTCCTGTCGATCCTCTATCTCCACTGGGACCTCCATAAAAGTCGCCCCATCATCCACGTCTAGCTCCCCATAGTCAATGATGTGCGTCGGGTCGTGCACGTATCTCCTCAGCTGGGATACGTAGAAGACGTCGTGTACCCAGTGCAACTGAGGTGGCAGAGCCAGGCGATAGTCCACCTCTTCGACCCTGCTGAGGACCTGGAAGGGTCCGATGAAGCGTGGAGACAACTTGCCGCCTCGGCCAAATCTCCTCAAACCACGTCGAGGTGAGACCCGCAAGAAGACGTGGTCGCCATCCTCGAACTCTAGTGGTCTCCGCCTCCTGTCAGCATATGACTTCTTCCGGCTCTGTGCTGTCCTCATCCGCTCCTGGATGACCTGGTCCTTCTCTGTCGTGGCCCGGACCATCTCTGGTCCCACAAGTGCTGACTCTCCAGGGTCTGTCCAGCACAAAGGAGATCTGCAAGGCCTTCCGTACAACGCCTCGTAGGGTTCCATCCCGATGGTGGAGTGGTAGCTGTTGTTGTACGCAAACTCTACCAAGGGTATGTGGTCCTCCCAGCTGTGACCAAAGTCGAGGACACATGCACGGAGCATGTCCTCAAGAGTCTGAATGGTCCTCTCCGTCTGACCATCCGTCTGAGGGTGAAAGGCGGTGCTCAGACGTAGTCGCGTCCCGAACGCCTCCTGCAACCCCTTCCAAAGCCGGGAAGTAAAACGAGCATCTCGATCGGAGACGATAGTCGATGGCACACCGTGAAGTCGTACAATCTCCTAAACGTAGAGACGCCCCAATCTCTCCACTGAGCCCCACTCTCGGATGGGTAAGAAATGTGCCGACTTGGTGAGTCGGTCAACAATCACCCAAATGGAGTCGTGACCTATGGAAGTGCGAGGAAGTCCAGTCACGAAGTCCATAGATATCCCGTCCCACTTCCACTCTGGGACCTCCAAGGGCTGTACCAAACCTGCTGGTACCTAATGCTCTGCCTTCACCTGCTGGCAGGTGAGGCACCATGAAACAAACTCTGCCACAGCCTTCTTCATGCCCGGCCACCAGTGATGTCGTCTGAGATCCTGGTACATCTTCGCCACTCCAGGATGTACCGCCAAAGGAGAAGTGTGATACACTATCAGCACCTCCTCTCGTAAAACGACTGGTACCAAGGTACGTCCCCTGAAAAGGACATCGTGCTCTGCTCCAAGGGAGAAACTATCAGGTGCCTGTCCTGAGGATATCTGTGCACGTCGTGTCTCACAGTCAATGTCCCCATGCTGTGCCTCTCTTACCCACTGAAGAAGTGGAGGAGAGACTGTGAGAGACTGAAGGAATGTTGCTCCGTCTCTATCCATGAAGTATATCTGCAAAGCGGCTAGCTGCTCTGTCGCCTCCTCAAGTAGCTGGATGCCCGTCCTCCTACTGAGGGCATCAGCCACCACGTTCCCCTTCCCAGGAGTATAGACTATCTCAAAGTCATAGTCCAGGAGGAACTCGAGCCATCGCCGCTGTCTCAGGTTCAGGTCCTTCTGAGAGAAGATGTACCTGAGACTCTGGTGGTCAGAAAAAACTGTGAAGCGCTCGCCCATCAGATAGTGCCGCCATGTCTTTAGGGAAAGGACCACTGCTGCCAACTCCAAGTCATGGGTAGCGTAGTTCGGCTCATGAGGCCTCAACTGACGTGATCCGTAGGCAATCACGTCCCTCTCCTGCATCAGGACACACCCGATTCCGGTCCCTGATGCATCGCAATAGACTACGTATCCAACTCCCTCCTCAGGAATCCTCAAGATAGGTGCGCTGGTCAACCACTGCCTCAGCTCCTGGAAGCTCTGCTGACATCTGTCTGACCACACGAAGGGTTTACCCTTCTTTTTCAACGCTGAGAGTGGGGCCGCAACTCTGGAGAAGTCCGGCACAAATCTCTGATAGTATCCGTCTAGGCCCAAGAAACTCCGCACCTCTGTCACGCTCTTGGGTGGCTCCCACGCTAGCACTGCCTCGATCTTCACGGGACCCACTGCAACTCCCGCCTCAGAAATGAAGTGCCCCAAGAAGTGGACCTCACGTAACCAGAACTGACACTTCGAGAGCTTTCTATAGAGCTGGTGCTCTAAGAGTGTGTCTAGTACAACACGCAGGTGGTAGGCGTGCTCCTCCTCCGTCGTCAAGTACACCAAAATGTCGTCGATGAAGACCACGACAAATCGATCGAGGTATGGCTGGAAGATCCTGTTCATGAGGCTCATGAACACTGCTAGAGTGTTGGTCACGCCGAAAGGCATAACCAAAAACTCATAGTGGCCATACCGACACCTGAAGGCCGTCTTCTGCACATCCTCATCTCGAACTCTGAGCTGATGATATCCTGACCTGAGGTCTATCTTCGAGAACCACCGTGCTCCCTTGAGCTGGTCGAAGAGGTCATCCATCCTGGGAAGCGGATACTTGTTCCTCACTGTCACCTGATTCAGGAGATGATAATCGACACACAGTCGCAAGCTCCCGTTTGCCTTCTTAGCGAACAAAATCGGGAAAGCCCAGGGCGAAACACTGGGTCGGATGAACCCCTTGCCCTGAAAGTCCTCCAACTATACCCGCAGCTCTCGAAGCTCAGTGGGGGCCATCCGATATGCTGGAGTGGATATCGGGGCTGTCCCGGGGTACAGGTCAAAATAAAATTCTACCTCTCTGCGAGGAGGTAGTCCTAGAACGTCGTCGGGAAAGACGTCCGCGTACTGATCCACCACTGCAGGAAAACTGGGACTCCGCACGTCAACTGCTCCCAGGATGAGGCTAGCCAACTGATGAGTGATGGGTTGACCTCTCCTCTGCGTGAGTCCATCCTGTGCTGCTAAGGCTCCCTTCTCGCCGGTGAAGGTGAACCTGCTCCTGTCGGTGCGCACACATCGCACCTTGCGCCTAATGCAGTCAATCTGAGCATGGACCGTAGATAACCAATCCATGCCCAAGATGACGTCGTAAGGCCTCGACGCCGCTACGAGAAGATCCCAGCTGAAGCTCTCGCCTCCTAGAGTAATCTCACATTGCCGACACCAGTGCGTAATCATCGAGTCTACTCTCGTAGGAGTCTCTAGCCGTAAGGATCGAGCCAACGGCTCCGTCGGAATCTCTGAGCTCCGAACAAGGGTAGTAGCTATGAAAGAGTGACTCGCTCCTGTGTCTATAAGAACTGCAGAAAGGGTGGAATAGACACAGATCGTACCTCGAATCATCTCTGGCGCGCCGTGGTCGTAGGCCTCCGCTGCCTGGAGCTGAGCCTGTCTCTCCCCGCCAGCTCCCTGTGGTCGGGGCGGGCCTCCTGGTGGTGGTGGTGGCAGAGCCTCAAAGCGTCGCCCACCACCTGCTGCTCGGCCAGCTCCTCTGCCTCGTCCGCCTCCTCCCTGCGGACCACCACGGTCGACCCTCTGCCTCTGCCTGGGTGGTCCCTCCACCGTCTGCGGGCCCTCGGTACGACGGGTCGGGCAGTCACGATCCATGTGGCCCCGCCCGCCGCACTCATAGCACGGCCTACCTCTCGGAAAACTGGCTCCGGGCTGGGTGCCCTGCACTGCTGAGCCAGTGTCCTGAGGTCGCCTGCCGGATGGTCTGGTCTTCCTGGAACCCTGAGTCATCCGCCGGCTACCAGCTGCCGAAGACTCCGCTATCTGCCGCCCTGCGGTGGGTCTCGCTGTGGACTCAGCCAGGAAGCTCTCGATCAGCAGGGCTCTCTCCAGTACTACTGCCTGGGTCGGGATGCTGAGGGAGATCAGTGATGCCCTGATATCGTGTCTCAAACCCTGCTCGAAGGTCCGGGCCCGGAAGAAGGGGTCCTGTACCATGTCTGTAGAGTACCGAGAAAGGTCGGTGAACCTCACCGCGTACTGAGCGACCGTCAAGCTGCCCTGCCGCAGCTGAAGAAGCTCCTGGATGCGCACCGCACGGAGGGTGGCCGGGACGAACTCTGAGCGGAAGAGGCTCTCGAAGTCCGCCCAGATGAGGGTGGCCTCATCGTGTACCCGGAGCATCAGGCTCCACCAGCGTCCGGCTGCTGCGTGCAGTAGGCTCTCGGCGAGGATCACCATGAGGTCTGCTGTTGTCCTCACTAGCCTGAAAACTCGGACGACTGCCTCCAGCCAGTCCTCGGCTGCCTGGGGGTCCGACTCCCCACGAAACCTGGGTGGTCGCTGGCGCTGGAACTCGTGCAGAGCTCCGAGGCGTCGTGCGTCGTCAGCTGCCAGTGCTGGTAGCATCGGGGGCTCGGCGGGTAAAGGTACCGCCGGTGCCTCTGCTGTCAACGGGCCCTGTACCGAGGCCTCGTCGCTCGGCGGGCTGTCGTCGCGCCCTACTCTAGGAACCCTAGCTGGCTGCTGTCGTCATGCCATCCTGAAAAGGAAACAAGTATTCCACGGTCAGAACAATATACCTAGTGAGCTGACACAAGTAATCACAAAGAAAACTTGAAACACACATGCAATCAATGTTTTCGTGCATTAAGTCGGGAATCAGATGTCAGGGTCCTGGTGTATGGATACGTCGGCCGTCTCACCAACACTAGACTCCCTGGACTGATAACCACACTCAATACGCTAAACACTATTGCTTCACATAGAAGAAAGATCAAATTCTGCGGTAGAACCGACCAGCTCTGATACCAATTTGTCACGACCCGTACTCGGGGCTCGTGCCGTGACTACCCCAAGCCCGCCTTCCATAGGCCAGGGGCTGGCGACTAGCACCAAAGCGTAAATCCCAACAAAAAGGGAAGGCATTGCCTTTGAAAAGTAAACAAGCACCATAGAGTAAGCAAGTGGAAAAGTAAACACTAAGTAAAAACTGTACAAGCTGTGCTGAAAGTAAAAGGGTCCGGAAATACAAGCCCAACTGTAAAGTACAACTGAAAGGGAAAACATCAACTGAAAGGAAAAACTGCAGCGTTGAGTCGTCCTCTGGAAGTCCCACCTGAAGGGTGGGTACAGATAGCCTCCACTGCTCCTCGGGTCCACCTAACCGCTCCGAGTACGTCCCGCCCAGTGGTCCACCTCCTGGTACTGTCCTGCTCCGCACGCCTCCTCCACGATCAGCGTTGTCCATCGTCTGCAACCAACACCTCGAAGTGCGGGCATAACCCGTGCAGGGGTGAGTATAAGCTACTCAGTAGGGACCCCGAGACCCCCGAAGGTCTCCCGAAATACACAAAGAATAATCCACAAAGGAAAATTACAATCACGAAGTAACATCGGACACGGCTTAGGTATATGCCCATACATATACCTAAGTCTGCAATTCCCCGTTCGGCTCCAACGTCCGAGCCCTAGCACAACCCAGTCCACACAGGAAAGCCAAACGCATACCCACGCAGGATAGAACAACACAATCCACAAAGGAGAGTAAACAGTAAATCCACACAGGATAACTCAACACAATCCACAAAGGAGAGAAACACAAGATTCAGCTCACACAGGTATACTTCTTCGGATGACGATAAAGATGATCACGGAACCATCTAAGTCGTCGGACCCACGAAGGATCGATAGGTACTAACCTTGCAGTGACCCACACAGGATCAGACCCACACAGGATCGGGCCCACGCAGGACCTGTAGGAGATGGCTCACACAGAACCGCTGAGTGTTGACCCACACAGGATCGGACCCACACAGGATCGGGCCCACACAGGACTGGGCCAACGCAGGACCTGTAGCACTGATCCACGTAGGATCGCTGAGTGCAGTAGTCGTCGCAGTCCGCTGAGAATCTCTGCACAGTCGTCGCCGCAGTCCACTGAGGATCTCTGCACGGTCGTCGTCGGAGTCCACAGAGGATCTCTGCACGGTCGTCGCCGTCGAGGGAGCAGTCGCAGCCAGCACTAGGGTTCTCGCACACAGCAAGCTCGTTCGGGAGGGTCCGCTCCACGAGCCGAGAGGCTGATACATCAACTGTCACGAAGTCCGAAGTTGATGTATCCAAAAGTTCCATATCGTCAACAGGAACTCAACGTCGCAGACGGCGCGTCAATCAGACGCCCGGTCTGAGAGATATTGACATTTTCGTCCCAGGGGCCCGGTTGGTTTTTAAGGTAAAACCAACCCGAACGCACTCTACCTGCATCCAAACCTCGGGCAGAGTATGCCAAAAGATCCATCTCACTTAGAGGAATTCAACAAAGCTGACGGCACATCAAACGGACGTCTGTAGCTCAAGATATGAGTGTTTCCGCTCCGAGGGCCCGGTTGGTCTCGTGTACGAACCAACCCGGCCGAACTCAAAGTATTCCGAAACCTTGAGTACGATATACCGAAACGACCGTCTCGATCCAAGGATCGTGTTGCCGCTGACGGCGAGTCGTTTGGAGGCTCGTAGCTCAAGATACGGCCATTTGAACAAAGACGTCCGAAGAAGGGGGGTACGGGCCCGGGCCGACCCGGCCCGACCCCCCCAGGGTCGGCCCGAACCGGGTCGTCCGGACCCGGGTCCGACCCGGTTGGCCCGGCCCGGCCCGGCCGGGGCCGGTCCGGCTAGGCTCGGCCGGCTCGGCTTGGCCGAGCGGCAGGCGCCGCGGGCGTTGACCCGCGGCCTGAGGAAAACCGCGGCCCGCGTGCGGGCCGCGCTGGTGAACCGTGGACGCGGCTCTGCCGCGTCCCGCCTAGGCGAACCGGATCCGCGCGGCCGCGGGTCCGTTGGCCGCCGCCGCCGGCAGCTTCTCGCGGGCCGCCGGCGTCGCTCCGGTGGCCCGTTTTCCTTCCCGTCTGCGCCGCTGCTCCTCCAGGGATCCGTTCTTTACTGCGGGATCGTCAAACAACCGCTGCAGCACGTTCCGTCATCGTCCGTCAAATCCGCACAAAACGATGAACGGCGGAGGGTCGTCGTGCCGTGTTCGTTTCGCCCGCACCCTCCGCGTTAGAGATAAACAACCAGGAGAAATTATTCCACACAGGAAACAAGAATTTTTAAATAGATTAAAAATTGTTCACAAAAACGGTTCTTTAATTTCTTTAAGAAACATTGACGGGAATAAATTAAAAAGGGGTAATTCCCATAATAAAATCCCTACCTCGTCGATCGTCACGCGCGGGCGTTCTTCGCGGAAAAGATCGTCGCGGACGAGAGGGATCGTCGCGTCGTCACGGGGAGGCGTCGCGTCGTCGTGGAATCCGGTGTTGATTCGGCGAGCTCAACGAACCAAGAACAACAGATTTAAATTTATTAATATTTAAATCTGTGTTTCGATTAAAACCAAAAGAAAAGAACTTGAGAGGAAAATCCGACATCACTCACCTCAACGGTCGGTGATCGGAGATCAGAGCGTGGAAGAACGTCTCGGACGGAAGCGTCGTCGATTTCCGGGTTCGGCGTTCTTCGCGTTCTTCGCGTTCTTCGCGTCCTTCGCGAGGGAGAAGAAGAAACAAGAATCCTCTCAAATTTTCCCAAAGATTTTTAGGTTGGTCTTATTTTATTAATATGCCAACACACGAAACAGGTTAAGAAACGATTGAATTAATTCGTTGAATTAATTCAACGAAAGAAACAAGCCATTTAATTCACGAAAGAAACAGCCCAATTAAATGGTCTGTTAAGAATTTAGAAAACGCGTCGATTGACTTTCATTAAGATGGGTTTTCACGGATGCGTTTCTTAGCGGAAAGAAACGGCGGGGCTCGTGCGGGCCCCACCTCACAAATATCCTACCAAGGGGGTAAGATATTTCTGGATAGCATCTTATCCAGTTCAACTCAGTTCAAGAAGCCTTTAAGTGGATTCAAGTGGCTTCCAAGTGGCTTAAGTGAAATAAAATAAAGTTATCGCAAAATTATTTTATTTCTTAACTTTAAGCCCGAAAATTAAAAACCACACCCGAGCAAACGCAACTCCGAAAGAGGCGTTTCTAATCGAATACCGGCGCTGCGATTTCATCGGTGCCCTCAGAATTCGATTCCGGGCACCGGTTCCAAAGTTAGAAAAACTCGCTCGTCCGTTCACTGAAGGTACCCGAGCCAAACTTCGGAAAATGATTCCGGGCACACCAGGCCTCGGAATCAGGTTCCGTCAGAAACTGCGCTCTTGTAAAATTCCAAAAAAAATTAAGAAAAAAAATTCCATGAAATTTTCGGGTCTTTACATTACTCCCACCTCAGGACATTACGTCCTCGTAAAGATACATCCAAAACTAGGGAAACAAATGTGGGTACTGAGCACGCATATGAGCCTCCCGCTCCCAAGTGCTCTCCTGGAGGTTCCCGTGCTTCCATCTGATGCGCACAAGAGGAATCGATCGCCCACATAGGACCCGCTCCTGTCGATCCTCTATCTCCACTGGGACCTCCGTAAAAGTCACCCCATCATCCACGTCTAGCTCCCCATAGTCAATGATGTGCGTCGGGTCGTGCACGTATCTCCTCAGCTGGGATACGTAGAAGACGTCGTGTACCCGGTGCAACTGAGGTGGCAGAGCCAGGCGATATGCCACCTCTCCGACCCTGTTGAGGACCTGGAAGGGTCCGATGAAGCGTGGAGACAACTTGCCGCCTCGGCCAAATCTCCTCAAACCACGTCGAGGTGAGACCCGCAAGAAGTCATGGTCGCCATCCTCGAACTCTAGTGGTCTCCGCCTCCTGTCAGCATAGGACTTCTGCCGGCTCTGTGCTGTCCTCATCCGCTCCTGGATGACCTGGTCCTTCTCTGTCGTGGCCCGGACCATCTCTGGTCCCACAAGTGCTGACTCTCCAGGGTCTGTCCAGCACAAAGGAGATCTGCAAGGCCTGCCGTACAACGCCTCGTAGGGTTCCATCCCGATGGTGGAGTGGTAGTTGTTGTTGTACGCAAACTCTACCAAGGGTAGGTGGTCCTCCCAGCTGCGACCAAAGTCGAGGACACATGCGAGGAGCATGTCCTCGAGAGTCTAAATGGTCCTCTCCGTCTGACCATCCGTCTGAGGGTGAAAGGCGGTGCTCAGACGTAGTCGCGTCCCGAACGCCTCCTGCAACCCCTTCCAAAGCCGGGAAGTAAAACGAGCATCTCGATCGGAGACGATATTCGATGGCACACCGTGAAGTCGTACAATCTCCTGAACGTAGAGACGCCCCAAGCTCTCCACTGAGCCCTGCTCTCGGATGGGTAAGAAGTGTTCTGACATGGTGAGTCGGTCAACAATCACCCAAATGGAGTCATGACCTCTGGAAGTGCGAGGAAGTCCAGTCACGAAGTCCATAGATATCCCGTCCCACTTCCACTCTGGGACCTCCAAGGGCTGTACCAAACCTGCTGGTACCAGATGCTCTGCCTTCACCTGCTGGCAGGTGAGGCACCGTGAAACGAACTCTGCCACAGCCTTCTTCATGCCCGGCCACCAGTGCTGTCGTCTGAGATCCTGGTACGTCTTCGCCACTCCAGGATGTACCGCCAAAGGAGATGTGTGATAAACTCTCAGCACCTCCTCTCGTAAAGCTACTGGTACCAAGGTACGTCCCCTGAAAAGGACATCGTGCTCTGCTCCAAGGGAGAAACCATCAGGTGCCTGTCCTGAGGATATCTATGCACGCCGTGTCTCACAGTCAATGTCCCCATGCTGTGCCTCTCTGACCCACTGAAGAATTGGAGGAGAGACTGTGAGAGACTGAAGGAAGGTTGCTCCGTCTCTATCCATGAAGGATATCTGCAAAGCGGCTAGCTGCTCTGTCGCCTCCTCAAGTAGCTGGATGCATGTCCTCCTGCTGAGGGCAACAGCCACCACGTTCCCCTTCCCAGGAGTATAGACTATCTCAAAGTAATACTCCTGGAGGAACTCGAGCCATCGCCGCTGTCTCAGGTTCAGGTCCTTCTGAGAGAAGATGTACCTGAGACTCTGGTGGTCAGAAAAGACTGTGAAGCGCTCGCCCATTAGATAGTGCCGCCATGTCTTCAGGGCAAAGACCACTGCTGCCAAATCCAAGTCATGGGTAGCGTAGTTCTGCTCATGAGGCCTCAACTGACATGATCCGTAGGCAATCACGGCCCGCTCCTGCATTTGGACACACCCGAGTCCGGTCCCTGATGCATCGCAGTAGACTACGTATCCAACTCCCTCTTCAGGCAACCTCAAGATAGGTGCACTGGTCAACCTCTGCCTCAGCTCCTGGAAGCTCTGCTGACATCTGTCTGACCACACGAAGGGTTTCCCCTTCTTTTTCAACGCTGAGAGTGGGGCCGCAACTCTGGAGAAGTCTGGCACAAATCTCCGATAGTATCCGGCTAGGCCCAAGAAACTCCGCACCTCTGTCACGCTCTTGGGTGGCTCCCACGCTAGCACTGCCTCGATCTTCGCGGGACCCACTGCAACTCCCGCCTCAGAAATGACATGCCCCAAGAAGTGGACCTCACGTAACCAGAACTGACACTTCGAGATCTTGCCATAAAGTTGGTGCTCTCAGAGTGTGTCTAGTACAACACGCAGGTGGTAGGCGTGCTCCTCCTCCGTCGTCGAGTACACCAAAATGTCGTCGATGAAGACCACGACAAATCGATCGAGGTATGGCTGGAAGATCCTGTTCATGAGGATCATGAACACTGCTGGAGTGTTGGTCACGCCGAAAGGCATAACCAAAAACTAATAGTGGCCATACCGACACCTGAAGGTCGTCTTCTGCACATCCTCATCTCGAACTCTGAGCTGATGATAGCCTGACCTGAGGTCTATCTTCAAGAACCACCGTGCTCCCTTGAGCTGGTCGAAGAGGTCATCAATCCTGGGAAGCGGATACTTGTTTCTCATTGTCACCTGATTCAGGCAATGATAATCGACACACAGTCGCAAACTCCCGTCTGCCTTCTTGGCGAACAAAATCTGGAAAGCCCAGGGCGAAACACTGGGTCGGATGAACCCCTTGCCCTGAAAGTCCTCCAACTGTACCCGCAGCTCTCGAAGCTCAGCGGGGCCCATCCGATATGCTGGAGTGGATATCGGGGCTGTCCCGGGGTACAGGTCAAAATAAAAGTCTACCTCTCTGCGAGGAGGTAGTCCTGGAACGTCGTCGGGAAAGACGTCCGCGTACTGATCCACCACTGCAGGAAAATTGGGACTCCGCACGTCAACTGCTCCCAGGATGAGGCTACCCAACTGATGAGTGATGGGCTGACCTCTCCTCTGCGTGAGTCCATCCTGTGCTGCTAAGGCTCCCTTCTCGCCGGTGAAGGTGAACCTGCTCCCGTCGGTGCGCACACATCGCACCTTGCGCCTAATGCAGTCAATCTGAGCATGGACCGTAGATAACCAATCCATGCCCAAGATGACGTCGTAAGGCCTCGACGCCGCTATGAGAAGATCCCAGCCGAAGCTCTCGCCTCCTAGAGTAAGCTCACACTGCCGGAACCAGTGCGTAATCGTCGAGTCTGCTCCCGTAGGAGTCTCTAGCCGTAAGGATCGAGCCAACGGCTTCGTCGGAATCTCCGAGCTCCGAACAAGGGTAGTGGCTATGAAAGAGTGACTCGCTCCTGTGTCTATAAGAACTGAAGCAAGGGTGGAATAGACACAGATCGTAGCTCGAATCATCTCTGGCCCACCGTGGTCGTAGGCCTCCGCTGCCTGGAGCTGAGCCTGTCTCTGCCTGCCAGCTCCCTGTGGTCGGGGCGGGCCTCCTGGTGGTGGTGGTGGCAGAGCCTCAAAGCGTCTCCCACCACCTACTGCTCGGCCAGCTCCTCTGCCTCGTCCGCCTCCTCCCTGCGGACCGCCACGGTCGACCCTCTGCCTCTGCCTGGGTGGTCCCTCCACCGTTTGCGGACCCTCGGTACGACGGGTCGGGTAGTCATGAGCCATGTGGCCCCGCCCGCCGCACTCATCGCACTGCCTACCTCTCGGAAGACTGGCTCCGGGCTGGGTGCCCTGCACTGCTGAGCCAGTGTCCCGAGGTCGCCTGCCGGATGGTCTGGTCTGCCTGGAACCCTGAGTCATCCTCCGGCTACCAGCTGCCGAAGACTCCGCTATCTGCCGCCCTGCGGTGGGTCTCGCTGTGGACTCATCCAGGAAGCTCTCGATCATGAGGGCTCGCTCCAGTACTCCTTCCTGGGTCGGGATGCTGAGGGAGATCAGAGATGCCCTGATCTCATGTCTCAAACCCTGCTCGAAGGTCCGGGCCCGGAAGAAGGGGTCCCGTACCATGTCTGTCGAGTATCGAGAAAGGTCGGTGAACCTCGCCGCGTACTGAGCGACCGTCAAGTTGCCCTGCCGCAGCTGAAGAAGCTCCTGGATGCGCACCGCACGGAGGGTGGCCGGGACGAACTCTGAGCGGAAGAGGCTCTCGAAGTCCGTCCAGATGAGGGTGGCCTCATCGTGTACCCGGAGCATCAGGCTCCACCAGCGTCCGGCTGCTGCGTGCAGTAGGCTCGCCGCGAGGATCACCATGAGGTCTGCTGGTGTCCTCACTAGCCTGAAAACTCGGACGACCGCCTCCAGCCAGTCCTCGGCTGCCTGGGGGTCCGACTCCCCACGGAACCTGGGTGGTCGCTGGTGCTGGAACTCGTGCAGAGCTCCGAGGCGTCGTGCGTCGTCAGCTGCCATTGCTGGTAGCATCGGGGGCTCGGCGGGTAAAGGTACCGCCGGTGCTTCTGGTGTCAACGGGCCCTGTACCGAGGCCTCGTCGCTCGGCGGGCTGTCGTCGCGCCCTACTCTAGGAACCCTAGCTGGCTGCTATCGTCGTGCCATCCTGAAAAGGAAACAAGTATGCCACGGTCAGAACAGTATACCTGGTGAGCTGACACAAGTAATCACAAAGAAAACATGAAACACACATGCAATCAATGTTTTCGTGCATTAAGTCGGAAATCAGAAGTCAGGGTCCTGGTGTATGGATACGTCGGCCGTCGCACTAACACTAGACTCCCTGGACTGATAACCACACTCAATACGCTAAACACTATTTCTTCACATAGAAGAAAGATCAAAGTCTACGGTAGAACTGACCAGCTCTGATACCAATTTGTCACGACCCGTCCTCGGGGCTCGTGCCGTGAGTACCCCAAGCCCGCCTTCCATAGGCCAGGGGCTGGCGACTAGCACCAAAGCGTAAATCCCAACAAAAAGGGATGGCATTGCCTTTGAAAAGTAAACAAGCACCACAGAGTAAGAAAGCGGAAAAGTAAACACTAAGTGAAAACTGTACAAGCTGTGCTGAAAGTAAAAGGGGCCGGAAATACAAGCCCAACTGTAAAGTACAACTGAAAGGGAAAACATCAACTGAAAGGAAAAACTGCATCGTCGAGCCGTCCTCTAGAAGTCCCACCTGAAGGGTGGGTACAGATAGCCTCCACTGCTCCTCGGGTCCACCTAACCGCTCCGAGTACGTCCCGCCCAGTGGTCCACCTCCAGGTACTGTCCTGCTCCGCACGCCTCCTCCACGATCAGCGTTGTCCGTCGTCTGCAACCAACACCACGAAGTGCGGGCATAACCCGTGCAGGGTGAGTATAAGCTACTCAGTAGGGACCCCGAGACCCCCGAAGGTCTCCCAAAATACACAAAGGATAATCCACAAAGGAAAAGTACAATCACGAAGTAACATCTGACACAGCTTAGGTATATGCCCATACATATACCTAAGTCTGCAATTCCCCGTTCGGCTCCAACGTCCGAGCCCTAGAACAACCCAGTCCACACAGGAAAGCCAAACGCATACCCACGCAGGATAGAACAACACAATCCACAAAGGAGAGTAAAGAGTAAATCCACACAGGATAACTCAACACAATCCACAAAGGAGAGAAACACAAGATTCAGCTCACACAGGTATACTTCTTCGGATGACGATAAAGATGATCACGGAACCATCTAAGTCGTCGGACCCACGAAGGATCGATAGGTACCAACCTTGCAGTGACCCACACAGGATTGGACCCACACAGGATCGGGCCCACGTAGGACCTGTAGGAGTTGGCTCACACAGAACCGCTGAGTGTTGACCCACACAGGATCGGACCCACACAGGATCGGGCCCACACAGGACCGGGCCCACACAGGACCTGTAGCGCTGATCCACGTAGGATCGCTGAGTGCAGTAGTCATCGCAGTCCGCTGAGGATCTCTGCACAGTCGTCGCCGCAGTCCACTGAGGATCTCTGCACGGTCGTCGTCGGAGTCCACGGAGGATCTCTGCACGGTCGTCGCCGTCGAGGGAGCAGTCGCAGCCAACACTAGGGTTCCCGCACATAGCAAGCTCGTTCGGGAGGGTCCGCTCCAAGAGCCGAGAGGCTGATACATCAACTGTCACGAAGTCCGAAGTTGATGTATCCAATAGTTCTGTATCGTCAACAGGAACTCAACGTCGCAGACGGCGCGTCAATCGGACGCCCGGTCTGAGAGATATTGACATTTTCGTCCCAGGGGCCCGGTTGGTTTTTAAGGCAAAACCAACCCGACCGCACTCCACCTGCGTCCAAACCTCGGGCGGAGTATGCCAAAAGATCCGTCTCACTTATAGGAATTCAACAAAGCTGACGGCACATCAAACGGACGTCCGTAGCTCAAGATATGAGCCTTTCCGCTCCGAGGGCCCGGTTGGTCTCGTGTACGAACCAACCCACCCGAAAGCAAGTATTCCGAAACCTTGAGTGCGATATACCGAAACGACCGTCTCGATCCAAGGATCGTGTTTCCGCTGACGGCGAGTCATTTGGAGGCCCTTAGCTCAAGATACGGCCATTTGAACGAAGACGTCCGAAGAAGGGGGGTACGGGCTCGGGCCGACCCGGCCCGACCCCCCCTGGGTCGGCCCGAACCGGGTCGACCCAAACCGGGACGTCCAGACCCGGGTCCCACCCGGTTGGCCCGGCCCGGCCCGGCTAGGGCCGGTCCGGCTCGGCCGGCTCGGCTCGGCCGGCTCGGCTTGGCCGAGCGGCAGGCGCCGCGGGCGTTGACCCGCGGCCTGAGGAAAAACGCGGCCCGCGTGCGGGCCGCGCTGGTGAACCGCGGACGCGGCTCTACCACGTTCTTCCTGGGCGAACCGGATCCGCGCGGCCGCGGGTCCGTTGGCCGCCGCCGCCGGTAGCTTCCGCGGGCCGCCGGCGTCGCGCCGGTGGCCCGTTTTCCTTCCCGTCTGCGCCGCTGCTCCTCCCGGGATCCGTTCTTTACTGCGGGATCGTCAAACAACCGTTGCGGCACGTTCCGTCGTCGTCCGTATAATCCACACAAAACGAAGAACGACGGAGGGTCGTCGGGCCGTGTTCTTTTGGCCCGCACCCTCCGCGTTAGAGATAAACAACCGGGAGAAATTATTCCACAGAGGAAACAACAATTTTTAAAAAGATTAAAAATTGTTCACAAAAACGGTTCTCTAATTTCTTTTTGAAACATTGACGGGAATAAATTAAAAAGGGGTAATTCCCAAAATAAAATCCCTTCCGCGTCGATCGTCGCGCACGGGCGTTCTTCGCGGAAAAGATCATCGCGGAAGAGAGGGATCGCCGCGTCGTCATGGGGAGGCGTCGCGTCGTCGCGGAATCCGGTGTTGAGTCAGCGAGCTCAACGAACCAAGAACAACAGATTTAAATTTATTAATATTTAAATCTGTGTTTCGATTAAAACCAAAAGAAAAGAACTTGAGGGGAAAATCTGACATCACTCACCTCAACGGTCGGTGATCGGAGATCGGAGCGTGGAAGAACGTCTCGGACGGAAGCGTCGTCGATTTCCGGGTTTGGCGTTCTTCGCGTTCTTCGCGTTCTTCGCATCCTTCGCGAGGGAGAAGAAGAAACAAGAATCCTCTCAAATTTTCCCAAAGATTTTTAGGTTGGTCTTATTTTATTAATATGCCAACACACGAAACAGGTTAAGAAACGATTGAATTAATTCGTTGAATTAATTCAACGAAAAAAATAGGCCATTTAATTCACGAAAGAAACAGCCCATTTAATTCATGAATGAAACATCCCAATTAAATGGTCTGTTAAGAATTTAGAAAACGCGTCGGTTGACATTCATTAAGACAGGTTTTCACGGGTGCGTTTCTTAGCGGAAAGAAACGGCGGGGCTCATGCGGGCCCCACCTCACAAATATCCTACCAAGAGGGTAGGATATTTCTGGATAGCATCCTATCCAGTTCAACTCAGTTCAAGCTACCTTTAAGTGGCTTCAAGTGGCTTCCAAGTGGCTTAAGTGAAATAAAATAAAGTTGTCGCAAAATTATTTTATTTCTTAACTTTAAGCCCGAAAATAAAAAACCACACCCGAGCAAACGCAACTCCGGAAGAGGTGTTTCTAAGCGAATACCAGCGCTGCGATTTCATCGGTGCCCTTAGAATTTGATTTCAGGCACCGGTTCAAAAGTTAGAAAAACCCGCTCGTCCGTTCACTGAACGTACTCGAGCCAAACTTCAGAAAATGATTCTGGGCACACCGGGCCTCGGAATCAGGTGCCGTCAGAAACTACGCTCTTGTAAAATTCCAAAGAAAATTAAGAAAAAAATTTCCTTGAAATTTACGGGTCTTTACATTTAGAGTTATATTTATATAATAAGAGGGTGAAATAGAAGTTGTGATTTATCTGTCTTTAATAGAGGATAATTTGTGTGTGGGAACTGAATATCATATTTAGAGGCCAATTTTTCTATGGAAATTTTTTTTTCATAAGGGGGAGACTAAATATCATTGTTTCAATGATATTTTTTTATTTATTCACTGTGAATTAATATACTTTACATTAAAATGGATTTAGATGTGTAGAATAAGGATAGGTTTATTAAAATTATACATTCCTACCCAAGTTTATCTCAATATGGGATCCTTAGGCTCTCTAATAAGTGAAGAGTAGTTATTGGATCTTATAATTTTTTTAACTATCAAGGATTCTTCTCTTAATTCATCTGGCTCAATTCATTCCTTACCATTTCATTCTGGTTATGAACTCCTACATCCTCTCTAGGATATTTTAAATTTTCTAATTTTCATATGGAGTACATATTTAATAGTGATTTAAATCACTATCATATTATTAGAGACCATTGTATCACTAGAGGTAATACATTATTATCCCCTAAAAAAATATGATTTCATAAAGGCATAAAAATTGTATGGTTGAGATGATAATATTTTGATGAGATGGTATAGAACTAATTGAGGGAATCCCCATGATGTCCCTAAGACTATGAGACATAATAAAGAATGTTTTAATAATGGTGGTAATTAATACTGTGGTAGAGAATCTTCTTATGAGAAACTTGATCATGTTTATGTTTAAAAATTATGGACCATAGGTGATTTGAGGAAACATATATTTTTCACCCTATTAACACTAATTTTTTGATTCGTGTACATTACACTACTTTATTTTAGAAAAGGTGTTCTATAGATTTGGAATTAATGATTAGGGGACTATAACGACACTGGTGATGACCAATCTAGTTATATGTTAAAGGACTCTTATTGACATGTAATGGATTTTTAATATAATGATGGGAATCCTCAAGGGTCCGGGATTTCATATTTTTCCAATAGAGGAAACCAATTTATTCCTTATCATTGGATATTTTTATTCTATGTTCTGAGTTAAAAATTTATATTAGTGTATAGTACTAGTTTATATCAAGGAGTTTAGATGTCTTGAATTAATTGTGGAGTGAGTTTTTATATAGTTTGTATATGATCGAATACACTTTGGTTTTATTTTGAATGCCTATCTGTAACACCCCAGGTAAATAATGAATATGGCATATTTATATTTATCCATATTTGTGAATAAAATATTAATATTACTTTAAAGGGGATTCTATGCTCGATGGCGTACCCAATACGCAACAACGAGTTTCTTGGGAATCTTACGTTGAACTCTAATAATAAAATAATATTATGTAACACCTAGCCGTTGTAATGGTGGGAATGAATAGAACTAACTAAAAAATGATTATATATGTTTGTGAAATATTTTTACTCTTTACAATAAATGTTAGAGGACTAAAAATGCAAATGAATCCAGTTTTTAAGTGTAAACATTCTAATATTATTTAAAAGGTCGATTAACCGCCTTTGGATGGAGAACCCCTTTTAAATCCACTTTTTGAAAATTTTATAAGCTCTATTTTTAAAAATAAACATATTATTTATGATTGGGACATTGAAATTAACCTGGATTAATTTTTGATATTTTTCTGACAATGTTCATCTTTCAATTAATAGTGAAAAATACTGCATTTTACATCAAAACTGATTTTTCATATAATTTAATTATATGGTTATATTATCTTTTTAATTTGTTTTAAAGTGTAATTAGAATATATTTTTACCCTGTAATTAAATTATGGTAATTGGGATTAATTTCACTTTGGAAATAGGCATAAACAAGTGCCAAAATTTTCAAAAATATTGTTTCTCAAAAAACCCGCTATTTGTTTTGACAACTGGATATTTTTTTAAATTAATTATTGAAATTTATGTGTTTAGAATTTCGTAAAATGGATTACATATTTGGAATCGGAAGTTCCAAATTATGTAATTAAGACTCTTTTGTTTTTGGACATTATGAATAGTAACTACGGTAATTATCTTTAATTATCTTGATTAATGAGTAATCGAGAAGTTAAAGATAATAAGATAATTTCATAATAATAATAAATGACAACAAAATATGTCCTAAGGCTACTGGTTGTCTCATGTCCGACCATGGGATGCCTTGTTCCAAACTTGGGGGCCCCATGGAATCATTTTTGTGAGAAAGTGACTTTTTATCTTTTTATTTTTAAAGAATGATAAATGTAACAAAGAATATATCACCGATGGAGAATATTTTTAATTATGTCTACATAAATTATATTTTGGAATATAAATATTCATTATAAATCTAAAAATATTTCCTACATCATAGTATTTATTTTATAATTTCTAGACATTAAATAAATTAAATTATTTATGACATCATGATGATGCAGCGATGACCTCATTATTTAATGATTGCAATAAAATGGAAAGATAATGTAAAATCTAAGACATAAACTTGTCAAAAAACTGTTGTATGGGTGGATTTCGAATCCTTATCACCTTATCCCCAAAACACTTCAATTTGGGACCATTAAAATCCGAAACTCATTTGAAAATAAAGTTACATTTTATACCTTTCCAAGAGTGCCCCTCCTCTCCTCTTATAAAAGGCCCCCACCTCTACCTCTTTACACGCACATCCAAAGCCTTTGGCTCGGCCACCCCAGCCCATTTCATCTCTACACATCCCTCTCTAACTCCTTGAATCCTCACTTTGGGCAGAGTCATTTCCAAGGAAGCCTTTGAGCTCAAATCAAAGGAAGTTACCCGATTTAAAGGTAATGTCTTCACTTGTGTCCTTTTGTTTTATTTTGATTCTCCAACCCCCTAAACTCTTTTTATTAATTTCTTTTGTAACAAATAAATTATCTTAAATATACTAGGATTTCATTATAAGAAGAAATCGAGCTAAACTTACACACACCTACATCTAATGGTTAAATAACATTTTGTTTCTGTGGATGGCGAATTTCTGCCTCCCGAAACGATGATTGTTCAACATTCTTCTAACACCTTCAAAGGTGGCCATTAATATGAAACTATATTTATATATGATATATAATATGTTTATGTTTTACTTAAGCTTCTGTATTTTTCATTTATGGAATACCATTATGGTTTCCATTACGGGTAAACACGATATCTTCATTTAAGGAAGTGCGTACTACCGCCCCCTCAAAGTGATTTGATTCGTTAATACCATATGTGGTACGTATATAGGATATATTTAATGATATTATATATGATACCATACTGGAATTAAAATACTATTATGTATCATTATGTTTTAATTCCATTAAATATGAAATAGAAATGGATGTAGCGTTCATGCGTACATACGGCTTACCATCTCCATGAACGGTGCATTTCATTTCTTAACTCTAAATGTTATGTATAATTATAAATGCATTAATATACTGGATATATATGATATATATGATATATACATCATGAATAAAATTATGGATATAATGAACCTTTGACCACACGAACAACATGTAATTGTAAGATGTCCACTTTCGACTTAAGATCCAAATATCGACAAAACAAACATTATTAACTTAAATGATTACATAATGTTTATGGCATGGTAATAAGTGATATAAAAAGAATAATGATTTTGAAAAAGGTTCTTAATAAAGTATAAATTAATTCATGTTTATTATTCTGGATATTATAGAACGATCGAGTCATGTTAGACCCGAGGTAAGGGATCTTACTCCTCTCTTTCTTTTTAAGTACACTCTTTTATGTCATTCCTTCTAAAGCTCATCTTTCTTGTGATTGGTTTGTTTTTTTATATTACTCTTACTGTATTTTTTATGTACATATGATGAGAGACCCTATTCTCTCTCATCAATCCATTTTGGAAGTTTCGAGTGGCACCGTTACGCTGCCAAATTTTCGTAAGAGATCTAACCTTTCTCTTTCTTTTTAAGTACTCTCCTTTATGTCACTTATTTTAAAATCCACTTTGTTATGTTGGGGGATGTTATTTTATATTCCTCTTTATATAAACTTTATTTTTATGTGATGATAGACCCTATTTCCTCTCATCAATCAATTTTGGATGTTTTATGTGGCGTTGTTAGGCTGCCGAGTTTTCATAAGAGATTTTTCATCTCACTTTTATTCCCGTGAGATTTATGCTACATTTGCCACATTTTCATTTGAGTGGTTTATTTACTGCCCATTATTACACTCCTTTTTTAATATAATTTCTTTTATGGTTCTTTTCATATTCATGGTATGACACTTCTTCAATGGGGTGTACTTTTTGAAAGTTACCCAAGTCGATAAGGGAACCTTTCACCCTCCTCTTTTTAAAAGACTTCGTTTGTTATGTCTTTTAATTCACATACTATTATGTTGGGATATGTTCTTCTATATCCTGATTGATGTAAATTTTATGTCCAAGTGATGATATTCCCTTTTTATCTCTAATCAACTCATTTTCTAAATTTTTGAAGTGACGTCGTTAGGCTGTCAAATTTTACCAAGGGAACTTTTTAACCCAATTTCAATTTCTTTGGGTTCAACATGTAGTTATTGAATATTTCATCCTTTGAATATGTGTGAATGACCTTTTATTGTTTTACACTTAATATCCAATTATATTGGGTGTATTTATATTTTTCACACATAATTTTGAGATTGATTTATCCTTAATTTAAGGATACCTTCTTTATAAGGGATTTCATCACATTTTACATCTCTATTGAGACTTCATTGTTGTTATGCACCAATTCACTCTTATATGGTGTATATAATATCCTTTGGAATATTATATCATTAATCCATTTATTCTCATGACATTATAAAGTTTAGATTAAATGTTATTCCTCAATTATTGTATTCATGTGTCTCTAATTTTGGTAAAAACCCTTTAACCAAAATATCACTTTAAATGTTTTAATGATTTGTTCTTATTCATATCCATGTTTTCAAAATGGTTTTAAGGATTTATTTATATCGATATTAATGGTCTAAAATGTTAAAAGCTTCAAGGTGGTATGAGACACTTTTATTCAAAAATCTCTTTATTAAATGTTTTAAATGGTTTTGAAATTTTTTTTTTTAATGGATTCATTATTTCAATATCCTAAAATGTTATATTGTGATTAAAATGTGGAAATGTTATATTTCTTTTATGCATCTTTTATGTGATACATTTATGTTATGGTTCTTGAGAATTGATATGAAAACAGGTGGTTCCGTCATAAACTAAGGGCGGGTGAGCCCGATATGGCTCTCCAATGCATTGGGTAACGCGAAGGGGTTAAACGTTAAGGTTTCTCCGAAGAGATTTAGGGAATATACTGTGGTGGGTATTCCAAACGTAAACAAGATGGTTACTCCCTACGTAATAAAGTGATGAATTCCTCAAGTTACCTTTATGTCGTTATGATTTCTATGATTTATTCATGATTTTATGATGTATGTTAGAGTGACTATGTTTAATGGTTAATGTATGATTTCATTATTATGTATATGTGAACTCATGTTTCCTATCCATATTTTTATAACCCTTACTGATCTTTTTATGCTCATCCCATGTTTTTGAAATGTTTTTCACAGGTCAAGGGAAAGGTACATGATGTGATGATCGTGTCAAGGATGTGTCAAGAAAGAATCAATGTTTTATTTTAAATATGTCTCCATTGATGGGAAAAATGATTACTGTCTTTTATGTAACCACTTTGTTTAAATGTGGAATGTAATGCAAGTTTCATGATCTAATTCTCTAAAACTCTAAACCTGAAAAGATCCTCAATGTGTAATCTTGTAATAACTCAAGAGTATGTAAGGTTTAAGGATGGGTCCTTATAGTTGGTATCAAAGGTCGGTTTAGATAACTTTAGAGGTTAGGGTTTTCTTTAAGCATAAGTGACATTACCATAATGGTTAGGATTTCAGAAAGGGTCCTAGTTTTAGATAAAGTGAATGAGTATGTATATAATAGTGTTTATCGTCCTCATTAGTACATGATGGTTTTGTTGATATACTCACACTGACCTTTCTGTTTTTAGTGAATGGATGGATCAAGAAGGCACCAAAGAGACAATAGGTTTGAAGGAAACTGTGGTGGTTCTTTGTTTAAGATACTAGATAAAATGGGGGATTCAATGAGGAAACTCGTGGTTGTTCTAAACCAAATATCAATGATTCATGACCAACCACTTGAAACATGGTATGTTCTGTAATGCATCATGTACGAGATGACCAATCGATGTGGAAGTTCAGGTAATAATTATAAAGGTAACCATTAGAGTTTATATGATCCTTACTTTTGAGGTAATTATGTGTTATTATATGATATGCTGGAAAATGAAAGGCATGGGATAAACTTGAGGTTAAAATATTTTATGATCATTTTTCACGATTTTATCTCATTTTTGGAAATGCATTAAAATTATATAGTTTTGGAAAAAGGACAACACATAGACCGTGTGACAACTATTCGCGTCGGACAAAGCTGCGGGAATCGAACCCACAACCAACGTGTGACTGGTATTTATCGCCTACCACTAGACTACGTGAAGTCCCTGGTTAGTTTGAATGATTATTTTACGTTAGATTATTTTAGGAATTAAGAGAAAGTTGATTTTGGGTTATCTATGGAAATTTATTAACCTATCATAGAGGATATGTGATTAGGTTAATTACTTTTCAATATGAGACATTAAGAGCAACTGATGTTGTTTGGAGATAAATGTTATGATTTAACTTGGAAGACTATGTGACTAAATCCTTCAAATATTTGGGTTTCACTATTATCATGGTTTACTTTGAATAATTTTAAGGGAAATTTTTTTATCGAATGGTCCTCGTTGAACTTTGGGTTTTGTTGGACAAATTTTGGAGATTAATATTTTTTTTTTGCTTTTTATAAAGGGTTATACTTTTCTGGATTTTCTGATTTTGTACTAACCTTTTTGTTTTTGGTTGTTGTTAGAGTCTAGAGACATGGGAAGTATATAGATCTCTTTTTGTATTAGGTGATTCTCTAGAAGTTGAGTATAGTACTCTTAATGTGAACAAGTCTTCCTAGATACTTGTCTTTTGGAGAAAATATGAGTTTGTGTAAGGAATCTAATAAAAGTTGAAAGTCAACATGATAAGTGATTATGTTTCCTTATGAATAATTTCCTCAATAAAAAGTAACTTAAAACAAAAATGTTGTCTATTAACTTTTCGTACTGGGGAATCAAATACCATTTAACCCATCACAAGTTTGTGATTTTCTTGTGGTTAACTTTCTCCTAAACATGTTTTCTACCACTCTCCATCAGGACATGACCCTTTTTTTCCTCCATGTCCAAATTTTCATACTTGGAATCCTAGTATGGGTTAACTCAGGTGCCTTTGTACTTATCTTTCTTTATTTTAATGTGATTGTTTTACCGACTCTTGTTCCGATGTGGGACTTTCAAGGATGTTTCCAAGCCCAATTTTAAAATTGCGAGGACGCAATTCCCAAAAGGGGAGAAGGATGTAACAACCCAGGTAAATAAAGAATATGACATCTATATATTTATCCATATTTTTGAATAATATATTAATATTACTTTAAAGGGGATTCTATGCTCGATGGCGTACCCAATACGCAACAACGAGTTTCTTGGAAATCTTACGTTGCACTCTAATAATAAAATAATATTATGTAACGCCTAACCGTTGTAATGGAGGGAATGAACAGAACTAACTAAAAAAATGCTCATATATGTTTTTCAAATATTTTTACACTTTACAATAAATGTTATAGGACTAAAAATGCAAATGAATCCAGTTTTTAAGCGTAAACATTCTAATATTTTTTAAAAGGTCGATTAACCGCCTTTTGATGGAGAACCCCTTTTAAATCCACTTTATGAAAATTTTATAAGATATATTTTTCAAAATAAACATATTATTTATGATTGGGACATTGAAATTTACCTTGGTTTAATATTTGGTATTTTTCTGACAATGTTCATTTTTAAATGAATAGTGAAAAATACTGCATTTTACATCAAAACTGCTTTTTCATATAATTTAATTATATGGTTATAGTATCTTTTTAATTTGTTTTAAAGTGTAATTATAATATATTTTTACCATTTAATTTAATTATGGTCATTGGGATTAATTTCACTTTAGAATTAGGCATAAACAAGTGCCAAACTTTTCATACATATTGTTTCTAAAAAACCCGCTATTTGTTTTGACAACGGGAAGTTTTTTTAAATTAATTATTGCAATTTTTGTGTATGGAATTTGGTAAAATGGATTACATATTTGGAATCAGAAGGTACAAATTATGTAATTAAGACTCTTTTTTTGGACATTATGAATAGTAATGATGGTAATTATCTTTAATTATCTTGATTAATGAGTAATCGGGTAGATAAAGATAATAAGATAATATAATAATAATAATAAATGAAAACAAAATGTGTCCTAAGGCTACTGGTTGTCTCATGGCCGGCCATGGGATGCCTTTTTCCAAACATGGGGGCCCCATGGAATCACTTTTGTGAGAAAGTGACTTTTTATCTTTTTATTTTTAAAGAATGTTAAATGTAACAAAGAATGTATCACCAAAGTAAAATATTTTAAATTTTGTCTAAAAAAATTATATTTTGGACTATAAATATTCCATACAAAGCTAAAATAATTTATTACATCACAGTATTTTATATATAACTTTTAGACATTAAATAAATTAAATTATTTATGACATCATGATGATGCAGCGATGACCTCATTATTTAACGATTTAAAAAAAATGGAATGATAATGTAAAATCTAAGACCTAAACATGTCCAAAACCTATTGTAAGGGTGGATTTAGATCCCTTATCACCTTATCCCAGAAACACATCAATTTGGGACCATTAAAATCCGAAACTCATTTGAAAATAAAGTTACATTTTATACCTTTCCAAGAGTGCCCCTCCTCTCCTCTTATAAAAGGCCCCCACCTCTACCTCTTTACACACACTTCCAAAGCCTTTGGCTCGGCCAAACCCTACCCAATTAATCTCTCCACATAGATCTCTAACTCCTTGAAACCTCAATTTGGGCAGAATAATTTCCATGGAAGCCTTTGAGCTCAAATCAAAGGAAGTTACCCGATTTAAAGATAATGTCTTCACTTGAGTCCTTTTGTTTTATTTTGCTTCTCCAACCACCTAAACTCTTTTTATTCATTTATTTTGTAAAAAATCCAGTATCTTCAATATACTAAGATGTTGTTATAAGAAATATTTGAGCTACAATTACACACACCTACATCTAATGGTTAATGAACATATTGTTTCCGTGGATGGAGAATTTCTGCCTCCCGAAACGATGATTGTTCAACATTCTTCTAACACCTTAAAAGGTGGACATTAAGATGAAACTATATTTATATATGATATATAATATGTTTATGTTTTACTTAAGCTTCATTATTTTTCATTTAGGGCATACCTTTATGGTTTCCATTATGGGTAAACACGATATCTTCATTTAAGGAAGTGCGGACTACCGCCCCCTCAAAGTGATTTGATTCGTTAATAGCATATGTGGTACGTATAAAGGATATATTTAATGATATTATATATGATACCATATAGGAATTAAAATACCTTTATGTATCATTATGTTTTAATTCAATTAAATATGAAATAGAAATGGAAGTAGCGCTCATGCGTACGTACGGCTTACCGTCTCCATGAACGGTGCATTTCATTTCTTAACACTACATGTTCTGTAATATTATAAATGCATGAATATACTGTATATATATGATATATATGATATATAAATAATGAATAAAATTCTGTATATAATGAAATTTTGACCACACGAACAACATGTAATTGTAAGAAGTCCACTTTCGACTTAAGAACCAAATATCGACAAAACAAACATTATTAACTTAAATGATTAAATAATGTTTATGACATGGTAATAAGTGATATAAAAGGAATAATTAACTTGAAAAGGGTTCTTAAAGAAGTAGATATTAACTAATGTTTATTATTCAGGATATTAAAGAACGATCGAGTCAAGTCGGACCCGAGGTAAGGGATCTTACTTCTCTCTTTCTTTTTAAGTACACTATTTTATGTCATTCCTTCTAAAGCTCATATTTCTTGTGATTGGTATGTTCATTTATATTACTCATACTGTAATTTTTATGTACATATGACGAGAGACCCTATTTTCTCTTATCAATCCATTTTGGAAGTTTTGAGTGGCACTGTTAGGCTGCCGAATTTTCGTAAGAGATCTAACCTCTCTCTTTCTTTTTAAGTACTCTCCTTTATGTCACTTCTTTTAAGATCCTCTTTGTTATGTTGGGGGTGTTCTTTTATATTCCTATTTCTTCAAACATTATGTTGATGTGATTAGATACCCTATTTCCTCTCATAAATCCATTTTTGGAAGTTTTAAGTGGTGCCGTTAGGCTGCCGAGTTTTCGTAAGAGATTTTTCATCTCACTTTTATTCCCGTGAGATTTATGCTACATTTGCCACAATTTCCTTTGATTGGTTTATGTACTGCCCATTATTACACTATTTTTTTAATATAATTCCATTTATGGGTATTTACATATTCATTTTATGACACTTCTTCATTGGGGTGTACATTTCGAAAGTTACCCAAGTCAGTAAGGGAACCTTTCACACTCCTCTTTTTAAAAGACATCGTTTGTTATGTCTTTTAATTCACATACTATTATGTTGGGATATGTTATTATAAATCCTGATTTATGTATATTTTATTTCCAATTGATGATATTCCCTTTTTATCTCTCATCAACTCGTTTTCTGAATTTTTGAAGTGATGTCGTTAGGCTGTCGAATTTTAACAAGGGAACTTTTTAACCCAATTTCGATTTCATTGGGTTCAACATGTAGTTATTGAATATGTCATCCATTGAATATGTGTGAATGACATTTTATTGTTTTATACATAATATCCAATTATATTGGGTGTATTTATATTTGTCACACATAATTTTGAGATTGATTTATCCTTAATTTAAGGATACCTTCTTTATAAGGGATTTCATCACATTTTACATCTCTATGGAGACTTCATTGTTGTTATGCACCAATTCACTCTTATATGGTGTATATACTGTCCTTTGGAATATTATATCATTAATCCATTTATTCTCATGATATTATAAAGTTCTGATTAAATGTTATTCCTCAATTATTGTATTCAAGTGTCTCTAATTTTGGTAAAAACCCTTTAACCAAAATATCGCATTAAATGTTTTAATGATTTGTTCTTATTAATATCCATGTTTTAAAAATGGTTTTAAGGATTTATTTATATGGATATTAATGGTTTAAAATGTTAAAAGCTTCAAGGTGGTATGGGACACTTTGATTCAAAAATCTCTTTATTAAATGTTTTAAATGGTATTGAAAATGGTTTTTTAATGGATTCATTATTTCAATATCCTAAAATTTTATATTGTGATTGAAATGTGGAAATTTTATATTTCCTTTATGCATGTTCTATGTGATACATTTATGTTGTGGTTCATGGGTATTGTTATGAAAACGGGTGGAACCGTGATAAACTAATTGCAGGTGAGCCCGATATAGCTCTCCAATTCATTGGGTAACACGAAGGGGTTAAATGTTAAGGTTTCTCCGAAGAGATTTAGGGAATATACTGTGGTGGGTATTCCAAAAATAACCAACAGGGTTACTCCCTACGTAAGAATGTTATGAATTCCTCAAGTTACGTTTATATCTTTATGATTTCTATGATTTATTTATGATTTTATGAGGTATGTTAGAGTGCCTATGTTTAATGGGTAAAGTATGATTTCATTCTTATGTATATATGAACTCATGTTTCCATTCCATATTTTTATAACCCTTACTGAGCTTTTTATGCTCATTCCATTTTTTTGAAATGTTTTTCACAGGTCAAGGGAAAGGTACATGATGTGATGATAGTGTCAAGGATGTGTCAAGAAAAAATCAATGTTTTATTTTAAATATGTTTCCGTTGATGGGAAGAATGATTACTGTATTTTATGTAACCACTTTGTTTAAATGTGGAATGTAATGCAAGTTTCATGATAGAATTCTATAAAACTCTAAACATGAAAAGATCCTCAATGCGTAATCTTGTAATAACTCAAGATTAAGTAAGGTTTAAGGCTGGGGCCTTATAGTAGGTATCAAAGGTCGGTTTAGATAACTTTAGAGGTTAGGGTTTTCTTTAAGCATAAGTGACATTACCATAATGGTTAGGATTTCAGAAAGGGTCCTAGTTTTAGATAAAGTGAATGAGTAAGTATATAATAGTGTTTATCTTCCGCATTAGTACATGATGGTTTTGTTGATATACTCACACTGACCTTTCTGTTTTTAGTGAATGGATGAATGTACCAGGCACCAAAGAGACAACAGGTTTGAAGGAAACTGTGTTGGTTCGCTGTTTAAGATACTAGATAAAATGGGGGATTCAATGAGGAAACTCGTGGTTGATCTAAACCCACTATCAAGGATTCATGATCAACCACTTCAACCGTAGTATGTTATGTAATGCATCAGGTATGAGATGACCAATCGATGTGGAAGTTCATGTAATAATTATAACGGTAACCATTAGAGTTTATATGATCCTTACTTTCGAGGTAAGTATGGGTTATTATATGATATGCTGGAAAATGAAAGGCATGAGATAAACTTGAGGTTAAAATATGTTATGATCATTTTTGAAGATTTTATCTCGTTTTCGGGAATGTTTTAAAATTATATAGTTTTGTAAAAAGGACAAAACACAGACCGTGTGACAACCCGTCGCGTCAGACAAAGCTGCGAGAATCGAACCCACAACCAAAGTGCAACTAGTATTTATCACCTACAACTGGACTACGTGAAGTCCCTGGTTAGATTGAATGATTCTTTTTAGTTTGATGATTTTAGGAATTAAGAGTAAGTTTATTTTGGGTTATCTATGGAAATTTATTATCCTATCATAGAGGATATGTGATTAGGTTAATTACTTTTAAATATGAGACTTTAAGAGCAACTGATGATGTTTGGAGATAAATGTTACAATTTAACTAGGAAGACTATGTGACTAAATCCTTCAAATATTTGGGTTTCAATATTATCTTACTTTACTTTGAATAATTTTATGGACAAATTGTTTATCGAATGGTCCTCATTGAACTTTGGGTTTTGTTGGACAAATTTTAGAGATTAAGAATTTTTTTTCTTTTTATAAATGGTTATCCTTTTTTGGATTATCTGATATTGTACTAACCTTTTTGGTTTTTGTTGTTGTTAGTTTTTAGAGACATGGGAAATATATAGTTATCTTTTTGGATTATGTGATTCTCTAGAAGTTGAGTATAGTACTCTTAAAGTGAACAAGTCTTGCTAAATACTCGTCTTTTGGAGAAAATATGAGTTTTTGTAAGGAATATAATAAAAGTTGAAAGTCAACATGATAATTGATTATGTTTCCTTATGAATAAATTCCTCAATAAAAAGTAACTTAAAACAAAAATGTTGTCTATTAACTTTTCGTACTGGGGAATCGAATACTGTTTAACCCATCACAAGTTTGTGATTTTCTTGTGGTTAACTTTCTCCTAAACATGTTTTCTATCACTCTCCATCAGAACATGTCCCTTTGTTTTTCTCCTCCATGTCCATATTTTCATACTTGGAATCCTAGTATGTGTTAAATAGGGTGACCTTTGTACTTATCTTTCTTTATTTTAAAGTGATTGTTTTACCAACTCATTTTCCGATGTGGGACTTTCAAGGATGTTTCCAAGCCCAATTTTAAAATTGTGAGAACGCAATTCCCAAAAGGGGGGAAGGATGTAACACCCTAGGTAAATAAATAATATGACATCTATATATTTATCCATATTTGTGAATAAAATATTAATATTACTTTAAAAGGGATTCTATGCTCGATGGCGTACCCAATACGCAACAACGAATTTCTTGGGAATCTTACGTTGCACTCTAATAATAAAATAATATTATGTAACGTCTAATCGTTGTAATGATGGGAATGAACAGAACTAACTACAAAATGATTATATATGTTATTCAAATATTTTTACTCTTTACAATAAATGTTAGAGGACTAAAAATGCAAATGAATCCAGTTTTTAAGTGTAACCATTCTAATATTCTTTAAATGGTCGATTAACCGCCTTTTGATGGAGAACCCCTTTTAAATCCACATTTTGAAACTTTTATAAGCTCTATTTTTCAATGATAAACTTATTATTTATTATTGGGAGATTTAAATTTACTTTGGGTTAATTTTTGGTATTTTTCTGACAATGTTCATTTTTCAATGAATAGTAAAAAATACTGCATTTTACATCAAAACTTCATTTTCATATAATTTAATTATATGGTTATATTATATTTTTAATTTGGTTTAAAGTGTAATTAGAATATATTTTACCATTTAATTCAATGATGGTCATTGGGATTAATTTCACATTGGAATTAGGCATAAACAAGTGCCAAACTTTTCATAAATATTGTTTCTAAAAACCCGCTATTTTTTTGACAACGGTAAGTTTTTTTAAATTAATTATTTCAATTTATGTGTTTGGAATTTGGTAAAATGGATTACATATTTGTAATAAAAATTTCCAAATTATGTAATTAAGAATCTTTTGTTTTTTGACATTATGAATAGTAACAACGGTAATTATCATTAATTATCTTGATTAATGAGTAATCGGGTATTTAAAGATAATAAGATAATATCATAATAATAATAAATGACAACAAAATGTGTCCTAAGGCTACTTGTTTTTTCATGGCCGACCATTGGATGCCTTGTGCCAAAATTGGGGGCCCCATGAATTCACTTTTGTGAGAAAGTGACTTTTTATCTTTTTATTTTTAAAGAATGTTAAATGTAACAAAGAATGTATCACCTAAGTAAAATATTTTTAGTTTTGTCTTAATAAATGATATTTTGGACTATAAGTATTCATTAGAAATCTAAAATAATTTCCTATATCATAGTATTTTATTTATAAATTTTAGACATTAAATAAATTAAATTATTTATGACATCATGATGATGCAGCGATGACCTCATTATTTAACGATTTAAATAAAATGGAAAGATAATGTAAAATCTAAGACCTACACATGTCCAAAACCTATTGGATGCATGGATTTCTAACCCTTATCACCTTATCCCAGATACACATCAATGTGGGACCATTAAAATCCTAAACTCATTTGAAAATAAAGTTACATTTTATACCATTCCAAGAGTGCCCCTCCTCTCCTCTTATAAAAGGCCCCCACCTCTACCTCTTTACACACACATCCAAAGCCTTTGTCTCGGCCAAACCCTGCCCATTTCATCTCTCCACATCCCTCTATACCTCCATGAGTCCTCACTTTGGGCATAATCATTTCCAAAGAAGCCTTTGAGCTCAAATCAAAGGAAGTTACCCGATTTAAAGGTAATGTCTTCACTTGTGTCCTTTTGTTTTATTTTGCTTCTCTAACCCCATAAACTCTTTTTATTCATTTATTTTGTAACAAATCCAGTATATTCAATATACTAGGATGTTTTTATAAGAAGTATTCGTGCTAAACTTACACACACCTACTTCTAATGGTTATAGAACATACTGTTTCCGTGGATGGAGAATTTCCGCCTCCCGAAACGATGATTGTTCAACATTCTTCTAACACCTTAAAAGGTGGCCATTAAGACGACACTATATTTATATATGATATCTAATATTTTTATGTTTTACTTAAGCTTCTGTATTTTTCATTTATGGCATACCATTATGGTTTCCATTATGGGTAAACGCGATATCTTCATTTAAGGAAGTGGGGACTACCGCCACCTCAAAATGATTTGATTCGTTAATACCATATGTGGTAAGTATAAAGGATATATTTAATGATATTATATATGATAATATAATGTAATTAAAATACTATTATGTATCATTATTTTTTAATTCCATTAAATATGAAATAGAAATGGAAGTAGCGTTCATGTGTACGTACGGCTTATCGTCTCCATGAACGGTGCATTTCATTTCATAACTCTAAATGTTATGTAATATTATAAATTCATTAATACACTGTATATATATGATATATATGATATATACATCATGAATACAATTCTTTATATAATGAACCTTTTACCACACGAACAACATGTAATTGTAAGAAGTCCACTATCAACTTAAGAATCAAATATCGTCAAAACAAACATTATTAACATAAATGATTACATAATGTTTATGACATGTTAATAAGTGATATAAAAGGAATAATGAACTTGAAAAAGGTTATTAAGGAAGTAGAAATTAACTCATGTTTATTATTCAGGATATTAAAGAACGATCGAGTCAAGTCGGACCCGAGGTAAGAGATCTTACTCCTCTATTTCTTTTTAAGTACACTCTTTTATGTCATTCCTTCTAAAGCTCGTCTATCTTGTGATTGGTATGTTCTTTTATATTAATATTACTGTAATTTTTATGTACATATGATGAGAGACCCTATTCTCTCTCATTAATCCATTTTGGAAGTTTTGAGTTGCACCGTTAGGCTGCCCAATTTTCGAAAGAGATCTAACCTCTCTCTTTCTTTTTAAGTACTCTCCTTTATGTCAATTCGTTTAAGCTCCTATTTGTTATGTTGGGGGATGTTATTTTATATTCCTCTTTATGTAAACTTTATGTTTATGTGATGAGAGACCCTATTTCCTCTCATTAATCAATTTTGTATGTTTTAAGTGGCGTTGTTAGGCTGCCGAGTTTTCGTATGAGATTTTTCATCTCACTTTTATTCCCATGAGATTTATGGTACATTTTCCACAATTTCCTTCAAGTGGTTAATGTACAGCCCATTATTACACTCCTTTTGTAATATTATTCCATTTATTGGTGTTTACATATTCATTGTATGACACTTATTCAATGGGGTGTACTTTTCGAAATTTACCCAAGTCGGTAAGGGAACCTTTCACCCTCCTCTTTTTAAAAGACTTCATTTGTTATGTCTTTTAATTCACATACTATTATGTTGGGATATGTTCATATATATTCTGATTAATGTAAATTTTATTTCCATGTGATGATTTTCCCTTTTTATCTCTCATCAACTCATTTTCTGAATTTTTAAAGTGACGCCGTTAGGCTGTCGAATTTTACCAATGGAACTTTTTAACCCAATTTTGATTTCTTTGGGTTCAACACGTAGTTATTTAATATGTCATCCTTTGAATACGTGTGAATGACATTTTATTGTTTTACACTTAATATCCAATTATATTGGGTGTATTTATATTTGTCACACATAATTTTGAGATTGATTTATCCTTAATTTAATTATACCTTCTTTATAAGGGATTTCATCATATTATACATCTCTATTGAGACTTCATTGTTGTTATGAACCAATTCACTCTTATATGGTGTATATACTGTCCTTTGGAATATTATATCATGAATCCATTTATTCTCATGATATTATAAATTTTGGATTAAATGTTATTCCTCAATTTTTTTATTCAAGTGTCTCTAATTTTGGTAAAAACCCTATAACCAAAATATCGCTTTAAATGTTTTAATGATTTGTTCTTATTAACATACATGTTTTCAAAATGGTTTTAAGTATTTATTTATATGGATATTAATGGTTTAAAATGTTAAAATCTTCAAGGTGTTATGGGACACTTTGATTCAAAAATCCCTTTATTAAATGTTTTAAATGGTTTTGAAAATTGTTTTTTTAATGGATTCATTATTTCAATATCCTTAAATGTTATATTGTGATTGAGATGTGGAAATGTTATATTTACTTTATGCATGTTTTATGTGACACATTAATGTTATGGTTCTTGGGAATTGTTATGAAAATGGGTGGTTTCGTGATAAACTAAGGGCGGGTGAGCCCGATATAGCTCTCCAATGCATTGGGTAACGCGAAGGGGTTAAATGTTAAGGTTTCTCCGAAGAGATTTAGGGAATATACTGTGTTGGGTATTCCAAACGTAACCAAGAGGGTTACTCCCTACGTATGAAAGTTATGAATGCCTCAAGTTACCTTTATTTCTTTATTATTTCTATGATTTAATCATGATTTTATGAGGTATGTTAGAGTTCCTATGTTAAATGGGTAAAGTATGATTTCATTCTTATGTATATATGAACTCATGTTTCCTTTCCATTTTTTTATAACCCTTACTGAGCTTTTAATACTCATCCCAAGTTTTTGAAATGTTTTTCACAGGTCAAGGGAAAGGTACATGATGTGATGATAGTGTCAAGGATGTGTCAAGAAAGAATCAATGTTTTATTTTAAATATGTTTCTGTTGATGGGAAGAATGATTACTGTCTTTTATGTAACAACTTTGTTTAAATGTGGAATGTAATGCAAGTTTCATGATCTAATTCTCTAAAACTCTAAACCTGAAAAGATCCTCAATGTGTAATCTTGTAATAACTCAAGATTAAGTAAAGTTTAGGACTGGGGCCTTGTAGTTGTTATTAAAGGTCGATTTAGATAACTTTAGAGGTTAGGGTTTTCTTTAAGCATAAGTGACATTACAATAATGGTTAGGATTTCAGAAAGGGTCCTAGTTTTAGATAAAGTGAATGAGTATGTATATAATATTGTTTATCTTCCTCATTAGTACATGATGGTTTTGTTGATATACTCACACTGACCTTTCTGTTTTTACTGAATTGATGGATCTAGCAGGCACCAAAGAGACAACAGGTTTGAAGGAAACTGTGGTGGTTCTCTGTTTAAGATACTAGATAAAATGTGGGATTCAATGAGGAAACTCGTGGTTGTTCTAAACCAACTATCAAGGAGTCTGAATCAACCACTTGAACCATGGTATGTTCTGTAATGCATCATGTATGAGATGACCAATCGATGTGGAAGTTCAGGTAATAATTATAAAGGTAACCATTAGAGTTTATATGATCCTTACTTTTGAGGTAATTAAGGGTTATTATATGATATGCTGGAAAATGAAAGGCATGAGATAAACTTGAGGTTAAAATATGTTATGATCATTTTTGAAGATTTTATCTCTTTTTGGGGAATGTTTTAAAATTATATATTTTTGGAAAAAGGACAACACGCAGACCGTGTGACAACCCGTCGCGTCGGACAAAGATGCGAGAATCGAACCCACAACCAAAGTGTGACTGGTATTTATCGCCTACCACTGGACTACATGAAGTCCCTGGTTAGTTTGAATGATTCTTTTTAGTTAGATGATTTTAGGAATTAAGAGTTAGTTGATTTTAGGTTATCTATGGAAATTTATTAACCTATAATAGAGGGTATGTGATTTGGTTAATTACATTTCAATATGAGACTTTAAGAGAAACTAATGTTGTTTGGAGATAAATGTTACGATTTAACTTGGAATACTATGTGACTAAATCCTTCAAATATTTTGGTTTCAATATTAGCTTGGTTTACTTTGAAGAATTTTTTGGAAAAATTGTTTATTGAATGGTCCTTGTTGAACTTTGGATTTTGTTGGACAAATTTTGGAGATTAGGAATTTTTTTTCTTTTTTTAAAGGGTTATCCTTTTCTGGATTATCTGATCTTTTACTAACCTTTTTTGTTTTGGTTTTGGTTAGAGTCTAGAGACATGGGAAGTATATAGTTCTCTTTTTGTATTAGGTGATTCTCTATAAGTTGAGTATAGTACTCTTAATGTGAAAAAGTCTTCCAAAATACTTGTCTTTTGGAGAAAATATGAGTTTGTGTAAGGAATATAATATAAGCTGAAAGTCAACATGATAAGTGATTATGTTTCCTTATGAATAAATTCCTCAATACAAAGTAACTTAAAACAAAAATTTTTCCTATTACCTTTTCGTACTAGGGAATCGAATACCGTTTAACCCATCACAAGTTTGTGATTTTCTTGTGGTTAACTTTATCCTAAACATGTTTTCTATCACTCTCCATCAGAACATGACCCATTGTTTTTTCCCTCCATGTCGATATTATTATACTTGGAATCCTAGTATGGGTTAACTCGGGTGACCTTTGTACTTATCTTTCTTTATTTTAAAGTGATTGTTTTACCGACTCTTGTTCTGATGTGGGACATTCAAGGATGTTTCCAATCCCAATTTTAAAATTGCGAGGACGCAATTCCCAAAAGGGGGAAGGATCTAACACCCCAGGTAAATAAAGAATATTACATCTTTATATTTATCCATATTTGTGAATAAAATATTAATATTACTTTAATGGGGATTCTATGCTCAATGGCATACCAAATACCCAACAATGAGTTTCTTGGGAATCTTACGTTGCACTCTAATAATAAAATAATATTATGTAACGCCTAACCGTTGTAATGGAGGGAATGAATAGAACTAACTAAAAAATTATTATATATGTTTGTAAAATATTTTTCCTCTTTACAATAAATGTTAGAGGACTAAAAATGCAAATGAATCCAGTTTTTAAGCGTAAACATTCTAATATTGTTTAAAAGGTCGATTAAATACCTTTTGATGGAGAACCCCTTTTAAATCCACTTTTTGAAAATTTTATAATCTATATTTTTCAAAATAAACATATTATTTATGATCGAGACATTGAAATTTACCTTGGGTTAATTTTTGGTATTTTTCTGACAATATTCATTTTTTAATGAATAGTGAAAAATACTGCATTTTACATCAAAACTTCTTTTTCATATAATTTAATAATATGGTAATATTATCGTTTTAATTTTTTTTAAAGTTTAATTAGAATATATTTTTACCATGTAATTCAATTATGGTCATTGGGATTAATTTCACTTTGGAATTAGGCATAAACAAGTGCCAAACATTTCATAAATATTGTTTCTAAAAAACCCGCTATTTGTTTTGACAACAGGAAGTTGTTTTAAATTAATTATTGAAATTTATGTGTTTGGAATTTGGTAAAATGGATTACATATTTTTAATCATAATGTCCAAATTATGTAATTAATACTCTTTTGTTTTTGGAAATTATGAATAGTAACGACGGTAATTATCATTAATTATCTTGATTAATGAGTAATCGGGTAATTAAAGATAATAAGATAATATCATATTAATAATAAATGACAACAAAATGTGTCTTAAAGCTACTGGTTGTCTCATGTACGAACATGGGATGCCTTGTGCAAACATGGGGGCCCCATGGAATGACTTTTGTGAGAAAGTGACTTTTTATCATTTTATTTTTAAAAAATGTTAAATGTAACAAAGAATGTATCACCTATGTAAAATATTTTTAATTTTGTCTGCATAAATGATATTTTGGACTATAAATATTAATTAGAAATATAAAATAATTTCCTACATCACAGTTTTTTTTTTATAATTTTTAGACATTAAATAAATTAAATTATTTATGACATTATGATGATGCAGCGATGACATCATTATTTAATGATTTAAATAAAATGGAAAGATAATGTAAATTCTAAGACCTAAACTTGTTCAAAACCTATTGGATGGGTGGATTTCGATAACTTATCACCTTATCCCCGAAACACATCAATGTGGGACCATTAAAATCCGAAACTCATTTGAAAATAAAGTTACATTTTATACCTTTCCAAGAGTGCCCCTCCTCTCCTCTTATAAAAGGCCCCCAAATCTACCTCTTTACACACACTTCCAAAGCCTTTGACTCGGACAAACCCTGCCCATTTCATCTCTCCACATCCCTCTCTAACTCCTTGAATCATCACTTTGGGCAGAATCCTTTCCAAGGAAGCCTTTGAGCTCAAATCAAAGGTAGTTAGTCGATTTAAAGGTAATGTCTTTACTTGTGTCCTTTTGTTTTATTTTGCTTCTCCAACCCCTAAACTCTTTTTATTCATTTATTTTGTAACAAATACAGTATCTTCAATATAATAGGATGTTTTCATAATAAGGATTCTAGCTACACTTACACACACCTACATCTAATTGTTAAAGAACATACTGTTTCCGTGGATGGAGAATTTCTGCCTCCCGAAACGATGATTGTTCAACATTCTTCTAACACCTTAAAAGGTGGCCATTAAGATGACACTATATTTATATATGATATCTAATATGTTTATGTTTTACTTAAGCTTCTGTATTTTTCATTTATGGCATACCTTTATGGTTTCCATTATGGGTAAACGCGATATCTTCATTTAAGGAAGTGCAGACTACCGCCCCCTCAAAGTAATTTGATTCGTTAATACAATATGTGGTACGTATAAAGGATTTATTTAATGATATTATATATTATACCATACTGGAATTAAAATACTATTATGTATCATTATATTTTATTTCCATTAAATATGAAATAGAAATGGAAGTAGCGTTCATACGTACGTACGGCTTACCATCTCCATGAACGGTGCATTTCATTTCTTAACTCTAAATGTAATGTAATATTATAAATTCATGAATATACGGGATATATATGATATATATGATATATACATCATGAATAAAATTCTGGATATAATGAACCTTTTACCACACGAACAACATTTAATTGTAAGAAGTCCCTTTTCGACTTATGAACCAAATATCGACAAAACAAACATTATTAACTTAAATGATTACATAATGTTTATAACATGGTAATAAGTGATATAAAAGGAATAATTAAATTCAAAAAAGTTCTTAAGGAATTAGAAATTATCTCATGTTTATTATTCATGATATTAAAGAACGATCGAGTCAAGTCGGACCCGAGGTAAGAGATCTTACTCCTCTCTTTCTTTTTAAGTACACTTTATTATGTCATTCCTTTTAAAGCTCATCTTTCTTGTGATTGGGATGTTCTTTTATATTAATATTACAGTAATTTTTATGTAAATATAATTATAGACCCTATTCTCTCTCATCAATCCATTTTGGAAGTTTTGAGTGGCACCGTTAGGCTGTCGAATTTTCGTAAGAGATCTAACCTCTCTCTTTCTTTTTAAGTACTCTCCTTTATGTCACTTCTTTTAAGATCCTATTTGTTATGTTGGGGGATGTTCATTTATATTAATATTTATATAAAAATTATGTTTATGTGATTAGAGACCCTATTTCCTCTCATCAATCCATTTTGGAAGTTTTAAGTGGCGCCGTTAGGCTGCCGTGTTTTCGTAATAGATTTTTCATCACACTTTTATTCACGTGAGATTTATGCTACATTTGCCAAAATTTCCTTTGAGTGGTTTATGTACTGACCATTATTACACTCCTTTTTTAATATAATTCTATTTATGGGTATTTACATATTCATTGTATGACACTTCTTCAATGGGGTGTACTTTTTGAAAGTTACCCATGTCAGTAAGGGAACCTTTCACCCTCCTCTTTTTAAAAGACTTCGTTTGTTATGTATTTTAATTAAAATAATATTATGTTGGGATATGTTCATATATATCCTGATTGATGTAAATTTTCTGTCCAAGTTATGAGATTCCTTTTTTATCTCTCATCAACTCATTTTCTGAATTTTTTAAGTGACGCCGTTAGGCTGTCGAATTTTACCAAGGGAACTTTTTAACCCAATTTCGATTTCTTTGGGTTCAACATGTAGTTATTGAATATTTCATCCTTTGAATATGTGTGAATGACCTTTTATTTCTTTACACTTAATATCCAATTATATTGGGTGTATTTATATTTGTCACACATAATTTTGAGATTGATTTATCCTTAATTTAAGGATACCTTATTTATAAGTGATTTCATCACATTTTACATCTCTATCGAGACTTCATTGTTGTTATGCACCAATTAACTCTTATATGGTGTATATACTGTCCTTTGGAATATTATATCATGAATCCATTTATTCTAATGATATTATAATGTTCTTATTAAATGTTATTCTTTAATTATTGTATACAAGTGTCTCTAATTTTGGTAAAAATCCTTTAACCAAAATATCGCTTTAAATGTTTTAATGATTTGTTCTTATTAATATCCATGTTTTTAAAATGGTTTTAAGGATTTATTTATATGGATATTAATGGTTAAAATTTTTAAAAGCTTCAAGGTGGTATGGGACACATTGATTCAAAAATCTCTTTATTAAATGTTTTAAATGGTTTTGAAAAAGGTTTTTTTAATGGATTCATTATTTCAATATCCTAAAATGTTATATTGTTATTGAAATGTGGAAATGTTATTTTTTCTTTTATGCATGTTTTATGTGATACATTTATGTTATGGTTCTTGGGTATTGTTATGAAAACGGGTGGTTTCGTGATAAACTAAGGGCAGGTGAGCACGATATAGCTCTCCAATGCATTGGGTAACGCGAAGGGGTTAAACATTACGGTTTCTCCGAAGAGATTTAGGGAATATACTGTGGTGGGTATTCCAAACGTAACCAAGAGGGTTACTCCCCATGTAAGAAAGTTATGAAAGCCTCAAGTTACATTTATGTCTTTATGATTTATATGATTTATTCATGATTTTATGAGGTATGTTTGAGTGCCTATGTTTTATGGGTAAAGAATGATTTCATTCTTATGTATATATGAACTCATGTTTCCTTTCCATATTTTTATAACCCTTACTGAGATTTTTATTCTCCTCCCAAGTTTTTGAAATGTTTTTCATAGGTCAAGGGAAAGGTACATGATGTGATGATAGTGTCAAGGATTTGTCAAGAAATAATCAATGTTTTATTTTAAATATGTTTCTGTTGATGGGAAGAATGATTACTGTCTTTTATTTAACCACTTTGTTTAAATGTGGAATGTAATGCAAGTTTCATGATCTAATTCTCTAAAACTCTAAACCTGAAAAGATCCTCAATGTGTAATATTGTAATAACTCAAGATTAAGTAAGGTTTAGGGTTGGGGCCTTATATTATCCTTGGATTCAATAAAGGTTTAGGAAGTAGAGTTTCATGGAGTCACGATAGTGTTACGAGATTATTATCCTAAATATGTTATTATACTACTTAGGAAATGTTATTATTATTTTGTTATAAATATATATCATTTTGTTCTATCATATTTGAATACATTCTTACCATATATAATATTCTAAAATTTAAGTGTTGGGTATTCAGGTTGTTGATATATTATAGCGTGGACTTGGCCTAAACATTAAGACATAAGGATATTTTTTTGTGATTTCTATAAGAAGGAAAATGATATTCTATGGGTTTTTGATATACCAAAAGTGTCCCAATCATCTAATGGTCACAAAATATTACAAACCTCTACGAATTGTTGATTTTTTTAACATTTTAATGGGAATCCAATTGATTATGAAAATTTATTTGTGGTCTATATATCATATGATTTGGGTTAAAGGGTATGATATGATATGGATTTATTTATTGTGATGATATATAGACAAATAGTTCATGTTCATTCAATTAAATTCAATTAATCGAACAAATGAATTCATTGGACTCATTGGATCTATTTTTTGTGGGCTTTTTGATATGTTATTGGTCATATTATTTAGTGAAATACAGGTGTAATCGAGTTTAGTTGAAGGCTATTTTGAGCCATATATTTGAATTTTGGGGGTTCTTAGACACTGTATGATTTATGGAATGATGTCTATATTTATGCTATAGATATAACATGTAAACATTTGTGATCAGTTGGTGTATTTTAATGGTGATCTATAAAAACACATGTACTTATAAAATTATTTATTTTATTTCAAGAATTAAATATTTATATATTATTTTTCAATTTGTAATGAAATTATTTGTATATATTGAAATTTTGTATACTTTAAAAATTGAATAGTAACCTAGTAGTTGGAATAGTAAATAGTCATTAAGTATAGTACTATCACCATAAGAATAATAAACTCCCCTATAAAAGTACTAATAAAATATAGATGCCTCAAAAATGAAAATATTATATATTTATATCATAGAATAAATTTATAATTATGTTATAAATTATAATGTAATTAAATTTTTGTGAAATTTAAATGTTTATTTATAATTTTATAATTAATATAATGATTTAAATGAATATTTATTTTCATAAAATTGATTAGTAAATTAATATTTTTTAATAATTATGATATAATTTTTGTAGATGTCAATTAATTTTTCAAAGTGGAATAAAATATATTTTTAATTGAACATGTATATTTTTTTTATAAATTGTTATTAAAAAAATTAACATCCCATAAATAGAATTTTTTTCTAAGATGAAGTAAATTTTTTTAATATACAAATTGGAAAATGGTTACGGTGAATTTTTTTCTTCTAAAATTTTAAAAGATTGTTTAATTGGAAAATACGGTAATTTGTGGTATTTAACATTATAAGTTAAATTCATAAATTATTTATTCATAAATGATAGATGGTGATATCAAAATTAATTAATTCTAAAATACATGAACTATTTAAAATATTTAGTAATAGTAATAAACACTAATGATAGTATTGAGCCATTACAATAAAAAATTGATTAAAATTAAAAAACACCCCTCTCCACTCCCTTTAAATTCAACTCCTTTCCACCTCTTATCTTCACACCTTATACTACTCATATATTTTCTATATTCTACCGGATTTATATCTCAAACCTCTTCCTAACTCAGAATACATAATCATCTCACTGAATGACCAAACCAATGTTTCTTAATGTGGTTCTCAATGGGATAATATTAAAGGGGTAAAATCACCCTTATTTATATTTTAAATTTTTTCATTCATTATTTAATTATTCTTTGTCCTCAAATTCCCAATATAATTTGAAATTATAACTCCACTATCATTCATAAACTAGAATGTTGAAATTTTAATATAATATCTATCATCAAACCTCATCTCTTCTCCTCTTATTCAAAAAATGAAACATCATATGTGACATTTCGATTCACTTCCTTCGTGGAAGACATGTTTTAATTTTCAATTACCCCCACTAAGGCTGGTAATAAAACCATTATTTTGGTTAACCAATGTTTTCATCTGAATGTTATTACTTTTGAAATGTTATCGAACTAATTTCTAGATATATAAAAAATGTATCTAGTTTTCTTGTTTGTGAGATAGTGTGTAAAAGTCAAACCTAACATTTATCATTAATATTTTATCAAATAAATCATACTCATTACAAAAAAACAGATGTATGGGATCATTTAAAATTATATAAACATATTAGTACCATTTCTATCCACTTCTGGTGATTTTATTCCATTTTACAAGAAATCCCATAATTATACTCTAGGGAACTTACCATAATCCCATGAAATGAATTATCGGACAATGATGATTTTGATATTTACAACTAATAAAAACAGCCCTAAATTAGCATATAAATTGATATTAAATATTATAAATGTAGTAAAGGATATAAATAAAATAATTAATGTATGTAATTTGATTATTTAAGACATTAAGTGGAAGTGAATATTTCTTCATGCCTTATGGTAAGTGAATTTTATTTTAAAAATATCATTTTTCAAGTTAAAACTATTTAAATTTATAAAATAATTTTTTATGTATAACTTATAATGTTATTTTTACTAATGAACGATTCATTGTTTTTTTATGTTTCTTAATATTGATTATAAGTTTATTTAAAATTAAAATGTAATCATTTATATGTTTGTAACTTCAAAAAAAATAAGAATTTATTTCAAAATGGAATATATAATTCCCTCAAGAATGATTATTTTTTTAAAGAGTTATATTTTAGGATGATTTTATATTTAACAAGAATTGTTATGATGATGTTTGGTTTTATAATAAACTGATGTAGATTGATCCGGGTTTAGATCTACAATGAATTTTTTAAGGCGACAGAGTTAATAATTTATGGTTCTCCTCAGATATTATAAGAATATAATGTGATGGTAGTCCCATGAGTAATCAGGATGGTTTCAATCTATATATACATAAATGATACATTTAATGTAATAGTGATAAGAAAATTATTCCATAAGTCAATGTTATGATATACATATTATTTCTATAGTTTTAGAGTGAACATAATATTTCAAAAGGCAAGATTAAGATATTATGTTTTATGTGTAAAAGCTACAGATTTGTTAAAATGTTTTCATTCATGAACTATCATTTATTTCATCCATTTAATGTCAATTATTGGGATTTTTTTTCATCCAATGTTTTAAAAAAAATTTACATGATTTTTGAATGTGAAAACGGAGAGAATAATTATAGTTTAATGTTTTGATGTTTTTTAATAGAATGAAATCTTGTTTTATTTAAGGTTCCATATTTTTAGTAAAATTTATATTGAGTATAAGTGTGTAGTTTTCAATATATGAATTTATATATGTTTTATATAACATAAATATCAAAACTCTAACTCAAAAAGATCATTGGTAATGTATAAAATTAATTCTAGATGAATTAACTTGATTATGTAATGTTTAGGGTCAGTTCCCTATACTTCAGATTATATAATGTTATGGATAAAATTATGGGATATGTTAATGTTAATTGAATAAACCTTAATTATTTTTACATTATGGTTCTGTTGATTTAATAAATATTTTAAAATTTACTATCTGTCTTATTCTATGATATGTCTTTTCATAATGGATTTGTAAAATAGAAAAATAGAATATGAAGTGGGAAGGAACTACGATAATGATATTGTTATTAATCTAGAACATGGGATGGTGTAAATTGGAATCAATAATTTTTTGATAGTAATGGTTTAGTTAATGATACTATAAATGGTAGAATCTCCAAAGCATAGGATTAGTTTGATCAACATCAGATAACATTTTCATTGGTGGAATATTTTACAAGGAAACAACCTCTATAAATTTGTAGGTATTCTAAACTAGTGGTAGATGTAGTGTTGATTAATTCCATATAAAAGATTTCTCATGAGATGGGGTGTTCATATCATCAAATGGTTATTCATTCTTATAAACATTTTGAATTTCAAGTAGACTAATTTTGTCCAATGGCCAATAATATTAGGGATAGAGAGAATTTTGATTCATTTTAATGGTATTAATTCAAAAATAATTTCATTTAGAAAAATTTCACTATTGTAAATCAAATTATAATGGAAAAAATTACAGGAATTGAAAAAATGGGGGGATTAAATGGCCGGATACATAGAGGAAAACCACTTTATTGACATAATATACTCCAAATTTAATAAGGGATCATGATAGTAAAATTAATCATTTTTAATCATTATCAAACCTGAAATATCATAGGTCATTGGCTTCGTGTTAATTTAAAATTACCAAAAACAATATTGTATATGAGGAGATAGAGTACATGTAGCTTCCTAATGATCATGTGTATAGTAGAAACCAATAGAAAAATAGTTCGAGGTCGAAATAAAAAGGAATGAAGAATTCAAATATGTTTTATGGTATGAAAATTATGTTTTTTGTTTGTGAGTATTATACTAAAAACAAAACGGGGAATAGATTTCAAAGTACAGAAAGTTTTTTTAATTTGTTTTGTTTGGTTATAAATCTCATAGTTACAGTGACAATATTTATAGTAGTTTTAAGAACCAATATGATATAAAGATTGTAAATTTTTTTAAATATAATGAGATGGGTCATTATGAAAATGAGTGCTTAAAGGGGAACCCAAATGATAAGGGTAATTATAGAATCACTCACCCTTCCCCTCTTTGAGTGTTTTGGGTTCTGATAGTATTATGTATGTAGTTTAAAAGAAATTAGATCATTTTCTAGATATTACCAAGTGGATGTACCTTTGGAAAAGAGTTATATTTGTGTAAAATAAAAAATTCTCTTTAATCTAGACATAATTAGGAACTAGTTCAGAACAACAGAAATTGATATACTCTTGGTCTGAACTAGTGAGAGATAAATTAGTTTAATTACAAGCAATTTATGAAAAATTCTAAAAGATATATACAAAATGTAATTTTTTAATGAATAAAAAATTTATGAATGATGTTTTCAGACATAAATTATATTTATAGTTATAAGATTACTAAAAGAAACACATTTCTCACAATGTTTTTGTAAATCTAGATAATGGCCAAAAATATGAGGAACCGTGTTACTAGTTAGAAAAACAATCTATTAACTAGCATCCCTCTAATGTAATCCATAATGGAAAATATAATGTGAATGATTAATCGATTAAAATTTGTTATAAAAAATAACGAGAATCATGTCAAGAGACCATACTCACCTCGTAGGAAACAAATTTCAGTTATGTCTGTCACGCATCCATGAACGTCTTATTTCATTAGATTCACTAAAAATGTTATTTTTGAACAATATATAAGCCTTAAAAAATATTTTTTATTTACATAATTTTTCTCAACAAGATAATGTAACCAAGGATTTTTACTCTATAGAGGGAGATGTTTAACATTGGAGGATAATTATTAAGGAAAAAAAGAAAAAAATGGAGTTTGATTCTATGGAGTGGTAATAGTTCATCGGAACCTTTTTGGAAGAAAACATCCCCAGTTTGATGCAAACGCAAATGGATATGGAATTATATGAGCTAAATTAGATGGAAAATGAATCTATGGGAATCTATGAGATGAAAATACAAGACATTCTCATTACACCTCTATCTTTTTCATGGATCCTAATGTAATGGTTGATAGATTATTCATTGGACTAAGACCACATATATGGAGAAATATATCCAATCATGACTATGGAAGCTATGAGGAGATAATGAGATGTGCTATAAAGGTTGAACTGGAATTTAGAGAGATACAGTGGTAGCCAAGATATATTGAAAATATTAGATTAATGGAGCCAATATTAGGGAGTAATGGTGATTACAGAAGAGGTGGAAAGCATGTGAAACATTCCACATGCAACAAATGTGGGTTGAATCATTTAAGGAATTGTTTACTCGGGATAGGGAAATGTTAAAAGTGTGGAAGAGGTTCCCATATTTGTCAAAACTATTGTTGTCAGGTGAAGACTCATCTTTTCAACAGTAACAATAATGTGATGGACTATATCTCAATGTATAATTATAATTTAAACATCATAATTATGTAAATCTCAATAGTCTTGAATAGATAACCTACAAGTATATTCAAAAGAGAGATATCTAGACCTGATCATTATCTAGAATCACCACCCATATCCTCCTTTATGGAAATGATTAGTGAATATGGATAAATAAGTTAATGTATTAGAATAAATTAATTCCCCATAATTGTAGAATACATTGATTTATTTCCAAATGTGTTATATGGATCTATCATGAAAAGTGACGTACAATATGAAATTGAACTCCTTCCTAGATCCATGTTGATATCAATGAACCTATATAAAAAGTAAAATGTGGAGTATGATGAATTAAATAAACACCATAAATATATTTTTGATAAGGGATTTATCCAACCATGTATGACAACATTAAGAGAACATATTCTATTTGTGAAGAAGGATGGAGAAATGGAGAAATTCATTGATTATAGGTAACATGATGGGATCACAGTAAATAATATATATCATCTTCCAAGTACTGATGATTTATTTGACCATATTTTAGGGGAAGAATGGTTCTCCAACATTAATTTATGATCTAGTTATCATCAATTGATAGTGAAGAAAAATATATTCTAAAGAGTCCATTCTGATCATATTATAAGAATTTTGAGGTTTAAGTCATTCATCTCGATTAATTAACCTATCATATTTACAAATTTAATGAATACAGTATATTAAGACCTATTTGATAGATTTTTGGTAGTTTTTTTGATGAGATAATGACATATTCTATAATGAAGGATTATCATGAGGATAATTTAAGGGTTATATTAAAATCCATAAAGAATGAGACAATATTTCAAAATATCAGAAAATGTGAATTTCAGTCACATGAAGTTTCATTCATGGGAAACATTGTGACCATGGGATAAATATTAGATGAACCTACTATGAAAAAGGATACAGAGGACCAGTATCATCCTATAACATTAACAGATATTCATAGATTACTTGGTTATTAATATAATATAAATGGTTTATGAGAAAAAAATCCGACATTAAAATATACTATCAAAGTTAACTCAAATAGGAGAAAATTTTATCTAGAAAAGTCTATGTAAAGAATGATTACAAACTCATAAAAAGTGATTGTTACTCTACCTATGTTAAATATACCATCTATTAGAGAAGGATTATTTATTTTTAGTTATCTATTTTCGAATGTAATTGGTTGAATTCTCATTGGAAACAACATGGTTATTTATTATATATCTCGGCAGATGAAGTCTTGTGAGCGAAGTGATCCTACACATGACCTATAGATGGTTGTGGTTGTTTTTTCATTGAATATATAAAGGAACTATATTCATTGGGATGAATGTGATAATTACACATACCACCAATGTTTGGTTTATATTTTGACACAAAAGAAATATAACATGAGATATATTAGATTGTTGGAAATTCATAAATACTGTGATTCTTCGATTAATTATCTCCCCAAAAGTGGAAATAATTCATTAATGAATTAAGTAGAAAATACCATATTTTTCTTGATTTGAATTGGATTCAAGGATATCTATTAATCTATAATAATGTAAGGTTGTATATGGAAATCATGAGTGATGGTACATTATCAAAAATATATTAAAATATTTCACAACCACTATTACAATTGAAGATTAATATATCTAAAAAACAATATCCTTTTTATAGAAGAAGATATAGGGTGTGAAGAATGGGAATTTTTATGTGTCCAATATTGATTAATAAGGTTTACTAAAATTTAATACAAAATTATGTGTTCCATCTATTCCATAAATAAATAAGGGGGTGATGGATGAAGCTCAGATAGCTACATTTTCTATACATCAAGAAAGCACTAAAATGTATATGTACTTACGTGATCATTATTTCTGGGATAACATGAAAAGGGAGATATATAACTAAAATATAGGTTGATTTTGTGCTAACATGTAAAAAAAGAAGGAAAACATCCTATAGGGGTATTATAAGCACTACCCACACTAACATGTATGTGGCGTAATATCACCTTGGATGTTTTAACTCTTCTCTTAAAACTATTAAAAGGAATCAATTGGATAAGGTCTATAGTGGATATTCTCACTATGACTACCCATCTAAAACTATTCATGAGGATTTCTATCATGACCAACTTATCAAGGTAAACATAATAGAAGTGGTGAGGCTTCATAGGGTACCAATCTCTATCATTTCTGATTGTTATCCAAGGTTAACATAAAATTTTTGGAGAATTTCATAGCATTCTATGAATACTAAAATAAATTTCAATACATAATATCATCCCCAATCCAATGGATAATCTAAAATGAATATTCAAAAACTCAAGGACATGATGAAGACTTTTTCAATGGAATTAACAGGTTTGTGGGGTCAATATCTCCCATTACACGAGTTCTTATACCAAAACATCTTACATTCAAGTATTAAAATGGATCCCCATAATAACCTATATTGGAAGTAGTTGAAAACACCTAGTTTTTGTGATGATGTTGGTGAGAGAAATCATGAGGGGGCCTAATATTGTGCTAGAGATTATAGAAAAGTTTTAGGCGATACAAAAAACACTTATAGGACACCTAGAGTCATCATATGATGAATTCTAACAATTGTAGAATGAAATTGGAGTTTGATTTTGGAGACAAAGTATCCCTTTATATTTCAACATAGAAGAGAGTCACGGGGTTTGGGAAAAAATGGAATCTTATCCACATGTATGTTTGCCTCTATGAAATCCATGATCATAAAAGAGTAAAGCAGTATTAGATGAAACATCTACCAAATATATATCAAGTTAATGATGTTTTCAATGCATCCCACTATTTAATAATCATAATTGACCCATGAAATGTACTAAATCTACAATAGTTACCACTAGAACATGACCTATCTTATGAGGACTATTCAGTCATGATCATGGACATAAGATACAATATTATCTGCAAAACACTACCCACCTCTGGAAAGTGTTGTGGAGGAACCATAAATACGTTGAAGCAATAAAGTAACCATAATAAATAATGAGGTTCATGTACTGAGAACTTTTATTAACTGAGAAAACATGTTGAAATTTTTTGGATGATATTTATTATGTGGTTATAATGTAACGACCTAAATTTATTTAATGAAAATTATTTCTCAAAAAAATTGTGTTATATTATTTTTTAATTGACACATATATATCTCTTTAATAATTAAGTGACTATAAATTGAAATGTGACTATCAAGATTCATCCATTATAAAACCATTGGTCAAGAAGACCATTAGAACCAATATACTAATTTTAACCTCATAATTATTATTTAGATGTAATAAATGAAAACTAATATTTAATGTTGGATAGAGAAATTTGGGCTTCAACCAGTATGGTCATTTCGAATTAATCCCATCTGTCAGAATATAGGATTGGGTATCATCACCATGTTTCACCCATGACAATGACCAATCTGAGCATCAATAAGTGATGTATGAATGAAATTTCTTATTGGATAAGTTAAATTTATTGGAAATTAACCCATGGGCGATGTTAGTCAAGCTTCCCTGTGAATAGATCACCACCGCACACATTAACCATAATTCATAAACATGTGTTATAATAGGTTATGATCAAGGCCCTATTTATTTAATGTGTAATTCCACTATATAAATAAAAAACAGTTACATAAATTTTGAATTAATAATTGAATTTCTAAATAAAATAGATATAGAATTTGATAAATGGTATTTTCATTCAAAAATTAAAATTTATAGAAAAAAATACTTATAAAAAACAACTATAAAATTAATAATTCATATTTAAATGAAACAATATTTTACAAACACTCTTATATAGATATAAATGATATATTTTTTCATTATGTCATAAATTTTATTTTTCATTTTCAATATACTATTATTTTTAAAAAATATGGATTTAAATATTTAAAAGACTTAATTCATCTATTTAGAAAATTATAATCATATGAAATATAAATTTTTAAATAAACAAGTCAAAATTATTTTAGGAATAATTTTTATGAATTTTCTAAAATACATTTATTCTCGTGAATTGTACAAATACAGTTTAATATTTCGTTATGATAAATGACATCATTATTATTTCATAATGATGAAATAAATAATTAACCAAAATCCAAAACATAAAATATGTAATTTTATTAATATCATGTATTTTAATAGATTTTAATAAATTTCATTTTATAGAGTTTAATTCCCAATTTCTAAAATGGAATCATTATCTTTGAAAATGATATTTTCTGAAAATAATAATTTTTTTTCAAAAAAATTTAATTTTAAAAATTGTATATTATCGTCAATTAAAATGATATAAAATTTGTCACTAGGATATAATACCATTGTAAAATAACATGTAAACAACATGGTTTTTCATTTACCAATACATAGCTGTCCAAGGCCTATAAGTAGAAATTAATAAAAAAATTCCCTACTTATTCTACAATTACCCACCCATTTCTCTATTTAAATTAACTCCAAATTTATCCTACACGAATATATATTATTTATAAATCCAAATAATTCCTGAAATGGTTTACCCAAGTCCTTATGTTTCATATCCTCTAATATTTGGAACTACACATCACAGATATGGAAATCACTACTTCTCTATTCTATTCAAGTTTCCTATTTAAGTGGTATGTATTTTATAATTACTAACTGATTTCTCATTCCCAATTTAATATTTACCTTTAAATTATAAATACACTTTAATTAATTGGAGACCCCTTTCCTTTATGTTTACCATTTTATGAAATCAATTATTATTCTCATTATGCTACCGATTTTACTTGTCATATTTTTATCTTCTCCTCACAAATTTCTTTTTGTTTTCATTATATGAATAAAAAAATCATTATTATATATGGGTATTCTCCAATATGTAAATATGATTTATTTTATTCTAGTATTGACATAAATGGAACCCTAATCTATTTTTAGGGGGTTATAAATGACCTAATAATCTTATTTTTATGAACCTTTTAAAACGCTACTGTTTTTATATGAAACCCATTTCATTAATTATCCATTTGTTATTTATAAAATTTTGTATTATGGTCTATATGAATCAAATTAAAATTAATACATATTAATGGTTCTCTAAAATATCAATCCAAGTCATTGGGTAAGGAATTTAATATCTAGATATGACATGTTTTATGATACCTTGGAGAATGTATTTGTTAAATTTTACGACTCATTGATGGAAAACCATGGTGATATGATTGTGAATATCTCATTCAAATGTTTTTTATACATGTACATGTTAATATTCTTATTCTTATTATTATTATATACCTTTTTCACATTAAATTATAATATTCGTCATGTTCTTATTGATATTTTTCATGTTTACATGTAAACTACAACCCTTATTTTCCCTTAATGGGTCTTTCCATCACACTTTCCTTTGATTTTTGTCCCCAAGATATGATATTTAGTGACATTACCTACGATAAAATTTAAATTTGAATTTAAATTGTATTTGAATAATTTTTATGTTTTCATGTATTATGTACCTTTTTTCAAGAAAATAAATGTTAAAAGATCATATATTTGTACCATGTAAACAAAAATGTTTATGTAATAAAAAATGTAAAGATGACATATTAAATCCTTCTTGAGTAATATCAGTTGTATATTATTTAATCATAATTAACCCTTTAAAAAAATTATAATATCTATCTAATACAAGTAAATAATAGTTTTTAGCAACATTATTTGGCCTAGGACATTTCTAATTATAATATTTCTTTGAGTGATCTTATAATATACCTTAAATTGATATTATATGACCAAAAAATAAATCATTTTTAAGACAAAAAAATTACATGTTGTATTTATTTTATAAATTTTATCCTTCATTAGGTTCTTCATCACAATACTCAAGTGGTCTTTATGTTCTTCGTTACTATTTGAATATATTATAATATCATAGTTAAAGAGTACAAAAAAATTAAAAATATATACTATAAATACTCTATTCAATATAACCATGATGGGATCATGGGAATTAGTAAGAACCAAATTAATCACTATAAATTAAAAGAGTCCATAACTTGTATGAGATGAAATCATGCATATATCTTCCATCTCGACACTCAATTGATGACATCCCAAATGAAGGCCAATATTTGAAATGTATTGTGATATGATTAGTTGATCAGATTTTTCATCATTGTGGTAAATATTATACATGTTATAGACATTGATCTTTTCTAGTTTTATTTAATCAATGTAGAGTCACATTGATCAATATTTATTCATAAAAAAATAATTTAGGTTATCCCCAAGGTTATTCATTTTGTTGTATAAATCCTTTATCATTATTTATTTAGAGTTTATTCTTTAGTTAAATCAACTCAATAAGGAATATTATATAAGGAGGCATAAAAATACACATCACTACATGTATTATTTCTATTCAAAACTCAATATCATGATTTGGTTTAAGACCTAAAAATTATTTTGGATGGACTTAAAAAATCACCTGTAAAATTAGTTTATCCTTATTTTTTGGGTTTCTCATAAACCATATTATATATATAATCATCATTTATAAGAATTAAGTCCCACAGTATGGAAGAAAAAATAATTGGATGATTATATTTATCATTTTATTGAGAAATGAATATGGGTTGTTTCAGAATAATATATTTAACATCCCTTACATTGAAGTTAATATAATCACCATATTGAGAAATAAAATCCCCACTTTGTTTCACATAGTATTCTAAAAAACAAACAATATAATGTTTTTTAAGACGTAATTTCCCACAATCTTCAATTAGAGACGAACTATAAACATGAAATGTGGAGGATGGTACATTAGAAGTATAAAAAGATAACCCAACATCTAATCGTTGAGGTGATTGGTCAATACCATTATAAAAATATTTGTAACTAAAATAGTGGGTATTTCTATAATAAAATAAGAAATTAGTTGTACAAAAGGAGATTATAAGTGTACCTTTCACCACAACATTCTCATAACCCACTACAGTAATCATGATTTCATTACATTTCCCTTTTTATTTGGTCTTAAGAGTATAGTGATATTGATCATCAAAAACATTCAAATTCATACAATTATTAGAATTATTCCCATAATCCTTACATTTATCGAATTAGATCATGTGGGTATATTATGTGGAGAATTATATGTTTTCAAATTATTACCTACATTTTTCCCATCACATAAACATTAATTTTCCTAATGAAATTTATTTAGAGACTTGAAACATTTACTAGTCCACATTATATAGATTCCCCCACGCATCCTTCCACACATTGATCAAAAAAGGGAGGCTTGTCTTATTTTTAAATGGGTTTTATAATATCCTTTGAATTCCATTTTTATTTCCATATCAAAACCAAACTATTTATGGATAACACCAATATCCATCTCATCCATTATATCACATTGAATTATTTCATCATAGATATTGAGGTACTATTTGATAGAAATCCTTCATTCACTTGATTTTATGCTATTTAATAATCAATCAACCTTACATTCATATAGGATGATAATTCCTTAACTGTGTCTCATACTTCTTGTAAAATTGGTTTCATAGGTTCCAATAGATTCAACATTAATTTCCTATAATTTATGGAATTAATTATCTATTTTTTATAATATTAGAATGAATTTACTTATTTGAAAGTATGATAATGAACACATTCTAATCCATGGAGTTAATATTATTTTCTTGATAATATTCTTAATATTATTGGAAAATTTATCTATTTCACCTTACAAATAATTAAAATCCAAATCATATTTCTTGTTTTATGAAATTCAGTGAAGCAAAAATACCATTTCACTAGTAAGTATATATTACTCATGCACTAGTGGATCAAAATACCCTTTGAAAAAGGTGGATGTTTCCTCGTGATGAAAAAATATATAATCTTATTCCCTCTATTACCCATTTGGATGACTGTCATTATTCATAGCTTGTCTAGGGTTATTAGTAGGGTATTAAATCCATCTCCCATAACATTTGGTTTTTCAAGAGGACAATCATTTCACTTCCCATCACATTCATAATTAACATGGTTTTATCATGTTATATTTATTACCTAAAACCAAAAATCATATTGCAAAAAATAATAAAAATAATACAAAACACATAAAATCAATTTAATTTACATAAAAATTTCAGTCTATTTCACCGTATATTTAACATACTCCATTGAAAATAATTACCACAACTCTAGTATTCTGACCTAAACATACCCATAGGTATGTTAATAATGTTTCATTATAGTATTTGAAAAAGATTAAATATTCCTTTATCTGATACTAATAATAATGGCCCCTAATTTTAATAAATAGATATTTCATCTAAATATTTTACAATTCATTACATAAGATAATAAATTCATTCATGAATCGTATAGGATTTGTTTCTTCAAAAACATAGAACCAAAAAACATGTTCCTACGACATATAAATCATATCACTCTTATTCTTTCATAACTAGAACCCATTTCTATTTGTCATAAATTATACTACCTGCATATCCTATGTAAAATAAATATAAGAATACAGTGACCGCGAATGCTTAGTAAGGGTAAATGAAAGAGATATCAATCCTAAAAAAGAATAAGGTCATAATAACATAAAAATAAAATTGTATAATTATAATATTAATATCAAATATCATAATATTTAATTATGGAATAATACCAAAAAGTCATTATCCTAGATCATAAGAGAAAATATTTCATAATTGAATAACATTGTCATAATACATTGAATGTTTCATACACATTAGATCATAAAAACCTTTTCAGGATCATTGTAAAGAATATCATAGTGGGATAGGTTCAATCCCCAAACCATCAATTTAGTAAGGGTTATTTTCAATGTAAATTATAGTGGATGAATTCCATTAGGGAACAAGTTTCAATTCACATTCTAGTCATTTCTTACTAAAATGATTTTACAAACCATCCAATCCTATTTATCTCATCAGATATAATATCATTATTCATTTAATTTATGGGAGATATATTACCCACCCATAACATAATTTAATTCATAAATATGTGTTACCCAATAACAAAAATCATTCATCACGTTAGAACCCATGAAACGAAATGGGTATTTTTAAAACTTCATCATAGAATAACCCATATAAAAGAAAAATATTTCATAAATATCATTCCATAGAAACATAAATAAAACATAAAATAATAATAATAATAATATCCTTTAATTATAACCGCATTAATGAATAAAAAAATAAATAATTTTATATGTGATGTAAGTAGATTTTTTAAATAATTAGTTGAATCATTTATTGAGGAACATATTATTACTATTTTGAGAACATTTTTTAATTCACCAAATTCATAAAAGAAATATGTTTTTTTTAAAATATCATTTTTATACTGTAATGGAATCCTCAAGGTATTAAAGGATCATGATGGTGTGGAAATCGTCTAATTTCATATAATTTAAAAACAATTCTTTACCCATTTTTTCATAAAATTCATAAACAACCTCAGAAAAAAATACCAAAACAATCATTTTAAACCATTTTTAAAAAATGGTAAAATTGTGTAAAAATTATATTGATGAATTATAATATAATATTACAGAATTTTTTGGAAACAATTTGTTAAAATATGAAAAATTTTGAAAATAGAGTTTTAATGGAAACTTTAAATGGTTGGGTTTTAAATGAAAATCCCATATAAATATCATAACATTGAAGTGAATATTAATAATGTTATTCTATTATGTGTATTGTCTATAAATACACATTAAAAAGTTCACATAAAATCATAATATAATAAAAATAATTTCAACACATAATTTTTGCATGGAATAATCTATTAATTTGATGTTTAACTAAGAAATGGAAATTGGGTTAGGAATTCCCTTACCACTTTCTAATCAATCAAATTGTATGCACCATTAAATTAATAATTATCATATTAATAATTGAATAAAATTAACATAATAATAATAATTATACGATTTTTTCACTATAATTATATATGCAACGGACAAAACATAAGATGTGAATAAGGAATACATCTAAAATAAGTAAACATGAGTTGAGAAACCCTTACTACATGGTTCTCAATATTATTTAACACATTATTATCTATTATAATGATTTATATAATGATATTAATTCATTAAAGAAACTTATTCATATTTATAATACCTTACTAGATATTGTTATCATATCATACCACCAATTCATTAATGATATTTCATTCTTTTAATTATTTTAGGTGACTTTTTTCATGGATTCATTGTAGGTTCATTTTTTTATTGTTATCGGTTTTCATATCGTATAGTAAAAAAACTCATTAAGTGAAATGAAATTTTATTCATGAACACTCATATATTTAAATCTTCTAATATATTAATTTTAATTCTTTCATTAGTGTGATTTAAATAAGAAACTGTTAGTGATAAGTGATTAGTTTATTTTTGGTTGTTTTTCAGACCATCACGATCTAGTTGCATTTTATTATGTATTTTACCTATATATTTTTTCAAGAACATGATATGGCTTATATTATAGGTATTATAATATTATTTATAAATAATAATACTATTATGACTAGTCATGAAGGTGGTAATATAAACCAAAAAAATAATTATTGACAATGAAATTTAACCATCATTAATTGAACACCATAATCATTTTTTTGAATAAGAATAGATAAGAAAAGTGATGGGTATATGAAATTAAATTCTAAGTTTAATAATATGGTATATAAATGATACTGGAGTTATTATTATATGTTATTTTAAAAAGGTTATGATAATGTAGACTGAGAAAAGAAATTACGAGATGTTGTTTTAGAATGTTACCTATAGAATATCATTTTCTTTGAATCCCCCCTAATGAAACATGAAACTGATATTTTTATTAGGAAAAATAACTCGAAAATGTGAATAGTATTTTGTATAGTGTTTGGAATATATTTTAATAGATTTTGGGATTTTTTGTAGAAAGGGGTTGGTGAGGGTGGTATTTATACACGGGGAGGGGTTGTCAATGTTACTAAATAATGATCATATTTTATTTAATCCCAACCATAGTTTATTGGGATTAATTCAAATGAATATGAATGATTATTAATTGTAAAATATAATATTATGGCATAGTATTCACATCAACCACACATTTAATGTTATTTTTTATGTATTTTATGGTTTCCACATTTGACGTTAACTCTCTAGATCGTTTTTCCTATACTCTGGTAAATATTTTGTTTACTATGTTATAATTATAATGCCAAAAAATAAAAAGGGAATTATAAAATATTTTTTACACCATGATTCAAAATATATAATTCATTTAATAAAATTCAGAACACATAATTTTTAAAAATTACATTTTTAAATGAACCATCTAAATACACTAACAATTTTTGTTTTGGAAAATATGTGTTTTCAATCCCAAAAATGTACTTATAGAAATATTAGGTAAAAATATTTTTTAAATATTTTTTATTATATTATATATAAATACATATTACCTATTTTAAATGGATATCAATTTAAAAGAATAAAATAAATTTTAAAAATAATGAAAATGAGTGTTTTATAAAAATTAGTAATTTCATAATATTAAATAAAATATTTAAAACTTTCATAAAATTATAAAACAATAATCCTTGGATAATTATGACATGATGATTCCCAAAATTATTTTAAATTTATAGAATAAATTTTATAAATTTTTCAAAAATTAATTATATTTTATTCTAAAATAATGCGATAAAATTCTATTTTTTAATAAAACTTTTATTTGATGAATAAAATGAATTTACCAATGAGTATGTACATATTAAAAATTAATAAATTAATATATTAAAAATAAGTTTGAATATTATATATTTCATTTTTTTTATTAATTCTATTAATTCCTTCAAATTTACTTAATATTTTATAATGGTCATTTAAAATTTAAAAAATTTTGATGTTCATTTAAACTCAGTGTTCTGTTGAACAAAAGCTATCGAAGATGTACCTATATATCATCTACATATGAAAATACACATGAAAAAATATATTCATGGGTATGTTTATAACATACATAATATGGATCCCTAAAATATGAGGAAGAACAAATGTGAGCCACAATGTAAGTAGAAAGCTCATCCCATAGCAAGAGAGAAACGATAACTAAAAAACATTGATATATATCATCTGAAAAATAGAAGACCAAATGATAGGTAATGGTGATATAAATCTGACAGCCCAGACCTACAAAATAGTTCTTTATTAGTTACAAATGTCCATCCCATGATTCCCAACATCTCGTGTCTCTAGCTAGTAGAATAATAAAAATTAAGGCACACCTCACAATTATGTTTCACAATCGAGGGGACATAATATCTAGGTAGATGACCTAATCTCAAGTGAAATATGGGCGACCACCCAGTATAAGGGGGACCAATGGCCTATCAGGTAGGTCATTAACTCTTTTTAGATTGAAGACAAACATGCTACTCTGTTAGTGGGTATCACTTGGTAGATAGAGAACGTTCACCCATGCCCGTCAAAAGGTTACTACTAGTAGATAGATTACGAGTTCCCTATTACATAATGGGGGGTAATACTATGTAGTTAGGGGACCCACAACCTAGGATATTTGGGGGGCTCCACACATTTGATACTAGAACAATAACCTAGTCCATCTCGGGGGTACTACTTAGTAGATAGGGGACCAATACCTATATCTGTAAAAGGGGCACCATTCACTGTATGGAGGACCTGAATGAAATCTGTGGAAACACATAATATATAGTGTACATGTTCCATATTAAATCATGGGGGTACCGAATAGTATATTTAGGACCCACACTATAGTCCTCGAGTGGGGTACTAAATAGCAGATAGAGGAAATGTGATTTCATCTATCTAGGGGTTACAACTCTAATGGTTATACCCAATCACTATAGTCATCGAGAATTGCCTAAATAAGAGTCACAAATTTAAAATAACACATCATATATAAAAATAAACTATGAATTCCACCATCATGTTCTATGTGTAAAAACACATAGGATCGGCTTCTCATAGGAAAAAATACAAGCCCAAATAAATGAGGTACGAGAGGTGGATGTTTCCTCAAAAATATAATACACGATGTGTGAGGGAAAATATGTAAAATGTGGTCCCAACTCACTACATGTCCATTACCTCTCCAATAAATGGTTTAATTTTCTTGTATCCCTATATGGTGTGTAAGGGAACTACATGTTGTGTCTTAGAAACGTGTGGTAGAGTTGTATTCTTGTGGATATACCCATTTCTTATACATAATGTTTTTGTATAGTGATCATGTTTGTGTACGATGGTCATGTACATGTACACACCCTATGACTAGACATTCCAATACCCATTTACTTCCAATGTACATGTCGGGTCACCAAAATGTATTCACATGGCATGTGATTTTTATTATTCTTATAATCCATACCACCCGAGATTTCCAAACAACATGTCGTGTGTGATTTTTCACTACACAATATAATGATTCATTTAATATAGAATCTATGATCTTAAATGAAATCCACCATATCTAAAACTTATACTTTTAATCATTCCACTAAACCACCTATAATACATGGGGAAATTATTTTTTACTTATTTAATTTCATCCAGGGGCCAATAATCAGATTCCATTGATAGATAGTGGTCAATCGTACCCATGACATTCGTCATATCATTTCCAGTAAGTCTCAGATCCCAAATATATGGAAGTATTCACCCACAATTTCAAAATCATCATGATCCATCATCTAATCTCTTATCTATTTTTTGTATAAATCTACTTTGAATCCATGGGTCCGATCATGCTTGATCTCAACTAGAAATATCGAACCATGCCCTTGTATGCCAATAATGACGATTGGGGAGAATTATTGGTTAAATTAACCTAAAAAAATTGGTCAACAATCTTTGTATATGATTACATGGAATATGGGTTATATTAAGGAAATCTATGATGACAAAAAATTGAATAAACAGTTTAATCTAACGTGAGAGCGCATGAAAATGCATAATATAACCTAGAACAAAAAAATATGAATTGGACTTTATAAATCATTTATTTATAATGTAATAAATACATAAATTAAGGTTCAATAATGGATTTGGATCATTTCATGATGGACGAGTAAATTTACAATGAAACAAAATTCTTTTCTAATTTATCATCCTTGATTATTTTGGATCTAGAAGCTTTTCATCATATGATATCGATCTACTAATGAAGAATATGAAATTATCTTCTCAAAAGTACCATTAATATTTAGAAAACCCAAGAGATTTTTCATAACATTAAATTTAAAGAGAGAATTTCGATTTAGGTGTTTAATGTGTTAGTGAATTAATTAATTAATCAATTCTCTAAGCAGACCCTCCAATATCCGTTCTATCTGAACAACCCACATTGATAAAATTTGTGTCGTGCCTATAAAAAACCTAATATTATTGAATCAACTCTAGTATCATGTTTTTTAAGATTTATTTATGGATATATTAAATTATTACTGATAAATTGTGGATGCGTGATATAATATATAATTAATATTTTAATAATATTTATTCTGGTCACAATGGGTCTCAGAATCACAGACTGTCTCATTTCATAGATTCAAAAAATTTCCTGGGTATATTCCAATGATTTACAAAGAAATATTGGTTCATTACATTTAAGGTGACCCCTCCATCTGGTATAATAGGGTTTGTTTATGAATGTAATCATTCTTCCTATTTTGGTGGTCCTTTTGAGGTGTTTGATCATATTGGGGCCACATCATATGAGATAGAAATTCCCCCATAGACGATCCAAATACCTAATGTGATTCACATGTTGTATCCCCTTCTTTATCGTCATGATAACTCACATGTCTTAGATTGGTCTGAGATCAATGTTGGTAATGGTGAATCTCTCATGGATTGTCCTTTGGATATTCAAGACTTCTAATTGAGGGTGTTATGTGAGAGTTTTATACCAATTTATCATGTCTTCGGGAGGCATAGTGGCCTAAATGAGAATACAAGGGAAAATGAGTAGAAAATATTTTCTTAGTACCATGATACATTTTCATTTAATATCATCATGTCTAATGTTGATATCCATTGTATTTTGACCTTTCTAGTTTATGAAATGGTTTACTCTTATTTATTATTGTTCCATAAAACTTTTCTGAGTGGTATCTGTATAAGAGAGAGTCTAGAAGATCATTGTTGATTTTTTGTGGTATGTTGCATCATTTTTCTAAGTGAGGTGGTTGATATAATATGATGGTGAGGTCCTTGAGAGTTATATTATGAGAGTTTTTGTTTAGAATAACCCTTTTTATTTTCCATATTGGTTGGTTTTGGATTATCATGGATGATAATTGTTTGAAAATATTCTAATGTAAATACATTGATCTATGTTTCTTACACATTTTGTTTTTTTTTGAATCTTTTAGTGTTTCTAAGAGTCCTATAGAATTTATAGTGTGTTTTAGATACTAAATTTTTGAAGAAGGAACAATACACTTAGTGTAATCCATTAACAACATTTTTTTGGAATTCATGGATTGTGTAGGGAATGTTTAGGAATTTAATCTATTTAAAAAAAATTTCTGTCAATTCACATGATATTACATGAGATTGATATATTTGGGATTAAATAATTTGAGTAAATTCATTCTTTTGTGAGATTTGAATCCCAACAATTATTGGACGTGAAAAGGTTTGACACTTTACAAATGACCTATGTGGTAAACCTATAAATATTATAGTACGTCATGTTTTCATTAAACCATAATTATTATATTGATTTCCATAATGCATGAATCCCTATACTTAATGGTTTAATTATTACTTGCATGGGGATATCAATCAACCTATATTGTCTTCAATCGACAATGATCCGTGGTGCCTTTATTTTTTTTATTCTAAACGTTTATCCCCCATTGGTTATGTTTTTTCTCATTTCATAATTTCATTCCATAATGCTTTATATATGATACCCTAAGGAGGTTTTATTGTTGTTTTTATGTATTTTTTTAATGATATATTTAGTAAATTTTAGTTTCCTCAATGGAGAGCTGAACAGAGATCAGTAATGTTGGTAAATTCTCAAAAGAAGAAAATTGATTACTTTTATGTAAGGTATTTATTTATCCTCTATTAATTTACATGAAGACGTAAACTAATAATGGTTTATCCCCTTGAGTAATAATTTAACTAACATAATAATGATTAAATCGAGTTAATAAATAATTGGTTAGTGAAAAAATTTGGATAATTAATGTTGTTATGATGTGTTGCCTCTTCATTTCTAAATAGTTTGATATCAATGATATGGTTTACCTGGTATAATTATTAGCATGTCCTGTAATAATTTGATAGAAAATGTAAAAGATAATTAATTAATAATTTAATAGTTTTATATTAATTAAATAAGAGGCATGTTTTTTATTTTTGGTTTCGTATAACATGCTGATAATCAATTCATCAAATTCGAATGATTAATTAAATTTGATATTCCATGTGTTAGTGTAACTGCTTTATAATTCAAAGCATGTTTATTATTATTAATAGTATATATAATTCATGGTAAATAAGATTTGTACTTCTCACAGTTTTCTGATACTGGGTTAACTATTATAGAGAATCTATAATAATTGATATTTTTTTATAACATGACTCACTAGGTTTCACATAGTAAGAAACAATGAATTCTGAATTGGTTAATTCATTATTTAATAAAAACTTATTATTTGATAAAGATAATTGGTAGAACCAAACGTTTCCTATCTTCTTGAGAATAATGATTTATTGGGGTTGGGTGAAATGAGATCTATGTTATGTGTGAATGGTGAATGCTGTTTTTTAAAGAAAATATTTCCATTTTGTATTTTGTTAAGTGTTTACTTTATATTTTAGTATGTGATCTAGATGACATTTTTTCAATTTGATGTTATTTGGTGAGGGGAGTCATGGATGTGATGTGATCCTGGAATGGATGAGCCATGGATGGATGATGTGATGTTGCAGGGATGTATGTATGATGTGGTAGTATATTATGTCTATGATGAGAAGACAAATCGGGTGATTCATGTGTGTTATGGGGATAAAAATATAGGTCATGTAAATAATTGAATATTATTTTACACATTGATCTGATACTATGAGATGTAATTAATTTTTATGAATTTATTTAATGTTTTATGGATTATTTTATTATCACATCTATATTCCTTTCCATGTTGTTTGGGGTTACTGGATGTCCTTGGTTTCATGTTTCCTCTTAGTGGTAGCTTAGTTTTGTTATCTTAGTGACCATGGAAAATAAAATTATTTTAATAATTTTTAAATAATTTTTAACTCATGGGGTTGGTAATGATAGAATGAAAATGAAAAAATGATGATAATATTGATAAACCATGGAATTAGTTTGGATTATTCCAGGAGGGCATAGAGTAAAATTTAATGATTAAAGGAATGTAATGTGTATTGATGTTAATGTTTACTTACTATATATTTAAATATTTAAATTAACACATGATTAAAAAAAATATATTTTATTATTCCTACATAAATTATTAATTTCAAAAAGGTTTTGAAGAATTAATAATTACATATGTGTGTCCGAGTAACATTAGTTGTGTTTGAGTCCATGCCTAAGTTATGTTCATTGAATTTCTGTGAAACATTTTATATCATATATATTTTGTGAATTGATATACAATAACACCGTTTTGGTTATAGAAACTGACACCCAATGTAATCTGGGATGGTGTTTTCCCCAACATCCTATTGGGAGGATGGATGGTTGATTCCACCTAATAGACCATGCCACTTTTCACGATAGTTACTTATGTTGGTATAAAGAGATCGTAGATTTCACATATATGTGTCTAGAGGGTTCTGATGGATTTTTTATATTTCAAACATATTTATTAAAATATAAAATATCCAAATCATTATTATAATAATGATGTATATTAGATATTATGGGTTCTCGAACCTTACTCATTGTATGTGATGTAATGGATTGAGGTATAATACCTGATGTATCTTAAATATCATATTGGGTGTGGTATATATAATAAACTAATTGTTTATTATATTATCATATGTTGATGGGATGATATGACAATATTATACATGAGGAACCTGATAATCCTTTCCCTTGTTTCATCTGGAGGGATTATTTTAGAGATAGATGGCTCTAGATGGGTCCCATTATGGCAGAGCATCAAACAACTTGGGAAGTGTGAGCATAGTACCCATGATGTTTCATTGTAAAATTATATCCTCTCTTGTATGTGATTCAGAGTTTGTGTTATCGATGTGGAGGCTTGAAACATTGTATAAAAAATAGGGTGGTGAGTTAGATTCACTTTTGTTCATTGTTATTTTTCATGATTTCATTATAATTTTCAAGAGATGCTCTAAAGAGGATCCTACTGAGTATACTTCTAAGCTCACCCCACATATATATAATCTATTTTTATGGACATACAATGTCATTTGTAAGTAATACTATATATTACTATGTAATGTTTTTGTATTATTTTTTATGTTTTTTATGGTTACTGATGTCTTTACATTTCTTTGTTTTTTTACATTTATTTGATATTGTATTGTATGATATTTAATTTTCTTCACATGGGTTATAAATATATATATATGATAAAGTGTTTATTGGTGTATCATTTTTTTCAATATCATTTTCATGAACTATTATAGGCTAATTCCTCACATATGTCCACCTATTAAACCCTCACCGATAGTCCTCAACTAGGGGCCTACATAGAGGGGGACTCAGGTAGTCACTATCCCATTTCTCCGATTTCTAGAATAGGAGGTGTATGTATTGGGGGAGGTGTTTTTGAAAATTATACTGATGTTATTGGTTGTTTTGTTAACATTTCACCCATTATTTTTCATTGAGATGATTCATCTGGTGGATCATTTATTAGACGAAACTAAAACTAGAGGAAATGTTCATTTTAGTTAGATGTATCAAATAAAGAGTTATTTTTTTTAATAAAAAGTCATTGAATAATTATAATTTATTTATTCATTTCATATTAAATTGTTTCATTTCTTAATTACTTTACTATTAGAAAGAAATTGGTAATTTAATAAATATAACAAAAACTAAGCTAAAAACTAACTTAATATTATTGAATTTTGCATTGAGAATAGTTTATAAAAATCCATTAAATGTATTTCGATTTGATGGGAATGTTATAAAATAGAATGATAAGTTTTGATAAAAATACACATCAATTTTTAGTGAATAATTAATCATCCATTTTTATTCATTATACTATGAAATTTTAAATGTATTATGATTTTCATTTAATGGTTTGAATATAAGAGTTTAACAAAAATATAAACCAATTAGTAATGATACTTTTGATACATATATTTAATAATTATGGTAACACAATAAAATAAACCTTAGGAGAAAAACAATGTTTGAGGTAGATATAAAGAAATTATAAAAAATGAAATGTTTTAATATTTTACCCATCATGTAGGTTCAAAATATAATATTTAATTTTAACATGATTTAAATTTAATAGATTATCTAACATTATTTTTTAAAAACATGTATATATAATTAATTGTTATAATTTTCTGTTCTATATACCATAGTGTTTATCAATGGGTTTGTTTGAAAACACAATACATTGATACATTAAATGTTTCATATTAGGATTACTATTGAATATTTGACTATATTATTAAATTAAATTATTATTAGCACTTTTCAATTACGACATTTAAGATTAAATGAATTAATATTAATATGATTATAATGAAAGAATAAATATAATTAATTTATGTTAATTTTAATCAATTTATTTATACTAGTGATATGTCAGAACATGATACTAATATATTTGAATCCCTTGAAAAATATTGTATTATATCAATAATATAGAGAATAAATTTTGGAGAGTTTTTTTCATATGAAATTGAGAGACATGTTATATATTAGTTATTTATGTGATGTCAAAATTTATAGTGAAACCCATAAAAATACAAAAATGAATAATTTTTACATTATGGTATTGAAAGATTAAATCTTTTGAATGATAATTAATAACAACAAGATGAAATAAAAGAAGAAGAAGAAGAGATATTGATATTAGTGGAACCTGATAACAATGTATCTAACCAAGAATAAAATGTTATGAAAGCATTAATATTAAATATTATAATGAATATAAATTTTATAGTGTTTTTGTTTCAATATTAATATAATTTGTAGAACTATTGAAATTTTTAACCGCTATGACATTCCAATAGTGGATTATAGATAGTACATACTATACATATATATAAATATATTATCTCTTTGTGATATAACATAACATTCTCATATAACAACATATTCTTATTAAATATTTTAATATTGTCCTAATTCAAATTTGACATAGTCAATACTCCTACAAATCAGGTTGGAAGATCAAAAAAAACACCTACGATGGATTAATTTAAAAATATAGTGAAGAGTCAATTATAATCCAAATGATATTTGTTTGTTACAATATTCTGTATTAAATTCATTTTGAAAATAAAAATTACATAATATTTATAATAATTAATTAATCTAGATGTCAAATAGATAAATATTAATAATATAATGATGAAAAATAGAAAATATTAATTTCAATTTCAGTGGAGTAATGGTTTCTGTTAGGTTATATGAATATGTGGAAGAAATTCATAAATTAGAAATGATTTTTGTGTTTTCCCCATGAAATTTACCATCTGATGCATCATTCCTCCATGTTCATCACATTGATTATAGACATAATAAAATATTTTGTATAAATAAATTTTTTATGATTAGATAAATATAAAATGATAATTATTAAATAAAACTTCACTACAGAATGTGTTAAAATTTTAATGAATTATACATATTTTATTTATGTATAATTCCCCATTTTTTTCATTTAATAAAATTTCAAAACAATAGAAAAAAATTATATGATGTAAATAAAATATTTCATGTGGAGAATATGACAAGAATTATATAACATGTCTCTATCAATGACATATTATATCATTAATTCATAGAAGGAATTCAAAATGTACAATGTAATAAATTTTTTGACTGCCATCTTGTCGAATAACATTATCTATCTTATTAACTGTAGTGTATTAACAATAAGGTTTAAGAAATCATGATTCATTGATATGGAATTAAAAAAAGTTATTTATGGTATAAATTTTTGCAAATTGAGGGAAACTAGTGATCCTCAACACTTTAGGGTCAATGGGTTTCATTAGGAAATGATATATAATGATTTAATATAATTTATTAATGTATATAAAATAAATTATTTTATTTTCTAGAAAAAATTGTCAGTTTTGTTCATTTTAAAACTATAGAAAGTGGATTATTACTATATTTTATGTATAGAGTTATTGATTGATGTCTATAAAAAATTGTATTTTGTCCATTGACCTTTCCATAAAAAAGGTTAGAATATTTTGAAATAAGTTATAGTTCTTAAATTACATTATAAATTATTATTATTCATATAAATTTTTATAATCTAAGAAGTCTCATATTCCATATCTTCCATTTTATCCTCAATATCCTTAGAGGATATTATGGATACTATTAATTGAAATGAGAATTGTGGTAATGTGAGAGAGTTGGTTTATGTACTGAATCCTTTATGGGTTTTTGGATGGTCACATGTACCTTATTCAATTATTTTATACTAATTGTTTTAATGGTTTTTGTAACACAAGTGTAGAAAAATAAAACTCAGGTACTAAAAATACTATTAAAAATCAATAATCACTTATTAGAACAAAAAATTGTCGAGTATCGGAATTGGGTCATGTATTTGATATTGTGTTTAAAAGTATTCGAAATAATATTATAGAATAAATATAAAAATCATAGGGGGTCATGGATAAAGAAATTCAAAAAATAGATACTTATTTTCTATATTATTCTAGTTTCTTTTTGTTTGGATAATATTTAAAATCTCTTTAATGAAAAACAATAATGTGTAATATAATAGTTTCATAATATTTTAGTCAAACCCATTATTATTTAAAATTTTATATTTAGTTATGGAATATAAATGAGTATATATAAATACAATTTCATTAAATATATTCATGTCTGTAAATATATCTCATTTTATTCATTATTAATATGATATATGTGCACCATGGTTTTTTTCATAACTCACCTTTTAGGTGGAGGAATGGATCTCAATATGTGGTAACATAATTTTGATGATTTTTATCCATTTATAGGATCTCAATGTAAGGATTTCTCTGGTTATACTTGGTTTTCTTTTATGTTTTTAAACGATGAGTATAAAATTGAGTAGTTTAATTTTCAACTGTCAAATACATCAATGGGTTGAATTTTCCAGTGAGTATCAAGGGTCCTATAGTGTCTACTAATTTTTTATGTGAATTCATATGAATAACTATGATATATTATTGTACATTTTAAAAAATTCAAAATGCTCATGTTTTTTCAGATTAAAAAAAAATCAAAATTTTTTATCGAATCACTTGTATTTGAATTCATTTTATTTGTTTATAATTAATGTTTATGCACTATCATTTTAATTTAAATTCACTTATTGGCCATTTATTATTTTCATAATTGATAATTGTTAATCTAATTCAATTTTTGTAACTAGAGGTGAGAAGCATGTAAGGATTTGATGGGTAGAAAGATAACCTAATGATGATAAGTCTGGGTGATGCATATTTTTAGAATAATTAAGTGAGTACTACTTAATTATTTTTTTAAGAAATATATATTTATAAATTTTAATTTAATACTATTAATTTTTTTAAAGAGTAATGTTTTCCATTTACATATAAATAATGAATTTATTTAAATCTTAATATTTAAATAGTATTGTATATTATATTTTTATATTTGTTTATTATTGAATGATATGTAATTTAATATTGTTTTGATTCTATGACTTTATTTTTTTATGTGATTTTATCCACCCCTATTTAATTTCATGTGTTTAAAAAATTATCTATCACATATAAATGTGGTCAAAACAACCCTGATATATGGTAAAAAAAATATTAATATACAATATATGGTTGTAGTTTCTCAAATTTCCAATAAATTTTCTTCTTACTATATTTTTCATCATATTTAGTGCAAGTATTAACCACCACTATCCATTTAGTGTAATGTAAAATCACCACCTTAATTAATAGAACCATAAAAACCCATAAACAAATATGGTAAGTGAATATTATATTGTACAATATTTTTTAGAGGATTTATAAATTACCAGGGGATATTTAACGTAATATAATTACCATCACTATATATTACTAGTTTCAAAATTTTCACTAATAAATTTAACAATTTCTCTAAATAATAAATTAAAATATTATAAATAATAATAATTTAAAACCCATCACCAAAGAAATAATGACACACTAATTCATCTATTTTGTTCAATGCTAACAAAAACCATTTAGATATTAGTAAAAAATATTCTAACCCAAAAAATACCCCCCCTAATTACAGTTTCTCCAATAGTTATGGGAGACTCAATGATGATTTTGGTATCCCATTTCATAACCTCTTGTTTTACATCGACCCATCTCTTGGGAGGTAAATTATTATTATTCAAATTTGATTTTCTTTTATTTTTCTTCTTATTCTCAAGAATTTTCATTTGGGGAATTCTAAATAGATATATATGCTTGATTTGAATAGGGATTAGTGATTTATTTTGTTATGGATCTTATGATCATGGTTTTAAAAGAAACCCTTGGAATATTAATTTATTTGGATTATGACATCAATTAATTTTCGTTAAAAATTAATTTGGAAATATACAATTAGTTTTGGGGATTTAGGAACACTTTTTTCTGTTGTGTAAATTTGTATTTTCTAATATTTTTTCTCGTTGGGAAATTAATATGGATTTGTTTAACCAAGATAATAAACATTAAATAATAAAAATGATGGTAAACAATGTTTCTCTTATATTTTAATACCTTATTTTTATTACTCATGTTTTGATCAATGTTATCTTATATTTCTAAAAATAATTATTTGGGTTGTTAATTTTATTATTTTATATAGAAATAAGATTGATTATTTAATAAACTTTCATAAAATAAAAATCATTTAATGATTTTCATTCATCTAATTTATTAATATGTGTTAAATGAATATATTTTATTATACAAATGAAAGTCGTTTTTGGTATTTATTTATATTAAAATTTCTTTTTGTGTTTATTCAATCATTGTGTGGACTTATAGGGGCATTAGGTATGGTTGGTTTAGATGATGAAAACATGTATTGGCATTTGTTCATATAATGGTTAGTATTTGTTGGGAATTGATGATGAAATGGTTTGTATGGGTTGGGAGTAAAGGATATAATTGGGGGGAATCATGGTGTATTTGGTGGTTTATAGTTATGTTTAATGGGACGTTGTTTTCTAGTTTCTCAGTACAAACAGGTTCATAAAAAAAGATAAAATAGAAATGTATGTGTGATATAATTAAATGATTAATGGGATGTTATTTATGTATGAATTCATGAATTTAATTTAAATGGATGGAATTAACGGTTTTAAATTCCACAGGATAGTTATTCATTAAATATGAAATTATATAAATTATTTAGAAAAAATAATAAAAACCTATGTAAAATTGATTAATGGTATATATATATCTTGAAATTGGAAACAATAATTTTTTTGAGATTATTTGTTTTGGAAATGTGTCATTTTTATAGTGTGGTTGTGATCAATTAGAGTAGTGCGTGATGATTGTACTTTGGTGATGGTTATTGGGTGACAGTGTGTTTTAATAACTCAAACCCTTTAGGATGTGTACTTGTTTATTTACACCAAAAAATATATATAATTTATTTTATTGTAATTTCTAATTTAAACCTCACCCTAGTCAGATAACAATAGGTATAAAAAATATTTTTAATTCCATGAGTCTTCCATAATATCTAAAACAATGATTGTGGATGGAATTTTTCCCCTACACCATACTTTCCCTTCAGCCATATTACACAGTGGTATTGTTTTTTTGTATGATTTATTCATTGGTGTAGGATAGAAAAACTTTTATGTCATTTATATCCATGTTACCCTATATGGATATATGTGGTTGCATTAACAATTTGATAACGATGGTGTATGTATATTGTGGGTCATTCATTGTAGGAGGGTGGATTTGGTTGAATTCATTAATGTTCAATATAAATTATTATTATGTTCAATGATGTGAGGATGGTATATGTATATGTTGAATTTAAGTGTTTATGTGGTTATAATGTGTGTGGATGTGGGTTAGTGTGATATAATAGGAATTGGGGTTAGTATATTTGAGGATGGTATGTGAGAGTGGAAATAAATGGGGGGATGTAGGTTAAGGGTGGAAATAATATTATTATCTATCCAATATTAAGAAGGCCTTTAAATTTTTATTTATTATAATAGAATCCCCTTTATGTGAAGAAGGGGGAACCCAAACAGACTCCATGAACATTATGCATAGCATGAACCAAAGTACATTAGTATTAGATCTTTATTTAAAACATTGAGCTACCCCTCCCGAGCATATTATCATGATAAATCACTCCATCAATGCATGGCGCTTCGACAATAAGATTTATTGTGTCAAATCACAAGCCTTATCTTATGGAAAACTCTATACCCTATAAAACATCCATTTATGAAATGTTATTCCAAGATGAATGGAATACTCTAGAATATAGTTTTGTGGTCTATTCCCTGTAGGAGAGTCTACATGAAACCCATCAGACCATATAAACACCATTCCAAATCAAAAACACATAAAAAGCTACTGAAATTCAACATTACAACTGACAATCAATGAAACCAACACTAACCTGTAAATCCACCTTCACGATGATTGTCATAGAAGTCTCTACAGTTACTGAATCAGGAACCCATGCACCAAGGACCCTTCACCCATCACGGAAGATGAGTTCAGAACCCCACCTCCTTCCAATCTCCAACCATCCACCAATGCTAGAGGAACAGTTGTCTCACCGGAGTCTGAAATGCTTATGGGAAGTATAGAGGTGGAGAAGGGAACCTCTGATGATGGTGAATCTACATAAGAACCTCATTATCATTGAACATAAAACCATAGATCACAAAACCCTTTAGCACAAAGTCCTCCAAAGAATAACCTGTTAGGTAATAAGAAGACCCTCCACCAGCATAGAAAATCCCGTCGTCGCCTTCAAGACCACACATTATGACCTGATCCACGAAACCCACCCCCAACCACTTTAGAAATATAGAGCAAACCTCACTGCATCATCTGTAAGCTCGGACATTGGCCACTCATCGTGTCGCTGAGTAAAGCCATGTCCAAATCATCTAATTGGGTGAGAAAAAGGTTATCAAGTGGAGAGACTATCTATTATTTTGAAGCCCATGAAGTCGCTGATGTCGCCACAGGAGATGCACCACACTCCATGATCCACCGAACTGAGGAAATGAGGATAAGATCTCAGCCGATCCACCATGGAGTCAGGAAGTTTGATTGAGGGGGAAATAGGATTTGATATTTCGTGACTAGTCGTTGGTTATTATATAATGATGTGCACCTTATCTCTGCTTTATAGTTATTTTATTTTTTCACTGATGCATTGGAATTATCAATGCACATTTGGATGGATGAGCATATATATTATCCAAAAATGTATTGATTGTTTTTCTACCATATATAAATAAACAAATTTTTTAGATACCATTTGGTGTCCATTGCCTAATATCGTTTCTAAAAGTATGTATCCACTTCCCATGGTTAACTTTTTGTACTTCTTTAAATATTTTTATATATGAATATATATATATATAAACTTTTTTATTATTACAATATTTTTAATTTTTATATTGTTTATTTGGATTTAATTCTTATTTTTTAGATATATGTTGATAATGCCTCCAAATTCCATGTCATAATCACAATATTTTAGTACCCAACTTGAGGACCGTAGGAATAAATCCTTGTGGTTCACATTATTTTTTAGTGAGTTCTCAATATGGGTTACCAATTTTGGTGGTTACAGAAAAAGTGATATTAGCAATATGATAGAGAGTCTGTTGGATTTTGATGTTTTGAAATAATTTAATTCAAGGGAATTTAAATTTAATTTAATAAAATTATTTAATTTATATTAATTAGATAAATAAATTATTTTTTACCATGCATATAATTGTTTACATGATTTTGCATAATATTTTCATTAAAAATCTAGGTGTCGTTCATGTCATTGATCTTCAGTAATATGATTTAGTTGACAACTAATGGTTCACACTATCTTATGAGGGTTGGTCTTGGAAGAAAGAGTTATATAATATTTATTATTAGAGGATGTCTTCGTATGATGTGTAGATTCAATAATTTTTAGACAATGCAGTATTTCAAGATCTTGATATGTCATTTAATTTGATTAATCTAAAGGTAGATGATCATGTTTAACTAGTTATTAGATATATATGGGGAGTAAACTAGAAATTTTTATTTTTTATCATAGAGAGTGGAATGTGGAATATGTTACTTGGGATGCTTTATATATGGATAATAATTTAGAGTTATATTTATAAAATAAGAGGGTGAAATAGAGGTTTTGATTTATCTGTTTTTAATAGAGGATAATTTTTGTGTGGGAACTGAATATCATATTTATAGGGCAATTTTTCTATGGAAAAATTTTTTTTCATAAGGGGGAGACTAAATATCATTATTTCAATGATATTGTTTTTCTTTATTCACTATTAATTAATATACTTTACATTAAAATGGATTTAGATGTGTAGAATAAGGATAGGTTTATTAAAATGATACATTCCTGTCGAAGGTTATCTCAATAGGGGATCCGTAGGTGCTCTAATAGGAGAAGAGTAGTTATTGGATGATATAATGTGTTTGAACCATCAAAAATTCATCTCATCATTCATCTAGCTCAATTCATTCCTTACCATTTCATTCTAGTTAGAAGCTCCCACATCCTCCCTACGATATTTTCAATATCCTACTTTACATATGGAGTACATATTTAATGGTGATTTAAATGTCTATCATATTATTAGTAACCATTGTATCACTAGAGGTAAAAAAAATTATCTCCCAAAAAATAAGATTTCATAAAGGCATAAAAATTGTATGGGTAAGATGATATTATTTTGATGAGATGGTATAGAACTAGTTGAGTGAATCCCCATGAATTCCATCAGACTAAGAGACATAATAAAGAATGTTTTAATAATTGTGGTAATTAAAAATGTGGTAGAGAATATTGTTATGGGAAACTTGATCATGTTGATGTTTAAAAAATATGGACCATAGGTGATTTGTGGAAACATATATTTTTCACCATATTAACACTAATTTCTTGATTCGTGTACATTACACTACTTTATTTTACCAAGCGTGTTCTATGGATTTGGAATTAATGATTAGGTGATTACAATGATACTGGTGATGACCAATCTATTTATATGTTAATGGAATCTTATTGACATGTAATGGATTTTTAATATGAAGATGGGAATCCTCAAGGGTCTGGGATTTCATATTTTTCCAATAGAGGAACCCAATTTATTCCTTATCATTGGATATTTTTATTTTATGTTCTGAGTTAAAATTTTATATTAGTGTATAGTACTAGTTTATATCAAAGAGGTAAGATGTGTTGTATTGATTGTGGAGTGAGATTTTTATATAGTTTGTACATGTTTTAATACACTTTGGTTTTATTTGGAATGCATATCCTTGGATTCAATAAAGGTTCAGGTAGTAGAGTTCCCTGGAGTCACGACACTGTTACGAGATTATTATCCTAAATATGTTATTATACTAACCAGGAAATGTTATCATTATTTTGTTATAAATATATATCATTTTCTTCTATCATGTTTGAATACATTCTTATCATATATCATATTCTAAACTATAAGTGTTGGGTATTCAGGTTGTTGATATATTATAGCGTGGAATTAGCTTAAACATTAAGACATAAGGATATTTTTTTGTGTTTTCTATAATAAGCAAAACGATATTCTATGCTTTTTGATAGACTAAAAGTGTCTCAATCATCTAATGGTCACAAACTATTACAAACCACTGCGAATTGTTGATTTTTTCAACATTTTAATGGGAATCCAATAGATTCTAAAAATTTATTTGTGGTCTATATATCATATGATTTGGGTGAAAGGGGATGATATGATAGGGATTTATTTATTGTGTTGATATATAGACAAATAGTTCATGTTCATTCAATTAAATTCCATGAATCGAACAAATGAATTTATTAGACTCATGAGATCTATTTTTTGTGGGTTTTTTGATATGTTATTGGTCATATTCTTCAGTGAAATACATGTATAATTGAGGTTAGTTGAAGAGTATTTGGAGCCATATATGTGTATTTTGGGGGTTCTTAGACAATGTATGATATATGGAATGATGTCTATATTTATGCTATAGATATAACATGTAAACATTTGTGACCAGTTGGTGTATTTTAATGGTGATCTATAATATCACGTGTACTTATAAAATTATTTATCTTAATTCAAGAATTAAATATTTATATTAGTTTTCAATTTGTAATGAAATTATTTGTATATATTGAAATTTTATATTCTTTAAAAATTTAATAGAAACCTGGTAGTTGGAATAGTAATATTGTCATTAAGTATAGTACTATCACCATAATAATAATAAACTCTCTTATAAAGGTACAAATAAAATATAGATGCCTCAAAAATGAAAATATTATATATTTATATCATAGAATAAATTTATAATTATGTTATAAATTATAATGTAATGGAATTTTTGTGAAATTTAAATGTTTATTTAAAATTTCATAATTAATATAATTATTTAAATGAATATTTATTTTCATAAAATTTATTAATAAAATAATAATTTTTAATAATTATGATATAATTTTTGGAGATGTCAATTAATTTTTCAAAGTGGAATAAAATATATTTTTAAATAAACATATATATATTTTTATAAATTTTTATTAAACAAATTAACATCCCATTATTAAAATTTCTTTTTCTAAAAGGAAGTAAATTTTTAAAATATAAAAATTGAAAAATGGTGATGGTGAATTTTTTGTTTTTTCTGAAATTATAACAAAAAATTAATTGGAAAATACGGTATTTTATGGTATTTGTCATTATATGTTAAATTCATAAATTATTTATTCATATATGATGAAGGATGATATCATAATTAATTATTTATAAATTACATGAACTATTTAAAATATTTAGTAATAGTAATAAACACTATTGATAGTATTGAACCATTACAATAAAAAATTGATTAAAATTATAAAACACCCCTCTCCTCCCCCTTTAAATTCCACCCCATTCCACATCTTATCCTTACACCTTATACTACTCATATATTTTCTATATTCTACCCAATTTATATCCCAAACCTCTTCTTAACTCAGAAGACATACTTGTCTAACTGAATTACTGAACCAATGTTTCTTAATGTGGTTCTCAATGGGATGATATTAAAGGGGTAAAATCACACTTAATTATATTTTTAAATTTTTTCTTTATTTATGTATTCTTTATCCTCTAATTCCCTATACAATATGAATTTATAACTCCACTATCATTAATAAACTATAATGTTGAAATTTTAATATAATATCTATCTTCAAACCTCGTGTCTTCTCCTCTTATTAAAAAAATGAAACATCATATGTGACATTTCGATTCACTTCTTTCATGGAAGACAAGTTTTAATTTTCAATTACTCCAATTAAAGCTGGTAATAAAACCATTATTTTGGTTAACCCATGTTTTAATATGAATGTTATTACTTTTGAAATGCTATAGAACTAATTTCTAGATATATAAAAAATGTATCTAGTTTTCTTGTTGGTGAGATAATGTGTAAGAATCAAACCTAACATTTATCATTAATATTTTATCAAATAAATCATCCTTATTAAAAAACAACTTATGTATGGGATCATTTAGAATTATATAAACATATTAATACCATTTCTATCCACTTCTGGTGATTTTATTCCATTTTACAAGAACTCCCATAATTATACTCTAGGGAACTTACCGTAATCCCATGAAACGAATTATATGATAATGATGATTTTGATATTTACAACTAATAAGAACGGACCTAAATTAGCATATAAATTGATATTAAATAATATATATGTAGTAAAGGATATAAATTAAGTAATTAATGAATGTAATTTGATTATATAATACATTAAGTGGAAGTGAATATTTATTCATGCCTTAAGGTAAGTGAATTTTATTTTAAAATTTTCATTTTCCAAGTTAAAACTATTTAAATTTATAAAATAATTTTTTTAAGTATAACTTATAATTTTATTTTTACTAATTAATGGTTCAGTATTTATTTTATGTTTCTTAAACTTGTTTATATGTTTATTTAAAATTAAAATGTAATCATTTATAAGTTTGAAACTTCCAAAAATGATAATTGATTTCAAAATGGAATATATATCTAACTCAAGAATGATTATTTTTTGAAAGAGTTATATTTTAGGATTATTTTATAGTTAACAATAATTGTTATGATGATGTTGGGTTTTATAATAAACTGATGTAGATTAATCCTAGTTTAGCTCTACAATGAATTTTGTAAGCCGACAGAGTCAATAAGTAATGTTTCTCATCATAAATTATCAGAATATAATGTGATGGTAGTCCCAAGAATAACCAGGATGGTTTCTACCTATATATCCATGGATGATACATTTAATGTAATAGTGATAACAAAATTTTTCCATAAGTCAATGTTATGATATATGTATTATTTCTATAGTTTTATAGTGAACAAAATATTTCAAAATGTAAGATTAAGATATTATGTTTTATGTGTAGAATCTATAGATATGTTAAAATATTTTCATTCATGAACTATCATTTATTTCATCCATTTAATGTCCATTATTGGGATTTTTTTCATCTAATGTTTAAAAAAAATTCACATGATTTTTGAATGTGAAAACGAAGAGAAAAATTACAATTTAAAGTTTTGATGTTTTGTAATAGAATGAAATCTTGTTTTATTTAATGTTCTATATTTTTAGTAAAATTTATATTGAGTATAAGTAAATAATTTTCAATATATGACTTTATATATGTTTTATATAACATAAATATCAAAACTCTAACTCAAAAATATCATTGTTAATGTATAAAATGAATTCTAGATGAATTAACTTGATTATCTAATGTTTAGGGTTGGTTCCCTATACTTCAGATTATAGAATGTAATGGATAAATTTTTGGGATATGTTAATTTTAATTGAATAAACCTTAATTATGTTTACATTATATTTCTATTGATTTAATAAGTATTTTAAATTTTACTATGTGTCTTATTTTATGATATGTCTGTTCATAATGGATTTCTAAAAAAGAAAAATGGAATATGAAGTGGGAAGGAACTAATATAATGATATAGTTATTAATCTAGAACATGGAATGGTGTGAATTGGAATCAATAATTTTTTGATAGTAATGGTTTAGTTAATGATACTATAAATGGTAGAATCTCTAGAGCATAGGATTAGTTTGATCAACATTAGATAACCTTTTCATTGGTGGAATATTTTACAAGGAAACAACCTATATAATTTAGTGGGTATTCTAAACTAGTGGTAGATGTAGTGTGGATTAATTCCCTATAAAATATTTCTCTTGATATGGGGTGTTCATATAATCAAATGGTTATTCATTCTTATAATCATTTTGAATTTCAAGAAGACTAATTTTGTCCATTGGACAATAATATTAGGGATAAAGAGAATTTTGATTCATTTTAAGGGTATTAATTCAAAAATAATTTCATTTACAAAAATTTCCCTATGGTTAATCAAATTATGATGGAAAAAATTACTGTAATTGAACAAATGGGGGGATTAAATGGCCGTATACATAGAAGAAACCACTTTTTTGACATAGTATGCTCCAAATTTTATATAGGATCACGATAGTAAAATTATTCATTTTTAATCATTATCAAACCCGAAATAACATAGGTCATTGGCTTCATGTTAATTTAAAATTACCAAAAACATTCTTGTATATGAGGAGATAGAGTACATGTAGCTTCCTAACGATCCTGTGTATGGTAGAAACCAATAGAAAAATAGTTTGAGGTGGAAATAAAAAGGAATGAAAAATTAAAATATGTTTTATGGTATGAAAATTATGTTTTTTGTTTGTGAGTATTATACTAAAAAACGGGGAATACATTTTAAAGTACAGAAAGTTTTTTTAGTTTGTTATGTTTGGTTATATATCTCATAGTTACAGTGACAATAATTATAGTAGTTGTAAGAACCAGTATGATATAAAGATTGTAAATTTTTTATATATAATGAGAAGGGTCATTATGAAAATGAGTGCTTAAAGGGGAACCTCAATGATATGATGAAGAATTGCTATAATAAAAAAGTTGTGAAATCCTTTGTAACTAATTATTCATATGTTGAATCCTCCAATAAGTTGTTATTGGGTACATTGATTTTTTATTCATATTTTCATAAAGTGTTTTTTTTATTTGGGGTCTACACATTCATTCATATTTGAAAACATTTCTATTAAATTCAAAATTTCACCTCAATAAATGATTTTAAAACTTATGGTAAAAACACATGGTACAAATATTGAAGGATAAAAATATAAAAATATTTTTATCGATGTATGTAGATAGAATTAACCTTCAACATTTTTTTTATATCCCATAGTAGAACTTAATGTTATTCTATGTATGAAAAAGCATTATGTTTATGATGTTAATATTGATTTTAGAGATACAGATATTTTTATCGTAATATTTCTTCATTTTAATATAATAATGAACCCATACCATTGAAATAATTTATGAAAGATGAAAAAATATTAAAATATGGAAATAAATGATATTTTACACATATTATTGAAAAAGGGTACTATTTAGATTAATCAGTTATCGGTGCCAAATTAGTATCTTGAATTTTCCCTTTTAATTTGCCATGTTATCTAAAGGTTGGTTTTACGGTTCATTTAGACCCCGAGCCTAATCCTATTTCAAAACCCCCTCCTCAAATGAATCAATTATTACTTCTAGAATTTAAATATCTATTGCATGGGTTTCTAGATATGGGTTTCATTAATCCGAGTACATCACCATGGGTTGATCATATTTTGTTTTCAAAAATTTGAGATGGTTCAATGTAGGTTTTTATTGATTATTGTGCATTGAATAACATCACTATTGACAATAATTATCCTTATCCTCATTTTGATTAATCATTTGATTAGCTCAAGAGAGATCAATATTTTATTCATGACTAACATGAGATCCAAGTAACATCATTTAATGATAAAGAGGGATGAAATTTTAAAAATATCATTCCAAACTAGAAATAAGAATTATGGTTTTATTATTTATCCCCTTATCTTAAAAAATTCCAATATATTATTTATAAATCTAATGAATAGAATCTTCTTTTAATATTTGGATAATTGTTTTGTTGTTTTTATTGAATATGTTTCTGTTAATTCCAAAATATTTCAGGGTCATGAAAAACATCACATGATTTTATTTCAAACTCTAAAAGAAATGAAGTTATATGGAAACTTTAGAAACTGAAAATTTTGGTTACAATAGGTTTCTTTTCATAGGATCATTGTAAATAAGGATTTTATAACAGTTTATCCCACCAATATATTTGTTGTTTATGAATGGAAAAGAATAGAAATTTTTACTAACATTTGTTGTTTTATCATATTAATAGTCTTTTGCAGTCAATTTTTTTAAAAAATCATTGTTATCTATCACAAAAATGATGTTATAATAAAAATGGGTTAAACAAATTTGGACCTATGATTGTGATGTTTTTATTCAATAAATAAAAAAAGGCATGGGTGAATACTCTATTTTTTGGGCTTACCTTTTAGAAACATTTCCATGGGATAATTATTTAGTGAATTTTGGATAGAATGTTGTTGGTTCATGAAATTCCTTTATTTTTTATTTTTATGAAATGGTTATATCGTATATAATTAAGCAAGAAATATAGGAAGGCTATGAGTTATAAGAATGTTAGAATTTGTTCAGAAGGGTATGTATCTAAAAAATGACATTGATAAATACTATGGGTCGATATTTGTGAATAGATTGCGTGTTACGTTAGATTCATAGTTAATGAAATATTTATTAAAAAAATCATATAGTTCTCTATTTTTAATTCATACTAGAATAACTAATATGTATAGAGGCCTGCAAGATTATTTCATGTTGTTTTAATAATGTTACATTGCTAACATTACTATGACATGTTTTACTAATCAACATGTAATTAAATAAGAATAATAACTAAAGGAGGTTATACAACATTTTCTTATGAATTAGTTGAAATGGGAAAATATATCCATATTTTGTTGTTGTATTACTAAACACATATTTGGGTAATAATGTGATTTGGGTTATTTTTTATTGATTGACCAAGCATACATATTTTATTATTATTTTAGATACTATGTATTTATATTAGTTTTCTCAAAATTACTTCAATGACATAGTTAGGTTACAAAGAGATACTCTCTCTATTGTATCTGATCATGAGATAATGTTCACATATAGCTTTTGGGAGTTCTTTAGAAGTCATTTGGAATTAAATTAAAATTCAATACTAATTATCAAATTAAATCTGAAAGGTAGTCTGAGTAAAAAATCCATACATTTATGGATATGATTCCAGCTTGTTAAATTTATTCATAGAGAATTTATGTTCATAATATTTCTTTGGTTGATTATTCTAATAATAATAGTTACAATATTATTATATAGATGAAATATGATGAAGAATTATATATATAGTGGTGTCAAACTCTTGAATTTTGGTATAAATTTAGTTGAAAATAATTTTATAGCACCAAAATTGGTTAACTAATTAGAGATAAAAATTTCAATGATTCAACGACAATTGAGGATAGATCATAACAGAGATAAATTCAATGCAGATATCCATATGCATTACATTTCTTTTAATGTAGTTTGACTTATAATTTTTAATGTTTCTCCATAGAGAATTAGGGTAAAATTCGGAAAGAAATATAATCTGATACCAATTTTCATTGGACCCTATAAAAGTTTTGGTAGTTTTTGATCTTTTTCCTACATAGTGGATATTCCTTCGACTTTTTATTCAATTGCACAATTTGTTTCATTTTTCGATATAAAAAGAGTATGTTCCAAATTCATCTCATGTTTTGAGTCATGAATTAGTCCAGTTAGAAGATAACCATTTTTATTAAGGTAAACTTATTCGTCTTCTTTACTATAGATAGAAATTATTTTGAAATAAATTAATTTATCAAGATATGGTTTTTCAGAGAAACCACATAGTTGATGATGTAACATGTAATCTAAAAATTCTACTAGTGAAAGGTAGCCTCTCTTATTTAATATGTTAATAATATTTTGAGGAAGAAATTTTAAAAACGGTGGATGCGACAATCCAAGAGGCACTGCAGCTCTCCCTTCTCTCGGCGGAGATTAATGGGGCTGCGGACCTGTGCAAGCTTACCCTTGTCGCCCGTTTTCGTCCTCAGCGCCTATCTGTTGATGAGTTCGAGCGGTTTGTCTCTGATTCTTTGGAGCTTCAGGAACACATAGTTGTCGATTTGCTTGATCGGTGACATATCATGATACGATTTGGGTCAGAGGAGGATTTGATTTGTGCCTGGTCCAGAGCCCCTCGAAGAAGCAAGGGTTTCTCCTTCTACCTGTTTCGTTGGAGCTTCGACTTCCATATGCGGCGGGATCCATCGACAATCGCGACGTGGGTAAGTCTCCCTGGATTACCTCTGTCCTTCCAAAATCCATCTATTCTATGTGCAATTGGGAACATGATTGGTCGTTATTTATGTTCTGACCGCCGAACCGAGTCTGCGTGTCACCCGATCTGCCCGCGGATCTGTGTGGAAGTTGATGTCGCAAGATCACCGGTGAACCGTTTCTGGATCACAGACAGCAAGGTATTCTGTTGGCATCAAGAAGTCCTCTTTGAGTCTTGGATGCAGTACTGTGTGCAATGCTGTAGACTTGGTCATTCTGATTTGGTTTGCCACAGCGGATGAAAGGATAGGTTCTCCTAGGCGATGAAGGCGCGAGGTGTTCTTAGGGGGGATCCTTCTGGATCGACTCCCACGCCTGCTATGGGTGTTCTGGCAGACCATTTGAGTGCGCGAGGGGGTGTGGCTGAGGACAGGGATGTGGAATGTGTTGGTGCTGGAAATATTGTTGATCGGGGTAATCACATGGGGAGTCCTTGCATTGATGCTGCACTAAATGTTGCAAACATGGAGCAAGGGGAATGGCAAGATATAGGCATCGAGGTGAATAAGCGTTCTTGTGCCATGAAGGAGGTTCGGGAGCCCTTACATCCAACAGTGAAGCAGGTTTTTGACCGTCTCAAAAGTGATCTTGGTGCTGGAGGTCCACCTTTGATGGAGTTTGTTGTTAATTCATTCCAAGTGCAGCCGATTTCTGACAATATGAGGGATGATGGAGGTGGACTTGATAAGGAAAATCTTACCCTAGCTGGTTGGGCCTCTTCAGGTAATAGATTTGCAGGGCTGGAGAAGGAGGAGCCACCCACTGGGATGGCTGATCGGCAGGATTTTGAGGTTCCTAATAATCCGGAACGTGGTGTTGTTGGTGAAATGAACCCTCATTTCCTTGTTGTGCTTGATCATAACAGGCTATCTCAGACCGGAGGAGGGTCTCTTAAAACCCCAGATGATGTCTTAGGAAAAAAAGATGTTGGCAGCAAGAGTTTGGTTTCTGTGAATATCACTGATAAATGGGGGAATATATCTGATAGTGGGAAAGAGAATGGTGGCAGATCAGCCAGACCTTCACATAGTGATATTGTTCAAGGTGGTCGAATGCAGATGTCTAGAAGTGAAGGTGTCATGACTGCTCCACCAAAGAGGAGGCCAAAGAAGGACTACTCGTACCTGCCAAAGCCAGTATCAACCAAGTCATCGTCTAGGAAGGGAGGAGAGCCAAGGAGAGACTATACGGATCTACCCAAACCAAATGGCGACAAGGTCTGCACAAAAGATTGTAGGGTCACAAGAAAATGTCATTGCAAATGGGTACAGTGGCAAACGAAGAGGAGGGTTCCCGAAGAGGGACAAAGGATTCAGTGGGAAACGGCCGGTCAAAGAGAAGTTGTCTGAGGAAATGCTTCGGAAGAAAAATATGTACCTTGAGATGATGCGCAAATACGAATCTTATGAATGGGAGTCAGCTGATCTTGGTGATGAGTTATCTGATGATGGGGAGAACTATGCATATAGATTTGATGTGATGTAGCGTTTTATTTTCTACTGACTTTACTTGCACTTTTCCTTTAATAAATTTGCGGGACCAGGCTTATGCCTGGTTTAGACTTTCCTGGTATAATTATAAGATAATATACTGAGATGTTAATTCTTTTTTTTTATAAATGTCATAAAATCAGTTATATTATTAAGATCTATATTTTAGGAATATATGGTGATTTTAAGTGAAAAAAAATTAACATATTTTAAAAATTATTTTTATAAAATGGTGACAATTTCTGAAATGTACACATTTAAAAATGATTAGGGTATATTTTTATGTTTTTTCTAAAATAATTTAATTTTTTATGAATAATTTAATATAAAAATTTATGGTATTTAATATTATTAGTTAAACAAATGATTTATTGATTTTTGAATGATATATGGATGGGTAAGAACAAATTAGGATAAACTTACATGCCCTAGTAACTCTATATCGTTATATGAATCCACTCTCTTGAAAGTCTTCAACAAAAATAAAAAATAAATAAATAAACTAATCATAAACATGCCTCTCCCAAACTTATAAATACTATATACCACCACCTATTCTCCTCACAAAATATAATCCTTTTATCATACTATATTATACCCAATTCCTTTTCCAAACCACATCCAAATGTCCAATGACTACCATTCTCACCAAAAGACAAAAAAAAAGACTTCCATAAGGTAGACCTCATAGAGATGATATTACTAGGGTAAAATCCTCCCCATTTCACTTTAAAATTTTTTCTTTCATTTTTTATTCTACCATATCCTTGCGTTACTTATCCAAAGTGACATGATAACTTTAGTATCATACAGATACTGTACTTTTATTGTGTTAATTGAACATCCATCATATAAAATATTCACTTATCTTCTTATTCTTATAATTTTAATAGTTTTATAGAACTTATTTATAAACATAATATAAAATATAATTAATGTAGATTCTGATGGTTGGAAAAACCTCCAAAAAAAACATAAAATTTATCATTAAAAATTAATCAAATAAATCATCCTATTATTATAAAAAAAATTAAATATAAGATCATTTAAAATTGCTATAACATATTTTTAACATTGAATTCCACATATATAGTTTTCCATCAATTTGATAAAAACTCTCATAATTATACTAAATGGAATTGAACAAAAATACGGGAAATAAATGCTTATGGAATGATGATTATGACATTTATAACTCATCAAAATTGATATAAATGAACTTAATAAAATTGAAATAAATAAAATATTTGTGAAAAAGGTATTAAATTAAGTAATTAAGGAATATTATTTAATTATTTATGGAATTAAGAAAAATTTTAGAATGCATTTGCATATATAATATGGGAATTTATTTTTAAAAATTACCTTTTCATGTTCAAACATTTATTATTAATGTTTTTTTCTTATACTGAACAAGTAGATTTTATTACTTTTTTTGTTACCTTATTGACTCAATTTATCATTTAATAGTTTGAAAATTAATTTTAAAAATAAAAAATGTTTTCATTAATAAGTGTGTGGTTTATTAATAATCAAAATTTATTTCAACATGAAAATTTTATTTTTTAAAATAATTAAGCATGATTTATGTGTTATGATCATGTTATAGTTATTAAGAATTTTTAAGATGGAATGTGGTTCTATTATAAACATAATGTGGATGATCCTATTATATCTCCCAATTAATTTGGTAAAGGGACACAGTTTATTATAAAGGGTTCTCTTAAGAGATTATGGGAATATACTATGATGGTTATTCCAAGCATAACTAGGATGGTTTCTACATATGAATCATAGAGAACTAAATTATATGTAAGAGTGATATTAAATTGACACCACATGATTGATTTATGATTTATATATACTTCGTATTTTTTTCTAGGAAACATGTTATTTAATAATTTAAACAATTGATCTTATGCTTTGTGTGTAAATTTTATAAATTTTTAATATACTTTCATTCATAGACTAACTGTTTATTTATTCCATTTTCTTTCCCTTACTATGATTTTTGTGCTCATACTTTTTATTATAAGGATTTAAACATGGTTTTAGGATGGGTAATGGTAGAGTGTAATTCGTGTTTAATGTTTTTATTTTTTTTGGAAGTAAATCATGTTTTATTTTAAATGTTTCATATTGTGAGAAAAATTATATTGATTAGAAGTGTAAAATTTATAATACATGAGTTTTTATGTATGTGGTTATATTATAATTCTCTATACCAAAACAACTATAAGATATTTTGGAATATATTAAACGAAATTGTATTTTAATTAAATAGATTATGTAATGTATAAGGCAAGGTTCTTACACTGGAAATGGATATACAAATGGTTGAGGTAGTTGTATTTTTAAAACCAAGAACCTCAAGTAATATGAAGTTTTCAGTGTCTATTAGGATAATAATGGAGTGTTGGGTTTAATTTTATCTTAGTTAGAAGCACCATTTACATATTTCACTATGCATAACTACCATTATTTTAACGGATCATTTTTAGGTGGATTACAAGTACCTAACTGAGAGGTTGATAAGCTATTTCGTTTTCATCAGGAAGAGGTAGTGATTTTTTATGTGATTTTTTGATTCATCCCAACTTTTTTGTGGTAAGACCAATATAGATCAGTTGGAATTGAATTCATATAGTTCCAAGTAGTTATGTCCCAAGGAACATAATTATTACTCAAACGATTATTGTAACCACCCTAATATAAATATTATAAATCATGATGTTATTTTGTAACATAGGAAGTAGATACAATATATTTCAATCCAAATGAATGAGAATTCAATTAGTCATAATGAATTACATATATTCATGAATCTCACACGGAAATTGAAGATATAAAATTAAAAATATTATTTTCATAATGAATATTTTTATTCCACGATCATATTCTTTCATATAAATCATAACGCAATTTCGAAGATCCATGAAAATAATAACATAAAAAATTGGTTACCTCTATACTCAGTAAGTGTTATGTGTAACCGAATATATTTTAAGTATATAATTTATTATAAATATGGAAATGTAGATCATATAATAAATATGAAATTTCATCAATGACCTTCTCATAAATAATAATATGGAAAGTATAATTTATGATAAATTAATACCATATAAATAACGAAAAGACCTTGAATCTTGTCAATGGATGTCATAACTATTCGTATAATCACATGGACTTAAATTAATGATTATATAATTATGTGATTCCTAATAATGTTCATATTAAAAGTTCCATTGGCTACTTTTACCATGTGATTATAAAGATATCTTCAATCCTCATTCCAAGACATCTTACATAAATGGATAATGTTGTCGAACAAGAATACTCAAGAGGGGGTGAACTGTATTCCTAATAAAAATTTATCTTTAAAATATTTTAATTGAAATCCCCCAATTCATAAAACAAGTTAAACTCTAGTGAATTTATAATGATTCTAAGTGTTCAATTAGTTTATAAAGATTGATTATTTCTCAGTTAACTTAATATAAAGATGAAGTTAGCTTTCAGAACAAACTTACTGGATATAAATAATTACAAACACTTGCTAGTTAAACAACAATATTTACTTTAAAATAGTTTTATATTTCAAAGAAGATAGCAATTGAATATTGAAATTAGTTTAAACTAAAATAAGAGGCAAAACAGTTTTAACCAAGAGGATCAGTCTCAAGATGAGAGTTAGTCCTCTCAAACAGTTTATATATAACATTGATCCACACCCTATATCGGGGTTTACAATAGTACACAGACATTCCAATACCTCATACCTCTTCCACCATTCTACGTGGGAAATCACCAACAACACCAAATAGTTTGTACAGGTCCTCAGACCTCTACCACAGTTCTACATGGGATACACAATGGTATAAAAAATTTAGTGTGAGGATTTCATTATACTCTAATTCATATTAGGAGTTAGTGTGTTTCCAAACAAACAGAATCACAGAGTACTCGTAATGTAATAAAAATGATCATAGCAGAGTTCTAATTTTGAGAAGAGTTTAGAAGGATCTTGTGTGATTTCAATGCAGAACTAGGCTCCATTGGATTGAATCAGATTAATCTCTGAGTCCTTATCTGTATGTTGTCTCGAAAACATAGTGTCGTGGTTTTGTTCCTTCACTTCCAGTATATGTTTTCAGCATGAATGTGAACTTATTCTTTTTAGTGCTTGAACCTCCTCTTTGATCTTCTAATCATGATTTGTATGACTGTTCTTCGATTTCTTCATGTGTACTACTCTGCATGTACGTGTTTATCTTATTTTATCTATCTTTTATGTATCTGGTGTTCCTTTTTACATATATGTCTCTATTTGTGCATTCTCTGCACTTTTATGCATAGCTTTTACCTTCCTCTTATAGCTCATGAGATCCGACATAAGGAATTATTACTTCTACAGGTATGAGGTATAGTTCTCTGACTTGCCAACAACCCACATTAATTAATATCAGTTTCATTGAATTGAGAGAATATGACCGTTAACATTATATTAATAATATTGACAATGTATAGAGTTTGAGTAAAAGTGACTGTTTAACAATCATCTTCCATCAATAGATCTTTTTCGGAATACTTGTAACGATATCTCATGTAGCAGTTGCTAATGCATCAGTAGCTCTATGTGTAGTGGTCGCACCTTGTATCTGTAGCACAATCTGTCAGTAACTCTTTATACCAGTGAACTTCTGTTGGTATCTCTTCCTCATTATCAGTACTTGTTATCATCAGTAGTGGTAGATCTCTCTATCAGTAGATTCCTATAATAATTACCAAAGGTGGTTTAACTACTGAAACACTGCCAGGTCGGTAATGGGTACTCCTTTGTGTGATCATTGGAGTCAGGCTTCTGATGGTCTGAGTAGGAGTCATTTGAGGTGTGGAACTAATAGAACTAGTGGAAGGTAAGGTAGGAGGCACGATGATAGGTGTACTATCCACATGAAGGAATGACAGTAAGAGATTCCTAAATTACATAATGATACCTCCACCTCCCTCCATCGTAGAGATTAAAACATCCTTGTTCACCATAAATTTTTCCAAATCAGGGGCTAACTCCTAGAGCTTACTAACTCGTTCTATGAAGGCTTGAGTAACTAGGGGCAGTTTCAGATTCTCTAATAGCATCTTTAAATGATTGGTAAGATGATATTTGGTGTACAATCTCTGAAAATAATAATCAATTTTGTCTTTGACTTCCTTCTCATAAGCAGTATCATGTCTCATATAATCTTGGACGATTTATCTGATATCCCTGGTTGTTGTAATCACCTGAGAATCAGATGAGATACTAGCACTAACTCGACCATGTTCTTCTTTCTTCATAGATCTAAACTGTTCAATATCAACTGAAACTTTTGATTCACCAAAAGTTTCTATTGTAAAAGCTATTGTTTCTTTGAAATACTGAGTCAAATTACTTATGAAATTTTTCACAAAAAAATCCCGAGTACTGACATGTGTTTTTATGGTCTTCTTAAAATCATCAAACCCAACCAAAAACTGTTTCACTACACTTTGAAAGCAGTTGATGTCAATATCAACTTGAGATTTAGAAACCATTAAGGTAATAAATTAAGAAACATATTTTCTTAGAGAGTCAACAACCTATTATAAACTTTTAACTTGATTTTGACATTTTTCACTTCATCCATCACATCTGTCACAATACATGACAAAACACATCCTAGAGAAGATACCAAAGAACATTCCATCTTACTTATCTTCAACAAAATAGGTTTTCAATTCATATTTTAGTGCCTCAAGATCTCTTTTTCCTACAATGTCTTTAGGCAGAGCTAGAGGAGCTATTGGTTGAGCATTAACTTCCTTTGAGAAGATATCATAAGACACATGATGCCTTTTAATGGTTGTCTCAACATCATAAATAGAATAGTATAGTCCCAACACAAAAAATCATGGATCTATATACTAATATTCCACTTCATAGGTCACATAAACTGATCCTATCCTAACAGGTTGCTCCCCCTCAACCTTATCATCCATCACCATATTAATAGTAGAAACAGAAGGTTCATTGGATACTTACTCTTCAGAAGAGCCATCTACACCAATATTTTTATCCAATCAAGGTGAAACAGGCTAGGGTACATTAGAAATAGGTATTGGTCTGTCCACTTCAAGAATCTCCTCAACAGGCATAATAGAGCACTCAATCAAAGGACTGAGACTAAAATAGGTACTTCCATTTCCAGATACATTTTTTTCTTCATCGGTACTACTAATGGAATCTGGAGCAGTCTCTTTATGATATAATCTAGGTAGGTATTCTTCATCTACATATATTTCTTCAATACTTTCTCGAAGAACTTCTTCCTTTCTAGGTAGGGTCACATGTGCACTTTCCTTTTCATATGATACCCTTTCACCAGCTGGGCATGGTAGAAAATCAGGGTCCCCTCCATCTTCTATAGAGGCATCTTCGTACGTATCATCATCACTGTATAGAGGTTCCTCCTAGTTATGTCCTAGACCTATATATCTTCTATCTTATGGCCTATTTGGATTCTCAACAGGGTTAAATTTATCCTAAACATTCTCATCATCATTTACCCATTCCCTTTTCCATGGGTTCTAGCTAATCATCATGTGCATAAAAAAAATTGATACAAAAGTTGTCTCTCAAAACCATTGTCTCATCGTAAGACTCAGCCAAAAATGATTCCTTCATCATCAAAAAAATCAGCTTTGCAAAGAATAGATCATTTGTTTTTGACATTGTTTTGGTCATATCTTTAGTTTGAATCATCAGAAGCCTACATAAATTTACATTGACATTTGGCCTTAGCATATTCAACATGAATATATCTTGGAAACTAAGGTTTTAAAAATACCATCTTCTTGGACTTTACAAATGTTGGATAAATTTGAACATTAACTGGTTTTCTTCATCCATTTCTACAGCCAGTATTTTTCAGGGTGTGCTATATCAAGTGATCTCTTCCAAGGCAGTTTTATACTCAAAAATGTCACTCGTAGGAGGTAATGACATTGAGTAATATCCAAAATCAACCACGTGTGGAACTCTCAAGAACACAACCCATTCAATAGAAGAAAAAGATATTATCTTTCCATTCAGTATTGTTACCATTCTAGTATCACCTACTAATTTCTCAAAATGAAAAAATTCATAGAATTCCTTTACTAGTTTTGGATAATAAGGATCATTTTTGTTTGTGAAGAACTCAACCAATTCCTTATCTCCATGAACTCTTAGAATTAATGACTAACTGGCCATCATCCATTTCACACATTGCTCTTTCTGAACTACTGTTTCCATGTTTATGAGATGCGGGTTTATAGTTTTCTTGACTGCACATACTCCACTAGACTATCCTTTGAGTATTTTGGTATTCAGCTCATCACCCTCTTCACTGACTGCTATTCTCTTCACTCTTTCTATTCTGTGAATCTTGAGTCTTAGGGATTGATAGAAAAGATGGTTTGTATGCAAAGGTTTGATGTTAAGTGGTTCTAGGTGGATTGAAATCAGGTAAAAGCCTTATGTATTATCATTTAGGAAAAAAGAAATAAATAAACGAAACATAATAAATATAAAACAAAAGATACAGATTCTGGTGGATAAAAATCATGAAGTTTAAAATAGTTCAAACTAGCGGTAACATGTGTTGGTGATGATTCTGAACGGTGAGGTTCACTAATAGTGAGGTTCTAATAGTGATGTATTCTAACAGTTAGGTACATTAATAGTGAGGTTCTAATGGTGAGGTATTGTGACGGTGAGGTCCATTAACATTGAGGTTCACTAATAGTTATGTTCTAACGGTGAGGTATTCTAACGGTGAGGTCCATACAAGTGAGGTATAATGGTGAGGTCTATATCAGTGAGGTATCCTTAAACAGTCAGGAAAAATTATCATTCTGGATTCATGTATGATGTTATTTAACCTCTCTTAATTTAAATTTTTGGTAAATATATCTACCAAATGATGTTCAGTTCCAAGGAATTCAAGAGTTATATCGCCTTTTTGATAATGATCAATCAAAACGTGATGACTTACATCAATGTTCTTAGTCATATAGTGAGTCACTGGATTCCTGGAATTGTTGATTGTACTAGTGTTATCATAGTTTATAGATACATTTCTATATTGATATCCATAGTCCAATATAGTGTGTTTCATCAACAGAATTTGTGCACAACAACAACCAGCAGCTATGTAATCTACTTCAGCAGTAGACAATGCAATAGAATTCTACATTTTAATACAACAATATACTAAGGAGTTACCTTGAATGTGACATGTTCAGGATGTACTCATCCTATCTAACTTGAAACCATCAAAGTCAGCATCTGAATAACTTATTAAAACAAAATATTGACCTTTTGGATAAAATAATCTTAGATTGGTAGTACGTTTAAGATATTTGAAAATCCTATTGATAGCATGTAAGTGTGACTCTTTTGGATTAGCTGGAAATCTTGCACACATACAGACACTAAACATTATATCTGATCAACTAGTAGTAAGATAAAGTAAACTCCCAATCATACCCTTATAACTGGTTTGATCCACTGGTTTCTTAGTTTCATCTGCATCCAATTTGTACTCATAGGTGTATGAATTTCTTTATTACTATACAAACCAAAAAATTTTAAAAGATCCTTTGTATATTTACATTGATTAAAAATAATACAATTTTTATTTTGAAAAACATGAAATCCAAGACAATATTTGAGTTATCCCATTAATCACATTTAAAATTCACTTTTCATAGTCTTTGAAAAATCAATATACAAAGCATTTTTTGAAGATCCGAAAACAATATAATCAACATAGATTTGTACTACTAAAACATCTTTGGAAATACTATGGATAAAAAGTGTACGATCAGCAATCACAATAGTAAAAACTTTTAAAATAAGAAAATTACTAAGTCTATCATACCAATCTTGTGGATCTTGTATTAAACCATATAAGGATTTTTAATGTTTGGAAACACAATTTGAAAAATGAGGCTTAGTAAATCCAAGTGGTTGTTTAACAAAAACATATTCAATTATAAAACTATTTAGAAGAGAACTTTTAACATCCATTTTAAATAACATGAAATTTATATGAGTTACATAAAAAAGTTGAATCCTAATTTCTTCTAACCTAGCTAAAGGTGAAAAGGTTTCCTTATAGTATATTCCTTCTTCATGACTATATCCTTGTGCAACTAGTCTTTCTTTGTTTCTAACTATATTTCCAGAATAAAAAACTTTATTCCTAAAAACCCATTTAGGGCCTATGGTCAATGTTTCCTTAGGCATTTCAACCAATTCTCATATTTTGTTTCTTTCTAATATATTTAATTTTATTTCATATACATTTCCCAAAATCCATCATTGATAGAATCATTTATATTTATAGGTTCTAACTGTGAAAGAAATTCTTGATGTTCAACCTGATTTCTAAGAGAATCTCTAGTTTGTGTTACTCTATCTAAATATTTTACTGAAACCTCTAAAATTTGGGTTTTAAGGGTCATATATGGTCTAGTAAAGGTAGAGATAGAAATTTCATGTTCATTTACTGGTTCGGGTTCAACAAAAATAGGTTCTAAAAATTTTCCTGAACTAGTTTTCTTAACAACAACATCAATGTTTTTGTCATTAAGGATTAAAATTTACATATCTTACTCAAGATTTTCAAGAGGTTTCATAGGTTCATGTGGATTAGTTTCATCAAATTTAATGTGTACAGATTCATCCTCACATTTGGTTCCATTGTTAAAGACTCTATAAGACTTTTCTAGATATAGATTAACCTATAAAGATTCATTTATCGCTATTGGATGCAAACATATCAAGATTATCATTAGTTTTGGGGATGAAGACTTTGGATCAAAAAACTATAAAGTAATTAACCATAGGCTTCCTATTATTCCACATTTCATAATGGGACTTTTTGAGAACATGTCTAATCAAGACTATATTTATAATATAACAAGTTGTATTGACAGCTTTATCCCAAATGTAAGTAGGTAGATCCTATTCATTAAGAATAGTTCTTACAATATCTTGAAGTGTTCTGTTTATTCATTCTAGTAAACAATTCTACTTAGGTGTTCTGGGGGAATAGAAATTGTGTCTATAGCCATTGTGTGAGCAATAGGTTTCAAACTCATTATTTTAAAACTCACGAACATAGTCACTTCTCAGGGGTCTTAATCATCTGTCCACATAGATTTTCTATAGACTTGGAGTATTTAATGAAATAAGAACGAACTTCACTTTTGTGATCTAGAAAGTATACCCATGTGTATCATGAAAGGGAATCTACTATAACATAGACATAGTGCTTCCCATTTGAACTAGAAACTCTTGATGGTCGAAATAAATCCATATGAACCAACTAGAGAGGTTGAGTAGTTGAAACTTCATTCTTTTATTTGAAAGAAACTATATGTTATTTTCCCTTCCGACAAGGATTACGAACTTTTTCTATTGGGAAATCTAGTTTGGGCAGGTCTATGACTAATCATTTCCTAGTCATTTTACTTAGTGAATGAACATTATAGTGTCCTAATCTTCTTTTCCATAGCCAGCATTATTTATGAATATAATTTGAAGCAGTAAAATTTTGATTAGCTAATGAATTCAAATCTACAACATATACATTTTCATTTCATAATTCAGTAAATACCAAAATGGTTTTAGTATTAAAAACATTACATGAATTATTTTTAAATTTTACATTGATTACATCACCACAGAACTGATAAATACTTAACAGATTGTATTTTAATCCATCAAAAAATAATACTTTAGAAATTAAAATTTAATCAATGTTACCAATCTGGCCTAATCCGATGATTTTTCATTTTGAGTTATCCCCAACGGTGACAGGTCCTCAATCAACTTTTATTAATCTCTTAATGCATGAGTAGTCACCAGTCATATTCTTTGACCATCCACAATCCAAGTACCATATCTTTTTTACATAAACTCTTTAATCAGGTCTCCAACAAAACAAGTTTAAATGGAAAATGATTTTGGTACCCAGATTTTCTTGGGTCCAGACAGGTTATCAAGTAAAACTTTAGACAGCCATATTTTTCTAAAGGGTTTCCTATAATTAACATATTCAAAAGATATTGATAATTAAATTTTGTTTGGTCTATAAGAATTGTAATAGTTAGATGATGTATAAGAATTTATAGAACATGAACTAGCAATATACTATCCAGATTTAAAAATGAATTTATTTTTAACAATCATTCACTTTCAAGGTTGGTAACCTCTACTTGTAGTATACATTGGGGGATCTAGTGTTCCAAGCATTTGAGTGAGATTGGTTTTTTCATTTGTAAACTTCTCTAATACATTTATATGTTTCTTATTGAAAATTTTGTGTTTAGTATTGTGCTTTAACGGTGTAGAATTATTTTCGTTATCTATACTAAGATAATAACTAACAATACTACTCAAGACATACCACTTTGTTAATGATTTGTAAATATCATTCAGTTCATTACCTGTATCTTCCAACATATTACAATATTAAAATAATTCATCATTAGATATATTATTATCCTTATTTGAATAACATTCATTCCCAGAATAATAATCATAGTGCATAGGGGAATTAAGTGTTACCTTAGATGTTACAGTAATGAAACACATGTGGGCGTGATTATTTTCTTGAGAATAAGAAGCTTCATATCCACTTGGGTTGTCATCAGAATCACTCCATGTATATTTCATGGTATTATTGTATTTATTATCCTTATATGAATATATTTCCTTAAATTTTAGTTTTGGATAGTCAGCTTTGACATGCCCTTTCCTTTTAAACTCATAGAAAACTATTCCATCATCTTTATCAGTTTTCCCACAGTCATTCTTCTAATTTACTCATAGATCATACTTACCATTATAATCAGATTTACTAAAGAATTTCTTCTTTCTATAGAATTTTATGAATATCCTACAATCTGAGCCATCTCATCATCACTGTCTGAGTCAGAATTTTCACTAGTTGAGCATTCATCAGTTATCTGAACCTTCTCTTTTTCATTTCTCTTTGATGTAGTGGACTTGAATGACACTTACTTCTTCTTGGGTTCAATATCTTTCTCTTTCTTCACTCTTATCCCTCCTTCTTACATCATCAATTTTCCAATAAGATCCTTGATAGTTAGATTTCCAATTTCACATGATTCTCATATAGAGACAGAGGTTCCTCTCCATCTATTTGGTAGGCATCTTAGTATCTTCCTGATTTTCTCTTTTACTGGAATATATTTTCCCAGTGATCTCATTGTATTAACTATCTCATTAAACCTAAGATACATCTGATAAATAGATTCATAAAATTTCATTTTAAAATTATCATATGTAAAAGTGTATGTATTTAGTCTCATTTTTTAACACTGGTTATACCCTCATGGGAAACAGACAAAGTATCCCAAATTTCATAAGCAGTCTTACAAGTAGATATTAGATTAAATTCATCATCCCCTAAATCACAATAGAAAGCATTCATTGCTTTACAATTATTAATGTAAGCAGCTTTCGTTGGTTCATCCTAAGTAGTTCTAATAGTTTCTGGAATCATATACTAAGTCTCTATAAAATTCCATATGTCAAATCCCATACTTTCTCAATGGATTTTCATTTTTATTTTCCATTGGGAATAATTGACACCATTAAGGATGGTTGGAATTTTGGTAGCTACACCTTAAAATATGTTATCCATAATAATTATGTTTTAAAATTATATACATAGATATAAAAATTTAGAATTAATAGAAATTTAGAGATCTTTAAGATACAACTAAAATCACAGTTGAAAACTTTTCACAAACAGAGTATTTTGAAAAACTTATATCTACTCCCTTTAATATTAAATTTTGTCACAAAGGAATATTGAAGAAGGTGGTTAATTGAGTTCCTATAAAAAATATATGTTTAAATGATTTATATTGAAATCCCCCAATTCATAATACAAGGAAAATTGTAGTGAATTTATAAATATTATAAGTGTTCAATTAGTTTTACAAAGATTGGTTATTTATAAGTTAACTTAATCTAAATATTAAGTTAGCTTTTGAAACTAACTTACTATCTTACAAAAATTAAAAACACTTTCCACTTCAACTATCAAAGTTACTTTAAAATTGTTTTATATTTCAAAGAACTTAGAAGAGGAATATTTAAAATAGTTTAAACTAAAATAAGATGAAAAACAGTTTTAGACAAGAGGTTCAGTCACAATATGAGACTTAGTCCTCTCAAACAGTATATATATATATCTTTGATCCACACAATATATCGGGATTTACATCAGTACTCAGACTGTAAGGTCCTCGACCTCTCTAGTCAATCCCTTTGTGAAAATGTGGTGCAAGAGGAGTTTCGAGAGGTCAAGGTGACTTGGGGGTGCATTTGGGTGGACTTTTATGGAAATATAAAGGGTTATGGCCTTCGCACGGGAGTCACACGGTTTTCCTAAACTGTGCTGCCAAACCATGCAAGGCTGGTCTTGGAGGCAGTGGCTAACAAATAGTTAGCACACGGTTTTTCTAACCGTGCAGCCTAACCATGCGAGGAGTGATTGTCGAGGCATAAGCTAACGCACGGTTAGCGCACTGTCTATTAAACCATGTAGACTAACCATGTGGGAACTTAATGGTAGATCCTAAAATTATGGATCTAACTCGTTTTTTATTTAATCACATCGTTTAAGCCCCTAATCAGCCATAACTCGGGATTACCTTTCTTTGGAGGTAGAAGAACCTCTCCTAAGCATTTTTGAGTCCATCAGGAGGATTCTCTTCACGAATCGAAGACGGTTTCTCGAGGTATATGATCCTTTTGTTTGGTTTATTAGATCTACATAGAACTACTCCTCCTCTTCCCTCGGGATCTTAGATCTACGCCAGTTATGGGTAGATCTATGTGTGTGGATGTCGTTTATGATGAGCATTGGTCTTGGTTGTGTTAGGAGATGAGATCTAAGATAATTCATGGAGAATTGACCCTATTTCTTGGGTTCTCATTGACTGTTGTGGTTTCCCTTCAAAAACCTTTGAGGAAGGGGATTTATGGCTTCTCTAATTGTTTTTGTGAAATCGTAGAGTTATCATGATTTAGTCATTTGGATCACGATGGAATTGACCTAATTAAATAATTGAACTTGATTAAAAGAATTTCTGATCGTATTTTTTTGCTTTGTACCAAGGTAATGGTTCGCCTCTTTATTTGATAGATAGTGTGATATATATGCCTTGCTTATTAGCATGTTTCTCTTGATGAAATTGATAATGAATGTAAAGCCGAAATTAATTGATAATTAACTGGATAAAGATAAAGAGGTGTTTAAATGAATCCGGATGTTGTTGTTGTTGTGGATATTGTTCCATATTGATGATAATAAAATTGATGCTAATGTACGCGTTTATCATTGTTGGTTGGTAAACCTGAAATCAGTTGGTTCTTGTTGTTTGAAGGCTAGATGCCTTATTAAAGGTTCAAGAGCCCAGTTTCATTTGACATTTGTTTTCCTGCGGGTTTTGCTGTGATGTGACCCTGGAGGGGTGTTGTGATATCTTGTGTTGTGATGTGACCCTGGAGGGGTGTTGTGATATTTGGAGGTAGGGAGGCCTTGTGGTTGTGGTAGCGGATGACATCTAGAGTGGTAGGATGCATCGGTTTATGCATGTGGGTTTCGGGGAGGACAATATGGACGATGGAATGAGATGCATGTGGTTGTTGGATGCTTGGTGCTTTGTTTGTTTGTTTACCTATTTAACATTTCCCCACTGCTCAATGCAGCTTCTCTTGGTTACCCTTCATCCGAAGGAGGTGAAGACACACAAGGTATGCCACATGATTTCCATGTTTAGAATCTCAAGGGAGAATGGGTCTACGCTCTTTCTATAGGCGGCAAAGACTCGACAGGTAGTACGTCTACTCACAGTGTTGAGCCCCCTTGTGTTTAGTACCATATGATGCTTTTCTAGAATTCCTCAGAATATTGGAATGTAATTCTGTAATGAATTTTTGAATAAATGATGTTAACCCATGGGTTTGGATTTTGATGAAACTTAATGATGAGGTAGATAACTTTTGAAGGGACAGTGGTTTCTGGATGTGTTGTTAAAGGAACGTAATGTGGAATTGTTCTTGGTAAATTAATTTGTAAAGAATTAATTAACATAATGTGGAATTGATGAAAAAATAAGGGGATGAAGTAATCTAATTATGTTCATTAATTGGTTGTGTGCTTATAGAGTACCTAGTGTTAGAAGTGGTAGCCCAGAGTCCGAGAGAAGATACCTGCAATTATGTATAAGACTAGGTTATTCCCATAGTGTGGTTGTGAGTTATAGTATATTCTGTACTTTTTATGTTTCTATATGCTACTCCACCCTATCAGTAAGGGAAACTAACAACCCTGGGATTCTGATCCTTAGGGGGTGTTTTCCCCAACATTCTAGTGGGAGGATGAATGGCGGACTACCCCATTTTCCCCTACTCTCTTCTCTTGGTAGAAACAAGTTCCATTGGCACAGTAATTAGTTTAACCATATATGTGTGTAGAGGGATGTAATGGCTTGTGGTTCTTTCGAACAAATATATTCTAGATATAATTTCATATGGACTACTATTGGTGTAATGAGTATGGGCTGTGATGGCTGGATGATCCTTACTCGGTGTCTGGGATGTAATGGCTTCTGGAATAATACCCGAAGTATGATACACATTATGCGAGCTGTGGTGGGTCCCACAAACTACCTGGTTACTTTTGGTTGTGAGGATGTTGTGGTGCTTAGACCAGGTGTCTGCGGGCAATCCTTTTTGATGCACATGGTGTAGATTACGGAGCTTAGCCCAAGTTTATACGGGCAAGCCTTTGAAGAGAGATGCACATGATGTATGTCGTTGGGGAAAAGAGGAAAAACAGTGGGGATGTAGTAGCGGGGTACCCTAGATATTATTTATTATATGATATATTTATGTATGTGTTACTTGGTGAGAGTAGTCATGGTGAGGTTGGGATCATCGTATATCTGTTAAGTGACTAGTTAGTTCCACTGTATTTCACTGTGCTTTAGCATTCATTCCTTAATTTTGCTCAAGAGGCTTCGGGGAGGATCCTATAGAGTATACTATTATACTCACCCTACATATATATAAACTGTTTTCAGGTCACTTGGAGCAGGTGGGCGTTCAGGCTGGTTACTACCAGCTTGTGGTTACATGAGCTGTTCGGGCATGTGGTCACTGATGTTTTTACATTCTTTTGGGTACTTGCATTTTTACCCTTTTTTGTACTAATTTTTCATGACATTACATATGCACTTGGTTTTTATTTTATACTTTCGTTCTGATTTGGAGTTTTTTGTGTCTATCTTATCTCTCTCTTCTGCATGTGTTCTCTTAGAGGGTAATGCCTTCCATCTGTGTGTTTATTATACCCTCGGTGCTAGTCACCAACCTGGGACCTACTCGAGGTGGGACTCAGGGGTCATTATCTCCCTTTTCACATTGTCGGACCAGGAGGGGTACACTTTGTGGGGAGGGGGTCGAGAAAGAGTTGTATCAGAGGTCTGGTTGAGGGATAGGATGGAGTTTGGAGTTAGGAACAGGTGAGGTTTCATGGGTAGGTAGGGGAACGATGTCATTTATGTTTAGTAAGTGAGGTAAACATTGGAGACTTTCTGAGACATAGGCTTTTAGGAACCACTATGATCTATTGTATGAACCTTTAAATTTATAATGGCTACTAAACAAGGTGATACTGGTTGCAGGGTAGAGACCTAGGAAAGTATCATGCATCATTCTTCTTTGTTCCTTTGTTTGAATGGGTAGACTTTGGGATAGGTTAACCTAAAACAAATGAAAGAAAAAAATTAATTAATTAATGTCGAGTCTTCCATATTCTAGTCTTAGGTGCTCTAATTGTTTGTTATTTTGTAGGTATGGCTCCAGGTCGACGTCCTCGTCAGGTTTTCATTGAAGACGTTGAGCAGGCAATTCCAACAGGTCGTCGCAGGGTAAAGGATGACGACAATGAAACTTGTAGGAAGACACTTTGAGAGTTTCATTGCCAGAGTATGCAGAAGTATGAGGGCTTTGTTTCACATGCAGTCACGGAAGACAAGTTGGAGGAGGTCGAGATAGGCTTCAGTTCGACCCTTGATCAGAAGGAGCACTAGGATTCCTTGGTTTTGATGATGCTGCATGGAGCAGTAAGGAAGTGGTGGTTGTTTTTCCTAGGGGATCGTGAGGAGTCATCGATCTCATCGGAGGAGTTCTGAGACATGTTCATAGTTGACTTCCATTCCTCGAATGTAAAGGCGTCTAGTCGCTAGGAGATTCTTACCCTTTGACATGGAAGATCTTCTGTTTGTGAGTTTGGAATCCTTTTTAGGAACCTTTTACAATATGCTTAAGAACTCGTACCATATGAGGAGGCCAGGTTGAGGCATTTCAAGGTGGCATTGTGTCCAGAGGTCCAATACCAGGTCACCCCATTAATGTTAAACACATATCTTCAGGTGCTGGCGAGGGCAGAGGTTATTTAGGGGACTTTGGCCAGGACCAGATCAACATGACAGGGGATCAGCATGATTCCTCATGAAGCCTGGATGTGGTCCGGGGATGCTGGGTTTTTATGGCAGAAGTGTTTCCTTTCAGCCGGGGGGAGGTCCTAGCCCTTCACATGTCGTTTCATAGGAGGAAGAAACTCTCAAACCTATACCAAGGGATCAGGAACTAGTTTTTCTTGTGGTGGGCATGGTCATTATTAGTGGGAGTTCCCGACCTTTCAGTACGGTCATCGTGCATTGGGTTCTCTACTCTAGGTTCCTCCGTTGAGACAGTTCTAGTTGAGGCGACAGCAGCAGGTTGCACCATCTTTCGATCAATAGAGGGGAGATGGGGTGGGCAGAGGACAGCCCCATGAGCCTCCATGTCCTCAGAGAACAGAGTGTGGCCATGGTGGTAGTCTTCATTAGGGTTAGAGAGGCTGTGGAGGAGGCCATGGTCAGCATTATGCTCTAGCATTGCCAGCTCCAGATGATCCAGACATCGTTTGAGGTACCCTTTTCTTGTTTTCTACCTTGGTGTATGCCATGGTTGATTCAAGAGCTACGCTCTCCTTCATATCACCTACCCTTGTCAATGACATGGGACTTGAGGTATAGAGGCTTCCAATGCCCTTGGAATTTACTACGCCAGTTGTAGGTTGAGCTGACTTGTTTGAATTTTGTAGAGATTGTGAGCTAGTGTTGGGGCAACACCGCTCTTGGGGATATTTCTTATGTTTAGGTATACAACCATATGATTCCATCCTCAGCATGGATTGGTTGTATTCGGTGGAGGATATTTTGGATTGCTATAGGAATAAGGTAGTTTTATTTGATGCAGATGGAGATAAAGTGGTGTTTGTTGGTGATCAAAATCCTAGGATGGGTCACAGGCGAGTTCCTTCCTTATCAACAAGGGCGAATGAGATGATGCTGAGTTCTTAAGAGGATCATTAATTGTCGTTTCCTTGGGTCGTAGGGGAGTACCCTGATGTGTTTCCAAAAGTGGTTGTAGCCTTACCCCCTCGATGAGAGATTGAGTTTGGGTTAGAGCTACAGCTTGGAGCATCACCTATATCTATGTCTCCATATAGGATGGCCCCTTATGAGTTACAAGAGCTACGTATATAGCTTGATGGTCTGTTAAATTGCAGTTTTGTTCGACCAAGTGTGTCACCATTGGGTGAACCAGTTCTGTTCGTGAAGAAGGCTAAATGAAGTTTGCGGTTGTGTGTCGACTATCGTTGCTTAAACAAAGTGTCAATAATGAGATGCTATCCTATTCTGTGGATTGATGATTTATTCGATCAACTAAAAGGTGAATGTTGGATCTCAAATATCGACTTGCAGTCATGATATCATCAGATGCATGTGAAAGATGAAGATATCCAGAAGACTACTTTTCATTGTCATCATGGGCATTATGAGTACGTTGTAATGTTGTTTGGTGTGACGAATACTCCAGAAGTATTCATGGGATTAATGAATGCTGTGTTTTGTGAGTTCCAAGACAAGTTCGTTGTAGTTTTCATCGACGAAATCCTTGTGTACTCCACATCTGAAGAGGAGCATTCATAGCATCTACGAGCCGTTTTTTGAGTTCTTTGTCGACATCAGCTATTCAGAATGTTGTCGATGTGTGAGTTTTTGGCTCGATAAGTCCATTTCATGGGGAATGTTGTGTCCAAACAAGGTGTAGTTGTGGATCCATCGAAGATAGAAGCTGTTGTGTCTTGGGCATCCCCCAAGATAGTGACAGAGGTGCGAAGTTTCCTTGGTCTCACAGGCTACTACAAAAGAATCATGGCCAATTTCTCCCTAGTTGCAACTCCTCTGACAAATTTGACCAGGAAAGATCAGGCTTTCATATGGACTGATCAGTTTCAGGAAGCTTTTGAGTATCTAAAAGGGAAGTTAGTATGTGCTTCAGTCCTTTTTCTTCCTGTTGAGGGAGTTCAGTTTGATGTTTTCTGTGATGCTTCACATCTTTGGTTAGGCTATGTCCTCATGCAGCAAAGGTCAGTTGTTTCTTATGGGTCTCGGTAGTGGCGTCCCCATGAACGCAACTATTCCACCCATGATCTCATGTTGGCAGCTGTGGTGTTTTCTTTGATGTTTTGGAGACATTACCTTATTAATAAACGCTTTGTGGTTTTCACTAATCATAAGAGTTTGAGGTATGTTTTCTGACAGCATGACTTGAACTTGCTTCAGCATCGGTGAAAGGAATTTCTACAAGAATATGACTTTGATATATCGTATACACCAGGAAAAGGTAATGTTGTAGCTGATGCGCTGAGCTGAAAGTCACATAGTGATGTTGTGCATGAATCCGGTGATTCCTGGAGGGTAATAGATGAACTGTTGGCATTACATCATGATATGGGAGATGTCGGAGGTAGAGGTTGTCTTTTTCAGATGACAGTGTAGTCATCCCTGATACAGAAGGTGGAAGAGTCCCAGTTGGGGGATCTTGAGGTGGAGGTCTGGAGAGACCTAGTTGATTGTGGTGAGGCCCCTGATGGTTGGTTTGAAGATGAACAACATAGAGTGTTGTATCATGGAATGATTTTTGTTCCCTTGGAGATGCAAAAGATGGTCCTTAGAGAGTTCCATGGTTCTCATTTAGCAGTGCGTCCTGGTGTGAAAAAGATGTACCGATCCTTGAGGAGTCAGTTTTTGTGGCCTGGGCTGAATCGTATGGTTGCAGAGTTTGTGACTCGATGTTTAGTCTGCCAGAAGGTGAAGGTCGAGTACTGTGTTATTGGTGGTCTTATCCAGCCATTAGCGATTCCTCTTTGGAAGTGGGAGGACACTTCAATGTACTTTGTTACAGGTTTACCTCGAGCTCCGGGAGGGCATGATGCTATTTGGGTGGTAGTGGATCGTTTAACAAAATCGCCCCACTTCATAGCAATCAAGGAGTCGAGCTCAGTGTATGTTTTTTCGAGGTAGTATCTTGAGGTGGTGGTGAGACTGCATAAATTCCCAAGGATGATCATTTGTGATCAAGATTTTTGTTTTACCTCCAGGGTGTGGAGGGGTCTCCAACATTCTTTCCGTTCTCAGTAATGCCTTGCCCCTGCTTTTCACCCTAAACAGATGGTCAGACAGAGCGAACCATCCAGACACTTGAAGACATGTTACTCTCTAGTGTTCTTGATTTTGGAGGTTCATGGATGAGGCACTTACCCTTGGTGGAGTTCGCTTACAATAATATTTTTCACTCCACCATTGGTATGGCGCCGTTTGAAGCCTTGTATGGATGGCCTTGCCGTTCTCCATTGTGCTGGACTGGGGTCAGAGAGTCAGTAATTCTTGGACCGGAACTAGCACAGAATACAACAGAGATGGTTCAGGTGATTCGTGAGAGGATGAAGGTAGTGCAAGATCTTCAGAAATCATATGCCGATCAGAGTAGGATACCCTTAGAGTTTAGTGTTGTGGATCATGTGTTTCCGAAGGTGACTTCCCATCATGGGCATTGAAGGTTTGGTCGTGGGAGTAATCTTTCTCCCCACTTTATTGGGCCTTTTGAGGTGATAGCTCTTGTTAGAGCTGTGGTGTATCGAGTAGCACATCCCCCGTAGATGAGTCGGATACATGAAGTTTCCATGTATCATAGCTACGTCGTTATCTTCATGATGACTACCACATCATTGATTGGGGAGAGATTGATGTTGATGATGATTCCACCATTGAGGAGCGACCTGTGGAGATCCAAGACTGCAAGTAGAATCTGTTGCGCAGGTGATCCATCCCTTTAGTTCATGTCTTGTGGTGACACGACGGCTTGGAAGAGAGTACATGGGAACATGAGAAATAGATACGCGCTCAGTACCCAGAGTTGTTTGATGTTTAACTATTTTCGTGTATCGTTGTAACTTATGTGGTTGTGGTACATTCATGTTTATGAGATGGAATCCTTTTTTACTTTAGTGGCTTGATAAATTTTGAGAGGTATCTCGTTGGATAGTTGTTCAGACCCTGTTTTGTTTTCTCTTTAGGTGGGTTTTGGATTCTCGAGCACAAGATTGTTTGAGAGGTATCTGATGTAATGGCCTGAACCTCTCCGGTCCATTCCTTTATGATAATGTGGTTCTAGAGGTGTTCTGAGAGGTCAAGGTGATTGGGGTGCATTTGGGTGGACTTTTAAGGAAATCTAAAAGGTTATGTTGTTCGCACGGGAGGGGAACGGTTTCCCTAAACCGTGCGGCCAAACTGTGCAAGGCTGGTCTTGGAGTTAGTGGCTAACGCATGGTTAGCACACGTTTTGCCTAACCGTGTAGACTAACCGTGCGAGGAGTGATTGTCGAGGCAGAATCTAATGCATGGATAGCACACGGTTTGTGAAACCATGCGGACTAACCGTGCGGTCACTTAATATTTGATCCTAAAATTGTGGATCTAATTTTTTTTCCGTTAATCACCTCGTTTAAGCACCTTATTGGCCATAACATGTGTTTACCATTCCTTAGAGGTAGAAGAACCTCTCCCAAGTGTTTTAAAGGAAATCTGCAGGCTTCTCTTCGTGAATCGAGGCTGGTTTCCCAAGGTATTTGATCCCATTGTTTGGTTTCATAGATCTATGTACATATACTCCTCCTCTTCTCTCGTGATCTTAGATCTAGGCCCGTTATGGGTAGATCTAAGTGTGTGGATGTCATTTATGATAATATTTGGTCTTGGTAGTGTTAAGAGAGGAGATCTAAGGGGATTCATGGAGAATCGACCCAGTTTCTTGGGCGCTCATCGACCGTTGTGGTTTCCCTCGAAAACCATTGAGGTAGGGGATTCATGGATTCTCTAATTGTTTTTGTGCAATCGTAGAGTTGTCCTGATTTAGTTCTTTAAATCACAGTGGAATTAACCTAATTAAATACTTGAACCAGATTAAATGAATTGGTGATCGCATGTTGTTGCTTTGTACCGTGATAATGGGTCGGCTCTTGATTTGATATATAGTGTGATATATACGCCTTGCTTATTAGCATGTTGATCTTGATGAAATTGATAAAGAACATAAAGCCAGAATTAATTGATAATTAATTGGATAACGATAAAGAGGCATGTAAATGAATCCGAATTTTGTTGTTGTTGTGGATGTTGGTCGGAATTGATGTTAATAAAATTGATGTTGATGTACGTCTTTAACTTAGTTGGTTTGCAAACCTGAAATCTGTTGGTGCTTGTTGTTTGAATACTATATTCCTTGTTAAAGGGCCAGGAGCTCAATTTGATGTAATGTTTATTTTCTTAATGCTTGTGATGTACTGTGACCCTGAAGGGGTTTTGTAATATCTTGTGTTGTGATGTGACCCTAGAGTGGTTTTGTGATACGTGGAAGTTGGGTGGCCTTGTGGTTGTGGCAGTGGATGATGCCTAGAGTGGTGAGATGAATCGTTTTATGCATGTGGGTGTTGGGGAGGACACTGGGGATGATGGAATGGCATGGATGTGGTTGTTGTATTCTTGGTGCTTTGTTTTGGTTGTTTACCTATTTTAATTTTCCCTACTGCTCAAGGCAGCTGGTCTTGCTTACCCTTCTTCCGAAGGAGGCGAAGTCACGCGGGGTATGCCACGTGCTTTCCGTGTTTAGCCTCTCAAGGGAGAGTGATTCTACGCTCTTTCTATAGGCAGAAAAGACTCAATGGGTAGTATGTCTACTCACCGTGTTGATCCACCTTGTGTCTAGTATCATAGGTTGATTTTCTAGAATTCCTGGGAATATGGGAAAGTAAATTTGTAATGAATTTTTGAATAAATGATGTTAACCCATTGGGTTGGAGTTTGAGGAAACATAATGATGACGTTGAGATCTTTTGAAGGGACGGTGGTTTCTAGATGTGCTGTTAATGGAACATAATGTGGAGTTGTTCTTGGTTTATTAATGTGTAAAAAATTAATTAACGTAAAGTGGAATTGATGGAAAAAAATAATGGGATAAAGTAATCTAATGAAGTTATTTAATTGGTTGTGTGCTTATAGGATACCTAGTCATAGAAGTGGAAGTCCTGAGTCTGAGAGATGTTAGTTGTAGTTGTGTCTAAGTCTAGGTTATTCCCATAGTGTGGTTGTGAGTTATAGTATATTCTGTACTTTTTGTCTTTCTATACGCTACTCCACCCTGTTAGTAAGGGCAACTGACACCCCGGGGATTCTGAGTCTTGGCGAGTGTTTTCACCAACATTCCTGTCGGAGGATGAATGACTGACTACCCGCTTTAGCCCCTCTCTCTTCTCGTGGTATATACTAGTTCCATTATCATAGGGGTAGTTTCCCCATATATGTGTGTAAAGGGCTGTAATGTCTTGTGGTAATTTTACACACATATATTCATGATATAGTGTCCTATGGACTACTATAGGTGTAACTTGTATGGTTTGTGATGGATTGAGGATCCTTACTCGGTATATGGGCTGTAATGGATTGAGGTATAATAACTAACGTATGATACACGTTATGCAAGCTGTGGTGGCTCCCGAAAACTACCTGGTTACTTTTGGATGTGAGGATAGTGTGGTGCTTACCCCAGGTGTCTGCGGGTAAGCCTTTATAATGCACGTGGTGCAGATTGTGTATCTTAGCCCAAGTTTACACGGGAAAACCTTTGAAGAGAGATGCACATGACGTATGTAATTGGGGAAAAGTGGAAAACCATTGGGGAAGTATTAGCAGGGTACATTTGATATTGTTTATTGTATGATATATTCATTTATGCGTTACTTGGTGAGAGTAGCCATGGTGAGGTTGGGAACACAGTATACCTATTAGGTGATGGTTTATTTTCCCTGTTGTTCACTGTGCTTTAGAATACGTTCCTTACATTTGCATAAGAGTCTTTGGGGAGGATCCTAATGAGTATATTGTTATACTCACCCTACGTATATATAAACTATTTTCAGTTCACTAGGAGAAGGTTGGAGGTCAGGCTGGTTACTACGAGCATGTGGTTTCAGGAGCTGTTCGGGCTTGTGGTCGGTGCTGTTTTTAATTTCTCTTGGTACTTGTAGTTTCCCCCTTTTTGTTGTAGTACATTTTCATGACATTACATATGACATGGGTTTTCTTTTATACATTATTTCTGTGATTTATTTGGTTGGTATCTATCTTATCTCTCTCTTTCGCATGTGTTCTCTTTGAGGGTAATGCCTCCCATTTGTATGTTTATTATACCCTCGGTTCTAGTCGCCATCCCTGGGCCTACTGGAGGAGAGAATAAGGGGTCATTATCTCCCTTTTCACATTGCCAGCCTAAGAGGGGTACACATTGTGGGGAGGGGGTTGTGACACATACTATCCAGGTCCTCAGACCTCTTCCACAGTTCTACATGGGAAAGCCACAAAAACAGCACACAGGATGTCCAAGTCCTCATTCCTCTACCATAGTTCGACGTGGGATACACAAAGGTATAAAGCATTTGGTGTGAGTATTTCAGTATCATCTCCTTCATCTTAGGATTTAGTGTGTGTCAAAACAGACAGAAGCACACACTACTCGTAATTTAATAAAAATGATCACAATAAAGCAATAATATGGAGATGTGTTTAGAATGCTCTTTTGTGATTTCGATGCAGCTCTAGACACTTATGTATTGACTTAGATGATGCATTGAGTCCTTCATTGGATGTTTTATAGAAGATAGATTATTGTGGTCTTGTTCCTTTACTTCCAGTAAATGTGTTCATCTTGAATGTGAAAGTATTCCTTGTATCACTTGATCCTCCTCTTTGAACATCTGTTCTTGATGTGTATGAGTGGTCATGGAGTTCTTCTTGTGTTCGTATATACATGTACATGTTTGTCTTCATGTATGTGTCAAATATGTATCTTTTGTTCTTCTTTACGTGTATGTCTCTATTTGTTCATCCTCTGCTCTTTTATGTGTAGCTTTGATCATTCTCTTATAGATCATGAAATCAGACATAAGGAATGATTACTTTTGCAGGTATGAGGTGCGGTTCCCTGACATGTCAACAACCCACATTAATTAATAGTTGTTGCATTGAATTAAGAAAATACCACCGTTAACATTATATTAATAATATTGAAAAATTATAGAGTTTGAGAAACGGTGACTGGTTAACAGTCATCTTCCATCAGTAGCTCTCTGTCGAAAGACTTGTAGTGGTATATTTTGTAGCTGTAGCTCACATATCAGTAGCTCCATTTGTAGCGGTATCTCCATGTATTAGTAGCTGCATCTATCGGTAGTTATTTGTAACTGTGAACTTCTGTCGGTATCTATTCCTCGCTATCAGTTGTTGTTATCATCGATAGCGGTAACTCTCTCTATTAGTAGCATCCTCTATTGGTTAATCCATTCAATCGGTAGCTCCACTCTATCGGTAGCTCATATCAGGGGACTTTTATCGGTGAACATTTATATCAGTGACCTTGTCTAACAGTTGACTTAGTTTATTGGTGGACGTTTTTTTAACAGAAGACTTGGTCTATCAGTGAGCATGTCTATATTAGTGACCTTTTATCAGTGAGCTATTCTATATCAGTCATAATTGTAACTATCAGTGACTTAAGAACATAAATGCTTACAAAGTAACTGTTCTATGGATATTATTTATAGATTTAATTAATTACAGAGTTCATCATTGTTAAACATTTTTTTAAAGGTTGGGGCCAAAGCCTCATTTTTTATTAAAGGAATGCAAAGACCACTTTTAACTGGGTAGAGGGAGACCCATTACAAAGCTCGAAGGCCCAGTGGGCATTTAGCCCATTACATGGCCCGTAGACCCATTTTTTTGTCCTAAAACCCATTCTGTGAATAGTACTGCTACAGTACCTGCACTGCTACAGTACTCCACAGTACCCGCCACCGCTACAGTACTCTGCCGCCGCTACAATGCCCGACGCCGCTACAGTGCTTGCCGTTGCTACAGTACGACGCTACTTCAGTACGCTACAGTACTGCTATAGTACCTGCGCCCAATGGGTTTTGAACCCCCATTTTTCATGTAGATTTAAGGGGTGCATACCACTAAACCAAACTCCAACTACTTCATCATTTTTAAACATAAATAAACATTGATTAAAATATTCCATGATATTATATAATTATTTTGACATCCATACTCACTCTAGAACATGAAGGGATAATTATGAAACATAATTATTATATAGATGAGTATGATTTTTGATTATCAAAACATATCTAATCATAATTGAGATTATCAAAATAGGTGAGGTCAACAGATATGTATGGGGATAAATACCCACCTTATTTTTTCTTACTAGACCTACCTATTAATCTTGAGAATATGTAATTCTATAGACCAACCATCAATAAATAAGTTTAATTCATTCATATTATTAATAATTAAAATAAATTAATCGAAATTTCTTATAATGAATAAAATTCTATATTAGATCATCTAAAATAAGTATTATTAATACATTCCATAGTCAAAGTAATAATAAAGAATCAAAAAAATCATGCTGGATGGTATCATTAGATTATAAAATCATTGATGTAAAATATTAAACAACGTATTTTGATACAAATAAAAATATTTAATTATATCATCGGTAAATTTCATTAGTAAAATACCAATATCACATTTAAACAACTTATTTAAAAAAAATCAATTTTTCTTGGAAAAAATTTCATTAAAAATATACTTTAGAAAATGCTGTGATGGCTTCAATAAATTTAAAATTCATGACTACAACAAAAATTTGTACATGATATTTATATTTAAATGATTAATATGTTTTCATTAAATATAAAAATATACATCGGTGTAATGACCCAATATTTTTAATTATTTTTGTTTCCAAAATTAGTGTGTTGTTCTATTTTATACTCAACAAAACTGTATCCTTTAATTAATGAAGTGGGTATAATTAAAATAGGACTGTTGGGTTTCGACAGTTATATGACTATTGGTCAATATGACCATTGGAAACTATAATATTAACATTTTTTTTTATAAATACAGTTATCATTTGTAAATTAATACAAAAATAATATTGAATGGCCTCTTCCAGTAGACTCGGGCCATATAAATCCCATCTATCAGAGCTTGGGAAGGAGGTAGCATAATTGAGCTTTACTCTGGACCAAGCCCAAGCCGAACATCAACATATGAAACTTGAAAATAATCTCTTAAGGGAGAAGTTCAATCTGATAGAAATCACCACTCAGGCAATGATGTCTGAGCCACCCCAAGATTCTATCACCATAGCACAACATACACTTAGGTCTTATGTTGGTGTTGTAAGAGGATATGTAAGGATACCTTAGTTTCTTTGTGTAATCCTTTTATATAAATAATAATTTTATTTCTAATTAATTAAAATTTTGTGAAATTCAAATATCAGGATAAATATATTTGTGTGTTATTGATGAATTTCGGAAAAAAATGTGTATTTTAAAATATTTTTGTATTCTATAAATAATTAATAATGTAAACTGATTTCAAAAAAATGGTCTTCTACAGTTGTGATCAATTAGAAATTTAGAGTCTAATAAGATCAACATGATTTTTATTGAATAGTAAAATATGAATAGTAACATTCCCATTTGAATATTAAAGAAAATTAATGAATAGTCAATTTTCTAAATTAAAAGAAACTTCACCCATGAATATATAAATACATTTTTATACCTCTTAAATGTAAAAAATGATCATAGTTTATGTTTTGGTATTTTTGTAGGACATAAATATTTTATTTACAATTTTAAAATTAATTTATAAATTTAAAATGCAAATTTATTGTCATAAAATTTAATTATAAAGTGTTACATTATTGTTTTATGGTTATACGATAATTTTATGGGACCATAATTACTTTCTTAAGGTGTTACAAAATTATTTATAGTTTTAATGTTTTATTATTGGAATAAATAATGATTTTAATTAAAAACTAAATTAAAAATATTTTGAAAATTATTTTCATAAAATGAATTTTATTTTTGAATTCAGAGCATCGATATTAGGTTTGAGTGAATTTTTGGTTTTTTTGAAACTGTTGATGTTTAGGTGAATAGTGAAAATACAGTTTCGTGTTTCCAGTGTTTAATGAAATCATTGATGATGTAATCATTATTTAAATAGTCTATTAGACTTTTGAATACTAATATATGTTATTATGTGTCCCATGTTTCCAATACCATGGGAAAATACCACGGGCAAACCCATGGTTTTTCAAATACCACCGATGAGGTGTCCCTTGGAAATTAATAATTCATTCCATCACTTTTCCTATAAATACCAAGAAATTTACCTCATTAATTTCATTCCAAAATCCTCATCAACAATGTTATTGTATCCTTACCTCCCAAGGAGTCCTCCCAAGGTGCCCTCAAGCCTCCCAAGGTCCCGACTTTCAAGCATTTGAAGTTACTCTTCAGGGAAAAAGAACCATTCACCCTCCTTTTTAAGTCATTCCATTTTATTATGAGGGGGATTGTTCTTCTATATATTTATTATATCCTATTTCAATTGAAAGTTATGATATACCCTTTCAACGCTAATAAAGTTATTTTTTAAATTTCTAAGTGACGTCATTAGGCTGCCATACTTTTTCTAAAAGAACTCACATCTTCTCTTTTCCTTTGAGTTATATTCTCATATGGGATTTCCTTAAAATATCCATATGATATTTGTTTTCATTATATACCCATACTATATTATGATTTTATTATGAGTGGGTGAATCGTATCCCCTCTCTTTTTAATGTTTTCTAAAACCATGTTATATAGATGTTATGATGAAGAATTTTCATCTCAAAATCTCTCTCATTTTCTCAAGAAATTATCTTGTATTGTTTATGTGAATAACCAATTCTATATTAATATACAGGGGTATTCATAAATACATAAAAAATTATATATTTTATTCTATAATTTACATACATATAACCCTTAATCTCTTTGCATGGGTTTGAAATGACTTAATGATCATGTTTTTAAGAAATTTTAAAACGTCACGATTTTGAAATGAATCCAATTTTTTATTATATAAGGATTATTTATGAAATGTTTGATTATGATCTATGTGTCTCTCATTTAAATAAATAAATATTAATTATCACCCTGATAGTGATCCAATGCATTAGGTAAAGAAATTAATCTATTGATATGACAAGTTTCACGATACCTTGGCGAATATCATTGGTAATTTTTTTGAAACCTCGGGGATAAACATTTGTGATATGTTCATGAATGTATAAATGAAATATTGTAACCAAATATTAATGTTATTATTCAGGTTCTTATTATTATTATAATATTATTCTTCCATTTCTCATGCCTTTAAGATTTATATCATGTTCTTATTAATATTACTCAAGATCACTTGTCAACTATTTCACTTGTTTTCCTCACCAAGCCAACTACAATCCCTATACTTTGATGTAAGTCTCCATGATATGAGATGCAGTAAATGAACATTGGATGAACATTTAATGAAGACTTTCATGTGGATTATAAGAATATTTTATGTTGATTTCAGGTTTTATGTCCCAGATTTCCAAGACACTAGACTTTAAAGATCCTCTGTTTTTTAAATGTTATGACATGTTATGTAATGAATAATTAGGGATATCATAGTTGGTATCAATGGATAGTTTAGAAATTTTTGGAATTTAGGCTATCAAAAAATTAGGAAGAATAATATAAAAAATATAATTATAGGAAAACATCTTGGAATTTTTGGGAGTATTGAGATAGTGGTTTATCAAACAAATACATCAATGTCTGGATACGAGTAGGTAGAGGCGGCTCTAACACAAATGTACATAGGGATAAAACATAAAAAAACCGATTTGAGCAAGACTCGAACATGAACTAGTGATAAAAACGACCCTTGATTCACTCTTGATTATGATAATCCAGGGGTATATGTTTGGTTAATCATAATCTTTTTATGTATCATTATGAAGGATTTATAGGGAAATGAAATTGTTTAAAGAATTATGTTTTAAGACATAAATTTTCTTATTGTTAAATGACTCTTAAATCAAATAAGTTTCTCATAAGGGTGTTATTATTTATGAAAATTATGGGTAAAAGGAGTAACCGTAAAAATTATGACCACAATGGACCATGCACTGATGGACATCTGATGGAAGCCAGAATGGAAACATTCATTTGAATGATGAACAAACTGAAATGTTTTAAGGGAAAAAACTTTAATCAAGATGAGAGAATGATATCAAAGTGAAGTGAACATAAATCTGTTGAGTCCATTTTGTTTCAATGAACACCAACCTACAATAGACCGAATGACCCATTGATTGTTGATAAGTGGATCAGCTTTATAGAGAAGATCTTTTATGTGCTCCATTGTTCAGAGCAATAGAATGTCACCCTGGCTGTCTATCTCTTAGAGGGTGAAGCTGATATGTGGTCGGAACTAATTAAAAACACCAGGCCAAGAGTGCAAGTTTAATCTATGTAATGGGAATAGTTCATAAATATATTATTCAACAAGTATTTCCCTCGATCGATGAGAACAATAATGGAGAAGGAGTTTCTCAAGCTAAAGCAGAAGGAGAATGAATGTGTCGAAAGCTATGAGATGAACTTCACATGGCATTAACTATATAACTCTAGCCTTATCATGGATCTAAATGGCATGTTTGATAGATTCTTCGGTTGAATGAGACCTTATATGCGGAAGAATCTAGCCAACCGAGACTATGATTGCTATGAGGAGATCGTGTAGAGTGCGATGAAAGTCTAGTTGGAATTTGGTGAAATGTAGTGGTCTCAAAAATCCAATGACAAGAAGATATCAAGGGATCCCAGATTAGGGATGAACATTGATTAGGGAAAAGGAGGAAAGAAAGTGAAATGTCCCAAATTTAATAAATGTGGGAAGAATCATTAGGGGAACTGCCTGCTAGGGAGCGGGAAATTGTAAAAATGTGGAAGAGATGGCCATAATTTAAGGATTTTTCGTAGTGAGTTGAAACCTCAACTTCCAAACACCAACGACATGGAGAATGTGGTGTAGGCCCTACCTAATATCCACTACTTTAATTGTGTACAACTTGGGAACTTTCCCAATCATTGTTAAAATCTGAGTGTAGTTTAGGGGAACCACCATCTACATTGGCAATGGACAAGGGAGGAAGGTCATGCTTTTGTTATCACGATAACTAAATTTGAAGCTCAAAATGATGTGGAAATCGGTACTCCTGTTGTTCTCTCAAATATATCATGTACTTTGTTTGATTATGGTTCTATGCATTCCATTATTTCCTCCATATTTGCAATGAATTTGGAATCAACCCCTGAAATGCTGAAAGTAGAGTTATCAGTCAAGACTCATAGTGGGATTATCCAAGTATCATCAGTGTTTTAAAACTCTAGTATTCACATTGTTGAGAAAAATTTTATAGAAAATCTATTATTCATTGACATTATATATTTCAACATATTACTAGGGATATACTAGATCTTAAAGTATAATACTATGATCCAATGCAGATGTAAGGAAATCTCGACAGTATTGAATGGAAAACCTACAATTTTCGTCCAAGGAGAGATATCTAAACCTGATATTTGTATAGAAGAACCTCATATATCCTTCTTTATGAAATTGATCAGTGAAGAAGAAGATGTAAATAAGATTTGGGGGATATAAAATCATCCCATAATCCCATAATATGATGACAAATTTCCTAAGGAGTTTCCTGGACCTCCCATAGAAAGAGAGGTAAAGTTATCTATTGTACTTTTACATTGATCTAATCCATACAAAAGACCCCATATAGGATGGAAAAGGTGGAGAAGGAGGAATTATATATACAAATCCAAGAACATTTGGAGAAGGGGTTTATCTAACCACGTGTGTCTCCTTAGGGAGCACCATTTCACTTTGTGAAGAAGAAGGATGGATCGATGTGGCTATGCCATGATGACAGAAAACTGAGAAAGATCACAGTAAATCAAAAATACCATGTTCTATGAATTGAATACTTTTTTGACCAACTTCGTAGAGATCAATTCTAGTCTAAGATTGACCATAAATATATTTGTCATCAATTGAGGGTGAAGAATAATGATATTCCAAAAAATAGCATTCCGGTCAAGATATGGGCATTATGATTTTGTGGTTTTGCCTTTTACACCAACTAATTCTCCTGCGATTTATATGGATTTGATAAATAGAGTCTTTAAGAACAAGCTTTATAACTTTTTGGTAATTTTTATTGATGATATAATGATATATTATAAAAGTCATGAGGAGCATGAGGATAATCTGAGGGTTATTTTTCAAACACTATAGAAGGAGAGGAATTTTGGAAAGTTCAATTAATGTGAATTCTTCTTACAACATGATGTTTTCTTAGGGAACATTGTTACCAATGAAGGAATCCTAGTTGACCCTGCCAAGATATAAGTAGTAGAGGAGTGTTATCAGCCTACAATAATAACTAAGATTCGTAGTTTCCATGGATTAGCGTGATATTGTAGGTGGTTTGGTAAAAACGTTTCATGAAATTATAATTCATTAAACATTTTAACTATAAAATGGGTGAAGTTCATTTGGACAAAGTAGTGTGAAGAATGATTCCAAGAGCTGAATAAAATATTGGTTACTGCACCCGTGTTAACTCTTCCCTCAAGTGTATATGGAGTCGTTATTTTTAGTGATGAATCTATGAAAGGGATTGGGTTCTTCCTCATGAAAAATGACAAGGTCATTGAGTATGCATCTCAATAGTTGGAGACTCATTAGCAGAACTATCCTACGCATGATCTAACGCTGGATGTAGTCGTTTTTTCTCTAGTCATATGGGGAATTATCTTTATGGTGAGAAATGTGATATATACACAGACCATCAATGATTGAATTATATTTTCACACAAAAGGAATTGAACATGAGACAATAAATATGGTTAGAACATCTTAAAAAATATGATTGTTCAACTCATTATCATCCCACAAGAGAAAACAAAGTCAGTGATGAAATATGCAAGAAATTCCCAGTTTATATGTCTATTATTAGGATTCAACGAGATCCTTTGATCAATAACCTTGTATTACTAGACATGGGAATTATGAAGGAAGGAAAATCATCAACCCTAACCCAAATGATTTATCATCTATCATTACAATAGAAGATCAAGAAAACTAAAAAAGAAGACCCTTTATTACAGAAGAATATTGACATTGTGATGGATGGGATGTTTCCTGAGTTCAATACTGATCAAGAATGTGTAATAAAATTTCTAACAAGACTATGTGTTTCATCCATTATGGAAATAAAAAAGGAGCTAGTGGATGAAGCTCACAGCTCTACATTCTCTATACATCCTGAGTGCACAATAATGTATAGGGAACTTGGTGATCATTATTGGTGGGATAATATTAAAAGGGAGATTGCTGACTACACATCAAGGTGTCTAGTATGTCAGTAAGAGAATGAGGAGTGAAAACGTCCTAAATGGGTATTTCAACCAATACCCATACCAGTATAGAAGTAGGAAAATATCACTACGGACTTTGCCACCGATCTCCTAAGAACATCCAAAGGAAACAATGCGATATAGGTTATTGTAGACCGTATGACCAAGACATCCCGTTTTATCTCAATTTGAAATGATTTTTCTCTTGATAAAATTTTCAGGATGTACATGAAGGATGTGGTAAGGCTGCATAGAGTTCCACATTCTATCATATCTGATTGTGATCCTAGGTTCACATCAAAATTCTGGGGAAGTCTCCAACAAGCTCTGAGAACTGAATTGAATTTTAGTACAGCCTATCACCCCCAAACTGATGTCCAGTATGAGAGGACTATTCAAACAATCAAGGACATGTTGAGATCATGATGAATAGAATATAACGGTAGATGGAACCAAAATATCCCTTTAGTTCAATTCTCTTACAACAACAGCTTCCACTCAAGCATTCAAATGCAACTCTATGAGGATCTATATAGGAATCAATGTAGACCTCTTAATTTTTGAGATGATTTAGTTGAGAGAAATATTCTTCGACCTGATCTTGTGCAAGGGATGACAAAAAAATTCTCTGCCATCTAGAAATACATTATGGCTGCCCAATGATGGTTGAAGAGCTATATCGACATCTGTTGATGGGATATGGAGTTTGATATTGGTGACAAAGTTTTTATTCAGATTTCACCTTGGAAGTGTGTCATGAGGTCCGGGAAGAAAGAGATGATCTTCCCTAGGTACATTTCCTCCTATGAAATCATTGATCATATGGGAGAAGTGGCCTATCATCTTGCATTTTCTCCAAATCTAGCACTACTTCATGATTTCTTCCACGTATTCCTCTTGAGGAAGTACGTACCATACCCTTAATATGTACTAAATTCAAAGGTGGTACAACTAGAACATGACCTCTATTTTGAGGAGCTGTCTGTGGAGATCTTGGATCGTAGAGAGAAAGTTATATGCAATAAGACTACCCACCATGTTAAGGTGTTGTGGAGGAACCACAAATGTGAAGAAGACACATGGGAACCAGAGGAGTCTATGAGACAGAAGTTCCCTCACCTTTTCTTATTAGAGGGTATGAGATAAAATTTCAGGGTTGAAATTTGTTAAGGGGGAACAAATATAATGACCCAAACATTTTAATTATACTTGTTTCCTAAATTTGTGTGTTAATTTGTTTTATACAAAATAAAACTATATTCTTTAATTAATGATGTGGCAATAATTAAAATGAGACCATTGGGTTTTGATTGTTATGATTTAGGTTATTTTATTATGATATTCTAATTCTTCCCTATCTCATGCCTTTATGATTTATATCATGTTTTTATTAATGTTTTTCTAGATCACATGTCACATGTTTCACTTTTTTCCCCCACAGAGCCTTCTACTCACCATTTACATTGATGCATGTATTCAATATATGAGATTCAGTAATTATACATATTATGAACATTTGATGATGCCTTACAAGTGGATTAGAATAATTTTTTAAGTTGTTTTCATGTTTTATGTCCCTAATTTCCAAGACACTAGTCTTTAAAGATCCTCTTTTTATAAAATGTAATGAAAATTTTTGTAATAATAAAGGCAGGATGCCATACTCGGTGTCTTGAGTACATAAAGAGAGTAATATTAATGAGAATATATTAATTTTAATAAATAACAATAGAGTAATAATGTTTATTGTGTTTTAGTGTTTTAATATAAAATTTGACCCCCCCCCCCCAATGAATACTTGAACACAATAAATCTGGAATAATGATGAGATTATAAAATAAACCCTTAATGAGAGAATATCATTGGATTGAGAATTAGTTAATGGAGTTATTATGTATACCAACTCATATCAAAATAATTTTTTTTAAATAATACACAAATTAAATAAATTACATCTCATATATAATCTTGAGAAAATAAAATCAATTATAGAAAATTTTAACCCAATGAAGGGAAATTTACATAAAAAACATCATACCACTTTGTAATATCCCAATTAAAATAATATAAATGATAAAAATTAAATGAATCCTAAAAAATGACATATGATGGATTCATTATATACCATCTAAAAAGTAGTAGTGTAAAAACAATTTAAATTATATTAGGTGAATATCATTATAAAATGCATCAATGAATCAAAATTGAGATAAAATCCATTATCTCAATCTTGAAATGATTCGAAATCACATTAGCCACATTTATTATAAATTTATATTTATTTTACTTATATTCTTATACTATAATATATGACTATTTTATTATATGTATTTAAGTAATTATTCATAATTCCTTGTTAAAATCCTCATTTTTGGGTGTTAACTATTTTTTTCATTTATGTATTAGTTTTTATGTTCTGGTCCATGTATTTATTCATAGTACCTTAAAATTGATAATTTTAATTAGGATATATTAATCATATTTATACATTATAGAGTCATTTAATATCAAACATAAATTTTTTATATATAAAAATTAATTACACCATTCAAGGGTATGGTTGGCCACACGTACTCAAGAATGTTGTTTTCATATTTTTTTAGATTTAATGAAAGAAAAAACCATCCTTAATTGAATAATTATTATTTTATATATATATAGTATATATTAATTTATTATATAATAATTACAATACATTTAAATATAAAATTAAAAAGAGATCACATTTCCTCGTATGGGTGACATTGTTGTCATCCAATTGAATGGAGGGTCAGAAGGTCAATATGAAATTATAAATATAGAAGAATAGTTATTTCATAAATATCATATATATAAATGCATTCCATATTTATCACAATATTTATTAATAGAGGGTGAAAAATAAATTACAATGCTCTGTAGAGATTATATGATGTATGTTTGCACAAATAGTGTTTTGTATTTTTCTAATATGGAAAAGTGATCTAAAATGGTAGTACCATAATCATAGTTATATAAAAAATAAATATGATTGTTAACTTTTTTATTTGATGGATACAAAATATTTATACCAATCAAAAGAAGAAAACGTGAATGATTTTTTCAAATATGATTAACTCTTCTTTATATACATCTATTATATCAATTTTTATGGACATTTGGAATGATATTTTAAGAAAACAATTTCTATATTCTTGGGATAGAGATGTTTCTAAGATAATTTAGTAGATAATGGTCATTATTTAGGGGATAAAATATGTGATAAATAGTGTAGAATAAGTTCCCATTTATATTTTAGGGGAGGGGAACCCTTGGAAATAATTAAAGTATTAAATTATTTTTTAATAATTTTCATGTATCAATTACTCCAATTTGAAATAATTAGAATATATATTGTGGATGATTTTAAATCCAATCATCCAATAAATTTAATAATTTTTAACATGTTGTTATTATTATCTGTTTCTTTTAAATTCCTAATAATTTTTTTTAAAGTTACCATAATATTACTATTTTAATGCATTAAGGTTAATTGATTCTACCATAAAAGTAAATGTGACTCATAAATTGACCATGGGTGATGTATTTTACCATCTTATATTCACATGTATGATAAAACTTTTTTAAAAATTTTACATTATATAATAATATCTTAATTATTATAAAATACTACTAATGTATTTTTTTGAACAATTAATTTAAATTTACATTCATTTCATCATGATTCATAGGGAATTTTTATCTAAATATTTCTCAAAATTAAAATATGTAATATATATAAAATATAAACATCAAACAAAATAATCCAACAAAATATTATTAATTATCATATTTATAAAATAATTTAGTCTAGTCTTTTATTAATTGAATGAATACAGTGTTAGTGTTGAATTATGATATCAAATAATTATTCAGACAAAAAAATTAAAAATAAATTACTATGATTAAGAAATTATGTTTACATTCAATTAATCATATAAATCCGAAAAAAACTCTTTTCAACTTAGGAAAACATATTAATGATATTAAATTCAATATAATTTTATTTTTTTATTCATATGTTAAAATAATATAAATGAAATTGATATTTATATTTTAAATTATTTGCCCAATGTTTTAAGTAGGTTTTACTTGATTTCACCTTTCTAAAGTGACACATATTTTCCAGTGTAAATATTCGTAATGACCAAAATTAAAAAGAGTCTTTTTTAAAAAAATTCTCATCCCGATTCCAAATATGTAATCCAAATTATCAATTACTTTTTCCATTAATGAAAAATTTTAATTTTAATTTAATCGCCTAAATCCAAAATGAATCTACTTTTCTAGAACAAATCATTTTTATATATAATTTCCTTATATATATAATTATTAATTATTTTTCTAATAACATTTATTGGATTATTTTTTGTAAAACATGAATAATTTAATCATAAAAATAATCCAATATATAATTTTACCCAGTAAGTACTTTGAATTAAAAGATAATTTCTAATAAAAAACAGTATTTTCACTATTAATTTGAAATAAAACAATATATAAAATTAAAAAACAAAACTTCTTTAGATAATTATTACATTTTTAATTCAAAAATTATATATATATTTTTGAATTAAAATTATTAAAATAATGATAAATTAATTATAATATTAACTCAAAATCCGATAAAACCATCTTTTGAAGAAAACCAATTTTTTGACATTAATGCAAAATTCAGTATGTATTTAATATATATAAACAATATATTTAGATTATATAAAACCTTTATATATATTTGTTATGGTGTGGACACTATTATTTATACCAATAATATAAGAATTTATTTTTTTTATATTTATGTTTAAATGTTAATATTTTAATAGTATATCGTGAAATTATAAACACAATGTAATGTCTAATGTAAGATAAAAAATTTACAATTTATAAATATAGATATAATAAAAAATCTCAGTGTATTTAATTATACCCCCTTTATATTAATTTCTCCATTTAATTTTATTTCGGTCATTAAAAGTTAAGCCTTGGTTGAATAACCAAAAATTACAATGATATATTAAATATTATTTTGATTTGGGATTGTGGAAAAAATAAAGGATGCCTAAAATATTACATATTTAGGTTCCCAAATAATTAGACAAGAAGAGGGATGTTAATATATATACATGGTTGTGAAAATATATGTTTAATAGTGAGAGTGAACATGTTCATAAGAATGGTAAAGGCCATGAAACCATAAATATATGATGGGATAAAATTTCATTGATTCATCATAATTAAAGGTGAAATTATAACATTTTTGTCTTCTATATATCATAAAAATATGAGGGATTGTTTTGTTGTCAGGATAAGTAAAATTTAAAACATAATTCTTTAATTTATTTCTATTTTAGAATCCAAATTTCATCATTTACTTGTTATTCATTTAATGTCCAATTCACATGTTACTCAATGAAAAGCATATTGATGACAGTTTTTTCATTCTTTCGGACAATAATTAACATTTAATAAGTCATTAAATCTATAAAATAAATAAAATAAATCTATACAGTATCTCGAAATTTTTTAAATAAAAAAATTATTAGAATTGGATATCTATTAAAGAAAAATAACCATAATATAAAATAATACAGTAATCCATAAAAGCTTAACTGTATCTCAAAATGTTCATATCAAGCTTATTAATTTATGATTTATTACATAAGAGTACACATAATACAACCCAAGATATCGATAAATCAATTTTATATGGGATTTATATACATGACACGGTGAGTTAAAATAGAGAATACATCATCTTTATTGAAAGCTTCCTCAATATGAAAAAATATTCTTTTGTACTCAAAACTGGATGGAATAACATGGGGGAATAAATAAGAAATCAGTTATCTATAAAGCCCATTAACTAGATAAACATTGAAAAATAATTGATTTTAGGAAATAGACATATTAGTGGGGCATAAAATGAGTGAGAATTATTATCATGAACAATGACCCATGACATGTAGTGATAATCCTAAAGGAAAAAATGGAAATGTGGAAACAATATAAAAAAGAATCATAAAAATAGGATGAGGCTATCTCCCAAGACATTATGATGTAAAATTTTCATTGATAGATTATTTTCACTCCATAATTACATTCAAAAATCCTCATGAGACTAAATCATTACCAAATGAATTAATTTTCTATATAATTTAATACACACCCATCATTTTTATTTCATAGTCATGATTATGAGTGGAACTTAAATCATATGATATGGATTCATTAAGCATCATATTTTATTCAATGATCATAGAGTGTAAAATAATTAAAATTATGTCCCTGATAAATAGGTATATGTTTATATAGGTGATCTTTCTTGATAGGATATGGGTAACTATTTTCACTACACAATTGTTTTGTATTGAATCTTAAGGTGAAATATTGAAAGCATAATCGGGGCGTATGAATGTTCATCAGATGTGTTGATGATAGTGAAAGGCATGTCTCATATTGTTTTCATAAAATGAATAATGATGAGGAATTTTAAGATAATATACCAATATTAGGAAATAATGATAAAATTCATAATATAAAAATGATAATAGGAAGAAAAATATGATACGATCCCTATCCTTTAAAGGGCGATCCCAAAATTGTGGAAGGGTATTATTAAGATCGTGGGGCACCATGGGAGAACTATAAATAGGTTATTGAAGAGTATTTACATGATCTAAAGTTTTTGCATCATTTGTAATGGGATATTGGGTGGTTTTATATAGGAAATCAGTGAGGAATTATTTATCATATTTCAAACATAGGTTTTAGACTCCATATAATAAAATTAAAATCCCACAGACCATAAAATGGTTTCTACACTATATTTTACAATTGAAGCATGTTTTTCATTTTTTTGATTGTCTAATGGAATAAATTATTATAATATTACATTTTATGGTGTGGAAGTGATTCATGTCCCCAAAGAAATTGTCTTAATATCATAAAATATTAAATATGTTTTAAAGGATTCATAATTGATTTTTAAAATAGATAAAATAAAAAAAAATATTAAAGGGGAATCATAGAATTGGTACCGGATAATATTTCTAGTAGTATTATATCACTTTTGGTGTATTAAAATGTCATAATACACACCATATACTCACATTGAATTAAATTTCTACTCCTAATTTCGAATATCTCCAAAAATTATGAAAAGACACCATTGAATAATTTTTATGTTCGAATTCCATAAATAATATTAAGTTTATACATTTAATTTTCTAAATGTGTGAATTTTCAATTTTAAAATATGAATAGTTTTTTGTGAGGAATCAGGGTTTCATTAACATCTTTCGAATCCTTAAAAAAATAAAATTTTCCTCTACATAAATTATTTGATCATTAATATTTAATAAAAAAAATTTAATAATATTACTTTTGAATTATTATTTATTTTAAAAATCCTTTAATTAATGACAATTAATTCATTACTAATATTTTAATATTTCCAAAGAATAACCATTTTGTTTTATTGTATCATTATAAAATCCATTTAAATGTTAACAATATTAAGATGTAAATATAACCATTATTCTATTAAAAAAAATTATATACTGATATTGATAGGGACATGATACATATCACTTTAATACACCTAAATTTTTTTAATGTGAATGTTATGAGATATTGATACTTTCATGGGGTGGTTCTGTGTACATGGATTGGGTTGTGATCTTGATAACCTTGAACTTATCCAATAAACAGTTTCGATCATGCTTAATATTTTAAACTTCAGCTTGCATTTTTTCATTTTCAAAGGCCATTTATGAAATATCCCTTTCAATATATGGTAAATAGTCTTTATAGTGTGTGATACAACTTTTTTAGGACATAAATTACTATATCTATGTCAATTGTATTATTAAAAACCACATATTTATACTAATAATAGGATCATTATTCAATGGATATATTATAAATGATTAAGATGTGTAATGGTCTTTTAAATATTTTTGGTTTGACAAAACCACGTATGAAAATTTGTTTTATATAACCATAAAACATAGAAATATATTAATCTAAATCACAAATTATGTTTTATTTATAAAATTTCATGTTGTAAAAATATTCCCCCTTCATAAATTTTACCCATCAAATTTTTATATGACGTACCTGAAGAAATGAGGGTAAATTATTTTCACACCTCCTCTAGTAACTATGAGGCTTATTAGAACATGTGGTTTCTACATAATTAAATGACTAGGTTCATTTTCATCTATAATATAACTTTATCTCTATAATCAAATATTTTCACTGGTTACTCATAATAGGAAATATCAGTCAACATTGAAAAAACATTTGACTGAGTATATATTATGTATCTAGTATGTGATTCGTCACGAGTGATACAAGGAACACATCACATACTTAAGATAAGATATGTTGGAGTTATTATCGATATATAACCACTCAAATGTGAAGGATGGTCTTAAAGATATTGATTTATCTTGGACTAAGATTTACATTCTTCCCAAATATCATGACATTATTCTATAGATATATTTTTAGGAATACGTTATTTCCAACCTAGTCTCTATGTCCCAACAATGATTTTAAGCATAGAGATTTTGGTGAATCTGAGAATCCCTGGTGTGATAATGAATGGTATTAACCACTTCTACCATTTCCATATTCTTATTAGGACCCATAATTTGTGTTCCACATCATCATCCCAGCATGTAGTTATTTTTAATCTCTTCCCATAAAGGGTTTCGTAGCGGTCCATTTATGTAACACCCCTAGTGTCTATGGAAATTTTTCTACAATTAATTAATTTTCAATAAAGAATTTAATTTCATTAAGTAAATAATTTCTAATACACATAACTGACATAGAGTTAGCGACACCTGACATTGACTTGGTTGGCGTTATAGGAAAAACTGGGTTTATACCAAACATCAATTTATTATTATTATTATTTAAAAGAGATGGTTATAAACTATACATTAAAATTAATAATATTAATCTAAATAAATACATTTAAAATACAGTTTATAATGGTTTTAAATAAATATAACACATTTATAATGGAAATTATATTTTTCAGTAAAGTCACTATATGTTTGAAAATATGTTTTTTTTCAAATGAACCATTTTTCATGATCTTTTATGATAAAAAATAAAATTAATTTTAGAAACATTTATAAATTTAATTTGAGAAATAAAAAAAAATTAGATTTACGAAATTATGATCGGGTTAATTTTTGGGATTTTTTTGTAAAACATCAACATCAAATGATGAGTGAAAAATACTGAATTATAAATCAAAACCTTTTTTTATATAATTTTTATCTATATTTAAATAATATTTTTAATTATTTTTAATGTCAAATTAGATCAATTATATAAATATTACAAAAAATTAAGTATTTTGAATATTTTTATATTGAATTTAGTTATCATTTATTGATGATCTTTTGGCCATTATAACATTAAAAACCTGATATCTCGCAACATCTAGGTGATTAGAAATAAACAAAATATTTCCAATTCTATGACTCTAATTTCAAAAAATGAACATATATATTTTTAATCAGTATGATGTTTATAATAAAATAATATCAAATACATTTTTTAATAAAAATACTAGTGAGTTAGATTATGATTAATTACAATGATTGAGATATAATTAGTATTAACAAGGGAATAGATCTGAATCATAGGTGCCCAAAAGACCTGGAAACATTTCCAAAACCCATTTAATATAACTATTTCGTCCATAAATCTTCTTATTTTTTAGATTTGTTAGTTTTTATGTCTTCTTTAGGTAAAAATGTGGGTACACCAAACATGTATTCATAAATTCCAAGTGTGTCCTTTGCCATTCAAATAAATGGCCACAAACTCACTCTGTTATACACACCTCTCAATCCACATAAGATCAGTAAATATCTACCAAATAAAATTCCAAAAATATCTACCTTACTCCTTGAATCCATTATTTAAGAATAATTCCATCCATGAAACACCTTTTTTGAATAAAAAAATTACATAAATGAAGTACATGTAACATCTTTCATAAATTTATTCTAAATGTAGGGATAATGATATTTGGATGACGATATTTTAGATATAAATAATGAATTTGGATGGTATGAATTACCTCAAAACTAATAAAATATTTTTTGATAATTTATTCTATTTTATCATGGATAAATTTAACAACTTCTTGGATTTATGGAATCTAACTGGTAATCTTTGGAATAATGAATGATACATGGTTTCCAAAAGGATTTATTGTAATTCAGTTTATTACCATGTTTCAAGAGAATATATAATGCTGGTATTAATTATTTTTGAATTTTAAAATTGGTAAAAAATTTGGTATATATGGGGGATTAATGTTAAGCTAACATAATTATGTACATTTTTTCTAATGTCTTTTAATTTTGTCTTTTTAAGGGGATAAAAGGTTATCCATTTATAGATTGTTTAACTTAATCTTTAATTGATGTTGGTAATATTAAATTGTTATATCACAATATAAGGATTTATTCATACTTGATAAACATCCCCAACAACTCAATATGGATGGTAAATAAGGAGGGATGTGACAACTTACCTTGGATCTCATGATCTGTTATTGCTTCAAGAATGAAAATTTAGACATTTTCTCTATAGAAATTGGTGAAGTGGAAATTTGTCAAGAAAAAACCAAAGGGTGAGATTTTAAATATAAAAGGTAATGAAATCATGTAAGTATAATTACTCAGGAAAATTGGTCAACTCTATGGAAAGGATCTTAAAACATTAAATGTAGTCCTAATACTATATTTTCTTATGAATAAAATTTTCCCCTGGATCATCATTGATTTTTGAATTTTTGATTATTAACTTTCACCAAAATAATCTCTCTATCACTCTCATCCATAACATTATTGTTAGATTTATCTTCCATTTACCTATTTTATCTTCCCACCAATGTTACACTATAATAAACTCTAGATATTTGTTAATTTGGATGACCGTTATGGTTACAACGTATTTATAAAGAAATATTTATTATTCATATTTAGGATGTGGGTTTCTATGAAATAAACATTAAAGTATTAATCTATAGATAAACTAGATGAATATCAAGGGATTAATTAATTATAAGTGATATATAATGTAACACCTAAGGATTTTGTGACAAAATATTGATTTAATCTTATCTTATTACAATTATTCATTTCTCAAAATGATAAAAATAGATTAATTTATTTTAAGGAACTATGTTTGGATTAAATAATATGAAACACCATATTAACCATTCAATAAACAAAACATAAATTTTATCTTTCCCTACTAGGAACACCAAGTATTTCATACATTACATATTATACTCACTTTCCTCAATGACATCCATAACATGCAAGTATGAGTGTTATCGAACACTAATATATTATTAATGATATTATTATGTAATATAATAGGATATTACCAAGTCATTAAATTAACTATTTTTCCATTAAATAACTTTTGAAAAAAAAATAGTTGAATTCATTAGTTAACTATTAATTAAAAATTAATGTAGAAACCAAATAAATATAAAGGGAACTATTTTATAAAAAACAATTATATGTATAAAAATAAAAATAAAATTAATAAGATAAATTAATAAATATTATTGATTTATATTAAATAAATTTATGTTATATTTTTATAAAAAATATTTCTGATATTAATCCAATTTGTTTTGTCGAAATTAGATGAGAATATACATAATATTACACATAAAAACATTTATTTTTATTAATGTTTTTTACCACCATTTAATGGAGAATCTTTATTATATATAAATTTTAGAACATTTATATATTTACTATGAAAATATAAACATCATCCATAATAATTTTTAATAAAATTTAGGTTGGGTTTTTTTTGTTTTTTTTCAATAGAGTTTCATTTTTCATGATGAATAATGAAAAATTATAAATTTTATTCATGAATGAATTTTTATCAAATTTATTTATAAGGATAAATTATTTATTAAATTTTTTTTATAGTTTACTTATATATATTTTATCAATTATTTCAATTTTGGTCATTTTAATAAATTTCATTTTTAAATTGACTGTAAAAACATATCAAAATAATTACATTTTTTTCCTAAAATCCCGCATTTTTTATTTATCTACGAGAATAAATTTAAACTTATTTATTCCTATTATATGACTGTATTAAGGAATAATCTATTACATACTAGTAATCAGAACAAAAATATAATTTTTAAAAAGGTAAATTTTATTGGTCAAAAATATTATTGAAATTAATTAAATTTAATTCGAATAATTAATGTTATATTATGATTAACATGGTACTAATCAATAATCCTAAGGGGATAAATGACATTGAAACTTGATCACAATCCATTATCATTACATTTTTATACTCTATCCTCTATTTTCGAGAAATTTTACTATTATTGTATCACTATTGGAATATCGGAAATTTACGACATGCTATTTGCAGCGGAATCACATCGAAAATGAGCTTATGAGGCATGGTCCCATCGCAAATAGCATTTCATAGAAAACATCATCGAAATTAGTATTTTTTTACGACTAGATCATCGTAAAAAATAATTTTTAAGATGGGCCGATTTTCCCTTCACAAATAGTCCTCCGAATATATATATTATATATAAAAACCAATTGTGATGGGTCCATCACAAATAGTTCTCTGATTATTTATTTTATATATGTGAAACCTTTTTGCGACAGTCCCATCATAAAAAACTATTTTCAACAGGCCCATTTTCCCTTCGTATATATATATTTATAATATATATATAAAGTATTTATGTCCGGAACTCACACAAAAGGTACCTTCAAAAAAACGTAATTAAATTATAAAATATATATTAAATAAAATTATGATAAATTGATATTGGAAAATAATAATATTACTAATACTATTAATTTAAATAATATAATAATATATAATAATAATTCTATTATTAATTATATAATAGAATTATATTTTTATAAAATTAATAAGAAAATAATTCTAATAATATAATAATGTTATTGTCATTATTAATATTTATGATAAAATATTAATATTATTAAAATAAGAAAAAAAATAGAATATTAAATTTATCATTATTCGCCAAAAATATAAATTTATTATTATTATTCGTAAAATAAAAAACATTAAATAAATATAATACTAATAATAAATATTAAAATATTTTAAATAATAGAAAAAGTAAAACAATTAAATTATGCAATATCTGCACCAATATAAAAGTCAAAAACTATAAATAGTTAATATTACAGAAAACATTAAATTCAAATATTTTTAACATGAAGAACATTCACTGCGGGGATAGTCTTCTGGAGGAGGTGTAGAAGATGGAGAAGAAGATTGTAGAAATTACGTCCCTAAACTACTAGTCAGACGACACATGTACTTTATCTTCTCTTGATGTCATCGTTGCCATCAACACATCTCATCCTTTTACTACCGCTACTACTACTGAAACATCTCTACCGAATGCTTACAAAATCTCTATATAAGCTCCCTCTGAGCTTGTAGATGCTCATGCTACTTTTATCTAGAAGATTATGCCTCTCCACGAGCTCCTCTCTAGGTAAACGCGGACATTGAAAAAATACCATAATATGTCCCAATATTCAAATGAAAGTTGATACCAACTACTCGGCCCTTCTCGAAGCAATACTGGTACGCATATATCCATTCTACCTCATAAAAATGGTGGGAATTATTCACATCATCCATCCTAGCCTAACTCTTTGTAAATTTCTATGAGGTCATGGCCTCATATGACTTCTTCAATTCTTATTTGAAAAAATTAAAATTGTGAAAATATTATATTAAGTTAATTTTCAAACTAAAAACCAAATAATATTAACCATAATCTGATGTTGGAGATCAACTATAATATCTCTAGTGGATGGATCACTATAGATCCTCTAAAAAATGTCGTACTCTATAATATCAGGCTTCTCAGCAGCCTATTTGAATATAAAACAAACTGTTTATATTTAATTTTATATAACATATATAAAAAAGTACATACTATATGCTCTATATGCATACTGAATGCATGGCTATTGGCTCGATGTGTCACCTCTTGTCTCCCCCATTTTTGTTAACCCAATGAAGATCTCTTCTGAAATCCACCACCCAACTAGTTTGAACATAATATTTCACAAACGTGAGATGAAATGTACTCTGTTCTGTTTTCTCTACACAAATCATCAAATACTACCACTCTTGCTCTCTTCATGGCCATATTTCTCAAATTGTGTAAAACATGATAGAAACAGTCAGAAATAGACACCTCTCATACTGCATGGATAGTATCACTAATGCTATCATCGATGGGATACCATAAACCATAAAAATAATTTATAATATTAAGATATTAATGAAATGAAAAATGTTATTTTGGGAAAGTTGATTAGATTGAACAAATCTAGGATTGCATTCAAAATATCATGGTTTTATTCATTGACGAGCATAAATTCTTTTATGTCTCTCATTTAGTAAGGACTTGATATAGGTCCATATGTTCTCTTACTAGATAACATTCCCTATGTCAAGAAGTCATTAATTTACAACATCGATACAACTTTTCGTATGAAATTTTGTATCTCAACAACATCATATGTACTAAAATCATTATACCATAATGATTTTAAGTCATTAAAAAATGATTTCAAATAAACATAAATATTCTTTTTTGGATGTACTTTTATTAATATGGTCAAAAATATATATGTCTCTTTTATCATAATCCATAGATTTAAATTGTATGGAGTTATAAAGACATTCTAACCAGAATAATGACTACCATAAAAACCAAAAAGACCAAATCTATTAGTAGAAAGACTAAATCAAAAATTATAGGATTTTAAAGAAATATACAAATGCACTCAGTCAAAATTTTTCCATTAATCGCCATCATATGGATGATTTCTTCTTTAACCAGTTGAAATATTAGGTTAGTTCCATGAAATCATTGTAACTATGTTCTAAGACATAAATAAATGCTACAACCTGGGTCAAAGATTAAAATATCTCAACTATTTTATAGGAATCAATCTAGAATAACCTGGTTGAGATTTTTATACACCAATTGTCCTAATCCGGTGATAACATTCAATGAATCATTTTTACCAAAATATATGATGCAATCATTTTCACATTGATGAATCATCATATAAATAAGGCCTAGATTACGAACTAGCCTCTTACTCTCATAGTAATTTATAGGCAACACATTTAGTTTAGTTAAAAATATTTTAACCAAATAAAATATATGATAAAAACTATTATTTGACATTCCAATATCTGATTTAAAAGCCCTAAATTTTGTAGTTTTTTATATTTTTTTTCTTACAACCAGGATATAATTCATCCTCAACAGACCTCAACAAATAATAAAATTCAGATGCTACAACTTTCTCACACTGAAATCACAATGATGAATATTCTTAGAGGTATGCATATCCATTCTCGTGCATACAAGAATGAATAAGCGTACCTCCGACCTGATTCTTCATTTTTATTTCAGTATATATAAGATGTAAGTAAATGACAAGTTGTACAAAAGGGAACCCTTTTTCATCGATGAATCATCTTCTTGCAACAGTCACCACCTGAAAACATTATATAAAATCTAGTCCTATGAATGCATAACCAAACTCATGGATACGATATTGGATATGTATACGTAGTAAGAGATTTTTTATAATGGTTTGAGTTTGTGAGAGTTAAATGGAGAAGAGTTATTGATCAAAATTAGTGCTTCTAATCCACTGAAAATTGTTCCATGTTCTCAATATTTATTACAATTATCCTTATTTATCTCTATTTGTTCCTATTTGTTCCTATTTATATTTATTTATCCCTATTTATCCCGATTTATACTTATTTATCCCTATTTATCCTACATTTCCTTACACATCCCTACTTATCACTAATTATCCCAACTAATCCCAAATTATACCTAACTATACCTATGTATACCTAATTAACATTATTTGTCATTAATTATCAATAATTATCTTTAATCATAATTAATTATCTCTAATTATCCTTAATTATTTTTTATTACTACTAATTATTCCTAAATTTTCCTAATTTTTCGTATTTATTCAAAATTATTCAAAATTATTCCTTATTATTCCTAATTTTTACTAATTATTCCTCATTATTTCTAACTATTCCTAATTATTTTTAATTATTGTCAAATTATTCTACTTATTTCTAATTATAGCTAATTATTACTTATTATTGATAATTGTTTCTATTCATTTTTAATTATTCCAAATTATTCATAATTATTTTTAGATAATGAATATTTTTTCATATTTATTGTAATTATTATAATTATTTTTAATTATAGATAATTATTCCAATTTGTTGATAATTATTACTAGTTATTTTTAATTATTTATAATTATTCATAATTATATATAATAATATATAATTATTGCTAATTATTACTAATTGTTGACAATTATTTTGAATAATCATATTTATTGCTAATTATTCTTAATTCTTTTTAATTACATCTAATTATTGAAAATTAATGATATTTATTGCTAATTATTTCTAATTATTCCTACTAATTTCTAATAGTTGATATTTATTACTAATTATTCATAATTATTACAAATTAATGTTACTTTTTAGTAATTATTTGTAATTATAGCTAATTATTGGTAATTATTAGTAATTATTTCTAATTATGGCTAATTATATCTAATTATTGCCAATTTTTAGTAATTATTAGTAAATACTAAAAATTATATCAAATTATTAGTAATTATTACAAATTATTACTAATTATTTCATATCATATATTATTAGTAGTAATTATAGTTAATTATTTCTAATTATTAATAATTATTTCAAAAATGTTAGTAATTACTGCTAGTTATTGCTAATTACTGATAAGTATTAATCATTATTGCTAATTAATAGTAATTTTTTCTAATTTTTGCTAATTATTAGTATTTATTAGTAATTATTACCAATTATTACAATTTATTACTAATTAATACTAACTATTAGTATTTATTGGACTTATTTACTAATTGACAGAATTTATTATGATTTATTGCTATTTATTACTATTTATTTCTAATTAATACTAATTAATACTAATTATTACTAGTTATTACTATTTATTACGAATTATTACTAATTATTCATAATTAAATATAATTATCAATAATTATTAGTAATTATTAGTAATTATTACTAATTGTTACTAATTTTTAATATTTATTACTAATTATTAAAATTTATTACTATTTTTAACTAATTATAACTATTTATTCATAATTATTACTAATTACCTTAAGTTATTACTAATTTGCATTAATTATTATTATTTACTCTAAATTTCAGCAAATTACCGCAACAAATTAATAATTACCGCTATTTATTTATATTAATTACTAATTATTGTTAATTAATCCGAATTACTACTAATTATTTCTAATTAGTTCTAATAATTTAAATTTATTATTACAAATAAAAATTGATGATAAAGCAATCAAAATCTAATTAAATTACAACTAATTTACAATAATAAAAATTAATATAAAAAAGGAAATAAATAACAAATTAAATGAAATAGAAATACCATTAAACAAGATCTCTTATAGGTGAGGATGACTTCAAAAAATTTACATAAAAAATTTAACTCAGAGACTTTTTATCCCTAAAATTAGAGTTTGTAGAGAGAGAGTGTGTGTAAGAATTGTGAGGCAGAATGAAAAAATGGATGGGGGTATATATAGGTTTGGTATTTGTGAACGACCCGATCACAAATACTTTAAGCCACATTAATTACTGTCGGTGGTTGAAAGGGTATTTGCGACGGGTCCCGTCGCAAATAGTGGCTTGCCAACAAACAATTTGTGACGGGGGAATATCCTCTCGCAAAAATAATTTACCATTGCCTGGTATTTTCAATGGGTCCCAAAGAAAATAGTGACCCACCGACTAACTATTTACGATGGGGAAGATCCCATCTAAAATTGAATTTATCGTTGCCATGTATTTTCACGGGGAGGCACCCCCCATCACAAATACCCTCTCCCACAGTTTTGCGTGAAAAATACCCCAATACTTTTGCGATGGGACCCCTAATCCCATCGCAAATAACTAATAATTTCTTACGGGTTGATGTCCCCATCGAAAATAATTATTTCAACTGACTATTTGTGTCGGGATCTATTCTCATCACAAATAACGCATCGTAAAAGCTCATTTTTCCAGTAGTGTATATACTTTCAAGGGGAATAACGTGGATTGAATTCCCTTTCCAGAAATTTACAAGAGTGGTTGTCCTCCTCAACCATAAAAGGTTTGTATCCTCCCATGACCTCAGACCTCTCAAGTCACATTGGTGTGACCAATATCAACAAAAATATATCCAAAAAATCCCATTCCACAACCTAGAAGCATAACCTTGGTCATAAATCTATCCAATGAATCTTTTTTGTAAAAACCAAAAGGACTTACCCAAAGAAGAGGTAACATATTTTGTCAAAATCATTAGTTTTATTTCCATCGTCCGTATATTGAACAATCCTTATTCCATTATTATATAATAACACCATTATCATCAAAATACAAAGATTTTTTTATATTACGGTTTTGACATACACTTACACACACTTCCATCTAATATGTAATGAAATTACATTTCCTTTGTACAGTGAACTACCACCTCATAAAATGATGTTGTTCATTTTTCATTTACACATTTTTTTATGGTTCTCTCAAAGGATTCATCATCCAAGTTTTCAATGTTTAATTTGTCATTTTATTTGATACCATATACAGTTCCATCTCTGGTCAAACAATAACATTGCATTACTTTTTTAATACTTAATACATTTCAGAATCAAATTATCATATACCATATTATTTTAGTTCTTTAAAAACATGGAAACATAAACACTGGTAAAAAATGAGCTACATTATCCCTCACCAGTTTCTTTCAATCTAGAACCCTTGTTATACACATTAATCATAATAAATATCTTTATATCATAGGGTAAATGAAACATATAAATGGATAGTATTAGATGTTATGTATGAGTAAACAAGGGAGATATGTAAACATAACCATGAGCATGATGGTTTGGGAATAATATAATGAAAATATATAATCATACCCTATATGTCAATGATCATAAATATGAATATTTTCATAAATATTATAATTTCATAAGATATTAATCATATAGAAATAGAGAACGTAATCCATGAAATAATAACATAGTATAAATAATGGAATCATGAAATACACATAATAATATAAAATGATTTACATAGTACACAAGGAATCATTTCCAGACAATATTAGTGTTATGGGTTCACTCCACATTCCATACTGGTAGTCACAGTTCAATCCATGGCTATATTAGTAGTATAATTTCAAGCCCCTTACCATCATTGTAGTCATGGTTCACTCCCATGACTATCTACGTAGACTAGGTTCACTCTTAAGATGATATTAGTTTATCTCATGAGGTACAAAAAATTTTTGAATACTTTGGCGGGAGATATAAGGCGAACCCACTTATTATTAAATCTTACATACATGTTCCATAATAACATAAAAAATAATATCATAAGTCAATAATTGATATGGGTGTCATAAACTAGTAATCATATCATAGCTTATAGAAATGAGATATATTTAATAATCATTTAATCAAATAATAACCCATGAAAATATGTGGGTTTCATAAGAATATAACATAAAAAATAGATATAGATTCCATAAACAAAAAAACCCCATTATGATAAATAGGTTCCATAAACATACAAACCATGAAATAGAAATGGATTTCATAAATATATAACCTGTGAAAGAGAAACATATTTAATAAACATATAACCTATAAAAGTGAAACAAATATAATAATCATATAGCATGTGAAAGACAAATAGATTATGTAAGAATCATTATATAAAACATACACCATTCAATTACATAATATGAATGGATCTTGTGGACTATTTCTCCGAATGAAATGAGTAACACCAACAGATGTCATTATAGATGGAAAAAAATTTAAATACCTTTTAATAACATTTCTTGAGGAAAATATATTTTATTCTTATAAAAAAATATTTGGAAAATCAAAAAGATTTTGAAAACATATTTCATTAAATATTACCATAAAATTTAATAAAGGAATCTTGAAAACATTTGAAAATATTTTTTCTAAGTAAACTTATAAAATAATCATAGAAAAATTTTGAAATACTTCTCCATGAAAATTATAAAATAATCAAGAAAACATTTAGCAAGAAAAATTTCATTCAAAAGATATAATAGAATATTGAAAACATAATGAATTTTTTTAAATATAAATGAGATTAAAAAATAATTTTAAATCATTTTAAATAATATTTTTTTACACTTGGTTTTTATAATAAAACTATTTTATGATCTATGGGTGAAATGTGTTCATATTTTTTAAAAACATTTTCTTATATATCATCTGTTCCAATAAGTGTTAAAATTGTAATAAAACCTGAAGATATCATGAATAACAAGAGGATAAGAAATGTCAATATTTTTCTTGAGATATTGATCATATGATTTCATCAATGAAAGAATAACCATAATCAATCCCAAAAAAAAGATGGTATTATTTCCATATGTTCTTACCACTTGGTAACATTGAATTATGATACATATATAAGAAAATAAAATTAAATGAGTATTAAAATATCTATAGGGGAATTATATTCATGAAAAAAAATATCAAAGGTCAGAATATAAACCTTTTAAAATAATATCATTGATAAAATGGAATATTTCTCGAATAAGGGTAATTTAGACAGAATTATATTACCGATTAGGAAATCATTGATATGAATACCCCGTGAATGATACCTACTCAAAAGTCAGTGAAAATTATAATATTTATATTTATTGTAATCATAAAATTCCTTTATCTGTAGCATGCAGATCATATAAAAAAATATATACTAAACATGTCTTCTGTCTCATGAAAAATAAAAGTGGGATGAGAAAACCCTTACTACATGATTTGAATTTTAATCTTGATTCTAACGAAAGAATAAAATCACATAGAAAAAAAATTAATATCTTTAATGAAAATAAATTAATTATATAAAACATATATAAAAATTCTATATAAAACACATTAAAAGATTGCTTTTAAAGAAATTATAAATATACATTATAAATAAATTATAAATCTATTATGTTATTTTAAAGGTTTTGAAAAAATAATTTTAAAAAACATTAACATGGAACAAAGGGTTTAAAAGAAAGAATTAAAAGATACCTTTTTAAAAAATATTCCTTATCAGTTTATATATATTTGAATCACAAGAAACATAAAATAATAACATTTATAAAATAATAAATACCATGATAAAATAGTAATTGTTAATATAAAATGTAAATGGGTATGTATATAAACCTCATAAAAGATTATATGTTTATAAAATGAAAATATTCTTTAAGGAATTGAAAATGAGAAGAAGACCCTTACCATGATTCCAACAATTCACGTGTGTATTTTTCCAATGTAATAATAATAATATGTTAATTTTTAAATATCATGAAACAATATTTCACTTTTATTATTACATTTATTTCTCTTATTAACATATTATCTGAAATTACAAAATCAATTATGTTTACATCTGAGTTTGGGACCATATCTGGTTTATGTGTCAAAAATGACTTTGGTAGGATCATTGTCTTTCATGATTTTATTTTTAAAACAATGTAATCATAATCATATGAATATTCAAAATATTTATAAATCAATTATACTTACAATATCATTCATTAATGTTTCTTATGATAAATGTAGTATGTTACAATCAAGGAGATGGTAGGTCGTACCTGAAAATGATTATTGTAAAAAAAATTCAATGATCATTATAGATTAGATGTTGTTATTATTTTATCATTACAAAATTATCATAATATCATATAGAAAATATTATATCATAAAATATACTTTTATATATAATCCATATCATGTTGATATTAAAATATGGTCACATCATTTTTTGGAGACATCTGTCCACATATACACTAATGATGTTATAATTTTATAGTCTTTGAAAATGTAACAAATAAATTAGAATATTTTATTTTAATAATTATAAATGAATAATTAGTACATTTATTATTCCATTTATATCACATATATTAATTATATTTACCATCATTAACTTCCATGTAATGTGTTATGGAAAATGTTTTACAATGCATCTCGAGTCGGTAGTCTGTCGTATATATGAACGACATTATCATATCCCCTAGTGAATGAAATGTAAAATTGTATAAATTATTCCATGACTCATGATTTATAATCATGTTACAAATATAATATATATATAGTTAAAATCATCATCAAACCAAATTTTGATTGGTGGAAATGGGAAAATGACAAACAACAGTTCGGGAGATGATACTCTTCCAAACACTGGAATGAGGATTTAATAACACATTTTATTGAATAGAATAAGGATTAGGGTATTTCATTAACATAATTTCATATATTTATATGTAATATATGTTATTTATTTTATAATAACTTTTAAAGATGAATTTAACAGTGTGGTGGAATAAATAATATAAAAACACTTATTTAAGAACGTTACCTAATCCTCATGAAATGTTTTTTAGTTTCTACAAGATCCCTTATATGTTTGAATTTATGCATAATAAAGGATTCTAGGATTACATGTTATAATTATAGTATTTAGTTTGTCAATCCATCGACAATATTTTATTTATAGTCTATATGGTGACTCAAATGTGTTTTCCATTAATATATTGGGTGAGTATCACTTTTAATTTTGGAATTTAATGAATTCCAAAAGATTATATTCAAGTAATTAAAAACCAATAGATAACATTACTGAGACTAGGAGTGATAAATTCTAAATATTTCTTGAATTTTTTTTAAAAGGTTCTTTTAACAGTTATATTTTTATTGTAATCCTCGGTAAATCTATTTTTACCTTAACTGTTGTAAATAGATTTTACTATTTACACTATTCAATTTGCAAAATGTAAAATTTACCTTATTAGAAAATATAAATTATTCAGATTAATAATATATAATCCCTATCAAAAAATTCAATTCACATAACTATCAATATTTTAAAATATTAATAACTCATTGGTTCAATGAAAACATGGTTTATCATGTATGGTATTATTTTTAGAAAAATATGAATTTATATTAACTCAATGGATAATAATACACATTATTTGAAATTAAATTAATAAATTATAATAAATCAAATTTAAATTTAAATTAAATAATTCTTCATTATGGATTATTTTATTTTATTCAGGTAGAGTATCATTATGCATTTCAAAACAATTTTTAGAAAAACACATATTTAAACCAAAAAAAAATTATAAAAAACCAACATAATATTGATGAAAATTTAAATAAGTAGGTTAATTATAAATGAATTATTATTATTTTACATTAATTAATATTAATAATATATCATTAGTTTTAATATAGTACAATTATTTAATAGGAAAGACAGTTAGAAAAAATTGTATTTTCACTATTAATTGAAAATCAACATTTTCTGAAAAATCCCACAATTTCTACATATTTTTTTTATAATCAGATTTCAAAAATTATATAAATATTTAAATATTAAAATTATAAAATATAGAGATTATTTTTTTTAAAATTTATCATTATAATAAAAGAGATTCGTTAAAATTATTTTCATTATGATTTGTAATTTTCTTATTATTTTTATAACTAATATAACTATATAATTAATATTAATAAATATGAAGTTAATTATTCATTAAAGACCTAGAATTTTACATTATTTCCCCAATCTACAAATCATATATTCAGAATTTTATACTATTATTAATAAAAGTGGGGATTTTTTTCCTTTAAAGAATTATGATATTCACATGTTGCATCTTCTACCATATGGTTTTTCCATAATATCCTAAATTTGTCTATTGACTTATTCTGATAATATTTATTTCTATGTTCAAGAATTTTAATTATAACATCCTTATAAGAAATTTTCTCTTCCATGAAAACTACTTTAGGGGTAAATACATTAGAAGAATATGGAATTTATTTTCTTAAAATTATAACATTAAAAACATTATATACCTAAGATAAACTCATAGGAAAAAACACATAGTAATAAATTGATGAAAATTTATCCATGATTTCATATGGTAAAATTATCCATAGGTCTTATATTTCAATTTATACTGAAACTCATAACCCATTAACATGAATATACTTTTAGAAATACCTGATCTCCTACGTCGAAAGAATGATCATTCCTCCAGTTACTCACTATAATTTTCTTATTACACTATGATTTCCACATAATTTGTTTTATAAACAAAACATTCTTATACATTTATCTATTAAATATGATCTCATAAAAATAATTTATCCTAAATCATCTCAAAAATATTGTGTTCAATACCATTTTTCATATAGTTTCCCGAATGGTTACTTTAATATATATTAATGAAAACAAAATTCATAAAAAACTCATCAAGATAAGAATGCTGTTCACAACATCCCATGTCTTGAATTGATGAATAAAGGATAATATATTTAATGTTCTGAATTGATATCTAATATTGTCTGTCATATATGGGATGAAAATTTGATCAAGAATTTAATTCAATATCCCATGTCTTTTCAAATCATTTCCAAAAATAACATGTGATTCAGGGATAATGGTTTCAATAAATAGAGAGAGGCGCTACATATAACTTGACTATATCATTTAGATATTTTATGGAAAAAAATTTATAAATAAATAATATATTTATTTTTAATGGAATTTGAATATTTTGTTAATTGATCAGTAATCTCCCAAATCATATTATATCCCTGAGTACTCATTGACAATCATACCATAAAATCTATTGATATATTTTTTTATTTCAAATCATACATAGGAATATTTTGATGAATTAAATTAAATATCATTAGTTCATATTTATACTTATATAAATAAAAAACATCACTATGAATTTATCAGTATCCCTTTTTATTTTATCCCACTAGTAATACACTTAAATTTATCACTACAATATAGTGTTGTTTAGATGATTAGTAAATAGAGAACTATGAGCTTCACTCAATATCTATTTCTTAAACTATGAAAAAAAGTAACACATACTCATTATCCAAACACTAAAACACCTTAATCATCAATATTAAAAACATTAAAATTAACTTTCAAAAAATATTCTACCTTTTCCATTAATTAATTTTCCTCATTTTCACCTAGTATTGTTTTTTTCTAAAAAAATTAATATATAAAACCATAAACATAATAGAGGGTGTCCCTCTATTCCCAAAATCTAGAAAAAAATAAAAAGATTACATTTAGGTTAACAATCCATGTATAGAATTATTAATTTATCATTATATTCTTTAATCAAACCAGTGAACATTTTTTCTTTTTTTAGGATGATAAATAATCATGAAATAGTAATCCTTGATAAATTCCAGCCATCTTCTTTATCTTGTGTTTAATTTTTATAAGTTAATATATAATTAACAATATATTAATTGGTATATATTTAACACTTCACTTCATATATTTTATTCCTACAAAATTTCAAGGGGAAAACCCCTAACATCTAATTTTATATCACGTGTTGGGTAAATTAAATATTGAGGTTACAAAGGATGTGAAGTATATATAATTATATTATCTTCTAACATTAATATGTAAGCAAATACATTCAATTAATAAAAAAAATTAATGTGAAATTAACTATTTCTATAGGGAATATCCAAACTAGATAACATACCAATCTGATTCCAAATTTTTGAAACTATTCATCATATTAATTTTTTCATATGAAATAAAATCCATTTTGAGGTTATATTTTTATTGTTCTAGGAAACAGATCAATAATATCAATGAGACAATATTATTAAACCACTTATCAATGTAATCTATTAATATCAATGACTTAATTAGGTATTGGACATTTTACAAAAACTTTTATTTTTACAGGGTCAATAATTACACTGTTACATACAATATATCCAAGTAATGAAATAATTTTCAACCAAAATTAACATTTAATAAATATCCCATATATTTAATTTCTATTAATTTTTTTACAAAAAATCATTAGGTGTCTTCAATGTACCATTAATATTTTATAATATCCAAAAAATAAATGTATAAAAAAATTACATAATGTTTCACATGAACTAATAAAAAATAATATTCAAATGGTTCATCAATACAAAATGTACTTTATACAATACAAAAGGCATAACTGAACACTCATAGTAATTTTAAATAGTCTAAAATGATGTATATGGAAGTTTATCCTCGCTCACCTTTAGTTACTGGTACATATACCATATTTACCCCTTTAAATAATACTATTATACCTTAAGATATTTAATCAAATCATTTCTTTGAAGAAATATATACTAGTTCATAACTAATATTTTATTAAAATATCCATATTCAATGAAATGTATCATTTAACCAACATTATTTAAGAAAATAAAATCATGATTAGCCTATAGTACTGTAATTGAGTGATTGAATCTTTATAAAATAATTACATCAATTGATTTTCTAATTCCAAAAGTTCAAATTGAGGATTTTGTTAATAGGCTTTAGGAATTGGATTAGTATCAGAAACTAAATCAATATTAAACAAAACCTCCAAGTCTGAAAAAATGGTAGAAAAATCATTGATATAAATATAAAAAATATTATTTACTTTTGGGACATCACTATATTCTATAGTTTCTTTATTTTCAATAGTTTCTTCATTTTAAATATTATGGTCTTGGTTACATTCACTACCATCTCTACTCAATTCACCAAAACATTTGGTATTTTATCAAATAAGTCGAATGATTGATGAAAACATTCGTCGAAATTAAATCTATCATAAAATGATATACTAAAATCAAATGTATACACAAAATGATATAATACTATACTATGGACACTTAAACATGAAATGCGGAAATACCATCCAACCAATAACAACATGTATATTTTCATATAAATATTTGTTTCTTTAATACTTCCACTCAAATATTTAACCACAATTTATATCTGACACTCATGAAGTGATATTCCTTTTTTTATTTGAACATTTATTTCAAATTAAATAATTTGAGTATCTATATTTAAATATGGAATTGTAATAATGTGAATACATAAGTTACATATATGTGACTGTTTGATGACCCAACATAAACCAGAGTAGATGAAAATGATTTTCCCAAACCCTTTTCATCTAATCATTCTGATTTTTAGAATAAGATACAATCTTCAAGAACACATCTTCATAAATAACACACTAATTACAACTAAAAAACTAAACCATTGAACTGATATAGATTACAACATTTGTTTATTTTTTAGCATTTGTTTCCTTATAATCATAGGCTATATGGACAAAAATTTTACATCAAAGAAACATCCCTAATTTCATAATAGTTTTTCCAGGGTTATTTTTACCAAACATTCTATATTATATGTACATCATTTTATAACAACCATAATTCATGGTTTTTTTTGTATCTCAGTCACATTCATCCTAGACTACTTCATACTGGAAAACTCACGAGGAACATACGTATCAAAAAACACAAACTCAACTTTTTTTAAAGGAATAACATTCTAATAGATTTTAAATTATAATTTGTAAATGTATATTCATAAAATATATTTCAATCATAAGTAAAATCTATTATTTTTAATAACAACGCCCCGAAGAAAATCAATTGGTCACCATCACATTCTAGTAAAACTGGCTTTATGAATGACCATTGAATCTTCATATTTTTCCACAATTTTGGAAATAGTTTTTCATCTAAATTTGAACAAACGTAGCGAAATACTTCCAATATAAAATATCCTTAAATTTATCCCATTAAATTGAGTTAATATCTTATTTCTATGTGGTATTACTAACCAAAGACCATCATCGATCTGATTCACCAAAAAAATGATAAACTGAAAGAATTAACTTTTTAAATATTAATCATCCTAGGACATCAAATATATTTTACATAATATTAACATATCATTCAGCTACCATAAGTAATGTCGACACACTAAATTATCGGGATTTCCTCGGTAAATTCCCTATAATAGAATTTTTCATTTATGTTCGATCAGGTTCCTCTCTATCATGAATACCACCACAATTTATAACACATTTAAACGGATTCAACACTATAAAAAATATTCTACTCACATTTGAACCATCTAGATATCCTAATTTGGATGGATGAATTCATCTTGTTTTTTTCCTAATTCATCTTCCCCATATTATCTGTTGAATGCACTTCCTAATAGAAATTTTTTAGATAGGTAAACACATTAGTCTAAAATCCATATACCATTTCAACTTATCTATAAGGTAGAATATTTAAAGAAAATTATATTAATATTATCCTAAACTATAATATTATCTAAACCATCATTTGATACAAAGTATACGGATTTGAGTTTAAACATTACATGTTATTGAATTTTAGTCAATAATTTAGTCTCATCTATTGTTAATGGTATATTTAGGTTTAGTGTTAAGGAAATTAGTTCATAACTAATTCATAATGAAACCATATATTACATATTGGAAACATCTATATGACATTAAGGGACCTAAATAGAGAAAATAATTAGTGTAGTGAAAAATTTAAAAACCCATAAAACACTTTTTCATAAAATCATAACTTTTACACAGAAAGGTTATTAGCATTTATGTACAAATATCAGTTGTATTACATTTAGAAAACAAATACATTCCATGACAACTCATTTGAAATAATATAAATGTAATATAGGTACCTTAGGTAATCATCTCATAGAACCATTATTAAATAACCCTTCATAATTAGAATAATATTATGAATAAATTCAATGATAATAGTTCATATAACATAATAATTAACTAGTGAATTGGTCCACAACATGGGTGAACCCATCATATTTTCTATAAAGTTCATTACCTGTCATGACCCATCCCAGTGGGGCTCATGCCACGACTCCCCAATCCCATCTCCAATAGGCCAGGGGCTGGTGACTAGATCCGAGTAGGCATATTACTAACATGGGATCCATTGCCTAAGTACATGTACACACGAACATATCTCCAATCCCACAAATGGTAAAATGAAAAAAATCACTAAGGAACAAAATGCATGTATATAGCTAATCCCATCCAGCAGAGTACGTTGGAAGGTAAATTACTCAAATTAAACTGATCTATAATATAAGCCAACCAAAACAAGTGTCTGAAAACTAAAAAGTCCAACCAGTAAACACAAAAAGGTACTAGGACAGCTGCTCATAATTGTATGAACGACTTAGCCTATAGGCAACTCAGAAAGCCTGGTCATTTCCTGGTCTACCCTGGACTCTATCAAAAGGTTGCTCATCTGAACAAGACACGACACGTGCAGGCAAAGCCCGTGCAGGGGTGAGTATAACAATACATAGTAGAGGACACCAAAAACCACAAGTAGTACACAAAGTAAAGGTACAGTCAGCTATGTTCAACATATGTCTACAAACATATAGCAAGGGAGTCTCAAACCAGATATACTCAAAACCGAGACCCATATTCTAGAGACAAGTCTCACAACCACATACCTCTCTATGGATTCAGTTTCAAGATTTCCACAAAATACTCATTACGGGAGAACACACTTCACGAGTCTGGTAGCTCTAACGACATCCATCCAAGAAATATTGTTCATCAGGAAACTTCATGATAGGTAGTTACACTCATTATGGGAGACACACTCCTGAGTGAGAATGTTATGATAGATAGATTCACTCATTATGAGATACACACTTTTGAGTACAAAGATGAGGATCACAGCTAGGTCCATGGAGGATACTGTGACTCATCCAGAATTCATATTCTTGGTAGAGGATCGACGCCTGGTGGAGTTGGTCACGTCGATGGCTGAATCTACCTAGGGTTAAGAATTGATAGAGGATCTTGATTCGGGCCTCTTGGATGGATTCCTGACTCTATCACAGAATGTTCTGCTGAAGTGATCATTCTACTATGTGAGGAAATGATTCCAGACCTTCAGTGGAACGAGAAGAAGGGGTACTAACCCAAATGAATGATGTCCAAGATACGGTGAACATGAGGACCAAACCATTTTCCAAAAAGTACACGACTTGTAGTAAATGGGACACACTGTGTTGTCTCAGCCCATGTACTGCCCGTGTACAATGGTCCATGTTTTAAGGTTGGTCGTATAGAAAAAATCAGTACACAATGTGTAGTACCATGTACATGACGTGTCTGAGTGTCTGGGGTCGACTCCGGGTACTTTGTTCATGTCCCCGTACATGGTCTTCAACCCGTGTACTCTATCCCGTGTAATCAGTACACAGGGTGACCCGCATTACTGGCCTCACCAAGATGTGTGATGGAGTAAATGGTCATGTACTCCATCCCGTGTCCATGTACCCCCTGGATATACGTAGAGTCCCGCATAGCCTCCTCTTCCATGTTGTACACGTCGTGATCTGAAGCTGTGTAGATCATCTCTTGTCTCTATACTTCCTAAAATAGACACTGAGCATAGGGGAAAGTCCAACATGCCGTGGTATTCCTCTCTGAACCTCGACACCCTAAACAATGCTACCAGTACTACACGATGAGTTCTTCAGAAGTACACGCCGTGTATTCTGGAAATTTTCAGAAATGCAAACATCTGTTTTCACTCTTCCGGTGATGTCATGTTCATCGATCTGGATGTTTGATCTCCCTGAAACACTCAGGTTTTGGTCACGACGACACCAAGAGGCTACTTCTGTTGTTATCGGACCTCTGATCGGCTCCAACAACATGTTTTGATCATCCTGCGTGAGGAACGCTCGAATAAAGACCTCTTCCGATCTGAGCCAATTCATCGTCTGTCATGGTCTTCACACATCTATATGGTCGTTGCGATGTCACATCTTCATTATGGTATCGTTGGGATGCAATATGTGTGCACAAATATCCATTGTTCGTCGCCCCACGAAGAACGCAAAGAACACGTGAGAAGAAGGGGGGGGGGGAGGAAAACCAATCAAACAAATTGAGGAAGGAAACACCACCATCGTTCGTCAGGGCATTGATCTGCTCCTGTTAATAGGATTAAATGAAGAATAATCGATAACAATAATAAACATGGATTAATTCCCCATAATCATCCTAATAAAACCCTCCTGCAAAAAATTACAAATCCATGGATCAACATGTTCGTTGTTGATTCGTGTTCATCGTTTAAAACCAAAAATTGGGAAATTAGAGTTGAAATAACAACCCCTAACTTTAAGGAAGGATATATCAATGACAAAAGGGTCATGTTTCCGTCATTGTTGAGATCCTTCAACTTCATTGGAGCAACGATTCTCTGCTTCGATCCATCGTTGTTCATCACTAAGAATTCACTCCAACGTTTCGTGGATCCTCCATAGATTTTTCTCAATAATCGTCAATGAGAAAAAATCAATTATCCTAATAAAAAGGGAAACATATTTGACATTCCATCACAATGCGACATTAATGAGTTATCAATTCTATTTTTGAGTCATTATGACATGACATTAATGACTGAAATAGGTGCCTCAGCACTGCGCTAAAATTCCGAGATCACCGGGCCTCAGAATGATGTGTTTTCTCTACGTCTGGTCTAGTAATAATTCCATATAATATTAAAAAATAATACACATAAATCCCAAGACATTACATTCTCCCCACCTTGGAGATTTACATCCCCAAAAATCCAAACAAAGGCTACTCAAAAATATGTGGGTACTGGGCACAGATCAGGGCCTCCCGATCCAATATGCTCTCTTGAAGATTCTCATGATTCCATCAGATGTGAACCAAGGGAATCTATCACCCACAAAGTATCCTCTCCTGGTGATCCTCAATCTCCATCGGGTACTCCTCAAAGTTCACTCCATCCTCGATGTCCAGCTCACCCAAGTCGACGACATGTGGTGGGTCATGCACGTACCTCCTCAACTACGACACGTAGAAGACATCATGTACCCGATGCAATTGTGGCGGTAGATCTAAGAGGTACGCCTCCTCACCATCTATGCACAATATCTGGAATGTTCCGAGGAACCACAGAGATAGCTTTCCACATTAGCCAAATCTACATAACCCTCGTCGAGGTGAGACCCAAAGAAAGACGTGGTCTCCCTCTTAGAACTCCATAGGTCTCTGTCATTTATCAGCATAAGAATTCTGCCGGCTCTTTGTAGTCTTCATCCGCTCCAGGATGGTCTGCACCTTCTTGTTGGTAGCTTGCACCAACTCTAGACCTGTTAGTGCTGAATCTCCGGGGTCGGTCCAGTAAAGAGGTGACCGGCATGGTCTCCAATATAAGGCCTCAAATGGTGCCATACCAATGGTGGAGTGGTATCTATTGTTGTACAAAAACTCCACCAATGGTAGGTGTTCCTTCCAATGGAAACCAATGTCCAATACATAGCCTTTCAACATATCCTCCAAAACTTAAATGGTCCTCTCCATCTGACCATCTGTCTGGGGATGAAAAGTTGTGCTCAAGCGTAGGTGAGTCCCAAAAGCCTCATGTAATCCCCTAGACAACTACGATGTGAAACGGTCATCTTGTTCTGTGACTACTATCGAGGGGAATCCATGAATCCGAACTATCTCCTACACATAGATTTGTCCCAATCATTCTAAAGAACTCTACTCCCTAATTTCTAGGATGTGGGCTGACTTGGTGAGTCGGTCAATGATCACCTTGATGGAATCATGCCACCTGGACATCTGTGGTAAGCATTTCATGAAGTCAATCGATATTCCATCGCACTTCCACTTTGTAACTTCCTAGGGATGAGCTAATCTCGCCGAAATCTGGTGATCAACCTTCACTAGTTGGCATATAAGGCATTGAGAAATGAACGTTGTTACGACTTTCGTCATCCCTGACCACCAGAACTATCTTTGGAGATCCTAGAACAACTTTTCCACTCCAGGATTTACCGCCAAGGGGGATGTATGAAATTCCATTTGTACCTCCTCTCACAATGCCACTGGTATGAAAGTGCATCCTTTGAAAAGATGTATGTTCTCCCCATATTGCGAATATCGATTATGAGTATTCCTTGTGGATAACTGAGCATGTAAGGCCGCACTGTCTACATATCCTAGCTACACCTCCCTAACCATTTGTAAGAGTGGAGGGGCGACAACCATCTATTATAGGTAAGTTGTATCCTCTCCATCCACGAAGGATAACTGCAACGTGGATAACTACTCAGTCGCCTCACTCAACAGTTGTTGGCTTGACCTATTACTTAGTGAATCCTCCACCTTGTTCCCCTTCCCCCAAGTATTGATGATCTCAAAATAATAATCCTAGAGGAACTCTAGCCAACGACTCTACCTCATATTTGAACCTTCTTTGACAAGATGTACATGAGTCTCTTGTTGTCAAAGTAGATGATAAACTGATCTCCCATAAGGTAGTGTCGCCACATCTTCAATGTGAAGACTACTGCAACCAACTCGAGATCATGGGTCATATAGTTCTGCTCATGTGGCATAAGCTGTTGTGAACCATAAGCAATCATGTCCTACCTATGCATCAGGACACAACCAATCCTGTTCCATGAAGTGTGTTAGAAAACTATGTACTCGACACCCTCCTCTATCTATCTCAAGACTGCGGTGCTTGTCAAACTTTGCCTCAACCGCTCAAAAGCCTACTGAAAATTATCCATCCACACGAATGGGGTTTCCCCTTCCTGGTCAAGGCTATCATTGGTGCTGATATCTAAGAGAAATAAATAATGAATCTCTGGTAATATACTGCCAATCCAAGGAATCTTCACACCTCCATCATGCCCCGAGGTGGATCCCATGCTAACATAGCCTCCACCTTGGTTGGGTCTACGGCCACCCAATCTACTGAGATGACATGTCCCAGAAAGTTGACCTCTACAATCTAGAACTGGTAAATTCAAAGTGTCCCATAATGCTGGTGCTCCCAAAGTACGTCTAGAACCATCTTTAGGTTTCTCACATGCTCCACTTCGGACGCTGAGTACAAAAAGATGTCATCAATGAAGACCACTATGAATCGGTCCAAGTACGGATGGAAGATCCGGTTCATCAGTCCCATGAACACTGCAGCTGCGTTCCTCATGCCGAAAGGCATCAACAAGTACTCATAGTCACCATAGCGACATATGAATGCCTTCTTTATTATATCCTTATCCCATACTTGTAACTGGTGATAACCTAATCGAAGGACAACTTTTGGGAACCATTGGCCCCTCTTAGATGATATAAGAGGTCATCAATCCTTTGAAGTTTATACTTGTTCTTCACCGTCACCTGGTTCATGCGCCAGTAATCCACACACAACCTCAAAATCCCTTATTCCTTCTTGGTAAACAAGAATGGGACTGCCCAGGGTGAAACGCTGGGTCTTATGAAACCCTTACTCTTCCATTCCTCCAACTTCACCCTCATCTCGCAAATCTCAACATGAACCATCCGATATGCTGATGAGGAAATTAGTGACGTCTCGTGGAGTAAGTCGTTACAAATGTTGATTTCCCAGTGATGATGTAATCCTGGAAGATTTTCGAAAAAGACATCCTCATACTCCGCCACTACTATTGGGAACTGGGAGCTCAAAACATCCATTGCTTCGTGGGTATGGCTAGCGAAGTCATGAGTGATTGGCTATAACCTCCAATGCATAAACCCATTCTTGTGCTGCCTGGGTATCCCTTTCATCAAAAAAGGAAAACCATGTTCCATCCCTGCAGACACAGCACACTCTTTTCCTAAAACATTTAATCTGAGAAAGGACACAAGTTAACCAGTCCATACCGAGATTGAAGATGTAAGTCCTCAACACTACCACCAAGAGGATACAACTGAAACTCTCGCCTCCAAGGGTATGATCACACTATCTCTGAAGGTGTGTTATCATCGAGTCTCCCCACATAGGTGTCTTCATGCGTAACGATCGAGTCAATAGTTATACCGGAATATCGAGGTTTCCTCCAAGACATGTGGCTATAATGGAATGAATAGAACCTATGTATATAAGTACTACAACTAAGGTAGAAAAGGAAAAAATCGTACATCGAATCATTCTTGGAGCCCTTGGGTCCTATGCCTCGACCACATACAACTGTCCCTGTCCCTGTCTCCCAGCTCACTAAGCCTGGTGAGGACCTCTTGGGGGTGGAAGTAAGTGAAAGCATATGCCACCTTCCATAGCTCTCACTAACCCTATTCCACGATAGCCATATGGCGGGTCTGTCTGATCCACTCTCTTCCTCTTCCATGGTGGTCCATCCACTGCTTCCCGGTCATCAGCTCGACGGGTCAGACAATATCTTGTGAGATGTCCCCTACCATCACATGGGTATAATCACTTATACCTTGGATTACTAGATCCAGCATGAGAGCACTGGACTGTTGATCTTCTGTCATGGGTCCTCCTATGATGTTTACCACGTCAATATCGCTATGCCTGATGTCAGATCCCTGTTGATGGGGTCTCTACACCTGTCTGCCAGCTGCTGACTGCCATCAGCTGTCTTTGCTTCGCCCAGAAGCTCTCGATCACCAAGGCCCACTCGAGCACTCCAGCATAAGTCGAAATAATAGAGGCATGGGACAAGCTTGGATTTCCCATATTAGATCTCTCTCAAAGGTGAGAGCTCTAAAGTACTGATCCCTCAACATATCCATCGAGTACTGGGTGAGGTTGGTGAACCTCAATTAATAGTCAGCTCCTCTCATACTACCTTGCTAGACATCAATAATCTCTTGGATGCGTACTTATCTTAGTGTAACAAGAGATAACTCCTCCATGAAGAGTCTCTCAAACTCTTTCCATTAAAGAGTCTCCTCATAGTGAGTCTTTGTGGTCAACTCCACCATCATCCCACCGAACCCTGAAGAAGGCTTGCTCCTAGGATCACCATCTGGTCTGCTGGTGTACTCACTAGATGGAAAACTATGGTCACCACCTTAAGATAGTCCTCAGCCGCCTCAGGGTCGGGCTCCCCTCAGAACCTGAGGGGTCGCTGTCTCCGGAACTCATGGATTGCGCTAAGCATGCGCCCCTCATCGGTGAGTATTGTAGGTACCAAGGGCTACTCCACTGGCAGTGTCATAGCAGGTGCACCACCTAGTGGCAACGCATGGGGAACTGGTCCATGTATCGATGCCTTATCACTATGGGGGTTTTCCTTGTTATCACGCTGCTAAATCCTAGCGAGTATGCATCGTGGGGGTATATTGTAATGAAACAAGATGTACCATGGTCAATGAGTATATTTGGATAGCTAACACAGGGATATGGAAAACATAACCCATTCTTATATGATGCATGTACCAATCTTTTACTTCCCCTCAAATAGTGTTTTCATGTACCGAGTAGAAAAAATGTTATCATAGTCCTGGTGTATAAATATGTCGGCCGCCGCACCAACACTGAAGTCTCTGGCCTGAAATCAGATCTCGAAACTCTTCAAACTGTTTCCCCAAACCAAACAAACAGCCTCTTGGTCCTATGGTAGAACTGACCACCTCTGATACCACACTGTCACGACCTGACCCAGTGGGGCCCACGCCGCGAATCCCCAAGCCCACCTTCAATAGGCCAGGGGATTGTGACTTGCACTGAGTAGGAATATTACTGTTATGGGCGTCATTTCTTATGTACCTGTACACACGCTCACATCCCCATGCCCAAAAATACTGAAATGAAAAAAAATAACTAAGGAACAAAATGCATGCATATAACTAATCCCAACCAACAGAGTACGAAGGAAGGAAATGTACTGAAATTATACTGGGCCAGAATACAAGCCCACCAAAACAAAAGACTGAAAACTGAATAGCCCAACCTATAAACACAAAAAGGTACTATGACTGCTTCTTGTAGCCGTAGGAATTCCCCTACCTATACGGAACTCAAAAAGCCTAGTCCTGTCCTTGTCCACCCTGGTCTCTGTCAAAAGGATGCTCGTTTGCACAAGAAACAACATGTGCAGGAAAATCTCATGCATGGGTGAGTATAACAATACTCAGTAGAGATCTCTGAAAACCACAAGCAGTACACAAAGTAATGGTACAGTCAGCTATGTACAACATTTTTCTAAATAACATATATCAAGGGAAACTCAAACTGGATGTACTCAAAACCTAGACCCATATTCTAGAGTCAATTCACACAACTGCATACCCCGCTAGAGATCCAGTTCAATGATTTCCACAAAATACTCGTTCTATGAGAACACACTTCATGAGTCTGGTAGCTCTGACAACATCCGTCTGAGAAATAATGTTCATTGGGAAATTTCAAGAGAGGTAGTTACAGTCATTATGGGAGACACAGTCCTGAGTGAAAATGTTACGATTGATAGATGCACTCATTACGGGAGACACACTCCTGAGCGGGAAAGATCATGATACACAGATGATGATCACTTTCAAATCCATGGAAGATATCATAACTCATCCAGAATTCACCTTCTAGGTAGAGGATCGATGCATGGTGGAGTTGGTCATGTTGATTCCTAACTCTACCGTGGTTTATGAATGAATAAGGGATCTCATTCCGGGTCTCTCAGATGGATTCCTAACTCTATCACAGAAATTCCTACTGAAGGGATCATACTCCTATGTGAGGAAATGATGCCTGGCCTTCAGGGTAATGAGAAGAAGGGGCACTAACCCAAACTAAAGATTTCCAAGATATGGTGAACAAGAGGACCATGCCATTTTCCACAAACTACAAGACCTGTAGTAAAGGTAAATGTTGTGTTGTCTGACCTTTGGTTCTTCCTGTTTACAACGGCTCGTGTCATAAGGCTGGTCGTGTAGAAAACATTAGCACACGGGGTGTAGTACTATGTACTTATCATGTCCGAGTGCCTGGGGTTGGCTCCGTGTATGCTGGCCATGTTCCCGTACACCGTCTTCAAACCATTTACTCTAACCCGTGTAATCGGTACATGGGGTGACGCACATTAATGGCCTCACCTGGTTGTGTGATGGAGTACACGGTCGTGTACTCCCTCCCATTTCCTTGTAACCCCTGGATACATGTCGAGTCCCACGTATCCGCCTCTTCCATTCTATACACGCCGTGTTATGAAGCCGTGTAGATCATCATGTGTCTGTGTACTTCCCAAAATACATGCCAAGCATTGGGGAAAGTCCAACACACTGTGTGACCAAGGTCGCATGCCATGTGATTCCTCTCTGACCCCCAAAACCTTAGCCACTACCGCCATTACTACACATCATGTTCTTCGGAAGTATATTCCGTGTATTCTAGAAATTTCTAGAAATGTGGACCTCAATCATTGCAATTTTTGTGATGCCCCATTTATCAATCTGATTGTCCAATCACCCTGGAAAACTCTGGTTTTTGTCATCCCAACACCATGAGGTTGCTTCTGTTGTTTTTGGACCTCTGATCGGCTCTGAAAACATGTTTTGATCTTCCCGCACGAAGAACGTTTGAAGAACATCCTCTTCCGATCCGTGTGGATTCGTCGTATGTCATGGCTCTTGCACCTCCATTGGGTCGTTGTGATGTCAGATCTCCAGTTTGGGATCGTTGCATTTCAAGATAAGTGTGCAATGATCTATTGTTCGTCGCCCCACGAAAAACACAAAAAACACGTGAGAAGAAAATGGGAGGGGGAAAAGGAAAACCAATCAAACAAATTGAGGAACGAACCTCCACCGTAGTTCGTCATGGGGTTGATTCGCTCCCATTAATAGGATTAAACAAAAGAGAATCAAAAAAAATATACTCAACATGGATTAATTCCCCAGAATCAACCAAATAAATCCCTCTCGCAAGAATGAAAAAATCTGTGGAACAACATGTTTCTGGTTGATCCGACTTCGTTGTTTAAAACCAAAAACGGGGAAAGGAGAATTGAAATAATAACCCCTACCTTTAAGGAAGGATCGATCATTGATGAAAGGTTCACATTTCCATCATTGTCGATATCCTTCAACATCATTGGCGCATTGATTCTCAAATTCGATCCACCATTATTCATCACTAAAAATTTACTCCAACACTCCATGGATCCTCCGGAGAGTTTTCTCAATCGTAGCCAATGAGAAAAATCAATTATCCTAATTTAAAGAGAAACGTATTTGAAATCCCATCATGTTGTGGCATTAATGAGTCATATTTGTTGTTTCTGAGTCGTTATGACACGACATTAATGACTGATATAGCTGCCCTGTCACTGCGCTGCAATATATATTTTCGAAAATAAATAAAATAAACCTTGGGAATTTTTTTCTTTTATTTTACATAAAATGTCAGAATATTAACTTTTTCCCTTGACCCGCGATGGTCGGGGTTAGGCTCGTTCTTAGGTAAAGGCATTTCCTAAGACGCAACGGTGCCCTCCAATTTTTTATGCGGGAATCCATTTGGAAACTGCCACTACCACGCACAAGTTCAGACTAACTCATCTTAAAAATGTTTGGACCACCATTCTGGGATCACGGGGCCTCAGAATGATGTGTCTTCTCTGATCCTGGTCTCATAATAATTTCATATAATATTTAAAAATAATACACAGAAAATCTGAGACATTACAGAACCAATGATATATAGGATGACACAGTTTATATATTTTCAATTAATGACAATGTGAATAAAAAAAAATTGGATTCATGTTTTATCAGATAAAAATTTAAAAACACTTTTAAACAGTTATACAAATCACATTTGTAAATCAATATAACATTTGCATTTATAAAAATTATAGAAAAATTAAAAAAAATCAGAAATTTGTTCATCATTGTAGAAAACATTATTTCATTGGCCATATGATTGGAATGAAATAATATCCATGATAGTGATAAAATTCACTATTTCCCTATAATTTAAGAATAAAACTTTTATTTTTTATTCATATAAAAGATCAATATAAAATACGTAAAAATACTCATTTTGAAGAAATAAATGAAAATGAGAAATTATATGTACATTAAAAATATTTTAGTTCCACATAGATGTTTCGAAAAAAATAAATTTTAAAACATGGACATAGAAAAATAAGGAGTTTGAAGGAAAACATTGCTTGAGAAATTTTTTAATGAAAACTAACGTATCAATTTGGAAATATTTTAATCATAACCCCAATTAAATAATAAAAATAAAAATAATATACATATAATTATAATATATAAATACGAAAAATTAAATTTCAATGGTTATATATATACACTGTATAATAGTTTATATGTTTATAATATTAGTATATGCCTCAATGAATGTAAATTGTTACGAGGTCCTTTACATTGAGTCCAAAATTTCATATGTCTCTTCATCCTAATGAATTATAAGCATATGTATATAATTTATTTTCATTAGAAATTTTTTCGAATTTATTATTTATATTATTTTACTTATTACTATGGTATATAAAATTACTTACTAAATTACATTAATGTTGAATGATTTCACCCTATTTGGCTTATGTGTCAAAAATGAATTCTTTAGGTTTCATATGGTTAATCTAGAAAGTATATAGACATCAAAATATTAATAATAATGATATATTTATCATATTTATACAAAAATTGCACTTTTTTAATTAGGATATATGGTTTTGATAAATTATGTATATTAGAATCATTTATATGATAGGTTGTATATACACATGAGTAACATTTCCATTTTCTATGATTATTATTGAATCATGGTAGTAAATATTTGAAAATTATAAAATGATAATAATGTCATATAAACTTTATTAATAGTTAAAAATATTTTTATATGACATCCATGTTGTGTGATGATGAAAATAGAGTCACACAGCTTCATGAATGTGGTAGTCTACACGTACCCGAAGGACATAATAATTTTCAACGAGTTAATTGATAAGAATGAAAATGATATATTATCATTATTAATATTAAATATGATATTATTATTTTAATTATGATATATATATATCACAAATTTTAATTATAATTTCCCTTATTTACATTTAGATAAAGAGTTAGTGATAATGAATCACATTTCTTCGTAAGGATGTAGTTCATTATACATACAAACACCATTATCATACCGCATATGGAATGAAAAAGTGGTCTTTATGGTATAATGAATACATTAGTGTTATTATATAACAAATATCTAATATATAATTTACATCCATCATCATACAAAACTGTGAGAGTGGGTAATTGAAAAATGTATGACATCAGTTTGTGGGCCATTAGATTATCATATACATAAATGATGAATTTAATAGAGGGTAGTGGGAATGTATTTATGTTAATAAATTTAAATTATAACCTCTAAATAAATCTAATATACATAGTTTTATATAGAATAATATCTTTATATTAATTTAACATGGTAGTGGAAGAAATAAAATAAAAATGTACATTGAATAATATTTCATCTTCATCGCATGTATTCCTTTAGTTTTCCCCAAAGGCCTTCCATGGTTAGATATATAAACAAAATAATTATTTTATGATGAGAGTATGGAATTATTTATCTGATTTTGAAGTTTAATTATTATCCAATTGGATTTTAATGTTTATAAGGAGGAGGATAGGGGTGGCCTATTCTATGTAGGTTGAGTAGCAAACTTGTAATTTTTAAAATGAAAGAATTTCATAGATGTTTTCATGTAAAAATGATCCAATAATATTTTATTATATATAATAGAAGATTGAAGACATATTTATTTCCAAAAAAACATTTTATACAATTTTCAGGTCATTTTCTCCCATATCTATTTAATTTGACAGCCAGATAAAACCATTTTTACTAAACAAGCAAAAATTAATTCTTACTATTTCACTACTCATTTTGGTAAAATGTTAAGTTGGTATTATTATAAAATATAAATAATTTTTATTAAAAAATATGAAATGATTTAATGCATTTTAATTTAATTATGTGGAAAATAAAAATTAAAAAAATATATACGTGATGAAAAAAAGATTTTCAATTGGAGTGGTTTTTGAAAAAAATATTATTTAGATAATCTCTATGAATAAAAATATTTACCATATGAAAATAAAATAATATTTAAATATATATTATATATAAATATATTTTACCAAAATTATAATTCAGGATTATTTTATTTTATTTAAATTCATAATCATTTGTCATTTTAATAGAGTTTTCAGAGAAACCTGTTTTCAAACCCAAAAACAAACTTATATTAAAAATGTGTATAAATATGATTAAAAAATAAGTGGATAAAATATAACTAAATAAAAAATATTTTACATTAAATATTCCTCAAAATATATTTTATCTTTTACAAAACATAAATTTTCATACAGAAATGTCTTTTTAGAAAATCAGAATTTTAGACTATTCATTGATAAAAAAATATTTTTTTAAAATTTCCATATTTTTACTAGAAGAAAATTTTGAAAATGTCACATAATAAATTATATTAATATTATATGTTAAATATTATAAAATTAAAAAAAATTAGAAAATTGTTTAGTTAAAACAAATATTTTTTAGTTGTAAAATAATTAATATTTTTGTAACTAATATAAATACTTATTTCTTATTGCTAAATATGAAATAGGATTATTCTGTTAGGAACTGGTTTGTTACAATATGAATTCGTTATCAAATATCCTTTTTAATTTTTTTCTTTCACATCATAAATTAAATATGACTAACTCCATAGGGTATATAATATCTTGGTTTTTCATCAGTGATAAGAATTATTCAGAATTAAACATCATGATCGGGTTGATATCTAACTAACTCCAAAATAATTATATTGACATAATCATTAAAAGTATATATATCAAAAATTAGTTGTAAATCATTAACATTAAATTATTGGGTTTTTTCTTCATCCTTATCAATGTAATTTAGATCATCCACAATATTTGGTATCAAACAATATATAAGAAATTTGATTTTTACTGTAAAAATTGATATTATATGTCAAACTCACAAATTTTAATCACTCTCTCTTAAAAAAAATTATTAATTATACCTAATGTTATAATACATCCCATGAATTATACATAGAAGTGTAATTCATCACATGAACTAATGGTCAAGCTATTTAACGTCCAAATATATTAATAAAACAACATAACATAAATATTATTATTAATATTTTTGGGATATTGTTATCCAAAAAATGAATTAATTTATTATCTAGGTGATTATTTAATGTACATAGAAAAAATAAATTATATAAATGAGTTTATTTATTCATTATTAAATATTGGGTATGATTACAATGAGTTTATTGTCAAGTACATGTTATCATACTATTTTAGACTTCAACTCTTTAATTAATAGTTTTATAACTCTTGACATTATCATTTTTCCTCCCTATGGATAGATTCCATTTATAGTTGAATATTTTATTATAATAGTTTCATATATAATTTAAATTATTTTATTTTATTTTTTTATCACATTATTTATTAATCACGAGTTTGATAGCCTTAATCAACACAATCATAAAAATTTCTCAATCCCTTCACAAAATCCATAATTATAATAAATTAATATTAGTCAAATTTCGAAAAATTAAATCCATTACTAAACAAGTAATGTTATCCTAATATGTATTAAATATTCCATATTCACTGTTTCATAAGAAAACTAAATTCATTTCCATGATTTCAATTTTCACATAGGTAAATCAATTTTTAAGGAATATAATATTAAATTTATTTAGTTACATTTTTTATCTATTTTTCAAAAAAAAATTACTAATTCATCAAACGCCTTTTATTATAATCATCGTTTGAATGATAATACTTATTTAGAATCTTATCCAATTAATTACATCGCATTTGTAACGTCCAGATTCCAGAGCCCCTCCACTGGTGCCCCGTACCCAGTTCGCCACATGACCTCAAGCGCGTTTCCCCAAACGCCAGAGGCTGCCGACTAGCAGCAAGGACCTTGGTGAGTCGGTGGGGAAACTATGCCCTCATTCGGTAAGGTATACAAGGTAAGAAAACAACAATAAACAGTGGAAGCCGTAAACAACATGCATACCAAAAGAAACCAATAGCGGAAGAAATGTAAATATATAGCTATGATGACAATGTTAGAACAAGTTCAAGTATCTAAGGAAAACAGCAAACACAATAACCTTCTGAAATACAACGGATACCAAGTGCAAAAGAGAAACAAAGTAATCTCCTCTGCATCTCGATCCATGGCTCAGTCCCATGCTCCCTAGCTCTTGATGCAGTCATGATCCCGAACTAGAAGGGCGCTTGCCCTTATCTTTAACTACAGTGACATAGTCTGCTTGGTCCCAAAAGCATGGCCCAAATAGGGTGTGAGATACAATCCCAGTATGCAATCAACCAAAGATTTGTGCCTAACAGTCAATGAATACATGGATGTAATAAAACAAGACGCAGTAATAGAAAGGCACAAGCAGCTATAATCCACAGTTCTAACAAGTAATGCACACAAGTAAACAGTCAACAACAAGAAGAGAAAAGGTAACCCTCTGGGTAGCTCTCATAGAATAACCCCTATGGTTAAACCTATAAGTACTAGAAACCCTATGGGAGGCACACACAGTCTCACCCCTCTGGTTCAGCAACGTAAAATAAGCAGACTCTCTGGAGAAGCACTCACCGTCAATTCCCCTTGTAGTATCATATCATGCTAAAGGCTCTCTGGGGAAGCACTCAATGTAAATTCCCCATGTGGCCCACGTTGTGGATCTACAGACTTTCTGGGGAAGCACTAAACGTCAATTCCACATATAGTATCACGTCGTAATTAAAAGACACTCTAGAGAATCCCTTCCATCAATTCTCCCTTTAGTCTACTACTCTAGGTTCTCACAGTACTGAGTATAACTAAACATGCTCAGTGCGTGTGTATCACCCATGTAAACCTCAAGAACTACTTGGCTATCAACTAATGATCAATAGTAACAAAAGAGATAGTCCCCCTATCCTACAACAAGGTATAAAAATTGGAAAACCACCCAACAGGAAAAACAAGCATGGAAAAGAAACCTGAGCAAAAAATAAATTACACTACTCACAAGCAATAACCTCTACTAAATCAATCAAGAAAAACAGGCAACCAACAAGGTCAAAACAGGAAACACGCAATACCCCGTTCATGGGTATTGGTGGAATTTTCATATAATATTCATCATCTTTCTACAGAAGGGGACAAACCACCTACCTCATTCCTATGAGATCGATATACGTGAACCAAGACGACAGGTTATCCTTAGAACGAAGTAGATATGATAAAATGAACAAAACGTTCATCCCACGATAACATGGAAACGAGGAGGAATCAAGAAACAAGGCTAAATCAGAAGGATGAACTGACCGCTGCAATTCCAACGAAACTGACCGTGCTCGAATCGGAGAACAGACGACGGGGCGGGAGTTCGTTGATGGTCCGGCCATACGGTCACTTCTAGACAGTCGAAAACTAAATAAGAAGATGAATATGTGGGTTAGACGCGACCCCGATCTGTTTAATGAAAAAAAAAAGTACATTGCGTGTACTTTTTGAGTACACAACATGTACATTGAATTTTCCGAACTCAGAAATAATCAGATTCCACCTCAGCCTTACACACCGTGTATGTGGCCTGGACATGGCCAGCACACGGTGTCGAGCCAGGGAAAGAGTACACAGCGTGTACTTAGAATGTACATGACATGTACTTCTGAAATTTCCAGAAAATTCATTTTTCTCAAAAACTCCAGAAAAAAGGAAAAACATACCTGAAAAGAGATCTGGGTTCTTACAAACTTCCCCCCTAAAAGAAATTTGTCCCCGAATTTCCCTAATGAGGCGGAGAAGGAGAAACCCAGAACAGCTCTGGCCACTGCGATCGTACATCGGTCTCCCTCTCCCAGGTCTCGTCTTGTACTCTCCCATGCTGCCATAGCACTCGTACCAAAGGAACAGACCACCCGCGGAGAACCTTCGTACTACGATCGAAAATCCGGATAGGATGCTCCTCGAATGACGCATCCGCTTCATGCTCGACTTCCTCAGGATGAAAGAAGTGAGACGGGTCTAAAAAGAAATGTCGGAGCTGAGAGACGTGGAAGACATCATGCATGGCCCGATACCTCTGAGGTAGCTGCAACCGATAGGCGACCGGCCCCACTCTCTCCAAGACCTCAAATGGCCCGACGTACCACGGTGAAAGCGTACCCGGTATCTAAATCCTCTTGTGTCCCAACCTCGGTGCGACACATAGGAAAACATGATCACCGACCACGAACTCCAGCGGTCGTCTCCGCTGATCAGTATAAGACTTCTGTCGAGACTGCGCTATAGCCATCCTCTTTCGAAGTAGCTCTATCTTCTCTGAAGTCTCCTAAACAAGACAAGGTCCCAGCAAATCTGCATCTCCTGCCTCCATCCAGCATAAGGGTGATCGGCACGGCCTACCGTACAAAGCCTCACGTGGAAGCATCTGAATGGTCACCTGAAAACTGTTGTTTTAGGAGAACTCCACCAGAGGAATATGCTTCTCCCAAGAGCCGTAAATGTCATTGATGCAAGCTCGGAGAATATCCTCAAACACCTGGATCGTGCGCTCGGACTGACCATCAGTCTGGGGATGATATGATGTACTCAAAAGTACCTGTGTACCCAAGGCCTTCTGAAGTCCCTGCCAGAACTGAGAGGTAAAGCGTGCATCTCTGTCTGAAACAATAGAGCTCGGAACTCCATGCAGACGAACGATCTCTCTGATGTAAAGTCTTCCCAGATCATTGACACTAAATGTCTCCTTGATCGGCAAGAAGTGAGAAACCTTCGTATGTCTGTCGACGACAACCCAAATAGCATCGTTCCCCCGAGGTGATCTCAGCAACCCGGTAACGAAGTCCATCGCAACATCTCTCCACTTCCACTACGGAATGGGTAACTGCTGTAAAAGCCCCGCTGGTCGCTGATGCTCTGCTTTTACCTGCTGACAAGTAGAACGTCTCATTACAAAACCAGCAACATCCTTCTTCATACATGGCCACCAGTATTGGAGATGAATGTCCCGATACATCTTGGTGATGTCAAGATGAACTGACCAAATAGAGGAATGGAAATCCCGCATCGGCTCCTCGCATATGTTAGCTGGCACCCATAAACGTTCTTGGAACAGAAATATCTCATCCTCAACCACATTCCATCTAGGAAGAGGGTCTCCTCCTGACACACTCTCCTGCATGACTAAGCCTTCTGAGTCTGATAGCTACCTCATCCGTACCCGATCAAGTAGTGTGGAGGTAACAGCTACAGAAGATAGAAAAGTTTGTCCCCATCTGTCGTGCCCCTCCAGATGCATCTCAAAGAACAAATCCATCAGTTTCCACTCCCTACTGGCCTCCTGAACTACCAGAATTTGAGTTCTCCTGCTCAACGCATCAGCCATAGTTTTTACCTTTCCCAGCGAATAGGAAAGATCGAAATCAAAGGACTGAAGATACTCGACCCACCAGCGCTGCCTCAGATTCAGATCATGCTGAGTGAAGATATACATGAGACTATTGTGGTCAGTGAAGACCACAAAGTTCTCTCCCAGAAGATAGTGTCTCCAATAGGGCAAGGCATGAACAATAGAAGCTAACTCCAAATCGTGTGTTGGTTAGTTATTCTCATGTGGCCTCAACTTCCGAGACCCATATGCAATGACTCCATCTCCCTACATAAGTACAGATCCCAGCCCGATACCTGAAGCATCATAGTAAATAGTGTAGCTCTTTCCTGGATCTAACCGGACTAGTATCGGTGCTGATGACAACTTTCCTTTCATCTCTTGAAAGGCTGACTCACAATAATCTGACCATGAGAACTTCACCCCCTTCTTAGTCAGTCCTGTCAAAGGTGATTCTAGACGCGAAAAGTCCTGAATGAAATGTCTGCAGTATCCAGACATCCCTAAGACACTCCATAATTCAAATACGTTCTTTGGATTCTCCCAGGAAACTACAACTCTCACTTTCTCTGAGTACACTAATACTCCTGCCTCTGAGATGACGTGACCCATGAAGTGAATCTGATCCATGCTGAAGTGGCACTTTGAGAGTTTATCATAAATTCGATGCTCTCTCAGTGTACTCAGAACGATCTCAAGATGTGTGTCATGGTCGTGTCGAGTGTGAGAGTACACCAAGATATTGTCCACGAATACCATGACAAATAAATACAGGTAAGGATGGAACACATGGTTCATCAGTTCCAGGAAAACTACAGGTTATTTTGTGAGACCGAACGGCATGACTGTATACTCATATAGAACATACCTGCTCCTGAAGGCTGTCAGAGGTATATCTGATAGTCTAACGCACAACTGATGATAACCAGACCTCAAGTCGATCTTTGATAACACCCAGGCTCCTCGAAGCTGATTGAAAAGGTCATCAATCCACAGCAAGGGATATCGGTTCTTGATCGTCGACTGGTTCAACTTTCGATAATCCACACAAAGCCGAAGGGTAATATCTGCCCTCTTCGCAAATAGAACAGGCGAACCCCAAGGACAAGTAATGGGTCGAATGAAACCCTTATCATGTAGCTTCTCCAACTACTTCTTGATCTCCTGAAACTCAGGTGTGGCCATCCTATAGGGAGAAAAGGACACCGGTTCCGCTCCTGGAACGAGCTTAATAGAGAATTCTACCTCACTCTCCGGAGGAAAACCTGAAAATTATTCTAGAAAGACTTCCCTGAAGTGATCCACCACAAGAGGAAAGTCCAACCGTGGAGTCCCCTAATCATCTAGATAGAGAATAGCAATTTGGGTTGTCACCCCTCGTAGCCCAAGATGCTCGAGTCCCGCCCAACTCGCTCGAACGTCCCATTCACCTCTATGAAGAAAGGACTCACCCTCTGGTGAAATTGAAACTCACTCTGCAGCGATAACAGTCGACGACTGCCTGAAAGGGAATCAACCAATCCATGCCAAGGATGACATCATAGCCTGTCATCTCTAGGATATAGAGATACCATAAGAAGTGATACCATGCAACCTCGAGAGTGAACTCTCTACACTGGCGTACACTAGATGTACTCATTCCCAATGGTGTGTCTAGTGTCAACGAGTCGGCAGAAGAAAAGACGTGGAGTCCTAGGCTCTCCACAACAACAACAGATATAATTCTATGCATATAACTAGTATCGAAAAGGGCTGAAGATAAAACTAAGGCTACTAAAATCGTACCGCGAACAGTAGAAGGGATGGGATCTGGCTCATGATAAGTCTGCTCCACTGTGAAAGACTGGTCCGTGTGGTAACCCTGCGCCCCTGGCTGGCCACTCAAAGCTGAACCGCCCTGCTGGTGCTGAGGAAATGGTGGCTGACCTCCATGGCCTCGACCTCCACCTCGGCCTGAATGGTTGAAAGAACTCTTGTTCCCCAACTGGTGAGAAGCTGGTGGTGCTTCTCCTAAAGGAGGAGTCATAGAAGAACCCTGGTCACCAGCCGTAGGTGAGAAAACCTGGAAGAACCACTGAAGGTGACCCATAATGCCAAAAGATCTGCACTCCACGGGGTCCCTCTTGCACTGCGGCCTCGTGTGCCCTATCCGGCCACACTGATAGCACGTCACCTGGCACCCTGATGATGAGTCTCGCTTCCTCAAATCACCGCGAGTAGGCTCCCTATGACGCTTCTTGATGTCATATGAATGAAAGCTAGCTCTGGAAGCCGAACCGCCCTGGCTCGCAGCTCCAGAGTCTCTCAGAATGCGCTCCGCTATCAGTTCCTGGTTGACGATGGATGTAATGGAAGTCAGCTAGAAGATGTTCACCTGTGAGCGGATCTACCGCCTGAGTCCATCCTCAAACTTACTTTCCAATAACACCCCTCTCCCATCACGAAGGGGTGTAAAACGCTGCAGATCAGTGAAATGAGAGGAATACTCCATGACAGATAGAGTACCCTGCTCTAAGATCATGAACTCCCAGGCTCGATCGGCCCTCAGGGACTCTGGGTAGAAGTATTCGTAGAACACGCACTGGACCTCCTCCCAAGTCATAACCTATTGCTGACCCTCCTGTGAGATGATATCCCACCACACCATGGTGGAGTCTCGGAGCATGTAGGTGGTGAGATTGACCCTCCTCTCTGGAGGCGTCTCCAGATGCTCGAAGATAGTCAACATGGCTTTCAGCCATGACTCTGCAGCCTGAGGTCCTCCTTCCCCCGAGAATGTGGGAGGATGCTGCTGCTGAAAAACCCGCGTTAAGTCTGCCATAGACGTGGAAGGAGGAGGTGCACCTTGGAAGGCCTGCATCATCCTCATGAAACATTCCCTGAACTTTGCATCAGAGCCCGCGACTGGTACAACCACCAGTGCCAAGGCTGGCTCAGCTGGGGGATCGATAGGAAGTCCTTGATCAGCCCTTTCTGGCGTCTGATCACTGCCTGACGACAGACGTACGACCGGAGGACTTCTCTGAGGCATAGCTCTGAAAGATCAAAAGCACACCTTAGATTAGGAAAACAAGGAAAGAGAACACAAGAGTACAAAATGGGAACAGGGGATGAAAAACACACAAGTTTGCAAAACACGACTACACGACGTGTATAAAACTACACGGAATGTCTTCTTAAACCACTGACATGGGCGTGTACTCTTGCCCTACAAGTCGTGTACACCTCAAACTACGCAGCGAGTTAACAACAACACACGACATGCACAAGAAATCTATTCCCCTGCCCGAGTCTCCTGACACGACCATCCCACACGGTCCGACTCAACCCGAGACTACACGGCGTGCACTAGACAAGGCTTCGAAGGTCCGTGTTGTTGATTACACGGCCGTCTACACGGCTGGTCCTTACACTGCGTGCTCCAAACAATAACGGCATGCATAGGTGAAGGCGACACCGTCCCGTGTTGTTCGTGACACAGCTAGGTACCTGGGAAAGACTACACGGCGTGTTCCGAAAAAACACGGCATGTGGAAAGGAAGGTAACATCGGCCCGTGCTGTTCGTGACAGGGCCGGTACCTGGATAGGACTACATGGCGTGTTCCCTAAGGACACGACGTGTTCTACCCGATCTTACCCAGCCCGTGTTGTTAGTGACACAACCAGGTACACGGCTCCGAACTCACCCGGCGTGTACTAATCATACACGACATGTTCCCGAAGTTACTCCCCATGACATTGTGTTCTGCTCGCACGGTCACTGACACGGCCTGAAAACTACACGGCGTGTATCCAAAATGTTCATGCCATGTTTTTTGGGTTTTTCTGAGCAGTAGCTCAGAAACTACGCAGACTCCCAGAAACAATAAAACAAGTGAAAGAGGTGACAAATTTCGATTCGTGAGGGCCCATACTCCCCGTGAATCAATGCTCATAATCTCCTATATCCATATACAAGGGAGAACAATATCTCTCTAACATAACAACATAGATTCTATCAAGCATCTATCACGAAATCATGCATAATCTACACAAAGTCTATCACAACAGCATGCAATCACTAATGCACCCTAGATGGCATGGCAAGAATGCATGGTATGTGATTCTACAAGTTCCTATATGATGCATGAGATGAGATACCCTCATCTCTCGGGTTGTGACAGAAATAGAACCAAAATATTGAAACAATCACTGCACAAGTCATGCGAATCACTCTAGGTGAAAACATATCAACCATAAAACTCAAAACCAGCAAACCGCAATTAACGAGGTAGTATGTCCTTTCCCTGTACACGGGTTAGCTACTCCCGTTAACACCTTAATATCATGTACCAGATCCATCCAATCCCTATATAAAGTCTCCAAACATTAAAGAAAGAGAAAAGAACCTCCTCTGATACTACTCTGTAACGTCCTAAGTCCAGAGCCACTCCACTGGTGCCCCGTACCCGGTTCGCCACATGACCTCAAGCGCGTTTCCCCGAATGCCAGATGCTGCCAACTAGCAGTGAGGGCCTTTGTGATTCGGTGGGGAAAATATTCCCTCATTCGATAAGGTATACACGGTGAGAAAACAATAGTAAACAGCAGAAGCAGTAAACAACATGCATACCAATAGAATCCAACAGCAGAAGAAATGTAAATATATAGCTATGATGACAACGATCCAGTAGGTACAAGTATCTAAGGAAAAAAGCAAACACAACAACGTGCTGAAATACAACTGAATCCAAGTGGAAAATAAAAACAAAGTAAGCTCCTCAGTATCGCGATCCACGACTCGGTCCCATGCTCCCTAGCTCTTGATGCAGTCAAGATCCCGAAGTAGAAGGGAACTTTCCCTTATCTATAACTGCAGCAACATAGTCCGCTTGGGCCCAAAAGAATTTCCCAAACAGGGTGTGAGATACAATCCCAGTAGGCAATCAACCAAAATTTGTGCCTAACAGTTAATGAATACATTTCAGTAATAAAACAAGAAGCAGTAACAGAAAGTCATAAGCAGCTACAATCCACAGTTCTAACAAGTAAAGCACACAAGTAAGCAGTCAACAACAAGAAGAGAACATGTAACCCTCTGGGTATCTCTTACATTATAACCCCTATGGTTCAACCTCTAAGTAATATAAACCCTCTAGGAGGCACAAATAGTCTCACCCCTATGGTTCAGCTACATAAAATAAGAAGACTCTCTAGGGAAGCACTCACCGTCAATTCTCTCTATAGTCTCGTATTGTCCTAAAAGATCTCTAGGGAAGTACTCAATGTCAATTCCCCATGTGGCATGTGTCGTGGATCTACAGACTCTCTAGGGAAGCACTCAACATCAATTCCCCCTATAGTCTCGTGTCGTAATTAAAAGACACTCTGGAGAAGCCCTTCTGTCAACTCTCCCTTTGGTCTACTACTCTAGGTTCTCACAGTCCTAAGTATAACTAAACATGCTCAGTGCATGTGTATCACCCATGTAAACCTCAAGAACTACTTGGATATCAACTAAGGCTCCACAATAACAAAAGAGATAGTCCCACTATCCTACAACAAGGTATGGCAACTGGAAAAACACCCAATAGGAAAAACATGCATGGAAAAAAAACCTGAGAAAAAAATAAATTACACTACTCATAAGAAATAACCTCTTCTAAAGAAATCATTCAAGAAATGAAACCAACAAGGTCAAAACAGGAAACACGCAATACCCCGTTCATGGGTATTGGTGTAATTTTCACATAAAATTCATCATCTTTCTGTAGAAGGGGACAAACCACCTACCTAGATCCTAGGAGATCGATATACGTGAACCTCGACGATAGATTCCCCTTAGAACGATGTAGATATGAGAAAACGCACAAAACGTTCATCCCATGATAACATGGAAACAAGGAGGAATCAAGAAACATAGCTAAATCGGAAAGAAGAACTCACTGTTCAATTCCATCGCAACTGACCGTGCTCGAATCGGAGAACTGACAGCGGGGCGGGAGTTCGTCGAAGATCCGGCCATACAGTCACTTCTGGACGGTCGAAAACCAATGAAGAAGACAAATAGGGGGTTAGACGCTACCCCGGTCCGTTTAATGAAAAAATAAAGTACATTGCATGTACTTTTTGAGTACACGGCGTGTACTTCGAATTTTCCATACTTCGAAATAATTGGCTTACACCTCAGCCTTACACACCAAGTGTGTGGCCTGGACACGGCCAGCACACGGCTTCGAGCCAGGGAAAGAGTACACAGAGTGTACTCAGAATTTACAGGGCGTGTACTTCTGAAATTTTTAGATAATTCATTTTTCTCAAAAACTTCTGAAAAAATGGAAAAACATACCTAAAAAGAGATCCGGGTTCTTACAAACTTCCTCCCTTAAATAAATTTGTCCATGAATTTCCCTAACGACTCGGAGAAGGAGAAACCCCAAACAGCTTTGGACACTGCGATCGTACATCGATCTCCCTCTCCCAGGTCTCGTCCTGTACTCGCCCGTATTGCCATATCAATCATACTAGAGGAACAGACCGCCTGCAGAGAACCTTTGTACTATGATCGACAATCCGGATATGATGCTCCTCGAACAACGCATCTGCTTCATGATCGACTTCCTTAGGCTGAAAGATGTGAGACGGGTCTGAAAAGAAAAGTCGGAGCTGAGAGACGTGGAAGACGTCGTGCATGGCCCGATACCTCTGAGGTAGCTACAACCAATAGGCAACCCACCCCACTCTCTCCAAGAACTCAAACGGCCCGACGTACCACGGTGAAAGCTTACCCTGTCTCCGAATCCCCTTGTGTCCCAACCTCGGTGTGACACGTAGGAAAACTTGATCACCGACCACGAACTCCAGATGTCTTCTCCACTGATCAGCATAAGACTTCTGTCGAGACTGTGTTGTAGCCATCCTCTTCCAAATCAGCTCTATCTACTCTGAAGTCTCCTAAACAAGATAAGGTCCCAGCAAAGCTGGCTCTCCTGGCTCCAGCCAGCATAAGGGTGATCGGCATGGCCTACCATACAAATCCTCATATGGTGCCATATGAATGGTCACCTGAAAACTTTAGTTGAAGGAAAAATCCACCAGAGGAATATGATTCTCCCAAGAGCTTCCAAAGTCAAGGATGCAAGCTTGGAGCATATCCTCAAGCACCTGGATCGTGCGCTTGGACTGGCCATCAGTATGGGGATGATATGCTATACTCAAAAGTTCTTGCATAACCAAGGCCTTATGAAGTCCCTTCCAGAACTAAGAGGTAAAGCGTGCATCTATGTCTGAAACAATAGAGTGCAGAACTCCATGTAGACGAACGATCTCTCTGATGTAAAGTCGTCCCAGATCATTGACACAAAAGGTCTCCTTGATCGACAAGAAGTGAGAAACCTTCGTAATGTTTTTCGATGACAACCCAAACATCATCGTTCCCCCGAGGTGATCTCGGAAACCCCGTCACGAAGTCCATCGCAACATCCTTCCACTTCCACTACGGAATAGGTAACTGGTGTAAAAGCCCTGCTTGTCGCTGATGCTCTGCTTTTACCTGCTGACAAGTAGAACATCTCATGATAAAACCAGCAACATCCTTCATCATACCTGACCACCAGTATTGGCGATGAAGGTCCTGATACATCTTGGTGACGCTAAGATGAACTGCCCAAACAGAGGAATGTAAATCCCGTATCAGCTCCTCGCGTATGTCAGCTGGCACACATACACATTCTTGGAACCGCAAGATATCATCCTCACCCACTGTCCATCCAGGAAGAGGGTCTCCTCCTGACACACTCTCTTATAGGACTAAGCCTTATGATTCTGATAGCTGCCTCATCTGTACCTGATCAAGTAGCGTGGAGGTAACAGCAACAGAGGATAGAAAATTTTGTCCCCGTCTGTCGTGCACCTCCAGATGCATCTCAGAGAACAGAGCCATCAGTTTCCACTCACTACTGGCCTCCTGAACTGCCTGAATTTGAGTTCTCCTCCTCAACGCATCAGCCACAGCGTTGCCCTTTCCCAGCGTATAGGCAAGAACGAAATCAAAGGACGAAAGAGACTCGACCCACCTGCACTGCCTCAGATTCAGATCACGCTGAGTGAAGATATACTTGAGACTCTTGTGGTCGGTGAAGACCACAAAGTACTCTCCCAGAATATAGTTTCTCCAACAGAGCAAGGCATGAACAACAATAGCTAACTCCAAATCGTGTGTAGGGTAGTTCCTCTCATGTGGCCTCAACTGCCGAGACCCGTACGCAATGAATCCATCTCCCTGCATTAGTACAGCTCCCAGCCCGATACCTGAAGCATCATAGTAAACAGTGTAGCTCTTTCCTAGCTCTGGCAAGACTAGTATCAGTGCTGGCATCAACTTCCCTTTTAGCTCCTGAAATGATGACTCACAAGAATCTAACCATGAGAACTTCACCCCCTTCTTGGTCAGTCCTGTCAAAGGCGCTGCTAGGTGCGAAAATTCTTGAATGAAACGTCTTTAGTGTCCAGCCATCCCAATGAAACTCTGTACTTAAAAGACGTTCTTCGGCTACTCCCAAAAAACTAAAACTCTCACTTTCTCTGGGTCCACTGATACTCCTGCCTCTGAGATGACGTGACCCAAGAAGTGAATCTAATCCATCCAGAAGTGGCACTTCAAGATTATCACATAAATTTGATGCTCTCTTAGTGTACTCAAAATGATCTCAAGATATGTGGCATGGTCGTGTCGAGTGTGATAGTACACCATGATATATTCCATGAAGACCACGACAATGTAATCCAAGTAATGATGGAACACTTGGTTCATCAGTGCCATGAAAACTACAGGTACGTTCGTGAGACTGAACGGCATGAATGTATACTCGTAGAGACCATAACTGCTCCTGAAAGATTTCAGAGGTATATGTGATGGTCTAACGTGCAACTGATGATAACCGGACCTCAAGTCGATCTTCGAGAACACCCAGGATCCTCAAAGATGATCGAAAAAGGTCATAAATTTGTGGCAAGGGGTATAGGTTCTTGACCGTCAACTGGTTCAGCTTTCGATAATCAACAAAAAGTCGAAGGGTACCGTCTACTTTCTTCACAAACAGAATAGGTGAACCCTAAGGAGAAGTACTGGGTCGAATGAAACCGTCATCCTGTAGCGTCTCCGACTTCTTCTTGAGCTCCTGCAACTCAGGTTTGGCCATCATATAGGGAGGAATGGACACTGGTTCCACTCCTGGAATGAGCTCAATATTGAAGTCTACCTCACTCTACGGAGTAAAACTTAAAAATTCTTTTGGAAAGAGGTCCCTGAAGCGATCCACCACTGGAGGAAAGTACAACTGTGGAGCCCCCTGATCATCTAGATAAAGACTATAAATTTAGGTTGTCACCCCTCTTAGTCCATGATGCTCGAGTCCCACCCGACTTGCTCGAACGCCCCATTCGCCTCTATGAAGAAAGGACTTGCCCTCTGGTGAAACGAAACTCACTCTGTGGCGATAACAGTCGACGACTGCCTGAAAGGGAATCAACCAATCCATGCCAAGGATGACATCATAGCCTTCCATATCTAGGATATAGATATCCCATAAGAAGTGATACCCTACAACCTTGAGATTTCACTCTCTACACTAGCGTACCCTAGATTTACTCATTCCCAAAGGTGTGTCTAGTGTCAACGAGTCGGATGAAGAAAAGACGCATAGTCCAAGACTCTCCACAACATAAATGGAGATAAAGCTATGTATAGAACTGGTATCGAAAAGGGATGAAGATAAAACTGGGGCTACTAAAATCGTATCTCTAACAATAGAAGGGTCGGTATCCTGCTCATGATAAGTCTGCTCCACGGTGAAAGACTGGCCCATGTCGCAGCCCTGCGCCCTTGGCTGACCACTCTAAGCTGAACCACCCTACTAGTGCTGAGGAACTGGTGTCTGACTGCCATGGCCTCGACCTCCACCTTGGCCCGAATAGCTAGAAGAACTCCAGTTCCCCGACTTGTGAGAAGCTGTCGATGCTGCTCCTAAAGGAGGAGTCATAGAAGAACCCTATCACCAGCTGTTGGTGAGAAAACTTTGCAGAACCGCTGAAGGTGACCCATCTTGCCGCAAGATCAGCACTCCATGGGGTCCCTCTTGAACTGCGGCCTTGTGTTCCCTATCCGGCAATAATGATAGCACATCACCTGGCTGCCTGATGATGCGTCTCGCTTCCTCGAATCACCGCGCATAGGCTCCCTACGGCGCTTCTTGCTGTCATCTGAATGAAAGCTAGCTCTGGAAGTAGAACTTCCCTGGCTCGCAGATCCATAGTCTCTCAGAATGTGCTCTACAATTAGTTCCTGGTTGACGATGTAAGTAATGGAAGCCAGCTGGAAGATGTTCACCTGCGAGCGGATCTCCCGCCTGAGTCTATCCTCAAACTTCCTTGCCAAGAACACCCCGCTCCCATCCCGAAGGGGTGTAAAATGTTGTAGATCAGTGAAACGATATGAATACTCCATGAAAAATAGAGTACCCTGCTCTAACCTCACGAACTCCCAGGCTCGATCGGCCCTCAGGGTCTCCGGGTAGAAGTAGTTGTAGAACAAACGCTGGAACTCCTCCCAAGTCATAGCCTACTGCTGACCCGCCTGTGTGATCACGTCCCACCACCTCATGGCGGAGTCTAGGAGCATGTAGGTGGCGATCTTGACACGCCTCTCTGGAGGCGTCTCCATATGCTTGAAGATATTCAGCATGGCTTCCAGTCATGACTCTGTAGCCTGAGGTTCTCCTTCCCCCGAGGACATGGGAGGATGTTGCTGCTGAAAAACATGAGTTAAGTCTGCCATAGACATGGAAGAAGGTAGTGCTCCTTGGAAGTCCAACATCATCCTCATGAAACATTCCCTAAACTGTGCATCAGAGCCCGCGACTGGTAAAACCACCGGTGCCAAGGCTGGCTCGACTGAGGGATCGACAGGAAGTCCTTAATCAGTCCTGTCTGGCGTATGATGACTGCCTGACGACAGAGGTACAACCGGAGGGCATCTCAGAGGAATAGATCTGAAAGATCAAAAGCACACCTTAGATCAGGAAAACAAGGACAGAGAACACAAGAGTACAAAACGGGAACAGGGGAAGAAAAACACAAAAGTTTGCAAAACATGACTACAAGACGTGTATAAAACTACACGGAGTGTCTTCTTAAACCACTAACATGAGCGTGTACTCCTTCCCTACAATTTGTGTACACCTCAAAATACATAGCGTGTTAACAACCACACACGGCGTGCACAAGAAAAATATTCCCCTGCCCGAGTCTCCTGACACGACCAACCCACACGGTCCGACTCAACCCGAGACTACACGGCGTGGTCAAAACAAACAAGGTGTGCACAAGAAAAGGCTCTGGAAGTCCGTGTTGTTGAGTACATGGGCTTGTACACGGCTGGTCCTTACACGGCATGCTCCGAAAAATCATGGCATGTATAGGCGAAGGTGACACCCTCCCATGTTGTTCGTGACACGGCCCGGTACCTGGGAAAGACTACACGGCGTGTTCCGAAAAAACACGGTGTGTGGAAAGGAAGGTAACATCGGCCCGTGTTGTTCGTGACACGGCCGTGAACCTGGAAATGACTACACGGCGTCTTCCCTAAGGACACGGCGTGTTCTACCTGAGCTTCCCCGACCCGTGTTGTTAGTGACACGGCCGGGTAGACGGCTCCGAACTCACACGGCCTGTACTAATCGTACACGATGTGTTCCCGAAGTTACTCCCACGACATCGTGTTCTGCTCGCACGGTCAGTGACATGACCTGAAAACTACGCAGCGTGTATCCAAAAAGTAGACGCCATGTATTCTAGGTTTTTCATAGCAGTAGCCCAAAAACTTCTTAGACTCCCAGAAACACTAAAACAAGTGAAAGTGGTTCCAAATTTCGACTCGTGAGGGCCCATACTCCCCATGAATCAAATCTCGGCATCTTTTGTAGCAACATACAAGGGAGAACAATAGATCTCTAACATAAAAACAGAGAATCTATCAAGCATCTATCACAACAGCTTGCATAATCTACACGAAGTCTATCACAATAGCATGCAATCGCTAATTCACCCTAGATGGCATGGAAAGAATGCATGGTATGTGATTATAAAAGTTCCTATATGATGCATGAGACGACATTCCCTCATCTCATTGGGTTGCGACAGAAATAAACTGAAATATTGAAACAATCACTACACAAGTCATGTGAAACACTCTAGGTGAAAACATATCAACCATAAAACTCAAAACCAGCAAACTACAATTAACGAGGTAGTATGGCCTTTCCCTGTACACGGGTTAGCTACTCATGAGCACATCTTAATACCAAGTACCGAATCCATCATATCCCTTGCTAAAGTCTCCAAACAGTAATGCAAGAGAAAAGAACCTCCTCTGATACCACTTTGTAACGTCCCGAGTCCAGAGCCCCTCCACTAGTGCCCCGTACCCGGTTCGCCACATGACCTCAAACGCGTTTCCCCGAACGCCAGAGGCTGCCGACTAGCAGCGAGGGCCTTGGTGAGTCGGTGGGGAAACTATGCCCTCATTAGGTAAGGTATAAAAGGTAACAAAACAACAATAAATAGAGGAATCAGTAAACAACATGCATACCAACAGAAACCAACAACAGAAGGAATGTAAATATATAGCTATGATGAAAATGATGCACCAGGTACAAGTATCTAAGGAAAAAAGCAAACAAAAAAACGTGCTGAAGTACAACTGAAACCAAGTGCAAAAGAAAAACAAAGTAAGCTCCTCAGCATCGCGAGCCACGGCTTGGTCCCATGCTCCCTAGCTCCTGATGCGGTCAAGATCTCGAATTATAAGGGCGCTTTCCCTTATCTATACCTGCAACAACATAGTCTTCTTGGTCCCAAAAGCATGGCCCAAAAAAGGTGTGAGATACAATCCCAGTATGCAATCACCCAAATATTTGTTCCTAACAGTCAATTAATACATTGCAGTAATAAAACAAGAAGCAGTAACAGAAAGGCACAAGCAGCTACAATCCACAGTTCTAACAAGTATAGAACACAAGTAAGCAGTCAACAACAAGAAGTGAACTGGTAACCCTCTGGGTAGCTCTCACATTCTAACCCCTATGGTTCAACCTCTAAGTACTAGCAAACCTCTAGGAGGCAGACACAGTCTCACCCCTATGGTTCAGCTACATAAAATAACCAGACTCTCTGGGGAAGCACTCACCGTTAATTCCCTCTGTAGTCTTTTATCGTCCTAAATGATCTCTAGGGAAGAACTCAACGTCAATTCCTCATGTGGCCAGCGTCTTGGATCTACAGACTCTCTGGGGAAGCACTCATTTTCAATTCCCCCTATAGTCTCGCGTCATAATTAAATGACACTCTGGAGAAACCCTTCCATCAATTCTCTCTTTGGTCTACTACTATAGGTTCTCATAGTCCTGAGTATAACTAAACATGCTCAGCGCGTGTGTATCGCCCAAGTAAACCTTAAGAACTACTTGGCTATCAACTAAGGCTCACCAGTAACAAAAGAGACAGTCCCACTATCCAACAACAATGTATGGAAATTGGAAAAACACCCAATAGGAAAAACAATCATGGAAAAGCAACCTGAGATCAAAATAAATTACACTACTCACAAGAAATAACTTCTACTAAATAATCAAGAAAAACAGGCAACCGACAAGGGAAAAACAGGAAACACCCAATACCCAGTTCATGGGTATTGGTGGAATTTCCACATAATATTCATCAACATTCTTCCGAAAGGCACAAACCACCTACCTCGATCCTAGGAGATCGATATACGTGAACTTCGAAGACAGATTCCCCTTAGAACGACATAGATCCGAGAAAATGCACAAAACGTTCATCCCAGGATAACATGGAAACAAGGAGGAATCAAGAAACAAGGCTAATGCAGAAGTAATAACTCACCACTGCGATTCCAATGCAACTGACCGTGATTGAATCAGTGAACAGAAGGCGGGGCGGGAGTTCGCCGATGATCCGGCCATATGGTCACTTCCGGAAGATCAAAAACTGAAGAAGAAGACGAATATGGGGGTTAAACGCGACCTCGGTCCGTTTAATGAAAAGAAGTACATGGTGTGTACTATTTGAGTACACGGCGTGTACTTCGAATTTTCCATTCTCCGAAATAACCGGCTTCCACCTCAGCCTTACACACCGTGTGTGTGTGCCTTACACAGCCAGTACACGACTTCGAGTTGGGGAAAGGGTACATGACGTGTACTCATAAAGTACACGGCATGTACTTCTGAAATTTCCAGAAAATTCATTTTTCTCAAAAACTCCAGAAAAAATCACACAACGTACCTGAAAAGAGAACCGGGTTCTTACATCATTAATATATATCATCTATAGAGGCTTTATACAATTATTAAACACTAATTTATTATTGGTTCATCTAAATGTAGGTGGTAATAAACTCACAAAAAAAATCTTTTTTTATATATTTTTCATTGTAAAATAGTTTTTTTAATAAGGGAAACAACATTCATGATAACCATAGTAAACATCCCTCATATATTGATAACATACATAACAGAAATTTATGTTTTATTTGTTTGTTTAGGAAGGAAATACCTACACTAATAATGAGTATTGACATAATCTACATTTCATCTATCAGGTAATATTTCAAAATAATAGACTTAATATAATTATTTAATAAATAATACTATGAAATATGAATCATAAGATATAGTAAATATAAATTTATTTCAAATTTATATGTTGTATTCCTTCTATTCTAGACACATTTCTATATTTTCCTATTTTTTTATAAGAGGTTCATGTTATCAAACTACAATCTTATAAATCAATTTTTATATATTCTACTAAAATTAATTACGTACGACTAATTAAAATAAAAACTCTAGTAAACTAGATCTATAGGTTATTTATTATTTTGGTAGAGAATACGTAATATCACATTACATCTGTTACAACATTTTAGTTTTCTTATGAGACTAGAAACATATATTTTTATAACATTTCATTAGAAATATATTCTTCTTCACAATATACTAGAATGTTAAATATATATATATATATATATTATTTTTTCATTATTCAACTATATTAACCATCATCGATTCTTTGGGAAATATAGAGACAACATTAAAGAAAAACATATACACTAGGTTAGATATAAATAAATCAAGATGATAACATCATATAAAAAATAAATAAATAATTTGATTAGACTAATATAAAACCACCTCCTGATCCATGAAAATGGTGCCGACATATGGAATCCATGTGACCTATAATTTAGTAAACTATATTATTGAGGCTACTGAAAAGAAACACGGGTGTATGCTAGTTATATATATAATATACCATTTCAAATGAATCCCTGGGGTCATGAATGAATATTCCAAAATTTAATCATCACATTTCCAAACAACATGTATCCCAAGATAAATATATACAAGAAAAAAGGCACCACTATGTCCCTTGTTCGATAATATAAAGACTAAAACCTACATGATGCATCATAAAAAAAATAAAAGAAATTAGATCAAATAGGGGACACATGAATTTATATTCTAATTAATAACTATAAAAATTTTATGGAAAAATGGACTTGGGCCTAACATAAAATTAACCATATTACTAAGAACTCGAGCATGATAAATCAGTCGATAAATGACATGTGTCTATCTCTATAGAGTATCTATATCCTAATATAATACAATAATATCTTCTAATAAAACTAAAAACCCACTTTTTTATATGATTAATGGTTAAATTCAATGTCATAGTGGGACTCCCAAATTCCTCTATAGTACTGACAATTGTCATGATCATGTGGATATGCATGGAATACATATATAAATAGTTCATTCAAGTTCATAAAACTCAAAAACACATAAATAGAACCTCCATGAATAATGAATACAAAAATTGGTTCATCATGGGTGAAATGAACCATCCTAAAACACGACCATACCGACATGACAAATTTTTTTATAAAATACCATCGCAATTTTACTTCTTATTTTGCTTATTTAAAAAATTATTTTAAGGAATATGTTTTTAGGAATTATGATACATTCATAGAAAGACCCTTTAAATGGTTACCTAATCTAGAGAACTTTATATATGTTAATTATGGCTCAACAACAGAAGTGTAAATAATTATTTCTATTTCTTATAAAATGATTTTTTATGTTTTTTTACACTTTCTAAGGGATTAGAGTGTTTTAAAAGATGATTATATGTTCAAGGAATTGATTTTTCATTAATTATCATTTGGGATGTCAACATTTGGTAGTTCGTACATAGGAAACAACACCCACCTAGTGACTTTTCATAGTTTCTAGGGGAGTCCATCTGAGGAATTTAAAAATAGTGATTCATGGGAGAAAACCTAAGATTTTGTTTTTTTAGTAATAAAATTTGTATGATTTATATAATATATATTGGATGACTTATTTTTTAGTTCTTCATGGCAGTAAAACCATTTTTTCCTCATTTTTTACATTTGATTTTCATTTGATTATAATAATGTTCTTCTTTCCTACTCTCTTTTTTAATATGTCTTTTCTGGATTTATGTCCACGGTCTCCCTAGACTATGTTTTTAAGAAGGATGTTGCAGACGTGATCAACAATTGAACATAGTTTCATTTTTTTCTCTATGGCAATATGTTTGATGCTTGATTCTCACTAGAAAAAATTCCTCAAACTCATAACATTGGATTTTCATGACATTTAAGTTTAATATGTTGATATTTTTTCTAATATCTTTAATCTATTTATAAAAAATGAAGAATAATGAACCAATAGTTTTCACTTGAAGATAAAGGGGAATATAATTATTTTTATTTACTCAATGATAAATTTTCATTAATTATTAGAGTTATTTTTTTAATTTATTATTTATCTAATCCTTTAGTAATATTTTGATGTCTTGTTATTTATAATGAAAATATTTTTTATTTATTTTTATTATGGAAAATAATCTACATTTCATTATTTCATTGTTTGAAATTTTGTGGGGGGTGGGGGGTTTTACCCTTGGTAATTTTATTTAAATGATTATATTATTCATTTTAGGGTGTTTATATTACCATTTACTTTTCTATTAAAAATCCAATATAATTAGTTGTATTTAATTTCTAACACCAAAATTATTGTGTTCTCATTTTCTTGAATTTATAAATTTCAACTTAATTGGGAAATTATAATCAATGGAATAATTGAAAATACATGTGATTTAGTTTTAAAATATTTGTTGAAGAATTTGTTTTAAAAACATTTTGACCCTTGAACATGTCATTAATCATTTGAATTGAAAATATATTTTCATCTTTTATAGTAAAATTATTTTCTATACAATGGAAATCAACTTTGGGAAAAATGTTGGGTTTTAATTTTAGTGGAGAGGGTCTTTATATTTTTTAGCTAATATGGTCATTAATGTAATATTAGAAAATCCATCATCCCATTAATGTTTTTGTTAAAATGGGAAAAAAGTTTCAATTTATTTTCATAAACCAAGGTTCTTTAGGCTTTATTCTATACTTAAACACAATCTATCCTAATGAAACATTTCATACTAGTTTTAAAGGGTAAATTTGAATCTAATTTTGTTAGAATAAATGAGTGAAAACAATTTTTTACGTTATGAATATTCTATACAACAACTAACGATAAGAGTGATAATTGATAGGTTTATGTGTAATTAAGATCACAACCATAAGAAACTGCATGCTTGGACATAAACATAGGGGACACAATTTTTATCAATACTAATAATTACCTTATAGTGCCAACATAAATGGTATTCATGAAAGTCATTTTATATTTTAGAAAAATAGGATAATGGGAACCCACTTTGAACATTTGAGGCATTTTGCACAATGTGTGTGTAATCCAATTATGAAATTCTAATATGTGAATCTACAAATTTCTTAACATAAGTTATATGGATAGGTAACATTCAAAAAATAAAATAAAAAACCAATAGTGGGATAAGTTGATGAAAATTATTTCATTAATCTAATGATAATTCTGAATGGTAGATCAAGATAGAGGAAATCAACTAGTATGAAAATCATATAATTTTTTTTAGTACTGTGATTCAAAAAAAAATAAAAAATTCCATTATGAAACCAAGTAAAAATTAAAATTTGAAGGTTTATTTTGTTAACATTGTATTCCCACTTATACTTAACCATTTACCAATAATATTTTTAAAATAGGAGTTTGAATTAAATTATTGCATTATGTTAATGAATATGTGAGGCATGACAACCTCAGCTATGAATGAGCCTTCACTGTATTTATTTCTTAGTGGGTATTTGAACATATGCCAGAATTATTGTGAAAATTTTATTAGAAAATCATATTCCAATATTTTTCTAATTGATTTTAAAATTCAAGACATGCTTCATTTTGGTGATTTATGTTAAAAAACAAGTTTCTTTTTTAAAAACTCCAAAAGCATGGAATTGATTAAGGAAAATCAATGCATAAGTGTGAGAGAATTTTATGTGCCCATAAAATGAATTACTTTTGAAAATATTTTATTTATGTTTTTAATCAGATATTTCATTTTGTTTTTTGTTAATAAATTTCATTTTTATAATTTCATAGTTAAATTTTCTAATTATTCATTATTATATTTAATTTTATATTTATGTCATTAAAAATCATTAAGTTTGACAATACTTATTTTTATTTTTATTAATTTTATTTTACTTTATATGATTAACTTCTCAAAGAAATTGGAATTTAATTTTTTTTTCTTAATACAAAATTTATTCTTAATATATATTATCTTTAATCAAGCATTAACATTGTTTTAATTTTTGAAATATTACATTTGAATTTATATAGTAATTTCACTTTATTATAAAAATTAATTTTTTAGTTTGACTTCAATAATTAATTTGAATCATTTTATTTTAGTGGTTTATTTAACTTTAATATTTTAGTTTCCACTTATTTAATTTATATTTATCTTTATTATTTTAATCATAGTGTTAATTTCTGTTTAATTTTGTAAATTATTATAATCATAATTCAAATTTAATCAAGTACTCAATTTATATAAGTTTTCATTAGTACATTTTTTTTTATTTCTATTTCATTATTTAATTGATTGAATCAATTTTTAATTATTAATTCCTTTATTCCTTAATTTTTAGATGTTTTTATTTATTTATTATTTAATATAACATTGGATTATAATTTATTAATCCCCATGAGATTCAGAACTGTTTCACTACCCAAAAGACATCAAACCATAATAGCTTCTCACTACCACCAAATTTTGTCACCACTATCATTTTTTTAGAAAATTTACCCAACTAAACGCTATATCATCAATCGACACACCACCAGTCAGAACCAGGGTCACCAACATTGTCTTATAACAGCAAGAAAACCAATAACTCACCAGCGCCATGATCTTCTACCACAACAATACGAAACCACCAATGTTAAACAATAGAGAACCACACATTTCCAGGAACTAGTTCTCACTCCCATGAACATAACTAGAAAATAACTTCTGAAGACATTATTATTCAGTTTATCAGAGCTCCACCTATACTACCCCCAAAAAAAATCACACATAGATAGATATCTAACCACATATTCTCACCATTCACCAACCCTATTCCCCCCAAAATGACACATACCAGATCCATGACTCGCTGCCTTAAAAACAAGTGGGCTCCGATTTGAAGAAAACTATTCCCGAACACAATCAATGATTCCATCATTGGACGAGTTGAATTTGTAGCATTTGAATATTATTGGTTCCTACATAGATCAATCACTGCTATGAAATATTTTCCACCACCCCCATTTTGAACAAATATAAATCCCACCTTAATGAGGGGGTCTCAATAAGCTTCACCTAGACATAGTTCAAGGAGGACGAGATTTATCCACTGATGAGGAGAACTGCCTCCACCCGATGTTGCATGCCACTGCCAAGAAGCCACGTTTCTTTATATTGAATTATGATGGGAGAAGGAACGACATATAATCAGAATTTAATCCCCTCATCTTGAGGGAAATTCCAAGAACACCCACCATGGCCTTCCCTAAAAGTGAGTAAACTAAAAAATAATATAAATAAAATGAAAATTCGTAAAATAAATAAAAACATTAAAAATTATAATAATAATTTAACTAATTAATAATCATCCAAAGTAGTTTAAATAATTATGTAATCAAATAAGTAAATATAAATTATAAAACATAATAATTTAATTTAAACCTAATAATAATTATTATAAATCAACATAATAAATAAAATTATTATAATTTTAAAAATAATCTCATTTTTAAGTAAAATAAAAAAATTTGAACATATAATTTTGAATTTAATAATATAATTTTTTTTCTTAATCTCTAAAAATTAATTAAATTAAATTACAATTTAAAATATAATTTAAATATTACCATTAATAAAGTTATGTATGTAATCGAATGAATAATAATAATTAATTAAAATTTAAAATTAAAAAATTAATTGATATATTAATCAATTAAAAAAAATTATTAATTAATTATAAAAAAATAAATATATAAAAAAAATTTAAAATTAAATATTTATTTATAATTTTTGTTTAATAATTGTAATAATAAAAATTTATTTATTTATTTTAATTAATATAGTTAAAACGTTATAATTACATTAAATAATATATTAAATTTTTTTCTTTTTTTTCTTTTCTGAAAACCCATCTCGATTCACATTCATGTTTTTATAAAACAAGGTTCTATTGATTTGGTAGGAACAATGTTTCTAGATTGACGATATGAGAAGTACCAGAAGTCTAACATTTAATGACTTAGATGAATGCAGAGATGGGCCTGTGTTTGTTGTTAGTGACCTTAAGTGATATAATGGGGGAATTTAGAAATAAAGAGGTAGATAATATGATATGAATATCTCATTTATTTATTAATCATACTTTTCAAATATTACATATTTTTCATGACCTATAAGAGAACATGAGCACAACCATGAGACCATTCATAGAACAACAACATAAGATAGTAAAGTAATGAGTCTATTGATTAAGAGAAAAATCATCTCCCTTGATTTTTCATTTTATTTCCCATAAATCATCTTCAATTTATCAATAGTTTTATAAGAGTTGTGGGTAATTTCATTTTTTAAATATTCTTTAAAATTCTACTAGACAATTCATTAGTTTTTTTCCAATACTATTTTTAATGAATTCAAAATTGATCAGTGAAAACAATTTAACGTTTATTAATATCATTTGGTGACTATTTTCCCAAATTTTAAATCAATAAGATAAATCTGCTAGATTAATCATGAATTCAATTATTTAAAACATAAATTTCAAATCATGGGATGTTATAATGAATTTTATTCCTCAAATTCGTTACCATTTTCATTACACTTCATGATTCATGGTATGTTGAACATCAATATTTCATTTTTTATTGTGTTAGTTCTTCTAGAAATGGATATTAAACAAATATTTTCCATAAATATCAAAATAATAATACTTCTATAGAGAATATATCATTCTTATATCACTAAAGTAATAATTCCCTAGGCATTTTTTGATCAGTTTCAACTCAACATCTTTTCCTCCTTTACAATCACATTTTTCACTACTTCATCATACCCCTAATTACACATGAGTTCATTAATAAAAAGGATTCTCCATTACTGTTATACATCAAAACAAAAAAAATAAAAATGTAAAAAAAATATATTTTCTCCCAATATTTTCAATATTGTGTTTTTTGGAAAATATTGGTCACTAACATTCACTATGTTTTACACCCAACATTCTACAATACAATAGTCTGATAGGGTTTATAATGATTTTTTGTTACTTTTTTTTACTATTTTTTGACACATGAAAATTTTTATTTTATTGTATTATAAATTTTATTATAGAGTACATTATTTAATTATTTTAAAAAAAATTCAAATTTTTACATAAATTATAAAATAATATTTTTTTATTTTTTTTATTTTGTTGGTTATTTTTATTATTATGAATAATTCTAAAATTAAATTATCTATTAATTTATAAATTTAATTTTTATTCCTTTCAGTTTTTTTAAATTATATTTTTTCATTATTCAAATTTTTTCATTATTTCAATTCATTTTATACACTAATTATTTTATTAATCATTTAATAAAATATTTCTTATGTAAATAAATAATTTTTTACATTTTTTTACTTTAAATATTTAAAATAAATTTAAAAATTAAATCCTAATAAATAAATATTTTAATAATTTGTTTTATTTAATTTTTAATTATTTATTTCATATTATTAATTATTTAATGAATTAATTTGTCAATAATTTTAATCAAATGAAGTGAAATATATATTTTTTAAATTATTTTATTATGTTAACAATTATTTTTCTTAAATAAAATATTTTTTTATATAATTTATAATTAATATTAATTTGTTTTAAAATGAAAATAAAAATTTCATAATGTCATTTTATAATTTATTTAATCTACATTGTTAGTTTAGTTAATTCTTAGATTTCATTTTTAATTAACTCTTCTATTTTTTCTATTATCATGTGACACAACTAGGAATCCTGAACAGTGACTCCCTATCTCACAACTAGAGTCCCAAATAGTGACTCATTGATGCACCACCAACCCCATTTCCCCCCCCCCTTATAATTTTTCCACTCACTTCTTACTTTTGATGGTGACTCAAATGAGTCACCACTTCCATCATTCCCACATACTAACTGCCACCACTATTCTCTCACTACCAAACACACTGCGGTGACTCTACACACCACTTTACTGCTTCCCATCTTCACACAACTACCCCCCTCTTCTGGTAGTTCTCCTCTCTCACAGTGTCTCTATCTCACCACCTGTATCTCCTCCCCACTAGTGGAAATTATGTCATCACACAAATAATTTCCACTAACTCCCAACCACCACTCATTTCTCACCACTAAACTCGTTGTAGTGACTTTTCACACAAGATCAATACATCCGAGATTCACACCACCTACCACTTTATTCCCACCATTCTACACATCGGTAGTGAATCTATCTCCCAACTAGCTTCTCATCCCTACTAGTAAAAAATGAGTCACCGTCACCGTCATCCCTATTTCTCACTAATAGCCTCGACACTAACCAGCACCACTGTATAGAGAAATAGAAGAAAAAATATCAAAATGTAAGGAAAGAAATTCAAAAAACCACCACAAAATATAAGTACAAATTTAGTGATTTCACCCCAAAATAGATCAGATGAAAATTTAAGAAACATAAAGAATAATCAAATTTGAACCAAATTTGTACCTGGTCAGGAGGCAGACCACTAATGAAGAATAAAAACCAAAAAAACAAAATATCAGCGCCTCCCCAACTACTATTTTTAGCTTCTTTACTACCTTCAATCAAAGGAAGCATCACTACTAGTCGTTGATACCTCCTAGACTAGTTACAAAAACACCTTTCCATCACTAGACCACCATGCTAAAACTGTTTATCCACTGTGACCTGCCACAGGTGCCCCTCCCCTCTTCTCACCATGCGTTTCAATCTTCTTTCTCCTACACCCATTCTATTGTACCCCTACTGAGCCTCCCTCTCCCCCTCTGTAATATTTTAACCTTTCAACCCTACCCCTTCCATTAATCATCTTTCTAGAACTATAGGAAGAAATGTCAAATTAATAGGTTGGATTTTAAGAAACCATTTTAAATTTATATATTTTTTGAAAACAAGAAATAAGTAAAAATAGAAGAAGTGATAAAAATTATAGACGTGAAATACAGTTGATGCCATGTATGAAACAATTAGTAAGCACATTCCAAAATAATGAATAACTTGAAAATATATAGAGGAAAAAATATAAATGTCAATGAGAAAAGTTTAGAACAAGACTATTCCCCCCAAAATATCTATAATAGATCTAATAATGAAAATTATTAAACTTTTCCAGATCACTCTATGAATGAATGAGGGAATAAACCACACACATTTCTCACATAAGCATTGAACACTCAACAATACAATTTCTTCAGTTCCCATTCATTCTTTTGAACTCAAAAAAGAACCACTCTATAATTTCATTTGATCCAGGAATTATCACAAACCCAACAAATCATACTGAGATTTTTAAATTGCTCAACCCATCTAAATTAATGAATAATGAAATTAAGAATGTTAGGGGAAAGGGAATGAGACAATATTGTAGAAGACTGATTCTTTGTAATGGTGGACACTCACTCACCCGAATTTACAGTCACAATCTTCAATAAAGAATAAAAATTGGATGATCGTACTGAATATAATATATATTTAATATGAATAAAGGTTTAGTACCAGGATATAGCCTCGTGGGTTATCTATCCATTTCTAGAGATTCCAGATCTCAAAATAATATAGGCTATGGAGAAAAAATATCACAATTTTATTAACAAAGGGATCAACAAGAAAAATATTTATTGATTGAAAAAGAAAATTATAACTATGAACTAGAGAATTATGGTGGAGTAGGGATACAATATCCAAAGTTGATGATGATTCCCTTGTATGGGATGTGGTGAGTAGTGTCTGGTGTCCCTCTTCCCCTCTGAATCCTTTAAACGCTCCGGCCCTAGCCCCTCTCCCTCTCCCTTATGTAGAATTTGATCCCCCACATTCTTCCATTTATTTTTTATTTTTATATATAATATATTTAATATAATAAATATGTGGTATATTATAATAAAAATAAAAAATATAATATTAATATATATATATACATAAAAGTTAATATATATGCATTTATATATTAATCTAATAATATTAAAAATAATTATTATGAATATACGTACCTATATATATATTACTTAACTTATTTTACAATAATTTTAGCTTTATATTATAACTATAATTATTTATACATATATATGTTTCTCTCTTTCATTTTTTCTCTAATGACGTTTTCATTTTTATCTAAATATCTCCACAGCTGAAGCTAGTTGGTGAGGTAGTGAAAACTATTCATGGGCACTAGATGGGAAATGTTTTAGTCCATTAAAAGATATTTAATACAACCACAATGACATCACCAAAGTTTGGTGATGTGAAATTGGAGTCATTCGGTATGGGATGAATCTACCTGCCAGGATCCTTTTTCACTATTGTAGTTGTCAAAATTACAGTAGAATCTCCCGTTTTTGTCAGGGGGAAACCTCACGATATCTTACCCAAACATGGGAAAAATGTCTCCAAATTTGTGGAGATGGAATCCATTTTTATCTTCCATCTCATTCATCTTTATTTTCACATTATTCTACTATAAAAAAATATTTATTTGTCAAAATTATTGTTATCAAACCTGATGCATCCTTGAAATTTTGAGCACCATCATGATCATATTTTTCTTTTATTCATTATGAAGAGACCGTGAAGGTGAATTAGGTTGTGTGTGAGAGTGCTCTTCCACTAGATCAGTTTCTTTTTGAATTCACCTCAATCATTATTTATTTATAGTTTTAATTTAATTATGTAACGCCCTGAACCTAGTTACCCAGAGTCGGTGAATTATTTTAATACATTGGCATGATTACAAGGAATCATGTCCCGAAGGACTGATCAGTTTAGCAGTCTTGGAAAATATATTACATACATGAATGTTACATTAGACCTTATAACATACAAAAAACATAAATAATCCTTTATGACCACCATTATTTTCTTGGCTTAACCATGAATATTAGTCACAATATACTTCTTGGAATCCTTGGAAAAATAAACCATAGAAAGGGGTGAGCTCAAATGCTCAGTAAGGATAACAATACAGTGGAAACTTTCATAAATAAGGATAAACAAATAATACATTGTATAACTAAAAAGAATCATTCTAATCTTGATCCTCATCATAATATTGAAAAAATAAAATGAAGTAATTCCATTTACTTATTCATTTGAATATTCTACTAGTCGAATAATCACTTTCAATATCACTAACCACTTTCATAATGATGGAATGCATAATGCGAGACTATCATAACCACATAGTCAATGCCTTGTGCCAAGACTAAAAATAAGATTTTGTCATGTCATTGTTCCAATACACTAGTTTGTCTCATGAATTATACCAATGCATCAAGGATCTATAGCGTGCTCCACCTGTCACTTATTATATCCAATGAATTTCTCATATGAATAGGTTTAATCATAACATAAACATTCGTATTAAAACTAGCATATGAAATGTAAATACTTTCTCCAAAAACAATGAATGGTATAAAAATTACACATCCACAGTCAATCATATCACAAAAACTTCAATACATTATAGATGTTTTGTATCATAATAAATAAACATCAAATAAGATTAAAATCCATCAATGGATGTTGGAATAGATGAAATCAAAACTATTTGAGAAAAATATCTCCCTTTTTTTAAATTCATTTAAAAGTCACATAATTATAAAAGAAAACATTCCCTTTGAAAATATTCTTATAAGCTTGTAGGGGAAGATTCGACGATTTTATAACAGCATAAAATATCCTCACCCACCGTATATGTTAAAAATGGCATTCTTACCTTAATTCTGTCGAATAGGATAAAAGGACCTTGTTTGGAAAATGACTAAATGATTCCTTTATAAATATCTTATAAAGTAAAACATGGTTATAAATGACTTTACCCATAGTCTATAAAATATTAAAAAAAATTGAAATACTTTTTTAAGAAACATAGATGTGGATGATAAAGAGGTTCCACTAGATAATTACGTATAAACAACCTCTAATAATGAAGAGATTGTGAAATAAACCCTTGCCAATTTGGTAACATACGAAACATACACCCCATGAAAGAGATATCATACAATTAATATGTAAATACACAAAAATTAATGTGTATTACACAAATAATAAAATTATTAGTATTACACAAAACACACAAAAGGTAATAGTGGCAATATGGCACAAATCTCACGGGAATAAAGAGTGACATGAAAACCCCTTACCTTGCACTTTCCTTTAGTTGAGGGTATGTTTAACCTCTTTTATGAAGACTATAGTATGTTAATAAATTATACCAGAACCATATTAATATTTATGATATCATACATTTTTCATTTATGACTTTATACTACCCATTTAATAAACATTACCATTTTATATTAATATTTCGGGTAATAATCGCTTTCTTTATCGTACGTGTTTTAACTTGTTACTATTGATTGTATCACTTATATCATGATTTAAATAATTCTAAAATATAACAAATGTTTTATATATCATATATATTTAGAATATAAATATGTATAATAGACATATATATGAAATGGAAAACATAGTTTATGGAGACGGTAGTCCTTACGTATGCATAAACGTTGTTTCCATTTTCATATAGTATTGAACGGATGAAAGTGAATAACATATATGTAAGTACAGAAATACATATATATATAAATATATATATATCTCCAGTTTCATTATTATTTCATATATTACATACTTATTAGTAATAAATGTTTTTTATCATCGATGAATGGTGAACATGGAAATGAATCTAATCGTGTCGTGGAGACAGTAACACTTACGTATGCACACAATAAAATATTATTCTTTTGATATTAAAATAATATATAATTAAATGGTATATCATATATACATAATCCTTATTATGTTATATTTATTATTTAGATCAAATACACATCGTTTTTATATCCATTCTAATAATAATGTATTGAATAACAATTACACCATGACGTGAAGACGGTATGCCATACGTATGCACGGATGGTGACATACCATTAAAAGGGTGGATAGAATAATTAATTTGGTTGTACCATAATTATAATAACATTATAGTATCTAGAATAATCTGGATTTGTTATTTTATAATGGAAACTACAAAGAAAAAGGAAGTGGAAGAAGAAAGGAACTAGAAAAAGGGTGGTGAAATCATTACCTCTTTTTTGGGTTCTTCCTTTGGATTTGATCAAATGGGATCTATAAGAAAGATTTCTCATCATACTAAGGGATCTAGGTTGAAGGGAGGATAGTTTAGAGGTTATTTGGGCAGGGTATGGCAGATCCAAATGGGTTAGAAGGTGTGAATTAGAGTGAAAAAAGAGTTCCCTTTTATAAGAGGGGTGTGGGGCACCTTAGGAAAAACATAAAATATTATTTTATAATAAATTGATATTTGGTTTATAATGGATCAAAATTGATTTATTTCGAGAATAAGGGGGATAGGGTTCAAAATCCACTCAACCAATATGTTTTAGACAGTTATGGGTCACTTTATTAACCTTATCATTTATTTATAACTCTTAGTTAATTAGTTTGGCATTTACCATGCCTCTGTATTTTTATATTATATGGTTTATAAACATACAATAAAAACTTAATCGACCCCCAAGTGGTCCATTAATTATACACCTACCATGATATATGTACTTTGGAAGAACCGTATATTTTTAAAAATATATTATCAATTAATAAAATAATATTTGTTTCAAAAACTCTTTTATGTCAATTTTGACACTATTGGGTATTTTGTTTTTGATAAATTCATAAAAGAAATATTACTTATAAAAAAATTATATAACCAGTAATAATATGTCATATTAACTTTGAAAATTATCTTATTTCATAAAAAGTCTCAAATTACATTTATTTGGGTATTTGTAATATCAATTATCTTAATCATTCATTAAAACACTAATTACTACATCATCATTGTGTCATAAATAAATTAAATTATTTAACTTCTAGAATTTTTAAATAAAATACTATTATGTACGAAATATTTTTAGATTTATAATTAATATTTATAATCTCATTTATCTTATGAACAAGCCTATATTAAAAAAAATTAGTTATTAAACATTGATTTTAACTATTTTAACTCTTCTTTGAATTAAATAATAATAAATATTCAAATCAAATCCATTTAGATCTAAATGATAATATTCTATTCATAAGGTTGTTTTTGGTCAAGATACATTTGTCCAATAGAATTACGACATGTGTTTGGGTAATATTAATATCATTTTTACCCTTAATTACCCTATTTAGTTTTAACCGTGGTAAAAAATGAAAAAATTTACTATTCACCAAAAATTATTTTTATCTTATTGAACCACATTGTACTCATTGATTTTAACTGTGTGTACTGAATTTTATAAATTCCACTGACAGAAGTTGTAAAATTATGTTTTATGTGAATTCGAAACTTCTCCTAGGAGATGGGTAAAAGACGGTGTAAAGTTCAATAAAATTTTTATATATCTAAAATTATTATAAACTAACTCCAATGAATTACATTTAACTTATATAGGTATTATTTATCTATTTTTACCAAATATAAATTTAAATAAAATAAATAATTATTTAAATAAAAATTTGGTTTTAAACTCTAACTCAATGTTTTTCAGTATTCATAAAAAATTTAATGTTTCAGAAAATACCAAAAATTCACCCTAAGCTAATTTCAATATTCCGAATACAAAAATGTAGTCCATTTTGAAAGTTAAAATTTATAAAATTTTAAAAAGTGGGTATTACTATTCATAACGGCAAGTTTGGTAAGTTATGGTGAGCTTGAACACGGTGTTTCCAGTAGTGAAAGTTATTGAATTACTTTGAAAAAATAATGTACTCTAAAATATTGGGGTGTTAAATTCTTCCCTCCTTCAAAAAATTGCGTCCTCACAATTTGAAATTGTTCTTCGAATATAAATTGTTGAAAATAGAAAATTCCTTTGTCGGAAACCCACATTGGAAATTGAGATAATAATATTTAGTCTTAATAAGAGGAAAATAGGAATGAGAAAGTCACCACCACATTATGATATTGGTGGAAATTAGAGACACATAATTGGAGGAAAATAGAAAATATTTATAGGGAGTGGTTGAGCTCATCAATCACAAACAATTGTAGAATTGTAGGCCTCAAGCCACCAATCTGTGATGATTTAAAATACCATCGGTTCAATAAAACGTAAGGTGTTAGGATAACACATTTTTGGTTTTAGGATTCCTTACCTAAAGTTTAAGAAATTATTTCTTCATATAATAAGTGATGAAAAAATATATATACTTGTCAAGTATATTTACATCCTTTAACTAATATCTACCCAAACACATCTTTCACTATAAATGATAATAGAAGTTAAAAATTATTATATTTATCCTATTCGTATAGGGTTCCAAAAAATTGAATTTATAATTCATATAAAAGAACATTTAAAAAAACAACATTATTCAATCCTAGACATAATGTGCATTAGTGTTAGGTGATACACCATTGCCTCCCATCGGTTGTAGGTTCAAGTCTTGCAGCCTTTACAGACGAGACAGGTTGTCGCCTGACCTCCGTGATTCCTTTTTATGGAAATCCAAAAATAATCTCAATCTAAAATTATCCAAAATACTTCTGTCTAAACTCACTGTCCAAAATTTATAATTTAAACACAATAAAGATCCTTTTTTCCACGTAATAACATGTGAAACCCTTCATCATGTATTCTATTAAAACAATACAACATCCTGAATTACCATAATAGATTATTTATTACATTCATGATCCCTTTATTACTTATAGAATACTGGATCTACTCATTCTATCCAAAAATGTTGTAAACTACAATAATGATGGAATATACAAATCATTAATCAGTTTCAAGGTAGTCAAGAATATCCAATATAATTTATCCAAATCAATCATGTATTAATCCAAAATCACTACATATGTATCAGAACCATATTATGGTTTAAATTTCTCTCAACCATATATTTTTCAAATATTTAACCTTCTATTGAGTCACTTTTCATGGAACCACACAATCTCAAGTCCTTAATGAAGTAGTGCAACAATAAAATCTTTATATACTCCAAAATCATTAGAACCAGTATATTGTTGATACAATACTCAAATGACATAATTCTCTAATAACAACATAAAAATTATAATCATTCTTTCTCATTTGTCGTAGTATCATAACTTGATTATTATCCAATATCATTATTTGGGGCATACTCTTATGATTTAGACATTGGTTTGTACAGTGTCCAAAATCATTACAGATGAAGCATTGTACATTTGAAACCTTTTTTTTGACCCTTGCAGTCACGTACTTGGTGTCCTTTTTCTCCACAATTATAACAAACTCCCATTCCCTTCAGGCTTGTTCCATGGTGTTTTTTCCCACAGTTATCACATATGGGAAAAATCTTCTTTTCCCTCTTCCCTTTATCAATCTTTCTCTCATCCATAATTTATTTCTCTTTCTTCCCTTCAAATCCATAGGACATAGTGAATTATTTACTTATTTTACTAACACATGATGCTATTTATTCATATGATGAGAATACATGGGAGACAATTTCCCTTATAAATGTTTTATTTATACTATGAAAGATGTGATCCTTCTTACTCTTTGGATCATACGTTTTGTTGGAGTTCACATTATTTCTACTGGGAACCATTTCTAAACAATGGAATACAATAGATAAGTTTATAAATCGCAATACATAAATCCAATATTCTAAAACACTTAACATAAATTGAACACTTTATGGATATAATCCATAATCATAAAAAAGTTTTCATTGAAGAAGTATATACTCATAAGCCCTTCATAATGGTTTCTAATGAAAACGTGAATTATCCTAAGCATATCCCCCGGGAGTGTCATAACCAAGAGTGTGGCAAGGCCCATTGTCATGCATCAGTGCCCGTTGCAGTCTAGTTCTAAGCGGGGTTTTTGGGTTTTACTCCTAGGTACATCTGTGTCTGAGCCACCTCTACCTGCTCGTATTCAGAAAGGGATTTATTCCTTGGAAAACTCACAAAATCTATACAATACCAAAATTCCAGGAAGTTATTCTATACTAATCCTCAATGTCTATCTTAGGGCTATGTGCTCTAATCAGAGTTTATCTAAATCTAGTTTCCAAGGTTATTTCTAAATGTCCTCTGATACCAAATATAACGCCTCGAACCGAGTTACCTAGAGTCGATGCATTATTCTAATATATTGGCCTGATTACAACAAATCATGTCCCAAAGGACCGATCAGTTTCGCAGTCTTGGAAAATATATTACATAAATGAATGTTACATTACACTTTATAACATAAAAAAACATAAATAATCCTTTATGAACGCCATTATTCCCTTGTCATAACCTTGAAAATCAATCACAATAAACTTCTTAGAATCCTGGTAAAAATAAAACATAGAAAGGGGTGAGCTCAAATGCTCAGTAAAGATTATAATATAGTGGAAACTTTCATAAATGAGCATAAACATATAAGGGAGTGTATAACAAAAACAAAAGCCTTTTAAACTTGAACTTCAGAATAATATGTAAAAAATAAAATGAAGAAATGTCATTTACTTATTCACATGGATATTTTAATAGTCTAATAATCACATGAAATATCACGAACAACTTTCATAATGATGGAATGCATAATTCCATACTATCATAACCACATAGTCAAGGCCTTGTGGCAAGACTACAAATAAGATTTTGTCAAGGCCTTATGCCAAGACAGTAGTTTTTTCATGAGACCTACTGATCCATCGAGTAGTTGTAGCGTTCTCACCCCATCACTTATTAAGTCCAATGCATTTCTCATATGAATATGTTTAAACATAACATAATGATTCATATTAAAACTTACATACAAAATGTAAATACTACCACCAATAACCATGAATGGTATAAAAATATTACATCCACAGTCAAACATATCAGAAAACATTATATACAATATGGAAGTTTTGTATTATAATAAATCAACATCAAATAAGCTTTAAATCCTTCAAAGGATGTTGACATAGATGAAATCAAAACTATTTGAGAAAAATATATCTTTTTTAAAATTATTTAAAAGTCACATAATTATAAAAGAAAAAATTTACTTTGGAAATATTCTTATAAGATTGTAAGGGATGCCTCGACGATTTTATAATGGCGTAAAATATTCTCACCTGTCGTATAAGTTAAAAAATACATTCTTACATTAATTCTATCGAAAAGGTTAAAATGACCTTATTTGGAAAACGACGTAAAGAATCCTTTTTAAATATCTTATAAAAGTCAAAAAATGGTATAAATGACATTACCCATAGTCTATATAATAGTAAAAATGTTTTGAAATACATTTTCAAGAATCATGGATATGGATTATATAGAGGTCCCAGTAGATAATTACGTATAAACAACCTTGGATAATGAAGAGATTGTGATATAAAACCATACCAATTTGGTAACTTACGTGACATAGACCCCATGAAAAATGTATCAAACTATTAATATTTATATACACATAAATTAATGTTTATTACACAAAGAATACAATTATGGGTGGAACATACACTGCACAAAAGGTAATAGTTGCAATATGGCACGAATCTCAGGGGAATAAAGAGTGAGATGAAAACCCCTTACCTTGCACTTTCCTTTAGTCGGGGGTATGTTTAACCTCATGTATGAAGACTATAGTATGTTATTAAATTATTCTAGAACCAGATTAATATTTATGATATCATACATTATTCATTTTTTACTTTATACTACCCATATAATAATAATTTCCATGTTATATTAATATTTCGGGTAATAATCACTTTCTGTATCGTATGTGTTTTAACTTTTTACTCTTGATTGTATCACTTAGAACATGATTTAAATACTTCCAGAATATAGAACATGATTTATATATCATTTATATTGAGAATATAAATATGTATAAAAGTCATATATATGAAACAGAAAAAACCATTTATGGAGACGGTAGTCTGTACATATGCATAAACGCTATTTCCATTTTCATATAGTATTGAACAGAAGTAAGTGACGAAAATATTTTTAAGTACATAAATAATTATATATATAAATATATATATCTCCAGTAGTATTATTATGTCATATACTAAATACTTATTAGTAGTATAGAGTTTTATAATTGTCGATGAACGGTGAACTTGGAAATGAATATCATCGCGTCGTAGAGACGATAATCCATATGTACACATGAGAAAAATATCATTCTTTTGATATTAAAATAATATATAATTGAATGATATATCATATATATAAAATCCATATCATGTTATATTTTATATTTAGATCAAATACACATCATTATTATACCCATCCAAAAAATTATGTATTGAATAACAATTACACCACGACATAGTGACGGTAAGTCTTACGTGCGCACGTATGGTGAGATGTCATTCAAAGGGTGGATAGAATAATGAATTTCGTTCTACCATAATTATAATAACGTCATAGAATAGAGATGATAGTTGGGATATTATTTTATAATGGAAAAAACAATGAAAAAGGAAGTGGAAGAAGAAATGAACCTGAAAGAGTGTGGTGAAATCGTTACCTCTTCTTCAGGTTCTTTTTTTTGATTTGATCATTAGTGATCCTTAGTATGGATTTATGATCATACTAATACCTCTTGGTTGAATGTAGGATAGTTTAGAGGGTATTTGGGTAGGTTTTGGCCGATCCAAAATCATTAGAAGGTGTGAATTAGAGTGAAAGAGGAGTTCCATTTTATAAGAGGGGTGATGGGAACCTTAGGAAAATCATAAAATATTATTTTATAATAAATTTATATTCGGTTTATAATGGTTCCAAATTAATTTATTGAGAGGATAATGTGGGTATGGGTCTAAATCCACTCAACCAATATGTTTTATATAGGATTCGGTCACTTTCTTAACATTATCTTTTCGTTTTAACTCTTAGTTAATTAGTTTGACATTTACCACGCCTCTTGGTATTTTTATATTATATGGTTAGTAAACATACTATAAACATCCAATCGACCCCCAAGTGGTCCATTAATTATCCACCTATCATGATATTATTCCTTTGGATGATCCTTAGATTTTTAGGAATATAATATCAATTAATAATATCATATTTGTTTTAAAAACTCTTTTATGACAATTTTGACACTATTGGGTATTTTGTTTTTGATAAATTCATAAGAGCATTATTACTTATATAAAAATTCATATAACCAATCATAATATGTAGTATTAATCTAAATAATTATTTTATTTCATAAAATGTCTCAACATACATTTATTTGTGTATTTATAATATCGATTATCTTAATCTTTTATTAATACAGTAATTGATGCATCATCATTGTGTCATAAATGAATTAAATTATTTAATATATAAAAATTATAAATAAATACAATTATGTAGGAAATATTTTTATATTACTAATGAATTTTTATAATCTAATTTATCCTATGTATAACCCTATATTAAAAAAAATTTAGTTATTAAACATTGATTATAACTCTTTTAACTCTTCATTAAATTAAACAATAAAAAATGTCATAATCTAATCCAAATGGACCTAAATGATAATATTGTATTCCAAAGGTTGTTTTCTGTGGAGATACATTTGTCCAATATAATTAGGACTTGTGTTTGGGAAATATTAATATCATTTTTACCCTTAAGTGCCCTATTTACATTTAACCGAGGTAAAAAAAAAGCTAAAAGTTACTATTCACCAAAAATTATTTTTATCTTATTGTACAACATTTTACACCTTGATATTAACCGTGTCTCTTGGATTTTCAAAATTCCACTCACAAAAGTGGTAAAATTAGGTTTTATGTGAATTTGCAAATTCTACTAAGAGATGGGTAAAAGATGGTGAAAATTTCAATAAAATTTTTATATATCTAAAATTATTATAAACTAAATCCAATGAATTAAATTGAACTTATATAGGTATTATGTATCTATTTTGACCTAAAATAAATTTAAATAAAATAAATAATTATTTAAATAAAAATTCGGTTTTAAACTATAACTTAGTGTTTTTCACTATTCATTAAAAATTAAAAGTTTTCAGAAAAATGCCGAAAATTCACCCTAAGATAATTTCGATATTCCAAATCAAAAAATGAAGTCCATTTTGAAAGATAAAATTTATAAAATTTCAAAAAGTGGGTATTACTATTCATAGTGGCTAGTTTTGTAAGTTATGGTTGGCTTGAACTCGATGTTGCATGTAGTGAAAGTTATTTAATTACTTTGAAAAAAAATATACAATGAAATCTTGGGTTGGTACAAATTGACTAAGTAGTTATGTGGGATGATGTGATTTCATGGACCTTTGATGATCACTTTATTCATAATGAAATTTCAGGCTTGAGTGATTTCAATTGTAGATGTCTTTTCTTTTGGAAAGTACACATGTGTTGGAATAAATTTCTCCAATGAGTTCTCAATGTTTTTAGCGTGTTAGGTGTTTTATAAAAGACATCATACATTCATTGATTGAGTAAAGAATTATTGATTTAGTACTTTTATATATTAATGATAGTGAGTTGAGGGTGGATCGACCCGGGTCTAGACCCTATTCTCATTTTCCTTTATCCCATGTCTTCTAGTATTTTCCATTTTATCCATGATATTTTATTATTCTTTCTTTCATATTTGATTCTCAGGTGTAATCCACTATATTCCCCCTATGTTATATTTATCAAAAAAAATTATTTTATATATTTTCATGTTTATTTTCAAAAAATTTACAAATTTAAAATGATTTTTGGAAAAACCACCTAGGTATTGGACACTACTTCCTTACGTGAGGCCCAGAGGTTATCCCATTTTCTATATATTGGGTTTTATAAATTTAAACATTCTTTTACTCATAATATGAACTCCCTTAAATATCCCATATTTAATGGCGGTAATCATGATGAATTTGTTCATTAAAATTCATTGGTACGAATATAATGTATAAAAAACACAAGACTGAATGTCGTCCTTCTGTCATCCCTTAAAGTTATCCCCACCAATATTGTTTAGACTCATCAAACCAAATTATGAATTAGTTTTCATTGCATTTTTATTCTTCTCAATCCATTATAAAATAAAAGATACCATAATGAAAAATACAATAATACTTCAGTCTATATTATGAGTACATTTTACCTACCTCTGACATCAGCTTCCACTAATACAAAAAATAATATTCTATCCAACTATACAAATTCGTGCTTATTGAATTCAACAATGAATTTACCTTACCTGATATATATATAAAGTCAATTTTATAAAAATTTATATAACCAAATTTTTTTCTTATTAGTATAAAAAAATTGTGATAAAATGTGTTTAAAACTATAATGATCCCTAAACATTATAAATTTCTCACTAAAGAGGTAATGAAACAAGTTCTTCAAATAATTGATGAGAAAATAATTCCAAATGATATGTAAGGTATTTATTGTCATACAAACATAATTTTTGTGATACATAAGAAAAAAAATGATATACCTATAAGAGAACACATACCTATAATGATACTAAATAATCATAGAACCCAACATAACAATGTCTTTATTCCAATAATATCATGATCAGTGCTGATATAATGTGAACATTACACTTACATAAATAATTAAAAAAATTTCATTCCAATGAAATGTAACACCTTTCCTTATGAAATATTTCATTGGTCAAGCATGATGTGAAAATTCAAGGACAATGAATTGGTAAATACTAGATGAGCTAAGGAGACTGAAAATATGAAAGGCATTCATTGGTGGTTGGAAAATATCACAACCTATAACTTATCTAGATCAACAGAAACACATTTTTCAAGGATTATATATCTATGGAAACTTAAATTTTATATCCCAATGTCACACTATGATTTTTTGTAATGAAAATAATGATCCTTCAAGGTTCTCGACATTATGGTCATGTGTTCCCCATATTATGCACTTTTCCATTAATACACCAATAAGTACAAATCAATACCACAAAAGAATATAGATACCTTTAAAATATTTGATTCATAAATTCCATATAAGATTATTTTTATTCATATTACTTAATGGAACAACCATGTAATCTAAATCTCCATATATACTTCTAAAATCTTTATCTGTTAAATCATATGTTCAAACATGAAATTTGGGATATACATAATGAAATTCTATTTTACCGAACCACTATGATCCACTAATTAATCAAATAAATAATTAATGTGTGTAATATGATACCTATTATTTATCAAAACATGATTATTATTACGATAATCTATATAATTCGTTTTATTTCCTTCAACCATTTTAACAAAAAAGACTACTGCTACCCATTGAGACATACTAGGTCTAAAGAAACCTTTTTAACACTTTTAGTTGAACATTATATTATATTAATTATATTAGATCCATTTTATATGACACAAGTCATATATTTGTGGTCTCTAATAAGAGATAAATCATAAAATCCACTTCTCTTATATGTGGATACACTAATATTTTTTTTAAGAAAAACATCTAGAAAATGATCAACAATTTATGGAATACTACTATCCATGATCTCATCAAGCGAAGCCTATGTCAATGATTCTAAATAATGTTATATATTTCAAAATTGTGGTTCCAAAATATTTGGTACACCAGTATTTAAATTCAAATATCATCAAAATATATGCTCGACATCATCATTAAGTGTAAAACTAATCTTTAAGGAATAAAAATCAATGTGTACATTAAATATTTTCAAATAATCCATTCCTATTATTATATTATAGAAATCCATCTAAAGAACAAAAAACATATGATGTAAATTTATCTACATTGGTTATTATAGAATAACATTTTTATATAAATGATCTACATTTTCATTGTCAAAGAAGAGATTTAATTTCAATGTATAACGATTCGTCTTAGTAAAAAGACATAGATAATTAACCAAATAAAAAATAAATTAATGGGATTCACCCATATCGAATAATGATTTCATAATGTTAGATTTTAATAGATTTTGTTCCAATCACCATCGATGGACTAAACTGATCATCCATGATCATTTTATCATCTCCATAAAATTGATTACTTGCAACACTTTGTTCATTATTAGCCTATTTAAATTACACTAGTAGAGGATTCATAGTATTATGAGAATCACCACGGACTGCTCAGTTCCACTAATGAGATCTATTATTCTTCCCATGTACTATCAAAGCATACTTATTTTTGAAAACATGATATGTGTCCCCATTATTAAACATTGGATAAGTATGAAAATAGCAGTAATGATTCCCAATTCTGTTTCAATTTCGAAATGATCTAGGCGTTTATGTATAAAATCACATCTTTTTATAGAAATACCCACTCTGAAAAAAACATGTATTAATCTTGGGTTTAGTAGAATGATTCATCAATTTAATGATTTTATTTTGTGTGATACCACCGCCTTGAAAATAGTGGTACCTTTTCCATTTATTTCAATTCCCACTATTTCCAATAGGTATCATCATGCTTCATCCTCCCATAGTAATTTAGATCTATCTTTCATCTATTTTAGCTCAATTGACTATCTTGGTATAATTATTTATAAAAACCATGATTATATTTTTGTTAATTTCTATCCAAAGTAAAAATTAAAAAATTGATCACCTTAAGGACATACTGGGATCAAATTAGGTTTCAAATCAGTCCAAATTCATAATTTTTCCCCAAAACATCTTCACTAATAGGTTATCGTACATTCATTTCAATATGTTTGTTGTTCTAGAATTATTCTTCTGTGATGATATAATTGTTTTATAAACAATTCTTCAAATTCCTGTGATGAAATTCGATGGTGTAATTTTTCTTAAATTTTTAAAACACATCACTTTCATTGTAGATCATATCTCATGTATATTTACATCTTGACATTCAACTCAACTGTTGTTCGTAGGATATCAAATATTGATTCATCATATTTATTAATTCATCTTATTTTTTTATTATGAATCACACAAAAAATTGGTGGATTATAGTTCTAGAAGTAAATGGAATGAACGAGTTTTATTGTTTAATCCCTAATACACACTCTATATATATATATATATCATGGAATGATTTTACAATACTCTGAATAAATTATTGGTTCTCTAGTGCCTCGGTTGAAATCATAATTTTAGCATCCCTTTCTCATTGGTTTCATCAATGCCCAAGTAGTTCAATCATCAATAATCACCAGAAAAATATATTTAGTCTCACATTTTAAAATCTAAATGAATATAAATTTAAACATTATCACATCAGGTATATCACAATAATTATTTATAAAATTCATTAATTTTCTTCTTTCAACCCATTTTTCAATACTCTTCTTTGATTTTTAAAAATCAATTTTTTTATTATTTAATAATAAAAACCATTTCACCAAATCACATCTCATTAGTCAAAAATAATTAAGAAATCCTAGTTGGAATTCATTAATTTCTATTCATTCCATGACCATATCATTGGATAAACGCATGAAGATGAGTTTATAAATCCATAAAATTCCTCAAAATACATATTCACCCAAGTCCATATTAATATGAAGTTCAACATAAATTGGATGACTACACATCATTGTTCATTACATTTCATGTATTGAATATCTTATATTCATGCTTCCAATCTTAATGAAGGTCTAAATAATAATGATTTTTCAATTCATGATCAAACAAATTGACACCATTTGTAACATTTATCTCGTAACACATTTTTATTGTGAGATGCGGTGGGTGTTACTAGACTTAGGTGACCTCCTCACGATTAAAAAGTCAAAAAATAAATTATAGGGGATTTATAAATAGTGGGGAATAATTTTAAAATTGGAAATAAAACAACCAAAAAAGTTAACAACTGCCAAAAAACCACTCATATGATGCATGAGTTACTGATACAACACAAAGTAATATGTACTGAAAAAAAGAAATCAATAAACATAAACCATTCTAAAGAAAAAATAGAAACAAAAAACATCAACCAAAATACCAAAACAATATCTATTTGAAACTCTTAAAAATATCCAAGATCCCACTCAGAAATGTGTGCCCAATGTAGCATGATGAATCAATAATGAACTTGGATACCTTTCCATTACAAGTTTCTCGATATAAAACATTATCAAATTCATAAAAGATACATTGTAGTGGGTGAGTATAATACAAAATATAATTTCCCCAATTATTTCCATACTAACATCACGATGATTAAACATGTTAGAAAATTTATGTAATAAAATTTATACAATATTTATTAAAAAATTTAAATAAAAAACGATTTCAATGAAAAAATATTTCCATTGAAGGAAACATAACAAGTCTTTGATTTCCTTTTTGATTAAATGTTACACAACACATTAAATTCTCGATTTACATAAATGCATTATAATTAGATAGTTCTATAATCATGATTAATCACTCTTCGATCTACCACATTTTCAAAAGAATATAATATACCCTCTGCCCCAGATGAACATGGACATTAAAAATTGTCATGTCAATGAAAATGACCACATGAAATATATTTATACCAAATACGATAAAAAACTATTTTTCATAAATGAATCAATATAGGAATCATTTAATTTGAAAAATATATACAAAACTATTTCCTAAATTAAAATAATGCACAAAATTTGATATCGTCATTTTGAAACCATATAGACAATTTCACTTTCTAAAAACAAATTTTTTTATTATTTCACAAAATGTCACTAAAGTGGGTTTCCAAAAAAAATTCCCTTCAATTTGAATATAATAAATCATGTTCTGAAAACAATAGTTTATTTTGAATCCACATAACTAAAATCATATGTGAAAATTAATAACACATAAATTATTTATCAACCCTGACCGAAGCTCATTAGAATGTCTGTTAATATTGTTACCATTAAACACAAAAATCGAAAATCATTAATATTGTCACCACACAACATTAATGTATCTTTAATAGACAATATTCATGAATATAATAGTGGTAATAACCATAAATCTAATGAAAAGATCCCAAATGGTAATATAACAAGGAATGTAGCCGCCAAAAAAAAAGATTCAACAATGAATCACTCTAGAATATAGAGGAAGCTACCTTGTATCCTTGGGATTGGGTGTAATATTAGATAGAGTTAGATTAAGAGGAAACTGGTCCATTTAAAAGGTAATACAAATTAGATCCATAAAATATGGATCATGTTTTTAACACCACAATAACAGGTTATGTGGTTTGGAAATTCATGAACTAATCGTCCACTAAGAACTGCCTCCAAACACCCCTCATACAGATGTCTGGAATGTTTTGATAACCAGTGAATTTTTAAAGAAATCCCAAATTCCTATATAAAAAGGTTGTACATAGGTGGATGAATGGTTTTGAAAAATCTTGTGCCTAATCTTGTGCCTACCCAAAGCCCATTGTTTCAGTTGAAGTCTTTTTAGGATCATTTTCATGAATTCTACACATTGTGATCAAATATTTCACTTCATGAAATGCCGCAATAGATTAAAAAACTACACTAAACCTCATTAACATAACACACATACATTAAATAAATAAATAAATGGATAATACCAAAAACTAGGGATCCATAATATGATTAAATTCCAAGGGCCCCAAGGTCAATCCACATTATAGAGACAATATATGGTTTTCTTAGTGACTTTCCTTATCTTGTGAAAAAAGTATATTTCAATTGAAAATGTTCATCAACAATAACTATGGTTTTTAGTCCCTGATTCTAGCCTCTCTAGGTTATATCATATATATATGTGTATATATATATATATAACCATCACTTAGATACAACACAAAACATTTTCATTGGTATACTCAGACTTTTCACAACAACATGAAATAATAAATGCACTATGAGATCTGAAATGGAAATGAAACTATGAAAATATATTTTTTCAGGAAGTTTTAATTTCCTTATTGGTGTCAAATATTACATAATATGTCATTATAAGACTTTAATATTTCCATTATAAAATACTATGAAAATATTTTCACAGTCCACATGGAAAGGAATCTCATATATTTGTTTAAATATATAGGACCGAGAAAATATATGATTAATGAATTATTTATTGAAATAAAATATTAATATAAAATATAATTTCCATGCAAATTGATAAATTCACCAGTTTCATTTCTATTGGAGTTGAATTATATAATATATTATGAAATATGATAAATTTTCTATAAAAAAACTCACTCCAACAGGAAAATGTGTAATAAGTTCTACTAGGACACATTTAACATAGGGACTAATATAGATGCTTTCAATAATATTTATTTTCATGATAATTTTTAAGATGATGCAATCCCATCAAAACATTTTATAGGTATTACATGATTTAACGAAATATTACAGGTGTATTGTAACGATTAAATATGACTATAAATAACCAATCAAATAAGATGTTAATAAATATTCAGGTCAACCCATATAAATCACTCCATTACCTATATTTTACCACCCAACTATCACTTCCTAGGTAGGTACATTTTCTAACATAAAAATGGGAACCTAGCCTAATTCACAACATCATTAGTAATTTTTCAGATTCATTTAATAAAAAAGTTATCAACATATTTATAATAAGAAAAATGCTTTTTTAATTTAATTAAAATTGTATTATTTCTTAAATCACACACTAGACGCCTTTATCACATCACCACATCAGCCAAACTCAAGTAGAGGGTCATTAATGCACACCCAATATCATACTAGTAATCATATCTAACACAATATTCCAAAAAAATATAAATTTTAATTAACTTTTTATAAAAATACTAGTAACTACATAGAACAACATATAAAAAGTGTATTAAGGAATTGAGTCTTAATCAGGTCCCCTCGAGACTTCATGCATGTTAAATATATGAATCCCAGAGAAGTGGGGTTATTTCCACTCTAGGGGAAATATTCATGAACCATTACTAATAAAGCCACCAAATCCATGATATGTAAGTGGAAACAAGGGAAAAAATATAGGGATGTAATTAGAACATATAATCGGTAAATAATCCATAAAAATCCTGAAAAATTAAAGGTGGTGGAAGATAAATTATAGAGGATACCCTCCCAACCATCTCTCCAAAAAAGTTAGATAAGAATAGAGGGGGTTTTGTTTTAAGATAATATAAGGGAATAAGAATCTTTTCACACATTTTAGTAAACTTTAGTACTGTACATGAAATTCCATAGCATACACCAGCCATGTGGTGCAGACTATTCAATAAAACCCCCCATCACACTATTCAACTACATGGTCTTCCACATAATGCGCCAAGATTGAATGACAATGCTATATCATTCTATAAAATTTTGTATGGTTTGCATAAAACTTTTTAAAAATTCTTATCTGGACTAAAGAAGCATTCGTCTAATAAAATTCTCTATGATATCTAGAATCATCCACATAGATCATGCACATCCCATGAACGATACTCCCGAATCATTCAATTTAAACTAGAAACCATCACAAGCACTTGTTTCATCAAGGATTCAACTATGCTGTGGGAACAAAAACATTAACCCTAGGATGAAACCTCCAATAACACATAAAATTTATCTTCAATCCCATAAAGATAACAATAGAATTCATGGAAGTTTCATGGTATCTATCTATATTCATTAATATTTCTTTATGATACTTAATCATTCTAAATAAAAATATGACCCTCAATTTAAAAAATTACCATCCATTCAGAACTCAAAAAAGAAAATTTATTCTATTATTTACAAATATTCATGGATCATTTATTTATAATCTCCAAACCCTAATAATTATTTTCCTTGATAATCTTTTAAATCCTTTAAAATTGTATTACAACCTATCACAATGCTAAATTCATTGTTAACATGTTGTGATCCATTATCAGAAACTCATCATACATTATCTACATAACCTGAAGTATAAATCTTGAACAGACCACCATTTCCCCCAAAATTAATTTTTGGTTTTTGAAATACCTCAAACACACCCCATAATATTATATTTTTATATTTACCAAATAAATATAAAAAATTTATCATAAAACAAAATTCATTCAACTCTTAGATTAAATTCCTTAAAATTTCTAGTGGCACTACTAACACATAACTACAAAAACATAAAAAACATTATGATTCCCTAATACTCAATAAAACCATTGAAAAGGTTAAATTCACATTCCTTTAATCAATCCATAAAATCAATGTCATTATTTGGTTAAATAATCTATTGAGAACAAAACATTGCTTCGCTCTACTCATGAACACTATCATGTCATTGATTTTATAATGGTTATACCATAAATATCTTTTCGTATATGATTCCAATAAAACGATTATCCCAAAAATCCCCAAAAAATCATAAAATTATGTATATCAATCCACATGATTTTCATAATTGTATTTATTATCCTTCAATTTTAACAATATTTAACACTATATATAATTCACATAATTTACCCCTGGAACAAAAACAACAATCATTGATTAAAGAATAGTTCTCTCCCCCACTAAACGATAAAAAAATTAAATAACTACCATCAAATCATTTAGGTTTTATATTTCACCCATTGGTATGAATTACATTCCAAGAATCAATCTAAAAATATCCCAACCACTGACCCAATAAAATATGCAGTTAGCTATATAATCCAAATGACTGTTGTCCTTATCAAGAGTGATATACACAAGGATATCAAAAAACCAACATTACATAACAAATAAATACACAAGAATAAAATATTTATCACTTCAAGATGACCATGGCAAATATAGAAAATCAATATAAAATTTAAAAGTATTATTTCTATAAGCCACATCAGTAAATCCAAAAAAAACTCATTCAGTGTGTTAATACTCATCATCAGAATTACATTCCCAACCATTATCATAATGTAAAACTAGTAATCATCAGGAATATATACATGTTACTACCCCTATAAAGACAAAAATATAATCCAATAGAAATATATTTAATTAAATCATTTCAAAATGATACATGAATAATTTTATATAACCATATGGTTTGGATATGTATAATTTCACCAATAATCTATATGAGATACCCCTTATATTTTTTTAATGTAAAAATTTTATAACTGAACTTATGGAATCATTCAGAACTCACATAATTATAAAGAGATATTAGAAAAACAACACTTGGACCTAAATAGTTTTTCAATAAAATAATATTTCACTATAAATCCTCAGATGTGTCTGTCTATTTCTAAAATATGATCCAATTTTCCAGATCCCCGATGAAATAATGATTTCAAATCCATTTTTTTATATTAAAACCACCAATTAATTATGAACATTTAATACTCCCCATATATACGATTAATTGAATAAAAACATCAAAAAAAATTACATATTAACCATGTTCCATTGTATATGTTTTTATTCTAAACCACATTTCTTTTATCATAAAACAAGTCATATCAAAATCCATACATCCCTTAAATCTTATCACTTTAACAATTACAAAAATATATCTCAATCACAAAAAAATAATCACCAAATCAGATAAGAACTTTCAATCCATTAATAATACAATATAGAATTATTATATATTCTAGAAAATTCTAATTAACTTTTTTCTTCAATTATGAAGGGGTTATAATGATGAAATATGTCAAAAAATCATTTCCCGTAGGTGTTTTTATCATTTAATAAAAATTATAAAATTTATAATTCATGAATATATCATTTTATCCTATATTTTCAATATAAATCATCCCATGTATCATCCATCCCACATATGGATTCTTATTCAAATCAAACACTTCACATTCTATTGGCCTCATTTCCCGAAAACCGTACAATCCAAGAGATGATTATTTCGACAAATACCATGTTGAAAATGAATGTTGTTAGTCATTATATTATTACTAATAAATTTATTTCAATTATTACTAACAATATTTAATCCATAAAAAACTATTTATACATAATCATAATACTAATATAATGACCAAACTAAATGGTGGCCATTTAGGGATGTGATGTTAAATCTATCATGCCTCACTGTACTCTAACAGTTTCTAGATATTTTTGATTTTATAAGATAATTTTGGAATACGATTAAATATTTAAATTTATTAGGGATGTAACAAACTAACATTTTGTTAAATATTTTAGTTTGAATAAATATATTTCTTTTCTATATTTCGTTACACAAAAAAATATGCTTTAATGTACTCTGACCGTTATTAATATTACTATTTAAACAGGGATAGTATATCATAGATACTAAACATGGAAGAATAAAATGTAATAAAAACTTTTCATTATTACATTTTATGTATTTATGAAATTAAAACTTATTGATAAAATAGTAGTTTATTTTTTGTAATGGCTTTATAATTTTAGAAATTAATATTTTCACAAAAAAATCTATTTATTTCATTTTTTGAATAAATAATAAAAGAATTTTATTAAAATATTAGAAAATATTATTATCATTATAAATATAATTTTTGATATCTAAATGTCATAATTATTAGTCATTGAATGATTTATAATTTTCTTAAATTATTAATTTATTATGAATAATAATTAATTACTTTTATTAAAAAACAATTTCATTTAAATAATTTAGAAATTACCACTATGTTTAAAAAATTTTTAGAAGTTAAATTCATTCCATTATTTTTTATAAATATCCAATTTTTATTTTTTCAATTAATTTCATAATAAATTTTGATATTAAATTTTTCAATACTTATAAAAAAATTATCTATAGAAAGATTATTTTTTATTTCATATACATGGTTAATTTTAAATGTAATTCTTACAAATGAATTAATTAAATTTAAAAATGTTTATTATTTATTTATAATAATAAATATTATTATTATATAATAATTTAGACATATTTTTTTAAATTTAGTAGTACAATCATTAAAAATTAATTACTTCAGATAAGGAGAAAATGTGTTTAACAAGATTTTAATCTAAAAATATGCATGGTAAAAAAATATAAATGCTTCTAAAAATCCTATAAGATGGATATATGTCATTATAATAAACTATAAATCTTTATAATGGGATTTTTTGGAGGGTCCTTCATGTGAGAAATGTGGGAACAAATTATTCTTTTCATAATTTCCAGGTAATTACTCCACAAAACATATAAAGAACCACCACCTCTTCTATCAACTTTACACATCAAAAAAAACTTTGCTCATACAATAAAAAAATTCATTACATAAATCCTTAATAACATCTTAATGTCATATTTGGAGCATTATTAAACTTATTAATTCATTTAGCGTAATCCTAAAGAGGTTATCTGAAAAAGAATAATCTCTCTCTACCAAGCATTTCTATTTTATTTACTCTTCCTCATGTACTAATTTTTCATGAATTATGATGATATAACAACACCATTACAACCGATGAACTAATATTTTGTTTGATAATTATATATCTAACATTAAAATCCTATTACATCAAATCGAAGTTGAAATCATTTACCATGTATATGGTGGACTATCGCCTAGCGAAATGATATAATTTGTATTCCATCACCACCTCTCATAGAAAGAAAAAAAGTTGTAAATAATTTATTTATTTGATATTTTTTACATTATAATACATTTTTAATTTTATAATCACATATTCAATCTTAAATTCTATTTTTGGGAATATGATAATTGCACTGGTGTGTACAACAGACTTCCCCCTCGTGAATCGATGTTATTTATTATTCACCTACTATTTACCTGGAAGGTAATAAGAATTGTGTAACAAAGTATATGAGATATATATTAAATTATTATTATTCTATAATTTTAATTTAAAATTTTACATTATTTCATTTCATCCACTGATAAAATTGAAACAAATATCATGCGTACATATGAAATACTGTTTACATTAACAGTGTATTTAATTTTCTATATCTAATATTTATTTAATATTCTAAATACATATATGATTAATATTTTTATATTTTTATAATTTTTATAATTTTTTAAATACTATAAACGTTATCAAATAATATCAACCCAAAATCCTAAATAAAATCATATATTAATAACAAAGTAGTTATAACCCGAAATAAGATTTTAAAAAGTAGTTGTCAATAAAAATTAAATAAAAGGTCATAATTAAATAATGTATGATTTTTTATATAATTATTGTTATATTATATATTAATTATGAAACTACTTTTATTATACTGGTTCTTTGAACATGTATCAATTAATTTAGGACTTGACATAAGGGATTTCTCTCTCAAATTACCTTCTAAAGGAATTTTATTATGTTAGGTACCTATGTTTTTATGATGTGTATATAAATTACATTAAAATATTATATTATAAATTTATTTCTTTTCCATGAAATTATTTGTAAATTATATATATATATATATATTCATTCATGGGGATATGATTCAAAAGTTACCAATGTATGTAAGAGATTATTTTATTCACTTTTATTAATGTGGGAAACAATCTTTAAACACAAGTAGATTATTTTCAATTGTGTATATAGTACCCATAAATGTGATTTATGATCAATATAATGATATTATGTGATATACATCTCAATTTAATCTTCATTATATATTGGTTATTATGATTCATATGTTACTATAATAGCATGGTCTTGATGTTACTATCCCATTGTTTATCATGATTGTTTTTGAATAAGCTTTTAAAGATGAAAAATTATGATATAATTTTCATGAATTTCCTGAAATTTCCACTCCTGTGTTTATTTCCTAAGAACATATGGATTATATTTATTTTCACTATTTATTTACTCATGAATAAAAAATACTATTTATAAATAAAATCGACATTATATATTTCTTTGGTTGAATTTTTTTCTTCTATATCCATGTTTTATTGAAATGTTTTCCAGAATTTTTTTTCTACATTATTATTATTTAAATACATTTATACCATTTTTTGAAATTTTAATAAATGTTTGAAATTTTGTATTCATTTAGTAATCCAAACAACGAATTATTGAATTTTACAGAAATTGGGATTGTAAAAATTATTTTATTCTGTATGACAATAAAAAACTACCCAATGTCATGACCACATGATATGTTAATTAATAAATTATAATATACAATGTTTGATTCAAATAAAAATTATTTTCATAATTTTTTTTCATTTGTGGAATAAGTAACATCCAATTTTTAATAGTTATTTTCCTCAAGAAAAGTTTTAAATGATCTAGAGACATTCCTTTTCCATTACCAAGGTAGTATCCAATAAAATTTATTTTGAAAATATTTCATGTTTTAAAATGTGTTTTTTGAATAAGGAAATGATATTATTTACATCATATGTTTTAATTGACTATTAAATGCCTTTTTATATCTAATATATAATCCATTGATGTAAAATATGATTTATTGTGGATATAATCCAACAATATTATTTTTATTATCTATTTTAATTATATATGTTTAGGATGGTATGATATTTTTGAAACCCATTTCACTTCCATGTGTTATATAATGATGGAATGGTTATGAATCTTGCTTCTTTAACAAGGGGTTATAATATAATGAAATGATTAAATCACTCTTAAACCAATTTATTTTATTTATATGTTATTATATGATTGAATGATTACCAAAACCATTCGTTTTCATAGGTTATGATATGAATAAAATATTATTATGAACATTTAATTTCATGGGATATGATATGATGAATGTTTTAGGATAATATATCACGCATATGTTTGATTTTCATTATGATACTTTTTTTACCAATATCTCTCAAAAATGTAATGGGTATAGAATACAGTCTCATGAGATACGAGAGGCTATAATGGGGATTGAATTTTATTCAGTAATGGACTCTTCCCACTATGATAGTCATGATAGTGAACCATGAATACTATATTGGTTTTTGTAGTGAACCCAATGTATGATGATAATCTTGATAACATACATTGACTAGTACAATCTATTAGTGAGTGAACCCAATCCACTTCATCTATTATAAATGATTATTGACTAAGAATGAAATGATTTTAAGTGATTATTAATATTCAATAAATCTATATTTTATTAAAATATTATGTTACTATATCTCATGTTCTTTGATAACATTATGATTAATTTCATACAAAATGTCAGGATGTATTCGATGACTAATTATTATCTTATATGATATGCTGGGAATGTATTTAAAATGTTAATCACATCTTCTCATACTCTTGTTCTCTAGTTACATTGATATCTCTATTATTTAACCTTATTGTGAATATAATCTCAGACATTCATATACATTTCCCCTATAAAAAATTATTGGTATTACATGTAAAATTTTTAAAAAGGGAGCTAGTTATGAGGAAATTTGTGGGAGATGAGGTAGAATAGTTCAGAACTAGTTGTTTATGTTTCCATGATTCAAAAGATAGTAAACCTACATTATCTATGAATTGATCATTATTCCTTATAATAAATCTTTTTATATTAATATGTATGGTCAATGTAAGAGAATAATATGTTTTTACTATTGGTATTAGGAAATATTTTAAGATAAACATTATAATCTAGGTTGAGAAATCAATAGTGAAGAACACAAATTATTGGTATAACCATTTCATAACATAAAACAGTCCTCGTATGGAATATATTATGTGGTTTCCAAGAAATAAAATCCATATTTTTATATTATAAGCCTATTTGGATATATAAAAATTTCATATAAAGGACATAAACCTAAAATGAGTTATTTGGTTATATGTCGACCAACATTTTGGTGCACGGTGAGAATACCCTTGCTATACACATTTTTTAACACTCATAAGGGATATGAATTGGTTAATTCATATCATCATAAGGAACCATCCTAAAATATTTCAATAAATGATGTCCATGAATTAAATGGTAAAACATAAGGTTTTTTATAATGAAATTAAATACACATTATTTATTCATACATTAAATTATTTTTAATTCTTATATGGTTTTACACTATGAATATTGTTTCTCATAATATGATTATTAGAAATGTTCAATGACATGAACAAGAAGAAAATAAGAAAATTTTTAATATGATAGAAAATATATTGATGAGAAACTAAATTAGATGATGAATGGAATGAATTATATTGTCATTTGACTAAATTAGTTATTATTTTATGTTATTAATAACATGAACCTTAAGAAACATTCAAACTCAACACAAAAAATACATATGAGGCTTTTTTTATAGTTCATATGATTGATAAAATAGAGGCATGAATATTTAGTATCTTATATATTGAGAATGTTGGAATAATAAATCAATAAAATGTCTTCATGGAACAAAAATAATTTTTATGTGTGGTGGAAAAAGGAATATTTTATGTAATTTCCAAGTAAAAAAAAGAATAATTTAAGTAAACACAATGGATATGAATAATGGATTCCCTTATTCATCATTAATTTTTTCATGTTATGAATATTGAAAGAATATGAATTATAAAAATCCATGTCATTGGGGGAACCTAAATAAGAGGATTATCAAGATGGTGTAATTTATTATCATATTATTCAAAATGAAGTGACTACAAATGACATATGGAAGGAATAAGGTATTAATAGATAATATGATGAATCCTAATTAATGGTTTAATAATTATATGTAATTTCTAAATAATGATAATTATATGTGATTTTTTATGAATGTTTTCAATTCAGTATTTCCATGAATATATTAAATGGTACTGATGACATCGAGAATTGATTTAATGGAAGAGTGTTATTTTATTTAAACAAATTATTATTGTATCTATAACACTTAGTATGTTTCAAATGTTGGGATATTGATTTTAAATAAATAGATGATTTACATTGATACTTTATATTAGTTATAGTTTATTTCCTTAGAATGAATTAATGATTTTATGAAATTGTGTCTCATGTTTTTATTAAAACTATATTTTTTTATTTTTTTATTTATAGACGATGTTAAATAATATGTAATTTTGTATAATAAATAAAGTGATTTTTAATTTTTGAAAGAATGTATGTTTCAATTAACATTTTATGGATATTCTAAATATTACCATGTTTTAGTATAATTTATGATCAATCCATTCATATATTTGTTTTGTAATATTATTATCTTCATCATGTTGTTTGGGGGATAAATGAAATGTTGATTTTGGAAATCTAGTGACCTTATTCCCACTTTTTTGGACTTAAATTTTAGTCAGGCTTGGAGGACACCTTGGGTTAACTATTAATGTAATTTATCGAGTCAAAATTGGATTTTTATTAGAGAAATTGGTATATCAATTTTGTTTTGGAAAATATTTAGAGGATGATAGAATGACTTATAGATCTTATAATGATTATAGTTATCTATGAATGAAAAATTCTAGCAGAATATTTATTTATTGGATGAAGTTGAAATAATTCAATGCATATACAGAGGATGAAATTTTTTTTATGATATAAACTAAATTTGATCCCTTGATATTAATTTCCCTTTAAAATTTTTTACCATATCTGGATAGTATATTATCAATTGGTTCTTCAACTGATTCACTCTCATGGTCATGGTGAGTTCCATGTAAATATCATGAGGAAGTATATAATATATTATTCATTTGTACATTACATTGTCGTTTTACCAATGGATCGTGATATTTATTATGAGGAAAAACTATTTTAGGTTCCTGGTATTACAGAGAATGTTTCATAATGTAAGACTAATCAGCTGGTCAATCCTTCTTGAATAAACCAAAAAATAAAAGAAATAATCTGGGAACCTAAGATACGATGAGGTATATGTATATTTACTATTATATTCCATAGATATGTAATTCTAAATTAGAAATTACATATAATGGGGGTATAATGTAACAAACTAATATTTTGAAAAATATTTTTACCCAATCCATTTAATTTCATTTATATCTTCTGTCACACGAAACTATGAGTTTCAAGGAACAATAATATAACATTAATATTATTATTTATACAATACCAATATAACAGAACCATTGAAAATGGTTTAATTAACTTAATATAAACATATTAAATATTTATTATAATGTATTCAAATAGAAATGGGATTGAACAAGACTTCAGATAGACAGGAGACCATCTCTCTATAAATTTCTCGAGCAGCTAGGGTTCTCTGGCCCAGTTCTATCGATTCTCTATCATGGAGGATTTTCTCATGCCAGGAAGGTTCAAATCTCATCACTTTGAAAAACTATAGATGATATAGACTCCTCTTGTGAAACACAATATGGTGGAAAAACATGAAGATGATCCCCCTGATGAAAATCATCGCAATCGCTCATTCCTTGGTAGATCTCGAGGGGTATCCTTTTTAGATGCTCTGACTAATAAAGGCATGTGCAAAGACATCTCAACGAAGCCTCCTCATTACAAGAGACTTGAGGATGGTTGTTTCTCGGTGGAGGCAGACCCGTATGAACATCAACAACACACGCAACTATGAAAATTCTCTTTCATGGGCCACATCTCCTACTTCAAAGGTGACCACCCTTGTCCATTGCCTTATTTATATTCATGCATTGCACACTGATTGAATATATTGAATTGAAAATTGATTCATTTAGAAATGGGATATTATCACATCCTATTTAAGTCACAAGATGATCTACAAAAGGTTTGGAAAACTTGTAACATTAACCTAAAGCTGGGATTCCTTAGAAAAACTGAATGCGACTATGCTTTCAAACCACACACATATATGAATACCATGGCACATGTTTGGGTTAAACTACATGGCCTGAATTGGTTTGTTTGGAACCCAAAAAAGTCATAATGACATTGTTTCCTCCATTAGATCCCCTCTCAAAACTAACCAAATAACTTTGAATGCTTCCTTAGGACTATTTTTGAGAGTAATGGTTGAAATTATTTTAGATTCAAACCTACCAAACATGGTCAAATTCAATGCTAAAGATTATAAAACTGAAATTAGAATAGAATATGAGGGAAAGCCTCCCTTTTATGAACTTTTTAAAGTAATTGAACATATAATCTCTAATTGTAGGGTGGTTAGAAGAAAAGTAAATAATTCAATTGAAAATGACTCGAAAAAAAGATGGAGAAACAAAAAAGAAAAAACTCACACAGTGGACATCTCTGAACCCTCCAAAAAGAAACATGAAAACTGGGTGAAAAAATCACACATCCTGACACACATAGGGGATGATTCGGGTAAAACCTGGGAAGATGTAGTTGAAGAGGAAGAAAACTCCACGAAGGAACAAAATCTTACAAAAGAGATTCATAATTTGGTTCTAGAAACATGGAGACTATCCAATAATTATCATGAGAAAAAAACACAGTACATGTCCATCCAAGAAGGTACCCAACTCTAAACTCATCAAAAATGATAAACCCACACTGGGTATGAGGGATACAATATCTCCACCTGTTCAAATAAAATGCAATGATTGCAGCTTAAGTGCTGCAACTAATCCCAATTTTGATCATTTTCTAAGAACTGTAGTTGAACCCAGCTACTCAGATATGTTTTTGTGATAGAACCAAATAGCATCCCGACTAAATTCTACTACTACTCAAGAGATAATAAATGAGACCAACATTTAGACAAATGTTTTAGAATCCCATCCCAATCTTCAATAAATGACACAATCAAATATTTCCCTGGTTAATTCTGGTACTGAAGCCTTAAAATCTTTTAAATCTGTAAATGAGAACACACCCTCGGAGCATGTTCCTCTAAAAATGCAAGATAACAGTGACTCCGGTGATCAGAAACAATGTCCCAGAGAAGCTTTGGACACTGTCTAAGAACCCAATATAACAACTGCTTCTGCTATGGAAGTGACTCCAGGTACACTGCTTCCCACGTTTCCTTATTCAAGTACTCAAGATGTAGGAAATGACTGTACTGATCCCTTGATTGTAAGTAATTTGAAATTTCTGTAATCAACTCTAAATAATTAAATGAATTAAACTACTAAGAGGACATACAAAACAAATAGTTCAAGAATCCCAAATACAACTTCTAACAATGAACCTGCTCTAGAGATGATGTATGCAGGCAAAAACAAGGATAATGAACTTGGATCTTCAGACCATAATCACAGTAAATCTGTCAACAATCCAAATGAGATTGAGACCATTGGTTGTCCTATAAATTACAGGAATCCTAATATTAGTCCAAAGTATATTCAGAATAAGACACAAACCAAACATACTAACACCAATAAACAAGATGCCATAACACTGGAAGCTGTAAAACATACAAAAGAAAGCACTCCATCAGTACAGGTCCCCTTGCTTATGCTGGAACTTCCGGAATCCATTGTGTAGAGGGCCCTTACATCAGTTCTGGATGATGTCAAAAAATAGGATATAGATTCTTCCAAGGACCCAGGTTATCCTACTCCACATTATATTGATTTACCTTTTTATGTTGTTCAATATGTTGATAATATGAACTGTTCTGAATAGCAAGGTATTCTGTTAAATAACCAAAACCCACATCTTTCATGCTATGTAATATGAATAGAACACACTCAATTATTAATGCTTCTGGAAATGAAACTACAATGAAAACCCAGTCACTACGAACAACGAATAGGAACAAACCACTAATAATAACAATGCTCAAAACATTAGAAGTTCTTCTAGAAATAAAGGCTTTAGAAAGAAGAAAAGAGGGAGTTCTAACTCTAAAAAATTGGTTTCAATGAATATTTTTTTTGGAATTTTCAGTGTATCACCTACTCTGACACGTTCAATGTTCTAAAAAGAATTTTTATCACCAAAAATCCCATGTAATTTACTATTGGTGAACCAAAAATTTCTTATGCTTCTAAATACTCTCACTTGTGTCAACACAATTATATCATTACTGGCGCAATCTCAATTACCTACAATGATGAATCTCTATGGATGTTTTTTCACTCTTCCTTACAAAATGTTAAAACCTTTAACATCTCTGATCAAATCATTACTTGAAATTTTATTACTGATTTCATTCACCTATTTTTCTCTTTTGTCTGTGCAAAAAATAGATACCAAGAAAGGATAAATAATTGGAATGACCTTTCATACCTAAGCACTAATATTAATGACCATTGGTTTATTCTTGGAGACTTAAATCCCATTCTAAACTCAAGTGAGAAAATTGGACCGTCTCACGCCTCTATTTACATGAGAGAAATTAAATCCTCGATTGAAGACAAAAATATCATTGAATTTAATCTCACTGGTGAGAAATAAACTTGGTATAGAAAACATTACAATAGAGTGGCTGCATTCAAATTGGATAGAGCCTTCACGAATGTACATGCTTTTGACAAATGGGGAACTATCTCCAGCACCACCCTTCATAGGCTGAACTTCGAACATCACCCCATTCTTGTCAATGTCTCCACCAAAAACATGAAACCCCATATACCCTTCAAGAATAAAAATGTGTGGTCTTCTGATGTTGATTTCACTACATTCATACAAAACTATTTTTATTAAATGTATCAAAATAACGATACCCTTTATTGTAATGTAATGTTAAAACATTTCAAATAGGATCTCAAGAGTGGGGGCAGTTTCAAATCCCAAAAAAAATTAATAATGAAATCCTTCTTCTTGATGAAAAAATCAATGATATTCAAAACAAAAACACAAGCTCGGACTGCAACACTTACTCAACTGACAAAATAAACTTTGAGGTAAAAATCAACTATCTACTCGTTTTTAAAGAAAATACGAGGAAACAAACATTTAAATCCAATGGTTAAAAGATGGAGACATAAATACCATGTTCTATAACTATCATCAATGAATCACGAATACCTGTAATCCATTAACCATTCTTAAAGATGGAGACAAGCTGATTCACATTGATGATGAAATTTCTCATTATATAGTCTCCCACTATGAATACCTTTTAAGTGGTCCTGATATCAATAAGGACCTCCTTCGGGAAGATTATTCTGATAGTGGTCACTAATGAAGATAACACATTCCTTATCAATATTCCATTGGATCATGAAATCAAAGACATTGCCTTTAGTCTAAACCCAGATAGTGCTCCAGGTCTGGATGGTTTCAATAATGGTTTCTTCTAACACTATTGGGATATGACTCACTTTGATGTTTGTAATCTAGTCAACTCCTTTTTCTCTAATGGTGACCATCTACATGCTCTTAATGCCCAGTTTCTCACATTGATTCCAAAAGTGTAAAATTCCTCTAAGATTCATCTGTTTTGACCCATTTCTCTTGTCAACACTCTCTACAATATCTTTACTAAAATCATTGCTAACAGATTTTCAACCATCACCAAAAAACATGTCTCCTAGGACAAATTATTTTTTATTAAGGAATGATCCATTCAATATTTCAACTTTCTTTCTTCTGAGTGTGTCAAAAACATGAACAAAGCTAATAGAGGCGGTAATATTTCCCTTAAAATTGACATTATAAAATATTTCGACACTATTGATTGGAGCTTTATCTTCAATTTACATAAATTTTTTGGTTGTAGTGAAATTTTTATCACTACTATCAAAACATTTCTTAACTCATACTCTATATCTATTTTGACCAATGTCTCCCCCAATGGCTATTTTACATGCTCCAAAGGTATCAGAGATGGTGAACCCCTCTCTGCCATTATATTCTCAATAGCAGAAGACTATCTTAGTCGTCTGATCACCTATCTGGTGGAAAAAAATAAACTGAAACACATCCATTTCTCAAATTATATAAATTCTCCTACACATCTATTGTATGCAGATGACATCATCCTTTTTAGTCAATGATACAAAAGAAACATTCTCAACCTAAAAAACATCTCTCTCACACTATAAAGTGGTCTCTGGTCAAATCATAAGTGGGAATAAATCTTTCATTTTATTCAGATAGATCATTACTTCCATTATAAAATGCAATTTTATCAGAGACCTATATCTAAAATAAGGTATGGTCCCTTTCATTTATATTGGTGTCTTCATATTTTGGGGTAGACCCAAGGCTTCTGAATTTGTGCCTATTTTCGACTAAGTTCTATACTAGCTATCTTCTGGGAAAGGAAAATCCCTCTCTATGGATGGTAGGAATTTTCTTGTAAAATACACCATTGTCTCTAAGATGGCATACTACATGATGGTATATAAATTGGATGTTGGGATTATCAAGTAAATGAACACTGGTATTATTAATTTCATCTGGACTGGAAGTATTCATGAAAGAAAGCTTGTAATTGGTCCCTGGTCAACATGTTGTATGCCCATTGAGAAAGGTGGTATCAGTATCAAAAATTTAATATACTTTATTGAAGCCCTTAAAGCTAGGCTCACCTGGATCCTTTTTCACAATACATATGAAGCTCTTACCTTCCTCAAAAATGGATTTCATGATAAACATAAGAAGAGTAATTTTAATTTTATTAACTTTTCTATTTGGACCTGCATCAACAAAACTTTTTCAATCACCATGCATAATTCCATATGGATGGTCTACTGGGATTTTTCCATGAAATTATATTTGGATAATCGGGTGGGCACACCTTTAATTTCTATGATATCCCGCGATCAGTCCCTTGAGAATATTATCTGATCTATTAGAGAAACCTTAAACTCTTAACTTGACCAACTCCCTAATACTATTATGAACATCATTGAAAATTACCCTTTCAGTCACACTAATGATTTCTTGATTTGGGAGCCTGCTTACAATGGTCTGCTAAAATCCAAAAACTTCTATCAACATTTTTTATCTAACTCTGATAATGATTATATTTGGTTAAAACATTTGAACAAGAATAGGATAAAAACATCTAGATTCAATATCATATGGCGTCTTGATCACAACAAAGTTCCCACAAAAAATTTTCTTCATTATTTTGGTATTCTGCTCTACTGTAAATTCAATTTCTATAATCAACAACGAGAAGATACCAACCACCTCTTTTGTTCTTTTGACACTGCTTCCGCTATTTGGAAATATATTTTTGACATTTTTGACTACATATGGATAAATTATGACATAGTAAAAATTCAACAAAAGAAATATGAAGAAATTGAGGCATCTCAACAAATCAATAACCTTCTTCTAGCTACAGTTGCTGAGCTCCACCATGTGATCAGGTATAATTAGAATGCAATTATTCATAGAAATTACTCATAAAATCAAAATGAAGGTCAAGTGTGGATCCTCACTACCATACATGAAGCTGCTCTAATGCAAAAGGGACACTGCCACAACACTGTTCATGACTGTGGAATATTGCAACGTCTTTGGATTAATTGAAATTTCAGTCAACCATGATGCACTATGGAGGTGTTCTAGCGAACTCCCCTTATTGGATGAATCAAAATCAATATTGATGACACCTCCAAAGGAAATCCGAGACAGGCAGGATTTGATGCTATCAACAGGAATCATCTCTGTCAGATCCTTGGTCACTTTATGGGTAGCTCTGACATTTCTTCCTCTCTTTATGCTGATTTTATGAGCATAATTCATGCCATCAACTTCAAAATGTTATTTAGTTGGAACAACCTCTGGATCGAAAGTGACTCGACGACCATCGTGCAAGCAATTTAGAACGACATTATTCAAATTGCTTGGCTGATTACTACCCATTGGATGGATTGCACTCGTTCTCTTATAGATCTCAACTATATCACCACTCATGTTTGTCAAGAATCAAATATGGTTGCTGATAGCCTGGACAACATGGGAGTAAATCATGACATTACATGCTTCGAAGACCTCCCCGCTAATCCTATTTCCTTACATGAAAATGATTGTAATATGATCTCGTACATTAGACTCCTGTAAACTTTCTTTTGATTTATTTATTATTTAATTATTATGAAATGTATTTATATAAATAAAAAATATTGATAAATGTAAATAATTGTTTTAAATAAATTATATTTTTTGAAAATAAATTATAAAAAAAAATTATTGAATTTTTTGAAAATTAAAATAATTATTTTTTCTGCTATTAAGAAATTTATTTTAGGAATTAAACATTATTATTTAATTATAGATTAAAAAAAATTCGTTATTTTTTTAGAACTTTTAGAATGATTTATTTATTAATGATTAATAAAAAATATGAACTTTTATTTGAATCTTGATTTAATGTGATAATTATTTTCAAAAATACATATATTCTAAAAATGTTTTCAAAATATAATAACTTAAATAATATATTTAATTTAAAAATTAATGTTATTGTAATAATTTTTTAAAAAAAAATTATATATAAACATTCTATAGTTATGAGATGGTTCTCTTTAGAAAACAAAATTTTCATCATTTAAATAAAAATAATTTTTAGTTATACATTTAGTCTTATTCATGTAAAATTTCAAGAAATATATTACAATATAACAATAATAATAATTAATATTATATACTATGTTCAAAAAAATTGTTCAATATTAATATTAATAATATTAAAAATAAAATACTATGATTATGTTTACAATATGTTTAAAGGTGGTGAAATAAAACGACATTGAATACAATAACCTAAATCATTTAAAAATAATATAATATTGTCATATTACTTATTTATAATCTATAAGCCTCTATAACAACATATTTAGGATCCTTGAGGAATATGAACAATTTTTGTAGACTATACCCAGTCTAAAAATTACATGTGTGCCCACTCCATGACTTATAAAAGTTTTCCCCCTCTATTCTCACATTCACAATTATACGACCACTTGGATTAGAAAATTACTAACCAAATACATTACTTACCTTACTCCCCACATATTAGATCTAGTTCATTTTCAGTAATATATCCTAATAAGTCTTTTGGTATAAACCATTGGAAGCTATCTATATTAGTGGTATACATATGAACCAAGCATTTCTATATTATCTATTCTCCCACCAACTTCAATTATTTTTACATTACACTAAAATAATAACAAGAATATATTCCATAAAAAAGGATTTTATTATGCTAATGTAACATGCTATATTAACAACTAATTCAATCAAATGGAAAACAAAACTATTGATTATGTATATGACATACTAAAATCTCGTAGACTAATGTGATTCTTTTTCCATCACCACATATAACAGTATCATGTAATAATGGATTAAATCTATTTTTAAGATATATATTACATAATTATACTTCTGAAAATATAATAACAAGGAAATATTCTTAATTTCCATTCTGGGGGAATCTAATTATGTCACTTGTGTGTACAACAAACTACTAAATCACGAAGCGATGTGATTCATTCCTCACATACAATTTATATGAAAGTTAATAAAGATAAGGTCAGTGAAACTATGTGATATATATATATATAAATAATATTATTATTTAAATTCAATATATTATTTACCTTAGTTTTTATTCATCCACTGGGAAAAAAGAAACAATGAAAATTCGTACATATGACCTACCTTTTCAATGAATGGTGTATTTCATTTTTAATATCTAACATATATGTATTAGTTTAAATAAATTTATAATGAGTATGTATGTATATATATAATATTTATTCCATGGTTAAAATTCATGAAATTATGGTCCCTGGTCAATATAAAATGTCAAAAAAAACTAAACCAAGAAATACATTAAAAACAATGTTCTTGTTGCCCGAAACATGATTTTGACAGTAAGTTTTTAATTAATGGATAATAATAGTTTATAAAAATTTAATATATGGTATGATATATATATTTATTATCCTAAAATACATGTATAATACACCTATATTTGATATATATTAATTTTTATCATGTATAAAGGTGGTCGATACTTATGGTATGAGATTTTTTCTCAAATTGTCTTCTCTATGGAATATGTTATCTTATGCACCTATCTTATTTTATCAGTTGTATAAACTAAAAATTTGATATCATTACTCGTGAATTTTTTATAATACAATTATATTATATTTTTAATTAATATGACTCTTTCATGAGGCTTATTATTCATATGTTACCATATAATGTTAGGTATTTTTCACCTCACTTTTATTTATAGGGGAAAAAACTCTACACAATATGATCATTTTGTGTTTTCTATATACATACCATGTATGTATTCTATGAATTTTATACTAAAATTATTACATATATATATATCCATATATAATTCTTTCTTTCATGGGGCATACTATTCAAAATTTACCTATATGGTAATTATTTGATTTTACAATTACATTGTTTGTTAAGATTATTTATTGTTAGGTTTTTTTGGATGACATATTATGATATAATTGTTAATAAGTTCAAGAATATAATAATCATATAGCTATTACTTCAGAATAAATATTTCACCATTATTTCCCCTCATTTTGTTCACATGATTACAAATGATTTTTGATGAATGAAAACATAAAATATTTATAAATTCAGTTGAAAAACCTTTTGCTTCCATATCTATGTTTTCTATAAATGGTTCCAATAATGTTTTATTATTATTCTATGATTTAAATAAATATTTTTTAATATTTATTTAATATTTTAAAATATCATTCATGTCTTTTTACAAACTATTCTAATTTATCTTTTACTCAAAACATGATAATAATCACAGTGTTAACATTAATGGCTAAAAGAAAATTGTGATGTCACTACCACTCAATTATTTGTAAGATAAGTTTTATTTTTTAAAGCATATATTCAATTAAAGAAACTTTTTAAAATTTTATTGAACATTTAGTAATAAAATATAACTGTTAAGTAGGAAAGTTTATTGTTATCAGGATATTTTTTAAATTATACCTAATTCTTCATTTTAAGGTTTTAATGTTTATTTATGAATAAAATGATTTATTTTTAATAAAGAGTAATAAAGAAATGATATTTTCCTCAGGAAATGTTTTAATCGATCCTTCAAATTATTTTTACATCTATGATGACAACATTTGATGATACAATTTCATTATTAGGAATATAATCGAATAATACTATTATTATTATTTCTCTTAATGGTTTATGTTTTCGATGAAATTATTTTTGTGAAACCCAGTTCAATTTTAGGGGTTATACCAGGATAAAAATTTTGTCAAAACATCTTATTTTCCCATAGGTTATAGTATAATGAAATTATAAGATGATTATGTAACATTTATTTATTATGTGGTTTTTGATATGTTTAAATATTTAAGAAACCATTTAATTTTTATTGGTTGTAATATGATAATTTTGTTACAAAACCCATTTAATTTTATTAAATCAGGTATTATAAAGTATTTTTGAGTCATATGGAAACATATGTATTATTTTCATTATATAATATGAAGTACCAATATATCCTTCCATGGAATTGGAAATGATTGAGATCTCATTGGATAATAATGAATAGAATAGGGAGTAGTCCATGTTTATTACGGTAATTTTCAACTAAGACATACAATGTAGTGATCCATTACATTTACGATAGACTAGGTTGTAAACATAATACAATATTATAGTATTTCTTGTGATCATTATTGACTAAAATGGTTTTAGGATCAACCCAATCACAAATGAAATTCATGGGAATGATTTTTGACCACTAGGGAAATGATTGTATATAGTTTAATGTGTGGAAAAAATTCTATGTTGTATTCTAATTTTATGATCTCATTGTTAACGATCACTGATTACATTATTATTCATTTCTTATGAACTGTCAGGATTTATTTCAGGACCCAATTTTCTGAACTATGATATTCATGATAAAGCATAATAATATTATTCTCATGATCTAATAACCTTATGGATATGTTATATTGGTATGTCATTTATCTGCCCTAACTAATCATCTAATTTAAACTGTTAATATATTTCTTTTCCCCAAATTATAATGACTTGTATTGAATAGTATATCTCTAATCGGGGACATTTGATTCAGGAACTATGTCATAGGCAATATGGAACATTTTTTTATCATTTTATTATACTTATATGTTTTTAAAGGAACTATAACTATTTTACTATTCCATAGATTATTACGTTATGTAAAAAAATTAGTATATTAATGTGTAATATTTATGTATGATATTTTCATGTATTCATATGTGGGACAATCCAGATTCAACTAAAAAAATAGCATGACCTGATAGTACTATATACTTCCCATGATATCTTTATACATAAACCAGGATCCAACTAGTCCCCTGAAGTACAAAATAGAAATTATTAAATGTACGATGTATTATAATATATAGATAAATAAAAGAATAATATAAAAAAGTAAAATATTAATCATGTATCATAATTTATATTTCATCCCATACATAATGATCATTAACTAAAATAAAACTAACTATACACTGTATTCACTACAAACATACTATAAATAAAAAATTTGAGAACTCGAACTCCATATCCTTATAGAGATGTTCCATGAACAATCATTATGTAGTACCTTTATCTGGTGATAAAACTTATAGATCTAACAACTTACAAGATGATCATGCCATGTATATTGGTATTGGGTGACTATAATTAATTAGTAGGACTCCCCAACTATTTGTTATTATTGTTTTTTTAAGAAATTGGAAATGCATGCAGTAAAAATATAAAGAGTATGGGTGTTCTCATGAAAAATACCCACTTGATAATTTTAAACACAAGAATATCAAATATTATCACCGAATCATTATATGTCAAATAAACCACCCTGATCCAGAAACATACCTACTTTGACTAGTACCAGATATCTAAAACCATATTTAACTACTCAAGGAATCCAAGTACACAACTAATACAAAACATGCATTTAATAGTTCTATTAATGGCCTTTATCAGCACAAAAAAAGTGGTGATAATATAGGAGATGTTAAAATCCCCAAACATTTATCAGCATTGAAATATCACTGATAAAGGGGACATTTAACATGACTAATAAAACCACAGATAAATGTGACCTTTATAAGAACATTTAAATGTACCATCAAAAGAATACTTTATCAACTCTATAGATGTTTATATAATGAATCTCTTTATCAAAACTTTTAAAAGCATTGATATATTAATTTTTTCATCATTTTTAAATGAACTGATAAATATGATCTTTATAAACACTTTCAAAATAGTTGATAAAATGATATACTATATTATGTTGTAACACCACACTACAACACTACTGTAGTGTGCTGTTACATCACAACATTCCACCAAAAGCACCATAATTTCCATAAACACACAAGACATATAAAAATAGATCCAAATATAGAATTTAAATGAAATTTAATTTAAAACACAATTTCTAGAAAAAAACATTGTATTCTTGATATTTCAATAGTTTATTTATAAAATTACTTAAGTAAATATTATTAAATATATTCAAAAATAGTCATAACTATCACTGATACCATGAATTCAATTGACTTTCTTTGTCAATATCCCAACACTTCATGAACAACGTCAAAAAAACCACAGAAACTCGAACAAAATAATCCATATGTATAAGAAAACAATTATAATGTGAGTAATTCTATGAAGAAATAAATTAAACAGAAATAAAAAGAAATAAATTAATTATATGGACAATAATTTTATTAATCAAGCATCAAGATTACCAATGTGATTGAAAAAATATAACATCATTTCTCTTCAAACAAATGAAGTTGAGGTAACTTTAAGGAATGTGATAAATTAACCACTATAGGGATGAAATGTTTTTAATGGAGAAGATGCATGAATGTTGGATAGACCACTCCAACTCAAAAAAAGAATCCACCAATATAAGAAAATAATTATACTATGAGTAATACTAAAAAGAAATAAAATATTCAATATTATGAAAAATAAATTAATTCTATGGACAATAATTTTACTATATAAACATAATTATTACCTTTGTGATTGAGAAAAGGAAGGCTTGTTCCTCTTCATGAAAAAGTAGCAGTGGATAATTGAAATAAATTGAAAAATTAACCACTCCATGGGTGGAAATATTTTAACAGAGAAGAAGTATTATACTTTGACAGACCACCCCAACTCGAAAAAAATAATCATCTTGTATAAAAAAACTATTATAATTCTCATAAAACAAAAAATAAATTATTTAAACATAAATATGAAAAAATAAATTAATTATATGCACAATTTTTTTTGCGCAAAAATCAATATTGCCTCTGTGATTGGGAAAAGGCAGCATAATTTCACTTCATGAAAATGAACTAGAGGTAACATGAATGAAAGTGATAAATGAATCACTAAATGGGTGAAAATATTTTAAGAGAGTTGATGTATGAATGTTGGATAGAGAATCACAACTTGAAGAAAAATAATCCACCTATATAAGAAAACTGTTATAATATGGGTAGTACTATAAATAAATGATTTAAAAAAAATATGAAACAATAAATTATTTATATGGACAGTTATTTTACATTGAAAACATCAAGATCCGTAAAAAAATACAATAAATTAACCCAGATACCCCTGATTCCATTTTATTTGTGCTCAATCAAGTTTCACATTCACATGTCACTTACATTTCACAATTAAACTCACAATTCATTACACACAAAGTACACCTAGTTTTCCACTACATGCACACCCAAACCCCATTTGGAAACATACACACACCATCTAATTTGAAAAACATGCCTCACACCTATTATGTATGTTAATAATTAATTTAAATTGTTTTCTTAAATAAACCATAGAGGCTCTAAAAGGCTTTAAAAATTCCCATATTTAGACCAAAATGCTACTTCTAAAATCAAATTCACCACATAACCACATAAAACATAACTTCCAACACTTACATAATTATATAATTCTATCAACAAATTTATAGAACACTTCCAATTAACAAGACTATAGTTTAAACAAATTCATAAATAATTCCAATGAAAGGCAATTTTTTATAAATTTTTACACAACTCGATGTCATTTTTAAAAAATCTCTTCAATAAATTAAAAAAATATACTATTCATATTAAAAAAAGAAGATAACATGTTTAACACAGAAAAATATTTCACTTTCCATTGAGATATTACTTAGAAACATAACCACATTATGTACCATTGAAAACATTATATTTATCTTTCAAACAACCTATAAAACACTTCCATATAACACCAAACTAAAAAACACACACACACACAACATAGCCATTTTTCGGTACAAAATTCAAACCCAATAGAATGCACACCAAATGACTCCAAAACACATTTCGCATCACTCACATTATATAATAAACCATTTCCATATCCCAAATTTAATTTTTTTTAAAAATACAACATTATTTAATCATTTCAAAACTCATACCCAAAAGCACACATAAAGGATAACATTCCCAAATTGATATATTTCCCATAAAAACACATTTCACACAACCCAATCAATTAATTGAACACTTCCACTAATTTTTCACAAAGAGACCTATATAGAAACATAACAATTTATTTTTATACAATTAATTTTCTAATGGAAATTCATTATAAATCATTTCCAAAACATGTTTTCACCACCAATGAAACAATAGATCATGCGATAATTATCCAACCGAGAAAAATAAATTGATTAAATTGTTAGGAAATGGAATTGCCTACCTTGTGCACAGAAATTTAAAGAAAGTGATGTGAAACCCCATCAGCATGGAAACTGCAATTGACAAATATATGTTGGATGAGATGTTTGTGAAACTAGAGAGCCAACAATAGTCACATGGTGTGATTAGAACTTTGATTCACTGAGGAGGAGCAAAAATAGTGGGTGGACTCCACAGAAATCTCCTGATATCCCGACGAGTTCACAAATGGTTTGGGATTTTAAAATAGAATGGAAAATTGTTATCATTTCTTACATATAATCACTGATAAATGGCCCTTTTGATATCACTTATTACTTATGTGATGATATAATGACTCTTTATCCATGATTTCATAGCGCTAGTAAATGAAGGTATTTATCAGTTCTATAAAACACACACTAATATATCAATCATTATCAGTGCTAAAACATTAACATCAGTAAATGTTAATCTTATCAGTATGTTGGTTAGCATTGATAAATCATCATCTTAATTACTGTGAATAAAGTGTTGATAAATGATTTATAATTATAATTATAAATAAATATTTATAAATATTTATATATATGTAATAAATAAATATAAATATAAATATAGAACTTTTATTATAATTAATATATATTTATTATAATTTTATAATTATTACTTATAATTATAGAAATATGTTTAAAAAAATATTTTTTCATATATTATATATATTTATATAATTATAAATATATATATAGTAAATATCTATAAATATAATTATATTAAATATATTCATTATTTAATTAGTTTTATTTCAAATTTAATAATCATATATATATAAATACATTTAATAAATATTTATTATTTATAATTAAAAATACAGTAAGTGTGCATTTATAAGTATATTTATTAATAAATATATTAATACAAATATATTTTTCAAAATAATTAATGAATATATCCTTTTATGTGCATGCATCTATGTTAAAATAGACTTAATTTGGATAAATTAAGAATAATACACATTAAAAATATTGAAAAAATGGATAAGTTGGGTGTCTGAGAATAATATCAAAAAATTAATGAATTATGTATATATAAAATAAATATTACACACATTTGATATATATTAAATTGAAAAATAACTTAAAACTCAATTATATGTCATGTACTGTACAATTATAGTTAATATTTTTTTTCCATTTAATTTTTTTTATAAACCATTATTCAATAAACATATGACTATTTAATGTAATGTGCAAAAATTTTCTGTAATATATAAATCAAATTTATATAAATTAATATATCTCTATATATTTAATTTACAAAAATAATGAACAATAAGTATCCTATTTATCTAATTAATAAAATATTTAATAAATAATATTTTATAACAAAAATATTCTTTTTTGGATAATTATTTAATTAATAAATGTAGCAATTTTTATAATAAACACCTATTTTATATTTAATGTATTTAATTATTTAATTTTATTTTTCTAAATATTAATCAAAACAATAAATAAAGAGCTAATAAATGATATCATTTTTCAATGCTAAAATTAAAGATCTAATAAAGGATACCAAGTATTAGTGCTACAATTAATGTGATGATAAAGGATATCCTTTGTCTGCCCAAAAAAACAAGCACTGATAAAGAATAAATTTATCATCACAAAAAATAATGTGCTGATAAATGTTTCCTCAATCAGAACTAAAAAACACTGATAAAAGGGTAAATATATCAGTGATTTGTTAATCGCAGATAAATATACCATTTATCCGTGTTTTGTAATTGCATTGATAAATAACATTGCTATTAATGGTGAGTTTTTTTTTGTTCCGTCATAATACCAATAACCAATATCATACCACCGCTATCCATTTTCAATATATCTATAATAACCTAAGGGAACTATTCCAACTATTGTGAGAATCTCAGGGTTGAACAAACTCATTATAATAAGATAAACATAACTTGAAAGAACCACCATTCACATAGAGGATTAACAAGAAGGGGATAAACCTATCGATATAGAGAGGTAAACAACAGGGGGAGGACCTACCTAAAAAATATGTCAAAACACAAGGACTTTTATACCTAATATATATACATAATCATCTAGGTGATGCACCACCTAGTATAAAAATATATACATTTAGGGGATGATCCATAAAATATCAAATGATAAACTCCTTAGAGGTAACCCATATAGTTTATAGAGAAAAGCACCAAAAGGTTGACTCGAAAGGTATATATAGAGAATCCAAAAGGTAATACCCCTCAATATATATATATATATATATATATATATATAAATTTTGGTTGAAACAATCAGTATACAGAGACACAAATTCATAATCAAAATCACCTTTTTATACATTGAATAAAAACTAGTTTCTTACTCAACCGAGTGTAAACAATCAATTGAATAATCCCAATTAGGGTTGTCTATAGCATAAAATTAATTAAATTGTGTTGAATTCCATTAAAATATATCCATGAGTAATTTAAAAGGTGTATCATGTGAATAAGTACATATTGGTCAAAATGTGTCCAATAAAATAATCACAAACGACACATCTTATCGGTTCCTCCCATCTTCTGTAACATTTCTGATGAGTCCGACCATGACCACCCAATTACACAACCCATAATCATCAATATGTGAATATAATTCAATATTAATCGAATTAGGTTCTATGATGAAAAATAAAATCATAAATACTCATATCCATAATGCACACTCACCAGTTTGAAAACACAGCAAGGTTATCCTCCAAGGCCCCCTTGGTCAAACTACAACAAAAATATCCATCATGGGCTCCTTGGTCACATTTCCTTCATCAATATAAAACACATAATTCATTTCAAAATGACTCTTATCCATTAATAGGGATCATAAACAATTTATATACCATCTTAGGGTTTTGTCACATCTATATGGATCAACCTTCCAAATATATAAAATAAGGCAGTATCTCATATGGAAATGCACACATCACACATCAAATGGAATAAAAAAATACATAAAAAACAAAAAATTGAAAGAAGAAAAAAATGATTCTTTTGAAAAAAATTCCCTTTCCCAGATGATTTAAAATTAAAAAAAAATTTAATACTATAATTTCAAAACTATCCATTTTAATATCAAGTGGAATCCTAATTAATATCCTTGTAGAATAATCTATCTCTTGAAATTATTTTGTAAATTTATTCTCATTTAAACAATCTAGTTTAAGAATAATTTATTAAAATTAAATATGTGTTTTAAGTGTCATTCTAATACCCATTTATAAAAAATACTATTTCAATTAAATTAACTTTCAATAGAATCCCCTTTTAATCAAATATTTTAAAATGGTAGTCACATGTTATTAAAAATATATCATGCCACAAAAAAATCCCTATGGAGGTACACTGTCAAACGATCGACCATATACATATTATTGAATTTTTTAAAAAGATATATGAGTAATATACTCAATTAGGCTGATGTGATCCCATCCCAACCTCACAGTCGAATCACATGAGTCATTGCAATTTAAAACCATTGAAATAGTGATGTCAAAATAACATAAAAACATGAAATCAACTAGGAGACTCAAATATTTTCAAGTCCATACACCTCATTGAAGGAATTAATTTTATTTAAAATCATTATATCATTAACAATGATCATCCAGGATCTTTGTTAACCTAGTCTCCTACACAAATACACGATATCATATGAATGTAATTATAAATATTTTTTAAAATTAATTTATCAATACATTAGTAATAATTAAATTCCATATAAAATTTAATTTATCATGGAATAATTAAACAAATCACTGACCAAGAAACCTAAAAACCCTAAATTTATAAGAAAAATTATTTATAGGGTCCACAATTAATATCTAACATCATCTAGAGAAAAAAAACCTAATATGATGTTTATTTATGTTTCATAAAAATTTAAATAAAATCTACTATAGTATATATCTCAAACATAATAATGAATGATAGCCTATTCGCATCCGAACATGACTATTCTCTTTGATTCTTATGAAACCCCCAATATTTTCCATTACATCATCTATGAACAAAAGGAAATTATTATGAAACCTAACTATAGAATCATTAAAGAAATGAAATATAATATTAAAGAAGAACATAAGTTGATGTTGGATAATATCAACTAAAATATATAGATATCTCATTAATATGTACGCATATTTAATGGGGGTATAATATAAAGGATAGATGAGTGATATTTTTTATTGCTATCAAAGTATATATAGGAATATTTAATTTGTGTTTAAAATATGGAATGGTGAAATAACCATTTCACATATTACAATGAGACTTTTCAAGTCGAGTGGTTTAGATACATATTTTTGAAAAAATATGATCCAACCACATTGTTTCTACATTCAATGAAAATACATTTTTCATAGTTGGATAACATTTTTTTGAAACCCTAATTCAATGATTAAAATGAGAACTCTCTCAGTTTACATCATTTTTCATGGTTTTTCTACAACTATACGACACTACTATGCCAAGGGACATATCATAACCACGTCACATGGTTTCATGTGATATTTGAATGGTCACTCTAGGACAATTTGTGACCCATTAATTATATTCATGCATAATTCAAATTGAATTGAAAACCTTCTCAATCTATGGGTGTTGTAGGGTTTCTAATTTATTTTTCACACCAAATGGACCACCTTGGGTATAATACACCAAAACGATAAAAAATATGTCAAGAAGGCCTTTTTACTCACATGAACACCAAATGAATTTATCTTACCTACAATCATTCCACAAATATCACTTTGAGATACTTCAAATCCATGAATTCAAATCTGAACCTCGATTTAAAAATCATTACATTTTCAAAAATTCTAAATACTTTTAATTCCCACATAAATATACATCATGTTAGGATGTCCAATTTTAAAAATATGTATCTATATAATAAAATATAAATGATAAAATAGGCATAAAATATTCATAGCTATCATAATAATGGAAAATAATAATTTCATGGGGAATAACTACTCTACCCATAGTTATGGAATACATAAATCTTGAAATCATAATCATATTATCAATGCATAATTCTATAAAATCAGATATAATCATAATGGAATTCAACCATTATATAATATATTTTTTATCACAAACCAACTAATACATTAAGGGGATATAAATATTTGTACCATGCCCTTCATATGAGAATTCCAATGCACCCAACATATGAAAAGAATGCATAATCAATAGTATACATGTTATTTATCAAATATAATAAATAAACATGGATATTTAATCAATAATTATGTATATTGAAATAATTTTTATATAGATCATCATTTTTTTCTTATAAATGGAACAATATTTCTTTATTAAGAAATTATCATTATTAATATAAAAAAACAAAAAATATTCAGAATGAAATAGTATTTAACTTTACCAATGCTGTGATAATACAGTAATATTTTTTTGGTAAATTATATATATATAACTAATTCTTGATCAATAATTATTGGGGTTTTAATTGTATTATAATAAATACATATTATAAAAATATCCTCTAAAATCATTTCTTTATGATGAAAATGTTTGATTCATATTACTAATATAAAATATTCTAATGTTGAATCTTTCAAGTCAATATGATTTAAAGAAAAATTTAATCTTATACCAAAATAATTTATGATCCACTATGAATTATCTTTGGGAACAACATGTTACATAACTATAATCCTTCCAAATTAAAATTTTTCATTTTTTGAAATATGTAGTTTATATTACCAGAAATACATGACATATATTGGGATTTTGAAAATGAATTTTAAGAATTTGGATGTATGATATACATTATAAGTACATATAATGGTGGTATTATACAAGGTAATATTAATCTATCATTATATTAAAACAATTAAATTATAATAATTTGGTATAGAAAATATATAATTTAATCAAGTGGAAATTTGAAAATATTTCTAAAAATTAAAAAAGAGAATATGATATGGAGGATAACCTTACCATGTAGATTTTTAGAACATGCGTAAAAACTCATTATATACAATAAATATCATTAGAAGAAATTTTCATAGGTTCATTTAATATGTATATATGCTCTATGACTTTTATTATTGAAGAGTAATGGGAACATTTTTTGGTTGTTTTTGGAAAATAATGGACAATAGTTTGTTATGTTGGAGACTAAGGATTTTGAAATATTGGTTGTGGAAAATTTTTATAACATAAGATTTAATATGTTATTAAATGACGCAATATAATATATATAACATGGTTTTTACATATATTACGTTAAAAATTGTGACCATTCTTAAAAATAATTTTATCCATGAAAATGAAATTTTAAAAAATAGCTATTTTATAACTTTAAATTCCATTTTATGGATTACAAATTCCACATAACAACCTATTAATATCAATGTTATTGGATAGGATGAATTTCCATATATAAATCATTTTTATTTAATAGTTATTATGAATTTATATATTTTATTCGAATGGAATAACGTTGGAAATATTTTATGACATATTTTTGATGTTTCAGGGATGGTGTCTTAGTGGGAAAAGTCTTAGAGTGTGTTCATGAGTATTGGTGGATGATGATATTGAATATTTAGAATATCACACTACATCATGATTGTAACGTCCCGGTTCTGGGTGCCACTCAATGGGTGCCCCGAACCGGATTCGCCACGTGACCTCAAGCGCATTTCCCCAAACGTCAGAGGCTGCCGACTAGCAGCGAGGGCCCAGTTCTGATAGTGGGGAAACTATTCCCTCATTTGTCAAAGTGTAGCTTAGCGGAATACAAAATAAAACATACAATGAACAGAGGAAGTAGTATAACATACACAACTGAAATAACCAACAACAGTAGATATAACCAACAATATATAAATGATGATGCTACATGTATCAAGTTCTATGAAAACAGCCAGAACATGTTATACATCAATATGATACAACCAAAAGAAGAGTATAACAAAACAAAGAAAAATAGCTGGCAGCGGCATCGCGAGCCTAGGCTCTATCCCATGTCCTCCCATTCTTCACCAGAAATCATGTACCTGTATAGGGACTCTTTCCCCTATCTACACCTGTAGCAACATAATCTGTTCGGGCCAAAAAGCATGACCCAAACAGGGTGTGAGAAATTAATTCCTAGTAGGCACCCACCAAAGGCAGATGCCCAACTGCGTGTAAGCATGCAACAACAGTGTGGAACAGTTAAATGCAATTAAGTAAGTAGTACTGCAAAGTAACTAACTTAACAATTAAATTGCAATTTTATTATTAATTTAATCCATTAAATTTAGTATCGTTCTATGCTCAACAGCACCATGCCCTCAGGCCAACCAGTATCTCACCCTCAGGCTAATATAGTGAACCACACCCTCGGGCTATACAGAATCCAACCCGCAGGTATTGCCCTCAGGCATAATAGAAATTTCCCTCAGGCATAGGAAGTGTCGCCCTCAGGCACAGAGTCAATCCCTCAAACACGAAAGGTTGCCCTCAGACGGAATAATGATAGCCCTTGGGCTAAAATAGTCACGCCCTCAGGTGAATGCTATATAGTTCCCACAGGCTAATAACAACAACGCCCTTCGGCTAAACAGGAAATCGGGCCATTCCCAACATATCAAAATTCAGTAAACAAGAAATTCCTCTCAAGGAAATTCTACAATTACTACATTTAAGGAATACACTCGGGTATCCTGGCCAAACGGCTAAACAGTGGAACACACCCCGGGGGTGGTTCCGGATCCAAGAAACGATCCCAACCAGCATTTTATTATTACAATTTAATCACCTATGCAATTATAGGCATTAAATATAGCAACATCCTCAGCCACATGACACCCCAACATGGGTTCGTGGCACGAAAACGCACAAAACACACAACAGTTGGAAAAACTAACACAAAGCCACCTACCTTAAACGCCAATGAATGGTATACTCGAACGCTGACTCCAGAAATGCCAACGAACGATGTAGATCTGACGAAGAACAAAACCCATTCAAACATAAATAACATCCCCTTGGGAATGAATTGGGAAGAACGGTACCAGGAGAGGAGAGGGCTTACCTGTGCGGTTCCAATGAGATCGTCTGAAGCCGAATCGGATTCCAGACGAACACTCGGTGGATCATCAAAGGTCCGGCATCCTCCTTTGGCTCCAAATCGGCTCAAGTGTCTCCTCTGCCAAATAAGTAGGCTACTACCTATTTTAAGAAAAAAAAATAAAGTACACGATGTGTACTTCTGATTACACGGTGTGTACTTCTTTCATTTATCTGTTCATTTGGCGGCACCGCCACACAGTTCATTTGTCGAAATGAGTACACGGAATGTACTCCCATGTACACGGCGTTTACTGTTGCCCAGCTGGCAGTGACTCTACTACCTTACTGTTTAAACCTGCCGACTGACTGGACGGTGTGTCAGGTACTACTACAGGGTGTGTAGTATGGTCCTACACCCCTCGTCACTGACATGGCTACACACCCCGTATACTCATCCAAACACGACCAAAAGTACATGGTGTATAGACAAGTACACCACGTGTAGTTCCAAAATTTATGATTTTCCCCCATTTTCCATATTTTCTCAAAAACACTTAAGGAAAAGGAAAAAAGAAGAAGTACATACCTCAATACTAAGAACCAAGTTCTTACAAACGTCCCCACTTATAGCAATTCGTCCCCAAATTTCCCTTCTAAGGGTGGTGATGATATAGTCGTGAATAACTATGGCCACGGAGCACGTGCGTCGGTCTCCCGCTCCCAGGATTCGTCCTGCACTTGGCCATGCTTCCATAACACCCGTACGAGAGGAACTGACTGGCGTCGGAGAACCTTCGTGCCCCTGTCAACGATACGAATCAGATACTCCTCAAAAGAAGCATTTGCCTCCATCTCAACCTCCTCTGGATGAAAGGTGTGAGATGGGTATGAATGATATCGACGCAACTGAGATACATGGAAGACATCGTGCATGGCTCGGTACCGATGGAGTAACCACAACTGATAGGAAACCAGCCCGACTATCTCAAGAATATCAAATGGTCCTACATACCGTGGTGAAATCATACCCTGTCTCCTGATCCGATTGTGTCCCAGCCTCAGCGAAACACGCAAGAAAACATGATCCCCGACCACGAACTCCAAAGGTAGTCTGTGGCGATCAGCAGAAGACTTCTGACGAGACTGCACGGTAGCCATCCACTTTTGAATCAACTGGACCTGCTCAGATGTCTCCCGTACGAGACGTGGTCCCAGTAAAGCTGCCTCACCTACCTCTAACCATCACAAGGGTTATCGGCACGACCTACCGTATAAATCCTCATATGGTGCCATCTCAACAGTTGGCTGGAAGCTATTGTTATAGGCAAACATGACTAAGGGTATATGCTTCTCCCAAGAGCCCCCAAAGTCTAGAACTCATGCACACAACATGTCCTCAAGCACCTGTATCGTACGCTCTGACTGGCCATCTGTCTAAGGGTGGTATGATGTGCTCAGAAGCACCTGTGTACCTAGCACCCTCTGAAAAATCTGCTAGAAATTAGACGTAAAGCGGGCGTCCCTATCTGAAATGATAGAATGAGGGACCCCATGAAGACGTACGATCTCTCAGATATATAGCCTTTTGAGATCTTCCACACCGAAAGTCTCCTTGATCGGAAAGAAGTGATCTACCTTCATGAGTCTGTCCACAACAACCCACACGGCATAATTGCCACGAGGTGACCATGGTAACCCCATCACGAAATCCATCACGACATCATCCCATTTCCACTCTGGAATGGGTAAATACTGTAACAGTCCAGCTGGTATCTGATGCTCTGCCTTCACCTGCTGATAGGTGGAACACCTCATAACAAAACCAACTACATCTCTCTTCATACCCGGCCACTAGTACTGACGTCTCAAGTCACTGTACATCTTGGTAACCCCGGGATGAACTGCCCAAGCTGAAGCATGAAACTCCCGTATCTGCTCCTCGCGTATATCCCCTAGAACCCATACTCGTCCATGGAAACGCAAAACCTCATCTTCGCCTATCATCCAACCAGGACGAGGGTACTCACATTCCACTGACTCCCGTATAACTAGGCCTTCTGAATCCGATAGGTGTCTCATCCTCACTCTGTCCAAGAGGGTAGAAGTCACAGCTAAAGATGAATGTTAAGTCTTCCCCTGACCGTCATGCTCCTGTAGATGAATCTCATAGAACAAAGCCATAAGCTCCCACTCACCACTGGCCTCCTATACAGCATGAATCTATGTCTTCCTACTTAGTGTATAAGCTACTGCATTACCATTACCTGGCATATAGGTAGGCTCAAAATCGAAGGACTGTAGGTACTCGACCCACCTTCTTTGCCTCAGATTCAGTTCATGCTGAGTAAAGATATACTTGAGGATTTTTTGGTCGGTGAAAACCACAAAATGCTCTCCCCACAGTTAATGTCTCCAACAACGCAATGCACGTTCAACTGCTGCCAACTCGATATCATGTGTCGGGTAATTCCTCTCATGTGGCCTCAACTGTTGAGACCCGTATGCAACAACTATGTCCTCCTGCATAAAAACTACTCCTTTCCCAATCCCTAATGCATCACAGTAAACTGTATAGTTTCTTCCCTACTCTGGGAGTATCAGGATCGGTAATGATGTCAACCTTCCCTTTATGTCCTGAAAATCTGTCTCGCAAGCTTCCGACCAAACGAACATCACACCCTTCTTAGTCAAGCACATCAACGGCGCTGCTAAACAGTTGAAGTCCTGTATAAAATGCATTTAGTATCCAGTCAGCCCTAAGAAACTCCGTATCTCAAACATGTTCTTATGCATCTCCCAAGAAACTACTGCTCTCACCTTCTCTGGGTCTACTGAAACTCCAGCCTCTGAGATGATATGTCCCAGGAAGTGAATCTGGTCCATCCAAAAGTGGCACTTCGAGAGCATAGCATATAGTCGATGCTCTCTCAGTGTGCTCAATATGATCTCAAGATGAGTGGCATGGTCGTGTCGAGTGTGAGAGTACACCAAGATGTCATCCATGAATACTACCACAAAATAATATAGATACAGATGGAATAGATGATTCATTGGAGCCATGAAAATTGCTGGCATGTTCGTGAGTCTGAACGGCATAACCAAGTACTCGTACATACCATATCTACTCCGAAAAGTTGTAAGCGGTATATCTGATGGTCTCACGTGCAGCTGATGATATCCTGATCTCAATTCAATCATTGAGAACACTTGTTCTACACAAATCTGATCAAACAGATCATCAATCCTCAACAAGGGATATCAGTTCTTAACCGTCAACTGGTTCAGCTTCCGATAATCCACGCAAAGTCTAAGGGTATAGTCCACCTTCTTTGCAAAAAGCACCAGAGATCCCCAAGGATAAGTACTGGGTTAGATAAAGACCTTTGCCTGTAACTCCTCTAACTGTCCCTTCAGATCCTACAAATTAGGTCTGGCCATCCTATAAGGAGGAATGGACACCAGTGCTTCTCCTGGAACAAGCTCGATAGAGAAATCCAACTCTCGCTCTGGAGGTAGACCTGAAATGTCGTCCAGGAAGACATCTCGGAAACGATCAACTACTGGAGGGAAATCTGTCTGAACAGTCCCCTTCTCATCCAGATATAAGCTTTCAATATGGGTTGTGACTCCACCTCACCCACAAAGCTCTGGTTCAGCTCGACTTTCCAGAACATCCCATTCTCCCTTGTATAGAAACTCTCTGCCCTCTGCTGACGTGAAACGCACCCTACGACGATAGCAGTCTACAATGGCTCGAAATGGAACCAACCATTTCATCCCATGAATGACATCATAGCTCGTCATCTCTAATACATAGAGGTCCCAAAGGAAGTGACACCCACCAACCTCAAGGGGGAAATACTTGCACTGACGCACACCAGTAGTTCTAGTCTCCAACAGAGTGTCTAGCATCATGACCTCAGAAGAAGAAGAAACATCGAGCCCAAGTCTCTCTACAATGGGTAAAGATATGAAACTATGTGTTGCACCCGTATCGAAAAGAAATGAAGATAGGACAGAAGCTAAAAAAATAGTTCCTCTAATTGTAGATGGTCCGGGATCCTGCTCCTGCTGGGTCTGTTGCCCTGCATTTTCCTGCGCCGTGTCGCAGCCCTGCGACACAGCCTGGCTACCCTAAGCTGTCCTGCCCTGATGCCTTTGTGATCCTGTTGTATGGCTACCATGACCATGAACACCATCTTTGTGTGCACTCCCCTACGTATTCCAGTTCCATGACTGGTAAGAAGCCACTGGTCCTGCTCCCGCATGCGGAGTCAGCACAAAACCCCTCTAACTAGCCACGGGTGGATACGCCCTGCAAAAGTGCTGCAGATGGCCCATCTTTCCGCAAGCTCAGCACTCTATTGGATCGCGTGGACAATGCGGCCTCTTGTACTCCTCTGTACCTCACTGGTAGCACCTGATCGGACCACCTATTGAAGCTACCTGGCTGGTACTGCCGCCCTGAGAGAAGTCCATCTGTCTCTTCCTCTTGTCCGCAGAAATAGTACCAGTAACTGGTGATGGACCACCTTGGCCCACACCACTTGCTTCTCGTTGGTTCCTATCTGTAATTAGCACCTAATTCACTATGGCGTGTATAGTAGGAAACCAGAATACATTCACCAATGACCGGATGTCATACTGAAAAACATCCTCAAATCTTCTGGCTCTCAACTTCTCATCACCCACTAGTACGGGTGCAAAGCGTTGAAGCTCTGTAAAATGAGCAGAATAGTACATCACTGACATATCACCCTGCTACAGATTCATGAACTCTCGAGCTCTATCTTCCCTTAGCATCTTGGGAAAAAAATTCATAAAAGAATGACTGAATGTCTTCCAACGCCAAGTCCCTGTGATGCTCTGACTGGGAGGAAAAATCCCACCACCTCTTGGAGGAATCACGCAGCATGTAAATCGCGAGCTTGACCCTCCGGCCTGGAGGAATCTTAAGATACTCGAAAATAGTCTACATTTATCCTAGCCAAGATTTTGCAGCCTGTGGTCTGCCATCCCCTGAAAACGTAGGCGGATGCTACTGCTGAAAGATACGCGTCAGCTCGACCATAGATGTAGCAGCCTGTGGTGTTCCCTGAAAGGTCTGCATAAACTGCATAAAACCTTCACGGAACTACACCTTCATTCCTGTGTCTGCTATAATAGTTGGTGCTACATCTGGCTCTACTAGAGGATCAACTAGTATCCCATGGCCTACCATCTCCGGAGTATAATCGTCGCCGCTCTCCTGGCGAAGAACTCACGGTCGTCTAGGTGGCATGACACTATATGGTCAAAAGCATGCCTCAGATTCAATGTTATTGAGGCTGAAATAAAGAAACCGCAAAGGGAACAAGAGGAAGAAGGCATCTTAAAGTTTGGAAAACAAAACTACACGGCGTGTATAATGACTACACGACATATACATGACTTCCCTTCCCATGCCCGGGTCCTTCTGCCCGGCTAAGCCACATGACACCTGTTAAACAAAACTACACAGTGTGTACTTAATCTACACGGTGTGTATGGTGTTATTTTCCAACTGACCATGTCACTTTTGACACGAACGACTACTCGGCTTACAACTACATGACATGTTACACCCGTACATGGTGTGTACAACACCCCATTTCCTAGCCACACGGCTAAAACCACACGGTCTATCCTCAGACAAGACCACACTTCGTTTCCCATAGGTACATGGAGGGTTCAAGGAAAGGTGACATCAGCCGGTGTTTTTTAGTCACACAGCCGAGTCCCTAGGCCACACTACACAGCGTTTTTATCATTGACACGGCGTGTTTTGTGAAGGAGTTCACCGACCCATGTTGTTATTTACATGGCCGGACTCCGGGTCACACTACACGGCGTGTACATTAGCTACACGGCGTGTTTTACCCAAGCCTTTCCCTACCCCGTGTCGCTGCGCACATGGTTTGTGACATCGGAAGAGACTACATGATGTGTACTCGAGGTACATGGTGTGTACTCAAGAAGTTTATTTTTCTTCCCGAACAGAAGAACATACACGGCATGTATAAAAATACTACACGGCGTGTACACTGGGTTTCTGAACAATATTCCTCAAAAACATCCCACAAACCCAGAAAATACCAAAAACCAACACCTAAGTGTCAAATTGCGACCCGTGAGGGCCCATACTCCCCACGAAACAAATTTTGACATCTTATCTGTGTTATAACTAATAGAAAATCAATGATCCACCAAATTCTGGTCAATGGGGGCCCATACTCCCCAAAAACCAATGTTTTGCGTCCATTATTTAAACAAGCTCATACAAGGAATACCCAATCAAATAGCAGGTATTTTATCAGTGCAGCTATCACAACAGCATGCTTTTCTTGCACAACACCTATCACAAAAAAAATTAGTTTCCTAATGCACCTACATGGCATGGAAACTATGCATGGCATGTGATTCTAGCATGTGCCTAAATGATGCATGAGACGGAATACCCTAATATCATCAGGTTGCAACTAAAGAGAACCCATAGATAAATCATAAACATCTCAATCTCAATGTGTGTCACCCAACGGTGAAATCATATCAACTGTAATGTTTTCAAAATCTGTAAAATTGCAATACGAGGTAGACTGGCATTTCCCTGTACACAGGTTAGCTATGCCTGGGCATAGCTTATTACCAACTACCATTTGTCCAATCCCTGACTACGACTCCAAATAATATGTAAATGAAAAGAACCCCTTTGATACCGCATTGTAACGTCCCGGTTCTGGGTGCCACTCAATGGGTTCCCCAAAACCGGTTCGTCACGTGACCTCAAGCGCATTTCCCCAAACGCTAGAGGCTTCCGACTAGCTGTGAGGGCCCATGTCTGATAGTGGAAAATCTATGCCCTCATTTGTCAAATTGTAGCGTAGCGGAATACAAAATAAAACATACAACGAACAACGGAAGCAGTATAACATACACAACTTAAATAACCAACAGTAGTAGATATAACCAAGAGTATATAAATGATGATGCTACATGTCTCAAGTTCTAAAAAATAGCCAGAACAGGTTATACATCATTACGATACAACCAAATGCAGAGTACAACAAAACAAACCAAAACAGCTGGCAGTGGCATCGCGACCCAAGGCTCGGTCCCATGCCCTCCAATTCCTCAGCAGCAATCATGTACCTGTATAGGGACTCTTTCCCCTGTCTATACCTGTAGAAATGTAATCTGTTTGGGCCGAAAAACATGACCCAAACAGGGTGTGAGAAATAAATTCCCAGTAGGCACCCACCAAAGGCTCCTGCCCAACTGCGTGTAAGCATGCAACAACAGTGTGCAATAGTAAAATGAAATAAAGTAATCAGTAATAAAAAGTTACTAACTTAACAATTAAATTTCCATTTTATTATTCATTTAATCCATTATATTTTTTATCGTTCTGTGCTCAACAGCACCAAGCCCTCATGCCAACCAGTATCTCACCCTCAGGCTAATATATTGAACCACGCCCTCAGGCTATACAAAATCCAACCCGCATGTATCGCCCTCAGGCATAACCGAAATTGCACTCAGGTGTAGGACGTGTCTCCCTCAGGCACAGAAGTCAGGCCCTCAGGCACGAAAGGTTTCCCTCAAGTGGAATAATGACAACCCTCGGGCTAAAACTATCACGCCCTCAGGCAAATATAGTATAGTGCCCACAGGCTAATAACAACAATTCCTTCAGGCTAAACAGGTAACCAGGCCATGCCCAACATATCAAAATGCAGTAAACAAGCAATTCCTCTCAAGGATATTGTATAATTACTACATTAAGGTCATACCCTCGGGTATCCTAGACAAATGGATAAACAGTGGAACACACCCCAGGGGTGGTTCCAGATCCATGAAAAAATTCCAACCAGCATTTTATTATTACAATTTAATCACCTATGCAATTCTAGGCATTAAATATAGCAACAGAATCAGTCACACGACACCCCAACATGGGTTCCTGGCAATAAAATGCACAAAACACACAATAGTTGGAAAAACTAACACAAAATCCACCTACCTTAAATGTCAACGAACGTTATACCCGAACGCCGACTCCAGAAATTCCCAAGAACAGTGTAGATCTGACGAAGGACGAAACCCAATCAAAAGTGAATAACATCCCCTAAAGAAAGAATTGGTATGAACGGTACCATGAGAGGAGAGGGCTTACCCGTGCGGTTCTAACAAGATCGTTCGAAGCCAAATCGAATTCCAGATGAACACCCGATGGGTCTTTGAAGGTCTGGCCTCCTCCTTTGGATCCAAATCGGCACAAGTGTCTCCTCTGCCAAATAAGGAGGCTACTGCCTGTTTTAAATCGAAAAAACAAAGTAAACAGTGTGTACTTCTGAGTACATAGCGTGTACTTCTTTCATTTATCTGTTAATTTGGCGGCACCTCCACACTGTTCATTTGTCGACATGAGTACACGACATGTACTCCCAATTGCAAGGCGTGTACTACCGCCCAGCTGGTGGTGACTCCACGGCCTTACTATTTAAGCCTACCGACAGACTACACAGAGTTTAAGGTACCACTACATGGCGTGTAGTCAGTTCCTACACACCTCATCGCCGACATGGCTACACGTCCCGTGTACTCATCCCAACACAGCCAAAAGTACACGGTGTGTGGACAAGTACATGGCGTGTAGTTACAAAATTTAATATTTTTCCCCATTTTCTATATTTTCTCAAAAACACTTCATGAAAAGGAAAAAGAGGAAGCATGTACCTGAAAACTAAAAACTGGGTTCTTACAATGATGAATTTATTAAGGGAAGGTTAAGAGATAAGAATGTTTTTTTTTTGAGATTTTGATGTTTTCAATTAGTTCACACTACAACATAAGGAATTTGGCCATGGGATCCTTATGTAAGAATTAAACATCTAGTAGATTAGTACCACACCACAATGGTTTGGGTTTTATGGTGAATATTTTTTTTATGAAATGTATTTATAAATTTTAATTATGTACCATAATTTAATGAGAGTGTTTTTACAAATAAGAATTATCTCACAATGCAATTGGGTGGTCTTTACTATTTTGAGTAGATATATAATATAGTGTTTCACTGTGAATAAATATTCTCCCAATAATGTGGAAAGGGTTCTAGGGGTTACTCCCTAATTCTATATGGGATTCCACAAACCTAAAATGTGATTTTAAGATCTTCACCTCCATTCTAAATGTGACTCTATAGTTTTCATCACCTAATAATTTCAGGGGGTCATTTTTATAATTTTAATGTGTCATATTTTTAAAGCCCCTCACTAGGATTTCCCAATCAATAGGTATAGGGGATAGGTTACATTCTTTCATTACTCAATTTTATCTCCTTCATTTATAGTAGGTGATCATAAAGGTTTATATTGACCCAATTTAACTCAATCTATCACAAATAATCTCTATTTATTCTTTAAATTTTCATCTCGTACTGGTTTGTGAGTGGATTATTGTTTTATCATGTTATTTTAACAGAGCATAGATAAATCACAATGATATGGTGTAGTATTCATTTATGTTGTATAGATGATATTTTGGGAAGTGTATTATTATTTTTTTTATCTCATATTTATAAATATATCTATCCTAATGTATTTAATTTACAATTTTTATGAATATTGGAAAATTATTTGTTCCATTTGTGTTTTAAATTTCAACCTTTTTTAGGACCTATACATGGGAACCTGTTAGGAGTAGAACAAATCTCATGAAATAAGTACTGAGTATCATTGCACCAGGAAGATAATTTTTTCTTAACATTTTTAATTTTTAATTTTATTATGTATTATAAAGGTGTTCTAGAACTCCTTAGTGTCAGTTATGATCATTATATTAATATATGTATCAGGGATCGGCATTGGAGGAGTTTGTATTATATCATCTCTTGATTAGTTCGATTATATTAAGTTTTTTGAATATTATTATGTCATAAATAATATTATTTATATGTCAATATCAAACAATAATTTATAATGGGATCATGTTTGATTAATAGTTAACAAGGATTGTATATCCTCGTAAATGTTTCATCTGTTAAACCATTTTAGACTGAGTTTTATTTAAAAAAATATGGATTTTATCTATTATTTTGAGTGATTTTCAATTATATTTTTGTATATGAATGTCGTTCACATTAAATAATTAGATGTACTGAAAATTTAAAATTAATGAAAGATATTAATATATAGTATTATCAAATAGGGATTCCATTTGTATTTTGTAGAGGACCTTACATGAGAAAATCTATCATCTATGTCATTGAAATTATTTTAATGAGTTTTTTGACATTTTTCTTAAAAAATGTTACAAGATAATTCTGTTTGTTTTATTTTAGTCTATTTAACATTATTTGTGTTATTCTATATTTAAAAATAAATATACATATTAGTTAAATTTTAAATAACATTACTCAATTGTTTATCTATTGTAACATGATCATTAAAGATAACATAGTTACTATAGAAAAAATCAGAACATATGGGATGTGTGGTAATTTTGGTTATGATGAATGTTAATATCCCCTTATAAATTTTTAATGGGTACCTATAAAAACATTATGTTTATGCATGGAACCTCATGTAAAATAAATTATGGGTGTGATTTTCACTAATCACAATTAAGAATTTCATTTGGATCATGTTGAGGGAAATGTCAAAGTTATTTCCATGGATAAGGGAGTTTATGTTTTTCTCAATTATTAAAGTGAGATAATGTATCTATATGTTTTATAAATTAGAATAAATCTAGATTTTGAAAATTTTCCCCCATAGAATGACGATCTATGGTGTGGACACCAAAATGTGATAGATGCTGAGTGATTCTTCTTAGTGTTATTTAGAGGTGGAAGGAATCTTTTCATTCTAGCTGTCATGGTGTGTGAAATTAGTGAGATAGAATGATTGGTATCATAGAAAAATATGATATATGAATATTGTGAATATACACATGTTGGTGTATTTATAACTATGGGATGTGACATATTGGATGATCTCATATGATGATGATAATGTTTTTTGGGTAGATAGTTTTGCTCATGAGGTCATATACATCATTAATTATCCATGTCATGAAATTCCATACCATATATTTCCCTATTCATTATTAATTAAATAACATGGATATATGTATGGTGGGGATATAGGTAAAAAATGGCTATCACATGGGAGGTGACATCAGAATTCATAAAATAGATATGACTATGATTCATTAAAGTGACTTCATAAGGAATGACCATTTCCATAACACAAACATTATTTATTTATTCATAATTTATTGATGTATTATACAAGAAATCATTATGAAGCTAATGAAATATTAATATTGAGTGTAATGTATCCCCCTTTTCAACATGATATATATTGGATAGATTTAGAGTCTATCAATCAGAAGCCCATGGGAGACCCTAAGTGAGGAAGTTGTATATCAAATGGGAATGTAAATGTCAACTAGGATTTTATTTTATGTTGTCGAGTAATATAATTTAACTTATATTTTAGTTTACTCTGATCATTATAGGGAGGATCTCATACATGGACTGTTTTATTTTACTTTATTTTAAACTTTTACACATATTCTTTTCCAATGATATTTGGTTGTTTGGTTAAGGGTGGGTAATGAGATGATTTATTGTTCCCATGGGACTCTAATGAGTGATCCTTGTTGATATATATATATATATATATATATATTGCAATGTGATTACATGTAATGAGGAGTGGGAAGATTGTAATACCTCAAATTAATAGGTATTTATACCAGTTATTGATCAGGAATTGGGTCTTGGCCTGAGTTGGATCGTATAGGTGTGAGTTATAGGGGTGTGGGTTCTTTATAATCATAAATAGAAATAACTTATCTTTTTTTCATTTTTGGATTAGGGAGTTACATTGATAAATGTATTTTCCCCTATAATAATATTTCAATATACATGAACATTATCACATATGAATTTTGTATATCATATTTATTGGGGGTGTCCTATGGGGTCATTGGAATCAATCACTGTGAATAGGCATGAAATGGGTTTCAAGGTATATAGTTAAATTTTATGTTTTATTTTACAGAGAAAAATAACATAGTATAGAAATATTGTTTTGATGTAGAACGATTTGATATATGAGTATTCAACATGATACGATAATGTGAGTTGTCTTTCAAGACGTTATTTATAGTTATTCATTAATTATACTATATGTATACCTATTATACTTCCTAAATTTTGTTTAATTATTAATATGATCTATGTATGATTTTTTTATTAGGTTGATATATCATGTTATATTATTTACTAATTTTTCTTTTTGGACTCTATGGTCCAATTTATTCCGTGTTTATGACTATATGTTTTGTATAATCCACCACACTAATGGGTCTTATTGAATATTCTCATGAATCTAGAATAAAATATGTTCTTTTACATTTAGGTAATAAACTCACACTATGTCAAAATTTGGTTCTATATAGTATTAAGTAGTCTATATCTTATGATTTGGGTACTGTGAGATCTTACAGGGACCCTTTCTTCCCTTCCTTTTAAGATAACCATGTTGTAGTGGTATAATGTTGGATCATAGAAAATAGATTCTTATGGTGCTATTATTTGTTGGTATAGATAGGATATTGAGAGAACATTGGTACGCTAAGAGATGGTTTTTATTGAATTTAATCAGTTGAAAACCCATTTCACTCTGGGATTTTGTGCGTCATGAGATAGAGATATAATATTTATTTTAGGGTGGGAATGTGAATTCCATTGTTGGATAGAAAAGTGTCATAATTAGTCATATGATTTTGCTTTAAATTAAGGTAATTGTTCAATGAATCATCTCAGTTAATTTATTAGATTATTAAAAATGTACCAAAGGAGGTATTTTTTGAAACATTTCCCCATTTGATGTCATTATTTATTGAAGTAATATATAATTTATAATCAATTTATATAATACATAATAATTTTTTATTAGATTAATATTGGTATAATGGTATTAAATGATTGATTCTTTATTCTGTTTTCCCCTATATGATATTGGTTTTACGGGTATTAAATTATTTCAAACAAAACATTTAATAAAAAAAACTTGTGGTTTCATGAGGCAATAGTAAAATGGAGTAGGATTTTTAAATTTTAATGATATTTGTTGGAAAAGATTTTTTGAAATTAGTGTAAAACTTATTTTGGGAACAAAATTTTTTAATGTAAAAAATAGGAGACGATTTGAATAAATTGTTGTTTCAAAAAAATTAATTTTTAAGACACCATATAATTTTCACGACCATCTCCCACCAAAGTGCCCCTCCGGATCCATAAATGGTGAAAGGGAGATAATGACCCCCATGTCCCGCCTCCAGTAGGACCCGGGGTGGCGACTAGCACCAAGGGTAGGATTTTTTCACAATATGGGAGGCATTACCCATTTTATTTAATTAAGATTGGGAAAGAGGATGAGTCAATCACCAAAATAAAAGAAAGGAAAGACAAGTAAATAAACCCAAACCAATCCCACATGCATGTTTAAATAGTTCTGAATCATGGTACAAGTACAAGAAAGCTCAAAAGTACAATACCAAAAGAAAGAAGAGTACATCAACTACAACAACTCCAATTTTCCCGACTAGTAGGGTCCCGCACGGCCCTGGTAGTCCTCCTGGAAACCTGAAAGTAAAAATAGGGTGAGCATACAAGTATACTCAGTAGGGAAACCTAAAACACGCATGCACAAGTGGGGAGACATCCAAATGTCCCGTGAGAACAACAGAAGAAACCAAAATCTATCAAGGAATTTTAACCACCCAACCTCACCAGCCACGCTCACCAAAACAATAGGTAGTAGTATATAAGAACAAGATTATTGGGTACCCCGCACCACTTCCCAATATTTAGCTGCTCTTCCTAACGATGATTGTCCCGACGCTACCACACTCTTGTACCCGCACACACCTAGGCCTCACAACCAAGTCTCCTGCCCGCACACACCTGGGCCTCACAACCGCATATACCGCACGCACACACATGGGCCTCATCCCGAAGATTCATAGGAAAACGTAAATCTTCTTAAAGAGTCTTGGGCTAAAACCACCCCAACCAAAACCTACCTGAAGAGTCTTAGGTGTAAGGTCACCTCAAGCCATCACCACCTATGGAAGAAGGAGCAGGAATGAGCTAGTAACAATGGGGAAAACACCCTTTCCCATGAAATGGTAGTGTTCGGCACTAAGTGCTCATCATGGTTGGGGTGAGACAATACAAAAAGATACGGATATATATATATGTATACCAAACACATAGCCCAACCTATGGCTTCTAAATAGAGAACTGAGCACGTGACTCGGCACTACTATTTTGAAGTATGCCCACAACAATCAACCCCAACCCCATTTAGGTTTTCATGTTTCAACAGTATCAGTTTATTAGTTCTTTAACTACTATGAAATTATCCATAACCAACCACATCAATTGTTCATAAATCATATCTTTCCATCCACAAATCAAGTTATGAAAACACAAGCAACTCAAACAATTCCCTTCTTATTAACCAACCAACCACAATGATTATTATTCCCTTTCAATTACCATGCCCCACTATTCATTAACACTTATTCTTTTATTTATTATTCACAACCCATAGTTCTTTCACATTCAAACCCATCCCTTCAGCCCTGCTGCAAACCAACATAACCACAATCACACCAAAACCCATATATCACTATCCCTTGATACCATTTATCGCAGCCCTGCTACCCATCACCAACATAGCATTTATACCAACAATGAACCAAGACAACCGCAGCCCCGCTGCTCACCTGATCCAGAACAACCCACAAAACACTCCCTTCACATAAATAAACCCCAACCAGCACCCACATATTAATTATTTTAGTTTTCTTCAACTGGGGTGATCACACAAGGGTTCTGGTTATTAATTTAATCAGCCAACTTTACGTGACTAACCAATTTCCACATTCAACAATGTTTCCATCCATAAACGGTCTATAAAGATATGGAAACATGTAATTGCGCAAGCAAAGGCCCCCAATGACCATGATTTTTAGTAGGCATAATCCTATTCAATTCACAACATAATATCACAGGATATAAATAATGTAACTGCATTCACAAACTTCACATCCCCATTATATAAGCCAATTATTATTTTTATTAAACCAGTTCAAAAGTGTTTCACATAAACAAGAGGACACCCACCCCGCATGATGCACAAATTAGAGAGGCGAAGTAATGATCCCAACCTCAACAAGTTCTGATCACAAAGCTTCCCCAAATCAACTTTAGAAGGCGTTCTTCGACATCCGTTGCTTCTTGGGAAAACTCAGAAAAACCTCCTTGGGTGGAATGTGGGAAAGAAAGGACGAATAGAATGCAATGGATCCAAGCTCATAAGTTCCGCCTCGTCGTTACGATCCTGGGGCCACTGACGGATCATAAATCGGAGCTCGGACGAAGAAGTTATGGAAGAAAAGAGCATTTGAGTCTTTTGGGAGAGCTATTCTCAAAGGAATGGGCAGGAGAGAAGTGATTTGAAAAGGAGGAGAGGCCCCCTCCTTTTCTATATGAGAAAAAAATACTACATGGCGGGTACATTCTAGTAGACGGCGTGTACTCGACCATTTTAGACGGTCATCACGCGGCTTCCAACATAGATCCAACGCGGCACGCGACCATTGACTGGTCAACACACGGTTCGAGTGTAACGCGTATGTGGGGAGGGACTGCACGGCGTGTAGTATAGGATACATGGTGTGTACTCATTTATTTCACACGGTAAGGGCAGGGATCCAACACGGCACACAACCGTTGACTGGTCAACACATGGTTTGAGGGTAACGCGTACATGGGGAGGGACTACATGGCATGTAGTATGGGATACACGGAGTGTACTAATTTATTTCACACGGCAAGGACACGGCCTGCAACACAGGGTATACCCGGTGAGGGGGTACATAGATTGTAATCACACTACACGGCGTGTAGTTTCAAAATTCTGAAAAGTGTGGGAAAAGTCCATTTTACCCTCCAGAACACTTCATGACCTTCTTTTCGACAATGGAATGGGTCGGAGAGGTCCGGGCCATTTCATCAGATACCTATTAAAACATTCTCGTCCCCGATAATTCAAAATCCATCCCAAAAGAACCCAAAATGATACCTCTTAGGGCTCTTGTTATAACATGAACTAATCTAACAACCCTGATCAAATGTGTTTGTAATTCCTTCTCCTATGTCAAGATATTATCCGCATTAGGCGGCACTGACTCGCCTACACGGGTTTAATCACATCGTCATTATTGTGTCTCGATTAAGAATTGGGTCTTCCAACTTCCATATATTAGTATTTTTCAACATACACTTCCCCCAAAACCGTACAACCAACAAACTGACCGAACATGTGGTTTGGGGATATTCCTTCTCCAATGTCTAGATATTACCTACTTTAGGCAGCACTGACTCGCCCGCACGGGTTCAATCACATCCTCATTAATGTGTCTCGATTAAGGATCAGGTTTTTTCCTGTCCCCGCACATCCGGACATGTTACGCCCTTCCAGAGAACAAAGAAACAAAAGTCTCACAACTGAGAAGCCAAGCATTCTATATATCAAAGGTACATAGTATAACGTCAAAACGAAGCTCAGAATAATAAGGAAAAACACATGTCAAAACAACTCCTGGTACTGAGCATGCATCTGAGCCTACTGCTCAAAAGTGATCTCCTCAAGGCCACCATGCCTCCACAACACACGAACCAAGGAAATGGTTCGTCCACAGAGCACCTTCTCTTTACGATCCTTTATTCTGACTGGTCATTCCTCAATGGTCGCGTCGTCTCCCATATCTAACTCTACCCAGTCGATAACGTGAGAGTCGTCGTGTTAGTACCAACAATGCTGGGAGACATAGAAGAATTCATTAACCTTCTCCAACTGAGGTGGTAGGGCTAGCTGATATGCCACCTTGCCAACTCACCTCAGCACCTCAAAAGGTCCAATAAACCTAGTGGAGAGCTTAATCCCTTTCCCAAACCTCCGCTTCCCCAATCGAGGGGAAACCTTCAAGAACACATGATCTCCCACTTCAATATCCAAGTGCCTCCTTCGAAAATCAGTATAAGACTTCTGTCGGTCCTGAGCTGCTTTCATCCTCTCATGCACAAGCTGGACATTCTCTGTGGTGCTCTATACTACATCTAGCCCAAGATCACCTGTCTCACCAACCTCTACCCAGCAAATAGGTGAATGACATGGTATTCCATACAAATTCTCAAATGGTGCCATGCCAGTAGTAGAGTGGAAGCTATTGTTTTATTCAAACACTACTAAAGGCAAGTGTCACACTGATGATCCTCCGAAATCCAGAACGCATGCTCACAGCATGTCCTCCATCATATGGATAGTCCGCTCTATTTTCCCATCGTTCTGGGGGTGGAAAGCAGTTCTATGGCGTATCTGGGTGCCAAAAGCAGGTTGTAACCCTCTCCATACTCGTGAGCTAAACCATGTATCCCGATCTGAGACGATAGTCTTTGGAACTCCATGCAAATGAACCACCTCATCTACGTACCTCTGTGCTAAGGTACTCAACGGGCCTGACTCCTTAATTTCTAATAATTTAGATGATTTCATCAGTCGATCCACCACCTCCCAGATATCATCATAACCAACCTGAACTCTGGGTAGTCCTGTGACAATGTCCATTGAGATGTCATCCCATTTCCACTCGGTGACATATAAAGGATGCAACAAAACACTATGAATAGAGTGTTCAACCTTCACTTGCTGACACACTAGGCACTTAGCCACAAACTCTGCCACTGCTCGTTTCACCCTCGACCACCAAATATGTTTCCTCAGGCCTCTGTACATTTTTGAAACTCTTGGATGTACTGCCAAGGCTGAGCTATGGAACTCACGGAGAACTCCCTCACGCATCGCCTCCGGAACAAAAAACCATCCATGGAAAAGAATCCGATGTCGGCTGTCCTCTCACCATCCTTCTGGAGCATTTCCCTGATCGACATTATCATCCATCACATCTGCCTTGGAGTCCTCCCACTAAGACTCTTCCACCTTCTGCAACAAAGAGCATTGCACTGTCATCTGAAACAAACAACCTCTAACACCTTCTACCTTTGCATCCAAGTGGAAGGAAACCAACTCTCACATCGCTCTCCAGGAATCAGAGGATTCCCTAACCACTTTTTATGTGACTTCTTACTCATGGAATCAGCCACAATGTTTCCCTTACCTTCAGTGTTAGAGATCTTGAAGTTACAGTCTTGGAGAAACGCGACCCATCTCTCCTGCCGTAAGTTTAGGTCCCACTTGGAGAAGATATAACATAAGGACTTGGGATCTAACAAGACTACAAAGAGCTCCCCAAAGAGGTAATGTCGCTAAAATTTCGGTGTGAACACTACTGATGAAAGCTCTAGGTCATGGGTGGCATAGTTACGCTCGTGAGGGTGAAGCTGCCTAGACCCATAATAGATCAAACCCTTCTTCTCCATCAGCACGCACCACAATCCATGGCCAGAAGAATCACAAAACACCTAGTACAACAACCCTTACTCTAGAAACATGATTACGGGAGCAATGACCAACTTCTATTTCTGGTAGTTGAATGTTTTCCGAAAATTTTCACTCCCTTGGAAGACTTGGTTCCTCCTAGTAAAAGCCGTTAATGGAGTAGAAACTTGAGAGAAGTCTGAAACAGACCTCCGATAATAACTTGCCAACCCCAGGAAACTACAAACTTATACGGGTCCACTAGCACTCCATACTGAGACACAACATGCCCAAGGAAGTGTACTTCTTGTGTCAAGAACTTACACTTTGACAATTTCCTGTAAAGATGTTTGTGTCGAAGGACTTCCAAGACTGCCCTGAGATTCTCAACATTCTCCTCCTCTGATCTTGAGTATATCAGGATGTCATCGATAAACACAATGACGAACCGGTCCAGAAACTCTCGAAAGGCAAGGTTCATAAGTCCCATGAACACAGTTGGTGCATTTGTAACTCCAAACTGCATCGCTACAAACTCGAAGTGTCCATACCTATTCCTGAAAGCCGTCTTCAAGATGTCACTATCTTTTACTATCAGCTGATGATATCCAGATAGTATATCAATCTTTGAAAACCAACCTACTCCCCTCAGCTGGTCGAAGAGGTCATCTATCCTTAGAAGGGGGTAACGGTTCTTGATTATTATCTGACTCAACCTTCGATAGTCTATGCATAACCTGAGACCACCATATGTCTTCTTCATGAAAAAAATAGAAGCACCCCATGGCAACACGTTGGGTCGAATAAAACCCTTCTCCATCAGATCCTCAATCAGAATCCATAACTCTTGCAACTCCAAAGGTTCCATCCAATAAGGGGCCATCGAGATCGGATGGGCACCGGGATTTAAGTATATCCCGAACACAACATCACTTCGGGGGGGGGGGGGGTAGAGTCACAACCTCCTCGTGAAAACATTGAGAAAATTCCCAACAACCTATGGGTCATCCATCATCTTTGTATCAGCTGAAACCACTAATAACCTACCTATCAAGTAAAAGAGGGGATTCACATGCTGGATTCCCACCTGATAGGTCCTCTCTCCAACAAAAGATAGATGATGCCCATCCACGTCGGAGAACACGACCCTTCTTTGGAAGTAGTCGATGATGAAACTAACAGAAAACAACCATTCGATTCCTAGGATGACATCGTAACGATGCATCTGTAGAGAAAGAAGGTCCCCACTAGATCAATGCAGTCCCAACATCAGTCCACATCCTCGGTAAAATCAAGACACGCTGGTCTGGCCTCCAATTGGTGTACTCTGCATCAGGGGTACAGAATGTCTCTCTACCTCTAGACCCAAAGCATGGGCTAGACCGAGTGAAACAATGGAGTTCGAAGCTCTTGAATCGAACAAAGTAGAAACAAGAGTGCGGAACAAACAAATCGTACCTTGCACCACCTATGGTCCTCCCAATGTTGTCAACTCTACTACGTGCAACTGTCTACGCCCAGCTCCTATGCCTCTCTGATGTCATCTACCTCCCCGACTACGTCCTAGTCAAGGTCCCAGAGGAGCACCCTGAGATTGGCCTCCTCCCTCAAAGTCTGCCCTCAGAGGAGCAGGGTCCTTCTGCTGCTATAAGGGCCTTGCAGGCAATTGCTGCTGCTGAGGCAGGTGCTGAACCTGCACACCTCCACAGTACTAAGCTTGGGTCAGACACCGACTCTGAATGTGCTCGAAACCTCTACAAGAGAAACACTTCGGTCCTGGGATTGTGAAAAAGGGATGAGGACCAGAAGATCTGAACTGGAACTGCTGGGGCCTGCTCTCTATTGGCCTGAATCTGGAAGGTCCTATCACAAGAGACCTACTGCTGACTGCCTTCCCCTTCGATGAACCCGGCTGGATATCCTCTTGGGGTGCACCTTCCGGAGAGTGCATCCTATATACAACATCTTCCTTCTTCTGTACTTCCAAGTACGTCAGAAGGGAAAATAGGGTGACAATATACTTGAGCGAAGGATGATGAGCCTCCTCCAAATGTCTCACCCGAGACTCCTCATCCGGAAAGTGATTTGGAGAAAAGCGTAAGAGATCCTTGAACTTGATCCCCAACTCTCGCTCTGACATACTCCCCTACTGAAGTGAGAATAACTCCTGCCACTTCTCCACCTTGATCATGGAAGAAAGGAATTCCTCTCGGAAATCATTCTCAAATTCAACCCACAGAACTTCTATCTTTGTCCTCTCTCTGAGGTAGAGCATCCACCACTGACGTACCACACCTCTCAGCTGACTGACTGCTAGGGGAACCCAGTAATCCCTCGGAGCACAGATAAAATAAAAATCAATCCCTAGATCTTCAATACACCCCTCCATCTCCATATCTGAAGTACTACCCTCGTACTTCTTGAGGTTTTGTCACTAGAAAGAACAGATAGTCTTCTCCCACTGGTTATCTTCCTCCTCTTAGTCAATCCTTAACTGATCAACCACATGAATCTGCTAGGCCTCGGCTATATGAGCCACCTGGGGATGATGTCTAGGTGCCATAGTTGTACAGTAAATAATGATTTCCTAAGACCAAGTAGTAAGGAAAATTTCTCAAGTTTTAATTTTATCATTTTATTCAATTTCTTTCCCAGAACACCCAAATAATGTAAAAAACAATCATGATGATGTATGTACCTTCCCTAGGTTCTCTACCCTGTAATCAATGTAGTCTCACTTTGTCGTTCGGTAGGCTCATAGTCCTTGTATTAAATCACTGGGGGCCCTAAAATCCAGTGTCCTATCCGGTCTACTCTGGCCTATGTCACGCACCAAGATCAGCCAACAATGTTTCCCTACCATCCCATGAAATCCTCACTTTTCCTAACTCCAGACTCCATCCTATCTCTCAACCATCCATATGATACCATTATCTCACGACCCTCTCCCACCAAAGATGCCCCCCTGAGATGGCAATGGTGAAAAGGAGATAATGACCCCCCGAGTCCCGCCTCCAGTAGGCCCCATGGTGGCGACTAGAACCAATGGTATGAGTTTTTTACAATATGGGTTGCATTAACCTTTTTATTTATTTAATATTCGGAAATAGGATGCGTCAGTCCACAAAAGAACAGAAAGGAAAGACATGTAAATAAACCCAAACCAATCCCACATGCATGTTTAAATAGTTCTAAAACATGGTACAAGTACAAGAAATATCAATAGTACAATACCAAAGGAAACAAGAGTACAACAACTGCAAAAACTCCAACTGTCCCGACTAGTAGGGTCCTGCACAACCCTGGTAGTCCTCCTAGAAACCTGAAAGTAAATGTTGGGTGGGAATACAAGTATACTCAGTAGGGGAACCTAAAGCTATCGTGCACAAGTGGGGATACATCCTAATGTCCCATGAGAACAACAGAAAAAAAAATCTATCAAGGAATTCTAACCACCCAACCTCACCAGCCACGATCACCAAAACAATTGATAGTACTATATAAGAACAAGATTATTGGGTACCCCACACCACTTCCCACTAGTTATCTTCTCTTCCTAACGGCAAGCGTCCGTACGCTACAGCACTCTTCCCTCCCACCCACACCTGGGCCTCACAACCACGTATCCCGCCCGCACACACCTGGGCCTCAGAACCGCACATTCCGTCCGCACATACCTGGTTCTCACAACCACGTATCTCGCCCGCACACACATGGTCCTCACAACCGCACATCCTGCCCACACACACTTGGGCTTCATCCCGAACATTCTTGGTAAAAATTAAACATGCCAAATGATTTTTGGGCTAAAATCACCCCAACCGAAACCTACCTAAAGAGTCATAGGTGTAAGGTCGCCTCAATCCATCATCGCCTATAGAAGAAGGAGCAGGAAGGAGCTAGTAACTTAGGGGAAAACACCCTCTCCCATGAAATGGGAGTGTTCTGCACTCAGTACTAAACATAGGTGGGGTGAGACAAAACACAAAGATACAGATATATATAAGTATACCAAACACACAACCCAACCTATGGCTTCTAAATAGAGAACTGAACACCTGCCTTGACACTGCTATTTCGAAGTATGCATACAAAAAACAACCCCAACCCCATTTAGGTTTTCATGTTTCAACAGTATCAGTTTATTAGTTCCTTAACTACTGGTCAACTATCCACAACCAACCACATAGATCATTTGTAAATCATATCCTTCCATCCACAAATCAAATTAGAAAAACACAAGAAACACAAACAAGTCCCTTTTTATTAACCATCCAACCCCAATGATTATTATTCTGATTCCATTACCATGCCCCACCATTCATTAACTCTTCTACTTTTATTTATTATTCACAACCCATAGTCGTTCACATTCAAACCTATCCCTACAGCCCCGCTTCCACCCACCATAACCACAAACACACCAAAACCCGTACATCACCATCCCTTGATTCCATTTATCGTAGCCCTACTTCCCATCACAAACATAACATTTATACCAGACCAAAACAAAGCCAACCGCAGCCACACTACTCACCTGATCCACAACAACCCTCAAAACACCCCCTTCACATAAATAAACCCCAACCCGCACCCACAAGTTTATTATTTCAGTTTTGTTCAACCGGGGTGACCACACAAGGTTTTTAGTTATTCATTTAATCATCCAACTTTACGTGATTAACCAATTTCCACATTCAACAATGTTTCCATCCATAAACTGTCAAGAAAGATAGGGAAGCATTTAATTTCGATTGCAAAGGCTCCCAACGAATGTTATTTTCAGTATGCATAAGCATATTCAATTCACAACATAATATCACAAGATATAAATAATGTAACTACATTCACAAACTTCTCATCCCAGTTATATAAGCTAGTTATTATCTTTATTAAACTGGTTAAAAAGTGCTCCGCGTAAACAAGAGGACACCCACCCCGTATGACGCACAAATTAGTGAGACGAAGGTAAGATCCCTACCTCAAAAGGTTCTGATCACAATGCTTCCCCTGATCAACTTTAGAAGGAATCCGTCGGCGTCCATCGATTTTTGGAAAAACCCAGAAAAACCTAATCGTGTGCAACATGAGAATGAAAGGATGAAGGTAAAGAAACAGATTCCAGATTAGAAGTTCCTTCTCATTGTTATGATCTCGTGGCCACTGACGAATCGTAAATCGGAGCTCGGACAAAGATGTCATGGAAGAAAAGATCCTTTGACTCTCTTGGGAGAGCTCTGCTCAAAGGAATAGGGAGGGGAGGAGTGATTTGAAAAGTAGGATAGGGCCCCTCCTTTTATAGGCGAGAAAAATAAAATTACACGGCGTGTACTTTATAGTACACTGCGTGTACTCGGCCATTTCACACGGTCACCACGCGGCTTCCAACATGGCTCCAATGCGGCACGCGACCATTGACTGGTCAACACACTTTTTGAGGGTAACACGTACCTGGGGAGGGACTACACAGCATGTAGTATGGGATACACGGTGTGTACTCATTTATATGACACGACAAGGACACATCTTCAACACGGCACACAGTCATTGACTGGTCAACACACAGTTTGAGGGTAATGTGTACGCGGGGAGGGACTACACGACGTGTAGTATGGGATACACAACGCGTAAACATTTATTCCACACTACAAGGACACAGCCTTCAACATGGGGTATACCCATTGAGGGGGTACATGGTGTGTACTCACACTACACGGCGTGCAGTTTCAAAATTCTGAAAAAGTGTGGGAAAAGTCCATTTTACCCTCCAAAACACTTCATGACATTCTTTTCGACAAAGGAAAGGGCCGGAGAGGTCTGGGCCATTACAATAATATTTTCTGGATGGAAAATAGTTTTTACTTTTTTTATGTTATGAATCCATAACAAGTGAAAACTATGTTTCTTGAATTGACTTGGAGTGAATCGGTATTTTAGTTTTAATTATTACATTTATATAATTTTTTAGAAATATATTTGTCTCCCAATCATGATAAATTTGTTGTTAGTGTCATTAATGTATATTGAGATGTCGTTTTTTGGGTTAATTATGTTTTGATGCATGAGATGCATTTTTATAAGGGGATTTAAATACATTTGAATAAGATTATTATTGATGGGAGGAAAAAATCCACGTGTTTTATTTTATAATTGTTCAGTTTATGTTTTGGTTTTTTTACAAGATTTTAAATTATCTTATTTCGGATATTTTGTTTGAGAGGGGTTCTAGGGTGATGATAATAGAATTATGAGAGTGTTTATGGATATAAAGGAGATAAATAATGTCGTGTGATAATGGATTCCCCCACAATCATTATAGAGATAATTCTTTTCTCGGTAATGAAATATTTAGTTAATAATAAATTTTGGTATCAGTATCTCATTTTAGATGTGTAATTGTAGTTCAATATAAGAGTATGATGTATTTGAAGAAAATTAATGGTCAGTGGGGTCATAATTTAATGTTTAATGGATATTAAGGAATCATGTGGGAATTATTTGTTATTAAGGGGAGTTAAAAACTACCTGTTAAGTATTGTTAGACCAAATGATGTTGGTATTACCCATAATTTTGGTTTATGGTTTATTATTAAATTTATTAAATAAAATCAAAAACATAATATTCATATTTGGATTTTGATGTATTTGAGTGTGGCATTCTAATGGGAAAATTTGTGTATATTTAATAGGGATTGATATATATATTTTATACTCTAGGATACCATTCTTTCACAACATGAAAAAATTATTTTGTGGAATGTTAATATATAGGATTACATTTAGGATTTTTTTGATGTCACCAAGAAGCAAGAGACAATACACAATGATCCCTATATGTTAAAATAAATTATGATTTCATTGTATATCAGATATAAATGGAGTATTCTAAACTATGGATAAACAAATTTAATATAAAACACTGTTATAGAGCTTAGATATGGATCAAACTAGTTTAATTCCTTACAACTATGTGTATGTACTAACGATGTTAAATGTAAGAAGACCCTAAGTGCACAACCAATCACCGAAGGGAAGAAACTGGCATTGATGTTATTTTAAAAAATTTCTTATAGTTATTTAACATCAATTTGTCTAACACTGCATTTAAATAAAATTCAAAAGATAAATTATTTTAACACCTTTATACTTTATTATTTATTACTTTTTATATAAATCTATAATCTTCGGCTGCTTTCGATACACCCATCTTATTGTCTAAATAAACCATAATATGGTATTCCATTTTAACCAAGCCAATAAATAAGATAGTATAAATTGTAGTAAATAATTTATTAAAATGATAATTATTTCACTTGTGTAAAATTAATTAATTAGATATTAAAAGGTTAGATATAAAATTTATAATTGTTTTAATGTAAAAAAATCCTTTTTCCAAATAAAACTTTTTTCTATGCGTGGAATTTAAAATTTTCTTAATAAATTAAATAGTACATTTTTGGTATATTATTTTAATGAAATCAATATTTTATATATTAAATATAATATATTAAAATATCTCTACACTTTTTCTATGAAAGGAATATGAATAAAAGTGATTTTATAATTAAAATATATATTTTTTAGTAATTTGTTTTAATATATTTTTGTGCACTATTTTTAAAAATAAATTTCATACACAAATAAATATTTAATTTTATAAAATAAATTTAATATTTGGAATAAATATGTTCTAATTTGGATAATAGATCTCATATAATTTTAAGCATTATATATAGTAACCTTGGTAAAATCTCCATTATGTAAATCGAGTTAATATAGGAAAAATATATGTTTCAAGTTCACCATTTTACATATATATTTCTATAAGATGATTTTTATTCTACACTTTTCACCTTATTCTTGATTTTGAATTATTTTATGGGAGACATTCCCTTGAAAATGTATTATATATTATTTAGAGAAAATTAAAATGAAAAATGTCAATGTCTTACATTTATATTTGTATTATATATCCAAGTAGTTAATGACGTTTCTTAAGAATGAATATAAGTATCTATATTGATATTACTTATATTTTTTCGCGATGTTATTTTATTTATTATTTTTAAAATTAAAATAAATAAGATAAATTCTTTTAAAATGCTAATATTGAATATATATAATTAATTAAAAAAATTATTGATTTATTTATTATCAAAAGAAAATTAATTTGAGTGAGTTACGGTGTTCCATTAATTAAAATTATGAATTAGAAATATTATTTTGTGATAATATATTATAATTGATTACATTCTTTATGTCAAATTTATTGAACATTTTCAAAATTTACCTGAATGCTAATTTTAAAAGAAAATATAATAAATGAAATAAACATGATTTATATATTTAAATAACTCAATTTAGATAATATATTATCTAAAATATCACTAATTTTATATTTGGGAGTCTTTATCTACAATATATATATAATTATATCCATTTAAATGGGTAATATGCAGTACTACAGATAATGATAATTTTTTAAACCAAGGGGGTTTAGACAAAAATAAGTTTTAAGACATCAAATTAACAATTAAGAATGTTATTTGATGATTAAAAACCATATAATCCAAAAATAGAATCCAATATCAATAAATTTAATGAAATTTAAATATATAATGACATTAATGATATTTAATCATTATGAAATTTCAAAAGTGCCCCTCACCTTATTTAAATTAGTGAACCTTTTCCCTTCACTTCTTTAATCATTTTGAGACATATAACTCATCAAAACATATAAAATTCTTTATAACCTTTATAATCTTCCATCTATATTTATTTTTATTCCCAAAATACAAACCCTTGGATATGTAACAGGATATCTAAGGGAATTCATTCAATAAAGAGGTAATCTAAGTAACCAATCACCGTATATATATTTCTTATTTTAAAACCTCTAAATTAATGGAATTTATTTTAAAATTAGAAAACATAGTATCCTAAATATATTAATACGTTATTTTGATTATGAAATCACCATTTTCCACCTATTTTCATCAAATGAGAAGTAAAACTGTCATTGATGCATACATACAGCTCACCATTTCCATATAGGGATACAATTCATTATCTACCACCATATTTCATGTATGGTTGCTATTATTGGATTAATGTTCATATACTATACCTATGAAATTATTATAAAACTATAATTATAATATCACATCTTACATATTTCCTTTAAAACATTGTAAAATGATAATTCCACTCATGCGTACATATTGACTACCACATCCAGAAAGAAATTAAATATATTTCTCAATAATATTTAACATGAAAGCTAAAAATATAATATTTTATTAATATATATATGATATAATAAGGATTCTATATTGGTAAATTATTATTTAAAATTCTATAATTCTAACAGTTGAAAAGTGATTACATATTTCATGAATTCGTACGTCCTATTATCTCTATGAACTATGTAATTCATTTTTCTATCTCTATCATTAATGTATGACTAAAATTTTATATTTATTATAAATATATGATATTTATAAAATGAATAAAATTTTATATATCATTTTACCATAATAATATTACATGTATTTTAACTGCTAAATCCAAAAAAACAAGAAAAATACATTTAAAAGATGAAATATAGATAGTAACAATAGATTGTTAACAAATGGGAGATAAAATTTTATCTCTAAAAAAATATGTTGTGATAAATATTAATATGGTTCTATAATATATTTATAATAAAAATTTATTTAATATATAGGAATATATAAAAAGTAAAAAGGAATCAAGGCTATAAGAAAATATTTATTTAGGAATCTCATCATCATTCAAGATTATTTATGTTTATGTATTTATTAAGGGATTTTTTTGATAATTATTTAATAATTCAATATATTTCAATCATTTCAGGGTTATGATGATATTTTTTTGAAATATTTTTTGTTTTCAAAATTTGGTACACAAAATTATTGATATAATAATTTTAATGAAAAGTAATTATATATAATGCATTAGATAATTTTTTTCCTTACAAATACAATTATTTTTACTAATTATTACAATAATATTTTTAAAATTATCTAAATAAATTATTATGGAAAATTTTACCCTTTTTTACTTTTTTAAAGAAAAATTGATTAGAATTATCATATCATCATCTGAATGTTTTACTTTTATACCATTTTACAATATTTTTAAAGAAATATTGTTTATCATATGTATATAATGTATCTAATATCCTCTTTTATAACCACTAATTTATTTGATGTTTCCATTAAAATTCTCCATTGTTACGATTAGTTATAATTATTTGAAAAAAAATGTAGAAATTTTATTCATTTTAAAAAATAATATCAAATGTGAAAAGTTTAGTTTCTTCAAGAATGTATTTTAAGAAATTTTTATTGTATTTATATTCATAAATGACCAAAACCCTCAATTTGATTATGCTCAACTAGGAATATTTTTCAATGATACCATACTAATAATTTTTATGTATTATTTATGACTTGTTTTAGTGGAGATACACGATTGTTATTCAAAAACCCATATAAATCTGGATTGTTTGTTATTATTTTTATTTATTGGGAAAAGTATTATCATTTTACATTATTATTTTATTTTATAATTATTTAAAATGGATATGTATCACTCCTTTAATATGAGGAATTCATTGAACATAAGATATTATCGGTGGGACCCATATATCCCCTTGATGGATCAGTAGGTCTCATGTGAAAGAATAGATTAAGTATTTTGTTGAGGCAATACCCATTTAGGAAGTATTTCTTCATACAAGTCATTAACAGCTTGTTTTTATGTATGCACCTATACATTACCTTATTATGATATTAGTTCCCAATGTACATGTTATGATTTTATTAGTTATGGTATCAATGGATTTATTTAAATATCATGTTATTATTTATATGGTATTTTTTATCAATATTTATTTCTCTCATATTATTCTCTCTTCTCATGTTATAGATTAAAGGGAATTTTTTTTCAAAGAGTTACCTTTCCATATTTATTATACAATATATATTTATGCTATTTTTTATTTTACGCATTCCCTTATTTAGAATATGACCTCCACGCTTTCTTATGTTTCTATTCCCTTGGATTTTGTGATTCATATTGTGATTAAAATGCAGTGATATGCTATAGTGAATGATGGGTTTCTCAATGAAAATACTATATTGTATTTTAGTTTTTCAATTTTAAAGAGAGTTTCAAGTATATTTCTTGTTTTTGAAGATAAACAAAATTAATTTACTTTTGGTATTTGATTCATCATATGATGTTTGAATCTAAAAAATTAAACAACAACTCTGAGATACTAGGTTTTGGGTACATAAAGTTGGTTTTAGAGAAATATTTAGTAGAAATTATGTGGATATTGTTTCCAAAAACATTGTCCAAAAAATTAACTCCAATCACATAATTTTTCAATTTTATCAATGAAACTGATATTATATGAGGATATTGTATCATGTGACAATATGATAAGAGAAGAAGTAGAAAATATAGAGTGGAATGATTTTATATGTCCCATCATGAAAAAAAATTCATTCTGAGAAATTCATGCATATGGATAGAAAATTATAATGAAAATCACAATTGGATGATCAAAATGAATCTGTATATCAAGACACCTATACATGATTAAAAAGTCATTTTTTGTACTATATACGTAATCTAAAAAAATATTAACTGATTATTTAGGTTGATTATGGATATCCTTCGAATAAAATTAGTTTTAAAAACATTCTCATTATATGTGGATATAGTATCATGTGACATTAAGAAAGATAAATAATTATCTAAGACATATAGATTTGAAGGAAAGTATGATAATATTTATGTGGTTGAGCATTACGTAAATGAAAAAATGTTAATAAAAATAGAGGAAGGGTATAATTTACATCCATTAATAAATTTGATTATAGACATCATGGAACATACTTCATGGGAATGATATTTTTTCACAAGCATGGTGAAAAAGACCACAATGTTCATAATTTCATGGGAATACAAGAATATTTCGAAGTAAAATTATTTAACTATAAGTATATATGAATATATTAAAATTATATCCTAATGATTCAAGTGAATTTTACCTTGATAATACCTTCAGAACAAGTCCAATATTATTTTTTAAAATAAACTGGTGTGGATAATCATAATGATTATGTGGAAGGTAATCAAATCATATCATGAAATTTAGAAAATGGTTTTTATGATTCTTGATCCTCAAACTATTTTATACCCTCTATAGTTTAGTGGGAAATTATATATTTTCATAGAATTTTATAAATTGAGTAACCATCAAAGAAAACATGGGTAATTATCAATGAAAAACGATGTTTTATTCATTTCTCGATATCAAATGTAAAAAATTCCTATTTCCAGATATCATTGTTTTAAATATGAATGATATTTATATAATCAATGGTATTAATTATATATCAAAATAGGATAAAATAAAATATTTAAAATAAATGGGAATTACTATTATTGTTGATTATATAGGGTTATATACATATATTGAGTGGATTCTTAATCATCTGATTCATCTCAAGAACCACCTCATTACATCATGTAAATTCAATTCTTGGAGAAAAAGATAAGATAAAATTTATGTATGGAAACTCTAATAATAAAATTGTTGATGTACGTTTTTAAAAGAATAAATATATATATTACATTATAAATTTTATGGAATTCCACCATATCATGAATTTTAATTTTCCATTTTATTAATCATTTCTACAATATAAATATAAAAAACTCCCTATATAAAGGACACATTATAACTAGTGTTATTGGAAAAAATATCTAGCGGTGTTTTTCAATAAGGGATTTAAGGTATTTTTTGTTTCACCATGGGGATCCTCTATCCATTTCTTTTATAATTTCGGTTGATCTACAATGCTATAAAGTGTGTGTGGGTAATTTAATTATATAATGATAATGAAAAATTATTATCAACCTCGCAATAAAGGCTTATTCGATAAAAATCATTGATAAAAATATTTCTCAATAATTTACCTTCATTATCGGTGTCATAAATTGATATTGAAGATGGAAGATAATACTAGGACAACATTATGTATGTGGTATAAGCATTAATAGATCACAATAACTCCTATTATATTAGCTAATACACCAACTATCATAATAGATAAAATAAACATTTTATTCAAGGAATATATTGATAAATATTTAGTGGAATTTATTTAGGATATCTTAGGGTCATCCATAAGAATTAAGGACAATAAAAATATCAATTGACTTATTCTTGAAGCATAGAGAAGAAATTATTTTTTGGAAACTTTAGAAATTATGAATTTTTTAATTAGAAACTTTCCATTCTTAACCACATTGTCTGCAAGGATGGAATCATATTCGATCCTATGAAGAAAAACATGATCTATTAATGGTCTAAATCAAGGTAAAAAATAGTTTTCAGTTATTTAAATTTTTTTATATTACTCTCTTCAGGTTTTAAAACAATTTTCTTGATTGGAAAAGCAGTTAACCACTATTAGATGTATATGGTTTAAGATCATATGGACAATGGAATGCGAAAACTATTATGAAGAATTACCATGGTGATTGGTGAACTATATAATTATAAATATACCATCACTAAATGATGTATTTTTTATATAAAGTGGTTCATCGATGAAGGTACGACATTGTTTCTTTATGTATAATTATAATGTTATTGACAATTAATAAAGGCATTCTAGGATTCAGAAGAAAAAAACTAACCAACCGGTGATTTTGAGTTGGTAGGCGTAATAATATTTTTCAAGATAGAGAGACACTAATTCTATGTTTAGAAGTGTGAGATATACATAGATCATAAGGTTTTGAAATAATTGTTTAATATAAATATCTAAATATGAGGAAAATTATATGGCTCGAGCTACTCAAGGATTATGATTTCTCAATAAACTACCATCTAGTGATAGAAAATAAAGTATAATATAAATTGAGGTAGAAATATAATTGATTTATGACCAAAAAGTTGATTAACTAGGATCCAATAATCATTATCTAATAATGATTTATATTTGAAATATTATGAAAGGGGAGAAATCATCCCCTTTTTAAATGATTTCCATCACATATTTCTTGGAAATGATAAAATAAACTCAAACTATTGATGAGAATCATCGAAGTAATATTGATTCTATGAATGATGGGAAATAGGAAGACATTATTCATGAGGATGGTGTTAGGAAATTTTTAATGTGATTATATCTTCCATCTATATCTAATTTTATAAGGGAATTGTTGGGTTATGAACATATCTCAAATTTCTCTATATACCCTAATAGTATAATGATATATTGATATATGAAGGAAATTTTTCTGTGAGATAATTTTAAATTATAATTGTTTTATTATACATCTAGATGTTTTGTTTTTTAATAAGTGAAGGACGATATACAAAATCCTAGATAAATCATTTAATCAATGCATATTCCTAGGTGGAATTAAAATTCCATTACTATGGAATTTTTCCTTGGATTTCCATTTTTAGAAAAATGAGGATATATGGGTCATTTTTTGTCGCCTCATCAAATATACACATTCCCCAAATATAATAGATGATTTAATCCTTGATTTTCCCTCAAAAAAATATATTAATTATACTATAAAATGTTATCACACAAATATTTCAATTATGTCCCATCAGGAACCCAAAATTACATTGAAATTTTAAAAAATTATTTGGATGTATATTGATACAGACATTATTTCAGCTTCACTTATCACTCACCAACTAATGGACAATTTTAAATTATTATTTAAATGTTATAAGACATGTTTCATTTTCAATATCTTAACATTCGTTTATATGTAATCAATATTTAACATTTTAGATTTATCCTATCATGATAGATTTTATTCATGTATTCATATGGCAGCGTATGAGTAATTATATGGAATGAGAGGTCATACTATAACATGATGGTATGAGGTTTTTGTTAATAATATTATAGGCCTAGAATATGTGGTGGAGAAAACAGAATACATAATTACTATTAAAACCCCATAAAATAATATCAATTTAGATAAAGCATATGTGATAAAAACTAAAGGTGGGATTCGGAATTTCTAGTGGTGTATTATGTTTTCATGATATTATCTTTATGGAATTGTGTTTTAAGGTATAATAACAATGTGAAATTGGTCCCTAGTTATATAATACCTTTTAAAATATTATAAAAAAATTAATTTTAGTCTTTCCATTGGTAAATATCACGATTTGTATCTATATAAATGATTTGTTTCATATGTCATTGTTATATAAGTAAATTACATACTAAACCCACGTGTTCACCTCTAAAATTAAGAAAATTGAAATCTAATAAATATTACTAGCATTCTCTAATCAAGATTCTTGATACCCGAGTAATAAAATTTGTAATTAAATGACACGAATAGTACTAGTGCATCAATGAAATCAAAATTAAAATGAGGGAATGTGGGAACATGAATAAATTAAGATGGGGAACTATCCAAATATGATCACAAAGTGACATTGTAGAAATATTTATGATGATTTTTTTAAAGAAGGGAATAATATATCACTTTAAAACATTACAATATATATGTATTTTAAATAAATTTAATGTGTTCCATAGATTGTTATAGACAAAAATCCAAGAAAAATAAACAATAAGATTTTATACTGTTATATCATAGAAATCAATTTGGTTTGTTAAAATAGTAATAAATATATTTTTAAAGTTATTTTATTTAAAAATTTATAATATAAATTCATTAATTAAAAATTTATTAGAAATAAAAAACATTTGAATAAAATGTAAATATATTTCTAAAAAATGTATATATATGCACATTGTTTTTTTGTATTAAAAAATTAATTTAATAATAATTTATAAATTAATTTTTAATATAATGATATAATATATTCATTCAATTTTATTACACTAAACTATTTTTTTTACTATGAATGCAATTTTATCAAACCAAATTGTTTTCTTAAAAAACTATTTTCTTCTATGAGGTGTTTTCATCACATTATTTACACAAGTACTTTTAATTTCATTATATTCTCATAATTTTTTTTAAAAATTGAAAAAAATGATCCCTTATTTGGATTCAAGAATTCCAAATTTAGTTAATTTGTCCTTTTATAGTTACGATGAATTATAAAAGTGGTAAAATTTATCACCTCAGTAAATGGTAACTCAGATTAATCTAGGATAAATGTACATATCATGGTATCCATTTTCTATAAAATTTATTATAGTGTGAGTATAATTCAATTTTTATCCCCATTGTTTCAAATTTAAATTTTTTTATGAAAAATTTGTACATCAAAGTAACAAATATAATATTTAAATAAATGAAAAAATATTAAATGTAACTCTCTCATATTAAAATATATAATATGAATACACATATGAGGAAAAAAAATCTATGTTTCTAAATATCCATTTTCACATCAATTAAATTATTTTTATGATTTATTTTAATTTATAAATTTTTGTAATTAAATAATGACCTTACATTCTTGTGAAATGCTCATAATTTATTTATTTAATCATAAAAAATCTTTAATAAATGATATCAAAAATATTAAAAGTAAAATTATTTGGTTGAAATTTATTTTTAAACTTAATTTAGAAACAAATAATAAATATTAGTGTTATGTAATGTAAAAAATTTTATTTCGAAATAACTATTCATGAATTTTAATTAAAATTAAGTAATCATTCAAAAATATTACATTAATGATAACTTTTCAAATGAAAACATTTAAAAATTATTAAAAAATAATTTAAATAACATAAATATAATAATAAAGACTCTATATTTTCTAAAAACTTAATACCACATCCATTTATTAATAAATTTTTACCACATATGTGAAATTATAACCCTTTAAGACAAAAAAATATGTTATTATAGTTAATATTAAAATTGGTTAAATCAAGGGGATAAATAGAATGAAAATGTCATAATCACATATTAATGCAATATTTTTTTTAAATTTTTAGATTTTATTTCAACCACATTATATCTTATAATATAAACACTGTCCTTTTTGAGTAATTTTAACTGTATAAAAACATTATCATAATTTAATCTATTACAAAATTCTAAAAGTACCCCTCATCTCAATTATAAAAGGGAACCTCATACCCTCTCTTATTCAATCCTTTCATGTCATAATACCTTTTAAACATACATACCCACATTCTAGTGGTGTTTGTATTCACAAAAAACCATCATATATGATCCTTATGAAGATATCCAAATAATTTCATTCCATGTAAAGGTATTTTCATTAACCATTGACTTTCACATTAATTATTGTTTTACTTCATATATTTCTATAGTACTTATAACAAATAATAATCTCAATATAATAAATGTTTAGTTTTTTTAATTTTATGATAACAACATTACCCACCTTTCTCCATCAAATGATAATTGAATGTATCACTCATGCATATGTACGTCTTACCCTCACCATGTAGGGATAAAATTCATTATCCACCACCATATTTCTTGTATGGTTATTATGATGGGTAAAATATTTTTTATAAATAATACATAATTATAATAAACTATGTATAATAAGAATTGTAACATCTTACCATCTAATCTATTGGAAAACGATAACATCACTCGTGTGTATGCATGGTGTAACACCATCCAAAAGCGATGTGATTTGATAATCATTTATATTTCACAAAAATGTTAATAACAATAAATATAAGTAATATATTTGTTGTATATTATATTAAAATTATTATGGAATACTAAATTATTATTTCCCTTTCATTGGTTCCATCCATTAAAAAATGAATACTACATTCATGATTACATAGGTCCCACAGTCTGCATAAATATTGTAATTATTTTTTCTATCTGTATAATTTTTTTATTAAAAAATACCATTATATTTAAATTATTATATATATATACCATGAATAACAATCTATAAAATATATAACCAAAGTAAAATTACATAGACAAGAACTACGAAATAAATACATATGTGAAATATTATGTAATTAATGCTAGATAAAATTCTAATAATAAGTTATTGATAATAAATAGGTGGTAATAGTGTACTAGAAAATAATATTCAGACCTATGATAAAATATAGGTGGTAGATAATTTCCACATGAATGCGATGACTAGGAGGTGGTGCAATCATGATTCATGAAATCTGAGACACTGTAATGATGCAGGCAGTATGATGTAGGCATGACGCTGCACTAGGCAATTGGGCAATTTTTCGGGTCATTGAGCAATCTAATGATCTTCCTGACCACTGACCCTTTCATATCTCTACAGAATAAATAAGGATGTACGGGTAGTCTATCCCTTAAGGGGTTATGGCATGCCTTTCCATCCTGTTAGTGTGGTACTACTGTATTTAATGTAATTTCTCCCCCAAAATCCTGAAATATAAATATTAATATGTATTAAATATTTTAATGTGGTTATATAATATATTTTAAATAAAAATATATTTATTATATTTGAGTTTTGGACATGTACGATGTAAATCACACTAGTGGTATAGGTTTACTTATAAATATCATCAATATTCTAGATTGTTTATGTTTAATACTACCTGAGAATAATTGATTGATATTTCTATCATAATCAAAATCTATTTAATCCTCTTCTAGATATTCATGTAAATTAAATATTACATAATCATTTTCCATTATTTTGTACTTAAAATAATGAGAATATTTTTGATGAAAATATATCTTTATTTTTTTATTTGGTCAAAGATAAATTTTCTTCCAAATCCATGTTCCCAAAAAAATTTAAACAATTATGAAATTTTTAAAAATTATTAATAAAATACATTTTTTATTTTTTTACAAAATATTTTTAAAATATTCTTTATTTAATTTTTCAAATGTTGTATGTTTTAACTATTTTACAATAATGTGAATGGAATATTTTTTTTACTTAAGCTTCATTTACACAACTAACAATTGTTTTTACCACTCAATACTATTAATATTACCTCAAACGTTTCCAGGATTCAATTATATTAATTTTTCCCAAATATTTTTTATTTTTTAAAAAAAATGAATTTTAAATTGAAAATGTTATTTTCATCGAAATTTTTTTTCCTGAAATTATTATGCTACCACAATTCATCTATAAAAACAGATATGTTTTTTATTATGTTCTACTATAGAAATTGTTTGATGATAAAATATTTTTTCCATTGAATGGTTTATGTAAGTACCTAGATTTTTATTTCAGGTATGGATCTTGTTTTTCAGGTTGTCTGAAGAAAAATGAAGAGAATAGGATATTTCTATGTACAGGTCGTGTACTTTTGATTACATGTCGTGTACCTATCTTACCGTGTACTATAGTTTTTTTGGTCATATAATGGATGTTCCCATGGTCTTGGGGTGACCTAGAAGACCTCTTTTGTCGGGGGATGGTTAAGGCCACTACATACTGTGTAGTATTAAATAACACGCTATGCATATTATTTTTAATTGATATATTGGATAAGGCTTTCATCTCTTGTCCATAAACAAAATTTTCATCATGTGTCTCATACCAGAATTCTCAGGAAAGGTGAACGAATATCGAACCCCAAAATATCTATTAGAGCACCGATTAAGACACCTTTAGGTGTGTTGGATCCCCACATGTGAGTTATCGAATCCCCTACAACCATTCTTCCTGATTCTTCCTCTCTCATGGGTTATTCAAGGTAGATAGTTTTTCACCATTTTATAGAGCTAAAATGATATTGGCCAATTCAAGGGCCTACATTTAGGTGTATTAATCATACGAAATTGATGTAGGCGGGGTTTTCATTTCATTGCTGGTATATATATTAAATATTCTAAAATTTCTACATAACCTTGATTAGGGTATTACATGATTTGGAATTATTCCATATTTATTACCTTCTATATTATGATTCACTGATAAAGGGTTATTGCTTATACATAAGGTTTGATACCTTGTTATGAGACAACCCATGGGTGTGTTTCCCTTGATTGGTTCTTTATGATAGATTGGTCTAGGATGCTAGTTAGTATTTCCTTGTTTTATATACCTTGGTTGGTTAAGATGGAATTTGGTTGATTATATGACATGAATGTGATATGATTTTGAATGAGTATCCATGTAGTAGTTTTATGTTACATGATCTGATTTAACATTATTTACAACATACCGTTAGAGCCTTGGTGTAGATGATTGACCGAGGGTGTTGACTATGAGATCTACCAAAGAGTTTGTTTATATGTTATTGATAGTTTGTTGACCTCGGGTTATTGACCATGAGATCTACCCAAGAGGAAATTTATAATTTATTTACATTATGTTAACCTGGGTGTATTGACCATGAGATATATAAAGGTGGTTGTTTATAATTCATTGATGCCATATTGACCCAGAGGTACTTACCATGAGAGCTACACAAGTGTTCATTTTTAAATGATCAGTTCTATGTTATTCCAAAAGGGTTATACCGTGATAGCTTTCCCAAAGGTTCATTTGTGAATAATTTAATGATTGTGAAGTCTGTGTCAAGCCAAAGAAAAATCATGGATTCAGTCATACATGTTTTGTTAAATGGTCTTCTAAGACAAATGTTTTGTTACAAACATAGGGGATATAGAGATTAGGGTATATTTGAAGGTTTAAATGAATAAATAGATTGAATAATAAATGTAAATTAATGTAATTGAAAACAGTATGATTTATTACGTTTGAGTACTTCCATATTTATTGCTTTATTTCAACATTTTACCTGCTATATATATTCACGGTCAATTATGCACAAATATTTTGGTGTTTTCCAACTGAGATTTGTCTTACACCCTATTTGGGTCATGTTTTGGACCCAGAAAAATTATATTATTGTAGGTATATATAAGGGAATGTTCAATTTTCCCTCAGGTACATGATTGTTGTATGTTGGTGGTGGAGAGCATGGGACCAAGCTAATTCTTACTATGCTATTGGAGTTTACGTGTTTCTGTTTTTAAATTAGTTTTTGTAATTCATTCTATTATTGTAACTTTTTTGGTTGTTTTCTATGATACATATTCCACTCATCATATTGATAAAGCGGCCTCATGTTGGATTTACTTTAAGTCTTTTACTATTTATTTCTTTTGTATGTTTTTAATGGTTTTACAATTGTTTCTATTTGTTTTCCACTATGTATACTCATACAATGAGGGAATAGTTTCCCAAATATCTCACTTTTCCTCTAACTACTAGTCGGAAGGCTCTGGAGTTTGGGGGAATATACTTGACGTCATGTGACCAACCATGTTTAGGGAACCTCTTGGCGGCACCCATATCTGGGATGTTACAATGTGGTATCAAAGGGGATATCTTTTCTAATTTTCCTGATAATTTGGAACCAATATTTTTGGATAGGAATGAATATGGGGTTTTTGAATTAGTTTTCCCAAGAGTAGCTACCCTATGTACATGGAAAATCCATGTTACCAAGAATATTTAATTTTTTTTATTTAATTGTTAGAAATTATTTGATTTTATCATTGTATGATTCAGATGATTAATTATATTATGATTGATATGGTTGTGGATATTTTTATTTTGAAACCTGATGATATGTTGGTATTCCATATCATTCATCATATATGAACATTCTAGAGATTATATATCATGCATTCTTGTCATGCCATTTATGGTTCATTACAGATTTCATGGTGTTGTGATATATGTTTAACTATTATACATTCTATTGTGATAGATTCTTCGATAGAAATTCCTATTATTTTTGATATGGTATTGGTATATTTAGACATTCATTTGGATTGATACCATGTTTTGGTCCCGGAGGTGTTATTATCCCTCATGGATCCTAATTTGGTGGACCAGTTTTGAAATTTAATTGAATTCTATCAAGTATGGATATGAATGTAGATGAAAACGTTGAATCGTAGATTGATTGGGATATCACAGATCAAAACATGGAACTCCCTGGACAAATGATATTATTTATTGTGTTCTTGAGATGTTTTATAGGCTTACTATCCATAAATCACAGAAAACACAGTTTGTTATTTTATGACCACACACTACATGTTATTATCATCTGGAAGAAATGATTTTTTATTTAGTACATTCCGTGCACTATATGTAAATGATGTGCAGTGTCTGTCTATGTAACTGACTGTGTGAGCAGTGACACGGGGTTGGTAATAAATTGGTAGAATACTTCGTGTACTGGGAGTACACGCCTTTATATAGTTGACCATGTATCATGTTATGTGAAAAACGACACAGGTGGATAGAACTTTTGTGTACACACTATGTCTAGGGTGAACACCTCATGTAGTGTTACACAAACAAGACCGTGTAGTTCTGTCTATGTAGATTTACCTGGGTAAGAGGGGATATTCAAGTACACACAGTGTATCATAGGGAACACATTATGGGTTTGGGCTGTTACCGTTCTCAGTTATTAGAGGTGCATGCACATATTAAGGATTAAAGGGAGCACTCCATGTAGTGGTTCTACATGCCATACAAACATCATTTTTAAAACATTAATTATTTCCATATTCTATCCCATTCTATAACATCTATGTTTTTTCCCTTGAAAATCTTGAATTGAGGTGTGCGTTTGAACTTAAAGAGTCATCCCACTAGGATGGCCTCCGGTTGTACATTAGGTATAGTTCGATGACCGAACACTGAAAATGGTAGATCATGGACTTACCACATATCCTCCCATCATGATCATCATATAACAGTCTATTATAATAGATACAGGTGTTGATGCACTGTTCTGTGAGGTCTTTATAAGGATGATATAGAAATTGAGGGAGCACCGCATCCTACCACGACTATGGATGAGATATCACGGGTGGTCCAGTAGCAGCATACTCCTATATTTTCTAGGTATGGAGGAACACATCATACATATTCATGGTTGGAGGTCAGGTTTCTTTCTTCTAGTATCTTCAGACACCACCTAAGAGGAGGGTGTTGCTCCTGACATGCATGTTGTGTGATTCCTCCAAGAGACAGTTTGATGATATCTCACAAGAGTTATTTCATCATTAAATTTCTTGGGAATTGTTTCATAAGGACATATATGATTAATTATACCAAAATAAAATGAGGACCGACTTAGTCTATGTGATTCTTGAATTTGAGCAGTTCCCTAATTCAGTTATGAATTACTCTTCTCACTTTATAGAGCATCAAAACTTTTCACCTTTTTTGGGGGGTGATGAGTTATCACTAGCTAGGAATATTGAGTATTTTCTTAGTTAAGACATCTGATTTTAGGTAAAAATTTTCAATATGAAATCAGTGACTGCTATAGTAAATCAGACGATGATTATCGATCATAATCTGAGGGAGTTGGGAGCTTCAAGCCAGGTCTATTCAGCATCTTGTGCTGGTACTCCGTCGCCTTATTGTAGGAAGCGCCAAATACATCCTTCAAGTGTTGATTATGTTAGAATAAAAGTTTAATCAAGTATCCATGTGGTGTGATACCAGTCCGGGAATAATGGGCTTATGAGACCACAGTGATCGAGACACCTTGTTGGGTGTCGAATTTTGCAGTAAGATGGGTCATCTTTAGCTTTTTTTTCTGAATGTTCTCACTATAAGAAAGGGAGGGGGATCTATTATATCTCCCTATTCATGATATGTACCACCAATTTCTCATCAGTTAGGGAACAAGAGTTCATATGGCCATTCAGGATGATGAGGGTTTCTTGGCCAAGGTAGCCAGGAAACAAGTTCTCAATGACAATAGTGCGGATCAGCTTAGGGTAGCTAGGTAGGGCCATAGGGTCACAGTACAGGTCATACATTTGATAAGGATTATCCCCCAAATGAGAAATATCCCCAAAACTCTATGTTTAGAGGCACACTTTTGATTTCCTCAGTTATATCTTTTCCTTTTTCAATACATGGGCTTCCCATAGTTTTTTATTTTTTGTCGTTTTTAAGAGCCTTAGGCTCTATATTCTTACCACTTGAGTTTTTATGACTCTATAAACTCTATTGAGGAATAGTAAGGATAGTGTTAATTAGTGCAAGGAGTTTCCAATTGTGGTTAGTGGGTTTCACTTATTATGGGACCTCTATGTCTTGGAGATGAAATTATTCAATGTACTTTGGGGAATGGACTGGTTGGTCTCCTTTCAAGCCATTTTTTATTACAATCATCGTAGGGTGGGTTTCACTTCACCATAGGGTGGATCTTATATAAAAAATGGAGAATGTGATGTCTACGAGATACAAGAAGGACTCGAGCATAATGTGTTTGTAGTAATTACATCCCATATTTCTAGTTTACATATGGATGACGAAGGGACTTCACTGATGGACATTCCTATAGTGGGGGATCATTTTAGAGATGTCTTTCATATGAATTTTCTAGTTTACCTTTAGAGAGAGTGGTTTAATTTTCTATTTATCTTGTTCCAAGAGTGGCACCAGTGTCTATTCATCCTTATAGAATGGCTACCCTAGAGTTAGAGGAGCTAAATAAGTGGTGAGAGGAGTTTAAGGTGAAGTGTTTAATTTGACCACGTACTTTATATTGCGGTTTACTTGTCCTTTTTGTGAATAAGGTGGATAATACCCTTATAAATTTGTTTTTTATTGAAACATAAATATTTAATGGTCAATAAATAATATCCCTTTCCTAGGATTGAAGATCTCTTTGATAAGCTTCGAGGAGCTCGAGTGTTCTCGAAGATTGACTTGAGACCTGGTTATCATCAGTTATGCATTAGACCATCACATATACCTCTTGAATCATTTTAGTGTAGGTATGCCCTATATAATTATTTTTTATGCCATTCAGTCTCACAAATGCACCAACAATCTTCATTGAACTAAATAACCAAGTGTTCCATATTTACTACGATTCTATTTTGTTGTATTTTGGATGATATCTTGGTGTAATATCACACTCGACATGACCATTACATAAATCATGATACCGTATTGAGTACACTGATATAAAGTCAATTATATGCTACGATCTCAATGTAAAACATTTGGATGGACCATATTCATTTCTTGGGTCGTGTTATCTCATATACGTGAGTATCAATTAACCCAGAAAAAGAGAGAGCAGTTGTTTCCGAGGATCATCCAAAGAACGTATTTGATGTATGATGTTTTCTAGGGCTGGATGGTTACTAAAAAAGTTTTATATAGGTAATTTCATACTTATTAGTTCCACTGAAGAGACTAATTATGAAGGGTGAGACATACTTATGGATAGATTCCTAAAATTCATCCTTTCAGGATATCAAAGAGAGATTGAATTCAGCAATGATACTGATTTTTCTGAAGTTGGGCACAATTTAACCCATTTACTATGATGCATAAAGTATTGGGCGGGGATCAATTATTATGCAGGGGAAGAAGTCATTACATACAAGTCTCGATTGTTAAGGCCACATGAGAGGGACTACCTTATGTACAATCTCGAGTTAGCTGTAGTTGCGAATGATTTACATTTTTGGAGAAATTAAATTTTGTGAAATATTTTTGGGTTATAAACTGAACTCAAAAGTCTCATGTATATATTTACTCATCATAATATGAATTTGTGACAATTAAGATGGGTTTTTTACCTTAAATACTTTTAATTTGAGCATGCCTACATTCCTTGAATAGATAAAACAGTTTCTTATGCGTTGACCAGGAAACATTCTATACAGTTAGTACAGGGGGCCAGTGGGGAGTGCCATCTTATGTCTTTATTCTCTGATATACATTTTGTGGTTCACAACAAATAAGGGGAATATGTTTATTTTTTCTATATATTTTACCACTATTATACTAGATAGAGTTCGAATGAGGAAACTATATAATTTCGATGGCATGGTCCTACGAGAGTGTGTGTCAAGCGAGGACCCTATTCCTGTGTGGAAAACATGTAAGGATAAGGTTTTTTCATTTTCATGGGTGTGTATGGGTTTAATAAGACATACACCAATCAATTTTGAATGATTATAAAGCCTAATATTGTTAATTATATCATGGTGTCACCAAGATTCATTAATATCTACATCATCTGTATTTGTGGCTAGGCATGGAAATGAATGTAACTGGTTTTTTTATGAGATGTTCCACCTGTCAGCATGTGATGGTGGAGGATCATCAATCGGTATAGCTATAATAGTAGTTACCCATTCTAGAGTGAAATTATAATGATGTCATGAAATATTTCTTGATGGGTTTTGAAAGTTCACATCGATGAAATGAGTTATATGGGTTGGTATTGATTGACTCACAATGGTTTCACATTTCTTGTAGTTCAAGGAAACCTTCATTGTTGATGAGATAGATAGTTGTACATCTGATGTATTGTAATATTTGATGGGTTTATTCATTATATAATTTCTGAAATGGATTCCCGGTTTACTTCTCTAATGTGGTAGGAACTATAGAGGGATTTGGGTAGACAACAACTTCTTAGTACAACTTACCACCCCCAACCCGATTACCAGTCCGATCGTTTGATTCGGGATTTGGAGGACATGTTTCGATTAGTCGTCCCTGATTTTTGGAGCTCTTGGGAGAGGCACATACCCTAAGTGTATTTTTCTGTCAAAATTATTTGTAATGAAATTATTACAATGTCACCTTATGAGTCTTTTTATGGTAATAAATGTCGATCAACCATATTTTGGATTAAGGTAGGAGAGTCAGCTATGCTAGGACCTCATATTGTTTAAGAGACCACTGAGTAGGTGGAGTTGATTTGGGAGATGATATCTATTGAATATATTTTTCAGAAATCTGATGTTGATCGATGAAGATGACCTTTGGAGTTCAAGGTAAGAGATCACGTTTTATAACATGTTACTCTAGTTAAGGACACTAGACATTTTTTGTTTTAAATAACACGTCGTGTAATATTATTTTTAATTTATATATTGGATATGGTTCGAGTATAATGTTTTTAAATGACTTATTCATCATGTGTTTTGTATAATAGAACATGGGAGAAACGACTGAAGATCGAACCCAAGATTCTCCGTCTAAAAAACAATTGAGACACCATCAGAAGAGTTGGACCCCCACTAGTGAGTTATCTAATCTCTTAGAGACTTTATTCTAGATTTTTCCACTATCATGGGTTATTAATGGTTGATAATTTTTCACCTTTTGTAGATATATGCTAATTCAAGGGATGACAGTCAAGTATATCGATTGTTCAACATCGAGGTAGGTCACGTGTGCCTTTCATTGTTTATATTTGAATTTTATATGCTAAAAGTGCCACATACCCATGATTGGGTATTTCATGATTTGGAATTAAACATTTTTAATAGATTTTATGGTTTTATTGATTGATATTATGTTATTTTATATTTGAATGTTTAGATACATAGTTATGGGACACCCTATGGGCGTGTTTCCCATGATTGATTGTTTATGGCCATTTGGACTAGGATGCGTGTTAGGATTGCTTTGTTTTATATGAATTGGTTGATTACGAAGGAGTATTATTTATTTAATGGAATGAATGTTATTTTCTAGTGAATGATTATCCATTTAGTAGTTTTAGATTACATGAGATGATTTGATATTATATGTGCACTATTTTTGAATGGACCTTGAGAACATTGGACCAGGAAGTCTACAGGACATCCACATTATTTAAAAAATACTGTGAGAGCCTTGGTGTAGATGATTGACACAGGTGTACTGACTGTGAGAGATACCCATGAAGATATTTATAATTTATTGATGTTATGTTAACCAAGGTTATTGATTGTGAGAGCAACATTGGAGGTCATTTATAATTTATTGTTGTTATTTTGACCCTAGGGTATTAGCAATGAGAGTTACAAAGTAAGTCATTTATAATTCAATGATTCCATGTTGACCCAATTTTAATGACCACAATAGCTCCCCCAGTAGTCATTTTTAAATGACTAGAGTTTTGTTTGACCAAAGGGGATAGACTATGAGAGCTTTTTTGGAGGGTCATTTGACTAAAATTGAATGATTGTGAAGTATATTACAATCCAAATCACAAGCCTGGATTCAATAATACTAGTTTTATTAGATGGTCTTCTGAGGAATCTATTTTTTTACTTACAGAAGGTATATAAAGTTTAGGCTAGATGATAAGGGTTACACCAATAAAAAATTGAATAATAAATGTAAATAAATTCAATTGAAAACTGTAGGATTTTTTACTTTTTAATACTTCCTTGTTTATTGTTTCGTTTCAGAATACTACTTACATAATATCTTCACTAATAGTAACAAACATATATTTTGGTGGATGATTACTATGATTCATCTCAAACCCTATGTGGGCCATGTTTTGGACTGAAATAGATTATTTTATTGCAGGCATAGAAAACTAAAAACAACCTTCTTCATCAAGTACTTGATTTAAGTATGTTGGAGTTGGAGAGCATATGACCAAGTAGAGGCTTGCAATGTTACTGGAGTTTAATTATTTATTTTATGATTTTGTTTATTTATTTCGTTCAAGAATTGTAACTTATTTTGATGTTTCCAAGATATATATTAAAAGCAATATATATATATATATATAAATATTGTGTTTTCTGTTGGATTTACCATCAGTCTTCCACTATTTATTTCTGTTGTATGGTATTATTGAATCCTCTATATTTAATATTTGTATTCCATTATGTATGCTCGGTGAATAAGTGAATATTTTTTCCAATATATCACCTTGCATGTCATTGCATGTCAACAGCCTTGATGGATAAGGGAAATTCCCTTGGGGACAAGTGACCAACCGGGTTCGAGGAACCTTTGGGTAGCACTCAGATAGGAGATGTTGTAGTTTAGGAACATTTTAACTGGGGATTTACTATGTTTATACCATTCTCTATATTTATCTTGATAGTTTATGGTTGTTCATATTAATCAGGGAAATTATTTTTGTTTACCATTACTTCTTTCAATATGAATGTTATGTTGATTAAATTTCACCCATTTAATACAAGGAATGAATTGAACATAATATATGATTGTTGGGTCCCTCAATAACTCATATATATATATATGAGGGTCTCATTAAAAATACTATTTTGGGTGTTTAGAAGAGACCATTCTGTCACTACCCACCATCACCAAGATGAGAGAAGGGACACCAAATTTCGAGACCCTTCCTTCATCTAGTTGAATGATAGGTAATGACCCCTGATACCTGCCTTCAATAGGTCCCAGAGTGGTGACTAGCACCAAGGTTATAGAATCACACACAAAATGGAAGGAATTACCCTTTTTAAATAGGATTGAGAGATAATAAAGTAAATCCCCACAACACCAAAACTAAAGGTAAATGTAATTCCAAAAGAAAAACATTCCCATATGCATGTAAAAAAGGAGATACTACAAAAGTACAAGAAAACCCCAAATGAAGGTACCAGAAAAATAAAAACATAAATTGAAATTGTCCCAATGTCTGAGATAGTACGGTTCCACACGATCCCTGATGTCCTCATGGAAACTTAAAACCAGTTTATATACATAGGGTGGGTATACATGTATACTCAGTAGGGAAAACTAATCGCCCTTGTGCACAAGTGGGGAGGTATTCTAATGCCCCATGAGAAATGGAGATAACCAGAGCACCGAACAAATAAGACTATCAACCCCAAACCTTAACAAGGAACACTCACAAAATAACGCAGGTAATGTATTTTAATAGTAATAGAACATCGATATTTGGGTACCTCGCACCACTTTCCCACTTGTTATTGAGGACATCCTATAGGAAAAACCTCTCCTACCATCCTCACCATAGTCCCACTACCATCCCCCCGCCCGTACACACCTAGGATCCCACTATAAGACATCCCACCCACAAACACCTAGGCTATCACTACCACACATCCCATACACACATATATCTGAACAACTATTTCCACACCTAAAGACACCTTGGCCTCATCACGAAGACCCTTGAGAAACAAACTGCTCGTACACTCCTAGGACAACCACAAACACATACCCTGCTCGAAGAATCTAGTGCTATAATAGACCTCAGGTCGTCACAGTATGCCCAATCGATCTTGGGATTCTAGGGAAATGGAACAGAATATGAGATAATAATCATCCACTCATAGGAGTCTTCTAAAAAACACCCTCCCCCATGGAATGTGGGTTTTTGACACAAAGTTATTAACATGGGTGGGGCGCGAATAAGAAACATAAGAACTACAAATATATATATAGGTGGAAAGCACTCATCCCAACCTAGGTTTTCCAAAACTAGCCAATACACAAGCACCCTCATTACTATTCTTTTATAAGAAGCATAATATCCACAACCCAATCACAAATCATTCCCAAAAAATAATTCCTCATTAAACTCATTGATATTTTCATATTCAAGTAATTCAATTTAAGTAAATTCTAAACTACTAGGAAACTAACATGCATAACCACATGCCAAGGAAAGAAAAATATCCAAACAACAAATTAAGCATTCATAACTGGTTCTCTTGTAAAGTCGCAACAACAAAAAGGGATCTATGATATCCCTCGAAGTATTGGAACTAAACCAAGCCCCACCATACAACCCCACAAGGCCTCAAATACCAAATCCAACAACTACACCACAACAGAAGATCTCATCCACATCGCTTCCCAAGCATCAATCGTGAACATCACCAGAATAGAGAAATAATTTTTTCAAAATTTGAATATGCAACTAATTCAGTTTTATCTTTCTGTTTGATTAATTGGGGTTATCACACATGGATTCTTATTCAGTGGGAATCCATTTAATCAACCTGGATTACATGATTAACCATTTTCCATGTTACACCCATTCAATCATGTGAATATCCATAAGAACAGAGGTTCATTAGTGCAAAATAAAAGGCCACCAACAGCCATTATTTTTAGTGGGAATTAGCCCATAAAATTCACAACACATAATCAAGGATAAGGAGTATAGTAGAAGCATCAATCACACCCCCTTCATTCATTATAATTCTGTTTATTATCTTCATTATGGTTTGGTTTCATCCATCCCCACAGAAACAATATCATACCCACCCCACACGATACACACTAAGAAGAGATGAAGGAAAATACCTACTTTAATGATCAATGATCGACATTTATCTCTTGGCACCGACAACTGGGGATGCACGACTTGCTGGGGAGGAACTAGGAAGACTCTTAGAATGAGTAGGAAAGGCTATATCATAGGCACACCACTCGCCTTCGGAAGGGGGAATCCAAACGCAAAATGTAGAAGAGGGATGGAGACCTATCGGGAAGACAAAATTCCCTTATTCTAAAAAGTTGATATCCTGGAATTACAGGATATGAGGATCTTGAGTGGCATTAAAGGTGGATCATGGTTTCACATCATGGTTAGACGATTACACACGATGGAGTTAATTGTTTATTTAATAATTCTCATCGGAGGGGTGGCCAAAATAGATGTGCATTAAAAGATTTCATTTAAGAGAGTAAAATGGGTATATTGAGGGTCTCCCCACTCCTATGGGATTTAAAACATTGTCTATGGCACTAAAAATGGATTTTAGCCACATTAAAAAGGTAAAATAACTTAAAAGTAGCATTTCAGGAAAAAAACTGGGGAAGGAAAATCCTGACACCCCTCTGTGGCCGATTGGTGAGACTGATAGTTGAAACCGATCGGTGGAGCAGATCGAGTGAAGCTAATCTGTGAAACAGAAATGTGAACCCAATTTGGTGAAACCGATCTATGAAACTAATTTGGTGAAACCGATCTGTGAAACTGATTTTGTGAGATGGATCTGTGAAACTGATATGGTGAAACCAATCTATGAAACTCATTTTGTGGATCCGATCTTTGAAACTGATTTGGTGCTAGCGATCTGTGAATCCTATTTGGTGAATCCTATCTATTAAACAGATTTGGTGAAAACGATCTGTGAAACCGATTTGGTGAAACCGATTTAGTGTTACCGGTCTGTGAAACCAATTGGGTAAAACCAATCTGTGAAACTGGTTTGCTTAAAACAATCTATGAAACCGATTTGGTGAAACTGATAGGTGAAACCAATTTGGTGAAACCAATCTGTGAAACCAATTTGGTGAATCCGATATCTGAAACTGATTTGTTGAGACTGATCTATGAAATCGCTTTGGTGAAACTGATTTGGTGAAACCGATATCTCAAACCGATTTGGTGAAACTGATCTGTGAAACCGATTTGGTGAAACCGATTTGGTGAAACCGATCTGTGAAACTGATTTTGTCAAACTGATCTGTGAAACCAATTTTTTGAAACACATATGTGAAACCGATTTGGTGAAACTGATCTGTGAAATGGATTTCGTGAAACTGATATATGAAACTGATTTTTTGAAACCGATATGTGAAACCGATTTGTGAATCTGTTCTGTGAAGCTGATTAGTGGAGGTGATCAGTGGAGCCGGTCAGTGGAGCTTATCAATGGAGCTGATCAGTGGAGCTAATGGGTGGAACTAATCGATGAGTCCAGGACACCCCAACACTTAGAATTTTGGCCAGTAATTGACCAGGAGGGTCTGGTCCATTACATCAGATACCTCTCAAAATTATTGTCACCGTTGAGAATTCAAGAGTATCCAAAAAACACCCACTAGAATATACCTATCAGAGGTAAAGAACCCTAAATAGTCATACAAATCCCATGGATCGCATTGTCCTGAAACACATATCGGGAAGTTCTTTCCTCCATGTAAATATACTATCTGCTTTGGGAGGAACTGACTCTCTCTCATGGGTTTAATCACATCCACCTTAATGCGTCTTGATTTGGGATCAGGTCCTCCCTTCCCCACATATCAAGACTTTTCCTATCCATTCACAAGGTAAGGAAACAAAACACCTCATAAACCAACAAGGTCAGCATTATTTCACTGTAGGTCACAAAAACAAGAAAAATAAGGAAGGATCGAAACAGCCACTTGAAACTGCTTTGGGTACTAGGTGGGTATCTGAACTTCTTGCTCCCACGAACTCTCCTTGAGGTCACCGTGCCTCCACAATAGACGAACCAAAGGGATGGTTAATATATTATGCACTTTCTCATTATGATCCTCAATCCTCACTGGTCGCTCCACAAATGTAGAATCATCCCCTATATCCAATTCTCCCCAGTCAATGTCATTGGAATCGTCATATAGATATCGATGAAGTTGGGAGACATGGATAACATCGTGGATCATTTCCAACTTTGGTGGCAATGATAGCTGATATTCCACCTCACCGACTCAACCTAACACTTCAAAGGGCCCGATCAATCTAGGAGAGAGAATGATCCCCTTGCAGAACCTTCACTACCCACGTCGAGGGGAAACCTTTAAGAACACATGGTCTCCAACCTCGAACTCCAAGGGCCTCCTCCTACGATCGGCATAAAAATTCTTCCTGTCTTTGGCTTCTTTAATCCTCTCACGCAAAGAATGAACCTTCTCCGTTTTGCTCGGCCCCACCTCTAGGCTAAGAACACCTGCCTTTCCAACCTCGGTCCAGCACATAGGCGAACAACACAGCCTCCCGTACAAGGCTTCAAATAGTTCCATGACAATAGTAGAGTGATATATGTTATTGTAGGAAAACACTAATAAGGGAAAATTTCATTCCAATGATCCCACAAAGTCCAAAACACATGCTCGTAGCATATCCTCTATGGTTTGGACGGTTCGCTCTGTCTGCCCATCTGTTTGGGGGTGGAAAGCAGTTTTAAGATGTAGCTGCGTGGAAAAAGCGGGTTTCAATCCTCTCCAGACTCGTGAGGTAATCCATGAATTCATATCAGAGAATATGGACCTCATAACTCCATTAAACCGCACCACCTCATCCACATATCTCTATGCTAAGGCATACACCACACTCGACTCCTTGATCGCCTGAAATTGAGTTGATTTCGTCAGTCAGTCTAACACTACACAGATAGAATCATAGTCTCCTTGAACACTAAGTATTTTGTGATGAAATCAATCGATATGTAATCCCACTTCCACTCGGGGACTTATAATGGCACCAAAAAACCTCCTCTAACACAGAGTTCAGCCTTCACTTGCTGACATACTAAGCACCTTTCCACGAACTCCGCCACTAACTATTTCATCTTGGGCCACTAAAACTGTTCCCTCAGGCCTCGATACATCTTGGAAACTCCAGGGTGTACCGCTATGAGTGAGTTATGGAACTCACAGATAAATCCCACATGCATCATCTCTGGGACAAACAACTTCCCTCATAAAATCATCTAATTCTTACCATCCTCCGACCACCCTTCCAGAGCATTCCTTTTGGTTAAACTGATCACACAACAATTCACTCTCTATGTCTCCCCATAGAGACTCCTCCACCATCCGCAGTAGAGAGGATTGTACTATAATCTTAAATAGACAACCTCTACCACCATCCTCACTTACATCTAGGTTTAGGGAACCTAACTCCTCCATTGCCTTCCAATCATCCATAGAATTCTGAACAGGTTCCCTCCGTGACTTCCTGCTCAAGGCATCAGCTACAATGTTTTATTTTCCTTCTGTGTATGAGATCTCGACGTTGTAGTCCTGGATATACTCCACCCACCCTTGGTGTCCCATTTTCATGTCCTACTGGGTATTGATATACATCAGAATATTGTAATCTGTGAATATCACAAAGTTCTCTCCAATGAGGTAATTCCACCATAACTTCAATGCGAACACTACTACAGAAATCTCTAGGTCATGGGTGGCATAGTTACGCTCATGAGGACATAACATCCTATACCGATAAGATTTATCCCCTCGTTGCTGCATCAGCACACACTCTAGGAAAATTCCATAAGCATCACAAAACACCTCAAACAATAGCCCTTCCTCTAGTAACCTCATCACTAGATCTCTAACAAACATCCCTTTTAGATAATTGAAGGCTTCCTAGACCTACAAACTCCACATGAAGGCCTGGTCATTTCTGGTCAATGCTGTCAAGGGAGCTACAACTTTAGATATTTCAGGTAAAACCCTCTGATAATACCCTTCCAGACCCAATAAACTGTGATCCTCCGTCATATTCATGGGTGCTTCAGAAGAAAAAACTTCTTTAACTTATGACGAATCATATGCTACCCCTTTTTGAGACAACACATGTCCATGTAAATGCACTTCTCGTGTAATAAACATACAGTTTGACAATTTCCCATAGAGATGGTGATGTCTAAGGGTTTCCAAGACCATCCTGAGGTACTTAGTATGTTCCTCCTCTGATCATTAGTAGATCAAAATTTCATCGATGAACACGATGACTAACATGTCAAGAAACATGTTGAAAAAATAGTTCATGAGGCCCATGAAGAAAACATGTGAATTCATAACACCGAACATCATGACTAAAAATTCAAAGGGCCCATACCTGCACAAGAAAGCAGTATTTGGAATATCACTATCCTTCACCATTACCTGGTGATACCCAAAACGTAGATCGATCTTACAGAACCAACCTACTCCCCTCAGCGTGTCAAGGATATCGTCTATCCTTGGAGGAGGGTAACAGTTCATGACCGTTACATGATTCAGTCTCTGGTAGTCTATGCATAGCTTGAGACCACCATCTTCCCTCTATGCGAATAATACTGGAGCACCCCATGGTGACACAATGGGTTAGACAAAACCCTTCTTCATCAGATCTTCAATCTGGATCTGCAACTCTCGCAGCTCCGAAGGCACCATCCGATAAGGAGACATAGAAATCAGACATGCATCGGGTTGTATGTAAATCCTAAACTCAACATCACGTCGAGGGGGTAGAGTCACAACCTCATCATGAAAAATGTATAGGAACACTATAACAACTCTCTGAACATCCATCATCTCAGCATCCACTAATTATGCTGAAATCTCGGGCAATATAGAAATAATAGGCTCCACGCGCTGTCTCCCCACCTGAAAACTCAGCTCGCTAACAATAGCTGCATGCTGAGCAACCTTAATGGGGGAACCCGGCTCTTCTCCAGAAGTAGTCGATAATAGCGTGCATAGAAAACAGTTAGTTGATGCCTAGGATGAAATCATATGGATGAATTTGTAGTAGAAGAGGGTCCCCACTAGACTTATGTGGCCCCAAACTCAATATACATCCTCAATAAACATGAAATAGTATGGTATAACCCCCAACTGGCGTACTAAGCACCAGGGGCATGTAGAGTCTCTCTATGTCTTGGCTCATGGAATGGGCTAGACCGGGGGTAACCAAAATATTGTGATGATCCAGAATTAAATAAGGTGCAAACAAGAGTGCTAAACAAGCTGATCGTACCTCGAACGACATCTAGCCCTGCTGAAACTACTGCCTATGCGGCATGAAACTACCCATTCCCAGCTCCTCTACCTCTCGGTTTTCGGCAGCCTCCCTGACCGTGCCCTGATCTAGGTCCTTGAGGAGCACCATGGGGTCGGTCTCCTCCTGCCATGTCTAATCTCAGAGGAGCGATACCTCACTGTCCCTGCGGCTACTACTGAAAGGGTCTGGCTGAAAACTGTTGCTGCTGAGGTGGGTGCGGAACCTTCCCACCACCACTATACTGCGCTCTATTAGGGCACAAATTATAAAGGTTCCCACAGCCTACACAGATGAATCACCTTGGTCCTAAGCACATGAGGATAGGGCGAGTACCAAGAGATCGAAACTAGAACTTATGGGGCGTACTCTCCAATCGTCAAACCCTAGAAGGCTCTGACGCTGGAGGTCTACTAATAACGGTCTTCCCCTTTGATGAACTCAAGTGGACCCCCTCTCACAAAACACCTCCCAGTGTGTGCATCCTTTCTACCACTTCAGTCTTCTTCTGGACCTCCATGCATGTTGGTAGGGTGAAGGCTGTAACATCATACTGATGAGAAGGACAAAGTACCTCCTCTAAAAATCTCGCCCGAGACTCCTCATCTGGAAAAAGGTCTGGAGAAAAACGATATAGATCCTTGAACCTAATACCCATCTCCCTCGCTGACATTCTCCCCTACTGAAGGGAGAGTATCTATTGCTTCTTCTACACCTTCATCATGGAAGAGAGGAATACCTACCTGAACTCCCACTCGATGTTGGTCCACGACTCATCAGCCACCCTCTTCTCCCCAAGATATAGAGTCCACCATTGATGAGATTCTCCCTGCATATGGCTTAAAGCTAGAGGATCCCAGTACTCCGTCGGAGTCAGGATCAAGTTGAAAGCTATCACCAACTCCTCTAGCCAACGTCTCTGTCTCCATGTATGAGGTATTTCCCTCATATTTCCCTAGGGACTGACACTGAAAGGCATAAAGAATCCTCTGCCACTGACTGTCCTCCTCCACTCAGTCATCCCTTTGCTGATTAGCCAATTCATCATTTTGGGCCTCGATCACCTGCACTACGGATGGTCATCATCGTGGTGCTATTTCAATAAAGTATACAAGAAATGCCTAAGCCCGAGTTGTGTAGAATATTGCTTTTAATTTTTTTTTCATAGACCACTTATTCATTTTAAATCCACAAAATACCAAAGACACATAAGAACACAAGTCATTATGATTCATGTACATTTCCCAGGGTCTCTTCCCTGTAATCATTGTATCTTCACATGGTCATTCGGTAGGCCCATAGTCCATGCATCTGATTACGGGGGGCTCCAAAATGCCATGTTCTAGTCGGTCTTCCCTAGCCTATTTAACACACCAAGATTGACTAGCACGGTTGACCTACCATCCCATGGAATCCTTACTATGCCTATCCTTGAGCTCCATCCAATCTCTCAAACACACCTCTGATACCATTCTGTCATGACCATCTTTCACCATGATGAGAGACGGGACAACAGATTTCTAGCCCCTTCATCTAGTTGTTGGGGAGATAATTACCCATGGGACATGCCTTCAATAGGTCCTGGAGTGGCAACTAGCACCAAGGGTATAGAATCACACACAAAATGAATGGAATTAACATTTTTTTAATAGGATCGAGAGATAATATAGTAAATCCCAACAACTCCAAAACTGAATTTAAAAGTAAATCCAAAAGCAATCCATTCCCATATCCATGTCAAAAAGTAGATACTACAAAAGTACATGAAAACCCCAAAGGAAGGTACTAGAAAAAGAAAAACAGAAACATAAAATGTCCAAACATCCAAGATAGTATGGTCTTGCACGATCCTCCTGGAAACCTGAAAGTAGTTTATATACATAGGGTGAGTATACATGTATACTCATTGGGGAAAAACAAGGGCTCTCATGCACATGTGGGGTGGCATTCTAATGCCCTGTGATAAAAGGAGAGAACTAGAGCACCTAACAATGAAACTATCCACCCCAATCCTTAACAAGGAACACTAACCAAATAATGCATGTCAAGTAAAGTAATAGTAATAGTACATCGATATTTGGGTACCGCGCGCCACTTTCCCATGGGTTATTGAGGACATCTAGCACGTCAAACCTCTCCCACCATCCTCACTGCAGTCCCACTGCCATCCCCCATCCTTCACACACCTGGACTACCACAATCACACATCCCACCTATAAAAACCTAGTCTATCACTACCACACATCCCGCACACACCAAGGTCCAAACAACTATTACCACACTCGAAGACACTTGGGCCTCATCCCGAAGACACTTGGGAAACAACCTGCCCGCAAACACCTGGGCCAACCACCACCATGTACCCTGGCTGAAAAATCATGGGCTATAAGTTACCTCAGGCCATTACAGCCTACCCAAAAGATCTTGTGCTTCTCAGGAAAGAGAGTAGAAAAAGAGCTAATAACAAGACACTCATTAGTGTGTTGGAAAAAACACCCTCTCCCATGAAATATGGGTGTTCGGAATAATGTTCATTACATGGGTGGGGTGGGAATAAGAAACATAAGATCTAAAATAATATATATATATATATATATATGTAACAAGCACTCATCCCAGCCTAGGGTTTCAAAAAGCATCCCATACACAAAAAACCTCGTTACAATTCATTCATAAGAAGCATAACAGCCACAGCCCTGTCACAACAGATTCCTGGAAAACAATTCCTCATTGAACCCATTAATATTTTTATATTCAAGAAAATCCATTTCAGTAAATTCTACACTACTGAGCAACTAACAAGAAAAACCACTAGCCAAGGAATGGAAAACAGCCAAACAGAAAATTAAGCATTCACAACCGAATCTATTATAAATTCACAACATCAAAATGGGATCTGTGAGATCCCTCAAAGTATTGGAACTAAACCAAGCCCCACCATACAGCCCCACATTGCGTAAGATCTAAAATCCAAAACCTAAACCACAGTAGAGGATCCCATCCACATTTCTTCCCAAGCATCAATCGTCAACATCACTATAATAGAGCAAGGAAGTTTTCAAAATTTGAACATTCCATTAATTTAGTTCCATCTTTCTGTATGGTTAACCGGGGTGATCACACGAGAATTCTTATTCACTGGGCATCCATTTAGTAAACCAATTTTACGTGATTAACCAGTTTCCATTTTACACCCATTCAATCACATAAATATCCAGAAAAAGATAGGTTCATTAGTAAACAAGAAAAGACCACCAACATCCATGATTTTCAGTGTGCATAAGCCCATAAAATTCACAAAAAATAATCAAGGATAAAAATTACATCAGAAACATTGAGCACACCCCCCTTCATTCATTAAAATTTTGTATATTATCTTCATTAAGGTTTGGTTTCAACCATCCCCACAAAAACAATAGCACACCCACCCCCTATGATACACACTATGGAGAGAAGAAGGAAAATCTCCACTTGAATGATCAAAGATTTACATTTATCTCCTGGAACCAACAACTGGGGTTACGCAACTAGCAGGGGAGGAAGTTGGAAGATTCTATGAATTAGTAGGAAAGGCTCCAGCACAAGCGTAACACTCGCCTCAGGAAAAAGGACTCCAAACGCACTAAGGAGAAGAAGGAAAGAGACCATCCAGGAAGAAATAATTCCCGTGTTATAAGAAGGTGAGATCCTGGCATTATGGGATATGAGGATCTTGATTGGATTTAAAGGTGGGTCATGGTTTCACCTCATGGTTAGACTATTACACATGATGGAATTAATTGTTTATTTATTAATTCTCATTATAGTGGTGGCCAAAATAGTTGTGTGTTAAACGATTTCATTTATGAGAGGAAAACATGTCTATTTATGGTCTCCCCACTACTAAGTGATTTAAAATGATGTTTATGGCACTGAAAATGACTTTAAACCACATTAAAAAGGTTAAAAGACTTAAAAGTAGTGTTGCTGGAAAAAAACAGGGGAAGTAAAATCCTGAAACCCATCTACTGACGATTGGTGAGACTGATAGTTGAAACTGATCGGTGGAGATGATCAGGTGAAAACTGATCCTATGAATCTGATCTGTTAAACCGATCTGTGAAACTAATTTGGTGAAACCGATCTGTGAAACCGATTTGGTGAAACTGATATGTGAGGATGATTTGGTGAAACCGATTTGTGAAGCCGATGTGGTGAAACTGATCTCTCAAACCAATTTGGTGGAACTGTTCTGTGAAACCGATTTCGTGGAACTGTTCTGTGAAATAGATTTAGTGAAACCAATCTATGAAACTGATTTGGTGAAACCGATCTGTGAAACTGATTTGGTGAAACAGAGCTTTGAAACCCATTTGGTGAAACCGATATGTGAAACTGATTAGGTGAAACATATTTGGTGAAACCGGTCTCCAAAACCGATTTCGTGAAAACGATCTATGAAACCAATTTGGTGAAACTGATATGTGAAACCGATTTGGTGAAACCGATCTGTGAAACCGATTTGGTAAAACTGGTCTGTGAAACTGATTTTGTGATACCGATGTGGTGAAACTGATTTGGGAAACCAATTTGGGGAACCTGCTCTCTTAAATAGATTTGGTGAAACTGATCTGTTAAACCAATTTGATGAAACCAATTTCGTGAAACTGATCTGTGGAACCGATTTGGATAAATCGATATCTGAAACCGATTTGGTGTAACTAATTTGTGAAACCGATTGGGTGAAACCGATATGTGAATCAACTTTGATGAAACTAGTATGTGAAACCGATTTGGTGAAACTGATCTGTGGAACCAATATGTGAAGCTAATCGGTGAAGCTGATCAGTGGAGGTGGTCAGTAGATCTGATATGTGTAGCTGATCAGTGCAGCTGATCAGTAGAGCAGATGGGTAGAACTGATCGATGAGTCTAGGACACCCCCAACACATAGAATTTTGGCATGTAATTTACTAGGAGGGTCTGGGCCATTACACCTTCCCATTTATGTAATATTTCTTAGAATGATGCATTGAATGTGTCTATTTGATTCCTTAAATTATGAAATACCTAATTATGTGATTAGATAATTATATCCATGTTATTATTTGAATAATTGTGATATCATTGTATACTTTTCATGCTCTAGTGATCATTAATATGGAATTATTTGATCATCATTTAATCCTTCAATAATATTTTAATTTCTCATGTTATCTATAAAGTGAAATTTATTCTCATAAACATATCATTCCATATTGATTATTATATATGTATTCATGTTATATTACATTGTTTTTATACCCTTAGTGGTCTTATGAGCTCATTCCTTTTTATCGATTCATTCCTGAGTATACTTGGAAGTATTTTGTGATTAATAATTAGGGAAATTATAAAGGGAATAATGGTGTTCACAATTAAAATACATTTTTATTATTTTATGTTTTCTATTGAAATGTGGGATTAAATTATGTATAATGTTTTCTAATACTACAAAACTATTTGGTACATTAGGATTTTATTCCTTCTATATATTTCTAATGATATAATGTAACCACCTCCATTCGACTACATGGTAGAGGTATTTACAATAATAATAAATATTGAAATACAAATATTATTGACTCTATAAAAAAAATATATGAATCCCACAACTATCCTATATCAACCCATGATTAGAAATTAAATCCCATGTTCTTTAATTTAAACATTACTACAAAAAGTGAACCTAAAAACTAAATTCATACATCAAACTCTACATGATACTAGATACATATGAAAAATGATCTAATGTTTATCTTACAATCACATATTTGATATGTAGGACTCCATACATTACCTTATATTCTACACACATTATTTGTATACACACAAGGTGTGTACAAATAGTATGTGGGAATATAATAAATAGTAGAAAACACTATAAACCAATTACACATAAGATTATAATTGTTAACATAAAAAACAGTATAAAGATTAAATAATTTAACAATTAATAAACAACTCAATAAACACATTTGTCCTGGAATACCATCTCACCCAAATAACCTATAAAAGATTCATTAAATACTAGTACCCATAGATCGAGGAACCCAATACCATGGCTAATAAAAAATATCATGCCTCACACAAGGACAACAATAAAAAATGAATAAATATAATTCATCCACTCAATTCCATTCAATTCCCAATGATATATACTGATTAATACCCTTGTGGAAAACCATGAAATCTCATAGAATATCAAAACCCCAACATCTTATGTCTAATCACATCTTATGCAACACGGACTATGTGTAAATGACTGAAAACATTGCATATGAATAAAGGACATGATGTTAGTTATAGTCCTATAAACAAATACCCCAAATCAATAAATGGGAGAAAATTATATTCCCATAAACTACACATTGATAGTTTGAAAAAAAATTAACTCTTATGAACGAATCATATATTAATATAATATATTATAGAATTTAACATATATAATATAGAAATTTTTTTCCCACTAATAATCCCCCTTATAGTTTCATTATTACCGATTAGAAACTAATATTTATTAGAAAAACATTTCATATTTTAAATAACACTTTTCCACATTTTAATAAAAAATTTAGTTGTAACCCATCTTAAAACATCTTACCTAACATATAAGAAATACCATTTAATATTTCATTATCAAAAAAAGAGCATAGTAATTCATATGGATGTTTCCAAAAAAGTATTTAATTCTCTATAAAGACACGTTTACTATAATCCTTAATCAAAAATTCGTTTCATAACTTTTACATTTCAATAATAGAATTTCTATTGCTAAAAAATCACTTTTTCGAGTCTCGGAATAAAAAATTTAAATTAAAAAAGGGTAAATAAAAATTTCAATTTATAATAATTTCTATTATTCAGTAAACTATAAAAATATAGTTTTAAATTACAATTTTCATGAAATCTATTTTTATAAAAAATATTACAATGATGATACAAAATAATTCAAAACCTATTGGGGTGTTTAGATTCTCTTTATACACATATTATACTCTAATTAAATTATTTTCAAATGAAAAGAATAATTTATTACTTTTGTAACACCATATATTTAAATAAAATAATTCTCATATTATTTTGAAATTGTTAAAATGATTTAAATAGAAGGAAAACATAATTAATTGACATCAAACAGACCTATGAAAATCATTATTTCCATAAGTTACCCCAAAATAATTCAATTATTATAGTATACATAAAATGGTAAAAAAAATTATTGTCCATCTTCCGCATTAATAAATAACATTAATCATTTAAAAATATAATTTTCATAATGAAGAATGGTAAGAAATTATATACTTATATTAACTCATGAATAATGTTTTTTAGAAAACATAAATATTTTTTCACATAAAATAATCTAAAAACAATAATAAATTTTCAGTGGTGTGTAAATTGTAATAATTCAAAACATGTTATGATGGAATTCAAGAGGAAACCTACAAAATATTAGGTTATGTCTTCATATCAAGATAAAACACCAAAAGGAAATAGAAACCAAAAAATGCATATTAATAATTAACTATAAATAATTAATTTGTATTAATTTTAGTCAAGAAAAATTGAAATTATGAAGACAGAAAATCATATGGATTACCGTTAAATTTTAATATGAATACATTTCTACTAACCATGCATAATTTATGTTGATAATAAATGTGATGTGGAATAGAGAATATACAATGATATTAAAGATAAATAATTAGAGAGAATATAAGAGAGATGCCAAAAAATTCACATCGTTTCTTTCCAAAATACTTGTTTTCCTTAATTTGAATACTATCATTTTTAAAGTAACTATTCATTAAAAAATAACACAATAACATTTTATTATTAAAACCCATGTTAATATATTTACATATAATTTGATGTTTTCATCCACATGACCCAATTTTTATATTATCATTGTAGATCTCTACACTCTCTATATCCCACATAACAATCTTTCCCAACTTACAAATTAATATTGTGATAGAAATACTACCATATGAAATCTTTGATTAGCAACCAAACAATTAAACATTTTGTAGACACATTCCCCACCAAGACAAATATATAAATTATTTTTAGAAAACCCCACTACAATATAATCCCAAATAAAAAAATATATACAAATAATATTAATACCTTCAAAAAATGTTATCAAAATAATAATTATCAATTTTTTATTTAATTAATTATAAATCAGAATGTAAATATAAATATTTAACAAACATAGGTAAATAAAAAATTCATCTATAATTGTTCTCTTCCTAAAGAATGTCGCACTTCAGTAAATGTTATTTCTGCACCATGAACAATTAAACATAAATAATTACATTCAATTCGCATATTTAAATATACTAAAAATTATCCAAGTTAAGGAATGTCATTTTTTTCCCAATATTCAAATCCAATCATACAGATCCACATTAATAATGAAAAAAGGTTATTCCTTTGAGATCAATAATTAATAACAAAATATTAATTCCAATTAAAATTCATTTTTTGAATTTGTATGTAATATAATTTAATATGGAATTCATACCTAATCACTATCTCGGTAATTAATAACACAATATTAATGTATTATTTATACCAAAGATATAGTTTCTAATAACCAACTCGTCAAAATACAAATAGAAGAAAAAATCTTAGAAAATATTCTCTCATTAAAAAAATTAATCTTTCTTCAATGGTAGAACAAAATTTCATATGAATAACCTAAAAATAATCATATGATTTACAAAACTCCTTTGACTTATTAGTATATTAATGAATCACATAATATTAATGAAAAACTAAAAGATTATTTTTTTTTATCTAGAAAAGTATTTAGACTTTACAAAGTATTATTACACATTAATCATCAACAAACATAATTAACACCTATGAGAATAAAAAATCATAATGATTCAATCAAATATTTGAAAATAAAATTAATCATATGTTCTAACCAAAAAATAACATACAACAAAAAAACTACATTAAAAAACATATTAATATTACATTATCATATAATAAAAATATAAATACTAAATAAATTCTTTTTTCATTAATGTTTTATATATCCAAAATCACAAAAAATGAAACTAGTTATTTTTATTATTCCATTTCAAAATAATATTTACACTCTATTTAAATTAGATAAATCGTATACCATTATAAATAACATCATTTAAAAAATTACCTGAATAGTCAATTACATTTAACACCAATTATTATGATAATTTTTATTCCTCTTATTTAATTTAAATAACTCCCCATTTATAATACGGAATAATATCCATGGAAAAACTTGTTCATGAATCTTCTAAAAAAATATAAACTATATTTTGAATACATTAAAACCAATTATTTTACATATAATCTTTAGTTGAATAATAATGTTGACATGTTTCATAGAACATTTTAAATACATTTCAAAACCACATAAATACTCATGTTGACATTCTTAATTTATTCATTCAACTATAACCTCCACAAAAATTGAAATGGTTATAAATTATTAATTCAAAAATTCATTTAAACTAAAAAAATAAAATAATGACTTTTTGATTCATATGAACAAATAGTTTTCCCCATAATAATATCAAAACATTAAGTTCCCAATATTTCATGATAAAAATTATTATTAAATAATATTTAAACGAGAGTCTTTATAATAGTCTTTGTGTTTGGATTGAAAATTCGAGTTGGTTCTAAAATAAAATGTGAGTATTTGGACCTTGTCATTTTGTTGATGGAGGTGGAGTAGTATGGAAATTATGTTTATGAGTTTTCCTAGGATTGGGGAAGTAATTATATTATAGGAATTACATCTCATCATGAAATATGCAATTACATTTTATTAAAGTGGTGCACTGATTACCCATAAGGGTTACTCCATGATATTTAAGGTATATAGAATGATTCGTATTGGTTAGTATGTGATGTTCGAGGAAACTCTCAAATATGAATGTTTTGTTCTAATTTTACAAAATTATGTATATGGATATGCAATGAAATTGGGTATAGGGAATGTGATTGTATATATTACATTAGGATATATCTAAATGATATATATGGATTGATCTTGATGACATATAATTGTTGATATATATGATAAATAAGGCCTATTATCTCATTATAAAAATTTTATTATTATTTTCTAGTAATGGAATCACTTTATAATGGGTGTCCTGTGAGGATATCAAACTGTGAAAATGAGGTCACACTGTGATGTCCCCAATGATTAATTTATTAAATAAATATATTTATTATGTAAACTAAATATAAAATGATAGTTTATCAACATCATCCAGTAGAATAGTGGGAACTATATAATTCAACCATATCTCTAATTATTTTCCATATTGATAGATCATTAACGAATCATATTTATTTTTCAGGTCACTCAATTAATAGATTTACTAAGGGAAAGGAAATTAGACCGTGTGTGTCCAATTCAAGATTACATCACTAATTTATTATTTTATTATAGTTTTCCCATTAATAATATGTTTTTAAATTTTATCATATTTATTATGAGTTATGTTAAATCATAATATTATTTCTCAATGAAAATAGTATTACTAACTCATGGTATATAGTTCCCATATATTCCACTTCCTATAAATGTGATATGTGTCGTCTGATAACTACAATATGGAACTATTGTGTGAGTTATCATAAAATAACAATCTAGAATTTTTCTCAATTTTTATGATATATATATAGATATTATGAGTTTGAAAATGATGGGGTTTTCTAGGTTTGTCATGGATTTCGCAATAGTGTAATATATTTGATCAGAATTATTTCACACATTATTGAAAATGCTTCGTCAGATCTGGTGACAAATACAGTTTCTTGGAAACATGACATGCAAAACCTATATCATTGTATTTGATATAGATAACTTTTCATTTGAAAATTTTATTCACTAATACATGGAATATAGTATTAACCATTATCCAATGTGGTGGAAGAGGTTCACTATGTTGTCACTACAGGTTTCTGTTTATATCCACTCACATTGTGGTTGAGTGTATATCATGATATAGTCATTTTTGTAGTATAATCCATATATTAAAAAGCATAGGGTTTATATTATTACACATTGTTCTAATATAGGGATGCGTTGTACATGACGATAAGATCATGTTATTTATTAATACCACATGATGAGATCAATATACAAAACATAGATTTCAGATATGATGAATTAAATGATGTATGGTATTTAAAAGAATGATGTTGATGGGCCTTGGGTTTGGTAGTGATGTTATGTTAGTGGTTGGTAAATTGTTTGTATAAATATGAGACTTATAATAATTCTTGGGGAAAATTGGTGGGAAATCCTTTTTATATTTAGATGGTCATTATGTTATGTGGTGGTGTTTGATATTTTGGGACATGAACTCAATCGTATAACTATGGTTACTTCCAATATTTTAGATTGTGGATGAATAATTTTACATAGACAAGTAGAAGTATGAAATAGATAACTCAGGGATGGTTGAACATGAATTTATTAGTTTTAGTGGTTTACATTAAACTTCTATTATTTCAATTTGAATACATTTGTATATGTGTAGATATTACTTGGGTATTATATTTTTTATAGATTACTGAATTTATACTATTTACATATATGTGTCCTCTTGGATTCACAACAATTATGTAGTTTTTGTAAAATCTAAGGGTGACATCTTTTCATTAGTATTATATTTCACATGAATTTTCTTGTTGTGAATATGATAAATATTGTGATTTTTCAAATTTTTCGATTGGTTCCACTGTGTCAAAAGTTCTATTAATTTTCCTTACTTTTGTGCATGTATATATGTGAATATCCTGTTATTAATCTCTATGATTTATAATGAATAATGTTATATTTTATATGAATACTTTTATTATATATGTTTTTCTTTATCTTATTTTATTATGTTATTTTTTTTATCCAATGTTTTTTAATTATTACTATTAATAATTAATGAATACAGTCTCCCCAATATCATCCCATTGATCCCTAGTGTTGGTTAAAATCCTCTAAAAGTTTGGGGGTATATTTATATTCATGTGTATATATTATCCAAATATAGTATTATGGGATGGTTAAATATATGAAAATTCTATTTTATAGTAGGTTGAGAAAATTAATATAGAATGAACCAAGTTTATTATTTGGGTTCTTTTGATGGATTTTTAGGAATGTATTGAGACTTGGGAAAGATGTTTTGTTATTATATTTTTTCAAATTTATGGAAAATGTGACTATTACTAGAAAAACTGTGTTTTTTCATGTTTAAAGTTGAATAGTTTAGTTTATGAAATTGGTAATTTAAAACTTATTTCTATTTTATAATATTACCCACAAGATGTAATTTTTTGTACCCTTTAATTTTTTTTCGAACAAAGGGATCACATGATATGTGTGTGCATACATTTTATTATATTTTTTATATGATAGTAATTATTTTTACTGTATAATGTGGAAAAAATAACATATATATTGATTTCCAATATATATTCATGGTATAACTCTACACATCTAGATTGTGTATATAATTATCGGTGTGATTAATTATTTTGATCTTACAGTTATATGGTTTCTTTGGAATTATACATCAAATATGTTGAGTGGTCATTGAGATTAGATGTTATGGGACTTTGGTGTAACAATTAATAATAATGGTTTGTGCATTACACTATTCAATGTCAATTTTTCTATTTTTTATATCTTGAATATAATATTTTTTTATGGTATATAATCCATAATTAAACTTCTACTAGAATGTATTTTTTGGAGTATCATATGGGTGTACATATGTTGACATCGTGACATTGGGGTATATTCCAAACAAGGCCCCTTATGGTGGACGTGATGATGTTCTACATATATGGTGTTTTAGATTTGAATTTTAGTCACAATGTCCATAGGATTTGTGTTAATAGTTAGATAATATCATTAAAGGGAGCCTTTCTTCTATAATACAATGCATTAATAGGTTATCATTTGTAGTTATTTTAAATATATAATTCCTCACAATGTCTTTATAAACACAACGTCAACCTTTATTATAAAGATATGGTAAACTATAGGGACCAATGATCTAGATTGAGTTAGTATTTATGATTTTCAATCATAAAGGTTTACCACCAAGGTGAATAGTAATGGTGGATTCATATATTCTTTTATTAAAAGTGAAGGATAGGTGGTACGTACATGTATTAGAATCTAGGATTTAGATGAAGACATGGGAATACATCATTATGAGGATTCATCCAAACAAATTTCTAGATTATTTACTATTGACAGAGTTAAAGAGTTTATTTAATATTTATGGGTATTAATATATTATGGATAATTTACCATGATTTTATGTGATTTATTATTGTTTACTCCAACATTAATTTTAGGTTTTCTCATCGATGTAAAATGATTTTTAGATAATTGATGACATTATATCACAGATTATTAAAATATATCTACGTTAACATTATTTATTATGGTGGTTAACCATGATCTAGTAACATAGTGGCACATATAGGATGAGGGTATATTAAAAAAAATTGGTGTCTAGAGGAACAAGTTTTGGTTCTCCATGTTGTTCAATGTGAGGATATATGGAGACTAGGAATCATAGTAATAGTTGGGGGTTAATGGTGTTCGTGCATAGAGGATCGTCACTAAGGTGATTATCATGTGGGAATAGTTGGAATACTAAATCCCAATGTGATAGACCAAAAATGGAGTATCTATCATGTGACCCGATTCAACATTTGAAGTTGTTTTATGGGATGAGAACATTGTCAAATGAGGGTCCTAAGTTGTGATAGATATATATATTTAACATAATACTATAAGTGGTATTAAGAGCCATTATCTATGATTCATCAATACCCATGGGTAAAGGTATTGTAAGGCATACCATGTAGTGGGGGATATGATATATAGTGATCTTGACTCGATAGGTAAGATATGTATCATGTAGTAAATCCCCATATAAAATAACATGCGATCAAGTAAATATATTCTATATAGGATCATGTGTGGTTGATAGTAATAGGTATATCAGGAGTGTTTTAGATATTAGTTTTCAATATATTATTAATTAAGTTATTTTAAATGTAAAAAGTTGGCCAAAAAAATCATGAGTTATTGGCCTTGAATATGATGTAAGAATGGAATCGAGCATTATTATGATGTTGAATAATGATATATTAAGGGTTGATCATTTCCATTTTGAAAATATTAATAGATCTAATAAAATCTTAATATTTTTTAGTAGTTTGGTTGGGGTTTGACGATGCAGTTTATTCCTATAGCAGGGTGTGACCATAGAATGAATCGATATGTTTTATTTAGAAAACTGTGATATTTGGCATTACAATTTTTTTTAGATATTTTCATTTTTTATCGATATTGTGGTGATAAAAATGATTATATTTCAGAATGGTTTTCTTATGTTATGGGGTAACATATCACCAAAAAGATCTATTATAGGGTAGGTATATTATATTGGACAAAATATAAAAGTGTTTCAATAATTTTTAAATCTCAAAATAAGTGTGCCTTTAGACCTTGTCAACTGTCAATGTAGTCTAACAAGGTAGGCAATCAAGTAAATCCACTTTTCATATAATTGGAATGAAATTAATCTATTGATAGATAAGAAAATTCTGACACATGGGATCTTGAGATAGTAGATATGTTGAATCAAATAGTGTTATTTATTGTATGAAGGTCAATCTATAGCCACAAGGGAACATATCATGAAACATGTTAGGAAATGAAATATTAAGGGTAATGTTTCCATGTTTATGGATAAAAAACTATCCAATGATATTTTTACCCTGTTGAATAAGGATCACCATGTTATTTTTAATGATCACTCCCTTAATATAATAATGACCCAATAAATACAAAAAAATATTTGATTTTTGACAATATAATTGTGGTATATAGGGGTTAGATTGATTTTATTGATGATAAAAAAGGGTTAAAGATGATTTTTATTCATAAAATGGAAAATAATATATATTATATAAGGGTTTATCTGGATGATATGTAACGTTTTATTTAAAAGATATATAATATTTTATCAATATGGTAGTTATAGGCTGATATATGGAAAACAAAATGGTTGGAATAGACTTTTTAAAAAATTGATATCAATTGATTTGAGATGGAATCACCAAGTGAGGTAAGCCTGGAAAGTTGCATCATTCCATGAACTAAGGTTCATGTAATGATATGCCTTATGTATTTTTTCTTGTAAATAATTAATTCATTTTTTAAATTACGTATTATAGAAGGGTTTAAATAATTTGGACATAAATATAGAAGATACATCCAAAGTATCATATGTATCCAATTCATTATTACCTCATGATATATCATCATTGATTGTTATACATTATTCATTAAACTCATTATAGTGAGTATAAATGTGTAAATATAGGAAACCATCGATGAATAATTATGATTTCTTTCACAATTTTATTTAATTCTATTGATTATTCTAAAATATGATGTTTTTCATATTATCCTACTTTTTTTTATTGAATCTAAATTGGATATGTTTTTTATTGATTCATTACCAGCTACATTTTTTTTAGAAGGTCCTAGTAATGAATAATTCAATTAGTTTGATATGAATCATAAGATTAGTTGGATATGGTAAATTCCTCTGATTTTCAATGCCATGTGGTTTCCTAGAGCATTACATTTCCAATGTTGGTTTTTGGAGGTGTTTCAGGGAGGTTTTATGATTTTTTAGTGGAATATAGAGTTATAGGGGGTGCAATAGATGGATATTCACGTCATGTAGTCTTTCAATATGTGAATTGATTTTTTGTGATTTGTGTGGCCTGATAGTTCATGAATTTTATGTAGATATGGTGTGTCACATGAAATAAGTACACATAATGTAAATGCAATTCAAAAATTTAAATAAATAATGGATGATGTGACATTTTTTTAATGTGTTTTGAAATTTTTTGAATACTGTGATTTAAAAATTTTGTATTGTATCACCCAACATAAATATGGAATGACCCAATAATTTATATCCCCTCCAGGGATAATTATTTTCATTAATTGGTGTCTTTTTCATATCTCCATTCAGATGAACCCTAGGTTCCCTAAGTAGATCTATGATCTCCATTCCTTTAACTTCGATATGTTGGTTCTAGTGGTCTTAGGTTTCTGATTTTTGGTTAGAGATTTATCTTTTCAACATGGTATTCTTTCTTTCTTCTCAATGATAATTTTTGTTGTAATTTTTCTGGTTTGGGTTGAGTTTCGAGATGTATTTTAAAAATTAATTGATGAATTGTATATATTTTCATTATCTGATGGTGAAACTATGGTTTTAGTGGGTTTCTTTATCTATTTATTTTGTGAAGGTAGTTGCAAGATCTTATTTCTTGTATGTAATCCTTCCATTCTCTTTATTATGTATCATGATAGAAGTGTTTTACTCTTGTTTATCTATGGGATATTTTTGTGTTCTCCAAATAAAATATAAATAATTGTATAATTTAAATCTAATGGGGAAAGGAATGATTTTAATCCTTTAGTATCATTGATTTTACTAATATATGGTTGATTAAATGGGATTGATGACCCATTGAAAATTTTTTCATTTGGGAATTTTTTTGGGAGAAATTATCTGTGTTGTGACTGATGTTTCTATTATTATTATTCTATTATCACCCAAAATTGAAATCTACTAACCAATTATTTTTAGTGAATAAAATGGTTTCTGTTTCAATATTGACTTTGTGATAAATCCCAAAAAACAAAGTAAAATGTGATAATGACCCTATAATAAATCTTGCAAATTGTCTTTGATATTTTTTTATGCTTATGGGGAATGAATGTGTGATATATATGGGATATAAGGCTACTATTAGTGATGTGGTCATGCTTTTGGGATGGTTAGGTGATTGTTTGGTGACCGCGATGGGGGGGGGGTGAGTTGGATGTTTCATTCCCATACTTTTGGGGTGGCGATTTGGTTGTTTCTTGGCCATGATTTTAGGTTTGAAATTCGATTTCTATTTATTCATGATTTTTGGGGTGGGTATTTGGTTTCCCATTTCCATGATTTTGGGGATGAAAGGTGATTTTACGATGAGGAAAATTAGCGAGTTACTATGTGTGGTTTCATAGTTTTAGATTCATGAGTAGTGAAAACTAAATAATTATTTAATAACATTTTAAATGACTGTATTTGGTTATGTTAAGGTAATAGAAATGGATAATGATAAAAATAATTTTGGGATATGTGTTTAATTGCATATGATGCATAATAATGAAAAAAATGGTTTGTATATTGGAATTGATTAGTTGTGTCAGTTGTGGCTAGTGGCTTGTGCAGTGTTATGGATTTATAGGTGGTAGAGAATATATTAATTTTTGAGTTGGTTATTATTTGGTTGTGAATCAATAGGTATGGATTCTGTGTGGATATATATATATATATATATACATTTTTATTCATTGTGATTTCTATATAAATTCCACCCACATCGATCACTATATGCTGACACCCGCATAGTCTAGAGAAGGTGTTATTCACAAAAACCCTAAAATGAGGAAATATAAATTCATATAATCATGTTTCTTAACTCTCATTTTAGTGAGTATAAATGCATAGTATCTACTATATGGAGGTATATTATTTCACTATTTTATGTACTAGGTATCCTCAGGGTCACATGTGATTGACTATGTTTTTTCGAGTATGAAGTGATATGATGGTGTTGGAGGGTATTGAACTAGGTGTATTTGGGTTATATGTGGTGGCACATGTGTTTACAGGAGACATTTATATTACCATGTCATGGGGTGGTGGGTGTGGTGATTTTTAGTGATATGTGTTGTGATAGTGTTGTGGGAAAACTCGTGGTGGGGTCATGCATGGTATGATGAGTGCATGATGACGATGTCCTTCAGGGTCCCAATACCTACTACTATGATAATGATTATGATGTGATGGAAATGTTTTCTACAAAAATTATAAATTGTGACAACATTATGTTGTGGTGGAAAAGTGTTTTTTGTGTACGATGTGATGTGAATATGTTAATGTGTGGTGGTATTTTTCATTTGGAGGAGATATGTGTTGTAGTACCTATGAAGATGGGGTGTGAGGGTGGATAATTAGAGTTATGTGAGGTACCCATTATTTATAATATATTTATTATGTTACTATGCATCGAATTAGTAATATAGTGATCAATAAATAGTTAAGTAGTTTTGTATGGTTTACCTTGTTAGGTATATTAGTTCTACTATATCATCATGTGTGAGTTACTATGATTCATTCGCTTGTGCATGATTGATATTATTTTTTCAACTGATAATAATTTTATAATATCCCAACATATATAAATGTTTTTTTCGGTTTCTGAGAGGACTATTTGGACCATGATAGACATTATAATCATGGATCATTTTATAGTTGTTTTTTTCTTCTTTATATTTACATTTGGGTATATTAATTTTGGATACCAATAACTATATGATTTTTATTTATATTTCCATTGTGAGATGTATTTTAATGTTATGTCATAAAATTTATTATGTATGATTAATCATATATACATTAAATATATAATTATAGAGGTTAATTTTCCTATTTTATGTGGTTTTTTTACACTATGTTATAGTTGTTGACCCTAGGCCTGCATGAGGTAGGACTCAAGAGTCAACATCTCTCTCACCATATTGAGGTATCATTAGAGGGACATGATCATGGAAGATTGGTTTTAGAAGATATTATTGAGAGAAATGATTGTGTTTCTAATTTTTAATAGTTATTATTGCATGTGTTAGTTTAGAAATAGTTCTAGTGGACCATAGTGTGTGATATAGGCCAGGGAGAATATCTAGGACATGAGATTTTTGGCCCCTCCATGATCTAGTCTATAGACTATGAGCTTATTGAACAACAAACTGTAGTTCGTATATCTATAGGATAGAGGCCTTGAATAGGTACATGGATCATGACTACTTCTGTTACTTTTTTAATTGGTTACTTCTGTTGGGGATAACTGAATAATGTGAATTTGAAAATGCGTATAAAAAACCATGTTACAAAGACATGGATGTTCTAATTTGTTTCATTAATGGACTCTATTTTTCACTTATGTGGAACCTATAGTAGAGGTTCAGCAGGCTAATCTGATTGATCATTAGAGAGAAAATACCACCGAAATGGATTATATGTGGTATATGTCATTGTGAAAATATAAGTATTATTTTAGGGTATGTATGTAGGGAAGGTTTCATATGTTGAGAAAGATAGATACCTATAAAAGCTCAATATCACTATCAGTTTGATCTAGGATTTTGTGTGATACTATGTTCATTAAGAAGTTATTCATAGGCAAGGAGCATCCTTGGTGGAGACTATTTCTTGGTGGGAAGATGGTGTAAGATGTTTCATGGTTCGATATTCAGAAAGAGTTCAATGTAGAGTTGCTTTTTAGACCATGATAACAATGAAGAATAAGAATCTTATTTCTATTCATAATGGGAGTACATATGTGTAGGGATTTGGAAAAAGTTATATAACCTTCTAGGATTTTTTCCAAATTATTATCCTTATGGGGAGTCTCCTGGGAGATATATTGAGGAGGTACATCATCCTACTATCAAATATGTAGTTACTTCTTCTAGATTGTATAATATATTTGGATGTTCTGATGAAGGTTGATGTAACCAAGTGGATTCACTCGTAGGGTGGTTTTCCATGATATTTTAATTGGTAGGGATGTTAAGGGATGGTCTCACGTGCTGGGACCATCGAGGTTTTGACGAGTTGGGATTCTACCTTAGTATTTCCCCTATCAAAATTCTGGGTATAGTAGATTCCATGATTTTCCTTTATATATTATGCCATGTTTTTTTGGGTTCTTGTCCATCACTACAACTAGTGACTAATGGTTTCCCATGATGTGTATAGTGTAGGTGGATAACATTTTCCCCAAAAATAGTTTCTAGTGTGACTATTTCACCAACATGAGATGAGTTATTATTCCCCACTAAGGGGAGGGGAGGGATGAGAAGAGGTTAGCATTATACTATTCATCATCATTAGGCACCTAAAGCAGGTTGTTTATGTCGACGTGGTCATCGACAGAGAGTTAAAAGAGATGAGAGTGGTCAGTGGAGGTGAAATCAATAGAGGGGAAAATAATCATCAAATGTGTGATCAATTTGTTTAGTACATTTTTTTATTCATTTATTCAAGAGACTCATAATCATTTGTTTAAAACTCTCTGGTATGTCCTATGGGAATTGTTTTAGAGATTTTTAACATGACCATGGTTATTACTATGACTATTTAATGACAAACTAAATTGTTTGATGTGTTTTATGGTGTTGGCTGATGTAGGTTTCGCATCAGTATCGTGGGGATATTTTTTTTAATGGATGCATCCAAATGAAGATATCCTTGATCTAAACTTTTTTTATTCTATAAATAAAATTTTTTAATAATTAGAATAGAGATTCATGTTGTTATATGTGGATATAGAGAATTTGGTTTTCATTGGTTAAAGAAATTTTTAGGAGGGATGTCGTCATATAGAGCCCATTGTTTCATTTTTTTGATCCATTTTTGGTGGAATAATTTGAAAATGGGATAGTTGATGTCTATAAGGCTACTAAAGAGTTTATGTAATTTTTCCCTAAGATGTTTCTAACACTACACCCTCAACATAATGTGGATTTTGTGGAATAATTTCAACAAGGTGACTCTCCAATTTTAATTTATTATTATTAGATGGATCCTTTAATATCTCCTAATATGAGTATTTATATATAAGGTATAATGAAGAAGGTTTTTTGGGAGTAGACTATTTTCATGGGGTTCTCCAGTGTTTTCATTAATTAATGTAAACGGTATTATAAGGATGTGTATAAACATCCAAAGGGTAAATCTACTAACGATAAATAATTGTTACCATCTTCTAACAATATATGAACATTTAGACAATATGATAGGAGTTATTGGATTTAAAAGATCCATATATGGTTAGGATATCACCTATTGAGGGAAATGTAGGCAGATATCTTGAATACTTATATCAGATGCAGGAATGGGAAAATCGAGTTTGTAGTAATGTCATTCATTGTAACAAACCCACCATATATGTTTTTAGGTATTCTAAACACTTTGTTCCATGGATTCATGAACCATATAATAGTATTTTTTTAAGGAAGATATTTTTATCTACATGAAGCCATAGGAGGAGCATTTAGATTATCTCCATGTTTCTTTTATGGTTCATTGAAAACACTAGTTCTTTAGAATTTTTGATAGGTGTATCTTTTGGATATGAAAGATGAATATTATAAAACATGTGTAGACTTATTAAGGTTTTTAAGTATAAAACATGAAAATTGGGATATTATTTTTTTAGAAAAAACCCAAGAACCTGGTATAGGATGGATGTTTTTATGATCTTGTAATATATTATAGGCTGTTTATGTCAAATTTACCTTGAGTTTTTCCCAATTGATATATTTTACCAAGAATGACTAGGATTTTTTGTAATAATCATTGACATTAATATTTAATTTACCTGAAGAATAAGTTGGATAGTTCCCCAGTTCTTCATTTTCCTTAGGAGGGTGTGATGTTTGAGTTTTTTTGAAATGCTTACCGTCTAGGCTTATGATGCTTGATGAAGAATCCCAGATATGTTTTCCAGTATGGGTCAATGTAGTTATGTACCCATGAGTGTAACTATGTACCTCATGATCTATAGTTAGTGGCGATGGGGTTTTTTCATGAATCTGTGATGGAATTACCTCATTGAAGAGAAATTTTTGGTCTTCTCAGATCACAATAGATAGGGTTATATTTTTCCTCTATCAGATCTATATTTTTATCACTAATGGTGGAGGATATTAATTATGATAATAATTTTTATAATATCAAAAATATCATTAAAAGGAAATGTTGTGTCCAATTCATTGTGTGAAGTAATTTTGGGAATGTTTTTATTTGGGATTATAGGGATGTTTGGAACCATATAAAGGAGTTGGTAGACATTAACATAGATATAAAATTGGATGATTCCAGAATATAGTTTTTTTATATGATAGTGTGGTATAATTTTATGATTCAGGTGGAAGAGATTTCTTGGGGTGATATAAAGGTATAAGTGACAAATGATAATGTTGGACTTAGTGTTCTTCCAAATGGATGATCACAGGAGAGTTTGATTCAGATTTATTTTCATGTAAGGTTAATTTTTCTAGTACTGATACATGAAAAGTTAATTCATGAGTTTCATAAATTTCATTTATTGGTACGCCCGAGAATATCAATGATGTACCATGTCGTAAGGATGTATTTTTTATGGTCTGGGACGAAGTGGGAGGTGGAATAGTTCATGGAAAGGTTGGATGTTTTCCTGATGGTAATGGTCAGGAATTGTTTCCCAGATAGTTCGACGTAGCATTTGTATTATTCCAAGTGGATATTTGATTAAATATCACTGTATATTTTCCAAGGTTTACCCCAATCCTAGAAATTTTTTGATGGTATCAGCGTGATCTTGGATTGGATAAAGAATATGCCCACTTTTAGTGATTTAGGAGTCATACACATAAGATTGTATTTCAAAGAGGTTTATCGAAGAGGTGGTGTGGATTCATGGAATTTTGAGTTCCATTTTCTCATATTGAAATTCATGTTTCTCCTCATGATTCTGTAATGGATATCTCCATGATTCTGGAACATTATAACAAACTATAAAATATTTCCACCATCAGGAATATGAGCATACAAATTATATTATTAATATAGTGGAGGATAGATTTAGGGCATGTGTTCTACCCTTTAGTGAATCTTGGGTTTTAAAAGCTTCCTTGTTTGAGTTTGTTTATAATAGAAATTATCACTTATCCATCAGTGTGAACCCATTTTATGAATTATATGGGAATCCATATATTTTTTCACGAAATAGTATGAAGATTGAAAATGATGTAGTTCTTGGACCTGATGTAGTGAAAACACAAATAGATGGTTCAACTTTTTCGTGAGAGGTTGAATGTAGCTCAATATTATATGAAGTCTTTTTCTTAACATAATAGTAGGAAAATGTAGTTCATTTTGGGGGAACATGTGCTCTAGATGTTTTTACCCCACCATGGGAATAAGAATTTTGGCATGGTGCTAATATTTTTCAAAGGTTTTGGGGAAATTAACGTGATGTGGTGAGAATTTGAGGTGGTGTATTAATAGGATTTTCCGCCATGGAAGAAGAGTATCCAAGATGTCTTCCATATATCTCATCTTCAATATTATCGTCACAATGACTCCATTTTCATTTTATAAGTGTATTTGGATATTATGTACAAAGTTTCATCTTCTGTAGTGGACTTTAGTGATCCAAAATCTCCCAGAGATGGTGCTACCTTGATTGACCATTACATTGTATGATGTTTTTTTACGCATGGTGGATGTGAGGAGAGTACTTGGGAGAGAGAGATATTTATAGGAGTTCCTAGAACATGAATTTGTTTTTTATTTATTATTTAATGGGTTTTCCTTTGTGTTGTGATGATCTGATCCATCTGTTTTATGATATTTTATGTTTCCATTGATGTATTCGGTATGAAACATTTCAGACATATGAAAATGGGAGGACATAATTCTTAAGTGGAAAACATTATACCCTGACGTGATTAAACCCTTACAAGCCAGTAAGTACAACACATAGTAGATACTATCATTATATGTAGGATTGAATTACTTTATTCAAATGTTTAAGGAACTACAATTATTTGGTTACTAAAACTATTTGTTTGGAATGTGTGATGGTTGATATGATAATGTCCTTATGTGTTAATGTTAGATGAGGTGGTTTTTGGTTTTGTAGTGTTGAGGTTTTTCGAGATGTTCTAAAGAATTTTGGTTTGGTGAATTTGGTCGGTGTTATCATATGAGGTATGAGGATATCCGGGAGAGGTATATTATGGATTGGTTGTTAATAGAACATTACATTTGGGATTTTATTTTGTTTCTAAATGGAAATAATTCTTTGAGATTCATTTTATGTATGTATCCATACCTTACCATCCAAAAAATCCCATTTGTAAGTGTTAGTGGGTTTTAATAGATGATATGGGACATTGTTTTGGATGCCAGAGCTATGGGGTTTCTATTGAAAAAAAATTCACATCTTCAAATTTTTACATGACATGTATTGATTGTTCAAGGCATCTTTAGCCTCATAATTCCTTGTTTTACATGGCTAAGTGGTATCTGGTAAAACCAACAAACATTTTATTTAAAATTAATGATGTTTAAAAAAGGAATTGCGGATGATATTTTGGTGAAAGTGAATATTTTTGGAAGAACGTGAATTACACATCATGTAATGTGTCACATTATATGAAAATAAGAGGATCTAAGATTTAATTCCATTGAAAAAATTGTGGCTTTTGAGAGATTTTCTTGTACTGGATGATATTTTTTGTTGCTCTTATTTCTGTTTTAATTTTTTTTGATATCACCCAAATAGAAATTGACGAACCAATTTTATTTTTCAAATAAAAAGGTTACGCCATGAGTATGGATTGTATGATAAAACAACATAAATAAAGTTTTATATGGTAAAATCATATGTTTTATATATGTAAAATGATCTTTTATGTGTTCAATAATATGGTTTTGATGGTATTATGGTGGTTATTTTGGAGTATAAAGGATGTTGTTGTTAGGGCATGATTTTTTGACATTAATGTGGTGGTTTTTTGGATTTTCTTTTAGGGTGGTGAGTTGATGGTACAATGGGGATTATGATATACTTGAGATTTTTGGTTTCATTCTTTTAAATTCCCTAATAGTGGTGGAATAATTAATTATTCTATTTTGATTGAAATAATTGGGTTTTATATTAATGGGAAGAAAACAGTTAATGAAAAAATAATACTTGGTTGTGTTCTTATATGTGGATGATTTATAGTACTGAAAAAATTGGTTTCATAATGTAATTTGTTGGTTGTATGAGTTTTGGCATGTGTCCTATATGATTTCATACATTTTTAGGTGGAAGATAAAGTTGATATATTGAGAGTTTTTTAGTGTTTGGATGTGAACACATATGGTGGGTTTCTATGTTTCTATTGTTATATAATTGTATCATACTTTTGATTTATATAGACAACCAAACCAGGTCATGAAATATGGGCCGCAACCAAAATAGTCATGTGGGGGAGTTTTTCTAACATACTAGTGATGAGGATAAATGGCTCACCAACACCACTTTCATGCTCTTTCTTTTAGGCTAGTTCATATGCACAAAATGTGATTGTTGGAGGTCTTTTAGAGTACTTGATGATGGTGTCTTCATGTGATATGTTATGGACCATGTGTTTTTTGGGTGAGATGTGATACTGATGTGTTATGGTCCAGTGGAACAAGTATCTTAAGGTGATATGTTGTGTACTAGTTTTTATCTAGAGAGTTGTAATATCACCATTCTATAGGGTGGTGGAATAAGGTATCATGGGAGATATGTGTTGTTACTATGTTGTGGGGAGTATTATGGTTGGTGTAATGAATGGAAGGAAGTTGGAATAAGGTTTTATTCATCATGTTCATGATATCATAATATTATTGGTATGGTTGTGATTTGATGGTCTAGGTTTCATTAAGTGAGATGAGATGTGACCATGGTATGGGGTGGTAGCATATGGGTATGTAGGTGTTATGTGATGTGAAAATGCTATAAAGAAGTCATTTATGTTATTTATAAGAGATTATATCACCCGTATGTATGATATTGGGATGTGAGGGAGGAAAATTAGTGGGAAATTAGTGGTAGGTATCCTTTATCAAATATAATTATTAATATTTTACTATAGAAAGATTTCATTATTTTTGGGATAGTCCTTGATCAGGTTAAGTTAAATATTTGACCTTTATTTATGCTATTAGTTATTCAATTTTCTCATGGCTACATTAATATGAATCTATCACTTGTGAAATAGAGACTTTTGTATTCCTATAGAGTATAATTGTATACTAAAAATATTAATATAAATTGATTATAATGTTTTGAGGATAAATTCATAGAACATACCAAACATTAGTTGATCTGATCTTTGGAGAGTTGTTTTTTCAACTTATTAGTTTTAATTTTGGGTATTCATAATTTTCGATACATTTATATGTAATAGTTATAATTATACATGAATTTTGTGATGGTTTTATTTTCTTTTTACATTATTTCATTGTTTTTAACTTTTATGATTCTTATTATCTCCAAATACTATATTTTTATATAGGGTAATTCCTCCCATTTTATGTTACTTTTATACTATTGAGGATGGTATCCAACCAGGGGGCACTAAAGGTTGGACTCGTGGGTCATTTTTTCTCTCCCTTCACTGTGTTATATTTGAGGTAGGGTCATGACATGTGTTCTTGAGAAGAGAACCAATGGAATTCTCTCCTATTTATAAGAGATACCTATGTGTATTCTAATATATATAATTATGTGTGTGGTATATTAGGGATTGGATGGAATAATGTTTTGGTTTGAGTATTTTATGATTACTAAGTCACATATTGTGAAAAAAATTAGGGTATTTAGTTACTAAGGTAGTCACCTATGAATGTGATAGAGTAACCATTCTGACTACATGTAAGGTAGATTACTAGTGATTTGGTTATGTAGTTTTCCATTATGATATTTATGGTGTCAAATATTACCATAGGTGGTGAAAATGCGTGGCCATGATATTTATGTATGTTGTTAATAATTTTAGAACAACATGAGATTGAGTTTTATTGAGGTCATCTGTATGTAGGATATTTCCCCATGTTGTCATTTGTTAAATGGTTCAGTAGAATTATTTTCTATATGTTCAATGTCTTCTAGGTGATGGTGATTAAAAATTTTATAGTGGAGGGATATGATGTAAATGGGAATGAAATAAACGTAGGGATTGATATTAATATGTGAAAACATAATACTTGACTTATGTGTTAGATATGACGAGGCCATTGACATTGTAAAGGTAACGGATTTGAATTTTCATTACCAGGGTTAATTTTTCATATTTGAATATAGTTTGATAAACTATTCATATAACCATGGCCGTTGAGATATAGTTTACTAGATGATTCCTTTAGTATTTCCATGCGACTCTAGGATTTTATTTATTCATATTTTAGAATGTGGCTGCTTGATTCATGAAATTTGTTGGATGTATAATGAAATATCATATATTAAATACATTGGATGCATCATTCCACTATTTCATTGGAAGAATTTTGATAAATTCTCACTTAGAAAATGTTTCGATTGAGTGGGGAAGGATGACTGGTTTTCATTGGTTTATATTTACTTATCATTTTATACTCCTATGTACTAATGGTTAAAATATGAGGACACAATTGGGGATGGCCTATAATGTTTCCATTCAAACAATACATGGTTCCCCAAGTTAATTTTTTTATTTTTGAATTCATGGTATATGTAATGTTAATGGTTTATCATCAGAGGATTAATAGAGAAGGAAGTCAATTTAGTGTGTGGGATAATTGTTTTGATTTTGTAGATAAGGTATGTAGTTAAATAGTACTACAATCGAAGAAAATTTTTGTTTTTATTTTAGGGATTTGATTCGATTATTGGTGATCTATACTATTCTACTATTAATTAGATGATATTTAATATATTTATATCCATATAATATTTAATATATTTTTTATGTCATTTATTATTTTATTCACTAATTTTTTATTGAGAGGACATAGTCTCTTCATTATCCTGCCTTAGTCCCTATCCACTCGTCATCATCATAAGTTATACGGTGATGATGAAAAGTGGTCATGGGTAACTCTAACATAGTTATAATATAGTTATAAATTTCCATATTTTAAATTCCCCATGCTCATAATATATCAATCAATCATGATCCAAACATAATTATTTTAACCTAAACCTTATACACGATTTCCTTTAATGACCAAATATCAAAAAAATCATATCATCATAAGCATTAATTCTAATAATATTATTAACAATAACAATCATTGTTAATATTATCATTTAATTCCATTTTAATAATCATTCTATAAGAAATAATAGAAAAAAATAATGGCATGAAAAACTCTATTTCCAAAATTTCATTATATTAAACACTAATATGAATTACCCATTGCCAATATATTTTAACATTTTCACATTATTCCCTTCATTTCAAAAGGAATTTTAAAAATAAATCATTTCATAGAATTAATAATTTCATTTTCCCAGTAATAAAATAATCGAACACCTTCATATATTTAAAATTATAAAAGAATCATTCTTAAAACAACAATTAATATGATGTTTGTGAAAACGAATCATTAAATATTTTCTATGATATAATATATTTTTTTCTATAGATAATTCTAGATAAAAGTAATGAATTTTAGGTAACATCCATTAATATTTTAATACCACTTTCCAAACATTCTTATCTTTACATGAGTAAATATCAATATTTTTTATTATAATTCATATAAAAATAAATACACAAATATTTAAATTAGATTATTTTAAGGATTTATATTTAACCAATATAAATGTGGATACATGTTTATGAAATAAAATAATAATTTTTTACTCAACATATTATTTAAACAAACCTTAATTTTTGTATAATTACACCAACATTATTGTAGTGTTTTGCATTTTATATTTCACATATCCTTAAATGAATAAAAATCTACTTTTCTAACCCAATGTATGGTAAGAAATTATATATCGATTAGAGTATTTTATTATATTTATTTTACGATCTTCTTATGAACTTAATAATTTTAGGCACTCTCAAAATAAGCCACAATATCATAAAAACCAAAAATCAAATACATAATTTAAAACCATTACTCCCATTTCATTTTACTAAAAATATATATATTATTTTTTCTTAGATTATTAATATTGGAATTAAATTTTTATAATTTTATTATTATATTTCCTTTATGATAATTAAAAGTTTTGTCATCATTTAGACACTTAATATTTCCCTTAAAATTATATCATAACACAATTATTTCATAATATTATAAATTTTATCATTTAATCAAATTGAATACATTTTTCTATAATTATTTCACCTAAATTTAGATTAAATAGTCTATAATTAAAACAATTGAAATTAATAATCAGGTATAAAAAAATTATTTTATTTAATATGATAATTATTAATAACATACTCTTGAAAAAATGTTTAGTTTTTCAATATTTTGATTACATATAAAATTAATTTCATAACAATTCAAAATTAAGTAAATTTTATGCACACACTCACACACAGGCTAGCTCCAAATTTTCCTTATGATTCATAGATAACCCCACAAATCATACTCTCCAAAGTTCGTACGAGAGTCCATAATATTGTCTATAAATCCAAAAAAAATATAATCCCTTACCTCCAAAAGGACATAGAATTCCACACTAGTCTGGTTATCCAATAACCCACACATATATTTCATACCTTATCTTGATCCCTAGTCTACATCCTAATAGATCCCAAATATGAACACTCTATAAATTATCAAACATGTAACATTTTTTATCATCCCAACCAGGTATAATCACGCCACAAATGTTATAAATATATAAGCCTCAACTGTTATCTTTGATCAGTATTTTCTGGAGAATAGTTCATGGAGTATAAGAAAATATCATACTAAGATACTTCCTCTAAAATGGACCTTGAAAACATAATAATAATAGTGGGTAATAAGTAATAATAATTATTTAATTAAAAGAAAATATCATCTCAGTAAACTCTAAAAGATATCCCATCATGACTAGAACATTCCACCATCCAAACATGACATAAAATTCAATATTATAATTATTGAGGTAATATATAAAATTATAATAGATACAAAAAATAAATGTGAACATTCTACACAATATTAAAACATAATAACATCATCATTTATCCAATGTGCCCCTTGAAACCATGTCCTTGCCACATATGACTTCTAATTTTACATGAAATTACATGAAAAATACACACACAAAGGGTGTATACTTATAGAATATGAGAATATAATCCTTTTTATAAACATTGATAACCATTATCAATCCTAGGACCAAAATTGTTATCATTTATAAATTTTTTAAATATAAAATCATTTAAATGTTTTTATTAATAACCTTAAAAATGTAGTTAGTGAAATTTATTTCAAAAACAATTATCCAAACATATTAAACTAATTTAAGTGTATAGGGATCATGGAACCCAAGGTCATGTCTTATCCAATAAATCTAAATTCACCCAATCCAAAACATGGACAAGGAATAACTAGATTATTCATTTTTAAGAATTATTATCCTTATAGTTTCAAATATATCTAACCCATTAAAACCAAAAATTTCATCTCATTGAATGTTACTTTCTTAATCATTATTAACTAAATATCGTCCCACCTAGTTTTTCTTATACAGACCATCATAAATTAACAATCACAAAAAAAATTATTTAGCGATAAAAGACACATTAACAGATCAATCCCATCAATAAGGATCAATTTCATCATATCCCACATGCCTTTAGTAGTTTAATCAGATTAAATATCATAAAAACATCTTGAATTATTATAATCATTTCCTACCTCGAATATACTAAAGGTGACTTCATTTAAAAAATAAAATATCACATTTATTGTTAATTATTGGTGTTTGAATAAAAAAATTACCTGAAAAACATTTATTATTTTATTAAACATTTTACCTTATTGAAAAATAAATTCCAACACTCACTTATCATATAAATATTTTCCAATCCCATATACAATTCCATAAAAACACACAATATAATACCAAAATCACATCATACTTTAGTTAATTATTTTTCAAAAAATAGTGTATTAACATTATAATCACTCATTCCAATAACCTTAATTTACCACTAATAAATATACCTTATCAAAATAATTTTAAAAAAATTATTAAGATATATGATATATGTTCAAGCCTATTTATTACACATTTAAATTAAACAATAATAAGAAGTAGTTTATCTATATATACTCTATATTTTTTGGCTGAAAAAAATATTGTCATTAAATAAGTATTTAAACGAAAAAATAATTTTCAATTAAATTATCAATAACATCAAATAATCATTCCCATATTTCAATATGAATTTATCCATTAATTGAACATTTATTCCACTCCAAATTCCTTATCCAGTTAGTGAAACTCATTTTTAAGTAGTTATAACTTTAAAAGATTCATTCTAATAATTATCAAATACTACAATAACATAGATACTTTTTTACATTGTTTGAATCATCATCTAAAATAATCAATCAGGCATTAGAATATCATTATTAGCCACCGAATAAATAAATTTGACTATATTAATAATTTATTCACCAATTACAAAAAATAATTTTCCATTAGTATAATTTTTATAAATATTAAATTATTCAACTCCATACATTCTACAATGGAAAGTATCAAAATATTATTATCACATTACATTTACTCATTAAAAATTATTCTATTACTCGTACTATTTTTTAAAATCATATCATATAATCAATAAATTATAATATATTAATAAATGTACAAATTTTCAAAGACGTAATTTTAAAATGACAGAGGATTAAGGTCGCTTACCATAAATTTAGTTATGAATTATCATGATAACAAAATTCCAAAAATGACCCAATCAAAATTGCCACTATTTTTTATATTATATATATAATAAATTCATATTAATTTATATATATAAATATAATGATTATAACTTTTAGAAAAAAAATATGTGTATTACCATTTAATCATATATATGAATCCAACTACATAGATTAATTTATTTTTGTATAAAAAAATACACTATAGAATAAAACATATAATATTTGATAGGTAAGAGAAAATATTTTAGGGTGGGAGAATATTTTCATCCATTCGTTATGATAATATGATTTTCCAACATTCAGATTCTACCATTATTTTAATGATTCCATTTTTGTAAAAACATTATATCTTTTTTTAACCAAAGAAAAATCACCACATATAAATTTCCCATGACCCTAATGTAATAAATGATATAACCATATTTTTTAGAACTCCCGTAGGATGCATGGATCAACCTTCATTTAACATTAGATCACTACTTCGTTACATATGTCATAATAATCTATTTCTATTTAATCATACCTTTGAAATGAATTCTAATCTATAATGCTAAACTAGACTCAGTGTAGACTCAACTCACTATGACTATATATATCTACCATGACCCATCTCATTAGGGCCCATGTTGCGACTCCCCAAGCATGCATCATATTGGCCAGTGGATGGTGACTAGCATAGAGTAGACATATGACTATCATTGGAGGAATTATCCATTGACCACTATGGAAACACACATATAAAATCACAAACAAATGCTGAAATGTAAAAATATCTATGAACCAAATGCATGCATAAAACTATTTCCCAACCAGAGTACGATGGGAAAATAATGAAAACAAGGCCAGAATATTGGCCCAACCAAAAAAGAATGTAAATCAAAATTCCCAACCTATATACAAAGGTACTAGGACATCTAATTGCTTATATAATAACACCGCAGCCACATGATCTCAAAATGATTCATCTAGTATTGGTCTTCCTAGGAATCCATCAAAAGGATTCCCATCTTCAGTAGACATCACACAAGTGGGAAAATCTCATGTATGGGTGAGTATAAAAATACTAAGTAGGACACCTAAAAACCACACAAAAATAAACAAAGGAAATGAAAAATTAGCTCTACGCAAGTATATATATATAATATTTCATGTCCCAGCCCGGTCTTCCCCAAATCCTGTGTGGAGTTAAAATAAATAAATTGTGTATAATTTGTTTTAAATAAAAATGCTGAAAACACACACACATGTTCCACTAAACAGGATCATTTTGGTTTAGGTCTTGGGGAATAAGATACAATTATTAAAATTCCTTTAAAAATGAGAAAAAATTCTTCATTATGAAGTCCCCAAATAGAGGGACTCAAATATACTAAACCTGTAAAAGAAAAAAAATTGAAAATGTTGGGGGAGAATATGAATTCCCAATAAGGGGTTTTAAAATAACATAATATAACAATTGAAACCATTTGAAAAAAATCATTTAAAATTTCTAAGTAACTATTTTCTTTATGAATTTTGTAACACACGTATCATAAATTAACATCTTTTCAATGAATTAAAAGTGAAATTTTTTTTGAATACAAAAAAAACATTCCAATTATAAGCATGCTCATATGGAAATATTAAGTAGATACAATCTAACATTAATAGGTATGACATGTGAAAATCCATAAAAATAATTGAATACTAGGATTTTTACATGATCAGAGTTCTGCTTTAAATAATTACATTCTTTTCATTCTTTTCTAACTGTAAAACATAGACTGAATAATAAATCTCTGATTCCTAATTATTAATAAGCCATATGCTTTTACATTACCTGATTCTAATAAACATAATCACTTTATCCAAGATTATTCTACTAGTAAAATAATATATTGGTTAATTAAATTGAACAGTAATAATGAGGAATGTGAGATTACAGGATGGTTTCAGGGCATCATCCAAGACATCTAATGATAAAATCCTTAGCGAAAATCGATAACTCATAATTGGGAAAATGCCACAGCAAATTCCACATCTATTTGTCTCATGAGACCTATTAATGACTCGAGAGCGGGCCCCACATGTCATATAATAAGTCCAATGAAATCTTAATCTCTCTAAATCAACGTGAACATACAAATTTGATTTATTATGTTACATATCACATATCATTCAATGTGTCAGATTTTACTTGGTCTCATATTTCATATTATTCAATTTGTCTCATACCACATTGAATAATTTAATTTCTCAATTCCAAAAAATGACATTTGAGTTTGATTACTTTATATATATTATTCCATGTAATTAATGAATATATGAGTTGATAAAAATTATATCAATGTTAACCCTGAATGACATGTATAGTAGGAAACATATGTGTCAATAAAAAAAGATCACATTAAAAACATGTTTATCACATAACATAATAATCCCTAAAATCATTATTATGAGTGGAACAATTTTAAATTTCAAATCACAATTCTAAAAATTAGTATAGTTTACAATCATATTAAAATAACAAGCTAATAAATGTGCATATCTACCAAATTGGAATGTAATGATTGAAAACATTAATTGTGGCATATTTAGATGCTTTAGAAAAATAAATATATTATTTCATTATTCTAAAAATATTAGGAGGGCATACACTAGTGTTACTATTGTTCCTGTATAAATGTGGGCTAATATTATGTGAACTATATATACAAAGTTTTTACACAATATTTCCTCATCAATCCCAAGGTTTGATAAATCATTATAAGCACTATTCCTCCCACAAACATAATTAAATCACACAAAATTGGTTTTTAAAACATAATATCTTTATGATGAAAACCCTAAGGTACATATGCATATAGTTGTATATACCTATATATGATTTTTTTTCAAAATATATAAATCATTACATTTTACAAAACTACTTAAACATTGAAACACCATATTTAATAGTCTTAAGATCAAGCATATTAATGTTTCATCAACCCCAGTATGAATATATATATATATATACATAAATTATTATATAAAGTGTATATAAAATATCTTAAATTAAAAGCTTGATGACACTTGCATATTATATACCCATTAGGACTATTAGTTAATCAAGGGGGTATATGTTGCAAAAGATGCCATAAAATTTAAAAGGGTTTTAAAATATATACCCATACAACTGAATATACAATATATGTATAAGGGTTTAACACCAAAATTAAATTACACTTAAATGTTTTCTTCATTAAAACGAGGGTTCATTAATATTATTTGTTCTATATGATATATAAAGGGTTCTGTTTTGAAGAATATACATGAATGGTTTTAAATATATAAACATGGATATATATATATATATATATATATATATATTTCAAACACATAAGAACTCAAACCCTTGCTCGATAGAGGGTTATGAAGATGTTTAATTTAAAAATTTCACCATCTTATGTGTTGAAAATGAGACATATTCATAACCCTATATATATATATTTATATATGTATATACTTATATATGTATATATGTATTTACACCCAATCCAAAACATGGAATGACAAAAACATTACCCTTACCTAGTTTGAGGTGGAGGAGAGGCTCGGAAACATGTTGGAGGCTTGAGAAGATAAACACCTAAGAAGATGGTAGTGTAAAAGGTCATATATATATACTATACTATAAATAAAACATATATATATTTTAATAACCTATTATATAAACCTGAGCCCTAATAGGTATATAAAAGGACCAAGGGTGAGTCTGTTTAGATGATGAGGGAAAGGGAGGGTCCACAAGAGACATGAGTGTAAATGAAATAGAAATAAGAAAGTGGAATAAACCACTAGTTCAGGGCATGCGGGGGAAGAAGACACCACAAATTTGAATAATCCGGAAAAGAATTGGACCATTTGAATTAAATTTCAATGAGATTTTATGGCTGGGGTGATTCTTTTAATTTTATAATAGATGAACAGTTTTGATTTGAGGGAGAGATGATTAAAATACATAGAAAGACGCGGTGACTTTAAAAGGAATAGAACTGCTGTGAGTAGATCTCTATTAGATCAGATGGTATACGAAACATGTAAAATTAAACAATGACTGTGGGGATTCGTTTGCCAAACTAGCCAAATGAATCAGATCACATGTTGTTAAATATGATTGCCCAGATCACATTCTGGATAAAAATCCTCGACCCACATCAAAACGGAGTGAACTCCGTGACTTTATTATAATCATAAGCCTCCATGTATTCGTCCAAAAATCCTCATCCTTCCTCCAGGTACAACCCTATATCGGGTTCTTCTGTCGGTTCACTCCTGCCCCCACCTATTCCTTCATGCTACCTCGTACGGTGGCATCTTCTGGTCCTTGAACACGAACCTATACACCCTTAGGGGTAGCAATGACCCATGTGCGCACTAGACCTATCATGCATGATGCATTCACACTAACCCTGGGATATTGCCAAGGGGTTGCTAGTTAGAATCCCCTTCATGGATTTGAGGGATGCCACAAGGTGGCCCTCGGCTTGGTGGGGTAGTCATCTATCTTTTATGTAACACCCTAAGCTTCCATGATACGCTTCACTTTGAATAATATAGTAGCGTGTGTTGTACGCAACTTCGAGTTCTAACACACCAAAACCAATCAAACTAGCCGTTATGAATAGTAATACCCACTTTATTAAATTTTATAAATTTTATCTTTCAAATGGAAAACATTTTTTGATTCGGAATAAAAAAATTAGGTTAGGGTGAATTTGTGGTATTTTTCTGAAAACATTCAATTTTTTATGAATAGTGAAAAACACCGAGTTATAGTTTAAAAATGAATTTTTATTTAAATAATTTTTTATTTTATTTAAAAATATTTTAGGTCAAAATAGATACATAATACCTATATAAGTTCAATTTAAATCATTGGATTCAGTTTATAATAATTTTAGATATATAAAACTATTATTGAACTTTTTACCGTCTTTTACCCTCTTTTGAGAAGCATTTGAAAATTTACATAAAACGTAATTTTACAACTTATGTGATTTTAATTTCAAAAATATGAAAGTCATGGTTGATACCAGTACGTAAAATGTGGTTCAATAAGATGAAAATAATTTTTGGTGAATAGTAACTTTTTTCTTTTATTTACCATGGTTAAAAGTAAATAGAGTAATTATGGATAAAAATGATATTATTATTACCCATACACATGTCCTAAATCTATTGGATAAGTGTAATTAGACAAACAAACATTAGTAATAAAATATTATCCATTATGTCCACATGGATTAGATTTGGACTTTTATTATTATTTATTTCAAAGAAGAGTTAAAAGTATTAAATTAAATGTCTAATAACTAAACCATTTTTAATATAGGATTACACATAAGATAAGTTAGACTATAAATATTATTTATAAAGCTAACCCAATTTCTTATATTATAGAATTTTATTTATAATTTTTAGACATTAAATAATTAAATTTATTTATGACATGATGATGATGTAGTAATTACCTAATTAATGTAAAATTAAAATAAATGATATTATAAATATCAAAATAATATAAATATGAGAATTTTTATGAATTAAAATAATTTTACAAGTTAATATGACATGTTAGGGTTGGATAGTTTAATATTGTTTGATGTAATAATGCTGTTATGAATTTTGAAAAAACCAAATACCAAATAGTGTAAAAATTGACATAAAAGTCTTTTTAAAAGAAATATTATATTATTAATTGATATTCTATTCCTAAATATCTTATGTTCTAGAAAAATAGTTATATAATGATATTTGTATCATTAATTAATCAATTTTGGTTCTATTAAATGTTTATAGTACGTTTATTAACCATATAATATAAAAATACAAAGAGACATGGTAAATGTCAAAGAATTTAACTAAGAGTTTAATCAAAAGGATAAAGTTAATATATTCACCCAAACCTGTCTAAAACCTTTTGGTTGAGAGATATTCAACCCATACCCACCTTATCCTTTAAATAATTCATGTTCTATCCATTAGACACCGATATTTATTTTATTATAATATAATATTTCTATCTTTTTCTAAGGTGCCCCTCACCCCACTTATAAAAGGGCACTACCCCTTCTCTCTTATTCACACCTTCTAAGACATTTGACTCTAAAAAACCCTACTAAAATAACCTGATAACTATCCTACATTTATCCCAGAGGCCTTCCTTTAGTCATAAATCCAACATAAGGATCCCTTTTGATCAAATCAAAATGAAGAACCTGAAGAAGAGATAAATAGTTCATCTTTTCTTTCATGTTAATTTCTTCTTCCACATTCTCTTTCTTTGTTGTTTCCATTTTAAAATAATAAATCTAGTAACTTATATAATCAATAAAACTATTATAAATAAGTTACATCCATATTCATTATTCTATTCATCCATTGAATGACAATTCACCATACGTGCGTACGTACGGCTTACCGTCACAACGTCATGGTGAAATTGTTATTCAATACATTATTATTTGGATGGGTATAATAATGTTGTGTAATTGTTGTAAATAATAAATATAACATGATAATTTTTCTTCATATATGATATACCATCCAATTATACATTATTATAATATCAAAATAATGCTATTTTCGCTCGTGCATACGTACGGATTACCGTATCCACGAACGCGATGACATTCATTCCCCATTGTATCCATTCAAGACAAATCATCATTTGATGATTAAAAATAATTTTTAAAGACATTATAACATTCTGAATATGATTGAGATACATCCTATCAATAACAAACATTACTTACATAACAAATCACATAATGGAAAATGAATCAGTTAACACCAGAAACGATGATAATATTACGATATTTTTAACAAAGAAATGTAAAACGATCATATATGACATCATATTAATGTATATGATTCTTGTATAATTTATTATAAATTATTTTACCATAATACCAGAATTTAACCAACCCTCAACCAAGTAAAAGTACAAGGTAAGGGATAATTTCACAATCTCTTTATTATACAAGGTTGTTTTTACCTAAGTATCTATTGGGACCTCTTTATCATCCACATCCATATTTCATAAAAATGTATTTCAAAACATTTTTTTAACTATTTACTAGACTATGGGTTAAATGAATTTATACACTTGTTTGACTTTTTATAAAACGGTTTGAAAGGAATCATTCCTTCGTTTTCCAAACATTGTACCATATGACCTTTTCGACAAAATTAAGTAAGAATGTTTTTTTAACTTATACGGAAGGTGTGGCTATTTTCCACCATTATAACAACATTGAAGCGTCCCTTACAAGATTTTAAGAATATTTTCCAATATAAATGTTTTCTTATGTATTTCTGTGACTTTTAAATTATTTCAAAATAAACAAGGATGTTTCTCTATAAAGGTTTTGATTTCATGGATTTTCAATTTTTTTAATGTTGATTTATCATGATACAAAACATCCATATTTTATTGAAGGTTTTGTGATATGTTTGAATGTGGATGTGTTATATCATACCATTCATGGTTTATTGATAATAAATTGACATTTTTTATGCTAGTTTTAATATTAATGATTATGTAATGATTAAACCTGTTGAGCCCTCTGGAAGATTGTTGAATTATTCCTATGATTGCTGTTTTAATAATCACAAATTATCGTTACTTAATCCGGTTGGATTTCTCATATATATAATCACAATCTATAAGTGAATCTATTTATATCAGTTGAATCGTGTTTTTATCTGTGCTTTTTATTGATTTACAAGTATTCTGGAAGTCTTCTAGATCATACAGACACTTAGTTAACGGTCGCAGTGATCCATATCAAAAGTGAACTGTCGCACCGATCCATATCAAAAGACAACGATCGCACTGATCCATATCAAAAGACAATGGTTGCAGCGATCCATATTAAAAGTGAACGGTTGTACCGATCAATATCAAAAGACAACAGTCGCACCGATCCATATCAAAAGTGAACGGTCGCACTGATCCATATCAAAAGACAACGGTCACACCGATCCATATCAAAAGTGAATGGTCTCACTGATCACGAGTCACTGATGCTGATCAAATGAGTCACCGATCATGTCACACCGATGCTGATCAAATGAGTCACCGATCATGTCACACCGATGCTGATCAAATGAGTCACTGATCATGACACACCGATGATGATCATCTTAATCACTGAAGATGTCACACCGATGCTGATCATCTGAGTCAACGAAAATGTCACATCGATGCTGATCATCTAAGTCACCGAATATGTAACACCAATGCTTATCAAATGAGTCACCGAAGATGTCACACCGATGCTGATCATCTGAGTCCCCGAAGATGTCACAACGATGATGATCAAATGAGTCACCGATCTTGACACACCAATGCTGATCAAATGAGTCACCGTTCAGGACACACCGATGTCTAGCCACCGATGCTGATGCTGATGACCTACAGATTCCTTGACTCACCGATAGTCATAAACTGTTGTTTGAATTTCTTTATCTTTAGTTAATATAACCAACGATCATATTAGGTATATTTTAATGCTCTGTCATTTATTTAATAAAGGTTTTTGGATCTCAGGGAACCATACCTCGTACCTGAAAAAAATAAATCTTTTTTCTTTTGCTGGAACTCGTTCCATAAATACAAGAAGTCCCTGTTGGTGAAAGAAGTGATAGAGAGACACCTATGAGTGCAAAAAGTGTTGTATGAGATAGTTGTGTAAGACACAGAAGCTCATACACGCTCAAGCTTACTCAAGAAGAGTTTTGTACATTCACGAGGACATTGAAGAACTTCATCGACTACATCTTACACTATCTCTGAACCTGGATTCCAAGCAGACGACACTCTGTTTTTCAGAAAAAAAAACTAGAAAGGGACTAAAAACCATTTCTGATCAAACTCAAGGAGTCAAAATCTTCACTGCAATCACAAGAGCCATTTCTAAACTCTACATCTCTGCTCTGTGATTCATTATTTTACATTTCGAGCAGTGTGTGTTATCTCCTGTATTTAACACACACACTATCTCCTATACATTAACTGGAGGTTTTTTAAATCTATACTCAATCTCATACATCTTTTATTTCCCACTGGGATAGTGGTAGAGGTCGTGTGTGACCAAGACAGCTGGTTTCTGTTGTTTTGTTTCCCACAAATAACAGTGGTAGAGGTGTTGGTCTTTGATAGTTGCAAACTATTTTGAACCACGATCTAGGGTGTGGATCATATTTATATAAATTGTTGAGAGGAATAAGTCTCGGCTTGAGACTGAACCTCTTGGTTATATCTGATGTGCTATTTATTTCAATGTTATTCTTTTTTATTCTGTTGCAAATTTCATTAAAACCAAAACTGTTTTAAAGTCACTTTGATAATTAAACTCGCAAGTTTTTATATTAGCTGTAAATCAGTAAGTTAGATTCAAAAGTTAATCAACTATTATGTTTTGATTAACTGGGAAATAATCATTCCTTTGAGAACCTAACAGAACCTTTATTGTGATATAAATTCACTACAGTTTAATTCTGTGTTTTATTTTCGGGATTTTAAGACAAATTTTTTAAACAGAAATTTTAATTGGAACTCAATTCACCCCCCTCTTGAGTATCCACTCCGACCAACATTTGGTATCAAATGATTGTTTAAATATTTTCTAAAGTACTCTGTTTATCAACTGTAATTTTAGCTGTATTTTAAAGGTCTTTTAATTTATGTTATTTCTAAATTTTTATCTCTTTAAAATCATTGCTTTATGTAAGTTATCATGGATAACCGACATGAATTTGTTGCTACCAATAGACCACCATTTTTCAATGGAACTAACTATGATCAGTGGAAAATCAAGATAAAAATTCATTTAGAGAGCATGGGTTTTGATATTTGGACTGCTATAGAATCTGAATATAAAATTCCAACTACTGTTAGATCTACTTGGAATGAAGCTACTAAGACAGCCTACAATAATAATTGTAAATCCATGAATGTTATGTACTGTGCTTTAGGAGATGATAAATTTAATATAATATCTGCTTGTAAAACTACTTATGAAATTTGGGATACCTTAGCTGTTTCTCATGAAGGAACAACTAATGTTAAGGAAATGAGATTGAATACTTATACTATTAAGTATGATAATTTTAAGATGAATCCCGATGAACCCATATCTGACATGTATCTCAGGTTTAATGAAATTTTCAACACAATTACTTTTCTGGGAAAGGATGTTCCATCAAAGGAACAAATTACGAGAATTCTGAGATGTCTACCTGAAAGATGGAGAGGAACTTCCATCTCAATAAGATAATCATGTGAGATTGGTGAACTTCCAGTCAAGGAACTAATTGGAATGTTGATGATGTGTGAAGAGGAACTCAAGGTTAACAAATAAGAAGAAGATGAACCAAGAAGAAAGTTTGTTGCTTTCAAATCTTCAACTTCATAGAACAAGGATAAGGAGAAACTCCATGCTATAAATGAAAGTTCAAGCTGTGAAGATAGTGAAAGTGCTTCTGATAGTGATGATGAGATGGCTCACATTGGCAGAAGGTTTTAGAATTTTTATAGGGAGAAGAAGTTTTTCAGAAAATTAAATTATAATGGTAAGTATGACAGCAAGTGACATTGGAAAAAGGATTGGAAGAAATATGAAAAATCAGATGATGTTGTCTACTGTGAGTGCAATATAAAGGGACACATAAAAGTAGAATGTCCAAAGTTGAAATACAAGAAGAAGTATGAATACAAGGACAATAAGTATAAGAAAGCCATGAAGGCTACTTGGAGTGCTTCTGAGGATAGCTCCACTGAATATGAATTTTATGAAACTGAACACAGAAATAAGGCAAACATGTGTTTTATGACAAACACTTCTGAGGTAACAGCTGAAACTCCTGCTTTAAATTCTTATTATTCTAAAGATGATACTGACTCTGATAACATTTCAAAGTATAAACTATTTGAATATTGTGATATGTTAGAAGAAACCTGTAATGAGATGAAAGACAAATACAAAGGTTTAAAGAAGCAGTATGCTTTAACTGTTAAACATAAATCTGATCTTGATATTGAAATGGAAAAGAATGCTCAGTTTCTTAAAGAAAACACTGAACTGAAATTGTCTAATAAGAAACTTAAGAAAGTCTTAGAGAAATTTTCCAATGGAAAAGATACTCTTACTCAGATTCTAGGTAAGAAAATAGCACCTAGATATACTACTGGTATAGGATACCAACCTGGACAAAAGAAAATTACCAAAACTGGATTCATTCCTAAATCTGGACAGAATGTAGCTAGTTCTAGAACATCATATGCTTGAACTTGTTATAGTCATAGTTATGTATCTAATAAGGTTTATCTTTCAAATCTATTGACTCTATAAATCTTATGAGACCCATTAGACAAATATGGGTACCTAAAGTTTTGTTGGCTAACCTGTCTGGACCCAAGAAGATCTGGGTACCAAAATCATTTCCTATCTAAATCTTTTTTGTAGGGAACTTGCTTAAAGAGATCCTATAGAAATACTTGGTATTTGGATAGTGGATGTTCAATACATATATCAGGAGACTTCTCATGCTTCAAGAGTTTAGTAAAAGATGATGGAGGCTTTGTCACTTTTGGTGATAACTCAAAAGGAAAAATCATCGGCTTAGGCCAGATTGATAACACTGACTCAGTATTAATTTCTAAATTTTTATTTGTTGATGGGCTTAAATACAATTTTTTATGTATTTATCAGTTATGTGATGAAGGTTTTTATGTTAAATTTGAAAATGATTCTTGTAATGTTTTTAATTCTAAAATTATTTTAGTATTTTCTTCCTTAAGAAATAAAAATGTTTATGCTGTTGATTTAAATTCTTTAGCAAAGCAGAATATTACTTGTTTAAATGCTTTTCATAAAGAGTCTTGTCTTTGGAACAGAAGATTAGGACACTGCAATGTGTATACACTTAGAAAACTTGCTAGGAAGAACATAGTTAGAGACCTAACCAAACATGAATTTCTAGCAGACAAAGTTTGTAATCCCTGTCAAAAGGGAATGGAACATAAAGATTCTTTTAAATAAAAGAAATAAGTTTCAACTTCTCAACCTCTCGAGTTGGTTCACATGGATTTATTTGGACCTTCTAGAGTTTATAGTTTAATTGGGAAGCACTATGTCTACGTTCTTGTAGATGAATTTTCTAGATATACTTGGGTATATTTTATAGCTCACAAAAGTGAAGCTTGTTCTTGCTTTGTAAAATATTCCAAGTATGTAGAAAACCTTAGTGGACTCAAAATTAAGACCCTGAGAAGTGATCATGGCCGTGAGTTTGAAAATCATGAGTTTGAATCTTACTGCTCACATAGTGGCTATAGTCATAATTTCTCTGCCCCTAAAACACCCCAACAGAATGGTGTAGTAGAAAGAAGGAATATAACCATGAAAGAAATTTTTAGGACTATTCTTAATGAGTATGACCTACCTATTTATTTTGGGGCTGAAGCTGTAATTACAGATTGTTATTTTATTAATAGAGTCTTGACCAGACATGTTCTTAAGAGGACCCCTTATGAGTTGTGGAACCATAAGAAACCTACAGTTAACTACTTCAGAGTTTTTGGCTACAAAGTCTTTATTATTAATACTAAAGACAATCTTGACAAATTTTTATCCAAGAGTGATGAAGGAATTTTCCTAGGTTATTCTATTTCTAGTAAAGCCTATAGAGTTTTCAATAAGAGAACTAAATGTGTGGAAGAATCTGTTCACATCAAATTTGATGAAACTGATCCACATGAACCTAAGACCTCTCTTGAAAATCATGAAGATGATCTCTCTATTTTGAACCTTAATGATAAAGAAAGTGGACCTGTAATTAAAACATCTAGTTTCGGAAATTTCCCAGAACCTGCTTCTGTTGAACCTTAACTTGTAGATGAATCTGAAATCTCTAGCCCTATCTTTTCTAGACCAACTAGAATTCTAATGAACCATCCTTTAGATGCTGTTGTAGGTAATCTAGATAAAGGAACACAGACTAGATCTTCTCTATGAAATCAGGTTGAACATCAAGCTTTTCATTCATTGTTAGAACCTAAAAATATCAATGATGCTATCAATGATGAATTTTGTGTAATGGATATCCACGAAGAACTACATCAATTTGAAAGAAACAAAGTCTGGAAATTATTAGAAAGACCTAAGGACACAATAACCATAGCCACAAAATGGGTATTTAGAAACAAAGTTGATGAATCTGGAAACATCATTAGAAACAAAGCTAGGCTAGTTGCACAAGGTTACAATCAAGAAGAAGGAATTGACTATGAGGAAACCTTTTCACCTGTATCTATATTAGATGCTATTAGGATCTTACTTGCCTATGCATCACATCTGAATTTCAAGTTATATCAAATGGATGTAAAAAGTGATTTTTCAAATGGTTTTATTGTTAAAGATGTTTTTATAGAACAACCTCCTGGTTTCTTAAATCCTCATTTTCAAAATCGTGTTTTTAAACTATCTAAAGCTTTATATGGTTTAAAACAAGCTCCACGAGCTTGGTATGAATGAATTTCAATGTTTCTTATTTAAAAAGGATTTACAAAAGTAATAGATGATCCCACTCTTTTTATAAAAAGGATTTCAAAAGATGTTTTAATAGTACAAATCTATGTTGATGATATTAGTTTTGGAAATTCTAAAAATTGTTTATGTACTGATTTTTCACAGGTTATGCAAAATGAGTTTGAAATGAGCTTAATGGGAGAGCATAGTATTTTCTTGGATTTAAAATCTTTCAAACTAAAGATGGTATTATTCTAAATCAATGTAAATATACTAAGGATTTATTAAAACATTTTGGTTTGGATAGTATTAAGGGAAGTGATACACCTATGAGTACCACCTGTAAATTGGATGTTGATGAAACTGGGAAACCAGTTGATCAAACCAATTACAGAGGTATGATTGGGAGTTTACTTTATCTTACTTCTAGTCGACAAGATATTATGTTTAGTGTGTGTATGTGTGATATATTTCAAGCTAATCCAAAAGAATCACACTTAATGGCTGTTTAAAGGATTTTTAAATATCTTAAGTATACTGTGAATTTAGGTTTGTTTTATCCAAAAGGACAATCATTTGACCTAACTAGCTATTCAGATGCTGACTTTGCTGGATGTAAGTTAGATAGGAAGAGAACATCTGGAACATGTAATTTAATTAGAAAGTCCCTAGTATCATGGTATAGTAAGAAAAAAAACTCAGTTGCATTCTCTACTGCTGAAGCATAATATATAGTTGCTGGTAGTTGCTGTGCACAAATTCTATGGATGAAACACACTTTATTGGTCTATGGATTTTATTTTAAACATTTTTCAATTAACCGTGACAACACTAGTGCGCTCAACATATCTAAGAACCATGTGTCTCACTCTAGGACTAAGCACATTGATGTCAGACATCACTTTATAAGAGATCATCACTAGAAAGGTGATATTTCTCTAGAATTTATTAGTTCTGAACATCAATTAGCTGATATTTTTACAAAGCCTTAATGCTCTGAAAGAATGAATTTTATTAAAAAATAGTTTTGTATGGTCGATCTATGAAACCGATCTGTGAAACCGATCTGTGAAACCGATCTGTGAAACCGATATGTGAAACAGAACTGTGAAACCGATCTCTGAAACCGATCTGTGAAACCAATTTGTGAAACTGATATGTGAAACCAATATGTGAAACTGATCAGTCAAACCGATCTATCTTTTTATTACTTTTTATTATGTTGTAATTAATTAATTACTTTTATCTTTATTATGGGAACCCTAAATGATGAAATAAATGATACGCGACTATTTCTATTCCCCAAACCGTCGACCATTCATATCTCGCCAAGCCTTATATCCTCTCTTATCCTCTACTTCAATCCTTCGACCTCCTATATTCCCCAGAATCATCAAATGGCTATGAAAAAGAGACAAAGCAAAGGATCAGAATGTCTTGTACCTTCAAAGCGTGCTCAAGGCGAGTCGAGTAGTACCACTCAAAGATCAGTAAATCCGATCCTGGAAACTCGGATTGTTTCTATAGAAAAGGAAGTCAGTTCTTCCTGGATTTTGACAAGTTAGTCGCTATTGTTACAAGTTTTAGAGTCGCAAGGATGGAAAGCCTGGTTCTGAGATAACACTCGTATGTACTACCCAAATCTAGTACATGAGTTTTATAAAAATCTGACAGTCACGTTAGATGGTGTAGAGGCTTCCAGAATGTCTTCTGTGGTGAAAGGAAAGAAAATATCTTTCTCATCTAAACAATGGGCTGAATGTTTAAATGTACCCCATGAGGGTCGGTATGAGGATTATGCTGGAAACATTCCTCCAACCACTGAATACTTCTCTTACGAGTTAGCTTTAGAGATTTTGACTGGAAACAGAGAGTCAAGGAGAATCACATCCTCAGAGTCGGATGGTGAATGCAGACTTCTCTTTGAGTTTATTCGGCACCAAATTTTCTCTAGGAAAAGAGATTTTGCTGATGTAAAATACCAGGATGTTTTTATATTGTTTTTACTAAAGACCCATGAGAAGATCAATTTGTGTAGATATCTAATGGTGCGCATAGCTGGAATGATGAAACCATCTAAGAAAGCCACTCCCCTGTTCTATTCCAAAATGATCACTGGAATGTTAAAGAATCTGGAATGTGTTGATGAAGCTGATGAGATAGCCAAATCTGATAGTGTTTTTTTGTGTTAACAATGAAATTTGTAAAAGGATGAAAATAAATTGGAACCCATGGAAAAAATGTTGGGTTGCTAATGAGGACAAGCTTTCTGAATCCTACAATCCCACTGTTCATGGAAAGCGGCCGAAGGGTTTGAGAGACCCTGGTTAAAAATAAGATGAAGAGCCAATTTATTTTGATGATGAGGAAGAATTAGATGTTGAAAGGAATAAGGACACTGAAGAGTCCGGTAAACAAGGGATATAAGAAGCTGAAACAGAAGAAGGAATTATGTCACCTCATGATGATAGGAGTGATCCTCATACTGTGATCCCCAAGAGAATAATAGACTTTGGACCTGCCAGTCCACCTTTAGCCTTACCTGAATCAAAACCAGTTCTTGGTGATGAAGAAACTAGTGACACTGAAGTATCTAACAGTGATGTTTCTGTGAAGAATGGAAATGGGGATGAAGAAGAAGAAGAAGAATAAGATGATGATGATGATGATGATGATGATGATGATGATGATGATGATGATGATGATGATGATGATGATGATGATGATGATGATAATGATGATGATGATGATGATGACCAACCAGTGTATGGTCTTGTTGTACCACCAATAGAACCACATCAAACTGTGTAAGAAACAAATACCAGTGGCAAGATAGATTCTATAGAAATCAGTGGAAAATCAAGTTATGATAAACCAAAATATACCCTGTGTGCTGCTGTCTGGGATGATTACCCTAGTTTTGCGGTGTTGGGTTTAGAGTACTCTGAAGAAGAAGAGGAAGAATCCGAATCTACTGCGGTTGTGAAGGAAGGACAACCAGTTGAGGCACGGTTTTCTCATGTTGTTAATGCTGTAGATGTTCATCTACTTAGTTCTACTGTCTCTCATTCTGATTTTGATAAGTTCAAAATTGAGTTGCTTGCTGCTGTGAGAAATACAGTCAGAGAAGAAATTTCAAATGCTCTTACTCAATCTTCTCTACACGTTTCTGAATATTCTTTGGAAGCCTTTTCAACAAGAGTATCAAATGTTATTAGACCAGACCTGGCCAATACTAGTTAGTTTATTGGTAGGCACATAGCCTCTCTAAATCAGACTATGAAGGATCTACGATCTGACTTAGTTTCTTTATCAAACGAATTTAGATCCGCCATCTCTGGTATGATGGAAGTGTTGATGAATCTGATTGAACATCTTAAGAAGTCTGATCTGAGGAAGTTGAAATCTGAGATAAATCAGATAGTTTCTCAAGCCAGTACAACCAAAGTAACCAAGATCACTACTCATGAGCTAGAGGCTCTAAGGCAGATTGTGCATGATGAATTAGCCACCATTAGACAAGTTCTTTATTTGGACTCATTGTGGAAGATGAAGGAGCACAATGATCACATTCATAAGATGGTAAAAGTATATTCAGTCGATGCCAATAAAGATTAGAAAGAGATCAAGGAAAAGGTTGATCGTTACTTTTCAAAGGGTTATACCAAGCATGAGATGACTGCAAATTTCAAGGTGTTGGATGATAATCTGAAACTACCTCCATTCACTCAGGCTTTCAAGACTCAAGTTCGTCAGTTGCAAGATTTTACTCCTACCTTGGAATGGTTCATGGAGAATAATGTTGATTTTCAGAAGGCTATGCAGTATGGTGCAGAAGTTATTCATGATTTTATAAATCTGTTGAAGCCTTATCTAAATGACCAATCCACCACCATTGTGCTTCCTACTACTGACCCTTTCAGTGCCTCTGATGTTGCTCCAAATCAGATTTTCGTTGCTCAATCTCTATCTCAATTACGGCCAGTTCTTTAGAAATCTTCTCCAACAGCTGCTACTACTCAATAGCAAATCACTATGGCATCCTCTCCTCCACCTTCCAGAGTTATCTTACCACCTTTTCAAATTCTCCCAGTTCTTCTTGCCTCCACGAACTCCAACTTACCAACCATTGATCCTTCTGACAAAGGCAAATCCCCGTTACATCCCCAAGAATAGTTGTGTCTTGTTGTTGATAGGGTGAACAGTGTTCTGTTTGTACTTTAATGTACTTTAAAACTTTTTTCTCTCTCTCTATTCTCTATGATGCCTTATTTAAATCTCTTCTTTATATGTTTTCCCTCCTTTTTTATTATCCCAAAGGGGGAGATTTATATCTATGGGGGAGAAACTTTATATCCATGGGAGCAATGTTTAAATAAATATACAAAGGAATCAATTTAGGGGGAGATTTAGATCTCATTGTGTTTTTATTCTAATTATTCCTTGTCACTATTATTGATGATATATTACTTTTATTTATGAATATGATTTTTGATTATCAAATTCGGGGAGATTGTTGATCCCTCCGGAAGTTTTTTGAATTCGTCCCATGATTGTTGTTTTAATAATCACAAATTATCATTACTTAATCCGATTGGATTTCTCATATATATAATCACAATCTATTATTTAATCTATTTATATCAGTTGGATCATGTTTTTATCTGTGCTTGATATTGATTTAAAATTATTCTGGAAGTCTTATGGATCAAACAGACACTTAGTGAACGGTCGCACCGATCCATATCAAAAGTGAACGGTCGCACCGATCCATATTAAAAGACAACGGTCGCACTGATCCATATCAAAAGTCAATGGTCGCACTGATCCATATCAAAAGTAAATGGTCGAACTGATCCATATCAAAATACAACGGTCACACCGATCTATATCAAAAGTGAACGGTCACACCGATTCATATCAAAAGGCAACGGTCGCACCGATCCATATCAAAAGTGGACGGTCTCACCGATCATGAGTCACTGATGCTGATCAAATGAGTCACCGATCATGTCACACGGATGCTGATCAAATGAGTCACTGATCATGTCACACTGATGCTGATCAAATGAGTAACCGATCATGACACATCGATGCTGATCATCTGAATCACCGAAGATGTCACACCGATGCTGATCATCTGAGTCACCGAAGATGTCACACCGATGCTGATCATCTGAGTCACCGAAGATGTCACACCGATGCTGATCAAATGAGTCACCGAAGATGTCACACCGTTGCTGATCATCTGAGTCACCGAAGATTTCACACCGATGCTGATCAAATGAGTCACCGATCTTGACACACCGATGCTGATCAAATGAGTCACCGATCAGGACACGCCGATGTCTAGCCACCGATGCCGATTCTAATGACCTACCGATTACATGACTCACTGATAGTCATAAATAGCTGTTTAAATATCTTTGTCTTTATTTAATCAATCCAACGATCATATTAAGTATATTTTAATGCTCAGTCATTTATTTAATAAAGATTGTTGGATGTCAGGGATCCGTACCTCGTACCTGCAAAAAGAAATCTTTTTTCTTTTCCTGGAACTCGTGCCATAAATACAAGAAGTCCATATTGGTGCAAGCAGTGATAGTGAGACACCTATGAGTGAAAAGTGTAGTGGATGAGATAGTTGTGGAATACACAGAAGATCATACACACTCAAGCTTACTCAAGAAGAGTTCTGTACATTCATGAGGACATTGAAGAACTTCATCGACTACATCTTTGACAATCTCTGAACCTGGATGCCAAGAAGATGACACTCTGTTTTTCAGACAAAAACTAGAAGAGGACTCAAAACCATTTCTGATCAAACTCAAGGAGTCCAAAGCTTCACTTCAATCACTAGATCCATTTCTAAACTCTACAACTCTGCTCTGTGATTCATTATTTTACATTTCGAGTCGTGTGTGTTATCTGCTGTATTTTTCAAACACACTGTCTCCTGTAGTTTAACTGGAGGTTCTGTAAATCCTCACACAATCTCTTACATATTTTATTTCCCACTGGGATAATGGTAGAGGTCGTGTGTGACCTGGATAGCTGGTTGTTGTTGTTTTGTTTCCCATGAATAACAGTGGTGGAGGTCTTGGACCTGGACAGTTGTAAACTTTTGTGAACCCTGATCCAGGGTGTGGATCATATTTATATAAATTGTTGAGAGGACTATGTCTCGTATTGAGACTGAACCTCTTGGTTATATCTGTTGTTCTATTTATTTCAAAGTTATTAATTTTTATTCGGCTGCTAATTTATTTAAAACCAATACTTTTTTAATGTTACTTTGATAATTAAACTCGCAAGTGTTTATATTAGCTGTAAATCAGTAAGTTAGTTTTAAACGTTAATCAACTCTTCTATTTTGATTAACTGGGAAATAATCAATCCTCTTAGAACCTAACAGATCCTTTATTGTGATATTAATTCACTACAGTTTAATTCTGTGTTTTATTTGGGGGATTTTAAGACAATTTTTTTAAACAGAAATTTTAATTAGAACTCAATTCACCCCCCTCTTGATTATCCACTCTGACCAACAAAACCTTTTCAGATGAAGAATGCATTGGACTTATTAAGTGACAGGTGTAGCCCACTATATCTCCTTGATGCATCGGTAGGTCTCATGAGAAAAACTAGTGTCTTGGAACAAGGCCACGAAAAAATCGTATTTGTTGTCTTGGCACAAGGCCTTGACTATGTGGTTATGAAATTATGGAATTATGCATTCCATCATTATGAAAGTGGCTATTGATATTGCATGTGAATATTCTACTAGTAGAATATCCATGTGAGAAAGTTAATGGTATTATTTTGATTTATATTTTCCATATTATAATGATGTTTATGATGAAAATTATTTTCAAGTTCTATACATTAGCTTAGTGGTTTATGATTATTTATGAAAATTTTCGCTATATTGTTATTCTTACCAAGCAACTGAGCTGACCCCTTTTTGTGTTTTATTTTTCCAAGGATACGAAAAAGTATATTATGACTGACCATTAGAGATAGCCTATGGGATCTTAGTTTTGTCTATGGAAACAATGTTTTTGTAATTTCCCATTTTATAATGTAATGTAAACAATATGAAGGTATCTAGAACATCGAAGGATACTAAACTAATCTGTCATTAGAGACTTGATATTTTGTGACCATGCCACTGTTATGTAATAATGCAATGACACTGGGCTTGTTGGGTAGGGGCGTTACAGTTAGTATCATAGGAAGTTTAGTACAAACCTTGGAAACTATATTTAGATAAACTCTAATTAGATCACATTTCCCTAAGATAGACTTTGAGGTTTAGTATAGAAGAACTTCCTAGAATATTGGTACTATAGAGATTTTGTGAGTTTGGTGAGAAATACATCGTCGTTTGGATATGATCAGGTAGATACGGCTCTAGAACAGATGTACCTAGTGGTAAAACCTGAAAACATCGCTTTGAGCTATACTCGAACGAGAACTGGTTCACGACAATGGGCCTTGCTGCACTCTTGGTTATGAAACACCCGGGGGATATGCTTAGGATAATTCTCATTTTCATTACAAACCATTATGAAGGGTTTATGAGTATATAATATCTCTTGGAAAACATTTTTTATTATTATGGATGAAATCCATAAAATGTTCAATTTATGTTAATTATTTTACAAGTTTGATATTATGTATATCGATTAATAAAATAATATAGTTTCTGCTATTGTTTAGAAATTCCACCTAGTGGAAGGAATAAAAACTGTATCAATGAATGCACTCCATGTAGGGATTTCCCTCCTTCTCAAGATAATTATAGTTGAATAGGTGATACAACTGGTGCTGATAAGCATTCACTATACTGGGAAAACTCACTCAGGTTATGAATAATAACCTTGCCCGTATGGAGCTCCCTAATCCACAGCCTGGAGTATCAATGTTAGATAACTTCATGAGGTAACATCTACCAACATTAAATTAGAGTACAAATCCACTTGTAGCTTAGAAATGGATAAATTCTTTACAGAAAATATTCCATGCCTTGGGGAGTAGTGAAAGGGAAAAAGTTGTCATGGCAGTTTACCGCCTTACTGGATATGGTGATCAACGGTGGTCATTAATTCAAAACAAAAAGGATGATGATGAAGTATGAAATAAAGAATATAGAGAGTTTAAATAATTTTTTTTAGAAAAATACTATCCCATGACCATCGAGGAGATATGTAATGGAAAATTCTTGAGTCTGAGGGATAAGAAGTATGATAATTTTACAAAGTATGAAGCTAAATTTACAAGGTTAGAGAGGCATGTTTTAGATTATATATGTAACCCAATGAAAGAGATTAATTGTTTCTTTGATGGGTAAAAACCATTTCTCCATCAAGAATTAGTATCACAATCCTTCTCTTTGTAGGAAGATACTATCTTCTGTGCTATCAAGATAGGAAAAGAATTCTGTATATCTGACGAATTTAAAGCAAAAAAATAGAAGAAGAGATCTACTGAACACTCTAGAAATGGAAATAAGGGGAAGATGGGAAAATTTGAATATCCATCCTATAGTAAATGTGGTAAGAAACACCCTGGTACTTCCCTGAAGGGAATGAGAGTCTGTTACAATTGTAGTGAAAAAGGCCACCATGATCTTGATTGAAAGAGGAAGAAAGAGTTTGTCGTTGTTAAATGCTACAATCTATATATACTAAAGTAGGCTCTCTCCAGCTTACGTGGAACCAAAATAAGAAGTCATGTCACCTAAAAAAATAACTCCCTCCAATATCTTGGTTCCTCGTCTGTGTACCCATTTCCCCTGGGACTCCTCGGTTGGGATTAACCTCCGATATGACTAGGGTTTATACCATTTCTACTCCGCCTCCACCTATTCATCCTCAAACTCCCACGGCCTCTATAGATTGCTTTGCCTCCGCCTGTTCATTCTAGGCCTCCCACAACCACTGAAGATTGATCTGCCTCTGTCAGTTCATCCTCAACCTCCTACGGCCTCTACAGATCACTCGGCCTCCACCTACACATGTTTTTTCTACGGTTTCTTCTAAAATCCCCCCTTTCTACCTCCTCCATTTATGGTTCCCATAGCGAGCATTGGGCCTCTCCTCCCACTATCGGTTTTAGTCCTTTACAATTAGGGTTCCCAAAAATCCCATTCTTCCTCCCCGACTCGTATCTCAAACCACGCCTCGGCCACCACCTTGACCTCCAAATGTCCTTCTCCAAGATTTCCCTCTTCCTCCATAACTATGTCCATCCTTGAATCCACCTCTCGGCACCGTGACCCCAAGTGACTCTCTAGAATTTCTATATCTACATCTCCATCTAACATTACTACTCGCATATTAGAAGCATTCTCCGATCTTCCCTTCATTTGAGGGTTTCAGCATCCGTCGCGATCCACCAAGGGAGTATCTAGGTACCTGCATCTACAAGAACATCTATCTTATTTTCTATCAGAACCCACCAGATCATCCTCTCCCCTAGGTTGCTGACTATGTCAACCCATGCATACAACTAACCATTATTTATTGCTAACTACTTATGCTCCTGCAATAATCTGCACAAAGTAAGTACCTTTGGATTGTTTTATTCAAGTTCTGCCAAATAAAATATTATTCCTTGTATTTACATTTAATCTATGTTACATGAATATTAAAATGGTGTTGAATGACATTACATGTCTACTTTGATTCAGGTATCATTATCTCCGTCTCTAGATTTACAACATAATGGTATCAATTATTCAAGGTAATTGAATCTAACTAATATTTATATTTCCATTGGCATAATGATTCATTTATTGTATTGTTGTTTGACATCAATATTATTTTGAAACATTATTATGCATCTTCCAAGAAATTAGTGTTTCATGTACCTTCTGATATGTACAATTTTTTCAATTGTTCCTAGGTTGCCGACTCAGTCAACCCGTGCATACAACCGACCATTATTTTTTACTAACTTCTTCTACTCCTGCAACAATCTGCACGAAGTTTGTACCTTTGGATTGTTTGATGCATGTTCTTCCAAATGAAATATTTTTCCCAGTATTTACTTTTAATCTATGTTACATGTCTATTAAAATGTTGTTAAATGACTTTACATATCTATATTGATTCATGTATCTTTATCTCCATCTCCAGATTTACAATGTAATGGTATCAAAGATTCAAGGTAATTGAATATAACTAATATTTATAATTTCATTTGCATAATGTATCATTTATTGTTTTATTTTTTGACATAAATATTTGTTTGATACATTATTATGCATCTTCCAAGAAATTATTGTTTCATGTACCTTTTCATATGTATAATTTTTTCAATTGTTGTCTATTTTCGTTGCATGGAATATTATTTAGTAGGGATATATTATTTGGTAAGATTCAACAAGCTAGAGAAGCAATCCGTTCTGGACATTCATCTCATAATCGGGCCTTATGTATGTGCCCAATTATATTTTGGGTAATTTTGATGGTCTTTCGTATGTATAATATATTTATGAATGAGTTTGAATTCAAAAACATTGATATTTTTTCATTACAAACTATAGGGGTTTCCCTATTTGGAAGAAATATGTTTCTAGATCAGTTTTAGAATAGATATTGGTTCTTTCAATGTTAGTTTCTCAATATATAATTGTCCATTCAAGAACATATTCAATAATTGTTTTTTCTTTGTGTAATATTTTTTCAAAATTTTGTAATCTTTATGTATATTGATCTATGTGGTCATTTAACGAACATTTTTGGATTTTAATTATCTTATCTACGAATTTTCAGCATATCTGCTTAGATGGTTTTTAAAACCCTAGGGTTTTCCCTGCTCTACTCCAATAGTCACCCAACAACGAGAACACACTACATGTGTATATTATTTCCCTCACAAAATATATATTCCTTTGGATGTTAATAATTCTTCTCTTGCATAAGTATTTAATAAATATTGGTTGGTAGTTAATGCATGCGTCATTTATGGGATAGATATGATCATTCATGAAGGGTTCACTTCATAATAATGATGAGAATTATTCAAATGAATAATTTATTTTCTCCTCTTGATGACCACGTGAAACAATTTTCCCCTTTTTAATATGATGATTCATTAATAACACTTTTCCATGTTTAGTCTAGTGTGATATCAATATATTTACTAAACCATGTGTTTTTCCTTCTATCGTGTCACCACCTTATCCCTCCTCATCGACCCTCGCCCTACCATTTCTTTATTCCCTCCATCCCACTCTCGGGATTTTCCTCAAATACAATTAGGGTTCCAGACGACTTCCCTCCACCGCTTCATCTGATCTCTTAGTAAACCTTCTATGGCTACGACTTCTTCAATTTGGTTTCTATGGATCATGGTCGTGATACCCCCCCCCCCCCACACTTCCAACTAACCCACATAACACCTACACCGTCCTCATTTAGATTTCAATTGTCTTCATCTTCGGTTCCTCCTATCGATTCTTCTCATCTCATCCAATGGTTACCATCTAGCAACGCTAGAGTTGTGCTTCATCTTACTCTTTCGATCGAACCCATCCTTCATTTCAATGTAACCCCATTCCATCGCATCGAACCCCCCATGACTCATGATTTTTGTCGATTCATCATATGGTATGCACTAAATGTTTTCTGTTTTATGCTCCACGCTCTTCAACCTAGTTAGAAATTTCATCATTGTTGACCTACTCTCATTTCTTTATTAGCCGTCTCTTTCTGTTATCACTTTCAGCCGATGTGCTACTCTCTCTAAAACTATTATCGTATTTTCTTTATCTTCTTTGGAAAATAAACTATCCGTCAACATAATACGCTTCTATTCCTTCGATGAAATTGAGATGGTTCATTCCACATAGATTAATTTTTTCTTCCATACTTTTATATACATTAAACATTATGAATTTTATACATATCTTCACTCTATTATTTAGCCTTCTCCTATAATTTATTTTTCCATTGAATAGAAACTATATTTTGATGTAGTTATTTATGGTATGTGTCTCAGAAATGAACTATCTGATGCTTTTGTTGTTTTTGTATAAATTCTGACAGGTTGTTCTAGACACAGTAATTTGTTCTTCCAAACCTATATATACTTTAAATTTAATGAATTTTATACATTTATCCACACTATTTATTATCACTCTCCATTAATTTATTGTTCCATTCAACAACAACTAAATTTGGTAGTAGTTATTTATGATATTTTACTCATAAATGAACTATATGATGCTTTTATTTTTTTGGAGATATAAAAAGTTTTGGAATACCCTCCCATGAGTGTATTACTATAACATTTTAATTTATGGTATTTTCCAAAATAGGATTCCTGAGAAAGTTATGAGCTTAATTTCATATAATACATTGGAGGAGTTCATATTATTTTGAGGCATGTTCTACAAAATTCGATGATATACATGATTTGTACATTGTTTTTAGGTTTCGTGATAATTGAAATGATTCAAAATGTGATTACATGTATTCTATAATTTTGGTTTATTTTTTATCATATCCATATTTTGAATGCAATGGTAACAAAAATTCAAGGTAATTCTCATGATATTTTTATCCCATTAATTCAATCTTATATTTTTGTCACTTATTCTCCTTACTCAGGTATGTGATGTGAAGTCATTATGTGTTTAAGGAGGTTCGACATAGACAATGAGTAAATATTGTGGATAATGGATTTGACGTAATCTTGAAGGTATGGAAAAATTTTGAATGGAAAGCATTAATTATGTTTTTCATTTACTTGATTGATTTCTTTTATAAGGGTATGTGTGATTGTGTTTTCAATCATTATTTTTGTTTTTTAGACCCATTTGGAATGTTTTGTGAGAATGTTTTGAATCATTTTTTAAATATACTGTGAACATCATCTCTTTTCATCCGCCATTTTACGATGAAATTTATTCATATGTAATGTAATTTTTTACATGATATTTTCCATTATATATGTATTTGGAAGTAGTTCATTAGTTGTATATTTCATTTCAAATATGTCAATTACTTATGTTATTTGAGTTGGAATATAAAAAAGGCTCATATGTGATTCTTAAATTAATGTATCCTCGTCCGATTATTTATATTTTGGTTCCCATGAAGCAGGAAAGAAATTCTTTAATGTCATGCTTTATGATCAAGGAACCTGGACTGACTGGAATAACCCACTCTTCAGTTCCATGTAATCAGGTTGGTGTACTCCATTTATTTTAGAGTCATACCACACTATTATTGTAGGAGTTATTTAAATAGGTCTAGTGAAAATCATATATACCAACCATTACTATATCTCAAAATTTAAATGTGTTATGACTAGATTTTTACATGGATATTCCCAAGAAGTAGATAACATAGAAAAATGAGGGGAGGATTATTTGGGCTAGATCACTTCCACAAGAAGTAGCTAGAGAAGTGTCTTGATAGCAGATTGAGTGATAATATTGAGAATAAGGTTGGCACATTAACCGCTACCTATCCATTTCCAATTCTATATTCATTTTAATTTTCCTTCGTATTGTAAAATGTTGATTTACTTTTTTATTCAATTATTTTTCCGAATCATATGTCAATCTATTATGTAATCTCTCCAAACTCTTAATACTATCCTTCTTCCTTCACCACTATTGCAAAATAATACATATATATTGTAAACTATATTCAACTGATTCAGTTTGATGTTTTATGTGGATTATCAATTTGGTATGTATATTAAATTTTTAATTTAAATTTTTTTCCTGGTAAATGTTATGTTTTCTATTCATTCCATTATTTTACATTTTTAATTTTAATAACATAAAGTTTGATGTATTTTAATGTACTTTTGGATCATTTTTGCATCCGGTTTTTCCACCATCTAAAAAAATTCATAGCCTCAAAGATTCATCATTTTCCAAAGTAATGGGCCTAAATTTATTTTCCACTCAGACACTATCTATAGCTTTCCAGGTAAGGTTTTTCCTTCATGTTGTTTCATTGACACATTTTCTTCATTCGATGTTTCTCATTTGTGTGGTTCTCAGTCAATTTTTGTTCAGAGTTTTTTTATGGGAACTTCATTTTCCAATTGTAAATGTTATTTATTTATTTATTTTACAATGACATGATGTCCTGGACTAACAACATTTTCTGTAATATGGGTAATTATTTCCCTCATGATTCCTTTTTTCATGTATATTGGGTTATTCTGATTTCTATGGTTTGATTTGGATTACGTTGTCATTGCAGCCTCCTTTGAATAAATCTAGATGCTTTAAAGATGGAGGGATTTTGAACCCCAATACTAATGATTGTGTCATTGAAGAAAAATTTACAGACATCTGCAAGGCATTTTTTCCTACAATTCTCTTTATTATAAAAATCGATCTTTATTACATTTATCATTAACTCATTGATACTTTAAATTTGGTGTACTATTTCCGGTGATGTTTTGGTACTTAATATTTTTTATTTAATAGATAGAATGGGTTATCACTAGTTTATGATGATAACAATGAATCTTAAAGGTTTTCAATGAAAGAAAACACATTTTATTGGTATATTTATTTGGTTTTAGAAGTGATATGGTAATCCCCTGATATAATGAACATTTTTTTCAAATGAATGGTGCATGGTTCTATTCAAATAATGTTAAATTGTAAGCTTTCATATAAACTATTTTAAATGGTTCTTTCTCTATCAGTATGAAGAAGTAGAGCATTTCTGTTTTTCTTTCATCCCGAACTCAGTTAAGAAATTATCCAAGGTTAGTGAATTCATTGTTAAGAAGTAAAAGTTCCTTTGTAAGAAGATTTGTCTGAATCATTTTGTTAATTTTAAAAAATAAAAATATCATTCAACGTTTTATGACTTTATATTTTCTTAATTTGAATGTTTTTTTCTATTAATCATACATAAATATTTCTGGAATGCTTATTTTATTGTTATCCAATAGTTTAGAAATGGTATTTTTAAATATTTCATATATATATTTCTAGATTTCTTATTGTCGTGTTTCCATATTAGTCAAACATAGTGTTTTCTTAATATTAAACACTATAGTACCTACATATAAACATATTGGATGAATGATTAAGTTCTCATCTACTTGATTAATACCTCTTATTCCACCACAATAACTCATAAAAACTAAATAACCAGGTATAATATAGTTATTTTCATGAAATGTTTTTTCATCATTCACTTCACATCCAAATATTATTATTTAATTTTACTTATACAAAGTATGACATGACATATCTTAGAGCATTGGATCATTTTTTATAGAAGTGGATCATTTTTTATAGTAGTGGATCTTTAATTTTCTGTGATTATTGGATCATGTATTGTATTTTAGTAATGAATCATTTTTTAGAGCAGCGGAACATGTTTTTCATTTGAGCATGTGGGTCATGCATTTTGTTTGGGTAGTGGATCATGTAATTCACTAGAGCAGTGGACCATGTGTTATATTATATCAGTAGAACATGTGTCTTATTAGATCAATTGTTCATTTTTTAAAGTAGAGGATCATGTATTTTTGAGCAGCGGATCATGTATTGCCTTTAATCCATTTATCATGTTTCTAATTTGAGCATTGTATTTTATAAGATCACAAAAACATTTATTTTATTTAAGAACTGGATCATGATTTTTCTAGAGTAACTTGATTTTGGAGATATAAAAATTCTTTGAATAGACAAGATTTCCTGAGTTTTCAGTTGCACCCTGTCTTAATGCCTCTATATGTGTTCAACTAAATTACTTCCTTCCAATCACTATATGTGTTCAGCTGCATTTTCTTGATTTTCTATGATTATGTAAGCATCCACCATGTGAAATATGATGATTCTATAAACATGAACCCTAGGATGGCATGAGCAGCAACATATATTTGGAAATATGATCTTTACTTAATGATTGGAATACCTAATGATTGGTAATATGTTAATATATTTGTTTTGTTTTGCAGGGGATTTGGTGATGAATATAATTTGAGGTATGATATGTCTGTTATTTATATTATAAATTTTACATATGAATATAGTTCTTAGCCATACTTCGATTTTTGTGTAATTCATTTAAGAGTTAGAGGTACCAGTACATTCCCTATCTTGTCTCCACCTATTAAAGAATCATATTGGGGGTGATTATATTTTAAGTTTCATTTTTTGGGTTTGTGATTTTATTATTGGAAAACACTGGTTCTATATGTGTTTAACAAGAAATACTGTATTCATGACTCATTCCATGCAGCGATCAAGAACTTTTGAATTAGATTTTAGTTGCACCCTTTCTTAATGCCTTTATATGTGTTCAACTACAATATGTTCTTCCTACCTCTACAAGCTTTCAACTGAATTTTCTAGATTTTTTATTATTAACTATTCAATCAAACTTTTTCTTCTACTATTTCTTTCAGGATTCTTCACTTTTTTATTTGATTGTATTACATGTATGGTAAATATAGATTGGTATTACTATTTCCTTTTATATTAGTTTTTATTTTTTATTTATTTTATTTTAGCCTTTTAATATAAAAATGATTTTCAGATGCTTATATGATTTGAAGTAACTTAACTTCTTAATGGGTTCATATGTTAACCACTTAAACATTTTCCCCTATTATCATGATCCAATGCTTAATAGGATTTATTGGGAATGAATTTTTCCAATTCTTGTGAAATTGGAAAACCAATAGATTTCATCCATAATTCCCCTAAATTTAATGTCAAAAATAAAAACCCAGGTACAATAGCAGAAATACATACTTTATGTTTTTTTAGTTTGTTTATCATGCATTTTACATCCAACTATCGCATATAATTATAATATAGTTGTTTCCAACGTTAGGAAATCAGTGAATAATTCCAGTGTTGGGATGAAAGTTCTCGATCCGATATGGTGATTGGGTGGAGTCACACTACAATTTGGGGGAATACAACATCATGGAAGAGGGGATCATTTGGCGTATTTTGGAGCAGAAGATATTTTATTTTTATTTTATCTATTATTTATCTTTTATTTCATTAAATGTGAGTTTACATGAATTTATTTTTTGGGGGTTATTATTTCCCTTTTTTCTATTCTTGATTATTTTTTTACTGATGTATTATGGGTTTACTATACTATATTACATTTGGTGTTTGAATCATTTATTTTATAGGTTATTTGTTTATTATTCAATTTGAGGATTTTATGGCCTCAACTCAACATTAATTATCATAATGATAAGAAATTTAATTAACCATTTCAATGATGTTTTCATTAACATGTTTGAATTATTCATGGTCAAATTAAAATTTTATTCTTTATAAATTAAGGTAAATGTTTACTACTATATTTATGATGTCATCTTAATTGTGAAACTTCTACATCAAAATTTGATTCGACTTTAGTTTGCTATAAGTTTTTATTTCATTTTATAATCTAATGATGTTTTAAATTTTATATTAGATATATTTTATTAATGTTATTAAAATCACTATCCTCGGAATAAATCTATTCCATTAATTTTTTTTTAAATTTTTTCAACTATATTCATGATGTATCCCTATTTTCACCACATGTATTCCAATATTATGTACCATCAAATTCGGATTTAAATATATTAAATAGTAATGTTCATTATTAACATAGAAACATAGAAATATCTTATTGGGTTTAAATTCTTCATGCTCATAATTAATTTTTATTCCATTAAAATTTTCATCAAAATTTTTTACCATATTGATGATGTCTCTATTGTTTATCCAATTTTCCAATTTTATAGACCAAAAAGTTGTTCACATAGGGAAAATATAATCAACGTTGTTTTTCGTTAATAAATTTGAATAATGGTATTTTACAATTGAATATAAGGATTATTTTATAACACTGTGTGAATGCATGAGTGAGTACTAGTTATAGAGAAAGAGGGAATTATTAAAATGAATGTCCTAAGCATTAGGAGAACGTACCTCAGAAAATGCCAAGGGATCAAGGCCAGGCATATGCTATCACTAATACTGAGGTTCAATCTCTGAAAGACATAGTGGAAGGTAATTTAATGGTTTCACCAAGTTTATCCAAATGCTTTATTTTATTATAGATAATCCCATTATTTAATATCTTCCCAGTTTTTTAAGAAAATTACATATTTATAATTTTATTTAACAAGAGAGTTGTCAGTCAAAACTACTAAGGGAAGTCTCATTGTAACAAAATTTTGTGAATCAGTTCCCATTAAGGCATATAAACGTTATTTATATACTAATCTAATAATCATACCCATGATTGAATTTGATATAATCCTCGATATGGATTGGCTTTTAGACCATGATGTGAAAAAATTTTGTAAGGAGATGGACGTTAAAATTTTTGATGATGATAAAGAGTACCTAATATTTAAAGAAGAAATGTCACCACCTAATTCTTATCTAGATCCACCCTCAGTAGATAAACTAAATTCCAAAATTAGGGAGTAAGATAATGAAAAAACTATGGTTGAGGAAATAAATGTTCAAATAGAGGATGTACCTATTGTGAAAGAATATGTTGATGCATTTCTAGAAGAGTTACTGGGACATTCTCCAGAATGAAAAATTGAGTTTTCCATTGATTTATATCATGAATCAAGGCCTGTATTGCGGACCCCGTATTGAATAGACACTATGAAATTAGTGGATCTAAATAAAAAACTAGATAAATTGAGTAATAATGGATTTATTCCCCCTAGTGTTTCTCCATGGAGAGCCCCTGTCCATTTTGTTAAGAATAAAGATGGATCTATGAAGTTGTGCATTGAAAACTTTGAGATCAATGCTATAACAATAAAGCACAGGTATCCACTACCTCTCAATGTTGATTTATTTGACCAACATCCTAGAGCTCAATACTTTTCAAATATTGACCTTCGATCTGGATATCAATATTTGGGTGTGAATAAGTATGACATTCTGAAAACAACATTTTGACCCAGGTACGGGCATTATGAGTTTACAATAATCCCTTTTGGATCGACTAATTCACCATTTGTCTTCATGGATCTATTGAATATAGTTGTCAAGGAATATATTCATGAATTTTTTGTGGTATTTATTGATGATATATTTGTATACTCCAAAAGCTACGAAGATCATGAAAATCACTTGCGCATTATCCTAAAGACTCTTAGAAGACACGAAATATATGGGATGTTTATGAAGTGTGAATTCTGGGATCAAGAGATTCCTTTTCACGGACATATTATCTTTGAGGATGAAATCTCTATTGATCCTTCTATGACCAAGGAAAATGATGAATGGCCCGCACCGATGAGTATAACTGAGGTACTCAGTTTTATTGGTTTAGCAGGTTATTATCGACGTTTCTTCCAGAATTTTGCAAGGTTGGCTAACCCATTAACAAATCTCACACAAAAAAGGGTCAAATTTTTTTGGACAAAAGAGTGTGAATAATGTTTTGATGAATTGATGAGATGATTAGTAAGTGCTCTTATCTTGACTCTACCATCAGGTAATGATGGGTTTTTTATTTATAGTGATTCTTCAAAGAAAGGACTTTGTTGTGTTCTTATGTAGAATGATATGGTTATTGCATATGCATCACGATAGCTAAAAATTATTGAGGAAAATAATTCTACTCATGATCTTGACTTAGAAGCTATAATCTTTGCTTTGATGATTTGGAGACACTATATCTATGGTAAATAATATGAGATATATACTGATAACAAGAGTTTGAAGTATATATTCTCATAGAATGAACTCACCATGAGGCAAATGATATGGCTTGAACTACTCAATTATTATGATTGCACTATACACTACCACCCAGGGAAAGAAAAATAAGGTTGAAAATGCTTTGAGTTGAAAAGATCATATAGTTTTGAACAAGATGAGAGTTGAAAAGGTTCATATATACATGGATCCAGTAAAGATGGATTTTGGAATCATGATGTAAGGTGAAACATCAAGACCTTTTCAAATGGTTGCCAAACCATCTTTACTAGAATGGATAAAGAGTTCTTAGACCAGTGATGAAGATTTTCAAAAGAATATTAAAGCTGTGAATAATGGGAGATTGACTGAATTTTTGTATGAAGATGGAATTTTGAAATTTGGTAAGAGACATTGTGTTCCAGATATTCCTGATCTTAAAAGGTAATTATTGGATGATGGTCATATTTCCAATTTCTATATACACCCTGGGAGCACCAAAATGTATAGTGATTTGAAGGAATATTTATGGTGGAATGATGTGGTCGTGTTTTAACACCCTTTGCCACATCATTTTTGTATTTTCTATTGAATTTTTTATATTAAAATGTTGATTTTTATTAAATAATTGATAAGTGTTGTGTTTTTGTACTTTTTGTGTAGAATAATCAGTTTTTTAGTTTTTTTCATTTGTTTAAATGTGTATTAATGTCATTTTAAATATTTCTTAAATTAACATAGTCTCGCCAATTAGACACTTATTTTTTTTATTTTTATTTTATACCTTTTCATTCTAGTTAGTCTATTAATTCATTTATTAAATTAATTAACACTTTATTCTTTAAACTATAAATAAATAACTCTTTTTGGTTTAGTCTTTTAATAATTTCATTAGTTTTTACAATTTAGTTTTATGTAAATAATTTTCTCATTTTTTAATTTAATTAAGTTTCTAATTAATTGGTTAAATAATGTAAGCTAGTTACTGTAAATATTTTAATTTTTTCTTTAATTAAATTTGTTTATATTTTTAACCCAAATTAATTAATTTGTATAAATAAAGTTTCAATAATTTTATTATTTAACTTCTTTGTTTTTAATTCCATTATTTTTAATTTAATTTTTTAATTGAATGATTTATTTTTTAGTTTTTTTAAATTATTTTATTTATTTAAATTTCTTGGTTATGTTTGTTCATAGGTGTGGAAGTCACACGGTCCCACCCTTATCGGTGACCTTCCTCACTGATACACAAAACCCCACCATTACTGCTTAGCTCTACTCCACCTCACCGTTACAATAATTTATTTTTCCTTTTCCTTCCCATCCTCACTGATACACATTACCTCAACGATATAGCTTACACCTCACCGTTTGCATTTTTCCTCACAGATACACCTCCCCTTATATTACCTCACCGCTAGTCCCTTTATTACCTCATCACTTCCCATTTTTTATTTCCTCACCGAGACACCTCCATTCCACTATTACCCCTTACATCACCGATACACAAAACCTCACCGATACACTCCTCACCATTACTTCTCCCCCTATCATCCTCACTATTATACTACCATTTACCTCACCGATACATCTCTCCATTATTTCCACACTAATACACCTTTCCTTTTATTACCTCACCTCTAGTCCCTTTATTACCTCACCACTAGTCACTTTATTACCTCACTGTTTCCCATTTTTTATTACCTCACTGATACACCTCCAGTACATTGTTACACATTAACTCACTGATACACAAAACCTCACCGATACACTCCTCACTGTTACTACTCCCCCTCTCATCCTCACTGTTATACTTCTATTTACCTCACTGACACATCTCTCCCTCATTTCCTCACTGATACAGCGTTCACCTCACCGGTAGACTTTTCCTCACCAATAGATTCATTTTTCTCGTCACCGCTGGCATCGCTCTGTGCCTCTGCCTCCTGCACTTTCTCACCATATCTTCCCACAAATCACAAAAGTAGCATCACCGTTTCAGCAACCTCAAACACACAGTAGATCAAAATTTAACCTACATCAGACAATTTTTTCGTACTTCTTCCATTCAACATATAATTTCACACCTTATTTTCAAATATGGACCTCAAACCCTTGTCGCGGCTCGACCTCCATTTTCCTCGCGCACAAACCCCTACTCACCACTAACCTTTTGAAGTCGAACCACTGCCGCTGCTCTTCCATTCCACCGTACTCATCCCAAGGTCGCCACACTCCTCATCCGAAGCCCCCGAAGCCCCTGCTGTGTGATGTTGCCTCCTGGTCGAACCCAGTACCACCGGCCATTCCACCACGCCTTCTCCCCTGCCTTCGAACCGAAGCAGTTGTGTCGGATGCCTCACCCAAACCCCCATCGCGCTGCTCCCTTCCACCTCACTGCAGCCTCACCTCCCATTTTCGCCTTGCCGCTGGTGACCCTATTATTGCACCGCCAACTGAAGCCGCCCCCTACCCTACCCTAACCCCGTCACACTCCTCACCCCCTTTCTCCCCACACTGAACAGACCTGCACCCTCCCCCTCTCTTTTCATTGATAATTTTCTTTTCCTTTTAGTTTTTATTATAACATATAATATAAACATAATATATCATAATATATATATATATATATCATATACTATGCAATAACAATAATCGGTGTAATAATCAATAGTATATATGTATTTATATATCACATGGATTAATTATATAAAATAGTTAATAAATATATATTAATAATAATTTAGGTATTATAGTATTATATATATATATATATTAATAAATTTTTTCGGTAATTAATAAGATTAATATATAGTTTTTTAATTTTAGTTTCATTTTAATTAGTTTTACTAGTTTTGGTTTTTCTGTGTTTCGTGTAGGGGGAGCTATTCATTGAAGCGGTGATAAAAGAAACTGTTCCTGGGAAGAGGCGTGATAAGATTCACGAGTTCGTTGCAGGGGTTGTTTTCACTTACAGGGATTTCACTATAGAGTTAGTGACGAGTGCACATAAATCCTTCCACATGGATAGACACTTCTTGTTTAGTTTATTTTTCTTTTTTTTCGTATCTAAATAAGAGGACGCACGACTCCTCTCTTAGGAGAGGGATGAGGGAGAATAGCAGAGTACCCGGGGGGGATCATTCAGCAGTGGTGGAGGAGATTCCACCACCATTCGCGCACCATTCCATAACATTTTCAGCGGACTAGAACTCATCTTTGACCTGGAAAGGGTTTTCGGCTCATCCATTTCATCCATCCTCCCGCTGCTTTGTTTTTGGTGTTCTATGTTGTCTATGTAAATACACTCGCAGTGTTGCATGTTTAGTTAATTGAATTGTGATGTTATTTATGTTTAATTGTTTGTGTCGTTTCTTATTTCTCATCTTGCATTGTGATATTGAATATCTAGAAATGGAGATCTAACTTGCGGGGTTGGATCTATTTTATGAAACCCGACACGATCTGGAGATCTACACATTAATGCGATCACATTCTTTCTATTCTCCTTGGTAGATTGCGTCTGTGAGTTAGATTAAGTGAGAGCGAGATCTTGTGTAGGACGATTTCACACATTGTTGTTTAATTTCTTCTCCCCTTCATATCTTGATTTCTCGAAATGAGAATCAAGATTGGTTGTGAGATGTTACGATCTTAGTGGAATCATTCTGGATTGTGAGAAATTATTTCCAAAATGACTTTGATGGGTGAGTCACTATGATGTTCGGAGGAACACTTGAGTATTGAAGAACTTCAATGCTTGAGTGGTCAAATTCTAGGAGAGATTTGGTGTGTGACCGGAGACATCATCCATTCACTGAGAGATATGTAGAATTTTTGATCAATTTCTTATGTTCATCTAGGATAGGAATTAGAGGGTGAATTAACATGGGTCGGGCCATTGTCTCTCTGACTTTTGTCTTATCCTGGAGTCATCTGTTTATTATGTGTCATTTGTTCTATTGACGCCTACCTTCTTTCTCTAGTTTTGTCCTGTGTTTATGTGTTCTTCACCTTTTTATCATTGTTTCCTTCTCCACTGTGCTCTTTAGTACTGATTAATAATTTATTAGGAGTTTTATTTTATGTTTTCAATGATTTTAAAAATAAAAAAAAGATTTTCGGAATATACCACATAGGATCTCGACACTGCTTCCTTGAGAGTGACCCCATTGTTAGCCACTGTGCTATATCTTGGGTCTTTATAAATGTAATCTTGACCGTCCTCACGACAAGGATGCCCGTCAAATTTTGGCTCTATTTCCGGGGAAGCAACAAGTGTCTCAGTGGTTTTTATTTCAATTTTTTATATTATTTTAAAACAAAAAAACATATAAAAAACTATATATATATATATATATATAAACAAGGCACAATAGTGATGAACTCTAACAAAACTGGTATAATGTCACTGTTTGACCCTGTTCAAGGGAATGAAGAGGTTGTTGCTAAGTTTCAATGTTGTATGCATGAAAGACAGCATCGTGACATTACTGATGTGAAGACAATTTATTCTCATGAGATCATGCAGTTGATGCAACTTTCCATGGATAAGGTCAAGTGATACCAAGAAGATAGTGCAACACCACCACCTCCCATTGAATCCCAACATTCTGTAAAATAGTTGAGAAGGCATGAAAAATAAAATAGAAGAAAGAAAAAGTCGGAGTTTCCCAAATTTAATATGGATCAGTTCATGGAGTCAAATTTGTAAATTCTAGAACCAATTTTTGAGGATGTTTTCATGTTCTGGAAGGAGATGGAACTTGCAAGGACTCAAGATACTGGGCATTTCTTTGATGATGATTTTTTCCCTGATTTTAGTTCAAATGTTTTTTCTTGCTATAACTATTCTAATGATTTTTTTATTCTTCAATAGTGGGATACAACACATGACATTATATCATTCTCCTTAGAATATTCGGTAAGTGAGGTTTTGTGTTTTTAAGAGAGGTTCGAGGAGGTTGACTACCTCGCTCTTTCCATATACCCACTCGCAGGATCACTATTTCATCACAAGGAGGAACAAGCATCACTGATAAAGGGAGTTGAAAATTTTATAGAAGAAGCTGTATTTTTATTCAACTTGGATTACATTGATGATGATTTTAATTATGTTTCTCCCTGTGAAGGTTTTGAATATGCATCTCACTTTTGTGATTCCATGGAGAGTGACGAACTTGAGGTTTCATCCACTGAATAGTTTATGGATCTTGCAAATCTGGAAGACACTTCTAGTTTGGGAGTTATTTTTGAAGTTGAATTTTTGGATTTTTTCATTAGAATAAAAGTGGATTATGACATGTTAATTTCTTTTCAAGAGTAAATGTTTTATTAGAATGAACCAAAATACAAGTCACATCCATTTTCTCCAACATTACAACTGGTGCACACTCAACCTCATGCAGAAGAAGTAGGGATGTACCCCTATATCCTATTCTACCCTCCACTATTCAACAAGAAGTACTTCATTACCAAGGAGGGTACTGTGGTTGAAGATGCACATGGGGTACACCAAAGATGGAAAAGCACTGAAGTTGGAAGGAATCAAACTTACTGGTTCCTGAGAAAGAAACCAAACCCCCCATCTGACTGGGGTTGATCCGAGGACTGTCTAGCTGTAGACAGTCAATCTACAGCACCCCCTGGGGGGTTATCCCATGATTATCCTCTTTAGTGTCATGATTTAGTTTCTTTTTGCTTGTTTTTTTAATTTGAGTGTTGTTTTTTAAAGAAAATAAATACGTAGCAGATTCCACGTGGCTATCATTCAAGTCTCAAAGGGCCAGATCACTGGATTAATGGATAAAACTCCATAACTCATACTCTGTGGGTTTTTTATTTGAGAATTAAAATATGGAACACTAATTTCAACATGTTTCATCATGTAGGTGCCCAACTAGAGCAGCCAGAGTTCATGCACATGGAAATAAAAGGGAGACATTTGTAAATTTTAGAAGCTTTACATTCAGGGGAGTATTGTTTTATGTTGCAATGTTTTACTCTTAAAATGTTTATTGCATGCTGCTGTGAACTATGTGTGGGGAGTCCCCTGAATTTCGTTGAAATGTAAATTGTAATCCTTGAGTGGGTGTTAGCTGCTAGTGTCTAGAGAGTTGAAAATGAATTTTGAGCTGATATTCTGAAACATGCTTGTACCCACTGATTTAATTTTCACTATGCTGCTGCTGCACATCATTGATAAATATGCTACTATATGAAGTAAATTGTTAAAATATTTTGTCTTCTCACAAAAATCAAAAGCATGAACACTTTAGGAATATAAATTTACTTTTCTGATGGTGATGGATGGTGGGGTTTTGTTCTTTTTTGTTTTTATTTTCTTTCACATTTTGTGTGGAAAAGGAAACTTTTTAAACTTCATTGATACCCCTCCATTTACTTATTCAGCTGAAATTCCCATCTGTTTTGAACTTAAACCGTCTCCCACCTAGACAGTCAACATTGTGGACAATTTTGGGCTTTATGTGTAGGGGATATTGTTCATTCTAGAGTAATGTAGAATTCCCCCTTCTTTAACATGAGTTTGTTTAAAAATGGTCAATTTTTTTTCAAAAAAATGGTTTAAAATTCCTTAAAAAAAATTAATTTTCAAATTCATTCATCAGATGATAGTCATTGGAGGTTCACTAGTACTTCATTTATGTCATATTTAGTGGATACCTGTTTGGTGGATGTTGAGAGTGGCATTGAGTCAGAAACTGTTAAGTATGAATGATTATTGAGTGCAATTGTTTACTATCTCTATGAACCATTCTGTTTAGGAACTAAGGATGAGAGTGTGATAAAATAGGTCTTGTGGAATGAGGATCATGACATAGAGTAAATAGAATTTCTCACTCGAACGTAGGTGACTGACATTTTTATTAAATAATATTCAATCACTTTAGGAAGTCAATCAGAATGATTATTAATTAAGTCCTTTGTAACTAGAGTAAAATGGGAAAATGGGATCCCACTGTGAGTATCTGAGACAAGGTGCATTGGGTGTATTTTTGTGAATAAATAAATCCAATTTCAATCTTAATAAGTGCTATGCACAGTGCTTTGCACATGGAATATGGGTGAGAAAGAGTAAAATAATGTGCCCTGGTCAAAAATGAACTCATTAAGGTGAGGGGAATTTTGAACCCAGATGAAGAAGGGGGAATTGACATGGTTAATTTTCATTTGAGTTGAAACAATAATGTGATAAATTTAATGGACTTTAATTTCGGGAACCTGGAGGAAGGTGACAATGGAAGGTGCCCATGGTTAAGTTTTTAGTTCCACATCATTTAACCTGTCAACACTCCTTGAATTAGAACTTGAACTAGAAGGTGAAGTAGGACAATTAATGAATGCATATATGAGGCATGACATTCTTGATAGTGTACTAATTTGGGATTCTCTTGAGTGAGTATTTAAAGCTAGGGAGGACATCATTTTTGAACGCCTTTGAAAAAATTGACTCATTGTTTGGTCTTGCTCATCTGGTTTTTTAAGTTCATTCATGTATTTTTTGAGTTGAAATTCACAAATCCTAGTTCTCTTTTAAAGTCTAAGGGCATGTATTTTTTGGAGTCCAAACAAAGCTTTAAGTGTGGGGGAGTTTGATGTGGCAGTGTTTTAACACTCTTTTACACATCATTTTTGTATTTTCTATTGACATTTTTATATTAATTTTTTTATTAACTAATTTATAAGTGTTGTGTTTTTGTACTTACTATGTAGAATAATCCTCTTTTTAGTTTAAAACATGTGTTTTAATGTGTATTGGTGTCATTTTAAATAATTCTTAAATTAAATTAGTCTCGCCAATTAGGCTTTTATTTATTTATTTTTCTTTTATTTTTATAATTTTTCATTCTAGTTGTTTATTAATTCATTTATTAAATTAATTATCCCTTTATTCTTGAAGCTGTAAATAAATAACTCTTTTTGGTTTTTTGTCTTTTAATAATTTAATTACTTTTAACAATTTAGTTTTATTCAATTAATTTTTTCATTTTTAAATTTAATTATGTTTTTAATTAATTTGTTAAATAATGTAATCTATTTACTGTAAATATATTAATTTGTGCTTTAATTAAATTTGTTTATTTTTTGTAACCCAAAATTATTCATTTGTTTAAATAATGTTTCATTAATTTTATTATTTTATTTTGTTGTTTTTAATTCCATTTTTCTAATTTAATTTATTAATTGATTTATTTATTTTTTAGTTTTATTAAATTATTTTTATTTATTTAATTATCTTGGTTATGTTTGTTCACATGTGTGGCAGTCGCACAGCCCCCCCCCCCCCTTTATCGGTGACCCTCCTCACCGATACACAAAACCTCACCGTTACTGCTTAGCTCCACTCAACCTCACTATTACATCCATTTCTTTTTTCCTTTTCCTTTACGTCCTCACTGATACACATTACCTCACCGATACATCTTACACCTCACCGTTTGCATTTTTCACCACCGATACACCTCCTCTTTTATTACCTCACACCTAGTCCATTTATTACCTCACCGCTAGTCCCTTTATTACCTCACTGCTTCCAATTTCTTATTACCTCACTGATACACCTCCAATCCACTATTACACTTTTCCTCACCGATACACTCCTCACTGTTACTTCTCCCCCTCTCATTCTCACTATTATATTGCCATTTACCTCACCGATACATCTCTCCCTCATTTCCTCACCGATACAGCGTTCACGTCACCGGTAGACTTTTCCTCAATGATAGATTCATTTTTCTCCTCACAGTAGACATCGCTCTGTGCCTCTGCCTCATACACTTTCTCACCATCTCTTCCCATAAATCACAACCCCAGCATCACCATTTCAGCCACCGCAAACACACAACAAATCAGAATTTAACCTACAACAGACTAATTTTTCGTACTTTTTCCATTAAATAACTAATTTCAAACCTTATTTTCAAATCTAGACTTCAAACCCTTGCCGCAGCTCGACCTCCATTCTCCTCGCACATGAACCCCTACTCACCACTAACCTTTTTAAGACGAATCGTTGCCTCCACTCTTCCATTTTTCTGCACTCAACCCTATGTCGCCACACTCCTCATCCTAAGACACTGGCGCCCTTGATGTTCGTCATTGCCTCCTGCTCGAAGCCATTTCCACTATCCATTCCACCTCGCCTTTCCCCTGCCTACGAACTGATGCAGCCATGCCAGAAGCCTCACCGAAGCCCGTGTCGCACTTCTCCCTTCAAGCTCGCTGCACCCTCAACTTCCAGTTCCACCTTGCCGCTGGCGACCCTGATGCTGCGTCTCCAACTGAAGCCTCGCCCCCCCCCCCCTACCGTAACCCTGTCGCCTTCCTCAACCCCTTTCTCCCGATGCTGAACACACCCGCACCCTCCCCCTCGATTTTCATTTTTTATTTTATTTTTCTTTTAGTTTTAATAAAAACATATATTATAAACATAATATATCATAATATATATATCATATACTATACAATAATAATAATAGATGTAATAATAAATCGTATATAAGTTTTTATATAACATATAGATTAATTAAATAATATAGTTATTAAATATATATTACTAATAATTTAGGTATTATAGTATAATATATATATATTAATAAATGTTTTTGTTAACTAATAATATTAATATATAGTAATTTAATTTTAGTTTCATTTTTATTAGTTTTTCTTGTTTTGTTTTTTCTGTGATTCGTGTAGGGTGAGCTATTCATTAAAGTGGTGATAAAAGAAACAGTTCGTGGGAAGAGGCACAAGAATATTTTCAAGTTCGTTGCAGGGTTTGTTTGCACTTATAGGGAGTTCACTATGGTTTTAGTGAAGAGCACACATAAAGTTCACCACATGGATAGACACTACCTGTTTAGCTTTGTTTTATTTTATTTCGTCTCTAAATAATAAGACACATGACTCCTATCTTGGGAGAGAGCCGAGGGAAAAGAGCTGAGTACCCTTGGGGAATCATTTAGCATTGGTGGAAGATACTCCACCACTGTTCGCGCATTATTCCATATCATTTTCACCGGAATAGAACTCATCTTCGACCTGCAGATGGTTTCTCACTCCTATATTGCATCCATCCTCCAACTGCTCTGTTTTTGGTGTTCTATGTTGAGTCTATAAATACACTTGTAGTGCTTTATGTTTAGTTAAATGAACTGTGATGTTATTTATGTTTAATTGTTTGTGTCGATTCATCTTTCTCATCTTCTGTTGTGATCTCGAATCCCCAGAAATGGTGATCTAACTTGTGGGGTTGGATCCTCTTTATGAAACCCGACAAGATCTAGAGATCCACACATTAATGCGATCACAGTCTTTCTATTCTCTTTGGTAGATCTTGTTTGTGAGTTAGATTAAGTGAGAGGGAGATCTTGCGTAGGACGATTTCCCACTTTCTTGTTTAATTTCTTCTCCCCTTCCTGTCTTAATTTCTTGAACTGAGAATCTAGATTGGTTGTGCGATGTGACGATCATAGTGGAATCAATCTGGATTGTGAGAAATTATTTCTAGAATGGCATTTCTCGGTGAGTCTCCTTGCAGTTCGGAGGAATGCTAGAGTATTGAAGAACATTGATGCTTGAGTGTTCAATTTCTATGTGAGATTGGGTTGTGACCTGAGACATCATTCATGACCTGAGCGAAGTGGAGAATTGTTGATCAATTTCTTATGTTGATCTAGGATAGGGAGTAGAGGTTGAATTAACCTAGGTCCGACCTTTGTCTCTCTGAGTTGTGTCTTCTCCTGGAGTCATTTATTTGTTATGTGTCTTGTGTTCTATTCATGCCTAATTTCTTTCTCTGGTTCTGTTCTGTGTTTTTGTGTTCTTAACTTTTTCATCATTGTTTCCCCCTCCACTGTGCTCTTCAGCACTGATTTGTAATTTCTTAGGAGTTGTGTTTTTATTTTTTCAAAGTATTTAAAAATACAAAAAATATTTTTGGAACAGACCACTTAGGCTCTCGACACTTCTTCCTTGAGAGAGACCCTGAGGATAGCCACTATTTTATATCTTGGGTCTTTATGAATGTAATCATGACCGTCCTCAGGACAAGGACTCCTGTCACGGAACAACATGAAAAGGGAAATTTCTAATTTTGTGTCATGATGTACAGTTTGTCAACAAGTGAATGCTAGACGCTAACAGCCAAGAGGAGTCATGTAACCTTTTCCCAAACCTGAGTATAAATGGGATAATATTATGATGGACATTGTCATGGGACTACCAAATACTCTTATATGTAATGATGCAATATGGGTCATTGTTGATCATCTTACCAAGTCAGCACATTTTCTTGCTATAAGGGATGATTTACCACTTGAATGTTTAGAAAGAATATAGATTAATGAAGTTGTAAGTATTCATGGATTTCCACTATATATTTTTTCAGATCATGATCCTCGTTTTACATCATTATTATAGAAAAGTCATTTGAAAGCCCAGGATACTGAACTTCATTTGAGCACTGCCTACCACCCCAAAACTGATGGAAATCAGAACGGACTATTCAAATATTTGAAGACTTTATGAGATCATGCTCAATTGACTTTAAAGGTATGTGGGATCAATATTTACCTCGGGTAGAATTTTCTTATAAGAATATATTCCATTCAAGTATTTTGAAGACACCATATGAAGCGTTATATGGAAAGAGATGTCGTAAACCAACATGTTGGGATGATGTTGGTGAAATAAAACTCATAGGCCTAGAAGTTGTTGAGGAAAAAATGGAAACGATGAAGGTAATCCGAATCCACATCAAATAAACTCAATGTATGTAGACTAGACATGCCGATAACCGAAAGAAGGATTTGGAATTTCAGGTAAGAGATCATGTTTTCTAGAAGGTATCTCTATGGATGGGTGTTATATGTTTTAGTAAGAAAGGAAAATTGAGTCCCTGGTACATCAGAACTATTGAAATTCTATAAATAATCGGGGTTGTAGTTTACTGTTTGTCAATGCCACCCAGTCATTCAAAAGTTCATGATGTATTCCATATATCACTGTTGAGAAAATGCATGCCTGACCCAACCCATGTACTCACCATTGATGAATTAGAACTGGTACCCGATATGTCTTATTTCGAATATCCTATCATGGTTTTTGAAACAAGAGAAATATTCTTGAGAAACTGGATGACTCTTCTGGTAAAAATTCTATAGAGAAACCATTAGATAGAAGAGGAAATGTGGGAACCAAAGGAACTTATGATGAAGAACCACATGAGTCTTTTTACACAGTAATAATCTAGAAATTTCGAGGAAGGAATTATTTGAAGGAGGGGAGAATGTAACACCCCAAGCTTCCACGGTATGCTTCCCTTTGAATAATACAGTAGTGTGTGTTGTATGCATCTTCAGTTATAACACACGAAAACCAATCAATCTATCTATTATGAAAAGTAATACCCACTTTTTTAAAGTTTATAAATATTATCTTACAAAATGGACTTCATTTTTTGATTCAGAATATCGAAATTATCTTACGGTGAATTTTTGGTATTTTTTGGAAAACATAAATTTTTTTATGAATAGTGAAAAACACTGAGTTATAGTTTAAAATCGAATTGTTATTTAAATAATTATTTATTTTATTTAATTTTATATTAGGTAAAGATGGATAAATAATACCTATATACGTTCTATTTAATTCATTGGAGTCAGATTAAAATAATTTTGGATATATAAAAATTTTAGTAAACTTTTTACCGTCTATTATCCACTGCCTAAGGGCACTTGCAAATTTACAAAAAACATAGTTTTACCGCTTTTGTGAATTGAATTTCAAAAATCTCAGAGACACAATTGATATAAGTATGTAAAATTTTCTTCAATAAGATGGAAATAATTATTGGTGAATAGTAACTTTTTTACTTTTATTTATCACGGTTAAAAGTAAATAGGGTAATTAAGGGTAAAAATGATATTATTATTATACTAACACATGTATTAATTCTATTGGATAAGTGAAATTAGATCAAAAACAACCTTAGTAATATAATATGATCCTTAGGTACACTTGGATTCGATTATGAAATTTAATATTATTATTATTAAAAGAAGAGTCAAAAGTGTTAAATTCAATGTTTAATAACTAAACCATTTTTAATATAGGGTTACACATAAGGTAAGTTGGACTATAAATATTTATTAGAATGATAAAAGTATTTTCTACATAATTGTATTTTATTTTTAATTTTTAGAAATTAAATAAATTAATTAATTTATGACACAATGTTGATGCAATAATTAACTAACTAATGATATATTAAAATAATTGATATTATAAATATCCAAATAAATGAAATTTGAGAATTTTTAATATTTACACTAAATTTTTAGGTGAATATGACATGTTAGGGTTGGTTAGATGAATTTTTTTTTGAAGAAATAATGCTGTAATAAATTTAGAAAAAAATAAAATTCAAATAGTGTCAAAATTGACATATTAGTGTTTTTAACGAAATATTATATTATTAATTGATATTGTATTCCTAAAAAAATAAGGTTCGGTCAATGGAATTATATAACATTAGGTGTGTTATTATTGAACCCCATGGGGTTCTCTTGAATGTTTATAGTAAGTTTATTAACCATATAATATTAAAATACAAAGAGACATGGTAAAAGTCAAACTATTTAACTAAGAGTTAAATCTAAAGAATAAAGTTAATATAGTGACTAAAAACTATATAAAACATATTTTTTTAGTTTTTATCAACCCATAACCACCTTATCTTTTAAATAGTTCATTTTTTATCCATTAGAAACAAAAAATGACTTTATTATAAAATAAATTTTCAAGATTTTCCTATGGTGCCCCTCACCCCTCTTATAAAATGTCACTCCCCCTTCTATCTAACTCACACCTTCTATGTCATTTGGCTCAGAAAATTCCTTCTCAAATACCCTCTAAGATGTCCTAAATTCATATTAGAGTCCTTAAATTAGTTATAAAGCCACCCTATGTTGCCCTTATGATAAAATCCAAAGGAAGAACCCGGAGAAGAAGTAAATATTTCATCACATCTTTCAACTTCCTTTCTTATTCCACTTCCTCTTTATTTGTTATTCCCATTATAAAATAAAAACTCCAGTATATTATATATACTATGATGTTATTATAAATATGTTACAACCATATTCATTATTCTATCCATCCTTTTAATTACATGTCACCGTATGTGCATATGTACGGCTTATCGTCTCCACGTCGTGGTGTAATTGTTATTCCATATATTATTATTTGGATGGGTATAATAATGATTTTTAATTGATGTAAAAGATAAATATAACATGATAATGATTTTGTATCTATGATATACCATCCAGTGTTATATTATTCTAATATCAAAATAATGATATTGTCGCTCATGCGTACGTACAGATTACCGTCTCCACAAATGTGATGAGATTAATTCCCAATCGTATCCATTGACGAGTAATTTTCATTAGACGATTAAAAAAAATAATGACTTAATATCATTATTAATATGAATAAGATACATCTTATCCATAAAAAACATTACTTACATAACAAATAAAAAAATGGAAAATGAATCAGTTAACACTTAAAATGACGATAATACAAAGATATTATTAACTAAGCAATGTTAAAAGATAATTTATGATATCATATTAATGTATTTGTTTCTTGAATAATTTAATAACAGTTATTTCACCATTACACAAGAGGTTAACCTACCCTCGACCAAGGAAAAGTACAAGGTAAAGGTTATTTTCACAGTCTCTTTATAACATGAGGTTGTTTTTACGTCTGTATCTACTAGGACCTCTTTATCAACCACATCCATGTTTCTTAAAAATGTATTCAAAAACATTTTTTTATCATTTACAAGAATATGGGTTAAAGTAATTTATACTCTTGTTTGAAATTATATAAAATAGATTGAATGTAATCTTTCAATCACTTTCCAAAAAAAGGTACCTTTTGGCCTTTTTGACAAAATTAAGGTAATAATGTTTTTATTAACTTATATGCTGGGTGTGGATATTTTCTACCATTATGACATCATCAAAGCAACCCTTACAATCATAGAGGAATATTTTCAAATAAAAATGTTTTCTTTTAAAATTATGTTCTTTATAAATGATTTCAAAATAGAAAGAGATATTTCTATAAAAATGTTTTGATTTCAGGGATATTAAGTTTTTTTGAAGCTGATTTATTATGATACAAAACATCCATATTGTATTGAATGTTTTGAGATATGTTTGATTGTGGATGTGTTATTTCATACCATTAAAGGTTTATGGATAATGTATTGACATTCCGTATGAAAGTTTTAATATTAATGTTTATGTTATGTTTAAACCTTTTCATATGAGGAATGAATTGGACTTAGTAAGTGATGGGTTGAGCCCGCTATAGCCCCACGATGCATCAGTAGGTCTCATGAGACAAACTTGTGTCTTGGAAGAAGTCCTTGACAAAATATTATTTTAGTCATGGGACAAGACCTTGACAATGTGGGTATGAATGTCTGGAATTATGCATTTCATCACTATGAATGTGGATATTGAAATTGAAGGTGAATATTCGACAAGTAAAATTTCCATGTGAGTAAGAAAATGACATTATTTTGATTTATATTTTCCATATTTTGATATAGTTTATGTTGAAAAGGATTTTTTTAGTTCTATACATTTCTTTAAATGTTTATTCTTATTTATGATTGTTTCCTCTATATTGTTATCCTTACTGAGCATCTGAGGTCACCCTTTTCTATGTTTTATTTTTCCCAGGATGCATATAAATATTTTATGACTGACCTGCAAGGATAGTATATGGGATATCAGCTTTCTCTATGGAAAAAATGTTGTTGTAGTTTTCTATTTTATGATGTAATGTAAACCTTATGAATGTATCTAGTACTTCTTAAACTACTAATCTAACTGGTCTTTTGAGTCTTGATATTTTGTGATCGTGCCAATGTTATGTAATAATGCACCGACTCTAGGATTATGGGGTCGGGGAGTTAAATTGTAGCTAAGTAAATGTTAATTTTTTATTATAAAAATAATTTTTCATATACATAAATAGGTTCAACAAAAACCAATCCCCTAATATAGCTACATATTTTCCATAGATGAATGAATGATAAACAATTAAAAACACTAGATGATATATCAATGTTTAATACAACATTAAGAAAATCTTATACTAGTATTACATAAACCAAAAACATATTCTTAGTTAAGACCTTTGTTTTATACCTCTGAGGTTAAACACATTTATAAAATCATTTCTTCACAAAAGAAATATATGAAAATTATTTGAAATAAATACCTCCTTTTGAAATTCTAAAATCTTAAATCATTATCCTATTAAATGTTTATAAAAAGAGTTTATGTGTTTAAAATTATAATTTAAATGCATAGTTAAATTATTTTGGAATAAAATATATACAAAAATATTATAAATTAATCCAACAGAATGAAAAATGGATGTAATTATTCTTGTTAGAACTCAATGGTCTCATAAGGGCCATAGTCAAATCAATGACCTATCCAAATATGTATTTGGGTGTTCCATATTTAATACAACTTGGTGAAAATTGGTACTCATTATACTAAAGATTATTACTATAGTTTTTGTGGTTCTTTCTGTGATGTATTTCATTCTGACTGTCCTGAATAGTTATCTCAATTTATAGGTTCTCATTGTTGTGTTAGGTGGTCCCCCAATGGCTCTGATGGGGATTTCATTTGGCATTTTTTAGTTGGATTCTCATAGTTTTGAATAAATTTAATCAATTTTGTATTAATAAGTCTTATTTCTGTTTGTTTCATATGTTTCATTCAGATAACATGATATTTAAAAATAATAAAACAATATTATTATTATTACATGAGAAATATGTTTTTCGAAATCACATCACACCCCCTGTAAATAATTCCATCCTCACAATTCTAAAACTCTCGTGCACAACCACTAGAAACAATAAGAACACACAACCTCCAACATCCCATCACTAGAACCACCGCCATGATTAGGGTGCAGTTTACCTCGATTGGATTCCTAGGGTAATGTTTAAATACTTGATTTCCTTGGTCCAAATAAATTATGGATAGCTAGGGAAAATGTTGTGTTTAAATCACTAAACCTTTTATAGGGAGGTACGATCTATTTGGAGGTCAGAGATTTCAGAGTGGGTTCATTTCCTATAAATCCCACATACCACGTTGTACAAGAAAATATTGACTTCATAGAGGTCTTCAAACATACTAAAACTCAGGACCTGGAAGAGGTAGGTCTCTCGATGATCAAATTACAATTAGCTTCTATGAAATTACCTACAGCTCGCTAGTTATCAGACAAAGTGAAACATATAAAAGGAGCTTCATGATACTTACCTCTTTTCCTATATTTTGCAAATTGTACTTTTGAAATATGGTAATAGGGGAAAAAATTACTTGGTAAGGATAGAGTATGTTTGGCCGGGTTGACACCAATTCGAGTTTTTTGAAGGTCATAACTATGCTTTCATAGGGTTGGTATTCATCTGTGTATGTCTTGAAAATTTTAATCGATAAAAGTCTGATAGGATATGATGGGAGATTGGTTGGTGAGCTCATGTCCTCTATCTAATAATTTCAAGAGATGATCTATTATTAAGGAACAATAATATTATAATAGATACTTTATTTGTAAAATCTTGTTAAGGTACCAAAACTTATATATCATTATCCAATTACACAATGTTTATAAACCCAAGGTTTTACATCACTACTCATTCACTCTCAAAAAATAATATCATGGATTTCTTAGACATCCTACTAGACGACACATCACTAGTGTTGGTGGTTTCCCCAATTCCTAGAAAAATGGATTCTCATAGCGGTTTAACATTATTCTATCTCCTTGGTCAATATGCATTTCAAGAAACTACGAAAAACTACATGTGGATATCTATAGTTTAGTGTGAGGGAAGCATGATGTGTATATACCTGGGAAAATCCTTATGAACTATACGTCAATAATGGAAATGCATATGATGGATCATAAGTGCTTCAAAATCCATAACATGACCAGCGAGACCATATATAAAATTTTTACATAAGTAAGATGAGAGGAGGTCACACACTTGTTCACCCTCTTCGTGGTCCTCTCTAGATGAAGAATTATTAGCTAGGGTAAAACAAAAAAACAAACCCTCTATGTATTTTATTTTCCATGCATTGAACTAAAATTGAGCGTTCATTATAATAACATAGTTGAGGCCTCATCCTCGGTAAAGATGGGGTAATTGAGGTGAATTGGACACAAAGTATATGTTTTTTCATGATAAAAAAATATTTTCAGATGTCTTGTATTTTTCTACACATGATTTTACCACTATGGTATCTAATAATTCCATTGGAAGAGACTGAAGACTTCATTCATCATCGATCTAAAAATTTAAGGAAACTACTAATTAGTATGGAATAACCTTGTTTTTATTATTGATATAATTTTAAAATGTTTTTTAAACAAATCCTCTAATACCAACTGTCATGCCCTGGACCCAGGCTAACCCAAAGATAGTGCAGTGTTGAAATAAATACAAGATGTGTAATTTTTTATATAAAATAAAATTTTCTGAAAACACAAACACACATGATCCACTAGATAGGGTCATTATGCATTAGGTCCTAGAGAATCAAATACAATTATTACCATTCCTTTAAAAATGAGAAAAAAGGTCTTCATTATGCCAGCACCAAACAGAGGGACTCAAATCTACTAAACCTGTAAAAGAAAACATATTGAAAACATACCATAAACATATGAATGCCTAGTAAGGGGTTTCAAAATAACATAATATACCAATTAAAACCATACAAGAACATTCTTATAAAATTATTCATAAAAAATTTCATTTATGTATTCTATTACACATGTATCATAACTTAATATTTTTTCTATGAATTAAGATAACACATTTCCTGGAATACTATAAAATTACATAGAAAAATGTTTCAATTATAATCATGCTCATATAGAAATAATAAAAGGAGACAATATAACATTAATAGGTATGACAAGTGAAAATACAAGAATATAATTTAAAAAATAAAGTATTACATTATTAGAGTTGCACATAAAATAATTACATTAATTTCATCCATTATTAACTGTGAAATATCCATTGGCTTGTAAATCTCTGAGTTCTGAATAATTAATAATACATAAGCTTTTACTGAATATGATTACAATAATCATAATCTATTTAACCACAAATATTCTACTAGTATGTTATTATCTTGGTTAATTAATTTACCTAATAATCATTAGTAAATTCTTTATGAAGGATTGAGTCAAGGCCTTAACTGATAAGTCTAATGATTAAGGTCTCAGCCAAAATCCATAACTCATAATTGTGAAAATGCCTCGGCCCATTCCATGTGTAGTTGTCTCATTATACCTACTGATTGTTCTAGGGCCTATATAGATGTCCCCACCCATCAGATAATAAGTCCAATGTAATCCTCATCTCTTTAAATAAAAGTTCACATACAACATTGATTAATTTAATTACTTATCACTTATCATTATGTGTTTCATGTTTAACTTGTTTTCTTATTTCATATTATTCAAAGTGTCTCATACCACCTGGAATAATTTTATTTCTCAATTCCATAAAGGGACATTTTAGTTTTATTAAATTCATTATCATATTCATCACAATTCATGGATATAAGAATTAATAACAATTCTATCAATTTATGACATTGAAAGAAAATTATGGTAGGCAAAAAATGTGTCAATATCTAAAGATCACATTAAACATTTGGTTATCATATAAAATGACAATCCATAAAATCATTATTATGAATGTAATGATTTTATATTTCAAAATATAGTTATAAACAACATGCTACTTTTCATTCATATTAAAATATCATGCTTATAAATGGGCAGATCTAACAAAATGGAACATAATGATTGAAAAAAAATTATTGCAGAATATTTAAATGCTTTAGAAAAATAAATAGATTATTTGATTGTTCAAAAAATATTAGGAGGGAATATACTAGGGTAACTATTGATCTTGTATAAATGTGGGTTAAAATTTTGTGAACTATATATACAAATTGTATAAGAAATAATTCCTCCACCAACCCATGGTTTAGAAAATTATTATGAAAAATATACTTCTCGCATACGTAATTAAATTTCACATAATTTGTTTTTATGAAAATGTAATAGTTTTTTATCAAAAACCGAAGTTACATATGCATATTTTCGTACATAAATATATAAGATTTCACAAAAACAAATCATTAAATTTTAGAAAACAATATAAACATAAAAAATCAGTATTTTGGAGTCTTATAATCAAGTGTATTAGAAGTTTATATAAATTGGTATGATTATATATATATATAATTATATATATATATATGGTTATATAAAGTGTATAGAAATGATTTTAAATAAATTCTTGATGCAAATCACTTGTTTTATATTAATTAAGAACGTTTGTTAATAAATTGTGTATAAGATGAAATACATTCCATAAAATATATATGAGTTTTAAAATATATACATATATAAATGAATATAAAATATATGTATAAGTTTTTAACACCAATATTAAATGAAACATGCATGTTTAATTAATTAAAACAAGTATTCATTAATTTTATTTATTCTTTATGATATATAAATCATTCGGTTTCGAAAGATATAAATAAATGCATTCATATATATAATCTTCGACATAAATAAATAAATATATATTATTTATATTTAACAAAGACAAAAGAACCTAAAACCATGCTTGATATATGGTTATGAACAAGTTTAATATAAAAATTTCACCTTCTTAATAGGTGAAAATTAGAAATATTATTAAATGTATATATATATATATATATGTGTGTGTATAAGTATATACTTCAATATATATAGATATATATATAAATAAACCCAAATATAAAAAAAGAAAGAAAATATTGGACCCTTAAATGGTTGGAGGTGGAGGAGAGGCTCAAAAACTCATTGGATGGTTGGGAAGATTTACACACAATAGGATGGAAGTGTAACATGTCATACATATAATCCATAATATACATAAAACATAAATATATTTTAATGACACTTTCTTGGAAACTGAGGCCCATTGGGTGTTTAAAACTACCAAGGGTGACTATTTCTGAATGATGAAGGAAATAGAGGGTCCACTGGAGTCACTAGTGTGGATGAAATAGAAACAAGAAAGTGGAATAAACCACAGGTTCAGTGCATGCGAGAGGAAGAAGACAATTCTAATGAAAAAAATCTTGAAAATAATTGGATAGCTGGTATTAAATTTTTCCTAGATCTGAAGGCTGGGATGTGTCTTCGAATTTTATAAAAGATGATCAGTTGTGACTCGCGGGAGTGATGATCGAATAGATCAGGAAGACACGGTGAATTTAAAATGAAATGAATGGTTGCAGTTAGATCTTGATCAGATCGGACATCGTACAAAGCATCGAAAATTTAACTATGGATACATGGTATCGTTTACCGAACGAATCAAATGAATTATATCATGTGCAGTGCAACCTGACAGCACAAATATCATACCAACTGAAAATCCACATCCTACATCAAAACAGAGTGAAATCTATGACTTTCTTATAAGTATAAGGATCTAGGCATTCATCCATAAATCCCCCTTCCACTCCCAGTACAGCCTTGTAACGAGTTCTTCTACTGGCGTGTTCATATTCCCACTCATGCATCTATGTTGCTCCATACGGTGGCACGTACTAGTCATTACATGTGCACTTATGCGCCCAAATGGGTAGTTATTCTCTTTGTGTGAGCTAGAACTAGAATTCCTGATGCATGTGCACTGCCCGCATTGCTATTTCCAGATGGATGTGGGTGAGAAGCTCCATCAAGACTTCAAGGGCTCCCACAATGTGGACCTCAGCTTGGTGGGGTACTCACCAATATTTTATCTAAGTAAATTTTTATTCTTTTAATACAAAAACAATTTTTCATATAAATATATATGTTCAAAAAAATTATTCCTCTACTATAATAATTTTTTTTCATAGTTGTATAAATGGTTATGTTTTAAAAATAGAAGGTGATAAATCAATGTTTTATACATCATTAAGAAAATAACATATTAGTATGACATAAATCAAAAACATATTATCTGTTAAGATCGTGGTTTTATACCTCAGTGGCTAAACACATTTATAAAATATTTTCATCACATTTGAATAATTTGAAATGTATTTGAAATTCAAACCTCATTTTGAAATCATACTATATTAAATCATTATCTATTTTATTGTTTATAAAAAGTGTTAATTTGTTTAAAAATATAATTTTATTGCATTCATAACTTATTTTGGACAACAAAATATACCTATATATTTTAAATTAACCCAAAATAATGACAAATGGCTATAATTATAGTCGTTAGAACTCAATGGGATCCTTGGAGAAATAGTTGATTCAACACCCTATATAAAAATGTATTATGGTGTTCTTTATTCAATACAACATGGTGAAAAATGGGGCTCTTCACACCAGTGATGCTCAGTAAAACACTTGTGGTTCTTGCCATGATGTTTTGCATTTTGACCGACACAAAGGATCTTCTATAATTACAGGGTCTCAATTTTGTGTTATGTATTCTCCCATTGGATCTGATTGGGCTTTCAATAGGTATTTTTTGTTAGTTGTATTCTCTTATTTTTCAATCAATGTATTAAATTTAGTATTTAATGAGAATTCCAAGATTTTATTTTATATTATTTGTTCCGACAATATAATGATTAAATTGAATAAGAACATATTATTATTATTACATGGGAAATATGTTTTGGGCATCACATTACTCCCACTAAAAATAATTTCATCCTCACAATTCTAAAACTCTCGATCACTACCACCATAAAAACTAAGCACACATTACCTCCAACATCCCTTCACTAGAACCACCACTGTGGATAGTGTTCCATCGTCCTCAGTTGTATTCCTAGGGTATTTTTCATCTCTTTAATTTCCATGGTCCAGAAACATTGTTTATAGCGAGGGTAAAGATTGTGCTTAAAGTGGTCAACCTAACATAGGGACGCACTAGCGGTGTAGAGGTCAGAGATTTCAGAGCGGAGGGTTTTTGTATAAATCCATTGAACCACATCATGAATGAAAATATTGATGTTGTAGTGGTCCCCGTACATACTAAAACATAGGAAATGGAACATGTCGGTCCCTCTATGATCACATTCCAAATAATCTTCTAGGAACTTATCTACAACTCAATAGTTATCAGCCAAAGTGAAACATATAAAAAGGGACTCATGATACTTTTGTATTTTCTTATATTCTGCAAAATGTGAATTTTCAAAAATTTAATATGCACAATTGTTTCCTTGGTAAAAATGTTGTATGTTTTGACAATTTCACACCTGATGGTGTAGTTTGCATGTCATATGTATGTTTTCATTGGTTGGGTACTCCTCTGAGCATGACATGAAAATTGTAATCTATAAATGATCAGTTGTAAGTGATTGTATATTGGTTGGTGAAGTCATTTATTTTATCTGAAAATTTCATGAGATATTCTATTAGCAAGGCTCAATAATATTAGAATAGAGACATCATTTTTAAAATCATGTTAAGGTAACATAACATATATTTTATTATCCAATTACACAATGTTTATAAACCCAAGGTGTTACATAACAACTCACTAACTCTCACAAAATACTAGCATGGATATCTAGATGTCTTCCTAGTGGACACGTCATCGGTGTGGGTGGTTTTTCGAATTCGAAGACAAATGGATTTCCAAATTTTTTCTGAATTCATCAATCCCCTTGGTCCAGATGAACTGTGGGAAACTTGGATTAACCTCATGTGGTCCTCCATAGTTAAATGTGACAGAAACGTGATTTGTATGTAGCTGGGAATCTTTGGAAAGAACTATATGTCAATAATTAAAATGAATAGTCATGTTCATAAGATATTTAAAATCTATAACATGACCCTAGAGACCGTAGGTCAAAATTTGACCTAAGTACGTTGTGCGAACGTCACCCTCCTGTGCCCCCTTTTAGAGGTCCTCTCTAGATGAAGCATTATCATCTAGGGTAAAGCACCTAATCAATCCCTCAAAGTATTTTTATTTTCATGCATAGAACAAGAATTAAGAATTCATTTTATATATATATATAGTCGAGGACTTCTCCTCAGTAATGCTGGAGTACTCAAGGAGAATCAGACATGTGGTAGAGGTTTTTCATGATAAAAAAATATTTTCAAAAGTCTCATAATTTTCTACACATGATTTTTCCCACAAAGGTATCTAAAACATTCGTTGGAAGAGATATAATGCATGATTCATCAGCCATATGAAAATTTAAGGAGACTACAACATACTATGTCATGACTAATTTTTATTATTGTTATAATTTTCTAGAGTTTTCTAAAACAATCTTCTGATACCAACTCTCTCACCACATCCTCAGGCTACCCCGAAGCCAGTGAAAAGTTGAAATACATAAATAGTTCGTCATATTCTTTTAAAATAGAAAGATATGAAAACACACCCACATGTTCCACTAGAGATTTTGTTTTTGTTTTAGTTCTTGGAGAATTAGATACAATTCTTACAATTATTTTAAAACTGAAAAAAATTCTTCATTATGGAGTCACCAAATAGAGGGACTCAAATATAGTAAACCTATAAAAGAAAATAGATTTAAAATGTAGGGTGAGCATAAGAATTCCCATTAAATGGGTTTTAATGTAACATAATATAACAATTAAAACCTTTCAAAAACATTTCTTTAAAATTATTAATAAAACAATTCTTTTAGGAATGATTTCACATATGTATCAAAACATTATATTTTGTCTAATAATTAAAAGAGCAGATTTCATGGAATACCATCATATTCTAAAGATACTTGTTCCAATTATAAGCATGATCATATATATATAATATTTAGAGGAAATATAACATTAATAGGTTTGACATGTGAAAATGAAAGCACAAAATTGAAATCTAAAACTATTACATGACATGAGTGGAGCATAAAATAATTACGTTAATTTCATCAATTATTAACTACAAAACATACATTGGATCATAAATCTCTGAGTGCTGAATAATAAAAAATCCATAAGATTTTACATCATCAGATTCACATAGATATAATCTCTTTAACCAATAATATTCTACTAGTAGAATATTTTCTTGATTAATTTAATAATATAGTCATAATGAGGAAAGTGAATATGAAGGACTGTGTCAAGGCCTCTTCCATGACGTCAAATGATTAAGGCCTCGACCAAAATCTATAACTCATAATTGGTAAGAGGCTTTGGAAATTTCCATGTGTAGTTATCTCATGAGACTTACAGATGCATCGAGACACTATAACAGACCCCACTTGTCACATAATAAATACAATTAAATCATCATCTATGTAAATCAAAGAGCACATACAACTTTTATTTATTAAAATATATGTCACTTATCATTCCATGTGTCACATTTTCCTTGGATTCTTATTTCATATTATAAAAAGTGTCTCATACCCACTTGAATAATTTAATTTCTCAATTACTTAAAATTCTAGTGGAGTTTGATTATTTAAATTACCATATTCAAAGTAAGTAATCAATATAAAATTTAATAAAAATTCAATCAATGTATGTCACTGGATGACAAGTATGGTAGGAATCAATTGTGGAAATAAGTAAAGAGCACATTAAATAGTAGTTTATCACATAAAATGACAATCCCTAAAATCCTTATTATGAATGTATACATTTTATATTACCTAATACAATTCTAAAAATTAGGATAGTAAACATTCATATTAAAAACACATGATAATAAATGGACTTATCTAACAAAATGGAACATAATAATAGAAAACATTTATGCAGCAGATTCAAATGCATTAGAAAAATAAATATATTATTTCATTCGTCAAAAAATAGTAAGAGGGCATACACTAGAGTAAATATTTATCTTGTATAAATAATGTTTAAAATTATGTGAACTATTTATACAATGTGTATACACAATATTTCATCATCCAACACATGGTTTAATATATAATTATAAATACTATAAATCCCACATTATTAATTAAATCACCAAAAGTTATTTTTATGAAAAAATTATTAGTTTATGATCAAAACCAAATGTTACATATGCATATAGTCGTACATACATATATGAGAGTTTTGAACAAAAATATAATTATTTACATTTTACCAAACTACTTGAACATTGAAACTCAGTATCTAAGAGTCTTAAAATCAATCATACTAGAGGTTCATCTAAACTGGTATGAATATATATATAATTATATATATATATATATATGATTATATATTGTGTACATAAAGGATCATAAATTAAATTATGGATGAAACTTTCATGTTTTAATCAAATTAAGAGAATTCATTATTCAAGGGGGTATAAGTTGAAAAACATCCCATAAAATATAAAAGCTTTTTAAAATATATACATATATAACTGAATATATAATATATGTAAAAGGTTTTGTAGAGACCCGAAACTTGACGTACAAGGAAATTACATTACATTTTCGGAATACTTAGTACATAACAAAAAACACACACACAAGGATCGTAATAGTTTAGTGTCTTTGGAAACTCGGAATATAATCTTCTAATTGTGGTGAAAGATCTTCAAAATCTCCCATAAAGATCTTCCTTTTTTTTCCTAAAACCTTTCTTTATATCCCGGGGAAAAGAAAACATAAAAGGGTGAGCTCAAATGCTCAGTAAGGGTAAACAAAAGAAATATCAATCACATCATATACATAAGCACATAACTGTTGGAAATCCTAACATGAAAAAGAGATCATAATTTCATAACATGGGGTAAATCTTGGCAGTGAAATGTAATCACAATAATCATAACATAAAACATGAAACTTTGTGGCATTCACACATAATCATAGAGAATCATTTCTTGTTAGTCAATACTCATTTCCAAGACTATCTTAGTGGACAAAGTCCCTTTCTGAATCGAGTAACCCTCGTTTCAGTCCTGTTTCACTGAACCGGTATAACCTACCATTCCAGCCATGTCAATCTCATGAGATATAAAATCTTTACCCAATGCATTGGAGGGAGATATAGGTCCCACCCATCTCATAATGATACCATTCTTATGTGTGCCACACAATCATAAACCATACATCATTTCATATCCCATGTAATAAAAATGGGATTCTTAAACAACATGACATCATAAAACAATTCATATAAGATAACAGAATTCATAAAAATAATTCCATCACAACATAATCAAATCAATTTAATAATAGGGATAAAAACAGAACCCTATATTTTCCTAGATGGAAAATAATTTTGATAAAACACTTGAAATGAATTCTTGAGGAAAATATCCTTTCTTCTTCAAAAAAACTTTTCCTTTCTTAACATGCCGTAAAATTATAAACTAAAAGAATTTGATTGAAAATAAACATGAAAACTTGTAAATTAATCATCTTGGAAATAATGTTTTAAAAATCCATTCATGCTGTATAAGTTAAAAAACATTCTTCGTACTTTTGTCGGAAAAGTCAAAAAGTACCTCGTACGAAAAACGACAAAAGATTCCTTTCATACATATTACTAAAAACTCACCGAAGGGTAAAAATTGATTTAAACAATTGTAGGTGGATGGAAATAATATTACATATTGATGAAACATGGATGTGGATGATAAAATACACCCCAGTAAATACTTACTAATAAACAATCTCGGATAAAAATGAGATTGTGATATTTCCCTTACCTTAGGTCCGATTTGCTTTGTATGTGTCCGAACCTCCTGTATAATGATTTAAATAATGTCATTGACTTATTACAGAATCATATTCATTGTTATGATATCATATATGTTTCACTTATGACATTATATTACCCGTTCTTTGGTAAATTCCATGTTAAAGAAGCGTTTTGGGTAAAATTGTTTCATTTATCGTAGGTGTTTTGACTTGTTGTTCTTGACATTATTATTACTTATATCATGATTTACTTACTTACAGAATATAAAATATGATTTATATATCATATATATTCAGTATATATATATATAATAGATAGATAAATGAAATGAAAAACACCGTTCATGGAGACGGTAGTCCGTACGTACGCATGAACGCTGTTTTTCTTTCCTTATTGTCTTGAATGGAAGTAAGTAGATGACATACATATATATATATATACATAAATCCAGTAGCTTTATAATGTCATATATTTCATTATTATTTCTTATATATACTTTATAATCATTCTTAAATGGTTAACATGGAGAATGAATCTCATCGCGTCGTGGAGACGGTAGTCCGTACGTATGCACGAGCAATGATATCATTTCCATAAATATTGAATTGAATTGGAGTGGATTATACAATATATCAGAATCAATATAATGTTGTAATAACTATGTATATTTATTCTTTACACCATTATACCCATCCATGTAAGGTGGTGGTGGAAAATAGATTACACCACGGCGTGGAGACGGTATTCCGTACGTACGCACGCGCGGTGATTTCTTTTTCCGTAGGATGGATAGATGGTGAAATAGGGTTGTTTCATAATTATAATAACATATCAGTATATGAGTGATACTTATGTTATTACTTCATTATGAAACAACTTAATAAGAAGAAGTGGAAGAAGAAATAAAGATGAAAGAATTGGTAACGGTAATTACCTCTTCTTTGAAGCGCCTCTTTGAGACCTCCTCTTAGGGCACTAAAATTGGACTTTGAGGAAGACCAGAACCTCTAGGATTATTCTAGGGAAGTGGATAAGTGATTTTGTCAGGGGTTGGCTGAGCTTGAGTGCTCAAAATGGGGTGAGGAGGAGGGGGAGGAGGTGGCCTTTTATAAGGGAGGAGAGGGGCACCTTAGGAATATCTCAAAATATTATTTTATATTAAAGCCAAATCGGTTTATAATGGTTCCAAAGGGTCTTATTTCGAAGCTAAAGTGGGGATGGGTCGAAATACTATCATCCAATAGGATTTAGACAAGTTTAGGTTATTATTTTAACCTTATAAATTAGATTTAACTCTAAGTTAAATAATTTAACTTTTACCGTGTCTTTTTGTTTTCTTACACTATATGGTTAATACAATTACTATAACATGCCAAAATAACCCCAAATTGTTTATTATTAATATATATATCCTTATCTAGGTAATTTTTCCGAACCTTAGATTTTTAGGAATAAAATAACAATTAATAATATAATATTTGATTTAAAAACTATTTTGTGTCAATTTTGACACTATTTGATATATGATTTTTGTGAAAGTCATAACAGAATTATATGTTCGAACCAAGTTGATTAAATCAACACTAATATATCATAGTGACCTATAAAATTAGTGTAATTCATAAAAAGTCTCAAATTAATTTTATTTGAGCATTTATACCATCAATTATGTTAATATTTCCTTAAAAGGGTAATTACTACATCATCGTTGTGTCATAAATAAATTAATTTATTTAAAGTCTGAAAATTATAAATAAAATATCATTATATAGGAAATCTTTTTATCTTTCTAATGAATATTTAAAGTCGAATTTATCTTATGTATAACCCCATATTAAAAATGTTTTAGTTATTACACTTTAATTTTAACTATTTTAACTATTCATTAAATAAAATAATATTAAATGTCATAATCTAATCCAAGTGGGCCTAAATGATAATATTTTACACTTAAGGTTGTTTTTGGTCGAGATACACTTGTCCAATAGAATTAGGACACATGTTAGGGTAATATTAATATCATTCTTACCCTTAATTACCCTATTTACTTTTAACCGTGGTAAATAAAAGTAAAAAGTTACTATTTACCAAAAATTATTTTCATCTCATTGAACCACATTTTACTTACTGACATCAACCGTGTCTCTCGGATTTTTTAAATTCCATTAAGTTTTATGAAAAATTCAGTTTTTAACTACCACTTAGTAGTTTCACTATTCATCAAAAATTGATGTTTTTTCATAACAATGCCAAACTTTCATCCTAAGCTATATTTCATATTCCGAATTCAAAAATGAAGTCTATTTTACCAAATTCATAACATAGAAATTGAATTAATTAATTTTATAATTAAATCCCGCAGTTAAAACAAATAGCGTGTTTTTAAGAAACAATATCTATCAAAAGATTGACACTTGATTGTGTATGGTTTAAATGTGAAATTTCAACCAATGACCAACATTGTATTAAATTGTAAAAATATATTCTAAATATAATTTAAAACCACTCAAATTAATAATTTATCACTATTAATTATTTCGATTAAAAAATTTGTTTTTATTTATAATTTAGTAATTTTCACTATTCATCAGAATATGAAAGTTATCCGAAAAGTACAAAAATTTCACCTTAGGCTAAATTCAATACTCCAAATCCAAAAATGAAGTTCATTTTGAAAAATAAGATTTACAGAATTTCAAAAAGTGGTTATTACTATTCATAATGGTTAGTTTTAATAATATTTTAATAGAATATCGTTGTTTAGTGAATCTCAGTATTGCGTACTACACACGCTATCGAGGAAGGTTGTGATTGCGTGTAATGCGAGGCAAGTCAAGGATGCGTGTTGTGCAAGCTCCTTTTAGTGTAGCGTACAACACAAGACATTTGTGAAATAAAAAAAGAATATTTTTCATAAAATCTCGGGCTGTTACATTCTACCCCCCTTAAAATGAATTTCGCCCTCGAAATTCATCGGGGTTATAAATTGTTTACTATTTGAAAGTTTCTTTGATAGAAACCCACATCGTAAAAAGGAATACCAAAACATGGCTTTAAAAACTAAAGTATGAAATGTAACGATTACCCAAATAAACTAATCACTGGGTTTCCACATCGGTGAAAATATGGATATGGAAGAGAAATCTAACCATCATGTTCTGATAGAGAGTGGTAGAGAACATGGCTATGGAAAAGCCAACAATCACAAATCCATAAATTTGTGACGATCTAAGGTACCATCCGATTCATCAGGTATAAGATCACTACGACAACATTTTTGGTTTTCAAGATTATTTCCCTAAAGTTGAAGAATTTGAAATAGAATAAATACTTACTTTATTTTGGTACAGTCACACTATTGTTCGTGCCTTGAACAATTTCCACATCATCTCTTAAATAAATGAAGTTGAATTTGTTATTCGTGAAGTGTTATCAGATCATGTGATAGAATGACAGATCATTCCATCTGTCTCAAACAAAAGGTTAGCAAAAATTATATACATAAGTCGATCTATAGTGAGATTAATCATATATGGTTCCTAAAATGGACTTATATTTCATATATCATACTGCTTAATATAATAAAACTAGTTTCTACTAAACAAGGACTTCCTGTAGGCCAGTGGTAGGCGATAAAGGCCAGTCGCACTTCGGTTGTGGGTTCGATTCCCACATCCTTGTCCGACGCGATGGGTTGTCGCCCGTCCTGCAGGTTGTCCTTTTTCTAAAACTACATTACTATAACATCCCATCAATAATATCAAAAAAAAAACTTCTATCCGTAAACAATACTCACTTATGTCCAATATAATCCATTTCAATCTTTAGGCTTATCCATAATACTGCAGTCCACTCTCATAACATGGTGAAAACGATTACCAGAGATTTAATACCATCGTTGATCCCCATATATCATAAGATATGTTTTGTTGGTCACTTTCCAAACATTCAAAGTCCTTAATCATGTATTCTCTTGAATACCTTAGTGAAAACATGAATGCAGTTTAAAGTTAAGACTTTCCACATACCAAAATCCTCAAAATTATATATACTCAAACCATGATATCACTTATTCCTTATATCAATCATGAGCTCATGAATACTATTAAACATTTCATTTTCTCGTTTTCCCTTCATTATGCGCATAATATCTCAATCACTTTGAATACCACATTAGACCAATACATAAATATTCCAATACTTTATGATACAACATTATTTTGGAATCCCATTACATAAACACTTAATCATTCCACCACATCGTTGTCATATTCAACATTGCCAATAGTGATCGCATGTGACTTCCCTTTGTCCTTTTCCTTCAGTGGTTTCTCATGTTGATCATCACTAACCCTTGGATTAGGGCATTTATTAGCATAATGCCCCATTTCCTTGCACTTGAAACATTGAAGTGTTGGTGGTGCGTTCTCTGCAGTTTTTTCTTTATTCACATCATTAGAAACCCTTTTTCCCTTACTTCGACACTCAGCTGCTCGATGACCTTCTTTTCCACACTTAAAACATTTTCTAGTCCCTTTAAGACAATCTCCACCATGCTTCTTTCCACACTTTGTGCATAAGGAAACATTCATCTTCTTTTCATCATTATTCTGAGATTTCTCCTTGAAATCCATCTTTTGTTTCTTGTCAAAACCATGAGATGGATATGTAACACCAACTTCCATTTCTACCTTGATAGCACAACGCACAATTTCTTCATAGCTACTGAAGTCTCTTATAGCTAATGCCCTTCGAAGACTTGGTTTTAAGCCACTGAAAAATCGATCAACTTTACTTTCAGGTTGGATGATAATGCCAGATGCATACCTTGCATGTCTTGTAAAATTTGCTTCGTATATACCAACAGATTCATCATCCTTTTGCTCTAGTTATAGAAACTCCTTCTCCATTTTTGTTCGAAGAATACGAGGGAAGTACTTATTGAAAAATAAGTTCTTGAACTCGTCCCATTCCATGGACTCAATTTCATCTCTTGGCCTCGTATTCTTGATAACATTCCACCATTGATCAGCTTCACCTTCCAAACGATATACTGCTAAGATGACTTTATCATGTTCAGAACATTGAAGAACTGAAAATATCTTTTCAGTAGTACTGATCCATTGTTCAGCAACAAGTGGATCGGAAGACCCACTAAAAGAAGGTGGGCGTTGCCTCATGAAGGACTCAATAGAATATTGTTCCCTTCTCTGCTCATTTGGAAGTCCAGAATGATTCATATCTTCTGTAAGTATAGCAATAAGATTTTTCACTCCATCTCCCATAACATTTCTTGTTCAGGAGGACAATCATTGCATTGTCCATTGCATTGATCAACACGGTTCCTTCGGGTTCCAGCCATCGTCTAAAACCCAAAAGAATACTGTGAGAGGCAAAAATCATGCTAGGGAAAACAACATAATAAAGGGGGAGTACCTTCAATATCTAACATCTTAGGTTTAATTCTATGATCTTTAGCATAAATCTAGTACTATAACCTATACGTATACTTAACCTTAGGGACATCCCTAGACATACCTTAGAAATATATCTAGGGATCTCACTAACGTTTTCGCATCCTAGTTTCCAAAGGTTGACTAAACCTTTCCTCTGATACCAACTGTAGAGACCCGAAACTTGACGTACATGGACATTAAATTACATTTGTGGAATACTTAGTACATAACAAAAAACACACACACAAGGATCGTAATAGTTTAGTGTCTTTGGAAACTCGGAATATAATCTTCTAATCGTGGTGAAAGATCTTCAAAATCTCCCATAAAGATCTTCCTTTTTTTTCCTAAAACCTTTCTTTATATCCTGGGGAAAAGAAAACATAAAAGGGTGAGGTCAAATGCTCATTAAGGGTAAACAAATGAAATATCAATCACATCATATACATAAGCACATAACTTTTGGAAATCTTAACCTGCAAAAGAGATCATAATTTCATAACATGGGGTAAATCTTGGCAGTGAAATGTAATCACAATAATCATAACTTAAAACATGAAACTTTGTGGCATTCACACATAATCATAGAGAATCATTTCTTGTTAGTCAAGACTCATTGCCAAGACTATCTTAGTGTACAAAGTCCCTTTCTGAATCGAGTAACCCTCGTTTCAGTCCTGTTTCACTGAACCGGTATAACCTACCATTCCAGCCATGTCAATCTCATGAGATATATAATCTTTACCCAATGCATTGGAGGGAGATATAGGTCCCACCCATCTCATAATGATACCATTCTTATGTGTGCCACAAAATCATAAACCATACATCATTTCATAACCCATGTAATAAAAATGGGATTCTTAAACAACATGACATCATAAAACAATTCATATAAGATAACGGAATTCATAAAAATAATTCCATCACAACATAATCAAATAAATGTAATAATATGGATAAAAACAGAACCCTATATTATCCTAGATGGAAAATAATTTTGATAAAACACTTGAAATGAATTCTTGAGGAAAATATCCTTTCTTCTTCAAAAACACTTTTCCTTTCTTAACATGTCATAAAATTATAAACTAAAAGAATTTGATTGAAAATAAACTTGAAAACTTGTAAAGTAAGCTTCTTGTAAATAATGTTTTAAAAATCCATTCATGTCGTATAAGTTAAAAAAACATTCTTCGTACTTTTGTCGGAAAAGTCAAAAAGTACCTCGTACGAAAAACGACAAAAGATTCCTTTCATACATATTACTAAAAACTCACCGAAGGGTAAAAATGGATTTAAACAATTTTAGGTGGATGGAAATAATATTACATATTGATGAAACATGGATTTGGATGATAAAATACACCCCAGTAAATACTTACGAATAAACAATCTCGGATAAAAATGAGATTGTGATATTTCCCTTACCTTAGGTCCGATTTGCATTGTATGTGTCCGAACCTCCTGTATAATGATTTAAATAATGTCATTGACTTATTACAGAATCATATTCATTGTTATGATATCATATATGGTTCACTTATGACATTATATTACCCGTTCTTTTGTAAATTCCATGTTAAAGAAGCGTTTTGGGTAAAATCGTTTCATTTATCGTAGGTGTTTTGACTTGTTGTTCTTGACATTATTATTACTTATATCATGATTTAATTACTTACAGAATATAAAATATGATTTATATATCATATATATTCAGTATATATATATATATATATATATATATAATAGATAGATAAATGAAATGAAAAACACCATTCCTGGAGACGGTAGTCCGTACGTACGCATGAACGCTGTTTTTCTTTCCTTATTGTCTTGAATGGAAGTAAGTAGATGAAATACATATATATATATATATACATAAATTCAGTAGCTTTATAATGTCATATATTACATTATTATTTCTTATATATACTTTATAATCATTCTTAAATGGTTAACATGGAGAATGAATCTCATCGCGTCGTGGAGACGGTAGTCCGTACGTACGCACGAGCGATGATATCATTTCCATAAATATTGAATTGAATTGGAGTAGATTATACAATATATCAGAATCAATATGATGTTGTAATAACTATGTATAGTTATTCTTTACACCATTATACCCATCCATGTAAGGTGGTGGTGGAAAATAGATTACACCACGGCGTGGAGACGGTATTCCGTACGTACGCACGTGCGGTGATTTATTTTTCCGTAGGATGGATAGATGGTGAAATAGGGTTGTTTCATACTTATAATAACATATCAGTATATGAGTGATACTTATGTTATTACTTCATAATGGAACAACCTAAGAAGAAGAAGTGGAAGAAGAAATAAAGATGAAAGAATTGGTAACGGTAATTAACTCTTCTTTGAAGCGCGTCTTTGAGACCTCTTATTAGGGTACAACAATTGGTCTTTGAGGATGACCGGAACCTCTATGATTATTCTAGAGAAGTGGAGAAGAGATTTTGGCAGGGGTTTTCCGAGCTTGAGTGCTCAAATTGGTGTGAGGAGGAGGGGGAGGAGGTGGCCTTTTATAAGGGAGGAGAGGGGCACCTTAGGAATATCTCAAAATATTATTTTATATTAAAGTCAAAATCGGTTTATAATGGTTCCAAAGGGTATTATTTATAATATAAAGTGGGGATGGGTCTAAATACTATCAACCAATAGTATTTAGACAAGTTTAGGTTATTATTTTAACCTTATCAATTAGATTTAACTCTAAGTTAAATAATTTAACTTTTACCGTGTCTTTTTGTTTTCTTACACTATATGGTTAATACAATTATTATAACATGCCAAAAAAACCCAAATTGTTTATTATTAATATATATATCCTTATCTAAGTCATTTGGCCGAACCTTAGATTTTTAGGAATAAAATAACAATTAATAATATAATATTTGATTTAAAAACTATTTTGTGTCAATTTTGACACTATTTGATATATGATTTTTGTGAAAGTCATAACAGAATTATATGTTCGAACCAAGTTGATTAAATCAACAATAATATATCATAGTAACCTATTAAATTAGTGTAATTCATAAAAAGTCTCAAATTACGTTTATTTGAGCATTTATAACATCAATTATGTTAATATTTCCTTAAAAGGGTAATTATTGCATCATCGTTGTGTAATAAATAAATTAATTTATTTAAAGTCTAAAAATTATAAATAAAATATCATTATGTAGGAAATATTTTTAGCTTTCTAATGAATATTTAAAGTCGAATTCATCTTATTTATAACCCCATATTAAAAATGTTTTAGTTATTAAACTTTGATTTTAACTATTTTAACTATTCATTAAATAAAATAATATTAAATGTCATAATCAAATCCAAGTGGGCCTAAATGATAATATTTTACAGTTAAGGTTGTTTTTGGTCGAGATACACTTGTCCAATAGAATTAGGAAATGTGTTATGGTAATATTAATATCATTCTTACCCTTAACTACCCTATTTACTTTTAACCGTGGTAATAAAAGTAAAAAGTTACAATTCACCAAAAATTATTTTCATCTCATTGAACCACATTTTACTTACTGACATCAACCGTGTCTCTCGTATTTTTGAAATTCCATTATGTTTTATGAAAAATTCAGTTTTTAACTACCACTTAGTAGTTTCACTATTCATCAAAAATTGATGTTTTTTTAGAACAATGCCAAAATTTCGTCCTAAGCTATATTTCATATTCCGAATTCAAAAATGAAGTCTATTTTACCAAATTAATAACATAGAAATTGCATTAATTAATTTTATAATTAAATCCCGCTGTTAAAACAAATAGCATGTTTTTAAGAAACAATATCTATCAAAAGATTAACACTTGATTATGTCTGGTTTAAATGTGAAATTTCAACCAATGACCAACATTGTATTAAATTGTAAAAATATATTCTAAATATACTTTAAAACCACTCAAATTAATAATTTATCACTATTAATTATTTCGATTAAAAAATTTGTTTTTAATTATAATTTAGTAATTTTCACTATTCATCAGAATATGAAAGTTATCCAAAAAGTACCAAAATTTCACCTTAGGCTAAATTCGATACTCCAAATCCAAAAATGAAGTTCATTATGAAAAATAAGATTTACAGAATTTCAAAAAGTGGTTATTACTATTCATAACGGCTAGTTTTAATAATATTTTAATAGAATATTGTTGTTTAGTGAAACTCAGTATTGCGTACTACACACGCTATCGAGGAAGGTTGTGATTGCGTGTAATGCGAGGCAAGTCAAGGATGCGTGTTGTGCAAGCTCCTTTTGGTGTAGCGTACAACACAAGACATTAGTGAAATAAAAAAAGAATATTTTTTATAAAATCTCGGGCTGTTACAGGGTTTAACACCAAGATTAAATGATACTTACGTGTTTAATTAATTAAATCAAGGGATCATTAATTTTATGTGTTCCATATGATATATAAATAATTTTGGTTTTGAAACATATACATAAATCCTTTTATATATACCAAAATTGACATATATATATATATATTTATTTATTTTTATCAAACACATAAGAACTCAATCTCGTACTGGACGGAGGGTTATAAACATGTTTAATATTAAAATTTCACCTACATATGAAGGTAGAATTAGACATATTATTAACAACATATAAATATATTTATATATGTATATACATTTATATGTATAGATATATATATATATATATACATTAACTGAAACATGGAAAGTCAAAAAATAGGACCCTTTCCTGGTTTGAGGTGGGGGAGAGGATCAGAAACTCGATGGAGGCTTCATAAGATGAACTCCTGAGAGTATGTAAGTTTAACGGGTCATATATATAAAATATACTATTTATAAAACATTTATATTTTAATGAACCTTGGTGGAAACCTGAGGCCAACTATGTATATAAAATGACTGAGGGTGAGTTGTTGTGTAAGATGGGGGAAAGGGAGGGTCCACTGGAGTCCTGGGTACGGAAGAAATGGAAAGAATAAAGTGGAATAAACAACATTTTCATTTCATGATCGTGGAAGAAGACACCGTAGATGAGATAATTCTGGAAATGCCTTTGATGGATGGGATTAAATCTCACCCAGTTATGACCGTCGGGGTTCGTCTTCGAATTTTATAAAATTTGAATGATTGTGATCTGAGGGAGAGATGATTGAATGGCTCAGAATGATGGAATTATTTTTAAATGAAAGGAATGGTAGTGATTATATATCAATAGAATCAGAACACATACAAAATGTGGAAATATAAACAGTTGTTATAGGGGTTCATTGGACGAACCCAACGAATGGATCAGATCATGTGCGGTGTGATCTGACGGCCTAGATCGCATCCTAGTGGAACATCGCTCTCAAACATCTAAAAAGAGTAAATATCACGACATCCTTAAATGCCTAAGGCTCCAGGAATTCATCTTGAAATCTTCCTTCACCCTCCCGGTACCGCCCCGAACCGGGTTCTCCTACTGGCGTGCACATGTTCCCACCCATGACTATGTGTCGTCCCCCACATTTTCATCGTATAATCCTTGCACATGCACTATTTCTCCCTTAGGGGTAGTTATGCCCCATATGCGTGCTTGGCCTAGCATGAACAACACATGAGCACTGCCCCTAGGAAAGTGTTTGGGGTTCTAGGTGTGAATCCCCATCAAGGCTTTGAGGATTTCTACAGGGTGTCCCCCAGTTATGTGGGTTACTGACCTATATTATTTCTATGTAAAAGTTTATTTTTTGTTAATATAAACATATTTTTTCATAAAGATTAATAGGTTCAAAAAATTGAATCCTCTTCTATAAATATATATTCTTTGGTTGTATAAATTATAATGTTTTTAAAACATAAGTTAATAAATCAATGTTTAAAACACCCTTATGAAAAACATATATTAATAGATCATAAATAAAAAATATATTCTTAGTTAAGACCTCTATTTTATTCATAGATGGGTTAACTCATTTATAAAATATTTTCATGAAATTTGAAATATTTGAAAATAATATGAAATACATAACATATTTGGAAATATACTATATTCAAACATTATCTATTTTAATGTTTATAAAAATAGTTTATGTATTTAAAATTATAATTTCAATGAATACATAAATTATTTTTGGAAACAAAATATACCTAAATATTCAATATTAATCCAATAGAATTTCCAAAAATTATAATTATAGGTGTTAGAACTCAACAGTCTCTTAAGGAAAATAGTCGAATCGAGGCCCTACATAATCATGAATTAGGGTTTTCCATATTCAATTCAATATTGTGAAAAATGGTGCGCGTCATAACACTAATGCTCAGTACAATAGTTATGGTTTTGGCCGTGATGTTTTTCATTATTACTAAACCAATGGGTCTTCTTTATTTATCGGTGTCTCGTTGTTGCATTAGGTGGTCTTCCAGTGATCTGATAGGGTTTTTTTGTGGGTATTTTTGATTATTTGTATTCTCATAGTTTTGAGGAAATGTAATCAATGCAGTATTTAATATGAATGCCTTGTGTTTTTTTCATGTGTTTTGTTCGTGAATCATTAAGATTATATAGAATAAATCGATAATATTAATATTATATGAGAAATAAATTTTTCCAAATTACACAAGAAATATAAAAAATATATCTAGAAATTATCAATCCACGACACATAGTCTAAAGGTATTTCACTAAAATTGTATAAAAACACTAGTATTTTAGATCGAAGAGTCCAGGAAGCCCTTATCCGGAAGAACACACTCTTGGGTATGATATCACTGATGGCGTCAATCTGAGATGTACTATTCATAATGAAATGTCATTATATAGATTCATTGATAGATATGAAGAGATATCTATAATAACACCAATGAGGATAATAGATAGGGACATTGGTTTATACCAAAAACTCTATCTAGACTAACCCACTATGTAACAGACAGATGTCCGGTAGGATTGGTCATACCAATGCTGAAGAATATAAATATGTCACAAATAATGAATAAAAGAACATAATCTGGTCCTCTTGGTGGATTCCATCAACTCTATAGATAAAGTCTTACAAAATGGATTGTACTCCTAGGACTAAGAAATGATTCACATTAACCAATAGCGAAACGATGAAGGGCACAAAACCTAATGAAAATTTTCCAAGATACAAAGGAAAAGAAATTAAATCCATTTAGAAAGGGGGACATGGAATGAAGTAGGGTCACACACCATGTCCCTTGACCCCATGTAGATACCATATAAAACAGACCATGTCATACTAATAATTTTGTGTGTAATATTGGTAGGTGACGTATAGAAGGATTTACACTCCTTTTCCTTCCACTTGAGGTCCGTCCCATGTACTCAGATATGTGTCCATAGGCGGTTCGAACCTGTGTATCACTACCCATGTATCAGTACACGAGGTTTTCCATGTACTTGGTCATGTCCAAGTCATGTGGGGGAGTATCTGCCCTGTAGGAAACCCATGTACTCCTCCACAAGTCTGTGTACATTTTATGTGTACACCAAGGTATCCAAGAGAGACCACATGTTGGGAAGTTAGCGCCACATGCCGTGTGATAAATATATCATACCTAAAACTCTAGAAACCACTCAAGAGGCCCACACACTATGTAATCCCATATTAAATACCATGTACCATGTTATTTCCCATAATCCATTGTTTTCACTTCGGTCGTCCCCTCCACTTCTCAGAAAACCATTCAAAATGGGCCTTGATGGGATACTCTACATCAAGCCTCATTCAGTAATTCTATCACCCAAAAAATGAATTTCATGTTATGATCTAGTATCACAATGGATTAAAATGGTCATTCATTGTTCCCCTAATGAATGTTGAAGAATGCGGATTTGGGGATCCACCATCATCCAAATTCATCCATGCCTATTTTCAGAACTCTTTCATGACCCGTTTATCCTAGATTTGTGATATCAAATCATTGTTCCAAGGATCTATTGTGAAATGATTGATTTATAGAGAATTTTCGAGTCATGAGACATGTGAGGAATGTTCGTGATGAATGATGAATGTGAGTAGAAAATCATAAATAAATCAATTCCTACAAGCACATCGGGCCTCAGAGTCACATTCTGTCTAAGCACATGGTCTCTAAATTATATCATATAATATTTAAGATAATACATGGAAAAATATGGAACATTATATTCTCCACACCATATGGATTTTCATCCCAAAAAAGCTAAAACAATATATACAACAAATATGTGGGTATTTAGAACGAATCTGAGCCTCCTACTCCCATGTGTTCTCTTAGAGATTCACATGCTACAACCATACACATAAAAAAAGAAACAATCTCCCATTAAGGATTTTATCTTGAAGTTCCTCAATCTCCACATGGTATTCAAAAAATTCCTCTTTATACTTGATGTTAAACTCACCCCAATCGATGATGTTTGATGGGTCATGCACATACTTCCTCAGCTATGACACACAGAACACATTGTGTACCCAATCGAACTATGGGGGTAGAGCTAACTGGTACTACACCTTTCCAATTATATATAGTACCATAAAAAGGGACTATAAACATTAGATATAACCTAATTACCATTCCAAATCACTATAATCCCCATCAAGGAGAAACCAATAAAATACAAGTTCTCCTTCCATGAAATCTAACGACCTCTTCCACCTATCAGCATTTGAATTATAATAGATCTAGGAGGTCTTAATCTACTCTGGGATGAACATCACCTTCACTATAGTATCATTCACTAACTATGAGCCCATGTGTGCTGACTCTCCTAGGTCAATGCAGTAATGCGGTGATCTGTAGGGTTTCCCATATAAAACCTTGAATGGTTCCATACCAATGGTGGAATGGTAGAAGTTATTGTATCCAAACTCCACCAATGATAGGTGATCCTCCCAACAATGGTTGAAGTATGACATGCAAGCTCGCAACATTTCCTCCAGAATATGAATGGTCTACTCAGGCTGGCCAACTGTCTATGGGTGAAACACTATGCCCAAGCGTATGTCTGTTCCTAACACCTCATGTAATCCCTTCCCCAAATGGGATGTAAAATGATAAAAATGACCTGAAATAATTGCTCATGGAAGTCTATAGAGTCAAACATTCTATTGAATGTAGAGCTGTCCAAATCTCCATACATGATTTTTCTATCATATAACTAGGTGGTGGGCGGATGTGGTGAGTCTGTCAACGATCCCCCCATATGGAATCATGTCCCATGTATGTACGTAGTAAATCAATCATGAAGTCCATCGATGACCCATCCCACTTCTATTCTAGATCTTCAAGGGGTTGAGCTAAACCTTCTATAACCTGGTGATCAACTTTCACATATCGACAAGTATGGGAACAAGAAACAATCTGTTCAAATCATTTATTTATTCTATGCCATCAAATCTAACATCGGAGGTCCTCATACATCTTTTCCACAAATAGATATACCTTTAAATGGGATTTATTAACCCACTAGAGCGTCCACCCACAATTCCACTGGTACTACAACACATCCTCTAAAGTAGATGACGTGCTCCCCACATTTCAAATATCTATCAGGATCATACCATGTAGATATCAGAGCATGTAGAGTCTCATAGTCGATATCCCTAAGATGTGCCTCCATGAACCTCTAATATAGTGGAGGGGTAATAACCATAGAATAGAGATATGATTCTTAATGTAAATCCACTAAGGATAACTGAAACAAGGCTAACTACTCTAATGAATTGTTATGAAACTGAAATCTGGATCTTATACTAAGAGAATCTATCCCCACTTTCTCCTTCTCAAGAGTTTTGAAAATCTCAAATTCATAATAATAGAGTAGGTATATCCATCGCATGTATCTCAGCATAAAATCCTTCTGAGAGAAGATATATTTGAGACTCTTGTGATAAGAGTTGATGATAAATTTCTCGTCAATCTTGTACTTTTTCTACATCTTCAACACAAAATAATAATATTTCTAAATCAGGATATCGGGTCTTCTAGTGATTCTCTTTTGGTAACAACTAAAGTGAACCTTAGGTAACCATCACTTTCATCTACATCATGACACAACCAATCCTAGATATTGCTGAATCATAGAGTACATCATACTTAACACCTTCTAATAGAAAACCTAAGATTTAAGTTCATCTAAAACTATAACTCATCTCCTAAAAGAATTGCCCAGAGGTCTACCTTCGAGAACCATCATGAACCTATCAATAAATTAAAGGGGTAATAGATCCATGGATGTCATTACTTGTTCTTCACTATCACCTGGCTTAGATTTTGGTAATCATTAGAAAAACTCAATCTCCCATATTCCTTTTTGGATGAAAAATGGTGCTTCACAGGTCGAAACATGTAGTCTCCTGAAACCCTTCCTTTGTAATGACTATAATTATACCCTCTTCTCTTAAAGCTCTATGGGACCCACATAATATGTTGGTGTAGATATCAGTGGTGTCATAGAGTGTAGATCGATGCAGAATTATATCTATCCGTTGGGTGGTAATCCTTGAACATCTTTAGAGAAGACATCCTCGTACTCTTCCACTACTACATAAAAATGGAATCTCATAACATCCAATAAACCAAGTTCCATGATTTCTAACTAATGATTAATCAGTTACACCCTCGAATGCTTGAGTCCATCATATGATTCATGGGTTTTCGTTAGACTAACAAATGAGAACCTCATTCCATCGATGCGGGAACACCACACCCTTTTAATAAAATAGTCAATCTCGGTATATACTGTAGAAAAAAAATCCTTACCATGAATGAAATCAAAAATTTTCAACACATCCTCCTGGAGTTTCAACCAAAAACTCTATCCTCCACAGGCCAGGTCCCACAGTCGGCACAAATTTGTGATCACTGAGTCCTCTCTAGTAGGTGTCTCTAAGAGTAAGGGTCAAGTCAACTGTTTAACAAGAGTCCCTATGCCTCAAACAAGATATGTGGTATGAAAGGAATGAATAGAACATTCTTTTATTAGTATTTAATGTTAATTATAAAATCCATATATCATTCCATGAATCCTTACCAGAGCCCCTAGGTTACATGCCTTGACCACATAAAGATATCCCCACCTATATCCTTATGTTTATTGAGCAATGTGCGAACAACCTAGGGGGTAGTAACAAATGAAAACATCAAAAACCTACTGGTGCTCCCCAAAATCCTCTACCATGTATCCCTATATATAGATCTTCTTATTTCTATCATTTTCACTACCTCGGTTTTCCATCAATTATCTCCCTTTCAGTATCAAGGATGTTTGAACAATCTCGAGGGAGATGTCCCATGTCATCACATGAATAACAATGCCTCCCCATAGGTAGACTGGAACCTTATTTTGAGCCATGAATTGTAGATACCCAAATTTCATTCTCCCTCTTAAAAAGCCTCCCACATCCATGTCATTGGGTCTAACATAAATTCCCTATTGTCGATGACTTGGATCCTGGTTGCCCAAAGATGATGTCTAACAGTAATATCTATTTATCTAATAAACTTTCGACCACCAGAGCGTGCTCAAGGACCCCAATATATGATGGAATGGTGATAGGGATAACACATGATTAGAATTCACAATGAAATCCCTTCTTAAAGGCATGATCCCTGAATTACTAATTATGTACCATATCCATTGAGTATTTGGGGAGGTTGGTATGACTAAATAAATACTCAAATACAGACATGTCATCCTATTAGAGCAGTAGAAACACCTTGATTAACAAAGACATTGGATTATATTGTGATAACTCCTCTCTAAAAAAGTTATAAAACACAATCTATGAAAGGGTCAACGTATCATAAGATTGGGTAACTAAAATCAATTTTAGACCTAATATATCATGTTGAAGGCTCACTTTGGGGACAACCATATTGTCATATAGAGTCCTAACTTGATAGAAAATTGTGGTCACCGCCATAAGCTAGTCCTCAACTTCCTATGAGTTGTGCTGACATCAAAACCTGAGGGGTCTCTATTGCTGAAACTCGTGATGTGCACTCAAACTAAGAACAACATTCTCTTTTACTATGTGTTCCATGTACTGGTTTATACGAGATTGTATGGTTGGTGCACCAGCAAGAGGTAACATATGAGGAAGTGGTCCCCGTATCAAATACTTCAAACTGAGGGGGTCATCCTCAGGATCTAGCTGTTGAATCCTATATGTGATATGTAATGAGATAATACTTTAAAAAATTGTAGTGCAATCAAGGATTATATAGGGAGAGATGAATCAAGAAGTACATGGAACCACAACCCATTCTTATATGACGCACGTAACATTATTTTCCCAGAAACCAATATTCCCATGCATCGAGTCAAAAATAAGGTTATTAAATAACTTCTGTATGGATACATTGACCTCCACATGTAACATCCCAAGTTTCCATAGTACGCTTCTCTTTGAATAATACATTAGCATGTGTTGTACACAACTTCGAGTTCTAACACACACCACAACTAATCAAACTAGCCGTTATGAATAGTAATACCAACTTTTTAAATTTTTATAAATTTTATCTTTTAAAATGGACTTCATTTTTGGATTCACAATATCAAAATTATCTTAGGGTGAATTTTTTGTATTTTTCTGAAAACATCAAATTTTAGATGAATAGTGAAAATCGATAAATTTTAATTAAAAACAACTTTTTTAATCGACATTATTAATAGTGATAAATTAAGAATTTGAGAGATTTTAAAATATAAATTTAGAATATATTTTTACAATTTAATACAATTTTGGTCATTGACATAATTTCACATTTAAACTGTACATAAACAAGTGTCAATCATTTCATAGTTATTATTTCATAAAAACACGCTTTTTGTTTTGACAACGTGAATTAATTTTAAATTAATTTTTTCCACTTCTGGGCTATGAATATAGAAAAATGGATTTCATATTTAGAATAAGGAGGTTGTAATTGTGTAAATATGAATCTTTTATTTTTAGGCATTTTGAATAATTATTTCGGTAAATATTTTATTTACTATGGTTAAAGGGTAAATCAGTTAAATAAGGGAAACAATAATATTATAATAAGAATAAATTACCCTAAAAAGTTTCATAAACCTACTTTTTGATAAATTTCCTACCATGGGAATCTTTGGGTCGATTTTGGGACCCCATTGATCCACTTGTAATTGATAATGAAACATTATATTAATTAAGTTAAAGTAAATACAAAAATAACATAAGCATATATCTTTTAGAAGAACAATTTTTACATAGGGTTATATATGTTATATTTTCGAATATAAATATTCATTAGAAATGTAAATATATTTCCTACATAATGGTATTTTATTCAAAAATTTTAGACATTGAATAGTTAAATTTATTTATGACACAATAATGATGTAGTCTTTTCCTTATTAATAAAAGATCAAATAATTAGTAATATTAATGTTAAAATAAATATAATTTGAATGTTTTGATGATATACACGAATTTTATTGGTTAATATTACATTTTATTATTTCTCAATTGAATTTTATATGAATTAATAAATTTGTTAAGACTTTAAAAAAAATCAATTATTGAATACTGTCAAAATTGACATAAATCAGTTTCAAGGACAAATACTGTATTAATAATTTATATTCTATTCATAAAATTCTAAGGTTCATCCAAAGGACTTATATAATGGATGGTGTACTATTAATGGACCACTTTAGGGTCTCTTGGATATATATATTAAGTTTATTAACTATATAATATAAAAATACAAAGTGACATGGTAAATGTCAAACTAATTAACTAAGAGTTATCACTAAAATATAAGGTTAATATAGTGACCCAAACGTATCTAAAATATATTGGTTGAAGGGGTTAAAACTCCTCCCCACCATAAAAATTGATTAATCCTCTTTTTATACAATAGAAACCGAATATTAATTTATTATAAAATAATATTTTAAGTTATATCTAAAGAGCCCTTCTCCCCCTTATAAAAGGACACCACTCTTAACCAATTACTCACACCTCTCAAGCCTTTTGGCTCATACATATTCTTCCCAATTAAGCTCTATACATCCCTCTCCTTCTCCTAAAATTCTTACCTTATGTAGAAGTCACTTCAAGAGTCCTTTTTGGTTCAATCAAAAGGGAGTTACCCAAATGAAAGGTAATGAGTTCTCTTAGCTTATTTTCTTTTATTTTACTTATCCTACCACTAAACTCTTCTTATTATTTTATTTTAAAACAAAAACAGTATCATAAATATACTAGGATATTGTTATGAGAATTATTCAAACTACACTTACACAGACCTCCATCTTATGGGTGAAGAACATAATGTTTCTGTGGATGGCAACGAAACGCCTCGAGAAACGATGATTGATCAATTATCTCCTACCACCTCTCATGGTGGAAATTATGATGGAACTATAATTAAATATAATATTGATGATATTTATTTTATATATAATCACCTGTACTTCCATTTTATATCATACCATTATTTGTTTCATGTTATATATATATATAATATAATTTCATTTGAGGAAGTGCAGACTACCGCCCCCTCAAAGAGTTATGACTCGTTCATACCACACATGGAATGTATAAAGAATAGTGTTGATGAACATAAGTAACACATATAAGATATTATATTATAATTTAATAATAATATACCTATGTATAATTTGGTTTTTATTCCATTTAAAATGAAAAATTAAATGGAAGTAGTGTTCGTGCGTACGTACGGATTACCGTCTCCACGAAAGCGATGAGATTCATTTCCCCATCATATCTTTTCAAGACTATTTCTAGTTTTATGATTAAAATTATTGTTTAAGGACTTAATATAATTCTGGATATTAATAAGATACAACCCTCTATAACGAACACGGCTTATGTAATGAAGCATATAATGGAAAACGAATTAGTTAACACCTGAAACGACGATAATACTAAAATTTTATTAACAAATCAATATTAAAAGATCATATATGATATCATATTTATGTATATGATTCTTGTATAATTTAATAACAATAAATTTTCCTTTATACAGTAGGTTAACCTACACTCTATCAATGGAAATTACAAGGTAAGAGTATATTTCACAATATCTTCATTATCCGATGTTGTTTATACGTAATTATCTACTGGGACCTCCTTATCATCCACATACATGTTTCTTAAAAAATAATTTATTTTACAGAATATGGGTTAAATTCATTTATACCCTTGTTTGAATTTGTATAAGAAGTTTATAAAGTATTCTTTACGTCATTTTCCAAACAAGTACCTTTTTAACCTTGTCGACAAATTAAGGTAAGAATGTGTTTTTTTATCTTTTACAGTGGGTGCGGCGATTTTCCACCATCGTAAAATCTTCGAAGATACCCTTACAATATTATAAGAATATTTTCAAATTAAATGTTTTTTTATAATTATTTTACTTTTAAATGATTTCAAAAAAAGATATATTTCCCTCAAATAGTTTTGATTTCATCTATGTCTACATATGTTGATGGATTTTATACTTATTTGATGTTGGTTTATTATGATAGAAAACTTCCATAATGTATTGAAGGTTTTGTGATATGTTTGAATGTGGATGTGTTATTTTTATACCATTAATGGTTTATGGAAAAAGTATTTACATTTCATATGCTTGTTTTAATACGAATGATTATGTTTTGTTTAAACCTGTTCATATAAGGAATGCATTGGACATTGTAAGTGACAGGTGGATCCCGATATAGATCCTAGATGCATTGGTAGCTCTAATGAGACAAACTAGTGTCTTGTCACAAGTCTTTGAAAAAATCTTATTTGTAGTCTTGGCACAAGGCCTTGGATGCGTGGTAATGATAGTCTGGCATTATGCATTACATCATTGTGAAAGTGGATATTGATATTGCATTTGATTGTTCGACTACTAGAATATCCATGTGAATAAGTAAATGACATTATTTCATTTTATTTCTACCATATTATGTTTATGTTCAAGTTTAAAAGGCTTTTGTTTTTGTTATACAATGCCTTAAATGTTTATGCTTATTTATGAAAATTTTCGCTATATTGTTATCCTTTCTGAGCATTTGAGCTCACCCCTTTCTATGTTTTATTTTTCCCAGGATGTGAAGAAGTATTTTATGAATGACCTGCAGGGATAGTATAAGGGGGTATGAGTGTGGAGACAAAATTTTAATGTAGTTTTCACATTATGATTTAATGTAAAATTTATGATTGTTTCTACTATTTCCAAGGCTACTAAACTAATCATTCATTAGAGACTTGATCTTTTGTGTTCAAGTCAATGTTATGTAATAATGCCCCAACTCTGGGTAATTGGGGTTGGGGTGTTACAATTGATATTAGAGAATGTTTAGAACAAACGTTGGAAGCTAGATTTAGATGAACTCTGATTAGAGCACAAAGACCTAATATGGACTTTGAGGATTTGTATAGAAGAACTTCCTAGAATTTTGGTAATGTATAGATTTTGTGAGTTTTCCGAGCAATACATCCATGTATAGATACGAGTAGGTAGAGGCAGCTTTGGCACAGATGTACCTACAGGTAAAACCCAAAAACATGTCTTTGATCTAGACTTAAACGAGAACTGGTGCACGACAACGAGCCTTGTTGAACTCTTGGTTATGAAACTCTGGGGGGTTATGCTTTGGATAATTCTCATTTTTTTACAATCCATTATGAAGGGTTTATGAGTATATAATTCTTCAAAGAATTTTTTTTTGATTATGGATTATATCCATAAATAGTTCAATTTATGTTAAGTGTTTTACAATTATGGAATTATGTTCTTTGATTCATAAACTGATCTAGTTTATGCCATTGTTTAGATATGGCGCCTAGTGGAACGAATGGAAACCTTATCAATGCACACACTCCATGTAGGGAATTCCCTCTTTCTCAAGATAATTATAGTGGAGCTGGTGATGCAACTGGTGTTGATCAGCTAATCACCATACTGGGACAACTCACTCTGGTTATGAATAATAACCTTACCCGTATGGAGCACCCTGATCCATAGCATGTAGGATCAATGTTAGATCGCTTCATGAGGCAGCAACCACAAATATTCAATGGGAGTAAAAATCCATTAGTATCTGAAAAATGTATAAGTTCCCTAGAGATAATATTCCAGGCATTGGGAAGTAGCGAAAGACAAAAGTTGTCAGGGTAGTTTATCGCCTCACTAGAGATGCTTATGAATGGTTTTAATTGATACAAAACATGTATGAAGATGATGAAGTATCAAATATGGAATATAGGGAGTTAAAAGATCTTTTAATAGAAAAATAATTTACTCTTGACCATCGAGCAGATATGGAAAGGCGGCTTTTGAGTCTGAGGCAAAAGGAGGAGGAGAATGTCGCAAAGTATGAGGCTAACATTACAAGACTAGTGTGGCATGCGGAAGATTATATATGTAACCCAAGATGTATGGTTGATCATGTATTTGATGGGTTAAAACTTTTTCTCTGTCGAGAATTAGACTCACAATCTTTCTCGTCATACGAAGATATTGTCTCATGTGCTATCAAGACAGAAAAATAATTCTCTATGTCTTACGACTTTAAGGAAAAGAAAGAGAAGAAGAGATCTGCTGACCACTCTGGAAATGGATATTACGGGAAGAAGGAAAAATTTTATTATCCATCCTACAGAAAATGTGGGAAGAAACAACATGGTATTTGCTGGAGGGAATTGGAGTCTGTTACAAGTGTGGTGAAAATGGATACCAAGCTCATTATTTCAAGGGAAAGATAGTTTCTTTCAATGTGGAATGATATAATTGTAGAGATATGGGACATTATGAAAATAAATTTCCTAAGAGTCAAGGGAACTTACCTCAGAAAAGGCCAAGTGATCAAGGCCAAGCTTATGCTATCACTACTGCTGAGGTAGAAGCTCTGAAAGACATGGTGGCAAGTAATTTAATGGTTTCCTCAAGTTTAGAAAATGCTTTATTTGATTCTGGATCATCGCATTGTTTCATATCATCCCAATTTTCTATGAAAATTAGATATTTCCAATTTGATTCAACAAGGGATTTGTTAGTTAAAACTCTTAAGGGAAGTATCATTGCAACCAAGTTTTGTGAATCAGTCCCCATTAGAGTACAAAAATGTTCTTTATTAGCTGATCTCATTGTCATAACTATGATTGAGTTTGATATAATACTCGGTATGGATTGGATTTCAGACCATTATGTGAAGATTTATTGTAAGAAGAATGAGGTCACAGTTTTTGATGATGATGATAAGGAACACATTATCATTGGAGAAGAATTGTCACCACCTAATTCTTATCTATATCCTCCCCCAGTAGCTCAACTGAATTCAATTATTGGGGAGGAAGAGAATAAAATGACTGTGGGTGAGGAAAGGAATGTTCAAATAGAGGATGTACCTATTGATAATGAATATTTATATGTGTTCCAGAAGATTTACATGGACATCCTCCAGAATAAGATGTTGAGTTTTCCATTGATTTAATTCCTTGATTAAGGCCTATATTGAAGACCCCTTATAGAATCACCACTGTGGAATTAGTTGAACATATGAAACAACTAGGGGAATTGAGTAATAAGGTATTTATTCACACTAGTGTTTCTCCATGAGGAGAACCTGTTCATTTTGTTGAAATGAAATATGGATCTATGAGGTTAGGTATCGACTACATGGAGATCAATGCTATAATAATAATGAACAAGTATCCCCTACCTCGCATTGATGATTTATTTGACCAACTACATGGAGCTCAATAATTTTCAAAGATTGACCTTTGATCTAGATATCATCAGTTTTGTGTGAAGAATGAAGACATTATGAAGAAAACATTTCGAACAAGGTATGGGAATTACGAGATTATAGTAATGCCTTTTGGGCTGACTAATGTACCTTCTATTTTCATTGATCTAATGAACATAGTTTTCAAGGAATATCTCATTGATTTTGTAGTGGTATTTGTTGATGATATCTTGGTATACTTAAAAAGTTATAAATATCATGAAAATCACATGCTCATTATCCTGAAGACTCTAAGAAGACAAGAATTATATGGGAAGTTTAGTAAGTGTGAATTTTTGCATCAAGAGATTTATTTTCATGGCTATATTGTCCATACGGATGGAATCTCTATTAATCCTGCTAAGTCAAGAGCAATCCAAGAATGTCCAACACCAACGAGCGTAACCGAGGTATGTAGTTTTATTGTTTTAGCAGGTTATTATCGACGTTTCGTCCAGAATGTTTCCTGATTGGCTAACCCATTTACAAAGCTCACGCGTAAAGGGGATAAATTTGTTTGGACAAAAGAGTGTGAAGAATTTTTTGAAGAACTGAAGAGAAAATTAGTCAATGATCTTATATTGACTCTACCATTGGGGATTGATGTGTTTGTTATTTATATTGATGCTTCAAAGAAAGGAATTGGTTGTGTCCTTATGAAAAATGATAGGGTTATTGACTATCCATCAAGACAACTGAAAATTCATGAGCAAAATTATCCTACTCATGATCTTGAGTTATCTACTGTATTTTTTTCTTTGATGATATGGAGACATTATCTATATTGTGAAAATTGTGAGCTTTAAACATATCACAATTGTTTGAAGTACATTTTCCCATAGAAAGAACTAATCATGAGGCAAAGGTGATGGCTTGAATTACTCAAGGATTATGATTTCATGACACACTTCCACCTGGGGAAGGAAAATAAGGTGGCAGATGCTTTGAGTAGTAAGGATCATGGAGTTTTGAACAAGATGAGAGTTGAAAAGGATCCTATATACATTGATCTAGTAAAGATGGATATGGGAATCACCATGGATGGTGAAACATCAATGTTTTTTCAAATGGTTTCCAAAACATCTTTACTAGAAAAGATAAAGAGTTCTCAGACATGTGATGAAGAGTTTCAAAAAAAGATTAAAGCAGTGAATGATGGGAGATTGAGAGACTTTGTGTACGATGAAGGAATTTTGATATTTGGGAAGTGACTTTGTGTTCTCGATATACCTGATCTAAAAAGAGAATTGTTGGATGATGCTCATATTACCAATTTCTCTATACACCATGGGAGCACCAAAATGTATAGAGATTTGAAGGAACATTATTGGTGGGACAACATGAAGAGGGATATTGCCGATTTTGTGTCAAGATGTCTGATTTTTCAACAAGTGGAAGGTGGAAGGAAACAACCTGGAGGAGAATTGCAACCTCTTCCCATACATGGGTGGAAATGGGATAATATTACGATTGAATTTTCCATGGGGCTACCAAAGACTCCTAGAAGGAACGATGAAATATGTGTTATTGTTGAACAACATACCAAATCAACACATTTTCTTGCTATAAGAGAGGATTTACCCCATGAACGTCTAGAAGTACTATATATTAATGATGTTGTGAGACTTAAGGGAGTAACCCTACCAATTTTATCTGATTGTGATCCCTATTTCAATTCATGATTCTGGAAGAGCCTTTAGTAGGCCATGGATACTGAACTTCGTTTGAGCACTGCATACCACCCTAAAAAAGATGGACCATTAGAACAGACTATTCCCACCATATAAGACATGTTGAGATCCTGATCACTTGACTTTCAAGGTATGTGGGTTCAATATTTACCTATGGTAGAATTTTCCTATAACAATAGCTTCCATTCAAGTATTCAGATGGAACCATATGAAGCATTATACGGAAAGAGATGTCGCACACCAACATGTTGGGATGATGTTGGTGAAAGAAAACTCGTAGGCCCAGAACTGGTTGAGGAAACAATGGAAAAGGTGAAGGTAATCCAAAACCACATCATAGCATCTCAAAGTTGGCAGAAGAGTTATGCTAACAACCGAAAGAAGGATTTGGAATTTTAGGTAGGAGATCATGTTTTATTGAAGGTATCTCCATGGAAGGGTGTTATACGTTTCGGTAATAAGGGAAAATTGAGTCCCATGTACATCGGACCATTCGAAATTCTAGAACGAATTGGGGATATAGCTTACAGTTTGGCAGTGCTACCAAGCCTCTCCAAAGTTCCTGATGTGTTCCACGTATCACTGTTGATAAAATACATACCTGACCCAACGCATGTACTCATCAATGAGGAATTAGAAATGGAACCCGATCTGTCTTATTGTGAAGATCCTATAATGATTCTTAATACAAGAGAACAAGTTCGGAGAAACCGGACGACTCGTCTTGTAAAAGTTCTATGGAGAATCCATAAGATGGAAGAGGAAACATGGGAACCTGAGGAACATATAATGAAGAACCACCCGAGTCATTTCATGTAGTAGTATTCTAGAAATTTCGAAGGAAAATTTATTTAAAGGATGGGAGAATGTAACACCTCAAGCTTCTACGGTATGATTCTCTTTTAATAATACAGTAGCATGTGTTGTACGCAACTTCGAGTTCTAACATACACCACAACCAATCAAACTAGCCGTTATGAATAGTAATACCAACTTTTTGAAATTTTATACATTTTATCATTCAAAATGGACTTCATTTTTGGATTTGGAATATCAAATTTAGCTTAGAGTCAATTTTTGGTATTTTTCTGAAGACTTTCACTTTTTTATGAATAGTGAAAAGCACTAAATTTTAATTAAAAACTACTTTTTTAATTGACATAATTAATAATGATAAATTATGAATTTGAGTGGTTTTAAAGTATATTTAGAATATATTTTTACCATTTAATAAAATTTTGTTCATTGGATGTCATTTCACTTTTAAACTAGAAATAAACAACTGTTAATCTTTTGATAGTTATTAAATTTTAAAAACTCTTTTTTTGTTTTCAGAGCATGAATTAATTTTAAATTAATTACTGCCACTTTTGTGTTTTAAATTTAGAAAAATGGATTCCATATTTAGAATCTGTAGGTCCAAATTGTGTAAATAGCTTACTTTTATTTTTAGACATTTTGAATAATTATTTCGGTCAATATTTTATATACCATGGCTAAAGGGTAAATACGGTAAATAAGGGTAACGAATATTATTATATTAAAAATAAATTACCCTAAAATGTGTCATAACCTTATTGGTTGATAAATTTCTTACCATGGTCATCTTTGGGTCGATTTTGGGACCCCATGGATCCACTTCTAAATGATAATGACACTTTATATTAATTAAGCAAAAATAAATTCAAAAATGACATAAGCATATATCTTTTAGAAAAACAATTTCCATAGGGTTATATATGTTATATTTTCAACTATATATATTAATTATAAATATAAAAATATTTCTTACATAATGGTATTTTATTTATAATTTTTAGACATTGAATAATAAAATTTAATTATGACACAATAATGATGCAGTATTTTCCTTATTAATGAAATAATCAAATAATTAGTATTATATATGTTAAAATAAATTTAATTTGAAAGTTTTGATGACATACACAAATTTTATTGGTTAAAATCAAATGTTAGTATTTCTTAAATGAATCTTATTCTAATAAATAATGTTGTTAAGACTTTAACAAAAATAAATTATTGAATAGTGTCAAAATTGATATAAATGAGTTTTTAAAGAAAATATTATATTAATAATTGATATTATATTCCTAAAATTCAAAAAATTGGCCAAAGGACTTATATAATAGTAGGTTTATTATTAATGGACCACTTGGGGGTCTTTTAGATGTATATAGTATGTTTATTAACTATATAATATAAAAATACAAAGTGACATGGTAAATGTTAAACTAATTAACAAAGAGTTAAAACAAATAGATAAGGTTAATATAGTGACCCAAACCAGTCTAAAATCAATTGGTTGAACGGGTTTCAACCCATCCCCACCTTAGAATTTGAATAATATACATTTTAGCCATTAAGAACTGAATATGAATTTATTATAAAATAATACATTATGTTTTTCCTAAAGAGCCCCTCCTCCACCTTATAAAAGGACACCACTTCTAACCAATTACTCACACCTCTCAAGCCTTTTGGCTCATCCAAACTCTTCCCAATTAATCTAAATATATCCCTATCCTCCTTCTATAAGCCTTACCTTAGGTAGAAGGCACTTCAATAGTCCTTTTTGGTTCAAACCAAAGAGAGTTACCCAAATTAAAGGTAACGATTTCTCTTAGATTCTTTTATTTTATTTTACTTCTCCAACACCTAAACACTTCTTATTATTTTTTTTGTAACAAAAACAGTATCCTAAATATACTAGGATATTGTTATTTGATGTATTAAAAGTAAACATACACACACCTCCATCTAATGGGTGAATAACATAATGTTTCTATGGATGGAAACCAAACGCCTCACGAAATGATGATTGTTTATTTATCTCCTACAACCTCTCATGGTGGCCATTATGATGGAACTATAATTAAATATGATATTAAAGATTTTTATATTATATATAAACTTCTGTAATTCCATTTTATAGAATACCATTATTCCTTTCATGTTGTATATATAAACGATAATTTTATTTGAGGAAGTGCGGACTACCGCCCCCTCAAAGTGATATGACTCTTTCATACCATACATGGAACGTATAAAGGACGGTGTGAATGAACATAAGTAACACATATAAGATATTATATTGTACTGTAATAATAATATACCTATGTATCATTTGGTTTTGATTCCTTTTAAAATGAAAAATGAAATGGAATCAGTGTTCATGCGTATGTACGAATTACCGTCTCCACGAACATGATGAGATTCATTTAACCATCATATCCATTCAATACTAATTCTAGATTGATGAATAAAAGTAATGTTTAAGGAATTAATATCATTCTAGATATGAATAAGATAAAACCTATCTATAACAAACACCACTTACGTAACGAAGCATATAATGGTAAATGAATCAGGTAACACCTGAAACGAAAATAATACTAAAATATTATTAACAATGAAATATTAAAAGATAATATATGATATCATATTTTTGAATACTAATAATGTATAATTTAATAACAATGATTTAACTATTATACATGAGGTTAACCTGCACTCCATCGATGGAAAGTACAAGGTAAGGGTTTATTTTAAAATATCTTCATTATCCGAGGTTGTTTATAAGTAATTATCTATTGGGACCTCTTTATCATCCATATCCATGTTTCTTAAAAATGTGTTTCAAAACATTATTATTATTTTATATAATATGTTTTAAATTCCTTTATACCCTTTTTTTACTTTTTATAAGAAGTTTATAAAGGAATATTTACGTTATTTTCCAAACAAGGACCTTTTTAACCTTTTCGACAAATTAATGTAAGAATGTCTTCTTTTTTACTTATACGATGGGTGTAGCTATTTTCCACCGTTGTAAACTCTTCAAAGCTTCCCTTATAATCTTATAATAATATTTTCAAAGTAAATGTTTTATTTTATAATTATGTGACTTTTCAATGATTTTAAAAAAAGAGATATTTCTGTCAAATAATATTGATTTCATGTTTGTCAACAACCTTTGATGAATTTTAAGCTTATTTGAAGTTGATTTATTATGATACAAAACGTCCATATTGAATTGAAGTTTTTGTGTTATGTTTGACTGTGGATGTGTTATTATTATAGCAGTCATAGTTTATGGAGAAATTATTTACATTTTGTATGCTAGTTATAAAATGAATGTTTATGTTATGTTTAATCCTGTTCATATGTGGAATGCATTGAAAATAGTAACTGACAGGTGGATCCCTCTATAGCTCCTCGATGCATCGATAGGTCTCATGAGAAAAACTAGTGTCTTGTCATGAGGCCTTGAAAAAATCTTATTTGTAGTCTTGGCATGAGGCCTTGGCTACATGGTTATGATAGTATGGCATTATGCGCTCCATCATTATGCAATTGGTTATTGATATTGAATGTGATTATTTGACCAGTAAAGTATCCATGTAAATAAGTAAAGGGAATTATTTCATTTTATTTCTACCATATTATACTTAAGTTTAAGTTTAAAAGGATTTTGTTTTAGTTATACATTCTCTTAAATGTTTATGATTATTTATGAATGTTTCCACTATATTGTTATACTTACTGAGAATTTTAGCTCATCCCTTTCTATGTTTTATTTTTCCCAGGATGTTAAAAAGTATTTTATGAATGACTCGAAGGGATAGTATAAGGGGATATGAGTGTGGAGACAAAATGATGATGTAGTTTTCACTCTATGAAATAATGTAAAATTTATGAATTTGTCTAGTGTTTCCAAGGCTACAAAACTAATCGGTCTTTCGAGACATGATCTTTTGTGATCATGCCAATGTTATGTAAAAATGAACCGACTCTGGGTAATTGGGGTCAGGACATTACAGTTGGTATCAGAGGAAGTTTAGTACAAACGTTAGAAGATATATTTAGATAAAATCAGATTAGGGCACATAGACCTAAGATGGTCATTGAGGAATAATATAGAAGAACATCCTAGAATTTTGGTATTGTAGATATTTTGTGAGTTTTCCTAGGAATACATCCCTGTTTGGATACGAACAGGTAGAGGCAGATCTAGCACAGATGTACCTAGGGGTAAAACCCAAAAACACCGCTTTGAGAAAGACTAATACGAAAACTGGTGCACGACAATGGGCCTTGCGGCACTCTTGGTTACGACACTCCTGTGGGATATGCTTAGGATAATTCTCATTTTCATTAAAATCCATTATGAAGGGTTAATGAGTATATAATTCCTCAAAGGAAACTTTTTTTTATGAATATGGATTATATCCATAAATAGTTAAGTTTATGTTAAGTGTTTTACAAGTATGGAATTATGTATTTTTATTCATAAACTGATCTAGTTTATGCCATTATTTAGAAATGGAACCTAGTGGAAGCAATGGAAACCATATCAATGCATGCACTCCATGTTGGGATTTCCCTACTGCTCAAGATAATTATAGTGGAACTGGTGATGAGACTAGTGCAGATCAGCTAATCACCATACTTGGACAACTCACTCAGGTTATGAATAATATGCTTACACAAATGGATCACCCTGATCCGCAACCCGGAGGATCAATGTTAGATCACTTCATGAGGAACCAACTACCAACATTCAATGGGATTACAAATCCATTAGTATCTAAGAAATGGGTAAGTTTCCTAGAGAAAATATTTCATGCTTTGGAGAGTAGTGAAATGGAAAAATTTGTCATGGTAGTTTATCACCTCAATGGAGATGTTGATCAATGGTGTTCATTGATACAAAACACTAAGGAAGATGATGAAGTATCAAATATGGAATTTAGGGAGTTCAAAGAGATTTTATTAGAAAAATGCATTCCTCGTGACCATCGAGGAGATATAGAAAGGAAATTTATGAGTCTGAGGCAAAAGGAGGATGAGAATGTTGCAAAGTATGAGGCTAACTTTACAAGGTTAGAGAGGAAAGCAACAGATTATATACATAACCGAAGAAGTAAGATTGATCATTTCATTGATGGGTTAAAACATTTTCTCCGTCGAGCATTAGTCTCACAATCTTTCTCTTCATATGATGATATTGTCTCATGTGCTATCAAGACAGAAATGGAATTCGCTAAGTCTTACGAATTTAAGGAAAAGAAAGAGAATAAGAGATCTACAGACCAATCTGAAAATGGAAATAAAGGGAAGAAGGGAAAATTTGATTATCCATCCTGCAGTAAATGTGGGAAGAAACACCACGGTACTTGCTTGAAGGAAATGAGAGTCTGTTACAAGTGTGGTGAAAATGGCCCCAGGCTCATGATTACAAGGGGAAGAGAGTTTCTATCAACGTGGAATTATATAATTGTAGAGAGATGAGACATTATGAAAACTAATGTCCTAAGAGTCAGGAGAACATACCTCAGAAAAGGCCAAGGGATTAAGGCCAAGCATATGTTATCACTACTGCTGAGGTTGAAGCTCGGAAAGATGTGGTGGCAGGTAATTTAATTATTTCCCCAAGTATAAAAAATGATATATTTGATTCTGGATCATCGCATTGTTTCATATCTTCCCAGTTTTCTAAGAAAATTAGATATTTCTAATTTGATTTAACATGGGATTTGTCATTAAAAACTTCTAAGGGAATTATCATTGCAATAATGTTTTGTGAATCAGTCCCTATTAGAGCACATAAATGTTCTTTATCCACTGATCTCATCATCATACCTATGATTGAGTTTGATATAATCCCCAGTATGGATTGGCTTTCAGACCATGATGCAAAGATTTATTGTAAGAAAAAGGAGGTTACGATTTTTGATGGTGATGATAAGGAACACATTATCTTTAGATAAGAATCGTCACCACCTAATTCTTATCTAGATCCACCCCAGTACCTCAACTAAATTCTATTATTGGGGAGTAATAGATTGAATTAACTATGGGTGAGGAAAGGAATGTTCAAATAGAGGATGTACCTATTGAGAATGAATATATAGATGTGTTTCCAAAAGATTTACTTGGTCATCCTCCAGAAAGAGAATTTGTGTTTCCGTTGGTTTAATTCCTCGATCATGGCCTATATCGAAGACACCTTATAGAATGGCCACAGTGGAATTAGTTGAACTAATTAAAAAAGTAGAGGAATTGAGTAATAAGGGATTTATTCTACCTCGTTTTTCTCCATGGGGATCCCCTATTATTTTTGTTAAAAAGAAAGATGGATCTATGTGGTTATGTATAAACTATAGGGAGATCAATTTTATAACCAAAAAGAACAAGTATCCCCTACCTCACATTGATGATTTATTTTACCAACTACATGGAGCTCAATACTTTTCAAAGATTGACCTTTGATCTGGATATGATCAGTTGTGTGTGATGAAGGATGACATTCCGAAGACAACTTTTCAAACCAGGTACGGGCATTACGAGTTTACAGTAATGCCTTTTGGGCTGACTAATGCACCCTCTATTTCATGGATCTAATGAACAAATATTTCAAGGAATATCTCGATGATTTTGTAGTGGTATATATTGATGATATCATGGTATACTTCAAAAGCTACGAAGATCATGAAAATCACCTGCGCATTATCCTAATGACTATGAGAAGACGTGAATTATATGGGAAGTTTAGCAAGTGTGAATTCTGGCATCAAGAGATTTCTTTTCATGTCTATATTGTCTCTAGGGATATAATCTCTGTTGATCTTGCTAAGACAAGAGAAATCGAAGAATGTCCAACACCAATTATCATAACCATGGTACGTAGTTTTATTGGTTTAACAGGTTATTATCGACGTTTTGTCCAGAATTATGCCTGATTGGCTAACCCATTAACAAAGATCACATGTAAAGGGGTTAAATTTTTTTGCACAAAAGAGTGTGAAGAATGTTTTGAAGAACTTAAGAGAAGATTAGTTAATGCTATTATGTTGACTCTACCATCGGGGAATGATGGGTTTGTTATTTATAGATATGCTTCAAAGAAAGGAATTGGTTGTTTCCTTATGCAAAATGATAGGATTATTGACTATGAATCACGACAAATCAAATTCTTGAGAAAAATTATCCTACTCATGATCTTGAGTTAGATGCTATAATTTTTTCTTTGAAGATATGGAGACATTATCTATATAGTGAAAAATGTGAGATGTGTACTGATCACAAGAGTTTGAAGTACATTTTCTCATAGAAAGAACTAAACGTGAGGAAAAGGCAATGGATTGAACTACTCAAGGATTATGATTTCACAATACACTACCACTCGGGGTAGGAAAATAAGGTGGCATATGCTTTGAGTAGAAAAGATCATGGAGTTTGGAACAAGATGAGATTTGAAAAATATTCTATATACATGGATCTAGTAAAGATGGATATGAGAATCACCATGGAAGGTGAAACATCAATGATTTTTCAATTGGATTCCAAACCATATTTACTAGAAAAGATAAAGAGTTCTCATACCAGTGATGAGGAGTTTCAAAAGAAGATTAAAGCTGTGAATGATAGGAGATTGAGAGATTTTGTGTATGAAGAACAACTTTTGAAATTTTGATAGAGACTTTGTGTTTCCGATATTCCTGATCTAAAAAGAGAATTGTTGGATGATTATTATAGTTCTGAATTCACTATACACCCTAGGAGCACCAAAATGTATAGAGATTTGAAGGAACATTTTTGTGGGACAAAATGAAGAGGGAGATTACATATTTTTTTTCAAGATGTATGAATTTTCAACAAGTGAATGCTGGAAGGAAACAACCTGGTGGAGTATTGAAACCACTTCCCATACCTGAGTGGAAATGGGATAATATTACGATGGAATTTTTCATGGGGATACCAAAGACTCCTAGAAGGAATGATGCAATATGTGTTATTGTTGATCGACATACCAACTAATCACATTTTCTTGCTATAAGAGAGTATTTACCACTTGAATGTCCAGAAAGAATATATATTAATAAAGTTGTGAGATTTGTGGAGTACCCCTATTGATTTTTTATGATCGTGATCCCCATTTCACATCAGGATTCTGGAAGAGCCTTCAAAAGGCCTTGGATTCTGAACTTCGTTTGAGCACTGCCTACCACCCTCAAACATATGGACAATCATAACATACTATTCAAACCTTAGAAGACATGTTGAGATCCTCCACACTTGACTTTCAAGGTATGTGGGATCAATATTTACCTCTTGTATAATTTTCTTATAACAATAGCTTCCATTCAAGTATTTGGATGGCCCCATATGAAGCATTATACGGAAAGAGATGTCGCACACCAACATGTTGGGATTATGTGGGTGATAGAAAACTCTTAAGACCAGAACTGGCGGAGGAAAAGATGGAAAAGGTGAAGGTAATCCAAGACCACAGCCAAGTAGAAGAAAGTAATCAGAAGAGCTATGTTGACAAACAAAGGAAGGATTCTGAATTTCATGTAGGAGATCATGTTTTCTTGAAGGTATTTCCATGGAAGAGTGTTATAAGATTCAGTATGAAGGGAAAATTGAGTCCTAGGTACATTGGACCATTCAAAATTCTAGAAAGAATTGGGGCTGTAGCTTACCATTTCGCAATGCATCCAAGCCTCTCCAAAGTTCATGATGTCTTCCACATATCATGTTTGTGAAAATACATGCCTAATCCAACACATGTACTAACCTATGAGGAATTAGAACTGTAACCTTATCTGTCTTATTGCGAAGATCCTGTCAAGATTCTTGATACAAGAGAACAAGTTCTAAGAAACTAGACTACTCGTGTGGGAAATGTTCTATGGAGAACCCATAAGATGGAAGAGGCAAAATGGGAACCCGAGGAACTTTTGATGAAGAACCACCCAAGTCTTTTCATGCAGTAGTATTCTAGAAATTTCAAGGACGAAATTTTTTAAAGGATATGAGAATGTAACACCCCAAGCATCAACATTATGCTTCTCTTTGAATAATACAGTAGCGTGTGTTGTGCGCAACATCGAGTTCTAACACACTCCACAACCAATCAAACTAGCAGTTATGAATAGTAATACCAAATTTTTAAAATTTTATACATTTTAACATTCAAAATGGACTTATTTTTTGGATCCAGAATATCGAAATTATCTTAGGGTGAATTTTTGTTATTTTTCTGAAGACTTTCAATTTTTGATGAATATTGAAAGTCACTAAATTTTACTTAAAAACAGTTTTTTAATAGACATAATTAATAGTTATAAATTATGAATTTGAGTGGTTATAAAGTATATTTAGAATATATTTTTACCATTTAATACAATGTTGGTCATTGTACGTAATTTCACATTTAAAACGGATATAAACAATTGTCAATCTTTTGATAGTTATTATTTATTAAAAACACGCTTTTTGTTTTGATAGTGGGAATTAATTTTAAATTAATTTCATCCAATTCTGTGTTTTGAATTTAGAAAAATGGATTCCATATTTAGAATCATGATGTCCAAATTTTTTAAATAGGAAAATTTTATTTTTATACATTTTTAATAATTACTTCGGTAAATATTTTATTAACATGGTTAAAAGGTAAATACGATAAATAAGGGTAATAAATAATATTATAATAATAATAAATTACCTTAAAACGTGTCCTAAACCTATTGGTTGAAACATTTTCTACCATGTGCATCTTTGGGTCAATTTTGGGACCCCATGGATTCACTTGTAAGTGATAATGACACTTTATATTAATTAAGTTAAAGTAAATACAAAATTGACATAAGCATATATATTTTAGAAAAACAATTTTTACATAGGGTTATATATGTTATATATTAGACTATAAATATTAATGAGAAATATAAAAATATTTCCTACATAATGGTATTTTTTTAATATTTTTATACATTCAATAATTAAATTTATTTATGACATAATAATGATGCAGTATTTTCCTTACTAATGAAAGAATCGAATAATTAGTATTAAAAATGTTAAAATAAATATAATTTCAATGTTTTGATGAGATACAAGAATTTTACTGGTGAATAATCTATGTTAGGATTTATTAAATGAATTTTATTCAAATAAATAGTGTTTTTATGACTTAAAAAAATCAATTATTGAATAGTATCAAAATTGACATAAATGAGTTTTTTAAAAAAATATTATATTAATAATTGATATTCTATTCCTTAAATTCTAAGGATCAGAGAAAGGACCTATATAATGGTATGTGTATTTTTAATGGAACACTTGGGGGTCTCTTATATATACATAGTTTGTTTATTAACTATATAATATAAATATACAATGTGACATAGTAAATGTCAAACAAATTAACTAAGAGTAAAAAATAAAATATAAGGTTAATATAGTGACCCAAACCTGTCTAAAATCTATTGGTTGAATGGGTTTCAACCCATCCTCAACTTATACTTTGAATAATCTAATTTTGAGCCATTATAAACCTAATAAAAATTTGTTATAAAATAATACTTTAAGTTTTTTCTTAAAGTGCCTTGCCTCCCCCTTATAAAAGGAAACCACTTCTATCAAATTACTCACACCTCTCAAGACTTTTGGATCATCCATACTCTGGCCAATTAATCTCCCTACATCTCTATCCTCCTCTTAGAATCCTTACTTTAGGAAGATGGCACTTCAAGAGTCCTTAGTGGTTCAAATCAAAGAGAGTTACCCAATTTAAAGGTAACAATTTCTCTTAGCTTCTTTTCTTTTATTTTACATCTCCAACCCCTAAACTCTTATTATTTTTTTATTTTGTAACAAAACCAGTATCCTAAATATACTAGGATATATTTATGAGATTTATTCGAACTACACATACACACACCTCCATCTAATTGGTGAAGAACATAATGTTTATGTGGATGGAAACCAAACGCCTCACGAAACGATGATTGTTCAATTATCTCCTACCACCTCTCATAGTGTCCATTATGATGGAACTATAATTAAATATTATATTAATGATGTTAATTTTATATAAAAGCTTCTGTAATTCCATTTTATAGCATACCATTATTCTTTTCATGTTTTATATATATACGATAATTTTATTTGAGGACGTGCGGACTACCGCCCCCTCAAAGTGATATGACTCGTTCATACCATACATTGAACATATAAAGGATGGTATTAATGAACATAAGTAACACATATAAGATATTAAATTATACTGGATTAATAATATACCTATGTATCATTTGGTTTTGATTCCTTTTAAAATGAAAAATGACCTGGAAGTAGCCTTCATGCGTATGTACGGATTACCGTTCTCACAAACGCGATGAGATTCATTTCACTATCATATCCATTCAAGACTAATTCTCGTTTGATGATTAAATGTAATATTTAAGGACTTGATATCATTCTGGATATGAATAAGATACAACCTATCCATAACAAACACAGCTTACAAAACAAAGCATATAATGGAAAACGAATCAGTTAAAACTTGAAACGATGATAATACTAAAATATTTTTAACAAAGCAATATTAAAAGATCACAAATGATATCAGATTTATGTATATGATTCTTTTATAATTTAATAAAAATGATTTTAATATTATAAAAAAAGTTAACCTACACTCTATCAAGGAAAAGTAAATGGTAAGGGTTTATTTCACAATATCTTCATTATCCAAGGTTGTTTATACGTAATTAACTACTTGGACCTATTTATCATCCACATCCATGTTTCTTAGAAATGTATTTAAAATCATTCTAACTATTTTACATAATATGGGTTAATGTCATTTATACCACTGTTTGACTTTTTATAATCTGTTTATAAAGGAATCATTAGGTCATTTTCCAAACAAGGACCTTTTTAACCTTTTCGAAAAATGAAGGTAAGAATGTATTTTTTTACTTATACAGTTGGTGTGGCTATTTTCCACCATCATAAAATATTCTATGTTTCTCTTACAATATTATAAGAATATTTTCAATGTAAATGTTTTATTTTCAAATTATGTGACTTTTTAATGATTAAAAAAAGAGATATTTCTCTTAAATAGTTTTGATTTCATATATTTCAACATCCTTTGATGGATTTTAGCTTATTTGATGTTGATTTATTATGATAAAAAACATCCATATTGTATTGAAGGTTTTGTAATATATTTCAATGTTTATGTGTTATTTTTATACCATTCATGGTTTATGGAGAATGTATTTACATTTCGTATGCTTGTTTTAATACAAATGTTTATGTTATCTTTAAACATGATCATATGATGAATGCAGTGGACTTAGTAAGTGATGGGTGGAGCCCGCTATAGCTCCTGGATGCATCGGTAGGTCTCATGAGACAAACTAGTCTCTTGGAACGAGGCCTTGACAAAATCATATTTGTACTATTGGCACGAGGCCTTGGCTATGTGGTTATGATATTATGGCATTATGAATTCCATCATTATGAAAGTGGTTATTGATATTGCATGTGATTATTAGACTAGTAGAATATCCATGCGAATAAGTAAATGGAATTATTTCATTTTAATTCTACCATATTATGCGGATGTTCATGTTTAAAAGGCTTTTGTTTTAGCAATACATTACCTTAAATATTTATTCTTATTTATGAATGTTTCTGCTATATTTTTATCCTTATTGGGCACTTGAGATCACCCCTTTCTATGTTTTATTTTTCCCAGGATGTGAAGAAGTATTTTATGAATGACCTGCAGGGATAGTATAAGGGGATATGTGTGTGGAGACAATATGTTGGTGTAGTTTTCACTATATGATATAATGTAAAATGTATCAATGTATCTAGTGTTTCCAAGGATACTAAACTAATCGGTCTTTCGAGACTTGATCATTTCTGATCGTTCCAATGTTATTTAAAAATTAATTGACTCAGGGTAATTATGGTCGGGGTGTTGCAGTTGGTATCAGAGGAAGTTTAGTACAAACCTTGGAAGCTAGATTTAGATAAAATCCGATTAAAGCACATAGACATAAGATGAACTTTGAGGATTAGTATACAAGAACTTCCTAGAATTTTTGTATTGTATAGATTTTGTGAGTTTTCTGAGAAATAAACCCCTCTCTGAATATTAACAGGTATAGGTGGCTCTGGGACAGATGTACCTAGGGGTAAAACCCGAAAACACCGCTCTGAGCTAGTCTTGAATGGAACTTGTGCACCAAAACTAGCCTTACTGCACTATTGGTTAAGACACTCCCGAGTGATATGCTTAGAATAATTCTCATTTTCCTTACAATCCATTATTAAGGGTTTAGGATTATATACATCCTCAATGAATTTTTTTTAATGATTATGTATTATATCCATAAATAGTGAAATTTATGTTAAGTGTTTTAAAATTATGGAATTATGTATTTTGATTCATAAAATAATCTAGTTTATGCCATTATTTAGAAATGTATCCTAGGGGATGGAATGGAAACTGTATCAATGCACACGCTCCATGTAGGTATTTCCCTCCTGCTCAAGATAATTATAGTGGAGATGGTGATGCAACTGGTGCTGATCAGCTAATCACCATACTGGGACAACTCACACATGTTATGAATAATAACCTTACCCATATGGAGAACCCTGATCCATTTCATGGAGGATCAATGTTATATCGCATCATCAGGAAGTATCCACCAACATTAAATGGGAGTAAAAATCCATTAGTTTCTAAGAAATGGATAAGTTCCCTTGAAAAAATATTTCAGGCTTTGGGGAGTAGTTAAATAGAAAAAGTTGTCATGGTAGTTTATCGCCTCACTAGAGATGCTGATCAATGGTCGTCACTAATACAAAACACAAAGGAAGATGATGAAGTATCAAAAATGGAATTTAGGGAGTTCAAAGAGCTTTTCTTAGAAAAATACTTTCCTCGTGACCATCGTGAAGATATGGAAAGGCAATTTCTGAGTCTGAGGCAAAAGGAGGATGAGAATGTTGCAAAGTATGAGGCTAACTTTACAAGGTTAGCGAGGCATACAGAAGATCATATACATTACCCAAGAAGTAATATTGATCGTTTCTTTGATGGGTTAAAACTGTTCCTCCATCGAGCATTATTCTCACAATCATTCTCATCATACAATGATATTGTCTAATGTGCTATCAAGACAGAAAAGGAATTCGCTATGTATTATGACTTTAAGGAAAAGTAAGAGAAGAAGAGATCTGCTGACCACTCTGGAAATGGAAATAAAGGGATGAAGGGATGATTTTATTATCCATCTAGTAGTAAATGTGGGAAGAAACACCACAGTACTTGCTTGAAGGGAATGGGAGTCTGTTACAATTGTGGTGAAAATTGCCACCAATATCATGATTGTTAGGGAAAGAGTGTTTCTGTTAATGTGGAATGCTATAACTGAAGCGAGATGGAACATTATGAAAATTAATGTCCTAAGCATCATGGAAACATACCTCAAAAAAGGCCAAGGGATCAAGGCCAAGCTTATGCTATCACTACTGTTGAGGTAGAAGCTCTGAAAGACATAGTGGCATATAATTTAATGGTTTCCTAAAATTAGCATATTCTTTATTTGATTCTGGATCATCAAATTATTTCATATCTTCCTAGTTTGCTAAGAAAATTAGATATTTACAATTTGATTTAACAAGGGAGTTTTCAGTTAAAACTCCTACGGAAAGTATCATTGTAACAATGTTTTGTGGATCAGTCCCCATTAGAGCACATAAATGTTATTTATCTGCTATTCTCATCGTCATACCTATGATTGAGTTTGATATAATCATCGGTATGGATTGGATTTAAGACCATGATGCGAAGATTTATAGTAAGAAGAAGGAGGTTAAGATTTTTGATGATGATGATAAGGAACACATTATCTTTAGAGCAGAATCATCACCACCTAAATCTTATCTAGATCCCCCCCAGTAGCTCAAATAAATTCAATTATTGTGGAGGAAGAGAATGAAATGACTATGGTTGAGGGAAAAAATTTTCAAATATAGAATTTACCAATTGTGAATGAATATTTATATGTGTTTTTTGATGATTTAACTGGACATCCTCTAGAACGATAAGTTGAGTTTTCCTTTGATTTAATTCCTTGATCAAGGACAATATCAAAGACCCCTTATAGAATGGCCACTGTTGAATTAGTATAACTAAAGAAACAACTAGAGTAATTGAGTAATAAGGGAATTATTCTCCCTAGTGTTTCTCCCTAGGTAGCCCCTATTATTTTTGTTAAAAAGAAAGATGGATCTATGAGGTTATGTATCGACTAAAGAGAGATCAATGTTATAATAATAAAGAAAATGTATCCCTTATCTCACATTGATGATTTATTTGACCAACTCCATGTAGCTCAATACTTTTCAATGATTGAACTTCGATCTGGATATCATCAGTTGTGTGTGAAGAAGAAAGACATTCCGAAGACAGAATTTCAAACGAGGTACGGGCATTACGAGTTTATAGTTATTCCATTTGGGCTGACTAATGTACCATCTATTTTCATGGATCTAATGAATAGAGTTTTCAAGGAATATCTCGATGAATTTGTAGTGGTATTTATTGATGATATCTGAGTATACTTAAAATGCTATGAAGATCATGAAAATCACCTGCGCATTATCCTGAAAACTCTTAGAAGACATGAATTACATGGGAAGTTTAGAAAGTGTGAATTCTAGATTCAAGAGATTTCTTTTCATGTCCATATTGTCTATAGGGAAGTAATCTCTGTTGATCCTGCTAAGACAAGAGAAATCCAAGAATGGCAAGAAACAGTGAGCATAACTAAGGTACGTAGTTTTTTTGGTTTAGGAGGTTATTCTCGATGTTTCGTCCAGAATTTTTCCTGATTGGCTAACCCATTAACAAAGATCACACTTAAATGGGTTAAATATGTTTGGACAAAAGAGTGTGAATAATTTTTTGAAGAACTGAAGAGAAGATTAGTGAATGCTCATATATTGACTCTACCATCAGGGAATGGTGGGTTTGTTATTTATAGTGATTCTTTAAAGAATGTAATTGGTTGAGTCCTTATACAAAATCATAGGGTTATTGCCTATGCATCACGAAAACTGAAAATCCATGAGGAAAACTATCCTACTCATGATATTGAGTTAGCTGCTATAATTGTTTCTTTGAAGATATGGAGACATTATACCTACGGTGAAAAATGTAAAATTTATACTGATCAAAAGAGTTTGAAATATATTTTCTCACAGAAAGAACTCAACACGGGGAAGAGGAAATGGCGTTAACTACTCAAGGATTATAATTGCATGATACACTACTACTTGCGGAAGGAAAATAAGGTGAAAGATGCTTTGAGTAGAAAGGATCAGGGAGTTTTGAACAAGATGAGAGGTGGAAAGGATCCTATACACATGGATCTAAAAAATATGTATATGGGAATCACAATGGAAGGTGAAACATCAATGCTTTTCCAAATGCTTGCCACACCATCTTTACTATAAAAGATAAAGAGTTCTCAGACTGGTGATGAAGGGTTTCAAAAAAAAGATTAAAGTAGTGAATGACGATAGTTTGAGAGACATTATATTCGAAGAAGGAATTTTGAAATTTCGTAAGAGACATTGTGTTCCCGATTTTCATGATCTAAAAAGTGAATTGTTAGATGATGCTCATAGTTCCAATTTCTCAATAAACCCTGGGAGCACCAAAATGTGTAGAGATTTGAAGGAACATTTTTGGTAGGACAACATGAAGAGGGAGATTTCTGATTTTGTGTCATGATGTATGGTTTGTCAACAAGTGAATGCTAGAAGGAAACAACCTGGAGGAGTATTGCAACCTCTTCTCATACCTGAGTGGAAATGGGATAATATTACGATGGACTTTGTCATGGGGCTACCAAAGACTCCTAGAAGGAACGATGAAATATGTGTTATTATTGATCAACATACCAAATCAGCACATTTTCATGATATAATAGAGGATTTAACACTTGAACATCTAGAAATACTATATATTAATTACGTTGTGAGACTTCATGGAGTACCCTTATCGATTTTTTCTGATCGTGATCCCCATTTCACTTCAAGATTCTGGAAGGGCCTTCAGAAGGTATTGGATAATGAACTTCATTTGAGCACTGCCTACAACCCTCAAACAGATGGACAATCCAAACAGACTATTAAAACCTTAGAGACATGTTGAGATCCTTCTCACTTCACTTTCAAGGTATGTGGGATCAATATTTACCTCTGGTCGAATTTTCCTGTCACAATAGCTTCCATTCAAGTATTCAAATGGAATCATATGAAGCGTTATACGAAAAGAGATGTCACACTCCAACATTTTAGGGACTATGTTGATGAATGAAAACTCATTGGCCCAGAACTGGTGGAGGAAATGATGGAAACGGTGAAGGTAATCCAAAACCACATCAAAGCAGCTCAATGTAGGAAGAAGAGCTATGCTGGAAACCGAAGGAAGGGTTTGGAATTTTAGGTATGAGATCATGTTTTATTGAAGGTATCTCCATGGAATGGTGTTATAGGTTTCAGTAAGAAGGCAAAATTGAGTCCCAGGTACATCGGACCATTCGAAATTCTAGAACGAATTGGGGCTATAGCTTTCAGTTTGGCTATTCCGCCAAGCCTCTCTAAAGATCATGATGTGTTCCATGTATCACTGTTGAGAAAATACATACCTGACCCAACGCATGTACTCACCTATAAGGATTTAGAACTGGATCCCGATCTATCTTATTGCGAAGAGTCTTTAAAGATTCTGGATAAAAGAGAACAACTGTTGAGAAACCGAACGACTCGTCTGATAAATGTACTATGGAGAAACCATATGATGGAAGAGGCAACGTGGGAAACCGAGGAACTTATGATGAAGAACCACCCGATTCTTCTCATGAGGTAGTATTCTAGAAATATTTAGGTTGAAATTATTTAAAGGAGGGGAGAATGTAACACCCCAAGCTTCCATGGTACACTTCTCTTTGAATAATACAGTAGTGTCTGTTGTACGCAACTTCGAGTTCTAACACACATCAAAATCACTCAGACTAGCCGTTATGAACAGTAATACCCACTTTTTAAAATTATATAGATTTTATATTTCAAAATGGACTTCATTTTTTCAGAATATAGAAATTAGTTTAGGGTGAATTTTTGGTATTTTTCTGAAAACATTCAATTTTTGATGAATAGTGATAATCACAAAAATTTTATTAAAGATAACTTTTTAATCGACATAATTAATAGTGATAAATTATGAATTTGAGTGGTTTTAAAGTATATATTGAATTTATTTTTACCATTTAATACAATTATGGTCAATGGACGTAATTTCACATTTAAACTAGACATAAACAAGTGTCAATCTTTTGATAGTTATTATTTCTTAAAAACACGCTTTTTTTACAGTGGTAATTAATTTTAAATTAATTTCTCCACTTATGTGTTTTGAATTTAGAAAAATGGATTCCATATTTATTATCAGGAGTTAAAAATTGGGTAAATAGGTAAATTTTATTTTTATACATTTTGAATAATTACATCGGTAAATATTTTATTATCATGGTTAAAGGGTAAATCCAGTAAATAAGAATACAAAATAATATTATAATAATAATAAATTACCCTAAAACGCGTCCTAACCCTATTGGTTGATACCCTTCCAACCATGGGCATCTTTGGGTCGATTTTGGGACCCCATTGATCCATCTGTAAGTGATAATAACACTTTATATTACTTAAGTTAAAGTAAATACAAAAATGACATAAGCATATATCTTTTTAAAAAAATATAAATAGGGTAATGTATGTTATATTTTCGACTATAAATATTAAATAGAAAGCTAAAAATATTTCCAACATAATGGTATTTTATTTTCAATTTTTATACATTGAGTAATTAAATTTTACTTATGACACAATAATGATGCAGTATTTTCTTTATTAATGAAACAATCAAATAATTCGTATTATAAATGTGAAAATAAATATAATTGGAAATTTTTGATGACATCAAATAATTTAATTGGTTAATATTCTATGTTATTATTTCCTAAAAAAAGTTATTAGAATTAATAAATATGTTAAGACTTTAGCACAAATAAATTATTGAATAGTGTCAAAATTGACATAAATAAGTTTTTAAAACAAATATTATATTATTAATTTATATTCTATTCCTAAAATTCTAAGGATCAGCCAAAGGACTTATATAATGGTAGGTGTATTATTAATGGACAAATTGGGGGTCTCTTAGATGTATATAGTTATTTATTAACTATATAATATAAAAATACAAAGTAACAAGGTAAATGTCAAACTAATTAACTAAGAGTTAGAACTAAAAATATGGGTAATATAGTGACCCAAACCTATATAAACTCTCTTGTTTGAATATTTTTTGACCCATCACCACCTTATACATTGAATAATATACTTTGTATCCACTATAAACTGAATATGAATTTATTATAAAATAATACTTTAAGTTTTTCCTAAAGAGACCCCCTCCCCCTTATAAAAGGAAACCACTTCTAACAAATTTCTCACCCCACTCAATCCTTTTGGCTAGTCAAAAATATGCCCAATTAATCTGCATAAATCCCTCTACTCCTCCTAGAATCCTTACCTTAGGCAGAAGGTACTTCAAGAGTCCTTTGTGGCTCAAACCAAAGGGTGTTACCCAAATTAAAGGCAATGATTTCTCTTAGCTTCTTTTCATTTATTATACTTATCTAACCCCTAAACTCTTCTTATTATTTTCTTTTGTAACAAAACCAGTATCCTAAATATACTAGGATATTGTTATGAGAAGTATTCAAGCTAAACTTACATACACCTCCATCTACTAGGTGATGAGAAAAATGTTTCTGTGGATGGAAACCAAACGCCTGACGAAACGATGATTGTTCAATTATCTCCTACCACCTCTAATGTTGGACAATATGATGGAACTATAATTAAATATGATACTAATGATATATATTTTATATATAAGCTTATTTAATTCAATATTATAGCATAACATTATTCTTTTCATGTTGTATATATATATGATAATTTCATTTCAGGAAGTGCAGACTACCACCCCCTCAAAGTTATATGACTCGTTCATACCATACATGGAACATATAAAGGATTGTGTTAATGAAAATAAGTAACGCATATAAGATATTATATTATACTATAATAATAATATACCTATGTATCATTTGGTTTTGAACCCTTTTAAAATGAAAAATGAAATGGAAGTAGTGTTTGTGTGTTCGTACGGATTACCGTCTCCACGAACGTGATGAGATTCATTTCCCCATCATATCCATTCAAGAATAATTCTTATTTGATGAATAAAAGTAAATTTTAAGAACTTGATATCATTCTAGATATGAATATGATACAACCTATCCATAACAATCACGGCTTAGGTAATGAAGCATATAAAGAAAAACAAATCTATTAACACCCGAAATGAAGATAATACTAAAATATTATTAACAATGAAATATTAAAAGATCATATATGATATTAGATTTATATATATGATTCATGTATAATTTAATAAAAATGATTAAACTATTATACAGGAGTTTAACCTATACTCTATCAAGGAAAAGTACAAGTTCAGGGTTTATTTCACAATCTCTTCATCATCTAAGGTTGTTTATATGTAATTATCTACTGGAACCTCTTTATCATCCACATCCATGTTTCTTAAAAATTTTATTCAAAAAATTCATACGATTTTACAGAATATGGGTTAAAGTCATATATACCCTTGTTTGTCTTTTTATAAGATGTTTATAAAGGAATCTTTACGTCATTTTCCAAAAAAAAGAACCTTTTTAACCTTTTCAACAAATTAAGGTAGTAATATCTTTTTTTACTTATATGGAGGGTGTGGATATTTTCCACCATTGTAAAATCTTAGAAGCTTCCCTAACATGCTTATAAGAATATTTTCGAATTAAATGTTTTTTTTATAATTATGTGACTTTTAAATGATTTCAAAAAAAGAGATATTTCTCTCTAATATTTTTTATTTCATCTATGTCAACATCCTTTGATGGATTTTAAGCTTATTTGAAGTTTATTTATTATGATACAAAACATCCATATTGTATTGATGGTTTTGTGATATGTTTGAATGTGGATGTGATATTTTTATTCAATTCATGGTTTATGGAGAAATTATTTTCATTTTTTATTCTAGTTTTAATATGAATGCTTATGTTATGTTTAAACCTGTTCATATGATGAATTCATTAGACATAGTAAGTGACGGGTGGAGCATTCTATAGCTCCATGATTCATTGGTAGGTCTCATGAGACAAACTAGTGTCTTGAAATGAGGCCTTGAAAAAATCTTATTTGTAGTCTTGGCATGAGGCCTAGGCTACGTGGTTATGATAGTCTGGCATTATGCATTCCATCATTATGAAAGTGGTTATTGATATTTCATGTCATTATTAGACTAGTATAATATCCATGTGAATAAGTAAATGGAATTATATGATTTTATTTATACTATATTATTCTTAAGTTCAAGTTTAAAAGGCTTTTTATTTTGTTATAAATTACCTTAAATGTTTATGCTTATTTATGTATGTTTCTACTATATTTTTATCCTTACTGGGCATTTGATCTCACCCCTTTCTATGTTTTATTTTTCCAAAGAAGTGAATAAGTATTTTATGAATGACTTGAAAGGATAGTATATGGGGATATGTGTGTGGAGTCAGAATGTTGATGTAGTTTTCACCATATGATGTACTGTAAAATTAAGAATGCATCTAGTGTTTCCAAGGCTACTAAACTAATAGGCCTTTTGAGAATTGATCTTTTGTGATCATGCCAATGTTATGTAATAATGCACCAACTCTGGGTAATTGGGGTCAGGGCGTTACACCACACCCACAGTAGAGTCCCTGTACTAAAATCCAATCTTGAAACAGTTAAACCATTTTCCCCAAACCAATCTCATAGGCTCTTGGTTATAATGTTGAACTGACCACCTCTAATACCACCCAGTCATGACCCGTCCTAATAGGGACCATGCCATTACTCCCCAATCCCACCACTAATATGCTAGGGGATTTTGAATAGAACTGAGTAGGAATATCATTAACATGAGAGGAATTTATTATGTACCTGTAGGCATGAACATATCATCAATTCCAAAAAAATGATGAAATTTAAAAACCACTAATAATAAAATTAATTCATACCAATATATAAAAAATAGACTAAACTAATAATGTAATGTAAATAAAAGGGTCCAGATTACAACCCCACTAAAAAGTGTCTTCAAAACACAAATTCCAACTTGTATACAAAGGTAATAGGACTACAGTCGCTAGACATAAAATCACCTTGGCCGCCTGATCTCAAAAGTCTCCATCGGTTCCTAGTCTAGCAAGGACTCTATCAAATGTCCCTCATCTTCATAAGACACAATAGGTTTTGGAAAATCCCTTACATGGGTGAGTATAAAAATACACAATAGGATGCCTCAAAACCACAAATTAATTAAAAAAAGAAAGGTACAATCATCTCTACACAAGTATATGTCAATAATTCATAAAATAATAATATGAAGATATATCCAATACAATACTCACAGTCTAGATGTAAGTCACAAACACATTATACCAAAACAATGATTTTTGCTTGAAGATTCCATGAACCACTCATCTGAAGAGACATACTCTAGAGTTTGATAGCACTGATGACTTCCATCCAAGATATATTGTTCGTCGGGAACCTTCATCAATGAGATACATCGATAGAACTGAAGAGAAAGACATGATACCACAAATGAGGATCACAACTTGGTCCATATAGAGATACAAGAATTCCATCTCAATTAAAATATTTATTACTGGATCAACGTCTTGAAGGATTTGTTTTGTTGATACCAAAGGCTCTTCATATGTAACGAATAATGAATAGAGGATTCAACTCTGGACCCCTCGGGGGATTTCAAAAGCTATATTTAAGAAGTCCTATTGAAGGTATCATACTACTATGAATAGTAAACGATTCACACTAACCACCATATAAATGATCAAGGGAATAAACCCCAACTAAAAATTTATAGGATAGGGTGTAAAAGAGATTCATACCATGTAGAAAGGGGTACACGATGGGTACTAGGGTAATATGTCATGTCCATTAACCCAAGGTAAGACATGTTTACAATGAATCCTTACATTGTTAAAATCTAATATACAAGATGGGTATATGGTTTTTAGAACGATTCACTCGCTGTTTCCTTCCATTCGGTGTCTCGTCGGTGTACTCATCAATGTATGCTTACATGTATTCAACCTAGGTATCACTGGCCATGTATCATTACACATGGTAGACTCTGTAATTTTTCTTGTCTAACACTTGTGGGGGAGTACATACAATGTATGAAACCTGTTTAATCCTCTACATATTTGTGTACATCCCATGTAAACATAGTTATCTGGGAGAGGGCACACACCATGTTAGAAGATCAACATTCCATGTGATACTTATCTCATACCCAAAACTGTAGCCACCACTCAGGGGGGGCACATACCATGTAACCATGTAGTGAATGAATTTCCAAAATCCCTAGTTCTCAATCTATTTGTCTCTCACACTACTCGAACCACCATTTCATCCATGTCTTGGAAGGAAAATGAATATTCATACTTACTACATCACACAGTTTCCAAAAAAATTGTTCTATGTTAAAATTCAGTCTCATAATAGATTAAAATGGTTGTTATTCATTCCCATGAAGAACTTCGAAGAAAATGGATTTGGGGATACACTGTCAACTGAATTTCTTTGTGTCTGTTGTCGCACCTCTATCATGTCACTATGATCCCAAATATGTTATATCATATAGTTTTCCTAAGAACCAGGTTCAGAATGATTGATTAATCAGTATATGTTGATTCCGAGGCCAAAAGATGAATGCATGCGATCAATGATGAACATGGGATAAAAGAATAAATCAAAAAAAAGAAAAAACATGATAGAGGATTGTTTCATTTTTGTTTTGATGCTGTTAGAATAAAAATCAAATTATTCATAAAATAATCACAAGATCAAAATACAAATAAATCTTAAAGAAATAAAACCCATCCATCATGGTTATGATTGAACCATGGATCAACATGTTTGTTGATTAGTCTATTTTCATAATTGTATCAATGAACGTGGAAGTGCATCCAAATAACAAATCCTATCATTGATTGCGATTGCTCTCTTACGTTGTTTTGTCGTCATGTCGTTGTTATTGGTGGGATTTCTCAAGAATGGAAGTCATTGATCATCGATCAGTGAGTCTATTTCCATTTTTTGGGATATTTATTGAATTTTCTATCTATCAATACTCCAAAATTTCTAAGATTATTTGGCTAACAATGTGATTTACACATATGTATATTTGTATAGTAAATCACAATGTCAACAAAATTATTTTTATTTATATTTTTTTTGTTTACAATTTTGTCCTTTTCATTTTTTTCCATAGAAGTCCTACATTGACTAATGTTAAGTCCTTCATAGGAAAACACCACATTATGAAGTCAACAATTGTCTCAAATTTCCAATTCGAGTAACTGTTCCAGAGTTATTTGGGTTTAATATAATAAATTTATTTAATAATTTTATTTATGGTTGTGTCTTGGTGAATTTTTATATATATGGACTACATTGACCAGTTATAGTTTATGCCTAGCATTATTCTACAATTTGTTTCTCAATGGATTCCTCTAATTTATGATTTAGGAACATGTTTAGGAGTTAATTATCTTTTTCAGTAGAACCATGAAAGCGTGTTATTAAAATTTTTAATGTTTTTCAATCAATTGTTTTAGGGACACTAGACCTCACAATCATACACCATCTTCGTGACTAGTATCAAAATTAATCCATTAATTATTTCAAAAAAATAAAAAAAATCCAGGAAATTACAATATCTATTTCACAAACAACTATTAATATGAGACATTGATCTACTATGTTTCACAGGAATCAAATTTAATAATAATATATATAATAAAAATATAAAAATAATTCACCTACCAATATTATAAATAAAAAATTAATTGTGTAAAAAATCATTAGTATTCATTTTTTCATAATTATTTAGAAAAAGAATAATATATAAGGATATTTTTCATTAAAACTGAATCATTGAGGTTGGAAGTTCTCAGAATAACCATGTTACACTATCATTTAATTGTCACAATTCAGTTTGTTTCATTTCAATATAACGTCTATTAGAAATAAAAAAATCATGTCATGGAAGGACCCATTATCTATGAGAATAAAGTAATATCATGGAAATAGAGTTACCCTAATCCCATATTTGAGTTGTTGTAATGTGATTCCATGGGTTACACCTTAACATTTACTCATAAATTTTTTTCATGGGATGCCTTTTGATTATTTATATAGGTTGTAATTTGGATTATCCCATCAGGATTGTAGGATCAAAATGATACTGATTGTAGTATCAGTATAATTATGTACATGCTCAATATACAAGAGCGCGTGGGGGGGGGTGAATTATAAACATTAAAAAATTCCTTTGGAAATTTTAAATATGTAAATTTTTAACAAATTTAAACATCCTAAATTGACAAAGCCTCTAAGTTCTATAGACTTGTTAGATTCCAAAAATATGGTTCCAGAAATGAATCTCAAGAAATGTTACCATAGATAAATATTCTACCTTAATGCGTAAAGAATCCCTCTAATCAGAGTACAAGTACAAGAATGTATAAGAACAATTATACTTTTCTCAACAACCAAAATGAAGCGGAAAATATGAAATAAAACAAGGAAAAAGTACTAAAAAATTATCCCAAAGAGATGGGTATCCAACAACCTTGGATAAAGGTCCCTTGATTTATAATTTCAAGAATGTTTGTCTTACCCACTACATGGTATCCCTCGATACGAATATCAGAGCATGTCTTTCTATCCTTTCAATCCCTTGAACTTCATGGTAGTCGGCACCTCTTCCTTCCTATCAATGGAATCCTTCCATTGTACTCAGCAACATTCACAATCGCACGATGTAATTCGGAACAATATGTTAAGTATGCCCAAATCATGAATGTATATCTCTAGAAATAAATTTAGTAGCATATAATCTCTGGAGTCATAAAATAATAGAGATCTCATTCAAATGAGATCTTATTTATACGCACATATTCAACGGTTGTCTCCCTCCCCCAATGGTCATATTTTCCCTTGAATTTTGAAGGGACATGTACACGTGTCACTCAAACAATAGTTAGTTAATTACATAAAGAACAACATAGTTTTGTAACTCAAAAAGGAGTAAGAAAAATATGGTTGCTTAACAAAATCCATTTTTCAGGATGTAAGGAAATAAAAGTTTGCAGTCTAACCATAAACCATTCGGTGTCTATAATACCTGAATTTTAAGATTATGATTTCTTGAAGAATTCGGAATATGAATTGTATAGAATTATAGAGTATGAATTTTAATGAATTTCAGAGTCTGGATTCATATGAATTCAGAGTCTGAACTCAGAATGTTCGGAGTATGAATTCATAGGAATTCGGAATCTAAACTCAGAGTGGTCATAGTTTGAATTCATAAGAATTCATAGTCTGAACTTAGAATGTTTGGAATCATAATTTAGATAATTTGGAACATGAATTCAGAATGTTTGGAGTCTGAATTCATAAGAATTCAAAGTCTGAACTTAGAACGTTCAGAGTCTAAATTCAAAGAATTCAGAACCTGAATTCAGCTCCTAAAAATAGAATGCTATTTATCTAATTATTTTTAGGATTCTACGGTTTTAAAAACAAATCCAAATTTTATACATAGAAGGAAAATGAGTATGATTATAATATAAACAATGAAAACATGGTAAGGATAAATTTCCTTGGGGAAGGAAAATTTCTTTATGAAAGAAAAACTTGGTAAGGATAATATTTCCTTCATGAATAAAAATTTTCAAAAGGAAGGAAACTTTTCCTTATCAAAATAAAATACATATTTTTGTATGGTAGAGTGTTTGTGATTTTTAAAACAAGAAGGAATGGAAAAGTAGTAGTGAAAAATTATTGACTCAAAAATCTCCCCCTTTTTGGAAAGCACAAACATCCTTAAGAAAAATAATATATTGACATATATAATATTTTCCAGGACTATGAAAATAAAACATATCTCATTTAACACATGGGAAATGATGAATATTAAAAACTCCACCTTCCACTTTGGATACACTAAGGATCGTATTCTTGATTTCTGGATTGAGACTTAGAATTTTATTGCATACGAAAATTTTCTTGTATAAGAACTCCCACTTAGATGAACTCCCCCTTACTTAGGGAAATTTATTATTTTACTTTTTATTATTTTTTAGCATTCCTTTTTCCCCTTTTGTAATTTTATAAAAGGAATTTAGGAAATGGAAAATGAAATATGGTTCCTGAAATATTAGTACTAGACAACGAAAAATAGAAACAACATCCAAAAAATTCATTTCAATTGAAATAATTTATACATGTATGGAATACAACAAATGATTAGAATTGAATAATATAATCCATCCTTCTCTTTCGACATCAAATTATTTACAATAGTTTTGTGATTCTTGAGTTTTTTGTGATCTTCAATAGCTCGTTTGAGAGGCTGATCCGGATCATAAGTTTTATTTTATAAAGAATTAATTCTATCTTACTGAGCATTAAGAACCTTTGCATGAGCCTTCAATACTTCTTCCTGCTTAGCAAGATTCTGTTCTATCTCAATCCCGAGTTCATATTCTCTTTTCCAGCTTTGAGCAACTGAATACAAATTCTCATTAAGGACTTTTACTTATTGAATCTGAGAATTCTATTCCAAAGTTAGATTTTCCTTGGATTTATATATGAGATCCATGATCTACACATATTCTTTGCCGAATTTATCCTTGAAACATTCTTATAACTCATCAAGAATTGTCATTTCATTTATATTTTTCATTGACCAGCTGGTTATCTTCTTGCAAGATCTTCTGCGGGATTCGTAGTTTAGGGAATTGTTTTGAAATATTCTTCAATCTTGATACACTTAAGAATCACTAAAGATACTAAATACGATTTTCAGTATAAGTAATGTTGAAGAATTTGGCATCTTTATTTAATACTGAGAAATATTGGGATAGTGCCGACATGTTTCTTCCTGGACTGGACTATGAAATCATGTCACAAACTGTATGATTCTAAATCATAAATTTTTCATAGTGAGGATTCTTCTTCTATCTCAATAGCTTTCCTCTTTGAAGAACCATCAGCATTTTTCTTCTTAATCACAGCATTGGTAGGTGTATCAAAAACTACCTATTTTCCTTTATAATTCTTTAGAATGGGTTCTTATTGGTCAGGAGATTCATGCTCACTATCAGACAGCTGAATGATTTTGTCTTCATCTATATTTTCCTTTTCTTCTCCCTCCTCAACATCCACTAGATGAATGAAATCTCTATTGATGCATTCTTTTTCATTTGTTTTTCCATCTTCGTCTTCACCCTTCTCTTCATCCTTCCTAGGAGTAACAAGTGTTGAAGATTCATCTTGAGAGGTTTGGATTGAAATCTTCTTAGAAGTACATTCCTTCTCATGAAAATATTCTAATTGATTAATGTGATCATTAGTTTCATCACTGGTAACTTGTTATTATTATTCTACTTCTTCTACTTGTATAAATACCTTTACTTCCACTTTTTATGAAGCCACATATTTCTTTCTTTGTGTCTTTGGTAAAGCTTCTAATATAATGTTCTGTGGTACCAAAATATTTTTAGAGGCTTTGTCAACAGCCTTAAGAAGAGATTCCACAATCTCTAATTTGGTCATCTTATTCTTTTGTTTTTTTTTCTTTTTCTCGCATTTCAAGATCATCAGTAGTATTTTATTTTAAATATTTTGCTTCATTAGGATCCAAACCAAAGATAAGCTCCCATGCATTATTTTTCCCCTTGTCTTCCCAAAATTTTGTTACTACCTCATCCGGATATTCGTTTTTCTTCATAGGCATTAGTGGTGTGGATTGGGTTTCCTTAGCCTATGGATATTTTTCTTTGTCTTATACTTCATTCAGATTCCACTTCTTTACACACCTTTTAGATGGTTCAACCACCTCATGTTTTATTCAAATACCTTCATCTTCTTCTTCATGCAAGTCAAAGAATTCTCTGGATTCATTAGAAAAATAAATTTTCATCCACTTTAGAGTATCATCACTTACCATCATGACATTGCAATTTCTTGGCATAGAACTACACAGTATATTGAATGACTATAAACACCAAAAACTTATCATTGATAGAATGGTCGGATGAATGACAATATGAGACATCAGATTTCCATTATACATATTATAAATTGTAATCAAAATATGCTTAATCAGGTAAATCTTTCATAGATTTACCATGAAATACAGGATACACATGTCACTCATCTTCAATGTATCATTGTCCCCTTTTCTCAGAATGATGAATCATTGCACACATAATTCAAGAATCTAAAAATTTGTAGATTGGTGAACAATCTTAGATGACTTTACATCATAATGACCAAGGAAAGACATATCCTTCACCTAATTAAAACTTATTTTAACACCAAGAAGCTGATGTGATCAGAACTCTGCCTCAACCTTATATGGAACTCCAATCAAACTAGATGCCTTGGTGAAATAATGATTAATGTCTTCCCATATTTCTTGAATGAAAATTTATAGTTTCCTTTTTCCTTAAAAAAACAAGCTAACTCATAGAATTCATCTAAAAAGTAAGGATATAACAGATCCTGAGCTCCTGGTTTCAATACGCAAACACTCTCTCATCCATTTAGCATGATGACCTATAAGATGATAGAATCATACTTATAATTTTTTTTTGATGTACCAACCTTTATCTGTAAATTTGTCATTCAGAAATCGGATTGATCCTTTACATGTCTTTATTAGAAGATACTTCGACAGACATTCAGAGTTTTGGAATCCTTGAAAATCTGAAACGGGCTTATGTTGGTGGGAAGGGCTTCAGCATAAACAATCTTGATTTTTGATGTGGGATGACCATCAGGGGTCCTTTATATATTGGCATGTGAGGCGACGGTTCGACTTCCGTACTCAATCCAATGGTTGAAAAATATTTTGATCAGATCTGACTGTTGAGATGATATTGGAAAGGAAATATTGATATAATCAAATCTTTTGTGGTATTATTAAGAAAGAAATTCGGATTTAAGAAAAAAAATGAAAAAAATATATTTAAAAATAGGTGAAAATACCGACATGTAAGTGATGATTATGAAAATTTAACAAAGGGAACATACCTTTTGGATTGCTAGGAAAATTATTCGAATTGAGTAAAATTCTTCATAAAGAACTTTAGATTCCAAAAATATTGATTACGAAAAATCAAACTCTGAAAAATTTTATAACTATGAAAAAATCATAAATCCTTCATTATGAATATTTTGAAAAACATCCTTACGAAAATTTAGAAAATCCTCATTACGAAAATTTAGAAAATATTCATTAAAAAATTTAGAAAATATTCATTATGAAGATTTAGGAAATCATCATTACAAAAATTTATATAAAAAAATTGACTACGAAAGAAATTTTTATATTACAAGAAAAATAAGTAAAATATAATTTTAGAAATTTAACAAACATATTTACTCCCCATATGAAAGGGAGATTCTTATTGTAAGGAGATTGGTTTCAACATGAATTTATCATGAAAGATTTTCGTACAGTTATCATTTCTATCTTCGGTTTCATGTATTCAAATATATCGGAGGGTAAAGATTTTGTGAAAATATCAGCAAGTTGATCTTGTGTTGTGATAAATTGAATAATGATATCACCATATTATGTGTGATCCCAAAGAAAGTGATGCCTAATATCTATGTGTTTCTCATGAGAGTGATGCACATGGTTTTTTACTTAATACAATGTTACTAGTACTCTTACACAAAATTTTTGTTTTGGTAATAATAATAACATCATCTATGACTGTGTGTTGCATCCACAAAACCTGAGCACAACAACTTCTAGCTGCTACATATTCATCATCAGTAGTGGAAAGTGTAACTGAGTTTTTATTTTTTCATGACCAAGAAATTAATGAATCGCCTAAGAAATGAAAATTTATAGATGTAATATTCATATCCATTCTACATCCACCAATGTCTGCATCAGATAATTTTTTTTTAAAAAAAATTTATAGAAGTATAAACGATTCCTAGATCCATGGTTCCCCTTAAGTAGCGAAAAATCATTTTCACTACCTTGAAATGATCTTTCTTAGTAATAGATTGATATCTAGAACATAAGCATACTGAAATCATCAAGTCTAGTTGACTAACTGTCATGTAAAGTAGACTTCATATCATAACTATAAAAGATGTTTGATCTACTAGTTTCCCAACTTCCTCAAGATCAAGTGAATATGCGGTACCAATGGGATTACTTATACTCTTAGTTTTGTAATATCCATTATTTTTAAGTAGATATTTAATATAATTGTGTTGGGTTAAATAGATTCCTTCTGGTGATTGAGAAATTTTAAAACTAACAAAAAATGATAACACACCCATCATAATCATTTCAAACTCAAATTTCATTAGATCCGCAATGGAATCAGTTAAAGATTATTTTGATGAACCAAATATAATTTAATCAACATAAATTTTAACAATCAAGACATTTTTATTATCTTTATTTATAAAAACAGTAGGATCAGAATTTCCCTTAACATAAATATTTTGAAGCAAAAATCATGTAAATCTATAATACCATGCTCGAGGGGCTTTATTAAGTCCATACAAATCATTTGAATGTTTGTAAACATGTTAAGTATGTTTTTTATCATCAAAACCTAGAGTTTGTTCAATAAAAACATCCTCTTGAACAAAACCATTAATGAAAGAACATTTAACATCCATTTGGAAAATTTTTAAACTGAAGAATGCAGTAAAGGACTATATAATACGAATATATTCGAGTCTAGATATTGGAGCATAGTTTTCTTCATATTATATTCCTTCTTGTTGATTATAGCATTTAACAACCAATATAGCTTTATTTCATACTATGATTCCATTTTCTTCACATTTATTTCTGAAGACCCATTTTACTTCCATAACATAAGTTTCCTTAGGCCTTTCAACCAAGGTCTAGACTTTATTCCTTTCGAATTAATTTATCTCATCTTGCATAGATTTTATCCAATCATCATCATTTAATCCTTCATCAATGCTTTTTTGTTCTAATTGGGGAAAAAATTCTAGATGCTATAATTTATTTATTAAGTAACTTCTAGTCCTTATAGGTTGATTTACATCACCATTAATACTATAACTAAGATGATTCTTTAGAAACTACTGATTTGGGTTTTGTAAAACCTATTCATTAATATAGTGTAATAATTCTTCCGAGGTAAAAGTCCCAGAAGTATTTTCTTGAACATTTTCCTTAACAGAAGGATCTTCTAACAAAGGTTGATAATCAGTTTTTGAAAAGACATATGATGATGTAGGTTGAGGTTGATAAAAAAATGATCAGTTTCATCAAATTTGACATATACTATTTCTTCAATAGTACAAGTGTTTTATTTAAATATTTATAAGCCTTAAAAGTTTTGGAGTATCATAAGAAAATTTTGTCATTAAATTTTGGTGTGAATTTGTATAGATTATCTTTAGTATTCATGATGAATAACATGAAACCAAAAACCTTGAAGTTGTAAAGTGTAGGTTTTCTACCATTCCATGACTCATAATGAGTTTTATTAAGAAATAGGCTGATCAAAATATTATTTATAATATATCAAAAGTACTCACAGCTTCAACCCAAAAATGTTTGGTTACCAAATATTCACTCAACATGGTTCCTGTTATCTCTTGAAGAATTATATTTATTCTTTCAATAATACAACTTCTTTTATGTGTTATGGGTGCTAAGAAGTTATGATTAATTCCTTTTATACTACCAAAACATTCAAAATCAGAATTTTGAAATTCTCATCCATGATCACTATGAATAGTAATCAAGGGACAATTTTTCTCATTTTTAACATTGTTTCTAAATGTTTTGAAATAAGAAAAATCTTTATATTTATTTTCTAGAAAATAGACCCAGGTAAATCTAGTGTACTCATCAACTAAGACAAATATATAATATTTTCCTCTAATGCTCCCAGTTTTTGTTGGACCAAAAAATCCATATGAACTAGTTGTAATGCATCAATAGTCGAGACTTCACCAACTAATTTAAAAAATTATTTATGTTTCATTCCATATTTAGATGGATAAAAAAACATTAGAAGAATAAAATCTAAGATATGGTAGATTCTAAACTAGTCTTTTCATATAGAATTTTCATAGGTTCCTAAGGTTATAATGTCCTAACCTTCTGTGAAACAACCAAGAATGATCTTCCATTGTACTAGTGCAAGGTAGGTCTTGGTTCCTAAGGTATTTATGTTTAATGTGTAACCATTATATTAACTATTGGACGAAAGAATAAACACTTCCATGGATTTTTGTACTATGAACTTTTCATTCCTAAAATTAACAAGGAAACATTCATCACATAATTGAATTAAGCTAATGAGGTTGTGCTTAAGACCCTTAACAAATAAAACATTTTGAATCAAAGTTATTCCAATATAAAAAATGTTACATATACCAATAATTTCTTGCTTAGAATTATCTCTGAAAGTTCATTTTCTTCATTTCGTTTTGATAATCTTTAAATGATAATTTTGTTACCAGTCATGTCTCAGGAAAATCCTCTATCAATGTACCATGTATTGCAGTTGGAACTATCATTACTTTCCTGAAAATAAGAGTTTTAGAATTTTGGAACCCAAACATTTTTCGATCCAGAAACTTCTGAAAGAAAAAATTTAGGTATCCACGTTTTATTTGAAAAATATGCTTTATGAAAACCTAATGATTGTGTTTTGATTATAAAACTATTTTTTTTTTCAATGCCCACCACACTGACACTTAGTACTGAAAATGGAACTTTAAGGAACAAAACAATCGTAACTAAATATCAGGTTTGAACTAATATAACAAAATCCACAATTATTCCTTAGAGGTCCAATTCGGGAATACATCTTATCAAAATTTTCATTTCCTAAGGTATTGTTTGACAAATAAATCCTCAAGGAAAATATTTCTGAATTCATGCTAATAAATATGTTCTTATCCTAAAAAAATCTGTTTTAGCACTAGAGCTTGGAATGAAAACATTTTACATAGAAATTAATTTTTCAAGATCCATAAAAAGTTTATCCTTCATAGAATTAAATTCCTCAAGGTTTTTTTAAAATACTTTCAAAATTAAGGTCTTTTTATCATGATCTTTAGAAAGATCTGATATTTCCTTAGTAAGAGTACAAATTCTATAATTTTCCTTATCAAAATTTTCCTTGACTTTACAATTTTCATTCTCAAGAAGCATAGCAATCCGAGAAAATTTTTCATAGGTATGTAATGTATTATCTTCATCAGAAGTAGATTCTTCATATGAGGATTCATAATATTTAATATCAATATACTTATAATTAAAGGACACATTAGTTATGGATTCATCATTATGTACGTTTTACATTAAACAATGATTTTCAATAGGTTGTCTGGCAAGCAAACTAAGATTATTCTATCCAGAAGATTCGTAATCTGAGGATTCATTAGGAGAGTCTCCACCACTGGCACTCTAGGTGTCATTAGCTTTCAAAACATTATTAGCATTATCTTTGTAGAACTTATTTATATTTTTCTTGGATAGATTTTCCTTTCTATCTCTTCTCTTAAGCGTAAGAAAATCAGGTCTTATATGTCCAGTTGTTTTACATTCATAACCAGTGACTTCAGAGTCTTTATTATCTTTAATTTCATTATTCATGTATTTATACTGAAAGTATTTCTTCCCAACTCTACTATTTATCCTTCGAGGAAGATTAGCTATTTCATTCTCAGAATGCTCACTTCCACTATATTCAGATTTTATGACAACATTCTTAGATTTAGATCTAGTAACCCTATTAGGAGTTATGGATTTCACATGATTTGAAGTAGTTGTAAAAGAAAAACTTCCATTCCCATTATTCTTCTTAACATTGTCAGTATCTCTCTTCATTCTAATATCATGTTGATGATGTGTGTCAAATAATTCATCAAAAGTTATCTATGAAACTTTCCTATTCTCATCTATAAATGTTCTCTTAGAATCCCAGTAATTAGGCATATTGTCTATAATCTTATCTACAAGTACCTCATCATCTAAACCTTTTTCACCCATGGATTGTAAGCTGTTGACAATAGTCATAAAAGTCTATTGTACAATATATATAGGTTCTCCATAAGGAAAGGAACAACTTGGTTGCTCAGCTATAATCATATCTTTTATAGTTTAAATATCATTGGAAGTATTAAATTGAGAAGTTCAAGCTTCTTCCAAATAAAATTTGTGGCATCACAATATGAAATCTGGATCTATATATTCCCGGTCATGGAATACAACAAATTATTGTGTACCTTATAATTCAGTTGATATTCTGACTTCTCTTGATCAGTAAATGTTCTGTCTTCTTTATCCAGAATCTTGTAATTTCTAGTAATCATAACAATGTTGTACACTCCAGTGTTAAAAAAAATCATCATACGATCTATCCAATATTCATAATAATTCCCATAAAAAATAGGTGGTCCAGTTGGATTATGATTATCTATGTAACCAACATTCAATCCTTCCATCTTAAAGAAAATCATTACATACAAACATTTCAGAAAAAAAAGTTTGTAAACAAGTATAAAAAATATCATATGCATGGAAAAAATAGATCATTGAAAATCATGAGTAAGAAAACTTATATGTTAATATAAGTATTTCAGAGACCTCCTCTAAAATCAATTGTATGATCGAAATGATACTGATTGTAGTATCAATATAAATATGTAGATTCACAATAAAAAAGAGAGGGGGGTAATTGTAATCATTAAAAAATTCCTTTAGAACATTTAAATATGGTAATGTATAACAAGGTAAAACAAGGTAGATTCACAAAGACTCTTAGTTCTACAAACATGATAGATTCTAGAAATATGGTTCCAGAAATTAAACTTAAGAAAAGTTTAAAATGATAAAGATTCTACCTTAAAGCATATATAATTTCTCTAATCGGATTAGTACAAGAAACTATAAAAATAGTTATACCTTCATCAACATGAAAAATACAGCAGAAAACCAGAAGAAAAACAAGTAACAAGTAGTAAATATTTGAAACAAAAAAGATGGGTATCCAACAACCTTGGATAAAGGTACCATGATTTATACATTTAATAATGTTTTTCTTACCCACAACAGGGTAATTCCTCGATATGAATATCGGAGTCTATCATGATATCACCGCAAGCCCTCAAAATTTAAGGTAGTCAACACCTCTATATTCCTATCATCGGAAGCCCTTGAATGTACTCGGGAACATTCAGAGTTGCATGAAGCAATTTTGACAAATATGATCATTAGTCGCAAAGAATGAAAGTCTCTCTCTAGAAATCATATCAGTAACATGTAATCTCTATTATTGTGGAACAGTAGGGAGCTCATTAAAATGGGACACTATTTATAGGCACATCTTCAACAGTCATCTCCATCCTCAAAGAGTCATATTTTTCATTTAATTTCAGAGGTACATGTACACGTTTCACTCAAAAAATTGTTAGTTAGTTATAGAAATCACGACATCATTTTAAATTTCAAAAAATATTTATTAAAAATATGTTTGCTTAACCATATCCATTTCTTGGAATGTATGAAAATTAATGTTCAGAGTCTGACCAAAAACCATTTGGGGTCTATTATACATGAATATTTAGATTCTGTTTTCATGAAGAATTCAAAACATAAATTATATAGAATTCGAGAGTCTGAATTTCATGGAAATTTAGAGTTTGGATTTATAATAATTGGGTGTCTGAACTCAGAAAGTATGGAGTCTGAATTCATAGGAACTCAGTGTCTGAACTCAAAATGTTTGGAGTCTGAATTCATAATAATCCTGGGTCTGAACTCAGAAAGTTAAGAGTATGTATTTAGTAAATTCGGAATCTGAATTCAGAATGTTCGGAGTCTCAATTAAAAAGAATTAGTAGTCTGAACTCAGAATGTTTGGATCCTGAATTCAGAGAATTCATAACCTGAATTTGGATCGTGAAATCATAATTCTATATATCAAAGTATTTATAGGATTCTGAGGTTTTAGATAAAAATCATAATTTTATATTTATAAGGATAATGAGTTAGTTTATAATATGAACAATGAAAACATGGTAAGGATAGATTTATTTGAGGAAGGAAAATTTCCTTATGAAATAAAAAATTGTTAAGGATAATATTTACTTGAGGAAGAAAAATTTCCTCTAGGATGGAAAATTTTACTTATAAATATATAATACAATTTTTCATTATGATAGAGTGATGGTGATTTTAAAAACAAGAATGAATGGAAAGGTCATAAGGAATCCTTATTATCATAACAAGGATATGTTATATAAACCTAATAAAAGGGGTAAGGTGGAGACCTCCTTTTCTTCAATTTATCTCTATTAATTCTCTTCATTCGTGTTTTCTGATCAATGAGGTTTTTAATAATCATAATGTATTTAATATTTAAATATATATTGTCCACTCATCTCGCTATAATTATTATTATGATATATGAATATATAATTTGTGTTTTTTCAGGTGAATTGACTATATAATTATTAAATAACAATTATATGATAACGATTAAATTTACTATGAAAAATTATAGTTTATAAAGGGTAAGTTTATATAAAATAACACTATTTGAATTATGTAATGTTTTGATGTATATTTATTCATGTATGTATTTTAATTATGGATTAATTTTCAAATTATATTGTTATGTAATTTAATGATTAGGTGGGTTTTTAATTGCTATTATTTTTAGGGTAGCAACATTAATACTGTAAATGATTATATGGAGATATAGAACCTGTATTCAGTGTTATGTTAAGTCATTTACCCAAGGATGGATAGTATAATTTATTGATAATGTTTACTTTTGTGATCATTTTAATGAGTTTTTTTATGGTTTTTATTTAATTATGTAACAAAATAATAGAAAGATAAAAAACAATGACGTTAGAGTATGAAATGATCATGACATAGATGATATGAGGGTTACATAATAAATTATAAATCATAGGGGGTGTTTTTATTAGTATTTCTAAATCATAAGACTCATTTAAAATTTTCATAGTTTTGTTCTAGCACAATCCCATTATCTTTAAAACTAATTTTTTATGTAAATATTTGGATTATGAATTAATTTTTTTTTCATGTAATATAGATTATGTTAATTCCATAGTGAACATTATGTTTATGTTGGGTTAAGGTTATGTTTCTCCTTATCCACTTAGGATATTATTGGGTAGTAGAGAACTAATTCTATTCATCAAGTTCACATGATTGGATTAAAATCACATTTCATCCAACAATCCCATAATTTCACATACCCTATGGCCAGTATAATAAAAAAATAATAAAAAAGTAACTAAATAGACATAATCCAATTACTTTATGATTTTAGCATCAACCCACAAACACTCTTCTCATTAACACTAGTGGTTATTTATGCATTTGTATTCATGCTTCACAATAAAAAATATATTTTTTTAATGATTTTATTTAATGGTGATCCTGAGAAATCCACCTCTAATTATAATGACCCATCCGTTAAAATTTCATAATCGTGAATTAAGATAACAACTCACATAGAAGATCTTTTCATATATAGAGAATTAGAGAAATATTCTATAACTTAAACATATCAACATTAGTATTACAAATTATACACTTATACTCATTATCCAATTTAATTCATAATAAAAAAAACATAAAAAACATGGTTTTATTTCATGCCTAATCATCACAACATTTACTTGATCACATCCTTGACTCTATTAACTTTTAAATTTTGTTAAAAAACATTTCAAAACTTGCGATTAGAAAAAAAAATTCAGTAAAGAATACAAAAAGAATAAAAAATGTTAGTTTTTCAAAACAACATGTAAACCATGAATATTATATCATACGTAATAATGTTAACCATTATGATATAGTAAATACTATTCACTTAATAAAAGATCATTTATTACCCTTTTGTTACAAAATTATTACCATAAAACCAATAATAAGAACATATAACATATAAAATGTAATCATGGGATATAATCAGACATAAATGGAATTACTATATGGTCGAATTCCATAAAAAATTATTAAAAATTGAATAGCCATATGATTTAATTACATACCAAATGAAGTTGATGTTATAACATAACCACTCGTCCATGGTTTTTCATAGATCCACCCTTCATTTGGTTTATCACGTAACCACCCGTCAAATTTCCATGTACCATTATATAATCATCACACATAAAATATTATAAATATCCTCATTTCAAACAAAAAATTACATTTAAAATCACAAGTAAAAATTTTATGATATTGAAATAGTAAATCCACTTTCAAAACCATTTTAAATGTAAAAATATTTATAAAGATTATATAGTATTTATTTTCTATTTGAAAACATCACATTCTGTTATGGAAGAAGAAAATTCAAATCATGCTCCCGACGATGGAAAGGTTGTTGTTATATCACATGTTAAAAACATGTGTTTTTGTTTATTAATAATATTCATAGAAAATAGATTCCATCTGATTGAAATTAAAATTAAAAGGTGTTAATTATACACCATTTTAAATAATTTCATGTATAAATTAATGTATTCTTCAATGAAATGTGATTAATACCTAGTTCTTTACCTCGAATCTAAAGTTCAAATATGCTCTTTGTGATTAACGATTAATAATCATAAGTTAATTTATAATAAAATTATAAAAAATCTCAATTTTATTATTCCTTTTATATAACTTATTATCATTATATGACAATCATATTATTATTCATGTTCATATCTTCTGTGATTTTTATGTTAGTTAAATGAGTCAAAAATGAACTTATTTCAATTACAAATTGTCCATGTGGTTAAAAGTACATTACATCAAGAATAATACTCATGATTTTGATATTATATATATCATATATATATATCCATTATTTATGTATTTATATCCATTATATATTTATTTAGAATAGTTTATAAAATATGAATATAAAAAATGTAATGCATGGTTCATGCAGACAATAAGCCATACGTACGGATGAATGATATTTTCAAATTTTTTCAGATTTAAAGGATTGAAAACTAAATGATACATAGGAAAATAATAATTACAGTATGATATAAATTTTATATATGTTACATATGTTCATTAATTCCATACATTATACTTTCCATGTCTAGTATAAATGAGTCATATCACTTTTAGGGGGCAGTAGTCCGCACTTCCTCTATTGAAATTATTGCGTTTATTCAATATGAAATTTATAACAGAATGTTTTAAATGATAATTATAGAAATATAGAGATAAAATAAATATAACATATAAAATTTATAATTATAGTTCTATAATAATTTTCACTATAAGAGTTGGTAGAAAAATATTGAACAATCATAATTTCATGAGGTAGTATTTCTTCGTCTCCCGAAATAGAATTTTCTGTAACCATTGGATTGTTGTATGTGTATATGTAGTTCTAATAAAGATCATAAATAAAACCTATTATATTTAAGAAACTGAATTTGTTATATAAATGAATAATAAGAAGAGCATAGTGTGTGTAGAATGAAAAAAATAAAGGAAAGGAACTAGAGAGAAGACGATACCTCAAATCAGCTAACTTCCTTTGATTTGAGCCAAATGGCTTTCTTGAATTGCCTTATTCCTAGGAAAATGCATCACTAATAAAGGGAGGAATGTTGGGTGATTATTATAGACATTTTTAGAAGATACAATGGGAATTAGAGATATGAGTACTGGGTTAGATGTCATGTCCTCTTATAAGAGGGATGAGGGACATGTTAAGAATGTTTGAAATTATTATTTTATTATAAAACAGTTTTCATTTTCTAAAAGGTCCCAAAGTAATTTATTTTAGAGATACCATTATTTTGTTTCTAAAACCTCTCAAAATTTAGTATTTGAACAATTATAGGTCAAAAAAATTACCTTATCTTTTAGCTTTAACCCATAGTTAAATTTTTCAAATTTTATCATGTATTATTGTATATTCATATAGTAAAGTTATTATAGAACAATAAAATGACAATAAAACCAAAGGTAATTCATTAATTGAATTTTCTACATTATATACATCATTTTTCCAAATCTTATATTTTGTAGGACTATTATATCATTTAATAAAATATTATTTGTTTAAAAACATCATTTATATTAATTTTTATACTATTCATGTCACCGCTTTTTAAAAAATCCATAACAAGTTGATTATTTCTAAAAACATCATTAATACAAAGATAAAAAAACATAGTCATCCATAAAGTTCGTGTTATGAAAAAAAAATTAAATAAATTTATTTCTATTTTTATAATCTCATTTATTTAAATAATTCATTCACAAGGTAATCACCACATCACCATTGTGTCATAAATATATTTATTTATTTGATGTCTAAAAATTATAATTAAAATACCTTGATATAGGAAATATTTTCATCTTTATAATTTCAATTTATAGTTCAATAGATCACTTATATAACTCCATAGATACATTTTTGTTGTAAAAGATACATGTTTTTGTTATATTTTCCTTAACATTAAATTAAAAGTAATTAAATGTCATTTTCACCGATAAGTGGCTCCATGAGGTCCTAAAATCCAACCAATGATGCCCATTATCGGTCATATTTATTCTTATATAATTAGTACATGTGTCAGTGTAATTTAATATTATTATAATATTTTTTACCCGTATTTATAATATTTACCCTTTAACAATGATAAATAAAATATTTACTAAAGTTACTACTCATAATGTCTACAAATAAAAGTTAACTACTTAAAAAGTATGGAACTTATAATTAGAAATATGGAATATATTTTTCCCAATTCTAAACACAAAATTTCTAGAAATTAATTAAAAACTAATTCCCATTGTCAAAACCAAAAAAGGGGTTTTTAAGATTTAAAAACTACCGAAAAATGACATTTTTTATGTCCAATTTCAATGTAAAATTATATAAAATGACCAAAAATGGATTAAATTATAAAATTATAATTCAATTACACTTTAAAATGAATTAAAAGTAATGTCTATCTATACACGTAAATTAGATTAAAAGGATTTTTTGAATTAAAATGGATTATTTTTCACTATTCATTAAAAAATGAACATTATTAGAAAAATACCAAACATTTACCAAAAGTAAACCTTTATGTATTACTTATAGAAAAGATTTTTATTTTTTAAAATGGAAAATATAAATTTGAAATAATATATTTAAAAAGCTTCACCATCTAAAGGTGGTAAAAGTACATTTTAAAAATATTTAATTATTTATGCTTAAAATTAGATTCATTCTCTTTTTAAGCCTCTAAAATGTATCTTATAAATGTAGAAAAACATTTAACAAACATTTTTAATAATTACATTATTAGTTCTATTAATTTATCCCAATTCAATGGATATAAACTAAATATCATTTAAAATTACTATATTTCATAATTATTTATTAGTACGACTCAACCTTTTGTGAAAGATGAGATTTCAGGAAAAACCCATTGGTGTGTGTCGGGTACACCATCGAATATAGATTTCATTTTAAATTAAAAATAATATTTAATTAATAAATATTAATAATTATGAAAATTTCATATTCTTTATTTACCTGGGACCTTACGTCCTTACCCTTTTTAGAAATTATATCCTTGAATTTTTTTAACCTATCAAACAAGTGGAGGTATTTATCTCTCATAACATTTTAAGATTACCATGTTTCCTCTTCAACCATATGGTTTTCCACAAAACCATAACCTGAAAAATCACATTATTCCACAACACATTCTCTCTATGTCCAACAATCAGGACTGTTTGTTCCTCATAATAAATATTCTCTTCCAACTGAAAGTCTTCTACACACAAAACATGACAATAATTTTTCATATTCATTATTAACCTTGAAACATTAAAAAAATAATTTGCCTTGGATAAATTTTAAGGTAAAGACACTCAGTATGTAACTGATCCCAATTTCTCAAGAATTTCGTAAGGTTCAATGAACTGTGGAATCAATATCCCCTTCTTACGAAAATGCATCACACTTTTCCATTCTGAAAGATTGCGAAACACATTATCCCCATCCTGAAAATAAAGATCCTTCCTAATGTTATCTAAATTACTTATCTTTCTTCTCTATGATATCCTCATGTGTTTTTATATCAAATGCTCAATTTTTTCCATCTCTTCTACCAATCCTAGTACGATCGGTTTTCATTCAACTATTTCATCCCAAAAATCTTGATTTCGACATCGATCCCCATAAAATTCCTCCCATGGATCCATATTTATACTAGAATTAAAACTGTTATTAAATGATATCTCAACAATAGAATGTTGATTGTCCCATTTTACCTTATAATTCATTCAGAAAGAAGGTGGCCTATCATCTATTGTCTAAATTATTCATTCTGACTACCCATCTGATTGATGATGAAAAGTAGTACTAAAATTAAATTTATAACCCAATGACTAAAAATGCCTTTCCAAAAGATAGAAGTAAACCAAGGATCATGATCTGATAAAATGGAGAGGGATCTCGATGATACCTGATTATCTAATTAATATACAATTGAGAATTCTGATCTAGAGATAAAGTATCTCAAATATGATGGAAAAGTACAGATTTAGTCAATCGATCAATAATAAACCATACTGCAATACACCCTTGAGATGACTTTGGTAATCCAACAATAAAGTCCATAGATATATTTTCCCATTTTTTATCTAGCACCAGAAATGGCTAATACATTCCTTTTGCTTACTGCCACTCAACATTAACCTGTTTAAAAGTCATTCACTTCACAGAAAAGTCAGCAATATATCTTTTCATTCCATCCCACTATTAATACTCCCAAAGTTCACATTACATCTCTCTAATACTGATATGAACTGAAAAATAAGAACTATGAGCTACACATAACAACTAATTGTTCATATATTAATTGAAATACTCACATAATCTCTTCCCATATCTCAAAATACAATCAATATCATTGTTAAATTTAGGAAAATTTCCCTTCTGAACCCACACTATATTTTTCTATAACGCACTTTCTTCCTTTTGAACATGCTTAATTCCATCAGATAGATATGATTTCCCCGACACCAGAAACATAATAGTGAAATTTCCCACACCAACAACATCTTTTCAAATGATAATCAAATCATTAATCATAGGATCTTGTTCCAATCATAACATGGTTAATGTAGTATTACATTTTCAACTAAAAACTTTATCGAATTTATTTGCCTTTCCAAGATGGTAATGAATCGTGAAATCATAATCCTTGATTAATTACAATCATCACCTATGTATCATGTATGATTATTTATATGTGAGTGAATATATACATCAAACATTTGTGCCCATTATATATTTCAAATTTTACTCCATACATTTTATGACTCAAAATTTTTAATGAAAAAACAACAACGGTTAATTCCAAATCATGTGTAGGGTAATTTTACTAATGTGGTTTCAACTGATATGATGTATAAAAAATTACTTGATCATTCTCTATTTTGGAAAAACCAATTCCATTCAACGAATCATAACTGTATATAACAAATTTACCATCTTGGGAAGGTAAATCCAAATCTAGAGCATTCACCAATCATCTTTTTTAATTACTAAAACCAATAATCATATTATTTATTCTATATGAACTGGCTACCTTTTCAAGTTAACATTGTCAGTTTTCTAGATAAACATGAAATATATTCCACAATACATCGATAAAAGCCTACAAAAACCAGAAAACTATGAATGTCGGTTATATTTGTGGGTCTTTTCAATTCTTCAACAAATATTGTCTTATGTGGATCAATAGTTATGACACAATTATAAATAATGTGACCAAGGAATGATTTTTTTTGTAAAGAAATCTCACATATGCTGAATTTCCCATACAATTTTTTCCATTAAAGATTGCAAGATAACCATTAAATGGCTTTTATGTTCATCATTTCATTTAGATTATACCAACATTTAATAAATAAACACAATCACAAACATATTCAATAACTCACAGAATATACATGTCATAATATCCATTAATACAATAGGTTCATTGGTTAACCAAAAAACATAACTAAATTTTCATAAAGGCTATATCTGGTAACAAAAACGGTCTTCAGAATGTATGATTAATTTATATTCAACTAATGGTATCTCGATCTCATCTCAATATTTGAAAAATATAGAGCTCCTAGGTGTTGATCAAAAAAATAATTTATTTTTTTCAAAGGATAATTATTATTAATAGAGATATTATTCCAGGCTATATAATCAATGAAAAATATCATTGAACTATATTTATGTTTAACAAAAAAATACTGCAACACCGCATGGTGATCTTCTAGGTCGAAAGAAAACTTAATCTAACAACTCCGATAATTTTTTTTGACACTAAAAGTTCAATTTCAACCATTTGAAAAGGAGGTTTGGAAATTGTATTAGCATAAAGAACTATGTAAATAGTAAACTCATCTTCATAATCATGTATTATACCAGAATACTCCTCATAAAAAAACATCATGATACTCATTTACTACGTGCATATCAGTAATCTGAGTAGTTCCATTTTTTTCAACAATATGTGGAAGTTAACATTAATTTAGACCTATCACTAGTTTCTCAACTTATTGGTATTTTATCACATATAATGGTTCATTCTTGTACACAAAGTGATAGAATTTATTATATGAATCATATTTATCTATACTGTTAATCATTGAATTATAAATAAAAATCCAATACATTTGAAAAAAAGACATCAAACTCTACTAGAGGAAAAAAATTTATGTAGGTAAATTCATTCCACAAATATGGATAGAAATATTCTTATAATTTCGTTTTTCCCAAGAATTTCCTTCTAGTGTTTTAAGCATAAGTTCTAGATTCATTTGATGATATGGAATTCTACATTTTTCAAAAAATATATCTGAAATGAATGAATGTGTTGACCCTGAGTCAGAAAATACATTGGAAAAATAAAAAAAGTACCTAATACACCTTCATTTGATGGTCTAATATCAATTTAACTAGTTGAAAAATATTTCTCTACACCCTTCTACTTTTTATATCACTATTATCCATCATATGTAATCAACATTTGACACACATTGGCACAATTATTAATCCCATTACAACTAAAAAAACATACAGCTGGCTTTTCATTATCGACCTGATCATCTTCTACAAAATTAACAGCAATATGACTAGTCTTTCCTCACCGAAAGAACTTACAATACATTGATAAACATTCTATAGGATTATTTTTACCACAGTTTTTAGAATATGTCAATATAATTTTCATACGTCTTGGATTATTAGAGGAATACTTTTACTTTTTCCTTCAAACTAGACCTCATCTTTTGCAGGCTCTCATAGAACACATGATCATTATAAAACTATATTTATACCTTATCGACACATCTGGAATGTTTCTAATAGATTTTGAATTCACGAGAGTCTAATTCTCTTTAATATTGTGGCTTCAGTATGGAGTAAAATAGATTTATCATAATAACAAGAACTTGTATGATATTTGAAGAATACCTTGCCAGTAGACTGTACAGTTCTTTATAAGTAGCCACTAGGTCATCCTCCTGCCTCTATTCCATGAATTTTTTTCCATCCTATGTCAAACCTCATTAGGAAAATATTTCTCAAGAGAGATTCTATTGAATTGGTCTCAACAAAGAGCATTAATGTCCTCACTCTACCTGATATTTTTAATCATCGACCACCATTGATCTGTTCCTCCATTTAAACAATAAAAATTTAGACTAACCTTTTTTCTTTTTGTACAACCCATGTTTACAAAATTCCTTTCTAGTAATTTCATTCATTTTTCATCATGAACAGGGTTATATGATCTTCTAAATGATATTAGATGTTGCCTCAAAAAATGATTCACAATACACATGTACTTTGGGGTTGATCTGGATGATCTTGTGCGTGTATACCACTATTAATTATATCTTTATTCATGTATTCCATTACTGTTAGAAAACTATCCAGTTCTGATTCCAACCATCTTAAGATGTTGATTCGGATGGTTATTCTCTTCTATATGCACTCGCAACACTATTGCCCTATTTCTTCTGTGTAAAACCATTCTGGACAGACATATCCAAGATAAAGTAACATGGTAATCATAAATTGATATATCATTTCAATGTTTTCACAATATCAAAATCATTTATGGATATTCTAATAATAAACTTCTAACATATAAATTTACATAAATTGACATCTGATACCAACTATATTTACCTATCATTAAACATTTAAGAATATTGAATTAATTTAATAATTCACATTGAGGATATTTTCAAGTTTAAATATTTAGAATATTATGCCAGAACTTATATATAAAAGATTTAATATTTAACTGAAAAATCATTTAATCACTATCAATTTTAATTCATAAAAAAACTCAAAATGGTTTAGTTTAACTCTTAAACATCACAATGATTCATTGATCACATTCGTGACTCAATTAATCTTTATGTCTTGTGAATTTGCTTTCAAAAAATAGGATGATCATAAAAATATCATTAAGGAATGCAAAATGAAATAATATTAATTTTTCAAAACAACATTTAAACCTTTAATACTCTATTTAATTAATGCTTTTCACATTTATGATGTCGTAAGTACTCTTCAATCAATAAAATCTATATGAATACCCTTTTTTAAAAAATATATTACCATAAAAACCATATAAATTTCACATAACATATAAAATGTAAACATGGGACATTATCATATAAAAATGGAATTACCATATGGTAAATTTCCACATTTAATTCCTAAAAATGGAATAAACATATATCCGAATTCTATACCCAATGTATTGGAGGTTATAACATAACCACCCATCCTTGGTTTAACATGGAACCACCTGTAATTTGGTTTTTAATATAACCAATCATAAAATTTCCAAGTATAATTTTATAATCATCCCACATAAAATATTGCTAATATCAACCTTTCAATCCTAAAATTTTATTTGAAATCAAAAAAAAATCAAGATGTTCTAATTGTAAATTCACTTTCAAAACAATTTTCAATACCCAAATATGTAAATATGTTATATGGTATTTAGTTTTTATTTAAAAACATCACATCTTTTAAATTAATCCAATATATAAAATAATTATCATGGCGGGGGAAAGGAGGTTGTCGCCACATACATTAAAAACATTCCATTTGTTGTTTATTAAAAACAGACCTAGAAAAATGATTTTATTTGAATGAATGAAAAATTCAGTGGGGTTTATTAAACACCATGTAAAATACATTCATGTATAAATCAATGTATGGTTCAATTAATGGAGATTGAGATTTAGCCACTTACCTCGAGTCTGAATCATCATGAATGTTCCTTGTTCTTCCTCAATAATAATATTAAGTTAATTTTTAATTTAATTAAAACTTTTACAAAGTTTATTATTTCTTTTATATCACTTATTACCATGTTATTACAATCAAATAATTATTCATTTTTATATTAGTCATTTTTTGATGTTCATAACATGAGTAAAAAATGAACTTGTTTTCATTACAAATTTTCCATATAGTCAAAAGTACATTATCTCAAGAATGATACTCATGATTCATTTATCAGTTATTTTAAATATATTTTATATATATTTATTTAGATATAATATATATGTATTTTGAATAGTCTATAACATTTGGATATAAGAAATGAAATGCACCGTTCATGGAAAAAGTAAGTCATATGTACGGTTGAACACTACTTTCATTTCTTATTCATATTTAAATGAAATTAAAAAATTGATACATAGATATATTATAATTTCATTACAAGAATTACTTTATATCTTTTAAATAATTTCATTAATTAAATAATTTATATGTTCAATTTATAACTTTAACAAGTTATATCACATTGAGGGGGTGGTAGTCTGCACTTCCTCAAATGAAGTTACCATATTTATAAAATATGAAAGGAAAAAATGTATATTCTAAATGAGAATTATAGAATCATATATATAAAAATAACTATCATATATAATTATAGTTCTATTATAAATCCCACCATAAGATTTGGAAGGGGATTATTGAACAAGAATCATTTCGTAAAACAATAGTGAGTCGCCCACAGAAATAGTTGGTTCTATAATAATTGGATAGAGGTGTGTGTGAGTGTAGTTAAAATATTTATCATAACAGAAAAATATAATACTGAGGAAACTAGTGGTGTAATATAAAAAATTAATAACATGATTATAGAGTGTGTAGAAGGATAATATAATGGGAAGCAACTTGAGATAAGATGTTACGTAAAATCAGGTATCTTCTTTTGATTTGAGCCCAAGGGATTTATTTAATTGGAATATTCCTAGGGGAAGGCTTCTAGGAAGAAGGAAAGAATATTGGGAGATTGTTGAAGCATATTTTGTACTATACAAGGGGATTGAGAGGAATGGGTAATGGGTTAGAGGTCGTGTCCTTTTATAAGGGGGTAAAGGAGCACATTAGGAATGTTTGAAAGTATTATTTTATTATAAACTGATTTTAGGTTTTAAATTATCCCAAATTAATTTATTTTAGAGATAATATGATGTTGGGTTAAATACCACTAATCCAATATGTTTTATATATTTATAGGTTACAAATTTAAAATTGTCATTTAGATTTATCCCTTAATTAACTAATTTAACTTTTACCATGTCTTCTTGTATATTAATACAATATAATAAATATAGTTTCTATAAAATGAGAATAGAACGTAAAGATCCTCGTTAATGAAAATTTCAATAGTATTTAACTCATTTTTCCAAGTAACAGTTTTTTAGAACTTTTATATCACTTAATTAAATAGTATTTTTAAACAAAACACATTAATGTCAATTTTTTTTACTATTCATATCATGAATTTTAAAAAACTATAAAAACATGATTATTTCAATGAATCATAATTAATTAAAATATAAAAAGTCATACTCATCCATAAATTTTTTGTATGGCACAAAAAGTTTCAAAATAAATTTATTTTAATTTTTATACTTTCATTTATTTAAATCATTAATTAATAAGGAAATCACAACATCATCATTGTGTCATAAATATATTAATTTATTTGATATCTAAAAATTAAAAATAGAATACCATGATATATGAAATATTTTTGACTATATAATGACTATTTGAAGATGAAGTGATCACTTATATATCTCTATATAAACACTATTGTAGTAAAAGATACATGTTCAGGTTATATTTTCCTTATCATTAAATTAAAAGAAATTAAATTTCATTTTCACACACATGTGAAACCATGGGGGTCCTAAAACCGACCTATGGATGTCCATGGTTTGAAATATTTCATCCAATAGTTTTAGTACAGGTGTTAAGTAATTTAATATTTTTATAATATTTATTTCCCTGATTTACCATATTTACCCCTTACCCATGATAAATAAAATATTTACTGAAGTGACCATTAAAAACACATAAAAATAAAATTTAACAATATAAAAAATTTGGACTTCCTTATTCCAAATATTTTAGCCATTTTTCAAAATTAAAAAATATAGAAGTTGCAGAAATTTATTTCAAATTAATTCTCATTTTTAAGAGCAAAAATCATGTTTTTAATAAGTAAAATGTATCCAATGATTGACATGTGTTTATGAACAATTTCAAAGTAAAATTGCTTACAATGACCATATTAGATTAAATGATAAAAATATAATCCAATAAATATTTAAAACTAAAAAATGTACAATTTAACTATATAATAAAATAATATTGAAAAGTACATTTGAATTTAAATTTTTTATTTTTCACTATTCAGTAAAAAATGAGCTTTTTCAGAAAAATTCCAAAAATTTACCCAAGGAAAATTTTGTTGTCCTGCTTCTAAATAATGAGTCTATTTTGTCAAATTGAACTAGGAAAAGTGGAAAAAATGATATTTAAAATGGGTTCACCATCATAAAGAAGTAAAACTACATTTAAAAAATATTAGAGTATTTATGCATAAAATATGATTCATTATCATTTTGTGCATCTATAATTTATTTGTATAAATTAAAAAACCAATTAAAAAAATTTTAAATCATTATATGGTATATTCTATTCAGTAGACCTATAAAATGACTAGGTAATAACTACCATTTAATATAATAATATTATATTATTAATTTTTAGTATAACTCACCATTATGTGCAACATGAGATTTAGGAAACCCCATTGTTGCGTGTTGGGTAAACCATAGAACATAGAACACCCTTTAAAAAAAATTAATATTTAATTCAAAAATATTAATATATATGAATATTTAATATTCTTTAATAACATGGGATGGTGCACTAATATATTTGTCACCTCCTCCATAAGATAATATTCCAAAAAAGCACCTCCTAAAAATATAAATTCTTGATCTATGCATAGGATCATCAGTATATAAATATCTCTCTTTATATGATCATTACTTGTGGACCAATAAGTATTGAGTTCTCTTCAAAAGTCTATAAACAAGAATATTAAATTTTTAAGATCCACTACTGCTCCAAAAGGGATACTCTTATCAAACACATAAATGATCTGTGATATATGAATATTCTTATAGACTTACATGGTAATCATGAACATAATTGTATGGAGATTATATCGGTCACAATTATTTTTCATGTTCTCCACGTATAATTAAAATTCATCAATGGCCCTCAATGACCAAAATCATTATATTCGCAATGATTTCAATATTAATCAATATTTTCCAACGTTTCAGGGCCATATTATAATTTTAAAAAAATTTTGAAAGATAACATATCAAAATGATTCATTTTATAAATTTAAGCCCAATTTTGATTCATTTGATGCAATGAATCATTTATTGTGGAAAATAAATTATTCTGGTAAATGTAGTAACTTATTAGTGGGAATTTAGTTATTTTATAATGATATTAATTAATAAATTATTAAACAAAATTGTGTATGTATTAAGATTAATTTTCAAGATATAATGTTGGTTATCTTGCCTTGTACATAGCAATTAAAAATGAACCAGGATGTGTTTTCTATTATTGGAAAAAATATTATAGATCCTTTTATTCCCATTAAATATGTGATCACTACTCTTAGTATACTTTATTTGAGTTTATATAATTAATTTCACAATTACATAATGTTGAGTCTAAAAAATATAATGCATTTTCTTCAGTGTGGAGTTTTTGTGATAGAATCTCATCTCTTTAACTAACACTGTTTTTTAATACATGTAGTTGACTTTTATATGGGTGTAATATTCATTGACGGGAAAAAATATACTCATTGTGATAAAAATGATATGTTGTTAATTTTCTAGTGTACACTCTATATTAGATGTAAGGATATGTTATCCTTGATGTATTCCAATGTTATACGCTATGATATGATGTTATATTTGGAGAATGTTTAAGGTTTTTAAGAAATTTTGAAGGAATACTAATGCTTTTTTGATATAGTATAATATATTTGGATTGGGATTTAAAACACACTAATGTTTCATCCCAACACTACAGTAGTTAGGGTATATTTCCTTAAGGTTTCAAATAAAGAATATGTTGTCCCTTATAATAGCATTAACCTTAAAATATGACATTTAATAATATTTCCTCATTATTATTATGATCATTAATTACATTTCCCTCACTTCCAAACACATCACATATCTAGTTAGTTATCCCAAAACATATCATTATTAATCTTTTCAATTAAATAAATAAAAAACTCATGTTGAATTGGGTTCACACATGCTCCAAAATCTACTATGATAGTGAAAACCCCTTTATATTAAATTTATAGGGAATTTAAATTCTCTAAGGACCCATGGTATTTTATTGAATATTTATCTAAATTAATTCCATCAATACATTAGTGGGATTCATTATTGGAATCACATAAAGATTAATTTTTCTTAAAATTATAATATAGAAGAATTTAATATCAGATATAATTTTATAATGTGATCCATCACATAGAATGTATGTTCTGATATTATAATACAATTGAATAATCCTATTGATATAACTTTATCCTTAATTATCTATAACTATAGTTAATATATTGAATATATAATATGTATTATAATCCTAATCATGAATTCCATTAATTTTATACACTATTCTCTCCTGATCACCATTCATTATATTATTTTTCATAGTAAATATAGAATTAAACTATACATTTTTACCTTCAATCATCACACTTCCCCTTATAGAAAATTACATATTATTCAATTCCCAATTATACATTATGCTTCACTTTTAGTTCAATATCTATTCTTCTTATAGTCATTCCACCTCCAGTATTAAATTCCAATGATGTATATCTTTTATTAGTTTTAGTAGTTCTCAAAATATTCCTTTTATTCTTAATATTATTCATGGATTGATTCCCTATATTAGTTTAAAATATATGAATATTGTTCCAGTTACATTGATTCAACCAATTCAATTGAAATTTGATTTAGTGTTTCATAAAATGTGATAAATTTTGATTTTATACCCCTTCCGTATCTAATAGTTTATAAAAAGTATTCACTGCATAGGAAAAATATTTCACAAATAATGAAGAATGGTTTAACATTGGATTCATGTTTTATCCTTGCATGGTATCTATATTTTAGATTCTATTGAAATTTTTATTTATTTTAATGTTTTATGTTTAAATTATTCATCCACATTTAATATGGGTTTGTCCAATGTCATGGGTTATTGGTATATTAGAAATAATAATTAATCATGAAATGTACCCCCATAGTTTTTTGTGTATCAATCTACATTCAGTAGGTTTAGTGATAAAAAATTTTCCAAAATATTAATATTTATTCAATGAGAAAAATATATATCCTAAAATACTACATTAATAATATCTTTCTCATCTATATAATTAACAATGTCACTTTTACCATTGTTTTTCTATTATTTTTCAAATTGAAGACAGTATATTATCGAGATGTTTTTGTTTATGAATTTTTCATTTTCACTATATTTTAAAATTTTTTATTTTATACGAGGGCTATACCTATTATATATAGTTATTCATAGAAAAATTTCATTGAAATTGAATGAGCCAACGGTTGATGAGAACACTATTGATTATAGTACTAGAATAATTCCCATGATTCACTGCAAACCTATGGATATATCTCTACACATATTAAGAACATGTTACTTATATTCATAATCCATTGTGTGGATAAATAAAAGAAATAATAAAATAATATAAACAGGGGGTTTATATTGGTTCAGGGAATGCAAATCCTCTAGTATACTCAACTTGTGATCAATAAATTAGATAATTGTTATTTGACTAAAATCATAATTTTCCTCGACACTGTATGATTGGGTGAATGAATTAGAAACATATTAAAAAAATTATATTTTATTAGGAACATATAAGGGATAACAAAAATACCAACCTTCATAACATAGTACTATGAGTTCTCTCTTGCAATAGTACGAAATAACAATGAGATTTTCAATATAAAGTGCATAATTGCAAGGTCAAACTATAAAAAGATAATAAATATCTAAAGAATATAATTTTTAAATTGTATATTATTAGGATATATTTTTTAAAATTAATTATGATTATGATTATGAACATATCAATCAAAAACATTTAGATTATTTTGCTTTTTCTTTTTTCACACATTTCATATACAGAAAGATTCAAGAGAAAATAATTGGTTTGGTCTGTAATTTTGTTCATGATTTAATAATCTTATATATATAATACTATTAATAAATTTTTATTATAATCAATAATATTTTAGTGTAAAATATTGTATTATTTATTTCTCAGAAATTAAACTATAAAAAACACTATAATATGAAAACGCATCCAATATTTTCTATATTTTTATATGTAAAAATTGAGAATAGTTTTACATAAATTGGTTGTAGAAAGATTTAGTGAATCAATATATTCATTAAATATCACCTAGATTTATTCAATGGTATCAAATACAATGTTTATAGAAACACATAGACTTTTTGGACCACTATGATATTGATTTCCATGTATTCAACTTTAGTCGATGAATCCATCCCCAAAGCTGGTATTCACCAAGTAGAAATCATCATGTAGGAAAATTATATAGTTTATTTCTCATTTTTATGAAATTAAAGTAGATTAATAAATAAATTAGTTGTTTAGAACAACATAGATTGAATTTCAATGAATTTATATCATGTAGATGAATTCTTGACATAATCGATTCATATAGGATATTCATCAACATATTTTTTCTCATAGAAGACATTATTTGTGGTATTATATTTTCACGTGTCAATCTTAGGGAAAAATCCAATTAATATAGATAAGTACATCAATATGATGATTGATTTATTTTATTTCTCTATGTAGAAAAATTTCAAGTCAGAAAAATTATTTATATATATGATTTTCAAAAAATAGTAAATTTTAAACCATAAAATTATGAACGCAGAGTTAATTACAATAAAAAAATAAGGTAAAAACTATTCATATAACTTTAAAACCAAATCACTATATTCCTATGATGTATTTTTTATATAATTAAAATGATAAAATAGATGGGATATATTGGATATACATTAATAGTCCAATAATCTCCCACTTAGAAATGATTTAAAAACTGCTTAAATAATAAACATGAAATTTTAAAATAAATACTGATTTGATGATTAATATTGAATGTATAATATTTTTTAATATTTATTTATATGCATTCATATACCCCTTCATATAACATCACCACATTAATATTTAAATAAAAATAAATATAATTGAGTAAAAAATAAAAATTAGTCTGAGACCACAATCTTATGATATTAATCTAAAATGCGGGAAATGAATTAGGATTTTGGGATGAATGAAATAAAGAACAAACAAAATTAATGAAAATAAATAAATAAATAAAACATTAAAAGAAAATTATTTCAAAAAATACATGATAAAGGGTGAAAGTGTAATTTCATTTGTTATTAATATTTTTTATGAAAATAAAATGACTCAACATAAAAAAAATTATTTGTTATAAGACTAGAATTTCTGGATGGGTTAATTTTTAGAATGAATTTTGGGTTTATGATTCAAGAATATTAAGAGGATTTAGAGGTATTGAATGTATGAACTATAAAATTAATCACTATTCTAAAAACTATATAGAAACATAATCATTTATTCAAACTATTGGTCATTATCTTGGTCTCTAAAATTTGGTGTAGAGAAAACGTTAAAGGTTACAAAAAAATATTCAAATAATATGAACAAAAATGAATGATGTTTATTTTTCATGGTGGTTCTCAATATATAACTTCATTATTAGGTTTTTTAGTAATCCGGACTACATTAATCATTGATAGTTAATTATTATATTTTTTTCAGAATAAACAAATATCTCACTATATGAAACCCATGTTATAATCTAGATGTTATGGTAAATGATATATTTTTTTACATAGAGATATCGGATCATCAGAATACATTTCAATTCCATTTATAATATCTAATATTCAAAAATTCAAAAAAACATTATTTGATTCTGGGAAAATGAGGATAAACCACTGTTGAGAATCTATCATAACATTTATTATTTGATAGAAATGGATCTATATGATTATTGGAAAAAATATTATTACACATAGGAATGGATGAAGAAACATGTGTCTTTTAATGTTGCATGTCCTGAATGTGGTTTTTCATTAATTGTAATCAGATCAGTGTATCATCCAAAGATACCAACTCAATGTATAATTTTACAACTTCTCTAATATAACTGTAAAAAAATCTTGAAAAAGTGTGTATAGTGTAATATAAATAGAGGCTCTAGAAATAGGTTTCATTAAAGCACTGTAAGTTGAAACATTCATAGGTGTACAAGGAAACTATATTAGGTTGAAATATATGGATAAGTTCTTTTTCATGTTATAAACAATTGAATTCCATTATCAACAGATGGTATAAAAATGAAATCCTTTTCCTCATAGAAGTAATAAATATAATTAAAATAATATGTGTAAATGTCTTCAACAAAATCCATAATTTTACAATGCAATTTATTAAACAATAATGGTTTATGAAAATTGGACAAATGGGGGACGAATCAATATCTCATTAGTTCTTTGTTACACCAAATTGATTCATCTACCTTCTCACCATAAGACTATTTATTATATCTAATCATTTAATTCAATAATCCATTAGTCCCAATAACAAGGATTTAACAACTATCATTGTCTCTTGAATCTCATTTTGAAGATACTTTTTGATTTTCAATAGTGGTTGTGGTCATGGCACACTGTAGAGACCAAATCCAAGACTACAATAATGAAATATCTAAAAAATATATGTCAAACATATTCTTAAAATCAAGAGACCCAAAGGGTTTGAAGATGGATTTAGATGATGAATGAAACCAATTAAGATAATGAAATTGGCATATAATTACACCTCTCATTGTGAGTAAAATATCTTTTATTTTAGTGATGATTGATTGAAGGTCCTAAAATCAATCATGTGAAATATTTAATGAAACCATTGGAAAATTTTCAATCATATAAATTTGAGATACATAAATTACTATAAGCTCACATTCCTCAAACTTGGTATCATAGACATCTCAATGTCCATTTATTTTATCTCTCACATTATCAACATCTCGAGTACTCACAAAAGATGTAATAGGTTTTATAGAAGGTACAAGATGATCTTTTAATAAAGTATGATTTTCCTTCCATTATTGAAATCATTCTTCCAAAATTAGCTATATATACTTAATTTTTTTGAGTTGTTTGATCTCATTCATAGAATATCGTAGAAACTTCATCAATGAAACATAATCTATATTTATATTGTCAAAATCCATCATCCCAAATGATGAAAAGGCTAAAATTTCATTCTCAACACATGATATTAAATAACATTATCTCATAAATGTTTCATCATGTCTCACATGAGGAAGATATATAACAACATCTGTGGCATGTGAAAAAACACTAACTTCATCCAAAACAATATCCCCTGTCTCTCTCTGAGAGTAGTAGGCGATCTATGTAGGAATGTATAAACTATAATGTTCCCCAAATTATGTTCCACTTTTTTTATATACTTGGAACACATGGAATAGTTTCAAATAAACTTACATAATGATCTCGAACTACTATTTCAACAATAGGAACAATATATTCTATATGGTTAGTAGCACTAAAAACTACAACCCCTAACATTGAGAAACATTTTCCAAAACTATTCATTGTCATGGTATTTGAGGATTTGTTGTGGAAACAATAGACTAATGCACCACCATAGCAGTCACCCTCCCAACATGTGTTGCATACCTTAGTGATGATTTAGTGGATGGATCCCTATAATGAAATATAGATGGTTGTATAACCACCTGAGATATAGGACCCTACTAATAGCCTTTAGGGAATTAGAGGAAACTTGATAATTATAAAAAAAATCCAGAACAATATCAGGGAAATTATTAGTTTTGTGATTCTTTATTGGTTCTACCATTTTGAGATCAACTTACTTCTTCTAAAACACCAAGGGGATAAGTTATCCATATGTGTAATAGTTCATATTTGTATTCCTAGTATTTGGCTGACGAATAAACTTCATCATATATTTTTGAATAATAAACATAAAATTATTGATTAGGATATATATGTGGTACATGTGCTACAAGAAAACCTTTTCCATATCTCTAGATCTTTGATAAGTTCCATTTAATATAATTATTCATAGAACATTATATTTTACATATAATTAATTCACATCAATTGTCTCAAATGAATAGGAACCAAATAAATCATGTTCAATATAATGAGTCCATAATTCATTATTCCCATTAAACTATAGAAAAAACATAACTTACATTATTGATGAAAAGGAAAGGGATCATCTATTTCTATGGATGAAACCTTCAAAGGTTTTCCACTCATATTCTTTGACATCACAACCACAAAATCAACAAATTAATATTAGTGTTATTCATGGACATATTAAATTAATCAAAAAAATATGAAATTATATTTATACTCTTAAAAAAACTCATTTTTATCATTGGTATTGAATGAATTTCTTCCACATAATCTAAGTAACTTTTAGAAAATCCATTTATATGTCCTTTACAGCTTACACTTTGTGTGCAGACCCACCTACCTTAGCATTACTGGATTATTTGAAACAACCATCATCTCCTACCATGTATTTACCTAATGTGGAAAGTCCATATGAAGCTGATTATAAGATCAAGGTAATGTAATAGAATACATGATTGATTGAATTCAGTTAAAAAGGGAAACCTTTAAAATGAAAAGATGATGACAGTAAATTTAGTGTTTTATGTTAGGTATATGTTATGTAAAATGGATACATAAAATATTTATGTCTTTTGGGTATATTAAATCATTAAATAAATATATCAAAATTTTAAAAAATAAAATAATTTATGTATGGATTAATTTTACATGAATCATAAAATATTAAAAAAATCATAAGAAATATTTTAATTTAAACACTGTTAAGATAAAAATAAGTAAAAATCTATTAAAATTATTCAAACATAACCAAAACCAAACCACTGTTAATCCATTGAAAATATTAATAAGATGTGGGATTGAAAAAAATATATTCTAAATGGTTTTTTGTAGAGTTAAATTTATAGGATATATTTCCATTTTGAGAATAGTATCTACTGAAATGATGAATTTTTCTATTTGATCAATTAATGAATGATTTATCATATTTTTTGTAATTTTTATAGAATTAATATAATTAAATTTTAACGAAAGAATATTGATATGGAATATAAAAAAAATATAGTTTCTTTCTTTCTCAAAAATAGAGAAAAAAATAACCTATGTAATATATTCTTCTTCGATAGTGGATAATGAAATGAAGTGTTTTTTCATTCAATGAAAAAATACAAGTTATATAGAGAAACAATATATTGTTCTAACTAAAACCTTCATATATTTTCCACAATAACCAATATAAAAAATTTAATATGATGTGAAATTAAAATTAGATGATTTTGGTAAATGTAATCAAATAGAAACCATTCATTTAAAATATAATAAAATTATTTGTAATTCATTATAATCATATTTCATATGATTATTTTGTAGTATAAATTGAAATCAAACAAAATATATAATTTATTGTCAAACCGATGAAAGATGGAACTTAATCCCAATTATTACTCTGTGAATCTCATTTAAAATGGTTTTCCAATGACATCAAAATCATTTTTTGTATTATAAAAAGGATGAGTTGAATATTCATTACAATCATAGATTAAAAAACTTTTGCGTAAGTAAATTATTTATTTTATTTTAGACCTTGAAATATATTTAACTTTTGATTCTGGAAAATGAATAATTTTCTTGTAATGAGTTTTGAAAAATCAATCCACCATTTTTAATTTTTAGATCGAAAAATCAAATAATAATCATATATTAGAATAAAAATAACATATAATGATAATTTTTTATAAAAATATTAGAATATTACTCTCTCACATAAAATACTTTTAACAAAATTAATAAAATAAAATTTTCATACCAACCCTTAGATAATAAAAAAATTAAATAAACAACAATAATCAAATTGATAATATAATTTTGGTTTTGAGTACTTTCAACACTAATAGGTTGTTCAAAATAAATTCATACTAATGGAAAGAATTTAGAAATTCTTATTTTACAACCATATATTATAATTTTAATACATGTGGCATGCATATGATAGTAGAGTATTAATTTTATATAATATTGTTATGGGTTCAATGGTATCTTCCGGATTTCATTCTTCAACTTCTATGAAACCTTTAGCTATTAATATATCCTTTTTCCTAATTTTTACACCAAGATATATCTATTTTATTCTAAACTCTCATTTATTTCCATAATAATGTATTCTGAGATTCTATCAACTAATTCTCATACATCGCTCCTCTTGAAAAAATTGACTTCTCTAAACTAAAAATATAATAATATTATCAGAAATGGTATATTCTATGGTTTTAGCTTCAAATTGATATAAATATAAAAAAATAATACAATTTTTCCCATAATTCATATAGACTTATTCCTTCATATATTCTTCATATAACTATTTCTAAGGGATGATTTCTCAAATTTTAAGGCTGCCTAGGAATAACACATTATGGATTATTATTATCTTTCCATATATTATTTAATTCACCAAAATAATGTTCCAAATAATTATAACATTTATTTTCAAACTGTATCCCAAATATCATCTACTTAAAATAATCTTTTAACTCAATAACTAGGGCCATTTTTTTATCAATATTTTCACTTTAATTATATTTTAAAAGAGTTGACAATTCAAAATTCATTTACCTTTTGTTGAAAACTATATATTTCTTCGATATAGTATAATATCAAAAATATATTTCTTCATAAACCATTGGAACAAATTTTCCATTATTATCCATTGGGATTAGATTATAAAATATGCATCATAACAAGTTGATGTATCAAAATTTTTGAGTTCCAATATTTTGTAGTTAATTGTTGAATTTCGTAAAAATAGTCCCAAAACAAACTCTAATAAGGATGTGAAATTTTTTATTTACCTCTTTATCTCATAAATTAGTGGGAATGATATATTCACATAACGTAGTTATATAAATTTATAACAAGAACATATTCCTAATTTTCACCAAACTAATATACTAGGGTGGCTTGGGGTTTGAGAAAAATATATTTGATACAATGATTTGAACAATAAGACTAGATATCATTGTTTTTAAATTCTCCCCCACGTTCATTTTTTTATTAAATAATTCTGTAATCCATATCTTTTTAACCAATTTACAAAAACATAAAAAATAGGACATAATTTCATTTTAACACTCAAAAATAAAACCCAACTAAATATTTGGAAATTATTAACTACCATATAAACAAATTATTTTCCACTCAATTCGTCTATTCATGACGTCCCAAAATAATAAATTTGAATAGGTTCTAGAAACCATTCTATAGAAAATTAATTAATTAATTCATATAATTACTTTTTTTTATTTCCCAATTGTAGTTCATCACATAGTTTCCATTTATTAAATTTTATATAGGTAAATCTAAAATCAAATATTTTATGATTTTTTTTCAATTTAAAGACCCTTCAATGTCCATGTATTCTTATATAAATATAATATTTATCTGTTTCAGTATTAAAAAATATACCAATATAATTATGATATAAGTTATATTAATTTTTTGTTCTAGGTTACCTAAATATATATAATTTTCTTTTAAATTTGATCCTACATTATTTGTAAAATATATATAATAACCATCATAAAAAAGTTGAAACATGCCTATCAGTTTAAGTCTTAGTCATTATAAATACATATAATTGATGGTAAATAATATTCCTAGGTTTCCAACTTATGAAATTGGTAAACATTTCCTTTTATAATCATCACCTGAAGTTATATATACTCTATTAATTTTGGATAAGAAAATAATATTTTAAAAATCTAAACCCATATTTCATGAGAATCCACTATCTATATAAAATTTATCATTGAAAATTTTACATATTTTCCACAAAAATTAAATCAAAAATATATTTTTTTTGTTACCCATATTATCTTGGATATAGAAATCATAATAAAAATCATTAAAGGAATAAAAGTCTACATGTGATATCCCTAAATTCCAGTACATAATTGAGATAGACTTATTAAAATAAACGTTTTTTTGACACATTTTTTTTTGGTGTTTCCTAAATTAAGAATATTATAATATTTTTTTGGTTCATCAAAATGATGAAAAAACATCTACATATTTTTATTTATTGATAATGGAAAAAAATATTTTTTAAATATATTTTTAATTTCCCTATTATTTTTAATTTGAAATGAATATTTTTGGAAATTATTATTATGTAGGGTTTTATATAGGTATTTTTTCAATTTATGATAATAGTAGAAAAATAATTGATGTATTAGTTCTATTTGTAATAGATTTAAATTTTGATACCATTTTTAACACATGAAACAAAATATTTATAAAATTTACAATAAAATTAAAAAATTAATTATTGAATTCTTCTTTTCCAATTCAGACAAAAATAAAATAATTTTTAAGATCCTTATTTTTCACCCATGTTAATTATTATTTTGATATAAACATGGTATAATTTTAATTTAATTAATCAAAATATATATTTTCACATCCAAAATCGGAATTATTTTCAAAACAATAAAATTAATGTACCTCATTATAGTCTTGCAATAAAAACAAGTTAGAATATTGATTAAAATTACAAAAATTTATTATGTGGATGTATCATCACTAAAGTCCTAAAATCCACTTTTTGTGGCCTCAATAAGTCCTTTCCTGTTTTCTCTCTACTATATAATCCACATTTTCTTATTATATTTCATTTAATTTGAAATTTGTGTAAAATATTATTTTATATGTTCAATATTTATACATTCACAACACATAAATTCAATAGAGCGTCCATCGATTGTTTTTATGTCAATAGATATCTAATATCTTCTTATATAATAGTAGACCATATTTATTTTTTGTAAAATGAGAATTTTCTCTATTATAAGTATACAAATATTTACTATCCTTCTAAAATGATTCAATAATTGGTATCCGTTTTCTTTTATAGTCATCTTTTTTAGATTTTAACATTTCAATGAGAATGTTGAATTTAATTAATTTCATTCTCTCCAACTTCATCTTCCATTTTATCCACATATATCATGATAGTGACAATTTTATTATAATCAATAAATATTTTATATTGTTATATTTTTTTAACCTAAAATTACACTCAACATTCATTGTATAAATATAGTAACTTTCATATCATGGAACTGCTCAAGAATAGGTGCTCCTAGAGATAAAGTGTTATTAAAAATAATATTTAAATATGTATTCATCATATTTATGGTTTCATTATCATCCATTATGAATTATTTAATGATATAATTTATATTTTTATATATCATTTTTTCTGTATTACAAGTTTTTTATATAGGAATGTAATTTGGTTTTCATATATCATAAGTTTTAGCACATTTTTAAACATAGTTAATGTCATATAGACCTAATCCAAATATAATAACATTCATTTATCTTGAGTTAAAATCATATTTAACTTATAATTTTGTGTCCAACAATTTTTTATCTTATAGATACAGTCTAAGGGTTCACATCCTTTGAATAAACAATTATACGGGGGATCTTCAGATAGATAATCACTTGTTCCTTACCAGATCTACATTTTCCCCAATTACACTAAAGATATCGAACCATATACATACCTTAACTATTAACAAATATAGTATACATTTCAAAAATATCATTAAGACTTCAATTGTTTAGAAGATATAAATCTAGAGTCACAACCTCAGATCTGATATTTTTTTTCGGAGAACATCTACACAAATACTAAAGGGGGTGATTTGAGTTCATGAAATTTTACTTACATTACTCTTAAAAGATATAATTTTTTTTTCATATTTTCATATCAAACACATTATGAAAAAATAATTGAAATTATAAAATGATAGAACAAGAGTGGTTTATTATTGTTCGGGGTATATAAATCTATTAGTCCACTCCACCAATGATCAACTACATAGATTGTGTAAATTTTACTAGAACTAGTAATTTTCATAGTGACCACAAAATTGAGTGAAGCTTTTTGAAAAATATAAGAAACATATAAGATATTATTTGTATACAAAGAGAATTTAAAAACACCCCATCCTCCAAAATCCATTACAAGATCTGATGACATCTAGAATTAGGAACAAATAATTATCTTTACATAGTGAAGCACACTGTTACATGGTACAAATAACCTATGTGTATAATTCTAAAAGAGATAAAATGATAGTGATGTATATAAATAAGTGAATATTTTTAAAATAATGAAATATTAAACCTATCCATAAAAATATAGGAATATCATATCTTCTTATTATATTTCTTGCTGCACATGAAATAAATTGATAATTATTTGAGGGAGAAAATAACTATTTTATTTGATATTTATGTTCATTAATAAATAATCTTGTTGTCATATAATATTCTATTTAATTAAATTTATATAATGAAAGTTTTTATTTTCAATATTTATTTTCTAGTTTTATATAAATTACCTTGGGAAAAATCAATGGGTAAGAAAATAAACTGTGTTGTTTTATATATTGGTCCTTTATTCCATTGAAGAATTATTTTATTATAAAAAGTTCATCCCATTACAAAATTCATAGACATAAATATTTTGTTTCACATGAGAATATTTGAAAAATAACCACCAATGATGTATAACATCATTGTTACTTTTGGATATATACATAGCATATTTTAACATATCTCGTTTTACATAGCCTCATTAATCAATTTTCACATTCCTCATTTAGGAGAATTATTTACCATTAAAAATTATATTGCTTATTTCACAAGTATTTTATGTAAATATATATCCAATTATAACCATCGAGTCTATATTTAACTACCTAGGTACTTATAAAATAATTTGTTTGCATTCTATAATTAAATAGTTAAACTTGTTATAAATGTGTAATAAAATAATTAGTATATATAAAAATTTAACAATATATAAAAATATAATATTATCCTCACTTATAAGAGTATAAATAAAATTTATTAATCCTATAAGTTAAAATATGATATATTTATATCATAGAATATGTCAATAAATATTTTAAAAATGATAAATTAAGTGTTGATTTTTTTTGTGAAACATAAAAGTTTATTTATTAATTTATAAATAAATTATTGATTTCAAATAATATTTAGATTAATAAAATAGATTCAAAAATAAATAAATTGTTTTGTTAAGAATATGAGGATATTTTTTGAGACATTAAATAATTGTTCGATGAGTTATAAAAACAGTTATAATTTTAAAATTGGTATTTTTCAAATAAATGTGATTTTAATTAAATATTAAATTTATAATATTTAAAAATTAAGTTCAAAAAATGGAGTTCATTTTTTAATTCTAGATAATGATAAATTATTCTTGTGAGTTTCTGTTATTTTTATGAAATAGATTAATTTTTGTTGAAGAGCTAAATACGTTATTTTATGATATTTATGAAAATCACGAATTATTGAGCCATAGATGATGTAAGTCGTATGTAAAAAAACACTAACTATCTATCATAAATTTAATATATTTAGGTATAATTATTAATATATTCATAGTATTGAGGAAAAATAATTAAAAATGAATATGTAGATGTGTTTCGGGAATATTTACCTGGACATCATCTAGAACAAGAAGTTGAGTTTTCAATTGATTTAATTCCTGGATCAATGCCTATATCAAAGACCCCTAATATAATTTCCAATGTGGAATTATTTGAACTAGAGGAATTGAGTAATAAGGGATTTATTCGCACTACTGTTTCTCCATGGGGAGCCCCTGTTATTTTTGTTGAAAAGAAAGATGGATCTATGAGGTTATGTATCGAATACAGGGAGATCAATGCTATAACATTAAAGAACAAGTATCCCCTACCTCGCATTGATGATTTATTTGACCAACTACCAAGAGATCAATACATTTCAAAGATTGACCTTTGATATGGATATCATTAGTTGTGTGTGAAGAAGGAAGACATTCCGAAGACAGCATTTTGAACCAGGTAAGAGCATTACGAGTTTACAGTAATGCTTTTTGGGCTGAGTAATTAACGCTCTATTTTCATGGATCTAATGAACAGAGTTTTCAAGGAATATCTCGATGATTTTGTAGTGTTATTTATTGATCATTACTTATTATACATCAAAAGCTACATAGATCATGAAAATCATCTGCGCATTATCCCGAAGACTCTGAGAAGACATGAATTTTATGGGAAGTTTAGCAAGTGTGAATTATGGTACAAGAGATTTATATTCATGGCCATATTGTCTCTAAGGATGGAATCTCTGTTGATCCTGCAAATACAAGAGCAATCCATGAATGGCCAGCACCAACGATCATAATCGAGGTACGTAGTTTTATTGCTTTAGCTGGTTATTATCGACGTTTCTTCCGGAATTTTGCCCGATTGGCTAATCCATTTACAAAGCTCACACGTAAAGGGGTTAAATTTGTTTGGGAAAAAGAGTGTGAAGAATGTTTTGAAGAACTGAAGAGAAGATTAGTCAATGGTCTTATATTTACTCTACCATCAGGGAATGATGGGATTGTTATTTATAGTGATACTTCAAAGAAAGGAATTGGTTGTGTCCTTATGAAAAATGATAGGGTTATTGCCTATGCATCAGGACAACGAAAAATTCTTGAGAAAAACTATCCTGGCCATGATCTTGAGTTAGCAGCTATAATTGTTTCTTTGAAGGTATGGAGACATTATCTCTATGGTAGAAAATGTGATATTTATACAGATCACAAGAGTTTAAAGTATATTTTTTCCCTAAAAGAACTCAACATGAGGAAAATGAGATATCTTAAACTACTCAAGGATTGTGAATTTGTGGGGTTATAAAGTATATTAAGATTATATTTTTACCATTTAATACAATGTTGGTTATTTGACATAATTTCACATTTAAACCGGACATAAACAAGTGTCACTATTTTGATAGTTATTATTTCATAAAAACGCGTTTTTTATTTTGATAGTGGGAATTAATTTTAAATTAATTTCTGCCACTTCTATGTTTTGAATTTTGGAAATTATATTCCATATTTAGAATAAGGAGGTCCAAAATGTGTAAATAGGTAAATTTTATTTTTATACATATTGAATATTACTTCGGTAAATATTTTATTATCATGGTTAAAGGGGAAATCTGCTAAATAAGGGTAAAAAATAATATTATAATAATAATAAATTATCCTAAAACGTGTTCTAACCCTATTGGTTGATACATTTTATACAATGGGCATCTTTGGGTCGATTTTGGGACCCCATGGATACACTTTTATGTGATAGTGACAATTTATATCAATTAAGTTAAAGTAAATACAAAAATGACACAAGCATATATCTTTTAGAAAAAAATTACATAGGGTTATATAAGTTATATTTTCGCCTATAAATATTATTTAGAAAGCTAAAAATATTTACTATATAATGTTATTTTATTTTTAATTTTAGAAATTTAATAATTAAATTTATTTATTATACAATAATGACAAATTATTTTCCTTATTAATGAAAGAATCAAATAATTAGTATTATAAATGTTAAAATAAATATAATTTGAATGTTTCGATGACATCCACGAATTTTATTTTTTAATATTCCATGTTAGGATCTTAAATTAATTTTATTCGAATTAATAATGTTGTTAATACTTTAACAAAAATCAATTATTGAATAGTGTCAAAATTGACATAAATGAATTTTTAAAACAAATATTATATTAATAATTGATATTCTATTCCATAAAATATATGGTTCATCCAAAGGAATTATATAATGGCAGGTGTTTTATTAATGGACCACTTTTGGGGCTCTTAGATGTACATAGTTTTTTTATTAACTATATAATATAAAAATATAAAGTGACATTGTAAATGTCAAACTAATTAACTAAGAGTTAAAACTAAAAGATAAGGTTAATATAGTGACCCAAACCTCTATAAAATATATTGGTTGAATTTGTTTTAACCCATACCCACTGTAGACTTTGAATAATCTACATTGGAGCCATTAGAAACTGAATATTAATTTATTATAAAATAATAATTTATGTTTTTCATGAAGAGACCCTCCTCCCCTTTATAAAAGGACACCACTTCTAACAAATTACTCACACCTCTAATGCCTTTTGGATCGTCCAAAATCTGCCCAATTAATTTTTCTACATCACTCTCCTCCTCTTAGAAGCCTTAACTTAGGCATAAGTCACTTTAAGGGTTCTTTGTGGTTCAAACCAAAGGGAGTTACCCAAATTAAAGGTAACGATTTCTCTTAGCTTCTTTTCTTTTATTTTACTTCTCCAAACCCTAAACTCTACTTTTTATTTCCCTTTTTAACAAAAAATAGTATCCTAAATATACTAGGATATTGTTATGAGATGTATTCAAACTACACATACACAGACCTCCATCTAATGGGTGAAGAACAGATTGTTTCTATGGATGGAAATCAAACGACTCACCAAACGATGATTGTTCAATTATCTTCTACAACCTCTCATGGTGGCCATTATAATGGAAATATAAATAAATATTATATTTAAGATATTTATTTTAGATATAAGCTTCTGTAATCCCATTTTATTGAATTCCATTATTCTTTTCATGTTGTATATATATACGATAATTTCATTTGAGGAAGTGCGGACTACCACCCCCTCAAAGTGATATGACTCGTTCATACCATACATGGAACATATAAAGGATAGAGTTAATAAAATTAAGTGTCAAATATAAGATATTATAATAAAATGGAATAATAATATACCTATTTATCATTTGGTTTTTATTCCTTTTATAATGAAAAATGAAATGGAAGTAGCGTTCGTGCGTACGTATGGATTACCGTCTCGACGAACGTGGTGAGATTAATTTCCCTATCATATCCATTGAAAAATAATTCTCATTTGATGATTAAAATTAATGTTTATGGACTTGATATCATTCTGGATATGAATAAGATACAACCTATCCATAACAAACATGGATTATGTAACGAAGCATATAATGGAAAACGAATCAGTTAACACCCAAAACGATGATAATACTAAAATATTATTAAAAAAGTATTATTAAATTATCATAAATGATATCATATTTATGTATATGATTATTTTATAATATAATATCAGTGATTTAACTATTATAAAGGAGGTTAAACTACACTCTATCAAGTAAAAGTACAAGGTAAGAGTTTATTTCATATTCTCTTCATTATCCGAGGTTGTTTAAATGTAATTATCTATTGGGACCTCTTTATCATCCATATCCATGTTTTTAAAAAATGTATTTCAGAACATTCTTACTATTTTACAGAATATTGTTTAAAGTCATTTATACCCTTTTTTTAATTTTTATAATATGTTTAGAAAGGAATCTTTACGTCATTTTCCAAACAAGGACCATTTTAACCATTTCGACAAATTAAGGTAAGAATGTCTTTTTTTACTTATACGGTGGGTGCAAATATTTTCCACCATTGTAAAATCATCGAATCTTACCTTAAAATCTTTTAAGAATATTTTCAAAGTAAAAGTTTTATTTTATAATTATGTGACTTTTAAATGATTTAAAAAAAGTGATATTTCTCTCAAATAGTTTTGATTTCATCTATGTCAACAACCTTTAATGGATTTTAAGATTATTTGAAGTTGAATTATTATGGTAATAAACTTACATATTGTATTGAAGGTTTTGTGATATATTTGAATGTGGATGTGTTATTTTTACACCATTCATGGCTTATGGGGAATGTATTTACATTTCATATGCTAGTTTTAATACGAATGTTTATGTTATGTTAAAACTTGTTCATATGAGGAATGAATTGGACATAGTAAGTGACGGGTGGAGCCCACTATTTCTCATCGATGTATCGATAGGTCTCATGAGACAAACTAGTGTCTTGGAAAGAGGCCTTGACAAAATCTTATTTGTATTCTTGGCATGAGGCCTTGGATACGTGGTTATGATAGTCTGGTATTATGTATTCCATTATTCTGAAAGTGGTTATTGATTTTGCATGTGATTATTTGACTAGTAGAATACCAATGTTAATATGTAAATGGAATTATTTCATTTTATTTCTACCATATTATGCAGAAGTTCATGTTTAAAAGGATTTTTAGTTATACATTTCCTTAAATGTTTATTCTTATTTATGAATGTTTTTACAATATTGTTATCCATACTGGGCATTTGAGCTCACCCATTTCTATGTTTTATTTTTTCCAGGATGTGAAGAAGTATTTTATTAATGACCTGTAGGGATAGTATAAGGGGATATGACTATGGAGAAAATTTTTTGAAATAGTTTTCACTTTATGATATAATGTAAAATTTATGAATGTATCTAGTGTTTCCAGGGCTACTAAAATAATCAGTCTTTTGAGACTTAATCTTTTGTGATCATGCCAATGTTATGTAAAAATGCACTAACTCTGGGTAATTTGGGTTAGGGCATTACAGTTGGTATCATAGGAAGTTTAGTACAAATCTCAGAAGCTAGATTTAGTTAAACTCCCATTAGAGCACATAGACCTAAGATGGAATTTGAGGATTAGTATAGAAGAACCTCCTAGAATTTTGGTATTGCATAGATTTTCTGAGTTTTTCGAGAAAATACATACCTGTCTAGATACGAGCAGGTAGAGGCCGCTATGGCACAGATGTACCTAGGGGTAAAACCCGAAAACACCTCTTTGAACTAGACTTGAATGGGAACTAGTGCACGAAAATGGGCTTTGTTGCACTCTTGGTTACGATACTCCCAGGGGATATGTTTAGGATAATTCTCATTTTCTTTACAATCCTTTATAAAGGGTTTATGAGTATATACATCCTCAAATAATACATTTTGTTATGATTATGGATTATATCTATAAATAGTGCAATTTATGTTAAGTGTTTTACAAGTTTTGAATTATGTATTTTGATTCATAAACCGGTCTAGTTTATGCCATTATTTAGAAATGGTGCATAGTGCAATGAATAGAAATCATATCAATGCACGCACTCCATGTAGGGATTTCCCTCTTGCTCAAGATAATTATATTGGAGCTAGTTATGAAACTGGAGCTGATCAGCTAATCACCATACTGGGACAACTCACACAGGTTATGAATAATAACCTTACCTGTATGGATCACCCTGATCCACAATGTGGAGGATCAATGTTAGATCGCTTAATGAAGCAGCACCCACCAACAGTCAATGGGAGTACAAATACATTAGTAACTGAGCAATCGATAAGTTTCCTAGAGAAAATATTTCAGGCTTTGGAGAGTCATGAAAGGGAAAAAGTTGTCATGGAAGTTTATCGCCTCACTAGAGATGCTGATCAATGGTGGTTATTGATAAAAAAATGAAGGAAGGTGATGAAGTATAAAATATGGAATGTAGGGAGTTCAAAGAGCATTTCATAGAAAAATACTTTCCTCATGACCATCGAGAAGATATGGAAAGGAAATTTTTGAGTCTAAGGAAAAAGGAGGATGAGAATGTCGCAAAGTATGAGGCTAACTTTACAAGGTTAGTGAGGCATGAAAAAGATCATATACATAACCCAAGAAGTAGGATTGATTGTTTCTTTGATGGGTTAAAACCGTTTATCTGTCCAGCATTAGTCTCTCAATCTTTATCATCATACGAATATATTATCTCATGTGCTATCAAGACAGAAATGTAATTTTCTAAGTCTTATAACTTTAAGGCAAAGCATGAGAAGAAGCGATCTGCTGACCACTCTGGAAATCTAAATAATGGGAAGAAGGGAAAATTTTATTATCCATCCTATAGTAAATGTGGGAATAAACACCACGAAACTTGATTGAAGGGAATGGGTGTCAGTTACAAGGGTGTTGAAAATGGCCACTAATCTCATGATTACACGGGAAAGAGAGTTGCTATCAAACTTGAATGCTATAATTGTAGAGAGATGGGAAATTATGAAAATGAATGTCCTAAGCGTCATGGGAACTTACCTTAAAAAAGGCCAAGATATCAAGGCCATGATTAGGCTATCACTACTGCTGAGGTAGAAGCTCAGAAATATGTAGTGGAAGGTAATTTAATGGTTTCCTCAAGTTTAGAAATTTATTTATTTGATTCTGGATCATCACATTGTTTCATATCTTCCCAGTTTTCTAAGAAAATAATATATTTCTAATTTGATTTTACGAAGGATTTTTCAGTTAAAACTCATAAGGGATGTATCATTGTAACAATATTTTGTGAATCAGTTTCCATTAGAGCACATAAATGTTCTTTATCTGCTGATATCATCGTCATACCTATGATTGAGTTTGATATAATCCTTGGTATAGATTGAATTTTAGATCATGATGCGAAGATTTACTGTAAGAAGAAGGAGGTTACGATTTTTGATCACGGTGATAAGGAACACCTTATCTTTAGAACAGAATCGTCGCCACCTAATTCTTATCTAGATCCACCCCCAGTAGCTCAACTAAATTAAATTATTGCATAGGAAGAGAATTAAATGACTGTGGGTGAGGAAAAAAATGTTATAATAAAGGATGCACCTATTGTGAAAGAATATGTAGATGTGTTTCCGGAAGATTTTCCTAGACATCCTCCAGAACGAGAAGTTGAGTTTTCCATGGATTTAATTCCAGGATCAAGGACTATATCAAAGACCCCTTATAGAATTTCCACTGTGGAATTATTTGAACTATAGAAACAAATAGATGAATTGAGTAATAAGAGATTTATTCTCCCTAGTGTTTCTCCATTGGGAGCCCCTATTCATATTGTTAAAAAGAAAGATGGATCTAAGAGGATATGTATCGACTATAAGGAGATCAATGTTATAAGAATAAAGAAAAAGTATCCCCTACCTCACATTGATTATTTATTTGAACAACTACATGGATTCCAATAATTTTCAAAGATTGACATTCGATCTGGATATCATCATGTGTGTGTGAAAAATGAAGGCATTCTAAAGGCAACATTTCATACCAGGTACGGGCATTACGAGTTTATAGTAATGCCTTTTTGTCTCACTAATGAACCATCTATTTTCATGGATCTAATGAACAGAGATTTCAAGGAATATCTCAATGATTTTGTAGTGGTATTTATTGATGATATCTTAGTATAAATCAAAATCTACGAAGATTAAGAAAATCACCTAAGCATTATCCTGAAGACTCTAAGAAGACATGAATTATATGGGAAGTTTAGCAAGTTTGAATTCTGGCTTCAAGATATTTATTTTCATGGCCATATTGTCTCTAAGGATGGAATCTCTGTTGATCCTTCTAATACAAGAGAAATCCAAGAATTTCCAACACCAACGAGCATAATCGAGGTACGTAGTTTTATTGGTATAGTAGGTTATTATCGACCTTTCATCCAGAATTTTGCCCGATTGGCTTACCCATTTACAAATCTCACACGTAAAGGGGTTAAATTTATTTGGAAAAAGAGTGTGAAGAATGTTTTGAAGAATTGAAGAGAATATTATTAGAGGCTCTTATATTGACTCTACCATCAGGAAATGATTGGATTGTTATTTATAGTGATACTTCAAAGAAAGGAATTGGTTTTGTCCTTATGCAAAATGATAGGGTTATTCCCTATGCATCATGAAAAATGAAAATTCATGAGAAAAACTATCCTAGTCATTATCTTGAGTTAGAAGATATAATATTTTCATTGAAGATATGGATACATTATCTCTATGGTGAAAAATGTGAGATTTATATATATCAAAAGAGTTTGAAGTACATGTTCTCACAGAATGAATTCAACATGAGGAAAAGGAGATGGCTTGAACTACTCAAGGATTATGATTTCACAATACACTACCACACAGGGACAGAAAATAATTTGGAAGATGATTTGAGTAGAAAATATCATTGATTTTTAAACAAGATGAGAGTTGAAAAGGATCCTATATACATGGATCTAGTAAAGATGGATATGGGAATCACCATGGAAGGTGAAACATCAATGATTTTTCATATGGTTTCCAAACCATCTTTACAAGAAAAAATAAAGGATTCTCATACCAGTGATGAAGAGTTTCAAAAGAAGATTAAAGATTTGAATTATGGGAGATTGGGAGACATTATGTATGAAGAAAGAATTTTGAAATTTGGGAAGAGACATTGTGTTCCCGATATACCTGATCTAAAAAGAGAGTTGTTGGATGATGATCATAGTTCAAATCTTCTTATACACCCTGGGAGCACAAAAATGTATAGAGATTTGATGGAACGTATTTTGTGGGACAACATGAAGAGGGAGATTGCTGATTCTGTGTCAAGATGTATGGTTTGTTAACAAGTGAAAGCTAGAAGGCAATAAATTGGGGGAGTATTGCAACCTCTTCCCATACCTGAGTGGAAAGGGGATAATATTACGATGGGCTTTGTCATTGGGCTACCAAAGACTCCTAGAAGGAAGGATGAAATATGGGTTATTATTGATCGACTTACCAAATCAGCACATTTTCATGATATAAGATAGTATTTAACACTTGAATGTCTAACAAGACTATATATTAAAGAAGTTGTGAGACCTAATGGAGTAACCCTATCTATTTTTTCTAATCGTGATCCCCGTTTCACATCATGATTCTGGAAGATCCTTCAGAAGGCCATGGATAATGAACTTTGTCTGAGCACTGCCTACCACCATCAAATAGATGGACAATCAGAAAGGACTATTCAAACCTTAGAAAACATATTGAGATCCTGATCACTTGACTTTCAAGGTATGTGGGATCAATGTTTACCTCTGGTAGAATTTTCCTATAACCATAGATTCCATTCAAGTATTCAGATGACACCTTATGAAGAATTATATAGAAAGAGATGTCGTACACCAACATGTTGGGATTATGTTGGTGAATGAAAACTCATAGGCCCAGAACTGGTAGAGGAAATGATGTAAAAGGTTATGGTAATCCAAAACCACATCAAAGCAGCTCAAATTAGGCAGAAGAGCTATGCTGACAACCGAAGGAAGGATATGGAATTTTAGGTAGGATATTATTTTTTCTTGCAGGAATCTCCATGGAAGGGTGTTATATGTTTTGTTAGGAAAATAAAATGTTGTCCCAGGAACATCAGACCATTCAAAATTCTAGAACTAATTTGGGTTGTAGCTTACCATTTGGCAATTCCTCAAAGCCTCTCCAAAGTTCACGATGTGTTCCACCTATCACTGTTGAGAAAATACATGCATGGCCTAACACATGTACTCACCTATAAGGATTTTAAACTGGAACCTTATATTTCTTATTGAGAATATCCTTTCAATATTTTTTACACAAGAAAAAAAATATTGAGAAACCATATGACTCGTCTGGTAAATGTTTTATGGAGAAAACATAAGATGTAAGAGGCAACGTGGTAACCAGAGGAACTTATGATGAAGACCCACCTGAGTCATTTCATGAGGTAGTATTCTAGAAATTTTGATTGTGATATTTTTTAAAGGAGGGGAGAATGTAACACCCCAAGCTTCCATGGTACGCTTCTCTTTGAATAATACAGTAGAGTGTGTTGTACGCAACTTCGAGTTCTAACACACACTAAAACCAATCAAACTAGCCGTTATGAATAGTAATACCCACTTTTTGAAATTTTATACATTTTATCTTTGAAAATGGACCTCATTTTTGGATTCAGAATATCGAAATTACCTTAGGGTGAATTTATGGTATTTTTATGAAAACCATCAATTTTAAATGAATAGTGAAAATCACTAAATTTTAATTAAGAAAAAACATTTTAATCTACATAATTAATAGTGATAAATTACGAATTTGAGTGGTTTTAAATTATATTTATAATATATTTTTACCATTTAATACAATTTTGGTCATTGGATGTAATTTCACATTTAAACCGGACAAAACAAGTGTCAATCTTTTGATAGTTATTATTTCATAAAAATACACTTTTTGTTTTGACAGTGGAAATTAATTTTAATTTAATCTTTGCCACTTATGTGTTTTGAATTTTGAAAAATGGATTCCATATTTATAATCATGAGGTCTAAATTGTTTAAATAGGTATCTTTTATTTTTATACATTTTGAACAATTATTTCGGTAAATATTTAATTATCATGGTTAAAGGGTAAATCCGGTAAATAAGGTTAAACAATAATATTATAATAATAATAAATTGACCTAAAACGTGTCCTAACCTAGTTGGTTGATACATGTCCGACCATGGGCATCTTAGGGTCGATTTTGGGACCCCATGGATCCACTTGTAAGTGATAATAAGACTTTATATTAATTAAGTTAAAGTAAATACAAAAATGACATAAACATATATCTTTTAGAAAAAAAAATTTACATAGAGTAATATATGTTATATTTTCGACTATAAATATTAATTATAAAGATAAATAAAATTTCTACATAATGGTATTTTATTTTTAATTTTTAGACAATGAATAAGTAAATTTATTTATGATACAATAATGATGCAATATTTTCCTTATTAATGAAAGAATCAAATAATTAGTATTATAAATGTAAAAATAAATATAATTTTAATATTTTTATGCCATCCACGAATTCTATTGGTTAATATACCATGTAATTATTTCTAAAATAAATTTTATTCTAATTAATAAAGTTGTTAAGTATTTAACAAAAATCAATTATTGAATAGTGTCAAAATTGACATAAATGAGTTTTAAAAACAAATATTATATTAATAATTGATATTATATGATTTAAATTCTAAGGTTCGTCAAAAAGACTTATATAATGATATTTTTATTATTAATTGACCACTTGAGTGTCTCTTAGATGTATATAGTCTTTTTTGACTATATAATTTAAAAATACAAAGTGACATGGTGAATGTCAAACTAATTAACTAAGAGTTAAAACTAAAAGATAAGGTTAATATAGTGACCCAAACCTATCTAAAATCTATTGGTTGAGCGTTTTTTGACCCATCCCCACCTTATAATTTGAATAATAAACTTTGGATCCATTATAAACCGAATATGAATTTATTATAATATAATACTTTAAGTGTTTCCAAAAGAGCCCCTCCTCCCCCTTTTAAAAAGACAACACATCTAACAAATTACTCACACATCTAAAGCCTTTTGGCTTGTCCAAAATCTTCCCAATTAAGCTCCCTACATACCTCTCCTCCCCCTATAATCCATACCTTAGGGATAAGGCTCATCAAGAGTCTTTTGTGGTTCAAACCAAAGGGAGTTACCCAAATTAAAGGGAACGATTTCTCGTAGCTTATTTTCTTTTATTTTACTTCTCTAACACCTAAACTCTTCTTATTATTTTATTTTGTAACAAAATCCATATCCAAAATATAGTAGGATATTTTTATGAGATTTATTCAAACTACACTTACACACAACACCATCTAAGTGGTGAATAACATAATGTTTTTGTGGATGGAAACCAAACGCCTCACGAAATGATGATTGTTCAATTATCTCCTACCACCTCTCATGGTGGCCATTATGATGGAACTATAATTAAATATGATATTAATAATATTTATTTTAGATATAAGATTCTGTAATTCCATTTTGTAGCATACCATTACACTTTTCATGTTGTGTATATATACGATATTTTCTTTTGAGGAACTGCGGACTACCGCCCCTCAAAGTGATATGACTCGTTCATACCATACGTTGAACATATAAAGGATGGTGTTAATGAACATAAGTAACACATATAAGATATTATATTATACTGTAATAATAATATATCTATGTTTCATTTGGTTTTTATTTCTTTTAAAATAAAAAGTGAAATGGAAGTAGCGTTCGTGCGTACGTACGGATTATTATCTCCACGAATGTGATGAGATTCATTTCCCCATCATATCCATTCAAGAGTAATTCCTGTTTGATGAATAAAAGTAATTTTTATGGACTTCATATCATTCTGCATATAAATAAGATACAACCTATCCGTAACAAACACGTCTTATATAACGAAGCCTGTAAAGGAAAATGAATGAGTTTACACCCGAAACGACGATAATACTAAAATATTATTAACAAAGCAATATACAAAGATCATATATGATATTAGATTTATGTATATGATTATAGTATAATTTAATAACAATGATTTATCTATTTTACAGGAGGTTAACCTACACTCAATCAAGGAAAATTACAAGGTAAGGGTTTATTTCACAATCTCTTCATTATCCGATGTTGTTTATATGTAGTTATTTTCTCAGACCTCTTTATAATCCACATCCATGTCCCTTAAAAATGTATTTCAAAACATTCTTACTATTTTACATAATTTGGGTTGAAGTCAATTATACCTTTGTTTGACTTTTTTTAATAAGTTTATGAAGTAATCTTTACGTCATTTTCCAAACAAGGACCTTTTTAACCTTTTTGACAAATTAAGGTAAGAATGTATTTTTTTACTTATATGTTGGGTGAGGAGATTTTCCACCATCATAAAATCATAGAAGCTTCCCTTACAAGCTTATAAAAATATTTTCAAAGAAAATGTTTTATTTTATAATAATGTGACTTTTAAATGAATTCAAAAAAGAGATATTTCTCTCAAATAGTTTTGATTTCATCTATGTCAAAATCCTTTGATGGATTTTAAGATTATTAGATGTTGATTTATTATGATACAAAACATCCATATTGTATTGAAGGTTTTGTGATATTTTTGAATGTGGATGTGTTATTTTTATACCATTCATGGTTTATTGATAAAGAATTTAAATTTCGTATCCTAGTTTTAATATGACTGTTTATGTTATTTTTAAAACTGTTCATATGAGGAATGCATTGGACTTATTATGTGACTGGTGGAGCCTCTTATAGCTCCTTGATGCATCGGTAGGTCTAATGAGACAAATTAGTGTCTTGGCATGAGGCCTTGACATAATATTATTTTTAGTCTTGGCACGAGGCCTTGGCTACCTGGTTATGATAGTCTGGCATTATGCATTATATCATTATGAAATTTGTTATTGATATTTCGTGTGATTATTCGACTAGTAGAATATCCATTTGAATAATTATATAAGGCCCCAGCCTTAAACCTTACTTAATATTGAATAAAATGAAAAATTCACATTGAGGATCTTTTCAGGTTTAGAGTTTTAGAGAATTAGATCATAAAACTTGCATTACATTCCACATATAAACAAAGTGGTTACATAAAGATAGTATTCTTCATTCCCATCAATGGAAACACATTTAAAATAAAACATGGATTATTTCTTGACACATCCTTGACTCTATCATCTTATCATGTACCTTTCCCTTGACCTGTGAAAAACATTTCAAAAACTTGGGATGAGCATAAAAACTCAGTATGGGTTATAAAAAAAACATGGAAAGGAAACATGAGTTCATATATAAATAAGAATGAAATCATACTTTACCCATAAAACATAGGCACTTTAACATACCTCATAAAAACATGAATAAATCATATAAATCATAATACGTAAAGGTAACTTGAGGCATTCATAACATTCTTACGTAGGGAGTAACCCTCTTGGTTACGTTTGGAATACTCATCACAGTATATTCCCTAAAATCTCTTCGGAGAAACCTTAACGTTTCACTCCTTCGCGTTACCCAATGCATTGGAGAGCTATAACGGGCTCACCCGCCCTTAGTTTATCACGGAACCACCCGTCTTCATAATAATGCCCAAGAACCATAACATAATCATATCACATAAAACATGCATAAAGGAAACATAAAATTTCCACATTTCAATCACGAGATATCAATACAACACATTGATATAATAAAAACATTATGAAAACCATTTTCAATACCAAAGTAAAACATGGTATTTATTTTTCTTTAAAAAAAAGAAGGTATGGCTTGTAGAGGAAGCCGAAACTCAAATAACGGTTACGACGGCGGATAAGTCATTGTCGCCGCATACGTACGACAAAAACATTCCCTTTTGTCGTTTAGTAAACGCTTCGTATAAAAAAGATTCCTTTTGAATAAACGTAAAAGTCAAAGGGGTTTATACACCGTATAAAAGAAAGTTGTGTATAAAATAAAATATGCCTCAATGAAAGGAGATTGAGACGAAGTCCCATACAAAGATAATTTTTAAAATAAAATAGATACATTATGTGTATTCACTATAAGTACACATAAATAAAGTACAAATACAAGATACGACATAATAATATAATGACATAATTTGAAAGTAGGAGATTAACCCAAAGAATGGAAATTGGGTTAAGAAGTTCCCATACCTCGTATCCGACTTGACCCGACCGTTCTTTAAACTCCTGAATAATAAACTTTAGTTAATCTCTACTTGCTTAAGAACCTTTTTCAAGTTCATTATTCCTTTTATACCATGTTATTAACATCATGCAATTATTTAAGTTAATAATGTTTATTTTGTCAGTATTTGGTTCTTAAGTCAAAAATAGACTTCTTACACTTACATGTTGTTAATTTGGTCAAAGGTTCATTATATCCAGAATGGTATTCATGATGTAGATATCATATATGTCATATATATACAGTACATACATGTATTTAAAATAGTACATAATCATTTAGAGGTAAGAAATGAAATGCACCGTTCATGGAGACGGTAAGCCGTACGTACGCATGAACGCTACTTTCATTTCTTTGTCATATTAATGGAATTAAAACTAAATGAGACTTATGTATATTTTAATTCCAGAATTATATTCATCATTTAGATATATCATTAATTATATATATCCATTATATACATGTACTTTTAATAGTACATTACATTTGGGGATAAGAAATGAAATGCACCGTTCATGGAGACGGTAGTCCGTACGTACGCATGAACGCTACTTTCATTTCTATCTCATACTTTAATGGAAATAAATGATAATGATATATATAGGTATATTATAATTCCAGTATAACATAATATATAATAACTTTAAATCCATCCTTTACACGTCCCACATGTGGCATTAACGAATCACATCACTTTGAGGGGGCGGTAGTCCGCACTTCCTTAAATGAAGATATCGCGTATCCCCATAATGGAAGCCATAAAGGTAAGACACAAATGAAAAATACAGAAGCATAAGTAAAACATAAACATATTACATATCATATATAAAAATAGTGACATCATAATGGCCACCTTTGAAGGTGTTAAATGAGTATTGAACAATCATCGTTTCGGGAGGCAGAATTTCGCCATCCACAGAAACCGTATGTTCTTTAACCATTTTATGTAGTTGTGTGAGAGTGTAGATCAAATAAATCTTATAACAACATCCTAGTATATTGAAGATACTGGTGTTGTTACAAAAAAAGTAAATAAAAAGAGTTTAGGGGGTTGGAGAAGCAAAATAAAACAAATGAACATGAGAGAACGAATTACCTTAAAAAGTGTAACTCCTTTTGATTTGAGCCTAAAGGCTTCCTTTGAAAGGATTCTGCCCAAAGGGAATCCTCTAGGATTAGGAGAGGGATGTGGAGAGAGTAAATGGTCAGGGGTTGGCCGAGCCAAAGGCTTGACAAGTGTGTGAAATGAGGTAGAGGTAGGGGCCTTTTATAAGAGGAGAGGAGGGGCACTTTTGGAAAGTAAAGAAATATTACATTATTTGAAAATGTGTTTCGGTTTTAAAAGGTCCCACATTGATAGAATTCGTGTATAAGGTGCTAAGGGTTAGAAATACACTCATTCAATTGGTTTTGGCCATGTGTAGTTCATAGATTATATATTGTCATTCCATTTTATTTAAATCGTCAAATAATGATGTCATCGCTGCATCATTATTATGTCGTAAATAATTTAATTTATTTAATGTCTAAAAATTATAAAACAAATACTATGATGTAGGAAATCTTTTTAGCTTTCCAATGACTATTTATAATCAAAATTTGGACTTGTATAACCCCACTTAAAAATTGTTTTAGTAAAACAATTTATGTTAGTGTCATTTTCACTTTAACATTAAATAAAAAGTAATTTATGTCATTTCCCAACAAAAGTGGATCCATGGGGTCCCCAAGTTGACCCATGGCTTGTCTTGGTCGGCCATGACACAACCAATAAGGTTGGGACATGTGTCTAGGTCATTTTATATTATTAAAGCATTATTTATTCCTTAAACTACACTAATTACCACTAATCGCGATTAAAAACTTAATAAGTTACTATTTACCAAAAAATTATTTTAATCTCATTGAACCACATTTTACTTCTTAATGACAACCATGTATGTCGGATTTTCAAAATTCAACACACATTAGTGGTAAAATTTCATTTAACCGAAAAATCAGTTTGCTTGATTACCACTTAGTGGTTTCACTATTCATCAAAAATTGAAGTTTTTCAGAAAATTACCAAAAATTCACCCTAAGCTATATTTGATATTCTGAATTCAAAAATGAAGTCCGTTTTATAAAATTCAAAACATATTAGTCACATTAATTAATTTAATAATTAATTCCCGCTGTCAGAGCAAATAGCGTGTTTTTATAAAACAATAAGTATCAAAAGATTGACACCAGTTTAAGTCTAATTTCAAATCGAAATTGATTCCAATGACCACCATTGGATAAAATGGTAAAAATATATTATAATTTCACTTTAAAAAAAATTCAAAAGATAATCTAATCATATAAATAAATTAGATCAAAAAGAGGTTTTGAATTAAAATGCAACATTTTACACTATTCATAAAAAAAAGAACTTTATCAGAAAGGTACCAAAAATTACACAAAGTAAAATTTGATGTCCCGATTCTTAATAAAAGTTTTATTTGGTCCAAAAGAATTTATAAGAGTGATCAAAACTATATTTAATGACGGTTCACCATTAAAAGGTGATAAGTGAACCTTTAGTGAAAATTAGAGTATAAAAGCCTAAAATTGAACTCTTTCCGTATTTTAAGCCTTTATCTTTTATTGGGTAAATGTAAAAACATCTAAAAATATATCTATTCATATTTTAGTTATTTCTATTCATTCCCGCCAGTACAACGGCTACTTGTTAACTAACATTTAAAAAAAAATTATTTTATTACTAGTGTGCTACGTAAGTTTCAAAGAAACTCATCGTTGCGTATCGGGTACGCTATCGAACATAGCAACCCCTTTTAATTAAAATTCATATTTAATTCTCTAATATTAATAAATATGAAAATTATTTATTCTTTAATTACCTGGGATGTTACATCCTTCCCCCCTTTTGGGAATTGCGTCCTCGCAATTTTATTCACTTATCAAAATAAGTGGGGGTATTTATCCCTCATAGCATTTTCAGATTCCCACGTTGCCTCTTCAATCACATGGTTTTTCCAAAAAACCTTTACCTGATGAATCACCTTATTCCGTAACACTTGCTCCTTATGGTCAAGAATCTGGACCGGTTGTTCCTCATAAGATAGGTTCTCTTCCAGCTGAACTACCTCTGGACTCAAAACATGAGATGGATCTGGCATATACTTTATCAACATCGAAACGTGAAAAACATTGCGTACCTGAGATAAACTCGGAGGTAAAGCCACTCGGTATGCAACTGATCCAACTCTCTCTAGAATTTCGTATGGTCCAACAAACCTTGGACTCAACTTTCCTTTCTTACCAAATCTCATCACACTTTTCCAAGGAGAAACCTTGAGAAAAACATGATCACCTACCTCGAAAGATAGATCCTTCCTCCGGTTATCCGCATAACTCTTCTGCCTGCTCTGAGCTGTTCTCATGTGTTTCTGAATCAACTGAGCTTTTTCTTCCATCTCTTCTACCAATTCTGGTCCCATCAACTTCCTTTCACCCACTTCATCCCAGAAAGCTGGAGTTCGACACCGCTTCCCATATAATGCCTGAAATGGTGCCATCTGTATACTAGAATGAAAACTGTTATTATATGAAAACTCAACCAAAGAAAGATGCTGGTCCCAACTTCCCTGATAATCCATAGAACAAGCTCGTAGAATATCCTCCAGTGTCTGAATTGTTCGTTCTGACTGTCCATCTGATTGAGGATGAAAAGCTGTACTAAAATTTAATTCAGTACCCAACGACTTCTGAAGGCCTTTCCAAAAGTTAGAAGTAAACATGGGATCACGATCCGATACAATGGAGAGAGGAACTCCATGTAACCTGACTATCTCTTTAAGATACAAACGGGAAAGTTGATCAAGAGAGAAAGTATCTCGTATAGCAAGGAAATGAGCAGATTTGGTCAAGCGATCAACAATAACCCAGATTGCATTATTACCTCGAGATGTCTTCGGTAATCCAACAACAAAGTCCATGGATATATTCTCCCATTTCCACTCTGGCACTGGTAAAGGCTGAAGCATCCCTTTCGGTAACTGCCGCTCAGCTTTAACCTGCTGACAAGTCAAACACTTCACAGTAAAATCAGCTATATCTCTTTTCATTCCATCCCACCAGTAATACTCCCGCAGGTCTCTATACATCTTAGTACTGCCCGGATGAAAAAAACAACTCGTTCTTCAACTGTGAATCACAAGGCACACATAACCTCTTCACAAACCTCAAAACACAAACACAAACTTATCCAAGAACTCATGGAAAATTTTATTCATAAGGTCCATGAATACAGCAGGTGCATTGGTTAACCCAAAAGGCATAACTACAAATTCATATTGGACATATCTAGTATGGAACACAATCTTCGGAACATCTGCTTCTTTTACTTTCAACTGATGGTACCCCGACCTCAAGTCAATCTTCGAAAAATACTGAGCTCCCTGGAGCTGACACCACTTCATTCGATGGCCCAACATCTGCTGAAGTAGTTGCAAAGGATTTCACCACCCCTTTCTGCTTGTAGTCTAACTGCTTCCCATCACTCAAGCTCCTTGTCGGACACTCGTTTGCATAGTGACCCATCTCATTGCACTTATAACATTTCACTAACTGTAAATCAAATTTGTTCTTACCTTCACCTTGATCCTTTTCAGTGCAATCACGAGCCTTATGTCCCATCTTACCACATCGGTAGCACTTCCCAGAATTCAGAAGACATTCCCCAGCATGCCTTTTGCCACATTTATCACAAGCTGGAAACTTAGTTTTCTTACCATCAGACTTTTTTGAAGAATTTTTACCTTTCTCCTGCCACCTCGGTCTCTTCTTCTGCTGGTTGTTATAGAAAACTTGGTCATCAGCAAACTCCATTTCCACCTTCTCAGCACATCGAACAAGCTTTTCATAACTTCTAAACTCACGAGAAGCTAATTCCCTTCGATACTTTGTCTTTAATCCTGAGTAAAAACGATTGATTTTACTATCAAGGTCCCGGATAAAATTTGGAGCATACCTTGCCAATCTAGTGAACTTTTCTTCATAGGCAGCCACTGAGTTTTCCTCTTGCCTCAATTCCAAGAATTTCTTTTCCATCCTAAGTCGAACAGCCTTAGGAAAATACTTCTCAAGAAACATACCTTTGAATTCATCCCAGTCAAGAGCATCAATCTCATCGGCATCCCTGATATTTTTAACCATATACCACCACTGATCTGCTTCACCCCCCAAACGGTAAATAGCAAGACTAACCTTTTGATTGTCTGAACACCCCATGACATCAAAAATCTTCTCCAGTGCTTTAATCCACCCTTCAGCTTGCACAGGGTCAGATGATCCTCTGAATGATGGGGGATGTTGCCTCATGAAATGTTCCACCACTGACATGTTCCTCTGCGGTTGATCTGGCTGATCTCGTGCATGGATACCACCGCCATTTATAGCCTGAGTCAACTGTGCCATCACTGAAACAAACTGTTCAGTTCCGATTCCGACCATCTCAGGTTGCTGATTTGGAAGGTTATCTTCCTCCCGATGTCGTCCCAACATAGCTGCTTTGTTTCCTCTGCGGAAAACCATTCTGAACACCGAAATATCTTAGGCGAAGCAACATGGTAATCCGTAAATGCTATATCATTTCAATCATATTATAATTTAACACTTTTCTAACTCCTAAAGTTGTCTAAACCGACCTCTGATACCAACTATAAGGCCCCAGCCTTAAACCTTACTTAATATTGAATTAAATGAAAAATTCACATTGAGGATCTTTTCAGGTTTAGAGTTTTAGAGAATTAGATCATAAAACTTGCATTACATTCCACATATAAACAAAGTGGTTACATAAAGATAGTATTCTTCATTCCCATCAATGGAAACACATTTAAAATAAAACATGGATTATTTATTGACACATCCTTGACTCTATCATCTTATCATGTACCTTTCCCTTGACCTGTGAAAAACATTTCAAAAACTTGGGATGAGCATAAAAACTCAGTATGGGTTATAAAAAAAACATGGAAAGGAAACATGAGTTCATATATAAATAAGAATGAAATCATACTTTACCCATAAAACATAGGCACTTTAACATACCTCATAAAAACATGAATAAATCATATAAATCATAATACGTAAAGGTAACTTGAGGCATTCATAACATTCTTACGTAGGGAGTAACCCTCTTGGTTACGTTTGGAATACTCATAACAGTATATTCCCTAAAATCTCTTCGGAGAAACCTTAACGTTTCACTCCTTCGCGTTACCCAATGCATTGGAGAGCTATAACGGGCTCACCCGCCCTTAGTTTATCACGGAACCACCCGTCTTCATAATAATGCCCAAGAACCATAACATAATCATATCACATAAAACATGCATAAAGGAAACATAAAATTTCCACATTTCAATCACGAGATATCAATACAACACATTGATATAATAAAAACATTATGAAAACCATTTTCAATACCAAAGTAAAACATGGTATTTATTTTTCTTTAAAAAAAAGAAGGTATGGCTTGTAGAGGAAGCCGAAACTCAAATAACGGTTACGACGGCGGATAAGTCATTGTCGCCGCATACGTACGACAAAAACATTCCCTTTTGTCGTTTAGTAAACGCTTCGTATAAAAAAGATTCCTTTTGAATAAACGTAAAAGTCAAAGGGGTTTATACACCGTATAAAAGAAAGTTGTGTATAAAATAAAATATGCCTCAATGAAAGGAGATTGAGACGAAGTCCCATACAAAGATAATTTTTAAAATAAAATAGATACATTATGTGTATTCACTATAAGTACACATAAATAAAGTACAAATACAAGATACGACATAATAATATAATGACATAATTTGAAAGTAGGAGATTAACCCAAAGAATGGAAATTGGGTTAAGAAGTTCCCATACCTCGTATCCGACTTGACCCGACCGTTCTTTAAACTCCTGAATAATAAACTTTAGTTAATCTCTACTTGCTTAAGAACCTTTTTCAAGTTCATTATTCCTTTTATACCATGTTATTAACATCATGCAATTATTTAAGTTAATAATGTTTATTTTGTCAGTATTTGGTTCTTAAGTCAAAAATAGACTTCTTACACTTACATGTTGTTAATTTGGTCAAAGGTTCATTATATCCAGAATGGTATTCATGATGTAGATATCATATATGTCATATATATACAGTACATACATGTATTTAAAATAGTACATAATCATTTAGAGGTAAGAAATGAAATGCACCGTTCATGGAGACGGTAAGCCGTACGTACGCATGAACGCTACTTTCATTTCTTTGTCATATTAATGGAATTAAAACTAAATGAGACTTATGTATATTTTAATTCCAGAATTATATTCATCATTTAGATATATCATTAATTATATATATCCATTATATACATGTACTTTTAATAGTACATTACATTTGGGGATAAGAAATGAAATGCACCGTTCATGGAGACGGTAGTCCGTACGTACGCATGAACGCTACTTTCATTTCTATCTCATACTTTAATGGAAATAAATGATAATGATATATATAGGTATATTATAATTCCAGTATAACATAATATATAATAACTTTAAATCCATCCTTTACACGTCCCACATATGGCATTAACGAATCACATCACTTTGAGGGGGCGGTAGTCCGCACTTCCTTAAATGAAGATATCGCGTATACCCATAATGGAAGCCATAATGGTAAGACACAAATGAAAAATACAGAAGCATAAGTAAAACATAAACATATTACATATCATATATAAAAATAGTGACATCATAATGGCCACCTTTGAAGGTGTTAAATGAGTATTGAACAATCATCGTTTCGGGAGGCAGAATTTCGCCATCCACAGAAACCGTATGTTCTTTAACCATTTTATGTAGTTGTGTGAGAGTGTAGATCAAATAAATCTTATAACAACATCCTAGTATATTGAAGATACTGGTGTTGTTACAAAAGAAGTAAATAAAAAGAGTTTAGGGGGTTGGAGAAGCAAAATAAAACAAATGAACATGAGAGAACGAATTACCTTAAAAAGTGTAACTCCTTTTGATTTGAGCCTAAAGGCTTCCTTTGAAAGGATTCTTCCCAAAGGGAATCCTCTAGGATTAGGAGAGGGATGTGGAGAGAGTAAATGGTCAGGGGTTGGCCGAGCCAAAGGCTTGACAAGTGTGTGAAATGAGGTAGAGGTAGGGGCCTTTTATAAGAGGAGAGGAGGGGCACTTTTGGAAAGTAAAGAAATATTACATTATTTGAAAATGTGTTTCGGTTTTAAAAGGTCCCACATTGATAGAATTCGTGTATAAGGTGCTAAGGGTTAGAAATACACTCATTCAATTGGTTTTGGCCATGTGTAGTTCATAGATTATATATTGTCATTCCATTTTATTTAAATCGTCAAATAATGATGTCATCGCTGCATCATTATTATGTCATAAATAATTTAATTTATTTAATGTCTAAAAATTATAAAACAAATACTATGATGTAGGAAATCTTTTTAGCTTTCCAATGACTATTTATAATCAAAATTTGGACTTGTATAACCCCACTTAAAAATTGTTTTAGTAAAACAATTTATGTTAGTGTCATTTTCACTTTAACATTAAATAAAAAGTAATTTATGTCATTTCCCAACAAAAGTGGATCCATGGGGTCCCCAAGTTGACCCATGGCTTGTCTTGGTCGGCCATTACACAACCAATAAGGTTGGGACATGTGTCTAGGTCATTTTATATTATTAAAGCATTATTTATTCCTTAAACTACACTAATTACCACTAATCGCGATTAAAAACTTAATAAGTTACTATTTACCAAAAAATTATTTTAATCTCATTGAACCACATTTTACTTCTTAATGACAACCATGTATGTCGGATTTTCAAAATTCAACACACATTAGTGGTAAAATTTCATTTAACCGAAAAATCAGTTTGCTTGATTACCACTTAGTGGTTTCACTATTCATCAAAAATTGAAGTTTTTCAGAAAATTACCAAAAATTCACCCTAAGCTATATTTGATATTCTGAATTCAAAAATGAAGTCCGTTTTATAAAATTCAAAACATATTAGTCACATTAATTAATTTAATAATTAATTCCCGCTGTCAGAGCAAATAGCGTGTTTTTATAAAACAATAAGTATCAAAAGATTGACACCAGTTTAAGTCTAATTTCAAATCGAAATTGATTCCAATGACCACCATTGGATAAAATGGTAAAAATATATTATAATTTCACTTTAAAACAAATTCAAAAGATAATCTAATCATATAAATAAATTAGATCAAAAAGAGGTTTTGAATTAAAATGCAACATTTTACACTATTCATAAAAAAAAGAACTTTATCAGAAAGGTACCAAAAATTACACAAAGTAAAATTTGATGTCCCGATTCTTAATAAAAGTTTTATTTGGTCCAAAAGAATTTATAAGAGTGATCAAAACTATATTTAATGACGGTTCACCATTAAAAGGTGATAAGTGAACCTTTAGTGAAAATTAGAGTATAAAAGCCTAAAATTGAACTCTTTCCGTATTTTAAGCCTTTATCTTTTATTGGGTAAATGTAAAAACATCTAAAAATATATCTATTCATATTTTAGTTATTTCTATTCATTCCCGCCAGTACAACGGCTACTTGTTAACTAACATTTAAAAAAAAATTATTTTATTACTAGTGTGCTACGTAAGTTTCAAAGAAACTCATCGTTGCGTATCGGGTACGCTATCGAACATAGCAACCCCTTTTAATTAAAATTCATATTTAATTCTCTAATATTAATAAATATGAAAATTATTTATTCTTTAATTACCTGGGATGTTACAAATTATATGGAATTATTTCATTTTATTTATACCATATTATACAGAAGATCAAGTTTAAAAGGCTTTTGATTTAGTTATACATTGCCTTAAATGTTTATGCTTATTTATGAATGTTTCTGATATATTTTTATACTTACTAGGCATTTGAGCTCAATCCTTTCTATGTTTAATTTTTCCCAAGATGTGAAGAAGTATTTTATGAATGACCTGCAAGGATAGTATAAGGGGATATGAGTGTGGAGACAAAATGTTGATGTAGTTTTCACTTTATGATGTAATGTAAAATTTATGAATGTATCCAGTGTTTCCAAGTCTACTAAACTAATAGGTATTTCGAGACTTGATCTTTAGTGATCATGAAAATGATATGTAATAATGCACCGACTTTGGGTAATTGGGTTCGGGGCGTTACAGTACACCTACAGTGGAGTCACTGTACTAAAATCCAAACATGAGACAGTTAAATTTTTTCCCCAAACCAATCTCATAGGCTCTCGATTCTAATGTTGAGCTGACAACCTCTAATACCACTCAGTCATGTACCGTCCTAATGGGGCCAATGCCATGACTCCCCAATCCCACTACTAATAGGATAGGGGATGTTGAATAGAACTAAGTAGGAATATCATTAACATGAGAGGAATTTATTATGTACCTATATGCATGAACATATCATCAATTCCACAAAAATTATGAAATGTAAAAAACACTAAGATTGATATTCATTCATACCACTATATCCCAAATAGACTACAATAGAAATGTAATGTAAATAAAAAGGGTCCAGATTACAAACCCACCAAAAAGATTCTTCAAAACACGAATTCCAACATGTATACAAAGTTAATAGGGCTACAGTCGCTAGACATAAAAACACCTTGGCTGCCTAATCTCACAAGTATCCACCTGGTACTAGTCTACCAAGGAATCTATCAAATGTCCCTCATCTTCATAAGACACAATAGATTTGGGAAAATCCCTTACCAGGTTGAGTATAAAAATACACAATAGGACGCGTCAAAACCAAAAATTAATTATTAAAGGAAAGGTACAGTCATCTCTACACAAGTATATGTCAACAATACATATAATAATAATATGAAAATATATTCAATCCAATACTCACAGTCTAGATGTAAGTCACAACCACTTTATACCAACATAATGATTTTTTCTTGATGATTCCTTGAACCACTCATCTGAAAAGACACACTGATGAGTATGATAGCACTCATGACATCCATCTATGATCTATTGTTCATCGGGAACCTTCATGAAGGAGATACATCAATAGAACTGAAAAGATAGACATGATACCATAAATGAGGATCTCAAATTTGTCAATGTGGTGATACAACAATTCCATTTCAATTAACATATTTAGTATAGGGTCAACGTCTTGAAGGATTGGTTTTGTTGATACCAAAGGCACGTCCTATGGAATGAATAATGAATAAAGGATTCCACTCTAGACCCCTCGGGGGATTCCAAAAGATATATTTAGGATGTCCTGTTGAAGGTATCATACTACTATGAATAGTAAATGATTCACACTAACCACCAGAGAAATGATGAGGGGAATAAACCCCAACTAAACATTTCTAGGATAGGGTGTAAAAGATATTAGAACAATGCAGAAAGGGGTACACGATGGGTACTATGGTAATATGTTGTGTCCCTTAACTGTCATGACCCGTCCTCGGGGCCCGTTACATGACTACCCCAAGCCCGCCTCCCATAGGCCAGGGGATGGCGACTAGAACCAAAGGCATAAATCTCAATAAAGAGGGAAGGAATTGCCTTTATAAAGTAAACAAAAACCAGAGTAAGCAAGCTAAAGTAAACACTAAGTAAACTGGGTACAACTGTAAGTGATGGAATGTAGATGGGCCAGAATACAAACCCAACTGAAGTAAAGTACAACTAGAAGAAAGTAAAACAACTGAAAAGTAAAGCAGCAATGTTGAGCCATCCACTAGAAGTCCCACCTGAAGGGTGGGTACAGATCGCATCCTCATCTCCTCGGGTCCAGACGTCTGCTCCGTGTACGTCCCGCCCAGTGGTCCACCTCCAGGTACCGACTTCCTCCACAATCCTCAACCGCAATCAGTGATGTCCGTCTTATGCATCCAACACAATGTAGTGCGGGCATAGCCCACGCAGGGGTGAGTATACGCTACTCAGTAGGGACCCCGAGACCCTCGAAGGTCTCTCAGAATCCACAAAGTATAATCCAAAAAGGAAAGATACAATCACGAAATAATATAAAACAGTACTTAGGTATATGCCCATACATATACCTAAGTCATCAATTCCATTTTGGCTCCAACATCTGAACCCAAGTTCGATCACGTCCACACAGGATAGTAAAACCCAATCCACACATGAAAGCACAACACAATCCACATAAGAAGCAAGTCAATCAGATCGAAGATAATTATTGAAAGTCAAGACTTAGGTCACACAGGTATACTTATTCGTAAGGTGATAGAGATGATCAAATGTAGCCACCGATTCATCTAGTTGGGACCCATGTAGGATACAAGTACTGTAGTCGTCACCGCCGAACCCACAGAGGATTCTAGTATAGTTGTCGTCGTCGTCGAACCCACAGAAGATTCTAGTATGAATGTCTTCACCATCGAACCCATAGCTGCTGGGGAACTCCTCCTCTATCGAGTACAGTGGGACGGCCGCTACAACCAAGAACTTCCCACTAACCTTGGACAACTGTAGTACTCCACCTGTCGAGTACTGTGGGCATGCTGCTACAACCAAGCACTTCCCACCATTGGTCTGCTGCTATAACCAAGTGCTCCCCCTCATAGCCTACATAGGTACTCCTTCTGTTGAGTACCGTGGGTCTGCCGCTACAACCAAGAGCTCCTCCACCGTGGGTCTGCCTCTACAACCATGTGCTCCCCACTGGGCTATCAAAACACTCTGAGTCGATCGACCAGCAGTCGTCAAGTCTCAGCCAGCTCTAGGGTTTCCGCACACAGCACGCTTGTTCCGCGAGGGTCTGCTCCACGAGCCAAAAGTTCGATACACCAACTGTCACGTATACCAGATTTTATGTATCAGAAAGTTCTGTCACGTCAAAAGGAACACAATGCGACATATGACATGTCAATCGGACGCTCGGTCTGAGATTTATTGGCTTTTATGTCCTAGGGGCTCGGTTGTTTTTTTAACTAAAACCAACTCTACCGTACTCCAGCTGCGTCCAAACCTCGAGAGGAGTGAACCAAAATAACCATATCACTAAGAGGAATTCAACAAAGTTGACGGCACGTCAATCAGACGTCCGGAGCTCATGTTATAAGCATTTCTGCTCCGAGGGCCCGGTTGGTTTCGAGTTCAAACCAACTCGTCTGTACCCAAAGTTCTCCAAAACCTTGAGTGTAATATACCGAAATGACCACCATGATCCAAGAATTGCATCACAATAGACGTTGCGTCGATCGGAGATTTTTAGCCCATGTTACATGCATTTAAACGATCATGTCCGGTTTTAGGGGGTTTTGGGCCCAGACCGACCCGGCCCAAGACCCCCTGTGTCGGACCGAACCCGGTCGACCCGACCCGGGTGTGGGTCCGTCCCATTAGGGTGCGACCCAACCTAGTGGCACGGCCCGACCCTGTCGACATGGCCCGGCCCGGCCAGGGTGGCCCGGCCCGGTGCGGCCGGTCCGGCCTGGGCGGCCGGTTGGCATGGCGAGGGCACAACCCGCATTGCCAGACAGCTCGGCGTTGGCTGAGCTGTCGCGAAAGGGGGGGGGCATTGCACCCCTATTTTGAAACGGCATCCACCACTTGGGGGACTCTCCTTTGCCAGCTGGGGGTTACAACCATCAGCTCCTTCGAACAGCCGGCCCGGCTGGCCGGATGGTGCCACCGCCGCGGGACCCCGCTGGCACGCTCTTCTGAGGTGATGGTGGCTGGTGGTTCTGGCCGACACCCCCTGCTCCGCTGCGGCCAAAAGTTACTACCTTGATCCGACCGGCGCCGCGCGACGGCACCACGCCCCTCCACCACGTACTCGCTCTGGCTGTGGCCTCTTCGTGGTTCTTCGGCTAGGCACGACGGAACCACGCCCCATCACCGCGGCCCGACACCGTCCGTGGCTTTTTTTGTCCTCAACGGTGTGGCGTGACAACACAACCCTTCTTCCCTGCGTTTCTCCTTGTTTCCACGCGGTGTCGTTGCACCACGCCACCTCCATTCGAGCCGTAACGAACACAGCAACAAAAGGGGGAGGAGGTTTGGCCATGTGCATGCGGTCCGAACTCATCCCATTAAATTGATAACAAGAGGCCCAAAGAAATTGACGATGAATGACAAAGAATAATTCACAAACAAAATCAAACCCCTATATCAATGAAGTCGTCGAACGAGGATCGTCGCGGGTAAATGATGTTGTGGAAGACGGCGTCACGGAAGACGGCGTCGTATACATCGTCGGTGTTCGCCCAAGGAAGGATGTGGCACGTCGTCATTCTCTGAAGAAGGTTCCTATCACCGGCTGCAGAGAGGAGAGGAGATGGAATGTCGATTCCCTTGTGGTGATAGAGTTCTTCATCGTAGACTCGGCATTCTTCGCGTTCTTTGACGAGGAAGGAGATGTTCTTCAGAGCGCAAGAGTCCTCTCCTTCTTTCCGCCCAACGAATCAACCCCCCAAATAAAATAAGTCATTGTCCTATTTTATTAACACTCACCCAAGCCATTAATTTGGAATTTAGAAAGATCTTATTCAATTAATTAAATTAATTGAAGAGCCTTTAATATTCAAATTAATCTTTGAGGGTTGAATTTCCATTAAATTGGGGGGTGGGTGAGTTACACAATTAAGTGATCATGGGAGGTTTAATGGATTTGAAGGGGTGGGTCTCGGGTGGGCCCCACATCACTAATATCCTACCTAGGGGTGTTAGGATTTAGTAGGTCCCACTCCAACCACCATACATATGTTTAAACTACTTAGAATAGAAAATAAAAACTATTGCATAAATTTTTATTTCTTTCCTTAATTAACCATTTTTTTAATAACCACACCCGAGCAAATGAAACTCCAGAAAAGGTGTTCCTAATCAATTACCGGTGCTGCGATTCCATCGCTGCCCTCAGATTTCAATTCCGAACTCCGGTTCAAAAGATAGAAAAACTCGCTCGTTCGTTCACTGAACTAACCTGAGCTAAACTTTGTAAATTGATTCCGGGCACACCGGGCCTCAGAATCAGGTGTCGTCAGGAACTGTGTCCTCGTAAGATCCCAAAGAAAATTAAGAAAATGTTTCCCTTGAAATTTATTGGTCGTTACATTACTCGCACCTCAGGGCTTTACGTCCCCGTAAAGATACATCACAGACTAGGGAAAAAAATGAGGGTACTGAGCACGTATCTGAGCCTCCAGCTCCCAAGTGCTCTCCTGGTGGTTCTCGTGCTGCCATCTGATGCGCACTAGGGGAATCAACTGCCCACGTAGGACCTTCTCCCGTCGATCCTCGATATCCACTGAGACCTCCGCAAAAGTCGCCACATCGGCAATGTCCAACTCCCCATGGTCGATGATATGCATCGGGTCGTGCACGTATCTCCTCAGATGAGATACGTGGAAGACGTAGTCCACCCAGTGCAACTAAGGTGGTAGAGCCAGGTGGTAATCCATCTCGCCTATCCTACTGAGAACCTGGAAGGTTCTGATGAAGCACGAAGATAACTTACCGTCGTGGATAAAACTCAGTAATCCACGTCGAGGTGAGACCCGTAAGATAATGTGGTCACCATCCTCGAACTGCAGTGGTCTTCTTCTCCTATCAGCAAAAGACTTTTGTCAACTCTGAGCTATCCTCATCTACTGTTGGATGAACTGGACCATCTCTGGTCCTACAAGAGCTGCTATGATTTCATCTTTTCCGATAAGAGAAATCTGGTCTCATCTCGAGGATGAACCACGTTCTTCTCCTAATACAGTCAATCCATACATGGATGATACTAATCCATACCAAGGATGACGTCGTATGTCCTCGACGCTACTACAAAGAGATCCAACAGTTACTCTCACCTCCAAGGGTTGAGTCACACTGTCGTCATCAGTGTGTGGTCACTGGGTCTCCTCCAGTAGGTATCTCAAAAGTGAGGGTCAAGATAATGGTTTTTAAACCGAAACCTCTTTGTAACAACATAATGAGAGGACATGAAACGAAACGCCACCAGAAAGGTGTCTTTTATTACTACATCTCAATGTACAAAGACACTTACAACCACAACATCAACAAATAGAAAGTTAGAAGCACCAACAATAAAGGCCTCTATGCCTGGAACTAGTTTCGCTCCTGTCCACCAGCTTCTGGAGCTCCATAGTCAAATGCCTCAGCTGTCTGAAGCTGAGCTCTCTCATGTCCACATGTTCCCTACAGTCGCAGTGGACCTCCCGGTGGTGGTGGTGGCAACACCTCGAAGCGTCGTCCACCTCTAGCTACAAAGCCAGCTCCCCTGCCTCGATCTCCTACTCTTTGAGATCCGCCCCGATTGAACCTCTGCCTCTGCCTGAGAGGTCCTTCTCTTATCTGCTGGTCATCTGTATGGAGATTCGGACAGTCCTGAGCCATGTGACCAACCCCACTGCAGGAGTAACAATGTCCGCTTATGGTAAGTCATTCTCCACCCAGGGTGCCTCACACACACGATATTGTGTCATGCGGTCAATCACTTGTAGGTATGGTACTCTTGGACATCTGGTTCATCTGTCTACTGCCCACTGCAGAAGACTCGGCCGCATGCTGGCTAGTGGTGGGTCCTGCTACTGGAGACTTCTCAGCAAGGAAACTCTCCACTAAGAGGGCTCTCTCCAACACCCCTGTCTGTTTCGGGATGTTGTGGTAAACAACTGAAGCTCTAATCTCTCGCCTGAGCCCCTGGTCTAAGGTTCGGGCCCTGAAGAATGGGTCATGTACCATGTACGTTGTATAGCATGAGAGATTGGTAAATCTCACTGAGTACTGGGCAACAGTCATGCAGCCCTTCCCCAGCTGTAGTAGCTCCTGGATGTACACCGCACAGAGGGTGGCTGGGATGAACTCCTAGCGGAAGAGGCTCTCAAAGTCCGTCCAGAGGAGAAATGCCTTGTCATGAACATAGAGCATCATGCTCCACCATCTGCCTGCTGCCACGTGCAGGAGGCTTGCTACAAGGATCATCGTGAGGTCAGCTGGTGTCCCCACTAACTTGAAAACTTGAACTAAAGCCTCCAGCCAATCGTTGGCTGCCTGAGGGTCCATCTCCCCGTGGAACCTGGGCGGTCTCTGACGATGAAAATCATGCAGTTCACTAAGGCGACGTGCAATCTCAGCGGCTGGGGATGGTGGCATCGGTGGCTCGGCGGGTAGAGGTACCACTGGTGCCTCCGCTGTAATGGGGCCTTGCACCGAGCCCTCATCGCTCGGTGGGATGTCGTCTCGCACAATGCTCTGATCCCTAGCCGGCTGCCATGGTAGGGCCATCCTGGAAAGAGACAGGTGTGCCACGGTCAAAACAGTATACCTGGTGAGCTGACCCAAGTTAATCAAAAAGAAAACATTTGAATCACACATGCAATCAGTGTTTTCATGCACAGATTCAGAAATCAGAAGTCAGGGTCCTGGTGTACGGATACGTCGGCCGCCGCACCATCACTGGACTCCCCGGACTGATAACCACACTCAATACCCTTAACATTGTTGCTTCACATAGAAGAAAGATCAGAGTCATGAGTTCTACGATAGAACTGAACTCATCTGATAACAATTTGTCACGACCCGTCCTCGGGGCCCATGCCGTGACTACCCCATGCCCGCCTCCCATAGGCCACGGGCTGGAGACTTGCACCAAAGGTGTAAATTCCTATAAAAAGGGAAGGCATTGCCTTTATAAAGTAAAAAACACCAGAGTAAGCAAGATGAAGTAAGCACTATGTAAACTGGGAACAAAGGTAAGTGCTGGAAAGAAAATGGGATAGAATACAAACCCAACTGAAGTAATGTACAACTGAAAGAAAGTACAACAACTGAATAGTAAAGCAGCAATGCCAAGTTGTCCACTGGAAATATCACCTGAAGGGTGGGTACAGATAGCCTTCTCAACTCCATGGGTCCAGCCGTCCGCTCCATGTACGTCCCGCCCAGTGGTCCACCTCTAGGTATCAACTTGCTCCACAAGCCTCAACCACGATCAGTGTTGTCCGTCGTCTACATCAAACACAATGTAGTGCAGGAATATCCCATGCAGGGGTGAGTATACACTACTTAGTAGGGACCCCAAGACCCCCGAAGGTCTCCCAGAATCCACAAAGGATAATCCACAAAGGAAATATACAGTCACGAAGTAACATCCAATACTACTTAGGCATATTCCCATACATATACCTAAGTCATCAATTCTAGTTCGGCTCCAACATCCGAGCCCAAGTTCGATCACGTCCACACAAAATAGTACAACCCAATCCACACAGGAAAGCACAACACAGTCCACATAGGAAGAAAGTCAATCATAGAGAAGATAATGATTGAAAGTCAAGACTTATCTCACACAGGTATACTTCTTCGTAAGGTGATAGAGATGATCAGATGCAGCCACTGATTCATCTAGCTGGGACCCACGTAGGATACACGTACTGTAGTCATCACCGCAGATCCCACGGAGGATTCCAATATGGTTGTCGTCACCGTCGAACCCACGGAGGATTCCAGTACGAAAGATATCACCGTCGAACCCATAGCTGTTGGGGAACTCCTCCTCTATTGAGTACAGTGGGCCTTCCACTATAACCAAGTGCTTCCCACTAACCTTGGACTATTGTAGTACTCCACCTGTCAAGTACTGTGGGCCTACTGCTACAACCAAGCGCTCCCCTCCATGGGTCTGCTGAAACAACAAAGCGCTCCCCGTCATAGCCTACAGAGGTACTCCTTCTATTGAGTACCGCGGGTCTGCCGCTACAACCACGTGCTCCTCTGACGTGGGTCTTCCGCTACAACCAAACGCTCCCCACTGGGCTATCAAAAAACTTCGAGTCGATCGATCAGCAGTCACCATGTCTTACCCAGCTCTAGGATTTCCGCACACATCACACCTGTTCCGGATGGTTACGCTCCACGAGCCAAGAGGTCGATACACTAGCTATCACGTAGACCAGATTTGATGTATTGGAATGTTTCGTCACGTCAAGAGAAACACAATGCGACAGAAGGCGCGTCAATCGGACGCCCAGTCTAAGAGTTATTGGATTTTTTGTCCCAGGGGCCCGGTTCGTTTCTAAGATAAAACCAACATGACTGTACTCCAACTACGTCCAAGCATCGAGAGGAGTAAGCCAAAAGAACTTTCTCACTAAGAGGAATCCAACAAAATCGACAGCACGTCAATCGGACGTCCAGAGCTGAAGTTATAAGTGTTTCCGCTCCGAGGGTCCGGTTGGTTTCGTGTTCGAACCAACTCGGCCATACCCAAAGTTCTCCGAAACCTTGAGTATAATATACCAAAACAACCGTCTTGATCCAAGGCTCACATCTCAACTGACGGTTCATCGGTCGAAGTTTTGTAGCCCAAGTTATGGGCATTTAAACGAACATGTCCGATTTTAGGGGGATTTGGGCCCGGACCGACCCGGACCAAGACCCCCTGGGTCGGCCCGACCCGGGTTCAGGTCTGGCCCATAAAGGTGCGGCCCATACCGGTGGGCGCGGCCCTGCCCCGCCAGCGTGGCACGACTCGGCCTGGGCTGCCCGGCCCAGTGTAGCCGGTCCGGCCTGGGCGGCCGGTTGGCATGGCGCAGGCGCGACCCGCGTGGCCAGACAGCTCAACGCTGCTCGAGCTATCGCGGAAAGGGGGAGCACTGCCCCCACATGGGTGCTGCTCCTTTTCCAGTTGGGGGTTACGACCCTCGCCTCCTCCCAACGGCTGGCCCGGCTGGCCGGCCGGTGCCGCCGCTGCGGGACCCCGCGGTCCTGCTCCTCCGAGGCGCCGACGGCCGGCGGTTCCGGCCGCTGCTCCCTACTCCACCGCTACCAAAGGCCATGGCATTGAAACGACCGGCATGGCGTGACGGCACCGCTCCCCTTCACCGTGGCCCGACACCGACCGTGGCTTCTTTCAGACTCAACGGCGCTGCGCGATGGCGACACGCTTCTTCTCCGCATTTCTCCTTTTTTCCGCGTGGTGTCGTTGCACCACGCCGGCTTCGTCCGAGCCATAACAAACACAACAACAAAATGGGTGGAGGGTCGGCTGTTTTCGTGCGTTCAGACATCCTCCCATTAATTGATAACATGCGTCCCAAAGAAATTGACGATGAACGATAAAGAATAATTCAAAAACAAAATAAAACCCCTATATCAATGAAGTCGTCGAACGAGGATCGTCGTGGGTAAAGGACATCGTCGAAGAGGGCATCATGGAAGAGGACGTCGTATACGTCATCGGTGTTCGCCCGAAGAAGGATGTGGTGCATCGTCATTCTCCGAAGAAGGCACCTCTCACCGGATGTGGATATGAGTTGAGACGGCACGACGATTCCCTTGTAGTGATAGAGTTGTTCGTCGTAGACTCGGCGTTCTTCACATTCTTTGACGAGGAAGGAGATGTTCTTCAGATCACAAGAGTCCTCTCCTTCTTTTAGCACAACGAATCAACCCCATAATAAAATAACTCATTATCTTATTTTATTATAACTCATGCAAGCCATTAATTTGAAATTATAAATATCTTATTCAATTAATTAAATTAATTGAGGAGAGTTTAATATTCAAATTAATCAATGAGGGTTGACATTCCATTAAATTGGGGGGTGGGTGAGTTACACCATTAAGAGCTCATGGGAGGTTTAAGGGATTTGAAGGGGTGGGGCTCATGTGGGACCCACTTCACTTATATCTTACCTAGGAGAGTTAGGATGTAGTTGGTCCCACTCCAACCACCATGCATAGGTTTAAACTACTTAGAATAGAAAATAATAATTGTTGCGAATTTTTTTTATTTCTTTCTTTAGTTAACCCTTTTTTTTAATAACCTCACCCGAGCAAACTCAACTTCAGAAATGGTGTTCCTATTTATTTACTGGCACTACGATTCCATTGGTGCCCTCAGATTTTGACTCTGAGCACCGGTTCAAAGGATAGAAAAACCCGCTCGTTCGTTAACTGAACGTACCCGAGCTAAACATTGGATATTGATTCCGGGCACACTGGGCCACAGAATCAATTGCCGTCAGAAACTGCGTACTCGTAAAATCCCAAAGAAAATTAAGAAAAAATTTCTGTTGAATTTTACGGGTCTTTACATTAACCCTGGGTACTACCTGAGTATAATGAATCATTACATGGTAAAAAAACTTGTATAGAAGATGTGTACATGGTGTGTAGAAGGAGTCACATGCTATTTCCTTCCATTCGGGGTCCTGTCGGTGTAATCATCAATGTATGCATACACGTATTCAACCTAGGTATCACTTCCCATGTATCATTACACATGGTAGACTATGTAATTTCTCCTATCTAACTCTTGTGGGGGGTGGGGTACATAAAATGTACGAAACCTGTTTAATCCTCTACTTATTTGTGTATATCCGATGTAAACTGAGTTATCTGGGAGAGGGATAACACCATATCAAAAGATCAAAATTCCATGTGATACTTATCTCATACCCAAAACTGTAGCCCCCACTCGGGGGGGGGGGGCACATTCCATGTAACCATGTAGTCAATGAATTTCCAGAATCCCTAGTTCTCACACCATTTGTCTCCCACACTACTCTATCCACCATTTCAGCCATGCCTTATTAGGAAAATTAATATCCATACTTCCTACGTTACACCGTTTCCCAAAAAATGTGTTCCATCTAACGATTTAGTCTCACAATAGATTAAAATGGTTGTTCTTAATTCCCTTGAAGAACATCGAAGAACATGGATTTGGGGATACAATGTCGACTGATTTTTTTTGTGTCTGTCGTCACACCTCTATCATGTCACTATGAACCCAAATCTGTTATGTCATATAGTTGTTCTAATAACCGGGTTCATAATGATTGATTAATCCGTATATGTCGAGTCCGGGGAGAAAAGATGAATGAATGTGATCAATGATTGACATGGGATAAATGAATAAATCAAACAAAAGGAACAGAACATGATCCAGGATTGTGTCATTTTTTGTTTTGATGCTGTTAGAATAAAAATCAAATTAATCATAAAATAATCACAAGTTCAAACTCCAAATAAATCTTAATGAAATAAAACCCATCCTACATGGTTATGATCATACCATGGATCAACCTATTTATTGATTAGTCTATTTTCATCATTGTATCCAAGAACGTGGAAGTACATCCAAATAACAAATCCTACCATTGATTTGGATTTCTCTCTAACGATTTTATGTCGTCATATCGCTATTATTGGTGGGATATCTCAAGAATGGAATTCATTGATCATCGATCAGTGAGTCTATTTCCATTTTTAGGATATTTATTGAATGTTCAATATATAAATACGCCAAAATACCTAGGATTATTTGGATAACAATGTGATTTATACTTATGTATATTTCTATGGTAAATCACAATGTCAACAAAATAATTTTGATTTATATTTTTTAATTTACAAGTTCGTCTTTTTCTTATTTTTCCATAGAATTCTGACATCGACTATTGTTAAGTCATTCATAGGGAAAATATCACATTAAGAATTCAATAATGGTCTCAAATTTCCAATTCCAGTAACTGTTCCAGAGTTATTTGGGTTTAATATAATAATTTTATTTAATAATTTTATTTATGGTTACGTCTTGGTGAATTTTTATATATATGGCCTGTGTTTACCAATTATAGGTCACACTTAGAATCATTCCACAATTTGTTTCTTAATGGATCCCTCCAATTTATAATTTGGGCACATGTTTAAGAGTTAATCATCTTTTTCAGTAAAACCATGAAAGTGTGTTATTAAAAATTGTAATGTTTTTCAATCAATTGTTTTAGGGACACTGGACCTCACAATCATACATCATCTTAGTGCTTAGTATCAAAATTAATCTATTAATTATTTCAAAATAATATAAAAAATCCAGGACATTACAATATTTATTTCACAAACAACTATTAACATGAGATTTTGAACTATTATGTTTCACAAGAATCAAATTTAATAATAATATATAAAATAAATACATAAAAATAATTCAACTACCAATATTATAAATAAAAAAATAACTATGTAAAAATCATCAGTATTCATTTTTTCATAATTATTTAGGAAAAAATTAATATATAAGGATATTTTTAATTAAAACTGCATCATTGAGGGTGGATGTTCTATGAATAACCACGTTACACTATCATTTAATGGTCACAATTCTTTTTGTTTCATTTCAATATAACGTCTATTAGAAATAAAAAAATCATGTCCTATAATGACACATTATCTAAGAGAATAAAGTAATATTATGGAAATATAGTAACCCTAATCCCATATTTGAGCTTTTGTAATTTGATTCCATGGGTTACACCTTAACATTTAGTCTTAAATTTGATTTATGGGAAGCCTTTTGATTATTTATATAAGTTGTAATTGGGATTATCCCATCAGAATTGCAGGATCAAAATGATACTGATTGTAGTATCAGTATAATTATGTAGATGCTCAGTATACAAGATCGGGGGGGGGGGGGGTTGAATTGTATACATTAAAAAATTCTTTTGGAAATTTTAAATATGTTAATGTTTAAGAACGTTAAACAAGGTAAATTCACAAGGCCTCTTAGTTCTACAGACTTACTAGATTCCAAAAATATGGTTCTAGAAATGAATCTAATGAAAAGTTTACAAAGATAAATATTCTACCTCAAAGCATATAGAATAACTCTAATCAGAGTACAAGTACAAGAATTTAAAAAACAGTTATACATTCATCAATAACCAAAATGAAGCGAAAAACATGAAAAATAAGGAACAAGTAGTAAAAAATGTAACCCAAAGAGAAGGGTATCCAACAACCTTGGATAAAGGTCCCTTGATTTATGCTTTCAAGAATGTTTGTCTTACCCACTATAGGGTATCCCTCGATATGAATATCAGAGCCTGTTTTGAAATCCTTGCAAGCCCTCAAACTTCAAGGTAGTCAGCACCTCTGTCTTCCTATCCCCGGAAACCATCCAATGTACTCAGCAACATTCCCAGTTGCAAGATGTAATTATATCAATATGTTCATTATGCACAAATCTTGAAAGTATATCTCTATAAATCACTTTAGTATCATGTAATATCAAGAGTCGTAGAACAATAGTGATCTCATTCGAATGAGATATTATTTATAGGCACTTCATCAACAGTTTTCTCCCTCCTCCAAAGGTCGTATTTTTTCTTAAATTTCGAAGGGACATGTACACATGTCACTGAAACAACAATTAGATAATTATATAAAGAAAGACATCATTTTTTAACTCAAACAAGAGTAAGAAAAAATATGGTTGCTTAACCAAATCCATTTTTCAGAATGTAAGGAAATAAAAGTTTACTGTCTATCCAAAAACCATTCAGTGTCTATAATACATGAATTTTCAGATTATGTTTTCTTGAAGAATTCGGAACCTGAATTATATAGTATTCTGGAGTATGAATTTTAATGAATTTCAGATTTTGGATTCATAAGAATTCAGAGTCTGAACTCAGAATGTTAAGAGTCTGAATTCATAGGAATTTGGAGTCTAAACTCCGAATGTTTGGAGTTTGAATTCATAAGAATTCAGAGTCTGAACATAGAATGTTTGGAATATGAATATAGATAATTTGGAACATGAATCAGAATGTTCGGAGTCTAAATTCATAAGAATTTAGAGTCTGAACTCAGAACGATCAGAGTCTAAATTCAGAGAATTCAGAACCTAAATTCTGATCCTAATAACAGAATTCTATTTATCTAAGTATTTGTAGGATTCCACAGTATTAGATACACATCCTAATTTTATATATAGAAGGAAAATGAGTATGATTATAATATAAACAATGAAAACATGGTAAGGATAAATTTCCATGGGGAAGGAAAATTTCTTTATGAATGAAAAACTGGGTAAGGATAATATTTTCTTCAGGAATAAAAATTTTCATAAGGAAGAAAATTTTCCTTATCAAGTTGAAATAAATTTTTTCTTATGGTAGAGTTTTTTTGATTTTTAAAAAAAAGAATGAATGGAAAAGTCATAGTGAAACATTATTTACTCAACAATCTCCCCCTTTTGGGAAAGCACAAACATCCTTAAGAAAAAGAATATATGGACTTATATAATATTTTCTTGGACTTTGAAAATAAAACGTATTTCCCTTCACACATGGGCAATGATGAATATTACAAACTCCCCTTTCCCTTTTGAATACACTAAGGATCGTATTCTTTATTTCCATATTGAGACTTATCATTTTATTTCATACAAAAATATTCTTGGATAATAACTCCACTAAGATGAACTCCCCCTTACATAGTGAAATTTCATCTTTTACTTTGTATTATTTTTTCCATTCTTTTCTCCCCCTTTTTGATTTTCTAAAAAGAGTTTAGGGAATGGAAAATGAAATATGGTACATGAAATATTAGTACTAGACAACCAAAAAGAGAAATATCAACAAAAAATTCATTAAGATTGAAATAATTTATACATGTTTGGAATACAACAAATGATCATAATTTAACAATATTATCCTTCCCTCTCTTTCGACATCAACTTATTTACTATAGTTTTGAGCTTCATGAGTTCTTTGTGATCATCAATAGCTCATTTGAGAAGATGATATTGATCTTCAGTTTTATTTTCTAAGGATTTGATTCTTTCAAACTGATCTTGAAAAACCTCTTTATGAGCCTTCAAGACATCTTCCTTCTTAGAAAGATTCTATTATATCTCAATCCTGAGATCCTTTTCTCTTTTCCATCTCAGAGCATCTGAATACAACTTCCCATTCAGTTCTTTCAATTCTTGAATCCAAGAATTCTGTTCCAAAGTTAGATTTTCCATGATGTTATTTTTGAGATCCATGAACTACAAATATTTTGTAACGAATTCATCCTTGAAACATTCTTATAAATCATCATGAATTATCATTTAATTTATATTTTTCATTGATCAGCTGGTCATCTTCATGAATGATCTTCTGTGGGATTCATAGTTTATGAAAAAAGTTCTGAAATCTTCTTCAAGATTGATACACTTTACCATCACTATAGATACTAAAAATGATTTTTGATTTAAGTAATGTTGAAGCATTTGGAAACACTAGTTAATGCTGAGAAATACTGGGATAGTGCCATCAAGATTCTTCCAAGACTGGACTACGAAATCATGTCCCAGAAAGGATGATTCTAAATCAGAAATTTTTCATGGTGAGTATTCTTCTTCTATCTCATTAGCTTTACTCTTTGAAGAACCATCATCATCTTTCATCTTAATCACATCATTGGTATGTGTATCAACAACTAACTATTTTCCTTTACCATTCTTCAGAATGGGTTCCTCTTGGTCAGGAAATTACTGATCAACAGGATGAATGAAATCTCTATTGATGCTTTCGTAATCAGATGTTTTGTCATATTCTTCAGCATTATTCTCTTTATCCTTCCTAGGAGTAACAACCATTGAAGACTCAGCTTGAGATGTTTGGATTGAAATATTCTTAGACGGACTTTCCTTCTCATGAAAATCTTCTACTTGATTAATGTGATCATTAGTTTCATCACTGTCATCTTATTATTCTTCTTCAACTTCTTCTACTTTTCAAAATACATTTACTTTGACTTTTTTTGAATCCTCATATTTCTTTCTCGATGACTATGGTAAATATTCTACTATGAAGGTTTGTGATAACAAAATATTTTTAGAGACAATCTCAAGAGCCTTCAGAAGAGATTTCACAATCTCTAATTCGGTCATCTTATTCTTTTGTTTCTTTTCTTTTGCTCACATTTCAAGGTCATCAGTAGTCTTTTCTTTAAATTATTTTGCTTCAGCAAGATCCAAACCAAAGCTAGGATACTCTACTTTATTTTCCCCTTGTCTTCCCTCAATTTTTTTACTACCTCATCCGGATATGCTTTCTTATTCATATGCTTTGGTGGTGCGGATTGGGTTTCCTTAGCCTATGGATATTTTTATTTCTCTTATACTTCTTTCATATTCCACTTCCGTCCACCCCTTTTAGATGGTTCATCCGACTCATGTTTCATTCAAATACCTTCGGATTCTTCTACATGAAAGTCATATAATTCTCCGTATTCTTTACAAAAATCAATTTTCATCCACTTCAGAGTATCATCACTTACCAGCGTGACTTTTCAATTTCATGGAATATAACTACAAGGTATTTTGAAGGACTCTAAACACCGAACAATTATCATTTTATGAATGGCCGAATGCATGAAAATATGAGGCTTCATATTTCCATTATACATATTCTCAATTGTAATCAAAATATTCTTAACTAGGTTAATCTTTCATAGATTCACCATGAAATCCATGATATACATGTCACTCTTCTTCAATGTATCATTGTCAACTTTTATCGGAATGATGAATACTTTAACCCATAATTCAATAATAGGAAAATGTGTAGATAGGTGAACAATCATTGGGGTATTTACATCATAATGATCGAGGAAAGCTATATCCTTTACCTAATTAAAACTTATTTTAACACCAGGAAACTAATGTGATCAGAACTCTGCCTCACCCTTATATGGAACTCCAATCAAACTGGATTCATTGGTTAAAGAAAGAGTAATGTCTTCCCATAGCTCTTGGAAGATAATTTATCTTTTACTTCTTCTTTGAAAAAACATGCTGACTCATATATTTCATCCAAAAAGTATGGATATACCAGATCTTGAGCTCCTGGTTTTGATACACAAATACACTCCCATCCATTTATCTTAATGATCTTTGAGATGATATAATCATACTTAGTAAATAAATTTGGATGTACCAACCTTTATCTATAAATCTGACATTCAGAAATCGGATTGATAGTTGAAATATCTTTCTTGAAAGACAGTTCGATTGACATTCATAGTTGAGAAAACCTTGAAAATCTGAAACATGATTATGTAGGTGGGAGGGCTTCAGCACAGACAAGCTAGAGTTTTGATGTGGGACGACCATCATGGGTCCTTTATATATTGTCATGTGAGGCGATGGTTCAAATTTTGTACTCAATACAATGGTTGACAAATCTTCTAATCAGATCTGATAGTTGAGATGATATCTGAAAGGAAATTTTGATAGAATCCGATCTTTTGTGGTATTTATATAAAAAAATTCATATTTTGGAAAAAAAATGAAAAAAAATATTTAAAAATAGGAGAAAATACTGACACGGAAATAATGATTATGAAAATTTAATAAAGGAAACATACATATTGTATTGCTAGGAAAATTATTCGTATTGAGGAAAATTCATCATGAAGAACTTTATATTCCACAAAAATTGATTAGGGAAAATTAAACTCCAAAATTTTTAAAACTATGAAAAAATAAAATTACCATCATTGGGAATATTTTGAAAAACATCATTACCAAAATTTAGAAAATCCTTTATATGAAAATTTAGAGAATCTCCGTTACAAAAAGTTTGAAAATCTTCATTACAAAAATTTAGAAAATCATCATTAATAAAATTAACAAAAAAATGTCTACGAAAGAAAATTTTAGATTACAAGAAAAAATTGTAATAGATAATTTTATAAATTTAAAAAAATGTACTCCCCCTATGAATAAGATTTCGTTATTGTAAGGAGATTGGTTTCAACATGAAGTTATCATGGAATATTTTGTTACAGTTATCGTTTCTATATTCTGTTTCATGTATTAAAATCTATCGGAGGGTAAAGATTTTGTGAAAATATCAACAAGTTGATCTTGTGTTGTAATAAATTGAATAATGATATCTTCTTCTTGTGTGTGATCCCAAAGAAAGTGATTCCTAAACTCTATGTGTTTCTACTGAGAGTAATGTGCATGGTTTTTTACATAATTAAATGTTACTAGTACTATCACACAAAATTTGTGTTTTGGTAATACTAATAACATCATCTGTGAGTGTGCGTTGCATCCAAAAAACATGATCACAACAACTTACAGCTGCTACATATTCATCTTCCTTAGTGGAAAGTGCTACCGAGTGTTTCTTTTTTCATGACTAAGAAATTAATTAATCAACTATGAAATGAAAAGATCTGGATTTAATATTCATATCCAATCTACATCCACCAAACTCCGCATCAGAAAAAATATTTGGAAGAAATTATTTATAGAAGTATAAAAGAGTCCTAGGTCCATGGTTCCCTTTAAGTTGTGAAAAATCATTTTCACTACCTATAAATGATCTTCCTTAGTACTGGATTGATATCTAGCACATAAGAATACTAAAAACATTATGTCTGGTTTACTAACTATCATGTAAAGTAGACTTCCAATCATACCTCTAAAAGATGTTTGATCTACTGGTTTCCCAACTTCCTCAAGATCAAGTGAATTTTAGGTACCAATGGGATTACTTATACTCTTAGTTATGCAATATCTATTATTTTTAAGAATATATTTAATAAAATTTCTTGGGATATATAGATTCCTTCTGGTTATTGAGAAATTTGAAAACCAAAGAAAATTTTTACTCACCCATCATAATCATTTCATACTCAGATTTCCTTAGATCCACAAATGAATCAGTTAGTGATTGTTGTGATGAATCAAATATAATGTCATGAACATAAATTTGAACAATTATTTTTTTTTCTTATCTTTATTTATAAAAATATTTGGATCATAATTTCCCTTAACATAAATATTTTGAAGAAAAAATCATGTAAATTTATCATACCAAGCTCGAGGGGCTTGCTTAAGTCCATAAAAATCATTGGTAAGTTTGTAAACAAGTTCATGATTTTTTTTATCATCAAAATCGAGAGGTTGTTCAACAAAAACTTCCTCTTGTACAAAACCATTATGGAAAGCACATTTAACATCCATTTGGAAAAGTTTGAAACTGAAGAATGAAACAAAGGCAAGTATAATATGAATATATTCGATTCTAGATACTGGAGCATAGGTTTATTTATAGTATATTCCTTCTTGTTGATTATAGCCTTTAGCAACCAATATATCTTTATTTCATACTATGATTCCATTTTCATCACATTTATTTTTGAAGACCTATTTTACTCCAATAACATATGTTTCCTTAGGCCCTTCAACCAAGGACCATACTTTATTCCTTTCGAATTCATTATCTCATATTGCATAGCTTTTATCCAATCATTATCACTTAATCCTTCATCAATTATTTTTGGTTCTAATTGCGAAAGGAATTCTAGATGTTTTACTTCATTTATTAAGTAACTTCTAGTAATTATAGGTTTATTTAAATCACCAATGATACTATCACTAGGATTATTCTTTAGGAACAACTAATTTGGGTTTTGTAAAACATGTTAATCAATATAGTGTAGGAATTCTTCTGAGGTAAAGGTCCCAGAAGTATTTTCTTGAACATTTTCCTTCACAGAAGGATCTTCTAACAAAGGTTGATAATCAGTTTTTGAAAACACATCTGATAATGTAGGTTGAGGTTGAGTAAAAACAAAATGATCAGTTTCATCAAATCTGACATGTACTATTTCATCAACAGTACAAGTGTTTTTATATAAAATTCTATAAGTCTTAAATGTTGTGGAGAATCATAAGAAAATTTTTCATTAAATTTTGTTGTGAATTTGTATAGATTATCTTTAGTATTCATGATGAATAACTTTCAACCAAAAACCATGAAGTAGGAAATTCTAGGTTTTCTACCATTCCATGACTCACAAGGTGTTTTATTAATAAATAGGCTGTCAAAATATTATTTATAATATAACAAGCAGTACTCATAGCTTCAAACAAATAATATTTAGCTACCGAATATTCACTCAACATGGTTCTAGTTATCTCTTGAAGGATTATATTTCTTCATTCAACAACACCATTTTTTTGAGGTGTTCTGGGTGCTAAGAAGTTATTAGAAATGTCTTTTCTACTACAAAAAGATTCAAAATCTGAATTTTGAAATTCTCATCCATGATCACTATGAATAGTTATCAATGGAAATTTTTTCACATTTTTAACTTTGTATCTAAATGTTTTGAAATAAGAAAAAGCTTCAGATTTTAGTGCTAGAAAATAGACCCCTGTAAATCTAATGTAGTCATCAACTAAGACAAATACATAATATTTTCCTCTAATGCTTCAAGTTTGTGTTGGACCAAAAATATCCATATGCACTAGCTGTAATGCATCAATAGTCAAAACATCATAGACTAATTTAAACCTTTATTTATGTTTCTTCCCATATTAAAAAGGATAAAAAAACTTTTGAAGAATCAAATCTAAGCTCTGTTAGATTCTAAACTAGTCTTCTTATAGAGAGTTTTCATAGGTTCTTAAGGTTACAGTGTCCTAACATTCTATGCGACAACCAAGAATGATCTTCCATTGTACTAATGCAAGGTAGGTCTTGGTTCGTAAGGTATTCTATTTTTAATGTGTAATCATTATCTCACCTATTGGTAGAGAGAATAAACACTTCCATGGAATTTTTTACTAAGAACTTGTCATTCCTAAAATTAAAATGGAAACATTCATCACATAATTGAATTATGCTAATGAGGTTTTGCTTAATACCCTTAATAAATAAAACATTTTAAATCAATGTTCTTCCAAGAAGAATAATGTTACCTATACCCATAATTTCTCCCTTATAATTATCTGTGAAAGTTCATTTTCCTCCTTTTTGTTGATAATATTTCAAAGATGTTTTTGTTTCCAGTCATGTGCCGGGAAAATCCACTATCCATGTACCATGTTTTGCAGTTGGAACTATCATTACCTTCCTAAAAATAAGAGTTTTATACTTTTGGAACCCAAACATTTTTTGATCCGGAAACATCTGAATGAATAATTTTAGGTATCCACGTTTTCTTTGAAAAATATGATTTATGAAAACCTAATGATTGCGTTTTGATTACTGAACAAATTTTTCCCCAATTCCCACCACACTGAAACTTAGTACTGAAAAAGAGAAGTTTGAGGAACAAAATAATTGTAACTAAAAATCGAGTCTGAACTAGTATAACCAAATTCATAATTATTCTATATAGCTCGAATTATGGAATACATCTTATCAAAATTTTAATTTACTAAGGTAATGTTTGACAAATACTTCCTCAAGGAAAATATTTCTGAATTCATTATAATAAATAAGTTCTTATCCTCAGTAACATCAGTTTTAGCACTAGAACTATGAATGAAATCAATTTACTTAGAAATTAATTTTTCTAGATCCTTACAAAGTTTATCCTTATTAGAAATAACTTCCTCAAGGTTTTTTAAAATACATTCAAAATTAAGGGTATTATTATCATGATCCTTAGAAAGATCTGATATTTCCTTAGTAAGAGTATAAATTCTATAATTTTTCTCATCATGATTTTCCTTGACATTTCAATTTTCATTCTCAAGAAGCATAGAAATCCTAGAAAATTCTTCACAGGTATGTAAAGTATTATATCCATTAGAATTAGATTCTTCACATGGGGATTCATATTATTTAATATCACTATAATTATCATTCAAGGATTCATTGGTTATGGATTCAGCATTGTGTACCTTTTCCATTAAACAATGATTTTCAATAGGTATTCTGGAAAGCAAAGCAAGATTCTTCTATCCAGAAGACTCGTAATATAAGGATTCATTAGAAGTTTCTCCACCACTAGAACTCCAGGTGTCATTAGCTTTTAAAATATTCTTAGCTTTATCTTTGTTGTACGTATTTATATTTCTCTCAGAATGATTTTCCTTTCTATATATTCTCTTAAGAATAAAACAATTAGGTCTTATATATCCAGCTATTTTACATTCATAACAAGTTACTTCAGAGTCTTTATTATCTTTAATTTCATTCTTCTTGTATTTATACTGAAAGTATTTCTTCCCAACTATCTTTTTTATCCTTTGATGAAGATTAGCTAGTTCATTCTCAGAATGCTCACTTTTTCTATATTCATATTGTATAACAACCTTCTTAGAGATAGATCTAGTAACCCTCTAAGGAGTTATGGATTTCATATGATTTGAAGTAGTTGTAAAAGAAACACTTTCATTAAAAATTTTCTTCTTAAAATTGTCATCATCACTCTACATTCTAATCTCATGTAGATGATGTGTTTCAAAAAATTCATCAAGATTGATCTGTGAAACTTTCATATTCTCATCTATAACTGTTATCTTAGATTCCCAATCGTTAGGCATGATATCTATAATCTTGTCTACAAGTGCCTCATCATATAAACCTTTTTCACCCATCGATTGTAAGCTGCTGAAAATATTTATAAATCTCTATTGTACCTTATATTTAGATTCTCCATAAAGAAAGGAAAAACCATGTTACTCAGATCTAATAATATATTTTCTAGTTTCAATAACTTTTGATGTAAAAAAATGATAACTTCATGCTTCTTCCAAATACAATTTGTGGCATCACAAGATGACACTTGGATATATATATATTCCCAGTCATGGAATACAAAAAATTATTGCATACCTTATAATTCAGTTGATATTCTGACTTCTCTTGATTAGTAAATGTTCTGACTTCTTTATCCAGAATCTTATAATCTCTAGTAATGATAACAATGTTCTCCACTCCAGTGTTAATAGAAAAAATCTTCATACGATCTCTCCAATATTTGTAATCATTCCCATCAAAAATAGGTTGTCCAGTAGGATTAAGATTATCTATGTAACCGACATTTAATCTAGCCATATTAAAGAAAATCATTCCATACAAACTTGTCAAAATAAAAGTTTGAAAACAAGGACAAAAAATATCATAAGCATGGAAAATATAGATCAATGAAAAACATGATAAAGAAAACATACATGTTAATATAATTATTTTAGAGACCTCCTCTAAAACCAATTCTATGATCAAAATTATACAGATTGTAGTATCAATATAATGATGTATATGCTCAATATAAGGGGGGGTTTAAACTTTAAAAAAATTCGTTAGAACATTTAAAGATGGTAATGTATAACAAAGTAAAACAAGGTAAATTCACAAAGCCTCTTAGTTCTACAAACTTGATAGATTTCAGAAATATGTTTCCAGAAATAAAACTTAAGAAAAGTTTAAAATGATAATGATTCTACCTTAATGCATATAGAATTTGTCTAATCAGAGTACTAGTACATGAAAATATAAAAATAGTTATACTTTCCTCAACAAGAAAAATGCAGCAGAAAACAATAAACAAAACAAGTAACAAGTAGTAAATCTTTTAACCAAAAGAGATGGGTATCCAATAACCTTTGATAAAGGTTCTATGATTTATACGTTCAATACTGTTTTTCTTACACACACAAGGGTAATCCCTTGATATGAATATCAGAGTCTATCATGATATCCCTGCATGCCCTCAAACATTAAGGTAGTCGACACATCTATATTCCAATCCCCAGAAGCCCTTGAATGTACTCAGCAACATTTAGAGTCGCATGAAGCAATTTTGAACAATATGATCATTACCCACAAATCATGAAATCCTCTCTCTAGAAATCACATCAGTAGAATGTAATTTCTATTGTTGTAGAACACTAGGGAGCTCGTTCAATTGGGCCCCTGTTTATAGGCACATCTTCAACAGTAGGCTCCCTCCTCCAACGGTCATATTTTTCCTTGAATTTCAGAGGGACATGTCACCATTCACTCCAAAAACTATTAGTAATAGAAAGCATGAAATCATTTTAAATCTCAAAAAAGATTTAGTAAAAATATGGGTTCTTAACCATATCCTATTTTCAGAATGTATGAAAATTAATGTTCAGAGTCTAACCAAAAACCATTCGGGGTCTATTATAATTGAATATTCAGATTTTTTTTCATGAATAATTCAGAACATAAATTATATAGAATTTGGGAGTCTGGATTTCAAGGAAATTCAGAGTTTGGATTTATAATAATTGGGAGTCTAAATTAAAAATATTCAGAGTCTGAATTCATATGAATTCGGAGTCTGAACTCAGAATGTTCTGAGTCTGAATTCATAAAAATCTGGGGTCTGAAATCAGAATGTTCGGAGTATGTATTTAGTAAATTCAGAACCTGAATTCAGAATGTTCGGAGTCTCAATTCATAAGAATTTGTAGTCCGAACTCAGAATGTTTTGAGTCTAAATTTAGAGAATGCGGAACCTGTATTTGGATCCTAAAAACATAATTCTATATATGAAAGTATTTATAGAATTCTGAGTTTTTATATACAAATCAGAATTTAATATTTATAAGGATACTGACTTAGTTTATAATATGAAAAATGAAAACATGGTAAGGATAAATTTTTTTGGGGAAGGAAAATTTCATTAGGAAAGAAAAATTGGGTAAGGATAAAATTTCCTTGAGGAAGGAAAATTTCTTCTGGGATGGAAAATTTTCCATATAATGATATAATACAATTTTCCTCAAGATAGAGTGTTGGTGATTTTAAAAACAATAATGAATGGAAAGGTCATAGGGAAACCTTATTAACTTAACAAGTGTATGATATATAAACCTAATAAAAGTGTTAAGGTGGAGACCTCCTTGGATTCAATTTATCTCTATTAATTCTCTTCATTCGTGTTTTGTGATCCAGAAGGTTTTGAATAATTATAATAGATTTAATATTTAAATATCAATTGTCAACTCATCTCCCAATAATTATTATTACGATATACGAATATATAATTTCTGTATTGGCATGTGATTCGACTATAAAATTATTAAATAACCATTATATGATAACGATTAAATTTAATATGAAATGTCATGGTGTATAAAGGGTAAATTATTATAACTTAACACTATTTTAATTATGTAATTTTTTGATGTATATTTATTAATGTCTTTATTTAAATTATAGATTAATTTTCAAAATATATTTTTATGTAATTTAAGGATTATATGGGTTTTTAATTGCTAATATTTTAGGCGTAGCTACAGTAATACTGGGAATGTTTATATAGAGCTATAAAACCTGTATTTAGTGTTATGTTAAGTCATTTACCAAAGATGGATAGTAGAATTTATTGATAATGATTACTTTTGTGATCATTTTAATGAGTTGTGTTATAGTTTGTATTTAATTATGTAACAAAATAATAGAAACATAAAAAATAATGATGTTAGAAAATGAAATGAGCTTGACATAGATGACATGTGGGTTACACAATAAATTATAAATCATAGGAGGTGTGTTTATTAGTATTTTTGAATCATATGACTCATTTAAAAATTTCGTAGTTTTGTTCTAGAAAAACCCCATTATCTTTAAAACTAATATTTTATGTAAATATTTGGATTATGAGTCAATTTTTTTCATGTAATAATGAGTATGTTAATTCCATAGGGAACATTATGTTTATGTTGTGTTAAGGTTATGTTTTTCCTTATCCACTTAGGATACTCTTTAGTAGTAGAGAACTAATTCTATACTTCAAGTTCACATGATTGGATTTAAAATCTCATTTCATCAAACAATACCATAATTTCTTATACTCTATGGCTAGTATAATAAAAAAATAATTAAAAAATAAGTAAATAGTCATAATCCAATTCCATTATAATTTTATCAACAACCCAAAAACACACTGCTCATTAACACAGGTGGCTATTTATTCTTGCGTACTCAGGATTCACAATAAAAAAATATATTTTTTAATGAGTTTATTTAATGGTGATCAAAAGGAATCCACCTCTAATTATAATGACACATCCATAAAAATTTTATAATTGCGAATTAAGATAACAACTAACTTAGAGGATCTTTTAATATATAGAGCATTTGAGAATTATGCCACAACTTAAACATATCAACTTTAGTATTACAAATTAAACACTTCTACTCAGTATCCATTTTCATTCATAATACAAAAAAATTAAAAACGTGGTTTTGTTTCATGCCTAATCATCACAACATTTCCTTGATCTCATCCATGACTCTATTAACTTTTAAATTTTGTTAAAAATCATTTCAAAACATGAAATTAGAATAAAAACTTCAGAAAAGAAACACAATGAAGGAAAAATGTTAGTTGTTCAAAACAACATTTAAACCGTGAATATTATATCATATGTAATAATGATAACCATTATGATGTAGTAAATACTCTTCATTGAATAAAAGATCATTTATTACCCTTTTGTAATAAAAATATTACCATAAAACTAATAAAAAGAACAGATAACATATAAAATGTAATCATGGGATATAATCAGACATAAATGGAATAACTATATGGTCGAATTCCATAAAAAAAATATTACAAATGGAATATATATATGATTGAATTACATACCCAATTAAAGTGATTTTATAACATAACCACTCCTCTATGGTTTTTCACTGAACCACCCTTCATTTTGTTTATCACGTAACCACCCGTCAAATTTTCATGTACCATTATATAGTCATCACAAATAAAATATTATAAATACCCTCATTTCAAACATACAATTTCATTTGAAATCACAATAAAAAATTTCATGATTTTGAAATAGTAAATATACATTCAAAACCATTTTAAATGCCAAAATATTTAAAAAATATATATAGTATTTATTTTCTATTTTAAAACATCACAGCTTGTTAAGGAAGCAAAAAATTCAAATCATGCTCACAGCGACAGAAAGGTTGTTGTTACTGCACATGTTAGAAATATTCCTTTTTTTCATTAAAAAGATTCATAGAAAAAATATTCCATTTTATTGAAAGTAAAAGTAAAAGGTGTTTATTATAAATCATTTAAAATAATTTCATGTATAAAATAATGAATTCATTAATGTATGGTGATAAAGACGCAGTCCCTTACCTCAAATCTGAAACATCAAATATGATCCTTGTTATTAAAGATTAATAAACATAAGTTAATTTATAATAACATTAGAAAATTTTTTAATTTTATTATTCCTTTTATATCACTTATTAACATGATATAACAATCATATTATTATTCATATTCATATCTACTATGTTTTCGATGATCCTTACATGAGTAAACAATGAAATTTTTTTAATTAGAAATTGTCCTTGTGGTTAAAAGTACATTATCTCTAGAATAATATTCATGATTTTGATATCATCTATATCATATATATCTAGTATTTATGTATTTATATCCAGTATATATTTTTTTAGAATTGTTTATAAATTATGGATATAATAAATGTAATGCAGAGTTCATGGAGACAGTAATCCGTACGTACGCCTGAATGATATTTTCAGATTTTTTCACATTTAAAGGAATGAAAACTAAATGATACACATGAAAATAATAATTCCTGTATAATATACATTTTATATATGTTACATATGTTCATTTATTCCATACTATATACATTCCATGTCTTGTATAAATGAGCCATATAACTTTTAAAGGGTGGTTGTCCGCACTTCCTCTAATGAAATTATCGTGATTATACAATATGAAATGCATAATGGAATGATTTAAATGATAATTATAAAAACATAGATATAAAATAAATATCATATATACAATTTATAATTATATTTCTATCATAATGGCCACTGTAAGAGGTTGTAGAAGAATATTGAATAATCATTATTTCATGAGGTGGTATTTCGTCGTCTGTCGAAATAGAATTTTCTCTAACCATTGGATTGAGGTGTGTGGATATATAATTAAAATAAATATCATAAAAACCTATTATATTTATGATACAAGAGTTATTATATAAAATAATAATAAGAAGATCATAGGTTGTGTAGAATGAAAAAAAAGGAAAGGAACTGGAGAGAAGACGATACCTCAAATCAGCTAACTTCCATTGATTTGAGCCAACGGGAATTCTTGAATTGGCTTATGCCTAAGGGAAGGCATCACTAATAAAGGGAGGAATGTTGGGTGATTATTTTATCCATGTTAAGATGATCCAATTAGATTTAGAGATATGTGTACTGGGTTATATTTCATTTCCTTTTATAAGAGGGAGAAGGGACACGTTATGAATGTTTGGAAGTATTATTTTATTATCAAATGATTATCATTTTAAAAAGGTCCCAATGTAATTTATTTTAGAGATAATATTATTTTGATTCTAAAACCTCTAAATAAATAGGTTTAAAAAAATTATAGGTCAAAAAATTTTACCTTATCTTTTAGCTTTAACCCATAGTTAAATATTTTAACTTTTATCACGTCTTCTTGTATATTCATAAAATAAGTTAATATAATAACTATAAAATGAAAATAAAACCTATAGTAATTCATTTATTGAATTTTCTACATTATCTACATCATTTTTCTGAATATTATTTTTTGAGGAATTTTATATCATTTAATAAAATATTATTTGTTTAAAAAACTCATTTATGTAAATTTATATACTATTCCTGTCACGATTTTTTGAAAAACCCATAAAAACATGATTATTCATAAAAAACATCATTAATACAAAGATAAAAAAAATAATCATCCATAAAGTTCGGGTTATGAAAAAAATAAAAAAAAACTATTTCTATTATTATAATCTCAATTATTTAAATAATTCATTCACAATGTAATCACCACATCATCACTATGTCATAAATATATTTATTTATTTGATGCTTAAAAATTATAATTTAAATACCTTTGTGTAGGAAATATTTTCAACTTTATAATTCAAATATATAGTTTAATAGATCACTTATATAACTCCATAAATAGATTTTTATAGTAAAAGATACATGTTTATGTTATATTTTTTTTAATAGTAAATTAAAAGTAATTAAATGTCATTTTCACCGATAAGTGGCTCCATGAGTTCCTAAAATCCACCCAATGATGCCCATTGTCAGTAATATTTATTCAGAAAAATTAGTACATGTGTTAGGGTAATTTAATATTATTATAATATTATTTTTTTTCTAGTATTTATAATATTCAACCTTTAAACATGGTAAATAAAATATTTACTAAACTTACTACTCATAATGTCTAAAAATAACAGTTACCTACTTAAAAAATATGAAACTTCTGATTAAAAATATTGAATCTATTTTTCCCAATTCTAAAAAGAAAATTTGTAGAAATTAATTTAAAATAAATTCCCATTGTCAAAACCAAAAAGAGTGTTTTTAAGATGTAAAAACTACCGAAAAATTGACGATTTTTATGTCCAATTTCAAAATAAAATTACATAAAATGACCAAAATTGGATTAAATTATAAAATTATAATTCAATTACACATTAAAAAGAATTAAAATTATACTATATATATATATGAAAATTAGATTAAAAGGAAGTTTTCAATTAAAATGGATTATTTTTCACTATTTATTAAAAAGACCTACATTATTAGAAAAATACCAAACATTTACCAAAAGTAAATCATTATGTATTACTTATAGAAAAGAATTTCATTTTTTAAAATGGAAAATATAAATGTGAAATACAAATTTTAAAAAGGGTTCACCATCTAAAGTTGGTAAAAGTACCTTTTAAAAATATTTCATTATTTATGCTTAAAATTGGATTCATATTCATTTTAAGCCTCTAAAATTTATTTGATAAATGTAAAAAAACATTTAACAAACATGTTTAATAATTAGATTATTAGTTCTATTCATTTCATCCAATTCCAAAGCTAGGCACTAAATATCATTTAAAATTACTATATTTTATAATTATTTTTTAGTACGACTCAAACTTTTGTGAAACATGAGATTTCAGAAAAACCCATTGGTGTGTGTCAGGTACACCATCGAATATAGATTTCCATTAAATTAAAAATAATATTTAATTCATAAATATTAATAAATATGAAAATGTCAGATTCTTTATTTACTTGGGGCATTACATCCATCTTCTTTTTGGAAATTGTATGCTTGAAAATTTTTATCTTATCAAATTAGTGGGGGTATTTATCTCTCATAACATTTTAAGATTCCCATGTTGCCTCTTCCACCATATGGTTTTCCACAAAACCATAACCTGATAAATCAAATTATTCCACAACACTTTCTCTCTATGTCCAATAATCAAGACTGTTTGTTCCTTATAATAAATATTCTCTTCCAACTGAAAGACTTATGCACTCAAAACATGACAAGAATTTGTCATATTCATTCTTAGCCTTGAAACATTAATTTTTTTTACCTTGGATAAATATGAAGTTAATGACACTCGGTATGTAATAGATCCCACTTTCTCAAGAATTTCATGAGGTTCAATGAACTGTGGAAACAACATTCCCTTATTACAAAAACACATCACACTTTTCCATAGTGAAATATTTAGAAACACATTATCACCATCCTCAAAATAAAGATCCTTCCTAAGGTTATCTAAATTACTTTTCATTCTTCTATAATCTATCCTCATGTGTTTCTATTTCAAATGATCATTTTTTCCATCTCTTATACCAGTCCTAGTACGATCGATTTTCATTCACCTATTTCATCCCAAAAATCTATATTTCGACATCGATTCCCATAAAATGCCTCAAATGGATCCATCTTTATACAAGAATTAAAACTGTTATTATATGATAACTAATCCATAGAAAGATTTTTGTGCCATTTTCCCTGGTAATTCTTTGAGAAAGCAGGCAGCATATCATCCAATGTCTAAATTGTTCGTTTTGGCTTCCCATCTAATTGAAGATGAAAAGTAGTACAAAAATCTAATTTATAACCCAATTACTACAAAGGCCTTTACAAAAGATAGAAGTAATCCTAGGATCACGATCTGATATAATGTAGAGGGAACTCAATGATACATTATTATCTAATTAAAATACAATCGAGAATGCTTATCTAGAGATACAGTATCTCGAATAAGAAGGAATTGTGCTGATTTAGTCAATCAATAAACAATAAAACATATTTCAATACACCCTTGAGATGACATTGGTGATCCAGAAATAATATCGATAGATATATTTTCCTATTTTTTATCTGGCACTAGAAATGGCTAATGTATCCCTTTAGCTTACTGCCACTCAACATTAACCTGTTTAAATTTCAAACACTTCACAGTAAGGTCAGAAATATATATTTTCATTCTATCCCACTAGTAATACTCCCAATGTTCACTTTACATCTCTCTAATACCGATATGAATTGAAAAATAAGAACTATGAGCTACACATAACTACTATTTCTTCATATATAAATTACAATACTCACATAATCTCTTCCCATATCTCAAATTACAATCATAATCAATGTTAAATTTATTAATATTTTCCTTCTAAACCAACACTATATTTTTCTATAATTCACTTTCTTCCTTCGGAACATGCTTAATTCTGTCATATAGATATGATTTCATTGACACCAGAAACATAACAGTGAAACTTCCCGCAACAAAAACATCTATGACAATGTTCTTCAAATCATTAATCATAGGATCTTATTCCAATCATAACATGGTTAATGCAGTATTACATTTTCAACTAAAAACATCATCGAATTTATTTGCCTTTCTGAGATGGTAATGAATCATGAAATTATAATCCTTGATTAATTACAGTCATTACCTATGAATCATGTACAATTATTTCTATGTGAGTGAATATATACATCAAACTTTTGTGTTCAGTATATATTTCACATTTTACTCCATACATTTTAAGACTCAAAATTTTTAATGAAAAATAAAAAACAGATAATTCTAAATCATGTGTAGGGTAATTTTTCTCATTATGTTTCAACTGATAGGAAGTATAAATAATTACCTGATCATTCCCTATTTGGACAAAACCAAGTCCATTCAATGAATCATCACTATAGATGACAAATTCACCATCATGGGAAGGTAATTCCAAATCTAGAGCATTCACCAATCTTCTTTTTTAATTACTAAAACCAATAATCACGTTATTTTTTCTATATGAACTTACCACCTTTTCTAGTTAACTTAGTTAGTTTTCCAGATATCCATGAAATTTATTCCACAATCCTTCAATAAAAGCCTAAAAAAACAAGAAAACTAAGAATATCGGTTATATTTGTGGGTCTTTTCAATTCGTCAACAAATATTGTTTTATGAGGATCAATAGTTATGACACCTTTAGAAATAATGTGACCAAAGAATGAATTTTTTTGAAACCAAATATCACACTTGATTAATTTCCCTTGGAATTTTGTTTTCATTAAGGATTGCAAAAAAACCATTAAATAACTGTCATGTTCATATTTTCATTTATATTTACCAAAAATTAATCAAAAAACACAACCACAAACTTATCCAATAACCCACAGAATATACATGTCATAAGATCCATTAATACAGTAGGTTCATTGGTTAACCCAAAAAACATAACTAAAAATTCATTAAGGTTGTATCTGGTAACAGACACGGTCTTCAGAATGTATGATTCCTTTACATTCAACTGATGGTATCTCGATCTATTGTCAATATTTGAAAAATATAGAGCTCCCAGGTGTTGATCAAAAAAAATAACTGATATGTGTCAAAGGATAATTATTCTTAATAGTGATATTATTCAAGGCTATATAATCAATGAAAAATATCATTGAACTATATTTAATATTAACAAACAAATACTGCAACACCCCATGGTGATCTTCTAGGTTGAATGAAAACTTTATCGAACAACTCCTACATTTTTTTGACACTAAAGGTTCAATTTCAACCTTTTGAAAAGGAGGTTTCAAAATTGTATTTTCATCAAGAACTAATTCAATAGTAATTTCATCTTCCTAATCATTTATTATACCATAATACTCCTCAAGAAATAACATCATGATACTCATTTACTACGTGCACATCAGTAATCTGAATCGTTCCATTGTTTTCAACAATATATTCAAGTTAACATTAATTTACACCTATCACTAGTTTCTAAAATTATTGGTATTTTATCAGATATAATGGTTCATACATGTACTCAAAGTTAATTAATTTCTTATATGAATCCTCTTTATCTATACTGTTAATAATATAATTGTAAATAGAAATCCAATACATTAGATAAAAAGATATCAATCTCAACTAGAGGAAAAAAAGGTCAGTGGGTAAATTCATCCCACAAATAAGGATAAAAATATTCTTATAATCTCTTTTTCCCTATTATTTCCTCCTAGTGTTTTTAGCATATGTTCGGGATTCATTTTTTGATGTGGAATTCTATATTTTCCAAGAAATATATCTGAAATGGAAGAATGTGTTGACCATGAATCATATAGTACATAGGAAAAATATAAAAAAAATAACCTAATACACCATCATTTGATGGTCTAATATCAATTTTACTAGTTGAATAATATTTATCCACACCCTTCTTCTTTTGATATCACTATTTTCCACCCTATGTAATCAACTTTGGACACACATTAGAACAATTTCCAAACCCATTACAACTAAAACATCATAACGCTTGATTTTCATTGTCTACCTGATCATCTTTTATAAAATTATCACCAATATGACTAGTCCTTCCACACTGAAGGAACTTACATGACATTGATAAAAATTCTACAGGATTATTTTTACCACACTTCTCATAAAATGTCAATTTAATTTTCATACGTCTAGGCTTCTTCGATGAATAAATTTACTTTTCCTTTAAACTAGACCTCATATTTGTAGGCTCTCATGGAACACATGATCATTATAAAACTCTATTTCTACCTTATCGGCACATCTAAAATGTTTCTCATAGCTTTTGAATTCATGAGAGGCTAATGCTCTGTAATATCATGGATTTAGTACAGAGTAAAATTATTTCATCATAATAACAAGATATTGGATGATATTAGAATAATAAGCTACCAGTCGACTGTATAGTTCTTCATAAGTAGCCACTAGGCCATCCTCCTGCCTCTAATCCAAGGATTTTTTTCCATCTTCAGTCGAACCGCATTAGGAAAATATTTACCAAGAAATATTCCATTGAATTGGTCTCAACCAAGATCATTAATATACTCACTCTACCTGATATTTTTAATCATCGAACACCATTAATCTGTTCCTCCATTAAAAAAATAAACATTTAGACTATCCTTTTGATTTTTTGTACTACCAAAGTTAACAAAACTCTTATCTAGTACTTTCATTCATCCTTCATCTTGAACAGGGTTATATGTTCTTCTAAATGATAGTGGGTGATGCCTCAATAAATGATTTACAATACACATGTCCTTTGGGGTTGATCTGGATGATCTCATGCGTATATACCAATACTAGTTATAGCCTTATTCATGTATTCCATTACTATAAGAAAACTATCCAGTTCTGATTCCAACCATCTTAGGATATTGATTTGGAAGGTTATGCTCCTCTATATGCCTTCCCAGCACTGTTGCCCTGTTTATTCTGTGGAAAACCATTCTGAACAAAAAAATCCAAGATAAAGTAACATGGTAATCATAAAATGATATATAATTTCAATTTTCCCACATTCTTAAAATCATTTATAGATATTCAAATAACAAACTTCAAACATATAAATTTATCTAAATTGACATCTGATACCAACTATATTGACCTCGCATTAAACATTACAGAATATTGAATTAAGTTAATAATTTACATTGAGTATCTTTTCATGTTTTAATATTTATAATATTATTCCACAACTTAAATATAAAAACATTAACATTTAACTATAAAATCATTTAATCACTATCCATTTTCATTCATAAAAAAACTCAAAATGGCTTAGTTTCAATCATAAACATCACAATGTTTCATTGATCACATCCTTGACTCAATTAATCTTTAAGTCATGTGAATTTGTTTTCATAACATAGGATGAGCATAAAAATATCAGTAAGGAATACAAAATGAAAAAAATTATTTTTTCAAAACAACATGTAATCCATTAATACTCTTTTTTAAGTAATGCCGTTTTCATTTATGATGTCGTAATTACTCTTTAATGAATAAATTCTCAATGACTACCCTTTTTAAAAAAATATTACATTAAAAACCATATAAATCACACATAACATATAAAATGTAATCATGGGACATTATCATGTAAAAATGGAATTATCATATGGTATATTTCCACAAATCATTCTTACAAATGGAATAACCATATATCTGACTTCTATACCCAATGCATTGGAGGTTATTACATAACCACCCATCCTTGGTTTATCATGGAACCACCTGTAATTTGGTTTTTCATATAACCAATCATCAAATGTCCAAGTACAATTAAATAACCATCACACAAAAAAGATTGCTAATATCAACATTTCAACAATAAAATTTTATTTGAAATAAAAAACAATTCAAGATATTATAATTGTAAATTCTCATTCAAAACAATTTTCAATACCCAAATATGTAAAAATTTTATATGGTGTTTATTTTTTAATTAAAAACATAAAATCTTTTTAATGAAGCCAAATATAAAATAGTGATCATGTTGGGAGAAAGGACGTTGTCACCACATACATTAAAGACATTCCATTTGTTGTTTAGTAAAACAAAGTCACAGAAAAATGATTTTATTTGAATGAATGAAAAATTCAATGAGGTTTATTAAACACAATGTAAATTAAATTCATGTATAAATCAATGTATGGTTCCATTAATGAAGATTGAGAGGTATCCCCTTACCTCAAGTCTGAATCATCATGAATGTTCCTTGTTATTCCTAAATTATAACATTAAGTTAGTATTTAATTTAATTAGAACATTTATCAAATTTATTATTCCCATTATATCACTTCCTACCATGTTATAACAATCATATAATTATTTATGTTAATATAAGTAATTTTTTTGATGTTTATAACATGAGTAAAAAATGAAATTGTTATAATTACAAATTGTCCATGTGGTCAAAAGTAATTTATCTTCAGAATGATACTCATGATTTATATATAATTTATATTATATATATCCCGTATATATGTATTTAGATACAATATATATTTATTTAGAATATTCATAAAAATTTGGATATAAGAAATGAAATACACCATTCATGGAGACAGTAAGTCATATGTACGAATGAACAGTACTTTCATTTCATATTCATTTTTAAGGGAAAGAAAAAAAATTGTTTCATAGATATATTATAATTTCATTAAAACAACTACTTTATATATTTTACATAATTTCATTAATTACATCCTATATATGTTCAATGTATAACTTTAACAAGTTATATCACTTTGAAGGGGTGGTAGTCTGGACTTCCTCAAATGAAATTATCATATTTATAAAATATCAAAAGAACAAATGTATGTTCTAAATGAGAATTATAGAATCATATAGAAAAAAATATCTATTATATATAATTAAAGTTCTATTATAAATTCCACCATAAGATTTGGTAGGGGAATATATGAAAAGAATCATTTCATGAAACAATAGTGAGTCGTCCACAGAAATAGTTTGTTTTATACCCATTAGATAGGGGTGTGTGTGAGTGTAGTTAAAAAATTTATCATAACAGAAAAATATTATATTGAGGAAACTTGTGATGTAATATAAAAATTGAATTAGAGGATCAAAGAGTGTGGAGAAGGATAATATTATGGGAATGAACTTGATATAATATGTTACGTAAAAGAAGGTATCTTCTTTTGATTTTAGCCCAAGGGATTTCTTGAATTAGATTATTCCTAGGGGAAGGCTTCTAGGAAGAAGGAAATAATGTTGGGAGATTGTTGGAGCATATTTTGTACTAGACAAGGGGCTTTAGATGCATGAGTAAGGGGTTAGAGGTGGTGTCATTTTATAAGGGGGTGAAGGGGCACATTAAGAATGTTTGAAAGTATTATTTTATTATAAACTGATTTTAGGTTTCAAATTATCCTAATTTAATTTATTTTATAGATAAGATGATGTTGGGTCAAAAACCACTAATCCAATAGGTTTTATAAATTTATAAGTTTCAAATTTAAACTTATCATTCAGATTTATCCCTTATTTAACTAATTTAACTTGTACCATGTGTTCTTGTATATTCATACTATATAATATATATAGTTTCTATAAAATTAGAATAGAACGTAATGATAATTGTTAATGAAATTTTCAACAGTATCTAAGTCATTTATCCAAATCCCAGTTTTTAGAACTGTTATATCACTTAATTAAATAGTATTTGTTTTAAAATCACATTAATGTCCAGTTTTTTAAAATTCATATCATGACTTTTAAAAATACTATAAAAACATGATTATTTCAAAGAATCTTAATTAATTAAAATATAAAAAGTCATACTCATCCATAAATTTCATTTATGGCATAAAAAGATTCAACTTAAATTTAATTAAATTTTTATAATTTCATTTATTAAAATCATTAATTATAAGGAAATCACAACATCATCATTGTGTCATAAATATATTAATTTATATGATATATAAAAATTATAAATAAAATACCATGATATAGGAAATCTTTTTGAATTTATAATGACTACTTGTAGATGAAGTGATCACTTATATATCCCTATATAAACATTGATGTAATAAAAGATACATGTTTAGGTTATATTTCCCTTATCATTAAATTAAAAGCAATTAAATGTCATTTTCACACACATGTGAACCCATGGGGTCCTAAAACCAACCTTTGGATGTCCATGGTTGGAAATATATCATCCAATAGGGTTAGGACACATGTTATGTAATTTAATATTTTTATAATATTTTTTTACCCCGATTTACCATATTTACCATTTAACCATGATAAATAAAATATTTACTTAACTAACCATTAATAATGCATAAAAATATAATTTACCTATATACAAAATTTGGAAATCCTGATTCCAGATACTTATTCCATTTTTCAAAATTAAAAGCACAAAAGTTGTAGAAATTTATTTTAAATTAATTGCCATTATCATGACCAAAAATCATGTTTTTAAGAAGTAAAATCTACCCAGTGATTGACATGTGTTTATGTACAATTTCAAAGTAAAATTACATACAATGGCCAAATTAGAATAAATGATAAAAATATATTCCAATTAATATTTAAAACCAAAAAATGTATAATTTAACTACATAATTAAATTATATTGAAAAGTACAATTGAATTAAAATGTAGTTTTTTTCAGTATTCATTAAAAATGAGCTTTTTCAGACTAACACCAAAAATTTACCCAATGTAAATTTTGATGTCTTGCTTCTAAATAATAAGTCGATTTTGTCAAATTGAAAATATAAAAGTGGAAAAAGGATATTTAAAATGGGTTCACCATCTTAAAGAATTAAAAATACATTTTAAAAATATTAGAGTATTTATGCATAAAATATGATTCATTCTCATTTTATGCATCTATAATTTATTTTTACAAATTTAATAACTATTTAAAATCATTTTAAATCATTATATGGTATGTTCTATTCAGCCCACCTATAAAACGACTAGGAATTAACTACCATTTAAATTAATAATATTATATTATTAATTTTCGGTATAACTTACCATTTTGTACAACATGAGATTTGGGAAACCCCATTGTTGCATGTTGGGTAGACCATCGAACATAGAATACAAATTAAAGAAAAATTAATATTAAATTCAAAAATATTAATATATATGAAAATGTCATATTTTTTAATAACATTGGATGGTGCACTAATATATTGGTCACCTCCTCCATAGGATAATATTCCAAAAAAGGACCTCCTAAAAATATAAATTCATGATCTATGCATAGGATCATCACTATATAAATAATCTCTCTGTATATGATCATTACTTGTTGAACCAGAAGTAATGAGATCTCTTCAAGAGACTAAAAATCAGAATATTAAATTGTTAAGATCCACTACCACCCAAAAGGGATACTCTTATCCCACACATAAATGATTTACCATGTATACAGATTCTTATAGACTTACATGGTAATCATAAACATAATTGTATGGAGATTCTATCAGTCACAATTATTTTTCATGTTCTCCATGGGTAAATAAAATTTATCAATGGCCCTCAATGATCCAAATCATTATATTCCCAATGATATAAATATGAGTCTTTATTTCCCAACGTTTCAAGGCCATATTATATTTTTTAGAATGTTTTGAAAGATCACATATCAAAATGAATAATTTTATAAATTTAATCCCAATTTTGATTCATTTGTTGCAATGAATAATTTTTTTGTGGAAAATATATCATTTTGGTAAATGTAGTAACTTATTAGCCGGAATTTAGTTATTTTATAATGATATTAATTAAAAAATTGTTGAATTGTTTTTGAATTAAGATCAATTTTCATGATAAAATGTTGTTTATCATGCTTGTACATTGTAATTAAAAATGACCCAGGATGTGTTTTATATTATTGGAATCATTTTTATAGATCCTTTTATTCCCATTAAATATATGATCAATACTCTTAGTTTACTTCATTTGATTTTATATCATGAATTTAACAATTACATAATGTTGAGTCTAAAAAATATAATGCATTTTTTTCTATGAGGATTTTTTCTTTGGAATCTCATCTCTTTAACCAAAACTATTTATAAATACATGCATTTGCCTTTTATATGGGTGTAATATTCATTTATGGGAAAAAATATACTCATTGTGATAAAAAGTGATTTTGTTAATTTTCTAGTGTAATCTCAATATTAGATGTAAGGATATGTTGGCCTTGATGTAGTCCAATGTTATACGCTACAATATGATGTTATCTTTGGAGAATGTTTAAGGTTGTTTAGGAAATTTTGATCGAATCCTAATGCTTTTTTGATATAGTATAATATATTAGGTTTGGGATTTGAAACCAACTAATATTTCATCCCAAATCTACAGTAGTTAGGGTATATAGCCTTATGGTTCCAAATACAGAATATGTTGTCCCTTATCATAGCATTAACCTCGAAATATGACATTTAATAATATTTCCTCATTATTATTATGATCATTAATTGCATTTCCCTCACTTCCAAACACATCACATATCTAGTTAGTCATCCCAAAACATATCAGTATTAATATTTTCTATTAAATAACAAAAAAACTAAAGTGGAACAGGGATCACACAAGCTCCAACATCTACTATGAAAGTGAAAACCCCTTTATATTAAATTTATAGGGAATTTTAATGCTCTAAGGATCCATGGGATTTTATTGAATATTTTTCTTAATGAATTCCATCTGCATATTAGTGGGATTCATTATTGAAATCACATCAAGCTTCTTTTTTCTTGAAATTATAATATTGAAGAATTTAATATCTGATATAATTTTATAATGGGATCCATCACATAGAATGTAAGCTCTGATATTATAATACAGTTGAATAATCTTATTGATATAAATTTATCCTTAATTATCTATAACTATGGTTAATATATGGAATATGTAATGTCTATTATAATCCTAATCATGACTGCCATTAATTTTATTCACTATTCTCTCCTAATCTCTTTTCTTGAAATTATTTTTCATAGTAAATATAGAATTAAACTAGACATTTTACCTTCCATCATCACACTTCTCTTTTTAAAAATTTACATATCATTCAATTCCCAATTATACATTATTCATCACTTTTATTTCAATGTCTATTCATTTTATAGTCATTCCACCTCTAGTAGTAAATTATAAACATTTATCTCTTTTATTAGTTTTAGTAGTTATCAAAATATTTCTTTTATCCTTAATATTTTTCATGGATTGATTCCTTATATTATTTTAAAATTTCTGAATATGGTTCCAGTTACATTGAATTAACAAAATCAATTGAAATTTGATTTAGTGTTTCAAAAAATGTAACAAATTTTTAGTTTAAACCCTTTTCGGGTAAAATAGTTTATAAAAAGTATTCACTACACAAGACATAAATTTCACGAATAATGAAGCAAGGTTTAACATTGGATTCTTGGTTTATCCTTTAATGGTATCTATATCTTGGAGTCTATTGAAATTTTTATTTTTTAATGTTTAATGTTTAAATTATTCATCCACATTTAATATGGGTTAGTCCACTGTCATGGGTTATTTGTATGTTAGAAATAATAATTTATCATGCAATGTATCCCCTTAATTCTCTGCGTACCTGTCTACATTCAGTAGGTTTAGTGATAAAACATTTTCCAAAATATTAATATTTATTCAATGAGAATATTTATATCTAAAAATACTACATTAATATTATCTTTCTCATCTACATAATTAACAATGTCACTTTTACCTTTTTTTTCTATTATTTTTGAAATTGAAGGGAGTATATTATTGAGATGTTTTTGTTTATAAATATTTATTTTCACCATATTTTCCTATTTTTAATTTTATACGATGGATATACCTATTATATATAGTTATTTATAAAAAAATATCATTGAAATTGAATGAGCCAACAGTTGATGAGAACTCTATTTATTATAGTCCAAGAATAATTCCCATGATTCACTGAAAACCTATGGATATATCTCTATAGTTATTATGAACATGTTACATATATTCATAGTAAATTGTGTTGATAAATAAAATTAATAATAAAATAAAATAATATAGGGGGTTTATATCGTTTCATGGAATACAAATCGTCTAGGATAATCAACCTATGATAAACAAAATAGAGAATAGTTATTTGACTGAAATAATTATTTTCCTTGGCACTGTATAATTGGGTGAATGAATTAGACACATATTAAAAAAATTATATTTTCTTATGATCATATAAGGGATAACAAAAATACCGTTATTCATAACATAGTACAAGGAGTGCTCTATTGCAATAGTAGGAAATAAAAATGAAGTTTTCAAGTTGAAGTGCATAATTACAAGGTCAAACTATAAATTGATAATAAATATCTAAAGAAGATAATGCATAAATGGTATATTTTTAGGATATAATTATTAAAATTAATCAAGATTATGATTATGAACATATCAATAGAAAAAATTTAGATTATTTTTCATTTCCTTTTTTTCACACATTTCATAAATAGAAAGATTCAAGAGAAAATAATTGGTTTGGTCTGTAATTTTGTTCATGATTGAATAAAATTATATATATAATACTATTAATATATTTTTATGATACTAAATAATATTTTATTTTAAAATATTGAATTTTTTTCTCATAAATTACATTGTAAAAAACACTATAATCTGAAAACACATCCAATATTTTATATATTTGTATATGTAAAAATTGAGAATAGTTTTTTCATAAAGTGGTTGAAGAAGGATTTAGTGAATGAATATATTCATTAAGTTTCACTTATATTGATTCAATGGTATCAAATAAAATTTTTATAGATAAAAATATAATTTTTGGGCCACTATGATATAGATTTCCATGTATTTAGTTTTAGTCGATGAATACATCCCCAAACCTGGTATTCACCAACTATAAATAATCACGTAAGAAAATTTTATAGTTTATTTATCATTTTGATGAAATTATTGAAGATTAATAAATAAATTGGTTGATTAGAACAAAATATATTGAATTTTAATGGATTTTGTTCATATAGATGAATTCTTGACATAATCGATCCATAAAGGAAATTCATCAACTTATTTTTTCTCATAGAAGATATTATTTGTGGTATTGTATTTTCACGTGTCAGTCTTAGTGAAAAATCCAATTTATATATATGATTAAATCAATATGATGATTGATTTATCTTATTTCTGTATGTAGAAAAATTTCAAGGAAGCCAAATTCTTTATATATATGATTTTCAAAAAATAGTAAATTTTAAACCTTAAAATTATGAATGCAGAGTTAACTGCTATAAAAAATAAGGTAAAAACTATGAAAATAACATTAAAACCAAATCACTTGATACCTAAGATGTTTTTTATATCATTAAAATGATAAAATAGATGGGATATATTGGATATATATTAATAGTCTAATAATCTCCCCCTTATAAATCATCTGAAACTCGCTTAAATAATAAACAAGAAATTTTAAAAAAATATTGATTTGATGATTAATATCGAATATATAATATTTTTATATATTTATATTTATACATTCCTATACCCCTTTATATAACATCACCACATTAATATTTATATAAAAATAAATATAATTGAGTGGAAAATTAAAATTAGTCTCAGACCACAATCATGATATATTAAGGTAAAATACGATAAATGAATGAGAATTTTGGGATGAATGAAATAATGAACAAAAAAATTTAATTAAATTAAATAAATAAATAAAACATTAAATGAATAGTATTTCTAAAAATACATGATAAAGGGTGAAAGTGGAATTTTATATATTATTAACATTTTTTATGAAAATAAAATGACTCAACCTAAAAAAGTTTATTAGTTATAAGACCAGAATTTCTGGATGGGTTAATGTTTAGAATGATTTTGCGTGTATGATTCAAGAAGAATGGAGAGGATTTAGAGGTATTAAATGTATGAACTATAAAAGTAAACACTATTCTAAAAACCTCTATAGAAACATAACCATTTATTCAAACTATTGATCATTTTCATGGTATCGAAAAATGGGTGTGGAGAAAACATTAAAGGTTACAAAAAAATATTCAAATAATATGAACCAAATGAAATGATGTTTATTTTCCATGTTGGTGCTAAATATATAACTTAATTTTTAGACTGTTCAGTAATCAGGACTACATCATTCGTTGATAAGTCATTTTTATATTTTTTTCAGAATAAAAAAATCACTCACTATCTGAAACCCATGTTATAATCTGGATGTTAAGTTAAATGATATATTTTTCCACATTGAGATAACAGGTCATCAAAATACATTTCAATTCCATATATAATATCTAATATTCAAAAATTCAAAAAAAAACATTATTTGATTCTGGGAAAATAAGTATAAACCACTGATGAGATTCTATCATAACATTTATTATTTGATAGTAAAGGATCTATATGATGATTGAAAAAAATAGTATTACGCATAAGAATGGATAAAGAAACATTTGTCTTTTAATATGGCATGTCCTGAATGTGGTTTTTCATTACTTGTAATCAGATCAGTGTATCCTCTAAAGAATCCAACTCAAAGTCAAATTTTACAACTTCTCTAATATTACTGTAAGAAACTATTGAAAAATTGTGTATAGTGGAATATAAATAGAGGCTCTAGAAATAGGTTTCATTGGAGCACATTAAGATGTAACATTCATAGCTGTACAAGGAAAACTGTAGTAGGTTTAATTATATGGATAAGTACTTTTTTATGTTGAAAAAAATTTAATTCCATTATCAATAGAAGGAATAAAAATAAAATCATTTTTATCATAGAAGGAATAAATATAATGAAAATAATATGTGTATATGTCTTCAACAAAATACACAATTTTACAATGAAATTTCCAAAACAATAATGATTTATGAAAATTAGACAATGGGGGACGAATCAATATCTCATTTGTTCTTGGTTACACCAAATTGATTCATCTACCTTCTCACTAGAAGACTCTTTATTTTATCTATACATTTAATTCAATGATCAATTAGTCCCAATAACAAGGATTTAAAAACTATCATTGTCTCATGAATTTCATTTTGAGATACTTTTTTATTTTCAATAATGGTTGTGGTCATGTCACACTGTAGAGACCAGATCCAAGAATACAATAATGTAATATCTAAAAAACATTTGTCAAACTGATTCTTGAAATCAAGAGACCCAAAGGGTTTGCAGATGGTTTTTAATGATGGATAAAACCTATTAATATAATCAAACTGGCATATAATTACACCTCTCATTGTGAGTAAAATATCTTTTATTTTAGTGATGATTGTTTGAAGATCCTAAAATCAATCATGTGAAATATTTAATGAAACCATTGGAAAATTTTCAATCATGTAACTTTGAGATACATAAATTAATATTATCTCACATTCCTCCAACTTGGTATCATAGATATCTCGAAGTCCATTTATTTTATCTCTCACAGTATAAACTTCTCGAGTACTCACAAATGATGTAATAGCTTTTATAGAAGGAACAAGATGATGTTTTTAATAATGTATGATTTGGATTACGTTATTGAAATCATTTTTCCAAAATCAGTTATATATAAATAATTTTTTTGAGATTCTTGATCTCATTCATATAATATCATAGAAACTTCTTCAATGTAACATAATATATATTGATATTGTCAATATCCATCATCCTAAATAATGAAAATGATAAAATTTCATTCTCAAAATATGATATTAAATAACATTATCTCAGAAATGTTTCGTAATATTTCACATGAGGATGATATATAACAACATCTGTGGCATGGGAAAAAACACTAACTTCATCAAAAACAATATCCACTGTCTCTCTCCAAGAGTAGTAGGCGATCCATATAAGAATGTATAAACTATAATGTGCCCCAAATCATGTTCAAATTTTTTATATACTCGGACCGCATGGAATAGTTTCAAATAATCTTACATAATGATCTCAAACTACTATGTCAATAATAGGAACAATATATTCTACATGGTTAGTTGCACTAAAAACTACAAACCCTATCATTGAGAGACATTCTTCAAAACAGTTCACTGTCATGGTATTTGAGCCTTTGTTGTGGAAACAATAGACTAATGAACCAACATAGCAGTCACCATCCCAACATGTGTTGCATACCATAGTGATGATTTAGTGGATAGTTCCATGTAATCAAATATAGAAGGTTGTATAAAGAACTGAGATATGAAACCCTTCTAATAGCCTTTTCGGAATTATAGATAACATGAAAATTATAAGAAAAAATACAGAACAAAATCATAGAAAGTATTAGTTTTGTGATTCTTTATTTGTTCTACCATTTAGATATCAACTACCTTCTTCTACAAAACCAAGGAGATAAGTCATCAATATGTGTAATATTTCATATTTCTATTCCTAGTATTTCAGTTATGAATAAACTACATCATATATTGTTGAATAATAAATATAAAATTATTTATTAGGATATATACATGGTACATTTACTACAAGAAAACCTTTTCCATAACTCTAGCTCTTTGAGAAGTTTCAGTTTGGATAATTATTCATACCACATTATATTTTACATATAATTACTTTGCATCAATTGTCTAATATTAATAGGATCCAAATAAATCATGATCAATATAATGGGTAAATAATTCATTATTCCCGCTAAACTATAGATAAAACATAACTTACATTATTGAGTAAAAGGAACGGTATCATATATTTCTATGGATGAAACCTTTAGATGTTTTCCACTCATATTCTTCGACATCACAACCACTACATCAACAAATTAATATTAGTGTTATTCATGGACATATTAAATTAATAAAAAATAAGAAATTATATTTATACTCTTAAAAAACACATTTTCATCATTGGGATTGAATGAATTTCTTCCACATAATCTATGTAACTTTAATAAAATCCATTTACATGTCCCTTACAGCTGATACTTTGTGGGGCGAAAAACCTACCTTAGCATTACTGGATGATTTGAAACAACCATCATCTTCTACCATGTATTTTCCTAATGTGGAAAGGCCATATGAAAGTGATGATAAGATCATGATAATGTAATAGAATACATTAATGATTGAATTCAGTAAAAAAGGGAAATATTTAAAATAAAAAGTTGATGAAAGTCAATTTACTATTTTATGTTAGGTATACGATATGTAAAATGGATATATAAAATATTTTTTTTTGGGTGTATTAATTCATTAAATAAATATTTAAAAATTTAATAAACAGAAATACATTATGTATGGATTAATTTTACATGAATCATAAAATATTAAAAAATTCATAATAAATATTTAAATTAAAACACAATTAAGATAAAAATAAGTAAAAATATATTAAAATTATTTATACATAAACAAAACAAAACCACCGTTAATACATTAAAAATATTAATAAGTTGTAGGATTACTAAAATTATATGATAAATGGTTTTTAGTAGATTTAAATTTAAGGGATATATTTTCATTTTGAGAATAATATCTACTGAAATGATGTATCTATTTATTTGATCTATTGATGAATGATTTATTATATTTTTTGTAATTTTTGGAGAATTAATATAATTTAATTTTAATGAAACAATATTGAAATGGAATATAAAATCAATATAGTTTCTTTCTTTCTCATAAATAGTGAAAATAATACCATATGTAATATATGCTTCATCAGTAGTGGATAATGAAACGAAGTGTTGTTTAGTTCAAGGAAATGATACAATTTATATAGATAAAAAATATATGGTTCCAAAGGAACCCTTCATATATTGTCTACAACATCCAATAGAAAAAAATTAATATGATGTGAAATTAAAATTAGAAGATTTTGGTAAATGTAATCAAATAGAAACCATTCATTTAAAATATAATAAAATTATTTTGAATTCATTATAATAATTTTTCATAGGATTATTTTGTAATATAAACGGAAATCAAACAAAATATATAATTTATAGTCAAATCAATGATAGATAGAACTGAATCCCAATTATTACTATGTGAATCTCGTTTCAAATGGTTTTCCAATGACATCAAAATCATTTTTTATATTATAAATAATAGAAGATGAATATTCATTACAATCATAGATTCAAATACTTTTGCGTAAGTTAATTATTTGTTTTATTTTAGACAACACATTCCCAATTTCATTATGGTCAATATATATTCCTTGAAATATATTTATCTTTTGAATCCTGAAAATTATTAAATTTATTTTAATGAGTTTTGAAAAATCATTTCACCATTTTTAATTTTTAGATCGAAAAATCACATCATAATCATATATTATAATAAACAAAATATATAATGATAATTTTTTTATGAAAATATTAAAATATTACCCTCTTACATAAAATACTTTTATCAAAATTAATAAACTAAAATTTTCATACCAACCCTTAGATAACAATAAAATTAAATAAACAGCAATAATCAGATAGATAATATAGTTTTGGTTTTGAGGATTTTCAATACTAAAACGTTTTTATAAATAAATTCATCCTAAAGAAAAGAAATTATAAATTCTGATTTTACATCCATATATTATAATTTTAATACATGTGGCATGCATATGCTAGTACAATCTTAATTTTATTTAATATTGTTATGGGTTCAATGGTATCTTCCTTGTTTCATTCTTCCACTTCTTTGAACCCTTTAGCTATTATTATATCCTTATTCCTAATGTTTACACCATGATAAATCTATTTTCTTATAACCTCCCATTTATTTGCATAATTATGTATTCTGAGATCCTATCAACTAATTCTCATACATCGTTTCTCCTGAACTAATTGACTTCTCTGCATTAAAAATATCAAAATATTATCAGTAATGTTATATTCTATGGTTTTAGCATCAAATTGATATAAATGTAAAAAAATTATACAAGTATTCCTGTAATTTATATAGACTTATTACTTCATATATTCTTCATATAACTATTTCTAAGGGATGATTTCTCAAATTTCAAGGATGCCTCGGAATAACACATTATGGAATTTCATTATCCATCCTTATAATTTGATTCACCAAAATAATGTTCCAATTCATTATAACATTTATTTTCAAACTGTATATCAAATATCATACACTTAAAGTAATCTTTTAACTAAATAACTAGGGCCATTGTTTGATCAAAAGTTTCACATTAATTATTTTTTAGAAGAGTTGACAATTCAAAAATCATTTACCTTTTGTTGAAAACTATATATTTCTTCTAAATAGTATAATATAAAAGAAATATTTCTTCATCAACCATTGAAACACATTTTCCAGGATTATCCATTGCGTTTAGATTATAAACTTTCCTTCAAAACAAGTTGATGTATCAAAATTTATGAATTCTAATATTTTGTAGTTAATTGTTTATTTTTTTAAAAATAGTCCCAAAACAAACTATAATAATGACGTGAAATGTTTTATTTACATATTTATCTCATAAATTTTTGGGAATGTTATATTTATATAATATAGTCATATAAATTTCTAACAAGAACATATTCCTAATTTTCACCAAACTAATCTACTATGGTGCCCTGGGGTTTCAGAAAAATATATTTGATACCTTGTTTTGAACAATACGACTAGATATCATTGTTTTTAAATTATCCCCCATTATAATTTTATAAATAAATAATATTGTAATCCATATCTCTTCAGCCAATTTACAAAAACATAAAAAATAGGACATAATTTAATTTTAACACTCAAAAATAAAACCCTACTAAATATTTGGAAATTATTAACTACCATATAAACAAAATATTTTCCACTAAATTCTCATATTCATGACGTCCCAAACTAATAAATTTTAATAGGTTTTAAAGACCATTATATAGAAAATAAATTAATTAATTAAAATTATTAACATTGTTGATTTCCTAGTTTTAGTTCATCACATACATTCCCTTTATTTATTTTTATGTGAGGTAAATATAAAATCAAATATTTTATGATTTTTTTTTGATTAAAAGTCCTTTAAGTGTCCCTGTACTCTTATCAAAATATAATATTCATCTGTTTCAGTATTAAAAAAATTATACCAAAATAATTATGATATATGTTATATTCATTTTTTCTTCTAGGTTAACTAAATATAAGGATTTTTCTTTTAAAATTAATCCTACATTATTTGTGAAATATATATAATAACCATCATAAAAAAGTTGAAACATGCTTATCAGTTTAAGTTATAGGATTTATAAATACATAAAATTAATGGTAAATAATATTCCTAGGTTTCCAACTTATCAAATTTGTATAAATATCCCTATATAATAATCACCTAATGTTATATATAATCTATTAATTTTGGACAAGAAAATAAAATTTTAAAAATCACAACCCATATATCATGAGAATCCACTATCTATATAAAATTTATCATTGAAACTTTTACATATTTTTCCCAAAAATTAAATCAAAAATATATTTTTTTCTAAACCATATTCTCTTGGGTCTAGAAATTATAAAAAAATTATTAAAAGAACAAAAATATACATGTGATATCCATAAATTCCAGTACATAATTGAGATAGACTTATTAAAAGAAAAGTTTTTTTGACACATTGTTTTATGTGTTTCTTAAACAAAGAATATTATCAGATTTTTTGGGTTCATCAAAATGAAGAAAAAAAATCTAAATATTTTTATTTAACGACAATAGAAAAAAATATTTTTTATATAGATTCTTAATTTCCCAATTATTTTTAATTTTAATTGTATCTTTTTGGAAATTAATATTATATAGGGGTTTATATAGGGTTTTTTTTATTTATGATAACAGTAGTAGAATCATTGATGTATTGATACTATTTATAATAAATTTTAATTTTGATATCATTTTTAACACATGAAACAAAATATTTATAAATTTTATATTAAAATTAAATATTAAATTCATCTTTGTCAATTCAAAGAAAAATAAAATAATTTTTAATGTCCTTCATTTTTACCCTTGTTAATTATTATTTTGATAAAATAATGATATAATTTTAATTTCATTAATCAAAATAGATTTTTTCACTTCCAAAATCGGAGTCATTTTTCAAACAATAAAATTAATGTACCTCATTATAGAGGTCCAATAAAAAAAAGTTTGAATATTTATTACAAATTACAACAATTGATTATGTGGATGCATCAACCCTAGAGTCCTAAAATACAATATTTGTGGCCTAAATAAGTCTTTATCTATTTTCTCTCTATTATATAATCCACATTTTCTTATTATATTTCATTTAATATGAAAATTGTGTAAAATGTTATTTTATATGTTTAATATTTATACATTCACAACACATGAATTCAATCGAGCTTACATCGATTGTTTTAATTTTAATGGATATATTATATCTTCTTCTATAATAGTAGACCATATTTATTTTTTGGAAAATGGGAATTTTCACTACTATAAGTATAAAAATTTCAACTATCCTTATCAAATGATTCCATAATTTGTATCCTTTTTATTTATAGTCATCTTTTTTAAATTGTAACATTTCAATGAGAATGATGATTTTAATTAATTTAATTCTCTCCAACTTCATCTTACATTTCATCCAAATATATCATGATAGTTACAATGATATTATTAATCCATAAATATTTCATATTGTTATATTTTTTTAGAACCTAAAATTACACTCCACTTTCATTGTAGAAATATGGTAACTTTCATATCTTGGCATTGCTCAAGAATAGGTTCTCCTAGAGATAAAGTGTTATTAAAAATATTTTTTATATATGTATTCATCATAATTACGGTTTCCCTATCATCCATTATAAATGATTTAATGATATAATTTATATTGTTATATATCATTTTGTTCTATATTTACAGTTTTTTATATAGGAATCTAAAATATTTTTTCATATATCATAAGTTTTAGCACATTGTTAAACTTAGTTAATGTCATCTGGACCTAATCCAAATATAATAACATTCATTTATCTAGAGATAAAATCATATTTAACTTATAATGTTGAGTCCAACATTTTTTTCCCATTTAGATACGGTCTAAGGGTTCACATCTATTGAATAAACCATTTTACGGGGGATCTTTATATAGATGATCGCATGTTCCTTACCAGATCTGAATTTTCCCCCATTACACTAAAGATATCGAACCATATACATACCTTATCTATTAAAAACTATAGTATAAATTTAAAAAATATCATTAAGACATCAATTTTTTAGAAGATATAAATCTTGAGTCACAACCTCAGATCTGATTTTTTTTGTCGGAGAACAACTACAGAAATACTAAAGGGGGTGATTTGAGTTCATGAAATTTTATTTACATTACTGTCAAAAGATAATTTTTTTCATATTTTTATATCAAATGCATGATGAAAAAATAAAATAAATTATAAATTTTTTGAACATGAGTGGTTTATTATTGTTCGGGGTACATAAATCTGTTAGTCCACTCCACCAATGATCAACGACTTAGATTGTATAAGTTTTACTACAACTATTAATTTTCATAGGGGCCACACAATTGAGTGAAGATTATTGAAACATGGTATAAACATATTAGTTATTAATTGTATCAAAATAAAATTTACAAACACCCCATCCTCCAAAATCCATTACAAGGTCGGATCACATCTAGTAGTAGAAACAAATAATTATCTATTCAAGTTGAAGCACACTGTTACAAGGTACAAATAACCTATGTGTATAAATCTAAAAGAGATAGAATGATAGTGAAGTATATATATAGGTAAATATTTTAAAAATAATGAAATATTAAACCTACACAATAAAAATATAGGAACAGTAAATCTCATTATTCTATATCATGTTTCACATGCAATAAATTGATAATGGATTGAGGGAGAAAAAAGTTTTTGATTTTATACATATGTTCATTAATAAATACTATGGTTGTTATATAATAATATATTTAATTGATTTATTATAAAAAAATTATGTTGAATATTTATTTTCTAGTTTCATAGAAATTACCTTTGAAAAATTCAATGGGTAATAAAATAAACTATGATATTTTATATATTTGTATTTTTTTTCATTGAAATTTGATTTTATTATATAAAGGTCATCCCATTTCAAAATTCATCGATATCAATATTTATTTTCACATGAAAATCTTAAAAAAAATAACCACAAATTTTGTAGTACTGCATTGTTATTTTTGGATATATTCATAGCCTATTTTAACAAATCCAGTTTTACATAGCCATATTAATCAATGTTCTCATTCCTCATTTAGGATAATTATTTACCTTTATAAATTATATATATTCATTCCAAAGTATTTTAAGTAATTATATATCCAATTATAACCATCAGGTATATATTTAACTACCTAGGTACTAATAAAATAATTTGTTTTCAATCTATAATTAAATAGTTAAACTCGTTATAAATGTCTAATAAAATAATTGGTATATATAAAATTTTAACAATATATAAAAATAGAATATTAACCTCACCTATAAGAGTATAAATAAAATTTATTAATCCTATAAGTTAAAATATGATATATTTATATCATGTAATATGTCAATAAATATTTTAAAAATTATAAATTAAGTGTTGAATTTTTTTTTTGAAACATAAAATTTTATTTATAAATTTATAAATAATTAAATTATTTATATTTAATATTTATCCCAATCAAATAGATTCATAAATCAATAAATTGTTTTGTTAGGAAATGAAGGATATATTTTGAGACATTAATTAATTTTTCGATGAGTTATAAAAGCAGTTATAATTTTAAAATTGGTAATTTCCAAATAAATATGATTTTAATTAAATATAAAATTTATTATATTTAAAAATTGTGTTCATAAAATTGAGTTCATTTTTTAATTCTAGATGTTGAAAAATTATTATTGTGATTTTCTGATATTTTTATGATATAGATTAATTTTGGGTGAATAGCTAAATAGGGTATTTTACGATATTTAAGATATTCACGATTATTGAGCCATAGATGATGTAAGGCTTATGTAAAAAATCATAAACTATCAATCATAAATTTAATATATTTAGTTATAATTATTTATATATTCATACTCTTGAGGCAAAATAATAAACAAATGAATATAATAATGAGAAAACTCCCCTCTGCTCCACTTTAAATACTACCAATCACCTCCTACTCTCTACAAACTCCAAACCACGTGGATTGTTTAATTTTATCCCTATAATCTTCCTGATCTTCTTAAGAACATAAAAAAAATCTATGGTAGCACCAAAATGAAAAAAACCATGTTCTTTAAAGTGGTTCTCGAGAAAGATAATTCAATACCTAATGTCCCCTTTCCTTTTCTATTCATTTATTTTTAATTTCATTTCTATTATTATTCTCTTTTACCTAAAATTGTAAAAGTGTCATGAAAACTCCAGAATGTTATCTATACTTTATATTTATCATTTTTATATAAAAATACATCATCAAATAGTTTCTCCACTACCTTTAATTCTAAAAATGAGAATTCTTCTTTGATGTGTCGATTTACCGGAACTGGGGATGATAATTTATCATTTTATTTTATCACCAACAGGGATGGTCATAAAAAAATTATTATGGTTAATAATAATATATAATAAATATAATATTTCTTATAATTTTTATGATCAATTATATAATCTTGAAATTAAACAATATGATATATGTTTGTGATTGTCGTGAAAACTGCCATAATTAATTATATCATTTTCATTAATGTTATATATAATTCTTCACCCTAATAAAATAAAAAATTATATATGGGAAAATTTAATATTATATAATCTCATTAATACCATTTAATTTAACTACTATAATTTTTTTCTGTTGAACATGAAAATCAATAAAGATCCAACACTAGAACCCAAGAAAAAAATACACGTGAATCAATGAAAATAAAACAGATATTATAAATAAATGGGTGATAATTCTTATAAAAATATCATATATGTAATTATAAATATTAATATGTTTTTTTATATATTATTAATACTCATGGTATCATTATTCATGAGGTGTGATAATTTTTTAAGTTATAATATCCCTAGGTAAGTGAATTTCATTTAAAAATATTATTTTAAATTGATATTTTTACAAATTCCAAAAAGAATGACTTTATGATTCAAGTATTCCAATTTTTTGTTCAGTTATTGTACTTGGTAATTTTTTTATAATCAATGGAGGGACCTATATATCCCTCCAATGCAATGGGTATGTTTATGTTGGATTTTTATTTTGTGGTTACTCGATGTGTAACTGCGATAGTTACACCATTAGGTAGTCCTGAGGGATATATGGTAAGGTTGTCATGAGAGATACATTATTATGTAGCTATGAGGGTTACAAATCATATTGTTTCTAAATGCATTATAATATTCTGTATTTAATTTCCCAATTTACCATTAAATATGTATTTATGGTTTCCTACTTTATTGAAACGTGATGTTTTTAAAAGGTAATTAAATAATACATATGGTTGAGATGTATGTCATTATGTAATTGATTTCATAAATTTATATGTATTCATTCACTAATGTGTTATTTCTATAATTTCATGTTCTATACTGATCTTTTTTTAGATTAAATTATTGTAAATGTTTTTCATAGGTGATTTGGATTTATATGTGAAATGAAAAAGTCATGATTAGTTTTGTGATGATTTTTCTAGAAATTATTTCGGGTTTTAAAAAAAATTTATCATAGAAGAAATTGATATTGTTTTAGTAGTACACAATTATTAATTCTGTTTTTATATATATATCAATTATGTGGTAATTCTCTAAAACTATGCAATTAATTAGTTTATGGGAATATAAAAAATTTAATTCTAAATGAATTTTCTCGATTTTAAAATGTTTAAGGATACATTATTATAGTTGGCCTTAGATAATGGTTTCGATAACATTATGCATTAAGATAATGTTAATATAATACCATAAATTATTTTTAGCTTATTTTTATGTTTAAATGATATATTATTTAAATATTACCATGTTTTTTATCTAATTTATGCTTTTTAGAATTGTTTTTCTACATAAGAAAAATGAAAGCTGAAATTGGAATGTACTGAGATGGTGATATCATTCCGAATCCACAACGTAGAATAGTGGTAATTAAAACTGGTCACTTTTAGATTGTGATTTCCTAGTTCACTTAGTATAAAAATGGAGGTAACAACCATAGAATAAAATAACCATAAATTCCACATAAAAACATGATGATAGTGGAATATTTTATTAATCAAAAATCACCTTCTATCAATAGAACTTATGACCATGTGGGGGATGAAGGATGGGTTATGTCCCTTTAAGAGACATTTGATTCCAAGGGGTTTTTAGATAATAATAATTTTATTCATTCAATTTACCATTTTAAAGGTTGTATGATCCAGTGGAGTTCAATAGTCAAGAATAACCGAGATATCGACGATATTGATTCCTTGAAATGTGATGAATATAAGAAATTATTCTCTGAAAAATATATTAATAATGTTGTAAAAAATATGATGGAAAATAAAATTTCATAAATAGAAACAAAATGAGGAGGATTTAGTGTCCCTTTATGAAGATAAAATCACTCATTTCACATACTATTCCCAATATTTTATTCTGGATTTTGTTATAAAATGATACCATTTTTCCTTAGGATCGATGCATTTATATTTGTGGGAATTAGCCTTCTAAGAATTAAAATGTTTTGAGAAACATTCCTGATGTGATTATATGGTTGAAATGGAGTTTTATGATGATCAATTTCAATTTGAAAACAATAATATAGAAATTTTCAGTTGGAAGGTAATGGGTAATAATTAATCAAAGAAATATGAAAGTAAGAACGTCCAGTTTTTGTTTGTGAAATGTGTGGAAAAATGAACATTGCGGAATTTATTAAAAAAAAATTAGAAGTGTTGTTTTGTGGTATGTTTGGAAATATATTATAATATTTTAATAAAAAAATCATATGATTAATTCATATAAATAAACATTTTTTTTAAATGTGGTGATTTAAGTTATTATGAAAATACATACTTAAAGAATTATATGAATGATAGAATTTTTCCATTTTAAAAGAATAATGGTGCAAGGAGATCCATTGTGACTACACCAGCTGATGTTGGTCCATCCAATTAGGTGGTACCATGTTCATTTTTGCACAGATATTTCTAATGTTTTGTTTTATATGGGGTATAACCATTCTTTGATTTATGATAAAATTGTTGGTAAATGAGAAATATCATTTCATGAAATGAAACCCGTGATTATGATTAAAACACCAGTGGGAAATATTACAGCAATATGGAATTATAAAAATATTCTTGTTGTTCATTGTGCAAATAAATTCCCTATAAAAAGTGTTTTTCCCTTAGTAGAGTTTCATGTTTTTAAGGGAATGGATTATTTTACAATTTATCATTGTATGATTGGCTGTAGATATACCAATTTTTTTCAAACAGATTTTGACAATGTATACAAGAATGAACCCATATAATTGATTACACATTATAAATTTAATAGAATATTAAAAAATTGAAATGAAATTTATGTAGCTCATATTTTTCAAAATAAGGGAATTATTCATATTAATGAAGTTATAGTTAAAATTAAAAACTTGTATATTTTTTTCGAATGAGTTATTGGATGTTATACTTTACATAGATGTCGAGTTTACTATTGAATTTTTTATTGTTTCTATGCTAATTTTGGATCCATATTACCAAATTTCTTTTGTGGAACATGTTGAATTTAAAAATCACCCACAACGGTCATTTGATAGAGGCTTCATTTGTCCCAGCTCTTCACCATGGGTTTCCCATTTTTTGTATAAAAAGGAAATATGGTTCTATGAGACTTTACATTGAGTATAGATCTCTTAATAAAGTTAATGTGAAGAGTATTTGTCCACTACCTATTATTGGTGGCTTTATTGATTATCTCTAGTGAGCTATGTATTTTTTCAAGATTAACTAGAGATATGTTTACCCTCAGCTAATGGTTAATTAGGATGATATTATGAAAATATAATTCTATACTAGATATAGGTTTTATGATTTTCCCATTATTCCCTTTTTTGGAAATTTTCCCTGCTATATTTATGGATCATAAAAATATATATTTCTATTAATATTTTGACAAGTTTTCTTTTAATTTTATTTATTTTATTTTAGTATATTAAAAAAATTATGATTATAATGAAGTCCATTTAAGGATTTATCATTCAAATCATAATGAAAATAATTTACAAGTTAAATTTTTCAATTTTTATTTTTGGTTGAAATTGTACTTTTCTTGGTATCGTTATAAATAATGAAGGCATAACATATGATCCTCCAAGAAATATTTGTCTATCATTTCACAAGACCTAAAAATGTTACTAATATTCATAGTTTTGTTGGATTTAAATGTTATTACTGATAGGTTTATAAAAACATTACATGGTTTTCTATCCTTCTATACATGTTAACATGAAATGGTTTAAAAAATATAGATTACAATGATATATTTTTTTCATCAACATAAAAAATAATGTTGAATGCTCCTATTTTGGATCTTCCATCTAAAAATGGTGATTTTTTAAATCAACAATGTTGTTTCATTTAAGGGATATGGTTTTTTGAAATTCAGAATGATGAGGGAATTTATTATGATTCAATACTATTGAAACCTCATTAGTTAAATTATCCCACAGGAGATTTGGAATTACCATACAAGGTTTTTTCATTAAAAATATCATTAAATTATTTATTGAGATCCAAATTTTTAATATATAGTGACCATAATAGATTTAGTTATATATTTACTCCGTATTTATTAATCATAAGGAAAGGAAAAAAACTTGAATTAATAATGTATTAGGATTTCATGATATATTACCATAAAAAATGGAAAAGTTTCACTATCCATGAGTTGAAAACATCATGAATTACAAACCATGTTATATTTGGAACAAGGCACATTGATTAATGATTTTATGAAATTTTTATTGGATGTTGTTAATATAGGAAAAAGATCTATTTTATTTAGTTTTATAGCAGTCATCAATATCAAAATTGGTTAAGAATGTGTATAAGGAAAATTGTGAGATACAAACAAATTATAATTGGTGAAAAATTGTAACTTTCCAAAATTTATTGTCGATAAATATTTTATTATATATTTGAGAAGAGATTATTTTTGCCTTGTGATCTTCAGATGAAGAAATAATTTTTATGTGAGGCTCATAGTTCATTAAATTAATTTCATCCTGGAAACACTAATATGTCCAGAGACCTATGGAAGTATTATTGGGGGATGAAATTTATAGATATATTTCATATTTTACTATGAAATTTTTCATTTCCCAATAGGTCAAATCATAAAAACAACTACCAAAGTGAATAATGCATCCTTTTCAAGTGATAGTTTCGAAATGAAAAAATGATTCCACGGGATTTATGGTGGGACTACCATAGACTTCATGAGTTAATATGGTTGTTTGGGTAATTTTTATGTACTGATTATATATTAAATATTCTTTCCTATTAAATGTACTATGTATTTGGATAATTTCATTCAATTATACTTTCTTGAGATTTCTGGGTTACATGGACTTCCTATATCTATTGTATCTAACCCTGGCAGCTTCATCACTTCTATATTCTGGAATGGAATAGAGATGTCATTTGGAATTGAATAAAATTTCAACAGATCTTTTTAACCACAATCTAGTGGATATATCGAGTGAACCATTTAGGCTTTGGAAGACATGTTTTGTTATTGTTCAATGGATTACCAAGGATGTTGGGATCAATAAATTTTTTTAGTTGAGGTTTCTAATAGTAATCTATTTTATTCTAATATACATAAGGAATTTTTTATGTCATTAAAAAAAATTTGGTTTGAACTATTGAATTTTGGTATGAATCAAGGGAATGAAATTTTATGAGATAATAAATAGTATATTATGTAGTTATGAAAATGACGGTTTTCCAAAAAAAATATGAGGACAACTCAAAAAATATGAAAATATAGTTAAGAGGGTAAAACACGTTTCATTTGATGTATGTGATCATGTTTTCCTAAAAATATCTACATGGAAAAGTTTACTGATTATTGATAAGAATGAAATGTAATGTCCACTATTTAATAAACAGATTGATATCTCAGAGAAATGTGGAACAATTTCCTAGTAGATAACTTTTTCCCCGTAGGTTATCTATGTTAAATAATAGTTTTCATGTTTTCATATTATGATTATATAGTCTATTTTCATCAGATCATTTGAGACCAGAATTAGTTTATCTTGAAAATATCCATTATTATGAAGAAAATACTTTTTATATTCCAGAGCCTTGGGATCATGTATTATGGAATGAGGTAATTAATTAGGTAATGGTTTTGTGGAGAAACCACACAGTTGAAGAAGAATCATTGGAATATTAAAATGATACATGATAATGGTATCTTAAATTTTTTAATAAGTAAATAATAAATATTTGTATGGAATTTCAATTTGTTTGTATGAATATAACATCCCAGGTACATATTAAATATTTTTTATATTTTGTAGTTAAATTGTTAAACTCATTAAAAATTTATAATAAAATATTTTTTACTTATAGAAATTAAGAAATATATGATAATAATATATTAACATCATATATTAGATAATAAATATAATTTTGTATCAAATATGTGAAAAAAATGATACATTTAAATCATGGAATAATTAAATAAATATTTTGAAAATTAAAAATTATGTGTTATAATTTTTTTGAAACATAATTGTTTATTTATAATTTTTTTTATTTTATGATTTCAATGAAACTTAATCTTTATAATATTCACATAAATTAATATTTTGTTTTTATATGACTAAAGGATAATTTTATGATACATAAATTAATTTCATAAAGTGTTATTAAAGCAATTATAATTTTAAAGTTTTTATTTTTTGATTAAATAATGATATTTAATAAATATTAATTTCGTCATATTTTGAAACATTTTTCTAATAAAATGTACTTCATATATTATTTATTCATGCCTAAAAATCTCATAGGTTAAAATGTGGTATTTTTATGAAATAGTTGATTTTTTTGTAAATAGTGAAATACAATTATTTATAGTATTTATCAAATTCAAGAATTATTTATTAAAACATGGTATATGTCTAATTTAATCCCAAAATCTAGAACCATCCTTCATTATTTTATTATAGTTAGTTATAATTCTAATACAATTCATAGTATTGAGAAAATATAATAAAATAATGGATATAGTATTGGGAAAACACCCCTCTTCTCTACTATAAATACCACCAGTAACCACTTATTATACTCACACATAAATTATTTTATATTGTTTAATTTCTACAAAATTACCTTACCAACCCTATTACATACATCCATGACCTTCTGGTCTCACCAAAAGTCGAAAAAAAGTTTTTTAAGTTGGTTCTCAAGGAGGATAATTCACAGGTAAACTCCAATTTTTTCCTTATTTTTTCAATTTTTTCTTTTTACTATTATCTCATAACATCCGCATATAATAATTTAATAAAAACACAAATAACATATATAAACTATAAAGTTATCGTTTTTATAATGAATTCATCATCATACACCTTCACTTTGTTTTATTCTAAAATTGAGATCACCGTCTTGGATGTGTCAATCTACCACCATCAAAGAAGATAAATTTTCATTTTTAACCACCTTAAAAGATGGTAATAAAACCATTATAATAGATAAATAATATTTTATTATAATTTTTATTAGAAATATAATTTTTTTGAAAAATTATACACACAAGATATAAATAAAATTATATATGTTCATGGTTGTTGTAAAATGGTTCTAAAAAAAATTAAATGATTTTCCTTAATGTTTTTTCGTAGGGTGAATCCTGATATAAAAAAATTGATATATGGTATCATATAAATTTATAGAAAAAAATTAATACCTTTTCAATCCACTTCAGGATTTTTTTCTTTGATTAAATAAGAAAATATGTAATGAACCAACAATAGAAACCATGAAATAAATGTATATGAAACAATGAAAATAACAATATATTATTAAAAAATGGGTGAATAAAATGTAATTAAAAGATAACATATTTAATTTTAAATATGAATAAAGTTATATAATATCTTAATAACACTATTTAAATCATTAAATATGAGGTATGAAAACGTTTTTGTAAGATGAACCAGAGGTAATGAACTTCTCATTGAAAATCCACTTTTAAATTTATTTTTTTCATAATTCAAAAAGAAATGATTTTACGATGAAAAAATTATTGTTTTATGAAAAAATTATTAATCATTATAATTTCATATTATTAAGGGTGGGACCTATTCATTTGGTATTTTTATACGGGTGGTTAGGCATAGGGTTACCCCAAGTGAAACAGTGGTTACAAAATATGGTAAACATGAGGGTTATATCAAAAGGTAAATGTGAGGGTTTCATTTTAATGTAGAAATGATGATTAAAAACCATTTGTTATATTTTAGGGTTACAATATTAAATATGTAATAACCAAAGTTAACTTTACACTTTTATTTTTGTTTTCTATGTTTTATATAAATATTTTTTATTCAAAAATTATCTATATGATGCTTATGGGTGAGAAGTATGTCTTTATGAAAATGATTTCATATGTTTATATGTATTCCAGGACTAGTAGTTTCATACCTTATTTATATGGTTCTCACTGAACATTCTATACCTATCTAAAGTTATAAAATGTTTTTCAAGGGTTTTATGGATGGGTATGAGAATATTGGATTTCAAGTTAAATGTTGTGAAGAGTTTTCATGAATGTAAATCACGATTTAATAATATATTTTTTTGTTATAATTTTACACTTTTTTAATTATACACACATTATCTAGTTGTGGGTATATATTTTTTAATTATTTCGTAATTCTCTAAAACCATAAAATTAAATGATATGTGGGAATGTAATAATCTTATTTTAAAATGAATAAACTTGATTACATAATGTTTTTGGTCGGTCCTTATAAAATAATGCAACGTATCAAATTCAAATTGTCAAATTTCTAAAATTATTTGACTAACATATGTGTTTCATTGACTCAGAAATTTTTAAAAAGTGGATTCTAGGCCACTTTTTATTTTCACATATATTTTTTAACAGCATAGATGAGTTACATATATGATTCTTTCCTATAGCTGGTCATTATAAATGAATTCTCCATGTTGAAAAATTTTTATGTAGATAAATTCCTTAAATTTTTTACATTTCAAAATTATAAAAATTTATTCCATAACTCTCCGAATGAAATATTATATTAATATTCTAGATATATGATAAAAACATGACGAACATATTTTAAAATATAATAATTAGATACACTTAAAGGGTTTTCATGTTAATTAAAACATAGAGAACATGGGTTATTTTTAGAAAATAATAATATTTAAAATAGTTATTATTTATTACTTATTAATTAGTCAATAAATAGCTTTCTGATTTCTTCCATTCTCACACTATTGAGTGAGAATTAGTTGGTAGTTTATGATAATTCCATGATATTGGATAGATTAATTTGGAGTTAATACATTGGTGATTGGTATGTTATATAGATGGTAGTTATTTATTGTAGAATTTATTCATTTTTATATCATATTAATGAAGTAGTGATTTATAAATACACGAGGAACTTGAAAATACATTATCTTCAGCTGTCGTTATTCATCATAGATTATCTATTCATTAATATAGGGTTCCACATTATTCTTCATTCTAACATAAAATTTTAAATATTCCATGTGTTCATTAATTTTACCTATTTTTTGGTGGAAATGAATTTATATCTTGAGAATATGAAGTAATGTGTATTTAATTATTTTTGAATCTAACATGTACATGTATGTCTAAATAGTTATACCTATAAATTATATTAAGTGTAAATTTAGAGAAAATAATTAATCGGCAATAATTGTGTATCATGTCTAATAATTTTTTTATGACATAAATAAATTACATTGATAAAAATGTTATTTTAATTTCATTTACTTGAAACAATACCAAACATGGTTTTTTTTTAATTTTAATGGTAGCTTTATTGGCTCCCAAATAGTAAAAAATTTCTTCTAGTACATTAAATAAAAGATACTATTGGTCACACTCACAATAAAATAACATGAAATTATGATGTAAATATTAAATTTTTATATATGAGTTAAAAATTTGGAGGTATATTTTTTATTTTTTAACCCATAACATAAAGAAAAATATGTGTAATTTCATAAGATTAAATGATAATATGAGTAATTATATGAGATTTAGATTGTAAAATGAGAATATTTGGGGTGTTGGGATTAGTTTCATTGATTCAAATTGTTAATGTATGAATTAATAAGATCTATATATTCAGACACTCCATATCCTTAAAAGTTATCAAGAATTCCACTTAATGATTTCTTAACAAAATCACAGGTCCCCATATTGTTTTTTTCTAACAGCAATACGATAATTTTTATTTATACTATAATTGACAAATATTTAATATACCCTTTAAGAAAACATTAATTATTAAATGAATAATGTATCTACATAATGTTTGAGGGATTGGATTACAACTCATGTTTCTTCAATCAATGAACTATGGTCATCTACTAATCAGTCAAAATAAAAATGAATTACATTAACAATTCAAACATATTTACAATCAATTTAATTCTGGATTTAAATTACTATATAAATACAATACCCTGGCTTAAAATAAAATTTTTGTTGATTTGGTTGACCATATTATTGAATCTTAATAGATTGAGTAAATAATTACTAATGGTGATTGTGGTGTAGAATTCTTCAATGGTCAGATCTCTTCCTCCATATGTTATTAACACCCAAAATAGACCACTCTAAATGTAAACTCATTATTGTTTTGATGGTATATATACTATATATAATAAATAATCATATCTTATCATGTAATTAAATATATAATCCGGGATAATTAATACAATATTCCACTATTATTCTTTACAAAAATTTCAATTTTGATCAACTCCATCCTTTATTGTATTAGAGGTTAGCTAATTATATTATTACAGAATGAGATGACTTTTTTAGAAAAAATTATATATGAATTTCCTTTAACTCATCATGTTATTCTTGTTCTCTACAAGGAAACTTGATTTATTATTGGTCTATAAGGCATGATCTATTTCTATTAAATCAAATATATGCACCAAACAATTATTTATATTTTATTGTGGAAGAAAAATAACCAATTGAATAATCTAAAACTTAATATATTTAAAAGAAACATATTCATAATATAAAGCCCAATATATATGTTTGATGTAATGTATATCATGTTCTACCCTGACATTACATTTTATTTGTAGGTAGTGTTAACATGGTTATCATTGGGTTGTGTTAGAATATTAGTATATAATTGATTATGTCTAAAATTTTCATTGTATTATAGATGAATTATCAAAATGTAACTTGGGTCTTGTTGGTTAATATATAATCATGGAGAATGTCATGGATTTTCCTATAAATGTATCCGTATTTACCCAACAATTCAAAATCCATCCCATAAAAGGGATCAAAATTTACACAGAATTTTCATTATTTCCTTTATCTTTTTAACACTTATATAATACATAATCTAGGATATATCTTCTATTGGATAATATGTGTCTTTGATGGTGATGATGACACCTCAATAACTTCCCCACACTATGTTGTGGTAAGCATATTCTTTATAAGTTAAAAATTCCTTCATAGTTGTATTTAAATAACCTCATAGTTATGAATATGGTATAAAATTACGGTGTTCACATTCTATTAAGATCACATGCGTGGACCCATTGGGAAATATATACTCTTATATTACAAAACATTACCCTATAGTATCCATGAAAAGTAATTATGATTGTGCATAACAAATTATTGGTTGCATGATGCTTCTTAATGATACGTTTTGATAATATAATTTTGTATCTACTTCCATCTCATGTGTTGGTCTGAGAATACAATTGTTTGGAACACAATTTATGGAGGCATAAATCATTTAAAATGTTATCTCTGATTATTAATAACATCAAAATGTGATTTTCAAGAATCATTCATAGATATCAATGACTACCATCACACACTTCTCCATTTCACAAAAACACAAGAATATTTTCTTGATAAAACCCAATAAAATAAATATTTAAGTTTTAGCTTTATTAAATGATAATAAAAGAATATATTTTCAACAATTATTATGACGACCCAAAAATTTGTTAATGAAAATTTATCTTGATCTAATTAAATGTCTCATTATGTAAAATGGTTATATAAAATATGAACATAATTGGTATTATGTTTTTTGATTTCAAAATAACGTTATGAATTGTTACAATTTCTAATATTTCCTTTGAACTGATATCATGTGATTAGTATAAATGTAAAGCTTTAACAAATCCAATTTACCAGATAAAGGATGTGCTGGACTCATCCATTAGACTTCTGCATATGAACTCCATTTGTTGGAGTTTGGAAAGGAGGTTGTGTCATTGGGCTTCACTCTTGACTAAGTCCAAGCTGATCTTCAACACGTTAAGCTCGAACAGAACCACCTACAACAGAAGTAGAAGTTGATATAGATTATCACACGAGCGATTTTATCTGAGGCATACCAAGAGTATGTCAACATCTCACACCATACCCTTCAAGCTTATGTAGGTGTTATGAGGGGTTATGTAATGATACATTAGTACTATGATTATGTACATTTTTTGTATAGAGAATATACTTTCATTTTATTTTTGTTACTTTGTAAATAGTTTTTAATGAACAATTAGCATTTTTAATTTATTAAGAAATCTATTTTGACGAATTAATTGTTATTTTAATTAAAGAAATTTTTTATTAAATATTTTTAATAAATTAATTTTTATATAATATCAATGATAGTATAAATATTATGAATATAATTGTGATTGTTATTATAGATTAAAATATATTTTTTTTCAAAATGCGTGAATTTTTTATAAATGTCTATTTTTATTTTATGAGTAAAGCATTCACATATTTAGAAAATTATTTAGACAAAATGAATATTTTTTGGAATTAGGATGTTGAAATTATCCAATGGTGAATTTTTATTAATTTTCTAAGACAGTCAAATTTTTTGGTAAATAAAATATTATTTAAATATATAATGTGTTTTACGACATCGTAATAACCCAATAGTGAGGTAATAAAAAACTAAATACATTATTTTTTGAAAATTTAATTTTTATAAAAATATGATGTGATTTTTGGTTTCTTTGATTTTTTTTAAAAACCATTAGTAGACCCTTCAAGACTTACAAAAAATTTAATCTTTTAAATTGATTTCCATAAGAGTGTGACTCACCCCCACATAAGAATCACTTTTATTTTAAGAATATCGACCAATGGACTTATATTATAATGTTTTCAAATCCCCTTTAGAAATAACCATAGGGAAAATACTTGGGTTGTTTTGTGGTATTTATTAGTTTAATGTGTGGTGTCCAAAACCTAAATAATAAATATTTCCTTCTCCTTTCCTATATAAACTCACCCATGTTCCAGCTTCATCATCAATCAATTCCTTTGGATTTCATCCATCCTATTCCTTCCTCTCTCTTAAATCCTCCCATGGATCCCCAACCTCCCAAGAAGCCTCTCTCAATCCTCTATAAATCCTTTGATATCACACTTCCAAAAATAGGATTCCTTCCATTATTATTTTTATCAGCGTTTAATTATATATTAATACCATTTTACATTCAACTACAAAAGCTAGGTAATGATTTTCCCCTCCCTTATTTTCTTCTCACTATATTTTAAATTATGAGAGGCCAATTTCACTATCATAAATTCCTCCAATATACACCTGTTACAATGATGAAATTCTGTAAAGAATTTATCCCTTCTCATTCAAATTATTGAAATTGTTTTGTATTATGAATATAAATTCCAATAAAATTGTTCAGACATGAATTATTTTGAGTCTGTTAACTTCCATTTTATGTAAATATTATTAGACACCCCATTATATATCATCAACCATTTTTATGAATTATTATGCCACACCTTTATGCCGTTGAAATTGAACTGTGATTTTTCTCAAGACAAAGCCATTGTGTAGTTAATTCCATGCCCATTTTCTATCAAAGGTATTATCCTCTTTGAGTATTTAATTATTTATTATAGTTTTTGATGGATGACATCCAAATTCCTTTATTGTGAAATTAATTATGATGGTTAATGAATCAATTTTGTAAGATCTGTGTGGAACACTTTTTCATTAAATGAAATGTTTAATAATGGTGAACCCAAATAACACTAATGAATTCTGTAAAGATTAGTATCATGATATGTCAAGTGAAATGAGGTTTTACTCATGATAATTGAATTTTAATGAGGTTTTACTCATTATCCAATTGTAGTGAGCCTTTGATAAAGCTATTAAAATGATAATTGTTGATTCCACATTTCCATGTTATGATAATCATTCCTTATCAAGAATTTATGTTTATGTTTCTTTTGGGATATATTTATATTCTTATTACCTAATATGTATTGTATTCTTTATGTTATGCATTGTTTACTCCCTTACTTATCTTTAAATCTCGCCCCTTTCTTTTTCAGTTCCAAGGTTATCCCATGCAATGCTAAGTACGAGGGAATGTAGTGGTCATGTAAATTATGTTTTCTATAAAGATGTCGTGATTCATGTGTTATGTTGTTATGTAATTTCCCTAATACAAAATTACAATATACATTTAGATTCTAATTTTTTTTAATGTGTAGATTTTATGTAACAAATCATGTTTAATTGTGTAGTAAAAATTAGGGTTGTCATAGTTGGTATTAGAGGTTATGTTTAGTTATTTCGATGATTAGGATTAGAAAAACTAGTGAAAGCCTTGGAGATAAGAATAAGTATAATAAAATCATATCTACTTTTTATGTGTATTGTGTTAGTTTTTTATCAATAAAATACATCCCTATATAGATATGAGTAGGTAGAGGCGGTTCTGGAACAGATGTACCTAGGAGTGAAAACTCTGAAAAGGAGTTTCAGGCTTGACCAGAGGTATCATGGTACACAACAACAAGCCTTTATTCACACACCCTTACAAAATGCCCGGGAGATATGCTTTGGTAAATTCATAAGCTTAGTATGATCCGTTATTAAGGGAATAACAAAATTCCCCCAATAATAAACGTTGGAATGTAGATCATGGATTACATAGATTTAAGTCTCAAGATACATAAGTTATAGAACTAAAAGTTATTTATAATTCATCCATTTTTCTACTTTGTATTAACTTTTTTGTGTTAACTATATCATTCATTTTACTCCAACCAATTAACAGTAATTGGTGGAATCATGAAAACAACTGATGCGAAGATCAATGTGATGATAAATTGAATGAGATGTCCAATCCAATGGGAGAAGTAATCACAAACTTATCCCCGATACGCTCTCAATTAACATAATATTTGAATAGAATCATGGGCGAAGAAAAATGTTCACTCCACCCTAAGAAATAATAAGTCACAATCGAGATCTTCATGAGAAGAGGGCCTCCTACTTTTAATGGGTTGTCTGATCCCTCAATATCAAAACAATGGATCAACTCTATTGAAAAGATCTTATCCACCCTTCAATGTTATGAGATTGAGAAGGTTATTCTAGCTTCATATATTAGGAAAGGTGAAGTTGATCAATGGCAGACATTGATAAAAAAAATATGAAGCATGAGGATGAGATTTAGGTGTTGGAATTGAAGGAATTATTGAAAATTATTTTCGATAAATATTTTTTTGCACCCTTGGACATAATATGAAACATTATTTCCTTTACCTCATTAAAAATGATAATGAATCCATCAAATCATAAGTGGAAATCATCACAAGGCATGCATGATATGCCTCTTGCTTTTCCGTTACCCCCAAATAATATGTTGACCGATTTTTTGGTGGGATAAAAACTACCCTATTGAAATCTTAGGTTATTTGTGACATCGACATATATGAGGAAATTATATGATGTGCCCTAAAAGTTGAAATAAATATCAACAAATTCTAGTGGTATGATGGTGATAAGAATCGTAAGGTGGACTTCAATTATGGTGTTTCAATGGAAAAATACAATTGTGCTATGAATATTTGTAAAACCACATTCCAAATGGTGTAGAAATAAGAACCAATTAAATTTCATGAAGGGTGTGTGGAAAATCATTAGTTGTGGAAGAGAATGGCAGCTAGACGCTAACTGCCGAAAAGAAAAACCTATAGCTACGATATATATGAGGAATGATCTATTTGACCATCAATGTGGTGTTCATTGATACAACTACAAAAAACTAAGGCACCTTGAATATCAGTTCCATTTTCCCAGGGTATTCAGAGGCAAAAAATAACCTCCAAGGAAGATAGGGTGTGATTTTTCCATCACTAATGACGAAGTGATCCCCAAAAATGATGTGATTCTAGATAGTCCAATTATTAATTCAATAATTTTGAATGTACTATTGGATTTTAGTTCGACACATTATTTTTTATCCTGAAAGTCTAGTAGAACAATCCCAACACCGCCACTTGTCATGGAAGTAATGATGTAGGTGAGAATAGAAAAAGGGATGTCCTTCCATCCCATGAATATAACTCTTCTCTGGTAACAATTTAAGGGCTGAAAAATTCCGATGAACCTAATCATACACTCTCTAGTGTAAATTGATTCAATTTTCGGGATGGATTGGATTTACTTAGAAATAGCCAACATAAATTGTCATGATATGGTAATCACTCTCGATATAGAGAATCAACCCACAATTTTGAACTAGTGAATGGAGGAGGATGAACCGTTCTTAGAATCGTCATCTGAAGCATGCATATTATTGTTCATATGAGCTTGTGTATCTGTCACAAATGATTGATTCAAAGGAAGCAACCATCCTTGAATAATTTCATATTTTGAGAGAAATTTATGAAGTGTTTTTAGAGGAATTTCCCAGTCTTCCTCCTATAAGAGATGTAGAGTTCTAAATTGACCCTGTACATGGGGTGTTGCCAATATCCAAGACTCTGTATAGAATGGTTTTTGTATAGGTTCAAGAGATAAATAAAAAACTACAAGAGAATATGGATAATGTGATTATACACCCAAGTGCTTCACCATGGGGTTTACCAGTCCACTTAATCAAGATGAATGATGGGTCAAGGCACTGTTGCATTAATTATCATGAGCTCAACCAAATTACGACAAGGAATAAGTACTCACTTCCCTGAATTTAGGACTTGTTTGATCAGTTGTGTGGAGCACAATACTTCTCCAAGGTCGATTTATAGTCAAGATATTACCATGAAATGGTGAAGAAGGAGGATGTCCCTAAGGTTTCTTTTAATACATGCAATGTGATCCATGAATTCATAGCAATGACTTTCAGATTCACTAATGCTCCAAAAATAATCATGGACTTGATGAATATATTCATTAGATATTACCTCGACATATTTGTTTTAGTATTTATTGATCATATTATAATATAATCCAAAACCATGGAGGAAGATGAGAAGAATCTATGAACTGTACTAGAGACCTTCTGAAAGGAGAATCTATAAGAAAAGGAAAAAAAATTGAGTTCTATTTGAATGATGTCTCATTCATGGGCCATATCATCACACGAAATGGGATATCTATAGATCTCTCCAAGACAGCTGCAATTTAGGAATGGCCATGGCCAACATTAGTAGCAAATATCCATAGCTTCTTCGGGTTACTAGGATATTATCGCCAATTTGTGAGAAATTACTCATGATTTTCCAACCCTCTTAAAAAGATTACTCATAAGTTAGGAAATTTTTCTTGGAGTGATGAATGTGAAGAAATCTTCAAAGAGTTTAAGATGAGGCTTATCATTGTGTTCCTACACACATTAACAACAAGTGGTGAACTTTTGGTGGTATTTAGTTATGCAAAAAATAAGTTCTAATGATGTGTGTTGATGAAAAATGTAATCTTTATTGCCTATTCATCACAGAAACTGAATGTTAATGAGAAAAACTATCCGAAAAATGATCTAGAGTTGGTTGCAATGATCATCACTTTAAAATTTATGTGGCTTTGCCACTTTTGGGGGATGTATCAAATATATACAGAACACAAAATCCTCACGTATATAATCACATAGAAAGAGTTTAGCATGTTCTAACAAAGAAGTATTGAGATTATCAAAGGCTCTGATTACTCAATACATTACAACCCTAGGAAAGAAAACAAGGTGGAAGATACTCTACATAGAAGGAAATTTTCATTCTATCACTGATGATTATTAAAAAGGATCCAATCTTTTTTGATTTGATGAATGTGGAAAAGGAAATTTAAAATAAGGGAATATCTTCAATCATTTCACAAATGATTTCTCAACCATCTTTTTTGGAAAAGGTTAATGGATGATCAAACGGAAAATAAGTGAATTCAGAAAAAGGTATAATCTATTAGAAAATATAAATCCTTGGAGTTCTATGTTAATGAGGAATGAATTTTAAGATTTGGGTCGCGACTATGTGTTCCATATAATCTAATGTCAATGAAAGAACATTTGGGTGATGCACATAGTAAGAAAATTTCAATTAACCTAGACAACAGAAAGATGTATCGAGGTCTCCAAAAGCATTATGGGTGGGAAAACATGAAGAAGGAGATCACTGAGTATACATTAAAGTGCTAGGTATGTCAGAATCTATAGGTTGAGATGAAGAAGTATAAGGGTATGATGAAACAATTACCCATACCAACATGGACATGGGAAAACATCACAATGGAATTTGTCACCATAAATATGAAAACTTCCAATGAAACTATGCAATCTGGGATATTGCGTATCAACATAAAATTTCTGCACAATTCATTGCAATTTGAGAGGATTTCTCACTTAATCAAATGGAACATAAATACATCAGAGACGTGGTAAGGCTACATGGAGTACCAATATCGATTGTTTCAGATCGAGATCTAAGATTTACCTCTATGTTTTGGATGTTTCTTCAACATGCTCTAGATATTAAGAAGAACATTAGTATGTCATGTCATCCTCAAATTAATGGACAATGTTAGTAGACTATTCAAACACTTATTTACATGTTGAGAGGATGCTCAATGGTCTTCAAAGGGGGATGGGGTCAACTTCATCCTTTTTTGTGTTCTCGAACAATAACAGTTTCCACTCAAGAATCCAAATGGCTATATATGATGCCCTATATGGGATGAGGTGGAAAACACCATAATGTTGAGATTATGTTGTGGAGAGAAAACTCTTAGGTCCAAAATTGGTTAATGAAATGGTGGACAATGATGAGACCATCAAGCTGCACATTAAAGCTGCTCAGAGTCGACAAAAAATCTACGCTGATAGTCATCGACAATACCTAGAGTTTGATGTGGAGACATGGTGTTCCTTTTTATATCACCATGGAAGAGAGTTATTAGATGTTGGAATAAGGTAAAGCTTAGTCAAAGGTACATTGGACCTTTTTAGATCCTTGATCGCATTGGAGTAGTGGCCTATAGATAAGAACTCCCCCTTATCCTATTTTAGGTACATGATGTATTCTACATATCACACATGATGAAGTAAATATTTGTCCCATCAAATGTATTAAATACAGAGGTAGTACCATTTAAGAATGACCTCTCCAATAAATACAAGCCGGTGAAGATCTTTGATCATGGGAAAAAGATCTTCTATATAATACAATGCCCCTTGTCAAGGGGTTGTGGCGAAACCAAAAGTTTGGAGAAGCATTGTGGGAATTGTAGGAAGTGATGTAGCATAGTTAACCACATATATTTTAGAGCAGGGAAAGGAAATTTCAAGGAGGAAATTTCTTAAGGGGGGATGATTGTAACGACCCAAAATATTTTTAATCAAAAATTACTCTTGATTTAATTAAATGTCTCATTATGTAAAATGATAATATAAAATATTCGCTTCCTTGGTTTTATGTTTTTGGATGTCAAAATACAATTTAAATTCTTACCTTTGATTATATAGTTGTTTAACAGTGATAACATTATTAGTATAAATATAGGGCTTTAACAAATCCAATTTACTCAGAAAAAGGAAGTGATGGCCTCATACAGTAGACTTGCCTCATTCGAAGCCCACTTTTCAAAGATCGAAAAGGAGTTAGTGTCATTGGTATTCTCTCTTGACTAATCCCTAGCCGACCTTAAATACGTTAAAATCGAATTGAATTGCATATGAAAGAAGTGGATATTGATAGAGATTACCACCCCAGCGATGTCATCTGAACCACCCCCTTAGTTTTTCACCATCGCACACTATACCATTCGGTCTTATGTGGGAGTTATAAGGGATTATGTAATGATTCTATAGTACTATGATTACTTTTATTATTATTTTTATAGATAATATACTTTCAATTTATATTTTTTACTTTCTAAATAGTTTTTAAATCAGAAATAGAATTTTAGATAATTAAGAAATATATTGTGATGAATTAATGGAATTTTGAATTAAATATTATTTTAATTTAATATTATTACTAAACTAATTTTTATTTAATATAAATTATTGTATAATTATTATAAATAGAATTGTTATTTTTATAACCGTTTGAAAGCTATTTTTGTGAAAATGAATGAATTTTCGATAATTGTGAGATTATATTTTAAAAATAAATATTCACATATGTAAATATTTATTTAGATAAAATTAATATTTTTTTTGAATCTCGATGTCAAAATTACTAAATGGTGAATTTTTCAAAATTTTCTAAGATAGTCAAATTTTTGGGTAAAAATTAATTACTGTTTAAATATATAATGTGAATTATGACATCATAGTGACACAATAGTGATGTTATAAAATAATAATGGCATTATGTTCATCCAATATTTTTTTTACCAATAAAATAATGTGATTATAGGTTTGTTGGATTTATTTTACAATGCTTTAGTGGACCCTTCATGACTTATAAAACATTTTAACATTTTATATTTTTTTCCGTGGGAGTGTGACTCACCTCCACATAATCAACCATATTATTTAAATAATTTAGGACATTGGACTTATAAAATAATTTTTTCCACTCCCATTTGAAGAAAATCATGGGAAAAAACCATGGGTTTGTTTGTCTTTTTGATTAGTTTAATGTGTTGTGTCTTGAACCTAAATAATAATGAATTCCCTATCATTTCATATATAAACCCACCCAAGATCCCACTTACTGTTCAATTAATTCCATTGGAGTTATTACAACCTCTTCCCTCCTCAATCTAGAATCCTCCCAAGGTGCCCTGACCTACCAAGAATCCTCACATAAGCCTCTCCCAAACCATTTGGATCACATTTCCAAGTAAATGTTTCCTTCCATTATTATTTTTATCCAAGTTTAATTATGTTTTAATACCATTTTATATTCAATTAAAAATGATTGGGTATTATTTATAACCTCCATTATATTCCCCTCAGTATGTTTGAAATGATTATAGTACTATTTCTCTCTCATTAATTCCTCCCATGTAGACTAGTTACCATACCAAAATTTCGTATGGAATTTATCTCTTCTCATTAACATTCAAGAAATTGTTTTATATTATAAATATAAATTACATTAAATTTGTTGGGACATGTATTTATATGACCCCCTTTAAGTCTATTTCATTTATATATTACGATAATCATTTTCATCTCTCATAAACCATTTTTATGAATTCCTATGTCACGTCGTTACGCTGGAAAAATTGCACTGCGATTTTTCTCAAGCCAAAAGTCATTGTGTAGTGAATACCATTACAATTTCTCTAATAAGGGTATTAAAAATTATAAAAATTTACTTATTGAACATATTTTTTAATTTATAAATTACACATTCAATTATTTTTTAATAAATTGTGATGTTTAATAATCACTGTTTTCTGATCTATGTGGGAAAAGAAAAATTTAAGAAGGGTACTCCCTAATAGCACTCCATTGAAATGGGTAAAGATTAGTATCATGATATTTAAAATTTAGTGAGGGATTACTCATAATAATTCATGTTCAATCTAGTTTTACTCAGGCCCCATGTTCTATGAGTCATGATTCATTCTAATACCATGTTATGTGTTGTTTCCACATTTCCTTGTTCTAATAATCATGATTTATCTTACCTTTATATTGATGTTTTTTTATGCATTGTTTATATTCCTAATTCATTGCATGTATTTTATTATTAATGTTATGCCTTGTTTACTCCCATACAGGGCTTTATATATCACCTTTTTTTATTCCTGTCTTTATGTTATCCCATGCAATGCTTAGTATGAGGTAATGTAGTGGCCATATAAAAGATTTTTTCAATAAATATGTTGTGATTCATGTTTTAAGTCGTTATGTAGTGTTCATCAGCCCCAAATACATGAGACATATTGATCTTATATGTTTTATCAAGTGAATAGTTTATATAATAAATCATTTTTATGTGGATAATAAAAAATAGGGTTGTTATATTAATATAATATAATTAAACACAAAAAAACTATCATACACTATTAAAGATTACAGAAAAACCCAAAATAATATTGGAATATAATAATAAATTAATTATATATTTATTTAATTCATTATATATTAGGATAATGTGTGTGTTTGGAGTGGTCCTCGTCTCATTGAATATGGATTCAGTGTCATTACACAACCTAGTTAGTTTTATATTAATTATAGAAAATTCATTTTTTTAAATAGTTTTAATTATTGATGACTGATTTCACAATGCTTGAGAGAGGATTTTAGGGGATCATTAGTCACAAGTAATATATATATATATATATATGGATCACCAAATGTGGTATGTGACAATTATATTTTTGGGTCACATAATTAATATGATTATATTATTATTCTCGGACTATTATTATTGTTATTTTAATAAGGTATATATTTTTTGGATCTCACCATATAAGTTATTATAGGCTCATGTTCTCATAATACTAAAAAAACATCATATGTCATGTTTCAAAGTTTAATGATGGTATTTGGGTGAAATTTGTGATGGTTCTATAATTATGGATATTTTTCTTGTGACATGAGTGTTTTTGACTCATTATATAAAATATTAAGTGAATGATTTTGATATAATGGTTTTGATTTTGACTTAAAAATAATTATATTGTATACATATATATGGTTTCAATAAAATGATTCTATAATGGTTTTCTTCTTGGTATGAGTATGTGAAATTTCACCAACTAGTTTAATATTCAAATTTTTTATAAAGTGGATTTTTATTTAGATTTTAAATGAAATTCATTAGTGAATGTTTTAGAAATGTATCAGTTTGTATGACCTTATATGGGAGATGAATTATTTTACTATTATTATAAGTTTTTGATCATAGAAATTTATTATTTTTCATTATATATTACTTGATGTTTCATGATAATGCATATTATCATATGAACCATAGATGCAATAGGAAAATTGGTGTTGTAATGGTTATATATGTTTTGATGTGAGTTAGTGATAAATCTACATAGCTCCCTAATAACCTTGAGAGTCTTCTGATTTTGTAAGAGGATGAAATTTTGATTGAGTAATTGAAGTGATTTTAAACAGAATCCCTTAGTAATTTCATAAAATTAATTATGAGTTAAATAGAATCTATAGGTTCAAAGAGAAACACCTTAATATTGGTCACAATTTTTGTGGAGAAATTCAGTCCTTTGGTGTATTGAGGGATGTTGAAATGGAATCTTTGGGTGTGGCCCTAGTAGAATCATGATCAATTATATATACCCAAATATTTGATGGTGGATACGTCATGCAAAATATTTTCATAGAAATATGATTTTCTCAATATTTTTTGACATGGTGAATACCATTTCATATAGAGATCATATAACCATATCATGAAAGGTTGTAAGAATTAATTAACTAAAAAAATTGATTATTTTCGTGACTGACCACATAATGGTGTATATTATTTTTCCTATGATAATGCATGTTTTTTGAGGCTTTAACTATGTTACCTTTGTATTTTATTGTAAGTAAGTGGGAGATGTTACATAAGGGTTTGTAAAAACATCATAAATAAATATTTGAGATGTCTAAATGAATTTCATGATAATTTCAGTTATATTTGGGTATTAACAAAAAGAAAATGATAGGGAGATGATTACTCTAATGTGTGTTTGGTTAAATTTGTTTTAAATACATTAGTATAGGCTTGTTGAATAAATTTACTAACTAAATATAGGTACACAAGAGATAATTTATGTAAGGAATATTTCTTTGGGATTATAAGAATGTTTACTTAAACATGTTAAGAATATTTCCGTACCATTTTGGAGATTCCATACAATTCTAAAATGTTACTAACAATATGATATTTTTCATGACATTGTCTAATTTTGTTTCAGTGTCAAAAAATGTGATAAATTGTTCAATGATGAATTTTCAAGTGGATGGTTTTAAAATTTTGGGCATATTATCATATTGAACAATATTGTTTCTATTTGATGTACTTTTATATTTGATGGAACATGATAAATGTTTTCATATGATCTAGGCACATGATTTCATGATGAAAATTTGAGAAATAAGTTTGTATTCTTATGTAAGAATTTAGAAAATTATAAAAGGAATGATTATTTATCTGAGTGAGCATAAAAAGTCCACAATAATGTTATGGAAGTTGGTAAATGGATACCAATTTTTTGTAAGATGTAACTAGACAGAGATGTTAGAGAAGTACAAATTGGTCGATGGAATTTTAAAAAGATGCATCTTAATGAAAATATAAGAGTATATATTACACTTAATGGAGGATATTTTATCAGATACATCTGATAGTGGACATCCACATGTTATTCACCATACCTAGATTATTATGAAATTTATATGTATTAATTTCACACTAATAGACCATTAAAATATACAATGAATATAGATATTCCACTTATATAAAAAAGAGATGTCTAAAGGTGAACCAAACAAAAAGAGGTTCAAAAAGTAGCAAATAACGTCAAATCACATCCTATAGATGTTGAATATCTCTAAAGTACATTAGAATGAAGAATATGAAGTTATACCATTAGAAAATATAACTATAAGTAGATTTATAAAAACATTATTATTTATTTAACATATTATTTTTCAATATTATGTGATCAATATTTTATATTCTTGTGCGGCTAAGTGATCATTTTACAGTAGTTCAAAGAAATGGGATATTTCATGAAACATAATTTTTGTTTGATAATATAATATTATTTTGTTTTTGTATCTAATGATATTCAACTAATTTAGATATTTGATTTTTAAGTTTGTATGGATCAAAAACTACATTAATGTTTCTATAAATTCCTCCTGAAGTGATTCAATATAAAGGGGAGTTCCTGTATTATAAACATAAAATAATTAAAACTCCATAAATTGGAATCGATGTAGATGAATTTTAATTATATATCAAGAAAATTTATACTAAATTGATGAATGTACAATTAATAATGTTCCATATGTCGAAGACAAATCTGAGTGAGCTTCCTATTGATTTTTTCATTAATTGATGGAAGTGATATCAATGGTAAAATATCATTTGAATGAGATCTATTAGATCATGTTCTACCATACTGATGTTTAGTGATTTTAAGACTATTAGATAGATGAAAATCTAAATGATACCAATTTTATTGAGGGATACAAGAAGGATTCATTTAATAAACTATCCATACAGATGATTTTCATACATGTTTGGAAATGTTCTGATAGAATATATATAGTTCTACTAATGATATTAATAAATTTTCATGTCTAATAGAATCATAAGATAGTTATTGAAGTAATTTATGTTTGTATACAAGATAATGTTATCCACGATTCTAGTGCTAAATGAAAAAAACATTATACAACAATTATTAAAATGAAAAGGAAAGATATTATAGCCCTGGTCTGTAATCATTTGTTAAAAATTATTACTGGATATGGTTTAATTAATAGTTATGAATAAATTGGATTCGATAAAAAAATTGAGGGAATAACGAAATTTGTATGACGTATTTATTGATCGGTTTATAAAAATGTTTGGTGGGAGGAATGAATATTGTGTTGTAGAACTATTTTTTTTTACATTTCCGAAATAATTTAATATTTAAAAATATATATGGGGGAATAAAAAACATAGAAATGATTATTTCATTGAATCAAACCTTGTAAATATATTCTTTTACATTTTATTTATATATTTTTTTATAAAAAGTTGAGGAACCTATTTCTATTTAATTGGATTTTAACTCTAACAATTTTTTAGTGGTTACGAAAATATTTGTTATGATGATATTTATGTTTTCTTATAATGTTTTTCTCTAATTCACCATCTTCATGATAAAACATGGTCAACGGTAATTTAATATGTATATATATACATATATATTTAATTAAAAAGAAATCAGAACCAAATTTACCAAATACCCAATGTCATATACAACCATGAAAACCGAACACACTATTTATGAATAGGAAAATTTAAAAATTAATTTATATCCCAAATGAAATTTCTTGAACTAGATCACATCCCTCAAAAACATGTTAATAATAAATCCCTGATAAATATGAAAATGATATCCAATAGAAAACATTTTATATTCAATTATGTCAAATTTTGTTATTTTGATACATGTACACTAATGTTTTAGTGTATGATGTGAGCATTGACACTCAAAATAGAATTGGCATTGCGTCTAAATTGAGAATGTTAATAACAATTCTTATGAATGGTCATTTCTAAATATGATTACATATAAAACTGATATATGGATTTTATTAGATTTAATGGAAAAATAAAAAGCGAGTACCTTATAAATAAACATATACTCTAAATGATATCCATATATAATGGAGGTATCAATAACTATGTATATATACCTCAACACTGAGATCATTATATGAGATGAACTATATATAATTTTTCTATATAAATGTCCCATCATGGTAATTAATGGAATCAAGTATATCAGTTAAAAAATTTATTTTTTGAATACGGAAATTTGTATAATGCGTCATGGTATTGACATAAATTCTCAACTACAATAATATGAATCATTACATAGGATTCCATAGGAATATTTACTTATAAAATACATACACCATTATAATATTCCTTATAATGACAGGTACAGATGGGAAAATGAAATAGAACATTGAATATGATGTCATACTACCAAAACACCTTCCACATTCTATGTACTTATAATACCTATAGATCATGTGAATTCACTACAAATAATCAGCATCAATGTTGTTAACATGGTTCATATTGATGAAATTAACGTTCTAGTTGAAATAAAGGCAATTTTGAAACATATAATTATTGAATATGATAATATAGTAAGAATTAAAAAAAAATTATTTTATAAATATTTATGAAAAAAATAAGATTGGATAGTATATTCAATTAAATTATTCAAAATAGAAATACCAAATATGTAGTCATCCAACTACATGAAACACTTGAAATTGATACATGAAAAATATCCCTAAATAACTACTTGTCATAAAAAAATCAAAGAAAAACTCACCCTATGTTACTTATATGTTATAACCAACTATCAATTGAATATTTTATGGTCTGAAAAAAATGATTAATTATTTCATAACACATATGTAAAAAATGTTTCACTTTAACCAATATCAAGGATAGTAACATTTGTATCTCAACTCATACTTATTTCATTATAACAAATTTAAATAATTTTTTTTGTATGTGTCACACAAGTATATAAAATATTTTTTACTAGAAAAATGAAAAATGAAAATATTTGTTATAATGAAATAGTTTAAAAAATTGATCAATTTATATATTTATGGTATTTGGATAAGTATATTCCTGGTTCAAATTACAATAAATAATTTATGTATCAAACCACATGCCATAGTTTAAAAAACATGAATTTTCATATATTATTTAACCTCACTAGGAGAAAAATCCATTATTATTCCATAGATTTAATAACATAGTTGATGTTCATATGTTGATAAATACTCATAATTAAAACTAGACTTATTTTTAAGATAATATATCTCACTATAAACATGAAAAAATCTATAGAAATTAGATTTTTTTGTATAGAGAGATAAAAAATAGCATTTGGGTGTTGGATATATTTTTGATAATGGAACTCAAGAGACATGATTAATGATACACATATATAACTATAGAATTTAAGACTAATCTACAATTTTATAAAATATAATAGATAATTCAATAATTTATTCTTTTTTTCATCAAAAAATTATAATAAAATTATAAATTTTATGATAAATATATTTATATAACGAAACTAGTAAAAAATAAAAAATATGATTTCATACCCATTATCATTCAACTAAAAATTGATACTAAAAACTATATTTTAAATAATTAACTTCACTAAAGAGAATAATTTAATACCATGTTACTTTTTTTAGTACACAACAAACCTCTTTATTATAATTCTTTGTTTTGGTATACTTTAGGGATTCTCTTGGTGAATTTTGGAAAATATTTTACTCTCTTTGGGAGGTCCATGGATGACATCTAGTTTTCCCAAACTGAGCACCCTACTAATAAACAAATGTAAACTGTATACTATGGGGTGTTCATGGATGAGAATTATTTCACAAAATGTATGTCCACCCATTATGAAATTTTCACCCTAGTGTTATAGGAATTATTTTAGGCACATTGATTGTCTAATAGTGTGGCCCTACATAGATGATCGTCTATGCACGAATTTTTTATTCTAATATTTTAAAAAATAATTTAACCCTTTTGGAAGACTTATCTAAACCCTATATGATCCTAAATTGATTAAATAGGTTTTGTAGGCTCATATTAACCTATTTTGGATCCACCTAAAACATTCTTTTTATGATCGAAGTGTGATGGATATCAATTAATCTCATTCGGGTAAGTGATTCTCCTCTTGTAGGTATTTTTTATATCTCTATTTTTAGCCACATTAGAGAGAGATAAATAAATTATGTTCTTGAGGTTTATAAACTATGATTAAAGGAATTTTTATTCTACTTCTTGTTTCATGATCTGCATAGCTATCAATATTAGTTTCCAGATCCCGTTGTAGGAGTTTAGATTTGATTGTGTGATTAATCATAGTAAATTATGTACTCATTTCCAATATAATCCCTCCATTATCTTCATTAGTATATTTAAATTTATTTAAATTTATTTATGAATGACAAATTATATTTTTACTTTAATTATGAATTTCATTTTCCAGTAATTTGGGCATGTATCATGAAATTGATAGAATTAATGAATTGATTTGTGAATGTTTTATAGAGAAATTTATGAAATTGAAATTATTATAAACTCTTAATTTTTTATTTAATATGTATTAAAATATAAAAAACATGTGTTTATTCTCATTAATTTGAATTGTAATATTGAATTGTGAATTTTAGATATTAAATTGTTTATGATGATTGATTTGATAGAAAATATATTTACATTTACTAATTGGTTGATTAATAAAATATGATAATGGGAAGCTAGTGAGGACTTTGGGACATAAATAATTAGATGAATAAAACATATAAAGTTATTTGTGATGAAAAATAAAACAGAAATGATTTTAAGTATATCTTATTCCCAATGGGGTGTCGACGATTCCTATTCATCCTGAGTTGAAGGGATGGGGATACACATATTTCTATGATCACTGATATGAGAATTGGTATGATCCTACAACTTGAAACTATAATATCTTAGAGAAATTGACCATAGTGATTTTTTAAAACTTTTTATTATCAATAACATTGATAAATAACTATTCTATCAACACCTACAGATTTATATAAATAATTTTATATAAAAATATTTTTTAAGAGAAATTTGAAATGTTTTTTAACATTTGAAATTAAATCCTGATTTATTTTACATATTATAATTGATTTTCATTACATTTTTGTTTAAAATTAATGAATGATAGGGGTTATTCTTTTATAATATACTATAGAAAACATAGTGAAACCCTTCTATGATTTATAGTTCACAACTTAAATTATCATTTACTAATATAATGATTTAATTATTTAGGGTTTATGTAAAGGAAAAGTTCTTTACGAAGGTGGGGGACATTCTTGATCTATTGGGAATTGAGTGATATCTAAATTTTGGATTTTGAGTTTAACTTAATAGTTTATCAGAAAATTAATGATGTAATATTTTTTTATTATAACATCCTTTTTGGTTTTTAGTAATTTCTTTCTATGGAGAATTAAACAAACTAACATGTTTCTTTTTATATTTCACTATAAATGTGTAAAATTTTATCCCTCCTAAATCAAATATGATGCCAAAGAATGTTACAATTCCATGGTGATCAGGAATACCCTTCAAGACAACTAATAGTTAGTAAATGACGTAGGTTACTAGGGTATCCTGGCATGTTTGTAACAAAGTGGCATGAAAGGTGTAGGTTAATCATCTTAGTTTGATGACAATATGCATCCTGTACTTTTTATCAAGATGTTGGAGGTTGTATCAAGAATGTTCCAAGACAGTTATCATCGTAAATACCCTTAAGTCACCATGGTTTTTTTGGAAAAACAACACAAGAAACAATTTTTTCTAGTTATAGTCCTTCCGCTTATGTTGATATTGATAGGAGGAAATATAGATGTGTTTTTATAAGAAAATATAGATTATCATGTCAATCTTGTTTTTGTTTTTGATCTGAGTAAAATTCTGATGTCTTTTATGTTGTTCCATGATTTTTTGTTACATCATTCTCCAGAGAGGACATGTTATTACGCTCTATAATAATTCTGGTGATGAACCACGATATGTGAATCCACCTATGGACTATAATTTTATTTATATTATTGTGCTTATTTTCATTTATTTGGGATAGGCACTAACACATGTTCCCATTCATGGTCCAATAATGAAACCTCAAAAGGATGAATCTCAGAATCATTCTCAAAATATCCTTCAATGTATGCCAATAGTTTTAAAAAGATAAAAGGATCCACAAGAGGTTTGGGATTGGTTGAGGAATAATAATATTTTGTTATAATTCATAGATATCCGTAATTCAATTAATGTTAAATTAGATACATTCAATCTGGAAGGACATACCCAGAGATTATGGTATTTGATGGTGATAGAAAAGAAGCAGGAGTATTTAATGTAGGAGTATATCATTTTTATTTTCACAAAAATATTTTTATAGAGTCTATGGTTTTAGATAAGTCTATAGAGTTTTTGAAACATGAGTATGATGATAAGACCATGATGGAGTATGAAGGCCTCATATTTGATCAAGATTATTTTTTACCTGAGAATGTATCTAATGATAAGATTAAAAATAAATGGTTCAAGATCTTCCATATAATATTTTTAATCATGTGTTATTTATGAGTATAACTTCTTATATTGGAATTATGGATAGATGTTTTATGGTTTATCATGATTTTTTAGGTAATTAAGGGTTTACCAAACTTCTATTCTCTCCATGTGGAATTTTAGTGAGATACATTAATGGAAATAAAAATCATGATGAGTCTCATGATGGATCTTGATAGAGGGTATATTCTATACCTATAATAATTACTGTAAGAGTCCCATTAACTTACTTACAATTTGGGAAGGCTGGAAAATTGAAACATTTTTTTAATATTATTTTAAATTTTTCTGTGTTTTAAACCATTAATGTGAATATCCTTTAATTGGATCCCTTCGAGTGTTTTTTCATTATATTTTAATGAGTTTTTAAGCTTTATAATATTATTAATCATTCTATCGTTGATAGACTCATTATTTAACATAGATAGATAGGGTTCTATGGTTTGACTATGGTAAAATTAATTGTGATGCATAATTGTTTAGCCCATGTGAACACTTGATAGTGGGGAATTTCACATTTTTTGTGTTGTTTGTTCGGATGTGTTAGATAACCATGATGATCACCCAAATATTTGTGTTATTGTATATTTTTATTTTTTTTATTGTTATTCCATCCCTTATACTCCAAATTCAATTCCCCTACCTTTCATGCGTTCCAGGTAATGTTTTTCCATCTCAATATATCATCCATGGTGATTTCATGGTTGTTTCATACTGAGTCTTCACCTGGTTCAAACGTTTAGGTCTCAACTCTAGTTCATAATTGGTTTTCATCATTTTTCATATCCACCGATAAATATGGTCTCCATGTTATTATGATTTCAATACCTATGGGGCACAAAATTTGGAGTTTTTTCATTCTTTACGGTTGCGAGTTGTTGTAGGAGTGTCTATCTAGTGGATTTCATCAAACGGTGCATTAGTATTCCACTGGAGGTAATTTTGTATATCACTTTATTTTAATGAATATTTAATTTTATTCTATTCTGTTTCAAAATAATTTATAGTTTGGTTTCACATTATTTTGATGTGTTGGAATTAATTTAAGCAGCGCTTTTATGATAGGTATTTGCGGAAAAAATATTCTAATGGATTTCCAAATTTATTCCTTAGTTTATTTATATAAAAAGTGTTTTTAAAAATTAAAATTTATTGTTTTAAATTAATTGGGTTGTATTTATAGTTTTTTTGCGCTTGGTTATATTGTTGTAGTTTCTTTGGATTGTGTTTTGATCATTATGTATGAGTTGTGGTGAATTTTATTTGTCTGTGTTATATGAGTAATGAAAGTGATGATTCCTTGAATTGTTTTTTGGGTACTTCTATACTTTTCCATGAATATTACATTTTATGTTGGTGTATCAAAGAGTTAATAGATTTAACCTATGTATATCCACCCAAATGAGTGCGGTCTTTCATAATGAACATCTAGATTCTAAAATGATATCCATCCTCACACTTCTCTTTTCTACACCCTTTATTTTCATGTGGTTATTCTAAAACCCCAATGATTATTCGATTCCAATGTGATAATAAATATATATTCAATATTTCTTCATAATTTTTTGACTATTTAGAACTATATAATTAGTATTTTTAACTAAATGATGTAATGTATTCATTTTATCTTTCTGAAAATAAATGGTGTTTCCTTTGGCTTTTCAAATGGTATGGAAATGGAGTTGGATTTGAAAATGGTAATTCCTGGTTGATACACTGAGATGTTTAAGAAATTGGTTTTCAAACTCGCATCATGTGAGAGCTCTATTATTACTTTTTTATGACTTGATTTTTCATTAGAGCCATTGTGGTAGTTTCTTGAGGAGAGTTTCATTTCATAGGTTGTGTCTATTTTTGGGCACGGAAAGAATAATGAAAAATAATGGTTTTTGGATTGTGGAATGCATATGAGGACCCACTAATTCACCATGTACAACAATCATGTGATTCATGGGAATCATCATGAGGTTCGAGTGGTTTTTTCATATCCACCTTGATTATAAGGGATAATAACCCATGATTTGATGAGTTTCAATTTGGGATGTGCCACTAGTGTGGCTAGTTTAGACAATATATGAATGTTATTGAAAATATAGATACACAATACATGAAATGTTATGTATGATCAGATTATGTCATGGGATTTAATCTAGAGATGTTTGACACATTAAATTTATTATATCAATATGTTTTGTTTTACACTACTACCCTTGGTTGTCTATTTTGTTAACTTTTGTCCATCTTATATTGTTACATTTATTTTTAAGATACCCCTTTTTTATTTCATGGTATGGTATATTATTTGGGTTTTGTTTTTATAAATTGGGATTTGGGATGGAAAAGTATTTAAAAAAGGAATTTCATTTTTGGTTATTTAAAATGAAAAAAAACTATATTAAATATATATATATATATATCTAGTGTATATAGAATTCTTTGGAACTGGAAATGAATGGAATTCATGGTGCATACCTACTATGATTTCGTTGATCACACCCAAATTGTGACACTTGACATCAATAAAACTAATATATTTTCTAAGGTAAATTTTATGGTTCATTTTTCCATTGGAGTTAGATTGTCATATGGTTGGCGGTGACTAAGGGTTCACGTGGTGATCATCTTATTCTGATTTGGAATGTTTTTTATATCATTTTTTTGTTTTTATTTATTCATATGTAGTTGTATCATGATCCTTTTAGTGTATTGGTTGAAACATTATTTATTTATGTATGCTTCTTCTATTTTGGTTATTTTAACCATGTTTTTACAGCTCTAAATTTTATCCACTGATATATATTTGTTGTCTGATGCTAGTCAGTTTCTCTAGAGGTTTAGTAATGCCTATCATGCCTTATCTTTGACTGGATCGGGTGTTAGGTTGGATATCCAATTTTCCTAGACTTAGAAAAACTAGTTTCAGAGTACCCATTTATTATTTGGGTTGTCTGGTAGAATATATATTAGGACTATCAGTACATAGAAGGTAGGTATGAGAAAAGATTCATAATTTATTATTTTGTATTAGCCTTGGGTTTATAGTGTTAGTAAAAAATCTAAGCCTTTTTATTTTTCTATGTGTGTAGATGGAAATGTTAATTAGAGGTGAATTGATGATGTGATGAGAGCACAAATTGAGTTGTAACCCAATATGATCCCATGTGAATGGTTAATGGTCCTTATAGATGATGGTTCTTTCTAGGGAATGGTCCAATAAACCATGTTTCCATGTTTTTTGTTTATTAGTAGTTAAATATTATATGATTTTGGTTTATGTTTTTTATTAAATCTGATCGGTGTGGGTTTATTTTGATGTCATAATATTTTTTTGTGAAACTTTTTATCAATAGGAAAGGCAATTTTATTGTTTTTCATTATTTTAAATGGAAGGTGTCTGTGATTTTATAGGATTCGTTACTGTGACTTGGTTTTTTAATTTAAAATGGGAATGTTGGTTTGGAAAGAGGATTTTGGATTCAGTTAGTGATGTTTGTATAAGGATTTGGTCTTTTGGTTTCATATGTTCATTCAAGATAATTTTTTAGTAGTTGTTTATTTTTTTTATTTGATGTGTTATTCACAGTATATCCCCCCCAGAAAGGACCCAATGGTTTTTGGTGAGTCTCGACCAACATTTATCACTTCATGGACACCTAGAAAAGTGGTGGGACCAAGATCCTCCCCATTTATTCCCATCATCTATAGAGATTATGTTTTATAAGAGTCTATGCAGTGGCTTTAGGAACTCTAATTTTTCATCAGGTCATTAGGATCTCCCTAATCCATGAGGTTGCAGACTTTTTTAGGATCATTTTATGTTCCATGTTTAGATTTGTGGAAGGTGATAATACTTGATTTATTGAATGTTGGGAAGCCTTGGTATGTCATAAAGACCACTTTTATTCACTGGTTCATACCATAATATGTGAATTTATTAAAAATGGAAAATGTCATTAGTGTTTTCCCTGGTTAGTGGATGATGAAATCCTTCGTCGATTGCTTTAATGAACTGTTTTTCTTCTCTATTGTGATAGAGTCAAAAGATCCTATAAAATTTCCTCTCTTTATTTCGGGTCTTCATTTGGAGTAAATATATTGAATACATTATCTCAATAATTTTTGGTTGAGGAAGTTGGTGGATGAGGAATTTTTGGATGAGTTGGTTGTTGGGGTATAGTCCACTGAGGATGGAACTCACGAAGGTTACCCATTTGGTGATAGGTGTGTTACATAAAAACTTATTTATTTAGGGACTTCAAAACTAGTTCAAGATTCTCATTATTCAAAAATATCACCCTTTAACTTCAAGTGTAGTTGGATTGAGAATTCAATTTTGTCTTTTGATAGCCCTCTAGAGACTTTTCATCATTGTGTGAGTTTGGGTAATTTTAATATGTTTTGATGAAATGTTTCCCATACAGGAAGTCTCATGTGAAGGCTATAAATTTTGGAATGTGGGGAGTCATTTACATAAGGATATTAATTGTCCGTCCATATTCCCTAGAGTGAACCCCCTCATGTTTTTAGGAATTAGGGGGTGTGTGGGACCGTGGTCTATATTTTGTCTTCAGTGTTGAATGGGAATTGATTATGTTTCATTGTTCTAATATATCTAATTTTTGTGACATTCATTTTTTAAAAATATTATTGGCCCTATTTTTTGTTTTATGAATAGTTGTAAATTTTGGATTTAAATCATTACATGGTATTCTATCTTCTATGATTGGCCATTACGGTTTTATTTATAGTCTTGTTTAGTGTTTTCCTTTGATATTATTGTGTCATACAGGAGTGATGAATCTTGAGATAGTTTAATTTTTTGTTTATGTTTCTTCTATTGAATAATTTATAGTTATATATACTGTGATTTGAGTTATTAATAGTTTTTATTATTTTTTTGTTGGATGTTGTCAAGATTATTTTGTTTTGTGTTTCTATAAAAGTTTTCTAGTTCATTCTTGTTTCATGTTGTGGGGAGAACCTATTGACATTTCATTCTTCATGGTTCATTTATTTTATTCTCTAGTGTCGTTTTTCTCTAAAATATGGTGTAAAAATTTCACAATAAGGTTTTTAGTTTCATTATTTTTTACTTTAGTCTCGATTTCATTATGGTTTCTTTTTTAGTTTTATGACATTATGGAGGTACAAAGTGTTTTTTGAGGAGGTTGTAACATCCCAATGCATTTTCATCTGTTTTTAAAAATCACTTTTAGTATAATTTGATTAGATCTCACTAAGGGGTGATTCCGGAGATATTTATGAGTTTTTTTAATATATTTTTTTTCATGTTCACAGTTTGAGGAAGGTTTCATCTTTGTTAGAAAAATATTGCAAACATAGACTGAAGGGGTGACTTGGTTTCAGCATGTTTAAACTAATCATTTCGACCATGTGTGTAGCCCTTGAAAACACAGCATAGTGTATAATTCCATGGTTTCTATGTCATTTTATATCTGGGTACAATAAATATGAAACCAAATAATTGGGTGGGGGAGTTCATCTTTTCATGTATTCATTCTTTGGATTGATATCCATGGTAGGAGTGTCATTCCAATGGATTTCATTGAAGGTGACATGATTCATCAACATGATGTAGGTATTTTAATATATTTTCATTATGAATAATTCCATTTGGGGATAATTTTGTTTCTAAATTATATATAGTTATATTTCTTTATTATTATGTGTTGGTATGAATATTACTTATGGTTTTATGATGGTAATTTAGATAAAAATTTGTTTTCAAGGATTTCCAAAATTATGTCAAAATATATGTGTATAAAAGTTTTTTTTAATTCCAATAGAATATTAGAAATTAATTTGGGTTTTTTGAGAATTGATTTCATTGGTTATTTATTTATCTTGATATGGTTGGGTTTTGATCCTTTTTGTGATTTATGGTGACTTTTGTTTGTTGGTTTTTTATGAGTAATGCATGTGGTAATTACATAAAAAGGTTTTTGTGTAATTTAATTATTTTATAACAATATTCCATTGGATATGATAATACAAATGTGTAGATGTAGTGAACATATATATTTGAAAATAAATGAAGATTGTCTTTTATAATGAAAATCAAGATTCCAATTGTTTTCCCCCCTCCATCATCTCTTCTGTATCCCCCTTCTGTTGAAATGTCTCCTATAAAACTATAAACGTTATTTAGTTCCCAAATGATCATAAATATAGTTCACCAATGTGTTTCTAATATTTTGGACCATTACAAATATTATAATGTTTATTAGTAAAAAATTTATGTAAATGAATATTTTTAACCTCTTGGACATAAATGGTGTTTCCATTGGTTTTAGAAATGGGTTTAAAATAAATTTGAGTTCGTAAATGCTATGGCATGGTTAGTACATAGTGATGTTTTGGAGAATGGATTTAAAAACCATATTAATTGAAGGATTGGTTGAAATTTTGTTTTAATTGATGTGTGATAGTCACATCTATGGTAATCCCTCTGAGGAGAGTGTTATTGAATTGGGGGATTCAGTGTTTGGGCTAGGAAATCATTGGGGAATCTATGGGTCATTGGTTTCTTATAAGAATGTGTGAATCTCCTCCATCACCATTTACTACAATAATGTGATTAAGAGGAGTCATATATTTGGTTGAGTAATGGTTTCCTATCACCCATGCTTAGATGGGTTGATACCCCCTTGATTTGTAGATATTTCAAGTTGGATGTGCCAACTGTGATGCTAGTTTAGAGTAACTCGGTTGTTTATTGACAATGAAGATGCACCATATACTGGAAGGGGAGTCCAATATATGTGTTTCTATGTATTGTTTCTATATATGATCATTAAATAACCATGAATATATCTATATGTTAATTTTTATTTCTTTCCACAGCATCTTATGTTTGTTAGTAGTCATCTTACTTTTATTGTTTCCTTTATTTTCATCATATCCCTTCTTATTTTAGTTTTTAGTTTTCATACAAGATTTTTGACTAGAAAAATATTTTAAAATGGAAATAGGTTTTGGTTATTTAAAATGAAAAAAACATATTTAATATATTTATTTCAATATACTGTTTACAGAATGTTTATTGATAAGAAATGTAGGGGATATGTAGTTCTTACCTACTGAGTTTTTTGTGGTCACAACCTACTTGGTACACTTTGAGTCAGTAGACCAACTATATATTTTTTGTTTTATGTCTCTGGATTAGTTTACCTTTAGAAGAGGTTGGTATTATGGTGAGTGGTATCCTATGGGGCAATGTAAATATTGTTTTATTCCAATTTTGGTTGGTTTATGTTTATTTTTGTTTTCTGTATTTGTTCTATTTATGATTCATCACGATCATGTTTATGTATTTTTTTATTTTTTATATTGTTGGTTTATAATGTGTACTTTGTTTTTGTTATTTAATCCTAGTTTTTAATGAGATAAATTATTCCAACTATTATATAATTATTTCATGGAACTATTATTTAGCTTGGTAGGATTAGAAACACCTATTAGTCCTTCTCTCAAACTCAGTTTTGTATCAGGTTAGATAGATGCATATCTTTGTTCGTGAATGTATTTAACTATATCACCCAATATATCTAGTTCGTACAGATGTTTTGGTAACTAAATAAAGTTTTTTTATATCTTTATTACTCCAATTAGTGGATCATGATCATCATCACATAGAAGTAATATGGTTTAATTATTATCTTCCGAATCTATGGCGTTCCAATCATAGTCCTCTGGAATGAATATTATTTAAGTAGTATAAGAGTCTCTAAAGGATAATTATAGTTCACTTGTGGATGAGTATGGTACCGTCACTATAAATTCATCATTATTGACTACAATATTTTTCAGACTTTCATTTCAGTGATTCATTTCACTTGAATTCTAAATCATCTAAATATTCTTATGTATTTTATATATTATTTGATGGAATTACATCACCCTTATGTATGAAAAATTAGTGGGGTATCCATTATCCAATTTTTTTTATCTTTATCAAATATTGATATTTATTTTATTTTTCTAGTTCTCAACATGAAACCTATTGATTTTATTTTTGGGAATGATGTGATCATTGATAATAAGGACCATTTTAACTACTATATTTAGAGGGTCTCTTATACAATAACAGATGGGATGATTCTTTTATTTTGGGGAGAAAATTACATTAAGACATGTTAGACATTAAGTTTTTATATATTCTTGTGGAATGTGTTATCCATGATTATTTGTGATCTAGAGTGGTAGTCCTTGAGTAATGATCTCGCACCAATTATCATCATCTATCAAAACTGTTTGCCTTCAGAATTCTCTAGATTTATACCCATAAGGGATATATATTTTTCTATTGAAATTTTATCAAGTACACTACCAATATCCATCCCTCATTACCTCATGGTAACAATTGAATGAAAATAGTTAAAGACTCATTTAGATGACTTATTATAGAATGGTTCTATACACGTGAGTGGGTTCCCTTGTGTGGTACCAATTCAGCTTTCTATGAAAATATGCTGAAACACTTATCTTATGTGGGGTTCATCAAAAACTCACCGATGTTAAATTAAATGAAAAACACATTTTTCAATGGATCGATGATCATTTTTAACAATTCAAAGGGTATATGTTGTTTTAGAATATTTATATTCGATTGGTTATCAACATTTGGGAATAAATGAATTTGACATTTAGAAAAATTTCTTTCTTGAGAATGTATGGGCCTTATTTGAAACTTTTCATTCTATTTGGTCTATAATGTGATCCTTCATTATTTATGAATTTGAATAATTATATTTTCCATTTTAATCATGATACATTCCTAGCTGTCTTTGTCGATTTCATCCCAGTTTACTCTATATCTATGGATAATCCTGTATATCACATGATAACAGTAATATATTTTTTGAGAAATAATAGAATGTACTTTAATATATCTTAATTTGATTTCATGATTTAGGAATTGAATTTTGTAGGAAATGTTGCTTTAGAAAATAGTATGTTAGTTTATCTTCAGAAAGTGAAGGTTGATATGTCAAGGGAGCAACCCCATAATATTTTCATGTTTATGAGATTCTTGGGTTTGGTGTGATTATTATAAGTAGTTCATAATGTATTTATAAATGATGGATTCTATGATGAATTTTATCACTTTTAAGGAATGAAATATAATTTGGGATGATAAATTTTATAGTTATTTTTTATAGATGAAACATATTTTTTACTTTTACTCCTTTTTTGACTCTTAGAGAGGCTAGGAAGGGTGATGTTGTCTATTATGATGAATTATGTTTGGTTTTGGTATGGATTCCTATTAATGGTGATCAAATTTTACCCTATACTAATAAATATCATTGGACACAAAGGAATAATTATGTAAAACATGACCACATACTTATAGTTTTGATGGACAGATGTTAAAATGGTGGAATTTTCTATTAAAAAAGTTTATTGTACAGTCGGACTACAAGATGGAAAGTAAATCTTATCAAAAATAAGATTCAAATCATTTAAAAAGGTGTTGAGTAGAGTAAAATAAGTATTTATTTTTATAAATATCCTATATAACATTGAATACGAATTTTTTTAAATATTCATTTATAATAAAACATCAAAACTAGGCCATGAAAAAATAACTAGAAGAGTGAAACATGATGACTATATTTTATAAGATGAATATATGAGTTTAGGAAACCAAGATAGAGGTTGTCCTGGATAGTGTTTATTTTACCTCCTCTCTTCATGAGATGATTATTAATGAATATATACTATATATAATTTTCAGTAGAATTTCATAAACATATTTATAGAGGGGAGGTGATTGTTGTGTCGCCATTCTCCATTGTTTGTATTCTGTGTTTTCAGAATTGGTTTTTTGCGACATTATATTTTAAGAATAATGTGATTATGGGAATCCATAATTCCCAGTGTTTAGGGAACTGAGAAACCAAAATTATGTTCTATGATATGATGTGAAGATTCTACTAGCCACCAATGATACAAGACATTACCAATTTTTTTCTCTTTTTTATACATGAAAACAGTTCAAGGCCATGAGTCAGAGACCTTCATTTATTCTTCATCTACATAGATTGATTACTTTGAAGTGGTATGAGATCACTATGGACTTTGATTTTGGGTATCCATGTACCTATTATTATATGAATGTATATGGGTATTGATCAGTAGGGTGATAAATTCATCTCACATTATACCTAATCATAATACAATGAAGGTTGATGAGTGGGAAATATCTATGAGAAAGTAATTTTCATTTTCCCAGAGTCACATATTCTATAGTTTCTAATTAGGATCCCTATTTTACTTATCTCTTATTGAGATTCCTCTAAGTGTAACTGAGATCTCATGTTATTAGAGTGTGACATACCATACATATATGTATTTATATATAGGAAGATCTATATGAATTCTTTATGACATGCTTTGTGCTTGAATTTTAGATTCTGGTCGATCAAGGGATGTCCATTTTGCAATAGATGAGTTTTTTTATATCAATACTAACCAATACATGTTTATCATTGATCATTTTTCATCCATGTATGGTTAACTATGTAATTATATATATTTCTGGGAGGAAATCGGGAAAATATCCTATGATTGGCTGATCATGGTTCAGAATACATAAGAAAGAAATAATTTTTTTTCTAGAGAATTTTAATGTCATATTGTCTATTTTAATATAACATTGATTATACTACTTGACCATTGGTGTTTTCTGTTGTTTTTTATACAATATTGAATATTTCACCTCCTTTGGGTCATTAATGTATTAGGAGGAAATGGAATAATTCATCTTGTTTTATTTATCCTTTTGGGGTTGTTAAAAATGTGGATAAAGTCGATTGACATTTAGCAAGTATTCTATAGTTTATGTAAATGAAAAATGACTTCCATTTATTTTAGCTACAAAATAATATCTTTAATCCCACTCATGTTATGATCTTGGATGATTTGATGATGTGCATGATTTTTTATATCTGAGCATCTAATTAGAATTATTGATTCTGAAGAAAATAGTTCATCATGAGAGGATGATACCATTGGATTTGATTCTGTGGTAGTAAAATTATGATTCAAACATGACTTGGGAGAGTTAGGCATTGATGAGAGAGTAGTGGAATAATCATTTTAATATAGATACTTCTTAATATGATTCCTAGGTATATAAATTTTCTATTTCTGGAATGTTGTAAGACTCGGTTAATTTTTTTAGTTAATCCTTTACTATCCATTTGATCATAATTTTTATGGGTATTGGCTATGGGTTATTTAATATATATTTTTAAAATTATGGAGGCTCTTATGGGAAATCACAGTTCGCACATAGTTTTCCCAAACTGTGAGTCATCCCACTAGAAATTGTGAAACCTTAGATAGTGGGGAAATTCATCACTGAGGAAAATATTGAAAAATATTTTTCATACCTTATATAACTATTTCACCCTAATGATACAGAAAATTGTTATGGTATATATTTTTTCTAACTAGGTGGCCCTATCCACCTAATCATCCCCATATAAATCTTTTATTTCAAAAATTAAAAAAAAAATAAGAACCCATTTTTAATCTCCCTCTCTACCACAAATTAACAAAATCTAATTTACCATGTCATAAAGTATGAAAAGAACCATTTTTGGGACCTCTGAACACTTTCCACGGAGAATTGAATCAAAGATTATCTCATTCAATCTCTTTCAGAAATGTGATTCTCCTCTCATGTGTCATCTTCCTCTACCTCTTTCATTTCCACATAGATAGTGTTATATTTTTATAATAGTGAGAGATATAAACTTTATATGAAAAGATCATGATTCTATGTTTGGTTTGTTGATTTATTTAATTTTCATTATCCATTTGTGGATCCCGCTAAGAGTGTTGATATATGACAATTTGATTAATAGTATGTGGTTCCATTTCAGTTTTACCCTATAATTAATAATTTATCTTCATGATTTGATCTAAACTACATTAAATTGATTTATGGGGAAAATTCTAGTTGAAGTGTAATTGTGAATTGAATTGGATAATAATTTTTGGAATACCCCCAATTTTCTATAGCATTGTAATTTGGTGTTATTATTTTTAAATTGATGGAATTGATGAATTTATTAGAGAATATTTTTGAGGGAAATAGATAAAATTGAACGGAGTAAAACTAATGATCAGTTTTTTGTTTAAAATTAAATATAATATGATAATAACATTTTTTATCTTTTAAAGATAATTGGAATTTTGAAAATGAAAAGTGGGAAAATGAATTATGAATGATTATTCATTAGAAATTAAATGATTTTCCCATTTTAAATGATTGGTTAGGAACATTAGAGAATAGGTACTTAGTGGGTTACATAGAAAAATAATTCTATGATAATTATTCGGTAGAAATTTACTAATTATGATAGAACTAAAAAATTATAGTTAGGGAGACTTATCTGTGACATGATTTTTCTATATCTTATTCATCCACATCTTAAGGGACATGAGAACACATATTTCTATTGTCACTACTATGAGACATGTGAGGATTAAACAACTTTAAAATATCAACCCATAGGGAAAATGACCATGGTTATTATTATGATATTTTATTTTATGATTTCCATTGATATACAATAAGTTTATTCACTCCTACTATTTTATACAAACCATTTTACTATGAATATTTATTTAATTGATGTGTGAAATTGTATTCATCATTTTAAATGAAATCATGTTTTTTACTAAAACTAAAAATATATTTCTATTCCATATTTTTTATTTAAATCATGAAATTTTTAATTATTATACAATATTTTATAGAAAAAAATGTGAGACCAAACTGTTTTTTATAGCACACAAACTATATTTTCCTTCGGGTATTTTTAGATTTATTTTTCTCTAGTTCATAAAAAGGGAAATCACCACATGGAGGTTGGGTATGATAGTTATCCTTTAGGATATGAGTAATGTATTATTTGGGATGTTTTAGATTAAATTTTTAATTGAAAAGTACATTTATGATGTAATATCTTGGATTTTTGCAACATCCTATTTGGATTTTGTTACTTTCTCCCTGTAAATTTGTTAGTATACACATTTTTTTCATTTATGTTTTATTGTCATGTGGAAAATTTATTCCATATTTTATCTTATATAATTTCTGTTGGTAGTCACCAACCGATGGGGTTTTGGAACTCCCATCATTTAGATCAATATCCTTTATTAGTGTAACTAGGTAATTGCATTACTTTATGGCATATAAAAATGATTTACTAAGAAACAAGAGTGAATCCATAATATAATATTGTATTTTTCGAGTATTCACCCAAAATGATAAAATGTTTACATAAAAATTTCAATTAATATGAAATACTCATGAATCAAATATTTTTTATAAAACATTATTAATTGTTTAGAAAAGGAAGTGTTGCGAAAATGGTTCAGACACTTCTATCCAATTCCATTACATGTTTCCAAAATCATGGAGGAATAATTTAAAGGTATTTGTGGAGTTTGAGATAAAAAATATAGTTTTATAATGAATTAATAGTGTGATGTTTTATTCATTGAGTTATAATTTTTATCATGACCTCAATGTAAATTCATGTAAAAAATGAGGGTAGCATGAAATGTGTTATTCATAGTGAAAACCATCAGTACATGGAGTGAACAGATGGAAGGTTAGAGATACTGAATATATTGATAAAAATTATTGACATGAACAAGTAGTTCACAATATGAGTAGATTATAAAATTATAGGATCTAGTAAATAAATATTTCATGGATCTTGTACCACAATCCATTCGTGTTGTAAATGATCTATTCACTCTATGAATGTGCATCTATGAGAATGAATAAAAAATTTGTTTCTCATATAGACACTAAAAACTATTTTATCCTATGAAAAAATAATTCCAAATTTCCTCTTACTATCAATTTGTATTTATATATGACATGTCATGATTTATTTTTCATGATCTAAGGTGAGTTTTCCCCCATTCCCTTATGGTTTATTCTCTTTTTGAGATAGTTTTCAAATATAATATATTTCATTTCTATGGATCATTATACCTTTTCTTCCATTGTATTTTTATAATTTTATATAGAACATTGACGATGTGGTTCCATTAAGGGGTATTTTATTCATTGAGAGAGAGTTGATAGTATATATTTTTTATTTTTCATTGCATTTTTTAACAACATTTTAAGACTTAAGGATGAGGGTTCATTGATTATAATAATTTGTGTCATTTTATGAAGTAATCATGTCTTATCTCATAGGTATATATTTTAATTAACATTAATGAATATTAAACTAAAATTAATGAATGGATTTATCCATTTTGTTATTATGATATTATGTATTTATCATATATTGAAGAAGTGACAAATAATTTTATATATTGATTATTTTATATTATTATTATTGTTATTTAAAATTTTTTATGATTATTAATTTTTCATAGAACATATAAATAGTAATTCTTGATGGAAAAATAATAAGAATTAATGTTAAAATATTAATGTTTTTTCTTGTAATGTATTAAAATTGAATTTTTCATAAATAATTTTAAAATAATATAATTATTTTTGTTAATGATACCTTATGATTCTCATGGTTGTGTTCTATAAAAATTGATTTCGTTAACTAAAGATATCAATATATTGGGTTTTCAGGAAGTAATGTTTATTGGGGCAAGGAAATATCATTTTCTTATGAATACTTTTTTCTTTATTTTAAAGACATAAATTATCAGTTAACTATTTTTTCTTTCTTCCTTATGTAATTTCATTATATTTTGATCATTTATATGTTACATTATCTGAGAAAGGGATAGTTGGTGAATTGGTGGAAAATAGGTGGGGGCACCCAGTGTTTTTGTATTAGTTAGTGATTTTGATAATTAGATTAATGATGATGTTTATAGTGGTGGAAGGGATGATTATAATATAAATTGAGCTAGTTGAATAATGAATTTTTCATTTATGATGATTTTAAAGCTAGTTTTAATGTCATTTATGAATTTATGAATTTTAAAGATAAATATCTGGTTTCAGTGATTTCAATATTCCATTCCCCATTTCATAATAGATTGGTTTCATGTTGATTATTTATCTTCTATGGTAGTTTGAGATTTTCATTTCCTATCCAAGATAATTATATCACTGTGAGTATGAGGAGTTGAATCCTTGATATCTTTATATATTATATTTTTGTACATATAAAACAACCATATCCACATGTTAAAGACTTATTTTCGTTCTAAGAAATTTCAAACACGCATCGAAAAATAATTGAATAATATAATAGGTTCACAAACCCATAAGAGTAACTACATTATTCAAATGGTTTGGAAGTAATATAATAGAACACAATCCATTGTGAAATAATACATTATTTGGAATAAAATTAGTATGATATGACCATATACATGTATAGAACTATGATCAATAAAGAAGTTTATGTAATTCAAGAATACTGACGGTATATGTGACTGTTTTTGTAAGAAACATGTTACAGTTCTTCCATATCAATTTTCACAAATATGATTTTTCAAAACAATTATTCACTTTCCAATAGAGAAGTTGTAAATAACTTCATAGACATCATAATTATAATATGTCTGATTTCCTAGACTAATTTTCCCAGTCATATTTTTTAATAAATAAAATATAAATATTGTTCTAAATACATTTTTAACAATTTAGACTACTTTTTTCAGTTATGAAATCTGAATACAACATTCCCAATCCGATGATGTTTCTCAATATGATTACCAGCTGAATATGATCAAGCATATTCTCTTTCATCATCTTTACGAAAAAATTATTCAAAATACACTATTCTAAATATTATTCTCCCAACAAATTTGGAGTTTATCTCTCTATTTTTTATTGGAATGTCATGAATGTCACAGGCACTATCACATTATGATCTCATTCTAATGTTCCCTGAACAAAAGGGTAAAATAATTTTATTTCATAACTGATTTTAATCCACCAAACACAAGAAACTAGAGTTCTATTTTTCATAAAAATGGTTCAAGTATCATTTTTTATGTTGGCCTCTATGATCTATTTTTTAAACTTCTACTATTTTATGAAAAAGTAAATCTTTTTTAAATATGACATTTTTACCCTCATAAAAAAATTATGAAAAAATTATAATGTATGGTATATTTACATTGACATCTAATTATTTGTTGGATTTCCTCTTTTAATTACAAATTATGGGTTGTCTAACTCTTCCAATACTTAGAGATTTATAATTATTAAATGTCACTGTTCCTTATATGTAGTCATTAACTTTTTTCAATAAAATTTAATATACTATAATATGAGAAAAAATCCCAATATAATAAAGCCATGGTCATTTTAATTTTGTATCTTTCATATCAAAATCTATAATAAGGGTCTTTTCATCCAATTGATCTTAATCATCTCTGGCTTCTAAAAACAATGAAATTTTTTTTTGGCCAACAACTGAACAAGATATCCTTTTCCAAGGATTCATGGTTGTTCACATATTATATAAAACATTTATAGAGGTTTGAATATATTCTCAACTTTTACTCCCACATTCTCAGGTTTGTTTAAAACAACATTCATTGATATCTTTATAATATCTTTATTCTTCCATTGAGGTGATTGAATCCCCTCAAAATCTACCTTATATAACTTATGGAATAATTGTAATGTTATTGGTTTAACAAGAACATAATTATCATCTGTTTAAATCCACTATAATACCATCAGTACCGATAAAAGAAATATTTTTATTTAAAATTCTATACTGACTAGAGTTGGGAACATATTTCTTAGAAACCTTCTCACCATTCTTATAAAGAGTATCCTGACCAAAATTCTTTTTATTTTAAATTGGAATCATTAATTTTTAGCTTGGATTATTTTTTTATCTTATTTGGAACCATAATTAATAGAAATTAATTTGAAATTAATTTTATAGTTTCTTCTAATATACCAATATTGTTTTTATTGGCCACATATAAAACAGTCTCAGTTTTTTTATTTTCAGAAACTTTCCAATTTTTTTTGACTATTGATGGTAAAGTTTATTGATCCTTCTCATGTTCATTCTTAAAAAACATTCAAAAAATTATGAGATAGAGTTTTTGAAAATTTTATTCCTTTATTCCTCTTTATAATGTTTTCATTAGATAACTTCTAGTTATTAATATTATTTTCCTTCAACATTAGTTCTAGATGATCATTTTGATTTTTTTATCCTCAAGAGATTTCTTGAAAAAAAAATTATTTCTGTAGCAAAAAATTTTCATTAGAAAATAATTCTTGATTATTAGTTGAAGAACAATCATTTTTTAACTTCATACTTTTTTCTCATGCCTTACAATATTTCTCATTCATTCTTTAAATTAATTTTTTAGATGAAATTATAATCGTGTTTCTTATTCTTTAGAACTAATTCCTCGAAACTGTTCATTATTCACTATCGTAATAGAAACATTCCTCAACCTCATTAATAATTTTTTTTGATTCAATGTAAATATATTTTTCATCATCAAATTTTGATAAGAAAACTCATCTTTTAGATTTGATGAATATTTTATCATTACCTATTGAAAATGAATTTTCCATATGAACATGTTAATTTCATGATCTGTTATTCCTTCTATCAACTTCTTCCACATCCTCTTTATTTATTTATTTGACGAAAATTAGCCGCAAAGTGCCCAAAAACTCCACATTCAAAGAATTTCATGGATGTTTTACCTTTATATTTAATTGTATCTGTTCATAAAATGACGAAGATATGACAATAAACATGTATATTACTATGATCAATAAAAAAGTGCATGTAATTCAAGAATTCTGAAAGGATATGTGACTGTTTTTTACGAAACACGTTACGGTTCTTCTAGATCAATTTTCACAAATATGATCCTTCAAAAAAATTATTCACTTTCTAACAGAGATGTTGGTAATAACTTCAATGTCATCATAATTATAATCAGTCTGATTTCTGAGAACATTTTTCGCAGTCGTATTTCTTAATAAATAAAATTTACAGATTGCTCAAAATACATTTGTAACTATTTAGACTACTTTTTACAGTTCAGAAATCCGAATACAACATTCCCAATCCGAGGATTTGGCTCAATATGATTACCAGCTGAATATGATCTATTATATTTTATTTCTTCATATATATGAAAAAATTATTCAAAAAAACTCTATTCTAAATCTTATTCTCCCAAAAAAAATTTGGAGTTTATCTCTCTATTTTTCTTTTTTAAGGAATGTACAAAGTACTTGTCCTTTTATATTCACCCCAATATTATTTTGGGTGGGATTTAGAAAATCTTCCCCGATCATCCTAATTTTCTAAATATATATTTTCCATGAATTATTAATATTTATATGAATTCATTAATGCTTTTCAACTCTTCTTATATCTTATCAAATATTTTAATTACATTATCTCTTATATGTCTTCTTAAAAAATTCTATTTGATTCATATATTACATTTTTATATTCACAGTAAAATTTCCTTATTATTATTCTTTGTACCGACTGATGAATGTAAAATCAAATATATTGTAAAAAATTTAAGCTAACACTTTCAAGAATTTTATATCTCCTAAAAACTTCTTCATGAAATATTCTATATGTAAATAAACATCAGTATGATTGCTGTTTTAATTTTTCATTATAACCTATAAGGCCCCGGCCTTAAACATTACTTAATCATGAATTAAATTAATAATTCAAATAGAGGATCTTTTCAGGTTTAGAGTTATAGAGAATTAGGTCATAACTATTACATCTCAAAATATTATATAGTAGACACTTCTACTAGGTTTCCATAAAAAACACTTATAAAGTAACATGTCTAGTTCCATGTTTTAGATAGAATGTCTTTCCTTGATCACATCCTTGACCCCATTCATCTTTAAGTCCTATGGAAAACATTTCAAAAACCTGGGATGAGCATAAAAAGCCCAGTAAAGGATACACAAAGAAGGAAAACTATTAGTTTTTCAAAAAAACAAGTAATCCATGAGTACTTTTCCAAAGTAATACTTTTCACCTTTATGATGTTGTAAAAACTAGTCACTGAATAAAATACCATTACTTAACCTTTTGAAAACCAAAAGATTACCATAAAAACCATATAAAGAACACATAACATATAATGGTAACTTGGGACATAAAGATACATAAATGGCATAACTATACGGTCAACTTCCACACATACTTAAAGGAATTTCCATACGATTGACTTCCATACCCAATGCATTTGAGGTTATAACGTAACCACCCGTCCTTGTATTCGCGACACCACCCGTCTTATGGTTTATCACGTAACCACCCGTCAAATGTCCAAGTACCATCATCACACATAAAATATTGAAAATATAAACATTTCAATAACAACATTTCATTTGAAATCACAATAAGTAATTCCAAGATATTGAATTAATCAATCCATTTTGAAAAATCATTTAAAAGAGATTTTTGAATCAAAGTGTCCCATACGACTTTGAATATTTTAATGGAATTATAATTTTAAAAAATTAATGTCCATATAAATAAATGCTGAAAACCATTTTGAAAACATGGAAATTAAAGATAAATATTTAGAATAATGAATCTTTAAAACATTTAAAATGATATTTATGTTAAAGAGTTTTTAAAAAAATGAGAGACTCATGAATACAAATAATTGCGGAATAACATTTAATCCGAACTTTATAATACCATTAGAATAAAGGGATTCATGATATAATATGTCAATGGATAGTATACACACCATATAAGAGTTAATTGTTGCATAACAACAATTAAGTCTCAATGGAAATGAAAATTGAGATGAAATCCATTATAGAGATGGTATCCTTAAATTAAGGATAAATCTATCACATAATTATGTGTGAGAAATATAAATACACCCAATATAAGTGGATATTAAGTGTGAAACATTCAGAGGTCATTCACACATAATCTTGGAAAAACAAAACCAATGACATAGATATTTAACTCAATTAAATGTGATTGAGTTATGATTTCCCATACAAGTTCGTAAGAATTTATAAATGAGATGATTATTTGTAGAAATAGTATTTAAACAAAAAGGTTTGTGGAAATTACAACATAGAGATTCCACACATAATCTTGTAATAATAAAATCATGAAGTATAGGTTTAACCAAAATAATTGAAAGTGCGATAAGAAGTTCCCTTACAGAAATCTGACAGCCTAACGACGTCAAATTAAAATTTAAAAAATGATTTGATGAGAGAGAAAATGGTATATCATCACTTGGACATAAAATATACATAAATAAGGATATATAATAACATATCTTGACATAATAGTATTTGAATTAATAGACATAACAAAAGAAGTCTTTTATAATGAGGAGGGTGAAAGGTCCCCTAACCGAGTTGGGTAACTTTCGAAACGTACACCCCATGGAAGAAGGGTCATACAATGAATATGTAAATACCAAAAAATAAAATTATACTAAAAAGGTGTATAATAATGTTCAGTACATGCACCAATCAAAGGAAATAGTGTCCAATATAGCATAAATGTCACGGGAATAAAAGTGAGATGAAAAATCCCTTACGAAAACTCGACAGCCTAACGACGCCACTTAAAACATCCAAAAATGGATTTATGAGATCAAAAAGAGTCTCTAGTAATATGAACATAAAAATTACAGTATGAGGAATATAAAATAACATCCCCAAACATAAGAAATATGAGCTTTAATGAAATGACATAAAAGAGAGTACTTAAAAAGAAAGAGAGAGGTAGGATCCCTTACCTCAAGTCCGACTTGTGTTGTTTGTTTCTTTATATTCTTGAATAATAAACATTGATCAATTTATAATTTCTTAAGGACCTCTTTTAAAGATTATTATTGAGTTCATATCACATATTATAATGTTTTAATAATTGGTTAATAATGTGAGTTCGTATCAGACGTTTTTGTCGATGTTTGGTACATGAGTCAAAAATAAACATGTTTGAAAATGATTTCACATGTAGTAAATCATTTCCAGAATAGTATTAATGATTAAAATATCATATATATCCAGTAAAAATTCATTTTATACTATTCCATAACATTTGGAGATAAAAAATGAAAAGCACCGTTCATGGAGACGGTAGGTCGTACGTACGCATGAAGGCTACTTTCATCTTTTTTTCATATTAATGGAATTAAAAATAAATGTGAGATATATATATAATAATTCCAGAATTATATCCATCATATAGATGTAATATATGAAATATTTATCCATTATATATATATACTTATAATAGTACATAACATTTGGAGATAAGAAATGAAATGTACCGTTCATGGAGACGGTAAGCCGTACGTACGCATGAACGCTACTTTCATTTCATTGGCCAATTAATGGAATTAAAACTAGATGAGATATATATATATATATTATAATTCCAGTATTATATATATTTTATATAGATCACATATGTTCATCAATTTCATTCTTTATACATTCCATGTATTGCATGAACGAGTCACATCACTTGAGGGGGCGGTAGTCCACACTTCTTCAAATGAAATTATCGCATTTTCACAACATGAAAAGCATAAAGGTATGTATTAATTATAAAATAAATAATCATATAGAAGAAATTAATATAATATATATCATAAATAAATATAGTTCCATCATAATGTCCACCATGAGAGGTGGTATGAGAATATAGAACAATCATCGTTTTGTGAGGCAGTAATTTTCCATCCACAGAAATAGTATGTTCATTAACTATTAGACGGTGATGTGTGTTATTGTAACTCGAATCATCCTCATAAAAATATCCTAGTATATTGAAGATACTGGTTTTGTTACAAAGTAAATAAATAAAAATAGTTTAGGGGGTTGGAGAAGCAAAATAAAACAAAATAACACTAGGGAAGACATTACCTTTAAATTGGGTAACTCTTTTTTATTTGACCTCAAAGGCTTCCTTAGAAAGAACTATACCCAAATTTAGGCTTTAAGGAGTAATAGAGGGATGTTTAGAGACAAAATGGGCAGGTTTTGTCCAAGCCAAAGGCTTGAGAGGTGTGGGTAAGGTGGTAGAGGTGGGGGACTTTTATAAGAGGAGAGGAGGGGCACTCTTGGAATGTTATATACTTTTACATTATTATAAAATGAATTTCGGATTTTAAAGGTCCAAAAATTATATTTTTCGAGGATAAGAAGATAATAGTTCGAAATACACCCACAAAATAGGTTTTTGACAAGTGTAGGTCTTAGATTTTACATTATCATTTCATTTTATTTAAATCGTTAAATAATGAGGTAATCACTGGATCATCATGGTGTCATAAATAATTTAATTTATTTAATGTCTAAAATTGATAAAAAATTTATCATTATGAAGGAAAATTTTTTATATTTCTAATAAATATTTATAGTCAAAAATATGACATTTATAACCCCATGTAAAAATTATTTTAGTAAAACAACACATCTTTGTGGCATTTTAATTTTAACTTTAAATAAAAAGGTATTATTGTCATTTTCCTACCAAAGTGGCTCCATGGGGTCCCCAAGTTGACCCATGGATTGTCTTGGTCGGAAATGACTCATCCAATAAGGGTAAGACATGTGTAAAGTCGATTTAACATTATTAAAACATTATTTTAACCTTAAATTACACTAATTAACTTTAATCGCGATAAATAAAACATAAAAGTTACTATTCACCAAAAATTATTTTCATCCCATTGAACTACATTTAACATCCTAATGAAAACCATGTGTGTTGGATTTTTGAAATTCAAATCACAAAAGTGGTAAAGTTTCATTTAAACGAAAAATCAGTTTTTAAACTACCACTTTGTGGTTTCATTATTTATCAAAAATTGATTTTTTTCAGAAAAATACCAAAAATTCACCCTAAGCTATATTTGATATTCCAAATTCAAAAATGATGTCTATTTTACAAAATTAAAAAAATATTAGTTGCATTAATTAATTTAATAATCAATTCCCGCTGTCAAAAAAATATCGTGTTTTTAAGAAACAATATCTATTAAAAGATTGACACTAGTTTAAGTCCAATTTCAAAGTAAAATAAATTCCAATGACCACTATTAGATTAAATGGAAAAAATATATTCTAATTTCACCTTATAACCAATTAAAAAGATAATCTAATCATATAAATAAATCAGATTAAAAGGAGGTTTTGAATTAAAATACAACAGTTTTCACTATTCCTTAAAAAATGAAATTTATCGGAAAAATACCAAAAAATTACACGAAGTAAATTTTGATGTCCCAATTCTAAAGAAAAATTGTATTTTTTCAAATATAACACATAAAATTTTCAAAAAAGTGGATTTAAACTAGGTTCTCCATCAAAAGATGGTTAATCGACCTTTTAAAGAAGATTAGATTGTTTACGCTTAAAATTGGATTCATTAGCATTTAAAATATTTGACAAACATATATAATCATTTTTTAGTTAGTTATGTTAATTCTTGTAATTACAACGGCTAGGTGTTAACTACCATTTAAAATAAAATTATTTTATTATTAGAGTGCAACGTAAGATTTCAAAGGAACTCGTTGTTGTGTATTATGTAAGCCATCAAGCATAGCGTTACCTTTAAATTAATATTATCATTTTATTCAAAAATAGGGATAAATATAAAAATGTAATATTCTTTATTTACCTAGGGTGTTACATCCTTCCCCCCTTTTAGAAATTGTGTCCTCGCAATTTTAAAATGGGGCTTGGAAACATCATTGAAACTCCCACATCAGAACAAGAGTCGGTAAAACAATCACATTAAAAGAAAGAAAGAGTAGTACATAGGTCACCCGAGTTAACCCATACTAAGATTCCATGTTGGAAAACATGGATATGGAAGAAAAAGAAAAGGGTCATGTTCTAAGGGAGTGTGATAGAAAACATGTTTAGGAGAAAGTTAACCATCAGAAAATCATAAACTTGTGATGGGTTAAACGGTATTGGATTCCCCAGTAGGAAAAGTTAACAGACAACATTTTTTAAGTTACTTTTTAATGTGGAATTTATTCTTGAGCTTAACTAAAACATAAGGAAACATACTTACTTGTGATGTTGAATTTCAACTTTTACTATATTTCTTACATGAACTCATATTTTCTCCAAAAGATGAGTATTTCAGATGACTTTTATACATTAAGGGAGATATAATCAACTTCAAGAAAATCACCTAATCCACAAAAGAGAACTGTATACTTCCCATGTATTTAGACCTTAACCAAAAATAAAACCAAAAAGGTTTGTATGAGATCAGATAATACCCAAAAGGATAATTCTTTATAAAAAATAAATATATTCCTAATGTCTAAAATTTGTCCAACAAGACCCAATGTTCAACGAAGACCAAAAGTAAACCAATCTAAGATTGAAACAAAAATATTTGAAGGATTTAACCACATAGTCTTCCAAGTTAAATCATAATATTTATCTCCAAACAATATCAGTTGCTCTTAAAGTCTTGTATTGAAAAGTAATTAACCTAATCAAATATCCTCCATGATAGGTTAATCATTTCCATAGATAACCCAATATAAAATTACTATTGAATCCTAAAATCATCTAACTAAAAAGAATTAGTCAAACTAACCAGGGACTTCACGTAGTCCAGTGGTAGGCAATAAATACCAGTCCCACTATGGTGGTGGGTTCGATTCTCGCAGCTTTGTCCAACGTGATGGGTTGTCACACGGTCTGCGTTTTGTCCATTTTCCAAACTATATAATTCCCAAATCATTCCCCAAAAAGAGATAAAATCATAAAAAGTAACCAGAAAATTATTTATCCTCATGTCTATCTCATTTAGTTCATATTCCATCATAACATATAGTAGCCCATAATTACCTCAAAAGTAAGGATCATATAAACCCTAATGGTTACCTTTATAATTATTACCTGAACTTCCACATCGAGATGGCCATCTCGTACATGATACATTAGAGAACTCACCAAGGTTTAAGTGGTTGATTGTGACTCCTTGATAGTTGTTTTATAACAACCACATGATTCATCATTGAATCCCCCATTTCATCCAGTCTCTTAATCAGAGAACCACCACAGTTTTCTTCAAACCCATTTTCACATTGGTGCTTGCTAGATCCATCCATTTACTAAAAATAGAAATGTCAGTGTGAGTATATCAACAAAACCATCATGTACTAATGAGGAAGATAAACACTAAGATATATTTACTCATTCACTTTATCTAAAACTAGGACTCTTTCTGAAATCCTTACCACCGTGGTAATGTCACTTATACTTAGAGAATACCCTAACCTCTAAAGTTATCTAAACTGACCTCTAATACCAACTATAAGGCCCTGGCCTTAAACATTACATAATCATGAATTAAATGAATAATTCACATAGAGGATCGTTTCAGAATTAGAGTTTTAGATAATTAGGTTATAACTATTACATCTCAAAAGATTACATAGTAGACACTTCTTCTAAGTTTCTATAAAAATCACATAAAAACATGTCTAGTTCTATGTTTTAGATAGAATGTTTTTTCTTTGATCCCATCATTGACCCTATTCATCTTTATGTCCTGTGGAAAACATTTCAAAAACCTGGGATGAGCATAAAAACCCTAGTAAAGGATACACAAAGAAGGAAAACTGTTAGTTTTTCAAAAACAACAAGTAAACCATGAGTAATTTACCAAGGTAATACTTCTCACCTTTATGAAGTAGTAAAAACTCTCCACTGAATAAAAGACCATTAATTACCCTTTTGAAACCAAAATATTACCATAAAACTCATATAAAGAACACATAACATATAAAGGTATCTTTGGACGTAAAAATACTTAAATAGAATAACCATACGGTCGAATTCCACACATACTTAATGGAATATCCATACGGCCGACTTCCATACCTAATGCATTGGAGGATATAATGTAACCACTCATCCTGGTATTCACACCAACACCCGTTATATGGTTTATCACGTAACCACCCGTCAAATGTCCAAGTACCATCATTACACATAATATATTTAAAATATAAACATTTCAATAACAACATTTCATTTGCAATCACAATAAGTAATTCCAAGATATTGAATTAATCAATACATTTTCAAAAATCATTTAAAAGAGATTTTTTAATCAAAGTGTCCCATACCACTTTGAAGATTTTAATGGAATTATAATTTTAAATCATTAATGTCCATATAAATAAATGCTGAAAACCATTTTGAAAACATGGACATTAACGATAAATATTTAGAATAATGAATCTTTAAAACATTTAAAACGGTATTTTTGTTTAAGAGTTTTTAACAAACTGAGAGACTCTTGAATAAAAATAATTGCAGAATAAAATTTAATCCGGAATTTATAATATAATGAGAATATAGGGATTCATGATATAATATGTCAAAGGACAGTATACACACCATATAAGAGTGAATTGGTGCATAACAACAATGAAGACTCAATGGAAATGAAAATTGAGATGATATCCATTATAATGATGGTATCCTTAAATTAAGGATAAATCTATCACATAATTATGTGTGAGAAATACAAATACTTCCAATATAAATGGATATTAAGTGTGAAACAATCAGAGGTCATTCACACATAATCTTGGAAAAACTAAACCAATGACATAGATATTTAACTCAATGAAATGAGATTGAGTTATGATTTCCCATACAAGTTTGTAAGAATTTATCAATGAGATGATTATTTGTATAAATAGTATATCCACACAATGGTTTGTGGAAATTAAAACATAGAGATTCCACACAAAATAATGGAATAATAAAATCAATAAATAGAGGTTTAACCCAAATAATTGATAGTGGGTTAAGAAGTTCCCTTATAGAAATCCGACAGCCTAATGGCGTCACATTAAAATTTAGAAAATGAGTTGATGAGAGAGAAAATGGTATCTCATAACTTGGACATAAAATTAAAATAAATAAGGATATAGAAGAATATATCCAAACATAATAGTATGTGAATTAAAAGACATAACAAAAGAAGTATTTTAAAAGAGGAGGGTGAAATGTCCCCTTACCGAGTTGCGTAACTTTCGAAACATACACCCCATGGAAGAAGGGTCATACAATAAAGATGTAAATACCCATAAATTAAATTATACTACACAAAGTGTATAATAATGGGCAGTACATACACCAATCAATGGAAATAGTGGCAAACGTAGCATAAATGTCTCGGGAATAAAAGTGAGATGAAAAATCCCTTACGAAAACTCGGCAGCCTAACAGTGCCACTTAAAACATCCAAAAATGGATTTATGAGATCAAATAGGGTATCTAGTAATATGAACATAAAAATTACAGAATGAGGAATATAAAATAACATCCCCAAACATATGAACTATGATATTAAAAAAATGACATAAAAGGGAGTACTTAAAAAGAAAGAGAGGGGTAAGATCCCTTACCTCAAGTCCGGCATGTCTTGTTTGTTTCTTTATATTCCTGAATAATAATATTTGGGATATTTTTAATTTCGTAAGGAACTCTTTTAAATATTATTATTCAGTTCATATCAGATATTATAATGTTATAATAATTGGATATTAATGTGAGTTCATATCAGACGTTTTTGTCGATGTTAATACATGAGTCAAAAATGAACATGTTTGAAAATGATTTCCCATGTAGTAAATCATATCAAGAATTGTATTAATGATTAAAATATAATATATATCTAGTAAATATTCATTTTATACTATTCCATAACATTTGGAGATAAAAAATGAAAATCACCGTTCATGGAGACGGTAGGCCGTACGAACCCATGAACGCTACTTTCATTATTTTTGTCATATTAATGGAATTAAAACTACATGAGAGATATATATATTATAATTCCAGAATTATACACATCATTTAGATGTAATATATGACATATATATCCATTATATATATGTACTTATAATAGTACATAACATTTGTAGATATGAAATGAAATGTACCGTTCATTGAGACGGTAAGTCGTACATACGCATGCACGCTACTTTCATTTCTTTGGCACATTAATGGAATTAAAACAATATGAGAGAGAGATATATATTATAATTCCATTAAAATATATATGTTATATATATCACATAAGTTCATCAATTTCATTATTTATACATTCCATGTATTGCATGAACGAGTCACATCACTTAAGGGGGTGGTAGTCCACACTTCCTCAAATAAATTATCGCATGTGCACAACATGCAAAGCATAAAGGTATCTATTAATTATAAAATAGAGAACTATATAGAGGAAATAAATATAATATATATCATAAATAAATATAGTTCCATCGTAATGGCCACCATGAGTGGAGGTATGAGAAGATAGAACAATCATCGTTTCGTGAGGCAGTAATTCTCCATCCATGGAAACAGTATGTTCTTTAACCATTATGCGGACATTTGTGTTAGTGTAGTTCGAATAATCCTCATAAAAACTTCCTAGTATATTTAACATACTGGTTTTTTTACAAAATAAATAAATAAAAAGAGTTTAGGGGGTTGGAGAAGCAAAATAAAACCAAAGAACACTAGGGAAGACTTTACCATTAAATCAGGTAACTCTTTTTGATTTGAGCTCAAAGGATTCTTTGGAAAGAATTCTGCCCAAATTAAGGGTTTAACTAGTATGATACGGATGTGGAGATAAAAAATGGGCAGTTTTTGGCAGAGCCAAATGCTTTAGAGATGTGGGTAAGGTGGTAGGTGTGGCGGACTTTAATAAGAGAAGAGGGGCACTCTTGGAATGTTATAAACATTTACTTTATTATAAAATGCTTTCGGATTTTAAAGGGCCCAAAATTATATATTTCGAGGATAAGGTGATAATAGATAGAAATCAACCCATCCAATAGGTTTTTGAAATGTTTAGGTCTTGAATTTTACATTATCTTTTCATTTTATTTAAATCGTTAAATAATGAGGTAATCACTGCATCTTCCTGGTGTCATAAATAATTTAATTTATTTAATATCTAAAAATTATAAAAAAAATATCACGATGTAGGAAATATTTTTATATTTCTAATGAATATTTATAGTTAAAAATATGACTTGTATAACCCTGTGTAAAAATTGTTTTAGTAAAACCACACATGTTTGTGACATTTTAATTTTAATTTTAAATAAATAGGTATTAATGTCATTTTCCTACCAAAGTAGATCCATGGGGTCCCCAAGTTGACCCATGGATTTTCTTGGTCGGCCATGACTCATAAAATAAGTTTAGGACATGTTTCAAGTCCATTTCATATTATTAAAACATTATTTTAACCTTAAATTATACTAATTACCTTTAACCGCGATTAATAAAACTTAAAAGTTACGATTCACCAAAAATTATTTTAATCCCATTGAACCACATTTTACATCCTAATGACAACCATGTGTGTCGTATTATTGAAATTCAAATCACATAAGTGGTAAAGTTTCATTTAAACGAAAAATCAGTTTTTAAACTACCACTTAGTGGTTTCACTATTCATCAAAAATTGACGTTTTTCAGAAAAATACCAAAAATTCACCCTAAGCTATATTTGATATTCCAAATTCAAAAAATATGTCTATTTTAAAAAATTCAAACCATATAAGTTGCATTAATTAATTTAATAATTAATTCCCACTGTCAAAACAAATAGCGTGTTTTTAAGAAACAATATCTTTTAAAAGATTGACACTAGTTTAAGTCCAATTTCAAAGTAAAATCAATTCCAACGACCACTATTGGATTAAATGGTAAAAATATATTCTAATTTCACTTTTAAACCAATTAAAAATATAATCTAATCATATAAATAAATTAGATTAAAAAGTGGTTTTGAATTATAATACATCATTTTTCACTATTCATTAAAAAAATGAACTTTATCGGAAAAATAACAAAAATTTACACAAAGTAAATTATGATGTCCCGATTCTAAAGAAGAATTTTATTTTTTAAAATATAACACATAAAATTGTGAAAAATTGTATTTAAAATAGGTTCGCCATCAAAATGCGGTTAATCGACCTTTTAACGAATATTAGATTGCTTACGCTTAAAATTGGAATCATTCGCATTTAAAATATTTGAAAAACATATATAATCCTTTTTTAGTTAGTTTTTTTATTCCCATCATTAAAACAGATAGGTGGTAACTACCATTTAAAATAAAATTATTTTATTATTAGAGTGCAACGTAAGATTTTAAAGGAATTTGGTGTTGCGTATTGGGTAAGCCATCAAGCATAGCGTTCCCTTTAAATTAATATTAACATTTTATTAAAAATAAGTATAAATAGAAAAATTTCATATTATTTATTTACTTGGGTGTTACATAACCTTCCTCATTACAATGAATAAAAATATATAACAATCAATTCTTCTACTTATTTTTATATAACCTACTTTTAATACAATTAAAAACATTATTTTTCACCTAACTCAATCAAAAAATAATCTTTAGAAGAAATGGTTGACATAATTATTGATTGTTATATTATTTTTATCTTTGAATAATCTTCAACATTGTTAAATAAGTTTCTTTATTGTTTTTCCCAATATATCATGGTGAAAATTATTCATCCTATGATGATTATGATGGTATACTTATTCTGATGGGTCGGTGTAAGTAGCTTCAACTTCAATGACTAAATTATTTTCATGAATATAATCATAATGAAATTTCATATCATAACTACTTTGTATTTTTTTATTATGAAAATCATAAAATTATTTCTATGAAAATTTAAATATTTTATATTTTTATCCAACTAAAAATAAACACCTTTATTTTGATCGCCCTTCACACCATTTAAAAAAAATCACTTCCAGTAAACTTATTATGTTGAACTTTAAAAAATAAATATTTGACTTCAACAACTTTCGTCATTGAAAAATTTCATATTATAATCATGAATTCCTTATGTCTTTGTATACATTTAAGAGGAGCTTCAACATCAACTGACGTACATTGGAATGAATTGTAACATACTATTATTTAACTAACATTTTTCTTTTATACGAATCTTGTGTATGATTGTCTGAAATAATATAAAAAACTAATTTTTTCTCTTTCAATAATCAATCATGCATCAAAATGTTTAAAAACTCTATATTATTTTAATGAAATACATAATAGTAAAGAATTGCCCATTTTTTATCAAACTTAGGAAGACTTTGAAGATACACCTCATTATGATCTTCTCTTCCATTCAAGACCCATGGTGAGTTTGATGAAACATTACATCTAGAAATCATTTTCCCAAATTAATGGATTATCATAATCATTTTGACTTTAATTTTATGAATACGAGGGTCTGTCTTATTTTCCAAAAAAAAGTGAAGTGAATTTTTCTTCTGTAATATTAACTTGAAATGAAAAAGGCAATACATGATTATGATAATTATATTTATCATCATTTCCGTAACTATATCGACCATTATATTTTTATTCATCCCAATATTCATGAATCATTTAAATTTTGTAATTTAAAAAAATAGATTAATTTTAAAAAAAAATTAAGCATATTTGGGATAACTAATTGTAAGGAATAAAATATTAATTGATAGTAAAACCATGATATCCAATAGTAGTGATCATGAAAACCTCTCAAGCCTTTATTGGCATATTTATTCTCTTTCTTAATAATAATGGTGACAAAAAATATCTTCTCCACCTATTTCACAATCATGTTTACATTTTATTGTCTTTTAATGAAACCACTCTAAAAATAGTTATAATAGTTCACACAATTACATTTCTATATTCCCATATTACCCAAAACTCACAGTATTTATATGTTTCCATATAAATGTTAAGCACATAACAATGGGTAGATTTAAGAAACAATTATCCACCTTGAAAACACTATAAAAATACAATATGATAGAGAGAAAAAAAATATTACAACCTTGATAAGAAAGATGTTGGTTTCCATTGTTCTTTCTAAATATATAAAAAGAGTCATTAGATAATGGTTTTGGGAAAATATAATCAAATTTTTCTGATGTTGGAATTTAGTCAAGATTTAATTTATTATTGTCCCCAATGTATTTGATGAAATTATGTTGGATATCAATTTGTTTTTTATGATAATGTTATATCATGTTTCTATTATAATGTATTCTACATAGATTTTCATAAGCCAAGAACAAAGGTAACTTGAATTCAACAAGTACATCATCTTACTAAGTCTTTATCCACATAAGTTGGGTAGTAACATAAGTGCATGAAATATACCCAACATTATCAATAATAAAATTTACACAATTATATTTCATTATATTTCCACTAAAACAACTATTCCAAAAAAAATTAAACCCTACAAGATGTGGATCTTCTATTATAATTATTTCCTCCACAATCAACATCTGAATAGCCAAAAAAGTCAATAATTTATGAGCTATAAAATATGATTCCTAATTTTTTTCCTTTTATATATCTAATAATAATTATTTTATAAATTAAATGTGAGTATTTCGGACAACTTTGAAAAAATTCAAATACTGCAACAACATAAAATATGTTAATCCTTTAATAACTCAAATATAAAAACTTATAATCAATTTCTGAAACTCTTTATGATCAACATCATTGAATTGAATATATTTACTCAACATGGTTACCATTGAAATCAGTTTTTAAACAATATTTTAATTTTTCATCTCAATCATATTAATATATTCTTTATCATACAATTATTGAGAAAGAAAATGTTGTTTCTTATTTTGTATGATTTATATCCCATAAATGTATTTCATTTCCCCAAACATGTCCATCTAAAATAACTTTTTCACCTATTCATAAAATCATTCCAAATATCATTCATCATTCTCGTCCAAGATAATTTCATTAACATAAATAATTAGTATAAGGGGAAACTCATGAATTTACATGATATATAGATTGTTATCAACTCATATATTCATAAAACTCATCATCTTTATGTATGTTTCAAATTTTCAATTCCATGCCCTTTGAGCTTGTTTCCCCCATAAATGCTTCTTTTAACCTGTAGACATAAATATTTTCAATACCAATAAAAAATCTACATGGTTGTTCAATGTGTAATTCCTCATCAAGATCCCCAATCAGAGATGTTATTTTTTTTTCTATTAGAAAAACATTTTACCTTTATTAATAAATAATATAATTAATGATTATGATTATTTATAACCATTTCACAAGAACAAAAATATCATAAAATTCAACACCATCAGTTTTTGTGTAACATTATTCCACTAAAAATTCCATTTTCCCTTATCGCATCACCTTATTCCTTCAAATTATTCCATAAAAACAAATTTATTCTAATATTTTTATGAATCTAGAGAAAAATTTATAATGTGTTATTAATTTATATCTATTCATGCTCCCCATACATTTCCAAATGCCTTATTTATGATAAATATCTTCATTTCCATCACTCGGCACAACTTTAGAATATAATGATATATGTAAAAGTGTTCTTATTGTTTTAAGCCATTGATGATGATCACTAATAATATTTAGAGATTCAAAATTAATCCTCATCCTTGGATGAAATTTTTGAGATTCATCTTCATTATTAAAAATATTTGATTCTAATCCTTATTCTCAAGTAGAATTACAATTAAATGTATCCTTATCTGAAATGTTAAAAAACATTTCTTTAAAATGATAAACATCATTGTAATCTCGGGTTTGTTTATCTTCCTGATAAATTTAATTAACATTTACATAATCTAAGTAGAAAATTATTTATGTTTCTTTGATTAAACATTTTTATCCATATCCTTGCATATAATAACTTAGATAAATTACATCATAACATTTCAACTCAATCATTACAAGGATTAAAGCTTTCATTATTATAATGTGTAGACTCCAAAAAAGTTTTATCTCTATCAAACCTGGTTTGTTATCATAAAAAATTTATATGGATTCATATATAAACATGGAATATAAAAAAAGTATTATAAATTACATGATTCTCAAGATAGAATTAAATTTTTTAGTTTTTTCTCATAATGATTATCTATTCTCAATTTCTTCCATGAATACTCCAATTCGTTCTTAGTTTTCCCCCTGAAAATTTTAAACATTTTTAGAGCATCTGACATATGTTTCTTATAGATAATATACGTAATGCAAGTAAATTCATCAATGAAATCTTTAAAAAAATTATATCCAATATTTGATTGTTTTCTCAATGGCCAAAAACATATAAGAATGTATATCATTCGAGGGTTGTTTTCTACAAAAATCACCTATATTACACACTATGTTAGTAATTCTTTCTTCTGAAAAATAGTGAATAAAAAATATCTTTTCATTGGAATGTTAAGAATGTCACAAACACTATCAGATTTTGATATCATTCTCATATTCCCTAAACAAAGGGGTAAAATCCTTTTATTTCATAATTCATTTTCATCCACCATACACAAGTAACTAGAGTTCTGTATTTCACTAAAATGGTTCAAGTGTCATTTTTTATGTTGTCCTCTACGATCTATTTTTTAATTTTCTTCAATTTTATAAAAAATTAAATCTTTTTTAAATATGACAGTTTTACCCACATCAAAAAATTATGAAAAAACAATAATGTATGGTATATTCACATTGACACCAAATGATTTGTTGGATTTCCTCTTTTCATTAACAATTAAGGGTGGTCTAACTCATCAAATTCATAGAGATTCATAATTATCAAATGGAATTTTTCCTTATATGAAGTCATTAACATTATTAAATAAAATTAAATATACTATAGTATGAGAAAAAATCCCAATATAATAAACCCAAGGTCATCTTCATTTTCTAGCTTGAATATCAAAATCTATAATAATGGTCTTTTCATCCAATTGATCTTTATTCATCTCATTCTTCTAAAAACATAGACAATGTTTTTTGGCTGACAACTGAACAATATATCATTTTCCAAGGTTTCATGGTTTTTCACATCTTACATAAAAATTTCTAGAAGTTTGAATATATTTTCAACTTTTACTCCAACATTCCCAAGTTTGTTTATAACAAAATTCATTGATATCATTATTATATTCTTATTATCCCATTGAGGTGATTAAATCCCCTCAAACTCTACCTTCTATAACTTATGGAATAATACTAATGTTATTGGTTGAACCAACACATAATTATCATCTATTTAAATCCTCTATAATACCATAGGTACTGATAAAAGAGATATTTTTATCTGAAACATATATACTGACTAGAGTTGGGAACATATTTCTCAGAAACCTTCTCACCATTCTTATAAAGACTATCCTGACCCCCAGCCTTTTTATTTTCAATTGGAATCATCAATTTTTAGCTTGGATTATTATTATCTTATTTGGAACCACAAATAATTGAAATGCATTTGAATTTAATTTTTTAGTTTCTTCTAACATACCAATATTGTTTTTATTTTCCACATATATAACAGTCTCAGATTTTTTATTTTCAAGAAAATTTTCAATATTTCTTCTCGACCATTGATGGTAAATTTTGTTGATAATTCTCATGTTCATTCTTTCAAAACATTCAAAAAATTAGGAGATAGAGTTTTTGAAAATTTTATTCTTCTATTCCTCTTTAGAATGTTTTCGTTAGACAAGTTTTAGTTATTCTTATTTTTTTCATTCAACATTAGTTCCAAATGATCATTTTGATTATTTTTTTCTTCAAAAGATTTCTTCAAAAAATAATTTTATATCTGTAGCCCAACATTTTCATTTCAAAATAATTCATTATTATTAGTTGAAGAACAATCATTTTTTAACTTCATACTTTCTTTCTCATACCTTACAATCTTTCTTATTCATTCATTAAATTCATTTATCAGATGAAATTATAATCGTGTTTCTTATTCTTCAAACTAATTCCTCTAAACTCTTCATTATTAACTATTGCAATAGAAAATGTCCTCAGCCTTATTAATAATTTTTTTTCATTCAAGGTCAATATATTTTTCATCATCATATTTAGATAAGAAAACTCATCTTTTAGATTTTAAGAATATTTTATCATTACCTATTGAAAATGAATTTTCTATATGAACATGTGAATTTCATGATCTTCTATTCCTTCTATAAACTTCTTCCTCATCCTCTTTAATTGTTTAGTTGATGAAAATTAGCTCAAATGTTCCCAAAAACTCCACATTAAAATGATTTCATAGATGTTTTCCCTTTATATTTAATTTTAACTCTTCATAAAATAAGTTAGATATGATAATAAACATGAATAGAACTATCATCAATAAAGTAGTGCATGTAATTCAAGAATCATGAAAGGATATGTGACTATTTTTTTTGTAAGAAACATGTTACTGTTCTTCTAGATCCAATTTCAAAAATATGATCTTTCAAAAAAATTATTCACTTTCTAACAGAGAAGTTGGTAATAACTGCATAGACATCATAATTATAATCATTCTTATTTCCTAGAACAATTTTCCTAGTCGTATTTCTTAAGAAATAAAATTTATAGATTGTTCAAAATACATTTGTAACTATTTATTCTACTTTTTTCAGTTAGGAAATCTGAATACAACATTCCCAATCCAATGATTTGTCCCAATATGATTACCAGCTGAATATGATCTAGTATATTTTCTTTGTTCATCTATATGAAAAAATTATTAAAAAACTCGATTCTAAATATTATTCTCCCAAAAAATTTGAAGGTTATCTCTCCATTTTTATTTTTTTAGGATAGTATAAAGTACTTGTCCTTTTATATTCACCCCAATATTATTTTGCGTGGGATTTATAAAATGTTTCTCGATCATCCAAATTTCCAAAATATATATTTTCCAATAATTATTGATGTATTAATGAATTCATTAATTCTTTTCAACTCTTCTTGAATATTATAAAATATTTTAATAACATTATCTCTTATATGTCTTCTTAAAAAATTTCAATTTGATTATTATTTTACATTTCGATATTCCCAATAAATTTTCATTATTATGATGCTTTGTATCGACTGATGAATGTAAAATCAAATATATTGTAAAAACATTAAGCTAACCCTTTCAAAAAAATTAATCTCCTAAAAAATTATTCATGAAACATTCTATACATAATTAAACGTTAGTATTATTTCTGTTCTAATTTTTCATTATGCCATGCCTCATTACGATGAAGAAAAATATGAAACAACCAATTTTTCTAATTATTTTCATATAACCCACATGTAATACAATTAAAAACATTATTTTTCACATAAATCAATCAAAAAATAATCTTTAGATGAAATGGTTGAAATATTTATTTATTATTCTATTATTTTTATCTTTGAAGAATCTTCAACAATATTAAATAATTTTTTTATTGTGTGTCCCAATATATCATGATGAAAATTATTCATCCTATGATGATTATGATGGTATACAGATTCTTATGGATCTTTATCTGTTTCATTAACTACAATGACTAAATTATTTTATTGAATATAATAAAAATGAAATTTGATAAAATAAATACTTTATATTTTGTGATTGTGAAAATCATAAAATTATTTCTATTAAAATTTAAATATTTTAGATTTTTATACAACTAAAAATAATAACCTTTATTTTGATCTCCCTCAACACCCTTTAAATAAATTCGCATCCAGTAAACATATTGTGTTGAACATTGAAATAGAAATATTTGACATCAAAAACTTCAGTTATTGAAAAATTTAATCTTATAATCATGAATTCCTTATGTCTTTGAAAACATTTAAGAGCATCTTCAAAATCAACGGACATACAGTGGAATGAATTTTAACATTCCATTATTTAAGTAATATTTTTCTTTCATACGCATCTTTTGTATGGTTGTCTGAAATAAGATCAAAAACACATTTTCCCTCTGTTTCATTAACCAATCATGCATCAAATTTTTTAAAAATTACATATTATTTGAATGAAATACATAATAGTAAAGCATTGCCTATTTTTTTTATCAAATTTAGGATGACTTCAAAGCTACACCTCATTATGATTTCATCTTCCATTCAAGACCCATGTTGAGTCTAATGAAATATTACATCTAGAAAACATATTCCCAAACTAATGGATTATCGTAATAATTTTGACTCTAATTTTATGAATACGAGGTTCTGTCCTGTTTTCTAAAAAAAATGAAGTGAATTTTCCTTCTGTAATATTTCCTTGTAATCAAAAAGGCAATACATGATTATGATAATTATATTTATCATAATTTTCCTAACTATATCACTCTTCATATTTTAATTCATTCCAATATTCATGAATCATTTAAATTTAGTTATTTCAGACTATGGATTAATTTTAAAAAAATTAATCATATTTGAGCTAACTAATTGTAAGAAAATATATTAATTTACTACAAAACCATGATATCCAATAGTAGTGATCATTGATACCTCTCAATACTTTATTCTCGTATTTCTTCACATTCTTAACATTAATGGGATCAGAAAATTTCTTCTCCACCTATTTTAAAATCTTGTTTATAATTTTTTTTCTTTTAATGAAAACCCTCTAAAAATTGTTAGAATAGTTCACACAATTACATTTCTATATTCCTATCATACCCATAACTTACACTATTTATATGCTTCCATAAAAATGTTGAGCACATAACAATGGATAGATTTATGAAAAAATTATCCACCATGAAATCACTATAAAAATAAAATATGACAGAGATAGAAAAATATAGCCACCTTGACAAGAGAGATATTGGATACCAATGTTCTTCCTAAATATATAAAAATAGTCATTAGATAATGGTTTTGGGAAAATTTAATCAAATTTTTCTGATGCTTGAACATACTCAAGATTCAATTCATTATTCTACTCATTCTATTTGATGAAATGATATTGGATATCAATTTGGTTTTTATGATAATGTATTATTATGTTTCTATTATAATGTATTTTACATAGATTTTCACAATCCAAGAACAAAGGTAACTTCAATTCAATAAGTAAATCATCTAAATAAGTCTTCATCCACATAAGTTGGGTAGTAACATGAGTGGATGAAATATACCCTGCATTATCAATAATTAAATTTACACAATTATATTTCATTTTATTTCAACTAAAAAAACAATTCTCAAAAAATTAAAACCCTAAAATATGTGGATCTTCTATCATCAACATTTCCTACCCAATCAACATTCGAATAGCCAAAAAAATAAATAATTTATGAGCTATATTATATGATTCCTAATTTTTTTCCTTTTATATATCTAATAAAAATAAATCTATAATTTATATGTTCTTATTTAGTAACACTTTGAAATCATTAAAATAATGTAACAACATAAAAAATGATAATCCTTGAGTCACTAAAATATAAAAAACTTATAATCAATTTTTGAAACTCTTTCTAATCAACATAATATAATTGAATATATTTTCTCAACACGGTTACCATAGAAATAATTTTTAAAACAATCTTCTAAATTTTCATTTCAATCATATTAATATATTCCTTATCAAACTATTATTGAGAAAGAAAATTTTGTTTCTTATTTTGTATGATGTATATCCCTTGAATGTACTTCATTTCCCAAAACATGGTCATTTAAAATAAAATTTTCACCTATTTAGAAAATCATTCCAAAGATCATTCATCATTCCCAACCAATATAATTTCATCAACATAAATAATTATTATGAGGGGAAACTCCTGAATTTAAATGATATGTAGATTGTTATCAACTCATAAATTCATAAAACTCAAAATCATTATGGATGTGTCAAATTTTTAATACCATTCCCCTTGAGCTTGTTTTTTCCATAAAGGATTTCATTTACCTATACACATAAATTTCTTCTTTACCAATAAAAAATCAACATGTTTATTCAATGTGTAATTCCTCATCAAGATCCCCAATCAGAGATGTTATTTTTTCATCCATTAGAAAAACATTGTAAATTCATTAATAAGTTATATAAATAATGATTATGACTATTTATAACCATGTCACATGAACAAAAATCTCATAAAAGTCAACACCATCAGTTTTTGTATAACATTATTCCACTAATGATTCTATTTTTCCTTATCACATCAACTTATTCCTTCAAATTATTCCATAAAAAAAAAATTGTTCCAATTTTTTAATGAATCTAAAGAAAAATATATAATGTCTCATTATTTTCTATCTATTCAAGCTCTCCATACATTTCCAAATCCCTTAGTTATGATAAATATCATCATTCACATCACTCGGCACAACTTTAGAATATAATGATATATGAAAAATCGATCTTCCTGTTTAAACCCTTTGATGATTATCATTAATAATGTTTGGAGATTCAAAATTCATCCTCATCCTTGGATGAAATTTTCGATTCATCTTCATAATTAAAAATATTTGATTCTAATATTTATTCTCATGTTTAATTACCATTGACTGTATCCTTATCTGAAATGTTAAAAAACGTTTCCTTAAAATGAAAAACTACATTATTAGCCTGGGTTTGTTTATCTTCCTGATATATTTCATTAACCTTAAAATAATATAATTAAAAATTATTTATGTTTCGTTGATTAAAAATTTATATCCACAACCTTCTAAATAATAACATAGATAAATTACATCATAACATTTCTACTCAAACATTCCAAGGAATCAAGATTTCTTTATTATCATGAGTAGACACCCAAAAAGTTTTATATATTTCAAACTTGTAGTTTTATCATAAAAAATTCATATGGATTTATATATAAACATTGAATATTGAAACAAGTATTTTAAATATTCATGGATGCGGTCATGGAATTCCACAAAATGTAATGAGAAAGAACATGTTCAAGTAATATAATTCCCCAAATTTCTACAAAAAATCTAATCTTCCTTTCAGAAATATCATTTTGTTAATGATTTTATGGCGAACTAAACAGATTTTAAATTATATGATTCTCAAGATAACATTAAAATTTTTCACTTTTTCTCATAAGGATTATCTTTTCTCAATTTCTTCCATGAATACTCCCATTCCTTTTTAGTTTTCCCCCTGAAACATTTAAACATTTTTAGAGTATCTGACATATGTTTCTTATAGTTAACATACGTAATGCGAGTAAATTCAGCAATGAAATCTATAAAAAAATTAAATCCACTGTTTGAATGTTTTCTCAATGACCAAAACCATATAATAATGAATATCTTTCTGGGGTTATTTCAACAAATACCACCAATATTATACACTATGTTAGTAATTATAACTTCTAACAAATAGTGAATAAAAAATATCTCTTTGTTGGAATGTCAATAATTTCACAGACACTATCACATTTTTGACATCATTCTCATGTTCCCTTAAAAAAGGGGTAAAATCCTTTTATTTCATAAATTATTTTCATCCACCATAAATAAGTAACTAGAGTTCTTTATTTCACAAAAATGGTTCAATTTTATTTTTTTATGTTGGCCACTACGATCAATTTTTTAATCTTCTTCAATTTTCGGAAAAATAAAATCTTTTTTAAATATGACACTGTTACCCTCATTAAAAAATTATGAACAGATTATAATGTGTGGTATATTCACATTGACACCTAATGATTTGTCGGTTATCATCTTTTCGTTTCCAATTATGGATGCTCTAACTCTTACAAATCTTATAGATTCATAATTAATAAATGTTCAGGGATGATTATCATTTCATGGATGATTGTCATTTTAGTTTTTACATGCCTCATTATCAGAATCTGAATCCTCATAATCTTATTCAATAAAAATAATCATTGAATTCTCTTTTATAGAATCTATGAATGGAATTTAACTATAAACTTGTGTTTTCCTTCTCAAACCTTTATCCATTATCTTTTCATACATCGTGAGTGTGTTATGAAACTCATCGAGAGATAATGTTTCAGGATTTCTATCTTCCTATGATGAAACAATAACAATAAAACTTGTTGAGGGGGGTTCTCAAGATATTTTAAAAATATAGAATATTATAAAATTTCACAATGGCATGTAATAGTGATGACAATTTTATTTACCATTGTAAAAAAGTCACCAATAAATTCATGTTCTCCCCTGATGATATCTTCATACTTCAATGTCCAAATTATTAAATTCTCCTTCATCACTTCTATATTTCTTTCATTTATGTTTTTTTAAATTTTCTCATATACCTATTGTTATGGAGACACCCTTCACTCGTATGAATTAAATTATAAAATTTTATGATAGTAAATATTATTACCCCTTCCATGATTTTCAATATTTTTCATGTCAACGTATGTAAAAGAAAAATTTTCATTATATGAGGAAATTTATCTATTTTAGCTTAAATAACACCATAAAAAATAAAAAAGATGAGATGACATTATATCATTTCAGATGTGATAGTTTTTAGCCTATAGAATTGGGATTTTATTACTATTTACACAACGTAAAATCTATATAAAATTATATTCAAAATTTCATCACTGACTAAATGAAGGAAACCATAATCTCTAATAAAAATTGGTATTTCCCCATAAATATAGTTATTTCACTAATAGTCAAGAGGTTGAATCAGTGATATATTTATCTTTTAAATTTATATACTATTGAAACAACCTTATTCTTATATTATATATTCCTTTACATACTATATACTATTTAAACACATACCTATCGGAACTCCAGAATTTACAAGGTTCGTTACTCAACAAGAGTAGCCATGTCCTTGGTAAGGTTTGGAAATAATAAAATACCACAAAATCCACTAAAAAAAATCATTTATGTTGAATACAATGATTATGATATATCCATAAACTCATGTAGAATAATGATTAATATAATATTTCGTGAGATTTATGATGCATGAAATTATATAAAAATGTTTTTATAGAAAACATGTAACAATTATTATTAATAAATATTCAAAAATATGATGTTTCAAAATAATAATTGCACTTTATTTTTCAGAATCTAGTAAGAAATTTTTGGACATGGAAATTACACTAAATATGATTTCCCATTAAAATTTTACTATAATGGTTACTTAATATAAAAAATATGTATCTCTATCAGAATAAAGACATAATAATTCTGGTATACTTCTTCATAACTCAAGAAATCCCAATAAAATTTTCATAGTCCAATGATTTACCTTTATATTTTGACCATCAGAATATGATATTGTCTATTATCCTTTGTTTTCTTCTATCTGGAATACATGTTCATAAAAACTCAACCTGAAAATTTATTCTCCTAATTTATTTATAACATCTCTGTCTACATTATATTTCTCGGGAAGGTACACAATAATTATTCTTTTACAGTCACCACAAAAATGGTTTGGGTGGGATTCTAAAAATGATTCTTTCTCAAAAAAAATTCCAAAATCCATATTTCCCTTGAATTTCATATGCATTTATGCCTTTTTAACACTTATCATCACATGTAAAATATTATCAAATCTTATAATAATCTTATATAACTTATGAATTCTTTGAAAAAAATTAGTTCGATTCTAATATTCTATTCTGATCAACAAAATTTGATTTCCCCTTTATGATGATCCACATGAATTGATGAAAATAAAAGAAAACATATTATTTAAAACTTATGAAACCCCTATAAGACACTTTTGTATCCACTTCGATATAATTTTTTCATGCTCCATGACATTATAAATCTTTAGTCTAATTATAATTCTAATTCTTCATTATTATATACCTAAAAATGATGAATAAAAATGTTAAAAATATATTCATAATAATTTTTTCTTGACAAACAGGGATGTGAATTCAAAACATTAGTTTTCACTAAACTCAATCAAAAAAATCATCTTTATGATAAATAGTTGATTTCGTCATTATTTAGAGTCTAATTTTTCATCTTGAATTTACCATAAAAACATTATCATTTCTATTTATCATTGGTACAAACATTTCCTGATAAAAATATTTCTTTATCTAATGATTATTATGGTATACCAAATCTGATGAATCAATATCATAAAAATTAACATCTATAGATTATTTATTTTTTGAATTTGTTACAAATTATCTTTTAAAACATAAATTTATTCTCTTCTCTGGTTACAAAACTTATCAAATTTGTTCTCTTAATATTTAAATCATTTGGATTTTGGTCTGACTAAAGACCATGACCTTCATTAAGATCAACCTCCTCAAACATTAAATAATTTTTCTCCTTATAAATTTAATATGATTATCATGAGAAATAAAATCTTCATCATCAAAAATATCTTTCTTTAAAAAACATTATCTTGTAATCATGAATTCCTCATGAATTTGAATATGTTAAATAGATACTTTATCATCATCTGGATTAAAATGGAATTTATTGTAAATCATATTATATCAATAATATTTTTCTTTCCTACTCACCTTGAATATTATAATTTTGAATATTATTACCATAAACTTTTATCCCTCTTACTTTCATCAAGATTGCCACCAATGTTTTAAAACATAATTATGATTGGTGAGAAATAAAAACATCAAATATTTTTCAGTTTTATTGAATTATTTCAGACTACGAAGAAGAAATTAATTATTATATTATCTTAAATTCTAGACTTAATGTGAGTTCGATGATCCTTTTCATATAGAAAGAATATTTCCAATCTAATAGACTATCATAAACATTTCGAGTCTGTTTTTATGAATACGATGTTAAGCCTGGTTTTCATTAAAACCAAAGACGGGTGATTTTTACTACACTATTATTTAATTGAAAATAAAATACAATACCTTGAATACTATAACTATTTTTATCATTTCTGTCCTAGAAAAGATGATTCCTAAGGTACATGTAATTATGGAATGTAATGAATAATTCATGTTTGACACATGGTGTTGGGAGTTTGATGTTGGACTCATTATAACTTGGTAGGTAATTATGTAAATAAGAAATGGTGAACAAAAAGAATTAATTTAATTCATCATTGATGTATTTTTGTTCTAGTAGGATATCAAGTCATTATCTTTGGTATCATAGTTTTTAAGAGCTGATAACGGTGGATGAGTTGATGGATAATTTGTTACCATTAGTATATATTCGAATATATATATATAATTATATTCCATATTTTATGTGATTTAATATAATATGATACCTATGTCTATAGGGTGACTGACATCCAGTGGACTATGAGAGTGTTTTTCCAATATATAGGTTTTTGAGAGTGAATGGTTGTATACCCCATATTACTTGATATCATCTTCGTTATAAATATTTTGTGATGGTATGCACACATGTTACCTTTATGTATATGTGTGTGTAGGGATGTAATGGATAATGTTTATTTCACACACATGATCCTCCATACATAGTATCTTATATATTATTTTAGGTTTATTATGAATGAGTTGGGATGTCTTGAGGTATAGTACATTGTGTACGTGTTATGGTTCTGTTAATAATTCATTAGTTACTATATAATTTTTTAATTTATGATGGGATTATGTGATGAATATGATTTGGATTATTTTATTATTTCTCTTTTAATATGTCTCTTATTTCATAGATATGGATTGAGATGTCTAACATTTTATGAGAGTGGAAAACATGTGGAGAAATTTCAGCAAGGTACCATCACTTTTATTCATATGTTTCATGTCCAATTATTACCTTTATGTGATACTCAGTGAGAGATAAAACAATTATAGAAACTTATAACACCAAATTTGGTGATAAGAGAGTTTCATTTTTTATTAAATGTTTCTTATTATGACTTCTTCATATTTTCATAAGATGATTTGGGGTAGTAGCTACTATGTATTCTTGTTATGCTCACCGATGTCTATATAATTGTTTTACTTATCAATGAGATAATTTACTATTAGGATTTATAATACAATATTATAGAGTGTTACTAGAGGAGTTTTGGATTTGAGTGATCTAATGATAATTTCTATTCAAACATGTTCAATAAATTTTATAGTGTTACTATTTGAATGATATTACATGACTATATTAGATTATTTTATCTCCATTTTTAATATGACTAGAATTTTATAGTGGACTAATCTTATATCTTCTTACATTTATTCATTTTAATGTATAATTAATCATAATTATATTTATGATATCCCCTACTAATATTTTCCTAATTTCTTTATAATGGTGGTGGGTTTTGTGTTCCAGAATTCATCATCCTTCATTACCTGCCTGAGAGGATTAACAACCCCAAACCTGAACACCTAGATCAGGTAAATAAACAAGATCTTTACATTTATACCATTGATACTAATAAATTAGATCAAATTTATCCATCAAAAACATATCCCATTATACATATATTTTGGATAAATTACATTCACATGGTCCTTTTATATTTGGAGTTTTGGTGATTTAGGAAAATATATTTTATAATAAATCACATCGCTTTAAGAGACAATGTTTCCTAATATACGACCTTCTCTTATATAAAAACATTTAATATACATTTCCCAAAAAATTAATCACACCTGAAACTTTTATAGACCAAAATAATTTTTCATTATTCAACATAATATATGGAAATTGAATAAATATTAACGGTTGTATGAACTGAAAAGTAAGATTGAACATAGGAATTAACAATTGAATTACATTAGTGAGCATACGAAAGTTATAATGGGACAATGGAATAATTAAATTGAATAAACATAATAAATTGAATTCATACCCTTCAAATAGTGGATTATGAATCCGGATGCATGAAATAATTCATTAATAAAACAACAAAATCATAATATTAAATAATTATAAGTCATATGAAATCAATAATTGTGAAAATTTTCAATTAAGAAAAATATAATTAATTCCAAAACAATATATTAATCTAAGACCATAATATATAAATCATGGATTCGCCAAATTAGATAATTATAATATAAAATAATAGAAATGTTTTTTCTATAAACTCTCTCATCTCATAGGAGTATGTTTTTAATAAGTTGACTATGTCATATCATATGAGTAAAATAATGCTTTCCTCTATTAGAAGCATCATCCATCCATTTTACATGATCTCAATACACAATGTATTGAAGGGATATAATAGACCAACCTAATATATCATAGATGACTTCTATTAATGGTTTGGGTTTACTATTAAAACATTGTTTCTTCAATAATTTCCATGTACCATATAATAAAAAAATTGTTGGATTATTGAATTTCATCAAAACCTTTATAACATTATATAAAAATGAAAAGGAATTAATTTTCAGGATAATATCATTAAAACATCATAAAAAACTATTTATTGAAATTAATTGAAATTTATAATAATATTATATCACCATTAATGTATAATATTATTTAAAGGGTGATTTGATTGATCCAAATACATTAATATATTACACGAACATTTATTTTAAAACACAAAAAATACCTTTTTCAATTAATAAAATTTAAAATAAAAATTACTAAATTAATTGTAAATTATTTTAATGAAAATAGTCATTGAAACATATAATAGAGGTTTTAAATAAATTAATGGATATGATTATGGTGAAATCATTATATTTCATATCTTTTAAAATTAAACATTCTTTTAACAATTTTATAAATTTCAAAAATTACATGTTCAATAAACATTAGAATGATTCATTTAAAAAAAATTAAATAAACTAAAAGGTTTTTAAAATTAAACATTTTAAAACATTTTAATTATAGCTAAGAAAATTTATAATAAAATTTTCATTATCATGGATATGGTATAAAAATTTTATTGATCAAATTGAAGATAATGTTGTACTTTTAAAAAACTCTTGTTTATTTTATGTGAAAATTAGATAAAAAGGGATCTAATACAATAAAAATTATTTTAATTAATAGATACAAATAACATATATCTAGTTCAATAGGTAATTCCCATAAAATTTACCCCAATTAAAATTTATGATAGGAAATAATGAATAGAAATTAAACTATAACATAAGTAATTATAGATTTGGAAACTTTTTAATCATAACAATCATGAATGAAACGAAATCTAAAGAATAATTACATATTTAAAAAATAAACATATTCCTGATAATATATATCAGAAGGTTATTCAGTACATATTATAAAATAATATTTATGTATGATATAAAATATTTCTAAAATTTGATAATTTCAGATGATAATCATTTTTCACACGCTCTAATTCATGTAAGATTCCCATAGAGAAATAATATGAATTTAAATGTTTAAATATAGTTAATTAAGATTTATCCATGTTATAACAAGTTTAATGGGATGTATATACACATGATAAACACAAATATGATTATAGAATAAATTTTTTCTGAAGGAAACAATATTGAAATGAATAATCCTTACATGAATCCTATTATTGGAGTGGGAATTAATAATAAGTTTGATTATGGGTAAAAATAGTATAACTAGATAAATTTTTTTGTAATATAATAGAGAATTATAAATTTTTTTTTACACATTATCATTGTTTAATATAGAAAATGAAATAAATTTATAAACCAATGATTGTATATTTAGTTAAGAAACCCCATAAAACGAGTCCGGACAATATATGAATGTCATTTAACTAATATATCATAAAATTATATTAAATATTTCACCATTTTATATCTTTTTTAGGTTATTTAATTTAAAATTAAACCACTTATTTAACTAAAAAATATATTTATTAATTAGTTATGTCTACATAAGGTGTTTTTAGGGTAGTTGTTCCATAATTATAGAACAACTTCGGTACGTTTAGTGTTATAAATTTGTTCTTTATTAAACCATATAAAGAATAAACATCATTAAATAATTATAATAGATATTTTAAATAACAGTTTATATTAATATATTATTTTTAAATATGAAAAAAAATCCTTTTACTTTGTGGATGTTGTATTCAACATGCACACATGAGTGACATTACCATTTTCCAACAGATGAATGGGTAAGAAAATTAATGATATTTTTTATTACGAAAATAATCCCTATTTCATGAATATCATACATATATTTTAAATCCATCATTATAAAAATACATGATTGGTTGTGTATTAATAAACATGATTAACATATATAAAAATGAAATCATTTTTTATCAATATTCATTACATTATAAAAATAACCAGTGAAGGACCATAATTGTTTAGAACCATTGGAAATATGGAAGGCAATCATCTAATCAGGGTGAATGATCATCAATATTTCCAACAAAAAAAACTTTCCACTTAATACACCTACATAAAATATTTCTTCATAACTAGGTAAATGAATCAGATGAAAGTTGGTGCTTATATGCTCAATAAAATTTAATAATGTAGATATGAAAGGATAAAATGAACATGTGGGTATAAGAATGTGACAATAAAATTTAATAATCATACTAAGTATATCAGATATCATGATATTGTGTCGTGGAATAAGTATTAAAATATCATAAGACATGAGTCATAAGATAATCAATGAACATGTTTCATGAAAGAATAACATGGGACTAACACAATTACTAGTGGAACATATGAATATAAAATAATTTTTATTAGTTAAGGATCATTCTCAAGGCCGCTATAGAGGAAAAATTCCATAACTGAAATGGGTTTACTCCCAATGTCAGTCTTTTATTATTGAACCTTGTTAAAATCCCATTCTATCATTGATTTTCTTAACTATATTCACTTCCCATTCCATTAATTTATTATTGAATGAAGACCACATCCTGTTCTAGACATGCCTTACTGAAAAAGTGTTGCTCCCATTCCATCCCAATATTAATAATCATATTTCACTCCCAATTCCTGTTATATATATATCAGGATATATAAATCTATAACTAATTTATTTGAGGGAGATAAAATTCTCCACCCCTTAAATAATTAAATCATACATATGTGTTTAAATAGATCATAAAAACTCATTACATAACAATCTATGAGATAAAATGGGTATCATAAAAATTTTGACAAATCATAACCCATGAAATAAAATGGGTGTCTTAAAAATTTAATCATATCATGAAAAATTGAAAAAGATATAGGTATCACAATCATTTTGTCATTGGATAACTTATGAAAATAAGTAGGTTTCATATAAATTTTATCATTGTATAACCGATGTTTGAGAAATTGGTTTAAATAACATCTTATGATCACACTAATACCCCATTCCATGAAATAATTATAATTCTTTCCTTGTATCATATCCTCGTAAACTAATAAACAATATCAATGGATGTTAAATTTCATGGTGAAGGATTTTGAAATATCACTAGGATAATTTATTAAAAAAACTAACCATTATATTAATATCACATTTTTAAACATTACGAATTTTGAAAATACTTATTTTTAATTAGTTTTAAAAAAAGATATTAATATTTAAAAATTCCTTTAGATAATTTCATATGGAAGATGAAATTTTATCATTTAAAAACAATTAAAATTTAAAGCCTTTTGGAACCCATTTTCATTTAAAATAACTAGTAATACTCATAAATAAATAATTGAAACCCATTTTAATAATTTATTTTAAAAATAATACATTTTTACAAATACATTCATGGAAAATATATTTGAAATAAAAACCATTTCAAACTATTTTAAGAAACAACATATTTTGGAAATATTAATTAAAATATATAAATCAAAATTCATTTATTGGAGTGGTCATGATCATGATGAATTATTTACTTTACATATACATAAAAATAGAGATTCCTTTCACTTTTTCATTATAATTCAAAATAGATAAGATCAAAAAATAAAAAGAATATATTTTTTTAATTATTGTTTTCCAAATGTCAAATTTTGGGTAATGTATATTTTAAAATAATATGATAATATTAAAACTTTTTTAAAAAAATTTATAAATCCTAGCTTTTAAGGAAAATAAATATCCAATCATAAAGATAAATAAATTTGATTTTCCTAAAAATATATTTTTGTTATCTTAAGAATACAATAGAAACAAAATTATAACTTTACTTGAATATATCATGAATAAACATGGGGGATGAAAAATACATGGAATATTTGTGATATAGACCATGAGATATCATCAATGGAGGCATAGTCATAAAAAATGCTGATAAATGAAGTGATTATAATATAAAACCATTATAAATTTGGAAACCTCAATTCATAATCTCGATGAATGAATAACAATAAATGAAGAAAAAATTACTAATAAAATAAGTATTTTGATGATATAAAAATACATAGTTTTAATATATAAACCTTATAAAATTATATAAGTGCATAACATAACCTCTGTCTCATATTTGGAAAAATGAGAAAACATTCCTTAAAGATATAGTATCATTTGATCTCTAAACCCCTTGAATAAAAGATACTATAATAGATATATAAATAACAAAAAAAATTAATATAATATTCATAAAATACATTAATGGAGTGTCTATATACCACATGTAAATTTTTTTTGTTAATATATAATGTTCCTGAAAAAATAAATACTGTGGCGGAAATAACATACCTTATGTATTGACATCCATAGTACACATTAAAAACACATGTATATTAAATATATGATTATTATAAATATATAAATTTAATATATTCATATATTATCAAACATATATAATTTTCTTATGATTTATATATGTTTTTAATTAATAATCTCATGTTACTATTATGTTTCATGTAATATCCCCATTTTGTTTGTATAAGTTTTGACTTGTTATTTATTTTCCCCTAACATTGATCATTATTTTATAATTTTACAGGATTCAAAACATGATATAAAAATCATTTAAATTCAACATATAAGTTTTTAGAGTAACCCATAATAATTAGTCATATGAAATGAAACACACAATTCATTGATACGGTAGACTATACATACAGAAAAACATTGTTTCTATTTTCTTATATTACACAAATAATAAAAGTAGTTTATATATATATATTACCATATATGTTTTATACAATATAAATCACATGTATTATAAACTCATTCTTAATAGATTCCCATTAAAGAATCAACAAATCGCATCGCTTCGTGTGGCGGTAGTCCACCGTCCACATGAACAACATTATCATATTCCCAAAAATAATAGAAATAATGGAGGTACGTTTTATATAATAATTAATTAATCATAATGAAATCATAAATATCATAAATATCAAATATTCATATTATTCTCATCATTGTTACCAACCATGAATGTTGTTAATGGGAAAATGAATGACATCAGTTCAAAAGGTGGTAATCGTCATACACACGAACCATTATTTCTTAGGCCATTAGATAGAAGTGTGTGAGATTTTAAGTCACAAAATTAACAAAAAAATATTATAATTATATTAAATATACAATTTTTTTATATAATCATGATATAAACATAATATAATAGGTATGAGGAAGAAGTAAGATAAAAACATTCATTGCGGAATGCTACCTCGTCTTCAGTTATATCCTTTTTGTTCGCACCAAATGACTTCCTTCACTAGATTTGACCTAAAATTATGTAATATTGAATTAGTTAAGGAAACATGGTATAAAATTTAGAAAGTTGTTGGAAGATAGAAATAAATTTAGAGGTGTGAATATTGGGGAATAGTGAGTTTCCTTTTATATTTGAGGAAAGTTTCATCCTCATAAGTACAAAAGAGTATTCATTATAGGGCGGTCTCCCTTACCTCAGGTGGCTCTAAAATTGAATAATAATGGATGGTAGGGTTTTTGTGGTCGAGAAACCCCTTCAAAACACATAGAAAAATGAAATTATAAAATTTTCTTCATTAATATATATCTTTCACTATTCTTACTATTTTGGTTGTTATTAAGGTAACATATTATATAATCAATGTAATTTATAAACAAGGAAAACAATTACATTCCTATTTAGTAGAAAATATATAACCACAAATTTTAGAATATAATATCTAATCTATAAAATCAAATTTTCTTATGTGTTTGACATTTATTTTAAAGAAGCACATGTTATGCGCAAAAACAATAGCTTGAACCTAACTATTCGAAAAAAATTAGACTATTTAGGGGTCAATATGTTAAAAATGAATGTTAAAATAGTCCATTAATCTGCCAAATATTATATTAAATATATTTTAAAAATCAATTTTCATAATATATGTATTTTATAAATTTTAAATCTATTAATAAAATAAAATTTATTATAAAATAACATTAATGTGCCTTGGGATCATATTTATGAAATGTAAATTTAAAAAGATATCAATATAATTATGTAATTGGAATATTTTAAATTGAATCCCTATAAAAATTATCTATTTATTTGAAATTAATGTTAGAAAATAATTCATACAATTTACCACCCTTTTAATATTTTTTATATTATTTATTTTATATATTTATTTTCCAAATAATTTTAGTCTTTGATATTCTTCTGAATTTAATATAATTAAATAATTTATAAAAAAAATTAAATAAATTTTAAGGACAAATAAAAACTAATTTATATTTCAACATAATATTTTAACTAAACCTATGTAGTTTTTTCCAATTCAACGTCTTTATATAAATTAAATTAATGAATCATATATTTTTCTTCTTTTTCATTATATAACATATTATATGGGTAAAAATTATGGAAATGTTTACCAAAAAGAAATAAAATTCAATAACTAGGTCACAATGGTCTAATAATTTCTATAAAAATTGTCTTTGAAATATTGTTTTATCATTTATTGACAATATATTCATGGTTTAACCACATAGTATACTAATTTTTTCCTTAATGTCTAAAATTAGTTATAATAGTTTCCACTAATAATTTCGGTAAAAAATTTGTTGGAATTATTAAAAACTATAAAATATTCATATTAAAATTATTTATTCCATTTTTCTGATTTAAAATAATTGATGTTGTAGAAATTTGTTTAAAATTATTTTCGTAGACATGTCGAGAAAAATTATCATTGATGGGAAAAGTTCAAATGTTTAAGAAGCTTTTATATCTACATTCAATATATAAGTTATTCACATGACATTAATTAGATTAATATATTTATAATTTTAAAATTATTAATTTTAAAAAAGTCAAAAAATTATTTATATATATAAATTATTTTGAAAAAGTTATTATTCTATTAAAAATTAGTATTTTTCATTATTCGTCAAAAAATGAATCTCTTTAGAAAAGTTCAAAAATTTATTCCAAAAATAATACTGATTTTACCATCTAAAAAAACTACATTTATTTTTACAAATATAATTATTTTGTTTTTGAATTTTTTATAATAAAAATGTACTTAATTGGCGGTAGAACTACCATTTAGAGAAATAAATATATATGCATATAATAGGATTTATTCTTCGATCATGTCTAAAAAATACATAACATGAATATATAAAATTTCATTGAATATATAATATATAAATTTTAAAAAAATAATTCATCAAAATTTCATTGTATAGTTTATTGAGACAAAATATGTTTATACATAGACAAAAAAAATTCAAAAATTGATTTTCATTACATTCAAATAGTTCTTAATTTGATTTATAATTAATTTTTTAAAATATAATTAATTCTATAAATATTCATATGTAATATTTTTATAATTTAGTTAATTATCCCATTATTCCAATTACTTGGTGATAACCATGATATTAAATAGTAATATTAATAGTATATTGTTTTTTGATAAAATTTTGTATTGTTGGTATCACAAGGCAAAATGGTGCTACGTTTACCTAAAGATAAAATCAGTACTAAATATAGTTTAATATTATAATGGTGTAGCTTATAATTCGATCTTAACTTTTTTTGCAATGCAATATATTAAATAATTTCAATTTATTGAAATAATAATAATTCATCAAAACTCTGTGTGTTCAACTCAAACCCAGTTAAAATTAATTTCTCACTCAATGTTCGTATGGGTCATCCCTTTTTTAATACTTGAACATTAATTTAATTTAAACACACATCATAAAATATATACAAAATATTTCCTTCAAAATGGAATGTTTTGTACATAACTGTTACACAATGTAACTCATAACAAGGTTTATATATCATTGGTTGTAGGTGGGAAATTATTATTTGGATAAGGCGGGAATAACTAATTATGGAGAGTGATAGATATAACTAACCATAATAAAGAGGGGGTTACAGAAAATGGTTATCAGCATAAATATTTAATCTAAAGAAAAATAAACAAGGTCAATGATATCACAATGAATTATGATAATAGAAGAAAATTTTATTTGAGGATCCTTTTCGTAATGTTGGAAAATTTTCATGAGAAGATACAAATACTAGATTAAAATTCATTATCACCCCTTTTTGTTCCTTGATAAAATTCCACTTCTTTTCTTAATTTAATAAAGTGTGTTGAGTTTTTATTGTTTTAATAAAAAACGAATCATAATATCCATAATAAACTGATAAGTCATTCGTTATATCTCTAGTTTGAAGATAACACTCATAATACATTATGGATAAATCAATATATGGTAAAGTCATACATTAAACCTTAAAACGTTGTCCCAATTTCAATATAAAAAATTCCAAGAAATGGTAATCCTTATGAAACATGTAGAAAAAAGTAATCAAAAATTTTAATATATAATGTCAATAAATTTCATAAATAAAATTTTCATAGACCTTCATAGACCATAAAGTTTATCTTTTTTTCCATATACAAATCATTTTAATACCTTATTCATGAATTTTCATGAAACATGGTAGTAAACTGTATTATAATTAAACATTATTCGAAAAAATGATCCTTCATTCAATATGAAAACATATTATTGATTATATTACTTAATTCCAAAAATATATATTATGTATCAATGATATCATAATCTACATTGTCATCAAATCAATAATCAGCTCCATGGTAATCTCCACTATCCATTTTACTTATCCAAAACAATTTTCTTATTATCCCAACATCATTATCTCAATATCCATAATGTATTAAGTGTTACCTTCCATTAATATAAATATAGCCATTCAATTAAAGAAATTTTCAATTCCATATGTACCATTAAACATTTTCATTAGAATCATTAATGAAGAACATATACTAAACAAAACGTGCCTATTTTATGATTTCTGTAACATAATATTTGAATTCCAATACCTAAATACTTAATTATTCCACCTTAATTCTAAAATAACTAACTAATCTTTATTTTCTTATTTCTTACCACTTTTTTTCTTTCAAATGTCTATTGTAGTGTCTTTTTTATCATAAATTTGACAACTACTTGTACCACTTTCCAGATTTTCTCCATAGACATTCCCCCAAGGATATAAATTTTCATTATTACAATACATTCCACATTTAATGTATTCAATAATTAATAATAAATTTGGGATACCAATATTCTAGTAAATTTCATAAATCAAACATTTCATTTATCCTTTGTAGTTTATTACATTGTGTTCATGTTTTCCACAGTTAAGATATATATTCTTTTCCTCTGAGACGTCCACATGGGTGGTTATTTCAACATTATCAACTCAAAAAAACATTATATTATTCTCTCTATGATATATTTTATGTGAACTCATATATCACTATTTCATTATCTTCTTTGGTGATTATACAATTTGGTTAATGTACATGTTGTTAACCATGTTCTATGAAAACTGATTAGGCATAGTCACAACATCCTTTACTCTAGTCATCATCCCATTTAGACTCTCATCAAAAAATAATTTACCATTGTCAATATATATCAGTTTCATTATGATTTCATCCATTTAATAAATCAAAAAATAATATATTGTGAGAATCACTTCTCATAGTGGGAAAACATAATCATTAAAAATATATTATATGATGTGTAAATCATCACACCTTCTTCATTAATAAATGAAAACATAATTTTATCCTTGTTTATTCATAGTCGTTTTCTATTTAAACCCTATCTGATGGTTTTTAAAGTGTTTTTAAATTTCAACTGCCTATTCCTTGGGAGTGTCAAACCAGGTTGGTAGAAATGAACATTTTCATTCCTCAGTTCTCGATCAAGTATTTCATTACAAAGTGATTTTGTTGTTGTTACACCAAGATAAATACATTTCTATGCCTCATCAACTTATAATATTTAAATATGGATGTATTCCAACGAAAACAATCACTATATTATTTACCAAAATTACAAGACATTTTCCAATAATCTACCTCATCATTAGACATATCCTTTGATACATCACTATATATATAATTATAAATATACTAAGTGATTTCACTAATGTTTTCTCACCATATTTTCCAAATGATAAAGAATTATATCATTCGATAACAACTTTACAGACACCATCATAACATACATTGATATTACATAATTTTTATGAATATTCATTGCATTAAAAATTAATCCATGGGGACCATAATAGATTAGTTCCATTAGAATCATGGAACTCTATATTCTCATGTGGGTGAATGGTATTCAATGTTTAACACAATGATCTTCCAATTTAGTACTAAAACATAAAACCATTCATCATAAGTCGGGTAATGAAAACAAAAGAATTTTGATCTCATGTGATCATTAAGGGTAAATAAAAGAGATACATAATAATAATAAGATTATTGGTGTACATTATCATTACTGTTAATGATCATACCCAACATATAAAATATTATGATATTGATCCATGGAATAAATAATATAAAACCATAAGACATGAATTATAAGATATAGAAATAACATGTTCCATTAGATAATATCATTTTCAAAATATATAGATTTTATACAACATATATTCATAGAAAATAATTTCATTATTTCCCAAAGATCAACATTAAGACCATTATTGATGAAAAAGTCCTTTACTTAACTGGGTTCTCTCCCTATTCTATCTCTTTATTACAGAACTAGGTTTGCTTCCCAATCCATCCCTATATTACAGAACTGTTCTCATTTCTTGTTCTAGACTGGTATTACTTAATATAATGAACATCTCATTCCTTCCCTATATTACGGAACAGAGTAAAATTCCCATTATTGAATTGTGTTAATGAACGAAGTTCCCACCCCATTATATTATTATATATCTAATGATATATAAGTTTCCACACTATGTATTCATGGAAGATATACGTACCACCTATCACATAATAAAATCGTAAATGTATTTTCTAATATTTCAAAAACATTAATTATATCATAACCCATAAAATGAAATGGGAATCATAAACATTTTATCATATAATAAAACGTGAAATTTAATGGTTATCATAAATATTTTGTCACAGCATAACCTATGAATAAATATATTTGTTTCCAAATCATCTCATTAATGGATACAATTTCAAAATAAATTGATTTCATCACTATTTTATCATGTTATATCCCATGGAAGATAAAATTATTCATAAATCTTTTTATCATTATCATAAAATTTTCAAAAAAAAAATTGAAATGGTTTCCTAGGATAAAATAATAATAAAATCATAAAATATATCAATCGATTCTATCACTAGTGGATACTGGTATTGAAATATCACATAGATAATTTCATAGGGATGCTAACATTTCATTAAAAATAGTTTTTTAAAAATATTTATAATACATTTCATTACAAACCAATTTGAAAACTCATAATGTAACATTTTAAAAAAAAAATAATTTCTTATATAAAATATAATTTCAACATGTGAAAACCATTTTTCAATTGTAAAACCATCAAAAAACCATTTTCTTTGATAATATCCATTATAAAGCAAGAAATTTGTGTTGAAAAACATTTTAAACACTTTTTGTAGCAATAAAATTTTATATTTAAATTCATGAAATATAAATTTCAATTTCAATTCTTTTCTAAAATATTAAATAAAACTTTTTATTTGTAATTTTTTTAAAAAATTTATAATGGATGAACCAATTAATGGTGTGGTAATACATACATATAAGTCCCTAAATTACATATACATACAAACGAATAATAATTTCACATTGTCGGTAAATGTCAAAGGAGACTTGATGAAAAATGATAAGAATATCACTTTTACGAAAAATTTTCTGATGTAAATAAATGGTTCAAAATATATATTAAAATTAATAATATAATATTATAACATTTTCTAAAATGTAATCTAAAAATATAGTTTTCAATGAATATAGATTTTTGACCAAAGAGAGAAATGTTGACATATATTCTTTAAAACATTTTTTAATTAACATATATAATAATGTGTAGAAAAGTGGTACCATTACCTCATGATATTATTAAAAAACAATCATGAATAAAATCCATATGAATTATTGATATATTGATCATGATATTTCATCAATGGAATCATAATTAGAAATAATACGGATAAACAATGTCATTTTAATGTAAAATCATTAACGTATTGGTAACCATGAATCATATTCTCAAAGAAAAAATAAATTTACTAGAACAAAAAATCTTATTAATGTATGTATATTCATTATATGACATTTTTTATTGGTATTATATACACAACATATAAGAATACAGTTTTAGAACATAAAATGTGTCTCACAGTCAAAAAATAGAGAAAAATTTATCTTACTGATTTGTTAACTTTTGATCCATAAACCTGTGAATGAGAGATCCTTATATTGATTTGAAAATAAAAATAAATTTTCTTATAATCAACATAAAATAATTCATGGTCAGTATTAGCATCAAATAAAATTAATAGGTGGTCAATATGGAATGTTTCTCACAAATGAAAACAATGAGAAGAAAATCCCTCACTGTAAGTATTAACATTTTTTATACACATTGAAATCTACTATATAAAAAATAGATTATTATTATAGATATATAAAAATACCATATATATATATTCTATAATATTTTATATTTTAATTACATTATTGTAACTTATTCCTAACAATCTAATGTAAACGTTGCATTTCTGGTAATAACTGCTTTGTTTTTTGTATAACATTTGAGTAGTGATTTATGGTACATGTACATTGATAATGATTACAAAATTAAAAAAATGTAAAAATGATATAATCATCATATATATTCATTATATATGTATTTATCGTAAAACATAAAATTTAGTTGTAGGAAATGATGTACACCATTAATGGAAAGGGTGGGTCGTACGTATGCATGAGCATTGTTTCTATTTTTTTATTGTATATATAATGAATGTATAAATGATATATATATATTATAATTCCATTATATATATTATTTCATATATATCACATATTTTTAGTAAACCCATCCTTAATACAGTTCATGTAAATCATGATCCAATCACATCTCTTCTTGAAGAGGTAGTACACCATACAAACGAAGAACATTATCGTATTCCCACAAAATGGAAAGAATGAAGTTATGATTTATAGAATAATTAATGATCCATAAATAAATCTTAAAAATAATATATATATTTTATATATGTTATTTAAATCATTAATCCCAACGGTTGTTGGTGGTAATGGAAAAACAGATGACATCAGTTTACATGGAGGTAGTCCGCCAAAAACCTGAACAATGACTTCATAGCCCATTTTCGATAAGTGTGTTTGATTTTAGGTATTAAACATATCATATAAACATATTATTATATTTAATGTACGATATTTCATACAATACCTATAAAAAAACTTTCTTATAATTTTGAGGATAAAATAAATAAAATTTATTGACGAATGTTACCTCCTCTTAGGGTATCTCTTTTAATTTTTCATTAAAGACCTTAATTAGATGAAATTATTCAAATGTAAGGATTATAGGATAAAGGCATGAAATTATAGAATATATTATATTAGGTTTTTTTGACAAGGGCATGATGTATGTTAAGAGAGGTGGGGGAGTGTGTATCCTTTTATAGTTATGAAGGAGTGACATTCTTGTAAATACCCTAATGTATTCACTATTGGGAGGTCACCCTTACGACATGTCGATAAAAAATTATATAATAATAGCATGGATTGTTTATTTTGTCAACTAAAAGCACCAAAATACTAATGTAAATTCATATTTATTATATTTTTCCTTAAATTATATGTTTCTAAATTTTTCAAAAAATTGTAAAGATAAGTAATTTTCTAACCATGATAATTTAATCGTTATGACATAAATAAAATTTCGGAATTATTATAAAATTTGACCAATTTATTCTAAAAGATTTTATCTAATTTATTTAATAATAATCATATATGTGGTTGAAATTAATTTTAATAGAGCCACACGTAATGCCTAAAAATACGTCATTAAACTTAATTATGTTAATAATGTTTTTACTATTTATGGGACAATATGATAATTATTAAAGTAAAATTATTCCATGAGTGGACCATATATAATATTTATTAAAATTTTAAAATAAAATATATTTATATAAGATATTTAGTAATTTCAATCCTTTTATAAAATATAATTTGTTATAAAATTATATTACTTTAAATTTTTATATTATTTAATTAATTTTATTTTAAAAAATATGTAGAAATGGTTGTAATTTTAATATATAAAGATAATTTTTTTACTTTTTATATGAATATAATATTTTTATTAGAAAAAAAATTAGATCAATTTACATCACTTTTAATATCCTTTAGTATCCTTTATTTTATTTTATTGTTAACTAAATAATTACTACTTCAGAGATTCTTTATGATCCAATTTAGTTATATCATGCCAACAAATTAAAATAAGTTATCATGATAAACAAATCATTTATATTTAAAAATATTATTTTTAGTTGAACATCTGTTTTCCCCTATTCCAAAGAATTATAGATATTTTAAATAATAAAATATAATTTTTTCTCTTTTTATTTACTAAATCTATTATATGGAAAACATTCCTGGAACAATGTTCTAATACTCATAAAATTATATTATGAGGTCCCAATTTATCAAATATATATATATATATAATGTTTTTTGGAAAATATATTCATCTCTCTTACACCTTATATTATATGTTTAACAACTAAGTGAACTCATTTTTCCTTAATCATTGGATTTTATTTTAACTATTACCAATAATAATTATTTAAGAAAATAATGTTTTACTTATAAAAAATTAAAAAATATTAATATTTTAAATTTGGATGTATTTTACCAAATTCGAATCATATAAGTGGATAAAAATTATTTTAAAAATAATCACATATATTTCAAGAGAAAACATATTTTGAATTAAAAAATGTTCAAAATATTAAAATGTTTTTATATACAATTTAAAAATTAAATTTTTTAAATTTTTCTAAATTTTATTAATATATTTATATTTTATATAACTATACATTTAAAAAAATTGAATATATAATTTAATTTTATAAATTATTTGAACAAAGAGGTAATTTTCAATTAAAATTCTGTATTTTCACGGTTCGTCAAAATATAAAATTTATCAGAAACGTTCAAATAAATTTACAAATGAAAACAATGATGTTACTATTTAACAAACGATGTTTATTTCTTCAAAAATATTTTTTAAAATAATAACATCTTATTTTTAAAATAAGGTTTCCATTAAATCGCAGTGAATCTTCTTTTTAGAAAAATACATCTTTTAAGATTTGATTTATTCTTTTCCCTTGTCTATAAAACACAAATGCTGACTTATTAATATTTTATTCAATATATAATATATATATTTGATTAACATATATCATAAAAAAAATTTGTTTAATTAATTGAGTCAAAACATGTTTTTCCACAAAAAATTTATTTTTCAGAAATAGAATTTTGTTATTTTAACATTATTCTTAATATCATATATAATTAATGGGTTACTAAATAAGTACTTTTATTAACATGGATAATTAATATTTTTATATTTTTTTTATTATTACGTACCCTCTATTCCAATATATATGTGATAAATATAATATTAAATAATATAATTATTTGTACATTGTAGTCTAGTAAAATTTGATATAGTGTTTGAAACAAGCCAAGCATATTATTTCATACACCATAAGATAAACGATTTTTTGCAGGTAGCACACGATTATTATAGTTTTTTTATACAGAAATAATAACTTCGTGTAGTGTAAAATGGATTATATCAAAATGATTTAATTTTTTACTAAATAAAATCAAATAAACTCATGGTTTTACTTAGTGACGGAAAAAACACATCTCTCTGTGAATGTAGAGCCAAAATTATGGAATAATGATGTTTTTATCACCATTTTATAAAAAAATGAATTTAATAAAATTATTAAATTAAAATAATACCATATAATTGTATTAGATGTAATTATTATTGTATATTAAAAATTATGTTATCTTATAAAATGAGGTATAAGAAACAAAAAAATGAAAATGATTGGTTTGGTCGATTAATAGATATTCGAAAATAATACTTTATATCTCTCATTTACAATCCTGGATATATTATTTTTATAATACCATATCCTCTAAAATGTTTATACATAATTTAAAAAGAAATCTTTTATAGTTTTTCTAATATAAGTGGATCATAACGTCTGAGGTATAGAGAATAGGTGGCATGTTTTTACCTAAGAAGAGTGGGGTTCCCATTGAATTATGAAAATTATTAAAGTAATTGAAATTAATTTTTTTTATTTATCTATAAATAGAATGATATATTTGAAATATATGATATATTTATATCAAAATATATTCATATAAAAAAATTGAAAAGTTCAGTTGTTGTTGTAACCCATGTCTATTGTTATTAACCCTTTATTAACCCTTTTGATGACTCACAAAATATAATTTTTTTACACATTATGGGTTAATACATTCGTCAAAAAAATGAAAATAAACATAAAATTAAAAATTATTTATATTCTTGACTATATACCAATACAAATCTAGAATATAGAATTTTTTTCATTTGAAACAATTAATCATATATTAATTAACATAAGATAGGATGAAAGTCATTTTATAGACTATTAACATTGTTTATCATTAGATAAATAAATAAATTAATGGAATTATTATATAATATTTTAAAAAATCAATAATTTGTTATATTTATCTATGAAATACTTTTAACACTATAAATGACACACATGTAAATATTTATTTTAAATACATTAATATCATTAACTTAATTTTTATACTTCTTGAAAAAGAATTATTTCTGCGTTACAAAATCATTTAAAGAAATTATTTTACCATCATAAATTATAATATATTCTATAATAAATTAAATTAAATAATATTTAAAAATTTAATTTATAAATTAATAATACCTCTATTTATTCCTATGACTGAAATATATAGATATTAAAACAAAGAGATTTGTATTTTTTATAAATTATATACTAAACCTTACAATTAATTTCCAATTAAAAATGTAAAAATATGCATATATTCATATATTATATTATGATTGTTAAATATAAAAATCAAATGTAATTAATGAAGGTTTAATATATATTAGTAATTCCTTGTCATCTCATTTTTACCATTAATTATCTCATTTACAATTACATAGGTGATAATTATTTACTAGTGTCAATATTCGAAATTGTCAGAAATAAATTGGATTTATTAATCAAATTTTAAAATGTTTATTCAAAAAAAATTATTATATTGAATCCCACTAAATGGTATATATAATTATAAAATAATATCGAAAAACCTCATAAACATGCTCTTAATGAAAAATTAATTTTCTAAATATAAAAAAAATTATATCCAAATTAGGCATAATATTGAATCTAATGAAAATAATTAGATTCATTTAATTAACTAAAACTATTTAAATTTTAGAATTAATTTAATGAATTATTTTAAATTATAGGAATAAAATAGTTTTTTATTTATAAAATTTTAATTTTTCCCATTTCAATGAAAAGAACAATTCATTTATAAAAATCGTAATGTTCCTCGTTAAAATAATTTTTTTTTGTTTAAAAATTATATCCTTTTTTTCAAGTTAAATTTCATGAAGCTGAAAATTTAATTATAATATTATCTCATAAAAAAGTAAAATATATTTTTGAAGTAAGTATTTTTTTGGAAGGATAAAATGACATTAATAAATGTCAAGTTCTTATTTCATAAGATTATATCGATAAGTTATAATTTAGTATGAAATATATGTATATATCTTATTTTTTATCTTATTCATACCCTTCAATTCAATGGCTATATTATAATAGTAATATTTAAATAAATATTAAAGTGGATGTCATTTTAGTTTAGTTCTATGTATCATATAAGTTATCAAATATAGAATTTTTTAATATATAGAGGTATTACATTCATATCAAATTAATACACTTTATCACATATATATTTTCTGGTGATTTTTAATAAAAAAATTAACATTTTAAAATACCATTGTTGGAAACCCACTTCACAAAGAGGATTAGTAAAGCATTATTTTGAAAATGGAGAAAGGTAACTATGAAGGTCAACTAGAATAACAGATAATTATATTCCAAATATGTGAAAATTAGTGGGAAATGAAAATATGTTCAATTAAGATAAAATTAATTTTTGAATAATGATGGAAAGTGAGAGAGAACATTTACCATGATAAATTGATAGATAATAAGAGAATCACTTACCAAAAAACCATAAATAAATAATAGATTATGAAGACCATACATTCATTAGAATTTATGGTAATAGAATAAAATTACTATTTTATGATCCTTTTCTTAAATATGTATACTTATTTTATTTTCATGACTAAAAATATATGAAAATATACTGACTAGTTATTTATCAAACACATATATAAAATTCCCATGATTGGTATATTTTTCAAATAGTTTTCCACCATTTTATCATATTTTACTTCAAATAATGAGTTTGACTATGTAACATATGATGAACTATAATCAAATTTGAAAACAGCATGAGTTATATAAAATGATGAAAATATATTCTTTAAATCTCAAATAAAGATAAAATAGTTATAATTTGTTATGATAATAACAAAATTAAACCTTTATAGAATGATGTAAAACATTATAAACCAATACATTATTAATAAAATAGTAGTATTAACATAGATCATTCCATTAATAATTTACCCAAAATATCAATTAAATTTAATAACCTCAACAGTATTGAATGATTTTTCATCAATGTTAATCTCATATCATTCATGTTACATCCCTAAAAATGTAATGGAATTCATCCAAAATAATCTCTCGTGTTAGGTAACATGATACTCTTATGTCTAGATTCTACATCAATATAATAAAAATTCTCCCAACATATCATTAATTGCATTAAAAATTTAACATTAAAAAATGGGTTTCTAGGCCTTTGAATATATGTTCAACACTAAACATGCAATGAATCACATTATTATGATTCTTCAATGTTGTAAGAAATTTGAGTTTAACAATTGTTAGATATTTTTTTCGATAAAATAGTGTTTAAATAAGGCATTTCCTATTAGGATTCCTTGATTATTATTTACTACACATCAATGGATGATCAATGCCTATTTGGAGATAATAGTTTCATCAAAGAAATCCTAGATCATTCAAGGATAATTATACTGCCACGTGATGAGAGGAATCGTTTGGGATATGCATAACACTAATAGGGGGTGAATCAGTGTTGGGACATTATAATCCAGTTCCAACATTTTATCCTTACGTCTCTTGACCTGTTATGAACTTTATTTTATTATTCTCTTTTTATTGTCACATGCAATAATATAATGTAGTAAAAATATTCACATGATATTTTTATATGGTTTACTACACAATAATATTTACTTCTTCATTTCCATGCATGGTAATGAATAGTGCAAGGATTATTCACTATAATGTGATATTCTGTTACAGTGGGTTGACTAGGAAAACAATCCTCTACTCAGTGTGCATCTCTAAACATAGAGGAGGGGAGGAGACAATCTCTTCCTAGTGTGAGTCCTTACACTCGGAGGGGGAAGAAAGATAATCCTCTTCAAACTTGTAGCATCTAGCTGGTTCTTTATAGTACCTTTGATGATAGTATTCTTCCTCATTTAAATGGATGGGTCTGCTATTGATCTATTTCATTGCTCTTCACCTAATTACTTTCAATGCGGTTGGAATGAAATTTTCTACCTTCTTTTTCTAATTCTCTTGTGGAAAAAACGAACTATAATAGTTCTTGTTCTTTCTTGTTCATTGTAAAAAAAAACTGCCCTAATACTCTTCCTTCTTTTCCTATAATCACATACAAAAATGTGATTACTCAAACACTGAGGATATGATCACATAGCATCATTTGAACTAAATAGCACTAAATAATTTTCATCCTTCAGTTTTGCAGACACTATTATTCTTATTCTTCTCTTCTCTCTCTTTGACACAGTATAATAAGGAATAGTACAACAATGTCTTTATATCTATTTTAATGACCCAAATTCCAATGTAATGTTTTTTAATTAAATGGGAATTTTATGAGCTCGCGAAAATTGACGGCACGTGATTTTGAGACCCAGTGTGCCCAGAATGTATTTATAAACTTTTTTTTCAGGTACGTTCAGTAAATATACAAGTGAGTTTTTGTAAAATTTGAACTGGTGCTCGGAATTGAAATTTGAGGGCACCGTTGAACTCTCAGCACTGGTATTCTCTTAAAGAGACCTTCACCTCGACCATAGTGGGTCGAGCGTAAAATATAGTTTTTATGCCATTCGTGGAAGAATATAATAAAATAAAAATGAGTAACATTTTCAATTTATTTTGTTGAAAACTTCCTTGTAGATGTTTTATTGGTGGGGACCACCAGTACTAAAACCTCTAAATATAGGATATAATGGTGGGGAACACCCCATCCTAACCACCCATGAGGGTTATAGTGGTGGGAACCACTCTAGACTTATAACCCATTGATCCCCATTGAACTCTGTCTTAATGGGGAGAAACCTCTTGAGTTATCCCACTTAATTATGCCAACTCTCCCCCTTAATTAATTAATCCAACCCATCAATTAATTAATTAAGCAATTTTGAAATTATTCCACCAAATATAATAGATAACTTGTTCTATTATATGGGAAACCTTTTGTTTTGGTGGAATTGGGGAGAGACGAATATTAGGAGAAATTTATCCAATGAATAACATCACCTCCCAATGAAGAACGCCCACTGGAGTTCGTATAATGAGGAAACCGACCCCAATCCAGATCAAAAGCACATTGCGGAGGCAACAGATGTAGAATGTCTACAATGAAAACGAACTGACGTCCTTACTTCCCTCTTCTTTAACGTCAATGAACAATCGAGGTAGGGGTTGTTATTGAATTCATGAATTTTCACGGTTAAATTACACTTTCATAGAAATATTGGGGAATAAAAATCAAAAAAAATTATTTGATCAACAATTCATATTAAATTGTAGAGTTTTTCATTCTTGATTTTGTATTTTGTTGAGTTGCTTTACACTGCTCTACCGTGTACGGTGCGGGCCAAACAAATATGGCATGAACCCTCTGGCGTTCTTCTTTATTTGTGTATTAATTATAATGGTGACAGTGACCAGTGCCGACATTTGGCAGTAGTGAACATGATAATGGTGGTCGGCACCACAGCTGGAAATGATGAAGGTGACAATGGAGGGCGGCCAGTCCAGCCGGTTGCCGGCGCGGCCCAGCGTCGCACCACCCTACGACGCTTCACCGCCACATGCCTCCTCAGCCCCGAGGAACCCCATCCCACCCAGCGGGCTCGCCGCCCGGCGGCCTCGCTGCCTATGGCCTCTGTCACCCTGTTGCGCTCCTCCGCCTCGTGGCCCCCGCTCCCCGCGTTCCACCTCTCCGTCCCACAGTCTCGCCACCCATAGCCCCCTCTGCCACCCTGTGGCCCCCTACGCCACACCATGACCTCACATCCCGCAGCTCCCTCCACCGCTCTACAGCCTCCACCTCCAACGGCCCTCCGAGCCTCCATGTGGCTCTCCACTCCTCATGTGTTCCTTCATGCCACCCACGGCCTCTACACTCCCATGCAGCCCCTCGCGGCCCTCAATGCCTTTTCCACCCCATGGGCCGCTGCCCAGGTTGGGCCGCTAGAACAAGCCGGACCCAGTGGGCTGGGCCGGACCCATTGGGCTCCGCCAGACCCAATGGGTCAGGCCAGGTCGACCGGATGTCCGTTTCACAAAAGGCCTATGCAAAACAAAAACCTTGGAGCAAGAGAGTCTCATTGTTATACCCCACTAGAGATTTGGATAATGTTGGGGAGCAGATCGATTGGATCGAGCACAAGTCCAATCCGGCCTTCAGGGATCAAAGGATAATAACATACAGACCAGGCATCCAATTAACGCATCGTCTATTGCATTCATACCCCTATGACGTGGAAGTTTGTTGATATACTTCTTCTTGAGATATTGTGGTAGTTGGATTATCGACCAGAGGCTTGGGAGCGAACCCTCCCACAGACAAGTGAGCATAGTACGGGTACCCTGAAGCTGACTTTGATGTAAATAATGAAGAGAAATCTTGTGTGGGTTAGTACTGAGCAATCCTTTGTTGGTCAACACCTAGATTTCCTGGGTGGGTCAGAACCAAGAGATCCTATGTGTGTGATCACCTAACGATCTTGTGTGGGTCTTCACCTAGAGATCATGTGTGGGTCAGCACCGAGCGATCCTATGTGGGTCAGTACTGAGCAATCTGGTGTGGGTCTACCTCTTAACAGAGTAAGATGATTTAGTAGTTACATCTAATAGTCTCTACTAATTTACTTAATTTATACCGGGTTTGAGATGAGTCTGTACCTTGTGGTATTTTCCATCGTGGTAATACCTTGGTGGAATTCTTTTGTGTGGCGTACCAGTGTGGTACTTGCATTCATGGAATTCATTCCATTGTGGAACAGTTGAGATTTAGGCTCAGTGTTGGACTTTGTGTTTTCCTCATGATTGAGATGGGTTCACTTAATGACATAGATATACGTTTTAGAATATACTTAATTAGTGTTTTCATTTGATTTCATGTTGTGTGGTTTATCCTTGGTGGTTTTTGTGAGACCATGATGGTATCTAGTTCCCTACTGAGTATCGTTATACTCACCCCTGCATGGGTTATGCCGACAACCTATTGTGTTTGGTGCAGACGACGAACAGTGTTGACTAAAGAAGAGAGTTCCAAAAATAGTGGTAGCTCGGAGTTGGACATTAGATGAGGTGAACCATAGAGATGGCAGTTTGTGAGTTGTACCTACCCTTCAAGTATGATTCATGGTCGATGATCCAGCAGCTATTTTTCACCTATAATTCTTCTTTTACATTCCATTTTTCCTTGTACTTTCTAGTTGGGCTTGTATCTTTTCCCCTTTTACTTACTGTACTCACTCGTTTTACTATTCAGTTTAGTTGAGTTCAAATCTTGATGTGTTCTTGGTTGTGTGTGTTACATGTTATAAAGGCATTTCCTTCAAAATTTTAGTGAATACGCCTTTGGTGATAGTCCCCATACCCTGGCCAATGGAAGGTGGGATTGGGGTAGTCATGGCATGGGACCAGGAAGACCGGTCATGATAAATTGGTATCAGAGGACTCAGTTATACTGTAGAACATTGGAATCTGATCTTTGTTAATGGAAATAGTGTTATGTGTAGTGAGTGTGGTTATCCGTTTACATAATCCAGTTTGGGTATGGCACCCGATGTATCTATACACTAGGACCTTGACTTATGATTTCCGACTCAGTTCAAGAAAATACTGATTGCATGTGTGTTTTGAAGATTTTTCATTATGATTTTTTGAGTCAGCTCACCAGGTATAACTTATTGAATATAGCACACCTATTTATTTTAATGATTGATCAATGCAGGCAGCTAGTTAGGGTTCCAAATAAAGTACGCACTGACATCTTACCGAGCGATGAGGCCTTGGTGTAGGGACCTCTTCCAATAGAGGCACGAGTAGAGGGACCAGCAGTACCATTACCCACTGGTCCACTGATGCCACCTGCTCCAGTAGTAGACGGTGCACGCCGCTTGAGCATGTTGCATGAGTTCTAGCGCAAGAGGCCACCCAGGATCAGGGGATAAATGGACCAACATGCGACGTAGGATTTGCTGGAGGCTGTGGTGAGAGTCTTTCGACTAAAATGGAAACCAATCTATCTCATGGTGATCCATGTGGCCAACCTTCTAAAAGATGAAGCAGGTATATAGTGGAGCTTTATGCTCCTAGTTCACGAGGAGGTGACACTTCTCTAGGCAGGCATCGAGAGCCTGTTTCGGGCAAAGTTTGACCCAAAAACGCTTCACATAGTGTGCATACAATAGCTTCTTCATCTACAGTAGAGAGGCATGACTGTGGATCAGTACTCAGTGAGGTTCACAGACCACTCACGCTACTCCAAAGATATGGTGCAAGAACCCATTATTCAGGTCCTAGAATTCATGCAGTGACTCGGGTTGGAGAATTGGTCTTTGATGATCTCACTGAGCATCCCGACGCAGGCGGGGGTGTTAGAGCGAGCCCTTTTAGTGGAGAGTTTTCTTACTGAGCAATCACGAATAGTGTGACCCACCGCCAATCATCACATATAGAAGTTTTCTGTAGCTGGAAGCAGATATATGTCACAGAGGTCCAAGAGGACCAGAACTAGAGATGGACGACCACAGGATTTGGGGTCGGTTGTGCAGGGCACATGAGGAAGAGCCAATCATGACAGGAGTGGGTAGTTTTACACATGTAGCAGACAGGGTCACATGGCTTGTGATTGTCCAAACCTCCATAGAGATGATTAGAAGTTGATAGAAGCACTGCCCAGGAAGAGACATAGTTTCGATCGAGGTGGTCTGCAGGGAGCAGGTGGACATGGCTTATGAGATGGTTGTGCAGCTGGCAGTGGGAAACGATTCGAGATGTTACTGCCACCACCACCAGGCAGTCCAACCCGACCACAGGGACTAGGAGGATAGGGGAGAGCTCATCTCCAGGCATATGAGGCATACAATCATGGCACACTAAAGATGATACAACGTATAATATGCATCTACTCCACCTTAGCTGCAGTACTTTTAGACAGAGGTTCCAATCATTATTTTATTACCACTTCCCTCATTCGGAGATCAAATATTACGATGGATCCATTGGCTCTATCATTATGGATAGAGTCTCTTATGGGAGTAGATTCTATGATTATGCACTGGTGTCAGCAGTGTGAGCTTACTCTAATAGGAGAGAGCTTTGGCTGGGATCTTCTATTAGTAGTGTCACGGCCTTATGACGTCATCTTGGATTTGGAGTGGCTGTCTACAGTTTATGATCATATTTACTGTATTTAGAAAAAATTACATTGTTTTCACATGTATGGGACTAGTTTTACATTCATCAGAGAGAAGGGAACCTTTAAAGCACATTATGAACTTACGCAGAAGCGAGTGCAGCCGATCACACATCAGGTGGCTAGCCTTACCCTCAGAGTGGTTGATGTGGAGAGTCCGAGATAACTGGTAGTGGTGGACCAGTAAACGAATCTATTCAAGGAAGATGTTTGGTGTCTACCTCCTTGCAGAGAGGTGGAGTTTTACATTGACCTATACCCTGGGATGACATCGAAATCTATACTAGTGTATTGGAAGGCTCCTGTGGAGTTTCGTGAGTTGCAGGTATGACCATAGGACTTGTAGGGGAAGGGATTCGTTCAGCCTAGTGTTTCACCTTGGGACTCCCTGATTTTGTTTTCTAAGAAGGCGTATGGGGGCATGAGACTTTGTGTGGACTATAGGTGGCTGAACCAGGTGATCATGAAGAACAAGTACCCACTTCCGAGTAGTGATGACCTTTTTTATCAGCTCAAGGGAGATCAGTGGTTCTCGATAGCTGAGACATCATGATTAGAACTACGCTACACATCACCTGGAGTTATCAGTAGTGTTCTTTTCCTTGAATATATGTCAACCTTACTTAATCGGTGACCATTTTACAATGTAGTCGGATGACAAGAGTCTCAGGTATATTTTATCTCATAAGGACATGAACCTCAGACAAAAAATTTGACTTGAGTTCCCAAGGAATATAATTTCGAGATAGTCTATACTCTTAGGAAGGGGAATGTTGTTGTAGATGCACTCAGTAGGAGGTCATGTATACAGCTTCTAGGCAAGGCGATGGAGCAGCTGGCAACTTTGAAGATATCCATTTTGGATTGAGATGAAGCATCTTATCATCAATATCTTATAGTCACTCCCCCACATCGATAGTGAGTAAGAGAGGCGCAGCATGGGGATGCTGACTATGAGATGCGATGTGCTCAGATATCTACAGGACATGCACTTGACGTATTTTCTGACAGTGGGGAGCACGTCATCCTCTTCAGAGGACGTACCATGGTACCAGTGTTTCTTTGGGTTGAAGTGATGAGGTATTTCTACACAACTCCTCTAGCGGTACATACAGGAGTGGAGAAGACGTATTAAGATATCTAATGATAGTACTGGTGTCCGGGAATAAAGAAAACATATACAAATTTTTCCTCTCGGTACCTCACTTGTCAGCAAGGGAAGGCAGAGAAACAGGTACCAACATGCTTGGTTCAGCCATTAGAGGTCCCAGAGTAGATGTGGGATCGGATATCCATGGACATCGTGAGTAGTCTTCTACAAAAATATAGAGGTCATGACTTGATTTGGGAGATCGTCAACCGACTCACCATATCGGCCCACTTCCTACCAATCAAATTACATGGTTTAGTTGAGAGCCTAGGATGCCTCTATATTCTAGATATTGTGAGGCTATATGGATTACCCTCAACAATTTTCTCTGGTCATGATTCAAGATTTACATCCAGGCTATGGAAGGGGTTGTAGGAGAATTTCAGGACGCAGCCTTGTTTGAGCACCGCCTTCCAATAGGTAGAAGGATGGTTAGACTGATATAACCATTTAGACTCTCCAGTACATTTTGTGTGCTTGTGTCCTCGACTTCAGTCATAGATGGGAGGATCACTTTCCTTTGTTGGTGTTTACATACAACAATATTTATCACTCTACCATTGGAATGACACCATTAGAGGCATTGTATGGGTGACCATGATGTTCACCTTTGTGCTAGACTGACCTAGGGGAGTCAGCACTCGTAGTACTAGAGATGGTTCGGGATACCATAGAGAAGTTACAAATCATCCAGAAGGAGATGAAGCCTATGAATAGTAGGCATAATTTGTATGCCAACAAGATATAGAGACCTCTGAAGTTTGAGGATGGTGACCACATCTTTCTACAGGTCTCGCCTTGATGAGGTTTTTAGAGATTTGGTCAAGGAGGCAGGTTATCTCCGAGGATAATTAGACCCTTTCAAGTCCTTAGTAGAGTTAGCGAGGTGTCTTAACTCTTAGCTCTTCAACCTTAGTTGAACTAAGATCACGACATCTTCCACATATTCCAACTGAGGAGATACGTGCACGACCCTTCTCAAATCATCCACCATGGTGAGCAGGACATTGATGATGGGGAGAAATTTGCAGAGGTTCTAGTAGAAATTACAGATCGATAGGAGTGGGTCCTTTGTGGACTGTCGATACCACCATGGTGTGTTCGCTGGTATCATGAGATCCTCTAAGAGAGAAAATGAGAGTGGGAGGCTCAGATGCATGCTCAGTACCCCCAATTGTTCCCTTAGTTTGAGTTGTGGCTTACGGGGTGGTAAAGCCCTATGGTGGGATGAATATAAAGACCTGAAATTTGATGGTAATTTCATTTAATTAAATGATAATTTTACCAGTCCATGAAAATTGATGGCATGTGATTCTGAGGCCCAGTGTGCCTGAAATTAATTTATGAACTACTTTTCAAGTAATTTCAGTAAACGTTTGTGATGGTTTTTAAAATTTTGAACCGGTGCTTGAAATTGAAATCTGAGGGCACTGTTGAACTCACAACGCCGATATTCTCTTAAGAGGACCATCACCTCTTCCACAGTAGGTCGAGAGTGAAATGTCGTTTTTTTCTTTCCCGTGAAATAATAAAATAAAATAAAAACATGTATCATTTCCATTTTCTTTTGTTGAAACCATCCATGTGGATGTTGTAATGGTTGGAACCACCTATAATAAAACCTTTCATCATAGTATATGGTGGTGGGGACCACCTGAGCCTATCCTCTGATGCAGGTTATGGTGTTGGGGACCACCCGAGATATAAAACCACTTGAACCCCTTTGAACTCTCTCTTAATGGGGAGAACCCTCTTGATCTCTCTAACATAATTATGCCATATCTCCCCTTTAATTAGTTAATCTAACCCATAAATTAATTAATTGTGCTATTTTGAAATTATTCCAACAAACAAAATAGGTAACTTGTTCTATTATGTGGGTTACCTTTCGTTTTCATGGAATTTGGGAGAGAAGAACTATTGGGAGATATCCCTCCAATGAAGAACATAACCTCCCAATGATGAACAGACAACATAGATCATAAAACGAGGAAACTTACCCCGATCTAGATCTGAACCACTTTGCGGAGGCAACCAAAATAGAACATATTTGATGACAATGATCCAACATTTGTTCTTCCCTCTTCTTTGACGTTAATGAACAATTGAGGTAGTGTTTTTCATTGAATTCATGAATCTCTACTGTAAAATTTCACATTCATAGAAACCATGGAGAATGTGTATCAACCAAAACTTGAAGATCCATGATAAATATTAAATTGTAGAGTTTTTCGTTCTTGATTTATGATTTTGTTGAGAGACATTCTATCACTTTGATATGGTGGGTGAGGGCTAAAAAAACATGGCCCAACCCCTCCAACTTCTTTTTTATTTGTGTGTTCATCATAATGGTGACAATGAGTGGTGCCGGTATTTGGAACTGGTGGAACATGAGAATGGAAGCCGGCACCACGGTCGATCGTGATGAAGAAGACAATGGAGGGAGGCTGGTGAGGCCGACCGTCTGGGTCGGCACAACACTGCGCCGCCCTGCGGTGCTCCATCGCCCATAGTCTCCACCACCCCATAGCCGCCATGCCCCGTGGCGCTCTGCCGACCACAACCTCCCCTGCCCCGCGGCTTCCATCACCCCACGTCCTTCGCCACCCCGTGTCCTCACCGCCTACGGCTTCCATGACCCTACGACCTCCACACCCTATGGCACATTGTCTCCCTCGGCCTCCCCTGACCAGCAGTGCTCTGCTTCAAACGGCACCCTGCGACACCCCATGGCCTCGCCGGTGGTGTCCTCGCCACCTGCGGCACCCCGCCGCCCACAGCACGCCGCGCAGCCCCGCGGCCTCACTGTCCGCGTCATCCCGGGCCACCCCGTAGCCTCGCCGCATGGGCAGCCTGCACCGCCCCATGGCCTCCGCCGCCGTGACCCTCTGAGTCACCCATCATCCAATCATGCACCCACAGCCCTCCGCACCTCCACCGGCCCTCCATGCCACTCACCACCGCCGCGGCCCTCCGCGGCCGCTCGCGACACTCACGGCCTCTGCCGCCCCGCAGGCGTCTACCACGTCCGAACGGCTCAAAGCGGGCTCGGCTGGACCCAGTGGGTCAGTCCGGGTCGACAAAAACCGGTTTTCCCCAGTCCAGGTCAGGCCTGGTCAGTCCGGCCAAGTCGGACCAGACTCGGACCCACATCGACCCATTTATGCACATTCGACAATATCATTGGCACCGAGCATCTATTTCACAAACTTTCTACTATTCCTGAAGCAATAGAGTGATATAGTCCCATTGGTACACCCCACTAGAGATTTGGATAAACTTTGGATCGTTCGGTTTTGATCGAGAACAAATCCAACAGGACCCTCGAGACTAAAAGGCCAATAACTCATAGATCGGGCGTTCGCTTGACGCACCATATATTGTGTTGAGACCCCAATGACGTGGTGGTCCATTTAGATAATTCTTCGTGAGACTTTGTGGTAGTTGGAGTATCAAACTGAGGCTTTTGGAGAACACAATCCTGGAGAAAAGAAAGCATAGTGTGGGATCCCTGAAGCTGGTTGTGACGTGAAGAATAAAGAGCGATCATGTGTGGGTTAGCGCTGAGCAATCCTGTGTGGATCAGCACCTACCAATCCTATGGGGGTCAGCACCAAGAGATCCAATGTGGGTTAGCACCTAGTGATCATGTGTGGTCCAACACCTAGAAATCATGTGTGTATACCCTGAGCGATCCTGTGCGGGTCAGCACTGAGCTATCCTCTCTGGGTTTGCCTCTTAATAGATTGAGATTATTTATTAGTTACATATAATCATCTCTACTCGTATAATTATTTTATACCTGGTGTGAACTCTGTTTATTCGTTGTGGTAGTTTACATCCTCGTAATACCTTTGTGGAATTCTTGTGTGAGGCGTACATGTGTGGTAGTTGCCTTCATGGTATTCATTCCTGTGTGGAACATTTGAGCTTTGGGATTATAGTTGGACTATGTGTTTTCCTCGTGATTGAGACGGGTTTACATGCTAACTTAGGTATATGTATGGGAATATACCTATGTAGGGTTTTCAGTTGATTTCGAGCTGTGTGGTTTATCGTTGGTGGTTTTTGTGAGACCTTGAGGGTCTTAGGGTCTATACTGGGTATCGTTACACTCACCCCTACAAGGGATACACCTGCACACTATTATGTTTTTAGAAAATGACGGACAACACTGACTTAGGACGAGAGTACCAGGACTGGAGGTAACTCGTAGGTGGATGTTAGATGAGGCAAATCACAAAGATATCTGTTCATGTGTTGTACCTACCATTCTGGTAGTATTCATGGTGGACAATCCAAGAGATGTTTTTCACCTATCAGTCATATTGTACTTTCATGTTTTCCTTGTACTTTCTAGTAGGGCTGGTATTCTGGCACCTTTTACACACAATACTCCCTCTGTTTACTATTTAGTTTACCTGAGTTCGTATCTTATTGTGTGTTTTGTTGTGTGTGTTACAGTTTATAAAGTCAATGTCTTCCATGTTTTATAAAATATACTTTTGATTCTAGTTTCCAGCCCCTGGCCTTTGAAAGGCGGGCTTAGGGTAGTCACGGTACGGGCCCTAGGGGACGGGTCGTGACATCTATCTTGAATTATCAATACCAACACATGAGTGTATCAGTATAATTCCACATTCCATTGTGCAAATATGAGTTCAGTTTCACATCTGTCTCTTTATCCCACAAGAAAAAAACCCTTGCAAACAATGTATAGAAATTTTTCTACTAGAGTGTGTTCAACATCATTCAAGAAGAGATCTCCATGAGACTTCTTCATCAAGCAGTGGATGTGTGATTATTCTTTACATATCTAGGGATGGTCCTTGAATCTATCTTCGTAATTTACTACATGGGTGAGTTTTCACTAGTGGAGTACTCACTAGATCTCCTTTTCTAAACACAGTGAGGGTTTGAGAAAATCGGTCCCTTGTTTGTGGTTTCTTCTTTGCATAGAGGGTGCAGTTCACCTTCTTCGCATGAAGCTTCAAGAGTTCATACCACTTGTTAAAGGCATCTGTCCCCCTAAAAACGATTTTGCACCCTTGTATGTGTCTTACGTTTAAAATTAAATCTTTTTGCATAAAAACACATTTTTTTGTGAAAATGTATTATCGCACAACTGTATTTTTTCGGGCCCAACTCCACTTTTCAAGCAGCACATCCTTTTTTCACGCATCACTTCTTCTTTTCGTGCACTACACTACGCTTCAATTTTTTTGTTCGTCAGAGCTAGTGATTTTTCTAAGTGTCAAAAAATAAAAAATGAAATGGGTTCACGTCATATTTATAGCCATTTTTACTATGCACTTAAAATCCCTTCCTATGTGTAAAAGCCATTCCTACATGCCAAAAATTCGCTCAAATCATTCTACTACATGCACCTTTCTTTATTTTCATGCACCGTTGGGAATTTTCACGCACCACATTACTTTTCCATTTTTCATCATTCTGAACATGAAGCCTCTATTGTTCGAATATCATAAAACCGACATTTTGTGCCCAACCAATTTTATGTGCACAAGTATAATGTTTCGCACAAATTGTCCAAGCATCTCTATATTTTTTTCCTGCTCCTCATGACATTGTAATTTTTCGACGTTCTAATCATGATACACCAATTTTGAAAATAATCGAACACCATGATCATTCATGCACAACCTCTTTTTCCCACATGCAAAACCAATCTTTCGCACAACCTCCCTTTCATGCTCTCTGCCCAATTTTTTGCACACTCCTTGCCTTTTCCATTTTTCATCATTCTGATTTCAAAACACAATTTTCTTGAAATATTCTAAACCACATTCCATATTGTGGGAAAATCTGATATTTTGGGTAGCTTGATTTTTTGCACACAACCATAATCGTTCGTGTACAAACATGATATTTAGTGCACCATACTTTACCAAATATTGATGTCTGCATATCCTGTTTTTTAGAAAAAAAAACTAGAAAACTACACCAACTTCAATATATACTTTGGATATAACATTATTTCTTCTTCGATATGATTTGGCATCTTCAACAACTCTTCTGGTTTCATAAAGAACTCGACTAATATCTATCATTCTAGACAAAACTGTTTATGACTGGCAGCACTATTACTCCCCCTTTCCTTCACAAAGCATGCATCTTAATTTATTCTTAACATATGGTGTTTGTTAAACGAAAATTAGTAAATAATCATCTAATGTATCACAATTATTCATTTTTATTGACAATCTATCAACTTTGATACAAGTTCTTTGAATATATGATCTTCTCAACAATTGTTTGAATTCACTTCATTGAGAACTTCCCATGCATGAAAATGAATTCTATGATCTCATAATAATTTCACAAGAACCCTTACTTCATCCATTATCCATTAACATTGGATTTATTCTTCATCTCCTTCTTCATTTTGACCATCATAGAAAAAATTAACAATTAATACAATCATCATACACAAATTGGTCCCAATAATCTTCACCTTTGTATTTGTTGTTAATACCATAATGTTCTCCTCAAATGAATGTGTCAATGTCAAAATGAGAATCATTCTCTTCCATTTACTTTTCATCATTTCATTACACATTCTCTCCCTATTATTGTCAAGAAAAAACAAATTTCATAGTAGAGAGGGTATAATTTCATACTTAAGAAATGTTACATCAATAATTTAACTCTAGGTCTACTTGGAAAATTCTCAGTGTATAAAAAAGAGGATTTGATTTAGAAAACAATTTGGTCGATTACACACTAAATATGACAACTCATGAGATGAGAACTCATGTATTGTCTTCAATGGATTTCCACTTTATTTCCAAACCTAGGATAATAAGTGTGATATGAAATAATCAACCTAAAACTCTTGCACATACTTCATCATATTGATGAAAAACATTCATGTTCCATTGGAAGGATAAGTGTTCTTGTGGAACATTTACTCATCTTATGTCACTGATTGGCATTATTACTCCCACTATTTAGAATGATATTTATTTTTAGTAACCACGAATGAAAGATTTAGAAATAAAAAAAACTTTTACAATGAAATTATATTTTGATAATCATTAGAGTAATTGAATTTTATACATACTTATGTTGAAAATAATTCTGTTAATGACCCTAGAAGCTTATTCATGTGTATCCCCCTCAAGGGAACACTTCTAATCACTGAATACCATGTTCTACCCCTTAGTTATTTCTTCACCTTCAATTCCATATATGATAAGAAAAAATGAAATAAAATAATATTCAAGGGAATAAGGTGGACCCTCTTTTCCTTAACAATGTTAAAAAAAGGTTGAGTTCATTTCCTCAACCAATATGCTCCATTATTCACACGGTCACAATTGATCTTCAATGATTGTTGTGATTGTGTGGACCTCACTATTTCTTATATCTATTTTTGAGTGCATATTCTTTCATCAATGTCTTTTAAATACCTAGAATATCTTGGGGAATCATTCATATTCTTGTGGAATTATTGTTGGGCTAGAGTAAATTCAAAGAATCTTTTATGAGTGGGACCTAGCTTGTTACACCTAACACACAAGAACTTCTTTGTCTTCATGTAGAATACTTTTTTTCAATAACCTTAGTTAGAGCATCATCATCTTTATCATTATGTCGGAATCATCTGTCCAAACCACCAATACATCAATAGGGTCTCAAGCATTAAGATTAGTTCTTCTACATGGCTTTGTCTGAGTGGAATCCTTCTAAGTAGTTTTTTTGAATGCACCCATCATCACCTTCTTGGATTTAGAATACAAGTACTTCTCAACATTCCTCTATATATTATTCTAGGGAGTGTTCTATTTTATAAAATTCTTCTAACTGATTCTCAAGGATTATTTTTCTTTCATATCCTGCCCTTTCAATATTCTATTGTTATCAACTTTGCGTACTTGTTGAAATGAACATGATAAATTAATTTGAACACTCTTATTGCATACAACAAATATGTTATCTAAGATTCAAAATCTGTTTTCAGTATACAGATGTCTCAAGATCTATGGATGTTCCTTCTTTTACTCTAGATTTCAACCCCTTGAGATGAGATTTCTCAGTGAATTTATATTTAAGGTATTGTACCAACAATCCAGTTCACATTTCCCAAATTTGTTGCATCACCGACATTGACGAACAAACCATGAATTATTTCCATAATTATTATAAGGTTTCTAAGCCTTATTCATGGTAAATTGTGCTTTTTGTGGGGATATATCTTTCTTAATATTCACCCTATCCAACCTATCCATGGTGGTAGGTTTCTTCTCATTCTTATTCATCCATACTTGTTTAGAATTTTTCATCCAACCTTCACTTTATATAGAATAAATTTTAGAGACATTAGTAGAAGTTGGTATGGATAGTACCCGTGCTTTCTCAGCATCTTATGATAGTTCAATGATTGAATACATGATCTTCTTATCACATGTTATAAGTATATTGACAATATAATCCTATAGTTATCATTAAGTACAATAAGTATTTGTTTCCTTCTTTTTGGAGACTCAATATGTGTCTTCTCACGATTTGTCAACATTGCTTCCAATTCTAGACATCATATATTGGGGATTACTTTTTAGTCTTCAATAATGGTCATATTCTATTTGTATTCCTTTATTAATCTTGGAACTTCATATCATGAACCATTACATTGTTTCGTATCAAATTGTATTGTTATTTGATCTTTTTCGAGTCTTCTTCCTAATATAAATTCTTGGATTCATTGATCCTTTTGATATAATCATGAAGTGCAAGGATATTCTCATCCATAGTCATGTTGACTCCCTCTATTTATTAAACATATTTTAGCCACTTTGAATAACATAAATAAAATTCCCCCTTTTTTTCTTCAAAGATCCAACCAATCTGGAGATCTTTAAATAGTCAAAAATTATTTATTGTAAGACTTTCTCCAAAAAAAAATTATTTTAGCTATGTGATGTTTTCCTGCATGCATTTAAATAATCCACTCACCAAGGATTTAATTTCTTCAAGGATACCATGAAGAATAATTCTTAATCTATCAATTGATATTTCTTGAGATATTGTAAATTGTTCATCACCACTTGTGCTGGAGTTTTCATCATGTGAATAATTTCCAAATGTAATAACACATTCCTTATTATCATTTGAAGTTGGAAGGATGTCATCTTCATAGTGAAATCAGGAGCCACCTTATCTTTACATTCCAATCCTGATTTTTCTTCATTGTCTAAGGGTTTGGAGAACCATATTATTCCTGTTCTTTTGATAAGAGTTAATTCTTCTTCAACTTTCTTTTCTCTTTTTTTCTTGTTCATAATGGTCTTGGTAGATATATCCATATAATCATGGGTAACTAAATATTCACCAACACTACTCTTCATTTTTGAATCAGGAAATGACTCAAATCTTCAAAAGAGAATAGCATCACTATAGAGTATCTAATAGAGGTGAACCTATCCCTCTAATACCAATTGAGAGGACCAGTTTGGGATATTCCTAACAATGAGAGGGGGTGAATACATGTTGGGGACATTCTTAACCACTTACAACATTTTTTCCTTGTACATCTTGAACTATTAGGATTTGGATTCTCTTATTCCATTTTCCCCATCGCATTCATTAATATAAATAGGTAATAATATGCACATGATATTTTTGTAAGGTTCACTATTCAATTAGAGCAGCTACGTCCTTACCATTCATTAGAATGACCAGTGCATGGATTCTCTACTATAATGTGATATTATATTACAGTGGTTTGACTACGAATAAAATCCTCCAATCAGTTTGGATCCCTACACTTTTAGGAGTGAAGGTGAAAATTGATTTCCCGTGTGAGTCCCTACACTCATAGGGGGAAGAAAATTAATACCCTTCCAACATAAATCCTCCAACTGGTTCTTTATAATTATTGTGAAGATACTATTCATACTTATTAAAAAGTTAGGGTCTTCTATGGATCAATTTTATCACTTTTCACATGATTACATGCAATTCAATTGGGATGAAATTCTCTTCTTTCTTTCTATTCTTCTCTAGCGCAAAAAACCAACTGCACTAATTCTTCTTCTTTCCTCTTCTTTGTGCAAGAAATGAATGCACTAATATTCTTCTTTCATAAGATATAATCACATAAAAAAATTTGATCATTCAAACACTTAGGATCATCTCACAATGAATCATCTAAATTAAACTACCCTAAATAATTGTCAGCCATGAATTTTTCTTACTATATTCTTCTTCTTCTCTTCTCTCTCTTTGACACAGTATAATAAGGAATAGTATAACAGTGTCTTAATCACTTTCTTCAAGTCTCAATACAAGCACATGATTGTATCGACATACTTCATTCTTTATTTGTACATATATGAATTTAGATACACATATGTCTCCTTATCACACAAGAAAAACTCCCCTGCAAATTGTGTATATAAATTTTACAACTAGATATTGTTCACCTTTGTAAAAGTAGAGAGCTCCAAAGGTCTTATTCTTTATGCAGAGGACATGTGATTATTCTTCATATAACCAGGGACTGTTCTTGGAAATTTCATCATGAAGAACTAAAATGATGAGAATTCATTATTTCTCTACTCACGATATTTCGTTTGAAAAATATAGTGAGGGTTTTAGAAAATTGGCCGCTCGTTTAATGTTTCTTCGTCGCACAGAGGGTGCGTTTCACCTTCTTTGTGAGACACTTAAAGAGTGAATAACACATGTTAATGGCCTGCAAGACCCTAAAATTTTTCTCCCACAATTCATAGATTATTTCATGTATTATTTAAGCTTTTGTATAAAATACCCTTTCAGTGTGAAAAATACATTTCGCACGACTCTTCTTTTTTTCCCAAAGAAAATCACTTTTCACATAGAGCATCCTTTTTCACACAACATTTCTTTTTTTCATGAAAAAATATATCCTTTAATCATTCTACGTGTTCATGCTTTAGATTTTTCTACTTGTCGAGCCTTAACAAATGAGAGGGGGTCGCCTTATATTTATAGGCATTTTTGACCCTGCGCATAAAATCCCTTCTTGTGCCTAAAAAGTCTCTCACTTATTTCTATTACGCAAACCATCATTTATTTTCATGCACCACATGGATTTTTCATGAAACTTGTGTCTTTTCCATTTTACATCATTCTCAACATGCATCTTCTCTTCTATAAAAAATATCAAACCCACATTTTGCGCCCTACTATTTTTACGCGCACAAGTATGATGTTTCTTGCACATTGTGTGAGAATTTATAATTTTTTTTCCTCCTCTTGTATTTGTCTTTTTTCAATGTTCTAATCAAAATACACCAATTTCATGCAAAATTACACAACGCGTTCCATATTCCATGCCAAACCAATCATTCACAAAACTCTTTTTCACGCACTTTGCCCATTTTTTTCATGCACTCCATTCCTTTTCCATTTTTATTTGTTTTGTTTTCAAAAGACCATGTGCATGAAAAATTCTAAACCATGTTCTATATTGAACACAATAACAATTTTTCTCACATCCCAATTTTTCATGCACAACCCAAATATTTCGCACACAACCCTGATCTTTCGTGTACCATCCTTTACCAAATATCAATGTCTCCATCTCATGTTTTTCCAGAATACACTTGAAAATAGTGCCACATTCAACATATGCTTCGTCCATAACCTTCATGCTACTTCATTTGGATGTGGCATCTTCAACAAGTCTTTTACTTTCATCACAAACTATAAAAACATATCACCTTCTAATCAAAACTATATATGACTGGAAAGAACTCTAATCCCCTTTCCTTCATAAAGCATGCATCATAAGTACTCTTAAATTATGATATTTTTTAAATAAAAATTAGTAATGTGTCTTCTCATTTTTCACCATTCTACATTGTTATAGAAAATGTATCACCATTGTTACATGTGCTTTGGAATTAAGATAATCTCAACAAGTGTCTGAATTCACATCATTGAGAATTACCTAAGAATGAAATTTGGTGTTATGATTTCATTATAATTCTCTGAGCATCCTCATTTTTACCGATCTCCATTATCATTGGATTCCTTATTCATTTTGAACAATATTGTCAACTATTGACAACAAATAAAATCTTCATTCACAAAGTGGTCCCAACACTAGTTAGATAGTAGACCAAATCAACATGCTTATGGATTGAATAATAGCCTCATTTACAATCATTGATAACCGTATTTCCACTGAACTCGCACCAAGGGGGGATTTTGGGGCAAAAGCTTATTAGTTGATCATATTGGGTGGGGGTTTCATGAGGTTTACATATTTTTGTTTTCTATTTAAGACCCCTCTATTTATCCTACCTCAGGCCATTTTTAGTAATAAAATAGTTTTACACTGCCAATATCATCCCTTTTTGTGTTCCACATTATCCATGTTAGAATTATACTCAATTCACATGATTATATACTTTATACGTTCTATTATTCATCAATATCCCCGTCTTTCATTTTAATTTGTTAGAGAATCACTATGTTTTTCCCCATAGATGATCCTTCTATTATGTTATAGACCTTTAAAAAATTTAATGTATATTTTTCTTTAAAATAACCCATAAACTCAATTATATGGATCTTTGACTTTCCATTGAATGTTTTTTGAATAGAAAATATAGTGAAAATTCTACAAGATCACGGTGGAAATGTCAGGGGGCAGTGGAGATTAGGATTGTAATGGAAAATGGATGTCATGTGATAATCAATTCATTGATTTTACTAGTATTTTTTTAATTTACTCTAACTTGAAAATTTTCTCGATCAAAAGGGTAAATTCTATAGAATATTTCATTGATTTAAGGTATTGATTTTGTAATTTTTATCATCTATAAAAGGGGGTGTGTCGGTAGTGAATTGAACTATGTTGGATGACATTGTAGAAAATGTACATTGCATAGTTGGATTTAATATAAGGTATATGATATTATTATACTAATGTGGCCTTGGTTATGTTTCCTCATCATATGTAATTCATTTAGAATGATTCTAGAAGGGTGGGATAGAACTTCAATGTATGGATGATCGTTGATTCGACTAGAAAACAATAACTGTTACGCCTATCATCAATTGATCCATTCACCATGTAATTTTTTTCATTTGATATTTTAATTATTTAAAATTTATTTAAAATTATTTTATTGTAAATATTTAGTATGAGAATAACCTTATGGTTATTGTTGGAGACAAAATGGTCTGGGATTGAAATAGGAGAAGTTGTCAATTTTTTCTCTACATGGATTTGACTTTGTTTGAGGTAGGTGGTCATGTGTACTCAACCATATTGTTTTATATACCATTTATGAGAATGTGTTATGAAGTTATATAATTGAGTATAATAATATTTAATTCATAATTATGAGATGAATAAAATAAAATATGTTTTATTTAATGACCAAACCAATTGAAGTGAGATACTTGTTTACATTTATAATTAGTTAATTAATTTCTTATCTTTTATAACTAATTTAAAGAATCCTATTAAATTGATAGAGTTCTGAGGCCTCTTTGGACCATATTTAAAGTATTTAGGGTTGACTATTTATGTATTTCTTATATACATTTACAACAAATCATATGTTGAAGCGTAATCACTTTGTTAATATATTTCTGTCTGCATAGCTAAAATAATTGTTCATGATTGAATGTGAATGTGTAGTTGGGGATACTATGAATGATTACATGCTCACATGTTTTTATATGAGTCACCCATGAGACCTCTATTTATTCTTGGGAACATGAGGTATGTGTGTATACCCAATACATATTTTTGTGTTGCTTGTAGTTTGTTTTTTATGACTATGATTCCTGATTTGATGTGATGTTTAATTTGAAACACGAATATTTTATTTTACAAGTTTTTGAAATATATAATGTATCTGAAAATTTTGGTTGAGGTACATAGAATATTTTCCTTAATAGGAATGTGTAAAACAGTTTTCAAAATGAACATAGGTTAGCCCAAATAACGTGATGTGATACCCATTTTTTAGACTCTTCCAGCATGGGGGAATGATTTAAGAATCTCATTGTAGGTTAATCCATTTGAACTAAACCTCTTATAATGAATGTGTTAGATGATCATTCGGTATGTACATGTAATATCCCATCTATTAGAATTTGACACATGTGTTTTTTTAATATCCCTTCCGGGAAGGGATGATACATCTTTTGAAAGATGAAATTATAATAGTATATAGTCAAAGATGGTATGGTCAGTGTTCATGATGGATTGGAAGAATAGAAAAACTCAGTATATGTTTATGTATCTCATATATACCTTGGTAGGTATATGTTATTCTTATATAGTATATGTATTTATAATTTCCAGTCTGTTGAGCTTATCATATAACACTACACTATATTTTTAATTTTTGGGTATATTAACTTGTGTGAGGAATAATATTGAATGGTACATAGACACATATAGGATGGTGGAAAAACATTTTTATCTATAAATCACCCACTTATTGTTTCTATATGTTGGGTAGAGGTCTAGTCTTCTTTATCTAGTGGGATATCTCCATATGTGTTTGGAGACCACGAAGATAAGTGTCTTGGAGTAGGAATAGTGCATCCTATTTTTTTTAAATTTCTACCATATATGTTATAGGTTCAGTGGGTGATCAATGATATGTTTCTAGGTTTGAATCTTGATTCTATTTTTTCCACATTCATATATTAATAATTCTATGTTATTTGTTCTAATATAACTCTACCTGTATATTTTCATTACATGTTTGTTTATTTATTTTTTAATTTTTACAATGATTGAGTGTATTGTGTCCCCCTGATTCTACCATAAAACCCTATAGCTAATCACAAGACTCTTAAATAGATGTATGCATGCCTGAGGAAATATATAATTCAAACTTCAACATGAATATTTGGAATTAGATGTTATGAAATTGTACCATGGAAATGGTTTTTTTATATATCATTTTTAGGGAGTTGGTAGACTTAAAAACTAAGAATTTGTTTTGTATTCTGATGTAAATATACATTGTAATTTGTTAAAACCATTAATAGAGGATTCTCATATCTCTAGTGAATGAAATTTATATTTTTGGTTTTTGTTGTCATCGTAATAATCTTTCAACACTTGTGACTCACATTTGTTTTGTTGTTTTTATTTCATATGGATATAAATATTGATAGTATCAGTAAGATGTGTCGCATGCATCATATTTTTCATGTAGTTATATCATCAAATATATACTAATTTCATATGTTTTTACTTATGATAGTGACCTATACCTATTTAGAATAAAATGTTATAATTTGTTTTTACATATGAGTTCTTGGTGAAATATTATTACGTTGAATCCTTATATTAGTTTATTATGTTATAAGGTTTTGTGATACTAATTTATAATGCACCTTGGTGAAGATGGTGATGCCCTTGATTATATTAATAGTTGTGGAGATAATGATTTATCCATTATAGGCACAGAAGGTGTAGTAAACATGTTCACCAAATTTCCTCATATTACTTTCCTTAATAATGAATCGTCTATGTGTGTAAAATGGATTTATTCAATTAATAATATTTCAAACTATAGTTTGTATGGATATATCCATATAACATCTACTTTCTTTCTATTATTTGAAAAAAAATCTACGGAATTTTAACATGGTTGGTCTAAGAGCAATTGTATCATTAAATATCTTGATACTGGTTCCTAGATTATGTATCAAAGGTCGTGAACCACTAATGAATCCCATTAGGGATTTTTTATTAATACATTGTGGCATAAAAAATGCATCTGTGGTAACTAGTGATTTGATTCCTCATATTGCATGAAGTTAACATGGTTGTGGATATTACATTTAAAGAGATATTAAATGATAATTCATGAGGATCTATTTTCACTGAGAAACGTCCCTTATTCTTGTCAAAAATCATTTGAAGGCTTAATGTAATATAAGAATTGTTTCTCTTATACTTGAACTATATGTCAAAATGATTTCTTATAAACATTATATATGGTTTGGATTAAAGGGGGTTAGATTCTTGTGTATGTTGGGAAGGACTAGGGTTTTCTAATCTAGTTAGTCCAATATAAAATTTTCATTAGATGAAGAAAATTGATCATATATAGTCAAACCTAAGAGGGTTGAAATATTAGTGGATTCTCATTGGTTAGAAATGTTGGAACCGGGCGTGCAGCGGAAGCCCTAAAAAGGTGGGTTTTTAAGATTTTTCCACCGCCGTTCGCCGTAAACTTGCCGATGTCGGTGAAGAGCAGCCCGGTCAATGCTGAGGACCACGCGTGGAGGATTTTAAGCACAAAATTAAACCGTAAAATACCTGGTTTAAATCCAAAGCCGCGTACGATGTCTGCTCGTCGTTGGCGATCGGTGCTCGAAGAATCCGAAGCCAAATTCCTCTAGATCATCCACACACGCTTCATGGAATCTTCGGGAGCGCCGTTCGTCGTAATCCGGGTGCTAGCGCGGATTTGCGATGATGCCTTTGACGCTCCAACGACCACCGCATCGCTTCTCTAGCGATGCCCGAGAGAGAGCTTCATCTGAGCTCCTTGGATCCAGAGCATCTCTCTCTAGAATGTGGGAGAGAGGAGAGGAGAGATAAACTCCATGAATAGTATTTGGCAAATGCCCCTCCTCTTATATTTATAGTGCTCAATTAAAATACCTGGTATCGCCTCGCCAGCCCCGAATACATAACGCACTATTAACAACATTTTATGACTACTAAACTGAGCCATAAATATTATTATCATTCACTTGTAATATAATAAAATATATTACATGATAATAATTAAGTCATTAACCTGACTCGTCGCTCCCAAAAATATTAATTGAACCTTGAATAATTTAATATTCGTCAATTAATATTTTTTCATGTATTTACTTAAAACTCGTAAATACATTTAATAAATAAATTCAATACTCATTATTCTAAACTTGAATAATATGAATTTATTTATCGCATTGGTGATCGTTTAACTTTGGACAATTCCCAGACCCCTGTGGTGGGGGCCCACTATGTCCAATACTCATATTCAACTGAATAGGGTAGATTCTTGAATACGCTATTGTGTGTGACCCTCTAGGCCCTTATTTCGACAGCCGTGAATAGTATTCACAGACCAAGAGCGGGATCTAGCAACCCATCATGGCCCCTGAAGAAATAAGGATTGTCACAGCAGTGAAAACCAACCTACGAACACGCACTATGTAATATAATCTCTTTGTCTATAATATCTCATAAAGCCGGACGCACTCTCGTGTCATCGTCCTTTTCTTTCTTTATTGTTTGTTGATGTAACTGGATGAATTTACCCTCGGCTGCCATGGCCATGGTCTTATAATGGTACTACCATCCATATCAACATGGCCTGAGATATATTACTTCCATAAGCCGGAAGCGACAAATCCATTCTTGACCATTCAACCAATGACATGCCACCAATGACGCACCCGACACAAACTACCTCTCCACGACTTCATTGCCATGGTTTTCGTCTTGCATCAAAGTATGCGATCAAATGACATACATTGGTAATGATCTCAAATCAGGAGACCATTACACATGATCGTAGATAGGAACATCCAATGACACCTAAAACATGTGGTGTTCTTATTGGAGGGTTAGTTCTCATGATCTCACTACTAGAGATCACCAAGTGCGAACTTCATGAGAAGATGTCTCAATGCTTATGAGCCCCCAGCACCTGATGGTCAAACATCTACTATGTCCAATTAGTAAGATGTATCTAGACCATAGAACATATATATTTAAGATTAATGTAATAGTATCTAGAGGTTCTCATTATAGCTTGGGAACTGCTAAAACCTTTTGATACAACAATTAATCCTTGGACATTACCATTTCAATAGTGGATGCAGAAAAGTCTACACTATAATGGTAAGATGACATCATGCATACCATAATGTATACACGATATGGTAATCAAAATCAAAGAATAGTTGGGTCTAGGTCACCCACTATTTCAACACTCCCACTTTCACTAGAGCCAACTTGCTAACCAAACTTGTTATCTACTCACATGATAAGCATCATGTTTCTACTGAGTAAAGGCCTTAGATACTGGGTCCACCACGGTTCCGCCGCATGGATATTCTGCAATAACGACCTCATCTCTTTGATTAAAACTTCTTTAGAGATGGAATCCTGAGTATATACCTTTTGTCCACTATCATAACTTGACATCTTGGCTAGTAAGAATATCATAATCTAATACTTTTCTCAACAGGTGTGATTCCAAGAACTGGAACAAATCATTGCATTTAACTGCTTCTTAGATATCTTAGAAGCAGCAATGTACTCGGTCTTGTAGATATGGCATCCACAGGCTTATATGAGCTTGACTCGCTCATCGCATATAGCCTAACTGTAATACTAGATCTCTTGATCTTTGGAAGACTAGTTTTTATCCCCAAAAACTAGTATCCTTTCTTCTCTACTTACCAGGTACATATCTTTTGTACTTGCTGAAGTACAATTAGATTGTTCTGACTGCATCCCTTGTAGTGCTCCTAGATATAACTGATATTTGCCTATTTTAAAATATACCTTGTCAATATCTGTTCTTGTACATATCATGGCATACGTGATTGATCCATCGCTCCGACGTATGGATTTAAACTCACCACATTTATCTCTTCCCATGTCACGGGCAGGTCAACATGGAGAGATTATGCCCTGTGACATAGGCAACAATTCATCTCTTGAATTGTTCCAACATGTATTTTTCAATATAATGTCACTATATGTACGATTGACTAGAACCAAGCAACCTATAGATCTACCTTAGTAGATCATGTTCCCTAGAACTTAGGTAGCTACTTTAAGTAAATCATTGGAGAGTAAATTTAATTTTGGTCTTAACTAACTGTCAGACCAATGTTTTTTTCCATATGTTACCGAACACATTTCTTGTTGGAAAACCGTAGCGCTTCCACTAACCTCTAGTAGACACATGGAAAACATTTGTTTTAAATGTATATACTATGATCATGTTTCTTACATTAATCCTAAACCGGATTTTAGTAACTTGAAACCTTTATCAGCATTCTGTGATGTGACCATCCCTTTCTAGTTGTGTCATATAGACACCATCCAAGATTGGTGGTCATGACATCTAATGCCAAATAAATTGATCATAGATATTAGCTATGTTAAGTAAAATTCTAACGGATTTAGGCATGACAAATTGGTGAAACCAATTGAACCTTATTGGTACTAAGCTCGTACCATCCATGTATCAACTCACTTGAATACCCACCGTAGTATTCAAAATAATACCCCCTTTCATACTTTGATACATGGAATCCATTAATTGAATTTTAGTTAGTCTTATCAATTTTAGCTAATTTCCATTTACTACTTAATTGTAGGAAATATTTTTCACATTGAATAATAGATCACCGACCGTGGTGAATATAAAAATCATCACCATGGTTTTATCCTTCCTACGTAGTATGTGTCTCTGGAAAATACTTTGTTCCACATGAGCTTGTGGAACTAGTTCCTATGCCAGTTATTTTGTGCATCGTGAGCATTGACTAAACACAAGTCAATATAGCTCCCACTATCTCTAATAGAGATGTGCACCCTTATATAGAAGTGTAGTCTATTGCTTGACTACATATTCTTCTATCTTGTAACATCCTAAACAACTGTTAGGATTATTACACTAAATGCACAATGTGTTTGTCTTGACGCTAGTTTGTTTATGTCCGAACAAACTCTTTGCATCCAAACACATGTTCTTATGACATAATGGGTTTACATCATACTATGACTCGTATGATATCTATTTGTCATTATAGTTGGCATATGGTTGTGGGACATTGCTGTTATTTTCAAAGAATTTCATGAAATATAGTGGATGTTTCTGCTAGTTCCAACATTGATATTACTTACATCAAAACTTTGATGTATAAAATGTGCGTTTAGGAATTACTCCACGCTACATTTTGTTGATCAATGTTGATATGTAATACTTCATCATCAATCCTCCCCATTAACATCAATGACATGATGTGGATAAGGTAATGTGCATTTAGGAATTGCTCCACGCTACATTATCATGATTGATGAATGCCTGGTCGATATATTCTTCGGTATCCCAACCTGATGCAACTCATATCTCCTGACCATGAAAATACTTCACTTTGATATTCATTAATTACTTAACAGAATCTTATGAAGTATATATACCTCTAGCTTATACTTGGAATAGTTTACACTTTCGTGTTGAACTATTTCCAAAAGCTTTGTGACATACCTTTATTTCAAAAGGCTCCTTTGTCCAAACTAAAGACATCGATGATACCATAAGTATTTAGTTGTGCTGAGCCTAAATACAAAACGTGGTATATAAATTATGTCCATTTTTAGTATTACTTGTCAAACAATTATCCTGTCACAACTGGGTATAAGTCTTACATTTATATTCATCACTAATTGCCTATGATTCATGTATCACTGAACTAGTGATTGAGTTTACCAAAAACAAAATTCATTCCAGAAACTGAAATAATGTCTCCTTACATCCAAGGACACATGAGATTAATGTTTGTGGTTATAATCAATAATAGTTCAACACAAATCTTTCACATGGCAATTAAAGAAGTCATGTACTTCTCACCACTGGCCTAGGTATCACCCTTTCACAGCCACTTGGAGAATACACCTGACTTCTAGTAAGGTTTCGTTACTAACTTGTTTATCATGTTAAAATACACATATGTTGCCAACATATTGTATTTAATACCCAAGTAGTAAAAGAGAAAGATTATAATGATGAATATGCCTGATGTAGAAGCGGAAACTTGGTTCTTTAAATCAGTTTATTTCTTTTAAACTTCCAAAGCATTATTTTATAATATGAAATGCATATAACCACTGTTAATACCTCATTAATTGAAGGACGTCGCAAATGTGTCATTGGCATTAAATGCCTTTGACCTTTTCACATTGTCATTTAAATTATCCGCCATAAGAATTAAAGCTTAATTTTATTCTTATTCACTTTGTGAACCTTACCATGATAGGTAATGAAGCGTTTACTCAATACTTGTTCATTTTGTAACTGAAAATGATACTTGAGTAATGTGGTGAAAATGATATTTAAATATCATGATCAATCTTTAAATTTACACATGCCGGTGTAAACTTCACCTTATTCATATCATTGCTTCACTTTCTCCTTGAAAACATCTCAGAGATGAGACTTTATGTTATATCATCAATGTCCAGGTGTAGCGACTGCAACTGACACTGAACGTTGATGAAAGCATAATGATATAACTATCATATGCTTTGTAAATTAGTCTCCTGTAATCATTTTTCACCATCACTTCTTGAGGAAGTTTAACAATGTTGGGTACACTGACACCTTGAGTTTCCTATATCATAGTACTATGCGCACGCTCCTGTACTATTCATGGATACTCGTGTCACTGTGGAAATTTACTTTGTCCATTATAATATCACAGTTTTAATCTTGTGGTATAACTTGCCATTTTTCTACAAAAAATAAATTTTAGCAGATAAGTGCCTTTATATCTGGACTACCAGTTTAGACATTTTGATTAATTACTTAAATCATTTTTTGTCTCCCACTATTTTATCGAATTCTAGGAACCCTCTATCCTAGAATTGGAATACTTCGTCGCTTGAGTATTCTAGTGGAATGGATACCAGAACCACCCCTCATAGTCTACAAGCTAAGGCTACGCCACTACTTGGAGGGTCCTAGGTAGGATTTTGGCTGGCCAACTGCTTTAACTTGCGGTTCCTTGATCTGTTGAGTGAAGTCCCAGCTTCTTAAAATAAAAATTTGATTTACTCAGTGCTTGCCTCTTAAATGATAGCAAGTTAGCTAGGGCTAATCCTTACTAGCACTTTAGTTAAGTCAACCCATAATTCTTATAAGGACTCCCCAGTAGTAAGAGGCACCCTCAGCTAAGGAATGAACCAGCACCTCAAACAGATGGTTTTGTCCAAATTTGAATGACGGAAGGCTGTTTAGACTTAATATATTTTTGAGGGTTTTATTATTTTTAGTGTGACCAAATAAATAATTTTTCTAATTTTTTAAGCACGTACTATGTGATCGCACTCACAACTAGTCGTGCAAGAAATAGAAATCTCATCGTGTCACATGTTAATTTTAGCTTGCATGCTTGTTTATTATTATACTATGTGATCGCGCAATAAATTACACATGCACAAAAATAATAAACCATGCAGAAATAAAACGAACACCTGGTCATGAGCCGGTACTATTGGTTGATCCGTTGAGTGAATAACGGACCAACCGAAACCCTAGGGGTAAATACCTTTAGTCGCATGGATTGCAACATGAATAAATATGTCTTCTCATCCAATGAATCCAACTCATTTCTGGTGTGTCTCCGTCACTTGGCACGAAATGCGTCACCGGTCGTCTCGTCATTATACAATTTCACTCGCACGCAGGAGAGGGGGTCTCGAGGTATAAATATACAACTCTGAGAATGGGCGTGCAAGCCCTTATACAAATAATGACTCTGAGACGACACACAGATCGCCTCCTATTTTAATTTAAAATAATTATTACAAAACCATATGCAATAATTAAATAGTTAAAATAAATAAACAAACACCAGACATGCATTGGACGGTCTCAGCTCATGATCAGTTATATACGCATTAAACTTGCATATATTAAATAAGTGCAGAATAAAAATTAAACTTGCATTAAAATTAAACTTGAGGGAATTTTAATTGAATTAAAAATTTCACTCTAATTTTTAATCCAATATTTACGTCGTTCGGTCCCATTTAATTAATTTAATTTTTAAAACTAAAAATTAAAGTAATTAATTAATTTAATTAATCTTCCAATTAATTACACCGCTACAACCAAAAATTAATAACTAATTAATTTAATTATCAACTATAATTAAATTAATTGTTTTATTTAATTTTCGATTAAAATAAAATACCCGAGCCCCAAAAACCATGGGCAAGGCCTATGCGGGTCGGGGCGAACCTGCGTAGGCCGAGTCCGGGATTTTCTGACCCCGTGCATGAGCTTTCTGGGCTGGGCAGGTCCGCCCAAGCACGTACCGGGCTGAGCAGACCTGCCTAGAGAAGTTTCGGGGTAGCGAATTTTACCTGCCCGCTATGGGGATTGGGCGGCGGCCGTAACGAGGCTAGTATAGGACGGTGCAGGCTGCCCAAGAGTAGAGTAGCGCGCCACTCTGCCTAAGGGAGGAGGTCGGTCTATAGCATCATGCATAGGCAGTGGACGGGTGGATGGATACTGCCCGACGGGGCTGTCCGTGACTGTGGAGCGTCGTACCGAGGCGAGCAAAGCTGTGAGACGAGGCTGAGTGGTGCGCCGGTGGAGGGAGCCAGCCGGGCAGCACTGTCTGCGGCCAGGTGATGAGGGGGGAAGCTGCGGGGTGGCCTTCACTTCATGTAGTAGTGGGTCTCAGTGAGTGGGAGACTAGCGGGAGGGGGATGCCAGGGAGGCCAGGGTGCCAGAGCATGTCGGGTCCACTCCTTCCGGTGCGTTGTTGCAACAGGGGAGAGGTGACCTTCCGCTGGCAGCTAGCTGGGTGTGCTGCGCTGCGCTACGCAGGGCTGGAGCGCAGGGGGTTTGGGTTGTCGCCAGGTGCAAGGCGGGAGCCAGCGCCACAGCAAGCTGCTGTAGGGGACGGGCACAGTGAAGGTGCAGGAGATGAGGTGCTGCGGCCGGTGGTGTGTTGTGCGGCTGAAGAAGGAAGAGGACCGCGGGTTGCTGCTGGAGTTCTAGGTGCCCCGCATCTCATGGGAAGGAAAAAAAATGGGTCCTGGTCGAGGTGCTACAGTGCACCAAGAGAGGAGGTCTTTCACCCAAAATATTTTTTATTATTTTTCTTTCTTAAGTCTATGTTTAGACTTAGAAATAATAAAAACTTATAATAATAAATATTATTATAATATATTTTTATAATAATAAAATTATTATTATAATTAAACTTTTATTATTATAATTAAACTATTATAATAATAATCATTAAGGTTCACCAGAAAACACTATACTGGTAACAGGATGTCCATCTGGTTTAAAAAAACAATCGGTTTAATTCCTATTTTAAACTTTGGATGACCGCAGATGGGTCATCCGATATCGGATTCAAATGCGGTCTGCGGCGTTGGGACCGTAACGATGACCTTCATAATATTTTATGCAAATTTAAATTTTTCTTGGCTTAAAATCGACACACGCTCGCTCTGATACCACTTGTTGGAACCGGGCGTGCAGCAGAAGCCCTAAACAGGTGGGTTTTTAAGATTTTTCCACCGCCGTTTGCCGTAAACTTGCCGACGTCGGTGAAGAGCAGCCCGGTCAAATCCAAGGACCACGTGTGGAGGATTTTAAGCACAATATTAAACCGTAAAATACCTGGTTTAAATCCAAAGCCGCGTACGACGTCTGCTCGTCATTGGCGATCACTGCTTGAAGAATCTGAAGCTGAATTCCTCTAGATCGTCCACACAAGCTTCAAGGAATCCACGGGAGTGCCGTTCGTCGTAATCCGAGTGCTAGCGTGGATTTGCGACGATGCCTTCGACGCTCCAACGACCACCGCATCGCTTCGCTAGCGATGCCCGAGAGAGAGATTCATCTGAGCTCCTTGGATCCAGAGCATCTCTCTCTAGAATGTGGGAGAGAGGAGAGGAGAGATAAACTCCATGAATAGTATTTGGCAAATTCCCTTCCTCTTATATTTATAGTGCTCAATTAGAATACCCGGTATCACCTCGCCATCCCCGAATACTTAACGCACTATTAACAACATTTTATGACTACTAAACTAAGCCATAAATATTATTATCATTCACTTGTAATATATTAAAATATATTACATGATAATAATTAAGTCATTAACCTGACTCGTCGCTCCCATAAATATTAATTGAACCTTGAATAATTTAATATTCGTCAATTAATATTTTTTCATGTATTTACGTACAACTCGTAAATACATTTAACAAATAAATTCAATACTCATTATTCTAAACTTGAATAATATGAATTTATTTATCGCATTGGCGATCGTTTAACTTTGGAAAATTCCCGGACCCCTGTGGTGGGGGCCCACTATGTCCAGTACTCCTATTCAACTGAATAGGGTAGATTCTTGAATACGCTATTGTGTGTGACCCTCTAGGCCCTTATTTCGACAGCCGTGAATAGTATTCACAGACCAAGAGCGGGATCTAGTAACCCATCATGGCCCCGGAAGAAATAAGGATTGTCACAGTAGCGACAACCAACCTACGAACATGCACTGTGTAATATAATCACTTTGTCTATAATATCGCATAAAGCCGGACGCACTCTCGTGTCATCGTCCTTTTCTTGCTTTATTGTTTGTTGATCTAACTGGATGAATTTACCCTCGACTTCCATGGCCATGGTCTTATAAAGGTACTACCATCCATATCAACATGGCCTGAGATATATTACTTCCATAAGACGGAAGCGACAAATCCTTTTTTGACCATTCAACCAATGACATGCCACCAATGACGCACCCGACACAAACTACCTCGCCATGACTTCATTGCCAAGGTTTTCGTCTTGCATCAAAGTACGCGATCAAATGACATACATTGGTAATGATCTCAAGTTAGGAGACCATTACACATGATTGTAGATAGGAACATCCAATGACACCTAAATCATGTGGTGTTCCTGTTGGCGGCTCAGTCCTCATGATCTCACTACTAGAGATCACCAAGTGCGAACATCATGAGAAGAAGTCTCAATGCTTATGAGCCCCCAGCACCTGATGGTCAGACATCTACTATGTCCAATTAGTAAGATGTATCTAGACCATTGAACATATATATTTATGATTAATGTCATAGTATCTAGAGGTTCTCATTATAGCCTGGGAACTGCTATAACCTTTCTATACAACAATTAATCTTTGGACATTAACATTTCAATAGTGGATGCAGAAAAGTATACACTATAATGGTAAGATGACATCATGCATACCATACTGTATACACGATATGGTAATCAAAAGCATAGAATAGTTGGGTCTAGGGCACCCACTATTTCAACAAGAAATGACACTCATCATATAGATGGTGCACTATGAATTTCATATGAAATTAGATTCACATATTAAATTTTGATAACATTGAGTGATCAATTATCGAGGAGATAGAAAATTTTGACTGGTTACCTAAATAGTAGAATGATTTTGGGACTATGGTCCATGACTCAGTGAATAAATCAATCTACTCATGCAATTTAAATTTATTTGTTCCTTTATTGGAAAGCCTTGATGTGTGGTTATTCACGTAGTGGTAACAATTTTGTTTTTTTTAATATGTGGAGTAGGTTGGTATGTAGACCATTATGAAAGTTAATTTTTGGTTTACGAATCTAGAAGATCTATTGGATATTATTTATAATAAATTTATAATTTAGTTCCACCCTTATAGATATAAAATAGTGTTTATTTAAGGAACATAAAAATGAATTCTGTAATAATTTTTAACGACTATACTTTTTTCTCTTGAGTGGATGATTTCATATGATATAAATTAGGGTACAACTGTGTGGTAAACCAAATATTATCATTGAAGGAAATGTCAGGGATTAATGTTGTAACATTAAAGTGGGAATGAGACCTATTTGAATAATGGTTATAAAATACAACTATAATTATTTATATTATTTTATACATTTATAATTGATCATCAAGTGTAGTGGAATATGTTTTGGGAAATCCAGGAATACACATATCAATGTGAATTGATTTCAAAATAGTTGTACAGAGAGTCAAACATTTTCGTTGTGTTCAATGATAAACAATTTGTAACATTAGGAAACATATATGTTGATTCAATTTGAATACTAGAATAATATAATTTACGGAAAATGGATCTATCACATGTTAAATTATTTATATTTCTGGAAAGGTCATTGTCTTGAATAAGACTAACCATTGGATAATCAGTGTGACCATGAAGGTGGATGTGTTATGGATGGAGAGTATCTATTTAAATGTCGATTTTATTATTTATAATACTATATATAATTGGATAGAAATTTCATGTGGTATTATCCATAATTGGATATTTATGAGTTCTAAGAGGGAATTAGATCAAAAGAGTGTTGATGCATCTTTTAAAACCTTATGGATGCTACACACGGTTTGTTATCAAACTAGGTGACTTATTCAATGCTATTTTTGACTTTATTATGTTTTTTCAATGATTTAATGATACATATTAGTATTTTTTCATCATGATTAGTTTCTTCATGGAGTGTTGATAATTTAGTCTAGGTGGATATTACATAAACGTACTAACAGATGCTTCCATGTGATATTGGAATCAATTGGTTTAATCCACATCCACCACATTTAATTGGATATGAGTGAGGTATTAAGAATCATTTTGGACATCCCATAAGAGTTTAGTACATTTCAGTTTCGTTGTTCATTAGAGAGTTGTTGGATTACAGAGGAACTATGAACAAGTTGTTGGGGTCAACTTATAATTGATTTCATTCCCATGGTAAATCACTATGGATGGTAACAACATCGTTCATGTCATTAGACTATAATTTTATTATTTTGTATTAGAAATATATTGGTGGGTAGAACAAAAAATATTCATAATGAATTAATTAACAACTGTATGACAGGATGAGATTATTTTATTTGGTGATAATGGTCTCAATGTTGGGTAATTGAATAATATTGGATCATATTTTAGTGTTTGTGTTTTGTATAATGAAGTGAGAGAATGTTGAGCGATTTTTTAATTATATTGGGTTTAAATTGGTGGGACAGTTTTTATGATGTATGTGGAAGAAAAAGTGTGGATAAAAATATAACAATAATTTAGAGGTATGATATTCATGCTGCAACTACTTCTAATGAAGGAGAAGTGGTATGGTGAGGAGATATTGATGACTCGTGTCACAATGATTCTTCAATTTTATATGAAATTGTATTTTTATGTCTTTTGTATGTCTTATTTAGATTAAATGCATTCATTCCAAAGTGATTCCATTTCAAACTCCTTCATAAAGTTTTATACAATTGAAAAAAATGATTCGTGTATGGTTATATATTAAAGGATTGGTGGTGGTATCCTCAAGTATTTGGGGATTCTATTCTGGCCCCCAGCTAGCCGGTGGGGTCGGTAGTCACTGAGTTTACCAGAAGTTCTCACCTTTCAACCCGTGATCGTACACCACCTAGCCAGAAGACCGTGACAATATACCAAGTAGAAATCATTAGGCATGTTTCAAATAATGGTAATTATGGTATTTTTCTCACTAGATCCTACTTTACTGGACCATTCAAAGCACCATTTTTGGTAATAATAACGATTTAAATATATATTCTACTACTTCCAAGGGTTACCCATTATCTCAGATAGATCTATACTCAATAAAACTGGGGATTGGGGTAAGATTCTTTATTATTCATCAATATTGAACATATATAACCTCATGCAGTTTAAAATCACATGGTTCTTAATTGTGGACTATTTTTATGGTGTGTTATATACCTCTTAATACATTGGTGAGTATATCCTCTTAAATTCACCGATATATTCATTTATTTGAGTTAATTTTTTTTCTTTATCATTATTCTAAATAATGAATCAACTGACAGTTATATTAGATCATATTGGAATTGTGTTTGAATATTGGGGATTTTGATTGGAATGGCTAGAGGATGTATTGTAATGCTAAACACATGTTATTTAATGTAATTTTAATAATTATAGGTCACTTGATAATTATTCCAATAGGTTTTTTATATTATTTGAAACATTATATCAAATGATGGAATTGATTTGGATATTTTAATCATCATAGTATAGGGGGTGAGATGGTAGGGGCTTGAACTCCATTCTATGAGTGTTTGGCCATGGTATGTCACTTGGATGGTTTTCATCTAGGGGTTACAATTTAATAATATTAAATCATTCTTTTTTATTATTGTTTTTTTAATAGACCAGGTTCTCAGAATTAAGATTAACGTTCACAAAGAAATCCATACATGGATGGTTTGTTAGAGTTATGATTAGGTGGTAATATCCAATATCTATTTTCACATAGTTTCCTATCTTATATAAATTTAATTTTTGTAATATATTATATAATTAAATATTAATATTAATAAATTAAGTTGATTAATTTATAATGATATGAAATTTATATTGATTGTTGGTGTTCAAATAGAAATGGATCCACAAGGATGAATAATTCATGATTTTAGAGACATTGAGTTGGTTCTAGTCGCAACTGGAAAAATATGTTTCTTATGATGGCACAATTCTGAATGTATCCAATCATAAATAGTAAAATATAATAATATCCCATAATAATTAACTATTGGATGAAAAACATGTATCAAAATCATTTTTTTATAGAAAATCATAAAAATGATTCCACTAAAACACAGTTTTTAATAATTTCCGACCAAATAATTATATTATTTTAAATACAAAATTGTTATGTCAAAGTTAATAAATTAACGAGGAATAATAATACCATTTAAAATAAAAAAATTATAATATTATAATATTAGATTTAAAAATTAATTATATAAATTATATAAATCTAAAATCATAAAAAAAATATAAATTCAAAATATATAAAGAGTTCATCTGAATTAATAATTATATTTAACAAAAAAATCATTTATTTATCATCATAAATATTTTCCAACAGAATACATCAATAACTATGGAGTATTTGAGTGATTTTTAGGACCATGTGGAAGGAACTGCATCTGAACACTCTGTGTCAGTCATCACATGTACTCCATCATCTTCTCATACTACTACTCCTACCATTGACATTGTCGCTCCAAAATATCCTACATGTGTGGATGAAGAACATTTTTCTCCGAATGTAGGGTCTCTATAACCTTATTCTATTCTCATATATTCTCTACATACTTTAAAACCATTGATTATGAATAATTATGAGTTCCCCTTCAGATGGGATATATCAATGCATATGTTCCCTAATTACCAGATTGTGTCAATAAAAAACCGATATCATCCACTTGGCCTTTCTTGAAAGCATAAATATTCAACAACATCTATGATGCTATATTAAATTCTCACACAATTGTGTCTAGACACTCCATATCATCTTTTCTATCGTCCTATTTATGAGATTTCATGTCCTCATATTCCTCCCGCACATTCACATTAAAATTAATAATAATTAAAATAATTTATCATTTAAATTATAAAATTCATAATATATATATATATAATGTCACTATTGTAAACTAGTAATATGTCCTATGTAAATAATAGTTTACATCATAAATGGAACATAAAATTATATAACTTCAGAGTAGTCGACTTCCTATAGGAATATAACATATAATTTTCATATTTAATATATATTTAATTATTAAAAAAATAATACACCTAATTTCATTAATGAATACTAAATTTATGATTACCAGAACTATGTGTGACCATTTACATCTAACATTTTTTCAAAATTAATTCTCCTATATCTAAAAACTACATCATATCCAGTAGGAGAAAAATCCATCCAAAATTGAAAATAAGATATAATTAGTTTTATGGGTCTAGTAATACTAAAAAACAAATATGGTTCCATCTTTCACTAAGGATGTTTTCCTCGTATTATGCTAAAAAACAATGATATAACACATGTAAAAATTCTCTCAAATCTCCCAGATAGTAGATATCATGATACCATTGATGGAATACCATACACCCTTAAAATAATAATTATTAGAATGATATATATTATATAAATATGATAATAATTAATACATATGTAATTAACATACAATTCTTAAACATATGATCATGAAAATAAATGGGAATATGGTCCCGCATCACCCATGGTTGATAAAAATAATTATATAGAATCACATTCCTCATTCCTACAAATTTTTGTGAATAAATGTGGAAAATAAATTATAAAAATATATATACAAAATTAAATTAATGAAGATTAATGAAATTTAACTAGAGTACTAAAAAACACACCATTAAATTTTTGGATCAAAACTATGATTTCAACCTGGATTAAGATTATTTTACTGAATCATCAATCTCTCTAGACACTGACCCCTCTAATTTGAAGATGCACTAGATCCAATCTATGGGTTAGATGGGGAAGCATCGGGCTGATCACCATGAAGATCAACATCGCAAAGGTTATGAATCATCTCTTAGAAATAATCTATATCCTCATAAAACATAAAAATAATTTGTTCTCTAATAACTAAAAAACAATTATATATATAAATAATGGCAATAACTATCATGTAGTATCATCATTATTGTTACTTCACATCATCTTCTTACAGAATGGAAAAAATATCTTCCCCTTTTTCATATGTATCATTAATTTACATAGGATCTACATCTTCATCATCTCTTTCTATTTTTCATTCATTTTTAACATCTTCAACATCAGCATCACCATCAGCCAATATATTTGGTGTTTCAACATAGATATTTGAGTCACTTTTTGAAAATTATGTAATTTGAGGTCTGTCTTGAAAATTTAAATTTCAATTCACTTAATAAGAAACACTATAACTGTGAATAAGATATATTTTGTGATATTTCATTTTTATAGGGTTCTACTTGTTTATTAAGACTCAAAAAAGAGAAAAATAATTTTCAAAATAAATTTACATAATTTATTTTCCATTATTAATGTTTTTTTTACAATGAGAAGGATTTTATTTTAAATTTCAATTATTCCATGATGTGGACGAACATGAAGGAATATGTGAGAATAAAATAAATTATATTTAAATATTATCACAGAGTTCTATCACTAATAATAGAACACAATTATTTCCATAATAATTCCATAAAGGTAATATTCACTTTTTCAATTATGAAACCCCCACCAAGAGAACACTCTTATTAATTGTTTTTTTCACTATATTCATTTTTATGAAATTTAAACCATTAACTGCGTATGTATCATAATATTTCAACATCATTGGATAGTGGTCTACTCAATTCACACAAATGATTATAAATTTTATCTTCTTGGTCTGATACCTAAATAATTGAAATATATTTAGAAATATAAGAAAAAATAAATTTATTATATATCTCAAACCATAGTGATTTTAATTTTCCAAACCTTGAAACTAGTTAGAAAACGTATTATACTAAAATAATTTGAGGGATCCTGGTGTAATTTGTTGAAATACTATTTTGGTCTGATTAACATTAATAAAAAAATAATATAATATCAACATCATTTTAAAAAATATATAGAATATGCTGAATTATAACTAAATTTAAATGTATTTTCATTTCTTCAATGTTGAGTAGAACATATGTATGATGATTGTGATGTTAACCATATAAAAGCATAAATTCTTAAACTCCACTAAATCCATGTTCATGAAGATTATAAACTTATAATTTTAAGTTCATTTAATAATGAATATTTCCTAAATTTTTTACCACATAATAATCTTTTTATATAAAACTATTTTGGTAAATAAATATGGAATAAAAAAATTTCTTTTACAAATAATGTTTTTTAATTAATACATCAATTGATTCTCTGTTATAGTCATTTTTATTTAATTTATATATGAAATCCTCATAGGGGTATATCAATAAAAATTATTTCATTATTATAAATATTTTTTCTTTTTGAAAATTTAAAATTAAAATTTCCATTTAATAAATATGAATATTTTTTTCCCAAATGTTACATAAAATTAAATCAATACCAACTTATGGACTACCCAATGCATGATGTCACCAAAAAAATGTCTCTAAAAAACTATTATATTTATTTATGTGCATAAAAAATAAATGAATTCAATATTCCTATAAATACAATCTATATAATAATATACATTATAACATGAAAATGATAGATTTTTTATCTCGTAATATAAAACTTTTCTACACCTATTGATAAAATTGGAATAAAACCATTTGTTAACCATTAATTCATAATATACAAAGATTATAATAATTATTTTCATATAAAAATTTTATACGGATTTTTTCATGATTAACATCAATGGGGTATCATTTTCTAATAACTTATGTTCATGTCACCAAACAATTTCAGAAAGGACTAACCATTCATTTAAATTATCTCCAATATTACAAGTTTTCTATACAATTATATAAATAATATTATGAAAATATTTTTTCACAATATAAATGAAATCCAATATGTGATGGACCAAAAAATAATACCAATATTTCAGACACCAAAAATACATGGTTTTATCCAATTGTGATCTTTCCCAAATCCACATATTTTGTGTTGTTTTATATTTGTTGAAAAATTAATTGGATGTAATGTGGAGATAATATTTATTTAAACAACACCTAAGTTAATTACACAAGGTTAATTTAAATAAATTTTATATATTATGAAATTATATTTGTTCCTTCATAATTGATGGTCTTTATGATGAAATCTATTATGGTAGTAAAAAATTAGTTTTTTATCCATTAAATAGTATAAAATCTACGCTACTGATAATACTGTATAGAACTTATTTTGAAACATTTGTCCTCTATCCAGATATCATTTCATACACTATGAATTCAAATGTTTTCCAAATTAATCTATCGTTTTTTATAAAATTCTATTTTATAACAACATCATTTTTACTAACACCATTTATCCATTGTAACATTAACTATTCAATAAATAGTTCATAATAAACATCAATATTATTTATAGATCTATTAGAATTAATAATGTCAAAAATATATATGTTTAATTAATCAAAATCCATGGATATATGTCATACATATTTATAAATATGTGAAAATATTAATATTTTTATGATAAGAACCAAATAAACATAAACCATTAATAGAAAGACCAATTTAAATGATTTGGGATTTTAAAAAAAATATAAATGATCATAAGAAAAAAATTTCTTGAATCAACATTTTTAGGATGAGTTAATTTTCCACCAGTTGAAATATAGGATTTGGTTCATAACATAAACTATGTTATTATTTTAGATAAAAATAAATTTTGTAATATTGTTGTGAGCTTCGCACACCTAAACTGTTTAACTAGATACAATATGGTCTACACATTTTTTGGTAAATTTTGACCTTGTGCATTCACATGTAATAATACTATATAATGACTCATTTTCATCCTAACAATGTATTGAATAATTTGAAAAATAGCGAATCTTTCAGTATCCAAGAACCAATTTACAAACCATCCTCTAACTCTCATATGAATTTATTGGTAGTACTTTTCATTTAGTTAAAACTTATTTAACCAATAATAATATCTAATAAGAAAATATATTATAAATTATAATATATAATATAATATCCATAATTAAATAGATTCAACATAAATTATCTACCAACCAGGATTTAAATTATCCTCAATTATCATAAAAACAACATAAAATTAAGAATAGTCCACCTCCTGAGTTCAATAATCATTTTGAGTTTTTATTTTTTGAAAATATAGAACATAACGATTATTTAATGATGTTGTTGTGCCCAAGTGAAGTAATTGCATTTGTTGTCAATAACTTGTCATGGTGTGCCATCTGATGAAGTACATCTTGAAGATTGATGATTACAGAAGCATTAAATCAGACGATTGTTGAGCTGTTCTTAAAGTTCCAAGAACTTGTATCAACTGGATACAATGCTACAACAATGTTAGAAGACCATGCATTGTCACTACAATGCATGAGGAGTTGAAGAAGCAAGATGATCCATCCACAACCACTGAGTGGATGAAGTGGATTGAAAGAAGTCCATGCACTAACACTTAGTGCATGTGAATCTGAAGAAGTCCCAATTTGATCTCTGATTAGATCAACAAAGAGAATTGAAGAAGTTATGTGATTCAGGAGCTCGGTTGATGAAGATCCTTGAGAATTCTCTCCTAAGTAGAAAATGAAATGATGAAGAAGAATTATAAATTGAGGAGTTGTTTCTTATCAAGAAGATTAATGTTTGAATTCTCAAGAAGAAGATGAAGGAGAAGAATGGCTTAGAGAAGTGGCTTGGAATGTGGCATTTGGCTTATACTCATATGGAGGAGAACTTTGTTTTTAACAAAGTCTTTACATTTCCTTTGCCAAAAAATTTGGCCAGCCAAGGCACCTTGGGGGTTCAACCCCAAGGCATGGGCACTAGGGCACCACGCCCGGGGGAACCCGTGGGGCGAGCCAGGGCGGCAGGGCGCACACCCAAGACACCGCATGGGCGCCTGGGGCACGCCCGGAGGAGCGCGGCAGGGGCGCATGAGCGCACCCGCGTGTGTCAGGTAGTGCATAGTGGGCGCCAGAGGCGCGCCCGCAGGGAGCATAGGTGGGCGCAGAGCGCGCCCGCAGAGAGAACCCGGTGCGGGGCGGCACCGGGAGGGGAGAAGATTCAACTGGCGAGTAGAGGGCAGCGCCAGGGTAATAAGCCGCGGATAAACCGGGCTTCGTTTCGATGTGGGACGCGGATTTTTCCCGCGGAAGAGATCCTGGCCGCTCATCCAATCGCGCGGCTGATCACAGCCGCTCATCGCATCCCGCGCGAGATCTCCTAATCGCGGCCGTCCGAGGATATTCAAACGCTGCATCCAACGGCCCAGCATTCGTCCTCAACCTCGAGCCATGCCGAAGCCACCCGCGAGCCCCGCTGAACCAGGCGCCTTTCTGACGACGGATTTTGAGTTCTCGGCTGTCTCTCTCGAAGCCGAAGGCACCCTCGTGCTCGTCTGAGCATACCGAACACAACCATGCCTTAAAATATACTTGCATGCAATAAGATGATGAATTCGATGAAGGCCGAAGAAAACCGAAGGTGCGAGGCCATTCATTGTTGATGTTCTGCATGGTTTAGATCGAAGGAAGGCCGTGCATGCGTTCTAAGTCGCATGCACGTGAAGGAAACCGAAAAATGGAAAACCCGCATTAAAACAGAGAAGAAGAACGAGATACGCGGAAGATATTTAACGCGTTTGAAGTTTTCAAAGACCCCGCAGATTTCGGGCATTCAAAACGTATTTCCCCGCGGATCATCCATGCTCCTCCACTGCCTATATAAAGAGGAGTCTGAGGCCGAGTGAAGGTTGCTGTTCATTCGTGAAGACCTGCGACGCTCTTTGCCTCGCGAAGTAAAATCCTGCGCATCACTTGCGCGACAGGAGGCTTCAAGTTTTGTTCCGCGCATCACTTGTGCGAAGAAGCCCCGTGCAATCTATTTGCACGGCTGAAGTCCTCGGTGCCATCCTTGGCCCGAAGGTGTTCCCTGCGCGCTAATCCTTTGCGCGACAGGAAGGAGAGGAGCTTGCGCGACCTTGCGCGCTCCCTCTGTGCACCGCGCCCCCTGCGCGGTAGGCACTTGCGCGCCCAAGGTGTCCTTGCACCCTTGTGGCTTGTGCACCTCGTGGTGTTGCATCCTGCACACCCGAGTGCCTGTGCACCCCGCGGCTCAAGACACTTGCGCGGCAGTGTTGAAGAAGAGGAGGCCGCGGCTCAAGAATTCCCTTGCGCGCCTCCTTTGAGATCAAGTGAAGAAGACCACCTCGGGCAGTGGGTGTGCAAAGTTGAGGAGAAGGTCGAGGACCTTTGTGCTTTGAATGCAAAAGGAAGACCACACTTTGTGTGTTTATAAATTGAAGAAGAAGGACAAGTCAAGTGTGTGCACTAAAAGAATGAGTAGTGTATGTGTGAACATGTGAAGAAGATCAACTTTGAGAAGAAGAGGAGTACACACTTATGTGTGTGAATACAAAAGAACCGATCATTCTAAGTGATTGGGTTTTTGGTGAGCAAGACCAACGAGATCTTTTGAAGACTGTTGAAGCTACTTGAAGTTTTGAACAACACCTTTGAAGAAGTGAAGTGAAGCCATGATGAAGATGATGCTGTGGAGTTGGGGGTTTAACCAACTTGTAATTGGGGGGGGGGGTAACCAATTACTGTGTAATCATCTTTTGGCATAGTGAAGAATCCGTGTTGGAGGGTGTAACCAACACGGCAAGGAGTAGGTCTTTGTACCGAACCTTGTAAATCTCTGTGTTCTGTGCTCTCATTATTACTGCACCACTAAAAGAGTAGATCTAGGCTTTAACCAGCTGCAGAGGTTGAATTGATAATCCAAAGGGAACAATTCATAAAAAGAAAAAGTTATCACTGACTCACCCCTCCCCTCTCAGTGATCACAACTGATCCAGGCATTTCAAGTGGTATCAGAGGGAGGTTCCCTCGGTAAGGATCTACTTCTGAGAAGATGGACAATCTGAATTCTGTTAATAGTAGGGGTGTTCCTACATTCGATGGAAAGAATTACCACAGCTGGAAGAATCGGATGTTACCCTACCTTCTATCTCTCGGCCTTGAAGTTAGAAATTCAGCCTTATTTGGATTCCCTCCTCTTGCTAATGAAGCTGCTATGACACTTGATGAGAAAAGAAATATGGAAGTTGATGGTAAAGCTCAAAATGCCATTCTTATGTCACTCTCAGAAAAGGTATACACAAAAGTCATGGGACTCAAGAATGCTAAAGAAATTTGGGACAAATTGGAAAGTAGTTATGAAGGCAACATGAAAGTCAAGGAAGCCAAATTACAGATTTGGAGAAGCAATTTTGAAGATGTCAAGATGGGAGAAGAAGAAAATATTGATGATTATTTCACAAGAGTCAGTGAAATTGTCAGTAACATTCGGGGCTTTGGAGAAAAGTTGGAGGACTCCACTATTGTTAAAAAGCTAATGAGAAATTTTCCTGATAGGTTTGACCCCAAAGTCTCAGCATTAGAAGACAGAGATGATCTCTCTCTTGATGAACTACACAACATTCTCATTGCATATGAAATGAGGAAGATCCCAGTATTCAAGAAGAAGATCAAGGATGAGATGGCTTTTGAGGCCATGAGACAACTCAAGATAAAAGATGACGAAGTCCTAGAATCAAGTGATACTGACAATGAAGAAAAGGATGAAGATCTCAACACGATTATTTCTCTTTTTTCTAAAAGGTTTGGAAAAACTAAATTCAGGGGAAAAGGGAAATCACCATCGAGATGTTTCAATTGAAATAACATCGGAAACTTTGCTGTAAACTGCCCCAAGAAGAGATATAGTGCTTTAGAAGTTGAAGATGAGAAGTCACAAAAGAAGAAATGGAGTAGATACCCAAGAGAAGGAAACAAATCAGGTGTAAGAAAGAAAAGGTTCGTTCCAGGTGAAAGAAGAAGCTATGTAAGCAAAGAGGAAGAATCAGACTCTACTTCAGGCAGTCAATCAGAAGAAGAAACGAATTTTATGGCTCATGTGGAAAAAGGGTTTGATACCTGCAGCAGTGAAGATGATGAAAGTGAACGAACAGAGCTTGAATACATATTGAAAGATGAATTAGAGGCTTGCCTTGAGCAAAACATTAAACTCAAGAAAGAGAAGAAATTGTTACAAAAGGAAACTAAAAGAATGACTGAGGAGTTGGAAGAATGTATGAAGAAAGAGACAATGTACATTGACGAAATCAAGAGACATAAACTGAAGGTATCTGAGCTGGACAAGATAGCAAAAGATCTTGAGGAGAAACTTCACCTCAAAGAAGAAGAGCAATCAGTGACACATTCCAAGTGGATTGAAGCACAGAATAGCTTGACAAAGATGAGAGAAGACTTCAACAAGGCTGTTGAGGTCAAGGCAGAATCATCTTATGCTGGTGCTCAGAGGCAGGTCAATTTACCACTAAGTAAATCTCTAAATACATCTGTTATTTCTAACAATGCAGGTTCAAAGATGAAATTGAGACAAACATGGCATGAACCAACCTGTGTAAAATCATCTTCAATGGAAGAAAGTAAATCCTCAGGAAGGACTACTCAAATCTTGGACAGAAAATTACAACATGACTCTTATCAACAAAGAAGGTCAAGGTTCAGAGGCTACTGTTGGTGTTGTGGTGTGTTTGGACATAAGGCCTATGCATGCTGGTATATCATGTCTCATCCAAACATGAGGCATGAGTCAAGGGGGAGACATCCTGAAACCCAGAGTGTTTTGCAGAAAGCATCAAAACCACCAACTCAGAACACATTTGACTACCTGAGTGAAGCTTGTGGAAGATGTGACCAACAAGGTCATAGGGCTGATAAATGTATGACAACTCTTCCTAAACAAAAAGTCAAAGACATGAAAGGGAAAGGCATTCAAGAAACCAATGATGAAATCACATGCTTTGCTGAAGTGGCTCTAAAAGCCAGCAGTAAAACCAAGTCATGGATTCTTGATAGTGGATGCTCATCCCACATGACTGGTGATACCAAAATTCTAAGCAACATTGAATGTCATGAGGGAGGAACCGTGGTGTTTGGAAATGATCGTTCCTTGAAAATCAAGGGAGTTGGAAAGGCTATGATTGCAACAACAAATCTAAAATCCAATGATGTGTTGTTTGTTGAAGGATTAAAGCACAACCTACTGAGTGTAAGTCAATTATGTGATGATGGACATGAGGTGTTGTTCCAGAAGGACTCATGCATCATCAAGAGCTCAAAGGATGGAAAAATCATCACTCAAGGAAGAAGAACCACTGGAAATCTATTTCAAATTGGTGATCCCATCAATTCTTGTTTTCTTAGCTCTAAAGATGAAAAAAACATCTGGCATAGAAGACTTGGCCATCTTGGTCAAAGGAGTATGAGTAAACTTCTGAAGTACAATGTTGTACGAGATCTACCCAAATTAAAGAGAGAAAGAGATGAAGTCTGCGACACATGTCAGATGGGAAAACTGACCCATAGGTCACACAAAGGAGTTGATATCATGTCTACTAGGCCTCTTGAACTCATCCATATAGACATATGTCGACCGATGAGACAGAAGTCTACAAGAGGAGATTTCTATTTTATAACCTTCATTGATGATTACACTCGGATGACCAATGTCATGTTCATGAAACACAAGTCAGAGGCAATCACGATGTTCAAGACTTTCAGAAGGCAGGCTGAGAAGGAACTAGAGCTCTGCATCAAGAAAGTAAGATCAGACAACGGAAAAGAATATACCGGTGATATCTTTGAAAGCTATCTGGTCAAGCATGGAATCAAACATCAATATAGTACACCATATACTCCACAACAGAATGGAGTGGCTGAACGAAAGAATCGAAGCATAGTTGAAATGGGGAGGACTATGTTAGCTGAGCATGATATCTCTAAGTTTTTCTGGAGAGAAGCAGTATGCACTGCTATACACATACAGAACAGATGTCTCCTGAGACCAGAAACACAAACGACAGCCTATGAAATGTGGTTTAACAGAAAACCAACTGTTAAATATTTCAAAGTCTTTGGCAGTCCCTGCATCATCAAGATTAAAAACATCAATCTGGGAAAGTTTGAAGAAAAATCTGAAGAAGGAATCTTTATGGGTTACCTACCTAATGGAAAAGGCTACAGATGCTGGAATAAGAGGTTGAATAAAATGATTGACTGCAGTGATGTCATAATAATTGAAAACAACACCAAACCATACACTGTGGATGATGATGACTCAAAGAATGACACAGCCTTGGAACAGAAGAATGCAGAATTACCTGAACCAACACCAACTGCTGGTGAGATCAACTCTGAATATACCAGTGATGAAGATGAAGGTAATGAAAATGGAAGAAGAAGATACAACAAATTGAAGAAGCATGTTGACACAGAAAATTTCCTTGGAGACCTACAGTCCTCAGTAAGAACTAGAAGAAGATTGAGATTGGAAGATCAGACTGCACTGGTTTCTCAAGTTGAACCTCACACAGTGGCTGAAGCAGTTGTACATGAGGAATGGATACAAGCTATGCATGAGGAACTCAATCAAATTGAAAAGAACTCCACCTGGGATCTTGTGCCAAGGCCCAAAAATAAAAATGTTATTGGGACAAAGTGGGTGTTTAGAAACAAACTCAATGAAAAGGGAGAAGTTTCCAGAAACAAGGCCAGACTTGTATGCAAAGGATATTCACAAATGGAAGGAATCGACTTTGAGGAAACCTTTGCACCAGTTGCAAGACTGGAAACTATCAGAATGTTCTTAGCAGTTGCAGCACACAAGCAGTACAAGGTCTATCAGATGGATGTGAAATCTGCATTTCTGAATGGAGATCTTGAAGAAGAGGTGTATATTGAACAACCAGAGGGATTTTTGCTGGACAAAGATGGCAGTATGGTGTGCAGATTGAGAAAAGCCTTGTATGGATTGAAGCAGGCCCCTAGAGCCTGGTACTCAAAATTGGATGGTTGTCTTAAAGACATGAAATTTGTCAAAGGAACAGTTGACAGTAACCTCTATGTCAGAGAAATGGCCAATGGTACCCTCATAGTCATTATCTATGTGGATGATATCATTTTTGCTGGTAACAAGGAAGGACTATGTGAAGAATTTGCTGAGCAGATGAAAAGAACTTTTGAAATGTAGATGCTTGGTCAAATGACATATTTTCTAGGATTTCAGGTGGAACAAAGACAAAACTCCATATTTCTTTCACAAGAAAAGTACGCAAGGGACTTAGTGAAAAGGTTTGGAATGGAAAGTTCAAAGGAAGTCTCCACACCGATTTCTGTCGGAACCAAGCTATGCAAGGATGAAGAAGGCAACAATGTTGATCAGAAAGAGTTCAGAAGAATTATTGGCAGTCTAATTTATCTCACGGCTTCAAGGCCAGATATAGCATATGCAGTGACTTTGTGTGCCAGATTCCAAAGTGACCCAAAAGAATCTCATTTAACTGCAGCCAAAAGAATCCTGAGATATGTTAAAGGAACCCTCAACTATGGACTCTTATACAAACACAGTGCAAACATACAGTTGTTGGGATTCATAGATGCTGATTGGGCTGGTGATTGCACTGATAGAAGATCCACATATGGTGGAACCTTCTTTCTGGGAGAAGGATGTGTTAGCTGGTACAGCAAGAAACAGAATTCTGTAACATTGAGCACAGCTGAAGCAGAGTATGTGGCCGCTACACATGCATGTACTCAAATGATTTGGATGCAGGTGCAGCTATCAGATTTGAGGATTAAAGCTGAAAAACCATTGAGGATCTTATGTGATAATAAAAGTGCAATTGGGTTGTCTAAGAATCCTATCCAACACTCCAGATCCAAGCACATTGATATAAAATATCATTTCATCAAAGAAAGGGTCTCCATTGGAGACATCAAGCTAGACTACATTCCTACTCAAGATCAGGTGGCAGACATTTTCACCAAAGTTATGCCTACGGAAAGATTTGTTGAATTGAGGCTGAAACTTCATGTTCAGCCTTATACTCTCACTTAAGGAAGAAGAAGGTCCCTCCTTATTCCCTAAATTTTTGTATTCTTGTACTTACATGCAGGGAATTGAAGGAGATGAGTGCATCCCCTGAGGGGGAGCATTGGTAGTTGAAGATGTGCAGGTTCCAGAAGCTCTATACTATGAGTATGGCTTTCATTCATCCCTTTGCATTTGTTGGCCAATAAGGGGGAGAAATCATCAGGCACACGACATTCTCTCAGTGTGCTTCGGAGTATTGAAAACCAAATACAAAGGGGGAGATTGTTGTGCCCAAGTGATGTAATTGCATTTGTTGTCAATAACTTGTCATGGTGTGCCATCTGATGAAGTACATCTTGAAGATTGATGATTACAGAAGCATTAAATCAGACGATTGTTGAGCTGTTCTTAAAGTTCCAAGAACTTGTATCAACTGGATACAATGTTACAACAATGTTAGAAGACCATTCATTGTCACTACAATGCATGAGGAGTTGAAGAAGCAAGATGATCCATCCACAACCACTGAGTGGATGAAGTGGATTGAAAGAAGTCCATGCACTAACACTTAGTGCATGTGAATCTGAAGAAGTCCCAATTTGATCTCTGATTAGATCAACAAAGAGAATTGAAGAAGTTATGTGATTCAGGAGCTCGGTTGATGAAGATCCTTGAGAATTCTCTCCTAAGTAGAAAATGAAATGATGAAGAAGAATTATAAATTGAGGAGTTGTTTCTTATCAAGAAGATTAATGTTTGAATTCTCAAGAAGAAGATGAAGGAGAAGAATGGCTTAGAGAAGTGGCTTGGAATGTGGCATTTGGCTTATACTCATATGGAGGAGAACTTTGTTTTTAACAAAGTCTTTACATTTCCTTTGCCAAAAAATTTGGCCAGCCAAGGCACCTTGGGGGTTCAACCCCAAGGCATGGGCACTAGGGCACCACGCCCGGGGGAACCCGTGGGGCGAGCCAGGGCGGCAGGGCGCACACCCAAGACACCGCATGGGCGCCTGGGGCACGCCCGGAGGAGCGCGGCAGGGGCGCATGAGCGCACCCGCGTGTGTCAGGTAGTGCATAGTGGGCGCCAGAGGCGCGCCCGCAGGGAGCATAGGTGGGCGCAGAGCGCGCCCGCAGAGAGAACCCGGTGCGGGGAAGCACCGGGAGGGGAGAAGATTCAACTGGCGAGTAGAGGGCAGCGCCAGGGTAATAAGCCGCGGATAAACCGGGCTTCGTTTCGATGTGGGACGCGGATTTTTCCCGCGGAAGAGATCCTGGCCGCTCATCCAATCGCGCGGCTGATCACAGCCGCTCATCGCATCCCGCGCGAGATCACCTAATCGCGGCCGTCTGAGGATATTCAAACGCCGCATCCAACGGCCCAGCGTTCGTCCTCAACCTCGATCCATGCCGAAGCCACCCGCGAGCCCCGCTAAACCAGGCGCCTTTCCGACGACGGATTTTGAGTTCTCGGCTGTCTCTCTCGAAGCCGAAGGCACCCTCGTGCTCGTCTGAGCATACCGAACACAACCATGCCTTAACATATACTTGCATGCAATAAGATGATGAATTCGATGAAGGCCGAAGCAAACCGAAGGTGCGAGGCCATTCGGTGTTGATGTTATGCATGGTTTGGATCGAAGGAAGGCCGTGCATGCGTTCTAAGTCGCATGCACGTGAAGGAAACCGAAAAATGGAAAACCCGCATTAAAACAGAGAATAAGAACGAGATACGCGGAAGATATTTAACGCGTTTGAAGTTTTCAAAGACCCCGCAGATTTCGGGCATTCAAAACGTATTTCCCCGCGGATCATCCATGCTCCTCCACTGCCTATATAAAGAGGAGTCCGAGGCCGAGTGAAGGTTGTTGTTCATTCGTGAAGACTCGCGACGCTCTTTGCCTCGCGAAGTAAAATCCTGCGCATCACTTGCGCGACAGGAGGCTTCAAGTTTTGTTCCGCGCATCACTTGTGCGAAGAAGCCCCGTGAAATCTATTTGCACGGCTGAAGTCCTCGGTGCCATCCTTGGCCCGAAGGTGTTCCCTGCGCGCTAATCCTTTGCGCGACAGGAAGGAGAGGAGCTTGCGCGACCTTGCGCGCTCCCTCTGTGCACCGCGCCCCTTGCACGGTAGGCACTTGCGCACCCAAGGCGTCCTTTCACCCTTGTGGCTTGTGCACCTTGTGGTGTTGCATCCTGCACACCCGAGTGCCTGTGCACCCCGCGGCTCAAGACACTTGCGTGGCAGTGTTGAAGAAGAGGAGGCCGCGGCTCAAGCATTCCCTTGCGCGCCTCCTTTGAGATCAAGTGAAGAAGACCACCTCGGGCAGTGGGTGTGCAAAGTTGAGGAGAAGGCCGAGGACCTTTGTGCTTTGGGTGCAAAAGGAAGACCACACTTTGTGTGTTTATAAATTGAAGAAGAAGGACAAGTCAAGTGTGTGGACTAAAAGAATGAGTAGTGTATGTGTGCACATGTGAAGAAGATCAACTTTGAGAAGAAGAGGAGTACACACTTATGTGTGTGAATACAAAAGAACTGATCATTCTAAGTGATTGGGTTTTTGGTGAGCAAGACCAACGAGATCTTTTGAAGACTGTTGAAGCTACTTGAAGTTTTGAACAACACCTTTGAAGAAGTGAAGTGAAGCCATGATGAAGATGATGCTGTGGAGTTGGGGGGTTTAACCAACTTGTAATTGGGGGGGGTAACCAATTACTGTGTAATCATCTTTTGGCATAGTGAAGAATCCGTGTTGGAGGGTGTAACCAACACGGCAAGGAGTAGGTCTTTGTACCGAACCTTGTAAATCTCTGTGTTCTGTGCTCTCATTATTACTGCACCACTAAAAGAGTAGATCTAGGCTTTAACCAGCTGCAGAGGTTGAATTGATAATCCAAAGGGAACAATTCATAAAAAGAAAAAGTTATCACTGATTCACCCCTCCCCTCTCAGTGATCACAACCGATCCAGGCATTTCAGATGTTGGGAACCGTGATGGATTGTGAACCAAATTATTAGTTTTTTTATTGAAACTACATTCACTAGTTTGATATGAAAAAATATAATCTTTCTCATAGGCAAAACATAATAGATTACCCACAACGGTTTCAAATTTTCCATATCTCTACAGATCAAATTTTTAAGGTGCATAAGTAATTTTCCCCTTTAAAAAAATTTATTTTTAGATGGAGAAATTGATAAATATATTAAACACCATTAATATATATAATATTTACCCAAGAACATTTGGGATTCATCTGACAATTTATGCAATCATTATCTAACAATAATTTTTTATTTACATCAATGTTCCATATTTCAATAAAATTATAAAATAATAATATTTACTATCATTATAATGATATAATAAATGGATATTCCAAAAAATCATAAAATCATAAAATTACATTTCAGTTATCAGTATTTAAAAATATCAATAATTAGTGGTATATACAACAAAATATCAGAAATTTTTACAAAAAAATAAGAATGAAGATAAATATTTAATACTAATTTTGTTTCCAATTAGCCTCACTTTTTTATTATATTGAATCCTATATATTCGAGTTTCCAAAAAATTAAATAATGTTATATAATTATCAAAAATAACTAATAATATTTACAAATTTCCAAAAAATGTTACTTCATTTCTGAAAATAACTATAAATTTCTACCAATTTCACCTAATTTTCACTAATTACCACTATTTGTTTTCAAATTTTCAGTAATTTTTTCAATTAATAACATGTTATACATATTTTATTATAATTTTTTATAATTTTTTATAATTAACAAAAAATTAGAGCTAATTATCAATACTTTATACTAATTATTAATACTTTTTAATACTTTTTGTTAATATTTTCTATTTTTCTAATTAACTCTTATTATTGATTAATTTCAAAAAATTTATTATTATTTTGATATAATGTTTTTTAATTTATGGTAATAATAGATAATATTTACTAACTATCTTTAAATTTTTTAATTACTATTCAAAATTACTAATTACTTTTATTTTTTACTAATTTCCAATAATTTTTTTACAAATTAGTACTAATTTTTAATAATTTTTACTAATTTCAGCTAATTTTATAAATTAATGCTTATTAAAAATCAACACTCATTTTTTAATAAATGGAATTAATTAATACTAATATAAACTAATTACCACTAATCAATGATAATTTTTAATAATTAATTCCTTTTTTATTAATTACATATAATTGCAACTACTTTTATTTAATTACTTTTAATTTGAACAGATTAGAACTATTTTTAACAGATTACATTTTTTACTATTAACTCATGTATATAGAAAATATTAATAATTACCATAACTTTTTACCATTTTCACTACTTTTTAACAATTTATGCAAATTTCCACTAATTTATGATAATATTTTCTTATTTATATAATAATTACTAATTTATTATAATTTTTACTATCATTCCCTTATTTTGTGTAAATTATATCTAATTCACACTTATTTTTTTTGGTAATTTATGATAATTATCATTTAATTTATGAAAAATAATTTTTAATCACAATTAGTTTCATATAATTTTTAATAATCGCCATTAATTTTCACTAATTGTCATTATTTTTTACTAATTATATTTAATTTTTACAATTTTTACTAATAATTGGTAATTACAGATATTTTTAACTAATCACCACTAATCCCCACTAATATTCTTATTTACTAATAATTTTTAATAACTAGGACTTATATTTTATTGTTACCACTATTTTTAACAAATTACTGCTAATGTTTACCATTCACAGCTATTTTTAACTAATTATCACAATTTACCGCAAATTTTAACTAATTATTGATAATTCATACAAATATCTATAATTAAACACTTATTTCTCTATTTTCATCTAGTTTCTCCTAATTTCTACTAATTTCTAATAATTTCTAGTAATTTATCCTAGTTTCATTAAACTTTTGCTAATTATAACTAATCAGCACTAACTTTCACAAATTTTAATATTTACAAGTAATTTTCACTAATCAATGGTATTCTTTCTAATTAGTGCTACATTATTCTAATTACCACTAATATTTCTTAACTACCAAAAATTTTCTTTAATTGAAACAAATTTTACCTCATTATTACACATAATTGTATTTTTTACTAATTATTGTTAATTATAACTAATTAACATAATGTTTTATTGATTATCCATAACTATTATTAAATATTCATAATATTTAAATAATCATTGAAATAAATAATAATTATATTGTAATTATATATAATTCATATCAATTACATCTATTTATTAGTAATTGCAACTAATTATTTATAATTACTTCTAATATAAAATAAAATAAATAAATAAATTTCAATTTAATATATTAAAAAATATACCTAAAATTTATCTTTTACAAAAAATAAAACAAAAATTTGATTATCGTAGAGTTAGATCCTTTGAAAAATCAAACAATATATTGAATGAAATGAGAGTGAAAAAGGAATTTCTAGATTTGTGCAACCAAAATTCTACATCATCTGTACATATAGGATATATTACTTATGATTCATCTATTTTTTAAGGATTTCCCTTGCAAATAATATCATTTACTATGTGTTCCCTTAAAAATAGTTTCAAATAAAAAAAATTATGTTATTTTGAATCTATTTTTAACGGGATCCATCATAAATGATTCTCCGTATATATATTATTTATGAAAAATCCTAGAAAAATTAAGGGTTATTGTATTAATGAAATTTGCGATGAAAATGGTTGCAAATATTGGTGGCTGTATAACACGTTATGAATGGTTTCATCCAAATTGTTTCATTATTTATATATGTTTAATGAAGGGAAAATGATTCCCATTGAAATTATAATTCCCAAGGTATGACATGAACCATAGGCCAAAGCATTTGTTATGAGAACCACATTACCACCACAAATAACCAAAAAAAATATTTACTTCCATAGGGAAGTGAGAATCATTTCAAGTAAGACCATTATATAGACTATTTATGATTCCATCCATTCCCATTAAGAAAACATTATTCTCATAGTGTTTTTAGGTATGTGGTCATGGGAACCTTAAACTACGATATTATGTACCATTCATTTTTATGTTATATGAGGTTCAACAACATGGGTGAATGATCCATAATTCATAATTTTTAGATGAATAAAATAAAATACACATTAATTTAATGACATAACAAATTAATTTTAGAGAACTATTTCCATTAAAAATCACCAAATGATTCCTTAAATAAAATATATAATTATGAAATTCCTAATAAATTGATATGATAAGTTAGGTTGTGTTCAACCTTGTATTTTAGCCTATCTCTTTATCATTGATGGTTGAGGCTTACTTGTTACGATATTTATATATGAATTTACTACTAATCCTACGTTAATGTTTGATCATGTGGTGTCTCTGTGTGTGTGTGTATTTTTTTCCATATAATTGTTATTTATTGACTTCATGTTGTCTGTAAGTGTAACTTGTGAGACCTTGATTGATTCCATGATAAAAAAATTACATGCATAGCACGTGAGACCTTTGTTGGTGCGTTACAATATTTTGTGTGCATCTGTATCCTGGAGACTTATTTTTCTATTTATTATTAATGGGACTTGAGGATTATGAAAAGTTAATGATTAAACATGATATTATATCTATCATTTTTATAATTTATTGTCTGTGTTGTTCATTTGTATTCTATATTTGAGCATGTAAATTGATCCACATGGATAATTTCCCTTAAGGTGAATGTGTTAGAAAGTAGTCATCATATACTACGGTTATCCCTAATTCTAGGATATGTCACAAATGTTTTTAGACTATTCCATAATGGGGAATGCATCAGTCAGATGATTTCAGGTTGAAGAAAATAGATTATCCCTCATGAGTGGGATGGGTAAGACAATCAGTCAGTATGTACAAGCACTATCCCATCTGGCGAGATGTGTTTAATTTTTTTGGACTATCACCATGATGGAAGGATTCATCAGTTGTGGAAGATTTAAATTCAACTATAATGGATCCAATGTGGGTATAATCATTACTCATGTCTCTATAGTAAGTGCAAGACCATTCATTATAAATATACGTTTCCTGATTGTTCATTTATGGTTATATGTCATTCATTTTCTTATTAGGAATAGCATGGGGACATTTTTTTAAGATTATCATAGAAAGGTACATTTTATTTAACTATGTTTAAATAGGATTGTGTGGTTGGTATCCTGGTAATATATACTAAAACATTTCATGGGATACCATTGTAATTTCATTCCAGATAATCCCTCAAATTATTTAGGTACATGTTGGGTTGTGGCTTGGGATTGACCATCTGGTAGGATATCAGTCTATGAGTATTGATATAAAGATAATATGATTCTTGGACTTGAATCCAAATCTCTTGTTGTTTTTTTATTTTTTATTATATATGTGATATGACTTATTATTGATCGGTTGGTTATTTCTAGTTTTTCAAATTGAGTCAATTTTTTCCAAATTCAAAATTATATAATAGTATGTTTTTTGTTATTTTATAACTCTAGTTGTATATTTTTTAAATTTTTTATTTATTTATTAATTATGTTTTACATTTATTGTGTTTAAATTCTCCCTACGATTGTACTATAATCCCTCTCATCTATTCGATATAATATGGCATATGTGGAGGCCCTCATGCGGTCATGTGGCTTTTTGGATGAGATCTGGTGATTAATTCAAGATAATTCTAAATATATAAACACATAAAGGTAATAATAAAACTTTAGTTAACATCACATGAATTGATCCTAATCTCCAAGGTCATCCATTCCCTATTCTATTACCAAAATAACAACAAACATCCCAAACACCCAATTTGGGGTTAAAAACATAATCATTATCTTTTTATCATTAGTACCATTAAACATTAAACAATTTTATACATCACAAACTTACTACAGAAAATGTAAATGTTAGATCAATTTCATCCACTTTCTTTTTCTATTTCTAAAGTTTAATATAATTTTGAGACACTCTTCAATAATAATATCCTCTTATGATTATGATCAATTTTCTCTACTATACCCATTTACTATTTTTTAAAATAATTTTTCATCATTTTCCATTAAATCCATCATTCATGAAACCTTAATACACATACCTCATGAAAAATAATTCATCATTACCTAGGTAAATTGAATAAATAATAAGGGAGATAAAAAATGAACATTAAGGGAAAATATAAGAGTTGAAAATTAAATTTCACAAGTGACTATAATAGGAGAACAAAAGAACAATGAAATAATAAAAGTGCATGATAATTACATAAGATAATTAATTTACATAAAATGGTGGATTATAAATCAGGACACAATGAATAAATATTCTACATTAGTCAAGAGTCTCATAAGTAAAAATATTGATCCATCGGAAAATAATACAACACTAAAGGATCCATTAAAACTCAATGAATGTGTTAAAAATAATGTAGTTATCTTGGAACTAGAAACATTCATCATATAATCATCTAATTATATAATTCTTATATATCATGGGTTAATCCTACAACCCATATGTTTAATAATATTTTATGTGTAAATTTCAAATAGTTGTTTGTGTCAATTATTTTGAGTAACATAACTCTTTCGTTTCGTAAGAGTATTGTCTCACTAGTTAACTCTATCTTATTACCCAATATACCTATCCTAGTAGAAATCTAAATAGGGGTGACTTCAGTTCCTATAAAAATTTCTATTGAAAATTGTATTTTAAATATTATACCAATTAAAAATAAAACTATCCAGTTAATCAAGAGAGTAAAATATTAAGAGATTGACTTTTCAAATTTTTTCATATAAGATTGATTAATTCTTAGTTATATAAATGTGATATATTGATAAAAAAATTTAAACTAATATATTAAGGAGAATATATTATAACAAATATCCATGACTAGTTATCAATGTAAAACATTGGAATCTAAAATTCTATTTAAAATAGAAAAGTACGAAATTAAGAGACACAATAGATAAAACAAATAGTTTTGTCTCAAGATGAGACCAAATAAACATTACTTGGTCATCACATGTCACGAAGCAATATTTATATTGTCTTGATCTAAAACCCATACCAGGGTTTACAATAGTAAAAAATACGGTCTAGGTCACATGACCTTTTCCACAATTCTATGTGGGAATATAACCTATCACACCACACCCGACCTATTTCAGAGATTTACATAGGTAAAAAAGTGTAAAATATATTTGAGTGATGATATCCTATTTACCCCAGTTTAATTTTGATGAAATAGAGTGTTTAAATACAGGCACACACAGTACATAAAAAATTAATAAAAACAGTGCACAACATATCAAATATAATGAAAAAGGACTATAAATTGATAGATTGTTGTTCTATGAAGCTCTGAAATTTTAGGATGTAGATGATTTGAATTTCATGTCCTCTTGTAAAAACTGAGTATTTTGAGTCTCATGTTCTAGTTTACAGTTCAATGAGAAGTTATTTGTAGATCTTATTCTTCTTAGAGATTATACTACGAGAATTTTAGAGTTTTTAATCCATAACTATTCATCAACAAGGATTCTATAATTCTTCATATATTCTTATGTGTATCGTGTTGCATGAAATCTACTAATCTACTTCTTATATTTTCCAACACACACTTTTTTATATATCGAGTTCTTGTGTTAGAGCTAACGGGATTGAATATCTCAGTACCTTATACCTCATACTGTTTGCTGAGAGGAATAAAAAATAACATTAATTGTATCAGAGTCATTAAATGTATAAAATATTACCATTAGAAATAACATTTAAATTTAATTGAAAAAGATAGAAAATTGTTTATGTATGAAATTTTTTCATAATTTTCCATGAAACAGTGCACTGAAAATAAATTCTTCCCCCTTGGCTTTGAGTAGTGAGATAATCCTGGGGAGACAGTCACGTTGAGACATGGAAAAATGACTTCCCCTTTGTCAATTGTGGAATCGGTAGTAAGAATGTGGTAGTAGATAATTTGTGCAATTTGAAACTGAGTGCACGATCATAGTGTTGGGTCTTTTGGGAAGTTTTAAACTAGTGGAATGACTGTGGTGTTAGGTAAATTATGTCTATTCCTTTTTTAAAATTCTAAAAGGTTTCTTGTTACGGTGTCTTGTAAATGGTATCAAGGAACCCATGTAATGTGATTTATGAAATCTGCATTTGGTTATGGTGTCTTCATCACGGTGTTTGCATTATTGAGTTAGGGTAATGGTTCGAGGGTTGTGGTGTTTAAGACTTTCCAAATATCCAGAACTGGTGGAAAAATTATGGTTTCTCAGATATAGCCAAATATATGTAAAGTCTCTATGAAGTAATATTCACATAATAGATTTAGATTAAACATAGTTTTATTGAAACATAATAGTACAAGATTATCCATAGTTTAATAGATTCATAAATGACTTTTAATAAGTAAAATTTGATATTTGAGCATTAAAATGGATACATGATTTTTGAGAAAAAAATGTGATAAATGATTTGTGAGTATCAAAACATGAGGAGTCCAAGAATCTCCCTCTTTTAATGATCACAAATCATGTAATTTATAAGGAGTCCAAAAAATTCTTCTCCAATAATGAATATTTTTACTTAAATTTCATTACTTATTTCTCCCCCTTTTGGGATAAACAAAAAAGGGAATAAGAAACAATAAATTAAACACTTAATAAAGGTAATCATGAAAGAAGCAAAAAATAGTTCACATTGTATTAAAAATAACAATATAGTTAATTACAAGAATGAGGAAAAATTAAATATATCCCTACCAAAATACATTCATTAATTCTCTTCAACATTATCAGTCTTTTTTCCCTTGGAAGAGAATTCATAAGGAGGCATAGGATAAGATGTAGAAGTGGTACAAGGGATTGGTAAAACTATGATAGACCAAAAATGAACTCATTCATAGACATAGGGTTCAACAAGTGGTTTTATTATACTAAGGAACGGGTTGTGCAATGATAATAAGTCTGATCTAGATTAGAGCCTGAGATACCAACATGGTAGTATGAGAAAATATAGTAGAGGGGGAAGGATTTGAACCAGTTCCCAAAGGGGAAGTTTCAAGATACACAATGGTAGTACATTTCACATGTTTATAGGGTGTGAAATACATAATTAAATTGTTGATGAACTCACATCCACACTGCATAACCTTCTCGAAGTCATTTTTTTCAATGAATATCTCTAGTGTTTGTGTGAATTTATTGATCTTATGCACTTGATCTTTAAGGGATTTAATGACTATAAGGATTTTAAAATTCATTACACAGAACTTGATGTGATTTGTCAGCTCATTTTTATAATAAATTCTATTAAAGTAGAGGCCCACATTCATAGAAATTTCTTCTTTAGCTTCATTGGAAATCATTGAAATAAACCTCATCAAATCAAGTAATCAGTCACTATTCTTGATGACATCAGAGAAACCATCTTTATCGATATAGCACAAAAATGTCTAAATATATTATTTAAAAATTGTTCTGATCAGTTCATCTTCCATTGGATGAGATTTCTATCTAGAGGTAGTTGAAGTTGTAACAACATTTTTGAGAGACTTCCATTAATTTATAACCTTTGGTAAACATCCTTATATTCATGAGTTAGCTTGTTATGTCCAACCACTAGCACATCCATCTTGCTGAATATCTTGGTGTTGTTCTCATCCATTTATTCATTAACTGTACATATGTTTGGTTGAATCAGAGATTCAATCATCTGTGGGATTTTTTCACCAACATATTCAACAGGATGAGAATCATTTTCTTGACCAGTTTTCAAGATTTTATACCTATCTTCAACAATAGATTCCAGTTACATCATGTCATCAATACACTGTATATTCTCTATCCTAAATTACTATACTTCATGAAACATATTTGGTTAAATATTCTATTTAATTTTATCTAACAGTAAGGAAGCATCACATTCATCGAGATTAGTGACATGGGAAAGCTGTGACTTCATGAACATTTAATATCTAGATAAAAAAAGTCTTTCAAAATTCATTCAAATCAATGTGACTCACAAAATCAGAATATTCTTGGATAGTATTTAATATTGGGACTTAAATAGGTTCAATATCCTTATTAGTGGTTACTTTTATGGATGAAATTTGATTGAATTGAAACAAAATGGGACAATTTATGCATTTTATTAAGGATTATTAGGTATTATCAACATCAAAATAATTGGAAAACCTATAATAGGTATCCACAAAGCACTAGTTAACAGGTTTGGGAACATTCACTCCTTCTAAATTGGGGTGTTTATCCCCATAACAGTTGCATCTATGATAGGATTAATAGATTCAGACTCCTGATCTATTTTCAAATACTCAGCTCTGTCAGGCTCACCCATCGCTTTTCATGCTTTCTAAAAATATTGTACTATTATTTATTCAGTGGATAAAATAACATCAATTTAATTTTGTTCATACTATTCAAAAGTAGAAGATTCTTTCTCAATATAAGGCTTTTCATCTAAAACTTCCCCTTGTTCTACATCCATCTTTTCTTTTATAATAACTTGTCATTTAGCGGTAGCTACATCATTTTCAAATACATTATGTGGAATACCTAGAATTTTGTATTCCATATCAAACACAGTTCCTTACCTATGTGAATCTATTTCATCTTCTTCCTCTTCATCTGAATATTCAAAAACATCATCTAGTTCAAGACCAACTTCAGATACACTCTTAGGTCAAGAAGGGTTTTCCAATAAAGTAAACATTTCAGGAATTCGTTAGTTATCATCCACCCAAGATTTTGTCCATGGGTTCAAAATATTTTTAAATCTTCTAACTCTACCCTTTGATATAAAAAATCTCATAATCTTCAATTTCTTAGTAATTCAGACAAACTACTCCTTTAGATAACAACATTTTAGAAATGAATCTAGAATAAAATAAGGAGGTGGATTTTGATGTTTTCATGATCATTTCATACCTGTGAAGTATAACATACTAACACAGATTGATCATATTATTAGTATTCATAAGGTCTTTGAAGAATACATATTTATACATAAGGGTATAAAAATATCCTTTCCTAAGACAAATAATATGTTGAATAAACATGAAAAATAGTCTTCTCTAACCATCCTACTCATCAGCAATTGAAATTATCTTCTTCTTATTTCCATTCAATATTCAAAGAGCCTATTCTAGGATAAACACATCACATGGAGGAGGAGGGGAACACTTTTTTAATCCTCAAAAATTCATTTGTAAGGAATTACTAGTATGGTATCACACATCCATAATGAAAATTTACACTATTGTCCCTTTACCCTGCTTAATAATACAAAATCATTTTCAATGTTGAATGAAAACTGAACATACTGATAAAACTCAAAAACTCACATTAGATAAATTGGTATTTTATTTTTTTAACCAGTTAAACCATCCATGTTAATCCAACACTTTCAAAATAAGAAACTATTATGTCATCATTCACTTATTAATGAATTCTTTCTCTAACTCTACTATTCAACTATCAAGGTCGGGATTTAGTAGTACATCAAGAATTACTTTCAAAGCCATTTTCACTCTCTTCTAAGACCTACACTTCTCAAGAGTTGATGAAGAATGAATATTCATTCTGGTCATCCAATATGGGTTTAAGAAAGATGAATGGTTGAAAAGGATGACCGTTTGAGATATAAGGGTTTTGTTTTTACGAAAAGGGAGCTCGAGTTAAGGGAGAAGTGAATAATATCAAGTTATTGTTATTTAGGAATTTGAAATGACAAAAAAAGATTTGTGGTATAAAATAAAAAAAATAGTCTATAGAGTGATACAAAAATGTAAATTCTAAATATATAAATACGAGTTATTATGTTGAGATCAGACTATGTAGCCACAGTGTCATCATTACAGTGTGACTCAAAAATAGTGTAATTGTATCACTGAGGAAACAAGAATGTGACTGTGACTAAGAGACATTAATTGTGATACTGTAAGTGTGATATAGTAAAATCAAGATAGTATCTTCTGAAATTGTGAATCATGAAACCATAAACTGTGAAACATTAACTTTTCACTTGAGGCATATCATTCCTTACTCATATATCATGTAATTAATTCATTCAGAATTTAATGTATTAGTTAAAATATAATCAAGATAATGTTCAGTGCTAATGAATTCCAATGTAATATCACCCATTGTAATATTATCAATCAAAAATTGATGTCTATCATCAATATGTTTTGTTCTTGGATGTGAGACAAGATTATTTGAAATGTTAATTGAACATGTATTGACAAATGTATAGGTACATGTCTAAATAAATATCCATATTCTAGTAATTTTTTATTCATCCACAATAATTGTGCACAACATTTACCTGCAGCGATGTATTCATATTTATTAGTAGATAATGCAATAATTTTTTTCATACTACACCAAGGTACAAGAGACATTCCTAAAAGGTTACATGTTTCAAAGGGTCATTTTTATGTGACTTAATACCACCAAACTCAGCATCTGAATAGAAAAATAAGTCAAATGATAGTTTTTTAGGATAAAATAATCCTAAATTGGTTTTATGTTTGAGGTATTTTAAAATTATTTCAAAATCAAGAAGATGTGACTCATTAGTATTTGATTGAAAAGGTACACTCATGCAAACACTGAACATAATAATAGTCCCACTATATTTTAAATATAGTAAACTTTCCATATTTCCTCTATAAATGGATTGATCAACATATTTAACATTTTCATCATGATCTATAATACATGTTTTTCAGATTAGAGTATCAATACTTTTAGTTTTATCCAATTTAAAACGATTTTGAATAACATTAATATATTTTCATTGATTCAAAATAAAACCTTCGTTATTTGGGATGATTTGACAGCCAAGAAATAATTTTAGTTCACCAAAAAAACTCAATTAAAATTCATTTTTGATCATATTTTATAAATTAATACATAGAAAACTTTTTGAATACCAAAAAACAAAAACATTTACCTAGATTTGAACCTCTAATATATCCTTAGAAATTAATTTTATAAAATGTGTATGATAACCTATAAATTTTGTACAACCTTTTGAAATAAGATAACTACAAAATATATCATAATAATCTCTTTCAGCCTTTTTAAAAACCATATAATTCATTTGTTAATTTAGAAACATGATTTGGAATGAGAGGGTTTGTAAATCTAGGTGTTGTTGAGAAAAAACATCCTCAACTATATAACTATTTAGGAATGCACTATTGACGTCAATTTGATAATGTTATAAATAGAGACGTGCTGAATATGAACGAATAATTCTAATGGCCTCTAATATAGATATTGGTGCAATGGTTTCTTCATAGTCAATTCCTTATTTTGAATATATCATTGTGTAACCAATATAGCTTTGTTTTTTACATTGTTACCAACTTCATCTACATTGTTCCATAAGACATATTTAGTTCTTATGGTCATGGTGACTTTGGTTTTATCCAAAATTTTATAAACATTATTCAATTGAAATTGATTTATCTCCTCTTACATAGACATCACCCAAAATTAATCATTCATAGCATCATTGATGTTTTTATGTTCAAGTTTTGACAAGAAAGCATGATGATAAAACTTGTCTATAAGAGAATCTCTAGTATGTGTTATTTATCTAAATCATTAACAATTGAATTTTATTTTTGTTTCTTACGGGTTATAATAGATCTATAAAAATGAACGAGTAATTTTAGGTTGTTCAATTGGTTCAGGTTCATTATGGATTGAATCGGGTGAATTTCTCGAACTGTAATTTTTAATATATTCCTTCATAAGATGGTCTGAAGATTATTCATTCACGTTTAGATTTGACATATCATTGTCAAGATTATATATAGAGGTAATAGGTTCATGTGGATATGTTTCATCGAATTTGATATTAATATATTATTCTATATATTATTTTCTTTTGTTAAAGTCTTTATAAGATTTACTAAATATTAAATATCCTAGAAAAATTACTTCATCACTATTTGAAGAAAATTTTCTCGATTATACTTATTATTAAGAATATAGAAATAGAAACCAAAAAAACATTGAAGTAATTAACCTTCAGTTTTCCATTATTTCAAAACTCATATAGAGTTCTTTTAATAAATGGTCTAATTAAGACTCTATTGATAATGTATCATGTTGTATTAACAGCTTCATCCAAAACATATATAGGTAAGTCAGACTCAATAAGCATGGTTATAGTAATTTCATGTAATTTTTTATTTTTTTTTCATTCTAGAAATACATTTTTTTGAGTTGTTTTAGTGGTAGTGAAGTTATAAATATATCCACTTTATAAGAAAATAGATTAAAACTTTTGGTTTTCAAACTCCTATCCATGGTAACTTCTGAGAGATTTAACCCTATGTCCATTATGATTATCTACAGTCATAGCCTATATAGTAAAATGATAGAAAGCTTCAATTTTTTGATCCAAGAATAATGTCCATGTATAGTTCAAGTAGTCATCTACAAGAAAATAAACATATTTCTTACCATTTAAACTTTAAATTATAGATGGTCCAAAAAATAATGGGAACCTTTTTGAGAGATATTTAAATTTAATCTTCATTCTTTTATTTGAATGATATTTTGTGTTGTTTACCCATTTGACAAGTTTTTCATACTTTATCATTTGGAATCTCATGTATGGGTAAATCCTTGTCCAAAACGTTTCTAGTATTTTGTAGAATGGAGATTATATTGTAGTGTCCTAGTATTCTATACCAAAACCATTACACTTTGTGAAATAAAACTAAGCATGAAATATTTATAGATATTAAAGAATCCTTGTTAATAAAAAAAATCATTCATAAAAGAAGAAAATATTAATTTATTTTTAGAGTTAAAAACATTACAAGAATCATTTTCCAATTTAAAATTTATACCAAAATCACATAGTTTTTATGTACTAAATATATTATATTTCAATCCATCAAAAAAAGTACATTAGATATTAAATAATATTTACAGTTACCAATCTAGATGAGGCAATTTATTTTTCCTTTAGCAATGTCAACAAAAGTCATACTCCCACAATAAATATTTATTAAATTATTGACGAATGAGTATTCTCCTTTCATGTGTCTTAAAAATAAAATTTCAATGCACGATAATATTTCAAAGGAGATATTCATTAAATCTTCTTACAAAATAATAAAACAGAAAACAAATTTTAGTACGTTGATTTTTTTGGGTCCAGTAACATTAGTAACATGTACTTTAGGAACCCATATCTTCTTCATGGGATTCCTATCAGCAGTATGTTATATATTTAAAAAATTAATTTATTTTTTGTACAATAACTAGAGGTAGTAACTGACATTCATGAATAGGAACTTGTAATATAATTTTCTCTTTTTGGTTGAAAAATTTATTTTCCAGATTTAGATACAAACATGGCTTTGGTGAGACTTTGTTTCTAGGTTGATATCCTATACCAGTAGTGTATCTAGGGGAAATTTGTTTTCCAAGAATCTCTGTAAGAGTATTCTTGCCATAGGTAAATTTTCTCTAGGTCCTTTTTGAACTGTTCCTTAGATAATATATGTTCATTGTTCTCATTCAGTAATTAAACATTTTTCCCTTACTGAACAGCAAGTTCAAATTTGACAGCAGTAGATAAGACATGATGTTTAATTAAATATTTATATTTATCATTTAGTTCATTACATGTGTCTTAAATTATATTACAATATTAAAATAATTATTCAATAGTTATATTTTTAGAATAACTTTCATATCCAAAATAATATGAATATTTTAGATGAGATGTAACTCCCCAAGCATCCAAGGTACACTTCCCTTCCAATAATACAATAGCGTGTGTTGTACGCAACTTTCAGTTCTAACACACCACAACCAATCAAACTAGCCTTTATGAATCGTAATACCCACTTTTTTTAAATATTATAAATTATATCATTCAAAAATGACTTCATTTTTGAAATTTTAATACTAAATTAACTTAGGGTGAGTTTTTTGTATTTTTATGAAAATATTCAATATTTGATGAATAGTGAAAAACACTAAGTTATAGTTTAAAACTAACCTTTTTTAATTAATTATTTATTTTATTTAAATTTATTTTAAGTCAAAATATATAAATAATACCTATATAATATTGATTTAATTAATTGGAGTCAGTTTATAATAATTTTAGATATATAAAAATTTTATTGAACTTTTTACTGTCTTTTACACACCTCCTCGGAGCATTTGAAAATTTGCATAAAACATAATTTTAACACTTCTCTGAGTTGAATTTAGAAATTCTGAGAGACATGGTTGATATCAGTAAGTAAATTGTGGTTCAATGATATGAAAATAATTGTTCGTGAATAGTAACTTTCGAATTTTATTTACCACAGTTAAAAGTAAATAGGATAATTAATGGTAAAAATGATATTATTAATAACATATCAAATGTCCTAATTATATTGGATATGTGTAATTAGACAAAAAAATATATTATCAATAAAATATTTTCTTTTAGATCCACTTTGATTATATTCAGATAATTATTATTATTTAATTCAAAATAAGAGTTAAAAGTGATAAAATCTAAGTTAAATAACTAAACCATTTTTAATATAGGGTTATAAATAAGATAAAATTGACTATAAATATTCATTATAAAGATAAAAATATTATCTACATAATAGTATGTTTTTTTTAATTTTTCAATATTTTATAATTTAATTTATTTAGGACAAAATGATGATGCAGTAATTACCTTATTAATGACATTTTAAAATAATTAATATTATAAATACCCAAATAATTGTAAATTGAGACTTTGTATGAATTAAAATTATTTTTTAGGATAATATGACATTTAGGGTTGATTAAATATATATTTTTGAAGTAATAATGTTGTAACGAATTTAGAAAAAAAATACCAAATAGTGTCAAAATTGACATAAAAGAGTTTCTAAAACAAATATTATATTATTAATAGGTTTTATATTTGTTAAAATATAAATTTCTTCCAAAGGGATTAAATACTATTATATATGTCTTGAAAAAACCACATGCTGTTCTCTTGGATTTTTATAGTATGTTTATTAACTATATAATATAAAAATACAAAGAGACATGGTAAATGTCAATCTATTAAACCAAGAGTTAAATAAAAAAGATAAGGTTAATATTGTGACCTGGACCAATCTATAACCTACTGGTTGAGTATTTTTAGACCCATACACAACATATACTTTAAATACTTCAGTTTGTATCTTTTAAAAACTGAAGATGATTTTATTATAAGATAATATTTCAGTCATTTCCTAAGGTACCCCTCACCCCTCTTATAATAGGGAACATACCCTTATCTCTATTTCACAGATTAAAATCCATTTGGTTCGGCCAAACCCTATCAAAATAATCTCTCAACTATCCACCCTTCATCTTAGAGGCCTTCCTTTAGTCAGAAAGCCAACCTATGGATCCCTTTTGATCAAATCAAATGGAATAACCCGAACAAAAGGAAAATATCTCACCATGTCTTTCATGTTTTTCCTTCTTTCCTTATTTTTTATATTATAAAATAAAAACACTAGTATATTATATATACTATGATGTTATTATAAATATGGTGCAACAATATTCATTATTCTATCCATCCTTTTAATGACTTGTAACCATACGTGCATATGTGCTGATTATCATCTCCATGTTGTGGTGTTGTTGTTATCCAATACATTATTATTTGGATGGGTATAATAATGATGTATAAATGATTTAAATAAAAAATATAACATGATATTGATTCTTTATATATGATATACCATCCAATTATATATAAATTTAATATCAAAATATTGATATTGTCGCTCGTGTGTAAGTATAGATTACCATCTCCACGAACACGTTGAGAATCATTCCCCATCGTATCAATTCAAAACTAATTTTCATTAGGTGATTAAAAATAATGTTTAAAACTTAATATCATTCTGAATATGAATAAGATACATCCAATATATTACAAACATTACTTACGTAACAAATAATATAAAGTAAAATGAATCATTTAACACCCAAAAAGACGATAATAATAAAATATTATTTGCAAAGAAATATTAAAAGATCATATATGATGTCATATTAATTTATATGATTATTTTATGATTTAATAAAAATTAGTTCACAATTATACATGAGGTTAACCTACCCTCGACTGTAAAGACCCGTAAAATTCAAGAGAAATTTTTTCTTAATTTTCTTTAGAATTTTACAAGAGCGCGGTTTCAGACGGCACCTGATTTCGAGGCCCGGAGTGCCCGGAATTAATTTCTGAAGTTTGGCTCGGGTACGTTCAGTGAACGAACGAGCGGGAATTCCTAACTTTTGATCTGGTGCTCGGAATAGAAATCCGAGTGCACCGATGAACTCGCAGCGCCGATATTCGCTTGAAGAGACCTTTTCGGGAGTTGCGTTTGTTGCGGGTTGGAAGTTAAGTTTTGGGGTTTTTAGTTTGAGTTAAATAAAATTGTGAAGAACAATTTTATTTTTACTTGTTAAAACCTATCAAAGGAGGTTGGAAGTGGGACCCACACCCACTTAACCTCCCTTGGGAGGATTAAGTGTGGTGGGGCCCACACGAACCCCTAATTCTTTTCAAATTCCCTAACCCCTCTAAACCCCCTCTTAATTACGTAACTCTTCCCTACTTTATTTCTTGCCAACCTATCTCTTCATTTAATTTTGTCAACTCTAGATTTAATTAATGAATTGAATTCAACTTTTGAATTTTGAAAGGTTGGCAAAGTAAAAAATAAAATAAGGTGTAGCTTATTTTATTTTGGGTTGATCGTTTGTCTTCTTGAGAGGTGGAGAGCTCTTCTTCTTCTTCAAAGTCAACGAAGAACGCGAAGAACGTCGTTCTTCAACGAAGAACTTCTCCGTCGAAGAACATGGTTCATCTGCGACGCCGTATCCGCGACGCGACGTACTTCTTCCGCGTCATCTCTTCCGCGACGGTTTTCCGCGACGAACGCCATCGACAACGACTCTTCCTCCGCGACACCGATATTTCACGACTACGTCAACGTGCGACTATCGAGGTAGAGGTTCTTGAGTTCGTTGTTTCTTTATTATTTGACTTTCCTCAAGACTTGACGAGGAACGCTCTTTTTCCGACGAAGAACGCCGCTTCCTCCTCGGACCTTCTTCGTCGGCATACGAAGATTCGCCATCGACGTATCTCTTCGGGCATATCTCTTCGTCAACGGATTTGACGAACGACGACCGCGACGCCCGACCTCCGCGACGCCGTCTTCCGCGGAACGTAGACGAATCTTCGAATCTTAAACCCGAGGTAGGGGTTGTTGATTTAATATTTATTTATTTCATTCTTACTCGTGGTTTGTATGACTAACGTGAGAATGTTGTTTCTTAAAAGTTGTGTTATTATTTTAACGTGAGGGGGGCCGGACCGCATGAACACGGCCGAACCCCCTCCATCGTTCATGTTGATTATTCTTGCGGGCGGAAGCAAGGTGGCGTGGTGTCGTCGCACCACGCGGATAATTGTACGTTTAACTTACGCGATGCCGTCGCGTGCGCACCTTGGAAGAAACAACAAGAACGCGACGCCGTCGCGCCGCTTTGAATGATTATCAAGCACGGCGAAGGGGCGCGGTGCCGTCGCACCGCGCCGGATTACGAACGCCGCGGCCGGTTCCGGGCCGCGGCGGGACGAGGAGACCGCGGCCGGTTCCGGGCCGCGGCGGAAGAGAAGACCGGCGGCCGGGCCGCCGGCGTCGGAAGCCGAGGAGGGGACCGGAATTTCCAGTCCCGTTGGAGAAAACCGGCCGGCCAGCTGGCCGGCCGGATGTCATTAAACCGGGGGAAATAATTCCCCCGGCCAGCACATAAAACCCCCCTCTTTAAGAGGGGGGCGGTTCCATAAAAGGGGGGCAGCAGCCCCCCGGTTTGACTCTCCAAAACCGGCCCCCACGTGGGGGCCGTTTTGTTACTCAGGCGCGGCACAAAGGTCACGCCACCTTGGAGAAGCGGGGGTTAGCCCCCCGCGTGCCAGCCTCGTGCGGCGCCAGGCGCCGGCCGCCGCGCCGCCCCAGGGGGGGGGGGGTCGGGCCGGGTCGGCCCGGACCCGGACCCCCCCGTTTCGAACCAGAAATGGTTTTTAGCCCATAGCATGAGCCTCGGACCTCCGAATGATGAACCGTCTACGGAAACGCGATCCTTGGATCGAGACGGTCGTTTCGGTTTACTTTGAGTTCGGCCAGGTTGGTTCGTTCACGAAACCAACCGGGCCTTCGGAACGGAAACGCTCATATCTTGAACTACGAACGTCCGATTGACGCGCCGTCAGTCGCGTTGTGTTCCTCTTGGTGAGACGGATCTTTTTGTATACTCCGCCCGAGGTTTGGACGCAGGTGGTGTACGGCCGGGTTGGTTCGTTCACGAAACCAACCGGGCCCTCGGAGCGGAAACGCTCATATCTTGAGTTCCGGACGTCCGATTGACGTGCCGTCGACTTTGATGAAATCCTCTAAGTGAGACGGATCTTTTGGAATAATCCGCCCGAGGTTTGGACGCAGGTGGAGTACGGTCGGGTTGGTTTTGCCTTAAAAACCAACCGGGCCCCGGGAACGAAAATGCCAATAACTCTCAGACCGGACGTCCGATCGACGCGCCGTCTGTTGCGTTGAGTTCCTGTTGACGATACGGAACTTTTGGATACATCAACTCTGGTCTTTGTGACAGTTGATGTATCAGCCTCTCGGCTCGTGGAGCGGATCCTCCGAACGAGCTTACTGTGTGCGGGAACCCTAGTGCTGGCTGCGACTGTTACTGTGACGACTACTACTACTGCTACTGTGACTGCGACGACGACAGTACAGAGATCCTGTGTGGATTCGACGACGACGACTACAGCACTCAGCGATCCTACGTGGAACAGTGCTACCGAACCTGTGTGAACTGAATCTTCTGTTTACCTTGAGCGGTGGAGCGCTTGGGTGTAGCGGCGGACCCGTGGTACTTGACAGTGGTGGTGCGCTTGGATGCAGCAGCAGACCCTTGGCGGTGGAGCGCTTGGTTGTAGCGGCGGACCCGCGATACTCTACGAAGTATGTGCGCTTGGTTGTAGCGACAGACCCGCGAAGGTGGAGACGTGCGTGCGGAGTACGGAGACCGTGTAGATGACTGAGACCTGACGACTGTTTGACCGTGGCGCACCTGTCTCCTTTCAGGATGGCCCCACGACGGCAGCCAGCTAGGGTTCCGAGAGTCGAGCGTGACGACAGCCCACCGAGCGACGAGGCCAGATATCACTCAAGTTTCGAGGTGAGCATGACTCGTAGGCGGCTGAGGACTGGATTGAGGAGGTGGTTGTGAGTTTTCTAGAGCTAATACAGCTTCGACAGTACGACATGTCGGAAGCAGAGCACTCAACGTGGCTTACCAATCAATCTTGGTACTCGTTGGTTGCGTTGTGATCAGTTCTTTAGACTCGAACTTCTGAGCGAAGTGTGTCTAAAGGACATCCGAACCAATTCTTTTCCTCTATGCATTCCTACCTATGTTAGGATGCTAGAGAGAACCTTAGTGGTTGTGAACGTTAGCAGTGAAAGGCAGGAAACTAGCGCCAGTCTCAGAGACTCGGGCGTGTAAAAATGTTTCAGGAGGAGGAAGTGCTAAGGACAGATGAATCTGCAGGGTAGCAGACGTGGAAGCGGAGCTTGGAGAGCAGCATGTGGTGGTGTACATTTCGACATGTTACGACCACCCGACTTAGTAGTCCCCACCAGGCTCAGGGAGCAGGAGGGCTGGGGAGGAGAGTAGCTGCATTACGGTCAAGGAGTGTGACACAGGAGCTCTAAGAATGATTCGTGGTACGGATTATGTCTACTACGAGCTGCCATATCTATAGACATAAGAACCAATCATTCTACCCTTCCACGAATCATGTCCCAGACCAAGAAGTTCCGGGTAAGCCGTAGACTTGACCCTCACGTCTGGAGATACCTTTGGGAGGAGACTCGATAATCACGCTTACGCCGACGGTGTGATTTGACCTAGAGGTGAGAGTTTCGGTTGGAATCTCTTGGTGGCAGCGTAGAGGCCTTACGACGTTGATCTGGGTATGGTTTTGATCCACAAATCATACCCCGGTTGACTGTTTTAGGCAAACGTCGGAATGGGTTTTCCTTGGTCGGCGAAAAAGGAAACCCTGGGCAGCACATGTTAAACTCAGGCATAAGAGGGTGTGACCGATCACTCTTGAGTTGGTCAAACCTACCCTTGTGGCAGCAGGAGTTTTGAGTTTCAGTTCTAACCTAAAAAGGGAAACCTCTTGAATTCGAGGGTGATGAACACGTTCTTATACGGTCTCAAGCCGATGAGGTTTCGGAGATGTGGCCGAAGCGGCATGTTATCTCCGAAGTTCAATGGACCCTTTTGATCTTCAGCAGGGTGGGCGAAGAGGTTTACCGCTTGACCCTACCACCTCAGTTGCACCGGGTGCATAATGTCCACCACGTGTCTCAGCTGTGGAGATACGTGTATGTTTCTTCACACGTCATCGACCCCGGGGAGTTGGACGTCGATGACAGGGCGACAAGCACAGAAGTTCTAGTAGAGATCGAGGATCGACAGGAGCAGGTTCTACGTGAACGGTTGCTTCCTCTGGGGTGCTTCTCGGGTAGCACGAGATCTTCAGGTGAGCATATGGGAGCGTAAAGCTCAGTTGCGTGCTCAGTACTACCTTGTTTCCCTTAAGTGTGAGTTGAAGCTTTACGGGGACGTAAAGCCCTGAGGTGGGAGTAATGTAAAGACCCGTAAAATTCAAGGGAAAATTTTTTTTTTCTTAATTTTCTTTAGAATTTTACAAGAGCGCGGTTTCAGACGGCACCTGATTCCGAGGCCCGGAGTGCCCGGAATTAATTTCCGAAGTTTGGCTCGGGTACGTTCAGTGAACGAACGAGCGGGAATTCCTAACTTTTGATCCGGTGCTCGGAATTGAAATCCGAGGGCACCGATGAACTCGCAGCGCCGATATTCGCTTAAAGAGACTTTTTCGGGAGTTGCGTTTGTTGAGGGTTGAAAGTTTATTTTAGGGGTTTTAGTTTGAGTTAAATAAAATTTGTATAGAACAAATTTTATTATAACTTATTAAAAACCTACCAAAGGAGGTTGGAAATGGGACCCACACCCACTTAACCTCCCTTGGGAGGATTAAGTGTGGTGGGGCCCACACGAACCCCTAAACCTTTCAAATTCTCCCAACTCCCTTAACGCCTCATTTATTGGCTTAAGTTACCCTTTTTAATTATGGGAGTTAAACCATTTTGAATTTCAAACTTTTGAAATTCTAATGTGTTTTGTAATAATAAAATAAGATGTTATCTTATTTTATTATGGGTTGTTTGTTTGTCTCCTTGAGAGCTTTTGGAGAGCTTCTTCTTCATCTTCAAGCTCTGACGAAGAACGAAGAACGCGGCGTCCTTCTTCCACGACGTCGGACTGCAACGCGTTGGTTTTCCTCCACGACGCCGCAACGCATCCTCTCCGCGACGTGCTTTCCGCGGCGAATCTTCGTCCGACGCCGCAACGCACTTTCCGCGACGTGCTTTCCGCGGCGAACCTTCGTCCGACGCCACAACGCACTTTCCGCGACGTGCCTCTCGCGGCGAACCCGCGTCCGTCTACCGCGATGCCGACGACGTCTTCTTCCGTGACGACCGACCTCCGTGATGTCCGATCTTCGCGACGCTCGTCCTTCGCGGATCGTTGACGAGCTCCGCGAACTTCCTTCGATGTAGGGGTTGTTGTTTAAATCTTTAATTATTCCATTCCTTGCTCGTGGATCGCATGTCTACGTGAGGCTTTGAAATATTTTATTTAAGTGTTATAGTTAACGCGAGGGGGGCCGGACCGCACGAACACGGCCGAACCCCCCCCCCCCCCTCCATCGTTCTTGTTTAATTCTTGCGGTGGAAGCAAAGTGGCGTGGTGCCGTCGCACCACGCGGATTACCGTACGTTTATTTTACGTGGCGCCGCCGCGCCACGCTGAGGTAGAAACTTCAAGAACGCGACGCCGTCGCGCCGCGTTGAAAAGAATCAAAGCACGGCGAAGGGGCGCGGTGCCGTCGCACCGTGCCGGATGACGAACGCCGCGGCCGGTTCCGGGCCGCGGCGGGACGAGGAGACCGCGACCGGTTCCGAGCCGCGGCGGAAGAGAAGACCGACGGCCGGGCCGCCGGCGTCGGAAGCCGAAGGGGGACCGGAATTTCCGGTCCCGTTAGAGAAAACCGGTCGGCCATCTGGCCGGCCGGATACCATTAAAACCGGGGAATTTAATTCCCCGGCCACCTCATATAAACCCCCCTCTTTATGAGGGGGGGGGGGGGCGGTTCTTTGAAGGAGGGGGGCAGCCGGCCCCCTCGGTTCCGCACCAGCAGGCCCCCCACGTGGGGGGGGGGGGCTTCTTTAAAAAAAAATAAAGGGCGTGGCCCTTTGTGCCGTGCCGCCCCTCAAAAACCGTGGGGCTTAGCCCCCGCGTGCGTGCGGCCTCCCCGCAGGCGACAGCCGCCGCGGTCCCCCGCGGCTCCCCGCGCCGCCGCGCCGCCGCGCCGCCGCCGGCCGCCGTGCCGCCGCCGACCGCCGCCGCCGGGGGAGGGGGGGGGGGGGTCGGGCCGGGTCGGCCCGGACCCGGACCCCCCGTTTCAAACCAGATTTGGTTTTTGGCCCATAACTTGAGCCTCGGACCTCCGATCGACGAACCGTCAGCGGCAACGCGATCCTTGGATCGAGACGGTCGTTTCGGTATATCGCACTCAAGGTTTCGGATTACTTTGAGTTCGGCCGGGTTGGTTCGTTCACGAAACCAACCGGGCCTTCGGAGCGGAAACGCTCATATCTTGAGCTACGAACGTCCGATTAACGCGCCGTCAGTCGCGTTGTGTTCCTCTTAGTGAGACGGATCTTTTGGCATACTCCGCCCGAGGTTTGGACGCAGGTGGAGTACGGCCGGGTTGGTTCGTTCACGAAACCAACCGGGCCCTCGGAGCGGAAACACTCATATCTTGAGTTCCGGACGTCCGATTGACGTGCCGTCGACTTTGATGGAATCCTCTAAGTGAGACAGATCTTTTGGCATACTCCGCCCGAGGTTTGGACGCAGGTGGAGTACGGTCGGGTTGGTTTTGCCTTAAAAACCAACCGGGCCCCGGAGACGAAAATGCCAACAACTCTCAGACCGGGCGTCCGATCGACGTTCCGTCTGTTGCGTTGAGTTCCTATTGTCGATACGGAACTTTTGGATACATCAACTCTGGTCTTTGTGACAGTTGATGTATCAGCCTCTCGGGTCGTGGAGCGGACCCTCCGAACGAGCTTGCTGTGTGCGGGAACCCTAGTGCTGGCTGCGACTGTTACTGTGACGACTACTACTACTGCTACTGTGACTACGACGACGACAGTACAGAGATCCTGTGTGGATTCGACGACGACGACTACAGCACTCAGTGATCCTACGTGGAACAGTGCTACCGAACCTGAGTGAGCTGAATCTTCTGTTTACCTAGGGCGGTGGAGCGGTTGGGTGTAGCGGCGGACCCGTGGTACCTGACAGTGGTGGTGCGCTTGGATGCAGCAGCAGACCCTTGGCGGTGGAGCGCTTGGTTGTAGCGGCGGACCCGCGATACTCTACGGAGTGTGTGCGCTTGGTTGTAGCGACAGACCCGCGACGGTGGAGACGTGCGTGCGGAGTACGGAGACCGTGTAGCCGACTGAGTCCTGATGACTGCTTGACCGACTCGACTTGGAGTGAGTCGACTAGCCCAGTGGACGGAGCGCCCAGTAGTTGGCAGCAGACCCATGGCGGACGGAGCGCCTGGTAGTTGGCAGCAAACCCGCGGTACTCGACAGGAGGAGTACCTCAGTAGGCTATCTGGGTGAGCGCCCGGTATTTGGCAGCAGACCCTCAGCGGACGGAGCGCCCGGTAGTTGGCAGCAGACCCGCGGTACTCGACAGGAGGAGTACTTCAGCAGTCTTAGGTTAGTGAGCGGCGGCCTCGGAGTCGTGACAGGACCACTGTACACTCTAGAGACGGAGCTCTTCAGTAGTTACGTTTTCAATAATAAAAATCCTGGTTTGAGCTGAGTCAATGATCTTTGTGTTTCCTCATGATTGAGATGGACCGCTTGATAACTTAGGTATATGTATGGGCATATACCTGGGTAATAGTTATCCGTTGATTTCATAAACTTGTTATAAACTGTGTGGACTTGTACTGTTATCCTGTGTGGATTTACTGTTTACTCTTCTTTGTGGATTGGATTGTTCTTGGGCTCGTGTTGGAGCCGAACGGAAATTGGTGACATAGGTATATGTATGGGCATATACCTAATCAATACTGGATGTTACTTCGTGATTGTTACTTTTCTTCGTGGTTTATCCTTTGTGGATTTGAGAGACCTTCAGGGGTCTCGGGGTCCCTACTGAGTAGCTTATACTCACCCCTGCACGGGCTTTGCCCGCACTTCGTTGTGTTGGTTGCAGACGACAGACAGCGCTGACTGCGGTTGAGGCTTTCGGAGTAGGTCGGTACCCGGAGGAGGACCACTGAGCGGGACGTGCTCGGAGCGGACAGTTGGACCCGAGGAGTTGTGGAGCTATCTGTACCTACCCTTCAGGTAGGATCCGTGGTGGACGATCCAGGAGCTGAGCCATCTGTACCTACCCTTCAGGTAGGAATCGAGGAGGACGTCCCAGGAGCCGCTTGTACTTTCAGTTGTTGTTTTCCCTTTCGAGTTGTACTTTACTTTACACTTGGGCTTGTATTTCCGGCCCCCTTTACTTTTCTGCACTTTGTAGTTACTTTCCGCTTGCTGACTCTGTGGTGGTTGTTTCTCTTAAAGGCAATGCCTTCCCTGTTTACCGGGATTTTACGCCTTGGTGCTAGTCGCCAGCCCCTGCACGGGCTTTGCCCGCACTACGTTGTGTTGGTTGCAGACGACGGACAGCGTTGACCTTAGCTGAGGCTTGCAGAGCGGAACGGTACCCGGAGGTGGACCACTGGGCGGGACGTGCACGGAGCGGACGGCGGGACCCGTGGAGCAGAGGAGCTATCTGTACTCACCCTTCAGGTGGGATTTCCAGTGGACATCTCGGAGTAGCGGATTTACTTTTCAGTTGCTGTTTTTCCCTTTTCGAGTTGTACTTTACTTTCAGTTTGGGTTTGTATTCTGGCCCATTTACTTTTCTGCACTTGTAGTTACTTTCCGCTTGCTGACTCTGTGGTGGTTGTTACTTATAAAGGCAATGCCTTCCCTGTTTACTGGGATTTTACGCCTTGGTGCTAGTCGCCAGCCCCTGGTCTATGGAAGGCGGGCTTGGGGTAGTCACGGCATGGGCCTCGAGGGCGGGTCGTGACAAATTGGTATCAGAGATGGTCCGGGCCACGTTAGAGGAGGTCCATGTCATCCAGGAGCGGATGAGGGCAGCACAGAGCCGGCAGAAGTCATACGCTGACAGGAGGCGGGGGCCACTGGAGTTCGAGGATGACGACCACGTCTTCTTGCGGGTCTCACCTCGACGTGGTATTCGGAGATTTGGCCGAGGCGGCAAGTTATCTCCGCGCTTCATCGGACCCTTCCAGATTCTCAGCAGGATTGGTGAGGTGGCTTATCGCCTGGCTCTACCACCTCAGTTGCACCGGGTGCACGACGTCTTCCACGTATTCCAGCTGAGAAGATACGTGCACGACCCGACACACATCATTGACCATGGGGAGATTGACGTTGACGATGGGGCGTCTTTTACGGAGGTCCCGGTGGAGATAGAGGATCGACAGGAGCGGGTCCTGCGTGGGCGATCGATTCCTCTTGTGCGCATCAGATGGCAGCACGGGAATCTCCAGGAGAGCACATGGGAGCGGGAGGCTCAGATGCGTGCTCAGTACCCTCATTTGTTTCACTAGTTTTTGTTGTATCTTTACGGGGACGTAAAGCCCTGAGGTGGGAGTAATGTAAAGACCCGTAAAATTCAAGAGAAATTTTTTATTAATTTTCTTTAGAATTTTACAAGAGCGCGGTTTCAGACGGCACCTCATTCCGAGGCCCGGAGTGCCCGAAATTAATTTCCGAAGTTTGGCTCGGGTACGTTCAGTGAACGAACGAGCGGGAATTCCTAACTTTTGATCCGGTGCTCGGAATAGAAATCCGAGGGCACCGATGAACTCGCAGAGCCGATATTCGCTTGAAGAGACCTTTTCAGGAGTTGCGTTTGTTGCGGGTTGGAAGTTAAGTTTTGGGGTTTTTAGTTTGAGTTAAATAAAATTGTGAAGAACAATTTTATTTTTACTTGTTAAAACCTATCAAAGGAGGTTGGAAGTGGGACCCACACCCACTTAACCTCACTTGGGAGGATTAAGTGTGGTGGGGCCCACACGAACCCCTAATTCTTTTCAAATTCCCTAACCCCTCTAAACCCCCTCTTAATTACGTAACTCTTCCCTACTTTATTTCTTGCCAACCTATCTCTTCATTTAATTTTGTCAACTCTAGATTTAATTAATGAATTGAATTCAACTTTTGAATTTTGAAAGGTTGGCAAAGTAAAATTAAAATAAGGTGTAGCTTATTTTATTTTGGGTTGATCGTTTGTCTTCTTGAGAGGTGGAGAGCTCTTCTTCTTCTTCAAACTCAACGAAGAACGCGAAGAACGTCGTTCTTCAACGAAGAACTTCTCCTCCGAAGAACACGGTTCATCCGCGACGCCGTATCCGCGACGCGACGTACTTCTTCTGCGTCATCTCTTCCGCGACGGTTTTCCGCGACGAACGCCATCGACAACGACTCTTCCTCCGCGACACCGATATTTCACGACTACGTCAACGTGCGACTATCGAGGTAGAGGTTCTTGAGTTCGTTGTTTCTTTATTATTTGACTTTCCTCAAGACTTGACGAGGAACACTCTTTTTCCGACGAAGAACGCCGCTTCCTCCTCGGACCTTCTTCGTCGGCATACGAAGATTCGCCATCGACGTATCTCTTCGGGCATATCTCTTCGTCAACGGATTTGACGAACGACGACCGCGACGCCCGACCTCCGCGACGCCGTCTTCCGCGGAACGTAGACGAATCTTCGAATCTTAAACCCGAGGTAGGGGTTGTTGATTTAATATTTATTTATTTCATTCTTGCTCGTGGTTTGTATGACTAACGTGAGAATGTTGTTTCTTAAAAGTTGTGTTATTATTTTAACGTGAGGGGGGCCGGACCGCATGAACACGGCCGAACCCCCTCCATCGTTCATGTTGATTATTCTTGCGGGCGGAAGCAAGGTGGCGTGGTGCCGTCGCACCACGCGGATAATTGTACGTTTAACTTACGCGATGCCGTCGCGCGCGCACCTTGGAAGAAACAACAAGAACGTGACGCCGTCGCGCCGCTTTGAATGATTATCAAGCACGGCGAAGGGGCGCGGTGCCGTCGCACCGCGCCGGATTACGAACGCCGCGGCCGGTTCCGGGCCGCGGCGGGACGAGGAGACCGCGGCCGGTTCCGGGCCGCGGCGGAAGAGAAGACCGGCGGCCGGGCCGCCGGCGTCGGAAGCCGAGGAGGGGACCGGAATTTCCGGTCCCGTTGGAGAAAACCGGCCGGCCAGCTGGCCGGCCGGATATCATTAAACCGGGGGAAATAATTCCCCCGGCCAGCACATAAAACCCCCCTCTTTAAGAGGGGGGCGGTTCCATAAAAGGGGGGCAGCAGCCCCCCGGTTTGACTCTCCAAAACCGGCCCCCACGTGGGGGCCGTTTTGTTACTCAGGCGCGGCACAAAGGCCGCGCCACCTTGGAGAAGCGGGGGCTTAGCCCCCCGCGTGCCAGCCTCGTGCGGCGCCAGGCGCCAGCCGCCGCGGCCCGCCGCCGCGCCGCCGCCCTAGGGGGGGGGGGGGGGGTCGGGCCGTGTCGGCCCGGACCCAGACCCCCCCCGTTTCGAACCAGAAATGGTTTTTAGCCCATAACTTGAGCCTCGGACCTCCGAATGACGAACCATCTGCGGAAACGCGATCCTTGGATCGAGACGGTCGTTTCGGTATATCGCACTCAAGGTTTCGGTTTACTTTGAGTTCGGCCGGGTTGGTTCGTTCACGAAACCAACCGGGCCTTCGGAGCGGAAACGCTCATATCTTGAACTACGAACGTCCGATTGACGCGTCGTCAGTCGCGTTGTGTTCCTCTTGGTGAGACGGATCTTTTGGTATACTCCGCCCGAGGTTTGGACGCAGGTGGAGTACGGCCGGGTTGGTTCGTTCACGAAACCAACCGGGCCCTCGGAGCGGAAACGCTCATATCTTGAGTTCCGGACGTCCGATTGACGTGCCGTCGACTTTGATGAAATCCTCTAAGTGAGACGGATCTTTTGGCATACTCCGCCCGAGGTTTGGACGCAGGTGGAGTACGGTCGGGTTGGTTTTGCCTTAAAAACCAACCGGGCCCCGGGAACGAAAATGACAATAACTCTCAGACCGGACGTCCGATCGACGCGCCGTCTGTTGCGTTGAGTTCCTGTTGACGATACGGAACTTTTGGATACATCAACTCTGGTCTTTGTGACAGTTGATGTATCAGCCTCTCGGCTCGTGGAGCGGATCCTCCGAACGAGCTTACTGTGTGCGGGAACCCTAGTGCTGGATGCGACTGTTACTGTGACGACTACTACTACTGCTACTGTGACTGAGACGACGACAGTACAGAGATCCTGTGTGGATTCGACGACGACGACTACAGCACTCAGCGATCCTACGTGGAACAGTGCTACCGAACATGTGTGAACTGAATCTTCTGTTTACCTTGAGCGGTGGAGCGCTTGGGTGTAGCGGCGGACCCGTGGTACTTGACAGTGGTGGTGCGCTTGGATGCAGCAGCAGACCCTTGGCGGTGGAGCGCTTGGTTGTAGCGGCGGACCCGCGATACTCTACGAAGTATGTGCGCTTGGTTGTAGCGACAGACCCGCGACGGTGGAGACGTGCGTGCGGAGTACGGAGACCGTGTAGATGACTGAGACCTGACGAATGCTTGACCGACTCGACTTGGAGTGAGTCGACTAGCCCAGTGGACGGAGCGCCCAGTAGTTGGCAGCAGACCCACGGCGGACGGAGCGCCTGGTAGTTGGCAGCAAACCCGCGGTACTCGACAGGAGGGGTACCTCAGTAGGCTATTTGGGTGAGCGCCCGGTATTTGGCGACAGACCCTCAGCGGACGGAGCGCCCGGTAGTTGGCCGCAAACCCGCAGTACTCGACAGGAGGAGTACCTCAGCAGTCATAGGTTAGTGAGCAGTACCTCGGAGTCGTGACAGGACTACTGCACACTTCAGAGACGGGGCTCTTCAGCAGCTACGGTTTCGATAATGAAAATCCTGGTTTGAGCTGAGTCAATGATCTTTGTGATTCCTCATGATTGAGATGGGTCACTTGATAACTTAGGTATATGTATGGGCATATACCTGGGTAATGGTTATCCGTTGATTTCATAAACTTGTTTACTCTTCTTTGTGGATTGGGTTGTTCTTGGGCTCGGTGTTGGAGCCGAACGGAAATTGATGACTTAGGTATATGTATGGGAATATACCTAAGCAGTGTCAGTTGTTACTTCGTGATTGTTACTTTTCTTTGTGGTTTATCCTTTGTGGATTTGAGAGACCTTCAGGGGTCTCGGGGTCCCTACTGAGTAGCTTATACTCACCCCTGCACGGGCTTTGCCCGCACTACGTTGTGTTGGTTGCAGACGACGGACAGTGTTGACCTTAGCTGAGGCTTGCAGAGCGGAACGGTACCCGGAGGTGGACCACTGGGCGGGACGTGCACGGAGCGGACGGCGGGACCCGTGGAGCAGAGGAGCTATCTGTACTCACCCTTCAGGTGGGATTTCCAGTGGACAGCTCGGAGTAGCGGATTTACTTTTCAGTTGCTGTTTTTCCCTTTTCGAGTTGTACTTTACTTTCAGTTTGGGTTTGTATTCTGGCCCATTTACTTTTCTGCACTTGTAGTTACTTTCCGCTTGCTGACTCTGTGGTGGTTGTTACTTATAAAGGCAATGCCTTCCCTGTTTACTGGGATTTTACGCCTTGGTGCTAGTCGCCAGCCCCTGGCCTATGGAAGGCGGGCTTGGGGTAGTCACGGCACGGGCCCTGAGGGCGGGTCGTGACATCGACCAAGTAAAAGTAGAAGGTAAGGATTAATTCTACATCCTCTTCATTATTCAAGGTTATTTATATGTAATTATCTACTAGGTCCTCTTTATCATCCTCATCCGTGTTTTCATAAAAACGTATTCCAAAACAAATACTACATACTAGACTATGGATTAGATTCATTGATACACTTATTTTACCATATAGGTTTTTAAAGGAATATTTCATTTGTTTTCCAAAAAGTTACTTTATAACCTTTTCGACAAAATTAAGGTAAGAATGTTTTTTTAACATATACGGTAGGTGTAGCTATTTTCTGCCGTTATAACATCATCGAATATTACCTTAAAATATTACAAAAAAAATTCAAAATAAATGTTTTCTTTTATAATTATGCAACATTAAATGATTTCAAAAAAAATAATGAGATATTTCTCTTAAAAAATTTTGATTTCATATATTTCAACATCCTTTAATGTATTTTTATCTAGTTTGAAGTTGATTTATTATGATACAAATCATCCATTTCATATTGAAGGTTTTGAGATATGTTTGAATGTGGATGTGTTATTTTTATACAATTCAAGGTTTATGGATATAGTAATGACATTTCGTATGCCAGTTTTAATATGAATGTTTATGTTATTTTTAAAACATTTCATATGAGGAATGCATTTGACTTAGTAAGTAATGGGTGGAGCCTACTATAGCACCTCGATGCATCGGTAGGTCTCCTGAGACAAACTAGTGTCTTGGCACAAGGCCTTGACAAAATCTTATTTTTAGTCTTAGAACAAGGGCTAGACTATGTGGTTATGAAGTCTGGAATTATGCATTCTATCTTTATGAAAGTGGCTATTTATATTTCATGTGATTATTAGACTAGTAGAATATCCATGTGAATAATTAAATAGAATTATTTGATTTTATCATTTCTATTTTATTCTTATGTTAATGTTTACAAGTCTTTTGTTATAGTCTTATATTTCCTTAAATGTTTACGCTTAATTATGAATGTTTACGCTATATTGTTATTCATAATGACCATCTGAGCTCACCCTTTATATGTTTTGTTTTTCCCAGTATGCGAAGAAGTATATTATTACAGACATGTAAGGATATTCTATGGGATATGAGGGAGGACTATGGAGACTACGTTGTTGTAGATTTTCATTTTATAATGTAATGTAAATCTTATGAATGTATCTAGTATTTACAAGTCTACTAAACTAATCGGTATTTCGAGAATTGACCTTTTATGATTATGACAATGATTCATAATAATGAACCGACTCTGGGCTTCTGGGTTTGGGGCTTTACAATTGGTATCAGATGAAGTTTAGTACAAACCATGGAAACTATATTTAGATAAACTCTGATTAGATCACATTATCCTAAGATAGACATTGAGTATTAGTATAGAAGAATTTACAAGAATATTGGTACTATAGGGATTTTTTTAGTTTTCCAATAAATACATCCATGTCTTGATACAAGAAGGTAGAGGGAGCTCTAGCATAGATGTACCTAGGGGTAAAACCTAAAAACACCACTTTGAGATAGACTCAAATAGGATCTGGTGCATGACAACGAGCCTTATGGCACTCTTGGTTACGACACTCCATAGATATATGCTTAGGATAATTCTCATTTTCATTACAAATCATTCTGAAGTGTTTATGAGAATATACATCCTCAAATAAAACATTTTTATGATTATGTATTATATCCATAAACTGTTCAATTTATTTCATGTTTTTTAGACGTTTGGATTTAAGTTTTGTAATTCATAAACTAATATAGTGTTTTCCATTGTTTATAAATGGCGCCCAGTGGATGGAATGAAAATTGTATCAATGAATGAACTCCATGTTGGGATTTCACTTCTTCCCAAGATAATTATAATTGATATGGTGATACAACTGATGTTGATCAACTTATGCCTATACTGGGAAAACTTAGTCAGGTTATGAATAATAACCATACCCGTATGGAGCACCCTGATCCGCAGCATGGAGGATCAATGTTAGACCGCATCATGAAGCAACAACCACTAACATTCAGTGGGATTACAAATCCATTAGTAGCTGAGAAATGGATAAATTCTTTAGAGAAAATATTACATGCCATGGGGAGTAGAGAAAGCGAAAAAGATGTCATGGTAGTTTACCGCCCCACTGGCGATGCTGATCAATGGTGGTAATTGATTCGAAACACAAAGGATGATGATGAAGTATAAAATATGGAATGGATGAAGTTTAAAAAAAAATTCATAGAAAAATACTTTCCACATGACCATCAAGTGATTATGGAATGACAATTTCTATGTTTACGGGAAAAATAGGATGAAAATGTTACAAGTATGAAGCTAACATTGCAAGGATAGCAAGGCAGGCTACATTTTATATACGTAATCCAATAAGTAATATTGATCATTTATTTGATGGGATAAAACCATTTCTCCATCAATTATTAGTCTCAAAATCCTTTTTATCCTACGAATATATTGTATCATGTTCTATCAAGATATAAAAATATTTATTTAAGTCTAACGTCTTTAAAGAAAAGAAAGTGATGAAGAGATATGCCGAACACTCTGGAAATAGAAATAAGAGGAAGAGGGGAAAATTTTAATATCCATCCTATAGTAAATGTGGGAAGAAACACCCTGGTACATGTTTTAAGGGAATGGGAGTCTGTAATATGTGTGGTGAAAAAGGCCACCAAGCTCGTGATTGCAAGGGGAAGAAAGAGGTTGTTAATGATGAATGCTATAATTGTATAGAAAAAGGGCATTATTCAAATAAATGTTCTACACATCAGAGAAAAATTCCTTATAAAAGGCCAAGGGATCAATGCAATGTTTATGTGATATCTACTACTGAGGGTGAAGATCCAAAAGACGTGGTGGTAGGTAATTTAGTGTTTTCTTAAAGTTTAGCCAATGCTTTATTTGATTACGGATCATCGCAATGTTTCACATCTTCCTAGTTTGCTAATAAAATTAGATATTTTTAATTTGACTTAATAAGGGAATTTTTAGTCAAATCACATAAGGGATGTATCATTGCAACAATTTTTTGTCAATCAGTCCCCATTATGCCATATAAATTTTTTTATCTACTGATATCATCATCATACCAATGATTGAATTTGATATAATCCTTGGTATAGATGGACTTTCAAACCATGATGTGAAAATTTATTATAAGATGAAGGATGCTACAAAAATTGATGATGATAAAGAGTACCTTATATTTAGAGAAGAAATGTCACCACCTAATTCATATATAGATCCACCCCTAGTACATCAACTAAATTCCATTATTGGGGTGGAAGATAATGAAACAACTATTGGTGGGGAAAAGAATTTTCAAATAGAGGATGCCCCTATTGTGTAATAATATATTGATGTGTTTCCCAAATACTTTCACGGACATCCTTTGGGATGAGATATTGAGTTTTTCATTGACATAATTCCTTGTTCTGGGACCATATCAAGGACCCCTTATAGAATAGACACCATGGAATTAGTGGAACTAAAGAAACAACGAGAGGAATTGAGTAATATGAGATTTATTCTCCCTAGTGCTTCTCTATGGGGAGCCCATATTCATTTTGTTATGAAGAAATATGGATATGTGATGTTGTACATTGACTACAGGTAGGATCAATGGCATGATAATAAAGAAAATGAATCCCAAACCTTGAATTGGTGATTTATTCAAAAAACTTCATGGAGATCAATACTTTTCAAAAATTGAACTTCAATATGGATATCATCAGTTGTGTGTGAAGAAGAAATAAATTCCGAAAAAAGTGTTTTGAAATAGGTACAAGCATTATGAGTTTATAGTAATGCCATTTGGATTGACTAATACACCCTCTTTCAACATGGATCTAATGAATAGTTTTGTCAAGGAATATCTTGATGAATTTGTAGTGATGTTTATTGAGGATATCTTGGTATACTCCAAAAGATACGAAGATCATAAAAATCACTAGCTCATTTTCCAAAAGACTCTTACAAGAAATTAATTATATGGGAAATTTGGAATGTGTGAATTCTGGATTTAGAAGATTTGTTTTATTGGACATTTTTTCTCTAAGGATGGAATCTATGTTGATCCTAAAAAGATAAAGTTAATCCAATAATTGAAATCACCAACAAGTATTACTAAGGTACGCAGTTTAATTGGTTTAGCCGGTTATTATCGTCATTTCTCCTGAAATTTTGCCTGATTGTCTAACCCATTAACAAAGCTCACACGTAAAGGGGTCAATTTTTTTTGGAAAAAAGAGCAAGAAGAATGTTTTGAAGAACTGAATTGAGTATTAGTCAATGATCCTCTATTGAATCTACCATCGGTGAATGATGGGACTATTATTTAATGTGATTCATCAAATAAAGGACTTGGTTGTGTCCTTATACAGAATGATAGAGTTATTGATTATGCATCACTACAACTAAATATTAATGGGAAAAACTATCTTAGTCATGATCATTAGTTCAAAACTATAATCTTTTCTTTGATGACATGGATACATTATCACTGTTATAGAAAAATGTGAGATATATATCGATAATAAGAGTTCGAAGTATATTTTCTTATATTAAGAACTCAACATGAGGCAAAGGAGATGGCTTGAACTACTCAAGGGTTATTATTGCACCATATAGTACCACCTGAGGAAAGAAAAATAATGTGGAAGATGCTTTGAGGAGAAAGTATCATGGAGTTCTGAACAATATGAGAGTGTAAAAGGATCATATATACAATGATATAGTAATGTTGGACATGGGGATAACCATGAAAGGTGAAATATAAAAACATTATAAAATTGTTGCCAAACAATCTTTACTAGAAAGGATAAAAAATTCTCAATCTGATGATTATATGTTTCAAAAGAAAATTAATTATGTGAACAATGGGAGATTGAGTGACTTCGTATATGAATATGCAATTTTGAAATTTGGTAAGAGACTTTGTGTTCCTAACATACCTAATCTAAAAAGGTAATTGTTGGATAATGCTCATAGGTATAATTTCTCTATACACCTTGGTAGAACTAATATGTATAGTGACTTGAAGGAACATTTTTGGTGGGACAACATGAAGAGGGAGATTTTTTATTTTGTGCCAGAATGTATGGTATGTCAACAAGTGAAAGCTGGAAGGAAATAGCCTGGAGGAGTCATGCATCCTCTTCCCATACCTGAGTGGAAATTGAATAATATTATGATGGACATTATTATGGGGCTAACAAAGATACATTGATGGAATGATGCAATATGGGTCATTGTTGATCATCTTACCATGTTAGCACATTTTCTTGCAATATGAGATGATTTACCACTTTAATATTTAGAAATACTATATATTAATGATGTTGTGAGACTTCATGGAGTACTCCTATCAATTGTTTCCGATCGTGTTCCAAGATTTACATCTAGATTCTGGAAGAGTCTTCAGAAAGCCCTAGATACGGAACTTTGTTGGAGAACTGCCTGTCACCCTCAAGCTGATGGACAATCAGAACAAACTATTCAAATCTTAGAAGACATGTTGAGATCATGATCACTTGAAATTAAAGCTATGTTGGATCAATATTTACCTCTGGTAGAATGTTACAATATCAATAGCTTCCATTTAAGTATTCATATGGCACCATATAAAGAATTATAGGGAAAAAGATATTGCACACCAACCTGTTGGGATGATGTTGGTGAAATAAAATCCATAGGCCCAAAACATGTGGAGGAAATGATGGAAAAGGTTAAGGTAATACAAACCCACATCGAAGCAGCTCAAAGTAGGAAGAAGAGTTATGTTGATAACCGAATGAAGGATTTGGAATCTCATGTTGGAGATCATGTTTTCGTGAAAATACATCCATGGAAGGGTGTTATACGTTTCAATATGAAGGGAAAATTATGTCCAAGATATATCAGACCTTTCGAAATTATAGAATGAATTGGGGTTGTAGCTTACCGTTTGGAAATGTCGCCATGTCTCTCCAAAGTTCACAATGTGTTCCACATATCATTGATGATAAAATACATGCCTCGACCTACACATGTACTCACCTATGATAAAATTGAACTGGACCCATATATTTCTTATTCTGAAGAGCGTGTCAAATTTTTTGATACCAGATATCAAGTGCTGGGAAAATGGACGACTCGTCTGGTAAAAGTTCTATAGAGAAACCATAAGATATAAGAGGTAACGTGGGAACCCGAGGAACATATGATGTAAAACCACATGAGTTTTCTTATGTAGTAACATTCTAGAATCATTGAGGATGATATTATTTGAATATGTGGAGAATGTAACCCCCCAAACCTCCATTGTACTATTCTCTTTGAATAATACAATACATGTGTTGTACGCAACATCGAGTTATAACACACCACAACCAATCAAAATAGCTTTTATGAATAGTAATATCAACTTTTTGAAATTTAAGAAAAAAAATCTTTCAAAATGGACTTCTTTTTTGGATTACGAATATCAAAATTAGCTTATGGTGAATTTTTGGTATTTCCCTAAAAACATTTAATTTTTGATGAATAGTGAAAATCACTAAGTTATATTTAAAAATAGAATTTTTTTTTAAATAATTATTTATTTTATTTAAATGTATTTTAGGTCAAAATAGATACATGATACTTATATATGTTAAATTTAATTCAGTAGAGCCTGTTTATAATAAATTTAGATAAATAAAAATTTTATTGAACTTTTTCCGTCTTTTACCCACCTCCTATGAACATTTTCAAATTTACATAAAACTTAATTGTACCTCTTCTATGAGTTGAATTTCGAAAATATGAGAGACATGGTTGATTTCAGAAAGTAAAATTTGGTTAAATGATATGAAAATATTTTTTGATGAATAGTTACTTTTGACTTTTATTTACCACGGTTAAAATTAAATTTGGTAATTAAGGGTAAAAATGGTATTATTATTACCCTAACACATGTCCTAATTCTATTGGATAAATTTAATTCGTCCAAAAACATCCATATGAATAAAATATGATTCTTTAGGCCCACATTTAATAGATTAGGACATTTCTTATTATTTAATTCAAAGAAGAGTTAAAAGTGTTAAAATAAAAGGTTAATAACTGACCCATTTTTAATATAGGGTTATACATAAGATAAAATTGACTATAAATATTCATTATAAAGATAAATATATTTCCTACATAATAGTATTTTATTTATAAATTTTAGACATTAAATAAATTATGTTATTTATGACACAATGGTGATGCAGTAATTACATTATTAATGAAATATTAAAAAAATTATTATTATAAATATCAAAATAAATTTAATTTGAGAATTTATATAAATTCCAATAATTTTATAGGTTAATATGAAATTACAGGGTTGATGAAATAAACTTTTTTCGAAGTAATAATGTTTTTATGAATTTAAAAAAAATAACAAATAGTGTAAAAGTTGACATCAAAGAGTTTTTAAAACAAATATTATACTATTAATTGGTATTATATTTCTAAAAATACAAGGTTCTAAAAAAGTGATTAAATACTATTAAATATTTAATTAATTAACCACTTGGGTTACTCATGGAAGGTTATAGTATGTTTATTAAACATATAATATAAAAATACTATGAGACGTGGTAAATGTCAAACTATTTAACCAATAGTTAAATCTAAATTATAAGTTTAATATAGTGAACCAAACCTGTATAAAACCTATTGTTTGAGTGGTTTTTGATAAATCCCCACATTATCCTTTAATTTATTTATTTTAGTTTCATTAGAAATCAAAAATGATTTTATAATAAAATAATATTACAATTTTTTGCAAAGGTACCCCTCACCCCTCTTATAAAAGGATACTTCCCCTTCTCTCTAATTCACACCTTCAAATCCATTTGGCTCGGCCAACCCATGACAAAGTACCATCTCAACTATCCTCCATTCATATTATAGGCCTTCCATTAGTCAAAAATCCAACCTATGGAGCCCTTTTTATCAAAACAAAAGGAAGAACCCGAAGAAGAGGTAAATGTCTCACCACCTCGTTCATGTTTTTTCTTTTTCCACTAATTATTTATTTTTTTGTTTCCATTATAAAATAATAACTCCAGTATCTTATATATACTGTGATAATATTATAAATATGTTACAACCATATTCATTATTAAATCCATCTTTTTAATGGCATGTCACCATACGTGCGTACGTACGTCTTACCATCTCCACGTCATGGTGTAGTTGTTATTAAATACATTATAATTTTTATGGGTATAATAATGATGTATTAATGATGTAAATAATAAATAAAAAATGATAATGATTCTGTATATATGATATACCATCCATTTATATAATATTTTAATATCAAAATATTATATTTTCACTCGTTCATACGTACGGATTACCGTCTCCATGAACACGAAGAGATTCATTCCCCATTATTTCCATTAAAGAATAATTTTTATTAGATGATTAAAAATAATGTTTAAAGTCTTAATATAATTATGAATATGAATAATACACATCCTATCCATAAAAAAATTACTTTCAAAACATATCATATAAAGGAAAACAAATCACTTAACACCCGAAAAAATAATAATACTAAAATATTATTAAAAAAGAATCATTAAAAGATTATATATGATATCATATTAATGTATATTATTATTGTATAATTTAATAAAAAAATTTCACCATTATACAGGAGGTTAACCTACTCTCATCCAAGTAAAAGTACAAGGTAATCGTTAATTCATCAACTCTTCATTATTTAAGGTTGTTTGTATGTAATTATCTACTGGGACATATTTATCATCAACATCCATGTTTTCTTATAAATGTATTCCAAAAAAACATACAACTTACTGGACTGTAGGTTAAAGTCATTTTTACCATTATTTTACCTTATACATTTTGAAAGGAATCATTCGTTCATTTTCCAAACAAGTTACTTTATGACCTTTTCGACAAAATTAAGGTAAGAATGTTTTTTATCTTATACAGTGGTTGTGGCTATTTTCCATCATTATAACATCATCAAATCATCCCTTACAAGATTATACGAATATTTTCAAAATCAATGTTTTATTTTATAATTATGTAACATTAAATGATTTCAAAAAAATGAATGAGATATTTCTCTCAAACACTTTTGATTTCATCTATGTCAACATCCTTTAATGGATTTTAATCTTGTTTGAAGTTTTTTTAATATGATTCTAATATTCCAATTTGTATCGAAGGTTTTGTGATATGTTGGAATGTGTATGTGTTATTTTTATACAATTCATGGTTTATGGATAATGTATTTACATTTCATATGCTAGTTTTTATACGAATGTTTAGGTTATGTTTAAAACATTTCATATGAGGAGTGAATTTTACTTATTAAGGGATGGGTGGATCCCTCTATATCTCCACGATGCATTGGTAGGTCTCATGAGAGAAACTAGTGTCTTAGAACAAGGCCTTGACAAAATCTTATTTGTAGTCTTGGAACAAAGCCTAGACTATGTGGTTATGAAGTCTGACATTATGCATTCCATCATTAATAAAGTGGCTATTGATATTGCATGGGATTATTCGACTAGTAGAATACCTATGTGAATAAGTAAATGTAATTATTTTATTTTATATTTCCCATATTATTATGAATATATAGATTAAAATTCTTTTGATATAGTCTTACATTGCCTTAAATGATTTTGCTAATTTTGAATGTTTTCACTATATATTTATCCTTAATGATCATCTGAGATCACCCATTTCAATGTTTTATTTTTCGCAATATGAAAAGAAGTATATTATGACTGACCCATAGGGATAGTCTATGGGATATGAGTGTGGCCTATGGAGACTATTTTGTTGTAGTTTTTCATTTTATAATGGAATGTAAAACTTATGAATGTATCTTGTATTTCCAAGGCTACTAAAGTAATCGGACTTTCGAGACTTTATTTTTGTGATCATGCTAATGATACATAATAATGCACTAAATTTATACTTTTGGGTTCAGGGAGTTACATGATACACAAGGGTTTCTTATGATAAGTTTATCATAAAACATGTATTTCCTTCTCCAACCTTTTCATCTTGTAAATACTCCGAGTCACTTGAACTATCCTCAAAATCACTCCATGTTTCTTTAATTTTCATTTCATACTTTTTATCCTTATCCCAATAACTCTTATTATATTTTAGTTTTGGACAATTTTCCTCTACATGTCCCCTTCTATTACATTAAAAACAGACTATTTCTTTGATTTTTCACTTTTGTTACATTCAGTCTTCCAGTTTCCATTGTTATCGTATCTTCCTTTAATGATGGACTTTCTAAAAAATTTCAATCTACTAAAAACATCTTATATTATCATTATAATTGAGCCATATCCTAATCACTTTCTTGTGATTATTTTTCCATGTTGGAAAATTCCACATGGGCTGGTAATTTCTCATTTTCCTTTTATTTAGTTTTGTATATAGTGGTTTTGAAGGCCACATACTTACATTTAGATCCATATTCCTCTTCCATGTGAACATTTAATTCTTACACATACCTCATAAACATTCCTATAAACCATTTTACCATTAGATTGATAATATCACAAGATTATACAATTGTGATATATGTCCCTCTCCCTCTATTTGGTAAACATCAGAGTCTTCTGATGATTTTATCCTTGGTTGTAACCTCTGTTCCCAGTGAGATCCTAGTGTTTAAAATTTCATTAAACCTAACATACATGTTAGAAATAGGATCACTAGGAATCATTTTAAAGTTATTATATTTAATAGTATATGTTCTAAGTCTTTTTTCCTTAACACTAGAGTTTTAAAAATGTGAAAATGATTGAGAATCCAAAATTTCATGCGCTGTATTACACAAAGAAGTTATATTAAATTCATCATTTCCAAAATAAAAGTATAATACTTTAATTGATTTTAAATTTTTATTATAATCACCTTTATTTGGGTCATCACAAGTATGAATATCAGTAGATAGAATCTTATATTTATCTATAATTGAAGGCCAAATATCAAAACCCATACTTTCTAAGTGCCGTTAATTTTAATTTTCGAATATGCATAATTTCATTCCATTAAAGAATGGAGGTTTGTTGGTTATAACACCATCCAATCTATTATCCAATCAAATTAAATAATGTATATAATTTTTAAAGAACTTAAAATTAAAAACTAACACAAAATTTTCGATATTTAGTACCCAACTAAAATCAAAGGTGAAAAATATTTTAAATAAATTAAAAATTATGAAAATAGGGATTTTCAAAACTCCTATGATGCAAAACGTTGGATATAGTAGGACACTCAAGTGGGGGAAGGGGTTAATTGAGTCCCTATAAAAATTTTAGTTAAAAATGTTATATAAAATATCCATCTAATTAAAAATAAAACAGACCAGTTAATCAAAGGAGTAAAATTATAATAGATTGAATTTTCTAAAAGTTACTTAAGAAGATTGATTAATTATATGTTATAGAAATATGAGATATTGATATTAAATTTAAAACTACTCTATTAATGAAAAAATGTTTTAACTACTACATAAGACTAACTATTAAATTAAAAAATATTTCTCTGAAATATGATTTAAAACAAAGAAAGTCTAAATTGAGATACATGTTGGATAAAACAAGTGAATCATTATCAAGACAAGACCTAATACACTACTCTTGGTAATCAACATCAACCATGAAATATATATAATGTTTAAATCCACACCCTGGATTGTGGTTAATAATAGTACACAAGACTTTCTAGGTCACAAGACCTATTCCACTATTTTATGTAGGAATACAACTAGCCATGCCACATATGACCTCTTCCACAGTATATGTGGATAAAAAAGTGTAAATGATATTTCAGTTAGGATTCCCTTTATCCATTATTTTATTGAAAGAGACAAATTGTGTTTATATATAGTCACTCTCTAACCAAAAATTAATAAGAATAGTACATAATAGAGAAAAGATTATGAGAAGTTATTAGAAATGCTCTGAGTGTTGTTATATGTACCTATAGGCTTGTAGTATGTATCATATATGTATTTCAAGTCATTTTATAAAAACAGAGTATCATGGGTCTCATGTTCTAGTTTCCAGTTCAATGAGAGGTTCTTTGTTATTCTTTTGTATTGTAGATATTCTTTTGAGAGGATGTTTGAGGTTTTGATCCACATTAGTTCACCCAACAGGATTTGAGATTTCGTAATTTGTTCTTCTGTGTATGTTCTTCCATGTAATATACTAGTCGATTACATATATTTTCCAGCACATGCGTTTTTTTATATTGGTTTCTTGTGATGGATCCAACATGATGCAATATATTTATTCATCATACCCCATAATTAATGATGAAATGACTACAAAAGAAAATCAATTATATATGTGACATTAAATGACTCAAATATGACCAATATAAATAACATTAAAATTTAATTGAATAAGATAGAAAAAATGGTTATGTATGAAATTATGTCACTATTTTTATTGAAATGGGTCACTGGAAATAGTGTATTATTTTTTTTACATTGAGCGGTGAGACAATCACTATGAGATAATATCATTGAGATACCCACAATTGGACTTGGGAGGAAGCCTTCTACTTTAAAAATTGTGGAAATTGTTGGATGATTTTGGTAGAATATTCTTTGTGTTATTTGAAACTAATATCACGGTCATGGTGTCGGGTCCTTTGAGAATTTTGGAACCAATGGCAGGACTATGGTGTTTGGTCAATGGTGTTAAGTCCTTTGTCAAATTTCGTAAAAATATATTATTAATTTTTTTATGAAATGATAGCAAGGAACTGATGACCCCAACTTTTTGAAAACTAGAACTGGTTATGGTGTATGAGTCATGATGTCTGGATTATAGTGTCAGTATTATGGTGTTGCTATTTTGTTGTTTGGGATTATTCCAAAATCTAAAACCAATGGAAAACATACAGGTTCTCAGACAAAGAAAAATATATCTAAACTATCTTAAGAATTAATATTCTCATAATAGATTTAGATCAATCTAAACCATACTAAAACATAAATTAACAAGATTAACCATATATTAAAAGCTTCATGCCTGATTTTGTAAATGTTAAACATGATATTTGAGAATTAAAACATGATACATGATTTGTGAGCATTAAATCATGATAGAAGATTTATGAGCATTAAAACATGAGGAGTCCAACACAATATATAAATGGTATATAATGCATCCACACATTACATATAAAAATATTCCCTTAATGATTAGGTATTACTCATAAATCATGATTTTATCATAAATTTTGGTACACCAAATCATGAAACAAAAAACTAGGATGCTTTAATTTTATCACAATTATCATATCATGATTTTCCCATGAAATAGAAATAGTTTTTGTTATAATATCATTAAAAAACTATAAAACTTTTAGGTAAATAAATTTTATGGAACCATAATATTATACACCTAGTTTTATATAAAAATCAGTATTGAATATTGACATGAATGAAAATTAATTTTTAAAATCATTCAATAATTTCATTGAAAACATGATAAAATATATTCTTCCATTGATTAAATTTAATTTAATATTCCTAAAATACTAAGAAAATATTTTTCAATAAAAATAATTATAGAATCCTTTATTGGATTCCTCAAAATTGTGAATGGTTGTGATGTATTGAAAACATTTTCATGTTTTATATATTAAAATAAAAACATATTTACATAATTTTTAGAAATGGAAAAGAAACATATTCTAAAAAAATTAAGAAATGTTTTCTTTTTATCCTTTTAAATAAAATCACATATAGATTAAATTACCTTTTGAAAACTTTTAAGGTACACTTTTTATCTTTTAGGGGAAAAAATTTAACAGTATGTGACATTAAGAAAACATTTTTTAACTAATGAGAAAATATGGCTCATTTTTCATTTAAAACATATTCTCCATAATTGTATTTTTCAATCATATAAATATGGTGATAATAACTAAAAATTAGATGAATTAAAATTTAAAAATAAAAAATATGGATTTTAATGAATGTAAAGTAACATCCCCACCTTAGTACACTAGGGTTAGTGGTTATTTTTAATAAATTAGTATTGAATATATAGATAAAAAATTAATGGATAAAATAATTTAGTAGTCTCCGAAAACTATAAATATAAATGAGATACAAATTATATTTAAAAATAAATATACACCATCTAAATATAGTAACTGGTTTATTTCATGGAATCCATTTTCTAATTGTGTTAATATTCATGGTTTCCTATAGAAAATTGAGTCAATGTAATGTGTGTGGTTATGTGATTAGAAAGGGGTATTACAAAAAAAATATTAGCATAGTAATGAAATAATGAATATGAAAGTAATAAATAATTCTAATAATGAAATAATAATATAAAACTATAAGAATAAAATTTAAAAGGATATTATTTAATTTCATATATAACAATTAATGATCATATAGTGATGAGAATAAAAAAAATGTAGACATTTGAACATATCATAGATTATTTTTCTCATAATGATTCCAAAACATATAAGTAGATTCCCATTACCATATCTGAGTTCTCTCATGATACATTTCAGTGATGTTGTAGACTATTTTCATGATGGATTCTTGGGCCTGATGATTGTTTTGTGATGAGGAGCTCCTTGATCACTCAACCTAATCTGAACACTAGTGTCTACGTGACTCTTCTGGTTAGATCTAGTGCCAAGGTAACTAAGTTGTTTTCGTATTTATCATTCATCATTCATAGGGAATCATGGTTCTGTCATACATGATATTTTTGTTGGATTCAATTATATATCTCTATTTTTATAGTGTTCTGCTTTGGGTTTTAGTCTTAGTCCTCACATTTTCCTAGTGGTTGTGCTACGATCACCAGTTTTTTGACAACAAAGGTTTTCAAGAACGATTATAAGGAGTAGTGATGGTTGTGTACTGATGTTCACTTTGGATTATCAACCATCTCTAATCCATATTTTTTATCTTCCTTTCTTAGTTGGATCTGGTGTAGTGGTAGAAATGTTGTTTTGGGATTAGTGGTTCAGTTTTCTAAGGGATTCAAGTCACATATAGAATCAGGGGGATTTCAATTTGTTTTCATCAGTTTTATGTCAATGTCTCCTTAGTATTATTTTATTATTTTTCTTGGTTTTGATGATGATTTATGGAGATCGGTTTTCTCTAAACATAATGATTAATCGATGATGATGATGACTTTGATATACAACGATGATGTTTTGGTGTTTTTTGTTGATTCTTGTGGTGGTGGATTCTAGTTATGATGGTGAGGTGATTGAATGATGGATATGTTGTGTACATAGTCCATGGCAGGCTCACAGGATTTTCATGATTTATAGTGATGATGGTCTGAATTTTGAAACAAGGTGCATAATGGTGGTCATGGAGGGTTGTTTTGGTTCTGTTTTATTATTTTGATATTTTAATTTTGTAATGTGATATTTATGAGGGTGTGATGTTGATAGAATGGTTATGAAGATTCGAACATACCCTCCATGTGTCTTTTCAATAAAATAGAAAATGGATTTTAAATTTTGTGTAGTAATGGCCCATTAATTATTAAGTAAATGATGATTATGGTAAAACCGATCAACCGTTTTTATTGTTATTACCCCTAGATACATCTATTTCAAAACCACATCGACATTCTTATATCTAGATATGGATTTTATTTCAATGATAACCACACACACATTACAAAAATTTTAGGTTATTTTCTTGATATGGGAAAAATTGAACGTTAGAATTGTTTATTATGGTGGTACAATATGAGTGAATTATAAACTCTTATTTTTAACAAAATAATCCATTTTTTAAAATTTCTCTTAATAATAATCATTATTTAGAATATAAAAATTCGAAATGGATTTAATGAAAATTTATGCAGGGAAATTATTAATAAAACCTACTTTGAGAGATAGTTTTATTAAACATTTTAAGAGTACCAAAGAATATTATACAGTAAATAGAAAAATTTTAGAGAGATAAATTTTATTTGGGACATTCTCTCAAATATATTATTAGGCAAAAATTGGATAATGGGTTGTTATTTTGAGAAAAGTTTCGAGAGTTTTTTTTACTAATTTTTAATCATATATCATTAAAATCTAAGTTGAGAAAAATGATGAACCCTATACTTTATAATGGTTTTATATCATCATTATTGAATAAAATACAATTTTTTATTATTAAAGTGAGCTTAGAATATACGTCCATTATTTTTTATTATATTGGTCATTGAAATGAAATTTTTTTATAAAATAGTAGTTTTAAATGTCAAATTAATATTATTGACTACCAAATTTTTATTATTAGATTAGATAATATTTTATTTAATTTTTAATATATTAATAAAATAAAAAACAATTCATTGACTATTAAATTTGAACAATTCTTAAATCATATTTAAATGATTATTATTTCAAAATTGTTACTCATACTTGTACCATATATCACAGTTTAGCCAAACATTCAACTTTGTTAGGATATGTTGAAAAATTCATTGTTTGACAATTTCAATGGTTTGATTTTAAATTTAATGTCCATGTTTGGAAATTTTCTTTTACATAAATGAAATTTGATTATTATATAAAATAAATATTTATTTAAAATTTTTTATATTATTAATATACTAAAAAAATAGATTTTGTTTTATTATGTTAATCTAATATATATATGTTTATGATTACATTTCATTTCAATGGTCAATACATGTTTTTAAATTTTTCATCTATATATTTTTTTGATGTTTTTATTCTTTAAATCATGTTATTGTTTGTAAACCTATAATATTACTATTTCAATAGTAAAATTTTCAATTATCAAATTCCAACACTCTAATTCACAACCATCATATTCCATTAATAGGACTCAAATGGTAGTATTCTCAATGTTTATATTAATCCTTATATTTTCTTTATTCTGAATCATTAATTTATATTCTTCTGTTATCATCTACACCATCTCTAATTCAATTTTTATGGATTTATTTATAATATAAATGTATCGAATAAAATTTATATTTATCCTTGAGAATGATACTCACAATTTTAACCATATGTAGTATTGATGTATATTTTATTTTTAATGGAATTTTATTTTTCCATTGAAAAAATTAATTACCCTATTCTCCATTTTATTCCCATATATTGTACTATTATAATTAAATAACATAATATACAATGTGAATTAATTTTATTACAAGCAGTATTTATTTCAAATGGTCAAATCCTTTATGTGACCTTATATAACATTACATTATTTAACCATAATAATATGGGTTATTTATCATCACCTTTGAAAATGAGGTGACTCATCTCGATTAATTACTCATACCCCCTTGTTTATTCACCAATATGTGAAATATATGATGTATATTCACAAGTGAAGTTGTTTGATTCTATAAAACATAGTCTATAGTGTTAGGAATATGGAATGGTTCTTCAACATATATAAAAATTAATGTTTTTTCAATATCATTAATGTGTAGTACACGTGAGGGACCATGAATATATTTCCACATCATTGTGACCTAGAATGCTCGAAGAAATTCAAATATATTTTTCAGAAATAGTAAATGAAAAAATAGATGCAATTCTAACTAGGATCTCAAAGGGAACAATTAACCAGATATTTTATATTCCTTTAATCCCATAAAATATCACTTGATTCCATAGTTATACAATATAATAGGCATGATAAATTATATAGAATTCTATTTCCATAATTAGATGATCAAAATAGATGTTTTGTATTATATAGTATATTTTAATATGATTCTAGATATCATACACCATCTCAGTTTCATCCTTAATGAGTTCAAAACTAACTATCATTCATTCTCCAACTTCTATCCTACATGGAGTATGAAATGTATTCCCATAAAAAGAATAATATAATTAAATTTATATGCTTGAGTGGAATCTAATGTTATATAAAAATCACATTAGAGGTATATAATAGAAAATATATCCTTACAAGATGAGCTAATATGATCTCATAATTTGTCTATGTTGTTTGGATTGTAATTTTATATTATTGATCTATTTGAGGATGACAGGTTGTAGAAAAATGAACGATATTTTCAAAATTATTTTTATGGTGCCACTAATATATAGATGTGAAGTAAGGGTTATAATCATATATAATAGATAATGACGAACCATGAAGTCTCTCAATTTAGTTGATATATAGGTTTAACCTATTCTCAAGTGGTGGATCATTCATTTTTTCTATGATATATGATTATTTGTAATAGAAATCCAAAATATCCCATTTAGTAACCTTCTTCTTAGATATATTATGTAGCCTAGTGAAAAAGAGTATTGATATATTATTCCACTTCCATATAAGTTTTGGGATAGGATTCATGGAATCCTTTTGATGTTTCCAATCAAGCATTTCATATTTTTAGAACAATAATATATACATAAACACATAAAAAATTAGCTTTATATTTTTTAAAAATATGATCAATTATTGATCTATTTGAATCTATGAAATGACCAATGTGTATAGAAGTTTTTTAGATAAGAGATTCATATAATAACTCTCTCTCTAGAACTTATATATAAGATACAAAAAATATCATTAAAATTTTCGACACATGAGCACCACAGATAAACTCTTCCAATTTGTGATCTTCTAGAACAGTGTGTTTAATTTCAATTCCCTTTTAATCTTGTGGATATATTATTATCATCTATAGTAATGTTGGTTTGGAAATTGAATGGAAAATTATTGATTCTTCCCCTTGACTAATAATTGTAATATCCATCTTATCCAACCCCTATAAAATATAATCCTTGTTGATCCTCATCATGGATAAGATCCCATGATACATTATACTCAATGTTTCTACCACCATTGTTTCCATTCTAGGGGTAGTGTATTTCACAAGCGATTCCTTTGTTTAATTGTAACAATATACCCTTCTTAATGGTATTTTTTTTTCTTATGAGAATAAAAGATTCAATAATTTTTTGTCACTATTTATCTAACTTAATTTAATATAAATACTGTTCTTCTATATTTTGATAGAAATTATTATCGATTCTAGAGTGATATCATGATTTGTAAATTTCTATTCATTGGTCATTTGTTTCACTGATGAATATGAAATTGCCCAATCATTGGGAATAAAACCACACTATAGTCCCTTTTTAATTCATTGTTATATATGACAAACCCTTAATTTATTTATGATAAGGTCAACATTAGGGTTTTGATTAATTTTTTATTTAACTCCCTTAATCACTACTCTGAATCACTAAACCTGTATATTTAACACCTTTTCATTTTATCGTGGATACTAGATTACCTAAAAAGAATAATAATTAAAGAAATTATCTATAATAACATGTTCTGCCACGAAAACTATATATTTATTAAATATTCATACGTATGGTCCATTATTTAATTGTATCTATATTTCCCGGGTATAATAATATTCCATCATTGGTGATAATATATCTATTAAAATAATGTTTCTGAATCCAAAATTCACAATTAATAAATTTTTCATACTGTTAATTCCCCCACATAGTCTCATGGATGATCTGAAAATTATTTTTTGGGAATTAATTAAATAATTATTAATGGAACTAGGTCCATCACTATTAACTGTTTTTATCAATCAATTTATGTATATTCCATTTTATTCATCTCATAATTTTGGATTATATATTGTTCACCCATGTTGGTGGAACTCATATCAAATGACAATAATATTTATATAATATTATATTATAAAGTACACAAGACAACATACATCTTATCACTCTAGGAATAGAGGTGGCATGCATCAAGATAAAAACACAAGGTATGGGTGTGTATGATATAAAAGGTGGAATTCATTTTAATTTTGTGAAATTTGTTATGAAAAACGAGTCTAATATAAATGATGAAAACGGGTAAAATGGGTAGAATGTTATAGAAGTGTTAAAGATTATTTCTTAAAGAAAGTTGTAAATTAGTTAAAATGTGTGTTGTTACATATGTAAAAATGGAAATGTTCATAAGAGGAAGGATTTTCACAATGAGTGTGGAAGTAGTATTAAAAAGTTTTCTAGTGATGGACTGTGGCTGTGTAAATTACATTACACATGTTGACCATTACCCACTGTAGGTTTGGTAGAGGGTAGTTCTAAAAGTTTGATGATATCCATTGGGTTAGTGTATGCTGATTGTTTTCTATGAGTAGTGAAGAATAAAATTCTGTGTAAAGTGTGAAATCATTATACTATGTGTTGTAAATCTTGTGTTTGGATTTTTGGGAAAATGCCCCCATGGAGACATGTGTTGGCTGGGTGAAAAGAGGATGTTTTTGAGAAGGCTCCCCTAGTAGAGGATCAATAAGACCTTGCGATTCAGTGTAATATAGAAGATATATTTCTTGAGAGGATCACCTACATTATCAGGATAACAGAAAAGGACACATGTTTCATTTTACTGAGTTTGTCAAAGATGGATAGATAGTTTCAACTGTAGAACACACCTACATTTACATGAGAGGGTGGTCCATAAGAATTTGAGATCTCGATAGAGTCCATCTAGATTATTCTTGATTATTCAGTGACTCCTTTCGAGAGGTGAGACAAGTCATAGGCCTATATGTTTTTAGGTTCAGTAAGCCACTGTTTGGAGACCATGGTTATGACTAAGCAGACCAAATGAATGATATGGATTTCCTTCTAGGAAAAAGTTTATAGAACACATAAATCAACAAACCTTTATGGAGGATAATTTTTCTGAGTATTTGAGTTTGACCCAAGCTGTTGTGTTGGTAATGGATTATTCTATCCATTAACCTATGTTATGAAACATATTTTTATCATCGGTAGGATAAGAGGTATTTATGAACGTAGATTTCTTGGAAGTGATTATAAAAAAGATCAAATTGATCTTGAATATAATTTAGTGAAGATATTTTTATAGGTGGTGGTTTATAACTTTATCTCATTAGAAACCCTAATGGGTGATTCAAGTTGTGAACTTGTGGTGCCATTTGGGAGGATGAGTGGTCCAGATTTTGAGGATATGAATCAACATTTTAGGGGTTTCTATAAGGGTGGATTTGGGCATTGTGATAATCATATAAGGTCATTCACTTAGGGTGGTGAAAATATGTATTTCAATCTGTATTGAAGGGTGGGGAAAATATAAGGCCAATATCCCTAACCACCTTTTGAGTGATGGTCGTGCATTAGGGTGGGGAAAGTGTATAGGATATCTAGAAATACAATATAGATGGTTGCAGGGGGGGTCAATGGTAATAAATAAGTGTAAGAAGGGGGTCTGTAACACCATATGAGATAGGTTGTTGTGTCTGAAATGGTTGTAATTGAATGGGTGGTGGACATACAACTACAGGGTGAGAGAATCAATATCATTAGAGTAGTGAAGCATTATGGACATAGGTCGGAGCCTAGGGTATATGTGAATGACATATTTTCACAAATAAATCTACACATGCAGGTGGTGAGTTTAGAAAATCGACGATTTGAGGTATTCTCCTCGTATCCTTTATGTTTTCTAGTTCTTCATTTTGCATAGACACCTAAAATTATTTTATCTCTATACAATTGGAACTTGTGTTGGTCTTATCAGTGGAATGTGTATTTTTGGGTTATGTTGACTGCTATTCTGTTAGGGTGTGAGCTGAGTATATCTAAAAATATAAAGGTTGTTATCTAGAGGATGGTGGGTACTGTTATATGTTAAACTTGTTTTTCCTTGATATGTCAGGTTTTGACCTGACGTTGGGAATGGATTATATGGAGTTGCACGAGGCCCATTTTGACTATTTCCTCTGTTGAGTAACCTTTATTTCTCTTGAGGGAGACAATTTTTTCGTCCTGGTGAGTGGGATGTTTGATAAGGATGGTTATGGCTATTTTTCTAGTGCTTGGGAGAACCGATAGCGGAAGTGGCATGTAATGTACTTCACGAAGGATGAATAGAGCCACCAATATTTCTTCTAATTGTGGATCAATTTCATAATGTGTTTCCCAAGATCTTCATTGGAATACCATCTTATATAGATATAATGTTTATTATTTAGTTACTACTAGGTGAATAATACAACTCTTTAGTAATTTATAGAATGGTTTCATAAGAACTCCAGGATTTTATGACCCAGTAGGAGGATTTAGAGATGAAAGGGATAAACAACCCCAGTATATCAATATGAGTATCTATAGTGTTGTTTTCCAAGAAGGCTAATGGATTATTGAGGATATGATTTGATTATTAGAAGTTCAATTATATTATAGTTAATAATTGATACCCTCTTCTGCGAATCAATGATATTTTATACCATCATAGAGGTTTGACAGTGTTCTCCAAGAATGATTTGAGGTCAGGGTATCATTGGTTAAGGGAGAGACTTTCTGACATACCACAAACTTCTTTTAGGGGAAGGTATGAAATGTATGATTTGGTGGTGATTTAATTTGGTTTACATAATGATCTGGTAGTTTTCATGGATCATATGAATCAAATATTTCAACCATACCTATATAATTTTGTAGTTGTCTTTGTGGATGAAATTTTGGTGTACTCAAAGACTCATGATGATAATTCCAATCATAATGATATAATATTAAGAACACTAAGAAATAATTATCTATGCCCAGATATATATACATTTAATTTTTGGATTGATATGGATAATTTCATCGGTCACATCGTCTTCAAGGATGGTGTGTTAGTGGAGCTGGAGAATGTTTAGAGTTTTTTTGGGAGGAGCACATGAATTTATCTGATATCTGATTTTTTTATCTTTATAAGTATACTATAAAAGGTTTATAAATGTATTTTCTTAATAGTTAGTTCCTCATTATAGGATATCCAAATAAATAATTAGGATTGATTGGCCAGAATCATGTGAGAATGCTTTCCAAGAGTTCAAGAAGCAGTTGACTACCTCCCCAATCCTGATCTAAATTTATCTAGGTAAGAAGTATTCCTTGTTTATAAATTCTTATGGTGTCAGGGTGGATGATGTATTGATGCAATATGATCAGGTATTTTTATATGGTTCATTTAATTTGAGGACTCATTAATGAAATTATCAAACATGTGATGTTTAATCGGCTATAGTGATTCATGCCTTAAAATATTGATGATATTCCAAGTTGGGAAAGCAGTTTGTGGTGTATACCTATCCTAAAAGACATTGGTACATCATATATCATTGTGATTACAGTCTTCTATATTATGGATGGGTTGAGTACATGTAATCCATTAATTATATGATGGTTTACACTCCATGAAAAAAGAAATAGTGTTCCATTTTCTTTGAGTTGGAAAAATAATAATCAACCAGTTCAAGAGTCCAACTCTGAGTGAGAAATGATGGTGTTGTTTACTAAAATGAATATTTAGGTGCCTGTTGGAAAATGAATGATGAACCATGGATCAAGGAATTTTGATTCCATGATTAATTGGGGTATTAAAGAGGGATAGTGTGTGGACACAAAATGTGTTTCTACGAGGGATGTTCTTAAAGGTTATGTGTAACCTTCTGGATGGGCCAATAAAGATGATGGTATCGTTTTTTGTATTTTGATGTGTTATTATGACAACTTGTGTGCAAGAAGAGGTTATTCGTAAATTTCATGTATAGAAATGGGTTTTTAAACATTGACCAACCATGATATATAATGAAATTTGTTGGTAGTATTGGTGGCAATAAATGAAGAAAGAGCTTGATAGATTTGTGTTGTGAGGCCTTACTTGTCCATAGGTGTAGGCCGAGAAGTAGTGACCATGTGGTATGTCACAACCATTACCTATTCCAAAATGGATATGTAATGATGTAATAATGGAATTTATTGTATGTCTTCTAAGGAAACCTTAGGAGAATTATGAAATCAGATTCATTGTCAATTGGTTGACAATGGTGGCACATTTCTGGTCGATTCAAGATATATTCACTGTGGATATGTTGGGTGAAATGAAAGTTCAAGAGGTTGTGTGTTTGCATAGGGTACTAAAAGATATAGTTTCAGATCATGATCTTCATTTCTCAACCCATATCTATAATATATTCTATAAATTATTGGTACCAATGTGTTCTTGATTACATCTTTCCTCTGGTAGACATACATGTTGTTATATATTACCCTTCAGGTAATAACGAACATGTTGAGGTATTGTGTTATAGAGTATCATGGATCATGGGAAAATAATTTGTCTCATGTTGTGTTTTCATAGAATAATTGTTACAAAGATAAATTCAAATGGCACATTTTGAGTATTATTATGGTAAAACATTTAGATATATATTAAGATGGATGTATGAATGATATTTAGAGTTGTAGGGATTGAGTCTCATGCCAGAGATATCATAGTAGGTTCAGTTGATCGGTTAGAATATGGAAATTCCTAAGTGTAGGAAAAATAAATAAATGAATATGATTCTTATACCTATTTAGTTTTTGGTGGGTGATAATGTGTTCCATCATGTGTCGCAAAGGTTTGGTAACCGTTAGATTTATGAACATGGTAAGTTAGTTCCCACGTACATAGGATCATTCATGATTTTGTAAAGGATCAGGATAGTGTCATTCTTAAGGACACTTACAAAATTTTATAGTGTTATGCATGATGTTTCTATTATTTTTAACCTTTAACATTATTATAACTATCCATCACACATGAATGAAGTTAAGGATGTTTAACTTGAAAGAGATGTGTCCTTTGAGAAAAATCTGCATCAAATTATGGATTAGAGTGAGAAAATATTGTAGGGAATGATTGTGTATTTTATTTAAGTTTTATGGAAGCATGGTAAATTTTAGGAAGAAAAATTAGAAAGGGAGTATGTTGTGTTTTCTCTATGACCCAATCTTTTTACAATGGATTATCAATAATGCTCATAAATATTAGCTAGAGGGATATCAATTATATGATGGAATGTTTGTAAGATCTAAAATAAAAGAAGGCATTTACTCTTTTATATTTAGGTTTACTAAAGTATTTTTAATTAATTAAATGGATTCCAGGTGTATAAGTGACCTTGTGTGTGTTTCAGGGATTTGAGAAATTAAAATAAGGAAAAAAATGGAAGCCAGTTCCATGTTCACTATTTACACATTATTAAGTAAACTATAATGCATTCATATGTAACTATCAAACCATCGATAGTTGTGTTATATATGATTGGTGAAGGATTAGTAAAATTGTTTGGAGGTCCCTAGGTAACCATGTGAACTCACTTTCCTTGGATAGTAGACCACACATGGTTCATGCATGGTTTAAAAAAATGTTCGGAATCAACATGTGTTCAATTTAATGTTGGAAAAATTACAGTTCTCAGTCATGGTATTTTTTAGTTCTACTCTTTTTCTCCAATTCTTCCCCTCTCAACCCTTGTGATGAACTGAATATCCCAAATATTCCAAGGGAATTTATCCTTTGATTCTTCGCCATATATAAAGATAGTTGGTTGTAGATTGAGGCTCTCAGTACATCTAATATTCATCTTTATTTTCTTTTGCGTATTAGGGCTTGTATCTTGGGTTATCTTGTTCAAAATACTAAAAATAGTCTTCCTCCATTGGACTCAATGTAATGGCTTCAGGTGGTTCTTGAGTCTAGATATATGGAAAGGATTAAAGTTTTTTTCATTATCATATTTCATATAGGTAGTCTATAAGTTATATCTCATGGTTGTTTATTTGATTTTTACAATTTTGGTTTTGTTCTTGGATATATATTGTAATTTGTATCATGAATTTAGTAAGATTTTGAAAAATCAGTGTCTAAATAGTGAATTGAACACCTTATGATCGCTATGTAATGTATTTAGGATTGTTTGACTAATTTGGGACCAACCATGGGGTGAAAAAACATTCTTGAACCTAGAAGGTGGTAACTATAAGTTTATCATTGTCACGTGATAACATAGAACAAGGATGAACCTTTTGAAATGTTAACATGATTTGAAATAGAAATGTTGATAAATGTGACAGAACTTTGATAATGGCCCAAGGGGTTGTTCATGTAAATTCTAATAGTTTATATGAGATATACATTTTTAAAGGGGTTAAGACTATGGAATTCATAGAATTGTTAAATTGATAAAATATAAAGATTGGTAAATATGTTAAATGGGTTAATTGGATTAATGTGAATGTTATAAATTTATTATGATTTGTACATAGAATTTATAAGGGATTATTACATGTGAAATTTGAAAGGGGTTAAATAATTTAACATGTTGGAGATTCGTGTATTGGGTAATGGGTAGAAGGATTGTGAATTTTATAATATGCTTAATATCATTAGTCATAAGAAATGATATTTGGGATAAAAGACTATTTAATGTAGATAATAAATATGTTAATGGGTTATATAATAATATTATTTCCCAGGATTATTTTTATCGATTAATTTTTTTATTTTTATTGGTTGTGTTTGGTTGTGATATGGTGTGTGTGTGGTGAATGGATAAATAAGCATGTTCACATGGATTGTTAGTTTTTACTATTTAATATAGATTCTTCCCCCACGAGTCGAGTTAGACTAAGGATCTAAAATTCAACCCAAAATTAATAGATTAGGTAATGGGAGGTAGGATATATTCCCTTGATGGTTTTATTTAATGAGATCACTCTAGATGAGGCATCGAGGTGAGTTAAATGTATTTATTCAGATGTGTTTATCTGTTGTGAGATATGGACCTGGTTTATTTACTATAAGCATAGTGAATGGTTATCTTAGTCCCTTTTGTAGATGATGTAAATTTCTAACCCATGGAACAAATGATGAATATGGATTAATTAATGAAGATTGAATAAGTAATAAAAATAGTAATAATGATAGAAAATGGATAATGTAATGATTTACTTCTAACGGTACCTAATATCCCTTTGTATACATGTCTTTTTTCATTCCCAATCCATTTATACTAGATATTTTGTAGACACTAATGGTAGTGGCCTACTAAATTTTACTCACACCCTGCACGTGCTATTATTCGGTACATGAGAAGAGTTTTTTGATGCATATTATGATAATAGAAAAGGATTATTTTGTGTGTTTTGATTTGGGATATGGGTAAGTATGGATGAGGATCCAAACATGGATTCAAGACCATTTTTGGTATTTTCTGTTTTTATTTATTTTGGGTTCCATTCACCATTGGCACTATTACCATGACATTAGATGGTTATTGTTGATTTTTGGTTTGTACCTTGTTTTGAGAGATTCATAGTTATGGATGTTTATTTATTATTACATGTTGTTTCAACTATCAACATTCATAACTATTGTGTAATGATCCTGTAAAGATGGTATAATCTTCCCACATGACTCATTAGACCCTCTCTTATAGTCAGAAATAGTTGGTGTACCAGGAGTCGCACTTGAGGTTATGTGGTGACCCAGTATGGAAAATAGTTTAGTGGATTCTAGGATGGGGATATTACATCAAATCCCTAAAATAATAAAACCATTATAGGAGAAATAATATAGTACAAATATTAAAGTGAAATGTATGTGTGTGAAAAAATTATATAGTGGTTTTAAATATAGGTTATATTATAAGTGAAGGAAATGTTTGTGATAGATTTCTGTGGAAAACGGTTCCCATATTAAATAATTTTGGTGGTGATTTGAAACTATTTATTATTTCATATATCAAAATTTTATCTCTACTAATTTTTTTTTATGATGGGACCCATCACAAATAGTGGAATTAGTATTCAATGAATTTGAAATGGAACTCATTGCAAATATGAGAGGTTGTATAAAATATTATTAATAGGTTTCTTTGAAAATGTCTTATCATCGCATTATTAATTATGATTGGAAATTGTTTCCCATATAAAATAAATATCATGTTGTATGATCCTTACATCAAACTAATAAATTTTCTTTTGTTAACACATTATCATCGCAGCTAATAAAAAAAGGTATTTTCACTGAAAAATGACATCTATAACAAATGAGTCCATAAAATTTACTATTTAAAATATTATTTCTACCCTCACAAAAAAACATATCAAAACATTCATGTATTTATTATCATGATATGAGGTATGTGGTCTTGTGTACTCTACACATTGGTATTATGCACTGTTTATTAACAACATATACCAGTTCCACAACCATGGGTGAATAATCCCAAATTCTAAATTTTAAGATGAATAACACGGAACATAAATCAATTTAATGAGAAAACGAGTTAAAAATGATAGACCAAGTTCAATTAATAATTATTTAATTAACCCTTATTATGAAATACATAAATTATATTGTTATAGTGTTTGGGCCACCGTTCCTGGATTATTTTTTATTTATGTCTCCATTGTAGAGATTATTGTGTATGTCTATTTAATGATAAATATATTTTATTCAGAAATGGTTATTTATGATGTTTATAAAATAATAGATCCATTTTTATCACTCTTTGATTCATAAAAATTATTGAAAAAATATTTTTGAGAAAATCATACTTTTTTTCTCTCTTCGACCATAAATCTATTATCATTAGAACAATTTTATTATAATCAAAATAAAAATTATTTTTTGTAATTTTATAAAAGATTTATTAAAATCTTTTTAATTAATTTTAAAAAATTAAATATAGTTTTTAATCTAATCATCATTTAATTTTCAAAACAATTCCCATTTGTATTTTCCAAAAATTGTGTCAACAATCATTGCTTTGTGATGCATGGAATTAATGAAAATATTCTACAATTATTTTCATAAAATGATTAAAAAAGATTTATAAAAGTAAAGGATATTTTAAAACAAAATTTCTTTCATAATGTTTTGACCTTTTTTTCAAGATTCTTTTCTAAATAAAACGATTATTCTCCTCAAAAACGTTTTCAAATATCTTTTATAGTATTTTAATTAATCCCGAGAATCAATCCTCCAATATACATTTTATCTAATGGGAATATGTTATGTTGATATAATCATTATTTTTTAATTTTTAGTGTTTATGATCATTATTAATGAGGATTTTGTAGTTTGATACCATCTATATTACTCTGGATGATTTATGATTATATTTATTGATTATTGTGGTTGATAATAATTTATTTCATAATTTTTTCAAACAATTTTTTTATTATGATTCACCCCTTTCATGGGAGAAAATAATTGGTGATAGTATGTTAGGGTTGGGGGAAGGATTAAAACCTTTATAAATAAATAGTTCTCATGAGACAAATTACATATGGTTTTTTTCATAGACATACCAATTTGTGTAGATAATTGGAACATGACTTGATAATATTATATGTCATGGAATACGCCACTAAGTAGTTTAAAGTATTTTATAAATAATTTATGTTATTATTTAGATGTCCAACATTATTTATTCCATTACTATTAATTTATTTATTAAAATCCCATGTAATTATATTATTAGTTAGAATGTAACTGGTCATATTTCATGGTTATGTGATTATTTATACGAGATTATTTTATCACCTTTTATTCAATCTATATTACTATCATGTTATTGATTAAATATTACTTGTTTTATTTATTTACATTTCTATATTAACTATTTCTAATTTACACATAGATTTTATTTCACTCTTAACTTTACAAAGAATTTGGGCTCACCACATTCATATGTTTTGTTATCCCTTGGACACCAACAGGTATTTTGTGATTGATATGTACTGATAAACTAAAAGTAATATTGGAATTATCAAATAAAATTAATTGTGTATGTCATGGATTAAATTTTGATTTGAATTTCAACTATGTAATAAGTTTACAAACACTACTAGACTATTCGTTCCTTCAGGATGCGATTCTTTAAATATTATTAAATTGAAACAAAGAATAAATTAGTTCAGTCATATTGGGGTTGGGGTCTATAAACATGGAATTAGAGTAATTTTAGAAGAAGCCTTGGGAATTATACTTAGGAAAATATAAATTAGTGAGTGTAACCCAATGATACAATTTTTTGACAAATATATATGAACATTCTAGCATTTTTTAAGAAAGGGTCTATGCAATTTTCTTAGAAAATACATCACAATATAGATACAATATAAATATGTGGTTCTATTACAGATATACCTAAGGGTAAAAACTCAAAAAACTATGCATTTGGCCTGACTCTATTGACACATGGTGTATGATAATGGGCCTTAGTACACACCGGGTTTGACAATCCCATGGTATGTATTTATGGTAACTCAAAATTTAAATAGAAAGAATTATAATGTGATTGAATGTAATGAAATCCCTAGAGAAACGAGGTTTTTTTATGATATAATATTTCCATAAATTCTTCAATTTATGTTATTTTTTTCACTTTTTTTGTAATTTGGCTTATGTTTCATATTAGTACGATCTAATTTATTGTATAGTTTTTTTAGAAATGGATCGTATTAGAAGGAATGACAACTAAATCTATACATGTACACCGTATAATGATTTCAATCATTGGTAAGATAATGGAGATGGAGGTGCATCAACATCATGAACTAGTCAAATTATTAACATATTTTTGAAGATGACTAATTTTATGATAATTAACGATTCCTATACAGAGGATACTGATAGACCACAACATGATATAACAATTTGAGACATCTTCATGGGTCATAAATCCTCATAATTCAGTAGGAATACAAGTCCTTTTTCTTACATGACCAATGAATAAGTTCTATTGAGAAATATTTTTTTGATATGGGGTGTATTTAAAGAGCATATATTGTCATGGAAGATTAATTTCCCGCATGAAATTTGAAAAAATGGTTGTTATTGATTCAAAACAGAAAGGGTGTTTATGAAATAGAAATCACATAGTGGAATGACATAAATGAAGTTTTCATGGGAAAATATATTCTTCTTGAGAAATATAAAGATATAGAAATAGATTTTTTGATTTTAAGAGATAAAAAAAGATTAAATTGTTTTAATATATGAAGCCAACGTTCTATGTTTAGAATTTAATGTTGAATACTACATTCATAATCCATAGAAAAATATTTACCATTTAAATAATGGTATTAAAATGATCCACATAAAATAAATATTATCCTAAACATTATAATTATATGATAAAATAGTATCCTTTTCTATTAATAATGTGAAATAATTATCCAAGTATTATGAAATCAAATGAATGTAAGATAAGAAGAGAGTATCCAACCAAAAATGTATAATGGGGTATAACGAATGATGTATTTTAATATTTTGATAATTTTGGATGTAAAATCATGGGTAATATATTAAAATGACAATTAGTTTTCATAAAATGATGAGAAGAATGCCATGATGATTAAAAATTCAATGGGCTGAATGAATATATAAATGGGAAGAAATTCCACATTTGGATATGGGGAACTATGAAAATGAATGCTCTATGAATCCAAGAAAATACCTCAAAATTATTTAAGAGGTAAAGATCATGATTATGATATTATTAGATATGAAGTAGAATGATTATTTTTGTTGTCTATTGGGATCACTACAATATTTTTTAAGTGAATTTTATTATTGGAATTATAGAAATTTATAAGGATTATATGTTAATAAATTTTCATTAGGGATTAGAAATAATATATTAAATGGAACTAATGACCCAGAAAAATAAATCAATGAAAACATTAAAATCATATAAAACACATGAATGATGGTAGTATACCACTTATTATGTTCTTATTATTGAGCAAATAATTATGGTATTATGATATGATTGATAACGGTTAAGTATATTTTGTGGTTCAAATTACCATGGAACTGATTAACGGTATGTTTAGTTTAAAATTTAAGTTACCTTATTTATAATGTTATCAATATTAATATTTTTAATTGAAAATAAGGATAAAATTTTATGAAATTTGATAATTTGGGATTTTAATGAGGTTTTATATATTAATATATTACCTCACAATATGGATATTTATGCATGTTGAATAACCTATGCTAACCATTTTTCCATAATAATAACCATAGATAAATATAATGTCTTATCATTATATAAAGAATTATATAATCCCTTAAATGTAACTTTTACTACATTATTGATTTAAAATCAATTTTGGCTATTCATTTCATGGAGTAAGTGATGAATTAGAAATTGATCCAAGAAAAACCAAAGGATTGGATTTTTCTCAAATAATAAAAATTTCTATAGTAAGTATATTTCATTATAATTAATGATATTAAAATAATTTTTCATTTTTTAGAAAATTAAATATCATAAGAAATTTTTTTATCAAATTACAATCATTTTTGATGAATCTTATGGTCTTTTAAATAATCAATGATTTATTATTTATATGTCATTAACATTCCATTTATTATTAATCTTATTATGATTAATGTCCTCCATAAATATGTAATTATTTATCATTTTCTTCCTTTTCAATGTTCTCATTTACCGCCAATGATGTCCTTTTTTAAAACCTATTCATGTGTTTTTACATATGTCCCTCACACATAATTTTTTATCTTATTTTGTTGATTTTTATTTACCCTTTTACGACGTGGTCTTACAAAAAAGGTATATTAAAAATTAAAACCCTTGATTACCAAGATCATGACTAAATTGTGAAGATGAAATTTATTTAATGTAGGGATAATTAAACACCAATATAATATGAAATAAAAAAATTACATGATAGTGTGTACGATATGAAACAAAAATATTATAAGAAAATAAAACCCCAATAAAATATTGAAATATATCTTTTTAAATAAATTTAATATCTTCAAAAGATCATGGTACACTTAAAATGATTGTGAATGTTTTTTGAAAGGTCCTACATTATTTCTCCCTTTGGTCAGAAATCTCTTCTGTTGAAAACACTTGTTTTATATAAATGGATTATATTTTTTTAAACTTTTTAAAATGCTTTATGTTATAAATTTTTACCCATTATTACAATATAATTACTTTTTATGTGAATTTTCATGTTATTTTCAATATAATGACTATTTGGATAACCAAAAAATGAAATGAATATTTTCTTTAATATCAGTGAAATAAATGTAATTTTCTACAGTAATGATGAATTATTGTTTAATAACACATATTAAATAAAATTCAGAATATTTTCAATGAAAACTACATTCAAAATGTTATGTGGATTTTTTTTAAAAGGTGATTTTCCAAATAAAATGGTCTTCTCATTCAAAAATATTTTTGTTGGACTTTTTTTATATTTATATTCATAAATGGAATATAAAATCATTTTAGATAACATCCATCATAGATATGTTATATTGATATAATTTTTATTATTTTTTATATTTTTTTGATCAATTTTATTGAGGATGTATCAGTTCGAAATCATTCATATTACTGTAGATGGTTTTGGAATGTGTTTATTGATTGATGTAATTGTTATCACTTGATATCATAGTATTCCATAATGAATGTTTTTGTTGATTATGCTCAACTACATTGAATGAATAATTAATTAGAAATTGTATAATTGGATAATATCTTACGATGTACCCTCTATGCATTAGTAGGAGTACTGAGATAAAAAAAGGTGTGGTTTTGGAGAATGTCTTTCCCATATATATGGATTTCCTGACAAATTACCTGACAATAATAAATGTACCGGCGCAATCCTTAATGGTTGTAGATATCTTATAACATGAAGAAATGATATGTTTTAGATTTCCAACATTATACAATCCATCAGTATGAATTCAGTTATTATTATTGCATGTTCTTATTCGATCAGTTAGAATATATGTGGTCATGTTTTAATCACGTGTAAATATTTTTATGGAATAATTTGATCATATTTTATTACAACCATGTAATGCTAATTTAATTAATTAATTGTAATTTTATTTAGTTATTTAACTTTTCAAATTGATAATTCTTTATTTATTCATAGGTTATTTTGTATTATTACTCTTTTTGGTCAATAGTTCTCACCCATTTCATATATTTTATTTTCCCTAGTATATCATAAAGTATTTTTTATTGATTTAAATGGATATTATAATAGGAATAGTTTAATTCTTACTGAAAATTAATTTTATTTTTTATTTCATAAAGTTTAATTTTTATTTCAGGAATGTGTCTAGTTTACTAAGATAAAAAACAATTCATTACATTTGATGTGATTCAGTGTATCATATGTTAATATAATAACATATACATTGGGTCCAGGATTCTGGGGTCAGGGTTTCTCCAATACCACTCTATGATTTTGGAGTCTATGATTATTTTTTGGCATGTTTTCATATCAGAACCACTTTTACAATAGTTTCTTTATAACATTTATTTGATTTTCATAGTTTGTTATCAAGTAATTTTTTCAAATTATTCTCATTGAGTATTTTGTTTCAGAATTTATAACTATCTAATTGCATTGTATTAGTTTTTTATTAAATCGGATTTTATATTGTTTATGAGTTTTATTATTTAATATGTTGTTTTCATTATACATTGATTATTTTTTTCTCAGGTAATTCATAATTGTTTCATGTAACATGGGTTATGATGTTACAAAACATTCAATACATTGATGGTATCCATAAATATTTAGATTAACTCACATGAAAATATCATAATATCAAATGTTATCAAAAATTTGTGCAAATACAAACTATAACAACCCTAATCCCAATATATATCTTCCAGTACTAAAAAAATAATAAATATATTATAAGCATTGATAAAGTTATACATCAACCAATTTTATACCTAAAAAATAACAAATGGATCTATTTCATCACTTATATACTGATTGAAAATTTACTTTTATATTTTTATAATATTTTTACACACTGTTATATAATAATACCAATGTATTAAAGTGACAAATTTTCAAACATAACCCTTCTTTTTGTATTTTAACATAATATATCTAAATTTTCCATAAATTCATTCACTCGTGAATCCTTTACAGAAATAAATCTTGTAACATAATTCATAATTACTTGGTAAAAATGAACAAATCATAAGTTTGGTCTCAAATTTTTAGTATGGGTAAACATAATCATTAAAAATTTAATGTCATGAGGGAGAATAAGATGATCGTAAGGCTATAAGAATATAATCTAATTGCATGAGAATAACATCGAAGAATTAATATCTATAAAATATTGGATGATAAATAATGATACGTGGCACTATGATTTACCATAATATAAGAGTCATATATGTCCCAAATCAAAATCAAGGTGAAAACTATACTTGGGAAAAGGAACCAATAGAACTCTTAGAATACATAAAAAATTGTGTAGGTATCTTGGAATATGAATAATTCATTATGAAATCTCATTAAATAAAAATTTCCTCGTGTCATAGGTGTAACCATTAACAATTATTCATCATGTTCTAATAAAATTAACATTCAAAACATTAACATTTTCATTTATTATGAGTAACATAACATGGTCTCCTATTCAGAGTAATTTCCAACTAATTAACACCATATTATTGTCCCATGTTTCAAAAAGATATTTATATCCCCCAAATAAATATAAAAATGTACTATAAGATTCATTATATCTCCGCAACAATTTTTTTCTCAATTATATCTATTTATCAAATCATGAAACAAAACACCTGATGATTTCATTTCATCACAAAATCCAAAACAATATTTATATATCAAATAAAAACACTTTTCTAAAAAATATATTTAAAACATCATAAAAATATATTTTGAGAATGTAATCGAATGGTGTCAAAATATTTTAACACCGGTGAAGAATTCGAACAATTAATTAATATTCACATATATGAGAATATATATAAAATATCACATGATAATTTCATTGATAACATTAGAGAACATCACTTTAAATAGAGAAAAATTAAACTAAAAGTTTCTACTATATTGAGAAATTATTTTCTATTAAAAATTATCAGAGAAATATGTAATTGAATTATTTAATGTAATGAATGGTAATTATGGAAGTAAAAAATGTTCAAGTTGTATAGGTTATGATAATGCATTCTTTTCATTGCATTGTAATAAGAAAAAAATGACTACTTTGGAAAGTATTTAAAAATATTCCATTTCAAATTATTATAAAAAAAATCATATTTAGTGAATATTAAATTGTGAAAACATTTGACATATAGTTAATAACTTTTATAATTTTTTAAGATCTATTAAATTGAGAAAACATTTCTTAAAACAAAGATAACATAAGGATTCTTTTTTCTGTAGAAATTTATTTTCAATAATTATCTATACCTAAATGTGATATATGATAAAAATATTTTAAAATATCATGAATAAAAAATGTAGAATAAATAATATAGAATTTAAATTATTAAGTAATATCTCCACCTACCATTCCATTATGTTAGAGGTTTTTTTATTACATCAGAATGGAATACATAGAAGATAATACAATCAATGAAAAAATTTAATAGTCTTAGAAAATTTGATACATAAATGATATCAACATTATATTAAAAAATAAATACAAAACACATAAATTCATTTCATTTTTATTCATTATTATTATTAGTTGTGGAACATCTCTTTATTATCTTACATTATTTTGGCCATCGGAATTTATTTATTCAATAAAATATATTTTTAAATTCATAATTAAAAATATAAACCATTTAATGTGTTTTATATGCTTATAAAATTATTTTAATTCATTGAAATAGATAATATTAACAAAACCGGATATATTTTGATTGAGGATTAAATTTTTATAACTCTTACATGCTTTTTAAATCATTATTATGTCATAATGCTTTCCGTATTTGTATACAATACATAATAATTTATCTGATAAGTTAGTTGTATCAAGTAATTATAATGAATTCCGTAACGGATTATTTTATTGAAATGATATAAAATTTTGGGTAATTCTTTGATAATATTTTTCAATATAGTAGAAATTTAATTTTTAGATATAATAGATATTAATTTTTTTCAAAATAATTTAGAAACAAAAACAAAAACCACATTTCCTTTTCTATTATTATTTATATTTAATATAAATTATTTTAGTTACATTACTATTTAAGAGTAAATAGGAATTTTTATTATTCAAAATTTATAATAAAATAAAACATGATTATTCATTTAATCATTTAATTTTGTTTATAATAATTATATTACTATTTAGATGATTCAATTTACAACATTCACACTCCAATTGACAGATTGTCAATGATCTGATACCAATATTTAGAATCCCAAAACAATAATTACTCATTCTAAATACATCATTCTCAATCGATCATTAAAAATAGTTCTTTTATCTTCTACATTGTTTATATTTCTATCATTGTTTATTCAAAATAGTTCTATTACCTTGTATATTTTCTATTATCCTTATATTATGACAATCCAAATTACAATCTTATAGTGGTGAAATATATTTTTATATTTTTTATGTTATATTAGTATTACATTATAAATAATTTAATTTAATTTGTTTCTACTATATTCCATTGTATTTTACAATTTTAAGGGAATAATAAAATTTACATTGTGTACTAGTTTTCTCACATCGAGTGTTTTTAAAGGTCAAATCACTCTTTTTACATTCATCTGCAAAAAATTATTTCATCCTCAATATTTTGGTAGTATATAAACACAGAAAATTTTTTTGGTGACTCTTCTCCATTAATTACACATCCACTCATGTTTGTTCCTCTATCATTCGATTTCTCAAAAGTAGACTCAAAAGTGGGTATGCTCATTTCTAAAACACATTATATCTAGTGTCAAGAATAGAAACACGCTCTTCACTATAAGACAGATACGGTTAAATATATATATATCCCTATTGTTTTATAAATGTGAAGTGTATATCATCTACAATCTTAGTATCTAGGAATGGAATAATCCAAGAAATTTATTGAGATTTAGTGGAAATGGTAACATCAAAACCCTATATATTATTCTCTTTATGACATAAAATGGCCCAATGAACTTATTAAATAACATTACCTCATTATAATACAATATAAATCCATTCCATAATGATACATTCAATAACACATGATCACAAACATGAAATTACATGTCCTTCCTCCAGTTATCAACAAAAATTTATTTCTTCCTTAATATGTCCTAATATGATGTTTGATATATTGAACCATATCAGATGTATACTAAATGAGTTACATAACAACTAGATTTCCATCTCTATATTCAACCCAAAATATTATATTATGATATCACTTCAAAAAAATAACACTATCTATGAAATTTGTATTATTGAGTATATGTTATTTTTATATTAATATTCTACAAGAGGTGAGTACTAGTCCCATGATACATAGAAGAAGAGTGAATATGACCCCAATATATTTCATAAGGTTTTTATTCGAATTTTAGACATTCCATCTATTATAGTATGATAGGAAGTACACATAAGTAATTCATTGTTCAAATCCTTCTAGATTATCCTCTTAAATTTAGATGTTAAATGAGGGCCATGCTAAAAAACAATAGATAAATATGAACAATGCGATCTCAAATTATCTATGATATAATGAATTAAAAGATGTTTGAATGGTATTTTAGCCTTTGTTTAATTGAAACGTGCGGACTTTTCAAGGTGATCCATAATAACCCGTGTTATATAATTTTTATTAAATATCTTATATATCGTTGTAAGTAACTCCAATAAGATTTTATCCCACTTCCACATATGTATTCTGAAATCATGCATGAATCATTATTTATAAAACATATCAGACTATACTATTTGGAATACCAAGAATATATACACATAATCCATAATTTCTAGCATCATAATACCCCACTAGATGTTCTCTTTTAGATATATATACTTCTTTTTACTCCACATGTGAATTGATATGATTGAGTTATGATCTTTATCTAGTTAATGTATCTTTAACATCATTACTGATGTCAAAAAAATTACATTAAAAATTTTAGTACACCATATTCATTGTTGAACTCTTCCAATTTGGAATATTTAATAGAATTGATTTAAAAACAAAATTTTTATCTTACTGAAATTCCGTTATCTATAATAGAAATGTAGGCTGAAAAATTACACAGAAATGGAATGAATTTTCATTTTTTTTAATAATTATTATATATTTCAATAAAAAATATATGAATATATAATCCTTTTCAATCCTCAATGTTTTCACCCAAATTTACAAAAGATATATAGTTTTAGTGATCACTTGTAGTACAACTTGGATTATTAAATCCCTATGGTCTAAAGAAGAAACCTATTAACAATATGATTTGATAAAGATATTATATATGAAGTTTCCAAATTTTTTGTGGATTTAATTGAATAAATAATTATTTAATTTAAATAATAAAAAAACACATAATTAATTGGTATAATCAATTAATTAAGTTGTGTCTATCCTAGGTTGTCACATGGGGTATGTTGGATGTATTAATTTTCTATGAAAGATGAAGATCACTAATTCATGATGTAACCAAGAAATTTGATAATTCCAAATCATTATTAAAAATTTAATCCCTACAGAATTCCATGTATAATAACTAGTTCACATATAGGATCATATTAATGACTACTCAATGTAATTAGATCATAGTAGTACTGAAAATGTGTGTCTATTAATGTTGGTGAAGATGAAAAAAAACACATCAAATGGAAATATTATAATAAATAATTTATATCAAAGATCATGATATAAAATTTAATACAACCCCATGCAACTCACTAGTATTAAACATTAATATGTTATCCCATGGATGATATTATTATATCAATAGAATTGAGAAATTGACCTGAAGAAGCGATATTGAAGATAAAAAACATTGAAATAACTATCAATCCACCATTATGTAAGAAAATTCACAAAATATGATGTGAATAACCTCAATACCTAAGTCAGTGGTTTAAAATGATATCAATAGTGAATGAATAAGGGATTAGGAATAATAAATTTTATTATGAAACTAAAATGATTTGGAAAACCTACATGGAAAAATTGAAGGTGTGATTACAAAATACAATAATAAAATTCAAAATTAAAGAAATCATGGATGATAATCTCTTTTAAAAAATGTTCCTTAGAAAATAATATTAAAAACCTTAGTTAAACTACCCAAAAATCAATTCACATCACAAAAATTAAGAGAGTCAAAATGTGGGTGATATAAATTTTTTTTTACATTTTAATGTTAAAAACAAAAATATGACCAGATTCATTACCGTAATGGGCGTTTGAATTTGACATTGAATATGGCTGAATATAAAGGGGTCATATATGGAAACTATATACTTCCATTTTTCCTCTAATTGATATAAAAATTTCTATAAATTTTTAATCTATCCTTCGATACTTTTCTCTATCTAGTGGGATGAAATTATGGAAATTCAAATATGGACTAACATTTAAATGTCAACATGTGATCCCTTTATCTATATAATAATTGGGTAATTATCTCCAGAAATATTTTAATGAAATTTTTCCCATAATTTTCTCTTTCTATAGTTAAAATCATAGATTCATTGGGCTTTTATTTTTTCCCCCCTTTTGGTTGACGTTTTTAGGCCCATTTTGGTTTGTCTAGAAATGTTTGGAATTAGTTACTAAAATTCATCATCTTCCATTAAGATTAATCCATTGATCCTAAAATTTATAATTTTCTAAACAATGTTTTCCATCATATACAAAAATATCAAATTTTATTAAAAAAAATATGATTAATTATACATGAAGATGATTTTTTGGGCCAAAATAATATACTTTAGACTTGAATTGTCAAAAAGATGTTAAATGAAGTTAAATTTATTAAATTAATTAAACTAATTATTATATTCATTTAAAAATTACAATATTAATAAAATAATCAAGGAATATAATATTATTTATGTGGGTAATAACACCTCCCATATTGTGTTTTTCATGTACAAATAAAAATGTTTCACAAAAATATGAAATTGAATTCCATTTTTCAAAAAAAAATTACATAAAATGTTCCCCAAAATAAATCAATCCAAAAAATCAAGAAACCTATATAAATAATATCACTCATGCTAGGTTTACAAGAATATGTGAAGACCAATCCCATGTCATTGTTTATATTCATTTCCATAGTTCATCAAATTCCAATTATGTATGATGATGTGTTGTGTATCAAAAAAGGAATGTGGACCATTTTATTATTCGATTGGAAATCAAATTGAGGCTCTTGGTGTAATAACATAAAAACATAAGGTGAGTATCCATTTTTTTAACTATTCTTAAAACAAAATAAATATTAAAATACTAACTCTAGGAAACACAACTATGGGGTCATGATCCCCAAGTGATAAATTCCACACATATTGTCAATTAAATGTTGTATAGAAGATATGAAATGAATAACTCTATGTAATAAAACCATTGTGTTGTTATCCACAAGAGTTGGATATCTCACATTTGGAAAATAACATTTATCTATGTGGAATATTTTTAATTATTTTGTTGGATACTCAAATTAAAATAAATGTGTCCCCCAAAAACTATGGTATGATTAAAGGAGACCATAAACTCAAACTTACTCCAAAAGTAAAATGGATTTTAATTTGCATGTGATGTGAGTTCCACCACCATGGATGAACATTTGTTAATTCAAAATTGTGAGTTAAATACAATGGAATATACATTAATTGAATGACCGAATGAGTTAAATGTGATATAACAACTTCCGTTAATAATTGTTTAATTTTTTACCATTGTGATATAAATTTTTGATACATTCTTATTAATTGAATACACAACCCATATGTTGGGTTGCCTCCTAGAATGTTAATAATTTAAAGTCATTAGCTTGACTTGGAACCCACCCCAAACATATCCAATACAAATATTCAATATTTTTAGGAACCAATTTTATTACAATTCTACTAGACTGAAATTTATTCTTATTTTATAAATTTTTTCATGGGAAATCAATTTTTATATAATTAATGGGAAAATATAAGGAATATAATAAATTTTAGATTTAGTTGAATTTTTATTCTTCATAAAGACAAAAATGATTATTCATACATTATAGGCTTCAAGAGAGAATGAAATGCCAAAAAATATTCCTGATTAACCCCTAAGATGAAATACATGAGAGAGAATGTATGGAACATGAATTCAATCTATTTGGTTAACACATTCAATCATAGATAAGGAATTATAATTGAACTTATTTTCATTTTAAAATTTTATTAATAGTATTTGTACTGTTTGAAGATATGTTTCAAACCCCAAATTTTTTTTGACGATTTTCATGAATTGTTATAGAATTGAAAACTAGAATTTCATCCAACTGTTTAGTGATTTTTTACTGAAAATTTGTCAATAGTGTTATATTTAGGAAACTCAATCCATGTTGTCAAATTTTACTCTTATGAATCCAAACACTCAATTTATTATTAATTTAAATAACCTTTAACATTTCATTCATTTTATTTAGTTATCCCAAATCAATAGTTTAGTTATTTTTTAAATTTAGTAGTAGTACATGGGATAAAATATTCTTCTATTAGTGATGATAAAGGACATCCTGAGTGGGAATGAGTTCCACAACCATTTCAATGCATTGTAGTTAAAATTGTAGTGATCAAACATCAGAATTAATTATCTTCATTTTATCACTCAATTTTTAAATAACATATCAGTGATTATTCTAGAAAATAGTTATGAAATAATGGACTTAATTATGAATGATATCAATAACCATTAATGAGAGGGATTGAATTTTATTAATGAAGAATTCATCATCAAAAAGGTTATACATGTCATCAGGTTAGGGGTGTTCATTTAATGGTTTATGAAAAAAATTCTATATGTTTAAGTATAAAAAATATTTATTTTCAATTTGATTTCATCCTCAGTTTATATTTGGGTAATAATAACTATACTCCCTTGTAATAGATAACAATTTGAAGTTGATATTTTCAGGACACATGATTAGAAAAATGGGATCGATTTGATGTATTTTTTTCTTAGAAAGTTGGAGATCACTAATTCAAAATATATCCATATAACATGATAATTCCACAAAATAATTAACTAATTTAATCCAGAAAAATTTAAATGGTGAGTAACTAATTCACAGAGAGGATCATATTAATTATCATTACAATAAATTGTGTCATAATGTCACTCAAAATGTGTCATGATTAATGATGGGGAAGAAGAAAAAAGATAACTCATCAAATTGGAATATTAAAATAATGAATTTATATTAATTCACAAGAAGTATAATTCATTCCAACCTCATTAAATTCACTAGTATTAGAAAATAAAATTGTATCCCTCTATTGATGATATTCTATCAATAGAAGTGGGAAGTAAACTTTATGAAGAGGTATTGATGAAGAACAACATTAAAATATTGATCACCCCACCGCTATGTGAGGAATTTCAAAAATGATGATGATGATAACCTCAACCTCTATGTAAATAGTATCAATATAATAATAAGAGGGAAATAATAATTGAAGAGTAATATCATATTTTACTAACGAACTACAATGACAGAGAAAACATACCTGGAAGAAATGAAGGTTCAATTACAAAATGAAAGATTAAAATTTTAATTGAATGAAAAAATGGATGATAATTCCTATTACCACCATATCCATATATAGTAATATAATAAGAAAATGGTAGACCCAAAAAAAATCAATTATCTTTCTATTTATTCATAGAGTAAAATGTATGTGCCATTAAAATAAATTTGACATTTCAAAGTTGACCTCAAAAATAATAGCAGATTAATACCTATAATTGATGTTTAAATTTGACATTGAAGATGTCTGAATCTTGGGGAGTCTTAGTATAAAAATATATTCTTCCTTATGTAATGTAATATACGTCAATATTTCCTAAAAATTAGACATGCCATTTGGATTTTATTCTCGATCTAGTGGGATGACATATGTGTGTTCAAATCTGGCCCACCATTTAAATGTTAACATAGGATCCCATTATATACATGTAAACATCCGAATTAGATTTAGAAAATAATTAATGCAATGATCCCAATAATTTAATATTTATAAAGTTTAAATTTTATATTCAGTGGGATTGTATTGTAGTCTCCACATTTGTTTGTTGGGACATTGGCCCATTATGTTATGTCCAAAAAAGTCTTCATTCTTTCCCAAATATCATAATCTTTCCATTGGTTTCATCCATAAATAATAAAAGATAAAATATTACAAGAATGTAGTCAATAATATCTCAAAATATAAAATTATAATAATTAATAGAATGACATTTACAATCAGATGATTGATTGGGAACAAATATTTAATTTAACCATGAATTGAAAAAATGATGTGAAATGATGTTTAATTTATGAAATTCACTAAATGTGATGATTATGGACTTTAAAAAACGTGAATATTGAAATATAATCAATGAATATTGTCCTAATTCAATTTATGATCACCCATCATGGATATAACTCCATGATCTATTCTACTCAATGTGTCATCCCCTTTTGTTTTCATTCCATTGTGGTAGCGTATTTCACAAATTTATGACTCTATAATTACAAACATCTCATTTGATTCATGTTGTTCTCTTTCTATGATAATATTCACTCCTATCATTATAGATTATTATATATTTACTTCAACTCACTACATATTTAGTTTTTATATATTTTAATATAAATTATTACATCATTGAGTTCAATATCATTAGTTAGATAGTTCTCCTCATTAGTTCTTTAATTTCCTTGATGAATATGTAATAACTATATCATTTTTTATGGATGCACCCTACTCCATTTTTATGCATTATTTTCTATAATAAAACCATAATTTAATAATTATAATTCCAACATTTTGGAATTCATTAGTCTTTACATCATCTCCTAAAATAATTCCTCACAATCCATAGACTATGAATATTGAACTTCCAAACACATCATCATGGTTAATAGATTAGATATTAAAACAATATTTTCCTCAAAAAGCTGATAATAACCAGCTAATCCATGTAAAACATAGGTCTCTATAATATTCTTTGGCGTAGTACATTAATTAATAGTATTTATGTTTGAGGGTTCAATCTATATTCAATCAATGGAAAAAATATTTCCCTAAAAATGACTGTATTGTTGTAAAAATTGAAATTGACTATTTTTTCCCATACATATACTTCATTATTAGGGTATTAACAATGATATTTACATTATTAACAATATCATAAATGGGAATACATTGTATCATAATATTGTCATCATAGAAAATATAAAAATTATAATTTTATTTTTGGAACACTTTATTCATTTTATTTATAAAAATAGATTGTGTATTAGATAACCTAAATTAATTAAACTTATAATGCCCATACCTCAGGTAATAATATCTTATTTTTATATTACCCTTCAAAAATATAAATTATAGATGACCACAAATGAAATTAATCCTGGGGATGTGTTGATCCTCTTGTTGTTGATCACATAAATCATGAGTGTGATATAATTGATATTTCTTCATAATAGTGATGGGATATATTTCCCTATAGTTAATTTTTGTTCTAGAAGATCAATCCTTATTCTTCACATATTGAATATGATCTTCCCATGGTGAAAACCTATGGTATGTAAAACACTTATCACATAAATATTTCTATTTTTTTATTCTAAAAATTCAACCGGAGTGACCAATTAGTGGTATTAGAATTATGATTTACATAATGAATAAGATCAATTGATATTTCAACTACAGGATCTAGAGGGTATCCAATTAATTCCTCTGGAATTAAACTAATTATTCCATCAAAATATACATGACACCTATTATAAGGATATATTTATTCATGGATTCATCTTTTATAATAGTTTCATTATGGAGACCTACATTTTCTATATTGAAACATGATTTAGATTCTGTATCCTCTAAAATAAGTATATTTGATTTCATATACCCTTCCAAAATTTTAATCTCTTTATCTGGAAAATATTTATTCAAATTATAATTTGATATTCAATCCATATAAAATATTATTTCAATGCCAACTATAGTTATAAAAACCAAATCTACAAACAGGGTAATTCTATGTATCATAACATCGACATATTGATAGATACTATCAATATTAGGGTTTTTCACAATGAGTCATGATTTATAATTCCCTACATAAAATTCTATATAAATAGCGAATTTTGTTACAAAACATAAGATATATAAAAGAATGTGATGATCCAGATTCAAATGAATCATTAGATAAATTTGAGTCTATTGATAAGGTATCTTCAAAGATATCATTAGTAAATCAAAAATTCTTTGTAATGGTCACATTTTCTGGCCTTACTGTTTTAATCTCATGTACGACCGATTCCATTAATGATTGGTTAATTGATTTGAATGATATCCCACATCTTTGAAATGAAATCATTGGATAGTGGAATACTATATCTTCCCCTTTAGTTTTAGAGATTGATAAACAATATATTTACACATGTAAAATACTTCAAAGACCATTTTACAATTACTACTTTATTTGCTTCCATGGTTATGTCAAGTTTAAAAATCAACACTTCCCTTACTATACATTGTTTAATTCATTTAAAATAGAGTTAAACCATAATATTCATATCATTATTCATATTAAAAGTAATAAATATTGAGAAATATTTCTTATCCTTCGTGGCACAAGAGAGTATCCTCATGTGAGAAAAACTCATGTGATAATAGGTATATTTTGAGACATGGACTTAATCCATCGTATAATATATCAATAATTCTTTCGGTTTTTTTCAAACATAATCCATATCATCCTTTTCTTTTATTATAAATAGTTCTTTATACATAGTCAGAACTTCCTCCCCCTTTTCTATTATGTTTTTAAAAATACTTCCCATGTTATCTCATCGTTCATATAGAAAATAAAATTCAATGAATATTAAATTAAAATTATTCCATTCTTTATCCTCAGCTGTATCTTCCTTCTTAGTTATTTGATTCAATTACCGCCACTATTCAGAATATCCTTTTAATAAATTAAGTTAAATGATGATATTTTTCACTTATACTATATACCAATAAAAATAATATCATCTCTATAGACCTAATACATTTATCGTCGTGTAATGGATCCGTGTATGCATTTAAATTTGGGTGTTCATATTGCAAAAAAATCCCACATTATCACCCAATGATGAAGTACAATTTATTAATATATATAAGAAAGGATAATTTTCTCAGCCTATTTTAATTAACATAATCTACTCATAATATACTCATATATAATATAAATAGAATTTACATGATTGGGAGGAAAATCTCTACATTGACTATGTGTATCATAATCGTTTCTATTTCATGCATTTGGAACTATTTATTGACCTATATTTACACAAAATTTGTTAATTAATATCAATATGAACTAAAAATCATACTCTAATTACTATAAACTTTTGATAAATTCATTTTATATAATCTATAAATATGTATATAATATATTAAAGTATTGATATATAGTTATGTTCTTCAAACTATATTATTCTAAATCAAGATCCAATTATCGATAATGACTTCAATTTGATAATAACTATAACATCCATAACATATATACCATGGTGCTGATAGTTATTTTATTTTATTGGTTAATAATACATATATCACAATATAGTATATCCATTATTTTATTCATTTCATGAAACTATATGTATACATGACTTTAACATTACCTTGAAATCAAAAAATAGATAATCAGAATACATGAAAATATAATTATTATCTTTGTTAAAAAAAATCATATGTAGTACATTTCAGGATTTATTAATAAAATGTGATATAAATATATTCTGATATTATCCTCTCATTAAGAGGTGTCATAGAGTGGATGAAATCATAACCTAAATAATTAATAATCAAAAGAGAATGGATAAATAATAAAAATAACACTATAATGAAATGAAATAATGGGTATAAGAAATCAATACATAATAAATAAATTCAATTATAATAATAACTGATCTTATAGTGATGGGAATAAATAATTTTTAAGATCATAAATATATCAAAAAGTTTTTATTCAAATACATCAAATATAAAATGAATAGATTATGTCATTACCATATCTTTGTTTTCTTATGAGACCTATCAGTGCAATGAGTAGTAGTATAAATTTTATCCCCTCCTGTATCATAAAAATTAAAAAACATTACCTCATTTATTAATTTATTCCTTGGGATAATGATCAATAAATAAACAATATAAATTCATAGAATAATTACTTAATGAGGAAATCATACGTTATTTTCCCATATAATGAAATGGTTTAAACAGTATGAAAATACTATCCCTAATCAGTGAATTAATATATATATATATATATATCTAGGTAACATCAAATAAACAATAAGAAACACAAATGGTTTTATTAAACACCATTAACATGTGAAAAATAAAATGATAGATAAATACCTTATAATAGTTTTAAAAGTTCATATAAATCATCTACACAATATCCCCCATGAGTTTTGAAAATGGTTTTTAGTATGGGAGATTTCACTATGTATAAGAAGGATGAGTAGGATATACCAAGATAACACTTTTCATAGTTATTATCACTAATTTCATCTATTGAAATATGAAGTCAACATTTTTATAACAATATTGGGATTTATTTTCTTGAAGAATTGTAGAACCATTATTTTATAAAAAAAATTGGTTAATTTTATGGAAACAAAATGTTTTGAGAATTATAATAGAATACAATGGTTTAATAATCAGAATATATAAAGATATCTCATTGATAAAAAATGAATTTAAAATAATGATGATTAACAAAATTCCTTAATAAAAATTTAATGAATTTAAATTGTTTTTCAAAAAATGACAGTTGTCAAAATACGAATTACACATACATTGAGACATATATTATTAAATACTTTTATGATCAATTAAAAAACAAATAAACTCATTATAGAGATTTTAGAGATGGAAATGGGAGGATGGATGTGAAGATAAATTTTGGATTGGAGAATAAAGGGATAATTGGTGTCTATTTAATGAAAATGTGGTAAAATTTTCTATTAATTTCAATATAAATATCTTGAAAATATAAGATGTTGAATGTGAATATCCACTATATTACCCATTTTTCTTATTCAATATTTTGTAAAAAATCATCATTTTTAATATTATAATGTGTTTAAAACAGAGCAGCATTATTTTAAATTAATGTTTCCTTGGAAAATATTTTTCTCCACAATTTTTTTTAAAATTATTAATTTATATTATATACACCATTGAATATTATATTTAATTTCTATTATTTTTTCTTATCATTAATATGTATAACTACATGTCATTTGATTGATTAATATGAAGAAATAATATTTTTACTTTATACTATTTTCAATTTCATTAGTTCATTCTATCAAGAAAATAATTGTATGATGTTTAAATTACTATTAAAATATGTAATATTTCAAATTTTCAGATTCCAATGGATTGATTCCCAACATTCATATATAACATTTTGACTCCCTCAATCATATACTTCTCTTATCATCCATACCATGTCTATTAATATGAATTTATATTTTATTCTAATATATATTTATCTTGCATACTTACAACTATTCCTCATGTATTGTCCTTTAATGTTCTATTTTATGTTGTTTCTACATATTATAATTTTTTATGGTACTTTCTTTAATCACCCTAGTAAATTTAATTACCATGGTTTTTATTTTATTCCTCAATATTTTAAAATTATAATGAAAAAATAAAATATATATTATTATTTAATTTTATAAAATATAATATATATTTATAAATCCAAAATACTTATAGTAACATGAGATGTATAATCATTATTTCAATAAAATTATGTCCTAGATAATCTCGAAAGGAAATGAGTTTGGGAAAAAATTCCATATGTATTATAAATTTTCCGAAACATAACAACAATGAAATAAATATCATCAAATTAATCATTAAAAATATTTCACATAGTGATATCCATGTTACATAATATAAAAGGTTATTCAATACACCTCATAAAATAATATAGTTTTATAACATAACATATGCCCCAAATAAGTGTATTCAAGTAGCTAAATTGTAAACATTTGGTAATGTTCAAGTTAAATAAACCTGAATAATGTATTAATTGATTCTTTAAATTGAATGAATTAAGAAGTTTCCATTATATAGAACATAATTTTTTAATATATAATACTCATAAACAAAACTAGTACCATAATATTAAACATCTATCAATGGAACAACATTGAGATGAAGAATTGGTACAATGATCATATAACTAATGTTTGATTTAATCATTGGGGTGATTATGTATAATAATTACAATACCATATTAAAAATCAGAATTAATACATAATATATTCTTAGAAAAGTTCATACATAAATACTATATAATATATTAAATAAATTAAAATTATAACCCAATGACTGAAAATTATGTTAAGAAATACCTTAAATCAAGTCATGAATTTCTATATATGTTCTATAAATCATATATTATAAACGTATAATAATTAATTAATTTTTAAATAACATTTTCAGTATGTTTAATTTATCATTAAACCATTTGTTTTATTTATTTCAATTAAATATTTATTTACAGAATCTTTTTATTCCACGTCAAATGTTTGAATGAAATTTTGTTCATAGCAACCAAAAGACAATAGTTATCTTAACATGGATAATGATTTCATTTTTCCAAAATAACCAAGATAATATTAATGAATTAATTGTAATATTTTTTAATTAAATAAAATGTTATAACCATCCATGAATGGTGTAAATGAAAAAACAATGCATCCCTTCATGGACATGGTATTCAAAATTTACACATGAACGATGTTATAATTTTATACTAGAAAGAAATGGAAAATATAGATGACATATTATATTTATATAATGATAATTAATTCATTATTATCATATATATATATACATTTCTTACATTATAAAAATTATTCATGAGAGGTAGTGATGGAAAATGATACACAATGCTTTGTAGATGTGGTAGGCCACACATACAAAAAATTGATGTTTTAATTAACGTTTTATTGAAAAGGGAGATGAATAATGTTTTGAAATTATAATAATAACTTGTTAGTATAATTTATATTCAAATTTTATTATATTGAAATTATTAAGATAAAATTTAAGGTGTTAGTTAAAAATCTGAAATGAAAAAACTCATTTTAGACAATTACCTTATCATTGAAGAACCTCCTCTTTTATCCCCTTAAGGGCTGTAGGGAAGGTCTTTTAAGAATACCAAAACCTTTTGAATGTTGATAATAATGTGAAAGAATAATTTTTTAATTTTTATTGTTGAGATATGTTTCTCACTATTAAGAGGAATATATGATATGTGCTTCTTTTATATAAGAGCAAAGAGGGGAACCATTGGACGTAATTAATTAATGAAAGTAATGTAAATTAAATATTAATTTCATCTGGACCCAAATTGATATATATGGAATAAATTATTTGGATACATCAATATAATTTCATTTATTAAAAATTATACTTTTTTTGTTATGTTTTACCCCTTTTCAATTGGTTTTAACCCCTCATTAACCATTTTTATGCATATCATCATATGAAATATTTGTAATCTTTGTGTATAAAATATAATACAATAAATGGATATGTCACTAATAATTGGATATTAGCTAATATTCTATATAATATACCACTCTATTGGAAAATTATAGAATTATTATGAATTTTAAATAATTTAATTAAATATTATTTAATATAAGATAACATTAAAGCCATTTTCTAGACTATTCCAAAATATTGATTTTGAATACATACAGTGTGTAATAGGATATCAGAATCAAACCCATTGGGGCTCGAGTAGTTGAAAGTATATTGAGAATGACACACCATGCCAAATTTTAATAGGAATATGGTATGAAACTAAATCAATGTATGCATATCACATAGATGGGATGCCCTAACCTAAGGTACCTATACACACACCCACATATCCAAAACATATATAATGTATAAAAAATGAAGAAACTGGTACAATAAATTAATGAAAAAAAATAATTCCCACATAAGAGTGCAACACTATTTTATGATTAATAATGTATAAATACAATCCCACTAAAACAGAAATATAGTTCATTTGACAAGTGAAAAGGGACCACAATCAAGATGAAACTAAATTCCACCTTCACTTGGCCCTTCTATAACTCCAACAAAAGGTACATCATATTCATAATAAAAAACATGTGTGGAAAGATACCATGAATGTGTGTGTATTAAAAACCTAATATAAAATACCAAAATCACGAATCATAACACATACAGAGAGAATTGAATCAATATCATAAAACCAAGGGGATAAACAAGATATGCCAATTATTATCATTGATAGACCCCATGTCTCATTATATGTCTCCACCCACACATCCATCTAAGGATTCCATACATGGTCCCATGGTAATTATCATTTGGGAGAAATAACTCATCTTGTCATATTGACACAAAAGGCGATCACCTGATAGGTTGTTCCTATTGCACCTCGCCATAAATGGCTAAATACTGTATCACACTAGATGTTGATACAAAAGGTGGTGATCGTATCCAAGGTTGATAGGGGATACCAAACCCTATCTAAATTAACCCACTAGAATAGGGATAAAACACCATGGTAATAAATAATTTGATAACTGACCTGAAATATGGTGAATTATAGATGATCACATGCTGGGAAACATAGAGGGATGCCAGGATATTTCTAAAACCAACCCATAAATATGATCTCTCATACTATACTCAGGTTCGGATACCACAATATACAATCACAGTGATGGAACATTATAATTGACCTTACAAATAAATTAATACTCCGAATATAATGGGGGATCTGAGTTCAACTGAACATAGTACACAATATGTATAATAAATATGTGACCTATCTTTCAAGATCCCAGGTATGTATCTATGTACTTCATCCTGTTAACATTTACTTTGGATTTTCCAATGCACTCTTGACATGAAAACATACCCCGACCATTCACTTGAATGTTGGTTGTGACCAAGCTCATGATCCTAGTTATAATTTATAAATCGTCAACATCATGCCACAAAACACATGGGAAGACCCAAAATATTGTAATATTTATTATTATGCATAACCCCAGATTCCATGTAATGGGGTCCACAATGTCTGTGTTCCACAAAATTAACAATTATGTATATTGTATATTGATAAAATTTTAATCATATTTCACATGTTTCTACCACACAAATGTCTCTTATTAATCCACCATTAATTTCAACATATGGAATATATATGGGTTGATCAAGGAATTAATACAGCTATATTCTAGATTCTATAAACCCTACCACATAGAAAACAATCCTCGCTACACTACAAAATCCATGAACTAAATCCTATATATCCTAATGACATTGACCTGTTATCAATTATTCTTCAACATCTTATTGAAATAATCTCAATACAATCCATGGTTCCATTTTATCCCAATAAAATGTACTCCAGAACCAATTAATCAATGGTTTCTTGAATGTTATTACTACGTAATTTTCTAATCATAAAAAAATTGAACCTGAGAAATGAGAAAAAAATTAATTAAAAAATCGATAAAATTATGAATAACAAAAATTAGAATCTAATGATATTCATTCTTGGTTGGTCATCAGTGGATAAATAAAAATAATAGTATGTAGAATAAATGTGTCAAACACAATAAATATCTTCATCCTAATAATGAGTGTCTAAAACATAAATGAAAATACATAACATATTCATTGAATTAATATCAGGAATAATTAATTCCCATTCTGTATACAAAATTGTTAATTGTGAATAAAATTGAAAATAAAATGTCCAACCTCAATATATTTTTGATTGAATGTGCACAATTATATTATCATTACTGTCATTGGAAATATCATAAAACATTATTACTGATAAAAAACTCATTGGAAAGCCAATCATATATACATGTGACCATTATAACCTACTAAATATCTAATCCAAAATCCTTTATAATATAATGGTTTATGTGGTTAACCATATAATCTTTACATATAAATGTTTTAAGAGAATATTATTAGGTCACAATTAATAAATAGGGAAATAATTCTATTACTATTCATTTGTTCATTATTTATCATGTGATGACTTTTAAAAACAACCCAATAATCAGAATATTATATCATATCTTGGGTAAATCATAAATTCAATATGTAATTGATGATTTATTTTTCTTAATTAATATACCTTTTGGAGATATTATACTATTCATGAAAAAAATATTCAGGCATGATATAATATTTTTAATATTTCAATTATAAAAAATTAAAGGCTATATGATCCTTAGAAACACATGTTGGTTTAATTTTTATAAGCCAATATATTCCTAAAAATAATAAATTATTTAATAATGGAAAAATATAGTTGTTGCATCCTCCCCACATTTTATATTTATTTCTAAAAGGAATAAAATACAACTTGAAAAAGAAGTTACTATGATTTTATCTCTTTTTCCCACTCTCAGTTTAACTCCTGATGATTCTATTGCATCTATCAAACAAAAACCAAGGGAATCAGGCAACCATGATGGAAATAAACCATGTATATCTATGATGGTAGATAAATCCTTGATTTATTACTCACCCCAGTGGATAAAATGTGATGAGTTATTCACATACATCATGAGTTGTGACATGTGGATGACACGATGCACCATGTATATATATGATGGTAGGGATAATTTGTATACAATGGAACCGACATTAGGAACTATTTATAAAATTCCAATGAGTCTTAGAGATTATATATCACTATGTCTAAATCAATGCAAACCACATCACAGTTAGAGCATCATGAAGAGATTGTGTCTCTTCATAATGTAAAATGGCCCTTGTTATCACACTTCATAAAAATTATGATTGATTTGGGGAGTCCTCATACACTTTTACACGAATTAAAACTTCTCTTTTGGTTCCAATTACAACTCCATACCCACTAGTGTTAATTTTCATTGATCAATCAAGCACAATGATGATTTGTATATACCTCAGAAAAGGGAACAAATAGTGCCATAACAATGTAATAGTGGTATTTATTGTTATATGAAAACTGCACTAAATTTATATGATCCTCTTAGGTATTACTATAGTCTATCATGAATTAATGAGGTATTTCCTCTAGAAGTGGAATGGTATACGCAATCATGTACTTTTTCTTAGGGTGAAACATCATGTTCACCTATAAATGATCCCCAAAGGTCCCAATTATTCCTCACCATAATTATGATGGTATGAGATTATCATCATACTAGAAGATCATCAAGGAAACAATATTAATCCAATTTATATACTTTATATAAGGTTATCCCAAGATCTCCACTAAGATTTATTCATAGATTGTCAGGAAGTGGTCAAACATGGTGTGTTAGCATATGATCAGCCAAATTGTGTTTTGACCAACAAATTGTCTTATAATTCCTTCCAAAAACACCATAGAGATATCATCAATATTCCACTATAGTACCAAATGATGTTAGGCCAACTATTCAAGAACCTACTTCTCAACCATCACCTAATGGAACTTGATCGATAAATATATTTATTCTACCACACACCACTTTAACCCTATCTACCACAATTAACGCTGATTCTCATGGTTCAACATTTCCAATCTATGATGTACCACTATGGTGGGTGTATGAAACACCCTCATTACCTCATATATTTAGATTTTCTGTTACATTTATCCATCCTTATAAAAAGATAGCATTCTCCCCAAATTTATAAAATCCATTACAAGCACATTCAATTGATATATGGCCACACAATGCCTCATAATAAATATCTCAATGTTGATTTAATGTAACATAAATATGAATATTAGTGTTACCAACCATTAAATGGAGGTAATATTTACCAGTACTCTCTACTATGGAAAAATACACTAAGGTCACATTCATTGATGCCTCACTCAAAAATAATGAAAAAGATCTTATACTATGTGAAGCTTCCACCACATTATCTTTTATATGAGTATAGATTATATACATTTAATAATAATATAGGAACCACATTCATCAACTCTATATAATATTAATATAATTCATTGAAAACATTTTCCTTTGACTTATTTGGACAGAATATGTTACAACCAAAAGTATAAAGGTAAGAGTATTCGTCATATTTATTAAATTGGTATAAGATACATGGGATGAATTCTTCCTTGACAAGGCATTTGAGTTTGGTTGATGAACAATATAAATACATGATTTCTTTAATAAATTCTATATACATAGAATAAGATACAAACATGTAACCAAATTTTATTCAAAATATAATTCTTCATATCAAAGGGAATGGAAAAAATAAGGGTGAGCTAAGTTGATCATTAAAGGTTAGATACATCCTATGAAAACATTATTATATAAGGTATGATAAATATAGAATATTAAATAAGGTAAAACCCATTCCAATTAATTAATAACATTATCACAATATGCATCCATGTTTAATATCAATGTTGTAATCTCATGGATAATAATAACTAAATACTCAATGATGTAAATAATCAATATTGGATGCCATGATATTATTCGAAATTATATCGTCTACCATCAAGACCTTGTTCATAGATAGTTTAGTAAATGGGATGGTATGTAATGAAAACCTAATTAATTTTTCCAAATTAGTTGTCTCATGTCACCCATCGATGAATCAAGGGGATATATACATTTGAGTGCCACCAACAATTAGATGTCTAGTTTCATTTATCATATATGGAATTTTAATAATAATAATATTCCTTAAAAATAAATATCTATACTAGGTAAATAATATAAGAAATAAATATTTCCAAGGTAAATCAAATTAAATTCAAATTAAAAAATAATATTTTAAAATTGAATATGATTTAAGAAAAAATAAGTTCCATGAAACAAATAATATAGTTATTTAATTGAACTATAATGTATTTATGATCATAATAAATTTAATGTTTCAATAGAAATTAAATAATCACAAATTTAATAAGATAATAAATATGACCATCAATTCGTCAAAAAATGGATTTATAATAAAATCAATTATTTTAATGATAAAATTATAATGAAATAAAATATTAAAATAATATTTCATAAATTTTTTTTAAAAATATGTTGGAAACAATTATAAGAATCTATAGTTGATAACCCATTTATTATAGTGGGAAATCATGTTAACTCAAAATAATTTTGCAATAAATAATTCATTTTATGTGTAATAAATAAATCCAAGAATTATCCTATGGAAATATAATTTTAATATTCATATAATTATTTATATTTTTTAAAAAAATGAAAAAAAAATTAACAATTTTTTGAGTAAAAATTAATTCTTTTTTAAAATAATTTTCAAAAATATCGATATATCAGAAGAATATACTCAATTAAAATGAGAAATAAGATATAATTCTCTTTTAAGAATATATATAATTTTTAAATATTAAAAAGAATTTAAAATCTGGGTTATATTATTGAAATTCATTAAATATCCATTGCATGAGAAAATACATTGAATTTAGGAATTATATACTATAATTTTCATTCAACTAAACCAAGAGTAATCTCAAAAAAATGTGACTATAAAATTAATTATTACTTCATTAGTAAACTTAAAATTATAACCTCTTGAAAGAGAAATCATTAAATGAGACATTAATCATAATGAATACTTATATATTCATGTTACATACCACAAAGAGTCATTATATAAACAACATAAAAATAAACTGGTGCATAATACCAAATATGACTCAATGGATTGGTAATTGAGATGAAATACCATACAAATATAACATCATTAAAGTGTTATTTAATTAATTAAAAAATTTTAGTAAAAATGAAAATATAAAAAACATTAAAATATAACATAATACAATAATTGGTCTTTTCTAACATAATCATGGAAGAACATTTTTAATGACATATAAATATAAACAAGTGAATGGGAATTGACATATGAAATCCATCTCTTTAATTTTTATTTATGTCGTATGTGTTATTAACCTCATAAACAATAATTTGAAAATTATTATAAACAAAATCAGAATCATATTAATATAAATATCATATCATATATTATCCGTTTATAATATTTTATCACCTATTTTTTAACAATTTTCTACTATTATCATTATTTTTGGTGTAACTACTTTTCTTTTTATGATTTCATTGATTCTGCAGTTCTGGTCCTTTAACATTGATTATTTTCCATAATAAAAAACATTATTCATGAAAAAATAATTATGTATTGAATTTATATATATATAGTCATAATACAGATATAGAAAATTGAATTACACTATTCATAGAAATCGTCGGTAATACATATGCATGAATGTAGTTTTCACTTTTAGACATATCAAATGAACAAAAGCTAATTAGTAATTCACCTTTAATGATTAATTTATTTTAATATATATTTATTATATATATTGATTAAATATATCATTATTTCCCTTAATCTAAATCCACAATGAGAAATGAGTCAAATAATTCTAGGGAGGAGGTATTCTATATGTATTCATGGCTGAAGTTATCAGGTTCAAACTAATTGGAAGGTAAGAAGGTAGATATTATATTATAATTCTATAATTATAATAAAATCATAAATACAAAATATATTCATTAATTTTTTTATAACCTTCAAATTATGGTGGTTATGAAAATTCCCTACTATGTGAAGATGATAAGCTATATGTATGCATGAGTGATGCTATTTTTATTTTTATGATGGAAAAGATATATAAAATGGTGGTACCATAATCATAAAAAAAATCTTATTGTATTTTTTATTCAACATATATTATTTTTGTATGTGGAATAATAGTAATAGAATGTATAAAGGGAAACACACATGAAAATTCAGTATATATTATTATCTCTTCATAAGTAGAATTATATTAAATCACAAAATTATTGGAATATGGTTATCCTTTTGGGAATAAAATGACCTCTAGAACATTTATAAAGATGTGGATAATTATATTTCATGATGTCTTTTCAGATATTTTCTTCCATTTTAGGTAAAAAATAGAGATAAGGGGTTTCCTTTTATATATTTCTATGGGGAAATCTCAGAAACTCTTAAACTATTATGTTTATATATATTATTTTTCATTTCCATAAAGATTGAAATTTGATAAAATTATAAAATAAAAAATATTGGATTCAAAATAATCTAATACAATATAAATATTACAAAATTTGGTAATGTTTTCAACATTATAATTTATTTTTAACCCCTCATTAACCATCATAACTATTATCGCAATATAAAATTTTTGTATGATTTAAATGATCAATAATATTATTAGAAATGCACAAATAATACAAAAATGGACCATGGTTGATATTTTGACCTTATACAATTCATTTGGCCAATGAAATTTTTGTATGATTTTGATATCTTGTAATCAAATAATATATATTATACAATATGAATAATTTCATTTTTGAACAATTCATTAAATATGAATTTAAAAATAACATGGGAATAATGAAATATTTATATTAAGATTTTAATTATATTTAATATATTATATAGATGTATGAAATATTTTGAGTCACTAAAATTCCCTACAAAAAATAAATTTTATTTATTTTAAAATATTTTTATTTATTTATTATTATTATTTTGAACATGAACTATTCTTGAATTTCAAAAGAAATAAATAATAATATTGAATTAATAAAGAATAAAAAAAATTACCCAAATCAAAATATAATTCTTGTTTAAAATGAAAACCTAAAACAAGTCATAAATTTTTTATCCATGAAACAAAAATATTATATATACCAAAAAAAAATAATCATTTTGGTATTTATCTCTCACTTAAATATTATAAATGTAAAATTCAAAATTATTAAAAATAAAATGGCACTATTAATGTAAATTGAAAAATCAGATTCAAAATATGAAAATGTGTTTTCATGATTCATTTTATATAAGTGTTAGAAATTAAAATTAATATATATTTAAATGTTTTTTATAAAAATCCTATTTTATGTATTAATTTTGTTTATAATAAATTTTGAAATAAAAATGATTCCCATGAAAACAATTAGAATATTAATTATATAAATAATGTCTCTCAGAACGGTTTTGTGTAATAAAATGAAAATGTTTATATTAGTGAAACCAAAATACAATTAAAAATAAAAAAATAGTGTTTTTCACTATTCTCAAAAAAATAATCCTCTTATAAAAATACCAAAAAATAATTTTAGGAAAATAATTTTATGATTAATTTAAAAAATTTATTATTTTTATCAAATAATATATATATGTATATATATGTTATTTATGATATTTACGGAAAATAAGAAATCAAAGACATTTTTTGAATAATATGTATTTGGACGAATAAAATGTATCTAAAAAAAGTACAACATATATCATAATCATTAATAAATAAATTTTTATTGAGTATGTACACTATATATATATATATATATATATCTTATTGTGTTTAATCATATTAAAACACTATAATTTAATAGTTATGTTATAATGGTCATATTTATGTATTAATATTTCATGGTTTGTTTAATCACTATATTGTTTGTTGTATATAATTCCAAAGATAACGTTCTTGGGAAATTTATAGTTATTTATTTATTATACACAGTTCTGTAGATTTTTTACATCAAATATTGAAATTCTGTTCAATAGTTAGGGGTCCTATTTTTGAAAATTATTGTGTGCAAAAATCATATCGTCAAAAGTGTAAATAAAAACCCCTTTAAAAGAGGTAAAGGCAATATGATGTTTATTTTGAGTACCAAAAAACTTGTTTGACAAATAATAGAACATTAGTGGAATATAAAAATATGGAAATTGAGGAGAAAAATAATTCCATAATAAAAATTGAGAGTGATTGAGAATACAATCAATATAAATATAGTGACCACAAAATCATAAATTTATGATGTGTAAAAAATCAATTAATTCATTAAAATATTCTTGATGGGATAATCTTTTTGTTTCAATATCCTTTTGAATGTGTAGATAAATTACCTCACAATCCATATTTTGAGCATAAATAAATATACTTACATGACCTATATAATTTCATCCTATACACAATTTTCACAACAATATCATCTTTTTAGAAAACAGTGAGCATTCAAGATGATTTTTTAAATCGTGGATAACTATAGTAGATTTAAAATGGATTATATAATTCAAAAAAATATATATATTACATCTTTTTTTCAATTTTTTACATGTTAAAATATTTACCTTAAGGTAATATATTTTCCATAATCATTTTTCAATCATATGATGAAATAATAATTTCAAAATGAAAACTACCAAAATGACACCAAAGATTGAACATATATTATTCCACACAAAAATAATGATACATCAGAATAAACCTTTATATCATCTATATTAAATAATTTTTAACCTCAACTATGATCTAAAACCTTTAAAATTATCTTCCCAAAATTTATTTTCATTATTGAGAAATTAGATTTTAATTTAAAAAATTATAAACCTGATGTTTACATATACATAATCCTAATGAAGAATCCAAAAAATAAAATTAGTCTCCACGTTGAATCCCAATATAATCATCTAATGTAGTGCAAGTCACTAGAATTAAATGAATCAAATTTTGTTACTATCGATAATGGTTATCATTATCATTAAAATAAATATATATTAAAATATTGTATTATGAATGGATTACTTTTTGAACATAAATATTATATATATATATATACCGTGATCCAATAGACCATAAACATCATATACTAAAAAAATGTATTTTAAACATGAATAGATTATTTTTCTTAACCCCACAGAATAGTTCAAATCATAATAAAATATAATCACATAAAACCTCAAAAGTGGTATTTTTTGAATCTGAACTTATGGAAAACTAAATATAAAAACCAATGATTATATATATAAATTTTATTATAACCCCACATGAAACCATATTTTAATCCACAAAAATAACATTATCCTTAATCCAAAATTGAGAACATAGACAAACTTCAAAAATCAATTAATCCAATAAACATCATCAGCGATGTCCTAAAACATATATTCATCTAATATATATAAAATTTCAAGGTCACTAATAATATACCTCTTACATAATCAATTAAACTTATCCTTTTACTCTAACACATAATCAAATCAATCGATGCAAATCAATGATTGGACTAGAATAGTTCTTACCTTGTTCAAAAATTTAACCCTTGGTTTAGGGTGTTGGTTTGGATTATTCCAATATTCATCACACATAAGAAATTTAAAATTATATAGTTATTTAATTTGGTCATCATAATTCTCAATTTAAATATTAATTTTTAACTAATTATAAGTTGATCTATTCAATTATTTTCCAAATATAAAACATTTTCACATTATTTTGAGATATTTCTAGGTGTTTCTTTTTCTACAATTTTAACAAGATTAATTTTTAGTTTTCTTATATACATTTTCTTAATCACTATAAATATAATGAAACTTTTTTCTTCTCTTATTTAGATATTTTGAGAGTTTTTTATTGTTTCTTTTGTTAATCATATATTATGAAAACTAATTATGAATTATCACAATATCATTAACTCTAGTCATAAACCAATTTGTTTACCTATAATCACTTCATTTTTCAACACATTATGTTTCGAAAATGTTATTCATAGATACAAAAGTATACTGAAACAAAAAACATAGTATTAGTAAAAATAATCATATCGTTAAACTACATAATCTCTAACAAACAAATTTTGTAGGATTTTATCTAATATATGGTGTTATCAATAATTCTAGTCATATGGTTGCATTCCATATTATATGTTTTCCTAAATCTAGATCTCATGGATTCTATAACATTTAATATGATACCAACTACACCAACCCCAACCCCAAAAACCCAGGTCTAGTTAATTTGTTATGACATTGATATATTATACAGTGGATCAAATTAATAAGGATCTATTAGTTTAGTATAATTCGGGATAAATATGTATACAAGATTACCATAATAAATAAGAAATACATATAATTAGAAAAAAATGGGCATACATGTTATTAATCAACTTATATATCATGATATCCAAGATTAAGAGAAAATATAAATGGGGTTTTTAGATACTTATTATGGGATATTTATAGTAGAAGTTTACATGATTCACTTGGGTATATTAAATATGGAACGATAAATAAATGAAAACACATTCAATTTAATCAATTACATCTGAAAAAGATTCTACCTAGGATAATATCATTATAGTAATCATGGATAATAAAATTTGAATTATCATTGAAATAAATTTATAATATTGTATTTATATGATCTTAAATATCATTATATAAAATATCATCAGTACCATTAACCTAGACATGTTAATCGATGCATAGGTATATCCCAAAATAACATTTAATATGGCCAAAAAAATTAAATGAAACATGTTGATTACATTATGGGTTATATTAATATAATACCCACACTAAATTTCATGTCCAATATAATAATCACATATTTGAATTAAATCATGAAAATATTATTTAATAATAAATTCCATTATTTTTTAGTAAATACGAAATATCATTATTTCCCCAATCATTTAAATTTCATTCAATGAAAACACCCATGTATAGAACATGTATAAAATTTAGCGAATAATCACCTCAAATATACCAACAATATGGATATTTAATAGATATATAGTGTCTTGATGATCAAAAGACAGTGAATGATCAATATAACTTTCAAAAATATAAATTAATAAGAGATAAAATATGAGAATCATTTAATTATAAATAGAGGTTTTGGAATTAATCATATACATTAATGGGATAAATAAAATAAAATATTAATATTAATATAATGTTTTATTGACGAGTTATCCATTTAATACAATTGAAAACATATAGTGTAATCTATAGAGCATAAAATGGTTATCGAGGTGGGAATGTATATTAACACTATATAATTTAAGAAAACATACATTTTGAAATTTATAAAGAAAAATAAAAATTATTCCTTCATAAAACATTAGAATGATTCTTTCTATACAATATCAATGAAGTAAGGATATCAAGAAATTTATTTAATAAATAAATTTAGAAATAAATATTAATTTTTAAATTTAAATTTTAAAAATATGGATATGGAAAAAAATTATACTTTCTCAAAAAGAGATTTATGACAATTTTTTTTAAATACGTATATTATTTATTTAAGTAAAAACATAGTAAAATATGGAAAAAATTATTGAAATTAATAAAAAAATATTTAGAAGATATTAATATATATAGAGTTTAATATAGATAGATTATAATATTTCAATAATAAAAATAAGAGAAATCCCAATGATAACATAGTATGATTGATTTTTAGCAATTAGTAAAATTAAAATTGTAACCCATAGAAAAAAACATGAAATTAATCATTAATCGTCATGAATAAATTTATATTCATTTTATTTACCTTCAATTAGTAATATATAAACAACATAAAAATAAATTGGTTTATAATACCGAATATGTCTCAATAGATATGATATTGAAAAGAAACCACCCTCAAAAACCATATCCTTGGTGTGAGAATTTATCAATGAAGTGATAACATATATAAAATAAAAATTATAAATTTAATTCAATATAATAAAATCATAGTACAATTAAATCATAATCCTAGAATTACATTATTAATGTTATATAAGTAAAATCAATGAATGTAAACTGATTTAGGAAACACATTCCCTAAATATTTCCTTTCCTTATATATTCTATTATCCTCTTATATAATAAATATAATTTTTTTATTCATCCATAAAATAAAAATATACATATATATAATTTCATATATGATCCATTTATACAAATATATAACTAGTTTTTTGAAATTTTTTTATAATCAATACACTGGGTGTCAAATCCATTTTTCAGCTACGTTTTAAATTAGTTGTATAAGACCTTGTAAAATTGTTAATGTTCCATCATCAAATAAATTTATTAATTATATAAATATCATATATATTTATTATATATATTTATTTATATCCAAAAATAAATTATAGAGATAGAAAAATAACTTATATTATTCAAGGATACGGTTTGGCATATATACACAAAAACATATTTTTCACTATTCAACAAATCGAATGATAGAATATAAAATAATAATTCACATTTTTAGAATCATTTTTATAATAAATATGTGATATATATTGATTAAATATATTCTTATTATTTTACATGTAAATAAAAAATTAAAAATGAATGACAATACTATGTGGAGTTTTTAGTCCACCTGTATGCACAATAGACCGTATTGTGTTCAAATAGAATTTATGTTACGATGTTTGATATGATATTATAATTCTAGAAAATTATTTATGCCAAAAATATCATATATAATCATTAATTCCATCTTTTTAACCATATAATTATATGGTTTATGGAATAAAATTACCCCCACTATGTAGGTATAGAACATGGGTGATGTTATTTAATTACATGGTATGGAAATGATATGAAAATTAGTTTTTCCATGTTAATAATAAGGTCTCATAATATTGATAATATTTGAGTACTATTTTAGGATTTTATGACACAATAAGAGTCATTATTATATGAAATAATTTTTAAAGTGTCTGTATGAACTATTTATTCATATATAGTAGACATCCACTAAATATATTCTTAAGCTATAACACATGGAATTGGTATCATATATTTTTTAAAAATTAATTTAATCTCTTAAGTATCTTTTGTTACAAAGCACATTTACTCTAAATTAACTATAATGTAGTATACCACTATAATCTTTCCATTAAAATGGTAGGTATGAATATGATAAAGTAAATTACGAAATTTTTTAGTTTCAAAAATGAATGAGATATAATCATAGCTTACCAATATATTATAAACTAAAATTAGAACTATTTTAAATAAATGCAATTTTTTCATGAAAATTAATTTTATGCACACCATGAGTTTTTTAAATAAACTAAATTTATCCCTATTGGTGAAATATTTTCATAAAATTTATATATTATATACACAATAAAATTTTCTACTATTAATATAATATTTCTTTCTAGGAAAACGATAAAAGTAATTTTTTTTTATTCACACAAAACAATTCTCTAAAAAGTGGTTTCATTGGGTTTTAAACCCATATTTTGAAATTTGTTTTTTATTTTATTATAAAATCAATTTTATTAAATGAACATGAAATTTTTATATCATCATGTGAATATTATCATAGAGTTTTTTTTATAATTGTGTGAAAAGATAATGTATTCTATGAGTAGTGAAAAGATACAGATTTTTATTAAAAATTGAATTTTAGATTAAAGAATTTACGAAGATCCACTTTTGTAAATAAAAATTTAAATATTAAATTACCTAAATTATATTATAATTAATCCTATTGTTCTTATTGGAATAAATATTTTCCTTTGAAAACTTCTTTTTACCATTTTTGGGATTAATTCCAAATTATTCTCTATAACTTATGTGGATATAATTTTGATAAAATGATTCAATATTTTGAATCAGAGTAATTCTTATTAGGTAATATTGTAATAATATTTTTTCACATAATGAGTAAAAAATAGGTAAAATATGTTACCATGTTTAAGGATAAAATTGGTTTAATAGGTGTTAAAAAAAATAAGAGATAAAATGACATAATAAATTATCTAAATTATATTTTTTTGACATATTTTTAGCTTATTAAATCCCTACATAAAATCATTATCTGTCAAGAATATTTTTTTAATAAGAATTAAATTGTGATTTTCTATTCATTATGTAATTTTTTATTGGCCCCACTTCCCTAATTATAAGAGGGTACCTCATCTCCTATACTCTATACACTTAAAACCCCATTTTTCTCAAAAACACACATTCCATAATACATTCCATTCATCCCTCTCTATAACATAGTATCTATAATTTGATCAATAAATTATCCTAGGAAGCCTTTAGGTAAAATCATTTATATGTTTTCCAAAGAAGAGGTAAAATAATTAACCATGTTTTTTCATTTATTTACTTATATAAAATATTACTAAAGTGTTATGAAATAATAAAAATATCATATTTTATATAATAATATGTTAAATTGTTGCATGTGTGTAAGTTTGGAACACCACCTCCACGAAAAGATGTGATATCTTTTTCATTTTAAATTTACATCGGTTGCAATAACTATATATTCAATAAACATATATCATATACATAACATAAAAATTAATATTTATAGGTGATTTACAACTGAACTTTACTTCGTTTCATCCGTCAATAAAATGGAAATAATGATCTTCTGTACATACAGTCCATCATGCCCATGATCATTGTAATTTATTTATTCCATCTAAAAATTTAATGGGTTTTTTAAAAATTAATATTTCATTAGTATATATGATATTAAAATAATTTTTAATATTCTAGATATGATGTAAACATGATCAAATTAGAATGACTAAAACTACAAATCAAAAACATACAAAAAAAATAATTATTACCAAGAAATATTATTTTAACAATGAATTTTCAATAAAAAAATTTAATTAAATCAAATATAAAATTAAATATAAGTTTATTTTTATAGAATGAAACTATAATAAATATATATATGTTATATCGTATGATTTCAAACAGGTGAAGGATGTCGAACATGAGGTATGTGTTTGTTTCAAAATATAATCATTTTCATGGGTTTTATGTGTTTAAGACTATGTTGTGGGAATTATTTAAAAAATATACACTAAATAAATTTTTTTTATTTTCCTCCCTTTATTTTTAAAATGTAAAATTTTAGATTTCAATTTAATCTCTCAATATACTCATGAAATCAAAATAATATTTTTATAGAAAACAAAAATTGTTTTTCAACTCGTTCGTGAATATTTCTATTTCATTTCAAAAGTTTCCATATAAATTATTAATAATTATTTTTATATTAATATATTTTTGGGAATTTATTTTTTACACTTTTTTTAAATTTAATATGTATTTTTTTAAAATAAATATTCATGTCATTTAACAAATGAGGCAGTATTGTCTTTTTATAAAACATGTTAATGAAATCGTTGTATTTTTACTTACATGTAATGAAACTAATTGTAATATATAATGAAAAATATTTTATTTTAAACTTCCATTATTGTTTTAGATGTTTATTTAAAAAAATATTCCTTTAATATTTTGTAAATTGTTAGATTCAAATCATTTATATCAATGTGAATCTTAAATTTTTGTCAAGACATATTCCTGAAATATTTTTAATGTATTTACATCTATGTTAATATGAATTGTTAATTATTATGGTAATAATATACAATAATGATACAATCCACCTTTATTCTGTGAATTGTTTTATCAGATGGATTGGGGAATGTATTAATATTCTTCATTCTAGTTTTTCCACTATAAAAATTTATTGATTGTTATGTCATATTGATTAAATTTTTAATATATTTATATGATGAATTCATTTGAAATATTAAGTAATGGGTGGGGTTAAAAATTTTATATCCACTAAATTCATCTGTTGCTCACATGAGGCAAACTAAATTGGTTATTTGGATCAGGCCTTACACATTTATCTAAGATGATTTGGAGTGATTCCATGATTGTATGTTATAATTTTAAAAAATTATGCATTACACTATTATGAAATGAGATATTTATTTCAATGAAAATATTTGATTAGTTATGATATCCATGGAAATTGTTTTATCTGATGTTATTATTTATATGTAATTATTTGATCAACAATTCTTATTTCCATTTTAATGATATCTTATTAAGTTACATTGTACACATACCACTAATAAGAATATAAGCCCACCATTTTATTATATTTAATTTCCTTGGGTTTATAGGAAGTGTATTATGATTTATATATTGTGATATTTCAAAGGTAATAACTATGATATCAATGAAATTGTTATTCTGTATTTTAGGTTTTAAAATTTAATGTTAAATTGATGTATGTATCTTGTTTTCTTAGACAAAAAAACTACAAGGTCCTTTGGGAAGTGGTCCTTTGTATCTAGTGTTAATGTGATAATATAGACAACACAACAATGGTACTAGGTTCATATTATTTGTATTTTTATTCATATGATATTTAGTGGAATCATTGAGAACTAGATTTAGGAAAACATAGAATATGGTATATTTCCCTATGACAGAATTTGAGGATAATTATATTTATAGAATAATATCCCAATGTTTTGGTAAGGTATATATTATGTGGTTATAATATAAAAAAATCAATGTATATATATTATATGTAGATTTATTTAGAACATATTCATCTAGGGGTAATAAACATGAGATGAGTATGATTCAGTATATATTGGCCATCATTCTGGTGCATGGTGAGTGCTCCTTTACTATATACCAGGTTTCACTCTCTCAGAGGATATTCTTGGGTTAATATCCAATTTATTTGTAATCCATTAGTAATGAACTTAATATACTTTTAAAATTAATGTTCAAGGATAAATTTGTGCTGCCTTGGATTTAAAATATGTAGTCGTTGTTTAAAATTAATAGAATTGATTTTTCATATTATAAGATGTATCACAATGATGTTTTATTATCACACACATAATTTTGTTCATTTGTTAATGAATAATTTGTCACAACCCATCCCATGGGGCCCTTGTCGTGACTACCCATACCTTCCTTCCTTTGGATAGGGGTTGGAGACTAGCACCAGACAGGTGTATCCCAATAAATGGGAAGGAATTTCCATTAAACATGTAAAAACACACAGTCCAAGACAACAACCAAATGTAACCATGAAGTAAAAAAATCATAGTAAATTTCAATAATTAATGTAAAGGGGCATGAATAAAATCCTAATTGAAAATATACATCAACAAAAAAAATAGAAAATAGATCATGAGATCCTCCATTGAGGATCCTACAAGAAGGGTAGGTACATCTCATCACCACAGATCTATACATCAATTGTCATCGTCATTCACCATCCTGTCCTAGCTCCCCGAGACCCAGTCAAGGATTCATGTCGTCTACACAAGACACTACAATTTGTGGGTGATTCCCATGGAGGGGTGAGTATAACAAAACCCATTAGGGACCCCGAGTCCACTGAAGGTCTCTCAGAATATAAAAATGTAAAACCACAAAGTATTATCTCAATCACAAAACACAAAAAAAAAATATGCAGCTCAAAAACCATATATAACTAATTTATAGAATAATAGATGATTAGTTGATAATATTGATCATCATAATATATCAAGTGGCACTTCTGCAGAGAATACGTAATCTAACCCACACGTGATCGATAGTTATTAACCCCCACTGACCCACACCAAATCCGACCCACCCATAATCAATAGGTACTAACACCCGTTGACCCACACATAATACGAACCACCCAGGGTCGATAAATACTAACCCATAATACCCACATAGGATCTGACCCACACAATATCGGTAAGTCTCTAATCCACTATGTGATGCTCTACGGTCGGTCCACTTCGGGTCACGTACTACTAATCAACATAGGGATTCTAGAATACTGATCCACATAGGGTCTCTATAATGTTGATAAATAATGGGTAGCTAGAATGACGATCCATACATGGTAACTAGGTGATGATCCACACAGGGTTGTTAGATGAATATCTACATAGGTTGGTTAGGTTTTGATCCAAAGAGGGTCGCTAGGTGCTTATCAATAAAAGATCTCTATGTGTTGACCCACACATGATTTCTTGGTACTAATCTCCATATGATCTGTCTTCAAATTCTATATCTAAGACATAGACTTAATTCTCACACATAGCATGCTTGATTCCATTGGAAACCGCTCTTCAACCCATCAGTCATTTTTTTAACTAACACGAAGTCCCATGAAGAAGTTACCCAACGTTCTGTCACGATATAAGGGTTTGAATTCAATAGGCGGCGTGTTAATCAGACACTCGATCTATATGTTATTATCATTTTAGTGTTGATGTTCCAGTTCTATTCAGGGTCAATCTAACCTGGCCATACTACAACATTCACCAAAACATATGTAAAATATCTCAAAAAAGTCCTCTCGCTCCAAGGTTATATGCATCGTCGATGGTTCGTCAAATGGATGTCTGGTTTGAAAGATATGTGTCTTTAAACGAAATTGGGCCTGAAAGGGTCTGGGACTAGTCTGAGTTGGTCAGGGTCGACCCGGTATATTTGGACAGGGCTATAGAGGGATCGGCCCACCCCGGTTTCACTGGGTCGCGGCGGCCTGCCCTGCTGGCAGGCACGACTCGTGAGTGGGTCACACTGCCTACCCACCGAACATATCAAAGGAGTCTCTCAGATCCTTTATTATCGACCCCTAGAAGGTTCACCTCATCACCCACAAGACTCGCATATAGTGGGTCCCCATGCATCTCTTCCACAGTGTTGAAGCCCCGTGCCCTCGATCTTGATCATCTCAATGTGACGTTCAACTCCTTTAACGGGTGGCACCATGTGGTGCCACCTCCTAATTTGCAGGACACACAAGGAGTGTGTCCATGTATTCCTCTCGTCTTTAAGTCATGATGTGTCTCACTACAGTGTGCGATGGATGCCACCTCTCATCTCTGCGGTCGGCCATTTCTAGCGGCATGTTCAACCACCGCAGTGCTGAGCATCTCCTCCCCCATCCACTGCCAGCTAGCGCTGACCGCCACCTTCAACACCGGTGTTGGTCGCCTATGTCACCTCACTGGTTCTACGCTGAAGGATATTCCCTGGGAAATTGGGTGTGCTCCAGTGGTCTATTCTTCATTCTGGATGCACCTATGGCCCTTCCAGGATGCAACCGTCATTGCGTGCCTCACGGTTTTCACTTTTTGTCGAGTTGATTATCATCCAACGCAGAACACATCAAGAAATGAAGCGGTAGATATTCCTAGCCTAGTTTTTTGGTCTCATTACCTCCATGTAATATCATAATAGGATGATGCAATTTAATCCAATATGTATAAACATTATTATTAATCCCCCTACCTTGAGATTCGTTGGTTACGTTGTGGTGGTGGATGAAGAATCTTTGGCCATGGAATACATCAGCATTCTTTGTCAATCTCTTGAATGATGTCCAAGCATCCATTCCTTGTCAGTGGAATATAGTGCATCACTTTGCCAGATGTTATTCTCTTGATGTAGGAATGTCAAAAATCCAACCTGAGCTTCTATTAAATAGACATAATATGAGAGTTTAATGCAACTACCTTATAATGAGGCTCATTAATAAGTTAATTAATGCACTGTAAATATCTCAATGGAGTGGATACAAAAATAAAGTCTCAAGACATTAATGGATTAAAAACTCAGTGGCTCCGCCACCACCACTCAATCGCTATAGAATAATAAAATTATTTTGTTATGATATTTAATTATTTTTTTAAAGTACCAAATTTATATTTTTCTCCGAACCTACTATGGTCAAAATGATGCCTCCCTTAAAAAATCATTGGGATGTGGATTCAACGATTCTCCCAAATTTAAATTCCAAGAACCAATTCAATTGTTATAAAACACCACCCATAAATTTTCTAAACATACCTTAAAAAGTTTAAAATTCCATTATGTGTACACCGGACCTTGATATCACACGCCATCCATTTTCAAAGACTTGTAATAATCACAAATTGTTTAAAAAAAATTACATAGAATTTTTGGGTCTTCACATTCTTCTCAGCATAGGGATTTTCATCCCTAAAATGCAAAAAAAACTAGGGAAATAAATGGCGGTACTGAGAACATATTTGAGCCTCCTGCTGCAATGTGCTCTCTTGATGATTCCCCATCTACCAACAAAATTTCACTAGAGGAATCGACTACACATGAAGGACCCGGTCTTTTCGATCCTCTATCTCCACCAGGAACTTCATACACATTTCCCCATAGTCAATGTCCTGCTCACCCTAGTTGATAATTTTTGATTGATTAGGCACGTATATCTTTAGCTATGACAAGTGAATTACGTTATGCACCTTGTTCATGTGTGGGGGAATAGCTAGACAGTACACCACCTTGCATACTCTTATGAGGATCTAGAATGGTCTGATAAACCTCGGAGATATTTTGTCGCCCCGTTCAATCCTCTATAATCCTCGATAGGGTGACAGCTAAATAATGACATGGTCACCATCCCCAACCTCCAAGGGTCTCCATCTCCTATCAGCATAAGACTTATGTCGGCTCTCTAGAGTCTTCATCTTCTCCTGGATGATCTTCACCTACTCTTTGGTTTTATGTACCAACTCTAGACCCATAATTGCTGACTTCCCTAAGTCTTTCCATCCAAGAGGTGATATGCATGGCCATCCGTAAAAGGACTCAATAGAAGCCATGTCAATGATGGAGTAATAACTATTGTAGTATTTGAACACTATCAGAGGTAGGTTCTACTCCGAACTATGGCCAAAATTAAGGACACATGCACAAAGCATGTCCTTGAGTTTTTGTATGGTTCACTTTTAATGACCATTTTTCTTAGTGTGGAAGGTGGTACTCATGTGTAGCTGATTCCCAAACACCTCATTAAATCCCGTCCACAATTGGGATTTAAAAATACATTCGTGATCTGAGAAAATCACTGATGGCACCCCGTGTAGTCTCACAATCTCTTGTATGCAGTGGCATCCCACGCCCTCTACTGATCCTTGTTCAATGATCTGTAGGAAGTGGGCTGACTTTGTGAGTCAGTCAATGATCACCCAGATGGAATCATGGACCCTATTTATACATGGTATCCTCATCCCAAAATCCATGTATATACCATCCCATCTCCACATTGGTATCTTAATTTTTTTAGTTAATCCCACTGGTACCTGATCTCGGCCTTCACTTACTGATAAGTGAATTTTTAAGATACAAAATCTGTCAATGCTTTCTTCACCCCTGTCCACCAATACTAACACCGGAGGTCCTAGTACATCTTCTCCACTCTGGTATGTACCAATAAATGGGATTTATGGAACTCCCTCAACACCTTCTCTCATAGAGTAACTAGTACCATGGTGATTCCTATAAGGAGGATGACGTGCTCTCCACCTTTAGAAAATCCATTATGAGCCTGCCCTGAGGATATCTGAGGAGGTCAAGATTCAAAGTCAATGTCCCAATTTTGAGCCTCCCAAGATCTATATAGATGTGGGTGAGTGATATTCATAGGTTTTAGGTAAGATTTTTTATCCGTATCCATGAAGGATATCTGCAACGCGGCTAGCTATTTTGTTGTCTCACGTAGCAGCTGTAGACAAAACCTATTACTGAGCCTATCTTCTACTACATTCCCCTTTTCAAGATTGTATATTTTCTATAATTCTTAGTCTGGGAGTAACTCTATCCATCATCGTTGTCTCAGGTTTAGGTCTTTATGTGAGATGATATACATTAGAGTCTTGTGATCAGTTTAAATAGTAAACCATTCACCCATTACATAGTGCCAGGACATATTCAATAAAAATACCACTATTGCTAACTCCATGTCATTGGTAGAATAGTTATTCTCATGTTTTCTCAACTTCCTTGATCCATACGTGATAACCGCTCGCTCTTTCAATAGGAAACAACCTATTTCAGTCCCTAACTTGTCGCAGAATACTACATACCAAACACCCTCTTCTGGCAACGACAAGATGGGAGCATTATTCAGTCTCTGCATTAGATCTTGAAAACTAAGCCAACACTTCTCCACCTACATGAAAGGCTTCCCCTTCAACCTCATGGATGAAAATGGTGTCTCTACACAAGATAACCCAGGAAAACACCATCGGTATTGTCCATCCAATCCCAAGAAACTCTGCACCTCGGTCACACTAATGGGTGGCTCCCAAGAAAGAACTACCTCTATCAATGAAGGATCCACTGTGACTCTATCCTCTGAGATATATATACCTAAAAATTGGTCTTTTGATATCCAAAACTAGCACATCGAGAGCTTACCATAAAGCAATTTCTCACGTAGTGTATCTAGATCTATCTGATGGTGCGTGGAATGATCCTCCTCTGATGCCATGTATATCAAGATGTCGTTAATGAAGGCCACCACGAAGAGATCAAGGTATAGCTAGATGATCATATTAATTATCCCTATGAACACTTCTGGAGAATTTCTCATGCATAAAGGAATCACCAAGAACTCATAATGGCCATAGCGACATCTGAAGGTTGTCTTCATTACATCCTCATCCTGTTCCTCCTGATGGTGATAGTCGGATTTGAGGTCTATCTTCCAAAACCGATGATCTCTCTTCATCTGTCGAAGATATCATCGTTCCATGGAATAGAATACTTGTTATTCATGGTCACCTAGTTTAGTCACTGATAGTCAACACAAAGCCTTAGGCTCCCATCTATCTTCTTGGGAAAGAACATCATGGATTCCCATTGTGAAAAAATGGGCCATACAAACCCCTTTCTCTAAAATTCCTCCAACTGTACCCCCAACTCAAGAAGCTCCACATGATCCATATGATATGGTCATGTAGATACCAGTGTCTTCTCAGGGTAACAGTCGATGTGGATGTCTACCACTCTACATAAATGTAGTCCCGAAACATCATCAGGGTAGAAAAAAGTATACTGGTCCACCACTAAAGGATAACTCAGACTCCTAATATCAACGTATCTAAGAGTCAGCCTAGCCAACTGATGAGTAATAGGTTGAACCCTTCTTTGAGATAGTCTATCATATGATTCAATGGTTTCCTCTTCCACTATGAAGGTAATCCTGATACCCTCCTTGCATACACACTGAACATTTTTCCTAAAACAGTCGATATGAGCATCAACTATGTATAGCCTACCTATACCCTCGATGATGTATTAGGGCCTTGATGCTGCTACTATGAGATCCCAACCGATGTTCTCTTCTCATATAGTGAGATCACACTATCTTCACTAGTGCTTAATTATCAAATCTTCTCACGTAGGAGTCTCTAATAGCCAAGATCGAGCCAAGGGCTCTGTCAAAATATCTAATCCCCAAATGAGTGTCATGGCGATTAAATAATGACATAAACATGTGTCTATAAATTTTTTAGAGAGGGTGGAATAGACAAATATCTAAACCTAATTATCTACAGAGCACCATGGATGTAGGCCTCTACTGCCTGTAGTTGTGCTCTCCCATGTCCACCTATTCCTGTTGTTTGGGTGGACCACCAGGTGGTGGCTGTGGTGGTAGAACCTCGACCCATAAAGATAGATGATAGGTCCATTAATAGGTAATGTTAGGGTTTCTGACACCCTGATTCTCTTGGATTTTCAATCCTAGCACCCATTTAGATGTTACCAAAACTGTGAATGCACAACATTTTTATTCTCATAAAAAATGTCCAAAAACTAACTTTCTCCCTCAAAACTCACTATTATAGGTTAATCTCCGACCAATGGAAAATTTTCATAATAAGATCAACGATACTCTAGAATTTCCAATACGAGTTATCATTTAAGACATATAATTATTTCCAAATAAAATAATTGTTACTTAATTAGTTTATTTACGGCCAAAAACTAACATCCACAGTTGGGCCACACCAGCTAAAGTTAGTTACATTATAGGTGAATCTTGATGCTCTGAGGTCAGTAGTGTCCTCAAATATTTTTTATGGTAAACAATTAAAAACATAATAAAATTGCTCGCAAAACATTTTAATGAACATCTAAAAATTTTCAAACAAAAATTATGGCAGCTCTGAGGCACATAATTACATGTCATCTTAGAGATTGATCTCAAAATATTACGATTTAATTTTAATAAAGTCATAGAATTATGGGGCTTCACCTTAGTACCCCCCCCCCCCTTTTGGATTTCCGTCCTTGTGAGCCAAAACATTGTATAATCAAACAGCATGGGATAATGAGCACGAATCTAATCCTTCTTCTCATATGTGATCACTTGTATATTTTCATGTCTTTCAATGAATGTGCACCGGATAAAATAAACCGTCCAAAGATTCCCTACTCCTATTGATCCGAAATCTTCACTAGGAACTCCACAAATTTCACCCCATCAATGATGTCCTGCTCTCCCCAGTTGATGACGTGTGATGGATCATGGATTCACCTCCTTTTCTACAACAAGTGTAAAAAATCTTACACCCGGTGCATTAGTGGGGGAAGATCAAGGTGGTATGCCACCCCTATAAATCTTCTTAGAATCTTGAAAGGGCTGATGAATCTCAGAGATAAAATTCCACCCAGGATAAATAATTGGAATCCCCATTGGGGTGAGACTCAAGGGAACACCTTGTCTCCCTCCTCGAACTCCAAGGGCCTCAATCTCCTACCAACATAAGATTTTTTTCCTACTCTATGTAGTCCTCATCTTATCCTGGATGATCTGAACCTTCTCAACGGTATCCCATAACAACTTTAGACCCATGAGTACTGATTCCCCTAGTTCATTCCAACATCGAGGTGATCTATAAGGCCACTCATGAGGTTCCTCGAATTGTGACATTCCCTAGTTGAATTGGTTGTTTTTATTAATGAAAAATCCCCTAGAGGAAGGTGTTCATACCAACTATGACCAAAGAACATGTTAATAGCATATAAAATGTTCCCCAACACCTGAATATTTCTCTTAGTCTAACCATCATTCTGGGTATGGAAGGTCATGTTCAAGCATTTATGATTCCTGAACACCACCTATAATCCTTTCCAAATATGAGATTTCATGAGAGAATAACAGTCTGAGACGGCCGTCAAAGGCACACCCTAAAATCACACTATATTCCGGATGTAGATGAATCCCATTCCCCCTATAGATCCATACTCTTGGATGGATATGATGTTATCCAAATTGATGAGTCAGTAAATGATCACCAAGCCATAACATGGCTTATGTATGTTCATGGTAATCCTATAATGATGTCCATTGAGATACCATCCCAAATCCACTCTAGTACATCATGTGGTCGGACCAGGCTTACTAAAATGTGATGTTCATCATTCAAATTCTAACAAGTTAGGAATCATGGAATGAACTCTAAAACCGTTTTCTTCATCACTGGACACTAGTACTAATATCAGAGGACATGTTACATCTTTTCCAATCTCGGGTTTACCTTTAAAGGGAATTTATGTGACTCCTTCTAAATATACTCTCTCAAAACAATTGGTACTACTATATTCCCTCTAAAAAGGATGATGTCCTACCCTCCTATCAATAATACATCAGGAGCCTATCCTAAGGATAACTGAGATTGTTAGGCCTCCCTAAAACACTGTAAGAGTGGGGGAGTGACAATTATTGATTGAATGTAAGTGGATCCATCATCATCCATGAAGGATATTTTCATCATATAATAATGCTCTTTCTCCTCACCCAGATATTATAAACTAGTCCTCCTACAAATCATGCATTCCACCATGCTCCACTTCTTAGGAATATCGACTATCTCAAAGTTAGAGTCCAATAGGAACTATATCCATCTTTGATTCCTCAAGTTCAAGGCTTTCTAGGAGAAGATATACTTCATAATTTTTTGTGAGATTACACTGTGACCACTAAACCTTCATGTATTATCACAACATCTCCATGGAAATGACCAGTGTGGTTAGCTCAATTCCATTTGTGGCATAGTTCTTCCCATACTGCATCAAATTCAGAAAAAAAAATAGACAATCACTACTATCTTCTTTATCAGAACACAACCTGGTCTGGTCTTTGATGCATCACAAAAAGCTACATACCCAACGATCTCATCTAGTAGTCTCAATATGGGGGCACACATAAATCTCCTCAATATCTCTTAGATGATCTACTGTTATATCTCTATCCCCACAATTTTTTGTACCTTCCGTGTCACAGATGATAAGGGTGAAACTACCCTGGAAAATTCAGGAATGAACCACCAGTAGTATACAGAAATCCTATGAAACACTTCACCTAATTAGCGCTTATAGGTGGATACCATGCTTGCACTGCCTCTATATATTCTAGATCCACTACAACTCTAGCCTTTGATATGACATTTCTTAAAATGTGGACTTCCCATATCTAGAACCCAGAATTAAAGATCGTATCCTAAAAGTGGTTCTCGCAATGTGTATCTAGGAAAATCCATTTATGTGTCTTGTGCTCCTCCTATGATGCTGAGTCCACCAAGATATAATCAATGAACACCATGAAGAACTAGTCATGATAAGGCTGGAGGATCCAGTTCATGAGTCCCATGAACACCTCTGGGGCATTGGTTATGAAAAAAGACATCAACAGGCACTCATATTGGTCATATTGAAATCTAAAGTATATCTTACATACATCCCCATCCCATACCCAAAGCTGATGATAGACAGACATGAGGTCTATATTCAAGAACCATATCCCTCCGTTCAGCTTATTGATGATGTCATCAATCCTTGCCATTGGATACTTTTTCTTCACATTCACCTAGTTCAGGTGCTGGATGTCCATGCACAACCTCAAAATCCCATCGTCCTTCATGGGAAACAAAACTGAAGCTACCCATGGGAAAATAGGGGGTCTCACAAATCCCTTCTCATATGAGACCTCTATTTGTACCATCAATTCACAAAGATCTGTGGGAGCCATATGATATGCTTCTCTGAATATTCATGTCATCTCACCGTAATGATTCATGAAGAATTCAACCACTCTCTAAAGAGGTTTTCTCGAAACATCCTCACAAAATATGTCTTCATACTTATCAACCAGAACAAGAAATTGAGTACACCCCTCATCCACCGCACCAAGGGTGAGGATAACCAACTGCTGAGTGATCGAATTCACCATCCTCCGATAAATTCTTTCTTGGGATTTATTATCTCCCTTCTCACCGGTGAAGGAAAACCCGGTCCCATCCATTCATACACACCAAAATCTATGCCTAAAATGTCAATATGGTCATGGAATATGGAAAAATAGTCCATTCCCATGTTGACATTGTAAGGCCTCGAAACCATTACAAGGAGATCCCAACAAAAAAATCTCACCTCCTAGAGTAATATCACACTACCAACTGCAGTGTGTAAACTTTTAATACCTTCAATTAGGAGCCCCTAATTGTATATATCGTGCCAAAAGCTCCACAAGAATTTTTGATCCTTCAATGAGGTTTGTGGAAAGGAAAGGGTGACTGAAACATTTTTCTAGAATAACTGCAACTATGGTGAAGAAAAAACAGATCGTACCAATAATTATCATTGGAGCACCATGGTATTAGGCCTCCATGGCCTGAAGCTGAGCCCCCATTATCCACTGGATTTTTGAGATCGTGTAGGACTACATGGGGTTTGTGGTGGTAGTACGTCAATCTTCCTTCCACTGCCTACTACATTGCCTGCTCCTCTTCCATGTCTTCAACCCTACTGACCTACTCGATCGTACCACTACCTCTACCTCCGAAATACCTTGATCGTCTGCTGATCATCGACATAGTGAGTTAGTAAATCATGAGCCATGTGTCCTAGGCCACCTCATGAGAAGCACATCTTGGACCATGTTGAATCCCTCTTCTCTAGTAGATGCACACTACCAACCCTAAGTCATGTGGTCATCCCCTGATGGGATTAACCTTCATGGGTCTCTATATCTACTACCTTCTACACAACATTGGAGACTCCATCACCTCATGTCTACTAGTGGATCCAGTTGTCAGTGCCCTCTTTTCTAAGAATATCTAAACATTGTGTTCTCTCTCTAGTACCATAGCCTATGTAGGGTTGATGAGAGACAACATGTACTCCCCGATCTCCCACCGTAGTCCCAACTAAATGGCTCGAGCCCTATAGACTAGGTCTTTCACCATGTCTGTAGAGTAGTAAGATGGTCCGGTGAATCTCACTGACTACGCTGCTACTATCATGAAACCGTGATGTAGGTGCAGTTGCTCTTGTATGTTCCCATAGTAAAATGTCCTTAGTATGAACTCCTCCTTTATATGGTTCTCAAAGTATATCAAGGTGTGGGTTTTCTCATCATGTGTATGAATCATCAAACCCCTACATCTCCATTCCGAGCCCTAAAGAAGGATTTCAAATAAGATCGCCATATGGTCGAGATAAATCCTCATAATATGGAAGACAAGTGAAAGTGCAACATGAAGATCATCTGCCACCAGGGTTTATTCTCACCCCTGAACATGGGAGCTCTATCCCTCTAGATATCGTGAAAGGTAGTGAGACTACTTGCATCCTCCACCGATAGAACTGGAAGTTACTGTTGATCAATGGGTGGTGGTAAATTTGGTGTATCACTTGATGGGGACATCCGCCTTTCTGGTCCCGGAACCGACAACTCATCACATTGGAGGCTCTTATCACCGTCACGTATTGGAATCATGGATGGTTTTCTGAATTGAGGCACCCTAGAACCGATCATGTTGTTTCACATGAAATAGATTATAAATTTTGAGATGACTCTGATTCAAGAATAACGTGATGAAATTATCGATTCATATATGATGCTTGCAACCGGTGCTTTTATGCAACATGTTGAAAAGCAGAATCCAGGGTCTTGGTATATGGATATGTCATCCACTACACCTACACTGGACTCCCTTAACATGAAATTTGAACTTGAAGCACATAACATTGTTTCCCAAACAAATAACAGACTCCCAATCATTAGGGTAGAATTGACCACCTCTGATATCACATTGTCACGAACCATCCCACGGGGTCCATGCCATGACTACGCCATTCCCAAAAAATGAAGTCCAAGGGTTGGTGACTATCATCGGAGGTATTCTTCCCGATTGAAAGGCATATTTTTTAGTACATATATGCATGTACACACACACAACAATATTACAAAAAGTTTGAATGGAAAAAATGAAAGATACTAACAAACCACTAATTAATGATACATGTTTTAAGTAAAATGACACTACAAACAAACCTAAAAAAAGAAAAATAATAAACAAGAAATTAAAAAATATATCTGTAAGACATCAACTGAATACCCCACCTAAAGGGTATGCATGGAGTGGATATCAGAAGCTATAGATGTATATCCTACTTGTTGTATCTCACTGGTCACCACCTAGTCCTAGTCCTCCAAGGTCTCAGTTGAAGTTCCTATCATCTACATTAGAAACATTACGTGCTGGAAGAGCCTATGCAGGGGTGAGTAAAACAATACTCAGTAGGAATCCAAAAACATAAGGGAATGACCTCAAATGAATGAATAGACATTTTTATATCATATCACGTGGGAATAATCTATTATATATAATAAAAAACATTCTGTTATACACTGAACACCATGGACTGATGAGATTATAATCCCTAATGTGTATAGTTGGACTTTTTGAGCACACTATGTTGCTCCCCGTTGGGGGCCTGATGGGTCACACAGACCTGCTTCCCTCATCAGCCATCATAGATGGTCGACACATGGCCTTTTTTAACTGATCCACATAGGTTCACTTGTAGCTAAACCACACAGGGTCTCTTACAGCTACTTCACACAGATCAACATACCATCTAGTTGTACAGGGTAAATTAGAACCACAATTTTGTAGTTTTTGGGTCTCATCCACCCACATGATTACCACACGTAGTGGGCTTGACTCATAGAGGTTTCACTCCTCCATACATTCATCATATTTCAATTTCCATGAATGTATCCTTAGATGATGTTAAAGGAAACATCTCATCGTGAGGTTTTCATCTCTATGAATGGCTCGCCAATCAAAGGCCAGATATGAAAGATATACATATTTTTTTAAAGAGGGGTTGGCAGTTTCTAGGTTTGGTCTGACCTGGTTGGACTGAACTGACCGACCCATCCGAGGGATCCTATATGACCTAGCCCCACTTGACTGACCTAAAAATACTTGGTTTGGGTTTGGGAAATCCCGGTTTAGACAGGACACTAGGAAAGGATGAGTTCGGCTTTGGGTCCATCCTACTGAGTCACCCAAGGACATGGTTCCATCTGGTTAGGCTCGCAATAGGTAGGCCAATTATTTCCATGCACTGGCCACACAATGGCCCAGTTTTATCCTGTCGGACTAGCCCACAATATTTCTACTCGCTTCTGTTCCATATCTGGCTTCCAAGTAGAAAAATGTACACCCCCAGTCAAGCCCGCATGGTGGGACAATATAGTCCTTCTCGGATGCCTGCTAGGTGTCTGGTTCGAGTGTGACATGGCCAAATGAAGATAGCCTCCCCCTTCTTCTCCACGTGATCCCCACTAGACTATGTGGATTTGTTTCATGGTCCGGATGGTGGGGGTCGCCCCACCAACAAGACCGAGTGGTCATGTCCTTCTCCACCTCCCTCTGGTCTGGGTGCTTACGACCCCTACTGCACCTATATTGCCTGAACCGGTCATGAACTCAACCTCGACACATGGACATACAACTGTGGCTGCTGATACGGGCCACCACCACCATTCATTGGAGCCGACACATCGATGTTTTCTTCCATGGACCATCGACCCCACTACGGTGGTCTATTCCTCAATCTGTTTGTGCCTCTACCCTCTTATGGGTGTCATATTCTATGATACGACCTCAAGATTGGTTTGTCTTCAATTCAGTGGCACATTCATGAAGAACACAAGATCAGAAAAATACAGAGGAATTAGGGCCTTGTTTGTGACATTCTGATTCCTTCATGTTAGTGTTTTATGAAAATATGGGAAGGGAAGATTATGTTTCTAGCAACAATCTATCCCCAGAGAAAAAAATAGAGATAAAATACCCTCTTACAAGAACCATCATCCCACATATCAACCAGTTTGTGGGTTGATCTATGTTTTTTTATGAAGAATGAGGCATTACCATTCTCAAAAGAAAAACCCCTACCTAGAGAATCTTTTATTGGAGGGAAGGCTCATCAAAGATGGAGATCCTTTCATGAAGATTCACTATTCATTCTAATCCATTGGAATTCCTCATTCATTGGTCCTAGATCCATTCTCCAAGGTGTCATATCTGCTTTTTTGATTCGCCAACGCTCATTGTTTGAAGGAATTTTGACATAGTTTGTCAGAATAATTAATGATATAAATTTGTTTCTCCAACCCGATCATCTCATTAAAAGAGAAACTCATCACATCACTTTTTTATGCATTGAAAACAAATTTTACACTATTTCATTTATAAAACAATATTTCTGTTACGTTTTAGTAAAATATTGATTACTCCATTTCATTTATAGAATGAAACAGTCGGTGCATCACTGCGTTAGAAAGAATTTTTTTTTAGTTTATTTTATTTTTCTTAAATTGAACAAAAATTTTCTTTTCCTCTCGACCCAAGATCATCATGGTTAGGGATATTCATATATAAGTTTTACATTCTAGACCCAACTATTTCACTCATATTTTTTATCTGAGCAGCCATTTAGATGTTTCCATAATTGTACCCATGTGCAATTTTAATTTTCTTAAAAAAAATTAAAAATGGTATTTCACCTCTAACCCATTCCCATTGTGGTTGAACACCACCTAAGGGAAACACATCCCCATGGGCTCAACGGTAGTCTCAAATTTCAATTCCAAGTTACAATTTTTGATTTATATGTTTTATGAAATAAAATATGTTTCAATTAATTATTTTCATTACGGCCAAAAAATAGCATCCATAGTTGTCCCACACTGGCCAAATTTAGGACCCTTTTAAGTGATTCTCAATGCTCTATGTTCTATAGTGGCCTCAGATATTTTGATCTGGGAACTATTTTAAAAATTAGAAAAACCCACTCAATAGATTTTTTAATGTACAAAAATAAGTTCAAAAATATTTTTTGAACCCTCTCGGACTCTAAATTACATTCCTTATTAAATCATGGTCACAAAATAATACTATTTAATTTTTATAAGGAATTCCATGAAATTATGGGGTATAAAATTGGTTTTCATTTAGACATGGTTTTCTGTTTTGTATACGCAATTGAACATAGAGTTCTATTAAAATCACGGGGATTCATATAATTGATGGCAGATCCCTCCCTTATAATTGAGTATTTTAATACCATTATGTTTTATACCTCTAATGGAAAATAAAAATCAAACATTACATATTTTATTTAATCGTGTCTCTACTACCAAAAACTATAACTAATCACCACTAGTCCCTAATTCAGATCACATAAAATCCCTTTACATAAGGCATCATATAACACCATATACTCAAAACACATCTCAAGATGTCTCATTCTTGGGAGAACTTATCAAACTCTATCACATATCTTTAAATTACATATGGAATCTATCGTCTATACGAAATACTTCTCTTATTGGGGACAAGATGCTAGATACACCACTATTATAGGGAAATAAAGATTGAATATTTTATAATATAATAAAAAACAATAAATCTATACACCCCATTCACACCCTTGTGTGGATCCTATGCTAGAACCACCTCCATATTGAAAAAATATAACACCACTCGAAACATTGATATTAATTTTTTTTGAAGTGGGCCACTAAAATGTAGAACAAAAACATTTACATAATCCAAAAAATATGATTCTATCGAATTATGTACACATCCTTCATCAAATAAATTATTTTATCCTCCTAAAATATGAAACACAAGATATGTCATTAATAAATAATGTTATGAAAAAGTCCAAGAATGGATGATTCACAATGATATTATTTATTTATTCATTTAAAAATAAAAAATATAAATATGGATCTAGGGAAAAAATATGGTGGGATAATATTAACAAGTAGATTAAATATTATTTATCTCAATTTGTGGTAAAACATTAATTCAATGATAGCCAAAATCATTATAAGGGTATGATGATACCATTTCTCACACTAGTATGAAAATGGGGTAAAATAACAATGGATTTCATCATAGGGCACTCATGGAAATCAAAATAAAATAACTCTATTTAGGAACAAGGTGATCAGTTTATAATTTTAGAAAATTTCAATTATATAGTGGCTGATTTTTATTTGGAAAACACACAAAATTATATATATATATATATATATAATAATTTATAAGACAACAAAGAGTACCACACTTCATTGTATCTGATTTTGATCGGAAGATTACCTTATGGATATAGTGAAGCCTTTAATATGATTTGGATATGGCGATGTGTTTTAATACTTCTTATAACCATCATACAGATTGTCACACTGATAGAAATATTAAATATCTAAATGATATAATAATATAATGATCAATGGAATTCTAATGATATTTGGATCAACACCTTCCCCTTCTTGAGTTTTCATCTGACTATTGTATCTATTCTAGAATTTAAATGGAACATTATGAGGCTTCATATGATAAGAAGTGCGATAATATTACATGATGTGATTTTGTTATATAATATAAGTTTATAGGACTATATATTATCTAATAGATGATATATAATTCTCAATCCATTTATTTTAATATTATATCCATAAAAATTAAAAATAAATAATACAAAGATTATGGTTTTTGAAACAGAGAGTTTGTGGTTGAAGATGTGTTTTTTACTTCATATATCACCCTGGGTGAATGACAATATTTTTTTGGAAGTTAAATCATGTTCCTATATATATAAACCCCTATGAGATTCATGGTCACATTAGAGTTGTCGCCTATTTTCTAAAATAATCACCTTGCCTATCTCAAGCACATAATGACTTCCATGTATCGCTATAATGAATGTTTATACCAAACCCCTTATAAGTACTACATATAGAGGTTTTACCATTATTTATTGATCTTTAGTATGAGGATAATTAAGTTAAAAATGTAATTCATTGATAAAATATTCTATGAAACAAGACAACATTAATTGTCAGTGTGTTGTGGTGGAACATCATGTTTATGGAGAAAACACGAGAATAAAAAGATGAAATAAAATAGAAGCACCCTCATATATTTTGGTGTACAAAATGAAACATCAATGTATAAATTTTCTAATGGTGGAATTTAATTAAATAAACTTTTATCAATTAAATTCCATAATTAATGAACGAATTCATTTTTATATAATGTATTTATATAAACACGAAAAACATATTTCGTATTTAATTTTCGATTTTTATAAAATATAGACAAGATATATCTATAAGGATTAATATATAGTCAAGCATCATAATTTTTTTATCATAACCATTCTATAGTAAATATTAATATTACAATATATTATGTATTATAATAAATTGTTATTCAACCAAAATGAAAAATTGGTGGCCATGACTAGTAAGATCATACCCTGTGAATCCCATTAATTATATCTTCTGGGATATATTTTTTCTCTAGGATTTTACATTAACAATTTACAAGTTGAAATTCAACAACAAAAACATGATACAAATATTTTTTTCATAAAAATCCATGCATATAGTGATTACCAGACAAAATATGTTAACTAAACCACTCAATTTTAGTACTACCATTGTACACCAAACCCTTATAGAGTACCCAATGGTCATAAGGATTCATTTATATTGACCTAAGTAGTATGTATTTTCATATTTTATATTAACAAAATAATGATAATAATGATCCATTTCTATTGGTACATTTTTTTTATATGTATGATTATATTTGAGTTTATGAAATTGAATTTTTTATACAACGAAACGATGGATTTATTTTTCAGAAATATAGTATCATTTTAAAAAAGTACTTTTGATAAATTAAATAATTTTAAAATGATTTTAATTAAAATGAATTTTCTTATTAAAAAATAATTATTTAAATATAAATCATATCATAATTTAATGTTGTTCCATATAGTTTTTATAAGGATCATAATTTTTTGAATCATTTTAAAAACAATTATTTTTAATAAATGAGGATTTTTATTTATTCAATTAAGATATCATATTAGAAAAATAATTTGGTAAAAAGAATACTATATTTTAAATTAGTTAATTTTTTTCCCTATTAGTGATTTTTTCAAAATATTATGAGAGACTTAAATTTTATGGTAGAAATTTAATAATATATATATGTTAGGTGTTATGAAATCATAATAGAAAAAAATTGAGGTAAGAATAACTATTAAGGAAAATATATTGTCAAAAATATATTTCCCCTTCAGAATATTTTTTCTCAAAGATATTTTTTTAAATTAACAATCCTATTATTAACCCCCAAAATAATATTTATATTTTGACGTTTAAAACAAATCATTATTACCATTACCCACATCCACATCATCAATATTATTATTTTAGTGGGTGAAATTTCTAATATAATTAAAAATTTAAGACACACCTTTTTGGGGTAAACTATGACCAAAATCCACAGGATGGTTTTCGGTGTTGATTATTTTATCTCATAGTGTCCAAAACCTTGGTTTTGAAATCCATAATGAATTTTTTTATGTTTTGTTATAAATACCCACCCAACTACCCATTAATCTTCTTTCAAAACCCATTCATTGTGAATTTTCTTTCCCTATACCTTTATATATCCATCAACTTTTGTTAGCAAGGTTTTAAGAGAATCCACATAAACTTTTATAAGAACCCACTCAATGGAATGGATTTTCCACTTCTATTTAATTCTTGAAAATTATTTATATTGGGCCTTTTAAATTTAAATTTTTCATGTTGTTATATATTTTTACACATACCTTTATTTTCCATTTGATAAACTATTTCACTAATTAATCCCTTCCATGATTATTTACATACAATTATTATACTACCAAATGTTTCTCATGTTATTTATTCCAAAATGTTATGTTGAAAATACCCATCCACATTTCCACTCAATGAGATCTAATAGGATGTAACTATACATAATTTATTATGAATTTCAATTTATTAAATTCACACTCCTTGATCATGGGATTAAATGTGATGAAATGTGTTACTATGTTTGATGAACATGGTGGAATAAAAATGTATGTATGTGATATAAATGTGATAGGTTGGCCCAAAATTATGTATCCATCTATGCATAGTGTATTTTATTATCCCAAAACGTATCATGTGGTGCACATATGATGTCATTATTAGGACACTCTGTTATGATTTCATTATCATTATACATGAATTATTCTTTTAATGTCATATTTTATGTTTTTTTTACAAAATCATATTTTTCCATGGAATTATAATATTATATCTTACATTGATGTTTATGATTATAATTATAACCATTCTTTATTAACCATATTTTTTCCTCCACTCACATGTACTCGATTAAAAATGAAATCATTTTTAATATTACCTTATTGGGATTTATATCTCAACCTCTTTTATGTACATCACCAGGTTATCTGATGTAGTTTTAAAAGATAAGTGAAATATAATGTAATGTTATTTATTTTTAAAAAATTATTGTCATATCCGAATTTTTTTTTATAGTAAAATATATCAAGATACTCAAAGAAACTAGGCTTCCCGATGTAAAAACATGGATCTTCTTCTCATGTATGTTAATCCATTTCTGGTCATTTATGAAGAAAAAAGTAAATTATGGAAATTTTATAAGTACGCATTGTGTACTTTATGAGTACACACCATTTACTTCCTTGTCACTATAGGTCGTGTTCTTCCATTGTTGTATCCACACACATGGCCATGTGGAACTTACATGGATGCCGCTTAAAGAGGAGTAACGAAAAGGCAAGTACACTCTATGTTCTTCAAAAGTAAACATTGTTTATTTTGTTTTTTTCATTAAACGCAATGGGGTTGAGTCTGAGGGACAGAACTATCTTCTTCTCAACCTAGTTTGTCTAAGAGCATCGAGAAACTGTGGATCTTTGACGTTCCCCTGGCCGAGTGTCTATACTCTGAATCAAACACCGATGGTTGGGTTGGAATCACATCGGTGAGTTCTTTCTTCTCCTAAATCATCATCCCTTGATTTCTCCTCTTTCGTGAGTTATCGTGGGTAGAACGTTCTATACATTTTCATTGATCTATGGTGTTCTAAGGTGATTCAACCCTCATGGTACAAGTATATTGATCTCCCAACATCGACGTAGGTGTTTTGTACCTTTATGTTCAATGTCATTGAGTATTATGTGTAAATTCCACCAATATCATTGAATGGGGTATTGAGTGTTTACCATTTTACCCTTTTTCATTGCCTTCCACGCTTGTATGCTTGTGTAGAGGTTATTTGGAAATGAATAGGGTTGATTTATATGATTTGAATTTGTTTCCCTTGCATGTTATATTTACGACCATTCGGTCTTGTTTAGTCAGTTTGGTTGCCTTGCCTTTTCTCCATGCATGTTGCTGTAAGGTGGAGAGTTTTTATTCTGACACGCTTGATTTGTTGTAGACTGTTAGCTAAGAATTTCTATAGGTTTACTTTATCCATAACACACTGCTATGCTCACTGACTTACAAATGGATGTGAGAACCTGGTGTAGATGACTATAAGGGGAATTGGCTGAGTGATCTTCCTCAAAGAGTCTTTGGACACTTTAGGATATAAAGGGGACTGACTAAGTTCTCATCCTCAGAGAGACTAGGACCACTTGGGGATATAAGGGGAATTGACCGAGTGAGCTTCCTCAGTGAGTCCTTGATTTCTTTAGACTATAAGTGGATTGACTGCGTGAGATTACTCAGAGAGTATTTGTTTTAATTGAATGACCTGGCCTATAAGGGGGATTGACCATGTGATCTTACTTATAAAGTCCTACACCTTTGGACTATAAGGGGAATTGACCAAGTAAGCTTCTTTAGAGAGTCCTAGAATTCCTTAGACTATATAGGGAATTGATTGTCTGAGCTTCCTCAGAGAGTCGTACATTACCTTTGACAATAAGGGTAAATGACTGTGACTTCTTCCTCAATGAGTCTTTATATATTCTTGTGACTGAACCATAGGGGTTAGGCTAAGTTCACTTCCCAGAGGGTTACCTGAATGAGGTTTAGTTATTTGCTTCATTGTTTCTAGATATTGAAACTGTGGGTTGTTTACTACTGAGCACTTTCCAATATATTTTTTCCCACACTTTTACCTACCATATATTCACTGACTGTTAGGCAATGATATTTGGGTGGTTGCCTCCTAAGATTTAGTCTCAAACCCTATTTGGGCCACGCTTTTGGGGGCCAAGAATATTATATTGTTGAAAGTATAGATAATGGAAAGAGACCTTGTACATTAAGTACTTGATATTATGTAGAGCTAGAGAGCATGGGACCAAGAAATGGCTTGAGTTGCTTTAGATTTTACCTGTTTTCTTATGCACATTGGTTTATCACTATTTTATTTCAGCATTGTGACTTGTTTTTCAGTTTTTCTAGACATTTGTAACATGGATCATTTTATATATGTTCTCTAGATTATACTTTATGGTTTCTATTATTACTGTTGTATTTCATTATTACTGCTTCCACTATTGTATTTATTTATTTACATTTGATATTTAATCTTACAATGAGGGCATAGTTTCCCCTCTATCACACTGAAGGCCCTCACTTCTAGTCGGCAGCCTCTGGAATTTTGGAAAAATCGCTTGACGCCAGGTGACCAACCGGGTACGGGGCGCCTCTAGGTGTCTTCCAGAACTAGGACAATACAATGTGGTATCAAGGGAATTCAATCCTCTTGATTTTCTATTTGGAGCCTTTATCCAAGGATAAGAAGGAATAGGTGCAATGTAACAATTTGTGCCCATGAGTAACTAACTCGTGTATAGGTGAAATCCAATCCACCTCATTTATTGTAATTTATTCTAGTTTTTCATGTTTACTGTAGATCTGATTTTCACCATTGGGCGACTCACATGTTTTTTGTAATTTATGTTCATGTTATTGAGGTTCTATTTCTGTCATAACCTGATGAGATGAGGTAATTCCATCTAATGCATCATAACGGAAGTTGATAGAAATTACATTTCATGCATTCTTGCATTGTCATCAAGGATACATTTCAGATTTCATGTTGTTCTGATTTATGTTGTGTAGAATATTCATGTTTTCGTAATATATTCCTTGATAAGAATACATGATGTTTTATAGGGTATTGTTCTCTGTAAAGTTTTTCTTGAATGGATGCCAAAATTTGGTTCTTAAGGTGTTATGGGCCCTCATGGACCGGAATTTGGTGAGTCATTTCAATGTTTTCCTTCTTATAACATGTATAAAATGTAAGACATTTATTCATGGGGAGTATGGGCCCTCCCAGGTCAGAATTTGGCACTTTCAGTGTTCATTTTACTATTTTTTGGGTTTCGGAGTAGTTTTTGAGGCTTACTTTTTGGAAACACGTAGAATACACACCGTGTAGTGTTAAGTACACTCCATGTGTTCTCTTGTTCATGAAGAAACCGTTCTACTTAACTATACAAAATGTACTTTATGTATATGCCATGTAGTCTCTGACCATGTCATTGGACGTGTGGGAAGAGACACGAGATGGGGAATGTCCGGTGGGATCACGTCATATACCAAACGAATATGCCATGTCGTGTCGACCTTGTGTCTGCCTGTGTAACAAACAACACGGAAGAAGAAGACCTTATGCTATACACACCTTTTCCACATTTAACACGCTGTGTAGTCGAAACCAGGTACCCGACCATGTCACGAACAACACGGGTTGGTGTTATCCCATCACGAACACCCCGTGTCCATTCGGAACCAGCCATGTAGTGTGAGTTGTCTGTCAAGTCGTGTCACTAACAACACGAGCTAGGTAAAGCATGTATAGTACTTGTCGTGTCTATCATGAACACGTCGTTTATCCATGTCTTAGGAGAGCTGTGTAGCTTAACTATGTAGATGGACTCGGGTAGGGGAAAAGGATTCAAGTACAAACCGCATGTTAAGACAACACGTCGTGTGTTTGGGGTGTTACACGACCAGTTTAGGTAGGAGTAAACTCCCATGTAAATGACATATAGGAACACACCGTGTAGGAAATGTACATGTCGTGTAGTCATGTTTTGTTAGGATTTAATTCTTTCTTTCTCTGGTTCCCTTATTATACTCCTTGTTTTCAGTTCTTGATAACCTTGATCTAAGGAGTGGGATTGACCTTGAAGAGTCATGTCATCGAGACATACTCTGGTTGTGTGCCATTTTCTAGACATTTATTAGACACCAGACATGGATGATCTGGGATTACCTATAGATCCTCTAGTTGTTCCATCCATGGCACCATCCATTCAATCGGATATAGGTGGGGATGCACAGTTCAGGGAGGGCTTTCTAAGGATGATGTAGACTTTTTTGGGAGCACTACCTCTTACCCCATTGATGGGTGATTTTATGTGGGTCTTCTAGCATCAACATCCTCCTACTTTCTTAGGGGATGGATGACCTCAGGCTACAGAGTCATGGATAGAATCCACACTGAAGATTTTTGAGAATATAGAGATGCCTCCAGAGAAGAGGTTTATTCATTCTACCTACATGCTCTGAGACTCTTCCAAGAGGTGGTGGGATGTGATCCCAATGGTAGTCCTCCGGCATAATATGTCTTGGGAAGAGTTTCGGCGGTTCTTCTATTATTACATCTATCTAGAGACCTTAAGGGCCGATAGAGCCCAAGAGTTCATGAGTCTACAATAGGCTAATCATTTTGTTATGGATTACTTCTCTCACTTCACTGAGTTGCAGAGTTTCACGCCTATTCCAGGAGTTGATGAGTTTTTTCTTGCATGGATGTTTGAGGATGGTCTAAGGGGTGACATCTGATCACAGGTGAACATCATCAAGTTGACTTAGATATCCTCTATCGTCAACTAGGCATTGATCAAAGAGAATAATCTGAGGGATTATGGAGCTGTGAGCCATGGTGTATTAGAATCCTATGTTAGTGCTTTTCCAGTTGATAGCAGGAAGTGTCGCAGGGAGGCTGCATGAGGATATCAAAGTAGGAGAGATGCATCTTCCAGTAGCTAGTTGGTGTTCTACTAGTGTGGGAGAAGAGGTCATATAAGGCTACGTTACCCGAGAGACCTAGTGGAGTGTCGATATTGTGCCAAAATAGTCCATCTTCCTCACTTCTGTTAGTTCTTCCCCCCAACATCTAGTTACAGGGGTTCTTCTCTGACTCCATGTTCAAGAGAATCACAACCAGTTTCTCATCAGTGGGGGAACTGGAGTTCTTCCGGTCATTCTGGCCGAGGTGAAGGTCGTGGCTGGGGTAGCCAGTGGCCCAGGTTTTAGCAACAACAGGGTGGATCCTCTCAAAGTGGTGAGGAAGGGTCACAATGTCGCGGTGCATGCCAGACTTGTTTATTAGAGTAGACCCAACAGGAGAAGGATCTCAGACCTTCTACAGTTTGAGGTATGATCTTAGTAACCTCGGTTTTATCTTCTGCTCTTTTCAATACAAGGACTTCCAATAGATTTATATTCATTGTCATTGTGGATATACTTGGGCTCTACATCTTTTCTTCTTACAATATCTTGAGGCTAGACACTTCGTTGAGGAATAGATCATCTAGTGTGCGTCAGTGCCTAGATATCCCTCTAGAGGTCGGTGGGTGTCACATTCTATGGGACCTCTATTTTTTAGAGACGACAGGCTAGGATGTCATTCTCGGAATGGACTGGCTAGTTCCCTTCCAAGAATTCGTCGACTGTTATCACCGCAGGGTGAGTTTCACATCACTATAGGGCGTCTCGTTTCATTGTAAGGGCGAGTAGGATATCCAAGTGAGCAGAGAGGGTCCAGAACATCATAGGATAGGAGGAGTTACAGACCATATCTCTAGTCTATATATTGATGACTAGGGTAAATCACTGTTAGAATTTCCTCCAATGGTGAATCATTTCAGGGACATCATTCTAGGGGACTTTTCATGTTTTCCTCTAGAGCATGAGGTAGACTTTTCTATTGATCTTGTGCCAGGAGTGGCACTGGTGCCCATTCCTTTTTATAGGATGGATACTCTAGAGATGCAAGATCTCAAAAATAAGTTATAGGACTTGCAAGAAAATGGTTTTATCCACCCCAGTACTTTACATTGGACTTCACCTATCCTTTTTTCAAAGAAGTCAGATGGTACCCTTAGGCGTTGTATTGATTATCGGAAGCTGAACTAGTTGATGGTCAAGAACCGAGATCCCTTTCCAAGGATTTATGGACACTTTGATCAGCTTCGAGAAGCCCAGGTGTTCATGAAGATTTACTTGAGTACTGGTTATCATCATTTACGTGTTAGACCAGATGATATACCTCTAAAAGCCTTCCAGAGCAGGTATGGTCTATACAAGTATATATTTATTCCATTCAGTTTCACGAATGTGCCTGTAGTTTTCATGGAAATGATAAAACGAGGTTTCCATCCATACTTGGATTCCTTCATGGATGTTTTTTTGGAAAATATCTTTGTGTACTATAAAACTCAACACGGCCATGCTACCCATCTTGAGATCATTTTGAGTACACTGAGGGAGCATCAATTGTATGTTAATCTCTCAAAGTGCCACTTCTGGATGGATCAGATTCACTTCCTAGGTCATATTATCTTAGAGTTAGAAGTATTAGTAGACCTAGAGAATGTGAGAGATATAGTATCTTGGGAGCAGATGAAGAATGTATTTGAGCTGCAGAGTTTTCTAGGTATGTCTAGATACTACAGACGTTTCATACCAGACTGTTCACGCATTGCAGCACTGCTGACAAGTCTGACTAAGAAGGGTGCAATGTTCTCATGGTCAGATTCTTGTGAGTCATCCTTTCATGAGATCAAAGGGAGGTTTACCTCAACAAAAATACTAGTCTTACCAGAGTTGGGAAAGAGATATACTATTTACTGTGATGCGTTAGGTATCGGGTTTGGAGCTGTTCTTGTGGAGGGAGATGGAGTCGTTGCATACAGGTCCTAGCAGTTGAGGACACATGAGAGGAATTACCCAACTTACAATCTAGATTCGGCAACTGTTGTTCATGCACAACGTTGTTAGAGACATTATCTTCTGGGAGATCATTTTTTGGTTTTCACTGACCCCAAAAGTGTCTAGTACATCTTCACCCAGCGTGATCTGAATTTGAGACAGTGAATGTGGGTTTAGTACCTTCATTCCTTTGACTTCGAGCTTGCATATACGCCTGGGAAAGGTAATGTAGTGGTTGGTGTGTTGAGCAGGAAGACTCTTATACAGGCAGTTCAGGAGTCCAGTAGTGGGTGGATTCTTATGGTTCTGTTCTCTGAGATGCATTTGGAGGTGCACGAAAGGCAGGGGTAGAATTTTAAATCTTTTAGAGTTGTTACCTGTACTCTTCTTGATCGAGTGCGAATGAGGCAACTATCAGATTCTAAAGGCTTAGTCTAAAGGGATAGTGTGTCAAGAGAGTACCATATTCAAGGATGGTCCATAAGAGAGGATGAGATCTTGAGTTTGTAGGGGTGTGTATGGGTTCCATCAAACATACATGAGAAGCTGATGCAGGATTTTCATTCCTCAGTTTGGGAAATTCATCCTAGAGTCACTAAGATGTATCATGATCTACACCGTCAGTATTGGTGGCCAGGTACAAAGAAGGATGTTGTTGGTTTTTTCATGAGGTGTTCCACCTGTCATCAAGTGAATGCAGAGCATTAGTGACCAGTAGGGCTTTTATAGTAGCTAACCATTCCTGTGTGGAAGTGTAATGACTTTGCAATGGACTCCGTGATCGATTCTCTAAGGTCACCTCGAGGGAATGACGCAGTTTGGGTTGCCATTTACAGACTCATGAAGGTTTCTCACTTCATTCCCATCATGGAGACCTTCAGTGTTGATGATTTGGGATGGTTGTACAGTTGAGATATTGTACGTCTGCATGGAGTTTCCCACTCAATTGCGTCAAAAGGGTTACACGTTTTACTTCCCGAGTCTGGTAGGGGTTAAGAAGGATTCGGGCACACAGGTACTTTTGAGTAAATCTTACCACCCCCAGAAAGATAGCTAGTGCGAGTGTACGATTCATATTTTTGAGGATATGCTCCGAGCATTCATTATGATTTTGGAGGTTCTTGGGAGAAGAATATTCCTCTTGTTTAGTGTTCATAAAACAATAGTTTTGACGCATCATTTCAGATGGAACCTTCTGAGGATTTGTACGGTAGGCCATGAAGATCACCCTTTTATTGTATGAAGGTAGGAGAGGCAGATTTTCTGGGACCTCTTCTTGTTAAGGAGACCACAGAGCATATAGAGTAGATTCATAATAGGATGGCTAATATGTAATCTTGACAGAGGTCTTACACTGATCAGAGGAGACGAACTTTGGACATTGAGGTCGGGGTCAGGTTTTCATGTGTGTCACACTGAGGTTGGGACTCAAGAGGATTAAGAGACAAGGTAAGGTTTCACAGAGGTATGTCGGGCCATTTGAGTTTTTGGAGAGATCTGGGTCAGTTTCCTATCAGTAGCACTTACCTCAGAGGTATCAAGCTATCCACGACTTCTTCCATGTTTCTCAGCTTCGACATTACTTCTCAGACCCATCTCACATCTTCCAACTTGAGGAGGTTGAGTTGGAAGTGGATACATCCTTTGAGGATCATCTTATCTGGATCTTCGATCACAGTATAAAGGTTCACCATGGCCGGTATGTTCCTCTCGTATAGGTGCTTTGGCAACACTGGTGAGTATACGATGAGACTTGGGAGAAGGAGGTCGACGTGCGATCATAGTGGCCGGAGCTGTTTGGGGCTTCTTCTTCTACGCTGTAATAGGGATATATGGGGAAGATTTTATTTAAAGGGGGAAGTTTGTAATAACCCATATCTTTTTTTATGTATGTTTTTCCTTTTTAGGTCATTTTTTTAGGAAAAAAGAAATTTTAGAAATTTTCTAAGTACACGTCGTGTACTTTATGAGTACACGTCGTGTACTTCCTTTCTGTAGGAGGCCTTGTGCTAGTCATGTAGTAGCCACACACATGGTCATGTGGGAGTGACTTGGATTACTATTAATTTGGTATACGGGAAGGTGAGTAAACACCGAGTACTTAAAAGTATAGGTTGTGTATTTTTTTTCATTAAATGCACCTGGGTCACATCTGACAAACAGAACCATATCTTTCTCAACCTAGTTCATCCGAGAGCATCGAGCAGCTGTGGAACATTAATGAGCCCCCAGCTGAGTTTGCATTATTAAAATCAAACACCAATGGTTGCGTTGGAATCATAGTGGTGAGTTCTCTCTTCTCCTAGAGAACCATCCCTTGATTTCACATATTTCGTGATTTGTCATGGGTTGAATGTTTTGTACGTTTTCATATATCTATGGAATTTTAAGGTGATTCAAGAATTTTGGTTCAAGTATCTTGATCTCGTAACACCAAGGTAGGTGGTTTGTGAATTTCTGTTTAATTTCATTGAGTATTATGATCAAATTCCACCAACACCCTAGAAAAGCATATTGTGTGTTTACATTTTTACCCTTATTGATTGCATGCCATGCTTGAATTATTGTATAGAGGTTATTTGGATTTAAATAGGTTTGATTGTTATGATTTTAATGTTTTCCCTTGCATGTTCTATTTACGACCATTTGGTCCTGTTTAGCCAGTTTGGATGCCTTGCCTGTTTTCCATGCGTATTTTTGTAGGATAGAGAGTTTGTATTCTAACATGATGGATTTTTTGTAGACTGTTAGCAAATTAGTTCTATAGGTTTACTTTGTCCATATCACACTGTTATTCTCGTGACCTACAAGGGGCCTTGAGAACCTGGTGTAGTAGACTATAATAGGAATTGACCAAGTGAGTTTCCTCAGAGAGTCATTGAGCACTTTAGGCTATAAGGGGGATTGACCTAGTGAGCATTCTTAGAGAGCTTATGACCACTATGTTATATAAGGGGAATTGACTGAGTGATCTTACACCAAGAGTCCTTTACTTCTTTAGACTATTAGGGGATTGACCATGTGAGCTTCCTCAGAGAGTCTTTATTTTAGTTGAATGACCTGGGATATAAGGGGAATTGACCATGTGAGCTTCCTCAGAGAGTCCTAGAACTTGGGTATATAAGGGGAATTGACCATGTAAGTTTCCATATAGATTCCATGACTAACATATACCTTACAGGGAATTGACTGTGTGAGCTTCCTCAGAGACTCTTTTTTAACGTTGACTATAAGGGGAAATGACTGTGAGAGCTTCCCTAGAGAGTCATTAAATCCACTTATGACTGATCCAGAAGGGTTAGGCTGAGTGCAATACCCATACGGTTACCTATATGTAGTTTAGATGTTTGTTTTTATGTTTCATGATATTGAAACAGTGGATTTTTTTACTATAGAGCACATTCCTTTTTACTATTTTCTATACTTTTACCTGCCATATATTCACTGACTATTAGGCACAAATCTTTGGGTGGATGCCTACATGAATTTAGTCTCATGCCCTATTTGGTCCATGCTTTTGGGCCCAAAAATATTATATTAGTGCAACAATAGATAAGGGGAAGCACCCTTCTACTTCAGGTTCTTCATATATTGTAGAGTTGGAGAGCACGAGACTATGCAATGTCTTGCGATGTTGAGTACCTTATCTACTTTCTTTTTCACTTTGGTTTAGCACTATTGTATTTCAGCATTGTGACTTGTTTTGCAGTTTTTCTAGACATATGTAACATGCATCATTTTATATATGTTCTCCAGTTTATTCATTCTGTTTTCTTATGTTACTGTTTTATGTCATTGTTACTGCTTCTTCTCTTTTATGTAATTATTAACTTCAGATCTATACTGTACCAATGAGGGCATAGTTTCGCCACTATCACACCCAAGTCCATCACTACTAGTTGGTAGCCTCTGGCATTTGGAGAAATGCGCTAGAGTCCATGTGACCAACCAGGTACGGCACACCTCTGGGTGGCTTCCGGAACTAGTATATTACACATAACTTTTGAAATTGTATTAATTTTATTGTTATGTAATAATTCAATAAATAAAGTGTATAAAATATATGTCTTTTAAAAAATGGTAATACCATCTTAAATAAATTTATATTATTTATACATTAAATTCCTTCCACTAAATTATGGTTTGTTAAAGAAATTCACATTTAAATTTTACTTTTATAGAAAACACATTATAATTATGAATCAAATGTCATTTAAATTTTAAAAAAAACATTTTTTTCAAAACCAACTCATTTTAGATGTTATAATAAATTAAATACACATCCTACTTACCGTTACAGAAGTCACCATTTTGAAAAAAACCATTACTTCATAATATATGCCATTAGTTTTTAAAATATGTTATAAAATAATTTTTTTTATTTTTTATGGAATATTACATTCCATGATAACGATTATAAATTATTCATAATATTAATCATAAAAAATAAATGAAACATAATTTTTCAAGATCAATAATATATGTCTAAACAAATTCTATTATTTATTAATTAAAATAATATAGTATGATTTCGACAAAAAAATAGGAAAATATGATAAGGTTGTATTTATAAAAGTATGATACTAAATATAATGAAATATATGTCTTCATAAATTATAATTATATAATAATTATAAAATACATTGTTAAATATATATTATATAATCAATCATAAGAAGGAACATATTTGAGAGTCTTTAATTAATTAGATTACTCCATATATCATATTCTATAAAAGACAACTTACTATTCCATTCTTATTTATTTAGTTAAATATATTCACATATAATGAAACATATATATGTTAAATTTATATGTCATAATTTTCTAAAATAACATAACAACCATGTATAAATTCAAATAGTTAGTCACATCCATGAATATGGACAATCCCAAGGTTTCCTAAATGTCATTTTATAAAATCATAGACAATATCATATTCAGGCCTATGGTACTTATATGGAACACAAATACATCCCTAGTTACATAGGAGTCCCTTATTTATATGTTTTCTGAACATATAAATAGTGTTCCAATAATTTCCAAATATCATATCAATTTTCAATAAAATAAAATTTGTATTGGGTCCCATAATGCATTATTGAAGAAAAATTTAGTAGCCTTCACCCATATACATAAATAAAATACACACTAATCAAAAGGGAATTACCCTATCCCAATGGGTTTGTGAATATAATTGTTGGTGTTGGTATATCTTTATATATGGATTTACATAATTAATATAAATTTTAACATCATAGACAAAGTTTTTGTACGTGCTTATAATAAGCCTTTCATGTTTTATACATTTCAAAAGAAGACCATACAAACTATAAGAAAAAATTATTTAAATTTATAGAAGGAAAAAATATCTATATGAATGAAAATACACATACATATCTAATTTGATTCATAAAAAACTAGGTAGGGTGAACAAAAATTCTATGAATATAAAAAAATTCTTATATAAAATCCCTCTCTGAGTAATGCCTCTATAATCCCATTCACTTCATATCCTAACCACCTCATATTATATACAATATCAATATAACCATGACCATCCACTAACTAAAAATGTATTGTTAAATGAAATGTATCAAGAATAACTTAATTTCTATAGGGATTCCTTTGTATGGTGAACAAATATATACTCAATCAGACACCAAAAATGATATCTCAACCTACAATGTGAATAACAGGGTTTATTCATAAACATTTATAAAATTTTACATAATTTTACGAAAAATCATTTTTATAGTCAATAATAAATTGAATATAAACTAACTAATTATTTTTTAAGGGTAAACAATAAAAATTTTTGAAAACCCTCTATAATAAGAGGATCTATAACTATGTTTAATAGTTTCAAGTATCAATTTTGAATATTATACATTCTATATATAAATATTATTTGAAAAAAAACATGTGTTAGGTATAAAGTTAGTGTGTATAATTAGTTATAAAAATCAATATTTACACCCATTGGGATAAGGGGGAAGATGTATAATGATTCATTGAATTGGGAGAAAATATCTACCCCATCTCGTTCACCAAAAATATATTTACTTGTATTATCTTCATATGAAAAACTCATTTTAATAAATTGATGAAATAACATGAAGTCATTTAAATTCAGAAATTTTCATTTTAATATAAATTTATCTTCACAGAAAAATTACAAGATATATCAAAGTAAAACTATTTATCAATATAAATGATATATGCATGACCCATATCAGGGAATTGAACATTCTATATATTGATGTAAATAATATTATATTCGTACTGTGTAAAAAGAAAAAATGAAAAATCCACCGATATAAAAATATAGTTAATATTTAAACATGGGACATAAAAAGTAAATAATTATTATTTTTGAATGTTATATATTATAAAAAAAATGTATTAATGAGATACCTCCTGAGAGAAAGTGTGAAAACTATTGGAAAGTCTTAGAAACAATCCAATGAACTTTGTTCATCCATAACTATCAACTATATCTGATGGTTTGGTCCATTACCCACTTACCTATATTTAATAACCATGTTAAATACATATATAATAAAAAAACAATTCATGATATAATTCATCAATTAATTTTTATGAATTTTCTAAAACCATTTACAATTTCAATCCTCCAATATCATGTATAATAACTAATTTGGTCCAAATGTTATGTCTATTATTGAATAAATGAGTCAACATTGTTTTTTCCTGGGATTGAAAATAAATAAAAGTGTTTGTTAAATAATTATTATGAAGTAATGGATATTTCCATGTAATCTTTTAAAAACTATATTAATATATAAATTAATGTCCATAAAGATAATTTGAGTGTACAATCCACTTTCTACCAAATTTAATTGAGTATGTGTATCAAAATATGTATATTTTTAAAAAAATAAAGGATTCAGATCAAAATATTTCTTCTCACCAAAAACACAACCCATTTTTCATAAATAGATAGAATAAAAATTGAATTTTATATATAGAAAATGATTTAAAATTATTACTTATTGTTATTTTAATAAATGATCTATCATTATAAATATAAAATACTACAGAATTAATATTTTTAGTGCAAATGAAAAAGATAAAAATCATGTTAATGGATTGTATAAATGTTTCATAGCATCCGTTATTTACCATGATTCATCAGACAAATCTACCACTGAGGAATGGAAGACCAATCCTCATGTTTAATAGAAACTGCAACCAAAACTATAGTGTTTTCTCTTCATTATTTAAGAACTAAATCAAATAAGAAATTACATATATAACTTGATAAATAATTTTATACATGGAAATTGAAATAATAATAATAATTAAGGATTAAATATAATCATTCTTGTTCAATTTAAATTTTAATCACTAATGGGTTATAATGAATCGTCATTTTATAAAATCATAAACAAATTTTACTAAAATAAGCATATTAAATAAATAATATAAAATACTCCAATTGAAAAATACATTTCAATTATAAAATATCATTATTAAAATAAAAATAAAAATCATTGACTAATAATTCAACATATATATTTTTAATTTATTATTTTTTATAAGAGTAAGTGTTTACATTATACTAGTATGGATCAAATATTCACATATTGGCCTGAGACCACTTATATGAAACATTAATGACTTTTATTATTTCCAAAATCTATTAGTAATATTAAATAAATATAAAAATAACTCTAAAATTAAATTAATAAGCATCTGATAGGAAAATAATTCATCTATATAATTAAATAAAATCAAATCCAATGCAGTAAACAAGGAAAATAATTCCATAAATACACCCCATACTATAATAAGAAAATATTTAATTAAATTGTACAAAAAAAAATTTATTTTCATATAAAATCATTAAATACCAAATATAAATAACATATCAATTTCATTAAATAAGAATCCAAACAAAAATTAAAATCAATCAACATTGTATTACATTATACATGATACATCCTTAAGTTATGTTGGGATTTTACCCTGAATTTTCAAAATCACAACATAAAATGATATTTTAATGTTGATTTAAATCATTTATTCAGGGTGTTTCCCTGATAAAAACAATAATAAAAGTTTCTATAGTTCTCAATTTATTTTCATTTCAATGTTTATATTGAATATAAAATACTATAACTTAGATAAAAAATAACATTCATTTAATGCCTTTTTAGAGTTTTTTTCTTGATCATTTTCAATGTTCAATAAATTGGATACAAAATAGAATATACATAGAATGCTTAAGTTTGAATTAGAGGTATACATGGATAAATATTGTTATATTAATACTATACATTCTAGCTAGTGGAGGGAACCCACATTCTAGTTCCATAGGGGAAGTTGAATAATCTATCCAGCAAACCCATTGGTCTTCCAATAGCTCCCCTAGATATAATTTTTGGTGTTTGAATCTATCAACTAATGATTTTGCTAATTTATAATGCTCTATGAAACCTAAAAAATATCCAATATTGGTGACCAAATATCCAGTGGTGTCTCGGCAGTTCCATTGAGGATGCATTAATTATCTCCAAAATGTCTATTATGTTTCTCTTCTTCAGTTTGTTGTCTCAAATAAATTTATATATTATTTGTAGTCCTTTAGAAACGATACATGGACTCCCATATCACCATGAATAATAACCCATATTTAAAACGATGGTCCCAAGAAATATCTGATGATGAATTGCAAGATCTCTCAAAACCTCTTATAGAACGAAATCCATATTTCCAAATATCTCAGTGGTTCTAAAAAATCCACTAAAGTCAAAGATATTTTATTGTGTATCATAAATATAAAATATTATTGAATGTATTTATAATAATTTCACATATATAAAATCTATCATTTCAAAAAAAAATTCTTCAATGTTTCATACACATCAAAAATGTGGGATGAGCTCCTTGGATGCCAATGATTCTCAATAGGGTTATCAAAAAAAATTATTATGGACTAGTTTCAGGATCACTATTTAGATTAATGGATTTATAAAATATACATGTAGTGTCAATGTGTGGAGACATAGGGTATCACATCAATAATTAGTTAATATTCTTATCAATTTATCATTATCTATTTTTAATTTTCAGCGTTATATTATTTAACATCTATTTACATTCCTTCATTAATTTTGTTTGATAATTTACAAATATAAATTACATTGCTAATATCATTAGAAAAATGAATTGAATTTATGTCTTATTTATTAAAAAATTTCCATGTTTAACAATTTATTTCAATTTAAAATGTTATCATAGAATCATATTTCTCACAATCCATATATATCTGACCAACAATTGGAATTGATAGGTTTATTTATATTTGTACCAAAAAATTAAAAATTATATTTCCAAAATTTAACTTACTAATATTTATCATGTTTTTATGATTAAAATATATTTAAAAATGATATATTGGTATTGTTGGTGGTACTGTAGCAGGTACTGTAGCAGGTACTGTTTGGTACTATAGTCGTCAAAACTATTCCCCTAGGGCCATCCGTTTGGGCATAGAGTCCTTAAGGCTTTTAGAAACCCAGTGCTTCGAGAAAGTAAGGATTTTAGACTATCATTAAATCATTCACGAGATATCAAGGCATTTATTCCACCAAGTATATAGATTCCCAAATAGATTCTACAAAGAAACATCTCCATAGAAGGATTCAAGAGTTTGATCATTCACCAGAGAAGAGAAAACAACTTTTTTTAAATTAGAGGGTGTGACATTTTCCATCGGTACCAGACCTGGGCATATCTTCACAAGATAGCTAGAAAATAAACCATGAATATTTGGAGATATAACCACACTTCAGATGTTGGGGAGGGTGGATTTTGTGTAGTTATAGTCTGTATGATTTCCCAAAGACCTCTATCTCCTATAATTTCTCTAAGCCTACCAGAAATGTAATCTATAAGACTACGGGCCTTGTAAGTGTTCCAATCATCCCTTGAAAGGGGGGTATTAAAATTAAATATAAAAATAAGGATTTAGGTCCATTCAAAAAATTATTTATATATTAAATCATCTAATTCTAATATACATGCTCTATTTTTAATGGCACCAACTATTCCTATTCATGAATCAGGTGACAAGATTACATGCTTATGTAATTTGACTAGAATTGAAATTAGAATACATATTTTTGTCACAATAATTGAATCTGAGGACGTATTACCCATAAATATATTAAAATTATTTAATTGTATAATTTTTTTAATGTATTTCACTACGATCTTGATAGAAATGTGTTTAATCAAGTTTACACATAAAAAAATATTCAACAAAATTGAATTTTTTTAAAATTATAAGATAAAATAAAATATAAATTAAATTATTCAAGGTTATAAATGTATCCCTAATATTATTAAATATTCACTATGAATTTTATAAAATCATCTAAAACCATTTGATTGGTATTTATTGTCATCTGAATTTTAAGAAACTCTCATTGCAATGAATTATGTCATGAAAAAAAATGTAAAGAAAATATTATGGGTATTACCAACGTAATGGATTCCCAATATCATATACATTAAAGAATCAAAATTTGTAAAAATTTTGTCAGTCATGGAACTCATCAAATATTGTATAACATACAAAATCATTATAAAACTACAAGAATTAAAGGATTCCACCCAAAAAATATTTGTCAACTAAATAATCACCTTCAAAGCAACCAGTTTCGTATAATATTATATTCATGTTTTATACCATGCTCATAATAATAAAAAGATGCACAATTTCTTCATTAAGATAAAATAAGTAGATTTTATAAAAATTTTAAACAAAACATACAACCTAATTTTTCATGCTATGAATATAAATAGAATATAAACATCATGAAACAATCCCACATATACAAGAATAAAAAAATAAATGAATCAAAGTATTTTTATTATTTCCTAGTATTATGGGAATTTATTAATCGATGGATTCAACATCATCATTTACATCAATTTACTCAACACATAGGTTCCACATGGTAATGATTTATTAATATATCGTGGTTTGTAACCTATATCATAATTCCCCCAACAACTTCTTCTTATTTTTATAAAAATTCTCCTATCACTTATTCTTCTTCTTCCCCCACTAGACAACTATATTATAATGGCCAAAGATATTTGTGAAGGAAACTGAAAAATTCATTTCATTAACTCTTATCACAATGCATATAACATGGGAAACAAAAAAACAACCACTCATAAACATACAGTCACAAATATTGAAAGGATCTTTTCTTAATGTAAAAGGAAGACATCATTATGAAAATACATAATTTACTTGAAATTAACAAACTCAAATATAAAATTAAAAATGTAAAAAAATTATCTTATAATTGTTCAAATGGTGAACAAATTTTGAATAATCATTGGGCTCTTAAAAAACTAGAAAAAATTCGTCTGTATTTGGATACTCCAATCAAACGAAACCATATAAGAATTAATAAGAAACCAGTTTTTATAAACATCATTCACAAGAAATGTTTTGTATCTATTGAAAAAGGATCCATTATTTTATATATGAATGTTATTAAAAAAATTATTTTATGGGACATTTAATTTGATTCACCCCACTCCGAATTTTTTTAAAATCCCACTATGAATATCAACAATACAAAATACTTTTTGGATAACAAATGTGAACCCATGTTTCTATGGGAACAAAAAAAATTAATTTTTTATATTAAATGTACCTTCATAGAAGAAACCATGAAAAATTATGTTAGATAGATAGTTTTTTCTCATGTCAACGAGTTACAAAAACACACAATTTAATGAAATAAATAAAAAATGGGGAGGTCACATCACTTTCTATGATATATATTTGTTTAAGATATTCTGTGACGGTATTATTAGTTTTTATATTTATAGCACATGAATTTTTTGAAAATTTTAATATTTAAAACCCAATTTTATAAAAAACCATATATTATATGATGGTGGTTTTAAAATCACTTCTAAAATTATTTTTTAATTTTTATTATTCAAGTAGAACACGTGTATTTACAAAATCAAAATTAAAAAAATTATTATATTATTAATTAAAAATATATAGGTAGAAAAAATGTTAATTTTTTTACTTCAATATTTACCGTGTCTGGGAATTGGTATATAATACTAGATAATTTCAGTACACAATCAATCTTAAAAATCAATAGTTATAAAATATTTCAATATATTCTAAAAGTTTTTTTCAAAAATGACAAAGTTCTTGAAGCGTACCAATTTTGTAAAATATAACAATATTATAATAAATGAAAAATTTATTTTATTATTCAATATATAATGAAATATATCACCACCAACTTTTTGTGGCTTCTAAAATTGTATATCTACAATGAAAAATCAATACTTATGACTTTTTGTTAACTTCAAAAGATTCATAAGGGGTTATTTATTAACTCATACTGTGAGGCCTAAATATGATTCAATAATTACTCAAAAGATATTAATATTAAAATTTATTATAAATTATTCCAATTCAATGTTATCATGGTAGATAATTAAACAAAAATCAATTTAATTAATTTTTTCTTCTAAATTATACATTAATTTTTTATTCTCTTTAAATCCCTCAATAAAATGTTATATAATAGAGGTGAAATTGAAATATCTAAAAAAATGCTCAAACATGTCAAAATAATTTTACCTTCCAAATTATTTATGGGTAAAGGAAATGATTATAAATTTCATAACAATAATATAATTTTTGTTAAGAATTTAATTAAGTAAAATCCATATAAACTATGGAATAATAATAAAACTAAAGACATATTTTTCATGGTTTTTTATTAAAGAAGTTCTATTTTTATAAAAAAATATTAGAAATTTGGATTCTAAATCCCATGAATGTTTTTTTATTAGGTACTCTATCTAAATAAAATATTATCATCTTATAAGAAAAGGACTAGAATAGTGGAAAAATAAATCTATGGTGTATTTTATAAAATATTTCCAAAATCTCATTATCAAAATTTATTTGAAAATAATGGTTTAATATATTCATTTCAATCAAATGAGGCTGAATAAGAATAATAATCTCCATCAAATACTATTTATATAATATTATAAAAAATCTTGAGAACTTCACCATGAATATTAAATCTAATATTTAGATTTGTTAACTCATACTCATAGATTGGTGTTAAATAGGGTTCAAAGCATCTCATTTTTTCCAATAATTAAATCCATGACCATAATAATGTTACTAAGAATTATAATTTTTACATTAAATTAATTGGAAACTCATTCAATTCATCCTAAATTAATTATTTACTCTCCTGAAAATATTTAATGATAATTCTTTTGTTGGATCTAAATGTGGTTTCAAAAGAAAATAAGATTAGTGTGGTAATATACCTATAAATAGAAATCATTTAGTTACCAAGTGATATACCCAAGATAAATCCATCGACTATGGTGGAATATTTTATCTCATTATGTGGTTAGATTTTACTATAATATTATTTCCATTCACCTATTATCTAAATTTCGTACTGATTAAAATTATTGTCAAAAGAAATTTTCAAAATGTTTTTTATTTCTGAAAATTTTTAATTGTAATAACAAACTTTTTTAATAATCCTACTCTAATATATTATACATTCAATAATATCAAAGAAAATCACTATTTAAAATAGTCCCATTGGGTTTCCTTTTATTATTTTCAAATTATCTTTTCTCAAATGTTTTTCGAATTGCATGATTTGATTAATCTCTATTTTTAATACATATCACAAATTTTCTTTTACTTCATCAAATTTACATTTATGGTTTGATATTAACATCTACTAATGAATAAATTTATTCTAAATCATAGGATTTAATTAAAAAGTAAATTTTAGATTATAATTATGGGAGAATTAAAATAATCTTATATATCTAAAATTTCATACATTAATGATTAAATTTTATTAAAACATGGTTAATTAAACATTACAATCCTAAAATTATTTATAATGGATTATGATGAAGAAATTATTTCTCCCTTGAGTATAAAATTTAAGGTTATGTTTGGTTAACCTAATAAATTAATAGACAAAAAGCACTACTACATTATTTTTTGGACTATTGTTAACCATATTATGAGTGAATATCTTGTTCAATTTTTGTCTCAATATCATTTTCAGTCAAATCCAAATAAAACATATTTTAAATCTATCAAAAATATTTTTTTAACTAAATGGAAGAAAAAATATTGGATTTTTTTATCAATGGAACCGCTTATCTGCATTTTATAATGATGATTTTAGAGGATTCAAACTAGAAAGAAAAATTAATAACACAACGTTCCATCTTCCAGGAAAATATCTCTTGTTATATATTATTATGAAGATGATAATATTTCAAATTTCAATATCTAAATAAGAATACATATCCCTTGGAGTATAAAACCCTATTTATTTTCAAAAATAAATATCTAACGTAATATATTAATATTCATTAAATAACATTATGATCACTGCAAAAATAATTTAGATCTTATTCTATTAGAAACATGCATATGTAAAAAACTTATTATTGGTGAAGAAAAAAGACTTTTATAAATAGTTCCAATATTAGAAATATGATAAATAATACCTTTCTTTATAACATGGGGAATGTTAAGATAAGAAAGAGTGATATTGTATGCTCATTTAGCGTAGATATCGATATATCTACATAATTTGATCACAAGGGTTTGAGAATAAGATAATAACAATTGAAAAATTTACCTCTCATATCATAGATCATAAATATATGTTATGGAATAAATTAGTGAATTCCAAAGGTCTTTAATCATAATAGAATCAATGAATATGTTTGAAAGGGTAATTAGATTATATTTTTTCCATTTAGTCATGGGAACCCATCTTCCCCTTATAAAAATCCCTCACTTATAACCCATTACTCACACCTCTCATTACCATTGTCTCATCAAAACCCTTCCAAAATAATCTATAAAGATCCATATATTTCTCTTAGAATCCTTACCTTTTGCAGAAGGCTCTTCAAGAAATATTTTTGATTCAAAACAAAGAGAGTTACTTGAAATAAAGGTAACAGTTTCTCTTAAATTCATTTCTTTTATTTTAATTTACAACCCCAATACTCTTTTTATTACTATATTTTATAATAACACTAGTATATTAAATATACTAGGATGTGGTTATGAGAAGGATCAGAACTACACATACACACACCTCCTTCTAATGGGTAATGAAAATAATGTTTCTTTAGACCCCAAACTACTGTCTCTTGAAACGATGATTGTTCAAATATCTCTAACCACCTCTCATGGTGGAAATTATAATGAAACTATATTTATATATGATATATATTATATTTATATTTTTTTTACAATTCTGTATTTTTTATTTATAGAATACCTTTATGGTTTCTGTAGTGGGTAAATATGGTAATCTCATTTGAGAAAGTGCGGACTACCGCTCCCTCAAAGTTATATGACTCGTTCATGCCATATGTGGAATGTAAAAAGGGTAGAGTTAATGAAATTATATATGACATTATATAGGAATTATAATATACTTATGTTTCATTATGTTTCAATTCCTTTACAATATGAAATAGAAATGGAAGTAGCGTTCCTATGTAAGTACGAATTACTGTCTCCATGAACATTTCATTTCATTTATCAATGTTAGGTATTATTATAAGTACATGTATATACTGGATATATATGATATATATTATATCTATATCATGAATATCATTCTGGATATAATGAAATTTTTTCCACATGAACAACTTGTAATTATAAGGAGTATATTTTTTACTTAAGAACCAAATATCCAAAAAAAGACCCTTATTAACTTAAATGATTACATAATGTTAATAACTGGTTAATAAATGATTTAAAATGAATGATAAACTTTAAAATTGTTCTTAAGAAAATATAAATTAACTTTATATTATTAATCAATAGATTAAATTATGAATAGGTCAAGTTAGACACGAGGTAAGAGATTTCTTATCTCACTTTTGATTTAATGATATTTCCATTGTTCACCAATGATTTATTGAAAATGGTGTATTTTGTACAGAAATTTGATATATATTATAATTATTATTTTAATATTCATGGTATTATGTAATTTAATTGGTGTTTATCAATTTTTGTCAGTATGACTCTTTTGATTACATTATTGTAAGGGGTTTTCATCTCGCTTCTTATTCCCATGTGATTCATGCTATATTGCCACAATTTCCATATGTGTGGTGTATACATTTCCTATGATTGTAATAATTGTGTAATATACATTAATTTATGGGTAATTAAATGTTCATTTTATGATCCTTTTTTTGTATGATGAATGTTTCATAAGTTACCAAATCATTATGGGAACCTTTCACCAGATTATTTTTAAAAGTCTTATTTTATTATGTATTTTAATTAACATCATATAATGTTGGAATTTATTCTTATATATCCTTCATAATGTATATTTTATTTCCATGTTATGAGATACCATTTTTCTCTAATAAAATTATTTTCCTAAATTATAATGTGACGTTGTTAGGCTGTTAAATTTCTGTAAGGGAACCTCGTAATCCAATTTCAATTCATTGGGTTAAACTTATAATTATTGATTATGTCATTTTATAATTATGTGTGAATGACCTATTATTGTTTAAAACGAAATATACACTTATATTGAGTGTATTTTTATATTTCATGCATAATTATGTAATTGATTCATCCTTAATGTAAGGATACCATCTTCATAAGGGATTTCATATTAATTTTTGTTCCCTTAGGACTTCATTATTGTCATGCACCAATTAACATTTATGTCATGTATATACTTCCCTTGGGAATATTATATCATGAATATCCTTATTTTCATGATATTATATGTTTTTTATTCTTTTCTTCAATCATGTTTATTCAAGTGTTTCTCAAGTGTTACGAGACTCTTTAACTAAGACATCATTTTAAAGGATTTAATGAATTATTCTTCTTAATATTTCTCATTAATTTCTATGTTTTAAAAATTATTTTTAGTATTTATTTCTATGTACATTAATGTTTTAAAACATTAATTCTTTTAAAATCTACAAAGTGGAATGGGATACATTGTTTGAAAAATATCTTTATTAAATTTTTTAAATTTTTTTGAAAATGGTTTGATTAAGAATTGATTATGTTAATATATTTAAGTGATATATTTTTATTGAAATTTGGAAATGATTTCTTTCCTTTATATTGTTTTAGGTGCTATTATTTTATAATGGTACTTGAAAATTTGATGGGCGGTTACGTGATAAACTGAATGACAAGCAGTGTTGTGATAAATCAGGAAGGGTGGTTACGTTATAACCTCCTATGCATTGGGTATGGAATTCTTCCATTTGGCTATTCCATTTAGTGATATGTGTGGAAGTATTTGGTATGGTAATTACATTTATGTAATATTATGTCTCAAGTTATCTATATATGTTATGTGTTCTTTCTAAGGGATTTTAGGTAATATATTGGTTATAAAAGGTTAAGGAATGATCCTTTATTCCGAGAAGAGTATTTAATGATTAATAAATGTAAAAATTATTACATGTGATAAATTATTCATGGATTAAATGTTTTTTGGAAAAACTAATATTTTTATTACGTTGTGTATCCCTTACTAAGCTGTTTTCTCTTCCCATGTTTTTGAAATGTTTTCCACAGTACATGAAGAAGAATAGGGACAAGAATGTGATCAATGAAATGTCATAATGTCTTAAACATGGAACTCGGCATGTTTCTTTATTTGAGTTTAAATATTATGAAAAAAATTGATACTGAGTAGTAGTGTCTAATTTTAATATTCAAGTTGAAATGTAATAGTTATGGAATAATTCTATAAATCTCTAATCCCGAAAATATCCTTAATGTGAATTCATGATTTAACTCAAGATTATTAAATTTTTAAGGTTGGGTCTTTATAGTTGGTATCAGTCTTCGGTTTATATAACATTAGAGGTTAGGGTTTAATTTATGTATAAGTGACATAACCATAATGGTTATCCGATTACAAGGAGTCATAGTTATTTTAGAGGTGATAAATGGTTATTTCATTTTGGGGTGAAAAATTAATGGTATTAGATAACAATTGAGGATAAATTATGTTATGGAAATTTTGAGGAATTTTTATCTTTTTTGGAATATTATGAAATTGTATAATTTTTTAAAAAGGACAACACGCAGACCGTGTGACAACCCGTCACATCGGAAAAAGCTGTAGGAATCGAACCCACAACCAACGTGCTATTGGGATTTATTGCCTACCGGACTACCTGATGTCCCTAGTAAGTATGACAAATTATTTTTAGTTAAATGATTTTATGTATAATGGATATGTTTATTATGGAATATATGTTTTTTAAAATGGATATCCTTAATATAAGAAAATTATTTGATGATTAAGTGATAAAGGTTATTTTTGAAGACTTTCTCTGTTTTGAGAACATTATATGCTTAATGAAAATAGAATGACTTGGGATTTTGTATCTGGGGTAATGGTTGATTTATTATATTGTAAGAATATATGTTTTTTTGTATATATTATGATTTGGTTTATTTATGAAATTGATTAACTTATCATTGAGAATTTCTGGTTTGGTTAATTACACTACATTATGTGACATTAAGAGCAGTCTATGTTTTTGGAGATAAATATTAAGATTTACTATGGAAGTCTCTGTGATTTAAATAATTTTGAGTTTTAGGTTTCAATATTAGTTTTGATTATTTTGAGTAATATTAAAGAATATTATATATTTAATGGTCTTTCTTGAACTTTGGGTACTTTTGTTGGATTTTGGAGATTAAGAGTAGTATTTTTATTTATATAGTATTATCCTTTTAGGTATTATCTGATATCTTACTAACCATATTTGGTTTTGGTTAATTTATAAATATAGGGGAAATATATGGATTATATTTTGTAGATCATGGTATTTTCTAGAACATTATTTTTTTTATTTTGATGTGTCCAATTCAACATGAATACTCATCGTTTTGAGAAAATAAGTGTTTGTGTTAAAAATTTAGTAAAGGATGAAAATTAACCTGACATGTAAGTATGTGTCCTTATGTTCTTAGTTAGGCTCATAAATAAATTCATCAACATTATGAAAAGTAACATAAATCAAAAACATTGTTCGTTTACTTATCCTACAGGGAAGAAAAATACCGTTTAACCCATCAAAAATGTGTTGTTTTCTTGTTGTTAACGTTCTCATTATCATGCTTTCTATCACTCTGCATCAGAACATTACATTTGGTTTCTCTTCTATATCCATGATTTCATGGAATCCTGTTATGGGTTATCTCTAGATAACTTTTTACATATATTTCTTTATTTAAAATGTATAATTTTATCTACTCTTTTTCTGGTGTGGCACTTTCAATGAAGTTTCTAAGACCAATTTTAATATTTCGAGGACACAATTTCCAAAAGGGGGGAAGAATGTAACATCCTTGGAAAATAAATAATATTACATTTTTATATTTATTAATATTTTTGAATTAAATATTAGTTTTATTTTAATGGGGATGTTATATTTAATGGTGTACTTGACATGAAACAAGGGGACTTGCTGAAGCCTTATGTTGCAAACAATGCTAAGTCATACTGAAAAATAATAATATATTATTATTTTATATGTTAATTAACACCTAGCTGTTTTATTGGTGGGAATTAATATAACATACTACAATATGATAATATATATTTTTAAAATGGTTTTACATTTATACAATAAAATTTAGAGGCTTATAATGTGAATGAATCTAATTTTAAGCATAATTTACTTTAAAAGGATTTTTTACCACCTTTTTATGGAGAACAATTATTAAATATATTTTTGGTCACTTTTATATGTTCTATTTGACAAAATAAAAGTCTTCATAAGAATCGAGACATCAAAATTTAATTTGGGTAATTTTTTTGTATTTTTTGGATAAAATTTATTTTTTAATTAATAGTGAAAATAATGTATTTTAATTCGAAACAATATTTTAATATAACTTATTTATATTGTTATATTATATTTTTAATTTATTTTAAAGTGTAATTAGATTGTATTTTTACGATTAAATTTAATGTTAGTCATTGGATGAAATTTCACTTTTATATTGGGCATAAACAAGTGACAATATTTTGATAGATATTGTTTCTTAAAAACATGCTATTCATTTTGAAAACATGAATTAATTTTAAATTAATTAATCAAACATCATAATTTTAAATTATGTAAAATATAAATCATTTTTGAATTCAGAATATCAAATATACCTTAGGAAGTATTTTTTTATTTTTCTAAAAAACATATATTTTTGAGAAATAGTGAAACCACTAAGTACTATTTAAAAAAACTGACTTTTTCTTTTAAATGAAACATTACCAGTTATTCCAATTGAATTTAAAACATCTGAAAAACATGGTTTTTATTATTAAGTAAAATAAGGTTCTATATGATTAAAAAATAATTTCAGTGAATAGTAACTTTTGACTTTTATTTACCACGATTAATGGTAAATAGGGTAATTCAAGATAAAAAGAAAATTATAATAAAAAAATTACCTTAACACTTTTCCTAACACTATTGGATGAGCCATGGCTGGACATGGTCATCTATGGGTTGATTTTTCCATGGAGCCACATTGGAGTGATAATGACACTTTAGATAAATTAATTTAAATTTAAGACAAAAATGACACAAACAAATATCTTTTAGTAAATTAATATTTACATGGGGATATATAAGTTATTTTCTCGACTATAAAAATTATTTGGAATGATAAAAATATTTCTTATATCATGGTATTTTTTTATAAATTATAATCATGAAATAAATTAAATTATTTATAACATAATAATGATGTAGTATATACCTCATTAATAAATGATTTAATTAAATAACAATATAAATTTAAAAATATCATCCAAACCATGTCCAATTATTATTTTATAAATTTATTTAGGATATTATTCTTCTTATCTTAGGACATAATGAGTTTTGGACCCTGAGAAACTAAAAATCATTATATAATAAAATAATATTTTCACACTTCCACAAAGAACCCCTCATCCCCCTTATAAAAATCCCTCATTTATAACCCATTACTTACACCTATCAAGACCCTTGTCTCATCCAAAACCTTCCCAAATAATCTCTCAATATCCCAATTTTCCTCTTAAAATAATTACATTATGTAGAAGGAACTTCAAGATGTTATTTGGTTCAATCCAAATGTAGTTTCCCGAATTAAAGGTAATTGTTTCTCTTAAATTATTTTCTTTTTTTACTTATCCAACCCATAAACTATATTTATTACATTATTTTATAACAAAACCATTATCATTAAAATAATAGGATATTATTATGAGACTTATTCGAAGTGAACTTAGACACACCTCCATCTAATGGGTAATGAACATATTGATTCTGTGGATGGCGAATTAATTCCTCATGAAATGATGATTGTTCCAATATCTCAACTTCCACTCATGGTGGCCATTATGATGGAAATGTATTTATATATGATATATATATTATATTTATATTTTTTCTATGATTCTTTATTTTTCATTTATAGAATACCTTTATGGTATCTATAGTGGGTAAATACGATAATCTCATTTGAGGAAGTGCGGACTACCACCCCCTCAAAGTGATATGACTCATTCATGCCTTATGTAGAACATATAAAAGGGTATAGTTAATGAAATTATATATTATATTATACTATAATGATAATATACTTATATAAATCATTATGCTTCAATTCTATTAAAATATGAAATAGAAATGGAAGTTGTGTTCATGCGTACGTACGACTTACTGTCTCCACGAACAGTGCATTTCATTTCAAAATGTTATGTACTGTTATAAATATATGTATATACAGAATATATATTATATATCTGATATCTAAATATTTAATATCATTCAGAATGTAATAATCTTCTGACCACATGAGAAACATTTAATTATAAGATGCCCATTTTTGACTCAAGTACAAAATATTGACAAAACTATCATTATTAACATAAATGATTACATAATGTTTATAACATGGTAATAAGTGAATTAAAAGGAATTATAAACATCAAAAAAGTTCATAAGAAAGTATAAATTAACTTTATTTTTTTTTCTTCAGGAGATTAAAGAATGAATGGGTCAAGTCTAGCATGAGGTAAGGGACTTCATATCAAACTTTTAATTCCATGAGATTTCCATTGTTCGCCACTTATTTATTTTATATGGAATATTGGGCACTAGAATTTGATATATATTAACATTATTCTCTTTATTTTTTTGGTATTATGTTATTTAATTGGTGTTTATTAACTTTTTTTCATATGACTCGTTTGATTACAATGTGGTAAAGGGTTTTCATCTTGCTTCTTATTCTCGTGAGATTCGTGCAATATTGCCACTATTTTCTTTTTGTGGTGTATGTACGACCCATGATTGCATTTATTGTTTAATATAAATTAATTTATTGGTAACTAAATATTAATTTTATAATCCTTCTTTAATATGGTGAATGCTTCATTGGTTAGAAAATCATTATGGGAACCTTTCACCATCCTCTATTTAAAACACTTCTTTTGTTATGTCTTATAATTTACATATTATAATGTTCGAATATATTCTTTGATATCCTTAATGATGTAAATTATATGTTCAAGTTATGATATAACATTTTCTTTTTTGTTAAATTATTTTTCCGAATTTTAATGTGACGTTGTTAGGTTGTCGAATTTCTGTAAGGGAACTATTTAACCCAATTTCAAATCTTTGGATTAAACATATACTTCATGATTATATCATGTTATAATTAGGTTTAAATGACCCCTGACTGTTTAAAAAACAATTTCCACTTATATTGAGTGTATTATTATTTTTTAAACTTAATTATGTAATTGATTTATCCTTAATTTAAGGATACCATATTTTTAAGGGATTTCATCTCAATTTACATTCTCTTGAGACTTCATTGTTGTTATACACCAATTCACTTTTCAATGTTTTATATACTAACATTTAGAATATTATATCATTAATATCATTATTCTCATGATATAATATGTTTTGTTTTATTATATTATTCAATCATGTTTAATCAAGTGTTTCTCAAGTGTTACGAGACACATTAACTAACAAATCATCATAAAATCTTTAAAGAATTATTATTCTAAATATTTCTCATTAATGAACATGTTTTCAAAAGGTTTTTTAGTATTTATTTATATTTACATTAATGTTTTAAAACATTAATTATTTATGAGCTTCAATGTGGTATGGGAGAATTTTATTCAATAATCTCTTTATTAAATGTTTTAGATGGATTGAAATTTATTTTATTAAGAATGGATTATGTAAATATATTTGTGTGATATTTGTTATTGAAATTTAGAAATGTTTTTTTCCTTTATATTTGTTGAATGTGATTGGATTTTACAGTGGTACTTGAACATTTTACGGGTGGTTACGTGATATACCAAAAGACTGCGGTGTAGTGATAAACCAGGATGAGTGGTTACGTTATAACATCCAATGCATTGGGTATAGAAGTCGGTTGTATGGATGTTGTATTTAGTGATATGTGTGGAAGTAAATGGTATGGTTTTTCCATTTAAGTATGTTTATGTCCCAAGTTATCTATATATGTTATTAGTGCTTTCTCTGGATTTTAAGGTAATATTTTGGTTACAAAACAATAAGCAATGATATTTCATTTATAGAAGAATATTTACTACATCAAAAAAGGAAAAAGTATTACTTATGATAAAGTATTCATGTCATACTTGTTTTTTTGAAAAAAAAAGTTTTCCTTTTCTACGTATCCCTTACTGAGATTTTTTCTTCTCCCATGTTTCTGAAATGTTTTTAACAAGACATGAAGAGGAATTGGGAAAAGGAAGTGATCAAGGAAATGTCATGATGTCTATAACATGGAACTAGGCATGTGGCTTTTGAAGAGTATATATTTTATGAAAAAATGGATACTAAGTAGTATTGTCTACTTGTTATATTCAAGCTAATATGTAACAGTTATGGCCTAATTCTCTATGACTCTAAACCTAAAATTATCCTCAATGTGAATTCTTTATTTAACTCATGATTATGAAATGGTTAAGGCCGAGTCCTTATACATGTACCCTCTTTCTAGATTTTGAGATCCTATCGTCTACCCTCTTTCAGGATTGTGATGAACTCTAATGTATCACCTTTTTTACATTATATAACCACATATGTTCCCAATTTCAAGCTTGGTATCACCTCATGTGTAACCTTGTAAGTCATTGAAAACTAATCATTTAAAATTTAATTGGAGGGATATGTAGATCCAACCCATCACAAATTCGAATTTTTCCCAAAATATCATAAAAAATTCATCATAATATTCCGTATTAAAATAAAATTTTTTACATAAAAATTTAATAATATAATAACTCATTGTAAATATATGGGTTTCACACATATTATTCAACATAATCATAAATAATATAGATAATGAATATGCAAGGTATCATCAGATCATATCCTTTTTTAGTTTTTAATAATGTCAAATGATATCTTTTTATATAAGACAAGATTTTAAAAGATCATTTAGAAATTTTCATAATGAAAATATCCATTACACTTTGGAAACAATTATTTTAAATATAAAATATATTCAAGTATTAAATAAAAATATTTCACTGAATATTGACATGGAATATTTTAATTGATATTTTAAATCATTGATCGGTTATGACTGTGTAAATTATCATTCATGTATTACACATTAAAAAATATCCATTTCTAATTTTTTTTAATGAGTAAAAATTTCCTTATTTAGAAAATGAAAATAATATAACATTTAAAATTTATTTTGAAATTTCAAACTTGGAAAAAAATGAATTTAAAAATTCTATGTACAATAGTAAGAAAACCATTAGAAATTTATTATAAAAAAATGACATAGAAGAGAAATGAATTTTGATCTATGGAAAAATAATATGGGTTTTATTAGAAAAAATCATTAAGGTTATTGAGTTCATACGATGGGTAATGATGGTAAAATAAGTTTTCAAAATAAAAAACTATAATTTAATAGATATTATGAGTTTCCAAAATGGTAGATCATTATATTTAATCACCAGAAGCATAATCTTAGACAATACAAATAAAAAATTAAAATATAACATAAAACCCTAACCTATTTTGTAAATTTAAAATAATAGTCCCCATAAAAATAAAGAAATTTATATTAAAATATAAATCTATATAATTTTTCAACAACTATAATAAAAATAATTCATGAAAATTATATACACCACTTATAGAAAAAAAAATTGATGAATATGGAATGTTACTCACTGAAATAAATGTGAGATGAAAATACCTTACCTCATTGTGATAATTTTGAATCGAAATAATCATTAAATAATAAAATTAAATTAAACATTAAATAAAATTAAGTCATTGATATTTATTATATAAAATTTCAATAGGGTAGTATATAAACCACATAAAAGAAACTAGTAGTGAATATGGAATATATCTACCAAAAATAAAAGAGAGACTAGAAGTAACTTACCTAAAGTATAGAATCACATATTAAAAATTGTAACCCCCTTATAATAAATATAATGTATTATAAATAAATTATATTCAAATATTCAAATATATCATACCGTATATTATTTACTTTTGACCTTATATTTTCTGTTTGTTAATAAATTTTTCTTAAAATCTTTTTTTGTGTAATAAATGCATCCTTTTTCATATATCTTTTTTTGGATATTATTGGTCCTTTTACATTGATCATGGATTCATAATATCTATGATTTTTTCCATGATATAAATTTTGTATATATTCAATATATATTTATTTAGATTAATAATTTATGGTTTTTTGATAGAATGTGAATTACAATGTTCATGGAGACGGTGGATCGTACGTACGCATGGAAGTTGTTTCCAATTTCATAAAAAAAGAAAAAACGAAGGTAAATATTAATTAAAATTTAAATAATAGTATTTTTATTATATGTATCATATAAATTCCTTAAATAAATTCATATTAGTATCCATTTACAAAAAAAAATTAAATCATTTTACATCGCATCGTGGAGGCAGTAGTCCACACATATGTATGACTGATGTTATCATTTTACAATGGATTAATATTTTATAATGTAAATGTGATAATATAAATACATAAGTATAAATATTTCATATATAATTTATTAAAAAATGTTGAATAAATCATTATATTGAACCTTTAGAAGTGGTGATGGAAATCTAATTACATCGGTTCTTAAGGATGTAGTTCTCCGAACACAATATCGACAGGTTCATTTCCCATATTATAGAAGAGTAGATATATATAGGTTATTAAATAAACATAAAAACATATTATCATATGGAATACATTTTTCATATTATTTTTTAATTATTAATACATGACTGAATTATGTAAGGGACGGTGTAAAAATAAAGGGCTTATTAAAGATAATTATCAGCCCTTAGAACCACCTACTTTGGATATTTTATTAAGAACACTAGTATTTGAATTTTTGGAGTAATAGGAGATATATAATACGTTTAATGATGTTAGGGAGATAATTTGGAATTTTTTATTCAATCAAATGGCTTATGTTGTGTGAATAATTTAGGGGAGGATGTACACATTTATATTTGAGGAGGAGTGATATTTTGGTAAATACCCAAAACTATTCAATAATTTGAAGACACACAAAATACATGTACCTCTAAAATTGATAAATAATTAATTTAATTTAATATTTCGTCAATACACACCTCCACAAAAAATTAAATTTTATAAACATGTTATTCTCTTAATCCTTATGTTTACACAATTTTATATTTTTAGACTTCACTAAGGCAATTAGTATCTTTTTATTTACCTATGTAACATATAATTAAAAAATATTCAAACCCATTCAAAAAAAAAAGAACTAATTTGAATTATTATATAAAATTTATTTAATAAAAATGTTCTATTCAAAAAAAGTACTTTTAATACAATTGTGTGTAATGAAAAAAAAAATAGGTTTTAACATTATCTAAGGTAACTAATTTGAAGAGTTTTTACTATTAATGAGGGATAAAAATAATATTTATCTTTTTAAATAATATAAATTATTTTTATTCCAAATGTGGAATCCAAATTATAAAATAAATGAAACAAAAGTAAAATAATTAAATGTTAAATTCTGCCGGACACGATGAAGAAGTGTTTTTCCAATGAAAACATTTCCACAGTATATAATTTTAATATATACAAGTCAAATTTAACACACATTACAATAATATTAATTTTAATATTCATAATATTACCTGACTAATTTTATTTTAAAAATTATTATGAAATTTTCTCATTTTATATTTTTGAATGAAAATGTATTTTTGGAAAAAATTAGTAATTTTAAATTATTTTGAAAAAAATTCATGTTCATATTATTTTAAATTATTTACCCTAATATATTTTTGAAATATTTGTTTAATGTATTAATTTAATTTGGACATAAAATTTTCCTAAAACTGAAAAAAAAAATATTTATTTAAAAACAAATCTGATAAACGTGATAATATCACCTTTTATAAAAAACTATTTTTAAATAGAAAACATGATTTTTAATTATATCATTCATAGAAATATATTATCTGAATAGAAAATAATTTTTTAAATATTTTATATATAAACATTATTAAAATATTTCTCCAATAATAGTTAATTTAATTTAGGAAATTAATAAAAATCTTTTACATAATTTATTTTTATAAAAATCATTTATATTTTAATTTCAGATGAATTTATATACTTATTTATAAATGAATAATATAAAATTAATAAATTTTACACATGTGTACATTATATAGTTTTTATAATTTAATTTTTCCTATTGTTTTTTAACAATCCAATTACATGGTGATAACTTTCATGCTAATAAATAATATTTTAGTAGTTTATCGTGGCTCATTGAACATAGTGTTATGTGTAATGAATGATATAGAAAAAATGTTTTTACTGGGAAAAAAATTTTCACAAATTATTTGGGTATTAAATTCTACCCCCATAAAAAATTACTTTCTCACAATTTAAAATTGTCTTTAGTAATCTATTTTTTCCATTTGAAAATATCTTTTTTGAAATCCCACATCATATAAAGGGATATTAAAACATCCGCATGAAAAGTGAGATAGAATGCATATGAGGTTCATCTGGGATAAGACATAACTAGGTTTAAAAATATGATAATATTAATGGGATTTTAAAATATGAAAATGGATAAAAAAATAGTTATGATTGTAGATTATTGACCATGTGGATGTAAAAGATCATAAGATATTTATGAATATAAAACAATAAAAATAAAATATAAAAATACAATAAAATCATTAGAAATGAAGATAATAAGACAAAAAATTTGTTTTTTTATCATTTTTATAATGTTATGGAATTTAAAATAGAATATATACTTTCATGATTTATTTCCATTTTATAATAATAATCTCATCCTTTGGTTCAGCTCTGATATATATCAACATCATATCTCACTCCATGAAACAATGATTGTTTTTTATGCTTGAAGAACAAAATGTAACATCTATCATATCATAATACCGATAATAGAATTAAAATTCATTATTATATATATATATATATAATAAAAAACCAAAATAAATCCATAATTTATCAAATATAGATAAATCATCATATGAGTAAACAATACACTAATCACTAAAAACTCATATAAAGGTCATCATAATCCTTTTTTTAATTTTTAGCCTTAGTACCCTTCAAAAATTATAATATTTTAAATTAAGGTGCCTAAATTTCTAAAATCAACATATCAATAATCCCCCAAATAGCATAAAGAAGCTATTAATTTTCATATAACTAATAAGGTAATACCTTGGTTACGTATTCTATAGAAATATGTGAATACAATAATTACCAAAAAACACAATGAAAAACATAAATATTTCATTATTAAATAAATAAAAAATAAAATAGTGAATATATTCCATAAAATAAAAAATAATATATACTATATCAAATTAATCATTATTCAATTTCTCATAAAATCTTTAATTAGTTCCATTGTATTCAACACTATCCCGTTTTCCTTATCCATATAAATCACATCTTTCTCAAAAAAAATATTAACTTAATATAAAAAACTAATTGTGTATTATATTTCTATTAATCGTGTTATTTTTTCTATTAAATATCATATTTCTATTAAATAAACATTCTAGGTGAAAAGTAAGTTTTAACATATTATTGAATATCAATGATTTTTTTGTAGATTTATCATTATATATTTCAGGATTCATATATCATAATTGTCGAGTTCCAATATATAGACGCTTCATTCGGTACACTAAATTTTAAACCATTAAAAAAATTACAATTAATAACTTTTTGGTATTCATCATGAAATTTACCCCTATGACATTGATTTTGATAATTCACATAGTTTCAACATTTAAAATATTCAGTAATTGTTTATTAAAAAGGTAAACACTTATTTTGAACCATTTCATTAACTGAAATATTTATTATTCCTTATAAATTACTTATTATAGTCCATAATTATTCACAAATATTACATAATATAATTCCATTTAAAATTCCCATGATTTCTTCTTCCCACATTCTCAACATTTTGGAAACTGAATTCTCATTATTCTACGGTCCTCACAGTCTATGATCTCTATGAAATGTATCTCTATCTTGTTTGGTTATTCTGATAGTTTCTAAGGTGTATTTTTTTAATCAAATATCATGATAACTTATTTTTAATAATCATAATATCCTTTAATCTATTCATAATCTGTTTTTTGATCAATAACACATTTTTTGGTATATTCAACATCAACCTAGTTCCTTCCAATTCCCTGCATTAACTAAAACCAAATATTATTTTGTGACCAATAATAATAATATTATAAAACTACATAATGATTAAAATTTATTAATTGGATATCTAATTCATAACACCTTCCTTTTCGTCATTGACACATTAGGTTTAACCTTGGTAATTCATGGTCATCATCAATCTGAATCCTTTATGATGATTCATCAAGATTTTGTGATTTTCTAAAACATATCCCTAGTGAGTGATAAACAAAATGTGATGAAAATGACAATATCATTCACTATTTGAAAACCATGGTAGATAATAATTCAATATTTTGGGAGTTATTAAACCTACCCTTTGAGAGAAACAACCACTTATAGTGTCTAAAAATTGATGTAATTTCCTGGAAATCACCTACTAAATACATCACCATAATTATAAAATAGGTTTCTATACACAGAAATATAATTAGACATATATGTATCCATATACATAGACATGTCATTATACATATCAATATATATATCCTTAAAAACATCTGTAGGGTGTCACAATGTTTCTCATATATTAGTTTCCAATGGTCAACTAATCCTTTCTCTAATACCAACTATAGAAACAATTTGATTCTTTTCAAAATAATTAAATTATTAATAGGATAAATTGGTATATAACATAATGATCCCATCCATAATTGATTAGGAATAATTCTATTAGAATCATGGAAACATAAATAATTGGATTGTATACGAACAACATCATCTCCTGTGACTATAAAACCTCTTAAAAGTATCCTATATAATATCTTCCTTCATTACATAAAAAATAGAAACACATCAAATGGTTATTATAGATTTCCATTATGTGTAAAATGGAAAATATAAACATAAAATGATCATAAGGGTTTGATAACATGAGAATAACATTTGAAAACCATTTCCATTTATATCGTATATATGAATGTTTTCATTCAATATATATTGGCAGTTCACCAGACATCAATCATAATATAATTTATTAAAATGATCCATTAGAAAATTAAACTGGTAGATGAAATATATTATTAGAATACATATTATCATTAGATGTATTTTTTCAAGGATTCCAACAGTTATTTTTATAACATGTTGGGATTTTTCTAACCTCATGTTACCTTATTTGGTCTTCAGATAACCTCTCATGTACCCTATTTTGGAAATCGAATAACCACCCATTTATAATCTTTTGGTATTGGGATAACTTCTTAGGTACCATCCTTTCAGATTTAGACAAACTCTTATGTACACTATTTCAGGCATCAGATATCCTCCCTTGTTCCCTATTTCAAACCTAAGATAACTCCCACGTTCCCTTTCTTATAATATAAAATTAAGTATTTACCTATGCATTGGAAGTATATATAAGTCCCAATAATCAAATAATCCCTATGTTTTTTAGCCATATGATCAAAAAATAGTCATTATATCCCATGTTGTGTTAAAAAAATGGTTTTTATAATCAATTCATCTTAAAATAACATAAAATATTAACACATGTCTATAAAATATTATTCTTCATAATCATAAAACCTAATAGTAATGAATTATGATAGTACCATAAAAATATATCCCTATTAAATCTCATGTAACATCAAATGATTTCATCATTTAAGGCAAAAGATTTTGAAGGATAACATAAAAAAATTGTTGATGAAAAATAACTATTCCACAGTGAAATAACATATTTAAAATCTATATATTTCTAAAATATGAACAAAAAAATTTTCATTTAAAAAAACCTCAAGATCATGTAATGTATGTTCTAAAGCATTGATCAGTTTTAACAGTAGAAAATACTATTTATTCATTTCACTACAAAATTATTCATTTAATATTTTTTGGTAAAAAGTAAAAAGGGGGCTTGTTGAGAAAATAAATATTCCTTATTTAACATATTTTAAAAATTAAAAAATAACAAAAAAATTCATTTAAAAATGTATATTATATTAAATATATACATTACTAAAATCATAAAAAACATGGACATAGAAGAGAAATTATTTTCATCCGATGAGAGTCATAAAGTTGTTATTCCTTTAAAAATACTTTTGAACCCATGAGTATAAAATATATGAAAATGTAGATAAAACATGAATTTAAATTAAATAACAGTATAAAAAATATATTTCACATGTTTCATGAGAGATACATTAAAATATTTCACCATCCCAATAATATCAATAAACAATCCTGATAAGTAATGATATTGTAAAATCAATCCCTTTCCACATTAATAACTATTAATCCACAATCCCCATAAAATAAATATCCTTTTATGGAAATTTAAAACCCCATAAATTTAGTATTAATTTTCCTAACATGTATTCACGAGATATATATAAAGTACAAAAAATAAAACAGTAATGAATATGGAATGTGACTCACTGAAATAAAGTTGACATGAAAATCCCATACCACATTGAGAAACATTTTAATCCTAATTTAAATGAAATAATAATATCCAATGAAAATATAAATATAATAAAAATTACATGTTTAATGAAATAAAATATTAAAGGGTTAGTACATACACCACACAGATTTAGAGAGTGCGGAATATGGCCTATGTTTCCTAGAAATAAATGAGAGACTATAAATACCTTACCACAATCATCAATATTATTTATAAACATTCAAACCTACAGTATAATAATGATAGGAATGTTATACCTCTGTTCTGGAACTATAATCTTAAATATCATACAATATGAGGTTTACTTATTACATTTTAATACATGTTTGTTAAAAATCCGGTTTTAAAATCATGTTTCATATAATAACTATGTCATATTCCATGTATGTATTTGTTTGTTATTTTCAGTCCTTTTACATTTATCATGGATTCATAACCTACAAAATATTATCTTTGATTTAATTATCATATATATTCATTGTAAATGTATTTAGAGTAGTCTATTATGTTCAGATATAAAAAATTATTTACACTATTCATGGAGATGGTAGGTTGTATATATGTATGAATGATATTTCCATTTATAGATGAATGGAATAAAAAAATGATTCATATTTAATAACCATTCTAGAGTATTTTTTAAATAATATACATGATATATATTATTTAAATATACCCTCAATATCATCCTTGTAAAAAAATTAATATGTTTTACATTGCTTTGCAGAGATGGTAGTCCACATATATGAACGAATAATGTTATCATTTTCCAATGGATTGAAATGTAAAAATGTTGACATAATATATTAATTATAGAAATATAATAATATCTTATATGTCATTTAAATTTTTTAAATAAATAAGTATGATAAATCTTGATATATGGTGATGGAAAATGAATTACAACGATTTGGGAGGAGGTATTTCTTCACACACACAATAGGCAGATTAGATTCCCACATGATGGAATAGTGTATAGTTATTGATTTTTCTATATATATAATTATGGTTTATTCTTTTTGTATTATATTTAATAAATTACTAAATGATTATTTATGTAATATGACTAAAAAATAAAGATATTAATCAAGACAATTACCTAATCTTAGTACAACCTCATTTAGATCACTTATTATGAACACTATGTTTGGAATTTTTATAATAACACAAGATCTAAAACTTTTATAATTATATTTGGGATATACTTTTTCCACTTTTGTTCGAGCTTAATGTCTTAAGATGTATGAAGATGTGATTGGGGGAGGTTACCTTTTATAATTTTTGGTTATTATAATTTTTAAAATATCATAAATATTTAAATAATGGGACAACACAATCAATACATGATCCTTAATCATTGATATATAATGGAGTGGGTTTCGATATGTTTATTCCCCCCTTTAAACCATACAAAATACCCACTAAGTTAAATCACTTATACAATGTCTATTTTCATCATGTTAATTTGCATCTGTTTATTTATCTAGGTAATTTATAATTCAAGACTAAAATAATTATTCCTTATTATAAAAATTAGAAATAACTGTTATAAATATGGAATTTATTTTTAAAAATAAAAATATAACTTTTGTGGAAAATCAAATTTAACGCATGCACAATTATTGTTTAAACCCATTTTTATCCACTAACGATGTAATTAATGTTTTATTTTTATATGATTCGTTATGATTAAAAATAAAAAATAATTTATTAACATACATTAATTATTCTTATTCAAAATATAGAATATAGTTTAACAAATTCAATTCACATAATTGATATAATTTAATTTAAAATAAAACCTATATACAAAATGAAAAGGTACTTTTCTAATGAAATGATATCCTCAGTATATAAATTTTTTATTTTAATGATAAACATAAAACCAATTTCAATTACCAAAATTAGATTAAACATAATATAATTGTACTTATTTTACATTTAAACCATTCCAAAATAAGTTTACCTTTTAAAATTATATAGAAATATAATTTCTTTATACAAAACATTATTTTTTAATATTTATCGAAAACATTAATCATTTAAAAAAAATTATCAAAAATTCACACATATATAATTTTAACAATTTGAAAAAAAATATTTTAATTTATTATAATAATTATATTAAAATTGGTAAAAATAATATAAAAATAATTTATCAAAATACAATGAGATCAAGTTTCAGAAAAAATATAGTTTTTATTTATAAATCGGTTTTATTCTTATATCCTTCTATGTAAAATAATTTATTCTTTCAAAAAACTTTATTGAATAAATAATATATCAATTATAAAAAAATAATTCTTTTTTTCACGAATATAATTTGTTAACATAAAAACACATTTGGCATATAAAATTGTTTCTTATAAAAAATATGTATTACTTTTAAATTATTTTTTATCTTTTCCCTATTCTATTGACATATAATGAATTTATTTCATAAATATATACACTATATAATTTTCATAGTCTAGTTTTTACTATACATACCCACCAATCCATTAGCTTAACTATAACATTCAAATTAAATATTAATATTTTAATTATATATCCGGGTTTGTTTAAACTCAGTTTTCAACATAACAAAAGTTATCCAGAAATCACTATTTTGGTAAAACATATTTCACTAAATATGTGGGCTCTACATGGACATCTTGGTTATAATTTTAAAAAAATTGGTATAATCACAAATATTTTTGGATTATAATTGACCATATCCCAAATAAGTGTGAAAATATTAGTGCAATCAATGTCTTTAGAAATATTATCCACCACTATTGAACAAAATACATTGATCTTTTATAACATTTCATAAGATATCACATCCAAATAGGTTATATATTATTACATTTCATCTTAATAGATTATCAGAAAACATATATTTCCACAAAAACATTCTTTATCGATCAGTTAGAATTCAATTTAAGGTTAATATTTAATTTTTATGTTATGACACACTTGATTTGACCAATGGATATTTTATGTTTTAATTTTTATTAAAACAAATTTATATCTTTTAAAAATAAAATAAAAATTAATCTCTTATTATTTGCTTTAATTTATTTTCTTTATTCATAATTAGCTACAATCCATTTATCTCATATGTTGAATCATTTTATTTGGAGACCTTTCGCTTTCAATTTTGAAAGTTTCATTAAGTGATAACAAATTTTATTAAAATTTTTTAATTAATTATTACAAATAACACATTCTCTTTAAAATATAATTTTTTTTAAAAAAAGCCTCATTTAAAAGTTCATAAATTACTTTCTAAAATAATTTATCATATTTTGCATTTTTATTTTAAAACTATATTTTTGTACTATATATATTCGAATAAGATTCAAGATTGGAGTTCATTACTCATTAAATTATTATTTTTTATTACTCATTTAAAAAAATGTTAGATTTTATCTCTCATAAATAATATTAATTTACAATAAGATTTTATTATAGTTACTTGTCTCTATAAAATTTATCTTTAGTTGTATGTGATGAAATTAAAATCAAATAATGTATTTTATGATACAATACATCATTGAATTTTTCTTCATAAATATATCTTCAATGAAAGTATAATTTAAATGTTGTTATGTATTTTCATGATATAAATCATATCATTGAAAATGTATATACTAATTTTTTTAGATTATCTTTCTCTTCCATTATTATTCATTTATCCTTCTCTATACCTTTTTCACTTTTATACCTTTTTTCATTCTTCAATTTCAGATTATAATATATATCTTACATTTTCATATTATATATGGAGATTGTATTTTAAGAATTTTTTCATATATTTTAATTGTTTTGGAGGTTAAGAGGCGTATTCATATATTTTCATTATTTAAAAAAATCCTCTCTTATTTTTTTTAAAATATTTATTTTTATTTCCAAAATATACCATGTGTTTTTCGTGAAATGTTTTTTAAAATGTTTTCTTTATTTTTTGTATTTATATTTTTTTGTTTTTATATATTTTATAAACACCATAAGGGATAAATTTCCAAAAAAATGTCAACTATATTTATTTTTTAAAAACAAAATATGGGTTCTAATATTTTATTTTAACAAAGAGGGAGATATTAAAATTACCTTTATTATTTATAATAGCATATTAAATGAATTTAGATATAGAATTTATTTAATATATTATTAAAATAATTAATTTATTTAAAATTTATTTTATTATTTCTTTATGATTAATTTTTTAAAATATTTTTTCTCATCAAAATGGTGGATATTGTTATACCCCACTATCTTATTATGTTTTCATGAAAACTAACAGACACCAATGTTTATAAAATTCTCAATTCAATGTAATTTTATTGTTTAGATTAAATATATATTAGTAGAATCTAATTGAATCATAAAGTTTGATTAATATCCTATTATAGGATTGATCACATCTATTTTACTCCTTCATACCGAGGAAAAATTGAATATCCTTATAAGGCTTTTGATTAAAGTGGGTGATCTTGGTTAAATCTAGAGATTCGAAAAATGCATCAGATCATTTATCCAAAGAATTAGCTATGTAGTGTCACGGTGGAAGTAGTTGAATCCCTCCAGTAGAACAACAAGCCATTTGAATCATTTGTAAATTTCTATCATTATTTTATAATCCCATTTTCCATCTGTTGGCAAGTAGTGTCTTTGAATTTGTAATTTCCCTCATTCCTAATGTTCTAGGTTTTCCATCGGCTATGAAATAGAGGCTTCTAAGTGTCTAGTGAAATCAAAACACTTCTTATTAGGAAACATTAATTATATTAAAAATTAACATTATTGTGTTATTCCTTTGTTTTGTAAATCCTTGTGAATTTCAATACCATATCATACCATTATGAATCCTATAAATGGAATCCATAAGCCCATTAAAAAACATGTTACCTGTAACACCCAAGTATATATTTTATTGAAGTGTCAAAATATCAATGAATAACTCTCAATAAGACCACTCCAAAATTATAAATCACTCAAATCATCTCAACCATCATATAAAATCAGTAATCCTTTATTTTACTTCATCAATATATGATATTTCAGGGATGTTTTTAACTAGTTTCCCTTAATAAATCCTCAATCTTCTCAACAACCATTATCTAATGGTTCTCATTTAACAAATTTTTGGATGGGTTCTATAGCAATTATAAATGATAAATTTGGTTCTCATAAACAAAAATATTGAGTGAATGGTTTCATGAAAACCATTGAGATCAGAAGAATTATATAATATACCACTTTGGTAATTATGTGGCTACATAGGGGTTCAACCAAGCTTCATCAAAAAAACATAACGATTTTTATTTTCCACTATTTAGTTTCCTAAATTACAAAAAATTGAAATTTATAATTATGAATGAATTAATATGGTTATTATATTTCCAAATAGCAATTACATTGATATTTTAATGACATGGACTTTCAATGTATTTATTTTCGATATCTTAAAGATTATTTGGAGACTAGTCACTAAGACGATTTGAAATTATGAGATCTGATTTTCCTAAAATAAATTGTTGAAATATATTAAACATATTAAATTGAATGTGGAAACAATTTTCATGAAAATTGGAATAAATTTCAAAACAGACAATAAGATCAGAAATATGTGGGAACTATTTACTTCAATATAAGGGTTTTACCCTATGTGTATGTTTCCCATGGTTGACATGTTTCTTTTGTGGAAAAGTCATCTCGAGTGAAGAAATGAATAAAATAATTAAATATGTTATTTAATTTATAATTCTTAATGCAATAGATTATGAGAATTTAAATACACTATTATGATATATTTTCATGGTTAGATTCATAACCTTATAAACAATAGAGAGCCTCTAGAGGGAATTTTAGATGATTACTCTCTAGAGAACAATGATCGTAACATGGAATTAAAGTAGATGCAAAATGGAATCATAGGATCTCAACAATGATTGTAATGCCACATAATTTATCATTAATGAGTGATCCATCTTGAGGTAGGGGATTCTTTTACATGTATTTCTAACCCATTCATAATTTATACCATGAACATTAGTCATCCGACTGATCGATTGATTTTGGTATCATGCATTTTTCAGTATGAGTTAGTTTGATAGGGCCATGGGAAAATTTATTCATGATTTAATTTTTTTATTCCTATAATTCAATTATAATGGAGATGAAGCAATATATACACAAACATCTATTGAGGTCTACTACCCATGATTATTATTCATAATTTTCTCCCCCAATCTTACATATGTGATCGTAATTATTCATTTGGCCCAATGATTATCAAATCATAGTTAATATATCATAATGTCTCTATTTCATGGACCAAAAATATAATATCGTTGATCCATGATTGGAACAACATGATAAAGGTTTGATGGAGGTAGAGGCAGTAGATCAGATGACATTGATGCATGATTTTTCATTCATTAGTGTTCATTGGATTACAATAATGAAGACCATGTAGATATGTTTTAAGAATTGATTTGAGAGTGGAATGCATTCGTTGAAAATGATAATGATCTGATGATATGAGATATTTATTTACTCAGTGAAATGTTCACCGGATTGGTGGTCTGAAGGGCAGCTAAACATGCATGCAGCAGATCTGAGTTTTTGGAGATTTTGACAATAAAGGGTGTGAAAAGCAGATCTACACATCACCTCCCCAATGAAGATGATTGATTTTTAGGATAAATTTATGTATCAGACAACATGTTTCCCTATCACATGGTGTGTGGTTTCTCCCTGGAGACTAGATGTGTACCTCAAGGGTGTACATAACCTGTTGGAGTGCACAAGTTAGAGCATATCATTTACTACCCCACACAAACAGGACATGGACCAAGTACATGGGATAATCCATGTAAACTAAAATAAAATAACTAAATAGAAGTGGGTTAAAAACCCTTCTAAAAACGTTATGGGGCATTAGGAAGAACCATTGATAATATTCCCACCTACTATTGATAGAGGTAGTTTTGATGAACTGCTTATAAAGTATTGTATTTTTTTATGGTAGTTTATATAGAGGTGGTTAGAAGAGCCTATAATTTTACAATATAATATCAGTTTAGTGGGGGTTTTAACCCCCTCTATATTATTTACATAAATAGTAGCATTTTGAAACTTCCACTACTATAGTTTAGGATCCATATAAGAGGTGGTTCGTAGAACCACCTCTATTTAGTACCTATTTAAAAAGGTTTAGAACCCCCTATAAATGAACCATATTATAGGAGGTTCTAATAAATTCCTTTAAATAGTAATTTAAAAAAAAGTTTGATACCCCTCTAGTTTTCCACCTTTTCCGCTCACGACACCAAGCCTCCCCTACCCTCGTGTTCAAACCCCAGCCCCCCCCCCCCCCCCCTTCACGACCCGAATTTGCTCTCTTCCATCTGGTTCCAATACACTCTCCATCAAAACCCCTCTCTGGTTCTATTATCATGGTTGATCCCTCTCCCACATTCTCGTTCACCCGTGAATGCACACACCTCTGCAGGTTTTAATATTTGTACATCGGTGATATTCGAAGCCACGACCAGATGTAAACACTTGTTGTGCCTATACCACTATTCCAATTGAATTCTGTTAATATATTAAAACCTCATATTATTTATATATGTTACAAATGTAATTAAAATAATCATTATTTAAATAAATATATAAATACATATAAATTTGTTTAAATTATTTATACATTTTTATATTATATATATATATATATTTAATTATATTGTAACACATTTATATCATATTAAATTTTTACATTTATATAAACTATATATTGTATATGTCTATTTAAAAAATATTTAATATATTTTATATAATTATATTCATGTTATGTATATACAAAAATATTTATATATTTATAAATATATTTATTTAAATTATTTACATTACTAAAAAAAATTATATATAATGAATATGTTTATTTATATAACATATATATAACTATTTGTTAAATATATTTAAATAATATCCCTAAAAATGTATTTTTATAATGTATTTCAATACATATGTTTATTATTACGTAAATTAATATATATATACATATTTGAATAAATTGTATTATATTATATATAATTAATATTTCTTAAATTAAAATTGTGACAAATATTATACACGAAATAAAAATTATACAAATATTTGTAAAATTTTATGGGAAATAAAATTTATAATAATATATAATTATTATTATATTAAATATAATTTATAAAAATATTTACATAATACATTTCAATACATGAATTTATTATTATGCACATTAATATATATGCATTTTAACAAATATAATTTTATAATATTATGTAAATTAATTGATATGTATTCAATAAATATAGATTTATAATATTGTGTACAATAATATATATTTATTTGTATAAATTTTAAATCCTATAATATTAATTATATCTGATATAAAATTATAGTCACTTTATACAAAAATATATTTATTAATGTTGAAATAAAAATTAAAAACTACAAGCTTGGGTTTTTATATGATTTATTTTATAAATAATATATATTTATTTGCTAATTTATATAATATTTTAATGATTTAATATTATATATAATTATTATTATATGAAATACAATTTTTAAAAATATATATATAATTTTTCATAAAATTATAAAATTATATTTTTGTATACATATAAATAATATAAAATAAAGTCATATAATTGGATATATATATATATATATATATTATATAATTAAATGATATATAAATATTACATAAATGAATTTTTAATTAATACAGTATACTTAAATATATATCAAATAATTATATAATACATTAAATTTTATATATAATAATATATTTATAATATAATACAATATAATATAATATAATATAATATAATATAATATAATATATTATATTATATTATTTATGTATAATTTTTTTCTCTATTATATTTTTATTTATACATAATATAATATAAATGTATTTATATATAAATATATAATAAAATGTATTTAATGTTATATATAAATAATATAAATCAAAATATAAATTTATAATATTAATAAAACCATATATAAATAATTTACAATTCAATAAATATATTTATAATTAGAATTATTTTATTTATTCCAATAACTATATATGTATATTTTTCATTATATATATATTAATTATTTAAAGTATTTATATAATATCAATATATATATATATATGATTATAATGACTTTAAAAACATTTATATAATATATTAATATAATATATATATTAATGTTCATACAAATGTTCACCAACATATGTATATTAAAAAATTTGAATTTATATGATATTTATTTTTAAAATAAATACAAATTAAAAGGGGGTTAAAAACCCCCTCTAATCAAATGGATTAGAGGCAGTTCATAAACCTTTTTTAATTTCCTGAATTAGTAGGGGTTAAAAACCCCCTCAAATGTAATAAATTAGATGGGGTTCACAAATCCCTATAATCTCATTAATTAGAGGAGGTTCACAACCCCCTCAAATATCTTAAATTAAAATGGGTTCAAAACGCCCTCTAATTTTAGGGATTAACGATTGTTCATGAACCCCCTCTAATTTATGAGATTTGAGGAGGTTGTAAACCCCCACAGTTTCCTTTAATAAAAATTCCATGTAATATGTATATCTTCTAATACATATCCAAATTAATTATATATATATATATTGCCTCTAAATTCCAATATAATTTATAGAGCCACCAATTATTATAATTATGATCGTTTAAGCACAATTACCTCTACAATCTAAGCCAATATTACAAAGAAATAATGGTAAAAGTTATAGAGGGGGTTTTGAACCACCTATAAATTATATGATTATATTGGTTTGTCCATAAACCCCTCTAAAATAAATATAGAGGTGTTTATGCATAACCCATTTTAAAAAATCATCGCTAATCTACTATTTTTTATCATGCTACTAGTATATGGGAACATATACAAGGGGTAAATATATGTAAAAGCACATGGGTAGACTACAGGTCTTGTATTTTTTCATAGAAACTGATTGAGACACGGGTCAATTACACTGGTTAGACCTGGGAAAAGGGGAAATAACATGTAACCCATTTACACACCATATATTGTGTTATACATTTCATAGATCTTTTGTCCCATAAATCTAATAAATGTTTTGATAGGGCGTGTTCCCCTAATACATTCCATGTGGGTTAGGATGGAATCCTCTTCTATACTTTGGAAAACAATCCTGTTTGCATATGATCTTGGATAGAGTCATCAGAATCCCTCCATGAGGTCCAGAGTGAGATATTATATTCATAATATTTCCCTAGGTGGAGTTCATGGTATATTTGTGTCCAAAAGAACATGGGAAGCGAACCTCTACTTAATGGGTTATTTTTTATTATGTTATTGATATCTCCCTTTAGCCTTAGGTGTGAGCCTTTTTTCATGGTATTCCCCTTGAACTATCTGTATGAACACTTAATGTTGAGAAATGACATGAATCACATCTCAGTTGGATAAAATTTGTGACATTAGACTCAAGATTTTGTTCTCCCCAATGATTGAGTTGTGCATCCATCAATCTGAAATCCCTGGATAGAATACTATGGTTGGGAAATACCTTTATGCTATGTGTCTTTATTGAGTATATCAGGATTTTCTATTTAAATGTTATGTATACAAATACATTTGTAAAGATAAATTAATTTCATTTGTTGTATACTTTGTGGTTTTGCGGTCACCTACTGAATATTATTTTTCTCAAACATGCACAATCGTTTCCCAAACATGGAATGTATTGTGAATATTATTGAACATTTCATTGATTCCGTGAATGATAATGACCATATTGTTATTTGTGTGGCTGGAGATACATAGGTGTGCTCTTAAGATGTTCTGACAGCTATACATGTTTTACATCCTAGATGAATTGTGTTTCAGAATATTTGTGGTTGAATATTATTTGGCCTTTATTATATTCCATGAAATCATATCTAAATTTGGTTGTTGTAATTATAGGTAGGATTTCATGGTATTCATTTTTTAACATTTAGTCATTATATAGGATTTGAGGTATGTGTTTTTGTAGAGGTGCACTGAATCAGACATGTCGTGTTATTGTTATTCTTTCTCTAAACATTTATCCAATCCCTAAAATTTTGAAATAGGGATTGGGGAGTTGCGAAAAAGCCCCACATTATAGTTAATGATAGAGTGGTATCAGATTAGTTAATTCCACCACAGGACCGACACTATGTGGGATTGGTTTGGGTAAACAATGATAGTTGTTTCGACTTCGTCATTCTGTCTAGAGACTCTATTGTTGGTGTGGAAGCTGACATATCAATATACAAGTACACTAATCTCCTGATTTTATAATGTTTATGTGAGAACGTTAGTTTCTAGAATAAAAATGGTATATGAATCCTAAATAAATGATTTGTGGTGTTCATGTCCTTTTTTATTTGTCTCTCCAGATATAATCATTGATTTTAGTACTTTTTTTTACTTTCAGGATTCATATGTAATGAATTCCAGCAAGATTAAACATCATGATCATAAGAATGACCACCTCCATGATGAGGCATCGATATAGGGACTATTTCATTATATGTCACCTCCAGGTGGTGGACCATATATAACGCCACCCGTATTGTAGCACATAATACACACAATAAAACCACTCCATGTCCTCTATGGATATGGTTGTAGATCAGTTCATCCGGTCTCAAGCCTTCAATCGAGGTTTGTGTTGCAACATAAAAGAAATTTTTAACCCCCTATTCATTAAAACCTATGTTGTTTTTACTGATTTATCATTGGTTTAATATAGTTTGATGGCTTGTAAGATACATACACTGGCTTCTAGTGGAAGGAAATCTGGAGAAGAACCCTGGGTGGAAGGGAGTCAAGATTAGTCCAAGGGACCTAGATGTGCCAGATGTTTTATGAGGAGGTCCCCAGACTGAGGTTCAATGTTTCAGGATCACAAGTTGGGTTTAGCTGTCCAATATTGAGGCGATTCTACTCATTTTATTATAAGACACATAATCCACGAGATTTTCCAAAATTCTTAATACCTAAAAGAGGTACCACAAAACAGCCATAAATACAAAGGCATCATAACGAGTGGTTATCATTAAAAAGTGGCGGGCATGGATGATGATTTTTTATATTAAAAATATATGTTTTATTCTTGTAATTTTTACCACATCCACCCCCTACTAGTCCACACAAGCCTCCATGAGTTTGAATAATGGATAGGGGAAGACTTCATATTGTTGAAGATTCTGCCCAAAAATCTCCCGGAATGATATGGGGTATGATCTGTGTCTATAATAACATAGTTTCAGTACTGATAGAATAATTTCTAGGAATTAATTTCTTTTCACGTATATTTTATAAGAATTTTAGACTATTATTGATCCCTTTCAAATGACCCTTGCACTTGAAGACACCCACTAGAGAAGAGTCAATGATTTCAAACTTGTTTTGAAGTTGTGACCTCACTTCTGGAGGTGAGTGTTTCTATTGTGATATCATTATATAAGATATGTGGTCTTATGTTGTCATAATATTTATGTAATATTTATATATTGTTCTTGCAAAAAATTATATTTTTGAGGAGGTGGGTGTAGTGTTTCCATTATGATGGAACTATAATCTCTTATGTTAGAGAAAAGAAAACCTAGGAAGTGTTGGATGAACTCGTGAATAGGTGGGTGTAGTCGAAAACTCATCATTTAGATAGCCTAAAACATGATGTATAGGGTTTCATGAGTTCCAAGATTCATACAGTGGTGGTAGATTATGGGGATGTATGCCTTGTTGATGTTACAAGATAACGTCCCCACTTAGAGATATACTTTTTCATTGAGCTACATCCTAGTATGACACTGATATATTCACAAATATATAATATGTCTCCCGTATATATTTTTGAGATGATGGTGTATAGGGAGGACATTTAGAAGAAGGGTTTTGTTCAACCCATTTTTTCACCTAGGGTAGCCCCAGTATTGTTCAACAAGAAGGAGAATGAGTGGTTGATATTTTTTCTGGAATACCAGAGCTTGAACAAGGTGATCATGAATAAAAATTATCCACTACCAATTATTGATGACCTAATTGATCAGTTGATATGAGAAAAATGTTTTTCAAATGATGAAATTAGGTAAGTATATCCCCATTTGTGACTACAGTATGGGGATATATAGAATATGACATTATTATGTTTCTACAGTCAAAATGAGTATATTGTGACTCTTTTAGGTGTGGTGAATACCCTTGTAATGTTCGTATGACTCATTAAAAGTATCATTTAGCTTATCGTTGAGTGGTTCTTTGTAGTCTTTATAGATGATATTAATGTGTACAATGAGTTCGAGGATGAGTACACAAGACACTTAAGGATTGTTATGGATGTACTATGAGAGATCCATCATTACCAAAATATCTCAATGTGATAGTTATGGATTCAAGAATTCCACATTCGAGGACATATTATATCAGTGGATAGAGTGGTAGTAGACCAATAAAATGTCATGGAAATAATATCTTTTAATCCACCTAAATCATAACGGAAGTGTTGAGATTCCATTGGTTGAGAGGATTTTATGATAGGTTCATAACTGATTTCACTAGGATATCATTAACCATGATAAATTTCACTCTATAGAGGAAGCCTTTAATGAAAACTAGGAGGTTCCATTAGGATTCTCAGCAACTGAGATAGTGGTTGATGAGTTCACCCATCCTGATATTTACATTGAAGGTTTTCAAATATGTAATGTTTTTTGATGTATCATGAATTGGGAATGATTTTTTTCTAATTCAGATTCAAGCGATGATTACCTATGGTTCACATCATTTGAGTATAGATGATAAGAACCATGAGGCCCAAAATCATAAGATATTAGTTGTATAATTTTCAATAAATTTTTGTCGACACTACCAGAAGAGTGAGTGTTTTTTCATATCTTTTATTTAGAAGAGTCATACGAATATTTTATATTAGACTTATTTTTACATGAGAAAGAGGTTGTGGATATAGTTCATCTAGGATTCAAAACTAAAAATTTACTATACACTTTGAATGTGGAACATTGTAGGATATTCTCCCAAAATATGAACTTTTTCATTTTTTAAAAATTAGGAGTCACATATGTTTTCTTCAATTATGTTATCATTTTTTGATAGAGATATCAAATCATACATATTGTCAATTTTTTTCACCCCTCCAATCATGGAGTGAGCCATGGAGTCATGTCTATGGAATTTTGACTATGAGACCCTATGTACTAAGATATACACCGTACATTCCCTTTATGTATTTTATAATAGTAGGTAGAATTTCGTTCTTTTCATAAGACACATGATGTTACTTGTGACATTATAGTAGGAGTACCTAATAGATTTTCATACATCACTTTTGGTGGTATATCGTGGTGTGGAAAATATTTACCAAGACCTTTGATGTTAGTTTTAGTGGCTTGGTATAAATAAACGAGTTAATGATTTTGTCTCTAGATGACCGACATTTTAGAAAGTGATTGTTTATCACTATGTCCTAGTGAGTTCAAGTCAACCCGTTGAGGTTCTAGAATTAATGTGGGATGAGATATATATGGTCTTTTTAATGGTACAACCACATATTTACATGGTATATGATGCAATAAAAGTTAATTATAGACCAAAAAACAAGCAAAACCATGTCATAGAAGTTCGGAAATTGAGTTTAGTTGAGGGAATAAGATGAATCAATGGGGAGAAGATTTTTTGGATCCCTAAAATTCAATAGACGATCAATGATGACCATGATTCTCACTTCACATCCTAGTTGTGTAAGAGATTATAGGAGGATTCGGGACCCAGTTATGCTTGATCACAATGTTTCAACCCCAAAAAAATGAAAGACTGAGTACATCATTTAGGTTTTGGAGGGCATGTAGCTATATATTATGTTGCAATTTAGAAGTAGTTGGGAGGATGAAATTCCACTAATAGAGTTACCATGAAACATTAGATAACATTATACCAACTTTATGTCACCATTTGTGGCTTTGTACTTACAAACCCACTAGTCACCACATTGATTGACATTCCATGGAGAGTCTGCACTAATGGGTCAAGAGTTTGTGTGGGATACTACCAATAAGTTTTATATAATCTAGGTGTGAATAAAAATATAGAGATTATTATAAGGTTTTTGGTAGACAGATGACATGGGACTTTGGTGTTTGAGGAGAGAGACCAATTGTTCATATGGGTTTCTTCTCAACCTGGATTATAGAGATTTGGATTTAGTGGAGATAAATCACCAAGGTTCAGCAGAACATTCTTTATATGTGGTATATCTGGAGAGGTGGTGTACCTATTAGATCTACCTCTATATTGTTACTACATACGTGATGTCTTCCACCTATTCCAGTTAATGAGGTACATGAATGACCCACCAAATGATATCGACTAGGCTACGTTGGACATCATGAGTGGGACCACCTTTGCTAAGTACCCAATAAGGATATAAGACCTGTCATAGAAGATCCTACATGGGTTATCGAATCCATTAGTGTGTGTTTGAGGGTATCATAAGAATCTCCAGGAGAGAAAATTGGTGTGCGAGGTTTATATTCATGGTCTGTACCCATATTAAATTTTGATGACATTTTTTGGATTTTATGAACATAAAGACTCATGGTGGGTAGAATGTAATGACTATGATATTCCTTGAATTATGTTTGGATTTTGTATGGATTATTTTTTAGACCAGGGAAAGAAAAAAGATGTTATTTTGAGGTTTGGTGATCGTATAATAATATTTGGAAATATATTTACTATATTAAATATCACATGTGGGTAGTCTGCTAAAAAATTTGAATATCTTCAAAAAAATGATCCCTTATAATAAACCTGTGAGAAAATATGAGTTCATTAACATGGTTTTACCGTCATCCTGACTTAATCATGGTTGGTATAGGAAATTTTTGGAAACATCCTCAGGGGCACAAAATTGAATTAAAAATTAAATAAATTATTTTATTTCAAATTCATGATGGAAAAATGATGTTTCTTTAAATAAAATTGTATATGATATTTCTAAGGTCAGGGACATAACCCAATATAAATTGGAGAGATTATATAGAGAACTTTGGACGATTTATCTCATAAGAATAATGACCAAATCATTTATCGATGATAGAAACACATTGGGATCAAAGGATATAACCAATTATTGTGATGCCACAGTGTTTCATAATCGATTGATACATCTTATGTTAGAGTGTATTTTATTGCATTATCATGATTTATATGATAAACACCAAACTTTTGACCAAAATGTTGATTCATGTATCATGATTTTTGTAGGATGGGTTAGACTAATCAGGTTTTGGGATAATTTCATCATGATGTAAATTGGCGATTCCTCGTCTATAATTATATTAGAAGTGATATGTGATCAACATGAAAATGGATCGATGTATGTTCCTCCAAATTTTTCCTATTCTTTTTCTCACCTGATTCAATATTTATCATGGGAATTCGTAAATCTACTAATGGTTTAAAATATTATGAATAAAAGATCATTGAAAAATGGTTTCATAGTGCATTGACCCAATATCATAGATCTAGAATCATCCTGACATGATGGAGGTGTAATAGTGGTAGCTATAGGGGATCATATTTTGTTGATACCCAATTATTCATCTTCGGTGATCTTAAGCATGAATAAAAAACGATTTGTATATCCATTTTGAAAATTTATTTGAAGGTGGAACATGATGATCGATGATAGAATGGATTTATAGAAATGGGATCATGATTTCCCTAGAGAATTGGTCACCAGATTAGTGGCTGAAAAAGTTTGCAAAGGAGTAGGTGAGGACACATTCAACAAATATATGTTTTTAGAATATTTTTCATTATATGTTGTGTAAACTGTATCAATATGCAGTTTGGGGAACCCTTAGTAGATACTATGGTTTTGAGATAAATATAAGTGTCAACAGAAATGAGACCATGTCAAATGGAATGTTTTATATCCCTCAAGACTCAACATGATCCTCATAGGGTACAGAAACAAGGGTTAGAGTACCGAGGTTAGATCATGAAATGTTCTTCCCTAGAGAGACATGACCTGATCCTAGTACACTGGTAAGTCATGCACTAGTATATAGGCACACATTGACAAGATAATTCTAGGTACTAGAATAAGGGTAGACTAAATGTTCAACCAATACAACATGTAATTCTACATAGATATAGCTTGATACATGGTCTGGTTACAAAGGTAGGATCCGAGGTCAAGGGACATGCCTTGTTACCCTTCTACATGTTGTGTAAATTATTATACATGGATTAGAGACCTTATTCATTGTATCTAAGAAATTTTTTGGGTGTGTTCCACATATGTAATGCCCCGACCCCAGTTACCCAGATTCTGTGCATTATTTTAATACATTGGCATTATTACAAGGAATCAAGTCCCAAAAGAGCGATCAGTTTAGCATTCTTGGAAAATAGATTACATACATGAATGTTACATTACACTTCTTAAAATACAAAACAATATAAATAATCATTCATGAACGCCATTATTCCCTTCGATTAACCATTCATATCAATCACAATACACTTCTTAGAATCCTGGGAAAAATAAAACCTAGAAAGGGGTGAGCTCAGATGCTCAGTAAGGATAACAATACAGTGGAAACTTTTATAAATAAGCATAATCATTTAAGGAAATGTATAACTAAAACAAAATCCTTTTAAACATGAACTTAAGCATTATATGGAAACAATAAAATGAAGTAATTCCATTTACTTATCCACATGGATATTCTACTTATCTAATAATCACATTGAATATCACTAACCAATTTCATAATGATGGAATGAATAATGTCAGACAATCATAACCACATATTCATGGCCTTGTGCTAAGACTACAAATAAGATTTTGTCAAGGCCTGGTGCTAAGACACTAGTTTGTCTCATTAGACCTACTGATGCATCAAGGAGCTATAACAGGCTCCACCCGTCACTTACTAAGTCCAATACATTCCTCATATGACCAGGTTTAAACATAACATAAACATTTGTATTAAAACTAGCATACAAAATTTCAATACTTTATCCATAAACAATGAATAGTATAAAAATAACAAATCCACAATCAAACATATCACAAAACCTTCAATAAAATATGGATGTTTTGTATCATAATAAATCAACTTCAAATAAGATTAAAATCCATCAAAGGATGTTTACATATATTAAATCAAAACTATTTTAGAGAAATTTCTCTTTTTTTAAGAAATCATTGAAATGTCACACATTTATAAAGGAAGTAATTTAAAAGAGATGTTTGAATTAAAGTGTCTCATACCACTTTGAAGCTTTTGATAAGAAATATCATTTCCAAACATTGATGTCCATATAAATAAATCGTTAAAATAATTTTGAAAACATGGACATAAATGAAAAATATTTAGAAAGATAAATCTTTAAAAAATGTAAAATTCGGATCTTGATAAAGAGTACCTATCACAAAATCATAAAATATTCATTTTGAAATCATTTAAAAGTCACATAATTATAAAATAAAACATTTACTATGAAAATATTCTTATATTATTGTATGGAAATATTTTAAGATTTTATAACAGCAGAAAATAGCCACACCCACCGTATATGTTAAAAAAGACATTCTTACCTTCATTCTGTCGAAAAGGTTAAAAAGGACCTTGTTTGGAAAATGACGGAAAGATTCTGTTATACAAATCTTATAAAAATTCAACAAGTGTATAAATGAATTTAACCCATAGTCTATAAAATATTAATAATGATTTGAAATAAATTTTTATGAAACATGGATGTGGATGATAAAGAGGTCCTGGTAGATAATTACGTATAAATAACTTCAGATAATGAAGATATTTTGAAATAAACCCTAACCAATTTGGTAACATACAAAACATACACCCCATGAAAGAGTTATCATACAATAAATATGTAAATACACATAATTTAATGATTATTACAAAGATAATACAATTATGGGTAGTACATACACCACTAAAAAGCTAATAGTGGCAATATGGCATGAATCTCATAGGAATAATGAGTGAGATGAAAACCGATTACCTTGCACTTTTCCTTTGTTGACGTTAGGTTAACCTCCAATATATTGTTGAAATGATTTTTATTAAATTATAAAATAATCATATACATTAATATGATATCATATATGATCTTTTAACATTGCTTTGTTAATAATATCTTAGTATTATCGTCGTTTCGGGTGTTAACTTACAAATTTTATTTTATATGTTTTGTTACATAAGACTTGTTTGTTATGGATAGTTTGTATATTATTAATATCCAGAATGATATAATGTCCTTAAAAATTATTTTTAATCATCAAATGAGAATTATATTTGAATGGATACGATGGGGAATGAATCTCATCACGTTTCTGGAGATGGTAGTCCGTACGTACGCACGAGTGACAATATCATTCTTTTGATATTAAAATAATATATAATTGTATGGTATATCATATATACAGAATAATTATAATGTTATATTTATTATTTACATCAATTAATCAGAATTATCTTACCCATCCAAATATTAATGTTTTGAATAACAATTACACCACAACGTGGTGACGGTAAGTCGTACATACACACGTCTGGTGACATGTCTTTCAAAGGATGGATAGAATACTGAATATGGTTGTACCATATTTATAATAACATCATTGTATATATAATATACTGCAGTTATTATTTTAAAATTAAAATAACAATGAAAGAAGAAGTTGAAGAAGAAAGGAACTTGAAAGAGGGTGGTGAAAACATTACCTCTTGTTCAGGTTCTTCATTTTGGATTGATCAAAAGGGATCTTTAGGTTGGCCTTATGACTAGAGGAAGGAATCTAGGATAAAGTGAGGTAAATTTAGTGGATATTTGGGTAGGTTTTGGATGAGAAAAAAGGATTTTAAGGAAGGAATAATTGGTTAGAAGTGGTGTCCTTTTATAAGGGGAGGAGAGGCTCTTTAGAAAAAACATAAAGTATTATTTTATAATAAATTCATATTCGGTTTCTAATGGATCCAAAGTTGATTCATAAATGCATAAGTTTTCGATGGTTTAAAATCCTTCCATCCAATAGATTTTAGACAGGTTTGGGCCCCTATATTAACCTTATCATTTATATTTAACTCTTAGTTAAATAGTTTGACATTTACCATGTCACTTTGTATTTTTATATTATATGGTTAATAAACATAATATATACTTACAAGAGACCACCAAGTGGTCCATTAATGATACAACTATTATTATATAAGTCCTTTGGTCAAACCATAGATTTTTAGGAATATAATATCAATTAATAATATATTATTTCTTCTAAAAACACATTTATGTCAATTTTGACAATATTTAATAATTTATTTATGTTAAAGTCATAGAAACTTTATTAATTCGAAAAAAAATTATTTAAGAAATACTAACATGTCATATTAACCAATAAAATTCATGTATGGAATAAAAACGTACCAATTATATTTATTTTAACATTTATAATACGAATTATTTGATTCTTTAATTAATAAGGAAAATACTGCATCATTATTGTGTCATAAATATATTTAAGTATTCAATGTCTAAAAATTATAAATAAAATACCATTATTTAGGAAATCGTTTTATCTTTCTAATTAATATTTATATTCTAAAATATAACATATATAACCCTATGTAAAAATTGTTTTTATAAAAGATATATGCTTTTGTCATTTTTGTATTTACTTTAACTTTATTATTTTAACGTGTCATTATCACTTACAAGTGGATCCATGGGGTCCCAAAATAGACCAAAAGATTCCCATGGTCAGACATGTATCATCCAACAATTTTAGGACACGTTTTGGGGTAATTTATTATTATTATAATATTACTTTGTACCCTTATTTTCAGGATTTACCCTTTAACCATGGTAAATAAAATATTTACCGAAGTAATTATTCAAAATATCTATAAATAAAAGATACATATTTAAAAAATTTGGATTTTCTGATTCTAAATATGGAATTAATTTTTCTAAATTCAAAACACAGAAGTGTCAGAAATTAATTTAAAATTCATTCCCGTTGTTAAAACAAAAAAGCATGTTTTAAAGAGATAATAACTATAAAAAGATTGGCACTTCCTTATGTCCAGTAAATGTGAAATTTTATCCAATTACCAACATTAAAATAAATCGGAAAATATAATCTAATTATACACTAAAATAACTCCAATTCATAATTTATCACTATTAATTATTTTAATGAAAAAGTTTTTTTAATTAAAATTTAGTAATTTTCACTATTCATCAAAATATGAAAGTTATCCGAAAATTACCAAAAATAAACCCTAAGATAATTTCAATATTCTGAATCCAAAAAAGAAGTCCATTTTGAAAGTTAAAATGCATAAAATTTCAAAAATTGGGTGTTACTATTCATAACAACATGTTTGATTGGTTGTGGTGTGTGTCAGAACTCGAAGTTACGTACAACACACGCAACTACATTATTCAATGTGAAGTGTACCATGGATGCTTGGACTGATACATTCTCCCCTCCTTCAATAAATTGTGTCCTTGAAATTTGAAATTATTTTTCAAAAATAAAAGGTTAAAATATATATAATACCTTTGGGAAATCCCACATCAGAAATTAGGTTAATAAAATTTAGTCTTAATAAGAGGAAAAGGAAAATGAAATGGTCACCATCAAATTATGATCTCGATTAAGATAACATTGGTGGAAATGTGAGACATATAATTGGGGGAAAACATAAATATTTATAGGTAGTGATTGAGGTCATTAATCACAAACAAGGGTAAAATTTATTGCCTTAAATTCATCAATATATGATGATTTAACATACCATCAGTTCAACCAAACATATGGTATTAGGATAACATATTTTTGGTTTTAAGATCACTTCACTTAATTATATGAATTAATTTCTTCATTGAATAATAGAAGATGAAAAATATATACTTGACATGTGGAGTCCTATCTATTAACTAATTTATACCACAAACTCATCTTTCACTCTAAAAGATAATAGATCTTAAAAATAATATTCTATTTATCCTATTCATATAGGGTTCAAAAAAATGAATTTATAATTCATCTAACAAAATTTTTTAAAAAAAATACTACATTATTCAATCCAGGACATCACGTGGGCCAGTGGTAGATGATACACCCTTGTCGCCCTTTGTTTGCGGGTTCAAGTCTCGCAGCCTTTCCGGACATGACGGGTTTACGACCGACCTCCGAGATGTCCTTTTATTGCAATCCAAAAATAATATCAAACTATGAATATCCAAAATACTTCTGTCCAAAATCACAGTCCAAAATTTATAAGGATGTTAAACACAATAAATTTTTTCCTCTTAAGAACATGTGAACACCTTCATCGTGTATTCTTTTAGAACACTGCAACATCCTGAATTACCATAAAACCTTATTGATTACATTCATGATCCCTTATTCCTTATATAATACTGGATATACTACTTCTATCGAAAAATGTTGTAACCTCCAACAAATATAGAATATACAAATCATTAACCAGTTTCAATGTATTCATGAATATCCAATATAATATATCAAAATCAATCATGTATTATTCTAAAATAACTACCTCGGTATCAGAACCATATTATGTTTTATCTTTCCCTCAATAATATATTTTCCAAATAATTAAACCTACTATTGAGTGACTTATCTTGGTTCCACGCAATCTCAAGTCCTTAATAAAATAGTACTACAATACAATCCTTATATACTCCATAATTATTATAACCTATACATTGTTGATACAATAATCAAATGACATAATTCTATAATAACAACATAAGAACTCTAATCATTCCTCCTCATCTGTGGTAGTATAATAACTTTATTATTATCCAATAGCTTCATTTGGGGCATACTCTGATGATTTGGACATTGGTTCGTGCAGTGTCCCAACTCCTTGCAGATGAATCATTGTACATTTGAAACCTTTTTCTTACCCTTGCAGTCACGTACATGGTGTCCTTTTTCTTCACACTTATAACAAACTCTCATTCCCTTCAGGCATGCTCCAAGGTGTTACTTCCCACAGTTATCACATATGGGAAAATTCTCCATTTCCCTCTTCCCTTTATCCATCTTTCTCTCTTTCATCCTTTTCTTATCTTGATTCCCTTCAAAGCCATAGGACTCAGGGAATTATGTACTTATCTTATTAACACATGATACTATTTATTCATATGTTGAGAATACCTGGGAAACGATTTCCCTTCTAAATGTTGGATTAACACCGTGAAAGATATAATCCTTCTTAATCATTGGATGATACGTGTTGCTGGAGTTCACATTCTTTCTACTGGGTGCCATTTCTAAACAACGTCATAAACTAGGTAAGTATATGAATTTCAATGAATAATTCGAAACTTGTAAAATACCTAACGTAAATTTAATGGTTTATGGATATAATCCATAATCATAAATATGTTTTCATTGAGGAAGTATATACTCATAAACCCTTTATAATGATTTTTAAAGATAATGAAAATTATCCTAAGCATATTCCCCAGGAGTGTCGTAACCAAGAGTGTAGCAATACCTGTTTTCGTCCACCAGTTCCCGTTCGAGTCTAGCTCAAAGTGGTGTTTTCAGGTTTTACCACCAGGTACAAATGTTCCAGAGCCGTCTCTACCTGATCGTATCCAGACAGTGATGTATTTTCTTAGAAAACTCACAAAATCTCTACATTACCAAAATTCTAGGAATTTCTTCTATACTAATCCTCAAAGTTTATCTTAGGTTTATGTTCTCTAATCATAGTTTATCTTAATCTAGCTTCCAAGGTTATTGTTAAACATCCTATGATAACAAAAATAATTCCCCGACCCCAGTTACCCAGAGTCGGTGCATTATTTTAATACATTGGCATGATTTTATGGAATCATGTCTCGAAAGACCGATCAATTTAGCAGTCTTGGAAAATAGATTAGATACATGAATGTTACATTACACTTATTAACATACCAAACAAAATAAATAATCCATCACAAACCCCATTATTCCCTTGGTTTAACCCTACATATCAATCACAATACACTTCTTGGAATCTTGGTAAAAATAAAACATTGCAAGGGGTGAGCTATGATGCTCAGAAAGGATAAAAATACAGCGGAAACATTCATAAATAAGCATAAACATTTAAGGCAATGTATCACTAAAACAAATTCCTTTTAAACATGATCAGTAGCATAATATTGAAAAAATAAAATGAAGTAATTCCATTTACTTATCAACATGGATATTCTACTAGTCAAATAATCACATGCAATATTACTAACCACTTTCATAATGATGGAATGCATAATCCAGACTATCATAACCACATAGTCAAGGCCTTGTGCCAAGACTACAAATAAAATTTTGTCAAAGACTTGTGCCAGGAAACTAGTTTGTCTCATGATTCCTATCGATGCATCGAGGAGCTATAGCGGGCTCCACCCGTCACTCAGTAAGTCAAATTTATTTCTCATATGAACATGTTTAAACATAACATAAACATTCGTATTAAAACAAGCATATGAAATGTCAACACTTTCTCCATAAACCATGAATGGTATAAAAATAACACATCCATAGTCAAACGCATCAAAAAAATTCAATACTATATAGAAGTTTTGTATCATAATAAATCATCTTCAAATAATCTTCAAATCCATCAAATGATGTTGACATAGATGAAATCAAAACTATTTGAGAGAAATATCTATTTTTTTGAAATCATTGAAAATTCACACATTTATAATGGATGTAATTTAAAATAGATTTTCGAATCAAAGTGTCCCATACAACTTTGAAAATTTTTAAACAAAATATCATTTAAAAACATTTATTTCCATATAAATAAATCCTTAAAATCATTTTGAAAACATGGACGTTAATTGAAAAAGGTTAGAAGTTAAATCTTTAAAAAAATTAAAATTCCGAACTTGATAAAGAGTTCCTTTCACAAATTATTAAATGATTTATTTTGAAATAATTTAAAAGTCACATAATTATAAAATAAAACATTTACTTTGAAAATATTCTTATAAGATTGTAAGGGATGCTCTGAAAATTTTATAACAGTGGAAAATAGCTACACCCGCCGTATAAGTTAAAAAAGACATTCTTACATTCATTCTGTCGAAAAGGTTAAAAAGGACCTTATTTGAAAAATGAAGGAAAGATTCCTTTATAAAAATCTTATAAAAATCTAGTAAGGATATAAATGAATTTAACCAATATTCTATAAAATAGTAAAAATTATTTGAAATACAGTTTTAAGAAACAAGGATGGGGATGATAAAGAGGTCCCATTAGATAATTACGTATAAACAACCTCGGATAATGAAGAGATTGTGAAATAAACCCTTACCAATTTGGTAACATACAAAACACACACCAAAAAAAGATTTATCATACAATGAATATGTAAATATACATAAATTAAAGTTTATTACATAAATAATACAATTATGGGCAGTATATACACCACTCAAAAGGTAATAGTGGCAATATGACATCAATCTCACTGGAATAAGGAGTGAGATGAAATCCCCTTACCTTGTACATTTTCATTGTCGATGGTAGGTTAACCTCTTCTATAATTGTTAAATGATTTTTATTAAGTTATACAAGAACCATATACATTAATATGATATCATATATGATCTTTTAACATTCCTTTGTTAATAATATCTTAGTATTATCGTCGTTTCGGGTGTTAACTTACTCATTTTATTTTATATGTTTTGTTAAATAAGACTTGTTTTTTATGGATAGTGTGTATATTATTCATATTAAGAATGATATCAAGTCCATAGAAATTATTTTTAATCACCAAATGAGAATTATACATGAATGGATACGATGTGGAATGAGTCTCATCGCGTTGGTGGAGACGGTAGTCCATACGTATGCACGAGCGAAAATATCATTTTTTTATATTAAAATAATATATAATTGGATGGTATATCATATATACAGAATAATTATAATGTTATATTTATTACTTACTTCAATTACACATCATTATCTTACCCATCCAAATAATAATGTTTTGAATAACAATTACACTGCGACGAGAAGACGGTAAGTCATATGTACGCACATATGTTGACATGTCATTCAAATGATGGATTGAATACTAAATATGGTTGTACCATATTTATAATAAAATAACTGTATATAGAAGATACTGGAGTTATTATTTTTGAATGGAAATAACAAAGAAATAATAAGTTGAAGAAGAAAGGAACTTGAAAGAGGGTGGTGAAAACATCACATATTCTTCAGGTTCTTCCTTTTGATTTGATCAAAAGGGAATCGTTGGATGGATTTATGACTAAAGGAAGGCCTATAGGTTGAATTAAATGAATTTGAGAGGATATTTTGGTAGGGGTTGGCCGACCCAAAAGGCTTTTAAGGTATGAATAATTGGTTATAAATGGTGTCCTTTTATAAGGGGGAGGAGGGGTTCTTTAGAAAAAAATAAAGTATTAATTTATAATAAATTCATATTCGGTTTCTAATGGATATAAAGTATATTATTCAAAGTATAAGGTGGGGATGGGTCTAAATACTTTAATCCAATAGATTTTAGATAGTTTTGGTTCTCTATGATAACCTTATCATTCATATTTAACTCTTAATTAAATAGTTTGACATTTACCATGTCACTTTATATTTTTATATTATATGGTTAGTAAACATACTATATACATCCAAGAGACCCCCAAGTGGTCCATTAATTATACAATTATCATTATATAAGTCATTTGGCCGAACCTTAGATTTTTAGGAATAGAATATCAATTAATAATATAATATTTGTTTTAAAAACTCATTTATGTCAATTTTGACAATATTTAATAATTGATTTTTTTAAGTAATAAAAACATTATTAATTAGAACAAAATTTATTTAAGAAATCCTAACATGTCATATTAACCAATAAAATTATTTTATGGCATCCAAATGTTCAAATTATATTTATTTTAACATTTATAATACTAATTATTTGATTCTTTAACTAATTTAAGAAAAAACTCCGTCATTATTGTGTCATAAATAAATTTAATTATTAAAGGTATAAAAATTTTAAATAGAATATCATTATTTAGGAAGTTGTTTTAGCTTTCTAATGAATATTTATAGTTTAAAATATAACATATATAACCATATGTAAATAAAATTCTAAATGATATATGCTTATGTCATTTTTGTATTTACTTTATCTTTATTAATATAAATTGTCATTATCACTTACAAGTGGATCCATGGGGTCCCAAAATAGACCAAAATATTCCCATGGTCGGACATGTATCGACAAATAGGGTTAAGACACGTTTCAGGGTAATTTATTATTATTATAATATTATTTTTTTACCCTGATTTACCGGATTTACCCTTAAACCCTGGTAAATAAAATATTTTCCCAAGTAATTCATCAAAATGTCTAAAAATAAAATTTACCTATATACACAATTTGGAACTCCTAATTCTAAATATGGAATCCATTTTTCTAAATTCAAAACATAGAAGTGGCAGAAATTAATTTATAATTAACTCCCGTTGTTAAAACAAAAATCGTGTTTTTAAGAGATAATAACTATCAAAAGATTGGCACATTCTTATGTCCAGTTTAAATGTGAAATTGTATCCAATGACCAACAATGGATTAAATGGTAAAAATATAATATAATTATACTCTAAACTCTCTCAAATTCATAATCTATAATTATTAATTATTTCAATTAAAAAATTTGTTTTTAATTAAAATTTAGTAATTTTCACTATTCATCAAAATATGAAAGTTATCCGAAAAGAACAAAAAATTCGACCTAAGATAATTTCAATATTCTAAATCCAAAAATGAAGTGAGTTTTGAAATATAAAATGTATCAAATTTCAAAAAAAAATTATTACTATTCATAACGGCTAGTTTGATTGGTTGTGGTGTGTGTTAGAACATGAAGTTGCGTAGAACACACTCTGATGAATTATTCAAAGAGAAGTGTACTGTGGAATCATGGGTTGTTACAACTTGTCCATTTTTTATGGTTTTATGGAATTTTATTCAACATTGAGTAAAATTAATGTTTCATCAAGACTTATTGGATAGACCGATTAAAATGACTCTAAGAGACCCATATAGAGATCTTATATTTTTGGTCCATCCCTAGGTAGTGGTCATGGTATCTTTGTGAATGACAGTATACGGGTTCCAATCCTATACTTAGTGATTTAATCTATATTGGGTTATTGGTATCGTTCCATAGCCTTAGGGGTGATCAAGATCTATGTATCATATTCACATCAGACTGTCATCGGGGACTTCTTATGGTGAGACCCAACATGGATCTCCACTTAGACATATATCATCAGTGTTATCAGACGCCATAGTTTATTCTATTCGATGGTTAAAATTTTGATACTTCATCCTAGAATCTTGGAATGATATAATACAGTTGTGACATACCGTTAGATTGTGTTTTCTTTATTTAATATATTTGGGTATTATTGTTATATGATTTATAGACATATACCTTAATAGAGCTAAAATTATTTTCTTTATTATATAATTTGTGGTTACAAGATTTCTAAATATGTAATGTTATACCCACCCATGCATAGAAATTTTATTCACGTGTCCTGTACTCTAAAAATGATCAATGGTTTGATAGTTTCATTTATGGTTTTGGACCAGACAGTGCTTAGTGAAACAAGTAAGACATCGGTTTGCTCATATGGTATTCTGAAAGTAGTCCCTATTTTTATTTGAAATTCTAAATGTGTTTTAGAACCATTTGTGGTGGGATTCTATTGGCCCCTTTTAATTTCCTTTATATCCTATCATAATACAGTTGTGGGATTTAGAGGTATGAATGCATGTATTTTTTTTAGATTCTGACATTATATAGGATTTGAGATTTGTGTGTGTACTTAGGATATGGCCTCTCTTGTTTATGGTATTAAATCTTGGTGCTAGTCCGCTGCCCTTGTCCTATTTGGGGCATTCATGGGGAGTCATAGAATCAGTAAAACTGGGATGATTCGTGATAGATATTATCTTTATAAACTCGAATCAAATTTATAAACATTTTCATAATAGATTTCTCACATTAACATTTTATTCCACATTAAATTTTTTAATGTAAGTTTCACCATCAGCCACCCCTCATTCCAAATATCATTGAGCAGAAATCCCAAAATATAATAGATATAGGGAAAGATAAAGATTGTTTCTGAATAGGACAATGATTAATTACCTTATATTTGATGTGACGAACTCCAATGGATCACCCTAATATCAGGAATCATACATAATACATTTATTCATAGCATAGGAAATAGAAACCTAAGAAATTATGAGATCTGATGCTCATTAAGGGAGAAAATGGATATTTGGGAGCTTAACATGAAAATAATGGTATGATAATTGGAGCATAAGAATATATAATCATACACATCTTTTCAATGATAATTATATCAAGTCATAGAATATATATTGGAATTTTATAAGACATGAATCATAAATAAATAAAAGAATATGATCTATGAGATCACAAAATTGAAACAATGCCCATATTTTTGGTACACAAATAAGAATATAAAATCCTTTCCAATGTATTAAAGGTGTAGTATTTTGGCTATCATAGTGAAATGGGCTCAATATAGAAACCATCATATTAGTCATTGAACAATCCCAGGACCATCATATAATGAATATTCCCTTACTGGATAGGTTTCAATTCCTGTTCCAATCTTGTTTATCTCTTGAGATATATATCATTACCTAATACATTGGAGTGATATGTAGGTCTAAAACATATCATAATGAAAAATAATTATTTATTCCAAATATCATAAAATATTCATAAAATCATAACCAATTAAATTAAATTGTTTTCATAAATGTTTTATTATATCATAACCTATATAAAATAGAACAACTATATAATCACATCATTATTTCATCATAGAGTTACCCCTAAAAAGATTTGGGTTTCATAAGAATAATATCATGGTGTTACATGGATAATAAGAATTGGATTCCCAAACAATATTACAATAGAAATATAAATTATTTAGTAAAATAATAATAGGGTTATCCTTGGATCATATCCTCATCCAGAGATGGGTAACATCAATGGATGTCATCTTATATTGAGATTGATTTTGAAAGATCATTGAATTTTTTTGAGACAATATCCTTTCCTATTTGAAAAACACTTTTAAAATTTAAATCATTTTTAAAATCATTTTATTTTATAATATCATTGAAAAATTATAAAAAACATCAATGAAAGTAGTAGTCATAATGACGGGAATATTTTTTTATTGCCGTACATTTTTAAAAAAATGATTACTCTAACATTTTTTGTAAAATTAATAAGATTAATGTTTTTGAAAATAACATGATGATTTCATTTAAAAAATTGAATGGTAAAACATGGGTAAAATTTAATTTAATAATTATTTAAAAAATTGAAACACATTTTATGAAATCATGGTTATTGATGAAATCATATTTCCACCCAAAGAATGAAATAATTTTTGAATATCCATATAATAATTTCCTCAATTATTTTAAGCAGTAGTTATTAAAAAAAATTTATTATTATTTAAAAACATCATGAATAACAAGATTAAAATAAAATGAATATTTTTTTTGAGTGACTAATCATAATATATTTACCTTAGAAACATTCTCATAAATAATCTTATCAAATTATTATATTGTAATATATAATCACCACCACATTTTTAACATTGAGAAAGTGGGTTTTACAAAAGAAAAAATTCATTAGATTACAATTTTTATATAAATTCAAAATGATATTGATTTTAATGTAATAAATTGGATTTAATTATGTATAATTGAACTAATTTTATTATAAAAAAATTTAAAAACTAATTTCACTTTATAAATAACATAAAAAAATGTTAATTTTACAAATAAAATTTAGTAACTTTTACAATTCATCATAAAATGAAACATTTTAGAAAAAACACAAAAAATTGATGTTCTGATATAAAAAATTATTTTTATTTTATTATATTAATTTTATAAAATTTTATAAATTCGTTTTATTAATATTATAAAAATGAAAAGAATGATTTTTTGTTAAAATTTTAGTTTTGAAACATATAAAGACATTACAAAAAATTAATTTTTGTTTATCGATATGTCTATTTAATATAAATCCATTATAATTATTAATTGAAAATTAGTTAATAATATTACTATTTATATGTCTAAAAACATGGTTATAATAATAATTTTGAAATTAGAACATTAATAATATAACTGGGTTTTGTTAAAACTCAATATCATCTGTTATGAAAGTTAACAATATATTGCAGGTAGCATGAAAATTATATGGTGTTGTGTGTAATAGAATATTTAAATAAAATATAATTTCCTAAATAAAATATTTCTTTAAAAAAATGGGTTGTATATTTTACCCAACTCGAAATAAATTTCTACCCCAAAATTCATTAGTTTGATAAAAAAAATTGTTATTCTTCTGGCTCATCATATCTTCTTATTCAAATAAATATTTTGAAAACTGGATGTATTTCCACAAAACATTAACATAGTGAGTTGTATAATTTTATAGAACATTATCTAAATGATCTTTAATATCCATTGTTTATTCCAAATAAGAAATATTTTATTCCATTAGTATACATTTGAGTTCAGTAAATTTGAAGGGTCGGCTATGTACTCCCTTAATAGAGATTTATGGAAAACATCATGGAAGAGATTAAGATATGTTTGAAACACCAAATGATATGATATTTTACGTATAAAATAAATAGTTTCAAAGCCAAAAATATACACATATCTTAGTTTCCTTTTTTAGGAATCTCATAACCTTCATATATAGAGAAATGCATATAGACACTTCATTAACAACATCAAATACTAAATCATTTTTGTGATTATCAATATAATTTTTATATCAAATAATAGATGCCTTGAGGTGTTTCTAAATGTCCCTAACATTATTTTCTATTTATTAAGCTATTTTAGTCCCAATATCATTCTTTTTACAAATTATGTAACACCCCGAGCTTCCACGATACACTTATCTTTCAATCATGCATTAGCTTTCATTGTACGCAAGCTCGAGATTCTAACACACCACGACCAATAAAAATAGCCAGGATGAATAGTAAAACCGACGTTTTGAAATTATAAAGATTTTATATTTTAAAATGGACTTCATTTTTGGATTTGGAATATCGAAATTAGCTTATGTTGAATTTTTTGTATTTTTCTGAGAACTTCTAATTTTTTATGAATAGTGAAAAATAATTAAAAACAACTTATTTAATCAAAATAATTAATAGAGATAAATTATTATATTGAGTGGTTTTAATTTATAATTACAATATATTTTTACCTTTTTATCCAGTGGTGGTCGTTAGAATTAATTTCACTTTGAAATTAGACTTAAACAATTGTCGATCTTTTGATTGATATTCTTTCTTAAGAACACGCTATTTATTGTGACAACGGGAATTAATTATAAATTAATTAATGCAACTTAAATGATTGGAATTTTGTAAAATAGACATTATTTTTGAATTCAGAATATCAATTATAGCTTTGGGTGAAATTTTGGCATTGTTCTGAAAAACTTCAATTTTTTATGAATAGTGAAACCCCTAAGTGGTAGTTAAAAAACTAATTTTTCATTTAAATTAAACATTACCACTTATGTGATTTGATTTTCAAAAATCCGACATACATTTTTGTCATTAGTAAGTAAAATGTGGTTCAATGGGATTAAAATAATTTTTTGGTGAATAGTATCTTTTATGTTTAATTAATCACAATTAAAGGTAATTAGTGAAATTTAAGGTAAACATAATGTTATAATAATTTGAAATGACCATGAAACATTTCATACCCCTATTGGATGAGTCATGGCCGACCATGAAAATACATGGGTCATCTTGGGGACCACATGTAGCCACATTGGTAGGAAAATGACATTAAAAACATTTTATTTGATGTTAAAATAAAAACGTCACAAACATGAGTTGTCTTACTAAATCAATTTTTAAATAGAGTTATAAAAGTCATATTTTTTACTATAAATATTCATTATAAAGATAAAAATATTTCATACATCATGATATTTTTTTATAGTTTTTAGACATTAAATAAATTAAATTATTTATGACACAATGATAATGTAGCAATTACCTCATTAATTAACGATTTAAATAAAATGAACAGATAATGTAAAATCTAAGATCTAAACATGTAAAAAACCTATCGGATGAGAATATTTAGAACCCTTATCACCTTATCCTCAAAATATATCATTGTGGGACCTTTAGAATCCGAATAGCATTTCATAATAATGTAACATTTCAATCTTTCCAAGAGTGTCCCTCCTCTCCTCTTATAAAAGGCCCCCACCTCTACCACCTTATTTAAACCATCAAGCCATTTTTCTAGGCCAACCTCTACCCAAATACTCTCTAAACATCCCTATCTTACTCCTAGAAGCCTCACTTTGGGCAGAAGTCTTCCCAAGGAAGCCTTTGGCTCAAATCAAAAAGAGTTACCCGATTTCAAGGTAATGTCTTCTCTTGGGTTATTTTCTTTTATTTTGCTTCTCCAACCCCCTGAAATCTTTTTATTACTTTATTTTGTAACAAAACCAGAATCCTAAATATAAATGGATGTTATTATAAGATGTATTTTATTTACACTTACACACACCTTTGTCAAATGGTTAAAGAACATTCTGTTTCTGTGGATGGCGAATTTCTGACTCACGAAACGATCATTGTTCAACACTCATATAACACCTTCAAAGGTGGCCATTAAGATGTCAATATATTTATATATGATATATAATATGTTTATGTTTTACTTAATCAACTGTATTTTTCATTTATGACATACCTTTATGGTTTTTATTATGGGTAAACGCGATATTTTCATTTTAGGAAGTGCGGACTACCGCCCCCTCAAAGTGATTTGAATCGTTAATGCCGTATGTGGGATGTATAAAGGATGGAGTAAATGTTATTATACATTATATTATACTGTAATTATAGTATACCTTTATATAATTATAATTTCATTACATTAAATACAAAATAGAAATGAAAGTAGTGTTCATGCGTACGTACGGTTTACCATCTCCATGAACGGTGAATTTCATTTCTTGCCTCTAAATGTTATGTAATATTATAAATTCATGTATATACTGGATATATATGATATATATGATATCTACATCATGAATATAATTCTGGATATATTGGATATTTCACCACATGAACAACATGTAATTATAAGAAGATTATTTTTGACTCAAGTACCAATGATCGACAAAAATGACTGTTATTAACTTAAATAATTACATAATGTTCATAACATGGTAATAAGTGATATAAAAGGAATAATGAAAATTAAAAAGGTTCTTATGAAAATATAAATTAACTCTAGTTTATTATTCAGGATATTAAAGAACGATCGAGTCAAGTCAGACACAAGGTAAGGGAACTTCCTAACCCAATTTCCATTCTTTGGGTTAATCTCCTACTTTCAAATTATGTCATGGTATTATTATGTCCTATCTGTTATTTATAATTTATGTGTAAATATAGTGAATACACATAATAGATCTATTTTATTACAAAAATGATTTTTGTAAGGGACTTCGTCTCAATCTCCTTTCATTGAGGCATATTCTGTTTTATACACAACTTTCTTGTATACGGTGTATAAACCCCTTTGAATTTTACTTTTATTCAAATGAAATATTTTTATACGAAGCATTTTTTTACTAAACGACAAAAGGAATTTTTTTTCATACGTATTTGGCGATACTGACTTCTCCGCCACTGTGACGATTATTTGAGTTATGGCTTCCTCCTCAAGCCATAAAATTTTTTAAATGAAAAATAAAATACCAAGGTTTAATTTTCTTTTATATTGGTATTGAAAATGGTTTTGATAATGTTTTTATTATATCAATGTGTTGTATTGATATCTTGTGATTGAAATGTGGAAATGTTATGTTTCTTTTATGCATGTTTTAGGTGATACGATTATGTTATGGTTTATGATATGTTTAAACTCGTTCATATGAGGAATGCATTGGACTTAATAAGTGACAGGTGGAGCCCGCTATAGCTCCTTGCTGCATCAGCTGGTATCATGAGACAAACTAGTGTCTTGGCACAAGGCCTTGACAAAATCTTATTCGTGGTCTTGGCATGAGGCCTTGGATACATGGTTATGATAGTTTGGCATTATGAATTCCATCATTATGAAAGTGGTTATTGATATTCCATGTGATTATTCGACCAGTAGAATATCCATGTGAATAAGTAAATGGCATTATCTCATATTACTTTTTCCATATTATGTTGAAGTTAAAGTTTAAAAGGCATTTGTTTTAGTTATACATTTCCTTAAATATTTATGTTTATTTATGAAAGCTTCTGATATATTGTTATCCTTACTGAGCATCTGAGCTCACCCCTTTTAGTGTTTTATTTTTCCCAGGATGTGAAGAAATATTTTATGACTCACCTACAGGGATAGTATGAAGGGGATAGAAGTGTGGACTATGGAGACTATGTTATAGTGATATTTCACTTTATGATGTAATGTAACATTTATGAATGTATCTAGTGTTTCCAAGGCTACTAAACTAATCGGTCTTTCGAGACTTGATCTTTTGTGATCATGCCAATGTTATGGAATAAGGCACCGACTCTCGGTAACTAGGGTCGGGGCATTATAGTTGGTATCGTAGGTAGTTTAGTACTAACCTCGGAAGCTAGATTTAGATAAAAACTAATTAGAGCACATTTCCCAAAGATAGACTTTGAGGATTAGTTTAGAAGAACATCATCAAATTTTAGTATTATAGAGATTTTGTGAGTTTTCCGAGCAATACATACCTATCTAGATACGAGTAGGTAGGGGCGGCTCTGGAACAGATGTACCTAGGGGTAAAACCTGAAAACAGCGCTTTGAGCTAGACTCGAATGGGAACTAGTGCACGACAATGGGTCTTGTTGCACTCTTGGTTACGACACTCTCGGGGTATATGCTTAGGATAATTCTCATTTTCTTTAAAAACCATTATGAAGGGTTTATGAGTATATACATCCTCAAAGAAAACATTTCTTTTTATGATTATGGATTATATCCATAAATCGTTCAATTTATGTTAAGAGTTTTACAAGTATGGAATTATGTATTTTGATTCATAAACTAATCTAGTTTATGCCATTGTTTAGAAATGGCGCCTAGTGGGAGGAATGGAAACTGTATCAATGCACGCACTCCATGTAGGGCTTTTCCTCCTGCTCAAGATAATTATTGTGGAACTGGAGATATAACTGGTGCAGATCAACTTTTCACCATACTGGGAAAACTCACTCAGGTTATGAATAATAACCTTACTCGTATGGAGCATTCTGATTCGCAACATGGAGGATCAATGTTAGACCGCTTCATGAGGCAAAACCCACCAAATTTAATGGGGGTACAAATCCATTAGTAGTTGAGAAATGGATAAACTCCTTAGAAAAAATATTCCACGCCTTGGGGAGTAGCGAAAGGGAGAAGGTTGTCATGGAAGTTTACCGCCTCAATGGATATGCCGATCAATGGTGGTCACTGATTCAAAACACGAAAGAAGTTGAAGAAGTATCTAATATGGAATGTAGGGAGTTCAAAGAGATTTTCATAGAAAAATACTTTCCTCGTGACCATAGAGCAGATATGGAAAGGCAATTTCTGAGTCTGAGGGAGAAGGAGGATGAGATTGTCGCAAATTATGAGGCCAAATTTACAAGGTTAGAAAGACATGCTGCAGATTATATATGTAACCCAAGAAGTAATATTGATCGTTTCTTTGAAGGGTTAAAACCATTTCTCTGTCGAGCATTAGTCTCACAATCCTTCTCGTTGTACGAATATACTGTTTCATGTGCTATCAAGACAGAAAATGAATTCTCTAAATCTTATGAAAAAAATGTAAAGCAAGAGAAGAAGAGAACGGTGGAACAAGAGACAGATAAAGGGAAAAAGGGAAAGAAGGATTTTCCATTATGCGAAAATTGTGGGAAGAATCACCCCGGTACTTGCCTAAAAGGAATGGGAGTTTGTTATAAATGTGGAAAAAAGGTCACCAGGCTCGTGATTGCAAGGGAAATAAAGAGGCTATCAATGTTGAATGCTAAAATTGAAGGGAAATGGGGAATTATGCAAATGAATGTCCTAAGCGTCAGGGAAACTTACCTCAGAAAATGCCAAGGGATCAAGGACAATCTTATGTTGTTACTACAGTTGAAGTTGAATAATTAATGTATTGTTGCTTTTGGACTCAAGGATTATATTATGGTTACAAGGATAATGTGATATATATATATAAGGATTGTACTGCAGTACTTTTTGTTTTCATTATGTATTTAATATGATTAAGGTAATCATATTTTTAGTATGTGACAATAAGAGAAACATTACTTTGTTTGGGGAATCTGATGTCACAATTGATTTTGGAATTTAGGGACCTTTTAGAGAATGTCTGGATAGAGGTATTTTTGATAACTATAAAGGTTGGAATGAATTAAGTTGAACCTTGGATAGTATTTTTTAAGGTTAAAACATTTCTGAATATTATTTTTGGAATATTATAATACTATACATTTAGGAAAAGGTCAACCTGCAGGTTGGGGGATAACCCGTCGCATCGGACAAAGTTGTAGGAATCGAACCCACAACCTTAGTACGATAGACCTTTATTACCTACCACTAGCCTACAATAAGTCCCTGGTTATTAAAAAATAGTTTTCCTAATCTAAATGGTATGTGGTAATATTTAGAACCTTATACAATTAGGATAAATAGAATATTTTTGTGTTCTGTTACCATTTGGAGTTAAAGATGGGTTTGTGGTAAACACTTATTAGAGAATGAAAGCATACATGACAAGTATGTATATTTCCTTACGTTCTTAGTAAATCTCATAAATAAATTCCTCAACCTTACGAAAGGTAACTTAAAACAAAAATGTTGTCGGTTAACTTTTCCAAATGGGGATTCAATGACCGTTTAACCAATCACGTGTTTGTGATTTTCTTGTGGTTAACATTCTCCTAATCCTGTTTTCTACGACTCTCCATCAGACCTTGATGGTTTTTTTCCTCCATATCCATATTTTCATATAATCTTAGTATGGGCTATCTCCGGTGACCTTTGTACTTCTCTTTCTTTCTTTTAATGTTATATTTTTATTAACCTTATTTCTGATGTGGGTTTTCCACAAAGGTATTTTCTATTTTCAACCTTTTATTTTCAAACAAAAATTTAAAATTGCGAGGACGCAATTTCTTGAAGGAGGGGAGAATGTAACACCCCGAGCTTCCACAATACGCCTCTCTTTCAATAATGCAATAGCTTGGATTGTACGCAAGCTCGAGATTCTAACACACCGCGACCAATAAAAATATCCATTATGAATAGTAAAACCCACTTTTTGAAATTATATATATTTTATATTTCAAAATGTACATCATTTTTTGATTGGGAATATCAAAATTATCCTATGTTGAATTTTTTGTATTTTTCTGAGAACATCCAATTTTTTATGAATAGTGAAAAATAATTAAAAACAACTTTTTTAATAAATATAATTTATAGTGATAAATTATTGTATTTAGTGTTTTTAAATTATAATTAGAATATATTCATACCATTTTATCCAGTGGCGGTCATTATAATTAATTTCACTTTGAAATTAGACTTAAACAATTGACAATCTTTTGATTGATATTCTTTCTCATAAACACGCTATTTGTTGTGATAGTGGGAATTAATTATAAAATTAATTAATGAAACTTATATGTTTGGAATTTTTCAAAATAGGTATCATTTTTGAATTCAGAATATCAATTATAGATTTGGGTGAAATTTTGGCATTGTTCTGAAAAACATCAATTCTTGATGAATAGTGAAACCACTAAGCGGTAGTTAAATACTAATTTTTCATTTAAATGAAACACTTCCACTTCTGTGATTTGATTTAAAAAATCCTACATACATGGTTTTCATTAGGAAGTAAAATGTGGTTCAATGGGATTAAAATAATTTTTTGGTCAATAGTAACTTTTAAGTTTAATTTATCATGATTAAAGGTAATTAGTGAAATGTAAGGTAATGATAATGTTATAATAATATGAAATGACCTTGACACATGTCCTAAACCTGTTGTATGAGTCATGGGCGACCAATAAAATCCATGGGTCAACTTGGGGACCCCATGGAGCCACTTTGGTAGGAAAATTACATTAAAAACTTTTTATTTGATGTTAAAATAAAAATGTCACAAACATGAGTTGTCTTACTAAAAAAAATTTTAACTGGTGTTATACAAGTCATATTTTTAACTATAAATATTATTTAGAATGATAAGACGATTTTCAACATCACGATATTTTTTATAGTTTTTAGAAATTAAATAAATTAAATTATTTATGACACAATGATGATGTAGCAATTACCTCATTAATTAACGATTTAAATAAAATGAAATGATAATGTAAAATCTAAGCTTTATACATGTCAAAAACCTATGGGATGAGCATATTTAGAACCCTTATCCCCTTAGCCTCAAAATATATCATTGTGGGACCTTTAGAATCCGAATATCATTTCATAATAATGTAACATTTCAATCATTCCAAGAGTGACCATCCTCTCCTCTTATAAAGGGCCCCCACCTCTACCACCTTATTTACACCTTCAAGCCATTTGGATCGGCCAAAATCTACCCAAATACTCTCTCAACATCCCTTTATTACTCCTAGAAGCCTCACTTTGGTCATAAGTCTTCCCAAGGAAGCCTTTGGATCAAATCAAAAAGAGTTACCCGATTTCAAGGTAATGTCTTCTCTTGTGTTCTTTTGTTTTATTTTGCTTCTCCAACCCCATAAAATCTTTTTATTAATTTATTTTGTAACAACACCAGTATATTCAATATACATGGATGTTTTTATGAGATGGATTTTATTTACACTTACACACACCTTCGTAAAATGGTTAAAGAACATATTGTTTCTGTGGATGGCGAATTTCTGCCTCACGAAAAGATGATTGTTCAAAACTCATATAACACCTTAAAAGGTGGCCATTAATATGTTACTATATTTATATATGATATTAAATATGTTTATATTTTACTTAAGCTTCTGTATTTTTCATATATGGAAAACCTTTATGGTTTCCATTATGGGTAAACACGATATTTTTATTTTAGGAAGTGTGGACTACCGCCCCCTCAAAGTGATTTGAATCGTTAATGACATATATGGGATGTATAAATGATGGAGTAAATGTTATTATATATTTTATTATACTGGAATTATAGTATACCTTTATATAATTATAATTTCATTCCATTAAATATGAAATAGAAATGAAAGTAGCGTTCATGCGTATGTACGGCATACAGTCTCCATGAACGGTGCATTTCATTTATTACCTCTATATGTTATGTAATATTATTAATTCATGTATATACTGGATATATATGATATATATGATATCTAAATCATGAATATAATTCTGGATATAATTTTTATATCACCACATGAACAACTTGTAATTATAAGAAGTTTATTTTTGACTAAAGTACCAAAGATCGACAAAAATGACCGTTATTAACTTAAATAATTACATAATGTTCATAACATGGTAATAAGTGATATAAAAGTAATAATGAACATGTAAAATGTTCTTATGCAAATATAAATTAGCTCTAGTTTATTATTCAGGATATTAAAGAAAGATGGAGTCTAGTCGGACTCAAGGTAAGATAACATCCTAACCCAATTTCCATTCATTGGTTTAATCTCCTACTTTCAAATTATGTCATGATATTATTATGTCATATCTGGTATTTATACTTTATTTATGTGTAAATATAGTGAATACCCATAATAGATCTATTTTATTTAAAAAATTATTTTTGTAAGGGACTTTGTCTCAATCTCCTTTCATTGAGGCATATTTTGTTTTATACACAACTTTCTTTTATACGGTGTATAAACCCCTTTGACTTTTAATTTTATTCAAAATGAATCTTTTTATACGATGCATTTTTTTACTAAACGACAAAAGGAATGTTTTTTCTTACGTATGCAGAGACAATGACTTCTCCGCCACCATGACTATTATTTGAGTTTTGGCTTCCTCTACAAGCCATAAGTTTTTTTAAATGAAAAATAAAATACCATGTTTTAATTTTCTTTTATTTTGGTATTGAAAATGGTTTTGATAATGTTTCTATTATATCAATGTGTTGTATTGATATCTTGTGATTAAAATGTGTAAAGGTTATGTTTTTTTATGTATGTTTTATGTGGTACGATTATGTTATGGTTTATGATATGTTTAAACCAGTTCATATGAGGAATGCATTGGACTTAATAAGTGGCGGGTGGAGCCTACTATAGCTCCTCGATGCATCGGCAGGTCTCATGAGACAAACTAGTGTCTTGGCACAAGGCATTGAAAAAATCTTGTTTGTGGTCTTGGCACGAGGCCTTGGTTATGGGGTTATGATAGTCTGGCATTATGCATTCCATCATTATGAAAGTGGTTATTTATATTTCATGTGATTGTTCGACTAGTAGAATGTCCATGTGAATATGTAAATGGCATTATCTCATTTTACTTTTTCCATATTATGTTAAAGTTCAGGTTTAAAATGCTTTTGTTTTAGTTATACATTTTCTTAAATGTTTATGTTTATTTATGAAAGCTTCCACTATATTGTTATCCTTACTAAGAATCTGAGCTCACCCCTTTCAGTGTTTTATTTTTCCCAGGATGTGAAGAAATATTTTATGACTGGCCTACAGGGATAGTCTGAAGGGGATAGAAGTGTGTACTATGGAGACTATGTTATTGTGATTTTTCACTTTATGATGTAATGTAACATTTATGAATGTATCTAGTGTTTCCAAGGCTACTAAACTAATCGGTCTTTCGAGACTTGATCTTTTGTGATCATGCCAATGTTACGCAATAATGCACCGACTCTGGGTAACTGGGGTCAGGGCATTATAAATTCAATCTAGAAATTTAGAGATCTACATTTCCTTTCGTATAGGGATACATTAGGATCTATCTAAATTCTTGACTGAATGGTGTTTTTTATGAAATATCAAATAGTGGATGGTATTGATCCCAGCCACCAATGAAATATAAAAAAATATATATCAGCATATCCTATAAGGTTTCAATTTTTCTTTCAGACTGACCATCTTTCTGATGATCAAACATACTGTTGATACTCTACTTTTTATCTATATATTTCAGGATAATTCTCCAAAACATTGAAAAAAACATCATACCCCAATCATGCAAAATGCAATGTGATACTCCAAGAAACCATACCACATCTTTAATTTATATCATATAATGTGGATCTTGGGAGAAGTATTCTTTGGTAGCGATAAATTGTACAGAATTTATAACAATCCATAATTCTATTAATTAAATTTACCTTAATATAAGTACATAATATAGTAAAAATTTCAAAAGAAATTACATATAGAATAGAATAAAATATATTTATATGATTAATGAATTAAATAAATGGTATTTCTAGATGTTCAGAATTCTATAGTGAGTAAATAGTAACATGACCTTTGGAATAGTAATGAAAACCTTTGGAATTGTAATACCATCCAATAGAATAGTAACCACACCTATAAAATATTAAATAAAATTTGGGTATCCTATAAATAAAAATATTATATATCTATATCTTTTAATATGTAAATAAATATTTGAAAAATGATAAATTAAGTATATGTAATTCTATAAGTTGTAAATATTTATTTTCAAATTTTAAATTTATTATAATGATATAAAAGAAAATATATTTTTGTAAATTCGACTCATAAATTAATATTTCATTGTATTATTAATACATTATAATTTTATGAGTCATTAATTAATTTTTTAATGTGTTATAAAAGCTATTATTGTTTTAAAATCAGTATTTTTTAATAGAAGATGATTGTATTTAAAAATTAAATTTAACATATTTATATAGTAATTTTCGTAAAATTGAGTTCAATTTTAAATTTTACATGTCAAAAAATCGTTAGTTTGAAATTATTAGGTTTTTCAAAAAATATTGAAAATATTTTTTTATTTTGAAATGTTGTAATTTACAGTATTTGACAAAAAAACAAATTATTTAATAATGTATAATTTATGTCAGATGTAAGCCAATATTCTCAAAATCACAATCAATATTTTGATATATTTAGTAATATTCCTCAGACTATTAGTAGTCATCATCTAAGACAATATAGCGATGAATAAAATATTTACAAACCATCCCTCTCATTCAATATAAATGCCACCCCTCACCAACTTTTTTCCTCCCACCTATTATGAGTTTGATCACTTTTAGATTATGAGAAATAATCATCCCAAACCCGTCCACCATGTCTTGGATACCTTTTTCTTTAAAAAAGAAAAAATTCAATCCATATAAGAAGGTTCTCAATGATGGTAATTCAAGAGGTAAAAATCCAATTTAATTTATTTTTATTTTATTTTTCTTTTATTTTATTATTTTATTCATGTATTCCATTATACATGTTTTGGGATTACTAAATTATATAAAATACACATTCATTTTGTTATGTTAATGGAATAATTCTTCATCTAAGTCATTAAAAACTTCCTTTTATTCTAAAAATGAAAACATCGTCCATGATGGGCTGATTTAGCCCCTATGTTAACAATGAAATTTAAATTTTCAATATATCCAAAATATATTGTAATTAAATAATTATACATGTTAAAAAAGACTTTAATATATCTCTTTAATATTATTGAATGTTCTCTAACAATTATATATACATGATATTAAACCATAAGACCTAAATAGTTTGTAATGATATAAAAACAACAAAAATAATCAAAATGATTATGACTAACATCTTATATAATGATTCATCATCACCCCATATAGAAAAATTATTTATAGAACCATTTAATAATATATATCTTAATTAATGATATATAATGTTAATTTTGGATAACTATTACCGTTTTACATGTTCTTTCATACATGTATAAGAGTGAACCACTCATGAAAACCAATGAAACGAACACTCCCGAACGACAGAATTCAATCTTATAACTCATAAAAAAGATCATAAATGAATTTAATAAAATTATAATTAATCAAACACATGTTTAATATGTTCTGAATTAATTTATAACTGAATCTAGTATCATATTATAGGACATTAATTGAATGATCATAACACTTTTAGACATAAGGTAAGGGTTTCTCTCAGAACAACGTTTTCCTTTTAGGTAACAATTTCTCTCTCATTACCCTAATTTAATTCGTAATTACTATTATCACATCATAATTTTTTTAATATACAATATATTTGTACCTAGAATAATTATTCTTTATTTTATGGGGAGTTACATGATTTATAAGGATTCTTTCTTAATTTTTCTTATTAAACAAGCCCAATTAAATGGAACATCCAAATTTCATTCACATTTTTATGTGCACTCCATAATCTTTTTTAAGACAAAAATATTTTTAGAAAATAATTATATTTGTTATGAAAACCAGATTTTTTTTAATTTCTATGTTTTATTAAAAAAATTAAAATTAACTTTTCTCTGCAAAGTAAAAAAAGTATCTCTCTTATGAATTCCACGATGATTTTACTAAATTTTTTATGATTTTTTACTCTGGATGTACTATCTTGGTATAATTCTCCATATTACATTGGATGTTTTATGATTATGTTTGATATATGAGGAAGGTCAATTTCATTTCATATGATAGATTTAATATTAATGGATAAATCTATTATGATTCACCCATTTAATATGAGAAAGGAACTAGACATGGTAAGATATCGGTGGGGCCCTTCATATCCCCTTGATCTGTCAATAATTGTAGTCCGATAAACTAGATAGTGTTTTACCCATTTTGTATGGTGTCTTAGAAAAGGCCTTAAATGTGTGTTTATGATGTACAACATTATACGTTCCATAATTATGGTGTTAGTAATTGACAATCCCTGAGATTATTCCACAAGTATAACATCAATGGTTAAATTTCATTCTAATATAGTTATATATATAAATTTATTTAATCGGTTTTTCCAATCAATATATTTCTCATGTTTATGTTTAAAGGCATGTGTTTTTTTGTTATTTTCCATTACTTATTTTTTATGATCATTTATAATATTCCACAATGTATTGAATACCCTTACTGAGAATCTGAAATCACACCTTTATTATATTTTATTTTTTCCTAGGATTTGAAGATGTATATTATGAAGTAATGTTCGGGACAATCTAAGAGTTTATGGATGTTTACAATAGAGTTTTTATGTTTTTTTCATTTTAGTATTGTAATTTAATGTTCAATTATGCAATTTATCTTTAAAAACACTAAAATTATTGGTATTCTTGGTTTTGAGTCCTTTATCGCTGAAAAGTTATTAATGTAATAAAACATCTATGGACTACTAGGTATGGGTATTTACAAACATATTAAGGTGGTCGACTATAATCTATATAGCATTATTAACTTTACACATTCTGGGGAGTCAACTAAAAAAATATATGGTGATGTTTTCCATTTCCATGATGGTATTAGTAATGGATTTAACATCCCCTAGGCTTTTGTATTTTATCCTCAACTTATAGGGATACCAAGATCCATGATAAAACTCTGTGATATATATATTAACGTCATCCCACCATGAATATTCTTTTGAATATCAATACATATTTATACTTCCATATGAATAGGGAATGTGGAACTATGATATTCCTCTAACAAATCCTCCAATTATTGTACAGAAAGAATGGATACATAGTTCTTAAACCATATCATTCCATCCCTATCAACCATAATTTCTATAACATTTCTATCCTTTTTATATATCATAACATCTTGATTTTATGCCTCTTTATTATTCAAATGGACATATAGTCTAACAATTTACTATTAATTAAAATATTTTTCCCATTCCTTTAGGATTTCTAGATACATCCATTAAGAATCTATAAATATGGTCTCATTTGAAATCCTCATCAAGGATAAGAAATAATTATCCTTTCTACTAAATTCATTGAAAACCTTCTTCTCTTTCACATTATGGTAATGTATTGGTAATTTATATATAATAATATGTTTCTAACCATCTTAATTAGAACATATTCAACTCAATATGTGGGAATATATACATTAAATTTCACTGATCGGATTATATATCACTCTTTTATCAATAAATATATTAATTTTATATATTTAATATAAAAATTTACATATCTAGCTCCAAATCTCTAGTTGGGTAATTATAGTAATGAATATTAAATTTTATTGTGGAATAAGAAATAATTATATCATTATTCATAAGAAAACCTCCCAATCCCATACTGGATAAATCAATATAGATTAGAAAACTTATCCACTATAGGGTAATTTGAGCACATGTGTGCTGACTAACCTTCTCTTCAGTTCAATGAAATTGTCTTCAGATTCAACTATCCCTCTGAACATTTCTTTATTCTTTGTTTTCATGGTCATAGATATGATACTCATGAGATATTTTCAATTAACAATTCAAAATATCCAACAATACCAAAAAATATATCTCATTTAATGTGTTTGGTTTGATCCAATTTTCAATATCCTCTATCTTTTATGGATCTACTAATATTCTAGATCCTGATATTATAATTCATAAATATGAATCCTTTTTCATCCAATGTTCACAATTTATAATTTTTCCTTATAGTTTCTCCATCCATAGGGTATTTAGTAAAACTATCTTGTATATTTCATTATATTACACTATATTTTAATAGATAACAATATTATCTATAAATACTACCACAAATTGTTCATGGTAATATAAAATGATTCAATTCATTAAGCCCTTGACGATAGAAGTCACATTAGTAAGACCCAATGTAGTAACTATTTATTTACGGTGTCATTACCTTTTATAGAATGATGTATTGGGTATATACCCCATTTCAAATCTCAATTAATTATGCACATACTGATTTTTAATCTTGGAAAATTCATTATCTCTATGTAGATTATACAACATATGATCAATAAGAGTTAGACGATACGTGTTCTTAATTGTGATATTATTAAACTCCTCAAAATCATTATAGAGACTCATTTTTCTGTATATATTTTTAACAAAAAGAACTGGTGCGCTCCATGGATAAACAGATGGAAAATTTAATCCCATTTTTTTGTTTTATTTTATTTTATTATTCATTTAATGAAACTCAATCAGGGTATTTTTAGAGGGAGTCTTTGAAATTTATATGTAACAATATGTGGGTTCTATTGAGAACTCAAACTCTTAATTTGGGTGAAGTATAAAAATATATGTCAAAATATCATCAACAAATTTCTACACCAACATAATATCATTATATTCATGTTTATCCCATACCATTCAAGATAAGCACCCATTTTGAGTGGGAAGTATGACCCACAAAATAATTTGATATCCATCAGATGTTCTTTTTTATCTAACATTGATATATGGTCATATTTTTTTACAGAATATTAAATATTAATTCTTTCCCCAAAAATTGATGTGTGATTTATCTATAGAAATTAAATCCATGCAAAATATAATTTAAAATTAATCCTCAAGAAGAATCAAATGATTTGTAAGAAACACATTCCTTCAACCATCAATTGGATTGGAATCATAGACATCATATGTGATAATCATATCATTAGTATTTTCACATTTAATTCTATATCTAATTGTTTTTTAGGAATCTTTATAACCTCATATAACACTCTATATATGATATAATTCATAGATCCATTGTCAAATAATACAATATTTGTTCAAAAGTGGATAGTATGTGTACCTTTCACCACATCATTAGCACACCCATAATCAAAAACAATTATCACGTGATATTTTATTTGTATCTCAGCTTACGATGATGATGAGTTTATTCATCATCATTATCCATTGAATTTGATCCTTGTTGGATAATTCTTGTACATGGTGCATTTAAAATGCAGGAGTGTGGGTGGTGGATCATGTGCATATTTAACTATGTTTGCATCATTAACTAAATTATTCTCAACAAATCATAAATCTATTTCTTGATGAACTACCCTTCTATAAATATACCATTTACTAGTACCCATAATAAAAATTCCACTGTTATTCCTACAATTTGATCAACAAGAAATTATTATACTCTTCTATCGATGGTTTTTAGATTTTCCTTTGAATAAATTTTATTTCAACTTATCATAACCATGATAATTATATAAAACCCAATCCTCCATTTCCACCTAGATAGAACATAAAAAATAGCTTCATAGCTACAAAATTCTCATATAGATAACTCATTTCCAAGCCTTTGTTTTAATATATGGATAAATTGGTCAAGAATAATTTTAGGTTGGATGATAATACAAGAAGAATACCATGAATATATAGTAAAATATTCCTAATAGTTTACAAAAGAGTCAACATCCTTTTTATTTATCTCATAGAATGCCTACTCCATCTTCATATGAGTAATACTAGGAATTTACTTATTGAACAATATAATCTCAATCTCATACCAAATCATGGATTCAATTTTATCTTTTTTAAAAATATTCTAAATAAGAGACCACAATTGACATAATTTTCCTTCAAAATAGTAGATGACCAATATTGGTTTTTCATTTTCTCAACATTGGATATTAGAAAATACATTTTTTTGGTTATGATCAATTCTTCATAATGTTGTGGATTAGAAAACTCACTTAATTAACTTGGAAATTTCATTATGATGAATTCCACAAATTTTGTTCCCTAATTTATTTATTTGGATGTCCAAGATGATTCATTTCATGATAATGTTGTGAGGGAAATTCAATTATATTTTCATTACTTATACAATAATTTTTTATGATATAGAGGAAAATAATTGAATTTTCATTCCCAATCAACATTAATATGGTTATTTCAGGTTTCATCCATTGACTAAAACCAAAAATTAGTGTGTATGATATAATACTCATTATAGGGAACCACATAATTATAAGAAATAAATTATATTATTTATCAATCATGAAACCTTATTAAATATATTACGACTTGGGGTTATAATATTCTTTCATGTTCAACATCTTTTTAAATTATTTATTAAGGTTGATAAAGAGTTGGTGAATTTTAAAATAATTTCCTCAAAGAATGTCAAACCATGGGTGTAGCCAGTCTTATTATTTTTCAGTAGATGTAAATTAATTCATGATCAATGAGTTATGTTTTGAGTTATTACCTAATGGTACTATTGTTACATAGCCACATCTACTATTAGTATCTATTTTAGTATATTATATCTTATAAATTGCTTTCTCCATCCATTACCAAAATTTTATCATATTTTCCTATAGAATGATTAATCCTTTCTTTTATCCTTAGACATGTATTTAGGGATCATAATAAGATATTATATTCCATGTTTCAAAGGAGAACTAAACCTCAATTAGTTTGAAAATAAACATAACCATTCTTAATATACAAATATATTACATATTTTTTTATGAATGATAATTGAATTACAAAACACACTCTTGATAAGAAAAATAGTTTAGTGTCTTTGGAAACATTGAAAGAAAAAAAATCTACTCCATAGGAAAGCTAAAAAATCTACCAATATGATATTCAAAACTAGAACCATTCATATACATATAATACAGAATATATTTCATCATGACCGTGGGAACATAATAAAAAGAAAGGGTGAGATCAGTTTATTAGTAAGGGTAAATAAGGTAAAAATATAAGTATAAAATTAAATAAGGTTTTGAGAAAATGAGAATGACAGTTTAAAACCATACCCTTCATATCAAAGAACATAAAAATGGGTCATGGAATAATTATTTTTATTTCATTAGACATGGACCATAAAAAAATTATTGAACATGATCTATGATTGATTTTCATTTACATAAAAAATATATTTGGGGAATAAACATAACAATATAATTTCATTTCCATAATAGTCAATGATCACTACCAAGTCAACCATAGTAAAATGTAATTACTCTTAAAACCATCCTAGTAGTTAAGTGTCATTATAAATACCACCAAATCAGAAAAAGTTCTTTACTACAATGATTTAACACACCAATCTTGTAATGTATATCTATTTAGATATAAATTTTTACCCAATTATTTCGAGTGAGATATAGTTCCAAAAAATAAATGTTTCAAAACCATAATAATTTATTTCACAAAATCATAAATCATTCATCATATCATTACCCATGAAATAAAAATAGATTTCATAAAAATTTCATGTAAAAACCCCGACCCCGGTAGCCCGGAGTCATGGGTTATTTAATTACAATGAAATAGATAGAAGAGAGAAATTCATCAAGGATTGATTAATTTAGTAGCCTTGGAAAAATATATATATACATGGTCACTATATGGAATTGGTATTTAAACATAGAACACAAAAATGGAAAATAAACAGCTTCCATAAACCTTTTAAAAGATTTCAACTTCATAACTTGTTGAATGTGAACAAATGAAACGGTATGCATAAATTTATAGTAAGGGTTATATAAAATAGAAATATGATTAAATAAAAAGTTAATCATAATAAAATATTAATAATAAATATGGAAGGGTAAATATATAAAAAATAATTCCAATTTATCAAAAAAACTAAGAATGATAATATATTCATAGATTTTTTCAATATTAAAATATCATGGAAATTAATAATTAAATAATAAAGGATTGAAATTATTTATTGATTTATGTGATATATCTGGAACATGAAACACAATTGTTAGGTACTTTCAATAGATTATTTTATTATATAGGTAGAAACTCGTCTGATTCCTCATGGAAATAGACATAAAGGATTTTTTCCAATGGTTTTGTCTCATGAGACCTATCAAAGAATTGAGGAGCTATATAATTTTGGGCCCCACCCATCACTGAAATTAAAAATAATTAATCTAATATTTATTTAATTCATGAACAATATGAATTATAATAATATTAGTATTGATAATAGGGTAGATATTTATCTATATTACCATGATATTCAAATAACATATAAAGTAAACATCATATCTGAAAATGATATAATGTTATGAAAATACTCATTTACATGATATAAAATTTATGAATATTTAAGTGAAACACAGTTTAAAATTAAAACTGATCTCAAAAAGGTAGTATATAATCAAAAAAATGATTATGTGCATAATACAAAGTAAGTCTCAAATAAATGGAAATTTAGATAATGGCACACACATCTTGTGTTCAGTCGAATCATATGCCCTCTAAAATTAATAATAATCAGATTAAATGATGCATACCGTTGAGATAAAAAGATTCATGATATGATATATTAAAAGGTAATTACATCTCAAAAAAGGAATTACTGGTCAATATGGAAGATATCTCATAGATATAAAATTCAGATGAGTAAACCATTACCATAGGTATGAAAGCATTATAAACACCTACATAATATCATGGATAATAAAATTATATTCATTAATTTCTTAATTGTGAAACTTTTAAACATATATTATATTTATTATAACAGTATTAAATACATTTATTTCTATTTCGAAAAGTTATAATGTTTAATTTCATTGTTTTAATATAATTTGTTTCATCGTTTTATGTTCGATTCCATTGAGTATAAATATGGTACTTCTTTTAAAATGGTTATAATTTTTATAGAAGTGAATTAATTTAGTAATAATTAACTTAGATATGTCTTAATGGCCTCATTTATAATTTTTTACATGGTCTGAGAACTAATCTTTAGATTAAATGTTGATGAAAATGTATTAATTTATTTTCGATTTTTTTGACCTTCATGAACTTGTGTAATTTAATATAATATTATGTTTATATATTGGTTAAATAGTATGATATAACTTATAATATATATATTAAAATCTTATTTGACCATAATAATTGTTTTATGACCATCCTTTAATGTGATAATGAAAACAAACTCATTATCTGTGAAGGCGTTGAATCACACATCATATTTGAAGGATTCATTTTTACATGAAAAGTGGATATATTATATTTGATGATTGATATTACATTAACACAATAAAATTCCATTATATATATATGATACTTGAGTTAAAATGCAACATAGGATATTCTAGGTGATCATAGGATAATAAAATAAAATGAATAAAAAGAGAATGAAGGGGAATTTTACCTCTTGAATATCATCCCCCTAGGAACAACCTATGACACTTGGATTTGATATATTGGAAAGAAAATATAGTATTGGGTGTGGGGATGATTCTTGGGATGGTAATTCTGAATTATTTATAAAGTATAATATGATTTTTCTATATTTTAAAAAGAGGTGGTGTTGGGTTCCATTCATTAGGGGATGGGTGTTTTCGAATACTTTATGAATTTTTTTAATATTCTAGACAAAGAATATAAATATTATTGATTATTTTTAATATATAAAATAACTAGTGCATGTAAGGGAAAACTAATTGGAGATTATCTAGTCAATACATCTTCTATGAATCAAAATTCCCTTTACCTACTTATAATGTTAAATACCGTAAATTATTGTAATTCATTATTCACAAAAAGACCAACAGTTTTAGAAAAATAAAAAATAACAACCACAACAATTTTTCTATGTGTATATTTAAATAAATTAATCAATATTATGAAAATAAATAAATAAATATATATATATATATGATAAATTCATTTTTTAATTAAAATCATCAGTTATTCAAAAAAATTGATTTTAATATTATATCGTATTTTACGAAACATTGAAAAATTAATTATGATCTCATAAAATAATGTTATAATTATAATAAAAAATATTAATTTATCAATATATTTTATTATAAAAATCTTTTATAATATTATATAATTTATTAAAATATAAAAAATCATTTATGATTCAAAAAAAATACCTACGCTTAATTTATCATTTTCAAAACATTAATACACTTATTCCATGACATGTATATATCATATGATCATTTATGAGATACCTAATTCAATTTATAATTTAATATGTGATATTATTATTATAATTTCCACGTTACTATTTATGGTGGTTATATTGCTATTCCAATAGTCATGTTAATATTTAATTGTATATCATGTTTCATTTATGATTGGATATTATTGCAATGTATGATATCTAATATATTAAATTGATTTAAGAATATACATACCATAAGGTATTAGGCTTTTTCCCAATCTTAAAAAATTAATTCCTTGAATATTTTCTTCATTATTACCTTTTATACAAATTTGGTTCATCATTCTTCATAACTTCCCCATGGGTCCCACATCAGTTCTTCATTTTTAGGGTTTTTCCAATGTACTTTTAATAGTCATGTTTTCATATTTTTCAATACATTCTACCTAGTTTCATGAATATCAATTAGATTTTATATGTATGAAAAATTAGGTTTATGTTCTATTTCCTCATAGGTGTGTACTTTTGTTGGTTTTGTAATGTACTTCTTTAACAAAGATATATAAAGAATATCATGAATATTAGAGATAATTTATGTAATTTCTTATAGATATGATAGAACTAAAATTATTTCCACAATTGTACAGGGTTTAATGTTCTCTTAATTAGTTTCCATTTCTTACAGAACCTTATGAAACCCTTCCATATAGAAACATTCCGAAAGACATGGTCGCCCAATTGAAATTAAAAATCTTTTCCCTAGTTTTCAACATAACTCTTTTCCAACATTTTATAGCTTTAATATGAGGCTGAATAGTATTTACCCTTTTCATTGTATCTTAAATAACTTCTAGGCATTTATATTTCATCTCAAAAATATTATCCCAACAAATTAGAGTATGGAATGTCTTCTATATATTGATTAATATGTTTTTATTTGAATGAAAGAAATGAAACTATTATTTTATGAAAAATATAAATTGTAAAATACTGATAAAACATACCTTGAAATCCATGTGAGAAATATATCAAAATGTATTCAAATGTATGAATATTAATTTTAGACTATCCATCAATTTGAGGGTGATAACTAGTTCTCAAATGAACCTTAATATCTATATCCTTTTGAATTCTCATCCAAAATATCAATGTAAATAAAGGATCACAATAGGACACAATTTATTGAGGGGCACTGTGGATTATTATAAATTCATTAAAATGTATACAATCTAGTAACCCATGATGTATATATTCTTTTTTAGAAATAAAATTAACATCTTTTTTATTGACATCAATAATAACCAACATTGTATAATATTTTATGGGTCTCTGGTAATAAATTAATAATGTCTATAGTAATTCCATCCCACTTAAGCAAAAGAATATGTAATGGTTTCATGACTCAGCTAGTATTTTGTCATTATTCCTTGATATACCTATATAATAGACATCTTAACACATAATCATAAATTTCTCACATTATATTATTCCACATAAAATGTTCTTTCAGATCTCCATATTTCGTAGTACTAATACAGTTTGTAGATAAATTTATGCTATAAGGACTATCTAATAGTTTCCTTTTTGATAGCTCTTTATCTTTCAAAATAAATATGTTTTAGTAATAATTTGAAAAAAATTTGATGTTTCCCCTTCCATAAAAAATTACATAAACAAATTTACTAAATCCAAAAACATGGTATCATTCTGAATCATTATTTGTGTCAAAAATCCATGATATTTCCTGCTTAATGCATCCAATACCTTATTGTTTTTCCTTGGTGGTAGTATATTGATATATCATTATCTTTGAAGAACTCATTTCATCTTACTTAACAAATGTTGAGTTCTTTATTTGTAAATATGTATTTTAAACCCTTGTGATCCATATATATCTGACATCTTTCACCATTGTTATAGTGTATCCATATATTTATTGAAAAAATTACAAATGATAACACAAGATCATATGTTGGGTAATATTATTAGTATATATTTAACTACCTTAATTCATATGATATAACATTATATTATTTCAAAGGTAAAATACATAGTTCATTATTTTATGAATCATGGTATATCTAAAACCCATCATTTCTGGATGGTTGAGTCCAATTTATTTCATTTATCAATATTCTTTTTAATTCATCAAAACGTTTTACACATTATTTTTTCGATACAATATTCTCCCTTTTACATATGTTCTTAGTTGGTTCATGTTATCAAATTGGGAGAAATTATAATGAAATTAATTTATCCACCTAATAAAACAATAAAACTATATAAATTGGTTATTTTCAATGTTGTAAGACATTAATGGATTAACGTTCTCTTTATAAGGTCAACTGAGATTCCATATTTTTAGAATATATGTCAAAGAAATAAATTTACCCATACCATAATTAATACTTGTTAAACATTCCACAAAAATAATTATTTATGAGAGTCTTAATTATGGTCCCAAATAGATTAATTTTTCTTTCACACCAATTATTATACATCCTAGTACCATCAATGAATACTACATAAAAAATATCAATACATTTCTTGATTGGACTATATATTGAATCATTTAAAACTAAGAGTTCATTAGTAAATATTAAAGGTATTATTGTTAACATGAAATGTCCATACCTTCTCCAAAAATCATTCTTCAGAATATCATCTTTATTTACTCACAATTTAATGTTACCCAGAATGAAGGTTAATATTTGAAAAATATTGAGCTCTATCATGTTGATCAAATAAATTATCAATGTGAGGTAGAGGATAGATTTTTTTATTACTATAACATTGATGTGTATGTATTAAATACTCAACTGCATGGATCCATATTTCCTTTCAACTAATGTAATAATTGATTCTAATAGGGAAACACTAGTGGTTATAAATCCATTATTACTCAACTACACTAGTTTTTTATTCTACTTCAATAACACCAAAGTGGATATTTTATATTTATTTTTTGATATTTGTCTTTTATTAGTAGCTACATAAATGGTTAACTCTACATCATGCTTTGGGGGGTGTCCAGATAATTTTTTAAGAAGTGCATCAATGTATACCTATATAATTGGTACGTAGTAATTCTGAATTTTAAATCCCTAAAAATAGATATTGTTTTCTTTTACTCCCATAGAATTTAATTCATTAAAGATACTAGGTCTGTATATACATTGAAATTATATGGTTCTGTTTTTCCTCTAATGTTATGGAATTCTATAACTTCTTCATAAATCAAAATTTTTCTATCTTGTAATAATTTTATACATCATATTTATAAATCAATTCATACCCAAGGATTATATAAAATGAAACAATAGATATTATGATAAGTTTAGTAAAAAATTAATGATTATTTGTCGTAACGGGGACTACCCAACACATTTTTTCTTCAATTACACTTCACTTAAGATATTTGACTGATAAATCCTTTTTTAAATCAAATGGGAAATGCCTAATTTTCATGGCAAACTTTGTTGATATTAAAGAGGGAGATGATCTATAATTAAATAATTAATTAGATAAATTTATATATATTATCAATGTGCCATTATCCACATCATTATGTACTTCTAATTCTGATGTAGTTCTCATATAATCTTAGTCATTTCAACATGATCTCTTCTGTGGTATATTCCATTAATGCTTGTGACAATGAATTTAATAATTACTCGTTTGTTTATAGTTGAATCATTGAAATTTATTGATTTTTTTCTTCCCATTTCATTCATTATCTCAATTAACCTTTTCTTCACACTTATAATAAACTCCTAATCCAATCATGAATTTCACATGATGATTCATTCCCTAATTTTTATATAGTGGTAATTAATCGGTTTCCCTATTCTTCATCAATTCTTTATATTTTTAATGGTTTTAAAAAGCTCTATTATTCCCCTAATTTCCCATGAACATAAAAAAATATTGTAAATTCCTTCTCTATTTTGATGGAACTTAATACAATTGCATCATGTAATGAAAATGTATGAGTATTTAGTTCCCTTTGGAGGCTTATCATAAGACCTTCAAAAAATTTCTCAGTATTATTTTCTAAATCACATTTGTAATTTCTTGAAAAACTATCTAGTATTTATATGGTATCCTCATACATTAAAACAAACCTTTATTCCATTTTTTATATGTTACGAAATTTCCTCTTCATTTTAGTTCACTTCTCATGAGGTAAATACTTTGCAAAAAATATTTCTATAGACAATTTTTATTATATATATTCTATTTCTTCTTCCACCCTAGTATCGTAGATCATTTACCATATTTGATCATCATTTCACATGGGGAATTATATCTCTTGTACTAACTTTTCACTTTGATCACATACCAATTCCAAAAATATCATTTAAAGGGACCTGATACATTTCTCAGCAACCATTAGATTACTAGTCCCACTAAAATATTAAGGGTTATTCAACATTAGTCGATAAAAAAATTGGTGTAGTATGGTTATTATTCATAACCTATGGAAGTTATCCTAATATAATCATGATCTTTTAGTCTTAAACACAAACAATGTTGAGTTGATCAGTCGGGAAATCCCTAAATTTTCTATCATTCTTGATAAAATTTCTTACATTAGGCGCCATCAAAATATAATGGAACACACACTAAGAGAGTACAAAATAATCCTATGTATTGAGACAAAAATCCAATATAACTAAATATTATAAATGAAAATTCATAGTTCCCATGGTTTCAAAAACCCCTAGTTTGATACAAGATGTATGAAACCTAGGCCTAGAAGAGTATAGTTTATTGTTATTTTATTACAATGATATAGATACAGGAAATAACATCACTAAAAATCAACTAGTTTCGTATTTTTTAATAACTATATGTGCATAGGGTTTCCTTATTACAAAGTAAATTAAAAATATATGGTTATAAAAATAATAAACTTCTTCATTGATAATTATTCAAATATTTCATCTTTATAACCTAGGGAACAAAAACAATGAAAAATATGAGATCAATTACTCAGTAAGTGTTACATGGAGTAGAAACTGGAATTAATTACAATTGAGTCATATTAAATATGGTATAACCAATATGGAATGATAAATATATGAAAAAACAATTCCATTTTATTAATAAACTAATAATAAATATGCAACCATAAATTGTTTCACATTGAAATTATTTGGAATAGTAATGATTCAATAATTAATTAAGAAAAAAGCTTAATTATTAGATTTCAAGTACCCATAAATTGAACCACTCCCATCAAGACAATTCATTAAGATGGTTTAGGTCTATGGATAAGAACCACTATTATTATTCATGGAAACAAATGCAAAGGGGGTTTCCCATTTTTTTTGTCTTAAGAGACCAATCGATGTATCGAGGGGATATATAACGATGTTACTCACCCATCACTATAATTAAAAAACATTATTCATACATAGATTTATTTCCATGAAAATATTACTAATAATAAAATATTTATTGATTAAAAGATGCATATTTATCAATATTTCCTCAGATAATCAAGTGACATCCATATTAAACCTCATATGTTGAAATTGTATACAAATTAAGAAATTATAATATACATGATCTAAATAATACAGATATTTAAGAGAAAAATAATTTCAAAATGAAAAATGATATAAATGGGATGGTAGAAAAGCTATATAGTAATTTTTAGGTTCACAATATCAAGAATATTTAAATGAAAAAAAAATTAGGACAAAATCTATTACTACTTGCGATCAGTCGAATCGTATGCCCCAAAAATTTAATAATAATTAAATTAAAAATGTAATAAGTTGAAGATAAATATATTTATGATATGATATATCAAAAGAGAGGTACACTATTCAAAACTAAATTAGTGGTGAATAAATCATATATCTCATAGAAATACAATTTAGATGATAAAACCCATTACTTGTGTCCAAATTTTTTCTTCATGTGTACTTAATGCAAAATATAATCATAATATATTCATTATTTAAATAATTAATAACATATTCAACAATTAATTAACTTCTTATTTTATTATTATGTTAATTAATGGCCATTATGATGCATCATACTATTTAATTTCAATGTTCAGAGAGTGTTCACTTTATGGTTTTATTGTCATTTCCCATTACTAAAAATATTTGAGTTATTTTTGAATGATAAGAAGTGAATGTATATATTATAAATTAACATAAAAAATATTAAATGGTCTCATATATTAATTGGTTATATTTTATAGTGGTAATTCATTAGATAAAACATTTATGAAAATGTTTTAATTTATATTGGCGGTTTTCATGTTTTTCATGAACATGTGTCAATTTATGTAATATTTTGATTATATATTTGTTTAAGAACTTGATATAACATATAATGTTGTTATTGAAATTTATTTCAATAATAATAATGGTTTTATGAGAAGCCTAAAAGAAATTAATTGATAACATAGACACATCATCCAAGAAGGCAAGGAATCAACACATTATAGATGATGTTTTCATTATTAGAAAAAAAAACAAAATAGAAGATATTAAATGAAAGATATTATAATGAAAAAATAACATTCCAGTTATATATGAGACTACAATTAAAATTCCAATTCAGAGAAAGTGTTTAAAAGATTATAACAAAAGAAAATTAATTTAAATCGAAAGATAAAATAGTTTACCTCATTAATATCTTGTCCTTAAGAACAACCCTAAGACACATAGATTTGGTCATTTGGTAAGAAAAAAAGGTATACGTTTTGGGGTATATTATTTTTAAGGTAATTTAGAATTATTCATATGTTCTACAGTGCTTTGGAGGTGTGATAATAAGGGGTGGTATTTATAGATGGAGGATATATGTTTTTTTTATTTTTTTATTCATTTGTATAAAATATTTTGGTCTAGACTATCAATAGTATAAATTAGTGTGAATAGATATAGTAACTACATCATGTGAGACAAAAATAATGGATTTTATCCTTATTCATACATCATCCTTGACTCAAAAAACCATTTATTTTTAAATAATGTAAAATTCTACAAATTACCCTAATACATTATTCACTAATAATTCAACTATTTAAGAAAAATACAAAAAAACTGACCTAACCATTTTAAGATTTTTATATTCCAAAAATGGAACCCAATTTATATTATTAAATTTATAAAATTGATAAAAAACTTATTTTAAAATCATCATTTATTAGAAAAAATAATGATTTTAATATTATAACAACTTTCAAAAAAATTTGAAAACTTAATTATGGCCAAATAAAATTATATTTTAATTATAATAAAAATAACAATTTATTAATCAATTTTATGACTGTAAATTTTATTTTAAATAATTATATTAATTATAAAATTGTATTTGAACATTTACATTTCACAAAAATACCTATTCTAAATTTTTTAGTTTTAAAACATTTAATTACATTTTCCATGATGAAAACATATCATATTTTAATTTCTGACATACCTAAAATTTATTGATACTTTTATTAGGGAGGTTATTGTTATAATGATCACATTACTATTCTAAATAGTCACAATCCTATTCCAATGATCATGTTTGTTTTCAAAGGTATATTATGGTTCGTTTAATCTTGGTGGTGCATGTATCATAAGCTATAAAATAAATTTAATTTAATTATGAAGAAACATGTGATAAAATATTATGGTGTTATATTTAATCATCTAATAACACGTGGAAAATTGAAAGGCTTCAAAATCATTAAATTCTTTTATCATATCGTAAGTCAATAAAAATGAAAGGGTTTTAATAAGAATCTTATCATGGTATAAACCATGGGATATAAACATTTTTCGCAAACATAATTCACTAATATATTTGAACCATTCAAATAAATAGTAAGAATGGTATAATTTGATCATATCCCCAGTTAGACTTATAAAATAATTACATCCCATCATATATATATAATTTTTCATCGATCATTTAAAACATTTCATTAAGAAAATATTCATTCCTATTTGGAAAAAATATTCTATGACATAAAACAATTTCAAAACATATATTTTTTAAATTAACCTTGAATGTATATAAAATGTTGTTAAGAGAAAATAATAGTTATGAATGAAGTAAGATTCACTCATAATGTACATGTTAATAAAATTATTCCTCTCTCAGTTTTTAATATCAAATATGATTTGTTTTTCAAAATGATAGTAATATTACTTTTAGAATAATGTATAAATATTGAAAAATTAATATAAATTTCTTATATAAAGTATTTTTAATCCAATATTATTATCTTTTTTAAAACATTATTATAAAACATGGTTTTATATAAAAAATATTTTACATCCATAGAAAGTATTAAATTTATATTTTAGTAAAAAAATTCCATTATTTTAAGAACCAAGAGAAAAAAATTCAGGAGTTTCGTGAGATCTGGATCATAATTTATTGTCATCAGAAACATAATCACAAACAACCCCGATAAAGGAAGAGATCATAACCTGAAATCATTACTACATTGGTAACATTGAATTGTAATATCCATGAAGTAATAACATTAAACAGAACATAAAATACCATGATTATAAATAGGTTCAAGATATATTATGTCTAATTGGAAATATATATATTCATTGTGAAATAATATTGGTGTATAACATAATGAACGAAACATAACACGTGAAGTGTTGAATTATGTCATAAAAGATAAAACATCTTATATAAGAAATATAATTTCATTATAAATATATTATAGAACAATGTTTTTAAATTTAATAAAATTTATTATTTTTTGACCTTCGATTAAATTTTTATTAACAATTCCATGTCAAATTTATGTTTTATGTAATAACTAATTTGTCTTTGTATATGATTTGATTTTTATTTTCAGTCCTCATACATTGATACATATTAAATAAAATTAAAAAATTTAACCATGATAAAATATTATATGAATTAATTATATATTTATATAGTGTAATCCATAAAATATAGTGATAGGAAAAGAAATAAGCAATTCATGGGGATGTTATGTGATACATACACAAGAATATTGTTTCCAATTTCTTATAACATTTAAAGAATTAAATTAAAATTATATATTATCATTAAATAATCATTTTATGGCATATTTTTTACATATGTTAATTAAACCCACCTTTATCACCTACATGTTAATTCTGAACAAATCACATCGCTTAATGAGGTGATGGTATTCTGTACACATGAGTTACGTTATCGTATTCCCACAAAATGGGGAGTATTAGGTTATGATTGATATTACAATAGAATAAGTATAATAATATAAAAATAAAAAAAAATTAATTTTTTAAATACATCATTATATACATATTTGATATGTTTTAATGAAATAATAATGGCATCATTTATCGATGGGGTAGGTTGTCTTACACAAAAATGATGATTTTGTAATCCATTGGATGGATGTGAAGATTAATGTTGGTTTTAAAATTATCATAATAAAATATAAATATGTAATATATAATTTTTCATTACATTATATGAGTTAATAATTATTTTAATATAGATAAAGTAGAATGAAAAATAAGGAGCTTAGTGAAGTTAATTACAATATCTTAGAAACACATCCTCTAAATATCTTATTAAGGACACAACCATTGATATTTTGGGAGAACCAGTATGTGTATAACTAGGATGTGTATATTGGAGATTTATTTTTTCATGGTTTTCTCAAAAGATATGGCTTTAAATAACTGGTTTTAATAAGGGTGGTGTTGTACATTTTTATGTGAGGGAAATGATCCCATAGGGAAACTACATGAAATTTTGGAGAAGAAGACAAAATTAAACATTCATTCCTAAAATAAAGACTTAAAATAAACATATATAAAAACTTTAAAAGGGTAATATTTTAATAAGGACATAAAAAGTAATACTAAATGTATTATAGTCATTTTAACACTTATATGATTATTTTAAACTCCAAATAAATCTAATTTTTCCTTAACCATTGTTATTAATTTTTACTATTTTCACAATTCATTCTGGGTAAATAATTAATTTAACAATATATATAATATATATCATTATTTTTCCAAATATTTAATCCATCTATATAAATATTATTTTCATAATTGAAAATAGTGAATTTAATGTTAATTTCATAGAGGCAATGAGAATCCGTGTTTTTTAAGAGAAGATGTTCAAAAGTGTATAATGATTTTCATAAAAATTCGATATAAAATTTATTATAATAACATAAATTGTGTTAAAGGAAGTGTATTTTAACTAAATTTAGTTAAAAAGCAATTAATATTTAATTTATCTTTATAAATAAATTAATAGAAAATGATGTTTTCAATTTAAATTCTATATTTTTCAATATTTAACAAAAATGAAACGTTTTAGATATATCTCAAAAAATTTCCTTAAGATAATTTTGAAATTATAATTTCGAAAATATTTTATATTTTATCAAATAAATTTTATATAGGTGTGAAAGTTAATTATTGTAATATTCACCCAATTAAATGATTTTTTTTAGAATATAGAATTTTTAAAACATATAATTACTCTCTTGAAAATTAGATAATTTTAATCAATAATTTTCATTTATATAAAACCATTACAATTAATATTAAAATATTATTTCTTATTATCCATATCACTATGTTTAACATGTAGGATATGTTAATCATGTATAAATAACAATATTAATAACATATCGTGGTATTATTAAAAAGTAGTTTCATGTGTCATGCAAGATAGTCGAACTATGTGTGTAGCGCAAGCTTAATGAGGTTTTGTTTATAAATTAATAAATTAATTTAATTCAATTTATTCAATTAATTATAATTCTTATAAACACAAGGTATTAAACTCATTACTTTTATGGAAAAATTTATTTATAAATGTGACATGGGTATGGTAGTGGTTCCTTTTATAACATTATGATATGTATTATTAAACAAAACCATTCATATAGTTGAAAATTTTTATTTTATATTATTAGTTGGTTTCGGATTTATATACCTCCTTGATTTATTAGTTGAACAATTGAGAGAAACTATTTTAGTGTATTTAGTGAATGATTTCCCTACTAAATATGATATCTTGGAACATTAAATTTAAGATATGGTTATGATTTGTTGGTTAATGCCTTGGTTGTATGATTATGTTCTCTGGAATTATTCAATAAATTAATAAGAATTAATTTATGTATATGAATATATATATTTATTTTATTCTCCCATATTGTTTATTCATTTATAATAGCTAGTGAACCCTTTGTTTTACTAATCATGTGTGCTCACAACTTTATATTACACCCATTTTTCTTATAAAACCAAGTATAATACTATGAACGAAATGTATATATTATTTTAGGAATTATATATATTCATTAAATGCTATTTTTTATTTTTTATTTTGATATTTTATATAAAGATTATGTATTTATTTAGATTATTAAGAATTATTAACTATTTATACACTATTCAGGTGGTATATGTATTCTACAATAATGTAATAATATAAAAAATGGATCTAGGTTAATCAAGTCAGGTTATTATAGTTTCTATAAAAAAAATTACTAGAAGACCTGGTAACTAGATTGATGATGTATATTTATTGAAAATAGTACATTATGAAAATCCTTGAGAAATTCAAGTCATTATTGTATAATATTTTAATTATATTGGTAATAAATTCATATTAATTATATTCCAGGTTTTGATAATTCATAATGTACTTAAACATGTTCAATTATATTTAAATGTCACCAAATTAAAAGGATATAAATTGTGTCAACACTTAATCTTGATGAAGGGATCTCCCCCTTGAGTAATAAATTAGGATGATATTGGAAAAGAAGAAATTATCCTAACATTATTTAGGTTGGATCATGTTATGAAAAATACACATGCCTTTATAGAACAACATACTTCTTTGAAACATGTTATAATAGTGTTATACCTCTTCATGTTGAAGCTACCTCTATCCTTTATTTTTACCAAAAATCTATTTGTTGCAAAAAAAAGGATAAATTTTCTAAAGAATGCATTTCTGACCTTACAACGTAGTGAAACTTATAATATTATCTTTATGGTATATATATTAATTTGAAAATAAGAACAATTTTTTTATTAATCTAATACACTATGAATGATGGGGAACTTATAAGAATATAATTGATGTATCTTAAAGTGATTTTTATATAAATTTATATTCCTCCATGGTAATAAAATGATATTGAAATCATATTAATACATTTAATAGAAAAGATAAAAGAACCTATTACAGTGTGAGATTCCAACATTACTAGGTTAAGAATAGTAGTTTATGAGAATGTACACAATCCATGATGTATGATTTATTTATTATTTCATGAAATAATTAGAATCATTCAAAGCCTATTTTTTCCAGAAAAATATGATTATATGGAGAGATAGTGACAAGTGACATCATGACTATGAAAAATTTCATCATGTATTCTATTGTCAAAGTAAATTAATTGATGATGTGGATGGTTAAGTGATACTTAATGGAAAATATGGAACTATGGATGAAGGGAATGGTGAAATTTCAATCATTCAGTAATTATATAAAGAAAAAACATTGGACATTATTGAAGGGAATTTTAGTATTTTAGAAGTGTGGAGGTAAAGTTCATCATTACTGTGAGTGTAAAGGAATGATATCATCTAAAATTTATAATTCATTTAAATCTAGGAAATTTTAAATGAATATAATATATAACTTAAATATTAATGGGATCAACCTTAAAAGAGGCCATTCCAGAATGATTTTTCTTATAAAATTAGTACACCATAATTTTATGTGTGAATTATTGGATAATATATAAATATTAAACATTTAGTTAATTTAACTAGTGATTTATTAGATTTTGGATTTACAAACATTTTTTATCATTTATTTTTTCTATAAACAATATATATTCTCATAGCACACTAAGGCATGTATGGTCATTTAACACTCCTAATAGATATCTTATTAAAAAACAGATATGTTGGGTAGTTTTTTATCATGAATATATAATCCCTATTTGAAATATTTATTATTAAAATGTTGGATGAGTATTATATAATTCTTGGTATGGATTTAATATCAAAGTATAATATGATAATTTGTTAATAGGATAAATAGATTATATTTTTTGATAGAGGCATAAAATACCTTTATTATATATTATAGAAATAATAATCTAATTCATGCATATAACTACCTATAATGGAAAATATTAAGGAAATTATGGGAAGGAGTAAAGAGGAAACCCAATCTATATATGATTATTAATCCATAATAATAGAGATTTTTATATTCTGGAATAATATAGTGAGTTATATTATGATAATTTTCTTAGACATCCACATAAACATGAGGTTGAGTCTTCCATTAAAATAATCCTCAAGGAAAACCCGATATATAGGTCACTCTATATAATTTTCATAGATATATTGGTAGATATAAAGTAAAAACGTAATGAGTTGGTTAAAAAAATATTGTTGAACACCCCATAATTGAGCACCTGAGCTGGGTCATGACATGATCAGAGGAGTATTCTCGATTTATCATGATTGGTGAAATGCACCAAGGAATCAAAGTAATCTTGTTGGAAATAATTTTACCCACATGTTTAATATTATAATCATTTAGTGTAATTATACCATGAATCTATCATGATATTTTCATATATTTGACATATATATATAAGAATAATTAGAATAATAAATAAAAATATACCAAATAATGAATCTCAAATAGGGAACAATTATATCAAAATAAGTAAAACAAACCAATATCAAAAAATACATTATAGGAAATAATTTTTTTGTAAAAATATGACATAAAATGGACCCAATATACAATAAAATGTAAAAATAAATCTATCATACTGTATGTATCCATCAATCATCGAAAAATCATGACCACACTATGAGTGTCCAAAATTCAGAACTTGAACATAAAGGAGACACACTCATTCGGTTAACATTGAGTGGTGTATTTAGTGTGTTTCCATAAAAAAACCTAGTGAATGTCAATTCAATAATATATGTTATTGTTTTTTACAACATTACAGAAACATTTTTTAGAAATTAAATATTTTAATGTATTTTTTTTCTTCATTTGTATACAGAGATCACATATGATTCTTCCAAAACCCTCGTTTAAAACAAAGAAAACCTGGAAAAAAGATATAAACATTCATTTAACATTTCAATTTAATATACACTTGAGATTCCCTCTTTAAAACCATTTCATTAAAATTCACCCAAATCTACATTATTTATTACATGAAGAATCAATAAATAAACAAGATAACCATAATATAATGTAAAAAAATGAAAACCAATAGAAAATTACATACCCTCTGGAATTAATACAATAAAATTATAATTTATTAAAAAAAATAACATAGTTGTTATAGAATTATTTATTAAATGTTAAATAGAGATTAACATACTATGTAATAATATAATAATTTTTTTACACTATAATGGAAAACTCAAAACCATTTTATGTTTTTCTTGGGAAGAATAATCCATAATCCTATCGATGTATCCATAGAATATAGACAAATCTTCCCCTTATCTACAATCACTAGTGAAACTACCAGTAGATCTATATGTTTCCCACTAAAATGAATCTAGCTAGTATCATCATGACTATATGTTAACCATTTGTAAATATATCACATTGAAGCGTAGAATCACCAAGATTCTGGTATTAGATGGTGATGAAGTATGGGTTTTTTATCAAGATCATACCATTAATAGAATTAAATGAAACCTAACCAAATTAAACCCCATTCCACCCTCGCAAACTCTTCTTAGATAATCCCCTCTCCAATATTATATGATCATTAACAATAATCCCATATAATGTAAAATTGAATTTCCTCACAAATCAACTACTATAGTTATTTCTTTTAGCAGTGCTAGAAAATTATTTTAAAAGTGCATGAAATGTTCTCTTAATCTCAACAAAGTTAGGGGTCACCATTAATAGTGATAAAAAAGTGATTAATGTTGTGTATTATCTGTGCTAAAAAAGAACTAATAAAGTCCCCCCATTATCCATGATATTTTATCATGGATGAAAGACATATTAATTAGTTCTATTTTTACAGCTAAAAAAGAATACTTTTTTAGTGCATTAGTTAGCACTGATAAAATGTGCCCTTATTACCACTTGAATTAGCAATGATACATGGTGGTTTTATCAGTTTTCAATATAGAACTGATAAAATAATAACTGATTTTGATGTGTTTTTTATATAGTAGCACACCCCCCCCCCCCCCCCCCCCAGTAGCACTTGTTTATCGAACACACGCCACCTACACAAAAAAGCACCTGCACAGCACACACAAGAACAAATTAGTGCACACAAAATGACACACACACAAAAATTATTCCACACAAGGGTTTGGAAAAAAAATGATATATATATTATAAAAAATGTTTTATATAATAAAATTTACAATTATCCACTATATAGTTAATAGAATTAATGTTTCATTCTTTGATATATGTGATCCCATCCCAAAAATGTCCACCCATAGTATTAGTTACTGAATAAATCATCTAAATCAAGAAAAATGTTCCATCTATATAGAAAAACAAACATTATGATAGTAATACTATAAAAAAGTAACCATTAATATGAAACAATACATTAATAAAATTTAAATTTTTAATAAAAAGGCACATTTGTAGTTATACAGGTCACACTATGTGTCATTCTCTAGTGGGGTTGATTACATCACATCACACATGAGTTATAGATAATTTTAAATAAATATAAAACCTATCTTAAAGTATTTTCTTTCTTTTTATTATTTCCCCTATTTTTATACTAAAATTAATGTAAAATATAAATTACATACATGGATGTTTATCAATAAAATTGTTCATTGGATTTAGTTGTGGTTTATTTCTACATATCATAAACAACTCATGGATTGTTGTTCTGATGTATCAAAACAATCGGAATGGTTTTGCTCTATTTTTAGTACGATTGTTTTTTTTTACTAAAATATCATTTCAAACCCATAACACCGATTTTTATTCATACTGGTCGCACTCTAAATTAGTTTGAGGTGAGACTACTTTATACACATCACAAAGTACTTAAAAATCAATCTTCTAAATTATGAATACAATCGGAGGGAATTTATTTGGTTTTCATTTAGTGAAACATTTTCAGATAAATGTCAATTTTAAACTGAAAATATTTACTTTTAGTCATACTTATCACATCGTGCATCAGATTGAGGTGCAGATGATTCCTACACATCTCTAATGACTCATGGATCATTGTATTGATGTATCAAAATAATAATAAAAATCTTGGTGTTCAGTATGTCACATTTTCTTTTTTACTTAAATTAATGTAATTTTTAAATAAAAGCAAATTTGGATTTATACCGGTCACATCATTAATCAGATTATGGGGTGGTTAATTCATACCCTTCAAAAAACAACTCCTAGATCATTGTTCTAATGTATCACAACAATCCAAATTTATTTTCTCCTCTTTCAATATGTCAGTTGTGTTTTTTTACTAAAATATCTTCTCGATATTAAAACATGTTTTTTGAGTCATATAAGACATATCATGTGTCAATTTGATGTGAGAATACATTTTAACCATCATAAAGTACTTAAAAATCATTGTCCTAAATTATGATGTCAATCAGAAGGTGTTTTCTTGGATTTTAGTGAGTGATATGTTTTAAGCTAAATGTAATGTTTAAAATGATAACAAACACATTTTTCATAACAGTCACATCATGCGTTGGATTAAGGAGTTTTGGATTCCTACACATCACAAATTAATCATATATAATTTTACTAATGTATCAAAACAATAAAAAATCATGGTTTTTAGTATTTTGGTTGTTCATTATTTCTTAAAATAATGTCAATTTTAAATAAAAAAATACATTTAGATTTATACCAATCTCACAGTGCATTTTATTAAGGTGGTGTTGATTCTTACGCAGTAAGAAAGGACACATTGATCATTTTTAAAAAAATTAAAAATATTTTGAATGAATTATTTAAATTTTCAATATGTCAGTTGTGTTTTTTTACAAAAAATCCTGTTAATTTTAAATAAAAAGCAACACTTCATGTCATAGTGGTCGCACCATTCATTGGATTGTGTTTTAGTTGATTCCTACATGTCAAAAATAACTTATAAGTTGTTTTCAAAAAGTATAAAAACAATTTTAATGCATTTTACTAATTTTTTTTATACTTGTTGTGTTTTTTTAATAAAATATCATTTCAAAATAGAAGCATGCATTTGGAGTAATACCAGTTCCATCGTGTATTAGTTTGACATGAAACTGCTTTATAAATGTCTCAATTAACTTATAAATCATTCTCATAAATTATGAAGATAATCGGAGTGAGTTTTATTTGTTTTCAGTTGGTGGAATATTTGGATATAAAATGTAAATTTAAATTGATAACGGACACTTTTAGTCATATCAGTCACACCATTTTTCTGATTAATGTGTGGTTGATTTCTACATGTCTCAAATGACTGGTGGATAGTTTTCCATAGGTTTCAAAACAAACCGAATAAATTTTACTAGTTTTATGTATTTCACTTGTTCTTTTTGTTAAATTTATTGTTCATTTATTATAAAAGTACATACATTATGTCATAGAGGTCACAACATGTGTCAGATTTAGGTGAGGTTAGTGGATAAATGTCAAAATGACTTATGGATTGTTTTCCTATAGGATTAAAAAATTCATAATTTCTTTTATCAGTATGTTGTAGGCATTATTTTTTTACTAAATATAATGGAAATTTTAAATAAAAATAAACACTTTGAGTCTTGACAGTCAAATATTCATGTTATTTCTCTGTATTCATCCATCTAGTTTTTACCCAATAATTTATAAACAATTTGAATATGATTCATTTAACTAATAATTGTAGTAATAAAAATTACAAATACAAAAACGATTAATAAATATTTTAAATCAAATATTAACTATATTAAAAAACCTCTTATGGGATGCTGGTTTTTTATTGAATATGATCTACTTCATAAATTTACAAACATAACAACCACAATATTTATCGTTTGTTTGTTATGAAAACAACAAAATCATTGAAAAAAATATGTAATTTATTTTATATGTTTCTAGATATTGAAATCTTATTATATATACCCTGATTTTATTTAGTCTTAGTACTTTTAATGTTTCCTATCCCTTTCCCCTGGCCTCATTCCATGATGTAGATGATATTCACACACCACTCAATTATTATATAATACTAATTAAAATATAATATAAATTATATAACTATATGTTTAGTTCTAAATTATAGGATGTTGTGTTTTAAAAATTGACAAATGCCATTATTTTTGGTCGGTTTGTTAGATGACCATCCTTTAAATCCATGAAATAAATCATTGGAGTATTCAGATTGACCATTATGAGCATCCAATTCTAGATAAATTCAAAAAAGAAAAAAGTAATGGATGAAATTAATATATATTTGACATGATTAAACTGTACAGTTTTACCTCTACATCGTGGGTATTAAGTAAAGTATGCCATCTGTAATTTTGTTGATAAAAAAAATTTCAGTCATGTCACTATTTCACCCTCTTTCTTGGATTACATATCTATTTTTTCTGAAGAGGTTATGTGAGGACTAACAAGTCAAAATTTATGTTCATAGGGAAATACCTTCAATTTTTTTTATATATAAATCTATGAAAAATATGAAATTATTTTAGTCATAATTATCATAGTATATCAATTTTTGGAAAATCAAATATTAAAAGCACACCTCAGGTATAAATTTACAATTTAGTGGCCTAACCAATCATACTCTAGGATTTCACTTACATTGTCAACACTAATGAAATTTGGATTGTCACCACTGTACATATTTTCATTAAAATTAATTGTGAGAACCCCACCATCAATAAACATTTTATTCAAATAAGTTTTTAATGACAAAAAATTCCGATATATAATGAGAGAGGATATGGTGATTTTCATAGATTGTATTGATTGGTTTGTTGAACCATAGTATGGTTTTGAGATGTTATTTCTTTTCACCCCTTCCCTATATCTGTATCTAAAAACATTTATCAGTTCAGAACATTTTTCATTTACGGTTAAGGGTTTATCTTGAAAAAAATAGAAATGGATACCTCTTTATCAAAATGATTTTTTATAGGATGTGATGAATAATGGTGAATTTTATATGATATTGTTTGATGGTATGAATATCTTCATCATCAATTGGACCAAGCAGTTTGGTGGTCATCTCATGGGCTACGTCAATCATCACTATGACATGACCTGTTGGAATTGGTCTATTGTGTAGACTGAAATTCTGAATATTGAACACTATAACCCTCACTAAATGGTGATTGGTGGGTGATGATAGTTATATGTCACATTAATTTTCGCCAGGTACAATATCATAAAAAGGTATAAATTTCTATATTATTAAAAATTAATGGAAACAACTATAAAAACATTGATTACCTCATCTAATATAGGTTTTTGATTAGAATGGCATGCCTCAAACCTAGTGTGGATGGGGTGGGATCTTCACGCACTGGTTGTTCTTGTGTTTCGTCTTCAATTTTCCCCCGCCATCATATTTTCCATGAACTCTCTCTACAATTGCATATGTTCTTCAATGATAGTAATTATTTCTCTAATCAATTTTATCTTGGCACATTGATCCTCTGGTTTTTTTCTCAAAACATTTTCTTGGTGTCACCCCAAAACCTGCACCTCTGATATAGCCATACATTACTGGCTACATCAGGGAAACTATAAGTATATCTGCATCTCGTTTGGATGATGTTGATACCTATGGATATGTCTGATATAAAATATACAAATTTAATTAATAATTGTTATATAATATCAATTTAAATAAAATAAATATTTATTATGTCATGCAAACACATGTTTCCCAAAATTTTTGTGTGTTTTCATCTATTAGTATACCATATTTATATACACACACCTAGTTCCATAGTACAGGGATGGTATAGAAGTTTTATTGGATTTAGATTCATCAAATTGTTTATAAACATAGTTACATAGTTAGTGTGTTGTTTTATGTCACATAAAAATATTACGGTATATTTAAAATATGTACCAATTATTTTTAGTGAATCATACCCCATTTCCGCTCTATGCTATGGGTACACTGGTTTTTCTACTTGTCCCATATATCCCACAATAATTTATTGTTTCATACTTTAAAAACTATCAATCAATTTGATGAATTCACATATCATCAAACTATGTATTACTAAACCCAATGTACTTTAAAATACTACTCCTCACAATGACTTGTAAACACATTCCACGTAGCATAGGTTATCAAGTGTGCATAAATAGGAGAAGGGTGCTTGTTTGTTTTCCCTTCATCATCTTTAGGATAAAAAAGTAATAATTTTGTAAAATACATTATGAATCCATCTATAAACCCTTATTACATAGTTCTTCTTTGATTCATCCACTATAAATGTACACTACAGAGGATGATAAAGAGTAATTCAATATTTTAATAATATTTTTTTTGTAAATTAATGAAATAATATCATAATGTTACCATAATATCTCCCCACATTAGTGTCGTAGGCCTGGTGACAACATGGTTCCATGAATATAACTACTGAACATGGCCATAGTAGGGTTAAAATGTTGGGCCCCTTTATCCTATTTTACCTCACATTTGATGCCATTTGATTTTACCTTAAATTTTTTTTTCTAACATAGTTAAACTGCGCTGCTCCTATTTTTTATATTTCACTTGTGTTTCAATGCCTACAAATTCTTTTATTTCATCAGAATCAATATGTTCATTTGGAGTGCTGGAATCGGCATGTGTGAATGGTTATTGTACCTCTGCACTGTGAGAAGTAGCAACAACATCTTGATAAACTAGTTTGTTATCTGCACTACAAGAAGTAGCAGGTTGAGATACATATTATGCTATAGGATTTGGAGTATTATCATGAGAATAAGTCATTATTCACATATGTGGTAAAATATTTAATTTATATTATATAAAAATTTCATCTAATTGATAATAACACCATTTAAAATTATGTATATTAAAAAAACTATAACCCAATTATTGAATATTGTTTTTTTAAAGGCTGAAGGGCTTTGAACCCTCTATCAACTATTCAAATCCCTTAATTTTGGTCTCCTATGACATAAAAAATTTCATCTACATTGGGTATGTAGTGAAATTATTATGACATCCTAATAAAAGGTTCAACCTATACTGAATTTTCATTTGACCCTTCAGTGGATTTGGTGGATAACAGAGAAATTAACTAGTTTTAGTTTGCACGATCTATAACATAAAACACATTTATTTCATTTAATTCCATTATAAATGGTTTATATTTTTACCATTACTTACTGAAATCACCTTTCATGAAACCCAACTCATTTATTTTTACATCACATAGGTTATCAACCCACTTGAATTGAAAAATTAGCACATGTAAGTTTCTATAATCCCACTCTCATATTTTTTAGATGATGCCAATGTATGACATATTCATATAAATTGAATTTTCATCCTACACTAGAAATGTGAAGCACATCAGCCACATGTGTAACTGCACTATTTTTCATGGTACTGTCTTCATCATGACCATTAGTATAGAATATATAACCATTAATTTCATAATAACTACAAGATAATACATACACCCATGGTCCTCCACCTAGCCGTCAAAGTCATTATGAAATTGAATATCAATTTTCATTTGAATACTTAAATATATGGTCTAGAAACTATCTAATATACTTTTGATCAGGTTTATTTGATATGCATTTTCATCCCATGTCAGATTAAAATGCATAAGAATTTCTTTTTGAGTTTTGACATATGGTCCAACTTCTAAACTATAATGAAAATAATAAATGTGGGCCTTCTTCTAATCTATAATATTCATTATCACAGCCTCTCTTCTAGAAATTTCATCACCCTCAAGCCACCCAGTGTGAAGAGATTTTGGTATGACAATGCATTCCACTCTAGATGGGTATTCAGTATAGAATTTATTTCCTTCCTCGAAAATGTATGGCACTGCAATTCAATACTATGCCCAACATCGATTTTTGATATAAACATTCCAAATATTCATATATTGTTCAATGGGATGTATCCATTTATAGTGTACATAAATACCGAGTTGAATCTCTCTCACCAAGTGAACCATCATATAAAATAATTTTGATGAAAATAACATTTCAAATTCACATAATATGACTATAATTTCTCTTTCCATATTCATAAATTTCACCGGGTCTATAACATTGATGCATATATATTTTAAGAAGAAAAAATGTTCATTAGCATATATTGGACATTCATTGAGAAAATACAATGTAATGATATAGGAATTAGATCTTGCATCAATATGTGGCAGTCATGAAATTTCGTACCGTTTATCTTTCAATCCGTTATTAACACGATTTTTTTTGATATTCCATGAATACCCTTCTGAAATCGTTACTTCATTTAAGAAGTTGAAAAAATTATATCTCTTCTACCTGAAATAAGTGTACATAGATGGAGGAATAAATGATGGTTTTTCACCCATTACTGGTGACAACTCTTCTCGTATTACCATGTCAATTGTTTCCAAACAATCCTTTATTCAATCCATTGTTTTTTTTCATGCACATTTAGTAATGTGCTGATCACACTATCACATACATAATTTTTACATTTAATCATCAAAACTATTTCTAACAAATAGAAAATTTCAATTTGGTAATTCCATGAAAATGGATCCCTTCATTCAATAGGATTTTGTATGTTTTTTCGAACATGGTTTCTCAAAAGATGTGTCCATATATTTTACTTTCTTAAATAGTTGATCACCAGTTAGTGGAGATGGAGCTGTACATTCTTCTGAACTTCCATCAAATGTTGTCTTCAAAGATTAGTACATCTGTTATCAGGGGTAGAAATTAGTGATGGGCTTGAAAAGTGTTTTTTGAGGAATGTTTCAACCTAATTGACTGTGTACCTAGTTCACAAATGAGACACCCAGGACATCCTTTAATGTTATATCCTGATAATTTCATATAAGCATGAAAGTCATTTATCATCCTGTATAAGATGGATCTCAATGTGAAATATACATTTTTATTAGAATCATAAAACCTAACACCATAATCCCCCAATAATTTCAAATCCTTGATAAATGGATCCAAATAAAAATCAATATAATTACCCCGTTGATTCAGTCCTGGTATAAATATAGATAGCATGATATGTTGTAATTACATTCATAACCATGGTGGCATGTTATAGTTTAGTTTCATAATTGGCCATGTAATGTGAGTGATGATTTGAAACCCAAATAGATTCACTCCATCTGTAGATAACACACGATGGAGGTTTCACATCCCATTTACAAATTTAAGATACTCATGATTAATTATCTTCCACTGAGGATAGTATTCTGGGTTATGTAGTTTCCCATATTTATTTCTTATTTCTGCATTCCACATCAATTTCAATGACTTCTCTTCATTTATATATAGGAACCTAAACCCTGTAATGGTTTAATAGTACCATAAAAATTTTGTTGGGCCGGATTTCACTTTATTGTAATAAGAATACCCTCACATTGGGAATTACATAACTGATTTGTTGTCCTTGAGAAGAAGTATTCAGTTAATCGTGCATGCATGTATTCATTCAGAGATCATACCCATCGAACGTAACATTCGTTTGAAATCATATGTTTGACTCGAGAGCTAATTATCTTCAGGGATCTTGTCATTCAAGAGAGAGATTAATTATATTATACTGGTTTCCCTCCATCCATTTCCTAGATTCTAATTATACTACTTCGCTATAGCTATCATGGTTGTATATTTAGCGAAACCACAATACAAAGATGTCTTTGAAGAAAATTTTTAATTTCTCAAACTATTTTGGTCAATCATGAAATTCATCTTCAGCTTTCCTTGTCATTTCTTTAATATAGTCTTCAGCGTCATTCACATATTTAATCACATACTTAATATAGTCTTCTTCCTTATCAAAATATTTAATTATATAAGATGATCTATAAAATGAACTGCTATCTCAACCACTAGATACATTCTTTTTTTCCCTTGGTTTATTCAAACAGTTTTTACATTGATTTATTCCAAGAAAGATCAAGTGTTCTTATAATGCTTCTAGACTAATTTGTCATGAATAACTAAAAGGTAATCAAATACAAAGGATTTTATAAGGGTTATATGCATGATCTTTTTCAAACATGATGAAAATTTTCACTCTATCTTTATACTATCTTATGAAACAATTGACATCCATCCAGTCTCTATACATATCCACCTTACTTGATTGGGTGATATTTATTTTTTTAAAAATAAATAGACAAAACCTTGATATAAAAATTAACCAAGGATAAAAATAGATATAGACAATATTTCTCCTTTGTAAACCATATATAGCTTCACATTTTAAATCACATTAAAAACCAACCATTTAAACAAATTCCAATTTAAATTAGCACGCCATTTTAAAAATATACCAATAAGTTTATAACTGACTTTCTTAAAACCCCAATTCCTTTTTTGTAAAGGTTTCAAGGAATCTTAATTACCCAAAAATGTTAATCATTTAAAATGATCTAGTACACTTTATAGTATACTAATTTTTATTTAAGACATCATACATCCCTTGTTAATGTTAAACCAGTATTACATATGCATTCAAAACATTAAAGTCCATTTAAGAAATCCAGTCATGTGAGTGGATAAACAATACACATGAATCCTAAGTCCATGGATTGTTTTTAAATCATTTCAAAGTTATTTAGAACTGAAAAAGGTATGTTGACCACATTTTCAAAGAATTACTTAACTGTATTTCAATATCTTCTAAGGGAATGCACCATTATTTCCAAATCTAGGAACATATTTGAAAATATACTTATATATATTCTTAACAGTGTGGACCTATTAGCAACCACATGACTATAATTGACTGAAACTATTCAAATCATGCCTCCTGATACATCAAAATATATTCCATACTCATTACATAGTTCATTTATGTTTGAGTTTCATGTTTTCATAAATCCCCTATTATGATCATAAAAGGGCCACTCACAAACATATTAATACCCATGTTGTGCTACATATCTTCAGTCAGGTATCATATAATTACATGCATATTTCAACGGTATTATCATAGATGGAAATTTGTAGTTGGCAGTTCATCCCTATCTTATTTAATTAAAATCATATCTTAGAATCCTACACCACCTCACATGGAGTCTTATCTGCTACCATACATTTTCCAGACTATAACTTTAGGGAGTATAACTAGCCTATTTAAATATATAAATTGTTAAAAATGGTAGTGATTGAAAACCAACCCAATAACAATCCCCCAATTCTTAAAATAATCATAACTCATTCTTAATAATACATCGTAAAAGGAATGTTAAAAGGGAATCGAACACAAATAACACCAACATCAACACTAGTAACCCATGTTAATTATCCATATCCAATCATCTAACTATACACCAATTTGATCATCATGACCAAAACAAAATAGGGTAATAAAACAGGATATATAAGAGCGTCAAACACGTATGTCCTCTAGTTCATATGTATGGTGTGGGCTAAAAATTATTTTTGTGATCTCATAATGATTTATCATTGAATCCATTTGTAATATAGTTAATAATGTGCTAGTTGGATCACAAGTTATAAAATATTTTTTAATAGGAATTATAAAACATGTTTTAAAACAATAAACTTACATATTTTGAAAAAAAACAACCTTTTTATAATATAAAAACAAATATGACTAAAAATTCGAAATAAAAATATCAAAAAATGGAAAGAGGGACTTTAAAACCATATTATTCATGTCAAATCAACATTTAACCCTCTTTTAGAATATTTTATTAAAAAATATTTTTCCTAAATAGCGACAATTAAAATACATTTTCATAAAACTAGTTTTACAAATAACTAATTTTTTTCCTTTTTAAATAAAACATTTTTACCAGTTAAATCATTCTATTTTATGTTAAGAAAATACATAATCAATGTGATATGGTGATCATAAATAGGTACGAAGGATACAAAGAGACATACTAAAAAAACAACAAAATGTTGGTGCCATATAATAAAAAACTAGGGGAATACAATCCAGCCAAAAACTAAATCAACTAATGTGTCTCAAAAATGATGTAACCCTCATGTGAAACTTCTTAAGACTAATATATTTTTATTTGAAACTGTATATGAGGAACCTTGTTTGATAGTATTTAAATTTTCATATCAATGTTTTCTAATAAAACATACTAGGATCTACCATGATCCAGGGATAAAAAGAATCCATGGTCCCTTCCAACACATTCTATAGGCAAGGAAACATTTCAGGTACTCAGTCAATCTAATCTAGTCCTTACACTTGGTTTCACACTCCACGCAAGGGATTTCACTTATCTGGATCAATTCTAATCTCCTAGGACACCCATGATAGTTCAATTATGGAAGTATGAAACCAAATAAATATCATATCATCACGTAAATATTATTTCAAAAATTTAAAATTTAACCTCACCCAAATTCCTACACCCTCATTATAAACAACCCATTTTAGATCCATTTATATGCTTTATTAAAAGATTAAGAATATAAAGATTCAACAATGGGGTCTAAGTCACAACAGGAACTATAAATTCATCTATCTCAATTGATGATTTCCCATATTTATATAATTACTTACTTTAAATTACCAACTAGGATTTTACAAATGTGCTCGAGAAGCCAAACCATTTTCACCCCATTTGAAAGAAACATTTGAAATTTCATGTAAACCTCATTTATAAAAATTCACTAGAAATCCCTTTTGGAAACCCATTCATTTTCTATAAATAAATTTTAAAAATTATAAACCCTTTTATTTTTAAAGTAAATATGTGATTAGAGCCATTTTATTAAGCACCAATGTCCTCTAAAAAACATTATAATCCACAGTGAGAGTTAAGGGTCTCATGAACATTTAAATTGGTTGATGGTCAATTCAATTCGTTTTACAAAACATGACATTAAAATACCCCATATTAACATTAATGAAAAAATGTCCAAACTTTCAAAATATTTATTTTCCTTTAAAAAAATCACTCTAGCCTTTTATAAAACACTTTCATGTGACATAAGTCTATTCCAAGTTATTAAACCATATTAAATCCAATTGATATGCAAAAAAGTTATATCATATGATTAAAATTTCATAATAAATCACTTAAAAACATCCATGAAATTTATAACTTGTATTATAAGGGAGTAACAAAGAAACACCTACCTCTCTCATGAAAAATGGAATCTATAACTTGTCGACAATAATGGAGAACACATAGATATGTCATGTGACATACTATTTAACCCCTAAAGATAATAATCTTCATAACTAAAAATAAATTACACTACAATCTAGTGGAATCATAATTCAGATCCATAACTGATTCACACAAAATCCAGGAAAAAAATATTAACAGGAAACCACCCAACAAGAAATTAATTTAGTGTGAAAATAATTTCCACCAATGGATTCGATTTTCAGGTGGTAATTAAGACCAGAAAATTTACAAAATAGAATCAATATCAAACTATAATATAATGGGAACAAGATGAAACCGATGAGAAAGAGGATAAAAATAACCATAGAGGTGTGTTTCAGCACACGATGGGTAAGAGGCAAGCAATAGGGGATCAGAGTGAGCAGAGGAGAGGAGTGAAATAGAGAAGAGGCACACAACAGACTTGTGACTCTTGATGGAGGTGTGGCGCAGGGAAGAAGAAAGGTGTATGATGGTCTGGTTCATGCACGACAGAGGTGTGGCACGCGACGGAGGAGATGCGCATAACGGTATTGTTCGTGGCAGAATAGAGGCACACAGTGGAGGTGTGGTTCATGGTATAAGAGAGGTGGATGGATAGTAGGAGGAGGAGGATGAGGAGGAGGAGGATGAGGAGGAGGAGGAGGAGGCATGAGGGTGGTGATCAGCTTCTACGAGAGCTTGTGGGGTGCATGGAAGGATGAGAAATTTAGGGTTTTTTTAAAAAACTCACCGATCCTTTTATCGGTGATAGTTAAAGAGCGCTAATAAAGTTATGTTTTATTAGTGCTAAAATAGAAAGTGACGATAGAAAATGCCTTTATCAACGCTGATAATAAATTTCTTTATTGACGCTAATAATATTGCACTGACAAAGAATTCTTTTATAAGTTCTTTTTTAGCACTGATAAACATAGGACTTTACCAGCGCTATAAACGCACTAATAAATATACAATATTACTAATATATTATTATTATTATTAGAGATATTTTCAATAGAATATATAGAATATATATATATATATATATTTATAATTATTTATAATTATAAATATATTTATATTTATATTTATAATTTAAATATTTATAAATTTATAAGAAATAAACTTATTATTTTTATAATCTCAGAAATATATATAGTAAATATTATATATATATATATAATATAGTTATTTATAACTATATTTATAATAACTTTATAATTATTTATATGAATATATATATCTTTAATTATAAATATAAATTTATATGTATTTGTTTATTTAAATTATTTTAAAATTAGAAAAAATTTATATTTATAATATTTATTATTTATTTAACAAATTTACTATAATTTTATTGTTATTTAAATAAAAAAATATTTTTTTTCAATTGTATCTAATAAAAAAATATATATTCATTTTTAATTTAAAATTATAATAAATAATTATTTACATATAGTTGTTAGTAAGGATATATATATATATTTATAATTATAATTATAAAATTATAACAATTATATTTATAATAATAGAAATATAAATAATTAATATATTTTTAATAATTTTTTAGTTCTTTAAATATATCTACATTTATTTTGAAGTATATTTATACATGTTTTTATTTATTTATAAATATATTTATTTAATTATATATTTAAAATATTCTATGTAGTATAATAAAAATATATATTATAATTTTATATCTACTTACATATATATATATATTTCTTTATAGATATAATTATAACAATAATTAAATATATTTATAAATATTTGAAAATAATTATTAATATATATATATATAGTTATTATATATATATTTTTCATAATTCTATAATAATTCAAATAAATATAGTTGCAATTATAAATAAAAATAAATATATTTAAAAGTGTTTATAAAGAATTAAAATTTAATAATTATAAATATAATAAAAAGATTTATTATTTAAAAATATGTAATGTTATTTTATATGTATTTTTTTGTGTACAATAATATATATGGGTAACATGTATTAAACATATATGTATTCTAATAAAATATACATAATAAAAAAGAGATATCAATGGGAATAATTAATAATTAGAAGGGTTTAATGTATTAATGAACATTCTAAAGATACATAACATATATGCATGCATGATCGATAAATACATTTATTGAACAAATTAATTTATAAAAAATATATATATTTAAAAATTATAATATAAATATATATTTATTAAAATTATATGTGTGTGTGTATATATATATATATATTAATTTTTGATGAAAATTAATATAATAAATATAACATATTTGGTAAATATAATGACTCTAATAAATCTAATAAATATAATTAACATAATTAATAGATTTATTATAAATAAAATAAATATATATTAAATATAACAAATATAATGAATATAATGAATATACTAAATCTAATAAATCTAATAAATATATTATTTATTTAACTAAATTTATTATAATATTATAATTATTTCAATATATATATATTAATTGATAATATTATTAAAACCTTTTTTAAAACAATATTTATAAATTAGATTTATTGAAAATATATATATTAATTATAAAAAATATATTTTAATTTAATGTATACAAATAAAAATTATTTTTGAATATAAAAATATTAATTTTATAGAAATTGGTAGTATATTTTATTAAAACCTTTTACCAGCCCTAAATTTAGTGCTGATAAATCTATCCTTTATTAGAAGTTTTTTAACACTGATAATGGGTAGATTTATCAGTTCTTTTTTACTACCATTGACAATGACCCCACTGTTTCTCTGCACTTTTATGTTATCATGGAAAAATCCTTTCACTTCCCTTATATCATTCGGTGGTATCAATCCATTGGGATTCAGTTCTATGGTGTTTCTTATTTTGGAACTATTCATCAACATTATATACCAACATGGAAATTTATTTTGAGAATAATAATACCGTTTTAAAAAATTACATCCAAACCCATTTTCCAAATCAAAATCATTTTGAAATACTCCTTTCAAATGAAAAAAAAAGCCATGGGTTTCTATTGTAATATATATATATATATATGTGTGTGTGTGTGTGTGTGTGTGTGTGTCTGTGTCTGTGTAGATAGGTATATATATCTCTTTGTGTGTTGGTATATGTATTGATATACATATATTTTTTTATATAAACATGAAAATAAAAATAAATATACATATAAACATTATTGGAAAATATATTTGAAATCATTTCACCTTTGACAAAAATTTTGAATCCAAAGGAAAAAACACATCCTTTTTAACAAAAAAGATTATGGTAACCATAAATAAATATCTTACAACATCATTAAATTTTAACATAATCACCACAATTGGGTTCGTTCCATGAACAACATATAATCATTTCAAAACACACATTAACATCTATTTAAAATTATTTCTTATGGAAACCCATTTACAACCAATCTAAATACTCCTCTAATTGATGAAATCCCTTACTTAATATAAACCCCCATTTTAAAAATAAAAATTATGAATATAATAATAATAAAGGGTTATATAATTTCAAGGAAAATGTGTCTACAAAACACATTTATAACATTAATTATTATCTAATTGAGATAGCTTGGGAAAAATGTACATATGTGGGACGTGCATGAAGAAAATAATTGAGGAATGTTGAGTGTAAGGTCTAAGAATAAATTTAAACAAACTATGAAAATAATATACATAAGATCCGAAACCTAATGACTCTTCAACCATACCATCCTAAATCAAGATACAGAAGAGAATAATTTAAGAATAAACGGAAGAATTAAATAGGATCCAAACTGGTAAAATTTAAAAGAAATCGAAAGAGATTCATCAAAATCTCAATCCAAAAAGTGTTATAGACCACCCTCGGTGTCTTCTTATGTTGTCATATAATATATAAGATTATAAAATGTGATTTGGAATTTATTAGATAGGGAAAATTTATAAATTTCACATTTTTAATATCTGTTTATACCAGATGGTTTCTTTGAACAGTTTTTTATTATTTTTTAAAATATTGCCCACACACTTTGTTCAATTGAGGGGAAGCATCTTTAAAAATAATATAGTTTGGTCTAATGACTGGAAAATCATGATCTGATAGTTAAACTGATTTGTAAAAATTATATACCTGTAAGAAATTCATTTTATCATTTCTACAAAATGTGTGATAGCTATGTCCAAGAACGAAAATATTTTTTAAAAAAAATTACATATTTAGTTTGAATTAAAAGAAATGGGAAAAATAAATAAATAATAAAAATAACACGTATATTATGATTTTGGATTTGATGACTCTCCCCTCTAGGACACTTTAATACTTCAAAAATACACTAATGAATCATGGTATGACAAGGTTTTCAAATCATATAGGCCAACCATACGGCCCATTAGATCAGATATGATAACCAAAGGGTATAAACAAATTCTAAAAAACATAATTATATTTAGACCACCAAGGTAATTATTTAAAATTTGATACCATTAATAGGTATCCTAACTATAATATACATTAATAAATTAGGGTGGATTCAATGAGTCTATCAATCCAAATGAAATATTTATCTACCCCTTATACTAAATAAATTAAATGAAATACAAAACCCACTTTCAATCTAGAATCCATAAAAAATTTACAAAAATATCTATAAATAGGAATGAGAGAATAGATACCAAATTACAAGGCCTAGATCAAGAACAAAACACATCTCACATAGTGAACATAATTATAATATGGTACCTCAAAAAAATTTGGATTGACATCTATTCAGATATATGATTAGGAAAATATTTCCCTCAATATTGATTCCCAAACTACGTGACCTTTGAATATGAACTAAATGACCACAGATGTAGAAAATAATCATGATTTCAATCCAAAAGGCATTGAATACCCAAACCAACCACATTGATCGAATATAGAAGTCTGATTTTTCCCATATACCTCTTACATCCCTATTTTTGGTTCATCCTAATTTTTTTTTCAAAAACATATTGAAACATCCTATAGGAAATTTGTGAATGGGAAACCACCTCTACTGGGATGTTCCACATAGATCAACTCCACCATGATTTCTTTATTGAACACATCCATAAATCAATTAAAAATTTATAAGGGTGTACTATAACTATTAATAATATAAATAACCTTCTAAAAAAGAGGATCCTTTGTTAATTTATTTAATTTGAAAAAAAATATAATGGAATTAATGGGAAGTAATAGATAACATAATCATAAAATAACAGATCACCTTAATAGAAGTTAATAATCCATGTATCCCAATTATTATACCCCATATCATTATTATTATATTCAATGAATGTGGACATAAATGATTCCCTATATTAATACTATATGAGTGTCATGAATTGAAATTTTTCCATATGCCCATCAATATTTCTTTGAATAAGTTTTAAACAGGTATAACTCACTAGAAATCTGTAATATTCAATGATTTTAAAACATTCAAATCATGAGTTCCCCCAAGATGATTAAAATTATGTAATTAAAGATTACTACTACTCCTTTGATCATTTCCGTAAATCATGAACCATATAATAAAATAAAAAACCAGACCTAATAAATTCACCTAATTCCTAATAAACATGAATTAGATGACCACTCAATCAATCAAATCATAATCCCCTATGAGAAACACCAATCTAATTACAATTTTAGAATTTCAACTTTAAAATAAAAAATTAAATAATTCAATTTTACATAAATTCAACTTTTTAAACAACACATTCCTCTTAAACTCAATTTAAAAATTAAAAACATCTCATTTGTTATATATATATTTAAAATCATAATTTTTAATTTCTAAAAACCATGTATTTCAACAAAAATTACATTTCATAGTAAATTGTTATAAAGAATTAGAAAAATATTATGACCACATAAAAAACACCCTAAAATTCATTTTAAGCACAAATAACCTATTATCTATCAAAAAAATTGATATCAAAAACAATAAAATTCAAATGGATATTTTTCTTTTGCGGTTTGGATGCACATTTTGATATACTATAATCATAATTTGCAACTGACCAATGGGATCTCTGTAAACCAATGCACACATCACCACATAGTTACTCATTTTGAATGGGAAAATAATATACCTCATGTCCTTATAACATTTCAATCCTAAATAAAAGTCATAATATGAAAACAAAAAAATCATTGAACTAAGACTCAATTATTTTAATCTCATGTTATATCTATTTTGTTAATGAGTAGTGGTGATTATGAACTCATCCATAACATTACTTTTGATCTCCAATTATACTTGACCCCATATAATAGTCATCCAATTAATAAGGTATCCCCATGAACCTCAACCCTATTAAGAACTAATACATTGTTACCATTTTTTCGTTAAACTATTCTCGGGAACCCTTAAACCGTGTACCTAAGATTGATCGTGACATGATCCCACAGGTGTTCATACACTATTGTACTTGGATCATTGAACCATGAAATTAATGTAATATCATTGGGAATAATTTATCTTAATTAAATTATATTAATTATAAGTTATATAATTGTAGCTCAAATATAGTATACTGAATTCAAACATTTATCTCCATACATTAAGAATATAAGAATATTTAATTTAAACAATGATATCAATGAAAATGAAATAAAATTATATCATCTAAATAAATATACAACCAAACAAAATCCTCTGTTGAACTAGGGAATAAAATAGAAAATACATCTACAACATGAAAAAAAGAAAATACCATAATACCATAAAAGAACTCAATATGACTCATAGTCATCTTCTATCCTCCAACCCAATCCAACCACTCTACGAATGAGCTAAATCCCCAATTTGATCCTACTAGAGATCCATTAGGTATACAAAAACTATGTATTGTATGTACATTGTATGTATAAATAGCCTATTATGATTTCAACAATGTCTCTATGATTTCCATTTTCAAAACATTCCTAGAGAAAAAGATTGAAATGCAGTTTTTTAAAATGCATTTTTTCTTAATTTTATTAAGGGAACACATAATTATTTTTGAAAATTTTCTTTGTAAACAACAAAAATCTTGTAAAATCATAAAAATGTTCTTGTATATATAAATTTACAAACTATATTTTTCGTCCCCTCTTTTAAACTATTACATTAAAATCTCCCAATAATAACTATAGTGATGATCAAATGAAACATTAACTAAATTAATGACCTATAATGAAATGATAAAAATCATACCAATAGAATAATATAAATAGTAAAAAGATAATAAAATTAATGAAAAAATAATGAATTGAATATTTATTCAAGTGTAGTAAAACTATATCATATATCTTATAAGTAATGACAAAATGTAAGGTAATAATTGTAAAATAATGAGAATTCGTGTAACTAATCATTGATAAATAATAAAATCCTATTCCAATGAACATAGACGTACTAAGGTGGAATCATCTATTGGTCCATTTTCTCATCTGTCTTATATAACAAATTCACTTCAACCAACTAACCTCATTGTTGTCACTCTTCTAGGTTAAAACGTATCATGAAACGGGTAGGGAATTTTTTGTCTCATAATGAATATATAGAAACCCTATCTCAATCCCTCGCTACTACAAATAGGATTCCAGTTTTAACGTCCCGGTTCTGGAAGCCACCCAGAGGCGCCACAGTACTCGGTTGGTCACATGGCCTCAAGCGCATTTCCCCGAATGCCAGAGGCTGCCGACTAACAGCGAGGGCAATGGGTGTGATAGTGGGGAAACTATTCCCTCATTGGCGTATTACACAGTTGAAATAACAAGATATTCAATAGAGGAATCCGTAAATATACCACAAAAATAACAGTGGAAGAATGATAAAAAACAACTGGAGAGAAAATATATGTAAATAATGCATGATATATATATATGTCTACGAAAATAGCCAAACAAGTCACAATGCTAAATATAGTACTATACCAAAGTATAATTGAAAGAAACAGATGAGAAACTCTGTAGCATTGCAAGCCTAGGCTTGGTTCCATTCTCTCCAGCTCTAGTGCAATCAAGAACTTGAAGTAGAAGGGTGCTTCCCCTTATCTATACCTGAATCAATGTAAGCTATTTGGGCCCAAAAACATGACCCAAACAGTGTGTGAGATAAAACTCCAAGTAGGAAACCACCCAAAGATCTATTCCTAACAGTGAGTGAATATATGGCATGTAAAAGTATAGAAAGCAGTAAACAGGTCAGTACACAGCATCAAATAATCCACAGTCTCTAGCACATAATTTACAAACAAGTAAGCAGTAACTCAAGAAAAAAGAACAAAAAGGTAACCTTTGGGTAGTTCTCACATCCTAAACTCTTTTGTTTAACCTACAATTACTAGAAACCCTCTAGGAAGCACACACAGTCTCACCCCTCTGGTTCAGCTAATGAATAGACTCTCTAAGGAAGCACTCACCGTCAATTCCCCCTATAGTCTCGTATCGTACTAAAGGTGCTCTGGGGAAGCACTCAACGTCTCATTCCCACTATGGCCCATGTCCAAGAAATATAGACACTCTGGGGAAGAACTCAATGTCAATTCCCCATGTGGTCTCGCATTGTATTATAAAGACACTCTAGAGAAGCCCTTACATCCATTCTTTCTATGGTCTACAACACTAGGTTCTCACAGCCCTGTGTGAAGTCAGCAAGTATCGCATCACGTATTGGCTGAAGTATCCTCATGAACTACTTGGATAGCATCTAAAGAATCTCAGAATGGCAGAACAACAGTCACACCATCCTACAACTAGGCATGGAACTAGAAATAGACTAATAGGAAAAACTACACCAAACGGTCGTAAACAAGAAACACATACATGGGAAAAGAATCCATAGCACAATAAATTACTATATTCACAAAAAATAATCTCTAATCAAGCATATAATGAATGTAGGCAAACAATAAGGGAAAAAAGGAAACACGCAATACCCCGTTCAAGGGTATTGGTGTAATTTGCAAAAAATACTAAAAGACATTCTACAAAAAGGCAGAAACCACTTATCTCGAAGAGAAGAGATTTATATACTTGAAACACGATGCTTGAGTCTCCTTATAACGCCATAGATCTATAAAAACGCATAAAAATTTCAAATCATTATAACTTGAAAAAGAGGAAGAATTGGAAAACAAAGCTCTAGGAGAAGGAAGAGATTATTGATGCGGTTCCAACACAATCAACAATGGTCAATTTGAAGAACGAATGATGTCTCAGGGATTTTTTGAAGATCTGCAACCGTACAGACACTCTCGGTCAAAGAAACTGGAGAAGAAGACGTTTCTAGGGTTAAGATGCCACCACAGTGCATTTAGTGAAAAAAAAATGAAAGTACACAGCATTTACTATTGGAGTACAAGGCATGTAAAAGGATTTTCTGTACTTCACGTTAGGTGGACTCCAACTCAACCCTACATGGCTGTGTGTGTGACCACGACGTGGACAGCACACAGCCTCTAGCAGAAACAAGGTACATGGTGTGTACTTATAAATTACACGGCGTGTACTTCAAAAATTTTCATAAACACCACTTTTTTTAAAAACTACTAAAAAAGGAAAAAGATACTTAAAATAAGCCCTGTGTTCTTAAAAACTTTCACCTTAAATAAATTCATCCTCGAATTTTCCTAGCGAGGCATAGAATAAGAAACCCCGAACAGCTCTAGCCACTATGATCGTACATCAGCCTCCCTCTCCCAAGTCTCGTTCTGTACTTTCCCATGCTTCCATAGCACCCGTACCAGAGGAACGTACTGGCCACGGGGAACATTCATACTGCGATTGACAATCCAGATTGGATGTTCCTCAAATGATTCATCTATTTCGAGCTCAAACTCATTAGGTTGAAAGACAAGATATAGGTCTGAAAAGTAACGTCGGAGCTTAGAAACTTGGAAGACATCATGCATAGACTGGTACCTATGAGGTAACTACAGTTGATAGACAACCAGCCCAACTCTCTCCAACACCTCAAACGGCCCAATGTACCTTGGTGAAAGCTTACCATGTATCCGAATCCTCTTATGTCCCAACCTCGGTTCGACATGCAGGAAAACCTAATCCCCAACATCAAACTCTAGACGTCATCTCTATTGATCAGCATAATATTTTTGATGAGAGTGTGTCATAGCCATCCTCTTCCGAATCAACTCTATCTTCTTTGAGGTCTCCTAAACAAGGCGAGGTCCCAAAAAATCTGCCTCTCATGCCTCTATCCAGCATAAAGGTGATCGGCATGGCCTACCGTACAAATCCTCGTAAGGTTCCATCTGAATAGTCACCTGAAAACTGTTGTTGTATGAAAACTCCACAGAAGGTATATACTTCTCCCAAAAACCTCTAATGTCTAGAATGCATGCTCAGAGCATATCCTCAAGCACCTGAATCATATGCTCAGACTGTCCATCTATCTGGGGATGGTATGATGTACTCAAAAGTACCTGTGTACCCAAATCCTTCTAGGTCCCCTTCCAGAACCAAGAAGTAAAATGCGGATCTCTGTCTGAAACGATGTAGTGCAGAACTCCATGCACACATACTATCTCTCGGATGTACAACCGTCCCAGCTCATCAACATTAAAGGTATCCTTGATCGGAATGAAGTGAGAAACCTTCGTGAGTCTTTAAATGACAACCCATACTGTGTCACTCCTTCGAGGTGATCTCAGCAAACCGGTCACGAAGTCCATCACGACGTCATTCCACAACCACTCGAGAATGGGTAACTACAGTAAAAGACATATTGGTCGCTGATGTTCCCCTTCACCTGCTAACAAGTGGAACACCTCAAGAAAAAACCAGTAACATATCTCTTCATACCTGGAAACCAATACTATCAGTGTAGATCATGATAAATCTTGGTGAAGCATGGATGAATTGCCCAAACTGAGGAATGAAAGTCCTGCATCAGCTCCTCAAGTATGTCTGCTGGCACCCATACACATTCTTGTAAATGCAAGACCTCATCCTCACCCACTCTCTATATAGGAAGAAGGTCTTCTCTCAAAACACTCTCCTGTAGTAATAGCCCTTCTGATTCTGATCGCTGCCTCATCTGTACCCAAACAAGAAGAGAATAGGTAACAGCTACAGAAGATAGAAAGTCTACCCTTGTCTGTCATGCACCTCCAAATGCATCTCAGAGAACAGAGCCATAAGTTTCCACTCACTAATGGCCTCATTAACTGCCTGTATCTGTGTCCTCATGATCAACGCATCAGCCACTACATTGCCCTTTCCCAGTGTATATGCAAGCTCAAAGTCAAAGTACTGTAGTTACTCAACCCACCTGCGATGTCTCAAATTTAGATCACGATGAGTGACGATGTACTTGAGACTCTTGTGGTCGGTGAAAACCACAAAGTTCTCTCCCAAATGATAATGTCTCCAATAGTGACGCATGCCTTTCGTAGGGCATGGGAAAAAAATTATTTCCTAAGTTAAAATATAGTAATTTGTTGACCTAGGATGTCTCTCGAAGAGAAGTGCGCACAAAATATTTTGTCACTTTAAAACAAGGGTAAAAATGATGTTCTTTTTAGAGGAAATTTTAAATTCAAATGATTGAGAAACTATAATATTAAAAGGTGGATTAGGTCAGGGTCGGTTTCGTAATTTTAATGCTATCCTTGTTCAATTTAATTCAAACTTATTCTTCTTAGTTTATTTGAGGGATTTTCCATAACCGTTTCCTCTCACTTCCTTGGTAAAATTTTGATAGTGAGAGAAAACCTTACCAATATCTCAGTTTGGTCAAGTCTCCATCCATGTGTAAAATAGTTTTTTTGAATATCCCTAATTGACATGGCCAATACCCAATCACGTCTTTTTTATCCCAAACAATCATGAACATTCACTATACCTTTTACACTTACTGACGATCGTTGAGTACATCCCCACCAATCCATGGTTTATTTCATTGTATATAAACCAGAAATTATTGGAGGGAGATAATGATTATTTTACCAAGGAAAAAATCAATAAAGGAATTAAAATTCAAGAATGATTGGACTTGATAATAAAATCCTCTATAAGAAATTGAAAAAAAACTTTAAAGAAGATAGAAATTTCATTCAATTACGTTCAGTAACTCTAGAATTACAACATAGAAAACCAACTGTTACCCAATCACTCCAAATGTTTACCCCACCATGGTAAGGGTAATAGAGATGAATGGGGAAGAAGAAGGCATTACAAAAATATGAAAAAGAAAATAAATAAAATAGAAAGCCAAAAAATTATCCTTCTTGGTGTCTCAAAAGGAATGGGATGGAGAATGGGTTACATTGAGGGGGAGGACCTCTCCTCCATTTATATCCAGAATTTTCCACCACATGTTGACAAGTTTTATCCCCATTAAATGAAGTCTTCATGCGTTGATCCCTTATTGAATATTCTTCATTTTATTCTTGGTCGTTTACCCTCAAATGTTTAGAGGATTTGGACATGTAATCCGAGAGTATGCCTGTTTTACTCTCACAATTTATTCAATCCAGTCAGACACACCAAATCGCAAACATCTAGATTAGGATGCTTTAAGGACCCTTAAAACAGCCAATTACCACTACCTTACTTTCACGAAAGACGTTATAAAATTCCTTGTGACTCCACCCACCAAATATCAAAAAAATTGGGCCCACCAAAAATTATTTATGGACCCCACATCAAAAATCTACAGAACTATAAATATTTTTCAAGAGACAACTTGTGAGCTACTTTTGAGCTTCTATATGGTTGATTCAACATTTGGTCCAAAATTATTAATGAAACCCTAGATGTTTAGAATCTGGAAAAAATTTAATTTTTCAATTTGGATTAGGGTATAATATGTTATAGCCAAACTATAGAAAAATTTAAAATAGTTAAAAATATGAAATTGAGCATTTTTAATTTTTAGCTCAAAATAACACCAATATCATAAAAATTAAGCAATTCATCTTATTGTAACAATTATGTGGGTTTAAAACAATTAAATTAAATGTAAATTTAATTGAAAATATTTTCTCTATCAATTCCCCCATACTTAGCACTGGGACTCCTGGATAAGTAAAAAATAAAATCAAATCAAATCCAAAACACATACCAATGAGATCTACCAAATAAATACCTTGAAACAAAAAAGTTATAAAGCCTCAAAAAAATTATTTCATGTTATCCATTTTGGATTTTAATATATTTCCACTTCATTTCTTTTCTCATTCAAAAAAACACCTACCTCACATGAATTTTCTATCATCTCACAAATGTAAATTTTGAACAACGATTTTCTCATCCAAACTCAGACAAGAGTCACCAAATGCATGATAAATTACTTCTTCCCCACCTGATGTGAGTCAAAGACAAGTGTTTCTCATGAGTAATTTTCAAGGTTTTTCTGTGGCTTCTGGTTGGTAGGATTTAGATGTTAAAAATTCTAAGGCCTAAAAAGTATGTCTTGTCTCTTTTTGAAACAAAATTTCCAGATTCTAATTATCACTCAAACATGGTCTCCTTCTCTTCCCCTTTGTAGAAAATGGGCTCCATCATCATTCAATCAGCTCAAGATTTCATCATCAAAAATTTCAATCTATTCAAACATGATTTTTTTGAAATCCTTAGAATGGCACAACTTTTAACAAAATGAATAATTCATTAGAAAAATGAGCTCTTCGATAATTTATATTCCACCAAAAGTATCACCAAATGAGGTAGTACACCATAAAACATCTTCCCCTACACTTATGTTCAACTAGATCATGCAATATTACTTCAAGGGAAGGTTTGATAGGGAAATTTTTCCTGTAATGTGGCTAACCTAATAGGATATTCATGGCATCTAAGGGATTATGAAGGATAAATGTAAAGGTGATCCATAAGGAAAAGTATTATTTTGAAAAGGGTGATTAAAACCAAATAAATTCCCCAATCATTTAAAACACATGTACCCCAAACCCTCAAGTTTTGAAAGGAACAAATCAAATTATGGTTTAAGAATCCATGGTCTGGTTCTCTCAAGAAGTTAGACGAATGAAAATAATATGACAAAAATGGTTTAGAAGCCTCACAATAATGCGATTTCAAAGATATAGACAGTGAACTATGGCATGGGTTTCAATAATCAGTGTAATTTTCATGAAATTCCAATTGATTTGAACTCAAAACAAAGTCATTACAGCATTAATTTAAGCTCAGTTTCAAGTAATAAATTAGTTTACTCATTGACATGGGTTTCAAAAAATTTAATATTAATCATTTCAGCTCAAACATTTCAAAAAAACACAAAAAAGTTGAAAAATAAACACACAAATATCTAAAAAAACAAAAAAAAAAATTTTTTTATGAATGCAGTAATCCAAACATCAAATGAAAATCCTTAACTACAATGGTTACCTCCCCCACACATAATTGATGAAGTGTCCTCAGGGAATTCAAATGGATTTAACATGTAAGTAGATTTTTGATTGATTCACATCAAATAAGTAAGTATAAAGGAGAGGTAAAACCTGATATATTGGCAATGAAACATTGAGTTAGGCTCCGATGTGTTTCTATTTGAAAACCTAAAAAAGGTAAAAAGAGAACATTAGAAATTTATTAAATGAAATGAAAATATAATATGAATAAAAATAGAATGTCAAATCTTAGTTTAATCCCCCAAGTGGGCCCTGTGTTTTGACTGCCTCCATAGGGGTAGTTCTAATCGGTTATCCCCAATTTGATGGTGGGTGAGGTTTCTTGCTCATGAACCAACAAAAAATATTCATTCCAGCATGAAGTTGTTCCTTTTTTTTGATGACACCATGGATGTAGCATACCAATTCCACCCCCATTGTAGTGAGATATAACATGAATGGTGGGGTTCGAACAATGAATGAGTCCTCCAGTTTCATTGCTTACACTTCCAAAATTTATTCTTCATTAACCAGTGCATTCTCAAGAAATGAAGCATCAATGTAATAATCAAAGGGAATTTTAGATTGTATGTTTATTTCAACAAAATTAAAGCATGAAGAATCAATATCAATTGCATCCCCTTTATTGTAAGTATCTTGAATCTCATTTCCCTCAGGAAAAGCCACTTTTGTATCCTCTTGAACTCCTTCTGATATGTGGTCAACAAGCTCAGGGGGATTTGGATGATCATCATCAGGTGCATCTTTTTTTTCTTCTTCAACCAACAAGACAATATATATTTTTATGGAATCTGAGGATTTTAAACAAGGGGAGTTGATACACAATTCATTTTTAATAAAAGTAGAAGACAATGAGTTCATGAAAATATCATCTGCCTATTTTTTTTCTTCAATATTTTGATCATTTGAAATTACCTCTAGGAGTTCAGTAGTATAAGATAGAGGCATGTATTCTGGATCCTCACTTTGTTCTTCAAATTCCACCACGTTAGTGCTTTCTCCCTTTAATGATTCCAGATCTTCTTCATTTGGCAGGCCATCTTGTTCTTCACACTCATTCTAGAACTCGTTAGAATCGTGTTGATCCCCACCATGTAGCTCAGGCTCTAATTTCTCTTAGGTAGAAAGGAAAAATTCTATTAGCATTCATATTTGACTCTTTAGTCCTTTTATGGCCTCTTTGAGATCCTTCACATGAGATTGGGTATACTCTAAAATATCTTTTTCTTATTGTTGATGCACCTATGAGTATTCATTTTGTATCTCAACAATTTCATTATAAAATTCATAAAAATACACATGTAGTTCAATTAATTCTCTAGAAAAACCCTCCAACACTGGGTATTCGAGGTTCCCTTTAAGGTTTTGAAGGTGATCCTTGAATTCATCGTCCTTGATAATTTGAATTCGAGCTCCCTGAATCTACATATCCAAGAAAGAAATAATGTACTATATAGACCATGGTGAGTTAGAAATTTGTTCTTGTACTTGTGGGTAAGTGTTCAATGATTTAAAGAAATAATCATTTGATAACAACATGGCAAACGGTTTTTTAATTTTTTTTAATTTGAAAAAGGTCAAATATTTACAATTTCATTATGTCACTACCACCCCTGCAATAGTGCCATGTTTGATGAACACCTATAATAGAGCGTGGAAAAACAATTATTTCCTAACTTAAAATGTAGTAATATGGTTGAACTAGGATGTGTCCCAAAGAGGAGTGAACACAAAATATTTTTCACTTAAAATCGAGGGTAAAAATGTTGTGCTTTTGAGAGGAAATTTTAAATTAAAATGATTGAAAAACTATGGTATTAAAATTGTGATTAGGTCGGGGTCGGTTTACTAATTCTAATTATATAATTATCCAATTTAATTAAAACCTCTTCTTCTTAGTTTACTAAAGTGAGTTTCCATAATCGTTTCCTTTCACATCCTTGGTGAAATTATGATGGTGAGAGAAAACCTTACCAATATCACGGTTTGGTCTACTCTCCATCCATGTACAAAATATTTGTATTTAATATCATTAATTGACATGGGAAACTCCCAATCAGGTCTTGTTTATCCCAAACAATAAAAAACATTCACTACACCTTTTACACGTGTTGACGATCGTCAAGTACTTCACCACTAATCCATGGTTTAGTCCATCATATATAAACCAGAAATTAGTGGAGGGAGATAATGATTATTTTACCTTGGAAAAAATAAATAATGAAATTAAAATTCAAGAACTATTACACTTGATAATAAATTCCTCTATATTAAATTGAAAACAACTTTTATGAAGAATGAAATTTCATTCAATTACGTTCAAAAACTCAAGCATTACAACATAGAAAACCAACCCTTACCCAATAACTCCAAATGTTTACCCTGCCATGGAAAGGGTAATCGAGATGAATTGGGAAGAATAAGTCATTAAAAAAATATGAAAAAAAAATAAAATAGAAATCCAAAAAGTTCTCCTTCTTGGTGTCTCGGAAGGAATGGGATGGATAATGGTATGCTTTGAGAGGGAGGACCTCTCCTCCTTTTATAGCCAGAATTTGTCCCCCTAATTTTGACTCGTTGTAGCCCCATTAAATGACATCTTCATGTGATGATCCCTTATTTAATGTTTTTCATTATTCCTTTTGGCATTTACCTTCAAAATCGCAGAATATTTGGACAAGTAATCCAAGTTTTATGTCCATTTTACTCTCACAATTTATTCTGTCCAGTTAGACATGAAAAATCACAACCCTACGAATGAGGATGCTTTAACGACCCTTACATAGGCCAATTACCATGGCCTTCACTTCATGAAATATGTTCTACAACCCCTTGAGCATCCACCAACCTAATATCACAACAATTGGACCCAACAATAATTAATTATGGACCCCACACCAACAATTTTAAGAACATTAAACAGTTTTCATAAGACAACTTGTGAGCTTATTTTAAGCTTCCATATGTTCGCTTCAACTTTTGGTCCAAAAATAGTAAATGAATCCCTTGATGGGTAAAATATGGAAAAAAGGAATTTTTCAATTTGGATTAGTGTAGAATATGTTATATCCAAACTACAGAAATAATTTAAAACAGTTAAAAATATGAATTGGGCCATTTTAAATGTTTAGCTCAAAATAACACAAACTAGTACTCACTCGTGCTAATGCACGAGGATATAATCCAATGCTCCAAAATAATATTCACTGCTCAAATTAAATATGAAATTCATTTCTGAATAACCTACACAATAATCATTGACCCAATATCGAATAAGAAACAATGTAATAAACGACACAGTACTTAGGAAGATACAATATGTACTTATTTGGAAGCATGGAAATTATCCATTCCAACTGGTGGTTCTTTTAGATGCAGGAAAACCCCTTATCATGTGTATATTGGCCTTAAATCTTCATCTCCATGAACTATTTTGGCATCCTAACTGTGAATTTTGGAATCCTCCAGAAGAGGCACAGGTTTTTGATGGGTTCCCATTACACATTCTATTATAGACGCGATCCTCATATGTGAAATTATCCAACTTCCTCTCAAAGTATATCTTCAAATTCTAGCTTGAAATATTTATATAGGGCAAAAAAATATTATATGAATTGAAACAATGCATGATTTCGGATTATACAGAATAGTTAGAAAATATTTGTGTCTGGGTAAGGCTTTTGCAATAAATAAGGAGGGATAATTAGCAAGCAGTAGTAGTAATAAAAAATTCAAATTTGAAATCATTGAATTTTTGTTACCTAATTAAAGATTCAATGTAATATATGGTGCATGGTAACAAAATCATTTAATATCAAGATATTTATCTCAACTTATATGTAATATGATGGAAAAAAATAATAGGGATACTACAAGTATACATGAATTAAATATGTACTGAATCTTGGTGTCTCTGCCTACAAGAGAATTTCATATGAAATATTCTTCAAAAGCTTTGGATCCCTGCATTGTAAGAGGATGTAATACATTACTTCTAGTTGAATACTTATAGAACTAGTATTCCCTATAGTAAACTCATAGTCCAAGAAAATTTATTTGAGAAGAATATCACCCCCAATATGATTCTCTAGTAGATAGAGACAAGCAAGGGAATCTACAGGTACCTATAACTCCAAAATGAATTCTACAATATGAAAAGGATGGCTCATAACAATATTGGTATATACAACTGATAATATAAATAATACACATATTATATCTCAATTTATCTACAACATTTCATAATGATTTCTTTTCCAGGTATGCATCATCATATGGTCCTAGATGATGGCACCATAAGTTTTGAATAGGACACATGTAGTGATTGTAATTGACATTAATTATCACATATGATAGATTCAATGTAATACAGGGTTCCTCATTACAGAATCATTGAGAATCAAGAGATTTATCTCAACTGATATGCAATATGATGGGAAATTTAATAGGTATGACTATAAGTATACATGACTTAAATATGTATTGAATGTTGGTGTCTCTGACTACAAGATAATTGCAGGTGAAATCTGTTTCAAAAACTGTGGATCCCAACATGTATATAGGTAGGAGGACATTACTTCTGGTTTAACACATATAGATCCATTATTCCCTATAGTAATCATTGATTCCAAGAAAATGTAGCTGAAAAGATGATCACCGCCAATATGAATCTCTAGTAGATGTAGACAAGAAAGGTATGCATAATCATATGGTCCTAGATGATGGAACCATGATTTTGTCATAGGAGTGCATATAATTATGAGAGACCATTTTAATAGATGAAAAAGAAAAAGAATAGAGTAAATGTATATGAATTTTTATATTTTTTAGGAAGATTTGAATTCATTTTCAATTTTGATCATAATAATTGTTGTGTAAGCACTAAAATAAAAAATTAAAGATAAATCCAAGATAAGGTACTGGATGTAATAGTTGAAAAACAAAAACAATAGAGTAAAAGTATATGAATTTCTATATTTTGAGGAATATTTGAATTAAATTATCAATTTTGATCAGAATAATTGTAATGCAATCACTGAAATAAAAAATTAAAGATAAATCCATGATAAGGAAGTGGTTTTAATAGTTTACAATGAAAAAGAATATAGTAAAAGTATATGAATTTTTAAATTTTGGGGAAGATTTGAATTCATTTTAAATTTTGATCACAATAACTGTTATGCATGCATTGAAATAAAAAATTAAAGATAAATCCACGATAAGGTAGTGGTTGTAATAATAAAATTGAGAAATGTAAAATTAAATGAAATAATAATAAAATCAATGAGTGGAGTCATTCACCCATGCTAAGTGGCTTCAACATAGATCCTTCAACAACTTGAGTAGACCACACAACATGAAATTGAATAAAAATATTAGTTTAATATTGATTAAATATTGATGTATCATGATAATTAATATCAAAATTCTATAAAAACTCAAATATGTATACAAAATAACTGAATATAAAATATGTAAACACATATAGTAGTGCATAAATTTCCCATAAACCAAATATTTCCTTAATATATCATTTCCATAATCACTTCTTGTAAATCATGGTTCGGTAATGAGATGAAACAATGCCTTTCATAATGAATGATAATGATTGAAGAGAAAAAAACACATTCCAATGACCCACTGCTCTAAAACACATGATACAATGCTCTAAAATACATGATATGGTGCTCTTAAGAATGATCCAATGATATAATAAATCACAATATCCTATGCTCAAACAAATTACAAGTTCAACGACCTAAAAATACATGATCCACCGATCAAAGAAAAAACATATTCCACTACTCTAAAAAACAATGTGTTATAAGAAATACAATACATGATCTAGTACTGAATTAAAATACATGATCCACTACTAAATTAAAATACACGATCCACTATCGTAAAAAATGATACACTTCTTTAAAAAAAGTCATGTCAGATTTAGTAGAAGTAACTAATAACAATTTGAAGTTAAATTCATGACGACCAATATCATAAAATTCATCAAATTAAAGTTATTGTTTTACCTTGTTTTTTTAGTGATGAGGAGTCATAGTGGTGGAATAAGATCTAATAAACCTTGACCAGATCCCATACATAATCATGCAATATGTTTACCTGCAGTTACAGTAATATTTAAAAATTCCAGAAATATCTATGTATGAAAAATATGAAAACAGTTTCACATAAATTATCTAGATTCAGTTCTGTTTCAAAAACTTATAGGATATTATATAAGTTTTGGTGTCATCTAAATGTAGGTTCACCGAACTGATATCTCAAATGTATTCATTGAAATGGGATGTGAAACCATCTTTAAATTTCAATGGGGATGACAATATATCCAAGACCTTTGGTTCCATAGAAAAACACTCCCCAACTCATGTTTTTCTAGGAGAAGAATCCAAATTCCTAGTAGAATTTAGATGGCATACCCAAAATTCCCAGAAGATCCACCATTACTAAAATAGAAATCATCATCTAAACATATTTACAAGTCACAAATAGATAAACACATGATTCACTACAACAACATAAAAATTATAACATAATCAAACATAATTTAAAACATAAATCCAGTGATGGTTTTTCAATATTAGTGTTGAATTGAAGTATTTTATTCTAAAACATAAATAGTGATTCCCTCAACTTGGTTTTATGTTATTTTTCAAAACATAGATAGTAATTAACTCTATTTGGTTTACTTTTAGTTGGGAAAATGGGGGAAAGAGAAATATACAAATCATTAGTGAATATAAAATATTATTGAAATGAAAATGAAAATACCAAATAAATTCTACAATACAAACTCTATGTTGAACACTAAAACAAATGAAACAAACCTTATAAAAAACTCAAAGCAGTGGACATCAGGTTCTTTCAAGTAAAAAAAAATTATTTAGACTCACCCAATCCTTCCATTATAATGATTAGAATGAATTCAATGAAGTCACTACACCATGAATAAAATATGGCCACTCCTGACCCCATACAGAGGATAGAATCCATAACCGAATAGGAAAACCATTTCTCAATGTCAGCTGAAATCCACTGATGTTCATCTTGAAGACACCAATTTATATCGCATACTGGAATGGGATTCTCCCATATGCAAGGTTCGGTCAAGTGCAAGCTCAATCCCTGGCCCAATATTTGATGATTTCCGCAAATCGGTCTTCATACTATTTTTAGTATTTCATGAAGTACAACTCCATTACAGAAATTTCCTTAATATCTAAATTTGCAGGTTGAGTCACCTGCAATATATAAATAAAAATAATCAACATTCATCTTAAAAAATTATGTGCATTATTAAAAATAATTATTTTACAATTAATAAGGACACCCATTGGTTGATCACCAAAAAATAATAATTGAGTAAACTATATATATTTAAAATATGTTGTTAAAGGTACCTATGAAAGCATTGTATATTGGCTTTTAATCTGAAAAAACCTAGGTTAATACATTCATTGAACAAAAGAATGTGTATTTTTGTTGAATAGAGTGAAAAATTACAATACTTCAGCTTGAGATTTAGCTCAAACTCATTACACAACTTAAACATAGTCAAATACTGGTTTTCAAAATTCAAATTTTATTTGATTTTGAAAATAAAAAAATCAAACCCACCCATTTAAGCATCACTAATGTACATGAAATTTAAAACAAATAAAAATATAAAAAGAATTTATAAATATCTTAAAATAAAAAATCTAAATTAACAATAATTTATATATTAAAATAACAATATGGTGATTAATCTCCTTAAATACGGAATGGAACTTACAAGATGCTCAATATAGTTGAATTCAAGTTGTTTTATAGCATTAGTATGTCGATCTCATATTCAAATCAACAAATATAAAGTGAAACTCATTGAATGTCCAGTCAAACTCATGAAGAATGTGATTATCACTGTATCATTTACTGCTTGAGTTGTAAATAATATAAACTTACATGCATCCTATCATGTTGAAGAGTTAGTTCGGAAAAAAAAAATACTTGCATCAATCCTCACTAAGACATATGTGATACAGATCTCTTAAGTTTCTTCTCGATGTTTGTAAATTGAAGGCATTCATTCCATCAGTCCATGCACATTCATCAATATTTCGGTTCATCGCTATGCTGGGATGAGAACAATCAAAGTATGTCTAGCAACTCTTAGACATGACCCAAAAATCTACAACATTGCATCATTGTACAGATCTGTTGACTTGTCTTGTGAGATGAATATCTCATAATGGAGACATAACTCATCGAATAACAACATAATCATAATAAAATACTACCCTGTCAATATACATTGGAGTAAATAGTGAATATATAATCGTCTAAAAGCATTATAATCTTCTGTTTCATATTTTTTTAGTACACAAAAATAAATATACAGTGGAGTCAATAGTGAAAACATATCACCTGCATTTATATTTTCGATGAAAGGGTGGTTAACTCCATGATTTTATGACCAATAACCTTAATTCATATAGTGTGTAAATGAAAATGAAAAATTATGCATGGTAGGGAGGTTAATTCCAAAATTTTAGGAAAACATTACTGTGGTAGAGATCTGGAACTTATTAGTATAGAATTCCCTTGATCTCTTCATGTGCAGGGTGATTCACCTGCAATATATAAAAATAATAATCAATATTCATCTTAAAAGAAGAAGTACGTAATTAAATCATTATGAGAAGAATATCCCATAATTGAAAAAAAAACTCACTGAATCACAACTTAATCATACTAAAATACTACATTGTCAGTATACATTGAAGTATATAGTGAAAACATAATCGTATTAAATAATTATAATCATCCATTTAATATGTTTTTATTTCAACAAAATCAATATATAGTGGAGTGAATAGTGAAAATAGATTACATTCATTCATATATTAGATGAAAGACATGTAACTCCATGATTTTATGACCAATAACCTATATTCACATAGTGTGTACCTACAAATAAATAATGATTCATGGTAATAAGCAGTAATAGTAATCACTCATTCTGAAGGATGTATTGATAATTAGATATATAAAACACATACCCACCAATAACAGGTTCAACTAATCCATGGACACAATATCCTGCAACATTATATTCAATTACATCTAAATAACACATTCAATCAAATCATGATGACATGAAAGAAAACATACCTACTGAAGGAGGCATCCAGAAATGGTTGAATCTGCATCAAGGTTCAATGTCAAGTCATCCGTGACATATAAGAATTTAGAGGAAGATTGATTCTCCAATGAAAAAGGAGGTGACATTGAAGTTGAAGAACTTCGTGAATTATTTGCGGGTAGTCTGCCACAGCAGTCGACAGTGAAGAAACATTTGGACGATTTGTGGATGGTGGAATCAGGAGTAGATGAAAGAAACAGGGAACCCTAAAAGAATCATTCTTTACATGTCTTAATGACATTAATGTAAGATCTCCAGAATGATTCATGTAGAATTAATAATGAATAGATTCAATTTGATGAAAAAATGGCATAAAATAGATGATGAGTAATGTAAAAATATGAATTAAATTATGATGTGATCATCCTTTGAAGGAAAATCTGAAAATGAAATGATTCAGCTGCATGAAACAATGGGATAAAATAAACTATGAGTAATGAAATGGTTTGTACTTACGGTGCTAATGCTTCATAAAATGAGGATAGAACACCTTTTGTTCAGATCATGAACATTATTGTCTCTAAATACTGATAGAGATATGTTAGTAACATATTGGGGCCCAAAAAACTTATCTTTGAAATCAGAAATATTGCATTAAATTGTGGAAGAATTATATCAATAGGGTTAAATAAATAGCTTAAAATCGGAGGATAATCTAACAGATTAGTTAGGAACAAAAACATACCTGGTGCAGGAGGAATCCAGAAATGGTTGAATCTGTATCAAGGTTCAATGCCCAGACATCCGTGAGATATACGAATTAAGAGGAAGATTGATTTTCCAAGGAAAGAGGAGCTGACAGTGAAGTTGAAGGGCTTCATGAATCATTTGCGAGTAGTCTGGCACATCGGTTGATGGTGAAGAAACATTTGGACTATTTGTGGATGGTCGAATTGGGAGTAGATGAAATAAATAGGGAACCCTAAGGGATGGTGACCGAACATGTGAACGGCTGGGTAGGGTTTTTTTATAGAGGGTGGTCGTAGATAGAGGAGGCGAACCCGGTCGATGATGTAGTGGACATGGGAGGTCTCACGAAAGGTAATGGTTGGAAGATAATATTTTCAGTGGGTACCCTAGGAGGAGGCGAGAGATGTTGTGAGCGGTATCGAAATGGTTTTGAGGGATTGAGTAAATGAGTGAGGTGGAGTTGGGGAAGTTGAAGCAACCGGTGGTGAGGTAGCCAGTGGCAGTGCAGGTGGAGGTGACACAGGTGGAGGTGAAGAAGGATCAGTCGGCCACAGTGAATGGGATGCAAGAGATGGAGAATGGGAAACCCTAATAGGGAGGGAAGAGCCGATAGAAATGTGGGTATTGGGATCCCATCAGTGGAGAATCGTGAAACAGGATGGAAGAGGGAATGTGGGAGCGGGATAGGATATCGCGGAGAAGAATAGGAAGCGTGCAGAGGGGCGATGTGGGTAGTCGGTTGGACGACACGTATTGAAAAATTTATTTGGAGGCCTGGAATGTTGACACATAGAAGTGGAGAATACCTAAGATTAGTATATATATAGATATCATAAAAACGATTCAATTCATCATAGATTAACAATTTTGTGGGTTTAAAACAATTAAATTCAATGTAAATTTAATTAGAAATATTTTTCTCTACCAAACAACGTAAAGCATGAAAAACTGCCACGAGCTTGAGATTGTGCATCAGGTAGTTCTTCTAATGTGGCCTCAACTGTCGAGACCCGTACGCAACGACTCCATCCCATTTCATAAGAATAGCTCCCAGCCTAATACCTGAGGCATCACAGTAGACAGTGTAGCTCTTTCCCGACTCTGGCAAGACTAGAATCAATGTAAAAGTCAACCTCCTTTTTAGCTCCTAAAAGGCTGACTAACAGGAATCTGACCATAAGAACTTCACACCCTTCTTGGTCCGACCTGTCAGTTGTGCTGCTAAGCATGAAAAGTTCAGTATGAAGCGTCTTTAGTATACAAGAATCCCTAGAAAACTCTACACCTCAAAGACGTTCATTGGTTGTTCCTAGGAAACTACTACTCTCACTTTCTCTAGGTCTACTGATACTCCTGTCTCTGAGATAACATGACCCGAAATGAGAATCAGATCTATCCAAAAGTGTCATTTTGAGAGCGTAGCATATAACTGATGCTCTCTCAGTGTACTCAAAATGATTTCAAGATGGGTAGAATGGTCACGTCGAGTGTGAGAGTAAACGAAGATGTCCTCCACTAAAACCACCAAGAAGGAATCCAAGTATGGATGGAACACTCGGTTCATCACTACCATGAAAACTTCTGGCCCGTTCGTGAGACCGAACGGCATAACTGTATACTCATATAGAACATACCTACTCCTAAAGTCGGTAAGAGGTATATCTGATGGTTTAACGTGCAACTGATGATAAGCAGCCCTCAAATCTATCATTGAGAACACCTAGTCTCCTCGATGCTGATCAAAGAGGTCATCAATCCTAGGTAAGAGATATCGGTTATTGACCGACAACTAGTCCAGTTTCTAATAATCCATACACATCTTGAGGGTACCGTCTGCCTTCTTCGCAAATAGAACATGTGATCCCCAATGAGAAGTACTGGGACGGATGGAACCCTTTTCCCGCAACTCCTCCAACTACTTCTTGAGCCCCAGTAACTCAGGTGTAGCCATCCTATAGGGAGGAATGGACACCGGTGCCTATCCTGGAACAAGATCAATGGAAAACTCTACCTCATGCTCTGAAGGAAAACCTAAAAAGTCCTCTAGAAAGGCATCCATTAAACGATCCACCGCTAGAGGAATTTCTAATTGTGAATTCTCTTGGTCATCCAGATAAAGACTAGCAATTTGAGCTGTAACTCCTCCTAGCCAATGATGCTCGAGTCTTACTATACTCTCCTAGACATCCCACTCGCCTCAATGAAGAAAAGATCCACCATCTGGTGATATGAAACTCACCATGCGGTGATAACAATCAAAGACTACCTGGAAGGGAACTAAACAGTTCATTCTGAGAATGACATAATAGCTCATCATATCTAGGACATAGAGATCCCATAAGAAGTGACTACCTACAACCTCAAGAGGGCACTCTCTGCACTAACATACACTAACCATTCTAGTCCCCAACGTTGAGTCTAGCATCCAAGTATCAGTAGAGGAAGAGATGCAAAGACCAAATCCCTACACAACATCAACAAAGATAATGTTTTATGTAGAATCAGTATCAAAAAGAGTATAAGATAAAATTGAGGCTACTAAGATCATACCTCGAACTGTAGAGGGTTCGGGATCCTGTTCCTACTGGGTCTGCTCCCCTGCAAAAGACTAACCCGTACCAAGACACTGTGGCCCTGCCTGACTTCTCTGATATGATCCGCTCTATTGTCGCTGATTGACCGAGGACTGGCCACCCCGGCCATGACCTCCACCTCGGAATGAACAGCCGAAAGAACTCCAGTTCCCAGGCGGGTGAGAAACTGCTGGCGCTGCTTCTGAACAAGGTGTCATGGAAGAACCCCAGTCACCAGCTGCTGGTGAGAAAACCTAAAAGAATCACTGAAGGTGACCCATATTTCCCCTTGATCGGAACTCCACTGGGTCTCTCTGGAACTGTGGCCTCATATGCCCAGCCCTTCCACACTGATATCATATAACCTGGCTACCTGAAGATGTTTCTCGCTGCATTGAATCACTATAGGTAGACTCCCTACGACGCTTCCTGCTATCATCTAGAGAAGCACTAACTCTGGAAGAGTAACCTCTCTATCTCTCAACTCCAGAATCCCTTAGATTGAAATCTACAATCAGTGCCTGGTTGACAATGGAGGCAATGGAAGTCAACCTGATGATATTTACCTGTTAGCGGATCTCCTGTCTGAGGCTGTCCTCAAACTTCCTTGACAAGAACAACCCATCTTCACTCTAGAGGGGTGTGAAAATCTGACGCTCTGTGAAACGATAGGAATACTCTATGATAGAAAGAGTACTCTGGGCTATGCTCATGAACTCCCAAGCTCGGTTGGCCCTGAGGGTCTCTGGATAGATGTAGTCAAAAAAGAAATTCTGAAACTCCTCCTATGCCATAACTTACTGATGACCCGCCTATGTGATCACGCCACACCATATATTGTCAGAGTCACGTAGCATGTAGGTAGAGAGCTTGACCTGCCTCTCTGAAGGCATCTCCAAATGCTCAAATATTGTCATCATGGCTTCTATCCATGACTCTGCAGCCTGAGGTCCTCCTTCCCCTGAGAAGCTGGGAGGATGCTACTACTGGAAAACCCGCATCAAGTCTTCCATATTCAAGGGAGGAGGCATAGCTCCCTGTAAGGTCTGAATCATCCTCATACAACCTTCCCTAAATTGCACATCGGTACCTGTAACTGGTATCACTACTGATGCCAAGGATGGCATAATAGGAGGATTTGTGGGATGTCCCTGATCGGCCATATCCGGTGTCTTATCACCACCTAGAAACTGGATTACAATCGGAGGATGTCTCAGTTACATGACTCTACATGGTCATACGTACACCATAGATTGAATATTATCAATGAACTGAAAAACTGAAGGCAGAATAAGGAACATGGAAAAGAAGGCATTCAAGTTATGCCAAACATGACTACACGTCATGTACTTTACCTACGTGGCGTGTTCTCTTTTTTCATTCACATGGGCATGTACTTCTACCTAAAATGGTAATGTAACACCCCAAATACATGGTGTGTTGTCCTAACACATGACATGTACTTGAATCCTATTCCCTACCTGAGGCCTTCTACATGGTTAACCCACACATCTCCTCTAAAACAAAACTACATGGCGTGTTCAAGGAAGACACGACGTGTAATAGACATGCCTTACTTGGCTCATGTTGTTATCGAAACAGTTAGAAAAATGGCTCGACACTACACGGCGTGTTTCATATGGACACAGCGTGTACGAGACAGGGTAACACTGACCTGTGTTGTTCATGATATGGTCGGGTACCTAGATTAGACTACACGGTGTGTAAAATTCAGACACAGTGTGTATGTGAAAAGACAACATTGCATGTGTTGTTCGTGACAGGGCTGGGGTACCAATTTCATACTACAAGACATGATAAACCAGTACACGGCATGTTCCTACAATATTTCACCACCCCGTGTCCTTTCTCGCACAGTCAGTGACACAGCTAAAGACTAAACAGTGTGTATTCATAAAGTACATGTCGTGTATTCTGGGTTTTTTCGGATAGTAGCCTCAGAACTACACTAGAGCCTAGAAAACACAGAAAACAAGCGTTAAGGTGCCAAATTCCAATTCGCGAGGGGCCATACTCCCCATGAATCAGAGCTTGGCATCTTATACAAGTTATAACCAGTCAATCTGGAAATGAACCACCAAATTCTGGACCATGAGAGACCATAACACCTCAAGAACCAAATATTGGCACACATTTAAGAAAATTACTATACAAACAAATCCTCTATCAAAGAATTGAGATTCTATCAAAGCATATATCACAACAGCATGCATAATTTACACAACATCTGTCACAAAAACATACAATATCTAATGCAACCTAGATGGCATGGAATGAATGTATGGCATGTGATTTCTAACAAGTGATTATATGATGCATCATATGGTATACCCTCATCTCATCGGGTTGCAACAGAAATAGAACCGCAATAACAACAACGGTAACAGTAGAAAGCATGTGAATCACCCAACGGTGAAATCAAATATACTATAAAATTGCAAACCTGTAAAATTGTAATAAACGAGGTAGTACGGATTTTTTTTGTAAACGGGTTAGCTACTCCCAGGCACAACTCATTACCAAGTACCTATTTCGTCTTATCCCTGGATATAGTCTCCATATAGTAAGTCAAGAAAAAATAGATCGCCTGATACCACTTTGTAAAGTCCCGGTTCCGGAAGCCACCAAGAGGTGCCTCCATACTGTGGTGGTCACATACCCTTAAGTGCATTTCCCAAAACTCCAGAGGCTTCCGACTAGCAGTGAGGGCCTTGGGTGTGATAGTGGGAAAATTACAACCTTGTTTGAAGAGTACAAAGTGGAGGTAACAACACATACAATAGCAGAAGTAGTAAATATACCACAACAATAATAGCGGAAGACTGATAAAAAACAACTGGAGCAGAAATATATCTAAATGTTGCATGATACATATATGTCTAGGAAAACATCCAAACAAGTCACAATGCTGAATACAGTACTAAAACAAAGTAAAAAAGAATGAAACAGATGAGAAACTTCTCAACATCGCAAGCCTCGGCTTGGTCCCATGCTCTCTAGCTCTAGTGCATTCAGGAACCTGATGTAGAAGGGCATTTGACCTTATATATACCTGTAACAATGTAATCTGTTTGGGCCCAAAATCATGACCCAAATAATGTATGAGATAAAATTCCTAGTAGGCAACCACCTGAAGATCTGTGCCTAAATGTCAGTGAATATATAGTAGGTAAAAGTACAGAAGGCAGTAAACTAGGAAGTACACAACATCAAAAAACCCACAGTCTCTAGCATATAATTTACAAACAAGTAAGAAGTCACTCATGAAAAAAGAAAAAACTGGTAATCTCTGGGTATTTCTCAAAGCCTGACCCCTGTGGTTCAACCTACAAGTACTAGGAACCCTCTAAGAATCACACACAGTCTCACCCCTGCCGAGTAAATAAGGTTTTCCTTATGACTCTTCCATTCCTTCTTGTTTTGAAAATCACAAACACCTTATCTTTAAGAAAATCACTTTTATAAGGAAAATTGCTTTTATAAGGAAAATCGCTTTTATAAGGAAAATCGCTTTTGTAAGAAACATTATTCTTATCATATTTTCATTCATATTTTTCCTAAGTATAAAATTCGGATTCATTTCTGTTTTCTCAAATTTGTTTGAAACTTTGATATAAAGTATTCTGTTTTAGGATCCGAATTCTGGATAAGAACTGTAAGGAAGTTTCACTCTGAATTCCAGATGCGAACTGTAATAAAGTATCATTCCGAATTCCGGATACGAACTCTGACTAAGTTATATTCCAGATTCAGGATACAAATCCTTATGAAGTTCGACATTGAATTCTCATTACGAATTCTAATGACAAATTCTCATTACAAATTCTGATAATGAATTTTCATTAAGATTTAAGATGACGAATTCTCATTACGAATTCTGATGATTAATTCTCATTCTGAATTCTGGATACGAATTCTCATTATGAATTCTTAAGATGAAATCTCATTATGAATTCTGGTGATGAATTCCCAGTACGAATTCTGATGAGGAATTCTCACTACGAATTCTGATGACGAATTCTCATTCCGAATTCTCATTCCGAGTTCATCTATTAAACGGAAACTGATCATCTTTGTTCTATACACTCAGAATTTATTCAGACACCGAATTTTCACTCCGAACTTTTATTTTTCTTATGCCTTTATATTTTTTCTACTCTTTATTATTTTCCTTCCACTCCGAACTTTAACTCCGAACCTTCACTCTGAATCTTTTTAGTTAAGATTTAAAATGGTGTCGTATATTCTGTTACACTTGTTTTGTTATAAAACGATGTCGTGTATTCTGTTATGAACTAACCATTGGTTAAGTTACACGTGTACAGGTCCCTAAGATTTTTAAGTAAAATATGACCGTTGGAAAGGAGGCCAACCATACCTATAAATAGGATCTCATTTGAAAGAGCTCACAATGGATGGATGAACAACTTGGTTATTGTGCATACATTCTGTTGAAGTGATTTCTAGAGAGAGAGGCTCTTATTAACTCTCAAAGCTTCGTGCGGGTCCGAATGTTGGTGATTACATTCGAGGACTTCCGGGGATAGGAAGACAGAGGTGCTGACTACCTTGAAGTTCGAGGGCTTCCTTGATGAGGAAGACAGAGGTTTCCAACTACCTTGATGTTGAGGGATTTCGGGGATATCAGGACATAGACACTCCGATCTTCGTATTGAGGGCTTACCCTGGTGTGGGTAAGACAGACTTGCTTGAAAAGTATAAATCAAGGGACATTTATCCAAGGTTGTTGGATACCATTCTCTTTGGGTTAAAAGACTTATATCTTGTGACTTGTAGTTTTACTAATTGTTTATTTCTGCTGCATTTTGTATTATAAGGAAAGTATAACTTTCTTATACATCCTTACTTGTACTCTGTTTCATTTAGATTCTATACGCTTTAAGGTAGAATCTCATTTTGTAATCTTTTGTTAAGTTTCAATTTCCGGAACCATATTTCTGGAACCCACGTTCGGAATCTCTTTCCAAGTTTTCATTTGGTATTAGAGGTGTTGTGAATTTGCTTAATTTTAACTTTGTTAAACTTATCCCTTTCCTTTACTTGAGGAAAACATAGTTATTTGTAACTAACTTTAAAGGTTCCAAAGGAATTTTTAAAGTATATAATTCACCCCCCCCCCCCTCTTGTATATTGAGCATCTACATCACTATTTCGATCCTTCAATTGGTATCAGAGCAGGTCTCTGAAATACTTGTACTCACGTATAAGTTTTTTTTTTCTTGCTCACTTTCCATTCCGAACATTTCCATTCCGAACTTTTCCATTACCAAACTTTGTTATTACGAATCTTTTCTACTAACAAGTTTGTGTGCCAAAGGTTATTTTTAGTATGGTAGGAATTAATGTTGGTTCTATTGATAATCTAAATCCTACAAGACCACCAATATTTGATGTTAATGACTATGAGTACTAGAGAGATCGAATGAAGGATTTTGTTATCAATACTGGAGTAGACAATTTTGTTATGCTTACTGGTGATTATAAAATTCATGACAAGAAAGTTAGAACTTTCACTAACCAGGAAAATCAAGAGTATCAACTCAAATATAAGGTATGTAATACCTTAATTTGTTCAATGACTAGAAATATATACAGCCAAATTTCTTCTTGTGAAGTAGCTAACTGTATCTGGAAGAAGTTAGAGGTTACACACTTTGGAACTTATAAAGTGATTGAGACTAAGAGATCTATGCTTAGAGCTGAATATCATGGCTTCAACTTTCCTTATGGAGAACTAATTTGTAAAGTTCAACAGAGATTTATGACTATCATCAATAGCCTACAGTCTATGCGAGAGAAAGGTTTAGATGATGAAGCTCTTGTGGATAAGATAATTGATATCATCCCTAATGAGTGGGAATCCAAAAGAATAGCTATAGATGAGAACAGGAAAGTGACTCAGATTTCTCTTGATGAGTTATTTGGAACTCTTCTCCAACATGAAACCATAATGAAGAGAGATGTTGACAACATCCAAAAGAAAAATGGAGATGGTACTGTTGGTTTTACAACTACATCAAATCATATGAAAGCTAAGACTCCTAAGAGAGTAACCAAATCCATGTCTAAGATGATGATAGTTCAATCAGATTCTAGTGAGAGTTAAATATCTAAAAATGAATTAGCAAATCTTGCTCGAAGGATGAACAAGATAGCTGGCCAAAGAAATTTCCAATCCAAATATAAGAAAAATGATAGGAAAGATAAGAAAGATGGAGATGTTACTTGTTATGAATGCAAGAGAGCTGGACATATTAGACCAGATTTCCCTATGCTCAAAAAGAAAGAAAGGAAAGAAAGACATTCAAACAGGAACAGAAAGAAGTATTATAAAGAAAAAGCTAAGAAAGTTCTGAAAGCTAATCACACCTGGAGTGCCAGTGGTGGTGACTCTTCAGATGAATCTTCTAATTATGAATCTTCAGGACATAAGAATCTTGTTCTTATAGCTAGATTACCTATTGATAATCATTTTTTTATGGCTAAGGTACGAAATGCTGAATCACTTACCAATGTTTCTTTAAATTCTAATGATAGTAAGTATTATGACTCTTCTGATGAAGAATCTTCTTCTAATGAATAAAATACATTACCTACTTATGAAGAAGTCTCTAGGCTTGCTGAACTTCTTGAGATTGAGAATTCTAAACTCAATAAAAAACTTGATAAGGCAAACTCTAGGAATTATATTCTTACAAAAGAGATATCAGATCTTTCTAAAGATCTTGATAAGAAAAATGTTGATTTTGAATGTATTTCAAAAAATCTTGAGGAAGTAAGTTCTGAGAAGAACAAACTTTCTAAAGAATTAGAAAAAGTAATTTCTAATAAAAATGTTTTCAAGCCTATCTCTAGTTCTAAAACTAATGATTTTGAGGATAAAAACTTGATTGTAAAACTCAAGTCCGAAATTTTTCCCTTAAAGAAGTGTTTATAAAACTTTGCCCAGGGGAATGAAAATTTTGATAAAATGTATTCCCAAATACGACCTTTAAGAAATAAATCCGGATTTGGTTATACCCATGCAAACCCAATTTTCAGTAACAATTATTTTGTTTCTCAAAGTGCCCCATTTTGTACCAAATGTTAATGCGGTGGTCACTGCGAAAAGGATTCTTCCTTAAACAAAACCCAATTTTAGGATTTCACAAAGTTTACTTTTCTAAGAAAATGTGGGTACCTAAAATTTTATTGACTGAAAATCTCGGATCCAAACAAGTTTGGATTCCGAAAGTCTAATTTTCTTCTTGATTTCAGGAAAATAAAGAGAGTACCAGCAACAATACATGGTACATGGATAGTGGATGTTCCCGGCACATGACTGGTAACAAAAGCTATTTGGAAAAGATTATCAAAACGAAAGGAGGAAAAGTTACATTCGGAGATAATGCTAAGGGTGAGATTGTTGGTATTGGTAATATTGTTTTTCTTGGAAAAACATTTATTTCAAGTGTCTTTTTGTTAAGGGTATTAAGCACAACCTCATTATCATAAGTCAGTTATGTGATGAAGGTTACCTTGTGAATTTTAGGAATGATAAGTGCTTATTTAACAATTCCAAGGAAGAATTTATTCTCTCATCCAATAGGCAAGAGAATGTTTACACCTTAAACTTAGAAGATCTTAGAAGCCAAGATTTACCTTGCCTTTTTGCAATGGAAGATCATTCCTGGTTATGGAATAGAAGACTAGGTCACTGTAACCTTAGAAACCTATGTAAACTCTCTAAGAAGAAACTAGTTAAGGATCTACCAGAGCTTAGATTTGATTCTTCTAAAGTCTGTGATCCTTGTCAATATGGAAAGCAACATAAATCTAGTTCTAAATCAATCAGTGAAGTCTCAACAACCGATGCATTACAGTTATTGCACATGGATCTTTTTGGTCCAACACAAACTGGAAGTATTGGAGGCAAATACTATGTGTTTCTTCTAGTTGATGATTACACTAGATTTACTTGGGTTTATTTTCTATCAAAGAAATATGAAGCTTTTTATTATTTCAAAAGTTTTAGAGCTCAAGTTAAAAATTAGAAAAACCTTCCATTGAAAACTATTCATAGTGATCATGGTGGAGAATTTCAAAATTCTGATTTTGAATCTTTTTGTAGTAAAAAAGGTATGACTCACAATTTTTCAGCACCTAGAACTCCTCAACAAAATGGTGTAGTTGAAAGAAGAAATAGAATTCTTCAATAAATAACTAGAACCATGTTGAGTGAATATTATATAGCTAGACATTTCTGGGCTGAAGCTGTAAGTACTGCTTGTTATACAATAAATCGAGTTTTGATAAGACCTTTTCTTAATAAAACTCATTATGAGTTATGGAATGGTAGAAAACCAAGACTATCCTATTTCAAGATTTTTGGTTCCAAATTATTCATTCTAAATACTAAATATAACTTACATAAATTCGCACCAAAACCTGATGAAGGAATTTTCTTAGGTTATTCCACAACATCTAAGGCTTATAGAGTTTTTAATAAAAACACTTGTACTAGTGAAGAAACAGTACATGTAAAATATTATGAGTCAGATCCTTTTGTTTTTAGAACTCCTCAGCCTACATCTTCGGATGTGTTTTCAAAAACTGATTATCAACCTTTGATAGAAGAACCTTCTGATAAAGATAATGTTCAAGAAGATATTCCTGAAACATTTACCCCAGAAGATTTTCTACCCTATGTTGATGAATAGGATTTTCAAAACCCAAATCAGGTGTTTCTTAAGAATCATCCCAGTGATAGTATCATTGGTGATGTAAATAAACTTGTAAGGACTAGAAGTTCCTTAAGAAATGAAGTAGAACATCTAGCATTTCTTTCCCAATTAGAACCTAAAAGTACTGATGAAGCTTTAGGTGATGATGATTGGATTAAAGCCATGCAAGATTAACTAAATGAATTCAAAAGGAATAAAGTCTAGACCTTGGTTGAAAGACCTAAGGAAACATCAGTTATTGGAGTCAAATGGGTTTTCAGAAATAAATTTGATGAAAATGGAGTCATAGTAAGAAATAAAGCTAGACTTGTTGCTAAAGGATATAATCAACAAGAGGGAATAGACCATGAAAAAACCTATGCTCCAGTAGCTAGACTTGAATCTATCTGTATTCTACTTGCCTTTGCAGCATTCTTTAATTTCAAACTTTTCCAAATGGAAGTGAAATGTGCTTTTTTTAACGGTTATGTTCAAGAGGAAGTTTTTGTTGAACAACCTCCTGGATTTGAAGATAAAAAACATCCTGATTATGTTTTTAGACTTACCAAAGCTCTATATGGACTTAAACAATCCCCACGAGCATGGTATGATAGACTCACTGGATTTTTTCTTCAAAATAACTATGTTAAGGGAAATGCAGATCCAACCCTTTTTATAGAGAAAGATAAGAAAAATGTTTTGATTGTTCAAATTTATATTGATGACATCATATTTGGTTCAACTCAGCATTCTTTGACCGACTCTTTTGCAAGTCTAATGAAATCTGAGTTTGAAATGAGTATGATGGGTGAGTTAACATTTTTCCTTGGTTTTCAAATTTCTCAAAAACCAGAAGAAACCTACATATCTCAGCATAAGTATATTAAATATCTTCTTAAAAAGTATGGTTATGATAATACTAAGAGTATAAGTACTCTTATTGGTACCTCAATCTCTTTAGATCTTGATGAAGCTGGGAAACCAGTAGATCAAACATCTTTTAGAGGTATGATAGGAAGTCTACAATACTTAACAGCTAGTCGACCAGAAATAATGTTTTCAGTATGATTATGTGCAAGATATCAATCCAATCCTAAGGAATCTCACATAAAGGAAGTAAAAATAATTTTTCGCCACCTTAAGGGAACCATGGATCTAGGATTATTTTATACTTCTGGAAATGATTTTATCCTAAAAAGATTTTATGATTCTGACTTTGGTGGATGTAGAATGGATAGAAAAGGTACATCCGGAACTTTTCATTTCTTAGGAGATTCATTAGTTTCTTGGTCCTACAAGAAGCAACATTCTGTAGCACTCTCCACTGGTGAAGCTGAATATGTAGAAGCTGGAAGTTGTTGTGCTCAAGTGTTGTGGATGCAACACACACTCACAGACTATGGCTTGAGTTTTACTAAAACTAAAATTTTGTGTGATAACACTAGTCCCATTTCCCTTAGTAAGAACCTTGCACATCACTCCCGTGCAAAACACATAGATATTAGGCATCACTTTCTTAGGGATCGCACACTTAAAGGATATATTATTCTTCAGTTTATCGGAACACAAGATCAACTTGCTGATATTTTCACAAAATCTTTACCTTCTGATAGATTTGAATACATTAAAAAGAAGTTAGTAATGATAACCATAAGGTAATCCTTCTTAATTAACTTTCTGTTGAAAAAGTCTCCTTACAGCAATAAACTCCTTTTCATAGGGGGAGTACATTTGATTATTAGTTTAACAAAGTTTTTCAAATTTTGTTTTCAAACTTTTTGGAACTAAAATTCCGGAATGGGAATTTTCAGAACTAAAATTTTCCAGAATTGATACTTTCGTACAGAATACATCTGGAATGGAAGTGTTCGTATGGAAATATCCTGAATGGAAATTTTCGTACTGATATTTTCATAACAGGATTTTCGTACCGAATCTTTCATAATAAGTTTTTCGTTTTCAAAATTTTGTAACGAAATTTTCGTACTCAGTTTTCCTTACTGAGTTTGTTTTTCGTAGTCAGTTTTCCGAATTTTATCTTTTCGTAATAAAGTTTATTTGTTTTCATAAGAATATTACCCATTACGAATAATCCTCCTACGCTAATCCGAAAGGTTTGATTTCCTTACCCAAGTTTTCATAGTCATATTTTACTTGCTGGCATTTTCTTATATTTTTTTCGGATTATAATTTTCTTAATTCTTTGTTTTAATAAAAACCTCAAAAGATCGGATTCAAGAAAATTGGTTTTTGACCATCAGATCTGATCTCAGCTAATCACAACTGTTCGGTCAACCGTTGAAGTTAAACCGTTTTCTCGTTTCCTATATAAAGCGGACCCCAAATGATTGTCCCACATCGGTTTTCAAGTTCCAGCGTCTCGAAGCTCTGTCTCTCTGTTTTAAGGCCATTCCGAACTTCAGTTTTCTCAGTTCCGAACTTCTCAGAAGTCTTCAAATCCGAATGTCTGTGAAAGTATCTTCTCAAGACATGTCTTCATCTAAGCCTATCTCGAAGTGGTTAATATATAGAGAGGGGCTGGTTCATCCGGATTTCTTCAACAAGTATGATTCTCTTATTTCTAAGAATATCAAGCTTAATGATTGGGAAGATGTTGCGGTGTCAAAACCCAGGAATCAAGATGAAGTTTATTCAGATTTGATTATAGAGTTCTATGAGACTGTTTATTTTCTCAAGGAAGATGGAAAGGAGAAGTTTTCTTTTATGTCTTATGGTAACACTTATAAACTTTCATATGCCAAGGCAGCCAGCTTGGTAGGGTTGAATAATGAAGGTGAAGCTGATTTTATTTCTCATGTGTTTCCATATTCTAAGGGTAGCTTCGACAATGAAAAAGCATTAGAAACTCTCGGACTGGCAGATGACAAGGCTCTGAAGATTTCTAGTTTATCTACAAATTTCTGGATTCTAGAGTTATGGGTACAGGGTCTTATCGTACCAAGGAAAGGTGACAAAGATAGCTTGAAGAAGAGTGAGATCTACATCCTAGATTTTCTGATAAATCTGAGGAAGTTTAATTTAATGAAGCACATTCTTATCACTCTTGAGAATTTGAAGAAAGGAAATCTGAGAGCTCAGATTATTATGTATCTAGAAATCCTCTCCATGTTGATAGTTTGATGCCTTGAGTCTTTCAAGGAGGATTGAAAATATAAGGCAAGAGTTTGCAAGATTATGCTGGTGAGTGATGGTACACTCAAAAGAATGGATGTAGCCTTTGACAAGGAGTCTGGACAGTTTATTGATCTACCTGCTCAAAAAGAATCAGTTCCGAAAGCTACTGATCTGGAATCCTCTAAGTCGGTAAGAAAGAGAAAGCTGAAGGAATTGGAAGTAGAAGCCGAGGATCCCAAGTCTAAGGAAGTTCATTCCGCACCTCCAAAACCAAAGAAGAAGAAATCTTAACCAGATGGGGTTGTTGCTAAATGGAGGGAGATGAAAGAAAAGATAGTGCAAGGGGGCCTCAGTTTGGCTTGGACCCTGCAGAGGCTAGGGCCTTGAAGGAAAGAACTGTGGATGAGCTCGAAAAACAAGCAAAAGAAAAGAAGCTCAAGAAGACGATGTCTAAGGCTGAGGTAGTTCAGGCTTTGTTAAAATTCAATGAGATGGTTTCTACAGACATTCCTGTTCCGAGATCCTTTTCATTGGAATCTCTACCTGAGACTCCAGGAAGAGAGTTTGTTGCTCCGGAAGAGGCAGTGGCTAAGCCAGTTGAACAAGGTGAGAAAGTTGAGAAAGTAGAAGAAGAAGAAGATGTTGCTGAAGGAAGTGTTGAAACCGGAGATGTGTTGAAACAAGTAGGTGATTATAAGGGGACACCTTCGGAACACTTATTGCTCCGAACTTCAAAAGCTGAATCTTCGAAGCTAGTTACTCCAGCAATGGAAGAAGAGAAAGGAGAAGAAGATGTAGCTTATCCTGGAGAAGAAGAAGAACTTTTACATGATATTTCTCAGATGGAAAATGTAGAGGTTGGTGTTCAGGAAGTTTCTGATGAGGAAGATAATGTTGTCCATGTGTCTGATAGTGAAAAGAAAACTCCGGAATAGGATTCAATTCCGAAAAAAGACAAGGGAAAGAAAATTCTTGCTGATACTCCGAGTTCAGTAGTGGTGAAGAGAAAAGAAGTTGGTAGTTCTTCAAAAAGAAAGCTTGACCTTGTTGAAGAAAAAAATTATCCAAGCAAAGTTTTGGATTCGGAGTCATCTTCGGTGGGGCATGACTTTGTTGTTCAGTCTTTGAAAAACTTGGTGGGAACCATTCCAACCTTTTCAAGTATTGATTCAAGATGCCAGATGCTCCAACATGTTTTGAATCAGAAAACAGACTCTGTGTCTATGGTTATGGACAAGTGTGTTGAGATTGAGGCTCAGTTCAAAACCTTTTTTGTTGGCTACGAATCTCATAGAAAATATTGCAAGAGGATGACAAACTGGTCAAAGAAGATTGTAGAAGAGATGAGGCTATTCTAGGAATTTCAAGACAATGTTAAAGATGCTGTTGAGACTGAGGATAGGAAGATAAATGATCTGACTTCTTCCTTTGAAGAGAAGCTGATAGATGAAAAGAACTTCTGGATTCAAGAAGTCAGAGATCTGAATGGGAAGCTAAATTCTGTCTCTCAAAACTGGATGTTTGAAAGAGATCATCGGATTGAGTTTCAAGAAAAGATGAAGGCTCAGGAAGAAAAGATCAAAGCTCAGGAAGAAAAGATTCAAGCCCAGGAAGAAAAGATTGAAGCTCAATATGCAAGAATAGTGGTCTTAGAGAAGCAAGCTGAAGAAGATCATAAATACTTAAAGAAGATAAAGACTATTCTAAAGGGTCTCATGGAAAAGGAAAAAGATCCCAAATAGATAGATCCGATCTTTTGTTGTAATTTAACTCTTTTGTTGTTGAAATTTTCAATCTTAATAAAAAAATTTGTGCTTGCTCGTTTCTTTTTGTTGTTACTACTAATATTTCAGGTACTTTTTTATATTTTACATTCCCTTATATTCTTTTTGAAAATCACAAAATGGGGAGAAGGAAAAGAACTCTAATGAAAGGGAAAAATAATCCTAACAAAGGGTGAGAAATAAAACAAACTCTAATAAGAGTTTATCTAAGGGGGAGTTTTTCATTAAAGAAGACTTTATTATTCGTAATGAAGTGTCACTCCGGAAATCTATAATACGATCCTTAGAGTTTCAAAGCCTAAGGGGGAGTTAGTCGTATTCATCAATATCCTTAAAGCAAAGGAAGATAAGCCTTAATGTTTTTATTTCTTCTTAGAATTTCTTTTTCAAGGATGTTTGTGCTTTCACAAAAGGAGGAGATTGTTGAGTCAATAAGGTTTTCCTTGTGACTTTTCCATTCCTTCTTGTTTTGAAAATCACAAACACCTTATCTTTAAGAAAACCTCTTTTATAAGGAAAATTGCTTTTATAAGTAAAATCGCTTCTATAAGGAAAATCACTTTTATAGGGAAAATCGCTTTTATAGGGAAAATCGCTTTTGTAAAAAAATTATTCTTTTCATATTTTCATTTATATTTTTCCTAAGTATAAAATTCGAATTAATTTCTGTTTTCTCAGATTTGTTTGAAACATTGATATAAAGTATTCTATTTTAGGATCTGAATTCTGGATAAGAACTGAAAGGAAGTTTCACTCCGAATTCCAAATGAGAACTGTAATAAAGTATCATTCCGAATTCCGGATACAAACTCTGACTAAGTTATATTCCAGATTCAGGATACGAATCCTTATTAAGTTTGACATTTAATTCTCATTACGAATTCTAATGACGAATTCTCATTACAAATTCTGATAATGAATTTTCATTATGATTTATGATGACGAATTCTCATTACGAATTCTGATGATGATTTCTCATTCCGAATTCTGGATACGAATTCTCATTACGAATTCTTAAGATGAAATCTCATTACGAATTCTGATGATGAATTCCCATTACTAATTCTGATGAGGAATTCTCACTACGAATTATGATGAAGAATTCTCATTCCGAATTCTCATTCCGAGTTCATCTATTAAACAGAAACTGATCAACTTTGTTCTATACACTCTGAATTTATTCAGACTCCGAATTTTCACTCCGAACTTTTATTTTTCTTATACCTTTATATTTTGTCTACTCTTTATTATTTTCCTTACACTCCAAACTTTAACTCTGAACCTTCACTCCGAATATTTTTAGTTAAGATTTAAAACGGTGTCGTATATTCTGTTACACTTGTTTTGTTATAAAACGATGTCGTGTATTCTGTTATGAACTAACCATTGGTTAAGTTACACGTGTATAGGTCCCTCCGATTTGTAAGGAAAATATGACCGTTGGAAAGGAGGCCAACCTTACCTATAAATATAAGCTCATTTGAAAGAGATCACAATGGATGGATGAACAACTTGGTTATTGTGCATACATGCTGTTGAAGTGATTTCTAGAGAGAGAGGATCTTATTAAATCTCAAAGATTCGTGAGACTCCGAATGTTGGTGATTACATTCGAGGACTTCCGGGGATAGGAAGAAAGAGGTGCCGACTACCTTGAAGTTCAAGGGATTCCTTGCTGAGGAAGACAGAGGTTGCCAACTACCTTGAAGTTGAGGGCTTTCGGGGATAGCAAGAAAAAAACACTCTGATTTGCGTATCGAGGGCTTACCCTGGTGTGGGTAAGACAGACTTGCTTGAAAAGTATAAATCAAGGGACCTTTATCCAAGGTTGTTGGATACCCTTCTCTTTGGGTTAAAAGACTTATATCTTGTTACTTGTAGTTTTACTACTTGTTTATTTCCACTGCATTTTGTATTATAAGGAAAGTATAACTTTCTTATACTTCCTTACTTGTACTCTGTTTCATTTAGATTCTATACACTTTAAGGTAGAATCTCATATTGTAATATTTTGTTAAGTTTCAATTTCCGGAACCATATTTTGGGAACCCACGTTCGGAATCTCTTTCCAAGTTTTCATTTGGTATTACAGGTGTTGTGAATTTTCTTAAGTTTAACTTTGTTAAAAATAGCCCTTTCCTTTACTCGAGGAAGACATAGTTATTTGTAACTAACTTTAAAGGTTCCAAAGGAATTTTTAAAGTATACAATTCACCCCCCCCCTTTTACATTGAGCATCTACATCACTATTTCTATCCTACAACCCCTCTAATTTAGCTAATGAATAGACTCTCTGGGGAAGCACTCACCGTCAATTACCCCTATAGTCTCGTATCATACTAAAGGCGCTCTGAGGAAGAACAAAATGTCCCATTTCCCATCTGGCCCGCATCGATGATCTATAGACACTCTGGGGAAGCACTCAACGTCAATTCCCCATGTGGTCTCGCATCGTATTATAAAGTTAGTCTGGAGAAGCCCTTACGTCCATTCTCCCTATGGTCTACTACACTAGGTTCTCACAGCCTTGGGTAAACTCAGCAAGTATCGCATCGCGTAATGGTTGAAGTATCCCCAAGAACTACTTTTCTAGCATCTACAACATCTCATCATGGAAGAACAATAGTCACACCATCCTACAACTAGGCATGGAACTTGCAACATCCTAACCGGAAAAACTCGACCAAACTGTCATAAACAGGCAACACATGCAAGGGAAAAAAATCCAAAGTAATGTAAATTACCATATTCACAAACAAAAATCTCCACTCAGGAATATAAGAAAAGTAGGAAAACAACAAGGGAAAAATAGGAAACACACAATTCCTCCTTCAAGGGTATTGGTGAATTTTCACAAAATACTCAAAGACATCCTACGGAATGGCACAAACCACCTACCTCGAAGATAAGAGATCGATATACATGAACCACGAGGCTTGAATCTACTTAGAACATCGTAGATCTAGGAAAATGCATAAAACATTCATCCCACGATAACATGCAAAAAAGGAGGAATTGGAAAACAAATCTCTAGGAGAATGAAGAGCTTACCACTACGGTTCCAATGCAATCGACGGTGGTCGATTCAAAGAATGGTTGGAGGGTTGGGGGTTTGTCGAAGATCCACAACTGTACGGATTCTCTCGGTTGATAAAAATGGAAAAGAATACGTTTCTGGGGTAAAGACGTAACCCTGGTGCGTTTAGTGAAAAAAAATGAAAGTACAGGGCGTGTACTATTTGAGTACACGACGTGTACTAGGCTTTTCCATACTTCGCTATAGGCGGCCTCTAAGTCACCCATACATGGTCATGTTTGTGGACATGGCACGGCTAGCACATTGCCTCAAGTGGAAATGAATTACACAATGTGTACTTATAATGTACATGGAATGTACTTCAAAAATTTCCAGAAACTCCTCATTTCTTAAAAACACATGAAAAAGGAAAAACATACCTGAAACGAAGGTCCGTGTTCTTACACAAATCATACAAGAAATTTAAGGTGAGTAAGGATGTGTGCCTTTTTAGGAACAGAGTAGTAATAAAATACAAGACAACCCGAGAAAATGAAAAAACTCAACCAATCATTATATTCCTTTATTAATAAAATCCCAATATCGATTAATATCAACAAATTTAACAATCAGACATAACAATCAATCCAATTTTATCATAAATACTTTTCTATTTAGTTAAATATTTTTACTCATTTTGGAATACTCTATTTGCATATGTTTCCAGCTAAGTCTTGTATTATGAAACTAATTATCTATTTTCTATGATTTCTTGGAATTTCAATTTTTAAATTTACAAATATTATGAATTATACATTTCTATTCCAAATAGAAAATTTGATTCAAAATTAATAACTATATATATATATATAATATTTGTAGATATATATGTTTGAACCAATATTTGGGAAGAATAAAAAACAAAAAGGAAACCCTTAGGGTCTCCCTCGCAAATCTCGTTCGGAGATCCCCACAACACCACAATCGGCAAAAAGATCCTCCTTAGCAGACCCACCACAGAGCCCAGAGGCAGGATGCTCTACAAACCCCTATGATGTTTGTAAACCCACCGTAGATCAAGGAGGCGGGATCCTCCACATACTCCTGTGGCATTAGTGAATGTCCATGTATGGAGGAGGTGTGATGCTCTGTGATCTCCTCTATCGTTCGCGAACCCATTGCAAAGCGAGCAATGTCTTCATGTCTAGCGAGCTATGCTTCTCTGCGCCTCTTGCCTATAAATACAAGGATCCCCTCAAGCCTAGAGGATGGATCCTCTTACCTTTCACCTTCTGAGCTCCCATATCGCATAGAAATTTCTTCTCTGCAAACCATGATCTTTTCAAGATATTTTTTTCTTCATGATGTGACTTCCCTTTTGCATTAATTCTATCCCTCTTCAATGATGGATGCCCTTCGTGGAGCCCACCGGCCTCTGCGAAGGAAGGAGATCCCCAATGGGACTCGGGTCTTCATGGAGCACTTAGGCTTCCAGAAGTTCCCTTCATGAACTTGTGACCCACATGCTATGGCAGGGTCACTATGCATCGTGAAGCACATTGCTTCACAATGCTACAGTTCACATGGAATCCATTCTTTGTGAAGTAGTTCTATGTGACTTCCTTTCCACTTCACAAAGCACCTTCAATACACACCTATGTCGTATGCCTATGGTTATCTACTTCACTTCTCAAGGCGCACCACGTCGTGAAGCCCCTCCACTGTATGGAGCACCATAGCTTCACAAGGCTTCTACCTAGGAACCCCTATGCTCTTCAACTCCTTTTCTTGTAAATCCCTTTAGGTTCTCACGAAGAAAGTTCAAGATCCCTTGGGTGGTACTTCCCATTACAATGCATTGTCTCATGCTTCATCGCATAGTAATGATAAAAATTGTTGGTTCTTCGCATAGCCACGCCAACGTGGACCCCTCAAAGGATCACTCCATAACTCACCCTCGCAATGACATTTCTGATACCTTCCCTTGCCCAAAGACTAATAGGTATTATTTATGTCAGTATTAATGGAGTGGAGTGAACACACCTCGTCCTAGCTATTAGACATTAAACTTCCAAGCACCATCTTCCTCAGCACATGACGTTATACAGTGGCCTCTCCCCATGCATTACAAGTAGGGTTCTTCGTCTCATACATTATCTATGACCACTGGTCTCCATGAGAGTGAGATCATTCTTCATATGAAATGAAATGCTTTTTATTAGAGAGGGTTCTATCAGTGAAGAAATGGATACCACCTTTGTGTAAGCCCCCTAGCGTTCCATGTAGGTTGTAGCATCTCTTCTCCTTCTCTCTTCCTCAGTGAAAAATCCCTTTGGGCTTGGTCACCACATGGGCTTCCATCTTAGAGAAAACTACAATCTTCATCACCCTAGGCTGTGGACCATTCATAAGCCATTGTTTTCTCTTTGGGTTGCGTACCACCTGTAAGACCTTGTTTCCTCTTTGGGAAGCTAACAAAGTGTAAGACCCCATTCCACTTCCCACAAACATACTTTCCACGATGTGATCGTCAAGACTTTCATGACTCTAGTTTCTCACACCAAGGACGACTCATGTGGGATTAGAGTAATCATTAGATATGATATCCAATATGGGAATCCTATAGTGTAAACCCAAAACACGACCTGAACTACATGAACTTTTATCCTTGCTAAGGAATGGTATGTAGGAAGGATTCCTGAGGTTCAAGACCACCATATATTGGTTCCGACCCCCCTTCATGTCCTTTCCCAAACCCACCTGAACTACGTGGGATTTGATTCATGCCATGGGAGGTTATGTAGGAAGCCTCCCAAGGGTATATGCACACTATCCATTGGTTATGACCCCCTTTACATCGGTTCCCATTCCACTTGAACTATGTTAACTTTGATCCATTCCATGGTAAGATACATAATAAGCCTTCCTAAGGTTCAATCTCACTATCCATTGGTCCTGACCACTTCACATCAGTTCACCAAACACTAACTAAACCTCGTGAAATTTGATCCTTGCCAAGGCAAGGTACGTAAGAGTCCTCCCTGAGGTTCAAGCCCACCATCAATTGATTTCGTACCCCCATCATGTCAGTTCCCAATCCCACTTAGAATACGTCGACATTGATTCTTTCAAAGGCAAGGTACATAGGAAGCCTCTCTGAGTTTGAATCTCGCCAACCATTGGTCTCGACCACTTCACGTCGGTACACCAAAAACCACCTGAACTAAGTGGGAATTGATCCTTGGTAAGGAAAGGTACATATGAATCCTCGAAAATGTTCAAGACCACCATCCATTGATTCTAACCCCCCCCCCCTAACGTATGTTCCCAAACCCACCTGAAGTACGTGGAATTTGATCATTTCCAGTGCATGATATGTAGGAAGCCAATCTGAGGTTCACGCCCACTATCCATTGGTTCTGACCCCCTTCATGTCAGTTCCCACTTCACCAGAACTACGTGGACTTTGATCCCTACTATGTCAAGGTATGTGGGAAGCCTCCCTGAGGTTCAAGATCACCATCCATTGTTCCCGACCATATTCATGTCATTTCACCATACACTCCTAAACTCTTTGGACTTTGATCCTTGCTAAGGAAAGGTACGTAGGATACCTCCCTGAGTTTCAAGCCCACCAACCATTGGTCCCGACCGCTTCATGTTGGTTCACCAAACACTAGCCCGAACTGTGTGGACATTGATCCTTACCAATGAAAGGTACATAGGAAGCCTCTCTCTGGATCAAGGCCATCAAACATTATTATCGACCACTTCACATCATTCCACCCCCATCCTACATGAAATTAATCAGCACGCCCCATTTTTGTCTTTTAAGAAGTTTAACCATACCCATTAAAACTGTGTGGGCCTTGTTCCATGCCTCATAGATAGGGTATGTAGGATGACTCTCTAAGGATCATCCCCATTCAGTAGTAAGACATTGAAAAACCCATTTAGTTGTATTTTTTTGTCAACCCCATTAAGCGAATAGCTATTCTCAATCCAATTTAGCAGTATGTCGTTGATTCCCCCCAATCAATGGAAAGCTGTTGAAGTCCCCAATAGATGGTAATATGTCTTCAGATGAACTATGTGGAAATTGATTACCTTCCACATGGATACGTAGGAAGACTCTTTGATGTTCAATCCCATAAATCGTGTCCCATCCCGATATATCCCTTGATCCCATGTGTTTTAGGAAGATCATGCCCCATCCTAGAGATTCTATTTCATCCAGATCCCATCCAAGAATCCATTCTCATGGGCTACCTCCTCAGGTGTCCCATCGTCCCAATGAAATACATTGAAATTGGTTCCATACAATGTGGATAAGTTGAAGATCTCCTCGAGTCTGAAGCCCAACATCATCTCCTCCCTAGAGTCGAGTCCATCTCATTCTCAAGCCACTCCACTTAACCATCCATTATCCATACGGATTCTTACTCAAGCCACCACATCCTGGTGGGCTCAGGAAACCTCATTCCCCATTCCCATTAACAACAATCAGGTAGCTAAACACGCATTAGCTCCAACATCAGTGTTCCCTCCATGGGTTGTACCCATCTGATCCACTCTTGTTAGTGTTCTGATTTGACTGATCCATCTCCTCTAAATAATAAACTCGTGGAAAACCATATGTTAGACATAGGAAGGTGAGGAAAACCTCATAACATGAATATGGAAGATAATTACCTGCATTCTAAATGGTATTCCTCGGGCTTCCGCACTCTCGAGAATCTATATAATAAGCAGAAGAAACCCAGACGTTCTAGTGTTATACTATCGAGACACGTGAGTGCTGTACAACATGAAAACTCCATTGACTGAAAGTTTCTTCCCTGACATGACTCCTTAGAATGTTATGAAATAAGCATGGTAATTATCATGCATCCATGAAGACATGTCATTTTGAAGAGTTTCATGAACAATGTCTTAATCTATAAGGGAGACCCGGACAATGTAACGAGTTCCGAAGAAGAATCTACAGAAGGAAAAACTGACGTCCAATCATCCAGTTTCGATCAAGGAGCAAATGTACCTGAATAAGTGACAGACAATCCCGCCTTTGGAAAGCGGGAATGCGGGACAACAACTGGGCACCCTCCAATGATGGACACACAGGCCCAGAACAAAGTGTCAAAAATAGAAATGGTGAACCCGGCATGAAGTTATTCTCCTCAATGTAGATATTAGTAGTGTTCGAGATATCAGTGGATTAACATGTCACTGGATATAGTTATATGGTGTTGGGTCTCACCAAGAAAATAGAAGGCCTGGCGTGAAAATCACCAGAATTTGGGGCAGTCAAAATGTTAGACACCATGATCTGCGATGTCATCAGCATGGATCCATCTTACCATCCATGGAATATGAAATGGTGTTCGGTCACTAGTCGTCAATTCCCTTCCGTTTATAAATAATGGGTTAATATTTTTATTTTCTGGTACCAAGCTACTGTAAGAATTCGATCACCACCTGTCCACCAATACAGGGGTAGGGGCAATTCCAAGGCGGTAGTTTTACACAGCTCCACCTTTTTTTGCCACAATCTCCACATCTACAAACATCGGGCTCCCAATCCCTACCTATCCATCTGAATTATTTCAGTGGAGGGTGATCAATGACCTCATACACCGATACGTGGAGAAGGGTTTTATGTGTACATAGGATATGGCCTACTAGGATATAAAGGAATTTGTGCCTCATCACCACCACCGCCCCCAAGGTCCATGTAGGGTGCCTCTTCTCCCCACTCCAACGTATAATATTTTTGAGATCATATCCCCATAATTCTTCGATGACACTATCATGTATGCCAATGAGGTATGGTATGATTGGGACCACCATGTCGGGACCTCATTTTAGGGGCCCCAAAAGAGGGATCCCACTAGGTCATTCCAGCACCGCCATCTGATCCCACATGTTAAGGATCAGGTAAGCCATGCTCTTATGTGGCTGGCCCCAGTTTAGCTAACCTGACACCTATGTCGAGCATAGGCCAAGGGGGGTGCCAACCAAGGGTCATCAGTGTAAGGAAATACTATGGATTGGGCCACCGCCGATGTATATCCTCACCCCTGTGTATGATGTGCAAGGGGACTCATATACCTAACCCCGATCGAGGGTCCAACCACCCTATGGGAAAGATGGGTTGACTCTCTTAGCCATTGATGAAGGGAACACCCGCCGCGGACCAACCAGCGGTAGCGACACATAATATGAGGGTCCTCCCGGTACTACCCCCATAGAGAACATGGGTCCTCACCACTTCCATGATTGACATGGAGGTCCGCCCCATGCTACCTTCAATTCGAACAAGGGTCCTCCCCATGGAAGTGACACTCAGTATGAAAGCCTCTCACACACTCATTACAATGGGTATGTTGTCATTCCTCCCACCACGGACCACCAATATGGAGATGATATGAATCCGGTTAGTCTTCAGTATGGGTGCCCTCCCCATGTTCTTACAACAACAAGAAAATTTCCTCCATTCCCAAGAAATTAGTGGAGTGAAGTCCAGCTTCACTTCACCAGTGCCTAGCACAGAAGTCCTATGCGAGTTCATCTCGACCAGTACAAAGACCCTCCCCGCAAAGATGGTGCTAGGAAAAATAATCATGAAGGTCCTAACCATTCATTTATTATCTTCAGCGATGTTCCTACCAACTATAACACTTCCTATAGAGCTCCTACCCATTCACCCCTTGATATCTATCTTGGTGCTACTGATACCACATCTTACTCAGGCGAGAATCCTCTCCGCCCCAACATAAGTATGGCCAAAGGTCCTCCTTTTGTCAGAAATCTACCATGTCCTAAAGAACCATTCCAGGGTAAGAGAGCGGGTCATTTATACCATTATAAGATTGCTGAGAAGATTCATACTGAGTTCAAACCATTTTTCTTCTTATTTTCCAAATAAGAATAAGACCCTAGTGATGAAACCCTCATCTAGATCCTTCATGTCATGGGTCGGGGAAGAAACAAGGTTCATCAGCTTAATACTTCCAGAATGTGATTTCCATCAGATTCCTAACTCCCTACGCATGTATATACATGAGGATGATAATTTTTAAACTCCATATGTTACGGTCGTGCAATCGCCACCATCACCAAAAGTACTCTCTACCTCAACAAGAGATCATAGAGAGATATTCTAGGGAACAATGGAAGATGAGCACCAGCGTAACCCATATCTTGTAGCCGTAGTCCCATTGCCAGAAACTACGGTGTCCAGCCTATCATACTGCGATGTGGTGTCTATGTCACTACACTCTTAATAGGATAGCCCAAGATGTGGCATTTTTTAGCTTTCTCGTTGTATTCTCCACTGGCCCGCTAACCATCCTAGCGGTCTCCTTCTGTACCTTTACTGGTTCCCCAGCCTCCTGTTGTTGATGAGTGGGGTAATGAATGGCCAAACCCTAAATCCGAGCCCATGAGATTATGGTATATCCTTGTAGTAGACCACATCCCTGACATGTTTTGGATGGTTGTAGCACCAAATTTTTGTGCGCCAAAATCCCTCACCCAAGAGGAAGTTGAGTGCTTCCGCCAGACCTTCTGTGCGACTCATTTCTATCTTCTTCGTCAGCAAGTGGATTAACCTATGTTCCAAGAGGAATTATTATACATTGGAAAATAATTCTATCTGGTTGATTTGGATGCACTCCCTGTGGCCCAGCGCTGAAAGTCCCCTGGTCGTCGTTGCAACCTCTAGAAATAGTGTGTTCAGAGTTTCACTGTACTCCACAGGATCATCAAGGAGGCTTCTCCCCATCTACAAATCAGTGACTGGGGGAAGTATGTTTCCCTTCTCTTCAGTTCTATCTGGTTTCAGCCTGATTTTCCAGGTGATGTAGAGGATATGACTCTATGCAGGGTCGCGATTAACATGGTTAACCTTCCAGAGGGTGAGAACGAGCTAGAGCTTCATGGAGAGGACCAACCCACCGAGGGAGTTTCACACTTCTTGGATATGTAAGGATGGATTACTAATCAACAGAGGAATCCACTAGGACTTCTTATGCGCACATAGGCACTGGACCTCGGTTAGAATCCAAACAAAGGAAAAGAACACCTTGGAATTTTCAAACCCTCTGACCCATATGTCTCAGTGTAGAAGGTGGAGGACGACCCTGAAAAATCTATGTTGCTTCACTAACTCACTGAATAGAAGGAGGTGGTCAAATACATACTTTCTGAACGCATTGTAGAGTGGCGGCCAGACTACGGTGATCCTCGGCCAGGGCAGTAGGGGCAGGCACAACATCCCCTTTGCGAACTACTGCCATGTGACCCTGACCATCCGTCCCACGCAGATAGGGTTGAGGCTGGAACATATGACAAGATGGAACGGTACGTGTTTCCAAATCCTCCTATATGACATGAAAATCCTCGAGACCCATATCTAATTCCCTTTAGCTGCTCCACAGGTCGATCTGCCAGCTGCTTCACGTGCCTATGGGAAAGTTTATAATGTTAAAGAACCTACCAACACACTGGTGGCCATGGATCCCTGTCAACACAGGAATCCCCTCCCGGATGATCCAAAGGTGGCACTCATCACTCGCCACGAATCCTTAGAGACTCAAAAATTGGAAATATATCCTGATGGAAATCCATCCTTGACATGGGTGGATGATATGACATCACCCCCATGATTTTAGAATCCCATATTTTCCCCCATTAACGGGATGAGGGACATGTAGTATCACTTGGACCACTTCATCACAAGGTTTGGAACCATGATAGGAACTCCATTGTATTAGGAATCCACCCAACTCTGTTAATTTTTACAGTCATTGGAAGGGATGGTGTTTATCGGGTACAACTAGCTCCCAATCAGATCAGTAGTCGGCTGGGAAGACCTCTGTAGGCAATTTCAGTACCAGTTCTTTTCCACAACTCAGAAAATGAGTATCACAGTCCTCTTCAAGTGCAAGAAGATGCCTGATGATCACATTGTAGACTTTTTCTCCTAGTGGAAAGGGCTCATATACTCTCTTGACATTTCACTGACTCAGGAGAAATTGCTGATGATGTGTGTAGGGAATGTTAAGATAGAAATGGTCCCCTCTTTGATCAACTAGAACTACCCTGGGAGATTCCAAGACTTCTCTGATAAGGCCCAACGCCTAGAGGAATCCTTGAATTAGGCTAAGCAGGCATGTCCATTTCCTCCTACAATCCCTGCGGGAAGAGTCGCTAGGGCCATACCCACCTCAGAATCGGCAGGTCCACCCGACGTAGCCTCCGTCCTAGCTGCACCCACCTCATAATCGGTCAGTCCCCTCGCGCAATGTGCCGCCACTTTCTAGGCAATAAAACCAAGCTCCACCTCCTTGGCAGGCTTCTAATGCCCCTTGGTAGGGTCAGGCTCTAAGGACCACCTTCCTATATAGGAGTAACTAGACCTACTCATTCAGTGTGGCAAAAGTCCTAGTTCATTTTCGAAGTTCCCTAGAGTAGGGGATTGTACTTTTTCGTGAGTACAAGAGGCCATAAGAGGTAACCTCACTGATCTCCCAAATTACTTCCCCTACCACTGGATCTTTGGGAACACCCTCAAATAGTGCAAAGTGTTCAAAGACTAGATTCTTGACTAGGTTGATAAAAACATAGTCTTGTTGGGCTCACCTCTAGCACATGTGGTAGGCGTATTCCTAAGGTAAGACTGTGGTATTGACAATGAAGGTGAGTGGAATCAGGTTTCTATCCATGGGTACTAAAATAAATACGAATGGATGGATTTTAAAACAGTCTCCCACGACGATGGTGTTATCCATGCAGTCATGAATTTGTTAGAGCCTTCAAGAGCTAAATCAACAACTTCTACATCGTCGTCTCTATCGTCCTCATCCCTGAAGAGAAAACATCAATGGCGTAATGGAAAAAAAAGTTCCCCATGAATGTCATTGTCACCCCATACTCTCGGCGACATCATTACACCCAGAGATGGAGATCCCTCCTAGAATTTATCATTTAGTGGACGTCTATTCAATTGACAGTCAAGGGTATGCCTCGGTTAATTACATAGATCTAGTAAATCCCTACATGACTCCTGATGAAGGGGAGTGCAAGGAGGATCCTCCCAATGTCCTCAACAATAGCCTGCATTGAAGGAGCCCCGAAAATATGGGCCATTTTAGTGCCTATGTCATTACATCTAGCCAGGCATGGAATGCGACTAAAATTAGGTAGTGAGCCAACTGCAAATCTCAGTATTCATCACTTTCTCATATAGTGAAATCAGGACCGTCTTCACCACCGTTCGTGTTGTGGGATCATACAGAACCACTTCAACCACGTCGTGACCATACACACTTTTCCATAGGCCGATCTCATTTATCTATCCCTCGTCTGGTATTCACTTAGTAGGATTCCACTAGTGAGCAGTAGGATATTCCAAGAAATAGTCATCCACCGGCCCAGCCGGTAGGGCCCACCATACCCCATGTCCAAGAGAGACCTCTTCTAAAATAAGCGCATGCCTTGAATGGAAGTATGATGTTATCAAACATATTTCCAATATTCATGAAAAGTTCTCCATCCTGGAGGCCCTTAGCATGTCATCAAATAAGTGTGAGGCCCTCAACGAGGCTTTAAGAAGCCCTTTCTAGTTTGAGATGGAGGTAGCAGCTGCAGAAGCCATTCATGCTGAGGCAGTCGAGAATGCTGAATGTTAGGCCATCATCCTTTTCTCTAGATAATATTAAGTCTCTATGATACAGAGGCACATTCTCCCACTACACATCACCAGAGATTTCAGTGGTGTGGATTATCATCACTGTCTTATTGACACAAGCTCTGGGATGAACCTAATCCCGACTCGGACACTGCGAATGCTAGTAATGTATGAGGATGATCTATGTACCTATGACCTAATAATACAAGGTTATGATAGTATAGATTAGACACCGTTCACCAATAACCAATTGAATACCCAGTTTGGTGGTCTAATTTCCAGCACTGATATTATAGTTATCACCCAGGACACCGCCTACAATGCATTGATAGGTAGGCCATGGCACCACCTACATGAATCGGGTCATTCATTATAACACTAGTTCCTTAAGAATTCCTTTAATGTTCGAGTGGGATTGTTTCAAGATGACACATCCCACTTTGGCTCTTCTGAATCCCTCTATCAGGATGCAGACTACTACAAGGGCAAGGACAAGAAGATTCTGACTAATGATGTCGAGCACGCTACGGCTGCGACAGACCCATGGGCATATCTGGATGATGCATATGTCATTCCAGTGCATCAATTGGAGGCTACAACTCTATACATGTGGAAATGATTCGATTATTATGGAATGAGGGGGAGGGAATTCCCATGTCTAAGAGACATCAGAAGATCACCTCATACTTCTACACACAACCAAGCTCAGATGATCCTAGAGCCTCTTTCTCCCATATGGTATCAGGATGTCTGCACCATGGAAACAACAATATGTCTTACTTGCTTGTTCTAATGGGATGATATTAACTAACTCAAGATGACATGCCACTATCTCTTTGATATCATCTTGTGTGGCCCCTTGGGCAGAAGACCAGATGGGATTGGATCAACAGCCTTTACCGCGATGGATATGGTACCACAATGGTTCCCTGAAGAAGTGTCCACTACTGTTCAGCCTAGTACTAGCCTCCAATCAAGAGATACCCACTCAGAATAATCACCTCATGACGAGTATCCTTCCTTCATAAGTGAATAATAGGATTTAGAGGGTGCTCCCTTTGTCTTTGAAGGGGACTCCTCCACCATAGTTGGCGACTTGGAATAAGTGAACCTTTGTTGCAAGGAAGAACTAAAACCCACATTGATTAGTGCCATTACCCTGAAAGAATAACATCTTTACATAGACATCCTGAAGCATCCATGTGATTTATTCTCTTGGATTTATGATGAGATTCCAGGACTAGATCCTCTAGTAGTCATCACCCACCTCAGTCTCCCATCAAATTGTCATGGGTTTAAGATGCCTCCCAAAAAGAATCACCTTTCTCATTGTGTCATGGTTGAGGCATAAGCTGATAAGCTCATCAGAGTCAATTTTATTAATGAGGTCCAGTACCCAAATTGGCTGGCCAACATTGTTCCTTTAAGGAAGAAAAATAGTAATATTAGATTTTACAATGACTTTCGAGATCTCAACATTCACTATCTGAAGTATGATTGTCCCCTTCCTGTGACATAATTATTGATCGACGCTATATCTAGGTTCCAAGCCTTATCTTTCATGGATGGGTACTCTTGGTAGAACCAGATCTAAATGGCCCCTAAGGATGATGATTCTACATCCTTCAAATCACCACACGGTACATTCTGTTACTAAGACATGCCCTTTGGTTTAAAGAATGCAGGTGCCACTAATCATCATGTTATGCATCGCATATTTAAGCCAATCCATTGAAATTTGGTTGAATATTATTTGGATGACCTGGTAGTGAAATATCACCAGCGTCATGACCATCTTAGAGACCTTGAGAATGTTTTTGGATTCCTCCTCTATCGTCACCTGAAGATGAACCCATTTAAGTGTTTCTTCGAGGTAACATCTGGAAAGTTCATCGGCTTCAATTTCTGATATAAGGGTATTCAGATCGACCCAATGAAGATCAAGGAAATTACCCGTATGTCTCCTATGAGAAACAATAAATATCTTCGAGGCTTTCATGGCCACATGGCAAATATACTCCGATTCATCGTGAATTGTTCCAGCAAGTGTAAGCCCTTTTCTCAGAATATGATGAAAGGCACCGTCTATGAGTGGGAAGGGGAATGCCAGACTTATTTTGAAGAAATATAGTAGTATCTTCTCCAGTCGTTAGTCTTAATGACACCCATCTCTGGGAAGTTGTTGGTCCTTTATGTGACCACCTAGGAGTGATCTCTCAGCACCCTTCTCGCCAATAAAAATAATGAGGGCACAAAGAATAGCATCTACTACCTCAGCCACATGCTCCTCGATACAGAGACCAAATACACCCCAATCGAGAAAAGATTACTTGCATTGTTATTCGAAGAATAGAAATTGCAGCATTACCTACATCTTCATGGTTTATAGCTAGTGTCCCGGGTAGATCCCAAGAAGTACATCCTAAACCACCCCCTGTTGATAGACCATTTAGCTCGGTGGGAAGTGATCCTTAAAACATTTTTACATCTAGTTTGTCCCACAGAAGGCTATCAAATGGGAAGCATTAGAATGATTTTTTGCTGCCCATCCAGCTCTTAGGGACTAGTCCCTATGCCTCGATTTCCTCAATGATGAAATTTTCTTCGTGGGACAAGAAATGATGTGATAGAAAATTCACTTCAATGGTCCTTCTCACTGCCCAACCGGAAGAAGGCTCAATGACCCCAGGCTCAACAGAGTAGGCATGGGCATCATCTTCATTACCCCATCACAAGACATTCTTCAATACACATTTCTATTGTCAAATGGATACACCAACAATGGGGCAGAGTGTCAGGCTCTCATCACTAGCCTCTAGCTTACATCGAGATTGATGTTCCCAATTTCCATGTAAAATGGGACTCCAAACTTGTTATCAACTAGGTCAACGGTGACCATGTCATTAGAAAGCCAAAGCTCATTCCACTATTGGAACACACCCTTCAGATAATGGCCCAATTCCCATATCGGGCATAAATTACTCTTGTCCCTCGATCTAGGAACAGTCGAGCTGGGGCCCTGACCGACCTTACATTATCATTCAAGATTCCGAACAATATTACCTAATTATTAATCCGGACCATCGATGATTCATTGCTCCAGCCACTCCAGGTGATGGGGACAACCTGCAGGTAAGCCACCTTATAGTCGGTGCCTCTACGCCAGGACCCCCAGATCCCCAAGATGCAGTGATTAAAGTGACTCTTGACTGGAGAACCTCCCTTTTCATGTACCTCAAAAACGGTAATCTTTGAGTAGATCAGGCTAAGCACGAGTGAATCAGATGCCACGCACAAAAGTGTATAATCTGGGGCAGTCCTGGTCTTGAGAAGATCATTTACAAGTGGAGTTTGATGGGGTTATCCTTCATTGCATTTATGCAATTGTGATTTCTCATGTCTTGCTGGAGGTTCATGCCGGTTACTGCGGGGCTCATCAGATTGGGCTACAAATATCTCACCAGATCCAGAGACTAGGGTACTACTGGTCCCCTATGATCCATGACTTCATCGAGTTCACCAAGAGGTGTCATGCGTGCCAAATACATGTTAACATCATGAATTGACCACCAGATCCTTTCCACTCCAGCATGTACTCTATTTCATGTGTTGTATGGGGACTCAATGTCATGGGATGATATCCACCGACGATAGCTCGCCAGTAAATATTCATCATGACTGTTACAAATTTCCCCTCCTTATGGGTAGAGGTAGTTCCCCTAAAGGAGATGAAGGCATGTTCCATCATTGATATTTTGAGCTCTAACATCATCTACCAATTATGTGTCCCTCACACTGTCCACACTAATAATGGCACAAACATCCGAGCATTTGAGATGAAGAAATTTTACATTATGTACAATATCCATTCTAACCATACCTCATGCAATCATGCACAAGAATATTGAAAAATCAAGGAATTCAACAACATTCTCTCTAGCATTCTATCAATAATGGTTGGACATAATAAGAATTGTTTTACGGACAATCTTTCCAATACCCACTGGGCATACCAGATGATGAATCATAATTCCAACAAGGTGACCCCATGTTCCTTGGTGTATGTAACAGAGGTCGTCTTTCCCGTAGAGATTCAATTTTCCTCCTTGGGAATAACTATCTATAACTATAAAGCATGAAATAAAGTGGATGAAATCCATCTGTATGAGTCCGAAGTGCTCGATTAGAATTAGCTCCGTGCTTGCACAACCTGGAAAGCATCAGAAAATGATAGCCAAAGAATTCATCAAAAAAGATCACCTTCATTCCTTCTTTAAAGGCAACATGGTATTGGCCCTGAAGACACCAATAATACCTGACAGGAAACCCGCAGTTGGATCCCAGATGAGAAGGAACTATCATCATTCATAAGGTTTACTCCAACAAATCATACTCCCCAGTTACCATGGATGGTGAGAGTATAACTCCACCAACCAATTCCATTTTCCTGAAGCATTACATTTCCTGAGACGCATGTTCATGCATGACCTTAAATGGTACGGACCTGAACAACCTCAAAGTGATGGTCCCACACTACCCTAAACTTCATTAGGGTACTCTATGTCCTTAAATTGCCTAGTCCTACCTGCCATTAAACATTTTTTCATCCTATAAGATGCTAAACCACATTTTTATGAACTACGTATGGCTTGATTCAAATCCTCATGGTATGCATAGAAATTATCAGATTCTTCATCTTGATTCCAACACCAGCTTCTTCTGTGACTGTCCCCTCCTAGGAATAATTTTTTTAGAGGATCCTACATGGTGTCGTATAAGCTTCTTTGGGCCCACTAATGTTAGGTTTATGATGATTGAACCATGTTTCCTCCCTCGTTCTTATAATCCTCCCACATCCTTACCACATAACATTAAACTACATGGCCCTTTAAAAACTATGTATGGATTTACTCCCACCCTCATGAGATAAGTAGGACCACCGAGACATTTCTCCCACAGGCCCAACCCCAAAATTTGGGACCTCCTATTGGGATGGAACACATGGTGTGGTGCAGCAAAACACATGGTTTGATGCATCCTTTTTCCATCATTCACGTCGATTTAATCATGATCGTACCATTTCTCCCACTCCCTTAATGATCTATAGAATTTTTGTTTCCTCGTTTTTTTTGGAAATTTTACAGGCACATTTATTCTCCACACACCCCATTATTTGGGTTCCTATTTTATTCCAAGCCAGAAAGGGCTTTTGAACGATACAGATACATAGCCTAAGGGCACTCCTATCATTTCAGGCCTATACCCTCGATGATTTGAACAATACACTACTAAAAATACGACTTTTATTAGATCTACAAATGGCCTTTAACAGTGCTAGAAAAGCGCTATTAATGCCGGTGAAGATAGGGGGTCCCCTTTATCAGCACTCCAAAAAGCGCTGATAAGGAACCCTTTTGTCAGCGCTAAAAAATCACTACTAAAAGGGGTCTTTTATCAGCGCTAAAACAATGCACCGATAAAAGGGTCCTTTATTAGAGATTTGTTTTAGCGCTAATAAAAGTCCCTTTAATATGCGCTTCCTTTATCAGCGCTTTAGTTTCATAGCTGTTAAAGGAACCCTTTTATCAGCGCTTTTATTAAAAGCGCTGATAAAAGGTAAAAAAATAAAAAAAATAAACAAAATTAAAGAAATACTACCAATCGGGGGGCCTTTTATAGCGCATGATCCCCCACCCCCACCCCCTTTTACAGTGCTTTTCCACCCCCCCCCCCCCTACAGTGCCCCACACACGCCCTCCACCCTTTAACAGTGCTTTCTCCCATATTCCCCCATGTGTGTGCACCCGTGCTTCCACAAGGATTTGAACTCGAGACCTCCCCCCTGCGCGTCTAAGCCCTTACCACTCCTCTATTTTGATTTTTTTTCCAATTCATGATATCTCACTATATATAATTATATATTTAGTTATATTTATGTATATAGTAATATATATTTATATTAATATATATATATAGTTATATTATAATATATATATAGTTATATTAATATATATATAGTTATATTAATATATATCTCTATTTATATATATATATATATATATTTAGTTATATTTATTCGTATAGTAATATATATTTATATATTTATATTAATATATGTATAGTCATATATATATATAGTTATATTAATATATATATATTTATAGTGATATTATATATATATATTTATAGTGATATTAATATATATATTTATAGTAATATTAATATATATATGTATTTATATTAATATATATATATAGTTAGATTAATATATATATATATAGTTAGATTAATATATAGGTATATAAATATTCATATATTTGTATATTAAATAAAATGGATATTAGTTATTATTTAGATAAAGCTAATATATTTTATATGTAAATATATTTTATTATTTATATTTATAATTTAATTTTTATGTGTGAATATATAAAAAATATGTATATATTGTTATATATTTGAATATAAATAGAAGTGGATTATAAAAAATGATTAAATTTCAAAGACATAATATCAATATGAATGTAATAACTTTGAATAAATTCATTCCCCACCAAAAAACCAATAATACCCCCTTAAACGAGGCTGAAAATACACAAAATATTAAAAAATCGGGGTACCCCGACTAAAAACTCGTTTTTGGAGGCCTTCTTGGCCTTTTTTGGCCTCAAAAAAACCCTTACCGGGCCCTCTAAATCATAGAAATGTAGAGATCATCGCAGGCTTCGATTTGATATGTGGTATTGTGCAAACGGATACCCGGATCAAAAGTTATGGCCGTTTGAAGTTCGAGTTGTGTTTTCAACATATTTTGGATCTTTTTTTACTCTTCAAATTGTTATTAAATTACTATTACTCCATTATAATTAGCAAATTATTAATTAAAATTATTTTTTTTAATTTTTTTATAAGCCATTTTCACTAAATATATTACATATTTAGTATATTAAGTATAAATGTATATTTATACTTATCTAAAATATATTTAAAAATTATATATTATATTTATATCAATATAACTATATTTATTTATTATTTTTAATTACTTTTTTTTAATTCGACCATTTATCAGCACTGACAAAAAAGTGCTGCTAAAGGGTGTCCCCTTATCAGCGCTAAAAAAACGCTGATAAAGGGGGTACCTTTATCAGAGCTAAAAAAAGCGCTGCTAAAGGGCTTCTTTTATCAGCACTTTTTTTAGCACTGATAAAGAGACCCTGTATCAATGCTTTTTCATTAGCGCTGATAAAGGTTGGTGCTGGGAAAAACTATTTTTGTGGTAGTGATAAATTGGTACGAGTTACACATTGGGAATATGGTCATCGATCAACGATCATTTATGGTTCCCATTTCAGGATACACGATATAGATTTTGTGTTTTGAATCTGGTCAATAGCCATCCTTTGTGGTTTTTACCACCCCCATATGTCCCAAACATGGTGTATAGTTGTTAATTCTACTCCACCATCTCTCCAAACCATTGTCTCCCTCAATATGGAGTGTGAGTCTAGCTGGTGGTCCCTTATGTCATGGGGAGAGCCTAATCCTACTCCTTGTTTCCTGCACCAAGGGTTTCTCACGTGGGCTTAGGAGCTATTATAAGGAAATACCCGCATGAGTGGTCATATGGCTACAGCTGGTCGGGACGCCCAACCTCAGATCCCTCAAGCTTTTCGGGGCCCTAGCTCACGTTCCTACATAGGATTGTATGGTGTGGTATGGGATTATGTCATCATTCACATTGGGTTACTCATCATTCCATACACGTCCCTCATTGGTGTATCTTTACCCTATCTGTGTCCTTACTATTTGATGACAAACTACACAACCTCTTAATAAAAACTACATATAGATTGATTCTCATATTCATTGGATATGTAGGAATTCCGGAATGTCTATTCTTCGGGTCCAACCCCATCTCTTAGAATCCTCCTTATCATTTTGGCCCCTTGGATTGAGTACTTTCAGGAGTGGGGTATACGGCGTGGTGTAGATACCTTATGTCCTCATTCATGTAGGTTTTATAAAAACAATGCCACATACCTCTCTTTACTGAGAGGTATTCGCTCATCTCTTTTAGTCAGCCGCCCCTAAGTCGGGTCCCTCAACCCTCTTCAGTGATTCACCAATGTTCCCAAGAGTACCCTGGTTCAGAACCTGGAGTGTCAGATTCCACATGGACATGCATTTACCCATTTTTTAGACTTCTTTTTCCCATTTATCTTTGCTTCCATTATCTATCACATCTAAAGGGACCCCTAAATAGAGAGGATGCTAGGCCTAAATTCTCTCCTACCATTATAGTCCAAAATCCTAAAGGATTTTAGACAAAAAATTGATACATGTCCCACGTTGTTAACATGGTTAGTTGTCGATGTTCATTTTTTTCCATTTCAAGTCACGTGATATAGATGCTATGTTTCAAACATGATCTACAGTTATCCTTCATCATCACTCCAACCCATTTCAAGACATGAATTTTTGTTATTTAATTCACAATATTTTCCACCCCATCAAGTCCAAGTGTAATTTCTACACACATGGCATTATCCATCAATGCACATTTGCACGTTAGAGGGACAAAGTCACAGTAAGGCGTCATTCTGAGATCCTCCCCCACTTCCCTTTGGTGTGAATTCTAGATATTGCAAAAACCCCTTCTTTACATGTTTCCCACACATATTTTGACTCATGTGGGATTAGGAATTGGAATGAGGTCTAGCCATACTTGGAAGAGTTCTGCTTCTCCATGGTCTAAGATCTAAGACCTTAAACTGTGATATTTGTTTGAACTATGTATGGATTGATTCCCATTCCCAAGGGATATGTAGGAATTCTCAGAAATCATTAATTTTGGTCCTTCTTGAGTTCCACTGACTTATCTCTTTTTTCTAAACTTTTAGGCCCTAGCACTTATTGGACCACGTGATGTGGCATGTGAGGGCTTACTCCTTCGTTAGCGTCAGGTTTACAATTTTTGCATCACATACTTCCCATCATGGATCTAGTCCCTCCTACCTCTTTACCATCTTCTCTAATAATTTTTCCCCCCTTGGCTAGAGGATTCTATTTTAGAATCATGCACAGTGTGATGTGGACCTCATCCTCATTAATATCGGGTATGTTGTATCAGGCCATTCCCCATTTCCTTTTGAACCTTATATTTTGTGTATATGTCTGATCCATATGAATTTAAACTATGTTTCCTAGTCCGAAAAGACATTAAACTATTGAGTCTATATTGAACAACGTTAAAATGCATGGTTAGACCCATCACATGACCCTAAACTACGACATTATTTTCCAGGTCACATGATGAAAAAAGATCCATTGCATTGTGGTATCCTCATTCAAGGGGACATCAGGTTTGTTATTGGTCACAGAAGATACTATTTTTCAACGCCTACACATAGCTTGATTCATGTGGTGATGCCTAAAAATTCTATCTTAGGACCGTCACTTCACAAAAAAACACATTCTTTAATACTAAAGGATGAACAAGATCTGTCAAATGCTGCTTATTTTTGGGAAAGGACCAACCCACACAACCTTATTATCTTTGGAACTGGTATCTTACCATTCCAACCCTTGAACTACATGTGGCATGATTCTCATTCTCATAGGATACACAGGAACGCATGTACAATTTTCCTTGGGCCTAGCTTAACTTTATTTTTTTGTCTCTCAACCAAAAACCTCCCCAAGGAACACATGGTGATCTTGACTCTAGGTAGTCCTTCACCATGTGTCTCCCCCATTCCCTACCCTCTCCATGGTCTTTGCTCTAATACCTGAAACTAAGATCTATCTACGTGTCCTTGTCGCAAGATGTTAAACTGCACGAAATCTTCTACAACTATGTTTGGATTGATTCCCATTACCATGGGATACGTAGGACAGCCCATACATTTTGACATTGGGTCAAGCCATGTTTCTTGGAAAACCCCTTATCTTCCTTGCCCGCTAGCATGAGTCCTCTATATGGGAGGATATGTGGTGTGGTATGGGCTTATGTCCTCATTCACGCTAGGTTTATAACAACCACGCCACATACCCCTTTATCATGAGATCCCTTAGTCCCCATGTTCCATACTCATCTTTTCAAGATGGATTCTCTTCTGTTGTACCCCTCGACCCTCTTTGGTAGTCCAACAATTTTCCCCAGAGAACTCTAGTTCAGCACCTATGTTGTTGAATCTTTCAGGTACATGTTATCACCCACCCCCAGGTTTCATGTTCACCTTTATTTGGATTTCCATCATCCATCACATCCAAAAGGTCCCCTGAATGGTACGGATTCTTATCCTAAGTTTTCTCCAATCAACTCGGGCCAATATCCTTGAGGATCTCAAATGAAAAATTGATACAAGTCTCACATGGAGAATATGGTCTACAGTCGACACTCATTTATTGTTCAAATTTCAGGTCTCATGACATGGATGCTGTGTTTCGAAAACTATCAATAGTTGTCCTCCATCATCACACCACCCTCATACTGCCTTAAATATTAGTTGTCTGATTCACATTATTTTCCACTCCATCTTGTCCATGTCGAATTTCGACACTCTTGGTACTATCCCTCAGGGAGAATTTTTATGTTAGTAGGACAAAGACATGGTAAGGTGTCATTCAGGGATCCACATCAATTTCCCTTCATTGGTATTCCACATGTTGGAAAAACCTTATCTGCCTTTGTTTCCCACATAGAGCATAGCTCACCTGATATTAGGGATTTGGATGAGGATTTCACTTATTTGGAAGAGTCTCACTTATCCATTGTCTGATCTATAAGACATTAAAATAAGATCTCTATCTAAGTCCTCACCCTCATAACTACTTATGGATAGATTCCCGTCCTCTTGGGTTATGTATGAACACTAGGGAACTTTGGATCATTCCCAACCTAACTTTCACTTTTGGTCCCTTGACCTAAAGAACATCCTCTAGGGATACGTGGTGTGATGCGGACACCTTATGTCCTCATTCACGTCAGGTTTACAACTACCAAACCACATACTCCCATCCTGGGATCATCCCCTTCACTCTTCCTCCTATCGCATGATGTTAAACTGCACGAGACCACATGTCCTCAATGCATGACATTAAATTGCAGTTCTACCCTGAATATGTTCATGATGCCCTATGTTAATCATGGGATGCATCAGTTTCCTCTCAATGAAGGGTTCTCCCTACTGGTGGTGGTTTATGACGATGTTGTGCTACAAGTAATACATATGGATTGATTCTTGTTTTTATGGGATACTTATAGATGCCCAGGAATTTCTCCTTGGGCCCAGCCCTTGGGTCATTAACCCTTCCGGTCCCTCTGCCCTGATCTTGGTCTAGGAAGTATGACCTTTAACCTATGTGCATCGTCCTCACTACATGAATTCAAACTACATGTCATTATAGGTCCTTACAAAAGACGTCCTATTCAGATGTAGGTATAATCCATTATCAGACTGGTGAAACCACCTAATGTGGTTTCACTAGAGAGGTGTAATTTCAAGAGTAGTGGACTCCATTTGAACAACCCATCATGCCACACTCCACACATTGTGTACCCGTTATTTGGGCCCTCCTCCTATTTCAAATATAAAGGAACCCTCTAATAGTATGGATGCTCAGCCTATGGCTCACCTATTTTTCTGGGATAACGTTCTAAAAGACTAATGGTTTACATTTCGAGTCAATCCATGTGTTTTGAACAAGGTTAGTTGTTGACCTCATTTTTTATCCCCATTTCAGGCTATCACAATAAGGAAACTGTGTTTCAAACATGATCAATAGTTATTCTTCATTGTCACACCATCCCTACAGTGTTTTGAATTTTGGGTATTGTTATTCACACCTTCCATCCACCAATATTCTAATTAAGTCAAACGCCCCTGTCCTTTCCCTCCTCGTGCACTATAGAATATTGGGAGGATGACATGTCGATTTTTCTAAGGTCATCATCCTCTAATCGCCAACCCCCCTTTCATTCCAGAAATATGGATTGGTTGTTCTAAACCCCATATGCCTGAAGTTTGGTTTTCAATCTCCCATTTAGATGGAATAATAAGGTAGCCATCCCCTATTTCTCACATCAGTCCCAACCCACTAATGTTTAGTTATTCGTCGTTGGACAATCCATGAATATGAAGGGAATGCAAAAAACAAATACAAATAATAGACTTCAGGAAAGTAGCCATCATTAAAATATCAAAGCGTGAAATTGTGTGAAAAAGTTTCAGATAACATTGTACTAGAGGAACAACCCCTCCCATGGATGGGATGACCCCATCAATAGAAATTTGCTGCTCTGTCACCCTATAGCTTGTGGCCTCTAGGTTCTGTTGCCGCCTCTTCAGTTCCTACTCTTCGACAACAATGGGGAACAGTTCTTTAGCCATAATGCGGGCCTATTCCTCGTCACTTCAGATAATATCCATCCCCATGGAGGCTTGTTTCATACACACTTCAGGCTCTCCCAATATGGCCTTCAGTCGGGATATAATCTCTGATTGTGCATTGAGCAGAGAAGAGTGTTCATCTATGCATTATAGAAGCTTTTGAATCTCATTTTCATCCTCCTGGAGCTTCTTGATGTTCACCACCTCTCTCAGCTCCTATCCCATGATAAGGACTTGATCATAATCCCTAATATTCTCCACCATGAGATCTCAGACGAGCATGTGAGGATGCTGGACATGTACTCCTCCAGTACACAGTTCGTGCAGATGTGAATGATGTGTCTCTATCTGTTCTATCCATTGTGCTTGAGAGGTGTCATTGATAAAGCACTTGATAAGTGTCCATGACCTGTGATGGACTTTCTTGCTATCCTCTTCATCAGAGGTTGTATCATCCCAGTATGTGACGTTGGTAGGCTCGTATGCAGGGAATGCACCCAGGAACTCATCAGAAGGGTCCGCATTTGGTGTATAATCAGGTGTGGCAGAACTCGAGCTATCTGAATGATCATCATTTTTGGATCCCACTCCAATTATCCTTGGTGTAGCCCTGCTAATAGTCCTACCATTGATATAGAGTGCCGCAGCTTGGTCGGTCTGGATATCTCCCTGCACGACCCTAGTCATTCCTCTAGGAAAGGCACTGCCAGGAGTACCAATCAACCTCATCCAGGCATCCCACACCATTTGAAGGACTGTGCATGCCAAAAAGGCACAGATTCTATTTTCATGGTCAATGTGTGGTAGTCATGAATTGTGCTAAGGAGACTTACATAGAATGAACACTCAGTCTCATTCATGGTCTGTTGTTGTGGGGACCCTAAGACATAGCCCTTCATGTATTATAGGGGTGATTGAATCCAGGAAATCCATCTCGGATGTCCTGGCCCAACCAGATGCACTAATCATTATTTCCACGTGTGTGGATCCCAAAGGCCCCTCATCTACACCCACTGAGGGAGAGGAACAAGTTCCGTTAATTTGGATCTCTTGCACCGATTAAACATTGGTGCGGGGTCCAAAATGTCCTAGAACAGACCCTAAGGAAGGGGATTAAGATTTTAGCTAGATGGCCTATGAAAAGTCTTAATGATCTAGGTCATGATCACCAACTTCACCCTCCTCCAATGGGATCCCTCTACCAGCCTCCTCCCCCCAAGAGGACTCGTCCGATTCTTCTGGGAGAGGGAAGCGCTCCCTCAATTCGTAACCTGAAAACTACAGAAGGGATGTTCGATCTAGTAACAACTTCACATGTTCTGTCATTTGACTTGGGGCACCCCATGAGTTCACAAAATCTTCTTTCTCTACCAGGTATTTCTCCACCTCCACATGGGACACCCAAAAGATGACCCTGATAGGGCATATCCCTTGAAAATCCTTCCTGATATGGTTTTGGTGTTTCCACATTTCAGATGGGTAGAGGAATTTCCAATTGACTTCCCATATTTCCCAGGCCTCCAGAAAGATAGCATTCATAGGCATGTCTATGTGTCGCATCCACTTCCTCAGAGCATGCATAGATATTCTATTGAATCTTCTTGGTTTCCTCTCCTGTAAATTACTATGTTATTCTAGGAAAATCGGTCATGCTACCATTGATGGATCTGCTTCCAATGCATCCCACTCAACTGGTGTTGGCCACGCTGCCCAGGTAGCCCCACCACCACATGATGTTTTTACCACCTCCGGACCCCGACCCTGAGGTTGGGGAGACACACCATCACTGACCTGAACTATTGTTCACATCAACATTTCTTCCTAGTAGTCCACCTCCCAGTTTTTGTGTACTCCTTCACAAAATTGTTGATGGTGGAGGGTGGAGGTATAGTTTTTCACATCTTACCATCTTTCGGTGTAAACATGAGCGACATATTCCTCATCATACATGGATGTTTATCATGGCGCACCCCTGAATAGACCTGTGGGGTTAGTTACTGCATACACCAAAATTACATTGTGAATATGTGTGGGGATTACTACTCACAGAGAGGCTCATGGTGCACTCTTGACACTAGTAACCCACCTAAAAAGGCCATGCGATTGGACTAATGATCTTCCATTCCTTGTCCATAATTATTGAAAGAACCCTTTGGAAGTAAGAATAGATGATAGTTTGTCTTTTCCACCTTCCAGACATGGTTCAGTACTACCTGCATGGTCAGCTTGGCCGGAAAGCATCCTGCGGCATTCAAGATGGATGGGTGGAAGTTTGAATCTATAGGGGATATGAGGTTTATATATTCATTGACCCCCCTGACATGTGTCACTATCCACACATACAGGAGGTGGAACAACCCACAAATCCTTTGTGGCCTCTCCCCCTCGCTGATATGCCATGGTATGTTATACAGCATGGAGAGCATTGGGATTATGAGGTTGGCGTGCCCTCCTATCACCAACATGTATGCCATAATAAATGTTATTGGTCACACACCAATGTTTGTATCCCTCACCGGGAGGATCCAACCATGGATGAAAGAGACAATGAATGCGTCCAAATTGAAAATTGATTTTTGCTCGGTACTGACACTGAATCCCCTGGTTTTCCACTGAATATCCTCCAAGAACTGTATGTACGAGTGTTCCATTCCCCTTTGAACCCCCTTCGGGCAAGTTCGAGGCATCACCAAAATCTACCAATCTACCAGGAAGTTCAAGAACTACTTGAACCACCATCTGAAATGGACGCCTCTTACTGCTTCTTTGTCCACTCCCAGCACCAGCTCCATCAACGCCATTTCCAGTGGCAGCATTTTCTCTAGATCCTCCCACACATCCATAACTAGGAGGAATTCATCATACACCACCCCTAGTATCGGGACCCCTGATATTTTATGCACATCAAATTAACTGATACCATCAACCCCATGGTTTAAGTGGAAGGTATTGGTCCTTGATGACCATCTGCTAAACAACTCCGGCATCATCTGATTTGGTTGATAGACATGGAATTGGGAGGCCCAAGACACATCATATAGGCCCACTCTGCTTAGCTCTACCCTGAACAACTCAAATGAGGCACCTACCTAGTAGGTCCATGACCAGTCATCAGTAAAGTTTCCACACTGGCATAGATCCCACTCATCGGACCATCCCTTCCCTGAGTTCCTCGGGCTTCCAACAAGATCGTCTACTACATAGGGGGGATTTATCTGGATTAAATTCCAACCCATCATCATTGTTCAGATGATTTTATAGACAATCAATAATAATAGGCATGATGTTCTCTCGATAATTTCCTTGAGCCACCCTGAACCACCGGCCCAGGTACGACGTGCTCCAGAACAAGTAAGCTGGCTCATCCCTACTTTCTTTAGGGATAAAGATGTCATCCATCAGTCCAAATCCATACATAGGCAGCCTCTTACACATCAGATATATCTTTTGGATATCAGACAACAACTCCACCTATGAACCATTATCAGAGTGGCTTCGTACCAACTCCCCTAGGCCTAATCTATTCGACATCTCCTCCCTTTTGGAAGTATCAGCAAGGACTCCCCTTGTAGCCTCTTGATGAGCCATTCTATTTTTAATATCTTGACACTTTTCATTCTTGTTCGTGATGCCCTTTCACATAGCTCATTTGCACAGACTGTTTATGGAGCTCGATCCCAGCAATGGAATCTTGATTCCTTACTCTGACCCTCGGTTGAAAGCCATTGAGTGCACCGTCACAGAGTTAAAGACTCATTGTACGCCCTAAAGTAGAAGGTCTGATTCAAGAAAGTAAAATGTGATGTACATGGAGCTTCATGGATCAAGAGTGCTAAATGCCAAAAATTTAAGGAAGAGAAATGTCAAAATGGAGGTCGGCTACCATATTCATAGGCGATGATCCCTAGAATTTCATAGCACATCTAACCACGACAAGATTCGCAGTGCACTCAAAGTACCGATCACCTCTCCACTTAATGAGACTCCTCCACGATTTGGCTTCTTGATTGGCCAAGGAATTTTTGTGATTTACCCTCAGACTTTGTCCCTATATTTATCATCGGCTCCAAGTCTGAGGGCGGAATTTTTTGGTAAAAAAAATACGTAAGATAAAAAAAATAAGAAACCCTTAGGGTCTGCCTCGCGAAGCTCATTTGTGGATCCATGTAGCACCGTGGTTGGTGAAACACTCCTACTTTGTTAACCTCTTGCGAATACCATAAGAGGGATGATCCCTGAACCACTGTGACGCTCATGGACCCACCGTGGGTCCATGAGGTGAGATGCTCTGCGAACCCCTCTAACGTTTGTGAACATGTCGTGATGTGAGCTCCTTTTTCACACCAAACTAGCTTTGATTCCCACTTCCTCTTTCCTATAAATATCAGTCTCCCCTCGATCCTAATAGATGGATCATCCTACCTTTCATCTTTCAAGATCCCATATCATTAAGTCATTTATGATATGTGAACCATGATCTTTTCAATGTACTTTTTCATCACAATTTTCCTTCCCCTTTGCATGAATTCCTCCCCTCTTCAAATAGGGATGCCCTTTGCGGAGCCCATGTTCCTCCACAAAGGATGTAGATCCTAAAAGGGACTCAGGTCTTCATAGAGAACGTATGCTTCATGAAGTACCCTTCATATACATGTGACTCGCATGCTAAGGTAGGGTCACTGTGCTTCGTGAAGAACATTTCTTCACCCTACTATGCTTCTCAAGGAACCCTTACTTCACAAATCAGTGCTCTATGAATGCCTTTCCACTACCCGAAGCACCATCTATATGTACCTATTACAACTGAATAGTCTTGGCTACATCACTTTGTAAATCAAACCCCTTCGTGAAGCCCCTCTACTATATGGAGCACTAGAGCTTCACAAGGCTTCTACTTAGGAAACCCTCATCTCTACAACTCCTTTTCTCATATGAACCTTATGGGTTTCACAAATAAATTTAATGGTCCATTTGGTGGTGCTTCCCATTGCGTTGTTTCACCTTTTTCTTCTTCCGATAGGCATGCTAAAAACTATTTTTTTCACATAGACACGCTAACGTGGACCCCTCAATGGATCACTCCATAACACTCCCTCGCAACAACATTAATGATGCCTTCCCTACCCTAAGGGATAAAAGTTATGAGTTATGTATATCCTTGGGTTGTGGAGTGAACCCACCTCGTCCGAATTGTAGGATTTTAAACTGCCAAGCACTATCGTTCTCAACACATGACATTGTACTATGGCCTCACCCCATGCCTTACAAGGGTGCTGATTTATCTCTGAAATTCTCTACTGCCACTAGTCTCCACGGGAGTGAGAACATTTCACACATGGAATGAGATCCTATTTCTCAGAGAAGCCTCTGTCCACTAAGAAAGGTTCACCACCTTGGTGTATGCCCACTAGCATTCCTTAAAGGAGGTAGCATCCCTACTCCAACTCTCTTATTCGTTGCAAAATCTCTTTTGGGTTTGTCACCTACTAGGCCTCCATCTTAGAGTAAGTCCCAATCTCCATCACCCCCATGCGGTGGACCATGCGTATACCCATGTTTCAACATTAGGCTATAGACCACGCATAAGCCCTTATTTCCTCATTAGGCTGCTTACCACGTGAAAACACCCATTCAACTTCCCCCAGACGCACCTTCCAGGCTGTGACTGTCATGCATTTACTGCCTCTTTTTTCTCACACCGAGCATGAATCACGTGGGATTAGAATAAGGATTGGAAATGAAATCCTCTCTAGGTTTCTTAGAGTGTATGTCCCAAACACCACTAAAACTATGTGGACTTTGATCTTTACTAAGGCAAGGTACGTAAGAAGCCTCCCTGAGGTTTAGTCCCACCATCCATTGGTTTTGACCCCTTCATGTCAGTTCCCAATTCCACCTAAACTATGAGGACTTTGATCTGTTCCATGGAAATGTATGTAGGAATCTTCCTTGAGGCTCAATCCCACCATTCACTTGCTCTGACCCCCTTCACATCAGTTCCGCCTCCACCGGAACTACGTGGACTTTGATGAAGGACCCCGGAACACCTTGAGAGGGGAGGGGTGAATCAAGGTGTTAAATTTTTATTTTTAATGTTGTGGATCTTGTTCCCACATTGGATGGAACTTGTTAAACTTGTCAAACAAAAGAATGTAGGAATTTGACACAACACATTTACTTGGTGCACCAAAAATGGCTACGCCCAAGGATTATACACCGATAGGTTTTCGGTCGTACCAAATTCCACTAAACCTCACCAGCTGCGGATTACACTGGTCAGGTATAGTCACTCTGTCCTAGGCACACTGCCTTTACAAAAGTTTAGGGCTATCTCACTACGTCCCTCGGGTCACTCCCATTGGCTCCCCCTGTATCACTGCCTTGGGTGAAGTTCCAGTTAGTTTATAGACGTGAAAGTCTCCTAAATATATTTTAATTGAAGTCTTTTCCTCTACTTAGCACGAGACCCTTCTTGTATTGATGTTCATAAATGATGCACTTGAATGGACTGAACCACTGAACTGGATAGTAAGAAACATGCAAACGGGTTTCACTGAAAATTTCATGCAACACCATGTTTTATACGCAACCTCATGTTTTTCGCGCAACTTCACCTTTTTTGTGCAAGCCAGAATTTCTCGTGCAAGTACAAATGTTTTCGTGCAGCTATAAATATTTTCGTACGGGCCAGAATTTTTCTCGCAAGACTAAATTTTTCACGCAACTCCGTTTACACTAACATTTTATGCACATCATACCTTGGATATTCTCTATGTCTTCAACTATACGGAATAAGGGGGGTCACCTCTTATTTATAGTTGTCTCAGAACCCTGTGTGTAAAACCCCCTGTGGAGAAAAAAACCTTTCATTTGGCGTGTAATATTTTGCGCAGATACCATCTTTCCCACACATCTCCAGAATATTCGCACAGTCCAAGCCTTTTCCATTTTTCGATGTTCTGATTCTAAAACAATATTTTCATGAAAAACCTTGATCCACTTTTTTGCACACCACGCAGTTCTTCGCACCCAAATCAAATATTTCTTGCATCACCCTTCTTTTTTTGTGAACCACTTCATATATGTGCGTACAACCTTTTACAAACAATCCATGTCTTCATTTTCTGATTTTGAGTCCCAGAAATTTGGAAAACATAGGGAAACTGTGCCTCCTTCAATACTGTTATCTACTTGAACTGTATGATCAATTTACTAGTACACATTCTAAAATTCCACTGAGGATCTTCCATAAACACAAACCAAACATAAATTCATTCATAGAATAGTCACGGATCCACTAATCTCTACATTTGGGTTTGTTTGCAATCACTAAATAAATTCAATAGATCACCATCCACATGAAAACCAAAAACGCAAGAATCTACTCAGCCAATACTCTAAGTCTACGTGAGAAATGATCATTGTAGAAAACAAGAGAGGAAGATTGAATTGGGTTCTCATGTTTTGGAATTCTCAATGACGCCCAAGTAAATATTGTACAGAGTCACAGAAGCAGTACATGTCCATGAAAAGCATGAATTTATTCTTGAATTTATTCCTTTCTCCTTTATTGACAATAAACTCAAAGACCGGTAATTTTTCATTGTTCAGCTCAAAACACACTCCCCCTAAAAAGTGTCTCCCCCACAAACCTGAATCACATCCATAAACAGTTTAAAATCAGTTAACATAATTAGGGATATGGGTATTGCAAAACCTCCTAATGCATCGGGAGGTGGGTCAACATCAAGGTTCAACCGATGCTTCTCAAACATAGCCACTGACAGTGGCTTGGTCAAGATATCATCCACTTTATCATCAGTTCCCACATGATCCATTCTAATCACGCCTTGTTCAACATTTTCTTTGATAAAGTGATACCTGATTTCAATATGTTTTGAATGAGAATGCTGAACATGATTCTTTGTAAGATCAATTATGCTCTTTTTATCAGAGTAAATTACCATTGGTTGCTTCACCTCATCACCAATATCTGGTTTTTGTTGCTTCATCCATAAAAGTTGATTGAATTCCTTTATAGCAGATATATACTCAGCTTAAATAGTACTAAGAGAAGATTTTTCTTGTTTCTTGCTCAACCAGCAAACACATTTAGTCCCAATATAGAATTCTCCACCACTGGTGGACTTTCTGTCAACTACATCTCCAACCCTATCAGCATCAGAAAATACTGATAATTCACTATCCCTACCTGCAGCAAAGTATAATACAAAGTTATGAGTACCTTGAATGTACCTCATGATTCATATTAATTCCACCATATGTTCCTCCTTTTGATTACTCTGAATTTGGGTCACTAGACATGTTGCAATGACAAAATCTAGTCATGTCGCTGTCACATATAGTAGGATCCCAATGATCCTCTTGTGCATGGTGGGATCTACAAAGGTCCAATCCTCATTCTTTCCATGTTTGGTTCCAACAACAATCGGAGTTGCCATTGTTTTGGAGTCATTCATATTAAATTTCTTCAGCAACTCTCTTGCATACTTTTCCTAGGAAATGAAAGTGTAATATTTCTTTTGAGTCACCTTCAGCCCCAAGAAATATGTGAGCTCCCCAATCATAGAAATTTCACATTTTTATTTCATGTGATTGGTAAATTCATCCACTAATTTATGACTATTTCCACCAAATATAAGGTAATCAACGTAGACTAGAAACATGAACTGATCTTTTGGATATTTCTTCACATATATATTCTAATATAATCCTCCTCTTTGGAATTCATGATTCTTGAGATAAGAGTCCAGCCAGGAATACCATGCTCGAGGATCCTGATTCAAACCATATAGAGCATTCTTTAGTTTGAAAACCATTGTTTCATAAGTACCAAGAAGAAAACCCACTAGTTGTTCGATGTAGATTTCTTCTTCGAGTACACCATTCAAGAATGTAGTCTTGACATCCATTTGATATAATTTATATCCTCTTTGGAGTGTCATGGAAACGAAAATCCTGATTGACTCCAGTCTAGACACTGGTGAAAAGGTTTCTTCAACATCAACACCTTCAATCTATGAATATTTTTTATATACCATTCATTCCTTGTATCTAATAACACTTCCATGCTCATTTAACTTGTTCTTGAAGATCCATTTTGTGCCAATCACATAGTGACCTTCGATTCTCTTGACTAGATCCCATGTCTGGTTCTTGTCAATATGATCTAACTCTTCATTCATGGATTTTCCCAAGATTCATCCTTTGCTGCTTCTTCAAATGTGGATGGCTCCACAACTGACAGAAATGTATATTGTCTGTTATTCCTCATCCTCCTTGTTTGTGTGGGTGCACTCCTATCCCCAATTATGTTAGATAGATTAATCTCATCTCTTCGATTTCTCCTGTGAGGTTCAGTTGAATTCTCTCCAGCCAAGGTTTCCTCTTTAGATTCTTCTTCTGAGTCAACATCAGGATGTGGCTGCTGAGTGTTTTGTCTACCTTCCTCTATTCGTGTATTTTTATTTACTCCATGTTCATTTTCTTCCTCACTTTCTATCAGATTATAATATGAAATCCTTGAAGCATTTTTGGTTTTCTCTTCAATGATCTTAACATCACTACTTTCCACGATCCTTCTTAATCACTTGTTGAAACACTTGTAGGCTTTTCTATTCATTGAGTATCCAAGGAAAATTCATTCATCTGCATTTCCACCATACTTCCCTTGATTTCCTTCTTTTTTCCCGAAGAAGCATTTACTTCTAAAAACATGAAAGTATTTCAAAGAAGGATTCCTTCCATGAAACAATTCATATGGTGTCTTCATCTCACCAATATAAAGTCATGTTCAATTTTGAATATACACTATAGCTTGAACAACCTTTTTTCAGTAGTGCCCAGGAATACGACTCCCAATCATCGTAGTTCGGGCCTTGTTTTTCACCTGTTGATTCCTACGTTCAACAACTCCATTTTGTTGTGAAGTTCTCACATCAGCTACATCATGTTGTATCCACTGATTCTCTAGGTAATTTTGAAATTCAATGGACATGTATTCCTATAAATTTTCAGATTGTAACACTTTGATTGTTCATCCATTTTCATTCTCGGAGATTTGCCGATATGTTTTCTTACTGTCCAAAACTTGTCGTTTCCAATGAATAACCATTGTAAATTCCATTCTACTACAATCTTCTATAAAAATGACAAAGTAACTTTATCCATGAGTTCCGGAAACATTTATCAGCCTGCATACATCTGTATGAATTAGATCAAGAAGATGAGATTCCCTTTTCTTCTTTGGCCAATATGAACTGCAGACCAGCTTCCCGCGAATTCAAGAATCACAAGACATTTCATTCTCACACTTTATGTTAAGAATATCCCTTACAATACTCAATTTTAATGTTTTATACATGTTTAGTTGATTGATGTGTCCCAGTCTCCAATTCCACAAACTGTTTTCCTCTTCAACAGTCATGTAACAAACATTCTCTCTACTATCAATATGATACAATTTGCCTTCTATTCTGCATCCCTTTAAAGTGATTTTCTTGTCTTTCCATTGATAGTGAAGGCTTTCTAATTAAAAGTAACTATAATTCCCATGTGACAGAGTTGACTCATGCTGAGTAGATTATGACGTAGGCCATCAACATAAAATATTGTAGTCTTCTTTAGCTATCCATTAGCTAATTCAGTAATTCCACTGCCTTTGATTTTCAGAGCTCCATCATTACCAAATTAGACTGTTCTATCAACCTTCCTTTTGATATTCTTTAACAGACCTAAATTACCTATTATATGAGACTAACAACTGCTATCTAGAATTCATGTGTTTTTTATTTTTGTAGCTTTGAGGGAAACCTCTACAAGGTTGGATATCTCAATTTTCTTCTTTTCCTTCCATGAGACATTAGATTGAATGTAGAACACTAGTGGCCTTTCAATTATTTCTTCTGTGTACATGGGTTCTTCATATTAAAAATATTCTTCTAGAGGAGAAACCTATTTGAAAGAGAAACACTAGCTTGTTGATGATCATTGACTTGTCTCGGACATTGGTATGAGGTGTCCATGTCCCTCCTCAGCTATTAATCAACGACCTTATGACCAAAGTTAGAACGCCGAAAACAATATCCATAGAAACTGTTTCTTCAAAAAGAATTAGGATTCGAATTTGTTCTTCTTTGTTGAACTCCCATATCTTCTTCATTCAAATAGATTCTTGCCTCTTCACAATAATACATGGTATGGCCCAGCTATCCACAGAACTGTCACTTCATGAGAGGAAATGTCTTCTCACTTCTTGTTTATCCTCATTTCTTCTTTCGTGGTATAATAGTTTGAGTGCCTCGTATTTCTGGAGGCTCAAGGATAGTCTACTAATATTCCTTTATATTGAATTGGTGGTTTCTTTTTCAGCACTTCTTGTGATTTTCTGCATGAAACACATTAATCTTTCCATTATATTTGTCCCCTTTGTTTTTAAAATTTGATGATTCAGGCTCACAAACGATTCCACTATTTCCCATGCAAGCAGGTCTTTGATCATTCAAAATTTTTTCAACTCAATTGGAACCGTTTTTTCCCTTTCCAACAACTCAACATCCGAGAACCTTCCAAATTTTATTTTTTTCCCTTGATTATTTTGAAATTGATTCACTCTAAAGTTTTCTTCTATGAGTAACAAATTCCTCTTCAGGACTCTCAGTATTCTTGGTCTTTTCTTCCAGTCAAGTGGTGAGGTCACTGATGACCTTTTCTTTCTCTTCAATTTTCAACTTTAGATCTAATACATCATCACTGCTTTCAAGAATCTTAGACTGCATGTTTACAAATTCTTCCAGTCATTCAATTTCATCTTTGAGCTAATCTACATATTTAGATGATTCTTCTACAATTTATTTCCACTTATTTCAACTCTTACATTTGATATTAAGTTTACAAATAGAATCTTTAAGTTACAACTCATGATTGGAATTAGTTGTCAACTTATTGTCTTGAAATTTATCTTTTGATGGTTCTAATATTTCAACTGTTTCCATCATGGAAGCAAGGTTTTCAGTTTTAAATTCTGGTTCTTATTCTTCAAAGAATTCATTATCATAAAAATCATTTCACAGAAAAAAATCTTCTTCGGCACATTCTTTCTAGATTTCAAGTCTCCCTTTTTAAAAAACCTTTTTGGTGGCTTCTCAATGTTATCATCTTCACTATATTTATCATTGATATTTCTTAAACACTGAGAGGCAATGTGCCCAACTTTTCCACAATAAAAACATGTGAGAGGAAACTTCCCTTTGAATTTCCCTTTTCCCTTCTAGAACTTCTTTGCAATGAGAGAAAAAAATTCTTTTTTCCATCATCTTAACCACAATTATATTTTGAAATTTTCAGTTTATCCATGCCCTTTAATTCCATTTCCTTGCTCACACGAGTCATAGAATTTTCTGGTTTGACTCTCATTTCATATGCTACCAAACAACTTAGTAGATCATCCATAGAAAGTTTGGAAAGATCTATTTCTTCGAGGGATGACACCTTTGCATTGTACATGGGTCGAAGTCTTCATAATATTTTATTTACAATATCAATTTATTTGATTTGTTCACTTAGAAATTGAATTCTCCAACAACTTTAGTTATTTGTTTGAAGAATGTGTCTGCATTCTCATATAGATGCATCTTTCGATCATCAAACTGATTGTGTAGGACTTGTAAATTTGCCTCCTTCAATTTGATATCTCATTCATAAATATTTTCAAGTTTATCCCACATCTATTTTTCTAAGGTGAAACTCATCACCTTTAGATAGATCTGATCTGAAAGGGCTGCAGTGAGTGAATTTTCTACTTTAGCATCTATATCAAGAATTGTCATATCTCTGTTATTCATAGTCTTGCATGTTGGATCGGTGACTTGTATTCCTTGAACATAAGAAAAAAGATATTCCATTCCAAGATATCTTATATGAGATCTCATTCTGTTCTTCTAGATCTATAAATTACTTCCATCACAGAGAGGGACTCCTCTAACATTGGCTGAATTTCCCATAATGATAAATGGAAGATCAAACACTAGTGAAGCTCTCTCTGATACCACTTGAAGGACCTCGGAACACCCTGAGAGGCGAGGGGTGAATTAGGGTGTTCAATTTTTATTTTTAATGTTTGGATCTTATTCCCACATTGGTAGGTACTTGTTAACCATTTCAAAAAAATAAATTTGTAAGTTGACACATCACTTTTACTTTGTTCACTATAAATGTCTAGGTCCAAGGAGCATACGCCGACAGGTTGTCAGTCATACCAAATTTCAGTAAACTTCACTATCTAGGGATTACAATGTTCAGGTACTGTCACTTTGTTCTAGGAACACTACCTTTTCAAAAGTTCAGGGATAGCTCACTGCGTCCCTTGGGTCACTCCCATTGACTTCCCCTGGATCACTGCCTTGGGTTAAGTCCCATTAAGTTTATAGACGTGAAGGTCTTTTTAATAGATTAGCATTGAAGACTTTCCTCTTCTTAACATGAGACAATGGTTGTATCAAAGTCTGAAAATGATGCACTTGAATGCACTGAACCACTGAATAGGATAGTCAGAAACACAGAAATAGGTTTCACTGACAATTTAGTGCAATGCCATGTTTTATACTCAACCTCAAGAATTTCGCACCACTTCAACTTTATCGCGTAAGCCAGAATTTTTCACGCAAGGCAAAAAAATTTCACACCGCTATAAAATTTTCTGTGTGAGCGAGAATTTTTCACGCAAAACTAAATTTTTCGTGCAACTCCCTTTATGAAAACCTTTTCCACACATCAGACCTCAGATCTTCTCTATGTCAACAACCCTACAGAATGATTGGGGTCACATCTTATTTATAGGCATCTAAGAACCCCGTTCGCAAAACCCACTGTGGTGTGAAAAACCTCTCATTTGGCACCTAATATTTCTCACAGGTACCGTTTTTTCACATTATTTTCCACTCCATCTTGTCCATGTTGAATTTCGACACTCTTGGTACTATCCCTCAGGGAGAATTTTTATGTTAGTAGGACAAAGACATGGTAAGGTGTCATTCAGGGATCCACAACAATTTCCCTTCTTTGGTATTCCACATGTTGGAAAAACCTTATCTACCTTTGTTTCCCACATAGAGCATAGCTCACCTGATATTAGGGATTTGGATGAGGATTGCACTTATTTGGAACAGTCTCACTTATCCATTGTCTGATCTATAAGACATTAAAATAAGATCTCTATCTAAGTCCTCACCCTCATAACTACTTATGGATAGATTTCCGTCCTCTTGGGTTATGTATGAACACTAGGGAACTTTGGATCATTCCCAACCTAACTTTCAATTTTGGTCCCTTGACCTAAAGAACATCCTCTAGGGATACGTGGTGTGATGCGGACACCTTATGTCCTCATTCACGTCAGGTTTACAACTACCAAACCACATACTCCCATCCTGGGATCATCCCCTTCACTCTTCCTCCTATCGCATGATGTTAAACTGCACGAGACCACATGTCCTCAATGCATGAAATTAAATTGCAGTTCTACCCTGAATATGTTCATGATGCCCTATGTTAATCATGGGATGCATCAGTTTCCTCTCAATGAAGGGTTCTCCCTACTGGTGGTGGTCTATGACGATGTTGTGCTAAAAGTAATACATATGGATTGATTCTTGTTTTTATGGGATACTTATAGATGCCCAGGAATTTCTCCTTGGGCCCAGCCCTTGGGTCATTAACCCTTCCGGTCCCTCTGCCCTGATCTTGGTCTAAAAAGTATGACCTTTAACCTATGTGCACCGTCCTCACTACATGAATTCAAACTACATGTCATTATAGGTCCTTACAAAAGACGTCCTATTCAGATGTAGGTATAATCCATTATCAGACTGATGAAACCACCTAATGTGGTTTCACTACAGAGGTGTAATTTCAAGAGTAGTGGACTCCATTTGAACAACCCATCATGCCACACTCCACACATTGTGTACCCGTTATTTGGACCCTCCTCCTATTTCAAATATAAAGGAACCCTCTAATAGTATGGATGCTCAGCCTATGGATCACCTATTTTTCTGGGATAACGTTCTAGAAGACTAATGGTTTATATTTCGAGTCAATCCCTATGTTTTGAACAAGGTTAGTTGTTGACCTCATTTTTTATCCCCATTTCAGGCTATCACAATAAGGAAACTGTGTTTCAAACATGATCAATAGTTATTCTTCATTGTCACACCATCCCTACAGTGTTTTGAATTTTGGGTATTGTTATTCACACCTTCCATCCACCAATATTCTGATTAAGTCAAACGCCCCTGTCCTTTCCCTCCTCGTGCACTATAGAATATTGGGAGGATGACATGTCGATTTTTCTAAGGTCATCATCCTCTAATCGCCAACTCCCCTTTCATTCCGGAAATATGGATTGGTTGTTCTAAACCCCATATGCCTGAAGTTTGGTTTTCAATCTCCCATTTAGATGGAATAATAAGGTAGCCATCCCCTATTTCTCACATCAGTCCCAACCCACTAATGTTTAGTTATTCGTCGTTGGACAATCCACGAATATGAAGGGAATGAAAAAAACAAATACAAATAATAGACTTCAGGAAAGAAGCCATCATTAAAAGATCAAAGCGTGAAATTGTGTGAAAAAGTTTCAGATAACATTGTACTAGAGGAACAACCCCTCCCATGGATGGGATGACCCCATCAATAGAAATTTGCTGCTCTGTCACCCTATATCTTGTGGCCTCTAGGTTCTGTTGCCGCCTCTTCAGTTCCTACTCTTCGACAACAATGGGGAACAGTTCGTTAGCCATAATGCGGGCCTATTCCTCGTCACTTCAGATAATATCCATCCCCATGGAGGCTTGTTTCATACACACTTCAGGCTCTCCCAATATGGCCTTCAGTCGGGATATAATCTCTGATTGTGCATTGAGAAGAGAAGAGTGTTCATCTATGCATTCTAGAAGCTTTTGAATCTCATTTTCATCCTCCTGGAGCTTCTTGATGTTCACCACCTCTCTCAGCTCCTAGTCCATGATAAGGACTTGATCATAATCCCTAATATTCTCCACCATGAGATCTCAGACGAGCATGTGAGGATGCTGGACATGTACTCCTCCAGTACACAGTTCGTGCAGATGTGAATGATGTGTCTCTATCTGTTCTATCCATTGTGCTTGAGAGGTGTCATTGATAAAGCACTTGATAAGTGTCCATGACCTGTGATGGACTTTCTTGCTATCCTCTTCATCAGAGGTTGTATCATCCCAGTATGTGACGTTGGTAGGCTCGTACGCAGGGAATGCACCCCGGAACTCATCAGAAGGGTCCGCATTTGGTGTATAATTAGGTGTGGCAGAACTCGAGCTATCTGAATGATCATCATTTTTGGATCCCACTCCAATTATCCTTGGTGTAGCCCTGCTAATAGTCCTACCATTGATCTAGAGTGCCGCAGCTTGGTCGGTCTGGATATCTCCCTGCACGACCCTAGTCATTCCTCTAGGAAAGGCACTGCTAGGAGTACCAATCAACCTCATCAAGGCATCCCACACCATTTGAAGGACTGTGCATGCCAAAAAGGCACATATTCTCTTTTCATGGTCAATGTGTGGTAGTCATGAATTGTGCTGAGGAGACTTACATAGAATGAACACTCAGTCTCATTCATGGTCTGTTGTTGTGGGGACCCTAAGACATAGCCCTCCATGTATTATAGGGGTGATTGAATCCAGGAAATCCATCTCGGATGTCCTGGCCCAACCAGATGCACTAATCATTATTTCCACGGGTGTGGATCCCAAAGGCCCCTCATCTACACCCACTGATGGAGAGGAACAAGTTCCGTTAATTTGGATCTCTTGCACCGATTAAACATTGGTGCGGGGTCCAAAATGTCCTAGAACAGACCCTAAGGAAGGGGATTAAGATTTTATCTAGAGGGCCTATGAAAAGTCTTAATGATCTAGGTCATGATCACCAACTTCACCATCATCCAATGGGATCCCTCTACCAGCCTCCTCCCCCCAAGAGGACTCGTCCGATTCTTCTGGGAGAGGGAAGCGCTCCCTCAATTCGTAACCTGAAAACTACAGAAGGGATGTTCTATCTAGTAACAGCTTCACATGTTCTGTCATTTGACTTGGGGCACCCCATGAGTGCACAAAATCTTCTTTCTCTACCAGGTATTTCTCCACCTCCACATGGGACACCCAAAAGATGACCCTGATAGGGCATATCCCTTGAAAATCCATCCTGATATGGCTTTGGTGTTTCCACATTTCAGATGGGTAGAGGAATTTCCAATTGACTTCCCATATTTCCCAGGCCTCCAGAAAGATAGCATTCACAGGCATGTCTATGTGTCGCATCCACTTCCTCAGAGCATGCATAGATATTCTATTGAATCTTCTTGGTTTCCTCTCCTGTAAATTACTATGTTATTCTAGGAAAATCGGTCCTGCTACCATTGATGGATCTGCTGCCAATGCATCCCACTCAACTGGTGTTGGCCATGCCGCCCAGGTATCCCCACCACCGCATGATGTTTTTACCACCTCCGGACCCCGACCCTGAGGTTGGGGAGACACACTATCACTGACCTGAACTATTTTTCACATCAACATTTCTTCCTAGTAGTCCACCTCCCAGTTTTTGTGTACTCCTTCACAAAATTGTTGATGGTGGAGGGTGGAGGTATAGTTTTTCACATCTTACCATCTTTCGGTGTAAACATGAGCGACATATTCCTCATCATACATGGATGTTTATCATGGCGCACCCCTGAATAGACCTGTGGGGTTAGTTACTGCATACACCAAAATTACATTGTGAATATGTGTGGGGATTACTACTCACAGAGAGGCTCATGGTGCACTCTTGACACTAGTAACCCACCTCAAAAGGCCATGCGATTGGATTAATGATCTTCCATTCCTTGTCCATCATTATTGAAAGCACCCTTTGGAAGTAAGAATAGATGATAGTTTGTCTTTTCCACCTTCCAGACATGGTTCAGTACTACCTGGATGGTTAGCTTGGCCGGAAAGCATCCTGCGGCATTCAAGATGGATGGGTGGAAGTTTGAATCTATATGGGATATGGGGTTTATATATTCATTGACCCCCCTGACATGTGTCACTATCCACACATACAGGAGGTGGAACAACCCACAAATCATTTGTGGCCTCTCCCCCTCGCTGATATGCCATGGTATGTTATACAACATGGAGAGAATTGGGATTATGAGGTTGGTGTTCCCTCCTATCACCAACATGTATGCCATAATAAATGTTATTGGTCACACACCAATGTTTGTATCCCTCACCGGGAGAATCCAACCATGGATGAAAGCGACAATGAATGCGTCCAAATTGAAAATTGATTTTTGCTCGGTACTGACACTGAATCCCCTGGTTTTCCACTGAATATCCTCCAAGAACTGTATGTACGAGTGTTCCATTCCCCTTTGAACCCCCTTCGGGCAAGTTCGAGGCATCACCAAAATCTACCAATCTACCAGGAAGTTCAAGAACTACTTGAACCACCATCTGAAATGGACGCCTCTTACTGCTTCTTTGTCCACTCCCGGCACCAGCTCCATCAACGCCATTTCCAGTGGCAGCATTTTCTCTAGATCCTCCCACACATCCATAACTGGGTGGAATTCATCATACACCACCCCTAGTATCGGGACCCCTGATATTTTATGCACATCAAATTAACTGATACCATCAACCCCTTGGTTTAAGTGGAAGGTATTGGTCCTTGATGACCATCTTCTCAACAACTCCGGCATCATCTGATTTGGTTGATAGACATGGAATTGGGAGGCCCAAGACACATCATATAGGCCCACTCTGCTTAGCTCTACCCTGAACAACTCAAATGAGGCACCTACCCAGTAGGTCCATGACCAGTCATCAGTAAAGTTTCCACACTGGCATAGATCCCACTCATCGGACCATCCCTTCCCTGAGTTCCTCGGGCTTCCAACAAGATCGTCTACTACATAGGGGGGATTTATCTGGATGAAATTCCAACCCATCATAATTGTTCAGATGATTGTATAGAAAATCAATAATAATAGGCATGATGTTCTCTCGATAATTTCCCTGAGCCACCCTGAACCACCGGCCCAGGCACGACGTGCTCCAGAACAAGTAAGCTGTCGCATCCCTACTTTCTTTAGGGATAAATATGTCATCCATCAGTCCAAATCCATACATAGGAAGCCTCTTACACAGCAGATATATCTTTTGGCTATCAGACAACAACTCCACCTATGAACCATTATCAGAGTGGCTTCGTACCAACTCCCCTAGGCCTAATCTATTCGACATCTCCTCCCTTTTGGAAGTATCAGCAAGGACTCCCCTTGTAGCCTCTTGATGATCCATTCTATTTTTAATATCTTGACACTTTTCATTCTTGTTCGTGATGCCCTTTCACATAGCTCATTTGCACAGACTGTTTATGGAGCTCGATCCCAGTAATGGAATCTCGATTCCTTACTCTGACCCTCGGTTGAAAGCCATTGAGTGCACCGTCACAGAGTTAAAGACTCATTGTACGCCCTAAAGTAGAAGGTATGATTCAAGAAAGTAAAACGTGATGTACATGGAGCTTCATGGATCAAGAGTACTAAATGCCAAAAATTTAAGGAAGATAAATGTCAAAATGGAGGTCGGCTACCATATTCATAGGCGATGATCCCTAGAATTTCATAGCACATCTAACCACGACAAGCTTCGCAGTGCACTCAGAGTACCGATCACCTCTCCACTTCATGAGCCTCCTCCACGATTTGGCTTCTTGATTGGCCAAGGAATTTTTGTGATTTACCCTCAGACTTTGTCCCTATATTTATCATCGGCTCCAAGTCTGAGGGTGGAATTGTTTGGTAAAAAAAATACGTAAGATAAAAAAAATAAGAAACCCTTAGGGTCTGCCTCGCGAAGCTCATTTGTGGAGCCATGTAGCACCGTGGTTGGTGAAACACTCCTACTTTGTTAACCTCTTGCAAAGACCATAAGAGGGATGATCCCTGAACCACTGTGACGCTCATGGACCCACCGTGGGTCCATGAGGTGAGATGCTCTGCGAACCCCTCTAACGTTTGCGAACATGTCGTGATGTGAGCTCCTTTTTCACACCAAACTAGATTTGATTCCCACTTCCTCTTTCCTATAAATATCGGTCTCCCCTCGAGCCTAATAGATGGATCATCCTACCTTTCATCTTTCAAGATCCCATATCATTAAGTCATTTATGATATGTGAACCATGATCTTTTCAATGTACTTTTTCATCACAATTTTCCTTCCCCTTTGCATGAATTCCTCCCCTCTTCAAATAGGGATGCCCTTTGCGGAGCCCATGTTCCTCCACAAAGGATGTAGATCCTCAAAGGGACTCAGGTCTTCATAGAGAACGTATGCTTCATGAAGTACCCTTCATATACATGTGACTCGCATGCTAAGGTAGGGTCACTGTGCTTCGTGAAGAACATTTCTTCACCCTACTATGCTTCTCAAGGAACCTTTACTTCACAAATCAGTGCTCTGTGAATGCCTTTCCACTACCCGAAGCACCATCTATATGCACCTATTACCACTGAATAGTCTTGGCTACATCACTTTGTAAATCAAACCCCTTCGTGAAGCCCCTCTACTATATGGAGCACTAGAGCTTCACAAGGCTTCTACTTAGGAAACCCTCATCTCTACAACTCCTTTTCTCATATGAACCTTATGGGTTTCACAAATAAATTTAATGGTCCATTTGGTGGTGCTTCCCATTGCGTTGTTTCACCTTTTTCTTCTTCCCGTAGGCATGCTAAAAACTATTTTTTTCACATAGACACGCTAACGTGGACCCCTCAATGGATCACTCCATAACACTCCCTCGCAACAACATTAATGATGCCTTCCCTACCCTAAGGGATAAAAGTTATGAGTTATGTATATCCTTGGGTTGTGGAGTGAACCCACCTCGTCCGAACTGTAGGATTTTAAACTGCCAAGCACTATCGTTCTCAACACATGACATTGTACTATGGCCTCACCCCATGCCTTACAAGGGTGCTGATTTATCTCTGAAATTCTCTACTGCCACTAGTCTCCATGGGAGTGAGAACATTTCACACATGGAATGAGATCCTATTTCTCAGAGAAGCCTCTGTCCACTAAGAAAGGTTCACCACCTTGGTGTATGCCCACTAGCATTCTTTGAAGGAGGTAGCATCCCTACTCCAACTCTCTTATTCGTTGCAAAATCTCTTTTGGGTTTGTCACCTACTAGGCCTCCATCTTAGAGTAAGTCCCGATCTCCATCACCCCATGCGGTGGACCATGCGTATACCCATGTTTCAACATTAGGTTATAGACCACGCATAAGCCCTTATTTCCTCATTAGGCTGCTTACCACGTGAAAACACCCATTCAACTTCCCCCAGACGCACCTTCCAAGATGTGACTGTCATGCATTTACTACCTCTTTTTTCTCACACCGAGCATGAATCACGTGGGATTAGAATAAGGATTGGAAATGAAATCCTCTCTAGGTTTCTTAGAGTGTATGTCCCAAACACCACTAAAACTATGTGGACTTTGATCTTTACTAAGGCAAGGTACGTAAGAAGCCTCCCTGAGGTTCAGTCCCACCATCGATTGGTTTTGACCCCTTCATGTGAGTTCCCAATTCCACCTAAACTATGAGGACTTTGATCTGTTCCATGGAAATGTATGTAGGAATCTTCCTTGAGGCTCAATCCCACCATTCACTTGCTCTGACCCCCTTCACATCAGTTCCGCCTCCACCGGAACTACGTGGACTTTGATGAAGGACCCCGGAACACCTTGATAGGGGAGGGGTGAATCAAGGTGTTAAATTTTTATTTTTAATGTTGTGGATCTTGTTCCCACATTGGATGGTACTTTTTAAACTTGTCAAACAAAAGAATGTAGGAATTTGACACAACACATTTACTTGGTTCACCAAAAATGGCTACGCCCAAGGATAATACACCGATAGGTTTTCGGTCGTACCAAATTCCACTAAACCTCACCAGCTGCGGATTACACTGGTCAGGTATAGTCACTCTGTCCCAGGCACACTGCCTTTACAATAGTTTAGGGCTATCTCACTACGTCCCTCGGGTCACTCCCATTGGATCCCCCTGGATCACTGCCTTGGGTGAAGTTCCAGTTAGTTTATAGACGTGAAAGTCTCCTAAATATATTTTAATTGAAGTCTTTTCCTCTGCTTAGCACGAGACCCTTCTTGTATTGATGTTCATAAATGATGCACTTGAATGGACTGAACCACTGAACTGGATAGTAAGAAACACGCAAACAGGTTTCACTGAAAATTTCATGCAACACCATGTTTTATGCGCAACCTCATGTTTTTCGCGCAACTTCACCTTTTTTGTGCAATCCAGAATTTCTCGTGCAAGTACAAATGTTTTCGTGCAGCTATAAATATTTTCGTACGGGCCAGAATTTTTCTCGCAAGACTAAATTTTTCACGCAACTCCGTTTACACTAAAATTTTATGCACATCATACTTTGGATATTCTCTATGTCTTCAACTATACGTAATAAGGGGGGGTCACCTCTTATTTATAGTTGTCTCAGAACCCTGTGTGTAAAACCCCCTGTGGAGAAAAAAACCTTTCATTTGGCATGTAATATTTTGCGCAGATACCATCTTTCCCACACATCTCCAGAATATTCGCACAGTCCAAGCCTTTTCCATTTTTCGATGTTCTGATTCTAAAACAATATTTTCATGAAAAACCTTGATCCACTTTTTTGCACACCACGCAGTTCTTCGCACCCAAATCAAATATTTCTTGCATCACCCTTCTTTTTTTGTGAACCACTTCCTATATGTGCGTACAACCTTTTACAAACAATCCATGTCTACCTTTTCTGATTTTGAGTCCCAGAAATTTGGCAAACATAGGGAAACTGTGCCTCCTTCAATACTGTTATCTACTTGAACTGTATGATCAATTTACTGGTACACATTCTAAAATTCCACTGAGGATCTTCCATAAACACAAACCAAACTTAAATTCATTCATAGAATAGTCACGGATCCACTAATCTCTACATTTGGGTTTGTATGCAATCACTAAATAAATTCAATAGATCACCATCCACATGAAAACCAAAAACGCAAGAATCTACTCAGCCAATACTCTAAGTCTACGTGAGAAATGATCATTGTAGAAAACAAGAGAGGAAGATTGAATTGGGTTCTCATGTTTTGGAATTCTCAATGATGCCCAAGTAAATATTGTACAGAGTCACAGAAGCAGTACATGTCCATGAAAAGCATGAATTTATTCTTGAATTTATTCCTTTCTCCTTTATTGACAATAAACTCAAAGACCAGTAATTTTTCATTGTTCAGCTCAAAACACACTCCCCCTAAAAAGTGTCTCCCCCACAAACCTGAATCACATCCATAAACAGTTTAAAATCAGTTAACATAACTAGGGATATGGGTATTGCAAAACCTCCTAATGCATCGGGAGGTGGGTCAACATCAAGGTTCAACAGATGCTTCTCAAACATAGCCACTGACAGTGGCTTGGTCAAGATATCATCCACTTTATCATCAGTTCCCACATGATCCATTCTAATCACGCCTTGTTCAACATTTTCTTTGATAAAGTGATACCTGATTTCAATATGTTTTGAACGAGAATGCTGAACATGATTCTTCGTAAGATCAATTATGCTCTTTTTATCACAGTAAATTACCATTGGTTGCTTCACCTCATCACCAATATCTGGTTTTTGTTGCTTCATCCATAAAATTTGATTGAATTCCTTTATAGCAGATATATACTTAGCTTAAATAGTACTAAGAGAAGATCTTTCTTGTTTCTTGCTCAACTAGAAAACACATTTAGTCCCAATATAGAATGCTCCACCACTGGTGGACTTTCTGTCAACTACATCTCCAACCCTATCAGCATCAGAAAATACTGATAATTCACTATCCCTGCCTGCAGCAAAGTATAATACAAAGTTATGAGTACCTTGAATGTACCTCATGATTCATATTACTTCCACCATATGTTCCTCCTTTTGATTACTCTGAATTTGGGTCACTAGACATGTTGCAATGACAATATCTAGTCATGTCGCTGTCACGTATAGTAGGATCCCAATGATCCTCTTGTACATGGTGGGATCTACAAATGTCCAATCCTCATTCTTTCCATGTTTGGTTCCAACAACAATCGGAGTTGCCATTGTTTTGGAGTCATTCATATTAAATTTCTTCAGCAACTCTCTTGCATACTTTTCCTAGGAAATGAAAGTGTAATATTTCTTTTGAGTCACCTTCAGCCCCAAGAAATATGTGAGCTCCCCAATCATAGAAATTTCACATTTTTATTTCATGTGATTGGTAAATTCATCCACTAATTTTTGACTATTTCCACCAAATATAAGGTAATCAACGTAGACTAGAACCATGAACTGATCTTTTGGATATTTCTTCACATATATATTCTAATATAATCCTCCTCTTTGGAATTCATGATTCTTGAGATAAGAGTCCAGCCAGGAATACCATGCTCGAGGATCCTGATTCAAACCATATAGAGTTTTCTTTAGTTTGAAAACCATTGTTTCATAAGTACCAAGAAGAAAACCCACTAGTTGTTCGATGTAGATTTCTTCTTCGAGTACACCATTCAAGAATGTAGTCTTGAAATCCATTTGATATAATTTATATCCTCTTTGGAGTGTCATGGAAACGAAAAGCCTGATTGACTCCAGTCTAGACACTGGTGAAAAGGTTTCTTCAACATCAACACCTTCAATCTGTGAATATCTTTTATATACCATTCATTCCTTGTATCTAATAACACTTCCATGATCATTTAACTTGTTCTTGAAGATCCATTTTGTGCCAATCACATGGTGACCTTCGATTCTCTTGACTAGATCCCATGTCAGGTTCTTGTCAATATTATCTAACTCTTCATTTATGGATTTTACCCAAGATTCATCCTTTGCTGCTTCTTCAAATGAGGATGGCTCCACAACTGACAGAAATGTATATTGTCTGTTATTCCTCATCCTCCTTGTTTGTGTGGGTGCACTCCTGTCCCCAATTATGTTAGATAGATTAATCTCATCTCTTCGATTTCTCCTGTGTGGTTCAGTTGAATTCTCTCCAGCCAAGGTTTCCTCTTTATATTCTTCTTCTGAGTCAACATCAGGATGTGGCTGCTGAGTGTTTTGTCTACCTTCCTCTATTCGTGTATTTTTATTTACTCCATGTTCATTTTCTTCCTCACTTTCTATCACATTATAATATGAAATCCTTGAAGCATTTTTGGTTTTATCTTCAATGATCTTAACATCACTACTTTCCACGATCCTTCTTAATCAATTGTTGAAACACTTGTAGGCTTTTCTATTCATTGAGTATCCAAGGAAAATTCATTCATCTTCATTTCCACCATACTTCCCTTGATTTCCTTCTTTTTTCCCGAAGAAGCATTTACTTCTAAAAACATGAAAGTATTTCAAAGAAGGATTCCTTCCATGAAACAATTCATATGGTGTCTTCATCTCACCAATATAAAGTCATGTTCAATTTTGAATATACACAATAGCTTGAACAACCTTTTTTCAGTAGTGCCCAGGAATACGACTCCCAATCATCGTAGTTCGGGCCTTGTTTTTCACCTGTTGATTCCTACGTTCAACAACTCCATTTTGTTGTGAAGTTATCACATCAGCTACATCATGTTGTATCCACTGATTCTCTAGGTAATTCTAAAATTCAATGGACATGTATTCCTCTAAATTTTCAGATTGTAACACTTTGATTGTTCATCCATTTTTATTCTCGGAGATTTGCCGATATGTTTTCTTACTGTCCAAAACTTGTCGTTTCCTATGAATAACCATTGCAAATTCCATTCTACTATAATCTTCTATAAAAATGACAAAGTAACATTATCCATGAGTTCCGGAAACATTTATCAGCCTGCATACATCTGTATGAATTAGATCAAGAAGATGAGATTCCCTTTTCTTCTTTGGCCAATATGAACTGCAGACCAGCTTCCTGCGAATTCAAGAATCACAAGACATTTCATTCTCACGCTTTATGTTAAGAATATCCCTTACAATACTCAATTTTTATGTTTTATACATGTTTAGTTGATTGATGTGTCCCAGTCTCCAATTCCACAAACTGTTTTCCTCTTCAATAGTCATGTAACAAACATTCTCTCTACTATAAATATGATACAATTTGCCTTCTATTCTTCATCCCTTTAAAGTGATTTTCTTGTCTTTCCATTGATAGTGAAGGATTTCTAATTAAAAGTAACTATAATTCCCATGTCACAGAGTTGACTCATGCTGAGTAGATTATGACGTAGGCCATCAACATAAAATATTGTAGTCTTCTTTAGCTATCCATTAGCTAATTCAGTAATTCCACTGCCTTTGATTTTCAGAGCTCCATCATTACCAAATTAGACTGTTCCATCAACCTTCCTTTTGATATTCTTTAACAGACCTAAATTACCTGTTATATGAGACTAACAACTGCTATCTAGAATTCAGGTGTTTTTTCTTTTTGTAGCTTTGAGGGAAAACTCTACAAGGTTGGATATCTCAATTTTCTTCTTTTCCTTCCATGAGACATTAGATTGAATGTAGAACACTAGTGGCCTTTCAATTATTTCTTCTGTGTACATGGGTTCTTCATACTAAAAATATTCTTCTAGAGGAGAAACCTATTTGAAAGAGAAACACTAGCTTGTTGATGATCATTGACTTGTCTCGGACATTGGTATGAGGTGTCCGTGTCCCTCCTCAGCCATTAATCAACGACATTATGACCAAAGTTAGAACGCCGAAAACAATATCCATAGAAACTGTTTCTTCAAAAAGAATTAGGATTCGGATTTGTTCTTCTTTGTTGAACTCCCATATCTTCTTCATTCAAATAGATTCTTGCCTCTTCACAATAATACATGGTATGGCTCAGCTATCCACAGAACTGGCACTTCATGAGAGGAAATGTCTTCTCACTTCTTGTTTATCCTCATTTCTTCTTTCGTGGTATAATATTTTGAGTGCCTCGTATTTCTGGAGGCTCAAGGATAGTCTACTAATATTCCTTTATATTGAATTGGAGGTTTCTTTTTCAGAACTTCTTGTGATTTTCTACATGAAACACATTAATCTTTCCATTATATTTGTCCCCTTTGTTTTTAAAATTTGATGATTCAGGCTCACAAACGATTCCACTATTTCTCATGCAAGCAGGTCTTTGATCATTCAAAATTTTTTCAACTCAATTGGAACCGTTTTTTCCCTTTCCAACAACTCAACATCCGAGAACCTTCCAAATTTTATTTTTTTCCCTTGATTATTTTGAAATTGATTCACTCTAAAGTTTTCTTCTATGAGTAACAAATTCCTCTTCAGGACTCTCAGTATTCTTGGTCTTTTCTTCCAGTCAAGTGGTGAGGTCACTGATGACCTTTTCTTTCTCTTCAATTTTCAGCTTTAGGTCTAATACATCATCACTGCTTTCAAGAATCTTAGACTGCATGTTTACAAATTCTTCCAGTCATTCAATTTCAGCTTTGAGCTAATCCACATATTTAGATGATTCTTCTACAATTTATTTCCACTTATTGCAACTCTTACATTTGATATTAAGTTTACAAATAGAATCTTTAAGTTACAACTCATGATTGGAATTAGTTGTCAACTTATTGTCTTGAAATTTATCTTTTGATGGTTCTAATATTTCAACTATTTCCATCATGGAAGCAAGGTTTTCAGTTTTAAATTCTGGTTCTTATTCTTCAAAGAATTCATTATCATAAAAATCATTTCACAGAAAAAAATCTTCTTCGGCACATTCTTTCTAGATTTCAAGTCTCCCTTTTTAAAAAACCTTTTTGGTGGCTTCTCAATGTTTTCATCTTCACTATATTTATCATTGATATTTCTTAAACACTGAGAGGCAATGTGCCCAACTTTTCCACAATAAAAACATGTGAGAGGAAACTTCCCTTTGAATTTCCCTTTTCCCTTCTAGAACTTCTTTGCAATGAGAGAAAAAAATTCTTTTTTCCATCATCTTCACCACTATTATATTTTGAAATTTTCAGTTTATCCATGCCCTTTAATTCCATTTCCTTGCTCACACGAGTCATAGAATTTTCTGGTTTGACTCTCATTTCATATGCTACCAAACAACTTAGTAGATCATCCATAGAAAGTTTGAAAAGATCTATTTCTTCGAGGGATGACACCTTTGCATTGTACATGGGTCGAAGTCTTCATAATATTTTATTTACAATATCAATTTATTTGATTTGTTCACCTAGAAATTGAATTCTCCAACAACTTTAGTTATTTGATTGAAGAATGTGTCTGCATTCTCATCTAGATGCATCTTTGGATCATCAAACTGATTGTGTAGGACTTGTAAATTTGCCTCCTTCAATTTGATATCTCATTCACAAATATTTTCAAGTTTATCCCACATCTATTTTTCTGAGGTGAAACTCATCACCTTTAGATAGATCTGATCTAAAAGGGCTGCAGTGAGTGAATTATCTACTTTAGCATCTATATCAAGAATTGTCCTATCTCTGTTATTCATAGTCTGGCATGTTGGATCGGTGACTTATATTCCTTGAACAGTAGAAAAAAGATATTCCATTCCAAGATATCTTATATGAGATCTCATTCTGTTCTTCTAGATCTATAAATTACTTCCATCATAGAGAGGGACTCCTCTAACATTGGCTGAATTTCCCATAATGATAAATGGAAGATCAAACACTAGTGAAGCTCTCTCTGATACCACTTGAAGGACCTCGGAACACCCTGAGAGGCGAGGGGTGAATTAGGGTGTTCAATTTTTATTTTTAATGTTTGGATCTTATTCCCACATTGGTAGGTACTTGTCAACCATTTCAAAAAAATAAATTTGTAAGTTGACACATCACTTTTACTTTGTTCACTATAAATGTCTAGGTCCAAGGAGCATACGCCGACAGGTTGTCAGTCATACCAAATTTCAGTAAACTTCACTATCTAGGGATTACAATGTTCAGGTACTGTCACTTTGTTCCAGGAACACTACCTTTTCAAAAGTTCAGGGATAGCTCACTGCGTCCCTCGGGTCACTCTCATTGACTTCCCCTGGATCACTGCCTTGGGTTAAGTCCCATTAAGTTTATAGACGTGAAGGTCTTTTTAATAGATTAGCATTGAAGACTTTCCTCTTCTTAACATGAGACAATGGTTGTATCAAAGTCTGAAAATGATGCACTTGAATGCACTGAACCACTGAATAGGATAGTCAGAAACACAGAAACAGGTTTCACTGACAATTTAGTGCAATGCCATGTTTTATACTCAACCTCAAGAATTTCGCACCACTTCAACTTTATCGCGTAAGCCAGAATTTTTCACGCAAGGCAAAAAAATTTCACACCGCTATAAATATTTCTGTGTGAGCGAGAATTTTTCACGCAAAACTAAATTTTTCATGCAACTCCCTTTATGCAAACCTTTTCCACACATCAGACCTCAGATCTTCTCTATGTCAACAACCCTACAGAATGAGTGGGGTCACATCTTATTTATAGGCATCTAAGAACCCCGTTCGCAAAACCCACTGTGGTGTGAAAAACCTCTCATTTGGCACCTAATATTTCTCACAGGTACCGTTTTTTCACACAGATCTCTAGATTTTTCGTGCAGCCCATGCCTTTTCCCGTTTTTGATGTTCTGATTATGAAACACTATTTTCACAAAAATCCTCGATCCACTATTTTATGCACCACACTGTTTTTTGCACCCAACTCAAATATTTCGCCCAGATCCCTCCTTTTGCACGCACCACTTCCTCTTTTCACACTCCTCATTTTTCCAACAATCCATGTCTTCATTTTCTGATTTTGATGTCCAAAAATATGGAAAACATAGGGAAATAGTTCCACCTTCAATACTGATATCTACTTGAACTATATGATCACTTTACTAGCACACATTCTAAACTTCCACTGAGGATTGGCAACAAACACAAACCATACTCCAATTCAATCATAGAATAGCCATGGATCCAACATTTGATCCTTCCCACAACAAGGTACCTAGGAAGCCTACATGAGGTTCAAACACACTATCCATTTGTCCCGACCACTTCACGTAGGTTCACCAGAACCCACCTGAAATTTGTGGACTTTGATCCATGATAAGGAAAGGTATATAGGAAGCCTCTATGAGGTTCAATCCCACGATTGATTGGTTATGAACCCCCTTCAAGTTGGTTCCCAAACCCACATGAACTACGTCTACATTGATTAATTCCAAGAGAAGGTACATAAAAAGCCTCCATGAGGGTCAATCCCACCATCCATTGGTCTCGACCACTTCACGTCGGTTCACCAAACACCACATGAACTATGTGGACATTGATCCTTTTCAAGTCAATGTACATTGGAAGCCTCCCTGAGGGTTAATCCCACCATCAATTAGGTTCGACCCCCCTTCACACTAGTTCCCAAACACACCTGAACTATGTAGACAATGATCCCTACAATGTAAAGGTATGTTGGAAGCCTCCCTTAGGTTCAAGACCACCATCCATTTGTTTTGACCCCCTTCACGTCGGTTCCCAGTCCACCTAAACTACATGGAATATGATCCTTTCTATGGAATTGTATGTAGGAAGCCTCCATGAGGTTCATTATCACCATCCATTGGTCTAGACCATATTCACGTCAGTTCACCAAACACTCATGAAATATTTGGAATTTATCCTTGCCAAGGCATGGTACATAGGAATCCTCCTGGAAGTTCGAGCCCAATATCCATTGGTCCTGACTACATCACATCAGTTCACCAAATACATACCCGAACAGCATGGACATTGATCCTTTCCAAGGCAAGGTACATAAGAAGCCTCTTTGAGGTTCAAGTCCAACACCCATCAGTCCCGACCACTTCACGTTGGTCCACCCCAAATCCTAAATAATGTTAAACAGTACGGCCCATTTTCATCCTACAAGGCATTAAACCATACCCATTCAAAATACACGGTCCATGATCCATATCTCCAAGATAGGGTACATATAAATCCTCCCCAAGGTTTATCCCCATTAATCAATAAGACGTCTTAAACCCCATTCAGTGGTATTCCATTGTAAACCCCATTCAGCGGTAAGTTGTTATTAACCCCATTCAACAGTAATCCATTGAAGTCCCCAATATACGGTATTCCATTGAAGTCCCCAATATACGGAAATTCGTCATCATAGGATCTATGTGAACATTGATTCCATACCATGCGGATATGTAGGAAGCATCTCTGAAGTTCAAGACCACCACTCATGTCTCATCCTGATCTAACCTTCTATTCCATGTGCTCCCGGAAGATCATGCCCCATCCTAGAGATTCTATTTCTCCGATATTCCATCCATGCGTCCATTCCCACGGACTGCATCCTCAGGTTTCCCATTTTCCCATCGAACTACATGGACTCTAAGTCCCTGCCATGGGGATACATAGGAGGTATCCTCTAGGATCAAGCCCAACATCATCATCTCCCTAGATTCTACTCCATCTCATTCTCCACCCACTCCACATAAAAATCCATTATTTTTCATGAGTCATACTTGGGCCGCCACATCCTGGGGGGATCATGGAACATCATTCCCCAATCCCTTTATGAACAATCAGGTAGCTAACCACAGGTTATCCCCAACATCATTGTTCCCTCCAGGGGTTCCACCCATCTGATCCACTCTAGACAGTGTTCTAATCAGTCAGTTTCGTCTCCACTAGACATAACGGCATACCCTATGTTAAACATAGGAAGCTACGGAAATCCCCAGATACATTCCAATGGAATATAATTCACCATATTTGATGTGGGATGCCTCGAGATTATGCACCCTTGATATTCCCTATAATAAGGAGAATAATCACTGACGTGCTTTTGTTCCAGTGTCCGGACAAACCAGTGATGTCCTATGTGACCACTCCCCTGACTGAAGGCTGCTACCTTGACCAGACCCCTTGGAATGTCCTGACAGAAGCATTTTAATTAATTGGATTCCATAAAGATATGGAACTAGGATGTGTTTCATGGAAAACATCTTAATCTATAAGGGAGACCCAGACTAGGTAATGAGTTCGAAAGAGGAATCCATGGAAGGCAGTACCAAAATCCCATAATACCATTTCGATCAAGGAGCAGACATACCTGAATAAGAGACGGATGTTAACCGCCTTTAGAAAGAGGGAATGCGGGGCAATAGCTGCACACTCTCCATGGACAGACACACATTCCCTAACAAAAGCATCAGAAACAATCTATATTCATATGTAAATAAATATATATGTGTGTGTGTGTGTATTTACACATACACATAATAAAATATATACTTATAACCAAAATTTGAAAATCAATTTAATATCATATGAAATTTGAAAACACTTCCGAAGCCTAGGATAACCCACCAATAAATAAAACCAATGATGATTATGAAATAATAAATCCCTTGGAAGGTTGCTTTCAAATATTTTCACATTCATAATAGGCACGTTGATTAAATGAAAAACATAATAACAATTCAACAAAATCAACATATATCATTTTTAAAAAATTCCCAAGAAAAATTTCTTCTAAACCAAGAAAATTCCTATGTAATTGATTGCATTCAATTTAAAAAACTGGACCACTTTTGAAATATAACATTTACATATTTAATCATTTGAATATAAAAAATTGTTTCATGGAAACTTAATCTCGATAACACCAAAACAACATAGATTATTATAGAAGAGTTAAATTCAAATTAACATTAGCATAGTTAATGTAATGACGGTGAAAAACCATCTAGAATGAAGAGTGGAATGTTTGTGAATGGTTATACACAATATAGTAACCAATTAGATAAGATATTAATAATAAAACTAATATATGGTTTTACCATGACTCACCCATAGTATGAGAAATAAATGTAAAAAATTTTCAGGGATGGGGGATAAATATTGTGGCTCCAAACTTTTGAAAGAACATTGAAATAAAATGAGAATCATAAATATTAAACCTGATATAGAGGAAGATGCCACCCCTAGGGTGCCTCCAATGGTTTCATTTGAGTGTGAAGAGGGTAATGGGAGAAAAATTATTCATTTGAGAGTGTAGGCACATAAATTTTTCATATTTTAGGTTGTATAGTTTGGATGAATGGTTAACAAAACTTTTCACTTACCATGATACCCTTAAAGAGCTCACTAGGGCACAAAAAATGTTAAACTACTATAATATCTAAACTATTCACTAAATATGAAATCCCACTATGTTAAAACAATAGTTTAATATTTTTTGATTTAACATGGTTTCTAATATCCATTCAATGACTGTGTGATTTGATAGAAATATGTTTTCAAAAAAATCAAAGTTATGTACACAAAAATATATTGAAAAAGTAATAAAATGATATAAATGTAATAAAAAGAAAATTATAGATTGTTATGTGACATGCTATGTAATAAGAAACTAATATAAACCAACTTTTCACCATAATAAATTCCTCTTGCTTTTTTTATAGAAATGATGGTTCTATGAGGTTTTGAGTCAATTATAACGAAATAAATGTCCTTAGCATCCGGATAAGGATTTTTTTTCGAATATTGATATTTTCTCCAAAAACATCATCCTTCAAAATTCTTCTCAAATATTGAAAAAAAAATTTAATATCATTAGTTAAATGTATATTATAATGATATACCAAATATTTCATTTCATTGGTGTTATTAAATTTTTTTGTTTACAGTAAAACACATGGATAAACTAATATACCCTTATTTATTTGGAATTTTATTGATCGAGTTTTTAATGATAATATATATTCCTTTATTTATTAGATTATTAAATACTGATATAATCTAATATTTAGGAAGGGTATGACACTAATTATGAATTTTTTTAAGATTCTTCATATAATGTATTGATATGGGAAATTCAGTATTGGTAATTTTTTCCTTTAAAATGTCGCAATTCATAGCAATATATTCTCCATTTATGGAATATATATTGACCTATAAATGACAATAGAATTATAAAGTCATACCCCAAAGAGTGAAATTTCTAATTTTCAATGTAATATGAAAAATAATTAAAGAAATACATAATAATTTTTTTAATGTCATAATAGTATATTTACCATCATAGATTGAAGGAAATTTCATATATTGTGATGAATCAAATAATGCACTAGGGTGTGTTCTTATAGAAAATTATAGTTCTGTTTCTTATAAATCAAGACAATTAAATTAATAAAAGGAAAACTATCCAAATCATGATTATTAGCCAGAAACTATGATTGTTTCCATGGATAATATAGATACTAAATATATGATGAATTATATGATGTATAATTAACAAAAAAATCCTCATTATAATACTAATAATATTGAATAAACTACTCAAGGACTACAGAAACATGATAAACTACATCTCGGTAATGGAAAACACATTTGTGGTTTCATTTAGTTTGAATTTTCATGGATTGTTATTGATGGTGATGATTGAAAAGGGTCCACTATTAAATGACTTAAAAATTTTTGTATATATACATAATTTCTATAAAATTAACAATATTTTTTTATAATAATCACGCATCATCTTTGTTGAAGAATAAAAAAATCCAAAAAAAATATAATAAGAGTTTTCATAAGATGATAAGTGTTTTTAATGATTGGAAATTGGGAGAATCTATTTATGATGACAGTGTATTAATTATTGGAATGTGACTATGTATTCCAATAAAACATGATATGATGTATTAAATTATATTTGAATTTATCAAATCAAAATTCAATATACACCCCAACATCACAGAAATTTATAGGTATTTATGAGAAAATTTCTATTCAGACAACATGAATCTATAGAAATATTAATGCGAGTAACTATTCTTATTATACCAAAATGTAAAGGATAATAGTAACTATAATTATGGTGTTATTGAACCTTTATATATGATATGACTAACTAGATCCCAATGAATCAAAATACATGTGATATTATATGAGTCAGTATTGACTATTTATCAAATTTTAAACATTTACTCAAAATAAAGGACGATATATCACTTAATAGTTTTTAATGGATCTATATTAATGAAATTTACATGCTTCATGGTGTATTTTTTTATAATGTATCAAACAGTGACCCATGCTTCAAATAAACATTTTAGTTGGGTCCACATAATTCATTAAAAAATTAGATACCTTTGGGAACAACTTATCATCATCAAATTGATGGTCAGACTAAAAGGACAAGTCAAACCATGTAATATATGTCGATTCAATTCACATTAGTCATTCATTCTATAATGAATTAATTTTAACAATTGGTTAAATGTTCATATAATAATAAATTCAATCTTATCTTGAAAATGAAATCATAAAAATTCTTATATCTGAAAGGATGTTATAACCCATTCTATTTGGATATGTTTCGTAAGTGATACTAGTTGGTAAAAAATATTTTAGTAGACAATGAAGAACAATTGATCTACACTAAAAAAATATAAATATGGGAAAATATTATACTAGATCTATGTTGGTAATGAGATGAAATGCCTTATAAATCAAATATGATATTATAAATTTTGGAATGTTTCTCAATTATTTATTTTATATGGTTTTATATGAAAGGTAAGTTATGTCGAAGGTACATTGGGAATTATAAAATTTGGGATAAAATTGGAGTTTTTGTTTAATATTTATTTATTTCACTTATCCAATCTAATGTACAATACATATACCGTGTATAAATAATTTATATTTATATAAAAAACAAACTGAATATACTCTTATATAATTTAATATAAATATAATCATGATTTCAATATAATTAAGATCATTTTTTGATTCTTGTAACCATATATAGATTTTTTATATCATCAGAAGACATTATTGGTGAGCATTCCGTGGAGGAATCACAAGTTAGTGGAATAATGGTGGAATTATGTGGAATATATGAGAAAAAAGGAACCACATAATATTATGGATTTATGTATAAAACTATTTGATCCCATGTTTCTCTTAGATGTATATATATTTTGAATTTCACATTAATTATTTGTTTTTGGCCTAGTGTGTGTGATTAACGATGTAACGAGATTCTTGGCGGTGTTCATGCCTTTTTCGGAGCCTAGAGGCTTGGTTTTTTTTAAAACGAAATTTAGAATCATGGTTAGTATAAACTATGAAACCCAGGCCGCACAATTTGGATTAACTATGTGGGTGGTCTAGGTGTCCATTCAAGTCCACCTGGTTTGATGACACCATGTGTTTAGGGACGTAGAGTTTGATGAAACCGTATAGATAGGATTAAATTATATTATAAGACATAGGTATATTTTAGAAGATTCCAAACCCATGTTCTGCACAATGTTTTTCTAATGGTGTTCCATGACAATGAGATATGGGTTCTTATAAAAATATTTTTTCATGAATTATTCACAGATTCTCCAATAGTGTGGCTAAACCATTTATCCTGGTAAAAAAGTGTGAAATGAAAATTTTTCCCAAGTGGAATAAAATGTTTATACCCATTTTCCCTTTCACTAGTGGATATGATCCTTAAAATCATGCATCTCTTTTGAAGCCATTAAGAAAGGATTTTCTCTTGATTCATCACTTGATGTCAGATTCAAGAACTTTTTATCTTGTTAGTTCCTTGAAATTTAGTTTTATATTTATATTTTTTATTTCATAATTTGTCTTTATTTCGATGTAGTTATATTGGTGAAGGCTAATGTACCCTACATACAATGCTTTCATTAATTATTTTTCTTTCCCATTATATGGACTAAATCATATTTTGATATTTGATGACTGTTATACTACAATTATAGTGTCTATGGTCTATACCGTTCCATTAAATTTTGGTGTTTTATATACATTTTTATGTTGTAAATCACATCAGATAACCCAATGCTTCCATAAAAATTAATTTATTTCCTAGATTAAATTTATTGGAAAATTTTTTGGTTTAAAAAATAGAAATTTTATATTATTGGAGGTCATTCAACTCAACCTAAGACACCTATGGTATGTTTTCTTACCATTTATGTGATTTAGCCACCTATGGAGTGAGGTGAACATTTTGTTGCATTTATTGGAATTAAATATTTTATAGAAGAATTTTTATACCTATATTCCATTTGAATAAATTTGATAAAATATTTTAATATTAAAATGGGAAAATTTGGAAGATGCTTGGAAAACTCATAGTATGTGAGTGATAATGACATGGGTTATGAAATGATATGATGAACTGATTATGGAAGTGGATGCATTGAACTTTTCTATCCATGGATCCACATTCTATTAGATTCAATGTAAATTTATAATCCATTTTTCTTAAATATGGCAGTGGATTCCTTAAAGTTTAACACTCTATTGATCTAGATTCCATTCGATTCCATGGGCATTTTTACTTCATGGACCGAGTTTACTTTGTATTCCATGGACATTGTTTCTCCATGGATCTGGATGACATGGGTATTCCTTCAACATGGTACATGGAAATTCTTGTTGGGATCCACTAAATTAATTACCGAGTGGCCAATGATTTAATTTTTATATATTTCCTCTTATTTATGGAGTTGGTTATTTTTATCTGGAGATCTGTTTGGATGGACCTGATCACAAATTCATTTGACAATTTACTATTAATACTAGTATACCTGTGATACACTGCACACTACTGAATTTTTTGTACACAGACTAGACATGTTATAGACATTGTTGGTGGTTGTATACTAAGTGTTATCTCACATCCTATTTAGGCCTCCATTGGGTACCCTAGTAGACAGCATGGATCAAAATATGGATCAGGAAAATAACCCACATAATGATTCTTGATTTGATCAATACATAGGATTACCGGATCATATGACTTATAAATTCATGGGAATCTATACGTAGATAGTACTTTTTTGTCTTTTTCTTTACATTGATAAATTTTTTATATTGGATTCCCATTTCATTTCATTTTTTTCATTTTTAAAGTGACATGATATACTCATAATGACTATAATATTTCATTTAGATTCATCTACTATAAACTATTTTAATATTGTCGGTTATCTTTTTTAGTGATTCGTATTATGCTTATTATGATTTTTACATTTGATTATTTTATGTTACCCTTATCATGAGGTTATAGTATCCACTCTATACCACCAGAGTCCCTTGTTACAAGTCAGTATCCACTTTCATAAGGGGAGGGGCCCTTGAGGACATGTAACCCATAATCTCATGGCACCAGTTTGTGACTACTGAGTTGGGGAATCACAAAGTGGTATCATATTTTTTCAATTTTTACCTAACAACTTTTGGATAATTGGATGGATATTAATAGGGAATTATAATATGAAAATGAGATGTTATTATGAGTGATTGACTCACATATAATATAAATCCAAACGTCAAGGACTAAGAAATATTTGTTTTATATAGTTCTTGTTACAGTTGATTAGATTCCACCATTGAGTGATGGAATTGATATGTTATGTTATTAAGAAAATGATTATTAAATTTCACTATATCCTTGTCTACGAAATTAGGAGAAAGTATGAATAATGAAACAATATAGCCACCTTATATGATTCAGATGTCATAAACATTCCATGCCATATAGTATTCATTTTGGGATAGCATGACATGTATTATTTGTGCATTTCATGATATAATCAATACATGGTTGGCATTCTAAAAAAAGGATTGAGAAACATAATTTGTGTGTAGAGTGATTTTCACAATGTAAATTATTTATTCTTCCATATGCTAGAAAAATCACCATAACCAGTTAATTATGTCATGTTGATTCATTAAACATTAGTCGAATGGACTGGAATGTTTTATGGATGGGATTCAAAAGATTCCAAACCATGGATTAGAAGTTATATAGCCCCTTATATATTGAAAGTGGTTATTAATTTGGATAAAATATTTTTTGAGATTTGTAATATATTTATGAATTACAAAAATTGATATTCTATAATGTAATGGTGAACATTAAATGGTGTTCGAAATTTCAATTGATCGTCCATGTATATGTACATGTTCAAAGAAATAGAGATCATGACGTAGACCAATCATTTGAGAGGAAAGTCAGTAATTTCTCTAGAGTTTCTATGGTGATTCCAATTACACAATCCAAGATTTAAAATTAAAAAGAGGGGTGTGGATTTTTTAATGAGGCATTCAACATATACTATGTTTTTATCTATGATATATATGTCATAAAATTTTTTATGAGGTGTTTTTTTAATTTATAAATATATTTCACCATGAAGAGCACCAATCATGAATTATGGTAATTGATATTACCATGATCCAGAGTCGATAGTAACTAGGGTACAATTATAACATCTAGTTGTGAATCATATGTCACGAACCATTATTCCTAATATGGTTGATGATTCCCAGTTCTGAGAGGTTTTCATATACATTATGAAGAGCATTTATGAATCCTTGAATAATTCCTCATCGATTGAAGAATTGAAGCGTGTGTTACTGTAGTAGTATCTACCCAACAGTTTGATGTATGGCGGGTCACATGTTACTGAGTTTTGGCTCCATAATAAATATTCAATCTTTGATAAACCTGAGATACCTCCTGGGAGATGAGTGATGCTCATGGAATATATTATTTTTCATGAATCTCTGACCTTGTGGGATGTTTTAAAATGGTATGATGAACTATGAGATATGGTTTGGATGGATTTGAAATCCACGTTTTACGATTAGTTCTTTCCTGGGAATTTTTGGGTTGAGTTGGATAGTGGGAATATGTGTTTAGAGTATGGATCAATAAAATTTGTGGTGTATAAATAATTCTTAATATAGATTAAATTTCTATTTCCTCTTTAACATTCTGATGAGCCATATAGGGTGAGAAGCTTCGAGGAAGGTCTCAATCATGTCATTAAATTATAGGTCAACATGGTTTGGTATACTAGTATAAAATAACTAATGAATCAGTTGATTATTACTATTCAAAACCTATGTTTATTTGGGGGCACAACACTGGGTAGTGCGTCCTTTAAACTTATTATTTTAGTGTCTAGTGAAAAAATGATGTTTCATGGTTTCTTGTGAGGGAAATACAACATAGATTGTATGTGCTACTAGTAATGTATTATATCATCAATGTGGGATATGAATACATATGAAGGGATAGAGTGATAAAGATCCTATCGAGTTCCACAAATGTGGAAGGGTGGGCCATGTATATTTATTCTATAGAACCATCCATCATGTATATTACAAAAGCGGGTCATCTTTGACTATAGGTTCGAGAGGGAGATTCAAAACTCTATGTGTTGGTGGGATTTGGGATAGTTTTGGTCATTTAGGATGAGGTGGTGGTCAGGTTCAAGAAACGAGTCACCAGTTATACCAGGAGAGAATCATGATCCTATATTGGGTAGTGATGTAGTTTAGCATGGACAGTTTTCCAGACATTTATATCATATACAACCTACACATGAGGATCATAGTAGTTTTTACTCATTTATCTGTTATTTTCGATATTGTTTCATCTCATTATTTTATATCTTTACCTATTTTGGAGAACTTTGGGATAATTTGTTTGTTATAGGATAACATAAGGACCTTGGATACTCAAATGGGGATAATAACATAAGGTATATTTCAGTTTTAGGAGTTCCCCTTTCCAATTAATCTGTGTAAATTCATATAGAATCTCTTTTCCCATGAGATGACAGGGTTTAATGAAATATTGAGGAAGGAATATATAGTTTATTATCATTAATATTTAAATGTATATAATCATAGGGTGACATTCACATAACCAGAGGGTGGGGACATTATTCACCAATTTTAATGGGATGTTATGGAATGTATAGCTTCAATAGATAATCATGGGCCAGGTAGGATGAAAGCCTTGATTTCTTATTTATATTTTGATGATCATGGATTCAAATAGACTAAAAATCCTTAATTATAGGATCATTTTAGGGATTTCCTACCAATGTACATTTCTGGATTTCATTTATAGTGATGGTTGGAGTTTACTATTGATATGGTTCTAGGATCTACACCGGTATCCATTACACCTTGCAGGATGGATAGTAAAAAGATACCATATCTCAAACAAAACCATGAGGACATGGATTCAAAGGGATTTATATAACCAAACACTTTTTTATTATTATTTCTAGTCCTTTTTGTGAAAAAATTGTATGGAACCCTTCAGGTATGTGTGTAAAATTGAATGTTGAACCATTTAACGGTTAAAAATCTATACATTTACCCTAAAAATAGAATCTTCAAGACTATAAACAATGAGTTTGGGTTTTCTTTAGAATTGATTTGAACTTGGGATATTATATGTTTCAATTTAAGAGGACATAAATACCTCATATTAAATTCCTTATAACATTTTTTTGAGTATGTGGTAATTTATTTAGGTCATAAAAAAGGCTTTGGTTGTTTTTATGGGCTCAGTGAATTGAGTCTTCCACTTATATTCTAATTCATTCATTGTAGTTTACATGGAATATATCTCAGTTTATTCTCAGAATGGACAAGATCATTCCAAGAACATTATAATAATTCTCAATAAACATGGTGAGTTAATTTTTTATCCATGATTGAAAAATGATAGTTCATGTAAGAGGAAGTACAATAATTGGTAACATCTTCTCAGAGAGAGAGAAAAGTTTAGTGTTTTGTTTTTTGGAATAATCCAAAGAATTTTATTTATATCAAGTGTTTCATTTTATTGGCTAGTTATTAAGGGAGATTTGGTTAATAAATTTCACAACAATCTCTGCTTATTACAACATTGACTATGAAGGTGGGGATGTTTATATTGTCTAATGTCTAAGAAAAGGCATTTTAGGAACAAATTGGTAGTTTTAATTCCCTGCTAATAATAATTATTCTAGAGTCTGGGTGGAGTTATAAAATATATTGTGATTCATTGGGTATCACACTATGAGTTTTCATAATATATGGTAATTTATTCGTTGTGTACGGGTCTCAACCATTGATATCCCAACATCAAAATGACTGTACATGTGCTCTCGAGTTATCCACATTTGTGAAAGCCTTCTATTGGTTGATTCACTATTCTCTTGGAGATCTTTTTTAGTAGAAATGGATTACACAATGTTCAATGAAATATTCACACAGTGTTACTTGAATCATTCGTAATGAATTTTGGTAGATTACCTCTAATAATTTGATTTAGATATAGCCTATATTCCTGGTAAGGGAAAAGGAGTATCAGATTCTTTGATCCAAATAACATAGATGCACACAGTGGATGTGGATATTAGTGAATAGAAATTTTTGGTCTTCTTCTCTAATATTCACTTAGAGGTACAAGATATTATTGAATAGAAATTTCTCTCATTTCTTACTGTTAAATCATATATTTTATACAATATGAGGATGAGATATCTATCAGATTTAGATAGTGTAGTCTTATGAGAGAGCATGGGTAGTGAGGACCTAACTCTTGGCTGGATCATTGGCATGATAAAATTAAACTCATACGAGCCCATGTTTTGGTTCTAGAAAACATGTGTGGTGAGGTGATGTGGGAGTTTCATGCCTCGACAGGGGAAGAACATGTCAACATCTCCAAGATGAATCATGACTTACACCATCAATAATATTATTCAACGATGAAATTTGTGGTGTATTGTTATATGATAATGTATTCAGACTATTAGCAGATAAACATAGAATAGTAGTGACTAGATGGGATTTTACAATAGTTATCAATTCTCGAGATGAAAATGGAAGATGTTGAGAAGGATTTCATGATGGGGTTTTTGAGGTCCTCATGAGGTGGTGATGTGGTATTGTTTTTTGTGTAAATGTTGAAGAAGGTCTCTCTCTTTTTCTTTCATGGAGACTATCTCAATAGATGAGATTGTCTGGGTTTATATCCAACAAATCGTGCGCCTTCACGGGGTTCCTCATTCTATTTTATCAGATATGGATGTGAGGTTTACATACTAGTTTTTCAAGGCCTATAGAGGGAGTTTGGAACACAAGTTTTTTTGCATGTAATAACACCCTCATAATGATTCTTAATCATAAAATACTATATAGTTAATATATTGGATGATTAGAGAATATGTCCTCTATTTTGTGTTGTCTGGGGAGAGGCATATTCCATTGGTTGAATTCCCCAACAATAGTAGATATCACCTAACTAGATAGATGGAACATTATATGTCTTTTTATGGTAGTCCATGAAGATTAACTTTATACTAAATAGAGGTAAGATAAGTAGTGTTACTCGATCCTTGTCTCATTTATGATACTTTATTGAAGGACTGGTTGATCAAAATATAGATGGATAGTACATAAGATAGAAAAAAGACTTATGTAGATAACGGTAAACGAACTCTATAGTTTGAGGTTATGTATAAGATATTATTATGAATCTTAATGAGTCTGGGACACATGATGATTTGGATGTGGGGTAATATTTTAGTATGAGGTTTTATGTAGTTTGATATCATAGAGAGAGTATGTCTGATATCCTATCAGTAATAATTTCCAATGATTTATCGAGATATGAATGGAATATTCTCTTTATCTCATATGTGTTTTTATCTCATAGAACCAACTAATACTCTTTATTAGTAAGAGGTTGGGCTCTAGGTAGATGAATTGTTTGAGGAGAATCCAATTTTTATCCATGAAATGATCAAAAAGTATCTCAATGTCTGTTCTAATCCATTGATATGGGTGTTATAAATACATTCCCAAATACTTGGTAATACATGGGAGTAGTATGATAACGTAAATCCTTAGTGTACACAGTAATTAAATGAATATTCTCGACCACACATGGAAGGGAAAATTCGAGACGCATTTCTTAATGTGGGGAATTTTGGGAAATATCAGGTTATTTTATGAGCTAGATATATATATATATATATATATATTTAAATTTAGTTTAATTACTATTTTTACCCATTGTGAGTGAAAAATAAGGATATGATAGTTTTGTGGGGTTTCTGTGCTATTTTGAAGAATATATGACTTCTTTTTAGGAAAAAAAATCTAGGGAACATTTTCAGTAGAACTGATGCGACCCAGGTCACATGTTTAGTAGTAACCAAGAAAGGTGGTCTATGGGGATTTACAAGGGAACAAGGTTTGAATAAATATTAAAACATGAGATAAACACCCATGGGATTCACTTATGTTTGTTGTTGAGTCCAAATGTATGGTGGACACATGGATTTTCTATACATGCACCATGATAGTGTGAGAGGGGTTATTGGAAAAAAAGTTTCACATGGATGGTGGATGGTTTGGCCAAACAATGTGACATAGTTAAAAAAGTGGAAAATAACCATTTTTACAATGTGATTTTAAATTTTTAAACCTTTTTTCATTTCCCAGATAGGAATACATTTTTAGTATTTTGGAGCTCTTTTGTAGCCTTAAATTTAGGATTTTCTCTTGATTCATCATGAGATATCCTAAAATAGGATAGTTGGTCTCAATGGATCCATGCATGTGTGTTCTTCACTCATCTTGTGTATTTCTTTATATGAATATATATCAACTGATTCAATTTTAAGAATTCTAATATTAACTGTTTCATTAGATTTATTCCATTCAACTTTTTTCTTATAATTTGTTACTAATAAGTGGTTCATACTAGACGAGTGTTCAACCATGTGTATACAAAAGGTGGTATATTCATTTCCCATAAAGCTTGGTGTATTATATAAATTGTTTCCATTGTTTTTCATGATTGAACTTCTTGAATTTCCCCTTATATTAATATTATCCATTGATTTAATTTATTAAAACCTTTTTTGGTTGTCTAAATATCATCGTTGTGTGGTTTTAAGCCATTTACCTCATCCCAATCCACCCATTGTGTGTGTTCTTACATTTAATAATGATTAAGCCACTTGTGGGGTGTGCTAAGCCGAACATAATATTAATAAGAATTAAATGGGTTATAGGAGATGGTTTATAACTATATATCATTTGAATACTCATGAACAAGTTGTAATATTTTTAAATTGAAAATTTTGGAATGGGTTGGGTAAACTCATGGTATGTTAGGGATAATGAAATGAGTTTTGAAAAGAGATAATGGATTGGTTATGGTAGTGGGTTCCTTGGATATTTTGACTCTAGGGACCATGATTCCATTGAATTCCCTAGATATTTATAATCCATGAATCTTTATTATGGTAGTGGATTCTTTAGACATTACTAATTCTAGGATCTGGATTCTGTAGGATGCCATGGATATTTATACTTCGTGGATCCAGATAACCTTGTATTCTAAGAACATTTCTGCTCAGTGGATCTGGCTTGCACATGAACACCTTGGATGTGCTATCTGGACATGCTCCTTAGGCTACACCCAAGTATTTACCGAGCTTCCATTGAGATGTGTTGTTGACTCAAATAGTATTCCATGGTCTTTTATAACATGGATCTGGACTTTTTAGTCCTGAAACCATTATAAATGAAATAGTCTATTGAGAATTATATATCTTGATTTTTGGTTTCTTGGTTATAGTATCAACATTTCTATAGGTGATTTATTATTCTTCATAGAAATCATGTTTGGTTGGGTAATATCACATATTCATTTAACACATTACATTAATTATTATTATAACTGTGATATACATCACACTACTAAATTTTGTATACACAGACTGGAAATGTTATATTCACCATTAGTGGTTTCCTACTTATTGTTATCTCACACCTTGTTCAGGATATAGTTGAGAAACCAAACAAAAGTATTAGATGTAGGTATAGATTTGTTAAATTTCCAGTTGTGTGATTTATGATTGGAATATTGCTTAGTATAATGGAATAACATGACCGTGCATTCCTCATATTTCTATGTGGAGATAGTATTTTTTTCTTTTTTTAACTTTGATTTATTTGTTTTTCTAGATTCGAGTTTCCAGGTATTTCCTTCCATTTGTACATGTATATGTCAGTCACATCATGTATATGATATTGGCTTTGAATTTATCTAGTTTTTTGTTTTTTCATATGGATGATTATATTTTGTTAGTGAATTATATTATTCTTTGGTTGATTCATTAATATTAATACCATTGTGTTACTCTGATCATGTTGTTTGTGTCTCCTTATTGTGTAACCTGATACCATTGTAGCTAGTTAGCTTCCTATAGAATATGAGGAGGTACGCTTGAGGCCATCTGACCCAAAAACTCAGTGAACCATTCAATGTATCACATTTCATGACGTAACATAAATTAATTTCAATAATGAAATTACTTACAGGGGAATATAATATAATATATTATATTTTAATAATGAAACAATCCATAATAATAACTATTCAGCAATTTATATTATATTATTTCATCATATAAATTAAAATGGAAAATGGAAAATTAAAATTACAGAATTAGGAAAAAATAAGTTCTATATTGCATAACAAAATATCATGAACCACTATTTTCATGAACTCTAAGGGATCACACTCCAAAAATAATTAAAATTATACAAGATACACAATTTCTATGAAGATAAATGAAATGAATGGAATCGATATGGTATAGTAACTAAGATAATTATTTGGAAATTTTTATATTGTAGGATGAGGTTTACATATAAGTGTAAATATTAAAATTGGATTGATCAAACGATCATTAGAAATGAAAAATTGGGAACAATAATAAAAAAATATCGACTCCTTGATATACATATAACAATCTAATTAAAATTTTAAAATAATAATATAATATTAAATATATAAATTATTAACATTGTATATTTAGATTCAAAAAATTTATTTTTATATATATAAAATTGGTAAAAGAATTTAATTTTATTTGTAAAATAGCATAAAGAATATTTTTTTTATTTAATAAATAAATTACTCATATATATATATATATTAAAAAGAAATAAAATTTAGGAACAATACATAGTAATTAGACAACAGTTAATTTTTCATCATTTTATAGATAATCCATTTACTGTGTAAATATTAAGATATGGGTTGTGTATATGGAAAGAAATATTACTCCATTATTATGTAAAAAAATTATTTCATACATAATATAAGTGATTTATCAAAAAAAAAATATTTTTTTCAAAAATAATCAATTTTAAAATAATAAAAATAATATTCAAAACATATAAAAATTTAAAAATCCTAAAGAATATATTTTGATTTTAAAAATATTTATTTATGAATCAACATATTTTCCTTTTCAAAAATATTATAATTTATATAATTCTAGTTCATAATCATGTAAAATTAAATATCAATTCTTTATTTTCTAAATATTATGCTCTTAAATCTAGTATTGTTTGTGGTTTTCCATTTTTCCACAACTTAATGTTTGTAATATATTTTTTGAAAATAATAAACAAATTCGGAATAATTTTATATAAATATCCATCTCTCATCCAATTTAGATCTTATCTAATACCATTTAGATTTATTTTGCAATCATTTACCCACTCAAGATGTATTGGGAGGAGAGAGAGGTTGTTAAGGGTTTAAATAATTGTCTTTTATTTCTCTCACTATAAGCCTTATTATTTTTTATCATGTAATAATGTGATGTAAGGGTTCTAATAACACTTATATATATTTCTATTATAAGTTTAAAATAACTTAGGGTCTACATACTTCATTACCATGATTTTTTAATGTTAATAGAAATGTATGTGATTTTTTTATTTTCAATTAATTTATCCTTCAAAATATATTTTAATTTATATCCATAATAATAATATATTTCACCAAGATACTCATCTTACACTACATAGATATAATGAAATCATATAAAGAAAACGACATGAAACATGATCTAAAAAAATTTATAGAAATTTTATAATTGTATACTAATAATAGAGAGCATATATATTATAACATAGTACCATGATGGATAAGATAACAAGTTCATGAATTTCACTATGCATAAGCTAGATAACCTTTTTATAAAAATAAATTATATTTTCTCCTATATAATAGTAAATATGATACTTGTTACATAATTTTTTATTTAATAAAATATTGTTTTTAATAAATATTTATTTTTTAACTTATTTAATGTGGCCATGAGAGTTTTTTATAAATTATAATTATTAATAACATTGTTAACATGGATTATATAATCAATATACATATGAATATATTCATATGTATATTTATTAAATAATTTGATAGTAATAAATAATATGTAGAAGAAACCCTTTTTCTATTAGTTACTTTTAGTTAATTAGGGTCCTTAAAATATAAATTTAAAATATATGTAATTTACAATTTTCCTAATATTCCACTATACCCTGTAATATTAAGATCAATTAATAAATTGTCTCTTATTTTATGCATGTATACATCTTTCCTTTTTCCTATTGTTTCATACTCAATGTACCAAAACTAAAACTCTCTGAATTCATTTAATGCCAAGAAAAAACCCCTCTATTACCCTATAAATATATATGAGTTATCCTATAATATATTTGGTTTATTTAAAAATAACTAATATTCTTTGATACACACCATCAAAACCCCCCACTAAACCACACACTTCTTTGATACCACTGGTAGTGATCATTCGATGGAAATCTTACTGGTTCTAATGAAAGGATGGTATTTCCCTAAAGTTGTACTTTGATCCCAAGTGATATTAAAATATTATATCATGTAATACATTCATATTAGGGAATGGTTTGCATAAATTTCATTATCATAATTGTTAATATAAAATTTATTAGAATGTCATCATAGCTAGAGAATAATTCAGATGTTTCTAAGTAAGGTAAACATGGAATATCATTATAATAAAATAAAATAGAGGAAAAATGTAATATATATATATATATATATATATATATATTAATATTTCCATATTTTAAATTTATATATATATGCATATAAAATCACTTCTAAATACCCCCAAATAGACTTGATATAACACACTGGAACTGGTGATATTCTAGTATTTCTACATAAAAATATGGATAAAATTACAAAAACCTCAATGATAATGTATATATGAAATCATAAAAACATATAGTGATTCAAAAATCCATCATAAAAGCATCATATGATTCTGTTCATTGATTATATACAATAGGTTTATATGTATGTACATAATTGTTTCTATGAAGGATTTGAGCATAATTACGTAGTAGGAAGCCACCATTGGTATATTAAAACAATTTGGATTTAAAAAGGGTATGAATGAACATGTATAATCATATAGCTATATATTTTATTGAAACATTTGAAAAAAATGAAAAAATATATAATCTAGTCGAAAATAATATCCTATAAACATGTGTATTGTCCCCATTAATTAACCCCCATTGGGGCTCTCGGCTTCGGCCGAGATCTCTCGGTTAGGGTTTCAGCCCTTCCTCCTCAGCCTACTCGGTAGTGAATCCCCATGGCACGATGGCTTCATCTCTCAGCGGAGACTCTCGCTGGACTGGTGGCTTCGGCTCTCAGCGGCGGCTCCTGATGGCGCGGCGACAACTCTTGATGGCACGACGACTTCAGGGATGGTGTGTTACCTTCGCCGGTGCCTTCGGGCTTGTTGGTGGCTCAGGTGGTGGTGAATCCTTTGGATCTGGCATCTTGCTTCTAGATCTGTTCTTGATCTGACGATGGCGTCATCTTTCTATTTTTTTGGGCTCTCGTCTTCGGCCGGGAGCTCCTTGCGATTCCGTAGGGTTTCATCCGTAGCGGTCCATGATGGCCTCTTCAGCGATTCCAGTGGCTACCTCTGCACCCCCTTGGTAGATTTGGTGGTATGATATGGCTTGTGTTCGTCTGGAGCAGTTGCGCGTGTTCTGATGGGAGGTGATGGCCTTGCGTCTATGCTTTGTGCACAAATCTATTTCAGATCTGGCTTTTTTATCTCGTGGAGATGGGTTGTGATGGTTCATTCATTGGGATCTTGCGGTGGTGGCAGATCCTTTTGTTTCACGATGATTGTTGGCTATCCTAATGGTCCTCGGTGGATTTTTGGGAAGCCTCAGTGTGTGGTTTTGACGAAGGATCTGTCTGTAGCGGCTGGATTCGGCGATCGGTGTGTTTGTTGGCGATCTGGTGCTCAAACCGGCGTGGTTCACTGGTCATCTAGTTGCGCGACGTGAGAATCACTGTGCTGGGATAGGCTTGGGCCTATTTGGTCCCATGCTCTGGAATTGATATGGAATTTTTGTGAGGAAATTTACAGCGACTCTGTGCTCCTTCATAGATCCAACACTGGTCTTTGGTGTGGATGGCGAGGATTTGTAGGTTTATTTTGTTTTGAACTGTGTATTTCTATACTTGAACCTATAGATGTTTGCCTCCGGCCTTCGGGCATGTAATGGGTTACCCTGTCCCAATTAATAAGGTCTTTTTTCTTTTCTTTTAATTAATAGGGCTCTGCCCATAGCTTTTCATTAATCCCCATTTTTGAATAATCCATACCTTTGAAAACCAATATTGTGCATGATGTTTATGGCATAATACATCCCTGTAAACGAAACCATAATTCCCACCACATTAAATCTAGCACATTTAATTTGGGATAAGATTCCATTCACATGTAATAGAGATAATCTATTCTTTCAAAACAAAAACATGTAGCACATCTAAATGAGTACATAGGATTTGTTAGACGGGGTTTAGGTAATTTTACACCAATCACATTGATTAATCAAAAATATTACACTATTTATATAATAACAAAATACACATTATTACCTATTCATCCAATATTAATGTTTTTTTGTGAACATGTCAACACTTTTATTAATAACAACAAATCATCATAAAAACCAAAATAATATGATCAACATATTAATATAGTGTGTTGGATCAAATAACAATTCGACCATAAAAATTTCAGGTGTAACATAAAGACATAATAAATTCCATTATTTAAAACATAAAAGATAATTCAATTAAAAAATGGAAAAATATTACACCCTCGATTGAAATATATTTATTAAGTGATCTATATATTCCAAAATGTGATGATAATAAAAATAATGTGTGCAATCATTTAGCCAAACATATCTGACATCATCGTGTAACATATTTTATATGAAATCCTAGAATCATTTAATGTCAAACATAAGATATAGAGTAAGTTGAAATCATGGATTCACTAAAATCTTGGAAAACAAGTTTATAATTATAACAAGGGTGATAACTTATCTACACGATTAAAGAACACAGTAATAGATTAAGTATGGTATCAATTACTACCAATACAAACTCATACTAACCAACATAAATTAAAATATGAGGCATATATTTAATATTTAATTAATAATTTAAAAGTATTGTTCCTAATAAATTTAAATTTTTAAATATTAAAATTTTAATTTTTGAAAACTTTAATTATAATAGGATTGTCCATTATTAATAAAAATTCTGCAGCTTATTCTGTAGCGACTCGGGTTTTTGGCCCTGTCAGACTTTGGAATATTTCTAAGAATAATTCCAGAGCTAGGCGCGAAAACGACGTGCGATTCCGAGGCCCGGTGTGCCCGGAATTAATTTTATAAAAATATTAAGTATTTTTATACTATGCATGTGGCGGGGGTGTGATATCTCCTAAACAGTAGCTCAGAACGGGAATCTGAGGGCACGGTTGCGTCCGGAACGTGCCGTTTACCCTAGGCGGGGTGTAAAATTTGCGGGCGCGGGCCTGCGCTGAGAAACGCCACCAGGGGCGTTTCCGTAAATAGGTAGCAAGTTAGTGTGCGAGCGTCGGCTCAAATAACTTCTGAACGGAGTCTCGGATGGAAAATCTGAGTCCGCTGTTGCGTTCAGAACAACGCGTTTACCCTAGGGGTGACCTTACTTTTGTTCGCATCGGGCGTCGGGTCCGAGGCGGGTTTGGCGCCGGCGGGCCGCTGATATAAATATCAGCGCCCCCCCCTTTTATCGCTTTTCGCCGTTCTTCGTCGCCACTCCGCCGAATCGAGCAAACGAAGCGCCCACGAGCTCAGAATTCGACGACGAACGTTCCAGGAGCGTGCAACGGAAGCTCTGGAGCGCGGATTTGAGGCAGAACGTCGGCGTTTCGCCCGCGAGGTAGGCAGATTTGAGTTTTAACCCCCGATCCCGTTTTTGCTGTGTTTTTCTGCAAATTGAAGCCGTAGCAGTGTAGATCGGGTCCCGAGGGCCGTGTAGACACCTCCGGATCGCGAAACGGACCACCGGGGTGCTCCCGGCGGTCCGCGGAAGGTCCGCCGGCGCGACACCGGCGCCGGCGGAGCCCGGCGGCCGGACCGGCCGGTCGAGGCCGGTCCGGCCTCTTTTCACATACGATGGTTTTTAAACCCCCGTATCTTGCAATCCGGGAGTCGGATTCGCGCGCCGTTTGCGGCGACGCGACCCTGACGACGAGGCGAACCCTCCGGTGTGGGTTCGAGGGTTTAAAGGTTCGGGATCGTGGCCCGGGAGCTAGAAACGTCGTATAAAATAATATTATTTTATTATTTTACGACTTCGGGTCGTTGTAACTTCTACCCGGAGCGTCCGATTGACGTGCCGTCAGTGGCGTTGAGACCCTGATGGTACGACGGAATTTTTGAGATGGTTTCCGGGTGTTGGGACTGAGAACGGGGTGCGGGCCCCACGAGGCCGGGTTTTGGCGTTTGCGGAGAAACGCAGCTTTTGCACCAGGAGTCCGATTTTGGCGGATGAATAGTCGATCCTGAGTGTTTTTCCGAGAGGATCGCAATGGTGCGATCCGTTCGATGAGTTTCGGAATCCAGGCGTGGGCCCCACCCGAGCTGACCTTCGGTGAATAGTACCTTTTTCACCGGGTGTCCGTTTTGGACGAGCGAGTAGTCGATTCCGCTTGTTTTTCCGAGGGGATCGCCGTGGTGTGATCTGCTCGATGGGTTTCGGGATCGTTGTGTGGGCCCCGCGCGAGCTAGCTACGGTGAATAGTGCCTTTTTCACCGGTGCTCCGTTTCGGGCGAGTAAACAGCCTATCCTGCGTGTTTTTCCGCGTGGAACGCGATGGTGGCCTCGGTTTTGGCTTCGGAGGTGCGCAGTGTGGTGTTGTGGTGAGTCGCTCGGGTTAGCGATGTTTGGACCAGCAGTGGTTGAGGGTTCTCCCTTGGTTCGTTCCTACGAGGGTTCGTGTGGTATCACAACCTTCGTATGGGTTTGTGATCCTCTCGATGGGATGTTTAAACTGTTAGAGTTGTGGTATCCCTCCGGTGGGCCCGGAGTGGATCCTCTAGCATCTTTACCCTAGATCGGGTTCTTGGTAACGCTGTGACCGCTTATTTACGGGCGGCGATCCCCTATCTAGCAAGCTAACCCCGTAGGGTTTGTGGCATCATCGGAGATATGATCCCCTAAGCGGTGGGTCGTGCACAGTAGGGTTGTGGCATCGTCGGGTATACGATCCCCTACTCAGCATGTGGTTTATAGTAGGGTTACAGTATCGTTGGTTATGCGATCCTCTACTCAGCGCGTGGTTTCGGTAGGGTTGTGGCATCGTCGGTTCGATCCCCTACATCGCGAGTTATACCAGATAGGGTTCCGGTATCATCGTGACCATCTTTATATGGACGATGATCCTCTATCTGAGTGTGGAGTTTCTGTCGAGTGCCAGATCGGGTTGTGGTATCTCCCAGTGGATCCTGGGTGTGATCCCCTATCTGTGAGAACTACGTATGCCAGATCGGGTCGTGGTATCCCCCAGCGGACCCTGGGAGTGATCCCCTATCTGTGAGCTATGTATACCGGAGTGGGTTTTGGTATCCCCTAGCGGACCCTAGCGGCGATCCCCTATCCGATGAGTTTGGTGGTTTTGTTGTTCAGCGATGTTTCCTCAGTGATGTTATCCGACGAGCGTGGTCTCTCGGGTGAGCGTCTGAGATGTTTGTTTGGGACCCGATGGAGTGTATCTCTCGGATGAGTGTCATCTGGTATGACAGTGTGCGTGGTGTACTCTCCTGGTTTTGGACAGTTGCTGGTGATGAGGTCGGTACCTCTTGTGGCTATGTGGCGTGAGCTGAGTATATCTGGATTGTTCAAGGTGTATGTATGGGCATACACCTGAGCTGAGTTGAGATGACTTGTTGTGTTTAGCCGAGGATGGTCACGAGATGGAGTTTCTCTCTCGTCTGGGTTCCCTCTGGCTGGGTTGAGCGGACTGTTGCCTTTCAGTTGCTCCCTTGGGTTTTGGGTTTTTGGGGTGCCTACTGAGTATGTTTATACTCACCCCTACACGGGCTTTGCCCGCACATCACTACTGGAAACATGATCTTTCCCAACACTTCTATACCAACGGTTTGTAAAAACCGTTGGTATAGCTACCATTTTCCAACGGTTCACCAAAACCGTTGGGAAAGGGCCTAAAAACACACCCTTTCCCAACGGTTTTGGTGAACCGTTGGGAAAGAGTGACCTTTCCCAACGGTTCACCAAAACCGTTGGGAAAGGGTGTGTTTTTGAGGCCCTTTCCCAACGGTTTTGGTGAACCGTTGGGAAAGAGTGACCTTTCCCAACGATTCACCAAAACCGTTGGGAAAGGGTGTGTTTTTAGGCCCTTTCCCAACGGTTTTGGTGAACTGTTGGGAAAGGTTACTCTTTCCCAACGGTTCTCAAGAACCGTTGGGAAAAAGAGGAAAGAAATCCAGCGTTCACCCAAATAAAAATACAACCACCCAGAACCTATCCCAACGGTTCTGAAAACCGTTGGGATATGTTCATTGATTTTTTTCCAGATCTACTAACCGAGAACATTATATAAATCAAAATTTTAAATAATTATGATAATACATATATATATTTATGAAATTATGTTTATAAAAGTGATGTTAGCTTAGTGGTTAAGTCGTTCGATTATAAACGAGGGGTCCTGCGATCAAATCCCAGCGGATGTTTTATTTTTGTAATTTATATACCAACGGTTCCATTACCGTTGGTATAGATTTCATATTACCTATACCAACGGCTTACTTGGCTACGGTTCTCCAAACCGTTGGTATAGGCTATACCAACGGTTTGGAGGCCTATACCAACAGTTCCAAACCGTTGGTAAATGTTAGTTTTCCAGTAGTGCATGTTTGTGTCTTGTGCAGACCACAGACTTTTTGACGGAGTCCCAGGAGGACCCGGAGCAGGCGGAGCTTAGTGAGCAAGTTGACCGGGGTGTTTACCGGAGCTGTGCCGAGGGAGCTTTTGGGCGGGTGTTTCTGGCAGCGTTCCCCTTCTTCAGAGCAGGTTGGACGCGCTTTGTAGTTTTCTTTTGGTGGGCCCTGTTTTGCCCTTGTACTTTTGCTGTTGCTCTCTGGTTGTGGGATTGTGTATGCATGCATTTACTTTCCAGTTTCTCTATCTCTGCACTGTTGCATGGAGGTGTTTGTGGGTGCGTGTGTACAGGTACCTTAGGCTAATGCCTCCCATGTGTGTGATAGCCTACTCGGCGCTGGTCGCCAGCCCCTGGCCTATTGGAGGCGGGCTTGGGGAGTCGCGACTCGAGCCCCGTTGGGTCGGGTCGTGACAAAGTGGTATCAGAGGAGGTTCCAGCTTTGGGATCTCAAAGCGTAGCTGGTCTAGCTGTGAGCTTGGTTTGGGTTGCATAGCGGTAGTGTTAGGATGTTTCGAGTTCGGCTTTCAGGCCAGGGACTCCAGTGTTGGTGCGGCGGCTGACGTATCCATACACCAGGACTCTGATAACCTGCCTTTCGACTCGGGACATTCGTACACTGGTCGCGGGGACATAATGGTACATGCATCATATAGGACTGGGTTTTTGGTTTTTCCTTTTCCTTCTTGAGTCAGCTCTCCAGATATACTCTTTGACTGTGGTGCGTCTTGAATGTATTTCAGGATGCCTCCACAACGACAGCCAGCGAGGGTTCCGCAGCAGGATTGTGGTCTGTGGAGCAGGGCGCAGGTTCTGAGGTAGCATCTCCAGGTGGTCTGCCAGTTGAGCCACCACCTGTCGAGCAGCTGGTTGTGCCGGCGGTGCAGGACGAGGTTGCACGCAGGCTGAGTGCGCTGCACGAGTTCCAGAGGCAGCGACCTCTGAGGTTCCGGGGTGATCCAGACCCCCAGGCAGCTGATGACTGGCTTGAGGCAGTCACCCGGGTTTTCCGCCTAGTGAGGACACCTCCAGATCAGATGGTGGTCCTAGCGGCGAGCCTTCTGCATGGTTCTGCCGGGCGATGGTGGAGTTTGGTGACGCAGTCCCATGACGAGGAGATGCTCACATGGGCAGAGTTTGAGCGGCTCTTTAGGGAGGATTTCTATCCGGTGACGCTGAGGTCAGTGCGGATCCAGGAGCTTCTGCAGCTTCGACAGGAGAGCATGACTGTGTCGGAGTACTCAGCGAGGTTTACAGACCTGTCGCGCTACTCCCTGGATATGGTTTGAGACCCGTTCTTTAGGGCTCGGACCTTCGAGCAGGGCTTACGTAGGGACATCCGAGCAGGTGTGGTTTCCTTGTGCCTGCCCACCTATGCTGGAGTGCTGGAGCGAGCATTGGTGATGGAGAGTTTTCTGGCTGAGCAGTTTCCCCCTTTTAGTGCTGGGCACTCGAGAGCTGCGACTTCGTCGGTCGGATCGGCATCTGGTAGCCGACGTCAGACTCAGGGGTCTGGACGTGGCCAACGTATCAGGAGGCGACCCCAGGATGGAGGATCTGAGCCTCAGGGCTCACAGGGCTCGCAGGCCAGTTTTGGTCAGCCACAGGAGAGGCGGTGTTACGCTTGCGATGGTCGGGGACATCTTTCTAGAGATTGTCCGACCCGACGTGCTGCTGAGACGGAGCCGGTCGATGGACCGCCTTGGCAGAGGCAGCGTCTCGAGCAAGGAGGTCCGCAGGGCGTCGGACGTGGCCGCGGAGCTGGTGCAGTGGGAGGCGGTGGTAGGCAGTACCAGTTTCCACCACCCCCACCCCCAGGTGGTCCACGCCAAGCTCAGGGAGCTGGTGGCCGAGGGCGAGGACAACTGCATGCCCTGGAGGTAGTCGACCCAGAGGCACCGCAGATGGATAGAGGTACGCCTTGTGTCTTTTCTACTTACTGTAGTAGTTTGTCAGAAACTATTTAGTGGTACTCTTTCCTTTTGTTGCTTGCTTGAGTTTTGTTCAGGGCATTGGTAAGACCCTGAGTGGTTGTTTTTTGGTGAGCTCGCTGGTGTGTGAGACCCAGTTGAGAGTCCAGTCGCTTTCCTTGTGCTTAGGGCTTTTCGGGGACGAAAAGTTCTAAGGGGGGGAGGATGTAGTGACTCGGGTTTTTGGCCTTGTCAGACTTTGGAATATTTCTACGAATAATTCCAGAGCTAGGCGCGAAGACAGCGTGCGATTCTGAGGCCCGGTGTGCCCGGAATTAATTTTATAAAAATATTAAGTATTTTTATACTATGCACGTGGCGGGGGTGTGATATCTCCTAAACGGTAGCTCAGAACGGGAATCTGAGGGCACGTTTGCGTCCGGAACGTGCCGTTTACCCTAGGCGGGGTGTAAACTTTGCGGGCGCGGGCCTGCGGTGAGAAACGCCACCAGGGGCGTTTCCGTAAATAGGTAGCAAGTTAGTGTGCGGGCGTCGGCTCAAATAACTTCTGAACGGAGTCTCGGATGGAAAATATGAGTCCGCCGTTGCGTTCATAACGACGCGTTTACCCTAGGGGTGACCCTACGTTTGTTCGCATCAGGCGTCGGGTCTGAGGCGGGTTTGGCGCCGGCGGGCCGCTGATATAAATATCAGCGCCCCCCCTTTTATCGTTCTTCGCCGTTTTTCGCCGTTCTTCGCCGTCACTCCGCCGAATCGAGCAAACGAAGCGCCCACGAGCTCAGAATTCGATGGCGAACGTTCCAGGAGCGTGCAGCGGAAGCTCTGGAGCGCGGATCTGAGGCAGAACGTCGGCGTTTCGCCCGCGAGGTAGGCGGATTTGAGTTTTAACCCCCGATCCAGTTTTTGCTGCGTTTTTCTGCAAATTGAAGTCGTAGCAGTGTAGATCGGGTCCCGAGGGTCGTGTAGACACCTCCGGATTGCGAAACGGACCACCGGGGTGCTCCCGGCGGTCCGCGAAAGGTCCACCGGCGCCGACGGAGCCCGGCGGCCCTCGGTGGCCCGCGGCGGAGCCGCGGCGGCCCGCCGCCCAGCGCGGCGGCGCGCGGCGGAGGGCCGCCGGCCGGTCGGGGCCGGTCCGGCCTCTTTTCACATACGAGGGTCTTTAAACCCCCGTATCTTGCAATCCGGGAGTCAGATTCGCGCGCCGTTTGCGGCGACGCGACCCTGACGACGAGGTGAACCCTCCGGTGTGGGTTCGAGGGTTTAAAGGTTCGGGATCGTGGCCCGGGAGCTAGAAATGCCGTATAAAATAATATTATTTTTTTATTTTACGACTTCGGGCCGTTGTAACTTCTACCCGGAGCGTCCGATTGGCGTGCCGTCAGTGGCGTTGAGACCCTGATGGTACGACGGACTTTTTGAGATGGTTTCCGGGTGTTGGGACTGAGAACGGGGTGCGGGCCCCATGAGGCAGGGTTTTGGCGTTTGCGGAGAAACACAACTTTTGCACCAGGAGTCCGATTTTGGCGGATGAATAGTCGATCCTGAGTGTTTTTCCGAGAGGATCGCAATGGTGCGATCCGTTCGATGAGTTTCGGAATCCAGGCGTGAGCCCCACCCGAGCTGACCTTCGGTGAATAGTACCTTTTTCACCGGGTGTCTGTTTTGGACGAGCGAGTAGTCGATTCCGCTTGTTTTTCCGAGGGGATCGCCGTGGTGTGATCTGCTCGATGGGTTTCGGGATCGTTGTGTGGGCCCCGCGCGAGCTAGTTACGGTGAATAGTGCCTTTTTCACCGGTGCTCTGTTTCGGGCGAGTAAACAGCCTATCCTGCGTGTTTTTCCGCGTGGAACGCGATGGTGGCCTCGGTTTTGGCTTCGGAGGTGCGCAGTGTGGCGTTGTGGCAAGTCTCTTGGGTTAGCGACGTTTGGACCTGCAGTGGTTGAGGGTTCTCCCTTGGTTCGTTCCTACGAGGGTTCGTGTGGTATCACAACCTTCGTATGGGTTTGTGATCCTCTCGATGGGATGTTTAAACTGTTAGAGTTGTGGTATCCCTCCAGGGGGCCCGGAGTGGATCCTCTAGCATCTTTACCCTAGATCGGGTTCTTGGTATCGCTGTGACCGCTTATTTACGGGCGGCGATCCCCTATCTAGCAGGCTAACCCCATAGGGTTTGTGGCATCATCGGAGATATGATCCCCTATGCGGTGGGTCGTGCACAGTAGGGTTGTGGCATCGTCGGGTATACGATCCCCTACTCAGCATGTGGTTTATAGTAGGGTTACGGTATCGTTGGTTATGCGATCCTCTACTCAGCGCGTGGTTTCGGTAGGGTTGTGGCATCGTCGGTTCGATCCCCTACATCGCGAGTTATACCAGATAGGATTCCGGTATCATCGTGACCATCTTTATATGGACGATGATCCTCTATCTGAGTGTGGAGTTTCTGTCGAGTGCCAGATCGGGTTGTGGTATCTCCCAGTGGATCCTGGGTGTGATCCCCTATCTGTGAGAACTACGTATGCCAGATCGGGTCGTGGTATCCCCCAGCGGACCCTGGGAGTGATCCCCTATCTGTGAGCTATGTATACCGGAGTGGGTTTTGGTATCCCCTAGCGGACCCTAGCGGCGATCCCCTATCCGATGAGTTTGGTGGTTTTGTTGTTCAGCGATGTTTCCTCAGTGATGTTATCCGACGAGCGTGGTCTCTCGGGTGAGCGTCTGAGATGTTTGTTTGGGACCCGATGGAGTGTATCTCTCGGATGAGTGTCATCTGGTATGACAGTGTGCGTGGTGTACTCTCCTGGTTTTGGATAGTTGCTGGTGATGAGGTCGGTACCTCTTGTGGCTATGTGGTGTGAGCTGAGTATATCTGGATTGTTCAAGGTGTAGGTATGGGTATACACCTGAGCTGAGCTGAGATGACTTGTTGTGTTTAGCCGAGGATGGTCACGAGATGAAGTTTCTCTCTCGTCTGGGTTCCCTCTGGCTGGGTTGAGCGGACTGTTGCCTTTCAGTTGCTCCCTTGGGTTTTGGGTTTTTGGGGTGCCTACTGAGTATGTTTATACTCACCCCTGCACGGGCTTTGCCCGCACATGTTTGTGTCTTGTGCAGACCACATGCCTTTTGACGGAGTCCCAGGAGGACCCGGAGCAGGCGGAGCTTAGTGAGCGAGTTGACTGGGGTGTTTACCGGATCTGTGCCAAGGGATCTTTTCGGCGGGTGTTTGTGGCAGCGTTCCCCTTCTTCAGAGCAGGTTGGACGCGCTTTGTAGTTTTCTTTTGGTGGGCCCTGTTTTTCCGTTGTACTTTTTCTGTTGCTCTCTGGTTGTGGGATAGTGTATGCATGCATTTACTTTCCAGTTTCTCTATCTCTTCACTGTTGCATGGAGGTGTTTGTGGGTGCGTGTGTACAAATACCTTAGGCTAATTCCTCCCATGTGTGTGATAGCCTACTCGGCGCTGGTCGCCAGCCCCTGGCCTATTGGAGGTGGGCTTGGGGAGTCGCGGCTCGAGCCCCGTTGGGTCGGGTCATGACATAGTGGTATCAGAGGAGGTTCCACCTTTGGGATCTCAGAGCGTAGCTGGTCTAGCTGTGAGCTTGGTTTGGGTTGCATAGCGGTAGTGTTAGGATGTTTCGAGTTCGGCTTTCAGGCTAGGGACTCCAGTGTTGGTGCGGTGGCCGACGTATCCATACACCAGGACTCTGATAACCTGCCTTTTGACTCGGGACATTCGTACACTGGTCGCGGGGACATAATGGTACATGCATCATATAGGACTGGTTTTTTGGTTTTTCCTTGTCCTTCTTGAGTCAGCTCTCTAGATATACTCTTTGACTGTGGTGCGTCTTGAATGTATTTCAGGATGCCTCCACGACGACAGCCAGCGAGGGTTCCACAGAAGGAATGTGCTCTATGGAGCAGGGCGCAGGTTCTGAGGTTGCACCTCCAGGTGGTCTGCCAGTTGAGCCACCACCTATCGAGCAGCTGGTTGTGCCGGCGGTGCAGGATGAGGTTGCACACAGGCTGAGTGCGCTGCACGAGTTCTAGAGGCAGCGACCTCTGAGGTTCCGGGGTGATCCAGACCCCCAGGCAGCTGAAGACTGGCTTGAGGTAGTCACCCGGGTTTTCCGCCTAGTGAGGACACCTCCAGATCAGATGGTGGTCCTAGCGGCGAGCCTTCTGCATGGTTCTGCCGGGCGATGGTGGAGTTTGGTGACGCAGTCCCATGACGAGGAGACGCTCACGTGGGAAGAGTTTGAGCGGCTCTTCAGGGAGGAGTTCTATCCGGTGACGCTGAGGTCAGTGCGGATCCAGGAGCTTCTGCAGCTTCGACAGAAGATCATGACTGTGTCGGAGTACTCAACGAGGTTTACAGACCTGTCGCGCTACTCCCTGGATATGGTTCGAGACCCGTTCTTTAGGGATCGGACCTTCGAGTAGGGCTTACGTAGGGACATCCGAGTAGGTGTGGTTTCCTTGTGCCTGCCCACCTATGCTGGAGTGCTGGAGCGAGCATTGGCGGTGGAGAGTTTTCTGGCTGAGCATTTTCCCCCTGTTAGTGCTGGGCACTCGAGAGCTGCGACTTCGTCGGTCGGATCGGCATCTGGTAGCCGACGTCAGACTCAGGGGTCTGGATGTGGCCGACGTATCAGGAGGCGACCCCAGGATGGAGGATCTGAGCCTCAGGGCTCACAGGGCTCGCAGGCCAGTTTTGGTCAGCCACAGGAGAGGCGGTGTTACGCTTGCGATGGTCGGGGACATCTTGCTAGAGATTGTCCGACCCGACGTGCTGCTGAGAGGGAGCCGGTCGATGGACCGCCTTGGCAGAGGCAGCGTCTCGAGCAAGGAGGTCCGCAGGGCGTCGGACGTGGCCGCGGAGCTGGTGCAGCGGGAGGCGGTGGTAGGCAGTACCAGTTGCCACCACCCCCACCCCCAGGTGGTCCACGCCAAGCTCAGGGAGCTGGTGGCCGAGGGCGAGGACAGCTGCATGCCCTGGAGGCAGTCGACCCAGAGGCACCGCAGATGGATAGAGGTACGCCTTGTGTCTTTTCTACTTACTGCAGTAGTTTGTCAGACACTATTTAGCAGTACTCTTTCCTTTTGTTGCTTGCTCTAGTTTTGTTCAGGGCGTTGGTAAGACCCTGAGTGGTTGTTTGTTGGTGATCTCGCTGGTGTGTGAGACCCAGTTGAGAGTCCAGTCGCTTTCCTTGTGCTTAGGGATTTTCGGGGACGAAAAGTTCTAAGGAGGGGAGGATGTAGCGACTCGGGTTTTTGGCCCTGTCAGACTTTGGAATATTTCTACGAATAATTCCATAGCTAGGCGCGAAGACGGCGTGCGATTCCGAGGCCCGGTGTTCCCGTAATTAATTTTATAAAAATATAAAGTATTTTTATACTATGCACGTGGAGGGGGTGTGATATCTCCTAAACGGTAGCTCAGATTGGGAATCTGAGGGCACAGTTTCGTCCAGAACGTGCCGTTTACCCTAGGCGGGGTGTAAACTTTGCAGGTGCGGGCCTGTGGTGAGAAACGCCACCAGGGGCGTTTCCGTAAATAGGTAGCAAGTTAGTGTGCGAGCGTCGGCTCAAATAACTTCTGAACAGAGTCTCGGATGGAAAATATGAGTCCGCCATTGCGTTCATAACGGCGCGTTTACCCTAGGGGTGACCTTACTTTTGTTCGCATCGGGCGTCGGGTCTGAGGCGGGTTTGGCGCCGGCGGGCCGCTGATATAAATATCAGCCCCCCCCCCTTTTATCGTTCTTCGCCGTTCTTCGCCGTTCTTCGCCGCCACTCCGCTGAATCGAGCAAACGAAGCACCCAAGAGCTCAGAATTCGACGGAGAACGTTCCAGGAGCATGCAGCGGAAGCTCTGGAGCGCGGATCTGAGGCAGAACGTCGGCGTTTCGCCCGCGAGGTAGGCGGATTTGAGTTTTAACCCCCGATCCCGTTTTTGCTGCGTTTTTCTGCAAATTGAAGTCGTAGCAGTGTAGATCGGGTCCCAAGGGTCGTGTAGACACCTCCAGATTGCAAAACGGACCACCGGGGTGCTCCCGGCGGTCCGCGGAAGTTCCGCGGGGGCCCGCGGTGGAGCCGCGGCGGGCCGCCGGCCGGTCGGGGCCGGTCCGGCCTCTTTTCACATACGAGGGTCTTTAAACCCCCGTATCTTGCAATCCGGGAGTCGGATTCGCGCGCAGTTTGCGGCGACACGACCCTGACGACGAGGTGAACCCTACGGTGTGGGTTCGAGGGTTTAAAGGTTCGGGATTGTGGCCCGGGAGCTAGGAACGTCGTATAAAATAATATTATTTTATTATTTTACGACTTCGGGCCGTTGTAACTTCTACCCGGAGCGTCCGATTGACGTGCCGTTAGTGGAGTTGAGACCCTGATGGTACGACGGACTTTTTGAGATGGTTTCCGGGTGTTGGGACTGAGAATGGGGTGCGGGCCCCATGAGGCCGGGTTTTGGCGTTTGTGGAGAAACGCAGCTTTTGCACCAGGAGTCCGATATTGGCGGATGAATAGTCGATCCTGAGTGTTTTTCCGAGAGGATCACAATGGTGTGATCCGTTTGATGAGTTTCGGAATCCAGGCGTGGGCCCCACCTGAGCTGACCTTTGGTGAATAATACCTTTTTCACTGGGTGTCCGTTTTGGACGAGCGAGTAGTCGATTCCGCTTGTTTTTCCGAGGGGATCGCCGTGGTGTGATCCGCTCGATGGGTTTCGGGATCGTTGTGTGGGACCCGCGCGAGCTAGATACGGTGAATAGTGCGTTTTTCACCGGTGCTCCATTTCGGGCGAGTAAACAGCCTATCCTGCGTGTTTTTCTGCGTGGAACGCGATGGTGGCCTCGGTTTTGGCTTCGGAGGTGCGCAGTGTGGTGTTGTGGTGAGGCGCTCGGGTTAGCGACGTTTGGACCACCAGTGGTTGAGGGTTCTCCCTTGGTTCGTTCCTACAAGGGTTCGTATGGTATCACAACCTTCGTATGGGTTTGTGATCCTCTCGATGGGATGTTTAAACTGTTAGAGTTGTGGTATCCCTCCGGTGGGCCCGGAGTGGATCCTCTAGCATCTTTACCCTAGATTGGGTTCTTGGTATCGCTGTGACCGCTTATTTACGGGCGGCGATCCCCTATCTAGAAGGCTAACCCCGTAGGGTTTGTGGCATCATCGGAGATATGATCCCCTACACGGTGGGTCGTGCACAGTAGGGTTGTGGCATCGTCAGGTATACGATCCCCTACTCAGCATGTGGTTTATAGTAGGGTTACGGTATCGTTGGTTATGCGATCCCCTACTCAGCGCGTGGTTTCGGTAGGGTTGTGGCATCGTCGGTTTGATCCCCTACATCGCGAGTTATACCAGATAGGGTTCCGGTATCGTCGTGACCATCTTTATATGGACGATGATCCTCTATCTGAGTGTGGAGTTTCTGTCGAGCGCCAGATCAGGTTGTGGTATCCCCCAGTGGATCCTGGGTGTGATCCCCTATCTTTGAGAACTACATATGCCAGATCGGGTCGTGGTATCCCCCAACAGACCCTGGGAGTGATCCCCTATCTTTGAGCTATGTATACCGGAGTGGGTCTTGGTATCCCCTAGCGGACCCTAGCGGCGATCCCCTATCCGATGAGTTTGGTGGTTTTGTTGTTCAACAATGTTTCCTCAGTGATGTTATCCGACGAGCGTGGTCTCTCGGGTGAGCGTCTGAGATGTTTGTTTGGGACCCGATGGAGTGTATCTCTCGGATGAGTGTCATCTGGTATGACAGTGTGCGTGGTGTACTATCCTGGTTGTGGACAGTTGCTGGTGATGAGGTCGGTACCTCTTGTGGCTATGTGGCGTGAGCTGAGTATATCTGGATTGTTCAAGGTGTATGTATGGGCATACACCTGAGCTGAGCTGAGCTGACTTGTTGTGTTTAGCCGAGGATGGTCACGAGATGGAGTTTCTCTCTCGTCTGGGTTCCCTCTGGCTGGGTTGAGCGGACTGTTGCCATTCAGTTGCTCCCTTGGGTTTTGGGTTTTTGGGGTGCCTAGTGTGTATGTTTATACTCACCACTGCATGGGCTTTGCCCGCACATGTTTGTGTCTTGTGCAGACCATAGGCCTTTTGACGGAGTCCCAGGAGGACCCGGAGCAGGCAGAGCTTAGTGAGCGAGTTGACCGGGGTGTTTACCGGAGCTGTGCCGAGGGAGCTTTTCAGCGGGTGTTTGTGGCAGCGTTCCCCTTCTTCAGAGCAGGTTGGACGCGCTTTGTAGTTTTCTTTTGGTGGGCCCTGTTTTTCCCTTGTACTTTTGCTATTGCTCTCTGGTTGTGGGATAGTGTATGCATGCATTTACTTTCCAGTTTCTCTATCTCTTCACTATTTCATGGAGGTGTTTGTGGGTGCGTGTGTACATGTACCTTAGGCTAATGCCTCCCATGTGTGTGATAGCCTACTCGGCGCTGGTCGCCAGCCCCTGGCCTATTGGAGGTGGGCTTGGGGAGTCGCGGCTCGAGCCCCGTTGGGTCGGGTCGTGACATATTCTTTAACACATAAGTGAAAGTATAAATGATTTATATTTGAATTTATTCTTTCTTATAAACAAATTTTATACCAATACTTTGGATGGTTCTAGTTTTATTTAATAAAAATTTAATTTAGGGACTATATATAAATACAAATATAATTTTTATAGTGTACAGAAATAAAAACATGGTGTTTACAAAACATATTATGTTTAGGGAAATAAATTTTTACAAAATCAAAAATATTCATAAAAATATTGTCTATCATATATTCATAAATTTATGGGACCATTATCCTACCATTGATGAATGATCTTAACCAAGGTTATGTTAGGATCTTGGGATTACAACTCATATAATTTAATGTGGAAAGATATTATTCCCTCAATATAAAATGTTTACAAGAACATGTGTGAAAAGTAAAATAGTGAAGTACTATTAACTCATTTTCATATCTCAATATGGAAGACAACTGATTATTCTAGTTAATTTAACTATTTATGTGTGGAAACATAACATATAATTATAATGTAAAAGATATTTTTTGATAGATGTTTCTTTACAAAAGTATATGTTTTAGATAAGAAAAATAATAATATGAAAAAATAGTATAATTAATGACTTAAACATATTTAACATAATGTATTCAAATTAAATATTTACATGATACAAATATTAATTATATAAAAACAACAATTTCGTCAATATATTAATCAAAGGATTATTGAGAAAATTTGATCAAAACGATCTCATGTATTTAAGAAAATCCTATTTGAAATATATAACTTGGTATATCCAAAAGTATTTGAGAAAATATTATTTTATCATTATGAAAATAAAATTTATTCTTTATTTGGAAGAACAACAATCACAAATTTCCAAAGATTATCCTACAAATTCACTCTAAGATTCCAAACTTCCAATCATATTTGTTTGAGAGATTTAAAAATTTCACAAATCATCGATATCCCTTATTTACCCATTACCCATGATTCTTATATAAAATTATTCCCTTTATCAAAATTGTATAATCAATGAATAATTAAGCCCAAAAATCATTAAGGTAAATATATCTTAAGAAACCAAAAAATATATTATCTTAAAACCCCAATTAAATCAACACTATTAAATTTAAACCTCAAATTTAAACCCTAAAACCCTAAAGTAATTCATAAATAAATAAAAATTTCATTAATATAGAGATTTATTTAAATAAAAAACTCATACAATCCATATTTATCTAGAACTAAAAGAATTTGTCACCTATGATGTGATTTCACCTTTCCTTAGTGAAATAACAAGTCATTTTCCCTAATGTAAATTTAATAAAAATGATTCAATAATGGTAAATGAAAGAATATATAAAGGGAAATGGTCTAACATCAAATAACTGTATCAAATACTCATAGACAACCCTTTGACGGTGAGTTTGGAGAGGGAAATGTAGAAGGCAAAGAGAGGATATGGATATATCTCTTAGAAATTAGTGGTAAATGAGGTTTATATGGAACAAAAATGGGATATATGGGTTATAATAAAAATAACCACTATTTCCTTCATTTAAAATAACAGGTATATTAACCATATTATCGTATGGGGACAAAGGGAGCCTAGTGATACATATTTAAAACAATCCAACTTCTATGTTCAAAGACTACCATATTCCCCACCATTATGTACCATTATCACAAATAGTACTTTGAAATATATAGTATCACATCTTGGAAACACCTGATATTGAAGAAACATATAATACATCAATACACAATTAAAAATAACCAAAAATTATCAAAAACGCCCACATTCATGATCAATTATCAAATTGAAAAAGTCCCCTCTTCCAATTTTTTTTGAATAGACTAGTATTTTTGAAACCGTACATTCCATTGAATGAGAAATTTTATTATTAAATTAACCCACCAAGTATAAGGGCCATCAAAAAATTAATATTATAAGTCTACCAAAATAATAAAAATTAAGATAGGTCCATATTAATATGACATAAATTTAGGGTCATCCAATAACAATTACTTCAATTTTTTAGTGAATAAAATTCTGTTGAGGGATGAATCTCAATATTAATATCCTTATCCACCCCAACCAATGATGAACAGAGAATAAAAATGATTCTAAAAATACTATATTAACTATCAATAAATTGATTTAGGAGTATTGATTGTTTAACCAAATTTAATATTCTATTTACATAAGTATGCAATATAGCATGCACAACATGGTCGTTCTCCCGACAAGAACACTCACACACACTATATTTTCTATTATCATTATTTTAAACTGAAAAATTTAAAAATATTAAAAAAATATATATGGGGGGTTAACATTTATTTATCTATGTGAAATTATAGAAAATCAAAATGTAATAAAAATATATGTTAGTTATTGAAAATTAGAAGAAAATCGTTCTAAAACAGATAATCTAAATAAGGATGTGGTGGACAAACTAAGATCTTAGGAAACTCCATTTATAATTCTAGAAAAATTTATTCTTATTAAATCATCCACTGTATACCTTAATACCTTAATATATACAAGTAATTTATATTTAAATTATATCAAGAACACAAATAAGGGTGTTTATCTGCTTATGAATGTGATTCAACTACCCAAATACCACTGAGAAACCGAGCCTAACTGAATTTATTGTTTTCAATGGGGAGAAATAGCCGAATAATTGTAAACAAAAATGAAATAGTTTTTTAGTAATGTGATTATAAAAAATCTAGAACAACATTTAAAAATTTACAAAAATAAAATTATATATCCTTCATTAAAAAAGATACATGATTATTAAAAAAAAGTGTTTACAATGAAAAACACAAACTACCAAGGGATAATACTTTTGATCATCTATGTACACACTACTTGGAGATTATCGTATCATTTAAAAATCACCTAATGTAATTATCAGATTATATATAATGTTAACACCATCATATCACCATTTGGTCCCTGCCCCCTTTAAAGAAGCTGTCATGGGTTCTATTTGTAGGAAAATTCATCAAAAAGCTCAACATCATCACATTTATTTTTTGACATCCCTCCACCATCCTGATGTTTAAATGGGTTACACAACATTAAATCCTTTGATTATTAGTTATTATGAATCTCATCGTACTCTTCTCCAAAAAATGGTATCAAAAGTGTCATGTTATGTGATGTAGTTACACAATGGGAAATGTTGTTTCACACTGTCTAATTATTTCATAACTTTTTCATCAAGCCTACTAATTTTTATGAAGTCATGACATTTAATTGTATTACACAATGTGTTGTTGAGTCTCTATTTTTCCAGCTTCAATTATTTCTCCAATATTCAGTTCCCTGCTACTTCGTCCATTAACGACACAAAGTGTCATTTACCTGTTCTATGAAATACAGAATCAATTAAAAACTACTAAAATCCCTAAGTTATTCCATTTTTTGCAATTAAGCTCAAAATACGTCAAAATCATAAAAATATGAACATTTCACATTAAATACATATATTGTATTATTATAATCATTTAATTACAAAGGAAATTATATTATGATGTTAGGTTCATCAATAAAAAACACAAAAATCTCATTCCATGAATACATAAGAATATTTAACACATAAATAATCAATAGGAGACAATATAAAATACAAAGGACTTCAAAAATAATATATCACAAAGGGGATTGTTATTGTCCTTAAATGAGGGAAATATGAAACCTATGGAACACAAATATTCATTAAATTTTAATAATGTTAAAATCAAATAGCATAGTTGAATAAAGAATCATTTATATTAAAAAATAGATAAATAAAAAACCAAATGTAATGCATAAATGTATAATGTAATTTTGATTAAAAATTAAATTAATTTTTTTTAATATTTATAACTACTATAATATATCTTAATCCATCTAATTTTTAAATTTTATGGTCTCTAATTAATTATTATAAAGTTTCCCTCATTATATTGTATTCTCCCCAATCAATTGATAGATATGAAATTCACAGTGAAGAATATTCTTGTTGAAAATAAAATATATACTTTTCATATTAAATTTGAACCACCATGATTATAGTATTATGGAATTAATAATTAAAAGGAATGAATGTAATTAACATAGAAACCATGGCTTGAATGTTTGAAATAACCAACTTACTTTTATTTCCATCACATTAACCAATGATCTTATCTATAAATAACTGAAACGTGATAAAAATAGATACATTGTTTATATAAAAACCATAGTGTAATATCAATGGTTTAAGGTCTAGTGACGAAAATATTACTTGGAAACATCATATAGGAAAAACCATCCCACACTAAAAATAGTAAATCATAAAGTAATAAATTATGGATTGATAAAGAATGAAAATAATTGAAAATATATATGTTGGAGAAAACCCCTCTAGGTAACAGTAACATGTTTTTGTTTGGATTGTGGTTTTTGAGAAAGGATTTCAATAAAGTTAGTTATGAAGTTTTCATCATGTTTTTAACTATGTATTATGAAATATATCCAAGAGAATGTAATGGAAACTCTAGACATTGTATAGAAGGTTGTGTGTGAAAGTTACCATTGTTTCCCTGTGTTTTCCATATTTTTGGTAAAAAAATTGGATGATTACACAAGCATTATGGAGGTTTAATTTCATTAATTCCACATAAAAATATTTTAAATTTACAATGTTTTTAAAATATTGAAGCATATAAATGATGTTGAGCATTTTGAAGGTGTTGGAGTCGATATGTTTTTAAGGTTCATGAATTCTCAATGGAAAGATAATAAAAATATGTGATTTGGATGGATTCACAAACAATAAAAATTTACCTGTGCTTCACTAAGATACGAAGGCTCACGTATAAGAATTTGGAACTTTGTGAAAATATTGGTGGGGAGTATGGAGGATTTTTGATAGGGATGAAACCCATATAAATAGGTTTCTACCTACAGTATTTTAAAAGACAAATACTTAATAAAAATTTAGAGGCTCTGAATTTATGAAGGTGATTCATGAAGGTTGTTCTTGGGAAAATGTTATTGAATAATGTAATTTTATGAAGGATATGAAAGATAACAGAAAATTGTACGCATATTTAATGTGTTGAAATTTGTGATAAATATGTGAGATTCAATAATGTATGAATATTCAATAAGGCAGTTTGAAAAATGTAAAAGGAGTTATATTCAGGAATTTTCCGGGGTTTGTGGAAGAAGAATATTGTTAAGAATAATTTTGAAGTTTCACGAAGTTTGTGTGATCTTTATAAACATAGTGAGCATTTAAAAAGTGTTTTGAATGGATTTCCCAGTTAATATGTGGTAATGATGAATTAAATAAGTGGTTAAATGTGTAACATAATGATTCACCAACTCAGGTGTAAAAAATATTTATTCAACTGATAAAATAATGTATCATTTGAAGGGATAGTGATCATATATTAGTTGAGAGAGTAGTGTTATTTCAAAAAACGACGAGTTATAATTTAGGAGGGATAGTGAGCCCACATTGAACAATTTAAGGGTTATGAGACCCAGAAGGATTGAACTAGCCTAAATGATTATGTTGTTATCTTATTTATTTTAGAGCACCGAGACACTATTGGATTCAAGCTCCTCAGACTAGCCTGTATTAGTGAACCAAGAAAAAATCAGTTTTTCTATATGCTTGTATTCTACAATTACATTATATGAATCATAACTGGACAGATTTGGAATGTTTAGTGTCAATATTAACATTAAGGAGAAAATTGAGTGACCAGTATAATAAATTTTTTAATAAAAAGAGGTAAAGGAATAATATCAAAATAATATCCACACCATAATTCACTCCCCCCTCTTAGTTTACATGAAAACATATTGGTCCTAAAAATAGAGATTCATAATAGATACCTCCCAAATTATTTTTATACCCATGAAATAAAAAAATAAATTTAACGAACTGAAGGCATACCAAAAGCTCAACTAAAAAGTGATATACCTCTTAAACAATATTATATCCATATAAAAAACTCAATTATAATATTTTAATCATGTGAAAGGGAAAACTAAAAATTATAAATTTCTGTTTAATAAAACATAATTACAAAAAAAACTCATGTTATCGAAACAACATGTGTTACTCCTATCTCCATGAATATTCCTCTAAACTATAATTCCACTAAAAATTAGGAACATAAGTAATTAATTTCATAGAAAAAAATTCTCCTAATGATATTTCTTCTCTATAAGATACACCACTAATTTTACATAAAAATTAAAATATATTTGATCTTAATCAATGAATTGGGATTCTATATGATAATACTTGATAATATATAACACATTTTTTAAGTCCATTTCACAATCTATTCATAGAGTATGCACCAAAAAATTTGTCACTAATCCAATTTTATTAAACACATTAGATGGTCTAGAAACTATGGAGAAATATTGACACCTTTCTCTATTTGGAAATACTCATGATGAGGATAACTATTTATGAATTAATGGTTTCAAACCTTATGTTATAAGGGTATCCAACTCTGATCTATGTAAGATCTCTCATGATTATGAATTACATTAATCCTTTCATGAAACACATATATCAATTTTTTTATTATATATTAAAATGATCATCTAGTGATCATTGTCTCACTAACTACAGTTCATCACAATGGTGATGAATAAGTACACTCGTATAATTCAATAGATGATGTAATGAAAATGATTGAGTAAAAACTATTATTATAAGAAAATTAAACATAAATAAAATGTTCAGACAATATCCTCTAAAATTAGGGACACATTCCTAAAATATGTCTTTTAATGTCTGTATTTTTATTATTATATACCTATATGTTTGAGGATAAAAATTATACCACATAATAAACCAGTTCCAAAAGAATGATGTAATCCCATCGACAATCAAAATTAAATTCTTAAATCACGATCTAATATGATCATTATATTACATACAAGGAGCCTTTCCACTTCTTCATTTTATGGTCTCATCATTTCATCACTTCACCATACTCCATTCTAACTATAATTAGCAAAAAAATTCTAATATGACAATAAATACATATAGAATCTAATGTTATCAATTCACAACGATTCTCTATTTTAAAATCCATTTATATTTCCACCAATTATCACTATAAAATACCCAATAGCAACAAAACCTATCCAAAATCCAATGTTTGGATTCCACCAATAGATAAGCATGTAATTTAGATGTATTCACAACTATTGAGAACTTTGAACCAATCATTCAATGTTCCTCATTTAATATCATAAAAATCATGAAAAAGCCTATATGCACAACTAAAAATGATGTTTGGAACAGACACTAAACAACCTTAAAAATCATCTATGTAATAAGTAATGTCACATGAATAATATTTCATATTATATATCTTACATATTTTGATAAATTGAATGATCATAAATAATTTAATCTCTCAACAAATCCACTAGTTCTTCAATTATAGAATCATCCACTTTATAAAACAAGTTAGAGTTCACAATCATTTGGTATATAAAAAATCAAACACTGAATTCATTCAGTTATAGATAAAATGATTCAAGCTCATCTATAATACATAATTTACTACACACCTCATAAAGAACATCAAACTATCCTTTATTTCTCAGTATATCAATTTACTCATTACAATTCCCTATTGTATTAGAGGTTACTAAGATATAATCCAAAAATAACTCCACTCAAATCCACTGAAAAAATGTTCTCTTTGAGAGATGATATATTTTAGGAATTTACGATATTTAAAGAATACAAAAAACTATCTAATTATGTAACATAACCTGAAAATTAATGAAAGTACTACCATAATCTAATCATATCCAGAAATGGTATAGTGACCCCTATCATTCAAACATTACTATTAAATCAATTTAAATAAATATATGAATAATAATTAAACTCCAAAAAATTTATAGATTTAGTATCTTTATAAAATTAGGTTCAAAAATCATGAAGAAATATATGTACATAAATTTTAACATTATTCAAATCTTTCAGTATGGTCATCCAATTAGAATTTGTAATAATGTTAATACATTTCATTATATAGAAAAATACATTAATAATTGTGATCTAAAATCCTAATATTGGGAAGGAAAACATTGAGAATTTTATACATAAATAATAATGAGGTAAATGGTGATCATAAACATATTTATAATATCATAATAATATATACATTATAATATGTATATAGAAATCATCTGATAATGAAATTGAATGTGACACAAGCATAATAATGAAGCATCATAAATATAACAGACAATTGTAATTCATATAAGGAAAATATATCTAGAATTATATTTATTATTAACATATCCATACAAGACACACTATATTATTTGAGAAAAAGGATTGCATCATTTTCATTCATTATAATATCATAAGGTATAAAACGTAAAAAATTAATTAGATTGATATAAAATTCTATCACCACACCCTTAGGTCAAAATATTTGAATAATTAGACATGCCAGATGGAAGGAAAAAATTTCTCAATCATAAACATGAAATGATCCCAGGATAAAAGAATGAGTTTTGTAGTGAAATTATAAATAACAAATAAATTAATAAAAATGGATTAAAAAAAAAGAATAATAGAAAATTTGACATTAAATGGGGCATTAATATAGAAAATTTATAGTTCTTTATAAGAGAAAAATATAGTTATATTGAATAATGGAGAGACATTGGAAATAAAAATGTATGATTAATAATTAATGTGGAAGGGTAATTATCCCTATATAGTACTAAAATGAGTATCCATAAAAAATAAAATATGAATAATATTAAAAGAAATTTATATTTTATATTTACATTTTAATGGTGAAAATAATAATAATATAATATAAAATCAAAATGAGGTCAAGGTTCAAGAATCCCTATAACATAAGTCCCACCTAAATTTCATCACGTTTTAAAAACTTATTTATTCATATGTTGTTTATTAAAATATTAATTATGAATTCTTTTCAAAATATTAAACATGTTATTGATAAATTATAATCATTATATCAATCTTTTTGATATGGACGAAATGATTCAATGACATGTTTCTATGAATTATTTCTTTTTCATTTCCATTTATTGGTTTTGATTCATTATTAAATAAAAATAATTAAATAAGAAATAAGAAATAAGAAATAAATGATGTTACATATTATTAATAAAGAAATTAGTTCTCCCAATCATGAATAATAGTGGTGATATAGAATGATTTATGATTATTCTTTTAGATGGATACCACCAACCATTAATCAGTTGTTTCAAATAAGTGGATGAGTGGGAGTATATATATTGTGATAAATTAAAATTGTTACATTATATAATAAAAAAATTAATATTTTATATAATTTTAAATTAATAGTATTCAATTGATAAAAATTGAAAAATCTACCAGGGGAGTAGAGAAAATTAAAATAAAGTGGATCACAATGTTATCTTTTTGTTTGACTAATATTTAGTTATTATATAACTACTTCCTTAATAGATTAAAATTATATAAATAATATATATAGGGCCTTTGAGGACAAGAAAAAGGTAATTTTTTGATATTGGGAAATTATAAGTCTTTAGAAATTTATTTTTGAAAGGGTGAGAGGTCATATATATACTTTAAGGGAAAGGTATTTTGTGGTTAAAATATCGAATAAAATAATTTTTCAGAAACAATACCTATAACAGTTGTCTTGTTGGAATTAATAAATAGTATTGAATTTAAAATTAATTACATGAATTTAAAATCTTTTAAAACTAAAAAATTAATAATTTATAAGAATGAATAAAAGAAAAAAATTATATAATTCACCAACTATTTTAGCATTTATACACTGGAAATGGACTTTTAAATTTATAAGTAGATGTTTATATTTTTAATGTAATTATTTATATTATTAAATATATTTTTAGTAGATCTTAGAGTTTTAAAATTTATATGTTCATTGTAAAAAAATTTCTATCTCTTAAAAAAATTGTTTTTTGAATTTTTTTACAAATCACGTGAATATTAATTTTTTTTGAAAATTTCAAATAAAATAAATCTTGGAAAAATTAGATGTGATGATTATAAAAAATTCATTCATTTTATAAATATCATTTTATAAAATAGGAAGTAGTATTACATAATTTTTTAAATAATAATTAATTGTTTATAAGATAAGTTAATATACATTTTAATATAAATATATAATTGTAATTTATTTGAGTATCCAAATTTAAATATTTTTATTGAGGAACACTAATATTTTTATTTAATAATTTTCATCATAGTTAATTTCATTCAAAACTCTATTTATTATTCTATTTATTTTATTACTATTATAATGGGCAGATAACTACTCTAATGATCTCATTTTTATTTAAATGTCAATATAACTATTCAAATGGTTGTATTTCGTTTAACCTTCCTATATGTAACCCATTTATCCTTCATTCATAATTAATTTTTTTCATATGTTTATCTATGTAGTTTAAATAATAATACATTTATTCAAAAATTATTTTGAACTGTTTAGAATATTTTAATTGGGTGTAAAATTTCTCTGTGACCAATAAAAGATAGATTTTTAAATAATAAATCTAATTTTTATGTATTTTTATTCCCCCATTTTCTTGTTTTTAATTTAATGGTCTTATTTTTTTTCATTACATAATTTTATGAAGTACTAAAATAATGTAGTATTAGTTTATATAAATTGGTGAATGTGTTTTATTTTGTAATATATTATGATATATTTACATATATATATATATATATATATTACAAAGGAATATTTTATCTAAAATTTATAGTGTTCTATATTTTCCCCATGAGAGGAATTTTCTCTTGAAAATATTAACTCAAATGAATAGTTGATAATAGATGAGGGTACTTAAATTTAATTTCAACATTGTGTTTAAAAGTTTCCACTTAAAAATAATAGGTAATCCAAAGTAATTTGAGAAGGTGTGTTTTCATTTTGAAAATAAAATTATCTTTGTGGTATATGATCACTAATGACTTATACTTATCTGTGAGTTTGTACTGTAGTTTTATAAATTTTAGATTTCGTACATGTGAGGGATCAAGTATTTAATAACCGAAGATAAATTCATGGGACATTTCATTTATTTGAGTATGATTAGATGTGTTTCAGTCAATAGAATATAGCCCCAATGATATCATAGATCTCAAAGGGTCCAAAGAACCTTAGGATAAAATTTATGTTCATTAAAAATAGAGTGAATATGTTTCAAATTGATATTAAAGGTAACACTTTATATCAAACATCAAACTCTATTTATCATTAGTGATTGTTATAATATCTCATCTAATTACTCTAATTAGTATTAATGTTTCATTTAATGGATTAAAACATCTTTATCCTTTCATTAAAAAATTCTGGTCTAATAAGTTTCTATTCAAATACATTATCCCAACATGTTATAGTAATACATATATTCCCATATAGAGCATCATATATTTCCATATAAATACATCAGTGTAAACTCTTATTATTTTAGACTTCAACAAAATTAAAATATTTATCATTTCCTCCATTTAATCCCATTGAGAAATATTATATAATTAATTCATGTGTTTTAATGATATTAATATATTGATCATCGGTATAATAGTTTGGTTGATTTTCAAATAGTTATTAATTGTATGTTAAATACTCATACAGATCATAGAGTTAATTTTTTTTCCAAATAATATATCGTCAAAATTAGTACCACTAGAAGCCTCATCTCATTTTTTATGTATATCACTATAAGTTGATAGTGTGAAAATATTTTCAAATATAAATGATGTGGCATTCCTTGGTGAGTCGATAAATGAAACCTTATATAGAATTGTTTCATTTTTATGTATCTATAAGACACATGATAACATGAATTGTAATGTTATCTCTTTCCATATTTATTGTTAATATTTTATTCACCACATTATTATTCGGATTCTCAACATTGTCATGCTGATTTACTGATCACTTGGAGGTGTATAAAGAAATATCATTCTTTATATTATCAGAAAATATGTTCTCTTAATGTCATCAGTACATCTTGCATCTTCTGGGTTAGAAAGAAAAAGATGATAAATGTGTATCATTCTATAAATTCATTTTTTACATTTGTTTATGAAACATAGATTATTATTCCAAACTTAATGAATCTACCTTTATTGATTTCCATTTAATAAATCTCTTCATCCATTATATCCCATTTGTTCATATAATGCTTCAAATCATCCTTCTCTAACTCATTCAGATTCTCATAGACAGTTGGTTAGGAAATAATTTAAGAATGGAATGATGTCATTAAATTATTTATGATTCCTAAATCCATTATTTTCAAATTATTGATGATGGGTCATTCTAAACACACATCATTGAATGTTTAGTAGGTTAAATTCTATAATGAGAATATAATAACATGTTGTTATTCTAGTATGGTATGTTTCTAAGTATTATTATTATTAGATTAACTCCCACTATATCAATTGATTCACATGAATTACTTATTGTTCCAATATATACTTTAAACTCTTATGGTCATACTATATGTCACAATTCTCCCCCTATAGGCAGTGACTCTAAATAATCTAATAAAGGATAATTGATGAAAACATAAAATCATATGTCATGTATTTTTATCCCATGAATATTTTATTTTATGGGACACATACCTTAAATTTTATCATTGTGAAAAAGTATACAACCCAGGGCATTCATTCAGCCAAAATTGTGTATCGAAAACCATTTTCTACTAGGGGATAGACTGATCATGGGTACAGAGACTATTCTCTTTTTTAGCTACTTAAATATTACTCATATTCTTTCTATTAGATATACTTTAGACCCATACATATTAAAATATTTTATAGTATACATAGAAATGATAAATAATTTCTGAATCAATGGTGGTACGTAGATAATCATAGAAAACATGTGAACTATTTGAAACTTTACGTTTGAGGTCATTCATTAATAAACATTAAATTATATAATTCATCGATATTCCTAAACTTTTGATCACATTCCCTAGGAATGTGACATTTTTTATCTAAAAGTGACAAATTTTCGATAAGTGGATATTTTTTTCTACAATATTTTCACACAATCATTAAATACTCATAGTTATTCATTAATCAGGGAGAACCTGAGAATATCATATGTAAATAGCATTATATATTTATCATGGTAATCTCATGTGACACAATTAATCATGTAAATAAACATTAATTATGAGTTCATAAGTACAAATGGAATCACTATGAATTCATAGTGCCCATATATTATATTGGAATATATCCTTCTAATATATTCTCTCATCACCATTATTTGATTAAATATATAATAAAAATCAACATTTGATAGTTATTATAAGACACAATATAGATCTATATATTGATAAATCACTGGTTGGAAATTATTTTTCATTCTTGTAATCTTTTTAATATGTAGGTTGTTAATACAATGAAACATTGACCTATCCATCATTGTGAAAAAATAGAAATGACTCACATAAAGGTGATTCATCTGAATATATAAAACCTCTATAAAAAATATCTTATATATTTTTAATAAATTCATCTCATTATTTTGAAACCATCTTATGGGGGATAATATTTATAGGTTTCACACTAGTTATAACTCATATTGGGAATTGCAATAGTGATATAATGGAAAGATGAAATATCATTAAGGAATACATCTTAGGAATATCTTATAATGAGAATTACTTTAAAATGATTCTATCCCTTATCTGAACCATGTTAACAATATATTATTATTCATTAATTATCAATTCACTTACCATTGATTAATTTTCTAATGGATATGTAAATATATATATATATATATATATATATATATGTTTTTAAATTGGATCATGGAATGTTTTTGTGATATGTATGGGGGTTTTTATTGCATTTTAGTTGACATGATATCTATATAATTAAATGAAATATAATTATATAAAAGAAGAATATATGAAAAAAGAAAAAATTATATGTTTTTTTAATAATCTTCCATAAAAAACTAGTTAGATATGTGTCCAACACATGGGTTGAAATGAATTATCCTTAGTTATCTCAAAGATAACACTCTATAAAATTACTAGGGACATAACCCAATAGTTAAGGAAAATATTATGTATTCAAAAAAATATGCAGAACCACTATCCTTTAAATTAATGTTTTTATTTTCTAGAAAATAATACCATTTAGTGTATTAATGGGAACCCACTAGATTTTATTTACTCCATATAAAAAAACAAAATAGATATGTAGATGATCCATAAAAGCCCAATATATTAATGTATTGAATCAATATAACCCATTGTTTTGTGTGTTTCTAAATCTCATAATTCCTGGACCATGATGAAAGTAGGTTAGATGGAGGTTGGGAAATTAAATCTGTTTGTATAAGGATTTCACAATGGGATGTCGTAGATCATAAGGTTAGGGTGCTGTTAATAGAATAAAGTGGTTGTTTATATCATCTTTAATATATGTTTAAGGGGTTTACATCAAGATGTGTATGGTATATTCATCATAATAATTGGTGGAGGATTTTCACTAATGAGGTTTTCTTATCTAACACATGATATGAACATGATGTTTACTATATGTGTATATCTAGGTTTAGTTGATCAAGGACACATAATTGTCATATATTTATAATACTAAATCCATTCATGATGTAAATGGTCCATTTAAACATTGAATTTCCATAAGTCAATCTCTGTATAAATTATATCAAACCATTTTTTTTCAAAATCCATAGATTCTCTCCCAATCCAAGGCAATTGGAGGATTTCCCTCAAAGAGTTTTGAATCACAATTGAAAGGGATTGATCCTCATCTCCCTGTGATCTATTTTTGTTTACCCATGGATATTTTTTATTAATTTTTAAATGGTTTCTTCTTTGATAAAAATATTTCAACATTTTTGATATTTTCGTGATATTGAATCTGATCTCAACTATTATAATTGAATTACTTTGTAATATTGTAGCATTACATCCTTAGAGGGAAGAAATATCATTGTGGTAAAGGTGATAATATTTTGAAATTATTGTTATGTTCTCGATTGGAGAATTATAAAATCCATGAGGAAGTGTATTTTTTCTCTTATTACATCATTTGAAATATTAAATCAATAATAGTTTCACGTTTTGGGTGAAATTGTAATTAACCTAAACAAAAAAACATTTTAATGAAATAAAATGGTTTATGGTTATAGTAATTGCATGTGTTTTCAAACATAATATAAGTTTTCCTCTTGTTTTACTAAAATGAATTTTATATTTGTTTATTCATTGATTATAATTTTATTTATTATTTTTTTACCATGTTAATTTGATAAAAATTCTTAATGAATATAAACAGTGTATTTTTTTGGATAAAGAATTAATGATTCATGTTTATTTAATATGATTATTATTATAATTTGATGGAAATAAAATAATTATTGAATCATGTTTAATTGAAACTATTCTTTTATATAATAATGGGAATATATAAAGAAAACATATATTTATATGATTATTTTTGAAAAAATAAACCTTAATGTTAGTGGAATTATTCATACCGAAGGTTATTGAAATTTGATGTTATATTTTATAGAATGTTCAAATAATTAACAACTTGTTATTAATGATGATCTTGGAAACCATTGGTTGTACCCTATGATAAAATGATTTTAAATCCACAAATTTAATCAATCAACAATGTGATAAAGTTAAAATTTTTAGTTGGAGAATGAAGTTTTTCAAGCAAATGCTAGCTGCCATGTGTTTTTTCATAACTGCAATGTTTACTATTTTTATTATCTCCTTATTTCCTTATGTGTTTATCTAATGTGGGAAATTCTATGAAATGTGATCTGAGCCTATTAAGGATGTTTTTTGAAAGGACACGGGCTATGATTCTTGGGCTGCTGGAAGAAATTCATACCTGTGGTGACAAGAATCATGGTAATATGCATTATACTGAATCATATGGAATCTAAATTGAAAGAACATGTTGAATCTAAAATTTCACTTGGATTTTATAAAATTTGGGATGATTTCTCCAAATTAAATATATTAGTTTATATATTCACATGATTCTTTTTTCTACAATCATTTCTCCACTACATTTGGTCAATGGTTGTTCTTGGTTATGTGTCTATTTGTTATTTCTTATGATGTTTCCTAGAGTACCTGGAACTTTGGAATAGAAATGGTTAAGAAATGTTTTAATCCATAGGTTTGTTTCTTTAATGGGAGAGAAATGTTGGTAATTTTAGGTAAAAATTTAATGGTTTGGATTATCCTTAGAGTACATGTACATTCACTTTTTTGTTAATTAATTTTGAAATGGAATAATGTTGATTAATGGAAAATTAATTCATTAATGTAAAGTGAAATGAAAAAATGAAACAATTAATTAAAATAATCCATTATTATGTATTGTGTTATTATAGGATATTTATTCTATAATAGTGGATGTTGGGTGTCTAAGTTACAATAGAGACAATTAAGCCTAGGACTAGGTGCATTACGATAATGCAGTTTAGAGATATATTTTATCTTTTATGTTATTTAATTTCATATGCTACCCAACCCATGAAATTAGGGTTTTTAGCACTTAGTATAATTTGGGATAGTGTTTTCCACAACATCCTAGTTATAATGTAAGAGATGGATAACTATCCACCCTGGAATAGAACTCTTCTCCTTGTAGTATTATGTGATGGTATGCTTGGAATTTATCATTTCCCATATATGAATGTAGTGTTATATAATGAATTGTGGTTATTTTAAACAAAATTTCCTCTAAATATATTATCCTAAGTACTACAATTGTTATGATGTGCATGGGAAGTGACGTGTTTAGGTATAAAACACAACATATGTACTATGATATCAACATTAAACTAATTATTTACTACCTGTACATGTGTACTGGGATTACGAGATGATGTGATGTGTGAGGTTTATGTTATGTGATGATGATATTATGTGATGCATGGGAGGTATGTTATGATAATTATCCCATGTTTGTCTTGGGTGGATTACATTTGGAGAGAGATTTCTATAGATGTTTAATTATGGGTAAGAGTTGAAAACCCATGTGGAAGTAGTAGCGTTGAAGCATATTTTTATATTACATTATATATTCAATTTTCAGTTATTCTAAGAGAGATATAAACAAATTGATGATGGGAACATAGTATACCAATTTACATAACGAGTTAGTTTCACATGTTGTTCATCGGACAATAGAAAGATTTTATTAAAATTTTATTTAGTGGATTTGATGATAATACAACTAACTAGACATGTTATTTCCCCCAATGTATATATAAACTATTATCATGTCTACAACAGCTATTTGGTGATCGAGATACACACTTATAGATCAAGGGTTTTTTATGTGACATTTGGCCATTCATGGAAGTTTTGGAGGATTATGTTTTGTTATATGAATTGATATTACTGTTTTTCTATTGTTGGATATTACATAAATATATTTGGGATATTTTTCTTTTACATTGACCATGTGTTGTTTTATGTTTCTATCTTGTCTATCATTTCTGATAACATATTCTGTAATTCCTCCAATCTGTGTGTATGATATACCATTTGTAAATTTCAGAAAACAATGGACAATTGGAGGGACTATTCATGAATAATTATCTTCCCTCTATCACTGTAATCCAAGGATGGGTGCCATTATGTGGAAGGGATCATGAAAGAATTTTATCAAATGTTTGTGTTGAGGGATAAGATAGAGTTAAGAGGTAGATATTGGTAAGAACTGTATGTGTTAGAAGGGAAATAATTTTAATTAAAAATAATAAGTTATGTAAAAAACCAAGACCATCTAAAATATAGTAATTTTGGTCCCACTATAATCTATTTCATTATCCATTCGGTTTAATGATCATACAATGTTATGTGATACTGTTTTAAGGGCAGAAAACTATGAAAAGATCATAAATCGTTCTTTAGTATTCCTATTTTTTGAATTTATAGACCTTGAGAATTGTCTAAAACAAAAATAAATAATTAAATAATCAATCCTAAATAATCCATATTATTGGTTCAGGAGTCCCTAACAATTTTTTCTTCTGTTGGTAAGGCATGAAGTCGACATCCTTGTTACATTCATGCCAAATATATTCAGCATGATGTGAAATCAGATCTCCATTGAGTAGATGTATGTGATTATTACACTTTGAGGTGGGAAATATATGAGTTATAGGTATAGTGTCTATAGATGTGTGAGGTTCCCATTTCAAATTACGTGATAGATGAATAGTTGGAGGATGTGGATATAGCCTTTAATTTGATATGTGCTGATAAAGAGAAGTTGGTTTTGTTGAAAGGGAAAATTCTATGTCAAATTGTAAGGAAGTATTTTTTCATGATCCTCAAGGATCAGGAGGAATCAGTAGTATCAGGTAAGGTGTTTTGTGACTAGTTACAAGAATGGTTTCTTTTTTTTAACTATAAAGGTCACTAGTGTCCAGGATTAGTTTATCCTTCGATAGTGGAGTTCCAATAGGCGGGAGTTCCCGATCCATTATCGGCCCCTTATCCATTATTCATCAAAAATATTTATAGATATAGAGTCCCATTAATTGAATTTATAGGATTAATTTTAAATATATATTAGGTTACAGGTCACCACATTTATGTTTTAATTGAACCATGATTTGTTAGTGAGATTATAGGTCATTGAGTGGATGTTAGACAGAACCAGATTACAATGAGAGGTGATTATTCATGATTCATAACATAGAAAATCTATGGTATGTGGTTCCCAGTTACAATGATATAAGTTATTTTGGATCTTTATGTGCAGTTACCAATCCTCATCACCTCATTTATTTTTTGGTGGATGATCTGAGCCTCTATTAAGCTATTTGACACATGTTTTTAATGTGGAGGCTATGGTCATTAGTCGTAAGAGTTCTTGAAATTTCATAGTAGGTACTATGAAACATGTGTTAATATTTACATTCCTATATTTATATTATTTCAACTAATATATTAGTAGAAGGATTTTGAGACATTGAATGAGTAATGTGGATATGAGAATATAAGAAGATATCACAGATATTTTCCTCTTCCTCACAGATAAGAGAGCCAATATGGTGTTGGTATCTATCAAGCTCATATATTCTATGGAGAAGTTTTTTGTCACTTTTATAGTATAATGATTAAAATTATATGGAAGAAAAACTTTTTCTATGAACCTATTTCATTTTTTCTATGTGGGAATATGATTCACTCAATTTAAGAGGTATGAACTCAACAATATAACCTTCCCTCATCCATGCTTTGGGGATTAATGTTTAGGGGCTTGTAATTCACTTGATGTAAACTACTCTTGTTGGAGGAATGGATAACCTATATGAAGATTGTAAAGACTGTGACCTATTATAGGTGAAACAAAACTCTTAGGGAGACTCTCAACATCCATGGATACAACCATACATCATCATTTTTAGCACATACAGGTTATATTTGTTATGAGATATTTTGGATTTATTCCAGACAATTACTATTTGTATGATGTTGATGGAGATAATATAGTGTTTTTTGGATAGAGAAACCCTTATCTAGGTAAGTGTATTATTCCGTAATTATACTTTTTTATGGTGAAGATGATGATAAATTTAGTATAGTATTGTCTTGTGGTGTTTCTTAAGGTTGTATAAGTGTACCCAAAAAATTTTCTTAATGAGGTTGTGGGTTTCCCTCCTCGATTGGTGATTGATTTTATGATAAACCTATAAACAAGAATTTTTCTAATTAGGTTATCTTTGTATTGTATGGAACATTATTTGTTGTGTCAGATGTTGGTACAGATTGATGATCTTTTATAGAAAGGTTTTTTTTCATGTGTCACCTCACGATGCATTAGTTCTATTCATAAACACATGCAATGATAGTTTATATATTTTTATCAATTATCATCTCTTATGTCATTAGATTTTAAAACCTTTATCATCTTCCATGTATTTTTTATTTATTTTATCAGGTGAATGGAGATAGATGGTTTTTAGTGATCCATCTACGGTTATGATATCCTCATATGTGGGCGAAGGATGTGGATATACTAAATGCAAAATTATGATTCCTTTAGAAGAATCATGAATATCATGTGATGACATTCTATGTGAAGAACACTCCAGCAATTTTCATGGGTTTTATGAACATATTGTTCATAGAGTTATGAGATAGATTCATGTTGGTTTTTATAAATGATATTCTTATGTAATGTGATCCTAATGAGGATCACATATAGAATATGATTGATATTTTTAGAGTTGTTCATTATCTTGATCTATTCAAGAAGATAGTGAAAAATAAGTTCTTGACTAACGAATATCATTTCATTGGGAACTATAGAAATACTTTTATTATTCCTAATAGAATATCATTTACATTGTTTTTAGTAAAATATAAAATATTTAAATTTTAATTAATATATGATGAATTAAATAACACAAAGTTTTATTTTTAAAAGTAATACATAAATTAAATTAATTCTTCTTGAGTTCATATGATCATATAGTATATATATTCCTTAGTAGTGTAGGCATATGTCTGAGTGGAGATAGCTACAGTTGATCCTTAGACTATTTTAATGTCTATAGTTTAGTTATGAGGTAAATTATGTCTATTATTTTATATGATTCTATGATCTACATCAACCATCTTACTAGGGAGACTGATACCGAATGGAAATTTGTAGGGTTTGTTCCAAAAAAACATGACATTGAGTATTAAAAGAATGACTAACCCATTGGCCCAACTCTCTTCGTCTGGTAGTATTATATGATGGTATGTATAGTTGTTATAATTACCCATATATGTTTATATAGGTCTTTTGTTACACATGGTTTTTTTCAATATTAATTATGGAGTACCTTTTTGTCTCCTGGTTTTCCACCTAAGTTCCAGGAATTCTAGATTTTGATTTTATGTTTTGGATGTTTTGGATTGTTTTGGACCCATTCATGGATGGTGTGAATGTTATGAGGAGGATGTGGCTTGGAAAATGAGTTTGTAACAATCTAATGGGCCCCTTTTAAGGGGGTATATTTTTTTTATGGTTTATCCCCTTGAGTATGATGGGTTTTTGGTTGAAAAAGGTGATTTTTGGGGACTCTTTTCAGGTCTCATGATTAAGGCACACAATTAATTTAATCAAAAAGCTATGTGTCCTAGGGGTCACATGGTTTCTGTATGGATTAACAAAAGATATAGACTAACTGAGAAGCTCATGGAGCACTTGATTGTGGCTAACTTCACTATTTGTTCATGTTTTGTTAAAACACGTGAGTTAACCATGGAACCCACTAAGGAAAGGTTATTTTAGGATTTTATTCTCATTTCTAATTGGGTTTTATTCCCTTATCATCTTCCTTCCAAACCCTATGACCACAATTCCTGCCATGCTTGTTTTTTTGCTCCTCCAAGCCCTTATAAATGGGTTTCATGTTGTTTTCTTGCTGAATCATCCCTATGTTTAAAAGGTTAGGGCTCCCCTCTCATTTTCCATTTATTTTTTACGATTTTCCATTTCTTCTATGACCCTAGTGGCCATGTTTGGAATATATTCATACATAGGATGGTTGAAATTAGGGGATTTTTTCATTTTGGGTCACACTTGGTAGATTGTGGATTTTGGGAACCTAGTTGTGTGTTTTCAGGTGTGTGACATTGATACACCATGGATTTGAGGCAGGTTTACATTTTCACTTTCCTTTAATTTTTGAGATACATTGGTTTTCTATTTTTTTCACCTTCCTTGCATATTAAATATTGTTTTATGGTCTTTGGATAATTTTTTTTGGTATCAAAATTAGAGGTTTATACATTGTTTTTTGATATATAGTATTGATTCAGGTATTTTTTGCACACAATGTGTTTGAGAAATTGCATGGATTCATTTTATGAGTGATTTGTGATATAAAAAGTATTTTTTTTGGATTTTTAAATATATTGGTGACATATAAAATGATGTTTTTAATTCCTTGTACAGGTCCCCCGTGGGGTTACGGTTTTAAAATTGAATTTTTATTGGATTTCAAATGTGGTTTATATGTGATGATAGTTAATGGAGCATTTATTATTTTAATGAAAATGGAATGGTATCAAAAAAAATTTTTAAAAAAAATTCTATGAAATGATGTGAAATTAAAAACGGTTTGTTTACACGTATTTTTTTAAAAAAATATTGGTTCATTGATAAATATTACTTGTTTGAAGAGAGCATGAGTCCCATTTTTCACCTTTATTAATGTGGTAAATTTTTATCATTAGAAAATTCATGGGATAATTCTTTTTCCATGTTTATTTGAATGGTTTAGATTTGATCATAGGGTAATCCTTGAGATCCATTTATTCAGTATTGAATTTTTAGTAAAATAGCTTGATCCATGGAGTGATTTTGGGTGATGCATGATGGGTAAATTATTATATATGACATATGTTAATGTTATTGAATGATCTGTCACCATTGGTTCAAACACCCCTTTATACATGAGATATGTTAACCTGGCATAGTGAGAATAAATTCTGATAATTATTATTACAGAGGCTATTTTGTCCCTAGATAGTGTCCCATAGAATGTTGGGGTATTAGTTTTATTTGTAATTCCCTAAGATTTCATACTACGTTATTTCTTCAAAGTAATTCAATGACTTTCAATACACACAAAACTGAGTTCAAGTGCATCACGACTTACCAAACTAGCCGTTCAAAAGCAGATATGAATAGTATTAACTAAATTTTGAACATTATATAATTATTATAATTTTATAATCCATATTATGAGTTTCTTAGACATAATGTATAAAAAAATTTATTTTTTTCAAATAAAAGAAGTGTTTTTCAAAAAAATGAAATAATACCACATTTTAGTGGAGAACCTTTTATTATCCAATATTTGAAATCTTTATATATTCAATTTTACAAAATAAACTTCTTCTTTTGAATCGGGACATAATAATTTAGTTTCAATAAATTGTTTTTGTTTTTCTGATAACTTTTATATTGGGTGAATAGTGAAAAATACTATATTTTAACTGAAAACAACTTTTTTAATCAAAATAATTTATATTGTTAAATTATACATTTTAATGGTTTGTAAATATAAATAAATTATATTTTTACCATTTAATACAATTATAGTCAATTTAAGTAATTTCACTTTGAAATTGGACATAAACAAGTGTCAATCTTTTCATAGTTATTATTTCTTAAAAATACGCTTTTTTAGTTTTGACAACGAGAATTAATTTTAAATTAATAAATCCAATTTCAATGTTTTGAATTTGGTAAAATTTAATTCATTCTTGGAATCATAATATCAAAACTCGCTTAGGATAATTTTTTGGTATTTTTCAGGAAACATCATTTTTTTTGATGAATAGTGAAAAACACAGAGTTATTGCTTAAAACTGACTTTTTATTTAAATAATTATTTATTTCATTTAAATTTATTTCAGGTTAAAATTGATATATAATACCTATATAAGATAAATTTAATTCATTAGACTCAGTTTATAATAATTTTAGATATATAAAAATTTTATTGAACATTTTACCGTCTTTTACCCACCTCTTAGAGGCATTTGCAAATTTACATAAAACTGAATTTTACCACTTTTGTGAGTGGAATTTAAAAAATTTGAGAGACATAGTTGATATCAGTATGTAAAATTTAGTTCAATAAGATGAAAATATTTTTCTTGAATTGTCACTTTTTACTTTTATTTACCACGGTTAAAAATAAATAGGGTAATTAAGGGTAAAAATGATAATATTATTATCCTAACACATGTCCTAATTATATTGGATAAGCGTAATTCATCCCAAAACAACCTTAGGAATAAAATATGATCCTTCAGGTCCACATGTATTATATTAGGACGTTAATAATTATTTAATTCAATGTAGAGTTAAAAGCGTTAAATTCAAAATTTTATAACTAAACCATTTTTAATAAATGGTTAATCATAAGATAAATTCGACTATAAAAATTCATTAGAAATATAAAATTATTTCCTAAATAATGGTATTTAATTTATAATTCTTAGATATTAAATAATTAAATTTATTTATGACACAATGATGACGCAGTATTTACCTAATTAATGAAAGTTTAAAATAATTGATATTATAAATATCCAAATAAATGTAATTTGAAACTTTTTATGAATTTCACTAATTTTTTAGGTTAATATGACATGTTAGGGTTGGTTAAATGATTTTTTTCTAAGTAATAATGTTGTTATGAATTTATAAAAAACAAAATACCAAATAGTGTCAAAATTTACATAAAAGAGTTTTTAAAACAAATATTATATTATTAATTGATTTTCTAGTCTTAAAAATATATGGTTCAGACAAACAACATATATAATGATAGATTTAAAATTAATTAACCACTTTGGGATCTCTTGGAAGTTTATAGTATGTTTTTAAACCATATAATATAAAAATACAAAGAGACATGGTAAATGTCAAACGATTTAACAAAGAGTTAAATATAATAGATAAAGTTTATATAGTGACCCAAACCTGTCTAAAACCTACTGTTTGAGTGGTTTTGAACCCGTAACCACCTTATACTTTAAATATTTTTTTTGATCCATTAGAAGATGAAAATTATTTTCTTATAAAATAATATTTCTAGCTTTTCCTAAGGTACCCCTCACCCCTTTTATAAAAGGGCACTCCCCATTCTCTCTAATTCACACCTTCAAATCCATTTGGATCAGCCAAACCCTGCCCAAATACCCCCTAAAATATCTTAATTTTATATTAGAGGCCTTCCTTTAGTTATAAATATAATTTTAGGAGCCCTCTTGATCAAATCAAAATGAAGAACCCGAAGAAGAGGTAAATATTTTATCACCTCTTTCAAGTTCCCCTCTTCTTACACTAACACCTTTTTTGATTCCATTATAAAATAATAACTCCAGTATATTCTATATATTGTGATGTGATTATAAATATGGTACAATCATATTCATTATTTTATCCATCCTTTGAATGACATGTCACCATACGTGCGTACGTATGGCTTACCGTCTCCACGTAGTGGTGTAATTGTTATTCAATACATTATTATTTTGATAGGTATAATAATGATGTGTAATTGATGTAAATAATAAATATAACATGATAATTATTATTTATATATGATATAACATCCAATTATATATTATTTTCATATCCAAAGAATGATATTGTCGCTCGTGCGTACGTACAGATTATCGTCTCCATGAACGCGATGAGATTCATTCCCCATCGTATCCATTCAAGACTAATATTTATTAGATGATTAAAAATAAAGTTTAAAGGAATAATATCATTCTAAATATGAATAAGATACATCCTATCCATAAAAAACATTACTTACGTATCAAAGAATATAATAGAGTGTATCTAGTACTTCCAAGGATATTAAACTAATCAGTCATTCGAAGATTGATCTTTTGTGATCATGCCAATGATACATAATAATGCACCGACTCTAGGCTTATGGGGTTGGGGAATTAAACTATTACTATGGTACTTTCTCATTTTTCTGTTCTGATTTAGGGTGGTTGGGTGTAATTAGTGTTCTCTGATCTCCATCATTTGATGCGTGGTTCTGTGGATGTGTCTCATGACTTAGATTTTTTTGGATTATTCATCAACTTATTGGTTAATTGATGTCACTCAACACTTAGCCAATTGTAGTGATGAATGACATACTTTGTCACCTATATTTTTATTTCTATTTCCACTTTAAGAGATTTTTTTGGTGATCTCATGTGTGTTTCTTATCATATAAAGTGATGTGTCAAATTCTAATTTTGTTTGAAAAATGGTTTTTATAGAATATTGTTTTATAATAATTTGTAACATTTCAAAATGATAGAATCACTTCTCCCTTAACATGTTAATGTCTCGCTATTGGAATTTTTTTTAAAAAAATTATGTAAGGAAATAGACCATAGTTTTTTTTTCAAGTAAAATGTGTATAAAAATGTACAATTATGTATTGTATTTCAATCTTTAAGATGATGCTTCATTTATATTAATGGATGTGAATTAGAAATAGATTTATCCAGGATTACCTATTGAGTTTTAATACTCATTCCTATAGTTTATTATTATTTTAACCATGGTGTATATTTCATCTTGAGTTCGATTACCTTGTGAAATAGTTGATCATTGTGTTAGAGAGTGACCAACAGAGTAAAATAGAGTTCATGTAGTCCTATTTTTTGTTTTTTTTTTGTTTTTTTGTTTGTTTTTATTTTCATATTCTTGTAGAAAATATTTTTAGTTCAGTTTTATTTATATACTAGACAACATAGTTCAAATTTTATTGGTTTCATTTCTTTATTATTTATTGGGACAAGTTGTTCTTTTTGTGTGCTTTGTTGATTCTTGGAACTAGTTTGCAGCCCATGGGGATCGGGAATACCCTTTGGGTCATTCCATAGATCAGATCGGGTGATCAGTTCAGGGATTACCCATATTGATAAATGAAAAAATGGTATTAGAGTATGTAATCTATTTAGAGTTCCTTGATTTTTAGTGTTCTATTTACTACTTGTAGATTTCAAATAAGTTGGAGTTGGATTTTTGAGTATCGAGAGGTAGGAATGAGAAGGACGTCATGAACCCTTACTCATTCCGAACCACGAGATTCCATCAGAAGGTTGGTTATATTGGTTTCATTGGGCTATTGTGGATTGTTTTGTTTTTGGTATAAAAAATAAGAGTTGGGATTAAGGTATCCAATAGCTCACATGGAATGGAAATCATTGTGGAGTTGGGGGGTAATTACCCTATAAGGCTCTTTGTGGTGGTGGTGTGTTTGGAATATGATTTCCAACCACACTTCCAAGTCACCCATCAACACTAGTTTCACTCTTTTGTTTCTTTTAGTCTTATTGATTTTGAAAATTGATTTGAAATGACTTGTGATTGAATTTTGAAAACATGTTTTTAGGGGTAATGGTTGGATTTTGAAAAATGGGAAATTTATTTTTCCAAATTAGCCATGTGGAATACATTAATAATGAATTTTGATAAAATAGCCCCTTGGGGTAAAGTGGAAGGGATTTAATGATGTTGTAAATTTATAATCCAAAATTTGGGTTTATGGAAAATTGGTTGTTTGAAAGAGGATTTGTGTTTTAGAATTTTTTAATGTTATGGAGTGGGTTTTTAATCAAATGGTTTTTGATTGAATGAGATTTTTTCTATATGATATATTTTTTTACGAATGAAACTAATCGAATTTTTTAATGGAAATTGATGGGTATTTATTTTTTTGTATGGTGAAATAGATTATATAATGGAATTAAAAAATGGTTTTTGAATTGGTGGAAAGTGATCCTTTGGATGGTTTCATTAATTATTGAATTTAGTTAAATGATTGGTTTATATATTGATAATATTTTTCTACATTTTGTGTATTTGTTGAGTTTTAAAATTCATGAATATGTTCAGGAATTGGTTGGATAATGACAAGGGTGGAGAGTACCCAGGATTAGCTTGGTCAACGAATTCTTGGTATGGAATGAGTTGATTTGTTCTAGAATTAGAACAAAAATTTTTGTGTAATTAAACACTATGGAACACCATTGGTGAGGGTGAAAAATACAAAATTAATGTTTGGTTTCTCAGAAGTGTTTTAAGTTGTAAATTGTGGTGTGTTTGTAAGGAAATGGTTTTGTGTTTTTTATTAATATTAATTCTCGTGATTTGGAAGTGATGTTCATGTTGTCTTCGGTGTGGAAATCATGATGGTGTCTCGGTCTTGAAGTGGTGTCTTAGCAAGATTATAGAATGTTTGTTGGGAAACATTGAGTTCGTTACCCTTTGATATGTTATCTATTTTATGTGAGTCTTAGTTCATGAGTAGGTTTTCATAGGGATTATGGTTTCATTTTTTTCCTTTGGTAAATATCTATAGATATTTGAATGAGGTTTGTGGTAAATCTATGGGTGTTCCGCATTAAAAATCATTCTAGTTTATAAATATAAGAATTTAATTCCTAATTTTCAGAAGAAATAAACTTCTCTAAAAATCATCCCCCAACCTGTCTACTAGAGTACAGAGCTATTAGGGATCAATTTAATGTTTTTTCCTATTATGATGTTTCTTTTAGCTGTGGAGATTGTGATCTGTACTGTTTGGTGTGTTTCTTTATGTTTTTTGTTCATCGTGATCCTCATTTAGAGTGAGAGAATGGTGTCCTATATCTTCAACTCACTATTTGTTTAAAGTGTGATTTTTTAAAAAGCAATTTTTGTGGTGTGTATTTATCATTGGTTTAAGCCCAGGATGTCACGTGGCTTCTTGAGACACCAAAAGAAGAAGTTTGAAGTAGAAATTTGCATATACTTATTGCAAGGTAGTAGATTATTCGAACATCATGGCTCTAGCCAAAGGCCTCAGAGTGAAGCTTGAGCATAGTCAGGAATCCTGGGGGGTGTGGAGCATGGATAGGCTAGTGCCTCCACCATAGTAGTTAGGAAATTCATTTTTTTCTAGTTTTGTTTCTTTGTCTTTAAAAATTCCATCTTATTTCAAAGAGCCTGATGAACTTTTCCCTCAATAAATCTAGGATTATGCTTTCATGGATGAATGTTTCTCATTTAATTCCTTGTATGAAATGCCTTTGTGAATCATTTACAGCTCTAGATTGTGTTTTTCCTAAGGATATGATTCAGGGGTATTTTTTGGTTATGATTTCATTGTTCCTATCATTGTGCATCTTTCCTTCCCACCACTTGTAGTGGGTGTATTTGGTCTGTATAGAGATGTTTTCATGTTTTTTTAAAATCGCTAGTTTTTAATGGATGGGAGGCCCACTATGTGTCTCATTAAAAAATATTTTATGAGAAATTAGTACTAGGTTTCCTCAAATGGTGGGGAGTCCATTTGGGCCTCCCCTATTGGTGATCATTTTTGGTTTGGTTTTACTATTTTTCCGGTTCAAGTGGATTTCATTTTATGTGGTTTGATTTATGATTTTCTTGTTTTTTTTGTAATCATTGGTTTTTTGAGCGAACAAAATGGTTCATGTCAAATTATGGTATTTAAGGTAGTGGCTCTAATTTTCTTTGAATTCTTGGAAATAGGATCCAGTTTTTAGGTCTACTTTTGGATTGAGGCATCTGTTTAGTTTGACTTTGTTGGGATGTTTTTAGATTGAGGGGCTGAATCTTGTGGTTTTGAGAATCTATAGCCTTGGATTAATCAACTAGAAAATATATTGGATTTTTGAAGTAGGAAATCATTATTGTGGGGATAATTGTAAGACATTGATTTTTTTTCTTCCTTTGTTCAAGAGTACCTTCTTCCCTCTTTGTTTTTATACTGAGTTCTAGGTGTTCTAGATTTAAATTATATGTTTTGGATGTTTTGGGTTGTTATTTACCCATTCTTGATTAGAATGAATGGTAAGAGTATGAATATTCATGGAAAATTAGTTTTTGATCGTCAATGATACACATTTATATGGTTTATGTTTATGGGATGGTTTTTCCTATTCAGTTAGATGAGTTTTTGGGTGAAAAGGGTTACTTTAGGGAGTTTTTTTCAGGTCTCCCAGTTAAGGTGCATAGTTATTTTAATCATGTATGTTTGTTTTAATGGGGTTGAATGATTTTCAGATATTTTAACTAACAATATAGACTATCTTTGTAGCTCATATAGAACTCGACAATGGATAGTTTTATAGTTTATTCACAGTTTGATAAACAATATGAGAGAAACATACAACACACACGGGAAAGGGTTTTTAGTAATTTCCTCCTTTTTAATTTGGGTTTCTTCCCTTATCCTCCCCCATTCGAAACCTATAATGAAAATTATGTACATGGTGGTTTCTAGATCCTCCAAGTCACTATACGCCCATTTCAAGGTGGTTTCTTGATGAATAATCACTTAGTTTGAAGGTTTTGTGCCCCCTCTCTTCATCCTTCTATTTTTTTCCATTTTCCATTTCACCTCTAATCCTAGTGGCCATGTTTAGACAATTTGAATATATTATATTGTGTAAAATTCATCCTTTCATTCGTTTAGTGTTACACTTGAAAGATCATGGACCTTGGAACCTTAGTGGTGCATTTTCTAGTGTGCTTCATTGATGAACTGTGGATTTGAGGTAGGGTTACACATTATAATTCCTTTAATGTTTTAGGTCCATTATTTTCAAGCTTTTCAAACCTTCTTTACTTTTTAAATTATTTTTTATTATCATTGGATGATTTTTTTGTCATTCAATTGGTGTTTACTACTTGTTTTGGGATAAAGGGTATTGTTTTGGGTATTTTTTTCACACCATGTGTTTGAGAAAATTCCTAGTTTTCGTTCATGAGTTAGTGGTTATATAAAAATCATGTTTTCTATTTGTAAATATATTGGTCAAATGTGAAATGATGTTTTGGGTACCTTGTATGGATTCCCCAAGTGGATTTGGTTTTAAAAACGAGTGTGTATTTTCTTTCAAATGTGGTTTGGCATGTGGTTATAGTTAATGAACCATTTGGAATTTTAATGAAAATTTATTGACATGTAAATGTACTATGTTTTTTAAAAATGGAATTTTATGAAATGATTGTGAAATGGTAAATAGTGAGTTTACACCTATTTTGAAAAGGATGTTAGGTTATTTAATAAATCTTCGTTCTATGAAGACACAATAAGGCATTTTTAGATCCCTATTTAATGTGGTAATTGTTTTACATGAAAACCTTCCTTGGATATTTCTATTTCCACATTTATGTGAATGGGTGGGTTTTCCTCATTGTGGAATCCTTGATAACCTTTTATTCATTTATGAATTTTATTGCAGATAGCTTGATCCTTGGAGTGATTTGGGGTCATTTCTATTGTGTAAATTATTATATATGATATATGTGAATGTGATTGGATAATAGGTTGGAATTAGTTGGATTATCATTTTTTATTTGAGACATGGGAACCTGGCATAGTGATATACTTTCTGATAATAATTACTAGACTGGCTACATTAGGCACTAGCTGGTGGCCAATATTAGGTGGATATATTGTATTTATTGCAATGGTATTTTACCCTTGACTTATCATGTGGTAGGGTAGTCAAGAGTATTTTGGGCCCTTTGATCATCATCATGTGATGAATTCTTAAGTGGATGGGTATCATGTGTTAGTATGTTCTAAATTATTCATGATCTCATATGTTCACTAATGTATATTGAAAGATTTACACTTGTAGTGATGATTGAGTTACTTGGTCACTTGTGTATTTATTTTCATTTCCTTCTTTATGTGATTATTTTAGTGATATCATGTATTTTTCTTATCAATGAAATTTATGTGTCTGATTCCAAAGGTTTATAAATTTTTTAAATTATTTTTTTTGTAATCTCTTTTTCCATTTGAAAATTATAGCATCTTTTTCCCCTAAAAATGTCGATGTCTCTGTATTGGAATCAAATTTGGTTTTGAAATAAAGTAGGGAAATTTAATGTAGTTTATTTTTAATTAAAATGTGTATAAAAACATAATTTTATATATTTTATTTCTAACTTTATGTTGATGTTTCATTTATTTTAAAGGATGTGCATTGATAATATGTTTATCCAGGCTTACCTACTATGTTTTAATACTCACCCCTATATTTTATTCCGGTCTTTATCGATGGTGCAAGTTTGAGTATGAGTTTGATTGTCTTGGGTGATTGTTGATATTTTTATTAGAGAGTAACCTGCAGGGTCACATGGAGATTGTGTAGTCAACTTATTTGGATTGTTTTGTAGAATATTTTTTTTATTTTAATATTATTGTATAAAATATGTCCAGTTCTATTCTTTAATATATTGGACTACATCATTTATCCTTCGACTATTTAGTTTCATTATTATTTATTGTATGGAATCATTTCCTTTGGGTACTCTGTTGATTCTCGACCCTAGTTTCCAATCTACAGGGATCAGAAATGGCCTTTGGTCTTTCCACGAATCTGATTGGGTGACCATTTTAAGGTTCAACCATGATTTTCATAGTTTTTTAGTGGTTTGTGGTTATTTTACACGCATGAGCCTTCAGATATGGTATCCTATATATTATCTTATTTTTGGAATGTGTGTTTTGTGATATCGTGAGGTACGATACACAACATGCAGGCTATGGTGGATCCTAAAAACTACTCAGTTTCTAATTAGAGATATGGAATGGAATGATGGGATGATGTGATGCATGGGGTGAATAAAATATTATGATGAGATGATTTTATTCATGGGATACAAGTTATAATACTTTTCTTAGGTTTCTTAAGGTTGGTAAACAATATAGATTCATGGATCATGGTGACCTATGATGGGGTAGAGAGAAAAACTAGTGGGGAAGTGGAATCAAGGTTCCTTCTTTTGATATTATATTATAATTTGACTTGTATATGATAATTGGAGAGAGATATCCTGAATAAAACTATGAATATAACACATAGGATTAAGTGATGATTTAGTTTCACTTTTTTTCACTAGGATTTAATATTTTGTCTTTACCTTTTATATTAGAGAATTCATAGAAGATATTAATGAGTAAACATATTTTTCACACCCTACATATATATAAATAATCTTCTGGTCTATATAATATAGTTGATGACCAGGATATATATTTATATTTCTATCTGATATGTTGTTAAATAGATAACTGGGTATCTTTAGTCACTAATGATTATTACATTTTTTAATTTTAGTTCTCTAATAATTTTCCTAATTGATGACATTACATACATATATTTTGGATCTTTTACTTTCATATTTAGTAGTTATTGTTAGGTGGTTCAATATTATTAGTAATTTCTCATATCATAAATGCTACTTTCAGCCATTCGTGTGTATGGTATACTGTTGATAATCTTCACCCACCAATGGACTATTGGAGGAAGGCTGCATGCATTATTATCCCCCTTCTATCATTACAAGAATTGTAGGGGTACCATTATGGGGATGGGTTCACGAAAAAATTATCATAATAGATTATCCTTTATCTTTATCCCTTAACTTCAATAGTTATTGATGTTTATTACACTTAAATACCCTTGGTCTAGTATACTATAATGAATAGTTTCCATGTCCATTTTAATTGAAAAATTAAAACATAGGTGGTTAATTGTGTGTTAACTTCATTTCAACCAATAAATAATAAGTACATTTCTTATCCCATAGTCATTATTTATATAAACTATATTCTCATATACACTTGGATAACTACTTAATTTCTTAATGTAAATTTTGTGGGTTCTTTTGACCATTTATTTCTCAGGATTTAGATGGATATTCTTACCTCGTTTATCATTTTATCCTTTATCATGATATTATATCCTTCACTTATTGCCTCTATGTCCATAATATGATTATCTAAACTCTATAATTTCTGAGGTAGTATATTTAAATACTTCTTCAAAACTTCTAAATCCTTGAATTTTTAATTCTTTTTTCACATGTGGTTTTAAACCACTAAAATTAAATTAATTTTTCAATCATCATTGATAACCAATATAAATTTGTGACTTGATTTACTTTTGAAATTATCTACATATGTTGTGATAAATTCATTATCCCCTTTTCTAAGATACATTAATTCTATTTATATCATTGTATGTGTAGCATAAATAAAATAATGATTTAAAATTATTTTCTCAATATTTATCCACTCCATTTCATTTAAATCATCTTTTGGTTTTTTGTTCTTGATTAATATCCACAATTGATCATCATTCCATATAAATAACAGACACCTTGAGTAACTTCACCCTTATCAAAACAATGGCACATGCAGAATAGCATTTTTGTATAGATAAATAATAATTCTATGATAATTCTATCTTAATATCAACCAAATACCATTTTTTTTATGAATCCTTCAATGTTTATATACTCTCTAATGGGGGAAGGGGTACTTAGAAATGGTTTGGTTTACTATTCAGAACATAGGAAAAGTGATTAATTACCATGAAGGGGTTTTAAACTACCTTTATCCTTATATTTAGAGTATAATTTTTATAATTGTTTCATACATTGGTTATCATTTTTGGTTCATATAGATCACATAATTTTTTATTATAAACATATTTAGAAATAAAACATTCATCAATATATGTACGGATATATAATTTATTCATGATACTAATTAAATAAAAAATTATTAACATATAAAATCTATATGTTTACCCTAGATTTTCAATGACTAACATATTTAAAAAATAAAATAAAACATAATTTTCATACAAAATATAGAAAAAATCATTATTGAAATTATTTTATTACCGAATTTTTAACTAAACATCCACAATTATACAAATCCAAAAATTTATAATCCTAATGTCTTTGAAAAATTATGTTTTCACTACATGAATACCTATATAATATTAGACATAAATTATACACTTTAACATAGTCTTACTATTATATTTCATACTCTTTTAAAAATATGTACATACCTAGGAATATATATCAAAGAATGGGTGAGATAAAAGTCTTGTAAGGGGTGTAAAAATATATAATACTTTAAAATAATAATAAATATGAGTAAATGGGAAATCATAATAATTCTAATTTCACCATAAGAAATAATTTTTTATCAAGATAATATATAAATAATATTAGAATGCCCTAAAATGATCGAATTCATAATTTTTAAATATAATAAACATCGCTAAAAATTCAAAATATATAATGTTAACAAATATTTCATCATGTAAACATACATAATATGTGTAAAATTAAACTATAAAAATATAACACATGTGTAAATTATCACTATAAGAAATTTTCATAATGTTATCACAATTTTCATTTATAATAATAACACATAAAATAAAGAATCACCTAATTAATTTAAACGATAAAAAAATTGGGTGCAACTAATCACATTATCATTTGGGAATTATAATGCATTCCATATATAAAAAACATATCACAAACATAAATATGAAATGAACTCTTGAGAAAATAGTGGGACTGAATGTGGTTTCATAAAATTTAACTAAAATAATAAACATATAGATTCCCAAAAAATAGATATTATTAATTGAAACATTGAATGATTTCATTAATTTATTAAAGACGTAGTCCTTTAAAGGGGTACCAAAATATATAAAGATTATATGAGAGGATTCATTTATAATAAAAAATATTAGTTCTAAAGGAGTTAAATAATTCATTACAATGATTTAAGTAGAAGAATATTCCAATAAGAAGAAAATATGTATAACTGTAAAAAATTAAAAAAGTTTTTGAATAATAATGGTGAATAGATTTAGCGATGGGGGATAAACCCGAAATAAATTTCAATATTCAGGTGTCCCCTTACCATATCTCCCATTTTATTTTTAACATATTTTCACCAATTGTAAATTCATATAATGATTATAAAATCCTAAATTAATAATTTAATCAAATTTATTTATGTTATATTATAAAAATTATAATCATTACATTAATCATTTTGTTAATTGTTAATTTTTTTGGAAAATTATATCTCTAAATTTTGTAATTTTCATTTCAATATAATATGTTTTATTCACTATTAATTATACATTTGAATAATTTCATATATAAGATGAATAATATATACAATACCAATAATTTTCATAGACATGGGTTATGTTGTCTATCGTTAAATATGGAAATATTTAATTTTTCATGGACTAGCCTAGAAAACCCAGCCAACTAGGTATTGAACCAGAACATGGTAGGACTAGAAGCATGTTCCAGATCCAAATAATGTAGTAACTTGCACACGATCATCTGAAAACATCCATAGGAAGAAATATGACTTACCTAGAGAAAACAACAAGGAATATATACGGATAATAATATTAAATAATGAAAATATTCAATAAAAAACCAAATAGTTGAAGCAATACAAAATGGAAACATTCCAAATCCAAGATACATATCCAAAAATAGACCAAAAAGGACTACAAAAACACTCATCCTCAACCATGTGAGATACATGGGAAACATCACATCATCCCAAAACTATATTCACATTCCCAATTGAAAATAAAAATCTTTTCACATTTCTATGACACATTTCCCTTTATTACATCATAAAAAACAAGTTCAAGAAACCCCATAGGTACTGTGTAGCGTGTGAGAAAATTAGTCCCAAAAAATCCCGTTCATGAGTTTTGTAATGTCTAGATTTTTTAATCATGTCCAATTTATGGGTAATTTTGAATTTTATAATTGGTGGAAACCCCATTATTTAAATTATAACACACTTCAAATATTTTTTGGAATGTATTAAGTCTTAATAAGTGTCATAAAGTGTTGTTTTAGGTTCAAGAGTGTTAGAAATTAAAAAAAAATTACAACAGACAAATCACTAGGTGAAGAGTTCGTATATACCATTTGTCCCAAACCATCAATACCATTTAAACTATAGAATGGATAGAAAAATAGTGTAATGTTGACACATTTCCATCCATGAAAAAAACATTTTTATCAGAGGTTATCAACACGGGTTCCACAAAGTTTTAAATCCCATGCATAGAGCCATGCGAGGTGGCGGTGACTTTCGATAGTGGAACAACACTATTGATTTATTAGATGATATTATATATAAATTTTTTATACAATTTTTTATAATTTATTATTTATTTATATGATAATGAACAAGGTTATGGTTTTTTTCCATGGAATTAGGAATTCTGGACTTGATGGAAGAAATAAAAATATTATAAAAATACGTTTTTCATGCCATGTATCAACTAACCAACTTGTATAACTCATTCAATTAATCCCTACAAGGGAACCGACTAGACTATGAAGTATTTACATGATGTGAATCCAGGAAAAATATGTAAATTCATTACCATATCTGTTGATTTAAATGTTTTTAATCATGATAAAAGTAAATAACATATATGAAATGAAAATATTTTTTGATGCGAAAAGTTCTATCTATCACTCGGTCAAAGAAAAAAACTAATTTTATAGTGGGGATTGATGATTTGAAATATAAAATGTGAATCCCACACACATGACATGCAGAATTTGGGATAAAATCCACTTAATCCAATACACAAATTTTATGACAAACTTATCATGTAAATTTCCAACCAATTTATATTTCATCACTCCACCACGTATAGAATGTTCAATGCACTTTATTTTCCCCATTTTCCATATTTTCACTTATTTTTATTTTATTTATTATAAACCCCTTTTAATTAGTTTCATTAATAATTTTTCCATTACATTTGAGTTATTGGTTTATCCAAAATAGTTAAATACCTATTCTGTATGTTTTGGGAATTTGTTTTTGTTATCAATGATCTCTTTATTACCATTGGTCATTTTTCACCAGTGACTACTTGGTTATTTAGTATTTATTCAGGTGAAGTGAGTTTCTAATTAAATTTAAATTTATTCCAAATTAATGATCTTGATAATTAATTATTTAAATCATAGCTATCATCATTATATACTATTTAATGAATTAGAATATCATGTTTAGTATTTCTATTCTTTTGATCATCATTTTCATGTGTAGCTAATCCACATAGGGTTAGGGGTGTTGATTAGGGCTTTTTATATTCTGAATGAATCTTTATACTGATTCTTGGTAACATTATGTCTTGTAATTTTTTAATAATAATTTTTCATCATATAATTGTTTACATCCTCAACCATGCAAAGTGATATTGAACAAACCTAACATATTTGGATTTTATAAAGAGTATTTAAAATTAGCATATGAAACTTTCTATATATAATCTATGTATAATGAAACTAGTTTATTAGTTATACCCTGACCATAAGATAATAGCAATATAGTTAGATTCAATATTTTTGATAAAAAAATTGTGGAATCTTGAACCACTTCACAGTGGAATCCATTGAAATATCTGATGTTAAATATGATATTATCTTCTATTAACATCCATGAAATTGAAATGAGTCCATTTCTTTTTTACCTCCCATAAAACAAAACATCCTATATTTAGAAAAATCCAAGCATATTGAGTGAATGTTAGGAATCCATCTAAAGGTTTTTGTTCGATTGGCTACTGACATTCTAGTAGTTCTCATGGGTTTGACCCTGTTCTATAACTTTAATATTACCTTCTATCCTGGGTAATTTGCACTATAAACATAATATTTGATCACTACCAGTGTGAATGAAGTCTCACATGTTTCTAGGTAAAATTTTTCCACCATTTACAAGGAACGTTGTTTCTCAAGAACATTGAAATTCAGAAAATCCTTTGATTAACTCACCCCTCCCCCTTTCTTCTTTTCAGCTTCCCCATTTCCTTTTAAATTTTACGCTCTTGGGAGAACCTATGCCCTCTCATCCACCCTCCCTCTCTCCAACATAGTCAATGATTTCTTCAGGTACCCTTGACTCACTCGACAAGCATGAATGAATAAGAAAAAATCCATTCAATCCAAAAATTTATATAAAAATAGATGCATGTCACTACTTTACTATAGTTAAGCATAACAAGCATACATAGCTACACAAGAAAAACATGAAATATGTGCCAACTACAAATTTATTTGAGAAATCAGCACTATATGGTAACTCCATAACCGATTACATATTTCTGCCAATTGTATTTTCTATTCCCATTATTGTGTTCCCACCAATTCATGTGCACACTTTTGAGATTAATAGTAGACTCATTCACACGATCTAGAATATTGATCTTTTCAGTGGGCTTCATAGTGAAGAACCCCATAAACATATCTCCAATTACTATGATTTTTGAAATAAATTTTTCAACTAGGGAGTATAATATGATTAAATAAGAATTTACGTACACCCATTCTCCACACATGATAGATTCCAGTATTCACTAAAAAATTAACTTCCTGATTCAATCAGTACTTGTGTGTATCTATCCAAAATGTTCATTTACAAATACCTATATCCAAGTCATACTTGGATACATTGTAATTATATTAAAAATTCTACCCAGGTGGTTATAGAATCATCATGGGAATAATTGTATATATTTAAGAATAATACCATAATTTTTCCACGTCACATATTAGATGTGTGTCTTTAATTGCAGACATTCTACCAAGGCCTCTAACCTGCCGCTTGTACTTTGGTAGACACTATTGCTAACGATGGACTCATGATCAAGTTGTTTGAAGTTTTACATGACAATCATGATGATGTTCACATAATTCTAGTCTATGATAATGTTATATATGACCACCCCTATGAGGAATTCATCTAGTCAGAGAGACTACCTGCCTGGAAGCTCAAATAGGGTCGCTTACTACAAATAATGAATCATTCCAATTACTTATTCTACCATCAATCCCTCCAACTAATGAAATGGAAATTCATTCCTACGAGATATGTGGAGGCCTAGACCAATACTAGAACTGTATTGAGGGATTATAAGAACCCCAATAACAAAATTATAATTATGTAAATTTCAATAAATATTACCAAAAGCCTCATCAGTTTTTGTAAAAAAAAACTTTTAGTGGGGGAAAGATTTGGAGCTAACATAGTATAACCAATGTTATTTTAAAAAAATTATTGGAAAGGTACAACCAATGAATATAGGACCTACATGGTATACACTATAGCATTTGTCTCCTTAAACACAATATAAATTCAAACAACCTTTTCTAAGAGCTCAATAGTTTCATCCTGCACAACCACAACAATTACAACATGATCCAAAAATTAGGATACCAATAAGTCCAAAATCTCAAGACTAATCATAAAAACATTCCCATTTCATTCCTATAGAAAGAATAAAAAATTATGAAAAATCAAGAGACTAAAATTAAAGACCATGATGCAACAATACACAACATGTATCATCAAATGGGGTATATCTATAATACATTATCTGATCAACTTTTGGGTAATTATCTTGGTAAAAGTGAATACAATCCAATATATGATCCTAGAATAATAATTTATTAATATGGAATGCTTATATATTTTCAGAGTCCATTAATAAATGAGAAAAATAAGTTAAAATAATCTGATACATATGGTTAGTGGAAAACTGAAGAGGTAGATGAAAATGATAAAGCTCCATCAAAAGAACGGATTTAAATGGATGAATTTTTTTAAGACCCCAAATATATAAGCAACACCGCCACATTTTTTAAATAATGAAATATTTAATAGGAGGTGAAATACAAAAAAATAGATATGATTGAACAATTCTATATCAATATTATATTTATAGAAGTTATTGATCAAGTACCTAATTATGCAATATTATTGAATGAATTGTTGTACTGGAAAACAAAAATAGTTGATTTATTTTTTCATCTAGATAAATGAATAATTCTTCATAGTTTTCCTCAGGAATATTCCTATGATTATATTATACCTTAGAATTATATCAAATCCATTCAATATAGGGACATAAAATTTTAAAATTTCCATTTTCACCTGTGGAGAAAAATTAAATCTCATGACCATGAGTGTTTTCAAGAAGATGGGTCTAAGAAAACTAAAACCAATTAGGATAGAACTCAGACATATTGACAACTTTCTCAATTTTCCTTAAGGATGTATTGAAGAAGTTTTGGTTTGGGTTTGAAAAGTCATTTTCCTAATTGATGTTATTGTTATAGATATAGAAGAATAAGGAGATATTCCCCTCATTATAAGAATACCATTTCTTCCCATAAGAATCATATTGAATGATGTTATCATGGGAATATTAATATTTAAAGTCGGTGATGAACTGGTTGTGTCTAATATATAGATGGAATTTAATGGATGAAAAGAGTTATTAATTTTATTAACTATCTCTATTACTAATAAGAAAAATTATCTTGACACTAGTGAGCAAGAAAATATTAAAATAACACCTTTTGATAAGGGTTGTAGTGATCATAGAAATGAAAATAGAAAAGTATCTATGAAAGGGGTGGTTATCCAACCATTTATCCCCTCAGTTTTCTAGAATGCATCTACAAGGGGTATTATATCAAAATTATAATTCATATTCTTCTAAGAAATTTTATCTCTAGAAATTAAATAAATCATTTTTTTATTCAAAAATGGTAGGTCAAATAGGATAGAATGTGGTATTTTAGTATTTACGATGGTTTAGAGATTCTTGAGGATTTTTTGGAGGGCCTGACAGGATTGGGACATGAAATGGAAATATTTTCAATATAAAGCATACATGGCATGTAAAAATTGAGAGACTAATTGTAAAGACCCGTAAAATTCAAGGATTTTTTTTTTCTTAATTTTCTTTGGAATTTTACAAGAACGCAGTTTCTGACGGCACTTGATTCCGAGGCCCGGTTTGCCCGGAATCATTTTCCGAAGTTGGGCTCGGGTACGTTCAATGAACGAACGAGCGGATTTTTCTAACTTTTGAACCGATGCTCGGAATCGAATTCCGAGGGCACCGATGGAATCGCAGCGCCGATACTTGCTTAGAAACGCCTCTTCCGGAGTTGCGTTTGCTCGGGTGTGGTTTTTAAATTTTGGGAGTTAAGTGAAGAAAATAAAATAAAGTGGTGCGAAAACTTTATTTTATTCTCTTAAAGCCACTTAATGATTCTTAAGATGAGTTAAAGTGGATAGGGTGTAATCCAAAAATATACTACCCTCTTGGTAGGATATTTGTGAGGTGGGACCCGCACGAGCCCCACCGTTTCTTTTCCCCTAAGTAACGCACCTGCAACCCCCCTATTAAATGAAGTCAACTGACACGTTTTCTAATTTCTTAACGCCCCTATTAATTGGGCGGTTAATTCATTGAAATTAATTATATGAATTAATTTGTTCGTTTCTTAACCTGTTTTTCAACTGTTGGAATATTAATAAAATAAGACCAACACACCTTTCTTCTTGGGTGCGTTTTGTTAAGAGGATTTGGAGATTCTGTACCTTCATCCTCCTCGTGAAGAACGCGAAGAACGCGAAGAACGCTGAACCCTTGGAGATCGATGAAGCGACGCCATGTTCCATGACGCCGACGATTCTCCTTCCATGATGCTTCTTCCGCGATGTTCTTGTCCCGCGACAAATCTTCGATCAACTGCTTGAGGTAGGAGTTTTCAAATCTTTAATCCCTTTGTGGATTTTATCCTTAACATGGATTTAATTCATGAAATTAAATCCGTGTGTTTTCTTTAAACCTTGGAGATCGTCGACGTGACGCCCTTCCGCGACGACACGATGCCCTCTTGCGACGCGACGATCCTCTTCTTCCGCGATGGTCAATTCCGCGAAGAACTCTCGTCTGACGACAGCTACGAGGTAGGGTTTTTATTTGAGAATAATTTTTATTCCCATGGTTGTCTCATCTAAAACAAATTACCCGGATCAAAGTTCAATTTTAATTCATTAAAATTGTGCCTTGTTTTGCTTTTCAGGTGTTGATTGTTATTCTCAATTGTTATCACCTAACGCAGAGGGTGCGGGCCAAACAAACACGACCCGACAACCCTCCGCAGTTTTTCGTTGATGCGCGGATTGGAGGGCGACGACAAATGGGGCCGCAAGATAATTTTGAAGGCTTTGAAGTGAAGTTCGAGTCCCAGGATGAGCACTGGCGAAGACCGCGCGCAAATCGGACCATCGGAGCGCGTCCGGTGGTTCGCGGAACCACCGGTCGGCGCGCCACGAAGGCTCGGCGGCCGGCCGCCCGGACGCGACGACGCCCGACGTGCCACCGGAAAGACCAGCCGCGACTGAAGCCGCGTCAACGCTGGCCGGTCCCGCGGCCGCGCGGGACTGCGGAGGAGGGACGCGGCCATGCCGCGTCCGTTGGCGAGAGGCGGCCCCCCACGCGGGGCCGCAGAACCATCAAGGGGGTGGCGACCCCTTGAACCCGCTCCACCGTTACGGCCGAGACGACCCCGGCGGCCGGGCAGTGCCCGTGCCGGCCGGGCAGGGTCGTGCCCAGGCTGGGCCGGGCCACCCTGGCCGGGCCGGGCCGCGCCGGCCGGGTCGGTCCGGGCCCAGACCCCCCGTTTTCGGACCTTTTTGGACTTTTGCTCGTATCTTGAGGTAAGGGCCTCCGAACGATGCACCGTCAGTGGAAATGCGATCCTTGGATCAAGACGGTCGTTTCGGTATATCGCACTTAAGGTTTCAAAGTACTTTGGGTTCGGCCGGGTTGGTTCGTACACGAAACCAACTGGGCCCTCAGAGCGGAAACACTCATATCTTGAGCTACGGACGTCCGATTGACGTACCGTCGACTTTGATGGATTCCTCTAAGTGAGACGGATCTTTTGGAATACTCCGAACAAGGTTTGGACGCAGGTGGAGTACGGTCAGGTTGGTTTTTCCTTAAAAAGCAACCGGGCCCCTGGGACGAAAAAGCCAATAACTCTCAGACCGGGCGTCCGATTGACGCGCCGTCTACGACGTTGAGTTCCTGTTGACGATACGGAACTTTTGGATACATCAACTCTGGACTATGTGTCAGTTGATGTATCAGCCTCTCGGCTCGTGGAGCAGACCCTCCTGAACGAGTTTGCTGTGTGCGGGAACCCTAGAGCTGGCTGCGACTGCTATTGTGATGGCGACGACTGTGCAGAGATCCTCAGTGGATTCAACGGCGACGACTACAGCACTCAGCGATCCTTTGTGGGTCAGTGCTACAAATCCTGTGTGGGTCCGATCCTGTGTGGGTCAGCGCTCGGCGGTCCTGTGTGGGCCAGCGCCTACAGATCCTGTGTGGGTCCGATCCTGTGTGGGTCTTTGCGGGGGTTAGTTTCCTATCGATCCTGTGTGGGTCAGATCCTTTGTGGGTCATTGCGGGGGTTAGTTACCTATCGATCCTGTGTGGGTCAGATCCTTTGTGGGTCATTGCAGGGGTTAGTACCTATCGATCCTTTGTGGGTCCGACTGCTTAGATGAATCAGTGGATATATCTGATCATCTCTATCGTCATTCAAGAAGTATCCCGTGTGAGCTGAAGTCCTGTTTTTCTTTCCTTTGTGGACTGTGTTGTGCTATCCTGTATGGATTTACGTTTGCTTTCCTGTGTAGACTGGGTTGTACTTGGGTTCAGATGTTGGAGCCGAATGAGAATTTATGACTTAGGTATATGTATGGGCATATACCTAAGGAGTGTCGGATGTTACTTCATGATTGTATCTTTCCTTTGTGGATTATCCTTTGTGGATTCTGGGAGATCTTCGGGGGTCTCGGGGTCCCTACTGAGTAGCTTATACTCACCCCTGCACGGGCTATGCCCGCACTACGTTGTGTTGGTTGCAGATGACGGACATCGCTGATCGTGGTGGAGGCTTGCGGAGCAGGACGGTACCTAGAGGTGGACCACAGGGTGGGACGTACTCGGAGCAGTCGGCTGGACCCGAGGAGCAGTGGAGGCTATCTGTACCCACCCTTCAGGTGGGACTTCCAATGGATGGATCGACGTTGCGACTTTACTTTTCAGTTGCTGTTTTCCTTTTCGAGTTGTACTTTACTTTCAGTTTGGGTTTGTATACTGGCCCACTTACTTTTCTGCACTTACTGTTGTACCAGTTTTTACTTAGTGTTTACTTATTCTGCTTTCTTACTCTGTGGTGCTTGTTTACTTTACAAAGGCAATGCCTTCCCTTTTTACCGGGATTTACGCCTTGGTGCTAGTCGCCAGCCCCTGGCCTATGGAAGGCAGGCTTGGGGTAGTCACGGCACGGGCCCCGAGGACGGGTCGTGACAAATTGGTATCAGAGGAGTTCGGTTCTACCGCAGACTTTGATATTTCTTCTATGTGAAGAAATAATGTTAAGTTTATTGGGTGTGGTTATCAGTCCAGGGAGTCCAGTGTTGGTGCGGCGGCCGACGTATCCGTACACCAGGACCCTGAATTCTGATTTCCGACTTAATGCACGAAAACATTGATTGCATGTGTGTTACAAGTTTTCTTTGTGATTACTTTACGTCAGCTCACCAGGTATACTGTTCTGACCGTGGCGCACCTGTTTCTTTTCAGGATGGCCCCACGACGGCAGCCAACTAGGGTTCTGAGAGTTGAGCGTGACGACAGCCCACCGAGCGACGAGGCCTCGGTGCGGGGCCCTTTGACAGTTGAGGCACCGACGGCACCTTTACCCGCCGAGCCACCGATGCTTCCAGCACCATCCGCTGATGATGCACGTCGCCTCAGTGCACTGCATGAGTTCCAGCGCCAGTGACCGCCTAGGTTCCGCGGGGAGACGGACCCCTAGGCAGCCGAGGACTGGCTGGAGGCAGTTGTCCGAGTTTTCCGGTTAGTGAGGACACCAGCAGACCTCATGGTGATCCTTGCAGCGAGCCTACTACACGCAACAGCGGGCCGATGGTGGAGCTTGATGCTCCAGGTGCACGATGAGACATATCTTCTCTGGACAGACTTTGAGGGCCTCTTCCACTCAGATTTCGTCCTGGCCACCCTCTGTGCGGTGCGCATCCAGAAGCTTCTTCAGCTGCGGCAGGGCAGCTTGATGGTCGTCCAGTACTCGGCGAGATTTACCGATCTATCGCGTTACTCGACAGACATGGTACGGGATCCATTATTCCGGGCCCAGACCTTTGAGCAGTGATTGAGACATGAGATCAGGGCATCGCTGATCTCCCTCAGCATTCCGACTCAGGCAGGAGTACTGGAGCGAGCCCTTTTGATCGAGAGTTTTCTTGCTGAGACTTCTCCAGCGGCGAGACCTACCGTGGGGCGACATGTAGCAGAGTCTTCTGTAGAAGGCAGTCGACGGATGACTCAGGAGTCCAGGCAGACCAGACCCTCACGCAGACGACCTCAGGACACTAGCTCATCAGTGCGGGGCACACAGCGTGGAGCCAGTATTTCAAGAGGCAGGCAGTGATACACATGCGGAAGGCAGGGTCACATGGCTCGTGACTGCCCGACCCACCATGCCGAGGAGCAGCAGATGGTTGAGGGGACACCCAGGCAGAGGCAGAGGGTCGACTGTGGCGGTCCGCAGGGAGGAGGCAGACGAGGCAGAGGAGCTAGCTGAGTAGCAGGTGGTGGGCGACGCTTTGAGGCTCTACCACCACCACCACCAGGAGGTCCACCCCGACCACAGGGAGCTGGCGGGCAGAGACAGGCATAGCTCCAGGCAGCGGAGGCCTACGACCACGGCGCGCCCGAGATGATTCGAGGTACTATCTGTGTCTATTCCACCCTTGCTGTAGTTCTTATAGACACAGGAGCGATTCACTCTTTCATAGCCGTTGCCCTTGTTCGGAGCTCGGAGATTCTGACAGAGCCGTTGGCTCAATCTTTACAGCTAGAGACTCCTACGGGAGCAGACTCGACGATTACGCACTGGTGCTGACAGTGTGAGATTACTCTAGGAGGCGAGAGCTTTGGTTGGGATCTTCCTGTAGCGGCGTCGATGCCTTACGACGTCATCTTGGGCATGGATTGGTTATCTACAGTTCATGCTCAGATCGACTGTATTAGGTGCAAGGTGCGATGTGTACGCACCGACGGGAGCAGGTTCACCTTCAACGGCGTGAAGGGAGCCTTTGCAGAACAGGTTGGACTTCCGCAGAGGAGAGGACAACCCATCACTCATCAGTTGGCTAGCCTCATCCTAGGAGCAGTTGACGTGCGGAGTCCTAGTTTCCCTGCAGTGGTGGATCAGTATGCGGACGTCTTTCCTGACGACGTTCCAGGTCTACCTCCTCGCAGAGAGGTAGAATTTTATATTGACCTGTACCCCGGGACAACCCCGATATCGACTCCAGCATATCGGATGGCCCCCACCGAGCTTTGAGAGCTACGGGTACTGCTGGAGGACTTTCAGGGCAAGGGATTCATCCGAAACAGTGTTTCACCCTGGGCTTCCCCGATATTGTTCGCCAAGAAGGCGGACGGGAGCATGCGACTTTGTGTCGACTATCGTCGCCTGAACCAGGTGACAGTGAGGAACAAGTATCCGCTACCGAGGATTGATGACCTCTTTGACCAGCTCAAGGGAGCACGATGGTTCTCGAAGATAGACCTCAGGTCAGCCTATCATCAGCTCAGAGTTCGGGATGAGGACGTGCAGAAGACGACCTTCAGATGTTGGTATGGCCACTATGAGTTTCTGGTTATGCCATTCGGCATAACCAATGCTCCAGCAGTGTTCATGGGCCTCATGAACAGGATCTTTCATCCATACCTCGATCGATTTATCGTGGTCTTCATCGACGACATTTTGATATACTCGACGACTGAGGAGGAGCACGCATGCCACTTGCGTGTTGTACTGGACACACTCTGAGAGCACCGGCTTTATGGAAAACTCTCGAAGTGTAAGTTCTGGATACGTGAGGTCCACTTCTTGGGACACGTCATCTCTGAGGCGGGAGTTGCAGTGGATCCTGCAAAGATCGAGGCAGTGCTAGCTTGGGAGCCACCCAAGAGCGTGACAAAGGTGACGAGTTTCTTGGGACTAGCTGGATACTATTGGAGATTTGTGCCAGACTTCTCCAGAGTTGCGGCACCACTCTCATCTTTGACAAAGAAGGGGAAACCCTTTGTGTGGTCAGACAGATGTCAGTAGAGCTTCCAGTAGCTGAGACAGAGATTGAACATCGCACTTATCTTGAGGTTGCCTGAGTAGGGAGTAGGGTACGTAGTCTACTGCGATGCATCAGGGACCAGACTCGGATGTGTCCTGATGCAGGAGTGGGAAATGATCGCCTATGGATCACGTCAGTTGAGGCCGCATGAGCAGAACTACGCTACCCATGACCTGGAGTTAGCAGTAGTGGTCTTTTCTCTGAAGACATGGCGACACTATCTGATGGGCGAGCGCTTTACAGTTTTTTCTGACCATCAAAGTCTCAGGTACATCTTCTCTCAGAAGGACCTGAACCTGAGACAGTGGCGATGGCTCGAGTTCCTCCAGGACTATGACTTTGATATAGTCTATACTCCTGGGAAGGGGAACATAGTAGCCGATGCTCTCAGCAGGAGGATGGGCATTCAGCTACTCGAGGAGGCGACGAAGCAGCTAGCCTCTTTGCGGATATACTTTGTAGATAGGGATGGAGCAGCCTTCCTTCAGTCTCTCACAGTCACCCCTCCACTACTACAGCGGGTCAGAGAGGCACAACATGGGGATGCTGACTGTGAGACGCGGCGTGCACAGATATCCTCAGGACAGGCACCTGATGGATTCTCCTTTGGAGCAGAGCACGACATCCTTTTCAGAGGACGTACCTTGGTACCAGTTGCCTTACGGGAGGAGGTGCTGAGAGAGTTTCACACTTCCCCTTTGGCGGTACATCCTGTAGTGGCGAAGATGTACCAGGATCTCAGACGACAGCACTAGTGGCCAGGCATGAAGAAGGCTGTGGCAGAGTTCGTTTCACGATGCCTCAATTTCCAGCAGGTGAAGGCAGAGCATCAGGTACCAACAGGCTTGGTAAAACCCTTGGAGGTCCCGAAGTGGAAGTGGGATGGGATATCTATGGAATTCATGACTGGACTTCCACACACTTCCAGAGTTCACGACTCCATCTGGGTGATTGTCGACTGACTCACCATGTAGGCTCACTTCTTACCCATCAGAGAGCAAAGCTCGGTAGAGAGCTTGGGACGTCTCTACGTTCAGGATATTGTGTGGATTCACAGTGTGCCATCATCTATCATCTCCGATCGAGATGCTCGCTTTACTTCCCGGCTTTGGAAGGGGTTGCAGGAGGCGTTCAGGACGCAGCTATGTCTGAGCATCACCTTTCACCCTCAGACGGATGGTCAGACGGAGAGGACCATTCAGACTCTCGAGGACATGCTCCACGCATGTGTCCTCGACTTTGGTCAAAGCTGGGAGGACCACCTACCCTTGGTGGAGTTCGCGTACAACAACAGATACCACTCCACCATCGGGATGGCACTGTACGAGGAGTTGTACGGTAGAACTTGCAGATCTCCTTTGTGCTGGACAGACCCTAGGGAGTCAGCACTTATGGGACCAGAGATGGTCCGGGCCACGACAGAGAAGGTCCAGGTCATCCAGGAGCGGATGAGGACATCTCAGAGCTGGCATAAGTCTTATGCTGATAGGAGGTGGAGGCCACTAGAGTTCGAGGATGGCGACCACATCTTCTTACGTGTCTCACCTCGACTTGGTTTACGGAGATTTGGCCGAGGCGTCAAGTTGTCTCCACGCTTCATCGGACCCTTCCAGGTCCTCAGCAGGATTGGCGAGGTGGCTTATCGCCTGGCTCTACCACCTCAATTGCACCGGGTGCACGACGTCTTCTACGTATCCCATTTGAGGAGATATGTGCACGACCCGACACATATCATTGACCATGGGGATCTGGACGTTGATGATGGGGAGACTTTTGCGGAGGTCCCGGTGGAGATCGAGGATCGACGGGAGCGGGTCCTACGTGGACGACCGATCCCTCTAGTACGCATCCGATGGCATTATGAGAACCTCCAGGAGAGCACTTGGGAGCGGGAGGATCAGATGCGTGCTCAGTACCCACTTTTGTTTCCCTAGTTTGTGATGTATCTTTACAGGGACGTAAATCCCTGAGGTGGGAGTGATGTAAATACTCCTAAAATTCAAGGAATTTTTTTTTTCTTAATTTTCTTTGGAATTTTACAAGAACGCAATTTCTGACGGCACCTGATTCCGAGGCCCGGTGTGCCTGGAATCATTTTCCGAAGTTGGGCTTGGGTACGTTCAGTGAACGAACGAGCGGGTTTTTTCTAACTTTTGAACCGGTGCTCGGAATCTAATTCCAAGGGCACCGATGGAATCGCAACACCGGTACTTGCTTAGAAATGCCTCTTTCGGAGTTGCGTTTGCTCGGGTGTGGTTTTTAAATTTTGGGAGTTAAGTGAAGAAAATAAAATAAAGTGGTGAGACAACTTTATTTTATTCGCTTAAAGCCACTTAAAGCTGCTTAAGCTGAGTTGAAGCGGATAGGGTGCAATCCAAAAATATCCTACCCTCTTGGTAGGATATTTGTGAGGTGGGTCCCGCACGAGCCCCACCGTTTCTTTTCCCCTAAGTAACGCACTCGCAACCCCCCTCTTAAATGAAGTCAACTGACGCGTTTTCTAATTTCTTAACGCCCCTATTAATTGGGCGGTTAATTCGTTGAAATTAATTCTATGAATTAATTTTTTTGTTTCTTAACCTGTTTTTCAACTGTTGGCATATTAATAAAATAAGACCAACACACCTTTCTTCTTGGGTGCGTTTTGTTGAGAGGATTTGGAGATTCTGTACCTTCATCCTCCTCGTGAAGAACGCGAAGAACGCGAAGAACGCGAAGAACACGAAGAACGTGAAGAACGTGAAGAACGTGAAGAACATGAAGAACGCCGAACCCTCGGAGATCAACAACGCGAGGCCGTGTTCCGCGACGCCGACGATTCTCCTTCCACGACGCTTCTTCCGCGACGTTTTTGCCCCGCGACAAATCTTCGATCAACTGCTTGAGGTAGGAGTTTTCAAATCTTTAATCCCTTTATGGATTTTATCATTAACATGGATTTAATTTGTGAAATTAAATCCGTGTGTTTTCTTTAAACCTCGGAGATTGTCGATGTGACACCCTTCCACGATGACGCGACGCCCTCCCGCGACGCGACGATCCTCTTCTTCTGCGATGGTCAATTCCGCGAAGAACTCTCATCCGACGACATCTACGAGGTAGGGTTTTTATTTGAGAATAATTTTTATTCCCATGGTTGTCTCATCTAAAACAAAGAACCCAGATCAAAGTTCAATTTTAATTCATTAAAATTATGCCTTTTTATGTTTTTCATGTGTTGATTGTTATTCTCAATTGTTATCACCTAACGCAGAGGGTGTGGGCCAAACAAACACGGCCCGACAACCCTCCGCAGTTTTTCGTTGATGCGCGGATTGGCGGGAGATGAAAAAATGGGGCCGCAAGATAATTTTGAAGGCTTTGCAGTGAAGTTCGAGTCCCGGGATGAGCACTGGCGAAGACCGTGCGCAAATCGGACCACTGGAGCGCGTTCGGTGGTCCGCGGAACCCCCCGCCGGCGCGCCACGCCGGCATGACGGCGCTGGCCAGTCCCGCGGCCGCGCGGGACCGCGGAGGAGGGACGCGGCCATGCCGCGTCTGTTGGTGAGAGGCGGCCCCCACGCGGGGCCGCGAAACCATCAAGGGGGCGGCGCCCCCCTTGCACCCGCTCGACTGTTACGACCGAGCCAACCCCGGAGGCCGGGCCACGCCTACGCCGGCCGGGCCGGGTCACGCCCAGGCCGGGCCGGGCCGCGCCGGCCAGGTCGGACCTGGACCCGGGTCGGGTCGACCCAGGGGGGGTTGGGCCGGGTCGTTCCGGGCCCAGACCCCCCATTTTCAGACCTTTTCGGACTTTTACCCGTATCTTGAGCTACGGGTCTCCGAACGACGCGCCGTCAGTGGAAATGAGATCCTTGGATCGAGACAGTCATTTCGGTATATCACACTCAAGGTTTCAGAGTACTTTGGGTTTGGCCGGGTTGGTTCGTACATGAAACCAACCGGGCCCTCGGAGCGGAAACACTCATATCTTGAGCTACGGACGTCCGATTGACGTACCATCAACTTTGATGGATTCCTCTATGTGAGACAGATCTTTTGGCATACTAAGACCGAGGTTTGGACGCAAGTGGAGCATGGTCGGGTTGGTTTTTCCTTAAAAACCAACCGGGCCCCTGGGACGAAAAAGCCAATAACTCTCAGACCAGACATCCGATTGACGCGCCGTCTGCGACGTTGAATTCCTGTTGACGATACGGAACTTTTGGATACATAAACTACGGACTATGTGTCAGTTGATGTATCATCCTCTCGGCTCGTGGAGCGGACCCTCCCGAACGAGCTTGCTGTGTACGGGAACCCTAGAGCTGGCTGCGACTGCTATTGTGACGGCGACGACTGTGCAGAGATCCTCAGTGGATTCAACGACGACGACTACAACACTCAGCGATCCTTTGTGGGTCAGTGCTACAGATCCTGTGTGGGTACGATCCTGTGTGGGTCAGCGTTCAGCGGTCCTGTGTGGGCCAGCGCCTACAGATCCTGTGTGGGTCCGATCCTGTGTGGGTATTTGCGGGGGTTAGTTACCTATCGATCCTGTGTGGGTCAGATCCTTTGTGGGTCATTGCGGGGGTTAGTTACCTATCGATCCTGTGTGGGTCAGATCCTTTGTGGGTCATTGCGGTGGTTAGTACCTATCGATCCTTTGTGGGTCCGACGGCTTAGATGAATCAGTGGATATATCTGATCATCTCTATCGTCATTCAAGAAGTATCCTGTGTGAGCTGAAGTCCTGTTTTTCTTTCCTTTGTGGATTGTGTTGTGATATCCTGTATGGATTTACGTTTGCTTTCCTGTGTGGACTGGGTTGTACTTGGGTTCGGATGTTGGAACCGAATGAGAATTGATGACTTAGGTATATGTATGGGCATATACCTAAGTAGTGTCGGATGTTACTTCGTGATTGTATCTTTCCTTTGTGGATTATCCTTTGTGGATTCTGGGAGACCTTCAGGGGTCTCGGGGTCCCTACTGAGTAGCTTATACTCACCCCTGCACGGGCTATTCCCGCACTACATTGTGTTGGTTGCAGATGACGGACATCGCTGATCGTGGTGGAGGCTTGCAGAGCAGGACGGTACCTGGAGGTGGACCACTGGGTGGGACGTACTCGGAGCGGTCGGCTGGACCCGAGGAGCAGTGGAGGCTATCTGTACCCACCCTTTAGGTGGGACTTCCAGTGGATGGCTCGACGTTGCGGCTTTACTTTTCAGTTGCTGTTTTCCCTTTCGAGTTGTACTTTACTTTCAGTTTGGGTTTGTATACTGGCCCACTTACTTTTCCACACTTACTGTTGTACCAGTTTTTACTTAGTGTTTACTTCTTCCTCTTACTTATTCTGTGGTGCTTTTTTACTTTACAAAGGCAATGCCTTCCCTTTTTACCGGGATTTATGCCTTGGTGCTAGTCGCCAGCCCCTGGCCTATGGAAGGCGGGCTTGGGGTAGTCACGACACGGGCCCTGAGGACGGGTCGTGACACTAATAATTTAACAAATTCATGCCTTGTAATTTGGGTATTCAATACACATAGTGAATATGTTGGGGTGGGTTTAAATAGCATATAACATAGTTTTACACCCACCCCTCCATTTCATTCTACACTTTACCTCTCCTATCCTGAATAATATCCTATACCTCCGCCAAATAATCATGCCCTCCTCCTCCCATCACGATCATGCCTCACCAATTCCTCTACTCCTCTAACGTTTCCATAGTATAAATTACCATTTCAATATGGCCTACTCCAATACTTCCCCAACCATGCCTACTGACTATTCTCCCACACACCATACCACACCTCTACCACACATGTTGTTGAAGGTTAAAAAATCATTCACCTCCCAAAGATCCATACTAATCAACCTATGCTTCCTCATATTCATATGCATCGCCTTTTAGGGACTCACTGTCATCCTTTAGTATATCACATGGCCCTTCTTGTCCTCAACATCATCCTTGACTCAAATTTTCCAACCCTTCAAACCATATTTTATTATTTGATCTACATGACATATTGATATAGAACAAAAATATGTTGTACCTATATATACTCAAGGGAATCCTATTTCATCAAGAGTTTCATCACCTTATTGACCATACACACCTAGACTCTATTACCCATGTATGTGGGGAGACTTTTAGGGAGATATTACTTATGTTAATGGCCATATTAGTGTTGTTCATCAATTATGTCTACTTTTGTCTTAGAGGTAGGCCTGGGATATTATCTTAGAGGATTTTTCTTTTTGGATCAAAATATAATTATCTGAGTTCATCACATCCCCTATATTCCTAATATTGAGTCCCATGCCTAATAAGGCCACAGATAAATGAATTTGGGTTAGGATAGATAGAGATCATCAGATCACATAAGATCCATGCACCACAATGATAATTATGACACGATGTGCTTCCCTCTAGATCATTTGTATGTCCCTTACACATTCTTGGCTACCATGTGGTGAAGCTTACATAGGGTTGATCCAGATATTGGTCGTCATTATTGCATCATCCTTAGGCATCCCGACCATCAACTTCGTTTGGTATTTCCTTGAGTAGTATTGGTCCTTGGCAATGAGGAATCAGAGTATGTTTATGGGAGGTTCTTTAATCACCCTTTTGTCTATGAATATTGGTTCTTTTTAGTCCTACCAACCCCTGACCTCTGTCAAACCTATGGATGGAATAAAACTACAAAAATTTTACTTGATGGGGATACTCATTAAGGATGAAAACATCTATAGATGGGTACAAAAATATATAGAGGATACTAATGAAGCCCCATGTCATTATATAGCTAACCAAACAACACTAACCACCCTTGATCATGCCCCTTCTCCAAACCCATATTCTATTATAGCCTCAACTGATGCTCCTACCCCATCAATCTCACACCATCCCTCAAACACCCTTCTCTGACCTATTATCATGCCCCTACATAATACATCAAATACCTATACATCCCATTCATTAAACTTCCATTATTTAACATCCTTACCCCACCACTATCCCCTATATCATTCCAACCACCACTATCCCCTATATCATTCAATCCACCACCCACTTTAGACTATAAATCATATATTATACCTCATTCCTATGACACCCTGGCTAACATACCCTTAATGATCATTGAAAATATTGACTAGAAGGCATTTTTTGTTTATTAATACTGTCAGGGAAATAAATTATTCCTTCCACTATATATTAATGTTTTGTTCACTGACGGTGGTCCCAAACACATTTCCACTATCTGGATCAGTACCTCACATCACTATCCATTAAGATCAATACCATTTTTGTGGCCCATTTTCTATAATTTGATTATTTTATTTGTGTATCCATATATTACGTTGATATGGAATGAAACATAAAGAGACCCACTGTTTAGGAGGGTAATATAGATGTAGCAACCATAGAGAGTTCCCCTAAGAATTAGTTATCCTTTATAACCCTCTCCTACCATACAATTTTTTGGTAATTTTTATTTAAATTATATCATTGATTCCAAATTTTAATTTTTACACATTTATGGATATGATAAACTCTTTTGACACCCATTCAGGATTTACATTTCTCTCCTTTATTTATGTATTTCTATAGCCATGTCCATCACTTCCATCTCATCTATGGTCATTTTTGTGCCCATCCTGTGACCATCTTACCTCCTTATATGGTTTTCTTAGCATCAATCAGACATTTAGTACTAGATTGATGATATCCCACTTGAGATCCATGCTCATTAGAGATCACCAACCCGATGTTCAAATATTATTTTAATTTCCCCTGAGATTTAGGGAATGTATGCTCCAAATGTGGTAAATCATACATGGGTCCCCGGAAGATCAATGAAAAAACCACTAGTTCCTTAATGTTGTGTATTACCTCTATATTGATGGAAGACTCTACCTGATCCATTTTTTCATATATCTAGCTGATGATTTTATTATTAGAACTTTATGTGTGGAAAGACACTTTTTTGTTCTTTATTTTCATTCTGGTGATTAGGATAATTATTTTTTATATAATTCATGTTCACAGGTCTTCTCTTAATGATATTTTACTCACTTTTATGGACTAATCTATAATTATTTATCTTGAATATGATTATATCCAAATTTACAATTTACTGCTTCCAAAATGGGTAACCCGATAGACTACTGTTTTATCTAGTGAAATTTGTTCCTTTATAACAACTTTTAATGTTGCAAAAATGCCACTAAAACTCTATAAAATTCTCCTATGGAATGAAATTCAGTATTGGGATCTCTTGATTTAATAATTTCAAATCAAATTTCTATTTCAACTTTTTCAATGTTGTAATTGACATCTCTACCATGACGATTTCTAGAATAGTGTAGAAATTATCTCTTTTAAAGTGTGGTAGAGTATTTATTGACATTATACCATTTATAAAATTTAATTATTTCATATTTTTGATCATCTAGGATTAATTTTTCATTTAAATAATTTTTTAAACATAAAAAATAAATACACGGATTTACATTAAAAATGTAATTTTGTAAATTGTTGACATTCATGTATTACTCATATTTATAATTTTTATACTGATTACTGAGTTTATTACATTAATTATATTTCTATATTATTTCAAATTATTTTTATATTATTATTAGAATATTTTCTTACCTTAGTGATTGTGAGTTATTTTTTTAAACTCACATTCTCTAGATGATTCTGGACCCATGATTTTATATTATTTTATGAGCATATTTTTTTGAGATACCTCAGGTATGTAAACCTATAGAAACATAAAATGATACCATATTGAGGATTTTATTGAACAAATACATTTCTAATAGTATTTTGGAAATATTTTTGTATACAATTTTTCGAGATGCCCACATATTAGTCTTTCCATCTTTTTTGCATTGTATCCATGACTATAATTGTAAGGATGGATTTGTTTTAATCTAATTTTCCCTTAAATCATGGTCATTTTATTATGAATGATTATAATCTTAATATGTGTGGATGAATTTTAACTATTTATCCATACAGTATGTTATTATTGAGGATATTAACAATAGAACCTTCACCCGACTGATATGATGTGACACATGATTACTTTTGGAATTTATTTATGCTATCCTATTCTACTAAAAAAGAAAAATATATTTATAGTAATACAAATATATTGTGTTTTCTATTCGAAAGTTATAAAATCACCACTACCAGAACAATGAATCCTATGGTGGACCATATTTGGTTAGGCGATGGATGTGAGATCAGACCTGTTCATGATTTTTGAAATAAAAATAAAAATAAATACAAACCAATAAGGTGAATTTTTAATACTTACATGATAAACTCAAGGACCTAAATTGATCTGTTAGAGTAGGGTTACCATTTGAACATGGAATATTTGATTCATTTAACTTTTTACATTTATCATTCACTATAGTGTAGATCTAAACCTCATTTTGAGCTTTATTTTTTTACTTTATTCCAACCATCCCTCCTCCTTAGATTCATTTGAGGCCTATTTGATAAAGTCCTCATTATTGATTTTTTATTTTTCATTATGAAATAGATATTTTATAACTTGTTAATGATTAAAGTAAGGAACATTTATTCAGATTATTATTATAACTCCGGTTTCAATTTTAACCTTTATTGATGATAGAAAAATTACTTTCAGGTAAATTGGAAAAAATAGTATAGAATTCAATGACCATTTACGAAATTGAAATTAAAAGAATAAATAAACTGAATGAGGAACTAAACTCTGTGAAATGAATGATTTTATCTACATTATTGATTCTAGTGGAATCAATTTTTCTTCCTACAAATTTTTTTATCTTCCTATTTGTAATGAATATTTTTGGTTTGAAAAAAAATGTTCATTTGGAATTCATGTTGAGGCTCTTTATTCTGGATAGAAATAAATTGTTAAAGTGTGGTGGAATTTGATTAGCTAAAAATATATATTCATTTAATATATAGTTATTTAATTTTTACTGATGATTTATTTGAAAAATAAATGGGGTTTGGTTTGTTTTTTCATGAATTATAAATTATTGTCTCAAAGGTATTAATGCTGAAAATTGTAGAAATTTGGTTTTATAGGATATGTATCATCTACACGATGTGTAGAAATATTTAATATAATGTAAGGAGGGTCAAAATCTTGATTGTGAAGTCATTAGATGAGGTGAAACTAAAAAAATAAGTGTAAATTGAATACCTGATGAGAAAAATTCAAATTTCACCATCCAAATAAAATTTAATAACATACATGGTGTGAAGATATTTCACAATGTAAAAAGATCAAAGGATCACCCAGTCAAATATATAAACATATTTTCTAGAGGAAATTTAGGATCTCAATTACACAAAGAACATCTATGTCACACAATATGAAAATTCCAAGACATAAGCCACACAATCCCGTATATGACGCGCATTACTTACAAATTTTCTACTTTCCTATCTTACTAAAATATCGTTACTAATTTATATACATAACATTTATTCCATTTTATTTTACTCATGTTTCTTTCAATGGTTTTCTCCATTATTTCATCTATTTTCATTATAAATAAAATTTATTTTATTTTATTAATATTTTTGATAGCTTTTTTAGTTATATGTCAATCCACATGTTTTTTATTCCTAGTTTTTATCTGTTATAAATCTATTTCCATTTTCGACATATGCTTTATCACCGTTCATTGTTCTTCATCAATGCCCTCATGATTCTTCTTTTGTCATAATGTCAGGGATTTTTGGAATGTATTTACATTTTTTTTTACATTTTCTAATATTAATAATTCATTTTTTCTTTATCAAGGATTTCATATTCCTCAATTTTTTCATGATTATACATATCATGTGTAAAATTTCAAAATTTCTTTATCATCACCACCATTCTTGGAAAATCCACCAATGGTTATGGGCATATATGTAAGAACCCGAATCTTCTTTTTAGGCATGCTTTAAATTTTATGGTCATTTTTGAGAAAAGATAAACTGTGGAAATTTTCTAAGTACACACTGTGTACATTAAGAGTACACGCCTTTTACCGGCTTACCGTATGAGGTCGTGTGCTGGCCGTGTAGTAGCCACACACACGAACATGTGGCAGTGACTTGGAGGCAGCTTTAAGCAGAGTAGGGAAACAACGAGTACATGTCGTGTACTTAAAAATTACACACCTTGGTCTTTATTTTTTTCATTAAATTAATTGGGGTCGCGTCTAATCTCTAGAACACTCTTATTTTTGGTTTCGTTCGACTGAGAGCTCTGTACGGCCGCAGATCTTCAATGAACCCCCAAACGTGCATCCGTCCTCCAAATGGAACACAATTCGTTGTGTGGGAATCGCATCGGTGAGTTGTATCTTATCCTTAAGCCTGGTTTCATGATTCCTCTTCTTTCGAAAGTTATCGTAGGTTGAACTTTCTGGATGTTTTTGTAGATCTTTGGCGTTCTAGGGTGAATCAACCTTTGAGGTTCACATATAATGATCTCTTAATTCCTAGGTAGGTGTTTTGTGCCTTTCTGTACAATGTCTTTGAGTATTATGTGAAAATTACACAAATACCATTTAAAGTGGTATTTCATGTTTACCATTTTACCCTTGTTGATTACATTCTATAACACCCTAAGATTTTATGAGAAATAATTTTTTTAATTTTTTTCATTTCTAGTGTTGTACACTACACCAAAATTAGCTTGCGCTATACAAAACACCATGTATATATTTTGATCAATATACAATTGAACTATATTTTTATTATGTTATACGCAACCCCAATTCAAGCTTTCACTACATGCAACCCTGACTTGGCTTGAATTACACGCAACAGTGACCTTCATCGATAGTGTGTGTTGTACGCAATACCTATTTTCACTAAACAATGATATATTGTTATAATATTATTATGAACTAGCCTTTATGAATATTAGTAACTAAAATTTTAATTTTATGACATTATAATTCATCTTACACATTTTATAGAACATGGTATGAGAACAAAATAAATATTTCGGGTAAAATAAGTCTTTTTCAAAAAATGCAGTTTTGCCGTCTTTTGATGGAGCACCCAATTTAAATCTAGTTTTTGACATGTTTATAAGTTCAATTTGACAAATTAGACTTCTTCCTTGGAATCAGGATATAAAAATTCACATTGGATAATTTTTTTATATTATTTTGATAACCTTCATATTTTGTTGAATAGTAAAAATATGGTAATTTTATTTAAAAACAACTTTTGTCATCGAGATAATTTATATGGTTAAATCATAATATTTAATGGTTTTAAATTATAAATATAATATTTTTTAATATTTAATATAATTTAAGTCATTATCAATAATTTTACATTGAATTCATAGGTAAAAACATTTCAATATTTTGCAACGTTTTAACTTTTAAAACCCGTTTTCTCAATAACGGGATTGATTTTAAATTAAATACTGCCGATTATATGTTTTGAATTTGGAAAAATGGATTCCATATTTGGAATAAGTAGGTATAAATTATGGTAATAGGCTACTTTTTATTTTTAGGCATTATGAATAGTAACTATGGTAAATTTTATTTACTAGAGTTAAAGGTAAATCGTTTAATTAAGAGCAAAAATAAGATTATAAAATTACCATAACACCTGAAAAAAAAAATATTGGATGAATAAAGGTCGACCCATATCACATAAGGGTCTGAATAGATTCATTTCATGGACTTTTAACAATGAAAATGATGTAATTATTATTAAAATTAAAGAAAGTGACAACATGTCACTCTCATATATCTTATAAGTGTAATAATTTTAATTTAGTTGTAAAATTCATAAGACATCGAACATAAATAGTAAAAAGAAAGATAATAAAATTATCTGCATCATGTGAATTTATTAATAATTATTAGGGAAAAAATAATTTTTTTATTGGTGACACAATAGTGATACATAAATTGTTTATTTAGTGAAAAATAAATAATACAATTTTTATTAAAATAATACCATAAAAGGAACAAAAACCTGACCAAAACCTATTTTCCGTGTACACGTAATCCATAATCATCCAATGGTCGAATATTGGACCATTTGGAGCCTTTTAAAAGAGATTATGACACTTATATTATTTTATTTTAAATGATTCCAAAGTTGTCACATTAATAATTTAATAAATATAACAATTTAAATGTTGTGATTTTAAGATGTTAAATTCGAGTAAAAGTATTTTTATGGAATATATTATATTTATATACATCACAGAATTTTATTTTTAATTTTTATGCCACAAATAATTATATTAAATAATTATACAAAAAATGTTGTTGTAATTATTTTATGAAGACAAATATCAAATAAATGATTTTAAAAGTATTAAAATAAATATTATATGAACTAATTAATGTGCCCCAATAATTTTATAGATGAATATGACTTGTTAGGAATATATTAAATAGTTTTTTTAGAAAATATATATTTTTTGGATTTTATTTAAATTCAAATAAATGAATAGTGTCAAAATTGACACTATTGTTATTTTATATAAATAACATATTATAAAATTGTTTAAAAATCACAAAAATATTTAAAAATTATAGATTAAAATTTATATGGTCTAAAATGTCATAAATTATCCAATTATGGACAATTCACAACACACAAGTAATTATTTTTAACAATTTAAAATTTAGAATATTTTTACAACAAATAAAATTAAATATATTAAATTAGGATAAATTATGTTGATAAGGTTTAAAATAAATTACCAACATGTCTAAATATTTCTGGTTGATGATATTACAACCCTATATCATCTATTATTTGTATTTGAGTCATTTTTTGAGGTTTTTAAGTGGGGTTTGAGTTTATTATAAATTAATATTTTAGCAGTTTCCAAAAGTGCCCCACTCCTCTCTTATAAAAGAGAACCTCCTCCCTCTCATCCTTACACCATTATGAGCCTTCAATCTTGGCCAAACCCTTCTAATTTATCTTCTCCACTTCCATATAAACATACTATAGGTCTTTTTCTTCTTCAAAGACCATTTTTAGTGCCCTAAGAGGAGGTTTAGAAGAGGCTCATCAAAGAAGAGGTAATATCCTTTACCGATTCTTTCAAATTTATTTCATCTTATACTTCCTCTTATTTATTTGTTTCATTATAAATTAATTAAATCAGTATCAATAACATACTGATATATTATTATAAAGATGAAATAACCCTATTTAACCTTCTATCCATCCTACGGAAAATGAAATAACTGTGCGTGCGTACGTACGGAATACCGGCTCCACGCCGTGGTGTAATCTATTTTCCACCACCACCTTACTTGGATGGGTAAAATAGTGTAAAGAATAACTATATTTGATTATTATAACATGATAAAAATTATGAGATATTCTATCATCCACATCAATCACAGTCAATAATTATGAGAATGATATCATCACTCGTGCGTACGTACGGATTACCGTCTCCACGACGCGATGAAAATAATTCTCTATGTTAACCATTCACTGATGACTATAAAGTATATAAAATAAATAATCCTGAAAAATGCGACATAATAATGATACTGGTTTTATATATATGTTATTTACATACTTCCATTAAATTTAATAAGGAAATTAAAACAACGTTCATGCGTACGTACGACCTACCGTCTCCATGAACGGTGAATTTCATTCCTTTTATCTATCTATCATAAATATTTATATTCTGAATATATATTATATATAAATCATGTTTTACATTATGGAATTAAGAAAATCAGGTTTTAAGTAATAATATCAAGAACAACAAGTCCAAACACGTACGATAAATGAAATGATTTTACCCAAAAAATTTCTTTAACATGGAAGTGACAAAAGAACGAGTAACATAAAGTCCTAAGTGAATGATATATGATATAATAAATATTATTATGGTTATGTTACAAGATAATAATATCTTTAAACCCACTATACAAGAGTCTCGGACACATACGGAATAAATTGGACATAAGGTAAGGGTTAATTTTGCAATCTCATTTTTATCTGAGATTGTTTATTCGTAAGTATTTACTGGGGTTATATTTATCATCCATTTCCATGTTTTAGAGAAATTATTTCATAAAGTATTTATTATTCTTACATGTATGTTTAAAGTCATGTTTACCCCTTTTTGACTTTTATAATGTACTATGGAAGGAATATTTCTTTTTTTACCATATGAGGTACTTTTTGACTTTTCTGGGAAATGTATAAGAAGAATGTTTTTTAAATTATATGGTGTGAATAGATTTTTACGGTTTCATAATGAATTATTTCAATGAAGAATACTCTAAAAAAATTCATGATTATTTTCAATGAAATCCTTTTCATTTAAAATTTCATGGCATTTTGAGACAAGAAAATGATTTTGAAGGAGAAATGATATTTTCCTCAAGAATTCATTTCAAGTGTTTTATCAAAACTATTTTCCGTCTAAAATGACATCTTTATTATGTTTATGTTTCATGTCTAATGTCTCTATTATTTACATGGTTTTATTTTTCTTATTATGAAATGATATCCATTATTTTTATATGGATTATGATATGATGGGATGATGTTTATGAAACCCATTTTATTCTTTGGGTTATGATGAATGATTTATGTTTTGGCACATGAAAGAATTATTTCATTATTAGATGGGTGGGATATATTTATCCCTCCAATGCATTGGGTAAAGATTTATATCTCATTAGATAGACATGGTTGGAATGAAAAGTAAATCTGGTTCAGTAATACAGGGCTGGAATTGAAAGTAAACCCGGTTCAGTAATGGACATTGTCCACTATAATGGTCTTGGCGTAAATGCCTTGGATACTATGGAAATCATATCATGTGATTAATGGTTTTCCATAATTACATGTTTTATTCCCATGATATTTCATCATGATTAATGTTCCTTTATGATCTATGCCTTACGTACTTCCAAGATTTATTTCACAACTCAAGATTTTAATGTTTAAACATTATGTTCATGTTATTAAGTTCAAACGTATATGGTTTGTTTTATTTTCTCCATGATTACCCTTACTGAGCATTTGAGCTCACCCTTTATATGTTTTCTTTTCCACAGGATATAAAGAATGTTTTTAGGTAAGAAAACAAAAGGGAAAGATCTTTATGGGAGATGTTGAAGATCTTTCACCGTGATTAGTAGATTGTGTTCCATGTTTCCAAAGACACTTAACTATTACGGTCCTTAGATGTCTGTTTTTGTTATGTATTAAGTATTCCGAAAAAGTAATGTAATGTACATGTACGTCAAGTTTGGGTCTTTAAAGTTGGTATCAGAGAATTTTTTTAGTCAATCTTTGGAAACTCAGATGAGAAAACTTTAGTGAGATCCCTAGATATATTTCTAAGGTATGTCTAGGGATGTCCCTAAGGTTTAGTATAACTATATTTTACAGTCCTTGAATTATGTTTACGATCATGAATATCCTAGGGTTAACCTAAGGTGTCATGGATTAAAGAATGTGTGATATGTTAGACATCACCTAAGTGAAATTTTATGATTATGTAGTTTCTCATTATTTTAACTATTTCTGACACCATGGTTTTTGGTTTTAGTCAATGAAGGGAACCAGAAGGAATTGGTTCAACATTTAATCAAATTGAAAAATTGGAGACTATGACCAACGAAATTTCATAATTCCTAGAAAGAAAGATATTATGACTATGTTGAATCATTCATCGTGATATATTATTAACAAGGTGAATTTTAGTGGTATTCCTAATTCATCAATAAGAGGAAAATGGACTTTTATGCTTGTTTGCATGGTGAGGAGCATAGATAAAGGAAGATTGAGATTTCTAAATAAGATAAGAACAACCTTGATGAACACATAAAATGGAGGTGAATATGTTATCTGTGTGGGGAGAAGGTTCATAGAGTGACAGGCTGTTATGTAGTTCAATGTCTTGTATGTAAAGAACATGGGAATTACCCAACTCAGTGCCCCAACCTAAGAGGTTACTTCTAAATCAAGGAAGGAATTATTCCATGACAATACTTGAAGAGGATGGATTGAAGTTTTTATGGATTTGTATTCAAGAATAATGTTTTTGAGGTACTTTTATGGTATATTGGATTATCTATGTATGGGTTTATTGTGGTTTTCATTAATTTTATGGTACCGGTAACCATGAAAAGTTATTAAAATATTTTTGGAAAGCAGATGATATGCACATAATGAAGGGATAAAGAGAAAATAATTTGTTTGATAGTATTCATGAGCTCATGACTGATATAAGGACAAAGTGATATTATGGGTTGAGTATATAGAAATTTTAGGATTTTGTTAGGTGGAAAGAGTTAACTTTTGAAAACATTCATGTTTTCACTAAGGTTTTATGGTAATTAATGTTTCAAGAGAATAAAAGATTAAGGTATTCACATGTTTGGAGTGCGATCAATAAGATATATATTATGATATATGGGTGATAAATGATGGTATTTACATGATTGGTAGAATCAACTCTCTAGTAATCTTGTTCATTATACTATGATATTGGACAAAACTATTTTGGATAAGCCTAAAAATTGGAATGGATTATGTTAGACATCAGATAGTATTATTTAAGGCTAGAAATTTATGATATTATTTCTGAAATGTTATAATAGTATAGTTTTAGAAAAAGTAAAACCTATAGGATAGGTGAAACCTATAGTGTTGGACAAGGTTGTAGGAATCAAACCGACAACTGATGTGCGATAGGCCTTTATCACCTACCACTGTCCTACAGGAAGTCCCTGGTTAGTAGAAACTAGTTTTATTTTATTAAGCAGTATGATAGATTAAGTATAAGTCCATTTTTGTAACCATATATGATTAATCTCACCATAATATGGACTTATGTATATAACTTTTTCTAACCTTATGTTTGAGATAGATGTAATGACATATCATTCTATCACATGATCTGCTAACACTTCACAGAAGACAAATTCAAATTCATTTCTTTGAGAGATGATGTCGAAATTGTTTAAGGCACAACCAATAGTGATATTGTACCAAAATAAAGTAACTTTTAATTCAAAAATTCTTCAACATTAGGGAAATGATCTTGAAAACCAAAAATATTGTCCTAATGCCCTCATATCTGATAAATCAAGTGATACATAGGTCACCACAAATTTACGGCTTTGTGATTGTTGTCTTTTTCATAGACATGTTCTCTACTACTCTTAATCCAAACATGATGGTTAGATTTTTCTTCCATACCCATATTTTCTCCTAAATTCTCATATATGGAACCCAGTGCTGAGTTACTTTGGGTGATGATTATGTTTCTAACTTTCCTTTTTAAAATTAAGTTTTAGTATTCCTTTTTACGATGTGGGTTTCTATGAAAGAAACATTCAAGTAGTAAACGATTTATAACCCCGAAAAATTTCAAGGGAGAAATTAATTTTAATGGGGGTAGAATGTAACACCCTGAGATTTTATGAGAAATAATCTTTTTATTTTCTTTGATGTCTCGTGTTGAACGCTACACCAAAATTATCTTGTGCTATACACAACACCAAGAATAGATTTTGATCAATGTATAATTGAACTATATTTTGATTATATTATACACAACACCAAAGGAATCTTGCTTTACATGCAACCCTGACTTGGCTTGCATTACACGCAATAGTGACCTTCCTCGATAGCGTGTGTTGAACACAATACTGAGTTTCACTAAACAATGATATATTATTATAATTATATTATGATCTAGCCATTATTAATAGTAGTAACTACATTTTTAATTTTAATACATTATAATTCATCTTACACTTATTATAGAACATGGTATGAGAAAAAAATAAATCTTTCAGGTAAAATAAGTATTTTTCAAAAAATGCAGTTTTGCCGCCTTTTAATTGAACACCCACTTTAAATCTAGTTTTTGACATGTTTATAAGTTAAATATGAAAAATAAAACTTTTTTCCTTGGAATCAGGATATAAAAATTTACTTTGGATAAATTTTCGAGATTATTTAGATAACCTTTATATTTTGATGAATAGTAAAAACACGCTAAGTTTTAATTAAAAACAACTTTTTTCATTGAGATAATTTATATGGTTAAATATAATATTGGCTGGTTTTAAATTTATAAATAGAATATATTTTTATCATTTAATATAATGTAATTAATTATCATTAATTTTACATTGAATTCATAGGTAAAAACATTTCAACCTTTTATAAAGTTTTAACTTTTAAAACCGGTTTTCTCAATAGCGAAATTAATTTTAAATTAAATAGTACCACTTATATGTTTAGAATTTGAAAAAATGGATTAAATATTTGGAATAATTAGGTCCAAATTATATTGATTGTCTATTTTTTATTTTTAGGCATTAAGAATAGTAACTACGGTAAATTTTATTTACTACAGTTAAAGGTAAATCGGGTAATTAAGAGTAAAAATAAGATTATAAAATTACACTAACACCTTCCAAAATTATATTGGATGAATAAATATCTACCCATATCACCTAAGGGTCGGAATAGATTCATTTCATGGACTTTTAACCATGAAAAGATTTTAATTATTATTAAATCCAAAGAAAGTGACAACATATCACTCTCTTATATATTATAAGTGTAATAATTTTATTTTGTTGATAAACATCATAAAACATCAAAAATAAATAGTCATGAGAAAGATAATAAAATTATATACATTATATAAATTTATTTAGAATTTTTAGGGATTAAATAATTATTATTAATGGTGACACAATAGTGATGCTGAAATTGTTTATTTAGTGAGAAATAAATAATACAATTTTTATTAAACTAATAGTGACCCTAAAAGGCACAAAAACCTGACCAAAACATATTTCCATTGTACATGTAATCCATAATACTACAATGGTCTAATTGTTGACCATTTTTATCTTTATAAAAGTGATTATGACACTTATATTATTTTATTTTTAATGATGTAAAAGTTGTCATCTTTATAATTTAATACATATAACAATTTTAATGTTGTAATTTTAAGATGATAAATTCGATTAAAAGTATTTTTATGGAATATATTATATTTATATACATAAGAGTATTTTATTTTTAATTCATATGAAACAAATAAGTATATTAAATAATTATACAAAAATGTTGTGGTAATTATTTTATGAAGATAAATATCAAATAAATGATTTTAAAAGTATTAAAATAAATATTATATGACTTAATTAATGTGCCCCACAAATTTTATAGATTAATATGACTTGTTAGGAATATATTAAACAGTTTTTTTTCTAAAATATATTTCGTTTGGGTTTTATTTAAATTCAAATAAATGAATAGCGTCAATATTTACACAATTGTTATTTAATAAAAATAACATATTATAAAATTGTTTAAAAATCACAAGAATATTTAAAAATTATAAATTGAAATTTATAGGGTCTGAAATTTCCTAAAATATCCAATTATGGACAATTCAAAACACATAAGTTATTATTTATAACAATTTAAAATTTAGAATATTATTAACCACAAATAAAATTAAATAGATTAAATAAGGATAAATTAAGTTGATAAGGTTTAAAATAAGTTACCAACATGTCTAAATCTTATTGGTTGATGCGATTACAACCCTATATTATCTAATATTAGGAATTGAGTCATTTTTTGAGGTTTTTAAGTGGGGTTTGAGATTATTATAAATTAATATTTTAGAGGTTTCAAAAAGTGCCCCTCTCCTCTCTTATAAAAGGGAACCTCCTCCCTCTCCTCCTCACACCATTTTGAGCCTTAAATCTCGGCCAAACCCTAACAATGACTCTTCTACACTTCCCCAGAAACAAAATAGAGGTCCCAGTCTTATTCAAAGACCATCATTAGTTCCCTAAGAGGAGGTTTAGAAGAGGAGCGTCGAAGAAGAGGTAATATCCTTTACCGATTATTTCTAATTTATTTCCTCTTCAAATTCCTCTTATTTATTTGTTTCATTATATAGTAATAAAATGAATATAACTAATATAATTATATGTAATTATAAATATTAAACAACCCTGTTTCACCATCTATCCATCCTATGGAAAATGAAATCATCATGCGTGAGTATGTACGAAATACCGTCTCCATGCCGTGTTGTAATCTGTTTTCCACCACCACATTACTTGGGTGGGTATAATGGTGTAATGAATAAATATATTTGATTATTATAACATGATAATAATTCTGAGATATTCTATTATCCTCTTCAATTATATTCAATAATTATGAGAATGACATCATCGCTCGTACGTACGTATGGATTACCGTCTCCACGACACGATACGATTCATTCTCTATACTAACCATTCAATAATGAATATAAAGTATATATAATAAATAATCATGAAAAATGCGACATAATAATAATACTATATTTATGTATACATTATTTACTTACTTCTATTAAATTTAATAAGGAAACGAAAATAATGTTCTTGCGTACGTACGACCTACTGTCTCTATGAACAGTGTATTTCATTCCATTTATTGATCTATCATATATATTTATATGCTGAATATATATTATATATAAATCATGTTTTACATTCTTTAATTAAGAAAATCAGGTTGTATGTAATAATATCAAGAACAAAAAGTCCAAACACGTACGATAAATGAAAAGATTTTACCCAAAACATTGCTTTAACATGGAAGTGACAAAAGAACAGGTAATATAAAGTCATAAGTGAATCATATATGAAATCATAAATATTATTATGGTTCCGTTACAAGTTATAAATATGTTTAATCCCACTATACATAAGTCTCGGACACATACAGAAGATATTGGACTTAAGGTAAGGGATAATTTTGCAATCTCATTTTTATCTAAGATTGTTTATACGTAAGTATTTACTGTGGTTATATGTATCATACATTTCCATGTTTTAGAGAAATGTTTTCATAAATTATTTATTATTCTACCATGTTTGTTTAAAGTCATTTTTACCCCCTTTTGACTTTTACTATGTACTATGGAAGGAATATTTCTTTTGTTTACCATACAAGGCACTTTTTGAATTTTCCAGAAAAAGTACACGAAGAATGTTATTTTAACTTATATGGCGCGAATGGATTTTTATGGTTTCATAACGACATATTTCAATTAATATTCTTCTAAAAAATTTCATGATTATTTTCAATGAAATTATTTTCTTTTAAAATTTCATGTCATTTTGAGAAAAGAAAATTCTTTTGAAGAAGAAAGGATATTTTCCTCAAGAATTAATTTCAAGTGTTTTATAAAAACTATTTTCCATCTAAGATGACATTATTTAGTATGTTTTTGTGTCATGTCTATTATCTATATTATTTACATGGTTTGATTTTTCTTATGATGAAATGATATCCAATTGTTTTATATGGATTATGTTATGATGATATGATGTTTATGAAACCCTTTTTATTCATTGGGTTATGATGAATGATTTATGTTGTGGCACATGAAAGAATGATTTCATTATGAGATGCATGGGACCTAAATCCCCCTCTAATGCATTGGGTAAAGATTTATATCTCATGAGATAGACATTGCTGGAATGGCAAGTAAATCTGGTTTGGTAATATTGGGTTGTAAGGTCAAGTAAACCCAGTTCAGTAATGGACATTGTCCACTATAATGGTATTGGAAGAAATTCCTTGGCTACTATGGAAATCATATCATGTGATTAATGGTTTTCCACAATTACATATTTTATTCCCATGCTATTTTATCATGATTAATGTTCCTTTATGATCTATGCCTTAGGTACTGCCAAGATTTATTTCACAACTCAAGATTTTAATGTTTAAACATTATATTCATGTTCTTAAGTTCAAACGTATATGGTTTGTTTTATTTTCTCTATGCTTACCCTTACTGAGCATTTGATCTCGCCCTTTTTAAGTTTTCTTTTCCCCAGGATATAAAGAAAGGTTTTAGGTAATAAAACAAAAATGGAATGATCTTTATGGGATATGCTGAAGATATTTTACTATTATTAGAAGATTGTGTTCCCACACTAAACTATTATGGTCCTTAGATGTATGTTTTTGTTATGTATTTTGTATTCTACAAAAGTAATTTAATGTACATGTACATCAAGTTTGGGTCTTTACACCTTCCATGCTCGCATGTTTGTGTAGTGGTTATTTGGATATGAATAGGGTTGATTGTAATGCTTTGGATTTATTTCCCTTGCATGTTCTTTTTATGAAAGTTTGGTAATGTTTATGTAAGTTTGGATGCCTTGACTATTTTCCATGCCTGTTGTTGTAGGATATAGAGTTTGTATTTTGACATTTGCAGATACGTTGTAGTCTGGTTAACTAAGTAGTTCGGTAGGTTTACCTTGGCCATATTGCATTACTATGCTCGTTGACCTACACTAGGCCGTGGGAACCTAGTGTAGTAGGATATAAGAGGAATTGACTGAGTGAGCTTCCTTAGAGAGTCTTTGATCACTTTATATTATAAGTGGAATGGACCATGCATGATTTCTTAGAGAGACTTTGTTTTACTTTGAATTACCTTGATTACTATAGAGTATAAGTGGAATTCACCGAGTGAGCTTCCTCAGGGAGTATTTGAATGACCTGGCCTATAAGGGGAGTTTACTGGGTGAGCTTCCTCAAAGATTCCTCGACCTAGGGGATATAAGGGGAATTGACCGAGTGAAATTCCTCAGAGAGTCCCTGACTACCTTAGACGATAAGAGGAATTTACTGTGAGTGCTTACCCAAAGAGTCTTTATAAATTCTTATGACTTAACCAGAGGGGTTAGGCCGAGTGCACTACACAGAGGGTTTCTTGTACTTCATAGGTATGATCAGTGGGGATGGATATGATTACATCCCGTAGGTTTACCTGCTTGGGGTTTAGTTATTTGTTTTTTTGTTTCTTGATATTAAAACTGTGGATTCATTATTACTTAGAATTTTTCCTGTTTACTATTTTCTGTACCATTACCTGCCATATATTCACTGACTGTTAGACATAGATCTTCGGGTGGTTTCCTACTGGGATTTAGTCTCACCCCCTATTTGGGTCATGCTTTTGGGCCCAAATAGATTATATTGCTATAGGTATAGAAAAGGGAAAGAGCCCTTCTACTTTAGGTACATGACTTACTGGGGAGCTAGAGAGAATGGGAACAAGCTTAGGCATGCGATAATGAGGAGCTGTTTATCTGTTTCTTTTTTTTACTTTGGTTTAGTATTTTTTTTATTCCAACATTATGGTTTGTTTGGCCTCTTTACTAGACATATGTATCACGAATCACTTATATATATATATATATGTTCTTCGGTTGTTTATAACATTTAGTCTCTTGTTTTTTGTTGTTGTTGGATATTTACTGCTTCCACTATTGATCATTTGATTCCCTTTTGTTGTGTTACTCTTCTAATGAGAGCATAGTTTCCCTACTATCACACCCAAGGCCCTTCCTGCAAGTTGGTAGCCTCTGGAATTTGGGGAAATGATCTTGAGGCCATTTGACCAACCGAATATGGGGCGCTTCTGGGTGGATTCTGGAACCAGGACGTTACAATGTGGTATCAAAGGGCTTCTTACCACTTGACTTACTATTTGGAGCCTATAGTCAAGGATAGGATGGAATAGGCACTTGGTCATAAGTTTTGCCTGGGAGTAGATAACTCATGTATAGGGAAAATCCAATCTACCTCGTTTAATTTTATTTTTTCTGGATTTTTAGTTATTATAATTTATTTGATTTCACCTTGAGTGATTCACATGGTTTGTGCTATTATTGTTAATGTTATTGAAGTTCTATTTCTATCGCAACCCGATGAGATGAGGGTATTCCATCTCATGCATCATATGGAACGTGTTGGAAATCACATGTCATACATTCTTGCCATGCCATCTAGGATGCATTAGAGACTACATGTTATTGTGATAGATGTTGTGTAGAATATGCATGCCATTGTAATAGATGCCTTGATAAATATACCTATTGTTTGATAGAGTATTGGTTTTGTAAGGTTTTGTTTGAATGAATGCCAAAATTTGGTTCTTGACGTGATATGGGCCATCATGGACCGTAATTTTATGGATCATTGCCTTCCTTTTCTTATTATAAAATGTATTAGATGACTAGATTTGATTCATGGGAAGTATGGGCCCTCACAGATCAAAATTTTTAACTTTAGTGTTTGTTTCGGTGTTTTTCTGGGCTCCAGAGTTGTTTTAGAGGTTTACTATCTGGGTTACGCAAGAATACACACTGTGTAGTTTTGACTACATGCAATGTGTTCTTCTATTCAGGAAGAAACTATTTTTCTTAAGTACATGCCGTGTACTTTATGCACACGTCCCTTAGTCTCTAACCGTGTCATTGGCCGTGTGGGAAGAGACACCGGATAGGGAATTTCTTGTAGAAACATGTCATGTACCATTTGAACACGCCATTTAGTCTGACCTAGGTACTCGGCCGTTTAACGAACAACATGGATCAGTTTTATCCCTTCTCATACACGTCGTGTCCATCTGGACCACACCATGTAGTGTCAGCCCGGCATCCGGCCGTACAACCAAAAATACGGGCTAGGTGAATCTTGTCTAGTACACACCGTTTCTAACATGAACATGTTGTGTAGTCTTGTCATAGGAGAGGAGTGTGGCTTAACCATGTAGAAAGACTCGGGTAGGGAAAAGGGATTCAAGTACACGCCATGTGTTAGGATAACACACCATGTGTTTGGGATGTTACATGACCAGTTTCAGCAGTACTACACCCCCATGTAAATGACTTAAGGGAACACATTGTGTAGTTATGTTTTGTAATACATGAGTGTTTTCCTTCACCTGTTTACTTCTTACACATTTGTTTTTCAGTCCTTGAAATTATTGTTTTACAGTGTGTGTTTGTCCTTGAAGAGTCATGCCACCGAGACATCCTTTGATTTTACGCCAGTTTCCAGGTTGTGATCAGACAACGGACATGGCTGATCAGGGACTACCTGCAAATCCTTCAGTTGTGCTGGTATTTACACCAATTTTTAAACCTGACATAAGTGCTAATGCACAATTTAGAGAGGGATTTTTGAGGATGATACATACCTTTCAGCGAGTGCCCCCTCCTACCCTGTCGATAACAGAATTGACGCGGGTCTTCCAGCAGCAACATCCTCCCACTTTCTTAGGGGATGGAGGACCCCAGGCTGTAGAGTCATGGCTTGAAGCCACACCGATGATCTTCAAGCATCTGAATATTCCACCAAATAATAGGGTGAAGCTCAATACCTACATGTTTCTAGACTCTTCCAAGAGGTGGAGGGATGTGATCTTATAGGCGGGATGCCAGCAGAATATGGCTTGGGATGAGTTTCAGCGCATCTTCTAGGATTAATTCTATATCGAGACCTTGAGGGCCGATCGAGCCTGAGAGTTCATGAGTCTAGAGAAAGGTACTCTTTCTATTATGGATTATTCCTATCACATCACAGAATTTCATCATTTCATGCCTATTCCAGGAGGATATGAGTTTTTCCTTGTACAAAAGAATGAGGATGGTCTGAGGCACGACATCCGATCTCAGGTGAACATATTCAGGATGACTTCAATATCCTCTATCGTCAACAAGGAGTTGATCATAGAGAGTAATCTAAGGGATTCTGGAGCTGTGAGACAGGGGGTTCACTATCAAGACAAATTATTCCTCCTACTGATAGCAGGAAGCACCGTAGAAAGATTTCATAAGGAGATCATAGTAAGAGGGATGCATCTTCTGGTATCCAAGTGGTGTGCTACTAGTGCGGGAGGAATGGGCATACGAGGTCTCACTTTTTGAGAGACCCAATGGAGTGCCAAACATGTGGCAAGATGGGTTGTCTTCAACATTTCTATCAGATCTTTCCACCAGTAGCTGGTGACATGGGTTCTTCTATGACTCCATGTTCAGGAGTACCACCACCAGTTTCTCAACTGTCAGGAAACTGGAGTTCTTATGTCCATTCGGGTAGAGGCTGATGTTATGGTTGGGGTAGCGAGTTTCCCATTTTTTCATCAATAGTACAGTGGATCAGCTTAGAGTGGTCAGGCAGGGTCACAGATCTATGATACTGTCTATACTTTTGTAGTGGAGCAGACCCAGCAGGAGCAGGATCCCAGACCTTCTACAGTTCAAGGTACGATCTTAGTAGCCTTAGTCTTAGCTTAGGATCTTTTCAATACATGGTCTTATCATTTATTTATAACTGTTTCTATCATGTAGAGACTTGGTCTCGATATCTTTTATTATTCCATTATCTTGATGTAAGACACTCCGTTGGTGACAAGAAGGGATGGTGTATGTCAGTGCAGGGAGTTCCCTCTACAGGTTGGTGGGTGTCACTTATTATGGGACCTCTACGTCCTATAGATGATAGGATATGATGTTATTCATGGGATTGAATGGTTAATTCCATTCCATTAAGTCATCGATTGTTATCTCCACATAGTGAGTTTCACGTCACCAGAAGGTGAATCACTTCTTCGTAAGAGAGAATGGGATGTCCAGGCAAGAAAAGAGGTACCTGAGCATCATGGGTTGGGAGGAGTTAAAATTCATATTGCTAGTCTATATCTGGAGGATCCGGGAACATCACAATTATACTTTCCCTCAGTGGTGGATCATTTCAGAGATCTCTTTACATAGGACATTTCAGGTTTGCCTCTGGAGCTTGAGGTAGACTTTTCTATTGAGCTCGTGCTAGGAGCAGCACCAGTGTCCATTACTCCTTATTGGATGGCTACACCTAAGTTGCAGGACCTCAAGAAGCAGTTGGAGGAGTTGCAGGCAAAGGGTTTAATCTGACCCATTATAACTCCTTGGAGTTCTCTTATCCTGTTTTCAAAAAAGGAAGATAGTACCCCTAGTCTTTGTGTGGATTATCGAAAGCTGAACCAGTTGTCGGTTAAGAACCGATATCTCTTTCCTGGGATTGATGATATATTTGATCATCTTCGAGGAGATCGGGTGTTCTCAAATATTTACTTGAGGTCCTGTTGTCATTAGTTTCACGTTAGACCATCTGATATACCTCTCACAGCCTTCCAAAGCAGGTATGGTCTATATGAATATATGGTTATGTCATTCGGTATCACGAATGCGCCTGCAGTTTTCATAGAACTGATGAACTGAGTGTTCCATCCATACATGGATTCTTTCGGGGTGGTCTTCATAGACGATATCTTGGTAAATAATCATACTCAACATGACCATGAAACCCATCTTAAGATCATTTTGAGTACACTAATAGATCATCATTTATATGCTATGCTCTCAATGTGCCACTTTTGGATGGATCAGATTCACCTTTTGGGTCATGCTATCTCTGAGAAAGGAGTATCAGTAGATCCATAGAAAGTGAGAGCACTAGTTTCTTGGGAGCAGTCGAAGAACTTCTTTGAGGTACAACATTTTCTAGGGCTGGATGTATACTAAAAAAGATTTATACAGGACTTTTCACACTTGGCAGCACCACTAACGAGTCTGACTAAAAAGGGTGAAAAGTTCTTATGATCAGATTCTTGTGAGTCATCCTTTCAGGAGCTGATAGGAAGGTTTACCTGAGCACCAATACTAGTCTTTCCAGAGCCGAGAAAGAACTATACTATTTACTATGATGCATCAGGTATCGAGTTTGGAGCTGTGAATATGCAGGGAGATGGAGTGGTTGCATACGGGTCTCGGCAGTTGAGGCCATACGAGAGGAATTGTCAGACGCATGATCTCAAGTTGGCAATAGTTGTTCATTCCTCACTCTATTGGAGACATTATCTGCTCGGAGAGAATTTTGTGGTTTTCACTGACCAGATGAGTCTCAAGTTCATCTTCACTAAGTTTGATCTGAATTTGAAACAACGAAGGTGGGTTGAGTACTATCAATCCTTTAACATCGAGATTGCCTATATGATTTGGAAAGGTAATGTAGTGGCTGATGCATTGAGTAAAAGGAATCTGATATAGGTAGTTTAGGAGGCCAGAAGTGAGCATAAAATTATGGCTCTATTCTCTAAAATGCATTTGGAGGTGCACGATAGTCTGGGGTATAATTTTCTTTCTTATGTAGTTGTTACTTATACTCTTCTTGATCGAGTGCGAATGAGGTTGATATCAGACTCAAAAGGAATAGACCTACGGGGAAGTGTGTCAGGAGAGAACCCTATTTTGGGATGGATCATATGTGAGGATGAGATCTTGTGTTTCTAAGGGCATATATGGGTGACAGCAGACATACGTGAGGAGATGATGCGAGACATTCATTTCTCAGTTTGGGCATTTCACTATAGTGTCAGCAAGATGTATCATGATCTACACCACATGTATTGGTGGCCAGGCATGAATAGGGATATTTCTAGTTTTGTCATGAGATGTTCCACTTATCAGTAGGTGAAGGTGGAGTATCAGTGGCCAGCAGGGCTTTTATAGTAGTTACCCATTCCCGAGTGGAAGTGGAATGACGTCACGATGGACTTCATGACCGGTTTTCCAAGGTCGCCTTGAGGGAATAACATTGTTTGTGTTGTCATTGATAGACTCATGAAGTTTGATCACTTATTACCGATTGAGGAGACCTTTAGTGTTGGTGAGATTAGATGATTGTACATCTGAGATATTGTACGTCTTCATTGAGTTCCACACTCCATCGTTTCAGATAGAGATGCATGTTTTACATCTCAGGTCGGGCAGGGGATATAGAATGCATTGGGTTCATAGGTACATTTGAGTACTACTTACCACCCCCAAACAAATGGCCAGTCCAAGCATACGATTTTGGTGACTGAGGACATGCTCTGAAAATTCATCCTGGATTATAGAGGTTCTTGGGAGAATCATATACCTCTTGTGGAGTTTTCCTACAATAATAGTCTTCAAGAAACTATTCAGATGGAACCTTATGAGGCTTTGTACGGTAGGTAATGCTGGTCACCCTTATGTTGGATGGAGGATGGAGAGGAAATTTTGCTGGGACCTCGTCTTGTTCAGGAGACCATAGAGCAGATACAGTTGATCCAGAAGAGGATGACTACTTTGCAGTCTTGACAGAAGTCTTATGTTGATTAGTGGAGAATACCTATGGAGTTCGAGGTTGGGGATTAGGTTTTCATATGTGTCACACCGAGGATGGGACATAAGAGGATTAACAAATAGGGTAAGATTTCGCTGAGGTACATCAGACCGTTTTTGGTGTTGGAGAGATTTGGGTCGATAGCCTATTGGTTTTAGTAACCACAGAGGTACCAGGCTATGCACGACGTTTTTCACGTTTATCAGCTCCAAAGTTACTTTTCAGACAAGTCTCATGTCTTTCAACTTGAGGAGGTTGATCTCGTAGAGGATGTGTCATTCTAAGAGCATCCTATCTGGATTTTTGATCGCAGTAAAAAGGTTCTCTGTCACCGGTATATTCCTCTAGTACGAGTTTTATGGCAGCATGGGTGGGTACATGACGTGTCTTGGGAGAGGGAGTCCGATGTGCGAGTACAGTGGCTAGAACTGTTCGAGGTTTCTTCTTCAACGCCGTGCTAGAAAATTCAGGGGCGAATTTCTTTAAGGGGGAAAGTTTGTAATATCCTGAATCATCTTTTCATGTATGCTTTTCCTTTTTGGGTCGTTTTTTAGAAAAGAGAAATTTTTGAAATTTTATAAGTACACTCCGTTTACTTTAAGAGTACACGACGTGTAATGCATTTCTGCAAGAGGCTGTGTGCTGGTTGTGTAATAGCCACTCACATGGCCGTGTGGGAGTGAATTAGATGCCACTTTAAGTGGAGTACCGAAATAGCGAGTACAGACTATGTACTTCAAAACTACACACCGTGTACTTTTTTTTTCATTAAATGCACCGAGGTCGCGTCTAATCTCCAAAACGCTCTTCTTTTAGGTCTCGTTCGATCGAGATCTCCGTACGGTTATAGATCTTTGACGAACCCCCAAGAGTGTGTCCATACTCCAAATCGAACATTGTTGTTTGCGTTGGAATCACATCGGTGAGTTCTTTCTTCTCCTTAAGCCTCATTTTATGATTCCTCTTCTTCCATATGTTATCTTAGGTCGAACATTTTGGACATTTTTGTAGATCTTAAATGTTCTAGGGTGAATCAAGCTTTAAGGATCACATATAATGGTCTCCTAATGGCAAGTTAGGTGGTTTGTGCCTTTCTGTTTAATGTCTTTTAGTATTATGTGCAAATTCCACCAATACCCTTCAACGAGGTATTGCATGTTTACCATTTTACCCCTGTTGATTTTATGCCATGATGGCATGTTTGTGTAGAGGTTATTTGGATATGAATAGGTTTGATTATTATGCTTTGGATGTATTTCCCATGCATGTTATGTTTATGACTACTTGGTCCTATTTAGCCAAGTTTTCCAGCCTTGCCTATTTTTCATGCCTATTTCTGTATGATGGAGAGTTTGTATTCTGACATTACTTGATATCTTGTAGACTGGTTAGCCAAGTATTACTGTAGTTTTACCTTGTCCAAATTGAATTTCTTAGCATGTTGACCTACACAGGGCGATGATAACCTGGTGTAGTATGCTATATGGGGAATTGAATGAGTGAGCTTCCTTAGAGAGTCTTTGTGCACCTTAGACTATAAGGGGAATGGAAAATGCAAGATTCCTCAGAGAGTCTTTGTTTTACTTTGAATTACCTTGATTACTCTAGACTATAAGGGGAATTGACAGAGTGAGCTTACTCAGAGAGTCTTTGAATGGCCTGGGATATAAGGGGAATTGACTGGGTGATCTTCCTCCAAGAGTCCTTGACCTTGGGTCTATAAGGGGAATTGACTGAGTGAGCTTCCTCAAAGAGTCGATGACTACAATAGACTATAAGGGGAATTGAATGTGACTGCTTCCCAAGAGAGTATTTATGAATTCTTATGGCTGATCCAGAGGGCTCAGGCCGAGTGCGCTGCCCAAAGGGTTTCTTGTACTTCTTAGGTTGGACTTAAGGGGATGGATATGAGTACTTCCCAGAGGGTTACCTACTTGGGGTTTAGCTTTTGGTTTCACAGTTTCTTGATATTGAAAATGTGGATTGTTTATTACTGAGCATTTTTCCTATTTACTATTTTCTGTACCATTACCTACTATATATTCACTGACTGTTAGGAAGAGATCTTCAGGTGGTTACCTACTAGGATTTAGTCTCACACCCTATTTGGGTCATGCTTTTAGGACCAAACATATTATATTGCTGCAAGTATAGACAAGAGCAAGCGCCCTTCTATTTTAGGTAATTGACTTGTTGGGGAGCTCGAGAGCATGAGACCAATCTTAGGCTTGCGATGTTGAGGAACTGTTTATCTATTTCTTTGGTACTTTGGTTTAGTATTGTTTGTATTCCATCATTGTGGTTTGTTTGGCTGCTTTCCTAGACAAATGTATCATGCATCACATATATATATATGTTCTCTAACTATTTCATACTGTTAGTCTTCCGCTATTTTCTATTTTTAGATATTTAGTGCTTCCAATACTATGCATTTGTTTCCCTTCTACTGTGTTACTCGGCCAATGAGGGAATAGTTTCCCCACTATCACACCCAAGGCCCTCACTGCTAGTTGGCAGCCTCTGGCGTTTGGAGAAATGCGCTTGGGTCCACTTGGCCAGCTAGGTACGGGGCGCCTCTGGGTGGCTTTTGGAACTAGGTATGTTACAATATATTAGTTGGGTCTCTAAGAATAATAAATCATTACATTGAACTGTGGTAACCCAATGTCATGTAATTAGGTTAACAATAATTATTCATCACACTATTTTAATAACAATTATCCTGGAAAGTGAAATTGAATGAACCAATTCAATGGGGATTTGAGAAGGACTATAACCTCTAGCTTGTGATTATATCTAAATAGAAGATAATTTGAATTACCAATGGTTTTTAGCTATACTATGACCAAGGGATAGTGGTAACATAGGTAGATCTAATGGGTTTAACCAAAACAAGTTGGTGAATATATCACTGATTCATACCCTTTGTCATAGAACTATCCAAATATAAATCTAGGATTATAATATATAAATAAAACTGAAATTAACATTGATACCTTCCTTTTTATGTATATTAATAATAAACAACCTTTATTTAGTAAAAAAAAACCTGAAGAGGGAATGCAAGGAATCCTTATATAGGGTTGGTTTGGATTGGCTACTGACCTTCTAATGATCTTCATGTGTTCAACCCATCACTAAAAATTTACTATTACCAAGTAGTAAGTGTATTTTGGGACTATAATTTTCAAATATGATTACCGCTGGTGTAAATTAAATGATGTGTGTCAGTGTTTCACTAATGCATACTTAGCCAAACCGTGCTTCCTAAACAAGATTCTTCTATAATGGGATAAAATTTTGAAATTTCCCCTCCTTCCATTGCCTTTTTTTATTCAATATCCTCCACCTTGACACACATGAAAGTGTTTTATCCTCTATTTCATGTTCCTTTATTCGTTTTATTTTCCCCTTCAATTGAGCTATGATTTTGATATTGTTTGGTGTAATTGATACATGTAGGTATGTCATTGATTACATTTATGTAGTTCCTTATTTAATTTCATTCATTGGAATTATTATTCCATGTGATATCATTTCCCCATATTTCAAAATTGTTCATCCAAAATTCAATCATTTATTCTTTCATCTTAGATTAAAGGCTAATATTCAATGAGTGAGCTCCTATAAGCCTAAGGTAGGTGGTTCATATATTTACCTTCTTTTATATAACCTTTTTGGGTGAATTTTTAAATATTTATAAGTGGTGGTTCGGTTTTGACCTAATAAATACATTTTTATTTTATCATGTATAATTAGATTATGTTTTTAGGATATTGAACATTATTAAGTGAGTTTGTCCTTAAATGGAATGGGTTGGGTGAAACGAGTTATCAGATATCAATTTGGCAAGACATGTTAGTTATTTAATTTAATTGAATATTTATATGATTTCATGAGTTCCATTGGAACTTGTTGGGCATGGACCGGAATACATTGGGTTATTTTGATCATCAAGATTGAGACGATGAGGTTTTTCAGAATTTGGGAATGTAATGAGTGACTTGAGGTGATTATGATAATTATTATTTGGATGATAACATCATTGGGATGAGGTGGATGGTGATTAACATTCCCTATATGGTAATCCTGGATCAAATATTAATTTTTTTTTATTGGGGATTATGTAATTTGGGTGATTTCATCTCAATATAATTGGACAAAATAATTGTTTTAGTCTTGTGAAAATTGAAAAGGACATGGTTGGGGTGGTGTTCAACCCTCATTGTGGGTGGAGGAATTTCTAGATCATGTTGTTTAGGAGAGGTTTTTCACCATCAGTTGTGATGGAGGTGCTCTCTATAGAAATCCACAATTGATGTTGACTAATACCATTAGATGGGGTATGAGTCTCACTGTGACATTGATGGTCGAAGGAATGGTTATGGATGAAAGGATCAATCCATAACTTTAGACACAGATATATTGATTTGATTGTATTTTATTATTAATTGATGGATTAACCTCATCATTCATTGGAATTCTAATTTATTAAGGAGAAGTTGATTTTTTAAGTGTTTGTATGAGTTACTTGTGGTAAAATTAATATGAATTATAATGGGACAATGGTATTACATGATATGTTAAATTATTTGTATCATATGGAACATGGTGTTGGGTGACAGGTATATTCATGAGATATCACGGTTCTCCTTTTATGACTAATAGTTGATACATCGTTCCACTCCAGTGTTGGCCATATTTGGTAAATTCTTCCTTATAGATATTAGGTATTATTATTATTGGTTATTTTCTTATAGTTGGTTATATTTTCTATTATGATTGCCTCTATAAAAACTTGTAAAAATATTTATGTCTGATAGGCTCATATTTTTGGTGGGCTAATGAGTTCATACTCACACTATACAAGGGAATATTAGGATGTGTGTAGACTCTAGGACTCTGCGATCAAGTAAATAACCAAGATCATAAAAGGTACCATAGAGATAAGTGATGCATAGGTGCATGGAATAGATATGATATGGTCTATGGAGGGTCTTTTACATCAATACAGAGTTTATTTTTAGTCTTTTGAGTATGTTCTGTTATGATCGGGGTGATAGTGTATGCTTCTGTATGACTTTATTTTATGCATAAATTATTTTATATATATGACTATATTACTTTTTTCTTGTTAATTCCATGGATAAATTTTACTTCTGCTACGTTGAGAGTCATGCAACTACTGATTTTGGTGAAATTTATTCTGATGATTTGTGATATTATGACCTTTATTATTATCATCACTAGAGGGTATATTCCTACCACATTTGCCTAATATATCCCCACTTATACAAGGTTTGCTTTAGTTCATGGGAAGTAATCCAAAGAGAATGGTGTCCCATCATCCTGTAGAATAAGTTATGTGGATCCTAGGATGGTGTGTTAAAATGGTATCAAAGAGTGTTCTTTATTGTTGTTTTCCAGTATCATCAAAATTGATAGGTATGAAATGGTTATTAATTTATATAGGATAGAAATGATATTAGTGTTTTCTTTTGACCTATTTCTTGGGCATTGTTGGTCCAAATATAATGATATAAACAATACTAGGTAAATAGATCATGTTTGGGTGCCTAAATCCCAATTCATTGTGAATAGAATGAGTTTCTAAGTGTGGAAAAAGGATGTTATTATCTATGATTTTATTTTGTATTGATTTCTACAAATGGTTGTTCAATTTGGTGTTATGTTATTATTATATGATATTGAATCTTTTTGATAGGTATGGAAGGGGGTGATTATTTATGCAGCATGTTAATAACATAAACTCATAAGATATTTCAATTTTCTTCTAACTGTTGAATATAAAATGCAATATTCTATAAGGGGTTGGGATGTTTAAATGTTTTTTTTAAAAAATATTCATTTTTTATTGAATAGATTTTATGTTGAATTCTACTCATTAAATCCAGGTATAGGGTTCCTGATGAGATTATATATGATTAAATATGATTGATGTGTGACATCGTGAATCTGATATGTGTAGGGAGGACTATTTGAATGGGTCTAGGATTTTAAAATTTCAATAAATATATAAATATTTTATCCCTACGTTGATTATATTTTGAATCCAACTCAAACACCCAAGGATGATGATATATGATATACATGATATGTGATATTAGACATTCTTATGGGTAGGTTTGGGTCAATAAGGTCAATTATTTATAATAGGGTTGGTGGGAATGTTTAAATGTGGTGAGATTCACATTAGGTTACTGACTTACCAAGTTTTTATATATAATATTATCAATATTATTGAATTTTTTTATTTAGCCTTACGTGTTATTCTATCATAATGAGATCCACTGGAGCATCAGGAGTGTGGAGATGTGGGCCACTACAGTGTTCATGGTATGCGGACCTTGATGATTTGGATGATCCCATGAGGTTAGGGATGAGGCCACTGAGGACATCAATGGTCAGTAGTCATAGGTAGAGGTTATGAGGTATATAGGATATCTACATAAGAGGGAATACATTGAGCCATTGATATATGAGGATATTACGGATAATTTAGTTCATTTCATACAAAGTATTGACATAGGTTCTCAGGGAGCTGAACCATCCATTATATATTTGACTCATGAGTTCGAGTCTCATCACCCACAATTATTTCAATGGGATAGTGTGCCTAAAGTGGTAGATAAATTGATGGAGGATATTCATATGATATATTACATTCTCAATAAACCCCAAGAGTGGAGGGTTAATCTAGATATTTATATGCTAAAATGACCAAAAAATATCTAGAGAGACATATAGGTATAGTCTTTCATACATTAGAGATAACCATGAGAGTATTTCAAGGATATTATATTTGGTAATTTATTCCCAGATAGGTTGAAAAAACCTACCATGTGAGATTTGGAACATAGAACATGCAGATGAAACCATTTTGTATTGTGCTGTGAGGTTTAAAAACTTGTCCCGATATGTCCCTTTTATAGATGGTGATAAATTTTCTAGGGTTATATGGGTCAGTAAAATTTTTTGGAGTAGGAGCATTACCAAGATCTAGTAACATGGATACTACACAAAATGCTTGTTGTGGAAGGGGTATAGATACCCAGAAAAGGGGTCATAAAACATTAGCTGATGAATATTTATAGGGAGGTCTGGCCTTAGGTAGTCATGCTTCAAGCCATGTGTATATTGTTGATTTGAAATGGATTGAGAAGGAAGAATATATGATGATATTTAGATTTACTCTATGATTATGTTGTCACTTCTTATGAATTTGGCATGACTAATATTGGTTCGGGAGGTACACATTTTGTAATCGAACAAACTAGGAATTAGTAAGTATTTGGCTATCAGGTATGATGCATGATTTGTGGAAATACATAGAAGTGGATATATTTGTTGGGTATTAATATATATTAATTTATATGATGGAGGATAAAATATATTTACTTGTGTTATACATGAATTTTTAGCATCTTTTATGATGTAAGACCTTGTGGGAATCATTGATGACATGTGAATGATTTCAATATTAGATTTTGTGCATGAATTCTTGGGAATTTTCTACGATATAAGACTGTAAGATTCATGAGTGAAAAAAATATCATTGTTCCACTAGAGTGGATTAGAATTAATTTACTATCATGTGGGGATCTATTTATCAATAGGTTTGTCATTAGATCTATAATATTGTCATTTTGTGTTGGGAAGCGATCAGGTAGGTAATTACTAAGGTGAGGATCCTTGAGAGGAATAGACCTATGACTGATTAATTTAGGTAGAATTTGGTGATTAATATTGGATGTGTTCATTTGGTAGTATCTATAATTGGTGACTTATATATCAGGGATTATATATCATAATTAGGTGAGGTAGTATCATTCCAAGTATTTTAAATGGGTAAACATTTTATGTAAATTTGAATTTTATTATTGGTGGATGAACTAAATTTCTAATCACGGACCTGAGAATAATTCTGTGAATTATTACATATTAATGTGTAATTCTGTTTTTTGGATTAAGTCTTAGTAAGTCTCTAAGATGTTCTATTTAGTTTCAAGAGAGTCATCCTTCAAAAAACAGTTTCTGAGAGACACTACAATAGGTGCACAGTTGGTGCATGGATAGTCGAGATTGTGTTGTCCAAACCAGGTGAACAATTTGAACTAGAAAATGGATAGAAAACATGAATGGTGGGGAATAAAGTCATGTGTGAAATAAATAGTTTTATCAAAGGTGATATTCCCATGTTTTTTATTATTTGACAAACCATGCACATAGCCATGCAAGGTGGAGTTGCCTTTAGATAATGGAACCACATGGTTAAAACATAGTTAGCAAAACAATTTGACTTGAATATGAATCTCTATTAATGGGATGAAATTTTGAAACTTACCATCAACTATTTATCTTTTCTTAACCCAATTCTACACTTACATCTCATGCATAGCTTGGGGTTCTCCTTCATGTCCTAATCCCCTATACATTGACCTATCTCCTTCGATTAAGCTCCAAATTTGATGTCATCGGATGTTTAGGAAGTGTATTTGTAATTCCTTATTTAATATTTCTTACTTCATTATTTAATCTCATTGTTTTGAAATATAATTCCATGCATGTTAATTTCCATATTTTTAGGGAGTTTTTATAAAATTAATATTTCAATTATTTCATCCCAGATTAGAGGATGGTATTCTAAAAGTGATAACCTACAAGAATAAGGAAAATGGTTCCAATATTTCTCAACACATAGATGTGTATTAAGGGTGATTATTTATAAACACATTATTATGGTGGTATAAGACAGACCTATTAAATATATTTTTTCAAGTATAATTGGATAATTCATATGGGATATTTCATGTCTATTTTGTCTATTGAGACTAAAATGGGTTGGGTTTGGTGAAATTTGGTTTTGAAGTTTTTGTTTGAAATGTTGTTCCAAATATTTAATTTATTTTAATTGTGAAATGATTGTATGATTTCAATGGGAATATGTTTTGAATTTACCTAAATAATTTTGGTGATTTTGATCATTAGGTTTGAGATGACAGGGTTTATATTGATGAGGGAATGGATAGAGTGAGTTTATGTGATAATGATTACCTAGATTGAGATGAAGGGGTCTTTAGAATGATGAGGATTAGTATAATAAGGATAGAAATGCGTGCCAATGTTCACATGTAGAAATTCAGCTTCTAGTGTGTGTGGATTACGAATTTTTGATGATTTCCACCTACCATGATTGGTGAATAGTTCAAATAGAGTCATGTGCACATTGATAAGGAATCGATTGATGTGGTTCTAACCACTAGTTGTGAGTGGAGTCCTTTGTAGATTGAGAAATATTGGGGATGGTGTTAACCATAGTTTATAGAGAAGGTTATCATTATATAAATAAATTTTTGATGGTGAGTGAGACCATTGGATGGGGTTTGAGGATTTTCAGGACATTGATGGCTGAGGGTTTGTGGAGATGGGAGGAAGAATCTCACTATGCAACAAGACAATTTGTTGATGAGATTAAAATTATTTCATATTCATTGATAGTATAAGATTTTTTATTCCATTGGGTTTCAGTCTATTGATTTAATGGTGATTTCTTAAGATGTATTCCAAGAGAATTGTGATGAAATTATTGGTTGTGAAAATGGGATGCCAATATTAATCGATTGTGTCATATGTGGTATCATATGGAATATTGTTCTGGGTGATATGTATGTGTATGAGATAATGAGGTTATTCTAGTAAAATTAATAGTGTGTATACAATTCGATGTTTCCATTGGTTGGAGAATGTGAATTCTTTCTCATGGTTGTTTAGCATGATTGAAGTGTTTTATGTGCTTTAATACATGAGTGTAGTTTATTTTAAATTTATATATTCATACACTTGTATAAATATGGATGTTACATAGGAACGCATTTTTGGTGGTCTATATAGATTATAATCACACCCTATAAGAGACCCTCAGAACATGTATAGAGTTTACTGCTCAGAGGTCATGTACGGTACTAGCATCATAAACTGAACCATAGTTATAAGGGATGTAAAAGTTATTAGGATTGATAGGATATAGACCATGGGGATTCTTCTACATCTATAAGGTGCCCATTTTTTACATGGTCGTAAATTATTAGAACATGGTTGATATTTCATTCTTTTTTATGACTATTTTACATGTATACATTATCTGATATGTATGAATTCAATTTTATCTTGTAATTACAATTTTTTAATTTATGCTTCTGTTGAGTTGATTGAAATTCATCCACTGATTATTGTAATGTATATTCCATTGAAATATGTTACTATGGAATTTATTATTATCATTACAAAAGGGTGTAGTCACTTCACGACCACCTAATAAATCATATCTGATATTAAGTATCCTTTGGTGAATGTAGAGGTTTACATAAGGCAAAGTGGCCCTCTATCCCAAAGGAGATGATTAGAGGATCCTGGGTCAGAGCACTACATCTTCAATAGTGTGTATTTGTAAAAAATCCCAATATACTAAATATATGAAATAATGGAATTATTTAATATTTTCCTCATATATATTTGAATCATATTGAAAAATCTCACATTTTATAGTTCTAAAAACTCTAGGTTATACCTATTTGCATCCACCCCACCACAATGAAAAATCAATGTAACCTATAGGAATAAAATGAGTGTTGAGTCTTGGAGGGATCATCAAATTTTTTTACATGATCAATAGTTTCCATTAAAACATCATATTATGATTTCTAATTACATGTGAAAAAGAGGAAATGAAAATGATTCAATAAAATTTACCAAATTGGGAAGGATCGACTGATTTGATATCAATTCACCTTCTAAAGATAATAGATAGAACTCATGACATATTTATATAATCCTAGAATCATTTATGGTTAATTAGGGTTTATAGGTTACGATTAGTTGTGGGAAAATGGTTTTTGGGTGACTAAAATACTAAAAATCCTATAATTATTTGGTTCAGTCTGATGTCATTGGTTTATCATTGAATACAACTATATATGAGATGGTGTTAGGGAAATCACAAACACCACTAGAAACTCCACCAAAAAGTAGGAAGGTATACGATGATATTTTAATGGACTATTTATAGGAACTCGATTCTTCCTGCATTCCACTGGCTGGCTAGTGGACTTCCACCAGTGGTCTGGTGGCCTTATGCATCCATCATTTATACATGTTTTTATTTTTCAGTCCTCTAATAATTTATAACCTCACCATATAAACCTATATCATTATCCAAAACTTTATAAAAATGTATAAAATGAATAACTAAGTGGAATGTACATAATGTCAATGGAGGATGTTAAAACTCCACCCACTATAGGTCATTCTATCCTTATAGTGTAAAAAACAAGATGGGTGATCTGAAATTAGATGAAAAACATTCTACATCATCAATAATTCATGATCTCAATTGTTATATTAATAATATTCAAACCTCAATAATACTTTAACTAGTAATATATATTTTCCACACAAAACATTCGTCAAATATTCAATGATTTCCACCAGCTCTTCCTTAATGGATTCATATAGATCCAACTCCACTTCCTTACCTGAATGGCAAGAAGGCCTTCATTTTATTTATTTCTGATAACCCCCTTTCAAGGGATAAGGGGGAACCTAATCAAGTCCCATTGTATTAAATGGATTAGATAACCTAAAGGACATAGTGGATTTCATCCCAAACATGAATAATTAGAAATGCCACCTCCCCAACATCTAGATTATGAAGTCAGCTTCCCACCATCTTATTGCTTGTTCGTCTAGATATACCTATGTAGAGGTTCACATGCCTATTCCTGATGGAAATATCCATACACTGTCATTATTCCACATCCTTATTGGTTTGTTCTAGTGAAATTTCCTGCTCTGATTCCACTTCTAGAGCTATTTCCTTTGGTCAATCTTCATACGCCTGCACTTCATGATCTATTTGAGGTGGATTGAAGACATAGATGTGGTATGAAATCCTTAACTGGCCTGAAGTCCATGGGAGGCCTGAATACCATAAGGAATCAAAGCCCAAATTGGTGGACCAAAGGTTAATATTTCTCTCTACTACAGTACCTGCTACATTACCAAATACAATACCTACTACAGTTCCTACTATAGTGCCTGTAATAGTACCTACTAACGAATCCTACTACAAAACCTGCTACAATACATAAAAATAACACCTTCTATTGTCTACAACATTACACTAGAAACATGCCTCCACCAAGATTCAAACCAGGGTATAATGGATGTACTTGGGGGTTCCTCACCAACTGGGCTGAGTATTAAGTGAAACTCCACTTCCTTGTGTTTAAATATATGGAAATGATCAATGAGATACTTCTAAAGATGAGATATGTGAAAAAATAATAAATACTAGTAAATTGATATTGTAATTCCAACTAATAAGAAATATTTCCAATATGGTCAATGATCTCAGATGGTCCAACATATCTCAAAGACCACTTATCCTATTTCACATGTTAATAGTGACCCAACAAAGGATAAATATTTTAATGTACTTGGTCACCAAAAGAAAAATCCAAAGGATAGAATCAAATATTTGCAGAATATTTCTACCAACTCTAATTTGTAATAAAAAAATTTCATATATCATGAATCACCATAGATGACTCCATACCGATGCTCAATCTCATAAGAGAGGTCTTACCGACCATTGACCAATAAGTATGTGACCTATATTGGGAACCATAAATGGTATAAAAAAGATTCATTATTATAGAAAACCAATAACTATTATAAATTTAATTTCATCTAGTACGAGATAGATATCCAAATATCCTATGAAAAATAACACATACACATTGATCATATCCTCCAGAATCTGAATGAAATTATACATTTGACCATATTACATGGGAAATAATATATACTAAGTCTGAATGAAGTCTTCGTTCCCTCTTAAATACTTCTCCATAATTAATAAGTAAACATGGTATCCCTATCAGATATAATAGTAGAAGGAACCCCATGAAACCTCCTCATTTTCTATGTATACAGCTTACCAAAACACTCAACATTGGTGATGCATTTATTCAAAATTACATGAGATGGTTTCATCAAAAAATAAATTACCACCGAGATAAAATTATTTCCATGGGTATTCAATAGTAAGAAAAATATGAATATCGTGGACACCTTATCATATTTTTAAACTAGAAACCAAATATTATAGGGAAATCACAAAGATTTATGTTTATGATATACAGACTGGTGTAAGAGTGAGACACATGATCAGTAATTTAACTCGCCATACATGGAGACTATAATCACAATCTCATTTCAAAATATAAAAAAAAATCAAGGATTGAAAACTATAGTGAAAAATGAAAATCATGCATCGCCAAATTCTGTGATGTTAAATATATGGCGAATCGATTCCTGAAAACGAAGAAATCTCTTTGAGAGAAGAGGAAAAAATTAGTGTTCTCCGAATCAAATATAGATTAAAAAATTCTTAAAAACTTTTAATATTATCTTTGTTCCTATTGAATCGAATAAAGGAGAGATAATGATAATATAACACTGTCAAAATCCATACAAAGACCATCCTCCTATGAATCAATTTTAAACAGAAAAAATCTAAAAAACCATTTACTCCTCTTTATTTTCTATGATGGAATTTGAAGAAAAAACTCAACTAATAGAATCTACAAAAAATTCTCATTCTTAGGGTTATAATCGATTTTAATATCAACCTTTTTGTCATACTCCACTTATCATGTATAACTATATATTATTTCCTTTGGCGTAAATAAATAACATAAATCTCTTAAGATCATAATAGACTATGAAACCACCCTAAAATATAATGTCCCCAAAACTAGATAGAATAAGATAAAATTGTGAGTTCTATTCCATGAGTGGGAGTATTTTTCCCATGTAGCCAACTATGATAGGATCTGTATTCTATAACATGATCACACTGAAAAACAACACATCAAAAAACCATCACCAAAATCATCATGATAAACCAAAGAGACTATAGAGGGATCTAGAAAAATCATAATATGATCCAATGTAAATATCTATTATAAATCTTAAAAAGATTCCTAAAACATAGAATCCCATGATAAATTTATCCCTTTAATGGTATGAGAAGTGAACAACAATTCTAGTTTCAAGAAATGTTTTATAAACAATCAATAATTCCCATCTTGTTCTTTGATTCTTTGAATCTTAAATAAATTATATGGTTCTTACCATGACACGAAAACATTCAAAATTTCTAGATTGAAATATATTTTAATTTTATAAATTACATACCAAAATAACAACACCCCTATGATCAAAAAATTCAATTTGGAAAAAATCATAGAGAGGTTTTGGTTACTCAAAATTTCCAAGACATAATTTTGATTATACAATTTCTATTACATATTTCATTAATAGAAAATGATATCATACAATAATACCAAAAAATTTATGTGAAAATAATCTTGAAATATCTATTTTATTAAATAAATAAACACTACATGGGTATTACATTGTTCAAAAGTGTAACACCCCAAGATTTTATGGTATTTAACTTTTTAAATGTATCTTCTTTGATAGTGTACATCACAAAGAACATCAAGCATAAAAAATTATTGAATATTATTTTTATAATTATCACCTCACCATTGGAAAGGTGGAAATGAAATAGATTCTATGAAAATATTTTGTAAAAATATTTATAAATGATTTCCTTGGTTACAAATTATTTAGAATGAAAAAACAATAGAGCATAACAGATTAGTTTTTATAAAAAACATTATTTTATAACAATAAATGTTTTGTATATTAATAAACTGAGTTAATCACTATTAGTGAAATATGTTAATTTATCATATATTTTAAATATTGAATCAAAATTTATTGAATTCATTTAATATATTTGATATATATAAGTATAAATCCATTTTTACACATAAAACTATATATTTTATAATAAAAGTTTTACCACATTTTAATGGAGAAATTGTTTTCAAAATTTTTATACCCTTTTAAAAAATATAGTTATCCTGATAAAAATCACATTTAAAAGATCAATTTTTTTTAAAAAATTAAGTTTAAAATGTTTTATTTTCTAAAAAAAATACTCTCCAATGGATAGTGAAAAATACCGATTTTTATAAAACTGACTTATTTAATATATTAATAGTAAATAAATGTTTTAAATAGTATCTTTAATTATTTAATTATATATAAAATTTGGGTAACTTATAAATGAATATGTGGAATATTTATATTACGAAATATGTAAATAAACATTTTAAAAATGATAAGTTTTGTGTTGATATTTTTCTGAAAGATACATTTTAATTTTTATATTTTATAATTAATATTATGAATTTAATGATTTTTTTCATAAATAAGATTCATAAATTAATATATTTTTTAGGATTTTTAGATAATTTTATGAGACCATTTTTAATTTTTCAAATTTTCATAAATACATCTATAATATTAAAATAATTATTTTTAAGTAAATGATGGTATTATATAGAAAATTAATATCTCATATGTAAAATACTATTTTATAAAAATAGAGTCCATTTTTTATTATATGATTCTAAAAATGGTCAGTTTTTTGGATTTTTCTGAAATAGTTCAATTTTTTGTGGATATTTTAATACAGTAATTAATGGTATAAGTAAAATACATGACATATTAGGTAATAGATAATTTATATGTGATGTAAGCCCATAATATAAAAAAATTAAAAATTACTTTCATATATTTTTGTAATAATTATCAAACTACACATATTCTATAGTAAAATTTATAAAGAAATGAATCCAATAATTAGAAAAATCTTCTCTCATCCACTATAAATACCATCCCTCACCACCACTTGTCCTCACACCTCTTAAGCCTTGAATCCTGTCCAATTCAATGATATAATTCTATAAAGTCTTTTGTTATTTTCCAAGTTCCCTTAGTCTCTCAAAAATAACAATCCCATACCTATTAACGAGGTTCTTATTGAATGTAAATTCAAGAGTTCAAATCGTCATTCATTTTCCTTTATTTCTCTTTTTTTATTATCCTTTACTTATATCCACATTAGAAACATGCATGATAAATCCATTATATTATATATGTACCATAATTTTATTATGATTATTGAAAATACATCATTCTCTTTCTTCCCTACTTCCTTTTTTAAAATATAAATACTTCATCCATGATGTACCGATTTAATGCCTTCATAGTGGACATGTTTTTGTTTTTCAAGCACATTAAGAATCCTGGTTATAAAACCATATCTATGGTTAAAAAAGGACATAATATATTTATTAAATTCAGTTAAATTTTATTTAACAATTATATATATATGAAATTAATTTATAAAACTAAACTCGATCCTGATGATTGAAAAAATACCAAAATAATCCATTGGTTATCATTAATGATTCATATAATAAATCATTATCATATATAGAAAAAATGACAGATAAGACCATAAAATATTTTGTATCATTATTAATAAAATATTATTTCAATTATGGATAACTATTCTCATTTAACATGATCTTTCATACATGTATACAGCTGAACCAATCGTGAAAGCCAAGGAAATGATAACTTTTGGAGGACCGAATCGATTTTTATAACTCACCAAAATACCATAAATGAACAAAAAAAATATAATAAATCAAATAAATTTTTAATATGTTTTTAAATAATTTATTAATTAATCTTATCTCAATTTAAAAGTTGTTATGTACATGTGGAAAATTCTTTTGTACATAAGGTATGAGGTTCTTCATCTCAATTTTATTTCCATGAGTTATCCCTCATTCAAAACTTATTTCTTGTATGTCATGTATTTATACTAAAATTTTATATATAATATATTTAATCTCATTATCTAAATATTATTAAAATATTCAATTGATGATTATTAATTTTTGGTCATATGATTTGATTGATTACAAAGTGGTAGGGGTTTTTCCCTGAATCTACATTGTTCAATTGGGTAATCTCTCTCTTTACCCAGATTAATTATTCCTTATTTTTATATAATTCTTCTATATTATTTTTATATATTCCTAAAACAATTATCTAGATCATATAATTTTTATTTTATGTTTAAATACTTGTTTCATATGGTTTATTTTTGAATTCATCCTATTAAGTGTGCCTGATTTATAGGAACGTTCCAATTTTATAACCATTTTCAAGTACAATTCATGATATGTTATAATAAAATTATATTTTTATAAAATCTAAAATATTTTCATGAAAAAATATTAGTTAAATAATGGATTTATTTTAAAAAATATCCATTTTTAATACACTTTAATATTTCCCCTCAAACCACATTAAATGGGTTAATTTTAAAAGTTTCTCAAAAAAACATTTGACATATGTTCACATTAGTTGGAAGAAATATAAGCCAAAAATATAATTTCATTTCCATTAAATTTTATTTTATAGGAAATTCATGTTTACAATGTTATTTTTTAAAAAATACAATTGATTTTTCCAAAAGAACACATCAATCTATAATAAAAGGGTTAATCTCTCAAGAATTTTTCAATGATTTTGTTCGAGAATTAACATCTATGATTATGATTCAAATATATAAAATTGGTATGAGACACTTTTACATAATGATATATTTTTCAAAAAATTATTTGACATATTAGGAATTCATTGGACTTAGTAAGTGATTGGTGGGTCCCATTATAGCCCCTCGACGCATCGGTAGGTCTCATAAGAAAAACTAGATCAAGTTCTGGTCAAGGCCTTGTCTATTTGTGTATACATCTTAGAAGTTTCCTTTATAAAATGTTAATTATGGTATATAATATCCATTCCCTCACTATGATAATAAAAATTGATAATCTATATGATTATTTTACTAGTAGAAAATCTATTGTTATATTTCATTCTCAAATGATTATTTATATAGAATTATTCAATCCGTTTACATTCCTACCATATTATGATTCGGTTATTGATTAAATGGAACGTGTTCCTATTAATCATCATTATATTTTTTTTTTATTTATTTCCCTATATTTTTTCCACTTACTAAGCATCTGATCTCACACCTTTCATATGTTTTATTTTTTCCATAATTCAAATAGGAATATTATTAATGACTTGTAGGTACAATCTCAGAGCTTAAGGATGTTTCCAAAGGATTTGATATGTTGTTTTTACTTTATTATTTTAATGTGAAACCTATATTTTTATAAGGTTTTCCAATTCTACTGAACTATTTGGTCCTTCATGATTTTAACTCTTGTTATTACTACTAATGTAAAAAAATTAAGCCTCTTGCTCAAGGTTACTTGGGTCAATGTCATTACAGTTGGTATTAGAGAATGTTTTATAGAAGTTTTGGATATTATATTTATAAAATATTTCTATGGTAAAATAACTGTAAAATATACTATAAGGATAAGAAAAGAAAAAAGTCCTTTAATTTTGGTAATGTATATATTATTTGGGTCTTCTTAGTAATAAATCCCTTTTAGAAACAAAAAGTGGTTGTCGTTTTGGAACATATAAACCTAGGAGTGAGAACACTGACATGAAGTGACAGTCTTAACACTGTGTAACCTGGAACATGATAATGAGCCTTAAAAGACACGTGCTTCGACACTCCTAGTGTATATGCTTATTGAAATTCACATTTTCATTATAAACCATTATGTATGATTTAAAAGAAAACATATCCCCAAAAAACAATGTTTAGGATTATGATATTAGCCACGCATAAATTATTCAATTAATATATTGTATTTCACACATTTTTGGGTTATATATTAGGATTAATATTGTTATGATATAATATAGTGCATTACATTTTTTAGAAATTTCACAATGTGAAAGTAATGTGAACCGCATCAACCCACATAATCCCAAAATTAAATAATGATCATTTTTTCAATGTGTTATGCAAGTATTTTGAATGGAACTACCCTATCAACTATTCTCATCATTTGATGAGATAATATCACGTTTTAACATGATATAGAAATAAATATTCATGTATTATGTCTTCAAGTTATGAAAGAGAAGATGAGAAATGATATAAAAATATAGATAATTGGAATAAGGTAAAGAATTATTTTCCCACTTGTAATGTTTCTGGAAGAAAACACCTCGGTATATGATGAAGAGGAAATGTAGTTTTCTTCATGTATGAATAAAAAGGCCTCAATGATCATTAATGTCAGGAAAGGAAATAATTTTCCAATGTTTAGTGTTTCAACTGCAAGGAGATAGGACACTGCACAAATAAATGACTCAATAACCCAAGGAAACTATCCCAAAATATGATAATGTATCATGTTCATGCTTATGCTACTACCTCATATGAATAGAAATGATTAATATTATGGTATTTTTATTCAATAATTATTTTATTTTATTATTTTATCAATAAATATTTGGTTATAAGAATCATGTGGTATATATGTATTATACTATTTTACTTCTTCTATATAGATTAGAGAGCATGTGCGATATAATTATGGTTTTAAGGTGATCATGTAATTAAAATATTTAGTATTTCTAATTAAGTCCTACATTATTTTGTAAATATATTGTTATGTTTATTATTGAAATTTAGTTTCCTTCCTTCAATTTTATTTGAGTTTTTGAATGTGGATATACATGTTTTTGACATGTATTAATATTTACTACTTGTGGAATGGATCATGTGTCATGACCCAGACCCGGATGCCACTCAATGGGTGCCCCTATCCTGGTGGGTCACATGGCCTCAATGGATTTTCCTCAAATGCTTGAGGCTTCCTACTAGAAACAATGGCCGAGGGTGTTTCTATTGGGATACTTCTCCCTCATTACAAATGTGTAATGTATAGGGTGAATTTAAAAATAGATAAATAGTGGAAGTAATATATTTATGTATAAGGAACAATAAAAAATAGGAAAAATTGTAACAATAATTTAAAAAACTGGAATAACATTCAACAACTGATGATAAGTCATGTCACTAGAAAAAAAATGAAAATATGGATATAATACAATAGAAATAACATATTACCAAATGTATAAAGGAAATCAAAGACAGTCCTAAGAATCCTGATATACAACATGTTACTCTACTATCATGATCCATACTAAACAAAAAAGAAATCATGTTTTTGAAGCTATATTGTTCCCTTTGTCAACACCTGTAACCATGTAATCTATCAGGGTACCAAACAACACCTCGAGATGGTGTGAGATTAATCTCATTGGGACACCACCAATGGTTTCTATAACATCTAGAATGTGAAATTGAAATTTAAAAGTGTGAAAGAATACATATATAGTGTAATGTCGTACACTGTAACTAAATACACAAGTAACTTCTTCGTTCATTGTCTAGTGACTGAACATGTAAAACATTTACTATTTTATTATTACCATTTTATACATAAGTCACATGATATAAATTTAAAATGTTTCATGTTGTAGTAAGGATACCAATAATGATATTTAATAGTGATTTCACATGTTAATAATCAAGGTGATGTAGACATCTAGGGTCATCAACTCATTAATAACTGTAACCTAGAAAGTGTAAGAGTGAAATACAAGGAGACTATTCTCATGAATTCCATAATAATATGCCTACTTAATCCAAGGTTATCGCCTAATTTCAAACACGGCTAAGCAGATACAGGACACTACGGTCTGTAACTCGGGCACCTCCTTGCCAATGCTAGATCGAATGAGTGTATCCAAGTCATATTGAAATGATATTGAAGGGATCATATGGTGTCAAACCGGGCATCGATATAAAATAGAAGGATAAGAATCGAGGTGGGTATCAACATACGAATGATGTATCCTTGAATCAGAATGGGGTTCCTGAGTACTCAAGGAATCCCCAAATAAGAATCTATGGAAATCACAAGTTAGACTATTTCTTGTATAAGTATTAATCTATGTAGTATTTCATTTTATTCAAGAATTTCCTTTCATTAGTTTTATATGGTCATATAACATGAAACCATTTAATCATGTCATTTAGTTTAATCCATTACTTTAATTAGTGTGACAAGTCCATGTATTGTACAAAAATTATTAATTATTCCATTTATAGTATATATAATCATTGGGGTTCATTCTTATAACTTCCATTAATGTGTAAAGGGGTGCTATAGACATGGAACATATTAATCATTCACATTTAATCTAGTCACATTGTATACTTAGTATACATTCCAATTTTCATTTCACATTTAATTATCAATATCATTAAATTACCTCAGGCAGATCAACTAGTAAACATACATGGTACTTTACATTAGGAAATTCACAATTTTAATCATGCCATTCAATTTAAGAATGATTGACCATATAAAGGTCATGCCATGTCACACCCTAATGGTGGATCAAACTCATCACATACTAAAAACCTTATTAAGGCATAACATCCTATATGGGATGAATAGGTTTTGGGAACATCCAAAAAAAATTAATCAGATATTTGGAAATAGAATAAATATATGGTTCTAATGATTATAATCAATCTATATAAATTCAATTAAGGACAAATGATGAAATCTGTGGGCCCCACATGACAATTCTAAAAATACTGATATCAAGGGATGAGTTATAGACCACCCAACATAGGCTTTATGACTCACCTCATCCGGAATTGTCCTTTGATTTGGCTTATAGCAGTGTAGATCAACGGAAAGGAGAAAAAAATCATACCCAAATAACTATGTCAAGATCCAGAGAAAAGAGGAAAGGCTTAAATAGACAGGATATCTTACAATTGTACATCCAACATCACGAATGAAATCTTGAACTTATCCCAGATGAAGTTGATATTTGAATCCCTATACGGTTCCTTCAAAAATCTCTAAAATGAGATCCATGGAGATAAATAACGCATAAAAATGGATTTGGGAAGATGGAGGGACTAAATAGATAATTAAGGGAAGATTTATAAAATTACCAAAAAATAACTTCTCCATAGTTTAACAAACCATGAACAATTACTAGGAGAAAGGGGAACTAGAATGGGTATGCCATACTACCATCTGACAACTGTGTTTGGTGGCTCTAGCTAGAAAAACAACATCTACACGGTTAGGATAACTGTGTTTCAACTGTGCGCGAACAATGTGACATGGATATTTTCCCCCAAAATAATTTTTACGGGCTCTGAACAAGCCCCATACACCTTTGGGACTATTAAAAACTAATAAGACAACCACAAAAGGTAAATGATAAATAATTTGACCAAAAATTAAAGGATCCATACATGAATGAAAACTGGGTTCTTATAGTCTTCCCCCGTTGAAAGAACTCATCAATGGGATCACCTTATAAGTGTATAGAAACAATATCATACAAAAATTCTTGCCACTGATCATGTAAATCCACTTCCATCTACCAATTCCTATCCTATACTCAGTCGTGCTACCATAGCACCAATACATGTTAGACAAACTGACCTAATAGATCATTTGTGATCCGTTCAGTGATGAATACTAGACACTCCCCAAAGGTACCATCATCATCAAAATCGACATCCTTAGGATCAAAAGTATGAGACATATCAGCATGATACTGGCTATGATGTAAGACACAGATGACATCATAAATGGAATGGTACCACTGTGGTAATAAAAACTAATAGGATATCGGACCAACTCTCTATAGAATCTCAAACATATATATATAAGGAGGTCAAAAATTTTCTGCTTTCGTAATCTTCTATTCCAAAGCCTGGGCGATACCCTAAGGAAAACATGATTCCCAACCTTGACCTTTATTGGTCATTGATAGCGATCAACATAAGATTTTGGTCTAGAATGAGCATTATTCATAAGCTTTATGATCTTTCGAACATTCTCACATGTCTCCTAAAAGAGATATGGACCTAGTACAATTTCCTCTCATACCTCTATCCATCATAGGGATGAACAGAATGGCCTACCATATAATCCCTCTTACTTATCCATCAAAATTATCACTTGGAAGATGTTATTATAGGAGAAAAAAAGAGAGGGATATGATTCTACCACAAACATCAGAAATAAAGGACACATTCATAGATCATATCCCATATAACCTCAATCATCCATTCTAATTATCCATTGGTCAGAGGGTGAAAAGTTGTTCTTAGAAGAATCTATTTTTTATAGCATTCTAGATACCCTACTAGAACTATGAAATGAAAAAATTATCCCTATATAAAATGATTGTACATGGAACCCCATGTACCCCTATGATTTTATGGATATACAGTTTTCCTAGATCATCCACTGAAAAAGTAACTTGAATAAGAATTAAGTGGGATTATTTCATCAGTCAGTCAATTAATAACCATATATCATTGGTACCCCTTAGTGTCCTTGGTATGATAAATACAAAATCCCTAGAGAAGTCTTCCCATATTCATTTTGGTACTGAAACTAGATATTACGATCTTTTATGTCTCTGGTGCTCTGCCATCACCAACTGACAGGTGGAACACCTAGTGATAAATCCCTCTATCTGATGTTTCATCCAATTCCACCAATACTGGCATCACATGTCCCAATACATATTCGGGATGCTTGTATGAACATCCCACTAGAAGGCATGAGACTCACACATCAACTCACCTCTCATATCTGTAAGAACCTTGATTTTTCTATATAGAAACAAGATGTCCTCTCTCTCCACCGAAAAATTAGGAGGTGGGTTATCTATTGATATAATCACATGAAGAAGTAAGCCTTAAAAATCTGAAAACTATCTACCCTTCACCTATTCAATGAGGGAAGATGTAACTATCCGGGATGGGAGGTAAGAATTCTCATACATCTTATGTTTGACTATTCAAAATCACAACATCTACAACCTTATTTCCCTTCCCAGGCATATATGTAACTTCATTATCAATGATTTATAGATATTTGAACCATATTCGATATCTTAGGATAATATCACATTGAGAAAAGATACATTTGACACTCTTGGGGTTCATGTACACCACAAATCACTCACCCACCAGATAATTTCCTCAGTAACATAAAGTAAGGAAAACTACTACTAGATGAAGGTCATACATTAGATAATTTCTCTCATGATGCCTCAACTGTAAAGATATATACACAATTACTTTTTCCTCCTACATTAGCATTAATCCTAGGATGATTCTCGATGCATCATAGAAGATGGTATAAGCTATACATGGATCTAGAAGAGTCACAAAAGGTGCTCATACAAGCCTCCCTTTCATCCCCTAAAAGGATTTATCACATGATTATATCCATTGAAATTTGAAAAACTTATTTTTAATACAAGTAAGAGGTGAAGAAATATGTTAGATGTATTTAATGAAACACCTGTAATATTATGCCATTTCCAAGAAAATCCATATATCAAAATTTTTTTTGGGGTACTCCCAGGAAACTATAGCACTAACCTTTTCGTAGTCATCAAATACTCATGATTCAAATTTTATATGACCAAGGATGTTATATTTTATGTATATAAGTGGAACTTAGAAAGATTGTACTAAATCTAATGCTATCTTAGTGTAATCATAATGATCTAAATGTTTTTGGCATGGTATTTAAGTGTGTGAGAATACACCAATATTTGATTCACAAATACTGTGAAAAAAGGGTCTAAATAGTGGTGGAACACCCAATTAATATTATCTATGAAAATAGTGGATGTGTTCTTAAGACCAAATGAATAAACATGGTGCCTATATAGACCATACCTACTGTGTAAAGTTGTATGAGGTATGTTTGAGGGAATGAGTTGTACTTGAAGATAACCAGATCTCAATTTTATCTTAGATTTGTCCTTTTCTCCTCGAAGCTAGTCCAATAGATCTTATATGCGAGGAAGTTTATATTGGTTCATGACTATAATCCGGTTCAACCATCTGTAATCCAAGAATAGACGTATGGTTCTATCAACCATTATGGAAAAAATCACAGTTGAACCCCAGGAGGATGTATTGGGACATATAAAAGTTTTGGCCTCTAAATACTCTAACTTCCACTTGAGCTCTAGAATCTATATAGGTGCCATAATTAATGGAGGAATGGATACTAGAGCTTCTTCCAGAACAAGCTCGATTGTAAACTATACCTCTCTCTCATCAGGTAAACTAGAAAAATTATCGGGAAATACATCCCGGAAACGATCCACTACATGAGGGAAATTAATTTTTCATAAACCATAATACTCCATGGCATGATATGTAATATGGGCATTCAATCCACCATGATCATGATGATATGGTTCATCTCTACTAACTTGGACATCCCACTCACCCTTATGTAGATAACAGATGCCCTCTAGTGATGTAAGAGATACCACACAACAATAGTAGTCCAAAAAATTGTGATTCTGAATCATCTAATCCATCCATAGTATGTCATTTAAGCCTATTATCTAGTGAAAACTGATGTTCCATAAGAAAAAAGAACAACCTACCTCAAGAGGGCAGTCCTCGCATTAGTGTATTCCCTCTTTTCGCTCCCATAACTGTGTATCTTGTGTCATTACACCCTATTAATACTATATCTTCAGTCAGAGTCATTCCATAGAATATTCATTAGATAAAATAGTTTAAATTATATGTATGAAATAAAGTAGATACTATTGTTGATGCCACAAGAATAGTAATTCACTCTATAGATGGTCCCGAAGCCTGATCCTCAGGTATTGGTTGTAGTGCATGCAACTGTCCTGATCCACATGTATGTGTAACACATGGAATAACATGATCATAATTACTCTGTTTGTGAAATTGGTTATCAGGGGTCTAGATACCACTTACATGACCCCATTCTTATGCTGACCTATCGGTTCCATTCTAACTCCCTTCCTAATGCAGTGTAAAAGAACTCGCTCCTAAAAGTAGATCTTCCATGAATCCTTTTCCACCCGCGGATGGTAGAAATGTCCAATAGAAATTCTTGAGATTCCAAATATGGCCACAATCCCAAAACTCCAATGGGTCTCTATTACACTAATTCTTCGAATTCACCCCTTCGTCGAAACTGGTGACACAATTTAGAGCTATCGAAACAGGAACTCTGGTTGTCACTCCCCGAACGAGAAACCTCAAGAGAACATTTGCTTCCACTGTAAGAACTACTTTCCTTATACAACACTGGTCCTCTATGTCGAGTATTATTATCATCCCTCATGTTTCTCTAGGTTAAAATATCTTGACTCACTATTGAAGAAAATATAGGAAAGCGAAATAAATTCACCTACATACAGATGACATACTAGATCCCATCCTCAATATGTCTAGCACACAAAAGATCATCATGAAATAGAAGTAGTGAAAAGCATTATAACTAAAGGAAACAATCTAAATATTTCATAACTAACAAAAAAACAGCTCAAGATGCATGGAATCTCTAGTTATGTCAGATCTCAACATCTTAAGAATGAACTGATCATAAAAGGAAGTATATAAATCAACTCATAACTGGCCTTGATGAGAAATGTCTTGGGTAATCAAATCCCACCAACGCTTCACTAAATCCCACATCTTTAATATGTAATGATTAAACCTATGCTCTGGAGGCATCTCCAGATTCTCAAAGGTAGATTGAATGGCTCCTAGGAAAGACTCAGTATCCTGCGGACATCCATCCCCTTAGAATATAAGTTTATGCCGATGTTGGAACTCATGAGTTATATCATCCATAATATGAGAAAGTCATGGATCACCATGCATGGAATTCATCAGACGCGGGAAATAATCACTAACATGGCCATCATTGCATAGATCTGTTACAAATGGTGGTTCCTTGAGTGGAACTCTAGGAGGTAAGACTGGCATCTAAGGGCCCACCATGTCTGAAGCATGGTTATCACCACCTTATATAGTATGATATGAGGATAATGTGGCGGCACTGTTAAATAATTTCCAAGATCACACCTCAGAAAAATCACAAGTAAAAAGATGGATTCACTAGAGAAAACAAACTGTAAAAAAACTCACTACCCAAAGAATACTATCCCAACTACCCACTTAGACGGACATGTATCAGTATGTTCTCATGTATAAGATTTATATCTTTTTACATTTAATTTCCAGGTTCAATCATTTACCTTTCATGTTAATAAAAATGTGGGATAAGGATGTGCCAAAAAAATTAGATGTCATGATTCAATTTAGAATGGATAGTGAATTTTTGTGAATCAGGTCCCATACACCTTATCAATGGAAACAACACCAATTTATTTATAGAATAGTGTATTTACTTGGTAAATTATTCATCCCAACACATGAGGGTGCATACACCTCATGAATTTAGATAGGCAATCACTAAACCACATCCAAGAGTAACAAAGGCATAAGATAAATATCACAACATCACATAGAAATCACATGAATATAATGCAATGAAAAATAGTGAAATCCACCTATATCGCAAGGCAATAAGCAAGACATGCAAATTTCATGTTCCTATAATGATACATTTAACAATTCTCCTTTACATCATATCATTGGACAAAGGATGATATAAAATACTCAAATATAGTAATATTCAACAACACCACACATCATGTCCATCACTTAATGGTTAAATAATATCAACTGTAATAGGAAAAGGTAGAACAATAATTACAATTTTTGGAAACATGGTATTTACCCTCAACATGGGTTTGCAACGCCCAAGAATGACTTTTTACCATGTCCCATGTGTTACTAATCTCCAATATAGTATCACCAAATAGTAAATAATGAAAGGAAACCCCTTTGAAAACACTTTGTGACGTCCCGGACCCAGATGCCACTTAATGGATACCTATATCCCACTGGGCCACAAGGCCTAAAACATATCACCACAAACTATGGAGGCTACTAACAAGTAGGGAGGTCCTGGGGTGTGCCCATTGGGAGACTATGCCCTCTTTAAAAAATTGTGGCACAATGGGATAATGTAAACATAGATAAATAGTCAAGGCAATATATGTTAGAAGAAGGCACAATGGAAAATAGATACAATGGTAACAATAACTGAAACAACTATAATTTAATTAAACAAATGATGATATGTTACATAACTTGAAAACATTAAAACACGAATATGAGAAAATAGACAGATGAAATTCCCCAATCAATATAGGAAATAAAAGACTATTTGAAGCATCTCGATCTCTAACTCGGTCCAATGCTATCAAGATCCATAATGAACAACAAGAAATCATGTGTTTGAAGAATTAGGCCTTCCTTTCTCATCACCTACAATCATTTAATCTACATCGGGTACCAAACAACATCCATAGAGGGTGTGAGATAAATCTGAATGGGAAACCACCAATGTTGTATATACCATCAATCCCATGTAATGGAAATGTAATAGTGTGAAAGAATGAATATATAGATTAAATAAGTACAATGTAACTAAGTACCCAAGTACATTTTTCATCCCTTAGCTGGTGTCTGAACATGTAAACAATTCATAATTTTATTGTTAAAATTTTATAAATAAGTCTCATTTAAGCAATTAAAAAGGATCCAATTTGTAAAAAGGATATCTGTAATGATATTTAATAGCGAATTCCTAATGTAATAACTAGGGGGATGTAGACATCAATGTTTGCAGACTCAGTAATAATTATATCCTGGAAAGAGTAAAAGTGTAATCTAAGGATAATATTCCAAGGCATTCCACAATAATATACCTACCAAGTACAAGGTCATCATACAATATAAAACTGTTCTATGCTGAGAAAGGGCCTTATGGGCTGTAACCATGGCCACAACTTATCAATTATAGTTACAATGACTGTATCCAAGGAATCTGTTAATGATATTTAAGGGATCCTAAAATGTCATATTGGGAATCCAAAGAATAGACAAGGATCAGGGTATAGGTGGATCTCAACTTGAGAAAGCATAATCCTTGAATAAAAACGAATTATGGAGTACTCATTGCATTCCCTGATTATAATCAATGATAAGCTTGAGTTAGAACATTACTATTTACATAAGAAGTCATGTAATATTTCAGTTGATTTAATCCTTTTCATTCATTAGTGTGATATTGTCAAGTAACATGCAATATTTTAATTAAGTAATTCAGTTCAAGCCTTTCAATTCCTTAGTGTGAAAAGTCCAAGGAGATTGAAACCTTTAATAATTATTATATTTAAGTCATATTTAATAATTATGGTTCATTACACTACCTTCCATTAATGTGTAATGTAGTTCTATGGACATGCATCCCATTAATCATTCACATTTAATATAATCAAGTCATATACATAGTATATCGTCCAATTTTCATTTCACATTTAATTAAAAATATCAAGCACTTACCAAAGATGGGTTATGTGTTAAATAAACATGGTACATTCAATTATAAAATAAACAATTTAAATAACCATTCAATATAGGAATGCTTACACTTCGAAAGGTCAATCTACGTCAAACCCCAATGGTGGCTTAAACACATCAAATACTAAAAACCCAATTTTGGAAAAACATACTACATGGGATGAATGGAGTTTTGGGAATAACCACAAATAATTAATCACATATTTATAAATAGAATAACCAACAAGTTATATTGTTTATAATCATGGAATATAAATTCTATAAAAGGAAGCCGATGAAATCATTAGGCCCCACATGATAATTTAAAAATTAACGAACATGAGGGATGAGTTATAGAACACCCACATTGGGGATGTCCGAATATCCTCCGCTAGTATTGGCACCTGATTTGTCTTGGATTATAGCAGATCTATGAAATGGAAAAAACCCTCATACATTGACAACTAGTTTGAGAGCAAGAGAGTGGAGGAATGGAATAAACGAACTCGAGTACTTATCGTTGCACATCCAAAGCAACGAACAAAAGATCAAACAGATCTTGGATTAAGGAGATCTTTTTATCACTGTATTTTGCCTTAAAAAATCACAAAAATGATATACATGGAGGTAAATCCCACATAATCGTGGATTAGAGAAGAAGGAGGAATCTAATTAGATCATCGCGGAAAAATTTATAAAATTACCCAAAAAATAGAATGTTCATGGTTTAACAAACCATGAAAAAACCAAGCATAGTTACCTCGTTAGAAGGGGTACTTTCATGAGTTGGCTGCAAAACTGTTTGCTAACCGTGCGAGGTAGATCTGTCTATAAAAACACCATCCAAAAAGTTAGGCTAACCATACAACAACCTTGATCCGACTGTGATACTTATCCATTTTATACAATTATATTTGTTCCAGGATCTGAATAAGCACCAGACACCCCTTTGACCTTTACTAACTAAATAAGTATTCTCAAATGGTCCATGATAAATAATTTGAATGAAATTTTAGGGATCCATATATGATAAACGAACCATGTTAATATAATAAGTAAAATTTTGTAAATTGTTTTTCAACGATAACATATTCCATCTTTTAGGGAATCAGTATATATTTTAAAGATAAAAGAATGAATTATGGACCATATAATTTTTTAAAAGTTATTTAGGTCTATAAAATTTATCTTGAACGTTCATTTCTAGGTTTAAGGGATGATGTCAAAGTAGATCATAGAACAACAAAATAATAATATTATATTAATGAAATGTAAAGTTATCAAGTAAGATTATTTTCTCATTTTCTTATCTGAATATTAAAATAATCCATCAACTATAGGAAAATTATTTAAAAAAAAACATTATTTGTTTACTATTTTTCATGAGAAATAAACATTCATTTTACTAATCACGAGATATATGGTTTTGTGATAGTTAACTTTCAAATGAAAATGTTCTATGTCACACTCTATTAAAATTAGATAGTTAGATTTATCTTCTATTTCCATGTTATCACATTACCCTAATTATTTTCTACCTGAAATCCTAGTTTTGTGGTGACCTTAACTTTCCCCTTTTAATCTTATTAAGATGGTAATTTATTAACCCTAATTCTGATGTGTGTTTCCAAAAATGGGATTTTGAAGTATCAACCATTTATTATTAAAATAAAAAAACATATTTTGATGACTAAATTTGTCGATATAGGTGACAATGTAACAACCAATGATTTTATGCAATATCATTTTTTATATTATTATTCTTCTATAATGTACATTACACCGAAAACCAAGATTAAAAAAACAATAAAATATTATTGTGATAGTTGTGAACTAGCCATTGGAATTGTTGTAAAGTATAATATTATGTAAAAATATAGTTTACACATATTTATAAATAAATTTATTGGGAAACAATTAATTATAAAGAAGAATAAAAACCAATTTAACATAAGAGATATGTTTTAATAAAAAACTATTATTTGATTACAGAAATGAAAGTTTATATTAATAATTTTAATTAATCAATATCAATGAAATATATTAATGAAATTTATATGATACATATTCAATTATTTTTTTACATTCTGCTAATTGGTGTGATGAGATTAATAGAAGAATCAATACAATATTATGCATGAAAGATTATATTTCTTAAATACAGTTTTACTACCTTCTAATCTCGTACTTATATAAAAACTAAACTTTTACACTCTTATAAATTCTAAATAATAATAAAAAATTCATTTTATCAAATAATAATGTTAATAATATCTTAGGATGATTTTTTGGTATTTTTCAGAAAAATGTTTATTTAATAGTGAATAATTAAAAATCCCAATTTTTATAAAATTGTAATTTTTGTTATATTAATTATATATTTATTATTTGAATATTAACCACAATTATTAATGTAGGAATTAAATTAATATATCTTATAAATAAAAATATGGCATATTTATATCATGGAGGAAGTAAATAAACGTTTTAAAAATGTTAAGTTCTGTGTTGTGATTTTTGGGAAACATAATTTTTTATTCATATTTTTATAAATAATAGAATAATTTAAAATTAAACTTATATTAATAAAATATAATAATAAATTAATATTTTTTATTATTATAATGAGATAATATTATGAGACTTTAATAAATTGTTTAATGGGTCATGTAAGAATTATAATATTAAATCGGTATTTTTTTTGTAAATGATGATTTTGTATAAAAATTTAATTTCTAATAAGAAGAAATCTATTTTCAAAAAATGGAGGCTATTTTTTATTTTTAAATTATTAAATAAAATTATGGTCTAATTTTTGGGTTTTTTTAAAATAATTTAATTTTTTGTGAATATTTAAATATTGTAATTTATTGTATAAGCTAAATACATGAATAACTGAGACATATGTGATGTATGGATCCTATAATACCATAATATAAAACAATAATTAATTAATTTAATATATTTAGTGTTAATGTTAAGACTATTCATAGTCTTGAGGTAAAATAATAATCAAATAAAAAAAATAATTTGAAAACACCCCTCTCCTCCACTATAAATATCATCCTTTACCACATATTCTCCTCCCACCTCATAATCAATAAAACATTCCAATTCCAACCCAATCCTACCACCAAGCCTCTTACCCATGTAGAAGAGCCTTAGGTTTCAAATAAATGTGAAACTGAAGCCCCTTAAAAAGGATCTCTTGGAGAAAAAATTAGAGGGGTAAAATCCTCTTTCATTTTCCATTATTTTTATTTCCATTTATTTTCTTTTCTTATCATTTACATAACTAATATTAATAAACATAAATTATTAAAACATTATATTGTACATACAATAATTTTATTCTTATAATTTTAAATCAACCATCATGTTTCTTATCCATTTCCTTTTATTTTGAAGATGAAATCGTTGTCCAGGAGGTGCCAATTTACCACCTTCATGGATGAAAATTTTAATTTTTCAATTACACCTTAAAGGATAGTCATAAAACAATTTTTATTTTCAAAAAATGTTATAATATATGTATTAAATCCAATTTAATTTTCTTAATCCAATATATATTTGATATTAATTAGTAAAAAACTACTCCCTGATGATCGAGAAAACACCAAAATAATCGAATCCTTTATCGTTAACATTTTATCTATTGAAACAACCTATTAAAAGAAAAAATGATATATAAATCCATTAAATATAATTCATATTAATTATTAACATATAATTTCAATTTTTGATGACCATTCCAATTTCACATTATCTTTCATACATATATACCAGAGAACGACTCACGAAAACCAAAGAAATAAACACTTTTGAATGAAAAGAATAAATATTATAATGCATTAAGAAGACCATAAATGAACATAATAATGTTATAATATATCAAATTAATTTTTAATATGTTATTAAATAATTTCTTAGTTAATATAATTTCATTATCCTGGATGATATGTACATGTGTCTAACGATTTCAGACATAAGTTAAAGGGTTCATCATCTAAATTTTATTTTTTTATATTTAATTAATTAAAAACATATTTTTTATATGTGGTTTATGTATAATTTTTATAATATAATGATTCTATTTATATTAATGGTATTCAATGATTCATTTTATGATTATCAATTTTTGGTCATATGATGTTACTGATTACAAAGTGGTAAGAGTTTCTCCACAAATCTCCATTTTTCATTTGGGTTATGCTTACTCTATCATTTCCCAAATGTAATTATAATTTTTTTTATTAAAATCTAATAAATTCATTTTATATGTTCAAAATTCATATATCTAGAAAAGTTTATGTTTTTTATGGGGAAATACTTTTTTATAAGGTTCTTTTTTCAATTCCTCCTAATAAGAAAGCCTAATTTAATTGAACCTTCCAATTTAATATCCATTTTCAAGTAAACTCAATAATATATTTTAATAATCCAATTAAATCACCATTTTTATCATGAAAAACTATATTATTTCAATTTTTATGGAAACAATTAATAATTTTTTCATTTTAAATTCATTTTAATATTTTTCCATTAACCACACTAAAGACACTCATTTCTATTATTTCTTAAAATCACTTCTTACATGTTTTCACCTTGTTTAGACATCATTTTGTCTTAAATATAATATTAATTTCTATATATATTTTTTCTTGTATATTGAAGTTTGAACTATTATTTATGGCATATATAAATTATTTTCCTAAAATAACTTTTATTTAAAAAGTTCAAGGGCATATATCTCATAAATTTATCAATTATTTTGTTATAAAATTATTATATATGATAATGATTCAAATATATCAATGTAGAATGGTAATATTTTATTTAAATATATATTTTTAAATATATTGTTAAACTTATGAGAAATGCATTGGACTTAGTAAGTGATGGGTGGAGCCCGCTATAGCCTTTAGATTCATCGGTAGGTATCAAGAGATAAACTAGATCGAGTTTCGTCTAAGTCCTTTCCCATTTCTATAGAATTATTTCATTGATGCGTTGATGTTATATTAATGATATACGACAATATGAATTCCCTAATTATTATATTATTTATTGATAATAAATGTTATTATTCAACTAGTAGAACATTAATGGATATATTTTATTCACATATGATAATCATTATGAAATTATTCAATTAATTATTATTCTTGGCATATTTTTCTCTGGTTATTAATTCAATGGAATTTTTTTCAGTTAATCAACTTTAAAAAAAATTATACTTTTTTATGATATCATCTGCTATATTTATCACCCTTACTGATAATCTGAGCTAACATGTTTCATAAGTATTATTTTCCCCAGGATTCCATGATGTATATTCTTAATTACATTCAAGGATAATATAAGAGTTTTTGGATATTTCCTATGGATTTTATATGTTTTTTTAATTAATATTTGAAAGGTAATACATAATTTTGTATCTAGCTTTCCAAATCTACTATATTATTTGGTCCTTCTAGATGTGAAGTCTTATTCTTAATACCAATGTATTGAACAACGGAAGTGGATTTGGAATCTGAGGTCTAGGTCATTATAATTAATATTAGACAAAATTTAGTAAAAACCTTGGAACTAGATTTAAAATACATAGATAAGGGAATATAACCTTAAGATAGTCATGTTGGATCGGGTTATACCAAATATACATAAGAGGGGGGGGGGGTGAATTGTGTCTTTGTCAATTTCTTTGCATAATCGTTATCTATCCTATTACCTATATATCAAAGCTTTTAGTAGTGAAAAATAAATAGTGCAGGAGACACTATGTATAGTGGTTCGAGGAACAGAAGGCCCCTAGATGACACCACCAACACTCTACTCAACGAGCTTAGTGATTTTCACTATCTGGTCCTCTTGTCAACAGATTGTTCCACAACTGAGTAGAGGTAGATGACACATTTAAAATCTAAGGCAAAATAGAGCCTTCTGGTTCAAACACAGAACCTAATACACAGCTTAGTACTATAGGCTGATCACTCAAGATAAAAGAGTATTTGGTCGTTGAATTTTTTTTCCTAGTTGTTCTTCACAATTGCAACAAAATGCAACTGACATTAGATGGATCATCATCTTCAGAAATAATTATCTTTAAGTAAGAGTCATTCTGAGTTGATCCATTTGCAGTAGAAATAGAAATATAATTCTCAACATGAGTAGTAGATTCAAAATAGATCTTTGATTTCAAATAGGTGAATCTTCTGTTGTGTTTCTTCTTCTTCAATAAACAGAGCTTTTTCACTTTTCATAATTAGCAGATCTATAGATCATGATAGTCTCTGTTTTTCTCCTTTGTATATTTTTAGTTTTTGTTTAGCAGTTCTTGTATATATAATCTCTATTTATATCACATCTATATTTTTTAAAATATATATCATAACTATGAGCACTTATTCTATAAATTTAGATCCAAAAAGTCACCTTATGAATCGTGATATTCAAATATTTGAATTAACAGATCAGTCATAACTCCCCTTGAAATTTGGCATGAAAGGATCATTTTAAATTGATCCATTGAAACATAGATAAAACGACTTTGAATCAGTTGAAGACATGTTTTAAAAACAGTTTTTAATCCAGCTTAAAATCAGCCTAATAATTTTCTTGTAGACTATTGCATAATAATATCATCTTTAATTTTCCAACACTAAATGTATTGTTGAATTGTATATAATGAATCTTTTGAATGAAAGGTAGATCAAAAACGCAATGTTTATGATGCATCCTTAAAACGCAATGTTGAAAAAAAACATAAGTTTGATTATCCATAATTTTCTTTTCAACATCCAAATAAATGATAAATGATCCATACTTTTTTAAGATTCCAAACGTAAGGTACATGATCCACAAATTTGATGAAACACAAGGTTGTTTCCAAAAGTAAGGTTGATGAACCATACTTTTGAGAAATTAATGTAATGTTTAAAACATACGTAAGATTCTTCTCCCATAATTTTCAATATTCCAAATGTAGGGTTCTATTTTAATATAGGGTTACTCTTCCATAATTTTCCAATAACATATCGTAGATTAACCATGCTTTTCTGATATCTCTTTAGAGTATACACCGCATTCCATAGTCACGCTACACTTCTCCACATTGGGTATGAATAGTGTTTCCTGAACACACTGAATTGATTTACGAACACTTTAACACTTGTTTCACGTTGTATAAATAATTGAATACTCTTCCAAAAATAAGAATATATAAAATATTTAATTTCTGAAATATACTTAAAGTAAAATAATTAGAAAACAATTGAGGGTATTTTGTGATCATCAATACCATTATAAAGACATTGAGTATTGTTCTCAACAATCTCCCCCTTATTAATAATAAAATCATGTATTGTTAAAAATAACACTTTCTCAATAATCTCCCCCTTTTTGATGATCAAAAAACCCATAAAATAATAAATGAAATTAACATCCAAAATTAATTAAATAATGTTTATAATTTTCTTTAGATGAAACAATATTTTATTTTAACAAGATTATAAATTTTTTTTGTATCCATAATCATAATATTAAATTTCTCCCCCTTTTTCTAATGTGATGAAAAAAAATATTATCCAATTTCTACCCCAATAAATAGAAAAAAATTCTCCAATAAATTTGAAATAATGATTTAGAACAATTAAGGTACAATTTATGTGCCATGTGAAATAGTTAAAATAAAATTTTGGGTTTATCCAAATTTATCCCCAATTTTTTGATATAAAAAAGTATGATAGAAGATGGAATAAAACACATTTTAATATAGAAATAAACTTAAGTAAATGATATTATTAACTGTTTGTTAATAAATGAATCTGGATTACTGGCATATCTAATCAAAGACAGTAAAAAAAATAGAAAAAAAATATAGAATGAAATAACATTTCATTAAAACAATATGTAACTATTACAATTATGATGAACACAAGAATCAAGGTGTGGTAAGGGTATGAGAGAGGTTATATCTCCTCTAAACTACTGCCTTGATTTCTATCAACTTCTCTCTTATCCATCTCATTATTAAATCTTTTCATTTGATAATAAGATCTCTATTATCCTATGTCATATGAATATCTTTGATCATATTTACTCTGAAAAACTCATTAAGCCTCTATTCCTTCTCTATAAATAAAGATAACTTCTATGTGAACCGTGTCAGTACAATTCTAAAACATGGTTCACATGAGGTCAACTGGTCAACTAGAAACTCTTGATTATCTAACCGTATTGAAAAAGGGGCACAAATACATTTAAGGTTCTGCAATCTGGCATTAATATTCTCCATAAACACTATAATAGCCTGAAATCTTCTGATTAAATAAAGTGAAGTACCTAATGTACTGGCCTCACTGGGTTTGACATGTCAAAATTGTTACTCCGTGAAAGATCTAAATTCCATTAAATCTTTCATCATAACCATCTCAGATTTCATCTTTGTAACTTCATTTAACATTTCCTTCTTAAAAACCTCAACTTCCTATCTTAAAACTGTACTTGCTTTCAGTCTCTGAAAATTCAATTGTTCTTAATCTAAGGCTCTCTTTATAACATCATTTTCCAATTCCAAACATGAAATATTTCTGTACATCTCTTATACTTCCTTATTCACTAAATCAGATGCAACCTAAGATTGATTCTCATTCACAACATGTACATGATGCAGCTGCACTATAGGTAATTTCTCAGCATCCTAGTTTTCATTATCTTCCTCTTGAGTAGGTTTTGCAACAGATTTTTCCTCCGAATATTTCTTAGACTCATCCACAAAGAAATTCTCATTCATTACTTCAGTATGAATCTCAAAATCATTCTATTCCTAGTTTTCAAGTGCTGTAGGTTTCTCCTCATGAGAATCATCTTCATGGTCTTCCTCTATCTGTGGATTTTCCAAAAAAAATCTTGATCAACATGGACTTGATCATTTGGATTTTGGGAAACTAAATATCCTTCACTAAGAACTGTCTCAGTTATAGTTTTTGTTTGATATTATTGTTCTATCACTTCTAGAGCTAACATTATTTCTCTACTGGATGAGTCACCTTATCTTGATTTACTTCTCCATGTAGTATTTCTTCAACTATAGTTTCTCTAACAAACTTATAGCTTAAGAGATCACGAGATGTAAAAACCTGTGAAGTTACAACAGGCTCTTCAATAAGATTATAATACCAAGTCCTTTCTAACTAATGTCATTCTTAACTTCTTTCTTAATATACTTCTATAAACTCAATCCTATGTCTTCTTGATACAACACGAATTCATGATTCAGCTTGTCCTTCCTCTAATTTTTCTGTTCGGGCATGGGCACTTTTGTCATCCTATTCTGCTTCAACAGGTCGTAGTTTTACTCTGATAGTTATCCAGAAAAATCTAATTTTTCTCAATGTACTAGAATTAAAGATATTACTGTGGTGACATTTCACTTGAGCACCCACTAATCTTATCATATCTATCTTAAATAGAATTTTGGGGATGAATTGTCCAAAAGGATAAAAGTTCATCCTTGGCACTGGTTGGAAACAGTAACTGAGATACCATACCATCTATCCTGGAAATATATATTTGATATCACTCAGCAGCAAAAGAATTATGTTCAAATATGAGTAATGTATCTTTTCCATCTTAAACCTTCTAGGTGCAATAATAATTTGCACAAACATAATAAAAATTTTCTGATATGATTCCAAATCCTTCACAAACATTTTCTGTATAGATGTAGTTCTAAACAAAAAGGACATAATATCTTCTAAATTATGTACAGAATCACCAAATATTATTTAAATCAAAATGAAAAACTCCCTTATGTGGGTGATTAAGAATTTGATCTATTTTTACAAATGAGATTGAAAAATATTGATCCTCAATCTTTGCAAAAATAGAATCCTCATCAGTTCCCAGACTAAACTGTAATGACTTAAAGAAATGAAGATGGTCTACCTCATATAGAAACTCTGTATTATATCCATTAAACCATTGTTTAGGGTTATGGAAATCAAGAGCTTCCTTCAGCAACAGGTTTGTCAGATATAACCATCCATGATCTATGACATTTCCTTGAAAAAATTTCCTTCCTACCGAGTGCTGCCTCTTGGCAGTGCTGGTCTCAGACTCTTCGGTTCTTTTGGTTCTGGTAGTTTCTATCATGAATCTCTGAAGGATAGAAAAAGGATTAGGGTTTTGAAGGTTCAGCTTCGGATTGACAAAGAGCGATAATGCTTCGCCAGTGAGAATGAGAATGGGTTTTTGGAAGAAATTAAAGGATTCCTAATTCTAAAGGTTTCTGGAAGCCTTGATTCTCGTGTCATCAATGTTCATTGCATAAATTTTAAAAACAAAAAAATACACATTTAAAAACAGATCTCATAAAACAAAATATAATGTTTGAAAAACAAATTACTAAGTTATTTTAAACATTATAATTTTAAATATCATAATCAATTGAATAAAATAAATCTTTATTTAAAATTTAATAAACCTAGCTCCCCCTTAATAAAATAAAATCTTTCAGTGGGTAGTGGTTTAGTAAAAATATCAGGTAATTGAATTTCAGTACTTACATATTATTAAAAAACATCATTTTTAAGGACATGGTCTCCTAGAAAATGGTGTTTTATATCAATAATCTCAGTCCTAGAATGATTAATATGATTTTTTGAAATATTAACCACAATAGTATTATCACAGAAAATGGGAATACTATAAAATCTTAGTCCAAAATCCATAAGAGTGTTTTTTATCCACAAAACATGTGCACAAAAAATCCCAGCAGATACATATTCTGCCTCGACTGTTGACAGGGCAACTAAGTGTTGTTTCTTACTTGACCATTACAATAAGGATTTTCCTAAAAAGTGACAAGTTCCTGAGATTATTTTTCTATCTAATCTAAAAATTCCAAATTCTGCATCTGAATATGAAATTAAAATAAAATCAAACGTTTTGGGATAAATAAGAGATTGAAAAACATTTCCTTTTAAATATTTAAAAATTCTTTTAACAGTAGTTAAATGGGATTCTTTAGTGTTTGACTAAAATATTTTACAAAGACATACTTAATACATTATATATGTTATTCTAGAAGTAAGATATAATAAACTACCAATCATACCTCTATATAACTTATTGTCAACTGATTTTCCAGTTTTATCCAAATCATGTTTTATATTAGTACACATAATAGTTGTATATATCTTGTTATTTTCAAATCCAAATATCTTTAGTAAATTGGTAATGTATTTTCTTTTATTCAAAACATTTCCAAAATATTGTTAAAAAATTTGTAGTCCTAAAATGAAATATAATTCTCCCAGTATACTCATTTAAAAAAAATTCCTTATATTTTAAAACTCTTGGAAAAGAGATTTATTTTTTGAACCAAAAATTTCATCATCAACATAAATTTGAACCAATAAAATATGATAATTTACTGTTTTCTTGAATATTATTGGATTTGAAAATCCAACAGTAAAATCTTTTTTCAAAATAAAAGACCTTAATATTTCGTACCAAGCTCAAGGTGCTTCTTTAAGACTATAAAGAGCTTTAGTATGTTTAAAAACAAAATCTGGTTTTGTGAATTTTCAAAAGAAAGATGTTGCTCAACATAAACTCCCTCCATTAAATAACCATTTAAAAAGGTAGACTTAACATCCATCTGAAATAATTTAATGTTAATATGAGATGCAAGGGAAAAAAGGATTCTAATGGATTCTAATCTAGGTACAGGTGAAAATACCTCATCATAATCTATACCTTCTACTTGATTATATCCTTTAGCTACTAGTCTTTCTTTATTTGTAGTTATTATTCCTTTATCATCTTGTTTATTTCTAAAGACCCATTTTTCTCCAATAACTGGATAATTCGGTGGTCTTTCAACAAATTTCCATACATCATTTCTTTTGAATTGGTTTATTTCTTCTTGAATTTCTATCATCCATCTTTCATCAACTAAAACTTCTTCTACAGACATGGGTTATAATTGGGATAGAAAGGCCGAAAACTCAACAAGATTTCCTACGTTCCTTCTATTTTTTTATTCCTATTTCTATGTCTCCTATTATAGTTTCTAAAGGGTGATTATTCAGGGTCCTTGACTGTCTAGGTAGTACACTTATAGGTTCTTCAGTGTGATGTTCTTCTGAACTGAACTGAATATTATTTATATCATTTTCAAAATCATCATTCAGGTTCTCAAGCCTCATGTTATCATTAGAGTCAGATTCATCAATTTGATATGTACTTTTCTCAAAGGGATCAAATTTATCAAATTTCACATGAACTGATTCTTCACCAATACTTGAATTTTTATTAAAAACTATATAATCTTTGGAAGTAACAGAATATCCTAAGAAAATTCCTTAATCAGACTTTGGATCAGACTTACCAATATTTTCTTTGGTGTTTAAGGTGTAAACCTTGCATTAAAAAACATTGAGGTAATATACTTTAGGTTTTCTGTTATTCTAGAGTTCATAGGGTGTCTTTTTCAAAATTGTTCTAATTAAAACTCTATTCATTATATAGAAGGCAATACTTAAAGCTTCTACCCAAAAATAGGTAGGAAGACTATATTCATATAGCATATTCCTAGCCATTTCATGAATAGTCCTATTTCTTCTTTTAACAATTACATTTTTTTGAGGTGTTCTTGGTGTAGAGAAGGTGTGTTTAATACCCATATTTGAGAAAAATAATTGAATTCTAGATTCTCAAATTCTCCACCATGATAATTTTTTAATGAAATTATTTTAAAAACTTTTCCATTTTGAACAGATTTTCAAAAAAAAAAATCAAATAATATAAAAGCTTAATTTTTACATTTTAAAAATAAAAGCCGTGTAAATCTAGAAGAGTAATCAACCAAAACATATAAATATAATTTACCATACAAGCTTGCTACTTTTAAAGGTCCAAAAAAATCCTTAAGGATAAGTTCTAGAGGTTTAGATGTAGCAATTTTATTAACAGATTTGAAAGATGATTTGTGCTACTTTCCAAGTTAACATGATCACAAAATTAATCACTTTAAAACATGAGACTAGGAAAATCAGAAACTAATTGTTTCTTGGATAACTTATGTAAAGAATATTTATTGTAATGTACAAGTCTTCTATGCTAGATCTAGGATTAATTTATCAAATCAGTTAAGTAGTTTACTTATTGTTTCCACAAGGAATTTAAGTCTAGGGTATACAACTTATCAGTTTTAGGTACACTAAATTTAAGCAATTTAATTTTGAAAACAGAACAGAAATTGTTAGAGAAATCAACAGCAAAACCATCATCACAAACTTGAGAGATACTTATCAGATTGTATTTTAATCATTTTACATAAAGTACATTACTGATTAAGACAGATTCTAGATCTCTAACTATTCCAATTCCAATTATCATGACTTTGGCATTGTCACCAAAAGTGACTAGTCCACCATCGTTTGAAGTAGTGTTCTGAAATTTAATGAGTTTCCACTCATATTCCTGGAGTAGCCACTATCCATATACCATATTTATTTTTTTCTTCTGTGACCTACTTCATGCAAAGACATTTAAACCGATTGTTTTGGTACCCATATTCAATTGGTTCCAGTTGAGTTAGCCAGCAAATATCTGGGAATCTAGACTTGCTTCATTTTTCTAAAATCAGCTGAATCATATAAATTTATTGAGACAAATGATTTATTTATTCCACTTATTTGGGGTTTCCTTAACTAAAAATTCTAAGACAGATGACTTTTTTCACCACAATATTTATAGATTACCTTTCTAGTACTTGGAATAAAGAAATTTTTGTATAGTTTAGGCTTTTCATCATTACTGCTTATCCCGTATCATTCCTTTTTAATAACTTTCATTCCAAGAATTTAATTTAGTGTAATTTCTCATTTTGTAAAAATATAAGAAGCACTTTTAAATCTTTCTACATCATTTTTCAATGTTTTTACCTTTTATTCATAATCTATATAGTTAGTCTTAATTGAATTATACATATTAGTTAACTCCTTATGTTGTTTAAGTATTGTATCTCTTTCATCTGAAATAGCCTTGTGAATGTTCTTTAAATAATTATGTTTCATAAAAGAGAATCATATTTTTCATCAAGAATGTTGCAGTTGACTGTATGTTTTTCATTAGATTAACTTGTTTCAAAACTAGAGTTTTCATTAGAATCAGAAAAATAATATGATTGTACCTCATCTGTTTCTGCCATAAAGAACATGTTGACTTCTAGATTTACTTCTTCCTTCTCTAAGTTATGATTCTGAAGGGCTGTGGGAGTCTTTGGAAAAACTCCATGAATCTGTCATATCTTCTTATCTTTTTTTTTCATAATCATTCTATTTGAAGAACTTATTCTTCTTTCCATACTTTAATTGAGGACAGTCAGGTCTGATGTTCCCCATTTTCTTGCAATAATAACATCTAACTTCCTTTTCTTCCTATTTTAATGATTTTATGAAGAATTTCATATTTTTATAGAATTTACTAAACTTTCTATCCAGATGAGCTAGTTCTACATTAGAATTTGATGAATCATAACTTTCTGATTTCACTTTTACATATTTTTTCTTTAGCTATTTGCTTTTACCCTAAGATGATACTTTTAAGGTATTGTTTTCTCTCTTGATCAGAACCTTATGCTCATTTGCTCCATCTTGTATTTTGGATTCATAGATAATAAGTGTTCCAATCATCTCTATCATAGTTAAGTATTTGACAGGTTTTGATTTTCTGATTTCAGTAGAGATTCCATTCCATTTAGTAGGTAGTACTCTAAATACTTTCAAAGATTGATCAGCTTGTTTGATTGAGTCTCCCAAAGCAGTTATATTATTGTCAATTAATGTCAATCTTACATTCATTTGATTAATGCATTCACCTTCAAACATTATGAATGCATAATATTTAATATTAGTAGTATCATATCTCATTTTCCTGACATTTTCAGTTCCTTCAAAAGCAACAACAATAGTTTCCCACATCTCATATGATCTCAGACATTGAGGTACTTTGTTAGATTCATCAGGTCCTAGAACACATATAATTTCATTCATTGCCGGATATTTCATATCATATTTTTCTTCTGTGGCTGCACTCTATGTATCAGGTTTTTCAGGTATTTCATATAGAGTCATAATCATATAATATACTCTATATCCAAGGTTTTTCAGTTAAATCATCATTCGTGACTTCCAGCATCCATAATATTCCCCACTGAAGTACAGTGATCTGATCATAGACATTCAATCTCTTGTATCAGTCATCATGCTCTGTGTATAGTCACTTTTAGCATGTTAAGGATTTATCATAAATATCTTCCTCTGATACCAATTGTTGGATCGGGTTATACCAAATATACACAAGAGGGGGTGAATTGTGTATTTTTCAATTTATTTTCCAAATCGTGATCTATCCTTCTTACCTTTATATAAAATATTTTATCATGGAAAAATAAATAGTGCATGGCACATGATGTATAGTGGTTCAAGGAAAATAAGGCCTCTAGTCCAATCAATTAATGCTCTACTCCATGAGTTTGGTGATTTTTACTTTCTGGTCCTCTTGTCAAAAGATTATTTCCCAACTAAGTACATGCAGTTGACACATTTAATATCTAAGAAAAAATAGAGCCTTCTGGTTCAAACACAGAACCTAATACATAGATTTGTACGAGAAGCTAATAACTCAAGATAAAAGTGTATTTGATCGTTGAAAATTCTTTCCTAGTTGTTCTTCCCAATTACAAAAGAATTCTATTGATAGTATATGGATCGTCATTTTCAAAAATAATGATCTTTAAGTAAGAGTCATTTTGAGTCGATCCAGTTGCATTAGATATAGAAATATAATTCGGAACTTCATTAGTAGATTCACAATAGATATTTGATATTGAATAGGTGAATCTTCTGTCATGTTTCTTCTTTATCAATAAACAAATCCTTGTCAATCTTCATAATTAGCAGATCTGTAGATCCTGATAGTCTCTATTTTTCTATTTTGTATATTATTCATTGTGGTTCAACAGTTCTTGTATATAGAATCTCTATGTATATCACATCTATATTTTATAAAATATATATAATAATGATGAGAAATTATTCTGAAAATTTTGATCCAAAAATATCACCTTCTAAATCTCTATATTCAAACATTTGAATTAACAGAGGATTTGTTACTCCCCTTGAAATTCGGCATGAAAATGTCCTTTTAAATTGATCCTTTGAATCGTAGATAAAATGGATTTGAATTAGTCAAAGACACGTTTTAAAAATAGCTTTTATTCCATCTCAAAATCAGCCTAATAATCCAATTGTAGACTGTTTCATAATAATATCGTCTATAATTTTCAGACGCCAAACATAAGGTTGAACTATATAGCATGCATCTTCTGAATGTAAGGGAGATCACAAATGTAAGGTTGATGATGCATCCTTCAAACGTATGGTTGAACAAAAATGTAAGGTTAATCATCCATTCATTTCTTTTCAACAATAAAATGAATGATAAATGATCCATAATTTTATAATCTTCCAAATGTAAGGTATATGATCCATAATTTTGATGAAACGTACAGTTGTTCACAAAAGTAATGTTGATGAACCATACTTTTGAGAAACAAACATAACGTTTAAAACATACGTGTGGTTCTGCTCCAATACTTTTCAATATCCCAAACACAGGGTTCCTTCCTAATATAGGGTTCCTCTTCCATACTTTTCCAATAACATATGGTGGATTAACTATACTTTTCAGATATCTCTTTAGGGTATACACCACATTCCATCCTTATGCTATGCTTCTGCACGTAGGGTATGAAATGTGTTTCTAAAACAAACTGAATTCATTTCTGAACTCTTTAACACTTGTTTCACGCTGTATAAATACATTAATACTCTTCCAAAAATAATAATATATAAAATATTTAATTCGTGAAATATACTTAATGTAAAATCTTTAAAAAAAGAATAATGGTTATTTTGTGAGCATCGAAATCATCATAAAAAAATAGAGTATTGTTCTAAAAAATATCCCCTTATTAATAATAAAATCATACATTATGGAAAACAACACTAGGAATTAAGTATAATAATAGAAGAACATCCTATAATTTTGGTATGGTATATATTATGTGGGTATTCCTAGAAATAAATCATCGTCCATATTCTACAAGTGGATGTGGTTCTGGAATAGATGTACCTTGAAGAATGAACTCATACAAGGTGCCTCAAGCCTGAATCTACATAAACTAGTACCTGAAAAAAGGCTTTACTGCGCTCTTAGTTTGAGTCTCTGGAGGTATTTTATAAGGATAATTAACATTTTCTTACAAACCATTATTACAGATTTAAAAGTAAATATTTACCCAATGAAACAGTGTTTAGAATTATGTTGTTAGTTTTGAATTAATTTTTCAATTTATGTAATGTATTTCACTAGTTTTTGTATTATACAATTTGTATCATAATATTATAATATAATCTAGCATATTCCCTTACATAATATAATTAAAGGGAAGCACATCATTGCACCTAATCAAAGGAGTAAGAATGATCATTTCATTGATGGGTTTAAGCTAGTATTTAAAATGGAAATAGTATCTCAAACATTATAATCATATGTGGAGATAATATAATGTTATAAATAGATATAGATATAATTATTCAAGTCTTACATATTCAACGGGATGTAAGAGAAGAATATGAAAGCTGGGAAGATTAGATAAATGGAATACGGTAATGAAGTATTTTTCTCACATGTCATGATTTTCGAAGGAAACAACATGGTATGTGATTTTGAGGAAAATGATTTTGCTTCGTGTTTGATGGAAAAGGCCACCATGCTCTTTATTATATAAAAAGGAAATAATTTTCCAATGTTCAGTTCTTCAACTCCAAGGAGATGGGACCCTACACAAATAGATGACTTGTGAGTCAATATAATACACCCTAATATAAGATAATGGATTGTGGTCAATCTTATTCCGCTACCACAGAAAAAGAGAAATAATTAATATTCTTGTGTTTGGATTAATAAAAATTGTGTTATTTGAGTATTTAATCAATAATTCTTTGGTTATAAGAATCAATAGATACATAAGGATTATACTCCAGTGTGTCTTCTTTATATATTTGAAAAATTGAATGTTTTCAACAAGGATTTTTGTTGATAAAGGTATTGATATATTTCATATGTGGGTCTAAGAGTTACATTATCTTGTGAATCTTATGTTAATTTTATTTTAAAAATTTTGTGACATTCCTTCTAAATTTTATTTTCCGTCATTATATATGGATACAAATTTTATACACAAGTCGTAAGATTAACTACATAGGGAATGGATCAAGAAAAATTTTAAAATTATTGTTCAAAAATAAAATGTTCATAACTTTATTGTCTTGGTAAATATTTAAAATTCTATGGAATAAAATAATAACCATATGATTTGTTAAAAGTGATTTATGTTTGAAAAATTCATCTCAAACATTCATTTCCATGTTTAAGAGATGGAGTAAAAATTGATTGAAGGAAATCCAAATTGTGATATTATGCTTATGAAAAGGAAATTTATCATGTGTGTTTATTTTCTCATGTTCTTATCTAAATAAAAATAATAATCCATCAACTCTAGGAAAACGGTTTTGGAAAAAAATCATTATATGTTTACTTTTTTTTCTAATAAATCAACGTCTATTAAATCAATCACGTGATTTACATTTTTTAATTATTAACTTCTTAATGAATATGTTCTCTATAACTATCCATCATAAAATTGTAGTTATATTTCTCTTTTATTTTCATTTTATCACTTTCCACTAATGATTTTCCACCCAAAATCAATGTTTTTGGGTGACCTTCGCTATTCCATTTCTCCTTTATTAAAAGAATATTTTAGTAACCCTATTTCCTATGTGGGATTCATATACTAAAATTTTAAAGTATCAACCATTGATTTTGGATGTAAATTTTTCTATTTTTAGGATGATATTTTTTTTTTTATGTGGGGATAATGTAACACCCCAATATTTTATGGCATGTCACTTTTTAAATTTATCTTCTTCAAAGGTGTACATTACCCAGAATACCGAGATTAATAAAATGACTAAATAATATTGTAATGGTTATAAAATAGAAATTAGAATGGAGGTAATAGAATATATTTTGTAAAAATATAGTTTTCACATATTTATAAATTCATTCTTTGGTTACCAATTCATTAGAAATAATAATAAAATGAAACTGAATATAAAATATATTTTTTTTGTGAAAAAATATTTTTGTCAACCATTATTGTATATTATATTAATAAATTGAATTAATAAATATTAGTGAATCATATTAAAAAAATATATAGTATATATATTCAATCATTAAAATTACATTCATATATCAAATTTGATAAACTAAATATAATAATTAATCTAATTTTACGAAAAGAATTCTATATTTCTAAAAAAACAGTATTACTATTTTTTAATGGTGCCCTTGTTTTAAAACAAATTTTTTAAAAATTTTATAGATTGTATTTTATAAAATAATATTAATTTAATTGGGGAATATAAAAAATGTCTTATGGTTAAATTTTGGATTTTTTTTGAAAATATTTGTTTCCAGTGAATACTGAAATATACCGATTTTTGTAAAACTATCATTTTAGTTATATTAAGAGTGAATTTATGATTTAATAGTAACCTAAATTAGGAAATTATACCTAAAATTTTGATGTATTATAAATGAAAATATGGTAAGTTTATATCATGGAATAATTAAATAATTGTCTTAAAATTGATATGTTAAGTGATTTTATTTATGTTAAACATAATTTTGTTTTTCAAATATCATAATTAATATAAGAGTTTTAATTAATATTTATTTTCATAATATATAATAATAAATTAATATATATTTTTTATGATTATGAGATAATTTTATTATGCATAAACTATTTTTAAATGTTTTTTAAAAATAGATATAATATTAAAATTTGATTTTTTTAGTAAATGATGATATTATTTAAAACTTGTATTCCTAATAATCTGAAGATAATTTTCAATTTTTTTTCATTTATTAATTAAACACATAAGAATTATTTAGGTATAATTTTTTTTATTTTCTTATTAGTTTATGTTTTGGTGAATTTTTAAGTACAATAATTTATGGTATAATCTAAATACATGAATTATTGATTCATAGATGATGTATGGATTATTTATGCACATAATATCCTAATACGATTCATTGTTTAAACATATATAATTATAATTCTCAAACTAAACATATTCTTGAAGAAACAAATAAAAAATTAATAATCAATTTGGAAAGCACCCCCACTCCTCCACTACAAATACCACCCCTCACCACCTCTTCTCCTCACACCTTTAAATCCTTGAATATTGTCAAATTAATTCCCAATAATCTCCCAAAGTCTATTAACAAAGTAAAATATAATTTCTCCAAGAAATATAAAAATCCTAATCCCCATAAAAAGGTTATCAAAGAGAATAAATTCTATAGGTAAAATCCTCTTTCGTTTTCCTTAATTTTTATTTTCAATTTATATTACGTTATTTTTCATTACCTACCTCCTATGTCAAAACATGAATGATAAATCTAGTATATTTTATATACATGGATGTTATTATTATTTTTGTAAATACACTATTAAGACTCTTCAGCTCTTCCTTAGATTTTATTTTTGAAAACATCATTTGTGAGGTGCCAATTTACTGCTTCTACGGAAGGTGTGTTTTCTGTTTTCAATTGATCCTTAATGTCTGGTCAAAACAATTATGGATAAACATGGTTATAATAAATGTATTAAATTATATTTAATGTTTTTTACCCCTTATATATATATATTAAAATAATTAATAAAACAAAACTAGTTCTTGATGAATAAAAAATGCCCAAAAATCCAAATGGTCATCATAAATATTTAATCTAATGAGTCATCCAATTATATGAAAAAAATGATATATAAGACCATGAAATATTATTTATGTCCATAAATACATTATTTTTTAATTTATGGTCAACAAATTTCATTTCACATGATCTTTCATATATGTATACATGTGAACAAATCATGAAAACCATGGAACAGAACACTTTTAAATGACAAAATTGAATCGTAAAACTCATAAAAAGAACATAAATTAACTTAATAAATTTATCATAAATTAGTTAAATTATGAATAGTTTCTAAACTAATTTACAAATGAATATAATTTCTTTATTTATTATGTGTTTTACAAGTTCATAAACTTTCAGACATAATGTAAGGGGTTCCTCATCTCACATTTATTTCTATAAGATTTCATTAATTCACCACTTATTTCATTAATACAGTCTATAAATATGGAATTTTTTTATAATATAATTGATATATTTATATTCATGGTATTCAATTTTTCATTTTCTGATTATTAATTTGTGGATATATGATCTGATTGATTACAAATTGTTAAGGGTTTCTCCCTGATTCTCCATTTCTCATTCAGGTTATTCTTACTATCTCTCTTCCACAATGTAATTATTATTCACGTTTATACAATTCTTATAAATTATATTTATATGTTACAAAATCATGTATCTTGATAAGATCATCTTTATTTTACATGTAAATAATTATTTTATTAGGTTTTTTTCAATTCTTACAGATAAGCAAGCCTAGTTTAAGAGAACTTTATGATTTAATAATGATTTTGAAGTACACTCAATGATATGTTTTAATGCAACAATATATTTTCATAAAACAACTATTTATATCTTTAAAAATATATTAGTCATTTTATGGTTTTATGAAAACAATTATATCTTTTCTATTTCAAATACTCTTTAATATTTCCCTATAAACCATACTAAAGGGGATTATTTATATTGATTACTAAAAACACTATTTACAAGTTTTCAGTTAAGATGGAATTAATTTATACCTAATACATAATTTTATTGCCCTTATATTTTATTCTATGTGATATTTATGTCTATAATATGTTTTTATCAAAAAATATAAATGATTTTTCCAAAAAAAATCTTCCTTATAAAGTATAAGTGTATTTCTATAAAGGATTTATCATCAATTTTATAAGACTATTTTCATCTATAGATATTATTCAAACATATAAATGTGGTATGGGACACTTTTTTTAAAAGATATATTTTTAAATCTTTTATTCAACATATTAGTAATGCATTGGATGTAGTATGTGACATAAGGGTCCCTCTATAACCCCTCTATGCATCAGTAGGTCTTCAGAGACTAACTATACTGGGTTTTGGGCGAGGCCTTACCAATTTGTGTAGCCCTCATAGAAGATTAATTGATGGTATGTTTATGATTTCTTACATTATTAATTACCTCTTTATGATAATTTTATTTGATAATCCAAGTTATTATTCAACAAGTAGAATATCCATGGTAACATTTTCCTTCTAATACGATTATTTATGTGGTATTATTTAAAAAAAATATTTTTCCGGGAATATATTTCTCTCGTTATTGATTACATGTAATGTGTTTTAGTTAATCACCTTTAAATATTTTTTTATTCTTGTTTATGATAGCTTCCTCTATATTTCGTACCCAAACTGAGCATACGAGATCACCCATTTAATATAATTTATTTTTCCAATATTTTTTATATTTATATTATGAATGAATTTTAGGGATAATCAAAGATTTTATGGGAGTTTTCAGTAAATTTTCTATGTTGATTTCCCTTTCTTGCTGTAATTTAAAACAAATTTATGTATCTGGTTTTCTAATGATACTAAACTATTCGATCCTATGGGATGCAAACTCTTTTTAATAATACTAATGCAATAATGGAATGCATATGCTTTTGGAAACTAGGGTCAGGGTATTTACCAGATGGTATCAAATGATATTTATAGTGGCAATAAATGATCCCAAAAGTGGACCTTTGATATTTTATTCATTCACCCTATGTTTCTAATAATGTGACCAATGATAGATTTTTAAAAAACAATTACCCTCATTAAATGATAAAATAGGGAATCTGCACATGAAAATTGGTACTTATTATAATCTATTACCTTATTCAACTTTTTAGTAACAATGCAAAGATAAATAGAACCATCATCTTTTATCGTAAATTGAAAAGGTTACTCCCATTTTGAAATATTAGGATAAATAAATCCATTCAAAAATATGTAATCCAACTATAACATTATCTATTTCAACTCAATAGGATTCATAAGATTAGTGGTTATAGAAATATTTTTTTTAACAAAATAATAAATTTATGGATAACTATACCTCCCTTTGGATAGGAAGACCATAAAATATGTTTGGAAAGAAAATTGTAAAATCCTAGACAACCAAGGAAATTTCATCAATTTGAGAAGATATTTTATTAGAAATAACCACATTATTAGAAAAGAATTTACTATCCCCATATTATAAATTAATCTACGAAAATACCTTAGATCTAAATCTCAGTAAAACAACAAATATCTCCCATCAACAGTAAATAATGATACACATAAAATATAAAAATGATTCTTTTCTTGGAGAGAAACCTCAATATCCATCATCATGATGACATAAAAAACATATAATAAGAACTTTGATGTCCAAAACTAACTCAACATTTCCTATTATAAGATAATATGATGGAAAAAAGTAACTATTCTCTTTTCTCTTGCCTAGAGGAATCACCATCTCTATAATAGACTTCATGATATTTATAGTAATTTTAAACATGTTAATAAAATAGGAAGATACCAATGAATATGAGGAACTATTGTCAAATAAATTATATTCCATATAATTTTCAATAAAAAAATTGAACCTATTATTATAGTTGGACTCGTATCCACCTCCACAAATAACTCCTCCACATCATTAAATTTTTTCCCACCTGAGGTTCTTGGATACAACCATATTAACTATTAATCATCTATATACAGTTTAGTTCCCCTTGGATATTATAAACCATTTCTATATAAGGGTTTAGAAAGAGTGTAAAACAATCTTTTAAAAGACCTCAATGACCGCATGCACTACATGTCTTGAAAAGTGTGGGTAAAGATCTTATGGAGTTCACAATCTTTACAAACTAGTATTACGTGAAGGGTTCAATATTAGCCACTAATGATGAATTATAGGGAGCAAGATATATTGAGATACATCTACTACCTCTGTGACTATCCTTACAATTCCACTATTTCCTTTTTGTGCCATTATAATTTCAACATTGTGAAAGGGGAAGACCAATCAATCATATATTTCCCACATATCAATGTCAACCATCATACCCATGTTGACCACATCAGCATAGGTGGTGAGATTCGACATATACAAATGTGGTTAGGTATCTGGTAGAAACCCTTGTAGGTATTTCTAAACTGTTATCATAGCACTCATCATCACCTCAAGAACAAAATAAACTGAAATATAAAAATGGTAGGTGTACTATATCATTGAATTTTCTTCCTACTGAAAATATAAGTAATATATATACATCAACATCATAGTGTATTTTGAGAATAAAAATAGAAATAAAGGATTCTTGAATTCATTAACCTCCAACTCCACATGATAATTATCCCAAACCATTGAGTCTCACCATATATTAATAGAGTGCATGAGCATAATAATCACTCACATAACCTTGATAGATTCAGACATCCCGTGGAAGTCAAAGATATAATATATTATTTATAGAAATTTTGCCACCTATCTAGGTTCAAAAGGTCACTTAAAATGTGGGGTATTCTATTGTTGTACTCTGTTTCATAATACATGTCTTCCATAGATCCTCATTACACCCCTTTAGTTTTGTGCTGAATAAGAAGCACATTTTGTCTTATGACATGAACTGCCCACATGATATAATTAATGAGATACTGATTGACATGAGGACTCTATTTAAGAGAAATTACCACATCACCCTCTTAATAAAACCACATAATAAATCCATAAGGCATGATTTTAAAAATTTAATATAGATATAAATGTTCATAAATCAAAAAATAATATTCATCTCAATAGTGATAAAGATAAACTAAGACATAGATCCATCCCCAACAAAAGGATCACACAATGCAACACCCACGTTGTAACTTAAGGCGTGTTATGGTATGAGATGGCCAATCACTCATCATAACCTACCCATCATGTAATGTAGTATAATATCCTTTTTATTTAAATATATTATTACTGATCAAAACCGTGCTCTAATAACAATTTTTCATGACCCAGTCCAAATTTTCAATCCATCAATGCTTCGAATCGGACAACAACAAGATCCGAAAGCAATTATGGATTCTCCATAGGCTGCTGAAAAGCACATTCCCAGCCCAAAAACGTATGAGTAATGATATTCCATACATGAAATTATTATAATGGCATAAAAAAGAAATATTGGTAGTAATAATACATAGGAAACCTGCCAAAACCAATGTACATGTCAAATTAAAACCAAATAGGGATAACCCAAACTATAAATACCTATATCATGTGATACATAGGATTCATCCCACCGTCTCATCACTAGATACCCATTAATAGGTGATAAAATCTCACATCCCATTGTGTCACCTAGAACATTCCTATGTAAGAAAAAACTTGGTATACACATCCTTGTGGGAGTGTACATGGTGTAAATAAAACAATACTAGTGGGAACCCAACCATGTGTTCCATATAAATTATCATTCAAATAATACATATATATTAAATATATAAAAAAATTAAGGATTAAACTAGTTTTGAATTTATTTCAAAATCATTGTAAAAAATTCCTCTTTAAAAATTTTAAAACTAAAAGAAAATAAATACAATTTTATAGAACATTTCAACTAAACCATTTTTTGTTTTTAAAATCATGCATCATAAATTATATAAAAAATATAAAAATCACAACTAAATAACATTGTACATCACCACTAGTATAATATATTTTTACTCTAGAAAGCATACATGTACCTTTATAATCAATAAGGACTATTGTCATCTGAAAATAACCTAGAATAAAAGGACTAATGGAAAAGAGGAACACCCCATGACTGAACCCCCTACAGTGTCAGTATCTTGTCCGTATAATAATAGGTCCTTGAGAATAATGTAAAACCAATTTATTCAAGACCTATTGGATAAAAGGAAAATACACACTATAAAATTCCCTTCTTGGAACCCAAGGCTCCCATGTTTTCTATATGTCAAGACATTTAAAATGGGATCATCTAATTTCAAATTTTTTTTTCCAAACAATCATTTTCCCTCACCAAAATAATTATTTCAAAAAAGATTTCACAAATCATTTATTAATGATTTTAAAACCATTTTTTCTTAACAAAAACAAGGATAAAACAAATTTTATAAAATTATATTGATATACATATATAAAATACTGTATGGTGATTCCAATATTAATTAGGATGTATTTATATAAGGATAGATCACATATAGTTCACCAAACAATGGCTTGAGATGAAACAAACTACCATAGACTTCATTCACAAGCCAACCACAATGGGATACATAAACTAGAATGAAATTGAGTACTATATAATTATATGGGATGTCATAAACAATGATTCCCACATTTTTTAATTGATATTTATAAGCACAAGGTTGTAAAAGATGACAGATCAATAAGTACCTCAAATGTCACATGTGACACACCAAAATACACACAATATCTATAATATTAGGAACAATGTATTATAAAATATATAATTAATATCTATATATAATTTAATTATAATTATATTCCATAAACTCAACAAATATTGATTCTAATTCCAAGAGAAATAGTTGAAATGAGAGTAACTTGATTAAACATTCGCATTAGGGGAAAAATAACTTCCAAGAGATCAATTTTCCATGAATAAGTGATAGAGGGAGCACAATTCAGTATGAGAAAATATTTTGATTTATTAAATGTTAATTAGGGTAAAAGGGGGATTATAATAGGAGATAAAATAGGGTTTTAGGGGATCGAGAAACTAAATTTATAATAATTAGACTCCCAATATTGATGACATCAGCATTCTACTAGATACCACTAGCTAGCTGCTAACGCTGGGTAGAGCACATGAACCAAAGGATTATATAATAACTATTAGTGGGATTCCACCAATAGGTCCATAGAGTTATTATTGTAACTATATTGATCCATGGTTCCACCATGAGCTTGTTATACTGAAACATCCATCATTAAGTCGGGTTTTGATTTCCATCTATCAAAAACCTCCATCACAAAATCTTATAACCTTTTAAAAGGTTAAAAACACTTGGAAAATAGAAAAATTTAATAATGGATCTTATGTAAGTGTAAATATTGTTGATACAAAAAAAGTTACTTTATCATCATTGTGTGAACATTCACCATTCAATTGAAGTGCCAAAATGAATGTGAGAAAGAATAAGTATATATATATATATAAGAAAAATATTAAATAATTATACCATAACTATATAAAATTATTATGTGATGGAAAATAATTTTTTCTAATAATATATTAATGATATAATATATTATTCGAGTAAAATGAAAAATGAAATAAATATAATGATGGTGTTTCCTCTTGATTTATTAGATATCCTTTTCTATGGAAATAAGTCCCAATTGGATTAGATTGATATGCAACCAAAATTCCTCTAAGGATACCATGGGGTTACATGAGGGGAATTTAGTTGAGCTTAGTCAATGATATCTCCTTTAAACATTGTTTTCCAAGGGAATATGTAGTATTTATACTCAAGGTGAGGGGTGTTTTTGGGTTGGGATATTGAAAAAATATTTCTCTCAAGAGAAACATAAGTAATAGATATCTTATTAAAAATTTTAAATAATATTTTATTACAAATAAATTTTTTTTTCTTCCAAATCATTTAAATTGTAAATTTTATATTTAATACAAATGAATGGAACAAGAAAATGAAAATTAAGTTTTTGTAAGTGGGTTCTTTTTATTTTTATGTTTTCAAAATTATCTTTTTTGTTTTGAAATTTAGTTTGTTTAAAAAAATTATTAAATGATTTTATAGTCTCATTTTTTATTGATATTTGAATTTTATTATCACAACCATGTCATTAAACCCTCCCACCAATGGTACCGCCCATGGATCGACAATGAATAATGAAGAATAATGACCTTGATTATTACCTACAGCAACTCCCTGGTTGGTGACTAGTTGTGAGGGTCTAAAAATCTCAATATGGGAGGCCTTTCCCTATATAGTATCTATAGAACAGGGTGATATGATATTAGTGATTAATAAACTACATGATATAAAATAAATTACTGTAAAAAACAATCACAAAATTTGAGTTTGAAATGAGCAGATATAGATAAAATATTCCAAATAAATACCTAAAATGAAAAACTATGGAAGCGACATAATGATAGTCTATTGGTACTTAATACTATTTCTCAACATGGTCAATGTAGTCCTCTTGGAAGCTTGAACAATAGTTTCATATTTGAGTGAGAATACAATTATACATTTTAGAATACCCAACGTCTCTCATGCACATGTGAAAGAAACATTCTAATGAACCAGTGGGAAAACATCAGTAGAAACTACACCTAAACATATCAACTAACCATTCTAGCCACACCAGGGCTGACTCACCAAATAACACATCCATGTATTAATATAGAATTATAATAATATCGATGAAATTCCTGCTTTAATGCCTTCCCAAATATTTTCTACTCTCATACCATATACGTCTTCATGCTCTTTCATAATCTATATAACATTACATCCAATCACATCACATCCCACCAGAAAACACTTGGACCATCACATCACATCACATCACATCTCACCTAAAAACACATTATCCATAACATCACATCACACTCATCTCATAAAATGGGTAACAGGGTATTCTGAACATAATGGATATGAACATTGTTACCCCCTCCTACCATGCACAACCCGCACTATATTCCATCTCATCACATCTCAATGTGACACATCTTACCCGTAGACACCTAGGTCATCACCCCACATCAAATCACATCTCAATAGTGTAATTTTTACTCTTAAATATCATAAATCATGGATGTTGAAAATTAAAAGATGTTGGAGTGGTGAAGAACATGTTCTAATCCAATCATGCATTCAAAAAGGTTATTTGAAAAGACAGACTTGAAACATTTGGTAGTGAGCACAACATGCACGACATTATGGGTGTGTATTGAAATTACACATAATTAAAATTTATGTAATACCATAGTATAGAAGTAAAAACTATTGGTTAATAAAAAGAAACTAACTAACTCACAACATTACCACCAATCCTCAAAACACAACCATGTTCTCCTTCTATAAAACTAAACGGAAATTCCCACACAACAAGGAAAAAGGCACAAGACACTTTCCACAATCATTCTCATTTTTATCCAATTTATTTATTTCACATTACTAACCAAATAAATTTAAATATCCCATTAATTTTATTTTTCTAGACCCCTTATTTCATATTATCATACTACCATTAATGTCATATAATCCCTTTATATTAATTAATTAATGATTTGACCCTTGTAACAGAATTACCAAAGCCATTATATTCCAATTTTTTTTATTTAATTACAATTGTACTTGGGAATTTAGTACAAATCTACATCAAGATAAAAAAACCAACCATAATCATTAACTAACCAGAATAAAAATCACCATCATTTCATATCAAAATCAACATCCTCCACAACCCAGCCACATCAAAACCATTTTCCACATTCCATGGAAAATTCTCATCACATAAACACCCCACATTTCAACTTCACCTCACCACCCCAATAACCGCCACACTAAAACACATCGAACACCAAAAATACCCCTGATCGTCACATGTGTACAAATAAAATATCTCTTTTCACATCATCAATTACGATTTTATGAATTTATCAAGGGGTTTTTCTTTACCACCATTTAAATGTTTTAGGGGCATTGTCACACAAGCTATATATTCAATGGAATCAATATAATTGGATTATTATAAGTGAATGGAATTTATTCAATTTGGTTTCAAAATAATCATACATTAAGGGATTTAGAACACATATAAAATAATCAAAAACATATTATCCCTATAGCTTTTATTTTTAGCGGGGCCTTAATCCCATAAAATGACTACATTAATAATAATATATAAAGATGTTTACACGTGTGAATCACTAACCATCCACTTCAATTTCAACTATCCATTTAACTCTATTTATTAGGTAATCTCAAGTAATATTCATATATAATAAATGATTAAAAACTATCTCACATGACACACAACTTTAGAATAGTGGGATCATATACATCAAATTTACATTTCAAATTCACTACGTAATGATAAAGAAAGACAAAGTAAACTACTGGGTTCTACAATGAGGAATATAAACTTGAGAGTCCTTGAAAAAATGAAAATTTTCATTTTATTTTCAAATACCCACCAAAATCCAAAATTACCATACATAATCACATCTCAAATGAAGAAATTAGATGAAACTAGGAGAAAACAAGGTGGTGAACTCACTTAAAATACAATAGTTCATTAGTCAAAGATTGGGTTCAAAACCCACTGAATGATGGCTGAAAGGGATATATGGGATTTAATTGGGTTGTATAAAAAAAGAAAAAATGTGTTGAATGGTTGGATTCATGGGGATCTGAAAATTTATACCCATCATCAAAAATAAAAGTCCATGGATTAGCCACCCAATACACACTGCAAAATGTCTAAAAACTAAAGGCACAACATCACATGACACCTCACCACACCATTTAATTAATGTTAAAACGAGACTCTTATATTTAAAAATACATCCTTACTTAAAATCATGTAGATTAGTAAAGAATACCATGTCATTGTTAAAATCACCACACCACAAACCCCCATATACAAGAAACAACTAGGTCTTTTCACCTTATCCCTGGAACAATGCTTCCAAAATTTAAAGAACCACAATATAATAACCCCTAAGACTCCAATAAATATATGGAACAAGCCATTATGAGATATATTACTGCCAAGGCTCCACGTCATAGCTCCCCTGTTATTTTCAATGCGTAAAAAACGTTCTTCCCAAGGCACCATGTCATAGCATTACACATTACACTACAGTCACTCCCTTATGATGAAACCTCTAGGATACATGTTTTATACTTTATATAAATGATATTGAAACCCCCATTTCCTTTTAATCACCTCCAAACAACATATAACATCTTCTATAATCCTCTTCCACTAGGATTCCAACAATGTAACCAGCAAGAAGTTTTGATTCATTAAATCATATAACTATAAAATGTTTCTCACTCTAGTGAGTCAAAAACAACCTAAAAAAAGGTAAACGAGTTTTTAATAAAAATCTTGTGAGATACCCTTCAAGGATCTCATTACATACAAAAAAACCACAAACTATAACAAAATTTCATCCAGACATACTTTGAAACCACAATTCCTCAACACTTTACCATATGTAAGTAACCTCAAAATATATATTTACAACTTCTCCAACATCTCAACACTCAAAAATAACAATCCAACAATATCCACATCCATTACACAACAAATACACAAGTTCACAAATTAATGGATTCAATCTTCCATGTCAAGATATTGTCCTCTTTGGGTGAAATTGACTCACTCACATGAAAATATTCATATAAATATATAACATGTCTCAGTTATGAATTAAGTTTTCTATTGTTTACATTAATGAATGATTATCACACATCACATGACAACAAAAAAGTCACATCTCTTTAACCAAAAATAATAAAACATTAAATCATCAAGAAAATAAAATTAATAAAAAACATAAAATAACCCTCAGTAATATAAACCCACTTGTGTCTTGCACTACAAGGTACTCTCCTCCAAGACAAAACGCCTCTATATATCACAAACCAATGTAATTGGTCCTCTATACACCAACATTTAATGATGATTTTAGACATGTACTGTACATTCTAAAAATGTCTCTTTTTCCATAATATCTAACTCCCATACTAAATGAAATTAGATCAACCCTGAAGCTACCGAGATAGAAAAGAGATGTGGAAGATGTATTGAATCTATTATTTCTATGGTGTAAGGTAAAATAGATAAAGAACATTGTAATCATGCCCATACACCTTTAAAGGACTAATAACCCAATGTGGGAACTTAATCCCCTACCAAAACATCAATTCCCAAATAAAGGGTAATATATCAAGAACACTTTAACTCAACATAAAACTATAAAGGCCATCTCCTTCAATAAACATTGTCATTATTCTAATACAATGATCCATTTAGCCTCTCCCAAATAATCTAAGACTTCTCTATCATGCAATTCACTACATGAGGATTGAGAACTAAATACTTTATAGCCATAACCCAGTATAATGGGATATGATACAACTATAAAAAACCAAAAAATATTCATGCTAATATTTTAGGGATATATGTAATTATATGAAAACATAACAAATGGAATGTTAATATAACATGATAATCTAATGTCCAATAAGTATTTCCACAATATATCCTCGAACATCTAGATGATCAAGTCCATTGCTCTTTCATTCTGATGGAGGAAAGTTGTGTTTGGGTGTAACTATGTTCTAAAGTAACGATGCAATCCTCTACAAACTTGTGTTGTAAAATTAGAATCATAATCATATAAATTGTACATACTGACTCCATAAAATTCCACCACCACATCTAGAATGATCATATAGATAACATATAATTTAATCAACTGATCCAATGATCAATAATTACCCCGAATATGATCACAAGATCCTTGATATAGGTATATCGATATAAATAAATCCATCCTTATAAAATATGCTTTCAACTATTTTAAATTTAAAGGATGAAATAGTCCCCCATGAACAAGATAGACATTATTTTCTTAATGGAAACCCAAATAGAAAGACACACTCTCCACCATCATCTATTTAATCCTGAGTTATCGAAACTAAACTCCCAATCGATAATATATCTTAGAAACTCCCTATTGTACCGAGAATGGAGATCCATGAAACTCATGAAGGACCCACTCCTGCCTTACTAACAAAAGAGGCTCCATCCCTATAAACAACATATGGTCTTCAACATCCTCTGACCATCCCTCTTGAGAACCACCTTGACCAACACCAAAACATATCTCCACACCTCAGAGTCTACCCATATAGACTCATCTACCTACTACATCATAGAAGAATTAAACATCATCTGAAATAAAAAATAACCACAATTTTCCATACAAGTATTGAAGTTTGGGGTTTCCAACTACTTTTTCTTTTTCCAAGAAACACCAAACTCCCAACAAACATACTACCCCAATTTTAAACTTAATGAATTATTAGAAAATATACCCTTTTATAAGGATTAGAATATCTATAAATTTGTTCCCTAGAGAAACTCATTCAAATTCATTGTTATAGATTTAGATCACACTGACATATGATATAACCAATGATATTATGATCCCAAATGGCCACAAAGTACTTCTAAATGAGTTATTGTATCCATAATTTCAGAAAAAATAAAATGGACACTAACTCCAAATCATGGGTGTGTTAGTAAATCACATTGGTATTTTATCTCTTAGACCAATAAGATATAACCACTTTAGGATTCATCGATATGCATCCCAATCCCATAAGGGAAGCATCGTATAAAACCTCAAACATCAACCCCTCTTTCGGAAACCATATATTGGTAACACTAGACAACTTCACCTTCCAGGAGTCAAATTCTTCTTGAAACTGGTGAATATATATAAAACACTACTCATTCCTTGTAAAATATATCAATGGGGCTACAATCCCTAAGAAATATAAAGTGGGGTTCAGATAATATAACGTGGGACCTAGAATGATGTAAACCTCTTCCACATTCATCAGTGTTTTTCAAAAAAAAAAACTATGTTATCATTTAATGGGTCTATATCAATTCTCCACTAAGATACCATCTTACTAAGGAAATATACCACTATTATTAAAAACATACACTTAGGAAAAATTATATAGAGCTGAAGCGGAATTAGTGGACTGAAAAGAAATCTATATGATGATAATGATGATCATCCACTTAATTTGAGTAGATAAATATGTCATCGATGAACATGAAAATGAACTTATCTATGAATTCATTGAGAAAAAATATCAGGTGAATAATGAACATAACTGGTGCATTTTTTACATCGAACACCATGAACACACACTCTAAATTCTTATACATACATCTAAAGATGTATTTTGGATATAACCCTCCGTAAACATCAACATGATAAAATTAGAGAAGATATTTATCTTTGAAAATAAGATTTCTCCACTCTACTGGTCAAAAAGATCATAGATCCAAGGAAGAGGGTATCTGTTATTGATTATATCCCGATTAATCCTCATGTGTTATATACACAAACTCAAACTACCATAAAAATTTATGGAGAATAACATTTTATAACTCGACAACTAAACACTAGGATGAATAAAAAATCATTTGATTGGATCATATATCTAAATACTCAAATCCCACAAAGGAGAATTTATCATCTGATAGGAATCCATTTAAATCATTAACGCACTGGACTGAATTTTTATGCCAAACCCAACATCACATCGAGGGGGTATTGCCACAACATCCTCACTAACAATATATCAAAATAATTTGACAAACATATGAGCCTCTTCCATTTTTTTCTACTAATTTAATAGATAACCCAACTATCAAATAATGAAGGGAATCATATATTCTAATATCTAATTGATAACTCCACTCGCCAATGTAACCCACACGCTGACCTTCTATATATGAACACATGACTCTCCTCTAAAACCAATTGATAATATAAATTATAGAATACAACTACTCAATGTTGTTAATGACAATGTACTCCTGCATCTAAATCATAAATAGATCTTAAAGGGACAAATGTGGCCCTATCATCATTCTATAACCCCTTCACACATTAAAAAAGATGCATTGTCCTTTGATGTCATAGACAACAGTAGGGTAATAAGAATCCTTTATATGTCTTGTACCATAGCAAAGACTAGTGTTAGAAAGGCATAGGATTTTTAACTACCTAAATAATAAAACACTAAATGATAAATCGATCATACCTTTAAGAATATTATTATCTTCTAGTGCTGCTACCTACCACTCATGAAACTAACCATGCCCATATCCACTACCTCTTTGATGATGTACACAGCCAAGGATATACATAGGAAAAGGTTCCAAAACATGAGGTATATTCTTAGGTCAACCTCGGTCTACTCCATCCCTTATTAGTAGGGTATAATCCTATTTCACATGCTACTAAAGATATCTCACATGGAGTCTCTACTGAGGCTATAGTTGAGCCTAAAATTCCATATAATATTGTTAATGATGAACCATTGTGAAATAATTGTGAAATTTTATGTGGAATAGATTGATGAAAAAAATTATCCCTAAGACCCGAGGAAAAATATTATCCAATGGGTTCAAAGATCTAGAAGGGAAGCTATTGAGGTCGACACCTTCCTTGTCAAAACCATGAAGGCCCTGATTCCTGAAACCTACTAATGAACACTAAATACATTAAGAAACCCTATTGGTTACCATTTCAGGGTGAACCTATTATAGAGTGAATCCACTTTATTACATCTATTATCTCCCAACCAATATATTATTTAAAAATTTATAAGTAACTATATACTGGATTAAAGGATTGTGTGTCTTCACTATTTTCCACTATAGGTACTCCTCTCTATAAAATGGTATTCAATGAATTCTAATAGATACTTAAACATGATTCGTACATCCTAAAGAGACATAATCCCCATTTAAAAAAATAAAATCTCATGCCTCTTCTCAACTGTCCTAGTTTATGAAAGGAACTCTACCCAAGGCACTTTCAAAATGTCAACCCATGAAACATCTATCTATTTCCACTCGCTAAGGTGTATCATCCACCACGAATGTATTACTCCTCACATATAACTGAATAATATAAGGACCAAATACTCTAATAAGGAACTGAACAACCCAAAAGGGATATTTAGGTCATCCATAATGTTCTCAGTCTCATTATGAGAAATTCTCCCTCATAGTTTCCCAAATTATATTACTAAAATGAGTGAAATATCATCCCCCACTCATCATCCACCTCAACTAGATCAAACCTAATTCAAAATAATCAAGTCATCCTAATGAACCTATACATCCTTTAATATATGAGTATGATGACCATGATCTATAGATGAAAATATTCCAACGTCATCCGAGTCCCGGTTGTTTGTAATTTTATAAAGATTTATTTAATTAATTTATATTCATTTTATCTTTTTTCAAACACACACAATTAAAAAAAATAACATAATTTAAAAAAATAACATAATTTAATCATGTTTCATGTATACACCTATGTCTATATCCTATAACCAGAATCAACTAATGAGGCCATTTTGTAGGCTCAGAGACCTTACATCAGATCATAAGTGGACCTAAAATCTTATGCCATGGCCAGTATTCACATCCATTGTCACATACCAAGATCAATTATCATGATTTCTATACCAACCCATAAAATCATCAAAGTTACTATCTTAGAATTGTATCTTATTCCTAAATATATACATTGATACCACTCTATTGTGATACATCCCTCTAATGGTATCCCATGTAGGCTGAAAATGAAGAAAGAAGTATAATTACAATAAATTTCCACCTCTAGTAGGCCTCGGGTTGGTGACTACCACCAATGATGTAAAAATATTAGTATGGGAGGAATTACCCTCTAAAATATATGTACGATTAGGAGGTATTATATTATTATATTTTTTCAAATTCATGACCTAATATAAACTAATGTAACCTAAAACCATCATGAAATGTGGGTATAAAATGAAATTATATAGATAAAATTCTCTAAATAAAAACCATGAAAAATTTATGGAAGTGATAAAATGATAGTCTAATGTTTAAGATAGTAATGTGTTGCACTTTCCATGAATTAATACTATAAACCTGAAAAATAATTGTATATACGTTGGGTGAGAATACATGTATTCTTAGTAGAAGGAGAATGAATCTCTTGCACATGTGAAAAAATCATATTAATTCACCATTGATGAAACAACAGAACTAAAAACACATAAAAAGGTCAACTAACCATCTCATCCTATCTTACATTTTTTTACCAAAAAAATGAACATGTTTTTTAACATAATACGAACCATATTTATATAAGGTACCATGAAACTCATACCCACTAATTTTCTACTCTCACACCCCAATTTTATACATCATGTTGCTCCCATATCTTCCGTATAACATCACATGAAATCAAATTCCTCCCAAAAACACATGGTCCATCACATAAAATAACATATTTTCCCATGAAAACATTCCCAACACATTGTATCTCATATCATATAATACCCATCATAGTAGTTTATCCTAAACATGATAGACATCAACCTTATTCTATCCTAAAACCATGATTTCCCCCCACCATAATATATATCATCTAAGAACATCAATTATAAATACCCCTAGTCCATCACACCGCATCAAATCACATCTTAACATTGCATTTTTATCTTTTGGTAATCATAGATTTTTCTTGTCTATATCACATACAAATGATATTAGGGAAGTGTGGGTATCTATACATCTATCCATTCTATCATGATTTTGGAAAAAACAACCCCAAATAGCTTTCTTATCAGAACAAGGTCCTCAAAATTTGTGGGTTTCATGTATAAATCACAAATCATGTATATAATATCATAAAATACAAGCCCAACTATGGGTTTTCAACAAGGTTCTAACCAAAATACAACATTACCACTAATCATCACCACACTACTACATCCAATAACACCACTAAATGTAAAACACCACACAATAATGTGTAAGACACAAGTCACCATCGATATCCATTATTAATTTTAATAAATTTATAGATTTCAATTTACTAACCAAATAAAATTTATATCTCATTCATTTAATATTTCCAATCCTTAAATTTCAAATTGTGCAACAACAATTGATGTCATACATCCACAATTTTTTTTAATAATTACATATTAATATTGTTAAAAACCATACCATTTCATTTTAATTTCAAAAATATCATTTAATGTCAATAATAAAATAGAATCTAGAACAAAAAAACACAACACACCAAAAAACATATCATCTCATCAAGACAAACAACGCCATATCACCACTACTTCACATCCATATCCACTTCCTCCTAATCACATCCACGTCGCAACTAGTATACACATTCCACATCTACTTCTTATCATATAACAACCACATGTGTCAACTAAAATTCACTGGGCCATATAATGGATAGACTATACCTCACTATCTTCTCACACCAAAACCACATAAGCCCTAAGTCAATATACAACTAATTAATTTGCTGAGTAAATGTAATTAATCATTTATTGAATGTAGAGTCACAAAAATCTAAAATCAAGGGATTTAAAACACATAACAAAATATCACAAATTGAGGATCCCAATAACCATGATTTTCATCAAGGTGTTTAACCCGTAAGATAACAATATCAATAATAATATACAAAGTCGAAAGGAAATTTTAATTATTCCCCTTACACATTATTTTAAATTTAATATTTTATTATTTTTATTCGTTTGATTAAAATAATATCTATATATATTTGAAAAAGAAAACCCCATCCTTCTATATACATAAGATGATATATGAGGGATCACCTCCCTCAAACAGAGAATTCTAATTTTCTATGTGAGGTTGATGAAAGATAAGTCCACCATTAGTTACCAAAACAAGGAAGAGACCCTATAACATAATATGAAACACCAAACACATAATCACCATGTAAAAAGATATAAAATTATGTGTATATGACAATAAAACCACCCATGTGGTGAAATTGGAACAAATGGGGAGAAAACAATGAGGGGAACTCACCTAAAACCCCCAAAGATCAATCTATATTGGTTGGGTTTAAAATAACATGATTTAGGAATGAAAGGGATTCATTGGAACCACATGGATCACCCATGAAACAAGATAAAATAATGAATATTGGTGGGGTTTACAGGGCTCAATAAATTTACACCAACCCGGAAAAATAAAACACAGAGGCACAACTACCTAAACCACACTGCAGCCTATGTAAAAACTAAAGGTACTAAAATGAATAAACACTCACCATGTTGTATTTTCATAGGTCAAATGATCCTATATAATATGTAAACATATCAATACTATGTATCATATAAATGGTGTATAAGACCACATTTCATCCAATGGAACTACTCTATAAACCCCCATCAACCCGAAATGGCTATTTTGTATCCCTAGATCCATTAACAGTTGTGATAAAATTGTAATAACCACTAAAAACTGACCCTTGGAAGTCTACACCACATGATACACCTTCTAAGATGTGTTTTCAAGAACTTATGGCCCCAACATAGCTACCCCAAAAATCGATGTAGCATCGAAAAGGCTTTACCTAAGCCATCACACAACATCATTCCACATTATGACATAGGTACTCCATTATAGTGTAACATCTAGTCTCCATGATGCATCTTGGAAAAATTTTATTATAGAACCCCATTATCATACTAAACACATAAAATCACACTAGAACCTCATCTAGACCCCTCCCTCAGAAATTTTTATTCGATATAATGAGTCAGAGGGTCCGACACGTTTCAATACCATATATATGTATATATATATAACAACCCGTGATTATGAGTTTCATTTATTGGAATGAATTTTCTTAAAATTCGCATGATGCTTTTGTATTATAGTTTTAGATAATGATAAATATATCATATAAATTAGTCTTTTAGAAAAAAAGTGTAAACATCTACTCAATAACCATTTTTATATAAAGATTGGATTTTAAAATTTAATCTCATGATTGATTCCATATAATTATTCATCAATCATGTCATTTCATCATTCACCATGTTATAATACCTATAAATCATTAACCATGTGATTTTTTTTGAAATTTTTATGAGAAAAATAATGATCCCAAAAAGATATAAAATATATGGAAACCTCATTATTTTTTTTGAAAATTTATGAATACACATTAATAGATTTTCTATTTTATGTAATAATTTTTCTGATAATTCAATTATTACAAACATATGAAATAAATATCAAATCTCATTGTTTTCAAAAAAAAAACATTGTACTAAATAATAAATTAAAAAATCATAATTACCTGATTTATTTAATAAAATAAAAGAACCCATTAATACAATTGTTTATATTTATAACATAAAAAAAATTCCTTAAATATCGCTTCAATTTTATAAGCATATGAAATCAAAAAAATATTTAAAACTCGTAAAAACTTTGAAGATCCATATAGATATATTTGGAAATTATTCTTATAATAATATTTATCTAAAATCATTCAATTTAATAACTGGTCAAAAAAATTCTTATATCACTTAGGAGTAACTGAACTTGTGTAATCAACATCACTTTACCAGATACGTTTGAAATATCTATTAGGCTTCACCATCATCAGTGTTATTTATGGATCAACTATCATACATATAAAATGTAAAAAATTAATAACATGAATTGAATTATGATAAAACATTGTTTTAGGCACAAAACACATTTAAATTTGCATTCGGTCCCATATGAAAAAAATTCTATTATCCAATAAAAATGATATGAAATATTTATTTACATAGAAAATATTTTTTACACTAAAACAATAATGAATATTGAAAAAATATATTTAAAAAAAACCCTGTAAAATTGAAAATTATTATTTTAATTATATAACATAAATTATTTTGGTAAATTCCATTTATTCTAAAATCATTTAAACACATATTATTTTCACAATTTGGTAAAAAAAAGATAAAAAATTACTCATATGGGGAACATTTAAAGGATTATTTCCTAATACATTTTTATGAAACTAAAATATAGGTAAAATAAAATGTGTCAGACATTGAAGAATATATTGGATCATTATTCATTGAATTTAATGAACATTAATATCGAATAAAAATATTTGGAAATAAAATATTATATCAATATTTTAAAAAGACAGTCACTTTCATTGAGTCCTAACTCATTTCATTTGTATGTATACACTCCTGATTAAAAAAATTATATTTTTAGATAAAATGTTAACTACCATATAATATTCATTACCTAATTATTCTTTTAATTACATTTTTACCATATTTTATTTAGTTTCTAAAATGGTTATGTTCTTGTTTGATATTTTGAGTATATTTGGATTATATGTCCAAAATGACACTGGTTTGTTAACAAAGGTCAAAGTGATCCTAGTAAAATTATCTCCAGAATTTTATACATGAATATTCTATTTCATTCATGTATATAACATTTTTATAACCATCCATGGATTGTATAAATGAAAAATGAATCACATCTCTTTATTGAGGTGGTCATCCAAAGGTATGTATGAGCAACAAATTCATTTTTTAATTGATGTAAGGGTTTTGTTATAAGTAGTTTATTATCATAATTAAATAATATTAGTTTCCTAAATATTATAAATTTTTATTTTATTCATCATTTTAACTAGCCAGTTGATCTGGTGCTAAAAAAATAAACACATATCTTCATGTTGGTGGTATTCCACATCTACGCATGAGGAATGTTTTTAATGCCCATGGGATGGAAAATATATGAAAAATGGTGGAGTGATAAAAATTATAAAATTATAATATTTTTAAAATATTGATGATTTTTTATCATCATGTTTATAGATGATTTATAGAAGGTATAAGAAGAAATAAACATCAAAAAACTCAGTTAAGAGTTGTACTACTTCTTTGAGATACATTATGTGTCATACACATTAAGCCCTCTAAATTAGTCTTGAGGTGAGAAAAAAACATATTTTAAATGGAGATAATGTTTGGGAATGTATTTTTTAGGTATGGGTTATGATAAATGGATCAATAGTTGGGAGGATGAATGTATAGGATGTTATTATTAATAAAGGATGTTGGAGCCACTATTGTAAATACACAAAATATTGATATATAATATGTTTCTAACTAAAATAAAATGGATCCAAAGAACCAATTAATCAATTGTAATGAGTTAAAGGTTGAAATAAATTTAACAAAAAAAATAAATACACATTTATTTGTAATATCAAACCATATATTTTTGTTTTACCACCTCATAAACCCTATTTTACTTTTACTATTGTAAGATATTTTTTAGTGTTAAGAGTTCTGAATGAAAAATTATAATTTACCAGATTCAAATACATGAACCAAGAATTTATGGAATGGAACATCCCCATAAAAATGAATTTATATTGTATTTTTTGGATATTATAATGATTTAAACATTATTTTTAAACATTAAATACCAATTCAAACCATTAATGGGGCTGTTAAAAAATACAACATTAAAGACTTTAATAAAAAATGTAATTATATATAAACTATTTAACCATAAATTATACATATTAAATTTTGAAAAAAAAGTTATGTAATAAAAAGCATAAAAAACATAATAATTTAAATGTTTGTATAAAAAATTGCTTTTATTTTCTATTACATGCACATAATCGTGATGAGTCCTTATAAGAATTAAAGGTAATTATTCTAAAAATAGAAATTATGAGATTAATATCATAAAAATAAATTATTAATATTTGAAATAAAAATATATAAAAATTTATAAAATCCTTTTATTTTAATGATAACATATTATAGTCGTTAAAAGAAAAAGGGTAGAATCTTTTACGTAATCATTACATAAAATAATATAAAGACCATTATCATTGAAAAATGGAAATAAAGTGCCTTTTTTTCAAATCTACATTAATACAGTTGGAAATTATATCATCCAACAAGTATAATGATAAGGTTGTTTGGTCTTAATACAAAATTTTTACCACAATTAACATATTATTTCCTTTTATTTGGTGAGAATATATTTTTTCAAATGTTGTTATTCATAATAACAAAGTAAAATTTACTTCATTACAAAATAATAACCACATGAATAAAAAAATTATTTTATTTTTTCAAAATTAAATATCCAATAATTGTATAGCGAAAAAGAATAATATAATATCATGAAACACAATGATATTCTTATTAAAAATGAATTTTGAAGCCTAAAAATATTATTTTACAAAATTCAAATAAAATGAAATTTATTATGAAATTAATTAGATTTAAGAATATAATGGAATATTACATTACATTAATACAAAATCAATGATAAAATGAGTCTTTTAAAGAACCATATTTTAAAAAAATGATTGTTTTACAAAATCAGTATTTTTCCCGTATTAAATAAGAAATCATAATTTTTTGTAATATAAAAAAAATTATTTCAAAATTATTTCAATATGATGATATAAAAAAATATTTCCATTTTATCAAAAAAAATTTCTAAATGTTACAAAAATTAATAATTATAGACATGCAAAAAAATCAAAAAAAATTATTTTTGAAGAAAATATATTTTTGATTTATATAATGAATTTAAACACATTACCTATCTAATATCTACTATTAGAATAATGTTAATATATTTTATTATATATAATATCCATAAATTTTAATAAAATTATATTTATATATTTATTAAGATTATTTACATTGATAACAAAATTCATTACATATATAAAACGTTTTTCTCAAAAAAATATCCTATTTAATCGTATTTGATTTTTTAAGAAAAATTGAGTTCTTATTTTTTGTGAATTAATGAGAAAATTTTTATTAAATAAATCCTTCATAAATCTATTTGACAAAATATTTACCCATGTTCATATTCCCCAATCCAATGGTTGGGATACGACAATCATATTTCAGTAATATTATTTTAACACTCTATAATAATTAATTTTGATAACAGTATTCTTGTTGCTACATGAAATGAAACATAATGCTATTATTCAACAAAAATAATGTGTTCCTTCATTCATTCCCTCATAAATAATAGTCATCCAAAAAATATTATTCTATTTTCTAAAAATAATTTATCACAACATCATAAAAAACATGATATATATTTCTTCTTATACCTTATTGTGAAGGTCAACACCATTAAACATATTATTTCATAAAATAATGTACCAATCTATGAATCATAGATGATGTTATATTTTTAAAATAATTTCATTATTTTTTAATGTGACAATTGATATAAAACATTTTTATGTAAGAAATTATTTTACCATTGAGAGTGGGATTTTCAAAAAGTACACATAATTGATTTATTTTCACATTATTAGTTGAATTTCATACATAATATATGATTTGGATTCTCACCTTATATTTTGTCTCTTATTTCAGTTAGATAATACTAGAGATAAACTTTTCATTGATGGATTAATATAATTTTCTTTCAATAGATAACAGTATCCGTAAAAAGGATGTCAAGTTAGCCATAATGTTTTAATAAATGTACCAAAAACAAAAATTTATAGAACAATTTATGATGAAATTAAATATGATGTAATAATAATTTAGTCTATAAATCCATATTAATAACACCCAAATATAATCTAATTTTATTCTATAAATCTAATGGAAAAAAATACTTGAAAATAAGACAAGAAAAAACTGAATCCAAAATATTATAATAGTTTGATCACATGTTAATCTATGATGAACTAAATATTTATCTCATAATAATATCAATCACTACTAAAGTGACATATAAAAAATGTTTATTCCATTGTAATTACCCGCCAATTCTCATTGGATTGAGAGTACAATGAGTCATTACTAGGCCTTAAGAGACACCCCCAAGACGCCAAAGGTTGTCAATAAATGCCGAAGGGTCTCAAGCATAAGTGGGGGATGATTTACCCTTTACGAAATGAAACCATCCGATAATCATTCACTATATGATGCATGAAAAAATTAAAGACCAACTAACAACATCATTTATGTTAAACCACATTAGAGTACATAACAATGGAATACTAAACCAAACATCAAAATACACAACGAAAAGAAAACACAAGACTCTCAAAAGACACCACGACTTAGTGTTCCACAAGCTCCAAACTCCACAACATCTCCCAAACAACACCACGAGCCATTAGTAATGAGACGCTTTACCTTTACCTGTGTCTTGGAACACAACATCTTCAAAAGTACCAAAGTTCGAAAGTAGGGGTGAATATAAAACTCATTAGGATTTCCCCAATGACTTCCCTACTCACGCCACTAGGATTTAAAAGTTAGCCACATTTATATGAATATAGTTTATATAAAAAAAATTCTCTAAATCAGTTTATAACTAAATATAAACAAGTTTTCCAAAACCATCCATGATCAAAAGCATCAAAGTCCAATTTTAACCAGCTTTTCCAACACATTAATTTTCCAAAAAAAATAACCAACCAAATTTCCAAACCATTTCACAGAAATCCCATTTTGGCATACCCAACCATTTCAAAAACTCGTGAAATCAACCATGCATGCTTTATTATGACAGTTCCATACTCATGAGCGGTCTATCATCGATCTACCAAGTTTTAATAAGGTAATTATTTCCCGTGTGCCATTACACCTTTGGCACCGAGCACAAGGTCATATTTCAACCAAGCCTCATACTTAAAAGTCCCATGTGCCATTAAACGTTTGGCACCGAGCATAAGGTCCTATTTCAACCAAGCCTCGTATATGCAACATGAACACACACACCACACATTCCCAACAATCATTCTAAAACCATAATTTCAATAAAACACCTTTTATTGAAAACATTTTTCTATCAAAACCAAGTGTGTTCAACCAATTCAAACCATTTCAATAAAACAATTTTTTTTATTGAAAACCAAATCCTTCAAAGTCATTTCAATCTGAACCCATTTCAATAAAACATCCTTTTTATTGAAATCTCATTTCTCATCAAACCATGTACAATTTCAGAAATTTCATAATTTAAAATCAACATTTTAAATTCAAATAGCCAAATCACTTTGCACAACAATTCACCAAGATTTCAAAATTTCATCAAAACCATAAATCATCCCTAATGAAGATTTATTCCATGCTTTTCACAATCAATACCACTCAAATAACCAATTTTAAACTAATCCAACCAATTCTCTCAAGAGGTGTCTAGAGTGAAGCCACCTACCTCAACAAAATGGTGAAACCAAGCAACGGATGAAGAAAGCTCAAGAACACCAGATCAAATCTCGAAAAACCCACCTTAGATCTCTTCTCCTAACACAACCAAGATCAATTCTCAACATATTTGGCATCCACATACTTAGTTCTACCCCTAACAAGCATAGATCTAAGAAAACGAGAGAAAGGGAGAAGTAGATCTAAGTAGATCTAAGAAACCATTCAAGAACGAAGGAGAACGATCACATACCTCAAGAATCCGGCTTTGATTCACCAAGAGAAGCCTTCGGATCGCCTCTAGAATTATGGGAGAACCCTATTTGACCTTAGGAGAACCCAAATCCCGAGTTAGGGCCACTTTTGATCTTTAATGATTCAATTAGATGAAGTACGAGTTAGATCCATAATTTAAGGATCTAATTTAAGTGATCGCATGGTTAGTCTGCATGGTTTGACAAACTGTGTGCTAACTGTGCGTTAGATACTTTCTCGGCCACCCTTCTCGCATAGCCTCATCACATAGTTTCCTTTAATCGTGCGCTGACTGTGCAAAATCCACTGCCTCCTCAATCAGCCACACACAGTTTGGCCGCACTGTTTAGAAAAACCATGCGTTGCCCGTGCACCTTCCCCTTTGCTTCAAACTTCAGTCCAGGATATCCTGACTCTCCCATACGTCACCCTTAACTTTTAAAACCAATAAAAACATCAAGTAAGGGTTACATACCAGAAACTGGTGGTACTACATTCTCCCCACCATTGGAATTTATGTCCCCGGAAAGTAGAAAACCAATGCTTGTGTGAAAGAGTTCTAGCCACTGCTCTCTCATTTCTTTTTCGTGTTCCCAAGTCTCTTCCTAAATATGACCATGTTTCCACAAAACCCACAATAGACCGATGCTTTTCCCACACAAGACATTATCCTGCCTATCCACAATCTGCACCGAGATATGTACCAATAAAGCATCTGGCTCTAGGTCAACATGATCCCATCTGATCACATAGTGAGGATCGGGTTGATACTTCTTTAACTGAGATACATGGAAAAAATTGTGCACTGAACAGAAATGTGGTGTTAATTCCGACCGATATGACACCTCTCCAACCCATTATAGTATCTCAAAAGGGCCTATATAATGAGGAGATAATTTTACCTATTTCCCAAAATGATGATTTCCATGTCTTAGAGTGATCCTCAAGAAGACAAAATCACCCACAACGAACGCCAACAGTCTGGGATGGTGATCTGCATAAGATTTATGAAGACATTGAGCCATCTCTATCCTCCTTCTAATCAAATGAATCTTCTTCATTGTTTCTTGGACCAGGCTCGGCCCAACTAGTGAAGTTTCACCAATTTCCACCCAGTATAGTGGAGAACAACAAGGACACTCATACAATGCTTCAAATGGAGCCATGCGTATTGAGGCTTGATATCTATTATTGTATGAGAACTCCACTAAGGGTATATGCTCCTCCCATGAGCCACCAAAGTCCATTACATAAGCCTACAACATGTCTTCAAACGTTTGTATCATTTTCTCAGATTGCCCATCTGTCTGAGGATGATACGCTGTACTCATTGTCAACTGAGTCCCCAGGGATTACAGTAATGATTTCCATAAATGAGATGTGAACCTAGAATCTCTATCTGAGACTATAGACACTAGTACACCATTATTATTTACCACTTCTCAGATATATATTTTTGAAAGATCTTCCACCATATGAGTTTCACGAATCGGGATGAAATGGGTCGACTTGGTTAGACGATCCACTATCACCCAAATGGCATCATGTTTCTGGACTATTCTCGGAAGATCCATAACAAAATCTGTTTCTATATACTCCCATTTCCACACTAGGATAGGTAAAAACTGTAACATACCAGCTGGTCTCTGATGCTCTACTTTAACCTGCTGACAAGTTATGCGTCGTGAGAAAAACTCAGCCACCTTCATTTTCATGCCGCTCCACCAAAACTATGCCTTTAGCGCCTTATACATCTTTTGTGTACCTAGATGTACATCCCATTTTGAATGGTGGTAAGAATTAAGGAGTTATTTCTGAAAAACTATAGGTACAACCATCCGATCTCTGAAACACAAAACTGAACTCCCATCCAGCTTCCATCCCTCAATAGTCTCCCCACGATTGAGTTTTGAACTCCTTGCAACACAGTCTACATCGGATGTCTATGACTACTTTACTATCTCCACCAAATCAGGAACAAGTGTAGCTGAAAAGAAAACATCAAGATCACCTCGGTCTTCACAATCCACATGCATGTTAGCTAAGACCGACATCAACTGCCATTCATTTGAAGCTTCCTTTGCCAACTGAGCATTCGAATTCCTACTTAATGAATCGACCAACGAATTTCCCTTACCCGGTGTATACATTAAGTCAAAGTCAAACATTTGAAGATACTCCATCCATATCCTCTACCTAAGATTCAAATATCACTGTTAGAAAATATGTTTCAAGCTTTTGTGATCCGTAAACACAGTAAAATTCTCACAAAAGAGATAGTGTCTCTATGTTTTCAAAGAATGGACGATTGCAACTAACTCCAAATCATGTGTTTGGTAATTTTTCTCATTCACTCTCAACTTTATTAAGCTATAAGCAACCACATGTTCTTATTTCATGATAACACAACCCAACCCTATTCCCGAAGCATCACAATACACCACGTATCCTTTCCCTGATTCTAGAAAGATAAAGATAGGTGCTGATGTAAGTTAAACATTCATCTCTAGAAAAGATCTATGACTTTCCTTAGTCCATCGAAATGCACTGTTCTTCTTTTTCAATGCTGTCATAAGTGAAGCTAGTTGTGAAAAGTCACAGAAAAAGTGTCGGTAATAACCATCTAGACCAATAAAACTTTATATTTCAATGACATTCTTCTGTGGTTACCAAGAAAGAACAACTTCTATATTTTCTAGATCCACTGAAACACTTTTCTCAGAAACAACATGGCCTAGAAAACATACCTCTTGTATCCAGAAAGCACACTTTGATAATTTGGAATACAAATGATGGTCTCGCAAGATTTACAACACTATCTCCAAGTGTTTCTCATTCTCATCCCTTGTTCTTGAATACACCAATATATCATCCACAACCACCACAAAAAAAGAATCCAAATATTGATAAAATATCCAATTCATCAAAGCCATGAAGACCACTGGTGCATTTGTTAGACCTAAAGTAATGACTACATATTTGTAGTTGCCTTATCTGCATATGAAAGATGTCTTTGGAATATCCTCCTTCCGAACTCGCAATTGGTGATATCCTAATCGCAAGTAAATCTTGGAGAACCACTGAGATCCCCATAATTGATCGAACAGATCATCAATGCGTGGAAGTGGATATTTATTCTTTATCGTAACTTGGTTAAGTTTACGATAATCATTACATAGCCGAAGAGTTCCATCTTCTTTCTTTACAATAAAACTGGTGCTTCCCACGGAGACACGCTTGTCCGAATGAAACCCTTGCTTTCTAGCTCTTATAACTACACTTTCAATTACTTTAACTCCATTGGTTCCATCCTATAAGATGGAAATGAGATAGAACTAGTCCTCGGAAGGAGATCAATTGTAAACTCCACTTCTCTTACAGGTGGTAATCTAGAGAAGTTTTCAGGAAAAACATCCAGAAATTGTTCCACCACAGTTGGAAAACTATTTTCCTCACTCTCGTCCAATGATTCCAAAGTCAACTCATCCAATTGATAAGATATCTTTCGCACCATTGGTTCCAAAAAGATCTTTGTGCCTTTCTTTAATATCCTTTCTCCTCTAAATAGATCCTCAAAGCCATCCTCAGTCGTGAAACTAACATTTCTCCCATAACAATTGATGTGAGCGTTAAACGTTGTCAACCAATACATACCCAGGATTACATCATAGACATACATATCCAACTTAGAGAAGTCCCATTTCAGCTCAGCTCTGTCAATAGTTATAGCACATGATCTACACACAAAGGCTTGACATTCTCTTTCACCAAGAGGAGTTTGCAGTTTCAAGATAGAGGGAATCATTTCCAGTTTTAAGTTCAGTAAATTAGAAATTTGAGAAGCAAGATAGGAATGTGATGCACCAGTATCGAACAACACTTGCATGAGGGTAGAATTCAAAAGAATCGTACCACTCACCGTAGATGGTCCAACCCGATCATCGACCGTCTTCTGTTTGGCTCCATACAATTGCATGGTTGCTGCACTTTTCTCCTTATTGCCTTGTTGAAATTGCCCTGCCTGAGGAGTCATGGTGTTCCTGGAATCACCATTACTAGCTATGTTCTGTTGGAAAGACTGATTTTGCTGTCCTCGCCCTGTCGAAGCATAAGATTCTTGCAATGCCTGAGAAGAGTCCCGAACACCCGATCATGGAGCACTGTGACAATATCGCTGAAGATTCCCCATCTTGTTGCAATTGTGGCATGCTCTCGGTGGTTCTGTACATTCTTGTTTAATGTGATCAATCAAACCACATTGAAAGAAACCTGCTTTGCTCTGGGGTTGTGGAGGAAGGTTGACTGAGCCCGCCGTCTGGTTCTGATTCACACTCCCACCATAGAAGTAGGTGTCCCTCTTCCTCTTGTTCCAAGCATTGGAGTTCCCACCTGTTCCCATGGCTTTCAGCATGCCTCCTCCTATCGATCCTGAGATATCACGTTCAGAAACCATTGCTCTGTTCACCATCTCTGTATAATCCGTAATATAGAGCACCACAATATTCAATCAAATCTCCTGCCTTAGCCTCGATTTGAAGATTCGTGCATTCAAAGAAGCACTTGCCGCAACCTCTGGTGAAAAACGAACTAAATTTATGAACTTAGCCGCATAATCTGTGATAGAGAGTCTCTCATGTTTCAAGCTAATGAATTCCATCGTTTTCTGGATCTTGAACGTGTGAGGATAGAATTTTTTGTTAAACATTTCTACAAAATCCTCCCATGTAAGGCCTTCATCCAATTTATCATGCACCGCTAAATCCCACCACTAACTTGAAAGATCCTCGATCATATACATCGCCTGCTTTACTTTTAGCTCCACTGGTGTGCCGATGAAATCAAATATACAATTCATCATGCTTAGCCACACCTCCGCCTTCTCAGGATCAGGATCACCCCTAAAGTTCGGTTGAGTTTTCTTCATGAAATGGATGGTATGATCCACATGCCGTGGCTCATTCCTCCAGTTCCCCGTATCCACAGCTTGGAAGGCTTGGAAGATACTCTAAACAATCTCTTGGTTCACATGTGGTTCAGGTGAAACCACATTCTCCACAGATTCTTGGGCTTGGTTTCGACGACACCTACCGGGTTCCATTTTCTAAACAAACAACAAACTCTGTTAATCTCACTCTCTAGCAATTATGGTCTTAGCATTTCAAATTCTATCACATCAACTATCACAAATTTTTTTTCAAACAACCTTTTTCCATGTTCAACCATTTTTGAAAACATTCAACATACTTTTTGAAAATCAATCCATTTTCAAAATACACCAAATACCCTGTTTTCAAAGTCTTTCGATTGAAAACAATTTCTGCATTTTTCAAAAAATTTCACCTTTCACAAAATTCTTACTCATTTCTCACAATGAGATATAAAATCATAGTGGGAATTCGTTCCTCTACAATTCATGTCATGCTCCTCTCATTGGCTAAACCCATGACAATGTGATTTACAACATTATAGAAGTGTATCCAAAACACTTATGTACCCAACACTATGGTAACTTAAAGTTCAGCATAAACAGGTTAGCTACGTCCTTTTATACTATACATTTCAAGTTCCGACAATCCTACTCCTATGTAATATGACCACCCAAGGAATAGACAAGAAGGAATTTCAACTCCATGACCAAGAACATCAAGGACCACTTATTAGGCAAGGACTGAACAAGCTGATACCATTTTTAAAGACTAACCAATTCTCATTGGCTTGAAAGTGTAACGAGTCATTACTAGGCCTTAAGAGACATCCCCAAGACGCCAAAGGCTGGAAAGAAATGCGAAAGGGTCTCAAGAATAAGTGGGGGATGATTTACCCTTTATGAAATAAACCCATCCAATAATCATTCACTATATGATGCATGAACAAATGAAAGACCAACCAACAACTTCATTTATGTTAAACCACATCAGAGTACATAACAGCAGAATACCAAACCAAACATCAAAATACACAGTGAAAGAACAACGCAAGACTCCCAAAAGACACCACGACTCTTTGGTCCACAATCTCCAAGCTCCACAGTATCTCCCAAACATCACTATGATCCATTAGTAATGAGATGCTTTACCTTTACCTGTGTCTCGGAATACAACATCTGCAAAAGCACCAAAGTTCCAAAGAAGGGGTGAGTATAAAACTCAGTAGGTTTTCCCCAATGACTTCCCTACTCATGCCACTAGGAGAGAAAAGTTAGCCACATTTATATAAAAATAGTTTATATAAAACAATTTCACTAAACAAGTTTATAACTAAATATAAACAAGTTTTCAAAAACCATCCATGCTTAAAAGAATCAAAGTGGAATTTAAACCAGCTTTTCCAACACGTTATTTTTCGAGAAAAATAACCAACAAAATTTCTAAACCATTTCACAAACATCCCGTTTTGGTATACCCAACCATTTCACAACCCCATGAAATCAACCATGCATGCTTTGTTATGAAAGTTCCATACTCATGAGAGTTCTATCGTCGATCTACCAAGTCTTCACAAGGTAATTATTTCCCATGTGCCATTACACCTTTAGAACTGTGCACAAGTTCATATTCCAACCAAGCCTCATACTTAAAAGTCTCATGTTCCATTAAACATTTCACACCGAGCATAAGGTCCTATTTCAACCAAGCCTCGTATATGAAACTTGAACACACACACCACACATTCCCAAAAATCATGCCAAAACCATCCTTTCAATAAAACACCTTTTATTGAAAACTATTTTCTATCAAAACCAAGTGTGTTCAACTAATTCAAACCATTTCAATAAAACTCCATTTTTATTGATCACTAAATCCATCAAAGTAATTTCAATATCAAACCATTTCAATAAAACATCCTTTTTATTTAAATCACATTTCTCATCAAACCATGTAAAATTTTATCAATTTCATAATTTAAAATCAACATTTTAAATTCAAATAGCCAAATCACATTGCACAACAATTCACCAAGATTTCACAATTTCATCAAAATCATAAATCATCACTAAAGAAGATTTATTCCATTATTTTCACAATCAATACCATTCAAATAACCAATTTGAAACTAGGAAAAATAATTCTAACAAGTGGAGTCAAGAGTGAATCCACCTACCTCAACAAAACGGTGAAACCAAGAAACGGACGAAGAACGCTCAAGAACACCGGGTCAAATCTCCAAAAACCAACCTTAGATCTATTCTCCTAACATAAACAAGACCAAATATCAACATATTTGTCATCCACATACTTAGTTCTACCCCTAATGGGAATATATCTAAGAATATGAGAGAAAGGGAAAAGTAGATCTAAGTGGATCTAATAAACCATTCAAGAACGAAGAAGAACGATCACATACCTCAAGAATCCGACATTAATTTTCCAAGAGAAGCATTTAGATCGCCTCCGGAATGATGGTAGAACCCTCTTTGACCTTAGGAGAACCAAAATCCTGAGTTAGGGCTGCCTAGGAGCTTTAATGAGGCAATTAGATGAAAAAACAAGTTAGATCCACAATTTAAGGATCTAATTTAAGTGACTGCATGGTTAGTCCGCACAGTTTGACAAACCGTGTGCTAACCGCGCGTTAGCTACTACCTCGACCACCTTTCTCACATGGACTCATCACACGGTTTCCCTTAACTATGCGCCGATAGTGTGGAAGCCACTACCTCCTCAGTTAGCCACATATGGTTTGGCCGCACAATTTAGACAAACCATGCATCGCCCGTGCACCTTCCCCTTTTCTTCAAACATCCGTACAGGATCTCCCGACCCTCCCATATGTCACCCTTGACTTTTAAAACCAAGAGAAGCATCAAGTAAGGGTTATATACCAGAAACCGAGGGAACTACAACCATAATCATAGAATATCGAAAATATGAAAAAAAATTCCATAAATAAAATAAATCACTATAAATACATAATAAAATCATATATTCTCACAAAAAATAATTATAAATTTATGCCTAAAATAGAGTCTAATCTGATACAATAATATTTCAGTTTACATTAATTTAAAAATATTCCAAAATGGTGAACATATTACAAAATTTATATCTTTTCATAGAAAAAGAAATTCATTTCTATCCCACATTTATCTAGATTATAAATGAAATGATTATGAAATATAATAACCCTTTATCTAAATTAATTATAATTAACTCACCATTAATGATCATATTAACCTAAAATGTAAAAATTAGTTTTCATCTTATGTATATAAAATATAAAATATATTTTCCAATAATATCATTTACAATATAACACATGTACTATTTAATGGTTTCATATAAATCAAAAACCTAATAAATTTCTCTATTCACATAAAACATTAAAATAGAATAATTTATTGTAAAGATTCAATTATACATAAATTCAAATAATTATTTATAAAGAAATATATTATAACATTTTCTATGAATAACCATTTATGACCATATATTAGAATATTAACCCATTTTGGGATCTTTATTTTTTAAAATTTGATAATTTGAAAACTTTTTAACCATTAATTTGTTCTAAACCCTTGTTCTGACCCCAACTATAATGGGATGATACTTAAACAACCCATTATTATGAGTTTAATCTCATAGATTTATTTTTTCAAATCCCCCAAAACATTATGTTTCAACATTATATAGAATTAGTAAAATACCTTATATATCAAACCCTTAAATAAATAGTACACTTTAACTCAAAATATATTTTCCACCAAATTATTATTCATAAATTTAAACACATGGTTAATTCAAATAACTAATTCATCTTTCAATATATGTAACAAATGAACATGATATAATCAAAACACATCCTTTGGATATTATTAAAATATTTAATTTTTTTGGATGAGAAAAAAAATCTTAGTACGACATATAAGAAGAAAAGAAAATCCAATAGACCATTTTAATATTCATGAAATGTAACACCTCGAACCTAGAAGCCTAGATCCGGTGTATTATTTTAATACATTGGCATGATTTCTGAGAATCAATTCCTGAATTACCGATCAGTTTAGTAGTTCTAGAAAATAGATTGCATACATGAATGTTACATTACACATTCAAACAAAAATGAAAACATAAATAATTTGTTGAGAATGTGATTATTCACTTATCTTTACCCTCCATATCAAACATAATACACTTTTAGGAATCCTGGTAAAAGCAGATCATAAGAAAGGGGTGATCTCAGATGCTCAGTATGGGTAAATAAGTTAGTAGAATGTATAATATTTTAAGAAAATATGTGTAATAAAAACAATATCTTTTTAAACATAATATTGATGATAATATGGAGAAAAAATTAAATATTACCATGTAAATATGTACATGGATATTCTAATATTTCCATAATCTCATGTAATAATTAATTTCATAATTAAGGAATTCCTAACGCCGGAAATCATTACTACATATTCATGGCCTTGTAGAAAGACTAAAAATAATTTTTTTTGTCAAGGCCTTGTGCCAAGACACTAATTTGACTCGTGAGAACTACCAATGCATCGAGGGGCTATAGCGGGCCTCACCCATCACTTACTTAGTGCACTACATTCCCTATATGAAACTGTTGAAACATAACATAAACATTAATAATAAAACTATCATATGAAATGTCAACAAATAAACTATAAACCATGAAAGGTATAAAAATATCACATCCACAGTCAAGCATATCATAACTCATTCAATACAATATGGATGATTTTATTATAATAAATCAACCCTAATCCAAAATAATATATAGTAAAAGATGTTGACATAGTTGAAAATGATCAGTAAAATTTTTTGAGAGAAATATCCCATTTTGTGGAATCATATAAAAGTAAAAAGTTTATAAATAAGTAATTTAAAAGATATTTATCAATCAAATAATCCCATAACACTTTGAAAATTTTGAAAGGAATTAACATTTTAAAACAATCATGTCCATTTAAATAAGTCTTTAAAACCATTTTGAAAGCATGTAAATTAATCAGAAAGATTTATAAGAAGAAATATTTAAAACATTTAAAATGATGTTTTAGTTAAAGGGTACCTTGAAAATCATTTTGAAATGTATTTTTTGAAACATGGACATCGATAATAAATATGTCCCAGAAAATACATACACATAAACAATCCCAGATAATAATGAGATTGGGGAATTATCCCTTACCTTGCTATTTCCTTTGGTTGAGGGTATGTTTAACACCCTATATAATGACCATAGTATGTTATTAAATTGTACCATAACCATATTAATATTTATTATAACAAACATGATTCATTTATGTCTTTATAATACCTAGTTAATAAATATTTCCATGTTAAATTTACATTTCGGAAAATAATAAAATTCATTGTCGTACGTGTTTGAACTTGTTATTCTTGATATTATCATTTAGATCATTATTTAAATACTTCCAGAATGTAAAACATTATTTAAATATCATATATATTTAGAATATAAATATGTATAATATATTAATATATGAAATGGAAAACACCATTTATGGATACGGTAGGTCGTACGTACACATAAACACTATTTCCGTTTTCATATCATATTGAACAGAAGAATGTGAATAAGATATATGTAAGTACATATATATATATATATCCAGTTTCTTTATTATGTCATATATTATGTACTTATTAATAATAAATACTATTACAATCCTTGTCAAATGTGGAATTGGGAAATGAATCTCATCACGTCATGGAGACGATAAGTCGTACGTACACACAAGCGATGATATCATTCCCTTAATGAATAAACGTTGTGAAATTGGATGGTATATTAGTTTTAGATTGAAATTATCATGTTATTAGGATTATTTATATACATATTAATTATAATTATATTCATCTAAATAACATAGTGTTGAATAACAAATTACACTACAATGTGGAGATGGTAAGTTGTACCTACGCATGCATGGTGACATTATCATTCATGGGATGGATAGAATAATGAGTATGGTTGTGCCATATTTATAATAAAAATCATAGTATATATATGTTATGGGAGTTATTATTTTGGCATGGAGATAAAAAAATAAATAGAAAGTGGAAAAAGTAAAGAACTTTGAAAGAGGTGATAACATAATCACCTCTTCTTTGGGTGTTTCCATTTTATTTAACAAAAGGGATCTTTAAGATGGATTTCAGCTCAAGGGAAGGCCTATAGGATGAAGTGAAAGAATTTGGGAGGAGATTTTGGTCGGGGATGGAAGATCCAAATGAATTGGTTATTAAAGTTTAAGGGAAGTGAAAGTATACTTCTATAAGACAGGTGAGACCCACTTTAGGAAAAGTTTAAAAAATTATATTATTATAAAATAATTTTATTTTTCTAATGGATCAAATTTAATTTATTAATATGATATGGTGGGGATGAGTGTAAATCCTTTCAACCAATAGTATTTAAACAAGTTTTTATCATCCTATTAACCTTATCTTTTAGATTTAACTCTTAGATAAATAGTTTAACTTTTTCCACGCCATCCTGTATTATTATAATTAATGGTAAATAAATTTATAAAAAAGACAATAGAACCCCAATTTGTCCATTATTGACATATCAAATCTTATCTATGTCACTTTTCAAAACCATAGATTTTTTTTTGAGTATTTTATCATTTAATAAAATTATATTTGTTTTAAAATCTCATTTATATCAATTTGACTCTATTTAGTATTCGGTTTTTGTGAAAGTCATAAAACATTATTACATAAAAAAATTATTTAATCAACCCTTACATGTCATATTAACCTAGAAAATTCTTGGAATACATCCAAGGTCTCAATTTTCATTTATTTTGATATTTATAACTACAATTATGTTAATCTTTCATTAATAAAGTAATTACTACGTCATCATTGTGTCATAAATAAATTTATATATTTAATGTATAATAAATAAATATAAAATAAAATGATATAAGAAATCATTTTATCTTTAAATTTAATATTTTTAGTTAAATTTATATTATGTATAACCCTATATTAAGAATGATTTAGTTCTTAAACATTGAATTTTACACTTGGAACTCTTCTTTAAATAAAATAATAATAAATGTCCTAATATAATAAAAGCTTGTCAAATAGGTTTATATTTTATTCTAAGGTTTATTTTGGTTGAAAACACTTATCTAATAGACGTAGGACATGTGTTAGGGTAATTATAACCTAATTTTTACCATTAATTACCCTATTTACTTTTCACCGTGGTATATAAAATTAAAAAGATACTTTTCAACAAATATTATTTTCATCTTATTGAACCGAATTTTTCTTAATGATTTCAACAATGTCTCTCAGATTTTTAAAATTCAATTCACAGAAGTGGTAAAATTAGATTTTATGCAAATTTTCAAATGTACTTTGAAGGTGGGTAAAAGATATTAAAAAGTTAAATAAAAATTTATACATTTAATTTTATTATAATATGACACCAATTAATTACATTGAACATATAGAGGTATTATATAAATTTTTTGAATTAAAATAAATTAAAATAAAATAAATAATTATTTAAATAAATAGTATGTTTTAAACAATACCGCATTATTTTTCACTATTCATCAAAATTTTTTTTTTCAGAAAACTACCAAAAAATAACCCTAAGATAAATTTTATATTCCAAATTCAAAAATGAAATCTATTTTACCAAATTAAAAATGTAAAAGTTCCATTAATAAATTTAAAATTAATTCTCGTTGTTAAAACCCAAAAGTGGGTTTTTAAAAAGTAAAAATTATCAAAATATTGACAGTGTTTATGTAAAATTTAGACGTGAAATTACTTATAATTACATAAAATGTATTAATTAATAAAAATATAATCTAATTATACTTTTAAACCATTGACATTCATAATATAACTCAATAAAGTAATTCTATTAAAAAAGTTGATTTCAATTGAATGTTAGTATTTTTTACTATTAATCAAAATATGAAAGTTATCAGAATACTACCAAAAATTCATCTAATTTTTTTATGTGCATCTTCTAAAGAAGAATTTTATTTTGTAAAATTAAATATATAAAAGTGTCTAATATTGGATTTAATAAGGTTTCTCCGTTAAATGGCGGTAAAATTTAATTATTTGAAAAATACTTCATTTATCTGAAAAAATGAATTTGATCTTATATTATTTCTAAGAAACACATATTATAGATGATAATTTTTTATGGAAAATATAAAATTCAAAAATCATTTATTACTATTCAAAACCTCTTTTTGAAATGCTATTTTGGTAAGTCAGGGTGTGCTCGAACTCGGTGTTGCTTGTAGCGCATGTTATTAAATTACGTTGAAGAGAAAACGTACTATGAAATCTTGGGGTGTTACATTCTCCCCTCCTTCAATAAATTGTGTTCTCGTAATTCAAAATTGTTCTTTGAAAATAAAAGGTCTAAAATAGAAAAATTTATTTGTGGAAAACCCACATACAAAATTGGGTTAATAAAATATAGTCTTAATGAGATGGAATGAGAAATGAAAATGTCCCCACCAAATTTTGATTTCAATTAAGAGAAAATTGGGGTCAATTAGAGACACATAATTGGAGGGTAAATGTAAATATTTATATGGACCTATTGAGGTCATCAATCACAAACAAGTGTAAAATTGATGTCCTCAAATCTATCAATATTTGATGATTTAAAATATCATTAGTTCAACAAAACATAAGGTATTCGGATAACACATTTTTGGTTTTAGGATACCTTCCCTAAAGTTTATTAATTAATTTATTCATGTTATAAGATGAAAAAATATATACTTTATTGGTGGTGTTCTATCTATTAACTAATTTATACCACAAACTCATATTTCATTCCAAAAGATAATTGAACTCTAAAATATTCTATTTATCATAATCTTATACGGTTTAAAAAAACAAATTTATAATTTATCTCTCATCCCATTTAAAAAAATAAATTATAAAAACCAGGACATCACATAGGTTTGTGGTAGTCGATGCAACCTTTTCGCCCTTCGGTTGTGGGTTTATGTCTCATGTCCTTTCCAGAGGTAATGGGTTGTCACCGGTTATCAGGGTTGTACTTTTTACAAAAAATTAAAAAAATATTAACAATTGTTTTAAACATAAAAAATAGTATCCAATGTCCAACATAATCCATTACAACCTTTAGACTTATCCAAAATACTTTTTTCCAAACTCTTAGTTCAAAATTTACATGGAAGGTAAACATAATGAAGATATCTTTTTCCCACATAATAAAAAGTGCATACCTTCATCATGTATTCTCTTTAAACATGGTAACACCCTGAATTACAATAAAACCATATTGAATACATTCATGCTCCCTTGTTGCTTATTGAATACTTAATATACTCCTTAAATCCCAAAATTTTGAATACTCCAACAATGATTGGATAAAAAAACCATTAATTACTTCCAATGCTGTCAATAATATCCAATGTAATTTATCCAAATCAATTATCTCTTATTACAAAATTAATACCTCACTATCATGACCTTATTAAAGTTTATCTTTCCTTAAACAATGTATTTTCCAAAAGGTTTAACTTGTTATTGAGTTACTTTTCTTAAAACCATAAAATATAAAATACATAATGAAATATTACTACAGTACAATCCTTATATACTCAATAATTCATATATCTAGTACTTCATTGATAAAACACACCAATGAAATAATTCTTTAATTACAACTTAAGAACACTAGTCATTCCTATTCGTCTATGGAAGTATCATAATTTGGTTATTGTCCAACAACATATTTTTGGTATACTTGGAGGATTGGGACATTGATTCACATAGTTTCCCTACTCATTGTAGATAAATCATTTTATATTTGAACGCATTGTCTTAACCTTTCAATCATATACTCTGTGTCCTTTCTCATTACACTTATAACAAACTACCATTCCCTTCAAGAATTTACCAAGTTGATTCATTCCAAAGTTATCACATATGGGAATATCCTACATTCCCTTGTTCCCTTTATCTATCATTCTCTCCATAATCCTTTTCTTCTCTGGAATCCCTTCAAATCCATAGGGCTCAGATAATTCTTTACTTATCTTATTAACAAATGATATTATTTTCTCATATTGTGAGAATACGTGAGAGACTATTTCCCTTATAAATTTTGGCATAATATGATGACAGATTTGATCTTTCTTACTCTTTGGATCATGCATATTACTGGGCTTCCCATTCCTTCTATTGGGCATACTTTTTAAACAATGGAATACACTAGGTTTTTTTATGAATCACAATTCACAATTCAAAACCTATAAAATACATAACGTAAATTGAAAATATTATACATATATTTTATAATAATAAAAAAAATCCTTGAAGAAGCATTTTCTAGTAAATCATTCTTAATGGATTGTAAATAAAATGTGATTTTTCCAAAGCATATCCCTCAGGAGTGTCATAACCAAGAGTGCAGCAATGCCAATTGTCGTGTACCAAAATATCCCAGGTCAACCCTGAAACTCATTGTCAGTGTTCCCATTCATAGGTACATCTGTGCCAGAGTCGCCTCTATCTTCTCGTATCCAAACTGGGATGTATTGCTTAGAAAATTCAAAAAATATTAACATTACCAAAATTCTAGGATGTTATTCTATACTAATCCTAAAATTTTATCTTAGGGAAATGTTTCAAAATCAGAGTTTTTCAAAATCTAGTTTCCATTTTTTTTACTACTCCTCCCTCTAATACCAAATATAACCCACTGACCCCAGAAGCCCATAGACATAGAATTATTTTAATACATTGACATGACTACGCAGAATCATGTCCCGAAGGATCGATTAGTTTAGTAGTCTTGGAAAATAGATTACAAACATGAACGTTACATTACACATTCACATATAAAACAAAAAATAAATAATATGTTAATAATTATATTATTCCCCTAGCTTAAACATACATATAAAACCTAATACACTTCTTGGAATCCTGGGAAAAGAACATAACAAAGGGGTGAGTGAAGATGCTCAGTGTGGCTATATAATTTTGTGCAATCTATAAACTTTTAAAGAATGATGTGTAATAAAAACAACAACCTTTAAAAAATAATCATGAACCTAATATAGAGAAAATAAATCAAACATTACCATATAATCACACACATTGATATTATACTTGTCGAATAATCACATGTAATTATTCATTTCATAATGATGGAATGCCTAACACCGGACATCATTACCACATATTCAAGGCCTCGTGCCAAGACTATAAATAAATTTTTTGTCTAGGCCTTATTCCAAGACACTAATTTGTCTCATGAGACATACTAATGCATAAAGGGGTTATAGCAGGCCCCACCCATCACTTAATAAGTCCACTACATTCTTCTTATGAAAATGATGAAACATAAGATAAATATTCTTATTAAATGTAGCATAAGAAATTTCAAAAATTCATACCTAAACCATGAAGGGTAAAAAAAAATAGAACATCCATAGTCAAACATATCATAACTCATTAAATACAATATGGATGATTTTATTATAATAAATAAACCTTAATCTAGAATAATATTCAGTAAAGGATGTTGACATAGTTGAAAATGATTAGTAAAATTTTATGAGGGTAATATCCCTTTTTTTTAAATCATTTAAAAGTCACACATTTATAAAGAAAGACAATTAAAATAGTTTTTTACTCAAATAATCCCATACCACTTTCAATATTTTTAAAGGACTAAACATTTTAAAAAAATCATGTCATTATAAATAAATCCTTAAAACAATTCTGAAAACATAAACATTAATGAGAAAAATTTAGAAGAATAAATATTTAAAACATTTAAAATTATGTTTTTGTTAAATAGTACCTTAAAATAATATTTTGGAATTTTTTTTTATGAATCATGACATGTATTATAAATATGTCCCATAAAATACTTACACATAAACAATCTTTCATAAGAATGCGATTGAGGAATTAACCCTTACCTTGCACATTCCTTTGGTCGAGGGTATGTTTAACATTATTTACAATAACCATAGTATGTTATTAAATTATACCAAAACCATATTCATATTTATAATATCATATATGATTCATTTATGACTTTATACAACCAATTTAATAAATATTTCCATGTTAAATTTACATTCCGGGTAATAATCTCTTTCTTTATCTTACGTGATTTAACTTGTTTTTCATGATCATGTCATAGAGATCATTATTTAAATATATACAGAATGTAAAACATGATTTATATATCATATATATTTAGAATATAAATATGTATAATAGATAGATATATGAAATGGAAAACATCGTTTATGGATACGGTATGTCGTACGTATGCATAAACACTGTATCTGTTTTCATATAATATTGAACAGAAAAAAGTTAATATGATATATGTAAGTACATATATAGATACAATTGAATTATTATTTCATATATTACATACTTATTAATAATAAATATTTTTATAATCATCATTGAATGGTGAACCTGGAAATGAATTTTCATCACGTCGTGGAGACGGTAATCCGTACATACACATGAGCGACTATATCATTTCATTAATAATTAAAAGGTGGTGAATTGGATGGAATATTAATTGTATAGTGAAATAAGCATGTTATTTAAATTATTTATAAACATATTACTTATAATTATATCCATCCAAATAATATAGTGTTGAATAACAAATTACACAATGACGTGGAGATAGTAAGCCGTACGTTCGCACGCATGTTGACATTATCATTAATAGGATAGATAGAATAATGTGTATGGTTTTACCATATTTATAATAAAACCGAAGTATTTATAAGGTACTGGAGTTATTATTTTGGTATGGAAATACCAATGAATGAGAATGTGGAAGAAGAAAAGAATATTAAAAGAGGTTATAAAATAATTACCTCTTCTTTGGGTATTTCATTTTTATTTAAAAAAAGGGCTTCTTAGGTTGTCTTTATGCACAAGGTAAGGAATCTAGGTTGAAGTTAGGGAATATTTTAGGATATCTGGGCAGGTTTTGGCCGAGTAAAATGGATTTTGTGGTGTTATTTTGAGAGAAGGTGAAGTACCGTTTTTTAAGAGAGGTGATGGTCACTTTGGGAAATGATTGAAATATAATTTTATTATAAATTAATTTTCAGTATCTAATGTCTAAAATTTGATTTATGTAGAAGATAAGGTTGGGATGAGTCTAAATCCTCTCAAGAAATATATTTTATAAAATTTTAAGCCACCATATTTAACCTATATTTTATATTTAACTGTTAGTTAAATAGTTTAGCATTTACCATTTCCTCTTGTATTATTATAATAAATTGTAAATAAACATATTATAAAAAGACAAAATAACCCCAAGTGGTTCATTATTTAGATATATAATTTTATATAATTCCTTTATACGAGCATTATATTTTTAAGAAGCATTTTATCATTTAAGAAAATATTATTTGTTTTAAAAACTCATTTTTGTCAATTTTGACACTATTTAGTATTTGGTTTTTGTGAAAGTCATAACAACATTATTACTTCAAAAAAATTCTCTTTATCAACCCTAACATGTCATAATAACCTATAAAATTATTGTAATGCATCAAAAGTATCAATTTACATTTATTTTGATATTTATAACATCAATTATGTTAATCTCTCTTTAATAATGTAATTCATGCGTCACCATTGTATTATAAATTAATATACTTATATAATGTATAAAAATAAAAAAAATACCATGATGTAGTAAATCTTTTTATCTTTCTAAGGAATATTTTTCGTCAAATTTATATTATATATTACTCTATATTAAAAATTATTTAGTTATTAAACATTTAATTTAACAGTTTTAACTCTTCTTTAAATAAATAATAATAAATGTCATAATATATTATATGTTGATAAAATAGGATCATATTTTATTCCTAGGGTTTATTTTGGTCGAAAATCACTTATCCAATTGAATTAGGAAATGTGTTAAGGTAATTATAACATCATTTTTACCATTAATTACCCTATTAACTTTTCACTGTGGTAAATAAAATTCAAAAGGTACTATTCACAAAAAAAAATTAATTTTACTAAACCATATTTTACATACTGATGTCTACCATGTCTCACAGAATTTTTAAATTCAATTCAAAGAAGCGGTAAAATTATGTTTTATGCAAATTTGCAAATGTGCCTAAAAGGTGGGTAAAACACTTTAAAATTTTAATAAAATTTTATAAAAATAATTTTATTATTAAATGTCTCCAATGATTTACATTGAACATATATAGGTATTATATATCTATTTTTACTTAAAATAAATTTTAAACAAATAATTATATAAAAAAATCCGGTTTTAAATAATAACATAGTATTTTCACTATTTATGACAAAATTGAATGTTTTCAGAAAATGTTCACAAAAATCTCCCTAAGATAATTTTTTTATTCTAAATTCAAAAATGAATTCTATTTTCAAAATTCAAAACATAAAAGTTACATTAGTTAATTTAAAAATAATTCCCTTTGTCAAAACTAAAAAGTGGGGTTTTAAAAAGGAAAAACTATAAAAAGATTGACATGTGTTTATGTCAAAATTAAATGTGAAAATACTTATAATAACCTAGAATATATTAAATGGTAAACATATAATCTAATTATACATCCAAACCATTAAAATTCATAATTTAACACTAAAAATCATTTCGATTAAAAAATTTATTTTCAATTAAAATATTGTATTTTTTAATATTCATCAAAATATTAAAGTTATTAGAAAAGTAACAAAAATTTAACCCAGCTAAATTTGTATGTCCCGCATCTAAAGAATAATATTATTTTTTCAAATTGAATATATAAAAGTTTCTAATATTGTATTTAAAAAGGGTTTTCCATTAATATGTGGTAAAATTTCATTTTCTGATAAAAAATTCCTTTATCGGAAAAATTAAATTTGTTCTTATATTAGGGCTAGGAAACATATAATATGGATTTCAAAATTATATGGAATATATAAAATTCAAAATTCAGTTAATACTATTCATAACCGCTTTTTGAACGACTAGTTTGGTATGTCGTCATGCACTCGATCTCGGTGTTGTGTTTAGCGCATGTTAATGAATTACATTGAAGAGATAACGTACTATGAAATTTTGTGGTGTTACATGAAAACCAATAATGAAATTTTTATTTGTTAAATAATAAAAAAATTTCTAACAATAATCATTAAATACATATAAAATCAACTCTAATGGAAATTTTTTTATAAAATATATTTTAGAATTCATAATTGAAAAATCTTAGACATGACAGTTGTTTAAGAAAAAATTTGAACCCAAGAAACCAAAATATCCATTGTTATAAGACCATAAACATCAGTTAAATATTTTTCTCATATTCACATATTACTAAATCGAAACATTCCCATTAATACTGAAACAGTAATTGAAAACCCATGTAGATATCATGTAAAATTATCATTTCAATATACTATAAATAATATTTATTTGGAATCACCTAATAATATTACTAAAATATCACTAAGGTGTAAATTATAATTGGTAAACTCTATCATTTTATATAATTCATTAGAGAATTATATTGGGGTCACATGTCGTTATAGATATTTCAATCTCACACATCATTCATATAAAAATTACAAAAATCATGTCATGAATAATGGATATATATATTTCAATTAAACCCTAAATATCAATTCAATTAGCATTTGATCTTAATTAAATAACACATTCAGTTATCATATAAATAATAGTGGAAATTTTTAACATTATAAAATCTTTTTAAAGCTTTAAATTTTTAGAAAATTGAGAAAGATATTTTCTTGAAAAATAAATTTTGAAGCTGATAATGTAATATTTAAAGTATTAAATGGCCTAGAAAAGGGAAAATAAATTCCCCAGAAACATGTTCAAATAAATATTCTTCTAACATATTGGTAATTAAAAAAAAATACAATTACTTATATGAAATATATTTAAAATATTCCATTTAAATAATAAAATTTAAATAGTAAAATTATCAAAAATAAACACTATTATCCTTTAAATTATTTATAAAAACATTCTTAAAAGAATTTAAATTAAGAATAAAATTAAAGAAAAATTGTTATAAAGAAAACTCATAAATATTATTCTTAAAATAAAAAACCTCACATTTTTTTTGACTCTTTTGTTTCATATTTATACGCTCCAAAATAATTTGTTTTTTATTATTTTATTTTTTAGTAATTTTTTATTCTTACATTCAATAATTATTTATTTTATTTCATTTGTTACTGAATTTTATATAGTCACTAAAATGGTTACATACATGTTAGAAATTTTTAGGATGTTCAGATCATAATTCCAAAATTAATTATAAAGTTAGACTAAGGTAAAAGAGATTATTGTTTTATCATCACTAGAATATTCATCCTGAGAAAATGATAATTATTATAAAGTGAAAACATGTTTAATATCAATCATGGATGGTGTATATGAAAATTCAATCATATTACATTATAAAGGTGTTAGTGTATATGGAAGCATGAACGATGTTATAATTTTTTAAGGGAATGAATGGTATGAAGGTATGAAAAAAATTATCATTACAGAATCTTAATTATGTCATAAATATCATATTACTTTATTTGGTTAATAAATATTAAATTTTCATGTTCACATATAAATAATTGTGATTTTATTATTTTCCAAATGATGGAAAATGTGATGAAAAAGTTCATTCACAAACACATAGAAAAATCAGAATAAGGATGATAATGATGTTATTATTATATAATATATATATAATATTTATAGTATATCAAAGAAGAAATAAACTTGAAATCACTTAGTTGGTAGTTATACCTCTTCTTGAAAAAACCTATTTTGGCATAAATATTAAGCCATCATGGATTGTATTTTGTTGAGATAAAAACTACATAATTTTTTGAAGATTTTTTGTAAAGGGATTTAGGTATGTATTTGTCTATCTAAATAGATCATGGTGTTTGAGGAAGACCTGATAAGAGGTTCACTTTTATACATGAGGTTGGTTCAAGTCTAGTAAATATATGAAAAAATTTATATAATATGTGTGTAACTTAAGTAATATGGATCTAAAGTACCACATATTCTATGATGAAGAGTAAAAGTATGAAATAAATTCAAAAAATAAAATGTGTAAAATATTATGTAAAATTTGAAACCGTATATTCTATTTTAAACCCCTCATTAACCTTGGCTGTCTTATACTGTTGTAACACATTTTTAATTATGTAACGGTCATGAAAGTAATTTTAAAAATTTATATAGGACCATAATTGAATCATAAATGATTGGGTAAAATATTTTACATACACAAGAGTTAATGTTGGATTTTTATAATTTTATAATATTTTAAAAAAACAACCATTAAATAACATTTGAATTAATTTTCAAGACTATTCACAATATTTTACATTGATTTTATTATAAAAATAATGGAATGAGAATATAAAATATTTTTACCTAAATAATAAATTATAATTATCCAGAAAATTTTTGTCACATAATAAAAAAATCCAAAACTTCTTATTTATATTCTTCTTAATATGATATACTTCCTTTTTTCTATTGCTTTCAAAAGCACAGTGTTGGAGTCATGTAATAAATACGGGTGATTCAATCATCACTAAAATTTATGAATATGTTAATATAAATAATATAAATTATTTGAAATGAAAGTAAAAATTTATTATTGTTCATAAAAAAATTTTACTTTTTAAAAAAATAAGTTTAATATATTAAAGGAATGAGAGTGACATTTTATACTTATTTATCACTTAAAATAATATAGAAGTGATTATAAAAGAAAAATAGAAGAAAATAGAATTATTTTATAACATATGGTGATAATGAATGATATGATATCAAAATAATTTAATAAATATAATATTTTTTACCCTACTTTTTTATTTTAAACCATAATTTTTATTTTCAACCTTTACCGCAATGACAACATTTTGACCAAAGTTACTATTAAAAATGGTAAAAATATTATCACGGAACTAAATTTAAAAATAGTTATTAAAAATTTGAAATATTATTTTCATGATTAAATTGTTGTAATTATTTGTTATTACTTGTATATTTGGAACATGAAATGAAATGAAATGAAATTTTCACTGAGAGATGTATTTTTAAGCCAAAAATAGAACATATACCAAAATAAAACATACTTTATAAATATTTTATTAATTATATTTGGTTATTTTAATGGTTTATTATGTTACTTTGATTCAAAATCCAGTATATAATAGTTCTTTTAAATTAAATTATTAAAATAAAGAAAATAAATAAACAGTATTTTATAATATCTACCCAAAAATTATCTTCTAAAGATATTAATAATTTATATTTATATTATTTTGACATAATGATTTTAAAAATTATTTATTTTATTTAAAATAAAATTTATAGAAGTTTTAAAAATTAATTATAATATTTTTGAACAAAATTAAAAAAAACATTTTTCTAGAAAATATATTTTTAATGTATACAATGAACACACCCACTTTATTTATCTTCTAAACCCAATTAGATGAATATTAATTTATATTATTAAATATATAATATATAAATTTCATTATAATTATTCATATATAGTGATTAAATTAATTTTCATTGATAAGAAATTATTTTGGGAAAAAATAGTTTTCTAAAAATTATCCTCTTTAATAATATATGAATTATTATAAAAACATTAGTTCATATATCATAATAGTAAATCACTACATTTTTCTTAAAGAAAATATCCATATATGTAATTCATAATGTGGATACAACTATTCATTTTTTCCAAACCAATGGAAAATTTATAATTAATATATTTAAATGGAAATATTATAGTATTATATTGTATTTCTTTTTATGATTGTTATTGAGTTTGGTGCACAAAATAATAAATAGAACTTATTTTAATAAAATATCATTCTATTACATTTATAATTTATTATATTATTATTATATCATTACTATGTTGTAAAACAAGAAATGTTTGAGAAACTAGTTATTTACATTTATGTAAAAAATTAATAATGGTTGTAAAGACGTGGATATTACATATGATTTTAAAACTTAGTTGAGATCATAAATATTTTGAAAAGATTGGCATCACTTGATTCTGAGGCCCGATGTTCTCATAATGAAATTTTGATCTTCTTTTATGGTACGTTTAGTAAATATTATATCGGGAATTTCCATCTTTTGAACCAGTTCTTAGAATTGAAATTTGAGGGAACCATTTAATCCACAATGCGGGGATTCACTTAAAGAAGGATTAACTTCAACAGTAGTATGTTTGGTAAAAAATATAGTTTTTAGGACTTTTTAAATAATAATAAAATAACACAAAAATGTTATTTTTTCTACCAACTGTTGAGTGACGGTGGTTGGACCACTCGATTGTCGAGCCATAAATTGGCTTGACTATTCTGTTTTGTAACCAAACCATTTAGAGTTAAGAGGTTCCTTAATTAAAAATCATTAATGATATTCATTAATCATATTATACATTAACCTAACTTACCCTCTATTTAAATGAATCCCGGGCTTGGGTTTTCTGACACGGAAGAGAGGAACCTCTGAGGAAGATCCGCAAGTTCTTCCTCCATCGATGAACAAAGGCTTTGACTGCAACATTGGAGGAATCGATATGGGATCGATAAATGCTGACGGATTCATAAAACGTGGGTTTTTTTCTACAACAACAATATATCCTACGAATTCGAGGTAGGGGTATTGTTAAAATTCAAGTGAATTTTTTCTTTTCCTCATTCTTGAACAGCATGATGAAAATGGATAAACAATAATGAGTTGGTCCATGATTCATATGAAACTGCGGGTGGTTGTTTCAAAGATAGATTGAACATGGTTTTTTATTATTTTCTGTGATGTATTATTTACTCCCACTTGATATGATGCTAACATAGAGGGCCTGGGTCAAATAACAAGGCACATATCCTCTGCCTCATCTATTTCCGATGCGTTCATTGTGGGTAGATCTCTATCTCGATAGAATCTTGAATCTGGGAACCACACGGTGATGACACCATCACTTGAGGCCCATAGGCGCATTCTGAAGGGAAAATGAACCTCCTAAGATCACCTGATGGCCCTTGGAAGCCCAGATAGTGTGGCGGCGCTGACCGGAAATGGCGGCCGATGGTGGGCGACAATGACCGACATCGACAACCTGCGTTGGAGACAAGTGACGGCGACCGGCATCAGCAGACGATGATGGCGGCAGGCAATGGCAGTGGTGGGCGACACCGGTGGGCAATACTGGCACATGAAGGTGTTAGTGGAAAGAGAATGTGGCAGGCGATAACAGTGGCTATCATTCATCAGCCGCAGATGAGAGGCGGCACACAGAGGAGCAGTGGTAGAAGGACGGGGTGTCCGACATCGGCTGGCCACTGTGGCATCAAGGCGGTGCGATGTCGCATGTTGCGGAAGGAGGCAGTAAAATTGAAGTCATGGGAAAGGGGACTCGCGCCCCTCGAGTCCCCTTGATAGGGGCGGTTCCACGTGGTGTTGCCGGTTGTTTAACCCGAATGGCATTTCCATTTGGGAAAGGTGGGTAGGCCTCCTGGCTAGCAGATCATGCCAGCCACCCAGCAAGTATACCTTTCCAGCCACTTGGTTGGGTCACCCAGAGGTCCGTACCCAGCCAAGGAGGGTGGCGGATCTGCAGCCCAGTGGTCTGAGCCCACTGCAGCCCAGCCCACAGGGGCCCTAGGGGATTGGTCGTGAAAATAGTCCCATAAACAAATTGTGGAAAATTTCGACATGATAATTGAATAACTGAAATTCATTGAATCAAAATAATTTTTTAGTATATGTTATAATACTATTTAATTATTAAATTAAAAATTATTATTTTTAAAAATTATGTTAAAATACACTATATAATTACTATTCAAATATACTATCCTTGAGCATTTTAATTTATGTATTTGTATTATGGAACCTAAATATTATAATCTAATTATTTTAATCACTGTAAATATTAATTACAGTAAATTATATTATTCCATTAGTTATGTTACTATAGTAATGAATATATTCTTATTCTCATAGTGGGATTATTATTCACATTGTCATATTACACTTCCAATAGTCATATTGGTTTTATACTTCATATAAAGAAATATTTATTTATTTAAAATAATAAGTATATTTTAATCAAGGTTCTCTATATCATTAAAAAAATTAAAATCATAATCCTTGAGATTTTTATTATGTTTAAATAGTTTTCCATAGGTGTTATATTACTAGGAAACCATTACAGGAAGTATTTTCAAATACTACTTAATTTTTTATTTTATTACTACCCCATTGAAATAATTTTCATTTAATAGAAATTTTTTATTCTATATATAAAATTTTGTAAATTAATGAAATAAATAGGTAATATTTTTTTTATGTGGTTCATGTTTTTTATTATATAAAATATTCCAAAAAATAAAATACAATACTTCAAAAACAAAATATCATATTGGATATTCTAGGTCATTATATGTTAAATAGTTATTCTATGGGGAAATTAGTCAACCTATTACAAAAAAATTCTTCTCATTCAAAAATACTTGTAACAATTTAAGATGAAAAATTCCTAGATAACATTGAGAATAACTCCATCAGTGATAAAATAAATAATAGGTTTATTAATTTACATTCTTTCCAAATACTCAAACAATTTTTAACCTTGATATATTCACATGAATGCTATATAATATTCTATAAATGTATTCAATGGTTTCGCAATCCAAAATAAAAATGATTCAAACCACGTATATAAAAAATTAAACCTAAGAAAGATATGTTCTTCTAAATATTTTTTTGAGTATTCTATAAAAAATTGATATCTCAATCATTTATGGATCAAAAACTAAGCCTCACTGAAATAATACATATCCTTGTAAATGGAATTTATGTATCCAAAACAGTCAACACAGATAGCTTATTATATAATTAGCATCACAGGATACTATGGTACACAGTTTTCAAATTGATTACAAGGTCATCTTATCCCCTTCAATATGTCAAGGTGTCAGTAATGAACACTACTACAAGCAAATGAAAATTTCTATAGACCTATAGGTTATTCAGATGTGAACCATTAATAACTGACTATTTTCTATTATCTAATTAAATATTTCCTCAATACATTGATAACTACATGTCAACAAAGGCTATTTAAAAAACACTGAAGCACACTAAGGAATCAAATTAGATAATGTGAATCTTATATGAAATAAACCATAAATATTAAATAAAAATTTCTATAAACCTATAGGTTATTCAAAATTATATGACATAGAAATATGATAAATTATTATTATTATATATCTATTGAAATCACAATTTCATGTTATGGGAATTGAATCAAAACCAAATCGTGAAAAGATATAAAAAAACTAAAATAGTACCCATAAAAATTAATTTAAAATCACTTCCATTGAATTCAAAACCAATTCAACCATATATAAAATAATGGTCTCAATAAATAAATATATAGTATATATAATGATTATATTAACACAAATATGACTATAATACACATTTTATGTCAATGGTAGTCACTCATCTCATGATGTTTTTGATGTTAAATTATAAAAAATTCCACCAAAACTAAAAATATAACAAATTTTATGGTTTTACCCATAATAATAATGAATCCTAAATGAAATTATAACTCCATTCCATTAGATAAACCCGTATAGATAGATTTATAATAAATATTGGCATGTAACTTGTGTAAAAAATCCCATGTGTGAAGTTAACATATGCACCTTATTTTCTTATGATCTTACTAAAATTGTTATAATAATGATGGGATAATAACCTATAATAATTAGTTAGTTATAAAAATTAATATATAATTATATGGTACCATGAATAACCAATATAACATCTATTATAATAATAAATATTTCATGCATTTGTGAACATACTTCACCAAAACTTTATTGCCTCTCATATTGGACACCACATCATCCATGTTCATCTTGATGACAATGTGGGTGAGAAACAATCATCGTTTTTCCATTCCCTAAACCATTTTTCATCAGTGTTATGAATTGAAAATTACATACCTATATTGGATAACATCATAGTGGAAGATATTTCAGGGTTAGAGAATGTAAATTTTATGGAAATTCTATCATAATATTTCTTGCTCCACGATGACTACTATGAAACATTAAACACATATAATAATAATTCCATAATTTTAAATAAAAATTGAACCCACTACATGATTTCCCAATTAAATTATATAATTTATTTTCATTATAAAATACAAGGGCAGTTGATTGTGTGAAACCCAAACTATATTAAAACCTTATCTATCTTGATAAATTTAATATCCTTATTATAACTCAGTTCCTAAAAATATTTTTATGTATCTATTTTTCAAGTAAATCTATTTGGATAAGATTTATTCCAAACACCAAAATGATTATATGAACCTTTATATAATTTAAAAACATGAAGTGGTTAAGCTTTTGTTAAATCTTAAGGTTAAAATATCGCATGAAACATTATTACATGCACATCTTATATGGAATTTGATTAAGTTAATTTCCAATAAAATTGTTTAGTTTCACCTAGAAACCATATACTCTTGAATTCCATTAAAAATATAGAGTAATACCATTAAAAAACTGATTTATAAATATATTATAATAAATATAATTGAAAAAAATTGGTAAAAATATTTGATGAAACCATTAAATCATTAGAATCATCAATGTAGTGAACCAACCACATTCAAAATTCACCACTTATTCCCAAAAACATATATACCCCCACTTCACATCCATAAATATGATGTTATTAAATTAATCCCTTATAAATTTAAAAATACATCCACTAGAACTCAAGAAATGACATCCTCTATGAATCGTTCTTCTTTTAGTTCATAATATAATAAAAAAATTTATCATTTATTTCACCTCCACAAACGAATTTATGTGAGATCATCATTTACCAACCATGTATGCAACTATAAATATTTATGAAGGAGATATATAATTAATTTAATGTTTGTTTTTTAAATTTATTTTAATTTTATTCTAAACCCTATTAACTTAATATCATGTGTAAAGGGGATTATACATAATTAATACATAAATATATACCTCACAATCAATTCACTCATTCGTATAAAAATTCATTAAACTATTAATATCCAAGCATGAAATTGAAGGGGGGCTTAACCAAGTTATTCAATCAATCTATCCTATATCATATTTAAAAAACGACTAATATTTTTTCTCTTCCATACCAATATAATCATTATTAGATCATACTTTGAACTCCAACCAATAATAAATACTATCATTCATACCATAATGAAAATAGACCCCCCCAAGAGGACCTATCTTATATGAGATGAGAAATTAGCAGTATCACCTAAACCACTTTAAAACATTATGATGGAAACTAATGTTTTGTTTATGGTTCTTCATTATGAGAGAAATTACCATCTTTATTCCTGAAAATCAATATAAAAAATCAAATATAGGCCATAAATAATAATTAAAACCCCTGTGTGATAAATAATTTTTTTACTATATCATATTACCAAAATAAAAAGTAAAAATTCATAATTTAATATTAATTAATCCAGTATAACGTAGGGAAAATATATATTCGTTTAATTTCACCTAAACACACTACACCATCTTCTAGTAAGATCCATCCAAATATCAAAACCATAATATAAATGTGGAATAGATTATATATAATTAATTTTGTGTATATAAATATACAAAATATGTTTTTCTAAATAGGTTTTAAGAATATTTATGCTTTAGTGAATAAATGGAGAAATAAATGCATTATCAAAACTCATGACATATACAAGATCATATCTCAAAATATTCCCTCTCTAAGTTGATTAAATGTAATTTTAGTAAATTATGAACATATAGAAATTAATGAATCCAAAAACAACTTTATATGAGATATAGTTTATATCACATATTAATTAGTTATATTCTATAATTTGTATCCATATATATACCTACACAACAATATAACCTAATCATACCACAACCACAAAAAAATCCACCTCTTGCCAAAACTAAGATCAAAATGATAAAAATGAGGAATCTATAGAAAAAATTTATTGTAATTAAGTTTGATAAATCACCCATCTATACCAATAATATCATTAGTTATGGGGGTTTAACAAGAACATAAATTTTTATGGAATTTAGTTAGGGTATCTAACACAATTTATGATGTGCATCAATAGAGATAGTGGCATATAAAATGATCTAATATATTTTTTCGTATCCCAACCCATATCCCTCTAAAAACATATTAAATAAAATATAAATAAAAATGAATTTATTTAGTGTAATTATATTACACTATCTAGTAGAATGTTACATCATCCATTGAATAAATAAATAAACATAAAATCATACACACATACACATATGAAAACTCATAAATTGAATACTAGATTAAAAATCCAATCATTCTCACATCTATAATCATTCGATTATGTATATTATCTTAGTCAAATGGCTATCACCTATTCTTATAACAATATTATAGATTTTAATTAAATAACTTAATATTTAAAATTAAAAAGATACCGTATAGATTTTTCTACTTCATAAACATTTACTAGTAAACTAAATATGTTTTTTCCACATTAAAAATTTATTCTAGTATAATAATAATCCATTTAATTTCTTAAAACCCATTTTTTTAATTACCCACAATTATTTATTTATTCAATATCTATAGAAAAACTATCTTAATTAATATAAACACACCAACTGCACTACCTATATATGAAAATACTACCTTCCCATATAATGAAAATTATAATATAATAATTATAAATTCATAATTCATAATAATATGAGAATAACATATATATATATCAACTTATTTAGACACCTCATAGATTTTAATTTTCTTTTATTTTATTATATAAACATCATTAATAAACTCATATAATTTAATTTAAGATAATATCAAATTAATTGTAAAATAATATAGATATATCTCTAATCACATACGTCAATTAAATTATTATATTATCACATAATAAAATATTAAATATACATATTTAAATCCAATTCCTTCATAAATAACTCACAATAAATCAATAATTTATTAAACCCATATAGATTATCCATTATATTAAAACATATATCAATATCCCTTATTTATCAACTATGGAAAAGAATGGAAAAATGAAGGAGAATCAATATAAAATTACAAAATCATGATAAAATAACTATAATCAAGGTGAAAATTAAAATTCTAAAAACTAATCCTCTAAAGTTTCAATGAATCTACCATTTTCCTTAATTTTTATTTGAGATATCAAGATATTAATAAAATTAGATGCCTCTAAATTTATATGTAAAGAGAAAAATGAAAAATCTAATTATCGAACATTTTTTCATATTGTTATTTTGTTCATTGAAACTAAAATATGAAATTAATGTTTTCAACATCTATATCTACCCAAGGATCAATTTGTACAGCACTATTTCAAGTTATAAATTGTGAAATAATTATTACATGATATCCCTCATTATGTTGTATTTATCTTCGTCCAAAAATCAATTTAACATTCATAAAACTATATATTTTCTCCCAAAATGATATCCACAATCCTATTAGAAAATTAAGTCACCAAAAAATTTTTATTAAGTGATTATAAATATTATTTTTTCATTTATAAATTCCCTAAAAACAGTGTATTTAAGATATTTTATATTGATCATCCATATAATAATAATCATCTTAAGAAAATATTATCTACATCTCGGTAAAATGTCATAATAATTTTTTTTACATAAAAAACAAAATCATGCCATAATACAAAGGTATTAATGGACAAAAATTGTTATTTTACTTATATATATTAATTAGTAAAACATTCCCCAAAAAAAAAAATATTGAAAAAATATAACTCATAACATTATGATTTTCACATTATATAAAAATACACCAAAAACATAACTCCTCATCACCATCCTCAATCATCTACTTCCACAAAAACCCAATTAAATTCAAAAACCTAAAAAAATATTCCTTTAAAAATTTAATCACAAACCCACTCATAGTTAATATTACAATAACATTTCATACTGGGGTATCTAACAAAAACAATATTTATTTTTCCCCTTTAATATCCTTAAATGTTTAGTGAATAAATATACTTTTATACTGTGCCAATTAAATGGTATTACTGGAAAGTGTTTTATAATCTATTTAGTAAATATGGATTCACCATTTAGTTTATGAAACATTATACCCATTAAAATATAGCCATTATTTCATAATTTTATTTATCCCAACTATTTTTTTCTTTGGGATCCATATACATTGATACTACCTTGATGAATATATAATGATGATATATAATATTCATTCATAAATTCCATTATCCAATAAATTTTTATGAGAAGATATAATCTCTTAAAAATCATAACAATACATATTTATCATTTTTAAACATATAAAAATTTATAGTTTTTCACAAAATCAAGGATCTTTTTCATCCTAGTAAAATCTCATTGATTTCTTTATTCGTATTTAGTTATGAATGTTAGACCAATATATGGGAATTATTTATATGAATTAAATAACTTTTGATATGAACATCCATCCTTAATATATCATTATCCAAAAGATCACCTTTTTTTCCTTCAAAAATATCATTTTGTATAATATTTTTGACTCAATGCATCAGTAACCATCTTCTCCATTATAAGGTAATAATGAATATTGTAGTAATAATCCTTAAATATTTATGTTAATTTTGTCCACATCATATTTTAATGCTTATATATCAATATATATTTGTTACATTTTTATTTCTGCAATTGTTTGTGTTAGTGATTGACATGTTATAATATTAATGTAATGTCTCAATATTTTCAAGGAAAGTATTATATCTAACAAGAAAAAATCCTGAGTATGATGGATTTACAGATAAGTATTTAATAATCTTGATGATAATACTATTACCATTTCATTTTTATTAATATTCAACTAATAAGCTTCCATCTGTAACCACAATAAGGGATGTAATAACCAATCTATAGAGAACTATGAAGATTTTATCCTAGAATGTGGTTCAAATAAAATTAATCCCATTTAATATCAAATTTTTTAGTGGGTTATATATATGTGAGAATATATCTACAATTTAATGATAATGATCAGTTAACTCAACAATTTTATGAATATTTTTCAAATTTACATTCTATACCAACTATTCTATTACAACATTTGTTAATGTATCAAATAAAATCCCATATTTAGATCCACATGACCCAAAAATACCACTTTTTTAGCCATAATTCACATTTCATAAACTTATATTATAAATTCTATTTATTTATGTTCTCTAGAACATTCCATAGGTTATCCACATGCTTCTATTATCTTGTGGAATAAATAATAATATCACCATTAAATACCACCACAATATTTTCAATGTCATATTTAATGAATCGATTCATTAAATAAATAAATATAGTTGGTTAATTAATTATACACATGAGATTTAAAAAATCATAATGTGTTTTCTTTGTTAGAAATACATTCCTTACAAAAATACTTTATTAGTTTTGGTAAATAATATTTGGATCTTTTTTAATATTTAAGAACTATGAAGCACCATAATGATAGGTTAATTGATTATAAAATCATGTGAATGGATAGTAATTCAAATTTGTGACACTATTAAGTTATCATTAGTGAATAATTAATTTCATATATTCATCCTTATTTTTTATAAACTAAATAAGATCAAATCAGTGTGACACACTTTGATAGTTAAACACCTTATTGGGGGGTACTACTCATCTACTCCTTTAAATAACCCACCCCAACTACAACTATTTTATATATAATATTTGATATATGTAAATATCTATGGACTAGTATAATTGAAATCATTAATTTCTATGTTGGGGTTAGTCCATGAAACTCTTCTAAAAATATATTTTCAAATTATTACATAATGGGTATATCCACAATCATTATTCCCTACTATTACTCAATTATTTAGTAAACATAGCCATGTCCATCATTTTGCAATAAGTTTCCCATGTCAAAAAAATACATTAACGGATGTTTCTCAAGATTCTCTTTATAGTATAATACTAATATAAATTTTTTAATTGTGTAAATTTTTCCAAATTTCTTTAATAATTTAAATTATCATACTAATATCAATATCAATCGATGGCCATAACAGTTACAAGTTTGGCTATTTATGTTCTCAATTTATAAATAATAATTTCCCAAAAAAATATGACGATGAAATATTTATTTCATAGTTTTTAGTAAATTATAATTTTTTTACTATTACCAATTGTTTAATCAATATTAATTTTTTAAGGAATTCATATATACAATTTAAATACATAATATAAATAAATGAGTTGATCCAATGTAAAAACTTCCCCAACTATTCTATAATAAAAATTCATATACTAAATATGAATATATTAATAGGTTTATCCTAATCAAATATCTTTCTAGAATATTCCCAATCTTGAACCTAATGGTTTGGATGTTGAGGGTCTTGATTTATATGCACTATATTCTATTTTGAAATTTTATTTGTAAAACGTTCATAAAATAAATTCTTATGTATATGGACAAATACCTAAATTGATATTTCATATAACTAAAGCACATTTTCAAGCACAATAAGCTGAAATATTTTCTAAACGTATTATATGTTAAAGATGAAAAATTATTTACTGTTACAAAAAAGTATAGGTAAGTTAATGATTTTATTTATAAAAATTTAATAACATGAACATAGATTGGATATCTCAGATTATATGGAAAAACTATTTTTAAAATTGGATGACACAAACATGGAATAAAAAATAAAAAAATAAAATTACATTAATTAAAACATTATATATCATTTCATAATATGATACTAATATAAATAAATTAAATGGAAAGCCTACATGTCCATTAAATATAATTCAACATAAATAAAATAAAATAATCATATGTCGCTTGGTGAAAAATAAAATTATCTATATTGCACTTACCCATAGATCAGTGTGAGATTCCATGGTTTAACGATTAAAAAAATGGGATATCATTACCTTCTTGTTAGATAAATCAATAATGAAATCTATGTGTACAAAAAATAACTTGTATGGGGAGATTATATAACATATTATAGTTCTTAAAAACAATATTGGTGTTTCTATTCCAAATAAAAAATAGAGTAATAGTTTTAAATAATATAAAACATTTTATTAGAATAAAAAACGATAATATTAGATGAAATAAATTTTTAATTTAAATAAAAAACCTATATGTTCTAAAAATTAATCAACATATAATAAAAGGATTTATTATAGACACATACATAATATTATATAAGGAAAATAATATTTATAATGTCATCATCCTTGGATAATCAAAATAGAGTCTAAAGAGTAAAATGATTAAAAATATTTATTATCAAAACCAACCTCATAGGAATGATTTTATTTAACCCACTCACATGTCTTGGAATACCATGTCCTGATCAAGGGAACTATAATTGTGTACATTATCTAGGCATATCCAATCAAAAAATATTTATATATCCCAAATAGAATCATGTGTTTTCCATTGAAGTTTAAAATTTATTTTTGATAATAAAAATTAAAATAAAATCGATCGTTTTTCCTAATAGAACCCATTTAATGAAAGAATAAATCATTTTCATATAAATTAGATAGTTATATTAGATATAAATATTTATTAATTTTTAAATCAAAAAGAAAATAGTTTAACTAAACTCGTTTTTTATAGGGTATTATTTAAAAGCTCAATTTATAATTTTTATAATTTGAATATGATAAAATGAAAATAATTTTTCAAATTAGAATATAAAAATATACTTTTTATGAATGTTTTTGATTTTTTAAAACACGATTATTTTTCATTGAATAGTGAAAAATATCTAGATTTCTTAAAAGTGATTTCTTTTCAATAAATTTATTATTTTAATAGTAACAAATAAAATTTAATATGATTTAAAGTATATTATATATTATTTAGTTATATTTTATCCGCAAAATTACATTTTGATCAAATTTGTACTGATTTTTAATATAGGTATATTATTAGTTTAAATGATGTGTTTTCTACAAACACTTTTAATTTAAATATTATTTCTCATTTATTAATTAGTACAAATAATACCTAATGATTAATGTATTAAATGTATGTTATATAATATATATCATTAAATAATATTATATTTTCATTTAATTATTACTATTATTATTTTATTGAATATAGAATCATCTTTTTCCAAAACAAATACACTTATTAAAAACCTGTATTGCCGCATCTGTGGGATTAATATTAAAATAAAATCTTACAATTATATTAATTTAATTTAGAAAAATCAATTCAATAATTATAATTTTAATAGAAATTAATGTCTTATAATTCCAACATAATTATTGACCAAATATATTTGTGAGAATAGTTAAAATTAAACATAACAATTATGATATAAATGAGTTTAACAACTAACTAAACCATAAAGGGGCCAATGACCATGAATATTTTCAATATCTCATTGGTTGGTCATATTTCTAATATATTTACTTTTTATGGATTTATTCTTTATTGGATCCAATTTACTTGGAAAGTATGGGTGGAAATCACTCTTTAAAAAATTTATATGTTTTCCACTAACCCCACATTTAAAAGGCCTCCCATTATCCTACTCTCATAACATCTATAAAGACTTTTATTTCTCTATGACCAAACGGAATACATTCTCCAAATTCCTCCACTCATCTTATATTCCATACATTGCCCATAAACCATCTACAGAAGACCTTTGGTGAAAACTAAAAGGAGTTACCTAAAAAAGAAGTAGATAAAATCACACATGACGAATCAAACAAAATGTTATGGGCTTCAGCTCAATATCCATTTATTGTGGCATATTGTTATCATATAAAGCTTTAATTCCTTAAAATTTTCATATATATGAATATTAACATGTTATATATTTAATTTCCCTATTCTTATGACATTAAATATTTTTTGATGTTTTCTATAATGGGTTTATTATTTGGTTGTTTCTTAAGTGATAAGGGATATTACTTTAAAATAATATTTTAATGTTTTCCCATAAAATCCACTTCAATTAAATTTTAATGATTTAAAAATGATATTATTATTATTTTTTAAGAATATAATGGAATGTTACAATTTCTGAGTTGTAGTTAAATTCTGATATGCATGATCAACTGTATAGTATTCTCACTATAGAGTTATCCATGTATTTTTATTCTCATTATGTTTTTTATGGATTCTTTACCTGGATAGAATCTTTTGTACTTGATATTATTATAGGTATCATTTATTTCCTCAAATAATTTTATTCTTGATTTTTAGTCTTTAGAAATCCATTTTTCTCCCCTACTAGTATTTTTTTAATCTAGAAAATTTGGAAGAGGTGTTTTTCTATTCATTGTTTCATTCAGAGTATAGGGATATAGATCTCCCCTTCATGACACTTTCTATCACATCAAAAGGGGTCACTATTCTATTTTTTTGAGTTTTTTTTCTTAACTCTGAAATTGTGGTGTCTTTTTCATGACTTATATTTTTGTGGCCTTAATATTTAGTGTCTTGAGGGGATTCTTTTCTCCATATGCAGTAAGTCATATAGTGAGATGATTCATTTTCTCATGATGCATATTTTGTTTAGAGTCCTCTCAAAAAACATTAGATAAAGGAAAGAGTTTGTATTCAATAATCATGCACCTTATTTTCAATCATGCGTCCCTTCTATTGACCACGAGATTGTTATTACATCAAAAATCCAAAATGGGGAAATTAATAATTATTTTTCTGATCTTGATATTTTGAGATCACTTGTTATATATGGAAGAGAGAATAAACCATTAATTTATATATCTAATAGATTGGTACCAAAAATATTAGGGATGTTAACATTAAATTTTATTGGGGTACTTCCGGTTCACCAGGTACCTTGGGTAGTGGTTGTATCATTTTCACCCATCAGGGTATCATTAAGGGTTTATTATTTCACTTAATTGGGAATTTCTATGAAATTGAAGCTGAAATATGTGCTATGATTAAAGAAATTAGTTATGTTTTGAATTATGGTTGGCATTTTATATGGCTTAAATAATATTCCCCAATTATTGTGCAAGTTCTCAAAGGCCTCTCTAGGAATGTCCCATAGAGAATGCTGACATCCTGGATTGATTGACTTCATCTCCTGAACTAGGATTCTCTTGATGTTTATCATGTCTATAGGGAGGTTAATGATGTAGCTGATAATCATTACCATAAAGAAATTTCATAGGGCAGTTTAAGATGGTATTTTGTTTTACCAGATTATTTTTTTGGTTTTATTGAGGGAGACTCTCACCGAGATTTTCATACCCATATTTCTAAAGACTCTTTGTAATGTCTTGTTTGAAACATGAATTTTTTAATAAAAAAAGTAAAGAGGAGGTTCACATGCCTCATGAACCTTTTGACTATTATGTGCCTCAAATAGTTTTTAAAATTTGTTATGATGGAAATTTTCAATAGTCAAATGTTTTATTCATTATAGAGTACTTAAGAATTATACATGAGAAATAGGTGTTCCATGATAGCACCATGTATAGTGGTTAAAAAATTATCAGGGTGACCTAAATAGAACTAGTTAAACCCATTATAGCTTAACATGGGTTTGAATATTTATCATTAGGTAATCCTATTACATTTTAACATGTGGGTTCCCATACAACATTTGGTAATCCTTTAATTTCTTCCATAATAGGTATGCCAAGATATCACATCAATTAATTGGGAATTTATTATCTAGAAAGTTGGTGGTATAGTTATTTAAACAAAAGGATGTTATCTGTATGATTTCCTAAGTCACCAAATGGGTTTTTAATTTATTTTTAAGTGTTTTAATGATATAATTCATGAAAAATTTTACTGTGTTTCTCATTTTAAAATTATTTATTTCAAATTCTCAAAGAACATTAATGAAAAAAGTTAATGTTATATGAGTTTTCATCTTTTCACATGCTTATTATTTTAATTTCATTCATATCCCTTACTAGAATTTTTTCCCATAACATTTAAAAAAAAATCATATGATGGGCTTGGGAGAGGATGATTTCATAACATAATTTAGGACCACTTTTCCAGAAAAAAATGATGTTTTGTTTTAAGTATTTTTATATGGTGAAAAATGGATACTGATTATAAGTGTCCCCATTATATTTTATGGTTTTTCAATGTTTATGTTATGGCCTAATTATATAAAACTATTATCTTGAAAAGATATTTAAATTTAAAGAAAGTAACTTCTTGACTAAATCTCAAGATTTTGTATTATTTTAGGCTGGGTCCTTATATTCATATCAATGAATGGTTTAGAAAATTTCGAGGTTATAATAATGTTAATAACTTTCCCTAGATATATTATACTATAATGTTATAGTAAAATGATATATATTTTAAAGATCTCTATCTTCTATGACAAATCTATTTCTTTTTAGAATTTTATTAGGTAGAGAAAACTAGGAAGATATAGTTTTAATGAAATCTAGATGAGAATATCCATGGAAATCAACATATAAAAATCATTAGAATCAAAGGAGAATATTTTTTAGCAGTGATAGATCAATTGAAATAAGTGATAAATGATGGTAGTATCTATGCTAGAGTGACACCCAATATACCATAAATGAACATTTATTGTGTGGATAATGTCATGAGGAAACATCCCCCATATTTTAGTGGATCATTTGACCCAATAATATCTGAAGAATGGATAAATACTATTGAAAATATATTTTATTTTATGGGATGTCCAGAACATCAAAAGTTAACACTTTCCTTTTATTATTTTGTAGGTGAATGTGATCAGTGGTGGTTAATGGTTAAGAATAATATGTAGAAATATGGTCTTCATGGAAGGGAATATGAAAAATTCAATGATATTTTCATTGAGAAAAACATACCTAAGGTTTTTCAGTATTGGATGGAAAAGAATCCATATAATTGAGGTAGAAAGATGAAGATTTTGTAAATTTATAGGAAGAAAACATGATAACATTTTCCAGTTATGTGACTATTTTTATTTTGTACACTGATATAAAGATTTAGATGTTTTTATTATGGTTGAAACCAAGTTTTTGAAGATCATTGGCCACATGATAATTTAAATTTTTTGATAAAATTGTTCTTTATGATAAGAATGTATTAAAGGAGTTTGTTGACATGTTTGTTCCTCGAGATGAAAACAATAAGAATATGTAATGGTTGAAGGAAAATAATAAAAAACCTATATTACATATAGAGATATGCCCGAAAAATGTTATAGGCGTGGTAAATTACATTTTTTTGAATGTTTTATAAGATCTTGGAATTGTTTTATGTGTGTTCATTTTAGTCATTGGATTTTGACTATAATGAAAAGTGACATTAATAACCAAATAATTGGGTAAAACTTGCCATCCAACAGTGAGGTGTTTTAGTTTCAATGAGATGGGTCATTATCCTAAATCATATCGAATGATTATTTGACATAATAGAAATCATCATGGTCAGAAAAATATTGGTTTATAAAATTAATTTTATACTACTACAACATATATTGGTATATCAAATGACGTAGGTATAGGTATGTTAGTTATGCATTAGAATTATTTCAATTACTTGGTAGACTTTGGATATTAACATTCTTGTATTTCTAATAATGTCTATCTAAATTTGGAATATCACCTAATAAAATTAATATCTAACTTTTGGTAAAAAAAATACAGGTAGAAGTATTAATGAAACCAAGATTTATATGAATCATCATATTACTATAATTGATATTTTCCTTACAAAAATTATTGTTGAACATTCCATAATTGAGTTTGATATCATTATTAGTTTTTATTGGATTTTAGATTATCATGTTAAGATATATATATATATATATATATATATATATATGATAAGACATTATATTCATCGACTTCATTCCTTTTATAACATACCAGGAAGTAGAGAAATTTATTTTATATGATGGTGAATGTTTCCAAGCTCAAATTATTGTAATTAATGAAAATGTTATAATTAGTGATGTTTTAGTAGTAATTGAATACATGAATGTTTTTCTAGTTGATATTTCATGTTTTATTCCTGATATAGAAATTGATTTTACTATTAACTTTGTACCTAATGAAAATATTATCTCAAAACATCCCTAGTGATTGTATTAAGTGTAAATTTTATAATTGGAGATGCAATTGTGGGATTTATTAGATAAAATTTTTAATCTCCTAATAAACATCTCCCTGGGGTGATCCTATTTTGTACGTCAAAAATAAATATTTTAAAATGAGACTTTTATTTTATTATAAATTCTATAATAACATCACTATTAAAAAAATTATCATTTTTCTCATATCAATTATTTTTTTGATCAACTCCAAGGATCATGGTTTCTCTCAAAGGATGACTTGATTTAGAGGTAACATTAGTTCAATGTGAATGAAGAAGAAATTAAAAAGACAATAATTAAATCTTGAAATCTGTGCTATTATTTTTTTATGTATTTTGGGTTATCTACTGAATGTATTGTATTTATAGACCTTGGGAATAGAATTTTTCTTGAGTTATTATAATTTTTCAGGTCATGTTTACTGATGAAGTTTTTGTACAATATAATAGTAAATATGACAATTAAAGACACCAAAGGGGTTTTTTAAATCCATAAAAAAATTTATTTGGTGGGTTGTATAAAAAGTATGAATTTTGGTTTCAAAAAATATCATTCCATGGTGATTTTGTTTCAAATGATGAAATTAATATTGACCCAGCTAAATTAAATTTTTTCTATGAATTGAAAAGTCCCAAAAATATAATAAATGTTCATTGTTTTCTTTAAATATTTTTTTACTACTATAAGTTTTTTGAAAACATTTTTATGATTTCTATCCCACTATAATTGTTAAATCGAAAAAGAGTTAAGATAATCTAGAAAAAAATCATGATTTTTTTTAAAAACTGAAAAGATGTTTGGTAAATGCTCCAGTTCTCTCCCTAGCATCCATAAATGTTTATTTTTTATATATAGTGATTATTCATTAGAATGACATGGTTTTATACTAATAAAAAATTATTTGATAATTCTATACATCGATTGAAATGACAATATTTAAATTACCAAAAACATTTTTTAGAACTAGCTATTGTAATTGTTTTCTTTAAAAAATTTGAGGAATCACTTGTATTGGGTAAAGTGTGAAATATATGATAATAAAAAAGATTAAATTATATATTCAATTTTAAATAAATTAACATGAGAAAGGGAAGTCAATGGAATTGATCATGTTTTATAATTTCACACTCCACTATCATCCTAGAATATAAAAAAAATGGGGTTATAGATTTGACTCAAAAAAGTAATGCTATATTAAACTTGTTATGTTTTTAACATGACCCTTTGGGTAATTATTTGATATATTTTGGAAAAAAATGTTTTGGAATAAAGGATATAATATTTTTTTTAGGTTTCAGTACATTGTACTTTATGAGAAAGAATTAAAAGATCTCAGAAGAATGATCAATCTTTTAGGAAAAGGTAGAATCAATTAACAAGGGTATGTTACCTAGTTTTAATATTAATATTTATGATTTGGGAGAAGCCTTTGTGTACCTTATGATTCCATGTTGAGGAAAGTGTTGTGAACTGAAGCTCATAATTCTTCATTTTCCATTCATATAAGTTTCATTAATATGTAATTAGATAATCTAGAGTATATTGGTTAGATGGAAGTTAAAGAGATATTTTAGAATTTACCATGAAAAGTTTTACTTTTCAAATGATTAAAGAAGAAATATAGTTACCAAATGGGAATCCAAGATCTTTTCTAGTTCCATGGTTGAAATGGGATGATATATCAACTGATTTTGTGGTAAGATTTCCAAATACTACTAATGATAATAATGTGATTTGGGTTATTTATTAATATCTAACATAATCTAAATATTTTCTACCCATTAGAGAGAAAATGTAATTTTATCATTTGTCTAAAAATTATCTAATTTATATAGTTATGTTACATGGATTTATTCTCTCCATTATATTAGACCATGATCTTTGGTTCATATCTAATTTTTGAAAGGATTTCAAAATTCATTGGAAGCTAAATTAGATTTCAGTATAGATTTTCATCTTCAATCAAATGTAAATTTTAAGTAAAAGATTTAGAACATGGAATGTATTTTTTGTGATTTATTTATGTATTACTAGGGGATTTCATATCTTAATATTTATTTGTATGAGGTTTCATATAATTACACTTTTCATTCTAGTATACAAATTGAACCATTTGAGGAATTATATGAAAAGATGTTTTAGACACCGTATTTTTTTAAAATATATAGGGAAAATAAATTTTATTGGACCATAGTCGGTAGATGAAACAATAGATAATGTTCATTTTATTAAGAAATATATGTGGGAAAATCAATGTGTGTATAAAATTTATGTAGATAACTCGATGGAAGATTTCTCATTAGAGGAAGATCATAAAATTATTTTCATTTTTTTCCATTGAGATTTGTGATTCATTATTTAGAATAAGCAGAAATTGAGGAAATAATAAAATTTAAATTATGAAATCCTCAAGAATGTTTAAATAGTTTCCTATAAAGTGGCTTTAACTCAATGTTTATATCAAGTACACTATGTATTTCATTTTTCAGTGTTAAGAAAATATGTATCGAATTCATATAATCTTATAAGAGATTATTTAGATAATCTAAAAGATAATTTTTATTATATATAATAGCGAATTCATGTTCTTGACCTCAAAAATCAAGTGTTGTGGAATATAGAGATTCATCATAACTAGCTGTTATGGAAAAATAATATTATTGAAAAGGAAACGTGGGAATCTGAAAATTATATGAGGGAAAGATATCACTACTTCATTAATAAGTGAATGAAATTTTGAATAAATAGTTTCTAAAAAGTGTTAGGTTTGTTCCAAAACATGTAATGATATAATAAATCATTTTGATATCAATTATATAGTTATATTATTTATAAAATATCATGTAAATTTTAAATAAAATATAAAATCATTTAACTGAAATCTGTTCACATATGGACTTATTTTAAAAAATAATATATAAATTTCCTATTTTTGAATTTTATAAAATTAAAATCATTTTTGAAACTAGTATATCAAAAAATTACTTTGTGTTAATTCTTGTATTTTTTGTTAAATGTCCATTTTTTTAATAGTTAAAAATAATGATTTGTTTAAAAAGTGTATTACTTTAATTTAATTAATTAAATTAAGAGTCCCAATATGTTTTAATGTATACTATGTATTATTTTTTATATTCAATACATTTAATTACTTTTTTTAAACTATATATTTTTTAAAATATATGATTTTTTATAGGTTATTGGATTAGTGTTTTTAAAAACAATTTTAAAATATGTAATGTTTCATATTAGTAATTAATTAAAATAATCATTAATTGGTAATATATTATATTATTTTTATAAATTAAATAATATTAATAACATTTTAGTTTCTTGTAATGATGATTATTATTCATTTAGTTAATATAGAATCATATGTTTTAAAAAAATATACTCTTATTAAAAACCCCTTGTCTCACCTTCTCAATAGGATTAATATTAAATTATATTTTTTTATTCATTGAGTTAAATATTGAAGAATTGATTCAATATTTTTAATATAATTAATTTTTAATTTATAATAAGGTTAAATTAAATATAGACCAATGTTCTTAGTGGAAAAATTTAAAATTAATCACTATGGTTTAGGTAACAACGAGTTTATCGTGGGTCAAAACATTAAACATATGTTTCAAAATGAATTAGAAACTTGTAATGGATCCATTTTATTGATATATTTTAATCATATACCTTATAGTCTAGATTTTTTATCATTATTATATAAACAATAAATGGAAAAATGTTATTGGAATTTACTCTATAAAAAAATTTCATGTTTGGAACTCACCCCACTTATTAGAGGTGCCCTAGTCTCCCCCACTCTTCTCACCTCTCAAGACCATTGTATTAGCCACAACCCAACCAAATAACATCTCCAATTTACTACCCTGAACCTAGAAGACTTACTTTGGATATAAATCCATCATGGATGTTCCTTAACAACCCAAATGGAGTTTCTCTAATAAGAGGATGATAAAGACACATGTGATGAATCATACTCAAGGTTCAATACTTCATATCAATATCCTATTATTGAGTCATATTTTTATTTTATAGATAAATAAAAATTAACAATGTGTGTATAAAAATCCTTTTACATGTTATATCATGAATTTATATGTTCTAAACATATTTAATGTTTTCTTTAATGGTATCATTTAATTGGTATTATGATTCATGCATTTTCCAAATGATAGGGGTGATTTCCTTCAAGAAATATTATTTTAATATTTTTTCAACTAACTCTATTTATCTAAATTTTCCATGTTTTTAAATTTATTTCATTAATGACTTTATATGGACATATGATATGTCTAAATTATATATTTTTCATCTATTAACATTATTTAAAAGGTTTTCAAATAGAATATTTTAGTTTTTATTGCAAGGAATGAGATCATAAGTGAAAAAAGGTATGTTGTATTCATAGAATACACAAAAAAAATTAATATTCCTCTAACATGGTTGTTATTTGATTTATAAATTCCATTTCATGAATTAATGTTTATTCAAAGAAAACTATTTCCCATTTTTTGGTATTTTGGTGTTGAATTTTTTTTTCAAACACAAACGGTATTATGGTATTAAAAATTTCTTAAAGAAAAGTTTATTTTGATTTCCAAAAGTGATTTTATTTTTATTTTATAATATTTTTTATATTTTATTATAATGATATTTTGAATAATGAAAAATATTTATTCATTATATGGTACTTGAGCATTATACATAATAAATGGGTGAATCTAGAAAGAATTGTGTAAGACTATTACAACTTAACAATTGAATTCCCATATAGCACTGGGTAATCCAATTGCACATTAACATGGGGTGGCCTAGATAGTATTTGTTATTCCCATTATATCTTATATTCGGTTGTCCCAAAAATCACAAGAAAATCCCAAAATAAACTAAACAATGGGTGTGCGTAGATAGAGCTCCAATGCATTGAATAATAATAATGTTTGATTTATATGAATGATTATTCCTATTAATAGGATTTTGCAATGGTGTTATATAAATAATTTAATTTGTCACAATAAATGGGTTCTAAATTATTTCTATGTGTTTTAATAATTCTCATTGATAGAAATGTCTGTGTGTTTCTCATGTGAAAATATTTTCTATCAAATACCCAAAAGAACATTGAAGATACAAGTTAAATTTATATGGGTTTTAATTTTTTTTTCATTTTACTAATAGTTTACATTATTTCATATCCCTTACTGAGATTTTTTTCTTATCCAATTTTTTTTATTTTTTTCACAGGATGGGGAAGGAAGAGGCAGAATGTATTTTTAAATGCATGAATATTTTTTTATAGAATAAATATTTTTTATTTTAATTTTTTTTATATTAGAGAAAATATATAGTAATTGAAAGTGCCCAATTTTAGTTTTTTAGTTTTTAATTTAATATTTATGGAAAATTTAACTAAAACTCTAGACTAGAAAGGATTTGAAAATTGAAAGAAACTATATTATTGACTAAAACTCCATATCATGTAATGTTATAGGTCAGGACCTTATATTATCCCCTAAACATGATCTTAATGAGACAATCCCAATTGAATGGTATAAATTTACTATATAAATAGAGTTGATATGTAAATAATTATATTTATCACGATTTAAAAAATATATGTATTAGAAAAAAAATGATCATAATTTTTAAAACAAACCCACTATTACCTTATAAATCTATCATTGAATATTAATAATAATATTTTATAATGAATATATAAAATCATATTAACACTAATTATATTGGAATGTGAAATTAGTATTTCAAAATTGGATTAATTAAAATTTTCATATGCTTTAATTAAAACTATATAATACAATTTCATTAATATAATTTATATAACTATAAAAAAATATTTTTTAATCAATCAATATAATGTTAAAATTCAATGTATAAAAAAATTTCCATGCCATGTAAAATAAGCATAAATATTTTCAAAATGTATATATATATATCATTCGTCTGTTCATTTTAAATATGACAATATTTATGATAATTAGTATAGAAACATAGTAAATAATTTTTATATTCATTTAATGAGAAAATATGTAGAATCAATAATTTCATCAATTCTCAATAATATTTACTAAGTATTACTATAATAATACCCCATAAAAAATCCTAGACAAATATATAAATTAATAAAGAAAAATAAAACACACATTTCAAATATTCTATTTTGGCCTTACATGAACAATAATTTAATATAGATTCATAAGGTGATGGAAAAACCTAAATAGTGGTGTGCTTTTTTAACACATTAACCCGTTGGTATAAATCCCATGCCCCACATCGAGGAACAATATACCCTCAATCATGTCTCCCAATATTCCAAAGCTACTAAAAAGTGTTGCGGTTTAAAATAATAAATTATGGTGTATTTTTTCCTCAAAGCCATAGCTATCAAATACACATGTTAAATAATAAAACATTTTAAAAAAATTAAGTAAATTATAGTAGTGTAACAATTATTTTATTCCAAAATTGACTACTCTAAAAATTACTGGAAAATCAAAACCAATGATCGGTGATAATACTACAATAAAATATCCCCTTCACTAAAATAGTAATACCGAATCATAGATCTCTACTAATGAAGAACTATGCCTTCCCTCTCATCTACATCATGTCCAGTGTCATATCTAATTACACTAAAATATATATATTATGGTGAGTTAAAAATATTATAGGATTTCCCAAATACTCCATTAATTATCCATTTCATTGTATTAATAATGCAATGCCAAAAACTATGGTCAATGAAAAAAATGTAAAACATTTACATTGGATTTATTAAATATTTATAATATACCATGTTTTCAAAAATAATACTATATTTTTTTAAATAATTTTCATCCATTGATTATATAATATAAAAAATTTCATCAATAAAATTTTAAAAAAATCACTTTTATTTTTTTCTTCACAAAGACACAAACATGATGAAATAAAATTATATTAATACCAATAAATCCTAGATTTTCAAAAAATAATTGAAAATTTAAATTAAAAAAAACACCCCAATTTATTACGTCAAGTCACCATGATAATTATTTTTTACCAATACTAAATAAAAAAAATTGGTTTTCCAAATCCATTTGGTTGTGAGAATTTTAATGTATTCCCTTTTTTCATGTCAAATCTTACATTGTATTGAGTTTCTCCACTCATCCTTGTTCATCATAACTATTTCAAAACACACAAAATATTCTCTTAGACACCCACCCATGTGGAATAAATATATGGGTTTTAAAATAAAATCCTAATAAATTATTCGAGCAACACACACAAATGATAAATGCTATAATCAAGAATATCAAAATTCAAAAGATAATTTAAAATAAATTTGTGTATTAATATTTAATAAAAAACATTCCCCAATTTATATAAAATTCATTAATGTTATACTTAATTAAACATATAGTAAGACACATTGTTTAAATTACCAAAAACTTATAAACCACATTGAAATCAATGTTCCAATTTAAAAAAAACATGAAAATCACATTGAAAAAAACATTTTGAATTCCATGAAAAAAGTTAAATTTCAATGGGAATATCAATATTAAAATCCATCATTGTATTGAAAATAAGGTTTTATTAAAGGACCTTATTTTAAATAAAAATATAATTATTCTCAAAAAATTATTGTAAAATAATGTTTCCCATCGAAAAGATTTTTAAAATTAAAATACGTGTGGATAAAATTCATATTGAAAAACTGGTCATCCAAAAATACAATATAAAATAAATAAATTTGAAAAAAAAATTAAATCCAAAATTTCAAAAGAAATTTATGTGTTATAAAAATTCTATATTTATATAAAAATTAATTATGTTAAAACCCACTATTTTTATAAATCCAAAATTAAAGAATAAATAAATCATCGTATTCATTGACTAACCACAATAAATTAATTAATGGAGTCCTTGATTAACCAATATAGTACAACAAAGAACATAATATTAGATAAAATCTTGGTGATATTGAAACTATTAACCTAGTGTTTTCATTCTTGAATGTCTTATGAAAATCCACGATTCAGATTTTATTCTAATGAAATGTAACTAAAAATATGTATCATTAATAAATAAAAAATAGTCAACATCATTATAATCCAATAACTAACATCCCATTTTATAGAGTTATGTTTTATAATAATAATATATGAGATATTGAAAAAAACATATTTACTTATAATACATCATCCAATTCAATAATCATCCCTTGGATATCATGATCAGTGTTTGAAAGATACCCAAAATCTGGTGAAATCATTTGATAAATCACCCAATTATGTTTTGGTGTAAGGATTTGTCATTTTAGAGGAGTTTTGAATACTAAATATTAATCTGGATCATTTAAACCTAACATCATTGTATCTATGCATGATAAAAGGAACTATATAGAAATTGTGTAGATTTTTCATTCTTTATATTAGAATACAAATTCTTCATGACCATACAGAGACAATTACAATATCATGTGGATCACTCTACCCATAATTTTGAACTTGTTGTATTTCATGGGAAATTACATGGACTATAAAATATATAAAAACTTCTACAAAATTATATATATATCAAATTTATAAGAAACATGGCCCATATGGTAAAAAACACATTCTAGATCACATGGTATAGTCAAAATTATCTTTTTAGATAATCTAGTAATCAATTTATCTATATTATTCAATTAAAAAATTAAATCTTTTTGCTGAATCGAAATATAATTCTATGTAAAACATTATTCATTCCCTTCCAATAGTGTATTACATTTCTCTATACCATATATTATCTTTTATCAAAAATAATTAAATGTTGTATCCCATTGATAAATAGATATTTTTACTACTTGTTTTTATCCAAATTTTAATGATTCTTCAGGGATCATACTATTGTACCACAACACATGAATCAATGGAATGCTCCATCATATAAGGATGGTTTCTATAATATATAACACCTTAATTAATTTTACCACATAATGAATGAAATTTTCCAACATGACAAAATATTATCACAAAATATGAGTATGGTTTAATTAAGAATCCTTCAAAAAATACCAATGAATGACATTATGTATCACAATAAAATTACATAGAGAGTAAAATTTATAATTCATTTTAGTAATCTTCTCAATGTTATCAAATTTAACCACAGAATATAATCAATGTTTTTTTATCAAACATTATGTGAATTAACATAAATGATTCTTCAAAGAAAATGGAATCCCCACTATTAGACATCAAGGGTCAACATCAATGATAAAAATTTATATTTCACTATGTATATGATTAGATCATGTAATTATATATCATCTTAAGCCTTATAATCCATTTATACACTAAGATAGGTTCAATAAGACTAATATTGAAAATTTAATCCCAAAAAATGATGACAAACCTAGATTTTAATAAATCTCTTAAGAGTTATAATATTAATAATTGAATAATAACCATCATCATAGATGAATAATAGTAATAGAAAATTATTCTACTAATATATTCCCAAATTATGCACACATTTATTCCATCCATAGAATATTTATATTCCATAAATAAATTTAGATATGACCCCATGAAATTTTTAGGTCCCCTTTATAACCTAAATGAAAATCATAGATATCAATCCAAGATGATAGACATTTGAACACCATGAAATATTTTGATCATATTCGATTAAATCATATGAAGATCAATAATTATTAATACATTGGGCATGATATTTTTTATCCTTTTCAACTTAACACAATTATAAAACAATCCATGGATTTTAATTGCAACACACATAAATAATTATAATCTATATATTATTTTTAATTGTCTATAAAAATAGTATAAAAATAATTCTAATTCATAAGGCTCTAGTTATGATCTATATTACATAATAGACATTATAAAAGTAATTTATACACATAATATATAATTCACTAAGAATGATAAATGTTAAAAACCAATTAAATTATTTGGTTCTACTACATTAACATATAATAGACTTTCCATATTCTTCTCATTGTAGTTCCAATTCATCATACAAATCATGATATATTAATTCCATTGATATTTTGAAAGAACAAGACTTCAAACACATGAATTCTAGTTCGTATTTTGGTTTGATAAACAAACTATCTCTACCAAACTATTAAGTCATCAAGGAACTCTTACCAAGAATGTTATTATTCAATGAAATCTGATTCCACATTAGATCATGTACTTATTTCCACAATGATTTAGTTATCAAGAAAACTAACTATAAATATGTTCAGAATTTATTATATAATAAATCATTTTATGTAATTAGTCTACATAAACCATGATAATTTTGTGAAATACCTCATTCATCAATCAATTTGGTCAATTAGAAATGTGACCCCACCAAAACTATGGTAAAATCGCCCAGGATGTCCGGTTTTTACTATAAAATTTTAGTAGGAGATATAAAATGAATTAACTAACCCATGATATCTCAAATATATATATATATATATATTCAAATTTCATTCCAATATACTAATATTATATATTTATTCATAATTATTTAGTAAAATGTATTAATTAATTTTTACAGAAAATTGAATTATTTTTTACAAAAAATTGAATTCTTTTTTACCAATGTTCATGTTTGGATTATAGGAATTTTTATTATGAATATTCCAAATTCAACCAATTATAATATAGATTTTTAATATGAAAATAAAATTACTAATATTTTCACAAACTGAATGATTGAAATTTTATTGCATTCTTTACTCATAATTCCATAAATCATTTAATTAGAGCACTAACATGTTTATGGATTTTAAGGATTGTATGTATCTCACATAATGTCCTAAGGAATATAACATAAAAATTTATCCATCAGTTATTATTTATTTTTTGGGATCAATATAGTGGATGAAATTTAAAAGAAACTCTCTATATTCTAAAAACAATTCTTACTATATTGACCAAACATTTAATACTAGGGTCCATATATAATTGTCCTAATATGAGTACAAATATGAAGAATAGAAATTTTTTAGATATAAATTAAATCCTACAATTCATGAATTTTTAATCAATCCCAATGTCTAATTTTTTATTATCTGTTTTGGAGAAAATTAATGATATATGGGAGAATATTTTAAAAATATCCTGATTCTAAATAAATCCATTTTATATTCCTTTAATGAATTAACATTTTCAACATGGGTAAAATTCATATATGTAAATACAATAATAACTTCTTTAATATTTTATACATATCATGGGATAGGGGAGTGAAATGGTTGATCTATTTTTTAGTGGGATAATCATGATTTACATTAAAATATTTTTATAAATAATTATTTTCTACATAATCATATCTACTAGGAATATGGTGCACCCAAACCTCTGGAATTATTTAAAGGGAAACCAGTTCACCATAATTTTCTATTAATACATGTCCATACTCACCATACAAGGGGTTATACCTTTAGGACAAAATGAAAAGAAATTTTCTCTACCAATATTTGGTAAATGTGTTGTATAACCAAATATACTAATGTTTTATCTTGAGATACCTCTCCTCTGGTATTGTATTTCAACACAATCTTCCTCTATTATTTTTTTTAATATTATAACAATTATTGTATATTTCTTTTTATTTTAATGAAAATTTAATTAAAAAATAACCTGATAATCTTTTTTTAGAAGCTAAACGTTTTTTCCTAATATCCATTTGCATTATTTTGTAATCACATACCTTATTTTCATTTTATTTCATCCACATTAGAATTTTTTTCTTTCTTTTCAAGTGTGTGTGAGTTTAATGTGACCAAATAGTTTCATGTATAGTTTGATTTATTTTATATTTTTTCATCACTATAAATTTCCTAATATAATTATAAATCATGTTAATTTCCTTGTCAATATCTCATTTAGGTAAATAAAAAAATTTGGATGCTATTTTGATAAGATATATACTTAATAAATATTCCTTAAATTCATGGATTTTATGTGAATATTGGTATATTAGAGGATAGTGACATAAATATTTGGACAAGTGGACTTCATGGATTTCTAGAATAAAAAAATTATCATGTGTTAATCAATTATTTATCCTTCAATAAATCATAATTTTTTTGATCAGTACCCTTGTTGAGGTTTCGATTTTTATTTAAGAATTTTGGAATTCAGATCAAAATCATCATCTGAAGTGGTTATTAATTTAATATAATAAGGAATAATAACAAAAATAAGATTAGCGTAAATATTAGAATTTGAAATCACTAGAACCCATATCAATCATCTAAATAAATCAATTTATAAAAATCCTTTTACATTGTATATATTAATAAACAGACCAACATATCATTTTAATGAAAAACTAAATCAACTGGAGATAAAAAATACCATTACTGAGGATTATACTATAGATTAATTATAAAAATAATATTATATCAACAAAATTCTTATGATTGATAACTGATAAGAATACCCATTTGAAATACTAAAAAAAATATTATCTAACAACCCTCACTTTGATATGTAAAAAGGTAGTTCTCTATGAAATCACGACCCATTAACCACCAATTATACACATTTTACAAACCATAACAGATTTATTCCCAAATTCTCTATTAAGTAGTTCTTTTAATATAGTAGATCAAATTTTATAACAGACATTAATACAAATTTTAAATACTCATTTCTATATGGAAATTAAATCGACTACCCATGAATTACTCACACACACTCACCTAGAAGGTTACCCAAAAAACCCCTCCTACTAGTTTATATTCACTTAATGCATCTCCCTTGATGCAAAAAAACTATAATACATGGGTAGACTCCTAGAAAATTTGTGGAATACTCCCAAATCTATATCTACCCCTATTATAATTTCCTATGAACCATGGTTCAAGATTCATGCTTGTTTTCTCCCTAGAATCCATCTCATTTATCATCTGATTTTCTAAACAAATCATGTTATAATAATATCCCCCTATCCAAAATCTCCACTGAACTATAATCCTAACCCCATGTTCATTATATAAATACCTTGAAAAATAAAATGGTATTCAACATTCCATAATATTCATCCCCCTCACTAAAGGTGACTCTACCTCATTCTTTGAGAATTCCAATAATCCCATTCATGTTCAACCAATGCCTAACTAAAATTCATGGTCATGTAACATTACATAACATACCATAATAGGTTTCAACTCATTTCCCCCACACAATTTTATGAACCTATCTAAAACATAGTTCCCTTGGATGTATTATCATTTCCATGTTATATCATATATATTACATGTCTCATATAACCCATATTCCCAACTTGGATCTCTTATTATGTTACATTAAATTCCTAGGATGTGCCTCTAGGATATAAATGGCATTAATAGTTCTCAACTCTCTCTCAACACTAATTTTATCCATATTGTATATAATCCCCTCATATAATATGGACTCCCATTAAAATAATATAAAAAATCATTAATCTCGTGATTTTCCTCATATGTCACATGAAAATGTACAATATCTATATCCATGAGAAATGGAAAAACCACTATAACAATCCTATTAATGATAATTAATGATTATTAGTATATAATTATCCTAATATCAACAATGAATACACTTAACACCACAATACTATGTATTCTAACTGAAAAATAAATTTGATGTTTCCCATAAAGAAGAGGCTCATATACATAATAGGAAAAGAATAAATCATCTTATTTTATAACATAAATAATTTGAATTACTAATAATTGTAACACCCCAAGATTTCATAGTGTGTTATTTCTTCAAAATAATTCAATAACTTGCACTACACGCAACACCGAGTTCAATCACACCATGACTTACCAAAAAAAAAAAGCCATTAAAAAAGGTTATGAATAGTATTAACTAAATTTTAAACTTTATATAATCCTTATAATTTTAGAATCCATATTATGAGTTTCTTAGACATAATGCAAGAACAGATTCATTTTCAGTATTGCACTTTTATCAACTTTTAATAGTGAAACCTTTTTAAATACAATATTTTAAACTTTTTGACTAAATGGGGGACATCAAAAAATTTAAAATGAAACATCCCAAGATTCCACGGTACGCTTTCCTTTGAATAATACAGTAGCGTGTGTTGTACGCAACTTCGAGTTCTAACACACCACAACCAATCAAACTAGCCGTTATGAATAGTAATACCTACCTTTTAAAATTTTAGAAATTTTATCTCTAAAAATGGACTTCATTTTTGGATTCGGAGTATCGAATTTAGCCTAAGGTGAAATTTTGGTACTTTTCGGATAACTTTCATATTTTGATGAATAGTGAAAATTACTAAATTTTAATTAAAAACAACTTTTTTAATCAAAATAATTAATAGTGATAAATTATGAATTTGAGTGGTTTTAAAGTATATTTAGAATATATTTTTACCATTTAATATAATTTTGGTCATTGGACATAATTTTACAATTAAACCGAACATAAACAAGTGTCAATCTTTTGATAGTTATTATCTCTTAAAAACACGCTTTTTGTTTTGACAGCGGGAATTAATTTTAAATTAATTTCTGCCACTTCTGTGTTTTGAATTTAGAAAAAGAGATTCTATATTTGGAATCAGGATTTTCAAATTGTGTAAATAGGTAACTTTTATTTTTAGACATTTTGAATAATTACTGCGGTAAATATTTTATTTACCATGGTTAAGGGTAAATCCGGTGAATAAGGGTTAAAAAATAATATTATAATAATACTAAATTACCCTAAAACGTGTCCTAGCCTTATTGTTTGATACATGTTCGACCATAGGCATCTTTGGGTCGATTTTGGGACCCCATGGTGCCACTTGTAGGTGATAGGGACACTTTATTTTAATTAAGTTAAAATGAATACAAAAATGACACAAGCATATATCTTTTAGCAAAAAAATTTTTACATAAGGTTATATATGTTGGATTTTAGATTATAAATATTCATTAGAAAGATAAAAAGATTTCCTACATAATTATATTTTATTTATAATTTTTAGACATTAAATAATGTAATTTATATATGACACAAGGATGATAGAATTAATTACTATAATAGTGAAAAATTAAAATAATTGATATTATAAATACACAAATAAATATAATATGAAACTTTTAATGAATTAAATTTTTTTTAGGATAATATGATATATTAGTATTGATGTAATTGACTTTTTTCGAAGTAATCAATCTGTTATGAGTTTCACAAAAATCAACTATTGAATAGTGTCAAAATTGACATAAAAGAGTTCTTAAAACAAATATTATATTATTAATTGATATTAAATTCCTAAAAATCTAATGTTCGGCCAAGAGACTTATATCATGATAGTTTCATCATTAATGGACCACTTGGGGGTCTCTTGGATGTATATAGTAAGTTTATTAACCATATTATATAAAAATACAAAGATACATTGTAAAAGTGAAACTAATTAACTTAGAGTTAATACTTAAAGATAAGGTTAATATAAGTACCCAAACCTGTCTAAATTCTATTGTTTGAGTTGTTTTAGACCCATACCCACCTTAAAATTTAAATAATAAACTTTGGAGCCATTAGAAACTGAATATTATTTTATTATAAACTAATATTTCTAGCTTTTCCAAAGGTGCCCCTCACCCCTCTTATAAAAGGGCACTCCTCCTTCTCATTTCTTCACACCTTCAAAACCTTTTGGTTCGGTAAAACTCTACCCAAATAATCTCCCAAATTCCCTCAATACAACCTAGAGGCCTTAGTTTGATCAGAAAGCCAACCTAAGGAGCCCTTTTGATCAAATCAAAAGGAAGAAACCGAAGAAGAGGTAATGATTTCACCACCCTTTTCCAAGTTCCTTTCTTCTTCCACTTCTTCTTCCTTTGTTATTACCATTCTAAAATAATAACTCCAGTATCATATATATATTGCGATGTTATTATAAATATGGTACAACCATATTCAGTATTCTATCCACCCTTTTAATAACATGTCACCATACGTGCGTACGTACGGCTTACCGTCTCTACGTCGTGGTGTAATTGTTATTCAATATATTATTATTTGGATGGGTATAATAATGATATGTAACTCATGTAAATAATAAATATAACATTTTAATGATTCTGTATATATGATATAACAACCATTTATATATTATTTCAAAAGAATGATATTGTCGCTCGTGCGTACGTACGGACTACCGTCTCCACGAATGCGATGAGATTCATTCTCCGTCATATCCATTCAAGTATAATTATCATTTGATGATTTAAAAATGATGTTTAAGGAATTGATATCATTTTGGATATAAATAATATACAAACTATCCATTAAAAACATGGCTTATGTAACAAAACATATAAAAGAAAACTAGTAAGTTAACACCCGAAACAACGATAATACTAAGATATTATTATCAAATAAACATTAAAAGATCTTATATGATATCATATTAATGTATATGATTCTTGTTTAATTTAATAACAATTATTTCACCATTATAAAGGAGGTTAACCTACCCCAACCAAGGAAAAGTTCAAGGTAAGGGGTTTTCTTCTCACTCCTTATCCCGTGAGATTCATGCCATATTGCCACCATCACCTTTTGTGTGGTGTATGTACTGCCCATAATTATATTCTTTGTGTAATACACTCTAATTTATGTGTATTTATATATTCATTGCATGATACCTCTTTCATGGGTTGTATGTTTCATAAGTTACCAAATTGGTAAGGGTTATTTTGCAAATCTCTTCATTATCCGAGGTTGTTTATACGTAATAATCTGCTGGGATCTCTTTATCATCCACATCCATGTTTCTTCAAAATGTATTTTAAAACTTTTTTACTATTTACAAGAATATGGGTTAAAGTCACTTATACCCTTTTTTTGACTTTTTATAAGTGGTTTATAGAGTAATCTTTCCGTCGTTTTCCAAACAAGGTGCTTTTTAACCTTTTCGACAGAATTAAGGTAAGAATGTTTTTTTTAACTTATACGGCGGGTGCGGTTATTTTCCGCCGTTATAAAATCGTTGAATCTTCCCTTACAAGCTTATAAGAATATTTTCAAATTGAATGTATTATTTTATAATTATGTTACTTTTAAAATGATTTAAAAAAAAGAGATATTTCTCTAAAATAGTTTTGATTTCATCTATGTCAACATCCTTTGATGGATTTTAAGCTTATTTGAAGTTGAGTTATTATGATACAAAACATCCATATTTTATTGAAGGTTTTGTGATATTTTTGACTGTGGATAAGTTATTCTTATGTCACTCATGGTTTTTGTTTAAAGTATTGACATTTCATAAGTTATTTTTAATCCGAATGTTTACGTTATATTTCAACCTTTCATTCAGATGAATGTGTTAGACAAGTATGTTCCGGGTTGGGGACCGGTAAAAGTAAGCCCTCCGGTTTGGTCTCCGGTTATTAGAGGAACTCCGGTTTGGTCTCCGGTTATTAGAGGAACTCCGGGTTGGTGTCCGGTTATTAGAGGCACTCCGGGTTGGTGTTCAGTTATTAGAGGAACTCCGGGTTGGGTTAAGGTTACAGTTAGCCCCTAGGTCTTGGGACGAGGCCTTGACAAAGAAATTAAAGTTCAGCATTATGCATTCCGACATTATGAAAGTGGTTATTGATATTGCATGTAATTATTCGATTAGTAGAATATCCATGTGAATAAGTAAATGGCATTATTTAATTTTAATTTTGCCATACTATGTTGAAGTTCAAGTTTAAAAGGCTTTTGTTTTAGTAATGCGTTGCCTTAAATGTTTATGCTTATATTTGAATGTTCCACTATATTGTTATCCTTACTGGGAATTTGAGCTCACCCCTTTTCTATGTTTTATTTTTCCCAGGATGTGAAGAAGTAAGTTATGAATGACCTACAGGGATATTATGAGGGGATAGTAGTGTGGACTCTGGAGACATTATGTTGTCGTAGTAGTTTTTCACTTTATGATGTAATGTAAAACTTATGAATATATCTAGTGTTTCCAAGGCTACTAAAACAATCGGTATTTCGAGATTTGATCTTTCTTGTGATCATGCCAATGTTATGTAATAATGCACCGACTCTGGGTTACTAGGGTCGGGGTGTTACAGTTGGTATCAGAGGAAGTTTAGTACAAACCTTGGAAACTAGATTTAGGTAAACTCTGATTAGAGCACATAGACCTAAGATGGACCTTGAGGATTAGTATAGAAGAACTTCCTAGAATTTTGGTATTGTAGAGATTTTTTGAGTTTTCCGAGCAATACATCCCTGTCTGGATACGAGCAGGTAGAGGCGGCTCTGGCACAGATGTACCTAGTGGTAAAACCCGAAAACACCGCTTTGAGATAGACTCGAACGGGAACTGGTGCACGACAACGGGCCTTGCTGCACTCTTGGTTACGACGCTCCCGGGGGATATGCTTAGGATAATTCTCATTTTCTATACAAACCATTATGAAGGGTTTATGAGTATATACTTCCTCAAAAGAGACATTTTTATGATTATGGATTATATCCATAAACTATTTAATTTATGTTATGTGTTTCACAAGTTTGGGATTAGGTATTGTTATTCATAAACTAATCTAGTGTATGCCATTGTTTAGAAATGGTGCCCAGTAGAAGGAATGAGAACTCCAGCAATGCACATGATACAAAGAGAAAGAAGGATCATATATTTCATGGTCTTAAGCCAGAATTTATAAGAGAAATAGTCTCGCATGTATTATCATCATATGAAGAAATAATATCATGTGTTGATAATATAAGTAAAGAGTTTACTGAGTCCTATGGATTTGAAGGGAAGCAAGATAAGAAAAGGATGGAAGAAAGAAATATGGATAAAGGGAAGAGGGAAAAGAAGAATTTTCCTATATGTGATAACTGTGAAAAGAAACACCCTGGAACTTTCCTGAAAGGAATGGGAGTTTGTTATAAGTGTGGAAGAAAAGGGCACAAAGTACATGACTGCAAGGGTAAGAAAATGGTTTCAAATGTACAATTCTTCATTTTCAAGAAGTTTGGACACTACGCGAACCTATGTCCCAGTCATCAGACTATGCCGCAAATGATGCTATTGGATAATAATCAAGTTATGATACTACCACAGATGAAGAGGAATGATTAGAGTTCTTATGTTGATTATGTCAATTGAGTGTTGTATCAACAATGTACTTGTTATAATAATTATGGAGTATATAAGGATTGTACTGTAGTACTATTTCATTAAGGACCTGAGATTGTGTGGAAAAAAGAAAAGTGACTCAATAGCAGAATAAATGTTTGGAAAATATATGGTTGAGAGAAAGATAAACCATAATATAGTTCTGATACTGAGGTAGTGATTTTGGAATAATACATGATTGATTTGGATAAATTATATTGGATATTCTTTACTACCTTGGAACTGATTAATGATTTGTATATTCCATCATTGTTGGGGTTTAAAACATTTTTGGATTGATGAAGTATATCCATCATTCTATACGGAATAAGGGAGCATGAATGTAATCAATAAGGAATATGGTAATTCAGGATGTTTCAGTGTATTAAAAGAATACATGATGAAGGTATTCATATGATATTACGGGGTAAAAAGGATCTACATTATGTTTACCTTCCTTATAAATGTTGGACTGTGAGTTTGGACAGAAGTATTTTGGATAGTTCTAGTTTGGATTATTTTGGATTGCCATAAAAGGACAACCCGGAGGTCGAGCGGCAACCCTTCACGTCCGGCAAGGCCGCAATACTTGAACCCACAACCGAAGGGAGACAAGGGTGTATCACCTACCACTGGCCCACGAGATGTCCTGGATTAAATAATGTAGTTTTTATTAAAAGATCTGGTAGATGAATTATAAATTTGTTTACTTTGGAACCCTGTACGAATAGTGTAAATAGAATTTTTTTACGTTCTATTATCTTTTAGAGTGAAAGATGAGTTTGTGGTAGAAATTTATTAATGGATAAAACTCTAATTATAAAGTAAGTATATCTCCTTATGATCTTAGCCAATCTCAAAAATAAATTCCTCAACATTAAGAAAAGGAATTTAGAACAAAAATGTTGTCCTAAATGGTACCTTAAATCATCACTAATTTATGGCTTTGGGATTGTTGGCCTTTTCATAGACATGTTCTCTACCACTCTCCATCAGATAATTGATGGTTAGATTTCTCTTCCATATCCATATTTTCCTACATGGAACCCTAATATGTGTTATTTTCGGTAATCTTCATACTTTCCACTCTTTATTTTAAATAGAGGCCTCACTAATTCATTTTTCGATGTGGGATTTCAAATAAGATATTTTGAAACGTCAAAAATGTGTTATCCTAATACCCTATGTTTTGTTGAACCGATGGTATTTCAAATCATCATAGATTGATGAATTTAAGGACCTCAATTTTACACTTGTTTGTGATTGATGACCTCAATCACTACCTATAAATATTTACGTTTTTCCTCCAATTATATGTCTCTAATTGCCACCAATGTTCTCCTAATCAAGATCATAATTTGGTGGTGACCCTTTCAATTCTCTTTTCCTCATATTAAGACTAAATTTTAGTAACTCAATTTCCGATGTGGGTTTTACCACAAATATATTTTCTGTTTTCAACCTTTTATTTTCGAAGAACAATTTCAAATTGCGAGGACGCAATTTATTGAAGGAGCGGAGAATGTAACACCCCAAGATTTCATAGTGTGTTATTTCTTCAAAATAATTCAATAACTTGCACTACACGCAACACCGAGTTCAATCATACCATGAATTACCAAAAAAAAATCCATTCAAAAGAGGTTATGAATAGTATTAACTAAATTTTAAACTTTATATAATCCTTATAATTTTAGAATCCATATTATGAGTTTCTTAGACATAATGCAAGAACAGATTCATTTTCAGTATTGCACTTTTATCATCTTTTAATAGTGAAACCTTTTTAAATACAATATTTTAAACTTTTTGACTAAATGGGGGACATCAAAAAATTTAAAATGAAACATCCCAAGCTTCCACGGTACACTTTCCTTTGAATAATACAGTAGCATGTGTTGTACACAACTTCGAGTTCTAACACACCACAACCAATCAAACTAGCCGTTATGAATAGTAATACCTACCTTTTAAAATTTTAGAAATTTTATCTCTCAAAATGGACTTCATTTTTGGATTCGGAGTATCGAATTTAGCCTAAGGTGAAATTTTGGTACTTTTCGGATAACTTTCATATTTTGATGAATAGTGAAAATTACTAAATTTAAATTAAAAACAACTTTTTAAATCAAAATAATTAATAGTGATAAATTATGAATTTGAGTGGTTTTAAAGTATATTTAGAATATATTTTTACCATTTAATATAATGTTGGTCATTGGACATAATTTTACAATTAAACCGAACATAAACAAGTGTCAATCTTTTGATAGTTATTATCTCTTAAAAACACGCTTTTTGTTTTGACAGCGAGAATTAATTTTAAATTAATTTATTCCACTTCTGTGTTTTTAATTTAGAAAAATGGATTCCATATTTGGAATCAGGATGTTCAAATTGTGTAAATAGGTAACTTTTATTTTTAGACATTTTGAATAATTACTGCGGTAAATATTTTATTTACCATGGTTAAGGGTAAATCCGGTAAATAAGGGTTAAACAATAATATTATAATAATACTAAATTACACTAAAACGTGTCCTAGCCTTATTGGTTGATACATGTTCGACCATAGTCATCTTTGGGTCGATTTGGGGACCCCATGGTGCCACTTGTAGGTGATAGGGACACTTTATTTTAATTAAGTTAAAATGAATACAAAAATGACACAAGAATATATCTTTTAGCAAAACAATTTTTACATAGGGTTATATATGTTGGATTTTAGATTATAAATATTAATTATAAATATACAAATATTTCCTACATAATGATATTTTATTTATAATTTTTAGACATTAAATAATTTAATTTATATATGACACAATGATGATGAATTAATTACTATAATAGTGAAAAATTAAAATAATTGATTTTATAAATACCCAAATAAATATAATATGAAACTTTTAATGAATTAAACTAATTTTCTAGGATAATATAATATATTATGATTTATTTAATTAACTTTGTTCGATGTAATCAATCTGTTATGAGTTTCACAAAAATCAACTATTGAATAGTGTCAAAATTGACATAAAAGAGTTCTTAAAACAAATATTATATTATTAATTGATATTAAATTCATAAAAATCTAAGTTTCGGCCAAGCGACTTATATAATGATAGGTTCATCATTAATGGACCACTTGGGGATCGATTGGATGTATATAGTAAGTTTATTAACCATATTATATAAAAATACAAAGAGACATTGTAAAAGTGAAACTAATTAACTTAGAGTTAATACTTAAAGATAAGGTAAATATAAGTACCCCAACCTGTCTAAATTCTATTGGTTGAGTTGTTTTCGACCCATCCCCACCTTAAAATTTAAATAATCAACTTTGGAGCCATTAGAAACTGAATATGAATTTATTATAAACTAATATTTCTAGCTTTTCCAAAGGTGCCCCTCACCCCTCTTATAAAAGGGCACTCCTCCTCATTTCTTCACACCTTCAAAACCTTTTGGTTCGGAAAACCTCTACCCAAATACTCTCCCAACTTCCATCACTACAACCTAGAGGCCTTAGTTTGATCAGAAAGCCAACCTAAGGAGCCCTTTTGATCAAATCAAAAGGAAGAAACCGAAGAAGAGGTAATGATTTAACCACCCTTTTCCAAGTTCCTTTCTTCTTCCACTTCTTCTTCCTTTGTTATTACCATTCTAAAATAATAACTCCAGTATCATATATATACTGTGATGTTATTATAAATATGGTACAACCATATTCAGTATTATAAGGCCCCAGCCTTAAACCTTGCTTAATCTTGAGTTATTACAAGATTACACATTGAGGATCTTTTCGGGTTTAGAGTTTTAGAGAATTAGATCATAAAACTTTCATTACATTCCACATATAAAAAAAGTGGTTACATAAAGATAGTATTCTTCATTCCCATCAATTGAAACACATTTAAAATAAAACATGGATTATTTCTTGACACATCCTTGACTCTATCATCTTATCATGTACCTTTCCCTTGACCTGTGAAAAACATTTCAAAAACTTGGGATGAGCATAAAAACTCAGTATGGGTTATAAAAAAAACATGGAAAGGAAACATGAGTTCATATATACATAAGAATGAAATCATAATTTACCCATAAAACATAGGAACTTTAACATACCTCATAAAATCATGAATAAATCATAGAAATCATAAGACATAAAGGTAACTTGAGGCATTCATAACATTCTTACGTAGGGAGTAACCCTCTTGGTTACGTTTGGAATACCCATCACAGTATATTCCCTAAATCTCTTCGGAGAAACCTTAATGTTTCACTCCTTCGTGTTACCCAATGCATTGGAGATCTATAACGGGCTCACCCGCCCTTAGTTTATCACGGAACCACCCGTCTTCATAATAATGCCCAAGAACCATAACATAATCATATCACATAAAACATGCATAAAGGAAACATAAAATTTCCACATTTCAATCACGAGATATCAATACAACACATTGATATAAAAAAATTATGAAAACCATTTTCAATACTAAAATAAAAGAAAAGTAAAACATGGTATTTATTTTTCTTTTAAAAAGAAGGTATGGCTTGTAGAGGAAGCCGAAACTCAAATAACGGTCACGACGACGGAGAAGTCGTTGTCGCCGCATATGTACAACAAAAACATTCCCTTTTTTCATTTAGTAAACGCTTCGTATAAAAAATATTCCTTTTGAATAAATGTAAAAGTCAAAGGGGTTTATACACCATATAAAAGAAAGTTGTGTATAAAATAAAATATGCCTCAAAGAAAGGAGATTGAGACGAAGTCCCATACCTCGTATCCGACTTGACCCGACCGTTCTTTAATCTCCTGAATAATAAACTTGAGTTAATCTCCACTTGCTTAAGAATCTTTTTCAAGTTCATTATTGCTTTTATACCATGTTATGAACATCATGTAATCATTTAAGTTAATAATGTTCATTTTGTCGGTATTTGGTTCTCAAGTCAAAATAGACTTCTTACACTTACATGTTGTTAATTTGGTCATAGGTTCATTATATCCAGAATGATATTAATGATTTGGATAACATATATATCATATATATTCATCATATACATTTATTTATAATATTACATCACATTTAGAGGTAAGAAATGAAATGCACCGTTCATGGAGACGGTAAGCCGTACGTACGCATGAACGCTACTTCCATTTATATTTCATATTTTCTGGAATGGAATCATAATAATATAAGAGTATATTATAATTCCAGTATAATAACATATATAATATCATTAACTTTATCCTTTACACATCCCACATATGGTATTAACGAATCAAATCACTTTCAGGGGGCGGTAGTCCGCACTTCCTAAAATGAAGATATCGTGTTTACCCATAATGGAAACCATAAAGGTATGCCCAAAATGAAAAAACAGAAGCTTAAGGAAAACATAAACATATTATATATCATATATAAAAATAGTGACATCATAATGGCCACCTTTGAAGGTGTTAAATGAGTATTGAACAATCATCGTTTCGGGAGGCAGAATTTCGCCATCCACGGAAACCGTATGTTCTTTAACCATTTGATATAGTTGTGTGAGAGTGTAGCTCAAATAAATCTTATAAAAACATCCTATTATATTGAAGATACTGGTGTTGTTACAAAAGAAGTAAATAAAAAGAGTTTAGGGGGTTGGAGAAGCAAAATAAAACAAATGAACATGAGAGAATGAATTACCTTTAAAAGTGTAACTCCTTTTGATTTGAGCCTAAAGGCTTCCTTTGAAAGGATTCTTCCCAACGGGAATCCTCTAGGATGAGGATAGGGATGTGGAGAGAGTAAATGGGCAGGGGTTGGCCGAGCCAAAGGCTTGAGGAGTGTGTGAAATGAGGTAGAGGTGGGGGCCTTTTATAAGAGGAGAGGAGGGGCACTTTTGGAAAGTAAAGAAATATTACTTTATTTGAAAATGTGTTTCGGTTTTAAAAGGTCCCACATTGATATAATTCGTGGGTAAGGTGATAAGGGTTCGAAATTAACTCATCCAATTGGTTTTGGACATGTGTAGTTCATAGATTTTACATTATCTTTCCATTTTATTTAAATCGTCAAATAATGATGTCATCGCTGCATCATTATTATCTCATAAATAATTTAATTTATTTAATGTCTAAAAATCATAAAAAAAATACTATGATGTAGGAAATATTTTTATCTTTCCAATGACTATTTATAATCAAATATCTGATCTTTATAACCCAATGTAAAAATTGTTTTCGTAAACCATATCATGGTTGTGTCATTTTTGCTTTTACATTAAATAAAAAGTTATTTATGTCATTTCCCAACCAAAATGGATCCATGGGGTCCCCAAGTTGACCCATGTCTTGTCTTGGTCGTCCATGACACAAAACATAAGGTTGGGACATGTGTCTAGGTCATTTCATATTATTAAATCATTATTTATACCTTAAACTACACTAATTACCACTAATCGCAATTAAAAACTTAATTAAGTTACTATTCACCAAAAAATTATTTTAATCTCATTGAACCACATTTTACTTCTTAATGACAACCAAGTATGTCAGATTTTCAAAATTCAATACACATTAGTGATAAACTTTCATTTAACTGAAAAATCAGTTTGCTTGATTACCACTTAGTGGTTTCACTATTCATCAAAAATTGATGTTTTTCAGAAAATTACCAAAAATTCACCCTAAGCTATATTTGATATTCAGAATTCAAAAATTAAGTCTATTTTACAAAATTCAAATCATATAAGTCACATTAATTAATTTAGTAATTAATTCCCGCTGCCAGAGCAAATAACGTGTTTTTACAAAACAATAAGTATCAAAAGATTGACACCAGTTTAAGTCTAATTTCAAACTGAAATTGATTCCAATGACCACCATTGGATAAAATGGTAAAAATATATTCATATTACACATTAAGAAAAAATCAAAAGATAATATAATCATATAAATAAATTAGATTAAAAAGCAGTTTTAATGTAAAATGCAGTATTTTTTCACTATTCATTAAAAAATGAACATTGTCAGAAAAATACCAAAAATTCACACAAAGTAAATTTTGATGTCCCAATCATAAAGAATAAGTTTATTTTGACAAACATAGTTTATAAAATTGTCAAAATATAGATTCAAAAATGGTTTGCCATCAAAAGGTAGTAAAACAATCTTGTAAGAATATTAGTGTATTCCATGCATAAGATTATATTTATTTTCATTTTAAGCCTCTATAACACTATCTTAATCATTAATAGACATAGATAAAAATATCTATTATTCATTACTTATTTGGGATGTTACATCCTTCCCCCCTTTAGAAAATTGCGTCCCCGCAATTTATTTACTTATCGAATAAATGGGGGTACTTATCCCTCATTGCATTTTCAGATTCCCATGTTGCCTCTTCAATCATGTGGTTTTTCCAAAAAAACCTTTACCTGGTAAATCACCTTATTCCGTAACACTTGATCCCTGTGGTCAAGAATCTGGACCGGTTGTTCCTCATAAGATAGGTTCTCTTCCAGCTGAACTACCTCTGGACTCAAAACATGAGATGGATCTGGCATATACTTTCTCAACATCGAAATGTGAAAAAAATTGTGTACCTGAGATAAACTCGGAGGTAAAGCCACTCGGTATGCAACTGATCCAACTCTCTCCAGAATTTCGTATGGTCCAGTGAACCTTGGACTCAACTTTCCTTTCTTACCAAATCTCATCACACTTTTCCAAGGAGAAACCTTGAGAAAAACATGATCACCTACCTCGAAAGATAGATCCTTCCTCCGGTTATCCGCATAACTCTTCTGCCTAATATGAGCTGTTCTCATGTGTTTCTGAATCAGCTGAACTTTTTCTGCCATCTCTTCTACCAATTCTGGTCCCATCAACTTCCTTTCACCCACTTCATCCCAGAAAGCTGGAGTTCGACACCGCTTCCCATATAATTCCTGAAATGGTGCCATCTGTATACTGGAATGAAAGCTGTTATTATATGAAAACTCAACCAAAGAAAGATGTTGGTCCCAACTTCCCTGATAATCCATAGAACAAGCTCGTATCATATCCTCCAATGTATGAATTGTTCGTTCTGACTGCCCATCTGATTGAGGATGAAAAGCTGTACTAAAATTTTTATTCAGTACCCAATGACTTCTGAAGGCCTTTCCAAAAGTTAGAAGTAAACCTGGGATCACGATCCGATACAATGGAGAGAGGAACTCCATGTAACCTGACTATCTCTTTAAGATACAAACGGGAAAGTTGATCAAGAGAGAAAGTATCTCATATAGCAAGGAAATGAGCAGATTTGGTCAAGCGATCAACAATAACCCAGATTGCATTATTACCTCGAGATGTCTTCGGTAATCCAACAATAAAGTCCATGGATATATTCTCCCATTTCCACTCTGGCACTGGTAAAGGCTGAAGCATCCCTTTCGGTAACTGCTGCTCTGCTTTAACCTACTGACAAGTCAAACACTTCACAGTAAAATCAGCAATATCTCTTTTCATTCCATCCCACCAGTAATACTCCCGCAGATCTCTATACATCTTAGTACTGCCCGGATGAACTGAAAACGGAGAACTATGAGCTTCACATAACAACTCTCTCTTCAACTGTGAATCACAAGGCACACACAATTTCTTACCAAATCTCAAAACACAATCATTATCAATGTTGAATTCAGGAAACTTACCTTTCTGAACCAGCTCCACCTTTTTCTGCAACTCACTGTCTTGCTTCTGTGCTTTCTTGATTATATCTGATAGAGAAGATCTCACTGATACCCGAAACAAAACAGAAGGACTTCCTGCACCAACAACTTCTATTCCAAAGTTCATCAAATCCTTGACCAAAGGATCACGTTCCAAACGCAACATTGCTAATGAAGCATTACTTTTTCGACTCAAAGCATCATCCACTTTATTTGCTTTTCCCGGATGGTAATGAATTGTACAATCATAATCTTTGATTAATTCTAGCCATCTCCTCTGTCTCATGTTTAACTCTTTCTGAGTGAATATATACTTTAAACTTTTGTGATCGGTATATATTTCACACTTTACTCCATACAAATGATGCCTCCAAATTTTTAAAGCAAAAACAACAGCAGCTAATTCCAAATCATGTGTAGGGTAATTTACCTCATGAGTTTTCAACTGTCGTGAAGTATAAGCAATTACCTGATCATTCTGCATTAGGACGCAACCAAGTCCTTTCAATGAAGCATCACTGTATATAACAAACTCACCATTCCTGGAAGGTAGTTCCAAAACTGGAGCATTCACCAATCTTCTTTTCAATTCCTGAAAACAATCATCACATTCTTTTATCCAGATAAACTTAACACCCTTCCGAGTTAGCTTAGTCATTGGACTAGATAACCGTGAAAAATTTCTAACAAACCTTCGGTAATAGCCCGCCAAACCAAGGAAGCTACGAATCTCGGTTACATTTGTAGGTCTTGGCCATTCTTCCACAACTTTTGTTTTTGCAGGATCAACAGTTATTCCATATTTAGAAACAATGTGACCAAGGAAAGAAATTTGTTGCAACCAAAACTCACACTTGCTGAATTTCCCATACAGTTTCTTTTCTTTTAAGGTTTGCAAGATAACCCTTAAATGTTTTTCATGCTCCTATTTACTTTTAGAAAACACCAAAATATCATCAATGAAAACCACCACAAACTTATCCAAGAACTCATGGAAAATTCTATTCATTAAGTCCATGAATACAGCAGGTGTATTGGTTAGCCCAAAAGGCATTACTACAAATTCATAATGGCCATATCTCGTATGGAACGCGGTCTTCGGAATATCTGCCTCCTTTACCTTCAGCTGATGGTACCCCGATCTCAAGTCAATCTTTGAAAAAAACTGAGCTCCCTGGAGCTGATCAAACAAATCATCGATATAAGGCAAAGGATATTTGTTCTTAACAGTGACATTATTCAAGGCTCTATAATCAATGCAAAGTCTCATAGAACCATCTTTCTTTTTAACAAATAAAACAGGAGCACCCCATGGTGATGTGCTAGGTCTAATGAAACCTTTCTCTAATAAATCTTGCAATTGCTCCTTCAACTCTAAAAGTTCAATTTGTGCCATTCGATAAGGGGGTTTTGAAATTGGCTTAGCATCAGGAACTAAGTCAACAGTAAACTCAACTTCCCGATCTGGTATTATTCCAGGCAACTCATCAGGAAAAACATCTGGATACTCATTTACCATTGGCACATCATTAATCTGAACAGTTCCTTTATTTTCAACGACGTGTACAAGGTAACATTCATTTCCATCTTTTACAAGTTTCTCGGCCTCTTGATATGTTATCAAAAGTAAGGGTTCATTCTTGTAAACAAACTGAAAGTCTTTCTGAAAAGAAACTTCTTTAGCTCTAAAGTCAATCTTAGCATGGTAAATAGAGAGCCAATCCATACCCAGGATAACATCAAACTCTACTAGAGGTAGAAAAATAAGGTTTGCAAGTAGGTTCTTTCCACAGATAAGGATAGGAAGATTCTTATAAATTATTTTTGGCTCAACATTCCCCCTAGGTGTTTTTACCAAAAGTTCAGGAGTCATTTCTTGAGATGGTATTCCCATTTACTATAAAAGGTTTCAGAGATGAAAGAATGTGTAGACCCCGAATCAAACAACACACTGGCATAATCTGAAAAAACAAACAAAGTACCTGATACAACTTCATTTGATAGCCTGACATCTGCTGAAGTAGTTTCAAAGGATTTCACTACCCCTTTCTGCTTGTAGTCTAACTGCTTCCCATCACTCAAGCTCCTTGTCGGACACTCGTTTGCATAGTGACCCATCTCATTGCACTTATAACATTTCACTAACTGTAAATAAAATTTGTTCTTACTTTCACCTTGATCCTTTTCAGTGCAATCACGAGCCTTATGTCCCGTCTTACCACATTGGTAGCACTTCCCAGAATTCAGAAGACATTCCCCAGCATGCCTTTTGCCACATTTATCACAAACAGAAAACTTAGTTCTCTTACCATCAGACTTTTTTGAAGAATTCTTACCTTTCTCCTGGCACCTCGGTCTCTCCTTCTGCTGGTTGTTATAGAACACTTGGTCATCGGCAAACTCCATTTCCACCTTCTCAGCACATCGAACAAGCTTTTCATAACTTTTAAACTCACGATAAGATAATGCCCTTCGATATTTTGGCTTTAATCCTGAGTAAAAACGATTGATTTTACTATCAAGGTCTCAAATAAAATTTGGAGCATACCTTGCCAATCGAGTGAACCTTTCTTCATAGGCAGCCACTGAGTCTTCCTCTTGCCTCAATTCCAAGAATTGCTTTTCCATCCTAAGTCGAACAGCCTAAGGAAAATACTTCTCAAGAAACATACCTTTGAATTCATCCTAGTCAAGAGCATCAATCTCATCGGCATCCCTGATATTTTTAACCATAGACCACCACTGATCTGCTTTACCCTCCAAATGGTAAATAGCAAGACTAACCTTTTGATTATCTGAACACCCCATGACATCAAAAATCTTCTCCAGTGATTTAATCCACCCTTCAGCTAGCACATGGTCAGATGATCCTCTGAATGATGGTGGATGTTGCCTCATGAAATGTTCCACCACTGACATGTTTCTCTGCGGTTGATCTGGCTGATCTCGTGCATGGATACCACCACCATTTATCGCTTGAGTCAACTGCGCCATTACTACAACAAAATGTTCAGTTCCAATTCCGACTATTTCTGGATGCTGATTCGGAAGGTTATTTCCTTCTGTATGCCTTCCTAGCACTGCTTCCCTGTTTCCTCTGCGGAAAACCATTCTGAACAAACATGTCTTAGATGAAGCAACATGGTAATCTTTAAATGCTATATCATTTCAAAAAAATAAAATAAATAAATTTGGATAATCATTTAATAGAATTCTAACTCCTAAAGCCATCTAAACCGACCTCTGATACCAACTATAAGGCCCCAACCTTAAACCTTGCTTAATCTTGAGTTATTACAAGATTACACATTGAGGATCTTTTCGGGTTTAGAGTTTTAGAGAATTAGATCATAAAACTTGCATTACATTCCACATATAAACAAAGTGGTTACATAAAGATAGTATTCTTCATTCCCATCAATGGAAACACATTTAAAATAAAACATGGATTATTTCTTGACACATCCTTGACTCTATCATCTTATCATGTACCTTTCCCTTGACCTGTGAAAAACATTTCAAAAACTTGGGATGAGCATAAAAACTCAGTATGGGTTATAAAAAAAACATGGAAAGGAAACATGAGTTCATATATACATAAGAATGAAATCATACTTTACCCATAAAACATAGGCACTTTAACATACCTCATAAAATCATGAATAAATCATAGAAATCATAAGACATAAAGGTAACTTTAGGCATTCATAACATTCTTACGTAGGGAGTAACCCTCTTGGTTACGTTTGGAATACCCATCACAGTATATTCCCTAAATCTCTTTGGAGAAACCTTAACGTTTCACTCCTTCGCGTTACCCAATGCATTGGAGAGCTATAACGGGCTCACCCACCCTTATTTTATCACGGAACCACCCGTCTTCATAATAATGCCCAAGAACCATAACATAATCATATCACATAAAACATGCATAAAGGAAACATAAAATTTCCACATTTCAATCACGAGATATCAATACAACACATTGATATAAAAACATTATGAAAACCATTTTCAATACTAAAAGAAAAGAAAATTAAAACATGGTATTTATTTCTCTTTTAAAAAGAAGGTATGGCTTCTAGAGGAAGCCGAAACTCAAATAACGGTCACGACGGCAGAGAAGTCGTTGTCGCCGCATACGTACGACAAAAACATTCCCTTTTGTCATTTAGTAAATGCTTCATATAAAAAAGATTCCTTTTTAATAAATGTAAAAGTCAAAGTGGTTTATACACCGTATAAAAGAAAGTTGTGTATAAAATAAAATATGCCTCAAAGAAAGGAGATTGAGACGAAGTCCCATACCTCGTATCCGACTTGACCCGACCGTTCTTTAATCTCCTGAATAATAAACTTGAGTTAATCTCCACTTGCTTAAGAATATTTTTCAAGTTCATTATTCCTTTTATACCATGTTATGAACATCATGTAATCATTTAAGTTAATAATGTTCATTTTGTCGGTATTTGGTTCTCAAGTCAAAATAGACTTCTTACACTTACATGTTGTTAATTTGGTCATAGGTTCATTATATCCAGAATGATATTAATGATTTGGATAACATATATATCATATATATTCATCATATACATGTATTTATAATATTACATCACATTTAGAGGTAAGAAATGAAATGCACCGTTCATGGAGATGGTAAGCCGTACGTACGCATGAACGCTACTTCCATTTCTATTTCATATTTTATGGAATGGAATCATAATTATATAAGAGTATATTATAATTCCAGTATAATAACATATATAATATCATTAACTTTATCCTTTACACATCCCACATATGGTATTAACGAATCAAATCACTTTCAGGGGGCGGTAGTCTGCACTTCCTAAAATGAAGATATCGTGTTTACCCATAATGGAAACCATAAAGGTATGCACAAAATGAAAAAACAGGAAAACATAAACATATTATATATCATATTTAAAAATAGTGACATCATAATGGCCACCTTTGAAGGTTTTAAATGAGTATTGAACAATCATCGTTTCGGGAGGCAGAATTTCGCCATCCACGGAAACCGTATGTTCTTTAACCATTTGATGTAGTTGTGTGAGAGTATAGCTTAAATAAATCTTATAACAACATCCTAGTATATTGGAGATACTGGTTTTGTTACAAAATAAGTAAATAAAAAGAGTTTAGGGGGTTGGAGAAGCAAAATAAAACAAATGAACATGAGAGAATGAATTACCTTTAAAAGTGTAACTCCTTTTGATTTGAGCCTAAAGGCTTCCTTTGAAATGATTCTGCCCAAAGGGAATCCTCTAGGATGAGGATAGGGATGTGGAGAGAGTAAATGGGTAGGGGTTAGCCGAGCCAAAGGCTTTAGGAGTGTGTGAAATGAGGTAGAGGTGGGGGCCTTTTATAAGAGGAGAGGAGGGGCACTTTTGGAAAGTAAAGAAATATTACTTTATTTGAAAATGTGTTTCGGTTTTAAAAGGTCCCACATTGATATAATTCTTGTATAAGGTGATAAGGGTTCGAAATTCACTCATCCAATCGGTTTTGGACATGTGTAGTTCATAGATTTCACATTATCTTTCCATTTTATTTAAATCGTCAAATAATGATGTCATCACTGCATCATTATTATGTCACAAATAATTTAATTTATTTAATGTCTAAAAATCATAAAAAAAATACTATGATGTAGGAAATCTTTTTATCTTTCAATGAATATTTATAATCAAATATCTGATCTTTATAACCCCATGTAAAAATTGTTTTCGTAAAACATATCATGTTTGTGTCATTTTTGCTTTTACATTAAATAAAAAGTTATTTATGTCATTTCCCAACCAAAATGGATCCCTGGGGTCCCCAATTTGACCCATGGCTTTTCTTGGTCGGCCATGACACAACCAATAAGTTTGGGACATGTGTCTAGGTCATTTCATATTATTAAAGCATTATTTATACCTTAAACTACACTAATTACCACTAATCGCGATTAAAAACTTAATTAAGTTACTATTCACCAAAAAATTATTTTAATCTCATTGAACCACATTTTACTTCTTAATGACAACCATGTATGTCGTATTTTCAAAATTCAATACACATTAGTGGTAAACTTTCATTTAACTGAAAAATCAGTTTGCTTGATTACCACTTAGTGGTTTCACTATTCATCAAAAATTGAAGTTTTTCAGAAAATTACCAAAAATTCACCCTAATCTATATTTGATATTCAGAATTCAAAAATGAAGTCTATTTTACAAAATTCAAATCATATAAGTCACATTAATTAATTTAGTAATTAATTCCCGCTGCCAGAGCAAATAGCGTGTTTTTACAAAACAATAAGTATCAAAAGATTGACACCAGTTTAAGTCTAATTTCAAAGTGAAATTGATTTCAATGACCACCATTGGATAAAATGGTAAAAATATATTCATATTACACATTAATAACAATTCAAAAGATAAGCTAATCATATAAATAAATTAGATTAAAAAGCAGTTTTAATGTAAAATGCAGTATTTTTTCACTATTCATTAAAAAATGAACATTGTCAGAAAAATACCAAAAATTCACAAAAAGTAAATTTTGATGTCCCAATCATAAAGAATAAGTTTATTTTGACAAAAATAGTTTCTAAAATTGTCAAAATATAGATTCAAAAATGGTTTGCCATCAAAAGGCAGTAAAACAATCTTGTAAGAATATTAGTGTATTCCATGCATAAGATTGTATTTATTTTCATTTTAAGCCTCTATAACACTATCTTAATCATTAATAGACATAGATAAAAATATCTATTATTAATTACTTATTTGGGATGTTACAAGTATTCTATCCACCCTTTTAATAACATGTCACCATACGTGCGTACGTACGGCTTACCGTCTCCACGTCGTGGTGTCATTGTTATTCAATATATTATTATTTGGATGGGTATAATAATGATATGTAAATCATGTAAATAATAAATATAACATGTTAATGATTCTCTATATATGATATAACAACCATTTATATCTTATTTCAAAAGAATGATATTGTCGCTCGTGCGTACGTACGGACTACCGTCTCCACGAACGCGATGAGATTCATTCTCCGTCATATCCATTCAAGTATAATTATCATTTGATGATTTAAAAATTATGTTTAAGGACTTGATATCATTCTGGATATGAATAATATACAACCTATCCATTAAAAACATGGCTCATGTAACAAAACATATAAAGGAAAACAAGTAAGTTAACACCCGAAACAGCGATAATACTAAGATATTATTATCAAATCAATATTAAAAGATCATGTATGATATCATATTAATGTATATGATTCTTGTATAATTTAATAACAATTATTTCACCATTATACAGGAGTTTAACCTACCCCAACCAAGGAAAAGTTCAAGGTAAAGGGTTTTCTTCTCACTCCTTATCCCGTGAGATTCATGCCATATTGCCACCATCACCTTTTGTGTGGTGTATGTAATGCCCATAATTATATTCTTTGTGTAATACACTCTAATTTATGTGTATTTACATATTAATTGTATGATACCTCTTTCATGGGTTGTATGTTTCATAAGTTACCAAATTGGTAAGGGTTATTTCGTAATCTCTTCATTATCCGAGGTTGTTTATATGTAATAATCTACTGGGATCTCTTTATCATCAACATCCATGTTTCTTCAAAATGTATTTTAAAACTTTTTTACTATTTACAAGAATATGGGTTAAAGTTACTTATACCCTTGTTTGAATTTTTATAAGTGGTTTATAAAGGAATCTTTCCGTCGTTTTCCAAACAAGGTGCTTTTTAACCTTTTCGACAGAATTAAGGTAAGAATGTTTTTTTAACTTATACGGCGGGTGCAGTTATTTTCTGCCGTTATAAAATCGTCGAGTCTTCCCTTACAAGCTTATAAGAATATTTTCAAATTGAATGTATTATTTTATAATTATGTTACTTTTAAAATGATTTAAAAAAAAAGAGATATTTCTCTAAAATAGTTTTGATTTCATCTATGTCAACATCCTTTGATGGATTTTAAGCTTATTTGAAGTTGAGTTATTATGATACAAAACATCCATATTTTGTTGAAGGTTTTGTGATATTTTTGACTGTGGATAAGTTATTCTTATGTCACTCATGGTTTTTGTTTAAAGTATTGACATTTCATAAGTTATTTTTAATCCGAATGTTTACGTTATATTTCAACCTTTCATTCAGATGAATGTGTTAGACAAGTATGTTTCGGGTTGGGGACCGGTAAAAGAAAGCCCTCTGGTTTGGTCTCCGGTTATTAGAGGAACTCCGTTTTGGTCTCCGGTTATTAGAGGAACTCCGGGTTGGTGTCCGGTTATTAGAGGCACTCCGGGTTGGTGTTCGGTTATTAGAGGCACTCCGGGTTGGGTTAAGGTTACAGTTAGCCCCTAGGTCTTGGGATGAGGCCTTGACAAAGAAATTAAAGTTCAGCATTATGCATTCCGACATTATGAAAGTGGTTATTGATATTGCATGTGATTATTCGATTAGTAGAATATCCATGTGAATAAGTAAATGGCATTATTTCATTTTAATTTTTCCATACTATGTTGAAGTTCAAGTTTAAAAGGATTTTGTTTTAGTAATGCATTGCCTTAAATGTTTATGCTTATATTTGAATGTTCCACTATATTGTTATCCTTACTGAGAATTTGAGCTCACCCCTTTCTATGTTTTATTTTTCCCAGGATGTGAAGAAGTAAGTTATGAATGACCTGCAGGGATATTATGAGGGGATAATAGTGTGGACTATGGAGACATTATGTTGTCGTAGTAGTTTTTCACTTTATGATGTAATGTAGAATTTATGAAAATATCTAGTGTTTCCAAGGCTACTAAACCAATCAGTCTTTTGAGATTTGATCTTTCTTGTGATCATGCCAATGTTATGTAATAATTCACCAACTCTGGGTAACTAGGGTCGGGGCGTTACAATAATTCTTCCACAACACACACAACAATGAAATTCACATCCAATTATCAACATGATCACCTATCAATCATATATAATATTATACTTCAAAAATATATTTTTCATCCATTCATCACAAGACATTTCCTCATACATTCTTTCCACATAATACGAACCTCACTTCCTTTCTCCATGAAAAAACATTAATGAATTTTTTTAAAATTAAATAATATATAAGAACAATCGAGCTGGTGTACATTTCAATATTATATTGGAATACAAAAATTACCTATATCCATATTTCTTGGTATTTTCATATCAAAACCCATGATAGTACCTTATATATAATATATGTTATCACCCTCCCACGGAGGGCTATGTACAAAAAATTCCACCCCAATTCCCCCATCTCGGTGGAATCACAAACCTCACAAAAAGAATATTGTATAACATAAAAAATGTACAATTTAAATAATTTAACAACTCTCTGTCATTATACTAAATAAAAATATACATCCACACTAATGTTTAAGGAAGAATACTCTTTTTCATAATTTTATTCTCAAACTATTATATCAATAGTACAATAAATTTTCACTGCCTTTAATTCTAATCCTAATAATATAATCCTTTAAGAAACCTTTTTTGAGTTATCACAATCAAGGTTTTCTTCAAAACCAAATTACATTCGTTAAAACCAAATTTCATTACATCCCATGACATATTATGTAGTCTATATAATGTTAAAATTATGTATGATGTTCTATAGGTTTATAATTATTCAAGTGTGATTAGGTAATAGATAATATATTATATTTTTATTCTAAAACAAACAATTATAATTAAACCCTAGTAATATATAATTATTCATAAAGTGGTTTGAATAGTATTTTGTGGTTACATTCTATGAACCAACCATAATATTATTTTTTTCATTTATGAGAACCCATGACATAAAACCTAAAATCCTGAAACTATAACACATTATAGGTCCCTAACATGGGGTCCCCAATTTCAGTCATTAGAATAGGTGACATGTGACCTCAAATACAAACTCATATCACTGGAGACTGTGTATATGTTGTTAGCCAAAAATCATGGGTAATGATTAGCCCTCAATGTATCAATAAATATTTATTCATATTTTTAAAAACATAATTTAAATAAAACTTCATGAAATATATTTTACCAATAGATTCCAACTTTTATAAAAAAAATAAACATTTTTATACAGTATGAAAAAAACAATAAAACCAATGTCGGTTGTTTATTCAACATGATATCATCACCTCTACCATAAATTGAATGAGGAATCATAGATATCCCCAAATTAAATATGGTACATTCCTTGATACCTACATCACATCTAGTACCATATACAAGTTTACTAAAGTTCATGAGAATCTAATAAAAACACAATATGATTTATCTAAGACTTCAATACACATACTTTCAATGGTAAAAACAATGTAACACAAATGAAAATTTAAAAAAAAAATTAAAAAAATATATTTGATTACAGACATTATGAAATTAAATCATGTTTTCATAAATAATTCTATGTTTTTTTAAAATAATCCTTGGATTCAACAATATAAAACATCTAAATAATGAAATTTCAAAGAATATTTCTAGTAATGGTTTTATTATTCAAAATACACAATCATGAAAATTAATGTTTTCATTTCAATTCTTTGAAATACCAATTTATGATAATCAAATTGAAGGATTGCGTTTTGTAATCTAAATGGCCATTACACATTTCTAAAATTCAATTAATTATGTTGGGGATTTATGAGTATCATTGAAAGGAAAAAAAATTTCTCTATATAATATTTCAAGGAATTATTCCAATGTATTAAATATATTTAGTATCCTAAATCCTTACTATAATGAGTTTCTTCACTTTGACATGGTAATAAAAACTGTTCCAATACATGTACACACACCCATTTTGATAATCTCAATGTTCTAATTTCCAGTCCAAATTTTAAATAAAAGATAATATGAATAAAAATGTAATTATCACAATCCATAATTTAAAAAAACATAAATCACTTAATTTTTGAATAATTCTTATGTAATAATCCTTACATAAAATCTCAAAATAACTAATTAAACCCATTCAAATATATATTTCCATTTTAAAACAATCGATACATTCACATTGAAAAATAAAATATTTAAATATTTAGAAAAATATAATATATTTTTATTGATAATTGATATTTTTAATTACAATGTTACATAAAAAATAAATTATTAAAAAACTTGTTTACCAAAAAAATATATTTCAAAAAATCATATTTATGTAAAAAATAATTTTCGAATGAGAAATTCGTTTTTCATTCAAACATCACTCTTGATGTCCCTTTTGAAAACTATTTTAATAAAAATGAAATATAAAAAATTATATAATTAAGAATTTCATTTTTAATTTCCTAATTTCCTCCAAAAATAATTTGATAATAAAGCTCAAAATTTTTATAAAAATGTATCATCATAAAAACAATATTTAAATATAAATCCTAACTTTCAAAAGAAAAAAATAATATATATCATTTATTAAACAAAAAATATATATCACACATGAAATTTTCTAAAACAAAATTGATATTAGGTCCACTTACAATGTTATTTTTTTTTGAAATTTTAATCCAAGTCTGTTGTACAAATTTAACCCCAATAAATCCATATAACATAAAATTAAAATACTCAATCCATGAACATAGATTGAAAATATAATAATACTATGTCTACATTAGAGAGATATAATGAAATATAATTTGAATGAAAAATTTAAACTAAATTTAGTTTAGATATTTCATCAAATCAATAACTACACCTTCAATCAATTGATTAGAGGTTTACATTAAAAAAAATCACTAAAAAAATACTGAATATATTTTAAGAGTATGAATGATCATATTTGGGGAGTCACATGTTATAAAATGTTGATCTTGGAAATTAAAATATGACTACATGGACACCATGAAAGGTTTCTTAGATTATTCAATGATTGTGTATGAAAAATCCTATTTTTTCAAGGTATTTCTCTCTATGTCTTTTTTGTAAATTTTGTTTTTCATAGATGTATTTCATTTGAATAAATGTTAGCTTAGGTTTCAATAGATCATTATAAAAATGGAGTGGATCAATGTTGATAGATTTGCTGGGGAAAGAGAAATAATGATAGGGTATGTATGCATGGTTGAATAAATGGAGTCCAGGTATAAATGGGTTAAGTGTATACAGAGTTTCTTGTTTTCATAGAATCCCTAAATGGTATTCGAGTTGATTATAATGTAAAATGGGATTTGAAACCATTTGTAGAACATTTTTACACCTTTTAATGGGATTTCACATTAGGTAATACCCAAGAGCTTTTAGTATAATAAAATTTAGGTGATGGAGTTTTTTTATTCCATTAAAAACATATACATGATGTGTAACTACACACACATAATGTTATTCCCCAAAATGATGTTTTAAACAATTTGGGTATCATATTTTTATTCTAATCTATTTCAATCATCTCATCTCTACCACATGGCATCTTTTAAGAGAACTTAGAGTACCAACATCTCTTTTGGATGTCCCGTTTGTCTGATAAATTTCTATTAATTAATTTTAGTTATGATTATTCCTTATATTCCACTTCTACAACTTATGTGGTTAAATCAATTCATTGAATTATTTTTTTATCTTAATTGGTTTTGATCTAAAAACCTTTTTGTGATCATACACACCCTCTTCCTCATGGGGTTTTTCTGTTGGAATAATTGTTGGATCGTCAATTAATGTTACAGATTATAAATAGTAACCATATGGTTTTATAATATCAATGTATATACAAAATTCTGGTTGATCCAATGTAGTATTCACCCAAATCAATTAAATGATGAATGATTTTATTCCTCAAAGTTACTTTGGATTCTATTTTTCTTGAACCTGGAAATGTTTTACCCATTTCGTGAGTGATCCCTAACATAATTTAACTAGATAATGGAATAATGATTTTTATACTGAGATGTGGCCTTAGGTGATTTCTTGATATAGAATCCCTAGATTATGACATATTACTTTTTATATAATTGTAAATGAATTTTTATTTACAATAAATGTGGTATATGAAAGATAAATGGTAATTCACATAACTAAACCTTTATATTTTTGGTTTGATATTGTGATATCCATGTCGTATGAAATAACATGTGTTCTATAATAAAATTATTATATATCAGGATTGATCAAAAAACATAAACACTTATATGCTATAATTCTTATGTTGAGCTGTCTTGGCCTATTCCCTTACTTTAATGTATATAGAGGGAGGGTTATTCCTAGTCCCATTATGTAATTTTTATAGGGATTTGACTTTGATGATGTAATGATTATGGTAATTTGATCTAGATTATTGTGATTCCACCATGTATATATTGTGTTAGTTGGCATAGTGGTAATACATGCTCTGATATGTTATGGCTTGGAACCGAATCAATTTATTTTACCTTGGATTAATTGTTATGGTCGACATAGTTTTAATACATTCTTAGAGATATTCATTCATGAAGAAAAATTAGGTTGTTGTAGCATTTTATTAATTATTTATGTAATTAATAAACATTATTTTTTTACATTAATGAATATAGTTCTTATTAAACTAGATTATTTAGACATAGTGGTGTTGACCTACTAAATTATATTGACACCATATTTGGTCCGTTGTTTGGTACCCAATTAGATTATGTGGATGTAGGTTATGACTTGGGAAAAATAAATTTTAGTTGATTTCTTGTTTGTTGATGGATAGTTTTATAGTGATGGGACTGATGTGGGATTCAAGAGAATATAATTTCATGTCTTTATTTGAGACTACTAGTATTTTTCTTGTATTAATTATAGAATGACATTAACTTACATTCTATAATTTTATTAAATTATTTAATAATATTTATTGGATTATTCAATTGGGTCATGTTGTTTCTTTTCACAATGTCTATAATTTTTTTTCTCTCTTTTATATGGTTTATTTTATACTGATAAGAAACTTTATACTTAGGGTTATATTCTTCCAACTATAAATTTTACACAACCTCTATTAATCTATACACTTTGGAATAGGGGAGGTTATCTTGATGTCTCATTACAATATCTTCATGTCCATTTGAGAGAGTTAAATATTTGGCAATGTTACAAAGTGGTATCAAAGAAATAATTTTCCTTTTCTTCTAATTTAATATTTTATATAGGTATAAAGGAGACTAGTATGTGTTGGGACAATGTAATGAGATTTTTCATGGGAGTATCTAACCCTGGTATGGGGAGATCCATGTGCATGGGGATGGGGTTGTTTTTGTTGTTGTGTTCTTGTTACATTTGATTTAATTATACTGTGGGGGATTAAAATGTTGTGTGATGTTATTGGTTTATGATGTTATTGTTTCTTGAGATATTTATACATGGCATAGTATTTTGGGAGATAGGAAGAAATGATTATAATAGGCACAAAGTGATATATTGACAAGCATTATTTATAACAGGGTCATATCTCTTCTTTAATGTGATATATACATTTTTATTGAACTATGATGTGATATATTTGTTTCAATGGATAAATTAAATGAGTTGATGTGTTATGATAAAACACTTTTAATATACATTTATGGAGTCTAGGAGCAAGTGGTTTTCTATTTCAGTCACCTATTGAGGTTGAAAGAGTTTCTAGACATTTTATTACATTGTATGTTTGTCTTGTAGAGACAATTCTTCCCCTTCATCATTGACTTGAGAAATAGGAGTGTGGAAATTAGTATTCTCATAACATAACTGAACCAATACTTCCTATAGTTCTGGAGGATAATATAGATGTTCAGCTTTATTATTCCTTCCTGACGATTATGCATTCCATGTAAAGAGAGATTGTATGTACCATTACTCTAATTAATGATATTAAAGTAGGGTTTTGATTGTAGCATCACCCAATGTTTATTAAGGGAAGGGGGACCTCAGGAAGACAAATTCTAGATTGAGTCACCCTAAATAATCTATAAGGATAATGGGATACTTACAGATAGAATGTTGAAATTTTCCAAATATATGATTCATGGACCGACCTTGAATTGGAGGGATATTTAGGATGAACTTGGGCTACATTATGATCTAACTTGGAATTAAATACAGATTAATGTCTTGATCCATTTATATTTGGAGATGATGAGGGGTGATTAATCATTTTATTTCATACCTCAAATGATAGGGGTCATATAAATGTTGTAATATGTTTTATGATTCACTGAAATATATTAATTTTAACCATCTTTGGTAGTGAATGAGATCTCTTGGGTGAGATGTTTTTAGGAAGACCTTCACTATGATATCAGGCCACAAGTAATGTTTTTTTGTTGAGAAACTATAAAGACATGACGAATCGGGAAATCACACTGGAAGGGAATATGAGAGAGGCCCAAAGCATCAATCAAGTTGTTCCAATATAGAAAAATGGAAGCTCTTCATTTATTATAAAGAATCACTATTATAGTAGTTTCTACCACAAGAGTGGTGATAAAATAGTCAGGGAATTGGATATCCACATTAAGACTGTGTTCTGTTCCAACTCTATCAATGAGGAATGAATGCTCACAAGTTCCCATAGGGTCATTACAGCATAGTAAAATTTCATATCTTTGTAATTATGGTTAATCTTCTAAGGTTACATGTAATATTTCAACAAAAGACCAATTTCTAGAGATTATAGAAGGCACATGAGCTTGAAAGGGGCTCATGAACGCCTCATCAATCTAGTAGATGGAGTTACACTAGTCTTTCTGGCTTAGTTAGGGGATGTTGTACCCCATTGCATGAGTAGCAGTATTAAAAAAGTGAAGTAGACCAGGTTTTTCAGACTGGAGACTAGGGAAGAGGGATAATTCAGTAGAATCTTATATAGACTACTCTGGTTATCATATATACAAGACCATATACTATCTAAGGTAAAATTCTTATATCATCCACCTTAAGTTTTGTGTTTTTGATACAGAATCATCACATAATTTTCTATCATCTATTTTTCAAACATTTTTTTCTTATATGTGAAAATTTTGGATGGTTTTTTATCCATCGACTCCAAATTGGGAGTGGGGTTAGAGAATATCAGATTTTGTGAGGTTTTTTCTCAATAGATTGGTCGTTAGGGTTTCTTTTGGGAACCATTTATGCTAGAAATGGTAGGATTTGATTTTATTCTTATAGTAATTGGTTAGTTCTATAGAAGTCTCATATCATATATTATCATATGAATGTTACCTTTCTATCTCCATAAAGAGGTTGCAAGTCTCACCATGGTGAGTGGGATCACTAGGCTGGTCGTGTGGGACCAATTAAATATTGCTTATTTTTATTAAAAATCATATATCTTGTATTTCGCTATATAATTTTTTAATTAATAAGGATTTATTTCCTCTAGTGTTGGATATTTTTCATGATTTCTTTCTTGATTGTTTTATTTCTTACATCTTGAGTGAGAGATCAAGTTCACAATCGATTTGATGTGATGAGAAGAGCTAGTTTCTATCCCACCTAACTAAATTGAACTGGTAGAGCATCATGAGTTGAATGTTTGGTTGGATGATTTATATTCTGAAGAATTTATACCACCTAGTACATCTCATTTAGTTTCTCTAGCTATCATATGTAACACCCCAAGATTTCATAGTGTGTTATTTCTTCAAAATAATTCAATAACTTGCACTACACGCAACACCGAGTTCAATCACACCATGGCTTACAAAAAAAAAGCCATTCAAAAGAGATTATGAATAGTATTATCTAAATTTTAAACTTTATATAATCCTAATAATTTTAGAATCCATATTATGAGTTTCTTAGATATAATGCAAGAACAAATTCATTTTCAGTATTGCACTTTTGTCAACTTTTAATAGTGAACCCTTTTTAAATACAATATTTTAAACTTTTTGACTAAATGGGGACATCAAAAATTTAAAATGAAACATCCCAAGCTTCCACGGTACGCTTTCATTGAATAATACAGTAGCGTGTGTTGTACGCAACCTTGAGTTTTAACACACACCACAACCAATCAAACTAGCCGTTATGAATAGTAATACCTACTTTTTGAAATTATATATATTTTATATTTTAAAATGGACTTCATTTTTGGATTCGGAATATCGAATTTAGCCTAAGGTGAAATTTTGGTACATTTCGGATAACTTTCATATTTTGATGAATAGTGAAAATTACTAAATTTTAATTAAAAACAACTTTTTTAATCAAAATAATTAATAATGATAAATTATGAATTTGAGTGGTTTTAAAGTATATTTATAATATATTTTTACCATTTAATATAATGTTGGTCATTGGACATAATTTTACAATTAAACCGAACATAAACAAGTGTCAATCTTTTGATAGTTATTATCTCTTTAAAACACGCTTTTTGTTTTGACAGCGGGAATTAATTTTAAATTAATTTCTGCCACTTCTGTGTTTTTAATTTAGGAAAATGGATTCCATATTTGGAATCAGGATGTTCAAATTTTGTAAATAGGTAACTTTTATTTTTAGACATTTTGAATAATTACTGCGGTAAATATTTTATTTACCTTGGTTAAGGGTAAATCCGGTAAATAAGGGTTAAAAAATAATATTATAATAATACTAAATTACCCTAAAACGTGTCTTAACCCTATTGGTTGATACATGGTCGACCATGGGAATCTTTGGGTCTATTTTGGGACCCCATGGATCCACTTGTAAGTGATAATGACACTTTATTTTAATTTAGTTAAAATGAATACAAAAATGACACAAGCATATATCTTTTAGAACAACAATTGTTACATAGGGTTATATATGTTGGATTTTAGATTATAAATATTCATTAGAAATCTAAAAAGATTTCCTACATAATTATATTTTATTTATAATTTTTAGACATTAAATAATTTATTTTATTTATGACACAATGATGATGCAGTAATTACTAGAATAGTGACAAATTAAAATAATTGATATTATAAATACCCAAATAAATATAATATGAAACTTTTAATAAGTTAAACTAATTTTCTAGGATAATATGATATATTAGGATTGATTTAATTGACTTTTTTCGAAGTAATCAATCTGTTATGAGTTTCACAAAAATCAACTTTTGAATAGTGTCAAAATTGACATAAAAGAGTTCTTAAAACAAATATTATATTATTAATTGATATTAAATTCCTAAAAATCTAAGGTTCGTCCAAGAGACTTATATCATGATAGGTTCATCATTAATGTACCACTTGGGGGTCTCTTGGATGTATATAGTAAGTTTATTAACCATATTATATAAAAATACAAAGAGACATTGTAAAAGTGAAACTAATTAACTTAGAGTTAATACTTAAAGATAAGGTTAATATAAGTACCCAAACCTGTCTAAATTCTATTTGTTGAGTGGTTTTCGACCTATCCCTACCTTAACCTTTTAATTATAAGCTTTGGAGCCATTAGAAACCGAATATTAATTTATTATAAATTAATATTTCTAGCTTTTCCAAAGGTGCCCCTCACCCCTCTTATAAAAGGGCACTCCTCCTTCTCATTTCTTAAAACCTTCAAAGCCTTTTTGTTCGGCCAAACTCTGCCCAAATACTCTCCCAACATCCCTCACTACAACCTAGAGGCCTTAGTTTGATCAGAAAGCCAACCTAAGGAGCCCTTTTGATCAAATCAAAAGGAAGAACCCGAAGAAGAGGTAATGATTTCACCACCCTTTTCCAAGTTCCTTTCTTCTTCCACTTCCTCTTTATTTGTTCTTACCATTCTAAAATAATAACTCCAGTATCTTACATATACTGTGATGTTATTATAAATATGGTACAACCATATTCAGTATTCTATCCACCCTTTGAATAACATGTCACCATACGTGCGTACGTACGGCTTACCGTCTCCACGTCGTGGTGTAATTGTTATTCAATATATTATTATTTGGATGGGTATAATAATGATGTGTAACTCATGTAAATAATAAATATAACATGTTAATGATTCTGTATATATGATATACCATCCATTTATATATTATTTTAATATCAAAAGAATGATATTGTCGCTCGTGCGTACGTACGGACTACCGTCTCCACGAACGCGATGAGATTCATTCTCCATCGTATCCATTCAAGTATAATTATCAATTGATGATTTAAAAATGATGTTTAAGGACTTGATATCATTCTGGATATGAATAATATACAACCTATCCTTTACAAACATGTATTACGTAACAAAACATATAAAAGAAAACAAGTAAGTTAACACCCGAAACGACGATAATTCTAAGATATTATTAACAAATCAATGTTAAAAGATCATATATGATATCATATTAATATATATGATTCTTGTATAATTTAATAAAAATTATTTCACCATTATACAGGAGGTTAACCTACCCCAACCAAGGAAAAGTACAAGGTAAGGGTTATTTCACAATCTCTTCATTATCCGAGGTTGTTTATATGTAATAATCTACTGGGATCTCTTTATCATCCACATCCATGTTTCTTAAAAATGTATTTCAAAACATTTTTACTATTTACAAGAATATGGGTTAAAGTCATTTATACCCTTGTTTGACTTTTTATAAGAGGTTTATAAAGGAATCTTTTCGTCGTTTTCCAAACAAGGTGCTTTTTAACCTTTTCGACAAAATTAAGGTAAGAATGTTTTTTTAACTTATACGGCGGGTGCGGATATTTTCCGCCGTTATAAAATCTTAAAAGCTTCCCTTACAAGCTTATAAGAATATTTTCAAAGAAAATGTTTTATTTTATATGGATCTTAAATGATTTCAAAATAAAAGGAGATATTTCTTTAAAAAGAATTTTGATTTCATCTATGTCAACATCCTTTGATGGATTTTAAGATTATTTGAAGTTGATTTATTATGATACAAAACTTCTATATTGTATTGAAGGTTTTGTGATATATTTGACTGTGGATGTGCTATTTTCATACCATTCATAGTTTATGGTGAAAGTATTGACATTTCTTATGCTAGTTCCAATAAGAATGTTTATGTTATATTTCAACCTTTACTTCATATGAATGTGTTGGACAAGTATGTTCCAGGTTGGGGACTGGTTAAAGTAAGACCTCCAGGTTGGGGACTGGTTAAAGTAAGCCCTCCAGGCTGGGGACTGGTAAAAGTAAGCCCTCCAGGTTAGGGACTGGTAAAAGTAAGCCCTCCGGTTTGGTCTCCGGTTATTAGAGGCACTCCGGGTTGGTGTCCGGTTATTAGAGGCACTCCGGGTTGGGTTCCGGTTACAGTTAGCCCCAAGGTCTTGGGACGAGGCCTTGAAAAGAAATTAAAGTTTAGCATTATGCATTCCATCATTATGAAAGTGGTTATTGATTTTTGCATGTGATTATTCGATTAGTAGAATATCCATGTGAATAAGTAAATGGCATTATTTCATTTTATTTATGCCATACCATGTTGAAAGTTCATATTTAAAAGGCTTTTGTTTTAGTTATACATTGACTTAAATGTTTATTCTTATTTATGAATGTTTCCGCTATATTGTTATCCTTACTGGGCATTTGAGCCCACCCCTTTTCTATGTTTTATTTTTCCCAGGATGTGAAGAAGTAAGTTATGAATGACCTGCAGGGATTTTATGAGGGGTTAATAGTGTGGATTGTGGAAACATTATGTTGTTGTAGTAGTTTTTCATTTTATGATGTAATGTAAAACTTATGAATATATCTAGTGTTTCCAAGGCTACTAAACCAATCGGTCTTTCGAGATTTGATCTTTCTTGTGATCATGCCAATGTTATGTAATAATGCACCGACTCTGGGTAACTGGGGTCGGGGCGTTACAGTTGGTATCAGAGGAAGTTTAGTACAAACCTTGGAAGCTAGATTTAGATAAACTCTGATTAGAGCATGTAGACCTAAGATGAACTTTGAGGATTAGTATAGAAGAACTTCCTAGAATTTTGGTATTGTAGAGATTTTGTGAGTTTTCCGAGAAATAAATCCCTGTCTGGATACGAGCAGGTAGAGGCGGCTCTGGCACAGATGTACCTAGGGGTAAAACCCGAAAATACTGCTTTGAGCTAGACTCGAACGGGAACTGGTGCACGACAACAGGCCTTGCTGCACTCTTGGTTACGACACTCCCGGGGGATATGCTTAGGATAATTCTCATTTTCTTTACAAACCATTATGAAGGGTTTATGAGTATATACTTCCTCAAAGAAAACATTTTTATGATTATGGATTATATCCATAAATAGTTCAATTTATATTAAGTGTTTTATAAGTATGGGATTATGTATTTTGACTCATAAACTAATCTAGTTTATGCCATTGTTTAGAAATGGCGCCCAGTAGAAGGAATGATAACTCCAGAAATGCACATGATTCAAAGAGAAGGAAGGATCATATCTCTCATGGTCTTAAGCTAGAATTTATAAGAGAAATAGTCTCCCATGTATTATCATCATATGAAGAAATAATATCATGTGTTGATAGGATAAGTAAAGAGTTTACTGAGTCCTATGGCTTTGAAGGGAAGCAAGAGAAGAAAAGGATGGAAGAGAGAAAGATGGATAAAGGGAAGAGGGAAAAGAAGAATTTTCCCATATGTGGTAACTGTGGAAAGAAACACCCTGGAACTTGCCTGAAAGGAATGGGAGTTTGTTATAAGTGTGGAGGAAAAGGGCACAAAGTACGTGACTGCAAGGGTAAGAAAATGGTTTCAAATGTACAATGCTTCATTTGCAAGGAGTTTGGACACTACGCGAACCTATGTACCAGTCATCAGACTATGCCGCAAATGATGTTATTGGATAATAATCATGTTATGATACTACCACAGATGAAGAGGGATGATTAGAGTTCTTATGTTGATTATGTCAATTGAGTGTTGTATCAACAATGTACTTGTTACAATAATCATGGAGTATATAAGGATTGTACTGCAGTACTATTTCATTAAGGACTTGAGATTGTGTGGAACAAAGAAAAGTGACTCAATAGCAGGATAAATTTTTGGAAAATATATGGTTGAGAGAATGATAAATCATAATATAGTTCTGATACTGAGGTAGTGATTTTGGAATAATATGTGATTGTTTTGGATAAATTATATTGGATATTCTTGACTACCTTGGAACAAATTAATGATTTGTATATTCCATCATTGTTGGGGTTTAAAACATTTTTGGATTAATGAAGTATATCCAGCATTCTATATGGAATAGGGGAGCATGAATGTAATCAATAAGGAATATGGTAATTCAAGATGTTTCAGTTTATTAAAAGAATACAAGATGAAGGTATTCATATGCTATTGCGGGGTAAAAAGGATCTATATTATGTTTACCTTCCTTATAAATGTTGGACTGTGAGTTTGGACAGAAGTATTTTGGATAGTTCTAGTTTGGATTATTTTGGATTACCATAAAAGTACAACCCGGAGGTCGGGCGGCAACCCGTCGCGTCCGGCAAGGCTGTGAGACTTGAACCCGCAATCGAAGGGAGACAAGGGTGTATCACCTACCACTGGCCCACGAGATGTCCTAGATTAAATAATGTAGTTTTTATTAAAAGATCTTGTAGATGAATTATAAATTCGTTTATTTTGGAACCCTATACGAATAGTGTAAATAGAATTTTTTTTACATTCTATTATCTTTTAGAGTGAAAGATGAGTTTGTGGTAGAAATTTATTAATGGATAAAACTCTAATTATAAAGTAAGTATATCTCCTTATGATCTTAGCCAATCTCATAAATAAATTCCTCAATATTAAGAAAAGCAACTTAGAACAAAAATGTTTTCCTAGATGGTACCTTAAATCATCACTAATTTATGGCTTTTGGATTGTTGGCCTTTTCATAGCCATGTTTTCTACCACTCTCCATCAGATAATTGATGGTTAGATTTTTCTTCCATATCCATATTTTCTTACATGGAACCCTAGTATGTGTTATTTTCGGTAATCTTCATACTTTCTACTCTTTATTTTAAATAGAGGCCTCGTTAATTCATTTTTCGATGTGGGATTTCAACTAAGATATTTTGAAACGTCAAAAATGTGTTATCCCAATACCCTATATTTTGTTGAACCGATGGTACTTCAAATCATCATAGATTGATGAGTTTAAGGACCTCAATTATACACTTGTTTGTGATTGATGAACTCAATCACTACCTATAAATATTTACGTTTTTCCTCCGATTATATGTCTCTAATTGCCACCAATGTTCTCCTAATCAAGATCATAATTTGGTGGTGACCCTTTCATTTCTCTTTTCCTCATATTAAGACTAAATTTTAGTAACCCAATTTACGATGTGGGTTTTCCCACAAATATATTATCTATTTTCAACCTTTTATTTTCGAAGAACAATTTCAAATTGCGAGGACGCAATTTAATGAAGGAGGGGAGAATGTAACACCCCAAGATTTCATAGTGTGTTATTTCTTCAAAATAATTCAATAACTTGCACTACACGCAACACCGAGTTCAATCACACCATGGCTTACAAAAAAAAATCCATTCAAAAGAGGTTATGAATAGTATTATCTAAATTTTAAACTTTATATAATCCTAATAATTTTAGAATCCATATTATGAGTTTCTTAGATATAATGCAAGAACAAATTCATTTTCAGTATTGCACTTTTCTCAACTTTTAATAGTGAACCCTTTTTAAATACAATATTTTAAACTTTTTGACTAAATGGGGACATCAAAAATTTAAAATGAAACATCCCAAGCTTCCACGGTATGCTTTCATTGAATAATACAGTAGCGTGTGTTGTACGCAACCTTGAGTTTTAACACACACCACAACCAATCAAACTAGCCGTTATGAATAGTAATACCTACTTTTTGAAATTATATATATTTTATATTTTAAAATGGACTTCATTTTTGGATTCGGAATATCGAATTTAGCCTAAGGTGAAATTTTGGTACATTTCGGATAACTTTCATATTTTGATGAATAGTGAAAGTTACTAAATTTTAATTAAAAACAACTTTTTTAATCAAAATAATTAATAATGATAAATTATGAATTTGAGTGGTTTTAAAGTATATTTATAATATATTTTTACCATTTAATATAATGTTGGTCATTGGACATAATTTTACAATTAAACCGAACATAAACAAGTGTCAATCTTTTGATAGTTATTATCTCTTTAAAACACGCTTTTTGTTTTGACAGCGAGAATTAATTTTAAATTAATTTCCGCCACTTATGTGTTTTGAATTTAGGAAAATGGATTCCATATTTGGAATCAGTATGTTCAAATTTTGTAAATAGGTAACTTTTATTTTTAGACATTTTGAATAATTACTGCGGTAAATATTTTATTTACCTTGGTTAAGGGTAAATCCGGTAAATAAGGGTTAAAAAATAATATTATAATAATACTAAATTACCATAAAACGTGTCTTAACCCTATTGGTTGATACATGGTCGACCATGGGAATCTTTGGGTCTATTTTGGGACCCCATGGATCCACTTGTAAGTGATAATGACACTTTATTTTAATTTAGTTAAAATGAATACAAAAATGACACAAGCATATATCTTTTAGAACAATAATTGTTACATAGGGTTATATATGTTGGATTTTAGATTATAAATATTAATTAGAAAGCTAAAACGATTTCCTACATAATGATATTTTATTTATAATTTTTCGACATTAAATAATTTATTTTATTTATGACACAATGATGATGCAGTAATTACTATAATAGTGAAAAATTAAAATAATTGATATTATAAATACCCAAATAAATATAATATGAAACTTTTAATGAATTAAACTAATTTTCTAGGATAATATGATATATTAGGATTGATTTAATTGACTTTTTTCGAAGTAATCAATCTGTTATGAGTTTCACAAAAATCAACTATTGAATAGTGTCAAAATTGACATAAAAGAGTTCTTAAAACAAATATTATATTATTAATTGATATTAAATTCCTAGAAATCTAAGGTTCGGCCAAGAGACTTATATCATGATAGGTTCATCATTACTGTACCACTTGGGGGTCGCTTGGATGTATATAGTAAGTTTATTAACCATATTATATAAAAATACAAAGAGACATTGTAAAAGTGAAACTAATTAACTTAGAGTTAATACTTAAAGATAAGGTTAATATAAGTACCAAAACCTGTTTAAATTCTATTTATTGAGTGGTTTTCGACCTATCCCCACCTTAACCTTTGAATAATAAGCTTTGGAGCCATTAGAAACCGAATATGAATTTATTATAAATTAATATTTCTAGCTTTTCCAAAGGTGCCCCTCACCCCTCTTATAAAAGGGCACTCCTCCTTCTCATTTCTTCACACCTTCAAAGCCTTTTGGTTCGGCCAAACTCTGCCCAAATACTCTCCCAACATCCCTCAATACAACCTAGAGGCCTTAGTTTGATCCGAAAGCCAACCTAAGGAGCCCTTTTGATCAAATCAAAAGGAAGAACCCGAAGAAGAGGTAATGATTTCACCACCCTTTTCCAAGTTCCTTTCTTCTTCCAATTCCTCTTTCTTTGTTCTTACCATTCTAAAATAATAACTCCAGTATCTTACATATACTGTGATGTTATTATAAATATGGTACAACCATATTCAGTATTATATCCACCCTTTGAATAACATGTCACCATACGTGCGTACGTACGGCTTACCGTCTCCACGTCGTGGTGTAATTGTTATTCAATATATTATTATTTGGATGGGTATAATAATGATGTGTAACTCATGTAAATAATAAATATAACATGTTAATGATTCTTTATATATGATATACCATCCATTTATATATAAATTTAATATCAAAAGAATGATATTGTCGCTCGTGCGTACGTACGGACTACCGTCTCCACGAACGCGATGAGATTCATTCTCCATCGTATCCATTCAAGTATAATTATCATTTGATGATTTAAAAATGATGTTTAAGGACTTGATATCATTATGGATATGAATAATATACAACCTATCCTTTACAAACATGTCTTACGTAACAAAACATATAAAAGAAAACAAGTAAGTTAACACCCGAAACGACGATAATTCTAAGATATTATTAACAAATCAATGTTAAAAGATCATATATGATATCATATTAATATATATGATTCTTGTATAATTTAATAACAATTATTTCACCATTATACAGGAGGTTAACCTACCCCAACCAAGGAAAAGTACAAGGTAAGGGTTATTTCACAATCTCTTCATTATCCGAGGTTGTTTATACGTAATAATCTACTGGGATCTCTTTATCATCCACATCCATGTTTCTTAAAAATGTATTTCAAAACATTTTTACTATTTACAAGAATATGGGTTAAAGTCATTTATACCCTTGTTTGAATTTTTATAAGAGGTTTATAAAGGAATCTTTCCGTCATTTTCCAAACAAGGTGCTTTTTAACCTTTTCGACAAAATTAAGGTAAGAATGTTTTTTAACTTATACGGCGGGTGCGGATATTTTCCGCCGTTATAAAATATTAAAAGCTTCCCTTACAAGCTTATAAGAATATTTTCAAAGAAAATGTTTTATTTTATATGGATCTTAAATGATTTCAAAATAAAAGGAGATATTTCTTTAAAAAGAATTTTGATTTCATCTATGTCAACATCCTTTGATGGATTTTAAGATTATTTGAAGTTGATTTATTATGATACAAAACTTCTATATTGTATTGAAGGTTTTGTGATATATTTGACTGTGGATGTGCTATTTTCATACCATTCATAGTTTATGGTGAAAGTATTGACATTTCGTATGCTAGTTCCAATAAGAATGTTTATGTTATATTTCAACCTTTACTTCATATGAATGTGTTGGACAAGTATGTTCCAGGTTGGGGACTGGTTAAAGTAAGCCCTCCAGGTTGGGGACTGGTTAAAGTAAGCCCTCCAGGTTGGGGACTGGTAAAAGTAAGCCCTCCAGGTTAGGGACTGGTAAAAGTAAGCCCTCCGGTTTGGTCTCCGGTTATTAGAGGCACTCCGGGTTGGTGTCCGGTTATTAGAGGCACTCCGGGTTGGGTTCCGGTTATAGTTAGCCCCAAGGTCTTGGGACGAGGCCTTGAAAAGAAATTAAAGTTTAGCATTATGCATTCCATCATTATGAAAGTGGTTATTGATTTTTGCATGTGATTATTCGATTAGTAGAATATCCATGTGAATAAGTAAATGGAATTATTTCATTTTATTTATGCCATACCATGTTGAAAGTTCATATTTAAAAGGCTTTTGTTTTAGTTATACATTGCCTTAAATGTTTATTCTTATTTATGAAAGTTTCCGCTATATTGTTATCCTTACTGGGCATTTGAGCTCACCCTTTTTCTATGTTTTATTTTTCCCAGTATGTGAAGAAGTAAGTTATGAATGACCTGCAGGGATTTTATGAGGGGTTAATAGTGTGGATTGTGGAAACATTATGTTGTTGTAGTAGTTTTTCATTTTATGATGTAATGTAAAACTTATGAATATATCTAGTGTTTCCAAGGCTACTAAACCAATCAGTCTTTCGAGATTTGATCTTTCTTGTGATCATGCCAATGTTATGTAATAATGCACCGACTCTGGGTAACTGGGGTCGGGGCGTTACAGTTGGTATCAGAGGAAGTTTAGTACAAACCTTGGAAGCTAGATTTAGATAAACTCTGATTAGTGCACGTAGACCTAAGATGAACTTTTAGGATTAGTATAGAAGAACTTCCTAGAATTTTGGTATTGTAGAGATTTTGTGAGTTTTCCGAGAAATAAATCCCTGTCTGGATACGAGCAGGTAGAGGCTGCTCTGGCACAGATGTACCTAGAGGTAAAACCCGAAAACACCGCTTTGAGCTAGACTCGAACGGGAACTGGTGCACGACAACGGGCCTTGCTGCACTCTTGGTTACGACACTCCCGGGGGATATGCTTAGGATAATTCTCATTTTCTTTACAAACCATTATGAAGGGTTTATGAGTATATACTTCCTCAAAGAAAACATTTTTATGATTATGGATTATATCCATAAATAGTTCAATTTATGTTAAGTGTTTTATAAGTATGGGATTATGTATTTTGACTCATAAACTAATCTAGTTTATGCCATTGTTTAGAAATGGCGCCCAGTAGAAGGAATGATAACTCCAGAAATGCACATGATTCAAAGAGAAGGAAGGATCATATCTCTCATGGTCTTAAGCTAGAATTTATAAGAGAAATAGTCTCCCATGTATTATCATCATATGAAGAAATAATATCATGTGTTGATAAGATAGGTAAAGAGTTTACTGAGTCCTATGGCTTTGAAGGGAAGCAAGAGAAGAAAAGGATGGAAGAGAGAAAGATGGATAAAGGGAAGAGGGAAAAGAAGAATTTTCCCATATGTGGTAACTGTGGAAAGAAACACCCTGGAACTTGCCTGAAAGGAATGGGAGTTTGTTATAAGTGTGGAGGAAAAGGGCACAAAGTACGTGACTGCAAGGTTAAGAAAATGGTTTCAAATGTACAATGCTTCATTTGCAAGGAGTTTGGACACTACGCGAACCTATGTCCCAGTCATCAGACTATGCTGCAAATGATGTTATTGGATAATAATCATGTTATGATACTACCACAGATGAAGAGGGATGATTAGAGTTCTTATGTTGATTATGTCAATTGAGTGTTGTATCAACAATGTACTTGTTACAATAATCATGGAGTATATAAGGATTGTACTGCAGTACTATTTCATTAAGGACTTGAGATTGTGTGGAACAAAGAAAAGTGACTCAATAGCAGGATAAATTTTTGGAAAATATATGGTTGAGAGAATGATAAATCATAATATAGTTCTGATACTGAGGTAGTGATTTTGGAATAATATGTGATTGTTTTGGATAAATTATATTGGATATTCTTGACTACCTTGGAACTAATTAATGATTTGTATATTCCATCATTGTTGGGGTTTAAAACATTTTTGGATTAATGAAGTATATCCAGCATTCTATATGGAATAGGGGAGCATGAATGTAATCAATAAGGAATATGGTAATTCAAGATGTTTCAGTTTATTAAAAGAATACAAGATGAAGGTATTCATATGCTATTGCGGGGTAAAAGGATCTATATTATGTTTACCTTCCTTATAAATGTTGGACTGTGAGTTTGGACAGAAGTATTTTGGATAGTTCTAGTTTGGATTATTTTGGATTACCATAAAAGGACAACCCGGAGGTCGGGCGGCAACCCGTCGCGTCCGGCAAGGCTGCGAGACTTGAACCCGCAACCGAAGGGCGACAAGGGTGTATCACCTACCACTGGCCCACTAGATGTCCTAGATTAAATAATGTAGTTTTTATTAAAAGATCTTGTAGATGAATTATAAATTCGTTTATTTTGGAACCCTATACGAATAGTGTAAATAGAATTTTTTTTTACATTCTATTATCTTTTAGAGTGAAAGATGAGTTTGTGGTAGAAATTTATTAATGGATAAAACTCTAATTATAAAGTAAGTATATCTCCTTATGATCTTAGCCAATCTCATAAATAAATTCCTCAATATTAAGAAAAGCAACTTAGAACAAAAATGTTTTCCTAGATGGTACCTTAAATCATCACTAATTTATGGCTTTTGGATTGTTGGCCTTTTCATAGCCATGTTCTCTACCACTCTCCATCAGATAATTGATGGTTAGATTTTTCTTCCATATCCATATTTTCTTACATGGAACCCTAGTATGTGTTATTTTCGGTAATCTTCATACTTTCGACTCTTTATTTTAAATAGAGGCCTCGTTAATTCATTTTTCGATGTGGGATTTCAACTAAGATATTTTGAAACGTCAAAAACGTGTTATCCCAATACCCTATATTTTGTTGAACCGATGGTACTTAAAATCATCATAGATTGATGAGTTTAAGGACCTCAATTATACACTTGTTTGTGATTGATGAACTCAATCACTACCTATAAATATTTACGTTTTTCCTCCGATTAAATGTCTCTAATTTCCACCAATGTTCTCCTAATCAAGATCATAATTTGGTGGTGACCCTTTCATTTCTCTTTTCCTCATATTAAGACTAAATTTTAGTAACCCAATTTCCGATGTGGGTTTTCCCACAAATATATTATCTATTTTCAGCCTTTTATTTTCGAAGAACAATTTCAAATTGCGAGGACACAATTTAATGAAGGAGGGGAGAATGTAACACCCCAAGATTTCATAGTGTGTTATTTCTTCAAAATAATTCAATAACTTGCACTACACGCAACACCGAGTTCAATCACACCATGTCTTACAAAAAAAAAATCCATTCAAAAGAGGTTATGAATAGTATTATCTAAATTTTAAACTTTATATAATCCTAATAATTTTAGAATCCATATTATGAGTTTCTTAGATATAATGTAAGAACAAATTCATTTTCAGTATTGCACTTTTATCAACTTTTAATAGTGAACTCTTTTTAAATACAATATTTTAAACTTTTTGACTAAATGGGGACATCAAAAATTTAAAATGAAACATCCCAAGCTTCCACGGTACGCTTTCATTGAATAATACAGTAGCGTGTGTTGTACGCAACCTTGAGTTTTAACACACACCACAACCAATCAAACTAGCCGTTATGAATAGTAATACCTAATTTTTGAAATTATATATATTTTATATTTTAAAATGGACTTCATTTTTGGATTCGGAATATCGAATTTAGCCTAAGGTGAAATTTTGGTACATTTCGGATAACTTTCATATTTTGATGAATAGTGAAAGTTACTAAATTTTAATTAAAAACAACTTTTTTAATCAAAATAATTAATAATGATAAATTATGAATTTGAGTGGTTTTAAAGTATATTTATAATATATTTTTACCATTTAATATAATGTTGGTCATTGGACATAATTTTACAATTAAACCGAACATAAACAAGTGTCAATCTTTTGATAGTTATTATCTCTTTAAAACACACTTTTTGTTTTGACAGCGGGAATTAATTTTAAATTAATTTCTGCCACTTCTGTGTTTTGAATTTAGGAAAATGGATTCCATATTTGGAATCAGGATGTTCAAATTTTTTAAATAGGTAACTTTTATTTTTAGACATTTTGAATAATTACTGCGGTAAATATTTTATTTACCTTGGTTAAGGGTAAATCCGGTAAATAAGGGTTAAAAAATAATATTATAATAATAGTAAATTACCCTAAAACATGTCTTAAAACTATTGGTTGATACATGGTCGACCATGGGAATCTTTGGTTCTATTTTGGGACCCCATGGATCCACTTGTAAGTGATAATGACACTTTATTTTAATTTAGTTAAAATGAATACAAAAATGACACAGGCATATATCTTTTAGAACAACAATTGTTACATTGGGTTATATATGTTGGATTTTAGATTATAAATATTCATTAGAAAGCTAAACAGATTTCCTACATAATTATATTTTATTTATAATTTTTAGACATTAAATAATTTATTTTATTTATGACACAATGATGATGCAGTAATTACTATAATAGTGAAAAATTAAAATAATTGATATTATAAATACCCAAATAAATATAATATGAAACTTTTAATGAATTAAACTAATTTTCTAGGATAATATGATATATTAGGATTGATTTAATTGACTTTCTTCGAAGTAATCAATCTGTTATGAGTTTCACAAAAATCAACTATTGAATAGTGTCAAAATTGACATAAAAGAGTTCTTAAAACAAATATTATATTATTAATTGATATTAAATTCCTAAAAATCTAAGGTTCGGCCAAGAGACTTAAAAATACAAAGAGACATTGTAAAAGTGAAACTAATTAACTTAGAGTTAATACTTAAAGATAAGGTTAATATAAGTACCCAAACCTGTCTAAATTCTATTGGTTGAGTGGTTTTCGACCTATCCCCACCTTAACCTTTGAATTATAAGCTTTGGAGCCATTAGAAACCGAATATGAATTTATTATAAATTAATATTTCTAGCTTTTCCAAAGGTGCCCCTCACCCCTCTTATAAAAGGGCACTCCTCCTTCTCATTTTTTCACACCTTCAAAGCCTTTTTGTTCGGCCAAACTCTGCCCAAATACTCTCCCAACATCCCTCACTACAACCTAGAGGCCTTAGTTTGATCAGAAAGCCAACCTAAGGATCCCTTTTGATCAAATCAAAAGGAAGAACCCGAAGAAGAGGTAATGATTTCACCACCCTTTTCCAAGTTCCTTTCTTCTTCCACTTTCTCTTTCTTTGTTCTTACCATTCTAAAATAATAAATCCAGTATCTTACATATACTGTGATGTTATTATAAATATGGTACAACCATATTTAGTATTCTATCCACCCTTTGAATAACATGTCACCATACGTGCGTACGTACGGCTTACCGTCTCCACGTCGTGGTGTAATTGTTATTCAATATATTATTATTTGGATGGGTATAATAATGATGTGTAACTCATGTAAATAATAAATATAACATGTTAATGATTCTTTATATATGATATACCATCCATTTATATATAAATTTAATATCAAAAGAATGATATTGTCGCTCGTGCGTACGTACGGACTACCGTCTCCACGAACGCGATGAGATTCATTCTCCATCGTATCCATTCAAGTATAATTATCATTTGATGATTTAAAAATGATGTTTAAGGACTTGATATCATTCTGGATATGAATAATATACAACCTATCCTTTGCAAACATGTCTTACGTAACAAAACATATAAAAGAAAACAAGTAAGTTAACACCCGAAACGACGATAATTCTAAGATATTATTAACAAATCAATGTTAAAAGATCATATATGATATCATATTAATATATATGATTCTTGTATAATTTAATAACAATTATTTCACCATTATACAGGAGGTTAACCTACCCCAACCAAGGAAAAGTACAAGGTAAGGGTTATTTCACAATCTCTTCATTATCCGAGGTTGTTTATATGTAATAATCTACTGGGATCTCTTTATCATCCACATCCATGTTTCTTAAAAATGTATTTCAAAACATTTTTACTATTTACAAGAATATGGGTTAAAGTAATTTATACCCTTGTTTGACTTTTTATAAGAGGTTTATAAAGGAATCTTTCCGTCGTTTTCCAAACAAGGTGCTTTTTAACCTTTTCGACAAAATTAAGGTAAGAATGTTTTTTTAACTTATACGGCGGGTGCGGATATTTTCCGCCGTTATAAAATCTTAAAAGCTTCCCTTACAAGCTTATAAGAATATTTTCAAAGAAAATGTTTTATTTTATATGGATCTTAAATGATTTCAAAATAAAAGGATATATTTCTTTAAAAAGAATTTTGATTTCATCTATGTCAACATCCTTTGATGGATTTTAAGATTATTTGAAGTTGATTTATTATGATACAAAACTTCTATATTGTATTGAAGGTTTTGTGATATATTTGACTGTGGATGTGCTATTTTCATACCATTCATAGTTTATGGTGAAAGTATTGACATTTCATATGCTAGTTCCAATAAGAATGTTTATGTTATATTTCAACCTTTACTTCATATGAATGTGTTGGACAAGTATGTTCCAGGTTGGGGACTGGTTAAAGTAAGACCTCCAGGTTGGGGACTGGTTAAAGTAAGCCCTCCAGGTTGGGGACTGGTGAAAGTAAGCCCTCCAGGTTAGGGACTGGTAAAAGTAAGCCCTCCGGTTTGGTCTCCGGTTATTAGAGGCACTCCGGGTTGGTGTCCGGTTATTAGAGGCACTCCGGGTTGGGTTCCGGTTACAGTTAGCCCCAAGGTCTTGGGACGAGGCCTTGAAAAGAAATTAAAGTTTAGCATTATGAATTCCATCATTATGAAAGTCGTTATTGATTTTTGCATGTGATTATTCGATTAGTAGAATATCCATGTGAATAAGTAAATGACATTATTTCATTTTATTTATGCCATACCATGTTGAAAGTTCATATTTAAAAGGCTTTTGTTTTAGTTATACATTGCCTTAAATGTTTATTCTTATTTATGAAAGTTTCCGCTATATTGTTATCCTTACTGGGCATTTGAGCTCACCCCTTTTCTATGTTTTATTTTTCCTAGTATGTGAAGAAGTAAGTTATGAATGACCTGCAGGGATTTTATTAGGGGTTAATAGTGTGGATTGTGGAAACATTATGTTGTTGTAGTAGTTTTTCATTTTATGATGTAATGTAAAACTTATGAATATATCTAGTGTTTCCAAGGCTACTAAACCAATCGGTCTTTCGAGATTTGATCTTTCTTGTGATCATGCCAATGTTATGTAATAATGCACCGACTCTGGGTAACTGGGGTCGGGGCGTTACATCATATCCTAGAATTTTGATGGGTCTTTGGGCTTATGTGGGGATTATCAAAGATTAAACTAGATGACAGTCATGAACTCGTATCCTCTACCAAACATTGATGATATTTTTTATCTATTAAGAGGAGATAAAATATTCTCTAATATTTATTTGTGATCAGGTTTTCACTAGTTTATAGTGAGACCATCAGACATACCTCATAGTGATGTCATTTTGGTTAACTAACACACCTTTTCTATTCATAGCCCTATTGAATGTGATATATCAACTTTTTGAGGCCACATTATCATGGTTTTAGTCTATGATATCATACTATAATAACATCCAGTAAATGATCATTCAAAAATTCATGACATCACCTAGAGTATATTAAGACAACATCATCATTACACCACGATAACCGATGAAGTTTCTTAATAAATAAATTGAACTTCATAAGACATGTCATCTAATAGGTAATATTTTCAATAGACCCAGAGTAATTTGTATTCATAATATCTTGAGAACATGACAAAAATTCATTGATATTTTGATATTTTTGGGGTTTGAAAGTTATTATCAATGATTTATATAGGATTTCTCCCATTTGGAAGCACCAATGTCTTGGATAACCATGAAGTGGGTCTGGATTTTTTTGTATTATTGTTATAAGGAATAATTTTACATGAAGGATGAATTGATAACCTCAACACCTATCCTCACTTTTCAAATTATGGGTATAGCATATATCGTGTGTTGTGACGTATCTGAAGTTTGACTCAGAGTAGTTATAATATAGGAGGATCGAGTGGTTTCTTATTACTCAAGTAAGATAAGACAGTGTGAGAGGAATTAAACTACTTATGAAATGAATTTAGATATATTGGTAAATTCCCTATGATTCTAGAGACACTATATCATCATTGGGAGTTTTGTGTAAGACATGGACCATAAGAAGCTCACATAAATATTTTCTCTATGAGACCTGAACCTTCAAGAAATGATGTTGGGTCAAGAATCAATAATCACTTAAATTAGAATTGGATTATACTCAAGGTAGTGGAAACATTATTTCTAATGTTTTGTTATAAATGAAAAAACATGCAGTATTGGATTCATATGATGATTGGAAGATAATGTCCCTTCTTGTAGACATCCCTCAAGATATTCAAGTGTATTAGGGATGGGTAGATCTAACTTTGATATCTATTATACTCATACTTTTGGACCAGATTCATACTGAGTAGTTTTCTGATCCAGAGGGATTAGATCTTAAAAACAAATTATATGGAAGGGAGACACCATTCAGATAGTCTCTCATCAATAGAAAAACTCTTCTTTTCTATGTCCAATATTGAGATCTTATGTTCTTATGCGAGGATATAATGATGGAGTTTCATGATTATAGAGGTCTGGTGAATAATAGTTTAAAAAATATATATTATAAACTTCATATACAACCAGTGTGGTCAGTAATGAAGAAGGCGGTGGAAATATTTGTGGCTAAATGCTTCACGTGTCCACAGGTGAAAGTCAAGCATTAGAGACCATCTTGGCTTTTCAAGCCAATAATAATTAATGAGTGTAAATGGGATGATTCCATATTTTATTTTGTGACATGATTACTCAAAAAACCCATAAGATTGAAATTGTATGTGTTAGTGTGAATCTCATTTCTATGGTATCACACTTCTTACGTATTAGGGAATCCTTCAATGATGATGGCCTAGGTGGTCTTTATATGTGTGAGGTGGTTCGATTATATGGTGTTCCAAGAAGCATCATTTTAGGCAGAGGTCTTTGTTTTAAATCACATTTTAGGCAGGGTCATCAGAAGGCTCTAGGATCACATGTTCTATTGAGCACAACCTATCATTCATAGACTAATTAAAAATCTTAGAAGACTATTCTAGTTCTGGTGGATATGTTTTGAGCATCTATTTTTCATTTTTTTCTTTCATGGGAAAAATATACAGATCTTGTTTGTTTTACATATAATATTAACTTCCAATAATTGATATAAATAGAACCTTAAAGGATTTTTATTGTAGGTCATGTCATTATCCTCTTTTTTGATTAAGGGTAGGTGATATGGAAGTTTTCGGACCTAGTATCGTGTCAGAGACATCTAACCGGATTCATTTGATTATATAAGGTGTTGTGATCATACATATACCCTAGAAATCGTTTTTCTACCATTATATATTACTTACGTAATTCAATCTTGGTCATTATGTTTTTTCTTGGGGGTATCCATGGTTTGGAAAATGTAATATTAGGAAAAAATGAATTCTATAACCCAGTATTGTCGTGTTGTTTCACATATTGGAAAGGGTCGGTCTAGTGGCATATTTTTTCGCACTTCCATAATGTGGAAGTCACATACATTATGTGTTACATGTGTTGGGTCTATGAATATATCATCTTGAACGTTCCCATGTGATAGATATAGTAGACATAAAGCTTTGTGTTGATTCATCCTTTAAGGAGCATATAATACAGGTTGTGGATCATAGCGAGAAATATATTTTGGATAAGACTATATCATTGTTTCGAGTGTAGTGGAATAAATGGTGAGTTTCGGATGAGACCTAGGATAGGTAGTCTGATATGAAAGCACATTGGCCATACTAGTTCGATGAGACCTCACAATGATTCATGTAGGAGGCTAGGGATGAGATATTATAAGGTAGAGATGTTTTATGATCAGATTTATTTTAGGTATGTCTCTCTCCATGTTTTTCGTTAACTTTTCTTTCAACCGTTTTTTCATCATGGATGAATATCATGTGAATAATTGTGGTCTTAGATTACAATAAAACATGAGATAACCAGAGCAGATCCATGAGGAGATCTTTATTGGGGAAATTGACTTATTGTTCAGGGTTGTATAGCTGTAAGGAAAAATGGAATTCAGGTGTTAATTTTTCAATAGTTAATATGTTTTTTTTTTAATTTTAGACATATTAAAATAGGTTCTTGTTCTTTAAAGGGGAAACCAGCTGGAAAATTTTCTGCCTATCATTTAAATATATTTTATGTGGATTCCACATATTATAATGTTCATGTGTTTTTCTTAAAATAAATCTGAGTCAATGGGTTCTATGGCACATTACATTAAAAATATTTTTATGATGTTTTACTACATTACACATTTTGTACTTCCTTGTCATTATATTTTAAACATGTGGTGTAAAAAATATCATTCCAATATATTGAAACTTCTCTCCTTTAAACACTGGGAAATATCTAGGTAGACTTGGGGTTCCAACCTCTCATATAAACACCCCTCTTATGTTTTAAATCTCTAGTAAGTTGTTTGGGGTAGTTTTGTTCTATCTCTCCCTTGTAATCGAACTGTTATAGTGAATTCCTTCAATATATTTAAACTTTTTATCTTCATAATTTCTAATCTAGGAACCTCTTTGAGATCATCTACACCATATTACTCATGGGTGTATTCTATTGGAAGATTTTTTTAACATTATTTAAAGGAAGGGACTCAATATCATAACCCTATGATTTGATAATTTCCTTATTTATTAAATATTATGATTGTTCCAATGTTTCATGTTACTAAATAAATTAAATAAATAATAGGATTATTACTTGAAGTCATTTAGTTTCAATTGGATTCTAACGTGTGTTATTGGTACCAGTTGATAGAACAACCCATGACCATAATTTAATTAGAAAATGGAATAATGTAAATTTGCATGTCATGTGACCTTAGGTGATTATTGTTGTAGTTGGTTCCATAGAACCAACTTCAATGTAATTTATCATAACATTTATTCATAGTTTTGAATATAAATAAACTCTTCACCACCACATAATGATTGTTCTTATATGTAACACAGTATGTGATATGGTCTTAAGAGTAGCTATCACACTAAAAGGTTAAAGAAGATCCCCGCTCTGATGAGAAAACAAAAGTGATATGTTATTATTCATGAATATATGTTTTATATCCATATTATATAATTTATGGGTCACAAATGATTTAGTCTACCACGAGTGGAGACTAATCAAATATTGTGGCACCTTGTCATGCTGAACACCCTTGGAAATATCCAGTATGATATTATGATAACAAGACTTTCCATTATAAAATCCACATTTATATATTCCATTAGATGTTTCTATATGAAGAATTTTGAACTGATATATTGACATTAATATTTTTATTATTGAGTACTGTGAGTTGTGTACTTTTATGTATTGATGAAAACTGTGGCAACATTTGTTCGTGGTGAGGCGAGATTCATTGGGTGTGTTATGAGTAATATTGCATTAATTAATAATATGAGAAAGGATTTTCCCCTCTATTGTTTAATGGATTTAAATATCTCATGAACATTGATGAAATTGATATATCCTAAATACTTAAATAGCCATGTTATTCTATAAGAAGGTTTAATATAAAATAAATAAAATAAAAATACATAAAGCATTACAGTTGATGGAATTATAATGAAACTTATTTTATTAGAGATATCATGATAAAGGGATTATATTTCAAAGTATGAATCATTATAAGGTATTATGACATTACAGTATTACCTACTTTCTATATGGTTGCCTTAGTGTGTTACCAGATTATAACCATGAACATTAGGTTTCATCTCTTAATGCCGATAAGAACGTGGCATAGATGGTCACAACATAAGTGTATCGAGAATCTCAGTTAAATAAAAATAATTATAATTTTTTTAACAAGTTGTATATATATTATTCTCAAATGTGGTTTAATAATTATTCATGTTTCCTTTCTCACATTTATTTTTCCACCAGTAATTCTATATAATATAATTTTAGTTTAATATTTTATTAACATTTATTTTATATTTATTGAATAAAATTTTTATTTATTTATTAATGAATAATTAAAATACAGTTTTTCATAAATAAATTTTCATTACGCAATTCCTAAAATATATTGTCAAAAATTGTGTACCGAGTTTAATGGTTGGGTGAAAATAATAAATAATAAATAATATTTAATTAAATAATATTTAATTTAATTTGTAAGGTATGTTCCTATCAATAAATAATAATAATAATAATAATAATAATAATATTATTATTATTATTGTACATGGGGGTTCTCACGGATTAATTATATAATAAGGGGGAACTTGTGAAATTATTTATTTATAACCCTAGTGATATAAAACCCCAATAATATTATTTTCATTGTGATCCAATTATTTTGTTTTGGTTATTCACAATGGATTTGGACAATCCTATTAAAATCTAGAGAGCTAACTTCTATATGAAATCTCCAAAGAAAAAAGAGCAGTCTTACTCCACCTCTAACAACGATGTTAGAAGATATCTAGGAGAAAAAATTGGAAGTGGTTCTCAAGGAGATCATAGGAGGATGACACAATTAATAAGATATATCATTATAGAGCTTATATATTCAAATAGAAACATTTGGAGATTTTTGAATCACTTGTGTATCACTTCTAGAGGGAATCATCCATTTATTCCTACAGCGCAACGATTGTACAATATCAATCTATTTCCAGATGCATTAATGAAGAAATAATTCTGAAAATATCATTATATATTTAATTAAAATGACTAAAAAATAATATGTGATGGTCCTATCTCAGGTTCTATAATTCTATTCCTTGTCTATTTTCTTTGATTCATTTCCAAAGATCATGACAATTATGATTTTGTAAATATCATATTGGTCATCAAACAAGAAGAAAAGAATAGTTGGGATTGAACAGTCACATGATTCTGTTGATCCCAAAAACTACATGTGGTATCAAAGAGGTCACATAATTAGTTATAATTATTTAATGATAATTCATTGAATTTTGAATTTGTGATTTAGTTTTCAATTCATGTTTAATCCTTATTTTTTTCCAAATTGTGAGATCTACTTCTCCCTCCATTGTTTCTCATAGATCTAATCGACATACATAATTTTTCTAAATGATAAAAATCGAAGACCTCATCAAGATTTTCTAGTGATTATGACAAATAACACAGGGTTACAAAATATTTAAATATAGTTACACATCATTTACTTGTGTTCAATGCGTCAAAAATTAATTTTGAAATAAATTCAAACTATGTTAATTGATGAAAGAAAATGAATTTATTACATTCACAATATAGAGACCGGGCTAGGGTGGTGAATAGTAATCAATATTACTTGTTGTGTTGCCTATGTACATGTAATGTATTCCCTTTTGATTCATTGGTAGTTCATGTATTACCACACACTGCTTACCTAACGGGTGATTGTGTAACTAAGAGACAATACACCATGATGTTGATTATTCACATTGTGAACTCAAATTTTTTGAGGAACAATTTACACTATGAGTCCATAGGCATGTGCGTCAAATACATAGTGAGATATTTACCATCCATGTATCATTCATTTACATTTCCTATGAAAATACCAAATTATGAATATTTAAATTTTTTATTATACTGTTTAATCCTTATCGACATGTGCTTGTGTGTGGTTATTGAGTTTATATGAAATTCCATATAATAGGTTTGAATATATATATATATATATATAAATATAATATTTTTTTATTTATCATAACTTCATATCATGTATGATTCATATTATAGTTGTTACTATACATGCATTAAATCATGACACGTCACAAAAAATGCTTCTAATTCATGTAATCATTAAGTTTATACAACATGTCTTGAATGTATGTGATAAGTTGTGTATTCTATATGTCACAAAGAATAAATATTATAAGAGTATAATACATGTTGGGTATATTCAGATGGGTTTTTACTATGTTCCCTCTAAGGTACATTTATGTACAGAATTAATTTCAAATAAACTTATTTAATTTTTTTAAAATTAAAATGGATGAGAATATCATGGTAATTTGGATGATAATAAAGTTAAAAATAATTTATTATTTAAAGATTATAATTAATTTATTCGAGTGTACATTAACTTATATAAAATTATTATTAACAAAAATCTAGTTTTATTAAATTTTAAATTCATTGAATGTCATGGATGATCATGAACACAAACTGGACCTTTGTCTGTTATTGGTTTCAAATATTTTCTTTTTATTTTAAATTGTTTTCATACAATCCTTATCTCATATTATTATTTAAGGTCCTAAATTTCCATGTTCCCTTTTATATAAACTCATTTCCCTTCACTTACATGTGATTAAAAGAATGTGTTCTGGATAGAGCTCCCATTCTAGTAGATGCAGATCAAATTTCAAGCTGAGGTGAAACCAATCTAACAGGGGTACATTGGTGGATAGTTGGAATGTTGTAACATGAACCTTAATTGGTTCAATGTATTTTTAATCCTAGTCAACATTTAGTTCATTAACATCCAAATAGACTAACTATTATTAAAATCACATGATCAAATAGATTTATTATTTTATCTCTGGCATATTGCTTGGTTATTTCATTATGGTTGTTTTTTACAGGCACATGAATTAATGGAATTAACAAGAATGATATATATAACACAATTAAACTGGATTATGAATAAATATTATCAATTTCATGTTTAATAACTTAATTAAATCCATCTAATATTGGAAATAATGTGATTAAGATAATAATATAAAATTTGCACGTAAGGGAAAAAATCCCTCCGTAATATATATTAAGTCGATATATTCTTCAACTAATTCATTTAAAATCAAACCACTGTATAAAATTATTGACCACCCAATGTTTAGGTTCATTAAATTATCATGTAATTAAAACTTGAGGTTTTTGGTTCACATAAATTAGTTCACATCAAGGGTTGATAATAAAGTAGGACATTGTGAAACTAAGAGAAAAGTGTGGAGGAAATAAAATTTTAGGATTTCACGATGGGGGATTCCGCTCAACATATTAAGGAATTGTGAGTTAATGTAGTGGGAATTTATAATTCCAAAATAAAACTATTAATTTTTATTGACAAAAAAATTGGATAATGAGAAGTGGAATATGCTTCATTACTTCTAAAATGTCCTTGAAATTGGATATTCCGAAGCCAATGGTGAGGGATCTTGGATTTCTCTAAAATAACGAGAGACTAATAAATTTAATATTTTTTTATTTCTCTAAATTTTATTAGTTAATGTACTAAACATATTCTCATCTTATTTTTAGAAAATCATAAAAATTATTTCAAACATAACATTGTGATCCATAATTGGGAAGGATAACCTTCTCAACGACCCAAATTTCCATGAGTGGCAAAGGTGCTTACACATTATCCATCACCGTGAAATGAAAATTATATATTTTGGAAGAAACAATTCCTTATGCATATTTTAATGTGGAAAGTAAGTAAGATTAAAATCTCTATGATAAATATCATAATGATTCTATAGATATTTAGTTTTTCATCTTATCATCAATGTCCAATGAGATTTTGAAGTAACATGAGGACATGGATCCATATAGAATGTTGTCACACCATTAAGATATCAATCTAGAGAAGTTGATACCTGAGAGGTATGAGATAAAAAATTATTGGTTTAAAACTATTATTTCATAGTCTTCCTTAATTGGGCCTCATGTATCAAATATTATAGGATACATTGAATTTTTAGACATCATAGGGATTGAATTACCAGATGAGTTGCATACTGATATCATACTTCCATCACTTTACAACACATTCTCCTATTTTATTTTTAATTACATTATAATAAACAATGAAAATAGTTTTTATGAACATATTAATTTGATTATCCAAGTTTATATGCAATTGGTTAATTATAAAACTATGGTCCTAATGGTGTAAAAGAAATGGAAGAATAGGGAAAATGGGCCAAATATTCACAAAAATGTATAAATATCTTAACCACCATCCTTATAATAAGATGAACATCCAGAGGTAAGGAATGTAAAAGGAGGAAATTTATTTTTCAAATATCTAGTCATGACACTGGAATAGGAACTTCAATCAAAATAAAGGGGATAAAAAATGTGTGTTCAATTTCAAGTGTAATCCGTCAATATCTACACATTGGGTATAAGATTTTGTTGGAGGCTCTTACATTTGTATCCAAATTCAAGATCAAAGTTTATTTCAAAAGATATCTTGAGGATAGGTGGATCTGAGTGCTACTAATGGTGTGTGGTTGGATACCCTATCCATTTGTGATAAACACCTTTCATTTCCAACATGAATTATTTTTGTTTCAAATGATTGTTAATATGTACCTATGGTTACCTAGAACATAATTGTTTTATCCTTCTTAGACTAAGATGTGTTTATTTTCAGGTTTGGAAGTAAAAGTAGTTTTGTTTATAAGTAAAAAATATTTTATTGAATGGAACATTAAAATAACCCACATTATGTAATAAATTATGAAACAAAAGTATTGAAAATTTAAAATGAATCATGTTCTCACTGATCATATAAAACCAATATATTGAATCACCATTTGGGCCATGTGAAAGAGAATTGTTTGAAAAAGGTATATAAATATGCTTATTGATAATCAAATGAGATAAAACCACTTAAATCATTTCATCCTTGTTTACAAAGAAAATTGACCAAGACACCATTCGGTGGACTGGGTGAAAGGGACACATATATTCTAGGATTGGTACACACTAACATGTGTGGGATATTTCATATAGAAGATAGATGTATATTTTGGTACTTCATAACTTTTACTAATGAATTTATTAGATATGATTACATCTACTTGATGTGGTATTAGTCTGAGTCCTTTGTGGAATTCAAATAATTAAAAAATGAAATAAATAATTAGCTTTAAAAAAAGATAAAGAACTTTCGTTTCGATAGATGTGTTGATATATTAACCATGCATTTATTCATATTCTATAGATGTTTGGGATTATATCTCAACACACCATATAAACCATAGTAGAGTGGTGATAATGAATAGAGGAATAATACCTTGTTATACATGATAAGGTCTATGATGAGTCATGATGATTTTCTATTATGCTTTTGGGGATATTCATTACAAATTATGGTATACATATAAATCCAAGTTACAAAAAAATCCCCAAATGGAATTTCTTTTGAGTTATGGAGTTGATGTAAACTCATTTTTTGTATACACAAGTATGGGGTTATGAGGAGTTTGTTAAGGCCCTATCAGGAATGAAACTAGTACCTTAAGGAACAAAATGTTACTTTATATGATATCCCAAGGAAATAAAGGGATATTACCTATACAACCCCACAGATATGAAATTGGCTATCTCCTAACTATCCATCTTTCATGATAAGTAAAAAATCTTCAAAAAGTATAGTGGGATAAAGATTTAATTATATGAAGGTGATTCTCAAGATACACAAGTGTTGGAACAAGAACATATTCCATAAGCCCCCATGGAAGCTGTAGTTACTAAAACACAAGTTATAAATATAAGCGTAAGAGATGAAAGAGAACTAGGGAGATATGGTTTTCTATTCACTAATGATGGTGATTCATTATATGATTATAATGATGAACCTTTCTCCTATATATAGGAAGTATATACCTTAAAATCTGCAATATGGAAAAAATCCATGAATTAAAAAAATGGATTCCATGTATCAGAACCATATTTCTATTCATGGAATTGATGAAATTTATGTAAATATCATTGGAAGAAAATGGGTATTCAAGAGAAAAATATATGTGGATGGTAAAGAAATACCTATAATTTAAGGCTAGTGGATAAAGGATTTAAATAGTATCAAGGTGTTAACTAAGATGAAACATTTTCACAAGTTTATATGTTTAAATCCATTGAAATTATACCTTATATAGAAGCTTAACATGACTATGATATTTTTAAGTTGTATTTAAAAGCAATATTAGATAATGTGAACCTTTATAACGATGTTTATATGACACAAACAACATTATTTGTGACTCCAGATGATTCCAAAAGGATTTTCAAGTTGTAGATATTGATTTATTGGTTGAAGCAAGAATCCAGGTTAGGGAAAATTCTATTGGATGAAGCCATAAAAGAATTTGGTATCCATTATAATTCATGTGTGGAGTGTTTTTAAAAGATATTTATTTTAAATGTGGTCATTATCATGGTAGTATATGTTGATGTCATATTACTTATTAGAAATCATATTACAGTTTTACTGTTAGTTAAGACTAGTTAAACAAGTTTTTCTCCATGAAGGATATAGGTGAATCATCCAATATTCATGGGATAAAGATTATTCGTGATAGATCCAATGAGATTATTAGACAAATTCAAATATCATATGCTTACCAAATACTAACAAAATTTAGTATGGAACTATCTAAGAGTTGATTTCTTCCAATGTTACATTGTATACATATTTCAAAACTAATTAACTCAAACACAACATTATAAAGAAATAATGTCTAAAATAACATACAATTCAATGATAAGATTGATCAGGTATTCCAAATTATGTATTAGACTTCATTTTTTCTATGCACCAAGCCTAGGATGATATAAAAATTATCCATGAGAACATCATTGATCTGCTATTAAGGTTGTCCAGAATAATCTAAGAAGAACTAAGGATTTGTTTTTTTGTACGTATGCGACAAGGATCTGGTCATCAGGGGTTATACTGATGCTAGTTTTTTGAAAAATCAGAATGATCTGGAGATACTGTCAAGATATGTTTTTTTGTCTCAATATTAAAGTTATGAGCTCGAACATTTCAAAGTATCCAGTTTTTATTGATTATACTGTGGAGTTCTAGTATATAGTGGCTTCTGATGTGGATATGGAATCAATTTTTATTCTTAAATTTTGTTAAGATCCTATTATGGTTCAAGTAGTAAATAACCTATCACATTTTACTATGATAATACTATTACAGTGGCTCTTAAAAAAGACAAATGGTCACACAAATGTACAAAGAATACACTATAAATATCACTTCATGGGGGATCTTTATCATGGTGGTGAATTGGAAATAAGAAAATCACACAAAAAAGATAAGGTGGTAGGACCCTTGACTAAATGCCTCTCTCAGATAAGCATGATTATCATATGAGATCTATCAAAATGAAGGTTATCAGGAGTTTCATCTGGTGTAAGTGGGAGTCTATTGGAGTTGGTTCCCTAGAACCAACTTATGTGTACTTTATGGTAACTAGTATTCATGGTTTGGAATATTAATAAACTTCTTATCAAATCATTGTTTCTCTTCTGTGTAAATTAATATTTAATAATATACTAAGAGTATTTTTCACACACAAAGAACATAGTAGTGCCCCACTGTGTTGAGAACATGAAAGTTCTACGACAATATTTTTTAAATATATGTTCTATAGCTGGATGATATCATTTGAGGTACATAAATGATATAATATATCATGGATGGATAATCATGGGGCCTTGATTCACCTTCTCATGGTGTGTACCCTTGGTAATATCCAAGTAGATATTGTGAGAACAAGACCTATGAGTAGGTAATCTACATTTATATGTTTCATTAGATTTTCCTATCCAAAGATTTGGGTATTGATCCTTAGACAATAAAATTATTATTAATTATTATTATGAGTGACATACATTTATTTGTTGATGAATATTGTGATGAAATATGTTCATGATGACGTAGGACACATTAGGTGCATCACGAGTAATATCGAATTAATGGATAATGCAAGAAATGTTTTTTTGCTTATGTTCTTTAGAATAAGTCAATCTCTCAGGTCCTTTGATGGAAATGATATAGCCTAAATAAATAGATGAACATTTTGTTCTATATTCATGTTAGTTTTCTGATAAGGAAAATAATGAGACATCTAGAATATAGGTTGATCGGACTAGCATGTAGCCTAATTGATTAGATATATTAGGATAAAGGTATTACATTACATAGTAAGCATTTTTTAAGGTATTATGTCATTATGACCTTAAATTCTTTCTCTATGAACGTCATATCATTTTACTAGACTCTAACATTGAAATTTAGTCTTCTTTTCCAAATTCCATTGAAAATGATGCCTCAAGGGTCACTCACAAAGTGTATCTAGAATCTAACTTAAATAATAATATTATTTTTTCTTATTTAAAAAGTTCATAAAATATTATTCCATAATGTGGATCAATAATTTTTAATGTTTTCATGATCACCTAAATTACTTCACTAGTTATTCAACAGAATATAATGTGACCTGAATATTTAATATTTTTTTTTCTATTTAGTGAATATACTATTTATTTATTTATTGGAGAATAATAAATTAATATTTATTTACTAAATAAATTTTCATTATTCAAGGCCTGATAAATGTTAAGGATAAATGGAAAGCTGAGTTTAGTATTCTGGTGAGAAATAAAAAATATTGAATATTATTTAATTTCATATTATTTAATTTAATTATCAAGAAAAAAACAAGAAAATAATAATATTATTATCATTATTATTTGACATTGTGTTCCACATGGATTGAAAAAATACTAAGGGGTACATACAATATTATTTATTTCTACCCCTACCAATATATAAATGGAATTATATTATTTAATCTATGGGAAATTCATTTTTTTATTAAGCAGAATGAATTTAAAGAATACAGTCAGGACATAGAAAGATCTATTCACCATGAATTCTCAAATAAATAGAGAGAGATCTTCTACCACCGTCCACTCTCATGTTAAGAGATATTCTGGAAAACACTTTGGAAGAAGTTCTCAAGGCAACCAAATGTGTACAATGCGATTTGTATGATCTGTCATTCTATCATCCAGAGATTCCTTAGGAAATGTTAGAATAATTTTCGATCATGTGTGGATAACCTCTAGAGGAAATATTCCAATGATTCCTATAATGTAGCAATTGTACAATAAATATATTTTGTTATATCCATAAAATAAGAATCAATCCCAACAAGGTAATTATTAAATTAATTAAATTGATTATAAATAATATGTGATGATCCTCTCTCATAATCTAGTGTTCTATCACTTATTTGTTTAATATGAATCAACTATGTAGTTCACGAAATTTTTCATTATTTTAATCTCAGATTAATAATTTATCTTGATAAAAAGAAAAGTTGGGAATTACCCATCACAAGATTCTGTTATGCTCAAATACTAAAATTTCATCGTATAGAATCCCTAAATGGCGACTTATTTCTTTTTATTAAATTTTTATTCAATTGTGATTTAAAATTAAAGTATTATATGAAAGATAAATGGTAATTCTAAAAATAAATCAACTATATTTTTTATGTGATGTAGTGATATCCTTGTTTTATGATAGGAATTATGTTCCATAATGAAATTATAATATATGGGGCTCGGTCCAAAATGCTCACACATATATATTATAATATTGATATAGAGTATGCTCGAGATTTTCCTATGTTGTAATTCTTATAGTGAGTGGGATATGATTAGTTAAATGTAGTAATACTTATCGGTCATTGACCCAAATGTGGAAATTATTATAGGGATTTGAACTGTATAGTTGTTAATATACCAAGGTTATATGGTGGTTGTTGTCATGGTCGTAAGAAATGCTCCAGGATATTATAGCCTGACATCGAAGCAGGTTATTTTACGTTGTTTATATGGTTGTGGAATGAATGGTTGTACTATATTCTTAAATATATTCTAGAATGGATCCAAAGTTAGTTTTTTTTTGTATTTTACTATTTTTTAAATTAATTAATACACAAATTTATTATTTTATTGCATACACTTCTTATCAAACTAGTTTGTTGAGAAATTTTGGTCTCCACCTACTGAGTAATACTCACCACCTATTTGGGCTATTGTTTGGTTCCCAAGTGTATTCTATGGATGTTGTTTCGGACAAGGGAAAGAACCATAATATAGATTTCTTATTTGATGATGGGCTAGAGGGTCGTGATGGAACCAAAATGGAATTAGAAACTGTGGAATTTCTAGTATTTATATGAGTCTTATAGTGTTTTCTTGTTTTTTTATTGCATGATGTTTAGTTACATTCTAGAATGTCATTACATTCTTCTTTATTATATATTATATTACTTATTTGGTTCTTATTTTTGTCTTCTATTATGTCTATAATATCATTTTTATTTTTTTATTATGGTTTTTATACTATTAAGACACTTCATATAAAGGATATAGTCTCTCAACTATACATTTCACACCACTTATAATATTTGTAAAACTATAGAATATGGGTTGCTTCACTTGCGGTCTCATTACAATCCATTTTTTCCATATTAGAGAGTGTTAGATTCGGGTATGTTATCATGTATTACACTCTTACCCTAAAAAAGGATTACATGCTATATAGTGTCACGTTGAGGCCATTAAAAGACAATTGTATATATTTACCATGAATACTAACCATTTATGTCTTCTTAAAACTATTTTTGTACTATAAAAAACCTTACAGCTAGAAAAAAACATCTCACAACTTTTATACTCAACTCATATTGAAAAAAACAATTCTTATGGTAAAGGTCCAATTATAGATCTAATTTTGTTGTTAAACACATATTTGTTATATTCTAGGAACCTATTTCAATTGATTAGTTAACAATACATCATAAAATCTTTAACAATAATAAAAATACCTTCCACATCCAAAATAAATTCCTAAAAACCTAGGTTTTATATTTTCTCCTGCATAGGGCTTCTCAAACTATGATTGTTGAAATCCACACGATTCACATTTTCATTTATATGATTTAATAAACACTATAACCCTAATTCCCAAGAAGAATAAAATTTCTTGATATGGGTTGTGAAGAGGAATATGATAAAGAGGAGGATGTAATATATGAATAAGATAAGATAAATATAGAGGGAGTAACTTATAAATTCTTCTAGGGAATAACATGAACTATAGGGTAATATTATAATAAAGTGGAAGCTCTCCCCATAATCCCATATGGAATAATTTATAAATGTAAAATGGAGTGGTAAATTTCACCTTTTTATATTTAATTTCTTTTTTAAATAGTAATAATAATAATAATAATAATTTGTATGAATTATTAATAACAAAATGGTAGTGATACTATAACACTATTTTCACAAATATTTTCAAATTATAAGAACCAAATAATTAATTCACATTTACTATCATATAAATTATAAATTGATGTGAAATAAATATAGTAAAAATATAGATATTAAAATACACATTCCTTTTTAAATAAAACATATATTCAAATGCCCAAAACATAATTCATAAATTACAATACATATTGAAAAAACCAATAATATCATCATTCTTACCATAAACTAATTACATGAATTATCAATAAGGTTGGGATTGAGAACAGTGTTTTTCTAAATATTCTTATATTATTTGTAAAAATCTAAAACCTATAGACTATTCATGAAACAATGTATCTCTTAAAAGAGTAAAAGATACTATGATATTTAATGTGGAATTGTCTTTAATCCATGAGTGAACTAGAAATTGTAAAAATAAGAAACATTTCATCAAAACATAATATAATAACAAAATATGGTTTAAATATAAACATAATACATATTTAATTATCTATCTTTAAAAGAGGAAATATTTTAAACTAAATTTAAATTTAATTTAATTGTTTTAAACTGAAACAAGTGTTACTCTAAGTTGAATTGCTTCATTTTTATGATATTGGTGTTATTTTGAGCTGAACTGTAAAAACGACCCATTTAGTATTTTTAACTCTTTTAAATCATTTCTGTAGTTTGTCCATAACATTTTCTACAATAATACAAATTGAAAAATTCTTTCTTTTACAGTTTCCACACATCCAGGGATTCATTTAATAAAATAGGACAAAAAGCTGAATCGACCATATAAAATCTCAAAAGAAGATCACAAGTTGGATCAAGAAAACTGTCTTCAATTATGCCTAGTTTTGGGGTGGTTTCCATAACTCATTATTTATGTTCAAATTGTGGTGTAATTCTATGTATGAACCTAAAATTAGTTTGGGAACATATTTTATGAAGGAAATAATGCATGAATAGGCCGTTTAAGAGTTCATTAAAGCATCATAATCTTGTGGTTTTCAATTTGGAGTGTTTGACAGGATAGAATAAATTGTCAAAGTAAAACACACATAACTCTCGGAATAACTCTCCAATGCCGCTAATATTTTTAGGGGAAAAGACTGAGAAATTTATAAAAAATATTAGAGAAGGGTGAAATGTGTAAAGATTTCATTTATTGGGGCTAAAACGTGTCAACATTTGGTGTAAAAGTTTTGGATATAAAAGGAGGAGAGCTCCTCCCTCTCAAAGCATTTCTCATTCCATCCCATTCCTTCTGGGACACCAAGGAGGAGAAATTTTCAGCATTCTCTTTTATTTATTTTATTTTTCATAATTTTTAATGTATTCTTCTTCCCCATTCATCTTGATTACCCTTACCATGGTGGGGTAAACATTTTGAGAGATTGGGGAAGGGTTGGTTTTCTATTTTGTAAAGCCTGTGTTCTTGGATGTAATTGAATGAAATTTATTTCTCATTCAAAGTTGTTTTCAATTTCATATAGACAATTTAATTATCAAATGTGATTATTCTTGAATTTTAATTTCGTTATTGATTTTTTCCTTGGTAAAATAATAATTATCTCCCTCTACTAATTTTTAATTTCTATACGATTGAATAGACTAGGAATTAGTGGTGAGGTACTCGACGATCGTCAGTATGTGTTAAAGGGGTATTGAATGTTCTTGATTGTTTGAAAAAAAAAGACATGATTGGGTATTTACCATGTCAATTTAAGGCATTCAATACAACTATTTTGAACATGGAAGGAGAGTGGACCAAACTGAGATCTTGGTATGGTTTTCTCTCACCATCATAGTTTCACCAAGGAAGTGAGAGGAAGCGATTGTGGAAACTAGCTTTAATCAACTAAGAAGAAGTGTTTTGAAACTAAATTGAACTAGGATAGCATTACAATTTGGAAACCGACCCTGACCTAATCACCCTTTTAATATAATATTTTTCCAATCATTTAAATTTAAATTTCCATTAAATCATTTTCTTGTCAAACACACAATTTTTACCGTCATTTAAAAGTGAAAAACTATTTTCTATGCACTCCTCATCAAGAGACATCCTAGGTAAACCACATTTCTACATTTTAAGATAGTAAATAATTGTTTTTCTGTTCCTTATGATAGGCGTGCATCAAATGTGGGGTTTTTTCCGTGGAGGCAGTGTAACAACAAAAAGTTAAAAATTTAATTACCTATAACTCAAAAGAACCATTAATTGAATTTGAACCAAAAATTGAAAGAACATTAACCCAACAAAGAAAATAAAATCTACTATAAATATTTGAATAAATAGTTCTCTCAGATTCAAGTGAAACTCTTAGTGTTCACTCTGAACCTGAAATCATGGCTAGAAATCCCAACCAAACCATGCGTGATCTATGTGCACCACAAATATCCATTCAAAATAACCAACTAATTGCACCCAATGAACTGAATGATTTTGAATTAAGTTTCAATATTATTTTTTTGCTTCCAAAGATTCATGGTATTGTAGGATAACATCCAAATTGGCACATACAAGAATTCAGATACACGTGCTCAAGCTTCAGGCCAAGAAGAGCAGCTAGAGACCAATTTCAGTGAGGGAATTCCCCTTCTCACTTGAAGGAGCAGCTAAAGAATGGTTTTACAACCTGCAACCAAGAAAGATCAGTGATTGGGAAGATTTAAAAATAATATTCATGCAAATATTATTTCCCACATCTAGGAGCACTTCCATTAAGAAGGAGATTAACATCTTACAGAAATCATCTAGAGAAACCCTCTATCAGTACTAGGAGTGCTTCAAAAAGCTATGTTCCCGCTGCCCACATCAAGAAATGGAGTAAAACCAATTAATTGTGTTCTTATACCATAGAAATATGGATAATGAATTTAATATTTATGATTCCTCATATAGGGGATCCTTGATTGACAAGTCGCATTCAGATATTAGAGTACTAATAGAGAAGATTTCTCAAAACTCACCAAAATTTTGAATAAGAGGGTCGGGATCAAGAGGAATCCATGAGGTTAGAACATCTGATTTAATCGAATTAATTAGAAGTGATATGGGTGAACTCACTATCTTAGTGCGGCAGATGGCTGTGAAACAAGCAAAGGAACAACAAGAACTGAATCAGGTATGTGGTTTTTTCTCTTCTAATTATCATTACACTGACCAGTGTCCAGAAGTGAAGGGAACCGAATTTTGTGTTGCTACCTATCAGCAAAGGAAATTCCTGCCAAATCCACCACGCCGTCCCCAAAACCAAACAAGATATGGACTCCAACAGACCCATGATAGACTTCCTTTTCAACAGCAATACCAGAACTCCCCTCCATTAAAGTATTCTTATAAACAACCCTTTCAACAAAAACAACCCCTTCAGCTACCACCATTCCAAATAAAGAAATATGAGAAACCGTCCACCAGTTCACAACCATCAAGTGAGAACCAACTGCTATAGTCAAATATTTAGGGGATTAAAGAAAATGTGAAAGAATTGTCCAACCAGTTAAAAAAATTTGTAAATTCTAACCCAAAATACAGGGATGATTCCATCCCAAATAGTTCCAAATCCTAAAGATAATGTCAATGAAATACTAACAAGATGTTGAAAATAAACACCACCTCCATCCAACCTTGACCCTGAAACAATACTACCTATTCTGAGGGTGAATGATGTTGAAAAATCAGAAAATCTTGTGAAAATCCACCAAGATGGAGAATATAAAGAGGAGGAGAAGAAGAATAGGTCACAGAATAAGAGATAAGAAACTCCAATTTAATGGAAACAAAGATAGTAGAAATAATTACCACCACTATTTCCAACAAGGATGATTGAATCAAAGAAATTTAATGAGTAAACACTTCAAAAAGAAATTTTAGACACTTTTAAAAAAGTGGAAATCAATATCCCCCTACTTGAAGATGTCAAACCAATTACAAGGTATGATTTTTTTTTGAAATATCTATTCAGAAAAAAGAAAAGTCTTCATGGGAATGAAAGAATGATCTTGAGGAGAAGAGTCTCATCACTTATCACATAGCAAATTCCAACTAAATGTCAAGATCCAATGAAGTTTTCCATTCCATGCACCATTGGTTCATTAAATTTATATAATTCTTTTTGTGATCTAGGGGCTTCAATTAATGTATTACCTCGGTCTATATACACTTATTTGAAGATGGGAGAATTAAATCCCACAAGAGTGGTGGTACAACATGCAAATAGATCCACATTCTTCTCAGCTGAAGTTCTAGAGGATTTACTAGTGAAAGTAAAAGATTTCATATTCACGGCTAACTTCAATGTTCGGAACATAGAAGAAGATATGAACCCGTATCAATCACCCATCTTTTTGGGGAGACCATTCTTGAATATATCTAAAACTATCATCAATTTTCATGAAGGTACACACACCATGGAATTTGGAGATAGAATTGTCCACTTCAACATTTTTGATTCCATGAGGTACCCATCAGATGATCACACCCTCTTTTCACTCTCTCATGAAGTTAGTATTGAACCCATTGAAGAACCAGTTATGGGCAATTAATTATTAGATTTAGTAGATAATATTTTAATTAATGAACATATTAATTCCCAAAACACTTAAGATTCTAATTTTTTGTTGAAAGAAGAGGTAAAATATGATTTCTTTAATGATTTTTTGATTAATGAAGAATATGATATTGTTTCTTCTGTGTAGGAGGTCCACTATTTGGAAGTGGGGAATTCCAGATTAAATTCATCCCTTGAGAATCCCCCTGAACTTTAATTGAAACCACTCTCCAGTGATTTGAAATATGTGTACCTTATGGAAGGATAGAAATTACCAGTGATAATTGAAAATAATCTATCTAAAACATGAGAAAAATATTTTATTGAGATTTTAAGAGAGAATTTCTAGGCAATAGGGTGGAGCGTAGTTGATATCCCAAGAATAAACCCAAAAACATGCTCACAAAGAATTTTTCTTTAGGGAGATTCCAAACCTATTAGACATCCCCAAAGGAGGTTAAATCCCACCTTAATGGTGGTTAGGAAGAAGGAGATCGAAGAGATCTTGGAAGATGGGATCATCTATCCCATTTCAGATTCATAGTGGGTTAGCCCTATTTATTTTGTTCCTAAAAAAACTAGCCTAACCACTGTGAGGAATAAAATGAATGAGTTAATCCCTACGATAATTCAAAATAGATGGAGAGTATGCATTGATTTTAGGAAATTGAACCAGGTCATTCAAAAATATTATTTCCTCATCACCTTAATTGACCAGATGTTAGAGAGACTTGTTGGGAGAACTCATTATTTCTTTTTGGATGTATTTTCAGGTTACTTCAAGGTACCCATTTCTCTCGATGATCAAGAGAAGATGACAATTACATGTCCTTTTGGTACATTTTCATATAAAAGAATGTCATTTGGATTATGTACTGCTATAGGTACATTTCAGAGGTGCATGTTGAGTATATTTTTGGAGCACATTGAAAATTTCTATGCAATTTTCTTTGATGATTTCATTGTTTTTGGAGATTCTTTTGATCATTGATTGAAAAATATGGAAAAAGGTTTGAAAATTTGCATTGAAAAAAATAATGTATTAAATTTTTAAAAGTTTCATTTTATGTTTAAAAGAGGAATTTTACATGGTCATGTCATTTAACATAATGGAATTTAAGTGGATAAATCAAAAATTGAACTGATAAATTCATTTCCTTTACCTACTTGTGTGAAACATGTTAGATCATTTTTAGAACATATAGGATTCTACATGAGGTTTATCAAAGATTTCAGTAAGATTTATCTCCCTATCTCTAGATTACTTTTGAATGATGCTGATTTTGATTTCAATGGTGCATGTAGGGAATCTTATTATGAGTTTAAGAATAGATTGATTTCACCACCTGTGACATAGCCGTAAAATTGGGAAGAACCATTTGAGCTAATTTGTGATGACTCCAACCAAGCAGTTAGAGCATTCATTTCTTAGCAATTTGAGGGTAGAACACAAGTCATTTCATATGCCTCAAGAACCATAGATGTGGCCCAATTCAATTACACAACCACTAAAAAAGAGTTCTTATTAGTTGTTTTTTCTTTATAAATATTTAGACCATATCATCTTGGAACTAAAATCATTGTGTTTTCTGATCATGTAGATCTGAGGTACATGATGTAGAATGTTGATTCTAATCCGAGGATAGGGAGATGGATGATACTGTTGTAGGTGTTCAATATAGAAATCAAGGATAAGAGGGGATCTGAGAACCAAGTGGCTAATCACTTAAGTAGACTTCCAAACACCGCTAAAATTGAAATTCCAGAAAGATTCCCACTGAATGATCAAATTCCAGGAGAGCAGTTGTACTTTATTGAAGGAGAAGTGCCTTGGTATGATGACATGGTCAATTTTCTGGTAACATCTCAGGTCCCATCTCATTTAAATTCTCACCAAATTCCAAAATTGAAAGCTGGATCTAGGTATTACATTTGGGATGATCCATTCCTTTGGGAGATTTGCAATGACCAAGTAATAAGAAGATGTTTACCTGAAAGTGAAGTTAAATCTGTCTTTGATTTTTGTCACACTTTAGCTTGTGGAGGACACTTTGGACCTCAAAGGAAAATAAGAAAGGTTTTAGAATCTGGAATTTATTGGCCCACCATTTTTAAAGATGCTCTTGAATTTATCAAAATATGTGAAAAATGCCAGTTTTCAGAAAATATTTCAAAGAGACAAGAAATTTCCCAAAAGCCTTTGAATTTTTGTGACAATTTTTAAATTTGGGGGATAGATTTTATGGGACCTTTCCAGATGTCATTTGGAAATTCTTATATCTTGCTTGCAATTGATTATGTTTCCAAATGGGTGGAAGGAAAATCCACAAGGACTGACAATACTAAATTTGTTTGTGATTTTGTCAGGTCTAAAATATTTTTTTGGTTTGGAGTGCCTTGTGAAATCATCAGTGATCAGGGGACTCACTTATGATATTGATGAATGGATACTTTGATGAAAAATTATGGGGTGCATCATAAAACATCAACCCCATATCATCTACAGACTAATGGGAAAGATGATTTATCTAACAGAGAAATCAATGGAATTTCGTAAAATATTTTTAATACAAACTGGAAGGATTGGAGCCAAAGGTTGAAAGATACCTTATGGGCTTACATGAAGGCCTATAAAAACCTGATTGGAATGAGTCCATATAGGCTGATTTATGAAAAAAACTACCACCTACCTGTGGAATTGGAGCATAATGTGTATTGGGGTGTGATGAAAATTAATTTGGACATTGAAAGTGCTGGGATGGGAAGAAGAATGAAGTTTCATGTGCCAGAGGAAATAAGAAGGGAACCATTTCAAAATTCAATGGTTTACAAATAAAGAACAAGAGTGTCCCATGAAATGATGATCCGGCCAAAAGACTTCTATCCTAGAGACAAAGTGTTATTATTCGACTCAATACTCAAGCTGATGCCAGGTAAACTTCGTTATAGATGGGAAGCACCATTTATAGTTACTCATGTATATCCTTTTAGTGTTTTGGAGATTATGAAGGATGTAAAGTGGGATCCATTCACTATGAATGGGAAAAGGCTGAAGAAATTACATGGGACCATTCCATCAGAACCAGTGGAGGAGATCACGCTCCTCTAACCTATCTATCAATAATACCCATCAGGTTGTACCTCTACTTCACACTTGCTTGCTATTGTGATTCAATTTAAAATTATATTACACGTTAAATATATATAAATTTATTCATGAAGTTGCATCATTTATGTGTGGGGGAGGGAACCTTTGTAGTTTAGTATTTTCATTTTGTTTTTGTTTTTTCTAAAAATTTATGTGTTTTCATATTTCTGTGTGTTTACTTTTCAATTTTTGGTGTGTTTTGGAATCTTTTGAGCTGAAATGATTATAATTTCTATTTTTTGAATACATGTCAAAGTGTGAACCAATATATTACATGAAACTAATATTAACTGAATAAAGAAAATACTTTGTTTCAAGTACAATTCATTTGGAAATTCATGAAAAGTACACTGCTTTTTGAACCACATGCCCTATTTCACTATTTATATCTTTTAAATTACTTTCCTGTAAGGCTTCTGAATCATTTTTTTCATATTATTTTCATTTTCCTAATTTCTTTAGAGAACTAAACCAGGCTTCCTTTAACCATAATTTGATTTATTCCTTTAAAAACTTGAGGGTTTATGGTACATGTGTCTTAAATGGTTGAGGCATTTATTTGGTTTTAAGCTCCCTTTTCAATAATCCTTTTTATTATGTCTTACCTTATATTTGAATCATTTTATCCCCTAGAATCCATGAACAACCTGTTAGGTTAGCCATGTTACAAGCCAATTTTCCCTATCCAACCTTCTCTTGAAGTGAAATTGCATGATCTAGTTGAATTTAAGTGTGGGGGAAGATGTCTTGTTGTGTACTAACTCATTTGGTGATACTTTTGGTGGAATATAAAATGTTGAAGGGCTGATTTTTCAACTGAAGATTTCATTTTTTTAAAAAGTTGTTCCTTTGTAAAGCTTTCATGCAAAAAGAATTTTTTCTTTTCTGGAGCTTCCAAAGTTGAAAGAAAGTTGTGCCTATCTAAACCATTCATGAAAAACAATTATTTGAGAAGAAATTTTTTCTGATGAAATGCTAAATGGAATGAACATTCCTTTAGTTCTCATTATGATGGAGATGATTTTATAAATAGAGTAAGAGAAGGAGACCATACTTGAGTGAAAATTAGAATCTTTCAATTTTGCTTCATAAAGAGACAAACCCTCCTTTTTCAGCCTCATAATTTTTTACATCTAAATCCTACAAACCAAAAGCCACAAAACAACCCTGAAAAGTCTTCATGATAATCACATGTCCTTGAATCACATCTAGTGGATAAGAAATAATTTATCAATCTTATTGTTACTCTTGTGTGAGTTTGGATGAGAAAAGCCTTGTTGAGCATTTACATTTGTGAGATGAGAGAAAATTAATGTTAGGTGGGTGTTTTGTGTGAATAAGATAAGAAAAGAAGTGGAAATATATTATATAATCTAAAATAGATAACTTGAAAGAATTGTTTTTGATGAGGCAAGATATCATTTTGTTTCTTAGTATGGATTTGGCAGATTTCATTAGTATCTGTTTTGGATTTGATATGATTTTATTTTTACTTGTCCATGAGTCCACGTGGTATGTTTGGGGGAATTGATAGAGAAATTATTTTTCAATTAAATTTACTTTGAATTTAATTATTTTTAACCCAAAAAAGTGTTACTCTAAGTTGAATTGCTTCATTTTTATGATATTGGTGTTATTTTTAGCTGAACAGTAAAAATGCCCCATTTTGGATTTTTAACTATGTTAAATCATTTCTGTAGTTTAGTCATAATATTTTCTACACTAATCTAAATAGAAAAATTCTTTATTTTACAGTTTCCACGCATATAGGCCTTAATTTAATACTTCTGGACCAAAAGCTTAATCGACCATATGGAAGCTCAAAATAAGCACAAAGTTTGATCAAGAAAACTATTTTTAGTTCTACCTAGTTTTGGTGTAGTGTCCATAACTGATTATTTATGTGACCAATTATTGTGAACTTTAGTTAATGGAAGTGAAAGGGGTTTTGGAACATCTTTTATAAAGTAAATGACATGTGAATTGGTCATTCAAGAGTTCATTAAATAATATTAATCCAGTGGTTTGTGATTTGGAGAGTCTGACTGGACAGAATAAATTGTTTGTGTAAAATGAATATAACTCTCGGAATATCTGTCCAAATATGCTGCATTGTTTAGGGAAAACGCCCAAGATAATTATGAACAACATTCATGAAGGGTTAATCAGGTGAATATCCCATTTAATGGGTCTAAAATGCGTTATAATTTGGGGGAATATTCTGGCTATAAAAGAAGGAGATCTCCTCTCTCTCAAAGCATCTCTCATTCAATCCCATTCCTTCTCGGACACCAAGGAGGAGAACATTTCGGATTTCTCTTTTATTTCATTTCTTTTTCATATTTTTTAATGCCTTATTCCTCCCCACTCATCTCTATTACCATTACCATGGTGTGTTAAACATTTGGAGTGATTGGGGAAGGGTTAATTTTCTATGTTGTAATGCTTGAGTTCATGAACGTAATTGAATGAAATTACATTCTTATTTAATGTTGTTTTCAATTTCATATAGATGATTTAATTATCAAGTGAGATCATTCTTGAATTTTAATTCCTTTATTGATTTTTTCCTTGGTAAAAAATCATTATCTCCCTCTACCAATTTCTAGTTTATATAAGATGGAATAAACTAGGGATTAGAGGTGAAGTACTCGACGATCGTCAGTATGTGTAAAAGGTGTTGTGAATTTTCTTGATTTTTGGTATAAAAAAGACCCAATCGGGTATTCCCCTTGTCAATTAAGGATTATCAATAAAACTATTTTGCACATTGTAGGAGATTTTACCAAACTGGGATCTTGGTAAGGTTTTCCCTCACCATCATAATTTCACCAAAGAAGTGAGGTAAAACAATTGGGGAAACTCACTTTAATCAACTAAGAAGAAGAGGTTTGAATTAAATTAAACAAGGGTAGTAATACAATTAAAAAACAGACCTCGACCTAGTCACCCTTTTTAATATCATAGTTTTTCAATAATTTGATTTTCAAATTTCTATTCAAAAAAACAAAAAATATTTACCCTCATTTAATAGTGACAGACTGATTTTGTGTGCACTCCTCTTCAAGAGACTTCCAAAGGTTAATCACTAGACTACACATAGTTAATTTTAAAAAAAAATTCCACTTCCTATGATAGGTGTCCTTCAATCATCATTTCATCTAATGCATCAAACAGTAATATGATGTTTATTAAGAATCATCCTTATCTTAGACATGAATCCAAGAATTACAACTTTAATTTACATTATTATGACTTTATTGATATTACTAAGGAATAATACCACCTATTATATATTAATATAACCTTATAGTTCCTTTTACATTACTCTTTGAGTGATTTATTCTACATATCATATCGGTGGGACATTAACAATTTTCACATTCTTGTCTTAATTCACTGATATTTTTTATGATTCTCCCATTTCACTTCTTTATAAATCTCTTGATGACTTCCTAATATTAAGAAACTCCATAGCCATATTTCTATCACTATTAATGGGTTTTCCATATCTATTAAACATATGGATGTCTATATATTTATGAATATATTTCCTATATTTCTTCTACTATTTGTTATTATTATATTCTAGATCAATGAATAATTTTTCAGCATTCTAATATAACCATGTAAATTTATCCTTAACTATTGGGATTTATTAATAATTCTTTAAAAATATCATACTGATTTGGAAATAGATATTCAATGAAAAACTCAAATTAAAATATTTTTCAAGGAATAAATAAATTAAATCTTAATGTTACATGGATTACATAACAATTTTTTTTACAAAAATCCATGATTATCATACATAGATATTAAAAAAATTATGAACATTTATTAAATTACATAATCACAAACTTGATGATCATAAAGGTACAATGACTATGGAAATATGGAAACATAAACAACTAGTACATAGGGGAGCCATGTCATCTCTCACTAAGTCATTCGTATATGGAACAATTCTTATTCATATCATACATAATACATTTCTTCATAATCTGGGGAAGGGAAACAAAAAAAGTGTAATTAGGTTCTCAATAAGGATAATTAAGAAGGATACGTTGGCATAACATGAATATATGGTTATTATAACATGACCATAACTTTTCATACCCTAAAAATAATATATCATAATCTTGATGTAAGAACTCGGACCTTCTTTTCAGGTATGTTTTTCTTTTTCTGGTCATTTTTGGGAAAAAGAGTAGAATCTATAAATTTTCTAAGTACACGTCATGTACTTTATAAGTACACGCCGTGTACTTTCATGCTGCTCGTGGTCGTGTGCTGGCCATGTCATGGCCACACACATGGCCATGTAGGGGAGATGTAGAGGCCGCTTAATTCTTAGTACAAAAAATCCTAGTACACTCCATGTAATCCAAAAGTACACGCCGTGTACTTTCCTTTTTTCATTAAACGGACCGGGGTTGCGTCTTAACACCAAAACATCTTCTTCTCTAGCTTCTTCGACCAATAGTGGGGGTACGACCTCAGATCTTCTCCGAGCCACCAATCTGTCACCGGTTATCCGAATCGAACGTCGTCAGTTGCAATAGAATTGCAGCGGTGATTTTTGGGTTCTTCTTTGGCCATATTTCCTGATTCTTTCTCTTATGAGAGTTATTGTAGGTTAAACGTTTTAGACATTTTTGCAGATCTACTCTGTTCTAGTCCGATTCATGGGCTGAGGTTCAAGTATATCGATCTCCTAGGATCAAGGTAGGTGGTTTGTTTCCTTACGTTGAATGTCTTTGAGTTTTTGTGAAAAAGTGTCGGATACCCTTGTATCAGGTATCTCAGGTTATGGTTTTGATCCTGCTTTATTATCTTCCTTGGATTTCTTGTATGTTTGAAGCTATTATATGAATAATGATTGCTCTTTAGCATGTTTGAGGATCTACCCATGGGTGTTTCCCTTGTTTTGGCTGTTTATCTCCGTTTGGATTAGGTTTCCTATGAGGAAGACCTTGTTGCATTGATTGCCTGCCATGATATAATTGATTTAATGTATTGCCCACTGTTTATATGATTTTAATGCATTGTAGCTAGTATCCAAGTAGTTTTTTGAAATTACTTAGGGCTGCTAACAGTCGATTACACATGACAGAACTGCACAGGGCTGTGTGAACCTGGTGTGGTAGACTAAAGATGGAATTGGTGATTAAGGGCTTCCCTAAAGAGTCTATTATAAATTAGTATCATTCGTAGGACCTATGGTAATTGGACTTTGCACTTCCTCAAAGTGTACTTAGTTATGTATTGAGACTACAGGGGGAATTAGACGTAATTGCTTCCTTATAGAGTCTATAACTATCATTGTAAGACTGTAGGGGAGTTGAAGGTGAGAGCTTCCTAGAGTATATGTGACTTTGTATGATTATTTGACAAGAGGGGTCTTCCAGTATGAGCCACCCAGAGAGTCAGTGTGATTATTGTTTGGTTGATTGGGACCAGTCCACCAATCCAAAGAATAAGCTTGGGTTTTGTACTGCTGGTTGTTTAGGTAGTCTGCTGAGATACCTGTTGTGTTACTTGCTATGCCTTCGGAATATAGAGTTGTTTACTAGATTCCTTGGTTGATTATTAAATAATTTAATTAAATTAATAAATCAATGTAAATGGAGATTGGTAGGATTGTTTACTTTAGTGTAATCCTGTTTCCCTACTGCATTTATTTCTTTTACTTTTGTTATATTGCTCACTGACAGTAGGGTATAGATCTTGTGGTGGTTGCCTACTAGGATTAGTCTCACACCCCATTTGGGTCCTTCTTTTCAGGCCAAATAGGTTATATGGTTGTAGGTGTGGATAGGGATTGTGGCCCTTCTACTCCAGGTACAATATTGCTGGTCGGAGCTGGAGAGCATGGGACCGAGATTAGGCTTGCGATGTTGCTGGAGTTGTTTTTTTTCGTTTAGGACTTGTTTCTCAATTGTATTTCAGCATGTTATTGTATTTGATGCATTCCATAGATACTTTTACATGTTGCATCATTATCATCATTACTATATATTCATTGCTTCCACTATTTAGTTTCAGTTATTGTATATTGTTTACTACTTCTTCTATTGACTGTTATTTCCTTTCCCTTGTATACCTTACCAAATGAGGGCATAGTTTCCCCAATGAATCACCAAGACCCTTGCTGCTAGTCAACAACCTCTGTCATTTGGGGAAATGTGCTTGAGGTAATGTCACAAACCTGGTATGGGGCACCAGTTGAGTGGCTCCGAATTCGGGTCGTTACAAAGTTGTATCAAAGGAGGTTTCTTTTCTTTTCTTTTCTGTTGACTAACTATTTAGCAACATTAGACAGGGATAGGATGGAATAGGTAAATGGTAAATAGTTGTGCCTGGGAGTTATAGAACCCGTGTACAGGAAAAAATCTAAGTTACCTCGAATATTGCAATTTTTGAGATTTACAAATGTTACAGTTTAATTGATTTCATCGTTGGGTGGTGCACTTGTTTTGTGTTGTTACTGTTTATATGACTGTGGTTCTATTTTGTTGTAACCCGATGAGATGAGGGTATTCCATATCATTCATAATATATGCACCTATTATAAAATCACATGTCATGTATTTTTCCATGCCATCTAGATTGCATTAGAAGTTGAATTCTGTTGTGATAGAAGTTGTGATAGACTATGCATGTTGTTGTGATAGTTGCTGTGATAGAATACCTGCTATATTGATTGGGTATCATTTGATTAGAGATTCTTTATCATGGACGCAAAAATTTGGTCTTAGAGGTGCTATGGTCCCTAAAGAATCGGAATTTGGTGGATCGTGAGTTTGTTATACTGTTTAATTGTTATGTGCATTGTTATGATGTCAAGCGTTTATTCTCAGGGAGTATGGGGCCCCATGGATCGGAATTTGGCCCATTAACGCTTGTTTTTCTGTGTTTTCTGGGCTCTGGTGCAGTTTTGAGGCTACTGTCTGGAAAAACATAGAATACACGGCATGTACTTTATGAATACACACCGTGTAGTCTATAGACGTGTCACTGACCGTGAGAGCAAGAATGCGGGGTTGTGAAAATCATATAGGAACACGCCGTGTAGTAGTTTAGCACGCCATGTGGTATGAAATAGGTACCCTGATCGTGTCACAAACAACACGAGGCATGTTATCTTTTCACACACACACCGTGTCTGAATTTTACATGTCGTTTAGTTTGATCTAGGTGCCCATCCATGTCACGAACAACATGGGTCAGTGTTATCCTTTTCTCTTACATGCTATGTTCTTCTGAAACAAGTCATGTAGTGTCAGCCGTGTAGCCGGCTGTGTGGCTGACCAACACGGTATGTTAGACATCTTAGTACACATTGTGTCCTTCTGGAACACGCTGTGTAATGTGACCTGGGCACATAGGCTGTACCACTAACAACACAGGCCAGGTAAAGCTTATTAATTACACGTCGTGTATAACATGAACACGCCGTGTAGTTTTGTCTTAGGAGAGCCGTGTGGCTTAACCATGTAAAAGGACTCAGGCAGGGAAGAGAATTCAATTACACGTCATGTGTTGGGACAACACGGTGTGTATTTGGGGTGTTACATGACCAGTTAGGTAGGAGCACACGCCCATGTAAATGACTTAAGGGAACACGCCGTGTAGTCATGTTTTGTTTTATTTTGAATGCTTATTTTCCTTGTTTCCTTCTTACGCTCCTAGTTTTCAGTCCATAGTAATGTTATCTAATGTGTGCTTTGACCTTACAGAGTCATGGCACCGAGACGTCCTCCCATTTTCCGTCAGGAACCAGGTAGTGACCGTACGCCTGATACGACAGATCAGGGACTACCAGTAGTTCCACCTATCGTTCAGAACATGGCACCTGCAGTGATTACAGACACTGGTGCCGATGCTCGGTTCAGAGAGGGTTTCATGAGGTTTATGCGGACCTTCCAGGGTGCTCAACATCATGCCCCATCTATGGCAGAGCTGACATGGGTTTTTCAGCAGTAACATCCTCCCACGTTCAGAGGGGATGGAGGACCACAGGTTGTGGAGTCATGTCTACAAGCCATGTTGTCCATCTTCAAGCACCTAGATATGCCTACGGAGAAGAGAGTGAGCCTTTCTACTTATATGCTGCGATATTCCGCCAAAATATGGTGGGATGTGGTTTCTTAGGCAGGGCACCAACAGGCTATGGCTTGGGACGAGTTTCAGCGTATGTTCTATGATTACTTCTACCTGGTGACCCTGAGGGCTGATAGAACCAGAGAGTTCATGAACCTGCAGCAGGGTACTCTCATAGTTCTGTAGTATTCCTCTCACTTCCCAGAGTTATAGTGTTTCACTCCCGTTCAGGGGAATGACGATATTTTTTTAGCAAGGAAGTTTGAGGAAGGCCTCAGACCGGACATTAGACCACAGGAGGACATCTTTTAGTTGACTTCTATTTCCCTGATAGTCAACCAGGTGCTTATCATAGAGCGAAACATGAGGGAGAATAGAGGTGTGGACCATGGAGGTTCAGCATCCAGGGCTGATTCTTTTCAGATAGACAGTAGGAAGCGCCACCGAGAGCCTACACGAGGTGACTCGAGGAAGTGATGTATTTCTTCTGGTAGATGGGTTCTTCCTTCTAGAAACCTAGTTGTGTTCTATCAGTGTGAAAAAAGTGGGCATAAGAAGCCTCAGTGCCAGAAAGACCCAGTGGAGTGTCAATCTTGAGGTAAGATGGGTCATCTGCTGCATTTCTGCAAGGTTCTCTTTCTAGTGTCTAGTGAAAAAGGATCAGTTTCGACTCCACATACAAGAGCTAGATTACCAGTTCCACAGTAGATTGGGGGCTGGAGTTCATCAGGTTGTTCAGGCCAGGGTAGATGTCGTGGACGCATTGTTCAGGCTCAGGGAGGGTCAGCTCAGGGATCTCAGACTGCTACACAGGGCCGCAGAGCAGGCCAGACATTTGCAGTAGATCAGAATCATCAGGAGCATGATATTGGACCTTCTACAGTTCGAGGTACGATTTTAGTAGCCTCAGTTTTATCCTCTGCACTTTTCGATACAGGATCTTCTCATAGCTTTATTTATGTTCATACTATGGAAATCCTTAGAATAACTATTTATACTTATGAGGATATGATGACACTAGACACTCCCCTGGGATTTATAACATCTAGCATGAATCAGTGCTTAGACTTCCCCCTTGAGGTTGGTGGGTGTCGTTTTTGTGAAATATCTATGTTTTAGAAATGAAAGGCTATGATGTAATTCTCAGGATGGACTGATTAGTTCCCTTCCAGGTCTTTGTTGATTTCTATCATTGTAGGGTGAGTTTCACATCACTAGAGGGCAGATACTTTTTTCACAACGACGAATGGGATGTCCAGGCGACCAAAGCTGGATGAGAGCATCATGGGTTGGGCGGTGTTACGGCCCATATTTCTAGCTTATATCTGGTTGACCAGGGGACTTCTCAGATATATTTTCCTTTAGTGGTTGATCATTTTCCAGATTTCTTTCTAGAAGACTTTTTAGGTTTACCTCCAGAGCGAGAGGTAGAATTATCTTTTGAGATTGATCCAAGAGAAGCACCGGTATCCATACCTCTTTATAGGATGGCTACACGTTAGTTACAGGAGCTCAAAAAGTAGTTGGATGAGTCGTAGGAAAATATTTTTATCCGACCCAGTACTTCTCCTTGGGGTTCACCTGTTCTATTTTCAAAGAAGGTGGATAGTACTTTAAGGCTTTGTGTGGATTATCGGAAGCTAAACTCATTGATGGCCAAGAACCAATATCCATTTCCATGGATAAATGATCTCTTTGATCATCTTTGAGGATCCAGAGTGTTCTTGAAGATCAACATGAGATCCGGCTATCATCAGTTGCATGTTAGACCATATGATATACCTCTTACAGTCTTCCGGAGTAGGTATGGTCTGTATGATTATTTGGTTATTCCGTTAGGTCTCACTAACTTGCCTGTGGTTTTCATGGAACTGATGAATAGAGTTTTCCATCCTTACTTGGATTCTTTCATGGAAGTTTTTGTGGACGATATCTTGGTGTACTCTCACACTGGACACAACCATGCTACCGATCTTGAGATCATTTTGAGTACATTGAGGGAGCATCAGTTATATACTAATCTCTCAAAGTGCCACTTTTGGATGGAATAGATTCACTTCCCGGGTCATGTCATCTCACAGACAAGAGTATTTGTAGACCCATAGAAGGTGAGATCAGTAATCACCTTGGAGCAGCCGAAGAATGTCTTCGAGGTACAAAGTTTCTTAGGGATGGCTGGTTACAATAGGAAGTTTATATAGTATTTCTCACACTTAGTAGCACCGTTGATGAGCTTGACTAAGAAGGGTGTGAAGTATGTTTGGTCAGAAGCTTGCAATTCATCCTTTTAGGAGCTGAAGGGGAGATTGACATTAGCACCGATTCTAGTTTTCTCGGAGCCGGGCAAGAGTTATACAGTTTTCCGTGATTCATCTGGAATCGAGATTAGAGTAGTGATTATGCATGAGGATCTTGTTGTTTCATATGGATCTCGGTAGTTGAGGATGCATGAGAGTAATTATCCTACGCATGACCTAGAGTTGGCTGAATTTGTTTAAGCTTTGCGTTTTTGGAGACATTGTCTTCTAGGAGATCATTTTGTGGTATATACTGACCACAAGAGCCTCTAGTATATATTCACACAGCATGACCTGAATCTGATACAACGTTGGTGGGTTGAGTACCTATAGTATTTCAATTTCGAGCTTGCTTATACACCTGGGAAAGGAAACATTGTGGCAGATGCACTGATCTGGAGAACACAGATACAAGCAGTTCAGGATACCAGCAGTGAGTGGCAGCTTATTACTCTTTTCTATGAAATGCATTTGGAGGTGAACGACAGACATGGGTAGACATTTCGTTCTTCTGTAGCTGTTACCTCTACCCTTCTTGGATGATTTAGAATGAGGTAGCAATCAGATTCTGAAGGCCTAGTCTTACGGTAAAGCGTGTCGGGAGAGGACACTCTTCCCGGAAGGACCGTAGGTGACGGTGGGATCTTGTGTTTCCAGGGACGCATATGGGTGCCAGTAGATATACACGAGGGGATGATGCGAGACTTTCATTCCTCAGTTTGGGAAGTTCATCCTGGCATCACCAAGATGTATCGTGATCTACACCACCAGTATTGGTGGCCAGGCATGAAAAGAGACATTGTTTGTTTTATCATGAGGTGTTCCACCTGTCAGCAGGTGAAGACGGAGCACTAGTGGCTAGTAGGGTTTTTACCACAGCTACCCATTCCTGAGTGTAAGTGGAATGATGTTGTGATGAACTTCTTGATAGGGTTACCAAGATCTCCTCGAGTGAATGACGTGGTACGGGTGGTCATTGACAGGCTCAAGAAGGTTTCTCACTTCTTTCTGATTAAAGAGACCTTCAGTGTTGATGATCATGGATAGTTGTACATCTATGAGATTGTACGCTTTCATGGGGTTCTGAGTAATATCATTTTAGATAGGGACGACCGCTTCATGTTGCATTTCTGGGAAGGGCTACAGAAGGATTTTGGTACATAGGTACTTCTGAGTGCAACTTACCATCCCCAAAGAGATGGCCAGTCAGAGTGCACGATTCAGGTTCTAAAGGACATGGTACGATCATGCGTCCTTGATTTTGGAGGTTCTTGGGAGAGACATATACCTCTAGTGGAGTTTTCCTACAATAATTGTTTTCAAGAAACTATTTAGTGTCACCTTACGAGGCTTTGTATGGTAGGCCATTCCGATCACCATTGTGTTGGCTGGAGGTAGGAGAGGTAGCTATGTTGGGACTTTTTATTGTTTAGGAGACCACAGAATAGGTGGAGTTGATTCGGAAAAGGTTGGATACTGCACAGTCTCAGCAGAAAGCTTATTTTGATCAGCGGATATGACCTTTGGAGTTCAAGGTTGGAGATCAAGTCTTTATACGTGTTACCCCGAGGTTGGAATACAAGAGGATCAGGAGACAGGTTAAGATTTTATCGAGATACGTCGGGCCGTTTGAGGTTCTGGAGAGAGTCGGGATGGTTTTATATAGGTTGAAGTTACCTCAGAGGTACCAGACTATGCATGACGTCTTCCATGTTTCTCAGCTTCGACGCTATTTCTCAAACCCATCTCATGTTTTTCAACCCGAGGAGGTTGAGATAGAGAAAGATGCATCATTCGAGGAGTATCCTATCAGGATTGTTGATCGTAGTGAAAAGGTACTATGTGGTTGGTTTGTTCCTCTGGTACGAGTGCTATGGCAGCACGACCGTGTACAGGACCAGACATGGGAGAGGGAGGCTGACATGCGATCATAGTGGCCAGACCTGTTCGAGGTTTCTTCTTCTCCACCTTATTAGGGAAATTTTGGGAGGAATTTATTTAAGGGGTAATGTTTGTAAGAACCCGAACCTTCGTTTCAGGTATGTTTTTACTTTTCTGGTTGTTTTTGGGAAAAATAGGAGAATCTGGAAATTCTCTAAGTACACGTCGTGTACTTTATAAGTACACGCCGTTTACTTTGAGGCTGCTAGAGGCCGTGTGATCACCATGTCATGACCCCACACACGGCCATGTAGGGGTGATGTGGAGGCCGCTTAATGCAGAGTATGGGAAAGCCTAGTACACGCCGTGTACTCCAAAAGTACATGCCATGTACTTTCTTTTTTTCATTAAAAGGATTGGGGTCATGTCTTAACCCCCAAAACATCTTATTCTCTAGCTTCTTCGACTGAGAGTGAGGGTACGGTTGTGGAACTTCACCGAGCCACCGATTCGTCACCGGTTATCCGAATCGAACATTGTCGGTTGTAATAGAATCGCAGCGGTGAGTTCTTGGTTCTTCTTTGGCCACGTTTTCTGATTATTTCTCTTATGAGAGTTATTATAGGTTTAATTTTTTAGACGTTTTTGAAAATCTACTCCGTTTTAGTCCAATTCACGGGCCGAGGTTCAAGTATATCGATCTCTTAGTATCGAGGTAGGTGGTTTGTTGCCTTACGTTGAATGTCTTTGAGTTTTTGTGCAAAAGTGTCAGATACCCATGTATCAGGTTTCTAGGGTTAGGGTTTTGATCATGATTTATTATTTTCCTTGGATTACTTGTATGTTTAAATCTATTATATGAATAATTATTACTTGTTAGAATGTTTGAGGATCACCCCGGGGTTTTTCCCTTGTTTTGGCAATTTATCACTGTTTGGCTTAGGTTGCTTGTGAGGTAGACCTTATTTCATTGATTTACTACCTAGATATAATTGATTGTATGTATTTCCCACTGTTTATATGCTTTGGCTACATTGTGTCTATTATCCAAGTACTTTGTTGAACTTACTTAGGTTTGCTGATAGTCGATTACGCATGACAGAACTGCCCAAGGCTTTGTGAACCTGGTGCGGTAGACTAAAGAGGGAATTGACGATTAAGGGCTTCCCTAGAGAGTCTGTTATAAATTAGTATCATTCGCAGGACCTATGATAATTGGACTTTGTGCTTCCTCAGAGTGTCATTTTTTACGTATCGAGACTATAGGGGGAATTAGACGTAAGTCCTTCCTTAGAGAGTCTATAGCTATCATTGCAAGACCATATGGGAATTGATGGTGAGAGCTTCCTAGAGTGTTTTTGCCTTTGTATGATTATTTGACTAGTGGGGTCTGCCAGTATTATCCACCAAGAGAGTCAATGTGATTATTTTTTGGTTGGTTGTGATGTGTCCACCAAGCCAAATAACAAGCTTTGGTTTTGTACTCCTTGTTGTTTAGGTAGTCTGCTGAGATACCTACTATGTTACTTGTTATGCCTTGGGAATATAGAGCTGTTTTCTAGATTCCTTGGTTTATAATTAAATAATTTAATTTAATTAATAAATAAAAGTAAATGTAGATTGGTAGGATTGTTTGCTTTAGTGTACTCCTATCTCTCTGATGAATTTATTTCTTTTACTTTTTCTATATTTCTCACTGATAATAGGGCACCGATCTTATGGTGGTTACCTACTAGGATTAGTCTCACACCCTGTTTGGGTCCTCCTTTTCGGCCCAAACATGTTATATGGTTGCAGGTGTGGATAGGGATTGTGGCCCTTATACTTCAGGTACATGATTGGTGGTTGGAGATGAAGAGTATGGGACTGATTTAAGGATTACGATGCTGCTGGAGTTGGTGTTTACTTTTAGGACTTAGTTCTTAGTTGTATTTCAGCACGTTGTTGTGTTTTCTACTTTCTTTAGATACTTTTACCTGCTGCATAATTTTCATCATTACTATATATTGATAACTTTCTCTGTTTAGTTTCAGTTATTTTATATTGTTTACTACTTCTGCTATTGACTGTTATATCCTTTCCCTTGTATACCTTACCAAAATGAGGGCATAGTTTCCCCAATGACTCACCAAGGCCCTCGCTGCTAGTCGGCAGCCTATGGCATTTGGGAAAATGCGCTTGAGGTCATGTGGTGAACCAGGTATGGGGAACCAGTTGAGTGGATCTGGATTAGGGTCGTTACACTTGAGTCATGAAATAAATATTTGAAGTTAATAAGGCATTAATCATAAGATAATAAATAAAAATGATCCATGATAGAATAAAATTGGCATAATATATAGATTTTTAGAAAACACATAAGTATAGAAAATCATTTCCTTAGTATTATTGCCTCACTACAGAGGCTATCATAGTATAATGGATTCCAACACAAAGCCATCATAGTCTTAAAGGATCACTCTAATGGTTTTCATCACTGAAAAATTACTTTTCTAAACTTGTTTCACTCCCACTTCCATTAATATGAGATATAAATATTTACCTAATTCATTATCGGCACATATAGGTCCCACCCATCACATAATGAAAACCATATTTATGTGTTCTATATGTTAGTAAATAATTAGTCATATCATAACCCATGAAATGAATTGGGTTTCATAAAAATTTCATAATATCATAACTTATGTAAAGTAGATAGGCTTCTTATATATTTCATCATTTCATTATAGCATAACTCATTGAAAAAGAAGCGAGTTTCATATTAATTTTATATGGGTATAACTCATAGAAGAGATAATGGATTCATAAAAATATTTTCATCATAAATAGAAACCATTTTGGGAAAAAACAATAATTGTTTCCATTGATCATATCCCTAGTGAATCGTAGTTTATATCAATGTATTTTATCTTACATAGAGAATGATTTAGAATGAAAAATAATTTGGAATGTTTCCTAAGGAAAATTACATTTCTTCCTTAGAAGGTAAAATCTTATAAAACCATAAATCATTTTTGAAATTAATTTTTTTTAAATAACCTTAAAATTTTATAAACTATTATTCAACTAAAAAAATATTCATGATAACTATAATTTTTTCATCTTGTAAACATTTATATTAAGATTACATTCATATTTTTTGTAAATTACTTACATGAACTGTTTAGAAAACAACATGGATATACTTTTGAAAAAAATTTAAAAAAATTTAGAACATAGGTATAATGTATTTTATTAATCATAATAGAAAATTAATTCATTTTTTACACAATTTTTGAAAAAAAATATCTATTTCAAAAGAATAGATTTCTGAAAAAAATTGTGTGAAGTAATGTTAGTTTTTATTATAAATGATTGATAAATTATTTAATGTTCTAATATATTGTAAATTTTTTCGACTAATATAATTAAAAAATATAGTATAACAAAATTCATGAGTTTCTTGAGAGATGTGTCATAAGATTTTATCATTGTAAACATAATCGTAAACAACCCCAATAAATAATGAGATAGTAACATTAACTCATTACCACTTTGTAAACATTGATAGTTCATTAGAATGAAGAAACATAATTAAATAAAACAAAAAACATCAGGATTTTAAATAAATTATTTTATTACATTCCAAATTAGTATAATATATGCCTAATAAAGCTAGATAGGTTCATAACACAACATATGCCTCAATGAAAGAAATTGAGACCAAAATACCATACCTTATGTCACAACTTCATTCATACACATTCTAACCAACTATATATTAAATTAATGTTTGAAGAAATTATATTAAGGAACCATAATTGTATATATTTTACCATATATAATTTACTTACGAAATTTTGTTAATCATTTTTTACAATCACATGTTAAAGTCATGTTTTGTGTAATAAACACTTTTTTCGTATATGATTTGATTTGATATTTTAGTTCCCCTTAATTTTAACATAGATTAATCATATACATAATTATAATGGTGATATAAATTTTATATATATTAACTATATATATATATAAATAGTTATCTATAATGTATAGATATTTGAAATGAAATACACCCTTCATGGAGACGGTAGGCAGTACGTATGCATGAATGTTGCCTCCATTCTCCTTGAGGAAAGAATTAATGAAATTAAAATAATAATGTAAAATTATATAATAATTTTTATGTCACATATATCCCATATTTTCATTAATACCATCAGTATTACATTCCATATAATGTTTTAATTAATCACATCGCTTCGTGAGGTGGTAGTTTGCGGTACAAAGGAATGACTTTATTGTATTTCTACAGAATAAAATATAAAAAAATTCATATGTGATAATATGATTAAATAAAAATAATAATATACTAAATATCATATATAAATATCTATTCCATCATTATATCCTATAGTGTTAGGTTGTTATAGAAAAATTAGTGACATTGGTTTGTGAGGTAGTAGTCTATCGTACATAAGAATAATGATTTCAAATTCAATTTTTTGATTGAGAAAATGGTTATTATTAATTAACCATACATAAAAAATACAAGTATTTTTAATGTACTGAGGTTATTATATCATCATTTTTTAATTATTATTTAAAAATTTTGTCTAATAAATAAAATAAAAATGCTTGATGATGATCGTTACCTATTTTGTGGGTAACATCCTTATATTTACACCAAAATCCATCATAGATAGTTATTATAAAAATTATAAGGACTATAAGAATAGATAATGTAATTTAGGACATTTTTTTGGTATTTTTTGAACAAACATTTTTTGATGGTGTATAAAAGAGAGGATAGTGGTTTCCTTTTATATGTGATGCTAGTGGAACACATGTATATTTTTGAATGAAAATGATGTACCCAGTAATTCACTTGAAAAAATAATTAAAAATGGACCATTATAGAGCCTTATAATATAAAAGGTCGATAAATTTATAGATAATATATTTTATACAATTTTTAGGTCATTTTGACCCTTATATTTTTTGTTTAACCATCCATTAAACACATTTATCTTTACCCATATTAAATAATTTTTACAATTTTATTATTCATTATGGTAAAAAATAATTTCACTATATTTTATAATATAAATAAATATAATTAAATGTATTTAATCCAAATTTTCAAATAACATTCATATAAGGTAAATATTTGAATTTAAAAATAATCCCATAGAAGTGATGAGAATGAAGGTTTTCAAAGATAAAAATTCTCAAATGATTGAATTGTTTTTATATCAAAATTCGACATAAAATTAATTAAATTGACCTTAATTATATTAATATTTAGATAATTTAACTAATTATACTTTTAAACCAATTTATAATTTAATATAAATTTGTATACAATTCAAATGAAGAGGTTATTTTTTATTCAAAATCATTAGTTTTCAATATTCATGTAAAAAATTAAACATTTTATAAGATTCTAAAAAAAGATCCAAAAGATAATATTGATATGTTGGTTTAAAATATAAAGTATTTTTTTTATAATTTAGCTTATAAAACGTCACTATTTAATTTTTTAATATTTAAAATATCATAACATGCATTTTTTGGAGAAAAAAGTATTCCCAAAGCATATAAAGACTTTACCGATAGTTATGTATTTGATTATCATTAAGTTATCTTTATATAAAAACATTGCACATAATATTTAAAAATTAGAAATTACTATTAATATATCTATGTTTAATGGAAAGGTAATTATGGTTGTATTTAAAGAATTATATTAAAATAATATCATGGGATTTTTAAAACTCATTATTATGTGCAATGCTTTCCAAACATGGGTTTTCATGTAATAAAATATATCAATGAAATTTAATTTTTTTTTAAACATAGAAACCCAAGGAATCACATTATATCACCCCTAAATGATTTTTTCCTCTGTAATTCATCACGTTGATACAAAAAAAAATTTGAATACTCCGACAAGATTATCTCTTCAAGTTACTGCATATCTTGTTACAATTGGTAGATTCGTTACCAGAACATTGACAAGGTTAGTGGTATTTGATTTCAAGAACATTATATGTGCAATCAATAATCCCAATTGGTTGGTTTTAAATAAAAATATCTTTCTCTATAAGTACACCCTCTATAATCAGTACATGTTAGGGGTTAGTTATGTACTTTCTTAGAAGTCATACATGGAACACATTTTGGACAAGAGATAGGTTTGGTGGAACTGAAATCCAACAAGAATCAATACTTCAATGTTCAACACATTAATACAGAAAGATATACCTTTGGCATAATATCAATTTTTTCACAAATATTATAACCTTATTCCATTCAAAATTACATAAAGGCATATTTTCCCCATCTTAAAATTATAGATCATGGCATCGATTATCATCCTAAATATTCTACCAACATTGAACAATCATGAAATGTTGTTTAATGTATCGAACCTTATCATCCATTTCATTGTCTATACTGGGTCCCAATATCATTATTTTCAAATTTCATTAAAACATGTGGTATCTCTACACTTTTTTTAGAGGGTATCATAAGGAGTCTTTTGAATTCCTTAGTGATAGATATTATTGTTTGAAAACTCATATTGACTAATTCATTTATCCCAACCATCTTTTATGTGAAAACAAAAATGCCATAACATATAATATATGGTATTAATTTTATCTCAAAATTACCTTCGGTCTAATGATGTTACGCATTGCTGAAACTTGAATCCAAATAAAGTTATTACTGAAGACTTTTCTATAACATTTATTGAAAGATCAGATCTCAATCAGAAATAATGGAATGTGGTACTCTATGAAACCTTACAACTTCATTAATTTATTTACTATAAGTATGATCCATTGAAATGTTTTCTCTGATAGTGATGATGTTTGTTTCCATAAAAATATGATCGACTACAACCCATATAACATTTTTCCATTTAGTTTTTTTGGAGTCCAACAACAAAATCCATGGTCACAATATCCAATTTGCAATCCAATACTGTTAATGGATGTATCATCCACATAGAAATTTTTTTCATAGACTTATCGTGCTGATATACAATGATTTGAGATAAAAAATCTAAAATATCTCTCTTCTATTCATCCCACCTGATGTACACTTCAAATCCCTATACATATTCATACTTTCAGGATGAATATAGAATGAAAAAATCTGAGACTCATCTAATAATCCTTTCTTAAATCCACTATGGATAGATCACATACATGGTTGTTGAACCATATCATTACATAATGACGATGTTTAATCTATGAAACGTTTTTAAAAATATTTTACAACTCTACATCTTCCGTATTCACCTATTTGATAATTACATGGAAAAAAGGTTGGACATTCAGTTGAGAAAGTTAAGATTTATCTCATTCATTACAAATTTATAGATCCATCCTTTTCAAATACATAAATATTTGATGCTTCCAAATATTTTTCATGGATAATATTTCATGATCCCTTTGACTGAAATGATTCACCACATTGTTCGCATACCGAGTGTGGTAACATAATGAGCATTTAAAATATTAATTCATCTTTAACCATATTCTCTAGTAAATATTTAACTCCTTCTAAGTGAATATAAACTTATAAATTAAATAATTTATATATATATATATATATCATATTTTCACCATAAATATAATTCCTTGATATCTTCAATTTAAAAATTAACTGAAAAAAATCTAAAAAAAGTAATTTTTAATGTAATATCCCCAACCGAAGAAACTAAAACGGTGCCCAAAGCTAAGTCATCACAAGATCTGAAGCATGTATTCCCATATGTGTGAGGTTACCAACTAGTAGGAAGGGTCAAAAGACATCATTGGTAGACTATATCCTTCATAAAAGAGTATCCAAGATTATAAAATAAATAAAATATAAGAAGAAATTTATAATAACAAATGAACATGCATAAAAAAAATATCTTGACTTAGGTACAAAACATAGCCAGTAGTAAATATTTCATGTTATCCTAATAGTGCCTAGTGAAAAAAACCTAAAATAAATAAAAATATTTGAATCCAAAAACGGTCCTAACTCTATGTTTGGAACCTAATCCATGTACTTATGAAGCACGATTTAACTCCCAAGAACATGTCATATGCACTTATCATAACTATCATGCATGAAGTCTTCTTGGGTACCCAATGACAGCTTATGTCAGTTGTGAGTTCAACTCAATAGAATACCACCAATGGTGTCTACACAATAATAAATCTATATAGATAGTTCATGTAAGTAATAAGTAAAGGAAAAGTAAATAAATGATATTTTGTGTTCTATTAGTTAACAAGACACACTGAATTCATTCCTAGAATTATTTCTAATTTCATTCCTTATACCATCATCATTTCATAATTTATTTTCCTCACATGATTAATATATTAGGGGTACTCATTAATCTCAATGCATAAGGTGTAACTACCCAATGTTTTATCAATAGAAATTCCTTTCTTATAAATATTTCTTATAATAAAATGATATCAAAAAACAATAAACTACTATTTACTATATCACCTTTAAAAATAATTTTACACTTTTCTATTTTGAATTTCGACAATCTAACATACACTGTTGTGATCAGTAAGATGTTTTGAGTCAAATAGAACAAACGTAATTTTTAGTTAATAGTAACCTAACATTATAAATAGTTACCTACACTTATGAATAGTGATATGAACCTTAAGAATTATAAATCATCTAAAGGAGTGGTATCCTCACCCTTGATAGTGTAAATAAAATTAGGCATCTTATAAGTGATAATATGACTATAGTGCAAGTATTTTTATTTTTGTAGGTCATAAATAATTAGTACAATTAAATAATAAATTTAAAATAAAATTTATTTTCTAAAATTTGTTCTTCAATTATTTTTTTAATATCTTCTAGTTTAAAGACATTTTATAAGACCTTCTGTAATTTTTGAAAACATTGTAAAATCAGTAATAATTAAAAAAAAAATTCACCTAAATTATGATTTTAATTAAAAATTAAATTAATAATATTTAGAAAATTATTTTTGAGAAATTGATTTCAATTTTTTAATTCTCCATGTCAAAAAATTGATATAGTATAATTTGGGATTTTTCTAAAATTCATTAATTTTTTATGAATAGTAAAATTCAAAAATTTAAAAAATTAGAAAAATATATGATTTATTGAGTCAGGGATGATTTTATGCTGATGTAAGACCAATTAGATATAACTCACATGTACTTATTATTATTTTTTCATTTAATAATTACTTCTTTTAGTCTTGCGGGATATTAATAAACTATGGAATTAAATATTATGAAAACTCTCTTCCACTCCACTATAAAAAAACAACCCATCTTTACCTCTTCTCTTCAATCCTCTAAATCCTTATACCCTGACTATGTTCTACCCAAATACATCCCAAGGATCCTCCTCCACTTCAAGAAGCCCTTGGTCTCCTCAAAAGTCCAAATATTTTCTTTTTATGAGGTTCTTAAATGAGATAAACTCAAGAGGTAAATTCCTTTTCCCGATTGTTTATTTTATTTCATGTTCATTTATTTTATTTTTTTCTTTCCTCACCTACCTTAACCCAAATGGAATGATAAATCATGTATCATACATATAATATAATTTTATTATGATAATGGTATAATCCATTATCATATCCCCTTCCCCCTTATTTTATAAGAATAAATGAAAACCCTGTTTGAGATGCATTAATTTATCACATTAATGGATGGCAGTTTATCAATTTTTATTACCATCTTATATTCTGGTCATGAAAACATTTTTATTGTTGAAAAAGAATAATAAATATTTATTTTATCTTATGTGTTGTTCTGGATTACTTTTTCACACTTTATGTAATATAATAATACAAAAATTATTAATTATGAACAAAATCGCCATGTTAATCCAAGCGTTAAACATTAATGATTTATATAATGATTCGACTTCACTCTAAATAACCAAATGTGTTTTATAAAAATTTAATATTATAGATGATCACTAATTTTAAATAACATCAATTCTTGAAAACCACCATCACCATACATGTTTTTCCGAATGTGAATATAAGTGAACTGATCATTAAAACCATGGAATCAAACAAACCCAAACAATGAAATTAAAACTCATAACCAACAGAAAAGGGGATGAATAAACTAAAAAGAGTGTACTAAATCATTTAAATGTAATATTGGTTTTTAAATTATTAATTAATGAACATAATTTGATTATTCAGGTCATTAATATCAAGTGGAGAACACCATTGGACTTAAGGTAAGGGATCCTTTTTATTCCACCTTTATTCAATAATGTCCTCTATAGTATGTCATTTTATGTGTAATTTTCAATGATGGGGTATTATTTATAACCTCAACTATAATTCCACCTTGATTTATAAAATATTATAAATTTATTTCTCTCCCATTAATCCCTTCTATGTACACCTGATACCATGCTGATATTTCGTACAGGATTCTACCCGAACCTCCAAAATTCTTTCAGGTAGCTCTATCTTTAGTTTTATACAAATGAAGTTGCCTTTTAATTTTTTGTACAACTTATATATAAAATTTATATGTTTTAAACTCATTTTTCAATAACCTTTCCTCATTATATTTTGGGGATATACATGTTTTTAATTGGTTTCTCCTCAATACCTCTTAATAAGCAAACTTGTTTTAAACGAACATCCCCAATTATTACCCAATTTTAAGTTCACTATATCCTTTGATTTAAGACAAAATTTTATTTATAAAATCAGCCTTTTTATTATAAAAATATTCTTGGTTCATATATGTATTTATATAAATCATTGTTTACTTTTCTATTTTAAAGGCCTTGTAGTATTTTCCATAATACCGCACAAAAATGTTTTAATACTAAAATTTCATATATACATTTCATAAATGTTTACACATATACATTACATCACTTTACACAATGCATTACTATATTACCTTATGAATTTACATGTATATTTTAGTTCCATTCATTCATGGACACTTTTATGATACACCCTTTTTAAAGCTTTCTAAATTGATTGTGGTATCCAATTATTTCCATCGGTAACCCTTATGTTTAATTAATATTTATCATGTATGATTCTTTATGTGGACATGAAACGTTATAATGGTTTCTCCCATATATCACACAAATTCATTGGGTAAAGTTGAGCAGAAAGAGACTTAATGTGTGACTCTCTTGGTTGTTAGGCTTGGCGTGTGATACAATGTGCGATATTATTGGTGGTTAGCCTTGGATTGTGGTACCATGTGAAATGGTTTTGGAGGATATCCTTAACATGTGCTACAGTAATGTTTTATGTTTATGGAACATTATTATGACTCCATGTTTATATTATTCCATGATTATATGTTATGATTCCATTTGTACATGCCTTTTCATATCATCATGTAATTCCTTCTATCCCATGTGCTAATGCTTTGTTTTTATGGTTATTCCATTATATGTATATTTAGCTCATCTCATAGTTCATTTGTTCCCTAGGGAACCCTATGCATATTAATTAGCACAATGAATGTCAGGAGATCAATTTGAATATTAAATAAAAACAATGTTTTATTTAGTTCTATGTTTTCATTTTAATTTACCTAGTCTTCCAAGACATTAGACTTTACAATCATTAGAATGTACTCTAATGTATAATTATGTTTAGAATGATGTAATTTTATATGTAAATGGTTATGGTCGCTATAGTTGGTATAAAATGCCTGGTCTAGTTATTATTGGAGATTATGAGTATAACACATTAGTTAGAACCTTAAAAATGAGAATAATTATAAGAAAACACCCCTAAATTTTGGTAACTATGCAGTATGTTGTTTGACAAGAAAATACATCTCTTTATAGTAACAAATAGGTAGAGGTGGCTCTGAAGAATATGTTAGAATGGGTAACACCCCCAAAACACCACATTGAGATAGACTCGAATGCGAATTGGTGAATGACAATAGGCCTTTCTGAACTCTTTGTTTGACACTCCTGGGGGATATGCTTTGGAAAATTCACAATCCTAGTGAAAACCATTATTTAGGGAATAAAAAATCCCATAATGAATATTATATAAGAAATAGATCAAGGATAACCTAGATTTAAACCTAGGTAAACATAATTTAGTATATACTTCTCCATTACATGTTTATCATCTTATGTTCATGTTTCCTTTTTTTATTATCTATATATTAGTATTAAAGAAATCTAATTATATGTTATTTTTCTTCGTTAATGGTGGTAAATAGAAGAACACATGCAAAAAATCACGGTTATAGAGAATGTGACGATTTCCCCAATGATATGACTGATATGACTGAAAAGGGTGCTCAAAACATCATTACTGAACTTTCTCATCTTGATCAAGTTATGAACAATAACTTAAATCATGTGGAACACCCTCCTACTCCAAGTAATGTGCAATTTTTTCTTGAAACCTTCATATGGAAATAACCTCCCATGTTTATAGAATTTTATGATCCCCTCCTCATGGAACAATGGATTAAATCCATTGGAATTATATTCTCTATCACCCAGTTCTTAGAAGAAGAGAACTTTGTGCTGGCTGTCTATCATTTTTATGGGGAAGCTAATCAGTGGTGGAAAATGATCAAGAATACAATACCCCAAGAGTAAATTTATTCCATGTTTTGGGAGGAATTTAGGAAAGAAAATCAACAAAAAATTTCCCCAAACCCTCCATCTCAAGATGGAAATAGAGTTCCTCAGACTCAAGCATAAGCAATATGAGTTAATCAGGGCATATGAAGAAAACATCACAATACTTTAAATGCAGGCCTCTTGCTTTGTATTGAACACAGAATTCAAGCTTGATCCCTTCTTTAGTGGACTAAAGTTATGATTATCAAAAGCATTAGAGATTCTAGACTTTGACAGTTATGAAGAGATTTTTTGTTGTTCCCTCAAGGCAGAAATATAGAACATATAATATTAGTGGTATCGTGTCCCCAGTGACAAGAAGAGGAAAATGGAATCTAATGTGGGTGGTTCGGTAAATAAATTCCATGATGGAATGAAGCCTGGCCATACCATGTGTAAAAATTTTGGGAAGAAGAATCTTGGGAACTTTCAAAACAGATCCAGGAATTGGTTCAAATGTTGAAATTTGGGACATATGGATACAAATTACTGATGGGGTATGAATAATCATGTTAATGTGGAAGATTAAAAGAGAGTTCAGATCAACACTCAGCCTATAGTGTAGTGTTACAACTGGAAGGATCCTCAAAATTATGCCAATAATTGTCCATTACCAAGGGTTGTTATAGACAATCAACAAAAATCTCCATGGAAAAAGAGAAGGGCTTATGATGTCGGTACAACCAAGGTAGATCCCGAAAATTATGCGGTGACATGTACGCTCATTATTCATTCAGGAATATTGAATGTACTATTTGATTCTGGTTAAACACATTCTTTCAAATATTTTAAGATTAGTAGAACTATTCAAGCACCACCAAAAAATTTGGAGGATAATTTATATGTTATAATAGTGAATGCAAAAATTATTGCATCTATGGTTTATAACTCCTTCCAGGTTAAGGTTTGTAGACCGAACCTCCCATAAAATATAATTATAATTATTTTAGTGTAGTTTGACGATATCTTGGGCCTATATTGGATATCATTATACAATGACAACATCAATTTTTAGGAAAGTTAAATCATTATTCACATCCTGAAGCATCCTCCAATTATTTTCAAGTGTACGTAGGAAGAGGAATCTCTTTCTGATTCAGTGACTCAAGTGTGGATATTAATTCCTTCTAAGTGATAATTTTTAGCTCAAATGATTGACACGCATAAGAGAATCATTCCTGAAGACATTCACAATGTGAGGGATTACACTGATGAAATCCTTAAAGAGTTTCATGGTATTCCTCTTGATCAAGTGGTTGAGTTATCAACTGGACATATTCTGGGATCTCTACCTATATCAAATATACCTTATATAATGGCCACCGTAGAGCTAGAATAGGTGAATAAGCAGTTGCATGAAAATATGGAGGAGGGTTTTATATGCCTGTGTGGTTCACCAAGGGGTGTTCCATTCCTCTTTCTCAAGAATAAGGATGGATCAATTCTCTTGTTGTTGATTATCATTATCTTAGTAAAGTCACAATAAGTAATATGTATCCCCTGCCACTGATAGATGACTTGTTTGATCTACTTCGTGGGGCCAGTTAATTCTCTGTGGTGGTCCTTCGGTAGAGATATCACCAATTAATAGTGATAAAGAGTAATGTTCCCAAGACTTCTATTCAAATGAGGTAGGGACATTATGAGTTCATAGTGATTACCTTCTAATTCAATAATGGTCTAGAAATTTTTATGGATTCAATGAATATATTCTTTAATGATTACCTCAAAACAAATTGTTGTCTTTATCAATGATGTTATGATATACTCCCAGAGCAAGGAGGAACATGAAGAGAATTTGAAAATAGGGTTAAATACATTGAAAAGGGATAAGTTGTATGAAAAGTACTATACATATTAGTTCTGTATGGATAATGTATCATTTCTAGGGCATGTTATCACCAAAAAAAGGATATTCATGGACCCATCAAAGACAAAGTCAATTGAAGAGTGACCCAAGAAAAAATATGTAATGGAGATCCACATCCTTATGGGTCTATCAATGTATTACCGATGATTTGTGAAGAACTTTCCCAATTTCCAAACCCAATGAACAAGCTAACATGTAGGGGAGTGAAGGTTGTCTGTACTCAAGACTATGAAGGCTTTTTTAAGGAGTTGAAAATGAGGATAGTCACTACGCCAGTACCCACACTCCCAATAAGTGGAAAATGCTTTGTGGTGTACAGTGGTGGTTCAAATATGTTCTTAGGTTTTGTGCTGATGAAAAATTATATGGTGGTAGTGTACACCTCATGGTATACGAAAATCCATGCGAAAAACTATCCTACTCATGATTTGGAGTTGGTTCTAGTGATCTTTTTGTTAAAAATCTAAAGGAAATATATGTTTGGGGAGAATTGTGAGATATATTCTATTCACAAGAGTCTTAAATATATATTTACACAAAATACCTAAATATGATCCTGAAAAGATTGTTAGATCTCCTCAAGGATTATGACTACTCAATATACTACCATCATTATAAGGAAAATAAGGTGACATATGCTCTAAGTAGAAAGAAACATGCATCTTTATCGATGATGAGAATTGAAAAGGATTCGATGTTATTATATTCTCATAGGATATACATGAGGATCATTAAGTGAGTAACATCATCAATAATTTCCCAATTATCACTCAACCATCCCTCCTGGTGTAAATAATGGGTGCTTAATGAAAGGATATGGAAACATAGAAAAGGGTGGAATCCATTAAAAATGGGAAACCCTTTGAGTTCATGGATAATGAGGAAGGCATTGCCAGATTTGGGTCACGATTATATCTGCCATCTTATCCAGAGATAAAGAAGGATCTTATAAATGAAACACATAGCTCGACCTTTTTTGTCCACACAGTGAGTACAATGATGTATCGAGATCTCTAAGAGAATATTTTGTGGGACAATATGAAGAAGGATATTACTGACTATAGATCAATGTTCATGGTATGAAGAAAATTTAAGGATAAAATATAAAAGAATAAGGTGATGATGCAACCACTACCCATACCAACATGGATGTTGGAGAAAATGACCATGGACTTTGTCACTGGACTTCCAAGGACATCCAGAGGAAACAATGTTGTATGGGTCATTGTTGATCTTCTTACAAAAATAGCACACATTATCATGATTCAAGAGGACCTCACATCAGATCAAAATTCACATATATAAATATCAATGATGTGGTAAGGATGAATGTTTTACCACTATCTATCATATCCGATAGATATTTTAGATTCACCTCAAAGTTCTAGAGAAGTCACCAGTATTCTCTAAGAACTGAACTAAACTTTAGTATGGCCTCTTATCCTCAAACTGATGGATAATATTAGAAGGCTATTCATACATTGGAAGATATGTTGATAGCTTTTTATATGGAATTAAAAAGAAGTTATGACCAACATCTTTCAATGGTTGAATTCAATTACAACAACACCTTCCAATCAAGGATTTGAATGAAACCATATGAATCCCTTTATGGGAAAAGGTGCAGAACACAAGCGTGTTGGGATGAATTTAGTGAACGTATGTTTCTCAGACCTAAAATGGTTGAAGAAAGGGTGGAGAAGGTGAAAAAGATTCATTAGTACATCCAAGCTATCCAATGTCAACCGAAGAGTTATGAAGAAAATCTTTGACAAGCCCACAAGTTTAAATTTGGGGGCATATTATTTCTATGCATATCACCATGGAAGAAGGTCATGGGGTTTGGAAATAATGGAAAGTTGTGTCCCACATACATCAACCTCTTCGAGAGTATTGATAATGTTGGAGTAGTGGCCTATCTACTAGCACTTCCACCTACCATGGACAAAGTACATGATGTATTCCGTGTATCTCTCTTAAGGAAATTCATTCCAGATCCTTCACATGCACTCTCTTCAAAGGTAGTACTGTTGGAGGATAATCTTTCTTACAAGTAGCATCCAGTTAAGATCATAGATCATATAGATAATATTCTGCATTACAAGAATACCCACATGGCCAAAGTATTGTAGGTGAACTATATGTATGAAGAGGTAACATGGGAACTGGAGGAGGCAATGAAGAAAATGTACCCGCACATATTTATGGCATAGAATTTAAAATGAAATTTTTGGGTCCAAATTTCATAATAGGGGAATTATGTTATGAACTAATGTTTAGTCAATGGAAATTCCTTTCTTATAAATATGTCATATATTCGAATGAAATCACAACATAATGAACGACTATATATTATGTGACAGTAAAACATAATTTTGAGGCTTCTATGTTTTGAATTTCGAAAATATGACATACACGATTCCGATCAGTATGATGTTTTGATATTAATAGAACAAAATTAATTTTTAGTGTATAGTAACCGACCATTATGAATATTAAACTACCCTTTTTAATAGAAATATGACCCTTATTTATAGTCCATTATTTCAAAGAATAATAACCTCACCTATGATTGTATAAATAAAATTTAGGCATCTTATAAGTGATAATATGACCATAGTAAATGTATTTGTATTTTTGTAGGTCATAAATAATTAGTATAATTAATTAATTAATATAAAAGAAAATTCATTTTCCTTGAAGGTGTTCATAAATTATTATTTTTTATGTCTTCTTTTTTTAAGATAATTTTATATGACCTTATATAATTTTTTAAAACATTATAAAATCAACACTAGATTTAAAATTTGTATTTTCAAGTAAAATATGATTTAAATTAAAAATTATATTATAAAATTGGAATTTTTTTTCAAAAATGGATTACATATTAAGATTATACATGTCAAAAAATCATTAGGGTGAATTTTTTTGTATTTTTCTAAATTTCATGAATTTTTTATGAATATTAAAATACGATAATTTGAAAATTAAGTTAAATACATGATTTATAGAGTCATGGATGATGTTATACATTTGTAATACCAATTGTTCCTAACACACATGAAATTATTACTATTTTTGGTTAGGTAATAAGCATTATTTTGTGTCTTTAGGGAAATTAATAAACTAAGGAATTAAATATTAAGAAAACCCTCCTCAACTCCACTATAAAAACCACCCCTCCTTAACTCTTCCCTTCACTCCTATCAAGACTTGTACCTAGAAAAAGTTCTTCCCATATCAATCCCAAAGCTCCTCCCCCACTTCCAATAGCCCCTGGTCTCCTCAAAAGGCAAAATCCACTCCTTTTAAGAGGTTATTAAAGGAGATAAACATGATAATTAAATTCCTCTATCTTATTATTTTATTTTAATTCAAGTTCATTTACTTTAATTTTTATTTATTTACCTCCATTCACACAAAATGGTATGATAACTCCAGTAACAAAATTTAATGTACTTTTGTATGCTAATGGTATAATTTATTATCTTCTCACATTTACCCTAATTTTATAAGAATGAGAAAAATACATCATCTGGGATGTGTTAATTTAACAAATTCAAGGATGATAGTTTATAAATTTCTATTACCATCTTCTATTCTGGCCATCAAAACCATTTTTATGGTTTAACTAGACTACTAAATATGTCTTTTATCTTGTGTGTTTTTTCTGTAATCCATTTTCTCATTTGATGTAAAATAATAATACGAAACAAGTTAAATATGAACAAAATCACCCAGTTATTGTAATATTTCAACATTATTGTTTTATATATTGATTCAACTTTACTCCAAATAACCAAATTAATTTTATAACCATGTAATATGTTTGATTATCACTGTTATTATATAACTTAAATTATAGACAACCACCTAAATTACACATGTGTTTCCAAACATGAATATTAGTGAACCGATCATTAAAACCTAAAAAACTAACGAACTCGAACAATGAAATATAAACTCATAACCAATAAAAAAGTTTTTGAATAAACTAAAAAAATTTATAATAAATAATTAAAATGTAAAAGTTTTTCTGTAATTGTTAAATAATGATCCTAATTATATTATTCGGGTCATTAATATCAAGTGGTGAACACAATCGGGCATAAGGTAAGGGATACTCTCTATTCAACTTTTATTCAAGAATTTCTTCAATGTTATACCATTTTATGTGTAATTCCTGATGATGGGGTGTGATTTCAAACCTCCCATATAATTCCCTCATGATTTATAAAATATGATACATCCCTTTCTCCCATTTTACGTCCTCATATGTAAACTTGATACCATGCATATATTTCATATGGGATTCTACATGAACCTTTTATATTCCTCTCGATTTCTCTATCATTTTTTTTATCCAAATGAAGTTGTATTTTCCTTTTCTATAAAACTTATAAATACTTTTTATATTCTCTATAATAATGTTCCAACATCCTTCCCTCATTATATTTTTTTTGGGTATACCTGTTTTTAAGTGATTCCCTCCTCAATACGTCTTGATAAGAAAACTTGTCTTAAGGGAACTTCCCAAATTTTAACTTGATTTCAAGTGAACTCTATCCTCTATTTTAATACAAAATTGAATTTATAAAATATTATTTTTTATTAAGAAATTAATCTTGGTACACCTCTTGATTTATATAAAATATTTTTCCTTTTCAATTTTAAAGGATCTATAGTATTTTCCATAAAGCCACACAAAAATAGATTAATGCTAAAAGTTGTTAAATGAATTTCTTATCTATTGTCACTTCTACATGACATCACATACCATGATACATTTCTATTATCCCTTATGAATGTCCATGTATATTTTAGTTCCATTCTTTCAAAGATACTTTTCTGATACACCCATTTGTTATGCTTTATGACATGATTGTTAAACCCAATTCATTCTATTGGTAAACCTTATGTTTATGTAAGATTGATTATGTATGATTATTTGTTTGGAAAAAATATTCATGAAATTTTAATATGGGTGATACCATTATACAACCCCAATACGTTAACTAATGTTTACTCTCATGATATGTTATGGGTGATGGTCTTGGCATTTAGCCTTGGATTGTGATACCGTGTCCAACGGTCTTGGTCGTTAGCCTTGGCTTATGCTTTCATGTGACATTTTCTTGGTGGTTATCCTTGACTTGTTCTAAATTCTTATTTTATGTTGCTGACACATTATTATGACTCAATGTTTAAATGATTCCATTTTAATATGTTATGATTCCATATATACCTGCCTTTTTATTTCATCATGTCATGCCTTAGATCCCATGTGTTAATGCTTTGTTCTAAGGGTTATTCAGTTACAACTCTATTTAGCCCATCACTTTTTTCATGTGTTCACCGTGGTAACCTATGTAGATGTTTGAGAAAATTGATGTTAGGAGATAAATTTAAATATTAAATAATGAAATGTTTCATTTAGATACATGTTTTCAGTTTTATGTTTTTAGTCCTCTAAGACAATAGAATTTAAAATCCATGGCTTTTACTCTGATGTATAATTATGATTAAATCATATAATGTTATATGTAAAATGTTAGGGTCGCTATAATAGAGAAATAATTCAGTTTACTATATCACTAGGGAAAAAACATCATCACATATACAATTCACTCAGCTTATATCATAGATCCAGGTTGAATCATCGAATGCTACTAGTAGAGGGAATATAACATCGTCCCCTTCCATAACTTGATCATTTAGGGCGGTGTTTAGTGCCTCAGACTAAATCAACATGTGGCCGGAGAACCTCATGTCAATACCCATCTCTACCAAGCCATGTGCACATTATTATTTATCCATTCCCCACACATATACCATATTGAAACCAAAAATAACCAATACCAATTTAAAACATAATTAAAAAACACCATCAGAATTTATATTATTCCATAACCCATTAACACATTTAACATTTACATTAAAAATTCACTGAGCACTATTCCCATTTCTTATTCCAAACTCACTAAGAATATTCTCCATTCCCCATAGATTATACCATTTAACATATTAAACCATTACCATATTTTAACTCACATAACTCATTCATCATTTTCCATGTATTAACCGAGTCATACATTTCATCTAATGGGAAAAAGTCATTTTTCATAGACCCGTTAATACCATTTAATCCATTTTTCAAGCCAATACAAAAAATTCCTTATCTATTATAAAAATCTTGATAAAATTATCCTTATTAATTTATTATTCATAACATTGACTAATTTACATGGGTTATTGGTCTCTATATAATCACAAATCAATTTTACACAAAATATTTCCCTTAACAATGTTTGAGAATGTCGGTGCACCCTATAGATGGCCTTAAATTAGTCAAATCAGCCTCAATACATCCCATGTGAATATAGGGGTTAAAATCATCATTTATATGTTAATTTAACCAAATATCTCCCATTGTATTCAAATCACAACAATTTTCACCCAATAATATAACCAAACATGCCCAATTAAAAACAACTACTTTGTGATATAACTTTTAGACCACCTACCTCGAATCCATTGATGATGTCACTATTAATAATATCCTAAGATACTGATAAAAACACCCTTTGAGGTTTCAACCTATAATCCAGAGGAAAATTTGAGTTTTAGGGATTCATAATGAGATCTCCAAAGATACAAACCATAATCTAAAAAAGATAATACATGATATGATTAGTCTTACCCTGATCTTCAAATCTTAAACAACAGTGCTCCAAATGGCATAAAAATAGAGGAGATCAATACCTTGGAATGTTTGAGGTTTTAGGTTCATCACAAGGGTTTATAGGATAATAAATGGGTTGAAAATATAGAATAATACTTGAAATACTGATATGAAAAAACATAAATATTTTCATATTTTAAAGGGGGAACATTTTTCCAAACATTTCACAAAACATGTGCAAGCCACAGTTTATGGTAATTCAGGATACATGGTTAATTATGTATCTCTAAATATTTTAAAATCTATGTTCCAAATGTGTGAAATTCCACTATATGACTTTTCATGATTTACCTAGGAAGGATGCACATTCTACTTAATCATGAGCCAACAGTTTTTCAATTGCACAGGTTGCCCAGATTGGTATGATTTTCTTTTGTTTTAGGTCTTGAAATCCCGGAACACCCATGAGGCCCTCTCAAACTCCAAAGAGTCATTTAATTTTACATAACTAATATTGAAACAAAAATTTAAATAATGGAATACATCCATTATGTATGTGATCATATAACCTCCCCAACTTAAAATTAATCCTCCTCAGGTCTCCCTTCCCTAACATCATTAAACTTCCATGAAAATTGATCAGGTCACCATACCCAAATATCCATTTAATTTTCTAGATTTTTCTATTGAAAATTACTAAACATTCATAAAACATGAACTAAAAGCATGTTCTTGCCCCACACAAAAAATTTGACTATGATCCACAATATAAATTAGATTCTCTGAAAAGGACACAAAAAATTCAACCCATACATTGAACATTGTGGATCCATAGGTAAACCACTATAATAGTGACTAAATCACAATATAATTAAATGTCTCCCAAAACATAAAACCCTCAGGGAAGAACCAACTAGTATCCATTCGGTCTAACCCCACTCACAGATCATGGCCCAAAATCACATGGTTCCATTTTAACATGTCTCAAAAAATTAAATGGTTCCCCAAACTAGATTACACCTAAATAAACATGGTTTTTTCCAAAAACAAAATACTTCATGAACATTTTAGATTCATATCTTGAGATCTAATGTTCCCATTACATAAATGAATGTCCAAATTACAACCAAAGTCCTTAGGGAACACGACCAACTAAAACCCATTCTGACTCTCATTTCTATGTCCAAAACACTAAAATTATACATTCTTAAGTCCCTTAAACTGATACACGAGTCACATACCCAACCAAACACATTCTAATAGGGTGATTATACCACACACATTCGGTCACCCCCTCATCATCCTATGATTGAAACCTCCACTATCAGAAAAAAACCACTAGATCCCCAACTCAACATTCCTGACATACCTGATGCATTCCCAACTCACAATTCCTAAAAAACCATAAGATCCTCACACATTCAGAAATCATACTTGTCATTAGATCCATCAAAAATTTAACCCCTACACCATATATTCACAGAAAAATAAAAACTAGATTTTTTATAAGCATGACTTCTTTTCAGAAACACACTTATCTCCGTGAACATCTAATAAGATGTGGGTCAAAACTTACCAAATCCATTACCTTCTCAATACAATGGTTTGTAAAACCCTTGACTAACTAGTCATAATATATCCATCATCCAATATTTTCACTCTACAACTTCTATCTTCATATGTTGATTACTAGAAGGAGTCATATCACTCACACCCAACACATATACTGGTGTTGTTCCCTTATATCCATTAGGACTCCACCATCACATCATCCAATATCCTTTAACACATCCACATGCTCTGTAAAACCAATCAAATTTACTAAAACAAGATGACATACTATCCAAACAGTATCTTAAGATTTCTATGTCCATTCTGAAGACCATTCCAAAATTTGAAACTTACCCTTTTCTCCAACCCAAGTCAAATTTTCTCGGGCTGGCTCATCCTAGAGATGCATGGATTTAATATTGGTATGCTACCACCTTACGTAACCAATTTTATTTCATGTTTAAGGACACTCCATTTTCTCTCAATCATACCAACCATAGTTTATACCAGACCCCTAATGAGGTCCTAGAACTGAACCACTATCACCAGAAATTTTTGACATATCTTACAATGCCCTTAAATTCTTTTAAAAATGGAATATTAAATTTAATTTGGAACAAACCTAAGCCCAAATACAATGATTGTATAAATCATTCACTAAAACATGTCCCAACTAACCTCTATGAGAGACCTAAAAATCACCTATTAGTTGTCTCATTAGAATCCTGAGGCCACTACATCAACTCCATGCATTACATCACACATCCAGGACTAACTTATCACACCCCCACTTTAGGGGTGTCATTATAATCTCTTTTCTAAAGAGATTTCAATACCCACGGACCATTAATGTTATATGAGCTATTACAAAAAAAAATGAATGGTTCCATATAGAATTCCTCCATCCAAAAAAACCAATATAACATGGTAATCAATCTTCACATCTGTGAATGGAACTAGTGGTCTTCTTTGATACCCAATACATTCTTAGGAACTCACCATAAATGGTTGGTGGTGGATATCCCACCATCCATACATACCCATAACTCCCTATGAGCATAAACTCAAATATGTACCATACCTAACCATAACACATTCGAATCTTTAGATGTATAAACCATAGTTTTCTCAACATACTAGAGACGATGTCAAGATTTTTTGAATGAAATCCCGAAGTACCATAAAAATATATTAAAGAATTCCACCATAACTTATCTAAAATGATGTCACCTACCAGTATAGGGACACCCTGGATTGTCGATAGTTTTAGGATTCCTTTATCATATCCTCTTGTCATATCCCAACCACCCAAACTAATGTGTTGTTACAAATTAGCTCACCCACACATCCCGAATCCCTACGAATCAATCACGAAACACGATTTCCTTTTCCACTACTACCACCACACCACTCAAGTTATTTTGAAACAACCATGATAGTTAAAAACCAATACATAGAGGTCCTCCACACTGATAATTTTTTTTTCTCCTTTATAGCTATGCTTCAAACATTGGTTTCACTGAGATTGATATGTTCTTATCCCGATTCACGGATTTTATGAACCCAAAAAAACATGTACCTAATCATCACAGGCCCACTTCATGAACCCAGTAGATCCCTCATGTTCTTTGACTTTCATGTGACCACATAATTAAGATAATTTTATATCATAGGATCCAAATATCACCTGATCCTATCTCAACACATATTTATTCACATGAACAAGACTCATGTTTCATTAACACCATTTTCATGATCCGTCCCAAAGGGTCCCATGTCATGACTACCCCAAGCCCACCTCTGATTGTCATGGGGATAACGACTATCATCGAGTAGGAATATCTCACAAATGGGGGAGGGGTATTTCTAATTACATGTACACACACACACATCTCCTATCCCAACATGATAAACCATAAAAACAATAACTATAAGATGATTGTATTCAATAGTATCTCTACCACATAGTTTGACAGTATGAAAACTAGAAAGTAAACAGGGCTATAATACATGTCCACCAAAAGAAAGAGTCTATCAAGTAAAATAAAAAGTTCCTAAAACTCGTCTGCAGAAAAACCTACCCAAAGGGTAGGTGTTGGATACCATATTGAAGACATAGTAGCACAACATTTATGTTTGATCCCTCTATGAAAAACTTTTTCCTTTTCCACATAGACCTCTATCAAAGTGTTGATCGTATGCACAATACATGACACGTGCGGGAAAATCCTATGTAGGGGTGAGTAAAACAATACTCAATAGGAAACCCTGAAATCAAAGAGGAGATAACACTATGAAATACATGAATTATAACAAAAATGAAACACATAAGTGCAACACAAAGTAAATTAATGAAGTACACCACAAAAAAAAAAGAAGTACAATCAATATGGTCATCTCCAATAGGTATAATTCCAAAGCATTAATAGAAAGATTTTTAATTATAGTCCACAAATCTCATAGTTTCAATGACTGAAAGAGTGTTAATAGTGCACATAGAATCCTTGGAAGAAGGAACACCGATGAGGTATTTAGCATCGATTGATCTCAGAGCTTCGATGGCACCTGGAGCGTCGATGGTACCTGAAGCAATGATGGAGCCCGAAGCATTGATGGCACCCGAAGTGTCTATGGATCCTTGAGGTAAATTGGTGCAAGATGCATAGATGGCCCACAAATCATCGATGGGGCATGAATTAATGATTGTTCATGGATTGTTGATGTCTTATAGAGCATCAATGGGTCATGTGGCCCCAAAGTCACATAGTCATTGAGTCATAGACATCTGTGAGTTTCTACTCATAGTGTTCATACTCTAGAAGAACCTACTCCTCAATCCTTTATGTCATAAACCAACATCCAGAAAAAAACTCTTAGAGTATCTCAAAATAACCATATCATTTCATAGGTCCCAATGCTGTGAATGACTCAGGAACCCAATAGATGGTTTGAATGTTACGGTGGTTTTTCATAGAAGGTCTCACCCTAGTCTGGTTCGGCTCCGATCTGACTCACCATACCTTACCTGACCCATCCTCCAACCCAAAATAACTAGGGCCGGTTTACCAACCTGACACGGCTCAACCTGATTTGTCTCGTTCCGAACTGACTCATCCCACTGGGCCACTATGTCATGCCTGCCAGGCCATCGGAGTGGGTTGTCTTCTGTGTCCTGATCCTCACACACGCAGTGGCCCTCACCGCATACCCCCAGTGACATGGCCGCCTGTCATTGCTCTATCCAATACGGGCTCCCTCCAATGTTTTCCAACCTGGACAATGCCCTACATCGGGTTTCCCGTCAAACCGCACTCAATTGGCACCATCTTCCACCAGGAAGCTGTTTCCTCCATCGTTGACCCCCATATCGGTGGACTGTCACCACCTCACGCTCCCCCAAGATCGACCCCACCACATATATCCTTCCATCACTACTAGCCGCCCCACAACCAGTCTTTATTGTTCTATCTTAATCCATTTCTTTATCTAAATTGTACCATAATCCTGTCACACCTCTTCTATTATACCGCGGGTCCAAACTGTCGATCTTAGACCATAGAACCATTGATTGTGGGTGCAACGGTTGATCCTTCGCGTAAGGGTTTCAAGTACAATTAATTGAGTGGTGAGTGATAAATAACATGAACACCCACTTAATGTATATTGTATTTTTTCATTTTGGTGTTGGTTTTTTCATGTTAGAAGGTTTAACGAAGAAACAATCGACACACAATTCTAAATCCCTATTCAAAAATATGAAAGTACCTATTCATCCTACAAGAATGGAGGAAACACAGATCAACCTATCCGTGGGTTGGATCATGTTTGTCTTTTTAATCTTAGAGGGAAATGAAATCACAAATTGATCAACATCCTAGCACAAGGTTGGATTATCCTTTAATGAAGAATATAGGTCTGTGTCACTGTTGATCCTCGATCCACCAATGTTCATCATTGTTTTTTTATATATATTCCCATATCCATGCCTCTGAGGAATTTCTAGTGTTATGTTAATAAAATTGGATTCCTAAAAATATGACTTATTTAAAAGAAACCAACAAATCATCAAATACATTTTTTTATTAAAACATTTTAATGATGGTTACGTATAATTTATAACATTCACAATCAGCCTGTGCTGGTCGATGTTAGATCATACCTAAGGTAAAGTCGCAGCTCTGAATGCAACGGTGCCCTCATATTTCTGATCTAAGTACCGCATTAGAAATTAGTCATATTATAAGGAAAAATGACTCACATCTATTATTTAAAACAAAAAATTTTACATAAAATTGTTCCGGGAAAAACGGACCTTAGAATTTTACACCGTCTTAGCACCTGGTCCCAAAATTTTCCCAATTATTTTATAAAAATAAAACCAGATGAAATAAAATTATTTAAACACTCCCCACCTTAGGGATTTTTTCCCAAAAATCCAAAAAAGTGGCTACTCAACAAAAATATGAGGTTATAGAGCACTAATCAAATCCTATAGCTCCCAAGTGCTATACCGAAGATTCTCATGAAGCCACTAAATAAATGAAAGATGAATCGACTACCATTAAAAGGTCATCTCTTGTCGATCATCGATGTGTCAGGTACATAAAAATATTAACCCCATCAAAAATTTCTAGCATGCCCTAGTCGATGATGTGTGATGGATCATGAAAATACCTCCTCAGTTGTGATACCAGGAAGACATAATGTACCTGGTGAAACTACAAGGGTATATCTATACAGTATTCCACTCCAAAATACCAACTCATAATCTGAGAAGGAGTGATATATCTCAGATATAACTTTCCACTCTTTCTAAATCACTACAATCCCAATTGAGGTGAGACTCGAATGAACACATGGAATCTATCCTAAAACTATAGAGGCCCCCTATATCCTATCAACATATAACATCTACCTACTTTGTTGAGTCCAAATCCGCTCCTGGATGAACTGAACTTTCTCGGTGGTAGTCCACACCTACTCTGAACCCATGAGTACTAACTCCCTTGGGTCTGTCCCTCAATGGGGTGTACTATATGGTCACCCATTAAAATATTATAATGGTGCCATATCAATGGTGGTGTGAATGATATTTTGGTTTTCAAAGTCCACCAGTGGTTGGTGATCCTCCCAACTGTAGCCGAAGTTGAGCATGCAAGCACGTAGCATTTACTAAAGAACATAGATGGTCATATACGTCTGAAAATATGTTTGAGGATGAAATGTCATGATCAAGAATAACTATGTACCAAACACCTTCTATAATTCCATCCACAACTATAATGTGAAACGAGCATCACGATATGATATGATAATTGATGGTAGACTGTGAATCAGATCTATCTTCTGCATGTAAAGGTGTCTCAAGATCTCTACTGAACACTACTCATGGATTGGTAGGAAGTGGGATAGCTTGGTGAGTCCTTCAATGATCACCTAGATTGTATCGTGTCCCCTTGACATACATGAATAATTCCTCATGAAGCCCATAGATATCCCATTCCACTCTGGCACATAAATTTGTTGGGTCAATCCTACTTGAACATGGTGCTCATCCTTCACTTATTGGAAAGTGAGGAATCTAGAAACAAACTCTTTCACCACCTTATTCATCCCAATCCACCTGTACTTATGTTGGAAGTCCTGATAAAAACTTATCACTCCTAGATGTACGACCAAAGGGGGGCATGGAAATCCCTCAAGAAGTCATCTCGCAAGGTCACTAGTGCTACTATGCATCATCTGATGATAACCACAAGACCCCAACCATTCAAATACCCATCAAGGGCATGACCTAAAGACATATGATCATATAAACTCTCATAGTGAGTGTCTTCAAGTTGTACCTCCATATCTAGCTATAAGAGTTGATGGGTGACAACCATCAGTTAGAGGTAAGATTCTCTATCCCTATCCTCATTAGATATTTGTAACACAACCTACATCTCTTATGCCTCAATCAACAACTACACGATGGATCTCTGGTGATAAAATCTACCACTAAGTTCCTCTTCCCAATAATATAGACCGTATCAAAGTCATTTTTCAAGAGGAACTCTTGCCATAACCATTATCTAATGTTTAGATCCTTCTGAGAAAATATATACTTGAAACTCTTATGAATAGAGTATATGGTAAATTTTTACCCCCTCAGGTTGTGTTGCCACATTTTTAATGAGAAAACTGTCTTTCTAAGCTCAATATCATGATTCATGTAGTTCTACTCATTCTTTATCAACTGAAACAAACCATATGAAATCACCAATTTCTCTTTAATCAAGACACAACCAAGCTCAATCTAGGATGCATCCCAAAACACCACATAATCAACATATTCCTTCAGTAATCTCAAGATCAGAGCACTTTTCATCCTCTACCTCCTATTCTTAAAGCACTACTGGTACTTATTTGTCCATGTGAATGGAATAATGTTACATGCCAAGGCTGTCAAGGGTAATACTACTTCAGAAAAATCTAGTACAAACCTCTGATAGTACCTAGAGAAACTCAAGAAACTCCACACCTCAGTAAAACTCTTTCCTAGATCACAAGAAAGAATTTATTCATTCATTGTTGGATCCACTACCACTCCATCCTCTGAAATGATGTGTTCCAAAAAGTGGACCTACTGAATCCATAACTATCCATCCAAGTTACTTTTTAATTAAGACCAACTTTTATGGAAAAAAGTGGGAAACCATCAAGATAACATCTCATCAAGCACAAAAGTATAAAATAGAACTATATGAGACCAACTTGAAAATATTGTACGCAACTGGAAAGAAAAATTGATAGGGAAGGTCACTTACCTCATTCCCCAGCCTGTCGCCGATGATCACTTCAAAATGAGAGGCCAACTTGTCCCAAACTTGTAAGAACTCCTCCACTATAATCTTCCTTTCATTGAAGCCTCTGGTCAAAATTAAGTGTTGTTTGTCGATCCAAGCAACCTGATCCTTGATTACACCCACTTGAACTGGTCTTCTCTTCATCCTTTCCGCATCCTCCTCTGAGGCCTGAATGGGGAGAACCCCCTCCACCATCTCTTCCTTAGAGGACATGATGAGGTCCCATGAGTTTTCTGCAACTGTAGAATCCTCCCCTATTACTGAAGAAGTCTCTCCCTTCCTGATCACCAAAGGATCCACCAATCCAGTTTCTTGATCTATCATTTCTTCATTAGAGTGCATGAGAATCTCCTCGATGATGTCTGATTCAATGTCCTCTTTAGTCTTTGGAATGTTAGCAACAACTTCCAAACTCTTTTGAGGGACATTGCCTTTACTAGAAGACATTGTAACATGAGGACTAGGTAAGGTTGAGTAGTACTTTCATCTCCTCATCCTTTGATTGTGCTGGATAAGCCTATCTGAATCCACAAGGGTGTTCTTCCCTTTCTTTGAAGAGGACCGAATGTACTATTCTGAAATTTCCGCTTCCATGGGCTCTGGGGACCAGAGTTTTGAGTCAAACTCATTATCTTATTCTATAACATTTGACCTGCCTTGTAGAAAATGGAGCTCTACATTCCCATCCTCCTCGAGAGTCACTTATTCAAATGGAGGAGGATCATTGACACTCAACCCCACAAACCGATTTTGAGAGCCACTGGAAAATCCAGCTAAACCTATGCGAACAGGAGAGGGAGGGTTCAATCCCTCACCAAGGACCTATTCTGTTGACACTGGCATCTTAATAGGTCATGGGATATAAACTGTACTCATGACAGCCCCCTAATCAGTAAGAACCCCCAGACAACCAGAAGGACAGTCCTTACCTGATCCCGGGGTTGTAACCTCTTGGGGAGAATTGTAAATGGATCTCACAGGCTCTGCATATGTGGGAGGGTTTCTTGGGACTAGCATCACCCCCTCAACCTCCCCTGAACCACCTAGAACCATCCTTTGAGAAGGGTTAATACCTAAATCCTTCTTCAGATGACCAAAAACATCCACAACCCTCAGCTCGGAAAACCTCGGTCCTATTTTCTTCTGGGAGGCAGTAGGAACTCTCACCTCCCCAATACCCTGATTGTCCAATTCAGGAGAAATACAATAAAAATTAGGTATCGAGTTTTTGGGACCATCCTTCTCAGTAACCCGCAATGACTGATCCTATCCCAAAGCATGCCGACATCTACCAGAATCATGACCAAGACACTTAAAAAATGAACAGAAAGGAACCCATGATTCATTGCACACCTTCTAGTACCAACATAATTCCCCTTCAACCTCGATGCAGATGGAATCCAGCAGGTTCTTGGATACGTCAACTTCAACGCAAATCCTCGGGGAAACTGGATGACACATAACGTGAGTACAAAGATCCGAACAGAGGAAATGCACCACCATATTTCCGATCAAATGAAGAACCGCCGGATTTTGAAAAGTCAAAGGGAGAACAGGAAGGGAAATCCAAATTACCATAACGCTGGAGTCACGCTGCAGATAAAAATCAAACGACCACCAAAAGAGAGAAAAATGGAAACTTGGAAGGAAACGTGGAGCATGAGCCAAGGAAGAGATGAGATCGTCTTCATTCGCGAACTGGATCAAAATATTTGTTGAATCCAGAAGTCATACAATCGCGCGATCCTACAGCTTCCAAGAAGAGGAAACATATCTGTCGAAGGCATCCACGGAAGGGCTACACTTCCCTAAGTGAGAAACAAAAGAAAGATCCAACATCGCCGAAGCTCTGGTGAACTCCTGGGAAGAAAGCGGTTCTGATAGAACTCCATGATCGAGCGACTGGACCTTAGGGAAGACTTCTATTGGGGGAAAGATGGGGAGGGTATCCGGGTCAGTGAAAGGGGAAAATGAGGGACCGCGGAGAGTAGATGAGGGAAGGGGAGGGCCCTCCTCGCCCCCCCCGGGTCGGGAAGGGCCAGAGAGGGGAGGCGGTGGCGCGGTCATGACCTCGGCCATCAGAGGTGAGAGAGAGCGCCGGAGGCAAAACGTGTGTTTTCAACACCGACTCCCAGAGGGGGGTCTGCACCAGCCCAAGTGCGCACCATGTTCCCCAGCTATGAAAATGGATTTGAATCGACCTATTCATAATACGAATAGTGTTCGAGCCTAGTGTGACTCGATCCTATGCCCGTTCCCATGGAGAGCAAGGGGTACAACTAGCGGTTACCACTTGGCTAACACCCCATGGGATTACCGAATCCATAACTAGAATTTCTAGAGAACTACAAAAAGTTGTTTCTCATGGATTGTGTCCAAGACCATCCCCAGATGTATTGTTTGCTCCTCCTCAGATGAAGAGTACATTAGGATGTCATCAATGAAGTCCAAGATGAATCATTATATGTAAAGATTGGATACTATATTTATGAGACCCATGAACATTGATGGGGAATTCTTCACCCCAAATGGAATCACTGTGAAATCTTTGTGGTTGTACTGATATCTTAAGGTTGTCCTCATTATATGATCATCCTGTACATGAAGTTGGTGATAGACATATCTATGGTATATCTGTAATAACCACCTCACTCTCTTCAGCTGGTCAAAAAGGATTTTATTCATTGGTAGTTGATACATATTTTTCACGGTTACCATGTTCAGGCACCATAAGACCTCACATAATCTCAAGCTCTCGTCTGCCTTCATCGTAAACAAAACTGGGGCCTCCCAAGGTGACACACTAGGTCTCACGAAGCAGTACCTCTATAAGTCCTCCATCTTTACCCTCAACTAAAGAATCACTGAGGGATCCATCTGATATGTAGTTGACAATATTAGTGTCATCACAATGTACAGTTTATTAAAGAATTATAAATCCTTGTAGGGTGGTAATCTAGGAATATCCTTAGGAAAGACCTTTAATTACTCCACCACTACAAGAAACTGTGGACTCCTATCATCTACTATACCAAGGGTGAGGCTAGCCAACAAGTGAGTAATAAGGTGCACCCTCTTATGTGTATGTATTTACAACACTACATGTGTTTCCTTTTCACCACCAAAGTAAAACCCAGTCCTGTATCAACAGACACACTGCAATCTATTATTAAAATAGTCAATTTGGGCATGAACTATGAATAACCAGTCTATACAAAAAATTATCATCATAAGGACTCAATGACGAGACCAAGAGATCACAAATGAAACTAGTAACCCCGAGAGTATGTTAACACTATTGGAACTAGTTTTTGATCATCGAATCTCCCCTCATATGAGTCTCTATGTGTAGGTATCGAGTCAACATATTCACTAGAATATGTGAATCTTGAATAAGGGGTATGGACAGAAAATAGTGATTGGAACCTATGCCTATCAAAACAGTATCTAGGGTCTAAAACACACATATTTTACCTTTTAATCATATCTAGAGCACCGAGTTCATAATAAAAAATTACTTGAATCAGGACTCATAACATTACACCAGCTCCCTGAACCCATGGTGGACCACCTGGGGGTGGTGGTGGTAGTAAATTGAACCTCATCACACCGCCTACTGCTCTAACTGCTCCTTTTCCACATCTGTCGCCATGAATACCACTCTACTTATGCATCCTCATCTACCCTGGGTTTCCCTTGACTTTATACTAATCATCCACTCTGTGAGTTAGGAACTCTCGAGCCAGATTTCCTTGACTACAACATGAGTAACAAAACTGGTCATTTAGCTGACTCACTCTACCCTAGGATACATGCACCACTGATTCCATATATTGTGGTCCTCAGATGGAGTGCATGACCCTCTTGGGACCCCACATCTACTATCAGCTACCAACAATCAAAGTCTTCGTTTCCTGGTGTCTGTTGGTAGCTCCCATTGTTAAAACTTGATCCACCAGAAAGATATAGACTAGAAGAGCTCACTCTAGTACCCAAAATTATGTAGGGATGCTAAGGTATATCATGAATTCCCTGATCTCCAAATATATACCTTAATCAATGGTCTTGTACTTGGGTAACGGGTCGCACACCATTTATATTGAGTAGCAAGAAAGATCTATAAATCTCTCTAAATAACCCAATACTGTATGACTGACCTATAGTAGATTTAGGAGCTTCTGTATGTACACGGAGTATAATGATTATAGAGATAACTCATCCATGAAGAGGCGCTCAAAGTATACCCAAAAGAGAGTCATCTTTTCATGTTTCTTGGATCACTAAGCTCCAACATTACCCTGTTGAGCCCTGCAGAAGGATCACAACCAAAACTAATATCTAGTCTGAAGGAGTCCTCACAAGTAGGAAGACATATAACTACCTCAATCCAATCCATAGCTACATAGAGGTTTATGACAACCCCTAAACTTGAGAGGCCACTACCTCTGGATCATAGGAAACTCTTTTAGCATGTGTGAATCCTCTACCAGTAGCGATGGTAGAAACTTCTATGCTCTGAGTGGTGGTATCAATCATACACCACTTGGGGGGTGCTACATTCGGTAATTGTCCCTGTACCGATTACTCATCATTAGGAGGATCATCCTAAGGATCATGCATTGAAATACTGGTAGGATATATGTATGGAGGAATCCCCAAATAAATCAATTTTTACCAAAATCGATAGATTATACCTGGTGAGTTAGCTCAAGAAGGACGTGATAATAAACTCATAATCTTATATGATGTTTGTACCATTTATTTTTCCCTGAAACTCGTGTTATCATGTACCGAGTGTAAAAGAATAATTCAGAGTCCTGTTTTTTGGATACATCGGCCACCACACCAAAACTAGAGTCCTTAATTTGATAGACAAAATTGAAACACTTAACATTGGTGCACAAAACCAATTTCACAGACTCTTGTTTCTTTAAGTATAACTAACCTCCTTTTATAACACTCAATCATGTGCCGTCCCAGAGGTTCGTAGGTCATAACTACCCCAAGCTCACCATAGATAGCCCAAGGGATGGTGACTAGAATCATTTAGTCATATCACATAGAAGGGAGGCTATTTTTTAAGTACATGTACTCATATACAAATATCCAAGCCCAATATGATGAAGAGTAAAAACACTAACTAAATAATTCATGCATACACTAGGATACCAACCATAGAGTATGCAATTTGGAAAACTGGAATGTAAATAGGCCTATAATACAATCCCTCGAAAAGAAAGTGTCTATCATGTGAATGCACATTTTTCAAAAACTCACCCATAGAATAACCTACCTAATTGGTTGGTGTAAGAAAACTGCAAGAAGTCATAGTATCAAAAAATGTTCATCTGATCCTTCTTATGATCACTTGGCTTAGGTCCACCTTGATCTCTGTTAATTCGTTGACCATCAACAAATGACACAAAACATGTTGGAAAATCCCTTTCTTGGGTGAGTAAAACAATACTTAGTAGGATTCCTTACAACTACAATAAAATAATACCTTATTACATACAACACAATTAATTTCAGTTCAACATTTTTTATCTTATTTTTTGTATAGGTTTTACTACATTCAAATTTTATTTTAAAATTTTTATGTAACATATTGGATAAAAATCATTTATAATTTCATTATTTAATTAATTTAGAAAAATAAATTTACTGGTCAATAATATCAAATAAAATACCCACTTTTTTTATAGGTATGTGACTCAAAATAAATTATTAAATTTCTATAGTAAAATTCAGATTATTGTGGTCTACAAGGATTATCACACACATATAGAACACAATATAAATGAAACAAAACAATAGTAATCCAATAATAATTGTTAATGATTTGGAATATTGGAACCTGAGAGGCATTGAAAAAATTATATTTGGGTTTTAACCCTCAATGGATTTAATGTGACCGTTAGAATAGAAACTTGAGAGTATGAAAATATATCATGTTAAGAAAACTAGAATCCTTCAATAAATTATTATTTTTTAGTAAAATATGGATTTATAATATTAATAAGTTTAATTTATTAAAATTCATATCATTTTTAAATTCATAACATCAAATTTGCAGATGCTTTTTTATATTTATTCAAAACAAAATTATAATTAGTTGAAAATAAAAAAAATGAAATTCTTACTAAGCATCACATTTATTACTAAATATTTATATTATCATAAAATAAGAATTTTGAATCATTGTTTCTGACCAAATATGAATTGATATATTAATATCATTAATTAAATATATTTTTTATATTTTTGAACCTTTTTTTCTATTTTTCCACATAACAAACATATTTTTTAACAAATTTTTTTATATATTATACATTTATTACCATGAAGTTAATTTTTATCTAATTTATAAATTTAATCATGAAAAATGGGTTTCATATTTATAATAATATTTTCTTAAATAGGTATCATTTTTAATTCCATTTTGAGTCATAAAAATATGTTTTGGGGGTAAAACTTTTGTTACCACGGTAAAGGTAAAATAATGTATTGGTTAAAAATAAAGGGTAAAGAATTAAAGTACCATAGAAAACCTCATTGAATTTTTGGGCGGGTGTTTTAAATAAATTTGAACCCAATTTAAATATTAATTATCAACCTAATTAATTGAATTTAATTCCACCCAAAGGTAGTTGTCTTTTTTAACAGAATAATCGCTATTCTATCCCTTCAAAAAACCCCACCATAGGTATAAATACCCACCCCATATTCCAAATCTCAAATAAAAATGATAAATTTTATATCATAACATAACTCCTAAATATTTTCTTTTTTAGTTATACATATTGAATCACAATGAATATTTTCAATTAAAATGGTCGAATTGGTGCTAAGTAGCTCTAGAGAGGTTAGGGTGTCCTCAATACTATCTTTTAAATTCCCAGTTCATTAAATTGTTACATTGTTTTTTAAAATTTATTTTTCATATATGAGAGGATTTATATTCAATGGTATTATATTCTTTTTAATTATTTATACAGGATTGTTTATTTTTTATATCCCCTCATAATATTTTCTTAAGCTATTATTATTCATAAATATAGCTTCCTCACTCCTCCATACCCAATAACATTTTGGGACATTTTTATTTTTTTTATTTCAATTTGATATGTTTTTATAAAAAAGTTTCATAATTTTATTATAATTTTATAAGTGAGATATTACCATTCCTTCAGATTATAAATCCTTTATAATCTTTTATAATTTTCATACATTCATGTAACCATAATGACATCCTAAATTTAGTAAAGAAAAGTTTGTGAGGTTTATCTAAAAAAGAAATCCATGCATGGACACTACAAGTGGATGTCAAATATGGAATAAAAATACCTCGAGTCAATAACCAAATAAATAGTATACTGGTTTTTAACTCTATCATCACCTTATGCACCAAAAATTAGTCCAATTTTATTCCTATTTTTAAACTCTCGGTGAATATTCTTTGGATAATTCACATGAAAATTATGAGATATAATGAAGGATTGGATGATATAGAATGTGTATAAAAATTAATTTATATATCCATTCCCTGAAAATAACCTTCAATATTAGATGATGAAATTTTTTCTATTAGGGTTATACATGTATCTCCTCTTGTTTTTAAATAATACAACAGTGTTTGATAGCATTTGTGATATGCAAAGGGAACCCAAATTAAAAAATAATTATTTAAATATGACTATTTTAATTATTAAAATTAGTTTTTATACATGATTAAGATAAACCAATTTTGTAAAATATATATTATATATATATATATATATAATGATAAATAATTTATAAATAATCCCTCAATTTTTGGTACTTCATTTTTGTTCATCATAACAAGTTTTCCTCAAAAATGATTTTACATCCTTTTATGAAAAAATATTATAATTTTCTTATCTATAATTTATAAAATGTATTTTATAAAATGAAAAAAAATATATCATCATATCAAAATTAAATTAGGGTGAAAACATTGGATTTTTTAGAAAATGTTGATATTTCTCTGAATTGTGAAAAGTTACATTTGTTGTAAAATTTTCATTGATTTTGATAAATTAAGTAATATAAAAGTCTCAATTTTATTTAAGTTGTATTTAATGGTAAGATAATTACTATTTAGTTATATTTAATTCAATTAACTACATTTAAATCATCTTTTACCATATTTTTTTCATAATTTATTTTTATACTGCAAAATGCATTTTCTTAGAATCAGTATTAAAATTCCTAATGATTATCCATTATAATTAATTAAAATATCCATTGATTTGAAATTTTTGAAGTTAAATTTTTATGTTATATTTCAATATTTATTAATTAAAAAAAAATTATTAATAAAAGTAATGTAGATAAATTCAAATCATCTTTTCTTTAAAAATATATTATTTGGAAAATTAGGTTCAATCATACTTGTAAGTTTCATATTAAATCAATTTATTCCAACTTTGTGGGTTGATTGTTATAAAATGGATTCTATAATTTTACTAATCATAGTTAATATTAGTTAATAATGTAAAATTAATTTTTTAACTATATGAATAGTAACTGTACTAAATACTAATTACCACGATAAAAGTTAAATGAGTTAATTATAGGTAAAAATAATTTAACAAATAATAGAAACAATGTATCCCTTATATTATAAATATTAATTTTTAGTTTTAATTTAAATAATTATTCTATTTATTCTATATTATGTCTACATTATAATTTTTTTGTAATAAGTTAAAAAATAATATTTAGATGTGATAAAAAGAAAATTCTATTTTGGAGTAATATGAAATTTAAATTAAGACATTGAATTTGATTTATTAATGGATTTTAAAAATAAATTATATTTTAATAAAAAATTAATATTAAATTCTTATTGATTAATTTAATTTACAAACTAATTTTTATGACATCAAATATAATATCTATAATCGTTAGAAAACTATTATTGTCAAAAAAATTCAATAAATGTAAATACAATATAAAAAGTTAAAATTCATATATTTAGATAGTTATTTTTACAAAATAATCATAATTTCTATAATTATAACATCAAAATTATCAAATTCTGAACATTTCTCAATTTTTAAAGGCATACAAGTTTTTGAATAAAAAGTAAATATCGTATAAATATACGGTGTGTATTAGGAAATTATAAATACCCCAAAGTGATGTTATAATTACAATAAATGGAATTAAAGAACAACTATATTTTTTACCTTTAAAATAATTTGATTTTATGTTTGTTTTTTAAATTTTATGGACCCATTATGAATCCTCCAATACCAATTATATATTTTAATAATTCTATATAATTTCTTTATGAGTATGACTCACTTAGACATCAATAAGGGTATTGTTTTATTAATTTAGTACCTTGGCCTTATAATATAATGAAATCACTAATATTGGGCGGAAACCATAAGAAAATGTTAGAAGGTTTGGGTTTTTGGTTATTTTATTATATATAGTCTAAAATAACTGTTTTTGAAATAAAAAATAATTACCCACCCAATATCCAATTTGTCTTCATTCAAAAACCTCATATCATGTTATACATCTACCCCCACCCCTCTATAGTCCTCAAAATTTTCCCCATGTTCATTATAAACTCCTTAGAATCATTTGTAATTTCCTTCTCAAGGTAAGGGGTCCTCCACTTCTCCTCTTTATTCAAGTGTCTTCTTGTTGTTGTATCTGTTAACATCATTTCATAATGTAAGGACATATTAACCCATATCCAAATTACGTTCCATTAATGAATAAATGATGATATAACCCATTAAATCTCATCAATACATACCATGAACAATCATACAACCCCGTTATGTTGCCAAAATTTCAGCGTCATTTACTATGATAATTGTTGCTCACCTAAGCTGAGATTTAAATGAAACAGGCTGGTGCACCTAGAATAATAATGTTCTCAAATGAATTGGGAAATTTTTTAGTATCATAAAATTTCATGAAAAAGATTAGTGAGTGAACTGAGTACATCATGAGGATTTTTCCATCATCATTTCGTGGCACTTAGAGTAGAAATATGTTTGTGAGGTTGTGTTTCACGTTTTTTCACATTTCGATGTTTCTTTTCATTTATCACGCTATATCATTCCTTACTATTCATTTTTATGATTCTCACCCCTTATATGACTCATTGATATTCATATTTTCTAATATTTTTTAATTTCTTCATTTCATTCGTTGATTATTCAATTATATGGATTTATAACTTCTCCCTTTCTTATGTATGTCCCTAGGTTATCCCTGGAAATTTTAAGTATGAGTAAATATTATGATCATGTTATATACTTTTTCAAAAAACAAAATATATTCCTTGTTTTATGTTGTCATGTAACTTAACTAATTTGGAAAGACACTATAATTATCAAACTTCTAGGTTATATTTTTCATAATATTAAGTAATAAATAATTAAATAAATTTTAATAAAGACCAGGGTTGTAATAGATCATATAAAGAAATATTTTAACTATTTATTGGATTAGGATTAGAAAACTACAGATCAAGCCTTAAAGATAAGAATAACTATAGTTAAAAATTCTTAATTTTCATAAAAGTATATATTAAGTTGTTTATAAAGAAAATAAATCATTGTTTTGATACTATAAGTGGATGTGGATCAAGAGAAGATGTACTTACACGTAAAACCCAAAAAAAACCACTGAGCTTGACATGATTGGGAACTGATGGATGATGATATGCCTTGGTATATGCATTGTTTGAAACTCCTAAGGGTTATTCTTTGGTAAATTTACAAACTCATTACAAACCATTATTATGGGTACACTAAATTTCCATAATAATATATTTTTGGATATATATCATTGAAAACATAGTTTCAAGCCAATAAATTCATAAGTTATGAAAATATATGTAATTTATAAGTTATCCTAATAATGTTATTGAAATCTTATTTATTTGTTTGAGATTTTAAAAATATTCATCTCTAATTTTACCATTATATAGTCTATGAATTCAAATAGGGTGAATATATTGTTATTATTTTGGGTATTATGTCATCAGTAAGATGTTTATTCTACTCCTTCAGGCATAAAAATTTGTCTTGAGTTCTCATCATTTAGAAAAAAATATGTGATAACAGTCTGAATTAATTAATGGATAAAATTATAGTTTTCAATAAATTATAATTCACTATGTTCATCATCTTTATGATAATGTAATTTAGAAAATCTTTGAAAATAATATTGAATAATTTTTTTTTAAATTATGATCATTTCCTATGAATTGATGCTTTTTTTACCTATCACAGATTTCTGGTTTTATGTTCATTGTATTTTTTCTGAACATGTTATCTATCAAACTCAATTAGTTCTTTGTTTTTTGTATTTCTATTTTATTTCATTTTATTCACATCCCAAGAAAATTCTTATACTCAGAAACCAAGTTATGTGATTACCATCACAATTCATTTTGTCCCTTTTAAAAAGGATGTTTCTTTATCCTTTTATATGGTTTTGGTTTTCAATAAATATATTTCAATATGTCAAAAAATATCATACTCTTATTAAGATTAAATTATGAGGAAGAAATATTTTAAAGGGGAAATAATGTAACACCTATAATTTTTAAAATATAAAACCACATTCGATGATATATGTGATACACTAAATCAAAATTATAAATATATAAAAATAAATATAAACATTGATATGACTTTAATTATTGATATTTTAACAATTCTACTAAATTTAAAATTTATTTTAATGATTTTTTAAATATTGATATTTTAACCATTCTATTAAATTTTTAGATATGACTTTTATTAACTAAATTATGAAATATATATCATCTATATATTGATAAAAACATAGTAAATAAATAACCAATTTTTGGTCATGCCTTTTTGTTATTAAAAATATTTTTTATTTAAAAATCATTTTAATTTATTTTTATGAAAAAATATTATAATTATTTTTAATAAAATTTAGAAAATATACTTATATAAAATGAAATATATTTTATATATAAAAATATATAAATTAATTTATGTTGAAATGTTTTTAGTTTTTGGATAATTTTTTATTGAATAGTGAAAAAATCTGTATTTATGTAAAATTTCTATTTATTTGGATAAATAACCTAACATAAAATACCCAATATCATATGATTTTCATTTAAATGTAATATAATTATTATTTAGTTATATTTAATTCAATTAATTACATTTAAAAAAATTTGCACACCATTTTTTATTAAAACTTTAATTTTAGACTGTAAAAAAGTATTTTCTTAATAAAAATTTTGAAATACCTAATAATTCTCTATTATAGTAAGTTATAAAAACTCCTAATAATAAATTATTGAAATTAAAATTTTTTAGTATATCTATATATTTATGAAATAATATTTATATAAGTATGATTACTAATTATAGAGTTAAAGTGAAATCATCATTTCTTTAAAAATGTATTTTTCATAAAATCACATTCCAAAATTCTTACAGGGTTTTTTATTTAATTGAATTCATCCACCTATACGAATTTAATTTTAAAAAATTGATTCTATATTTGGAAAAATGTTAATTAATATTAGGTTACAAGGCCAACTTAGTCATTTAACAATATGAATAAAAATTATAGTAAATATTTTTTACCATGGTAAAAGGTTAAATAGTTAATAAAAGGTAAATATATTTTAAAAAATACTGGAAACAATAACCAAATACTATGGATATTAATGTTTAATTTTAATTGAAACTATAATTATATTTATTCATTATTTTATTTACATTATAAATTTATTATTATTCAGTCTGATAAATATTAATTTTGATACAATAAAACACAAATTATAATTTCAAAAATATACAATTTCAATATTAACATACCTTTTGATAAATTAATGGATATTTATAAAAAATTGTATTTTAATAAAATATCATTATTAAATTATTATTAATCAATTTAATTTATAATTTGTTTTTTACGTCAATTTTAATATCCATAATTGTTTGAAAACTATTATTGTAAAAAGAAACCTTATTTTCAATATAAATGTCAATTTTATATCAAAAGTGAAAATTTATATATTTTGAAAAAAATTTAAAAAATTAAATATGATTTTTTGAATTATAAAATTGAAATTAGCCAATGTTGAGTGTTTCAAATAATGTTTAGATAGTCAAATTTCGAGGTAAAAAATTAATTACCGTATAAATATATAGTGTGCATTATGACATCATAATGACCTAAAAGTGATGTAATAAATACTATAAAGAATATACACAACCAAATATATTTTTTAATTTTAAAATAATTTTATTTAAAAAAATTTAATTAATTTTCTAATGCCATTATGAATTCTCTAATACCTATAATATATAGTAGGGTTTTACACTAATTTCTTCATGTATTTGACTAACCCCCACATCAGAAAGTTTATTATTTTACTAAGATCCTATCTGGATTTTGTATAATATTTAAGACCCCAATTTTTTATTAAACCATGTTTAAAATCCATTTTATGGTTTTTGGATTCTATTATTTAGTTTTATAGAGTTCATAACCTATGTTTCAAAAATAATAAATAATTCTCCACTCAGTTCCAATATAAACCCACCCAAGCACCAATTAATTTCTACTTAATTACCTTGTATCACAACCTTACTCTTTCCTCACATATATGCTGTCCTCCCATGGTGACCCCAATACATCAAGAAGATCCTCCCAAGAATTTTGGATCACTATATCAAGTTAAGGGGTCCTCTTCTTCTCTTTATTCAAGTATCTTCTTTATCTTATGACCTTTATCATCATTTCATAATTTTGGGATATGTTATTTGATATCCCCCATAATGTTCATTTTACATATAAATTATGATATACCCCTCTCACTCACATAATTCCCTCCTCTGAATATTCATACACCCATATTATTCTGTAGGAATTTCAACCTGATTTTTCTTTCCAAACAATTGTGAATTGAATACTTGTACCGGTATAAAATCAAGGGTTTTCACCTTTATAAACATATAACTATTTTACTGGATAAATACAAGTATTTTTTCCACACAACATGATCAGGGAATAAAATTGTATTTATAAATTATTCCATTGTATATAATCTTAGTGAGACACAGAAGCATGAAAATGAAATGAAAGTGATGGGTGCACCCAGAATTATATAGCACTACAATGAATTTGGTAATGTTTTAGTCTGATAAGACATCATGAAAGTGATTAGGTAGTGAACCAATATAGTCATGGTACTTTTTCCATCATTATTTTTTTATTATTTATCCTTGACTAATGTTTATGATTCATTGTTTTAAGACATTGTCATGTTTCCATGTTTTCTTTATGTTATCATTCAATATCATGCCTCATTATTCATGTTTATGATTCTGAAAACATTTGTGTATCATTGATTTGCCTATTTTTTAACATGTACTAAATTCTTCAAGTTATTCCATGTTTATTCCATTATTGTTATTTATATCTCATCATTTTTATGTATTTATTAAGGTTATCCCATGCAGTTTTTAGTATGAATTAATATTATGATCATGTTATAGAATTTTATGTTAAAGGATATGCATTTCATATTTTAAGTTCTTATTTAATGTTACTAATTCCAAAATACACAGGACATTTTGATCCTTTGAGTTTTATTATGTTCAATCTTATGTAATAAATTATTAAATAATGTTTAACAAAGATAAGTGTCGCCACTAAACCCATAACATTGAGAATATACTATTCCTTTTAAAGTTTGTTATTGGATATTACCATTGATTTCTATATTAATTAATAGAAAATCGTTATTTAACAATATTTATTTAAATGATTAATATGTTCTCTCTCACTCTATATCATTATCATGGATTTTACCTTCCACATTCATTGATATGATTCAATATGCATTATGTATTATGGAAATAAAATCTCAATGATACATTGATACCTTTCTCTTACCTTATCACCAGCTATGCATAATTTTTTTTTCTATTCATTTCCCATATGGATACACTTTTTTGATAATTAAAATTGAAATTGGTTTACATAGTTTCCAATAAATCAATTAAATGAGGATGTTATTGACTAAACTATATAACCATAATCTATTTATTATATATAACTTATACATATTTATCATTATTGATGGATGTTGACCAATAATGTTATAAAATTTCATTTGATACCATTTTAATTTCCAATTGGTTTATGAGGTTATTATTATTGATGAATTTAAGTACATTTCGTATATATTTCAAACATAAATTTAGGCATATGATAGGTGTTCCCTGTTATAACTCTAATTAATGGGTAAATAATTTATCTATAGAGATGAAAACTTTATAATACCTTGGTAGCTTGAGTTGGTAATTTTTTATAATACCTCAATGAACTGACTTGGTAATTTATTTTTTTAAAATTTCTTGATGAGCATTAGATATATTCTCCTAAAATTATTTGGTTTATATGGTATCCATAATTTCATGTTTTTTTCATGTAATTATGATCGAATGTTTTATATCATTATAACATTCCTATGATACCGTGATTTTATGATTTCACTCTCTCAAATCATTATTTCATGTGAGTATGTATGATTCATACCTATTTATGTTATCATAATCATCCTCTTGACTCAAATGTTTTTTCAATATTAAATTATTTGTTGTTCTCTTATAGTTCTTTATAGGTCATAATTTTTTTTATATTTCTCCATTTCCATTGGAATTACATTAAAAGCAGAACACATATGAGAGTTTTATTTGTGAATAATTTTTACAGCTTAAATGTAATTTGTATCGAGACCTAAATATGAAAATATTCCTAAATCCTAATGAAAATTAACATTTGATTATGGGAGCTTGATTTAATTATTATGATGTGTTTATAGTATATATTTATAGTAATAACTCTAGACGTGGGGATCGAGTCAACTCAATTGGTTTCAAAGTAAATCCTTGTCATTTTTTTGGAATTATGATTCATAATATTTGTTTATAGATCATTAGATATATAAAAAAATTCTATTAAGGACTACACTAAACTAGTATGACCCATAATACTAAAATATCCTTCCTATTTTAATTTTTACTCTCTATAGATAACATTTATGTTATCATATTGGTTTATTAAATTTTTATCAATGTGTAAAATTGAGAGGATGTAAGTCTTTCGAAGAATGTAAAATCCTCGATTTCCAATACAATTTCATATAAATTTTCTTTTGTAAATAAAAATGTTATTATCAAATTATTTTCATCCATTTTAATAAAATAATGAGTTATTAAATAATTTAACTATTTCATTCATTTTTATAATAGAGTAGATATTTCTTAAAATATTATTTTTTAGAAAAAGTGAATCCCATAGGTCAAGCGATAATTAAACATTTCTAGAATGTCCAAAAATCTCAAAACCATGACCCATGGTGGATAATGGTCTAACACCTACCACATACACAATTTTTTCCTACATCAATATTCCATCCTTTTTTATTTATATGCATATATTTATTTTATAATATTCTTAATTACCATTGAATATATAGTATTATTTTATAATTACATTTTATAATTAATTGATTTATACTCAAATAATATTAAAAATTATTCCATTTTAATTTAATTCTAAATAATATATGATGAATCACATCATAATCATAAAATCATAACATATACCAATTTTAGGTACTATTATATATAATTTTATAAGAAATTCTTGATAAATTAAATTTATAAATTAAATTTATACTCTAAAACAATAATTTATTATTTACAAGGAAATTAATTTAATTTTAAATTGTTTTTTATCTTATTCTCTGTATATGTTTTACTACATTATAATTTTTATATTATAAGTTTATGTAAAATGTTTCATAATTGAAATTCAACAAATATTTATTTTTATAATTTTGAAAAATATATTTATGAATCAATCATAGGAAATAAAATACCATGTTTAGCAATACTTACATAAACAAAAATAAATAAAACAACCCCTATAATAAAATTAAAATCATTATGGATTCCTAGGATTATTATGACTGAAAAACATTTTAAAATGAAAAAAAATTACTAATCCAGTTGAAATATTTTCAAATAACGAATATTGAAATCTAATTAGAATTTTAAAAGTTTATAGGAGTAATTTATCAAATATAAAGAATAAATGTGACCTTTAGAGTAGTAACATACCATTTAGAAGAAACTAATGTCATAAAAACAAGAATATTTCTACAAATAATAATTTTTCATTAAAAATTATATTTAGAATATTTACAAAAAGAATTTTTAAAAATAAATCTAAATTTTTAAATCAACAAATCAAATTTATCTAATGGTAATTTTTTTTAAATTTTCTAAAAAATTTATTTTTTGATGAAAATAAAAAATTAAACTTTTATTAAAGATCATAAAATTTATTAACTAATCTTTGTATTTTAATAAGATAAGATTTTATATAACCTTTATATTGATTAAAATTTCATTTATATATAAATATAATCCATTAAAATATTTTATATTACAATAATAAACCAACATTTTATATTTTGGAATGTAATATATATATTTTCTAAAAACTATTTTTATATATTGTACAATTATTAATTTGGAATTAATTTTTATATTATTTATAAATTTAATTATGTAAATTATTTTCAATATTTCTAATAAAAATGTCCAATTTAGGTACCAAGTCCAATTCCATTTTTATGAGTAAAAATAAGCTGTGGAATTAAAAAAGGTGAGTTACTATAGTAAATGTTAAATAATGTAAAAGGAAAAAATTAATGATTAAAGGCCTAAATTTTCTAAAAAATCAATTAAAAATGTGGTTAATCATTTTTAGGACCATAAATGTAATGCCCCAACCCCATTTACCTAGATTCGGTGCATTATTTTAATACATTGGCCTCATTACAAGAAATCAAGTCCCGAAGGACCGATCAGTTTAGCAGTCTTGGGAAATAGATTACATACATGATCGTTACATTATATTATAAAATGAAAAACAATAAAAAAAATTGTATCCATTTACCACAATCATATCCCTTAGAATATCCCTATAATTCAGTCATAATATACTTCTTCGAATCATGGGAAAAATAAAACAAAGAAAGGGTTGAGCTCAGATTCTTAGTAAGGATAACAATATAGCAAAAACATTCATAAATAAGCATAAATATTTAAAGAAATGTATAAAACAAAAACAAAAGCCTTTTAAACATAAACATTAGCATAATATGTAAAATATAAATTAAATAATTCCATTTACTTATTCATATGAATATTCTACTAGTTTAATAATCACATGTAATATCAATAGCTAATTTCATAATGATAGAATGAAAAATTCCATACATCATAACCACGTAGTCAAGGCCTTGTGCCAAGACTACTAATAAGATTTTGTCAAGGCCTTGTGCCATGACAATAGATTGTTTGATGAGACATACCGATGCATCGAGGTGCTATAGCGGCCTCCACTTGTTACTTATAATGTCCAATTCATTCCTCATATGAAAAGTTTTAAACATAACATAAACATTCGTATTAAAACTAGCTTGAAAAATCTTATACTTTATCCATAAACCATAAATGGTATAAAAATAACACATCCACATTCAAACATATCACAAAACTTTTAATACAATATAGAATATTTTTAACATAACAAATCAACCTCGATTAAAAATAATATCTTGTAAAGGATGTTGACATATTTGAAAATTATTAGTAAGAATCTTTGAGAGAAATATCCCTTTTTCATGAAATAATTTAAAAGTCATATAAAGGAATTAATTTAAAATATATTTTGGAATAAAACTATCCCATAACTCTTTGAAACTTTTGAAAGTATTTAACATTTTAAAACATTCAGGTCTATATAATTAAATCCTTAAAACCCTTTTGAAAACACGGACATTAATGAGAATGGTTTAGAAGAATAAATCATAAAAACATTTAAAATGTTTTTTTACTAAAAATTACCCTAAAAATAATCCCTTTGAAAACAATTCTATGAAATATATACATGGATAATAAATATTACCTTGTAGATACTTACGTAAATACAACCTCAGATAATAAAGAGATTGTGAAATTAACCATTACATTTCACTTTCCTTTGGTCTAGGGTATGTTTAACCTATTGTATAATGACCATAGTATGTTATTAAATTATAACAAAACAATATTAAAATTTATTATATCATACATGATTCATTTATGTCTTTATATTACCCATTTAATAATGATTTTCATGTAAAATTAACATTTTGGGTAATAATCGCATTCCTTATCGTATGTGTTTAAGCATGTTATTCTTGATCGTATCATTTAGATCAAGATTTAAATACTTACAAAATATAAACCTTGATTTATATATCATATATATTTATAATATAAATATTTATAATATATTGTTATATGAAATGGAAGGTAACATTTATATAGACGGTAGGTCGTACATACACATAAATGTTGTTTCCGTTTTCATATCGTATTGAATGAAAGTAAGTGAATAAGATTTATATGAGTACATATATATATATATATCTACATGATCATTATTATGTGACATATTAAATACTTATCAATAATATATATTTTTATAATATTCATTGAATGGTAAACATTGGAATTAATCTCATCGCATCGTGGAGACGACAATCCGTACGTATACACGAGAGACAATATCATTATATTGATGGTGAAATCATATGTAATTGGATTGTATATCATATATTCAGAATAATTAACATGTTATATTTATTATTTACATCAGTTATGCTCATTATTATACCCATCCAAATAATTAAGTGTTCGAATTACAATCTACACCACGACGTGGAGACGGTAAGCCGCACATACACACGTATTGTGACTTTGTCATTTAAGGTATTGATTGAATATAGAGTATGGTTGTACCATATTTATAATAAAATCAATGTATTTAGGGGGTACTAGAGTTTTTATTTTATTATGAAATAATTAATAAAGTGTAAGTGGTGGATGAAAAGAACTTGAAAGGGGTAGTGAAATTATTACATCTTCTTCAGGTGATTTCTTTTGAGTTGATCAAAAGGGTGCCTTAGTTGGCTTTCTGATAAATGTAAGAATACTAGGTTGATGTGAGGGAATTTGGGAAGATATTTGGTAAGGGGTTGGCTGAGCCTATAAGGCCCCAGCCTTAAACCTTACTTAATCTTGAATTAAATGAATAATTCACATTGAGGATCTTTTCAGGTTTACAGTTTTAGAGAATTAGAACATAACTATTACATCTCAAAAGATTACAAAGTATACACATCTACTCAGTTTCCATTTTTTTTATAAAATAAAAACTCTTAAAAAGAAACATTTCTAGTTCCATGTTTTTAGATAGCATGTCTTTCCTTGATCCCATCCCTGATCCTATTCATCTTTAAGTCCTGTGGAAAAGATTTCAAAAACTTGGGATGAGAATAAAAAGATCAGTAAGAGATACACAAAAAGGGAAAACTGTTAGTTTTTCAAAACAATTAGTAAATCATGAGTACTTTACCAAAGTAATACTTTTCCCCTTCATGAAGTAGTAAAAACTATTCACTGAATAAAAGACCATTACTTACCCTTTTGTAACCAAAATATTACCATAAAACCCATATAAATAACACATAACATATAAAGGTAACATGGGACATAAACATACTTAAATGGAATAACCATACGGTCGACTTCCACACATATCACTTAATGGAATAGCCATACAGCCGACTTCCATACCCAATGCATTGGAGGTTATAACGTAACCACCCATCCGGGTATTCATGGCACCACCCGTCATATGGTTTATCATGTAACCACCCATAAAATGTACAAGTACCATCATTACACATAAAATATTGAAAATATAAACATTTCAACAACAACATTTTATTTGCAATCACAATAAGTAATTACAAGATATTGAATTAATCAATACATTTTCAAAAATCATTTAAAAGAGATTTTTGAATCAATGTGTCCCATACCACTTTGAAGTTTTTAATGGAATTATAATTTTAAAGCATTAATGTCTATATAAATAAATATTGAAAAACATTTTTAAAAAATGGACATTAATGATAAATATTTAGAATAATGAATCTTTAAAACATTTAAAACGATATTTTTGTTAAAGAGTTTTTAACAAAATGAGAGACTCTTGAATACAAATAATTGTGGAATAACATTTAATATGAACTTTATAATATCATGAGAATAACAGGATTCATGATATAATATGCCAAAGGATAGTATACACACCATATAAGAGTGAATTGGTGCATAACAACAATGAAGTCTCAATAGAAATGTAAATTGAGATGAAATACATTATAAAGATGGTATCCTTAAATTAAGGATAAATCAATCACATAATTATGCGTGAGAAATATAAATACACCCAATATAAGTGGATATTAAGTGTGAAACAATCAGAGGTCATTCACACATAATCTTGGAAAAACAAAACCAATGACATAGATATTTAACCCAATTTAATGAGATTGAGTTATGATTTCCCATACAAGTTTGTAATAATTTATCAATGAGATGATTATGTGTATAAATAGTATATTTACAAAAAGGTTTGTGGAAATTAAAACATAGAGATTCCACAAATAATCTTCGCATAATAAAATCAATAAGTAGAGGTTTAACCCAAAGAATTGAAAGTGGGTTAAGAAGTTCCCTTATAGAAATCCGACAGCCTAACAACATCACTTTAAAATTCAGAAAATGAGTTTATGAGAGGGAAAATGGTATCTCATCACTTGGACATAAAATTTACATAAATAAGTATATATAAGAACATATCCCAACATAATATTATGTGAATTAAAAGACATAACAAAAAAAGTCTTTTTAAAAATAGGAGGGTGAAAGGTCCCCTTACCGAGTTGGGTAACTTTCAAAACGTACACCCCATGGAAGAAGGGTCATACAATGAAGATTTAAATACCCATAAATGAAATTATACTACAAAAAGTGTATAATAATGGGAAGTACATACACCAATCAAAGGAAATAGTGGCAAACGTAGCATAAATGTCACGGGAATAAAAGTGAGATGAAAAATCCCTTACGAAAACTCGGCAGCCTAACAACGCCACTTAAAACTTCCAAAAATGGATTTTTGAGATCAAATAGGGTCTGCAATAATATGAACCTAAAAATTAAAGTATGAGGAATATAAAATAACATCCCCAAACAAAAGAAATATGAGATTAAAAGAAATGACATAAAAGAGAGTACTTAAAAAGAAAGAGAGAGGTTGAATCCCTTACCTCACGTCTGACTCGTCTTGTTCATTTCTTTATATTCCTGAATAATAAAATTTGGTCAATTTATAATTTCTTAAGGATATATTTTAAATATTATTATTCAGTTTACATCACATATTATAATTTTATAATAATTGGTTAATAATGTGAGTTCATATCAGACGTTTTTGTCGATGTTTGGTACATGAGTCAAAAATGAACTTGTTTGAAAATGATTGTCCATGTAGTTATAAGTAAATCATCTCCAGAATAGTATTAATGATTTAAATATCATATATATCTAGTACATATTCATTTTATACTACTCCATAACATTTATAGATAAAATGAAATGAAATGCACCGTTCATGGAGATGGTAGGCCGTACTTACGCATGAACGCTACTTTCATTTCTTTGTCATATTAATGGAATTAAAAATAATTGAGAGATATATATATTATAATTAAATTATAATATATATGTTATATAGGTCACATATTTTCATTAATTTCATTCTTTATACATTCCATGTATTGCATGAACGAGTCACATCACTTGACTGGCGGTAGTCCACACTTCCTCGTATGACATTATCGCATTTGCACAACATGAAAAACATAAAGGCATGTTTTAAATATATAATTAATAAGCATATAAAAAACATAAATACCATATATATCATATATAAAATATAGTGGCATCATAATGTCCACCATGAAAGGTGTTAAGAAAATATTGAACAATCATCATTTCGTGAGGTAGCAATTCGCCATCCACAGAAACAATATGTTCTTTAACCATTAGACGAAGGTCTATGTAAGTGTATCTAGAATACTTCTCATAAAAACATCCTAGTATATTTAATATACTGGTTTTGTTACAAAATAAAGGAATAAAAAGTGTTTATAGGGTTGGAGAAGCAAAATAAAACAAAAGAACACAAGGGAAGACATTACCTTTAAATCGGGTAACTCTTTTTAATTTGAGCTCAAAGGCTTCCTTGGAAAGGATTATGCCCAAAGGTGAGGATTCAATGATGAATAGAGGAATGTGGAGGGATTAAATGGGCAGGGTGTTTCCAAGTCAAAGGCTTGAGAGGTGTGTTTAAGGTGGTAGAGGTGGGGGCCTTTTATAAGAGGAGAGGAGGGGCACTCTTGGAAAGTTATAAACATTTACTATATTATAAAATGATTTTCGGATTTTAAAGGTCACAAAATTATATATTTCAAGGATAAGGTGATAAGAGTTCGAAATACACACATAAAATTGGTTTTTGACCTATGTAGGTCTTAGATTGTACATTATCGTTTCATTTTATTTAAATCGTTAAATAATGAGGTAATCACTGCATCATCATGGTGTCATAAATAATTTAATTTATTTAATGTCTAAAAATTATAAAAAAATATCATTATGTAGGAAATAGTTTTATCTTTATAATGAATATTTATAGTAAAAAATATGACTTGTATAACCCCATTTAAATATTCTTTTTGTAAAACAACTCATGTTTGTGATATTTTTATTTTAACATTAAATAAAACGTTATTTATGTCATTTTCCTACCAAAGTGGCTCCATGGGGTCCCCAAGTTGACCCATGGATTTTCTTGGTCGGACATGACATATCCAATGAGGGTAGGACATGTTTCTAGTTCATTTAATATTATTAAAACATTATTTTTACATTAAATTACACTAATCACCTTTAATCGCGATTAATAAAACTTAAAAGTTACTATTCATCAAAAATTATATTAATCTCATTGAACCATATTTTACTTCCTAATGATAACCATGTATGTCGGATTTTTGAAAATCAAATCACAGAAGTGGTAAATTTTCATTTAAACGAAAAATCAGTTTCTTTAACTACCACTTAGTGGTTTCACTATTCATCAAAAATTGATGTTTTTCAGAAAAATACAAAAAAATCACCCTAAGCTATATTTGATATTAGGAATTCAAAAATGATTTCTATTTTACAAAATTCAAAACATATATGTTGCATTAATTAATTTAATAATTTATTCCCGCTGTCAAAACAAATAGCGTGTTTTTAAGAAACAATATCTATTAAAAGATTGACACTAGTTTAAGTCCAATTTCAAAGTGAAATTAATTACAATGACCACCATTAAATTAAATGGTAAAAATATATTCTAAATAAACTCTAATATCAATTAAAAATATAATCTATCCATATAAATAAATCATATTAAAATAAGGTTTTGAATTAAAATGCAACATTTTCAATAAAAATGATATTTATCAGAAAAATAATAAAAATTTACACAAAGTAAATTTTGATGTCCGGATTCCAAAGAAGGATTTTATTTTGTCAAATACAACATATAATATTTTCAAAAGTATATTTTAAAAGGGTTCTCCATCAAAAGACGGTTAATCGACCTTTTAAATAATATTAGAAGATTTATGCTTAAAATTGGATTCATTTGCATTTTAAGCCTCTAAAATTTATTGGATAAAAGTAAAAATATTTGACAAACATATATAATAATTTTGTAGTTTGTTCCGTTCTTTCCCGCCATTATAATGGCTAGGCGTTAACTACCATTTAAAATAATATTATTTTATTATTAGAGTGCAACGTAAGATTTCAAAGAAACTCATTGTTGCGTATTGGGTATGCCATCGAGCATAGTGTTCCCTTTAAAGTAATATTAATATTTTATTCAAAAATATGGATAAATATGAAAACTTCATATTCTTTATTTACCTGGGGTGTTACATCCTTCCCCCCATTTGGGAATTGCGTCCTCGCAATTTTAAAAATTGGGCTTGGAAACTTCATTGAAAATCCCAAATCGGAACAAGAGTCAGTAAAACTATCACTTTAAAATAAAGAAAGAGAAGTTCAAAGGTCACCTGAGTTAACCCATACTAGGATTCCATGTAGGAAAACATGGACATGGAGGAGAAAAAAAGGGTCATGTTTCGAGGGAGAGTGATAGAAAACATGTTTAAGAGAACGTTAACCACCAGAAAACCACAAACTTGTGATGGGTTAAACGGTATTTGATTCCCCAGTAGGAAAAATTAACAGACAAAATTTTTGTTTTTAAGTTAATTTTCATTGAGAAATTTTTTATGACCGTAACTAAAACATAATGAAACATACTTACTTGTCATGTTGACTTTCAACTTTTACTAGATTTCTTACACGAACTCATATTTTTTCCAAAATATGAGTATTTAGGATGACTTGTTTACATTAAGAGAGCTATAATCAACTTCTAGAGAATCACCTAATACACAAAAGAGAACTATATACTTCCCATGTCTTTAGACCATAACCAAAACTAAAAACAAAAAGGTTAGTATGAGATCAGATAATACCCAAAAAGGATACTCCTTTATAAAAAGGAAATCTATTATTAATCTCCAAAATTTGTCCAACAAGACCCAAAGTTCAACGAAGACCAAAAGTAAACCAAACTAATATTGAAACCCAAATATTTGAAGGATTTAATCACATAGTCTTTCAAGTTAAATCATAACATTTATCTCTAAACAACATCAGTTTCTCTTAAAGTCTCGTATTGAAAAGTAATTAACCTAATCACATATCCTTCATGGTAAGTTAATAATTTCAATAGATAACCCAAAATATACTTACTCTTGATTCCTAAAATCATCTAACTAAAAAGAATTAGTCAAAATAACCTGGGACTTCACGCAGTCCAGTGGTAGGCAATAAATACCAGTCACACTTTGGTTGTGGGTTCTATTCCCATAGCTTTGTCCGACGCGATGTGTTGTCACACGGTCTACGTGTTTTACTTTTTCCAAAACTACATAATTCTTAAAATATTCCCCAAAACGAGATAAAATCTTCAAAAATTATCATAACATATTTTAACCTCAAGTTTATCTCATGAAGTTTATTTTCCATCATATCATAGAGTAACCCATAATTACCTAAAAAGTAGGGATCATATAAACCCTAATGGTTACCTATATAATTATTACCTAAACTTCCACATTGAGTTGGTCATCTCGTACATGATGCATTAGAGAACTAACCAAGGTTAAAGTGGTTGATCATGAATCCTTGATAGTTGGTTTATCACAACCATGAGATTCCTCATAGAATCCCCCATTTCATCCAGTCTCTTAATCAGAGAACCACCACAGTTTCCATCAAACCCATTGTCACTTTGGTGCCTGCTAGATCCATCCATTTACTAAAAACAGAAGTGTCAGTGTGCGTATATCAACAAAATCATCATATACTAATAAGGAGGATAAACACTAAGATATACTTACTCATTCACTTTATCTAAAAACTATGACTCTTTCTGAAATCCTATCCATTATGGTAATGTCACTTATGCTTATAGAATACACTATCCTCTAAGGTTATCTAAACCGACCTCTGATACCAACTATAAGGCCCCTACCTTAAACCTTAATTAATCTTGAATTAAATGAATAATTCACATTGAGGATCTTTTTAGGTTTAGAGTTTTATAGAATTAGGAAATAACTATTACATCTCAAAATATTACAAAGTAGACACATCTACTAAGTTTCCATTTTTTTAAAAATAAAAACTCTTAAAAAGAAACATGTCTACTTCCGTGTTTTTAGATAGCATGTCTTTCCCTGATCCCATCCTTGATCCTATTCATCTTTACGTCCCGTGGAAATTTTTTTAAAAACTTGGGATGAGCATAAAAATCTCAGTAAGAGATACACAAAAAGGGAAAACTGTTAGTTTTTCAAAACAATAAGTAAATCATGAGTACTTTACCAAAGTAATACTTTTCACCTTTATGAAGTAGTAAAAACAATTCACTGAATAAAAGACCATTACTTACCCTTTTGTAACCAAAAGATTACCATAAAACCCATATAAAGAACACATAACATATCAAGGTAACTTGGGACATAAACATACTTAAATGGAATAACCATACGGTCGACCTCTACACATATCACTTAATGGAATAGCCATACAGCAGACTTCCATACCCAATGCATTGGAGGTTATAACGTAACCACTCATCCTGGTATTCACAGCACCACCCGTCATTTGGTTTATCACGTAACCACCCGTAAAATGTCCAAGTACCATCATTACACATAAAATATTGAAAATATAAACATTTCAACAACAACATTTCATTTTTAATCACAATAAGTAATTCCATGATATTGAATTAGTCAATCCATTTTGAAGAATAATTTAAAAGATATTTTTGAATCAAAGTGTCCCATACCACTTTGAAGATTTTAATGGAATTATAATTTTAAAGAATTAATGTCCATATAAATAAATAATTAAAACCATTTTGAAAACATGGACATTAAAGATAAATATTTAGAAGAATGAATCTTTAAAACATTTAAAACGATATTTTTGTTAAAGAGTTTTTAACAAAATGAGAGACTCTTGAATACAAATAATTGCAGAATAACATTTAATACGAACATTATAATATAATGAGAATAATGGGATTCATGATATAAAATACCAAAGGACAGTATACACACCATATAAGAGTGAATTGGTGCATAACAACAAGGAAGTCTCAATAGAAATGTAAATTGAGATGAAATCCATTATAAAGATGGTATCCTTAAATTAAGGATAACTCTATCACATAATTATGTGTGAGAAATATAAATACACCCAATATAAGTGTATATTAATTGTGAAACAATCAGAGGTCATTCACACATAATATTGGAAAAACAAAACCAATGACATAGATATTTAACTCAATGAAATGAGATTGAGTTATGATTTCCCATACAAGTTTGTAAGAATTTATCAATGATATGATTATGTGTAGAAATAGTATATCCACACAAAGTTTTGTGGAAATTAAAACATAGAGATTCCACACATAATATTGGCAAAATAAAATCAATAAGTAGATGTTTAACCCAAATAATTTAAAGTGGGTTAAGAAGTTCCCTTACAGAAATCTGACAGCCTAACGACATCACTTTAAAATTTAGAAAATGAGTTGATCAGAGAGAAAATGGTATCTAATAACTTGGACATAAAATTTACATAAATAAGGATATATAATAACATATCCCAATATAATAGTATGTGAATTAAAAGACATAACAAAAGAAGTCTTTTTAAAAGAGGAGGGTGAAAGGTCCCCTTACCGAGTTGGGTAACTTTCAAAACGTACAACCCATGGAAGAAGGGTCATACAATGAAGATGTATATACCCATAAATGAAATTATACTACACAAATTGTATAATAATTGGTAGTACATACACCACTCAAAGGAAATAGTGGAAAATGTAGCATAAATGTCACGAGAATAAAAGTGAGATGAAAAATCCCTTATGAAAACTCGGCAGCCTAACGGCGCCACTTAAAACTTTCAAAAATGGATTTTTGAGATCAAATAGGGTCTCTAATAATATGAACATAAAAATTAAAGTATTAGGAATATAAAATAACATCCCTAAACATAATAAAGATGATCTTAAAAGAAATGACATAAAAGAGTGTACTTAAAAAGAAAGAGAGAGGTTGGATCCCTTACCTCATGTTTGACTTGTCTTGTTTGTTTCTTTATATTCATGAATCATAAACATTGGTCAATTTATAATTGCTTAAGGATATCTTTTAAAGATTATTATTCAGTTAATATCACATATTATAATGTGACAATAATTGGTTAATAATGTGAGTTCATATCAGACGTTTTTGTCGATGTTTGGTACATGATTCAAAAACGAACTTGTTTGAAAATGATTGTCCATGTAGTTATAAGTAAATCATATCCAGAATAGTATTAATGATTTAAATATCATATATATCCATTACATATTCATTTTATACTACTCCATAACATTTGGAGATAAAAAGAAATGAAATGCACCGTTCATGGAGACGGTAGGCCGTACGTACGCATGAACGCTACTTTCATTTATTTGTCATATTAATGGAATTAAAAATAATTAATAGATATATATATTATAATTATAGTATAATATATATGTTATATAGGTCACATATGTTCACTAATTTCATTCTTTATACATTCCATGTATTGCATGAACGAGTCACATCACTTGAGGGGGCGGTAGTCCACACATCCTCGTATGAAATTATCGCATTTGCACAACATGAAAAGCATAAAGGAATGTTTTAGATATAAAATTCAGAAGCATATAGAAAACATAAATACCATATATATCATATATAAAATATAGTGACATCATAATGGCCACCATGAAAGGTGTTAAGAGAAGATTGAACAATCATCATTTTGTGAGGCAGCAATTCTCCATCTACAGAAACAGTATGTTCTTTAACCATTAGACGAAGGTGTGTGTTAGTGTAGCTCAAATAATTCTCATAAATACATGATGGTATATTGAAGATACTGGTTTTGTTACAAAATAAATTAATAAAAAGAGTTTAGAGGGTTGGAGAAGCAGAGTAAAACAAAATAACACAACACTACTACAAAAACGGGCAATAACAGCGCTAAAATCGGCCTTTAACAGCGCTAAAAAAGCGCTGTAAAGCTCAGCGCTGATAAAGGGGGGGGGGGGGGTCCTTTAACAGCGCTTTTTTAGCGCTGTTAAATGTCACCTTTAATGGCGCTAAAAAAGCGCTGTTAAAGGATACCTTTAACAGCGCTAAAAAAGCGCTGTTATATGTTGCATTTAACAGCACTTTTTTAGCACTATTAAATATCTCCTTTAACAGCGCTTTTTTAGCGCTGTTAAATGTCGCCTTTAACAGCGCTAAAAAAAGCACTGTTAAATCCCTGCCTGCTGCTAATAAAATACCTGCACTAGTACAGCCAGCCGAGCAGACCTGCACAAAAACCAACCACAGACCTGCACAAAAACCAGTATCAATAGGATAGATCCTACCATGAACTCGAACCCCACTAATGGATAGATCACCCCTCCCCTGGAAAGAACCCAACTCCTTGATGGAAAGATCCCCACCTTCACCTAGACAGATCCCCCCAACAATAGACCCCCCAACTACACCTATAGCCCCACCTATTGAAATATTCTCCCCATTACACTAGACACCCATCCTCGGAAAAAATCCCCCCCACACCCAGCAGTAGACCCCCTCCCCTGGAAATATCCCCATGAACTAGACCCCCCAGCTGAATACTCCCTGGATAGACCCCCTTCATTAGAAACCCCATACCTACATGGAAAGATTCCCCTTTTTGGACAGACCCCCTGCTGAATAGATTCCCCCTCCCCATGGAAAACCCCCCCACATTAGACCCCCTACTAGACACCCATGGAAATATCCCCTTGCACTAGACACCCACTCCCCAGAAGGAAATATCCCCTTGTCGGAAAGACCCCTCGCCCCGCACTAGACCCCCTGCTGGATAAATCCCCCTAGACAGATCCCCCCAGTAGACCCCCCCCCCCCCCCCCGCACTGGATAGACCCCCTGTAATAGACACCCCTCCCCACATGGAAAAATACCCCCTGCTAGACAAACACCCTCTCCCTACCTGGACAGATCCTCCTAGACAGACCCCCATGCTGGAAAGACACCCCTCCCCACCTGGACAGATCCCCCTCCCCACCTATACAAACCCCCCACCACACTAGACCCCCTATTGGACAGATCACCCTGCTTCTATAAAGACCTCCTCCCAACCTAGATAGATCCTGGCCAGCACTAGACCCCCCACACTAGAACCCCTCCAAATCTCATCTGTCAGATGCCTGACAGACCCCCCGATACACAATTAAATTGAATTGTGCAACCCAAACACATGATAATATCGCTATTATACAAAAATTTTCATCCAAATGTACTACACTAACAAATAACATGCTAATATGACTACAACTAAATCAAGACATAGAGAAGAAAATCAGTATTTGGATAATAATCATCACTTTGAAAATATTAAATGCTTAGTTCTCATTTGAGACATAAAATGAATATGGTAACCATAAAACCAGTAAAAGTTCTAAATAAAATGAATACCTTATTTGGATTTGAATGGTAAAGTTCAACAAATTGTAAAATTATACATTTTTTATTTCATAATTGTATAATAATTTTGAATAAATTCTGTGAATTAATGAATATCTTGTTCTAGAATTCTAGTTTCATGGAAGAGGAAGACCACCTAAATTGAATGATAGAATAAATATCATATATGAATTGAAATGAAAAAGAATAATGAAGCAAACATTTCCAAAACATGATATCTTTGTATCTTAAGAATTATTTTTTTTGAAAATAATGAAGGAAAAATATAGAATAATGAAAATTAAAATGATGAAAACTTACAGTGAATGGAATAAAATGACAACAAAACTAGAAATCTTGACCAACATCAAGGTTTGGACTAAATAATAATATACCAACCGAATCAAAAATAGATAATATTGTCAGATCAGAACATGAGAGAAGAAACTATGACCTATGGGCTTTCTTGAATTAGAGGATTAGATATCATGTTTCATTTGACATGGGCTGGAACAGCCCTACATCTAATTGTATTCCACAATCACTCATAGATGCCATTAAATGAAGTATAATCAGTATATTTTTCTAAAATATGAAATATTTGGTTCAAGTTGTTGAATAATTGAAAAATATCACAATTATAGTGACTAAATAAGTAATCATATCCATTGATTTCAATTAGATCTCTCAGTAAACAGTTTCTTATGATTTATAATATATTCTTTTTATTGAATTTAATAACCCAAATATACAATACTTTAGGAAAGCCATGTAATCCACCCCAGGTTTTATGTGTCATTTAAAGGGTCACATGCCTTGTCGCTTTACCCTGGGTAACTCCAATGTTCAGCTGCCTGTGTGAATATACATGTCATATCAATAGGAAATTACATGGCATGTTAAAAAACATATACGTGTTACCCTTTGATCTTGTGTCCTCTTATGCACCCTTTCCCTATGTTAGTACATGACGTCGATCTCGTGTGATTCTTCCTGTGTATCTATACAAGGGATAAACTGCGTAGCTGGCTCATTAAAGACGTGTAGTGGGATATATTCCATGTAGGAAAGCCATGTAATCCACCCCAGGTTTGACTCGTACACGTCACATATGACCCATGGATCACTGTACTAAAGTGTTAACACAATCCTAAGGCGTTTGGTCGGTTTCCCGTATGTCAGTTGTTGATTTCACTTAAAAATAAATCCATTTTGAACAAAATAGAGGCACTTTGAGTGGTGTCGGCCACACCGGGCATCGGATTGAGTCGGGGTTGACTCTTACACGTCAAATTTGACCCATGGATCATTGCCCTTAAGTTTCAACAGAATCCAAATGCGTTTGGTCGGTTTGCCGCATGTCAGTTGTTGATTTCACTTAAAAATAAGTCCATTTTGAACAAAAGAGAGGCACTGTGAGTGGTGTCGGCCACACCGGGCCTCGGATTGATGCGATGTTACGTCACACATGAGTCATTGATCATTGTGAAAAAGTATCAACGCAATCAGAAGTCATTAGATCAGTTTGGCGTATGTACGTAAAATATTGTCCATTTTAAACTAAATACATACACTTGGAGTGATACCGGTCACACCGCGCCTCTGATTGAGGCGGGGTTGAATCTTACACGTCACATTTGACCCATGGATAGTTGTCCTTAAGTTTCAATAGAATCCCAATGGGTTTGGTCGGTTTGCCGTATGTCAGTTTTTGATTTCACTTAAAATTAAGTCCATTTTTAACAAAACAGTGACACTGTGAGTGGTGTCGGCCACACCGGGCCTCGGATTGATGCGGTGTTGAATCGTACACGTCACACATGAGTCATTGATCGTTGTGAAAAAGTATCAACGCAATCAGAAGCCGTTAGATCGGTTTGGCGTATGTACGTAAAATATTGTCCATTTTAAACTAAATACATACACTTGGAGTGATACCAGTCACACCGCGCCTCTGATTGAGGCGGGGTTGAATCTTACACGTCACATTTGACCCATGGATAGTTGTCCTTAAGTTTCAATAGAATCCCAATGGGTTTGGTCGGTTTGCCGTATGTCAGTTGTTGATTTCACTTAAAATTAAGTCCATTTTTAACAAAACAGTGACACTGTGAGTGGTGTCGGCCACACCGGGCCTCGGTTTGATGCGGTGTTGAATCGTACACGTCACACATGAGTCATTGATCGTTGTGAAAAAGTATCAACGCAATCAGAAGCCGTTAGATCGGTTTGGCGTATGTACGTAAAATATTGTCCATTTTAAACTAAATACATACACTTGGAGTGATACCGGTCACACACAAAATCACCCTTCGACATATCCTACAATGTCTTCAGACCCCACCCTTTCCCCTCGGCTGTCAAAATCACCCTTCGACTATCTGGTTATGATTTTTGACAGCCGAGGGGAAAGGGTGGGGTCTCAATCCGAGGCGCGGTGTGACCGGTATCACTCCAAGTGCATGTATTTAGTTTAAAATGGACAATATTTTACGTACATACGCCAAATCGATCTAACGGCTTCTGATTGCGTTGATACTTTTTCACAATGATCAATGACTCATGTGTGACGTGTACGATTCAACACTGCATCAATCCGAGGCCCGGTGTGGCCGACACCACTCACAGTGTCACTGTTTTGTTAAAAATGGACTAATTTTTAAGTGAAATCAACAACTGACCATCTAGAGATGTATCTAAATTTGTGAATTTCTTTTAAATAGTGACTCTTTTCAGAACTGCGTGATATGAAGGTATTTTGGAGATTTTACTGGTTCATGCATGATATGAAGGTATTTTGGAGATTTTACTTGTTTTTTTGTCCAAAGGCCAAAGAAATGTGGTCCATCATTCTTTCATGTTACTCGTACACGTCACCAAGGACCCGTGGATCCTTCTCCTAAAGGATGAAGGCAATCCGGATGTATCTGGTCAGATTTACGTAGGTCAGTTGTTGTTTCCAATTAAAGTAGTGTCCATTTTAAACAAGAGAGCGACCCTTTGGGTGGTAGCGGTCACACCGTGCCTCGGATTGAGGCGGGGTTGACTCGTACACGTCACCAAGGACCCGTGGATCCTTCTCCTAAAGGATGAAGGTGATCCGGATGCGTCTGGTCCGATTTACGTAGGTCAGTTGTTGTTTCCAATTAAAGTGGTGTCCATTTTAAACAAGAGAGCGACTCTTTGGGTGGTAGCGGTCACACCGTGCCTCGGATTGAGGCAGGGTTGACTCGTACACGTCACCAAGGACCTGTGGATCGTTCTCCTAAAGAATAAAGGCAATCCGGATGCGTCCGGTCGGATTTCCGTAGGTCAGTTGTTTCCAATTAAAGTGGTGTCCATTTTAAACAAGAGAGCGACCCTTTGGGTGGTAGCGGTCACACCGTGCCTCGGATTGAGGCGGAGTTGACTCGTACACGTCACCAAGGACCCGTGGATCGTTCTCCTAAAGGATGAAGGCAATCCAGATGCGTCTGGTCGGATTTCCGTAGGTCAGTTGTTGTTTTCAATTAAAGTGGTGTCCATTTTAAACAAGAGAGCGACCATTTTAGTGGTTCAACATTCTTGCATGTTGCTGGTGCATATCATCTGTTAAAATGGAAAAATGACTCATTGGAGAAAGAATGTTTTATTTAATAACAATTACAATTTTGCTACGAACATTTACATACAACAATATTTCATCTTTTGATCCCCTTAACCCCTCTCAAAAATGACCACCAATTGTACATGTCCCCAAGTCAGATCATCATTGTATTTGTGTACAATCTGTCATCAGGTATGCGGCCCACTCATTTCTGAACACATCTATATCGTCTTGTGAGTATGAGGCTTTTCGGCAGTCATAGTAGTACTGCAAAATAAAAAAATAAAGAATTAATAAATAACTTAAACGAACTAGTAATTGTTTTTGAAAATACCTCTTTAGGGATGCTTGTTTGCTGATGTAAAACGATCTCTTTCATAAATTTACAAACATAATAACCGCAATCATTATCGTTTGTTTGTTTTGGACACTGCAAAAAAATTGATCATTAGGAGAATAAATAACTTGTGTTGAGGTGTGTTTGGATAGTGAAATTTTATTATATATACCCTGATATTTGTCCAGACGTAGTACTTGTTCGGCTCCTTATGCTTATCCCCTGTCCTCATACCATGATTTAGACGATATTGGTACACCGCCCTATCATAACAGAATCCTCAGTAAAAGATAATATATATTATATAAATTGATGTTTAGACCTAAAACGTAAGATGTAGTGTCTTACAGATTCACAAACTCCATCATGTATGGTCGGTTTGATGGATATCCTAGCTTTGAATCCAGAAAATAAATCTTCGGAGTATCCAAGTTCACCGCAATTAGCAACCAATGTTGCCTAAAAACACAAAAAGGAATAAGTAATAAAAAAGTGAAAATATAATTGATATGCTTTAATCGTAGAGTATTACCCCTGCATGGTTGGTATTAGGAAAAGTCTGTCATCTGTAATCTTGCGTTCAAATGTTTTCAGCAAGTCCTTCACTATTGCATCCCTTTTTGATGACTCTATTTTTGTTTGGTGTGTTGATGTGATATGAGGACTAACCAGTCCAAATCTTGGCTCATGGGAAAATCCCTTCAACTGTTTTTCATAAATGCGTCTGTCAACAATATAAAATGCATTTAGTCATAATTTGCACATTAGATCAGCTTTTAGAAAATCAATTCATGGAAACATTCCTCATATATACATTTACAACAGTGACGCCTAACCAACCGTTTTCAAGGATTTCATTTACATTTTCAGGAGCAACGAAATCTTGACTTTTCTCTCCGTATATATTATCTTCGAAAATCACTATATGACTATTACCATCTTTTAGCTTCGTATCCACATGAGTCTTCAATGCTAGTAAATGTGGAAAGAGAACAGGTGGTGTTATTGTGCTTTCAGTAGCTCCTTGGGATCGATTGGTCGATCCTTTAGATGGTTTCGAGCCGATGTTAGTCACCCCCTTTCCTTTCTCCGTCTATAACAACAATCATTGATTCAGACACTCTTTTCATTAATTGTTAAGGGTTTAGCTTGAAAATAAAAGGAAATAAATACCTCTTTGTCTGCATGTACTCTTACAAGTTGTGCCGGCCATGCAATGAATGTCCCAATAGCCTTTTCAACCGTATGAATATCATCGTCATCAAGTGGAATAGGTAGCATTGCATTTGGATCATGAGCTACAGTAATCGTCACTTTCAGATGATCTTTTGAAAGTGGTCTATTATGCAGTGTGGCATCTGGGATATTGAACACTGTAGCCCTCGCTACAAGGCGATAGGTGGGTGTTGACAGATATAAATCACAATCATTATCACCCTGTAGAAGATCAGTATAGATAAATTATCAGTGTTTGTCTGATTCATATTTAATGGGAACCGTTATTAGAATATTGATTACCACGGCTAAGACATTTTGTTTAGGTGAATGGCTCGCCTCAAAGCTGGTGGGGGGTGGGGCAGGATGTTCATGCGGTGGTTGTTCCTGAGTTGTGTCCTCCCTTTGCTTCCCACCCATAAAAGTTGCTAGCAACTCTCCCTGCCATTGCAATTTTTCTTCAAGGGTTGCTATTTTTTCGCTCATTTGTTCCAATTTTTTCTCTGTATCATCTATTTTTTTCTTCTTCTCAAAATATACTCGGGGTGTCACCCCAAACCCTGCACCTCTGACACGACCGTATTTTTCCGGCTGCTTCAAAGCCGTCGATAATAGGTCTGTATCAGCTACAGGAGTAGCTGATTCCTGTGACTGTCAGATATAGGAAAAAAACTAATTATTTTTATGTAATAGCAATTTTAAACAAATCTTTTTATCATCGTGTCATACTTACACATATTTCCCACACTTTTTGTGTGTTCTCATCTATTAACTTCCCTTCTTTGTTCACACGTGCCTCCTTCCATAGCACATGACGTGGGATAGAAGTGCATTTGGTTTTAGATTCATCAATCTACATATAAACATAGAAAGATAATTATGATGTTGTTTATTGGCACCTAACAATATTACTGTAAATTTACAATACGTACCATTTTCTTTTCTAATGAAGCGTACCCCATCCTTGCTTTACGATAGGGGTATGTTGGATTTGATGCACGTTCCTTATTTTCAGTACAGAGTTTCTGTTTCATAAATGAAATATTGACAATCAAAGTGATGAATACAGGTATCCTCAAACAACGTATTATCACTCACAATGTACCTGAAACTTCTCATCCCCACGACGGCCAATAAATGCATCCCATGCTTCTTGGGATATCAGGTGCTTATAGACAATGGGTGGGTGCGAGTTTATTTTACCTTTAGAATCTTTCAGGTGACATCTTGTTAAAATAGTACGAAAACCTCGATGAATCTTTCCTGCAAGCCTTAGTACATAATCCTTGTGTGAGTCGTCTACTATAAATGTACTCTGCAAGAGATTGAGAAGAGTAAGACACTGTTTCATCATTTTATTTGCTAGTTAATTAAAGAAATAAATTCATAATGTTACCGTAATTTCTTCCCAGATCACAGCCTTCAACCCGGACACAACATGGTGCCATGAATCTACGTCAATCGGCACGCGTTGCCGAGTGACAACTCCAATGTAACTGCTAAACATAGCCTTGTTGGGATTCACATGTTGGCCCCGTGCATTCCATCCGACTTCAAATTTGATGCCTTTGCTTTTCGCCTTAAGAATTTTGGCTAACACTGACAAACTACGACGCACCTGTGATTTCTGCGACTTCGGTCCTTCATTCCCGACCATTTCATCGATATCAACATCATCTATATGTTCATCTACTATGATATCAACGGCATGTGCTGATGGTTGTTGGACCTCAACACTAAGAGAAGGAGCCGCAACAGCAAGAGCAGCAGCAGGAGCAGCAGTAGGAGCAGCAGGAGCAGCAGCAGGAGCCGCATCAGGAGCACCAGGAGCCACAGCAGGAGGAGGAGTATGAGCCACAGCAGTAGGAGAAGCAGGAGCCGCATCAGGAGCAACAGTAGCAGCAGAATGAGCTGCAGGAGCAGCAGGAGCAGCAGCAGCCGCAGCAGCAGCTGCTTGAGAGACTTGTTCAGTCTCAAGGTTAGGAGCACCAGAATGTGCAGAAGTCATTATCTGCAAAAGTGGTTGAACAGTTCATTCAAATTACATAAATTCTGTAATGATAAGATAATAACATGAGATAACAAGATCTATATTACAAACAAAATATAACCTGTTTACTGAACTCTCTTTCTTTTTTTCAAAGGTTGAAGAGATTTGACACCTCTATCCACAATCCAAATCCCTTCATTGTGGTCTCCTCTAACATACAAAACATCATCTGCATTGGGACCGCTCCGAATTGATTGTGACGTACCACTGAAAGGATCGTCCTCAACTGAATTTTCATCGGAACCCTCAATAGTTTTGGACGATAACAGAACAATCGACCACTTTCGGTTTGCGGGATCTGGAACATAAAAAACTTGTACCTCTTGTGATGCCATTATAAACTGTTCGTATTTGTACCCTTCTTTACTAAAATCAACTTTCACAAATCCCCATTCATCTATTTTAACACCACTATTGTTATCAATCCATTTGCATTGAAAAATCGGCAATTGAAATGTCGTATAATCCAACTCCCATATTAGTTTGATAATGCCAAAGTATGACATATTTGCATAAATTGGATTTATATCCTTACTACCAGAAACATGCATCGCTTCAGCCACTAGTGTAACTCCACTATTTTGCATGGTACTCTCTTCATCATGTTCATCCGTATAGAATGTATAACCATTAATTACATACCCACTGTAAGATAATACATACACACTTGGTCCAGCGGCTAGCCATCGAAGTCGTTCTGAAATTGAATTCGGATTTTCATCCAACTGCTTAAAAATATGGTCCTGAAACCATCCTATAAACTGGTGATTATGTGTATCTGCTAACCATTTTTCAGCCCTCGATGGATTCAACTGCCTAAGAATTTCTTTGTGAGTTTCAATATATGGAGCAACCTCCCAACTGTTATGCAATACATAAAGATGAGCCTGCTCCCGATCTGTAATACTGATTGTTACAACTTCTCTTCCAGAAATTCCCTCACCCTCAATGCGTCCAGTGTGACGAGATTTCGGGAGACCAATGCTTTCCACATCAGATAGGTATTCAATACAAAATTCAATGGCTTCCTCAACAATATATCGCTCCACTATACAACCCTCTGGCCGACTTCGATTTTTGACATATCCTTTCAAAATCTTCATATACCGTTCAACAGGATACATCCATCTATAGTGCACAGGACCACAAAGTCGAATCTCTCTCACCAAGTGAATCATCAAATGAACCATCATATCAAAGAATGTTGGCGGGAAGAACATTTCTAATTCACATAATATGATGACAATTTCTTTTTCCATAGCTGGCAATTTCCCCGGGTCTAAAACTTTGCTACATATAGCGAAAAAGAAACAAAGTTTGGTTAACGTATGACGAACATTCTTGGGTAAAATGCAACGTAAAGCTATAGGAATTAGATCTTGCATCAAAACATGGCAATCATGTGATTTCAAACCTTTTAACTTCAAATCATTCATTGACACAATGTTCTTGAAATTTGATGAGTACCCCTCTGGAACCTTTACATCATTAAAGAAGTTGCAAAACTGATATCTCTCTGCCCTAGAAAGAGTATAAGCAGCAGGAGGAAGAAACATTCGATTTTCACCTTTCACGGGAGCCAACTCTTCTCGTATTCCCATGTCAACCATGTCCAACCTTGCCTTAATTCCATCTTTTGTTTTGCCAGGGGCATTTAGCAACGTTCCAATAAAACTATCACATACATTTTTTTCCACATGCATCACATCAAGAAAATGTCTGACGTACAAACAATTCCAGTATGGTAATTAAAAAAAAACTGATCTCTTTTTCCAACCGATTTTCGTAAGGTTTTTCGAAAATGGTTTACCAAAAACAGTGTTCATATCTTTTACTTTCTCAAACAGCTGATCACCTGTTAGTGGAGACGGTGTTGTGCGTTTTTCTGAACTTCCATTGAATGATGTCGTCCAAGATCGGTACTTATGCCGACGAGGTAGAAATCTACGATGTCCTAGAAACACATATTTCGATGAATGTTTCAACCTAATTGATTCTGTATCTTCTTCGCACACGGGACACCCTTGAGTTCCTTTAATGCTATAGCCTGACAAATTTCCATAAGCAGGGAAATCATTTATTGTACCATACAACATCGCTCTCAACGTGAAGTATTCACTTTTATAAGCATCATACAACATTACACCTGAGTCCCACAATAACTTCAAATCCTCGATCAAAGGAGTCAGATAAACATCAATATCGTTACCTGGTTGTTTTGGTCCTGATATAAGCATAGATAACATGATGAATTTTCGCTTCATGCATAACCAGGGTGGCAAGTTATAATTTAGCAACATAACAGGCCATGTACTATGAGTGCTGCTTTGAAAACCAAAAGGATTCACTCCATCTGTAGATAACGCAAGACGAAGGTTTCTCGGCTCTTTTCCAAATTCAGGATACTCATGATCAATTTTCTTCCATTGAGGAGAGTCGGCCGGATGACGTAATAACCCATCTTTATTTCTTTTATCTGCATGCCACGACAATTGTCTTGCAGTTTCTTTACTTCCATATAAACGCCTAAACCTTGGAATGATTGGAAAGTACCATACAACTTTCGTAGGATTGGATTTATCTTTCTTGTATCGAGAAGCACCACACTTTGGGCATTCTGTAAGTGATTTGTTCTCCTTTCGAAACAATATACAGTCTTTCGGGCAGGCATGTATTCTTTCAGAAATCATTCCCATCGAGCGTAGCATTCGTCTAGCTTCATACGTCCGGCTTGGGAGCTCATTATCTTCCGGAAGCATGTCATTCAAGAGAGCAAGTAGTTCCGTAAAACTGACATCACTCCATCCATTGCCTGCTTTCAATTTATACAACTTCAGTACATCTGACAATGTTGTATACTTAGTGCAAGCAGCATACAATGGCGTCTTTGCACAACTCTTTAACTTCTCAAACAATTTTGGGCAATCACGGGGTTCATCTTGAATTGTATTTTTCATTTCCTCAATACGATCTTCATCATCATTGACATCTGTAATCACATCCTCCATACGGTCTTCTTCATTATCTATATTTGTATTCATATCTGACGATCCATAAAACACAGTTTTATCCCAGCCAGTAGCTATATTCGCTTTTTCTCCGTGTTTATTCCAACATTTATAACTCCGATCTATTCCGTGACATATCAAATGTTCTTCCAACTCCTCTGGAGTAAGTAGTCTAGAATAACAACAACGTAAACACGGACAAAGGATTTGAGAAGGATCCTTTGTGTGATCCTTTGCAAACTTGATGAACTCTTTCACTCCGTTCTCGTACTCTATTGTTAAACGATTAGAATCCATCCAATATTTATTCATCTTCATCCTATTTGAATCTCAAATATTAGTATTTATGGTTCAAGTACACAAAAGAAGACTTCCAAATACAGTAGAAGGGAACCACTTCCTTGGAAGGAGATCAAGTAGTCTAACCTATAATCAAGATTCATAAAAAAGAATATTAGATTCACTAAAAAGATGATTATCTATCACTCTATTAGGAGAAAAAGATACGTATGCACCTAATGTGACATCAAACATGGTTTTACACACTTTGGGATAAACATGTGTTCATGTTCAGAAACGATTATAAATAATAGGATACCCCCTTAATTTAGTATCTCAACTTTTATAGAAAATATGAGGCTTTGAATCGCGTAGAATTGCATTCAATAGGAGTTTGTAAAGAGAGTTGCGTGCATGGTAAAAAGTTGCGTGCATGGACTTATTCTTATCGATTCGAGAATCCCTGGTGTCATAGTCTACACCTTTCTCCACCTTCATGTCCAGCGCATGTCAAATTATCTTAGACTGATTTTCCATTAAGTTACTCAGGATTTTCAAGGAATCAGTCCCCACAATATGACACTAAAAAGTTCTACCATAGTTCTAATTGCATGATTCTAAAATGAATGATTTCAAGTACTATAGTTGGTTTGATTCTATAGTAATGCCTAAGTCATTATGTTCTAGTCCAGACACCCCAAAAACTAAACATTCCCCCTCCCTTTGTGTGGGTTAGACCCATGCATGTAGTTTTAACTTAAAATATCTATGTACAGCTTGATTCTTTCCATCACAAGAAACATGGTGATACATAAACATCATATTTAGGGTCTATTCATGAGACATAAATTTCCCCATTGTCACTATGTCGGAGCCAAATCTACAGATGAAATTTTAAACACAATAAAGATTGTTTTCCCGTTGTGCTCCCATGAATTAAATAAATCTACATAGTGGAGTGAAATGTGAGGTTTTCCCCACTAGTGATATCTTATGAAAAAAATTATCCACTCCCATGAATAATCTAAATCTGTATGGGAGGATGTAATATAGGTAGGTCCTTATAACAAGACATTAAACTGTGTGGCCAATGTTCTGTCCCTATGCATGGGTCGGTCCTACATAAGGGAACCTTACCACATCGTTATAAGAGAAAACATCTCTATCATTTTCACTAGGAAATCTTGACTTGCATCTACCCTTTCATGTTCAGGCCTCTTCCTTTCAAAAACCATACACTATGCACAAAAAGGTCTTAATCCTCATATCCTTCCATGGCCATCGGAAATGAGTGGTCATCGTCCTAAGGTCACCTTTATTTGACTAATCACAATATGCACTGGTGGATCTGCATATGTTTCCCACTAAAAAGGCATGTCAACCAAAGACAATTTCGTCCTCAATAATGGATTTTACTACCATCAAACACCCTATGACATTTAAGTACCATATCAATCCTTGGATTCATGAACCCCTGGGTTAAAATTTACATCTACCACCCCCCTCATGCATGATTATGGTAGAACATTCTTGGTTATACTATAGTGAAAAGGGTGAATCATTTCCCCTCCTTATCAGAACAAAATGGAAACCTGCACAAAGGTCCTGGTTTTAGGACATTAAACTACACCATGCCTCAACTCTCCATTACATAAGACAAATTCTAGTAGGTTTTATACATTCCATAACAACTTGAAGGGATTCCATGAATGTTTGAAACAAATAAATAAAACTAGAATAGAATTCATACCCTTAGTTGGTCGAGGGCGTTGCGGGTTGCGGAAGGCGGCCGCGGAGGGCGACCGAGGGCGGCCGAGTGAGGCGGAGGGCGACAGAGGCGGCGGAGAGCGGCCGAGGGCGGCAGAGGGCGGCCGAGGGCGGCAGAGAACGGCGGCCGAGGGCGTTGCGGGCAGCCGAGGGCGGCAGGCGGTGGAGGTCGGCCGAGGGTGTTGCGGGCGGCGGAGGACGGCGACTGTACCGAGGGCGGCAAGCTCCGGCGAAGCGAACACAGCAGCGGTATTCGGGAGAAGAGTAGCAGGGTTACGGTTCCGCGAGAGCTTTAGCTGCGATAAAACGAGGGCACTGTGCGACCGACTTTATAAAAAAGTCTACTAAGGTTTTATCAGCGCTAAAAAAGCGCTGATAAAGGCTACCTTTATCAGCGCTAAAATTATAGCACTGATAAAATCTAGCTTTATCAGCGCTTTTCTAGCGCTGATAATATTATGATTTATCAGCGCTAGAAAAGCGCTGATAAAATCTAGCTTTATCAGCGCTTTTCTAGCGCTGATAATATTATGATTTATCAGCGCTAGAAAAGCGCTGATAAAGATTCCCCGTATCAGCGCTACAATTATAGCGCTGATACCGGGTCTCTTTATCAGCGCTTTTTTAGCGCTGATAAAGATAATTTTTATCAGCGCTTTTTGAGCGCTGATAAAGGATACCCTATATCAGCACTGAAATTTGAGCGCTGATAGAGGTGTTCTGTATCAGCGCTTTTTTAGCGCTTATATAGGCAACCGTTATCAGCGCTCAAAAAGCGCTGATAAAGACCAACTGTATCAGCGCTAATATTTTAGCGCTGATACAGATCATATTTATCAGCGCTTTTCTAGCGCTGATAAATATTACTATTATCAGCGCTAAGAAAGCGCTGATAAAAATTAGCTTTTTCAGCGCTGTAATATTAGCACTGATATAGGGTATCCTTTATCAGCGTTTTTGCTTAGCGCTGTTATAAGGGCGCGCTTCCCTTGCCCGTTTTTGTAGTAGTGCAAGGGAAGACATTACCTTTAAATCGGGTAACTCTTTTTGATTTGAGCTCAAAGGCTTCCTTGGAAAGGATTCTTCCCAAAGTTGAGTCTTCAATGATTAAGAGAGGTATGTGGAGGGATGAAATGGGCAGGGGTTGGCCGATCCAAAGGCTCGAGAGGTGTGGGTAAGGTGGTAGAGTTGGGGGCCTTTTATAAAAGGAGAGGAGGGGCACTCTTGGAAAGTTATAAACATTTACTTTATTCTAAAATTATTTTCAGATTTTAAAGGTCCCAAAATTATATATTTCAAGGATAAGATGATAAGTGTTAGAAATACACCCATCCAATATGTTTTTGAAATGTGTAGGTCTTAGATTTTACAGTGTTGTTTCATTTTATTTAAATCGTTAAATAATGAGGTAATCGATGCATCATCATGGTGTCATAAATAATTTAATTTATCTAATGTCTAAAAATTATAAAAAAATATCATGATGTAGGAAATCGTTTTATATTTCTAATGAATATTTATAGTCAAAAATATTACTTTTATAACCCCATTTAAAAATTGTTTTAGTAAAACAACTCATGTTTGTGACATTTTTATTTTAACATTAAATAAAAAGTTATGTATGTCATTTTCCTACCAAAGTGGCTCCATGGGGTCCCCAAGTTGACCCATGGATTTTATTGGTCATCCATGACACATAAAATGGGGTAGGACATGTGTATAGGTCATTTCATATTATTAAAACATTATTTTTACCTTAAATTACACTAATTGCCTTTAATCGCAATTAATAAAACTTAAAAGTTACTATTCACCAAAAATTATTTTAATCTCATTGAACCATATTTTACTTTTTAATGATTACCATGTATATCGGATTTTTGAAAATCAAATCACAGAAGTGGTAAATTTTCATTTAAACGAAAAATCAGTTTCTTTAACTACCACTTAGTGGTTTCACTATTCATTAAAAATTGATGTTTTTTAGAAAAATACCAAAAATTCACCCTAAGATATAATTGATATTCTGAATTAAAAAATTATGTCTATTTTACAAAATTCAAAACATATATGTTGCATTAATTAATTTAATAATTAATTTCTGCTGTCAAAAAAATAGCGTGTTTTTAAGAAACAATATCTATTAAAATATTGACACTAGTTTAAGTCCAATTTCAAAGTGAAATTAGTTTCAATGACCACCATTAGATTAAATGGTAAAAAAAAAATTCTAAATACACTTTAATATCAATTAAAAATTTAATCTATCCATATAAATAAATCAGATTAAAAGGAGGTTTTGAATTAAAATGCAACATTTTCAATAAAAATGATCTTTATTGGAAAAATAACAAAAATTTACACAAAGTAAATTTTGATGTTCAGATTCTAAAGAATGATTTTATTTTGTCAAATAAAACATATAATATTGTCAAAAGTATATTTAAAAAGGGTTATCCATCAAAAGACGATTAATCGTCCTTTTAAATAATATTAGAAGATTTATGCTTAAAATTGGATTCATTTGCATTTTAAGCCTCTAACATTTATTGGATAAAAGTAAAAATATTTGACAAACAAATATAATCATTTTTTAGTTAGTTCTGTTCTTTCCCGCCATTACAATGGCTAGGCGTTAACTACCATTTTACATAATATAATTTTATTATTAGAGTGCAACGTAAGATTTCAAAGAAACTCGTTGTTGTGTATTGGGTACGCCCTCGAGCATAGCGTTCCCTTTAAAGTAATATTAATATTTTATTAAAAAATATGGATAAATATGAAAAATATCATATTCTTTATTTACCTAGGGTGTTACAGAGCCAAATGGAATTTGAGGTGTTATTTATAGAGAAGGGGATGTTCCCTTTTATTAGAGGGGTGAGGGTCACTTTACGAAAGATTAAAATATTAATTTATTATAAAATCATATTTGATTTATAATGGATCCAAATGAATTTATTTAGAGCCTTAGGTAGTTAGGGTTTCAAACACTCTCAACCAATAGGTTTTAGACATGTTTAGGTTAACATTTTAACTTTATCTTTTATATTTAACTATTAGTTAAATAGTTTAACTTTTATCGTGTCTTCCTGTATTCTCACACTATAGGGTTTTTAAACTTACTCTAAACTACCAAGAGAACCTCAAGTAGTTAATTAATCAAATATATAATATTATTTATGCCCTTTGGGGGAGCCATAGATTTTTGGTAATATTATATCAACCAATAATATAGTATTTGTTTTAAAAATTAATTTCTGTCAATTTTGACACTATTTGGTATTTTGTTTTTGTGGAAGTCAAAAAAAAACCTTATCACTTAGAAAAAAATATATCTGGTCAACCCTAACATGGAACATTAACCTATAAATTTTTTTTATGGCATAAAACATGTAAATTCTATTTATTTATATATTTTTAATATAATATATTTTAATACTTTTTTGAGAAGGTAATTACTGCATCATTAATGTGTCATAAATAAATTTAATTATTTAATCACTAAAATTTATAAATAAAATAAAATTATGCCTGAAATATTTTAATATTTATAATTAATATTTATTGTCTAATTTATCTTTTGAATAAACCTATATTAACAATGGTTTATTAAATAAATTTTGAATTAATCACTTTTAACTCTTTTTTAAATAAATTAATAATAAATGTCCTAATCTAATCCAAGATCACCTAAAGGATCATATTTTATTCCTAAGGTTTTTTTTGACTAATTACACATATCCAATAGAATTAGGACATGTGTTAGGGTAATTATAATATTATTTTTACCTTTAATTACCCTGTTTAATTTTAACTGTGGTAAATAGAAGTCAAAAGTTACTATTCACCAATAATTATTTTCATCTTATCAAATCCTATTTTACAGACTGATGTAAACTGTGTTTCTCGAATTTTTGAAATTAAACTCACAGTTGAGATAAAATTATGTTTTAAGCAAATTTTCTAACGTGCATAGAAGGTGGGTAAAAGTTGTTAAAAAGTTCAACAAATTTTTTTTAAATATAATTTTATTATAAAATGACTCCAATTAATTACATTTAACTTATATATGTATTATATATCTATATTTACTTAAAATAAATTTATATAAAATAAATAATTATTTAAATAAAAAGTCGGTTTTAAATAATAACGTAGTGTTTTTCACTATTCATAAAAAAGTGAATGTTTTTAGAAAAATAACAAAAATTAAACCTAAGATAATTTTGATATTCTGAATTCCAAAATTAAGTCTATTTTACCAAATTCAAAATATTAAATTTTCATTTATTAATTTAAAATTAATTACCGTTTTCAAAACAAAAAAGCGGGTTTTTAACATTTAAAATTATCTAAATATTGACATGTGTTTATGTCAAATTTAAATGTGAAATTTCTTATAATGACCTAAATTGTATTAAATGATAAAAAAATATAATCTAATTATACTTAAAAACCTTTAAAATTCATAATTTAAGAAAATAAATTATTTTTTTAAAATAGTTGCTTTCAATTAAAACATTGTATTTTTCACAATTCGTCAAAATCTGAATGTTATCAGAAAACTACCAAAAATTTATCCAAACTAAATTTTTATGTCCAAATTCTAAATAATAATTTAATTTCATTAAATTGAATTTATAATAGTGTCAGATATTGGTTTTAAAAAGGGTTATCCCTTAAAATGAGGTAAAATTATATTTTTTGAAAAATACTTCTTTTATCTGAAAAAAGGAATTTGTTCATATAATATGTCTAAGAAACCCATAATATGGATGTTAAAATTATATAGAGTATATAAGATTCCAAATATAGGTACGACTATTCATAACCACTTTTTGAACGGCTAGTTTGCTAAGTTGTGGGGCGCTCGAACTCTGTGTTGCGTGTAGCGCAAACAATTGAATTACATTAATGAGATAATGTACTAAAAAATCATGGGGTGTTATATTATCCCCTCATTAAATAAATTTTTTCCTCATAATTTGAAATTGTTTTTTGAAAATAAGAGGATAAAAATAGATAAATACATTTTTGGAAAACACACATCAGAAACTGGGTTAATAAAATTTAGTCTTAATAAGAGGGAAAGGGAATTAAAAAGTCACCACCAAATTATATACTCAATTAGGGGAAAATTGGTTGAAATAAAAGAAAAATAATTGGAGGAAAAACATAAATTATTATAGAAAGTGATTGAGGTTATCAATCACAAAGAAATGTGAAATTGAGGGCCTCAAAGCCCTCAATCTATGATGATTAAAAATATCATTAGTTCAACAAAACAAGATATATTAGGATAACACATTGTTGGTTTTAAGATCCCTTCCATAATGATTAGGAATTAATTTATTCATAGAATAAGAGGAAAAAATTATATTCGAAATGTATAGTTTTATCCTTCATCTAATTCCTACCACAAAATAATCTTTCACACCAAAAGATAATAGAATTGAAAAATATTTTATTTATCCTAATCGCATAGGGTTCCGAAAAAATGAATTTATAATTAATTTGTCCGGCTATTTAAAAAATATATAATATAAAAACTAGGACATAATTTATGCCAGTGGTAGGTGATCCACCCCTGCCGCCCTTCGGTTGCGAGTTCATGTCTCATGGCTTTACCAGACATGATGGGTTGTCACCCGACCTCTGGGTTTTCCTTTTTATGAAAGTACGAAAATATTCCCAAGAAATCATTTAACCTTAACAATAGTATCCAATGTCAAAATTAATCGATTCCAACCTTTATACTTATCCAAAATACTTCTTTCCAAACTCACAGTCCAAAATTTATAAGGAAGGTAAACACAATTAAGATCCTTATTTTCATGTAATAACATGTGAATACCTTCATCATGTATTCTATTAAAACACTATATCACCCTGAATTACTATAAAAACTTATTGATTATATTCATGCTCCCTTATTCCTTATAGAATAATGGATATAATCTTATCCAAAAATGTGGTAAACTCCCACAATGATGGAATATATAAATCATTAATCAGTTTCAAGGTAGCCAATAATATCTAATATAATTTATGCCAATCAATCATATATTATTCTAAAATCTCTACCTTTGTATCAGAACTATATTATGATTTATCTTTCTCTCAACCATATATTATCCAAAAAATTTAAGCTGCTATTGGTTCACTTTTATTGGTTCCACACAATCTCAAGTCATTAATGAAATTGTACTACAATACAATCCTTTTATACTCTATAATTCTTATAATATATACATCATTTTTACAATACTCAAATGACACAATAATTTAATAAAAATATAACAAATCTAATCATTATTCTTCATCTTTGGTAGTATCATTACTTGATTATTATCCAATAGAAGCATTTGGGGTATACTTTAATGTAGTGTCCCAACTACATGCTAATGAAGCATTATACATTTGAAACTTTTTTCTTACCCTTGCAATCACGTAATTAGTGTCCTTTTTCTCCACACTTATAACAAACTATCATTCCATTCATGAATTTACCAAGGTGATTATTTCCACAGTTATCACATATGGGAAAATCCTTCTTTTCCCTCTTCCCTTTACCTATCTTTCTCTCTTCAATATTTTGCTTCTCATGCTTCCTTTCAAAGCCATAGGACTCAGATAATTGTTTACTTACCTTATTAACACATGATACAATTTCTTCACATGATTAGAAATTATGAATCACAATGAATAATTTCAAACATGTAAAATACCTAATGTAAACTGAAAAGATTATGCATATAATCTATAATAATAAAAAAATTTATTTGAGGAAGTATTTGCTACTAAATCCTTCATAATGTCTTTTAATGAAAATGTGAATTATCCTAAGAATATCCCTCGGGAGTGTTATAACCAAGAGTGTAGCAAGGCCCGTTTTCATGTACCAATATACCCCAAGTCAAGCCCAATACTATTTGTTGGAGTTTTCACTACTAGGTACATCTGTTCCAGAGCTGACTCTACCTGTTCGTATCTAAACAGGGATGCATTTCATGGAAAATACACAAAATCTCTACATTACCAAAATTTTAGGGAGTTCTACTATACTAATCATCAAATTCTATGTTAGGGTAATGTTATTTTATCAGAGTTTATCTAAATCTTTTTAAAATGTTTTTTCTAAACATTCTTTGATACCAATTGTAATGCCCCGACCCCAGTTACCTAAATTCGACGCATTATATTAATACATTGGCTTGATTATAAGGAATCAAGTCCCGAAGGATGAATCAGTTTAGAATTTTTGGAAAATAGATTACATACATTAATGTTACATTACATTCTAAACTAAAAAACTATAACAACATTATCTCTATTGACCACATTAATATCCCTTAGACTATCCCTTTATGTCAATCATAATATACTTCTTCGCATCCTGGGAAAAATAAAACATATAAATTGGTTATCTCATATACTCAGTAAGAATAAAAATATAGAGAAAAATTTCATAAATAAGCATATATATTTAAGGTAATGTAAAAAAAGAAAACAAATTAATTTTAAGCCTAAAATTCAGCATTATATGGAAAAGATAAATCAAATAATACCATTTACTTATTAATGTGGATATTATACAAGTTGAGTAATCAAATTTAATATCAATAGCTAATTTCATAATGATAGAATGCATAATTCCAGACTACATAACCACATAGTCAAGGCCTTGTGCCAAGACTAAAAATAAGATATTTAAGTCCTTGTTCCAAGACACTGGTTTGTCCCATGAGACCTACCGATGCACCTAGGATGTATAGCGGGCTCCACTCATCACTTACTAAGTCCAATGCATTCTACATATGAAAAGGTTTAAAAATAAAAGAAAAATTCATATTAAAACTACTATATGAAATGTCAATAATTTATCCATAAATCATGAAGGGTATAAAAATAACACATCCACAGTCAAACATATCACAAAAACTTCAATACAATATGGATTATTTTTATCATAATAAATCAACCTTGATCAAGAATAATATCCCGTAAAGGATGTTGACATAGTTGAAAATGATCTGTAAAAATATTTGAGAGAAATATCCATTTTCAAGAAATAATTTAAAAGTAAAATAAATGAATTAATTTAAATAATAGTTTTTAATAAAAGTGTATCATACCACTTTGAAACTTTTGAATGGAATTAACATTTGAAAACATTCATATCCATATAATAAATCCTTAAAACTATCTTTAATACATGGACATTTATGAGAAAGGTTTAGAAGAATAAATATTTAAAACATTTAAAATGATGTTTTAGTAAATAGTAACTTAAAAATAATCCCTTCTAAAACACTTTTAAGAAACATGGAAATGGATAATAAATATTTCCCAATAGATTCTTACGTAAAAAAACCTTGGATAATACAGAGATTGTGAAATTAACCCCTACCTTTCACTTTCCTTTGGTCGAGGGTATGTTTAACCTCCTGTATAATGACAATAGTATGTTATTAAATTATACCAGAGAAATATTCATATTTATTATATCATACATGATTCAATTATGACTTTATACTACCCATTTAATAATTATTTTTTTGTTAAATTAACATTTTGGGTAATAATCACTTTCTTTATCGTACGTGTTTTGACAAGTTATTATTGATTGTATCATTTAGATAATTATTTAAATATATAAATAATATAGTAATTTATTTATATATCATATATATTTAGAATATAAATATTTATAATAGATAGATATATGAAATGGAAGGAACCATTTATGCAGAGGGTAGGCCGTACGAATGCATAACAGATGTTTCCGTTTTCAAATCCAATTGAATGAAAGTAAGTGAATAAGATATATGTAAATATATATATATATATCCATTAGCATTATTATGTCATATATTACATACGTATTAATAATATATATTTTTATAATCATTGTTGAATGTTGAATGTGGGAATTAATCTCACCGCATCGTAGAGACGGTAATCCGTACGCACACACGAGCGACAATATCATTATATTGATGGGGACATAGTATTTAATTGGATAATATATCATATATTTAGAATAAAAGACATATTATATGTATTATTTACAATATTTATACTCATTATTATTCCAATCCAAATAATTAAGTGTTTGAATAAAAAACTACACCACGACGTGGTGACGGTAATCCTTGTACGCACGCACGGTGACTTTGTCATTTATAGGATGGATAGAATAACGAATATGGTTTCAAAATATTTATAATAACATAAAATTATGTATTAGGTACTGGATTTATTATTTTGGTATGGAAACATTAAAGAGAGAGGAAGTGGAAGATGAAAAATACTTGAAAGAGGTAGTGAAATTATTACCTCTTCTTCGGGTCATTCCAATTGAGTTGATCAAAAGGGCTTCTTAAGTTGACTTTCTGGTCAAAGTAAGGACCCTAGGTTTATGCGAGGGAAATTGGGAGGACATTAGGTCAGGGTTTTTCCGATCCAAATGGATTTGGAGGTGTGATTTGAATAGAAGGAGAAGTTCTCTTTTATAAGAGGGGTGTGGGTCAATTTAGGAAAAGATTAATATATTAATTTATTATACAGTCATATTCAAATTATAATGGCTCAAAATGTATTTATTTAGAGACCTAGGTGGTTATGAGTCTAAATAATATCAACTAATAGGTTTTAGAAAAGTTTAGTTTACCATTTTAACCTTATAATTTTTATTTAATTCTTAGTTAAATAGTATAACTTTTATCATGACTTCTTATATTCTTACACTATATGGTTAATAAACATTATCTAAACTTCCAAGAGAACCTAAAGTGTCTCATTAATGTAATATATAATATTATTTAATCCCTTTGTCTAAAAAATAGATTTTTTGGAATATTATATCAACCAATAATATATTATTTGTTTAAAAAGTAGATTTATGTCAATTTTAACACTATTTGGTATTTTATTTTTGTGAAAGTCAGAAAAACCTTATCACTTCGAAAAAAATTATCTAATAAACCCTATCATTTCATATTAACCTATATAATTCGTGGATGGTATAAAAACTTTTAATGTCTATTTATTTTAATATTTTTAATATATACTATTTTAATATTTCATTAAGAAGATAATTACTCTATCATCATTGTGTCAAAAATGAATTTAATTATTTAATCTCTAAAAATAATAAATAAAATAACATTATGTCAGAAATATTATTATATTTCTAATGAATATTTATAGTTGAATTTATCTTATGTATAACCCTATATTATAAATGTTTTGGTTGATAAACTTTTAATTAAACACATTTAACTCTTCTTTAAATAAATTAATAATAAGTGCCCTAATCTATTCTAAGTGGACCTAAAAGATCATATTTTATTTGAAAGGTCGTTTTTGGTCTGATTACACATATAAAATATAATTAGGACTTGTTTTAGGGTAATTAAAATATTATTTTTACCTTTAATTACCCTATTTACTTTTAATAGTGATAAATAGATGTCAAATGTTACTATTCACCAAAATTTATTTTCATCATATTGAATCCCATTTTACATACTGATGTCAATCGTTTTTATCAGATTTTTTAAATTCAAATCACATTTGAGATAAAATTATGTTTTATTCAAATTTTCCAACGTGCCTAGAAGGTGGGTAAAAGATGTTAAAAAGTTCAATAAAATTTTATAAATCTAATTTAATTATAAAATGAATTAAATGAATTAAATTGAAAATATATAGATATTATATATCTATTTTGAATTAAATTAAAATTAAATAAAATAAATAATTATTTAAATAAAAAGTCAGTTTTAAATAATAATGTAGTGTTTTTTCACTATTCATCAAAAAGTATATGTTTTTAGAAAAATACCAAAAATTCACCCTAAGATAATTTTTATATTCTGAATTCAAAAATGAAGTCTATTTAACCACATTAAAAACATATAATTTTCATTTATTAATTTAAAATTAATTCATGTTGTCAAAACCAAATAGCAGGTTTTTAAAATGTAAAAATTATCTATATATTGACATGTGTTTATGTCAAATTTAAATGTGAAATTGATTATAATGACCTAAATTGTATTAAATAATAATAATATAATCTAATTATAATTAAAAACATTTAATATTCATAATTTATGAAAGTAAATTATTTCTATTAAAATAGTTGTTTTCAATTAAAACATAGTATTTTTCATTATTCGTCAAAATTTGAAAGTTATCAGAAAATTACCAAAAATTTATCCAAACTAAATTTTTATGTCCCGATTCTAAGAAAGAATTTAATTTCATTAAATTGAATATATAATAGTTTCAAATATTGGTTTTAAAAATGGATCTCCCTTTAAAGGTGGTAAAATTGAATTTTTTAAAAAATACTTCTTTTATATGAAAAAATGAATTTGTTCTAATATTATATCTCAAAAACACATAATCTGGATGTTAAAATTATATAGTCTATATAAAATTCAAAATGTAGTTAATACTATTCATAACATCTTTATGAACTGCTAGTGTGGTAAGTTTTTGTGTGCTCAAACTCAGTGTTTTGTGTATCACAAGCGGTTGAATTATTTTTATGAGATAATGTACTATGAAATCATGGGGTGTTATAATTACAAACCATTTCATCATTAATTGTCAGAAAAATGTATTAAAATTAATTCCACCCAATGGTGGTTGTCTTTAATAGATGAAGAGGTATTATTTTATCCAATAAATCAACCCCTCATCTTGTATAAACGCCCACTCCTATTCCAAAGAACTCACACCCAAAAATAAATTTTATCTCATAATATCACTATTAAAGTGTCTCTTCCATTTCTCACAATTAAATTTTGAACTTTTTCATTAGTTCAGTCATCCCCTTTTCTTTCCTTGTTTATTTCCTTGTTAATTTGTATTTTTAAATTCAATTTTCATATATTTTCAATATTTCAATTCAATGTTATTATCTTCCATTTTATTTTTTAAAATAATCATTTATTTATATCCTCTCCCAACATCATTTTATTAATCCCTTACTATTAAAAAATATTTTTTCCTCCCCCCTCTAGTCCTAATTATATTTTTCGTCCTTTTTAATTTACTTTTAAATTTCACAGGAAATGTTATTAATAATTACAATGAAAAATTTATAACGGTGTTTCTAATAATGTATAACCATTAGAAATAACTATAAAACATTCACAAGTCATTATAATGATCAAGCATTCTTTTATCCATAAAACCATTCAAATCCTGTTAATAAAAAGTTTGTATGGTTTTCCTAGTGATGAGATCCCTATATGAATAATATATGTTGATGCATTCTTTTGAATATATTTTCATGGGGGTAATAAACCTAAAATGTTTGGATCAGATGTTAACTCAATCATCACACAGTTCTTGTAAAGGAGTCCTAAATACCACTTGGTTTATAACTACCAAGGATATGCTTTTGATAAGTTGTGTGTTCTTTATTAGATAGATTGAAGGATATAAAAATAAAGATTAGTTTTCACTTTCAATTAGTATCTACATCCCCTTAATGAACCTATCACTACTACTTGATTATAATTCTTGGATTACTGTAATACCTCAAGAATTGTTAATATTTTATAGTTTCCAATGTTCATTGTTTGATATTCCCCTTGATATCCAAATTAGTCCATTGAAAAGGGTTCCATAATGATCATTTTATAACCAATGAATATATTCTCTAAAAATCTACATAATTTTTAGGTATTTTACAATTATCAGGAATTCTTGTGTTTTTATGTTCATGTGGTATGCTTGACATGAAATTTCTATGATCCATCACTACCTATTTCTTTTCTTATTATTAGTTATGCATAACTTTATTTAAAATGAATTTCCCTTGTGGATATCATTGTATGTTTCTTTTCATTTAATGGTGTTCACCTAGATACTCATGAATCATATAAATAGGGAAATTATTGAATAAAATATATACCCTTTCTCCAAAGAGTGTGAATACCATATACTTAATTATCATTATATCTAGGTATTTACCAAGAATGTTACTAAATATCCTTATATACCAATTTAATTTTATATGGGGTTATTGTATTATAATTTTTGATTGGTTATCATTAATTTTTCCTTATTTGTCACACATAAATTTATTGACATGAAGGGGTTACACTAAAAATGCTCTAATGAATTGGGTGAAGAATTAATCACTAGAGATGACATACTTATGATACATTGGAATATTTATTTGGTAATGTTTTATGACATCTTTGTGAACTAACATGGAATTATATTTTACAAAACATTGGTAATGATCATTCATGATATTCATATTAATATCTCATGTTTATGTTATAGCCTCATTTCTCTATTATTCCCCATATACTTATGATGTCATGTATTATATTTTATTAAGATTCCTTTGATAACATATTTTTATGATGTTATTATCTTACTCTACTATTCAATGTGAGTATATATGATTCTTAACTCTGTATGTTATCTTGATATTCTTGTTGATTTACGTATATTGTTTTTTTCGTCATGATGTTAAAGATTAATCCCCTACTAGGTATTATATCCCACATTTTTAATATGTTTCCCCATTTCTTTAAAAATTTCACTCAAAAGGATACAAATATAAGAGCTAAATGCATTAAGAATTTAAATAGATTAAATTCAAATTTTATTTAAATTAATGATATAAATGTACCTAGTTTTAATACACACTATACTTTTAATCATTAGAGTTTTTTGTAATTATTGTGATGTCTTAAATGTATGTATGTTTTCCATAATATCTAAGAGCATATGTTGCGACCCTAACCCTTATTTCTTGAAGTTGGTTTCTACTTTATTAAATTTAAATACTATATAATGATTATAATCCCAGTTGATTGAATAGTTTACTTGTATAGGAAGACTAGATACATTCTTGAGTCATTTAATACATTTGAAAAAAAATTACAACGTAATTTTTTTGGAGAATATAATTATTCCTTCTATAATATCCTTTATCATAAATCATAGTACACTTCATAGATCCCTATGAAAGGGAAAAAATAATGTTGAGATCAAATGACTATTAAATTTTTGTAAAATAAGATTTATTATGAATCAAAAAGAATAATCAACCTGGAAAGGTAAATAGATAAACACATATTCCATTTAAATTATTTTACTATCATGATAAGATAGTGCATAATCAATATTAAAAGTTTAAAAACTATAAACACATTCCATTTAAAATAAATCACTTGATAAGTTATAATCAATATGTAATGTTAAATAACTAAAAACAAATGACATTAAATAAATAATATTATAATAAATTATATCCATATATAATATCAAAGTTAAACTGTCATGGATAATAATAAATAAATTATATTTTAAGTATAATACAAAATTATTGGATGTTATTATATCAATCATCAAAAAATATCTACAATAATGATATTTACAAAAGACAGTTTAAAACTAATTTTTATAAACAGTTTTAAATAAGATTATAAAATTGATTCATCTTAGGAGCCTATTGATTTACCAAGGGGATATCTATAACTGGGTCACATCTGTTTCTACATGTCCAAATCATTCCTTTTATATCGAAAAATTGATTAAATTAATGAACAATGTTATGTATTATCAAATATCTGTATTGAAGACAAAATATGATTATTTAATAATTTCCCATTAAATCACATAATGTAAAATGTTAAACAAATGATATATATATATGATATATAGCTTAAAAAATAATCATATATATGATAATTAATATAGACATTCAGTGTAAATTTAATGTCTAGTGATCATTGGAAATAGAATATTTCAAGTAAATATTAATGAATATAAAAAACAATTCAAGTGAATATAATTACATTCCTTGGTCAATATTCTCATAAGTCTACTTGAGATAGAATAATTATGGTATAAATACAAAATAACCCTAGTGAAGTATATGTAAAAAAAACTTTCTCTCACAAATAAATAGAAATACCAACAAAATATCATTACAAATTTTTTTGACTAAAATATCATTTTGGTTTTTCCAAATAGCCATTTAAAACTATAATTTCACAAAACAAAATCTTGTATATTTGAAAATTATCATTCAAACTTATAATGTATATATGAAAACATTTATTCTTCATTATGGTAGTAAATTTCATACATGATTGGTATATTAAAACAATGATTACTTTCGCGTTTTTGATAAAATCCAAATAGATATTGATCTAAAAACAAATTGATTGTATCTTTGAGAAAACTTTAAAAAATTAGAATGGCTAAAAATTATTTAATAAATCAATTTTAAAAGGATAATATTATTTATTAAACCATTTTAGATAACACCTTTTTTTAAAAAATTATATTTTATAGTAAATAAATAAATGATGTCAGAGATTCACTAAAATAATATATGAATCATTTTAAGAACTGAATAATATAAAAATAGTTTGTTCACAAGAAAATTTCATGAATATATATAAAAGAGAAAAATTAAAAGGGTTTATTGTACAATTTTAAAATAATTTCCATCATGGGAAACACAAGTATAAAAAATACCGATTAAAATAAGATTGTGAAATTAACACATACAAATATCATAACATTGAAGTGAGAATTATGAATTGAATAGATTATCTATATCAAATGTGAAAAACATAAAATAATTGTACATACACCATCATAATCAAAATTCAATACCTACATAGTCATATAATATCAAATACGATGAATTTGTAGCATAACCCAATGAAAAGGAATTTAGTTACTAAATTCTTCATCACTTGGTAATTTTTATTTTAAACTTACATGGATGAAAGTATTCAATATGAAATATAAAATAACATTATTTTTTAATGAATAGTGATATTATAGGTCAATGGGGAAATATATACACTATATAAAATAAATTTCAAGCATAAAATTACAATATGTCTCAATGAAGTGAAATTGAAAAAGGGAATCTTTCATAATTATTCATTTTGGTCGGACATGATTTAACCTATAATATAGTAGTTTTAAACATGTTATTAAGTTATAAAATAACCATATAAATATTTATAATATCATATTCTATCCTTTGATAATATATTATCAAATTTTCATAAATAATCATTCATTATTGTTATTATTTATAGTGTTAATTGCATTGTTTTCTCTTTTATGTTTCATCATCAATTTTTTATTTCTTCAGTAAATGGTATATATATATATATCATTATATAATAATATTAATTTTATACATTTAATATTTAATAATTATATATATATTTAGAGTAACTATTTATTGTTGTACATGGAAAATGAATCGTATCGCTTCGTGGAGATTGTAAGTCGTACATACGCACAAGCGATGATATCATACCATGATTGAGTGAAAGCGTATTGAGGAGTGTGTTATATTAATTTTTTAGAATTAAAATTATTTAATTTTTATCATATATATTAATGAAATTTTTCGTTATTACGTTCTATGTCTAGAGTAAGTGATAAATGAATCAAATAGCTTCATGAGGCGGTAGTTCATCGTACAGAAGATCAGTGTTATCATAAATTAAATGAAATAGAAAGTAAGAAATTATATGTGAAATTATAATTAAAAATGTATAAAAATATCACAAAATAACATGTAAAATTTTTATCTACTTCTTTATATCCATCGATTAATTGTGTTGATGGAAAATAAATTTCTTCGGTTCGTGAAGTGGTTGATTGTCGTACACATGATGGATGATTTCATTTCCCATTTGATAGTGGTGGAGATATATAAATATTATTACACCAACATAATAAAATATAAATATGTTTAAAATAATAAATTTATTATACTTGAATAATTAATACATTATTTAATGTGTAAAAATAAAAATAAAAATGAAATATCTTTATCAAGACAATTACCTTCTCTAAGAGAAACCTCCCTTGGATATCTTCTTTAAGACACTGTGGTTTATATTTTTGGAAGATTTGAATCTATAAATTGTTAATAATGTTGTTTAATATGGATTTATTTAGGTTTTTTTGACCCAATTGATATCGAAGGTATGGGTAAAAGAATGTAGTGCATTCTATTTTATAAGTGGGGAAGGGTAACACTCACAAATGTTACATGGAAATTTCCTAAAATAATCATAAATAATAATGTAATTATCCTAAAAAAATATTCTAAATAACCATATATTGGATATTTGGGAGTATAATATGGAAATATATCCCAAAAATAATATTTTTACAATTAATTTAGATCAATATTAACCCTTATCTTCTTGGATTAACCACATAGTAAACCCATTTTACCTTAACTGAAATATATAATATTAACTATTTTCACTATTAATTTTGGTCAAATATTAGAATTAAATTATTATAAAATATAAATTATTATGATTAAAAAAATAATTCATTTTAAAAAATTAAATTCATAATATTGGAAACATTTAATTTAAAGTTAATCTCATAGTGGCCATCAGAAAGTAGGTTTTTAAAGAGAAAATGTTTAAAGGCTTACAATGTTTTTATATAAAAAAATATCAATATTATTCAAATTTCCTAAGTTATATTAATAGATATATAATTTAATTATCGTAAATTTGAAATCTAATCAAAATATAATTCATCATTATATATAATTTAACCAAAAAGGTAGTTTTTTATTAAAATTTAGTATTTTCACTATTTATAAAAATGAAATATTTCTAAAAAATAACAAAACATCACCCTAATATATTGTCTATATTCTGATTCAAAAAATTAAATTCACATTTTCAAATAAATTATCAAAAATTCTAAAAAAATAATTTTAATTCATGTTCCCAAACTGCGCTTAAACCCCCTTTTAGAAAAATATAATGTTTTTTTAAAACATTTATTCTTCTTTAAAATAACCATTTTTATGGCCATAATTTTTACAATTTAGTTACAACTATTAATTCCATAAAATTTAATAACTATTTTATAATTCCATTTAAGATATTAAATATACATAAATTTACATCATGGGTTGTTTATTCTTAATTTTGCATGACATGTACAATATCAAAAATAATTTTCATCTTTTAAAATATTAGGGTGTTACAATGTAGGTTTTGGGAATCTAAATGGTAGAATATTATTTTTTTTTCAATTTTTATTTTATTTTCAAAATAAGTTTCTTATATACATAATATCTAAATACACTAAATATATTGCTATGATGTGTGATTTATGGTTATATTTAATTAATATTCACATAATAGGAATATATATATATATATATATCTTATATTTTGGTCATATTAGTGTGTGTTAGAGTGGGTTTAGTTATTATATGGGATTGGTTTATAAATAATAAAAACAATATAACTTAAAATAGCCTATGTTGAACAAAAATTTAAATATATTGAACCAAAAATATCATATGTTTTAATAAAGTTTTATAATATATGACACTTTAGAGATTATTTTCATTACCATATGATCACTTACTCTATTTATTATTATTCAATACTCACAATAATATTTTTACATTTCAAAATGGATTAAACTAGGAGGGAAAAATTAAACAATGACTATTATGGACAATTTAATGTTTTTATAAATGTTCATCTAAATAAGATAATAGATTAGTATAATTTTACATCCCTAAGATCGGAAAATATTCTTAATTCAAGAATAATAACACAACCATGTCAAACTCCCAACACACTAAGGAAATAATAAAACTCCATTAATTCATCCATATAGATGTTTCCACCCTCCATTAATGGTTCTTCTTAACATTTAATTTCTAAATAATGGATCAACACAATAGAAAATATATTTTTATATATCTTGTTCTATGTTCATGAAAAGTAATTTTTAGAAGTTTATTATTTCAATAATATGGTAGATCAATAGTGGGGCCCAATCAATAACATGAGGAATGAAGAATAAATCAACCCTATTGAATAAATGGTGTTTATGTTGTTATTATTCTGTAAATATTTTCCAAAAAAATTTCGAACAAAAGTGGATAGAGAGATCCCAAAGACTTGGTTAAATTAGGTTGAATCCATTAGAACATATACAGAAAACATTATGTGTCTCACATGTTATGATTTTGGTTTTATCATTAACCATAAAATAAAAATTGGCATTAAAATAAAAATCAACCATTTATTTGGTGCCTAAAAACCAAACCTCTAAAAAATTTAATATATGGGACTTTGGCATAAGTTAATAAATTTTTCAACACACTATCAATGTGTTAATAAAAAATGGATAATACCAATATTCTTCTGGTTTTGTAAAAATAGAATAAAATTTATTTTCATTCAATCTTAAATGATAAAACCCATAGTGGAAATAATATTTATCTGCTATCCTACTAATAATATATTAATAAAAATATATGTAATTTCTTCAAATGAATTGTGAAACAATTCATGTTTTTAAGATAAGGTCAGGAATATGATGATAACATTTGATATATTAAGAGTTGATCCTATGAAATTGATGATAATAAATCAAAACCAAAGTAAACACCCACATGACAATTATTTATTTTCAAACAAATATAGGTATTTAAGTAAAAACTACACCAATCAAATAGTTGATAATGAAAATTAGTGTCAAAAACCTCTAATAAAAATGAATAATATGAAAATTTATGAACCTGGATCTTCATTTTAGGTATGGATCTTGATTTCAGTTTTTTTAGGGAAAAAGAAAAAATAGGGTTTTTAAGCACATTGCTTGTACTTCTGAGTACAAACCGTGTACCTAGTTTCCATGTACAGATATGTATAGGCCTTTTAACTAGTGAATACATGGGCGTGTGGTGACCTTGAAGAATGTATAGGGAACGGGTCTATTAATGCTTTTACATGGAATGTATATTTAATGAACATGTCATGTAGTTTTATATTCAATTGATATATTGGTGTAGAGATGTGTATGATGTTCAGAACTATCTTATGCTCACCGTGGCTTGTTTAGGAGAGAGACACAAAGTAAAGACCCATAATTTCTGTGTAATTTTGTTTTAAATAAATAAGATTTTTTTGAGTCTGAGAAAATTGATAGCATGTGATTCTAAGGCCTGGAGTGCCTGAAATGAATTTCTGGACTTTTGTTCGGGTATGTTCAGTAAACGTGCAAGCGAGTTTTTTCTCACTTTTGAACCAGTGGTTGGAATTGAAATCCGAGGGCACCATTGAACTGGAAGCATCTGTATTCACTTAAATAGACATTCACCTTGATGAATGTTGGTTGAGGGTGGAAGTTAGTTTTTGGGTTTTTTTGAATGAATAAAATAAAAATAAAGTTGTGTAGCTTTTATTTTTATTTTATTTTTTAAAACATTCATGTGGAAGTTGAGAAATGGGGACCACCAGACCTGGACCTCCCATGAGAGGTTATGGTTGTGGGGACCACCCGAGCCTAACCTCCCATGAGAGGTTATGGTGGTGGGGACCACCCGAGGCCTATACCCCTCAAGTCTCTCATTAAATGTGGTAAATACTCTTCAAATCCTCCAATATTAATTGTGAAAACCCTCCTCCAAAATAATTAATCCAACTCAGCACTTTAATTTTTCCAACCTATGAGATTAATTAACCCTATTTGAATTATATGCCAACAAATATAATAGATCACTTAATCTATTATTTTGGGGCTACCATTTCTGTTTGGTGGTTTTAGGAGAGGAGGAGAGTTTGAAGAAATGTTCTCCAACAAAGAATGCCAATGAATAATGCCTCTCCTTCAATGTTTTCTTCTCCAAACTCCGTCAAAGGATCTCCAACGGCGCACGAACTGACAATTGGGGAAAATGTCGACGACATTGACATCCATATTTTACAAATGATATGTCTTCTTCCTTGTGACCTCGTCGATGTCATCAAGTGAACGAGATAGGGTTTTATTTCTATTTGTATATCACTTCCCATGTACACCCCTTCTATTTATTTTGCGGGTTGGGAACAATCATTATGGGAGGATCAAATTTGACGTTCATGTTCATGTTCTTGATGACCCATATGCAACAACCCTTAACGGATGGTACGAGACAAACTAACATGGCCCGAACATTCCAATAATCTTGTGGTGTTCTTCGCAATGGAGGAGGATGGAAACCATCCAAGGTTGGGGCACGAGAACGGTGGTCGACACCACCATTGGCCGCAATGAAGGCGACGATGCAACAACGCCACCCTACGACCATCGCCACCACCCCGCAGCCACCGGCTTCGTCCGTGACTCCACACTTCCCTGGGATCGAGGCGCCGCCTCTTGGTTAGACCACCGCAACATGGTCGAGTCGCCACAATGTGGATGGACCGGCAACCCGTGTAGCCGGATCGCCGCACAGCGGCCCGACCATCTCCCCGTTGCCGGACGACCACCTCGAGCGGCTGGACTGCAAACCCATGGTTGAAACACCACCCCCATCCGAACCACCATCCCCAGCCATGTCTCCCTATGTCTTCGTGCCCTCGCAGAACTCTCTACGACCACAAAGCCCCCCGTAGCCCTCCGCAGCCTCTCGCGGCTTGCCAGGTCGGACCCAGCAGGTAGGGCCGCCCAGCGGGCCAGACTGAACCCAACGGGCCGGGCCACCCTGCAGGCCAGGAAAGACCTAGTGGATCAGGCCAGGCTACCCAAACTGGTTCTGACCAGGATGGGTCGGGCCTTGTCGGTCCCACCAGGTCAGACCAGACCCAGGCCCACTATAACCCATTTACTTTCATTTGGCCATAATATTGGCACCGGACGTCCGTTTGACGAACCGTCAGTGGCACTGGAAATCTTGGAGTGAGGCAGTCCCTTTGAGTATACCCCACCAGAGTTTTGGATTAATATGGAAATATTCAGGTTGGATCGATAATGAATCCATCTAGCCCCCTGGGAATAAAAGGCTAATAACTCCTAGACCAGGCGTCCGATTGACGTGCAGTCTGTTAGGTTGATACCCCTATGACATGGTGGACCTTTGAGATACATCTTGGTTGGAATTTTTAGTAGTTGGTGTATCAACCAGTATCTTGTGGATCGGATCCTCCTGGAGACGAGCGATCATATTGTGGGAACACAGTGGCTGGCTGAGATTTGACGACTTCTAACCGTTTCAACTCGGAGCGACTTGACTGGCCCAGTGGGGAGTTCCTTGGTGATGTGGAAGACTCACAGTGGAGAGAGACTTGGTGACATGGCAGACCCACGGTATTCGACAGGATGTGTACCTCAGCGGGCCACGAGGGGGAGTGCCTTGGTGATGCGGCAGATCCATGGTGAGGACCACCTTGGTGACAGGGCTAACCCAGAGTACTCGATAGGTGGAGTACCTCAACAGTCCATGGTTAGTGAGAAGCACCTCTGTGTGATGTGGCAGGTCCACTATACTCGATAGAGGAGGATTTCTCCAGTATCCGAGGTGTTTGATGTTGTGACGGGTAATGATACAAGATACTACCCCTAGAATAAACTCTAGTGTGAGCTGAGTCAGTACCTCTGTGTTTTCTTCATGATTGAGATGAATTACTTGATAACATAGATATATGTATGGGAAAATACCTAATTAAGTTTATCTATTGATTTCATACTTTTTGATTTATCCTTGATTGATTTTGTGAGACCTAGAGGGTCTCGGGGTCCCTACTGAGTATCGTTATACTCACCCCTGCACGGGCTATGCCCACACCATGTTGTGTTGGATGCAGATGATGGGAAACGCTGACTGAGTCTGAACATACCCAGATTGGACGGTACCTAGAGGTGGACCATATGGTGTGTCGATACGCAGAGGAGATGGGTGGACGTGGAGTTCTATGGAGGCGATTTGTACCTAGCCATTATGTAGGAACCTCGGAGTACGACCCAACAGCTGACATTCCATATTATTTAGTTTTTTTGAATCATTATTGTACATGTACTTTCTAGTTGGGCTTGTATTCTCGCCCCTTTTACTTACTGCACTCACTATGTTTACAGTCCAGTTTACTTGTGTTTTTATCTTTCTATGTTCTTGGTTACGTGTTCTTACAGGTTGTAAATCCAATGACATCCTAGTTTTAGTAAATACACCTTCGGTGCTAGTCGCCAGCCCCTGGCCTATGGAAGGTGGGCTTGGGGTAGTCACGGCACGAGCCCCGGGGGATGGGTCATGAAAAATTAGTATCATATGAGTCAGTTCTACTGCATAACTTAGGACTCTAATCTTTATTTTTAAAGGAAATAGTGTTACCTGTAGTGAGTGTGGTTATCAGTTTAGGGAAACCAGGGTTGGTGTGGTGGCCGACGTATCTATACACCAGGACCCTGACATCCGATTTCCGACTCAATGCACAAAAATACTAATTGTGCCTGTGTTTTTCAAGAGTTTTATTTTTTATCTCTTGAGTCAGCTCACCATGTATAACTTATCAACCATGGAGCACCTATTTCTTTTCAGGATTCCTCCACGCAGACAGCCATCTATGGTTCCGTGAGTTGTACGCACTGATAGCCCACCGAGCAATGATGCATTGGTGCAGATCCCTTTTCTAGTAGAGGCACATGTGGTACCACTCCACATTGGGCCATATATTCCACCAGCACCAACAGTAGATGGTGAACTCTTTTTGAGCGCGTTTCACGAGTTCCAATGCCATAGACCCCTTAGGTTCAAGGGGGAGATGGACCTTCAAGTGGCTGAGGATTGGCTGGATGAAGAGGTGAGAGTATTCTGACTCGTAGGGATGTAAGACGATCACATGGTTATCCTTGTTGCCAGCCTTCTATAGGCAGCGACATGAAGATGTTGGAGCTTGATGTTTCTTGTTCATGAGGAGGTGACACTTCTCTAGGAAGACTTCGAGAGCCAGTTTCGAGCAGAGTTTGTCCCAACCACTCTTCATGCAGTGTGCATATAGGAGCTTCTTCATCTAGACCAGGGCAGCATTACTGTGGCTCAGTACTCAGGGAGGTTCACTGTCCTCTCACGATACTCCACAGATATGGTGTGGGACCTTTTCTTCAGGTCCCGGACCTTCGAGTAGGGGCTCAGGCGAGAGATCAAGGCTTCAATGATCTCACTCTGCATCCCGACATAGGCAGGGGTGTTAGAGAGAGCCCTCTAGTTCGTGAGTTTTCATACTGAATATTCAACAATAGTGAGACCCACCACTAGTCACCACATAGTAGAGTCTTCTATATCTGGCAGTAGAAAAATGATGCAGAGGTCCAAGAGGACCATACCTACAGGTGTACAACCGCATGACTCAGGATCTGTTGTGTGGGACACCTGAGTCGGAGCTAGTTAAACCAGTAGCGGGTACTGTTTCATAGGCAGTGGGTAGGGCCACATGGCTTGTGACTGTCTGACGCGTCGTAGGGATGATCAATAGATGGTCTAAGGACCTCCCAAGAAAAGATAGAGGTTCTAATAAGGAGGTTCGTAGAGAGGAGGAAGACATGGCAGGGGAACTGGATGTGCAGCTGGAGGTGGGAGATGATTTGAGATTTTACCGCCACCACCACCTGGAGGTCCACCCCGATAGCAGGGAGTAGGTGGATAGGGGAGAGTTCAACTTCAGGCAGCTGAGGCTTATGATCATGGTGCTTCGGAGATGATACAAGGTATGTTCTGTGTCTACTCGACCTTAGCTACAGTACTTATAGACACAAGAGACAATCATTATTCAATTTCCACTACCCTCTTTCAGAGCTCAGAGATTTTGATAGAGTCTTTTGCTCGATCCTTATGGCTAGAGAATTCTACGGGAGCAGATTCGATGATTACACACTGGTGCCGGTAGTGTGAGATTACTCTATAATGCGATAGATTCGGCAAGGATCTTCTAGTAGTAGTGTTGAGGATTTACGAAGTTATCTTGTGTTTGGACTAGTTATCTATAGTCTATGCTCAGATTGACTATATTAGGCACAAAGTGTAGTGTGTCTGCACAGATGGAACAGGTTTACCTTCACCAGCAAGAAGGGAGTCTTCACAGTGCAAAATGGATTTTCCCGGAGGAGAGTGCAGCTGATCACTCATTAGTTGGCTAGCCATACACTCAGAGCTATTAGTGTGGAGTGTCCGAGCTATCCTGTAGTGGTGGACCAGTACACAGACGTTTTCCCTGATGATGTTCTAGATCTACCAGATCGTAGAGAGGTAGACTTTTACATTGAATTTTACCTCATAAAGACACCAATATCTACACCAGCATATCAGATGACTACCGCTGAGCTTCATGAGTTGCTGGTACAGTTGGAGTACTTGTAGGGGAAATGATTCATTTGGCCCAGTGTTTCTCCATGGGCAGCCCTGATTTAGTTTTCCAAGGAGATGGATGGGAGCTTGAGACTGTGTGTGGACTATTGGCGCCAGAACCTAGTGACCATGAAAAATAATTACCCAATCCGAAGGATTGAATACCTCTTTGATCACCTGAAGGGAGCACTATGGATCATGAAGATAGACCTCAAATCAGGCTATCACCATCTTAGAGTGTGAGATGAGGATGTGCAGAAGATGGCCTTCCAATGTCGGTATGGCCATTAAAAGTTCGTGGTTATGCCATTTGACATGAACAATGCTCCAACAGTGTTCATGGAACTCATGAACAGTATCTTTCTGCCATACCTTGATCGCTTTGTAGTAGTTTTCATTGATAACTTTCTGATCTACTTGGAAACTAAGGAGGATCATGCCTATCATTTGTAGGTACTACTGGACACACTCTTAGAGCACCAGATTTATGGTAAACTCTCGATGTGCCAGTTTTGGATCTTAGAGGTTCACTTTCTAGGGCATGTCATATTGGAGGCAGGAGTTCCAATGGATTCAATGAAGATTGAGGAGGTACATGCTTGGGATCCACCCAGGAGTGTGGTGGAGGTGGGGAGTTTCCTGGGATTGGCTGGATATTACCGTAGGTTTGTGGTAGACTTCTCTAGTTTTGCTGCACCACTATAAGTATTAAAGAAGAAAGGGAAACCCTTAGTGTGGTAGTAGAGATGCCATCAGAGTTTTCAGGAGCTGAGGCATAGGATGACTAGTGCCCCCATCTTGATGATTCCAGAGGAGGGAGTATGGTCAGTAGTTTACTACGACTCATATGGGATTGGACTTTGATGTGTCCTAATGCAAGAGAAAGTAGTGATTGCATATGGTTCTCGACAGCTGATACAACATGAGAATAACTACACTACCCATGACCTAGAATTATCAGCAGTGGTCTTCACCTTAAAGATGTGGCGACACTATCTGATGGGCGAGCATTTTACCATGTACTTTGATCACAAGTGTCTCAGGTATATCATCGCCCAGAAGGACCTTAACCTGAGACAATAACAATGGCTTTAGTTCATATACGACTATGACTTTGGGATAGTATATCTCCTGGGAAGGGGAACGTTGTAGAAGATGCACTCAGTGGGAGGTCTGGTATACAACTTCTAGGTGAGGCGACTGAGAAGCTTGTTATTTTATAGATATCCTTTGTGGATAGAGATGGAGTTTCTTTTCTTCAATATCTTATAGTCACTCCCCCACTTCTTCAGCGAGTAAGGGAGGCACCGCGTGGAGAAACTGACTACGTGAAACGACATGCTCAGATATCAACAGGACAGGCACCTGATGGATTTTCTGAAGGTGGGGAGCACATCATCCTCTTCAGAGGATGTACCATGGTACCAGTGTCACTTCAGGAGGAAGTGTTGAGGGAGTTACACACATCCCCTCTAGCGCTACATCTAGAAGTGGTGAAGATGTACCAGGATCTCCAACGATAGCACTGGTGGCTGGGAATGAAGAAAGTAGTAGTAGAGTTTGTCTCTTGGTGCCTCACTTGTCAGCAAGTGAAGGTAGAGCATCGAGTACTAGTAAGCTTGGTTCAGCATTTAGAGGTCCTAGAGTGAAAGTGGTACGGTATGTATATGGACTTCATGATAGGACTTCCATGTACATCTAGGGAAGATGACTCAATATGGGTGAACGTTGACCGACTCACCAAGACAATCCACATTCTACCGATCAGAGAGTAGGGTTCAGTAGAGAACATGAGACCCCTCTATGTGCATGAGATTGTGTGGCTACACGGAGTACCCTCGGCGATTATCTCTGATCATGATGAATGTTTTACTTCCTGTCTATGGAAGTGGTTACAGGAGGCTTTTGGGACGCAACTTCATTTGAGCACCGCCTTCTATCATCAGATAGATGGACAAACTGAGTGGACCATTCAGACCCTCAAGGACATGTTTCATGCCTATTTCCTCGACTTAGGTCGCAAATGGGAGGATCAATTTCCTTTGGTGGAGTTTTTATAAAACAGCATCTATCACTCCACCATAGGGATGGAACCTTTTGAGGCTTTGTACGTGCGACCTTGCATATCACCTTTGTGTTGGACTGAACCAGGGGAGTCGGCACTAGTGGGACTAGAGATGGTACGAGCTACCACAAAGAAGGTGCAGATCATCTAGGAGTAGATGAATCCTACACATAGTAGGCAGAAGTTGTATGTTGATAGGATATAGAGACCTCTGGAGTTTGAGGATGGAAACCAAATCTTTTTACAGGACTTACCCCGACGAGTTCTATGGAGATTTGGCCGAGGCGGAAAGTTATCTATGAGATTCATTGGAACTTTTCTGGTCCTCAGAAGAGTTGGCGAGGTGGCATACTACTTAGCTATTCCACCTCAGTTTCACTGGGTGCATGACATCTTCAATGTGTCCCAGCTGAGGAGATACGTGTACGACCCTTCTCACATAATCGACCATGGTGAGATGGACGTCGATGATGGAGAGACTATTATAGAGGTTCCAGTAGAGATTGATGATCTACATGAGAAAGTCCTTCTTAGATGGTCGATAACTCTGGTGTGTATTCGCTGGCAGCACGTGAACCTCCAAAAGAGCACATGGGAGCGGGAGGCTCAGATGCATGCTCAGTACCCCCACTTGTTCCTTTAGTTTTAGTTATGGCTTATGGGGATGTAAAGCCATGAGGTGGGGAGAATGTAAAGACCTAAAATTTCCATGTAATTTTTTTATAATTGGAAATTTTATGAGTCCATGTAAATTAACGGCACATGATTCTGAGACCCGGAGTTCCCTGAATGAATATCTGAACATCTGTTCGGGTACATTCAGTAAACATGCAAGTAGGTTTTTTCTAACTTTTAAACCAGTGCTCGGAATTGAAATCTGAGGGCACCATTGAACTCACAACATCAGTATTCACTTAAAGAGACTTTAACCTCGATGATAGTTGGTTGAGGTTGGAAGTTAGTTTTTTGGGTTTTTCATGAATGAATAAAATAAAAATAATGTTTTATAGATTTATTTTTATTTTATTTGTTAAAACATCACTGTGGAAGTTGGGAAGTGGGGAACAACATACCTTAACCTTCCATGAGAGGTTATGGTGGTGGGGACCACCCGAGCCTAACCTCCCAAGAGAGTTTATGGTGGTGGGGACCACCAGAGGCCTAAACCAATCAACTCCCTCATTAAATTTGGGAGAGCCTCTTCAACTCCTCCAACATTAATTGTTCCAAACCTCCTACACAATAATTAGGCCAACACAACACTTTAATTATGCCAACCTATGAGATTAATTAACCCAATTTGAATTATATTCCAACTAACATAATAGATCACATAATCTATTATTTAAGGGATAACATTTCATTTTGGTGGTTTTGGAAGAGGATGAGCTTTGGGAGAAAATCTCACCAACAAAGAACACCAATGAAGAATGCAAACGAAGAACGTCTCTCCTTCAATGATTTCATCTCCAAACTCCGTCAAAGGATCTCCAACGATGCACGAACCAACAATCGAGGAAAACACCAATGACACTGATGTCCGTCTTTTCCCAATGATTCTTCTTTTTTCCTTGCGACATAATCAACGTCATCAAGCGAATGAGGTAGGGGTTTACTTATATTTTTTTATCACTACCCATGTACACCCCATCTATTTCTTCTATGGGTTGGGAAAAATCATTGCGGGATGATCAGATTTTCCATTCATGTTCATGTTCTTGATGATCCATACACTATCACCCTAACGCCGAGGGTACGGGCCAACCCTACATGGCCCAACCCTTCCAAAAATCTTGGGGGGTTCTTCGCGAAAGAGTAGGATGGAAACAATCCATGGTTGGAACATGAGAATGGCGGCTGACACCACTTCCGGCCACAGCGAAGGTGACGGCGCAACGGCGCCGCCCCGGGGTCCCCGCCACCACCCCACGACCGAGGCAACCCCTGCGGCTGGACTGCCGCCCCATGGATGAGGCACCACGCCATGGACAGACATCCGCCCCGTAGCCGGACAGCCGCCCCACGGCCAGTCTGCCACACCATGACGGGACCGCCGCCCCATGGCCAGACAGCCACCTCGTGGTCGGACCGCTCCACCGCAGCCAGACTGCCGCCACTCGACCAGAATGCCACCCCATAGGGGGACCGCCATCCCGCGGCTGGACCGCTAACCCTGCGGTGGGACTGCCACCTCGCGTAGCTGGACCACTGCCCTATGGATGAAACCCTATCCCTTGACCGAACCTTCATCCCCAGCTAAGCTTCCCCATGGCCTCTCTCCCTCGCGGCACCCTCTGCGGCCTCACAGCCACCAGCAGCCCTCTACGGCCTCTTGCGGCCTGTCGGGATGGACCTAGTAAGACGGGCTGCCCAATGGTTCGGGCTGGGCCCAGCAGGTCAGGTCGAGCCGACCTGAACCGGGTCGGCCCAGGTGGGGTCGGGCCGAGTAGGTCCGACCGAGTTGGACCAGACCTAGGCCCACTACGACCCATTTACTTTCTTTTGGACATAACTTGGGCTCCAGAAATTTGTTTGACGTACCTTCAATGGTGCTAGAAATCATGGATCAAGACGGTCCCTTTGAGCATACCCCACTAGAGTTTTTGATTAATATGGGGAACAGTCAGGTTGGATCGAGCACGAATCCAACTAGGCCCCCGGGACTAAAAGGATATGTACTCACTGACCGGGTGTCTGATTGATGCATTGTCTATTACGTTGAGACCCTTATGATGTGGAGGGCCTTTGAGATACTTCTTCGTGGGACTTCATGGTAGTTAGAATATCGACCAGTAGCTTGTGGAGTATATCCTCTTGGAGATGAGCGAGCATAGTGCGGGAACCCAGTTGTTGGCTAAGACTTGACAACTGCTGACCGTTTCAAACTGGAGTGACTTGACAGGCCCAGTGGGGAGATCCTTGGTGACGTGGAAGACCGACGGTGGGGAGAGCCTTGTTAACATGGCAGAACCACAATACTTGACAGGAGGAGTACCTTAGTAGGCCACGAGGGGGAGCGCCTTGGTGACGCAGCAGACACACGGTGGGGAGCGCCTTAGTGATGCGGTAGACCCACTATACTCGATAATAGGAGTAACTCAGTAGTCCAAGGTTAGTAATAAGCACCTCTGTGTGACGTGACAGGTCCAATGTACTCAATAGAGGAGGTTTTCTCCAGCAGTTGAGGTGTTCGATGTTGTGACTAATAATGTTACTTGATACTACCCCTAGAAAAAATCCTAGTGTGAGGTGAATTAGTACCTCTGTGTTTTTCTCATGATTGAGATGGATTACATGATAACATAGGCATATGTATGGGAAAATGCCTATATAAGGTTATCTGTTGATTTCAATATTTTTTATTTATCCTTGATAGATTTTTTGAGACCTAGACGGTCTTGAGGTCCCTAATAAGTATCGTTATACTCACCCCTACACGGGTTATGTCTGCACCATGTTGTGTTGGATGAAGATGATGAACATCACTAACTGAGGATGAGAGTACCAGGACTAGACGGTACCTGGAGGTGGACCATACAACATATTGGTACGTAGAGGAGATGGGTGTATGTGGAGTGCTGAGGAGGAGATCTTTACCTACCCATCAGGTAGGAACCTCGGAGGATAACCCATTAGTAGACTTTCCATTTTCTTCAGTTGTATCGTATCACAGTTGTACTTATACTTTCCAGTTGGGCTTTTATTCTGACCCCTTTTACTTACTACACTCTCTCTGTTTACATTTTAGTATACTTGTGTTCCTATATTGTTGTGTGCTTGGTTACGTGTGCTTACTGGTAATAAAGGCAATGCCTTCTTAGTTTTAGGGAATACACCTTCGGTGCTAGTTGCCACCCCTGGCCTATGGAAGGCAGGCTTGGGGTAATCAGAGAATGGGCCCTAGGGGACAGGTCGTGACACACAATGACCAAAGAACATTGATCCCCTCATGATTCTATATATTAGATCTAATACAGACAATGTCGAGTACATTTGAATCCAACAAGTGAGTTCCAAAAACCCCTGGAATCTTTCTTCATAATTCCTTCTATCTCATGAGTTATTCATGTTTGGCAATTGAGCATGTTTTTATAGATCAACATTGATCTAGGACGATTGAAGGGCTTACATTCATGGATATTGATTGTACAACATCTTGGAAGGTGGTTTGTGACTTTGTTTGTTCATCATTGGATTATATATGATAAAGTTGTCATATAACCATGTTAGGGTAATTGTGTGTATTTAAATTTAACCTCGATTATTACTTGTTTTAGTTTGGTTGATTGATAATGGGTACTTAAATATGCAATGTACATTGTTTAAGGGACTCCTCGTTGGTGAATTTTACTTGTTTGACTGTTTATGGTCGTTTGTTCTCGGTTGCCTATGAGGCGCACCTTGTTTTCCATGCCCCAAATTTCATATGATGGAGTTTTATTGATTACATGAAATCCATATGATATTAATTTTTAATGTTACCCATGTATTTTTATATATTTCATGATCTTTATTGATATGTTATATGCGTTATGTTACAAATGGTCCATGAGAGCCATAGACAAGGAAAACACTGGGTGTTTCCATGTTTATTTACACAGGACATGGAGATAAATGGTGTAGATAATTGACCTATGGTATCAACTGTGATAGCTACCCCAGAGGTCTTTTATAATTTATTTATGCCAAGATGACCTAGGGGTATTGACTATGAGATATTCCCAAAAGGTTGTTGAAAATGATTAGTGTTATGTTAGACCAAAGGGGTTAGACTGTGTGAGAATTCCATAGTGTCGTCATTTAATGAATTGGAGTTGTGTTAACCAATGGGTTTAGAGGGTGATAGATTTCTTGGAGGATCATTTATGAATGACTGATTGATTGTGACGAGTCTTCCTTACTAAATAACATTCTTGGACTTGATCGTACTTTATTTTTTAGATGACCATCTAAGACTTATGTTTTGTTACTGTTTTATAGAAGGATATAGAATGTTGTACAGATCTCTATATTTCATGATTAAAATGAATAAATAAAAGTAAATTAATGTAATTGAAAACTATAGGATTGATTACTTTTGATTATATCTTAGTTTATTGCTTCATTTTTGTATATCACTTTCTATATAAATTCACTAACTGTTAGGAAAAAATCTTTTGGTGGTTACCTGCAGGGATTCATCTCACACCATATTTGGGTCATGATTTGGACCCAAACATATTATATGGTTGTAGGTATAGATAAGGTAATTTTTTCTTCTTCATCAGGTAGTTGATTGCTATTGGAGCTGGAGAACATGAGACCAAGATGAGGCTTGCGATGGTTTTAGATTTTACATGTTTCTTTTATACATGGTTTCGATATTTCTTCCCAGAATTGTGACTTCTTTGGTTTTTTTCTTAGACACATGTGACAATCATCATTTATTTATAAATTATCCATTTGTTTTATAATATCAGCCTTATTTTTTTACTTTTGTTGAATGGTATTACTGATTCAATTTTTGTTTACTAATTCTTTTCTGTTGTGTACACTCTGCCAATGAGGGCATGGTTTTTCCATTATCAAACATTGTCCATCATTTCTAATCGGTAGCCTCTGGAATATTGGGAAATGCACTTGAGGTTATGTGACCAACCATTTTTAGGGCACTTTGGGGTGGCACTCAAATATGTGACATTACAAAGTGGTATCCGAGTAAGGCTTTCTTTTCTTCATTGCCTTACTATATAGAGCCCATAGATAGGGATATCATGGAATAGGTAGTTGGTAATAATCTATGCTCAGAAGCAGTTCCCTGTGTACTGGGAAAATCGAATTTACCTCGAATATTACAATTTTTTTTATTTTTAAATTGTTACAGATGATTTAATTTCACTGTTGGGTGATTAAATTATTTTGTGCTATTACGATTTATATAATTTTCGTTCTATTTCTATTTCACCCTGATGAGAATAGGGTATGAAATATCATGGACCATATAATCACTTGATAGAGATCACATGTCATGCACTGTTTTCATTCCATTTAGGGTGAATTATTGATTTCTTGATATTGTGATTGATATTGTGTTATATATGCATGTTGATATGATAGATGTTGTGATATAAATAAATGCTATTCAGATAGGTTATTAGTATAATTAAAGAGTCATTTGGATGGATGCCAAGCATTTTTCACTAAGGTGTATGGGCCCTCTTGGATCAGAATTTGGTGGATCATTTTTTAACATTAATTGAATTCAGTTAAGTTATGATATGATTAAGGATTCAAATATTTGATTCACATGGAGTATGATATCTCACGGATTGAAACAGGGAATTCATTGGGAAAATTTTACGTTTTTAAGGGTTCTAGAGAAGTATCAAAGGATAACTGTTAAGAAACCTAGAAAACACGGAGTGTGATATTTGGAACAGATGTCGTGAGTTCTTCTGTTCTAAAAGAACATACTTTTCTTTAGTTCATGTAATGTACCGTATGTACACACCATCTATTTGTTGACCATGTGACTAACTATGTGATCAGAGACACATGATTGATAATTGTTTAGTAGAACACACCATGTACTAGGAGTACACATTGTGTAGTAAGAGGCCATGTCACTAGTCGTGTAAATAATGACATTGGTAGATAGAACATTTGAGTACATGCCGCTTCTTGGGAGAACACACCTTGTAGTGTTACACTAGCAAGACTGTGTAGTTCTAGATGTGTATAAGTAGAAGGGCCAGAGGAAATATTCAGGTACACATTATGCCTCATAAGGAAGACATTGTGTTTAAGGGGTGTTACACGACTAGGTTTGTAGAGGTACATGCCCATGTTAAGGAATACGAGAACACGATTTGTATTAGTTCTGCACACTATATAACCTTCTTTTGTAAAACATGAATGTTTCATTAAACTTTTCATTTCATAAACATATAATTTTTTGACCATGATAATTTGTAATTGAGTTGTGCACTTGACCTTGTAGAGCCATTCCATTGATAATTCCTCCAGTTTTATGTCATGTATAGGGTGATGATTAGACACCAGAAATGGTAGATCAGAGACTACTACAAAATATTCATATCATTACCATATTGAAACATTCATTTATATCAGATTTAGGTGCTGAACCACAGTTCTGTGAAGGATTTATGAAGATGATGTAAGAATTTTTAGGATAACCACATCCTACACCAAATATGGAAGAGTATATGAGGGGGTTCCAGTATAAGAATCCTCCCATTTTTTTGGGGATGGATGACCACAGATTATGGAGTCTTGGTTAGAGGATGTGATTTCTATCTTCAACCATCTAGAAATGACTCATAAAGAGAAGTTGAGCTCATGACGTACATGCTATGTGATTCTTCCAATAGGTGGTAGGATTTTATCTCACAGGCAGGACATCATCAAGATATGGATTTGGAAGAGTTTCAGTCCACATTCTATGATTACTTCTACCCTGATATGTTTAGGTATTAATAAGCCTTAGAGTTTATGCATTTGGAGCTGGGGGCTCTTTCAATGATTGATTACTCTTCTCTCTTTATAGAGCTTCAATACTTCACACCAGTTCTGGGGGGTGATGAGCAATAACTGGCTAGGCCATTTTAAAATGGTCTTATGTATGACATATGAATTTAGGTGAATGTTTTCATGTTGACTTTGGTGACCGCTATAATAAATCAGGCACTGATTACCGATCCCAGTCTGAGGGAGTTCAGATATGTGATCTTGGGTGGTTCATCATCTAGGGATGATATTCTTTTGGAAGATAGCATAAACCTCCAAAAGGAGCATACATGAGGTGTTTCCTCTAGTAGTAGGGATGTATCTTCAGGTAGCCAAGTGAGATGCTACCAATGCAGGAAGAGTGGGAACATGAGACCGAGTGCCTAAGAGACCAATTTGAGTATCGATATTATAGAGACATGGGTCATCTTCATCCTTTTTTCCTAGTTTTTCTCACCGGAAGCTGGTGAGAGGGGATTTGTTATGACTACACATACAAGAGAGGGGCCTCCAGTTCCTCATTAGATAGGGAACTGGAGCTCTTGAGGACATTTAGGGAAATGAGGTGGTCATTAATGTTGAAGTTAGAAGATAGTTTTATAATGACAGTAGGGTGGATCTACTCAGGGTAGACAGACATGGTCATAGGGTCGTGGTAAAGGTCAAATTTTTGTAATGGAAGAGACCCAACAGAAGTAGGATCTCAGACACTCTATGATCAGAGGTTCCATTATAGTTTCCTCAGTTTTTGCTTCTATACTTTTTTATACACGAGATTCCCATAGTACTATATTTTTTTTCATTGCGGAGAGCCTTGGGCTCTGTATCACTACATCTGATGATGTTATGATGCTAGAAACTCGGTTCAGGGTTAGTACAACTATTGTACTTCAGTGAAAAGAGTTCCCTCTTGAGGTTGGTGGGAGTCACATCTTGTGGGACCTCTATATCTTAAATATGACATGTGTCAATGTAATTATTCGAATGGACCGATTGGTCTCCTTTTAGGCCTATGTTGACTGTTATCACAACAGGGTGAGTTTCACGTCACCAGAATGTATGACTTTTTACACAATGAAAAATTGGTTGTATAGTTGAGCAGAGATGGACCCAAGAATCATGGGTTAGGAGGAATTATAGACCAGATTAGTATTTTATATCTATATTACTCAGGTAATTCACATATGGAATTTCCTCCATTGGTGGATAGTTTCAGAGATGTCTTTCCAGAAAACTTTTTATGTTCACCTCCATAGAGGGGTATATTTCTCTATTTATATTATTCCACGAGTAGCATCGATGTCCATTAATCTTTATAGGATTTCTACACTAATAGTTAAGGAGCTCAAGAATCTATTAGAGTAGTTTTAGGTGAAGGGTTTCATCTGACCCAGTACTTCTCCTTGGATTTCTCCTATCCATTTTGTGAATAATGTAGACAGTACCCTCAGTCGTTGTGTGGATTATCAGAAGCTAAATGAGTTGATTGTCGAGAATCGATATCCCTTGCTGAATATTGATGATATATTTGACCATCTTTGAGGATCCCAAGTGTTATATAAGATTAAATTGAGATCTGGTTATCATCAGTTGAATTTAGACCATCAGATATATCTCTACATCCTTTCATAGCAGGAATGGTCTATAAAAGTATTTGGTTATATTGTTTGGTTTTACTAATGTGCTAGCAGTTTTCATGGAACTAATTAACTGAGGGTTCCACCCTTACTTTTATTCTTTTGTGGTAGTCTTCTTGGATGATATATTGTTGTAATATCACACTCTACATGACCATTTCATTCAACTTGAGGTCGTATAGAGTACACTGAGAAATTATCAGTTATATGATAAGATCCCCAAATGCCACTTTTGTATGGACCATATTCACTTATTGAGTCATGTAATTTCATAGACAGGGGTATCATTAGGCCCATAGAAGGTAAGATTAGTAGTTTCTTAGAAGCATTTAAGGAACTCTTTTGAGGTACGGTGTTTTTTGGGGCTGGATGGTTACTATAGACACTTTATACCGTACTTTTCACGCATAAAAGCACCTATGATAGACCTAACTAATAAGGGTGTGATGTAATTATGGATTGATTCCTATGATTCAGACTTTTAGGATTTGTTGGGGAGATTGACTTCAGGATCGATCGTGATTTTTCCTATGTCGGGCAAGAGTTACACAATTTTATGTGATGCAACAAGTATCGGGTTGGGACTAGTGATTATGTAGGGGGAGTTGTTGTGTATGAGTCTTGGTAGTTGGAGCATCATGATAAGAATTACCCGACATACAATGTTTAGTTGACAATCATTGTGCATGATTTATTCTATTGGATACATTTTCTTTTGGGATATAAATTTGTCATATACATAGACCAAAAAATCCTCAACTATATCTTTACCCAGCATGATCTAAATTTGACACAGTGAAGGTGGGTTGAGTAACTCCTCCTTTTGACTTTGAGCTTGCCTACAATTCTAGGAATGGAAATTTAGTGGCTGATGTGTTTATAAGGATGACTCGTATGCATGCAATTCAAGAGTCCAGTAGAGAGTTGCATCTTATGGCTCTTTTCTCTGAGATACATTTGGAGGTTCATGAAAAATAGGGGCATATGATTCTTTCTTCTATAGATGTTTCCTTTACTCTACTTTATCATGTGTGGATGAAGCATAAATTCTATTCCAATATCTAATTACTAATAAACAGTGTTTCATGCAAGGAACATACTCTATATGGATTGTAGGAGAGGATGAGGATATACATTTTCATGGGAGTGTACGGGTGTCAGCGGACATACCCAAGGATTTGTTGTGAGAATTTCATGCATCGATATGGGTAGTTCATCCTAGTGTCTCAAAGAGGTATCGAGATATACATATTCAATATTTTTGGACATGAATGAAGAAGGATGTAGTTATTTTTGTTATGAGGTGTTCCACCTATCAGCAGGTGAAGGTAGAGCATCAGCGGCCAGCAGGGATTTTATAGCAATTACCAATTCTTGAATGGAAGTGAAATGATGTCGAGATGGATTTTGTGATGGGTTTACCTAGGTTTCCCAGAGTAAATTATGATATATGGGTTGTAGTTGACAAAGTCAGGAAGGATTCACATTTCTTTCCAATCAAGCAAAGCTTCATTTTTTATGATATTGGAAAGCAGTACATCTAAGAAATTTTAGTTTTCTTGGGGTTCTACACTCTATCTATTCAGATAGGGATATCTGGTTTAGATATTATATCTATAAGGGACTATATAGGGATTTGGGTACATAGGTACTTATGAGTATTACAGACCATCCCCAAATAGATGGCTAGTCCAAGTGAACGATTCAGGTTTTAGAGGATATGCTTTGAGTATAAGTCATGGATTTCAGGTTCTCTTGGTAGAGAAACATACCCCATGTGGAGTATTCCTACAATAATAGTTTTCAAGAAACGATTCAGATGTAACCTTATAAGGTTTTGTACGATAGGCCATGTAGATCACCCTTATGTTTGTTGGAGGTATGAGAGGTAGCTATGTTGGGACCTCCTCTTGTCCAGGAGACCACTGAGTCAGTGGAGTTGATTTGGAAGAGGATGGATACTGCCCAATCATTCTGGAAATCCAATATTGATCGATGATGATGACCTTTGTAGTTCATGGTTAGAGATTAGGTTTTTATACATGTTACACTGAGGTTGCAAAACAAGAGGATTAGGAGATTGGGGAAGCTTTCAACGTTGTATGTCGGGCCGTTTGAGGTTTTAGAGATAGTCTGGAAAGTTTCCTATCAGTTTCAATTACCTAAGAGGTATCGGGCTATGCATGATGTCTTCAATTTTTCTCAGATATGACGTTACATTTAAAACGTTTCCCATGTTTTTTCAGCATAAGGTTGTTGAGTTGGAGGTGGATGCAACCTTTGAGGAGTGCCTTATTTGTATTGTGGATCACAACAAGAATTTTCTTTGTGGATAGTATATTCCCCTAGTATGGGTGATATGCCAGTACGACCGAGTGTAGGATGAGACTTGGGAGAAAGAGTCAAATATATGATTTAAGTGGCCAGAGTTGTTTCCACGTTCTTCTCCACCACCCTTGGAAGAGAAATTTGGAGATGAACTGTATTAAGGGGAGATATTCTTAAGAACCCAGATCATTATTTCTGGTATGGATCTTGATTTCTAATTTTTTTCGGAAATATGAAGAAATAGGGTTTTTGAAAGTATAAGTCATGTACATAAAAGTACACACCATATACCTGGTTCCCGCATATTTCCATGTACTAGCTGTGTAACAGCTGAGTATATGGTCGGGTGGTGACCTAATAGACTACTTAAGGCAGGGGCCTATTTAGGAAACTACACAATGTGTAAATTTAATGAATGTTCCATGTAGTTTTCTTTTTAATTGATATATTAGTGCAGGGTCATGTCTCATGTCTGGAACTGTTTCCTTCTCCCGGTGGTTCGTACAGAAGACTGATGGAATGACTAACAAAATTTTATCCCCTTTCTACTCTATGTCCAAGCTCTAATCGAGACACTATCAGATGCATTGTAATCCCACGTGGGTCTTCCAAAAACCCCTAGATTCTTTCTTTCTGATTCCTTCTCTCTTGTGGCTTATTCAAGGTTGGGATTTTTTCAATTTTTTGTTGATATATGTCGATATATGCTTATTAAAGGTCCAAAAATCAAGGATATCGATCATACGAAATCAAGGTATGTGGTTTTTGAATTTTTTTGTTGAATATGGATTATATATGCTAAAATATTCATATAACCCTGTCTGGGGCATTGCGTGTTTTGAAATTTAACCCTTTTTATTACCTTTTTTGGTTATGTTATTTGATAAGGGGTAGTTCTATATGCTTATGGTTAATTACCAGATTTATGGGACACCCCATGGTTAACTTTCCATTGATTGACTGTTTATGGCCATTTGGTCCAAGTTTATTATGAGGCACATGTTATTTTCCATGCCCTGAATTAATTATGATGGTGTTTGTTTGATTATGTGAAATTCATGGGATATTAATTTTGAATGTTACCCATGTAGTATTATAGATTACATGAGATTATTTGATATGTTATGTGAGTTGTGTTTTCAATTGACAGTGAGAGCCTTGGATAAGGAAATTTGTTGGGGTTTCCATGTTTATTTACATAGGAGAATGAGAGCCTTGTTGTAGATAATTAACCCAGGGGTATAAATTGTGAGAGAAAACCTAGAGGTTGTTTATAATTTAATGATCCCATGTTTACCCATGGGTATTGATGGTGAGATCTTCCAAGGTTGTTGTTTTAAATGATTATTTCTTTGTAAGACCAATGTGGCTAGACAGTGTGAGCTTCTTAGAGGGTCATTATTTAATTAATTAGAATTGTTTTAAACCAAAGGGTTCAGACAGTGAGAGCTTTCCCATAGGGTTGTTTATGAATTATTGATTGTTTTTGTGGAGTGTTCCATTCCAAATAACAACATGGACTTGATATTACTTGATTGTTTATATGGTCTTCTAAGACTTCAATTTTGTTACTATTACACAGGAGGATATAGATCTTAGACTAGATCCCGATATTTCATGATTAAAAGGATGAAATAAAATTTACTGAAAATAATTGAGAATAGTAGGACTATTTAACATTGAGTACATCATAGTTTATTGTTCATTTCTGAATACTACATGATATATATATTCAATAATAGTTACGAACAGGTATTTTTGGTGGTTACCTAATGGGATCCATCTCACACCCATTTAAGGTCATGTTTGGGACACAAATAGATTATAAAGTTGTAGGTATACCCAATATCAAGCTCTATTATTCATCAGGTACTTGATTGTTGTTGGAGCTGAAGATCATGGGAACAATCTGAGGCTTGTGATACTACTTGAGTTTACTTGTTTCTTTTGTTCTTTGTTTTTGTATTTCTTTCCAGCATTGTGACTTGTTTTGATATTTTCATTGATACATGTGACATGAATAATTTATTTATATATGCTATAGTTGTTGTATACTATCAGTATTACTCTTTTTACTTCTATTTTTTGGTACTACTACTTCTTATGTTGTTTACTATTTGTTTTTTGTTGTGTACACTCTTCCAATGAGGGAATAGTTTCCACATTATCACAACTTGGCCCTCACTACTAGTCAGAAGCCTCACGTGTTTGGGGAAATGTGCATTAGGTTATGTGACCAATCATGTTCGGGGAACTTTTGGGTGGCACCAGGATTTGGGATGTTCCAGAAGATTTATGCCATCACAACTACTAATTTGGGCCATAAAAATGATGTGTTGAATGATACCCACATAATCCCCTCAAGAAATTAAAATGTTCTACTTCCCTCAATTTTCATGAATGTTTAATCTCGGGAATCAATTATAAAATAATGAAATGATTTCCCAAATATATATATATATTGAATTATTAGTGAAAAAATCATGTTGTGTGTTGATTGTGACCCATGTAAACAAGTCTTCAATGATTGAGATTTTTAGGAATATGCTTCTCACAAATCTTTTAATTCTCTATTTCATGGAACATGATGTGACTTTGGGAATTTATTAGTTCAATATAAATGGTTCCCATATAAATTATTAGGATATGTAAACCACGATTCAAACCCCAAGTAACCCATGATCATCTATTTATGTAATTCAGATCATGAACTCCCTATATAAATTAATTCCCTTATATGTTTATTAAAACACAATCATAAGGGTTAATTCTCTCAATTTTTTGGAGAGAAACTAAAAACTGAATATATATACATATTTTTTGGAATATGTCAATATTTTTCTAAAATGTTTACTAGAAATCCCTTAGTTCATGAGGATTTTTTTAGTAGAAATCAGAACTGGTCCTATGTCGATATCAATGGATACTTATAGATTGGAACCAATTAAATTGAAAAAATTAAAGAATCAACTCTATAATATTTTGGATAATGGTTTTATACCACCAATTTTTTTACTATGGGGTTCATCATTAATTTTTGTTAAGAATAAGGATTTATCAATATATATATATACTGATTATTGTGAACTTACTAAGATCATGATCAATTATATGTATCATTTACCTTCTATTGATGAATTTTTCAATAAAATGTAAATATGTTAATATATCATAAATATAAATATGTAGTATATATTCCTTCTATTATGGTTCAAAACATACGATAAAAACCAAGATAGGATTTCATATATGATATGAACACTATTAATTCATAATTATACCTTTCGGACTTACAAATTCCAATTATATTTTCATGCATATTATGAATAGATTCTATAGATATTACCAAGATCAATTTATACATTTTATTATATATGATTTTTCTAGTTATTCGTATATTAATGAAGTTAATGAGGTATATTTTCGGATTTTTCATGAATAACTTGTGAAAATATAAATTGAATGTCAAATTTTGAAAGTGTTAATTTGGCTATAAAAAATAACATTCATAGGTCATATAATCAAAAGTGATTGTATATATATATATATCACTCCAATGTTGAAGTTATTTAATAATGGACCATACCAAGCACTTTATTGGGGATCCATATTGTTCTTAGGTTGGATATATATTATTGATTATTATTAGGATATTTAAAATTACAATGAAATCCACTAACCATGGTAAATTGTAAGGGAGTCATATTCATTGGATATATGAATGTCTGTAAAATTTCAAGAATCATAATATATATTTTAACTACATCTTTACTCACACTACCGTTAATTTCATAATGTTTATTGATATAAATTAATGATTTAAATAAGTTATTGGTATATTTCCTTAGGAATACTAAGTAGGTGTGTGTGTTTGCCTCATGTCAATTAATGGTCCCTAAAAAATCTATCGGTGAATTATTTGTATCTAGAAGATATAATAGTTGAATTAAAGATATGAATAAAATATATATAAGTAAAAAATATTATATAAATACCTATTATTAGATCTTAATGTGTATATTTTCACAAAATGATTTAAACATGCTCTAATGTATATGGTTTGATTTGAACAAGGACTATGAAAGGTAATTATATTACAACTATATGAAGGATAAAAAGGTGATTAAATAAATTATTAGGAATAACCATCTACCTTATCCCTGATGAATATTTAAATACACCCAATACTCATGGAGTTTTAAAGGATGGACATAGAAATCATAAGGGATGGGAAGTGTTAAAAATAAACTAAAATGAGAAAATCATATAGTCAATCATATATTGAGTCATAGAATTCAATTTTTCTGTGTGTTTAATATCATATATAATGATATAATAATATCATAAAAGGCATGAGATACCTATATCATAGCATGTGATATGATTAAAATATGGGTGAGTGGATACTCACACAACTTCTACATGGTTTCATTTAGTTATTAACCCATGGGTTGGTTCATTAATACTATGAAAACTCATATGAAACATTTAAATGATAGTATTCCCAAAATATGTTTTTATGGTAATGTATATTGGGGACCTTGTATTTTAAACCTACCATTGGCTACCTCCATTTCATTAAAGATCCCAAACAAAAAGATGTGATCCCCTTGTTAAGGTAATGCTATATAATCTATTCATATTTAAATTGTTCTCCAAAGCATGATACAACATTATTCATCATCAAGGATAGTGTTTTAACACCATTAATGATCAAAGTTTTACTAATTATGAATGAGGATCATATAGGTTAGATTCATCATCATAGATTAAAAACTATTACTATTATTTCTCAGTGATATCCATAAAGAAAACTTCATCATGTTTAAAAAATATTAAGATTACATTAATGAGGTTATGTTTATTGATTTATGAGATTTATACTATATAATGATTTTTTATAACTGATCTAACACATTATATGGTATTCTTCTGCTGAAAATATCATGAGATGATCTTCTAAAACATAATAGTTTCATTTAATCATCATTCGTTAATGAATTAATATGCCTACGATAATCTATTTAATGAAATATCATTATCCATGATATGTCATCAATGAAAGTCAGTTGTAATATTTATATTCCATTATTATTGATATAAAATATCATAACAAATTATTTTGTTTTCTCTTAGTCATCGGGTAAGACTGGTTAGTAACATAATATATGAAATATTGGGAACAAGTGTTTTTTATCATTATTGATATTAATGATATAGGTGATGTCATGGGCTTTGATATAAACCCAAATTTTGGAAAAATATAGCATTGAATCATAATAATGATATTGTCGATATCACCCATATACAATTCTTTAATATGTACGTGGTTATAATCTCCATGCATAAGATATTATTATTTACCGATGAAGTAAAAATCAAAAAAATGTGGGATAATTGATATTTAATGGTTATTGGATTTACATATATTACTCTCTTATGTATGTGTTATATAACAAAATGGGATTATAAATACATAAGTTTAATTCATTTTCCGCAAAAAATGATATATGGATTACTCAAAACATAATGTTCACTCCCATAGAACAACAGTGTTTATCGAAACTATTGATGGAATCATGGCTCATGATTGATAATATATTTATTGGTTTTTTAAAATTATTGAGTATAATATGAATAAAATTAATAATTTTTGATAGAAATTTTTAGTGTCTATAATATGATTATAAATATAACTATTAAAAATTGTAAATATAACATTTTCATGCCTAACTAAAATATCAAATATTCATATTAATATGTAATTTTTTGAAAATAAAAAATAATTATTTGTTTAATATTATTGAATATTCTTGTTTATAAAAATTTCATGAAATGTGAATACTATTTATTATTTAATAATATGTAATATTTATTTGTATGATCTTCCATTACAAGAATTACATTTTATTTATGACAAAATAAGATTTATTTTCCATCTACATGGACCTTAGATTGTATTTGAAGTTAATATATTTAGTTTTTTATTGAATATTGTTAATATATATTAGTTATTATTGTTAAAATGAATATAAATCTGTCTTCAGTACTATATATATGAGAATAAGGACTTTATGACATTCTTTTTATATCCTTGGATGATAATTTTTTATTCTATTAAGCTGGGGGTATTTTATTTGTGTTTTCATGCATGCTTGGTTATGGACTATCATTTTTATATAATTATAAACTTTTTAATGAACCATTCATGTTCTGTATGTATATGGTGCATTTGAAAATGTTTAAATATGATTGGATTATTTTCTATGGTGAAAAAATTAAATTTATGTTTGTGTATAGAGTAACACATTACTAAGTTTTCAAAATATTATATTAATTAATTGAATATGGATTCCAAAAAAAAATATTCAGAAGCATCACAATATATTTGAATAAAACATGATATAATATGTTTTTTATTGTATATAATAGTTATGGATTTAATATCGATATGATCTATATTAATATAGTTGGATATTGATTGAAACCCCCTTAAATACTAAATTAGATATTCCTTTTAATGAAAATGAAAGTCAAGGTCTCGATAATCCAAATGAGAAGGTTGTAGAAAAGGATTATTCCCATGGATTATATTTTTTAATGAATTAAATATATAATGTACCAATATATAAAGATAACCAAATCCCATTGTGAGATTTAGGTGACACATACCTAGCAAACCCTAATAGATTAGACAATAGTGGAATAATGGTTAGATTATATCCATATAAAGGTTTCAGGAGAAGATATTCCCACCCAGCTATATAATTATTATATGTGTAATGATTGGAATGTTCTCCTACCTAAACAACTAAATAAAGAGAGGAATGATAATGTGGGCCCATTTATTAGTTAACTGTCAATCATGGATTAGTAAATGGATTTGATGATGGGGTTATAATGTTAACTAGAGTAGGTTCATTGAATTTACTTGATGAAATTATATAAAACAAAATACTCACCCAAAGGTATGTGTTTTTTACATATTATAGAATGGATAATTTTTATTATTTTAATATTTCGTAAAGGAATGTATTATAAAACATTGGTTGATTGGTATCTAAGAATCATAAGTGTTCTCAAAAGGTAATTATTATAGTTATATTAATTTGAATGCTATAGAAATCAATTTTTCAAATAATTACTCAATAAATTAAAAATTTAAGTGTAAATCACACTTTTCTATTCATAAACATATACCCAGAGATATGAAGTAATTGAAGAAAGGTGATGTATAATAATATTTTAGTGGTAGATATGGATTTCATTCATTGGAGGTCTGGATTTATGAAATAACTCAACCCAGTGGATTAGTTATTTAATTCTAAAACTATTATTATGTTTCATCCATAAACTGAAATTTCATTTCTGTGACTTGTTTGGATAAGATAGTATTTTCCTCTACTGTTAAGATAAATATTTTTTCAATATATAAAAAAATTATAGAATAAAAAATGTTAAAAAATATTTATACATTATATATATAGATAAAAAATTATTATAGTAAGAATACAAATATCAAGGTTGATTCAAGTCCCGAATTACTATTTAATTTCCTATTTGGATTTCAAAATGAGAAATTAAATAAAATACTCCACAGTTATTCATTATTGAAATAATTTGATATCTAAATCATCGAATAACTGTGAATTTTTATGTTTTAAAAAAATAATGAAGGAACCTTTTAGATGAAATTAGAGAGGCCTAGTGGACTATTGGATACTATACATAGTGATGTATATATACTAGTGATTACATAAGATAGGTGTGGTTTTAGGTATCATAAAAATTTTACTAATGAATTATGTTTTTGACACTATATAATATTTTTTAGACACGTATTTAAAACATTTTAAAATTTCAACATGTTAATGAATAATAAAAATAATATTATTTCCTAAGTTAATATCAAGGGAAAAAATAATATAAAGATAATAATGGAGTTTCACAAATTTCAAGGAACAAGAGCTTATGAATCAACTCTTGCATTTCAAATATCCATATACATACCTCTAACCCAACACCAATATTGGAAAGTGATCCAAAAAATAAATTTATCTCTCTATATATATTTGACACAAAAAAAATTATTTGTTTATAAATGGTAAGTAAATCATCCCAAGATACAACAATACTCTAGGGAGGGGATAAACTAATCTTGATGATAAGCTCCATGAGTGAATAGTCTGAATCAAGATATTATCTCATCTTATAATTCAATAAATAAAATATGAATTTCCATGATAACTCTCTTTATCTTTTCTACATAGGAAGTGTTCATCCAAATATCCTTTAAGAAAAATGAAATTTATCTTTTTGTAGAGTCCTCGAAGATTCCTTCAAATCCTTTAGGTCTCATGATTCCTTTGGAGGCACCATTTGTGTTCATCTTAGTCTAAACTATTGAAGGGGATTACTGGTCAATGGAAATGAATCCATTATAATTATTGAAATTACCAAAAACTTCCACAATGTAATAAATTGTTAATTAATTTATTGTGATTAAAAATAGGCTAGAATATTGGTACTTATTCATTTAGATGGTCAGTACGTTGTATCTCATGACCATATCAATAACAATAATATTTTTATCATTCATGTTATTATTCTTATTCCACTAAAAAATGAAAAAATTTAGTAATGATAGTCCATAGTAGGTTTTGGTACTACAGAGATCATTAATGGGGGTTATAGTAAATAAAGTTTGAGTTAGTATCATTGTTCAAAATGATCAGAATTTTGAAAATGGTAGTGAAAATGATCCAAAAATTTAATATAATAACATAATAAAAGAAAATATCTTTTATAGAATCATATGAATATTTATCAAGGATGCAACTCAAACCAAGGATCATTTCATCTTTTATTATTAATTCATCTATAATGAGCCTATGAAAGTTAACCCACTATTTAAGAGTATACCTAGAAGGATAAATAAATGGATTTCATAATGGATTGAGACAAGAGTAAATAGTTATATGCCTACCCATTTAAAAAAATAGAATATTATAAAGATACTAGTTTCATGACTATATTTATCACATACCAGATTGTATTAAGTTTTTATAAAGGGGGATTCATGAAAATACACCCTATTAATTATGGTATGTTGATCATGGGGATGTATAATTTTATCACCAATGAAAATATTCATCTCTTGTATAAGTTCAAGAAACACATCCACCAGTGGGGAGTCAATCAACCATTCAATTTATAATTTCATATCATTATTAATGTAGGGTGTCTACCTACAATGATTTATCATATATGTATATATCTTATTAATTTATTCCCAAATTTAGTAGTGTAGAAAATTAAATTTCCCAGATCTAAGCTTATTGAAAAATATACTCTCTAAAAAATTAATTTTATTGGGGTCTGTCATAAGTCTCCAAACAAACTGGGCTTAGATGTATGAATTAAATAAAGGTATATTCATAATTCTCCTACTTATATCCTTTTAAGGTTTTTATCACATGTTCCATTTCATTATAATAATTTTCCACTTAAATATACATACAAACCATAAGAAATTTATAGAACAATGGTCTATGTTATTAATCCATACAATTGTAAATTTTTAGAAAATAAATAATTATAGAAGATTGTGAATGGAGAGTCTCTTCATAAGGGATGACCTTCTTATGAGGGAAAGAGAGTTCTTTTTCTATAAATTTATTTTTTTCTTTAATATATTAAAAATACAACTTAAATGAGAAAAACTTTTCTTTCCCCATAATGATGGTATAACCACGTAATAATTTAGAAAATATTCCCCCTTAATAAATATAGTGTATGTTTCTTTTTTTACTCAAACCACAGAAAATAGATAAAAAATATAATAATTTAATAATATTAAATTATTAAAAAATAATTTTATCTTAATGTCTTTAAACTAGGAATATTAAATATTAGTTACAACATTATGTGTTCCTATATTAAAATATGTTTCAACAATTTTTAGAATTTTAATTTGACAAATTTACATTTATTTTTTAATTAAAAATTTAAAATTATCTATAGATTTAGTTTTAGGATTTTTCTATAATAATTAATTGTGAATATTATCGTAAAAAATTCCATTTCACAAATACTGAAACATTAGAAACATAGTAATTAAATAATAATTAAATAAAAAAATTGAAATTAATTTTAATTATTCCAAAATATATTTAATAGGTAAATATTATACATTTAAAAATAAAAATTTTATTTTAGAAAACCCTCATTTAACATTCTAAAACATAATGATTCTATTATTTTGATAAAAACTTTTTTTAATATTTTCTTATAATTAATATTCACAAGATGAAATTTCTTATTTGAATTATTTTAAAGCATCCTAACAATATTTTATTTATTAATATAATACTTGATATAATTGTAAAAAATAATGATATATTTAACCTAAGAATGTTTTTGATAATATAAATTGATATTTAAAAAATCACTTTTTGTGTAGTACATTTACACTTTTTTAATTGTTATGTAAACATTAAAATTTTAATAAAATAAAATTGAATTATTATTTTTTATAATTATCTCCATATTATAAAATAATTTTCATTTAATTTCCTTGAATAAAAATCAATTATATAGGTTAAAATATAATTACCTCTTTAAGAAAACCAAAATGGTTAAATTAATTATCAAGGGTTCTATGAATTAAAGCATTTGAAAAACATGTTTAAAAATTTTTCAATGAGATTTGATCAACTATGGAACCTCGCCAAAAAATTATTTTCTACTTTTAATCACTTTTTATTTGTAATAGGGTCACGATATCATTGAAACATATTGAGTATTTAGAGAAAAAACATCATTTTCCACCATTTATAAACGACAATAACTTCTTACATATTTATCCAACCATTATAAAGCATATCTATAACATAAATATACCATAGTCTCTCCTAAATCCTCTTTCTACTTCATAGAATCCTTGTGCTTCCAAAAATAACAATTTTAGGATATTTAAGGAGTCACCCAATGGAGAACATTCACTGGGAGAAGTAATTCTCTCAACCCAACATTCCAAGTTATTTTATTTTTCTACGTCACTTAATTTCCCATTATCCCTGAAGAAATGTTAAAATAATGATTTTTAATATGATAAAATTTTATTATACTAATTTAAATTGTCTTTTAAACCTTACTATATAATCATTGAGAAAAATTAAAATTCCATCGTTTGTTTATGTGGACTACAACCTCCATGAATGAGTAATTCAATTTTTTTAAAAAAAATTTATGGATGGTCAGAAAGTGTTATTTAATTAAAATAAAATAATTATAAAATTATTAATATACTAAAAAGTTAATTGTTATATTTTTATACCCATAATTTTTTACTAAAAATGAGAGCATCATCCAAGTACGTGCAAATTAAAACAGCTACAAAATGATTCATTTCATTTTTTCATAAAAACTTAACATAAATGGTTTTACAAAAAGTATCTAATTTATAAAAATGATATTAATGAATCTATTAAAATTATATAAGGATAATAATTCACAATAAATAAGTAATATTAATAATAAATTATTATATATTCTTTAACCACCTCAAAATAATTGATCATGGATCCTTTCTTAATTTGGGCCTATTTTGGGATAACCTCTAAAATATTTTGAATATGATTCATTTATAATAATATAATACAAAAATTTATACAATTAAATATATTATGAATAATGTTTTACACATTTTTTTACCATATCCAAAAAATGAAATGGTTTTTGGGAAATTAACTGAACCACCCCATGTAATAGGTGTAAGTAGAAATTATAGAAAAAATTAATGATAAATTATAATAAGTGGAAGTTATAAAATTAAAATGGATAAATAAGTTCCATTAAAAGTATTTAATAATATAAAATTAAATAATCAGGAAGCTATGTTTATGTGGAGAGAGAATCAGGACCCATGCAAAGGGATCTTCTCAACATCTCTTTTTACTTTTGGATTACACATTCTCTTGCTTTATCTCCATTTTCTCTATTTTATTCTCATTGAATTCATAATATATTGTTCATATGTTGGTTATATATTGCATATGTACCTACTGTAGTCGTTAAGAACCATATCCTGAACTATCAGATGATATATACATTGAAGAAACTTTATTCATGTCTTTATTTAAATTTGAAATAGACCAAATTAACATCAACTTGTAATGAATTATATGAAAATTAACTTTTTATGGTCATTTTTCCCTCTTCAACAAAGTACTTTTTTATTCAAAAAATATGGATTTCCGATAACATATAATTTTTATACTTTATCCTTAAATATAAATTACCAAGAAGTTTACAAAAAATAATATAATAATATATGAATTCATTAAATAATGTGGTGAATGATGGTAAATTGATAGGCAAAAACTATATTGTTTTAGTGTTTATGTTTGGTAATAGGTTAAATATTCCATCCATACTAGAGTTGAGAAGGGAAACTCAACATTAAGCACCTAGATTGAATTTCTCTATAAATCCTGGTAGCATAAAGATGTATAGGGATTTAAGAAAACATTTAATGTGGGATGGTATAAAGTAAAAATTTCCAAATTACATGTTTATATTCATAGTATAGCATTGGGTAAAGGAAAAAACACAACATCCTAAGGGATTGTTTCAAAAAATGAATATACCTATTTGTAATAAGGAATGTTATAATGTAATTTTCCAATGGAATCCAAAACATTCTAAGGATGAACAATTCTATATGGTTCCTCTGTTATTGTCTTACTAGTTATGTCCATTTCTTAGTGACATTAGAATATCCACCCATTGAATTCCTTTCCAATTTAATTATTAATTAAATCATAATGCTTCATAGGAAACCACTATATATTGTAGCTGACTATGACACTCATTTCACATTGAAATTTTAGAGAATAATTCAACGGGCTATTGATACTGATATATATATTTAATTATAGGATATCATCCCTAGATGGAGGGGAAGTATGAAAAGATAATATGGTTCATGGTCTCAGGAATTATATGTTATGTTAGATTAGTATATATATTTAATGTTAATTTTATACAATAATAGCTTCAATTAGAGCATCCAGATAGCACCATGTGAATATTTTAATGGGAAGAGATGTAATACTCCAAATTGATGGGGATAAGTTTACCAAATAAAGTTAGTTTTCCCATATCTTGTATAGGATAAAAATATAAATGTACAAACTATTTTGTATCATATTAAATCATTCTAGTGTAGAAAAAATATTTATGAAAATAATTGAAGTAATTTCATATAATTTCATGTTGGGAATCATATATTCATAAAGGATTCACTATAGAAGGGTTTTATAATATATAATTAAAAGGGAAAGTTAAGACCTATGAACATTAGGAATTTTCAAATACTATATATAATTGGAGTTTTTCAATTACCGATAAGCTATGTCACCTAGCCATTCTAAAATAAAAAACATCATTAATGTTTCATTACTGAGGAAATGTGTTCTAAATCTAACACATGAGTTCACATTTGATGGAATAGATTTGGTACCTAAATTTCTTTATGATGAGGATCAATTCCATATTCATGAAACTAGAGAGCATGTATTTTTGAATCAAACAAATTAATTTGTGAGTATATTTTGGAGAAACCATAAATTTTAAGAGGTATCCCAAGACCCAGGACAAGCTATTAGTAAGTTGTATCTACCATTTTTCAAAAATATAAAAATACACAAATTTCAAGGAAAAAATTACATAAGGGGGGAGAATGTAATACTTAATTACCTACTATATAAGGTAATCACTATATCCTAACTATCACATATGAAAAAATCAAATATTGTGTATGAATGAACTTATTGAAAATATTAATGTTTTAATTTTAAATTAACCTAGATATGTTCATTTTTTAATTCATCACATAAAAATTAACACAGTATTTTTTTTAATTTTTTTATACAAATATCAATTGTTAGTTAACAAATACAGTTTTCATAGAACATATGATTTGTATTAACTTACCATATGATAAAAATGGACTATAAGTTAAAAACCATTTTAGTAATAAATTTTGAATAGAAGAAATAAAAATATGCATTTTCAATTGTTAATTGAATTATAAATCCAATGTTTGAAACTTTTTGAACTAATTAATATGTTACTTTAATAAAAAAACATATTTTCATTGAAACAAATATTTCCAAGGGAGATACTATTTTGGATTTCAAAAATATTAATATACCATTTTTTAATAAATTAAATTCTTTCATTTAAATAATTTACCATGATAATTTTATCTTCTATATAAATATAAATCCTAATAATAATATTTTTATAAAGAAACTATTTTTATGCAATTATCTCTTATTATTTTAAAATTATCTTTTCACATGTTTAGAAATTTTATTTGATTTTTTTTAATTTTAAGTGATAAAAAATAGTTATATAGTTTCAATCATGATCACATTCCTTATAATTAGTTACTATGGTTTAAAATCAATTTCTAAGGTAAAATTAAAATATATTAATAGATAAAAGCTAAAAAAATCCATAATACACTCAATGTCACCTACAAAAGGAGTAGATGTGGTGAGTCTCTAACCACACACTCTCTACCCACAAATTATATTCATTTATCATTATTTGAAACCTGAATACTAATTAAAATTATTTAAAATGGAAGGTTCTATCCAAAAATTACCCTTCTCCTCACTTATAAAAGAGTGACAAATCCCCCACTTCTAGAATAACCGATCATTGGAATTTAAAAATAAATCTCTACAAAAAACATTCTATATTAATTATCTCCCAAATAATTTTTCTTTCACCACCATTAGTTATCATATACCATTCTTTTTTATCGATACCTGAAATGAAAATTCAAGAGTCTGACGTGAGAATTGTCATCTACTAAAATTTTCTTCTTAATTAACTTTTTTGAAAATTTATTCTATATACACTAATATAATGATATTAGTATAATTTATATACTATTATGTTAAAATATTAATGGTATTATCATTATCTATTCCTAAATAACATCCATTATGAAAATTGAAATCACTCTATGTGCGTGTGTGCGGACTACCAGCAATTAGAGAAACAAAAATTAGTTCTCGTCACCACTCGTCATTTATGGTTCCTATAATGGATTTGATGATGAAGTATGATGTTCATGATATCAATATAATACTGTTATAAAAATATTTATAACCTATTAATTTTCTAATCAATAAATTATCTTCACTAATTACATTATTTAAAATGTGTTTACATGTAGGGTAATCCATTATTCAAATTCTGTAATATTTTAATATCCATTAATTAATTTTATATACTATTAAAATTATGATATATCAAAATAATAAACAATAAATATTTTCTTTATTCTAGGGTATAATAATATCATACTCAAACTACCTCATAATTATTCATTAAATCATGGTATGTTCATGTTTGGCTCTGTTTGACCACATACTAGAACAATACTATGAATAAATATCGTGAATGACCATATAAAAATATTTGTTTCTATAATATAATATAAATGTTTAAATAGTTTTTTATGGATGTATTATATAAATATTTAATCCTTAAATTCGAAAAATAACCATTTATTGTCAAGAATCACTGAATCGTGCTTATTAACGATTACATATTAAGGATAAATACTAAAACACTCATGAAATGAATTTGAAAAGTAAAAAATAACATTATATATTCTCTAAATGTATCTTTACTAACATATTTATAATAAAAAATTGTAATAATAATTAATATAATCATCAGTATTTCAATACTAGTACAAATAATCAAAACTATAAGCACTGATGTGAAAAATCGGATAAATTCATATAGTGAATTACTCTTTTTGAATAGTATGAATAAGGGCATCTGTAATTTTATACATTTATCTATTGAGAGGAATATTTTTGTGATACATTAGGTTAAATTATATTCTTAGAATCTAGGAAAATATGATATGTGTTTCCTTATAAAATTTATCTCTTTCAAGCATATTTTTTATTATACATCTAATTTAATTTATATGGTGTAGATTACCTATGTGTGATTATATATCATAAAATTAATTTATTCATGGAAGTTATATACCAATTTTAATCCCTCTATTTCAAGAGTTCATTATAGAATTACTATGTAACTGCATGTGTGTTTTCTGTCTCAATTTTCATTTTTAGGACTCATTTTATATTCACCACTTATTTCTTTTTTTTGGATCATATATTTTCATTGAATAATTTTTACCATATTAATAATAAAATTTAAGGGATTCAAATTTATATATTATTTTCCTTCCTTCATGTAATTTTGAATCTATATTTACCAAAATCATTGTAAAAACAATATTTTTCATGGTAGAAAACCCATCCAATGTTTAGTTAAAGTAGAACTATGTGATGTTTTGTAGAAAAATACATCTCTATCAATAAAATAGAAACTTTACATGAATGTGGGACATATTAACCTTGGGTTAATATCCTTAAGAAGGATTGGTTGAGAAATGACTCAATCCATAGCTTGATGCATTGTGAATGGGTGAAAGACAACACACCATGCTAGACACTCCTTAGGGATATGCTTTTTAATATTCACACTCTCTTTATAAACCATGATAAATGATTTTTCTTTCCATTTCCTTAGTCTCATACCAAGGAAAAATATTAAACACAATTACCATATTCTATATATGACCCATCACATTGTAAGTACCCTTTATACTAAATATATTTTATAAGGGTACTTTATGTTACATTGAAAATAACTAATAGTTTACATCATAATTAAGGGATGTTATCCTAGATATACACATTATTCTATTGAATTTGGATATATTCTTTTTATGTATTTCTCAACATTTGAATAGCTAGTTTTTATTTAGTAATTGGTTCCTTATAGAATTTTAGAAAAGGTCTATGTGATTATTATAGTGAATGAATTATATATAATAAGTTTATTACTATGTCAAAATTTATATGTTTACTTGATGAATTGAAATGAATAATGAGAAAAAATGGGTTGTGTTATGGTATATACCCCTTCCCAGAACATGAAAGTGTCACAAAACAAGGACTTGGTGGAATTTTTTGATGTCTAAAATTATACGTTTATGGTAAGGATGTTCATAGGGGTAATAACCCCATATATGATTTTTGGGTATAACAATAATTATAAATGGTGAAAAAAGTGAACTAAGACTATAAACCTAGCCAGACAGTTCTATGGGATATGATTTGGTTAATAACATTTTTTAGAAATCATTTCAAAAGAAAAAAAATATGAAGTAGAGGAAAATGAAAATAAAACCTAATTGGAGGGTATTGAGCATGGATAACATTGACTGGAGATCATAAATTCTTAATATATGATATTTATTTCATTTATGTGTTATTAACTAAAAGTTTTTATCATATATTTTATATACTTAATAGATGGATTATTCCCATATCTATTTTTTATTTGTTTTCAAAAATGGATGGAAATATGAGGAACTATTCAAACATAATTTGTAATGGGAAATTTTATGATTTCTCTAATGAAATTCCATACAAGAAAGAAATGAGTGTTATGTAATTAATGACAGTGTTGGCACAACTAGATCTTGTTATGAAATGTAACATGAACCGTATTGAATTACCTCTAACTCCTAACAAATAAAATATTTTTATTGACTCGTTTATATAATAGAGACGTCCAAAATTTACTGGATCTACTAATACCATAATCACGAAAAAAATAAATTAACTTTTTTTTAGAATATATTCACTCTATTTAAATACACTATTAAATATAAGTTGATGTTTATTTTTTATTTCCTTGAGGGGGAAATTGATTGTTGGTAGACAATAAAAAATAATATGATTCCCATAGAATACATAGATGTTATGGAGAAATTTGAATTTAAGATGATATTTATCAATTCAAATTTCCCTCTAACTATTCTCAATAAAATAGAGAGGTAATTCATTAAACAGAATAAATAAAAAAATGAATCAATAATGGCATATGTGCGGATTTTTACAGTTGTTTCTCTGTACACCACTAGATTTTTCATTAATAGTAAAATTAATATAGGCAAATTATTTATTAGGTTAAGGAAGACATTATTTAGATATTTTTACTTAAATTAATTTAAAAATTTTATCTAATTTTTATAATGTTATTTCATTGTCATGATAAAAATTGGTGATTCGTAATGGTCTTTGAGGGATAATGATATGAAGCGAAGAATGGAATTTAATTCTAATGGATTGGTAGATAAATCTCTGGGACATAGAATATTAAACATTCCATATGTAAAAAGTGTTAGATATAGTATCATTGGAATTTTATTCACGGGACTAGGAAATTTTTTAATTTAGGAAATGAGAGATATCAATAAAACTAATATACAAGTGAGATTAATAATATTATTAATATATTGGAAGAAAAAAGGACATATTCCATCCTTCGCCTATGGTAAAATTTCTCAACTAAAACTATAATGGATCTTGTAAAAACCAATTCAATAAACTATGTTTGACCAATGACAACCTATACTAATAACATCTAAGTGCAAGAGGTCAAGGTAGGGTATACATTATTACTACTACTGTGGTTTCTCAAGAAAACAATGTGGTGGAATTTCCACTAGTTTTTAATTTTATAATAAGAAATGTATTTTTTCTTCATGTTCTAGGAAATATTTCATTTAATGAAAATTTAGTAGAACAATTCAAACACCACCGGAAGTTATATATTATGAATGATCTTTGAAAATATAAAACTATGCAATTGTTTCAACTCAAGTATAAAAATCATCCCCATTAAATCCATATGGGATGATCCTTCCAGAAATCCTTATCATCATCCATATAATAAAACTCAATTATATACTTGGTTTATATTATATTTCTCTATATAAATCCCACATTAACTTATAAGAAATAATATCTATCTTAGATGAACAAAATAAAGATGTGGGAAACTCTGGAATACATTTCAATTATAAGATAATATATTGATGTATTCCTCAAAGTGTTATTTGGTATACCTCTAGAATGAGTGTTTATGTTGTCAATTGAAATTATTCTAGTATTTTGACTATTATGGAATAATTTTTATATAATATATTACATTGAAATGGAATAAATTAATATGAAATTAAAATATAATAATGAAAATGACTCCATTCTCCCTAGTGCTACTCCAGTGGCTTCCATAGTTCTCTTTGTTTAGAAAAAGGATGGTTTTATGTGTCTATGTATTTCTTATTGTGAAATTAACAAGAAAATTATACATAACATGTATCCCATTCCACATATTGATTATTTTTTTTGATCAGTTACATAGATGTCAAAACATCTAAAATAGTGACCTTCTATTAGGATATAATTAGTTAAAAGTTAATAATTTTGATATTTTCAAGGCCTCCATTCATAAATGGCATGGGAATGAAAAATTCATAGTCATGACATTCGAACACATGAATTATCTAGTAATAATCGTTGAGATTATTAATATATTATTTAGGTATTACCTTGAAAAATATATGGCCTTATTTATAGATGATGTACTTATATACACCCAAAGAAAATAGGAATAGAGGAGAATTTAAATATTGTTCTAATTACATTGAATAAAAAGATATTATATGAAAATTTCAATAAATTTTGGATTTAGAAAGACTATGTATAATTATTTGGGTATGTTTTCAAAATAATAGGGATATATTTGGATCCTTTATAGAATAAACATTATGGAAGAAAGGCCCTGAATAAAATCTCAGACTTAGATTTGTACTTTCCTTGTATTTTTTGGGTATACTCAGTGATTTGGGATAATGCTATCATTTTTCTCAAACATTATATCAAATATAACATATAAGGGTGTAAATTTTATCTATAATATTAATATGATGATAGCTTCATGGAGATAATGAAGAGGCTAACCTCAATACATCTACTCAACATACCAACTAGTGGTAAAGGATATGTGATTTACAATAATTATTTTTATAGGGATTTGGGATATGTACTCATATACAATTATAATGTGATATCATATAGCTATAGACTACTAATGGTTCTTGAACAAAATTTTCCAATGCATGACCTATAGTATCTTATGATTATCATTACATTGATGATTTATAGGAATTATCATTATTGAGAGAATAATGATATATAAACGAATTGTAGTAGTCTAAAATTTATATTCACACAAAAGTATCTCAATATGTGTGGACAATGATGGTTAAATCTAATGAAGGATTATGAAAACTCAATCCACAACCATCAAGGGATGGTAAGTAATGCAGAATATGTTTTTAGTTTAAATGATCTTGAATCGTTATCTATTATGTGTATTGAGAAGGATCAAATGATTGTATGCAAGAAATGGATGGAAAATTTTATCATTATTGAATGATTATAATCCTAACTTTCCAAAGGGATTACTCAGACACCCCTTTTATAGAAAATAAATATAGAATCAAATAATTATATGTATTTATAGAATAAGGTTAATTCTATAAGAAGGGTAAAGTCCTTGGAGTTAAAAATTAATGATTAAGGAGTTGTAAGATTTTGAAAATGATTATGTGTACCATAGAATTCAATGATAAAGAATGATTTAATGAATAATTCCTATAGCTCAAAATTATCCATCCACCTAGGGAAAATGAAGATGTATAGAGATATCCTAGAACACTATTGGTGGGTATTTATGAAGAGGTGAATTATGGAATATATATAATCTTCTAGTATATCAAAAATTTAATGGAAAAAGGTAACAGTACAAGGGATAGAAACAATAAATAACCTTTCCTACATGGAAATGGGAGACCATCACTATATATTATGTAACTTACCTTCCAAATAAATCCTATGGGAATAATTTTATATGGTTTACAGGGGAAAGAATTATAAAGACTTCTCACATTATTTCTATCCAAGATTACTACTCTTTTGATCCCTTTATAAGGATATACATTAGATATTCGGTGAGGGTTCATGTAACACCACTATTAATTTTATGTAATAATGATCTAGGGTTCATCGCAATGTTATGGAAGGGGTCTTTAGCCTGATATAAAAAAAATCAACTCAATTTTTGCCTATCACCCCTAGACAGATAGAAAATATAAAAAACAATCCAAACACATGGAAATATTGTGTGATATTTATCTATCTAATTTCAAGGAGACTAATATAAATATATTCCATTGTTTGAGTTCTAATACAATAATAGTTCATATATGAGCATTGAAATTTCCCCATATGATTCCTTATATGGGAAAAATGTAGGGCTCCAAAATGTTGGGATAAGGTTGGTGAGAATATTCTATTGAGAACATAAATAGATGATTAAATACATGAGGAGTTTGAGTCTATTAAATGACACATCAATGCAGAAAATAGTTTATGGATGTGTTGTGATAATAATCCATGGGAAGTCCTAGAGTTTTAGGTTTGTGATAAAATTTTCCTCTACATATCCCCATGGATGATAGTCTTTAGGTTTTGGTAGAAGGTAAGGTTAAATCATATACACATTATCCACTATGAGATTCTAAATATCATTGGTGAAAGGGATCCTTAGTTGACTCTCCCAAAAAACATATCCAATGTACATGATGTGTTCTATGTATCCCTCTTGAGGACATACATACTAGATTCATCACTTAATATTAATTTTTATTTGGGTATTTTGGAGAATAATCTATCAAAATAGTAGTATACAGTGAAGATCATATAACATAGAGATAATGTGTTGTAAAAAAATATAGCTAACCCTAAAAATGCACATTGGTTAAAATAAATTCAAGAATAGGAAACATGATAACTTTATGAGACAATTAAAGAAAAGTACCCTTGTTAATTTTCACCTTATTGTAAAAAATAAATATTTAATATAGATATTTCATAAGGGGGTAGAATGTAATGAACCATGATTTTAGTGAATATTTCCAGATAATGAATATATTGTTGAGTGGATTATGTTAAAAGAAATAATGGAAAAAACAATAACCATGATGCTTATATAAAATTAAATAATTAAATAATACAAATATTCTATGGTGGTAAAGTTGTGGGAATAAATAACCGTAACTACATTATTTATTCCTTTATTAAAACTAATTTCTACCATAATTAAAAATTTAATATCATAATACAAACATAATTTTAAATATAAAAATAAAAAAAAATTCAAAGGATTTTTTTTTATTTTTCCTAAAAAAATTTTTTAGGTGAAATGTAAAAACAAATTATTTTCTAATAATTTAATATTTAAAAAATGATCATGACTTAATGACACATCAAGAAATTTATAGCATATATTTATTAAACCCAAAATATATTTAATAGGTAAACTCTATATGATTTAAATAGTACGGTAAAATTTTAAAACTCATTTTTAACATTCTATTACTTTTTCATTCTTTTATTGAGGTAAAAACTATTTTTAGAATTTTACTATAATTAAGTAGTCACAAGATGATATTTTTTACTTTATTATTTTAAAATATTAATATATCTCATTTAATTAATAATAAGAAAATTAATTTAATTGGAATAAAAAATATTCATAATATTATATAAATTAAAATTTTAAGCATAATATTGGATACTTTCATAAATAAATATATTTTTTTGCATAGTAAAATTACTATTTTTTTATAACCATATCACATTTATAAACTCAAGAAAATAAAATTAAATTTTTATATTGGATTCCTTAGGTCAAAATTATACAATATGGTTCCTTTAATTTTTAGTCATAAGAAAAAATTACTTATGATACAATTTAATAGCCTCGGTAAAAAATCTATATAGTAAAATTAAAAATTAATTTTTAAATGTATTTAAAAATTTGATAATCATGTATAAAAATAAGTTGGTTGGAGTAGAAAAACCATTTATAATCCTCAATATATTATTTTATTCTTTTAATACCTTTTACTAAGTAATAGTCTCATGATATTATTGAAATGTTCTAAGTATTTACAAAAAATCAAATTTTCCCCAATTATAAATGGAGATCATTTACAACACATTTATAAACCCATTAAAAATATTTATCTCAACAAAAAATTATTCATACACCCTCCTATACACTCTCCTAACTTCCAAGATGATTTTTTCTTCCCAAAATAAAATTCTAAGGTTCCCAATGGATTCAACCAAGGGATAACATCCAAAGTAAGTGGTAATGTTATCAAAAAAAATATTATATAATGGACCAGATCTATGTGGATCGACTAGTTACATGCTCTCAAGGCTTTCAGAGCACGAAGGTGGCTCAGAGGATACCTACAGAGGCTGAGGTTTTCAAAACTGGGAGTAGGGATCTATCAATGTGTAAAAGTGGGTTTCATAAAATATAAAATAATTTCTTGGCATTAAATTGATATTCAGGTCATATAATATTTTAATTTTTTAACAAGAAAATAAATGTCAAAGGTGAATGTTTTTTTGTTGAAAACCGACCTAAAATAATTATACGATAGTAAACGAGATTACACATCTTGTAATCGCCCAATGCTTTGATGTTTTAAAGAATTCCAGCCGTTCGGGTTGTCAAACCTTATAGATGCAGCTTGCCACCCTCTCATCTTTGGCAAACCGATAGTCTCATCTTCATATTTTTCATGAACCATTTGATGGTAATAGATATCAAGGTCAATCAACGATATGGGGTGACCTGACTTGAACAAAGGTGTGTTTTTCCTCCATTTTTTTTACAGGTTCTCCCGTTTTTGATTTTTTTACTCTCATATCTTCTCATTATGCTATGTATGTTTCTTACCCATGGTTATAATGGGGTTTCTCTCGATTTATTTGATGTGGTTGTGCTGTGGAATAATCAGTTGAATTGAGTTCTTACGGGAATGGTGATCAAAGATCCATTGTGTGGTATGTTCTCTTGTGAAGAAAATCGATGATCATTTGAGGTATGGGATTTGTTTCTTCTCTATTTAATTATGTTCAATCATACAGTTATCATGGATTATCCCTAGGTATCATAATGAAATTAACATAATTAAATAATTGAACTGGATTAAAGAATTGGTATCGATTGCATAAAGATGTATCTGTATTATACTATGATAACGATATGCCTCTTGATTTTATGGATAGTGTGATATGTGTGTCATGATTAGTTTTTCATGTTTTTTGTTGATGGAAATTGATAAATAACATAAATATTTAATTAGTTAATAATTAATTGGATAAAATATAAGGAGTCATGTTTAATGAATCTGGATATTGTTGTAATTTGATGTTAATAAAATTAATGAAAGTATGCATGTTTAATGGAATTATTTAATGAACAAGAAACATGAGGCTGATTTTTGATAAAATAAATAAAGACATGTTAAATTAATTGTTTAATTAAATTTTTATATCTTAGGATATATTGTTTCTTATGTTTCCAATAGTTGGAAACTATAAATAAAGAATCGTTTAATTAAAGATTGAATAAAAAATTGGCAGAGTGATAAATGTTAATGCCTTTGTTGGTATCGAGTTTCATGTTTACATGTAATGGTTGTGTTCCATGTGTTTTTATGTCATGAGAGATCTTTTTTTAGGGATTAATTCCTTCCTTTTGGGATAAGAGCCCATTTATATGTTTGTTTCAAGTTTATTCTGATTGGATGTGATCCTATAATGGCTTATCCTAGAGGGATATTGAGGTATATGGGGTAAAGAGGCCTAGATTTGGTGTGATCCTGGGATAGCTGATCCTAGAAGGCTGTTGTGGTACATGGGGTAGAGAGGCCTGATTATTTTAGCAGTGGTTTATGCATAAAGTTTTGAGAGGCATTAGTTTATTCTTGTGGTGTTAGGGAGGACACTAGATATGATGGAATGCATTGAAGTTAGGATTAGCATTTTATCAAAAAAAATTCATGCCTATTTGAATATGTCGTTTGTCTACATTCTTTCCTCTATGCATAGCTTGAGGCAAACAGATGTGTTTGGTTACTCTCTTTACATTGGAGGCAAAGTCCTGCGAAGTATGCCACAAGAATTCCATGTTTAGTTCATCGTGTTTGGTTACTCTCTTTCATCTAATCGTCATTTTTAGCCTCTAGTTTTTGGGTGTTTACAATGTTATCAAAGATCACCTGGTGATGTATAAAGTAATTTTGTTAATAAATAAATAAATAAATAACCAATGGGGTTGGATATTCCTAGGATTTAATGATAAGATTGTATTTATGAGAATTCATGGAATTGATTTTCTTTTCTCTGGAGTGAATGGATATTTTTTAATAGTTATAGGGTTTCACTCTAGAAATGATAATGGTTAATTTATGGTTAAGATTTAATTAACGTAATGTGAAATTGATTACTAGGAATAATATAATTTAATCTATCTCTTTCAATGTTTGTGTTCTTATAAAATATCTATTAGTAGTAGTACTATCCGGTTTTCTGAGAGATGTTAGCTGCAATTTAGTCTCAGACTGTGTTATAACCATAATATGGGTGTCAACAATATTATATCCTATAATTTTTGTGTTTCTATATGGTAATCTTCCCTATTGGTCATGGAAACTGACACCATAGGGATTATAAGTTCTCGTATGGTTTTATCCCAAATATCCTGGTGGGAGGAGGGATTATTAATTACCATATTTAGACCAGATCTCTTCTCTTGTAGATATTCATGATGGTATTCGCAATGGTTAGATTTCCCAATATATATTTGTATAGGGCTATAATGGATTGTGTTTATTTCACATGTATTCTAGATATAGTTTCCAAAGGGTTGTTATAGGTATAATTTTTATAGGTTGTGATGTCTTGAGGATAATTACATGGTTTATGGGATATGGTGACTTAAGGTGTTATACTCATTGTATGATACACATTATTCAGGCTGTGGTGGCTCCTGGAAACCACCTGGTTACTTTTTATTATGTGGACATGGTTGTGTGTTTTATGAGGTTCATGTTGTGGTGCTTTTTCCAAGTATATGTGGGCTAGTTTTTTAGAGAAATATGATCATGATGTGTGAGGTTTTAGAAAAGTGGAAACCAGTGTGCATACAGCAGTAGGGTACCCTTGATATTCCCTATTATATGATATGGTATTGTATGGGATTCTTGGTGAGAGTAGCCATAGTGGTGTTGGGAACATAGTATAAGGACCCAACCTTATTACATACATAATCTTTAATTTAATCAAGAAAACACTTCCTTTTACATTGAAGATATTTTCAGGTTTAGATCTTTAGAGAATCAGGACAATACATTCATAGAATTACACATTATTACAGGGTGGATTCCATAAAAACAACTTCAATTTTTTCCAAAATATAAAACATTAAAACATAAAGCAAGACTCCTTGACAATTCTTCAAAATTTAACATGGATTCTTTCCTTGTCTTACACATCCATTAACCTGTGAGAATAATTTAAAAACATGGTATGAGCACGAAATTTCAGTAAGGGAGGAAAAATAAGTAAAGACCACATAATTCCATGAATACTCGTAACATATAAAAACATTTTCAAAAGACATTCTTGTCACCCATATATAATTACATTGTGTCACATGAGATTTAAAAAAGATCCACACAAAACATGAGAACATAAATATAATCATAAAGGTATCTTGGAGAAATAATTACATAATCTTGTAACCATTCTTGGCTACCTTATAATTTGTAACCCTCACGGCTACCTTACTTTGTGTAACCATCGCAGTTACACTTGGAGTAACCATACGACCAACCTCCAACTTACTCATACCCAATGCATTGAAGGGAGATATAGTTCCCACCCTTCTTCAAAAATAATTCCAAATAACCAAAACATAGTTAAACAACATTAATAATTCCAAAAAAAATATTACTTAGAAATTTCGTAAAACCGAATTTAATAAGACTATTTTTAAAGAAAGGCCCATTATAAATATCATACAATGAAGACAGACTTAATAGAGTGGATGGAGTATGTATATATACTTTAAATACACATAAAAAACATAATATAAATAGAAATCCTCATACAAATAATTTAAATATCACATAAATAATGAAGTATAAGGTTAACCCAAAGAATGGAAATCAGGTTAAGAATTCCCTTACCTTGGGTTTTTCTTACATCAAACTTATTTAAAATTACTATATAATAGTTTAAAACGTGTTATTAGTATTTCATAGAAACATGTTAATGTTCATAACATCTTATATTATCATTTCATATCATCACCTCACCCTTTAATTGTTAGTATTTTGCTCCTTGCACTGTTTTTGGGTGAGTTCCTTACATGATTTCTATGATTTGTTCATGGTGGACATTCTTGTCGATTGGAAGTGAAACTCTGTAATTGGAATGGAGTAGTGTTTAAATATATCCAGTAACATAAATTATACCATTTATCATTTTGAATTATTTCATGAGGATGATTCATAAGTTAGAACATTAATTATGTTCATTTAGATCATTTTAGTGGTTCTTTGAAAAAAACAACCGTTTTCATTTTATAAATTAAATCCATGAGTAAAAAATAATTATAGAAAAAAGGATGAGACATAATACATATATTATAACTTGGTACAAATATAAAAATGGTTTCATTACTAGACTATAATGAGTTAATGAAAATTGAAATCACATCGTCCACGATGTCGGTAATTCGACACATCACTGACAATGTTTTAATTCCTTCAATAAGTTGTAGAGGAGGAGAATAATGATGATGAATTTTCCATGATAATGAGAAAATCCAGAATATAAAAGATTCTGGATATTTCATGCCTCTTGAATAAGAGGGGGTGAGGAAAGAAGAAAAAGGAATCATGAAATAAAAGAAAACTTGAGAATATTCTCACGAAAATTCAGCATCCTAACGGCGTCTCATAAAAATTCATAAAAAAACGTTCGATGAGGGAAATGGAATATATCATCCCTAATAAATAATATGGAATGTAAGGGGGGATATAGAATGAAATATCAAAACATAATCCAAAGGGAAATGAAGATAATAACATAAATTGAAAGAGAAGAAAGAAAATAAAAGAGGATGTTTACCTCTTGATCTCTTCTCCTTGAGATCCTTCTTAAGGGATTTGGTTTTGGCCTTTTGGTGAGAACAGTAGCTCTAGGACGTGGTGAAGAACCTTGGGAGAGTACTGTGCAGAACTTAGGCATGGTTCAAGGCTTGAGAGTTGTGGGGAGATAAGGGGAGTGAGGGTGGTATTTATAGTGGAGGAGAGGGGGTATTTTTCATTATTTTAACAATTATTATAATATTTCTGCCCAAGATTATGAATAGTCTTAGTTAATGTGACCTCAAATAGTAATAATGTCATTTGAGTTCTAACCAAGTGGCCTTGAATCACTTATGATGTCATAAATAGTGTATTTTACTGATAATTCGATTATACGGTATTTTATCGTATTTCACTATTCACCAAAAAATCAAGAATTTCAGAAAAATCCCAAAAATTTACCCTAACCATTTTTCGATGTGTAGAATTCAAAAATGAAGTCCATTTTTTGAAAATAATTTTCTATATATTATTAATTTAATTTTTAAATAAAATCATACTTAATTCAAAAATTAACAATTCTATTTCTATAACTACTTCTATATTACGATGAAAAATTAATGAAGTTGTTATTATCTTAAATCCTTAGGAAGATAAAATAATAATAAAATTTAATATTCATTAGGGTCATATTACTATTTATATTACTACTCATAAGGTTATGTTACTATTCACTAAGAAAACAAGTAGGTTTCAATAGACTCCAAATGACATACTGAACACAATTTTAGATGATAGTTTCTTGAAATTCAATACATAGTAGTGGAAAAAGTTATCTTTTAAAGGCTAATTAAAAAATATCTACTTAAAACAAAGTTCCATGCATTTATATTTATTTTTAGAAAAACTTGGCGTGTTACATTATCCCCACCTTCTAGAAATTGCATCCTCGCTATTTTATTTACTTATTAAACAACTAAGGGTATTTTCCCCTCATTTCATTTTTAGACCCCCATGTTTTTTCTTCAACCATGTGGTTTCTCCACAAAACCTTTAAGTGGTTTATTACATTATTCTGCAATACTTTTTCCCTCCAATCAAGAATATGAACTGGTTTCTCTTCATAATAAAGGTTATCTTCCAGCTGAACTACTTCTAGGCTCAAGACATTTGATAAACTTGGCACATACTTTCTCAACATCGAAACATGAAAAACATTTTGTACCTGAAACAAACTCAGAGGAAAAGCTACATGGTATTCCACTGTTCTAACTTTCTCCAAGATTTGAAAAGGACCGATGAATCATGGACTTAGCTTCCCTTTCTTACCTAAACGCACCACACTTTTCCAAGGAGAGATTTTAAGGAAAACATAATCACCTACCTTGAAAGAGAAGTATCTCCTTTTGTTATCTGCATAAACTTTCTACCTTCTCTGAGATGTCCTCCTGTGTTGCTGAATCATCCTCACTTTCTCAACCACTTCCTCTACAAATTCTGGCCCTATCAACTTTCTTTCACCGACTTCTTTTGAAAACGCTGGAGTCCGACACCGCTTACCATACAAGGCCTCAAAAGGTTCCATCTGAATACTAGAATGAAAATTGTTATTATAAGAAACATCAACTAAAGAAAGATATCTATCCAAACTTCTCTGATAGTCCATTGAACAATATTAAATCATATCCTCCAAAGTTTGAATCATTCGCTCTGACTGCCAGTCTGATTGAGGATGAAAAGTTTTACTAAAATTTATCTCTATGTCCAAAAACTTATGAAGTCTATTATAGAAGCTAGAAGTGAACCTGTGATCTCAGTCAGAAACAATGGAAAGAGGAACTCCATGTATCCTTACAATCTCCATGAGGTACAATTGATAAAACTGATCCAAAGTCATTAGATCTCGAATAGAAAGAAAATGTGTAGACTTTGTTAGCCGATAAACAATAACCCAAATTTCATTGTTACCTCAAGAAGTATTTGGTAGTCCCACCACAAAGTCCATAGATACATTCTCCCATTTCCACTCAAGCACTGGAAAAGGTAGAAGCCTCCCCTTTGGTAATTGGCGCTCTTCTTTAACCTTTTGACACATCAAATATTTCATGGTAAAATTAGCAATATCACTTTTAATTCCATCCAACGAATAATACTCTCGAAGGTCTCTATACATCTTAGTACTGCCAGGATGAATAGAAAATGGAGAACTATGAGCTTCTCACAAAAAATATTTCTTTAACAAAGAATCACTAGGCACACACAACCTTTTCCCAAATCATAAAACACAATCTTTGTCCAGGTTAAATTCTGGAAACTTACCCATTTTAACCAATTCTACTTTTTTCTATAGCTCACTATCTTCCTTTTGCGCTTTATTAATTATGTCTAACAACGGGGACTGCACTTAAACCTGAAACAAAACAGAGGTATTCCCTGCACCAACAACTTCTAAGACAAAATTCATCAAATCATTAATCAAGGGATCATGTTCCAAATGTATCATGGTTAATGATGTATATTGTTTCTGGCTTAAGGAATCCACCACTTTGCTTGCTTTTCCAGGATGAGAATTGATTGTGCAGTCATAATCCTTTATCAGTTCAATCCATCTTCCCTACCTCATGTTTAATTCCTTCTGAACATTTATGGTCAGTATATATTTGGCATTTTGTTTCTTATAGATGATGCCTCCAAATTTTCAAAGCACAAACCACAACTGCCAATTCCAAATCATGTGTGGGATAATTTATCTCATGATGTTTAAGTTGTCTCAAAGCATAGGCAATTACCTGATCATTCTGCATCAAAACACAACCAAGTCCCTTCAAAGAAGAATCACTGTAGATGACAAACACACCATTTTGGGAAGGTGAGGCCAAAACTGGAGCATTCACCAATATCTTCTTCATTTTCTGAAAACAAACTTCAAATTCCTCCGTCAAATAAAATTTAACCCCTTTCCGTGTTAACTTAGTTATCGGGAAAGATAATCCTACAAATTTCTTAGTAAAATGTCTGTAATAACCTGCTAACCCAAGAAAACTACGAATCTCTATGACATTTGTGGGTCTTGTACATTCATTGTCACGACCCGCCTTCACTAAAAGGAGGGAAGGTTCAGCAAATTTCCAGGCCCTTCCTTCTTCATGTTGAAGGAGAGATAATGATCCCCGAAACCCGCCTTCAATAGGTCCCAGAGTGGCGACCAGTGCCATGGGCATGAGGTCACACACTAAATGGAAGGCATTACCCTATTTTCTTTCTTTTAATAGGATCAGGAGGTAATATAGTGAATCCCACAAAACCAAGACAAAAAATATTAAATCCAAGAACCATTCCCAAATGCATGTTCCAAAAGTAAATACCACAAAGTACATGGTGACTACAAAGGGGTAAAGTACCAAAGAAAGAAAAACAGCAACTGCAACTATCCCAAAGGTCTTGCGCTAGTATGGTCCCGCGTGATCCCCGATGTACTCCGGGAAACCGGAAAATAGTATTATATACGTAGGGTGAGCATACAAGTATACTCAGTAGGGAAAAACCTAAATCCCTCATGCACAAGTGGGGAGGCATACTAATGCCTTGTGAGAAAAGGGATAACTAAGAAACTAATAAGGAAACTAACCACCCAAGCCTCACCAAGGCACACTCCCCAAATAATGCAAGTCAAGTAATATATAGTAATAGAACATCGATGTTTGGGCACCCCGCGCCACTTTCCCACTAGTTATTGAAGACATACTATGCATTAAACCAATCCCACCATTCTCACCGCAGTCCCACTGCCACACCCTGTCCGCACACACCTGGGCCATACCCTCATGCAGTCCCACTGCCAAACCCCGCCCACAAACACCTGGGCCACAACTATCTCACATAACCATGCTTGAAAACACCTAGGCCAGAACAACCACCACCACGCCCGAAGACACCTGGGCTAGAAGATCCACTACCACGCCCGAAGACACTTAGGCCTCATCCCTAAGACACTTGGGAAACCACCTTCCCGCACACACCTGGGCCAACCACTGCACCACCCCGCCTGAAGATTATTGGGATAATAATGTACTTCAGGACATCACATCCTGCCCGAATATACTTGGTCTATCCAGGAAAGGGATCAGAAAGGAGCTAATAACCAGCCACTAGTAGAAGTGTTGGAAAAAACACCCTCCCCCATGAAATGGGGGTGTTCGGCACTAACTGATCAACTTGGATGGGGTGCGAATAAGAAACAAAAAAACTACAAGTATATGTATAGGTAACAAGCACTAACCCAAAACTAGGTTTTTCTTCAGCCAGCCTAAAGAACACAAACATCACCCAGGTCCAAGTCACAACCCACACCAAACCAAAACCCATTTGTCTCATACTTTTTTTCATGTTCAGTAATAATGTTTAGATAATTTTATGCACCTACTTGGGAAACCAGTAAGCATAAGCACAAGCCAAGGAATGAATACAGTCAAACATCAACTTAAACATTCACACCCGGTTCTCTTGTAAAGTGACAACAACAAAGGTATAATTGAGATCCCTCGAAGTACTGGAACCAAAGAAAACCCCATGATATATCCCCATGTCCCTAAGATCTAGGAGCCAACGGATTCTCAACAACAGAGGATCCCACCCCAATTCCTGATATAATCATGTGACCCTGCGGCCTCAAATTCATAACCAGTGAAACTATAACAACAGGGATCCCATACCCAGCCACATCACCCAGCATTTGGCCAGTGAATGAAAACAACCAAACCACTACCACTAACACAAAACAGGCCCATGCCGGTATTTTAAGATTTAAAATATTTAACACACTCCATGATTCCAATTCCGCTGTACTTTAACCGGGGTTATCACAGAAAAGGGTTGATCATGGTGTTTTAAATTTATTTACCCGAATATAAGTAATTAAACAATTTACTTTTCATGACCAAAAGAGGAGGTAAGGATTTATTAGTGCACAGAAAAAGACAACCAACGACCATGATTTTCAGTGGTCAGAAGCCCATACAATTCACAACATATATCGACACAAAAAGAAAGAGTATAGGAAAACATCGATCACATCCCCCCTCATTCTTTAATGTTCGTTTATTATCTTCATTAACTTTGGTTTTCATCAATCCCCTCAGAAGATAAAGCATACCCACCCCATATGATACACAGTAAGGAGAGACGAAGGGAGAAACCCTACCTGATTGATCAATGATCGATGTTTTCCTCAACGCCCTAGGAACAGGGAAAGTGCGACTTGCAGGGCTCTGGCACGGTGCACCACTTGCCTCAGTAACAAAGGACTTCAAACGCACAAGGAATAAGAGAGAAGTCGGCCAAAAGGAACAAGGGGGAAAGAAGAACTTCTTCTGTGATATAAAGATAAAATATCGTTGTTACAGAATAATAAATTGAACGTCTTGGAAGTCGGATCGTGGTTATTCCACACGGTTGGGTGGTTACACACAACTGGATTAATTTTTATTTAATAGGGAGGTTTATCAGGATTTTTATATATTAATTATGGCTTAAAAACTGCCATAAAATTGTTCTAAAGTTAAAAAGGGCCTAAAAGTGGGGTTACTGGGGAGGCTGCAGGAGAAAAACCTGCCAAGGCTGGGTGACACCGATCGGTCGTGCCGATCGTTCGCCCTGATCGGTCGCCCCGATAATTGGCAAAGGACGGGGGGTCATGAGGGTTTGGGTCATTACATCAGATACCTCTCAAACTATTCTCACCCTCGAGAATCAAATCCCATAAGGAAAGAGAGGGTCCGAACAACCACCTCGAAAGATACCTCTTAGGAGTGAACCCCATTATCAACTAAAAAACACCTCCCCCTAAAGAACCAAGCAACATACCATGCCAAACTGCCCAGTCATGTGGTTGGGGAGTCTCTTCTCCCATGTCAAGATATTATCCTCTTTGGGCGGCACTGACTCGCCCACACAGGTTTAATTGCATCCACCTTAATGCGTCTTGATTAGGGGTCGGGTCCTCCCCTTTCCATAGCCAGGACTTTTCACAGACATGCAGAGGAAAGAAAAACCACATATTTCATAGCCAACAAGGCAAAACGCTCCACCACAACAACTATAAACAGAACAGTACAAAACTCAAAAGAAATCTGGGTACTGGGTATGTATTTGTGCTTCCCTCTCCCACGTACTCTTCTAAAGCCCACCATGTATCCATAACACATGAACCAAGGGAATGGTTCGTCCACAAAGCACCTTATCCTCAAGATCCTCGATCATCACTGGTATTTCCACAAAGGTCACTTCGTCCTCGATATCTATCTCTCCCCAGTCCAGGATGTGCGAATCGTCGTGTAGATACTGACGAAGCTAGGACACATGGAAGACACCATGTATCCTCAGTAGCGGAAGTGGTAACGCTAGCTAATAAGCCACTTCGCCCACCCACCGCAACACTTCAAAGGGTCCGATGAACTTGGGAGAAAGTTTTCTCCCCTTACCGAACCTCTGTTGTCCATGCCGAGAGGAGACCTTCAAGAACACGTGGTCTCCGACCTCAAACTCCAAGGGCCTCCTCCTGGTGTCAGTATACGACTTTTGTCGGTCCTGGGCCACCTTCATCATTTCCCGTATATGCTAAACCATCTATTTCGTGATCTACACCACTTCCCGGTCAAGGATGACCGCCTCTCCGACTCCGTTCCAACACACAGGTGAGCGGCATGGTCTCCTGTACAAGGCTTCAAACGGGGCCATACCAATGGTAGAGTGATAGCTATTATTGTAGGTGAACTCTATCAAAGGTAAGTGTCGTACCCACAATCCTCCTGAGTCCAGGATACATGCCCGCAACATATCCACCAAGGTCTGGATGGTGCGCTATGTTTGTCCATCCGTCTAGGGATAGAAAGCAGTACTAAGATGTAGTTGGGTGCCAAAAGCATGCTGCAATACTCTCCAGACTCGTGAGGTAAACCATGCATCCCTATCCAAGACTATGGATCTCAGAACTCCATGAAACCACACCACCTCATCCATGTATCTTCATGAAAAATCATCCGCTGCACTCGACTCCTTAATCTCCAAAAAGTGAGCTAACTTCGTCAACCGGTCCACTACTACCCAGATGTCATCGTACCCCCCATGAACCTTGGGTAGTCCCATGACGAAATCCATCGAGATGTCCTCCCACTTCCACTCGGGGACATCTAGAGACTGTAGTAGGTCACCTAGAACACGGTTTTCAGCCTTCACCTGCTGACACACTAGGAACTTGGCCATAAACCCTCCCACTTCTCGCTTTACTCCGAGCCACCAGAACTGTCTCTTCAGACCCTGGTACATCTTGGAAACTCCCGGGTGCACTGCTAGGGGTGATCTGTGGAACTCACTGAGAACCTTTCCACACATCGCCTCTGGAACAAACAGCTTTCCTTGGAAATGCATCTGGTTCTAAACATCCTTAGTCCACCCTTCTGAAGCATTTCTCTGGTCAACTCGGTCACGCATCACTCCGCACTCTGGGTCTCCCCACTGAGACTCCTCCACTTGCGGAAACAGAGAAGACTACACTGTCATCTGATACAGGAAACCTCTACCGCCATTCGTCCTCGCATCAAGGTGCAAGGTAGACAACTCCTCCATTGCCTTCTAGGTGTCTACCAACTCCCATACCACATCCTTCTACGATCTCCTGCTCAAGACATCGGCCAATACATTCTCCTTCCCTGAAGTGTAGGAAATATCGAAGTCGTAATCCTGGAGGAACTCCACCCACCTTCACTGCCACAAGTTTAGGTCCCGCTGGGAGAAGATATACCTCAAGCTCTTATGATCCATGAAGACCACGAAGCATTCTCCGATGAGGTAATGCCGCCATAACTTTAGCGCAAAAATGACTGTTTCATGCTCTAGGTCGTGGGTGGCATAATTACGCTCATGAGGGCATAACTGCCTAGACCCATAAAAGATCACACCTTGTCGCTGCATCAACACACACCCGAGGCCTTGCCCTGAAGTGTCAAAGAACACCTCATATGGCGACCCTTCTTCTGGTAGTCTTAGCACTGGGGCATTAACCGGATTTTCCTTTAGATAGATGAAGGCTGACTCGCACTGTTCACTCCACACGAAAACCTGGTCCTTCTTGGTCAAGGCTATCAAAGGGGCTACAACTCGGGAGAAGTTTGGTACGAACCATCGATAGTAACCTGCCAACCTGAGGAAACTATGAACCTCTGCCACATTATTTTGTGCTGCCCTGGAAACAAATGCTTCAACCTTTGATGGGTCCACCTCTACCCCATGATCGGACACTACGTGCCCAAGGAAGTGCACTTCTCGTATCCAGATCTTGCATTTTGACAACTTCCCACAAAGCTGGTGTTGTCGGAGGACCTCCAATACTGTCCTCAGGTGCTCCATGTGGTCCTCCTATGATCTTTAATAGACTAGGATTTCATCGATGAACACAACTACAAACTGATCCTGGTACACCCAGAATATGGAGTTTATAATCCCCATGAACACAGTCGGGGCGTTCGTAACACCGAAAGTCATGACTACGAACTTGAAGTGCCCATATCTGCACCTGAATGCCGTCTTCGGGATGTCGCCCTCTTTCACTCTCAATTGGTGATACCTAGACCGCAGGTCGATCTACGAGAACCACCCTTCCCCTTTCAGCTGGTCGAAAAGATCGTCTATCCTCGGAAGAGGGTAGCGTTTTTTGATCGTCACCTGATTTATCCTCCTGTAGTCTATGCACAACCTGAGACTACCATCTTCCTTCTTTGTAAACAAGACTAGAGCACCCCACAGTGATGCACTTGGTCTAACATAACCCTTCTTCATCAAATCGTCAATCTGAATCCGCAATTCTCTTAGCTTCGAAGGTGTCATCCGGTAAAGAGCCATCGAAATCGGATGAGCACTAGGTTGAAAATATACCCCAAACTCGATATTACATCAAGGGGTAGAGTCATCAACTACTCAGGGAAAACATCCATAAACACACTGACGATTCCTGGCACCTCCACCATCTCAGCATCCACTGACTCTACTGACAGCTCAGCTAGCAAGGAGAAGAGGGGTTCCTCTCACCTGCTGCCCTTCTGAATGCTCCGCTCTCCAGTGAAAGTAACGCGTCAGCCACCCAAGTTTGAGAACAGAAAACTTCCTCGGAAGCAGTCAATGAAGGAACACACAGAGAGCAACTAGTCGATTCCTAGGATGACATCGTATGGTTGTATCTGTAGAAGTAGTAGATTCTTGACCGACTCATGTGACCCTATCATCAATCTGCATCCTCGACAAACATATAACAAGTCAGTCTGACCTCCGACTGGTGTGCTCAGAACCAAGGGCACTAGAAGTCTCTCGGCATCTAGGCCCAAAGCATGGGATAGATTGGGTTCAACGAAGGAGTGCGAAGCTCCGGTATCAAACAAGGCATAAGCAAGGGTGATAAAAAAACTGATCGTACCTTGAATGACCTCCGGTCCTGCTGGGACTGATGCCTCCGCAGCATGCAACTGTCCAAGCCCATCTCCTCTTCCCCTCGACTGTAGTCCGACTTCCCAACCACACCCTAGTCAAGGTCCCTAAGAAGTGCCCTGAGGTCAGTCTCCCCCTACAACGTCGGCCCTCGGAGGAGCAGGAGCTCACTGCCCCTGATGCTGATGCTAGAAGGGCCTAGCTGGAAGCTGCTATTGGGGTGGGTGATGGGCATGTCCACCACTGCCATACTGTACTCGGTCCGGGCACTGATTCCAGAGATGTCCATGGCTCCCATAGACGAATCACCTCAGTCCTGGGCCCGAAAGGAAATAGTGAGTACCGTGGGACCGGAACTGGAACTGCTGTGGCCTGCTCCCTGCTGGTCGAAAATGAGAGGATCATGATGCGGGTGGTCTGGTGCTGACAGCCTTCCCCTTTGATGATCCCAGATAGATCCCCTATCTTGATACACATCCAAGCGTGTGCATCCTCTCCACTACTTCGGCCTTCTTCTGGACCTCCATGTATGTCGGCAGGGTGAAGGGGGTAACATCGTACTGGAGGGAGGGTCGGAGCGCCTCTTCTAAACGTCTTTCCCAAGACTCTTCGTCTGGAAAGAGGTTCGGAGCAAAATGTAGGAGGTACATGAACTTGATTCCCAACTCCCTTACTGACATACTCCCCTGTTGGAGGGAGAGAAACTCCTGCCTCTTCTCCGCCTTCATCGTAGAAGAGAGGAATTCTGCCCGGAACCCCTTCTCAAAATCAGCCCATCCCACCTCATCCTCTCTCTTCTCCCCCAGGTAAAGCATCCACCACTGACGTACCACTCCCCACATTTGGATAATGGCCAGAGGGACCCAGTACTCAGTAGGGGCCCGAATCAAGCCAAAGGCTATCACCAGCTCCTCTAACCAACTCTCTGTCTTTATATCAGAGGTGTTGCCCTCATATTTCTTGAGGGTCTGTCGCTGGAAGGCCCGAAGCTTATTCTTCCATTGGTCATCCTCCTCCTCTCGATTAGCTCTTTGCTGATCGTCCAAGGTAGTCTCATGGGCCTCGATCTACCGCACTACACATGGTCGCCTCCCAGGTGCCATAACTGCAAGGTAAACAAAAAATACCTAAGCCCAAGTAGTGCAGAATATTGTTCTTAAAATTTCTTAAACTTCTTATTTATTTCAAAGTCCCAAAACACCCCAGAAACACGAGAACACAAGTCATTATGATTCATGTACCTTTCCTAGGGTCGCTACCCTGCAATCAGCGTGGCCTCACTTGGTCATTCGGTAGGTCCAGAGTCCTTGCATCGGATCATGGGGGGGCCCTAAAATCCCATGTTCTAGATGGTCTTCCCTGGCCTAATTCACACACCAAGGTCACCCAACACCATTTCCCTACCATCCCATGAAATCCTTACTATGGCTAACTCCAGACTCCGTCCTATCTCTCAACATCCACCTTTGATACCATTCGGTCACAACCCGCCTTCAACAAAAGGAGGGAAGGGTCAGCAGATTGCAGGGCCATTCCTTCTTCAAGTTGAAGGAGAGACAATGACCCCCGAAACCCGCCTTCAATAGGTCCCGGAGTGGCGACCAGCGCCAAGGGAATGAGGTCACACACTAAATGGAAGGCATTACCATCTTTTTTTTCTTTTAATAGGATCGGGAGATAAGATAGTGAATCCCACAACACCAAGACAAAAAAAAAGTAAATCCAAGAACCATTCCCAAATGCATGTTCCAAAAGTAAATACCACAAAGTACAAGGTGACTAAAAATGGGTAAAGTACCAAAGAAAGAAAAAACAACAACTGCAACTATCCCAAAGGTCCTATGCTAGTATGGTCTCACGCGATCCCCGAAGTCCTCCTGGAAACCTGAAAACAGTTTTATATACGTAGGGTGAGCATAAAAGTATAACCAGTAGGGAAAAACCTAAAGCTCTCGTGCATAAGTGGGGAGGCATACTAATGCCCTGTGAGTAAAGGGATAACCAAGCACCTTACAAGGAAACTAACCACCCAATCCTCACTAAGGCACTCTCCCCAAATAACACAAGTTAAGTAATATCTAGTAATAGCACATCGATGTTTTGGTACCCCGCGCCACTTTCCCACTGGTTATTGAAGACATCCTATGCATCGAACCAATCCCACCATTCTCACCGCAGTCCCACTGCCACACCCCGCCCGCACACACCTGGGCAATACCCTCACGCAGTCCCACTGCCAAACCCCGCCCGCAAACAACTAGGCCACAACTATCTCACGTAACCACACCTGCAATCACCTAGTCAAGAACAACCACCGCCACACCCGAAGACACCTGGGCTAGAAGATTCACTGCCATGACCGAAGACACAGGGGCCTCATCCCAAAGAAACTTGGGAAACCACCTACCCGCACCCACCTGGGCCAACCACCACACCACCCCGCCCGAAGATTCTTGGGCTAATAATGGACTTTAGGCCATCACAGCCTGCCCGAAGATACTTGGGCTATTCAGGAAAGGGAGCAGAAAGGATCTAATAACCAGCCACTAATAGATGTGTTCGAAAAACACCCTCCCCCATGAAATGGGGGTGTTTGACACTAAGTGCTCAACTTGGGTGGGGTGAAAATAAGAAACACAAAAACTACAAGTATATGTATAGGTAACAAGCACTCACCCAAAACCAGGTTTTTCTTTAGCCAGCCTAAAGAACACAAACATCACCCAGGTCCAAGTCACAACCCACACCAAACTAAAATCCATTTGTCTGATCCTTGTTTTCATGTTCAGTAATAATATTTAGATAAGTTTCTGCATTTACTTGGGCAACCAGTAAGCATAATCACAATCCAAGGAAAGAATACAGTCAAACATCAACTTAAACATTCACACATGGTTCTCTTGTAAAGTCACAACAACAAAGGGATAAGTGAGATTCCTCAAATTACTGGAACCAAATAAAACCCCAAGATACATCCCCATGTCCCCAAGATTTAGGAGCCAACTACTTCTCAACAATAGAGGATACCACCCCAATTTGTGATTTAATCAAGTGACCTCGTGGCCTCAAATTCATAACCAAAGAAACTATAACAACAGGGGATCCCATCCCCACCCACATCACCCAGAATTCAGCCTGTGAATGAAAACAACCAAACCACTAAAAGAAACACAAAGCAGTCCCATGCTGGTATTTTCATATGTAAAAGATTTAACACACTCCATGATTCCAATTCCGCCGTACTTTAACCGGGGTTATCACAGAAAAGGGTTGATCCTGGTGTTTTCAATTTATTTAGCCGAATATAAGTAATTAACCAATTTACTTTTCACGACCATCACAAGAGGTAAGGGTTTATTAGTGCACAGAAAAAGACCACCAACGACCATGATTTTCAGTGGGTAGAATCCCATACAATTCACAACATATATCGACACAAAAAGAAAGAGTACAACAGAACATCGATCACATCCCCCCTCATTATTTAAAGTTCCTTTATTATCTTCATTAACTTTGGGTTTCATCAATCCCCTCAAAAGAAAAAATCATACCCACCCCGCATGATACACAGTAAGAAGAGATTAAGGGAGAAACCCTACCTAATTTATCAATGATCAATGTTATCCTCCACTCCCTAGGAACAGGGAAAGTGCGACTTGCAGGGCTCCTGCACGGTGCACCACTTTCCTCGGTAACAAAGGAATTAAAACACACAAGTAAGAAGATATAAGTTAGACAAAAGGAATAGGGGGGAAAGAAGAACTTCTTCTGTGATATAATGATAAAATCCCATTGTTACGGAATAAGAAATTGAACATCTTGGAAGTCGGATCGTGGTTATTCCACGCGGTTGGTAGGTTACACATGACTGGATTAATTATTATTTAATAGGGAGGTTTCTCAGGATTTTTATATATTAATTATCGCTTAAAAACCGCCTTGAAACAGTTATAAAGTCAAAAAGGGCCTAAAAGTGGGGTTATGGGGGAGGCTGCAGGAGAAAAACCCACCAAGGCTGGGTGACACCGATTGGTCGCGCCGATCGGTCTTGTCGATCGTTTGCACCGATAATTGGAAAAGGACGGGGTCATGAGGGTCTGCGTCATTACATTCATCAACTACTTTTTTTTGGTAGGATCAACTATTATTCCATCCTTATTTATAATGTACCGATGAAAGGAAATCTGTTGCAACCAAAAATAACACTTGATGAACATTCCATAGAGCTTCTTTCATTTTAATGTTTGCAAAACAACCATTAGATGTTTTTCATGCTCCTCATTATTTTTAGAAAATACCATAATGTCATCAATAAATACAACCTCAAACATATCCAAGAACACATGAAATTATCTATTCATAATATTCATGAATACAGATAGGGCATTAGTTAATCCAAATGGCATAACAACAAATTAATAATGCCCATATCTAGTATGAAAGGCTGTTTTCGCGATCTCATCCTCTGTCACCTTCCGCTGATGGTATTAGGATCTCAAGTCAATCTTGGAAAAGTACTGAGCTCCCTGGAGCTGATCAAATAAGTCATTGATATGAGGAAAAGGATAATTGTTTTTAATATTGATGTAATTCAAAGATATATAATCAATTCAAAGTCTCATGGAACCATATTTATTTTTAACAAACAAAACAGGGGCTCCCCATGGTGAAGTGCTTGGACGAATGAAGCCTTTGTCAAGAAATTCCAGCAACTGATTTTTCCATTCAATAAGTTCTGTTGGATCCATTCAATAAAGGGGTTTTGAAATTGGCTTAGCATTAGGAACTAAGTCAACAGTGAATTTGACTTCTAGATTAGGTATGACACTGGGTAACTCATCAGGAAAAACATCAAGGTATTCATTTACCACGAGCACATCATTTATTTGAATTGTTCCATTTTTTCAAAAATATGAACAAGATAACTTTCATTTCCATCTTTAAATAGTTTCTCAGCTTCCAGATATGTTATCAATTGTATGGGTTCATTATTGTATAAAAACTGAAAATCTTTCTGAAAAACAACTTCATTAGATCTATATTCAATCTTATCATGATAATCAGAAATCCAGTCCATCCACAGAATAACATCAAACTAGACTAAGGGTAAAACAAAAAGGTTTTCAGGTAAAATATTTCCACAGACCATAATAGAATAATTCTTATAATTCATCTTTTATATAACATTTACCCCTGGTGTTTTAACAACAAGTTCAAGTCTCATTTGTTGAGGTGATATTTCCAATTTACCAGAAAATTTCTCAGAGATGAAGGAATGTGTAGACCTCGTATCAAAAAAAACTTTAGCAAAATCTGAGTGAACAAACAAAGTACCTGATACAACATCATGGGATGGCACGACATCTGCTACCGTAGCCGTAAAGGATCTCACTACACCTTTTTTCTTTTATTCTAGCTTCTTTGCATCATCCAGATATCTCTTTGGGCAGGCATTTACAAAATGACCCATCTCACCACATTTAAAACACTTTACAGTCTTCTTTTTTAAGATTAGTCTTAAGATCATTTTCATTGAAATCTTAGGCCATATGTCCAAACTTACCAAATTTAAAACACTTCCCAATTTTTCTAAGACATTCCCTAGGGTGTTTCTTGCCACACTTTTCAAAAACTGAAAATTGGATTTTCTTACCATCAGATTTCTTTGGTGGATTCTTACCCATTGCTTTCCAATTAGACCACTTCTTCTCTTTTTTTCAAAAATGCACGTGATCATCATCAAACTTCATCTCTACTCTCTCAGCACATCAGATAAGTTTCTCATATATTTTGAATTCATGGGAGGCCAACTCCCTTCGATACCTTGGCTTAAATGTTGAGTAAAAGCGATTGATTTTTCTATCAAGATCCATAAAAAGAATTGGAGAATACATCACCAGTAAAGTGAAGTTCGCTTCATACATGGCCACTGAATCTTCCTCCTTTTATTTCAAATAAAGGAATTGGTTCTCCATCCTAAGTCACACCACCTTAGGAAAAAAAATTTCAAGGAAAATACTTTTAAATTAATCCCACTCTAAGGAATAAAAATCATCTCTACACCTGATATTATTTAACATTGAACACCACTGATCAGCTTCCCCTTCAAAATGATAAATGGTAAGACTTACCTTTTGATTTTCTGAACATCCCAAAACATCGAATATCTTTTCAAGGGCTTTGATCCATCTTTCAGCTGTTACTGGGTCAGAAGATCCATTGAATGTTGGAGGATATTTTCTCATAAAATGTTCCACCACTATCATGTTCCATTGTGGTACCTATATTGGTTACCTTTCATGGATTCCACCACCATTTATTTCCTACGTTATCTGAGCCATTACTATCACAAACTGCTCGGTTCCAATCCCTACCATTCTAGGTTGTAGTTCTGGAAGGATGTCATTCTGTTGGTGCCTCTCCTATTTAGCATCCTTATTCCTTCTATGAACAACCATTCTGAAAAAACATGTCTTAGATGATGCAAAATGGTAATCTATAAATTCTAAAACATTTTAAATTAATCATATAGTTAAAATAATTTATGTTATTCTATTAACATCACCCTAACCCCTAAAGTTATCTAAACCATCCAATGATACCAACTATAAGGACTCGAGATTATTACATACATACTCATGAATTTAGTAAAGAAAAAACTTCCTTTTTCATTGAGTATATTTTAAAGTTTAGAGATTTAGTGAATTAGTACAGTACATTCATATCATTACACATTATTATTGGGTGGATAACATAAAAACAGCTTCCATTTTTTTTCAAAATATACATCATTAAAACATAAAACAAGACTCGTTGACAATTATTCTACATTTAAAATGACTATATTCCTTGTCTTACACATCCATTAACCTGTGAAAATAATTTAAAAACTTGGGATGAGCGCAAAAGCTCAGTAAGGGCTGAAAAATAAGGAAAGAGTACATTATTCCATGAATACTCGTAACGTATGAAAACATTTTCAAAAGACATTCTTGTCACCCATATATATTTAATTTGTGTAACATGAGATTTAAAAAATTTCCACACAAAACATGAGAACATAAATATAATCATAAATTTATCTTCGGGAATTACTAACATAATCTTGTTACCATTCTTGGCTACCTTATAATTTGTAACCCTCACGACTACCTTACTTTGTGTAACCATCGTAGTTAAACTTGGAGTAACCATATGGCCGACCTCCAACTTACTCATACCCAATGAATTGGAGGGAGATATAGTTCCCACCCTTATTCATAAATAGTTCCCAAGAACCAAAACATTATCATACAACATGAATAATTCCATAAAAACATTACTTTAGAATTTTGTAAAACCTAATTTAAAAAGATTATTTTTAAAGAAAACCCCCTTATAAATATCATACAATTGAAGAGAGACATAATAGAGTGGATGGAGTATGTATATATACTGTAAATACACATAATAAAACATAATATAAAGATAACCCATCACACAAAAAATTTAAATATCACATAAATAATGAAGTAGAAGGTTAACCCAAAGAATGAAAATCTGGTTAAGAATTCCCTTACCTCGGGTTTTTCTTACTTCAAACTTGTTTAAAATTCCTATATAATTGTTAAAATAGTGTTATTAGTAATTAATAGAAACATTTTTGATTTCATAAAATCTTATATTATAATTTCATATAATCATCTCACCCTTTAATTGTTAGTATTTTTCTCCTTGCACTGTTTTTGGGTGAGTTCCTTACATGATTTCTATGATTGGTTCATGGTGGACATTCATGTCGATTGGAAGTGAAAATCCAGAATTGGAATGGAGTATTATTTAAATATATCTAGTAACATAAATTATAATATTTATCATTTTGAATTCTTATATGAGGATTATTCTTAAGTTAGATCATTAATGATGTTCGTTTAGACCATTTTAGTGGTTCTTTGATAAAAACGACCTCATTTCGTTTTATAAATTAAATCCATGGGTAAAAAATAATTCGAGAACCAAGGATGAGACACAATACATATATTATAACCTATTAAAACCATAAAAATGGTTTCATGACCAGACTTGAATGAGTTAATGAAAATTGAAATCACATCATCCACGGTGTCGGTAATTCGACACATCACGGACAATGTTTTAATTCCTTGAATAAGTGGGAGAGGAAGAGAAGAATGATGATGAATTTTTCATGATCATGAGAAAATCCAGAATATACAAGATTCTGGAGATTTAAGGCCTCTTGGATAAGAGGGGGTGAGGAAATAAGAAAAATGAATCATGAAATAAAAGAAAACTTGAGAAAATTCTCAAGAAAATTCGGCAGGCTAACTACGTCTCTTAAAAATTCATAAAAAAATGTTTGATGAGAGAAAGGAAATATCTCATCCCTCATAGATAATATGGATAGTATGTTGGTATATTTAATGAAATATCCCAACATTATACAAATGTAATGGAAGAGAGTAACATAAATTGAAAGAGAATAAAGAAAATAAAAGAGGATGTTTACCTCTTGATCTATTCTCCTTGAGATCTATCTTAAGGGCTTTGGTTTTGGCCTTTTGGTGAGTCCATAAGCTCTAGGACGTGGGTGAGAGCCTTGGGAGGAGTATTGGGCAGAAAATAGGCATGGATCAAGGCTTGAGAGGTGTAGGAAGAAGAGGGGAGTGAGGGTGGTATTTATAGTGGAGGAAGGGGGTATTTTTCATTATTTTAATCATTATTATAATATTTTGGCCTAAATTTATGAATAGTCATAGTTCATGTGACCTAAAATAGTAATAATGGAATTTTAGTTCGAACCATGTGGCCTTTCATCACTTATTATGTCATAAATAGTGTATTTTATAGATAATTCGATTATACGGTATTTTATAGTATTTCACTATTCACCAAAAAATCCAAAATTTCAGATAAAACCAAAAAATTTAACCAAACCATTTTTCAACGTGTAGACTTAAAAAATGAAGTCCATTTTTTGAAAATAATTTTCTAAATATTTTTAATTTAATTTTTAAATAAAATCATACTTAATTCAAAAATTAACAATTTTAATTCTACAACTACTTCTATATTACGATAAAAAATTAACCAAGTTGTTATTATCTTAAAGACTTAAGAAAATAAAATAATAATAAAATTTAATATTAATTAGGGTCATATTACTATTAATATTACTATTCATAAGGGTTTGTTACTATTTACCAAAAAACAATTTGGTTCTAATAGACTCCAAATAACATACTGAACACAATTGTAGATGAAAATTTCTTGAAATTCAAAACATAGAAGTGGAAAAGGTTATGTTTTAAAGGATAGTTAAAAAAAATCTACTTAAAACAAAGTTCCATGCATGTTTTATTTAATTTTCATTAGAGGCTCTGGGGAGGATCTTACGGAGTATACTATTATACTCACCCTATGTATATATAAACTATTTATTTTATGGTCAGTGGGAGCAGGTTTGAGATCAGGATGGTTACCTTTAAATTATGTGTTGCTAGATATTTTTGGGCTTCGTGGGCATAGTTGTCCATAATTTATTTTGGTACATGAGGTTTTCTATTTTGGTTCTGGTAGTTCATTCATGAAATTACATTTTTTTTTCTTGTTTTTTCTTTTATATTGTAGTCTGAAAATGTGTTGGTTTGTTTTTGCCGAATATTTTTCTTCCTTATTTTTTCCTCTTATAGGGTAATTCCTCCTATTTATGTGTTTACTATACCCTCGATGATTTTCACCTACCTAGGGCCTATATGAGGAAGGACTCAGGTATCACTATCTCTCTTCTCCTATTGTCGACCCCAGAGGGGTACATCTTGTGGGGAGGTGGTCATGACAGAGTTTTATCAGAGGTCATGTGGATAGATAGGATGAAGTTAGGAGTTGGGAATAAGTGAGAATTCATGTGTTGGTCGAGAAATAGTATCAGATATGTTATAATGTATTGTAAACATATGATACATGTGGAAACACGGATATTTAGTGTCCCCTATGATATGATTCCACCCTTAAGCATACAGGTGCTAATAAACATAGTGATTCTAGTTATAGGGTAGAGACGAAGGAAAGGATCGTGAATCATTCTTCACTGTGTCAGTGTGAATGAGAAGACCTTGGGATATGTAAACCTATAATGAATAAAATAAAATAATTAATTAATGTTATAGTCTTCCAAAATCTTGGTATAGGATATATAACCTTTTATTTTATTTAATTAATGGCTCCATGTCAATGTCCTCATCATGTTCGTATGTAAGATGTTTAGAAGGTTGTGAAAGAAGATCATTGAAGATTAGAGGTTGAAGCTGAAGAAACATGGAGGATGACACTCCAAGAGTTTCAGTACAAGAGTTTTTAGAGGTATGAGGGACATGTTTCAGATATAGTCATATAATACTGGTTGTAGGAATTTGTGATAGATTTTAGTTTGATTCGTTTTTAGAAAGACAAATAGGTGTCATTGGCTTTGAATATGTTGTGTGGTGATACAAATTACTCATGGTAATTGTTCCTTGGGGATCATGAGGATTTGGTAGTCTCATGGGAGGAGTTCTGAGACCAGTTCAAAGTCAATTTTCATTCTTTAAATGTTAAGGAATCCAGTCGATAGGATCATCTTACCCATTAGCAGGGGAGCTCCAACATGTGAGATTTTGGAATCCATTTCAAGAAACGTTTGTGATATTAATTAGAACTATTTCAAAATTAGGAGGCTATGTAACGACATTTAAAGGAGGATTTGCATCCAGATATCTAGTGTCAGGTCACCTCGTTTATGTTTATGACATATCTAGAGGTTTTGGTGAGAGAAGATTTCTTTAAGAGGATGTTATCTAGAATGGTATTGTCCTGAGAGGGGAGTCTCCAGGATTCCCCTTGAAGTAAAATTGTTGTCTGAGGCTCCCAATTATTAAGATAGAAGAACCTCTGATCATTTAGGGGCAGGTCTTATCACTCAATGTGTCTTTTCATCAAGGTAGGAATCTCTCAAACCTACGCTAATGGAACATAAATATAAGGACCCGACCTTATTACATACATAATCATGAATATAGTCAAGAAAATACTTCCTTTTAGATTGAGGATATTTTCAAGTTTATATCTTTAGATAATTAGTACAATACATTCATATCATTACACATTATTACAGGGTGGATACCATAAAAACAACTTCCATTTTTTTCAAAATATAAAACATTAAAACATAAAACAAGACTCGTTGACAATTATTCAACATTTAACATGGCTTCCTTCCTTGTATTACACATCCATTAACCTGTGAAAATAATTTAAAAACATGGGTTTATAAAAAAAGATCAGTAAGGGATGAAAAAGAAGGAAATAGCACATTAGTCCATGAATACTCATAACGTATGAAAACATTTTCAAAAGACATTCTTGTCACCCATATATACTTACTTTTTGTAACATGATATTTACACAAGATCCACAAAAAACATGAGAACATAAATATAATCATAATGGTATCTTGGGGAATTACTAACATAATCTTGTAACCATTCTTGGCTACCTTATAATTTGTAACCCTCGCGACTACCTTACTTTGTGTAGCCATCATAGTTACACTTGGAGTAACCATACATAAGACCTCCAAATTACTCATACCCAATGAATTGGAGGGAGATATAGGTCCCAAAATTCTTCATAAATAATTTTCAAGAACCAAAACATTATCATACGAGATGAATAATTCCATAAAAACATTACTTTGGAATTTTGTAAAACCAAATTTACAAAGAGGTTTTTTAAAGAAAATCCCCTTATAAATATCATACAATTGAAGAGATACTTAATAGAGTGGATGGAGTATGTATATATACTGTAAATACACATAATAAAACATAATATAAACAGAAACCATCACAGAAACAATTAAAATAGCACATAAATAATGAAGTAGATGGTTAACCCAAAGAATGGAAATCGGGTTAAGAATTCCCTTACCTCAGGTTTTTCTTACTTCAAACGTGTTTCAAATTCCTGTATAAAAGTTAAAAGAGTGTTATTAGTATTTCATATAAACATGTTCATGTTCATAACATCTTATATTATCATTTAATATCATCATATCACCCTTAAATTGTTATTATTGTTTTCCTTGCACTGTTTTTGGGTGAGTTCCTTACATGATTTCTATGATTGGTTCATGGTGGAAATTCTTATCGATTGGAAGTGAAAATCTAGAATTGTAATAGAGTATTATTTACATATATCTAGTAACATAAATTATACCATTTATAATTTTAAATTCTTACATGAGGATAATTCATAAGTAAGAACATTAATGATGTTCGATTAGATCATGTTAGAGGTTCTTTGATAAAAACGACCTCATTTTGTTTTATAAATTAAATCCATGAGTAAAAAATAATTCCATAAAAAAGGATGATAAATAATACATATATTATAACCTGGTCCAACCATAAAAATGGTTTCATGACCGGACTTTAAAGAGTTAATGAAAATTGAAATCACATTGTCCACGATGTCGGTAATTCGACACATCACGGACAATGTTTTAATTCCTTGAATAAGTGGGAGAGGAGGAGAATAATGATGATGAATTTTACATGATCATGAGAAAATATATAATATACAAGATTCTAGAGATTTTATGCCTCTTGGATAAGAGGGGGTGAGGAAATAAGAAAAGTGAATCATTAAATAAAAGACAACTTGAGAAAATTCTAACGAAAATTCGGCAGCCTAACGTCGTCTCTTAAAAATTCATAAAAAACGTTTCATGAGAGAAAGGGAATATCTCATAATGCATACATAATATCAAATTTAATGGGGATATGGAATAAAATATCCCAAAATAATTTAAAGGGAAAGGAAGATAATAACATAAATTGAAAGAGAAGAAAGAAAATAAAAGAGGATGTTTTACTCTTGATCTCTTCTCCTTGAGATCCTTCTTAAGGGATTTGGTTTTGGCCTTTTGGTGAGACCAGAAGCTCTAGGACATGGGAAAGAGCCTTGGGAGGATTATTGGGCAGAAAATATGCATGGATCAAGGCTTGAGAGGTGTGGGAATAAGAGGGGAGTGAGGGTGGTATTTATAGTGGAGGAGAGGGTGTATTTTTCATTATTTTAATCATTATTATAATATTGTTGCCCAATATTATGAATAGTCTTAGTACATGTGACCTAAAACAGTACTAATGGCATGAAAGTTTGAAACAAGTGTCCTTTAATCACTGATGATGTCAAAAATAGTTTATTTTACTGATAATTCGATTATACGTTATTTTATCGTATTTCACTATTCACCAAAAAATCAAAAATTTTAGAAAAACCAAAAAATTTAACCTAACCATTTTTAGACATGTAGAATCAAAAAATGAAGTCCATTTTTTGAAAATAATTTTCTAAATATTATAAATTTAATTTTTAAATAAAAGCATACTTAATTCAAAAATTAACAATTCTAATTATATAACTACTTCTATATTACGATGAAAAATTAAACAAGTTGTTATTATCTTAAAGCATTATGAAAATAAAATAATAATAAAATTTACTATTAATTAGGGTTGTATTAATTTTCATATTACTATTCATAAGGGTATGATACTATTCACCAAAAAACAAGTTGGTTCTGATAGACTCCAAATAACATACTGAACACAATTGTAGATAAAAATTTCTTGAAATTCAGAACATAGAAGTGGAAAAAGTTATGTTTTAAAGGATAGTTAAAAAAATATCTACATAAAAAAAAGTTCCATGCATTTCTATTTATTTTTAGAAAAACATGGGGTGTTACACTTAGTATACATGTTTAGGGGATGAGTTAGTTTCACTTGTTGTTAACTATGCTTTATCATGTTTTCTTTAATTTTCATGAGAGGATCTGGGGAGGATCATACTGAGTATACTATTATACTCACCCTATGTATACATAAACTATTTTTTTTTCAGTGGGAGAAGGTTTGAGATCAGGCTGGTTACCTTTAAATTATATGTTGCCAGATATTTTTGGGCTTCATGTGCACAGTTTTCCATACTTTATTTTGGTACATGAGGTTTTCCATTTTGGTTGTCGTTGTAAATTCATGAAATTAAAAAAAATTTCTTGTATTTTCTTTTATATTGTAGTCTTATAATGAGTTGGTTTGTATTTGCCGTATATTTTTCTTCCTTATTTTTTCCTCTTATAGGGTAATTCCTCCTATTTATGTGTTTACTATACCCTTGATGCTAGTCACCAACCTAGGGCCTACAAGACGCAGGACTCAATGGTCACTATCTCTCTTCTCCCATTTTTGACCCTGGAGGGGTACACCTTGTGGGGATGTGATCATGATAGAGTTGTATCGGAGGTCATGTAGATGGATAGGATGTAGTTCAGAGTTAAAAATAAGTGAGATTTCATGTGTTGGTAGGGAAACAATATCAGATATGTTATAATGCATTGTAAACATAGGAGACCTACAGAAACACGAATATTTAGTGGCCTCTATGATATGATGGCACCCTTAAGCATACAATTGCTATTAAACATAGTGATTCTAGTTACAGGGTAGAGACAAAGGAAAGGATCGTGCATCATTCTTCATTGTGTTAGTCTGAATGGGTCGACCTTGTAATATGTAAACCTAAAATGAATAAAATAAAACAATTAATTAATGTTAAAGTCTTCCAAAATCTTGGTATAGTATATATAACTTTTTATTTTATTCAATTAATGGCTCCATGTCAATGTCCTCATAATGTTCTTGTGTAAGATGTTTAGTAGGTTGTGCGAGAAAATCATCGAAGAGTAGAGGTCGACGCTGAAGAAACATGGAGGAGGACACTCCAAGAGTTTCAGTACAAGAGTTTGTAGAGGTATGTGGGACATGTTTCATATATAGTCATATAATACTGGTTGTATGAATTTGTGATAGATTTTCATTTTATTCTTTTTTAGAAATAAAACTAGGTTTTGTTGGATTTGAAGATGTTGTGTGGTGCTACGAATTACACATGTTTATTATTCCTTAGGGATCATGCAGATTTGGTAGTCTCATGGGAGGAGTTCTGAGACTAGTTCAAAGTCAATTTTCATTCATTAAATGTAAAGGAATCCAGTCGACATGATCATCTTACCCATTAGCAGGGGAGCTCCAACATGTGATATTTTAGAATCCATTTCAGGAAATGTCTGTGATATGCATTATAACTATTTTTAAATTATGAGGCTAGGGAAATGCATTTAAAGGAGGATTTACATCCAGATATCCAGTGACAGGTCACCTCGTTTATGTTTATGACATATCTAGAGGTTTTGGTGAGAGAATATTTATTTGAGAGTATATTATCCAGAATTTGATTGTCCTAAGAGGGGAGTCTTTAGGATTCCCCATGATGTAGAATTGTGGTCTGAGGCTCCCATTTGTTAAGATGGAAGAACCTTTGATCAGTTGGGGGCAGGTCTTATCACTCAATGTCTTTTTTCATCAGGGTAGGAATCTCTCAGACCTACACTAATGGATCATAAATATAAGGACCCGGCCTTATTACATACATAATCTTGAATTTAGTCAAGAAAAAACTTCATTTTACATTGACGATCTTTTAAAGTTTACAGCTTTAGAGAATTAGGACAATACATTCATAACATTACACATTATTACAAGGTGGATACCATAAAAACAGTTTCCATTTTTTCAAAATATAAAACATTAAAACTTAGAACAAGACTCATTGACAATTATTTAACATTTAACATGGCTCAATTACTTGTCTTACACATCCATTAACCTGTGAAAATCATTTAAAAACTTGATACAAGCACAAAATCTCAATAAGGGATGAAAAATATGGTAATATCATATTAGTCGATGAATACTCGTAACGTATGAAAACATTTTCAAAAGTCATTATTTTCACCCATATATACTTACTTTGTCTAAATGAGATTTACACAAGATCCACAAAAAACATAAGAAAATAAATATAATCATAAAGTTATATTGGGGAATTACTTACATATTCTTGTAACCATTAATTTCTGTATTATAATTTGTAACCCTCACGGCTACATTACTTTGTGTAACCATCGCAGTTACACTTGGAGTAACCATACGACCAACCTCCAACTTACGCATACCCAATGCATTGGAGGGAGATATAGGTCCCACACTTCTTCATAAATAATTCCCATGAACCAAAACATTATCATACAACATGAATAATTCCATAAAAACATTACTTTGGAATTTCATAAAACCGAATTTAAAAAGAGGATTTTTAAAAGAAAAGCCCCTTGTAAATATCTTACAATTGAAGAGAGACTTAATAAAGTGGTTGGAGTATGTATATATACTGTATATACACATAATAAAACATAATATAAATAGAACCCTTCACATAAAAAATTTAAATTTCACATAAATAATGAAGTAGAAGGTTAACCCAAAGAATGGAAATCGTGCTAAGAATTCCCTTACCTCGGGGTTTTCTTACTTAAAAATTGTTTAAAATTAATGTATAATGGTTAAAAAAGTGTTATTAGTATTTCATAGAAGCATTTTAAGGTTCATAAAATCTTATATTATCATTTCATATCATCTTCTCACCCTTTAATTGTTAGTATCTTGCTCCTTGCACTATTTTTGAGTGAGTTCCTTACATGATTTCTATGATTGGTTCATGGTGGACATTCTTGTCGATTGGAAGTGAAACTCCAGAATTGGAATGGAGTAGTATTTATATATATCCAGTAAAAAAAATTATTACATTTATCATTTTTAATTTTTATTTTATGTTGATTCATAAGTTAGATCATTAATGATATTCATTTAGATCATTTTAGAGGTTCTTTGATAAAAAGGACATCATTTCATTTTATAAAATAAATCCATGAGTTCAAAAGAATTCCAAAACCAAGGATGAGACATAATACATATATTATAACCTGTTCCAACCATAAAAATGGTTTCATTACAAGACTTTAAAGAGTTAATGAAAATTGAGATGACATCATCCATGATATTGGTAATTCGACACATCATGGACAATGTTTTAATTCCTTGAATAAGTGAGAGAGGAGGAGAAGAATGATGATGAATATTCCATGATCATGAGAAAATACAGAATATACAAGATTCTAGATATTTCATGCCTCTTGGATAATAGATGTGATGAAAAAATAAAAAGGAATCATGAAATAAAAGAAAACTTGAGAAAATTCTCACGAAAATTCGGCAGCCTACCAGCATCTCTTAAAAATTCATAAAAAAATGTTTGATGAAAGGAAGAGAGTATCTCATCACTAATACATAATATGGACAGTATGGGGGGATATTTAATAAAATATACCAACATAATCCAAATATATGGAAACAAAATAACATAAATTGAAAGAGAAGAAAGAAAATAAAAGAGGATGTTTACCTATGGATCTCTTCTCCTTGAGATCCTTCTTACGGGCATTGGTTTTGGACTTTTGGTGAGACCAGAAGCTATAAGACGTGGGGAAGAGCCTTGGGAGGAGTATTGGGAAAAACCTTGGCATGGATCAAGGCTTGGGAGGTGTGGGAAGAAGAGGGGAGTGAGGGTGGTATTTATAGTGGGGGGGGGGGAAGGGGTATTTTTCATTATTTTAATCATTATTATAATATTTTTTTCCTGAGATTATGAATACTTATAGTTCATGTGACATAAAATGGTAATAATGGCATGTGAGTTCGAACCAAGTGGCTTTTCATCACATATGATTTCATAAATAGTATATTTTACTGATTATTCGATTATATGGTATTTTAACGTATTTCACTATTCACCAAAAAACCAAGAATTTCATAAAAAACCAAAAAATTTACCCTACCCATTTTTCGATGTGTATAATTCAAAAATGAATTCGGTTTTTTGAAAACAATTTTCTAAATATTATTAATTTAATTTTTTAATAAAATCATACTTAATTAAAAAATTAACAATTCTAATTCTATAACTACTTCTACACTACGATGAAAAATTAACCAAGTTGTTATTATCTTAAAGCATTAAGAAAATAAAATAATAATAAAATCTACTACTCATTATGGTCATATTACAATTCATATTACTATTCATAAGGGTATGTTACTTTTCACTAAAAACTATTTGGTTCCAATAGACTCCAAATAACATACTGAACACAATTGTAGATAACAGTTTCTTGAAATTCAAAACATAGAAGTGGAAGAAGTTATGTTTTAAAGGCTAGTTAAAAAAATATATACTTAAAACAAAGTTCCATTCATTTCTATTTATTTTTAAAAAATCATGGGGTTTTAAATTATCCCCACTTTCTTGAAATTACGTCCTTGCAATTTTATTTACTTATTAAACAACTGAAGGTATTCTTCCCTCATTTCATTTTTAGACTCCCATGTTTCTTATTCAACCCTGTGGTTTATCCACAAAACCTTTACCTGGTGTATTACTTTATTCTATAATACCTTTTCCCTCCGATCAAGAATCTAAACTTGTTTCTCTCCATAAGAAAGGTTCTCTTCTAGCTGAACTACTTCTGGGCTTAAGACATGTGATGAATCTGGTACATACATTCTCAACATCAAAACATGAAAAACATTGTGTACCTGAAACAAACTCAGAGGAAAAGCTACATGGTAGTCCATTGTTCCAACCTTCTCTAAGATTTCAAAAGGACCAAGGAATCATGGACTTATCTTCCCTTTCTTACCGAAATGCATCACACTTTTACAAGGAGAGATTTTAACGAAAACATGGTCACTTACCTCGAAAGAGAAGTCTTTCCTTCTGTTATCTGGTTAACTTTTCTGCCTGCTCTGAGTTGTCCTCATGTGCTGATGGATCATCCTCACTTCCTCAGCCACTTCTTCTACAAATTCTTGCCCCATAAACTTTCTTTCACCGACTTCATCCCAAAATGTTGGAGTCCGACACCGCTTCCCATACAATGCCTCAAAAATGCCATTTAAATACTGGAATGAAAAATATTATTATAAGAAAACTCAACTAAATAAATATGATGATCCCAACATCCCAGATAGTCCATTGTACAAGCTCGAATCAAATCCTCTAAAGTTTTAATCGTTCATTCTGACTGCCCGTCTGATTGAGGATGAAAAGCTGTACTGAAATTTAACTTTGTGCCCAATGACTTCTAAAGTCCCTTCCAGAAGTTAGAAGTGAACCTGGGATCTCGGTCATAAACAATGGAAAGAGGAACTCCATGTAACCTGAAAATATCCTTGAGGTACAATCGAGAAAGTTGATCCAAAGTCATTGTGTCTCGAATAGAAATAAAATGTGCAGACTTTGTTACCTGATCAATAATAACCTAAATCTAATTGTTACCTCGATAAGCCTTTGGTAGTCCCACCACAAAGTCCATGGATACATTCTCTCATTTCCACTCTGTCACTGGAAAAGGCAGAAGCACCCCTTTCGGTAACATCCACTCTTCTTTAACCTATTGACACATCAAAAATTTCATGGTGAAATCAGCAATATTTCTTTCCATTCCATCCCCCCAATAATACTTATGAATGTCTCTGTATAACTTAGTACTTCCAAGATGAACATAAAATGGAGAAGTATGAGCTTCGCACAACAAATATTTTTTTCAACTAAGAATCACTAAGCACACACAAAATTTTCCCAAATCGTAAAACACAATCTTTTTCAAGGTAAAATTCTAGAAACATTCCCATTTTAACTAATTCTACCTTTTTTTATATCTCATGGCCTTCCTTTTGTGCTTTCTTAATTCTGTCTGGCAATGAGGACTCAACTGAAACCTGAAACTAAACAGAGGTATTCCCCGCACCAACAACTTCTAAGACAAAATTCATCAAATCATTAATCAAAGGATCATGTTCCAAATATATCATGGTTAATTATGCATGATGTTTTCGGCATAAGGCATTCTAGACTTTTTTTGCTTTTCTGGTATGGTAATTGATCGTGCAGTCATAATCCTTTACTAGTTCAAGTCAACTTCTCTGCCTCATGTTTAATTTTTTTTGAGTGAATATAAACTTTAGACTTTTATGGTCAGTATATATTTGGAATTTGGTTCTGTATAGATGATGCCTCCAAATTTTCAAAGAAAAAACCACAGCATCCAATTCAAAATCTTGTGTGGGATAATTTAGATCATGAGGTTAAAGTTGTCCCGAAGAGTTGGAAATTACCTGATCATTCTGCATCAAAACACAACCAAGTCCCTTAAAATAATCATCACTATAGATGACAAACTCACCATTTCGAGAAGGTAAGGTCAAAACTAGAGCATTCACCAATCTCTTCTTCAGTTCCTAAAAACAAACATCATATTCCTCTGTCCAAACCAATTTAACCCCTTTCTGTGTTGACTTAGTTATTGGGCTAGATAATCGTGTAAAGTTCTTAACAAACTATCTGTAATAACGTGATAAACCAAGAAAACTACAAATCTCTATATCATTTGTGGGTCTTGGCCATTCATCAACTACTTTTGTTTTGGTAGGATCAACTATTATTCCATCCTTATTTATAATGTGCCCAAGAAAGGAAATATGTTGTAACCAAAAATAAAACTTGTTGAACTTTCCATATAGTTTCTTTTCTTTTAATGTTTATAAAACAACCCTTAGATGTTTTTCTTGCTCCTCATTATTTTTAGAAAATAACATAATGTCATTAATAAATACAACCACAAACTTTTTCAAGAACTCATGAAATACTCTATTCATAAGATTCATGAATACAAAAGGTGAATTAGTTAATCCAAATGGAATAACAACAAATTCATAATGCCCATATGTAGTATGAAAGGCTGTTTTCGGGATGTTATCCTCATTCACCTTCAGCTGATGGTATCTGGATCTCAAGTCAATCTTAGAAAAGTATTGAGATCCCTAGAGCTGATCAAACAAGTCATCGATATGAGGAAAAGGATACATGTTTTTAATAGTGATGTTATTCAATGCTCTGTAATCAATGAAAAGTCTCATGGAACCATCTTTCTTTTTAACAAACAAAACAGGGGTTCCCCATGGTGAAGTTATAGGATGAATGAAGCCTTTGTCAAGAAAATCCTACAACTGATTTTTCAATTCAAGAAGTTCTATTGGAGCCATTCGATAAGGGGGTTTTAAAATTGTCTTAGCATGAGGAACTAAGTCAATAGTGAATTCGACTTCTTGATCAGGTATGAAACTGGGTAACTCATCCGGAAAAACATCAAGGTATTCATTTACCACTGGAACATCATTAATTTGAATTGTTCCCTTGTTTTCAACAATATGAGCAAGATAACATTCATTTCCATCTGTAAATAGTTTCTTGGATTCCTGATATGTTATCAATTTTATGGTTTCATTCTTGTATGCAAACTAAAACTCTTTTTGAAAAACAAATTCTTTAGCCCTACAGTCAATCATATCATGATAATCAGAAAGCTAGTCCATCCCCAGAATAACATCATACTCAACTAAGGGTAAAACAAAAAATGTTTTTAGGTAAAGTCTTTCCATATACCACAATAGAAAGATTCTAATAATTCCTCTTTGCTATAACATTTCCCCCTGGTGTTTTAACAACAGGTTTGGGTATCATTTTTTGAGGTGATATTTATAATTTACAAGAAAATTTCTAAGAGATGGAGGAATGTGTAGACCCTATATCAAAAAAAACTTTAGAAAAATCCGAGTGAACAAAGAAAGTACCTGATACAATTTCATTGGATGGCCCTACATCTGTTGACGTAGCTGTAAAGGATCTCATTATACCTTTCTACTTTTATTCTGGAATCTTTTCATCATTCAGATATCTCTTTGGGCAAGAATTTGCATAATGACCCATCTCACCACATTTAAAACACTTTATAGTCTTCTTTTCAGTATTATTATTAGGATCATTTTCATTGAAATCCCGGGCCATATGTCCAAACTTACCACATTTAAAACACTTCCCAGTTTTCCTAAGACATTCCCCAGGGTGTTTCTTGCCACACTTTTCACAAAATGGAAATTGGATTTTCTTACCCTCATATTTTTTAGTTGATTATTACCCATTGCTTGCCAACTGGACCTTTTCTTCTCTTTGTTTCCAAAATACACTTGATCATTAGAAAACTCCATCTCTACCATCTCATCACATTGGACAAGTTTCTCATAACTTTTGAATTCACGGGAGGTCAACACCCTTCAATACATTGGCTTCAATCCTGAGTAAAAGCGGCTGATTTTGCTATCAAGATTCATAATAAGATTTGGATCATACCACTCTAGTCGAGTGAAGTTCACTTCATACACGGCCACTAAATCTTCCTCCTTCTGTTTCAATTCAAGGAATTTCTTAACCATCCTAAGTCGCACCACCTCTGGAAAATATTTTTCAAGGAAAATACTTTTAAATTCATTCGACTCTAAGGAATCAAAATCATCTCTACCCCTAATATTCATTACCATTGAACACCACTTATCAGCTTCCCCTTCAAAGCGATAAATGTAAAGACTTACCTTTTGATTGTCTAAACATCCCATAACATCGAATATCTTTTCAAGGGCTTTGAACCATCCTTCAGCTGCTACTGGGTCAGAAGATCCATTGAATGAAGGAGGATGTTGTCTCATAAAATGTTCCACTACTTTCATATTCTGTTGTGGTAACTATATTGGTTCCCTTGCATGGATTCCACCACCATTTATTTCCTGTGTTAGCTGAGCCATTACTATCACAAACTGCTCAGTTCGAATCCCTACCATTCTGGTTTGTAGTTCGGGAAAGATTTCATTATTTCAGTGCCTCTCCTCTTCAGCATCCTTATTCCTTTTGGGGACAACCATTTTAAACAAACATGTCTTAGATTAAGCAACATTGTAATATTTTAATGCTAAAACATTTCAAATTAAACATAGAGTGAAAATCATTTATGGTATTCTATTAAGATCACCATAATCCCTGAATTTATCTAAATCATCCTCTAATACCGACTATAATGACCCGACCTTATTAATTACATAATCTTGAATTTATTCAATAAAACACTTCCTTTTTAATTGAATATACTTTCAAGTTTAGAGATTTATAGAATTAGTACAATACTTTCATTTCATTACACATTATTATAGGGGGGATACCATAAAAATAGATTCCATTTTTTTCAAAATATAAAACAATAAAACATAAAACAAGACTCGTTGAAAATTATTCAACAATTAACATGGATTTCTTAATTTTATTACACATCCATTAACCTGTGAAAATCATTTAAAAACTTTGTATGAGCACAAAATCTTAGTAAGAGATGAAAAATAAGGAAAGAGCACATTAGTCCATGAATACTCGTAACGTATGAAAACATTTTCAAAAGACATTCTTGTCACCCATATATACTTAATTTTTGTAACATGAGATTTAAACTTGATCCAAATAAAACATGAAAACATAAATATAATCATAAAGGTATATTGGGGCATTACTTACATAATATTGTAACCAATCATGTCTACCTTATAATTTGTAACCCTCATGGATACCTTACTTTTTTTAACCATCGCAGTTAAACATGGAGTAACCATACGACCGACCTCCAACTTAATCATACCCAATGCATTGGAGGGAGATATATTTCCCACACTTCTTCATAAATAATTCCCAAGAAAAAAAAACATTATCATACGACATCAATAATTCCATAAAAACATTACTTTGTAATTTCGTAAAACTGAATTTAAAAGGAGGATTTGTAAAGAAAAGCCCCTTGAAAATATCATACGATTGATGAGAGACTTAATAGATTGGATGGAGAATGTATATATACTGTAAATACACATATTAAAACATAATATAAACATAACCCATCACACAAAAAATTTAAATAGCACATAAATAATGTAGTAGAAGGTTAACCCCAAGAATGGAAATCGGGTTAAGAATTCCCTTACCTCGGGTTTTTCTTACTTCAAAATTGTTTAAAATTTCTATATTATTATTAAAAGAATATTATTAGAATTTAATATAAACATTTTCATATTCATAAAATCTTATATTATCATTTCATATCATTATATCACCCTTTAATTGTTAGTATTTTGCTCCTTGCACTGTTTTTGGGTGAGTTACTTACATGATTTCTATAATTGTTTCATGGTGATCATTCTTGTCGATTGGAAGTGAAACTCCAGAATTGGAATGGAGTATTATTTAAATATATCCAGTAACATAAATTATACAATTTTTCATTTGTAATTCTTTCATGAGGATGATTCATATGTTAGGACATTAATGATGTTTGTTTAGATCATTTTAGTGGTTCTTTGATAAAAACGAACTCATTTCATTTTATAGATTAAATCCATGAGTAAAAAAGAATTCCATAACCAAGGATGAGACATAATAAAAATATTATAACCTGGTACAACCATAAAAATGGTTTCATGGCCTGACTTGAAATAGTTTATTAAAATTGAAATCACATCATCCACGATGTCGGTAATTCGACACATCACGGAAAATGTTTTAATTCCTTGAATAAGTGGGAGAGGAGGAGAAGAATGATTATTAATTTTCCATGATCATGAGAACATACAAAATATACAATATTCTGGATATTTCATGCCTCTTGGATAAGAGGGGGTAAGTAATGAAGAAAAATGAATCATGAAATAAAAGAAAACTTGAGAAAATTCTCACGAAAATCAGGCAGCCTAACCGCGTCTCTTAACAATTCATAAAAATAGTTTGATGAGAGAGAGAGAATATATCATCCCTCATACATAATATGGAAATTAAGGGGTGATATGGAATGAAATATCCTAATATAATCCAAAGGGAAAGGAAGATAATAACATAAATTGAAAGAGGAGAAAGAAAATAAAAGAGGATGTTTACCTCTTGATCTCTTCACCTTGAGATCCTTCTTAAGGGCATTGGTTTTGGTTTTTTGGTGAGACAAGCAGCTCTAGGACGTGGGGAAGATCCTTGGGAGGAGTATTTATCAGAACTTAGGCATGTATCAAGGCTTGAGAGGCGTGGGAAGAAGAGGGGATTGAGGGTGGTATTTATAGTGGAGGAGAGGGGGTATTTTTCATTATTTTAATCATTGTTATAATATTTTTGCCCAAGATTATGAATATTCTTAGTTCATGTGACCTGAAATAGTAATAATGGCATGTTATTTCGAACCAAGTGGCCTTGCATCACTTATGATGTGATAAATACTGTATTTTACTGATAATTCAATTATACGGTATTTTATCGTATTTCACTATTCACCAAAAAATCATGAATTTCAGAAAAAAAAAACAAAAAACTTTTCCCTATCCATTTTTTGACATGTCAAATTCAAAAAAATGAAGTCCATTTTTTGAAAATAATTTTCTAAATATTATTAATTTAATTTTTAAATAAAATCATACTTAATTCATAAATTCACAATTCTAATTCTATAACTACTTATATATTACGATGAAAAATTAACCAAGTTGTTATTATCATAAAGCCTTAAGAAAATAAAATAATAATAAAATTTAATATTCATTAAGATCATATTATTATTAATAAGGGTATGTTACTATTCACCAAAAAAACAATTTGGTTCCAATAGACTCCAAATAACCTACTGAACACAATTGTAGATGATAGTTTCTTGAAATTCAAAACATAGAAGTGGAAAAGGTTATGTTTTGAAGGATAGTTAAAAAATATATCTACTTAAAACAAAGTTCCATTCCTTTCTATTTATTTTTAGAAAAACTTGTGGTGTCACAAAAAATGTGTCTTTATTGTGGACACTGAGATCATCAACTACAAGTGTGTCTGACCTTTCTAAGCTGTCAACGTGCGCCAGTTGTTCTGATTCAGGTTCCTCGATTGAGGAGGTTCCAGCCGAGGAAGCAACGACAAGTCTCTCTATTTTGGGATCAGCAGAGAGAAGATTTAGAAGTCATAGGATGGCCTTGGTATAATCCTCATCCTTACAGAGAAGAGAAAATACATAGATGTGGTTGTAAGAATGGACAGAGATTCCATATAGTAGGTCGTGGTCAGCATCATGCTTTAGCATTACTAGCTTCATGTGAGAAAGATGTGGTTCAAGGTACCCTTTGGTTGTTTTATAATTGGGTTCATTATTTGTTTGATCCAAGATCAACACACTCCTTCATATCACCTACAATTCTCATTCTTTGGGACTTGAGGTAGAGAGGGTTCCAATGCTCATGGAATTAACGATGTGTGTTGGTGGTCAAGAAAACTTGTTTAAATTATGTAGAAACTGTGAGATAGTATTGGGAAAGCACCTCTCTTGGGGATATTTCCTATATTTATGGGTATAACCATATGAAATCATCCTCAACATGGAAAGTTTGTATTCGGTGATGATTATCATGGATTGATTTAGGAGGAATGTGGTGTTCTTCGTTGCTAATGGAGATCTAGTCGTGTTTGATGGCATGAAAACCCCTCAGATAGGTCAGAGGTGTGTTCAATACATTTCATCCCTGATGGATGATCTAATGCTAAGTTCATCAGTGGTTTAGTAGTCATCATTTCTTATATTATTATAATAGTACCATGATGTCTTACAATATGAGGTTGTATCATTACCCCCCTAAATAAGAGATCTATTTTGGGATCAAACTACATCCAGGTGTGTCTCCTATCTTGATGTCTCTATATAGGATGGATCCTTCTAAGTTGTCAGAGTTTTGTATATAACTCGACGGTCTATTTTAGCGTGTTTTGATTCGGCCAAGTGTTTCACCATGGGGTGCACCATTTTTTTGTAAAGAATAATGATCACTATTTGTAGTTGTGTATGAACTATCATCGATGGAACCAACTAAAAGTGAAGAACTAATACCCTCTTATGTGGATTAATAATTTAGTCAATCAACTAGATGGTGGAAGTTGGTTCTTGATGATCAATTTTCATTCAGGTAGTCATTAAATGTGAGTAAAGGATGAGGATATTTTGGAGAATTATTTCTATTTTCATCAAGGGAATTATATGTTCATTGGGATGACATTCAGTGTGATGAATGCTTCAGTTGTGTTAATGGGGTCATGGAATTATATGTTTCATGAGTTTCTATATGAGTTTTTGGTGGTATTCATTGACAACATCCTCATTTACTCTGCTTCCAAGGAGGAGAAAATAGAGTATCTTTGTGCCATTATGAGAGTTTTTCATCATCAACAGAAGTTAGGTAAGTTATCAAAGTGTGATTTTCAGATCGAGAAGTCTATTTCTCGGGGAATTTTCTATCCCAAATGTAGGTAGTTGTGGGTACATTGAATTTTTTTTCTTGGAAATACCGAAAAAGTAGCATTGGTGCGATGTTTCTTTCTTTTGAAACCTATTATATGAGGTTTGTAGTTAATTTTCATCTAGTTTTAACTCCACTAACAGCGTTGGCCATAGAGGATTGGGTGTTCTTATGGAATGATTTGTGATAGAAAAATTTTTATTATCAAAAGGATAATTTTGTCAGTGCTTCAATTCATTTTCTGCCGATAGAAGATGTTTAGTTTTATGTTTTTTTGTAGGTATTCGTGTCATGGTTTGGGTTGTATTTTGATGCAACATAGATCTATTTTTTCTTATAGGTCTTAGAATTTACGTCCCCATTAGCATAACTATCCCACCCATGATCTTGAGTTGGTGGAGGTGATTTTTTCCCTTGATGTTTTGGAGACATTACTTCATCGGTGATCACATTGAGTTCTTCACCGATCATAGGAGACTAATGTATCTTTTATCCCAACGTGACTTGAACTTTTGTCAGTGTCATTGGTAATATTTCTTATAGGATTATGACTTCAAGATTTCATGTATGACTAGAAAGGGGAATGTTGTATCCAATGTGCTGAGCAAGAAGTCACATTGTGATATAGTGCATGGATATATTGATTCATATAGAGTTCTGGAACAAAATTTAGCATTTCATATAGATATATGTGAAGTTGGGGACAAAGGTTTTATTTTGTAGATGATCGTGTTGTAACACCCCAAGCTTCCATGATACACTTCTCTTTCAATAATGCAATAGCTTGCATTGTACGCAAGTTCGAGATTCTAACACACCGTGACCAATCAAAGTAGCCGTTATTAATAGTAATACCCACTTTTTGATATTTTATAATTTTTATTATTCAAATTTGACTTCATTTTTGGATTTGGAATATCAAAATTATCCTAAGTTGAATTTTATGTTTTTTTTCTGAGAACATCCAATTTTTTATGAATACTGTAAAATACTAAACTTTAATTAAAAAGAACTTTTTTAATAAAAATAATTTATGCTGATAAATTATATTATTTAATTGTTTTAAAGTATAATTAGAATATATTTTTACCATTTTATCCAATGGTGGTCATTAGAATTAATTTCACTTTAAATTGGACATAAACAATTGTCAATCTTTTGATTGATATTCTTTCATAAAAACACGCTATTTTTTTGACAATGGGAATTAATTATAAAATTAATTAATGAAACTTATATATTTTGAATTTGGTAAAATAGACATCGTATTTTAATTTGGAATATCAAATATAACTTAGGGTGAATTTTTGTTATTTTTCTAAAAAACTTCAATTTTTGATAAATAGTGAAACCACTAAGTGGTAGTTAAAAAAACTGATTTTTCATTTAAATAAAATTTTACCGCTTCTGTGAATTTAATTCAAAAAATATGACATAATTGGTTGTAATTAGGAAGTAAAATGTGGTTCAATGGGATGAAAATAATTTTTGGTGAATAGTAACTTTTGAGCTTTATTAACCGCGATTAGAGGTAGTTAGAGTAATTTAAGGTAAAAAAACTATAATAATATGAAATTATCTTGACACATGTCCTACTCTTATTGTATGACTCATGGACGACGAATACAATACATGGGTAAATTTGTGGGACCCCATGGATCCACTTGCGTAAGATAATGACATTAATACCTTTTATTTAAAGTAAAAATAAAAATGTCACAAACATGTATTGTTTTACAAAAACAATTTTTACAAGGGGTTATACAAGTTATCATTTCGACTATAAATATCCATTGGAAAATAAAAATATTTCCTACATCATGGTAATTTTTTTATAATGTTTTGGCATTAAATAAATAAATTTATTTATCACACCATGATGATGCAACGATTACCTCATTAATGAATGATTTAAATAAAGTGAAAGGATAAGGTAAAATCTAAGAATTAAACTTTTCTAAAGCCTATTTTATTGGTGTATTTATAACCCTTATCACCTTATCCTAGAAATATATCATTTTGGTACCTTTATAATCTGAAAACCATTTCATAATAATGTAACATTTCATGACTTTCCTAGAGTTCCCCTCCTCTTATCTTATAAAAGGCCCCCACCTCTACCACCTTATTCACGCCATCAAATCCATTTGTCTCGGCCAAACTCTACCAAAATACTCTCTCAACTTCCCTCTATTATTCCCAGAAGCCTCACTTTGGGCAGAAGTCTTCCCAAGGAAGCCTTTGGCTCAAATCAAAAAGAGTTACCCGATTTTAAGGTAATGTCTTCTCTTATGTTCTTTTGTATTTTTTTGCTTCTCCGACCCCTTAAACTCTTTTTATTCCTTTATTTTGTAACAAAACCAGTATCTTCAATATACTATGATGTTGTTATGATAATTATTTGATTTACACTTACACACACTTTCGTCTAATGGTTAAAGAACATATTGTTTCTATGGGTGGCGAATTACTGCCTCACAAAACGATGATTGTTCAATATTCTTTTAACACCTCTCATGGTGGCAATTATAATGACACTATTTCTATATATGATATATATTATGTTTATGTTTTATTTATTATTATGTATTTTTCATTTATGGCATACCTTAATGATTTCCATTATGGGTAAACTTGATAATTTCATTTTAGGAAGTGCGGACTACCACCCCCTCAAAGTGATTTGAATCATTAATGCCATATGTGGGACGTATAAAGGATGTATTTAATGATATTATATATGATATTATAATGGAATTATAATATACCTTTACATAATTATTATTTCATTCCATTAAATACGAAATAGAAATGAAAGTAGCGTTCATGCGTACGTACGGATTACCATCTCCATGAACAATGCATTTCATTTCTTACCTCTAAATGTTATGTAATATTATAAATGAATGTATCTACTGAATATATATGATATATATGATATCTACATCATGAATATAATTCTGGAGATAATGTATATTCTACCACATAAACAAATTGTAATTATAAGAAGTTTATTGTTGACTCAAGTACCAAAGATCGACAAAAGGACCGTTATTAACTTAAATGATTACATAATTTTCATAACATGGTAATAAGTGATATAAAATGGATAATGAAATTGAAAAAGGTTCTTAATAAAGTAAAGATTAACTCTAGTTTATTATTCTGGAGATTAAAGAACGATCGAGTCAAGTCGGACACGAGGTAAGGGACTTCGTCTCAATCTCCTTTCATTGAGGCATATTTTGTTTTATACAAAACTTTCTCTTATAAGGTGTATAAACCCCTTTTACTTTTACATTTATTCAAAATTAATCTTTTTTATACGAATCATTTTACTAAATGACAAAAGGGAATGTTTTTTTGTCGTACGTATGTGGTGACAACGACTTCTCTGCCACCGTGACCACTATTTGAGTTTTGGATTCCTCTACAAGACATAACTTTTTTTAGATGAAAAATAAATACCATGTTTTACTTTTCTTTTATATTGGTATTGAAAATGGATTTATTATATCAATGTGTTGTATTGATATCTTGTGATTTAAATGTGGAAATGTTATGTTTCTTTTATGCATGTTTTATGTGATACGATTATGTTATAGTTTATGATATGTTTAAACCTTTTAATATAAAGAATGCATTGGAATTAGTATGTGACAGGTGGAGCCCACTATAGCTCCTCGATGCAACGGTAGGTCTCATGAGACAAACTAGTGTCTTAGAACAAGGCCTTCAAAAAATCTTATTTGTAGTCTTGGCACAAGGCCTTGACTATGTGGTTAGGATAGTCTGGCATTATGCATTCCATCATTATGAAAGTGGTTATTGATATTGCATCTGATTATTCAACTAGTAGAATATCCATGTGAATAAGTAAATGGAATTATTTCATTTTACATTTTCCATATTATGATGAAGTTCAAGTTTAAAAGGCTTTTGTTTTAGTTATACATTTCCTTAAATGTTTATGATTATTTATAAAAGTTTCCGCTATATTGTTATCCTTACTAATCATCTGAGCTCACCCCTTTATATGTTTTATTTTTCCCAGGATGTGAAGAAATATTTTATGACTGGATTGTAGGGATATTATAAATGGGATATGAGTGTGGAATATGGAGACTATGTTATTTTAGTTTTTCACATTATGATGTAATGTAACATTTATGAATGTATCTAGTGTTTCCAAGGCTACTAAACTAATCAGTCTTTTGAGACATGATCTTTTTTGATCATGAAAATGTAACGTAATAATGCACAAACTCTGGGTAACTGGGTTCTGGGCATTACAGTTGGTATCATAGGCAGTTTGGTACTAACCTTGGAAGCAAGATTTAGATAAACTCTGATTAAAGAACATAGCCCTAAGATAGACTTTGAGGATTAGTATAGAAGAAATTCCTAGAATTTGGTATTATAGAGATTTTGTGAGTTTTCGGAGCAATACATCCATATCTAGATACAAGTAGGTTCAGGCGGCTCTGGCACTGATGTACCTAGGGGTAAAACCCAAAAACACCGCTTTGAGCTAGACTCGAACAAGAACTGGTGCATGACAACAGGCCTTACTGCACTCTTGGTTATGACACTCCCAGGGGATATGCTTAATATAATTATCATTTTCTTTACAAACCATTATGAAGGGTTTATAAGTATATACTTCATCAATGAATTTTTTTTTATGATTATGGATTATATCCATAAACTGTTCAATTTATTGTAAGTGTTTTAAAAGTATGGAATTATGTATTTTAATTCATAAACTGATCTAGTTTATGCCATTTTTTAGAAATGGCGCCCAGTGGATGGAATGGAAACTATATAAATTCACACACTCCATGTAGGGATTGTCCTCCTGCTCAAGATAATTATAGTGGAGCTGGTGATCCAACTGGTTCTGATCAGCTTATCACCATACTGGGACAACTCACTCATGTTATGAATAATAACCTTACTCGTATAGAGCACCCTAATCCGCAACATGGGGGATCAATATTAAACTGCTTCATGAGGAAACAACCACAAACATTCAATGGGAGTACAAATCCCTTAGTAGCTGAGTAATGGATTTGTTCCTTAGATAAAATATTCCATGCCTTGGGGAGTAGTGAAAGGGAAAAGGTTATCATGGAAGTTTACCACCTCACTAGAGATGCTGATCAATGGTGGTCATTGATTCAAAATACAAAGGATGATGAAGAAGTATCATGTATGTAATGGAGAAAGTTCAAAGATCTTTTCTTAGAAAAATGCTTTCCTCGTGACCATCGAGCAGATATGGAAAGGAAATTTTTGAGTCTGAGGCAAAAGGAGGATGAGAATGTTGCAAAGTATGAGTCTAACATTAAAAGGATAGTGAGGCATGTTTTAGGTTATATATGTAACCCAAGAAGTGATATTGATTCATTCTTTGATGGGTTAAAACCATTTCTCCGTCGAGCTTTAGTATCACAATCTTTCTCAACGTACGAAGATATAGTTTCGTGATATATCAAGACAGAAAATGAATTCTCTAAATCGTATGACAATAAAGTAAAGCAAGTGAAGAAGAGAATAGTGGAACAAGAGACAAATAAAGGGAAAAGGGAAAGATGTATTTTCTATTATGCGATAATTGTGGGAAGAATCACCCCGGTACATGCCTAAAAGGAATGGGAGTATGTTATAAATGTGGAGAAAAAGGTCACCAGGCTCGTTATTGTAAGAGAAAGAAAGAGGTTGTCAATGTTGAATGCTACAATTATAGAGAAATGGGGAAATATTCAAATGAATTCCCTAAGCACCAAGGAAACTTACCTCAGAAAAGGCCAAGGGAGCAGTGCCAATCTTATGATGTTACTATAGTTGAAGTGGAATAATTATCGTATTTGTGTTTTTGGGCTCAAGAACTATATTATGGTTATAAGAATAATGTGATATATATAAGGATTATACTGTAGTAATTTTTGTTTTCATTAAGGTTTTAATATGATGAAGGTAATAATATTTTTAGTATGTGACAATAAGAGAAACTTTACTTTGTTTGGGGAATCTGATGAATTAATTTTGGAATTTAGAGACCTTTTAGAGAAAGTCTGGACAGAGGTATTTTGGATAACTATAAAGGTTGGAATGGATTATGTTTAACTTTGGATAGTATTGTTTAAGGTTAAAACATTTATGAAGATTATTTTTGGAATATTACAATACTATAGTTTTAGGAAAAGGACAACCTGCAGGTCAGGGGATAACCCGTCCCTTCGGACAAAGCTGTAGGAATCGAACCCACAACCATAGTGCGACAGGACTTTATTACATAACACTAGCCTACAAGAAGTCCCTACTTATTACAAAATTGTTTTCCTAATCTAAATGGCATGTTTTTATATTTTGATCCCTGTACGATTAAGATAAATATAATATTTTTGAGTGAAAGATGAGTTTGTGGTAGAAATTAGTTGAAGGTTGAAACTCTACTTGCCAAGTATATTTATATATATATACTTATCTCTTATTCTATGAATAAATTAATTCTTAAACTTTAGGAAAGTGATATTAAAACAAAAAATGTGTTATCCTAATACCTTATGTTTTGTTGAACTGATGATATTTTAAATCAACATAGATTAAAGGCTTTGAGGACCTCAATTTTACAAATGTTTGCGATTGATGACCTCAATCACTCCCTACAAATATTTAAGTTTTTCCTCTAATTAAATGTCTCTAATTTCCACCAATGTTCCCCTAATCGAGATCATAAGTTGGTGGTGACTTTTTCATTTCCCTTTCCCTCTTATTAAGGCTAAATTTTATTAACCTTATTTCCGATGTGGGTTTTCCACAAAGGTATTTTCTATCTTCAACCTTTTATTTTTCAAAGAAGATTTTAAAACTGAGAGGATGAAATTTATTGAAGTAGGGGAGAATTTAACAACCCAAGCTTCCATGGTACACTTCTCTTTCAATAATGCAATAGCTTGCATTGTACGCAAGTTCGAGATTCTATCAAACCACGACCAATCAAAGTAGCCGTTATGAATAGTAATACCCACTTTTTTAAATTTTATAAATTTTATTATTCAAATTGGAATTCATTTTTGGATTCGGAATATCAAAATTATCCTAAGTTGAATTTTTCGTTTTTTCTGAGAACATCCAATTTTTTTGGAATAGTGTAAAATACCAAACTTTAATTAAAAAAAACTTTTTTAATCAAAATATTTTATAGTCAAAAATTATATTATTTAGTGGTTTTATAGTATAATTATAATATATTTTTACCATTTTATCCAATGGTGGTCATTATAATTAATTTCACTTTGAAATTGAACATAAACCACTGTCAATATTTTGATTAATATTCTTTCATAAAAAACACTCTATTTGTTTTGACAACGGGAATTAATTATAAAATTAATTAATAAAACTTATATGTTTTGAATTTGGTAAAATATACATCATCTTTGAATTTGGAATATCAAATATAGCTTAGGGTTAATTTTTGGTATTTTTCTGAAAAACATCAATTTTTTATGAATAGTTAAACCACTAAGAGGTAGTTAAAAAAACTGATTTTTCATTTAAATGAAATTTTACCGCTTCTGTGAATTTAATTTCAAAAATCCGACATACATGGTTGTAATTAGAAAGTAAAATGTGGTAAAATGGGATGAAAATAATTTTTGGTGAATTGTATCTTTTGAGTTTTATTAACCGCGGTTAGAGATAATTAGAGTAATTTAAGGTAAAAATAATGTTATAATAATATGAAATTACCTTGAAACATGTCCTACTCTTATTGTATGTCTCATAGTCGACCAAGAAAATCTATGGGTCAATTTGTGGGACCCCATGGATCCACTTGAGTAAGATAATGACATTAATACCTTTTAATTAAAGTTAAAATAAAAATGTCACAAACATGTATTGTTTTACTAAACCAATTTTTACAAGGGGTTATACAAGTTATCTTTTCGACTATAAATATCCATTGGAAAGATAGAAAGATTTACTACATCATGGTAAATGTTTTATAATTTTTAGGTATTAAATAAATAAATTTATTTATCAGACCATGATGATGTTGCGATTACCTCATTAATGAACGATTTAAATAAAATGAAACGATAAGGTAAAATCTAAGACATACACTTTTCAAAAGCCTATTGGATGGGTGGATTTAGAAACCTTATCACCTTATCCTAGAAATAAATCATTTTGGGACCTTTAAAATCCGAAAATAATTTCATAATAATGTAACATTTCATAACTTTCCAAGAGTGCCCCTCCTCTCCTCTTATAAAAGGCCCCCGCCTCTACCACCTTATTCACACCATAAAATCCATTTGGCTCGGAAAACCTCTGCCCAAATACTCTCTAAAATTCCCTCTCTTACTCCTAGAAGCCTCACTTTGGGAAGAAGTCTTCCCAAAGAATCCTTTGGCTCAAATCAAAAGATTTACCCGATTTTAAGGTAACGTCTTCTCTTATGTTCTTTTGTATTATTTTTCTTCTCCAATCCATTAAAATATTTTTATTCATTTATTTTGTAAAAACACCAGTATATTCAATATACTATGATGTTGTTATTAGATGGATTTGAATTACACTTACACAAACCTTCGTCTAATGGTTAAAGAACATACTGTTTCTGTGGGTGGCGAATTACTGCCTCACGAAACGATGATTGTTCAATATTATTTTAACACCTCTCATGGTGGATATTATGATGAAACTATTTCTATATATGATATATATTATGTTTATGTTTTTTTTTCTTCTTTATTTTTAATTTATGGCATACCTTTATGATTTCCATTATGGGTAAACGCGATAATTTCATTTTAGGAAGTGCGGACTACCGCCCCCTCAAAGTGATTTGAATTGTTAATGCCATATGTGGGACGTATAAAGGGTGGATTTAATGATATTATATATGATATTATACTGTAATTATAATATGCCTTTATATCATTATGATTTAATTCCATTAAATACAAAATAGAAATGAAAGTAGCGTTGATGCGTACGTACGGCTTACTGTCTCCATAAACGGTGCATTTCATTTCTTACCTCTAAATGTTTTGTAATATTTTAAATGCATGTATCTACTGAATATATATTATATATATGATATCTATATCATTAATATAATTCTGGAGATAATTTATATTCTTCAACATTAGCAACTTGTAATTACAAGAATTTTATTGTTGACTCAAGTACCAAAGATCGACAAAACGACCGTAATTAACTTAAATGACTAAATAATTTTCTTAACATGGTAATAAGTTATATAAAAGGTATAATGAACTTGAAAAAGGTTCTTAATCAAGTAGATATTAACTTTATTTTATTATTCAGGAGATTAAAGAACGATCGAGTCAATTCGGACACGAGGTAAGGGACTTCGTCTCAATCTCCTTTCATTAAGGCAAATTTTGTTTTATACACAACTTTATTTTATACGGTGTATAAACCCCTTTGACTTTTACATTTATTCAAAAGGAATATTTTTTATACAAAGAGTTTTACTAAAATACAAAAGGGAATGTTTTTTTGTCGTACGTATGCGGCGACAATGAATTTTCCACCGCCATGACCATTATTTGAGTTTCAGCTTCCTCTACAAGGCATAACTTTTTTTAAATGAAAAATAAATACCATGTTTTACTTTTATTTTATTTTGGTATTGAAAATGGTTTTATTATATCAATGTGTTTTATTGATATCTTGTGATTGAAATGTGGAAATGTTATGTTTCCTTTATGCATGTTTTATGTGATACGATTATGTTATGGTTTATGATATGTTTAAACCTTTTCATATAAGGAATGCATTGGAATTAGTATGTGATGGGTGGATCCCGCTATAGCTCCTTGATAAATCGGTAGGTCTCATGAGACAAACTAGTGTCTTGGAACAAGACCTTGACAAAATATTATTTGTAGTCTTGGCACAAGGCCTTGACTATGTAGTTATGATAGTCTGGCATTATGCATTCCATAATTATGAAAGTGGTTATTGATATTACATGTGATTATTCGACTAGTAGAATATCCATGTGAATAAGTATATGGAATTATTTCATTTTACTTTTTCCATATTATGTTGAAGTTCAAGTTTAAAAGGATTTTGTTTTAGTTATACATTGCCTTAAATGTTTATGTTTATTTATGAAGGTTTCCACTATATTGTTATCCTTACTAAGCATCTGAGCTCACCCCTTTCTATGTTTTATTTTTCCCAGGATGTGAAGAAATATTTAATGACTGACTTGCAGGGATAGTCTGAAGTGGATATGAGTGTGGACTATAGAGACTATGTTATTGTAGTTTTTCACTTTATGATGTAATGTAACATTTATGAATGTATCCAGTGTTTCCAAGGCTACTAAACTAATCGGTCTTTCAAGACATGATCTTTTGTGATCATACCAATGTTACGTAATAATGCACCAACTCTAGGTAATTGGGGTCGGGGCGTTACATGTGTAGTCATATCTGGTGCAGGAGGAGGAGGAATCCAAGTAGAGGAATAATGAGTTGTAGGTCTATAAAGACTGAATTGTTTATGGTGAGGCCCATAATAGTTTCTCTGAGGATGAACAACCCCAGGTGTTGTTCCCAATAAGGACTTATATTCCCTTAGTGATTCATGATATAGTTATCATATAGCTTCATAAATCACCCTTAGTTGTACCTACAATTGTGAATAAAGATGTACCGATCTTTGAGAGGTCAGTTATGGTGTCATTGGTTGAAGTGTGTGGTTTCAGAGTCTGCTACCCAATTTTTGGTCTTCCAAATGGTGAAGGTTGAACACCATGTTCCAAGTGGTATTCTCTAGAATTTAGGTGTTTCTAATTTGATGTGTGAGGAAATATCGATGGACCTTTTTACTATTTTACCTATATTTAAAAGAGTCTAGGACGTTATTTGGGTGGTTGTGGATCATTTGAAAAAATCATCCCACTTTATAACTATTAAGGAGAAGATCTTAGTGGAGGTTTGGTCGAGGCAGTATCTATAAGAGCTAGTGAGACTCCACAAGGTCCCAAGGACGATGATTTCTAATTGAGATCCTTGTTTTACTAGAATTGTGTTGAGAGTTCACCAGTATAATTTTAGTTCACAACTTTGCCTTAGAACTGCTTTTCATCTACGAAAGGAGAGTCAGACCGAGTGGACCATCCATACTCTTGAAGACATGTTGTGATCCTTCCAAGATTTTGGAGGTTAATGAATGAGGAACTTTCCCTTGGTAGGGTTTGTGTACAATGATGGATTTCACTCCACCATAAATATGGCACCATTGGGAGCCTTTTATGGATGAACTTGTCATTCTACATTGTGCTGGACTAGGATTAGATAGTCAGCAATTCTCATGATAGAACTGGTATAAAATACAACAGAGATGGTTCAAGTGATTTGCAGGAGGATGACGATAGCATAGGATAATCTGAAATCCTATGTTGATCATAGGAAGAGACATCTGGAATAAGAAATCAGGGATCATTTGTTCATAAATGTGGATCGCCATTATTAGAAGATATGGTTTTGTTGGGAGATTAAGCTTTCTACCTTGTTTTTTTTATTCTTTCATGGTGTTGGCTCACATTGTAGTTGTGGAGTATCAGATATTTCTTGCCCCATAGATTATTTGGATACACGATGTATTTCACATGTCACATCTCCATCGTTATCTTCATGAAATCACTCACTGAATAGATTGGTGCGAGATTGATTTTGATGTTGAGGCCACCTTCGAGGAGTGGTAATTTGAGATCCAAGACTACTAGTATACGGTGTCTGATGGGTTTGATATCCGCTTGTTTCATGTTTTGTGGTAGTATGGTGGCATGGAGGAGTGTACCTGGGGATGGGAGCCACAGATACAAAATAAATACTACAAGTTGTATGATTTTTAGCTCTTCCTTTATAATGTTGTTCGTTTCATGGTAGTATACCTTTTTAGTTATTATATGGATTCCCCTTGTTTCTTGTTGTGTATTTATCACTTTTGAGCGGTATATCCCCTACGATAGTGTATAATAGATTGTTTTGGTTATTGTTTGGTTTTGCGATTATTCTTCTAGTGAGGTGGTGAGATCCTATGGTGATGAGAACCTTAAGAAGAATCTCACAATATGGCTATTCCAATGTCCATTTTTTGATTCCTCTATTTCTTAGTTTTTGATTTTCAAGGATGGTAAAGTTTTGTGTGGTATATGATGTTTGGTCCGAAGTCTATGTGGATCTACCCTTTTCATTTTCCTATGGCTTTTGAGACTCGAAAGAGACTCTAAGGAAGTCTGGTGGGACTCAGGTGTTGGGAATTAGGAGCAAGGACCTTTCCTAGCATGCAATTATGTTTCACACTATGTAGAATAATTTCACTATGTTAATGCAGGATTCATGTCATGTAGTATTTTGGGGTTCTAGAAATAAAATAAATGTGATAGGTGACCTTTTTTGGTAGAAACTGGCGTGGAGGAATTAAACAATGTGAAAGAAGATTACACATCATATAATCCCCAAATGTTATAATGTTTTAAAACATTCCATCACTTGGGTTGTCAAACCCTGTAGCTGCATCTTCCCTCTCTCTCATACTATGTGACATGATAGTTCCCTCATAGGAATTTTAGAAATCCCTTCAATGAAAATTTTTCTCGATCATCCATCTTCAATCTTTGGTGACTCATCATTATCCAAGATGTTTTCCCTCCATTTTCTCATGGATTCTCTCGGTTTTGATCTCGATTTATCTCGTATCTTTTCATCATGTTGTGGAAGTTTCGTACCCTTGGTCTTAATGGGGTTTCTCTTGGGATTTTTCTGTGTGGTGGTGTCTTAGCATCCATATATGGATGTGGTTCATGTGGGAGAAGAGGTTGGAGATCCGTTCATGGTTTTTTCTCATGTGAAGAATGCAGATGGCCTTTTGAGGAAAGGGAATAATTTCTTATAAAATTAATTATGTGAAATAATAGTGTTAGTGTAGTTTATCCCTTGGATCACAATGAAATTGACACAATTAAATAGTGTATTTTTATTAAGAAATTGGTATTGATCACTTAATGATGTTGTTTCTTTATATAATGATAACAATTTACCTCTTGATTTTCTATGTAGTGTGATATCTAGTCCTTACTTCATATACCATGTTTTTTGTGATGTAAATTAATAAAGTAAGTAATTCTATAATTAATTGATAATTAATTTTATAAAATATAATGAAGATTGTTGGATGAATCCAGTTGTTGTAGTAATTTGATATTCATAAAATTAATGCATGAATGCATGTATAATTAGATTAGTTAATGAACCTGAATCATGATGATTATTGTTGATAAAATAATTAATGTCTAGTTAAATTAACTGTTTTATTAAATATTTATAGCTTGAGAAAACTTGTTTCTAAGTTTTCTCGTAGTTGGAACCTTTGAATAATGAATTAGCTAATTCAATATGGAATAAATTGTAGACTATGATATAAAATTTACCACCTTTATTGAGCCTGAGTTTCCCGTTTTCTTGTAATGGGCGAACACCTAGTGTTTTGGAGATATGAGATCTCATTGTGCGTAAAGGATGAATGCCTTTATTTGAGTTGAGATCCCATTTCTATGTTTTTCATGATTTTTGTGATGTGAAATGATCTGGGGATGTTTGAGTCTGGAGGACTCCTATGATATGTTAGGCAAGGAGGCCCAAATGGGATGTGTTCCTAGAATTGGATGATCTTAGGGGGATTTTTGGTATGTAGGGAATGTAGGCCTAGTTTTTTGTGGATGAAATTGATTCCTAGAGTGGTGAGAGGAATCTTTTTATGATTTTGGTGTTGGGGTGGACACCAGATATGATTGAACTCATTGAAGATATGCTTTCTTGTTGATATGAAAGTTGGATGCTTGTTTGAATCTGTTATTTGTTTAACTACAATATTCTCTCCATTAAATAAGAAAGACATATTTGATTGGCCACTCTCTTTCCATTGGTGGAAAAGACGTGTGGGGTATGAAATGTTCATTCTGTGTTTAAATCCTCATTTTTGGACGAGTTTACTCTTCGTATATAGGTGAGAAATACTCAATTGATAGTTCATACACCCACCTTGTTCAACCCCTTGTGTTTAGGGAGTTCTGAAAGTGTTCCTAGAGAACCTAGTTAAATAGAAATAATTTTTCTTTAAAATTAATAAAAGTTTAACTTGTGGGGTTAGAGATTGCTGGGGTGTAATGCTGAGTTTATGTTTATACAATGTTATGGACTCAGTTTGCTTCTTTTTGGAAGTCATGGATCATTGTTGGAATGGAAATGTGTTGTAATGTGGAAATTATAATAGTAAATATTTTGTTAATAATTAATTATTGTAAGTTGAAACTAATAAAAGGGAATAAGATAATTTAATGTAGATATTTAAATGGTTATGTGCTTATAGGATATCTAGTCATAGTATGAAAGTCAAAAGTCTAATAGATATTAGATGTAGATGAGTCTAATATTAGGTCATGCCTATAATGTTGTTGTGACCAATACTATATCCTATAATATTTTGTTCCTATATACCACTTCACCCTATTGGTTAGGGTAACTGATACCTTGAGGATTCTAATCCACATGGAGTGTTTTCCCAAACATCCCATTTGGTGGATGGAAGTTTGAGTACCCCATTCGACCCCAGTCTCTTCTCTTGATATATATTCATACTGGTATGTAGAGAAGTTATTTTTCTCAATATATATGTGTAGAGGGATATAATTGCTTATGGTTATTTTACATACATATATTCTGTATATAGTTTCCAATTTTAAACTATAGGTTTAACATATATAGGATGTGATGGATTAAGGATCATTACTTAGTTTGTGGGGTTTTATAGATTATGGTATAATAACCAATGTATGATACACGTTATATGGGTTTTCATGGATCCTAGAAACAACCAAGTTACTTTTGGTTAAGTGGAATTGGTGGTGTGTTGCACAAGGTGCATGTTGTGGTGCTTCTCCCAGGTGTCTCCATGCTAGTTTTTTTAGGGAGATTCTCAAGACGTGCGACATTGGGGAAAACAAGCAAACTTGGGAAGAAGTGTTAGCGGGGTACCCTTGATATTCTTAGTTATATTATATGCTCTTTTATGTGATACATGGTTAGACTATCCATAGAGAGGATGAGAAAATATTATACCTATTTAGGTGAAGAGTTAGTTTCACCTATTATTCACTATTCTTTAGCAAGCTTTTTTTACTTTTACATGAGAGGCTCTGGGTGGTAACTTATTATGTATACTCTTATACTCACCCTATGCATATATGAAAGGTTTTTTAATTTTAGTTAAAGTAGGTTAGAGATCTGGCTAGTTTCTACATGCTTGTGGGTTGTAGGAGTTGTTTGGGATTTGTGGTTTCCCGAGTCCTTATTTTCTTTTGGTAAATTTAGTTTTCTTTTTTAGTTTTTGTAGATATTGTGTGACATTAAATTTTTTTACTTGAGTTTTCATTTATATTATATTTTGAGAAGTTGTTGGTTGGTGTCTGTCTAATCTCTATATTATATATGTGTTTCTATTAGAGGTTAATTCCTCCAAACCATGTATTAAATATACCCTTGGGGAAAGTCTCCAACATGGGGCCTATTAGAGGTAGGACTCAGGGGGTCACTATCTCTCTTCTCCAATTGTCATCTTAGGAGGGGTACACATTGTGGGGCGGGGGTTATGGAACATTCCTAGTTCTATTGATCTTCAACACCCCTTACATACATTCAATCCATAAATGTATTAATATATAGATATTTTTTATATGATAAAATTTCATTATTCTAATGGAATAACCATTTTATATCTCCCTTAGAAATAATTTAGAAAAATGTAAATGTAATCAGGAATTTTTGCGAACTACTATATACATGAAAAAAGGGTTCTATTTTCCATCATGTATTTAGATGGATGGACAAACATACTTATTTAATGAAAAAATACAAAAAATAATACATTTTTAAAATTTCTAATTTTTAATTGTTTTACTTTCGTACCCTCCCCTCCCACAGGATGAACAATGAGAGAATAATCTGTGTATGCGTGATTTATCCCTTCTACTAAAGGAAATGGTTTGTTTTTTACATAAACACATAACATGTATTATTTTAAAATTGTATCTATTTAAAAAACATAATATTTTCAACAATATTAATATTCTACAATGTTAATATTTAAAAATATATATGTAATTCAAATAATAAACTATTAATGTTACTTTAACACCTATTAATGAATTTACTAAGGAATATTTCTTAATTCGGGTCCATTGTTGGATAACCAATGAAACTATATATATTGTCATAATTTATTATTAAACTAAATTATCATACAAATTTATTGATATAATGATGTTATTTTACCACTCCTTTCTCTACACTCAAAAAACCTAAAAGAGTTTGGGAGAAATTAACTAAACAACCCCAAATAATAGATATGAAAGGAATTTATAAAAAAAATAGAAAATGATAATTAATGTACAAAAATAAAATAAAACATATGATAATATTTTTATTCTAATAAAATTATTTAATTAGTCATATAGTTATGTGAAAGTTCATAGTGAATTAGGACCCGATGCAAGGGATCCTTCAAACAATCTTTGCTACATTCATATTATTCATTCTATTTGTTTTTTCCATTTTTTTATTATCATATGATTCATAAATATATTGTATACATATTCATTAAATATTTGCATAGTTTATATTTTTTCCCTTTTATGGGAAAATAAAATTTTATGTATTCTCTAGGATTTTCCCTTTTATGTAAAACTCAAGGGAACATGTATTTATTTATTTTATACCAAACAACACCTCAATAATATTTCTTTAATTCATAATAGATTTAATAAATATCTTATTAATTTATATATAACCCTCTTGGTTCAATTTTTATTTAATCTAATATAATAATCCCTTTACTTCCTTAAAATATCCTTTGCCATTTTCAAAAATCCTAACTTATGCAGTTAGTTTTTAATTATAAAATCAATTTTACCCAATTTATGAATTTCCCTAAATTAGAACATGATATTAAAATACATTTTTATTTATTAAATTATGATCATAAAAAATGATTCAATCACTTATTATCTTGTTAATTCTTATGATATAGCATTTGGTTATTTTTGAGCAAATTATTATGAAACCCACTTCTTTCTCATGTGTCTTATAAAAAAAAATTCATACTTATGCTTTATGTGTGGTTTCATCTCATCATGTGGAACATATATTCATTTAAATATTATGATTCCCCTTATTTGAAAGGTGTGATTAGACTTTTATATACCTGCAACAAATTTTTTAAATATTTTTTTTCTCATGGGATGGTTTGTATGGGATTGATTAGTGAACTTAATCAACTATGGGACATTGTCGAGTATTTGATTAAGGATTTAGGAGTGAACCATGAACATTTATTTTGATGTGATGATTTATATTTGTTCCATATATTCATGATTCAACAATAATATATTATTATTACTATTTTTCAATGCATATGATGATTATATTTATGTTAACATGTTCTGACACTAACATATCTGTATTGTATCTCCATCATCCATTAATTTTATTTTTCCCTTATTCAGATATCTTGCTAGACCTTTTCCATTACATATTTCCCCATTATATCCTTTTCAGTTTTTGAGTATCTATGGTAGTTATCATCACTATATGTATTTGAAAATAAATATGATGTAATTTAAATTTTTGATTATTTTTTTATTTATTACAACTTGTTAAGACACTAGACCTCTTGTTCCTTAGTTTTTATTTTCTTATCAAAGAGTGTTAACACAATGAAACAATATGTTATTATGGTTTAGGAAAATATAAATGTTATGAATAGATATGTAATAGGAAGATAGAACTTTTTAATATTTAGTTTATTCATGATAATCATATTCTTGTGGTAGTTTAGATTAATACTACATAATATTGGTAATTTATTCCAGTATATATGAATATTGGAGAGAGAACAATAATTATTATAAACTTATTTAGTTTAGTTAATGTTCAATCTACCCATGGAGAAAAAAATATTAAATCAGTATCATAGAAAAATATGAGATGGATTCATTACCCCATCCATTCTTTTATGGTCATTAGGATTCCACTATCCACCATATCAAGAATGCATATTCATAAATACTCTCTATAAATGTTAAAAATGAAATCATACAAGGGATCTCACTACCTAATACCATAAGTTATTGGGAAATATCATTCAAGGATGAGATTAATCGAAGTGTAGATCCCCATATCTTTGAAAAAATAGGGTATAATATCAATAAACAAATTAATAAATCCAAAATTATGTAATATTTCAATAATGAAGCCTAACTTAATGGTATCAATAGCCTTCCTACCATCTAATTTAACAATCATTCACCAATTTCTCCAATGATTACTCTTTAGATTGAAATATTCAGAACTAGTTAAGTATAAATTATAAATTTTTATTCTGTGGAAAAACCAAAGTGATTATTGAATATAAATTTACCAATAGTTTTAGATAACATGATATATAAAATAATTCTCATAATTTTAAAAGTTTTGTTAAAAACAAGAAAATAATTTATAATTAATTAAAAATATATTAGTATCTCTCTTTGGAATGAGGACCAATAAAAATAAATTTAATATTTGGAATGATACAATTCCTAAAAATGATGTTAATAATCATCTGTAAATCAGTATGTAAAATTTCCCAACATTCCTATAAAAATATATTTTTCAATCCATATGGACAAGGAGAACTGTTTGAGTTCATCGAAGTATTAGTAGCCTTGATCTGAACTATGTATGTTAGCCTAGTGAGTATCACATTTCCATGTGATCAACACCATTATGGATGGAATCCCAAAGGTTAGGAATGTTGATATAAGAACTACAATTAAATAGATTCAAAAAATACAAGAAAATGATGTAACTGATTTCCTACCTTCCATTGACAATTTATAATACATTATTTTGATAATAGTGGTTTTAGAATCACTCGTAGACCTCAAAAAAATTATTAGTGAAATAATTATTTCAATCCCACTCCTTCAATAATTTGATTTAAAAATGTTCCATTAGTATAGCCTCCATCATTGAGATCTTATCACTCAACTTAGATTCTAACTATACATCTATATTAATGTTATTTTTTAAAATTATTCATTCTTACTATTATGAAGGTTCTACAACTACATTTCAAAATACAAAATATACCTATACATAATAGTGTATACTTACTTTCTATATTTCCTCGGTCTGGGTTTTATATTGCTATGTTTCGTCACACAAGCATGAAGATCAGCAAAGCATTTATAATTATCCCACGCCTCTTATAAAATCCTCTTGTAGTCTTTGTGATTTACCCACACATTGTTAAATATGAAAGGAAAGAGGATCTAGTATTTCTTTTTTATAATATACATCAATATGGATTGATGGACAAAATTTAATCTTCAATAGTGTCCAAAATTAAATTTCATCCCACATCTGAGATTCATTGAAATTAACGATATAATGATCAATGTTTCTAGACATAAAACTATTTATTTCTTATATTAAACAATAGAAATTTTCCTTCATAATGGACAACTCTTCCAATTAATTTAGTTTAATACATTCCGAGAACAAATTTCTTTCAATAGTGGTACTGATTTTCAACCTTATTTCACTAAATCCAAACATTGTTTTAAAATATTCAGCTAACACCCAAATCCAATGGATGTATGGCTTGATAATATCAATCTCCTACAATAAATATATTCTTCTTTGATAATTTGAAATCATCTAAATGAATGTAAAAATATAAACTAATACCATCCTTTTTATCATATAGGGGGTCATATTCGTTCTTTCATAGATCAAGGAGATGTTGGTAACCATTCTGAAGACCAAAACACTTATTTTTTTCTTCAATTGGTGATTGAATATTGATCCCAAATATTTTATAACATTATGATTTAAAATTAAGTCTTTTTAGGAAGATTATATATAGCATAGGTTCAGTAATTTCAATCATTATAGGATATTGATTTATGATAATCCCCTTGAGGGTGTGGTAGTGTCCAAGTTAGCTTCTCACAAAAACTATAGAAAATAAAATTCATTTTGTTAACATGTTTTTATTTTAAACCCTTTACACTCAAGGTTTTCTTAATTGAATGATGTTTTCCTCATATTTCCCCTTATTTTCAATATACATAAATAGTGTAAAGGGATTTAAATGTTAAAATTATACATTATATTTCTTTACATAATTCTATTTATTATAACCCATGGAAAAATATTCATCACAATAAATCTTATCATATTACAAGGAAGTGATTAGAGCCACCAATCATTACCTTGGAATGGTTTCCTTATCAACCAATCTAGGGGAATAAATCCATTATGGAGGATGGGAGCCAAGATAAATATATATAGTAGGGAACAATTTCAATGTATATTCCTCATGTTAAATTGAAATATCTTCCTCCATCAACAACTTACTCCACCTCTAGTTGGAAACTCTCTTCGCCCATGAAAGGAGATATACCATTGTAGATGATTATACCTTTTGAGCACTCCTACCAACTAGGGTTCTATTCTCATGACATGTATTCTTTCCTGTTTTCTGATATTCATATTTAAATATAGGGGATTGTTAATCCCCATAAACCTTATTTACTTTAAGGTAGGAAATAGATATTTAATATTTGGTATCCTTATCTACCTCCCTTTATGTTTCATCATGTATCCTCATTGATTTTATTTGGGGAATTATAGGATAATAAATATTAGAATACCTCCATTTATTTTCAAATATTTTACATCCTCTTAGGATTTCTTATGGTTCACTAACCTTCTATATAATTTCCATACTTTCCTAAAATTTGAGAACTCATGTACTATAAGTTTAGAAATATTTTTGTAGTCAGTTATATAATCATATTTGAAAAAAATATCAATATTGTCTCTATAGTAAATAAGAGAAACATTATTAGGAAGATCATTTATAATATCCATGTCAATAATAAGTTTTTCATAGTGTGCTATTTAAATTTTCATTATGTTATCATCTAATTTATGACATTCTCTAATAAAGGATGCAATTTCCTTAAGGATTTATATGTGCCAAAAATACCAACTAAGTATATATATCTTCACCCCAATTTGAAAATTATAATTCCCTTAATTATGGGGATTGAAATTCATGTTCCATTACAAGGTCTTGAAGAATACAATAATAAGGTTGAAAATTCTAGGGTTCTGAACTATGGAGTATTGAGACTCCAAAATAAAAATTAAATTAAATTAAAATTTTCATATCATGGTGATCTTCCCTATTTAAAAATCCCCATTGCCTATTCATCTTTAGTTTTAATAAATCTACCATTATGGTTCTATCACCTTCTTCAATCTTCATTCACCCTATACAAAAAATATATATAATTCATTTCAATACTTTATATCCCTTTGATCCACAGATAATAACAAAACCTTGTCTTCATATCAAGAAATGTTAGACACTTTAGGGAATAAATTGAATACTCACCCTCTCAATATTCCATTCTCAGAACCTCTATGAAGGAAAATCTATTTCTGATTGATATCTTTTCATTCTATAGTTCATTCATAAAAAATTTAATTGGATTATTTATATTAATATTTTTTAAGAGAACATAATTCAAAGTGTGGGATTTTAAAATTTATGAGATCACCATAGTTTTTTATTTATATTTTTCCATCCTAAATGAGATATTCAAAATAAACTGTATGATAAACTAAAAGTAAATATTTATATTTTTCTATAATATTTTGTTGGTGGATACTTGATCCAATAATTCCCCAAAATATGAGAGATTGTTGAATTATTATACAACTCACACCTCCTAGAACACAATAGTTGAATAGTGTTCCAAAGAGGAGGAATCATACCAGGTTAAACATGATTTTATTCTTGATGAGTTAGTATGATCATCATATATAGTTCTATGATATATAGTTTCATTCTAGAATGAATATATTCATTTGAAATAGTATCATTCATAATTTATCAGGTTCCATATATAGTAGTCATAAATACACTACATGATATATATACTATAAAACGTACTAAATTTTATTTTTTAGGATTTTGTGTTTTGAAGCATACATGTGAAAATTTTATTATGATAAATTGACCCTAATTATAATAAATTAATATTCTTTTGGTTATTATAAATAATATAATTGATATTGTTTCTTTAATATGACTGAGAAAAAAGTGTGCGTGGAATGATTTTATACATCTATGGTAACGAATATAATAATTGAGGAGTATTTGGGTGAAATTATACCTAGAGAAGTTCAAGACTAAAAAAGGATGTCTTCCAATGATATAATTTCATCTAATTCCATTTAGTGTTATGTAATATGAATTGTATCATGTTACATAGAACATTAAATGTCAAGTTAGATTTTTAGGATCTAGAGAGATATATATTTCTTCTAGAAACTGATGATGGTGTAATGATCATAGATGATCCAACTAATAACTATATAAATTCCATTGAGATTTTTTTGTTCCGAAAAATAGATAAAAAACATGGAATAAAAAATTAAATCAATTTACACAATACTAGTTTGGAACATGGTCAATACACTAAAAGGGAGAGTTCCATAATGTGTAATTTTGTTTTACATAAGGAAAAAATCATGGTTAGTACATTGTCTTCTTGTGAAGAATTCTGGATGAAAGATGTTATAAAAAATTATTGAATTTTCTTTCAAGAGGCCTTTTCACCACTGTGATGATAATATATTTTTAGATATTTCTCTCAATAAAATATATTTTTTTTATTATAATTCATATTATAGGGATATCAACACCACTATCATATTTTTTTAATTTATTAAAGGATGTGTATACGATATAGCTTGAAAATTTTCACATTATAAAGGAATCTTCTCTATTTTACATGTTTTAATGGTATATTTGTAGAATGAATTATACTTATCAAAGATGGAATATCTATATTCATTATGAAATAAAAGAGTTTTTTGTCATAGAAAATGATTAATATTCATGTGTATACATATAAATTTATTGATTTTTCTGGTATTTCAGATATTGTTTGTGGTTGATAAACATCTTATCAAAAATGATCTCCTAAATACACATTTTATGACGTTGTGGTTGGTAAAATAATTATCATTTAAAACAAGAGAAAATAATCTAATATATTAGGTGTATATATTATTAGTGATAAATATAATATGTTAGATATAATTTTTTAGTTCACATATACCAGTAAAGTGTCAAAGTGTATTATTCAAGAGAATTCCAAGAAGTGGTATTTATCTGTTTTTCATGGCCTAAATCATAGAAAGAATAAATACCCTTATAAAGAGTTATAACGGAAAAAATATAAATCCTTATGTGTAGATCATAGGATATATAATGTATTTCATGTTTTGTACTCGACCTAATATTTCATATCCAATGATATGTACTAGAATATAAGAAACAAATCCTAGTGATAGTCACTCAATTAAAATTAAGTACATCCTTACTTATATAATAATAAGTAAGGATATGTTTCTGGTATTTATAGATGTGGATGAGATCATTGTAAGGACATACACTGTTGATAGATTCCAATCTGAAAAAGATGATATGGGATCTCAATCAGGTTTCATTTTTTTCTAAAATGGTAAATCTATCTCTAAAACTATTGGCCCATGCTTTTGGATTCAAAAAAAAGTTTTACTGTATAATTTATTAACTCAAAAAACATTATTAATCCTTTGAAAAATATTTATTATTAGGATCATTTTGGTATAGTGTTTTGGGGGATTAAAAAATATTAATATATAACAAAAGTTTATACAAAATAATACAATATTTTATTGGACTTTACTAGTGATAGAATCATAATTATAAGTTGTTCACCATTGATATTATACACATAACTATACATGTTAAAATTATTTATAACATGGAGTGAGAACAAAATCATATAGTAGTTTATTTTAAATAATAGATTAAACCCTTTATCTTTTATAATGATAGATAAAAAATTTAAAAATCATTTCTTTTTAGATAAACTATTTTGATCTTAATAAAACATTAGACTCAAGGAATATTTTTTCATAAACAAAAATTTAGTATTTTCAATATCCAATATAGGATATGATTTTTAAAAAAATAATTAAAAGTAATTTTATTTTGAAATCCCATTTTAGTATGCATATTATCCTTTAATATAATTCTATATTTAACAATTTAATTTTAAAAAATTACTTTTGAAAATAATATTTCTTTATATAATTTAATGTTTCATGGTAAAAATTAAGAAAACATTTGGTACACTAGAAATATTGATGTTCTAAACATAACATTTAGAAAAATGTATCGTATAAGGATTGGGTTAACTACCCATTCCCCATCATCATAATCAATATCCAACAACTAAATTTAAAATAAATATTTTTTTGTAAAGAATACCTTTCTCATTATAAATTCTTTAAGATAACCATAAAAATTTCCAAATATATTTATTTTTCTTTATAAATGTTAATAATTACATATCTAATAAAATTTAAAAAATATTCCTAAAATGAAACTTTATAGTTTCATAAATATTAGAAGTAATATACAAATTCATTAGAAATTCTTATAAATAATTAATAGAAATTATAATTAAGAAAATGTTTTAAAATATTATATGGAATTTCAAATGGAAATATAATTCATGGCCATGTAAAATATTTAATAATTAATTTAATATATTTCATACATCGACTAATATTTTTAACACTAAAACATCTTTGATATTATAAATAAAAATAACATATTAATCATCATACGATTTAAAATAGGCATATTGAGAATAAATAAATCATACAAAAAATATTTTAAATATATAATTAAAATTAAATTCAGAAAAAAATATCCCTTTTAAAGTGTTTTTTAAATGATGTTTATAAAATCATACCTTTCTTTTGAATGTAAAAAAAATTCTTTAAAAACATTAAAGATATAATTTAAAAATAATCAGCTAACCTCAATATCTATACCAACCCAAAATACTCCAAAGAAACTTCTATTTACTCAATGGACTCATGAAAACACATTCCTTATTTTTCACTAACCCTCTCACACTTGAAACTGAAAGGATATTACTAGTGATTTATGTTTCACCTATATAGTCTGTAACCAAAAGAAAAGGTTCCCTTTATTTATCTATATTTAATTAAATATTCATATTTAAATATTATGTATATTAAATATTTTTTACACAGATTCTAAATTTTTTATATTTTATAAAATTTATTTAATATTAAAGCCTATATAAAATATAATATCAATTATTATCTTTCTCACCAAAGTAATTTTACATTACTACATTATACAACAACTCCTTAAAATAACCCTATATCAAATTTATGTTATTATTTATATATGCTTTTATACAACCATATAAATACACACACTAGATCATTCTAAAAATTTAACAATCTGAAAACCTCTAAATGTGAATATTTCGTGGAGGTCGTGGTATTATGAATTATAAAACATGGTAAAAAATTTTATAAGGCATAAATATGAATAAAATAAAGGATTTATATTTATGTTAATGTAAAATTATGTTATGTTATTATAATCCTGATCTTCTATGTCATCAAAAACTGCCACGTAAACTAATATGATAATGATACACTATATATTTATATATACATGATTTTATCTAAAATAGTCCCACCTCGAGTATAATGATTGTGGAATTATTTATAGATTTAATTTTACAATATAATATGATTTCATTGATATAATATATATATATATAACCATTAATTAATTATAATTTTCATGTGATGAAAAAGTTTATAGCAGGGAAGGTTTAAATTTGAGAGTGGGCCTATCTTATTGTGGATTTAATTTTAACATTACACGGAGTTTTAAATTATGTGTGTAATTTTACACTTATGTATGTTTTTATTACCCTTATGTGAGGGATAAATTACCCTTACACAATTTTAAATTTAATTAGGTTACCATTTTTTAGGTATTGGGGTTCCCTTATGGGAGCATTGAGTTGGAGGTCATACAATTACATGGGTTTTCTTTTACCCATACGTGTGTAGAATGATACCCTTTCATAGATTTTGAGTTTGTAGGTGTACCCTTACATAAGTACTAATCAGTAGTATTTCCATTACACGTGGCCTCTGAAGACCCTAGCATATCTCCAAAATTGTAGAACTACCCATATGTGAGTACTAGTTGACCTTTTGGTAGTATATATAGTAATCCTTGTAGTTTTACACAGTTAAACATTAAACTTATGTGAGAATAAGGATCCTCTGGTTTCCCTTATATGAGGTTTTGGAAACCCTTATGTATGTTATGTTTTAGGATGACTAACCTTACATTGATATGTGAAACCTTTACGCGTGTTTGGGTACTCACTTATACCTTAACACATAATGATATGACACATACATGAAATTTAATATTAGTGTCTAACCCTTACGTAAGATGAATGTAGGAGGTCCAAGATTTATATGAGTTTCATCTTAACCTTATGTCATAGTTGTATAATCCTTATATAGTGGTGGTGACATTTATGCAAGGGGTGATTACCCATACATAGCAATAATGTTTCCTTTATACAGTGACTGAATTTTAATCATACACAGACAAAACCTTCATGTCTTCTTCCTTACCATTATATAGATTCAATTTTTATGAAAAATAATATTTTATATAATAAATTTAATAAATTTAATCTTATATTAAATAATTCAACATTAAATTAAAATTAAAATTTATTAATTATATATTATTAATTAATATATTTCCCAAAAGTTAGTATTCATCCATTTTATTAAAAAATAGAAATTATAGTTATTTAAAAAATTTGAAATATATTCATATTAGATGCCACGTTAGGCTTAATATAATATCTATCCACATCATTTCATGGAATATAATTAAAATGTGATTTAGGGAATATTTTTATAAGATTTTTATTTTAAACTAATTTATTTCAAAATTTATGTTTTTAATTTAAAATAATTTCATTTTTTTAAATGATTCATTATGTTTAAATATATATTAGTTTATTTTAATTATTAAAAAATACTTTTTAATAAAAAAAATTAAAATGTATATACTATAATTCATGGTATATTACATTATTCCCCCTTAAATAATTAAATTATTAAAATTTTAATTATCCTATATTTATAAATTGTAGAGTTTTAGGAAACATATTTTTATATGTAATTTTCCTGAATTTATTCATTAAAGATGTTTTTCTTATAAAATACATACTAATATATTCTAACTCCAAAACAAATAATACCTATGATATTCTATAAGATTCTTTCTATGAAACTTAATATCCTTCTATAATAATATCCGTCCTTATACCTTCAATAAATTAAAAATATAATATCATGATCCTTAAAAATTGTTTCTAATTTAAAAAATTTCTTCAAATTATATTAGAAAAATCTAAAAAAAATTAAGCCTTTTCTATGATACCAAATGTGACACCTGGGACACCCACTCTAGGATAGAGTGGTAAAATAAAAATTAATGTTTTGTTCCTTAATAAAAATATTAACCATGAATTAAAAAATATATAGTTTGGTAATAATTTTGGTATAGTGTATAATATTATTAGAATATAATAATAAATATTAGATTTTATAAAGAAATCTATGAGTTTTTATCTGGTTTCACTAGAGTTGGACTTTTAATTATTAGTTATTCACCATTAATCTTATAATAATAATTATATATGTGAAAAATATTTTAAAACACGGGGTTTTTACAATATTGATCTATGATGGTTTTTAAAATAAGTGGTGAACTATTTTATCTTCAAAAACAATATAATAATTCATTCCAAAACATATCCTTTAATGTAAAATATTTTGATCTAAATAAAACACTTTATTTTACACATAATATTCCTTAAACAAAAATTTTGGGTTTCCAAAATCCAAAATAGGAGATTATATTAATAAATTTTATTAAATGAAATATTATTTTGAAAACCCATTTATTTAAAAAAATAATATCCTTTAAAATAAATCCATATTTATTTCATTGAAATTTCAAATAATTTCTTTTGAAAATAATTTAAATTTATGGAATTTAATGATAATTGGAAAACATTAATAATTAATTGTGGCCACTAGGAATACTGAAGGTCTAAAAATCACTTTTAGGACAATATTCCCCTTTAGGTTATGGGTTTACTCCCCATTTATCATCATCATAATCAATAACCTCATAAAAAATTTAAATTAAACATTTTTACAGATCTATAATTTTCCATTATAAACCCATTAAAATAACCTGTCAAAATATTCATAAAAATGTAGTTTATTTTAATAATGGAACATAATTACATATATAAGAAACTCTAAAAATATTCTTCAAATGAAGATAGTTTCTTTCATAAATATTTTCATTAACCTAAAATTTCATGGACATAAAATACAAGTACTAATTTAGGAAATCCATTTTATAAATAAAATATAGCTTTAACACGTTAAAACAGTCCTTCAAATAAAAAATAAAAAATCCATTTATAAGGATTTATAAATTTTAAAATATAAATTTTGAAAAGTAAATATATCATTCAACAATTATTTTATAAAAATAATTAAATTAATATCCAAAAAAACAATCTCCCCAGTAAATAGGGTTTTTTGTAGAAATAACCATTTAAATAAAATTATATTTTTCTTTTGAAAAGAAGATCATACATTGACTAAATTAATGAAATTACTGTTAAAATGATACATTTACCTAAATTTATATACCATACAAAAATCCTTCAATGAATATTTACATTACTCATATATAAAATATTATACAAACATTATTTCATTATTACTTTCCCTCTTGCACTTGAAACTAAAATAATTTCACCAGGGATTTGTGCTACGCTTTGATTTTATATAACTCAATGTAAAGGATACCTTTGAATAGAATTCATTAAATATATATTAATATTTAAATTTTAGTTATATAAAATATAAGTTCCTTACATTTAATTATAGTTATTTTATAAAATCTATTTTGTATATATGTTTATAAAAAATTAATTTTATATTATTACCCTTCTCACCTAAGGAATAATAAAGTATTGTAATATTCCACATCTCTATAAAATAACCCTATCTAAAATTTATTGTGTTAAGTGTTCATTATAATATAAAACCACAAAAATGCACACTCTAGATCATTCAAACCATTTAATATTCTATAAACCTCAAAATTTGATTCTTCCATGGAGTAAGAGAACCAAGGCCTTACTGAACATAGTAAAAACAATTACAGAGCATGAAGATGAATTATAACAAGACTTTATATAATCATTAGTTTAAACATGGTTCATGTTTTAATAATAATGATCATATATGTCAACATTAATGGTCATGTAAATCAAAATTAAAGTCATATAGTATATATATATATATTCATGGATTTTATCTTAATGAGTAACACCTCAAAAAATGAATGTTGTGCAATCCGTTATGTATTTTATTTTACCTAATTTTATGATTTCATCAATGAAATATATATATATATATATATATATTAATTTTTCATGAAAAATATGTTTCACATGAAGAAGATGGTGCTGATGTAGAAGTTTTAAATTATATAGAATGTTCTTGGCTTTATATGGCTTTACATTTACCTTTACCTAGGATTTTAATAATGTTAAAACCCATACAAAAGGTTTTTTACCCTTATCAAAGGTTTTTTACCCTTAATTAAGGGACGATTTTCCCTTATGAATGTTTCAGTGTAGGATGGTTACCATTACATTTTGATCTATGTACATTTGTCTGATTATTATGATGTAATTAGTACCTTTATGTGGGGTTTGTAGTGCCCTTATGTGGGTAATAAAAATACTAATATTTCAAATTCAAAAATATAATTTCATTACCTTTAAAATTAATTTTTTATTTTTTATTTTTTATTAAATTGAAATATGATACATTTCATGTGATGGCCATGGATTTTACGGTAGTTCTCTTGTTAAATAAATTCAGTTTCTTCGATAGCATACATTACAAAAAATACTAAGTATAAAGAGGTGATTAAATATTATTATTTAATTATGACAGTTATCACCAAGATATTTCAAATAGTGGTAATTAGTGATAATAACTAAAATTTTAAAATCTAATTTATAAATGTTTATATAATGTATTCATTGGTTACAAATTAATTAGAAAATAAAATGAGAACAAAATGAAGACAATGGACATATTTTTATAAAAAATCTTTTTTCCCATAATGGAGTTTTAATATAAATTAATAACTATTATACAGATATATTAATGAAATTTATATTTTATATATAAAATAATTACTTTAAAATTCATCCAATATGTTTGATAGGTTTGTGATAAGAATAAATTCCTTTTTGAGCATAAAAATCAATATTTTCTGAAAGATAATTTCCAACCTTTTAATTAAACACCTATTTTAAATATAAATTTTCAAAAAATTATATGTTTTATTTGAATTTTTTAAAAAAATAAAATATCAACAAAAAATAGGGTTAAATTTTGTTAATTTTCAGGGAAGTTTAATTATTTGGATAATTAGTGAAAAATACTTACCTAAAAGAAAAAATGCTTTATGGTTTTAATTAATTTTTTATAATATCCACTTGTATTTTATGTGGTAAAATTTACATGGTACATATAAATGGAGTAAAAAGGCCATAACATATGGCTATTGCAGGCCCAAAGATCAGACACCCAATGAGAATCCCACGCAAATAATTAATAATTGCATCAAAACAACATGACCATCAATACTGCTCAATAATAAATTACCATATAGTTACGTAAAAGTATAATTAGTTCAATTATAAATCAATTAATTTAATTTAGGTCATTGGAATCAATTTCAAATTAAAATTATGTATATATAAATTCCAAAAAATTGAACTTTTCACTATAAAAAATCCTTTTTTCCATTGTGCCTTGTGGATTAATTTTAAATATAATTTTTAAAATTCAATGAATTGAATTTAGTAAAATAGTTTCAAAATTTGGAATCAGAATAACCCTGTTACATTTTATGTTCAACTTCATTTTCATGTATAAAAAATTCACAATTTAAAAAAATTTATTTACAGTAGTATAGGTAAAATAGTAACAAGGGTTAAAAATTAAAGGTAGAAGCATAACATAGCTAAAAAAAAATTTAAGGTAGAAGTGTTTAGAAAAACAACCTCAAAAAATTAATTAATAGAATAATTCATTGAAATTAATTCCACCTCGATTTGGTTGTCTTTAAACATAAAATTATCATTATTTTAATCACTTAAGCCCACCCTTCCTCAAGTTTAAATATCACCCCAAACCTCCCAATTTATACTCACTATACTTTAATCTAAAATAATATATAATAAAAAATTGGAACCTTCTTAAATCCCTCTCCCTGATGTTCTCTATTCCATATTTTGTTTACACACTTCCTTAATTCTTTTGATAAAACATTCCCGTATATCATTTTCCCCTTCTCCATCCAAGTAGATATTTCTCCAAGATAGTTCATCCAATTTTATAATTATCACCTACAATAATTTAATCAACCTTTTTTTGAAAAGAACTTATTATATGGGATCATATTATCTTAGATATAAACCATCTCATGAAAATATGTATCCCCTAAGACTAATTATAATATACAAGGATTAGAATAAATTTTTATGATGCCATATCACATGTGACTTTGTCTCTTATTTAATGGATAACTCAAAAATGTATGTGATTTTATTGACTTGGAGGACATATATATAATTTATCATCAACTTGTTTTGCACCAAATTATATGAGATATATAAATATAAATTAGGGAGTTTCTCTAAGTTTATAATTAAAAACAATTAATAGGTTACGAATTTTCTAGTTCAAAATATGGTTTCCATATTATTATAATATTTATTTCACTATTCTATTTTTTATCACATCCCTTTACTATGTTTTAAGGAGAAAAAGTCCTTGGTTCCATTAAAAACTATATTATTTATTACTTTATGTGGATGGGATGTGAATTTCAAAAAATATATTTATCAAATATTTTTATTGTCAAGCCGAAAACTCACAAAAAAATAGAATAACATATTTATATAATGTTATACCTTTTCATATCCTTCATACTCAACATAAAAATTAATTATAATTTATTTCAACATGAATTTTTCAAGGAATAATAATTTAAAAACAATTAGAGTTTATAATAGATTATAGGATAGAGACAATGGTCTTTATTCATATTCATTTAGGTTGAGTTTGTATTCTTTTTAGTTCCATCCAAAAATATTTATGAGATTTCTTCAACTACGATCCAATAATTTTAATGGTTTTTTCATTTTTATCCTTTAATATAAACAACACAAAATAAAAATTTCATAGTATATTTAAAGGTTATATCCAATTTTTCATTATTCTTAACAGGAAGAAGATTTATCCTGGGGGAGAATAGAAGCATGTTGTCTTCGACATGAATGTGTTTTTTCTATTTGAAAATAATATGGCTTAAATAGTGAGTTAAAAATTATAACATTGAAAATTATATGAGGGGACAAACCTAAGTGTTTTAAGGGATGTTATATTGAAAACAAGTTAATCATAAAATGTTTTTCTCTAATATATTCAATTAAATACATTATTCACTCTATAATGCTCTTTATTTCTAATTTTGAAATCTCAACAACACAATTTATTATTTTATGGTATATGGTATAGTTTTTATGATTCAATGAATATATATCAATAAGTAATATCATGCTCCAACTATTTCATTTTTTTCCCTAATCACTTATTATTATTGGAAGAATCGTAAATAGATAGTAATATATATTCTATCACAAACTCAATAAGAACTTTTGAAATATCATTTGTTGTTTATTAGACTTCAATTCACTCAAATAAATATTATAATACTAATTAAATATATTTAAAATAATAATGTAATGGAAATTTACCAATTAAAGTTAATCCCCATACATCAAATATTTTAATAACAATCGATGGTTTCTAGTGAATTTCCAACCTTCTATAAATTTATCCAGTAAATAGGAAAATTTTACATTATTTTATAAACTATATGACACTTTGAAGAAATTATGGATATAAACCGACATAAAAAACTTCTCAAGTTGTTCTATATAATCTAAGGTGGCCTCAACAAAATTTTTATAACAAAATGTAATAATATAAGTTTCTAATTCCTCATTTTTATATTTTTCAATCATCTCATCACAATAAATTTTCAAAAAACATGGAACCTTCCCAGATTATTATTTTGATTCATATTTTATCATAAATGATTTATACTTCGAAAATAAAGATGTTTCCTTTTATGTGACCAAATAATTTACTATTTTTACATACAAAGGAGATTTTTCATGTTCATATAGTTGATCACTAGGGAGAGAATCATTCAAGGCTATATTTATGGGTGTTTCTAACATAGTAGTATTGGAAAATTTACTAATGTTGTTTCCAAATAAGTTTCCAAATCCCTTATTATTATTTATATAAAAGTTGAATTATTATATAAATAAAATCTATCTCATAAATATTTTTTTTACATTAGCTTTTGTAACCAAATATCTAAGTGTTTAATGGTTAAATAAAATAGTTTCATTACCACTTAAAAATATTAATAATTCGTTCCAATTAAACAAAAACGACAAACATTTTATTCTCTATTAGTGTGTAATTTTTTTATGTTTTCCATAGATATTATGAAGCATAATTTATCACATGGTATTGTTCATCACTATATTTTAATAAAACATTACCCGCTCCGTAGTTAGAGTTATTGCATAATATTAAAAAAGGCTCTTCCATGCTCAGTAAACTAATCAAAGGGTTGTTGTCAGAATCACAATGAGTTTATTAAAATTTGGCATGAATTTTAATAAACCAAACATTTACTATTATTTTTAACATAGTTGGTAAAATTTAATAATATCGTTCAAAATTCACTAAGAAACCACCTATAAAATCCCAAATTTTCATTAAATAATCTATCATGTTTGAAAATGGTGAGATAAGGCCATCTGGAAATGATGTCAACCTTGGAATTTTTCTACTTTAATAACTTCCTTATAAATGACATGTCATATAATATTTCCTTTTTAAACAATGAATTTATATTTTATAAATTCTTACAACCATGTAAATTGAAGTATTCTATTTGAAAATTATTCAATATCTTCAAGGCAGTTAAAAAAAATTCATATGAATAGTAAAATAATCAAGAAATACATCTATTAATATTTCAATAAAATCTCAAAACATGCTTACCATTTAGTGATATAATTTATGTAGGGTATTAAATAGACCAAAATTAATTCTTTAGTATGAAAAAATTGTAATGGTTCAGGTGAATTTGGTCTTATATTATTCTTATAGTGTTATGGGAATCAAAAATTAATAATAAAACCCATCATGAAAGACATAGAAACCCTTCACAATTAGTTTTCATAACACTTTATCAACAAAATGTATTTGAAATTTTTCTTTTTTGATACATTTTTTATTTTTCTATAGTCATTGCAAACTCTCTAGTTGTTCTGAATTTTAGTAGGAAGTAACTCATTGTTATCGTTCATCACACAGGTTATTCTTACCATTTTAGGTATAATATGAATGGCAATCACAAATTTCGAGTCTCATATGGTTTATATGAATATACCTCAAAAAAATCAATTAATTTAATTTTTAATAAATTCCATAAGGGTCAGGTTTTGCCTTATTTGAGGTTGTCTCGTAGGTCTTTGACTTATTTTATTAGAATATTTGTCATTAAAATTTTTTATTGTTAATCCTAATAATTTATCTAAATGACTAACATATGCCAATAACATTTTGATTTATAATTCTTACAATTGGCGTTGTTAATTAGATTCCAAATTGCTTGGGATTTCTCAATGATTATTTTCATTTCCTTTAATAAATTAATATTTCAATGTAGACTGTAATATTAAATTATCATGTTCGTGTGGGTGTTCTAGTGATGGTCTCAACCTAGTTATTCCAATGTTTCCACCCTATATTTGAAAAGTAGATGTTTTAGAAACAGGGTTAATCTGACCAATTATGAAAACTATTCATTGTATAGATATGATTAGACAATTAAATCATTTTAAAAACATTTACTACTTAATATGATATTTGATTTTTCTTACACTAAATAGAAACTAATTTCATTATTATAACATGGGAATATAGATTTTTCTTATTGAGGTTTTTAAATTGAATCCAAAATACTGAAATTAATAATTTATTTCAAATAACCATTGAAAGTGTTTCTTTATGAGGATTTATTATAGTATAATCATTTTTCAGAAATGACCTACCTATGAGGATGTGAAAAAGTTTTTTACCTCATAGTTATTCCATGTTTATGGTATAACAACAATTAGTTAAAAATAATTTCTTCATTATTACTATATATACTCTTAAATCCTATTGGGTGGGTAGTGGTTTGGTTTTCTAGTGTAAACAAATTTTTGTTTGATTGTGTTATCTAACATAAAGGTAAGAGTAAAGTGGTTAAGGCATAAAATTGATTTAATATCACAAATCATATAGTTATTTAGTGAAATTAATTTATCTTATGTTGTAGGTTATAATAAAATATCTATATTCTTGAAATTTTGTAGGTCGTTTTTGGGTTATTAATGCATAAATATTACTTCCTTATATTACCTTTTCAGTTCCATGAAATTTTCATTTAATTTTAATTTTATCATTGATAATCTTTATATACATTGGTATTTGGTTTATTATTTATAGTTATGGTATGTTTATTTCAAATTTCTTGATTATTTATAACATTCCTTGCGGTTGAGATTCATCACTGGTATTATTGGTTGGATTCATATTTAAAAGGTAGGGTGGTTGTGATTGATGTAGACATTATATAATGGATTTTCCATTTTAATTTTTTATTAGTTGTATCTATAAATGAACCTCTACATCCTTTTTCCATAATAGTTATTATTTCTTCCTACTCATTTTATACACATCTATATTTATCTTTCATGAGTGGTTGTCCACTATTTCTCACCAAACTGAAAATCCTCAAAGAGATAGAACATATATTTACCTTTGTATTAAGGATTTATTGGGTGGGGTGTTTAACTAACCCATGATTTAACATGTTATTTTATAAGTATATGATATATATAAAGTTACCACTCAACACCTTTATCATTTATCAATAAGTTGTGAGATTAGAGTTTTTGATACTTTGGGACTCTATTAGTTATTTCAATATATCCTTCATTTAGGGTTATTAGTTATGTCTATTCTAGTAGATCATATAAAGTTGAGATCTATTTCTCTGTAATGGTGGTAATTATTATTATTTTTTAAATTTCAATAGGTAGGGCTCCCTTTGAGGCTACATGTTTCTAGCTCCACATGGAATCTTAAAGTAATCATTCAATCATTGATTTTTGTTTGGTTTTTCGTACTACATATTATCATGACCCGCCCCCCTATCCTTTACCTATCATGGGATAGAAATGATGGAAGGGAGATGGTGGCTACCCGATTCCCACCTCTAGTAATCCCCGGGTTAGAAACAATCATTGAGAGTATAATAAGAATACATATGGGAGGAATCCACTTCTAACGAAACATGTAGAATATAGATATAAAAAGGATATCTAATCAACACTTAATATATATATATATATATATCATGTAAAACACATAAAATGACATATATTACTTTAATAACTGAAAGGAAAATGTTAAATACCTAAAAAGGTAATGAAAAGAGCGACCATGGATCCCAAATTTCTTCTACAAAACCATGAACTAGTAATGTATAGCCTAAAATTCATCCTTCTATAGATGAACTGGAAAATGGGTTATATATACTTTGGTTGATTGTAATAGTATAATCAATAGGATCCTCTTCAGAACCTATTGTGAAAAGGATAAATAAATCATGAAAATAATAGTGAACAACAATGAAACTAACTCTTCACATAAATAGGTTTACTATGTTCCAAACCATAACATGTTTAACTCTAACCAATTATTTCAAATAAGAGATAAAATAATATAATAATTAAATATAAATGGTGCCCTACTACAACTGTAACACCCCAGGTAAATAAAGAATATGACATTTTTATATTTATCCATATTTGTGAATAAAATATTAATATTACTTTAAAGGGGATGTTATGCTCGATGGCGTACCCAATATGCAACAACGAGTTTCTTGGGAATCTTACGTTGCACTCTAATAATAAAATAATATTATTTTAAATAGTAGTTAACGCCTTGCCATTGTAATGGCGGGAATGAGAAGAAATAACTACAAAATTATTATATAAGTTTGTCAAATATTTTTTTACTCTTTACAATAAACGTTAGAGGATTAAAAATGTGAATGAATCCAATTTTAAGCGTAGACATTCTAATATTCTTTAAAAGGTTGATTAACCGCCTTTTGAAGGCGAACCACTTTTAAATCCACTTTTTTAAAATTTTATGTGTTATATTTTACAAAATAAAATTATTACTTAGAATCGGGACATCAAAATTTACTTTGTGTAAATTTTTGGTATCTTTCCGATAAAGTTCATTTTTAATGAATAGTGAAAAATGTTGTATTTTAATTCAAAACCTCATTTTAATATAATTTATTTATATGATTAGTTTATCTTTTGAATTGTTTTTAAAGTAAAATTAGAATATATTTTAACCATTTAATCCAATAGTGGTCGCTGGAATTACTTTCACTTTGAAATTGGACTTAAACTAGTGTCAATCTTTTGATACTTATTGTTTCATAAAAACACGCTATTTGCACTGACAACGAGAATTAATTATTAAATTAATTAATGCAACTAATATGTTTTGAATTTTGTAAAATATACATAATTTTTTAATTCAGAATATCAAATATAGCTTAGGGTGAAGTTTTGGTTTTTTTTTCTGGAAAACTTCAATTTTTGATGAATAGTGAAACCACTAAGTGGTACTTCAGAAACCAATTTTTTGTTTAAATGAAATTTTACCACCTCTGTGTTTTGAATTTCAAAAATCCAACATACATGGTTTTCATTAAGAAGTAAAATGTGGTTCAATGGGATTAAAATAATTTTTTTGGTGAATAGTAACTTTTATGTTTTTAATCATGATTAGAGGTAATTAGTGTAGTTTTTGGTAAAAATAATGTTTTAATAATATGAGATGAGATTGAAAAATGTTCTACCCTTATTGGATGTGTCATGGGAGACCCAGAAAATCCATGGGTCAACTTGCGGACCCCATGGAGCCATTTTGGTTGGGAAATGACATAAATATCTTTTTATTCGATGTTAAAGTAAAAATAACACAAACATGAAATGTTTTACTAAAACAATTTTTACATGCGGTTATACAAGTCAGAGTTTTGAATATAAATATTCATTAGAAAGATAAAAAGATTTCATACATAATGATATTTTTTTATAATTTTTAGACATTAAATATTTTAAATTATTTATGACATCATAATGATGCAACGATTACCTCATTAATAAAGGATTTAAATAAAATGAAAAGATAATGTAAAACCTATGACCTACACATATCAAAAATCTATTGTATGGGTATATTTTTAACCCTTATCACCTTATCCTTGCATTATATCAATGTGGGACCTTTTAAATCCGAAAATCATTTTAAAATAAAGTAACATTTCTTTACTTTCCAAGAGTGCCCCTCCTCTCCTCTTATAAAAGGCCCCCACCTATACCTCCTTACCCACACTTCCAAAGCCTTTGGATCGACCAAAACCTGCCCATTTAATCTATAAACATACCTCTCTTCATCATTGAAGCCTCACTTTGGTCATAATCTTTTCCAAGGAAGCCTTTGAGCTTAAATCAAAGAGAGTTACCCGTTTTAAAGGTAGTGTTTTCTCTTGTGTGCTTATGTCTTATTTTGCTTCTCCAACCCCCTAAACTCTTTTTATTATTTAATTTTGTAACAACAACAGTATATTAAATATACTAGAATGTTTTTATATTAAGGATTCAAGATACACTTACACATACCTTCGTATAATGGTTAAAGAACATACTATTTCTATGGTTGGCGATTTTCTGCCTCACGAAACGATGATTGTTCAATATTCTTTTAACACCTTTAAAGGTGACCATTATGATGTCACTGTATTTTATATATGATATATATGGTATTTATGTTTACTATATGCTTCTGTATTTTATATTTAAAACATACCTTTATTCTTTTCATGTTGTGTAAATGCGACAATTTCATATGAGGAAGTGTGGACTACCGCCCCCTCAAGTGATGTGACTCGTACATGCAATACATGGAATGTATAAAGAATGAAATTAATGAACATATGTGACCTATATAACATATATATTATAATTTAATTATAATATATATATATATATCATTTATTTTTAATTCCATTAATATGACAAAAAAATGAAAGTAGCGTTCATGTGTACGTACGGCCTACCATCTCCATGAACGATGCTTTTCGTTTTTATATCCAAATGATATGGAATAGTATAAAATGAATATCCACTGGATATATATGATATTTTAATCATTAATAATATTCTGGAAATTATTTACTTATAACTACATGGGAAATCTTTTTTCAAACAAGTTCATTTTTGACTCATGTACCAAACATCGGCAAAAACGTCTGATATGAACTAACATTATTAAAAAATTATTATAACATTATAATATTTGATATGAAATGAATAATAATCTTTAAAGGAGGTCCTTAGGCGATTATAAATTGACCAAAGTTTATTATTCAGGAATATATAGAAACGAACAAGACAAGTCAGACTTGAGGTAAGGGATCCTACTCCTCTCTTTCTTTTTAAGTACACTCTTTTATGTCGTTCCTTTTAAGCTCATATTTCTTGTGATTGGGATGTTATTTTATATTAATCTTACTTTAATTTTTATTTGCATATGATGATAGACCCTATTCTCTCTCATCAATCCATTTTGGAAGTTTTGAGTGGCGCCGTTAGGCTGCCGAATTTTCGTAAGGGATCTTACCCCTCCCTTTCTTTTTAAGTACTCTCCTTTATGTAACTTATTTTAAGAACCTCTTTGTTATGTTGGGGGATGTTATTTTATATTCCTATTTCTTTAAATTTTATTTTAATATGATGAAAGACCCTATTTGATCTCATCAATCCATTTGAACGTTTTAGGTGGCGTCGTTAGGATGCCGAGTTTTCGTAAGGGATTTTTCATCTCACTTTTATTCCCGTGAGATTTATGCTAAATTTTCCACAATTTCCTTTGAGTGGTGTATTTACTGCCCATTATTTTACTCATTGTGTAATATAATTTCATTTATGAGTATTTACATCAATGTTGTATTGTCCTTCTTTAACGGGGTGTATGTTTCGAATGTTACCCAAGTCGGTAAGGGAGCCTTTCACCCTCCTCTTTTTAAAAGACTTATTTTGTTATGTATTTTAATTCACATACTATTATGTTGGGATATGTTCTTATATATCCTTATTGATGTAAATTTTATGACCAAGTGATGAGATACCCTTTTTATCTCTCATCAACTCTTTTTCTGAATTTTGAAGTGACGCCGTTAGGCTGTCGAATTTTTGCAAGGGAACTTCTTAACCCAATTTTGATTCTTTGGGATAAACTTGTACTCATTGAATATGTTGTTCTATGATTATGTGTGAATTTCCTATGATTGTATTACACTTAATACCCACTTATATTTTGTGTATTCATTTGTCACACATAATTATGTAATTGATTTATCCTTAATTCAAGGATACCATCTTTGTATGGGACTTCGTCTCAATATCCTTTCATTGAGGCATATTTTGTTTTATACACAACTTTATTTTATACGGTGTATAAACCCCTTTGAATTTTACGTTTATTAAAAAGGAATATTTTTTATACGAAGTGTTTAATAAACGACAAAATGGAATGTTTTTGTCATACGTATGCGGCGACAACAACTTCTCCGCCGCCCTGACCATTATTTCAGTTTCGACTTACTCTACAAGACATACCATCTTTTTAAAAGAAAAATAAATACCATGTTTTACTTTTCTTTTATTTTGGTATTGAAAATGGTTTTCATAATGTTTTTATATCAATGTGTTGTATTGATATCTTGTTATTGAAATATGGAAATGTTAGGTTTCCATTATGCATGTTTTATGTGATAATATTATGTTATGGTTCTTGGGCATTGTTATGAAGATGGGTGGTTCCGTGATAAACTAAGGGCGGGTGAGCCCGATATGGCTCTCCAATGCATTGGGTAACGCGAAGGAGTGAAACGTTAAGGTTTCTCTGAAGAGATTTAGGGAATATACTGTGGTGGGTATTCCAAACGTAACCAAGGGGGTTACTCCCTACGTAAGAATGTTAAGAATGTCTGAAGTTACCTTTTATGTCTTATGATTTCTATGATTTATTCATGATTTCATGAGGTATGTTAAAGTACCTATGTTTTATGGGTAAAGTATGATTTCATTCTTATGTATATATGAACTCATGTTTCCTTTCCATATTTTTAGATCCCTTACTGATATTTTTATGCTCATCCCAAGTTTTTTTGAAATGTTTTTCACAGGTCAAGGGAAAGGTACATGATATGATGATAGTGTCAAGGAAGTGTGTCAAGAAAGAATCCATGTTTTATTTTAAATATGTTTCCATTGATGGGAAAAAAATGAATAGTATCTTTATGTAACCACTTTGTTTAAATGTGGAATGTAATGAAAGTTTTATGATCTAATTCTCTAAAACTCTAAACCTGAAAAGATCCTCAATGTGTAATATTGTATTAACTCAATATTAAGTAAGGTTTAAGGCTGGGGCCTTATAGTTGGTATCAAAGGTTTATTTATACAACTTTAGGGATTAGGAGTTTTTGTTAGACACATGATTAGTCCCTATATCTATTATTTTAGTTAAATCCTTGTTCTATAACTTTTTTCAGGTCAAGTAAAGTTGGTTACGAATGGAAGGAGAAGGATCTCAAACAACATTCCTATCTCTTCCTGATGACATGCTTGCAATAATTATTGCAAAGTCCTGTTAGGATGATTGTGAAACTTTTTCTAGCATAGAACTCACCTGCAAGCAGTTTTTTGAGATATCAAACACCTCCACTATACCTCGTTATCATCATGGATCATGGGTTGTTTTTAGATAAATACAATTTTCACAATATTCTCATATTTTCAAGAAAGGTAAATATTATCAAGGTATTTTCAAATATTTTACCTTATCACAAGAATTTGAAGCATATTATGATTTTAAAAATGGTGCTCAGGAAGGAGACCCTTGTGCAACCAATTTAAATTTTCTTTTAAAATATAGTCTCTCAGCACATACTTATGGAATTTTAAAAGGAACAATAATAGAAAGTTTTAACTCAAATTCTGTCCAACTATTTTATAGAAATCATGTTTTATAAGATGTTTTGTAATTATATGTCATACATGATTATTTTCCAAAACTGTTTTTCTGTGAACATCCATATGACCCGTGTTGTACAAGGTGTATTTGGATGGAGGAAGCAAATGATTTTGAAAGATCTCTAAATCATTTTTGTAATGCATGGGACTTCTACCTACGTGATCAAGATGACTATGAAATCGAGTGGACGCCATGATCAAGGTATGATGTTGTTCATTTTGGGGATCGTTTTATTTTATCTTATGGTGGTGAAATAAGACTTCAAGAATTAAGATGTTGAGATCGTAATGAATTTGGATGAAAATGAGAGGTATAAGGAAGCTATTGAGATTAAAACATGATAGGGTTATTTTGGAGTTTTATAAAAAGGACAACATGCAGACCGTGTGACAACCCGTCGCGTCGGACAAATCTGCGAGAATTGAACCCACAACCAAAATGCGACTGGTAATTATCACCTACCACTGGTCTACGTGAAGTCCCTGGTTAGTTTGATGGATTCTTTTTAGTTAGATGATTTTATGAATTAAGAGTAAGTTAAATTTGGGTTATCTATGGAAATTTATTAACCTATCATGGAGGATATGTGATTAGGTTAATTACTTTTCAATACGAGACATTAAGAGCAACTGATGTTGTTTGAAGATAAATGTTATGATTTAACTTGGAAGACCATGTGACTAAGTCCTTCAAATATTTGGGATTCAATCTTAGTTTGGTTTACTTTGAAGACTTTTATGGACAAATTGTCTATCGAATGGTCCTCGTTGAACTTTGGGTTTTGTGGGACAAATTTTGAAGATTAAGAATAGATTTTCTTTTTATAAAGCGTTATCATTTTCTGGATTATTTGATCTTGTACTAACCTTTTTGGTTTTGGTTTTGGGTAAAGTATAAAGACATGGGAAGTATATAGTTCTCATTTGTGGGTTATGTGATTCTCTAGAAGTTGATTATAGTACTCTTAATGTGAACAAGTCTTCCTAAATACTCGTCTTTTGGAGAAAATATGAGTTTGTGTAAGGAATCTAATAAAAGTTGAAAGTCAACATGATAAGTGATTATGTTTCCTTATGAATAAATTCCTTAATAAAAAGTAACTTAAAAAAAATGTTGTCTATTAGCTTTTCCTACTGGGTAATCGAATACCATTTAACCCATCACAAGTTTGTGATTTTCTTGTGGTTAACTTTCTCATAAACATGTTTTCTATCACTCTCCATCAGAACATGACCCTATGTTTTCTACTCCATGTCCATGTTTTCCTACATGGAATCCTAGTATGGGTTAACTCGGGTGACCTATGTACTTATCTTTCTTTATTTTAAAGTGATTGTTTTACCGACTCTTGTTCCGATGTGGGACTTTCAAGGATGTTTCCAAGCTCAATTTAAAAATTGCGAGGACGCAATTCCCAAAAGGGGGGAATGATGTAACACCCCAGGTAAATAAAGAATATAACATTTTTATATTTATCCATATTTGTGAATAAAATATTAATATTACTTTAAAGGGGATTCTATGCTCGATGGCGTACCCAATACGCAACAACGAGTTTCTTGGGAATCTTACGTTGCACTCTAATAATAAAATAATATTATTTTAAATAGTAGTTAACGCCTAGCCGTTGTAATGGCGAGAATGAACAAAACTAACTACAAAATGATTATATATGTTTGTCAAATATTTTTACTCTTTACAATAAATGTTAGAGGATTAAAAATGCGAATGAATCCAATTTTAAGCGTAGACATTCTAATATTCTTTAAAAGGTCGATTAACCGCCTTTTGAAGTAGAACCTCTTTTAAATTCACATTTTGAAACTTTTATGTGTTATATTTTACAAAATAAAATTATTATTTAGAATTGGGATATCAAAATTTACTTTGTGTAAATTTTTGGTATCTTTCCGATAAAGTTCATTTTTTAATGAATAGTAAAAAATGTTGTATTTTAATTCAAAACATCTTTTTAATATAATTTATTTATATGACTAGATTATCTTTTTAATTGTTTTTAAAGTAAAATTAGAATATATTTTTACCATTTAATCCAATAGTGGTTGTTGGAATTACTTTCACTTTGAAATTGGACTTAAACTAGTGTCAATCTTTTGATACTTATTATCTCATAAAAACACGCTATTTTCTCTGATAGCGGGAATTAATTATTAAATTAATTAATAAAACTTATATGTTTTGAATTTATTAAAATAGACATCATTTTTGAATTCGGAATATTAAATATAGCTTAGGGTGAAGTTTTGGTTTTTTTCTGGAAAACATCAATTTTTGATGAATAGTGAAACCACTAAGTGGTACTTAAGAAACTGATTTTTTGTTTAAATGAAATTTTACCACCTCTATGTTTTGAATTTCAAAAATCCAACATACATGGTTGTCATTAATAATTAAAATGTTGTTCAATGGGATTAAAATAATTTTTTGGTGAATAGTAACTTTTATGTTTTTAATCACGATTAGAGGTAATTAATGTAGTTTAAGGTAAAAATAATGTTTTAATAATATGAGATGAGCTTGAAACATGTACTACCCTCATTGGATGTGTCATGGCCGACCAAGAAAATCCATGGGTAAACTTGGGGACCCCTTGGAGCCATTTTGGTTGGGAAATGACATAAATAACATTTTATTTAATGTTAAAGTAAAAATGACACAAACATGAAATGTTTTACTAAAACAATTTTTACATGGGGTTATACAAGTCAGAGTTTTGACTATAAATATTCATTAGAAATATAAAAATATTTCCTAAATCATGATATTTTTTATATAATTTTTAGACATTAAATATATTAAATTATTTATGACATCATAATGATGCAGCGATTACCTCATTAATAAAGGATTTAAATAAAATGAAAAGATAATGTAAAATCTATGACCTACACATGTAGAAAACCTATTGTATGGGTATATTTCGAACCCTTATCACCTTATATTAGAATTATATCAATGTGGGACCTTTTAAATCTGAAACTCATTTTAAAATAAAGTAACATTTCTTTACTTTCCAAGAGTGCCCCTCCTCTCCTCTTATAAAAGGCCCCCACCTCTACCTCCTTACCCACATTTCCAAAGCCTTTGGCTCGGACAAACCCTGCCCATTTCATCTCTCCACATCCCTATCTTCATCATTGAAGCCTCACTTTGGGCAGAATCCTTTCCAAGGAAGCCTTTGAGCTTAAATCAAAGAGAGTTACTCATTTTAAAGGTAGTGTTTTCTCTTGTGTTCTTATGTTTTATTTTGCTTCTCCAACCCCCTAAACTCTTTTTATTCTTTTATTTTGTAACAACACCAGTATCTTAAACATACTAGTATATTGTTATGTTAATGATTCTAGTTACACTTACACACACCTTCGTCTAATGGTTAAACAACATACTGTTTCTGTGGTTGGCGATTTTCTGCCTCACGAAACGATGATTGTTCAATATTCTTTTAACACCTTTAAAAGTGGCCATTATGATGTCACTGTATTTTATATATGATATATATGGTATTTTTGTTTACTATATTCTTCTTAATTTTATATTTAAAACATACCTTTATTCTTTTCATGTTGTGTAAATGCGATAATTTCATATGAGGAAGTGTGGACTACCACCCCCTCAAGTGATGTGACTCGTACATGCAATACATAGAATGTATAAAGAATGAAATTAATGAACATATGTGACCTATATAACATATATATTATACTGTAGTTATAATATATATATATATATATATATATCATTTATTTTTAATTCCATTAATATGACAAAAAAAATCAAAGTAGCGTTCATGCGTACGTACGACCTACCATCTCCATGAACGGTGCTTTTCGTTTTTATCTCCAAATGATATGGAATAGTATAAAATTAATATGTACTGGATATATATGATATTTTAATCATTAATACTATTCTGGAAATTATTTACTTATAACTACATGGTCAATCTTTTTTCAAACAAGTTCATTTTTGACTCATGTACCAAACATCGGCAAAAACGTCTGATATGAACTAACATTATTAAACAATTATTATAAAATTATAATATGTGATATGAACTGAATAATAATATTTAAAGGAGGTCCTTAGGCAATTATAAATTGACCAAAGTTTATTATTCAGGAATATAAAGAAACAAACAAGACAAGTCGGACTTGAGGTAAGTGATCCTACTCCTCTCTTTCTTTTTAAGTACACTCTTTTATGTAATTCCATTTAAGCTCATCTTTCTTGTGATTGGGATGTTCTTTTATATTAATATTACTGTAATTTTTATGTTCATATTATGAGAGACCCTATTCTCTCTCATCAATCCATTTTGGATGTTTTGAGTGGCGCCGTTAGGCTACCGAATTTTCGTAAGGGATCTTACCCCTCCCTTTCTTTTTAAGTACTCTCCTTTATGTCACTTCTTTTAAGCACCTCTTTGTTATTTTGGGGGATGTTATTTTATATTCATCTTGCATTAAATTTTATTTTAATATGATGAGAGACCCTATTTGATCTCATCAATCCATTTTGAAAGTTTTAAGTGGCGCCGTTAGGCTGCCAAGTTTTCGTAAGGGATTTTTCATCTCACTTTTATTCCTGTGAGATTTATGCTACATTTGCCAAAATTTCCTTTGACATGTGTATGTACTTCCCATTATTTTACTCATTGTTTAATATAATTTCATTTATGAGTATTTACATCAATGTTTTATTGTCCTTCTTTCACGGGGTGTATGTTTCGAAAGTTACCCAAGTCGGTAAGGGAACCTTTCACCCTCCTCTTTTTAAAAGAATTATTTTGTTATGTATTTTAATTCACATAATATTATGTTGGGATATGTTCTTATATACCCTTATTGATGTAAATTTTATGACCAAGTGATGAGATACCCTTTTTATCTCTCATCAACTCTTTTTCTGAATTTTGAAGTGACGCTGTTAGGGTGTCGAATTTTTGCAAGGGAACTTCTTAAACCAATTTTGATTCTTTGTGATAAACTTGTACTCCTTGAATATGTTGTTCTATGATTATGTGTGAATTTCCTCTGATTGTATTACACTTAATACCCACTTATATTTCGTGTATTCATTTGTCACACATAATTATGTAATTGATTTATCCTTAATCCAAGGATACCATCTTTGTATGGGACTTCGTCTCAATCTCCTTTCATTGAGGCATATTTTGTTTTATACACAACTTTATTTTATACGGTGTATAAACCCCTTTGACTTTTACATTTATTCAAAAGGAATCTTTTTTATACGAAGTGTTTACTAAATGAAAAAATGGAATGTTTTTGTCATACGTATGCGGCGACAACGACTTCTCCGCCGCCGTGACCATTATTTGAGTTTCGGCTTCCTCTACAAGCCATACCTTCTTTTTAAAAGAAAAATAAGTACCATGTTTTACATTTATTTTATTTTGGTATTGAAAATGGTTTTCATAATGTTTTTATATCAATGTGTTGTATTGATATCTTGTTATTGAAAGATGGAAATGTTAGGTTTCCATTATGCATGTTTTATGTGATAAGATTATGTTATGGTTCTTAGGAATTGTTATGAAGATGGGTGGTTCCATGATAAACTAAGGTCGGGTGAGCCCAATATAGCTCTCCAATGCATTGGGTAACGCGAAGGAGTGAAAAGTTAAGGTTTCTCTGAAGAGATTTAGGGAATATATTGTGGTGGGTATTCCAAACGTAACCAAGAGGGTTACTCCCTACATAAGAATGTTATGAATGCCTGAAGTTACCTTTTATGTCTTATGATTTCTATGATTTATTCATGATTTCATGAGGTATGTTAAAGTACCTTTGTTTTATGGGTAAAGTATGATTTCGTACTTATGTAAATATGAACTCATGTTTCCTTTCCATATTTTTATATCCCTTACTGAGCTTTTTATGCTCATCCCAAGTTTTTTTGAAATATTTTTCACAGGTCAAGGGAAATGTACATGATATGATGATAGTGTCAAGGAAGTGTGTCAAGAAAGAATCCATGTTTTATTTTAAATATGTTTCCGTTGATGGGAAAAAATGAATACTATCTTTATGTAACCACTTTGTTTAAATGTGGAATGTAATGAAAGTTTTATGATCTAATTCTATAAAACTCTAAACCTGAAAATGTCCTCAATGTGTAATCTTGTTTTAACTCACGATTAAGTAAGGTTTAAGGCTGGGGCCTTATAAAAACTACCCTACTCTTTTCCCCACTTCCCCAACATCTCATGTTCTGAGCAATCTCAATCCAAAATATGTCAGCCAGAATATTCTTGGAAAAGGCATCACATAAACCTCATGCGTCACATCATCCCATCCACATATCCATATATTGTAAAAATAATGTTTTAGAGATGAAAAAATTCTTATATATCTTGTTTCATACACCAGGTATTATACCTCAATCCATCATATCCAATACTCTAAGTTAGTACCTCAACCCATCACATCATATATGTTTCACACTTATATTAATTCTTTGGATAGAATATCTGGTAATAAATGTGTGTGAAATAAACAAAAACTATCACATACCTCTACACACTTATATGGGACCCTAAAATTCATGTATACCAATATAATTTACCACCAAAATAAGAGATTGGGTCCATTGGGGTAGTCATCCATCCATCCTTAAATTGGGATATTAGGGAAACCACCCTCACATAGTCCACTGAGTGACAGTCACCCTAACCTAAATGGGTGGGGTAGTGTATGAAATCACAGAATATAAATGATATAATATAACTCACCACACATTGAGAATAACCTATCCCAAATATCATCTAAATATATCATCTCTCAAACACCCAGCGACCACTACTAAGGACTAGATATCCTATAATAACACAATCATTTAAAAGAGATACATTAATTACAAATTTTCTTTTTAAAATTCACCATATGTTTATTATTTCATTATCCATTAATTAACGAAAAAAAATTATTCCACGTTACATTAATCAAATCATTAATGTAAATTCCATACCTTCCATGCATAATCCAGACCAAGTCCACAGTTTCTTAATAATAACATCTTTTTACCATTCATATTCCCCCATTACCAACCCTATGGGTTAAAAATTATTTATTCATTATGAGAATTGTTACATAATACAAGTACTCTTGTAAAAACATCCTAAGATACCACCAAGTTGAACCATGCAACCAAACACATCCCGATCCCTCAAGCAGTGGGGAAAAGAATGTAGAAAATGAGAAACATGGCCATCGACCATTAGACAAATTCACAAATTATAAACATATCTCTTAGAATCATGTCATTGAGTTAGCCCATGTTCAACCCATTCCATCACCTCTTTTTTTATATTCGACTCCCACATTTATAACCTAATTCATATTTTCATCACATTTTTCATCTTCTTCTACAACTTGGGCATCCCTTCCCATATAATATCATCCATCCTAGGATGAACAATCCGAGGCTCATATCACATTTGGGCTCCCCTCACCCTTATCACATCACATACCAATGTTCACATCTTGATCGTATCATAAAAGAAGCAGGAAATAAAAAAAATATATACAAGAAGGAAAAATAGTCCCTAAAACAAGGCATTCATCCTTCACACATAAACGAGATCCCGTTCCTCCAATCATAAGGAACATGGATTTCTCAATAAAATTAGAAAATCATTCCCTAGTAATTATTTTTATCACATAACTGGTTCTTATTCAATATTCAAATAAATGATTCATTATTAATAGGTTCAAACTACGGTAAACATAATGCATCAAGCTATTAGAAGAAACTAAATTAAACAAAAAATTATTTTAAATGTTCATCTGAGAATTAAAACAATATTAATCAAAATTGTGATAAGTACCATTATCTTATAACACTACTGTTATTAATTTCTGAAAATAATAAACTTTCTTTCCATTATATATCAATTACATTAACAGATGAATGATTATATTAAATTTTTCATGTGCGTTGTATCAATTTTATCATCATCAAATCACAACAAGAATCAGATTTAAAACATGCCTATTTTTTAATTCTTTTTAAGAAAATTAATAAATTAACTATAAAATTAAATTAATTATATATTTTAACGTGATTCTAAAATCATATGAACATTATAAAAATAATATCATAGATATCATGATTTCTATAAAATCAAGATGCAACCTATCATAATGGTATAAAGCACACCAACATGTGATATCTACCCAATTATTTATTTTTCTTGTCCAATAAATATTAGGTTATTTATATTTCAATACATAGGTTTAAACAAAGATCATAATATAATTTAACATAAATAAATAGAGAATAAATGAATACCATACCACAGAGGCATCAACTCTCTTCGTAGGAGAACAAACCAACATCATAAATCTCAATCCCATGTCCCATAAGAAGAAGAATCCACACATGAACTCCTTGGAACAACCACACAAAAAACATTCAATAGATACTCCATTTGAAACATGGATATGATCCACCATCTCATGGAAATTAGAAATAGGAGGAAGTAGATCAAATAACCACGAGATTAGAAGTAGAATGTACCTCATATCCCCATGGATCAAGGATGGAAGGCTAGGAATTGATCCCCATTAAAGGAATCACTAAACTCATGAAGGGAGGTTAGTTGACCTTATTTCATTTATAGGTACATAGGGTTTAATAAAAACATGAGGTGTTTCAACCATTATAGGAACACTGCACAGGGAAGTTACCCAAAATGATAACAGTTCTCATATTGTGTAAATGTTAGGATATAAATCTCTCTAAAAATTTTGAATCCAAAAACAATAATTCTAGAAATATTACATGTCAGGTAACACCCCATGACCCAAATCTACCAATATGTGACCATCTAATACACATCATTAAAAACATTTACACACTTGATATTATCTATACCTTCATCTTTTAGTAGCAAGACCCCTCCAAAAATTCTCTAGGCCAACACCAAAAACCACTATCTTTGAAAACATGAAAAGGGTCAGAATATATAGATCCAAAACCATAACATATATTCCTATCAATAAATTCTCATCCTCAATAATCCATAACCAACTAAGAGAGAAAACATACAGGTGGCCATCTAAATAGCCACCATATGATAAACCTCTTAAGGACATCACCATCATAGGAGCTAAACCACATCACTCAGGGGAAACAAACAGAAAACCATGCAACCCCAACAACTAGATTTTAAACACCCTCTTAAGGGAGCCACCTCTTAAATGGTAGGAAGGAAAAGAATATGGGGAAAACATCTCATAAATTGTAAAGTTCAAAATCCAACCAAAAAAAACATTACAATAGAAGAGACAAACATTAAAAAACTCATGGTACTGAGTATGAATCATAGAATCATATTCCTAGTTACTCTCCTTCACACCACCATGCCACCACAAGACACAAACAATGAAAATATAATTACTAGGAAAACCTTATCCTGGTGGTCTTGGATCTCCAAAGGTCACTCTTCAAAGGTTTTATCATCATAAACATTGATCTCACCCCAATTTATGACATAAGGTTTGTCATAAAGATAATGACAGAGAATCAAAATGTCAAAAAAAGTGTTTATCCGTATCGTTTTTTGAGTGAAGATATATATGATATTCCATGGCTTCAACATGAGCCAACACCTATAAATTCCTAATAAATCATGGATAAAGATTTCTCTCATGAACAAACATTCACTTACCATGATTAGGATTCACCTTTATGAATAAGTGATCTCTAAGGAGGAACTCCAAATGTATCTTCCTATGGTCGGCATAGGATTTATGATGATAATGTACTTATTTAATCTTCTCATAAACTACCTTAGTTATATATGTCGTATTCTATTCTGGTTTTCAACTAATAATTCCAACCTCTCCAAAATCAATCCACAATAATGGATAATATAATGTTCGGTCATAAAAATATTTAAATAACATCATTACAATAGTTGATTGGAAACTATTATTGTAAGAAAACATGACCAAAGGAAGGTTCATCATCTATGAACATCTTAAATATAGAACACAAGAGCACAATATGTATTCAAGGCATTGGATAGCCCACTCGGTCTACTCATCCGTCTACAGATGAAAGGTAGTGTTAAGGAATAACTAAGACCCAAAATCATGTTGGAGAACCCTCCACACACTATAAGTAATTTGAGGATATCAATTAGTTACGATCATACTTGTTAATACATGTATTTTCACCAACTCATCCATATAATTCCTTGAAAAATCCTCTACTGAGATCAACTCCTTGATTGCTATAATGTGCGATGATTTTATTAAACGAACCAATATCATAGATTTAGGATCATAGCCTCCATGATATCAACGTGAAATATTAAAAAGTTCATCAATATTCCCTCCCACTTCCATTGGTGAACATCTAATGCATGGATAAAATCACTAGGAACATGGTGCTCAAGCCTCACCTTCTATCAGACCAAACACGATAAAAACTCTACAACTTCATGATTAAATCTAGGACACCAAAACAAACTCATGAATGTGTGTTGAATCTTTTTCAATACAATATATACCACCAAAGGTTATATATGGAACTAACGTAGAACCATCATATGCATCATCTAAGGAACATAAATCTTTCTCGGGAATAATACTAAGGGTTGTTCATCCTTAGACCAACCATCTGGGCTATCTCCAAAAACTACTCGGAAACCTCGAGATATCAACCTAAGAATCCCCCAACTAGGAATCCTCCAACTACTTCACCAAAGATGTCTAAACATTCTTCAACAAAATACAACATCCAACTTCACACTCACTCGTATATAAATTTATGGCTATGATTTCTTCCATCACACTTTATTAATATTTTGATTCACAATTGGAATCAATAAGTGACTTTCTGATGAGCACATCAGCCAAATATTTCCCTTTTCTGGAATATATGGAATCTATATGTCATAATATTACAAGAATTCCATCCTCTAAAACTGATTTATGATCATTTTATACTATGATAAGACATACCTCAGTCTCTTATAATTAGTAAAGACCGCAAAATGGTCATGCATGAGGTAATGTCACAACAAATTCAAATCAAACATAGCTAATGGAAAATTAATATCAAGGTTGGAGTAGTTACACTAATGTCAATGTAAATTATAAGACCCACAAGAAACAAAAAATCAATTTGAATCAAAATATAATCTATGCCAATACATGACACATCATAAAAAACTCAAACTAAACTCCCTATACGGGAAAACAATGTATTGATGGACTAAAAAATTGATCCTTCATGTATTTAAAATATACCCAAAACTTTTCAATCCACAATAAATCATGATCCTACATATTTGAGGATATTATAGAAGTGAAAACCTGAGATAAAATATCCATTAACCTTTTATAATAGAATGAAATTCTAGGAAAACACTAATCCTCTTCCACTATCTTGGGGGAGGACCAAGACATAACTTCCTCTATCTTAGAAAGATCTATAGATTCTCTCAACTTGGATAAGACAATACCTAATAAAAATACTTGAATAGCCTAGAGATCACACTTTAACAACTTCTCAAATAGCTGCTCATGATGAAGAACTCCCAAAAAAGAATGTAGATGCTTTGCATGTTCCTCCTCAAACAAGAAGTACACAAGGATGTCTTCCATGAAAACAACATGAAATAATCTAGGAAATCTTGGAAATCTATGTTCATCAACCCCGTGAACATTAATATGAAATTCATTTCAATGAAAAATTCATAATAAACTAATGAAACTAATGATGAAAAAGGATATCAGTATTCTGAATATCCCCACCCTTCACCCGTATCTGATGATATCCTAACTCAAAATCAATTTTCAAAAACCAACATGCTTCCTTTATCATATCTAATATATCATCAATCTGTATAAGGTGATATAAATTGTTCCATATAACTTGGTTCAAGAAACAATAATCGATACAAAGACACAAACTATCATTATCTTTCTTCAAAAACAAAAATGGTTCACCCCAAGGTGACACGTTCAGAAGAACAAAACCTCACTAAAACTGATCAATAAGCTATTATAATATCTCTCACTACTAATAATGTTCCATCCTATATGTATACATAGAGATAGAATATATTCCTTATTGTTGCTCGATCCCAAACTCGATCTCTCATTGAGGGGGTAACACTTCATCCAACTATAGAATGTGATCAAGGTGAACTTCTAAAAACCTAGAAAATAGTTGTTTCTAAACATTTTATGGTCTTATAATTATATCATCCATCAATGAATACTTGTTTGGAACATGAATCTAACACATTTAATGGTCTCACTCGCCAACATATGCTACTGAATCTCTCTCAGCATCATAGAACACAACCTTCCACCTAGATAATTAGATTATATCATTCACCGAATACAACTAATACATGCCATGAATGAATCCATATGTATGTATATATAAACATAGGAATTATACACAAGATAGATGTTACCCAAACACAAGCTCATAGTCTCTAAAAACTTCATAAAAGTCATCTTAACCTCCAACTAACATAGTCAACACCAAGGATATTGGAACCCTCTCTATCACATGAACCAAATCATGGACAAGGGTTAGTGATATAATGGAGTGTGTCAATCCTAAATAAAAAAAATCATAAAACCATGAAAAAAATAAGAAAAGGATGCCTCAAAAAATGTATCTCTCACCCGGTGTTGGAAATGATAAAGTGTGATGTTGATCATGACCAACTCCATATCCTCTCTGACCCTACGGGCAACCTCCTTTAGTCGCACACTGCTCTTTGATAATTTTTAGTGTCTCAAGTTTATACTCTTACAAACTAATATCCTATCCAATAATCCCAAATAGGAGCACCATTCTACTACTTACATGGATGAAACTATCTCAATATGGTAACCTTAAGTGGTACACATACCCCGCATTGACTACACAAAATGTTTGGTCACTCTCGCTGCTGAAATCATTGCCCTCCATAAAAAAACCAAAATATGATCCCTTGGAATAGGTCTCAGAGCTAATACCACTTGAAAAATAAGATGATGATGGTTGGGACCTACCCTTATATAATAGAAAACTCTTTTTTCATGTCACCTGGTAAACTTTTACCATGGCTCTTCTTCCCAAGGAATCTAGATGAATCCCTCTCGAGACAATCCAATTCTTTCTAGTGTCCTTTAAATAATATTAGATCTCTCCAACACCATGAGATATGTATTGAACATAAAATGGGTGATTTAGTGATAGATCTACAGATGCAAATAACCTAGAAAATACCTCACCCTAGTATCCTCATTTTGAAACAAGTTTGGTGTATATCACAGTCCTAAAATGGATCCCAAACTCTTTCCTACTATAACTACCCTATTGAAGGGTAAGAATATCCTAGAAATTAGATACCATCCTAGTTAAGGAATGGAACTCTTCCCAAAACTGGTCTCAGAACAACAACATTGAGACTATCTAATCCTCACGATCCCCAATGAATAATAACCATCACTACGTCATTGATCTATGTAGGATCATCACAACCAATAAACCCAAATATACCTCTAAAGATTAATAAGTATGAAATCTATCTCAACTTTCTAAATCCACTCTTCTATGGCTTAATCTGTAATAGATCCCCCATATTTTTGTATACTTTGGAACTAAAACAATCAGAGTGTCCACCTCCATGTATCACCATCATCAACCTCCACTTTTTGGAGATGTGTTAGCACATCCTGCTGAAAATATTCTGCAGAAACCTATTAATTATGTAAACCTTTAGCCCTTCCTACAAAAATAACAAATTTTAGGACCTCCTATATCTATAATTTGGAATATTTACAATTAATTTATTTTTTAATTTATTATCTTGTATAAGTTTTTAAATTATCCCATTGTTTACCCATTTCAAACATAGTCACATAGAATAATGATGTTTCATCCCTTCCTAAGTTTCTACCTTGTAACCAGTATCTATTTTTTTAGTATTCTTAGAAAATATAAAGGGTTTTCCATCAGACCATATGAGATCTTAAATGCCCATTTCATATTCAATATCCTATGTTTACATTGCTTAATAAAATTAGCTGACACTATTTCCATGACAACCCATGAAACCTAACCTATCCATAACAACAAAATCTATATTGTACCTTAACATGAACCTCGGATACCAATCTATCATGACACCCCCCCATGTGTACCCCTCCCAGGCCTGCAATGAGTGAAATGAGAGGGTGACTACCCAAGTCCTGCCTCCTGTAGGACTCGAGTTGGTGAATATAACTAAGTGTATAATATGAATACATATTAAACGTATTAATCACTAATAGAAATTTTTTAAAAGATATATTATAAGGATTCACCAATGAAAACCTTATCAAATATATATATATATATATATATGTATGTATGTATATATAATAAAATCCAAAGAGAAAACATGAAATTCCATATTGTACTATAACAACTGAAAGGAAAACTGAAAGACCAAAAAGGTAAATATAGATACCCTAGACATATAAAAACACTATTACATGATTATAAGAATAATTATTCATAAAATACAAACAAATTAACATATAGTTTGGTGTCTTTATCAGATTAAGAACATAAAATAGAAAAATTGAACAATAATAAACCAACTTTGTATTAATCCTCGATATTGTTATCATAACTTTCTTTGTGCTCATATATCACCATAGGATGACCTAGGGAATACATGAACAAATTTATACCTAAAACCCTAGTGAGGGAATCAATATAGTAAAAAAACATATTGCATGGGTTGGAAGGTATAACATGATGACATAAAAATTCATGAAACATGAATAATCATGTGGAAGCATAACATGTTAAAAAATGAGAACATGTTAAAATGGAATAATATGTAGCTTTTGACAGTATACAACATGACATAAACATGATTCATGTCTAATTTCCAAGACTATATCACATGATGGACAAAGTACAATTAAGTAATTAGGTTTACTACACATACCAACATGATATATTATGAGAGTAAACATTAACCACATAATTTTAGTTCTATCTTGGATCAACCATCATAACATGTTCATACATATGTTTTCCATATGAAGAATCAAACAAAATGAATAAACAAGAGGGTTTCCCATGGAATGAAATGGTTATCATAATCCAGACATAAGGAATACCCAATGGGTGTATCTTAATTATTTACATGAAATAATGGATTTAAATTATATATAGAAATTTATAAGGGAGGATTGGTATATATTATGAAAAATTATGTTAAAATTAAATGAAAACATGTAAAAAGAGTGTTTAAGAAAATTTATAAATGGAATACTATTGTGACGTTTAAGGGAAAATACAAAAGAGTCTTTAAAGAAGATATTGGAATAATTGTTTGCATAAAACAAAAAATGAAATACAATAGTTTTTCATGATAAAAAATTATATTCTAAAAATATTGGTGGATTAAAAAATATTATTAATAGTAATTGAAAATGTGTATTGAATTAGGATTTCCCATTAATTGAGCTTTCTTATCAAGAGTAATTAAAAAAGAGAACCTTATAAAAATGTATTTCGCCATTAAATAAAGAAGAATTTAGAATGGTGCATATTTTTGAAAAATAAAAATATAATTTATGAGTATTAAATTGGAATAATTAATAATTTTATTAGGGTAAATAGAGATAAATCATAATCTGAAGGGGAAAATGGAGGTTTAGATAAAATCCATTACCTTTTGTATGAAAGAGTTATGAAATTGAAACTAATATCTTGAATAATCAAATTAAATCCACTAACTAATTAATTTATAACATATTTTAAATTTATTTTATTTTTTATAATTTTATTTAGTTCATTTATTGCTTTTTTAGGAGTAATAAGATTCAATTTCATCATTCAGGGAGAGTTCGTTTCATGATTTTGTGATCAGTTCCTTGAGTTTAAATGTGGGAGTTATTGTCAAATGGAATGAAAACTCAATAAGTTGAATGATATTATTTAATTATTGTTAAATAATATAAAACAGTATCATATATCATATTTTTTATAAAATTACAATGATTCAGTAAATAAAATGTTAATAAAAAATGATTAGTTTTATTATAGTGGTCTTTCGATCATCTTGGAGAAGTTTTGTTTTATGAATTGATATTATATATATTTGTTAAAAATCATGAAGCAACATATAATATACATTTTTATATCTAGTTCAACTATAATAATGGTTTTTTGACCATCGTTGAAGTTGGTAATGTAAAAAGAAAACGCATCGTCAAGAAAGACTGTGAATCAACACCTCGCGGACGATGTTCTCATTTTTAGGAAAAAATTGAAAATGGGGATTTGATGATTAATATTACATTAAAACAATATCATTCCAGTATACGTATGATAATTGAGTAATTATGTAACTTTTTATTGTGGAGGAAAGGATAAGGTAAAATAAAGAAAGAATATAAAAGAGAAAGGTGGAGGATTTTACATCCTGAATATCTTCTCCTTAAGAACCTACATAGGGACCTAGGGTTTGATATTTTGGTAAGGCCTGTGAGACCATAATGTGGGGAGAAGGATTGGGAAATTAATTTTTCAAAATATTAGAAATGTTAAAATATTAGAATGTGTGACGATAAGAGATGGTGAGGGTGGTATTTACAAGGGGATGAGAGGGGTGTTTTGATTATTTAATTCATTTGTTTATTATTTTGGATCAAAAATATAAATAGTTTTGATCCTTACCACTAAATATGTTAAATAAGTAATTAGATTTTAAGATAATTTTTTTTACCTCATCCATACATCATCCATGAACCAATAATTCATGTATTTGATATATACCATAAAATAATTTATTTCACTACTCACTAACAATTAAACTATTTTAAAAATAAATAAATTAAAAATTACGACAATAGTTTTTCAAGAATTAGATTTTAAAAATTGAATCCATTTTATGAAATTAATATTCTAAATTTGATAAACTTAATTTTTAATTAGAATCATTATTTTTTCAAAAAATATTGATTTTAAAATTTTAACCGATTTTATGATACTTTGAAAAATTAATTAAAGTCTCATAAAACTATATTAAAATAATAAGACAAAAAAATATTAATTTATGAATATATTTTATGGAAATAAATTTTCTTTTAAATTATTATAGTAACAAAAAAAATATAAATAAACATTTATGTTTCACAAAAATACTAACACATACTTTATCATTTTTAAGACATTAATTTAATTATACCATGATATAAATATATCATGTTTTCATTTATAAGATACATAAATTTTATTTATAGTTTCAAGGGAGAGGTTACTATTTTAATTAATGTCTTACTATTCATAATGTTCATATTAAAATTCTAATAGTCAGGTTATAATCTATTGGTATAAGATCCTCTTTTTCTATAAATACTACTAATTTCATTCATTATTGATGAAAATAATTTTTTTATTGTTTTGTTTAAGTGGTCTATTTTATTTATACTACATGTCATAATTATAAGAACATAATTTCCCTTGATAAAATTTGGGGCCTCTTCATTCATCCCGCTTAGGAAATTTCACCCATTAAGTTTCATTTTACATACTAAGAGGAAAATAAGTTAGTGTATTTACCATTTAATGATTCCTATAGTTCCCTTGTTGCCTCTTCATAGTTATGGTTCCACTATTGTACTTTGACCAAGTGAGTAGTATTTTTGTGTATAACTTTATCTCTATTGGACAAGATCTTCACTAGATTCTCCTTGTAAGAGAAATAATTTTCCAACTATACAACCTCTGTATTAAATGCATGTGAGGGATTTGGTATGTACTTCCATACGTGGGATATGTGGAATACAACATGTATCTGAGACTTGGTTGGTGGATTTTATAGTCTATACGACATAGCTCTAATATGATCATGAATATTTAAAGGGATGATGTACTTGGGACCTAGCTTCTCTTTCATTACAAATCTTATGATCCACTTCTATATAGATATGTAGATGAATACCATATCTCCAACCCTAAACTCCAGGTCCCATCGATGATGGAATGGATATCTCTTTTTTGACATTGGTCTGTATTGATGCGATGTTTAATTTTTTTCATCTTTACAACCATTTATATGACCATTTCATGTCCTAGAATCTTTTGTTCATGGACTTCATCCCAGCTTGCTACTATTTTTAATCCATTCATATAATGGGATTCAAATGGAGGCATTCAGATTCTTTAGTTGAAACTATTTTTATAATAGAACTCAATATGAGTTATATAGTGTTCTCATCATCCCTTTATGTTAAGTTAATATGTTACCAAAATGTATTCCAATGTCTCAATAGTTTTATTAGACAGGTTATCATTTTGAGGATGATAAGCCATATTGAAGTTCATATCAGTGTTTTGATAATGTTGGAGATTTTTCAATAACATATAGGTTAATTTTAGATATTTATCATATATAATCAATAGTCATACCCCATGAATCCTCACAATTTTTTGATTTATATCTATGAAAGTTAAACGATTGTTAATTTATCTATTATTAAAATAAAGTGATTAGAATCTATAAGTTGAACGATAATGACCCTTATTTCATTTTTTCATCTGGTTGTCGTTCAAATTCTAGTAATTAAGTCCATGGTTATATTTTCCCATTTTCATATTCGTATGGGTAATTGTTTCATATTCCCATTAGAATTTTGTCTTTTAGACTTCACTTTTTTACATACCAAGCACTATGATGTATATTTAGTTATCTCTTTTTTCATATTATCCCACCAATAGTTCTCTCAGAGATCTCAGTACATCTTTGTGCTCATTGGGTAGATAGAGAATGTTGATCTATGTGTTATATTCAAAATATTTTTCTTTATCTCTATTTTGGATCGTATACATAGTTTTGACCCAAATATTTCAACTCCTTCTTCATCAATTTCGAGCTCTATGGATTTCCCCTTACTTATAGATTCCACATTTTTCTAAATTTCCTCATAATTTCTATAAGAATATTTAATTTTCTTCATAAGTTATGGTTGAGTAATAATTTGATAAATGATTGATGATTTTTCATCCTTAATGATCCCTATGTCCATTAATTTCACGCCTAAGAATATTGAATCTTTCTCAATTCTCATCATTGATAAATTTATGGGATCCTTTTTACTTATATCATATACTACTTTATTTTCATTACTAGGATGGTATTGGATTGAGAATTCCTAATCCTTGATGAGATCTAACCATATTCGCGGGTGCATATTAAGATCCTTCTATGTGAATAAATATTTGTGTCTAATTTGATCGGTATATATTTCAACCATCTCCCCATAAATATAATGTTGTAATATTTTCAATGTGAATATCATAGACTCTAACTCTAAATCATGTGGGGGATATTTTTCACTCTTGAATTCAACCACCTTGAGGAATAGGATACCACTTTATCATTTTTCATTAGTATACATATTAATCCGTTATTTGAAGTGTCTCTATAAACCTCAATTAGTTCCCCACTTGTTGGTAGTGTAAGAACTAGTGTAGTGATAAGACACTTCATTGGATGGCTCCTTTCTCTCCCGGTTCACTCCTCTCACTCTCAGCTCTGCCTAGGGTTTCATCCTAAAACCCTCTGCTGTGGGTTCGACAGCATGCCCGAGTTTTGTTCTCCTTCTTCCTATCCTCTCCTAGCTTCTTCTCACCTCCTATTATTTTCTTCTCGCTCCGTTTGTGAGACGTCTCCATGGGTTCTTCCCTGGTGCTTCTTTCACAGCTGCCTCACGCCCTATTTCCAGTGAAGGTCATGTGCTGTTGAAGTCCTTGGCCACTCTTTCCACTACTCTGACCCCTTGTTCCCCGATGACTCACCAATTTAGAAATAGAGCAGGGGTAACAAAGGGGTTTTGGGATTTGTGATTGGTGGTCGACGATTTTCAAGGGGTCTCCCAAGTCTTTACCCTCGTCATCAATTTCGTCACTTGGAGTTCTCGTCTGCTCATCACCACTCTGACGTCACGTTCGGCAGATCCTCTCTAGGTCGAATCTGGAGTGGTTGTAACTACGTGGTTCTGGGTTGTGTGTTTTAGTTGTCATCACTATTCATGTCACGTGTTCTTCCTCATTGGTAATGTTCTGGGTTGGTAGTGTTTTGGGTTGAAAATGATTATTTATTGCTGAGTTTTTGTGTTCGGTTTATGTCTGGTTCTGGTTATGGGTATTTTTTCTTCTGGTTGTGGCAAAGGCATCAACTGTCTTTTGGTGACGCGCTGATGTTGGTTAATTTTTGTTGAGGATGGTTTCTCTGAGATGGTGGTTGACTGCGGTGTTGAAAATGATGGTTGAAATTGTCTTTTGGCACCAGTGTTCCGTGCTACGTCTTCGGCTCTGGTGGGGTTGGACATTGCCAGTGATCTTCTCCACAATGGCATCGCTCAGAGTTCCCATCCGCCCAACCCTGCTCTGAACTCGAGTTCCTCGGTGCCTCTCCTTGTCGGAGTTGGAGCAGTGGATGGTTTTAGGTTCTAGGAAGTCTAGTTCAGCGGCATTCGGGGCTCCTAACACTGGTGTTGAAGTTGATGGTGAAGGTTTAGTGATGACTTCATGGTCTTTTTATTCCAATAACTAGTATCGTGTCTCAGGTAAGTGTGGAGATGAAGAGGATTGTACGACGGTGATGACGGAATCGGGTTGAAGGGCTCGCCGGTGATTTGGCATGAACCAACGATTTTCATGAAGCGACAATGGGTCTGTGAGGTGACAAGGTGTGTGAATCAAGGGATCACATGATGTTTGGTGGCTCGTGGACCAAGACAAATTATGAAGTTTGAATTTTGAATTTTTGGTCATTTGAATTTCGAATATTTCTATGGGCGGGACTCTAGCAGTGATTTTGGTTTACTTGGCATGCACTTGTCACTTGTTTGATATGTATTTGTTTCACAATTACCCATAAAAGTTTCATTAGAAAATAAAAATATGGATTGAAGGTAGTGATAATACTCTTTTTCAACTCTTTCAATAAGTATTCACATTAATTGTCCCTGACAAACATTACACTTTTTTGATTCACCTTGGTTAGTGGGTTTGATTATTATAATAAGTTCTTCAAGGAACATCAGTAATACCTATCAAGACCAAGGAAATTATGTTTCTCTAATATAAATTTTTTACTCTTCCACCCTTCGATTACCTTTCTCTTCGAAGGGTCTATAAATATTCCTTTCTAATATAAATGTTGTACTCTGCCACCCTTCGATTACCTTTCTCTTTAAAGGGTATATAGATATTCCTTTGATAGTGATAACATTCTCCAACAATGATAATTCCTCCATCCATAACTCATATTTTATGCACTTTGAATAATTTTGATCCCTTCGCAATGTATTCAACACATTATTAACATGCTCCTCTTATTCATCCTTACTCATGGTGTATATCATAATATCATCGATAAATACTACCACATATTTGTGGTGGTAATATATATGGACCCTATTTATTATAACCATGAATATTAATAGAAAATTAGTGAGTTTTAAAGGCATCACTATGAACTCATACGATCCATTCCTTTTTTGAAAGGTATTATTGGGAATCTCTTCCTTCCACATCTTTAATTGGTGGTATCTGGACCGAAGGTCCACATTATATAAATACATGGCCCCTTATACATGATCGAGCAAGTCATCTATCAATGGTAGGGGATACTTGTTCTTTATCATGGTTTTTCATCTATTGGTGATCGATGCAGAGGTTAATTTATTCATCCTTATTTTAAATGAAGATAACCATTTAAATCCATGGTGAATCACTCAGGCATAAAAAACCCTTTTCCAGATCCTCTTGTAATTACCCTTCATTTCTTCCAACTCGATGGTATATAGAGTATTTGATATAGGTTGATATTCAATTTGTCACACCATAGCCTTGTATACTCTATTATTTGGTTCTTATAAAGGTCTTGGATTCTTCTAGGGGATGTTTGGGTTGAGACCCAGTAGAAAATTTTGATTTTTTAGATGTTCAGGTAGGTATTCCAGGTCGTCCATGGGTACCGCACGGTTAGTAAAAACTCTTCGGCCCAAATGTGTGGTGAGTTAGAGGTCAGAAAGAACCTACCAAATTGCTAGCACATAGTCGTCCAGTAGGTCCTAGGTAACTGTGTTTTAGTTCTCCCATTAGCAGAGAGTTTTGTATGGTTTGGAAAATTGTGCGGCTGAACTGTGTGGTTGTGCCAAGTCATTAAAAATCCTAACACTAAAATTGATCTCTTTAATTTTTTCCCCAAACTCGAGCTCTATAATAATTAGTTCCTAGTGAGATCATATACATCCCACTTTAACATGGGCATCGGGTCCTAGACTTCAACATACCACCATTTTCCCTGCAGACACGTGGTCCCCACCCTAGGGCCCACCCACATGCCTGAATGAGTCATTTGACCAATGAAAGTCCCAATATTCCAACATATTTCCTTTCTGGTGTGATTTTTACTCACTCACGCACACCCTTGGAATCTTCAATAATGTCACCCATCCTGATCACTAATCTAGGCCATGCACACTTAACTGTGGAGTTCTAATCAGGTAGTATCTTGAAAAAGAAGGTTCACCTTATTGACATGAGTCATATCATTTAGTAATTAAACACTTTATCATTATGGGGTTTTACATTAACCCCACCCCCCCTAGAGAACAACATCCATATTTAATTCCTTATAACTATACACAGGTAGTGCACCGCACTTAAATTTGGGTTCCTCTGATACCAAATGTAACAATTGTGTCCTTTTGAGAGCATAGACACACCGCCTTATCATGGTCGTTAGGTCTTGGAACACCACATACCACCAGTTTCCTTGCTGACACATGATCCCCACATTAGGTCCCACCCAAATTCTCTAATAGGTCACATGACTAATGAAAGTTCTCACATTAAAACACATGTCATTTCCAGTGTGTTTTTTCCTCACTCACACACACCCTAAGAATGTTCCTCGAAATTCACCAATCTAGATCACAACTTCAGTCTAAGTTTTCTTAAGTGTGGAGTTCTAATTAGGTATGCTCATGAAAAAGAAGGTGTACCTTGTTGACATTATTCATATCATTTAGTAATTCAACCCTTTATCATTCTAGGGTATTAGAGGGTACCACTCCCTTTTCTATCCTTAGTTCTCTCGGGGTCCTCCCAAAACCCCCTCCCTTTCTCCACATCCTCCATGGTAGGTCCTTGAAAGTTCCAAAGTTAGTTTCCTTGGATTTTTGTCCATTTTCTTCTGTCTTTCTCTTTCCCTCTTATTTTCTAGGGTTTTAAGTTGGGTTTTTTCTTGTTGTCGAACCATAATAGTTAGTGTTTGAATATAGCATTATTTTCTATTGATCTAGGGAATTTCGATAGTCCTCAAGGCCCTAAAATTTCATTCTCAATAGTTTTGTTGCATCTGTATGTGGCTAATATAGGTATTTCCATTACTTTTATTTCTGTTTCATTCCATTGATGCTTGTGGATTTTTAAATAATATTGAAATATGTTTCACATGCTTTTGATTTTTTTTGGGTAGTGTTTTTATGTCTGTGAAATTTGGGGAATGTGTTGTTTCAAATTATTTCTTATATGTGCATACATTTATATGCTTGAAGGGTGTTTTAAAAAATTATTATTGTTTTATAAGTTTGAAATTAAGCCCTTGTAATGTTATTTGTACTTCTTTATATATGGTAGCTTAGTTATAATGATGGATTGGTCTTGATGTGTGACTTTGGTGCCTCATTATGGTTTGATGAATAATGGAAAATGCATTACAAAGGTTTTTCCTGATTTTAAAATGAATAGTGGTTGCATTGCAATGGTCTTTCTTTAAGTTTTTATGGAAAGTTTTATTTCTGGAAATTAGTTTCTGGTGGTTATTTCAAGGATATTTAAAGTGTGGCATCAAATGTTGGAAAATCCAAGAGATCACAAGGTGCACACATGGATGGGCATTCAAATGAAGATGTCACTTAAAAAACATTTTTATTAAATCAAGGTTTCTCAAATATATTATATATCCTTATATATTACTATTCAAAAATGGTTTCATAGCCCTTATATGGAATTATGGTTCATCTAAATTAGGTTTTTATTGTTTTTTTTGAAAGTTTCCTCGGTTCATGATATTTTTCCTTGAAACATGTTTCGTTGAATGTTTGAACTTAAAGTAATTATTGGTGTTTTTATATATAAAAGAAATTTTTTTTGATTACATTGTGAAATGATGTGGAAGTTTTATTGTTAGTGAATATTATCTAAAGAATTTTAAGGCCTGATGGGTCTATTTTAATGTCAGTAAAGTTATGTGTTTTGTAAAATGTGAATACCCGATTAGCAATATAAAGTGTTTTACAAAATGGTTTGAATGTGTATATAGTGTAGCAGCCATCTTGGCACCTTGATTTTGTGACATATTGGGATATATATATATATATATGTGGTGCACCATTATTGGAGGTATTTACCATTATTGGTTATCATATATTGGTTTCCATGTTTGGGGTAGGAAAGTGTGGTGATGGTAGGTAAGATGAGTCGTGCGTGTGTTGACCTCCTACTTACACAGTTTTACTACCACCATGAGTTCCTTGGAATCTTTTAGATGATGGAATGATGTAATATTATCCACCCTAATTAGATGGGTTGGTACATTCATGGAGATTTTGATAGGCTGGGATGACTCTTCCACTGGTGCGGCTAGGATAGATCAGACAATTGGTTATTAACTTAGGGCTTCACCATACGCCAGAAGGTGGTTCTGAGCCGAGTATGTTTAGGTGTCTTCTAGGGATGATTATAATTTCCTATTAATATTAGTTTTATTGTTGGATTACTTCCTGATACATTAGTTTCTATTTTTCACTATTATCTATTTTTTATCATAGCACTGGAATTCATTATTTTTTTGGTTATAAAATGATAATCAATTTTTGAAATGGTATGTGTCGTGTGTTGGGTTTTAAAATGGGAGGATGGTCTTGTTTAGTAAACTATGAAAAAATATATTTTTATAAATTTCTGCTCAAACTAGTATTAATGTACTGTTTAGAGAAAGGAAAAACATGGATTCATTGGTAATTTTCCTGTTGGGCTGTCTAGCTCACACCCTACTTATACCATTCGGTGATAGAAGACCCGAGCTATTTTGCAGGTTCAGCGTTTGTTAATTTTTCCTAGATCAGGTTCTTGTTGTTGGAGCATGGTTGGTCTTATGGTAGGATGTGACTAAGAGTTCTCATAGAGATCATGTGGTAGTGGTTTAGTTTCATAGTTATAGTTACAATTTGGTTTTCATTCTGTAGTACTTTTAATCTCGATCAGTTTTTTTATTTATTCATGATCATTTATCATTTTTAGCTTGTCTTGTTTTTCTTGTGGATCCTGCTTATTTATTTTGGGATTAATTTATTCCTAGTTTTATGTCTTGATTCCTGACACTATTTTCCAGCCAATTGGTGTAACACCCTAAGATTTCATGTTATGCTTCTCTTTGAATAATGCAGTAGTGTGTATTGTACGCAACTTTGAGTTCTAACCCACACCACAACCAATCAAACTAGTTGTTATGAATAGTAATACCCACTTTTGGAAATTTAATAAATTTTATCTTTAAAAATTAACTTCATTTTTGGATTCAGAATATCAATATTAGCTTAGTGTGAATTTTTGGTACTTTTCGGATAACTTTCATATTTTGATGAATAGTGAAAATTACAAAATTTTAATAAAAAACAAATTTTTTAATCGAAATAATTAATAGTGATAAATAATGAATTTGAGTGATTTTAGAGTGTAATTAGATTATATTTTTACCATTTAATCCAATTTTTGTCATTGGAGACAATTTTACATTTAAACTGGAAATAAGCAAGTTCCAATTTTTTGATAGTTATTATCTCTTAAAAACACGTTTTTTGTTTTAACAACGATAATTAATTGTAAATTAATTTCATACACTTATGTGTGTTGAAATTAGAAAAATGGATTACATATTTAGAATCAGGAGGTCCAAATTGTGTAAATATGTAACTTTTGTTTTCAGATATTTTGAATAATTACTTCAGTAAATATTTTATTTACCATGGTTAAAGGGTAAATCTGGTAAATAAGGGTAAAAAATAATATTATAATAATAATAATTTACCCTAAAACGTGTCCTAACCCTATTTTTTGATACATGTCTAACCATGGTCATCTTTGGGTGGATTTTGGGACCCAATAGATCCACTTGTAAGTGATAATGACATTTTATATTAATAAAGTTGAATTAAATACAAAAATGACATAAGCATATATATTTTAGGAAAACAATTTTTACATAGGGTTATATATGTTATATTTTAGACTATAAATATTCATTAGAAATATAAAATTATTTATTAAATAATTCTATTTTATTTATAATTTTTAGACATTGAATAATTAAATTTATTTATGACACAATAATGATGCAGTATTTTCCATTTAATTAAATAATCAAATATTTATTATTAGAAATGTTACAATATATATAATTTGAAAGTTTTTATTCGATACACGAATTTTATTGGTTAATATTACATGTTAGGATTGCTTAAATAAATTTTTTTCGAATTAATAAAGTTTTTATGACTTTAACAAAAATCAATTATTAAATATTGTCAAAATTGACATAAATGAGTTTTTAAAACAAATATTATATTATTAATTGATATTCTATTCCTAAAAATCTAATGTTTGGACAAATAACATTTATAATGATATTTTAATCATTAATGGAACTCTTGGGGGTCTCTTGGAAGTATATAGTAAGTTTATTAACCATATAATATAAAAATATAAAGTGACATGGTAAATGTCAAACTATTTAACTAAGAGTTAAATATAACTGATAAGGTTAATATAGTGACCCAAACCTGTCTAAAATATATTGGATGAAAGGATTTAGACCCATACCAACCTTATACTTTTAATAATACACTTTGGATCCATTATAAACCGAATATGAATTTATTATAAATTAATACTTTAAGTTTCTTCTAAAGAGCCCCCCCTCCACCTTATAAAAGGGAACCACTTCTAACCAATTCTTCATAACTTCAAAGCCCTTTTTATTGGACAAAACCTGCCCAAATATCCTCTAAACTTACCTCACTTCAACCTAGAGGCCTTACATTAGTCATAAAGCCAACCTATAGATCCCTTTTGATCAAATCAAAAGAAAGAACCCGATGAAGAGGTAATGTTTTCACCACCCTTTTTCAAGTTCCTTTCTTCTTCAACTTCTTCTTTCATTGTTATTTACATTCTAAAATAATAACTATAGTATCATCTATATAATTTGATGTTATTATAAATATGGTACAACCATATTCAGTATTCTATCCATCCATTGAATGACATGTCACCATATGTTCGTACGTACGGCTTAACATCTCCACGTCGTGGTGTAATTGTTATTCAAAACATTATTATTTGGATGGGTATGATAATGACGTGTAATTGATGTAAATAATAAATATAAAATTATAATGAATCTGTATATATAATATACTTTCCAATTATATATTATTTTAATATAAAAAAATGATATTGTCGCTCGTGCGTACGTACGGACTACTGTCTCCACGAACGCGATGAGATTCATTCCCCATTGTATCCATTCAAGTATAATTCTCATTAGATGATTAAAAATAATTTTTAAGGACTTGATATCATTATGGATATGAATAACATACAACTTATCCATAACAAACAAGGCTTATGTAATAAAACATATAAAATAAAACGAGTAAGTTAACACCTGAAACGATGATAATACTAAGATATTATTAACAAAGCAATGTTAAAAGATCATATATGATATCATATTAATGTATATGATTCTTTTATAATTTGATAACAATTATTTAACCATTATACATGAGGTGAAACGTACCCTTGACTAAAGGAAAGTTCAAGGTAAGGGGTTTTCATCTCACTCCTTATTCCGGTGAGATTCAAGCCATATCGCCACTATTACCTTATGTGTGGTGTATGTACTGACCATAATTGTATTATTTGTGAAATACACTTTAATTAATGTGTATTTACATATTCATTGTATGTTACCTCTTTCATGGGGTGTATGTTTCATAAGTTACCAATTTGGTAAGGGTTAATTTCACAATCTCTTTATTATCCGAGGTAGTTTTTACATAAGTATCTAATGGGACATATTTATTATCCATGTCCATGATTCATGAAAGAGTTTTCAAAGGGATTATTTTATGGAAATTTTTTACAAAAACATCATTTCAAATGTTTTAAATATTTATTCTTCTAAATCTTTCTCATTAATGTCCATGTCTTCAAAATGGTTTTTAAGGATTTATTTATATGGACATGAATTTCTTTAAAATGTTAATTCCTTTCAAAAGATTCATAGTGGTATGGGACACATTGATTCAAAAATTTCTTTAAATGTATTCCTTTCTAAATTGTGTGACATTTAAATGTTTTCATGAAAAAGGGATATTTCTCCCAAAGAGTTTTACAAATCATTTTCATCTATGTCAACATCCTTTGATGGATTTTAAACTTGTTTGAAGATGATATATTATGATACAAATCTTCCAAATTGTATTAAAGGTTTTGTGATATGTTTGACTATGGATGTGTTATTTTTATACCATTCATGTTTCATGGATAAATTTTTGACATTTCGTATTATAGTTTCAATACGAATGTTTATGTTATGTTTAAACCTTTTCATATATGGAATGCATTGGACATAGTAAGTGACGGGTGGAGCTCGCTATAGCTCCTCGATGTGTCGGTAGGTCTCATGAGACAAACTAGTGTCTTGGCATAAGACCTTGAAAAAATATTATTTGTATTCTTACCACAAGGCCTTGAATATGTGGTTATGATATTCTGGCATTTTGCATTCCATCATTATGAAAGTGGTTAGTGATATTGTATGTGATTATTCAACTAGTAAAATATCCATGTGGATAATTAAATGGAATTACTTCATTTTATTTTTTCCATATTATGTTGAAGTTCAAGTTTAAAAGGCTTTCGTTTTAGATATAAATTTTCTTAAATGTTAATTCTTATTTATAAAGGTTTCAGCTGTATTGTTATCCTTACTGAGCATCAAATCTCACCCCTTTCTATGTTTTATTTTTCCCAGGATTCCAAGAATTGTATTGTGATTGATATGTAGGGTTAATACAAGGTAATAATGGATTTCGTGAAGGATTATTTATGTTGTTTTGTATGTTAAGAAGTGTAATGTAACATTCATGTTTGTAATATATTTTCCAAGACTGGTAAACCGATCAGTCCTTCGGGACATGATTCCTTGTAATCATGCCAATGTATTAAAATAATTCACCGACTCTGGGTAACTGGGGTCAGGGTGTTACAGTTGGTATCATAGGAAGTTTAGAAATAACCTTTGAATCTAGATTTAGAAAAACTCCGATTAGATCTTATAGACCTAAGATAGACTTTGAGGATTAGTATAGAATAAATTCCTATAATTTTGGTAATGTAGAGATTTTTTAAGTTTTCCAAGAAAATAAATCCATGTCTGGATACAAGCAGGGAGAGGTGGCTCTGGCACAGATTTACCTAGGGGTAAAACAGGAAAACATCACTTTGAGCTAGACTCGAACAGGAACTGGTGCGCGACAATGGGCCTTGCTGCACTCTTGGTTACGACACTCCTAGGGGATATTCTTAGGATAATTCTCATTTTCATTACAAATCATTATGAAGCATTTATGATTATATACTTCCTTAATGAAAACATATTTATTATTATGGATTATATTCATAAACCGTTCAATTTACGTTAGGTATTTTACATGTTTTTAATTATTCATTGCAATTCATAAACTGACTTAGTTTATGAAATTATTCAGTAATGGCGCCCAGTAGAAGGAATGTGAACTCCAGCAATTCGTATGATCCCAAGAGTAAGAAGGATCATATATTTCACGGTATTAAGCCAACATTTATAGGGTAAATAGTCTCCCATGTATTCTCAACATGTGAATAAATAGTATAATGTGTCAATAAGATAAGTAAAAAATTCTCTGAGTCCTATGGCTTTGAAGGGAAGCAAGAGAAGAAAAGGATGGAAGAGAGAAAGATGGATAAATGGAAGAGGGAAAAAAGAATTTTCCCATATGTGATAACTGTGGGAAGAAACACCCTGGATCTTTCCTGAAGGGAATGGGAGTTTTTTATAAGTGTGGAGAAAAAGGACACCATTTACTTGACTTCAAGGGTAATAAAAAGGTTTCAAATGTACAATGCTTCATCTGCAAGGAGTTGGGACACTACGCGAACCAATTTCCAAATCATCAGAGTATTCCCAAAATGATGCTATTGGATAATAATCAAGTTATGATACTACCACAGATGAGGAGGAATGATTAGAGTTCTTATGTTGTTATTAGAGAATTATGTCATTTGAGTGTTTTATCAACAATGTACTTGTTATAATAATTATGGAGTATATAAGGATTGTACTGCAGTACTATTACATTAAGGACTTGAGATTGTGTGGAACAAAGAAAAGTGACTCAATAGAAGGTTAAATTTTTGGAAAATATATGGTTGAGAGAAATATAAACCATAATATGGTTTTGATACCGAGGTAGTGATTTTGGAATAATACATGATTGATTTGGATAAATTATATTGGATATCCATGACTACCTTGAAACTGATTAATGATTTGTATATTCCATCATTGTTGGATTTTAAAACATTTTTTGTTAGAATGAGTATATCCAGTATTCTATAAGGAATAAGGGATCATGAATGTAATCAATAAGGTTTTATTGTAATTCGGGATGTTGCAGTGTTTTAAAAAAATACACGATGAAGGTGTTCACATGTTATTAAGCAGAAAACAGGATATTCACTGTGTTTACCTTCCTTATAAATTTTGGAATGTGAGATTGGAATGAATTATTTGGGATAATTCTAGTTTGATATTATTTTTGGATTTCCATAAAAGGACAACCCAGAGGTCGGGTGGCAACCTGTCGTGTCTCGCAATGCCACGAGACTTGAACCCGCAACCGAAGTGTGACAAAGGTGTATCACCTACCACTGGCCCATGTGATGTCCTGGATTGAATAATGTAGTCTTTTAAAAAAAATCTAGTAGATGAATTATAAATTCATTTTTTTAATCCTATACGAATAGGATAAATAGAATATTATTTTTAAGATCTATTAAATTTTAGAGTGAAAGATGAGTTTGTGGTAGAAATTAGTTAAAGGATGGGACTCTACTTTTCAAGTATATATTTTTCTTCTTCTATTATTCTATGAAAAAATTAATTCTTATACTTTTGTGAAGGGATATTAAAACCAAAAATATGTTATCCTAATACCATAAATTTTGTTGAACCGATGGTATTATAAATCATCATAGATTGATGAATTTAAGGACCTCAATTTTACACTTGTTTTTGATTGATGACCTCAATCACTACCTATAAATATTTTCGTTTTTCCTCCAATTATATGTCACTAATTTCCACCAATGTTCTCTTAACTGAGAGCATAATTTGGTGGTGACCCTTTCATTTTCCTTTTCCTCTTATTAAGACTAAATTTTATTAAACTAATTTCTGATGTGGGTTTTCCCAAAGGTATTTTCTATTTTCAACCTTTTATTTTTGAAAAATAATTTCAAATTGTGAGGAAACAATTTATTTAAGGAGGGGAGCATGTAACACCCCAATCTTCCACAATACGCTTCCCTTTAAATAATGCAGTAGTGTGTGTTGTACGCAACTTCGAGTTCTAACACACACTACAACCAATCAAACTAGCAGTTATGAATATTAATACCCACTTTTTGAAATTTTATAAATTTTATCATTCAAAATGGACTTCATTTTTTGATTCGTAATATTGAAATTAGCTTTGGGTGAATTTTTGGTACTTTTCGGATAACTTTTATATTTTGATGAATAGTGAAAATTACAAAATTTTAATTAAAAACAACTTTTTTAATTGAAATAATTAATAGTGATTAATTATGAATTTGAGTGATTTTAGAGTATAATTTGATTATATTTTTACCATTTAATCCAATGTTGGTCATTGGACACAATTTCACATTTAAACTGGACATAAGCAAGTGTCAATCTTTTGATAGTTATTATCTCTTTAAAACACGCTTTTTGTTTTAACAACAAGAATTAATTTTATATTAATTTCTTCCACTTCTATGTTTTTAATTTAGAAAAATAGATTTCATATTTTTAATCAGGATGTCCAAATTGTGTAAATATGTAACTTTTATTTTTATGCATTTTGAATAATTACTTCAGTAAATATTTTATTTACCATGGTTAAAGGGTAAATCCGGTAAATAAGGGTAAACAATAATATTATAATATTAATAAATTACCCTAAAATGTGTCCTAACCCTATGGGTTGATTCATGTCCGACCATGTCCATATTTGGGCTGATTTTGGGACCCCATGGATCCACTTGTAAGTGATAATGACACTTTATATTAATAAAGTTAAAGTAAATACAAAAATGACATAAGCATATATCTTTTAGAAAAATAATTTTTTACATAGGGTTATATATGTTATATTTTCGACTATAAATATTAATTATAAATATAAAAATATTTCCTAAAAATGGTATTTTATTTATAATTTTTAGACATTGAATAATTAAATTTATTTATGACATAATAATGATGCAGTATTTTCCTTATTAATTAAAGAATCAAATAGTTAGTATTATAAATGTTAAAATAAATATAATTTTAAAGTTTTGATTCCACCCATGAATTTTATTGGTTAATATGACATGTTATTATTTCTTAAATAAATTTGGTTTGAATTAATAATGTTGTTAAGACTTTAAAAAAATCAATTATTAAATATTGTCAAAATTGACATAAATGAGTTTTTTAAAAAAATATTTTATTATTAATTGATATTCGATTCCTAAAAATCTAAGGATCGGTCAGAGGACTTATATAATGATATTTGTATCATTAATGGACCACTTGGGTGTCGTTTGGAAGTATATAGTAAGTTTATTAACCATATAATATAAAAATAAAAAGTGACATGGTAAATGTCAAACTATTTAACTAAGAGTTAAATATAAATGATAAGGTTAATATAGTGACCCAAATCTATCTAAAATCTATTAAATTAAAGTATTTATACCCATACGCACCTTATAATTTTAATAATACACTTTTGAGCCATTAGAAACCTAATATGAATTTATTATAATTTAATACTTTAAGTTTTTCTTAAAGAGCCCCTCATCTCCCTTATAAAAGGTCACCACTTATAACCAATTATTCATACCTTCAAAGCCTTTTGGATCGGCCAACCACTGCCCAAATAACCTCTCAACTTCACTCACTTCAACCTAGAGGTCTTCCTTTAGTCAGAAAGCCAACTTAAGAAACCCTTTTGATCAAATCAAAAGGAAGAACCCGAAGAAGAGGTAATGTTTTCACCACCCTCTTTCAAGTTCGTTTCTTCTTCAACTTCTTCTTTCTTTGTTATTTATATTATAAAATAATAACTCCAGTATCTACTATATACTTTGATATTATTAGAAATATTGTAAACCATTTTCAGTATTCTATCCATCCTTTAAATGACATGTCACCATACGTGCGTACGTACAACTTACCGTCTCCACACCGTGGTGTAATTGTTATTCAAAACATTATTATTTGGATGGGTATGATAATGATGTGTAATTAAATTAAATAATAAATATAACATTATAATGATTCTATATATATGATATACCATCCAATTATATATTATTTTATAATCAAAATAATGATATTGTCGCTCGTGCGTATGTACAGACTACCGTCTCCACGAACGCGATGAGATTCATTCCCCATCATATCCATTCAAGTATAATTCTCATTTGATGATTACAAATAATTTTTAAGGACTTGATATCATTCTGGATATGAATAAGATACAACCTATCCATAACAAACAAGGCTTCTGTAACAAAACATATAAAAGAAAACGAGTAAATTAACACCCGAATCGATGATAATAGTAAGATATTATTAACAAATAAATGTTAAAAGATCATATATGATATCATATTAATGTATATTATTATTGTATAATTTAATAATAATTATTTCACCATTATACAGGAGGTTAAACTTACCCTCGACTAAAGGAAAGTGCAAGGTAAGGGGTTTTCATCACACTCCTTATTCCCATGAGATTTATGCCATATTGCCACTATTATATTTTGTGTGGTGTATATACTGCCCATAATTTTATTATTTGTATAATAAACTTTAATTTATGTGTATTTACATATTCATTGTGTGGTACCTCTTTGATGTGGTGTATGTTTCATAAGTTACCAATTTGGTAAGGGTTAATTTCACAATCTCTTTATTATCTGAGGTTGTTTTTACGTAAGTATCTAATGGGACATATTTATTATCCATGTCCATGTTTCATGAAAGAGTTTTAAAAGGGATTATTTTAAGGCCCTTTTTTACAAAAACATCATTTCAAATGTTTTAAATATTTATTCTTCTAAATCTTTCTCATTAATTTCCATGTCTTCAAAATGGTTTTAAGGATTTATTTATATGGACATGAATGTTTTTAAAGTGTTAATTCCTTTCAAAAGTTTCAAATTGGTATGGGAAACTACGATTCAAAAATGTCTTTAAATTTCTTCCTTTCTAAATTGTGTGACTTTTAAATGTTTTCATGAAAAAGGGATATTTCTCCCAAAGAGTTTTACAAATCATTATCATCTATGTCAACATCCTTTGATGTATTTTAAACTTGTTTATAGATGATATATTATAATACAAATCTTATATATTGTATTGAAGGTTTTGTGATATGTTTGACTATGGATGTGTTATTTTTATACCATTCATGGTTTATGGATAAATTGTTGACATTTAGTATGATAGTTTAAATATTAATGTTTATGTTATGTTCAAACCTTTTCATATGAGTAATGAATTGGACTTAGAAAGTGAAAGGTGGAGCCCTCTATAGCTCCTCAATGCATCGGTAGGTCTCATGAGACAAACTGGTGTCTTGGAAGAAGGCCTTGAAAAAATCATATTTGTAGTCTTGCCACAAGGCCTTGAATATGTGGTTATGATAGTCTGGAATTATTCATTCCATCATTATGAAAGTGGTTAGTGATATTTCATGTGATTATTCGACTAGTATAATATCCATGTGGATAAGTAAATCTCGTTACTTCATTTTATTTTTTCCATATTATGATAAAGTTCAAGTTTAAAAGGATTTTTTTAGTTATACATTGCATTATATGTTTATGATTATTTATGAATGTTTCCGTTGTATTGTTATCCTTATCGAGCATCTAAGCTCACCCCTTTCTATGTTTTATTTTTCCCAGGATTCCAAGACTTGTATTGTTATTGATATGTAGGGTTTATCCAAGGTAATAATAGAGTTCATGAAATATTATTTATGTTGTTTTGTATGTTAAAAAGTGTAATGTAACAGTCATGTATGTAATATATTTTCCAAGACTGCTAAACTGATCGTCCCTTCGGGACTTGATTCCTTGTAATCATGCAAATTTATTAAAAAAATGCACCGACTCGGGGTAACTGGGGTCGGGGCATTACAGTTGGGATTAGGAATTACCTTTGGGCCATGTCATGGACCAAGTCGGGTTTCAAGTCGGATGACATCTCCGGTTGGTTCATGAGAAAATGGTATCAGAGCAGGCCTTATTATTTTTGATGTTTGGTAGTTGGATATTATAATTTTCGAGGCTCAAGAGGTAGTGCATGGGTTAGTTCCTGATCCCCACAACTCATGGAGAATCATGAGTTACAAGGGGTGGTTTGGTAATTGAGTCTTTATCATGTTTTTGTTTGTTTTGGATTGAGTGATGTCAACAGAGGTAAGAGGGTGTTATGTTTTGAGATCACAAATATTAGTGACCCATGTGGAGTTTGATTATATGGTTTAATCTCCTCCTAGTCATTGATTCTTACACGGTCCATGAATCACTACCATGTCGTCGGGTTTATCATAAATGCTAGATCTTCATTCCAGTTGTTAATTTTAAGTTGATTTTATTGTTCTAGTTAGTGTTAGTGAGTTTTTGAAAATAAAAGTTGATTTAGACTGAAAATGTTTTCTTTCAAATGGTTTTAAATTATAAATGTTGGGATGAAAATTGAAAGCATTTAGATTTTAATATTCAATGCTAGTTTGGAATTGGTGAAGAGTTGGTTTGGTTTGACCCTTATAAATCCTTGTTAATGTATTATTGTGTGTGGGTAAGTGAGTGTAAAGTGTGTTTGGAATACATGGATGGGAGTGGATGGCCACACATGCGATAGTTCATGGGAATACCGTGAGTCATTTTATGATGTCTAGAGGTTTTTAAAATTAGTGTTTTTTTGAAGGAGTGGATTTTGTTTGTAGAAAGGGTGTTTGGTTTGTAATAGGTGGTTTTGTTTTTGAAAAGATTCATTGAAATGAGGGGGTTTTGAAATTAAATATGGGAATCGGATTTTTGAAAATATATGAATTGGGGGTTTTTTGTCATGCTTTTGGTCTACAGGACTATTGTTTTTTATTGAGTTATTTATTATGGTCGTGCTCTAGTTTGATGTTAGACTCAGTTTGTGTTCTTCATGTTGTTCATAATGTGCCTCTAAGAAATTTCCCTTAAGGTTCTAATGATTCAAGCATAGATTCTTAGTTTTCTTGAATGTTTCCTCTATTTTGTGGTGCTAGAGGTCCATTAGAGGCTATCATATTACTTAAATAGGTAGATCAAGTCTTCAGGGTGTCAAAAAATGTTGAGTCTCTCTAGGTTTGTGCAATTTTAGATTGGAAAAAGGTCCATCTATGGACCAATGAATGTTGTTTGTCCCATTATATATGGAATTTTGGAGGAATGGGAAGTATCCAATATGAATTTTTCCAAATTTTCATACCTATGAGGGTGATTTTAAGGAAGGTGGTCATGTTGTGGGGTGTTCGGCAGGGCCATCGGTCTTTAAAATTTTACATTGACCACCATAAAGAGCTAGTTCTTATGGTGTACTCTGTGGTTCTTGGGGATCTAGAACCTCTAATGGTTTATAAATAATACCTATGTGCAAAGAAGTTAAGGTCAAAGGAACCTATCTCTAAGGGGTCTTATTCATTGGTTTTGGAGTCTATCTTGTCAAAACGCTTCCTGGTGTGCCATCGGTGTTGTTGGTTTGAGAAATAGAAGTCATATGGTCATGTCCTTCTAAATTCCTTCTCTCATAGTGGTTGTTAGGGTCACTATGACGAGTCATGTATGAATCATTACTTGAATATTGAGTTTTGACTGAGGAATAATCATGTCTAATTGAGATGAATGAGATTAATCATCCATCATATCCTTAGCCACATGTCTCGAGGGGATGGTCGTGCATAATCAGGAATTGTCAACAGTGTGCAAAACCTTGTTCCACTTGTGTTTTAAATCATTATGATGGAAATTTTTGAAGTTTCAAAGTTCATGTTTTCCTAAAATTTTAGGTTCATAGTTTTATTGTAAGGTTATGATAGATTTTTTTTTATCCAAGTAGTTCAAAATATTTGAATGTGGCTTTTGGAGACATTCGTGTTCTTAGGGGACGTTTGTCGCTAACATGGATGGGTTTTGTTTTTCATCTAGTTGTGCTCATTTGGAGATGAAAGTGTTTGGGAAGATCAATTTTTTTGGTGTGTTGGAGCCTAATATTTTGTTTAAATTACTTTTTGTGGGTTTCCATGATGTTTTGAATCTAATATTTTTATGATGTTGTTCACCCTTATGCGGAGGGATGTCAGTCCTTATTGGAATTTTCTCCTTTGCTAGTGTCCTTGTATACTGGGTTGTTTTGTAGTAGGTTTTTTGTTTGAATGAATATGGTGGAATTGTTTTTATAATTATAATAGATTTTTTTTAGTTCAGGTTAGGGGATCCTAGATTCTAGTTATGGTGAGGCTATTTTTTGATTAGTATGAATATGTTGGGTAAATTTGGGTTGGGAATTCCCACATTTCCCCAACCCCTCCCCCCCCTCCCCCTGGATTTTGTGCTTGAGTTTAAAATTATCACATTAGTGGAATTTTTATGGTGTGGATAAACCTCCCATGTTCTCCCATCAATCATGGTCTAAAGTTTATCTTGATTTTTTGGGTGTGATGTGTGATGTGAATGGTCACCCTAAAGTTATTGGTCTCCTTATATTTTAATCGGGATTGGATTTAATATTTGGTTATATTTTGGATTGGTGACTTTTTTGGGGAAAAAGTGTCTTTGGTTGGGATAATTGGCACACCCCAACCTCAGCTACTCTTTCATTTTTTTCTTCTCTTGGTATTTGATCATTCTGGATGAAGTTTGAGTTGTGAACCGGTCTAAAATTTTGTGTTTTTAAAAGATAGGGAAGGTTTTCCAGGTGGGGAACAGGTACTGCACAGTTAATAGAAATTGTGTGGCCCGATCTAGTAGTAGGTGAATCTTCAGACATAACATACCAGATGACTAGAATGCATTCATTTTCTATTCCCAGAGTAATTATTCTCCAATACTCCCATGGAAATATAGTTTTACACTGTTACCGCACAGTTTGGAAAACCTTGCGGCCAAATCATGCGGTCATGCCAGGTCATTGAATATCCTATCTCTAAAATCCATGTCTCTCATTTTTATCCCAAAAATATTCTCCTCATCCATTTTCTGAACTACGCGCACTAGGGGTCATCCGAAAACCCCCTCCATTCCACCCCTTCTTTTATAGAAGGTCCTTGAAGGTTAAAAATATAGATTCCTTGGTTTCTTGGCCATTTTCTCACTTGTTTCTTTTTCCCTCTTATTTTTTAGGGTTTTATAATGGGGTTATTCTTGTTTTCAAACCCATAATGGTTATATGTTGTGGTTTTATTACATTAATTTTGTAAAAGGGAATTTGAATAATCTTTTAGGCCTTAGTATTCCATTCTTGAGAGTTCCATTGCATCCGTATGTGGTTGAGTTAGGTGTTTCCATTATGTCCCTTTACATTTCATTCCATTATGCATGATGATTTTTAAGTAATATTGAAATTTTATTTTCATTCTTTTGATATATTTTTTTGTCTTTGGATAGTGATTTCATGTTTTTGAAAATTGGTGAAAGTGGTTTTGAAAAGTATTTCATATATATGACTACATGTATATGCATGCAAGGTTCTTGATAAAATGAACATTATTTTAAAAGTATGAAATTGAGCCTTTATTTTGTTATTTGGACAGGATTATACTTGGTATCTTATTTAAAATTAATTATTGGTATTGATGTGTGACTTGGGTTCCTCATTATGGTTTGATAAATTGTGTAAAAATGTATTATAATGGTTTATCCCAGTTTTAAAATGAACTCTGGTTTCATTTCAATACTTTTTTTTGGTATTTTTTTAAAATAAAGTGGTATTTTTAGAAAGTGGTTTATGGAGGTGATTTAAATGATATTTAATGTGTGTCATAGGATTTTTTTAACATCCATTTGTGCACAAGGTTCACACATGGATGGGCATTAAAATGAAGTTGGAACTTAAAAACAATGTTTTCATTAAATCTTAGTTTCTAAAATGGATTGTCTCTCCATCTCTATTTATCTTCCAAAAATGGTTCCTTAACACCATTATGGAATTTGTTTCTTAAAAATGTGGTTTTAAAAGTTTTTTCCAATTTTTCCTTATTGTTATACTATTTTTTACTTGAAACATGTTTTGGTGAACATACAAACTTAAAGTTCAGTTTGGATTTTTTATTTATAAAAGAAATATTCTGTGTTGACTTTGGAAAATGATGTGAAATTAAAATTGAAAATTAATTTTAGTTCTATATTTTAATATCCTAATTGGCACATTTTAATGTTGGGAAAATAATGTGGTTTGGAAAATGTGAACACCCGGTTGGAAACATAAATTGTTTCACAAAATGGTTTGGATTTGTATATTGTGTTGTGGTTTAGTTAGAACCTTGATATTGTGACATGTATATATACATATATACATGGATCACCTCAATAGGAGGTATTTCCCATTAGGGGTTATCATATATTGGTGTCCATGTTTGGTGTAGGTAAGTGTAGTTATGGCATGCAAGATGAGTCACACATGTGTCGGCCTCCAACTTACACAGTTTTACTACCACCATGGGTTCATGGGAAAATTTTAAATGATTGGGTGATGGTATCTTATCAGCACTGATTATAAGGGATAGTACCTTCTAGGATTTTTTGAGAGTCTAGGAAGGTTTTTCCCCTGAGGCGGCTATGATAGAGTAGAGATTTGGTTATTAACATATGGGCTTCACCAGAGTTCGGTAGGTGGTTCCAAGCCAAGTACGTCTAGGGGGATTATAGTGATGTTTTGGATTTCCCATGGTTATTATTATTTGTATTTCAAATTTTCAATATATTGCATTAGATACCAGTTCTCACATTTATCTAATTTTTAGCATACCCCAATATTCATTATTTTAGGTTTTGGTTATAAAATGGTAATCAGTTTTGTGAAATTGTATGTGGTGTCTGTTGGATTTAAAAATGGTAGAATGGTATTGTTCTGAAAAATGTAAAAAAAGTATGCTTATAACTATATATTCAAACCAGTATCAATGGATTGTTTTGAGAAAGAAAATAGATGGATTATTTGGTGATTTCATACTGAGTTTTCTAGCTCACACCCTACATATACCACTCGGTTTCGGTAGATCCATTCTGTTTTGTATGTTCGGATTTTGTTCAGGTTTCCAAGATAAGGTGAATGTTGTTGAAGAAAGGTTGGTATTGTGGTTGGAGGTGACCAATAGGTTCCACGTAGATCACGTGGTAGCATTTTAGTTTCATTTTTTAGTTTCATTTTTGTATCCATTTGGTTGTACTTTGTATCTAGATCAACGGTTTATTTATTTATGATTATTTATCATTGTCTTCTAATACTATTTATTTTGTTCATCTTGGTTATTTATTTCGGGACTAAATAATTCTGACTTGTATTTTTTGATTTTCAGAAGTAGTTTTCATCACATGTGGATTGGGAATGCCCTCTATTCCATGTTGTAGACCGGTTTGAGTGTCGGGTCGGATGACATCCTAGGTTGGTTCATGACACTGGTAAAAGTTTAATTGATAACTCAATTTATCAGTCCATAGGAGGACTAGGAAATTCTTCCAGGGACAAATTGGTGTAGTTCCTTACAATATTAATGTCTTCAAACATGATCCTCTTCATTGTATAAAATCAGTTTGTATAGATATTCATGATCATAATGAAATAATATACACAATTGAGATGATAATTCTGAAAGATATTCATCATCCTCCTAACACATGGACCTAATTTTAGGATTCCAAAGTATGTGAAGTGTGATCTAACTTTACTAAAATTTTATGTTATATTTCAATAATGATAGAAAATTACATCCAAAAATAGAATCAAACTTCACCAAATGAAGTAAGATGATATTTTATTGGAGGTTTAGTCAAAAAAATTACCAGGGAAGAGTTATATACATTGGATGCAATAATTTCCCCATTTTATATTTTCATAGTTAATTTAACCCCTATATTTTGAGGTTGTTTTTGAATAGTTCTAATAAACATTAAAAATATGAAAAAAATCTATAGAACAAGAATCAAATAGTATTCTCATTATTCTCAAATGAAAAACCAACATACCTATCACCACCTCATTATCAAGATCCACCTAGGTAGTAGTGATATAATTGTCCCTTCTTGTTTCCCTAGAGGTTGTTGTTTTTTATTGCCTTTGTCAACCATTAACTTATTTAATTGGTTCATATAATTTCCATGTTAATTCTAGTTGAGACACTACACTACGAGATGGGAGTTTATACGAATCCTCCTTTCTTATTCCAAATGTTTTTTGCATCGTTATATCAATTCACTGATAAATAGCCTGATGTGCATCTATTTCACACTAGAAGAATCTTTTTTTCCCTTTATATTGTTCCAAGGATGCATCAACCAACACTTTTGACAGGTGGGATGTTGTGTTTTCATTCTACCATGGGATTAACTATTTATCCACCCATATTAGGTGTAGGGTGTTCCAGGCAATTCAAATTATTATTCAAAACATGATACAGTTCATCTCGTATTATCATGAAGTTTTAATCTTCTGTTACTACTAGACATTTAATTTGAGTATGGTAATCATCAAATTTCATATCAAATTAATTATTGGAAGGGGTTCTCCTATCTCCATCCATTTACCAAGAAAATGAATGTAAAATTATGTGGTTTGAATACTTAGCTAATAATAATATAAAAATATCGCCTTGAACATTAAAGGATAAAACCCAAAAAATAAAATTATATCCTCACTTGTGATTTTATATGTTTCAATATAGGTTGTACATAGTGATATAAGTATCCCCATGGTTATAAAAAATTTATATAGTCCTAATATCCAAAATAAAATGATTGTGCTCTAATACTATCTATAGGAACCCTATCCTTTTACACATATTATTACATGATTATAAGCATAATTCTCCATCAAATACAAACCAAGGATTAAAAATTCTGTTGAATTTTGAAGATAAGGGAATATAGAACTGAAAAAATAGAACTATAATAAAAAATATATATATTAATCATAAATAATGAGTTCCTAAATTCCACTTCTATCTTACATATTCATAGGATACCCTAGAAAATACATGAACAAAGGGATGAGTAAAAAAGCCTAGTAAAAGAAAAAAGATAGGAATAAATCATATCACATGGGTTAAAAGGAATAACATTATGAGATAAAAAGTCATGTAACATGAGTAAACATAAGAAATAATAACATGTAGGAGATGTTATCATGTAATCATGAAATCATAGGTATGTGCACTACTACAAATATAGCTTATAATAGCACTAAAAACGGCCTTTAATAGCGCTAAAAAAGCGCTATTAATCTTAGTGAAGATAAAGGGGGACTTTTATCAGCGCTATTTTCAGTGCTGATAAATGTATAATATATCAGCACTATTTTGAGCGCTGATAAAAACTACCTTTATCAGCGCTCAAAATAGCGTTGATATATTATCTATTTATCAGCGCTTAACTAGCACTGATAAAGGCCAACGATCCTGTGCAAAACCAGAACCTGCACAGAACCTGCCCAGCACCTGCACACATTACAGCACCTGCACAGAGCACAAACAACACCTGCACACAGCACAAACAACACTCACACACAAAGCACAGAAGAACAGAAATGATACATACATTTACTTGAAATCAAGAATACAAAACAACACACTTCTATATACATTTCAAACAATGTTTAATTTGGTTACAATTACATTTATCCAACAAAAAGTTAAAAAAACAATGATGTTCTATCCTTTTTGCATCCATCCGCTCTAAAAAATTGACGTCCATGGTGGTGGTTTATAAACAAAGTACGAAAAATATTTCACCTACATAATAAAACAAATATTATGTCAGTAATACAATAATGAAATAAATAATGGGGTTGCTAAATGGAATTATACTAGTGAGGCACAAAACATAAAATAACCAATTAATGAAATTGGAGCATGGTTAGGGCTAATCATCTATAATAATCAAATGGCCTAATGTTTAGTAGAACATGGGCTATTTAATGATTCGAGGGGGAATAGATAAACCTACAATTTGGTTCTAAGGTTATGATGGTCTCACATTGATGGTTAATAGTTTTTCAAATAATGTGATGAACTTGTGTAAGGTATGAGTTTTTGGGGAAGTATCTCTATATGGTTGAATAATGGATTGTAAGCCACTTAGTGAAACTATACAGATTAGAAGTGTGTGTATATTGATTCCCACATTGTTGGAAAATGATTTATTTTACCCTTAGGCCTAATAATTCACCTAATAAATGAGTGGAGTTAACAAATTTTCACTGTCAACCATTAAAGAGGGTTACCCTCATATATCCCTCATTCCACTCAACAAAATCCTTTACACGCACTCTCCTCCTTCTCCCTTCTCCAATGGGATATCTCCCTTACTTTTGAGATAAATCAAATTTTATCAGTTACATTAAAATAGTGGTGGAATATCTTCAACCCTATTATCCTCCTCTATATTCTTCTCCTTCTTCCCCTAACTTTGGTTTCAACTATTAGGGATTTTGGTCTTCATTCCACAGCATCATGATGCTGTTGGATACCAATGATGGACCTTTTGAAATGAAATTAAACCTTGGCTATATACCTATAGCCACGGTTTGATACCATGGCTATATGTCCCCCAATTCCATAAAAAAGAAGCACCCCTTCCCCCTTCCCAAGGACACCCCCTACACACTGCCCACCCCCAAGAACACCCCCTACCCCTGCACACTCCCTGCCCCCTGAACACCCCCTGCCCCATTCCCCAGCACACCCCTGCCCATTGCACTTCCCTCTGCCCATTGCACACCCCCCTGCCCACCCCCTACATATTTCAAAAGAACCCAGCACACCCCCTACCCCTTCCCCCTACCACTTTTCCCCCATCCCCCTCCCCCAGAAAACCACCCCTTCCCTCTCAACCTGTCCCCTGCACATCATAAAGAAAATACCTTGTATGAGAATTGTGCTCAATTTACATTATACGCATCATATATATCAACACATTCTCATGTACTTTCATTCAATGTAAATACACATATATAGACTCTCTACATCTCATAAGAAAACCCTCTTTAAAATTCACAAACACATTAAATCAATTTGAAAACACCCATCACACCACTTTCTCATTTCATCAAACACATTTAAAGGACCTAAGCATGAAAATACACAAGAAATACAACTGCATTCATTTTAAAAATAACATCCAATTCTATACACACCCCAAATTCCATTGATAACACATTTTTAACCACAAAAACATTTCATACAGTACAGTTAGCAAGCAAATACAGCATAATAAAATCATCATATAATATAAAAGCATGTAATCACCTACATAAAGCTTGGAATCTTCCGAAATCTGCTGGAAAACATAAAACCACACCTCCACAATACCTCAATAAGGACTGATTAAACATTAATATAGAATATATTAATTGAAACCCCTGTTTAACTTGTGGTATTCCATGAGTTTAACATCCCACAAGGATAGAGGGTCATGATTTAATGTCTTACAGAGTTGTAAGACCTGGGTGGATCAAAACACTTATAAAGGTGGATCAGGTAGGTACATCTCTTGGAGGGAGCACTTGGAATGTTTACCTGATAGATGGATCAAAACGCCCAATGAGGTCTGACCCAAGTGTGGTGCATCCCATAAAGGTAATGTTTCTCATTTTGAAGACTTATTCGGATTCCACTAAGGGAAATACAAGAGGGAAAATAAGCGAAGGTGTACCCTAGTGAGGGGGTCACCATGGTTTACCATTGGTTGGGATTTAACCTCATGGAGGCTTCCTACGTACCCTATTTAGAATACAAGGATCAAAACCCATATATTTAAAAGAGGTATGTTGTGGGTATTACCCATGGTTAGCTTCCCTTAACACTAGGAATACTCTTGGTTGGATGAGTATGGATTTTGTGGGGCTTATGCATTGTCAGATTCTCAGGTTCTTCCAAGAGTAGCAATGGGATGAATGGGACATACGTGCTAAGATGGACCATGTGAGTGGAGTGATCCTTGTAAAGAGGCATGAGGCACAAAAAAACTTGTGGATCTGCCTGTAAACATTATTTATGGTGGACATGGGGCTCATCAGATTCCACATACCTTCCATAAACACCTCAAAACATCACGAGGACCAGATTTTACATGATGGTGCATCACAGGGTTGATTCTTTTGATGATGTACTGGTCGTTTGAGCTTGGATTTCATCTCAACCAGCCTTTCCCTTACTTGAATTATCCTGGGACACATTTTTTGGTTTCAAAAAATCCCTCAACGATACCGATTATCTCATGCATCTACCTAGAAATAATTGTGCAAGTCAAACAACAACACATGTGCTCAGATACAAGTTCAAACAAATGAGATATAAAAAATGGATTTTGTTGATCCTCAGTGGCTTCGTCGTTCACCCCATACACACTGCACACCATCATGCCTTACTTAAATATTTATTTGTTCAAAGATCAATAATATGAATCCAGGGGTAGAAAATATTGAGTAATAAATTAATATTTCAATACATCGGAGCATTATCAATTCACCAAAGAAGGTTGTAGGATAACCAATGATCATATGTAGATAACATGAGTAGTAGGAATTCACCTTTATCCTATTTTTGTACAATATTACATTAGGTATGTTTCCCATTTGTTTCTAAACAAATTTATATCATCTTCTGAATATGAGTCTTTGCGACAGTCATGGTAGTATGGAAAAAATATAAATACACAAAGGATTAATAAATTTTTTAAATGAACTCATAATTATTTTCAAACATACCTCATCAGGGATGCTAGTTTTTGATGAAATATGATCTCTTTCATAAATTTACAAAAATAATAACCACAGTCCTTTCCGTTTGTTTGTTTTGGACACTACAAAAACATCGACAACAATAAGTAATTTGTTTTGATATGTGTTTTGATAGTGAAATGTTTTTATATATACCCAGATACTTTTCCAGTTGTAGATCTTGTAGGCGTGCTCATCCTTATGCCCTGGATTCATTCCATGCATTAGACGATATTGATTCACCACCCTATCATAACAGAATCCTCATTAAAAGATAACATAAATTATATAACTAGATGTTTAGTTTTAAAATGTTGGATCTAGTGTATTACAAATTAAAAATGCCATCATGCATGGTCAGTTTGTTGGATATCCATGTGTTGAATCCAGAAAATAAATCTTTGGAGTATCCAAATTGACTGCAATCAGCATCCAATGCTCCCTAAAAATACAAAAAGGAATAAGTAAAGAAAGAAATGAAAATATAGTTTATATGATTAAATTTTAGAGTTTTACCCCTGCATCGTTGGTATTAAAAAGAGTATGTCATACATAATTTTGTTTTCAAATGATTTGAGGAGGGATGACATTGTTGCAGCCTCTTTATCAGAATCTATTTCGTCTTTTGAAGAGGTGGTGTGAGGACTAACTAGTCTAAATTTTTGTTCATGGGGAAATCCATTCAATTGTTTTTCATATATACTTCTGAAACAAATATAAAATGTATTTAGTCAAAATTATCAGAGTATATCAGTTTTTGTAAAATCAAATCATGAAAACTTACATCATGTATACATTTACAACTGAGGCGCCTAGCCATTCATACTTGAGGAGTTCATTTACATTTTAAGCACTAATGAAATCTGATATTTCTTCTCCATACATATCTTTTTCGAAATCAACTATGTGAGTATTGTTGTCCTTCAACTTTGTATCCACATGATCCTGCAATGATATTAACTGTGGATATAGAATGGGCGGGGTGAAGGTGCTTTCGGTAGACCGTTTCAATCGGTTGGTTGATCCTTGAGATTGTTTTGAGCTAATATTTCGTTTCACGCCATATTCTTTGTCATTCTATAATAAAATTCAATGGTTAAGACCTTTTTTCATTAAATGTTAAAGGTCCAGCTTGAAAAATAAATTGGAAATTAATACCTTTTTGGCGACATGTTTTTTTACAAGAACTGTCGGCCATGCGATGAATGTTCCAACAGCTTGTTCAACCGTATGAATGTCGTCATCGTCATTTGGAACAGGTATCTCAGCACTTGGCTCATTAGCTACGTTAATTGACACTCTAATATGATCTTTAGGAAGATGTCTGTTGTGTAGCATGTCATTTTGCATATTGAACATCATAGACCTCGCTACAAGGTGATAGGTGGGAGTTGATAAATATAAATCACAGTAATTTTCACCCTATGGAATATTAGTACAGAAAAGGTATCAGTGTCTATGTAAATCACATTTCATAGAAACAATTATTAAAACATTGATTACCTCATATAAGTCAGGTTTTTAAGGGGAATGGCTCACCTCAAAGCTAGTGGGGGTGGGGATAGATCATCACGCACGAGTTGTTGTTGAGTTGTTTCTTCTGTTCGCCTCTCCCCCATCAATTTGTCTATCATCTCTCTCTCATATTGTAATTATTCTTAAAAAATATATAATTGTTCTTGCAGCTTTTCCATTTTTCATTTTTCTCCCCCTCTTGTTTTTGTTTTTGAAAATATGTTCGGGGGGTCACCCCAAAACCCGCACCTCTAACGCGGCCATACTTTTCTGGCAGCTTCAAGGCTGCTGAAAGTATGTCTGCATCTGGTGTGGTTGTTGTTGATTCTTGTGACTATTTCAGATAGAAAATATAGAATGATAAGTAGTTATTGTAATGTAATAGCGATTTAAAGAAAATAAAATTTATATTATGTCATACTTACACATGTTTCCCACACTTTTTGTGTGTTTTCATCTATCAATATACCCTCTTTATTTACACAAGCCTCCTTCCATAGCACATGGCATGGGATGGATATGGATTTCTATTTCGATTCATCAATCTGCAAATAAATAGATAAACATGCTTATGGTGTTGTTTTATGTCACATACTAGTAGTAGGGTACATTTAAAAGACGTGCCAATTTTTTCTGAAGTTCAGTGTACCCCATCCTTGCTTTACGGTAAGGGTACGCAGGTTCTGTTGCACGTTTTTTATTTTCAGCACTCAGTAGCTGTTCCATAAATTAAAAACTGTCAATCAGAGTGAAGAATACAAGAAAATGTCAAACAATGTATTACCCCACACAATGTACCTGAAAAGTATGCTCCCCACGATGGTTGTTAAATGCACCCCACGCTCCTTAGGATATGAAGTGTGCGTAAAGAGGAGGTGGGTGTGGCTTGATTTTCCCTTCTGCATCTTTAAGATGATATTTCGTTAAAATTGTGTGGAAACCTCTATGAATCCTTCCTGCAACTCTTAATACATATTCCTTGTGCGAGGCATCTACTATAAATGCACTCTGCAATGGATGATGAAGAGTAAGTCAATGTTTTTGTATTTTATTTTATTTTAATAAATTAAAAAAATGATATCATAATGTTACTGTAATCTCTTCCCACATTAGTTTCTTCTTCTCGCTGACAACATGGTGCCACGACTATACATCAATCGGCACACATTGCCGAGTGACGATTCCAATGTAGCTACTAAAGATGGCTCTGTTGGGGTTAACATGTTGGCCTCTCTTATTCCATCCCACCTCAAATTTGATGCCTTTTTCTTTTTCCTTAAGGATTTTTGCTAACACTGTCAAACTACAATGCTCTTGTTTTTTTTTCCTCTTTCAGGGTTTCATTTCCAACCATTTCCTCATAAGTAGTATCATTATCTTCCCCCGGAGTGCTAGCATCGGCAATGGGACCAGTAGCAACAGGTTGAGAAACCTGTTGTACCTCAGCACTGAAACCAGCAACAACAGGTTGAGAAACCTGTTGTTGCTCTACACTAGGAAGACCAGCATCTGGTTGAGAAACCTGTTGTTGCTCTGCAGTGGGACCACCAGCTACTGGTGGAGAGACCTTTTGTGCCTCGGGATTGGGCGCATCAGCAGGTGCAGAAGTCATTATCTGCAGAAGTGGTTTAATATTTAATTTAGATTACATAAAAACAGCAGTGAACAGATAATAACATAATGTAACACAATGTATGTTACAATAAAAAAATAACCTGATTATTGTACTCTCTCTTTTTTCTCTAAAGGCTGAAGAGATTTTACTCCTCTATCGACTATGTAAATTCCTTCATTGTGGTCTCCTCTAACATACAAAACACCGTCTACATTGGGACCACTGCGAAATGATTATGAAGTCCCTATAAAAGGGTCAACCTCTATTTAACTTTCATCTGACCCTTCAGTTGTTTTGGTCGATAACAAAACAATTGACCAATTTTGGTTTGTGGGGTCTGGAACATAAAATACTTGTACTGCATGTGATGCCATTATAAATGGTTCATCTTTCTCCCCTTCCTTACTGAAATCAACTTTCATGAATCCTAATTCATCTATTTTAATAGCACTCTTATTATCAACCCACTTGCATTGAAAAATCGGCACTTTGAATTTCGTATAATCCAACTCCCATATTCGTTTGATGATGCCAAAGTATGACATATTCGCATAAATTGGATTTTTGTCCTTAGCACCGGAAAAATGAATCGCCTCAGCCACAAGTGTAACCCCACTATTCTGCGTGGTACTATCTTCATCATGTTCATTAGTATAGAATGTATAACCGTTAACTGCATAAGCATTGTATGGTAATACATACACACTTGCTCCTCCGGCCAGCCATCGAAGTCGTTCTGAAATTGATTCTGGATTTTCATCTAACTGCTTAAAAATATGGTCTCGAAACCATCCTATAAACTATTAATTATGTGTATCTGATATCCATTTTTCTGCCCTATAAGGATTCAAACGCCTAAGAATTTCTTTATGGGTTTGAACATATGGGTCAACGTCAAAACTGTTATGCAAAACGTAAAGGTGGGCCTGCTCTTGATCTGTAATATTGATTGTGACAACCTCTCTTCCAGAAATTCTTTCACCCTCAAGCCGCTCAGTGTGACGAGATTTCGGTAGGCCAACGATTTCCACACCAGACAGGTATTCGATACAAAATTCAACAGCTTCCTCAACAATATATTTCTCCGCAATACAACCCTCTGGCCGACTTCGGTTTTTGACATACCCTTTCAAAATCTTCATATACCATTCAATGGGGTACATCCATCTATAATGTATAGGACCACATAGTCAAATCTTTCTTACCAAATAAACCATCAAATGAACCATCATATCGAAAAAGGTTGGCGGGAAGAATATTTCCAATTCACATAATATGACGGCAATTTCTCTTTCCATAGTTGGCAATTTTGCCGGGTCTATAACTTTGCTGCATATAGCTTTGAAGAAGAAACAGAGCTTAGTTAATGTATGGCAGACATTCTTGGAAAAAATGCAATGTAAAGCTATAGGAATTATATATTGCATCAAAACATGGCAGTCATGTTATTTCAGACACTTTAATTTTAAATCTCCCATTGACACGATGTTCATTATATTTGATGAATACCCCTCTAGAACCTTTACATCATTCATGAAGTTGCAAAACTGATATCTCTCCTACCTGGAAAGAGTGTAAGTAGCAGGAGGAAGAAATGTTCGTTTTTCACCCTTCACTGGTATCAAATCCTCTCGTATTCCCATCTCAACCATGTCCAATATAGCCTTAATTCCATCTTTTGTTTTACCGGGTGAATTTATCAACGTGTCAATGACACTATCACATACATTTTTTTCAACATGCATAACATCAAGAAAATGTCTGACATACAGAAAATTCTAGTATTGTAATTAAAAAAAACTGATCTCTTTTTTCAACCAGTTTTCGTAAGGTTTTTCGAAAACGGTTTACCAAAAGTAGTGTCCAAATCTTTTAATTTCTCAAACAATTGATCACCTGTTAGTGGATACGGTGTTGTATATTCCTCTGAACTTCCGTCGAATGATGTTGTCCAATATTGGTACTTATGTCGTTGGGTTAGAAATCTACGATGTCCTAGAAACACGGTTTTTGATGAATGTTTCAACCTAATTGACTGTGTACCTGGTTCACAAAAGGGACACCCTTGAGTTCCTTTAATGCTATATCCTGACAAATTTCCATAAGCAGGAAAGTCATTTATCGTCCCATACAACATGGCTTTCAAAGTAAATTGTTCATTTTTGTAAGCATCATACACCGTAACACCTGAATCCCACAATATTTTCAAATCCTCGATCAATGGGGCCAAATAAACATCAATATCATTACCTGGTTATTCTGGTCCTGATATAAGCACTGATAACATGATGTATTTTCGTTTCATGCATAACGATGGTGGTAGGTTATAATTTACCAACATAACCGGCCATGTACTGTGACTGCTACTTTGAAAACCAAAAGTATTCACCCCATCTGTAGATAACGCCAGACGAAGGTTTCTCAGCTCGTTCCCAAATTCAGGATACTCGTGATCAATTCTCTTCCACTGAGGAGAGTCTACCGGGTGATGTAGTTTCCCATCTTTAATTCTTGTATCTTCATGCCATGTCAATTGTCCTGTAGTCTCCTCACTTCCATATAGGCGTCTAAACCTAAGAATGATTGGAAAGTACCATAAAACATTCATAGGACTAGAATCATCTTTCTTGTATCAGGAAGCACCACACTTTGGGCATTCTTTAAGTGATTTACAGTCCTTGCAAAACAATATACAGTCATTTGGTCAAGCATGTATTCTTTCAGAGATCATACCCATCGATCATAGCATTCGTTTGGCATCGTATGTTTTTCTTGGGAGTTCATTATCTTCTGGGAGCATGTCATTCAGGAGAGCAAGTAAATCTGTAAAACTAGAATCACTCCACTCGTTTCCTGCTTTCAAATAATATAGCTTCAATATGGCTGACAATGCTGTATATTTATTGCAACCAGTATACAATGGAGTTTTTGCACAACTCTTTAACTTTTCAAACAATTTTGGGCAATCACGAAGTTCATCTTCCACTATCCATGTCATTTCCTCAATACGATCTTCATCATCGTTCACATTTGTAATCACACCATCCATACGATCATCTTCACTATTCACGCTTCTAATCGTATCAAATGATCTATAAAATGTCGTGTTCTCTGAGTCACTACCTACATTGGTTTTTCCCCATGTTTATTCCAACATGTATAACGTCGATCTATTCCATGATAGATCAGGTGTTCTTCCAACTCCCCTAGACTAATTTTTCTTGAATAACAATAGCGTAAACATAGACAAAGGATTTGAGAAGGTTCACATGCATGATCTTATGCAAACTTGATAAACTCTTTCACACCATCTTCATACTCTTTTTTCAACCGATTGGTATTCATCCATTCTTTATTCATATTCATCGTCTTTATGGGTTCGATCTCAAGAACTTGCCTAATGTTATGTTTTAATTAATCAGGTAGCATTTTTTGGCTTTTATAAAAACAAATCATGTTACAAATGCCTTCAAACACATGTGAAATCGATATACATGGTGTCTGCAGTAGGGTGAACATCGTGTATGTATAAGATACCTGATTTAATCTAACATATATCAAATTTATTCCAAGTTAGTCTTACAAAGACTGAATGATGCCTTTGAAAATAAATGACATTTAGAACAACTTGAGATAAAGGAGTGTACTTTAGATACATATTGAGTCACCTCACCAGCTATGCATCACATTTTTGTGGAATAAACGGTGTGTAGTCCTTACATGACCACTAGGGGTGTATAGTCTATACACATCAAATCTTTATGGTATCTATACATGGTGTGAGTGAATTAAAACACATGATCATAAGTCAAGTATACGTATATTACCAATTTATATATTCCAATGTTCAACAAGAACCAACCAACATTCAATTCATTTAGTGCGCAAACAAGGACCACCAACGGCCACAATTTTCAGTGGGGTGTTTAGCCCATACATTTCACATTATAACCATCTATATCAAATAGTAATAACATGCGAACAAGAGGAAACCAATGAGTAATAGGATAAAACAGTAATAAATATGATGTTATCTCAATGTACTCAAGGTGATGATAAGATGTTGGTCAAGATCAACTATGGGTTGGGAGTACAATAATATTTAATTGAAAAAAAATACTAAAAACTTATCTAGAAAAGGATGAAATATCCTATTCATCAAGTCCATTAATACAACCAATGCATTAGTTAAACCAAATATCATCGCTAAAAATTCATAAAGGCCATAACTACTCATAAAAGAAGTCCATGGTAGGTCCATCGATGTACAACTCATCTAATGGTATCCTAATGTAAAATCTATCTTTTAGAAGATCATAGAACCTCATAGATGATCAATGTGACTATCAATTCATGGATGAGGATACATATTCATGACTCTCATCAGGTTCAATCTCCAATATTCCAACAAAAAAATAAATACCAATCAACCGTCTATTTTAGAGAACTATAAAACCCCATGGTAAAGTACTATGCCATATGAAACCATTATATTCTATATCATCAAATTTTAATTCAAACAACTAAAGATATTTTGGTGTTATTTTAGAAATTGTGATAGAAATTGAATTTTATCCCAAAACTAAATAGAATATAAAGTTTATCTATTTATTAAGAAGTAAATTCTATACCTCATCAGTGAAAACATCCTAAAAATGTACTACCATTGGGGAAAAAGAATCCTACAATATTCTAGAAATATCTACAATATGCCTGACTATTTGAGCCATGAGAAAATACAATATAGATTGAATTGGTTCTACATGACCAGATAGAAGATTCCTCTCATCCAAGTGAAAATAACTTTGTCTATTTTGGAGATAAAAAGGTAACTCTCATCTGGGAACAAATGATTTTGGATTCTTATAAAACATACTAATCCATAACAAAACTAAAATAAAATATTATCATATAAAGAATGGGTGGTTCACAAAATAAATGATAATATCCAATATCTAGAGATAATTCCTTGAATCATGTTATATTCTTGGACTATAATACCAATAGTGTGTCGATGGTGATAACACTATCCAAGCTTTACACCTCCAAGACTAAAACATTTACAAAAAGAGTGAAAAAAAGGAATGTGATTCTATTTTATAAAAAATAAAATAAAGGGTAGATGATATAGGAATTTTACCATTGACAGTAGATGATCAAGAATCTAAAATATCCATAGTAGACTACATAACATTCATATGACCAGTAATAACATGCAAACAAGAGGAAACCAATGAGTAACAGCAAAAAAACTCACCGCAAAGGTGTCGTTAAGCACACGGCAGAGGTGCGTACGTGGCAGAGGAGAGGTGCACAACACAGGAGATTTCCAACTGAAAAGAAAACATTAAATAGGGGAAACCCATGAGAATAAAATAATCTAAAACTGAGTACACCATTTACCAAATCCCACAAACCCCAAAAGACAATGCATGCAAATAAATTTAAATTTATTGATAGAAATCACTATCTGATCACTAATTTTTATTCAAACTATAGGTGAAAAAAAACCAAATAGGAATCAGAAGGATCACATACCTCGAGAAAAGAAATCCAACCATAATAGTGATCAAGTATAGAACAATGTGAACTATATGGAACTCAGGATGGAGAGTATGCCATCATATAATAACTATAAGAAATTGGTGTAGTGAAAAAATCCCAACATCGTATTAGTATTTGTGGTGCGATATGTTATACTCAACACCCGATGTAAGGGAGTGTGATTTTCCTATATTCTCAACAATTACCTTACCATCTTATGTTATCCTCTATAAAGGTGTATTTTAATTTTAACTATAATGGGGAATTACCTCCCATACATCATTTTAATTAGGACCATTTGTATAAGTAAGGCATTACTCACATTCATATTTATATTACAAAACATGAAGAAAAACATCTCATATGTCCCATTATACATGTACAATTTCATTCAACGAAATGAAATACACAATTATCATTCTATATAACATGCAATAGATGGTGTTCACTTTCAACCCATTATAGACCATTTCAATTCATTTAATTAATTCATTAAATTAAAATAAATCCATCATGTAAAATTCACTCCTCATTATTATTACACATTCAATTTTACCATGAATGGAAAATTCACTAATAAGGATCAAAGGGTCTTTAAAATGGGCCATAATCAACATGGAAATTTCCTACACGGTAAATTCCATTAAGAATCTAGGCCAAACACCTATAATGTGTCTTCAATTCCATTTATATACCCTTTTATCAAGGGAAACCTCATTTAAAAGCTTTGACATAAGCTAAATAGGTGTTCAGGGCAGTTAATAATTTGACATTAAAGGGATAATTTTACTTGGCACACTCAAGGGGTGTCCATAAAAGAGTTCAAGAACATCTAACCCATGAAACAAGATTCAATATGTGTTTTTTGAGGTGCAAGTATTAAATAAAGAACTCAATAATATCAATAATCCATCGACTCTTAAAATAGCACCTTAAATCAGGATTTCACACGTTCAATTCAAGCGGTAGAAAAAACATTTACCTGAAAATGAATATCAATAATGGTAGTGGCGGTGGCGGAGGTAGGTCCGGAGGCAGAGGTGGCGGCGGCGGCAAGGCGACGGTGGCAGCAGAGGAAGAGGCGGCGACGGCGGTCAGGGCAGTGGGGGTGGAGGTGGCAGAGGCAGCAGCGGTCACGGTTGTGGGGGTGGGGGCGGAGGCGGTAACAGCAGTGGCAGTGGCGGAGAAGGAGGAGGACGAGGAGGAGGAAGGAGGAGGACGAGGAGGACGAGGGCGCGCTGGCGAGGAGCCTGGTTCAGCATCCACGAGAGCTTGATTGCGTGCAAGCGAGGATGGTCTGTTAGGGTTATTAAATGAAAACTGACGAAACCTTTATCAGCTCTCGTTAAAAGCACTGATAAAGGTATGTTTTATCAGCGCTAAAATAAAAGTGCTGATAAAACATTCATTTATCAGGGCTTTTTTAGCACTGATAAAGAGATACCTTTATCTGCCCTAAAAAAAGCACTGATAAAGGTATACCCCTTTATCAGTGCTTTCTGTTTAGCACTGATAATGGGCAGCGCTTCCCTTACCCTATTTTGTGGTAGTGGTGGTAGTAAAAGAAAACATTTCATAAACATGTGTCAAGGATAACTACTAAGACAATATCACATGGTGGAAAAGGTTCTATGATGTAACTAGGTTTAACCGCTATCCCAACCAGAAATGTAATGAGTCTAAACATTACCTGACAAATTAGAGTGATATCTAGTTGAACCCATCATAAAATGTTTGTGAATATGCATTACACATGATGAATCAAACATATGGGTTTCCCATAGAAGGAAATGGGTATCATAATCGTGTAATAAGGAAAAACCAATGGGTTTATCAAAATTTTGTCCATGAAAGAATAAATTTAAATAATAAATGGATATAAATAAGTAAAATGGGTATATATTATGAAATATTATTTCCAACTGAAGTGAAAAGATATATAAATAGTGTTTAATAAACTATAGAAATGACCTACACCTCTATTGTTTATGAAAAAATATAAAAGAATCATTAAATTGGAAATTAGAATAATTTTTTGCATAAAACCATAAATGAGCTAAATTAATTTTACATTATAATAATATTTATTTTTGAAAAATATTTGTTCCATAAAAAATATTATGTGGTTTACTTGAAAATGGGTACCAAATTGGAAAATTCCCTTTAATCGGGCATGCTTTTCGGGAGGAATTGTTAAAGGGAACCTTGAAAAATATGTATTTACCCATAAAAATGAATAATTGAGATAAATAAATTTTATTTGTAACTTAAAAAAAATTTATGAGTTGTAAATAATAATAATTAATAATTTTATTTGGGGTAAAGAGAGATAAATCCTAACCTGAAGGAAAAAAATAGAGGTTTGAAGATAATCCCTTACATTATATTTGAAAGTGTTCTACACTTTCACATAATTTCTTTAATAATAAAATAAAATATATTAATTAACTAATTAATAACATATTATATTTTTTTATTTACTATAACTATTTTATGTTCATTTATTTACATTTGGAAAAGTTATAAGATTCAATTTCATCATTTTGAGATCTTGAGTTTCATGATATTATGATCTGTTCCCTTGAGTTTAATTATGGGAGTACTTGTAAAATGGAAAAAAATCCATAAATATAATTACATGGTATATATATACTCAAATAATTTAAAATGTTCTAATATATCATTTTTTTAATTATATGATGATGGTTCATTAGAAAAAATATTAATTAAAAAATGATTAGTTTTATTTCGGTTATTTTTTGATAATCATGAACAATTTTTTTATTAATTAATATTATGTATAAATATTTGTTCCATAATATTAAACAAGATATAATATATATGTTTAAAACTATTTCAACCATAATAATGGTTTTATGAATATCATTCAAGGTGGTAATGAAAAATGAAAACTCATCATTCATGAAGGCGGTGAATTGACACCATAGAAATGATGTTTCCATTTTTAGAACAAAATAAATTAAAGTAGTGGAATTTCTTTATTGATATTACATTGACATAATAAAATTAAATTATATATATGATAATAAAGTTAACTTCTAACTTTGTGGACTGTAGGAATGGATAATGTAGAATAAAGAAATAAGTTAAAAGAAAAATGTGGAGGATTTTACCTCTTGTATATTGTTTCCTTGAGAACTTTCTTAGGGCACTAGTGTTTGGTCTTTTGGTAAGACCCGAAAGAATAGAATTTGTGGAGGAGTATTGTGAGAGTAATTGGGTAGAATATTATCAATATTCAAATCTTTTATGGTGTGAGGAGAATAGGTGGTGAGGATTGTATTTATAATTGGATGAGAGGGGTGTTTTGGATTATTTAATTCATTTGTTTATTATTTTGGCTCATGAATATCAATATTTTTGAAAATTATAACTAAATACATTATATAATGAAGGATATCTCTGGATAATGGTTCTTACATCAACTATATATCTTCTAAGACACAATAATTCTTAAATTTTTTAAACACCATAAATTAACATATTTCACTATTCACCAAAAATTCAACTATTTTAGAAACATACAAAAAATCACCCAACCACTTTTTCACTTGTAGATTATGAAATGGACTACATTTTATGAAAATAATTTTCTATAGTTTACAAATGTAATTCTTAATTAGAATCATATTTTATTTTAAAAATACTGATTTTTATATTATAAATGACATTATGAAACATTGAAAAATTAATTAAAGTCCCATTAAATTATTTTATAATTATAATAAAACAAAATAATAAATTTTCAATATATTTTATGAAAATACATTTTATTTTAAATCATTATTTAAATTATAAAATTTTCAATAAAAAATTATTTTTCCAAAAATACCAACACTTAATTTATCATTTTTACAATATTTATTTACATATACCATGATATAAATATACCATATTTTCATTTATAATATTGCTAAATTTTATTTTTACTTTCATAGGTTAGGTTATTATTCTATTGACTAGGTTATTATTCGTAATAGTTATATTATTATTCTAATGGTCAAGTTATCATTCCATCAGCATAAGTTCCTTAATTTTTATAAATTCCACTTATTTCATTATTCATTTATGAGAATAATGTTGTTATTATATTATATATGTTATATATGTGCTTTATAATATTTAAAATCATTATATTAAGGTAATTTCAATTGGTAAAATTTTAGGCCATTATAATAAATATGGTAGGAGCCACGAAATCAAAAGAGCTCTTATTAAACCATGATTTAGTAATATCTTGCTTGATCTACATCCTTCTTTGGAAGACATAAAAAAATAAACAAATATTGGGGTGATCATAAAAATGTAATCCTTAGGATCCCTCCCATAGCCTCTCATGGAAAAGAATAATAATACATGTTAAATAATAGGTAAAAATAGTGAAACTAACTCATCACCAAAACAGGTATACTAACATCTTAGACTCACCATGGATAACTCTCCCAATATATGACATACAAGAGATTATATTATATAATAATGGAACATAAAGGGTACCCCCACTGTAGATTCCCTACTAGTTTACCGCTCTTCCACAGCATCGCATATCAAGAGCCATCCCTCTCCAAAATTTACTATCTCGAAGACACTTGGTAAAGGAATCACAGGCACCTCGTGCATCATATCCTCGCATAATCTCATACACAAAACCATATATATTAAGCATGTATTTTCTTAGATCTGCCATATCATGTATGGCTTGTATCATACATTGAGAATTATACCTCAAGACATCACAACCCATACACTAAGTAGGTAACTCAATCCATCATTTCCTATACATTTCATTCCTATAATAATCATTTGGATACTATATCTGAAAATACATATATGTGAAATAAAAAAATATATCACATCCCTATAGACACATATTTTGAAATATAACCATCATGGATTCCAACACATGTAAATAACAAAAGAATAGAACGGGTCCAGAGGGTGTAGTCATCCATCCTTCCTCCCATTGGGATATTGGGAAAAACACCCTTCAATAGTCAGCTAGGTTTCAGTCACCCTAACTCACATGGGTAGGGAAAGGTATGAAATCACATAATAAATTGGATATAATATATTGTAAAACCAAAAAATTTTAATAACCTTGTCCTAAGTTCAACTACAGGTATCGTTTATCGGACACCCAACTGCGACTGCTAAGGACTATATATCCATTAAGAAAAAAATAATTTAAAAGAGAAAAATTAATTAATTATTTCATTTTGAAAATTCACATTTGGATAATTAATTTACTAGTCATTAATTATAAAAAAACATTATTCCACATTACATTACATTTATCATCTGATTAAAATCCATTCCTTCCATACTAAATCAAAAATAATTCCATGGGTTCTCAAGATTAATTTTTTTTTATCATTTTCATTATATTGTTATCAACCCATCTAGGATATCTAGAAAACCAACGTAATCTACCACTAAGAAGAAACAATAAGCCAATCACATCTAGCTACCTCAAGCAGTGGGTAAAGGAATACTGTTAAAACAAGAAGATAGTTCATCATCCAGTAAACATATTCATAAATAATCATCCCAACATTCTGTATCTAATCAATGGGTAGTCATATTTTTAACCAGTTTCATTATCTCTAGTTCCATCCCAGGCACCCACATGCATATCACAATGCATCTCACCATTACAGGCATTAATTGTTTCCACAACATTTAAGCCTCTATGATCGCATAACAATAGTCATCCCAAGATTATATCCCATTGTGGCCTCCAAACCTCATATCACCTCACACAGTGAATATCACATTCATATCACATCATAAAATTATTAGAAAACAAACAATATTATCCAATTAGTATATCTAGGCTCAAAAACACATCCAACTTTCACACATAAACTATCACTGACGACTCTAATCAGAAGGCTCTCAAACTTCTCAAAAAAAACTAAACTCAGTACCGAAAAATTATCTTTATCACACAATTGGTTATTATTCCATATTTAATTAACTAATTCATTATTCACATGTTAAAAATACTAGGAACCTAATCCATCGTGATATATAAAACTTCTGAATTAATTAAATAATTAATTTAAACTTGCTCAAATAATTTAATATATATTCATAAAACTATGAGATGTACCATTCACATTTACATTCCATTTTTTATTAAAAACAAGAATAAACATGGTTCAAATTATATATCAATTCAATTAACTCATGAAATATCACATTTAATTAAACATATGTCTTGCATCAATTTGATCATCATCAAATCTCAACAAACAATAGATTATAAACATGAGTCTAATTTAATTATTTTTAATCCAATTAATCCATTAAATTTGGATTTACAATCATTACAAATTTTAAAATTCTACTCAGAGAATAAGAATATACAAACAAGAATAGAATAGATATCACATTATCTATAAATCAAGAGGAAACACACTGTAATAGTATAAAGCACACCAACATGTTATAGCTAGCTAATTATTTATTAATCTAATTCAAAAATTATTAGGTTAATCTTATTTTCATCCAAAGGGATAAACCATGCAAAATTTATTATTCCATGTAAATAAATAAAGAAGAAACAAATTCCCTACCTTAAAGGCTTCTCTGTTCTTCACATGAGAATGAACCAATGTCATAGATCCCGATAACCTCTCCCACAAGAATATACATCCATCCAAGAATATCATGATAGAACCATAACAAAAGAATTATAGGATAGACCCCATTATAAACATGGATATGAAACTCCATCACATGGAAATATAGAATACGAGGAAACAAATTGAATAGCTAAGATAAAATAGGTAGAACATACCTCGAATCACCAAGGATTGAAGACAAAGGGCCAGAAATCGATCCCCGTTGAAGGAATCCCAACCCAAAGGGTTTTTTATTTCCTAAAATTAACGAGGGTCATAGGGTTTGAGAAAAAAACAAAGGTGTTTCATCCATTATAGTCATTGTTTACATGGAATTTACAAAGTTTGAAACCACTATTCACATATTGTAGATGTCATTAATCAGATCTCATTGAAAATGTGTCACCTAGAGAAAATAAATTCTGAAAAATTCTATGTCATGTAACACCCCATGAACCAGAATTAAAAATCCCCGAACATTTAATAATTTTGTGAAAAAAATTTACACATCCTTGATTCTCCATTCATCCATTATTTAGTATATGAACCCCTCCAGACTTACTCTCGGCATCCTCTTAGAACCAGGAGATTTGGAAACATGAAAAGGGTCATAAATCATGGATTTGATTCCCTACACTTATGGTATATATAATCATAACTCTTATAATATTTCTATTGAATTAAACCATCATAAAATTTCTCTAACTAGTCAAAATTTTGGAAGACTTGATGAATATTTGAGAAAATAACCATTTAATGTTGGATTTTTAAAATTTTATCATCTGTTAAAAAGAGACGTTAATGTAGCTGATAATTAATATTTCATTATATTATTATTTTCAAAAAAATATATACTTAAATATAATTTCAAATGAAATATGGAAAGAGGGGTTCAATATCAGTTTTTACAAAAAAAAATTATTAAAAACATTATTGTATATATTCCAACATTAGTTTTCATAAAAAATTAAAATAAAAAATACTTTCAAAGTCATTTTTCACCGAAAATTAAATTTATGTTTCCTCTAAAATGACATATTGGAAGGAATTAAATGTCAATTATTGTTAAAAACCTTCTTTAAAATAATATATCAACATCATTTTTTTAAAACCAATGATAAAATATACTTTTGAAAATCATTTTTATAATAACACATTTTAAAAGTAAATTATTTTTGAAAAAAATATATAGATAAATGAAATAATACCCAACCTATTATATGTATTATAGAAACAAAAAATAATGGAAATAGAATAATAAAATGAAAAAAAATTAAAATTTTGGACAATATCTTTTAAAATCAATATAAACATAAAAAAAACTATATCAATAAATTAGTCAGACATAAAAAATAATATGAAAATAAATTTTGAAGGTGGATTACATAATTTTATATATATTGTGAAACAAGTTAAAAATCTATAAAAAGAGATAATTTTTAGGAAATTATTAATAAAATAAATTTGATTAAATTTCCATTCTTATAATGGAACTAACATTATTAAAATATATTATCGTTCTGGTTATTATGATCTTAAAAATGAAACTAAATACATAATTACAAGATTTAAAACATATTTTTTTATTATGAAAATGAATTTATCTAAAAATATTTTGAAAATTGAAGCACAATATATGTAAAAAATTGAAGTATTAACTCATATAAATTTTATATATAGAAACTTTTAAGTATTTAATTTTATCTTGGTCTATGATTTTTAAGTTACTCTTGTTTAACTCATTCCATGAACTATTATAATACAACAAATTACTTATCAAAATTTATATAAAATTACATTATTGATATTGAAGAACTAAAAGAATAAAATTAGACTTTTGAATTTATTATCTTTAAAAAATTGAAACTCACCCAAAAAAGATCATAACCAATATTCTTTATTCATGTGGGAAGAATATGCATAACATTCAATGTCCACTAAAATATAATTATTTTAGAATTAAAATAAGTATAATAAATAATTTTTTAAATTTATATATGTCAACTTACATGTTAAGGAATAGAGAAAACCAAAATTCAATCTCTATTTTTCTTAATTGTTTGTAAATATATTGAACTCTAGTAGTTTGGTACAGGCATTGAAAACACAATGAAATGTATTCATGATTCATTAAACCATAAATGGGTGTGTTATCATGTCTTCTGAAAATACTATAGAGATTCATAATTATATAACTAATAATTTAATTTACTACAACATATGTTTTCTTTAAGAACTGAAATTTTAAATTCATGTTTACATACATGGAAATCAAATATTGTAAGTTCCCATGAATGATCTAAGTATCGCTGAGAGGGTGAGGGGTGAATCATTGATACCATTTTTTTGTTTTCTTACTAATTAAATATCATCCACCTCTTGTTATAGGTTTATTTTACCATTATAGACAAGTCAAACATACATCCATAGGAACATAAGATTTTACAAGGTTCACTACTCAAAAAGAGTAGATACACCCTTGGTATGTTTGGAAATAATCCAATACTACACAATCAACTATAAAACAATCATTTTGGTTGGAAGAAAATGATTTGATTATTCCCTTACATTTTTGTAGAACTATGTAAAATATACTACAGTACATGTGCTCAATATAACACAAATAATGTAATAAAATTTTATTTAAAAACTATGTTATGATTATACTTCATCCACATTAACAAATATGCTAAAAAAATTAATTTATTATCCAGAAGTAGGAAAAAACATCCTTGTATTCGTAATGATACTCAGTCCAACTCTCTAATCTGATTCCCATGTCTGGTTGATCAATACAAAAAATAAAACTCTATCATAATACTGCTAAATTAATTTTGAACTTCTTCATCCTCATACATGAAATTTCAATATGATTTTATAGGTATAATTATTCATTCTGATATGATAGTTAGTGGAATAAGTTATTCCTCTTTTTCTTCTTCTTCTCCCCAGTAAACTTATTCAAGAAAATACCTAATATGGAAACATATTCTCCCAATAATATTGGTGCTTATCTCTCTTCACCATTGAATAGTATATGTGTCAGGAAATTACAAATAACATCCTAATTTTATAGGTGATTCAAATATGGTTTGGTAGGATTCAAAAATGTTTTCATTCTCGATAAAATTCTCAGAAATCTCTATTTCTGTTGAATAATGGTTGCATTTATGACCTCATAAATGATTCACAAATATTATCAAATATTATTAAATATTATTACCACTTCATTTCACTTCATTATTCTTAAAAAAAATCCCCAATTTCAATTTAGATTTTCTTTTACAATTTCATTATTTTGAATGAAACAATTGGTCACTCTGATTTTCTTAACATACTTGAAAAAAATCAGAAATAAATAAATATCATTAAATTTATCTACATTAATTGAATAACTAGTATGATCATTCTCTTTTTAACATTAATATTAAGGAAGAATATTATCTAATATGTTTCTTTGTACCATATGTGACAAACATAAAACATATTTCTTCCCATTATGATGTTATGTACTAACTGATGAAAATAAAAGAAAACATATTCTTCAAACTTCAATATTTTCTTGACAATTATTTTAAAACTTCTTAAGTCTCTTAATTTTAGTTTCTCATGACCAAGTTGATAAAATAATAGAAATAAAAAATAATTTTACATAATTAATGGTTTAATTCAATATTTATCGATCTATGAAATCAATTTTTTGTCATCCCCATTCATCTATACTTATTTTACTTTTCATTGGTCCCAACAATTCAAAATGAATAACATTCTTCCTCTAATGAATATGATGAAATAATGAGTTTTATGGACCAGTTTCAATATCTTTATCTTCAGTAACCTCTTATATTCTCTCATTATGAGAACAAAATAAACTTACATCAATTAATTTCTTTATCTAGAGATATTTTTCTCATAACTTATTGGTCTGGATAAAAAACAATATCTTTGTTTTCTCTTATTATGATAATCCTCCTCATCCTTCAAAAAATATGTTCTTGATGTTCCCACATTGATAAACTATAATCAAATATCTCTGTCTTCATAAACTCTATTTTCTTCCAAACATTAGCTTGTATCATGACTTCCCCATGAGTTTGAATACATTAAATATCAGATTTAGCATCATGTATCTTTTAATGGAATGTATTATAACTTATGATACTTTCTAGAAACCTTCTTTCTTCCCAACAAATTCTCAATACAATTTTATTGAATATGATTAGCCTAAATACGATTGGAATCATTTTTTCTTCCATTTTCTTTCATCAATATTTCATCACATGTTATGTAAAATACTTATTATTTTTGTTAATTACAAAATATTAAATAATGAAAAAATTAATATTTCATCTATGTACAATATTATTCTATTCCTAATTATGTGGGTGAGTCTAATCTTCACGTAGATGGCTTTGGATCCAATTATCATCTTCAAAACATTTCCCAATTCACATTTCCATTACTTTTCTCAATTTACTTTTTTTCTTCAATATAATCATTATACTAATCTATTGAAAAAAAGTAAAACCAAAACTAAAATTAGGCCTCAAAATCTCCCAAATTATTTTTTTTCAGTACCCACTTCATTATAGAGCAATCAATTTTAAGCAATAACACTTAATGTTTTCTTTTCTCACTATTTATTTTCCCCATTCCTTTCCTACTCCCCCTATTTCTTATCTATTCCCCTTATTGACAATAAAATTTAAAGGGGATATCAAAATCATAAACATCTTCTTTAAAAGAATATAAGTATCAAAATAGTTTTCCAACAAAGAGCCTTAACACAAAACACTAATTCTACATTAGAAACCCCAAAGTATAACTACGTATTGTATAATCAAGGTTATTAATTTTTTCTATTACACAACATTCATATAATACCAATTCATGCATCATTCAAATTTCTTATGACTATGGAAATGTTTGAAAGAGTTTTTTTTACAATAATAGAATTGTGTACCCATCTAAATAAAAATATCAAAAAGTTTATGTGTATATAAAAACAACATTTCCAAAAAACATCATATTTTTGTAAACTATTTAGTATATTTTCAAGAATATTAAGATAATCATCGACATCATTATCCATATTTAAACTCCTTCAATTCCCTATATATTAGTAAAAGTATTAAAAAATTGGAAATTTTGGGAACCATAGTTTTTTGGTAAAATAAACAATCATACTATGACACCTCTATAATTATTTAATTTTTATTCTTTTTGTGGGATTTTTCATTAGATGTGTTTTCATCCTTCTTCTCATCCTTCTTAGATTTTGTACAATATTTCTTCTCATATATATAATCTTATTAGGAGGCAGTATAATTTTATTCATCTTTAGTAATATATTTATTACAATTAGTTTGGAACATATTCTTCATGTATTATTCATGGCCTGGAATGATAGTCAAAAAACATTTAGTAACTTTTCCTTTTTTTTCTAATATCTAATATATTTTCAAATTTTTCAAACAACAATCACATTATATATTTTTATCAACTTTTCTCACATCTCTGAAATTCATTTTCTTTTATTTGGCTACAAATAAATTTTTGAATCTTCTAACTTCCTAGCCATGTAAGCTTATTTTATCCAAATAACTAAGAACTATTTCTTTTATGACTCAGTGTGATTATTTTTATCAGGTTTCAAATACTTTTATCATTATTATTCCTTTGATAGGATTGGATAACCCTAAAACATTTTCATCTATAACTCCTAATATAGTTGTAATATTGTGGGTTGAACTAACACATATTCATTGTGTGTTTGAATCTACCACAATTCCATCAGTACCTATAAAAGGAATACCTTCAACTATAAGGTCCACACTATCTAGAATTTTCGATATGTTTATCAAAAACTTTCCATCTTTATTAACATAACACTGTTTACCTCCAACCATTCTTCTATATAACAAATATTTCCTTTCCGTATCGTTTTTTTTTCATGCTTATTGAAACCATATGTAATAAAAAATTCTAAATCTTATTTTATAGAAATATCTATCTTCTCAACTTTTTATCTTCTTAACCACATTGATAACATTCTCATATTTCTTTTTATTAGATAAAAGTTTATATTTATTCTCATACATTGAAGATAACCTTTTATCATTATTAGGTTTACCCTTACATAATATTTCACCAACTTTAGAAATATAATTATATAAACTTGTAACCGTCTATTCATATTTATAAAGTTTTTGTTGTACAAGATACAACTCTACTTATTTTATATTTAATTTTAATTAAAATTTTTCATTATGATTTTTTCTTTATCTATTTATTTTTTAAAATCATTAATCTTCTCTAGAGTCATTACTTTCTTATCATGAAATCATTAAGATTCTTCACTTTTCGAATTCCTAATTTCTTTATCAAGCCTTCTGATCTTCCCCACACATTACATCAGTTCTTATTTAAGATGAAATTATAACGTAGTTTCTTCTTATCCTTCTCAACTATTGATTATTAATTATTCATTGTTTAGTTTTGCAATGAAAGTATTATCTCTATAATGATCAATACATTATTCAGGTTCGTCTTCACTTTCTTCTTCTTAAAAATAACCTCTCTCACTGATTGAAAAAAATATCCTCCTAAAATATTTCAATAAATCTGTTTTCTTGAGAACCATCTATAAATTCTTCACTATCATCATTCTTATACCAAAAACTCCACCTTTTGGATTTGGAGAACTTCTTATCTTTCTTCTTGGAAATTATTTTTTCTTTAATACCCTATTTATTTTAATATGTTCTTGGACTTATTTTTTCTTCTTTACTTTATTTGTATTCACCTCTTTGAGGAAAAGTGGAAAAAATATCCCAATAACTTTACTTACAAAATATTTTAATGGATTTTTCCCTTTATAAATTATTTTACCTCTTTTATCATTTTTTGAAAATAGGGATAAAAAAGCATCAAGATTTATACGTGCCTCATTTTTAGAAACAAATTCACCATTTTCATCTTCATCAAGAATATTACTAATATTTTATTTCTTGGAATAATTGAATGAAATTTCCTGATAAACATTTGTTTTTTACCTTCTTAATTTTATCTTTTATCATCTTATTGGTAATGAGGGTTCTATGAAAATCATCAAGAGATATTTTTTCTAGATATATATCATCTAATAAGGAAACATTAGAAACAAACTTGTCATGAATATTTCTCAAAATATTTTCACAAGTAGTATAATCCTATAACTTTTCACAAAGACATTTGACTATGATGAAAATTTTATTCACCTTGGTAAAGAAGTCACCCACAGTTTCTTATTCACCCATCTTGAGATCTTAATACTTCAGCCTCCATATTTGTAAATTTTCCATATTCAATTTTGTATTGCCTTCATAATTATTTTTTATCTAATCTCATATACTGTTGGTAGTGGAATCACATTTTATTCTCATAAACTCACTTTTAGAAAGTGATTATAGTAAATTATTTTTACATCCTACAAAATTATCAAGGTTTCCTTATCATAATTTTTAATAGGAGACTTCTCGTCACAATGGTGAAACCATCTATTGAAGATTTTGAATCATCAAACCCAAAATAAATAGGATATGGCATTATTTTACCTTCCCAGATATGAAAATTCCTATCATTTATGATTGGAATAAATTTATTATTCCCAAAACTCTGATTCTCTGTCACAACATCATGTTCAAAAACATCAGCAAGGATTTAATTAAGGGAACCCTCGGCTCTGATACTACTTGTAACAACCCAATAATGATCGAAGAATCTTTGAGTGGGGGAGTGTTTGAATCACTAATAACTTTTTTTTTAGATTCCTTACTAATGAAAAAACCATAACCTCCAATTAAATATTTCTTTCCCTGCTGAATACAAGTCATACACACATCCATGGGAATATAATAATTTACATGTTTCATAACTCAAAAATAGTATCTATGTCCTTGGTATGGTTTTTAAATGATCCAATACCACAATATCTAATAGAAAACATTCTTTTTGTGTGGAATAAAACAAGTAAGATATGACCTTACACTCGTGTAGCACTATGTAAACAATACAATGGTGCATGTGCTCCCTTTATTACATATTATTTAATAAAATGTTTTTTAACAACTATGTTACAGTGATTCTTGATCAAATTTATCAATTATGATCTTTAAAAATAATTCTTCACTTTCTTACCCAATAGTAGGAAAGAACATCATAGAATTTGTAATGATACTCAGTCTAATACATCAATCTAATTTCCATTCCTAATTACTCAATATAGAAAATATAACTTTATTTGAATACCATTGAAAAAATTATGAACTTATACTTCCTTAGTTAAAAAATATTAAAACAATTTTCCCAGTCTGATCACCTATCCCAATATGATATTTAATGAAAAATGATCTTCATATTATACTTCTTATTCTTCGATATGGTAAAATTATTTAAGAAAAAATTAATTCGGAAACTTCTTCTACCTATAACATCTATGCTTCTCTACCTTATCCTATGAATAGTACATGTTTTAGAAATGTTAAAAGTATTTCCTCTTTTTATAGGTGAGTCAAATATGCTTTGTGCGGGATTCTAAAATATTTTCCTACTCAACAAAATTACCAAAAAGTTATATTTCCATTGAATTATGGATACATTTATGACTTCTTCAATGCTTATCAACTCTTAACCAATATTAATAATTCTTCTTAAAACTTTGTATCACTTCAGTATTAATAAAAATATTCATTCCAATTATGAATATGAATTTCCATTATGATTTCTTCATTACAATGCAGTAATTCGTCACTCTTATTTTCTTGACCCGGATGAAAAAAATATGAACTACAGACATCTCATTACATTTCTCTATATCTATGGAAAAACTAGTATGCCTATTCATATTTTATCATAATAATAAACACTGTAGATTCTTCAATTTGTTTCTCTGTACTATTTTTGAAAAATTTAAAACATATTTTCTCTAATTACAATGCTCAGTACCTCCAAATGAAAATTAAATATAACATATTATTTTAACATCAAGATCATCTTTACAATTCATCTGAAACTTCATCAAATTCTTTAAGTTCATTTCTCTCATCCCACATGAAACCAAAATTGGGAATAAAAAAAATCAACCAGATGAATGGTTTACTACATTGTTGATAGGTCTCTATATTTTTTTCATATCATCCTCATTCATCTTTACTTTTTTTACTTACCATTGGTCCCAACAATTAAAAATGAAAAAAATCTTTCTCTGATGAATATTATGTCATAATGAGTTTGATGGACCAGTATCAATATCTTTGACTTCAATAAATTCTTCACTTTAATGATTAATATAATAAAAGAAACTTCATACACAAAATATCTTTCTATGAATATTTTTTCTCATAAATTATAGGTCTGATAGAATAGTAATACCATTAGTTTCTCTTATTATGATCATCCTCATCAACCTTAAAGAAAATATGTGTCCAATATTCTCACACCGATGGAATGAGACTATACATTTTCATATTCACAAACATTATTTTCTTACCAAATTCAACTTGTATCATGAATTCATCATGATTTATAATACATTTAATATCATCTTTATCGTCATATGACTTGTAATTGAATGTATTGGAACATCCCATTATTTTTACCAAAATTATTTCTTTCAAACCAGTACTCAATGTGATTATAATAAATACGATTTGAAACACCTTTTCTCCCCCTTTCATTCATCAATCTTGAATCACATATTTTATATAATACTTATGTTTTTTCTGAATTTTAAAAAAATAAATCATTGTCTTATTCACATCGGATCCATGTAGAATATGATTCCATTATTCTTTATTATGGTGCCTTTAATATTCATGCCAATTATTTTGGATCTGATTCACATCTTCCAAACATTTCTCAATTCCCCTTTACATTACTTTTCTCAATATAATATTTTTCTTCAAAATAATAAATATATTGATCTATAGAAAACAAATACAACCAAAAAAAACTTGCTTCTAACAAATGTCACATGATTACTGAGATCTCATTAAAATTTAATGAATCCATGATCTATTTTATTGATATATTTTACATAATATGCATCCCATTTATTTCAGTATTCATACAAAAAATACTCTCCTACATAAATAAATGTTTAGTTAAAATTTTATCCCTTCAGAAACCTAAGGATCATTTGAAACTGATGGTTTCAGAAACTATTGTTTCATTAAAATGATTACTTAGATTTTAGATACTATTATGTATGATTATTGTAAGAAAAAATTGTATATAATTTTAATTTAGAAATAAATAATAATTTAAAAACAACACATACCTCATATTTAAACTGATGAAAAAAACTATCTATCCAATGTAAAAAATGAACAATACACTCTCCAACTATGGAAACCACCATAGTTGGTAGTGACCCTGGAGTAGTTTGAACAATAATATCCCCAACCACTACTCCTACAAGATATTAAAACTTAATATGATTCTTGTGTGTTGTCATCAAATTGAAAATTTGAAAATTTATTATCCAAATGATTTCAATAGAAGTGGTTAGCAGGGTAAACCCATTGGGAGAATGTTCATATATAGTAGGAATGTCCTCTTGGAAAAATGTTTAGGTGGATGATATTTTAACATGATCAACAATTAAAAATTTAAAACACCAAAAAACTATTTATAAATGGTTACCTAGATTATCTAAAATTATCTAAGTGAACTAAATTAATATATAATGTAAATATGTGGATATGGATGTGTAAGATCTTTATTGGTTATTCAGGTGCACAAAATAATTATTAATTAATTCCATATAACTGAATATTTATTTATCCAATTATAAATGATTGAAAATTTATCTTATTACTATTAGTCCTCATTGTCAAATTTTATGCTTCATTCTAACTTCTTATATAAATTATTTTTTGTTCCATTCTATAATTTGATAAATAATTTTCACATCATTTTAGCATCAAATATCTTAGTGGAATTTAATAAACCATTTATCAAAAAGTTAATGTATCTATCTATGATGGTTTGACACACATGAGATCACTTATTAGGTATAACTCATTCTTGTTTTTAGGGGATTTATTAACAAAAAAATTAATTTATTAATTAATATAATTATTTTTTTATTTAATCACATATGATTTACAATTTTCTCACACGTGGTACCAAGATCAAAAAAATTTCTAATGATCTCTCACCTGTGATTTATTATTAGGTATCACATGAATGATCACCAAGGCATGTCTGAACAATCAACATCACTATAGTTTTAGATGCAAATATAAATTTATAAATAATAATTCAATAAATATGAATTAATTGTAAATGAAAATATGAAACCAAAATAAAGGCATACAATTACAATCACATTCATCAATACTCCATCACCATGAAAATTATCCCTCCATAACAGCATAAACAAGACACATAAGTAACCATTCTTTTTTCATTGTTAAGATCACATGAAACAACTATTGAAAATAAATTAATAAGAACCATCATTAGTCAGTTACTTTTTTATAAATATGATCCTTTATTCATGTTTTTGAACTACTTAATAACTCCAGGGAGATGAATGGTGATCAGTACCAACTTCAAGGATGAGATGTGTGTATGTTAATTGAAGGGATGTGATGTGATCTTGGTTCTTGTATGTGAAAATAATGAGGATAGATTAATGGGATCATTCTGCATAGGGAGACAGTCTGATGATAGTATCTTTTTATAGTATGGATGGACTCCTAATGTTAAATTCATGTGATGGATTGGATGAAGGATTCATAATATAGGGGAGGAGGGAATTGAGTCATGGATGGACCTATGTGTTATCTGAATGATGTGAACACTGAAACTTGTGTGTAATATTAGTGGGATGATGGATACCCCTCTCTAAATCCCCCCTTATTTTATATCGAACCCCTCAAGAAGAATCCCCACACCCCTCTTCCCAACCCCCCAATAGGTAGATTAAGATCCCCCATGCCTATTTGTACTACAAGAAAAGTGGGAGTTCAAAATGAAAAATAGTAATAAAAACATAAAACTAAAAATGATATTCATTTTCATTATTAATAATAACAAGTGTTATGTTATAAAAATTGTAATAATAAAACTATTAACTACTAAGTATTAGATAATAATAAGAATAACAATAATAGATTATTAGAAATAATATTACATAAAACATAAATGTAATTAGAGTTATAGTTATATATGTAAAAATTATATAATACTAAAACTACTAAATAATTATAATATAATTGAATGATAACTAAAATATTAATACCTGTAATATTTATAATACTGAAATTTATGGTATAAAATATAAATTATTATAGGATATTAATATATAATAATATACACTAAAAATAATATTACTGACAAATATTAATATTTAATTAAAATTAATAATATAAAATTAATAAAATACTACAAAACTATAAAATAATTAAAAAACATTAAAATTGGATAGAATAACTAATTAAAACATAGTTAGGAAATTATATAAATCTAAGTGAAATCCAGGTGAATCACTGATTATGTACATAATATCCTAGATAATGTATGATTTGGAACACTAAAATATGTATATCGGGGTCCCCATCAGGAAACTCATATTATATAGTATTATCTAATCTTGGAGGTAGTAGATCTTGGTATGAATGTTTTACATGATATATAGGTTTTACCAATCTCTACATTTTTGTAAACTTAGATTGTATGAACAATTTAATTTTTTTCATATATCGACTAAGTAAAATATTACAGTTTAGCTATCAAGGAATAATTTATTCATTGTATTTTTTATCCCTATATATCAAACTAGGATAACCCAAAATATTTTTATGCCTAACGTATATGTCATGTTTTTAGAATCTTGTGTTTTGTACCACATAGTTTTCTAAGGGAATTTGAATTTTTTGTAACTACTCGATGGCTCGTTTTATAAGGAGGGCATTGGAATGACATTCCTAGAATTTGAAAATTTCAATGTAATGTTTTTTACCTGGATAAAGGCCTCATAAGTTTCCCTAGTGTCTCGAGGAGTTTCAGGAGAACCGGATCCGGAAAACTAGGAATTGAAGGACCAACAGAGGGCACACGGTTTTTCTAAAAATTTGTGGCCCACATCAGGAAATTTTGTGGATTATTTTAAGGGGATAGAGTTTGTCACATGGGTTGTGTGTAGTTTTCCAAATTGTGCACCTACCCACACGGTTAGTGGGAGAGGCAGTACCTAATAACTATTCACCACATGGTTGGTGCATGGATTCCAGACTATGTTCCCAACCCATGGAAGGTTCTCTAGGTTCCAAATAGAGGGTACATGCTTAGTGCATGATTTTACAAACAATGCGGCCCAAACTATGCATGAAGACCTATTTTTAGAATTGAATCATTTAAAGTAAAATTAAAATAAATCAGAAAAAACCAATAACAACTTATCCTAATTCTCCCTACTTATCGCCCGCCACCCCCTACCTTGGGTCTCCATGGTAGTGTGGGATGCTCCATCAAAACCTCCCACTTGATCTTCAATCCATCTAGATTTCTCATGGCTTCTCACTCGAATATCCATGGTAAAACTATATACTTCATCTCTTTACCTTTTTGTCTTAGATTAGGTCTCCCCATTTCCCCTCATGATTCATCTAAAACCTTATGTTATGGTTAATCTGGATTTTGATTTCTTCGTTTTATGTCTGGGGATGAAATGGGCTCATTGGGTCATATTTATGTGTATTCTGACATCCCCCATGAAATTCGAACCAAATATATTCATTTTAGATCATATTCGTCACTTCAAGGTATGGGTTTCTTTCACTTTGTTTCTTTTCATCCTTTATTTTGGGGATGTAATGTGTTTTGAGTCCTTATAATTGTTTGTTGCAATTTTTTTTCAAATTTGATGTGTACACACACATACATAGGTAGGTGAATATATATATATATATACATATATATATATATATATACCCCGTCTGTATTAAAACATGGTTATGGGAATACATTCTTTTGATTAATGTATATATATATATATATATAATGTATATTTGTGCTGGTGCGTGTAGTTAGGAGTGATTGCCACCAAATCATCTAGGTGCCAAGTGTCATCTTGGACTACTTCTTGATATAGTACCCTATCCTTCCCATTTATTTTTAAAATGAATTAGTTTCCTATAAAATGCATCCTTAATAATTTTAATTGTGATTCTTGATTGAACTTAATAATTATGAAAACTAATTTATTTGAGAAATAATGTCTTGTTTTTATAATAAAACTCCTCTAATGGAGGTGCATTGTCTTCTAAGCCAAAAATTATTGATTATATGTTTAAATAATAATTTTAATGATGATTTTTATTTTCCCTACGCTTTGATGACATTGTGTGATGTAATTCATGTTGAGGACATGAATTCTAATGGAGTTAGGAAATCGATTTTGCCTTTATAAACATATATGGAACCATTCCACCTTCTAAGTGCAATATTTTATTTCTCAATTTGAATTTTTCATTCTTAAACCACCCAAGTGGAGTGTTCCTTTGATTTTATAGTAACAGGAAACATTATTATAACATAAGGAAATTAGTTTTCTAATTTTGGATATGGTTTTCTTCCATATCATATTTGTAATGACCCAGATTTTCCATGTAAATTTTTTTAAAATTATATGGGATTATTTTGATTCCATGAATTCAGAAAAAACCTAATTATGAGGACCAAGGTTCTTAGAATAAATGATTGATATATTTTTATGTAATTAAAATATCTAGTGTGCACTATTTTCTGTAAACATGTTTTAACTTCTAAACATTTTCTTGAATCAGAAATCTAATGGTACTATTGCATTTAGGATGGAGGGTTTATCATATGTGTGACTTAAAATTAGTTGGTGTGGGTATCTTGTGAGAAAACAAGAAAAGGACATAACTATAAATAAAATAATTAAATAAAATTATTTTATTTGAAAATCCTAATAACTCGTGAATGGTGACTCAGATTGGAAATATGATACCACCGTTAAGTTTGTAATGTGGTGTTTTCCGTAGCTGAGGCCTATCATAGATCAGCATGGGTAAACTAGGAATGTTGATATTTTAAGTATTTTTTATAAAGAATAAAGTAAACTTAAGTAAGTATTTTTTATTTCTTTTCAAACGTTTTGCAATGATGTAGTGACGATTGATCACAATTTGTTTCTTAACTGAAACAGTGTGGTGACAATACAATGCTGCAGTGGGATGAAGCATTTTCTTTTATCCTTAATTAAATAGAAATATAGGTTTAACACATAACCCTAGAATTCCCTATAATCTCAAGAGAAAAGAATTTGTTGTTCCGTCCTATTACTGAATGAAATATGATGATGAACACCGATAGATCAGAGATCACTAATCAAGGATCGATGAACGACATTGGTGAAACTAGAATATTCACCAACAATAGATCCAAACCTCGAGGTTGGGTTTAATTTATTTGTGATTTCATTCCCCATTATTTAAACCAATTATGAACATTGGCCAACCCATGAATAGTCTAATTTACAGTTTGATCATTCTTATGGGATGGGTAATATGCGGGGAAAAAGGGGAGTTGATCTTCCAGAATATTTTGTTGTTTCTTATTTATAATCTAGCTAACATGAAAAGATAATTTCCTACAAGAATAAGGTAATGGTCCATTCTAATTATAATATTTTGATCTTTCTCTCCCTCATTATTTCATTCTTCGTTGGCTGACCTCATGATTGTGACATGTTTTTTTGAGTGGTTATGAACGTGTTCAAACCCCCAGAGTGACATCGAGAAGATCATGAGCCCACGATAGAAATGGGGGTGTCCCAAGGATCACAAAGGCATTCTCGGTTAGAATAATAGACAACCATGTTAATGATGGCATCCCACTGAAGAGGAGTCGACGGCGGTGTGCGGCGGCATGTCCACCTAGTAGTTTGTGTTCGACGTCTTAACGGTCGTCGGATCAACGGACGGCAGTAATGGGGCCCATGGTGGCGTGGCTGCGGGCGGTGACTAGGAGCTCCATCCAGGTCAACCCATGGTGGTGCAGACCGATGATGTGGTGGGGAACCACATCAATTGATTGGAATGAAATCCTTCAGACCGCATGTGGGAGGAGCGATCCCGCAGACCATGTGTGGAATGAGCGGTCACCTGACAGTGTCTTCAAGGTGGGAGGGGCATGGCCTACATGCCACACCTGGCTGAACAAACTATCCCACAATGGAGGGTAGAACTAGAACACACGGTTTAGCATCCCATTGGGCATGGACTTTGGGTTAGGCCACTTTGGGCTGGCCCAGACCCTACCGGGTCAAGTCAGATCGAGACCCAATCGACCCAATGTTCCTTAAAATACATATAACTCTCATACCATGCATCTGTTTGGTGATTCGTTTGGGGTGTTTGAAAACTCATGATGATGTGATCCTTTTGAGAGACTCTAAATGAGTTTTTTGGAGGTTATAATATGACCTACTATCTTGTGGAGTAGGTTCTCCTGGAACGAGCATGGTAAGAGAGGAATTATGTGGATAAGACCTATGCATAGTAAATATGTTGAAAACTGTGACATACGTGGAGTACGTCTCTATAAAATATAGAGAGTAATCTCCTGTGAAGATGTGGATTAAGTCTCTTGTGAAAGCACAGAGTAAGTCTCATGCGAATACGCAGAGTTGGTCTCCTGTGAAGATGCAGAGTAGGTCTCCTACGATGATGTAGAGTATGTATCTGATGAAGATGTGGAGTATGTCTCCTACAAAGACACAAAAATATGTATCCTAAGAATATGTAGAGTGAGTCTCATGTGTAGAGTGTATTTCTCATTGTATTTTAATTTATTTTGAAATTCTTATGTATGTTCTTACAATAGAATTGTACTTGATGTGAGAAGACTCTAATAACTCTCTTGACTATACTTCACAGAGGCTTCACTTCATGTACCTATATGGTATTCTGACATTGTGTATTTCTTTTTAGTATAACATTGTTTTTTGGGGTCCCAACATAGTATTTATTTACACACCCTTGCACGGTCTTCTCCCACACATGTTGTTTCCTGTTCAGATGACTAAAAGATTTGATGGGATTCTTTGTGGCCTAGAAATAGGTGGTACTTAGGGGGTGGCCCGAAAGACAAGGTGCACTTCAGCAACATCTGATAGCTTTTGTTCCTATCCTTTAGTTCAGGTTTTCAACTAGTGGATTCTGGGTGCTTGTACTTTTCTTTTTTTGGGCATGTATACTAGCCCCCTTTACTTTCAGTTTGTACAAATTAAACTATGTGGGCTTTCTTAGTAGTATACAAGCATGTTTGTTATGTGTTTTTAGTTTCATCTCTTTTTCTTGGAGATGGGTGTGCGTATATAGGTACTTGGCAAAATTCCTTTCATTTGTTGGATATTCCTACTTAGTGCTAGTTGCCAGCCACTAGCCTATAGGAGGCGGGCTTGGGGTAGTTATGGAACAGGCCCCCATGATGGGTCCTAACAATATTGATGCTTTTGACTAAATGGATAACATGGAGAATGAATATATTTTTAGAAGATGTCACCCCTTCTTAGATAATTTCATGTTAGCATTCTATGCTTGAATTGGTTGAATGACTAAAATGTTAAATGGTTAAATTTGTGGGAATAATCTTTTATTTGGTCATAATTTCCTTAATGTTTAATTAAACAAAATTGGAAATGTGATTGGGTAAACTCATGTAATATGTATATTTTGAATGTGAATTTTAACAATGATTGGGTATACACCTTAGTTTCATTCTTTATGAATTTGGATACGTGAGTTGATAAACTCATGAAATGTATTTGGTTATAAATATGATTAATGATTCGGTATAATCTTTATAAGAATTAAATGTAAATTGTCATATATGAGTTGGTAGACTCGTATGGTGTAGAATGTTAAATGATATGAAATAGATGATTAATTGTATAGATTCCATGGACGTATCTCCATGGATCTTGAACATTGTAGTGGATTCCTTTGGATGAGTATTCCATTAGGGTCTAGATTTTATGGGTTTTTAGGGGCTTTGCTAACCCTTCGATCTGGCTTTCATGGACTTGCATAGGACATTTCCAGTTTTAAATGCTCCTAGGACTCCAACCAATGTCTAATAAATTTTATAGAGAGATTCTTATGGGACTCGAAATGGATGTATTGGTTTTCAAAACCTAGGATCTAGTCCTTCGTGGCTTGAATCTTTCACTTAAGACATGGTCTTGATGTATATGATACATTTGGTTATACGACTTGGTCATGGTAAATTATGACATGTAATTATACGGCTCCCTCATGAATGTTCTGAATTTTCATGTTAAAAGAAAATGATGTGATTGATATAAAATAGGTGGTGTATGAAAGGTGTCACGAACTGACCTAGGTAACCCTCAAACCTAGAACCCGACCCATTCCTTTAGATACCCGAAGATCCTTCCCCATTCTCATGGGCTGGCGATAAGCACCTGAGCATCTAACAACAAACCAGAGGGAAATATGTTTCCCAAACTTATCAAAACAAAATGAATATATAAACATGAATAAAAATAAATAGAGAAAGTCTGATGAATATTTATTATAATAGTAAAAAGATAGCATAAACCAGACAACTACCAAATTATCAAAAACTCCAAGGGACAAGTACAACTATGAAGGACTAGGACCAAACAACAACTCCAATTTATTATGTGGATGAACTTCCACTATATCACTACCAGCTACCCAACCCAATTGACACAAAACCTCACTGCCTCCCAGAAACTCCTAGCCTTTCCCTAAAATAGAATACATACAAAGGTCTATGTACTACCAAATATGTGTGTAGGCTGTGAGTAAACAAGATCAATAGGAACTCTTCCAGGTGTTCTGTAACAAGTCTCTATATAAAAATTAATGTTTTATAAATTTAAATAAAACATGTAATGATAAGTATCGAAGTAGTTTTATAGAAACCACAGTAAACATTTCCCCTATAATCATTTTTCTAAAACAAAATCGTGTATATCAATTTCCAAGAACATTTTCTGTATCATCTTTCACAAGCATTAACATATATAAGAAGGATAAAACATTCCAAAGACAAGAAATATGATAATATTGTAACAACACTGGCATCACAATACCGAGGAATACAAAAGGTCAGGCACCAGACTACTCATAAAAAAACATCTATGAAATAGTACACTATGGTACTTGAAACCAATTATCTACACTCTAGGGCCAGGAAGACACCCCAAAAATTGAAACTCCAATATCATATATATAAAGAACCGACCTTATTAGAATAAATAATCTTGAATTTAGTCAAAAAATAAATTCCTTTCACATTTAGGATCTTTTAATGTTTAGAGCCTTAAAGAAAATGGACATAACACATTTGTGACATTCCACATTAATACATAGTGGATACCATAAAAACAGTACTCATTTCTCCCAATATAAAAAAACTCTTCAAGTAAAATATGATTTCCTTGAAAGTTCTTCCAAAATTTTACTAGGCTTCATTATTTGTCTTACACATCCTTGTAAACTATGAAAATAATTTAAAAAACTTAGGATCAGCCCAAAAATCTTAGTAATGGATATAAAAAGTAGGAAATAACACATTAGTCCATGAATACTTGAAACATATTAAATCATTTTCAATAGACATACTTTCCCCCATGTATAATTACCTTTTGAAACACGGGATGTCCACAAGACTCCCACAATAAATAAGAACATAAATATAAATATAAATTTATCTTATGGAATTAATTATATAATATTATAACCCTCACAGATACCTTATAATTTTTAACCCTCACGACTACCTTACAATTTGTGTAACCATTGTAGTTACGCATAGAGTGACCATGCAGCCAACCACTAACATGCACATACCCAATTCATTGGAGGTAGATATAGGTATCACCTTTCATCACAAACAATTCCCAAGAACCGGAATATAATCATACAACATGAATAATTTCATAAAAACATTTCATTTTAATCGTGTAAACGGAATTTTTAAAAGAGGAATTTAAAAGTAAAACCCCTTACAAAAATCATATAATTGAAGTGAGACTTAATATAGATGATGTAATATGTTTATAGAATGTAAATACACATAATTAAAAATATTACAAACAACATTTTTCAAAAAAACAATTTTAATACCACATAAATAATGAAGTTGAGTGTTAACCCAAAGAATAGAGATCGGGTTAAGAATTCACATGCCTCGGGATTGTCTTACTTCAATCATGTTTAAAAAACTTGTATAATGGTTAAAATTTGTTATTATTACCATAAAAAACATATTAATCTTTATAAAATCTTATATGGTCATTTTATAACATCATTTCATCCCTTAATTTTTAGTATTTTGTTCCATTCATTGTTTCGGGTGTGTTCTTTACATTATTTCCATGATCGATTCATGATGGATTTTCTTGTCAATTAGAAGTGAAAAATTAGAATTGGAATGGAATGGTAGTAAAATATTTCCAGAACCATAAATTATATCATTTATCATTTTGAACTATTAAATGAGTATGATTCATAAGTTAAAACATCAATGCTGTTTTTTAGATCATTTTAGTGGTTCTTTGATAATAACAACCTCAATTTGTCTTATAAATTAAATCCATGAGTAATAAAAGGATTATAGAACCATGTATAATACATAATACATATATTTTAACTTATTTCAACCATAAAAATGGTTTCATGACTAGAATTTAAGGAATTAAATCAAATTGAAATCACATCTTCCACAATGTCGTTAATTCGACACATCACAGACAAGGTTTTTATTCCTTGAATAAGTAGGAGAGTAGAGGAAGATTGATGTTGAATTTTCTATTAACATGTGGAAATCCATAATATACTTTATTTTTATAGCTTTCATTCCTCTTGAATAAGAGTATGGGAGGATACTATAATAATTGAAAAGGAATGGAAAAAACACATGAAAAAGGAAGAGGATTTCTTACATCTTGATCTCTTCTACTTGAGATCCTCATTAAGGCCTTTGATTTTGGCCGTTGGTTTAGACCAGAAGGTCTTTAACATGGGAGAGTAAATTGGGGATGTAATTTGGTATAAATTTTAAAATTCTCAAGGCTTTAGAGGTGTGGGAGGAATAGGGGAAATTGGTGGTATTTATAGTGGAGGGGAGAGATTTCACATTATTTTAATTATTATTTTATTATTTTTCCTCAAGACAAGAAATAATAAGTCATACATGAATAAAAAAGTAATGATGGAATTTTAGTTTGGGATAACTCACTTTCATCAGCCCCACATCATCGATGATACCTCAATGGTGCATAAATTCATTTATTTGTAAAATACCAAAAATTCACTACTCACCAAAAAATCAAATATTTCAAAAAATTATCAAAAATTCAAACCAACCCTAATTAGATCTCTAGAATCTAAAAATGAACTCCATTTTATCAAAATAATTCTATAAATATGAGAAAATTATTTTTTAAATAAAATAATAGTTTATTCAGAAAATAACATTTTTAAATCATTTATTTACTTATTCAAAGATATGGGTGTACCATACATTAAATTAAATCTTATATATACACTATAATAAGTGAGTTTAGTCTTTATAAGTGTATGTTACCATTCAAAAGGGTAAAATTTATATTCATAAGGGTAAATTACAATTAATTAGGGTTAAGTTACTACTCATAAGGGTAAATTAATATTCATTTTGGTGCATTACTATTATTATGGGTATGTTAATATTCTTAATGGTATGTTACTATTAATAAGGTTATGTTAATATTCAAAAAAAATTATGTTGGTATTATAAGAATATAAATAACTTAGAAATCACAATTTTAGATAACCATTTCTCAAAATTCAATACATGGAAGCAGTAAAAAAAATTTAAAGGCTAGTTATAAATATCCAATTAAAACAAAGTTTCATGCATTTCATTTAATTTTTTAAAACATTGGATAGTTAAAATATACATACTTAGAGCCAATTATCAACACTATAGTATAAGAGGAACATCCTAGAAATTGAACCCCCACAATATAATTTGACTTAAAGAAAAACCTTCCACCTAGAACCCAAGCTAACCCATGTGCTCATTTTCATAATCATTTCAATGTTTTGAAAATAATTTCTAAACCATTTCATAAAACTATTTTCAATAATTTTAAACTACCCCTTTTTCTTTCCATTTTTCCAAAACCAATGAAAAACACATTCCTTCAAAATATCTTCCCAACACACACAATTAATCATTCCAATTTGATTGAAATTTATTTATAAACTAATTGATAGGAATAGAAGAATACAGTTTATCATACAAAGTCTAGAGATAGAACCACCTACCTTAAAAATAATGTCACACAAGACCACAATGGGATCCACCAACATCAAAAACCCAAATACATCAACAAAGGCCCTAAGATCCGACCCACTAATCATATTATTGATTAAATTGAGAAAGAGAGTCAGTGGAGAAGAGGAAATACCACATTCCTTGACCAAAAATTCCCACGGTATCATGAACAATAAAGGAATGTCCATCAGAATGGTATTGGAAAACAGATCTTGGAAGAATACAACAAGAAAAACCATGTTAGATCAACATATCTTATAATGAAACCCAAGGGCACTACCACAATAAAGGGAAATGAAAAATCCAAATGATCATTCACCCAGAGAGAGGCACCACAACTGCAATGAAGAAGAAATCCTGAATGGATCAATCTAGAGGGAATGGATTCTCAAAAAATTTACACACAGTGAAATCCACAGTATTTATGTACTCTAATAAATCCACCACATCAGATTTAAAATCCATTGTTTAGATCATTCATAATGTATATCTCCAATTCCTTCTATTTAATGCTTCATAGCTTGAATACTTTCGTGAATTTAATCTATCGACTCTTACACAGCATGTAACCTAGTTACACGGTGTGAAATTCCCTTACATCATATTGAAAAAGTTTGTTAAAGCTAAGTGTCTGACAAATCTCTAACTTTTCCATCATAAGTAACCTCTTAATTCTTTCTCAGCCCTCTAAAAAAATGAGAAATGGAAAAACCACAACAAGGATAAATACATAACTAATATATCAGTAACAAAATGTTATAAACTCCCCACTATAAATACCTTCCATCCCTGGGAATTCTTATGGTATATGTAATCCCAAAAAAAGTATGATGCCACTACTACATCCTAAATGAATCACATTCCCAAGTATCATGAGAATTAGATCCTTGTTTTCCTAGAACATTGAAAAATTTAATCATCTTCTCATTCAAGACTTTTACATGAGAGTAAAAAATCTCAACTACATTCTCCAGAACAAAAACTTCTGGCTCTAACTGAATTTCTTCCCAACTCAGAATGTGAGTGGGATCATGGTGATACTTCTCTAGATGAGACATGAGGAAGACATACTGAATACATGTCAACTAAACCAGTAATACTAACCTATATGCAAACTTCCTAAGCCTCTAAATGACCTAGAAAGGTTCAACATATCATAGAGCTGACATTCACTATTTTCTATGTCAAAAGTGACCGAACCGAGGAGAAACTTTCATGAAAACCGATTCACCGACAGAGAATTCCACAAGATGATGTCTCTGGTCTGTATATGATTTCTATCAACTAGGTATGTGACCAGATGTTGATATATATCCTAAACCATTGATGATACCTCCCAGATCAAACATGGTCTAACTATAAATACTTCTCCCAACTCCACCCAACAATGAGGTGATCTATACGGAAGACCATACATCACCTCAAAGGGAACCATTCTTATCGACGACTGCTAACAATTGTTTTTACCGAACTCAACTAGTCCCTTATGGCTATCTCATGACCCACTAAAGATAAGAACACAAGTACAAAGCATGTCATCCGGGATCTGAATTACTCACTCTATCATACCTTTTGTTTGTGGATGGTAAGATGTGATTAACTTGACTTGAGTTCCCATTTTCTCGTGGATACTTCTTCATAACTTTTTGTAAAACCTAGTATCCATATCAGAAACAATGACAGAAGGACTCCCATGAAACCTCACAATCTTCTTCCCAAATAGACATCCCAGTTATTCAACATTACTGGTATTCTTGGTCATAATTAAATGAGTAGACTTCCTCAATAGATCAAAAAACACCCATATATCATTCTTCCCTCAAGGAGTCTATGGTAATACAACAAAAAACCATAGAAACTCCATTCCATTTCTAGATTGTAACTAAAAGAGGCTAAATAAATCCATATGGTTTCAAGTGATCTTCCTTTATCTATTGGCGGGTGTAACAACAAGACACATAATCTGAAATGTAAATCTTTACACCTAACAACCATAATCATAATCTCATGTCATAATACATTTTTTTAGTTCTTAGATGAATGGCCCATGATTATCTATGAAAATTAAATAATAATAAACTTCTTATGGATGCTGGGATGATAACCCAATTCAAAAAGTGGAGCATACCATCTGATGAAATATATCAACAATAAAAGTTCTCCCCACCATAACGGCTTTCTCTAACTTTACTAAACTCAACATCCTACTATAGACTCTATAAGATAGACTCCAAGATAGATGGTGGAAAATGAAAAATGGTAAAGAATACCTAAAACATACTCCTGATCATGTACATGAAACTGAGAGAAAATAACTTTGAGGTTCAACTCCTCCTTTGATTATTGAATAGCCTATGATAGTACTTTCCTTTTAAGAGAGTCTGTAACAACATTCCCCTTCATCGGGGTGCTGGTGATATCGGATTCAAATTTATGATGGTATTATACCAATAATCTCTGTCTAAAAATAATGTCTTTCTAAAAATATATATATATATCATATTATTATCATCAGATATGACTATGATCCATTCCTTAATAAGATAGTACCTCCAACATTTAAGCTCATACATTACTGCAGCAAGCACTAAATTGTGAGTGGGGTAATTTTTCTCATTTGACCAAAGCTAATAAGTGTCGTAAGCTACCACATGGACATCCTTCATAATATTGCATCCAAAACCAGCACTATAAGGATGAAAAAACACCATGTATCCCTTACCGAGAATAGCTAATATCGGAATAGGATCTAATGTTAAAAATAATTTCAGTTCATTGATAGAAGACCGAAACTTCACATCCCATGTTAATTTCACCGACTTCTTGGTAAGGCCAATAAAAGGTGATGCCAGCATAAGAAAATCCTTAAAAACAATCAGTAGTGTTCAGTAAGACTATGTAATATTTTTATCTCAATGAAATTATGTGGTTACTTATTTTACAAAACTGACATAACCTTCTCTAGATCAACTGATAAGCCATGTTCATAAATCTTGTTCCCAAGGAACATCAATTCATGAATATAGAAACTACATTTTTTATTATTTCTTTACCAAATGTGACTTTTCAAAATTTACAGAACCAAAATCAAATGGTTCTGATGCTCTTTCTCATATTCAGAATAAACTAGAATATCATCCATGAACACTAACACCAAAGATTCAAGATATTGGTGGAATATTTAATTCATCCAATCCATAAACACATCAGTATAATTATTCAAACAAAAAGGAATCAGATGGTAATAATAGTGTTTATACATGCCCCAGAAATATTTATTCAGTATATAAGAATCTGAAAATCTGAGCTGATGATAACCTGACCAAAAATCAGTCTTCCAGAACAACTTTTCCCCCTTTAACTGATCAAAAAAATCATCCATACAAGGAAAAGGATATTTATTCTTATTCATTACCTTTTTCAACTTGTGATAGTTCACACACAGCTGAAGTGAACCATATTCCTTATTATAAAATAGAATAGGGGTTTCCCAAGGAGAAACACTATGGTGAACAAAACCATATTCTAACAAGTTTTCTGGCTATATTTTGAACTCATTTAGCTCCGATAGTTCCATATGATATGATGGTTTTGATATTGGTTGTGTACCTTGAACCAAGTCAATCATAAACTCTACACATATCTATATGGGAATACTAAATAAGTAGTATGGGAAATTTTTTGAAAAGTACCAAACAACAATGGTAAGATCAACAAAAGAAGAAATTTCATCGGGATCAGACTAAATAACAAAAAAACTACTGATATCTATACAAGAAGGCCCTATATGACCTGACCTCAAGTCCCAGTCCCCATGAAACACACGATAGATCACATCATCAGAAAGAAATAAAACATGCTGATGGTAGCAATCAACCTAAGATTGATGACTGAGAATCCAATCCATACCGATAATGATGTCAAACATATCCAAATCAAGAACAATAAAATCATAGACCAACTCTAAATTAGCTATATTTAGAAAACATGAATGACAATAAAACACATACTATATTATTTTTATAATATGTGTTGTTAACTCTATAAAAAAGGCAATAAGTTCTATTTTATGATTAATAAAATACCAATAACATATATATATAAATGAGTGGGAGGCATGAGTATTAAATAATGAAATTGATTCTGAAGTTGACATAAGGATACTTCCTATCACAATTATAAAAATGGCATCAACTTCTACTGGACACTCATATACTGCATGAAATTACTTCACTGCTGAAGCATGTGGTCGGAGCCCTATATTCCATGACTATTGTTGACTACACTACGATAGTATTTGTAGCCGATGACCCCTAACCATAACAAGGTGTAGTCAAAGCCAGACAGTAACAATGTAAATTACCCACTTGTCTATAGTTTTTTCATGTCTTCATAAGAATAGCAAAATCATGTTCATTGTTTCTGACATTACCACACTTATAAAAAGTCGTATTCATTCTAATAGTTGTAGTAGTTGGAGTATATGAAGATCGCTTATGAGACCCACCACTGCCAATTCTACTATGATCCTTCCAATTTTTCTTATCCCCATGCACACCACTAAAACTACCACTAGATAGAAGAGAAGGGTTGGGAAAACTAACAATTCCCAGCATATCCATCTCTTCCATCATATAACATTATACCATCTCTTCATAGGTAAAAAATTTCCACATAAACACATTAAATCTGAAATCTAGTCGAAAACCCTTCAGGTACTTCTTAGCCTTCAACTTTTCATTTTTTACTATACCTAAATAAAAATGAACAAGCTCAACAAACCAGTTGGTGTATGCTATTACAAAATTATCTTCTTATTGTAAAGATAGGAACTCTATAGAAATTTCTAGAATCAGTGACTCTAGAAAAAAAATATAGGAAGAATAGTGTTTTAAAACCCTTCCAATCCAAGTCCAAGTGTATTTCTGCCTATACCATATGATCCCACTATCTCTTGCACGAAAACTCGAGCCTGAATTTCATACACATTACCACAATGTTCTTAATTGTCCCTAAAAATTTCAATATTTTATTGATCCTATCTATACATTCATCCACCTGTTGAGTTCCAGTTGTTCCTTCAAAGGATGTTGGAATCTTTCATTGTAACCCATGTGATCTCTCTCTCTCTCTCTCTTCCATAAATTGGATGTACCTCAACAACTGTGTTCTAAAATCATATTACACCCTTATCAATATCACGTAATTATTTTACAATAGTCTCGATGAGATTATGATCCATATATGTATTTCCTTGTGGAAAATGAGTTACAACTTCCTAAGGAACTCGTTGAATATTTCTCAGATTCATACTACTACACACCAAAACATTAGAATGATCAGAAAATAGAACAAATCTCAGTTGAAACCGGAAAACACATAATCAAAAACTAATATTTAACACCAAAACCAACACTAGAGATATGTATCATATATTCTCATGGAAACTTTAGTAATATTATAACAAGAGCTTACTAAGAACTCATCATAACATACCTATCATGTTCTAAAAATACTATCTTCATTCTAACTGTTGTCCAAGGTCAAGGAATCTTGAGGACTATGCTCCTCTAATACCAAATTTTAATTAACCGACCAAGGTTACCCTTAAACCTAGAACCCTTCCAATTTTATCACATACCTAAAGTGAATTCCTAATCCCCACGGGATAGTAACAAGAACCAAGGAATCAAACAAAAAACTAGAGGGAATGATTTCCCCCAACCATAACAAAAGACAAAAAATATATATACACAATGCAAAAGAAACATCCAAAGACTGATGAGTATATAACATAACTCTAAAAAGAAAGCGGAAACAAATTAACATAGAAAGTATCCAAAACTTCATGACACAAGTCCTAATACAATGGTCCAAGGAGAAAAAGCTGCTCCAAAAGATGGAAGGTATGAAATCCCACCATCTCAACACCAGCTACCCAACCCAGCTCACATGAAATCTCACCGCCTCACTGTGGTGCATTTCATTTGCCTAAAATAGAAGACATGCAAAGGTATATGCACCACTGAATAGGTGCACATGGTGTGAGATAAAAAGATCAATAGGATCTCACCTAGGTGTTCTATAACAAGAATTTGTATAAAAAATCTTGTACGGTCAATTTGAATAAAATATGGAACGATAAGAGTAAATAAGTTTTATAGAAATCATGTTAAACAATTCCCTTTTTCAAAATTTTAAAACAAAAGTTGTTTTATCAATTTTAATTAACATTCCTTTTATCATCTTTCACAACCATCGACATTCATATCAAGTCTATGATAATCCAAATCCGAGAAATATGAAACAAAAGTATTATCATAGGAACCAGAATACCAAGGAGTACAACAGGTCAGGAAGCAAACTACTCATACCCAAAAATCCATGAAACAATGCATTGTGGTTCATAAATCCAATGATCTACACTCCAAAACCTAGGAGACATACTGAAAAGTGAAACCCCAAAATCATAATTGAATCTACTGGAAATTATATAAAATCTATGATAAGAGGAACACCCCAGAAAGTGAACCCCCAAAATGGATTATAACCTCAAGATAAACCTTCAGTCCAACTCCCATGGTAACCCATATGCTCATTTTATCAATCATTTCAATGTTTTGAATTTCATTTCAAAAAAAATTAATAAACTATTTTCAATGATTTCAAAATACCCCTTTTTTATTCCAATTGTCAAAAACTAAGGAAAACCTAAAGTATTCAAAATATCATTCCATCACACAGAAACATCAATTCTAATTTCATAACAATTTTTTTTAAACCAATTCGTATGAATGGTAAAATACGGTTTATCAAAAAAATGATAGAGATGGAACCACCTAATGGGAAACTCAGCTCATGCATGTCCGCAACAGGATCCACCCACAATGAAAACCCTGAAAACATGAAAGAATGTGTGGGAACCAGAAAAGGAAACCCCAAAATTTTCCAAACGCTTTCATACATGATCACAGATCGTAGCCCGTTTCACAAGTTTTGATTTGACAAGTCATACGGCCTGAACGGAGTTACAGATTTGGAGTTATGAACATTTGAAGTTGGGCTTGAAAAACAAGTTTGCGAAGCCCATTCGTAGAGCTCCCTCCGTGATCGCAGAGTAGAGGAACTTGAAAGGAGCCTCCACAAGCGTTTTGAATCTCGATGACGGTCGACTCCGTGGTTTTAAAGAACATGAGGAAACTTGACCAGAATCTTCATGAGAATTGTGAGGCTCGATGACGGTCGGCTCCGTGATTACAAGAAACTAGAAGGAACTCCCTCCAGTTGCAGAGCGTGATTTGCTTCACCGTGCACATTTGTGCTTTGCGGCACACTCTTCCAACCTCCATCTCTTATAAATACCCAACTCACACCCTTCATAAGAATGGCCATACCACCCCTTGGCCGTCTGATCTCTCAATTTTCTAAGCTCTAGAGCACCGCGATGCGGTGCCATTAGCAAAGGGCATCGTAGGCTGCTGTGCTCTATGAGATGCTTTTCTCTACGATATGCTTTACACGGTGAGAGGATTTTCTCCAAGAGAGGCTTTTCTCCATGATAGGCTTTTCTCCATGAGATTATTTTCTCTGAAAGATGCTTAGCTCCATGAGATGCTTCACTCCGCGAGCCGCATTGCTCTGCGATAGGCTTTTCTCCACAAGACACTTTTCTCCACGAGCCTCTTTTCTATGTGAGCTGCTTTTCTCCACGAGCCCCTTTGCTCCATGAGATGCATTAATTTGTGAGAGCCTGTGCATAGGGAGTCCATGCTCCACGATCATAATTTCTTCACGAAGCTACTTTTTCAAGACCCCATGCTTCACGAGCACCTTTCCTTCACGGACCAACTTTGCGAAGACTTATCCTCTGTGAAGCTTCTATCTTCATGCCCATTGGTCCATACCATAGAGGTTGATCCCCACACCCCCGCATGGGCTCACTGTTATGCTATGGTCCTGTCCCTCTGGGCGAGTGCTTCACTACCATCATGGACACCCCTAAAAAATGGAGAGTCACACCGTGAACTTTCCAGGCCTGGATGCCGACATTTTTCATTGTTCCCTTAAGTAAACCCACCTTCCACCTATGGAATACCATGATTTTAGATACTTCTCCACACACCATGAAACACCTTGAATCAAAATATTCCTCTTGGTTTATTTCCAAGGTTGCGAGTTGAGATTCTCATCATCAATTCCCTAATTACCTTGAGTTGAACCATTCCTCATGAAACTCATTCAAATTCCATCACCTGAGTTCTATACCGGGTTGAACCAGAGAGGTCTGCTCTTGCATAAGTCCCAACACCAACCATTGTTAGGTGCCTTATTCCAACAGTCCTCTCTACATCACTATAAACTGTAGTACACCCTGTGTGACAGACATAGGATGCCATTTACTCCAAATAAGATATGCCTTGTACTCCAAGCATAAGATGCCAACAGTCCCATCTGCATGACTTAAAACTGTAGTATTCCCTATGATCCAAACATAGGATGCCTCTTGATCTAAAAAAGATATTCCTTATGATCTAAGTATAAGATTCCAATAATAATCTCTACATGACTATAAACGGTAGTACACCCTGTGTGACAAACATAGGATGCATCTTACTCCAAATAATAGATTCCTTATGCTCCAAGCATAAGATGCCAATACATGAATTTAAACTGTAGTATTCCCTATGATCCAAATATAGGATGCCCCTTTCTCTAAAAAATATATTCCATATTCATCAAATATAAGATGCTAATAATACTCTCTACATGACTTTAAAATCTAGCATGCCCTATCATTCAATAATAGGATGCCTCATGTTCAAAATAAGAGATGGCTTATGTGACAAGCATAAGATACCGCATGCCGTGATTATAGTGGAATAATTTCAAGAGTGTTGGAATATATTAAAACATTACATCAATACACTTAATGCTTTGAGTTTCCTTCATTCATATCTTCATCATATTCCATTTCTTAAAGGACCCCCCTAATGTCCTGGTCACATGCCGCATCATCTCACATACTGTTCTGGGCAAACACCTTTGAAGAATTTGGACAACACTTTGAGTCAGGTCCTGTGTTGTGAACATGGTCAAAAATCTACCCTCATTAGTTAGTCCTCATTTTAGGCTAATGGGATATGTATTTTGTGATTCAAACACGGTCAACAGTTATCCTTCATCGTCACACCACCCTTAGGACATTATGAATTTTGGGCATGTGATTCACACCTTTTATATACCTTTGTTAGGACTGATTCCAATGCCCTTGTAATTATCCCTCTTATGCACTAGTGCGCATGTATCAGCCTCAATTATATACCTCAACCCACTAGAGAGTTGGGATTCCCTCAGGGCTAGACATGAGTAACACATTTGGCAGCTTCCTTGCGTAAGCCCCATTCAACATTGTCTATCCTTAGCAGAACCCAGCCAATGTCCAGGAATAATCCCCATACACTATAGTCACTCTTTAGCGTCACCCGGGAAGCTTCGTTGCATAAACCCCATTCAACATTTCCACTCTTTAGTGGCACCCAACCAGTAGCATCCATGCGTAAGCCCCATACACTGTTTCCACTCCTCACCAACACCCGGGCAGCTTCCTTGCGTAATCCCCATTCACCATTGTTGCTCCTTAGCAGCACCCGAGAAATATACATGTGAAAGCCCCATACATTTTTTCCACTCCTTAGCGGCACTCGGGTAGTATCTGTGCATAAGCCCCATCTACCGTTGATGCTTTTTATCAGCACACAGGAAACTTTTTGGCGTAAGCCCCATGCACTGTTGACATTCCATAGCGGCACCCAGGAATCATGCATGGGTAGGACCCATCCATCACACTTCATGGATGCACCTTTGCGTCTTGATATTAAGATCCTTGTTTTATTTGGTTTCTCACACCGAGAATGACTCACAGGTGCTTAAAATAAGAATTGACCAGGGAATCCTCTCTGGGATGCCTTAGCGTGTAAACCCTACACCATCCCAAACTACGTGTAATTTGATCCTTTCCATGGAAAGGTACATAGGAATCATCCCTAAGTTTCAACCCCACAATCCATTGGTTCTGACCATATTCACAATGGTTCACTAAACCATCTCGAACTATGTGGAATTTGATCCTTGCCAAGGAAAGGTACATAGGAAGAATCCCAAAGGTTCAATCCCCCCATCCATTGGTTCCAACCATCTTCAATTAGGTTCACCAAACCATCCCAAACAACGTGGAATTTGATTGTTTCCAAGGAAAGGTATGTAGGAAGCCTCCCTGAGGTTCAAGCCCAACACCCATTGGTCCCGATCACTTCACGTCGGTTCACCAACACCATCTTGAACTAGATAGACTTTGATCCTTTCCAAAGAAAGGTATGTAGAAAGCATCACTAAGGTTCAATCCCATCAAACATTTTTCCTAGATCCCTTCACATCAGTTCACCACACCCCTTCTGAACTATGTGGACTTTGATCCTTGCCATGGAATGGTACGTAGGCTATCTTCCTGAGATTCAACTGTATGTAGAGATTTTGTGTATTTTACAACAATAAATCCAAGTATGGATAATATAAGGTACATGCGGCTCTAGCATATATTTACCTAGGATTGAAAACTCCGACAAAGAGTATCGAGCGTAACCCAGGGTATCCTGGTACACGACAACGGTCCTTGCTACACTCTTGGTTATGACACTCCTAGGGGATATGCTTAAAATAATTAAAAAAAATTACAAACCATTATGAAAGATTTATGAGTATGTACCTCCTCGAAGAAAACATTTTTATGATTATGGATTATATCATTAAATTGTTCAATTTATGTTATGTGTTTAACAAGTTTCTATTTATGTATTGTGATTCATAAACTAATGTAGAGTATGCCATTATTTAGAAATGGCTCCTAGTGGAAGGAATTGAAACTATATCAATGAACATAATCCATGTAGGTATTTCCCTTCTACTCAATATAATTATAGTGTATTTGGTGATGCAACTAGTACTGATAGCTTATCAGCATACTAGGACAACTCATTCAGGTTATGAATAATAACCTTACCCATATAGAGCTCCTTGATGCATAATGTAGAGGATCAATGTTAGACTGATTCATGAGTCAAAAACCACCAAAATTAAATGGGACTAAAAATCCATTTGTAGCTGAGAAATGGATAAGTTCCTTAGATAAAATATTTCATTCTATGGGGAGTATCGAAAGGGAAAAAGTTTTCATGTAAGTTTATCACCTCACAGGAGATGCAGATCAATGGTGGTCATTAATTCAAAACACAAAGAAATATGAAGAAGTATAAAATATAAAATGGAGGGAGTTTAAAGAGATTTTCTTAGAAAAATAATTTTCTCGTGACCATTGAGCGGATATGGAAAGGCCATTTTTGAGTTTGAGGAAAAAGGGGGATGAAAATGCCGCAATGTATGAGGCTAGCTTTACAAGGATAGAAAGGCATGTAGAAGATTATATACATAACCCAAGGAGTAAGATTGATTGATTCTTCAATGGGTTAAAACCTTTTCTCTTTCGATATTTAGTCTCAAAATCCTTCTCATCATACGAAGATATTGTATCACTTGCTATCAAGATAGAAAAATAATTCTCTAAGTCTTACGACTTTAAAGCAAAGAATGAGAAGAAGAGATCTATTGAACACTCTGGAAATGGAAATAAGGGAAAGAGGTATTCTCCCATATGTGATAACTATGGAAAGAATCACCTTAGAAAATGCTTGAAGGGAATGGGAGCTTGTTTTTAAGTATGGAGAGAAAGGACACCAAGTGCATGATTACAAGGGTAAGAAAAAGGTTTCAAATGTACAATGCTTCATATTTAAGGAGTTAGGACACAACATGAATCAATGTCCCAATAATCAGATTATACTGCAAATGATGTTGTTAGATAATAATCAAGTTATGATATTACCACAGATGAAGAGTAATGACTAGTGTTCTTATGTTGATATTAAAAAATTATGTCATTTGAGTGTTTTATCAATGATGTATGGTTATAATAATTATAAAGTATATAAGGATTGTACTGCAGTACTATTTCTTTAAGGATTTGAGATTGTGTGCTACAAAGAAAAGTGACTCAATAACAAGTTAAAATTTTTAGAAAATACATGGTTAAAGGAAAGATAAAATTTAATATGGTCCTGATACTGTGGTGTTGATTTTTGAATAATAGATGATTTTTTTGGATAAATTATATTGGATATTATTGACTACCTTAGAACAAATTAATGGTTTTTTAGTCTATCATTGTTGGTGATTACACCATTTTTGGATTTAAGGAGTATATTCAGTATTCTATTATTTAAAAAAGGAATGAAAAAGTACATACCTATTCAAATGTGTTTTTCTATAAATTCATTTTATTACCACATTTTAAGAGAATACATGATGAAGGTATTCACAAGTATATTATGTGACCTTCCTTATAAATTTTGGATAGTGATTTTGGACAAAAGTATTGTGTATAATTCTAAAGGTTGGAATAGATTAAGTTTTACATTGGATACTATTGTTAAAGGATAAATCATTTCATAAGATTATTTTTCTATTTTCATAAAAAGGACAACCTGAAGGTCGGGAAACAATCCATCGTGTCTGGAAAGGCCACAAGACTTGAAACCACAACCGAAGGGTGACATGGTTACATCACCTAACACTGACCTAAGTGATGTCCTAGTTTTTATAATGTAGTTTTTTAAATAGTATGAAAAATGAATTATAAATTAATTATTTTTCGAACCCCATACGATTAGAAGAAATAGAATATTTTTTAATTCTATTATTATTTGGAGTGAAAGATGAGTTAGTGGTTGTAATTAGTTGAAGGGTGAAATTCTACTTATCATGTATATTTTTTCCTCTTATTCTATGAATAAATTAATTCATAAAATTTAGGGAAGGGATATTAAAACCAAAAATGTGTTATCCTAATAACTTATGTTTTGTTTAACTAATGATATTTTAAATCATCATATATTGATGGGTTTGAGGCCCTCAATTTTACAATTGTTTGTGATTGATGACCTCAATCACTCCATATAAATATTTACGTTTTCCTCCAATTTTGTGTCTCTAATTTCCACCAATGTTCTCCTAATCGAGATCATAATTTGGTGGTGACTTTTTCATTTCTCTTTCCCTCTTATTAGGACTAAATTTCATTAACCCAACTTCCGATGTGGGTTTTCCAAAAAGGTATTTTTCTATTTTTAACCATTTATTTTCAAAGAAAATTTTCAAATTTCAAGGGTGAAATTTAATTAAGGAGGGGATAATGTAACACAATAATATTTCATAATAGGTTATCTCTTCAAAGTAATTCAATAACTTGGGCTACACACAACACTGAGTTCGAGCGCACCACGACTTACCAAACCAGTCATTCAAAAAGCGGTTATGAATAGTATTAATTGAATTTTTTATTTTATATAATCAATATAATTTTATAATCCATATTATGTGTTTATAATATATAATATAAGAACAAATTCATTTTTTAGATAGAAGAAGCATTTTTCAAAAAATGAAAGTTTAACGCCTTTTAATGGAAAACCTTTTTTAAAACCAATATTTTACTCTTGTATATATTCAATTTAATGAAATTAAATTATTATTTAGTAGTGGGACATAAAAATTTAGTTTGAATAAATTTTTGGTACTTTTTTGATAAGTTTCATATTTTTATGAATAGTGAAAAATACTAAATTTTAATTGAAAACAACTTTTTTAATCGAAATAATTTGTAGTATTAAATTATAAATTTGAGTGGTTTTAAAGTATAAATAGATTATATCTTTATCATTTTATATAATTTAGGTCATTTTATGTAATTTTACATTTAAACTGGACATAAACAAGTTTCAATCTTTTGATAGTTATTATTTCATAAAAACACGCTTTTTGTTTTGACAAAACGAAATAATTTTAAATTATTTTCTACCACTTCTGTGTTTTTAATTTAGAAAAATGGATTACATATTTGGAATCAAGAGGTCCAAATTGTTTAAATAGGTAACTTTTATATTTAGACATTATGAATATTTACTTCCGTAAATATTTTATTTACATGGTTAAAGGGTAAATCTGGTAAATAAGGGTAAAAAAATTATTATAATAATAATAAATTACCCTAACATGTGTCCTACTATTATTTTTTGATACATGTCCGACAATTGGCATCATTGGGTTGATTTTGGGACAACATGAAGTCACTTGAGAGTGATAATGACACTTTATATTAATTAATTTAATGTAATGACAAAAATGAAAAAAAACACATATCTTTTTGTAAAATAGTTTTTAAAAGGGGTTATATAAGCTATATTTTCCACTATAAATATTAATTAGAAATATAAAACAATTTCCTACAAATTTTAATTTTTTTATAATTTTTAGACATCAAATAAATAAAATTATTTATGACACAATAATGATGTAGTGTTTACCTCATTAATGAATGATTTAAATAAATGAGATTATAAAAATTAAAACAATATCAAAAACCTATACAATTATTATTGGATGATTTTATTTAGAACATGAGTCATCTTATATTCAACGTTAATGAGTTTTTGACCTTTATAAATCGAAAATAATTATATAATAAAATAATATTTTCAAACTTTCCTAAAGAGCCCCTCCTCCCCCTTATAAAAAGATCTCACCTCTAACCCATTTCTTACACCTCTAAATCCCCTTGGATCATCAAAAATATGTCCAATTAGGCTTTCTACATCCCTCTATTCCTCCTATAATCCTTAACTTAGTCATAAGGCACTTCAAGGATGCCTTTTTGTTCAAACCAAAGGGAGTTACCTGATTTAAAGGTAACATCTCTTATTCTGTTCTATTCTTTTATTTTACTTCTAAATCCCCCTAAAATCCCTTTATTCCTTTATTTAATAACAAAACCCGTATCCTAAATGTACTAGTTATCTTTTATAAGAATTATATGATCTACACTTACACACACCTCCATCTAATGGGTATAGAACATGATGATTCTGTGGACGGCGAACTAATACCTCACGAAATGATGATTGTTCAATATTCTACTACCACCTCTTATGGTGACCATTATGATGGAAATATAATTATATATGATATTTATGAAATTTATTTTATCTATAATATTCTTTAATTATCTTTTATAGCATACATTTATTGATTTCATGTTCTATATATACGATAATTTCATTTGAGGAAGTGCGGACTAGCTCCTCCTCATAGTGATATGACTCGTTCATACCATACATGGAACATATAAAGGATAGAGTTAACGAACTTACATAACTTATATAAAATATTATATTATACTTGAATAATAATATACCTATGTATCATTTGGTCTTATTTCCATTTTAAAATAAAAAAAGAAATGGAAGTAGCATTCGTGCGTACGTACGAATTACCATCTCCACAAACATGATAAGATTCATTCCTCATCGTAACCATTCAAAAATAATTTTCATTTGATTATTAAAAATAATATTTAAGAACATTATATCATTATAGATATGAATCAAATGCATCATATCCATAACAAATATAACTTACGTAACAAAACATATAAAAGAAAACAAATCAGTTAACACCTGAAACAATGATACTACTAAAATATTATTAACAATGCAATATTATAAGATAATATATGATATCATATTTATGTATGTGGTTATTTTATAATTTAATAACAATGATTTAACTATTATATATGAGGTTAACATACCCTCGGCCAAATAAAAGTACAAGGTAAGGGTTAATTCCTCAATCTTATTATTATTCCAGATTGTTTATGTATAACTATTTACTGGGACATATTTATTATCCATGTCCATGATATATAAAGGAGTTTTCAAAAGGATTATTTTTAAGGTACTCTTCAAATAAAATATCATTTTAATGGTTAAAATATTTATTCTTCTAAATAAATCTTATTAATGTCCATGTTTTCAAAATGGGTTTTAAAGGATTTATTTATATGGGATTGAATGTTTTAAAATGTAAATTATTTCAAAAGATTCAAAGTGGTATGGGACACTTTGATTAAAAAATGACTTTTAAATGTCTTCCTTTATAAATTGTGTGACTTTTAAATGTTTTCATGAAAAAGGGATATTTCTCTCAAAGATTTTTACTAAAAAATTTCAACTATGTCAACATCCTTTTGGATATTATTCTTGATTGAGGTTGATTTATTATAAATACATTCTTCAATATTTCATTGAATGAGTTATGATATTATTGACTGTGAATGTGCTATTTTTATTACATTCATGATTTATGGTTAATGTATTGAATTTTCATATTCTAGTTTTAATATGAATGTTTATGTTATGTTTCAACATTTTCATATGAGGAATGCATTGGACCTTGTAAGTGACGGGTGGAGCCCGCTATAGCTCTTCGATGCATCGGTAGGTCTCATAAGACAAAACAGTGTCTTGGAACAAGTCTTTGAAAAAATATTTTTTTAGTCTTGGCAAGAGGCCTTGACTATGTGGTTATGATGTTCGGCAATATGAATTCAATCATTATGAAATTAGTTATTGATATTACATGTGATTATTCGACTAGTATAATATCCATGTGAATAAGTGAATGGAATTATTTGATTTATATTTTCCATATTATACTGAAGTTTATGTTTAAAAGGCTTTTGTTTTAGTTTTATACATTACCATAAATGTTTATGCTTATTGATGATAGTTTCCGCTAATTTTTATCCTTACTGAGAATCTAATCTCACCCATTTCTTATGTTTTCTTTTTCCCAGGATTCCAAAACTGTATTATGTTCAATATGTACGGTTAATGTTGGGGAATATTGGTGTTCACAATGGATTATTTATGTTGTGTTTTATGTTTTAATGTGTAATGTAACGTTCATGTGTGTAATCTATTTTCCAAGACTTCTAAACTATTCGATCTTTCGAGACCTGATTCCTTTTATCATGCCAATGTATTAAAATAATTTATCGACTCTGGGTGACTGGGGTTGGTGCATTATAGAAATTTTGTTGAGGTATTTGGATAGTCTTAACCCCGATAATGTTCCATGGATCATTGGGGTGATTTTAAAGTTATCTCCATCCCGGAGGAGAAACAAGGGGATGGAGGTTTCCCAAGGAATGCTATCCAAGATTTTTTTTCATTCATGGATAGGAACGACCTTCTGGATGCCGGGTATGAGGGTGACAACTTTACCTGGTGTAATAACCGGCATGGAGGAAGATGGAATTGGTGTTTTATTGAATGGTTTTTGATGAATGAGGTTTCTTTATCAATATTCCCAGATATCAAAGTCTCTCACCTAGTGCGGTGGCTCTTGGATCATTCCCTAGTTTGCCTTTCCATGGGTTCAGGGTCTCTTAAGGGTGAGCAAATTCTGTTTTCTAATACTTGGGTCGAGGAATCAGGCTTCAAAGATGTGCTTAGGAAGGACTAGAGTATTAATCTATATGTAAATACATGGTTCTCAGTCCATAATAAGATTATGGGGCTCAAATTTGTGTTAGGTTGTTGGAGTATGAGCATCCCTACACGGGATAGGGAACTGGTTGAGATCAGTCAGGAGGTCACTCGAATGGAGGCCGAACTGGAACAGGATTAAGAGGATAACCTCTTCAATGATTTAATACTCAATAAGGACCTTGTCACTGACACCCTCCTAAGACAGGAATGGTTGGATAGAGAAGGATCCCAGGTTTGATGGCTTCAGGAAAGGGATCACAACATAGGTTATTTTCATGATTGCATCAAGTAGAGGTGCCATTTGCAGAGGCAAAATATCCTCAGGGAATATGGTTCTTTCTGCAGTGATAGAGATGATATGGGTGCTTTGGATAATGAAAGCATTCAATATTTATTGAGAGGTCCCAATCCTTGTTTGGCTAGGGGGTATCCGATAAGCGATGATGAAAATTTTGAGTAAATCCCAAATCGTGTTTCAGAGGAAGTTGATGAGTGCCTCAGGAGGGTTCTGGAGGAGGAGAAAGTGTGTGAGGCGATATAGACCATGAATTCGGAGAGTGATCTAGGGTCAGATGGCATCCTAGGGTCTTTTTACAGGGCGTCATGGGACTATGTCAAGGGAGATTTAGTGCAGGCAGTGCATGATTTATTTCAGGGCAGGGTCTTGCCACGTGTGTCATGTGAAACCAAGATGTTCCTAATTCTGAAGGTGTCTAACCCAAACTCCATTGATCAGTATCAACCCATAAGAATGTGTAATATTCCCTACAAGGTTTTGGCTAGTTTTCTCAATAAAAGGATGGATCCTCAGCTGAACACCTAGGTGTCCCCTGAACATCATGGTTTTATTAAAGGGATATTAATCAAGGGGGAAATTGGAGTGGTGAATGGGTTGGTCAAAGGCATTAATAACAATTAATTTGGGGGGAAATTGTAATTAAGTTAGATATTAGAAAGTCCTATGAAAATATGGAGTGGGGATTCATCCTAAGGGAGTTGGATTGTATGAGATTCTCTAATTGGACTAGAGATCTTCTTTTCCATTGCTTCAACTCTGCATGGATCGCAACATCATTTATGTGTAAACAGTTTGTTTTGTCAAGGATTATCGTGGTATTAGGAAGGGGGATCCCCTCTCCCCAACTCTCTTCATTCTATCCCAAAATTCTCTAATCCATTTAATTAACAGGGGTCTTAGCATGGTAAAAGTCCTCCCCTACTGGACTAGAAATGTCACAAGTGGTATCTTTCATCTGATGTTCACGGATGACACAATTTTTTTTGTCAATGGAAGTAGGAGGTCATTGTAGAGGATTAATGGGATTCAAGAGGTATATTGCAAGTGGAGTGGGAAGGTGGTGAAATAAGAGAAAATACTTTACTTTACTAATTGGAATGTCTCAAAAAGGAGGGCAAGGGGACTTGATGTTAGTCTGAATATGAGAAGGGGATCATTCCCCATGGAATAACTTGGGGGCACCGATGAGTCCTCTCTCTCTAAGATTTCATCATTTTCACAAGATAGTTAGTAAGATCATGGGGCATATCTACAACTGGAAAAACATATTCCTTTCTTTTGGAGGTCATATAACCCCTGTGAATAGTGTCCTGGTGTCCATTTACTTGCACATAATTTCTACCTTGAAGGTTCCCAACAGCGTGATTTCCAAATTGGATAGAATTATGGTTTCTTTTATTTAGTATGGTAAGATGGAAGGTTTTCACCATAGGGACTCAAGGAATCATATGGAAAGACCTATATCTAATGGGGGAATCAACTTTAGGAGTGCTTCATTGACCATGTTGGGGCTTCATGCTAAATTAGTTTGGGATTCTATAGAAGGATGAACAGTGTGGGGAAGGGTAATTCAGGACAAGTATGGTCTGATTGTGGATGAGCTGAGGTCGATGCCTTTTAAGATATGGAAGTTGATCTATATGTACACGTAGTTCCTTCACCAGAGTTCTAGCTTGCTGGTGGGGATATGGGATGTCAATTTCTGGATTCAAGATTGGGGGGATGGAAGGTTGTGGTTTTCGGGGTTCCCTACTCTGAATCTTTATCATAGAGAGGAAAGTGGTCACCCTGTTTTTCTTTAGGCCATTCTTGATGGAAATCAATGAGCTGATTTCAGAAATATGGTTTTTAATAAAGATCTTGATATACTTATTTTTATGGTAAGTACCTTGGGTGAATTCTCAATTAAATATTTTGCATGTGTGAGGAGGGATGAATTGAATGAAGACCCATGGGGTTGATGTTTTGGTTCAAGGAGGTTCCTTCCAAGTTTAATTTCTTGTTATTGTGGGTGAGCAATTTAGATTTACCCACTGAGGAAAACATATGGTGCATGGTAGTGAAAATTTCTTCAAGTTGTAGGTGTTGTCGCAATACCAAACAAGAATTGATGGGGCACCTCTTCTTTGATAGTGAGTGGTCCAAGTGGATTTGACCGGCCTTCGGGATATTTTTTGGGTGGAATAGATAGAGAGGGGTGTGGGATGCTTTTCTTAATTCTTGGTTTCTTGGATCCGAAGACCATGTTATTGAGAGGAAGGCCCAGACTATCATCCTGTTGGGGAGATGTTGGACTCTATGGACAGAAAGGAATGAGGCATGCCAAAAATGACTCAAAGGATCTCAAGATAGCATCATATTCAAAATGAAAAACTATATCAGGAATTTGTCTGGTTGTGTACAGTGTTCCATGATGCACTGTTGGTAAGGGATCTAGTGTTAAACTAGTTCCTTTGCATGCAAGGAAGGGATGCAGGACAGGGGAATTGGGTATGATGGAATCTAATGGGATGTGGAATGAATCTTAATATCAATGGGTCATTGATCTACGGGGAGATTTGAGGTGGAGGATTCATAAGAAATCATAAGGGGTCTATAGTAGCATTTTTGGCATTATATGGAAAAGGAGACGCGTTGCAGAACGAGACACAGATGATGGAAATGGGTTTGGAGTTGTTCAAACATAGGTGAATCGGGATTGATGCGGTGGAGATAGAGTCACTTATCCTTTGTAAATCACTTTCAGGTACATGATAGTACCCTTGGAAAATTGTGTATATCATTAGAAAGTGGAAACTGCTTCTGGGTAATCATATTGAGATCACGCACACGTGGAAGGAGGGGAATAAGGTTACAGACTTCTTGGAATCTGTGGCTTCACCAAATTCGAATCTGTTGCTTTTCAATTGCTTGGGTTCTTTTCCTTGGGAGGGGCTTCAGTATGTTTTTAATGATGCTATTGGGTTTCACTATTTAATATTGCCGTTACTTTTCTTGTACTTATTGTTTTTTCCAAAGTCAATAAAAATGCTAATTTTCAGTCAGATTGGGTATGCTTCATGCAATGACCCAAACTTTTATTAATGAAAATTCCTCTTGATCTAATTAAATGTCTTATTCTGTCAAATGGTTATATAATACATATGCACTTTCTTAGTTTTATGTTTTTGGATTTTAACATACTATTATAAATTGTTACTGTTGCTAATATAGTCATTGAACAGCGATCACATGATTAGTATAAATATAGGGCTTTAACAAATCCAATAAACACAGAAAAAGAAAGAAATGGCATCATCCAGTAGAATAAATCCATACGAATCTCATTTTTCAGAGATCAAAAAGAAGGTACCTTCATTGGGATTCCCTCTTTACCAATCCCAAGCCGAGCTTCAACGCATTAAGCTTGAACAGAACCGCCTACAAGAGAAGTGGAAGTTAAGAGAGACTATTATCTGAGTGATGTTATCCGAGCCTTCCCAAGTGTCTGTCACTATTGCAAACCTTACCCTTAGGTCTTATGCAGATTTTATAAGGTGTTATGTAACAAGACCCTATCACTATAATTATGTGTATTATTTTTTTATATAATAAATAATATACATTCATTTTATTATTGTTACTTTGTAAATGGGTTTTAAATCACAAATAATATTATTAGTTAATATTCAATTGAGAAATCTATTTTGATGAATTACTATATTTTTTAATTAAGTAATATTTTAATAAAATAATATTACTAAATCACATTTTATTAAATATAAATAATCATATAATTTTTATACAATTGTAATTTTTATTAAGGTTTGAAAACTATTTTTGTCAAAACCCATGACTTTTCAATAAATGTCAATTTTTATTTTAAAAGTGAAAATTAACATATTTAGAAAAAAATAGATAAAATGAATATTATTTTTGGAATCAGGATGTCAAAATTATCCAATGGATAATTTTTCATAATTTTTTGAGACAGTCAATTTTTTGGGTAAAAATTAAATACAGTTTAAATATATAATGGGTTTTATGACATCATAATTACCCAATAGTGACGTAATAAAATACTATAAAAGTTATATTCAGACAATATATGTTTTAACATTAAATATAATTTGATTTTATATTTGTTTGATTTAATTTACAATTCCTTAATGGACCCTCCAAGACTTATAAAATATTTTAACTTTTTAAAATGATTTCCTTGAGAGTGTGTCTCACCTCCACATAAGAAAGCCAAATAATATAATAAGTTCAACCATTGGCCTTATAAAAATAATTTTTTTCACTACCCTTTTTTAAAAACCATAGGCAAAAACCATTGGATGGTTTGTGGTTTTGATTAGTTTAATGTGTGGTGTCCAAAACCTAAATAATAAAAAATTCCTTCTCATTTCTTATATAAACCTAGTCAATCTCCCATTCCTATTCACTAATTAAAAACCTTTGGAGCTTGACCATCCTCTTCCAACCTCTCTCTATAATCCTCTCAATTCACCCCAAGCTCCCTATAGGCCCCTCTCAAGCCACTCTCAATCCTCTCCCAAGCCTTTGGGATCACACTTCCAAGTAAGGGATCCTCACTTTCCTTCCTTCCTTATTTGTGTCCAAGTTTCATTATATTGTTATTCTCTTTTATTTTCATTTAAAAATATTGGGGTATGATTTAGAAAATCACCTATGCTTCCATCCTTATTTTTTAATGACGGGAGACCCATTTATCTCTCATTAATTCCTCCCATTACACATGTTACCATATGGAAATTCTGTAAGGGATTTCTCTCTCCTCATTTATATTCAAGAAATTATTTTATATTATGCCTCTAAATTCCATATCATATTTTGGGAAATGTATATATATGACCCAATTATTTTATATTTCATGTACATATGATGATATACCCATTTATCTCTCATCAACCATTTTGATGAATTCTTATGCCACGTTGTTATGCTGCTGAAATTGCACTGCAATTTTCCATGCCAAAGTCATTGTGTAGTGAATACCATCTCCATTTCTCTATCAAGGGTATTCACCTTTATAAACATTTACTTATTGATTATAGAGTTTCATTTCTTTATTCCACACTCCTTTATCGTGGAATAAATGATGATTTTGAATGATTCCATGTTGTATGATCCATATGGCACATTTTTGCATGAAATGAAATGTTTATAAATGGTGCACCCCGATAGCACTCCCATGCATTGGGTAAAGAATAGTATCATGATATGTCATGTGAAATGAGGGTTTACTCATGATAATTCAAGTTCAATAATGGTTTACTCATTCTAATTCATGTTCACTGAGGATTTACTCATGATCTATGTGCAATGAGCCTTGGCTCATGCAAATATCATGTTAAATGTTGTTGAAAAATCTCCACGTTATGATAATAATGATATATCATGGATTTATGTTCATGTTTATATTATGATTCATTAACATTATTATTGCCTAAAATGTGTTGTATTCTTCATGTTATGCCTTGTTTACTCCCTTACTAGTCTTTATAGCTCACCATTTTCTTATATATGTCCCCAGGTTCTCCCATGCAATGCTATGTTTGAAGGAAATTTGTGGTCACGTAAAATAATTTTTCAATAAAGATTATGTATTTAATGTCTTAAGTTGTCATTTAATGTTCCTAATTTCCCAATACACTGGACCTATCGATCCTTGGAGTTGTCTTAAGAGAAATTATATGTAATAAATCATGTTTCATTGTGTAACAAAGAGAACGGTTGTTATAGTTGGTATCAAAGGATAGGTTTAGTTATTTTTGGGATTAAGATTAGAAAAACCTTGTGAAAGCCTTATGGATAAGAATAAGTATAATAAAAAACAACCCTGATTTTTTAGTATAGATTAAGTGGTTTATCAAGAAAATATATCCCTTTCTGTATACGAACAAGGAGAGGTGGCTCTGGTACAGATGTATCTAAGGGTAAAACCCAAAAACAACACTTTGAGCTAGACTTGAACGGGAACTGGTGCTAGAAAACTGGCCTTTCTGCACTCTTGGTTACAACACTCCTAGGGGATATGCTTTGGTAAATTCATAAGCTTAGTATGAACCATTATTAAGGGAAACATTTCCCGTAAGAATATATGTCAGGAAGTAGATCATGGATAAGATATATTGAAGCCTAAAAATTCCTAAGTTAAGGAAATAAATGTGATTTATAAGATATCCCTTTTTTATCGGATTCCCATTTATGTGTTACCCCTAACTTTTCTTTTATTCCAGCCAATGGTCGGAAATAAGAGGACTTGGGCCAACAATCGATGTGAAGATCACTGAGATGACTGTTCTAATGAGATTCCCAATCCGACAGATGTAGGAATCACAAACTTTTTCAGGATAATCTCTTAGTTAACTAATGTTTTGAATTCAAACATGGGTCAAGAGGAATGTTCAACCCCCCTAATAAAGAAAAAGCCACAATCGAGAGCTTCAAGAGATAAAGTCCACCAACTTTTAATGGATCATTTGATCCATCAATCGCCGAAAAATGGATCAAATCCATTGAAAAGATCTTCTCCATCCTTTAATGTTCCAAAAAAGAGAATTTTATGGTGGTTGCTTATCATATGGAGGGTTAATCTGATCAATGGGGGACATTGATAAAAAATAAAAACCATGAAAAGATATCAAGGTGTTGGAATAGAAGGATTTCCAAAAAATGTTTTTTGATAAATATTTTCCTCACACCAACCAACTTAATATTTAAAGGGTCTTCCTTTTCCTCAAGAAAAAAGATAATAGATCCATCAGAGCATTAGAGGAAAACTTCATAAGCCTTTCCTAATATGCCTCTAGCTTTGTCATTACCCCCAAAGGAAAGGTTGACTGCATCTTTATTGGTATAAAACCTTGCTTACAAAAAGCACTATCAATTCGTGACTTTGATAGATATAAGGAAATTGTTCAATTTGACCTCAAAGTCAAAAAGGAGATCGGTGAATATCAGGTATATAATGGGGATAAGAATTATAAATCATACTTTAGTTCTATAATTCCAATGGATAAATCCAATGGTGCTATTAAATTATAGCACCCCACTTTCCAAAGGTGAGAAAAGAATCACCCTAGAAATTTCTTGAAGGGGATAAGAAAGGATTTTGATGTGGAAGAGAAGGGAATATAGCCATTAACTTCTGACATGAAAAACCAATTTCTGTGATAGAGGAGAGGAACACTCTGTTAAACCCTCAATGCATTGTTCATTGCATCAAATGTAAATAACCAATGAACTTTGCAAACAAGTTCCCTGAGACAAGTGTTTTTGGAGGCAACCAATAACCTTCAATATAGCAACGGAGAGATTTTGTCATCACTACCTCCTAAGAGAACCCCTACAAAAAAGTGGTGAGAGGTACTCTAGTTATTCATTCAAGAATAGAGAATGTGATTTTTTATTCTAGTTCTATGCATTCTTTTGTATCATGAAAGTTTATTAGAACAATCCCAACACCACTGCAAATCATGGAAGTAGAAATTTTAGTGAGAATGGAAAATGGGACAATCATTGCATTCCATGAATATAACTCCTCCCCTATCACAATTTTTGGATTGAACATACCATAAAAACTCATTATACTCCATATGGTGGAATTTTATTCAATTATTGGCATGTATTGGCTTTCCCTATATAGATCCAACATAAATTTCCGTGAGAGGGAAATCACTCTCTATATAGCGAATCAACCCCCGATTCTGTACAAGTTCAAGAAGGATAATGCATATTCTTTAGCACCATCATCTCAAGTGTAGATATTATTGCCTTATGAGCACACGTATCTTGCTCATATTTTTGAGTATATGGAAGAAACCATCCTTGGAGACATGCCTATTGTGAGGGAATTCGCTGAAGTGTTTCCTGAGGAATTGCCTAGTCTTCCTCTTAAAAGAGATGTTGATTTCTTGATTTATCTTATACCTGGGGCGTTTCCAATATCCAAGACTCAATATAAAATGGCTTTTATGGAGCTCAATGAGCTAAATAAAAAACTACAGGAGAATCTGGATAAAGATTTTATATGCCCAAGTGCTTCACCATGGGGTGTACCAGTCCTCTTCATCAAGAAGAAGGATGGGTCAATGTGCCTTTTCTTTGATTATCATGAGCTCAAAAAAAATCATGATAAAGAACAAGTATCCTATATACCAAATTTATGACTTATTCTATCATCTACATGGGTCACAATACTTCTCCAAGGAGTAATTTTGGTCAAGATATTACTAAGGGTGAAGAAGAATGAAATCCTTAAGACTGGTTTTCACACAAGTTATGGGCACTATGAATTCATAATAATGGATTTTGGACTCACTAATGCTTCAGAAATATTCATGGACTTGATTAATAGATTCTTTAAAGATTTCCTTGACAAATTTGTGGTAGTATTTATAGACAGTATTTTAATATACTCCGAAACCAAGGAGGAACATGAGGAGCATCTAATCACTATACTAGAGACCTTGTGAATGGATAATATCTATGAAATGTACAACAAGTGTGAGTTTTGGTTTAGTACGTCTGATTCTTGGATCATATCATCACAGAAATGGGATATATATGGATACCTATAAGACATCTATAATTGATGGATGTATGAGGAAAACATCGGTGACAGATATCTATAGATTCTGGGGGTTAGCTGGATATTACTTTTGGTTTTTAAGAAATTTTTTATGATCATCAAACCCTCTTACCAAGCTAACTCTGAAGGGAGTCATGTTTTCTTGGAGTGATGAATTTGAAGAGAGATTTAAGGAGTTGAAAAGGAGTCTTATCAATATGCTCGTTCTCACACTACCCACAACTGGATAACTTTTTATGGTATTCATTGATGCTTCGAAGAAGGCCATGGGTTCTTTCTTGATGCAAAATGAAAATTTCATTTCCTATACTTAATGTCATTGAAAGTTCTTGAGTAAAACTATCCAACACATAATCTAAAGTTTACTGTTGTGATATTTTCTTTAAAAATTTGGCAACATTAATTCTTTGGGGAGAAGTGTGAAATATATACATACCATCTAAGCCTCAAATATATATTCACACAGAAAGAGTTGAATATGCGCCAATGAAGACGGTTAGAGCTGATCAAAGACTATGACTGCTCAATACATTAACACTTGGGGAAAGCGAGTAAGGTGGAAGATTCTCCTAGTAGAAAGGATCCATCATCTCTTTCATTGATGAGAATTGAAAAAGATCCAATATTTTTATATTTGATGAAGATGGACATGGGAATCATAAAGTAGGGAACATCATCAATCCTTTCACAAATTATTTCTCAACTGTATCTTTTGGAAAAGTTGAAGGATGCTCAAAAGATGATGTGGAAATTCATAAGAAAGTGGAAAATATTATAAAATAGAAATCCCCATAGTTCAATGTTAATGAATAAAGAATTGTGAGATTCGGGATAAGACTACGTGTTCCATCAAATCCAGAGTTAAAGAATGAACTTTTGGATGACGCACATAGTTTGAATTTATTCATTTACCCAGGAAACATAAGGATGTATAGAGATCTATGAGAGCATTATTGGTGGGATAAAATGAAGAAGGAGATCACTGAGTATACATCAAAATTACTGGTATGTCAGCAGGTGAAGGCTGGCAGGCATAGGTCTAAAGGGATGATGCAATAGTTACCCATACCAACATGAAAATGGGAGAACATCCCCATGGACTTTTTCATCGGACTTCAAAATAAATCTGAAGGAAACAATGTTATCTGGGTTGTTTTGCATCATCTAACAAATACTGAAAAATTCATTACAATTTGGGAGGATTTCTCATTGGATCAAATAGCATAGATATACATCAAAAAAGTGGTAAGGATGTATGGAGTACCACTATCTATTGTATCTAATCGAGAGACAAGATTCACTTATAAGTTCTGGAAGAGTCTTCAATATGATCTGATTACTGAGCTTAAATTCATTACGGATTATCATCCTCAAATTAATTTCTAATTTGAGTGGATTATCCAATCACTTGATGATATATTGAGAGCATGCTCGACAGAATTCAAAGGAGGATTGGATCAACATATTCCTCCAATTAAGTTCTCTTATAATAACAGTTCCCATGCAAGAATCCAAATGGATCATTATGAAGCCCTTTGTGGGAAGAGGTGAAAAACACCAGAATGTTGTGATGAAGTTGGGGAGTGGAAATTTCTTGGTCCAGAAATGGTCGAATAAATGGTGGAGAAGGTTAAGATCATCCAGTATCACATTAAAGCATCTCAGAGCTGAAAAAAAAGAGTTATGCTGATAATCATCGATGAGACCTAGAATTTTATGTTGGATACATGGTATTCCTCTGCATATCACCGTGGAATATATTTATTAGATTTTGGAAAAAGGGAAAGCTTATTCCAATGTACATCAACCCTTTTGAGATCCTTGATCACATGGGAAGAGTGGCCTATCAACTAGAACTCCCACCAAACCTATCTTAAGTACATGGTGTTTTATATGTAACACTCTTGAGGAAGTACATACCTAACCTATCACATGTAATCAATCATGAGGTGGTACCATTGTAGAATGACCTTTCCTATGAAGAGAAGCCATTGATGATCTTAGATCGTAGGGAAAAAGATCCATAAAATAAACCAATGCCCCTTATCAAGGTGTTGTGGAGAAAACACAAGTTTCGAGAAGGAACATGGGAATTGGAGGAAGTGATGAAGTATAGTTAGCCTCATCTATTTTTGTGTGGGAAAAGTAAATTTTTATGGTGAAATTTCTTAATGTTGGAATATTGTAACGATGCAAACTTTTATTGATGAAAATTCCTATTGATCTAATTAAATTTCTTATTATGTCAAATGGTAATATAAGACATATTCACTTCCTTGGTTTCATGTTTTAGGATTTTAAAATACCGTTTTAAATTTTTACCCTTGCTAATATAACTGTTGAATAGTGACAACATTATTAGTATAAATATAGTTCTATAAAAAATCCAATATACACCAAAAAAAAGTATGTGATGTCCTCATACAATATAATTGCTCCATACGAATCCTATTTATCAGAGTTCAGAAAGGAGGTAGCGTCATCGGTATTCTCTCTTGACCAACCCCAATCCTAGCTTCAACATGTTATGCTTTAATAGAACCACCTATGGGAGAAGTTAAAGTTAATAGAGATTACCACCCGAGTGATGTTATCCAAGCCACACCAAGAGTATGTCACCATCACACGCCTTACCCTTAGGTCTTATGCATTTTTCATAAGGGGTTATGTAACAAGACCCTAGCACTATAATTATGTGGATTATTTTTTGTATAGAATAAATAATATACATTCATTTTATTATTGTTACTTTGTAAATGGTTTTTAAATCACAAATAGTATTTTCAGTTAATATTCAATTAAGAAATTTATTTTGATGAATTAATAGATTTTTTAATTAAATAATTTTTAATAAAATGTTATTATTAAATTACTTTTTTTTAATATAAATTATCCTATAATTTTTATTAATGTATGAAAACTGTTTTTGTTAAAACCCATGAATTTTCAATAAATGTCAGATTTTATTTTTCAAGTAAGAATTCACATATTTAGAAAATTATTTAAAAAAATGAATATTATTTTTGGAATCAAGATGTCGAAATTATCCAATGGTGAATTTTTCTTAATTTTCTAAGATAATCAAATGTTTGGATAAAAATTAAAAACCTTTTAAATATATAATGTGTTTTATGACATCATAATGACCCAATAGTGATATAAAAAAATACTATAAAAGGTATATTCAGCCAATATATGTTTTAACTTTAAAATAATTTGATTTTGGATTTGTTTGATTTATTTTACAATTCCTTAATGGACTCTTTAGGACTTATAAAATATTTTAACTTTTTAAAAATATTTCCTTGAGAGTGTGACTCATCTCCACATAAAAAAGCCTAATATTTTAATAATTTCAGTCATTGGCCTTATAAAATAATTTTTTTCAATTCCCTTTTGAAAAAATCAGGGTCAAAAATCTTGGGATGGTTTTTTTATTAGTTTAATATGTGGTGTCCAAAACCGAAAAAATAAATAATTCTCTCTCATTTCATATATAAACCCACTCAATCGTATATTCCTCTTCACTAAACACCTTTGGATCTTGAAAAACCTCTTCCCTGATCTCTCAATAATCCTCCCAAGGTTCCCCAAGCTACTTAGAAAATCCCACAAACCTCTCCCAATCCTTTAGGATCACACTTCTAGGTAAGGGATCCTCACTTTCCTTCCTTCCTTATTTATGTCCAAGTGTCCTTATATTGTTATGCCCTTTTATTTTTATTTAAAAACTTTGGGGTATGATTTATAACCTCCCCTATACTTCCCTCCATATGTTTTAATGATGATATGTCCCTTTATCTCTCATTAATCCCTCCCATGTGCATCGGTTACCATGCCAAAATTCCGTAAGGTATTTCTCTCTCCTCATTTACATTCAAGAAATTCTTTTATATCATGAATATAAATTCCATTAAATATGTCGGTACATGTATCTATATTACCCCTTACTATCTATTTCATGTAAATATGTTGATAGACCCATTTCACTATCATCAACCATTTTTATGAATTCTTATGTCATGTTGTTATGTTATCGAAATTGCACCGAGATTTTCCAAGCCAAAGTCATTTTGTGGTGAATACCATTCCCATTTCACTATCAAGGGTATTAACCTTTATTCACATTTAATTATTGTGTATATATTATCATGTGTGTATTCAACATTCCTTTATCATGGAATAAATGATGATTTTTAATGATTTCATGTTGTATGATCCATGTGGCACACTTATGCATGAAATGAAATGTTTATAAAGGGTGTTCCCTGATAGCCCTCAAATGCATTGGGTAGAGATTAGTATCATTATACATCAAGTGAAGTTAGGTTTTACTCATTATAATTTAAGTGTAATGAGGGTTTAATCATTATAATTCAAGTTCAATGAGGGTTTACTCATGCTCCATGTGTAATAATCATCCGCTCATGCTAATGTCATGTTAAATGTTTTTCTACATATCCAAATTATGATAATCATGATATATCATGATTTTATGTTAATGTTTCTATTATGATCCATTGATATTCCTATTTCCTAACATCTTTTATACTCTTCATGTTATTCCTTGTTTACTGTATTACTAGGATTTATAGCTCGACCTTTTCTTATGTATGTCCTCTGGTCATCTCATGCAATGCTATGTACGAAAGAATGTTGTGGTCATATAAAATGAGTTTTTAATAAAGATTTTGTATTTTATGTCTTATTTTTTCATGTAATGTTCCAAATTTCTCAATAAACTAAGCCTGTTCATCCTCAGAGTTACCTTAGATGCATGTTTATGTAATAAATTATGTTTAAGTGTGTAATAAATAGCAAGGTAGTTATAGTTGGTATCAAACGATAGGTTTAGTTATTTTTGGGATTATGATTAGAAACCCCTAGTGAAATCCTTAGGGATAAGACTAAGTATAATAAAAACATCTCTAGATTTTATTGAGTATATAGTAAGTGGTTTATCAAGAAAATACATCCTTGTCTCGATACGAACAAGTAGAGGCTACTCTAGTATAGATGTATCTAGGGGAGAAAACCAAAAAATACCAATTTGAGATAGAATATAATGGGAACTGGTTCATGAAAACTATCCTTGATATACTATTGTTTATGACACACCCAAGGGATATGCTTTGATAAATTCATAAGCTTAGTATAAACCATAATTAAGGGGGGAATTCCCCTAAGAATATATGTAGGGAAGTAGATCATGGATAAGATATATTGAAGCCTATAAATTCATAAGTTAAGTAAATAAATGTAATTTATAATCTATCTCTTTTTTTAATTGGATTACCCTTTATGTGTTACCCCTAACCTTACTTTTATTCCATCCAATGGCCGGTAATAGGAGGACTTGGGCTAACAACTGATGTGAAGATCAATGTGATGACTATTCTAATGAGATTCCCAATCTAATGGGAGTAGGGATCACAAACTTCTCCACAATAATCTCTCAGTTAACTCATGTTTTGAATAGAAACATGGGTCAAGAGGAACGTTCACCCCCCCCCCCCCCACCCCAAGAAATAACAAGTTGAAATTGAGAGCTTTATGAGACAAAGGCCTCATACTTTTAATAGATCATATGATCCCTCAATCACTGCAAAATGGATCAACTCCACTGAAAAGATCTTCTCTATAATTTAATATTCCGAACAAGAGAATGTTGTTATGGATGCTTATCATATGGAGGTTGAATATGGTCAATGGTGGACATTGATCAAAAATATGAAACCTGAGGAAGAGATTTAGGTGTTTGAAAGGAAGGATTTTAGGAAAATGTTTTTTGATAAATATTTTCCACACACCCACTGATTTAAGATGGAAAGGGTATTCTCTTCCCTAAAGCAAAAAATATGAGGAATCCATTAGAGCATAGGAGGAAAACTTCACAAGGGTTTCACAATATGCCTCTAGCTTTTCCATTACCCCTAAATTCAAGGTTGGATGCTTCTTTGGTGGGATAAAACCTAGCCTATGGAAATCCCTGGTGATCCATGACTTTGATAGAAATGAGTAAATTGTCTAATTTTTCCTCAAAGTAAAAATATAGATCAGTGAATCTCATGGGTATCATGGGGATAAGAAGCAGAAATAGGAATTTAATTATGGTAGTCTGATGGATAAATCCAATGGTGCAACGAAATTATAGCACCCGACTTTCCAAAGGTGCGGAAAGAAGCACCCCAGAAATTGCCTAAAGTAGATGAGAAATGCATTAGGTGTGGAAGAGAAGGGTTCATATCTATTAACATCCCACAAGAAAAACCTGCTTTTGTGACAGAGGAGAGGAAAACTCTATTCGAACCTCAATGCATTGTTCATTGCTTCTACTACAAATAACTAGGGATATTTGCAAACTATTTCCCTAATCCAAGGGTTTTTGGAGGCAACCAACAACCTCCAAGGCTGTAAGGGATAGATTTTTTCATCACTACCACTGAATAAAACCCCGACAATGATGTGGTGACAGGTGCTCTAGTTATTCATTCAAGAATAGTGATTGTACTTTTTGATTTTGGTTCTGTGAATTCTTTTATATCCTGAAAGTTTAGTAGAGCATTCCCAACACCACCACAACTCATAGAAGTAGAAATGTCGATGAGAATAGAAAATGGATAAATCATTACATTCTAGGAATATAACTCCTCCCCTATAACAATTTTTGGATTGAACTTCCCAGAAAACCTCATCATACTCCCTCTCGTGGAATTCAATTCAATTATTGGCATGGATTGGATTTCCCTATATAGATCCAAAAAAAATTTCCATGAGAATACAATCACTCTCCATATGCTGAATCGACCTCCAATTATGTACAAGTTCAAGGAGGAGGATGAATATTCTTTAACACCATCATCTCAAGCATGGATATTACTAACCTGTGAGCATGTGTTTCTTGATCAGATTATTGAGTATAAGGAAGAAAACACCCTTGAGGACATTCCTACTGTGAGATAATTCGTTGAAGTGTTTCTCGAGGAGTTTTCTGGCCTTAATCCAATAAGAAATATTGAATTCTTGATTTATCTTATACCTTGGGTGTTGCGAATATCCCAGAAATTGTATATAATGGCTTTTTTGGAGCTCAAGGAGATAAAGAAACAACTAAAAGAGAATATGGATAAAGGGTTTATATTCCCAAGTGCTTCTCCATGGGGTGCACTAGTCCTCTTCATCAAGAAGAAGGATGGGTCAATGAACCTTTACATTGATTATCATATGCTCAAAAAAATCATGATAAAGAACAAGTATCCTCTGCCCCGAATTGATGACTTGTTCGATCAACTATGTGGGGAAAAAAACTTCTCCAAGGTGGATTTGTTGTTGATATATTACCAAGTAAGGGAGAAGAAGAAGGGCATCCCCAAGACTATATTTTACACAATTTATGGGAACTATGAATTCATAGTAATGGCTTTTAGACTCACTAATTCTCCAAAAATCATTATGTACTTGATTAATAGAGTCTTTATATATTACCTCGACAAATTTTGGGTAGTCTGTATAGATGATATTCTAATATACCCCAAAACCAAGGAGGAACATGAGGAGTATCTAATCACTGTACTAGAGACCTTCAAAAAGGATAATATCTTTTCAAAGTAAAAAAAGTGTGATTTATGGTTCAAGGAAGTCTCATTATTGGGTCATATCATCACAAGAAATGGGATATTTGTGGATCCCTCTAAGAAAACTACAATTGAGGGATGGCCGAGTCCAACATTTGTGACGGATATTCGTAGCATCCTGGGGTTAGCTAGATATTGTTGCTCATTTTTGAGAAATTTATCATGATTTTTAAACCCTCTTACCAAGATAATTATAAAGGTAGTCATTTTTTATTAGAGTGATTAATTAAAAGAGAGATTCAAGGATTTGAAAAATAGGATTATCACTGTGCTCATTCTCACACTACCCACAAGTGGATAACTTTTTGTGGTATTCAGTGATGCTTCGAAGAAGGTAACAGGATGTGTGTTAATGAAAAATGAAAAATTCATTTCATATGAATAAGGGAAATAGAAATTTCATAAGTAAAACTATCGAACACATAATATAGAGTTGGTTGTAGTGTTCTTCGCTTTAAAAATTTGGCGACATTACCCATTTGGGGAGAAGTGTGAAATATATATAGACCACAAAATCCTCAAGTATATATTCACACAGAAAGAGTTGAATATGCACCAACACATATGGTTAGATCTAATCAAAGACTATGACTTCTCAATCCATTCACACCCTATGAAAGCGAACAAGGTGGAAGATTATCTAAGTAGAAAGGATCCATCAACTCTTTCATTGAAGAGAATTGAAAAGGATACAATCTTCTTAGATTTGATGAATATGGACATGGGAATCATAAAGAATGGAACATCATCAATCCTATCACAAATGATTTCTCAACTGTCACATTTGAAAAGGTTAAAGGATTCTCAAAAGGATGATGTGTTGATTTATAATAAAGTGTAAAATATCATAAAATGGAAATCCTCAGATTTCAATGTAAATGAAGAAGGAATTGTGAGACCTGGGAAAAGACTATGTGTTCCATAAAATCAGGAGTTAATTAATGAACTTTTTGATGATGCACATAGTTTGAATTTCTCCATTCACCAAAGAAACACAAATATGTATTGAGATCTCCAAGAGAATTATTGGTGGGATAACATGAAGAAGCAGATCACTAAGTATTCATCAAAGTGCCTAGTATGCCAGTAAGTGAAGGCTGAGAGGAATAAGTCTAAGAGGATGATAGAAACATTACTCATACCAACATGGAAATGGGAGAACATCGCCATGGACTTTGTTAGTGGACTTTTGAAGACATCCAAAGAAAAAAATGTTATCTGGGTTATTTTGGATTGTCTTACAAAGACTACACACTTAATTTCAATTCAGGAATATTTCTCATTGGATCAAATGGCACATATATACATCAGAGAAGTGGTAAGGCTTCATGGAGTACCACTATCGATTGTATCCAATCGATATCCAAGAGTCATCTCTATGTTCTAAAAGAGTCTCCAACACGCTCTGAATACTGAGATGGACATCAGTATGGCTTATCATCCTCAAACGGAAGGCCCATCTAAGCGGTTTATTCAAACACTGGAGTATATGTTGAGATCATTTTCAATGGACTTCAAAGGAGTATGGGATCAACATCTTCTTCTAGTTGAGTTCTCTTACAATAATAATTTCCACTCAAGCATCAAAATAGATTCTTATGAATCCATTTATGGGAAGAGGTGCAGAACACCGACATTTTGGGATGAAGTTGGAGAGTGGAAACTCCTAAGTCTAGAAATAGTCAAAGAAATGTTGTAAAATGTTAAGATCATCCAGAAGCACATTAAAGCAGCTCAATGTTGAAAAAAAAGTTATGATGATAATCGTCGATGTGACATAGAGTTGGATGTTAGAGACATGGTATTCATCCACATATCACCATGGAATAGTGTTATGATATTTGGGAAGAAGGGAAAGCTTGGTCCAAGGTAAATTGGCCCTTTTGAGATCCTTGACAGCATTGGAGTAGTGTAATATCGACTAGAACTCCCACCAATCCTATCTCAAGTAAATGATGTATTCCATGTAACACTCTTGAGGAAGTACATACCTGACCCATCACATGTACTCAATCCAGAGTTGGTACCATTGGATAATGACCTCTTCTATGAAGAGAAACTGGTGAAGATCTTAGATCGTAGGGAAAAAGTTCTACAGAATAAGATAATTCCCCTCATCAAGGTGTTGTGGTGAAACCACAAGTTTGAATAAGTAGCATAGGAATCAAGGGAAGTGATGAAAGAGAGTTACCCTCATCTATTTTAGTATGGGAAAATGAAATTCTAAGGGGGAAGATTTTAACGACCCAAACTTTTTTTATTTAAAATTCCTCTTGAACTAATTAGATGTCTTAAAATGTAAAATGGTTATATAATACATATGAAATTACTTGTTTTTATGTTTTTGGATTTTCAAATACTTTTATGAATTGTTATTGTTGTTAATATATCCGTTGAATAGTGATCACATGATTAGTATAAATATAGGGCTTTAACAAATCCAATTTACACATAAAAAGGAAGCGATGGCCACATATAGTAGAATTGATCTATACGAAGCCCATTTATTGAAGCTCAAAATGGAGGTAACATCATTGGTTTTATCTCTTGACCAATCACAATCCAAGTTTCATCATGTTAAGCTTGAATGGAACTGCCTATAGGAGAAGTGGAAGTTAATAGAGATTACCACTCTAGCGATGTTATCCGAGCCAGCCCAAGAGTCTATCACCATCGCACATCTTTCCCTTAGGTCTTATACAGGTTTTATAAGGGTATATGTAACAAGACCCTAGAACTATAATTATGTCAATTATTTTTTTATAGAATAAATAATATACATTAATTTTATTATCGTTACTTTGTAAATGGTTTTTAAATAAAAAATAGAATTTTTATTTAATGTTCAATTAAGACATCTATTTTGATGAATTAATAGATTTTTTAATTAAAAAAGTTTCTTAAAATATTTTTACTATGTAACTTTTTGTTAAATATAAATGATCATATAATTTTATATAATTGCAATTTATTTAATGTTTGAAGACTACTTTCGTCAAAACCCATGAATTTTCAATAAATGTTAGTTTTTATTTTAAAAGTGAAAATTCACATGTATAAAAAATTATTAGGATGAAATTAATATTATTTTTGGAATCAGGATGTTGAAATTATCCAATGGTCAATTTTTTATAATTTTTTGAAATAGTCAAAATTTTGGGTAAAAATTAAATATTGTTTTAAATATATTATGTGATTTATGACATCGTAATGACCCAATAGTGATGTAATAAAATACTATAAAAGTTATATTCTTCCAATATATGTTTTAAATTTAAAAATAATGTGATTTTATATTTTTCTGATTTATTTTACAATGCCTTAATGGACCCTCCAAGACTTATAAAATATTTTAGATTTTTAAAAATATTTCATTGAGCATGTGACTCACCTCCACATAATCAATCCTAATATTTTAATAAGTTCATACATTGGACTTATAAAATAATTTTTTCCACTATCGTTTTTTGAAAAAACCATGGCCAGAAATAGTGGTGTGGTTTGTGGTTTGGATTAGTTTAATGTGTGGTGTGCAAAACCTAAATAATAAAGAATTCCCTCTTCTTTCCTATATAAGCCCACTCAATATCCCATTAATATTCACTAAAAACCTTTTTATCTCAACAAAAATATGACCTCATATCTCTATAATCCTCTAAAGGTTCCCCAATCTCCCTATAATACTATCTCAAGCCTCTCCCAAGCCTTTGGGATGACACTTCCAAGTATGGGATTCCCACTTTCCTTCTTTATTTATGTCCAAGTTTCCTTATATTGTTATGACCTTTTATATTAATTTACAAATGTTTGATTATAATGTATCACATCCCCTATACATACCTCATTATGTTTGAATAATTATATACTCTTTTCTCTCTCATTAATGCCTCTCACGTACACCTGTTACCATGGAGAAATTCTGTAAGGGATTTCTCTCTCCTCATTTACATTCAAGAAATTATTTTTTTGTATGAATCTAAATTACATTACATATTTTGGTAAATGTATCTATACCTAACCTTAATTTCCATTTCATGCACATATTATTATATACCCTTTTCCCTCTCATAAACATTTTTTATGAATTCTTATGTCATGTTGTTATGCTGCTGAAATTGCATTGTGATGTTCCAAGCCAAAGCCATTCTGTAGTAAACAACATGCCAATTTCTATATCAAGGGTATTCAACTTTATACACACTTACTTATTTATTATATAGTTTCATGTATTTATTCCACATTCCATTATCATGGAATAAATTTTGATGTTGAATTATTCCATGTTGTATGATCCATGTGGCACACTTATGCATAAAATTAAATGTTTATAGAGGGTGTGCATAATAGCCCTCCAATGCATTGGGTAAAGATTAGTATCATGATATGTCATGTTCAATGAGGGTTTACTCATGCTAATTCAATTTCAATTAGGGTTTAATCATGTTAATTCATGTCCAATGATGATTTACTTATTCTCTATGTGCAATGATCCTTGGCTTATGCTAATATCATGTTAACTGTTGTTGCCACATCTCCAAGTTATGATAATCATGATATATCATGAATTTATGTTCATGTTTCTCTTATTCTCCATTGATACTCCTGTTTCCTACCATTTATTTTATTCTTAATGTTATGAATTGTTTACTCCCTTATGGGGCTTTATATCTCACCATTTTATTATGTATGTCCTCATGTTATCCCATGAAATGCTAAGTACGGAGGAATGTTGTGGTCATGTAAATTATTTTTTCAATAAAGATGTTTTATTTTATGTCTTAATTTTTAATTTAATGTTCCTAATTTACCAAGACACTAGAAATCTCGATCCTCATAGTTTTATTATGTGAAATGTTTTCTAATAAATCATGTTAAAGTGTGTAATAAAGAGCACGATTGTTATATTCAAACCCTCTATTATAACTCTAAAGTTGGTTTAAATATGTTTGACACAAAACATAGAGATATTCAATGAATTTATTATTATATTATTTATGGTATTTCTTCTAGATAAATTTATTATTTGGGTTATGGAGTGTAACCAAAAGGTTCCCATCAATATATGTGGGTCTTTCTTAAACATGGGAGGATATGTAATCAATGTGGGATAGGGTAAGTTGATTTTCAAATTTAGAGAGATTTAAAAACAATTTAATGTTTTTAAAAATGATAAAGAATATAATTTTGGATATAATTTATCTGAAATAAAGTTATTATAATCTAAAAGATCATTTGATCATTGAAAATAGTTTGAAAAACAATACATGGTTGAAGAAGTTCCTAAGAAAGTTAAAAATTATGTATCAGACATTGTTGAGTCTTCCCAAAATGATATATTTGGATAAATTTACATATTTAGACAATAATTATTTTCTTTCTGTGAAGTGTGGTGTTGAAGATTAATTTTCTATTTCTAAACATAAATAATTGTAAGATAAATTTAGGCTAATATAACTTATTCAAAAAATGATTAGCAATTTGATAAGGTTGAGGGATATTTTTTTAGAACAATTTGATGATATTTATTTAATAAATATCCTAAAATATGATCTATAAACTCATGTGAATAGGTTGTCCACAGTAGACAGTAGTGAATAGAAATGAATTATTGGTTCTGAAATTTAAAACTTTTTCAGATTCCAAACTCATTTAAAAAATAAAAAATAAAAGATTCTAGATATCAAAGGCCCAAGAGTTTTCCTTTTAGTGAGAAGGCACAAACTCTAGAGCTAAAATTTATCATAGAACAACTAAAATACTCATTTATATGTAATAATTCAATAATTCCTATTATTATTTTTCTTAACTTACTGAAAATCAAGAGTAAAATTTTTTGCGTGTTCTGAATAAGTTTAAAAATAAAATATGTTGGTCCTTATAAAACATCAAATGGATTAACCCTTCCTTATTCATTTATACGATTCTTATAGAACCATAACACCAACCAAGAGTTTATGGTCAAAGGAGAATGAACCCAAACATTAAAGATGTTGTGAGAGAAGAGGAAATTAAGATTCTATTTGTTGGAATTATATATCCCATTTCAGAGAGTTCTTGGTTAAAACTTGTTTATATAGTCCCAAATAAATCAGGATTCATTATTTTTACCAATGAAATGAATGAAAAATTCAATTTAGTAAGGAAATGAAATTGATAGTCTGTATAGATTATAACAGTATTAATTCATCCACAAGGAAGGACCATTTTCCCATTTCATTATTAGATCAAATTCTTTAGAGGCTTTCTAGTAATGATTTATTTTGATTCCATGATGGTTATTTAGGTTAAAACTAATAGATGAGGCTCAAAGTAACTACACCTAAATTTATAATGGGTTTTTTTCTATAGAGAAGTTTAGAAAATATTTATTAAGTTCTAGAGTAATAGTATTTACAGAGAATAGTGCCTTGAAGTATCTACTATTTATGAAATAGTCCAAACCTAGACTCCTTAGGTAGATATTTTCTTAGAGGAGTTTCAATTGGATATTAGAGATAAAAATGTTTCTAATAATGTTGTTGTAGATCATATATCTTGTTTTTCTATTACTCATTTTGAAGATAATAGGGATATTATTTCTTTCTTCCCTGATGAAAATATACTATTTTAGTATAAAAATATTCTTGGTTTGATGATGTTTCCAATTTCATAATAGAATGAGTTTTACCAAAGTATTTCTCACCTAAAAAAAGAAAAAAATTAATCTCAAAACATATTTTTTTCTTATGGGATAATACTTTTTGGTTTAGAGGTGTGTTAATGGAATCTGGAGGAGGTGTGTTACATAGGAAGAGATGTTTCCAATTTTATATAGTTTTCAATACTTACCTTGGGGAGGTCATCATGAAGATAAAAGGATATCCCAAAAAATATTTCAATATATTTTTTTTGTCTTACATTTTTTAAGGATTATAGGTGCTTAGTTTTGGGATATGAAAAATTTCAATGGATAGGAAATGTTGGAAGTAAGTATGAGATTCCTCATAAAGGAATTTTGGAAGTTGATATTTTTTATGTTGGGGAGATCTTATGGGACTATTTTCATCTTCTCATGGAAATGATTACATCTTAGTAGTTATTAATTATTTTTCCAAGTGGGTTGAGGTCGATGAATTTCCCAAAAATAAAAAAAATTGTGATTAAATTATTTAAAAATAATATCTTCTCAAGATTTGGGGTTCCCAATGCTTTCATCACAGATAATAAAACCCAATTTAAAATTTTCAAGTTATAATATTTTATGTAGAATTAGGGTTGTGAACATAGAAGAGTAACTAATTATCATCCACAATCTATTCTACAGTTAGTAATTTCAAAAAGGGTACTTCATCAGATTCTAGAGAAATATGCCTCTAATTATAGGAATGATTGATCCTTGATAATTAATGAACAATTATAAGCCTATAGATCTATATTAAAAACCCCAATTGGTGTGTCTCCATATAGGTTATTTTTTAGGAAATATTCTCATTTACCAATAGAGTTGAAACACAATCCATATTGGGTTTTTAAGACTTTTAAATTTTATTTTAAAAAAATGTAGAGAGAATATATATTGATATTAGTGAGTTATATAAAATTAGAAGTTTTAGGAAAACTATAGGATTTATAGAGATAGGTATAATGTTTTTCATGATTTTGTCAATAAAAATAGAGAATTCAAGGATGATTGGAAAGTTCTTCTATTTAATTCCATAATTAATATATTTTTCATAAAATAAAAATCCAATCATTATTAAATTTCATAAAAATAAATCTCTTAAATTTATTAGAGAAACAAATAGACCAATAATAGTTAATTTTAAAAAGATCAAACATTATTTTTAGGGGTATCTAAATGGATTGTATACAATATTTATTCTTCAAAATTTATTATTAACTTAAGTCTAATGGAATAATTTTAATTTAGTGCATCAAGGATATCAAACCATGATCCTTTTTTATGTTATTTTTTATTAAGAATAAAATACTGATGTATTTTTTTTGTTACTCTTTCCCTATTATATTTAATTCCTTGTATCCATCTCATTTCATAAAGAGAATTATGGTTTTATGAAAAAATAAGAGTATAATCCTTATTGTTTTCAAGTCAAAAAGATTCAAATTGTTGGAGTTTAAAAAATTAAACATCACTACTATATGTCACTGGTTTTCTTTTAATTTGAGCTAAATTATTGAATATAATATTTATCTATTTATCTTATTGGTACTTAAATTTTAATATCCATTTTTTTACTTAATAAATAAGGGTAGAGTTTTTGGGTTTCCCATTAAAGGATGATGATTCTAAAATCTGGGGATTTCTTGTTTTAATTTCTAAATTTTTATTTTGTATATTTTTTATTATTAATGGTACTATTTCATTTTTTTAGTTGCTGAAAATTTATTTTCAATGTTTTTATTTCCATAAATATTGATTGTTTAGTGTGGGGTATGTACTCACTATTTTCTATTTTCAAAAATGATTAACATGCTACTTCTTGATATCATTAGAAAATTCATGTGTCTATGAAAAAAGAAAAAAATGCATGTTCTTTTTTAATTAATTGTTATTAACTCATAAGATATTGTGACGAACTTATTTTTTAATTATATTTTAACCCTTGAAAATTCATTAAAATAACTCAATTATGAAATATTTTTGAACATTAATTGTTTTAGTTGTTTCTCCTACTTTATTGTTCAATAATGGAGAAATTGTTGGATTTTAAGTATGGGGGTATTAATTTGTATTAAAATTTAAATAATTATAGTTCACATCAAAACCACCATAATTTTTTAAAAACATTGATCAGTTTTCAAGTTTCAACATTCTTATTTAGGGGATCAAAAATTTTCTGAATTTTTAAATTTCAATTGAAACCTTGAGGATGTTAACTTTTTTTCCTTTCCCATGGATTTAATCCAGTTAATTAATTTCTTACTCTCTTGAGAATTTTATTTTTGGTCAAACTTTTTTAGTAGTATTTAGAATAATTATTTATTTTGAACCATTTTAATTGGTTTTAAACTTTTAATTTATCCATTTTATTAGGTTGTAAAATTTAAATATTAATTTAGTTTGGAATTTTCATCTCTTCATTGTTTCATTCATTTGTTCTTTAATTTTTTGGATGGGTAATTTATAATTCCATATAATTATTAAAATTTATCATCCTTCCATAGTGTATAATTATTATGTTTTTTTAATTATATGTGTATGTTATCTTATAGTTAAATTGAATTTTTATGTCTCAGTTAAATTCAAAATGATATTTCTTTAAACACATTAAAAATTTCTGATGTGAATCATTTTTGTAAAATAAAAACCAAATTTAAATCAAACCTTTTTATTTTTAGAAAAGTAAAGACTTATTACCACCATATAGATTTATGGGGAAAGAATGTTTTTGAAATATTATTCTTAGTGTTGTTAAAATTTTCATCTTTGATAATTCTTTTCCTTGAAAGAACTTGAAAATTTGATTTCTTCAGGAAAGTAAATGTCTTAAGTGTTATAAAATTTTATTTGGATATATTTAATTACATAATTCCACATATGTTTTAGGGTTTTTAACAGGTTATTTAATGAAAAAATATGTTTTTAATGGTAAAATATTGAATTTTAGTTTTTATGTTGTTGAAATAGTTGTTTTTAAACTTTTAGTAGAATTTTTATTATTTTTCTGTTTAATGGATTAATTTTTCATTGAAATTAATTTATATATTTATTTTATGAATAACATTTCATAATTTTGATGAAATATTTCTTATAATGCTATATTTATAGAAATTTGATAAATTTGGGTGATAAATGTTTTAAGTCCCATTTTCTGATTTTATAACATTTAATAATTGGAAAAAAAATTTGTTTGAGATTTAATTGAAATAAGTTTTCTATTGTATTTTTGAAAAAAAAATATTTTGAATCTACAGAGTGAATATTTTTATAATTTAATATTATTGATTTTAATATCTTCTTTTTAATTTATTATTATCTTAAAAATACATTAATTCATTAATTAAATATGATTGAAATTTTATTTTTTTAATTTTAATACAAAAAATTTCTCATTTTTATATATTTTTGACAAATGTATAAGTGATCTTGTAAAGTCGCTATTTGATGGTGGAATAACAAACTACAAGAGGATATTGAAGCAATCATGGTCACTTAAGTGACTATGGAAGTTATTTTTAATCTACCGCATGAAATAGGTATGGTAGGTGCAGTGACCACCCCCCAATTTCTATGTACCACAACTATAGATGTAGGTAGATATTTTTGAAGTATTGGACTTACCACAAGGAATCCAAGTTACTACATAAAATGAATACAGGTTACCATGACTTTGTTTTCCAAGTAGACGTGGAAGGGATCAAGTGACTGCACCCCTAAAATAAACTGACTGTATGAAGATTGTACTTACTACATAAAGAAGAGCTATGGTCACTTAAGTGATTGGGCCTAAGGGTATGAAACCTACCACATAGATCAGTCACAACTATTTAAGTGATTGTGAATGTTTATAAAATAACTTATCACAAGTCGACCTACCATAATGGTGATGAATTTTTTGCTCAAATTTACCAAAAGTGATGTTCACGATGATTTTATTAACTAATCTTCCATTCTCAACATACCATGAATGTGGATAGTAGTTACTTCAAGTCAATCTTTATGAGATCATTTCTCATCCAAATTTGATCCATATCGTGGAATGCTAAGGAGGATGAACCAATCAAAGTTGGTGCTGCCATTTGAGAAGAAATAGACTATAGAAAAAATCATGAATGATGATCATGGGTGTAAGATCCCATATTTTTTCAGGTACATCCCTCCTTGAGTTTTTTGTTTGAGAGTTAGCAGTTGAGTCTTATTTGGAGAAGTATATCCTTTTTAGGGAAAATTACTTAATGTTCTAGGATGTATGTTTTTTGAATTAATGGAGTTTGAGTATCAATGGGTCAAGTGTTACCATGGGTTCTTGGTAAGTTGAGAAGCCTTAAAGGGGTTTCTAGTTTTTATATGAGAAATGGGATGAAAACCATTTGTAGGACATTTTAGCATAGTGTAAATGCGTTACACATCATGTAATGTTCATGTGAATTTAATATTCATCTGAGGTAATAGATTTTTCATAATATCCATTTAAAAATAAATACATGTTGTGTAACTGAATTACACACCATGTAAATCTCCGAGAAATAGTTTAAAAGTTTTTCATGCGGCTAATTTATCATTAATCTTGCATGCAGCTTCCTCCTCTCTACCTTACGGAAGAATCCGGGTGATTTTGGGGTGCCTCCTTTGATTCTGGATATCCCGTTCATGAAATCAATCCCTATTAGTTGTTTTTGGTTAGGTTTCCCATTCTCTCCTTTTATTCTCCATCCATTGTAGTGTAATATCTTGACTATGTTCATTATTGGTTTTGATCTTAAATGATTATGATCTTGGTTCTCTTTGATACCTTATGCACCTTCCTATTTATTGTAATTTTTCATTGGAATAATTTTATTATTTTTAATTAAAGTTAGGGTGTGTAAACCTTAACCATATGGTTTGATAATTTTTAGGTATGTGAAAAATTGAAATTTCTCCAATGTATCTCACACACCGAAATTATAAAATAATGAATTGGATTATTCATTGGATTCCTTTTGGATCTAATTGGTTATTGACTTGTCTTGGGGATACCATTTGAATGAGTGAAGAATTTATTATAAATGAATTTATTAATGGTTTCATGTGTTCTTATAATGGAATAAAGTGTTTGGTGACTGATTGATATATATTCACCTTGGCTTGGCTTGTTTATTGAGATAAATGTTATGTTATTGTCTATTACCAAATGATAAAAAAAATGTGTAATTGAAAGATAAATGGTAAATTTCATAATTAACCATTGATCCTTATGATGTGATATTGTGATATCCTTATTTCTGTTACATGTGTTGTGATTTCTATGTTATAATTCTTATGTAGGGTGTTGGACCAGTTTACATGTTGTAATGATTATATTGGTCGCCATTCATGTTTATATGTTTTAATGCTTATATAGTGGGATATTCCTCGTGAGACATGTTTAATTTCTTATATACCGGATTTGGCCTTGAGAAATGATGGAATTATTATATATCAAGCATGTACCTGATATATGTGGAAATGATTATATACTGGGCTTAGCCCTGACACATGCTGAAAATCTTATATACTAGTCTTGGTCCTGATTAAATGCTAAAATGCTTATATAGTTATTTTTATCCCAGAATTGTGTGACTCATACATTTTTATATGTTTATGGTTGGCATGGTTGTGAGACATTATTAGAGACATTATAGCATGGTGTTGAGGTAAGTTATGTTTTACAATGGTTATATGGTTTTGGTTGGAATGGTTTTGAGACATGTTCAGAGGTATTTGGACGTGGTTCCAAATCAGGTTTCTATGGTATTAATTTAATTATTTAATTAATTGATATATTTGTTTGTTTCATTATTGAAAACAATTATTATCAGACTATTTATGTTTAGACATGGTGGTATTGACCTAATAATTTATACTTTCACCCTATTCAGGCCTCTATTTGATACTTGAGTTGATTATATTTATTTAGGATTGGCCAAGGTAAAAGAACCTTACTATTGATTGTTGCTTGCTGTATGTGATTGAGTTTTGAGATGGGACCGACATGGGGTTTAGGATTGGGGTCTTTTTGGTGTACTAGAATTTTAGTTGTATTAATTTTAGCATGAAATATTGTTACATTCCATCATTTAATTATATTATTCATTTATTATTTATTGGATTATTTAGTTGGATTTATTATTGGTTTTTCACTATATCATTTTTTCATTATTTTATTACTTTTATATTTGTTCATTTATTTACATTGTGTATTCATACTGTGGTGTAACTCTGTAAACAGTAGGTATAGTCTCTCTACTATACTTATCAAACACCCATTACTAGTTGACAACCTCTAGAGTATGGGGAGGTGCGCTTGAGGTCTCGTAACCAACCTATTTCATCTACATGAGAGAGTGTAAGACCAGGGGACGTTACAAAGTGGTATCAAAGAACACCAAGTTTCATTTCTATTTATTTACTATTTGGGAAAGGTATGAAAGAGACTAGAATGTTTCGGGATATAATAATGTGGTTATGCATGGGAGTAGCTAACCCATGTATGGGGGAAAATCTAAGTGTATGGGGGTGGATTGTTGTTTTTGTTGTTCTCTAATTACATTTGATGTTATTTCACCCTGGATAATTCATATGTTATGTGTTGTTATCGTATTATGATATTATTGATTTTTTTGAATTATACTCATAGACCAGTATAGAGAGACATGTGTGTTCATTCATCATGATAAGAACATAAGGATATGTATTGACATTCATTTTTCATGATAGGGATATATTTATTGCAAGTGATATATTCTTTCATATTGAAAAATGATGTGAGATACCTAATATATCTGAGAAATAGAATAAATGAATTGTAATTTCATTCTAAAAAACTTTTAATCCATGCTTAAAGAGACTAGGATTTAGTGGTTCTCTATTATTTCTGCCTATTAAGGATGAATTTTTTATAGACAGTGTTCTAAGGAGTGTGTTTTTCTTATATAAAAAATGGCTCCTTAACATATTCATGTTGAGTGTCGAAAGAGTGGAAATCAGTAGCTCTTAACAAAGTTAAATCACATATTCCTATAGTTTGTAAGAATAATGTGTATGTTCATCTTTGCAACAGCTTCCATAGGGTCATGAAATACATGGAAAGATAGAATAATCACACTATGACTTCGATGTTTGAGATGATGAGAGATTTTCAGTTGTATAATCTACATAGATTCACTATGAAGGTATTCCTCCAAACATTCGAGTTCTAAATCAAGTTAGTCCATAAGATATTTAAGAATATTGATACTCCCATAGATAGTAGGGTGAAACTTGATTTATATATTTTTCATGGACATTACTATAATTAGTGGGACAGGCTAGAGCAATAAAGGAAGTAGGAGAAATTATCATAGAAGTATTTGAGGTAAAGTTCCTAAGACGTTTCTATCCTGAGACGTTGAGGGATGAGAATGATTTTTATTTCATGCACCTAGAACAGGAGGTCATATTAGTGGTAGAACATGATGAATTTTTTACTAACCTACAGTTATTTTTTAAATATTTGGCAACAGATGAGATCTCTAAGGTGAGAAATTTTATGGATGGACTTCTCTATGAGATCAGGTTGTAGTTGAACATGTTCTGTCTGAGCATTTTTTCAAATTTTATGAATCAAGAAATCATCAAGAAAGGAAATTGAGAGAGGCCCGAGTAGTGTCCAAAGCTTTCTATCATGGAAAACTATGAACTCTTCTTCTAGTGGAAGTTTCTCTATGACATTTTTTCCAAGGAAGCAGATTTTAGAATAGTAAGGTTAGTGGGTATCCATCTCCAGATCGTGTTATGTTGTAGTGTTATTAGTGTGTCAAGATGGGACACAAACATCCTTAGTGTCCTTACCCATATTTGGTGTGTCGTTCTTGTGGTATATTGGGCCAACTAGAAATTTTTGGTAGGGGCATGCAGTAGTAGATCAGTTTTAGGGGATTAAGATAGGTACTGATGTTTTAGAAGGAATCAGATACTCCGTATCAAATAGTTAGATAGAGTTACACGGGATTTTCTAGTTCAGGAAGGGGACATGGTACCCTATAAAGGAATGGGAATACTATACATGGGGTATATCTCAGGGGAGTTAGGATAGAGCCTAGGGTATAGGGGTTGGTTAGTTTCATGTTATTCAGACTACTCTGGCTATTGTGGATGTTGGATCTTCCACTGTCAGAGGTAAAATTCTTATACCATCTACCCTTGCATATGCTCTATTTTATACAAGAGAACCGAATTCCTTTTTACCCACTATTTTTGTAATTTTTTTGGGCCGGGATGTAGAAATCTTGGATGGTGTTTTGAACATCGACACAATATTGGGAGTGTGGTCAAAGAATATCAAACGTTGCAAGGTGTGTTCCCTAGAAATTTTTAGTTACCATTTCTTTTGGGAACTGTTTGTGTTGAAAATGACATGTTTCAATTTTATCATTGGTATATATTGGTTAGTTCTATAATAGGATCATATTGACTATTACCAGAGGATACTTACCTTTCTATCTCTATAAAGAGGTATCTATTTTCACAAGGGTGAGTGAGATCATTAGGCTGGTCATGCGGGACCAATTCACTATAAATTAGATTATCTCATGTATCAAATAGTAATTATTTCTCAAGATGGTGGTGGAATGTGGAAAGATTTTTTTATCTAGTGGTATTCCATTTTAAGGATGTTTTTTCTAACTAGTTCTACATCTTACCTTCGAATAGAGAGATTGAGTTGCTTCCAAGAGTAGAGCCAATTTTTATTATGCCTTGTAGAATGGAATCAGTAAAGCTTTGAGATTTTAATGTTTAGTTATAATATCTAGAATCTAAATTTTTTATATGGACTAGTAAATCTTCTTAAATTTCTCAAGTTCTATTCACCCATAATAATTATGGGACTTTTCAAATATTTTTGGACTATTGTAGATTGAACCAGATGATGTTCAAAAACTAGTATCCACTTCAACATATCAACAATATCTTAGATGATTTGAGAGGAACTAAGATGTTATACAATATCGATTTGACATTAGGATACCATCAGTTGAGGGTGATACCATCAGGAATACCTCAGACTGCTTTTAAGAGAAGGTATGTCCCGGTGAGTTTTTAGTGATTCTCTTTGGGTTGACTAACGCATCGACAGTATTCATGGACTTGATGAATATAATATTTCATCATTTTCATGATCATTTTGTGATGGTTTCTGTTAATGATATCTTAGTGTACTCCTAGTCAGCAAAAAATCATTCCAAATATCTTGACATTTTCATGAGTACATTGAGAGAGTATCAGCTTTAAACTAATCTAACTATATCCAATTTATAGATTCATAAAGTGCACTTCTTGTAATATTTCATCTTAGATGTAAGAATTTTTTTTTGAACCAAGAGAAGATTGCATCTATGATATCTTGGGAAAATCATAAGAACATTTACTAAATTTGGAGATTTTTTAAAATGTTATTATCAAAAATTTATCTAGGACTTCTCTAGTCTTTCAATACTAATTTTAGGGTCAATCAAAAAAGATTAAAGTTTGTTTGGTCAAATTTTTGTGACAAAATATTTTCAAGAGATGAAGGGTATGTTGGCCTTAGCACCTATCCTCACTTTACCTATGTTGGGTAAATCATATATCATGTACTATGACACACTTGGAGTTGAACTCAAATTAGTTCTAATTTAGGAGGATCAAGTGGTAATTTATAGATCCAGATAGTTGAGATCATATGAGAGGAATTACCATACTCATAATTTAGATATAGAAGATGTGGTACATGCCTTGAGATTCTTGAGTCATTATCCCATTGGTGAGAGGTTTGTGGTATACAGGAACTATAAGAGCCTCAGGTACATCTCTTCTCAACAATACTTGAACCTTCAGTAGAGGAGGTGGGTTGAGTATATTTAGTCTTTCAACTCTGAATTGTCTTATACACCGAGAAAGGGTACAATTATTGTAAATGTAATGATACGAATGACATAGATGGAGGCAATATGAGATTCTTTTGATGATTAGTGGGTAATGTATTTATTTATATACATTCATCTATGTGTTCAAGAGTCTCAAGGATGAGTATCTCTGACTTTGACATCTTTTATAATCATTCTTTTAGAATGGATCAATACCAAGTAGTTATATTATCCAGAGGACTTATTTCTGAGAGACTACTTATATGGTGGGGATACACTAGTGGGATGGTCTCTTGGAAATGGAAATTTTCTTCTTTTATATGTCCAATTATGAGTTCCTATGAGATTTCATGGGGATCTAATGAAATAGTTTCATGATTCTAGATGTGAATTATATCCAAGTTTGAAAATGATGTAATGTGATATCTATAGATTGTTTGGGTGGTTAGGAATGAAGAAGGATATAAAAGGGTTTGTGGAGAGATGTTTCACTTATCAATAGGTGAACTCTAAGAATAAGAGGCTAGATATGATTTTTTAGTATTTACCCATTCCTAAGTGGAAATGGGATGATGTCACTATGGATTTTGTGACAAGATTTCCTAGGAAAAATTATAATAACAATGTAGTATCAGTGATTTTGGATCTACCATAAAAGGTATTCCACTTCATTCCTATTAGGAGACCTTTACAATTGATTATCTGGGTGGTCTTTATGTGTTTCATGTAGTTCAGCTACACAGTGTTCCAAGATGTATCATTTTTTATTGACATCATTATTTCAAATTGAATTTATGGAAAGGTCTTCAGAAGGATCTAGGATCTTAGGTCCTTTTGAGTATATCCTATCATCCAGAGACTAATGGACAATTTAATAGGCTCATTTAGGTTCTTGAGGATATTTTACATTCCTGTGTTTTGGATTTAGGTGTTTCATGGGAGTAGAATATGGAACTAAAGGATTTTTCATATAATAAAATCTTCCTAACATCAATCCAGATGGAACCTTTTGGAGATTTTCATGGAAGGTCGTGTCGTTCGCCTTTTTTTTGGTTGGAGGTAGGTGAGTCATTGCTTGTTGGACTTAGTCTCGTGCATTAGACATATAAGTAGGTTTGGTTGATTAGTATGTGGTTGGTGACCACATAGATATGGAATAAATCAAATGTTTTCCATCAGATATGACCTCTAGAGTTTTTTTTTGGTCTTCATGTTTTCCTTCAGGTGTTGCCTAGGTTGGTGAAACCCCATGTCAGGAAATAAGGTAAGTTAATTCCTTAGTTTTTTAGGACATTTGAGATAGTAGATAGGGTCATTCCAGTGTCATAACTATTATCCCTTCCAAAAAAAACTACAATATCATGCATGAGATGTTCTCTGTGTCACGGATTCAGAGATATTATCCAGACCCTTCTCACATGATAGACACGGAATATATCAATCTTAGTTTTGATGCATCTTTTAAGGAGAATTTGATACATATTATGAAGCATAGTGAGAAGTATCTCTAGGTTAGGGAGATTCCTTTGGTTTGAGTGAAGTGGAAGAATGGGAATTTTTAAGAGGATACCTAGGGGATGGAGACTTATATGTGAGAAAAATGGCCATAATTTTTCACCGAGACCCTACAATGATTCTTAGAGCAAATCGAGGGGGTAATCTATTATATGGTGGGGAGGTTGTATGATCCTGTCTTTTTTAAAATACATCCCACTTTTGAGTTTTTTCTTTAATCCTTGGTGGTTGAGTCATGTTAAAATATAAAGATACGATATTGGGGAAAATTATTTAATGTGTAGGTATGTTTGTTTGTTTGAATTAATGGAGCCTGGGTATAAATAGGTCAAGTGTTACCAAGGGTTTTTGTTATGTTGAGAAGCCTTAAACGGGGTTCTAGATTTTTTTTAAATGGTTCAAAAAACATCTACATGACATTTACATATCGTATAAATGTGTTACATGTCATGTAATTTTTAAGAAAATTTAATATTCAGCTGAGATGATGAGATTTTTGGCATATCCATTTAAAAATAAATATACAACGTGTAACTGAATTATACACTATGTAAATCCTTGAGAAGTGATCTCATTTATCACATGTGTAACTTCCTCCTCTCAACCCTTCAGTAGTTTCTAGGTGATTTTGGAAAACCTATCTTCATTTTTTATTTCCTTTTGTGAAATCAATCTCTGGTAAGTGGTTCTGGTTAGGTTTCCCTTTATTTCCCTTTGTTCTTAATGAATTTCTGTATAATCTCTTGACCATGTGTGTTGTTGGTTTTGATCTTGATTGGTTATGATATAGGTTCTATTTGAGACCTTATGCACCTTCATCTATTTTTGTGTTCTCCAATGGAAGCATTTGATGATCATTAGTTAAATGTATGGGTTCTAAACCTTAACCCTATCGGTTAATAATTGTCAACTATGGGAAAAATTGAAATTGTGAAAACATTGTGTGCACTGGAATTACTAAATGATGAATTTGATTATTCCTTGGAGTACATTTGGATTTAATTGGATATTGACCTATCTTGGGGATAAATTTTGGTGGAGATAACCCTTGATTATAAATGAATTGATTAGTGGATTAAAGTGTGTTTAGTATGGCATGGATTTTGGGTGATTTATTGATATTAATTCACCCTAGATTAGATTTTTTATTGAGATAAATTGTATGTTATTGGTTATGAACAAATGAAAAATGAAATTTTTAATTGAATGACAAATAGTAATTCATATAATTAACCATTGAGCCTTATGATGTGATATTGTGATATCCTTGTTTCTATGAAATGTGTTTTGGTTTCTATGATGTAATGATTATATGGGGTGTTGGCTCAGTTTATATTCTATAATTTTTATATGGGGATTTTTTCTAGCTTATATGAAATAATGATTATACATTGGGCTATATCCAGTGAGATGTGATGAAATGTTTATATATCGGTCTTGTCCCTAAGACATGTTGAAATGCTTATATATGGAGATTATCCCTGATACATGCTGAATTATTATATATTGATCTTGTCTCTGACATATGTTGAAATGATTATATACCAATCTCAGCCATGATTACTTGATCAATTGATTATATAATGGGTCAAGACCCATGATTGTGTGATTTATACCTTGGTTATAATGTTTTGTTTGTCATGGTTTTAAGATGTGTTTTGATATATTAGGGAATGGTGTCGAGGTAGGTTATGTTTTACCATGGTTATATGTTTTTGGTAGGAATGGTTATGAGACAAGCTCAGAGATATTCCTATATGGTGCGAAGTAGGTTTATGTGGTATTAATTTAATTATTTAATTAATTAATATATTTGTTTACTGCATTATTGAATACACTTATTATCAGACCGGTTATGTTTAGACAAAGTGGTTTCGACCTACTAAGATATACTTGCACCCTATTTTTCCATATTTTATAGGATTGGACAAGGTAAAAGTACCTTTCTATTCATTATAGCTTGCTAGATGGGAGGGAGTTTAAATACAGTATTGACATGGGGTTTGAGACTAGGGTATTTTGTGTCTTCTTATATTTTATGTTTATTACTTCTAGCATGAAATTTAGTTACATTCCATCATGTCATTAAAATATTCATTTATTATTTATTTTGGTTATTAAGTTGTATTTATTGTTGGTTTTCTATTGTATCATATTTTTTCTTTTATTTCCACAATCTAGTATTTAGTCATTTATTTACATTACTTATTTATGCTACATTGTAACTCTATAACTAGGGGGTATAGTCTTCCCACTATAATTATCACACCCCTCTATTATTATACACCCTTTAGAGTATGGGGATGTGCACTTGAGGGCTTGTAACCAACATGTTTCATCCATGTGAGAGAGTACCAGATCAGGGGACATTACCATGGGTTTTATTAGGTTGGATGAGATTTTTTTATCTGAGTGAAATAAGAAAAATACAATCCAATATTGAATTGAATCAAAAGTGTAGAAATGTTATTTTTTCATCATGATAAAAATGAATGGTCAAGAATGTTTAAGGATGGCATCGATCTAGTTCAAGGTTGTTAATGATTTGGTAAAATGAAGAAGACCTAATTGGATTTTCTGGTTGATTCATAGAAATCAAAGACTGGTCTACATCTGTTCTTGTTGAAGCTTGTTAGAATCAGGGGCCTAAGGAAGAATCTAGGTTGTTATTGATCTAGTTGTGGATAAAATTGGATTTTATTCTCACATGATGAGAAGCCATTATTGACCTGGATCAGACACTGGCCTTCATAGATTGGGTAGAATCCAATGTCAATCTCACCAAAGCCAAAGTTTCATTGTTCAATGCACCAGATTAATAAAGATTGATAATATTTGGATGAACAATAACCATGACTAGAGAAATCTAAGGTTTAATAACTCAATACAAAACTATATCAAAATGGGTACCGCCATTGGTATGCTTGACTGAAATCTAGTTTGAACCTGAAGCATGGAGTCGATTTATGATATTTCTATAGAGGATGTGGTTGAACATCACGAGATCAACTGAAAAATTTTAGCATGATACTAATGAATCTATTTTGAGGAGATGATGATGAAACTATGAAAAAAAATAAGGTCTTGTGGTGGTTGGGGGTTTTTTATAGGTCTAATTTAAATATGGTGGTGGCCTTTGATACTCTCCAATTTTATGATAGTGTAGATGAAGAATTATGCACAATATGTTTTCTATAAATTTTTTGACTGAAGAATGTTTATTTTTTTTACTAAAATTTTTAAGGAGCTTTGAAGTGGGTTTGTTAGTATGGATATAGGGTTTGATCTCAGATTCCAAAATCAATTTGTATCAATACTTGAGTGATTTGGTTCATAATTGTGCTTTGATTGTAAAAGGATCATTGTACTTACACTATATAGAATCTAAATTCATTGAGATTTTAGTTTTATACTTGTTGGTTCCGCATTAGGATAGTATCATGGGTCCTACTGACATAATGTTCCTTATTTAACTATGTAAGGGTTTTATTAAGATGCTTCAACTTAGTGTTTTGTAGATCTACGGATCTCATTATGAGCTTCTCAAATTTTTAGAGATTTGTGGAGAGTGATTCAAGAAATAGGTACATCGATATTCACTTTTATTTTTGTGTAAGTTGATTTCATGTGATTTGTTAAATTAGGTTTTGAAGGTTTTACTCAAATCAAGTGTTGGAAACAAAGAAAGATGATCAATGACATGTATTTGGTGATTAGGTATAGTCTGAATTTAGTAAGTGAAAATAGTCTATCGTTAATCTATAAAATAAGGAAAACAAATTTTTTCTCGCATATGAGGATAAAAAAAATTTATTGAAGGATTTTTCTTAGAGAGACACTCAGTGACTGAGGCAAGAGTAGACAAAAGCAGTGAGTAGTCAAGGAAAGTGTAAGAATTTGGATTATTTCTTGATTATTTCTTCTAATTTTATTTTAAATTAATCCAATTTATTAATTTTGTATTATTTTTTACAATAAAAATTATGGGATATTAATTTTAGAGAATTTAGTTTATAGTTTCTCATAACAGAAATTCTTCACATCATCATCTTTATTTTAAAAATAATTTTGCTTCTGAAAATTATAATTTTGTGTCACCAGAATCATTCTACAAGATTGATTTTGATGGATTTTTCTTTTAACTTATTTGGATTTGGAAGACTCTTGGAAGTAGAAAACTACAAGAATCATCCTTCCAGAAGATTAAAATATTGGTGAGGAATATTAATCTAACCAATTATTAGATGATTAGGTAATTAATTTTTATGTGTAAGAAGAAATATATTTTGAAACTGATCATTTAAAATTCCAATTCTCATACTTACTATTGCTTTAATCTCTTATTTCTCCAAGATTCCTTCTTTTTTTGTCAAATTCTGAATAACTAACTCTTTTGTTTTTAAATAAACCAAAAAAAATTATTCTAACACATTTTTCTTTTTTTCAAATCTGGGGTCCATATAATTATTTAACCTTTCTTGGGGGTTCAACACCCTACTCATTGTTATAAAATAGTTTATAGGAATTATAAATAATTAAATTTTTATGTGTTCAATGACATACTTATTAGTAATATCAATAGAAATAATATTTATAAGATCCACTAAAATATGAATAATTGAATACCATTAGAAGTAAATTACGTTGATCAGTGGAAGATGTATGCCTTATAGAAATATGATAATGAGTACCCTAGAAGATCACTGAACTTCAAAAGATAAATTTCCAAATGAAAATTAATATGATAATGTAGTTTTGGTTGTTCTTTGGGGATATATCATGGTGATTTAGACACCCTGATCCAAGATGATTTTAATTTTATGAGTGTTCTTTAAAAGAATAGTTCCTCATTGTGATGTGTGGTACTAGTGTATATGATATTTTTTTGAAGAATAATTTTCATACATGTAGGATAATATTAATACGCATAATAAATATCATTTCATAAGTTGTTCATCATATTCATAGGATAATTTTGATATAAAAATGATAACTATCATATGTTAGAAACATATTATGAAAAATTCATTTTGTCAAAGTCATTTATCTTCGGATAATTCCACATAAGAAATTTAAAAAATATAAAAAAATATGGGGTGAATATTTATCTATTTTATGAAATATTATGCATGAAATAATTTTAAATATATGGTCATGTGGAATATATTTCTGAGGATATTTCACTATAAAAAAATATCAAGTTGTAAATAATACAATCCCAAGAGTGAACTTCAAAGACATAAATATGACATATTAATGTGACACTAGCTTTAAAGGAGTTCAACTGAGGAGAAAGACAATATTTATGATATTTCCACCACATCAAAGAAGAAAATTTGAGATCTTTGTGGATACAAAATTCCTTAGAGATTTTCACCATGCTATAGAGTTCGATGTTTCACACTAAGAAAACTTGAGATACTAAAATGGAAAAGTAAATTCACACCACATCATAATTCTGAGTTTTTCAAGGAAATTGTATACCTTTGAGAAATGGTAAATTATTCAGTCTATAGTGATTAGAGTTTCATGAAGAGATGAATGACTAAAATAAACAGATATTTGTAACACATCATGTAATATATTTGATGACTATTTTGAGGATTTATAATGAAATAACATGATGTAAGGTTGAAGGAAGTTCATGAGGGTTCTGGGTCATCAGGAAGATAAAAGGAAACCTGAAAACATAATATTTTAATCCTTAATGAATGAGATTATAGAGTATTAAATAATGATATTTCTAGTAGACATAGAATATGTGTGATAATATTTTTGAATAAATTTTAAATGTGAAGGAATCTTATAGTGTCCTTATTCGATGAAGGAAACGATATTCACATGTGTAGTAAAGATTTCAGAGGCATGGAAGATTAAAAAATAATTTCAAATTAGTTGTTATTTATATACCTTATAAAATTCAAGAATTGGTGGGAGAGTCTCAATAGTAATTATTCTATATATTCTATTAATCCATAAGTAAGTTGAAGAATAAAAGTATCCTTTGGCTGTTTCAACCAAGAAGAGATACAATATGTTTTGAAGCATCAGAGAGTTATAACACTGAATGTAAATGGTCTTATCAGTGTGTTGTGGAATAATGATAATATATGTCCATAATATATTAATGTAATATATGAATATTGATAAGGTACTGATGTTGTAACTATAGAGTAAATATTGTCATTAGGACCCATAATAATTTAGAATCATTGTGATTTAATATCACAGTGATTCCAAGTGGGGAACAAGTCCACCCTTCATGTGTGTATTCTGGTCATTATATGGTGATTGAAAACATATTCCTTGATTCATGAATGATTCTTGCAGAACATGTGGTAAATGTATAAATAATTCTATTGAAGAACTCTTGGTACCAGTATAAATAACTCTATACATTCAGAAAGTTTATTGATCATGATTTTCAAGATTTAGATGATACCATCCCAACTATTGTGTGTAACTTATGACTACACCTATAATTACTAGAATTATATTTATATATATATGTATAATAAAATATGTGTACTCAAAAAGTGTCAAACACGATAATGAGTAGGCTCTCACATCATGTATGAACCATGTAAATATTTTTGTGTTTTTTATTTCCTATTTCTACATTACATGGTAAGGTAAGGTTGGAGAGTGTATATACTGTTCCATTATTCTTATCTAGGGAAATAATTAGAGTGTAATAGGGTTAATTAAAAAAGAGGGAAATTGATAAAACTTAAGTATACTAATTCACCACCTCCCCCTCCAATGTATCTACATGATATATCTGGGACTTAAAAGTTGTATTATAGTATAGGTATTCCTTTGATTTGAACAGTTTTTAGTTGTTTTTACTAGTTCTATATAAATTCCATATTAGAAGTTGATCCATAAGTTTTTTTATGTGGAAGAATTTGTCTCTACCCCTGTTTAAGTAGACATGAAGGATTCTGAAAAAACATTTAAAAATTAGAATAAGTGGGAAGTAAAGAAATTGATAAAAACTCAAGATACAAGATGGGAATACCACTACTTACTTCTAATAATATTATAAGATTATCATATATCTAATTTATTGAAATTGGTCCATTTAAATAAGGAATCTCAATCTATGTATAATATAGAGAATATAAGTTTGTAAAAATTATTGAAATATTATACTATAAAATTAAAATTATTGTGAATAATGTTCCCATTAAGGTAATCACTTATAAAATTGGTTTTACCAAGAATATTCTTCATGAAAAATAATAACATGAAGCGAAAATTAAAAAAATGGAGGATGCACAAGGTGTGAAATTAAATAGGTGAAATTATCTCATAAACCTTATTAAAGCTAATTAATATTCCATACCACTTATCAATGAAAATATTTTATTGATTAAATTAAAATTAAAATTTATTTTTTTATAATGTAGTGAAAAAAATTGTTCTTGAATAAGTAATTCATTCATTGATGAAATTATACAAATCCTCCATGAATCTTAAAGATGTTCAGATAGAGTTGAAGGAAAAAAAATTAAAGTTCTTGATATATATTCATAAATATAATATTCATAATATAAAAATATAATGGAAATAAAATATGAAATCAATTAATGATGATAAATATTCTCTCAACTAGAAGTTTCTATAGCTTGGGATAAAACTGAAAAATCATGAAACTACTCAAACTAGAACATTCCAAACTATTGAAAAAATAGAGGTTGTCACACAAACATTAGAAGAGTATATTATCCCAAAAGAGTCTCATAATAATTAAAAAATTTATTCTGAGATTATTTAAATAAATATCCACTTATATATCTCTAAGAAAGGTACCATCCAAATCAAAATCATTATATCATGATAAATCTGATAATATTGATTCTGTAGGATTTGAAAAATATATATATATAAAATTGAATGATTAAAAGTGATGATAATACTACCACCATGTAAAGGGTTGATAGAATAATGTATTTAAGATCTATTTCTCACTGATAATCTCAAATGGTTGAGAATATGGCCTAAAAACACCAACCTTATATATTTAAAATTTCTAGACTATATGCACTCCCAAGAACAAATCTATGGTTTTTTTTATTTTTGGTATAGTTATAGGTTTGGGAATAGGGAAGTAAAATATTTTCATAATTTATAAATTTATGGAGTTCAAATAAGGCCAAAATTGGGGGAGGATTAAACCATAGAATAAGAATTAACCTCTTAAAGTGAAGTAAAATATAGATATTGAGAATAATTTGTCCATAAATAACATGTTTGATTTATTTAGAAACATAAATGGATAATTTTTAAAATAATGTGTCTGTAAAAATATAATAGTTTGATGAAACACTCCTAAAAATTTTTTAGAGAATAATTATGATCTATCATTGGCTAATATACCCAATTAATCTAAGATTATTTATAGAAAAAAAAAGACAACTATTGTTTTTATTATGGTAAAAGTGGGAATACCATAGATTCATGCAAAAAAGGTCATGGGTGTTTATTTAAATATAAACATGAAATATAAGAGTATGAAATCACCCCAAATAAAATATACAAGTTACAAGATTATTTATTTGTTAAAAATGAATCAAAATAAGTCATGTGTAGATTCCATTAGGCTGAATCAGTTTCAAAATCATGTTTGGTAATTTTGCCTATTAATTTGAAAATAGCTGTAAAATTAAAAGAATCATAATAAATTTATAATTGTAAAGTAAATAAATAAATTCCACATGAATATTTGAAACTATTTTAGATTTTATCAATAAATTAAAACCATATAGGTTAATAAGATCTTTTTTAGAGGTTTCATTTGGTTAGACATATTTAGAAAAAAAAATTAACCATTTTCCCATCCCAAGAAGAGATGTAAAAGAAGACGAATATTTCATAAGTAGATTCATGTTCCTTAATATATTATGAATGTAGGTAAATCCCACAAAAAGAAGTTAAATTATTAAATAATTCAATACTACCTAATAGTAAAACAAAATTAAAGTCCAAACATGACCTCATGGAAGATAGAGTGAAAAGATAAACTTAGTTGAGAAAAACTTCTCAACCTTGTTTTTAAAATTGAAGAATAAATATAACTATCTCCATCCCTTAATTTTATCTATTGTGTTTTTTTGATATTTAATTCATTGAATTAAAGGTGAGTTTGGTGTTTATGAAAACTATCAAAAACTGGATATAAATATAGAAAGAATCTAGAATCCGTATTCTGAACTTAAGGAAATATTGAATTTCTTAATCTAGGTATTTTTTCAACATGAAACATCTTGAAATTAATCCATATAAGAGAATATACATGATTAAGAAGATTTTGGGGTCTCTATAAAAGGGATACAAGTGAAAAGGATGCCCAGAATCTATCAGAGTTATTCATTGAAATTAAAATCAAATTTTAGGAAATTTATTGAGTTAATATCATTGAAAATATATGGTTCGTATTATTATATCCTTGGGTGAAATCATAAAATTAAGAAGGGTAAATTAATTTTAAATAAATGAAATAATATTTAAAATTTAAGAAAAGATTCAAAGATGGTTCCCAGAATTTAATCCTTCCATGTATACTTGAATGTGTTAACCTTATCTGATGATTTAAGTGTAGGAAATATAATTGGATAATTCTTTTTAACAATTGGTCTTAATCACATGTTCCAAGATATAAATGTTTGAACAACATTTAAATTTTATTATGGTGTATCCCTTAAGGAGGATTATATAAGATAATAGGTCAAGAATCTTATTTTTTATAATCGATAATTTCTTAATAGAACTTCTGAAAATAAAGAGTGAGGTTTGTAATAACAATTCAAACCCTTGTTTTAGTTACAAATCTACTATAATGGGAAAGTGTTGGTTGATAGGAATAAAGGGAAAATAGGTAGTTAATATTTAGGCAATTGAATTATTTTTTATGTTTTTTCTAACATGAGTGAAGGTATAAATATTCTTGATTAATCTGATATCATATCCACTTAAGTAAACAATTGAGAGTGGTATCACATATATGATGATTAATAGATAGCTTTGAATACCTTGGTTACTCATCCATTTTTTCTATACAAGGTTTTCCTATATATACATAGTGTGATTAAATAAAGTCTCATATCTAATAAAAAATTTGTTCCAATCCTTCTTTCAATTACTACATGTTGAATTTAAAATCGAAATTGGAAGGATAAGTTATTTTAAGATCAAGTAAACTTAATCCCACCATAAACACCTTTGTATTTGTTATCAATAAGGGGAAGATAAAAAGTTTAGCATGCACTCACATTAAATTAAAGGTATTTTTGGGTATTGAAAAAAAAATAAAGGATATTAAATATACCATACTTTATGGTTTTTTTTATAATAAATATAGGTTCCTTTAGGAATAAGAATTTGGAAATATGTGTTGAAAGTTGTTAAAGTGTCGAAGTTGTGGAGAAAGATTCTTGAGTACTTCTAAGGTTGAAATTAAGAAGATTTGTTGGAAGGGAACATTTATAAAAATATATTAGATAATAATTTTATTCTTTTTTTGTTTTATTCTTGAGGTCAATGGTTTATTATGACTCTTTCTGTTATTTTGTTAATAAAACTCTAAATACATGAAAAAATATTTCCAAGATCAAACACTACACTTCCAACTAAGTAGTCAAGGAATCATAAGGACACTTTTCTAAGATTGAAGGTGGAATCCAGCCTCAATCTGGTTGAGAGGATAATAGAGACTTTGTGTAGCATGTGTGGGGTGGCACAAGTGTGAGGAGTGGTGAGAGTGCTTAGATTTCATCATGGAGTATGGTACTATGGGTTGTAAGAGGGAAGTGTCTCTAGTCAAAATTTACTAAGGAAATGCATACCATGTAAATAATTGATGTGGGACTCTACATTATGATACATTATTCATTTTTAATATATTTTACCCACTATTTTAAGATATTATACACATGTGTTTCTCTATGTTATGACACTATTTAATATTTCCTTCCTCATCACTCCATTTAATAGATTATGCCACTGGATTAGTGTATGTCACCATGCAAGCTAGGAATTGATTATTGAAGATAATATATGAATTATTTATTCCTATTGGAATATCAAAATCTTGAATATTTATAGTATCCACCGAAATATGAATAAGTTGATACTATATAAATAAAATAATGTTGATCAATGTAAGATGTAAGACTTACTAGAAGAGGTGCATGAGTAACCTATGAGATCACTATACTTTGGAAGATAAAATTAAGAATGAAAAAAATGTAATTGTGAAATGTTTTTTGTTAATTGTTGATATATCATGGTGATTTAGACACTATTATATTATATGATTTGAAGGTTGTGTGTGTTCTTCAAAAGAGTATTCCTACACTGTAGAGTGAGGTTCCAGTGTGTGTGAGATTTTCACATAGTAGAATTTTTATATGAGTAGTATAATTTTAATACACGTAATAAATTTCAATTTCATAATTTATTAATCACATGTGTAGTATAATTTTGATATGCATATTATAATTGTCATATTTGAGAAAAATTCCATAATCAAGTTAATTTTCATATGAGATTTCACATAACAGAATTTTTTGTAAGAAATTTGGAAAAGAAAAGTAAAAAAGAGGTTTCATTTATATCATTATTGAAGTATTATGCATGTGAAGGTCATGAATCTATATTCCTTTTGAATTATATTTTTGATTAGATTAAACTATAATTTAAATATCAAGTTTCAAATCAAATGATGCATGGAGTGAACTTTAAGGACATAAATATAACATGTTAATGTGATTCTAACTCTAAAGGAGGAACATACAAAGAGGAAATTTTTATGTATGAGATATACACTACATCATAAATTAGATTTAGTGATCATGGTGGATATATAATTACCTGTAAATTTTTACCACACTGTGGAATTTTTTGTTTCATACTAAAAAGGCTACTTATACCAAAATGGGAAGAGCATTCAGACCATGCCCTGAAACTAAGAATTTTGAGGGAATTATTTTCCTCTAATAAAAAGTGACTCATTTATGCCATAGTGATAATTTTCCATGAAAATAGGTACACCTATAATAAACTGAAATTTAGAACACACCGTGGTACACAATATATGAATTTTTTGAGGCCCACACTGAAATTATGTGATAGAAAGTTGAAGTAAGTTCATGAGAGCTCTAGGTATTTATAAAGATATAAAGAAACCTCAAAACCAAAGATCCCTTGCCTTAATAAATGATATTAGGGAACATTAAATTCTAATATTGATGTTAGTCATAGAATATTTTGATACTATTTTTTATTAAATTTTAAATGTTTAGAAATCTTAGAGTTGCATTATTTGAATAAGGAAATATTATTTTCATGTTTGGTGAATAATTAAGAGGAATAGAAGATTGGAAAGGAATTTTGACTGGGTTAATTTTTATAAACTTTCTAAAAGATAAATATAGTAGAGATATTCTCTATGATTATCATTTTTTTTATTCTATGAATTCAAAAGTGAGATGAAGAGGAAGAGAAGCCTTTGTTTGTTTCAACTAGGAAGAGATATAGTATCTACGAAAGAATTATAGTGTTCCAATACTATATGAATATGGTAATATTAATTTTTTGAATAATAATGATAATACATTTCATTCTAATCCTTTTTGTATAAAATAAGATTTACAAGAGGCAAATGTTGAACCAGTCTAGTAACTATTGGCATTGAGACTCTTAAAGATTGAAAGTCACTATGATTTAATGTCACAGTGAGTCTGAGTGGAGAAAAAAATCAACCTAAATATATATTTGATAATAATTATCTAGTGTTTTAATACTTGTTCATTTATTTTTGTAAGAGTCTTGAAGAACATGTGGTACCTATTTAAATAACATCATTGAATAACTTGTGTTACCAGTATAAATAACACCATTTATTCAATAAGTTGATTATTATTTCCTTTTTAGATTTTTAGTATACTATCCCAACCACTGTGTGTGACTTAGGAATGAACATGTAATAACTAAAATTCTAAATTTATAATAAAATTTGTGTACTTGATAATAGTTTAACATAGAAAGTATTAGGTTCTCATATTAATTTATAAACTTGTAAATATTTTTTTATGTTGTTATTTATCTATTTTTACATTTCATAGTAAAATAAGGTTATAGGACATATCTACTTATCTATTCCACTTAATCAAGTCATATTTTTTATTCTAAGATGGGTTGAAGGGAAAATTTGGTAAATTTTAGGGATGCTAATCCACCCTTAGTTTTCTTACATGATCTATCTAGGATTGAAAGTATCCGTAAGAATTTTATACATCCTCGTATATGTAAATGTGAAATAAAATATTTATTCTCATACCAAAATTATATGGGATTCCACTTTATAATTTATTTGGTACTCAATTGAGTGTTTTTTTATTAATTATAATGCATATCCCCAAAAGGATAATGAAAATACTTCCATGACTCATCATCGATCTCACTATGTCCCACAGGGTGTGATTACTCCTTTTACAAACTCTATTACACTATGATGTATAAGGATGAGTGAGTTAGGATAATATAATAAACTATTTTAGTTAATCATTTAATTCTTGGTTATTATATTCCCCACACAGACATAAGTATACCTTATTTATCCTCTTACCAAGTTGGTTATCTACTTCATTTTTGTGTTCCTTAAATTTATTAAAGGAATGAAAATAATACCACATTAAGTATATGTATCTATATCTATTAAAGCCACTGGTAAAAGTTATGAAGTACGATTAAACACCACTAGCTTATATTAAAAAATTTCTAAACACATATGTGTGAACTAATTCTATAATCTCTGTATCCTTTTCATCTTTTCCAATAAATAAATCCTTAGTCATTTTTCCTTATAAAAAAAGTGTAACACACATCCAAGGGTTTTAAATGAAAATAATATAACTATAATTCTTGATATGATTTTTTCAAATTTTTCTCATTTATATGACAAATTTGGTGATTCAAAAACTAGTTTTGATATAACTCATGTGAACTTGATTCATTATCTATTACCAAAACTTTATTTTTATATTCTAGTATGTAAATATCGTTATTGAAATGTTTCATACTGTAACTTATTCTATATTTATAAAATAAAAATTATTTGTTTCTAATCATGAAAGAAGATAAATAAATGTCTAAAATGGATATAATATTTATGATCTGTATTACACTAATAACATAATAAAAATTCTTTAAAACTAATAACAATCCATTTAGTAATGTTTTAAGATACTATATTTTCTTGAGGTATAGATCCCTTTTTTTAAATACTTTTTATGGCCTAATGTGAGTACCCATGGAGGTCATGGGTGTATCAAGGATGTTTGGGGAATGTTTGAATCCTAGAACCAATCTTTTTAGAAAAACAAGGCAGGAATCATGGTTAGTAGAAACCCCATGGGATAAGCCTCATAGTTACTATAACATTATGAGTCTTGTACAAAGAGGTGCAAGAGGTCACATGATTTAGGGAAACCAGGACACCTCATGTGTACACCTATGTGAGCCACCTATATTTTTTATCAGATCCAAAATTCATAGTTGGTATGCTATTTTTCAAACTGTGTTCCATGAACATATGACATTCTCATAAGATAGTGAAGGGTGCAGAGTTGGTGCACGGTTTGGCCAACTATGTGACCAAACTGTACGACCCAGTAAATTTTTTGTAAATTTACAATTTTACCCTTAAAATATATTAAAACCTAAAACACTTTTCTACTTCCTCACTGGGATATTATCTCACGTGTGGGAGAGACCTTAAATATCAAAGTTTAAATTTTGATTCTTTTTTCCCATTCAAAATCATAATCAAACGTCATTGATCTTGTTGGATTCATGTTAGTAAATTCTTCAATAATATTATGTTGTTTTTCATTTGAATTTATATCAACGGATTTATTTAGGTGAAATCTAATATTCCCTATTCTCAAGATTTTCGTCCATTCTTTTTTTTTTAACTTGATCTAGACTAAATCAGAACTTGATACTAGATGAGTGCTCTACTATAGATCTATAGTGGGTGGTATATACCTTTCCCTCAGGGTTTAGTGTTTTATAATCATATATGTTTTTGTTCCACACAATATAATTTCTAGTGGTGCTACTTTAATTAATTTAATGTTTTAAATGGATTAATTAGAGATAGTTAGGGAAGCATACTGTTTCTATAGTGATTTTTGGAGGTTTTTTCCCCATCCTAGGCCACACACGGGGTGTGCCTTTGTATTTTTCCTATTTTTATACCACTCATGGGGTGTGAGTGATCTTGACTAGTTAGAAGAATCCCTTTTAAATTTTTAATTGAATTTAATTTAATTATTAAGAGAAATTTTGGCACATGTTCCATGTGATAACATGATGATGATTGATTTAACTATTTGAATAGTTTTATAGAGAATGTGGAAATGAGTGGGTAAACTCATGGAATGTAATTGATTGTGAAATGATTATTGAATGAGATTAAGTGATATTTTATTGGATGCCTTTGTTGGTATACCTTGCATTTAGATTCCATTAGTTGACATGGGGTTTACTTCCATGGATCTTGATTATGGTAGTGGATGCCTTGGATGATATTTATCTTTGGGTCTTGATTTTGTAGGATTCTTTGGGCCTAGTTACCCCTTGTATATATCTTGATTTGAATTTCATTGGATATGCAATGTTAACACGATCCTTGGACTCTTCCTAGGTCTTATAAATTTTCCATTGAATTTATCATTGGACTCATTGGGGATTCCTTTGTCTTCTATACCGTGGATCGGATCATGTGGGGTCTGACACTTCTAATTATATAGCTTGGTAATGGTAAATGTTTTCTTAGTTGTGTGTCATGGTCATTGTGGATATTTAGGAATGTTTTACAGATACCCTAGGCATGGGTATCAAATTTTAGTTATTAGACTAGATGGAGTGAATTTTTTATCTCTATTTATAGCTACCTTTTTATTGGATCATGAATATTATTGCAATGAGCCTTGTTATGCTTGACATTACCACTTAACTTTCTCACTTTACATTCCTTACTTTCATATTTTTTATATACTGGACACCAGTTAGATTGTATTTCATAGCCTTAACTTGTTATAGGCATCACTAGTGTTGTCCTACTGATTTTTATCTCACACCTTGTTGAGGTCATCATTGGGTATCCAAACAGACTTCATGGATGCAATTAGAGATCTAGGAAATCACTCATGGTAAGATGATTTATTTTCTTATTTCTTAGAAGTATGAGAGCATAGGACCGATCTAGGCTCTTGATGCTAGCTGGGATAGTTATTTTTAGTCTTTTTGGTATTTTGATACATGTATTGTACTGATGTGTGTATACATGTTTTTGATGCTTTGTTGAAACATTACATGACACATAGTTTTATATGATATTACTTCTTACATTATTTTTATATTCGGATCTTATATATTTATCTTCTATCTGGATGATTTACTACTTCTTCTATTGTTCTATATGATTGATACCACTATGTTACACTCTAAAATTTGGAAATAGTCTCCTCACAAACACACCCTAAGACCTCACTTCTAATTGGAATCCTTTGGCATATGAGGAGGCATTGTTGAGGCCATGTGACCCACCAGATTCGGGAACCATTTAGTGGAATCTAATTCAAGATTATAAGAAGTGGTATCATAGCCTTTTCTTTTCTCGTTCTCTTGATATTTTGATAAAATAGACAAGGATTATGAAGGATTGGAATTTGGTAATGAGTTTTTCCAAAGAGTACCTAACCCACATATAGGAAAGAGCCAAATTTCTTAGAATAAAACATGTTTTTCTAGATTTTTTATATGATAGTTGATTTGATTCCATTGTTGGGTAACACACTTTCTATTTGAGGTTCCTTTTGATTATGGATTTCATTTTTTCCTGATGAGATGAGGTTATGAATCTCATGCATAATTTTAGGAACCTTTCAGGATTCAGATTCCATGTATTATGTCATTTTATATAGGGTGAATTTCATGAATTCATGATTATTATATGTTCCTTGACTGATATACCTACTCTTTGATAAATGATTTGTGAATAGGTTTGAGAAACATGGTTGGTACATAATGTTCATGTCATAACCTAAACAATATTTTCATGATTAGGCTATATTATACAACCTAAGTTGTTAATAATGGAACATTGAGTCCTGGACCATTGGTCATATGGACTACAATGAGTTATGGTATGGATTAAGTGGGATTTTATCTCAGTTCATGAGGTGTATGGTCTCTTATTGATTGGAAGTGGTGAACCATTTGGTTAAACCATTTAAAGTGAAATTTAAAATGAATATGAAATCAAATGGAAAATTGAACTTTTGAAAACATAGAACTTGACCTAAACCCAACTTTAAAGTGGGATGTAGGTAGTGTCACTAGTTATTCTATGTCTGTTCCTTTTTTACCCAGTTCTGGATTTAAGAGTATGAAGAGGGTAAAAAAAATTTATTGGAAGGTGTTGACTTATCCTACATTTTTCAACTATGATCATTCATTATAGATCTTTCTTGAGGTGTGTTTTTGGAATTGTAGAGACATGCCAACATGCAGACCTCTATTAATATGCCATGAGTTAGTGATAACCATGCTCTGGAGGTAGTGGGTCTTGGGATACTAGTATATCATCATGTTGTGTCTGTTGTGGAACCAGTGGTTTTAGTACCTTCTAATCCTTTTTTGTATTTTCTTAAATCCATTTTGTGGGTTAGTGGGAACCGCACATACCAAAACCCAAATACAACCTGATTGCATCATCCAACCACATCCAAAATCAATCAGTGGGAAACCAAATTCTAATTTTAAATAGACAGTACCCAAATCAACCAAAATTTGTGAATTCAAAATTAAAAAATGAATCTCAAACTAGTCACTGAAAACCACCATAGGCCACAAGCCATCACCATCTTTGATGTTAGCCACATCAAGTAAACATCCACCACACTGTCTTTACCATCAAAAAACACCATTTTCACCATCTCTTCCCTGAAAACGCATGTTAGCAGCCTCAGAAAATCACACAGGCAACTAGAAACTAGAAGGAATGCCATCTAAAGGGTCGAACTAGGCCAACCAATTATAGAAAACACTTTCCTGAATCATCCAAAGGAAACTAGAAATAGAAATCCACCATTATCATCGAACATTGAGGCCTCAAAGAAGCACCAAAAAAAATGTGAACAACAAACCCAGCAGGGATCCCAAAAATATATAGATGTTAGATGCCTCTGGGAACACCGATGACTGCTTAAACCCAACTCCAAAGACACCTTGAAAAAAAACCACCCAACATCAACTAGGAGAAGAGAAGTGGAGTCCTGGAGTAAGAGTAGAGTAATTAGTGGATGAAGGCATCAAAAAAAATGAACCGACCATCCACAAGACCACTAGACTCTACCTCATATCCATCATAAAGTGAATAGAAAATAAATAGGAACAAACAGCACACTGAATCAGGAATCCAAGAATCCATTTTCATCTTCATGGAGGAAACACTGAAACCTCCAGCCGCCTGGAAACCATAAGAACAATCCAAAGGCTAAAAAAAATCTATGACATGATGAAGGCCACAAAACTAGAAACCCAAAATCATGGTGATCTGAAATATAAAACAAAAGAACAAAAATGAAACACCAAGAACAAACTGAGACTCTTAATGCGAAAGAAAAAGCAAGCAAGTAAAACTAGAATGGTTAAAAATGTAATAGAGATGCCTTCATCACTACCACCCCACTATAACAAAAATCCCTAAAACCCCATCGTACTTGACCATAAATGCAATATTTCATAGTGAGTAAGGAATAAGGGCATAGAAGAATCATTGAAAATAATGATCAGAGTTTGGAGACGCGATAACCAACAGAAACAAACCCCAAAAAAGTGAGACCAAAAAGTTTCAAGAGGAAGACAAGAGAATGAAGAAGGGAGAAGAAGAAACCCAGAAAAACCTCTCACCTCAAGGAGGAGGACGATAAGAAGGAAGCAGTGGTGCTGGGAAGGAACCCTATAAAGATGAGAGGGTGGAGACAAAGGGAGTGTGAAGACATTTTTTCCCTTTACCCACCAGTGGTTTTAGTATATGCAGGTGATAAGGCGTAATTTTTTTAGTGTTTTATATTCTATATGAAAACTTTTCAAGGAGAACTTTGTCCTACCATGTCTATGGATGAGCTAACGTGGTTTTTACAATAGCAAAATCCACCCATGTTTTTAGGGGATGGTGTTGCATAGGCTCCGGAGATATTGCTTGAGACTACTCTATTGATCTGTGATCATCTAGAGAAACTTCCTAAGAGGAGAGTGAATCATGTGACTTATATGCTTTGGGGTTCAGCTAAGTGATAGTGGGATGTTTTGAACCATGATGATATGCTTCTAGATATATATTGGAGGGATCTCAAAATCCATTTTTATGAAAACTTTTCCCTCGATACACTGAGGGAAGAGAGATCCAGTGAGTTCACACATTTAGAGTAGGGTGTGATGACTATTATGGAATATTTGTCAAACTTTACATATGTTCATTATTTTGTGACAATATACCATGATGATGAGATAATGAGGGAAGCATTCATCGAGGAAGGTCTCATACACACCATTCAATCTTAGTTCAACATTTATAGGTTTATGAATTTTACTAATATAGTGAATCAAGCACTAATTATAGAGAGTAAACTGAGGGAATATGGGGGTGTAGATAATAGGAGTATAATATCTCTACCCAATGGTTCAATTTCTAGTGGTAGGAAGTTATATTTTGAGGCATCCCATGAGATGGGTACTTGATAGGTTGTTAGTGATTGTAGTGAAGTTTTCTTTTATCAGTGTGGAATATGGGGACATGTAAACAATTAGTGTGATCGATACCTAGTCGAGTGATGACCTTGAAGTAGGATGGGCCACATACAATAAAAATTTAGAACCTTCCCTCCAACAGTTATTGGAAGGGGATCATCTCTGCCACCAGGTTTAGGATTGGGTTTCACAACTCTATGTCAAGCTGGGAACTGGAGCAGTACTGTTCAGTCAGGTGGAGGTGGTGGTCATGGTCAAGGAATCCAAGAACCAATTGTACATATATAGTAGAGTGGTACTACTCAAAGTAATGAGGTTGTTTCATGGTGTCACGACTCAGGCCAGATATATTCAATATAGCCTATACCTAAGGAGCATAGCACCAGGTTGTTTATGGTGAGAGGTATGATCTCAGTTTCCTTTATGATAGTATATACTCTTTTTGATATAGGTTCTTATCATAGTTTTATATATATAATTATGGTGAAAATCCTTGGTCTTATTGTTCAGTTATCTAAGGGTGTTATGACACTCAATACTCTATTGGGAATCAAATCAGAGTGTTTTAAAAAGTGCAGGGAGTTCCCCTTTGAGATAGGTGGGTATCACTTTATATGATATATTTTTTCTCAATATGAATAGGTTTAACATTATACTATATATGTAATAACTATTTTCTTATCAATAATATGTTGATATCTATCGTCTGAGGGTGACATTCATATCATAGAAGGGAGTAATTTTTATTCACAAGGGTGAATGGGATGTCCAAGAAAGTTGAGATGAACCACAGTATTGTGAGATTGGTGGGATGACATCCAAAATTTCTACTTTATATCTGGATGATCAGGGATCATGTCAGGAAAATTTCCCTCCAGTAGTTGATCATTTTAGGGATGTTTTTCTATACTACTTTTATGGTTTACCTTCAGATAAAGAGGTGTAGTTCTCTATCGAGTTAGTGTTATGAGTGTAATATCCCAACCTGGGTTCTACACACTAGTCCCCCAAGTCAGTTGGTTACATGACTACAAACGTTCCTCCCCATATGTCAGAGGTTTTCGACTAGTAGTAAGGGTCTAATATCAATCATGTGTAGACTATACCCTCTTTATCAAAGAATCACAATAGCATAAATAAGTAAACAAAATCCAAATGATCTAACTGATAAAAAACAAAAACAGTATCACATGATGTCCAAAACAAGAGATACAGTATCCAAAACTAAACATTAGAAATGTCATCCCATATACATGTCATGTGTCAATATGGAAAACCCCAAATAAATAAAAACACTGACAACTCCCAAGGAGGGCCCAAATAAAATCTAGTTCCCTCGTCTATATCCATATCAAATCATCCATCTAACATGGGGATTTTACAATTATCATATCTTGGAAACATTAGGTATATTAGAGTAATAATCAGGCATTTCATGTAGGGTGTATGTACAACTTGGTAGGCTTACACCAATAATGCCTAAAATAATACTCAGTTAATAACAGTATATGCAGTTATATAAAGGATAAAGTAAAAAAGAATATAGTAAACGGTTATCACATATCATTATTCTTTAATTAGCCACTTAACCCTTGGGTTCCCAAGGACACCAGAACCCTCAATAGCTCCTTCATCCCTTTTTGGAGTCTGAATCATATCTCAATACCATGGTTATCATTTATCATTTCATTTCAAATCATATCATGGATAATTAAAACCAAGGTCAAATGCCAATCTCATGGGCATATAAAGTCATTTCTAATACCCTATGGGTATTCAAAGCCTCTGTTCTAGTCCCACACTTCAATTTCACATGGGTATTAGGATCCTCATTCCCTATCCCACACCTGCTATCGCATATAGGTATTTGGAGCCTCAGTCCGTGTCCCAAACCTGCTATCGCATATGGGTATTTGGAGTTTGAGTCCCTGTCCCAAACCTCAATTTCATTTATGTGTATTTGGAGCCTCATTCCTATCCCTCACTCTTATATCAATCAATCACACATATATCACATATATCACATCAATTAAGGTTAATCAACATTAACCCTCTTTTCATATTTCACATCAATTAATATACCATTTCAACTATAAAAAAATCATGGTTAAATACTTTAATAACATTGAATAATATGATCAATTCATTATTAAACCATATCTCAATATTCAATTCATAAAATCCATTAACCCCTAATGGTCAATTCAACTGTATGATAATCCCTATTTTTAATTAATTCATAATCACATTAATTTACCAATTACATAAACCTAATTTCTCATCAATTTCATAGTCACAACATTCCATTAATTAATTAACCAATTAATTAATCCAATCCCATCAATTCCAAAATCATAACATTCCATTAATTAATTAACTAATTAATTAATCCTATTCTACCAATTACATAATAACAATTACCCATTTTAATTTTCCTGAGTTCAACTAATCTCACATATGGTAACTCAAATAATTAATTCCATGATTCCATAAATTGATTAATAAATTAATTTATCCAATTAATTATTTAATTATCAAAAATGATAATTGAAATTACATAATACATGCACTCAATTTGAATTTAATACTATGGGAATTGAATTTAGACCACCTACCTCAAATTGATGAAGAACGTTCACCAAAAGAAATCCCCAATTTAAGTGGAATGATCAAGAACATGATGAAGAAAAATAACTAGATTTGAAACCTATATGCAAGATCAAATGGATTTTATATATAAAAAACTAGATCTATATTCACTTCCAATGGAGGAAAACATCCATTCAAAGGATGGGAGAAAGATTGGAGATATAGGAGAAACTATTCCGGATGACAATCTCTTACTAGGATAGGTGCGGATCTTTAATCTGGGCTTCAATTCACCAATAAATGAGTTCATATAGACTTTAAATCTTTCCTTTATCCTAGAAAAATGAGATAAATAATTTAGAGTTGAGTTGAGTTGAATTAGGATGAAGGATAAGGGGTTCGGAAATTTTAAAACCAATTTTCGAAAAAACCCACACACACGGTTTTTCAAACTATTCACCTAAACCATGCACCTATTCTAAGAGAGCGAATAGTTACTCCTAAGTGGATGAATGGTTTAAAAACCCATGAAACATTCATTAAATACTTCTCTAATAGTAATTTTATATTTTTATAGGGTAGGATACATGGTTTGGAAAAAATGTGCACCAATTGTGTGATGCCCAAAACCCATCCAAAAACATCAAAATTTCACCCAAACACACCCAAGATAAAACCCAAACAAGATATTCTAAAAATAAGTAAAAAGAGTAACTATAAATGATCTCAATACACACATATATATATATATATAATGTTTTTTTGGATCTTAAAATCTTTCCACCTTATAACATCTCATCCTCGAGCTGTACTCCCAAGCATCTCTAAGATTTTTTGGTAAAAAAGTCTGTGTCACTGAACCTGCATATCAACTTCCATTTCCCATGTTTCCTTGTGAGAATTCCCATGTTTCCCTAATATATGAACTATCAGAATTTTCTTTCCCTAAAACACATTACCACTATGATCCAACACATGTATCAGATGCTCCTCAAAGGATGCATTAGTCTCAAGTTCAACATCATCCACATTTATCACATGAGAAGGGTCGAGGGGATACTACAGAAGTTATGGAACACAAAATACATCATGCATATCACTGTATCTCTATGGTAGAGCCAATTGGTATACCACTATCTCAATATTCTCCATGACCTCAAATTTTTCAAAAAATCTGGGAACCATCTTTCCTTGTCTTTGAATCCTATGGTCACCTAATCTAGGTGACACTCAATGGAAAAAATGATCATCCAGTGTAAACTCTAGTGTTCTCTGACATCTATAAGTATACTGTTATTTTCTAATCTGATTAATATCCATATTATTTAAAATCGACTAAACCTAACCCAACATCTTCTATATGAGACTTGTTCCCAACAACTCTGACTCACCCGCCTCCATCCAACATAGAGGTGATCTGCATAACATATCATAAAGAGCCTCATATGGTTTCATCTGAATAGTTTCATAATAACTATTGTTATTGGAAAAATCAATGAGAACCAAGTGATTCTACCAATACCCAATGAATTCAAGAACATACACTCATATCATATCCTCAAGAACATGTATAGTACATAATAATTTTCTATCTGTCTGTGAGTATAATATCATACTTAGTGAAACCTATGTACCAAGAACCTTAGATAATCCTTGAATGAAGAGTTTTGTAAAGCATGATTCATGGTATGAAATAATAATCCATGGAACCCTGTATAGATGTAATATCTCCCGAACATACAAATCACCTAAATAATCCCCTATGAAAGTCTCCCTTATAGGTAAGAAATGTGCTACATTCATCAACCGGTCCACAACCACCCAAATAGCATCATTATTCTAAGTCATCTTTAGGATACCCACCAAAAATTACATTGTAATTCCATACCACTTACATTTGATAATGGTAAATTAATGGACTTATACACTAGGTCCTTAATGATCATCCTTCACCTATTAATAGGCATAGCATCATGTCACGAACCCTGCAATCTCTTTCTTCATTCTCGTCCACCAAAACTGTCAATGTAGGTCATGGTACATTTTGGTGAAACATGGATGTACCACCCACTTTGAGGCATGAAATTCACACATCATCTCCTCCCACATACTCATAGGCACAAAAACCTAATTCTTGTCATAGATGATCTCATCCTCATATATTCTCCAATTGGAAAGTAACTTTCTACCTTCAAGGCTTTCCCTTAAGTACAACATTCTGGATCCTCATAATTACTATCCCTGATCCAACTCAAAAGTGTTTACTCTACTGAAACGGATATGAAAGTCATCTTCTCAAGACCCTCATAATCCCCAACATGCATTTCAACCAGAAAAGTAATCTTTTTCAACTCAACACTAGACTCCTGAACTCTCTAAGTCTTGGTTTTCCAACTTAGAACATCAAAAACACTATTTCACTTACCTGACATATATGCTATATCAAAGTTGAATAACTACGTCTGATCAACCTATAATCATTTCTAGAGATTCAAATCTTACTGAAAAATGATATACTTTAGGCTCTTATGATAAATATGAACAGTAAAAAATTCCCCAATAGATAATGCTTCTAGCACTTCAAATCATAAACCATTATTACTAAATCAAGTTCATGTGTTAGGTAGTTCCATTCATGTGCCCCAACCATCGTGACCCATATGACACAACTTGATCTCCCTACATCAACATTTCTCCAAGTACGATCCCAAAAGTGTCCCAAAACACTATATACTCTTCACCTGGATTGTGTAGGATCAAGATTAGTGTCATTTTCAAGTGATTTTTCAACTCATGTAATGCATTCTCACATGCTCTAAACCATTCAAAAATCACTCCTTTCTTGGTAAATCCTTAAATAGGTACTAAAAAATGGGTAAAATGTTAGATAAACCTCTTATAATATCCTGTTAATCCTAAAAACCTACGGATATCAAAAAAAATATTAGGATGATCCAAATAGAAAATTGTCTATACATTATATAGGCCCACTAACACACCTTCCTCTACGATGATGTGACCCAAGAAGTGTACCTGATCAATCCAAAATTTAAACTTAGATAGCTTTTAATATAGTCAATTCCCTATCAGTGTACTCAGGATGATTTCAATAGGTTTTTCATGAATGTTGTGTGTCTTATAGTACACTAAGATTTCATCCACAAACACTACCACAATCTAATCCATGTAGGGTGGAATATTATATTCATCAAGTTTATAAACACTATTGGTTCATTTTTCAACACAAATGGAATCATAATGAACTCATAAATTCCATACATACTTCTAAAAGTTATCAATGGTATTTCACATAGTTGAACTCTTAACGGATGATCCCCTGATTTCAAGTCGGTATTGGAGAAAACACAGGATCCCCTCACATGTTCAAATAGACCTTTGATATAAATAAGAGGATATCGGTTATTCTATATCATCTTGTTTAACTTATTTTAATCGACACATAAGCACTGGTCCCATGAACCTTCTTTAAAAACAATGCAGAATAACCCCAAGGTGACATACTTGGATGGATAAACCCCTTGTCCATAAACTCTTTCAACAGATCCTTGCTCTCTTGAAGCTCTATTGATTTCATTCTATAAGGTGAAATAGGAAAAGGCTCGGTCCCAATAATAAGATCAATTGTAAACTCCACATCTATCTTAGGTTTCATCTTGATAAGTCTTTAGGAAATAAATCCTAAAACCTTTCCACTATGGGTGGAAATATATCCTTTTTTACACCTCCATAATACATCAACAGACTAGAAACTTCAGCGGTGATCTTCCCCAATTGTGGATGAACTGGCATACATGGATAGCATTGATATCCCATTCTCCACTGTGTACAAAAATTTCACCCTCATGAGGCATAATGGTCACTCTTCTATGATAACAATCAATGTAGGCTCAGTATGCTACTAACTAGTCTATACCCACAATTAGGTCGAAGCCTAAAATATCTTGAATGTAAATATACCAAAGGAAATGATACTCCTCAACCTAGAGGAAACTCCCTTTTCACAAACAGATGTCTCGCGTTCATACTCCCATATGGGTATCTATCATCATAACCCCACTCAAAAACTCTATCATCATGATAATACCATTCACAAGTTGGGAATACATAAAATAATGAGAGGAACTAGTATCAAATAAGGCACTAGAAAGCATATAATCTATAATAATAGTACATCTAAGTATTGATGTTCTATCCTAGATATCAACCAGTGTAGATTTTATGAAATTCAACTGTTATTACCCTATTTATTGTAATTCAGTTTAAGTCACCTGAGCTACACCACTCTGCAGATATGGGAGCACTTGCCTAGAAGCACCACGTCCAATACCTCTATCACCACTGCTAGTATAACACTAATTGCGAGACTGATACTGTGTAGAAAATCCCCTTCCCACACATTTATTCTACCTAATTGTTATATCATTAACCATCAATCATGGGTTCTGGAAGAACATATATATATGTCTCATCCGACCATAAGCTCGGAACTCTACTGGTGGTTAGGGATAATGCTGAAAAAAGAAACTTGTCCTACCGCACTGGTGTAAAATCATACAAGTAAGATCATGATAAATTAATCCTTCCCCTTGGCCACCCTTCTTTCCTAAGCTCTAGTCATCATTATAACTGGGATGCTTCCTACTCTTGAAAGATGTACCACCTGATCACATAGTAGAAACCACATGTCCTCCATAGGAAGCCTTCTTCTGGTTCCTCTCAGATATAAGAGCCTGATCCACCACTTCAGAAAACTTTTTCAGATGAAAGATATTAACATGGGACTTAATTTCACATTTAATCCCATCCTAGAAATGTCTTTTCATAGCTATCTCATCCCCTAGAAACACTTGAGAAAATCGATGCAAGTCCGTAAAGCAACCAATATACTCCATCACGGACATAACCCACTAAGTCAACTGCATGAAATCATCTACCCTATCTTGTCTCGTAGTCTCTCGATAAAACTTCTCCAATAAATTCTCTATAAATTCCGTCAATTCCATACCATTTTCCTGCCCAGTATAATCCTAAACAACCCACTATAGTTTCATTGATCCTCATAACATGTAAGCTTATAACTTGACCCTCTTCTCAGCAAGAGTCTCTAAATGGTCAAGTATAGTCTGGATGGACTCGATCCATAACTTTTCAAATTTAGGTTCACCCACTATAGTGAAACTCATAGGGTTTTATAAATTAAACTCTTATGTAGGTCAGACATACTCTTCACTTCCTGCTTGAAGTATCTCTCCAACAACTGCATGAAGCAAGCAATGTTCTCAAAGAACTACTCTCTGGATCCTTCACCTGACACTAACGGTGCCCCGGGTTCCAATGTTGGTGGATCATTTCCATTCATAACCTCTGGTCTTTATATTAAAAAGCACCATCATGGAGGCATATCTCTACAATTCCAAACACACAACTCAGGATAGATTACACAACATTAAAGTATTTTACAGGAGGGATTTAAAAAATCCATTATAAGTTACCCCTCAAACCTAGACACATGGTTAAAACTGAGGTGCTATTAGTACCCTCAACCATCCTATATCTAGATCATGGTTAATAAATGGTAACCTTATTCTTATTGATCATGTGTTGTTTCAACAATTTTTCTAATGTTTTTTGGATTTTGATGCTTACAAAAATACACATTTTTGTTACTAATTAATTTTCATTTAAGTAGATTTCATAAAACTAATATTGATGGAAATATTTATTCTTGATTTATATTCAATCTATTGATCCTTGAAGAATATTTTTTGAAGTATTTGGAACATGTTTTAGCATGTTCTGGAAACATTTTTAATACCATAAATTTATAAGCATAGCATAAGGAATGAACCCTATGTTTAGAACAACATGAGTAAATAATATACCCTATATTGTGAGGAAAGTATGGTTAAGTAACCCTATATTTAGACGCAACCCTGTGTTTGAGGAAATATACTTATGGTACATCAACCCTAATTTTGTATTCAATTCTGTGTTTGGTGTTTTTTTATTACATTAAGGAGCCCTACATTTGACTATTCAACGAAAGAGTTTTTAATCCATGACATTATCCATGATTTATGAAATGGTCTTGGAAGACATAAATATATATTCAAATATTTTTATGAATGATTCAAAGGATAATTATGATTATTTTTAAGGATCATATTTAACAAATAAAATCATTATTATTCTTATAGGAAGATAATACGTATCTTGAATGTTTTTGAATTTAAATATTCATGATTTATTTTGCTGCATTTCTAGAGTCAGTTTAACCTAAAGTGTTCAACATACAATATAAATATAAATAAACTATTAATCATAAATATATTATAAATATAAAAATAATTGATATACATACAAAACTATTTGTCTTTTCTTTCATATCTACACTTTGGAGACATACATGTTTTGATTTATCGTCTCATTGTTGTTGTTGTTGTTGTCGTTGCTACTACACTTTATCATTAATTATTCTTCTATAAGAACGATGATTTACATTGTAAGATAAATACTTTGGATACATACATTTTTTAACATGTATCTAGTTTTTTTTCTTTTTTTGTTTAAATAAATCGTATGTAATGTTGAAGATCAATTTTTTTTTGTGCATTGTTGATGTTCTGAATATATCTAATAGTTGTTACTATAATTGTGAAGTTTAATTTGTGTCTGTAATCAAATAAAACTCTTTTGATTTATTGTATCCTTGTAATCTTGGAATAAATAATGAATGATTATCAAATTCTAGTACTAATATTTTGTGAAACAGATTCCCTGTAAAAGAACTAGAAGGATTAATAAATCCTAGTTGTAAAGTTTTCAACTGCATGCACTCAATTATTGATTAAAATAGTTAGGATAATAGGGCCTAGTGAAAAATCACCAAGCTCATAGAGTTAAGAATTAGTGGAATGGGATAATGTATATTCGTTTTATGAACCACTATACATCATTGTGTTCATTTCCTTTATTTATTTCCACTTCTTGATCATTATTGAGGGAAAAAGGAAAGGTTCGTTGCTAATCAGTATAGGTGCTTTTAATTATCAACATTTTGAAATACCCAATCCACCCCACTATTGAATCATATCTTCTTTATCACTATCCTGACCCAATAATTTGTTTCAAATGATGGCTCTTCCTGGTATGTTTCTTTTCAAAAAAAATTACTTATCCAATATTAGAAAGTGATATTAAAAGGCTCTAAAAATCAAAAGTTAAAGATTTAGAAGAATATATCAAGAAACGGGTGATTCTAGAGATGGTATGTCTGTAATCCATGATCCATATATTAATGGTGATAATTATGGATGTTTTAAATCCTGTATGATCATATATTTGAAAAATCATGGAATAAGGGTTTATTTGAAGGAAGTTAAACCTTATGGAATCCCTGAGGAAGATTTGGAAAATTTGAGTAATGATCAAAAAATGGAATATTATCTAAATTCAAAAGATATGAATGTTATTGTGTGTGGTTTAGGTTCTGATAAATTCAATAAAGTATCTCACTGTACTACTTCATATGATATGTGATAGACAATTGTTGTTTCCTATAAAGGAACTGAAGACATTAGACAATTAATGTACACTACTATAAAAATAAAGTTTGATTCTTTCATAATGTATGAGGATGAAACCATCACCCAGATTAATGGATGGTTGATAGAAATAGTCAATAATGTTGCTGCTTTGGAAAATCCAATTTCAAAATCAGAATAATCATTAAAGGTACTCAAAAGTACTACTCTATAAGAGGAATTGAATATTTTCATTTATACATCAATCTAAACCTATAAAAATTTAGTTATAAAGAAGTTAATTGAAACTATAATTATGTATAAAGAAAATATATAGGTTGAAATCATATGATATATAAAGAATATGATTTCAAAACTACTATGGATGAATCATCTTATTCAAATCATCCATATTTGGATAAGAATCTATCATCTATTTATATCATCCACATCACACTCTAGAGGTGTTCTGGAGATATCCTCTTCCTGTATGGATCAAAATCAAAATAGATGGCACCTCCAAGGGAAATATGGGACCTGCAGGGTGTGGCGTTGTCTTTAGGAACCACCTCGGATAGATTCTAGGCTGCTTCATGGGTCAATGTGGCACTGCCACCTCCCTTGAAGCTGAGATGACAGGCCTGATTCATGAGATTAAATTTTCCATAGTTTATTGTTGGAACAACCATTGGATTCAAAGTGACACGATGACCATCATTCAAGAAATTTGGAATGGCGTAACTCATTTAGCTTGGTCGATTACTACCTGTTGGATGGCATGAAGTTGTTTACTCAGTGTCCTTAACTACATCATCACACATGTTTATCGGGAAGCAAACATGGTTTCTGATGGCTTGACCAACTTGGGAGTTAATCAAGACATTACCTGGTGTGAATACCACCTAGCTTCTCTTATTCCATTTCATGAAAAATCTTGTAATATGATCCTGTACTTTAGACTTTTGTAATATTTATTTTAATAAAATTTGTGCTTTGGTCATTTTTTCCAAGGCATTACCTTAAAAAATTTTGATAAAATGAGAAAAATATTTAAATAAAATCCTTAGAAAAAGTAAAATTTCAAAATAAAAATTTACAATATGAAGCAATATTTAAAACCCAAAATTGTATAAGAATTATTTTGTTCCCAGTTTAAATAAAAAAATATCTGCTTTTAAATTTTTTTTATTATGGAATTAATCATCATTATGCAAATTATTTCTATTTTAGAAAACCAAAAATTTATAGTGATAAAATTGTTATTACCCAAAATATTTTTTATCTTGAATAGTAGAATTCTTACTCAAAATTAACAATTTTGGTTACCAAAAAAAATCATTTCTAACACTACCATACCCAAAAGCATATGGGTACCAAAAATAAATTTCAATTTATGCTTTGTATGATTATAAAACTAAGCTACATTTTTAAATCTTTAAGAGGTTGATCGATGGATATATGTAAAAGTATCTACAAAATGAGTGAAAAACATTGAAGTAGTTTCTTATCATAAAAATACTCAGTACTAAAGCCACTGATCTTGGAAGTATTTTATTTTAATATTTATATACTTAAATTATATTAATTTATTTATATCAAAAAATAAAGTTATTTATCAAAATTTAATAGAAATTTTTATTTATTATTTAAATCAAGTTTTAGTCTACATTGATTATATACCTGATTTTTCAAAATTTTAAAATAGTTATTTTAAAAATTAATCACTTAGTATGAAATGTTTATTTTAAAAAAAATTGCATTCCATGTTCTTAATGTTTTTCATTTGTTTACAAAAAATAGAATACTCTTCTTACGTAATATGCAATTATTATTATATATTATTCTATTAAAGAAAATGAAACATCGTCTGCATAGTGTCAGAACATAAAATTTCATCTCATTTTTAAAACTTTTAAATTATGGATTCATATTATTTAAATTATCTTGTCCAAAAGTTTTTTGAAAATTAGACATCGTTAAATGAAGCAATCAATTCCTTCATATTCATAAGAAAATAATTCTTATAAAATAATGAAAGGTAATCATTTTGGTTTGATGGTTGCTTATATTGGACATTCATTTGAGAAATATTCTGAAAGAAATAAGGAAGTCCAAATCCATGAAGAAAAGGAGGTATCCTCTTTTCAATTATCTTATTATAATCTACTATCCAAAGTCGGCACTTTGAATGAAGTAAAACTGCAAGATGAGTTGGATGTATTTATAAATTTGTATGATTATCTATAGAAAGCTTCAGTATCAAAAATGTTTTTTGATTAACTGTAAATGGAGTGTGAGAATATGAAATATAGTTTGATCGTAAAAGAATATTTATAAGATTTCAAATAAGAAATGTTAATACAAACTGAGTTTCTCAAAAAAAAAGTTGATAAAAATCTAGATCTTGATAAGTTAAATTTGTTTTTGGTTTAGTAGTGTGTGTCTTCTTCATATCAAAGAACAGTATATGTTCAAAACATATTATAAGGACTATCAAGAGTCTTAGATGCTTTGATAAATAAGGTTAAATGTTTTTAATGTTTGGATGAATCGTCCACTTCAATCTAAACCTTCTTATTTTATGTATATCTAAATCAATGTACTATTTTAAAATTATATTGTTTATTGAATTATGTTCTATCAGTTAGTTTATAATTTCTTTTTGTTTAGTCATCTTACATGATTATGTATATAATATTTAATTATTTCATAAAAATATTATTGTTGATAATAGTTTAAGTTTACTTATACAAAGGTTTTACCTTTAAAAAATTAGTCAAAGTTTTTCTAAAATTCATTGAATGTCCCACATGTTAAGATTTAGGGGGAGTTTTAAGCAAATAATCAGTTTATTTTAAAATGCTTCTTGATTTATTATCTATGTTTTTAGTATAAATATAGGGGTATTTTATTTTAAATCCACTCTACTTTTATCTTTTTTATGTCACAAAATGGGGTAGAAGTTTATATCAATGTTTTTATCCGATAATTTCTAATAATATAGAAGAGAAGTTTTTATAAAGGGGTAATGGGAGAGAAGATTTCATTTATAAATAAAATAAATGTTATATCAAAGAAAGGGGGAAATATTATTTTTTTTAAATTTGATTTAAACATAGGTTTTGACATGGATTTTTTGACCCTAAAAAAGGAAGAGATTGTTGAGCATGTTTTCATTCAACAATTTCGCTAATTTCTTTTTGGTTTTGATTCTCACAAAAACACACATTTTTTTTACTAATGAATTTAATTTTAAGTTAATTTTATGAAATTAATATTCATGAAAATATTTATTCTATAGTTATATTCAATTCATTGATCTATGAGGAATATTTGTTTATGTATTCAGAATGTGTTTTAGCATATTCTGGAAACACTGTTTGTATGCTACATTTTTAATCATAGTGTAAGTAATAAACCCTATACTTAGAGTAAAACGTATGGATCATATATTCTATGTTGTTAGGAAAGTATGTTTATGGAACCCTATGTTCAAAAGAAACCTTGCGATTGAGGAAACAAATGTATGTTACATCAACACTATTTTTGCATTCAACCCTATGTTTGCAGCACTATATTTGGTGTTTTGTCATTACATTAAGGAACCCTGCGTTTGACTATTCAATGATTGAGTTTAAATATATGATATTATTTATGATTTACATAATGGTCTTGGTAGACATAAATATCTGTTCAAATCTCATTTATGATTGATTCAAAGGCTCATTGTGATTATTTTGAAGGCTCGTATTTAATGAAGTAAATTTTTACTATTATTAAAGGAAGTCACAACCTCTCTTGAATGTTTTTGAATTAAAATATTCATGATTTATTCTATTATAGTTTTGGATATAGTTTGAACTAGAGTCTTCTACCTATAGTATAAATACTGAGACACAATTCATCAGAAAGATATGATGAATATATATACAAAACCATGTGTCATTGATTTCATAGCTATACTTTGGAGACATACATGTTTTTATATATCATTTCATTTTTGTTACTTCTATTACTAATTCTACGACTTTAATTTTTCATTAAATATGCATCTGAAAGATCAATGAAGTATTTTTTTAATAGATACACTTTTGAGACATACATGTTTTATCATTTTTATGGTGTTTTCTCTATTTTTATTTAACAAAACCCTATGAAATTTTGAAGATCTATTTGTCGATGTGCATTATTGAAGATATGAATACATATCTCAGTATTTACTAAAACTATTAATTTTAATATATATCCTCAATCAAATAAAACTCTTTTTATTTATTAGAGTCTTGGATACTCAGACTCAAGAATGAAAGAGTATTATCTTCTTGGGATAAGATGTGGTGAAACCAGTTCCCTATAAAAGAATAAAAGGCATTATAAAGACTTTTTGTAAAGGTTTAAACTTCCTAACCACAGTCACTGATTAATGTTCTTAGGATAATAGGACCTAGTTAAAATCACCAAGATTGTGGATTTGAGCATTGGTGGAGTGTGTCTCACATGGGTTTTTTATTTTTTACCTCTATTCTGGTTTCTCTTTTGGCCTTGGGTTTAGCTCTTGAGTTTTGATTGTGATGGGTTTATGTTTTGAGTTTTAGGGTTTCTTTATCTCTTAGAACATAGTTAGCACATATTTTAGGTAAACATTTTGGTATGCTCTAGGAAACTATGAGGCTTAAGTGTTCGTGGAAGAAGCATAGAACACAGTTTTTCAAACTGTGTGGAAAGCGTGCGGGGAGGTTCTATCCCAGGGTAGTGAAATTTAGAATGGTTGGTGTACATTTTGGAAACTATGCATCCAAACCATGCAGGTTCCCATTTTTATCTAGTAAATAGCTCATGGTAGGTGTATATTTTGGTAAACCATGTGGCCAAACTATACGAGCTGCCCATATCTAAAATTTTATGAAATTCCAACTCTACCCCATTTCAGGATTTTAACCCAAACATACCCTTTCTATCCCCTAGTTCGCATGACCCTATGGGTGTTTTCCCATTACTCTCTAAGATTATTCCTCCCTCACATGGTGTAGATCTAGGTTTTCATCAATGTTTTGGGTTAGATCTTTAAGGTAATTCTCCTCCTCCCTTCTCTCACTTCCTCTTTCCTCTATTTTCTCTTGAGTTTTTCTTCTCATATGGTTTATTGGACCTATGGTTAATTTTTCCTCTTGATTTATGTTGGGTATTTTACTTGTTTAGGGTTCCTCTTAGTAGATCTTTGTTCTTGGAACCATTGTGGTGTGGTTTCGAGTGTACATTGTTGAAGCTCCATGAGATGGAGGTAGTTTTTCCTTTTTTTTAATTTCCTTTTTAATTTAATATTTATTGGTTTATTACTTTTTGTACCTCCCTTGAATATTAAATATTACTATTTTATCTTTGAAATGCTTGTTTGGTGTGAAAATTAGTGATTTCTTACTTGTTTTATGATAAATACAAGTGTTTGGTCAAATTATTCACCCAATGTGTTTGATGAAATGTCCCATTGGCCTTTGTGAGTTTTTTTAATATTTAATGCTTGGTTTGTCTTGGTAAATGAATTTTTTATATGTGAAAAGATGGATTGGGTTCCTTAAATCGGTCTTCAAAGTGGTTTTTTATTTAAAAGAAAGGTGTATTTGGCATCTAAAAATTATTTTTCATGTGATAGTGGTTAAATTTCTATTTGGAATCTTAATAAAAGTGTCTTGGGTTTGTGATATGATGTGAGTGCTTAAAATGATATTTTTATAAATGATTGTGAAATAAAAAAATTTGTATTTTTTCCTTTTTTTGCAGGTGGATTTGGTTCTTTAAATGAGGAAGCTTGAGGCCCGTTTGGAACTTTTTGAAATTGGTGAAAATAGATATTTTGAAAACTCTCCTTCGATAATCTAATTTCCATGGAATTTTTTGAGTGGATGGGATTTTCTTGCTATGGAATCCTTTTGATCCATTTACATAGTATGAAATGGGAGATCCTCAGTGTGGAATACTTTATGATCTATTAATTCTATGGAAATAGATTGATACTTGGAGTGACTCAAGAGATGCATGTTTTTTGGGTTATTATATGTGTGCATGTGATTTGATTCTTGTTTTCATTAGTTGGATCACCCTCTTCAATATACCTATTTACATGGGAACCTGGAATAGTGAGAAAATTTTCTAAGAACAATTTTTTCACTTGTTAGATTACACACTAGCTAGTGGCCCATATCAGGGGGATATATTCTGTTATTATTACTATGGGATTGTGGCCCTCGATATATACTATGTAGGGTGTGAATGGTCATGTGATGGAATTATTGATATCATTGGGTGAGGCCTGATTTCTGGTACGAGTCAACAAGTATAGTATGTTCAAGATTATTCATGAGATCTTAGGTTTTACCCATGTCTATCGACATGTAGTTTTTGCAACAAATGATTGTGATGCATTAATAGTTGGAATACCTTATATGATATTTTCTATTACCCTTATTGTATGACTATTATGATTAATTCTTGAGTAGTGTGTATTTATTCCAATAATGATCAAATGTATTCAAGTGTTTGTGAAAAATTTTTGGAAATGTTTTACGCATTTTCTCTCTTCTATAAGTAAAATAGAATCTTTATCTTTTCATATGGTTCTTACTTGTAAAATAATGTGGTTTAAAATGGTAAAAAGGGAAATAGATCATGTTTGGTTTTAAAGTGAAAATTATGTAAAAGCTTAATTTTATATATATTTTATTTCAAACCTGAAGTTGGTGTTCTATTTATTTTAAAGTAAGTGGATTAGGAATATCTTTCTCAAGTATTCCTACTGATTATTAATACTCAAGCCTATAGTTATTTATTGTTTTTAGCTAGGTGTGTAGGTTCTAATTTGTTTTAAACATTATGGGTGATGGTTTGTTTTGGGATTGGAGAGTGAACCTTGGCGTCACATGGAGATGGTTGTTGTCATGTTTTAATTTGGGTTTTGTTGTGTAGTTTTGTTGTATTCTTTAGCTCCAGTGTAAATAATGTTCCTTTTAGATTTTAATATATATAATGGTATGGTTTTTTATCTTTATATTGTTTAGTTTATTTACTTTTTATTGGGAGAAATCATTTCCTCTTGTTTCTTTGTAGATTCCCATCACTGGATTCCAGGTTGTGGGGATCGACAACCCCCTTCGGGCCATGTCTTGGGCTGGGTCAGGTGTTGGATTTGATGGTACCCCATATTGGTTCATGATAGAATGGTATCTTAGTAGTATTATTCTATATAGGAAATATCTTTCAGAGCAACCTTTTTTATTTGGAGTTTTAGTGGTAGATGGAGTATGACTGTCGGGTCTTGGGGTGAAATTTTAGGGGAGTTTCGGGCCAACACATTTGGGAATGAACCTTGAGATTTCATAGGAAGTAGGGTTTATTTAGGTTTCATTGGTTCTTATGGTTTTATTATGTTTTGGATTCATAACTAGAGTTGGACAAGAGTTTTACATGAGGTTTTGGGGCATAGAAACCCATGTGAAGCTGGAGACATATTCCTAAAATAATCTCTATGATGGTGGAATGTTTTGAATATGGTTGTCAACCATATGTTCAAGTCATCCATTGACACTAGTTCCCTCTTTTTACTTGTTTTAATTCCTCCTTAATTCTGATATTTTTTTGGAAACTCTTTCTTGGGAATTATTAAAATTTGATTTTAAAGTTCAAGTGGTTTTATTTCTAAAATATGGAAAATTATTTTTTAGTTTTATTTTCAAAAAAGTATTAAAAAGTGGGAATCTATAAACAATGATGGAAAATAATTTTCTAAGATACTAAAAAAAATTTACAAATGAGTTGAAATGGGTTTTTTGGATGAAAAATTATAGGTTTTTGTTTTGTACATGGTAAAATGGATTGATGTGTAAAGTTTTAAAATTATTTCCTTACTCATAGGTTATTAAACTTTGGAAAACAATTTATTCATTTTGAAATGGGAAGTGGATTAAAAGTGTAAAAGTGTGGGTTGAGTGTTTTATTTTGAAATTGGAACTGTTTTGTTTTAAACTTTGGTATTTCCTTATGTGATCACATGAAAAGATATGTGTGGAAGGTGGATGGATGATGATGTGGGTGTATGAGGTCCCGATATGGAATGAGTTGATCTGTTCCCAGATTGGCATTGGAATTTTCATGTGAGTGAGACTCTAAGAAATACATTGGTGATTGTGCAACCCACCATGTTTGTTCTCTTTAAAAAAATATTTGTAAGATTAAAATTTTGGTATTTTGATATCCAATTGTTATGTGATTTTTTTTCTATGTTCTAGAAGTGATGTTCATGTTGTGTTTTTAATTTGAGGAATCTTATTGATGAGTAGGTTTTGATTAAACCTTTGGTTGTCTTCTCAAATATTGTATTCCCCTAAATAGATTCAACGGATATTTTTATCGAAGCTATGGGTAATTACCCATTAATAGGATTTCCAATTGATCAACCAAAGGATTTCATTCTTGAGTTTCATAAGTTAAATCCACCTCTCTTTTATGGTCAATAAAATCTTCTCAAAGGAGAAGAGTGGATGTTAAAATTTGAAAGAAACTTTAGCCTCATTTAGTTTCCCAAGTCATTAAAGGTTAAGTTTTCTAACATTATTCTTAAAGGACCTACCTAGAATTGGTGGAAATCGGTCTTTTGTAAAAAGCCTTAGGAAGATATTACCTAGGTGTTTTTCAAGGCTTCATTCACCCATCAGTATTTCTCTAAGTTGATTAAGGTGATAAAGAGAATGGATATGTGCGGTTTCCAGAAATGTGATGGAACAATGTTAAAGTTATATGTTAATTTCTTGTATCTAGTTCCTTATCTTATAGGTTATGTGGTGGATGATTTCTATAATGCTCAACATTTTGAGTTTAGGATTTTCCTTGATTTTTAGTTGAAGGTGTCAGAGTTCAATCTAATCTCTTTTGATGATGTGGTGAGGAAAGTTATTTGTGTTGAAGCTGGTAGTAGGAGTGCTTGAGGTAATATTCCCTCCTTCAATTCTTGGAATTTTTTAGGGGAATTATATTAAGGAATTGGGGAATCATTGGAAAATTATTGGGGTCGATCGTGGAATTAAAATGCCTCTGGATATTTTATCACCTTCTTCAGGGTATGGAATTATGTTGTGCCATTAGTGTGGTAAGCTATGTAATAATAATTCATTGTTCTCAAGTTCCCCAAGGCCCTTCCATATTTTTTTTCTCTTAGGCCACATACAATGGTTATGTTGGTGTGTTTTAAGGAAGAGATGTGGAGACAGTTTGTACGAGTAGAGTACCGTTTGGGCTCAGTTTATAATCTTTTTCTATTGTAGTATGTCCTTATGTTCTGGATGTTTTTGCTAGTGGTGTTATATTTTATTTTAAATTTAAGGGGATGTTGTGGATATCCTAAGAACTCATGTTTGAATGAAATTATGTTTTCTTTTTGGAAATTATGGATATTTTCTCTAAGTGGTGGCGTGTTAAACATGTGAATCTTATAAGTCTCTATTTGGTTGAATGTTCTTGTTTAAGAAAGTGAGTTTCATTCATTAGATACTGACTACGTCATAGTAGATTATTCAAAGATCAAGTCTCTAGCCATATGTCCTACAGTGAAACTTTTCATGCATTTAGAAAAGCACTGGGGGTGTGGGGAGCTTTGGATCAACTCGTGATTCCACCATTTGTGTGTGTGTAGTTTAAAAATTATATTTTTTGGTCTTATTTATCTTGGTTCGGTTTCCACTTATCTTTAGTTTCTTTCACTGGGCCCCTCATGGTGGTATTGGTTGGCCTATGTGGGAAAATTATTATGTTGGCTTAGGTTGTGTTTCACATGTGGCCTATGTCATTGGTTTAAGAAAGTTGGTTCTTAATGGTGAGGAGACCCACTATGAGTATCATTGATAATTATTATAGATTTTATAAGTTCTAGTTGTTTTCTAAAGGTAGGGAGTCTTTTCTGGCCACCTGTGTTGGGAATATGATTTAATTTTGGATGAAATTTTCAAGGTTGTGGATCAAGTCTTCTTGATGTTTCTCGGGAAGTGGTTTTGTTAGTTTTTTTGTTTTGGGATAGAGGCCTAATTTTTAGGGGATTTGGTTGATTTATTACTTGTTTAAGTGGTTGGATTATGTGGTTATGAAAATCCTTAGACATTGAATGAACAACAGGAAGATGTTTTGTATTTTTATTGGTAGAAATAATTATTAGTGGGGAGAATTGTTACCCTCAAATTTTTTATTTTTGACCTATAATCTAGTTTATATTTCAGCCTTGGGTTTAGATCTCTATTTTTAGGTGTGAAGGGTTTAAATTTTGAGTTTCATGGTGTTTTTATCTCTTGGATCACGATTTGGGTAAACAATGTGGAATGCTCTAGGAAATTGTGTAGCTTAAGTGTTGGTGTCAGAGCATCACACATGGCTTGTGCAGGGGTTTCCAAACAATACAACAAGAATGTGGGGAGGTTCTATCCTAGGGAAGTGGCATTTGGAATGGTTTGAAAATGGTTTGGAAATTGTGCATCTAGCTCATATAGGTTCCTAGGTTTGTTCATCCAGGCGTACATGGTTGGCACATGGTTTGGTAAAATGTTCGAGTTACCCAGATCTATTTTTTTTTTGAAATTCTATCTCTTCCCCCTTTCAAGATTTTCTACCAAATTCCCCCTTTCTCTCACTCCTAGTCTGTATAATCCTAGAGGTGTTTTTACCTTACTCTCCAAGATTAATCCTCCCTCCCATGGTGTGGATATAGGTTTTCATCAAATTTTTTGGGTTAGATCTTCATGGTAATCCTCCTCCTCACTTCTCCCTCTTCCTATTTCCTCCATTTTCTATTTAGGTTTTCTTCTACTATTATATATTATACCTAGGGTTCCTATTTCCCCTTGATTTATGTTTGTGGGTTTTCTTGTTTAGGGTTCCTCTTGGAAGATATATATTCTTTGGATCTTTTGTGGTGTGGTTTTAGGTGTACATTATTGAAGTGTCGTGAGATTTAGGTAGTTTTCCCTTTTCAATTTCATTTTGAAATTAATATTAATTGTTTTATTTCTTTTCTAAACTCCCTTGAATATGAAATAATTATTTTTCATATTTAAAATGCTTGTTTCGTGTGCAAAGTAGTGATTTATTCCTTTTTTGTGATAAATACAATTGTTTTGTTAAATATTAAACACCAAGTTTTTGTTGAAATGTCTCATTGTCCTTTGTGAGTGTTTATTAATATTTAAACCATGGTTTTTCTTGGTAAATAAATTTATGATATGTGAAAATATGATGTGGGTTCTTTAAATGGGTTTTCAATGTGTTTTTGGATTTAAAGGAAATTTTTATTTGAAAATTAAAAAATATTTGGCATGTGATAGTGTTTAATGGCCCGTTCGATGTCTTAATAAAAGTTTCTTTTTTTTATATGGTGTGAGTGTTTAAAATAGTATTTTTATGAATGATTTTAAAATTAAAATGGTATATTTTTCCCTTTTTGGGAAGGTGTATTTGGTTCTTTGAAAGAGGAATATTGAGGTCTGTTTGGCACTTCATGAAATTGTAGAAAATGGTTATTTTGAAAACTCTCTTCATATAAACTTATTTATATAGTTATTTTGAATGGATGTTATTTGATTTTTTTGGAATCTTATTATCCATTTAAATAGTTTGTAATTTTAAATCCTCGATGTGAACTCCTTTTATAATTTATGCATTGTATGTAAATAGATTTTTCATTAGAGTGACTCAAGTGATGCATGTTGTTTGAGTTATTATATGTGTGCATGAGATTTGATGCTCGGTTAGAATCAGTTAGATCACCCTATTCTTTATACATCATGACATGGGAACCTGGAATCGTGAGTGAATTTTCTAATAACGATTCATGCACTAGTTAGATTATGCAATAGCTAGTTTCCCATAACAAGGGATGTATATTGTTATTATTACTATGGGGTTGTGCCCCTCATTTTGTACCAAGTAGTGTGTGGCTAGGTATGTGAGGGTTTTATTGACACTATTTAGTGAGGCATGCTTTCTGGGATGATTCAACATATATAGTATATCTTGGATTATTCATGATCTCATAGGTTTTACCCATGTCTATCTACATATAGTTGTTGTAGAAAATTATTGTGATACATTGATAGTTGGAATACCTTATATGATATTTTCCATTTCCCCTATTTTATGACTGTTATTCTTAATTCTTTATTAGTGTAGTTTTATGCCAAGAATGATCAAATTTTTCAGGTGTTTGTGAAAAAAAATTGGAAATATTTTACACCTTTTCTTTCTTCTATAAGTGAAGTGGAATCTTTCTCTTTTAAATTGAATATGGATACTCCTTATACAAGAATGTGGTTTTAAATAGTAAAAAAGAAAATGTATTGTGTTTGGTTTTAAAATGGAAAATATGCAAAATATTAATTATATATATATATTGTATTTTTAACCTGAATTTTATGTTTCTTTTATTTTAAAGTAAGTGTGTTGGGAATAAACTTTTCAGGCACACCAATTGAGTTTTAAGACTCATGCCTATAGTTCTTTATTGTTTTTATTTTGTGGTATAGGTTCTAGATTTGGTTGATCACTATGGGTGATGGTTAGTTTTTGGATCAAAGAGTGACCCTTAGGGTCACATGGAGATGGTTATTGTTAGGTTTTAGTTTGCATTTTTTTGTGTAGCTTTGTTTTATTATTCATCTCTTGTGTAAATAATGTTCAGTTTATATTTTAATGTATATAATGGGATGCTTAGTTTATCTTTCTATTATTAAATTTATTTTTCCATTATTGGGTGAAATCATTCCCTCTTATTTCTCTGTTGGTTATCAAGACTATTTTCTATCCTGTGAGGATCGAAAAATCCCTTCGGTTCATGTCTCAGGTCAAGTTGGGTGTCATATTTTATGGCACCCAGTTTGGTTTCTAATAGAGTGGACTAATGGATCTTTGTGCCCTGAAGCATTATAAATCACTATGTGGATTTACTTTATTTAATTTCATTTCAATCTCATCTTTGATAGAAAAGTAAAGGTTTTCTTCTAATCAAGATAATTATTCTAAATTATCAATGTTTTTGAAATACACAATTCACCCCCCCCCCCCCCCCTTGTGTATTTATCTTTGTCATCTCTGTCCTAACCCAACAGTTCTCATTATTCATGTTTCCCTTTAGACACCAATTTATTCACATATTACATCATTTTATAACTTTCAATTCATATTATTCACCTTTTCATTTCAATTACAAAAGCAATGGAAAATATTTCAATTTCAACAACTTACTCAAAACCCATTTTTCCATGTGTGCCTAAAATGATGCATGTCACCAAAATAATCATGAGTTCTTAGAATTATGCACGCATAATCAACTCTCATGACATACCATGCCATGAGTCAAATCTTAGAAAATATAAAAAAGAATAACCACATCACACAACAGGTGCATCACTCGAGGTGAAATCCAGCTATAACAACACACATCATTAACAAAACTTCCCACCCTTGGTATTTGGAATTTACCCTCATATATGGGCCATATACTCCAATGAATGAGCTCTTAACCAAGGTCTGACTCATCCTATTCTTCTTTCTTCGTTTCCCAAATATTAATAATAAATAAAATAAAATAAAAACATCTTTGATACTAGTTTGTAGCATCCTAGCCTGGGTTCTACACATCAGTGCCTCGATCCAGTCAGTTACATGACCTCAATCGTGGCTCCCCATATTCGAGAGGCTACCAACTAGTAGCGAGGGTTTAATATCGATCATGGTGAAACTATACCCTCTCTATTAAAGAAACACAATAATAGAACTAAGTAAACAATATCCAAATGATATAACCAATAACCAAACCAATACAACATCACATGATGAACAAAACAAGAGATACAATATCTAAAAATGAATAGTAGATATGTCATTCCAAATATGTGTCTTGTGTCAATATACCAAACCCAAAATTAACAAATACACTGACAACTCCCAAGTGGGTTGCAAATCACGTCTAATAACCTCATCCATGATCCATCCTAAATCATCCATCTATCATGTGGATCTTTCCCTTATCTAATCTTGTAAACAAGAAGTCTATTAGGGTACCGATCAGGAAGCCTGAATATGGTGTGATTACAACTCAGTAGTCCACCAACAACAGTTTCTAAAACAATATCAAGTCAATAACAGTGTATACATTTTTATAAATAATAAAGCAAATTACATAAAGTAAACTGTTATCACATATCATTATTCTTTAATTAACAACTTATACCTTATTTTTCTGAGGACACCTAAAACCTCAATACATTCTTTTTCACATGCAAGAGTCTGAAACATATCTCAATACCATGGTTATTATTTATCATTTCATTTAAAATCATGTCATGGCCAATTGAAACCAAGGTCCAATGCCAAACTCTTGTGCATAGAATATCGTGTATAACACCTCATGGTTATTCAGAGCCTCTATCCATGTCTGTAAACTCAATGTCACATGGGTATTTGGATACTCATTCCCTGTCCCATGCAAGCTATCACATATGGGTATTTGGAGCCTCATTCCCTGTCCCAAACCTACTATCTCATATGGGTATTTGGAGCCTCAGTCACTATCCCAAACCTTAGTGTCACATATAGGTTTTTGGATCCTCATTCCATCTCCCACACTTGTATATCAATCAATAACACATATATAACATCAATCAACTCTAATCAAAATTAACCCTCTTTTCACATTTTACATTAATTAATATACCATTTCAACTATCAAAACAAATCATGGTTTAATAATTTAATCACATAGAATAATTTTACCAATTCACCATTAAACCATTTTTCAATATTCAATTCATATAACCCATTAACTTCAATTCAACCACCTCAGATGACCCATTTCCAATTAGTTCATAATCACATTAATTGACAAGTTACAAAAACCCAATTTCCCATGAATTTAAAAAATCACAACATTCCATTAATTAATTAAACAATTAGTTAATATATTCCCATGAATTACATAGTAATTAAATTCCATTAATTAATTAACCCAATAATTTATCCAATTCCACAAATTCTATAATAATAATTACCCAATTCAATTTTCCCATGTTCAACTCATCTCATATTCATATGTGAACTCTATTAATCAATTCCATGATTCCATAAATTAATTAATCAATTAATTTTTCAATTCAAGATTCAATTATCATAATTTCCAATTTAAATTCCACAATATATTCATAAACTTTGAATTCAAGACTATGGGAATTGAATTTAGACAACCTACCTCAAAATTGATGATGAACGTTCACCAACAGAAATCTCCAATTGAAGTGGAATGATAAAGAACATGGTGAAGTACAAGATCTATATTTGAAACCTATATCCATGATAAAATGGATTGGATCTATAGAAACCTAGATATATATCCACTTACAATAGAGGAAAAAATCCCTTAAAAGTATGAGATGAAGATTTTAGGGAGAGTAGAATCTATTCAGGATGAGAATCTCTTACCGAGAGAGGTGGAGATCTTCAATCTGTCCTTCTATTCACTAGTAACAGAGTTTAGAAGGCCTCAGAATCTATATGGGAGCCTCCAAAATGATATAAATAATTTAGGTTTGAGTTGGGTAGAATTAGGGTAAATTTAGGAGGGTTATGAAATTTTAAAACCAATTTTTGGAATAATAAAACTCGTGTTCATGGTTTCCTGGGTAGGGGAGCACAATTTTCCAAACGATGCACCAATTCAAGGGATCAAAGGTTAATTATAAGAGGGAAAATGATTTTTAAAACCATACCCCAGCCATGAAATCCCTATTTTTCAAGAGTTTCATAGTTTATTTGGGCAATCCACATGGTTAGGGAAAATCTTGTGCCAACCATGAACTTTCCAAAACCCTTCCAAAGACTTCCAAATTTCACCAAAATGAACCCAAGATAAAGCCTCAAAAAGATATGATAAAATTATGTTAAATAATTACATATAAAATAGATCAATACATATCTATAAAAGTTCAACATATTACAAGGAGCTACATTGTTATCCATTCCTCCTTAGAAGATAGCTACTACAAATTTTTAGGATCTCAAGAATTAGCTAGAGGAATTGGAGGTAAAGGGTTCTATACAACCCCGTACTTCTATGTGGGGTTTGATGGTTATTTTTCTGAAAAATTAGGATAGTACCCTCATGATATATGTATATTATTAGAAATTGAGCCAATTTATTCTCAAGAACTTGTATCCATTTTCCATGAATAGATGACATTTTGATCATCTCCTAGGAGATCGGGTGTTCTCCAAAATTTATTTGAGATCAAGATATCACTATGTACATGTTCGACCTACATACATACCACATACATATTTTCTTAGAAGTTATTGTCTATATGGGTATTTTGGTCATTTCATCCATTCTCAAAAACGTTCTAGTAGTTTTCATGGTGCTTATGAACCAAGTTTTCCATCCTTATCTGGATTATTTTATTGTGGTATTTGTGGGAAATATGTTGATGTATTCTCACAATAAACACCATCATGTTAAACATCTTAAGATCATTTTGGATACACCAATAGAGAAAAATTTATATTCTAAACTCAAAAATTAAAACTTCTAGATGGATAAGATTCACATCCTATGTCATATTATCTCAAATCCAGGCGTTTTAGTTGACCTAGAGAAGGTAAGAGTTGTATTTTACTAGGAGAATCCCATGAATGTCATTGATATACAGACTTTCTTGGGGATATTAGAATATTATAGGTGTTTCATACAGAGATTATCATTCTTATAAGAACTTTTGAAATGATTTACTGAGATAGGTGTGAAGATTTTATTGATAGATACCTATGAGATATCCTTCTAAGATCTGAAAGGGAGAATGAATTTAGCTCCAGTCCTAATTATTTTAGATCTGAGTAGGAGATACACTGTTTATTGTGATAAATCAAGTATTGGTATAGGATCAGTTCTGATACGGGTGGATATAGTTTTAGAATATGGGTCTCTTCAGTTGAGGAAACACAAGAGTAATTGCTCGATGAATCATCTAGAGTTAGCTGTATTTGTTCATTATTTGTTTTTGGAGACACAATTTATTAGGAGAGCATTTTTGGAGTAAAAAACCAAAAATAATCAAGAAAATATTTATAAATCATGATATGAATCTGAGTTAGCAAAAGTTGGTTGATCACCTAATGTATTTTGACTTCAAGCCTGCCTATTAGCCCAAAAAAGGTAATGTAGTGGTCGATACACTGGGTAAGAGGACTCAGATAAAGGAAGTTTAGGAGAACCGTAGTGAGTAGTAGCTCATGGATTTTTTTAGAGATACACTTAGAGGTACATGAATATTAGGGATAAACTTTTCTTTATTCTTAGGATATGACCTCTACTTTTCTAGATAGAGTGATAATGAGATAGATTTTAGATTCTGAGGTTCTAGTCTTATGGGAAGGTGTGGTAGGTGAGGTCCCACCTCCTGGTTGTACTGTGGGTAAGGATGAGATCTTGTGTATCCATGATCATATTTGGGTTCCAGTGGGAATGAACAGGAACATGATGCAAGAGTTTTATGCCTCTGTTTGGGTAGTTTATCCCACCATTACCAAGATGTGTCATGACTTTCACCATTAGTACTGGTGGACATGGATGAAACGTGATGTAGATAGTTTTTTCTAGAGGTTTTTCACCTATCAGTGGGTAAAGGTGGAACATCAGTGACCAACTAGACTTTTTTAGCAGTTACCCATTCCTGATTTGAAATGATTATGTTTCATCGTGTATTTTGTGACTGGTTTACTGAGGTTACATTGAGGTAGTGATACAATTTGGGTTGTTGTTGACAGGCTCATGAAGGTTACTCATTTTCTACTGATCTGGGATACCTTCTTAGTGTATGAGATTGGGAGGTTGTATATTTATGAGATGGTATGAATTCATTGGGTTCCTCAGACCATGGTATTAGATAAGGATACTCAGTTTAGGTCTAATTTTTGGTATATTTTATAGAGGACTTTATGTACACAGGTGATTGGGATCATGGAATACAACCCTCAGAATAATATCCAGTCAGAGCACCTGATTCAGGAGCTTAAATACATGTTGTGGGCATGCGCCCAAGATTTTGGGGGTTTCTGGGAGAGACATATTCCCTTGGTTGAGTTTGCTTACAAGAATAGTTATCAGGTGACTATATAGATGGAACCTTGTGAGTCTTTGTATGGTAGGTCGTGATGATCACCCTTGTGATGGTTAGGGGAAAGTGAGGTAGCTTTACTAGGATCTGATCTTATGTAGGAAACTATTCAGTAGGTCGATTTGACCAGGAATTGGATGGATATTAAATAGTCTCAATATAAATCTTACATAAATTACTATCAAGGACATCTAAATTTCATGTTTAGGGATCAGTTCCTTTTACATATCCCACTAAGGATGATATATAGATGTATCGGGATACAGGGTAATCTTTCACCACAATATGTTAGGTTGTTTGAGATTCTGGATAGATTAAGACTGGTATTTTATTAGTTATAGTTACTTTAGAGGTACCAAACCATGCACAAAATCTTCCATGTATATCATATGTGTTGTTTTCACTCAGACCTATCTTATACTCTACATCCTGAGGATGTGGAGTTATAGGTGGATGTTTCATTTTAAAAGCATCTTATTTTCATGATTGATAAGATCATGAAGGTTCTCTAAAGATGATCTATTCTTATAGTATGAGTGTAATGTAAGAAATGTCATTTATAGAATGAGACTTGGGAGAATGAGGCTAAAATAAATGCCCAACATCCATATTTATTCTTATATGATTCTTGACCACCCTTGGAAGGAAAATTTTGAGAAAATCTAATTTAAGGGGGGAAGATTTTAAGATCTTAGTTTTCTTGAGGAATTGATCTCCTTTTTTAGTTTGAATGATTTATTATAGCCTAATGTGAGTATCCACTGAGGCCATGGGTGTATCATAGGTTTCCAAGGTTTGTCTGGATCCTAAAACCCAACTTTTTGAGAAAAAAAAACAAGGTAGGTTTTAGAGTATGTGAAAATGTGTGGGATAGGATTCATGGTTACTATAACAATTCAAGGCCTAGATAAAGATGTCTAGGAGGTTGTATGGTTTCGGGAAACCATGAATCCTTGGGAACATTACCATATGTGGTACCTATAATTTTTATCAGATCCAAAATGCATGGTCAGTGCATGGTTTTTCAAACCTTGTGCCACAACTGTGCAAGTTTTTCCTTAAGACATTGAAGGGTGCACAGTTTGTGCATGGTTTGGCCAACCATACTACTAAATTGTGTGACCCATTTAATTTTTGTAAAATTGCCATTTTACCTTAAAATCTTTTAAAATCTAAACCACTTTTCTATTCCCTTCATTGGGTAGTAGCTCATGTGTGGGATCCCCCTTTGAAGTTAAAAGTTTATCTTTTGATCCCTTTTCTCCATCTGAACTTAGAATAAAATGTCATCAGTCTTGGTGGATTCAAATCTGTAAGTTCTTCAATCATATTATGTAATTTTTTGTTTGAATTCATATTGAAAAAGTTATTTAGGTGAAAGTTAATATGACATGTTCTCATTATTTTCATATGTTCTTTATTTTTCTCTTAATCTGTACTAAATCATAGCTTGATGCTAGATGAATGCTCAACTATAGACCTACGGTAGGTGGTCTATACCTTTCCATCAGGGTTTTGAGTTTTATAAGCATAGTGTTGTTATGTCAAACAATGGACTTTCTGGAGGCACCACTTTTATTAATTAAAATTTTTAAATTTATGAATTGTATTCTACTAAGGATTCCCACTAATTTTGTATAGATTTTTTGAGGTTATTTCCCCAACCTAGGAAACCCATGGGGTGTGCCTTCTCATTTTGCCTATTGTTATATCACCCATGGGGTGAAAGTTATATTTCTTAGTTAGAGGAATCCCTTTAAAATTGGATTGAATGATTAGGAGAATGTTTTCCTCCTTTACCATGTGATAGCATGATGATGATTGATTTAATTATTTAAATAGTTTTTACAGAAAATGTAGAAATGAGTGGGTAAACTCATGAAATGTAGTATTTTGTGAAATAATTATCGAATGAGATGAACTAAAATCATAGTGGATTCCTAGGTTGGTATACCTTGGATCCTGATTCAATTATATTACATTGATGTTACTTCCATGGATTTTGATTATGGTAGTAAATTCCTTGGAAGAGACTTATCCTTGGGTATTAATTCTGTTGGATTCTTTGGGCCTTGAAACACCTTAGATCTATCTTGATTGGACTCACATTGGACATGTAATGTTGACATGCTCCTTGGACTCCTCCTAGGTCTTACTGAGTTTACATAAAGATTATAATGGGACTTGATGGGGATTCCTTGGTCTTTTATACCTTGGATTTGGTCCTATGGGTTTTAACACTTCTGAATATACATTATGGCCATGGTAAATGTTTTTTTGGTTGTACGGGGTGGTCATGGTGGATTTTTTTGGCATATTTTATAGATAGGTTGGGTATTGGTGTTGGATTTCAGTTGTTAGACTAGAATATGTGACTTGTTTATCTCTATTTATAGATTTGTTATTATTTGAGATTGACTATTGTTGTAGGGAACCTTGGTAGGCTAGACAATACAACTTGAATTTCTCACTTTACTTTCCGTACTGTCATATTTGTTATATATTGGAAATTTCTTAGAATATATTTCACTACCAATACCTGTTATAGGAACCATTAGTGGTGGCCTACTAGGTTTTATCTCACACCCTATTTTTTCCTTCATTGGGTACCCATACATACTTCTTGTATGCATGTAGGGACCATAGAAAGTTCCCATAGTATGATGTTTTATTTTCTTATTACTTAGGAGAAGGAGAGAACATGACCAAGCTAGGCTTGTGATGCTAGTTGAGGTAGTTATTTTTGGTATTTTTGGTATTTTCATATATGTATTGTATTAATTCCTCTATACCTATTTTGGATGATTTGTAGAGATATAACATGACATATCATTTTATATGATATTACTTCTGGAATTGTTTTTATATTCATTTCTTGGATGTTTATCTTCTTTCTGGATGTACTATTGATCAATATAACTTATACCACTATGTAACACTATTAAATGAGGACATAGTAAACCCATAAACACACTCTAGGACCTCACTTCTATCTATGTAATCTCCTGTCCTGGGTTCCATGCCCTAGTTCCCTGAACTGGACCACCACACGAACTCAGGTGTGCCTCCCCATATTCCAGAGGTTGCCGACTAGCAGTGAGTATCTAATATCGATTATGGTGAGACTATAATCAATTTTATTAGATTAATAAACCCTTGAAAAATAATAAAACAATAAATAAATTACATATAACTAGAAATATAATAGTTCTAAGATCATAATATGGCCAAAACTGGAAACATAACGTCAAAACTAAACTATAGATATTCCATGATAAAGTATGTTCTAGGTGTCAAAATGAAAAATCAAAGGTAAAGAAATTTCCAACTCTCAAATACGTTTTGCACCATGTCTGGTTCCCTAATCCATGCTCAATCCCAAAATAATCTAACATAGGGACTTTTCCCTTTTCCTATCCATAAAACACAAAGTCTAATCAGGTACCAATCAGGAAGCATGAGTAGAGTGTGAGTACAACTCATTAGACTACAACCAATGTCATCTAAAATAATATAAATTAAATAATAGTGTTTACTGTTGTATAAATATTAAAATAAAAGAAATAAATTTAAAAAAATATATTTATTCAATTAATCTTTATTTAACCACATAACATTTGGGTTCCCGAGAACACTCAAACTCTCAATACCTGCTTCATCTTGTGTCAGAGTCTAAACTATCCCTAAGTATTATTATATTTTTGAATTCCATTTTTACCATTCATTATAAAAATTCATATATCAATTTCTATGTTACCATTCATTATCACAATTTATATTTGATAAAATACATAAAACATGTAAATCAGTACGACACGAGTAATGTGAATATAGGGATATAACCTTAAGGGTCTAATGTGAGTGAGACTTAATGAATCATAATAGATTTATATGAAAAGGGGAAATCTATCATGGTCTGTTCTCAAGCCTAGATTTAAGTTCTCTCAAGGTCCCTAGGAAATAAAAATGGAAGCTCTCATGATCTTCCTCCCCAAAGTCTCTCATGGTCTATCAAAAATAAAAATGGAAGTTATCATGGTCTTCATCCCTAAAGGATCTCATGGAACTTCATAAATAAACATGGAAGATCTCACAGTCTTTCTTGGGAAATCCCTTTCTCACACTCCAGTTAACCCGTGAGTTACTCTATGCTGACATAATCCTAACAAAGTGACATACAACTAATAGCTATTTCACAAATCATTTCATTAATTAATTAAAAAATTATTTAATCATACCCATTTCCATCGATTAATTTAACTATTAATTAATCACATAAATTTCATTAATTATTTCAAAAAATAATTAATATAATCCAACAATCTCAATATCCCATAATTAATTCAATAATTATTTAATAAAATCTATCCCATTAATTAATTATCTAATTAATTAATCACATATATTTTGTTAATTAGTTAAATAGTTAATTAATAATTTCATAATATCAACATCCAATAATTATTTCACCAATTAATTATTCTTAATTCAAAGTTCAACATTCCCAAAATTAACCCAAAAATTAATTATCCCCAATTACATAATTCAATTATTCAATCAAATACCCAATTCCTCAATTAATTAATTGACCACGTTAATTAATTCAATCAGGAATTCAAATTTCTAAATAAACCCTAAAAATTATGCAATAAAATACAAATGTTTGATATCAAGACTAGGGAATTTGAATAATATACCACCTACCTTTATTCATCGATGAATAATTTCCCAACAAAAATCCCCAAAATTCAGCGGAGTAATGGTGTAGAACGAGATCCAGATCTATAAACTAAATCAAGATTGAAAAAATAAAGATCTCTTAAATATAGATCTAGAAAAAAAATCATAAATCTAGATCCAAAAAACTAGGTATAGATCTAACCAAAATAGAGAAAAATTTCACTTAAAGAAATAGAGAATAATGGGAGAGGGAAAAAAACAACTAGGATTAGATCCTCTTACCAAGAGGGGTGTAGATATTTAATCTAGTATTTGAGTCACCATTAATGGATATCAGAAGGTCTTGGAATCTATCTAGGATGATCCAAAATCAAGAAATAATTTCAGGGTTTAATGGGTTTCTATTTGGGTGAGTTTTGTGGGTTCGTGAAATTTTAAAACATATTTTCAGGTTCATTTAATTCTCAAGCACGGTTTATTGGGAAAGGTTGCACAGTTTCCCCTAACCATGAACCTAAATTGTGAAGCTATTTTATAGATGTGCACTATTACTCTTAATAGGGTTCACGGTTTGACAAACCATGTGGAAACCATGTAATTCCCCTCTATCTTGGGTTACAATGTTTGTTGGGTTGGGGCTCATGGTTAGGAAAAATCATGCACCGACTATGCACATACCTATTTCTTCCATTTCTCTCAAATTTCAATCCAAAAACATTCCAAGGTAAATCCAAAATAAAAAATTACTCACCAAAAGATAAAATAGTTCCTGTAAATGAGCCTGAGAAAACTCCAAAAAATGTTGGGATCTTACAATCTCACCACTTTATAATAGCCCATCCTAGATATTCACTCCTAACCATATCTAAGATTTTGAGTCAAAAATATCAGGCCACTAATTATGCATATCTACTTCCATTTTCCATGTTTCATCCTTCAAATTCCCATGTTTCCACAATACATGAACTATCGATATGGTCTTTCCCCACAACACTTTCTCACTGAGATCCAACAAACGTAACGGATTCTCCTCAAGGAAAATATTTATCTCAAGATCAACATTATCCACCTCCATCGCTTGAAGAGGGTTGAGGTGATATCACCGAAGTTGTGACTCGTGGAAAATTTCATCCATATAACTATATTTCTATAGAATATCCAATCATTATGACACCATCCCAACTCTCTCCACAACCTTAAACGGTCCAACAAACCTAAGCGCTGACTTTACCTATCTCTATATCATGTGGTGACCCAATCTTGGAGACACCTGAAGGAATACACAATCACCCTTTGAAAACTCTAGGGTTCGTTGACATCTATCAGTATACAACTTCCGTCTCCTCTAATCCATGTCCATACATTTCTGAATCAATTGAACCTTCTCTGATGTCTCCTTCAAAATAATCAGTCCCAAAAACTCCGACCCACTTTCCTCCATCTAGAATAAAGTTGATATTCATGGCCTGCCATAAAGTTCATTGTATGGTTCCAACTGTATCATTGACTAATAATTTTTTTTATAGGTAAACTCCATGAAATCTAGGGGTTTCTTCCAAGATCCACCAAATTCTAGGAAACATTCTTGTAGCATATCCTCAAGCACCTGTATTGTATGCTCTGGCTGCCTATCTATCTATGGTTGGAAAGTAGTACTCAATAAAACTTTTATACCAAGAAAATTTTGTAAACCTTTATAAAATCATAATGTAAAGTGTGAGTCATGATCTAAACCTATAGTCCAAAGTACCCCATGTAGATTGACTATCTCTAAAACATATAAATCTCCCAACTACTCGACTATGAAATTCTCCCATATAGGCATGAAATGTGATAATTTCATCAATTTATCCATAAAACCCCAAGTAGATTCATTTTTCTACGTCATCCTTAGGATAACTAGCACAAATTCCATGGTCATGTCATCCCACCTCCATTATGGAATGGGTAACGGCTGCAGAAAACCTCTAGGTCATTGATTCTTGACCTTCACCTGCTAATAGGTGTAGAATCTGGTCAAAAAACCATATATTTCCTTGTTCATTCATGGCCACCAAAATAGTCATCATATTTCACCATACATTTTAGTTACACCTTAATGTACCATCCTCTTAGAGGCATAAAATCTCTTCATCAACTCCTATCGCATGCTCTTAGGCACAACAAGTTGATTTCTGACATAGATGATCTCATCCTCATCTAGTCTCTAATCTGAAGGTGACTCTGCACCTTCAAGGATTTAACTCAAGGAAAAGAATTCCTAATACTCATATTACTAATCTCTAATATGGATCAAAAGTGTATAATATAATGAAAATGACATGAGATTAATCTTCGCCTAACTCTCCTGAACAACCACATGCATCTCTGCTAGTAGATTCATCATTTTTGACTTAGCACTAGACTCTTGAACTGCTTGAGTTTGAGTTTTCCTACTCAAAGATTCAGCCACAATGTTTCCTTTATTGGTTTTATATTCTAGTTCAAAATCAAATTCCTTCACATACTCAACCCATATCAACTAATGGATATTCAAATATCTTTGTGAAAAGATATACTTTAAGCTCTTGTGGTCAATATACATAGTAAACTTTTCACCAAAAAGGTAATTTTGCCAACACTTCAAATCATAAACAACTGATGTCAACTCTAGGTCATATATACGGTAATTCTATTCATCTTTCCTCAACTTCCCATACCCATATTCCATAACTCAATCTCCCTGCATCAACACTACTCACATCCTAATCCCAAAATCATCACAATACATTGTATACCCCTCACATGGATCGGGAAGGATCAAGATCAGTTCTGATGTCAAATGCTTCTTTAACTCTTCAAAGTCCTTATCTCAGGATTAAAACCATTCAAACATTATCCCTATTTTGTTCAATACCATAAGTGGAACTTCTAATCAGTAAAATTCTTAGATAAACCTCTGATAATATCCATCTAGACTAAGAAATCTACAGATATTGATGAAATTTATGGGCTACACCCAAGATACAACTTCCTATACATTCTCTAGGTTCACAAACACACATTCCCCCGAGATTATGTGACCCAATATGTCTACATATTCAATAAAAAACTGATACTTAGATATATTTTCATATATTCAATGCTTTCTTAGTGTACTTATAATGATGTCAAGTTGTTGGGAATGATCATAATGAGTCTTGGAGTACACCAACATGTCATCCAAAAACACTACCACAACTAATCCAATTATGGATAGAATATTTTTTTATCAATTAAATAAACACTAAAAGTGTGTTCATCAGCCCAAATAGCATTATGAATAACTCATTAAGTCCATACCTTATTCTAAAAGTATTCATCAGTTTATCAGAAGTTCTAAATCTTAGCTGATGATACCCTTATCTCAAGTCAATCTTGTAAAAGACACAAGATCCCCTAAAATAGTCAAAAACATCACTGATATACGGAAGTGGATACCAGTTCTTCATGATTATTTTGTTCAAATTCTATTAATAAACACAAAAGAGTAGAGTCTTGTCAAACTTCTTTGTAAACAATATAAGTGAACCCCATGGTGACTTACTCAGAAGGATAAATCCTTCATCCTCCAACTCCTCCATAAGAGTCTTGAGATATTTAAGATATTTTAGTTCCATTCTATATGGTGGAATATAAATTGGTTCAGCCCCTAGCATGATCTCAATAGTTAATTACATATCTCTCTCAGGTGGCAGTCTTGAGAATTATTCAAGAAAAACATACTGAAACCTGCCCACTATTGGTGAAAACACATATTTCTTCACAAATCCATCATTTAATAATACACATGCAACCTAGGATGTGATATCTCTTAGTTTCTGAGTGAGTTTCCCTGCTCGACCTACCTAGATATCCCACTCTCCATTCTAGATATAATGGTCACCCTTATGACAATTAAAAGTCACTCTCCTCTAGTAAAAATCAATGTGGGATTGGTATAAAACTATCTAGTCCATACCCAAAATTACCTCAAAGCATGAACTATCCATGATGTAAATATCCCATAGAAAATGGTACCCCCAAACTTTAAGATAACACTCCTTGCACAAATAGATGTCTCTACACTATACTCCCAATGGTGTATATATCGTTATAACCACACTCTCAAACTCCACTACCAGTCTCAAACTATTAACAATTTTTGAAGTTATAAATTAATGAGAGGTGATAGAATCAAATAAGGAACTAGCTAATATAGAAGATACAAGAATAGTAACACTCACTATTGTTGGCATAGAAATTCTATCCACAAGTGTAGGTTTAATGGCATGTAACTGTCCTACCCCTCTTCCCTAGAGATGTAGTCTGACTCCCCCTGAGTTGTGCCACTCTATTGATCTGGGAACTCTTTCCCAAAATCACCATGTCTACTGCCTCTACTACCTCGTCTAGTATAACTCCAGCTGCCAGACTGATATGGTGAGGAAAACCCCCTTCCTGCATGTTGGTTCAGTCTAGATCCTACATCATTAACCGTCTACCATGGGTTACTACAAAACCACTGTAGATTTTCCATCTTTATGTAGCATTGTCACTCCACTTATGGTCAATTATAATGTTTCCAGAAGTTTCTCAACCTACCACACTGGTGGAAAACCTCATGTGTAATGTCTTATGTAACCGACCCTTCCCTCTAGATACTATTCTTTCCAATTCTATGGAAGAAACTCTCATGAAAATGTTTCCTACTTTCATAAGTCTTACCTAATTATCATGTAGAAGAAACCACATATCTGTCACTGGAGGCCTCCTTCAGGTTCCCCTCAGATATGAGAGCCTGATTCACCACCTCTGAAAACTTATTTAGTGTGAAGATATTTACTGGGACTTAATTTCACACTTAAGACCATCTTGAAACCACTTTTCGATAGTATCTTCATCTCTTACCAATGTTGTTACAAAGTACTTAAAATCTATAAATCATCCAACATAGTCCATTATGGACATACTCCCCTGATTCAACCTCATAAACTCAACTGATCTCACTTTTCTCAATGTGTCTAGATAAAATTGCTCCGGAAACTTCTCTTGAAATTCTTTCTATTCCATATCTTCTAGTTGTCCATCCTAAGTCTCAATTTCCCACCTTCTCTTATCCTGACCAAGTAACAAATAGGCATCCAATTTGACTCTCTTCTTAGAAGGAGTCTCCAAGGGGTACAGTATAGTCTAGATAGACTCAATCCAAAATTCAACTCCCATAGGTACACCCTCTCTAGTAAGAGTTGGAGGGTGCTACAACTAAAAATACCTCATCAAATCAGACATGATCTTCACAACCCACCCTGGGTATCTTTCCATGAATTACATTAATCGAGTGAAGTTCCCTTGAAACTAATCCCCTATTTCCTCAACCACCACTATCATTACCTCAGTTTCCACTACTGGTGGAGCATCTTTAGTGATATCCTCCTATCATCCTCTCAATAATCACTATCATAGAGGAATATCTCTACAATACCAAACACACATATTTGGACTCATTTAAAAAATTAACTTGTTTAAGTAAGAGGAAAACACAATAATACACAAAAAATATTTTCCAAAAAACATGTAATTCAGTCAAAATTGAGGTGATTTCACGACCCTTAACCATCCTACATGTAGGTTCTGGTTAACATGGGTAAAATCATTTTCATTATTAAAATTTAATTAAACACCCATTTATTCAAATTTTTAATCATTCTACCATTTTCAATTTCATATTATGCACCATTCTCAATTCAATTTCACAAGCAAGTAAAAAATTTTCATGTTTAATAATTTACCCAAATCTTGTTTTCTCGTGCATGCCTAAAATGATGCATATCACAAAATCATCCTAAGTGCCCATAATTTTTCACGCATACTCATCTCTCATGTCATATCAAGATATGAGTCAAATCCCAACCAACATATAAAACAAATATCACATCACACAATAAGTGAATCACCCTAGGTGAAATAATATCCAACTATAAGAGCACACATCCATAACAGTAATCTCACCTTAGGTACTAGGGTTTTCCCCTATACATGGGTTTTCAACTCCCATGCATGAGCTCATAACCATGTACTGACTCATAATATTATCATGTCTACATTTACTAAATAATAATACAAATGAAAAATAAAATAAACCACTTCTGATAGAACTTTGTAACATCCTAGCTCGGGTACCACACCCCTGTACCCCAAGTCAGACCACCACATAACCTCGGGCACACCTCCCCATATGCCAAAGGCTTCCAACTAGTTTCAAGGTTCTAATATTAATAATGGGGAGACTATACCCTATTTTATCAGGGTAATAAACCAGTGTAAAATAATAAAACAATAACTAAATAACATATAACAATAAATATAATAGTATAAAGATCACAAGATGACCAAAACTAGAGATACAATGTCAAAACGTAATTGTAGATACTCCACGATAAAGTACGTTCCAAATTTCAAAATAAAAACTAAAAGGTAAAGACACTTCAAACTCACAATTGGGTCAAAAACCACGTCCAATTCCCTCATCCATGCTCTTTCTCCAAATCATCCATCTAACACAGAGCCTTTTTCCTTAAACTATCCAGAAAATACAAATTTTATTCGGGTACCAATCAGGCAGCCTGAGAAGGGTGTGAGTAAAACACAGTAGGCCACCACCAGCGCTGTCTAAAACAATATTCATTCAATAAAATTGTATGTAGTTGTATAAGAATAAAATAAATTCAATAATTTATATTTATTCAATTAATCTTTATTTAACCACATAACACATGGGTTCCTGAGGTCACCCGAACTCCCAATACCTACTTCAGCTCATGATGGAGTATGAACTATTTATAAGGGATATCATATATCTGAATTCCATAATTACCCTTCATTATCAAAATTTATATTTTAATTTCCATGTTACCATTTATTATCACAATTCATATCTGATAAAATGCATAAAATAAGTAAATCAATCATGCATGAGTAATGTGCACATAGGACTCTAATCTCAAGGGTCTAATGTAAGTGAGACTTAATGAAGAAAAATATATTTCTATGTATAGGGGAAAGCTATAATGGTATTTTCCTTATCCCAACTTCAAGTGATCTCACGGTCCCTAGGAAACCAAAATGGAATCTCCCATGTTCTTCCACCACAAAGGATCTCACGATCATTCAGAAATAAAAATGGAATATCTCATGGTATTCCTCCTAAAAGGCTCTCCTGGTCCTTCAAAAGTCAAAATGGAATCTCTCACGGTCTTCCTTAGTCAATACCTCACTCACACCCTAGTTAACCCATGTGTTACTCCATGCCAACATAATCACAACTAAGTGACAAACAACCAATAGTGTAAGAACCTGGGTTTTTGAAACGGGTTAATTTCCAACCTTGTTTGAATTTTTGGTTGGTTTCTGAGACGTCTAGAAAATTTGGGCAGTTTTTGGAAATTTCTAGACTACACGACGTGTATGTGTTAACCAGGTGACTGGCCGTGTGCTCACAGAGTGCATGCTGTGTGATGACCGTGTATAAGTTTCTTACTACACGGCGTGTATTTATAGACACGCCGTGTATCCTTAACCGTGTGAGGCCAAGTACATGTCGTGTGGTGCCCAGGTGTAAATTTCCATCTACATGGCGTGTAGTCTTTCTTGACACGCCTTGTAACTTAGTTCTGTGTATCGGCCGAGTACTTGGCCGTGTGTTGACCGTGTACACATTCCACGCCATGTACGGGACTCTGCTTAAGTCGGAGTACGGAAACACATCTACACGGCGTGTACTTTGAAAATACATGTCGTGTACTTTTATTTTTATTTGATCGTTCAAAACTCCATCACATATTATTTCCAAAAAACCCCTCTTTTTCCCCTTTGGATGAACGGTTCATCCAAGAACCTCCAAAAAACACAAACCCTCCTAGAATCTCTGTACGACCTTTATTCTTTGATCCTTCTGTGGAAGCGGGACCGCATCAGAAAGGCTAACCTCACACACCCTTCTTCATCCTTGGTCCCTCACCTATTTCTCCACATATTCCATCCAAATGGAATTGTTGGGATTTGACGGAAATGCAGATCTACCACAATTCAGACCGAATCAGAGGCTGGTATCAAAGGAGTTTCATCGTACAAGTACGAGTTGGGTGGTTCATACCTTTTTTTGTGTTTTTGTAGACTTTTGGGGGTTGAGACCTTTGGGCACAACGCTGGGTATTGATCGGAACCATTTTTTTATATTTGATAGTTTATCTGCATTGTGGGATGCCTTTGGGTGTTCCCTGGCCCTTGTTGTGCTTGAGCGAGGCCGGGTGAGAGGTCATAGCTCGTTTGGGGCAATTTGGCCAAGGGTGCCGAAATGCATATGATTTGGACCAGTATTTAAACTGCTGAATTTAGACTGCTTTTGATGTTGTTGGATTAAAATTCTGAGTTTATTTGTTAAATCATGTTAGTAATTTGTTTAAGGAATTTAAGACTTTAGGTGCTAGTATGGTTTCGCACAATTTAGTGCAATTTGACTATTTAGTATTTTCCTATTTAAGGTGATGCTTCCAAGAATGAATATGCAATGTGTGATATTGCATGTGTTGAACTTCTCGATATGTTAGGCGTGGCTCGGATATATTGTTGAGTGATGGGGATCCCAGGTTGGGGCTTCGGATCATGTTACTTGGGGTGGTTGCTACCACGAGATTGGGCATTATGGATGTCGGTTGAGGAAGTTGGACTGTCGGGTTGGGCTTGGCCCGGGTTACTTGGATGGCGAGGCCATCAGACTTGAGCGATATGTTCACAGGGGAATGAGGTGTCAGATGTGTTGTGGCTTGGGGACATACTGAGGTGATTACCACTCATGAGGTACTTTTGAGTAGTGTGCACACAGATAGACTCCGAGATGAGGTGGTACAGACACTCGCTGGGTAGAGGCCCCTGGTAGCTGTGGTTAGGTATTTTTGGTTTGGGGTTGCTTTCCATAGGAAGCCACATGGAAGGTGAGGAGCCTTCAGGAGACATCTTTGATGCGGTCAGTTTGGGAGCAGAGGCTTGCAGTGATTTGAGGGCAGACATCGTTGTCCCTCCGGTTATCTTTTGAGGACAGGTATCGTTGTTCCTCCGGATGTTGTGCCATGGGAAGGTTGAGCTTCTGAGCTGGGTTATGATTGTTGGGAATGCCTTCAGAACATCGGTACTTGAGACACATGGTGTCAGGTGGCACGTGGTGTCAAGTTACATCCAAATATTACGGCGTTGGACGAAGCAGGTGACACTTCTTGGTGGCTGCTGAGCACTAGTGAAGTTCGTGTTTACTTTTAGGAACTTTAATGTTTACTATTTCTCTTATATAAGCATGTCTTCCAAAACACTTATATTAGGTACGCACCCTTGGGTGGTATTCTACTGAGACTTGTCTCACACCCTACACGGGACCTTCGGGATGCGTGTAGACTTTATGAAATTGTGTGGAGGTAAAGGGTCAGCCTCAGGAGTTGGACTTTAGTGCTGTTGGCATAGAGACTGGTATGGAACTTGAGGTCATGCCTTGCTGGAGTTACATTGTTTAGTCTTATTTTTTGTATCAGCATGCTTACTTTATTATGTAACAACTTTTGGTTAGACATTGGCGCCGTTTATATACTTATATGTATGACTTGCTTTGGATGCATGCCTGGTTGGCTTACAGTAGTAGTTGCTTGTATTCTTCATCTTGTTGTTCTGTTTACATTCCGCTAATGTTGTTCATTATTGCTTCTACTGGTTTATTGATATTTTATATGCTTCCGCTATGCGGGTCTGGTTCGAGTCTGTTGTGTCATTTATTTCCACTGCACTTTTTGGTATTATACTCAGACCAGTACCATTTTTTATTCCTCTGAGAGGGTATATCCTCCCTACTATACCTATTCAGACTCTCGCTGCTAGTTGGTAGCCTTTAGCGTCCAGGGGAGGTGCACCTAAGGTAGTGACACCCGACCCGTTTGGAACTGTTTGGATGGATGCTCGGGTCTGGGTCGTTACAAAGTGGTATTAGAGGAGTTCTTGACAGGGATTTAGTAGCAATGTTTTCTGGCTACTAATGAGATGAGACTTCTCTTTTTATTTCTGCTGGTTTTACTATTTGGAATATGGTAGACTAGAGATAGGTTGTTGTTGGAACTAGATTTTGAACTCATGCTTGGGTGCCTGCAGCCCCATGTACGAGTGATGGATTGAGTTGCTGGGGTGGTAATTGTTGTTTTCTTTTTTCTCAGATTACTGTTGATATAATTTCCACCTCGGTGGCTCACTTATTGTGTGATGTTATTGATTATGATATGAAAACCTTGTCTGGTACGGCAAGTCTTGTTTGTTTGGCTTTTGATAGGCACATTTTAGGGTATTTCAATTTCATAAACGCACGTATGCTTTGTGAAGTGATAATTCCATGTGAATAAAATCAATTGTCATGCTCTGTGTGCTCTGAAAAGTGAATGGGTAAAAATCCTGATATAATTGCTTTTTTATTGCAATGTGTATTCCATGATTTGTATTTTGTAGAATTTCATGTGTAGGATATTTGGGTTTGGCTCTTATGAGAGAAGGCAGGTACTATGGGTGAGGCATTTTAGCTGTCAGGATTGGGAGACTCATTCGTCGGGTTTGAGGCAACGTTGGTTGTTAGGACAGGCTTGGCCTGAGGTACTATTGATACTTGTCTCTATTGAGGGTGGGTAAGGAGGCCGTGAGGTCTGGATGCCGAAGGCATGGGTTGCGATAGGGGAGAGTAAGGGTGGTTGTTATACACTGCCTATTTACTGCATTCCTTATCTGCGTAGAATATATTGTCATATATATATGGGATTTCTGACCATTTATGGTATTCAGTGGGTTAGTCCTTCACAAATCGATGGAGCGTCAGTTAGGAGATGATACGGTACCGCAGGATCAGGTTCATAATCTGGTGCAGGAAGATCATGAGCTGTAGGTACAGGCTCAAGGACAGGATCAGGTTCAGGATCCAGTGCAGGAAGGGCAGCAGCCGGTTTTAGCAGTGTTCGGACCGTGGCTTGACGAGCAGCTCTGAGCTAGCATGGTACGTGTATTGCATGGGTTTGACCGAGGTCCTCGTGGTGGAGAGCCTTCTATGGAATATCTGACGTGGGAGTTCCAATCGCAGCACCCACCGCTTTTTCAGGGTGAGGGTGGTCCGCAGGTGGCAGAGAATTGCATAGAGAGTATGCTGATGATCTTTGAGCAGCTCGAGACACCTCCAGGGAGGAGGGTCAAGCTGGCGACGTACATGCTAAGAGGACTGGCGAAGCATTGGTGGGACGTACAGGTTCAGGCTCATAAGAACGAGGGACTAGCATGGAAGGACTTTGAGTATAGGTTCTTCGAGCACTTTTACCCGGAGACGATGAGGGAAAATAGAGCTCGGGAGTTTATGAGTCTTCGGCAGGGAGATATGTATATTATGGACTATGCAGCTCCCTTCACAGAGTTGTCTCTATTTTCACCTAGTATGGTAAGCGATGACACAGCTAGATTGAGGTGCTTCGAGGATAGCTTATGACACGCCCTTTGGGTTCAGGTAAACATCTTCAAGCTGGGTTCCTTCTCTGAGGCAGTGAACCAGGCACTTATAGTAGAGGCCAACCAGAGGGATAGGCCCCATATTGGTAGGGCGGTAGCTTCAGGTTATGGTTTGGAAAACAATAAGTGAGGTAGAGATGAGTTCTAGTAGGGCGGGTAGGCCAAGGACTCAGCTAGTCCACCTCGTGGAAGTTCAGCGGTGGTTTACATTCATTGTGGGCAGCCAGGACATGTTCAGGCTCAGTGCGATAGGCCTCCAAAGGAGTGTCGGCCCTGTTGATAGGTCGGGCATATGGAAAGGTTTTGTAGGCAGCCTTCTCAGACAGCCGGCAGGCAGGGACCGGGACAAACTGTGGCGTCAGGTGTTGGATCAGGTTTGATACCAGGAGAGGGTAGTCGAGGTTCAGTTGCACACGGAGGACGTGACAGGGATAGTAGGATCCAGCTGAGGGGTCAGTGGCCGGTTACTGGAGCAGCACCGTAGGGAGGTCAGGCATCATCCAGTTGTGCTTCAGGCCAGGTGCATGCTGTGGAGCTGCCAGGGACTGAGCAGGATGGAGAGCTGATGACGGTGGTAGGTACACCGTGGGTGTGGTGGTGATTTTCCTTGATTTCTTTTGGCATGGCCTTTTGAGGCATGTCTGGTTGAGTGCACGGGCTGCACATAATACTTTTGGACTGGTTAGATGCTAGTTAGTGGGTTTGGCACCATATCGGATGTGTTATATATTTTATTTATATATTTGAGATGCATAGCATCAGGAGCATCAAGGATGTAGGTTACTTGAGGTGCCAGGGGCATCGGGGCATCGTGGATGTGGGTTACTTGGGGTGCAAGGCACCAGGTTTTGATCAGAGCATCTATGAGATGCAGGACCTCTTGGAGGCGGACACTAATGCGGTGAGGGATACGTTGGGTGTCAGAAGCGACACGTGGGCACCGAGGAGGTGCAGGGGTGACGATTTATCACGGGAGGACCCTGGGTTTTGGAAATAGGCCGTTGGGCCTTGTTTGTTTATTTAATTTTATTTGAGCTTTATTGGTTGAGACCAAGTAGGAAATTCCTAAGGTGGGGAGCCCCTTCAGGATTTTAGCCAGAACCTTAGGACCGCGGTATTCCAGGTTGTTTAACCGGGATGGGCGTGTTCGGTTCCATCTCCTGGTTTTGGTTGGTAGCTCGGGGATGAGCTATGTTAAGGTGGGGAGTTTGTAAGAACCTGGGTTTTTGAAACGGGTTAATTTCTGACCCTGTTTGAATTTTTGGTTGGTTTTTGAGACGTCAGGAAAATCTGGGCAATTTATGGAAATTTCTAGACTACATGCTGTGTACTTTAAGTACACGTCGTGTATGTGTTAACTGAGTGACCGGTCATGTGATCACCGAGTGCATGTCATGTGATGACCATGTAGAAGTTTCTTACTACACAGCGTGTATTTATAGACATGCGGTGTATCCTTAACCTTGCGAGGCCAAGTACATGTCGTGTGGTGCCCAGGTGTAAATTTACATCTACACGGCATGTAGTCTTTCTTGACACGTCGTGTAACTTAGTTTCATGTATCGGACGAGTCCCTGGTCGTGTGTTGACCATGTACAAATTCCACACCATGTGATAGACTCTGCTTAAGTTGGAGTAAAGAAACACTTCTACACGGCGTGTACTTTCAACATACACACCGTGTACTTTTATTTTTATTTGATCGTTCAAGACTTCATTGCGTCTTATTTCCATAAAACCCTTCTTCTTCCCCTTTGGACAAATGGTTCATTCTAGAACCTCCAAAAAATGCAATCCCTCCCAGAATTTCCATACAACCTTCATTCTTTGATCTATCAGTGGCAACAGGACCGCATCGGAAAGGCTAACCCTGTGAACCCTTCTTCGTCCTTTGTCCCTCACCTGTTTCTCTGCAGATTCCATCCGAATGGAATTGCTGGGATTTGACAGAAATTAAGATCTACTACGATTTACAATGAATCATAGGCTGGTATCAAAGGAGTGTCATCGTACGAGTACGAGGTGGGTGGTGCATACCTTCTTTTGTGTTTTCGTAGACTTTTGGGGGTTGAGACCTTCAGGCGCAACTCTGGGTATTGAGTGGAACCCTTGTTTTTTATCTTTGATAGTTTATCTACATTGTGGGATGCCTTTGGGTGTTCCCTGACCCTTGTTGTGCTTGAGCGAGGCCGGGTGAGAGGTCATAGCTCGTTTGGGGAAATTTGGCCGAGGGTGCCGAAATGCGTATGATTTGGACCAGTATTTAAACTACTGAATTTAGACTTCTTTTGATGTTGTTGGATTAAACTGATGAGTTGATTTGTTAAATCATGATAGTAATTTGTCTAAGGCATTTAAGACCTTATGTCCGGGTATATATTAGCACAAGTTAGTGAAATTTGACTGTTTAGTATTTTCCTATTTAATGTGATGCTTCCAAGAATGAATATGCAATGTGTGATATTGCCTGTTTTAAACTGCTTGTTGTGTTGGGGGTGGCCCAGATATATTGTTGAGTGCTGGGGATCACAGGTTGGGTCTTCGTCTCGGGTTACATGGGGTGGTTTCTACCATGGGATTGGGAATTATGGATGTTGGTTGAGGCAGTTGGACTGTCAGGTTGGGCTTGGCCCGGGTTACTTGGATGGTGAGGGCATCAGACTTCAGCGACAGGTTTGCAGGGGTACGAGGTGTCAGATGTGTTGTGGATTGGGGACATACTGAGGTGATTACCACTCACCGGGTACTTTTGAGTAGTGTGCACACAGATAGACTCCGAGATGAGGTGGTATGGCCACTCGTTGGGTAGACGCCCCCAGTAGATATGGTTAGGTATTTTTGGATTGGGGGTGCTTGCCATAGGAATCCATGTGGAAGGTGAAGAGCCTTCAGAAGACAGCTTTGAGGTGGTTAGGTTGGGGGGCAGAGGCTCGCCATGATTTGAGGGCAGACATCGTTGTCCCTCTGGTTATCGTTTGAGGACAGGTATCGTTGTTCATCTGGATGTTGTTCCATGGGTAGGTTGAGCTTCCAAGATGGGTTATGATTGTTGGGATTGCCTTTGGGACATCGGTAATTGAGACACATGGTGTCAGGTGGCACGTGGTGCTGGGTTACATCCAAAGATTCTGGCACTGGTTGAAGCAGGTGACACTTTCTAGTGGCTGTTGAGCACCAGTGAAGTTTGTGTTTACTTTTGGGCATTGTACTGTTTACTATTTTTCTTATATAAGCATGTCTGCCTAAACACTTATATTAGGTACACACCCTTGGGTGGTATCCTACTAGGACTTGTCTCACACCCTACACAGGCCCTTCGGGACGCATGTAGACTTTATTAAATTACATGCAGGTAAAGGGTCAACCTCCGAGCTGGACTTTAGTACTGTTGGCACGGAGACTGGTATGGACCTTTAGGTCATGACTTGTTAGAGTTACTTTGTTTAGTCTTTTTTTATCATCATTCTTAATTTATTATGTAACGACTGTTGGTTATCCATTGGCGCCATTTATATACAGATATGTATGACTTGCTTTGGATGCATGCCTAGTTTTCTTACAGTAGTAGTTACTTGTATTCTTCAGCTTGTTGTTCTGTTTACTTTCCGCTGCTATTGTTCCTTATTGCTTCCACTGGTTTATTGATATTTGATATGCTTCCACTATGTAGGTCTGGTTCGAGTCTGCTGCGTCATTTATTTTCGCTACACTTTTTGGTATTATACTCAGACTAGTACCATTTTTTTATTCCGCCAAGAGGGTATAACCTCCCCACTATACCTATTCAGACCCTCACTGCTAGTCGGCAGCCTTTGGTGTCTATGGGAGGTGCACCTAAGGTAGTGACACCCGACCCGTTTGGCACTGTTCGGGTGGCTGGTCGGGCGTGGGTCGTTACAAATAGCTATTTTATAAATCATTCCATTAATTAATTAAAAAATTAATTAATCATACCCATTTCCATTAATTAATAAAAAAATTAATTAAACACAAAAATTTCATTAATTAATTAAACAATTAATTAATATGATCAAAAAATCTCAATATCACATAATTAATTCAACAAATAATTAATAAAATCTATCCCATTAATTAATTTTCTAATTAATTAATAACATCTCTTTCATTAATTAATTCAACAATTAATTAATCATTTCACAGTTTCAACATAAATTAATTAATTTACCAATTAATTATTCTTAATTAAATATTAAAAATTAATATAATTATCCTAACAATTAATTTTCCTCAATTCCACAATTCAATTATTCAATCAAATCTTCAATTCCTCAGTTAATTAATTGACTATATTAATTAATTCAATTAATAATTCCAATTTCTAAACAAACCCTATAAAGTCTATAATCACATGTACATAATTTATATTAGGACTTTGGTATTTGAATAATATAACACCTACCTCAATTCAATGATGAACAATCACCCAACATAAATTCCCAAAATTCAGTAGAGTAACAGTATCAAAAGATATTTGTATCTATAACCTAAATCAAGATTAATCAAATAATGATCTCCTAAATCTATATTTGGATCTAAAATCCCATATCTAGATCCATAATACTAGGCATAGATCTAAAAAAAATAGACAATAATTTCCCTTAAATAAATAAAGAAAAATGGGAGAGGAAAGAGAAAACAACCAGGATGAGATCCTCTTACTAGGAGGGGTGAAGATCTTTGATATGGGATTTTAATCACCTATAATGGAGGTATATAGGGATTATAATCTATTTAATAGTCTCAAAAATCATTAAAGAACATCAAGGCTCAAATGGGGTTTGATTTGGGTGAGTTTTGGGGGTTCATAAAATTTAAAAAAATGGGTTAATTTAATTCTCACACATTGTTTTTTGGGCAGGGGAACACAGTTTACCATAACCATGTTCATAAACCATGTGCATCTTTTATGGGTGTGCAAAATTACTCATAATAGGGAACATGGTTTGAAAAACCATGCGCCAACTGTGCAAATCCCTTCTGTATAGGGTTTCATGGTTTTCTAAGTTAGGGTGTGCGGTTAGGAAAAACCATGTGGCAATGATACACTAAAATATTTATTCTATTTATATCAAATTTCCATCCAAAAATACCCCATTTTATAACCCAAATGAAAATTAATTAACACAAGTAAAAATATTACCGACAAACAATCTCAATAAAACTCAAGAAAAGTGCAGGATCTTACAAGTTGGTAGCATCTGGAATATGGGGATGTGCACTTGTGGCCATGTTACCCACTAGCTTGGGGTACCATTTATTGGAATATGGGTCAGGAAATTACAAATTTGATATGGTAGTCTACAATATCAATCATAACTAATATTTCTCAATTAGAAACTTTATTATCCATCTCACCTCTAGTAATCCTCTATAATCTACTTCGTTCCTGTATTTGGATACAAATGTGATAACCATATGATGTATCAAATACCCAATTTATATAAATTTAATGACTTTATTAGAAAATTAACATACCTAAATTGTCCCCTTTCTTATTTATTAGGGAACATTTCTTCTTTTAGTTTCCATTGTTTCTATAAAAAACACATTGTATCCAACTTTTTATCATCTCTATAGTTCTTTCTCCTTTTTATAATGGTGTTCATATAATGATCCAGGATTCTCAAATATAAATATCAATTATTTTATATGAATATTCCAAAAAAAATAAAAAATATGTTCTTAAGTAGCATAAAGATTTAGTGTCTTTAGAGACTAGGTACACAATATTATTATTTAATAAAATATCTTTAATATCTCCCATAAGGATCTTTCCCTTTTGTACTCTTTATAAACATACACTAATTAAAATATTTCTTCATAAATGAGGGGAAGGAAACATATAAAAGGTTTATATTAGATACCTAGTAAGGTTGAACATGGGATATATCATTCTATGATCATATGAAATAATAAGTTAAGAATAAGAGAATGAGATCATGAACATAACTTATAAAGTTCATACCAAACCTATCATAGATCCTAAACATGATTCATGGAATAAAGAATTTTCATTCAAATATACATGATTCATAAGAGTGAGAAATCATCATAATTCATGAACCATATACTCATGTCATAAAATTTTGGCACCAAAATATGTACAAAAACCATATCATTTGTCAAGAATAATTACCAAGACCATCTAAAAAAGTGGATCATGCCCCGTCACATATTTCCCGTTGTGGATCAATCCCATCAGCATGTTCCCCATTCTATATTGAACCCATAAGAATATTTCCCATTTTGGATCAAGCATATTGACTTATTTACACTTTTTATCTCATGAAATATAAAGATTTACCCGATTAATTAGAGGGAGATATAGGTCACACCCATCCTTGGTTATAACATGACCATCATCTTTGGTTAAAACGTAACCACCATCATTGGTTATAACGTAACCACATTCACATAATTAAAACTATACATAAGTGTTCCACAATATCATAAAACATTAATCACATCATAACCAAAGAAGAAAAGTGCCTCATAGAAATCCCAACATAGCATAACCCATAAAAACGGAAATGGGTCTCAAAACCATCTCATTAATTTATCATATCATAAACCATGGAAAAAGAAAATGTTTCATAAACATATCTTCATCATAATCATAAACCATACAGATAAAGAATAAGGATGTTAAAATTGTATCATATCCGTAGTAAATAATAAGTGACGTCAAATAATGTCATCTAAGATAGAAAATTATTTTTAAATATCACTTATAACATTTCTTGAGAAAAATAGTATTTCCACTATGAAAATAAATTTTTAAAACTAAAATTTCACAAAAACAATTAAAATAATTTTACTATAAAATAACATTGGAAACTTATAAAGGAATATTTAAATCATTTATTATCCATGATTGCATAAAATTTGGGTTAGTCTTTATAAGTTAAAAAAAATATTCCTTTCACATTTCGGTAAAATCCAAAAGATCCTTGTTTGTAAAATACATGATGATTCCTTTAAAACTATTTCAAAAAAATTAAAACATGGGTAAAAATGAAAGTAATTTTTTTTTAAATAATTATAAAATCATTATTTAAAATGTTCTAAAAACATGAACATAGAAGAAAATGGGTTTTCGACCATGGAGAGAAATAAATTAGTTTTTTCCTTTAAAACATTATTTTTTGAATATTGATTACATAAAGAGTGTAAAATTAAAGGAAAATTTTAATTTCAAGAAATAAAAATAGGATAATAAAATTTGTGAGTTTATTGAAAGTTAGATCATAATATATCATCATTTTAAGCATATCATAAACAATCTCAATAACAATGAGATTGTAACATTAAACCTTTACTTATTTGGTATCTTTGGAATCGTAAGCCTTATGAAATAAATAACATTATGTGGATATTTATATCCCATAATTATCATGATAATTATCATAAAATAAATTCATGGGAATTATATATACAAAAAAAATGAAAAAAGTGTTGTATAAGTCACATGTCCCATAGAAATAAAAGTGAGGCAAAATCCCTTACCTTAAGTATCAACTTCCTTAATACATATTAGAATTTCCTATGTAAATATAATTTTATTATAAATATTTTATAAAACCATACTAATATGTATAATTCAATATATTATTTACTTATGACCATTTCTTACCCATTTATTAACAATTATTTGTTAAAATAATGTTTCAGGTAATAACTACATTGTTTTTCATCTATGTTTTAGTTTGGAATTTTTTATTCCTTTTAATTTTATAATGGTTTCATAATATTAATAATTTTAACCATGATATAAATATCATATATTTTTATTATATATGTATTTAGAGTAATCCATTAAATTTAGATATAGAAAATGAATTACAACATTCATGGACACGGTATGTTGTATGTACGCAAGAATGATGTCTCTATTATCTCGATGGATGAAAAACATAAAGTTAAATAATATATTATAATTATAGATTCATTTTTATTTCATATATAATACATAAGTTCATTAAATATACCCTTATTACCTTCTATGTGAATTGTATGTGAATAATTAATAACATCGCTTCACGAACCGGTAGTCTGTTGTACACACGAGTGAAGTTATTATATTCCCAAAGAATAGAAAGTAATAAGATATATGTGATGTTATAATTTAAGATATATAATTATTTTATAAATATAATATAAATATTTTAAATACATAGTTATATCTATCCATGATAGATGTTTATGGAAAACAAATTAAATCAGTTCGTGAGGCGGTAGTTCACTGTACACACGATCGATAATTTTGTTTTCCATTTTATAGAAGAGGAGGTGAATATCAATTATGGAATTAAAATAATAATATCTATTTATAAATGTTATAATATTTTTATTATGTCATCATAAATTAATAATATTTTAATAATATATAAGAAGAAATAAAATAGAAATGCTCGGTTGAGAAGGACACCTTTTCTTCGGATAACCTCCTTAAGTTTACACAAAAATCTTTCCTAGGTTGGATTTTTTATCAAAACAAGGAATATATAATGTGAGTATAGATTTAAGGAAATTATTCGGGTAGGTATTTTCCAAAAAAAATATTTTTTATACCTGTGAATAGGAGAGGATATGGGGTGGCCTTTTATAAGTGGGGGAGAGGACATAAATGAAATTTTTGAAAAGAATAAAGTGTACCTAGATTTTTTCACATTTAAAAATGATACAAAATTGATAATTATATAACCTTATATGATATAAGTTTTAAATATTTTTATAAATATTTATTTGGAAAAGTTTTTAGGTCATATTACTCTTTATATTTTTAGTTTAACCCGTATTAAACATGTTTAAACCTTAACCATGGTAATTAATTTTTACTATTTTTACTATTAGTTTTGAATAAACATTAAGTTAATCTTATTATATAATATCAATTATCATGATTCCAAATATTCAATCCATTTTTAAAAATTAAATTCATATAAGTGGAAATTTTTAATTTAAAATTAAATTTGTAGATGTAATGAAAAAGCGGGTTTACAAAGAGAAAATTTTCATAAGTATATAAAGTTTTAATATAATAATTATATATGAAATTGATTCCAATGACCTATATTGGGTTAATAGAAATTTAATGTCACTAATTTAACTTTTAAAACCATGTTAAAATAAATTAGATCTTATAAATTACTTAAACTAAAATATATCTTTTAATAAAAATCAGTATTTTTTTTACTATTCATCGAAACATTAATGTTTTCAGAAAATTATCAAAAAACACTAAAAGATAATTTTTAAATATAAATTTAAAAAATGAAGTTTATTTTCTCAAATAAAGTTTCTAAAAGTTTAAAAAATTTATTTTATTGTTTATTTTTAAAAATCAATAAAATTTGTTTTGAGAAAATAGTATTTTCAAAACATATAAAGACTTTACTAAAAAATTAAGTAATTTGTTTATAAATATGTTTTTATATAAATACTTTATAAATAATATTTAAAATTTGTTTATTAATATTCATAAAAATAAGTTTAATGTATATGTTATAATGGTCGTGTTTAAATAATAATATAAATAGTATATCATGGTTTGTTAAAACCTAGTGTTGTGTGCAATGAAAGAAATAAATGAAATTAAATTTATTTGAAAAAAAAAACATAAAATATAGGAGTGTTATATTATACCACCTTTAAATGAATTTATCAATTTAACTTATATCACTTTGGTAAGAAAAACATAGGATACTACTTCACTGTTACATCCTCATGTTCCCACGTAGCTTTCTCAAACCAGTGGTTTCACCAAAAAACTTTGATCAGGTGAGTGGTCTTGTTTCATATAACTTTCTTTGTATGATCCATAATCTTCCCTAGTTTTTTCTCATAAGAAAAATCATGCCCCATTGATGCTACCTCTATGTATATAATATGTGATAGATCCGGTATTAATTCCTCTTGAGAAGTACATGGAACAAATCGTAAACCTGGGAGAGGTTTGGTGGAAGTCTCAAGTGATAAGATATGTTCTTGATATGATCAAGAATTTCAAAGGGGATGATTGGATTAGTTTTTTCTTATTTCCAAATATCATTACCAATTTTTGTAGAGAAATTCATAGAAACACATTATCAGCAACTTCAAATTCCAGATCAGACCAATAATTATTAGCATACATTTTTTTTGACTTTATCTTGCCCTTATGTGTTGTTGTATGGCCCTAAACCTTCTTTACCATTTCATTAGTTACCTTAGGTACTAATAGATTTATTTATCTAAATTAATTCTAGTATATTGGAGTTTTATATTTATTTCTATATATGACTTCATATGGATCCATCTGAATACTCGAGTGGAATATATTTTGGTATGAAAACTCAACCATAGGAAGGTGTTGATACCAACCACCTTTTAAATCCATAGAACAAGATATTAGAATATCTTCTAGGGTATGAATTGTTATATCAGACTGACCATTTTTTTAGGTTGATATACAGGGCTAAAACTGAAATCTATATCCAGATCAGGTTGAAGACTACACTAAAACTTCTAGGTAAACATCGAATCCCAATCGGACACAATAGAATATGGGAATCCATGAAACTAGTCACAAAATAGGTTGTATTCCATCCAACCTAAAACCTGACCCAACTTGAGAAAATTCCCTAAGGGCATTCCCGATCCCTATGGTCTAGAAACTAGTTTTGGGAATCAAAATAATCCAATGGGAAAAATTTATCCCAAAAAAACGTTCAGTACCAAATACAAAAAAATAAATATGAATAAAAACCCAAGAACTGGACATAAATAAATATACAAAAAAATCCAAATGAAATAGCTTTTGAACATAAAAAACTGAATAAAAGACTAAATCTAAACCACGCTACATGATCTTCACATGACCTCTTGGTCACCACCAACCACAACCCCAACCTACTCCAAAGAAAACTGAACTAGAAACCTAAACCTATAAAACATATCGGGTCTACCAATGTCGAGTGGAACAAGTAGGGTGTTATCTTGAATAGATAAGTAAATAATCACCATAGAGACCATGAATTTCTTTTTCTAAAATATTCCACAAATAATAGTTTGAAATGTATTCAAAAAATTGGATTTTAATCATTTTAAACAACCAAAATCATCTTTCCAAGAGCTACCTTTTCAAATAAAAAAACATGGATTATCTTTTTTAAAATGGTTTCACACTCCAAAAACAGGTTCAAAACCAAAAATCCAAATACAATTCCATACCAGATGACCAAAAGGGGGATATACAGGAAGTAAAATAAACAAAACAAGAAAATATAAACTAGTAGGGATAATATTTACTTGTATCAAAAATAAACAAAACCTATAGATAGTAGATCATGGTAATTTCCTAAACATCACTAGACTAAATCCTTGAATATACTTAGTTCAGAATCACCTGTTAGTGTATGGTACATCTCCACAATCAGTAACCAACTAGCCACTCTAAACTATCCCATCCATTGTCGCGTCCCACCTGGTCTCTCATCAAATTCAGGGGGTACAACCCATCTAATCACGGTCGACAAATAACTATAACTCAATCCTCTAGATGATTCCTAAGAATCTTGTGATAATAGTACTCGGTGAATGGGGAGGTCCTCGTATGTGTGGCTTAACTAAAACCCACTAGCACTTTTCTTTCCTAGGGACAAACACTGAAACAACCTATGTAATCCTCCCTCACCTCAGAGGATCCTCTATAAAGGTTACCATCTCTCATTTCAATCCCTAAATAATTGACAATAGTACCTTTACTTAATTTAAGTTTTCAAACCACTTTCCTAACATCATAAAATACCAATCAAGCCTTTATCCCACTCAAGATTTCAATAATTTTTTCAAAAAATACAATATTCCAATTAGACCTACATTTCACATAAACTTTCAAATCATTTTTACAAAACCTTCCAAGATTCCGATCGGGACTTCATATCATATAAAAAATAAACTTCCCCACGGAAACACAAAGTATCAAACAGGACTTCAAAATTTCTAATACAAATATGATTATAAATCCATTTCAAAACCATTTCTAATGTCACTATTAAACACCACTTACATGTGAAAAATAAAAAATGGGCCTTTATATTTCAAATCCAAAACAACTTCCAAGATAAGTGAAAACATGCCACAAAATAAAAAGTTACAAATGGGCTCGTATTCCAATTATTCACCAAACATATCTCAAAATACAAAATGGTACATGTTTTAGAGAACACATTTTAAATCACATTTAAATTCACATGAAACATCAAATTCACTATTTAGAAATCAAGAAACTATTTTGGGAAAAATAAAGAGGGAGAGAGGGTGAGCCTATGAAAAAAACATGTTTCAAGGAAACATCATTCCCAAGGTCCATTATCATTTGTTTTCTCATACCTATGTACACCCTATGCACATATGGATGTGCTAACATCCAATGAAACTATTCATGTATCTTTAAAAAAACCCAAACCCATTTTAAAGAAACATCATTTTATATTAATCAAACACAATAATCCACACATAAATGTCACACCATAAAAGTCACAAATTTCCACATACAACACCCAAATCACAACCCAACCACAGTTCCAAAACATAACCATGGTAAAACATCAAAAAAACCCCAATTTCACTTTAAATGGATAATTTTTATTTCATAAAACACCTTGAGTGCATTTAAATATATAAATAAATAATGAAACCCTTTGGAAACCATTTCTCACCCATTTTAAATCATGAAAAAACAAAAAACAATTATACTAACATACCACAAGAAAGATTGTAACATGATTAAAACATTGATGTAAATATAATGAATCAAAAAAATGTTCTGAAAATAAAATCAATAGAAAAACCTACCTCAATGATGTGTGGATGAAATGAAGATTTCGGAGAATGAATAATTCACTCCAAGATACAATCCACACACTCTAAGATCAAAGAAATCAAACCACATAATCCAAGCTTCATCATAGGGTTTGGAAAAGATATATTCCATCAAAGAAAAACCAAGGAACCAAGAGATAAGTAAGTGGAGAATAGCAAATAAACCAAAAACACTCACCTAGGAAACTTCAAGGAGAACCAATGGAGGAAGGGGAGAAAAGGATGAGGGTTTCATAGAGCCCCCTGGTGTTCCTAGGTCAATAAAGATAGAAAAATCCTAAAATATGGTTAAAATATCATAGGTGAGAAATAGTAATTTCACACTTTTAATGATTTGGGAAACTCACATGGTTTGTCCACATGGTTTGACAAATAGTGTGTCAACTATGAACACCCTACAAGAGATAAGGGACACCCCGCATGTTCTATCCAAATAGTTTCTAAAACCTTGCTCCAACAATGAAAAATTCCACTATCAAAACTATAAAACCCCTATCATGCTTATCTAATGGTTTCCTCTAACCATGCACAAGTCATGGGCCATGCCCTTGACACCAACCCTTATGCCACACAATTTCTCCTATGACTTTTACAGTTTAGTCCAATCCATGATCAAAACATGAAATTCAAACTTTTCATGACTAAAATGAACTAAAAACACCCTAAGCCTCCACAAGACCCACATTTAACCTTAAAACCATATATTCTAACTGTGCACAGTTCAAAAATCCACCCAAAAAATTCAAAACTCAAAAATTCAAACAAGTAACTCAATTTGAATCTGAACCAAAATATTCAATGGTAATAAAATAATAAAATAAAATTAATTACATGATTAGGGATCAAGAACACCCTTAAGGCCATATCTCAAGTCGGGTCGAGTGTTGGTTGGAAGGAAGCTCAGCTTGATTCATGAAAAAATGGAATCAAAGGAGCCAATTGTTATTTTGGGTATCAGGTAGACTAGATATTAAGACTTTCAAGACTCGGGAGATAGTTATAGGATGAACATCATGAACCCTTTCTCATCCTGAGCCTTAAGTTTTCATGGGTAGTTCGATATCTGACTCTTTTTCTTTGTTTTGGATGTGTGGATGGGGAATGACAATGTAGTTGAGACAATGTCATTGTGATATCACATGGAGTAATGACCCATGTGGAGTCTGAGTGCATGGTTTAGGATATTCATACTAATTGATTATTACTTGGGGCATGATCCATTAACCATGTCACTGGGTAATGAACGGATCCTAGTTCTATATCCCACATATTTGGTGTGAGTTGTTCATTTCGGTTGGTTTCTTATTGTGAGTATATTTTTAAAAGGAAAATTGTTTTCAGAAAAAGGTTTTTTAGGGGAAAATTATTTCAATGTGTGATTATGTGAGATTAAGTGCTTGAGATGGATTTGAAAGTGAGTTAAGTTTTTTTAAAAAGTTTCTTGAGGTTTGAAATTGAAATGAAATGGTGGTTTTTGAAAAAGATGATTTTGGTTGTGTTTGTAATTTTTGGCTTGTTATCTAGTTGTTTTGGATTGAGGTGTTCTATTGGTTTAGTTTTTATTAGATATTGGTTTTAGTAATTTGTTTTGATGTTTCTCATAGTATTCAACCTAGAAATGTCCCCTGGGATTTATAGTGAGTTTTATCCAATTTTTGACCCTGCCCAAACTCTTAGTGGGGTGGAAGAGTCGAGTTAATATCATTTTTTTCTAGTATGAGTATTCTCAGTGGATTGATAAAGTTAAAGGAATCTCCAAGTTTTTGGTAACTCCTAAAGTAGTGAGGGTTTGATCTCCCTTGGTTTTTTTTAAATTTTGTCTTTGGATTGGTGTAAGTTGATTTTACCAATGTCACTGAAAGTCTAGATATCTTGGGAAGTGTTTAATACCACTTTAATTTGATTTTTTATACATGAGGTGGTGAAGATGAGGAAGGTAAAAGATCTCATGAATGTTCATCAAGGTTAGAAGATATTGAAGGCCTATTTTGACCACTTCAAGAAGTTTTTTTGGTTTCCTCTTCTCCAGAGGAAGCATAACAGGATCTGTTCAAAGATCCTCTTTTCATTTGGGGTCTTCTTCAAGAGATCAAGGAAAAATTCCTCTCATCTGGTGACATTTTATTTGAGACGTGATTGGATGAAGCATTCATAGATAAGTTTTATTTACAATTAAAAGTGGTTGGAGATATGGTATCTCTTTCCCCTCATGAATATTCCCCATCTGGTGAGAGGTGTGTTCCATAGGAACCCATTCTTAGGAATTCTCCTTCATCAACCCTGGATTCTCACTTATCAGACCAATTGTTCTTATGCTTTCAATGTGGTCAGTTTGGGTATTTGAATTTGTGTTGTTGTAATACTTATAATTTTTTTTATCAATGCGGCCATTTGGGTCATCTAGAGAAATTTTGTAGAAGGAAATATTAGAAGAGGAAGTCTTGATCGGAGGGTATCAGTTCCTGACTATTGGGAAGAATATGCTTCATGACAATAGGTCTTTATCTATAGGCCCCAGAGTGAAGCTCTTCTTGTAGTCTATAAACCCTAAGGGGGTAGGTAACCTTGAGGTGAGAATAGTTAAGTTCCTTCTTTGTGGTTATCATGATTGTTGTAAGTTCATCCTTATCATGAAATGTTTGGGAGACTTGTTCCCATGGAATTATAATGGTGGTGTCTTTTGGATGAGATTATTTGATTGGTTTTTCTCACTTATGTGCATCTATCCATTATTGTGGGTAGGTTATGGTTTTTGGTTGTGTTCATTTAGGATATGCTGGGATATTTTTTAAATGATTAATTGTGGTTTTGTTCACTATTTAGTTTGGATTTTTTTCCCCTTGAGTTTCCCTTTTATGTGGGAGGTATTTGGTTCACTTTGGAGTCCCCATGTTGGTTGGTCCATAGTGGAATTTTTAATAATTCTCATTTCTAGTGGTAGTTTTGTTTATCTTGTATGGAGAAGTTTGGGTTAGTTTGTGTTGGGAATTCATGCATTGATCGACCTGGGGTGATGTTGTTGGGAATTCCAAGGTTTTGTGTGCTAGTAGAGTTCTTGTAGTGGGGGGAACCCTCATAATTTTCATGGAATTTTCATAAAGGTTTTTCTTAGAGCTGATCAGGTGTGAATTGTAGAGGAAATGACACCCCTATATTTGGTATTTCGTTCATCTACATTCGTGTTTTGAATTGAGCTTTGTTCCTCATGTGGCTAGGTGACTTTATAGGGGAATAATGTTTTTTTGGTGGGGATAATTATCACACCCTAGTCTCATAATTTCTTTAATTTTATCATTTTCTTATTTTTGGATATTTTTTTGGGGTTCGATTTGAGTTATCGATTTTTATTTTTGAGTTTTAAAGTTTTCAGGTGGATTTTTATCCTTCTCACAGTTTGAGTGCATGGTTTGAAGGTTAACCATTGGGCATGTGGAGGCTAAGGGTGTTTTCAGTTCATTTTATTCATGAATGGTTTGACATGACTGGTTTGAGAATGGCTTGGATGAAACCATGTGGGGAATGGGAGAAACCATACAACTTGAGGGTTGGTGTCTGAGGCATGGCGCACAACACGAACTACAAGAAATCTACCACATAGCAGCGGTTTTTTTTATGGTGGAGGTTTAAACTTCCTCTATATGATTTTTCATCTATTTCAGAAAATCTCCGCTAAATTGGGTTTTGGTGTTCAATACGAGGAAGTTTCTTTAATTTAGTGGTGGTTTCTGGAAACCATCATAGTAAACACATTTAGCGGCGTTGATGTGGTTTTCGCGGCGATTGTCAAGGAAAAAATGAAAAAAAATTAGCAGTAGATAAAACTGCCACCAAAAAAAGGTTTCATTTTTTTCAAGGAGAATTCCACAAAAACTAAACCAACCACTGATAAATGGTAATAGAAACTAAGAAGTGTTTAGTGGTGGTTTGAGCTGCAGCTAAAAAATATACATCTTTTTTCACAAAAACCACCGTTAAAACACAAAACCACCACTAAATTATACCATTCATGTATTTAGCGGCAGTTATAACCACTGAAAATAATAAAATACCAAATTATAGCAGCGGTTTAAACTACCTCTAGAGGTAGATTTACAAATAAAAAAATATTGTTGATTCTACCTCCCAAGTACCAGTTCCCTAAAAAAACCATGTGAAAAAATAATATAACACCTAGGATGGGTGGGGTACATATAGAAATAAAAATACACATACAATGTGCATACACACACACACACACACACACACACACACACATATATATATATATATCTACATACATGCCCATCCTACGGGTTCACAACAAGAGCACCAACTAAATCATAACATCACGGCCAAAGTTTATATCACACCTGGGATGGGTGGGGTATATATATAAATAAAAAAAGAAACATAAAATGAACATATATATATATATGCACACACATTTCCATCCTATGGGTTCACAATAAGAGTCCCAACCAACTCATAACATCACCACCAAACCTCATAATCTCCACCACTTTTAAAACCACCAATAAATTCATAACACCATAAAATCAATCCAAGATCCACAATTTACATCCACCTTTCTTTTTAAGTTGACATCGCTCCACAATCTCTAATCATCATACATAATCAGAAGGGAAACCAGCTCCACAACCAGCTGGCCTAGAATCTGGACAAGTAATGTTGTGGCATCATCTGTTGGGACCCCATAAGAATCAAATTGGATAATTATCTTCTCTCCATTCAGATTCCATACATTTTAACTTTTAATATTTTCCCCCATAATTTCATTGTTTTCATCTTTTATGAACAATTCTTTAGTATAAAAAAAGTGCAAAAAAATTATTCATATTCAAATTCATACCTATAACAGTCACCCTTCAGTATCCCCATGAAGAACTAGAAGTGAAACCCTTCTTCCTTCTTGGAATTCATGTCTTTTAATCAAATAAAATTAAGTTCAAAACATATATTTCAGAAAAATATGCATAAAAACAAATTGAAAATGATAACAGATGCACAGTACTAACGAAAAAAAATATACATAACAATGATAATGAATGACTATACAAATTAAATAAGTGGTTTCTAAATGAATACATAATTGTACATATAATAATTTTCCCCTTAAATCATGTTGGTTTCCTGCTCCATTACTTCATCCACTTCATCCTCCCTTGCTAGACTAATATTTTCAATATTATGATGGAAAAATTAGTCTACTTCTTGATATTTATGAGACTCATTGTTAGAGGTCAAATATTCCACTTCATCACCCCTATAATACCAATCTCTTTATTTTATATGTGAAACTACACTCCACCCTTCATCCACAACATCATTCACATAATATACCATTTTATCTTGTAATGATAAGATATACAGATAATGTAGTTCATGATCACCAACATCCATCAAAAAAGAGAAGTTCAAAGAAGTAAATTGAAAGGAATATATTTTAACACCTCTGATAATATCGACCCAATTGCATTTGAATAAGACAACTAAAAAATGACTGTGATAGTTTAATTCAATAATATCAGTCAAATTTACATAGTATCCCACTTCATAAAATGTAAATATACCACTATTATATGTTTTCAAACCCTCTTCTCAATCAACTATATGAAATCTAAATCCATTCATGTTGTAAGCGTCAAACTTTCTCACTTTTTTTAGAGGACCTTGAGAAAGATACATCAAATATTCTGAAAAATCTTCTCGAGTATCAGTATTCATGATCAAAAAAAATTACATTATTAGATTTAAAAAATATATGTGTCAACCTGATATTCATATTTATTTTAATATTTACGAACTTACACATCATACAAACCATTCTACAAGCTATTTATTAATAGATTTCATTGTATCTTTATCATTTCTTGTTCAGCCTCTCATCTGCCTCATTGTTTTTATCATCAACTATTTTTTAGAATGGATCTACAATTTCACTATTCAGTAGCACATATCTATGTGCGTGTAATAATTCCATTTCTATGAGTGTAACATTTGAGGCCCTCTAAATTGATCGTCTAATAGTAATAAATATTTTTGATTTCCAATGTATTTAAGATTGATTTGATGTGTCATCAAAATTTCCAACTTGATTAAATCATGTCTCAATATCATCCAAGTATCTAAAACAAATGGTAGGACACTCCACTGCCAAATAGCCTTCAGAAATATAGCCTTCAGGTTGATCTTTGTTTCTCATGTATGATTTCAAATACCCAAGATATATATGAAATAAACTAAAAATATAAAATTATGTATTTAATTAACTTACAATAATTATTTACTTCACTGAAAAATATATAAATTAAATACCTCTCAATTGGATACATCCATTGATAATTTACAGGGCCTCCTAATTAAGCTTCCTCAACCAAATTCACAATTAAATGCATTATGGAAGTAAAAAATTATGGAGGAAAGATTATATACATTGCAAAAAGTGTCAATAAAAATATCTCTTGAAGGTTTTCAAGACCGAATATATGTATAGATTTCTCACATAGTTGTCTGAAAAATGTTCAAAATTGGAGTACAACAACAACAGTAAATTTTTTATGTAATAATGTATGCAATGCCAATGGTAGTAACTGCTATAACAAAATATGTGAATCATGACTTTTCAATCCATGTAACCTATGATTCTTTAAGTCAAAACACCTTGATATTTTACTTTAATACCCATTAGATACCTTCACATGCTTTAAGACTTGAAGGAATGTATCTTTATCCCTATTTTTCATTTCAAAATTTACCAGAGCATACGTTTCATTCTCATCTGTACTGAGATCACATTTTATGTTCATTGCTTGTAAGTATTTCTGAGTATTGAGATGATCCTTCTAATTTCCATTCTCATTAAGCAATGTGAAAATAAAATTGTCACAAATATTCTTCTCAATATGCATCACATCAATATTATTCCACAAAAAATTAAATTCCCAATACGGAAGTTTGAAGAATATTCATTTTTTCTTCCATTATTGCATTCTGATTTCACTTGATGATTCACTTTGAACAAATTTCCCACTATCATTAAAATTATGCACCTTCCCAAATTATATTTCAACATTTCCAAGTTGTTAAAATATTTCAGAACTATTTAAGAACTTTGAATGTGGTCTACAATCAATGAAACAATTGAATTTTGACATGTTCATATGAAATCTATGAGATGCATCGAGAAATATTCGATGGCACAAGAAGCACCATTTTCTACATTAAGGTGGCATTTTTGGATCAAAATCAAAGTTAAAAATAGGAAAATCCATAACCCATGTAATTTTTCCAACCAGTTAAATTCTCATGCCCAGGGAATTCACTAATGGTCCACATTAGAGCAGTATGCATTTTGAACATTGTTTTAGAAGAAGCATCATTTGACTCAACATTGTTTCTCCATAACTCTTGTAATTATTCAATTAAATGATGCAAGTATACATCTGTAACATCCCAGGTAAATAAAGAATAAATAATTTTCATATTTATTAATATTTACGAATTAAATATTAATTTTATTTTAAAGGGGTTGCTATGTTTGATAGCGTACCCGATACGCAATGATGAGTTTCTTTGAAACTTACGTAGCACACTAGTAATAAAATAATGTTATTTTAAATGCTAGTTAACAAGTAGTCGTTGTACTGGCGGGAATGGGTAGAAATAACTAAAATATGATTAGATATGTTTTTAAATGTTTATACATTTACCCAATAAAAGATAAAGGCTTAAAATACGGAAAGAGTTCAATTTTAGGGCATATATACTCTAATTTTCACGAAAGGTTCACTTATCACCTTTTAATGGTGAACCGTCATTAAAAATAGTTTTGATCACTCTTATAATTTATTTTGGACCAAATATAACTCTTCTTTAGAATCGGGACATCAAAATTTACTTTGTGTAAATTTTTTATACCTTTCTGATAAAGTTCATTTTTTTATGAATAGTGTAAAATGTTGTATTTTAATTCAAAACCTCTTTTTAATCTAATTTATTTATATGATTAGATTATCTTTTTAATTGGTTTTAAAGTGAAATTAGAAAATATTTTTACCATTAAATCCAATAGTGGTCATTGGAATTAATTTCACTTTGAAAACGGACTTAAACTAGTGTCAATCTTTTGATACTTATTGTTTCATAAAAACACGCTATTTGCTATGACAGTGGGAATTAATTATTAAATTAATTAATGTGACTTATATGTATTGAATTTTTTAAAATAGACTTCATTTTTGAATTCGGAATATCAAATATAGCTTAGGGTGAATTTTTGGTAATTTTCTGAAAAACTTCAATTTTTGATGAATAGTGAAACCACTAAGTGGTAATCAAGCAAACTGATTTTTCAGTTAAATAAAAGTTTACCACTAATGTGTATTGAATTTTGAAAATCCGACATACATGGTTGTCATTAAGAAGTAAAATGTGGTTCAATGAGATTAAAATAATTTTTTTGGTGAATAGTAACTTTTTTTCATTAATTGCGATTAGAGGTAATTAGTGTAGTTTAAGGTAAAAATGGTATTATAAGAATGTGAAAACACCATGACACTTGTCCTACACCTATTGGGTGAGTCATGGCCGACCAAGACAAGCCATGGGACAACTTGGGGACCCCATGGAGCCACATTAGTTGGAAAATGACAATAATATATTTTTATTTAATGTTAAAATTAAATTGACACAAACATGAGTTGTTTTACTAAAAAAATTTTTAAGTAGCGTTACACAAGTCCAAATTTTGATTATAAATAGTCATTGGAGAGATAAAACGATTTCCTACATCATAGTATTTTTTTTATAATTTTTAGACATTAAATAAATTAAATTATATATGACATAATAATGATGCAACGATGACATCATTACTTGACGATTTAAATAAAATGGAAAGATAATGAAAAATATAAAACCTACACATGGCCAAAACCAATTGGATGAGTGGATTTCGAACCCTTATCACCTTATCCACGAATTATATCAATGTGGGACCTTTTAAAACCGAAACACATTTTCAAATAAAGTAATATTTCTTTACTTTCCAAAAGTGCCCCTCCTCTCCTCTTATAAAAGGCCCCCACCTCTACCTCATTACACACACTCCTCAAACCTTTGGATCGGCCAACCCCTGCCCAATTACTCTCTCCACATCCCTCTCCTCATCCTAGAGGATTCCCTTTGGGCAGGATCCTTTCAAAGAAAGCCTTTAGGCTCAAATCAAAAGTAGTTACCCTTTTAAAGGTAATTCATTCTCTCTTGTTCATTTGTTTTATTTTGCTTCTCCAACCCTCTAAACTCTTTTTATTTACTTCTTTTTTAACAACACCAGTATCCTAAATATACTAGGATTTTGTTATAAGATTTATTCGAGCTACACTCTCACACAACTACATCAAATGGTTAAAGAACATACGGTTTCCATGGATGGCGAAATTCTGCCTCCCGAAACGATGATTGTTCAATACTCATTTAACACCTTCAAGGGTGGACATTATGATGTCACTATTTTTATATATGATATATAATGTGTTTATGTTTTCTTTAAGCTTCTGTATTTTTCATTTTTGGCATACCTTTATGGTTTTCAGTATGGGTAAACACGATATCTTCATTTAAGGAAGTGCGGACTACCGCCCCCTAAAAGTGATGTGATTCGTTAATGCCATATGTGGGATGTGTAAAGGATGGATTTAAAGTTATTATATATGATTTTATACTGGAATTATAATATACCTCTATATCATAATTATTTCTTTCCATTAAAGTATGAGATAGAAATGAAAGTAGCGTTCATGTGTATGTACGGCTTACCGTTTCCATGAACGGTGCATTTCATTTCTTATCCCCAAATGTAATGTACTATTAAAAGTACATGTATATAATGGATATATATAATTAATGATATATCTAAGTGATTAATATAATTCTGGAATTAAAATATACATACCTCTCATTTAGTTTTAATTCCATTAATATGACAAAGAAATAAAAGTAGCGTTCATGCGTACGTACGGCTTACCGTCTCCATGAACAGTGCAATTAATTTCTTACCTCTAAATGATTATGTAATATTATAAATAAATGTATATGATGGATATATATGATACATATTATATCCAAATCTGGAATTTCATTCTGGATATAAAGAACTTTTGACCACATGAACAACATGTAATTGTAAGAAGTCAACTTTCGACTTAAGAACCAAATATTGACAAAACAAACATTATTAACTTAAATGGTTACATAATGTTTATAACATGGCAATAAGTGATATAAAAAGAATAATGAACTTTAAAAAGGTTCTTAATCAAGTATAAATTAACTCAAGTTTATTATTCAGGACGTTAAAGAACGATCGAGTCAAGTCGGACCCGAGGTAAGGGAACTTCTTAACCCAATTACCATTCTTTGGGTTAATATCCTACTTTCAAATTATGTCATGATATTATTGTGTCCTATCTTGTATTTTTACTTTCTTTATGTGTACTTATAGTGAATACACATAATAGATCTATTTTATTTTAAAAAAAAATCTTTGTAAGGGACTTCGTCTCAATCTCCTTTCATTTAGGCATATTTCGTTTTATACACAACTTTCTTTTATACGATGTATAAACCCCTTTGACTTTTACTTTTATAAAAAAGGAATCTTTTTCTACGAAGCGTTTTACTAAACGACAAAAAGGAATGTTTTTTTAATGTACGTGGTGACAACGACTTTTTCCGCCGCCGTGAGTATTATTTGGTCTTTGGCTTCCTCAACAAGCCGTAATGTTTTTAAAATAAAATAAATACCATATACTCTTTTATGTATTTTGGTATTGAAAATGGTTTTGATAAAGGATTTTATTATGTCAATATATTTATGATATATTGTGATTGAAATGTGGAAATGTTATCTTTCCTTTATATTGGTTTTATGTTTTATGATTTTATACTGGTACTTGGACATTTTAACGGGTGGTTACGTTATAAACCATATGATGGGTGGTGCCGTGAATACCAGGATGGGAGGTTACGTTATAACCTCCAATGCATTGGGTATGGAAGTCGGCCGTATGGCTATTCCATTAAGTATGTATGGAAATTGGTCGGATGGCTATTCCATTAAGTGATATGTGTGGAAGTCAACCGTATGGTTATTCCACTTAAGTATGTTTATGTCCCATGTTACCTTTATATATTCTATGTGTTCTTTATATGGGTTTTATGGTAATCCTTTGGTTACAAAAAGGTAAGTAATGATACTTTATTCAGTGAAGATTTTTTTTTACTACTTCATGAAGGTGAAGGTATTACTTTGATATAGTATACATGGTTTACTTGATGTTTGAAAAACTAACAGTTTTCATTCTCTTTGTATCCCTTACTGAGCTTTTCATGCTCACCCCAAGTTTTTCGAAATGTTTTTCACAGGACTTAAAGTGGAATAAGGTCAAGGATGGGATCAAGGGAATTTCATGCTATATAAAACATGGAACTAGACACGTTTCTTTTTAAGAGTTTTTTTTATTTATGGAAACTTAGTAGAAGTGACTACTTTGTAATCTTTTGAGATGTAATAGTTATGTTCTAATTCTCTAAAACTCTAAACCTGAAAATATCCTCAACGTGAATTATTAAATTAATTCAATATTAAGTAAGGTTTAAGGCCGGGGCCTTATAGTTGGTATCAGAGGTCGGTTTAGACAACTTTAAGAGTTAGAAAAGTGTTAAATTATAATATGATTGAAATCATATAGCATTTACGGATTACCATGTTTCTTCGCCTAGGATATTTCTGTGTTCAGAATGGTTTTCTGCAGAGGAAACAAAGCAGCTATGTTGGGACGACATCAGGAGGAAGATAACCTTCCAAATCAGCAACCTGAGATGGTCGGAATCGGAACTGAACAGTTTGTTGCAGTGATGGCACAGTTGACTCAGGCTATAAATGGTGGTGGTATCCATGCACGAGATCAGCCAGATCAACCGCAGAGGAACATGTCAGTGGTGGAACATTTCATGAGGCAACATCCCCCATCATTCAGAGGATCATCTGACCCTGTGCAAGTTGAAGGGTGGATTAAAGCACTAGAGAATATTTTTGATGTCATGGGGTGTTTAGAACATCAAAAGGTTAGTCTTGTTGTTTACCGTTTTGAAGGTGAAGCTGATCAGTGGTGGTCGATGGTGAAAAATATAAGGGATAGTGATGAGATTGAGGATATTCACTGGGAAGAATTCAAAGGTATGTTTCTTGAGAAATATTTTCCTAAGGTGGTTCGTCTTAGGATGGAAAAACAGTTCCTAGAATTGAGGCAGGAGGATGATTCAGTGGCTGCTTATGAAGAAAAGTTCACTCGATTGGCAAGGTATGCTCCAAACTTCATACGAGATCTTGATAGTAAAATAAACTGTTTTTACTCAGGGTTAAAGCCAAAGTATCGAAGGGCTTTATCTTCTCGTGAGTTCAAAAGTTATGAAAAGCTTTTTCGATGTGCTGAGAAGGTGGAAATGGAGTTTTCCGATGACCAAGTTTTCTATAACAACCAGCAGAAGAAGAGACCGAGGTGGTAGTAGAAAGGTAAGAATTCTTCAAAAAAGTCTGATGGTAAGAGAACTAAGTTTCCAGTTTGTGATAAATGTGGCAAAAGGCATGCTGGGGAATGTCTTCTGAATTCTGGGAAGTGCTACCAATGTGGTAAGATGGGACATAAGGCTCGTGATTGCACTGAAAAGGATCAAGGTGAAGGTAAGAACAAATTTGATTTACAGTTAGTGAAATGTTATAAGTGCAATGAGATGGGTCACTATGCAAACGAGTGTCCGACAAAGAGCTTGAGTGATGGGAAGCAGTTAGACTACAAGCAGAAAGGGGTGGTAAAATCCTTTGCAACAACTTCAGCAGATGTTGGGCCATCGAATGAAGTGGTATCAGCTCCAGGGAGCTCAGTATTTTTCGAAGATTGACTTGAGGTCGGGGTACCATCAGTTGAAAGTAAAAGAAGCAGACGTTCCGAAGACTGCGTTCTGTACTAGATATGGCCATTATGAATTTGTAGTTATGCCTTTTGGGTTAACCAATGCACATGCTGTATTCATGGACCTTATGAATAAAATTTTCCATGAGTTCTTGGATAAGTTTGTGTTTGTGTTTTGAGGTTTGTGAAGAGGTTATGTGTGCCTTGTGATTCGCAGTTGAAGAATGAGTTGTTATGTGAGGCTCATAGTTCCTTGTTTTCAGTTCATCCTGGCAGTACTAAGATGTACAGAGATCTGCGGGAGTATTACTGGTGGGATGGAATGAAAAGAGACATTTCTGATTTTACTGTGAAGTGTTTGATATGTCAACAGGTTAAAGCAGAGCGGCAGGGATGCTTCAGCCTTTACCAGTGCCAGAGTGGAAATGGGAAAACATATCCTTGGACTTTTTTGTGGGATTACCGAGGACATATCGAGGTAATAATGCAATCTGGGTTATTGTTGATCGCTTGACCAAATCTGCTCATTTCCTTTCTATACGAGATACTTTCTCTCTAGATCAACTTTCCCGTTTGTATCTTAAAGAGATAGTCAGGTTACATGGAGTTCCTCTCTCCATTGTATCGGATAGTGATCCCAGGTTTACTTCTCACTTTTGGAAAGGCCTTCAGAAGTCGTTGGCTACTGAATTAAATTTTAGTACAGCTTTTCATCCTCAATCAGATGGGCAGTCAGAACGAACAATTCAGACATTGGAGGATATGCTACGAGCTTGTTCGATGGATTATCAGGGAAGTTGGGACCAACATCTATCTTTGGTTGAGTTTTCTTATAATAACAGTTTTCATTCCAGTATACAGATGGCACCATTTGAGGCATTATATGGGAAGCGGTGTCGAACTCCAGCATTTTGGAATGAAGTGGGTGAAAGGAAGCTGATGGGACCAGAATTGGTAGAAGAGATTGCAGAAAAAGTTCAGTTGATTTAGAAAACACATGAGAACAGCTCAGAGCAGGCAGAAGAGTTATGCGGATAACCGGAGGAAGGATCTATCTTTAGAGGTAGGTGATCATGTTTTTCTCAAGGTTTCTCCTTGGAAAAGTGTGATGAGATTTGGTAAGAAAGGAAAGATGATTCCAAGGTTCATTGACCATATGAAATTCTGTAGAGAGTTGGATCAGTTGCATACCGGGTGGCTTTACCTCCGAGTTTATCTCAGGTACACAACGTTTTTCATGTTTCAATGTTGAGAAAGTATATGCCAGATCCATCTCATGTTTTGAGCCCAGAGGTAGTTCAGCTGGAAGAGAACCTATCTTATGAGGAACAACCGGTCCAGATTCTTGACCACAGGGAGCAAGTGTTACGGAATAAGGTGATTCATCAGGTAAAGGTTTTGTGGAAAACCCATGTGATTTAAGAGGCAACGTGGGAATCTGAAAATGCTATGAGGGATAAATACCCCCACTTATTTTGATAAGTGAATAAAATTGCAGGGACGCAATCCCCAAAAGGGGGGAAGGATGTAACATCCCAGGTAAATAAAGAATAAAGAATTTTCATATTTATTAATATTTACGAATTAAATATTAATTTTATTTTAAAGGGGTTGCTATGTTTGATAGCGTACCCGATACGCAACGATGAGTTTCTTTGAAACTTACGTAGCACACTAGTAATAAAATAATGTTATTTTAAATTCTAGTTAACGAGTAGTCGTTGTACTGGCGGGAATGGGTATAAATAACTAAAATATGATTAGATATGTTTTTAAATGTTTATACATTTACCCAATAAAAGATAAAGGCTTAAAATACGGAAAGAGTTCAATTTTAGGGCATATATACTCTAATTTTCACGAAAGGTTCACTTATCACCTTTTAATGGTGAACCGTCATTAAATATAGTTTTTGATCACTCTTATACTTTATTTTGGACCAAATATAACTCTTCTTTAGAATCGGGACATCAAAATTTACTTTGTGTAAATTTTTGGTACCTTTCTGATAAAGTTCATTTTTTTATAAATAGTGTAAAATGTTGTATTTTAATTCAAAACCTCTTTTTAATCTAATTTATTTATATGATTAGATTATCTTTTGAATTGGTTTTAAAGTTAAATTAGAAAATATTTTTACCATTAAATCCAATAGTGGTCGTTGGAATTAATTTCACTTTGAAAACGGACTTAAACTAGTGTCAATCTTTTGATACTTATTGTTTCATAAAAACACGCTATTTGCTATGACAGCGGGAATTAATTATTAAATTAATTAATGTGACTTATATGTATTGAATTTTTTAAAATAGACTTCATTTTTGAATTCGGAATATCAAATATAGCTTAGGGTGAATTTTTGGTAATTTTCTGAAAAACTTCAATTTTTGATGAATAGTGAAACCACTAAGTGGTAATCAAGCAAACTGATTTTTCAGTTAAATAAAAGTTTACCACTAATGTGTATTGAATTTTGAAAATCCGACATACATGGTTGTCATTAAGAAGTAAAATGTGGTTCAATGAGATTAAAATAATTTTTTTGGTGAATAGTAACTTTTTTTCATTAATCGCGATTAGAGGTAATTAGTGTAGTTTAAGGTAAAAATGGTATTATAATAATGTGAAAACACCATGACACTTGTCCTACACCTATTGGGTGAGTCATGGCCGACCAAGACAAGCCATGGGACAACTTGGGGACCACATGGAGCCACTTTAGTTGGAAAATGACAATAATATATTTTTATTTAATGTTAAAATTAAATTGACACAAACATGAGTTGTTTTACTAAAACAATTTTTACGTAGAGTTACACAAGTCCAAATTTTGATTATAAATATTCATTGGAGAGATAAAAAGATTTCCTACATCATAGTATTTTTTTTATAATTTTTAGACATTAAATAAATTAAATTATATATGACATAATAATGATGCAACGATGACATCATTATTTGACGATTTAAATAAAATGGAAAGATAATGAAAAATATAAAACCTACACATGGCCAAAACCAATTGGATGAGTGGATTTATAACCCTTATCACCTTATCCACGAATTATATCAATGTGGGACCTTTTAAAACCGAAACACATTTTCAAATAAAGTAATATTTCTTTACTTTCCAAAAGTGCCCCTCCTCTCCTCTTATAAAAGGCCCCCACCTCTACCTCATTACACACACTCCTCAAGCCTTTGGCTCGGCCAAACCCTACCCAATTACTCTCTCCACATCCCTCTCCTCATCCTAGAGGATTCCCTTTGGGCAGAATCATTTCAAAGGAAGCCTTTAGGCTCAAATCAAAAGTAGTTACCCTTTTAAAGGTAATTCATTCTCTCTTGTTCATTTGTTTTATTTTGCTTCTCCAACCCTCTAAACTCTTTTTATTTACTTATTTTGTAACAAACCAGTATCCTCAATATACTAGGATGTTGTTATAAGATTTATTCGAGCTACACTCTCACACAACTACATCAAATGGTTAAAGAACATACGGTTTCTGTGGATGGCGAAATTCTGCCTCCCGAAACGATGATTGTTCAATACTCATTTAACACCTTCAAGGGTGGCCATTATGATGTCACTATTTTTATATATGATATATAATGTGTTTATGTTTTCTTTAAGCTTATGTATTTTTCATTTTTGTCATACCTTTATGGTTTCCATTATGGGTATACATGATATCTTCATTTAAGGATGTGCGGACTACCGCCCCCTAAAAGTGATGTGATTCGTTAATGCCATATGTGGGATGTGTAAAGGATGGATTTAAAGTTATTATATATGATTTTATACTGGAATTATAATATACCTCTATATCATTATTATTTCTTTCCATTAAAGTATGAGATAGAAATGAAAGTAGTGTTCATGCGTACGTACGGCTTACCGTCTCCATGAACGGTGCATTTCATTTCTTATCCCCAAATGTAATGTAATATTAAAAGTACATGTATATAATGGATATATATAATTAATGATATATCTAAGTGATGAATATAATTCTGGAATTAAAATATACATACCTCTCATTTAGTTTTAATTCCATTAATATGACAAAGAAATGAAAGTAGCGTTCATGCGTACGTACGGCTTACCGTCTCCATGAACGGTGCATTTCATTTCTTAACTCTAAATGATTATGTAATATTATAAATACATGTATATTCTGGATATATATGATACATATTATATCCAAATCGGGAATTTCATTCTGGATATAAAGAACTTTTGACCACATGAACAACATGTAATTGTAAGAAGTCAACTTTCAACTTAAGAACCAAATATTGACAAAACAAACATTATTAACTTAAATGGTTACATAATGTTTATAACATGGCAATAAGTGATATAAAAAGAATAATGAACTTTAAAAAGGTTCTTAATCAATTATAAATTAACTCAAGTTTATTATTCAGGACGTTAAAGAATGATCGAGTCAAGTCGGACCCGAGGTAAGGGAACTTCTTAACCCAATTACCATTCTTTGGGTTAATATCCTACTTTCAAATTATGTCATGATATTATTGTGTCCTATATTGTATTTTTTACTTTCTTTATGTGTACTTATAGTGAATACACATAATAGATCTATTTTATTTTAAAAAAAATCTTTGTAAGGGACTTCGTCTCAATCTCCTTTCATTTAGGCATATTTCGTTTTATACACAACTTTCTTTTATACGGTGTATAAACCCCTTTGACTTTTACTTTTATAAAAAAGGAATCTTTTTCTATGAAGCGTTTTACTAAACGACAAAAAGCATTGTTTTTTTAACGTACGTGGTGACAACGACTTTTTCCGCCGCCGCGAGTATTATTTGGTCTTTGGCTTCCTCAACAAGCCGTAATGTTTTTAAAATAAAATAAATACCATATACTCTTTTATGTATTTTGGTATTGAAAATGGTTTTGATAAAGGATTTTATTATGTCAATATATTTATGATATATTGTGATTGAAATGTGGAAATGTTATCTTTCCTTTATATTGGTTTTATGTTTTATGATTTTATACTGGTACTTGGACATTTTAACGGGTGGTTACGTTATAAACCATATGACGGGTGGTGCCGTGAATACCAGGACGGGTGGTTACGTTATAACCTCCAATGCATTGGGTATGGAAGTCGGCCGTATGGCTATTCCATTAAGTATGTATGGAAATTGGCCGTATGGCTATTCCATTAAGTGATATGTGTGGAAGTCAACCGTATGGTTATTCCACTTAAGTATGTTTATGTCCCAAGTTACCTTTATATATTCTATGTGTTATTTATATGGGTTTTATGGTAATCCTTTGGTTACAAAAAGGTAAGTAATGATACTTTATTCAGTGAAGATTTTTTTTTACTACTTCATGAAGGTGAAGGTATTACTTTGATATAGTATACATGGTTTACTTGATGTTTGAAAAACTAATAGTTTTCATTCTCTTTGTATCCCTTACTGAGCTTTTCATGCTCACCCCAAGTTTTTCGAAATGTTTTTCACAGGACTTAAAGTGGAATAAGGTCAAGGATGGGATAAGGGAATTTCATGCTATATAAAACATGGAACTAGACACGTTTCTTTTTAAGAGTTTTTTTTATTTATGGAAACTTAATAGAAGTGACTACTTTGTAATCTTTTGAGATGTAATAGTTATGTTCTAATTCTCTAAAACTCTAAACCTGAAACGATCCTCAACGTGAATTATTAAATTAATTCAATATTAAGTAAGGTTTAAGGCTGGGGCCTTATAACATCAATATCATTTCTAGGAAATTTTTTCTAGGAATAATAATCAAAATGATAAAATACATTTGTTTCATACACATCTATGGAGGCAGATTGTAAGGGATCAAAACAATAGGCCAAATTCTAAAATTGGTACTCAAAGCCCCAAATGGATTAAATCCATTAGAATCCAATCTCAATAGAACAATACTATGATCATATGAGAAATTTTGATGTAATTAATCAAATTTCTTCCATGATTCTGAATCTCATGGATGTTGCATTAACCCATCATTATTATTATCTACAGAATTCCACTTCATGTGTTTGGTGGTTTTTGATGACATAAATAATCATTGCAATCAAGGATTTAAAGGAAAATAACACAAAACCTTTTCAAGTGGGTTCCTTTTATTATTTTTCATGGCATTATATTTATTCATACTTCTAACATCACCCATTGACTAACATCTAGAAGAAGAACATTTTTTGCAATCTTGTCTACGTAAATACTCTCTCCAATAAAGCATACAATAATTGCGACACACATATATTTTTGTATAATTGATACCAAGACTATTAAGAAATTTTTTTCATATCATAAAAAGACTTGGGAATGTTTGCTTCAGGAAATGCATCATGCAGAAATTCCAATATCATGAACCTTTCATTATTAGTAATTCCACATAGGCATTTGATATGGTGAAACTTGAGTAGAAAAGAAGTTTTTGAATATTTCAAACATCCACTATACAACTATAGATTTCCATTTTCATCTAAACCATGAAACTTATTTTTCTTAATGAATCTTTCTCTTATATTAGTATCCACATAATCAAGAGTAGGATCAAATGGTATGTTACAATCTTGATCGGGTTTTCCTACAGTCTCAAAAACATCACTTGTCACGTTGCTATTTTTAGCACCCTCAACTGGTTTTTAAGATATTTTTTTATGTTTATGTTGGTGTATTTCAATTCCAAATCCATCATTTATAATGTTTTTCATTACATTTTCTATTTTTGATGAAGTTGGGATCTCATTCTGTGGATTGACATCGGTGATCAACCTTTATGTAACGTTTGATTCTCTGTGCCAAATCCAACACAAATATTGAGTAGGGAATTTCTTTAATATAAAGTGTTTACAAACTTTATCTCTATTTAACCATCTTCTAAATTTACATTTAGGACATGGACATCTTATTCTCCCTTAAATGAATCGATAGGAAATTTCAAATTCTAAAAACTCCTCCAAACCCTTAGCATACTGAGGTGTGTTCCTCGGTAATGTGAATTAGATTTTATCCATGTATATCATAATGTGGATACACAATATTGAAAAAAATAAAATGCATAACTATTACTAAATATTTAAATAGATTCATATATACTAGTTGAAAAAATATGAATTTGTTAAATAAGGTTTTCTTATATAAATACATATGGTAAATAATAAAAAAATTTAAAAGGGATAAATGAAATCCATATAGTATAGTTGTGAGTAAATTTATGTATAAAATAGTTATATTTTTTATTTAAAACCATTAAGAAACCCAAGAGGAAAAATATATGTCGAAATCCATTTTTAATAAAAATATTCTTTTAAGAAATCATTGATAAAAGTATCATAATCCAATGTCAATAATTGATTAGAGGACAAGCATGGTTCTCAAAACTATTAAGATACTATCATGAGACTCTTTTATTTAATTGATACATTTTGTAATATTTTTTTCATTGATTGAATTGGTGGGTTGATGATGATAAAGGATGTGTTATCCAAATTGGATAGAGGGGATAGACTCTTTAGTGTCTTCTATTTGTATTGAGTTTTTAGGTATAACAATTCATTTTTTCAATATTTAAGTTATAGGTGGAATTTCATTGTTTGTAAGAAAACCTATCAAAATTGTTTTAGTGACAAGGTTTCTAAACAGGATTTTGGTTTAAAGGGTATTAATTTAAGTAGATGTGTTCTTGGATCTACTTTAGTACATTTTTATTTATAATAACTTGTTGAGATTCCTTTAGGAAGAGACTTATGACCACATTCCTATGTTTTATACTACATTAATGAAGTCATAAAATGTATATTAATTTTATAGTATACCATAAGGCATAACCCGCCTCATAACCAAACTCATGGTTAAATATAGTGTTGTTAAAGGTTCATGCCTTAGGGTGCCTTGGAAACAGGCATGGCGAGGCATAGCTGGAGCACCTCATCGCAGGTGAGGTAAGGAGACCTCTCTAAGGCATACCAAAGGTGTGTGCCTCGCGCACCATCTTAGGAGGTGTTAAGGCGCATGGTGTTATAATGATTCACCCCCTAAAAAACCAGACATCATTTCTATAATTCAACATGACCACAAGGACACCAAAAAAACTAGAATAATGCAATAATATATTTTCAAACCACATATTTTAACTTAATTATTTTAAATGGGGAATTCACCTTAAATCATTTTCTTATGCATGTGTATTTTTATACATTTTCTATATTAACACGAGAATCAAATTCAATGAAAAATATTCATATTAAGACTTTTATGAACTATGGGTTTAAAAAACAATTCAATGGAAGTGTTATCAAACCAAAACAATATTTTACAATTCATAGAATCCACAACATGCATATCACAACATGTTAAATTATTTGAGAGAAAATAGTCAGAAATAATGAGGAAATTGATAAAACAATGTGATTAAACCATTTACTTAAAATTAAATTTAATCTAGTTAATTACAATCCTTAGTTATTCCATAGAGCCCACCAAATAGAAACCCAAAGCATGAAAATTAAAAAGATCCATAAAATAAGAGGAGAACAAGGATCCCATCCCTGTAATTTTTTGTATGTTGTGCTACCCCAAAATAGATGAAAAAACTGATGATGTAATAACTTTTATATCACTATGGTAAGGGATTGATAAATAATGTAATAATTTAATATAAGTTATGAATATGAAATGGAAACAAAGTCTTACCTTAAACATGACTTGCTGATTTAGAAAATACATAGGGAACCAAGATGTAGAACATGCTAAGAATGATCAGGTAAAAGGATTCAAGGATAAGGTAGATGAATCCAAGTATTATGAGTAATGTATTTGTTTTTTTAGACTCAAAGTAATCATGAAATTCCTAATATAAATTAAATCATGTATATTAAATCTCCCAAAATAGATCCTAGAATAAAATTGAAAATTATTACTACCAATATTCCTTTTAAATTTCATTTAATTTTTTTTCAATTATAGAATGTGGGATAACATATTAAATCCATAGTTTTATTAAATTAAAATATAATATTCAATCCCCAAAAAAAGATATTAAAATTTTTATTTATGACTGTAATTTTACATTTTACATTAATATCATTTTTCACATAATTTTGTAAAAAATATTATTATTTTGAAGAAGTCAAAATTTTTACAAACTATTGAACAAACCATGAGAATGGATCAAAAACTTGGAGCCAATAAATTAAACAAATAAAGGTACTAACCAACAGTAAGAAATAATCACCCAACTGTATTAAAAATAAAGTGGCGACAAGAAGAAATAAACCAACTGCATGAAGGAACCAATCAACCACAAGATGAAACAAACTGAATGAATGATGGAATATGTGACTATAGGAAGAAACCAACCAACCACATAAAGGATCAAGTGACTAAAAAATAAATCAACCAACCATAATAAGGAAGAAACTGACCAAATAAAATAACCAACAAACTACAAGAAGAAACCAACAAACTACAAGAAGGAACCAACAAACTGTACTAAGGAACTGATTGACTGTACCTTGGAAAAAACTAACCACACATAGGATAAAGTGATAACACTTTTGGTCATGGTACCTTGTATAAAAAGCTGTAAATTTTATGTAGGAGTTTACTTGAACTCCCCCTGATACTTCCAATCCTTGGGAAATCATAATGGAAATGTTTTAGAAACCAAGGATATTATAATAGAAAACATAAGAATTGAATAAGTTCAAATTATTAGTAAGATAAAAACTTATAAATATACCATTAATGGTTAGATCATAAGAATATAGTAAATATGATAATGGAATAAATAACTTATTAAAAATGACATGGATTCATAAGATTTGATCCCATGACGTGATATAAGGACATGTAATCTCAAATGACAAAACATATACCATAGTGTAAGATTACGGAAACATAATATAATAAATATGATCCATTTATCATAATGTTGGAATTTAAGAGTGTGGCATAAAATTTTTACATATAAATAATCATAGTAAATCATAACATAGAGGATATGATATCACTACATGTTTCCCCAAATATAGTGGAGTATGCATTAACACTTGATTACCATAACACAGTGGAGAATACATCATTACATAATATCATGATATAACCCAATATCATTAATTCAACACTCAATCATCCAAATATAGTTACTAATATTTACACAATTCATGGAACACATTTAGAAAGCCTAAAAAATAAGGCACACATGAAATCAAACCAATTTCATTTTCAAAATCATATTCAACCCATACGCACCTAGAAACCATATAAAAACATATTTCACTCCATTCACACAATTCATAAAACCCACTTAAGAAACACATAAAGCATAATAAATTCATTTAATAATGTTAAATTCTGGAATCACCTACCACAAGCTTCGAAACATCCAAAATATTTTGGAAAACCACAACCCCACCACAATGGGAACCTATAAATGGAATATCATACCAAAACAATCAAGATCTATGAATAAACCCACTTTAGAGAAACCAACCCAAGGTCATACCAAAACCGTACCACAATGGTATAGAGATCTGTGCTGAGGGGTGACGAAGGTAGTGACTAGTGGTGATGGGTTGTAAGGTATGGTGAGGGGCATAAAGACACATCAAGGGGTGGTGAGGTTCAGGATCCGTATAAAGGGAGGTGAGGTTTGGGACTCTTAGGGATTCATCGGGTCGTAGCGGTCGAGGGTGTGGGGGTCAGGGGGAGAAGTATTGGGTTTGTAAAAAAACAGGTTTATATATAGTTTTTAATAAACCACTGCTAAATTATTTAAAAAATTAGCAGTTTTTTAATAAAACGCCACTAAAAACCACCGCTACAGGATAAATATGTTGTAGTGATGCGCATGGTTAGATAAAAATGTGTGGCAATCATGAGAGGGGTTCTTCGTTTTTTATAGTATAATTTTTTAGGTTTGGAACATGGTTTGGGAAACCATGTGGCTAGACTATGTGGGATGTCCCTTCAATCTTATAGGGTGTTCACAGTTGGAGGAAAATTTTTCGAACTGTGTTTCCAAACCATGTGAGTTGCCCATATCATTAAAAGTGTGAAATTCCTCTTTTCCTTAATGCTATTTTAACCATATTTTGGGGGTTTTCTCCCTTTATCAACTAAGTTGAACAAGGGGGGTCCATGAAACCCTCCACATTTTCTCTCCTTCCTCCATTAAATCTCTTTGAAGGATCATAGATGAGTTTCATTTAGTTTTTTTTTGATTCCCTCTTCTCCTCTTCCTTCTCTCTTAGTTTGTTGGTTTTTCTTTGGTGGGATCTCTCTTGGTCAAAACCTAGGTTAATGGTTGTCTTATGTGGTTCAATTTATTTGATGTTAGAGTGTGTAGATTATCTCTTAGAATGTATTCTAACTTATCCCAAAGTTCCATTGCATTCACACATCATTAAGGTAGGTGTTTCTATCCATTTCCATTCTGGTACATTCTTTTGATGCTTGAGATTCCCTTTAATGTTTTAAAAATGATACAATATTACTTTTTGTGTGTTATTATAAATTGTTTTGGTTTTTTCATGATGAAAAATATGTACTAAATGGTTTAAAATGGGTTTATTTAATTATTCTTATATTTAAATTCACACAAGGTGTTTGATGAAATGTAAATTGATCTGTTAAAGTGAAATTGGGTTCTTTGGGTGGTGTTTTCCCATGTTTATTTTTTGTAAGTGTGGTTGGGTTGTGAGTTGGGTGTTGTATGTTGAAATTGGGGAATTTTATGTTGAGATTCTTATGTGTGGATTATTTTGTTAGATTAAAAGAAAGTGATGGTTCATTAAAAAGGGGTTTTGGTTGATTTCATGGATACTTCAAGAGTGTTATTGGATTTTGGCACAATCATATGTTCATGGGGTGAACATAGGTATTGGAAAATAAAAGATAATGCACCTTGGATATCATGGTTCCATAAACCATGTTTGTTTTCAAAGGTTCCTCCTCCCTTCACTCTTTAATTTTCCTAATAAAGTTCCTTGATTTCTAAATTTTGAATTTGATGCTTCAAGTGACTTTAAATTTTATTTCAAACATGTTCTCAAAAACTTAGACCATTTGTAATTTTGTGATATGTTTGGTGAATAATTTGCATAAGGTAAGATTTGGAACTTTTCATTTTTTTCTTATTTTCACTTATCTTGGAAGTGGTTTTGGATTGGAAATATAAAGTCTCATTTGGTATTTTTGAATTGTAAGTGGTTTTTTATAGTGACTTTAGAAATAGTTTGTAAATGGATTTGTAAACATATTTGGATTGGAAATGTTGAATGCTTGGTTGGTACTTTGTGTCGCCTTGGGAAAGTTGGTTTTTTATGTGATATAAAGTCCTGGTTGGAATCTTGGAAGGTTTCAGAAAAATGATTTGAAATTTTATGTGATATGAAGGCCTAGTTGGAATCTTGGCATTTTTTAAAAAAATTATTGAAATCTTGGGCGGCATGAAGTCCTAGTTGGTAATTTATAAATATGGGAAAGTGGTCTAAAAACTTAAATGAAGTGACAGACCAGTTAGAACTTGTGTATGGATTGAAATGTGGGATGTGAACCTCTATAGTGGATTCTTCTGAGGTTAGGGAGGATCATATAGGTGGTTTTGATGTTTGGGTATATGAAAGCACAATGGTAGTGGGTTTTAGTTAAACCACATGTGTGAGGACCTCCCCATTCACTAAGTACTATTATCATTGGATTTATAGGTTTCATCTAGAGTTTCATGTGATGGTTTCTTATAAACCATGATTAGATAGGTTGTACCCCCTATATTTATAGAGAGACCAAGTGAGATGTGCTACATGATTGGATAGTTTAGAGAATCTAGTTGGTTATTGACTGTAGAGTTGCACCATATATTGGAATGTGAGTATGAATTGAGTACATCCAAGGATTACCTCTAGATATGTTATGGAAATTCCCAAGATATATTATTTGTATGTTCTGTTTATTTATCCCTTCTAGTTTATATCTTATTTTTTTCCTTCACTACCTATGTAGGCCATTTTTGGTCATCTGGTATTGTTTTTTATTTGGTTTTTTGGTTTTAAACTAGGTTTTGGAGTTTTAAACCATTTTCAAAAGGGAAAGTTGTGTGTGTTGTTTTGAAATGGGAACTCATGGAAATATGTGTTTGGTTGTTTAAAATTATTAAAATCTTATTTTACGAATGCATTTCAAATTTTGTTTTCAGATTATTTCAGGAAATGAAATGCATGGGCTCTGTGTTGATTATCTACTGAGTTGTTTAAACTCACGCCCTACTTGTGCCACTTGTCTTCAGTAAACCTGACCTGTTTTTTAGGTACAGGTATCTGGTTTGGTTTCCTTTGGAATAGGTTGTTATTGTGGTTGGTGGTGAAAAATAGGTCATGTGGATATCATGCAGCATGGTTCAGATTTAGTTTTGTATTTAGTTTTTGTTATGCTCATCACCTTTTGAATTTGGATTGTTTTTTATATTTATTGAGGTTCTGTTTTTGGGTTTTTCTATGCATTCTGTTTTGGTATATTGATCCTAGTTGTCTATTGGGCCAAATAATTCCCATTGGATTATTTTGATTCTAGGAACTAGTTTCCATACTATGGATATTGGGAATGCTCTTCAGTACTTATCTCAGGTCGGGTTAGGTGTTAGGTTGGATGGTAGCCTAGCCTAGTTTGTGGCAAAACCTTACCAATTACCTAATGTATATCCTTGAAAGATTATCTAGAGAGAAATATTTCTTTATAGAAATTAATGTTTCTTAATTTTTAAGTTTATCAACTAAAACCCATATGGAATTGTTCCATTTATATTTTTTGGTGAGTTTGATAACAAAATACATGGTGACGTTTTACCATTTCCATTATGGTATCGGTAATGGTTGTAATAGCCCCATATCCTTTTTTCTCTTAGCCTTACTTTTTACACATACCAAGCATTGTGATACAAACTATGTGGAATATCTCTTCATTCCATACCATCATAAATATTCTTTAAAATCTCTATACTTCTTTTTTACTTCATCTATGAATAGACAATGAAGAACTATGAGCCTCTTTTAATAGCTCCATCAAATCTGGTATGGATGGAATACATACAAGGTCCCCAAACCTTATAATTCCATGATAATAAAGGATGAAATTAGGAAAATTTCTCACCTATTTTTGTAGCTACACATCGTCCTTCTATACAACTTTAATAAATAGTTGAACGCTCATTTGAGAAATATGAGATTTATCCCCTTCCTTCATGATTTCTAGATCTATTTATAAAAAATAAAAAAAAATATTGGATCTTTTTTATCCTCATCATGGATAATCTAGAATTCTCATTTCGACTAAAAACGTCTTCCACCTTATTTTCTTTCCCAAGGTGATAATGAATTGAGTTTTTATAATCTTTAATCAGCTATAACCATCTTATGTGACACATATTCAACTCCTTCTATATGTATATATAAATTAAATTTTTTTGATCAATATATATATCACACTTTTCTCCATAAATATAATTCATCCATGTCTTTAATGTAAAAAATACCATATCTAATTCCAAATCATGATTTGGGAAATTTTTCTCCTGAACCTTCAATTTTTATGTGTTATAATCTATTACCATGTAATTTTATATGAGAATAAATCTCATTCCCTTGTTGGATGCATCATTACTGATTATAAGGCCTTATCCACTATATATTAATGTAAGAATAGGTGTGCTGACTAATCTTCTCCTTAGTACCTTGAAAATTTTCTTTCATTCATCCATTCAAAGAAACTTGGTTCCCTTAAGAATTATATGGATTAGATAGTCATGAAAAATTACCCAAAAACCATTGATTATATCCATCCAAACCAAGAAAACTTTTGATCTTAGTTATTGTAGTTGGTATAGGACAATGTTCAATAGCCTCCGTCTTTTAAGGATCCACTGATATACCCTCACTTGATATTATATAACAAAAAAATGAAACCTTTTATATCCATAATTCACACTTTTTTAATTTTACATACATTTTATCCTACTTTAAGGTCTTCAATAAAATTTTCAATTAATCTTCATGATCTTACTTTCTATTTGAATATATAATAATATCATCTATAAAAACTTCCACAAACCAATAATGGTAATCTCTATATACTATATTCATTAAATTCATGAAGATCGCATGGGTATTAGTAAGACCGAATAGAATCACTATATACTCATAGTGTTCATAACTTGTACATAATGTTATGTTGGGTATATCCTCATTATTGACCATCAATTGATGATATTAATAACAAATGTAAATCCTATAAAATTATTTATCTCTACACTATTGATCAAACAAGTCATCAATATGAAGTAGAGGATACTTTTTCTTAATCGTGATCTTTTTCAGATCCTAATAATCAATGTAAAGTCACATCTATCCATATTTATTCTTAAAAAATATTATAGGTGCACCCCATGGTGATTCACTATTGCATATATATCCTTTATCATGATTCTATTGTTGTTCCTTCTTTAATTATTGTAACTCAATCAGATCAATTCCATGTGGAGTCTTCAAAATGAGTGAAACAATATGTATGAGTTCTATTGAGAACTCAACATCATGATTTTATGGAATAATAGTAAAATATATTTTAAATACCTCAAAAAACTACCAAAAAATAAATATATCATCAATTTTGAGTTTATCCAAAACCATATTATATAAATGCCCCATTTTAATGGGAATCAAAACCCATACAATAGATATGATCTCCATCAGAAGTTCATATTTATTATCACACTAATAAATGATCATTGGTTAGTTTATAATATAAAATTCCACTTCCCTTTCTTGGAAATGGAAGTGGGATTTATATATATAAATCCAATATATTCCTAAGATAACATCAAATTGAAACAGAGGGAAAATAAAAAAAATGTTGGAAGAACATTCCCAAAAACATCAATAAGAGAAGAATCTTATAAATGATATGTGATCATCATACCATTAGGGGTTTTCACTTATAACACAAAAACTAATCATTTAGGTGGTATTGTGTTACCCTCATAAAATTATTCAGATATAAATGAGTTGTTAGATCAATATTTAAATAAGACATTGGTAGTTCTAGATTGGATGGTAAGTTTTCCTTTCACCGCATCATTATTTTACCCCTCATTAGAAATAGTGATCGCATAATATTTCCCTTTGTACCTCATATTAAGAGTTTTATGATGATAATAACCAACATTAACCATCTAATTTGATCACTTATTATAATTATTCCTGTACTCCTTGCATTTGAAATTCTAGAGTGGAGGTGGTGTGTTAGTTGGAGTCTTATTCGCTTACACTGTGTTAAACTACCCATTAATCGCATGTAAAAATGTATGGTCTTTATGAACCTCCCTTACACATTTAAATAACCTTCTAGTTCCATTCAAAAATATCCCTTGATTATTATTCCCATATTTTTGGAATTTATATGGTTGTAATTTCTTTCCACCATGTGATTTATTCAAGTTTTCATGAGAGTCAATCTTCTATTTCTATCAAAACTATGGTAATGGTGGGAATATCTAATTTCCATTTTCATAGAGACTACACATAAAATGATTTATTCATAGTTACTAAATTCACTTAAATATAAAACCATTAAAATTATTTTTTTTAGTCCACCAATGACTCGATCAACCTTACTTTCAGGCCAAATGATAATTCTAGAAGAGTACTGCAGAAATCTTGTAATATTTGTTTCATAGGTACCAATGGATTCATTATCCTTATACTTCAGCTCAATGAATTATTTATCCATGATTTTATGAAGAATAATAGGAAATTAATTATTGAAAAATAATCTCTTAAACTTATCCCACTCCATAGAGTCAATTTATTCTCATTCCCTCATGTTATTGATAAGGTTCCATCATTGATCTATTTAACCTTCCAAATGATAAATATCCAAAATGAATTTTTATTTTTCCAAACACTATAAATTAGAAAATATATTTTTAGTGGTACTAACCTATTCCTAAAAAACAAGTGGATCATAAAAACAAATAAAAAAATGTGGTAGTTTCCTCATAAAAGATTCAACATAACATTGTTCCCTCCTTTGCTCATTTGGAAAATCAGTGTGATTCATAGCTTGAGAAAGTTTTGTGAGCATAGAAACAAATTTATACATCCCATATCCCATATTATTTGGTTTTTCAAGTGGTAATTAATTTAATTTTTCATCACATTTAGTATTATCATGTTTTCTTTTGGTTTTATCCATTGATTTAAACCAATAATCATAGTGTGAGCAACACTAATCATAGTGGGAAAACACATTGTGAGTAAAAAATATTTATGGGTTTTTTAAATCAAGATGATTTCTTTTAAATCTATGAAACATTAGGTTTAAACTATCTCATCCATGATCATTATATTTTTAAATCCTTTATTATGGTTTTTAAAGAAATTTTGAATTAACTAAAGCATATCCCTTGGGAGTTTCAAACCGGGTGCACAGTAAGGCTCATAGTCATGTATTAGGTAATGATCGAGTCAAGATTGATGTGCCTTTTTCAGAGTTATTAAACCTAGGTAAATATGTTCCAAAACCACATCTACTTTTTGTATCTATATAAGGATATATTTCTAGGTAAACCACATTATCTATTCCTTACCAAAACTATTGGATGTTATCCTATTCTTAGGCTCATCCTAATGGTTCTGAATAAATTTTTCTCATCCTAGTTTCTGAAGGTTAACTAAACCGTTTTATGATACCAAAAATAATAACCTAGGATTATCATGCATAAATATCACATCATTTATATTAATATTAAACACATTTTAAAAATATATTCCTAATGACTATAAAGGTTTAGTGTCTCTGGAGACTAGGTACACAATATTCTTATTTAATAAAATATCTTAAACATCTCCCATCAGGATCTTACCCTTTTATACTCTTCCAAAACATACCCTACTTAAAATATTTATTCATAACCTCAGGAATGAAAACATAAGAATGGGTGAACTCAGATGGTCATTAAGGGTCAACATGGGATATATCATTCTATGATCATTTGAAATCATAAAATATGTATAAGGTAATATAATCCTGAACAAAACTTACAAAGTCCATACCCAAGCAATCATAGAACATAAAAATGAGTCTCATATAAACCCTTATCATTCTAAAAAAATCATTCATAAGATTGTGAAATCATCATAATTCATGAAACATAAGATCATGTCATAAAATTGTGGCACCAACATAGGTATAGAAACCATTTCTTTGTCAAGGTTAACTACCAGGATCATCAAACTTAGTAGATAAGGCGCCATCACATTTTTCTCATTGTGGATCTATCCCATCATCTTATTTCCCATTATGGATCAAGCATGTAGGCCTATTTTCCATTGTGGATCAAACCTGATGGCTTTTTTCCTCTTATTATCTAATGAGATATAAATCTTTACCCAATGAATTAGAGAGATATATATGTCTCATGCATCCTTGGTTATAATGTGACTATCATCCTTGGTTATAACGTTACCATTATCCTTGGTTATAACATAACCACCATCATGTATTGAAAAGAATCAATAAGTGTGCCACAAGATTATAAAACTTTTAACATATCATAAACCATGAAAAAAAGGGTCTCATAATCATTCCATCATAGCATAACCAAGAGAAAGGAAATGGGTATCACAATAACCTCATCAATTTATCATAGCATAACCCATGGAAAAGTAAAGGGTTTCATAAAATATCTTCATAATTATCATAAACCATCTAGAGATAGAATAAGGATGGTGTAATGGAATCATATCCCTAGTAAATAATAAGTAATATCAAATTATTTCAAATTATATGGAAAGTTATTTGGTAAAATCACTTGGAACGTTTCTTGAGGAAAAATATCCTTTCCACTTTAAAAAAAACTTTTTAAATATAAAAATTCTCAACAAAAATCAAAATAATTTTTAGAATCATTTTATTTGAAAATAAACTTGAAAACTTATTAAGTAAGCTTTAAATCATTGGTCGGTCATGATGGTATAAAAATTTGTTCATGTCGTACACATTAAAACAAATATTCCTTTTACATTTCAATAAAAGACAAAAGTTACTTATTTAGAACATTCATTGAAGATTCCTTTAAAAATATTTTTTAAAAAAGTAAAACATGGGTAAAGATGACAATAAAAATCATTGTATAATTATAAAATATTTCCTTAAATCATTTTTAGAAAACATAAACATGGAAAAAAATGGGTTTTCAACCGAAGAGAGAGATAAATTTTAGTTTTTCCTTAAATAATTTTTTTTTAATATTGATTACATAAAGAGATTAAAATTAATGGAAAACATGTTATTTCAAAAAATAACCATAGGAGAATAAAATCCATGTTTTTCTTGAATGATAGATCATAAGATATCTGATACATTTATTTCATGTATATATTTTATGATATTATAATGTGATGATTTGTGTATTTCAATGATAAATATTTCCAATTTTGGAATGAATTTACATGTTTTATGTTTTGTAATAGGGAATAACGAATTTGTGGAAAAGGAATGAAAGTATAGATAATATGATTCGAACGACCCTTTATGCCACTTCGCTTCACTCGCGGCATGACAAAAAAATTTTGGAGATGAAGCGGAGTGGGAAACTGGAAAGACATTGTTACACATCATTTTCCACAAGTACACATCATGACCATTTCAAGTGAAATAAAAATGAACTGGGAGGTCATGAAGAGCATACAGAGTGTGAAATACATGTACACAATGTGAACCTTAGGTACAAGACGTGACCAAAGTCAGAATCAATGTATGGAGTTTCTGCAAATTCCATGTGGTGGAGGAGAAATCGGATATGAAGTACATGATGTGTACCTTAGGTAAACATCATGATGAAGGTGATGCATGAAAATTAAAATTGATGTTGTAGTCCATGCTGCAGATTTTGGCTATAAAAGGAGGCCTCCAGCAGCCCTTCCAAATCACTCTAGGATGATCATAAGGAAAGAAACACCAAGGTACATCCCTTGATGATCTGAAGCCATTATTCACCACTATTCCTTCTCAAGTACCCTTGTATCCTACTATTATCATGAGAGAGTAGTATCTTTAGTTTCAGGTGATGTAATCTATATGGGGGAGTCTTTATTGGGATTTATTTCATTTATTATTCATGTTTTAGATTGCTGCAAACTACTTATCAATTCTAATAAATTCTATTTTCGTATTTCATGACCATTGTTGCGTTCTGAGGTTGTCCATTCTAATTTCATCAATTAATCTAAATATTTTTTGTATGAATGTTATGAAAAATAGGTTGGTTATGTTTAAATATGGTTTTGGGTCAACTAGTTTTGTGCTTTCACTAAGAAGATGATCATTCCAAAGGTGCAAACACATGATTAGGGTAGGTTACCTAGACCACGACCCCTGCTGACCCAATTCTGAAACTAAAACTGAATAAACATAGTCTCATGTAAATCCTGATAACATTACCCTAAAAATCATTGAACCTGGCATGTCCCAATCCATTTATTCAAAACCCAATCTTTGTTTCTTTTATTTCATTCCTTTTCCAAATAAACTAAATATTTTTTTTTTTTGTTTCCTAATTAATTTAAAACATACACTATTTCTCTGTGGGTTTGAAACTCAAACATTCGTTATACTAAATTTTAATTGAGTATCATAGTTTAGGTTTTATAAATTTGTTTTTTTATAGTAAAATTTGGAATTAACAATTCCCTATGGGGTTGTCAATCTCATCATTAGAATCATATCATAAACAATCCCGATAACAATGAGATTATAACATTAAACCTTTACCACTTTGGTATATTTTGTATTATAACACCCATGAAAGAAATAAAATTATATGAAAATTTATATACCTTAATTATAATTATAATTATCTTAAAATAAATTTATGGGTAGTATATATACCACACAAAAGAAAAAAAGTGTTTTATAAGTCATGTATCCCATGGAAATTAAAGTGAGAAAAAAATCCCTTACCTTAAATCTCGACTTCATTAATACACATTAGAATATATTTTATGATAAATATAAGTATATTAAACATATATTAAATAACCATAATAATATTCCTCATTCCATTTATTATTTACTTTTAACCTTTTATTACCCATTTATTTATAATTCCTTGCTAAAATCATGTTTTAGGAAATAACTGCTTTGTTTTTCATGTGTTTTTTAGTTTGGTATTTTTTTGTCCTTTTAATTTGATCATGGATCCATAATATCCTAAATTTTAAACATAAAATAAATATAATATATATTCATTATATATGTATTTATATTAATTCATTAAAATTAGATAAATAAAATGAATTACATCGTTCCTGGAGATGGTAGGTCGTACGTACGCATGTACGCTATTTCCATTTTCTAAAACGATGAATCTAAAGAAAAGTAAAAATTATATTAACCATATAGAATCATTTTATTTTATATATATCACATATGTTAATTAAATATATCTTTATTACCCTCCATGTAAAGTGTAAGTGAATAACGAATTGCATCTCTCTATGAGGTGGTAGTCCGCCATACACGTGAGTGATATTATCGTATTCCCACATAAAAGAATGTAATAAGGTATATGTAATGTTATAAAATAATAGATATTATTATTTTATAATTATCATATAATTATTTTAAATCCATCAATATATACATACATGAAAGGTGGTTATGGAAAATGAATTACAACGGTTCGTGAAGTGGTAGTCTGTTGTACACATGATCGACGGTTTTCTTTTCCATTTAATGGGAGAGGAGGTGAATATTGGGTATTAAATTAAGATAATAACATATAATTATATGGTATATACTAGTGTTATTATATAATCATAATTTATTAATATTTAAATTAGGTGTAAGAATAAATAAAATAGAATTTCTTAGTTAACAAGGATACCTTCTCTTCGGATAACCTCCTTAGGTTTACACCAAAATACTCCAAATGATGGATTTATAATAATAAAACTTCATATAATATGTAAGGAGGGAAGTTAGAAAATTATTTTTCTATTTTTTCTGAAACAAAAGTATTTATAATTGTGGATAGGATAGGAGAATTGGTATCCATTTATAAGAGGGGGAGAGGACGCACATGGAATTTTTGAAAAGAATAAAGTATAACCAGGTATTTCGCATGAAAAAAGGATTAAAATTGATCATTATTGTTCCTTAGATAATATAAGATCTAAATATTTTTATAAAATGGTATTCAGACAAATATTTAGGTTATTTTACCCCTTATCATTTAATTTTAACCCCCCTAGTAAACTCTTTTTAACATTAACTACAGTAATTAATTTTTACAATTTCTAATATTTATTTTCAAAAAAAATATTATACATTATTATATAATATTAGTTATTTTAATTATTAATATAAACTAAATTTTTCAAAATTTTATTCATAAAATTGTCAAATTTTAATTTAAAATTAAACCTAGACATGTGATGAAAAAGTAGTTTTCCAAAGAGAAAATTTTTATAAGTATAGAATGTTTTAATATAATATTTCAATATAAAATTGATTAAAATATAATATATTGGATTAATAAATTTTTAATTTAACTAATTTTACTTTTAAAACCATAATAAAATAAAATTTAGCTTATAAATTCTTTAAAAGAAAATATAATTTTTTATAAAAATTAGTATTTTTTACTATTCATTAAAAACATGATCTTTTCAAAAGATTATAAAAAATTAAGTTAAAGATAATTTTGATATGTAGATTTTTAAAATGAAGTTTTTTTTCAAATAAATTTTTTATATGTAGAAAAAAACTACTTTTATTTTTTTCAAAAAAACCAACAAATACATTTTTTGTAGAAAATTGTATTTTTTAAACATATAAACACTTTACTAAAAAAGTAAATACTTTTTTATCAATATATTTTATTTACATAAAACCATTATAATTAATATTTAAAATGTGTTTATTCCTATTCATTCTTATAATTTTAATGACTATTTTATTATGGTCATGTTTAAATAATAATATTAATTATATATCACTATTTGTTAAAACTTGGTTTTTCATGCAATGTAAGATCTCAAAGAAATCAAATTTATTTAAAAATAATGTTCATAAAAGCTCGGGGTGTTACTGTTCCAATCAATCCTTATACTTATATTTTTAATTATACCTTTTTGAATTTGCTTTCCTCTTTTTCACCATAACGATAGAATGTTTTCCATGATTTATGTCTTTATCTACTTGAGAAATCGTATTCAATAAATTTGGAAGCATCTTCTATATATTATTCATGTTTAAATTCACAGTAAAACTTAATAATATTGAGGTAAGTTAAGTGATAATGAGTTTTTTTCACTATTCTATTGGTATCATGAATCCTAGAATTTCTAAATTCTCAAATTATCCAATCATCTTAACAGTCTGGGGTATACCTGCAACTCCTCGTAGCTTTCACATAAATAGTGCCTTAGAGGTTCCATACCTCTTTTTTCTATCTTTATCTTGAATAGACAACATGGTGTAGTCATCCATGTATTTGTGAGGATTTTAGATCTCGTTATTCTTCGATGATAAGATGAGTAATTATACATCAAGTACATCATCCACATGTTTATAGAATACATTTTATTCATCCTAACTTTTATCTTTAGAGGGATCAGCAAGAAATGGGGAATATATTGAATAAAACTTTCACTCATGGAATAGTATAATCATATACCATTCCTTGAAGTTAACACTAGTCATGGTATTATCTTTCTCAAAAATATATTATAGGGATAGTGATGTGATTGCATATATTTTCATTTTCTACAAAAAAATATAAGATAAGATATTTAGTAATTTTTCTTTATTAGTAGTTATAATTTTATAAATTAATTTTATTAGTCTCCTACTATTTTAAGAAATACCAAAAACCCACACTATTAGATTTTAAATATCTTGTAACATGATATTCTTGTGATAAGTATCCATAATTCACATCAAGTAACCCAAAAAGAAGACAAATTAAATTATTTAAATTTATTTAGGTATGATTAACTTACTAACAACATTTAATCACTACTCAAATATTTTTTGAATAGAAACTCTAATCCTGAAATCTTATACTTGGGTTTCCTTAATTATTTCCTCTAAGAACAATGAATCTTGTGAGGGTATTAATCAAAACTCCTTGATAAATAAAATTTTTTTCTATGGGGACTATAATAATACTATGATATTTGGTTTCATCCTAAATTAAGTGATGAAATGTGTTTACATACTTAATATTTTTATTGAGAGGTTTTTTTAACTTATGTTTAAAAATTATTTATTTTATTCTTTACATGCTCATTAAATATTATCTAGAATTTATATAATTAATTTGACCATTTTTTATAAAATAATTGAAAGATAATAATTTCATTATATTTCATCTTAGTATTCTATTTAATTTATTTAAGTTATGTGATCACATTTAATCATCTAAATAAACCATTCTCCACATAAATAAATAAATAACCATGCACTAAAAAAATAAAATACATATGTTATATTATGATGATATTTTATCTATCAGTTGGTATATAGATAAAATATAAACTAACCTTGAACCAAGGGTAAATAACCATTTTGATCCCATGCTTGGATTAAGTTACAACATTTATCTTTTCTCTTATGTATCACCTTATAGTATTCAGCTCGACTTTGGTCATGAAATATCTCCACTTTATAGGTGATTCATCCTTTAAAAATGTTAACTTACTCAAAGGTGAATGGTATCAGAGGTTTAGGGTTACATAAATAAGTATTTTATACACAAGACCATATATAATAAATGAGGTAGGGATGATTCATAGATCACCATGTTTAATTTAACAATAAATTATCACATAATACCAATGTAATCAATAATTAGATTAAATAAATAAATTCAACACTTACAAAGGTTGATTAAGATCCTAATCAATCACAACATTAAATGACTATACATTTATAATTTCTAGAATTCATTTCAATTCATTCAAATTAAGATAAATTCATTTGAATTAATAAATTAATATATTAGTTAATTAATTAATTTTTTATCTTAATATTCTTTCCAAATATTCCTTGTGATGTGATAAGATTACCAACCTATTTTATTTTATATATTATTAATAATTTTATTTTTAATTTTAAAATAATACAGTATAATATGTTTACTTTTTAGGAAGCCCAACATGTAGTTTTTTATGTCGGATTAAATCCATTTGTGGAATTTAATATTTTTACAGCATAAATTATCCCTCAAAATTCTGTGTAACTCATTCTGTGTACGTTCATTATCATGTACTTTGTACTTACACATCATATAATCTTACACTATATGTCTCGATATACATGGAGTATAGTTATGTGGGTCAAGAAACATAGTATTCATGGTGTGTATAATCACATGGAATGATATAAATATGTGTGGCATTTACTTGTGACAATGCGTGTGAAGTACACAGTGTGCATGATAATGGTTATATGTATTATAGTTGAAATTTTTATAGTGTATTAATTATTAAGTGTGTATAACCATACAACACACTAAAAATAACTTGTTATGTACCAAGTGTGGAATGACACTTTCCATATGGTGTGTATATATAGCTACAGGGTATGTATTTTCTTCTAGATTAAAATTATCTCAAGTATTGACCCACATGACATGCCTAAAGTATCATCATGTACCTCTCATGGGTTTTCATATGTTATATGATGTGTATAATAGATACATGTCAAGTAATTCTCATTTGGTTGTGTCGTGTAGCTAGTAGTCAGTACACAACATGTAATAATTCCATGCAGTTGGCCACATGGCTTACCATGATTTACATGGGATAAGAACTATGTGGGGTAACAAGGTGTATACACCGGTTAAAATTCATGTAACACTTGTCAAGTCATGTTTCACATTGTTATTCAATATATGGCATGTAATGATGTCACATTCCAATCCATGTGAAGTGTCAAGATTATTAAAATCGCACCCTGTGTAGTTGACCATGGGTATACGATGTGTAATTTTTTGTTACACATCATGTATACATGTCTTGTAGTCAATATCCTTAGCACCATCGTGTGGGATCTTTGAGAATTATTTACATGTCTTAGATTGTTCTTGGTAATATGAATTCAAATAAACATTTTATCTCAAATTTTTTATTAATAATGAAATTCTAGAAATGAAAAACCTTCAAACAAAACATGGAAATTGATCAAAAAAATTATAAATAATTATAAATTAGAATATGATCACTCTAATATTATTTGATGGTTTTGAGGCATAGCGTAAGTAGTGGGTGAGTTCCCGATTTAGGTTTTTTTTTAATTTCTATAGATAAATATATAGAACATGACAAATCCAACCTTAAAATATTCTAGAGAGGATATTATATAGTTTATAATTAATTTAAAATAAGAATTACCCTAAATGAAATAATTTTTCTTGATCAATTTCCCAATATAAATCTTATGTCACTGTCATTGCGGTTGAGAATCCAAATGAGATCTACTGTAGTTATATCTGTACATGCTCTCTGAATCTTCTAAAAATACTCTTTTTATTCTAAGTACTATCTCAAAGTAACCTGGAGCATTATGTCATTATTTATTGATCACAACAAGAGATTACCATGTTCTCTATTTGTTCTTGATATGTAGGGTGTAGTATTTTCTCTTTATGGAATGAGAGAAATTCTTTTGATTTTATCTGTCACGACCCCCTCCCACCAAAGATTCCCCTCCTGAGCTGGCAATGGTGGAAGAGAGATAATGACCCCTGAGTCCCGCCTCCAGTAGTCCCCAGAGTGGCGACTAGCACCAATGGTATGAGTTTTCACAAATATGGGAGGCATTACCCTTTTTATTAATTTAATATTGGGAAATAGGATGAGTCAAACACCAAGAAGAAGAAAAGGAACAAGTATAGAAATATCCCAAAACCAATCACATATGCATGATTTATACAATAGTGAAACAAAAATACAAGTAAAAAAAAGCTCAAAGTATTGTACCAAAAAGTAAAGGAAAACAACAACAGCAACCAGCAGCAACTCACCCTGCCTGACTAGTAAGGTCTTGCACAGTCCTGAAAACCTGAAAGAAAACGTAGGGCGAGCATACAAGTATACTCAGTAGGGAAACCTAAATCCCTCGTGCACAAGTGGGGAGACATCCTAATGCCCCGTGAGAAAACAGAAGAACCAAAACCTAGCAAGAAATCTATCCACCTAGCCACACCAGTCACACTCACCAAGTAACACAAGTCAATAGAGTATAGTAGTAATATTATCAAAGTATGGGTACCCCATACCACCTTCCCAGTGGATACTGCTCAAGCCCTCACGCCTAACGCTCTGATGTTTCCCCCTCTTCCTGAGCTAGTGCCGCAACTTGGCCATATGAATCTCGGGCTACTGCCGCAACCTGGCCATATGAAGCTCCTAGTAACCTGTCGGCACACAATCCTCCGCCATCACATTTCACATCCCACTGGAACTAAATCCTCGGACATCACCACATCTCATCCCAAAAACACCTGGGAACCACATCACATCTCATCCCAAAGATTCTTGGGAAACATCTGTCGTAACCTACCCAAAGGATCTTGGCCTATAGAACCTGGAAGAGGGAGAATATGGGAGAATAGTAACCAGCCATCCACAATGTCCTTTGGATGTTGGTAATAACACCCTCGTCCCATGGGTGTTCGGCACATAGTACTCAACACGGGTGGGGTGCTTAAAGAAACATAGAAAGATAAATGTTTATATAATTATATCAACCACTCAACCCATCCTAAGGCTTCTACACAAAAGATCTGAGCACATGCCTTAGCACTGCTACCTTGAGAGTATGCACACAACAATCAATCCCAAATCCCCATTTATGTTTTCATGTTCAACAGCTTTAGTTGTCAATTCTTTTAACTATTTGGAAACTATCAACAACCAAACCAAATCGAGTGTTCATAAAACATATCCCTGCCAACCACAACAAAATTTAGGGAAAACACAAGTAATCACATACCAACTCCTTAACAATTTGAATATCATATCCATGTTTAATTCACTTCAATCACAATACCCCGCCGTTCTTTTATTCCCAAGTTCCACATATAAATTAATTTTCCACATTCCATGTTTCCATTACTTTTCCCCCATATATAATCCACCACAAACCACTTTAATAATATTCACCACCCATCATTATAGCCCCGCTGCCAAACATCATATCACACAACAACCCAGAAATTACCACTTCACACATCCCATAAAAAACAAACCCAACACCAACATGTTCATTATTCCATTTTGTTGAACCGAGGTGATCACACAAGGGTTACGAGTTTTCATTTAATCAACCAACTTTACGTGGCTAAAAAATTCCATATTATAGATAAAATTCCATCCACAATGAAATCCAGAAGGAGAGGGAAACACTTAATTGCATAAGAAAAGGCCCCCAACGACCGTGACTTTCAGTAGATAGAAGCCTATTCAATTTACAACATAATCACATAATAAAAAATGATAGAATAACAACATACACAATCTTCCACATCCCCATTCTTTAACCAGTTATTATCTTTATTTACTGGTTCAACTGTATCCCTCGAAAACAAGAGGATACCCACCCTGTATGATGCACAATTTAGAGAGACGAAGGTGAGATCCCTACCTCAATAGGTTCTGATGTCCTTCTACGAACACGAACACCACGATCACAAGGCTTCTCCCAGAGTGATTGCACCCACCAAGGACGTTGCGGCACCACCGAATCAACAACACAAGAAACTCCCTCAACACGGAGATCACATGTCGTAGCATGGAAAGAAAACGAGAGAAGTAGGATCACAAAGAGAATACAAGAACATAGGTTTAACATAACTTTTTAGAGTCGTTTTTCAAAGACCGTTGTACCCATCAATTATCAGCAGTCTCCTCGGTTAGAAACTGAATAGGTTAAGTCGAAGAATAGGGAATGGAACAGGGTGTATGGTGTTCTCCTCACTGACATGATCCCATAATCACTGAAGGATCGACGATCGGAGTCCGGATAAAGAAGTTAGAGGAGGAAGACTTCTCGATCATCCAAGATCATCGTTGTGCGAAGAAGAAGCGATCGGTCTGGAAATAATCTGCGACCCTTTCTTATATAGGAAATGAAAATTTAAAACGGTATGAAGCGTGTATTAATGAATACACGGTGTGACCGTCGCGTTACGCATTTTGACTGTTCAACACACAACACGTCACGCGGTTTCCACACGTTTTAATAATAATGATAATTATATTAATATTTGGTGTTTCGTTGACCTGAGGCATGAGTCATGGAAAGGTATTCATCATTGGTTTTAAAATGACCATCTTAATTTCAGGGTTACGCAGTCACTGACGGTTCGTCATTCCGACACCATATGAAGAAGTTACGGTCGAATTAAGATTATATAACCCAAAAATAATAATAACATTTTATATTATTATTATTTGTTTGTTTTCCTTGAAGCTCATACGCTAAAAATTGTCTCCCACTTTTGCTTTCACGCCCAAATCTCACCACCACCCATTAATCACACTTTTTTCATTTTATTATGATAATAATATTATTATATGAATATTATTCATTTAAGGGGAAAAAAGTAACCACTTACGCCTCCTTTACACACGAACGTCACGCCCCCCCCCCCCTCCTTTATTTTTTCCATTTATTTATTTTTATTTATTATATCATTTAATCCATATGATTTATTATTATACTAAACATGGGGAGATCCATGTACTGTGCCTCACCCTCTTCAAGGCGCCTCATTCTCCTCATTCTACCATACATCATTTACATGCACATGCATCATTAATATAATAAATATATTACATATATTATTATTATTATTATAATGGAACACCTCATGTTCAATATATTCACCCCTCACGTGTATAAGTGGGCGCACCTCCCCTTCTATTCACATCCATTGATTGTTTTCATATTATATTATATAAATATTATATAAGTTATATAGTATATACAAAGCAAGTATTCTTCATGCGACTCAAGAATAATAGAAATAATATTAATTCCCATGTCTTTTATCCATTATTAATTTAACTATATTATCATATTATTATACTAATAATATTATTAATTTCATATTTCAATTTAGGGAGAACATATGCACAACCATTCCATGTGACTCAAAACAATTTCATTTAATTGAATTAAATGACAATAAAATTAATATAACTTATATATTCAACCCCCTTTTTTGAATACACTTAATTTCATTAACCTCTCACTAGTTTTACGTCATCATTTTTATTTATTTCTTTTCAATAACAATAACATTTCATCAACTTATTTTATTAACTCACCAACATTGTTGTTTTTAATAACAATAATATTTATGCTCGTCGCATTGACCACGTTAAACCACCCCATTGGATATCTGAATCCGACCATACCACGTCAATGTCACATAACATCTGTCAATTTAATTATTTAATTATATTTATTTTATTTCACACTGATTAAATTGAAACCACTTTTATTAAATTAAAACCATTCAATTTAATAAACCTTACATATTTTTACGCCACCATTATTATTATTATTTTACATAATAATAATAACGAAAACACCCTTAATTTTATTAACACTTAGTCATTGTTATCATTAATAATTATCATTATTACACGCACCATGTTGACCATATCCAACTTTTACAAAGTAATGGACCAGAGAGGTCTGGGCCATTACATCAGATACCTCTCAAAACATTCTCATCCTTGAGAATTAAAAACCAAGTCAAAGAAGAAGAGGTACGAACAACCACCCCGTAAGATACCTCTCAGGGCACTCGTCATAACCGGAAACCAACCCACAACCCTAATAATATGAGTTAATAATTCCTTCTCCTATGTCAAGATATTATCCGCTTTAGGCGGCACTGACTTGCCTACACGGGTTTAATCGCATCCATATTAATGCGTCCCGATTAAGAATTAGGTCTTCCCACTTCCATATATTAGGGTTTTTCAAACTTACACTGCCCCAACACCGTATAAACGAAAAACATGTCGCCCGAACACATGGCTTGGGTAATTCTTTCTCCCATGTCAAGATATTATCCGCTTTAGGCGGCACTGACTCGCCTGCATGGGTTTAATCACATCCACATTAATGCATCTCGATTAGGGATTAGGTCTTCCCCTCCCAACATGATAGGGCTATTCTCGTACATTTAAAGAAAAGAGGGAAACAACATAGCTTTAAAAACTCACAAAAACAAGGTCCAGGCCCAAATAATGAGAAAAATAGAGTTCCAACAATGGAGTGTAATGTTCCCAAAGAAAACATAAATGAGAGCATTCAAGAAAACCCAAAAACATCTCTATTGATCCCTAGTCCTTCTAGAGATGTCACCTCTGCTGCATGCAACTATCCGTGCCCAGCTCCTCTGCCTCTCTGTTGATGTCCGCCTCCTCGGCCACATCTCGGTTTGGATCCTTGAGGAACTCCTTGTGGAAGGCCACCACCTGCTCCATCTCCCCTCAGAAAGACTAGAGCCTATTGCTGCTGGAAGGGTCAGGCTGAGAACTGCTGCTGGGGCTGGGGCTGAACCTGGTCAGTCCCACCGTACCGAGTATGGAAAGGGAAATGTCTACTAATATTCCCTTGATCCCCACAAGAAAAGCACCTTGGTCCCTGGCCCATGGAAAATGGGCGGAAATTGTGAGATTGGTATGGGACCTGCGGAAGTCTACTCCATGCCGGTCAAAACTTGGAAGGTCCTGTTGCTGGGGATCTAATAATGACCACCTCCTTCTTGGATGAACTTGGGTGACTCCTCTCTCACAGTGGACCTACTTGTGAGTGCATCCTCTCAATTATCTCTGCCTTCTTCCATACTTCCTGGTACGTTGGTAAGGTGAAAGGGGTCATCGTGAACCAAATAGAGGGGTGAAGTGCCTTCTCTAAATGTTTGGCTCGTGAATCCTCATCCGGAAAGAGATTTAGGGAAAATGGAGGAGATCCTTGAACTTGACCCTTAGCTCTCGCACTGACATGCTTCCTTGTTGGAGGTTCAGTAACTCCTGCCTCTTCTCGGCCTTCCTCGTCGAGGAAAGAAATTCCTCTCGGAATTCCTTCTCGAAGTTGTCCCATAGAACTTCTGTCTCATTCCATTCCCCAAGGTAAAGCATCCACCACTAACACGCTGCTCTTCACGGCTGGCTTCCTGCCAGAGGAACCCAGTACTCTGGTGGATCCCTGATCATCCCAAAGGTGATCTCGAGTTCCTCCAACCATCTCTCTGATTTCATATCTGAAGTGTTTCCTTCATACTTCTTCAAGATCTGTCATTGGAAATAATGAAATGTGCGCTTCCACAAGTCGTCTTTCTCCTCTCAGACAATAATTTTCTGATCGACCTTCTGAATCTGCTGGGCCTCGACTGCCCGAGTCACCCGGGGACGACATCCAGGTTTAATAACTGTACGTAGAACTAGTAACTCCTAATCCTGAGTTGCAAGGAAATTATTCTTAAGGTCCATTTTATCATTTTCAATTTCTTTCCCAGAATACCCAAATCAAGTAAAAACACAAGTCATTATGATGCATGTACCTTTCCTAGGGTCTCTACCCAGTAATCAATGCAGTCTCACTTGGTCGTTCGGTAAGCTCAGAGTCCTTGCATCGGATCACAGGGGGCCCTAAAATCTCATGTCCTAGTCGGTCTTCCCTGGACTATGTCATGTACCAAGATCAGCTAACAATGATGCCCTACCATCCCATGCAATCCTCACTGTACCTAACTCCAGAATTCATCTTATCTCTCAAAGATCACCTCTGATACCATTCTGTCACGACCCCCTCCCACCAAAGATGCCCCTCCTGAGTTGGCAATGGTGGAAGGGAGATAATGACCCCTGAGTACCGCCTCCAGTAGGCCTCGAAGTGGCAACTAGCACCAAGGGTATGAGTTTTTCACAAATATGGGAGGCATTACCCTTTTTATTAATTTAAGATTAGGAAATATGATGAGTCAAAAACCAAGAAGAAGAAAAGGAACATGTATAGAAATATCCCAAAACCAATCTCATATGCATGCTTTATACAATAGTGAAACAAAAATAAAAGTACAAAAAATCTCCAAGTACTGTACCAAAAAGTAAAAGAAAACAACAACAACAACCAATAGCAACTCTCCCTGCCTGACTAGTAAGGTCTCGCACAGTCCCTGTAGTCCTCCTGAAAACCTGAAAGCAAACGTAGGGTGAGAATACAAGTACACTCAGTAGGGAAACCTAAAGCTCCTGTGCATAAGTGGGGAGACATCCTAATGCCCTGTGAGAAAACAAAAGAACCAAAACCTAGCAAGGAATCTATCCACCCAGCCTCACCAGTCACACTCACCAAGTAACACAAGTCAATAGAGTATAGTAGTAATATTATCAAAGTATGGGTACCCCGCACCACCTTCCCACTAGATACTGCCCAAGCCCTCACGCCTAACGCTATGATGCTTCCCCCTCTTCCTAAGCTAGTGCTGCAACTTGGCCATACGAAGCTCGAGCTAGTGCCGTAACCTGGCCATACGAAGCTCATAGTAACCCGCCGGCACACAATCCTTGTCCATCACATTTCACATCCTATCAGCACTCAATCCTTGGTCATCACCACATCTCATCATGAAAACACCTGGGAGCCACATCACATCTCATCCAAAAGATTATTGGGAAACATCTGTCGTAACCTACCCGAAGGATCTTAGGCTATAGAACTTGGAAGAGGTAGCATAGGGAAGAACAGTAACCATCCATCCACAATGTCCTTTGGATGTTGGGAATAACACCCCCCGTCCCACAGGTGTTCGGCACGTAGTGCTCAACACGGGTGGGGTGCGTAAAGAAACATATAAAGATACATATTTATATGATTATATCAACCAATCATCCCATCCTAAGGATTCTACACAAAAGATCTGAGCAAATGTCTTATCACTTCTACCTCGAGAGTATGCACACAATAATCAATCCCAAAACCGCATTTATTTTTTCATGTTCGACAGCTTTAGTTGTCAATTCTTTTAACTATTTGTAAACTATCAACAACCAAACCAAATCGAGTGTGCATAAAACATATCCCTGCTAACCACAACAAAAGTTAGGGAAAACAAAAGCAATCACATACCAACTCCTTAACAATTTGATTATCATATCCATCTTTAATTCATTTTCATCACAATACCCCACCGTTCTTTTATTCCCAAGTTCCACATATAAATTCATTTTACACATTCCACATTTCCATTACTTTTCCCCGTATATAATCCACTACTAACCACTTTATTAATATTCACCACCCATCATTGCAGCCCCACTGCCAAACATCATATCACACAACAACCCAAAAATTACCACTTCACACATCCCATAACAAAACCAACCCAAACCAAAATGTTCATTATTCTGTTTTGTTGAACCGAGGTGATCACACAAGTGTTCTGAGCTTTCATTTAATCAACCGACTTTACGTGGCGAACCAATTCCATATTATGGAGAAAATTCCATCCACAATGAAATCCAAAAGGAGAGGGAAACACTTAATTGCACAAGAAAAGGCCCCCAACGACTGTGATTTTCAGTAGATAGAAGCCTATTCAATTTACAACATAATCACACAATAAAAAATGATAGAATAACAACATAAACAATATTCCCCATCCCTGTTATTTAACCAGTTATAATCTTTATTTACTGGTTTAACTGTATCCCTCGAAAACAAGAGGAAACCCACCCCACATGATGCACAATTTAGAGAGATGCAGGTGAGATCCCTACCTCAACAGGTTCTGATGTCCTTCTACGAACACGAACACCACGATCACAAGGCCTCTCCCAGAGTGACTGCACCCACCAAGGACGTCGCGACACCACCAAATCAACAACACAAGAAACTCCCTCAACATGGAGATCACATGTCGTATCATGGAAAGAAAATGGTAGAAGTAGGATTAGAAATAGAATACAAGAATAGAGGTTTAACATACCTTTATAGAGTCATTCGTCAAAGACTGTCGTTCCCGTCAATTACCAGCAGTCTCCGCGGTTGGAAACTGTGGAGTGGAAGTCAAAGAAGAGGGAATGGAACAGGGTGCACGGTGTTCTCCTCACTGACATGATCCCGCAGTCACTGACGGATCGATGATCGGAGTCCGGATGAAGAAGTTAGAGGAGGAAGACTTCTCGATTGTCCAAGAGCGTCGTCGTGCAAAGAATAAGTGATCGGTCCGGAAATAATCCACGACCCTTTATTATATAGGCAAAGAAAAGGTAAAACGGTATGCAGTGTGTATTAATGAATACATGGTGTGATCGTACACCCATTACACATTTTGACTGGTCAACACAGGACACTTCACTCGGTTTCCACGCATTTTAATAATAATGATAATTCTATTAATATTTGGTGTTTCGTTGACCCGAGGCATGAGTCATGAAAAGGTATTCATCATTGGTCTTAAAATGACCGTCTTAATTTCAGGGTTACGCAGTCACTGACAGTTCATCATTCTGACACCATATGAAGAAGTTACGGTCGAATTAAGATTATAAAACCCAAAAATAATAATAACATTTTATATTATTATTATTTATTTGTTTTCCATGAAGCTTATATGCTCAAAATTGTCTCCCACTTTTTCTTTCATGCCCAAATCTCACCACCACCCATTAATCACCCTTATTTTCATTTTATTATGATAATAATATTATTATATGAATATTATTCATTTAAGGGGAAAAAATGAACCCATTACGCCTCCTTTACACACGAACATCACCCCCCCCCCTTATTTTTTCCATTTATTTATTTTCATTTATTATCTCATTTAATCCATATTATTTATTATTATATTAAACATGGGGAGATCCATGTACAGCACCTCACCCTCTTCAAGGCGCCTCATGCTCTTCATTCTCCCATACATCATTTACATGCACATGCATCATTAATATAATAAATATATTACATATATTATTATTATTATTATAATAGAACACCTCATGTTCAATATATTCACCCCTCACGAATATAAAGGGGTGCACCTCCCCTTCCATTCACATCCATTGATTGTTTTGATATTATATTATATAAATATTATATAAGTTATATAGTATATATAAAGCAAGTATTCTTCATGCAACTCAAGCATAATAGAAATAATATTAATTCCCTTGTCTTTTATCCATTATTAATTTAATTATATTATCATATTATTTTACTAGTAATATTATTAATTTCATATTTCAATTTAGGGAGAACCTATGCACAACCATTCCATGTGACTCAAAACCATTTCATTTAATTGAATTAAATGACAATAAAATTAATATAACTTACATATTCAACCCCATTTTTTTAATACATTTAATTTCATTAACCTCTCGCACATATTTTTACATCATCATTGTTATTTATTGCTTTTAAATAACAATAACATTTCAGCAACTTATTTTATTAACTCATCGACGTTGTTCTTTTTAATAAGAATAATATTTACGCTCGTCGCATTGACCACGTTAAACCACCCCATTGGATATTTGAATCCGACCATATTATGTCAATGTAACGTAACATCTGTCAATTTAATTATTTAATTATATTTCTTTTATTTCACACTGATTAAATTGAAACCACTTTTACTAAATTAAAACCATTCAATTTAATAAACCTTACATATTTTTACGCCACCATTATTATTATTTTACATAATAATAATAGCAAAAACACCCTTAATTTTATTAACACTTCTTCATTATTATCATTAATAATTATCATTATTACACACGCCGTGTTGAACATATCTGACTTTTACAAAGGAATGGACCGGAGAGGTCTGGGCCATTACATTATCCCTTTTTCATAATAACTATATAGTGGTTATAAAATTAAATAAGTCAAGATTTATGCTCGGGGTTAATATTTGATAATTGTAAAATGTCCATTTGTCAATTATTAATTATAAGTAATTTACCATGTCAAATAACAATATATTTATTATTATTATATCACATGACATGTTCATATTTAAATATCATTTGTCAAACAAATAAATCAATATTTATTTAAATGATATTAAATAAAATATATCCTTTTTATCATGCTCTTAACTCGATTCACCAATCCTCCATAAAATTTATCAAACCATTGAATAATTAAATATTTAATCAAATAAATATTATTCATTTAATAAAAAAATATTTTATGCAATAAACTCATGAATAAATATTTATTTTAGTATTCACATAACTAAATAAACATTTACATTAATCTATTCACTAAACAGGTGAATAAATATTTATTTATTTATTACCTTATGAATAATAAAAAAAAGAAAAAATTCAACTCATATATTATAAACTCAAATATGTGGTGATTGAATATATGTGATCAATAATACTAGAACAATTATTTTTCCAAAATATGAGAATAATATTTATAATTGATATAAAAGTAAATATAATTTAATGAGATTCTAGAGACACTTAGTGTGTGACCCTTTGGGTATATTTCTCAATTACATTAAGTAAACTTACCTAAATTGTACAATCATCATCTAGAAACATGTCAATAAACTCATAAATAAATAAGTTTAAATTGCAACAACAACAGCATTCCTATGAATACTATTATACAATATAGTCCCTTTTCCTTGATATACCTTGAAGAAGTATAAATACTTTTTTCATCAACCTATAATATTTATTTATCTTTCTTTGAATTTATGAAATGAAATTGTTAATGAAATACCATGGATATGGATTTAATCAGACACTTCCATTTCAATCAAAGGGCCAAATATATCTTATTTTATTAACTCGTAAGGTAAAAATACTTTCTTAACTTATTAAATAATTTCATATCACTTATGATGAACCTAACGTATGTTACCTCACCATGATCATGTGTCGTCATGGTTTTTTTCATACATCAAGGTATGCGATTCGTGGTATATATTAAAAATAATTTCATGTTTAAGGACCAATACAGAAATCTGCAAATAAGAATATCTAATTAATTAAAAACATGTGGAATTCATATTAGATGTTATGTCCTCATAACCTCACTTATTGGATATTACCAAGTGAGGAATTCATAAGAAGAAGTATCAATGTCTATTGATCCCCCAAAACATGATTATAAAACATCATCGATTTCATGTCAGACAAATGTTATTTAGACCATAGGATATATGTTATATAATAATGTCATATCATTTCTAGGTTCTCATTATTGCAGAGAACTATTATAACCTTTTGATGTTACAAATATTTTAAGAGAATAATAACATTAATGTTACACAAAAGAACATTAATCATGGGATAAGATATTTATTAATATTTTATTAATCAAAATTTTAAAATTAATTAGTTATATGGAACCACCTCTAATAGTTTCCCCCTTAGCTAACAATTAGGTTGAATACACCCACTCACCACTATTTTTATTCCACACAACTAATTTAATTATACATAAATGAGGAAAAATTAGTGTCCACTTACCTCTCAATCAAATTAAATATTTTATTATTTTTATATTATTACACACAGTATAATGATATTTTTCCAATATAAAAATCATCGAAACAAAGCTATATTTTTAGAAAATATTCACTCTTGCAACTCCAAGAATTAAGTTCTAATGGTTTTTCTTACATTCACTTCAAATAGTTATAAACACCACAATTAAACCCCAATCCCCTTCTAAAAACTTAAAAACTTCTAAATGACCATCACCTCAACTATAATACTTGAATTCATTAGATTTTGGTTTAGGGAACCTTTCTCTCTTAAACATATTCTTGGTCACAAAACCTTTTCTTTGGATTGGTTAAAGTTTTTTTTATGATCTTTCAAATCAAAATATATTCTCAACTAAACATGTGTCTTATATCTATAACAAACTCCAGTGATCCTATTTTAACAACCATTGTACCTAAAATTTGGACTAGTTGGAATCTTAACCCTTGATAGCTCCCTTGAAATAGTGTTTTAAGAAATATTCACTAAAACAACCTCCCACTATATAAATATTCACCCGCATGACTTATAATAAGAAATTTTTCCTTATCAAATATAAAACTCAACACTTAGTTATCATAAGTCAAAACATTCAATCATTAATCACTATTATCTTTCACAATTTTTTATCACTGGTTAGCCTCCGCTCCTTGACTTGAAAAGTATCAGTAGTGTGACCCTATATTAGAACCTCTCAATGGATAGATGCAGGTAAATCCATCTCCTAGAAGTCGCTTGGATCAATACCCACTTAGGGGATAACCTAAACCAAAAAAAATAAGTAAATCAAATGATTGATTATCATAAATGCTTTTAAAAAAATTAAATTATTATTATAATTATTATTTAAAAAATATTATTAAAATTTATTATTCATTATTATTATATTATTATTAATTAAAAATATTTTATTAATTAATTTTATTAAAACTTAAAAATAAAATAAAATTATTTTATTTAATTAAAAGAATACTTAAAAAATATTTAAAATTGAAACAATTTTAATTTATTTATTTTATAAATTAAAAAAATGAGTTAATTTAAGAAAAATATGAAAAATTAAAAAATTTATACCACATTACAATTGATAAGTCATTTAAATAACATAAAACCATAATTATCTATTTAAATTCATTATTTCCAATTCTAAACATCAAATAATTAACACTTGGGAGTAATTGATTAAAATTAACAAAATTTGTACAACAAATAAAAATTATATAAATTAAAAAAATATTTTACCTTGTTAATTATTTATTTGGTTAATAAATAAAATTTAAATGAAAAAAATGACTTAAAATATAAACAATTAAATAATAAAAAATATCATATAATTAAAAAAAATCAAACATGCCTCTCATGCATGTTAGTCGCATCCTTAAAAAATCACCAGTTATGCTCTTAGTCCTATACATAAAAAAGGAAATCTGTTTACCTATACAAACTCTTGACTACACATTTCTTATGCTTCATTAGAATCTCATAAACCATTTACCCATACTTTCCATCACTAAAGGAATCTCCATGCCTTGGCTTATCCCTCTCTCACAAGTTACCCTTACACATCAAAACTCATCCACAATAATACAATCAAAGCACCCTAATCATTAGCTAACCTACCTGAATCACTAATGTTATATATCATATCTCATATTTTATAGTATCCCCCACCAATTATATATACTATATACCCTTATAAGACACAACATTAAAAGCATAACCAACACTTTCCTCTCATAGAAACCTCAAAATATCATATGAAACACCCCCCCTCTAATATTCCAATAATATCAGGTATCCCTATATCGATACTACACAATATACAAGAAAATATTCATGTATCCATGTGCATATAAATGTTATAAATCTCTTATAATTTTCATCATGGAAGTCTCCACATAGTGGGATCAGTTAAGTGGAGCATTATAAATAATTTATTCAAGAAAAAAGTGAATAAGTAATTGTTGATGTTTTAAATAACTTAACCCCTTTATTTATTTGATAATGGAATCCTTAATCAGACATAATCATGAACATGTCATGTGATCTTACATGCTAAGAATTATTTTTTAACTCATGCTTCTTTCCACCCTGGTAAAAAATAAAAACCATGATCAATACCATTACAACATCATACTTATCAAGAAAAACACAATTATTACAAAAAATATAATACTAAAATACTTTCATTACACTTTATAACATCCCTAGCCTGGTCACCAACATTCGGCCTGATTTGGGTCTATTTCCCCTCTATATATTCCAGTATCTTCTAACTAGTAGTGAGTGTCTGATAATACCATGTAGAGAGACTACCCTCTCAATATCATTACAAGAAATAAAAATACAGCCACTTGAATAACTATAATAGGTAAAACATAATATTAAAATTAAATTATAGTGGAAGTTATACCATAAATAAAATAATATGTAATTTTATAAAAAATTATACACATGCAGAACATATAGTGAAACAACCTAACAAATATTCTCTTAAGGTTAGATCATATACACTATAATAAAAACTAAAAAAATAAAGGATACTCTACCACTATCCTTGGAATAAAATTAGACCAATATTCATTATATTTTTAGTCTTCTAAAACTCATCTTCCTATATAATTTTAATTTCCTTAGTCTATATTCCATCCATGAAGTATATATATTGACTAGGGTGCATTTGTAGATTGTCATCATAAAACTCTATAGGTCATAACCAATGGGGTCCCTAATAATAACTGTTACATATGTTTATGCATGTTCTGAATAAAATGAATCCAAAAAAAATCATATGAATACACTAATTGAAACATTGGGTACTCTATAATTCATAATAATAGTAGACTAACACAAGCTTTTTTCAATGTTAGTGTCAAGTCTGAATATATTACTATGAACATGGTGGGTCAATGAAATATCCACCTATAAGAGGATTACCTAGAAACCTAAGTAACTAGGTTTTTACAGCACTCATATAATCAATACTCATGTATCCCTAATTTGTAATCTCATTCAACCTATTTAAATAACTCAATCTCATAAATAGAATCTCGCCCAACCAGTTCACAATAGTCACTTTTCTTTGGCAGGGCTCCCAACTAGTTTAAAGGAATTACTTTCTATTGGAATAATTCTCAACCAACTCATAAGGATCACTTCCTCTTTATTTGTATCTTTAATAACGCATAATAAGAACTAATATATTAGTTAAAATATCAACCAAACCTTCCATAGTAACCGTACACTTATTTTACATATCACCTAACTCATTATAAAAATATATCTCTTAGTTAGCATTATGACCAATCGGCTCATATAGTATTTCAATTCTATATGTTTTTGTATCGACCAACCTATCCACTCATATAAAAGTTTTTATTAGTTGGAATACCTCAAAAATTATTTAAATAAGGCCTAATTGAGCATCTAATCAAGGTAATATGGTATCTCTATATCGCTGGAGGGTAAATAATCATATCCTGAATATGTTTTCATAATAACATAGGTGGGAATCATGCCCCATCTGAAGTCATATTCCTATCATCATAGGAATCCAATACATCCCATCTTAAATATTTCTGAATAATATAATCATTATTCTTATTCATTCCTCATGTCCTTCAATCTATATTTGAAAAACAACATTTAGAATAGTCCCAACTACAAATAAATTTACCCTATAGTAGTTCAATACCTCCACTCATGTTAGAAAATAGTTTTTCTATACCATATAACCCACTCTATGTCACAATTAACCCCTTAAGGGTCACTTATCCCAATAGATCACTTTTAAATCACCCCAAACACTAACCCCAAGGAAAAATAGTCCCCAGTAGTAAATTCACTTGTTCACCCATGGTAAAAATGCATTTACATTTCACTCGAGGCTTATATGACCTCTCTTAATGAACCCAACTCAATATCATAGGATATCCCTATTTTATAACTCAAACCTCATAGGTTTCTCAAGTATACCCTTCATAAGATCACCTAAAACCCATCACTCTCAATAGAAACTCACCTTATAACATACAAGTACTCAACTCTGAACACTCCTTGATGTTCCACTCAAAATAAACGCTAATATCGTCACCTAAAAAATCATGGAGAAACCAAAAATTTAAGAGAACATGTGTGGTATAACTACCTCATCACAACTATCATATTCTCTCATAACCATGTTAATCCCCCTGACTAATTATAGGTTCAAATATAATCACTCACCAACACTTTCGTTCCACTCAATTCATGCACTTACATATAAATGAGTAAAATTTTGGCTCTACTTACCTTATAACAAAGTTATCCCATTAATCACTATGCTCACTCCACTCATCCAAACCTTCATTTGTCCTCATCCATCCATACACACCTAAATTAGTCAAGGATCTATTTAATTCAATTATAATATATTTATAATCAATTTCATATTAAACTATTAATTTATTAAATTGTAAATTATTTGAACTAAGGTTTTTTATGGTTGAAATTTATGGAATTATTGAATAATTTTAGAACCTATATATATATTTTGGTAAAGTTTTGTTCTTGTTGTCAATTCATCACTAGAAATTGAGTTAAATGATTGTTATTTGGTCTAGTAGGATGTTTAGATAAGTTTGGTGGATAATAGATAAGTTCTAGAGATAATTTTATAAAATAAGATAAAATTATAATGACATCAATATAGTCACACCCTGAAGGGTGATACATATGAGTAAACAGAAGTAATAGAAAAGAAAATGGTGTTATGGTTAGTTAGTCACATAAAAATGGATTGAGTCACACCATAGAGGTATTGATCACACTACAAGGAGGACCCTGTGAAATATTTGATTCAAACTTTTTTTAACAAATCTTATATAATTCCATAATCGACTATATTATTCTATAAAAAAATGGTGATATGTTGTAATATTTATCCCATGGAAAATGCCACAATTCTGGTTATCCTCAGCGAAAATGATCACTCTAAAACATGGTGCATCATGCCATAAGTTTTTTGAAATTAATTAATATTTTGATGATCATGTCTCAATTTATAGAGTTTTGAGATGATTTCAATGTAAAATCATCATGTGAAAAGTGGAAAGTTAAAAGGGGGTGGATTTTATATTGATTTTTAAGAGGTAATAGAGATTTATATGATATAAAAAATTTATTAGAGAAAATTGATTCATCGTTAATTTTTTAGATAAGAACTATTGGTGTAAATAACTACATTGAAGATATAGATTTAACATTATATATTGAAGAATAATAAAAACATAATTTTCTTTTTGTGTTGATAATACCAATTTAAATTGTTAATAGTGACCTTTAAGTATTCTATTTTCTTGTATCTATTATTTTGAGTAGTGTATGTATAAAGGGTAGGAATGTGACCCTAGAATTTGTACTGAGTAACATTGTAATCACATACAGTGTATAGTGATATCCCCTATATATTAGCACATTTTTATGCGTCCTCCTTGGATTATTCTTTATAGTGAAATAAGTAAATAACTATATATCATTATATTTATTTTTTTTCTATAAACTGATGAAATAGACTTGATATTGAAACTTTCAGTGTGTTCTCAGAAATATTGGAATAGGATCTATCAGAAGTTGAAGAAAAATAATGGAATAATTAATTCACGCTCCACCCCCCCCCCCCTCCCCACACACTCTCTCAATCTTATGAATTTTTTGTGATGTTATGATTTAATAAGTTGTATCATTTTTTAATGACCACTGATATTGAGGTATTTAATTTATTTAGTTTTAATTCATTTTTATGTTTTTATACCTATTTTCAATATTATTTTGGGAGTATGAGGTGAAGAGAAGAGCGGGGGTGAATTTGGAGGTCACTTGGTTAGTAATTACCCTAAAAAGGATACTAGGTAACCATATTTAGGGTCTTGAGTACCCGATAGAAAATACAAGGGATAAAATCCATTATACCTACTATTGGGTGCTCGGTGGGCTCTCATCAAGTGCTGAGTGAGATATTGAGTGATTAGTGAATCCCATGTGGGTACCTAGTAGATCTCGGTGAGTTTTCTAAAATGAAGGATAGTTTCATATTTTCATAACTATATATTCATTTCTTAAATCTAGATCACTTTGTTTTAGGTATATCTTGGATAAATTTTGATTGAATTTTGGAGATAGAAATCCCTCTATTCATTCCTTATCTCAAGCTTCCATTCTACCTTCATTTGATCTTGGATTTTATATCTAATTGGTGTGTTGGATTTTTCTTGGTAAGTTATTCATGAATCATACATTTTTATATGAAAGATATGTGGTTTATATTATTCTGTGATTATAATTCTCATTATATTTCTTTTAGTTCATTGAAATTTAGTATTCATGGGTTCTTGGAGTTTTTAGAGGAATTTGCCTTGATAAATTTTCTTATATCCATTGTGGTAGGTAACCTATTAGTTTATTATGGATTTAACATGTGTTTATACATGAGTTATAAAGTACTTTATGCTTTAAATTTCATTTATGTTCCATCTGAATTGGAAATTATTCTTATTATTGAGATATAAATTTACTATGAATTATTGATTGATAATCAAGAACTTAAAGTATAGGATTAAGTATAAAATTTAAATGTTTAATTGTTATGGTAAATACCCTAATTAAATTATAAAATTAAATAAATATTAATGTGGTGGTTTTAGATGGTTTAACATGGCTATAAATTATAATGTAATGGGATAAATGTTGTGTTAGTGTTTAACACTGCCTTATAAATTCTTATAATGTGAGAATAAAATCAATTTTGTATGTAAGGATGATTTTAAGTAGTTTACTATGTAAAATGAGTGACATTTATATGTTATTGGGAATATTCATGCATGAATATAGAGTAATCAATAGGAAAATGTAGCTAGGTTTCCTTGGAATTTATTATATTCCCTAGGGATTAATGTATCTATTTTGTGAAAATAATATTGTTATTTTCAAGCTATAAATGGTAATTTAAATGGATAAATGGAATTATTAACTTGGTAAAGTTTAAGAATATAATATTAGCTTAAATTTTGGGATATTGAGACCATTTTAAGGTTTCCCTAGGTATGTTTTCTCACTAAAATTATGATTTATGTTATTGGAAATTGATTTGTTTATTCATATAGAATGTATATGATATTCAAAAGAATATAATGTAAACATGAGTTATCATTGGCCAAAATTCATATGTTATATTGTGACTTAAGTTATGTGTGAGATGTTTATAACTATTCATGTTGTGATATATTTAATCCATGATAATGGTCACTTGAATGTGGCTTATGGTGGGCTCAAATGTAATTATCATGATATTGAATAGTTAACCCAGAAGGGATGGATATATTTTATACCGCCTTATACCATAGTTATCCTTGATGGTATATATGTGTGATATTTAATTATATTAAATGGTTAACCCTGATGGTTTTGATGCATTTTATTCCATGGTTTGTGAGTGAATGGATTTTATTGCGCTATATTCATGGTAGTCCTTGGGAAAGGTTTGGATTTCATATTGAACTACAATCATGTTTTATGATCCTCAAATATCAGCATTGGATAAAGTAGGTATGACACTTTTGGGTTTCATGGTTTTACCTAATATTTTATTTTTCATTTTTAAATTTATATTAATTGAATCATTTTTTATTTACATTATTTATATATACACACAAACTTATTTCTTAAGGGTTCAAGGTTTGTAGTGTTTTCTACTGAGGATTTTATTTTTACTTATTGTATATACACACCTAGTATGTATATAGATATGATCATGTTTTATGATACTAAAATATAATCATTGGATCAATTATTTATTACACTTTTGGGTTACATGGTTGTGATTAATTTTTTATTTTTCATTTATAAAATTGATATTAATTGAATGATTTTGTATTTACACCATTTATATATACACATAAACTAATTTCTTACGGGTTCAAAGGTTGAAATGGTTTCTACTGAGGATTTTATTTTCACTTAATGTATATACACACCTTTTGTGCATAAATATTACATGAATGACATTTATGGTAAATAAAATGGGTCTTTATATCTATGATTAGTGTCTTCGTGCATTATGGGGCTTAATTCTTGGTCTTGCAGAGTCCTAGGAAGTAGGTTGTCACTAATTCCTTATTTTCTCTTTTTCATTTGTTTTTCTTATGTTTTGGAATACATGATATACCTTTGATTACTATTTGAGTGCATTAAATTTTTTGGTGCAATGATATTCTATTTTCATATTATTGAGTTGTTGTTTATGTCTTTATGTATTTATTTATTTTATGATGGTTATTATCTTTTTACTTCATATGAAAGACCATTAAAGGTAAAAATATATCCCCCACATGTATCTTAAACCCTCATAACTATTCATAATCCTCTATTTCTTATGGAGTTCACTTGATACCATGTGGTATTTGTCCTCAATGTTGTGGTCACACTGGGGTGTGTCTTTATAAAATGGTATAAAAGTTATTCTTTCTTAGTGTAATAGTATTTGAGTTATTATAGAGTGGATAATTGGAGTCGAGACTTGGTATGAAGGTTATGTATGGTTACCTATATAGTATGACCATAATTTAAGTCTATGTTTTTATATAGTATGATATTTTATTTTCTTAGTTTACCAATGATTTTAGTGTTATACTCAGTTAATTAAGGGTTGGTAGCAGGAAATCTATGCATCATTCTTGTCATAAAAGAGCTTGTCATGTGTGTTTGTATGTTCATGTGTTTTTGGAATTACCTAGCATAACTAACCACCTCATGAACATGTGTATGAAGTGATATGTGATATATATTTTTTATGTGGCCTTATTTTCAATGCTAATGGGTGTAATGATTATTTTGTATAATTATGGTACCATAGAGGCAAGTCAATGAATATCAAGAAAAGAAGGTTGAGTAGGAGTGATCTGATGAGGGGAATATATAGGGGGAGTAAAGCATGTTCACTTGGTGTCTAAATAGGGTAAATTGGTGGAAATTAAGATCACTAAGATTTTATTGAAGTTGGTCTAGGGAATATAGATGAAGTCTTCCCACGAAGTGGTTATAGTTTCATATATGGTTTTTTTGCACAAAACCCTCCTAATTTAATAGGTTATACTAGACCTCATAGATCTTTAAAATGGCTATAAATCATGTATTTGACCTTTAGAATGATCAGTGCACCCAAAGGTAAAAAGGTGAAGATGGAGGTATTTATGCTCATGGGTTCATTTAAATGCTAATGGGATATCTTAGCTCGGGCAAGGGGGATAGAAGGGTTTCCATGGGAGGTATTTTATGTTCTGTTCATTGAGAAGTTTTATCCTCATACCATGATGATAGATAGTGTACAAGATTCCATAAATTATAAGTAGGGAAGTATTTTTTTATCAATTATACTTTTAAGTTCATAGAGTTTCTTCAATTTTCTTCTACCTTAGGTGGATGTAATCGTTATAATGACTAATAGTTTTAGTATGGGTTGACGCTAGAGATTTATTCTAAGGTTTTTCTATTTTTTTCTTACCATATCAAATATGTTTAAAAAGTACCTTATAGGAGATAATGACCATTAGGAAGATAAAAAAGTGATAATGGGATTAGGTGGATCTGTCAGTGGTAAGAAAAGGAAGGGAGATGATTTTTGCAAAGATAAACGATGTTCAGGTGGTCAAATAAAGACCCTATAATCTTCTTATTTTAGAGGTATGATAGTTATTATATAATTTTATTATTATAATAAGTGATATACTTGATATTTATTTCATTTTGATCCCATGAAGTGTCACTTGTGTGGAAATACAAACCATCTTCAAAAGTTTTATCACCCATGTTCTTAGGGGAGTATAGGTCACGGTTCAACTTATACTCAATTATTGTAGGAATAAGAAGTTCCCTAAAATTTATTGTGAGTTTTATATTGTCTATTATGTGTATTAATGGTCGTGATATAGGTAGAGGTAGGTTCAATGGGGTGATGCAGTGAAAGGGAACTAGGTGACTTGGGAGAAAGATTGTGGTTCTGGATTTGGGAAGTTGTCTGTAGTTGAGAAAGAACCAATGGATCTTGGAAAATGGTTCCTATATAGTGAGATGTAAGATTTTGGTTTCCTCCACCCTATATAATGTGTTTTTTATTTTAGTACATATAATTCATTTATATCAATTTCTTTGGTTTCAAACCTTGATTAGGATATAGATATTCTTTCTACATTTATGTCTATATAGGCCCCTTTGGGGAGGATGAAGGATCTTATTAAGTGGTTATTATCTTGTGCTATTGATATATGTGTTTTTTATTATCTCTAATATTTATTTGTCTTATAGATTATTAGTTTAAATATGAATATTGGGAGAGATTGATAGTCATATTTCTAGGTTTATATTGATTATTATCAGTAATGCATGACATTTTATCTGCTGGTGATGAGTCGCATGTATTGTTTGGGGAGTTAGATTATCATGACATAGGGTAGGTCTTGATTTGAGATAGTTGAAGAAGATTTCATCTTAGGTAGTGGGGATTTATCTTTGGTTGGAAGAGAGTGTTTTAGTTTCTATTTTTATTCATATGGTTGATCGATATATGGACATGTTTCTGGAGGATTCCACAGGGTATACTTCAGAAGGAGGTGAAGTTTATATATTTATTACTAGGTATCAATCCTATTTCTATTCCTTCTTATTATATTTCACCAACTAATATTTAGGAGTTAAATACTCAATTACAGGATATTGAATCAGAGGGATTCATTATATAGAGTGAATCTCCTTGGGGGTTCTCCAATTCTTTTTGAAAAGATGGAAGTTTTAGGATATGTTTTGATTACTATAGGCTAAATAGGGTAACCATGAAGAACTAATGTCTTTTAAAATGTATCAATGATCAATTTGATCAATTAATTGTGGATCGGTGGTTTTATAATATTTATCGTTGTTATAGTTATTATCAACTATGTTTTAGATATGTGGATGTGATAGTGATGGATTTTCATACACGATATGGGAATTATGAATTTTAATTAATGTATTTTGGGTTGATTAATACATCATTAATGTTCATGGATCTAATGAAGCATGTATTTTATCCCTATATATATTAATTTTTGATCATGTTTATTAATGATATTTTAATATATTCTTGATCATATAATGATCTTGGTGAGAATTTAGAACTTATCTTGGATACTTTGTGAAATCATTTATTGTATAGAAAGATGCATAAGTGATGGTTTTCTATTTTAGAGTCAATATTCCTCAGACATGTTGTTTTGGAATCATGGGTTTGATCCTAAGAACACAGTTATTCTAATAACTTGAAAGTTTATCGTGAATTTTTTTGAGATCCAGATCCTCTTAGGACTTGTGGGATATTATCAAAATTTCTTAAGGATTTATCACACCTAGTTACACTGATGATTCCACTAACTAATAAGGGAGTGCAATTATATTGGTTTGTGGAGTTCAAGGACATTTTCTAATGCCTATATAAGGTATTGATATAAATATGTATAATCACTTTATCATATACCTATAAATGATATGAGGAATATTATATTGATTATGGTGTGGGATTAGGTTGTGTGTTGGTGTAAAGTAGTCATTTAATAGTGAACGATTCTTGACAAATTTGGCCACATGAAAATAATTATCTCACCTATGATATAAAGTTATATACTGTTGTTTATAATCTTAATATTTGGAAGTGTTATCTATTCCTATATAATTTTATTGTATTAACTTACCATAATATCTTGAAGTATATATTTTTTCTTAGGGATATGAATATTTTGAAGAGAATATGGATTGACTATCTTCATTCATTTGAAGTTGAGATGATATATACACTTGGTAAATGGAATTTTATTTTTGATGATTTGAGTAGGAAGTCCCAAGTGGCTATTTTTTAGAAATTTAATGATTTTTGAAACTTATGAATTGGTTTTTAGATATCCATATTGATATAACTACATTATAAAGTTATAGTTTTCTTGTTCCATTGTCTATCATATCATCCTTTGTGGAGCAAGTGAAGGTGGTTCAGTTTTCTGATTCTAAGTGCCATGTTTATAAATGAAATATATATAGAGGGGATTATATGATTGAATAGGTTCATAGGGTGATTATTTATTATATTTTCATGGAAAACATTATGTTATAATGGATTTATGATAGTATGTGGTGATATAATTTCATATACCCTAGTGGGTAGTTCATCTTAGGTTGAATAAGATGTACCATAGTCAAGAATTAAGAGAGATGTGGATAGGTTTATTTAAAAATGATTCACCTATCAGATTGTTAAATATGACCATCATTGGCCAACAAATTAGCTTCATTACTTTACTATTCCATAATGGAAGAGATAAAATGTCACCTTAAACCACATAACAATACTTATGAGGTTGTGGAAGGAGAAAGATATAGTGTAGCTTTTTATTAATGGTTTATGAAATTTTCCCATTTCATATCAATAAAGGGACCTATATGGATGAGGATCTTGGGAAGAATTGTGTTTGTGTGGTTTTGAGAATTCATAGGACACCCCTTTGAATTATGATTTGAAATACACATCATAATTTTTGGAAAGTCTTAAAAAGGGATTTTGGATATCAAGTGCACTTTATTATATCTTATCATCTACAAATAAATGGCTATTTTGATCATACTATTCATACCCTTGATTATATGCTTTGATCATTTGTTCTTGACTTTTTTGGTGTTTAAAAAATACCTTTAAGATGTGTTTCAGAAGGATTTATTAAAAAAATATGGGAATTCATCTAAAATATTCTTTGAACTCATAGAGAACAAGGAGTTACATGGATGGAATAAGCTCAAATGGTTTTGGTGAAATAAATATTCACTAAAATTTGGACTATGTTGTGGTGATTTGGGTCTTGTTATTTTGAATTTTGAAATGGTAATAGTGTTGGAGTAGGGAGAATTTTGGATGGTGATTCAATTTTTAATTCCATTGATGATAAATAATGAAGAGGGTCATGTCGACTTAGTGGTCATGATGATCTCAAACAACCAAATAAGTTCAACTATAAAATGTTGTGGAAGGTTCATCATTATAGAAAATAACTTTCATTGAGATAATAGAAAAACTACATAAAGGTTATCTAGATTTTTGGGCATAGTTGGTTTAAAATTTTTCATACTACGACACTGCATCTTAATGCATAGAATTTTTGTGCTAGAAGATTACTTATGTAAAGGTAAAAAGTAATTTCTAAATATAGGTATCTCAGACTAGAAAAGGGTCATGTAAATATAAAATGCTACATGATTTTTCACCACATCATAGATCATGGTGTTTTGAGTTTAATATTTACCTATGAAAAATGTCAATACCCACTATGGGCATAGAGGTGACCGTGATCAAAGGTAAGAAGTTTGCAGATGAATTATGTGTTTCTGAGATATAAGCCAAAATTTCTAGTGTCTATGGTGTTGATAATTTCAAAGGTTTTTTTCATATAGATCCACTACACTATGTTTTACTATCAAGTGGAATTGAGTTTTTAAGGACATGGTGTTTGAAAACTGAATGCTATAAACATTTATGTTGACATAGCACTTTAACAACCTTTTGTAAGTCATAGCTTCAGTTATAACAACCTTACTCAAATCTAACACTGATGATTTTATGATAGATGATAAAAAGTTCATATTTAATGCATGTAATTTAAGTGATATTTTAATTTTTAATATCATATTCAAAATTATTCTAGGTTTTATAAGTATTTTATATAGGTTTTCAAAAAAATAGAGAAATATTAGAGAAATGATATTATTATAGTATTAGAGGATGTAAAAATATCTAAAAATATTAATTTTTGATAAATCTAAATTAGAGAATAAGATAAATAAAATCCAATCATATGATATAGAATATTAAATATAAAGGGTATACTATATGAGTTCTACTTCACTAAAATATTGTAAAATCTATGAAAAAATTGATATTACATTTAAGGTTCATTTCTTATATTAATTTTAATGAAACATGGACATCATAGAAGGTGTAGTGACCACCTATTTATGAATAGGAATGGTATATTTCTTAATATAAAGAAGAAGATTAGTGATATTTTAATTTCTTTTGTATAAAATGAGTTTAGAGAGTTAGTGGGATTGTTCCATTGTGTATGAACATAAAATAAATGTCCTATAGTGTTTCAGGTGCATCATCACATCATCATTTTCATGATCCTTGTATTTTACAAGTTTGGGTAAACTAAGAAAAAATATCTTATGTTTTTTATTAATTTTCTCACTCAAGATATATTATAAGGTATATTAATAATTATTCCTCATACTGAGATAACGTAGTCATGATCAGGGAATAAATATTACAGTTTTAAATTACTTGATTCAACCCCCCCCCCCCAAGGAAAAATCCTTGATAAGGACCAATAATTGGTATCATAACTATGGTTTGGGGTGATTTTTTATCTCTCAAAATCATGTTGATTATTGTAAACCACAAGGGTTTACCTATGTTCAAAGGTAGTAATTTTAAAATATAGAAGAGTTGAATGCAACATTATTTTAAATCATTAGGTATGAATTTTTATATGAAATTTATACATGGTATTTTGGATAACATGGAGAATATAACTCTAACAAAGAGAGATTTTGTAAAATAGGATTTATATTCCAGATTAATCAATGCTTTAGGGGGTCCTTTTACATTCTCATTTACACAAATTTTATTTCATGCAATAATTCTCATGTTATATGGGATAATCTCTTGAATATTTATAAAGGATATTAAAAGTTTTAATAAGAAAATTTGTAAGTTTTGTGGAATAAATATGAATATTTAAGTATGAGTCCAAATGAAATGGTTAGTTCATTATTTTATTGAATATCTTGGTAAAAGAAACCTGTAGACATTGATAAAACATTTATGATGTTAAAATTGTTAAAAAATTTATAAGAAGATTGCCTCTAAGTTTTAATAAAAAGGAATGAATACTTAAAGATAATGATCTGAAGATTATTTCAATATAAAGATTATATATCACCCTCATTGTATATGAAATAAGGAATGAAGATAATGAATTTAGGATAGATTAGTTCATTTAGTATGTGGATATTAAATTAATGAAGAAACACAGGATGAAGTAGGACCCTAAAGATAAAGAGGTGAGTAATATGATTTCATTTCTTTCTACTAATCTAATATTCATTAAATTGATATTTAAAGTAAATATTCCATATAATTATTTTATATATATAAATGTGGGACATTTTATAGACAAATATTTCATGAAATATCAAGGGTATGATTCAGAATATGTACATACAAAGAAATAATCATAGTAAATGAAAAGAAATAAAGGCTCACAAAAAAATTCAGAAGAAAAATATTATCTCATAAAAAGATGATAGTTTTATAGAAAGGGGATTTTAATTGGTTGAAGATTATATAGATAATTGAAAAGATTCTTTTTTGGTTATTTTAAATAGGCCATAATCTAATGTTAGTTATACTAAAATTTATGGAATCAAAGGAAGGGTTGATCTTCAAGTATAAATTTAGAAAGATCTTGAAGAAATTGATGTTTGGAGGGTAATTACTGAGAAATAAAATGTAGTGATATGAGAATCAAATATTTATATGTAATAATGCAATAAATAAAAGTCATAACTAAAGGAAAAATTTAAAAAACCTAGGTCGTGAGATTCTATAAAAACAGAAAATGAATTTTAGTGGAATCTTAAAGTTGAGGAGTGGTCCCAAATTACTAATGGTTGGGAAAATTTTATACGGGAAATGTTCAAGATAATTGACAAACTTGAAGTAGAAGTAATTTCATGAAAATAAAAGTTTGAAGATAAATATAGACTTATAACTTTATGGATTAAATCAATAAGTATAAGTTATTTGACCCCAAAAGATCAAAAGGATGTTCTTGAAGTCTTTAAGTAATATTTTGTGGTTATTTAAAAATTGAATTAAATCAAGAAAAAAGTAAAATATATTTTGGATCATGATCATTAGAAGAAACTAGTTATGGTTAATTTTAAACCTCGTGCATTAACACCACAAAGGAAATTAGATCTATAGAGTACTCAAAATATATCTTCTGATAAATAAAAATATTATATGAATAAACTAAAAAATAGGTTTTATTTCTATGGAAAGTTAGTAAACCCTCAATATGTGTGGTTTTTTGAAATGATATATCTCTGAGATAAAGATTATCAAAAATAAGCATGTATAATTTCATCATTTTTCTATGATTTTAATGGCTATTGTTTTTATTTTGAACAATTTTGGAATAAATAAATTTATTATTCATCACTAATGAATAAATAATTTGTGAAAATCAACTCAAAAATGTGGGAAAATAGAGATAATAATCTTCAAACAAGTTGAAAATTCATAACATATTTTCAATTTTAGAAAATAAAGAAGAATACTTATAGAAGGATAAGAAGAAACCTTATTTGTCATTAAGATAGGTTTACTATAACTCATGGGTGAAGAATACAAGCATTGAGAAGGGAAATATTACTAATATTTATTTGAGTGAAATAGATATATCTAGATTTTTTATTCTTTTTAATGGGTTTACTTTACATATGAACAAAAATGAAAACCTCATCATAGGGATCAAAAATAATAAAAATGAAGTTATTTGGTTTTTAAATTATTTGTCAATTAAAAGTTTTATCTTTAGAAAAGAAAATTTCATTGTAAAAGATTTCAGAAATATATATGTTCTCTTATTTTAAGACCTTAGTCACTATCTTCTAAGTGTAAGCCAGCTGTGTATCTTGGGACATGTAGTGGAATTCAGTAAGAAGGGATACATTATTAAATCTAGATATGGTATTGATAATTTTACTAAGAAAACATACCAAATGGAATATTTACCTTATTGGTTAATAAAATGTGTTTATGTTATCCAAGGAGGATGAAAACAAGTTATGGCACAAGCAGTTTGGAAATTTGGTCCAAAAATACTTGAATAATTTTTTAAATAATGATGGATCCCAATATATCCTCAAACTTAATTATGAAGTCCATATTTGTGATTCATATCATAATGGGAAGATTTTTTGGAAGATATAAAATTATAATAAAGGGAAATAATCTTGGTTACTCAAGCATGTATATGTGGGTGTATGTGGTTTGATGTCCTCTAAGGCCTCATATGGAAAAAATAACTCTTTTTATTTATGGATAAATTTAGTATAATGGAATGGATAATTTTGATTACCTAAAAAACATTGGTATTCAAGTATATCACTTTATACTTGAGATAATTTTATAATATCTTTGGTGTAAAGATCAAGGATCTTTGCACCAAAAATGGTATGTAATTCAAAAATAAACATGTACAATAATACTTATAAAATCATGGAATTCAATATCATGTATCAGCCGTAAAAACTCTTCAAAAAATATATTTATTGAGTAATGTAATCGGATTATAAATAATATGGATCAGACTATGTTAATTTAGAATAGTATATTATATAAGTACTAAAAATTATATTTACTTGAATTGGTTTGTATCTTTAATAAATCCTTACTATTTTGGAATGAATACAAAACTCCCTATGAAATCTGGTATGGAAATATTCCCACACTGAAGTACTTTTGAGTGTTTGGAAATAAGTGTTTATTCATAATAAAGAAAAGAATATAATGTTTACAGTTTATTAAAATTAAAGTATTTTTCTTGAATATTTATTCAAAATAAAATCCTTAAATTTTTTTAATAAGATGACAAAAAAGATAATAAAATTTCATGATGTTAAAGTGGTTTCAATGAGAAGATTTATAATATAAAGGAGCAGGTTTTAGATTCCAACAAGTAGATTCCATAGGAGAATGATCCAGTTTTTAAAGAATACATTGATAAGGAAGTGTGTGACTCAAGGGTAGTTTGATGGGTTATATAAGACTTGAAGGAAAATTATTAAAATGAAGAAAATTTTCTTCTTAAGTAGGAATTTCGTTTGTTTTCAATGTGTAAATATGTGTTTGTTTATAGAGGTGATTTGGATTAGAAGATCTTTATCCTCAAGAAAGCATGTTTTGATTTTATTAATATTCTTGAATTCTAATGACATGTTCTAATTAATTTAATATGAAACTATATTTATAACATGAAGAAACCATCACATGATGTGCTTGAATAAAGAATCACCAATATTGGATAAAGTTTGAGAAATGTAATGAGAAGGCCATGAAAAAATATATTATTTTTTCATGAACAATAATTAATGATTAAATAAAAATATTTTAAAAGAATGATTCTTATAGAATTTTTGTCACTTGCATTTTTTGTTTCACTAAGTGTTTTTATTTTATTTTTCCAGAAAAATGTTCTTACTCTGGATAGCCAAAGAGAAAACTAAAACATAGCCACCAATATAATCTTTGGGTGGAATCTCAACCTATCCATCCAAAGAGGCATTGTAGGTGAACCATATTTTTGGGAAATCCTCCACATGGGAAAGAAGAGGTATTCACGAAGGTGAATAGGGGTTCCAGTGGGTCAATGTGGGGATGCGCAACCGTTAAGGCGTGTGTGCATTATGTTTTTAGGATTCAATCCATGAAACTATTATGATTTCAAGATTCCAATATCATATTATGTATTATGAACCATTATTACATACATGAGGATCTCTAATGGGTGAAAACACATACATGGTCATTGTCATTTTATTTCAATGATACGCTTAAAATGTGATAGGATCGATCATCAGTGATCCAACATCGTACAAGTCTCTATATCATTGTCTTGAAGCTACTACATGGTATATTTTTTCCCATGAACAATCATTATAACATAAAATATGTATAAATTCACACCTATTGCATTAACATATTTTAACTGAATACATGAGTAAGTGTTCAAGTGACTGTGAGTTAACTACATGGTCGATATACTGACCACATAAAGAAATTAAATAAACCACATGAGTAAGTGTTCAAGGGAATTTAATTTCACTTCATGATCAATATATAGATCTCATGAAGAACCTAAAGTGGACACATGTCACAATTGACCATGTGAATAAACATTGGATCAAGTTCAAGCCTTCGAGATGAGATCAAGTGGTCATAAATGATCCACATGGTCAGTTAAGTAGACACAAGAGGGAAATGTTCCATGTTACAAAAGTGTCATTATATGCATAAAAAATAGAGTGTATGTATATGATTTTATTCATCAATGATTGTGAGGTTCATGATCCAAGTCAGCAAGCCACATCCTCCACAGGACTAGATGGTGCCATATGACATGATTATTCTATAATCAGGCCATTAATGCATTTTAGAATCTTGATTTATATCATCCCATGATTATTCCTAGACTTTAGAAGATCATTAGTAAGTTTGAGATAACTATTTATTCATGAAAATGCATATATATGCATGTAAATCAAATACAATATGAGAATAATCTTTGAAATATTTTATTATTTAACAAATAATACATATAAATTCAATTTCATGCATGTTTTATGGAACCCTAGCCATGGGAATTCATACCATGAGTAATGTAATGCATGATACATACATATATTTCATTATTGATTAAAATGTCTTAGATAATCTAATATTTCATATATTTATACACCACATAAAAAAATTCTGATTCTTGAGGAATTTAAATTAAGATTAGATATTTAAATATAGTAGGGAAAAAACCCAATTCTTTAGAAAATGTTTTATTTGAGAAGGTTGACCAAGTTTTAATTATTTTTTAATTTGAATTCAAAATGGATAAATATCCTATAGTTTTGAATGTGAATATTACCTACTATCGAGGATCATGGAGATTCCATAATTCAAATATGGGAATAATATCCTTAATTATTATTGACAATTTATATTCATTATTCTATGAATATAGATATTTATAAAGTTGATGAAGAAAGTTTTTTTGATCATTGATAATATTCTGAAAATTATGAGAGTATGATTTATATCTTTATCAAGGAAATTGAAAGATTCTGAAGCCATAAAACATTCACTAGAGAAGAAGAACCAATTATCGGGTATTTAGAATAATTACTTGGATCATTAAAGATTTGAGAGGAATTATAAAGACCAACAGTGCTAATGAATTTCTTCAGAAATTAAACATGTAGATCTATTTATCCATCTACTCATGGAGGAAGATCATATTTCAAAGTAGTGAAAAAGTAACCAAGGAGAGAAAGAATGTATTTATTTGTTGGGTCATCATTCAAGAAGTTAAGTATCTTCTAGTAAATTATGGAATCCATGTAAATATATTATATTATGTGTTGGAAGAAAATTAGTGAAGGGAAGATAATGGAACCCATGTTGATGGGACTTGACAGTACTTGGTTGTAAATAATGTTTAAAGATAGTGGAGGATCCATGTTGGGGGGTATAACTAACCAAATAAGTAGTAAGATTTCAAACCAAACCTTGTAAAAATTATGTATTAATATCTTTCATTTATTTACTACACATGAGGTTAGGATTATTATAAATATTTAAGTAGGTCAAGAAACTTACATTTTTTTGGGTTTAAGGTAAAAAATGTAAATAATTTATAAAAATAAGACCATTAATCCCCTTCCCAATAGTCCATCTAGCCTGGGGAAGTTCATAAAATTCATATGCAATGGAATCTCTAAACAAGAGAACCATAATGGATAAAGTCAGTGATAATAATATATTTTATATAAAAATAGTCCCAATTTATACTAGAATAATGAAGGTTTGGCAGGAAAAAAAATCACTCTTATACTAGGTGGAACCAAAAACATTTGAATAAGCTTCTAAATATGAAAGTTGGTTTATGGATATGCATGAGTAGGTTAACAAAATAAATAAGTGTGTGACTTTAGAAGTTATCCTAATACCTAAGAACAATAATACTATCATAACCAAGTGGGTTTTCAAGAATAATCATAATGAATATTTTCAAGTTACCAAGAAAAAAGAACATCTTATATGAAAATATTATTTTGAAATAGAAGGAATTGATTAAGATAATAATTTTCACATGTATCATAACTTGAGACCATAATATTAGTTTTTATTATGCATATGAAAAAGGGATAAATTTTTTTCATATGGATTTGAATTTGGCATTAATAATTTGTGTTCTTGAATAATAAGTCAACACTGAACAACCTGATGTTTTTCTTATTGATGGATATGATGAAAAAGTGTTCCTATTAAAGAAGGATTTGTATAGCATAAAACAAGCACCAAGATCCTATTACTAAATAAACTATAAGTGAATCAAGAATTTTTTTTAAAGGTGTGGTATTTATCAAAATATTTATATTAAGATAGATAAGGTTCAGTACATGGTGGTGATTTTCTATGTTGATACAATCATTTTTGGAGGATCAAATGACACACAATGCATGCAATTTTACAAACCCATGATATGTGACTTCAATATGTCACTAATTGGTGAATTATTATTTTTCCTTGGCCTATAGGTGATTCAAATTGAAACTAAAAAATTATTTCTCAAACTAATTATGCCAAGTAACTACTAAAAATATATCTAATGGATTATTATAAACTAATGTCCACTCAAGAAGAGACTTGGATGAAATTGTTGAAATATGTGGATGGAAAAGAGGTTTATATAAATCATTATAGAAATATCATTTGTAGTTTTATATATTTTATATCTACTTTATAGGATGTTATATTTTCCATATGACAGGATTCTCGTTATCAAAGTTTTCCCAATGAAAGGCATGTGAAAGTTGTAAAAATAATTCTTCAATATATAAAAAATATAGTGAACTATGGTCTGTTTTTTTTATAGAAAAATCTTAACAAAATCTATTAGTCATCACTGATGTATATTGGGAAGTCATTGTAGATGATATATATTATACTTTAGTAGTTTATTTCTATATCTATAGTGTCTATATTTCATATATAAGTAAAAAAATAGGCTTACATCTCCCTGGGCACAGTTAAGGCTGAGTATTCCACAACCACTCAATATTGCACCCAATTTTTATAGATAAATAAATAACTTCATGACATAGGAATTGAAATGGAATATCTTATTCCTATCAATTAAAACAACTTTAGTGTTATATATCTTAGAAAAAAATAATTCAACATTCAAGGACCAAGCACATTGAGATAAATTATAACTTTATAATGGAGAAGGTTAAATGATAGTTGATTTCAATGGAGTATATTTCTACTCAAAATCAAGTCACTAGTATTATAACCAAGGCACTACCCAAGATATATTTCAAAATGCATCATTTAAATCTTAGAGTCTAATATAATCCATCTACTTATATGGAATGATAAAGATCCCCCACTTCCCCATAGGATCTTTTTCTATGGATAAAGGTATGGATGATCTCTTATACTAATTTTTTTGGTTTCTAACTCTATTTTTTTATCCTTCATAAAAGTATTTTATTTTAATTTTTTTAAAAATGTGGATAATTTTTCATTTATACATCAATTCAGGTGAAAATAATTTATTCATGTATTGAGAAAGGGAAAGAATTTCCCTTTCTTATCAACAAATGGGGAGACTGATTAAATGTTCATTTAGGGGGAGAAGTGGTTGGTTTAAATTTTGAGGTGTTTAAAGATATCAAGATAATTATTAATGAATATATTTCTATTCATTTATTATTTCTCACACTAATCATGGCTCACATGGGCTTAGAATTAATTATTAGAGATTCATTAATGCCTACCCTGAAGTCTAGGTGTTCATATTTTTATTCCAGGATATATATTATTTTTTTGAAAAAATATTGTTGGATGAATTTTTTTATGATTTTTAAAAAGTTTTAAAATTTACAAAAAAACACGAAGGGGGTATTTCTATAAAAATACCTTTTAGAGTTTTTTGGGTTGTTTTTATTGATAATTTATTATAGGTTTTCATCCAAATCATTCTTTAAATTCATGGATAACATAGATTTTCATGGATATGAAAAAATAAAATGAATTTTAGTGAAGAAAACCTTCATAATGACTTAAACTATGTCACAATGATTCTGAACAAGGAATTTTGAATCTAGAAGTAGTCATAGTACAGGGTTAGGGGTGCTTTGGATGGTGTTTCAAATTGAAATTACACTAACGATAAATGGTGAAGAGTTTCACACTGAAATGGTGGTCATGTTTCTCCAAGAAAACCTACATAAGAATAACTGGTTAAAGCTATATAAGGTTCATCACTATAGATAAACACGTGTATAAATATAACAGACAACATATGTAAGGGTTATCTAGAGTTTTTGGGGCACGATAAATGTAAAACATCTGGTTCATTGACAACACATTGTATCGTATGTATTTTTTGAGTCGAAAGATTACTTGTGTAAAGGTGAAAAAAAGGAATTTCTATGTATAGGTATCTTAGGAATTGTAAGGGTTATGTGAATCCAAAAACATCCTATTATATTTCAAAATTATATATTTCATGATTATTTGAGTTTAATATTTACCTATGAAGAATATAAAAAACCACTATGGGTATAGAGGTGAGTGTGGTCGAAGGAAGAAGTTTTTGGATGACTTAAATGTTTCAAAGGCATAAGTTGAAATGGAAAGTGGTCATGGTGTCAATCATGTCAAAGCGAATTTTTCCAAGAGATTTGCTACACTAATTTATAGTGATAATGAGAAGGTAATTTTGGTGGTTTTGGTGTTTGAAAAATAGAAGTTATGAAAAATTATTTGTATTTGGAACCTCAGCAACCATTTAGCAGTTATGGATTGAATTTTAACAACCATATTCAAATATAATGGAAATGATTTGATGAGAGATGATCCAAAAGTCATGTATGAATTCATAGAATCTATAAGTTGAGTGATATTTTAATTTTGATCCTCATATTTAAAATTATTCTTGGTTTTATACGTTTCATGCATGTAAATTTTAAAAAAATGAAGTGTGGAGAAAGGATAGTATTCTCATAGAAGAGATGGTAGAAATCTCCAAATATATTCATTTTTTATAAAGATGAATTAGAGGAGAGAAAGTAATTCCATGCATATGATCTATAATATTTCAGGAAATGTTATATTTTAGGATTTATACTTTGTTGTAAGATTATAAAATCTATTCAATAAGTGACACAAAATTTATGGTGTATTTCTTATCTAAATTTTGAGGATAAGATTCCCATTATAAGAGTAGTAAGCACTTATTTCAGAAGAGGAATGATAAGTTTATCATTATAAATAACAAGATTAGTGATATTTTCATTTATTTTATGGGTAGTGAGTCTAGAGTTTTAGTGAAACTCCTTTATTGTTTAAGATCTTAAGATCAGTGTGCTCCTGTGTTTCAGGTGCATCGATACATCACTATTTGTATGCTCCTTGGACTATAATATCTGGTTGAACTAAGTAAAAAACACTTGTGATATTTTCTTATTTTCTTTCATAAATGTATATAGTAAATAATATAAATAATTGTTCCTCATCTTGATAGAACAAGATCTTCATCAATGAAGAAATCCTAAACTTTATAATTTCCTAATTCATCCCCCCCCCCATTATGGTAAAATACTTGATAAGGACTAATGTGTGGTGTTTAGGAGGATCATGTTCCTTTAGTAGATTTTTTTATAATATTAGCTACCAAGAATCAATTAATATGGCACTGTTTGAGGATTTATATTATAGGTATTATCACTCTCTTTTTTGTTGCATGGAATTTGGGGAAGCATCCATGGTTGCAAATAGCTTAGTGAAACAGACTTATGACCCTGTATAGATGATCACAAATAGGTTGATTATCGCTTAGATTAAACAAAAGTACTATATTGATCATAGACATCTACCACTTCTGTTTTTTGGTTAGGGATCTTGTTTCCCCTTGGGTCTCACCCCAGTTGGGTAATGGAGGATCGATAAGCAAGGAAAGATGGATCCATGGTATGTTGGGATGTTTTTTCTTTTAGAAAGAGTCAAGAAATTTGGTCACCAGTTAGTGTTACCTATAAAGTATAGTTTTATGAAATATGTATTTCAAGTGTCCCAGTTGATGAAGTATTAACTATATTCTTTTCATGTTCTTTAGTGTGAGGATGTTTAGCTAGAGTTAGATGCTTCTTTTATGAAGAATATAGTGAGGATTATTGACCACAGTGAGAATTAATTATAGGGAAAGGTTAGTCCTCAGGTATAAGTTATATGGAATCATGTAAATGTACAAGAAGAATCATGGGAATGATAATTTTCTATGACTTCTTTCATACTGTTGACAGTTTGATGCCTGATGGGGTTAATTTGATAAGAGTGGATTCCCTTGGTCTGCATTATTTCAGGCCTCTGTAGCTGCATAACTCAGGGGTAAGGGCTAGTGGGGGCTGGCTTGAGTTTTCTTGTACCTCATTTATCTCTTAATAAAAATTTACCAGATGATTATGATATGACATCCCAATTACTGGAGTTTTTTATTAGAGGCATTTGATGATGCTTCTTGAGGGAAAGAACCCTTATAGTGGAAAGTTTGTAATGACCCCCATCATTGAAGTATGTTTTTAATTTAGTTTTAATTCCTTGGTATGGTTTTTTACCTACTTTGAATATTACTTTAGAATTTTGAGAAGAAGATAAGAGAATGTAAAGAAATTAGCATTGACTTTTCTCATAATTACCTAGAAAATGACATCAGGTACCAAGATTAGGGGTCTTAGGTACTTACTAGTTGAGCTAGAGGAGTAGGTCTACTGGACTTACCATTAGGTACTTAGTGGGATCTCACTGGTTTCCTGGTAGGATGCCAGGTGGCTGGCGAGACACAAGCATGTACTTGGTAGAACATAAGTGGGTTTTTTTAAATGAGGGTGATTTTGCCTTTTCCCAATCATGAATTTAGTTCTTAACAAGATACCCCTTCGATTTAGGTATAATTTGGATGAATTTTGATAGAATTTTAGATACATGGATCCCTCTCATTATTATCCATCTTAAAGCTTTGATTTTAGATTTGTTTAATCATAAATTTGAGATCTAATTGGTGTATTAGCTTCGTCTTTGTAAGCTATTTATACATGTCATCTTTTTATAAGAAGGTGATGAGGTTAAGATCCTTGTGTGATTATTATGATATTTCCCTTGGTTCTTATTCATCATAATCTAATATTATTGAGTTATTAGAGTTTCTAGAGGCCCATGCCTTGATCCCTTTACTTGTATTTATCACAGGTGGCCTCTTTCTTTCTCATGTATTTTGCATCTATTTATATATAATTTATTGATTGATTAATAATTTAAACTTATTTTATGTGTTACTTAGATTATTAATTGGATTAATTATTGAGAAATGGATTTACTATAAATTATTTATTGATAATAATGACCATAAAGTGTAGGTTTAGGCATGGAATTGAGATTAACCATTCTTTAAATATTTAATTGGAAAGGGAAAGACCCCAATGAAATGTGGAAACTAAATGGGTATCAATGGGTTGATTTTAGATGGTTTAAGATGGCTGGAAATTATGAATGAAAGGGATAAATATTGTGTTAATGTTGAACATTACCTTATAAGTTATTTTAAAGTAATAATGGAATCTATGATGTATTTTATGACGATTTGAAGCTATTTAGTGTGTATGATGAGTGTATTTTCCACTATATAAGGCATATTCATGTTTGAATATCGAGTAATCAATGGTAAAAAGGTAGTTAGGTTACCTTGGGAATTTATCCTATTTTTTTGTGATTAATATGTTTAATTGGTAAAATGAATATTGATATTTGTAAGATAAAAGTAGTAATTTTAGTGGATAAATAGAATGATTAACCAAGTAAAAGCTAGATTGGAAATCTTATCTTAAATTTTGGGTTATTAAGACATTGTAAGGTTTCTTAAAGTATGTTTTCTTACTAAAATTATGTGTTATAATATTGTAAATTTATTTTTTCATTTTTGTTGAATGTATATTATATATAGAGGAATAATATGTCAACATGAGTTATCATGAGCCAAAACTAATATTTTATATTGCGATTTAGGTGGTTTGTGATATTTTTATCACTAACCTTGTTGTTATATGTTTGAGACATGATAATAGTCACTTGCAGGAATCCTATAGTGGTTTGAGATATAATATTCCATGATATGGAATAACTTTCCCTGAGGGGTGGATATATGCTATACAATGTTATGTAATAGTTTGTCTTAGGGTGATGGATATATGATATTCCATGATATGGAATGTTCGAACATGAGGCATCAGATGCATTCATTGTTTTATTTCATGAGTGACTAGATTTGAATGTTTTATGTGTATAGTTGGACTTGGGAAAGACCAAGATTTCACGATGATCTATGATCATGTTTTTTGGTCTACAACTACTAACATTTACTTAAGGGGTCGGATGTATTTGACCCTCATGTTTCTTTATTTGGGTGAAAAGGTTACACCTCTTTTTTATTTTGAATTACTGAAATTTATAGTAATTGAATAATTTTGGATTTACATCATTTACATTTACATGCATACTAACTCCTTGACGGTATAGGGGTTGTGGTGGTCTCTAATAAGTATTCTATTCCCACTTACTATACATACACACCTCATGTTTATATATATTATATGTATGAAGTTTTAGGTAAAGTCAAGGGGACTCTATAGCTGGGAACTATTGTTTAGAGACACTTTTGATCTTACATCAAGGGATTTTAGAGTCTTGAGAAGTAGGTTGACTGTACTTCCTTGTATTATCTTTTTTAATTGTTTTTCTAAGTTTTGGAATATATGAATTACCTTTGATTATTTTTTGACATTATGACACTTGTGGTTATATTGGGATATTAAATTAATCTTATTTAGTTAATGTTGATGTATTTTACTATTTTTTGATGTTGTAATAATTATTATCTATTTATTTAATGTTGTGGTCCATTAGAAGTAAAATATTTCCCAAAAATGTTTCTTTGATACTTATAAATAGTCACTAGCTTATGGAGATCAGAGATTTTACTTAAGACCATGTATCATTTCTCCTCGTTGGTGTGGTCACATTAGTGTGGGATGTTACAAGATACACAAGGTTATTCTTAATGAATCAATCAATGGAATATTATAGACATGGAGAAAATTATGAGCATAAAATGAGTTATATTATTTAATGGTTGAAATTTTAAAATATATAAGGATAAACTAAGATCACATTTATGGTCTCTAATACTTTATGTTTTCTTCTCTAATATTAATGGAATATATATCAGTGATTCCATGGAACTCCATATGACATAAGTGGATAGAAAATTTCTCCTTGTTAATTTAAAGATACAAAATTCTATATATAAATACTTTTCAAATAATATTTACATGAAATTGAAAAGTTTTACATCCAAAAAGGAAATATGTGATAATTTTTACAATGTTTATGAAGGATGCATCAATGTGAAAGAAGTGAAGGTTCAACTGCTACATAATAATTTTGATTATTTGAATATTTATCCAAGTGAGACCATCAATATTTTCTCTAATCATAACATTGATGTTATTATATCCATTCATAGACTTGGTGATTAAATGAATAATGTTAGAAATGTTGATAAAATTATAAGGAGTTTACCACATTTTTTCAATACAAAGATTCAATGATTAAATAAGTAAATCTTATAGAACTATTAATTAATTATTTATATACAATTATAGAGGTGTGTGAAAGGAATATAGAGTTATAAAGTTAATTGATCCATTCATTAAAAGAAATTTAATTTAAGTTCATGGGGAATTTGTATATTAATGAAACAGGAGAAGGAGAAGAGGTTGTGAGTTATTAATTCCTATCACTTGTGGTGATAAAATTCAATAAATGAAAATAAATATTGAGTTCATGTTACCATTATATTGTTTTTATTATAGAAATTTCATATATATTTCTACAAGTTGATAGATTTATTAAAGGATGAAAATTGAAGTTAAATACAAACAAAAATAGTGAAGGAAGTTTCTCTCTAAAGGAAACTTTAAATATAAAAACATATCCAAAAAGAAGTTTCAATATAAGATCCTACTGATTAAGTAAAGGGATAATAATGAAGTCTATTTCAAAGAGGTAGACACTAATTTTAAATAATATTCATATAATTTGTAATGGTAGTGACTAAGAAAGATCAATTTGAAGGAAAATCAACCAGAAGGTGATTCATATCTCAAAGTAGACCTTGAAGTTGATCTTAAGGATCATGGAATACAATGGGAAAAAATGAATATTGGTAGACTATTGAAATAATATTACAAATATATTAACTAACTCAAAGCTAAAATCACTCAGTTATAGAATATTTTGGAATATCAAGGGGGGGTTCATGAAAATCCAAGAGATTTTTTTCATTTCAAGTTAAACATTTAAGAACAATCTAGAGTAATTATTTACCTTAATGATTTTATCGAGGATAAAGAAACAAATGGTTAAAATACTTGAAGAAAAAGTGGTATGATTCAGAAATAAACTCAAAGTTGAAATAAAAATCGATATTTTAAATAAAAAGTTTATTTTAGAAATCTCTTGAAAAAATAAATAAAGGAAAGCGTTAAAAGATGCATGAAGAGTATCATGAAATTATTGAATGATCAAAGACCCAAAACATGGGTAAAATTTTAATTGGTTTCAAACAAAAAACATCCAAAACTGAGATAGTTAATGTGAAGAACAAAGGGAAACAACGTTTTAAAGATAAATATCAACCATCAATTGTATATCAAAGAATAAAGAGCTATTAGGTAGTAGTGGATATGTGGAATAGTAGTTAAAAGATATTTTTATTGATGAAGTATCAATTGCGTGGCTCCCTAGGCCACACAATGGCGTATTGTGAAGATGAATACAATTACTTGAAATAAGAAATATCTAGAATTAAAATAAGGTGGATGAGAACATATCATTAATCATAAAGAAGAAAATATTTTTATAGATATTGTTTGTATTTATCTAACTTCAGTCACAAATCTGTGACTTAAATAAAATTAAAGAGTCAAAATAATTCATATAAGAGACCAAGGATAATGGGCATGTTATCGATGAACCCTATTCCTTTTGGGAAATATTTTTTGTCACACTAAATGTATAAGAGTATGAATAGGTTGATAATATTGAAGATATTGAGGAGAGATCATGTTATATCTCAAATAAATTAGATATAAGATATAAATAAAAGAGTAATAATTAGAATAATATCTTAGGTATGATTTCTATAATGTTAAGAAATAATTTTATCACATAGAGTCTTAATAGTGGGTGTTTATCCCATATGATTAATAATGTTAATTTTTTGAAGAATGTAAATGTAAAATTTGATGTAATAGTTTGATTTGGAAATTATAGATCATTGGAGATAAAAGTAAGTGGGAAAATAAGGATTTTGGTGATGGGATAAATAATACAGAATTAATTTTTGTGGATGGACTTCAATGAAATCTTCTAAGCATGATCCAACTATGTAACTCCAAACTCAAAGTAACATTCTAATGGAAGGTCTACCAAATCAAAGTGAAAGTTGATAATTACCTGGTGAATATTGGAGAATGAATGGAAACTTATATCAAATGTAAAATAAGTATAACACTTGTCTTCTTCTATTGGAAGATTATATAAACTTAAGGCATCATGGGATTGGGAAAATACATCAAAAAAGAATGGAAAATTTATCTGTGATAAAGGCTATAGTTGACATTCTCAATTTGATACAAGATATAGAGAGAACTTGTAACACTTTCATGTGAGGTAAAATGGTGATAAATACTTACCAACCAAAGAATAAAAAGTCATTGAACTTTTTTAACATACTGATGTGTTTAGTCTAATGACACATCCTGAGAATCAGGGTGAAAGGTATTTCAGTTTGTTCATTGATTATTATATAAGGATGGGTTAAATTATGTTCATGAAAACCAAAAAGGAAATCATAGAGGGTATCAAGAGATTTATAAGGATAGGTGAAAAAGAAACTAGAAAATTAAGAAAAAATATTTTATTAAATAATAGAATTTAATATAGTTATATTGATATGGAAAACTATCTGGGAATAATGACATCAATCATGATGTTTCATCTATGATAACACCGTAGTAAAATAGTGTTGAGGAAATAAGGAATTGAATGGTGAATAATATGATGAAGACTCTACATATTGAGAGTGTAATATCAAGATATTATTGTAAGGATGTAGTTTAAGTGTTAGTTTATAATTATAATTGGGATTTTCAAATTCCCAGAGTGAATATAACATCTTATGAGTTATTTCATGGAAATAATCCAACATGTAAAAACTTCAGAGGGTTTAGAAGTAAGTGTTATATTTATAATAAATGAGGAAAATAAGGAAAATATATTTATATAGCTAATGAGGGAGTATTATTATACTACTTATTAGAGTAATCCTATAAGTGATTCAATAAGATAATGAGAAAATTTTTGGAGAGCAAAGATATGAAATTAATCACAGAAAAATTTGGTATAAAATCTAGAAACTCTAATTTAGAAGAAATTTATGATAAATATACGGATATTGATACAAATTATGGTGGTTTAAATAACCCATCACATAAATATAATTTTCAGTTTAAATCAAAAGTAGAAGTTATTATTAAATATATACAATAATTGGCCCGAAAGAGAAATAAAATATATGAGGTTGATGAATCAAACATTATCGGTGAAAAAACCTCTCCAAAAAAACACAAAAAATGAGGAGTCTAGAGTACACTTCTCTATTATCTTAAGTGGAGTCATTATCATTTAAATAATTTTTTAAGTATTAATAATGGTTCAAGTTCATGAATTAAGAGTTGAGCCAAGTTGGGAAAAATTAAACATAGAATATCATGAAAAGATTGGCATATCACTTTGTCATCAAAGTTAAATGGGTGTCAAAACAACTATTATGAGAATCAATGAGTAGTATAGAATAAGGAAGGATTATTTTTCAAGGGTTATGCTCAAATTGGAGGCATGGATGTGGAGGATACTTTTTCACTAGTAAATGAATTTGATTTGATAATATTCTTCCATACTATTGAAATTCAAAGAGGCTTAAATGTTTATAAAATTGAGATTAAAATTATATTTTTGAATAGAGTGCTCAAGGAAAAAAGTTTATATTGAACAACCATTTTGTTTTTAAAGTAGTAATTATGTAGAAAATTTGTATGATTTAATAAGGACTTATATGGATTGAAATAGTACCTTGATCTTGGTATTCTCAATTAAACTCTTACTTGAGGAAGATATAATTCAAGAGAGGTGGTGTAAATCACAACCTCTATGTGAAATCATCTAAAGAGAAGTAGTACATGATACTCATCTATATAATTGATATAATTTTTTGAATTATAAAGTGGAAATTAGTAGAGTAATTTATTTAATTGATGAGTTTTAAGTTTAAGAAATTGATGATTAAGAGATTATATATTTTCACGAGCTATAAGTGAATCAAAATAAGGATTATAATTTTATTTCTCAAAAAAGGTATGTAAGGGAGTTATTTAATATGTTCAATTTTCATGATTAAAAACAAATTTCAACACTGATTTTGGTAAGATCCAAACTTACATTATACTATAGAATAGTTAAGAGCTTGTTGTAATTGAGGGAAACAAGGACATTCATTTTATATGCTACTTTTTTGGTAGATTGATTTAAAATTAATGCAAAAGGAAGAATATATCATTTATGTGGAACAAATTATTAGGTACATTAAAATTACTCTAAATTATTTCTTGGTGTTTGATGTATGAAAATATAGTGATTTGATGGAATATTTAGATGATGACTAGGCTGGAGGTATTATAGATAGAATATCCACTAGTGCAGGATATTTATTTATGGGAAGAAAGTGCACTGGTTAGATAAGTAATAAATAAGAGAGAGCATATCTTATAATTATATAAGTGGAATATATTTTAGATGCAAAGGTTTGTACTTAGATATTGTGGATAGAACAACAAATAGTGGATCTTGGTGAATATATGCAAGTGTTGATAGTGATTCATTATGATAGTAAGAGTGTCATTGAGTTGATGAAGAATCTATTATAGCACTATCATACAAATCACATTAAAATTCAGTACCATTTCATTAAATAAAATGTTTGAAAAATGAATTATAAATATATATTATTTTTTATGAAGTAACAAGTAGTGGTCATTCTCGCAAAACCACTGGCTACACTGGTTTTTATGAAGCATCGATTGAACCTTAGGGTTCAACCATTTCCCTTGGATTGAGGAGGTATAAAATTCCACTCCCACCATAAATATTTAATTATTAACTTGGTATCTCATGTTTGATAGAATTTTTACCTTTTTATTTATTGTTATAATGGGATAAATTATATAAATTTGTATCGGTGATGCAAAAGAAAATGAAATCTAGATAACCATGTATTTATCAAAATTAGAGATCGATTATATCAACAAAAGTGGTGTAAGAGAATAATTTTTATCTCAAGGGTGTGTCCACCTTTGAGGGGGAGTTTGTAATATGATATAGGGTAGATAAAATCCATAGTGATGAGATAGAATAAGATCATTATGGATAAATATTGGGGGATTTTGATAGAATCATAATGTTTAACAACAAGTGGTTCTTCGAGAAGAAGTTAAGAGGTATGAAAAGATAACATAAAATTCTTTTTGATATATTTTTTTCCACACTGATTATTGGTCACATATTCTTAGAGTTATGGAAGAGTTATTCTACTATTATTTTGGCCTTTTTCTGGATTTTTCAGGTCATGATTTTCAATAATGTAATTGGTAGTATCTTTACTGAAGGTATGTTATTGGTGTCCCAAATTTTTTTACCCTAACGTGTATAGTACCAGTAAGGGGTCGAATCATAGGAAAAGGACGTTATTTTTGTCCTGCTTATCTAGAGTTTACTTGATCCAGTGAATTGTACTAAATTTAGAGTCGATTTTTAAGGTTTCTATAAAAATTTTATGGGATATTAATTTCTTTAAAAAATTACTTAAAGGATAAAGGAAAACATGGGAATTTTGGTTTTGATGCAAATATGGAGGGAAATGTGTCAGGGATGTGGATTTTAAAGAGGTTGTTTATTAAAGAAAATTGCTTATGAGGTTGTGTTGTTCATGATAACACAACACTCTAGGTTTCATTTATAACAAGGTTCCATTGGTCCGATTAACTTATGTCTAGAATTGAGGAAACTGATTCCTTGGTCTGGTAGTCAGTGTTTCATAGTTCTTTATTTAGATTAGTCCATTTTTTAGTTGGTGAATAATTCCAATGATCAAGAAAGTATTCATCATTATTATTCTTTTGAGTCCCTGAAAATTCTTCCCTTATTCTAGCTTAGAATTTTCATTGATAAAAAGAATTTATTTAAGAAGAATAAGAAATGTTAAACAGAACAAAGACAATCATAAAAAATAATTCAAATTGAAACTCTTTAATCACCCACATCCCCAAAACACTGGGTGTTTAGTTACACATAGTAGAAAAGATGAAAACATGACCCTCAATTCCTAATGTGGTCATCGTATAAAATTTGAGGAGAGACGAGTTATATGGTAGAATGGTGGAATGGCGGAGTAGTGGAATGATAGTAGCACAGCAGCGGGGTAGAAGAACCTCCTTCCTTCGGATCCTCCCTAATGACTCCTCAAACTAGAGGCCAAGGCCTCTATTTATAGAAAACAAAAGTAAACGATTTGTATCAAAATTCCATGTCATATAGTATTTTCAACGCACTTTTTCTATTCTTTTCTCTGCCGGTGGGTGGCCTAACATGCCTTCTTTGACTTGGAACATGGCGCCGCCTGGTTGGTGGAGGTACACGGTGTGTAGCACCTCCATACACGGCATGTACTTTCATTCCTCGGCCACCAACTACTTCTAGAAGGGAATAAATTGAGTGTATATTATGTGCACGATGTGTAAAGTTCAGCCGGCCACATTGGTGTGTAGACTTCTTCTCAGCCACCAACCGCTTCTAGAATAGGATACATAGTGTGTATATTATGTACATGTCGTGTAGTTGGGAATTTTTTTCCTAGTTTTCCTCTAATTTGTGTGTTTGGATAGAAACCATCTGAAAATGAACAAGATCACCAAAATCAAAGTATTTTTCCACTAAGTAGTTGGAATTTTCTGAAAAAATGTTCTTATTTCAATAAAGTATGTGGAAATGTATAAAAAAATTGGGTTCATCAAACTACCCCACACTTAGTCATTTTCTCGCCCTCAAGCAAATCTCAATATCTGATTAGAATAGTCTATATTTTAAAAGGAAGGTATTAAATTAATCATAAGTGTAAATGATACAATCATAGGATAAAATTCAAAAAAGGTACAAAAGAGTTTCAATTCATAAGATATTCTAATTATTCCTCATATACAATTAAATTAACTACTGTCAACCTCCTTTAAACACACTTTTTAGCCATTCAAAAATAATAAATTCATTGGATGATCTAATTCACCAATAACATACTCAACACTCAAGATATTTTAAATCAAAGTTATGCTCAATAAAATATATATACACTCTATCCATAGGTTTTCAATAAATCTAGTTCTTTAATTTATAAAATTTATTTAAAAAAAATCATGAGGGTTTTCAATAAGGTTCATATGTCTCCATGGCAAAGGGTTGGTAGGTAAATATGTGAAAAATAAACTATGAGGATTGAAAAGGAAGTCTAGATTATTTAAATAACACTACATGATATTCGAAATAAATCTAAATGTAAAATAATCCTCAACAAGTTCTCTCAAATTCTCTCATTACCACCATCTCCTTAGATAGGTAGGTTCACAAACCAACAAGTGAGTATAAGGTCCCCTTGTCTGTATCATTTTGTTGTTTTTTTCTTGTTTTTTTTTCACTTTTAAACAAAGGGGACCACTTAGAAATTCCAAAAATAGGGGTTTGGAACCCTTTATTCCCCAAATAAAACAAGAGTCTCTCCCCCACACTTAATTTCATAATGATTCACAAAAATGTGCCATGTACTGCCAATTCCCTCTTTTAAGTGAATGTGAATAATCATGAAAAGTTAAAAAGAATTAGGGTAGGAAGGTAAATAGGCTTGTAAGATGGATTCCTATCAATTATGTTCATGGTTTATAGGGGCTTCACAATGATCATATATAGGGTAGGTATCAAGATAAAGTGGTTAAAACAATATAATGCCTCAATAATTTTAATGTAATTCAAAAATTCTTCATGTTTTAAAAAGAAAACTTGAAAATTCTGGTAGTCATGTATATCCTAATAATATCTTAAGAAAGAGGGTTTTAGAAAGAATATTGAAAATGGTTTAGAATACTTCTCAGGTGTGGGAACACAAATGAAGGTACAATCAAGTCATGACATGCATATAAATTATTAGCCTAATCAATTTAATTATTCAAGGATTACAAGTTGCAATTTAAACTATATCATTAATCATTTTAAAACACTTAAGAACCAAAATAAACATGAAACTTTTAAAAATTTACTACTTTTAGCTTTATTAATTATAAATATGACTAACCAAAATATCTTCACATTTTCAAATATATCTTCCAATAATTATGTCTCCTAGATGACGGTAAGGTAAAAGACTAAGGTGGTCAAGAAACGCTCCCCCATACTTAATATGGCACTTGGTCCACCAAGTGCCACAAAAATGTAGAGAATGAAATGTGGGGACACAAAAGTGGACCATGAGGAGGGGAAGGAATGGAATAATTAAAACATGAAAGAAAAATAAAACAAAAAAATCTGGAAAAACAGTACTCCCCTCATGTTGAGGTGAAGGAAGATGGAAAGTGGTGGAGAAGTATAGCCCAAAGAGTGTCAGAGTAACTGTGATGGTTGGGGAGATAAAAAAATGTAAAGCATACACAACATAACGTAGGCACGAGATATCATAAAAATATATATAGAAAATGGAAGAAATTTTCCCAAAAACCAGGCAGGGGGTCGCCTTAGTAGAGGCATCATCCTATATAGAATCAGCCGGAAAAGAAGGATCAATAGTTGTGGAAGCTGAAGGCTCAAAAATTGCATCCGGAATATAAGTTGTAGTATTCAGAAGTAGAGATCCCTCGACTTGTGGTATGGATTCCACTGAAGGGCATCTGTGATGGAGAGATCTATAAGTGGAGTCGGGCCGAGACTTTTAGTAGAGACTAGGACGGAGTCTGTGGCCATGGCAGTGCCAGAAGGTGGTATGGGGGAATCTGGAGGTGTGGAAGGAGAAGGATTTTCCAGTGGTATGGTAATCCCCTGATGCTATATTTGTAGCTCTACCATCCTCTCAATGTGTTCTGAGTGCTGATCAAAGGTAGCCTGCTACTGAAGGATAGCAACCCATTGATGCTCCACATGAACCAGGCGGTGATTGATCTCGGATAAGCGGATGGAGATGGGGAATTCATATGAGGGTGCGGAAGGGGAAGGGGTAGGGGAGGTCTGGGAGTGGAAATGGTAAAGGAATAAGGGGAGGGTTACGAAACTAGAATGGGGGTGAATTAGGGGCAGGGGCATCGGCGGGGGGTAGGAGGGTCGGTAAGGGTGGAGGTGGTGCCTGGGCAAGGATGTAAGTGCCCCTACTTCTAGAACAATCCCATGAGAATAATAATGAGAAATTCCATCATCCAAGGGGAACCTAACTGTTCATGGGGAAGGGATGGCTCAAAAACGCTGAGGTGGTGGGCAAGGCGGGTGGTGTAGAACCCACCGTTCAGGTTTCCTTGACGGTCGGTGAACATAGCATAGAAGTAGGAGGTGGAAATGTAGGTGAGGTTTGGGTAGTCCTTCCGGATGACACAGGTGAAGAGATACATGTGACGGATTGTCACAACCCCCATATCCTTGTGGTGGAGAAAAGGGATGGCGCTAAATAACCAGTGGGTGAAATGGAGGATAGGGTCAGTATGGAGATTAGTCGAGTTCGAACCCGGGTATTTTGGATCCAGGGTTGAGACCCTGCCAATCTTCCAACTTCACCCACATGTATTCCTTTATTGTGAAAATATTTTTATTTTATTAATGAAAACATGGCGCACATGATTTATATCAAAATACATGTCGTGTGGTTTTTACTAAAAAGAAAAAAATGATGGAAATGGGGCGGTTTTCAAGATTCGAACCCAGGTCTTTTGGAACCAGGTTACGACCCTAGCCAACTGATCCATCCCCATCATGGGTTTTCTTATAAACATATATTTATAATATATAATATGAAACATCCCACACACACCGTGTAAGAAAATACTAGAAGAAAAATGAGGAACCCCATGTCAAAGGTAGGTTGGGAGGGATTCGTACAAGTGACGGCTCAGATACAATCCAATGACCTTACCATCGGCACCGGCATCATCCCTCTTTATTACTTAGTTAATCTATATATTTAAAATAGTAATAATATAAACTAAAAGTAATTAGTACATTCCATGTATATAGGTGGTACACGGCATTTATCCGCTGGGTTGCCTCCCAGGAAGAACCTTTGTTTTAGGTCTTTAGCTCGACCGACTTACATCCACTTACCTGAGATGTATGGTGGAGATTTTTCCCACTGTGTATTCCATGTGATGGTAACTCATCATTTTTTTTCTATTCACCTTGAATGGTTGACCATCCTCTCTATAAATTTCCACCACTCCATGATAGAATACTCATATGACTCAAAATGGTCTCAACCATCCTCACTTTAACTTACCTGGGAATAATTGAAGATAAGAGTTAAAAATGAGTACCTGATCACTGGGTTGGAAAGATTTTTGTGAAATCATAAGGTCGTGGATTTCTCTTGTCTTCTCCTTTTACATCTTGGAATTATCATACACCTCTAATCGGATTTCATCAAGTTCTGATGGTTGGAACTTACGCTTCTCTTCAGCTGCCTTCATATCAAAATTCTGGGCTTTGATGGCCCAGAAATCTTTGGGCTTCAACTCCATTGGAAAATGGTATGGATTTATATAGATAAGGTAAAATGGGGATATCCCCAGTGGTGTCTTGAAAGTAGTTTGATATGCCCAAAAATCATCATCTAGTTTCTTGGACCAATATTTCCTTGAAGTGTTCACCATTTTCTCTAGAATCTAATTGAGCTCACAGTTGGAGAGCTCCACTTGTCCACTGGACTGGGGATGATATGGTGTACCCATATGATGTTTCACTTCGTACTTCTACAGTACTCCTTTCATCAATGTGTTATTGAAGTGGGTCCCTCTCTCATTGATTAGTACACAGGTAACATCGAACCTTCTAAAAATGTGTTTCTTTAAAAATATCATGACCACCTTGGTCGTGTTGTGTGCTGGAGAAGCGGCTTCTACCCACATGGAGACGTAGTCAACGCAGACCATGATGTAAGTGTTCTCTAAAGATGGGGTAAATGGACCCATGAAATCTATTCCCCAGATGTTGAATATCTCGACCTCCAAGATGGGGTGTTGGGGCATCTCATCTCTACGTCCCACATTACCAGTTCTTGGGTATCGATCGCAATGGGAAACAAAGGATTGGGAATATCTATGAATGGTGGGCTAGAAAACCCCAGACTGCAAGATATTTGTTATAGTATGGTCTAGCCCATGATGTCCCACAACTGGAAAGGCATGAAAAAATTTCAGGACTCCATGAACCTCAGTTTCTGGGATGCAACGACGGATCACCCCATCCCCACAGGATCGGAATAGTAGAGTATCTTCCCATAAGTACCTCTTGACATCAGAGAGAAAACTCTTCTTCTTATGGAAGGAGAGGTCTAGGTGGATGGTTCATATAACCAAAAAATTAGTAATATCATCATACCAGGTTCTAGGTGATTAATTGACTAAAAAGAGGTGCTCATCAGGGAAATCCTCCCTGATCTCTCAATCTTCCTTCTTCTCCAAATGTGACAGCTCTAGGCAGGATAGATGATTAGAAACAATGTTCTCTATCCCTTTATTGTCTCATATTTCTATATCAAATTCTAGTAATAGGAGTACCCATCGGATCAGTCATGGTTTTTCATCTTTCTTGTTCAGTATGTACTTGAGTGCTGTATGTTCAGTATAAACAATAACTTTATATAGCACTAAGTAAGAACAAAACCTATCAAAAGAAAACACTAATACCAATATCTCCTTTTCTATGGTAGTGTAGTTCATTTGTGCCTCATTAAGAATCCTGCTATAATAATAGATGGGTCGGAAAATTCCATCAAGTCATTGGCCCAAAACTTCTCCCACTACGTAGTCGTTGGCATCACACATCACTTCAAATTGTTCCTCCCAGTTGGGAGAAATAATCATTGGATCTTCCACCAGGTGCTACTTCAGGTGCTTAAAAGACATGGTGCATGGCTCATCAAACTCAAAAACAGAATCCTTGATTAGAAGGTTGGTGAGGGGCTGAGATATCTTTGAGAAGTTGTAGACAAACCACTTGTAGAAACCTGTATACCCTAGGAAGCTGCAGATGGTTCTGAATAAAGTCAGAATAGGAAGTCATGAAATGACTTCTATCTTTGTCAGGTCCACCTCTATCCCATTTTTTGTGATTATATAGCCAAAAATGATGACACTTTACACCATGAAATGACACTTTTTCTACTTTGAAACTAGGTTAGTGTTCTCGCATCTTTCTAGAACCATCTCTGGGTGCCGCAAGCAAGTGGTGAATTATATTTTGTAAACGGAAAAATCATCCGTGAATACCTCTAGTATATGTTTTACCATGTTATGGAAGATATCCATCATGAATCTCTAGAAGGTGGCGGCAGCATTGCACATGGCAAAGGACATCCTTTGGTAATCAAATGTAACGTAGTGGAAAGTAAATGTGCTCTTATCTTGATCCTATGGAGCAATGAAAATCTGATTTCAACCCAAATAGTCATCGAGGTAGCAGTAAAATTTTTTCCCTGTTAGTATCTCTAGCATCTGATCCATGAAGGGTAGGGGGGAAATGATCTTTCCTCGTGGCATCATTCAGCTTCCTATAGTCCACACAGACTCTCCAACCCATGACAGTGCATGTGGGGATGAGCTTGTTCTTATCATTCGATATCACAGTGATACCCCCCTTTTGGGTACCACATGTAGGGGACTCACCCACGGACTATCTGAGATGGGGTATATGATTCCTGCATCCAAAAACTTTATTACCTCTTTATTTACAACTTCCTTCACGGGGGGTTTAGGCGTTGTTGTGGTTACCGATATTGCTTCGCTCCTTCTTCGATTAGCACCTTGTGGGTGAAAATGGTTGAGATGATGCCCTTTAAATCTACAACTTTCCACCCAATAGAGTGCTTCTACCTCTTCAAAACCTTCAGAAGTGCATCCTCCTACTCTAGTGATAGTGTTTCACTAAGTATGATGGTCAATGTCCGATTTCCTTTCTAATACCATTACTTCAAAGAATATGGAAGAGTATTCAGTTCTAGTTTAAGTACCTTTAAAATCGAATGTATAAGTGGTTTCACCTTTTCCCATTCCAAAATATCAGGTATAATAGAACGTTTCCAATAGTGGCCACCCTGACCTTCTAAGAATTGAAGGTCCTCTCGTGCTTCATCAACTAGAATTCTTGGAAAAAGCAAGTCATATGAGGGAAAAGAACATACCAGATCATCCCCTTCTCTAATCAAGTGATCATCCGTAGTGGTCACTGCATAGCAGCCCTAATGTTCTTCCAATGATTCTTCCTTGATGGATTTGAGGATGTTGTAGGATACCCTTTTTTCGCCAACTTTGAAAATCAGATCCCCCTAGAGTACATCGATTAGTACCTTCCCAATGGCTAGGAAACGCCTTCCTAGAATGAGAGGTGCCTCTTGGTATTCCTCCATGTCAAGGATGATGAAATATGTAGTGAGGATTAGCCTTAACACCTTGACCAGCATGTCCTCCAATAACCCCTTCGGATATTTTATGGATTGGTCAGCAAGCTGAAGGGCTACTCGGGTAGGCTTCAGATTGTTGATCCCTAGCTTCTAAAATACTCCAAAGGGAATGAGGTTGATGTTGGCCCAAATGTCATAGAGGGCCTTCCCAAATTCACATGGTCCAATAGATCATGGGATAGTGAAGCTACCTGGATCCTGAAGCTTGGGAGGAATCGAATTTTGTACGACTGTTGATCACTCCTTGTTCAGGGAAATAATTCCCAGATCCTCTATCTTTATTTTGTTGTATAAGATATCTTTCATGAATTTTTCATATGTGGGCATCTGCGTCAGTGCCTCTACAAATGGAATGTTCATGTGCAGCTTTCTTAATACATCCATAAACTTTCTGAACTGGTGGTCCATCTTTCTCTGCTTCATCCTCTCCGGTAAGGGTAAGGCGGGATCAAAATGTTTGACAACCTCTTTTCCTTTACTCTGTGAAGCCTCTTTTATTGGTCCATTGGATGAGGAGGGTCTTCAACTGTACCTTCTTTATCGGTGGGGGTTTATGTGCACCTAGTTGTGCTAGTTCCTTCTATTGGATATATTTTCCACTCTATAGTGTGATAGTGTGGGCCTCCTCCCTCGGGTTCTTCTCAGTATTACTAGGGAGTGTACCGATCTGCCTTCCCAGGAGTTGGTTTTCTAGGTGTCCAATTTGGTTCTCTAGGCCTCTAATGGAGGCCTCCTAATTCTATAATCTGGTCTCATTAGTAGATATAAACTTGTTTTTAAGATCCTCTAACCTTGAGTTGTTCTTCTACTGAGGTGGTTGTGCAGATGGTGGAGGCGGTGGCTATCGTTGCTACTTCGAGTGATGCTTTTGATACCTGTGCTGCTGATAAGATCCCTTATGGGGATATTTTTGCCTCAGGTATTGGATCTGATACTGAGGATGATCATAGTCGGGTGGTCGTTGGGGTGGAGGATACTGTTTTTGTTGGCCCTAGCCTGGGTTCTGGTGATCACGCCATCCCGGGTTCTTGTACTGCTAGTACTGGTTCGGCCCTCAGTTTTAAGAAACATAGCTCACCTTGCTCATCAAAGGGACAACTTTCGGTCTCAGTCATTCTCCCAGGATGTGGTTATCACCACATTCATTACACATTGGATGGTTCGCCGCATGTAATTGGGATGCATCCTTCACATTTAGCGCATCAATATTTTTTGACACAGCATCCAACTCAGTAGAAATCATAGTAGTGGCATTGATATTATGCATACCTCATTTCTATGTGCCTTTCTCAGAATTCCACTGGAAGCTGTTGGCAAACATGTCTTCCAGTAGTTTGAAAATATCTTGAGGGGACTTCCTCATAACTGTACCTCCAGCAGCAGCATCAACTACAAACATTGTATTCGTTGTCAGTCCCCCGTATAAGGTTTGGACCTGCATCCAAAGAGTTAGTCCATGGTGTGAGAATTTTCTCAGCATCTCATTGAAGTGACCCCATGACTTGTACAATGACTCTGATTCGTGCTGCTAGAATTTTTTTATTTCATTTTGCAAGGTCACCATCTTCGAGGGTGGGAAGTATTTTGACAGTAATGCATGTGCTAGCTTCTTCCAGGTGAGGATAGATCATTGCGACAAACCTTTTATCCTGCCTTTCACCTTATCCCTTTGAGAGAAGGAGAAAAGGTGAAGACAAATGGTGTATGTGGACACACCATGGTTTCAGAATGTGTTGCAGACCTCCATAAAATTTGAGATATGGGCATTGGGTTTCTCGTTGTGTAGGACACCGAACTGAACAGTGTTTTGGATCAACTACATAATGGCAGGTTTGATCTCAAAGTGTTGGGCCTGCATCGGTGGATGGACGATGCTTCTGTCAGCTCCATGAATAGATGGTAGGTCGTACTCCATGAGAGTATATTTTTGAGGTGGTTGTTTAGGGAGAGGGGGTGGTATGTATTTTTGTTCCTAAGGTTCCAAGTACGACTCTTGACCTAGCTGTAAAAATGGCATCTGCTACAATTGGAAATGTTGGAGCTGTTGTGAGCCATATCCTAGAACAAGTGGAGCTTTCTAGTTCTGGTTGTTATCTATACCAAAAAGATATCCATCTCCTTGGACAACAGCTATATCTTCTTCTTCATTTTTCTCTATGAAATTGTTTTGGTTGTTCTTGTCCATGAGTGCTCTTCATCGCCTCAAAAGCATCCGTTCGATTTCTCAGTCAAATGGGAGAAACTCCGATGACTCAATATTCTTGGAATGAGTGAGGTAGCCAATCATACACCTATGAACCCACACAATACTAGACACACCAAGCATAAATGAGGAAGAAGAAAGATAAACATAAATAAGAATAGAAAAGAGATTTTTAGAAATTTTTATTTTTATTTCCACTAAAATTTGATACAAAGTTAATTGAAACAAAGACAAATGTGACTTTCAATCTCCTCGACAACGATGTCAAAATTTGGTAGTTGTTTTACCAAAGGTATGTTATCGGTTTCCCAAATTGTTTTACCCTAACAAGTATAGTACCAATAAGGGGTCTAACCATAGAGAGAATAAGTTATTTTTTAAATCCAATAGATTATGCCATAAAGATTAGTGTTGCACTGTGATACTTGAAAACATAGAAAAATTACACATCTTTGGTCAGCTCTAGTAGAAATTATCACACAAAAACCAGGTATATTGGGCTACAATGTGTTTGGTATTAAATAATATTTAAAGGATCATGATAAATTTCCAAGGATATTTGAATTGTATTTGAACCAGATTTTGTGAATCTAAATTTGACTTGGAATCATGACATAATGGAAACTATCACAACACAAAATAGTTAGATCCTAATATCATCACTTTGTAATCAAGGGAATCACACTATGATATATTGTTTTATATATTATTATGAAAATTTAAATATTTTTCCATGTGTGAGAGATTTATTTGACCTTAGTGGTTATAACATCATTCTCATGGATGGTTTTAAGGTAAAATTAATAAGTAACAAGTGTAAGATTAAAATAGGATATATTTTAAGTTAATTTTGATGATGGAAGATAAATTTAAATAATAAAATACATGTACTAAATAGAATTGATACAACTGAAATTTTTTATAGAAGAACTACAGGTGTGAATAGATACATTGAACATCTGGATTTGATAAGGGATATAAAAGCGCAAGGAAAACAACCTTTTAGATTTATATTGATCATTTTTATGGAAACCATTGATAGTGAAAAATGATTTGTCTATTTTATTGTATTTCTTATTTGGATTAGTGTGTGAATAGGAAGATTAAGGGAGTGACCCTGGGATCAGCAGCGATCCATTCCTAAACATTGAAATCCCATACAGTGCATAGTGATATCCTAATTACATTGGAACATCAATTATGTATTATCTTTGAAGTATCCATTAGTTTTGAACCAAGTAAAAATATATGTGTTTCTAAATTTATATTCTTTATATATAAACTGTGGGTGTATATTTGATATTAATAAGCTCAACTTGTTCATGAAAATATAGGAACAAGATATATTATAAGTTAAAGAAAAATAATTCACACCCTAATTCTAAAGGAGATATACCCTAAATCCTTTACACATATGATATGTTTTTTCCTATATAATAGGGTATGATATAAACATTTTATATGGTATGAAAAGTAGGAATCAAGTTTTGTTTTGGGCATATCATATTTCACGATATGGTTATGTCATTATTCATGGTAATTTCCATTGTTCATTCATATCATAGTGTATAATGTTCCATATTGTATGGAATGATATTTATGCCACTATCTATGATATAAGTAGATTTTGAACATTAAGTGTTAACATTTGAGTGAACCAACCATGTAGTTCATTTATTAATAAATTTTTCATAAGATAAAATGTATGAGAGTGTGATGCATTCATGTTTTGAAAAAGTTTTTCAAGAGGTAATTCAATTACTATCAAGGAGAATCCCCAAGGTATTTATAAATTTTATTACCATATGATTATGGTGGCATGTTTTCTTATTCATTCATGAAAAAATATCTCTCAAACCCATAGATCACTTATTATTTCACCTTTACTTAGTAAGGTGAAAACACATTGTGGTGTGTCGATGGATTCCACCTGAACTTCGAGTGATCCAAAAACCCACGGATCTGAAGGTGGTATATCCTTTGGTGACCAGTATGTGATCTCCAATGAATACATATGAATACGATGGATGAATAAGTATAATTGTAAGAAATGATGTATGGTATACATGTTTACAGTTCTCTTCGTTTATGTTTATGTAATATTTCATTTATTCTAGTATGGAGATATTGGTTTGGGTTTCTTAATTAATTTTACAGCCTCTTATAAGTGTTATTAGAACCCTATTAAATTTAATAGTGGTATTAGAGATTTTCATAATTTTATATTTATGAAATCATACTTGAAATAAAGAATATCCATATCATATTTAATATTTTACTCCCTATCATAAAATATGATACCTGGTTTTGTTCTATTTGGTTGATTCATGGATTATGATAAGAGATATTGTAAGTAGTAACTCAATATAAAACTTTTGGGTTTTTATTAGTCATAGTGTATGACTCCTGGTATATCATATCTTATGATAGGAAGCATTGTGTTCAAAAAATAGAGAATGGAATCACTAAGGTGATATTGACACTTATCGTTAATTATGTTATTTGATATCATAGGTAACAATTATGCTATCAGTCATAAACTATGACTGATAGAAAATTATTGGTCTATCTTATTTTAATATATGACTATCATTCATAAATTATTACTAATACTACATAAATTTGTGTCATATCAGTCATATCCCACATCCCCCCTTGGATCGTAAAGTATGATTGATTATTTTTACTCAAATTCAATTATGAATTGAATTTTATTTTTAATAATTTTTGTGTAAACAATGATAAAAGGTATCTTGAGGATATTTATTAATTTATAATTTTTTAATAAGTTAATTAATTATAAAGTTTTTATAGGTAATTAATTAATTTTTATGAAACGTTTATTGTTAAATATTCCTCAATATTAATAATTGATATTAAAAATAATTTTTACCAAATTATATGGAATTTCTTATGACTTAGAAATAAATAATTTATTTATAAATCATAAGAGTAATTTATAGTTTTTTTTTAATTACAAAATCAATCAAAAAAATAGTGTTTGTATTAAAGATTATGAAATTTCCATATTGAATAGCTAAATTATAAATTTTTTATAATTAGTTTTTATTTATGAATTGTTTATAAATATTTATCTCTTATTTAAATGTGTAAAATGTTAATTTATTTTAAAAAATACCTTAATTTAATATTCATGGATATAAGTTGTTTATATTGTGAATATGTGTGTGCATTATTTTAAACTATTGGACTGATTATATATATTATCATACATGGATTTAAGGAGTTACATGATAGGTATGATACTAGATTTAATTTTCTTATACGTTTACTTCAATTTTTAATTATAGTTATTAACTTAAATTTATTTTTTAAATATATTTTATACATATTAGGTGTAAGAGTTATGATTAATTGAATTATCATTTGAGTAAGTCTCCCTAGGTATAAGGACTTTAGGTCGGACATCCTACTAGACTAGAGGATTATTCCTTGTCTAGAAAGGTTGGGGATGGTTATCTATGGCTTCTGGATTACTCATGTGAATATTTTCAATTTCATATAATTATAAACCTTTACATGAAAACTTTCATGTACCTTATGAATAAGATGAATTTTGATACATGTAAATATGTTTGGTTTCTATTTTTTGATGAGTAACATAAACTATGAGTTTTTTAAAGAGTTATAAATCAATATGATTTGAATATATTTATTTGGAGGAAGGAATAATATTTCAAATTGAATCATTATAATAATGTATATATAAATTTAATAACATGAGATAATATGGTGAGATATTAAAACCTATTAAAATATTTAGTCTGATATTCCTTTCAAAGTGGAACATGTTAAGACCTCAATCATCCAACAAAGTAAGTCATGATAAATTTGGGTTCCCATAGTTTGTCGCGTGTGAGGAAGGCAAGTAATGGGTTACCCTGATAGTATTAAGTGCTTTTTCTTGGAATTTGTTTGGGGTTACACTTATCTAGGTGACACTAGTAGGATTAACTTTCTAGAGGAATGGAGTTCAGTTTATCAATTATAATGGATTAGATAAAGAGTTATCTATTTTATTATCCAATATTAACATATAATATGATTGATATGGTTCCATACCTAAATAGATAAGTGATTGGATAGATGATAAAGTGACATATAGTTTAGTGAAAAATGGATCTTGTACCAATAATGGATATGATGTGATTCAAAAGAGGTCATTGTTTTAGAAGGAACTGATTTAATAAAAGTACTTTTTAAATGGTAATAAATTATGAAACTCATCTGATAAAAGATTTTCTTGTAGATTCATAATATCGTCATTATCAAACTTATATTTGAGATCAATATTATAGGAAGTAGAATCTTAATGTAAGAAACTTCCTAGATAGGTAACTTAAGAAAATTTATTAAGTGAAAAAAATTTATGTGTTATAGAAACCTCTCTTGAGTAACTGACAGTTGAAGTTGTTAAATAGGTGAATCTAGAAGCTTTTTAGAGGCATAAAAATATTTAATTATAGTCTCAAAAGCATTATATGTTATATAACCCAAAAAATATTTGGCACTCATATACTCAATATGATTGGATATGTCAATGATACTCAATATGATTGAGTATGCTAATTACTTGGTGTGACTAGATATTTTATAAAGTCTTGTTCCAGTAAATAAATTCATCATATTATCATTTTTGGAAATTTTCCAACAATATGAAAGAGTTCAAAAAACATTTACCCTATTATTATCAAATTTTTGATGATATATAAAATGGGCATATGATATCTAGGTTATTGTGTTTAATTGATAGTATAAATGGGTAAGAGTTAAAATTAGGAAAAAAAGTTAATTGGAGAGTCTAAAAAAGTTATTTAAGAATCCATTCAAGTTCATTTAGACTTAAATACAACATCGAGAAGATATTAGTAATGATTATATAGGATATGATGGTTTGAAATACTTTAAGGGGTTTTCAAAACTAAATGGAATGTGTATATCAGGTACCAGTGTTACAGAAATAAATTCCTTGGTTTTAAAGAATATATGATACCAAATATATAATTTATATGTATTTTAAATATATAAAAGAAAAAATAATTATAATATTTGATATAAATTATAATTTTCTTTAAAGTTATTAAGAAAAGAGTTGTTACATAAAATATTTTAATATTAAATAATATACATCAATCTCAAATAGATTTAAATAAAGGATGTGTATTCGTATCTTAATTTTCTTGTATAATAAGAGGTTGTGTTTATTAAAAAATCATTATTATGATAAATATGAGATAAGGACTTCAATAAACATGGTTAATGATTCATGAAATTCTTTAACATGTTTTGAAAAATATATGTGGAGAAATTTTTTATCTAGGATAAAATTTTTATCCAGATATTTGTTAAAATATGAGGGAAGATGTTCTGACCACCTTTAAGTGGAATATTTTAATGAATAGTATTATTTTTATAGTAAAATTATCCAAATAAATAGAATTTCATTTATGATATGAAATAAATAGTATATTTTTTAAATATTCCTTCTAAAAGAAATAAGTTTTATTTCCTAACACAAATTAGTTTTTGTTTATTAGTATAATATTCTAGAGAGAATATAGTCTCAAAGAGTCTAGTGAGAGAATATTTGTACTTGAGAAGTTCAATGTTAACAAATAAAATAGTATATGAGTCTATGATTAAAGTGATTTTTCACTTAATATCCAAAATATTTTAGGATATTTGATAGTAAAGAAAAATGTAAAAGTTATATTAAGTTACCGTGAAAAGTGAATCTTACTATTTTCTAAAGTATTATTCTTGTAAAAGTGAAAATAAAAATTCACTTGATATCCTAAAATATATTTAGGGTATGGTGATAAATAAAATTTTAATTCACGTTTAGTTACCATAATAAAGTGAATATAACTTTATCCTAAAATTATTTTAGGTGGTGTTGCTAAGTAATAATATAAATAGTTACATTATTTATAAAAAAATCAAGGAAAATTATTGATGAAAAGAGTTCCAAGAATGATGATATTAAGCTTATAAAAGTTATATGAAAACAATAGAAGTTATTAACATAATAAAATTTTATATTATGGAGTTATGGAATTTGAATATGTTCAAGGAGTTGAACTTTAAAAATATGATTCCAAAATCTCACCATTATTCAAACTTTCTTTGTTTATAAATATTACTCACTAAAGAGTTTATTATGAGGGTTTATCATATGGTCATATAAGGACATGGAAATAATTAAATTTTTATGGAATGATTTAACAAAACCCCTAGAAAGTGAAGCGTACATATGGCTAATCAGGTAGTATATCATATATGATATGGTAAATAGGTGTTTATATAGGGTTTCTATTAATTATTCATAGAAGAGTTTTAATAATATAAAATATATCATATAAAAGTAAATCTTCACATTATCATTATTTCATGTTAATTTGAATAAATTTATATATTGATATATATTTTGTGAAATTAAATGATAATTTACCTATCAAATTATGATTATTCATTATCCCTAAATTGATGTTCATCTTGGAGTATTATATATTATGAAAAAAAATGTAAATGTTAGTGTGAGTATGATTCTTGTATCAAGATACAAAACTCATGAGGAACCAAACATGTTTTTATCTACTAAATGGCCCACAAATTATACCATGTGGAGTGCCATGCTCTATTTATTTGGTATTCTATGGTTTCATGGGTTATATTTTTCACACTACCTAAAGTTGGAGAGATACCTATCATGAGAACCTTTATACTTCGATACCTTTCTTATGCAATCATTGAGGCTAAGCTAGTTGGGTGTGGTTAGGTATATTTATGATCAAGTTGTCTATTTGAGATCAACAAAGATGGTATTTTTCCTCTAATATGATGATTATGATAATTTGTTCCTCTATTAACATATACTGAGGAGTTTTTTATCACATATTGAAAACAAATTAGATGTTTTTATCTATTCAGATAAGGTACATGTGATGTGATCATCCATAAAAGTGAATGAAATGTAATTTATTCATAAACTTGGTGAGTATATACTCATATAATCAAGAACATATAAGTTGGATATATGGTATTGACATACTATATGTTAAATGGTCACTCTATGTATAGTAAAAGGGGAGTGTATGAAAGTGTATTCTAGCATGTGATGCGAATAGTGGAAATAGGTATAGAGATACATGTGTTTGATGGAGATCATGTCAAATCCCTTTGTAACTTGAGTTGAATTTATTATTTTTTAGAGCTCATTCTTTACTTTCATTTATGGATCTAGATATTTATATTTGTTTTCAACATTATAAGGGATTTTGGGGTTACACTTTTCAGTAGAATGAATAAATATTGAGTTTGAATTAGATAGATTCTATAAAATATTTTTAGAGTTAATCCAAAAGATTTTTAGACTCAGATATTGTGCATATTATGCACAGGGTGATTCAAGGCCATTTTCCTAGCCGGGGAATGTGCGATGTGCTCTAGGAATGGTAGGGCCCCCCAGTGGAAGGTGAGAATTACCATACACGTGTTTTTCACATGAGCCTCAGCCAAGTCAGTGAGGACTCGACAAGTGCATCCAAGAGACCCGAGATCAAATCTGGGTGGAGACATATTTATGGGTTACTATAGCAGTATTGTAGTAGTACTATAGAAGTACTATAGAGGGCACTTTAGCATGCACTATTTGGTATTGTAGCAGCCAGAACTATTCATCCATCTGGGCCTTTGGGCCACCGGTTTGGTCCTCAGGTCCTATAAGGCTTTCAGGCCACCCAAGGCCTTCGGGCCAGTTTTCTATCAAGGCCTTTGGGCCACCTTAAGGCCTTCGGTCCACCCAAATGCCTTTGGTCCACATGAATATGAATATGTACCGGTTAGAATACAAGGTACAAGCCTCCAGATGAGGATCAGAGTAGGAACATTCACCATAGTAGAGCTAACTTAAATTGGAAGAATGAGAGGGTATTTCATTTCCATCAGTACTGAGCCTGTACAACTCTGCATAGGACAGCTAGCCGATGAGCCTTGCTAAGGGGGAGTGTTAATATCAGGACATGTGTTGGGGAGGAGCAGTTCTAAGTCATCTTGTCTGGGTGATTTCCTCTAAGTCCTACGGGTCATGTAATTGTCTCTAAGACTTCAAGCCTTTTAAGGGTTCCACCTCACACCTTGAAAGGTGGATTATAAAAAAATAAAAAAAGGACTTCGGTCCATTCAGTCGGGAATATAGTCTTTTAGGATTTAGTGTAATTTTGAGATTGAAGGATATATTCCCTAAATATATTACACATGTGATGTGTTTTGGATTACATCATAGGGTATGATATAAACATTTAATATGGTACTCCAAGTATAAACCAAGGGTTGGTTTGGGCATGGTGACTTGTATGGTATGGTTATGTCGTAATTCAGGGTTTTTTCATAGTTCATGAATATCATATATTACAATATTCCATATCATGTGGCATGATATTCATTCCAAAATATATAATATAAATGTTGATTTAATGTTAATTTTTAATATTTGATTTCACCCTTCCATGTTGTCTATCTATTACTAACTGTTCTATAAGATTAAACATATAGGAGTGTGATGTATTGATGGTTTGTATGATTTGGATGAGAGTTAAAGCATGTACTATTGAGGAGTATCCTTCAGGTATTTATAAATCCTATCACCATATGATGTTGGTGGTTCATGTGTGATTATTCATTATTAGATTAATTTATCTCAAACTTGTTTCTCTATTCATCATCTACCTTTACATATTGAGGCATTAGCACCTTATGGTGTAAATATGATTTCCACCTGAACATTGGGTGATTCAGTAACCTTCAGATACGTCTAAAGGTGGGACATCCTTTGGCTACCACTGTGTGATCTCTAATAACCACTTATGATGATGATGGATGAAGAATTAATAGTGGAAAAAATGATATAAGGTAAACATGTTTATAGATTAATTAATTTCAATTTATGCATGATTTCATTTATTCTAACATGGAGATATTTTTCTAGGTTTATTAATCACATTTTATGAATATAATAAGTTTTATTATATCCCTATTAAACCTAGTAAATTTACACCCTCACCTTTTAGGACGTGTTTAGGACATATTAGTTGTAATAGTAATAATCATGGTAAAACACACTAGGTGGTTTAAACTTTCAAGAACTTTATTCAATAGATTGATAACCACCTCCAACTTGTATATTAACATAAAATGATCCAAAACCCTAATTTTACATCTCAATTTACTATTAAATTTCATCTAAAATTTATGTAAAATAATAAAAAAACAAAGAATCATCTTACTACTAATGAAATAGTGAAAAATCATGTGCATTTTTCCTTCTCTAGCCTCTTCTATACCACAGAAATAAAAACCCCATAATATCAATTAAATTCATCCATAATTGGGTGTAATAAATCTTAAATATCTTAACCAAGATACTAAAAGTAAAGAAGAATATATAAGGAGGGTAAGGGGAAAAAGGAGAGTATTCTTTACCTTAACCAATTAATGAACTCCATTTGAACCACTATATACCATCAAATAGGAATTTATAAGATGGAAGAGAAAATAAGGATCCCATATAGACTATTCATCCATCTGCAATAAGATAATCCTGAGGGGTTTAATAATTAGGGGCCCTAAAATGACCTAATTTCTCCAACTTTAAGAAGGGGTCAATAAAATTCACCATAAGTCTGGTGGATCTCACTAGGATACCAGTGAGACCACCAAGAGTCTGATGGGACTTATATCCACCCACCATTCCCTCATCCCTCCCGATAATGATTAAAATACTCTAGAAAAATTTTTCATGAGCCAATTCATGAATAAAATGTCGGTTTAGACTCCCAAATAATGTCTAAAAAACCTCCCCATTAACTTATTTCAAAAAATTAAAATTCAGCCTCACACCAACTCAATAAGAGTTAAACCAACCTCCCACATTACTAATATACAAATACATGGGTCTTTATAGTGTCCTCGATAATTAAAAGGAAGATAAAGGTTTTGTGTTATAATTTTCAAATTTCTGATTGATTGACTATCATTACACCACAATTCATGTAATTGAATTATGTTTTTTTAATATACCTTTTTATTTATAAATCTCGGTGATTTTATATTTTCACTTGATTTATTTTATCTTGATTACATTTTTATGACTATGGGAATTTTTAAGGACCCTTGAGTTCTTGTTTAACAGTTTTTAATATTATAACTTTGTATGTTTGAATTCGTGTAATTTAAGAAACACTCCCTTGATTATTATTATTTGATTATAATCTCACTTATGTTTCCCTTAGGATATTCTTTTTAAAGTATCCTCATATGATTATTATTATCAAATAAAATACAATAAAACCAGAGAAACGGGATCATAGCGCCCCAAATGACAATCCTATGGAGGCCGAAAGTAGTGGAGGACAAGGGAATCCCCTCGAACCAAGTTTACCCCCTCTGGCTTCATAGTGATAGAAGTATGGAAACAGAAATGGGTTGAACCAGGTACGTCGAGAGAATCAAGTTGGTCCTCTACCTTATTCCCCTTACGCTAAGTGTGGGTTACGCTGATGTTGCTTCTGATCATACCTCTGCATGCCCTCATAATGTAATGGATAGACTATGGAATGGAACTAGAGCCTTGCAAGGCATTGTAGAGGATTTGGGAATCAGTTTCAACCTCCAATAAGATGATCCATTTTTGGAGACAAAGTGAGAGGCCCAACAACATCGCCTTTGCCTCGGCCTGGAGAGAAGAGCCACACCCCAAACGCCCAGAGAAATCCATGATAACCGAACTGAAATGGTTTCTCACCACCCCTCTTCCACAAATCACCCCCATGTTGCATGAACCGTCATAATTTAGTTTGATCCCTCTCTTGGGTGGTGACCACCCAACCCAGTTTCCTCTACTGTTGCTACTACCCGGAGAGACACTATCGGTACATGTCTGAAGTCGTCGGAGAGTGGGAACCTCCTTCCATTTGATAAAGACTCTAATTAGGTCCAGAAGTAGGAACTTTGTACGGAGTACAATTCCCTGGACGAAGGCGATATTCCCTTCGTGTCGAGCCTTGTTTCGTTCTTTCCAGATCGACCAGCATCCAGCATAGAGGACCATGGTGCGGGCCATCTGCTCAGGGCCCCTCTCCACTGCACCGTGAAACTATTTATCCATAAAAGGTGTGTCGGACATGCGATTATCAGAGATTTTTGTAAACTTACCAAAATAAATCCATACCACCCTCGCCCATTCTCCTTCAAAGAATGGGTGATCTATGATCTCCTCCCAGTGCTCCGAACAGCAGTGACACCTCAAAGACAATGGAATACCGCAACGCCTAATGTTTTAATCTGTGGGAATGGCCTTGTGACGCAGCCTCCAGGTAAGAAAATTCGGTTTTATTGAAGAGTCTTTGGCTCAAAGGATCATGTTCCATGAATCGCTTTGATCGGAAGTGGCCAGAGAATGTCAGAAGTCCCTCAAAAAGAAAGCACTCGATGCAGAGAGTGAGAAGACGCATCTGTCTGGATTGATGTCAATAAGGTTGAAAGTATCATGTTGGTCATCGTCAAGAACTGCTTCAATGAAGTTCGGGTGAGCACTAGCATCTTTGAAGGTGAGAAGAGTGACCGGGCACCCCAGAAAGCCAAGGACGGTCCCAGTCCAGTTTTGATGCCAAAAAAGGATGTCCTCCCTTCCCACGATCCATCTGTACTGAGGTTCCAAAGCAACGATAAGCAGAGAAATAACAGACCAGAAAGGGGAAACCTTGCCAGCATCCCTGAGCTTGGATCATGCATTGAAGTTGTTCATGGTAATTCCCCATAGTGTGCGTTTTTTCAGAACCTCCCTGGCTATCTTTGCATGCATGCACATGATCGTATCTTCGAGTCAACGTACATTGATGTTGCCTTCCCTAGATGGCCTCGCCACCCTGTCCCATGAGGCCCAGTGACGCCTACCATCCAATCATGGATCCCAGATAAAACCAGCAAGAATATTATCAATCCTGTGAATGATGCTCTTGGGGACTTTGATCACAGAGAGAGAGTGGATGGGGGTGGCAAGAAGCATGCTATTAACTAGCATTATCCGTCCCTCAAATGAGAGGAATATGTTCTTCCAGTTGAGGGTTTTTTCAATAATCTTGTTGATAATGGTATCAAATTCACGTAGATGAGGTCTCCCTGAAGAGATTGGGGCACTTAGGTATTCCATGGGGAAATACCCTTTGTGCATATCCAGACTTTTCTGAATAACAAGGATCTGAGAAGCACCGCAGCTGTAGGGAATGAAGAAATTGATTTTGGCCTTGTTGATGACCTGCCCACTCCAAAAATAATACTCCTGAATAATCTCATTGAGGCCATTAATGTAACACTTACTGGCATTCGTGAAGATGAATGTATCATCCGCAAACATCAAATGAGAAATAGGGGAATCTCTCCTTCTTCGATGATAAGCTATGACCTCCCCATTATTCGTTAAGTAATTAAATTATATTAACTTGATCATATAAATAAATTGAATCTTATGAGTGTGTTAATTTTTAGTGTTATATGTAATATTGTTGTTACTTTTTCATTATTTCTCTACTATATGATGTTTTGGTAGATATGAAGTGAAATTAAGTATACAGTGGTATAGTATAGTTGAGGTGGTTATGTAGTGGGGTTTATGTGGTTAGATCAAAAATGTTAGTTATGAATTAGATATAGTTATGAAATCAATGATTAAATTAATGAAGGTGGATTATTAAGGCTTAATAAATTATTTTCAAATAAAAATTATAGTGGTCTATCTATAAATTTATAAATATTAAGTGTAAAATGATGTGGTGAATTATTAATTGAATTTAGACGTTGATGTGTTGATCTATTGTATGGTTAGCGGTATTGGTAGTAATTGTGTGGAAGTGTTAATATGATTGTAAGATGATTTTATAGGTGACTTGGTTGGATATAGACCATGGGATAGGATTTTTGAATTATCATATATCATTTTATGTATGGTTATTTTCTATGAAAAAACACCCAAGTTTGATAACCTAATTGATACCCATATAAATATTTGGATACCTCATGAACCCCTAAAAATTTTTATATATTGGGGATAGATACTGACTCCTCCCCCTCTCACATTATTCCTTATAACAATGGTTATGTTCATTATTATAATATGTGGTTTTGGTATGAGTTTGTAGTATATGGATATTGTATGTGGTTTTGGTATGAAATTGTGTTATGTGGACATGGTATATGATGGGAGTGTTGGGATGTATGTCACAGGTACATGGGGTTAATATATTAGTGTGTAAGTGGGTGTGGGGTACCTCCTTTATAATATTTTCACGATGTACCATACTTATATTCTATATAGATTTAGAGAGTGAGATCATTGTGATATGGGTTAAATAATACTTTGAATGTGTTCATGTATTTATTACACTATTTATTCACTGAATCTTTAGTATGTTTTTTCTAAATTTAAATTGGAGTTTATAGGTAGGAATATATTGATTATACTCATATTCTTACCTTTACTTCTATATATGATTTATTTTTATAGATTTATATGATCATGTTGGAGATCAAGATAGACCTTGCTATCTTTTCACTTGAAAGATAGGAGCACATTGGAGGATTTGTTTTGTTATTAATATTCGTTTCTCTTGGTATTGTGTTTAGATTTTTTTAGTGTGTGATATTAAATGAATTAGTACACTATTATTGGAAAATTGGGTTTATTTCATATGTTTTTTTGTATTGATTGGATTATTTTATTTATTTTATAATATTGAAGAGGGAAATGCCACCCATATTCTATTTATATACCCTTATTTTTATTTTTCAACCCTAACCTATTTATGGAGGGTTTTAGGGGGACACACATGGATTCATTATCAACCAATGAAGGGTTTGGTGGAATGTGGTTGTGATATGTCTTTATTTTTTTGAATTTTATTGTTTAATATTCAACCACTTATGGTAGCCAAAGGATGTCCCACCTATTTATGGAGGGTTTTAGGGGGAAACACATAAAAGGTCTCATTTGAATGCATATATTTAATTCCTCAAAAGAAAAAAAAATCATAATCACTCATCAGAATCATATTGAAATCTCATCAACTTACTACACTATATACCATTTCCATGGCCCTAATATTTCTAAAACCATTACTTCTAAAGACTATGCCACTAAGAATCAAAAACAACTAATTGATTTCTAGAACATCAAAATATAGTGATACCACTAGAACCAACATCTTTATGAAACTCATATATTCAATAAAATTATATATAATCTGATGAATAACTCCCATAAAAATTTTTATCAGTGAAACAAATATATCTATGGTTTTTTGTTCCCATTAAATCCTTCCTCAATTCCAATACTTCATAGAACCCCCTTTTATAGAGTTCCTTTTATTGTGACCATTTTTTATGAATATGATAACAAAAGAATATATGGGTTTTGGCCCGTACTTATGTAAATGTGTTAGTGATAATTATAAGTGATGGTGTGATTGTTAGTATCAAAGTCTGATATTTTTTTGTTGTTTGAAATATTAAAAATACCTCACATTGATTATAAATACCTCACATGTTTATATAAGATAATTAAAAAAATTCATCGATTTTTAAACTCTAATTTTAATATCTCACACTTTTTTGGGGGGTTCCTTGGCCAAAGAGACAAATGTGAATATATTAAAATAAATAAAATTACATGATTCTAAATAATAGTATTTTATGACAACATCTAATAAAAAATTCATAAAATAATAAGTGAGATCATCCATCCAAGTAATATTTTTGTCAATAACTTTGTTGGAAAGACCATCTTCCAATTGGTTCAACTCTTGGAAAGAATGAGTGATAATATAGTTGAGCCCAAAGAGAATATTCAATCATTTCATCCATAAATCTATGAGCCTCTATGAAAGATGTATCAAACTATTCCTAATGGCCTAAAAAATAGTAGTGGAATCACTTTCAAGTCATAGATTAGTCTATAATTTGGATTTAAAAAAATAGATTGTATAGATTACTCCGACCATCTTAGATTCAAGTGGTATTTCCAGGCCACATGAACCATAAAAATAGACAAGTAAATTACTATGATGATCACAAAAAATATAACCATAACCAGAGGTTCTAGGATTTCTTTTAAAAGCACTATCTGAATTAATTTTAATCCACTTTTGTATAGGGGGCTTTTATAAAACCTCAAAAGTATCAATAGGAATCTTGAAATTTTCCAAAATTCCAAGTCCTCTTAGTATAGTAAAATCATGAATGATATTATAACAAATAACTCACTTTTTAAATTGAATAATTATAATTTCTTGTAGATTTTTTAACCTTGTGTTTATTGTTCAAACTATTTTTTTAAAGGAAAAATTCATATAAAATTCTCCAAATTCATATGATTTTATTTAAATCCATACAATTACTAAAATACCATAATATTTCTATAAATTAATATTATTTATATAAATTCATGAAGTTTCTATAGAGACATGAGTGATTTACAAAGTCATACATTTTCATGCAAAGTCTTACAAACTAATTTTAAAATTCCTATGAAATATTTTATGAATTATAATAATTTTTTGAGATAATTATAAATCTAGTTTTAAGTATTATGAGATATATTTAAATGACTTATGTGATTTAATTATCTATAAAATCAATTTTATGATTCAATTCATACTTATAGGTGAAATATACCTATAATGAAAAGATCCTTACAATTAAAATATTTCTTATAGAATTCATGTTTATGGTGAAATGATCCTTATAAATAAAATGATGCTTATGATGAAATAATTCTTATAGATATCTCATGATTATAGAGAATTTCATGCCTACAGAAAATCATTTTTATGTGGAAAACTAAGAAGATGATTTCTTAGAAAAATAAAATAATGTTTGCACATATATTAAAATAATTCTTATAAAGTTTACTTTTCTTTAAAATCATTCTTATGATACTTTGTTTTCTACTAGTTTTGGTTGATTCATTATATGTTTATTTTATTTGTTTTATCTATTTTATTAATTTTTTAAATACATATAAATCATAATGATTTATTCAAAGTGATTTTAAAATTTCTAATGAATGATTAGTGTGGGATATTTTCATATATTGGGAAATAATATTATCCAATTTATATATTGTATATAATTAGGTAAATCAGTTATTTTCTTCAAAAAACACCCATGTGGTTAAGAATATATTATAGTTAATGAAGAGTGGATTAGACATAGGGAATTTGATCACAGGAAGTCGATAAAAACACAATGTTTGTTTTTATTTAAAGGATGACATGAATTATACAAGAGATGATAATGTTTTGAAACTTTTCTACTAAAACTTTCCATGTTACAATGATCATAAGAGATCTTAAACATTTTATCCTTTTTTACTAAAGTTACCAAATCTACATCAAGCTGCATCATCTTTTAAACTCTATTCTTATTTTTATTATTATTTTCCACATTGTATTCTTATGTTTTCTATTTTTATTATAATAGTTGATTTTTTCTTTTCCAAATAAAAATAACATCTGGTTTTGGCTATAACTCCTAAATAAAAGTAAGTTTAGTCGAGTTTTGACTTTCATTAAAATTTAGTTTCTTGGTTGTTCCTTGGTCCCTTGAAAGGTAGGTATAGGTTGGGTTATTTCTCTAAGTGAGAAAAAGGCAGGGGTTGTAATTAGTTTTTCACTCCCTTTTAAAAGGGAGGTCTTGTTTAGTTTGTATCATTCCTATCAATAAGTTACGGAATAGTGAATATTTGATATAGGATCATTTGATATGGAATACTATAAAAAATCAATGTTCATATTTTTATTTTCAACTATAGTTTAGTTTTTAAGCACTACCCTAAAATGTTATTATCGTGTATGATAATTTTTTTCAACTAAATATAATAATATGTGTAGATTTATTAATTAGTTTAAATTTTATATTCACCACCCCCTCTAGAACACATTTTTCATCTCTAATGGGCCAAAAGGATAGTTTAGCTCTTTTGGTTTTTTTCTAATAGTAAACAATTGGTATCATATCTAAACATTCTAAGGAGTTGTTTGGTCATTTTATTATTTGTGATAATTATCTCCTAGACATAAAATTATAAGGAAATAATTTTGTAAGATTGTGGGAATGAACTAAAATGGTGGTAGGATATGAAAAAACCACCATAATTTAGTAGGAATGATTATGTTTATTGGAAGGATAAAATAAAATAATATCTCAAACATTTGAGTATTGATCACTAGATGATATCTGTGAAACCATATAATCTACCAAATTCTAATCCAAATACTCTCATGGGTAATAATGAGGTAAAGTGTATTTTGAATTAAAAATTCATGAATATATTGTGTTATTTTATTATAAAAAAATTTTTTAGTCATGTATCAACACGTAAGATGGCTCAATATATTTTTAGGATACTTAAAGTTACTCACTATGTCTCAGACAAACTTAAGAGATAAAAATAAGGAATGTTATTTATAGAATACCCATAATTTATAATGGGATAATAAGAATCCATTAACCCTATGTTTTAAAAATTTATATACATCTTAAATAGTATGAGTGCACTTGGAGATGTGTTGGATAATACAATATTGATTAAAAGGGTGTTATGGTTTCACACTAAAAATTGTAATACTAAGAAAGTGTAAATTGATGAGAGTAATAACCTTAAAGAGTATAGTTTGGATGAACTTATTAGTTATTTATTATAATATGAACTTGAGTTAAGGAAAATTTTAGATAAGGAAACTTATATGAAAGAAGGTATTTCATCCAAATTAAATATAATTGTTTCTTCTAAATCTTTTTAATCTGAATCTTAAGAAATTGATAAAGGATGGATAGAAAACATCATAAGAGGAATTTACAAATTGATAAAACTTGATAAGGGATTTAAGAAGTTATTTAGAAAGAAATATATAAATGAAATCAATAAATGTAACGCTATCAATAATAATGATGTTCAAATATAATTTGATATAAGTAAAAAAATAAATGACATATTAAGTTTAACTATCCTAAGATAAAGAATTTATGAAATTATAAAAACAATATAAATAATTATATGCATGATCTTTATGGTGTATAGAGTTACCCTAATTATTCTAACTTGATAAGTGATTAAATATTTGACAAGGATACTAGTGACCTTTCCTTGATAGATACATGTTCTATAGAACTTAGTTATCCTTTTATAGATTTATTAAAACTTGTTTATTTTACTGTTATTATTGAAAATGTAACTAATTAATAATATAGTAATATATGTGATTATGATTATAAAAATTTATATATTAAAGATATATTTAATTAAAATAAGAATTTATAGAAATATGATTTTAAATTTTTTGGGTTATATAAATAATTAAAGGAAAAAATAAGAAATTGGATAAAAATATGAAATTTAAATAGGAAAATGAAAAAATAAAAGTTTATAATTTAATGAATGGATAATATAAAAAATAAATTGATTATGAAGTATCATAACTAATATTAAACAATGTAAAAATTAAATATGGGAATGATAGAAATAAATACATTATTTCTAATAATAATAAAGAATAAGAAGGTAAATTTAAAATATTATTAGATGATATGACTCTAATTGAAAAATAATGTAAGAATAGTCTGCAAGAAAACAAAATAATACTAAATAAAACTTCATGTTAAAATGACAAATTATGTTATTATTTATAATCTACTCAAAAATAAGATGAGAAATTAAAACTAATATTGTCAGTTTAAAAGAAAATTTATCTACTTTGGTTCAGGGTATGGAAAAGTATGATAAGATTATGTCAATGATGAAACCAAAAATATGAACTATTTTTGGTTATAAAATCCAATTACCAAAGATGAATAATATTTTTTTTGTTAAAATATGAAATTGAAGTGTTTCAAGTGTTATATATTTTAAGTGTATAATTCATGGTCATTATTCCAATTAATTCTCATTGAGATTTACTCAATATTTTGGTCCATAAAAACTATTATTTTTAAATAATTTTCTTCTATACTACCAATAAATAAATTCTTGAAATATTTTAGGTGCTTAAGATTTCTACTACTAATCCTAATATACCCAAGATAGCATGGGTTCCAAAAAAATCTTTTATTTTATTATTTTCAAGAAATATATTATAGGAGTTTCAAGGATTCATGGGGTATCCATAGTTGTTGTTCTAAAAACATGACTAGTGAACCTTCTAGCTTTTTATCATTTAATTTATGTGATAGAGGATCTATTACTTTCATAGGAAACTCTAAAGTGAAGATATAAGGCCATGTTGAAGTAGGTTTTCTAAAACTTTTATAATTTCTATGTTTTCATATGTTAAGGGTTTGGAATATAATTTAATTTTAATATCATAGATTCTATGTTTATGGGATGAATTTCATGTTTTAAAATTATAAATTATTTTTTAAGAATATATCTTTTTTATTTTATCCAAATAGAAAAGATAGCATATATTAAATTTATTTCTATGAACTAACCAAACAAAATGTTAAGTGTATTAATTTTTTAGAATCATATGATATTTTATGGAATATAATACTTGGACATGCTAAATTTATTTTGTTTCATAAATTTGAAAAGCATAGAAAAGTTCTCGATCTACCAAAACTAAATAATGTTATTTTTTTGTGATTCGTGTTTACAAGGTAAGAAATATAAGTAAAATTTTAAATTTATTAATGATTTTAAAACTACTAAACCTCTTGAAATTGTACATAATTATTTATTTTTTCCTTTATAAACTAATATTTTTGGTGGAAAGAGGTATGATTTTTTAATTGTTGATTATTATAGTTGATTCACTTAGACTTATTTTATGTTTCATAAAAATAAAACTTTAATTAAGACTATTTCATTTTTCAAATTAGTTCAAAATCAAAATGGTTGTTTAATAATATGTATTATAAGTGATAGAGTAAATGAATTTTCAAATCTATATTTTGATAAATTTTTTGAGAATAATGGGAATTTACCTTGTTTTTCTGATCCCAAGACACCATAACAAAATGATGTTTTCAAAACAATAAATAGATCTATAATGGAAATAGATATGAAAACAATTAATGATATAATTTTCCTAAATATTTTTAGGTAAAAGTTGTTAACATGGTAAATCATGTTTTAAACAAATTTCTAATTAGGTCGATTTTAAATAATACCCCTTGTAAATTTTTTAAAGGATTCAAACCTAAGGTTGGTTATTTTAAAGTGTTTTGTTGGTAGGTTTTTATTTTAAATATTAATGATAATATAGATAATTTTGATTTTAAAATTGATGAATAAATATTTCTTGGATATTCTAATTAAAATAAGTATTATAGAGTTTTTAATAAGTTAACCTTTGTTTTAAGAGAATAAATACATGTTAAGTTTGATGAAAATAATAATTTTAAGCATAATTCCGATTTAGTGAAAGTTGATGAAGAATTTAGAGATTTATCTTTGGGGAAGATAAACTTAAAAATGAAAATGTATTAATTTATGGGGACAATGTTCCTTTTAAATGTGATCATAAAGGCAGGAAAACTCTTAAATATCATTCTCTTGAAAATTTTATTGGGCATATTGATTCTATAATTCAAAATATAAAATCTATTTAAAATTTTTGTGTTAAGTGTACTTTTTTATTTTGGGACTCAAAATGTTGAAAAATATTTGAATGATTCAAATTATATTTCTTATGCAAGATGAACTTAATTAGTTTTCAAGATATAATTTATGGAATATAGTTGGACTTAATGAATATAAACATATTATAGGAACTACATTAAGATTTAAAAATAAAATTGATGAATCTGATAACGAAGTAAAAAATAAGGCTTTGTTAGTTTCCCAAGGCTATTCTCAAGAATTAGGTGTTGATTTTCAATATTACTTTTCATTGGTTTCTAGGATATAATATATTGCAATTTTATTAGATTTTTCTTATTTTAAAAGTTTAAAGCTGATTAAAATGGATATTAAAAGTAAATTTAAAATGTTTTATTTTTTGAAGAGGTATTTTTTAATCAAACACCAGGATTTGAAAATAAAAAAAATCCCAAATCATGTTTTTAAACTATAAAAATATTTGTATGGTCTAAAGTAAGCTCTAAAATTTTGGTATGAAAGAATATCTTTGTTTTTGTTGAATAATGGTTTTAATAAAAGAAAAATTGATCCAAATTTGTAAATTAAGAAATTTTTAAATTATATTTTAATTATCAAAATATTTTCTTATGATATTTTTTTTGGATCTTTAATTGATTTGTTATGTAATGAATTTTATGAAGGTTTTGGGAATAGAAAAAGATCTTATTGGATGGTTTCAAACTTGAATTTTATTATAATCAATGATAATTTTGAGATGTGCATGAGAAATAATTTCATAAACAATGAAATTAAAACAATGATTGGTTGACAGATATTCTAGATCCTAGAAGAGATGATCTTTTATTTATAATTTATAATTAATTTATTTAAATAATGAACAACCCCTCATTAAATTCATTATTCATTATCAATGATCAAATAAAGGCATCTTGTCATACTATTATTGTGTTAGAGGAGTCAAGGGAAGATTTCATCTAGAGGTGATCCACATGTGTTTTTTGAACCTCTAATCGACACCATAGAATCCTTCAGGTGCTAGTATAGATGGTTCTGACACTTGTGGTGATCGTTTTTTATCACAATGGTATCCTTTTAAAGGGAGAATGAATTTATCTAGTAGAGTATTATGTTCTTGAGAGAATTTTAGGTGAGGAGATCTTTAGGTATTGATATAATCCTTTCAAGAACTTTTTTTGTGTAACAATTAGAATGGCCAGGGGTTTTTTAAAATGTCAAAACCAATTTTAAATAGGTATAAGGTTAGAAAATAATAATTTTATCAAGGGACTTTATTATTATCTTAATCCTCGGAGAACCCCATTTCAAAATGATAATAAAATTATTATCATTTATTTGACATACACTAAACACACAGATAAAATAAATATTATTTTCTTGAATAAATAAATTAACATTTATTAAATTAATATTTAATATGGAATTTCTCACTGGACCAACAAACTTGGTTCATATATCCACCTAAGTATTTATCAATAAATGAATAATAACTATTTATTTAAATAAATAAATATCATTTCATTATCCACTAATAAATAAATAAATATTATATTCATTAAACTAATAAATAAATATATATTAAATATTTATATGATTGAATACATATTTTGTTACCTTTGGAATAAATCAGAATAAATAAATATTATATATTCACATGAGAAAATAAATAATTACATGGTGAATAAATATTTATTAAATATTCAATTCACATATATATTCTCTCAAATAACTAGTGACTAGATATTTTTTACAAGCACAACATGAATAATTTTTAAACAATGAATGGTAATAATATTTATTCAACATGTGAAATTTATATAGAATTTAACCTAAGTTTGGAGTACACGTAGTGTGTGACCCTCTAGGCCACTTTCTCAGTGGCATTAGGATACACCACCTATAGTCCAAGCATAGCATCTAGAAACATACTAAGGATCTCATAGATAAAGAAGTTAAGTTTATAATGATATGAAACCTCATTCTAACACTCAATATGTAATACAATCACTTTATCTTGATATATATAATCAATCAGGCTGCATACTGGTGTCATCAATGTATTTCCTCAATGTCTCTTTCTTTTGAATTTCTAGAAATGAACTATCCAATAAAAATCCATTAGCATGGAATTTATTTTGTAGTTCTATTCCCATAAAAGGGTACAATATATCAACTTTATTTAAATAATAAAAGGTATAAATACTTTCTTTCATTATTCATTAATTCAATATTACTCATGATGCACCTAATGTGTCCTACCTCATCTTGAGCATATGTCATCACAATTTTAATCAATACATCAATGTATGTGAGTATTAATATGAATTAATAATAATCTTAAAGTATAAGGATCATTATATTTGTAAATAAATATTAATTTCCAATTATACATATAAATGTGGATGTCCTATTGGAGGGTCATGTTCTCATGATCTCCTACTATGAATATTACCAAGGGCATCAACCATGAAAAAGCATCTCAAATTTCTATGAGTCTTCACCCATAATTAATTATATCATTTGTTCCCAATAAAATGATATCATCCATGTATATAACATATATTTAATAATATTACTTTGTTACTTATAGGTTTTCATCGTATCAGTGAATTACTAAGACCCTTCAGTGAGATAATTACCCTTAGAACATTATCACATATTATTTCTTGAAAAAGAACAATCATGATGTGATAAAAACTTTATTCATATTTAAAAAAAGAATACATGCAATCATGAAGTGCATAGAATTTGGTTCTAGGAAACCAACTCTAATAGAAACCCAATTACACAAAATCCAACTACTAATAACCTTTAGTCTGTTAACTCTCACATGATGTTCAAGATTTTTATAAGATAAGAATTTAGTCAAGGGGTATGTTGATTTGTTCCACATGGAAAATCTTCTCACTATGACCTCACACCTATAAGAAAAATCCCTCAGGTGGTGATACTTCTGGAGTATGTTCTTCATCCTTTTATGTGACCTTGGATTCTTTTTAAGAGTCATTGTTGTAGTATTATCACAATATAATGTGACAGTGTATTTATTTATAAGAACCATGTCAATATCTTGTAAAAGTTAATAAATCATGACTTCTTATTTGGATGCATCATAAGCCATAACATACATAAATTTCAATATATAATCGGTAATAACTAGTTTCTTTGAACTCTTCCAACTCATAACCCCTCTATTGAGACTAAATACATATCCTTGACATAACTTCAGATTATTTTGATCTATTTAAAAACTAGAATAATTATATCCTCTTATGAATAGATTCTAATCTCCTCTATATACCATAAAAATATCCTTATTACACCTTAGATACTTTATGATATCCTTAATAAAAACCCAATATTGTTCTCCTGTATTAGCTTGATATCTTCCTACCATTCTCAAAGAATAGTCAACATCAATACTATTACATAACATGACATTCATGATATATCCTATCAAAAATGTGTATGGGATCTTACACATTCTATCTCTCTCTCTCTTGTTGTGTTTTTGGAAACATTTTCCTGGTTAGATTTATACTATGTGACGCTATAATCATTCCCCTCTTAGACTTTTCGATACTAAATCCATTTAGTATCGAGTCAATATATATACCATGACATATTCTAAATAGCCTTTTGAATCTATCATGAATGATCATGATTCCAAGTATATATGTTACTTAACTTAATTCCTTTATAAAGAAATTAAATATGACTATAGACCACAAAAATATTTATAATAATGCGACTTACATTCATTATTTATGACACAAAAATATTTTATGTCTTCATCAAATAAAAGGTTTCATGAATTATATTCTTACATCATTCCATAAATGGATATCTATAACTTTAAAATATCATTGGCATTTCCTAGAGTCACAAACAATTTAGTTCGTTTCATATAGACATCTTTTTTATGGTTCTCATTAAAGAAATTTATTTTTACATCCATCTTCCAAATATCATAATCATGGAAAACAGTTATGGAAAGTAGAATTATGAGGGTTTTAAACATAGAAACTAATGAAAATAATTTATCATAATCAATTCATTGATTTCTTTTAAACCCTTTAGCCACTATATTTTCTTTATTAGTATTTGTTTCACCTTCCATGTCTAGTTTTCTCTTGAATAATAATTTTCACACAATGATATTTACATAAATTTGAAGATAGACCAGAACCCATGTGTGGTTCTAATACATAAAATCTATTTTATAATTCATGGGTTATTTCTATATTATAGCTTCTGAGCTCTATGTTCCCTCCTTATAGAAATGAGGATCATTATTTTCAACTAATAATGAGTCTTTATCCTCAGTGACTAGAAAACCATATCTTTATAGTTCTCTAACCTCTATAAAATTCTTATGTAGTACTTGTGTTTCAAGAATAAAATCTTCTATAGGGACCTATGTAATGTTTTAATTTTCCAATCCTTGTATATATTGAAAATAAATTTCATCGGAGTCAATATTTATCTGACTATCCTTATTGATGATGTTATCCCACAAGAAATATGGATTATTTGCAACGATCGCCTTCTATTTGAGGGGTTGTATAGATAGTGTCCCCTTGTTTCCTAGGTATAACCTATAAAGATAAAATCCATGCCTTGGGGTTCTAGTTTCTTTCCTAAGATATCCTTAACAAATTATTTCCCACCCCATGCACAGATATATGAGAACATGAATTTATTTCCATATATTAATCTATATAGTATTTTTTTCTACTCCAGTCGGTACTCGGTTTAGAATGTTTTTTGTGGAATATAATGCATATCCCCAAAAGGAAAATGGAAGATCTGCATGACTCAAAATTAAACTCACCATTTCAAGAAATTTATGGCTTCTCCATTCACTTATATTATTCCACTATGGTTTATAAGGTAGAATAAGTTGATATATAATCCCATACTCCCATTCAAAGTTTGTAACGACTCAAACTTTCATTAATGAAAATTTCTATTGATATAATTAAATGTATTATTGTGTGAAATAGTTATATAACATATGAACTTATTTTGTTTTATGTTTCTAGATTTTAAAATACCGTTAAGAATTGTGACTATTTCTAATATAGTTTTTGAATATTGATCACATGATTAGTATAAATATAAGGCTTTAACAAATCCAATTTACTAACACAAAGGAAGTGATGGCCTCATCCAGTAGACTTGCCCCGTATGAAGCCCATTTTTTGGAGCTTGGAAAGGAGGTGGCGTCATTGGCCTTTTCTCTTGACCAAGCTCAAGTTGAGCTTCAATATGTTAATCTTGAACAGAACAACCAATACGAAAAGTGGAAGTTAAAAGAAATTACCAACAGAGCAATGTTATCCAAGCCACCCCAAGAGTCTATCACTATCACACACCTTACCCTTAGGTCTTATACGTGTTTTATAAGGGGTTATGTAACAATACCTTAGCACTATGATTATTTCCATTATTTTTGTATATAATAATTAATATACAATAATTTTATTATTGTTACTTTGTAAATTGTTTTTAAAGCACAGATAGTATTTTTAGTTAATATTCAACTAAGAAATATATTTTTATGAATTAAATAGTGTTTTAATTAAATAATATTTTAATAAAATAATATTATTATTAAATTAATTTTTATTAAATATAAATGATTGTATAATTTTATGAATGCAATTGTAATTTTTATTAAGGTTTGAAATCCGTTTTTATCAAAACCCATAAATTTTTTATAAATATTAGTTTTTATTTTAAAATAAAAATTCACATATTTAGAAAATTATTTAGATAAAATGAATATTATTTTTGGAATCAAGACACCGAAATTATCCAATAGTGAATTTCTCATAATTTTCTAAGACAATCGAATTTTTGGGTAAAAAATAAATACCTTTTAAATATATAATACGTTTTATGACATCATAATGACCCAATAGTGATGTAATAAAATACTATAAATGATATGTTCGGACAATATATGTTTTACCATTAAAATAATGTGATTTTAGTTTTTTTATTTATTTTAAAAAACTTTAGTGGACCCTCCAAGAGTTATAAAACATTTTTACTTTTTAAATGAATTTCCTTGAGAGTGTGACTCACATCTACATAAGCAACCCTATTATTTTAAGAAGTTCGTACATTGTCCTTATAAAATATTTTTTTACACTACCCTTTGTCAAAAACCATGGGCAAAAACCATGGGCTGGTTTGTGGTATTGATTAGTTTAATGTGTGGTGACCCAAACCTAAATAATAAATATTTTTCTCTCCTTTCCTATATAAACCCACCCAAGCTCCCACTTCCTCTTCACTCAAAGCCTTTTGAGTTCATCCAACATCTTCCCTCCTCTCTCTATAATCCTCCCAAGGTTCCACAATCTCCCAAGATTCCTCTCTCAAGCCTCTCCCAATCCTTTGGGATCACACTTCCAAGTAAGGGATTTCTTCCTTTCTCATTTTTGTTCAATTTTCTTTAAGTTGTTTTTCCCTTTTGTTTTCAATTAAAAATGTTGGGGTATAATTTCTCACCTCCCCCATACTTTTCTCTTTATTTTTGGATGATGGGAGACCCCTTTCTCTCTCATTAATTCCTCCCATGTACACCCGTTACCATGTCAAAATTCTGTGAGGGATTTCTCTCTCCTCATTTACATCCAAGTAATTCTTTTGTATTATTCATCTAAATTACATTATGTTTATTGGTACATGTATCTATATGACCCCCTTACAGTTCATTTCATGTAAATATTGTGAGACACCCCTTTCTCTCTCATCAACCTTTTTTTATGAGCTCTTATTTCATGACGTTATGCTGCCAAAATTGCACTACGATTTTCCAAGCCAACGTCATTGTGTAGTGAATACCATGATCATTTCTCTATAAAGGGTATTCACCTTTATGAAAATTTACTTATTGACTATAAAACTACATGTATTTATTCCAAATTCCTTTATCTTGTAATAAATGATGATGATTGATTCCATGTTGTATGATCCATGTGGAACACTTATGCATGAAATGAAATGTTTAAGAAGGGTGTGCTAGGATAGTGATCCAATGCATTGGGTAAAGTATAATATCATGATATGTCATGTGAAATGAGTATTTACTCATTATAATTCAAGTGAAATCAGTTTTTAATTGTGCTTCACCTACAATGAGGGTTTACTCATGCTTCATGTGCAATGAGGCTTGGCTCATGCTAATTCCATGTTAAGTGTTGTTTCTGCATTTCCATGTTATGATTATCTTGAATTTATGTTCATGTTTCTATTATTATCCATTGATATACCTATTTCCTAACATGTATTGTAATCTTCATGTTATTACTTGTTTACTCCCTTACTGGGCTTTATAGCTCACCCTTTTCTTATGAATTTCCTCAGGTTATCCCATGAAATGCTAAGTACGAGGGAATGTAGTGATCATATAAATTATGTTTTCAATAAGATTTTGAATTATATGTTTTAATTTGTTATTTAATGTTCCTAATACCCAAATACACTACACCTCTCAATCTTCTATGTTATATCAAGTGAATATTTTATGTAATAAATCGTGTCTAAGTGTGTAATAAAATGAAGGGTTGTTATAGTTGGTATCAGAGGATAGGTTTAGTTATTTTTGGGATTAGGATTAGAAAACCCTAGTAAAATCCTTATAGATAATAATAAGTATAATTAAATTATCCCTAAGTTTTGGTGAGTATTGATTAAGTGTTTTATCAAGCAAATACATCCATGTCTGGATACGAGCATGTAGAGGCGGCTTTGGCATAGATGTACCTAGGAGTGAAAACTTCGACAAGGAGTTTCAGGCTTGATTTGGGGTATCCTGGTACATGACAACAGGCCTTGTTGCACTCTTGGTTACAAAACTCCTTGGGGATATGCATTGGTAAATTCACAAGTTTAGTATGAACCATTATTAAGGGAATTAAAAAAAATCTCCTAAGAATATATCTTAGAAGGTATATCATGGATAACGTAGAATGAAGCCTATAGATTCATTAGTTAATGAAATAAAAGATATTTATAAGTCATATTTTTTCCCTTGGATTTCCCTTTATGTTTTACACCTAACTTTCCTTTTATTCCATCCAATGGCTGGTAATAGGAGAACTCGGGCTAACAACTGATGTGAAGACCAATGCGAAGACTATTCTAATGAGATGCCCAATATGATGGGAGGAGGAATCACAAACTTTGTCATGATACTCTCTCAGTTAACTCAAGTATTGAATAGAAACATGGTTCAAGAGGAACATTCAACCCCCCTAAGACAGAACAAGTCACTATCGAGAGCTTCATGAGACACAGTCCTACTACTTTTAATGGATCATCTGATCCCCCAATCGCCGAACAATGGATCAACTCCATTAAAAAGATATTATCCAACCTTCAATGTTCTGAACAAGAGAAGGTTATCCTGGCTACTTATCATATGTAGGGTGTTTCTAATCAATGTTGGACATTGACCAAAAATATGAAGCCTGATGAGGAAATCGAGACGTTTGAATAGAAGGATTTATGGAAGATGTTTTTTGATAAATATTTTCCATGCACCCTCCGGCTTAAGATGAAAAGAAACTTCCTTTAACTCAAGAAAAAATATGACAAATATATTGGATCGTATGTGAAAAACTTCACAAGTCTTGCATGATACACCTCCAACTTTGTCATTAACCTAGAATGAAAGGTTGACTGCTTCTTTGGTGGGCTGAAACCTTGCCTGCAGAAAGCCTTGGTGATCTGTGACTTCGACAGCTATGAGGAAATTTTCTGATGTTCCCTCATGGTTGAAATAGAGATTGGAAAACCTCAGGGTCATCATGGGGATAAGAAGCATAAGATGGACTTCAATTCTGGTGGTCTGATGGATAAATCCAATGGTGATAAGAAAATCCAGTACCCCACTTGCCAAAGGTGTAGAAAGAAGCACCCTATAAATTTCCCGAAGGGGATGATGAAATGCTTTAGGTGTGGAAGATAAGGGCACCTAGACATTAAGTGCCGACAAGAAAAACCCACAACTGTGATAGAGTAGAGGAACACTCCTCTTGAACCTTAATGTGTTGTTCAATACTTCAACTGTAAAGAACTGGGGTAGTTTGCAAACCAGTGCCTTAATCCAAGGGTTTTTTGAGGCAACCAACAACCTCCAAGGCAGCAAGGGAGATATTTTTCTATCACTACTGCTGAAGTGAACCCCAAAAACAAAGTTTTGGTAGGTACTCTAGTTATTCCTTCAAGAATAGTGAATGTACTTTTTGATTCTGGTTCTACACATTCTTTTATATCCCAAAAGATTAGTAGAACAATCCCAACACCACCACAAATCATGGATGTAAAGATGTTGGTGAGTATGGAAAATGGGGCCATCATTGGATCCTAGGAATATAACTCCTCCCCTGTAATAATTGGTGGATTGAACTTCCTGGGGAACCTCTTTATACTCCCTATAGTGGAATTTTATGTAATTCTTGGCATGGAGTGTATTTCCTTATATAAAGCCAACATAAATTTTCGTGAGAGGGAAATCACTCTCCATGTGGAGAATTGACCCCCAATTATATACAAGTGCAAGGAGGAAGATGAATCTTATTTATCTCCATTATCTCAAGAATGGATATTATTTCACTATGAGCACGCGTATTTGGATCAAATGATTTAGTCCATGGAAGAAACCATCCTTCGAGACATGCCTATTGTGAAAGAATTCGCTGAAGTTTTTCTCGAGGAATTGTATGGTCTTCCTCTTAGAAGAGATGTTGAATTCTCAATTGACCTTATACCTGGGGCATTGCCAATATCCAAGACTCTATATAGAATGGTTGTTGTGGAGTTTGAGGATCTGAAGAAACAGCTACAGGATAATTTGGATAAAGTATTTATACTCCCAAGTGCTTCACCATGGGGTGAACCAATCCTCTTCTTCAAGAATAAGGATAGGTCAATGCACCTTGGCATCGATTATCGTGAGCTTAACAAAATCACGATAAAGAAAAAGTATCCTCTCTCACGAATTGATGACTTGTTCGATCAGCTGCATGGGGAAAAATACTTCTAAAAGGTAGATTTGTGGTCAGGATATTATTAAGTAATCGTGAAGAAGAAAGATATCCCCAAGACTACTTTTTTGCACAAGGTAAGGGCACTATGAATTCATAGTAATTCCTTTTGGACTCACTAATTCTCCAGAAATCTTCATGGACTTGATGAATAGAGTCTTTAGAGATTACCTTAAAAACTTTGTGGTAGTCTTTATATATTATATTCTAATATACTTCAAATCCAAGGAGGATCATGAGGAGCATCGAAGAAATATACTAGAGACCTTGCGAAAGGAGAAGCCCTCTGAAAAGTACATCAAGTGTGAGTTTTAGTTGAAGTAGGTCTCATTATTGGGCCATATCATCACAAGCAATGGTATATATGTGGATCCATCCTATAAAACTTCAATAGAGGGATGGCTGATGCCAACATTGGTAATGGATATTCGTAGCTTCTTGGGGTTAGCTGGATATTATTGATGATTTGTGAGAAATTTATCACGATTTTCCAACCCTCTTACCAAGACAACTCGGAAGAGAGTAAATTTTTCTTGGAGTGATTAATGCAAACAATTATTCAAGGAGTTGAAAAAGAGGCTTATCACTGTGCATGTACTCACTTTACCCACAAGTGGAGAACTTTTTATTATATCCAGTGATAATTCGAAGAAGGGAATGGGTTGTGTGTTGATGAAAAATGAAAATTTCATTGCCTATGCTTCAAGGAAATTGAAAGTTAATGAGAAGAGTTATCCAACACATTATTTGGAGTTGGTTGCGGTGATCTTCGCATTAAAAATTTGGCGGCATTATCTCTTTAGGGATAAGTGTGAAATATATACAGACCACAAAATCCTCAAGTATATATTCACACAGAAAGAGTTGAACATGCCATGTGCCAATAAATATGGTTAGATCTGATCAAAGACTATAAATGCTCAATCCATTACCATCATTGGAAAGAGAACAAGGTGGTGGATGCTCTAAGTAGAAAGGGCCCAGCTATTCTATCATTGATGAGAATTTTTAAGGATCCAATCTTCTTATATTTGATGAAGATGTCCATGGGAATCATAAAGAAGGGAACATCATCAATTCTTTTACAAATGATTGCTTAACTGTCTCTTTTTTAAAGGTTAAAGGATGCTCAAAAGGATGATGTGGGAATTCAAAAAAAATGTGGAAGATATTATAAAAGGGAAATCCTGGTATTTCATTGTTAATGAATAAGGAATTGTGAGATTTGGTAAAAGACTATGTGTTCCATCAAGTCCGAAGCTGAAGAAGGAACTTTTGGATGATGCACATAGTTTAAATTTCTCTATTAATCCAGGAAACACAAAGATGTATCGAGATCTCCGAGGTCATTATTGGTGGGATAATATGAAGAAGGATATTGTTGAGTATACATCAAAGTGCCTGGTGTGTCAGCAAGTGAAGGCAGAGAGGTAGAAGTCTAAGGGGATGATGCAACCATTTCCCATACCAGCATGAAAATGGGAGAACATCACCATGGACTTTGTCAATGGACTTTCGAAGACATCCAAAGGAAACAATGAAATATGGGTTCTTTTAGATCATCTTACAAATTCTGCACACTTCATTGTACTTTGGGAGGATTTCTCATTGGATCAACTGGCACGGATACATATCAGGGAAGTGGTAAGGCTGCATGGAGTACCACTATCTATTGTATCTGATCGAGATCCAAGATTCACCACTAAGTTTTATAAGAGTCTTCACCATTCTCTGGATACTGAACTGAACTTCAATACAGCCTATCATCCTCAAACTGATGGCCAATCTGAGATAACTATTCCGAAATTGGAAGATATGTTAAGATCACGTTCAATGGTCTTTAAAGGAGGTTGGTATCAACATCTTCCTCTGGTTGAATTCTCCTATAATAACAGTTTCCACTCAAGCATCTGAATGGAACCTTATGAATCCCTGTATGGGAATAGGTGCAGAACACTAGCATGTTGGGATGAATTTGGTGAGCGTAAGCTGCTAGGACTAGAAATGGTCGAAGAAATGGTGGAGAAGGTGAAAACCATTCAACAGTATATCAAGACAGCCTAAAGTAAACAGAAGAGTTATGCAGATAACTTTTGACGAGACCTTGAGTTAAAAGTTGGAGACATGGTATTTCTATGCATATCTCCATGGAAGAAGTTAATGAGGTTTATAAATAAAGGGAGGTTAATTCCTAGGTACATCGGACCCTTCGAGATTCTTGATCATGTCGGGGATGTGGCCTATCGACTAGCACTCCCACCTACCATGTTCAAAGTACATGATGTCTTTCATGTATCCTTCTTAAGGAAGTACATACCAGACCCTTCACATGTACTCTCTTTAGAGTTAGCACAATTAGATGGTGATCTTTCTTACGAGGAGTAACGAATGAAGATCTTGGATCATAGGGAAAAATTCCTATGAAATAAGACAATGCCCCTCGTGAAGGTGTTGTGGAGAAACCACAAGTTTAAAGAAGCGATGTGGGAATCAGAGTAAGTGATGAAGTAGAGTTACCCTCATCATTTTTAGTGTGGGAAAAGGAAATTTCGAGGGTGAAATTTCTTAAGGGGGAAATATTGTAACGACCCAAACTTTCATTAATAAAAATTCCTCTTGATCTAATTAAATGTCTTATTATGTAAAATGGTTATATAACATATTCACTTATTTTGTTTTATGTTTCTATATTTTAAAATACCATTAAGAATTATGATCATTGCTAATATAGTTGTTGAATAGTGATCACATGATTAGTATAAATATAGGGCTTTAACAAATCCAATTTACTCAAACAAAGGAAGTGATGGCATCATCCAGTAGACTTTCCCCATATGAATCCCATTTGTTAGAGCTCGGAAAGGAGGTGGTTTCATTGGGCTTCTCTCTTGACCAAGCCCAAGTCGAGCTTCAACATGTTAATCTTGAACATAACTACATATGAGAGAAGTGTAAGTTGATAGAGATTACCACCTGAGCAATGTTATCCGAGCCACACCAAGAGTCTGTCACCATCGCAAACCTTACCCTTCGGTCTTATGCAGGTATTATAAGGGGTTATGTAACAAGACCTTAGCACTATGATTATGTGCATTATTTTTTTATATAATAATGAATATACATTCATTTTATTATTGTTACTTTGAAAATAGTTTTTAAAGTGCATATAATATTTTTAGTTAATATTCAACTAATAAATCTATTTTTAAGAATTAAAGGATTTTTGAATTAAATATTATTTTTAATAAAATATTATTATTATTAAATTACTTTTTATTAAACATAAATGATCATATAATTTTATGAATGTAATTGTAATTTTTATTATGGTTTGGAAGCTGTTTTTGTCAATACCCATGAATTTTCTATAAATGTTGATTTTTATTTTAAAAGTAAAAATTTACATATTTAGAAAATTATTTAGATAAAATGAATATTAATTTTTTAATCAGGATGTCAAAATTATCCAATGGTTAATTTTTCATTATTTTCTGAGACAGTCGAATTTTTGGGTAAAAAATAAATATCGTTTAAATATATATTGTGTTTTATGACATCATAATGACCCAATATTGATGTAATAAAATACTATAAATGATATGTTCATCCAATATGTGTTTTAAAATTAAAATAATGTTATTTTAGATTTGTTTTATTTATTTTACAAAACATTAGTGGACCCTCCAAGAGTTATAAAACATTTTTACTTTTTAAATGAATTTTCTTGAGAGTGTGACTCACCTCCACATAAGCAACCCTATTATTTTAATAAGTTTGGCCATTGAACTTATAAAATATTTTTTCCACTCCCCTTTAGAAAAACCCATGGGAAAAAACCATGGTCTGGTTTGTGTTATTGATTAGTTTAATGTGTGGAAACCCAAACCTAAATAATAAAGAATTCTCTCTCCTTTCCTATATAAACCCACCCAAGCTCCCACTTCCTCTTTACTAAAAGCCTTTGGAGTTATTCCAAACTCTGAACTCCTATCTCTAAAATCCTCCCAAGGTTCCCAAATCTCCCAATAATCCTCTCTCAGGCCTCTCCCAAGACTTTGGGATCACATTTCCAAGTAAGGGATTTCTTTCTTTCTCATTTTTGTCCAATTTTCTTTAAGTTGTTATGCCCTTTTGTTTTCAATTACAAATGTCGGGGTATGATTTCACACCTCCCCCATACTGAACTCTTTATGTTTTGTTGATGTGATACCCCTTTCTCTCTCATTAATGCCTCTCATGTACACTTGTTACCATGCTGAAATTCTGTGAGGGATTTCTCTCTCCTCATTTACATCAAAGTAATTCTTTTTGTATTATGCATCTAAATTCCATTATGTTTTTTGGGACTTTTATATATATGACCCCCTTACTGTATATTTCATTTAAATATTATAATAAATCCCTTTCTCTATCATCAACCATTTTTTATGAGTTCTTATTTTACGGTGTTATGCTGTCGAAATTGCACTACGATTTTCCAAGCCAATGTTTTTGTTTAATGAATACCATGCCCATTTCTCTATCAAGGGTATTCAAATATATGCACATCTACTTATTTTATATAAATATTCATTTATTTATTCTACATCCCTTTATCATGGAATAAATTATGATGATTGATTCCACATTTTATGATCCATGTGGTACACTTATGCATGAAAGGAAATGTTTAAGAAGGGTGTGCCCTGATAGAGCTCCAATGCTTTGGGTAAAGTATAGAATCATGATACGTCGTGTGAAATGAGTGTTTAATAATTATAATTCAAGTGAAAAAAGGTTTTACTCATGCTTCATGTGCAATTATGGTTTACTCATTATCCATGTGCAATGAGACTTGGTTCATGCTAATTCCATGTTAAGTGTTGTTGCCACATTTCCATGTTATGATTATCATGCTTTATCATGCCTTTATGTTCATGTTTATATTATGATCTATTGATATGTCTATTGCCTAACATGTATTGTAATATTTATGTTATTACTTTTTTACTCTCTTACTGGGCTTTAAAATCTCACCCTTTTCTTATGAATGTTCTTAGGTTATCCCATGAAATACTAAGTACGAGGGAATGTAGTGATCATATAAAGGAAGTTTTCAATAAGATGTTGTGTTCTATGTTTTAAGTTGTTATGTAATGTTCCTAATACCCAAATACAATAGACCTCTTGATCTTCTATGTTGTATCAAGTGAAGGTTTTATGTAATAAATCATGTTTAAGTATGAAATAAAGAGCAGGGTTGTTATAAAGTTGATAAACTCTTGGTTAATATATTCACCACCTTGATCGGGTTGAAGCTTCTTTATCTTCTTACCAAGTTGATTATTTACTTCATTCTTGAACTCTTTTAATTACTCAAAGAATTCAGACTTATGCCTCATTAATTTGACATATCCATATATATTTAAATAATAGATAAAAGTAATTAAATAAGAATACCCATCTCTATATTCCACTAGAAATGTCTGCATGTGTTAGTATGAACCAATTTTAGAATATATATAGCCACTTCACCTTGTCCACCAAATAATGGCTTTGTTATTTTTCTTTATAAACAATAGTGACATCTTTCAAGTGGTTTTAGATCAAATGATTCTATGTAACCATATATATGGGGAATTGTCAAAAATTTCTCATTTAAATGAACAGGATGGTGATTCCATAGTTTGGTGTTAAATAAGACATGAAAAATTGATTAATTATAAATTTCAAATACATGTTCTTTATAATTTAATACATAAAAACTGTGATTTAAATGTTTAAAACCATAACATATGATTTATTTATAAAATAAACAACTATTATTTCCAAACCTGAAAATAAAACCACTTGTATCTGGAATGATACATAAAATATGTTCTTGGTAACAGTTGGTACATAATAACAATGTTTTAAAACCAAGACCATTATAGTTGGTAACTAAAGGTGATAATATCTTAGTTCCAAGATAGTGAAATTTACTCTATTAGATGATTTAAGATCCACTTTTCCTTTAGAAGTATTTCAAAATATATTTGGTTCCTATATTTTGATATATATGAAATAACCATAGGTTTTATCTAATATGAAATGTGTAGATGTATAAATATTTAACTTGATAACAAATTCACCTTTATCTTCCTCTTGCTTCTTTAACAGGTTGAAGTTCTTCTTCTACTGGCATGGCTTACCACATGATTAACATACTGTATCTTTTTTCCTTAACCTTTATTTAAATATTTCTTTTCTAGGAAGGATGGGGATCAAAATCGTTAAACTTAGAATGAGTCTTGGGACTTTTTTCTTTATTCTTCTTTTTCGTATTCACCATAAGGATAGTAAGATTTTCTCACCCCGTGTCCTTATCAAATTTGTGAATTAAATTAAGGAGTTTCAAATGATACTTCTCACAATTTCTCATATTATAATTCATAATGAAACTGTATAATTATTTAGGTAGTGAGGATAGAATAAGACCTATGCACATAAAGTGACCCAAGCTAAACATACATAAATAATACATTTATACCATATTTAATTATTATATACCACAAGTAGTCACAAAACCCAAAGATAAAAAGGTTTAGTGTATTATAAACTATAAACATATAAAAACTTATTTTATATGATGTGAATATTTATCTATAAACTAAATCCACCCTTAGACATTCCCTGAGACATAATTATCTTCAAATCTTGGGGAAGGGAAAATATAAGAAAGTGTGTGAAAAAACTATCAGTAAGGTATAACATAGAAAAAGGCCATGATGGTTAGATCATAAACATGTGAAAAATCATGAATAAGGAAAAATATATAATTTAAAATAGCATAAAACATTAATTATCAAACATAATCATCAAATATAGGAATATTATCTCAAACAATAACACTTTTACCGTGACATGAGAAAATATTACAAGAAGCATATAACATGAGCCATGAAACATAGGAAAGAAATAAGAACAATCATAAATATATGATTTATTATCTTTATAAACCTAGATACCCACCAACCTATTCACTTATAAAATTTTGAGTTGATCTAAATTTCATCGCACTCACCCTTTGTGATCCTAGTTACTTTATAACATGTTCACACATAAAATTTTGAGTAGATTCAATCGCTATCACACTCACTGTTTATGAATCTATCTACTCATTGACCTATTCACATAAGAATTATATCTTATAAGATATAATCCTTTAACCAATTCATTTAGGATATATATAAGTTTCATTCATCTCATTATCCGTACATTTGTATTCCACTTAAAAATAATTCATTGTTTAAATCATAAATAACCCATGGGATTAAAATGGGTTTCATAAAATAACCAAATGGAAATAATTCAATTTTCATAAAGAACTTGAGGAAATAAAATGGGGTTCATAAATAAAATGAAAATAATTCAATTTTCATAAGGAATATAAAGAAATAAAATGGTTTTATAAAATAGAAAAAAGGAAATCAATCAATTTTCATAAGGAACCCATGAAATTAAAATGGGTTTCAGAACATCATGAAAAAAATCATTTGATACCAAAAAATTGATCACACAAAAATAATAACATAATAAAATAATAATATAGGATGAAACATGAATCATAAAAATGTTTTAGGTAGATAATTTTGAAGATAATGAAAACAAAATCATGAAAAACCTTTTTGAAAATATTTTTTAATCGTTATTGTAAAATTCAAAGGGGCATGTCTCTTTTTAAAAAGTATCATTTTTTTAAAAAATGAAAATTAAAACATTCATGGAAATGGAATTGGGTTAAAAAAAATATTTTTACCTGGAATTAAAAAATAGAACATCATTTAAAATAAAAAGACTTATAAAAAAATTCAAAGAATAAATTTAATAACTCAAAGAAAGGAGTTTGAGTTACCAAGTCCATTATCTTTACCTTTGATTTCTATGTAAGTTATTTAACATCATGTATCATAAAGATAAAAATATTAATTAACTATTTGAAAACCTTATTCATATATATTTAAATTTATAATATTCATTAATAACAATTCTCTTCATGTATTAGATTGTTGTAATCTCTTTTCAACATCAGGTGTTAATAATCTTGACCATTTGAACTAGGTTTGTAAAAGTAATGTCGATATTCCTTTTTATACAAAATATAATAATTTAAAAACAATAAATGGTAATAAAATAGATGTTTTATAAGTAATTATAATTTTATAATACCCTTATATGGTATTTTTAATTTCCTTTCATGAAAATGAAAACATAAATGAACTATTTTTGGGTTATTTACTGATGTAGATGGAATACCTTATAAAGATAGTTATATTTTATGTTATCCATAATGAACCATATTAATGAAATATATTAATTATATTTATAATATATAATCATCAATTATAAACTAAAACCATCCATGTTTTAATGAAAATGAAATATGTTTATTCGTGGAGGCGGTAGTCTTCACAACGCATGATTCAGGTTTTCGTATTTCATAATAGAAAAGGGGAGGGTGGTTAATGACTCCATCATCATTATAATAATATACTAGTATAATAATGATGTGGTTTTTATCATTTTAATACGGCAAAATTAAATTTGAGGAAGAATAAAAGTGCATAGAGAAATAGAAAATAGAAAGAGATGTTAGAAACTTATTCCCCACTTCTTGGATTATCTATTTTGTACAAGGGATTAAAACATTAAGAGATAGTCTATTGAGAATATAATAACATTATTAATTTGTATAGAAGTGTTTAGAAGAGGTTTGGGAAGATTTTGGTCTGAAATTAAGAGATTTTTTGTGAGGATAATTGAGGATAGGATTTCCCCTTTTGTAAGAGAAAAGGATTGGCATTTTTGTAAATACCAAAAACAACTCAGTAATGGGAAGTCACTCTTAATATAAGTGCCTAAAAAATTGATAAATAATGCATTAGATAGGATATAAGGTTGATATTAACCTCTACCATTCAAATATAAATGTATTTTAAATATGTTATACATTTTACCTCTAAGGTTACTCACTCTTACCATATTTTTCATCATGGTAACTAGTTTTTACTTAGGTAATTTATCCTTTATAAGAAAATAAAATGTTCCTTATTATATAATTTGGACCTAATGATTCAAAATTTATAATAAATTTTGTTTTCTTAAATTTTTTAAAATCTATAAAAATTAATTTTAAAATGCTGAATGTGAAATGTATTAAAAAAACTTATTTGAAAACATATAACTTAAATTCTAAAATTTTAAATATGGGTTTATAAATCAAATTAAAACCTTTAAAAATTATAAAGGAACTTATAAAATACATATTTTCATTTTATAAAAAAAATATAAAATTCAAATCATAATTATATACTAATAATTTTATAAAGTAACAATCTTTATAAAAATTATATTTTTAACAATTCCCCAAAAAATCAAAGGTAACACCCCAAAATTTTAAAACAATAACATTTTATTTAATAGTGTATGTGACATACAATACCGAGCATAAAAAGTAGTATAATGGCCTAAGAATTTATGATATATTTACCATATTAAAAAAATTCAATACATTCTATAGCTTGAAATGAACCCAACACTAATTTTATCTTGAGTTTCATGCAACAATGAATTTCTTTAAAATCTTGGACTACATGCAAGGCCAAGTTTTACCAAACAACAATATATTATTAATATTATTATTTAAGATAATAGTTATAACTTAGTTGTTAAATAGTGGGTATGAATATTATTAACTAACTTATGAAAACATATAGTTTACACATATTTATTGGTTATCTATATATTATAAAAAAATAAGAATAATTTAAAAGAAAAAAAATGTTTTATGAAAAATAGTATTGTTTCTAAAAGGCAGTTTAATCATATTTGGCACACATAATTTAAAATTGATTTTTAAAAATATTAATAAAATTTATTCAAAAAAAACTTTATTTTTAAAATTGTAACACCCAAATTATCATATGGTGATTTTTTTGGATTTTTCTGAGAAGTTTCATTTTTTTGATGAATAGTGAAAAATACTGGATTTTAATTGAAAATTATATTTTCTTCTAAATGATTTATAATGTTAATTTATATTTTTTAATGGTTTTAAAGTCAAAATAGTTATATTATAAATATATTATTCCAATTTAGGTAATTTTAATCATTTTTATATTGAATTTTGATATTAAAACATTATAAACTTTTGAACATTTTTAGTTTAAAAACTAACTTTCTCATCGCATTGATGGGATTAATTATAAATTAAATTATGCCACTTATGTGAGTTTAATTTTGACAAAGAAATTAAATATTTTGAATAAGAATAATTTATATTATCTCATAATTTAATTTTAGTATTTTACCATAATTATTAGTGAAAACAGTTAAAATTAATTACAGTGATCAAGATAAAAATGAATTTACTTAGTGGTTAAACTTAGAATATAAGGTATACAAATGACCCAACACTTGTCCAAAACTCATTTTATGTACATATTTAGACCTTATACCCAATATTATCCATAATTTACCCTTATTGGGGCCTGGTGACATGAAAATAATGTGGGTGGAATTCACTCTTTCAAAAAAATTACAAGTGTGCCACTCTCCCCACTTATAAAAGGCCATCGCCTCTCCACTCCACTTCACACCTTCAAACCACTTTGGATCGGCCAATACCGACCAAAATCACTTCAAAAATTATGTACCATAATGCTAGAATCATTATATTTGTAATAAATCCAACCATTTAAGGCTTTAGTGAAAACCTAAGGAGGATACCCGAAGAAGAGGTAATGTTCATCCATAAGTACCTTTATTTTAATTCTTTCTCCAGCTCCTTAAATTTTTATTATACCATGATGATATAATAAAATTAGTATATTACATATAATGGGATGTTTCTATAATAATTTTATGACCTAAAAACTTCTCAACTTGCATCAAATGGTTTATAAAATCATCATCCATGCGTACGGTAGACTACTGCCTTGCAAATTGATGATGTTCATTTTTTCATTTACACCTCTAAAGGTTAGGTATGATGATGGATATAAAGTATATATATGGTATTTATAACAAAATTATACATTTTGATTCACTGTATCATATATATATATATTCACCTTCCATTCTGTAGTAGATACGATAATGTCACTTGTGTTTATGGCAAACTACCACCTTGCGAAGCAATGTGATCCGTCTTTCACTAACGTTTCACATGGAAAATGATAAAGATAAATTTAATGATTATATATGATATATATTAAATAATTATGATATTAATTAAATATTCATAATTATATAAAGATAATATACATATATATATATATCATTTTCTTTCTTTCCTTTTCATTCACGTAAAGGTTATAACATCGCTTCTCTTCGTGTGGACTACCACCTTCACTAAGCGATGTGACTCTCTTTTCATCACCACACAAAATGTATGATATATAGGTATAATTAAAGAATTAATATGACAATTATGTCATTATTATTATTCTAAATATTATAGAACTATATAATATGTGCAAGAACCAGATCATTCATAATGAAACATGCATGAGAAAACAAGGCAATTAACTCCCAAAACAATGGAAATAATGAAATAATATTAATGAATGGGTAATAAGATGTTATAAAAGTATCATATATTATATTATAAATATTTATATGTTTATTTTATAAGTTAATAACATGTTTAAAACCACTATACAGTAGGTTAAGGTAATTTCAACCAAAAGGAAGCGTGAGGTAAGGGATTTCGTCCCAATTTCATTTCATTGAGGCATATTGTAATGCTATCCACCTAGTTTATTTATAAGGTTTATATACTTAAAATTTAATAATTAATATCATGAATTATCAATTATTTATTGTATTTTAAGTTTTAATTTGAATTATTCCATCTAAGGGGATTGACTTAAAAGTTACTATATAGTAAGGGATTTCTTAACTTCATTTCCACTCATTCGGTTAAACATCTAATTCGTCAATTATGTCATGATAAGATTATGTGTGTAATTGTTTTTTATTATACTATGTTTTATTTATAATTTATTTATTTGTATTTGTATTGGATATACATAATATATTCATTTACTAATTCTCACTTCAACATTATGATCATTTTAAGAGTTTATTTCACAGTATCATTCTAATCAAGATTATTTATACTTGAATATTAGTTAAATTAAATTACTTGATTGTTTATTAATAAACCATTTAATTTTATTATCCGCTATCTAATCAAGATATTTTTAAGTAACAATAACATTTTTAAACTCTTTCATAATTAAATTTTTTTAGAAAATGTTTTTAAGAAAATCTAACTTTATTTCTCTCTTCGATCAAAAATCTATTTTCTTCCAAAACCATGTTTTCTAAAAAAATTTAAAAAATATTTTTAACCCTTAAAATGATTTATCAAAGTAAGTTTTACATATTTTTACTCTTTAAATTTTTTTTAAGGAATCTTATGTTGTTTTTAAAATAATTCCAATTTTGATTTAACTAAAAATGTGAAAGGAACCTTCTTATATTTTTCAAAACAAGTCACTTTATTAAAAAAATTAGTTAAAAGGGAATTTTATTTTTACTTTTATATAATTTACATAATTACACACCATCATGGACATTATTTCATTGAATATTACATTTTAATTTTAAAAGGATCTTTCTAAAGAATATTTTTAAAAAGTGATTTTCAAAGAAAATGATTTTCAAAATGATTTATAAAATGAAAAGGATGTTTTCATCAAGAATATTTTTAAAGAAATTTTTATGATATTTCTATTCATTAATGAAAACGGTAGTTTATTCGTACCCCAATGGGTATATATTTTATTTATATTATCCTTAATCTTCCTCTGAATAGATTATTCTCACTTTGACCAAGTAAAGTATTGAAATTCACTTACTTTATTTTTTTTATTGTTATTAACTTTACCTTGAATTATTCAATTTTTTATAGACATTAAATTTCCTCTAAATGTCAATATTATTTATCATAGATAAATTTATTTCCTTAAACGTATTCCATTTTTACATATAGTATTTACTTTTACAATTATTTATTAACTAGGGAAATATTACTAAATATGTATCCTTTACACAACATAGATATTAATAAGGCATATTGTTTATGAATTAAATTGATTATTTAATATATGATTAATTCTTTGGAAATGTATGACATGGGTTGGGGAATATTTAAAGTAAACCCCTCGATGCATTGGTAGTCCCATGTAATGAAATTAGTTGGCCAAAACCTTTATGTTTATAACCAGTGTGTTTTAAACTGTCTTATGAAAGGTCTTGATAGTAGTATGATAAACCATATTTTGAAAGGTATTGATGGTAAAGGTATCATGTTCTTGGGAAATATGATGTCTTCTAATTAAAAATTGCCTTCATTCAGTATCTAGTTATTAATGTCTAAGATGGTTTCACTGTGACGTTATATATAGATGAATTTCATTACCATTTTTTGATTAAATAGCATTCATTTTTAGTTATTTACCTTTCTATATTGATTATGACTTATCTATTAATGTAGTAAAGTTATTTAAAATTCATGTGTGTTCAATTATTTATATTTCCATATTAATTATGCTTATTGATTCATTATTGAATCCATTATATTTAACCCTTTCTGAGATTTTGATCTTACCATTATTTTGTTTCATTTCCCTAGGATTCCATGAAGTTCACTATGAATGATATGTAGGGATACACTAAATGGAATAAAGTTTTTTATCAAAATAAAAAATAATTTTTAATTTGTGTATGAAAATGTAATGTAAGACTCAATTATGTATATACTTTACCAAGAATAATAAACTATTTTATCCTTTAGGATGTGATTACTTATATATTATGCTAATGTAATAAAGAGGGCACTGGTTCTAGGATACTGGGGTCATGTTTGCTACATTTGGTATTAGAGAAATTTTAGTAGAAACCTTGGGAACTATATTTTGGAAAACATAGATTAGGGAACATAAAACCATGATATAAATTGAGGATAATTATATAATAACATCATAAAGTTTTGGGATTATATATTATGTTTCATAATAATATAATATAATATAGTCTATTCCCTTATTTAAGAATGGTTCCTAGTATAAGGAATGGGAACTACATTAATGCACGTAATCCAAAGAGTAATAATTACCATTTATTTGATGGGTCTAAGAAAATATTTCTAAGTTAACTAGTCTCCCAAACATTCTTATCATATGGGGACATAGTATCATGTGATAATATTATAGAGAAATAATTCTCTAAGTATTGTGGATTTGGAGGGAAGCATGAGAATATGAGGATGGATGGAAAATATATGGATAAAAGAAATAAAAGAAAGAATTATTTTCCCACATTTGATAATTATGGAAAGAATCACCCTAGGAAATGCTTAAAGGGATTGGGAGTTTGTTATAAGTGCAGAGAAAAGGGTCAATAGAAAAAATAATTAAAATATAATAAATAAAAAACTATTATTCAGTGTCTCAACTATAGTGAAATTGGGTACTACACAAATAAATTCCCTAAGAATCAAGTGAATATACCTTAGAAGAAACTTAGGGACCAAGTTCAAGCTTATGATATGGATACAACCTAAGTGGAATGATTAATGTTATTCTGTATTTAGATATAAGAAATATATTTTAAAAGTATTTTATTTATGATATTCTCATCATAAGAATTATTAAATGCATAAGGATTATACTGTAATACTATTTCTTAAATATTTGAAATCATGTATTAAAATGGTTCTAAGAACAGTGATTCAATGGAAAGTTGAAATTATTTTAAAACACGTGATTGATGGAAATATAACCCTAAACATATTTCTGATATTTAGATAATAATTATGGTATAAAGAGATTATTAATATAGGTAAATTGGATATTATTGATTACCTTGAAACTGGTTAATTATTTATTAACAAAGTGTTTTATCCAATCATTGATAGAGTCTACAACATTTTCAGATTTAGGGAATATATACAATAAACTATGTTTTATTTAAGGAATAAGGAAGAATGCATGTTTTCAAAAAGGTTTTATTGTAATTCAAGTTATTACCATGTTTTAAGAGAATATATGATAAAGGTATTCAAATTTCAGGTATGTGACTATTAAGATATACTTCATGTTTTTTAAATATTAATGATAAGTTGATTTTAGAAATTTAGTGACATTACTTCTAAATTTTTGGATCTTGATCTTTTGGAAAGGATCATATGGTTAACCATTTATGAAATGGTTTAAGTTAAACTTTGGAAGAGGTTTTAGATATTAATTTATTACTTCACCATATAAATTTTATATTGGATAACTTTTTCTAACCGTATTAGTTTTATAAAATAGTTTAAGGATATCGGAAGGACTCGTCACTATTTTATAGATCTTAATATCCATTAAAAGTGAATTTTAGTACTTCAGGCATAAAAAATTCATTTTTGGATATTAATTTCTTGTAGTAAGAGATGGATTGGAAATTAATTAAATTAAAAATAAAGGATGAAATTATGATTATAATTATAAAAGTATCAAGTAAGTATATGTTCTTATATTCTTATATAGTAAAACAATTCTTTAAATTTTTAAAAAAGGATCTTGAAATAAAATGTTATCATATTTCCATTTTTTTTATGATATCAATGACCTTTCTCACACCTATTTGGTTTATGCCTTTGTGGTCGTTAACTTTCTTCTGAACATGTTCTCTATCACTCTACCTCAATATTTTGGGTGTTATTTTTCTCTTCCATGTCCATGTTTTCATTTCCCACCTATGTTCTTCTATATGGAAACCTCGTTATGTGATTATTCTAGATGAATTTTATACATCCCAATCTCTCTTATTAAGAGGATTTATTTTAACTCTTTTTACGATGTGGTTATCTCAAAAATAGTATTTCCAAATTTCAAACCCTTAATTTATGTGATAAAGTATAAATTATGGGGACATAATTTATTTAAGGTTTGGGGAATGTAACACCATGAAATTTTAAAAGGATAACATTTTATTTAATAGAAAATGTGACACACAACACCAAACATAAATAGGAATATAACACTCTAAGACTTTATGATATTTTTAATATATCAAATAAATTCAATAAATACTATATATTTCAATGAATTCAACACTAATTTCATCTTTCATTACATGAAACAATGACATTATTCTAAATCTTACGCTACATGCAAGGATGTGTTTTGTTGAACAACAATATATTATTAATATTATTATTTAATATAATAGTTATAACTTATCCATTAAATTTCAGGTATGAATAAGATTAACCAACTTATTAATATATATATTTTACATAGATTTATTGGTTATCTATTAATTATAAATAAAATATGAATCATTTAAAACAAAAATAAATGTTTTATTAAAATTAGTAATTTTTTTAAAAGTAGGTTTAATCATTCTTGGTGAACATAATTTAAAATTAATTCTTAATACTTTTAGAAGATTTTTTTGAAAAAAAATAAAATTTATTTTTGAAATTTTAACATGAAAATTATCTTATGGTTAATTTTTGGTATTTTTCTAAGAAGTTTAATTTTTGATAAATAATGGAAAATATTGGATTTTAATTGAAAACTATATTTTTGTATAAATAATTAATAATGTTAAATTATATATTAAAATGGTTTTAAAGTATAAATATTTAAATTATAAATCTATTAATATAATTAAGTTTATTATAATCAGTTTAATATTTATTTTTTATATAAAAACATTGTAAACTTTTGAACATTTTCACTTTAAAAACTCATTTTCTCATCATGTCTTCAGGATTGGTTTTAAATTAAATTATACCACTTATAAGAGTTGAATTTTTCCAAATTGATTAAATATTTTTAATCATAATAATTTATATTATCTAATAAGTTCATATTAATTTTTTACCATAATGATGGGTGAAAATAGTTAAGATTAATTACAATGATTAAGGAAAAATGAGTTTACTTCATAGTTAAACTTAGAATATAAGGTGTAATAATGACCCAAAACTTACCCAAACCCCATTTAATGTACATATTTATAAATTATCCCATATATACTCAATAATTTGCCATTATTAGGGCCTAGTTACGTTAAGAAAACATGGGTGAAATTCACTCTTTCAAAAACAATTGCAAGTGTGTCACTCACCCCACTTATAAATGGTCACCTCCTCTCCTCTCCACTTCACTCCTTCAAAACACTTTGGTTTGGAAAATAACTACAAAAATAGATTTCCAAATTCCAGAAACTCATCCTAGAATCCTTATTTTATGCATAAATCCAAACTTTTAAGGATTTAATGAAATCTTAAAAGGATACCTGAAGAAGAAGTGATAAAGTGTCTTTATTTTACTTCTTTCTCCACCTCCTTCGATTTTTATTATACCATGATGATATAATAACCTATGTATAATAAATATACTCAGATTTTTTTATAATAATTTAATGACCTAAAAATATCTCAACTTTCATCAAATGGGTTACAAAATCATAGTTCATGTTTACAGTGGACTACCGCCTCGTGAACTGATGTCGTTCTTTTTTCCATTTCCACCTCTCAAGGTTGGGTGTGATGATGGTTATAAAGTATATATATGATATTTATAACATAATTATAACTTTTTAGTCACTATAATATATATATATATATATATATTCACATTCCATTTTTTAGTAGATACGATAATTTCACTCATGTGTACGGTGGACCACCGCCTCTCGAAGTGATGTTATTCATCTTTTAATAACGTTTCACATGGAGGGTGATAAAGATAAAGTTAATTATTATATATGATATAAATGAAATAATTATTATATTCATGAAATATTTATCATTTTTTAAAGATATTATATGTATCATGTTCTTCCTTTCCTTTTCACTCACATAAAGGTGATAACATCGTTCGTGTACGTGTGGACTACCATCTTTAAGAAGCGATGTCTCTCTTTTCATCACCACAAAAAATGGATGATATATAAGTATAATTAAATAATTAATATAATAATTAAGTATTTATTATTATTATTTATATGATATAACTATATAATATTCACAAGAACCAGATTATTCATTATGAAACATGCATGAGAAAACAAGGCAATTAACACCCAAAACAATGAAAATAATGAAATTTTATTGATGAACATGTAATAATATGTTATAAAATGATTATATATGATATTATAAATATTAATATTGTTATTTTATAAGTTAATAATATTTTTAAACCCACTCTATATTATTTTAAGTCAAGTTAAACCAAAAGGAAGTGTGAGGTAAGAGATTTCATCAAAATTTTATTTCATTGCGGCATATTGTTAAGTTATGCACCTAGTTTATTTATATGGTGTATATACTTGAACTTTTAAAAGTAATATAATGAATAATTAATTATTCATGTTATTTTATGTTTAAATTTTAATTATTTCATATTATTGGATTAACTTAATAGTTACCAAGTAGTAATGTATTTCTTAACTCAATTTCCACTCATTATGTTAAACTTCTACTTCATTAATTATTTCATTCTAAGATAATGTTTTCAATGACTTTTTTATTATATTATTATGTATCTAAAAAAAATTATGTTTATTTATAGTTTATACACATAATTTATTCATTTATTAATTCTTACTTCAACATTTTGATAATTTTAAGAGTTTATTTCACAATCTCATTCTAATCGAGATTGTTTATTCTTGAATATTAGCTAAAGGAAATTGCTTGATAATTTCTTAATGAAACCTCTAATTTTTCATCCTATGGTTATTTATGATATTTTACATTAATAGTTCCATTTTTCCACTCTTTTTTACTTAAAATTTTTTAGAAATTTTTTTTTTAGAAAATCTGACTTTATTTCTCTCTTCGGTCAGAAATATGATTTCTTGCAAAACCATTTTTCTAAAAATGTTTTCAAAAATATTTTTATCATTTTAAAAATTATTTATAAAAGGAATTTTTACCCATTTTTACTCTTTAAAAAATGTCCTCAAAGGAATCTTATGTTTTTTAAAATAATTCTTGTTTGGATTTTACTAAAAATGTGAAAGGATTTTTCTTATCATTTTCTAAACAAGGAACTTTACTAACATTTTTACATTGAAAAAGGAATGCTCTTTTTACTTTTACATCATATATGGAATTACCCACCATCAGGAAAATAATTTCTTTTATTCTTCCCTTACAATTTTATGAGGATATTTTTAAATAATTTTTTTTAAAAAAAGTGATTTTTAAAGAAAATGATTTTAAAAAAAAATAAAAAAAAAAGTATATCTTACACAAGAATGTTTTTAAATATATTTTTATGGTATTTATATTAATAAATGATAAAAACATTTTATTATTAACCCAATAGGTATATATTGTATTGATGTTATCTTTAAACTTCCTCTGGATGTTTTGTGCTTACTTTGACAAAGTAAAGTATTTTCATTCCATTCCTTGATTCATTCATGTTGTAATTAAATTTATCTTGAATTATTCACTTTCCTGTGGAAATTAAATTTCACCTAAATTTAAATATTATTTATCATGGATACATTTATTTCCTAAACCATGTACTATTTTTAAATATGGTTTTTAATTTGATAGTTATTGATTAGTTGGGGAAATGTTGATAAATCCATATCATTTAATCAATATTAGTATTTGATAAGACACATTGTTTATAAATTAAATTGATTATTTGATATACGAGGAATGATTTGGAAATTTATGACATGGGTTGGGAAATGTTTAAATTAAGACCCATAATTAATTGGTAGTCTCATAATAATAAATTAGTTATCCAAACCCCTCGCATTTATAACCAGTATGTTTTATACTATCTTTTGAAAAGCCTTGATAGTAGTATGTTAAACTGTCTTGTGAATGGTATTGATAGTAATGGTATCATGTACCTAAGAAACATGATGTCTCGTAATTAAACATTACCTTAATTCAGTATTTAGTTATTACTATACAGGATATTTTAACTATGAAATTATCTCTGGATGAATTTCATTATCAGTTATTAATAAAATAGAATATATTTCCAGTTATTTACCTTTCCATATTGATTATGACTTATATATTCATGTAGTCAAGTTATTTAAATAGAATCTATGTTCAATTGTTTACCTTTCTATATTGATTTTTCTTATTGATTCATGATTTCATAAACTATACTTAACCCTTTTTGAGAATTTTATTTCACCCTTATTTTTTCCTTTCCCTAGGATTCCTTGAAGTTTACTATGACTGATATGCAGAGATAAACTAGATGGAATAAAGTTATTCTTGAAAATAAAAAACAATTATGTTGTAATTTATGTATTCAAAATTAATGTAAGACTCAAGTATGTATCAAGTTTAACAAGACAATTAAACAACTCATTCCTTAAGTATGAGATCCCTTTTATATTATGCCAATGTAATAGAGAAGGCATTGGCTTCTAGCTACTGGGGTTGGGATCACTGTGTCAAATGTTTCCGAAAAATCCCAAAAATTCATATGAATATTATATTATTATTCTTAATACAAAAATGATGTTAACTTAATAAAATTAAATTTATAATATTTTATAATTAAATATTTAAATAAAATCCTAAAATATAGGGGAAAATAATCTTATTGGAAAATATATTATTAAATTTTTTACTATTATTTATTCTTATTTCCTATCATTTAATAATTAATTTATTTATCATATATTTATCATATTATCAATCTATTTTAGTATCATTTAATCATAATATACTTAGTTTATGGAAATAAAACAAAACTTATAAAAATATATATATTTAATCATAAAATTATTTTCTTATTTCTTTTAGATATACTAATTGCATTTAATTTGTATTAAAAGTAGTATCTATTTTCAATACACGCGTATTTCATATTTTTATTGATCATTTTTATACCTACTAATTTTATAGCTAGGTTTTTAATGGTCATATTTAATATTTATATTTTACCTACATATTTCACATTTTTTATTTTAGTTCAATGTTTTATATAGAGTAAGATATAAAACATAGTTTTTTACATAATGAGGAAAAAATTTGGTCATTATATTCTACCCCCTTAAAAGAATTTCATCCTTAAAATTTCATTACTTGGAAGAAAACAAGTGAGGGTAATTTTCTCTCATCACATCCTCAAGTTCCCATGTAGCCTCCTAAAACTTATGATTTCTCCATATAACTTTGACCAAATGAGTGGTGTTGTTCTAGATCACCTTATCTATTCAATTCAAGATCTCCAAGAGTTCTTATTTATTAGATAGATCATGTTATGATTTCATAGATTCTGAGTTTAGTCCATGTGTTTTTTCAGTTACACACTTCCTCGAAAGTGATACATTATAAAACATCATGCACTTGGGAGAGGTGTGGAGGTATCATTAAATATAAGCTACGACTCCAAAATGATAAAAGATCTAGAAAATACCAATGTATCTAGGGAATAGCTTCCCTTTATTCCTAAATCTCATAACCCGTTTCCATGGATATATTCAAATAAACACTTTATCACGAACATCAAATTATAGATCTCTTCAATGATTGTCAACATAGTTATTCTATTGAATTTGATCCATTTTTATATGTTACTAAATTGTTTTTAACTTATTTATTATTTATGGGATAAGGTCTGGCCCTATCAGCTTTCTTTCGCCAACTTCATTATAACATGTCGGTGTCCTATATCTATTCCCGTACAGAGTCTCATATAGTGTCATTTGGATGCTAGAATTGAAACTATTGTCATATGAGAACTCTAACAGAGAAATATTTTGATCCCAAAATAATTTTAAATATATTTAACAAGATCTTAGAATATCCTCTAGATTTTTAATGGTGTTATAAGACTGGTTATCTGTCTAAGGTTGGTAAGTGATGCTAAAATTAAACTCATTCCCCAAAACTTTCTAAATTATTTTCTGGAATCTTGATTTTAACCTCGGATCATGATAAGATAAAATGGAGAGGGGAAATCCATAAATCCTAACCACCTCTTAAATTTATATTTTGGCATGTTGATCTAATTATAAATCTTTTCTTATGGAAATGAAATGCACTAACTTTGTATGGATATTGAATATAACCCATATAGCATTGTGACCTTTAGATTTTTTGGGGATTCCTATTATGAAATCTATGGTGATGGTTTCCCATTTACATATAATTATGGTTAATGGTTGCATTATCAAATTAGTATTATATTTATCTGACTTAACTTTCTGATATACCAAGTATCGAGATATATACTCTATGATTTTCTACTTCATCTTATCATATTGTAAGTTTTTCTTCAAATCTCTAAACATATTTGTGGATTCTATATGGATATAGTAGGATGATCTAATTGCATCATCGAAAAAATACTTCTTCAATTTTAGTACATGTGGGACATATATACAATTTCTAAACCATATAATACCTTTTTTATCAAATTTGAACTTTATAATATTCTCTACCACCTTTTGTAGCTCCACATCATTCTTCTGGGATTCTTTAATCCTCAAATAAATAGAGGGTTGATAATAAACTTGGGAATGATAATATTTATATCATTAACTTATAAATTAAAGATTCATCCCTTGTAGATCCATGAGTATTGGGTTTTTCCAATCCTCATCAGGGATAATGTAGCATGATTTTTTTCTATTTAGATCATCAGCCACCTTGTTTGTCATTACAAGGCGGCAATGTATTGAGTAGTCATAATCTTTGATCATCTCTAACCATCTACTTTGGTTCATGTTTAATTAATTCAATAATATTATATATTTCAAACACTTGTGATTAATTTATATATCACACCTATCACCATAAAATTAATGCCGCCAAATTTCCAATGCAAATATCACCACCTCTAATTCCAAATCATGAGTTGGGTAATTTTTCTCATGAGTCTTTAATTGGCATGAGGATTAATAAATTATCTTTTTAATTTTGTATGTGGACTCATCAAAATCCTTTTAATTATGAATCACTATAAATTATAAACCCTTCACCACTATAGGGTAATGTAAGCATAGGTGAAGTGTGTTTGGTTGGTATGGAGTGTGATATTCTCCAATGATACAAACTTGAGGATCGAAATGATACTTTAGATGCTCAATATACAAGAGGGGGTTAATTGTATACTTTAAAGACCCTTTGGGAACTTTTTAAAGTTGGTTAGAAACCTTTTTATTGTTTAACAAGGTTAAACAAGGTAAATTCAAAAAACCACTAAGTTCTACTAACTTGCTTGATTCTAGAAATTTGATTCCAAGAATACAATTCCGGAAAAGGAGTTCTAGAAATTAAACTTAACATAATTTTACAAAGATAAATATTCTAACTTAAAGCATATAGAATCTCACTATATCAGAGTATAAGTACAAGGAAGTATAAGATATTTATACTTTACTTAACAATCAAAATGCAGTGTAAAACAAGTATTAAATCTCTTAACCCAAAGAGAAGGGTATTCAACAACCTTGGATAAAGGTCCCTTGATTTATACTTTTAAGAAATTCTGTCTTACCCACACCAGTGTAAGCCCTCGATATGAAGATCGGAGTCTATCTTGCTATCCCTGCAATCCCTCAACTTCAAGGTAGTCAGCATCACTGTCTTCCTATCCCCAGAATCCCTCGAATGTAATCAGCAACATTTGGAGTCGCACGGAGAAATTCTAAACAAGATTTTTAGTACGCACAAAGCAATAAACTCTCTCTCTCTCTCTAGAAATCACTTCAGCATCATGTAATCTCTAGATTGATCAACTTTTTGTGAGCTCTTTCGAATGAGCTCCTATTTATAGGAACATTCTCAACGGTCATCACCCTCCTCCAACGGTTATATTTTTCCTTGAATTTCAGAGGGACCTATACACGTGTCACTCAAAAAATAGTTAGTTAGTAACTGAATTCACAACATCATTTTATAACCAAAACATGAGTAAGAAAAAATAGGGTTACTTAACCAAACTCATTTTTTAGAATGTATGAAAAAATGAAATTTCAGAGTCTACCCAAAAACTATTTGGTGTCTATAAAACATGGATATTCGGATTCTATCTTCAAAAGAATTCGGAACCTGAATTATATAGAATTCTAGGGTCTGAATTTCATGGAAATTCGGAGTATGAATTCAGAGAACTCAAAGTCAGAACTCATAAGAGTTTGGAGTCTGAATTCAGAGAACTCAAAGTCAGAAATCAAAAGAGTTCGGAGTCTGAATTCAGAGAACTTGGAATCAGAACTCATAAGAGTTCGGAGTCTGAATTCAGAGAACTCAGAGTCAGAACTCATAAGAGTTCAGAGTCTAAATTTATATAACTCAAAGTCAGAACTCAAAAGAGTTCAGAGTCTAAATTTAGAGAACTCAGAGTCAGAACTTAGAAGAATTCAGAGTCTGAATTTAGAGGGTTCAGAACCTGAATTTGTATCCTGAAAACAGAATTCTTTATATCTAAGTATATATATGATTCTAAGGTTTTGGAAACGAAACCTTATTTTAGACAAAATGAACAATGAAAAACATGGTAATGATAAATTTCCTTGGGGAAGGAAAATTTTCCTTATGAAAGTAAAACATAGGGTAAATGAAATTTTCCTTAAGATAAGCTGTTTGTGATTTTCAAAACATAAAGAAATGGTAAATTCATAAGAAACCCTTACTGACTCAACAATCTCCCCAAACATGAAGGAATGGAAAATTCATAAGGAAACCTTATTGACTCAACAAATTGACCAAATTTTACTTAAGATCCTTGAATATTTTCACATGTTATTCTATCCATATGAATACGACTCCTTTCCATGTTAGATTTTTAATAGATTTGAAATCCATGTTAAATTTATTATAAATCATCAATATTATCCAATTAACTAAATAAAATTATTTATTTTATTCACTTTGGTTGGTTTGGGATATTTTTTAATAACCTCAACCTTTTAAGGATCTATAAATATACCCTTTATTATGATTACATGACCTAGGAATGATACCTTTTTTATCTATAATTCACATTTTTTTAGTTTGGTGTATAGTGTATTTTTCCTAGGGGTCTTTAATATAGTCCTAAAGTGGGCTTCATGCTCCTCCTTTCTTTTAGAATATATAAGGATATATTCTATAAATACTATAACAAATTGATCCAAGTAATATCTAAGGACTCTATTCATAATATCCATGAAGATATATGGGGAATTGGTAAGTTCAAATGGAATCACTATAAACTCATTATGTCTATATCTTTTTTGGAATTTCTTCTTTGGAATACCCTCCCTTTTTATGCTTAGTTGATGATATCCAGATTGGAGTTCAATCTTTGAGAAGAATTTTGATCCTCTAATTTTATTGAGCAAGTAATCAATATAGGGTAGTGGATACTTGTTTTTATTGTGATTTTATTAATATTGTGATAATTAATGAAAAGATTCATTGATCCATCCTTATTTTTTTCAAATAGTACCAGTGCACCACATGGTGAATCACTATATTATATGAAACCCTTATTAATATTCACTTGTAATTGACTCTTAGATTCTTCTAATTCAAGGTAATTCATTATATATGTATTCTTTGAGATATAAAATGATCCAAGGATGAGTTTTATTGATAATTAAACCTTATTTTTTGCAGGGAGACTAGGTAATTCATCATAAAATACATCAACATAATCTCACACAATGGTAATGTTCTCAAGGTTAACTTGCTTTCTGATAATATGAGCAAGGAACCCCTTTTTTCTTGGTAACAAGACCTATATTATATAATTCTCTTACAAAGAAGGTGAAGGATCATCCTTGCATTGATACTTGATAACATGATTATTAGGGATATGAAAGGAGATTTCCCTTTCTCAAAAATTGATATGATATTTATATAAACAAAGTCAATCCATACTCAGAATCGTGTCAAATTCAACAATAAGAAGAAGTACCAGATTTGTTGGAAGTATCTCCCTAAAAATCTCTATTAAAGAATATTTTTACACCATAGTTTAATTTACCATTATTGTAGGTGTTTTCATGGATATGTTGATATTCAAATTTTTGAGTGGTGAATTTATATTCTTAGAAAACATACTAGATATAAAATAATTTGAAGAAATATAATCAAATAATGCATTCATGATTATAGAGTGGAGAATGAGTGTACCTTTCACCACTTCATTATTACAGTACACCTCTATAGTAGTGATTTTATATTCTCTCCCTTTCTCCCTTGGTTTAGGACCCTACTAAAATGGCTAGTTATACCAGTTCCCATATCCCAATAATTTGGCCAAACAGTTGGGATAGGATATTTTATCCAAGGATTTACCAACGGTTTTCAAAAAACCATTTTGAAAGCTCATTTATCCCAATAGTATTTAAAAAACATGGGGAAATATTTCCACAAGATCATCCCTCAAATTCCTCTCCTCCTCCCATCATGATCTAAACCTAATGCTCCCTTCCTCCCATCATGATATAAACATGATCCCTCCCCTCCCTTTTAGATTCTCTAACACTAGCGGCACTCTCAACCAAATTTGAGACATATCATCACTCCCATCTAGATATAATCCAAAAATAGTAGCGGCGTACACCTCTCCCCTCTTCTCATCCATATCTAATCCCAAATACCAATAGTATATACATTTGACTATCTTCCCATCTAACCAAGAAACCTCCCGATGTGATTTAATTTCATTATTATTCAATATTAAATTAGTGGACATCGAATCTTTGAGGTAATCTATCAACCATCAATTTTTTTATTTTTGGTCTAAAACATCACTATAGATTTTTAATTATGTGGGAATTAAATTTATTTTGATGATATGGTTTGATTTAGGATTTTTTATATTCCAATCATGTATTTTTGGGTTAGTTTAGACCACTTTGGTTTGATTTGGGTTCATTCTATTAAATTTTGTATTGGATAATTATTTTTTCTACTTCATTTTGGTTCCATTTAGTTTAGTTAAATCTCTATATTTATATTTTAAATTCATATAGCTATAGCATTATTAGGTATGAAACATCCCCTTGTGACATGAAATCATAAAAAAATAACTAGTGAAATGTTTAATTTTTTAATTGATAGGAATGAATTATGATTCATCATTCATATTTATTAGTATTTTATATATTCTATTCAATTGTGATCTTAGAAAATGGATTTTGTTGACTTATATCATGATAGGTCTAAGTATGTAGCTTCAATACCTATTATACGTTTAACTAATCTAATTATTCTTATTGATTGTTTAATATTTTAATGATTTTATTGAAAATTATTTTCTAGATATATTTTTTTTTGGATTTATGACTTTTTATATTCAATTATTTCTCAAAAATAAAACATAAAAATTTATTTTCTATTATTTTTAGTGATTTTGAAGAAAATTTATTTTTTTTGTAAAAAATGATATCAAGAAAAGACACTCATAGAGGGTAGAATTTTTTAATTTTCGATTGATATTGTATGAATTTTATATCTCTGGTATGGTTGTATGTGTGCATAAAATAAATTGTTCAAGTAGATTATTTTATAACATATATACAACAACAAAGATCATATTGACATATTTTATCCTTAGAAAATTGAATATTATAATATGGTTTTTTTAATCTATATTCATGATTTTTAGTAGCTAAGAACTTAATTCTCAGTTATATAACATTGTTTTCTATATTATATTAGAAAAATCACTTCTTCACCCTTGAACTCAAAAGATATATCGATATTTGTTCTAGTAGGTAACACCTTCTCTCTCCAATGCATGCGTAAAGTTTTAATAGAAATGTTATAAGTATGAGGATATTTTTTCAATGATATGGCTTCAAATATAAATTTTTTATTTTCATGTGATTTTAATATTTTGAATTTTTGGACCAGATTAAAATATATATTTCATGTTAACATTATATTTCTACTATTTAAATTCATTTCTATATTTTTATCTACTTTTGTGGAATTATTCATTGATACTGGATTATGATGTTTCAAAGGGGTGTCTATCTAATATGAGATAAAGTGTATTTTCAATTTTTACTTCATTCAATAATTTCAAAAAATATCCTAATGTATAATATATGATTTTTTTAATTTTATTTTGAATGTATGTATGATAATATTGTTACAAATGATAAGTAATAGGTATATATTTTTTACAATGATAAAAATAGTTGTTTCTACTTCTATGCCTCTATATTTTTTCCAAAAAAAAATATTATATTATAACATGTCTTATTTGGCAGGGTGGTAACTTCTTACTAGGTATATCATACTCAAATTATTCATATGAATATCTAAGATGTTAAAACATCCATTTATATGAGTACTATGTAATGGAAATGTCCTAGAGAAGGTCAGGGACATGAAGTGTAGAGTTTTATTGGTTAAATTTGGATCTTTTGATGAATTAGCTAGTCCTTGTTGGGGGTTTATCAGTACATGTATTGATAGATGTTCTTATATATAGAATATATCATTTAAATAACACCCCTAGGTATTTATATTCCATAAGAAAAATTTACACAATTAAATCCTCGACCCTTGATGGATTTGGAACATTATTACTCATTTATATAATGAAATTAAATATCATGGTTTTATATTTATAGTAATTTCTTATATATATAGTATTTTTTTGTCTTTTATATTATGATTCTCATATAGACTAGTGTTTCAGTTATGGTTTCATATAAATTGAAGAGTTATCCTTTCCTTAAATATTTTTTTGATAACTTCAATATTATTTAATTGATTTTACGAAATGATATGTAATAATTTCTTTACAGAATGAATAGAAGTTGGATGTATGAAACTGATCAAATCTTAAGTGATTTTCAAAACAAGTTGGGGAGATTTTTAGATTTTTCATTTGACAATGCTTCAGATAGTGGTCATATACATTTCTTGTGTTATAATAATATTGGAAGACCTTGGTTGAGCCATGAATAATTTAGATACCATATAACCAAATATGGTTTTCAAAAAAACTATAATATATGGTATCACAGTGGGGAGAAAATGCAATCTCAAAATGATTGTGATCCAAATACAAGGACTCAATTTGAGAATTTATTAGATGATTAGTTTCTATTTATTCTTCATCGTGATAAGGAAGAGATTTAAACCTAAGAATACTTCGATACAAGAACACATGATGCATCTAATGAAAATGGTGATGTTGATAGGATGAAAAAATTGAATGATGTTGCCACAACTCCAGTATATCGAAAATATAGTAAAATGAAGAATCTGTAGTTTTTAATCTGATTATTTCATTGTAAAATAATTTATGGGATTTATAATACTTCTATAGATTAAATTATTACCATTTTAAGTAATTACTTCCAGATAATGTAGATATTCCCTCAAACCACTATATGGCATGGAAGTTAGTTGAGGAACTTAGATTTTAAAAAAATATTCATGCTTTCATGAAATATTGAAGCTTATTCTAGGAGGAAACTGCTGAACAGAATTATTGTATAAAATGCGGTACATCCAAATAGAATCCAAAAGCTGATGGAACACCATTTTGAGTGCCATAGAAAGTAATTTGGAACTTTCCATTGATCCCCAGACTCTATAATATTTTCATTTCAGATTAAATATCAATAAAAATATGATGGAATGATACTGAGAGAAAGAAGAATAATGATGAGTTGGTTTACCCTGTACATGGATTTTCATGACATAGATTTGATGCTTGATATCCTAATCTTAGAGCTGATGTGCATAATGTGAGTTTAGTTCTTTCATGTGACGGTTTTAATCTGTTTGGGAAAATGCTTACTTCACATAGAACATGGACAGTTTTCATACACATTTATAACCTTCCTCTAGGGATGTGTATGAAAAAACCTTTCACTTTCATGAGTATACTCATATCTGGACCTTCTGATCCCAGAAATGATACAAATTTATCCATGAAACCTTTAACAAAAGAGATTGAAACATATTTGGAATGTGGGTGTTCACACATACAATGCATGTTCAAAAGATACATTTCATGTATGTTTTGTTCTTATGTTGATGGCCAATGATTTTCCTGCTTATACAATGATGTCTGGATGGAGAAAAAAGGGAAAGTAATCATTTCCTATTTGTATGAAGAATAAACAATCCAAAAGACTGAAATATCACCATAGTTTCAGTTTTTTGGGTCATCTATGATTCTTTCCAATAGACCATCCATATAGAAATAATTGTAAAATATTTAAAAATACCATTGAGACCAAAAATCCTCCTCAATATATTTCTATAGATGACTTGCTTAATGAATTACAATATTTAAGTTTTTTGTTCAGGAAGGGTCAGTTGAAATCTAGAAAGAGGAAGAATGTTTCCACAAAAACCTATTATAATTGGAAGAATAGAAGTATCTTGAGTTTCATTATTGGTCAAAACAAATTGACATCATTTCTTAGACATAATTCACATTTAAAATAATATATTTGAAATATTACATTCAATTATTCTAAATGTAAAGGGAAAGACAAAAGATGTTTTACAATCTTGGCCTGAATTGGCGGATTGGGACATCATACTACAATTGCATCCTATGTGTGTTAGTGAAAATAAATGGAAAGTTCTATGTGATTATTATATGATAATAGCTTCAAAAAATAAATTTCTAGAAGAACTATAGAATATTACTATTCCTGATAGATATTCAAGAAACATATCAAAATGGGTCAATATAAGATAATTGAAGTTGAAATCTTTGAAGACTCATAATTATCACATCCTTCTGCATGAGTTGATTCCAATAGAAATTATGCATCTTCTATCCAAAAATTTAAGGTTGTCATTTATTCAATTGCTACATTTCTTTAAGGATATTTGTGCTAAGAAGTTTTTGAAGTCTTTCTTGCAAAAAAATTGGCAGATACACCATTAATTATTGTGCGAGTTATAGAAAATATTTCCTCCATTATTTTTCACATGCATGATGCATCTAACTATCCATATTCCAACCAAAATTCTTCTCAGAGGACCTAATTATTTTCATTAGATGTATCCAAATAAAATAAACATGTTCACATTGAAGTTTTATTTCTAGAATAGAAATAATCTAGATGGTTTTATGGTCAATGGTTACTTGGATCGAGATTGTATGAATTTATGTTCAATGTATTTGTCTGATCTAGCTACGAGATGGAATAGACCAATGAGAAATGAAGAAGAATAGTATGAGAAAATTGATCCTAGTTTTCTATCACTTCCATAAATAGGATGAATTCATAGATCATATACGATGATGATATTAAGCCTTTAAGAGAGGGAGATGACACATCGCACAATTTTGATTAACTATGATTTTTTCGATGACTACATCAAAAAAGTAAATTGAACATGTATGTCTTATTTTATCTCATGTAACTTTATATATATTTTAAACTATTTCTATTTTTTGGAAAGGAATATAAACATATGATAAATATAAATCATCATTCTTTATTGTTGAGAAGAAGAGAGACCTTTTATAGAAAAGATTTTTTTGCTTGGTTGAAATTGAAGGTAGAAATATTACTATTATAAATTAATAAAATAAATATTTAATTAAGTTTTATATTCATTTATATTTTAGGTATTGAGTTATCCTAAAGGATCTATCTCTGAGGAAATGGGATCTTTTTCTTTTGGTCCTAATTCAATGGTTCATGAATGAAAATCAATTTTGATCAATGGGTGTAGATTTATTATCACTAAATGAGAAAAGAACATGAGAACACAACATGATAGTGTTATGATAACTTTCATAATAGACTGTTATTCTAGTTAATCAGATAGTAGACCTTGATTTAAAAATGTATGTTATAATGGATTCGTTGAGAAAATACTAATAATGGATTATTACTCTCATGATCGAGTCACTCTGATTAAATTCCAATGGTTTTATTAGATAAAGAGTCATGGAACATTTATTAATGATTATGGATTTAGATTTATTGACATGACTCGCACTCTTGCTAATAATCAACCATATGTATTGGCATCAATGGAAAAACAAGTTTTTTATGTCAAAGATGATATTTAACCTGAATTTGGTGTCATTATTGAAGTAATCCCAATAAATATTTTTTATGATGGTGGTGATGGAATTGACACCATCTCTACTCCCATTGTCCCTGATCCATTTATTACTTATGATGACTCCAATACTTCAATTGTGAGAGTTGATTTTTAACCTGAATTTATAGTGGGAAATATATAAAAACATCTATCTATGTTCTCAGTTCTTTTTTTTAGACTTACTTGGGTTGTTGAGGTTGGTGCTATAAAAATTTATTTACTATTGATTACAAATATTTTGTATCCAACAAGAACTTTATGTGAATTTTCAATATTTACTAGTTATATTTTTCTTTTAGTTTCATTTTCTAATATTGAATTGAATTGTATTCAATCCTACCAAACTAAACAAAACTGAAACAATTAAATTGTAACAAAAAACAAGATGAATTTAATTGGACATATTAAAATAATTGATATGAAAATAAAAACCAATGAAAATAATGGCATAACCAAAAAATGGAAAAATGAACTAACCTAAAATATGAACCAACTGACCTAATATAAATAAAAATAGAGAAATGACCTCATAAATTGAAAAAAAATGAACCAAATGGCCTAAGAAAAATAAAAATAGAAAAATTACCTAATTAATTGACCATAATGAACCAAATGAACTAACAAAAATTGAATTAGATCAAATTGAAAATAGAAAAACTATATCATACCCATGCTAAACATGCTAATTTGAAAATATTTATTTTCTATGACATATATTATGTTTTTATATTCATCCCACTAGACATAAAAAAAATTTACATCACTATGTATCATATATCTGGTTTGATAAGTGGTATTTCTTAATTAAGCCATGTTGTATCTTCTTTCTTGTTTTGTTTACACATTAGTTATGGATATATAATTATTTCAATAGTTGTTTTAAAATTTAACAAATGAAAAACACTGAGGAGTTATGAAGAAAAAAGAAGGTAGACAATAATCAATGAATGATTGAGATAGGTGTCCCTCCTATGGTGGTCATTGTGAGTATTTTATTTCAAAAATATATATCAAAAAAATATAATGTCATGCGATTAATTTTTTTTCTAACATTTAATTAGGATTCACCACTAAGGTTCTAGTTATTCATCAACCTTCCTAGTGGTTCCAGTGCTCAGGATGGAGATTCAAGTGGGGCGGTACTACGTCTAGGTGCTCTAGCTGGAATACCCGATCACACCCCATCCCTCCCCCTAACATACCATCTATCACACATTCTGATCTCGCAATGTCATTACAGACACCTAAGATATTTATTCCACCCATGTTTTACCTACATTTGAATTTGATCCTCCCCACCTATCTTTCCCATATCTAAAAATGATTCCTATTTCTCATCATTATTATGAATTTTCACAACCATCTATGTCATCTTTTTTTCCTTCTACTTTCTTTTCCTCAGGTTACTACATTCTTGCTTCTTCAACAGTTACTCTGACACCTTATAAGCATGTGGAGTGTACACTAGAACCCACTACATCTATATAGGTAGACGTTTCTTCAGTTCCTAGGGATCTAGGGATTCCCACTGCTCGACTGCCTTGGGTATATTTATAAAACCCTTGTAAAAAATTACCATAATTTATTTTCATTATAAGATGTATATATATAATATTTTTTTATTCTTTAATAGTTATATCTACCAATAAGCGGCATAGGAGTACATGCATGTGTGTAGTATGGAACCGCAACACACAGTTAATGGTGGAGTACAATAAAGTCAAAAGAATGACTGGAAAAAATAGGATGGGGATGTAGAAGATTTTTGGAGATTATTTCCAAACACTCTGATATCATTCTCGTCTATCCACTCTCCTAGAGACACCTACCAAATTAAGTAAAGGATAGTTCTTTTTCACAAATATGGGTAAAAAATTTTTGTATTTAATGTTATATTTATATTATATTTATATGAATTAATATTTTGGTTCCATCTCCTTTTTAATTTTCCTGGTGGTGAGGCTGTGAGGCCAGCACAGCTTATGGAATTAGGTGAGCTTTAGAGAGTCTATAAGCATGCGTTTTATAGTGGCTAGTATGCTAGAGTTGACACAGATTTAGAGGCCACACCTATCATGGATGACTATCCAATAGAATATTATCAATAAATTATTACTCATTAGATGAGTACCAAGTTCAAGTTATTAATCAAAATTCATGTTTTAAAATGAAAATTACCATGATTTTCATTAATAATTACTTTTGTATTATTAAAAAAATGGAATCATCATAAAAAACAAGGATGTTATGAAATACCTATACACTTTGGGAAGACTAAAATTTCATACCATGAGAGGAAGAAGGTATGACACTCGTTAAATTAGATTTATTTAATTTTTATATATCAGGAAAATATGGGGGTCAATCAGCTTACTAATTCCATTGGGAAAAAAGTAGTTAAAGTAAGTGATTTGGTTCTCCTTAGAGAATTGAATCATAAGTATTATGTTTTATACCTTCATTATAGGACTAGATTTATTATACCTTGTATTTTATAGTTTAATTTTTTCCTAGTCCTTAGGGAGTTATTCCCTCAAGTTTTACTTCCCTAAAAAATCAAGATGACAATCAGGATGATAAATATAGAATTTATGATGACCTGAACAAATCCAAACCAAATGGAATCAAATATAAATAACCTAAACCAAAGTAAAAATTACTAAACTGAGTCAAAATAAAAAAAAACTCAACTTAACCTAAACCAAACTGAATGTAATTGAACTAAAATGAAATTAAATAAATAAATATTAATAGAAAAAACTATCTTTGTATTAAATGATCTAAATAAAACTAATCCAACCTGAACAAAACCAAATATTACTAAAAATACCTTATCTCTAACAAACATATTCAAACCAAACCAAACTAAACTAATTTAAACTAAAATAAAAAATATCCTCTTTATTCTGGTTGAACCATGCCAAATTAAAATAAATTATATAAACTTAATCAATCAAATAATAATAAATTTATCTAAAATAAATCAAATTTAATAAAACAAAATTAAACCAATGAGAACTGAATGGAATTGATCCATATAAAACAATAAAAAATAAAATTGAACTAACCTAAACTAACCCAACTCAACATAAACCACACTAAACTAGATTATAATGAACTAAATAGAATCATATCAAACCTAACTAAATAAAATAGATTTTAACCAAATTTATTTGACATTACTTGACATAAATACAACTAAATGACACCTAAAGGAATCAAACCAAATCAACTAGACATGAATAATTTTTAATTGAATCAAAAAAAATCAAATGAAACCTAACTAAGCTAAACTATCCCAAGAATACCTAAACTTAAGTGATCCAATAAAACATGTCTACACTATTTCAAGTAGAGGTAAACCAAATGAAGTTGAATAAAAGGAATATATTTTTATTAAAAAGTCTAAAACCAACCTAAACCTAAGAGAACCAAATATTATCAAATCAAACTACACTGAACAAAATTATATAGAATTGGATCAAACTATACAAAAATAAATAAATAAAATTGGATTGTATAGAATAAAATTGAAACAACTGAAATCTAATCAAATAAAGATGAATTTAATTGAACCAAATCAAAATAAATTGGCCTAAATAGACTCAACCAGATCTAAACCAAATTGAAAAATATTAAACTAAAATAAATTAATCAAATTAAAATTAAATCAATCATAAGAAAACCAAATTTGATTGATCTAATATGAATTTACCCAACATGGTCTATACTAAACTAGATTTATCTGAAGTTGATATGCTTAAACCATCATGATCTGAAGGAAATAAAATTGGATCTAACTAAACAAGAATTAATTAACCTAAATATAACTAAGTTAAATTGATTCAAACCAAATATAACTAATATTTAATGAAATAAATCAAACCAAATGGAATATATCTCAAAAAAACTAATTCAAACTAAACAATATACTTAAAAAAATTAATAATGAATTGAACTGGCCTGAACCACCCACAACCAAACTTAAACTGAACTGAATAGAATCAAATTGAAATGAAAAAAATTGGACTAAATCAAATTTAGTAAAAATAAATGAATATGTTCTAACTAAATATGATTAGAATGGAACTATACAAAAATAAACTAAATTGAATAAAACTAAACTAAATTTATATAAAGATTAGAAAAAAACCATGAAATGGAATTCTTTTAGTCATGATTTGGATCACAGTACATGAATGAGGAGTTATAAAGAACATTAGGACCTCATGTGATGGAGAAAAAAATCACTTAAATCATTAAATCAAAAAAAATCAAGTAATACATTTAAAATCTCAAAATTGTTTTTTAGGTAATTGAATGTGTATTATTAAATCTTACTAAAACATAATTCATTTATCTTATAGTCATGATTGAGTGATAATAACCCATTCATGCATATTCTTTTATGTTATAGTAATAATTTTTCATCTTATCATTAATTATGGTGATCACATAACCACCTTATTATTGATTAATATGATGGCCTATTCACTTATATATATTTTATATCTATTGATAACCCATTAATTGATACTCATTTATAATTAAACCACCATATGTTTGTATTTTCAACTTTATTTAAAATTAATATTCATTTGATTTTAGTTATGAAATTAATTATTAGTAACATATTTTCAATTATGGTTTATGATATTCAATATCATTATAGAGGATGGTTTTAAATATTTAAGGATGTATGCCTTGAGCTAAACTGTTTTTTTCGAGCAGAAAGAAGAAAGATGGAAGTGCGGTAAATGAATTGAAACATCGGTAAATTGTAAGTTTTACTTTGTTTATTTCAATTTTTAATATCTATTTTTTAACTTAATAGAATATTTATATTTTTAGCATTATTATTTGTAGGACATTGATTCCTAGGAACCTGAAAAATTTGTCCCAAATGATCACTTACATCAATTTTTGAGAGATGATCACCATGGAAAAGTATGCTGCCAGCTAAGAAGAGGATTGTCCCGATGAGGTATTGGCCCATTTCAGGTGAAGGTTCTATTAACACTGAGTTGGATAAAGATAATACATGGGTATAAAAGGCTTAGGATAAGGTAGAAAAGGCCGAAAAAATGGCCATATAGGTGGAAGAATGGACTCAAAGGGAAAACTCTGAATTTATGGAATTTATGGAACTTTTATGTCCATCACTTCCACCAGATACTATTATGGCTTGTGATTTATATATTTTAATGATTCATAAATTATATACTTTACCAAGTAGTATTCCTAGTGGTGGTTAGGATGATGACATTCTTGGAGATGGTGATGGCGAGGATGACTGCAAGGAATAGGGTGGGGATGATGGTGAGGAAGATGGTAGGGATGATGGTAAGAAAGAGGGTGAGGATGAGGTCAAGGATAAGGGTGAGGATGAGGATGAGGATGATGATAAGGATTATTTTGAGGATGATGGTGAATATAGTGATGGTGATGAGGGACATATTGATCAGTTACATTTTTTACAGATATTTATGACATTTTATTTTTGATGATTTGGTGTGAATTAATATATGTGATATTTTTCATATTTGTTATCATTGGTTAAATTAATCAATTGATTTCCTATATTATCATTATTTATGTATTGGTTTGTTTCTATTTGAGGATGGTATATTGGTTTCATTACAGGTTCTATGTGTTGAGGGTGTTCTATTGTTTTCATTACAGATTGAGGGTGTTTTATGTTCATTGTAGGTGTTCTGTATTGATAGTAGGTATAGTGGGAAGTTAGTTTCATTATTTATTGTGTTCTATTTTGATTAAAGGTATTTTTTATTACATGTTCAAAGTTCTGTTGGTTTGATTATTTCCTATGTTATGTTTTAATGTTTTGATTGTGGGTGTGTTCTATTTTAAAAATTTTATTGCATTACAGGAGTGTTTTGTTTTGAAGTTCTGATTTTAGGTGCAGTAGGTAGTGGTAATGTTATTTTCTAGGGAGTTGTGGGTATATACCAATGGTTTCATAAACATTAGAATAATTCTATTCCAATGGTTCACAATGAACCATTGGTATAGGTCTTTTTCAATGGTTCAAAACCATTGGGATAGTTATATCCCAATGGTTTGAACCATTGGTAAAACTCTTTCCCAATGGTTTTGAACCATTGGAATATGTCTATGACAATAGTTTACAATGAACCATTTGTAAAATAAAATTCTAACCACCCTATACCAATGGTTCCTAGAACCATTGGGATAGATTATCCCAATGGTTTCAGGGGCTATCCCAATAGTTTGAAACCACATGGATAAGTTAAATTTTCAATAGTGGGAGGTTTCTACTACCTATTCCCTTCATTAACTCTAGGTTTAGGTCATTGATTTACATAATTCATATAATATTATAATTTTAAACATTTAATAGTGGTTGGAGCGTCAGTTGGGTCATTCTTCACCTCATTTGTGTTATTTAGCCTCCTTCCACTGCTTCAGTGGTCATGATCTAGGTGGATTTCTTTACCAAACTTGTAAAAATTCCTAGAACCTCTAAAGAAACTACCTGGTTGTTTCCTCCCACATATTTTACATGTGTGTAATTGTACTTTATTACCCTTTTTAGACTGTTCATTAGGGATTCCATGATATTCCACCTTTCTTTTCCTTTCTCCAAAATCACATGGGTCTCTATCTTCTATTTTAACCTTAAGCACATCTAATAACTTTATAATAGCTTCCAAATTCCCTTATATCTAATTCCTTCTGAATACTAGGTTTTAAACCACTAAAGAATCAATAAATATCCTTTTTAGGTCTATATATAGGCTCTGAGGTGTACAGTTCAAGTCTTATGATTTTTTCCCTAGAATATTCAATAAACTCATCTTACTTTTGTTTCAATTCAATGAATTATAATTCCATATTAGTTTGAGGAGTACTATGGAAATTTATAGTGAAGAATATTTCCATGAAATACTCTCACATAAAATAATCAAATTCCTCCCTTGTAATTATATTCCTAATGAGATTCCACTATCAGTCATCCTCACCTTCCAGACGATAGATAACCAAAGAAAACTTCTCATGCTCTGAGAATTGAGGGAAGAAAAATATATTTTTCATCACATTAATCTATTGCTCAGTGATCAATGGGTTTTAAGGCCCATTAAAGTATGTTGGACACTAATGAATAAAAGAATAAATACCAATATTCTCCCTTCATGGTGAATTTTGGTGCTCTATATCATTCATGTTATTATTCATAACATGAGAGAATTGAGTGAGCATTTCTATGAGATTTCGAACTCTAATTCCCATATCATTTGGACAATCACTACATTGTCCATTACATCAATCATTACCTCATCTACTTCTTGTTATATACATATCATTTATAGAATAAATTTTAGGGTGAGGATACATAAATTAGTAAACATATAAAGTATAAATAATGATCATATAAGAAATAACTCCAAAATAATGAGTATATTATTCCTTAACAACTCTCTAATTTTTAATCTAGGTTATCCATGATTATTTCCCTACTATTTTTTCCTTAACCATACTATTTAACATGACAAAAAAATACTTCATAATATTTTTATAAGGAAAATATGAATTATCCTAACAATATCTCCAGTAGTATCAAACCAGATGCTTGGTAAGGGCCCATTCACTATGCACTAGAATGATGGTCGAAATATACTCGACCAAAATTTTTTGAGGTTATTACCCCTGTATTAATATGTTCCAAACCCATATCCACTTTTATTATCTATACAAGTATGTATTTCTAGTAAAATATCACTCCATTATTTACCAAAACATAGGATGTTCTCCTATATTTAGGCTTATCCTAAGGATTATCAGTAAATTTTTCTCATCCTAGTTTCCAAAAAAAACTAAAACTTGATATGATACCAAATTAATTAGACCAAGATAAGTATATATAAATAATACATTAAAACCATGGTTTTATTATTATATCCTATAAATAGTTTCACAACCTAGGGACCGAATGTTTTAGTGTCTTGGACACTAAAAACAAAAAAACACTAATTTTACATGCTATAAAAAAATTCCATAAAATAAATCCACTCTTAGACATTACATGAGACATAATAATCTTCAAATATTTAGGAAGTGAAAACAGAAGAAGTGGTATGCTCAAACACTCTGTAAGGGATAACATAAAAAAGGCCATAATGGTTAGATCATAAGCATGTAGAAAATCATGAATAAGAAAAAATATCTTATTTAAAATAACATAAACCATTAAAAATAAACCTTTAATTTTTAACCATAAGCATGAAATATAGACATATAATCTCAAAAAATAACAGTTTTACCATGCTATGAGAAAATAAAATGTGAATCATATAACATGGGCCATGAAATGTAAGAAAGAAAGTGGCATACTCCTAAACATATATTTGTAAACATGGATACTTTCCAACTAGTTCAATCATAAAATTTTGAGTATATGTAAACACCATCACACTCATCCTTTTTGAACCAAGCTACTTAATAACCTATTCACACATAAAATTGTGAGTATATCTAATCACCATCACACTCACCCTTTCTGAACCTAGATACTCGCTAACTTATTCACATAAAATTTCTATCTCATGAGAAATAATCCTTTACCCAATGAATTAGAGGGAGATATAGGTCTAAATAAACTTATAATCTATATTTTTTGTTCCACATAAAAATCATTAAATTTTCACATCATAAATAACCGATGGGAGTAAAATGGGATTCATAAAACAACCAAATGAAAATGATTCACTTTTTCAAAAATAAACCATAGATATAAAATTGGTTTCATAAAATAAAAAAATAATAATTAATTTTTTATAAGGAACCCATGTAAATAAAATGGGTTCCATAAAATAAAAAAAATAGAAATCATTCCATTTTCATAAGGAACCCATCAAAACAAAATGGGTTTTATAACATAATGAACTAAATCATTTGATATTGAAAACTTAATCACCCAAAAATAATAAAATAATAAAAGAATAATATAGGGGGAAACATGAAACATAATTCCATTTTAGGTAGATCATTTTTAATATAATTAAAAGCGAATCATGAAAAGATATTTTTGAAACCATTTTTTATTCATCATTGTAAAAGTCTTACTTTTTGTGTCTCTTTTCGAAAATTTTCCTTTGTTTTTAAGAAAAAATGATAAGAAAACCTTTCATAGAAATGGAATTGTTTAAAAAAGTATTTTTACCCTGTATTAAAAATATATAATCATTTTAACAAGAAATACTTGGAAAAACAAATTTCAAATAAGAGATTTTGTAACTCAAAGAAAAAAGATTGAGTTACCAAGTCCCTTAAATTTACCCTTGATTTACATGGAAGTCGTTTAACATATTATATCATAAATATGAACATATAAATAACTATTTTGGAAACTTATTCATATTAATTACGATTTATAATATTAATTAATAACAATTCTCTTCATGTATTAGATTTCTATAATCTCTTTTCAATATTGGGTGTTAATAATATTGATTGTTTGGACTAGGTTCATAAAAGTGGTGTCAATCTTCATTTTTCTCCAAAATATTATCATTTAGAAACCATAAAAGTTTCATGTATATATGTTTTAAAAATACTTATAATTTTATAATATCATTACAATGGATTTTTTAGTCTTGTTTCATGAAAACAAAAATGGTAATGAACTAGTTTTTGGTTATTACCGATATTGAAGGATTACCAAATAATGATATTTACTTTTTATGTTATCCAAAAATAACCATATTAATGATATATATTACATGAATTTATAATATATAATTATAAACTATATACTAAAACAATCCATTCATGAAGGAAAATGAAACACATTTACTCGTGGAGGTGGTAGTTTGCACAACGCATGATTCACATTTTCATTTTTCTTATTAGAAAAGGGTAGGGTGGTTAATGAATTTACCATCATTATAATAACATAATAGTATAATAATTATACTGATATTTTAATTTTAATATGGTGAAATTAAATTTCTGGAATATTAAAATCACAAATAAATAGGAAAGAGAAACAGTGGTTAGAATCTTATACCTCGCTTCTTTAGTTATTTCCTTTATAAAGGGGATTAAACCTTTTAGGTATGGTATTTTGAGAACACAAAAAAACTAATTAAGATGGATATAAGTGTATATAATAGGTTTTATTATATTTTGGTCCAAAATTAATAGGTTTTTGTGTGAGGATGGGTGAGGAGAGGAGTGATCCTTTTATACGAGAAAATGAGTGGCATTTTTGTAAATACCCAAAACAATTCAATAATGGGAAGTCACTCTCAAGGAAAGTGCCACCAAAATTTATAAATAATGAATTTTAGATGATATAAGTTCAATAAAAAAATAAAAAATTTAAATATATGCCTATTTTAAACATGTTAGTCCCTTTACCTCTAAGGTTACTCACTTTTACTATTTTAGTTTTCACCATGATAACTAATTTTTACCTAGGTAATTTATCCATTATGCCCAAAATAGAATGATAATTATTATATATTTTGGACAAAATTATTCCAAATTTTAAATTAATCTTTTTAATTGTTTTTTTATTTATAAAATTAAATTTTAAAATACTAAATGTGTAATGTATTAAAAATACTTTTTTTAAAAAAATATAACTTAAATTATAAAATGTAAAGTATAATTTTATAAATCAAAACCAACATTTTTAAAATTATAAATTAACTTATAAAATAAATATTTTTTTATATAAAAAGGTTTTATAAATTTATAATTCATACTTATATACTAATAATTTCTTGAAGTTGTGTTATTTACAAAAACGTTATTTTGTATTATTCCCCAAAAAATCAAATGTTTCAGAAAAATAAAAAAAATCATCTTAAACTTATATTATTATTATTAATCCAAAAATAATGTAAATTTTGTAAAATTAAATTTCTAAAATTTAATAATTCAATATTTAAATAAAATCCTAAAATATCACAGAAAACTGATTATATTAGAAAATAGATTTTTAAAATGTTAAATAATCTATATTATTATTTCTTGACATTTAATAATTAATTTATTTTTAATATATTATTAATATTATTAAAAAATTATATTATTATTTAATCATAATATACATATTTTATGTAAATAAAACACCAATTTTAGAAAAATATATTTATAAGAATAAACTGATTTACTTAGTTGTTTTAGCAATAATAATTTCATTTAATTAGTATTAAAAGAGGTATCTATTTACATTAAATTGATATTTCATATTTTGGTTACTTATTTTTATAACTGATAACTCAATGGATAGGTTTTTTATGGTCATATTTAATATTTATATTTTACCTAAATATTTTATGGTTTTCATTTTAGTTTGATGTTTCTTGTGGAGAAAGCTATCAAACATATTTTTTTACTTAGGGAGGAAACATTCAGGTCATCAAATCAAATCTCATTAGGTATGTTATAGTTTAATTTGTTTAAGTGAACTATGTATCAAATCATCTTGACTAAATGAGTCCCAGCTGGTGCCTACTCTCTAATCTTTCATGTGAATGGTGCATTGACGATCTCATATAACTCTTCTCTTTTCATCTCTTGATAAACATCACAAAGATGAGAAATGATTCTATACACATCTATATCCTCATTATGCTTTATAATATCACTATAAATGGATGATAGAATGAAATATTGGACATTTTTTTTATCATATAAATGTTTTATGTAGAAAAATGGCTCTTCCTCACTAGCCTCTTTGCCAAGTGCTTTAGGAATAAGGTTTTTTAGCACTTATAATTTCCTTTCATCGCATAGTATAACATGAAAGTTCCCATGTCAATCCTAAAAGTTATATCTAGTGATAATTTTATCCTTCTATATAATTGATCATAGTAATATACTCGAATTCATGTGCATTTCCATCTCTATAATAAATAAGAGTGGTATTTCAATTTTTATCTAGATTACTAAATTAGATAATAAATATTAATTTATTAATATCCCACAATTTTATCAAAAACTCTATATACCTCACCATTGGTTTCAAGATATCTTTTCATATGGATATTATATTAAAAAAGATCCATATACCCCTTCTCATGACCTAGTTGAAGGTCTGACAAGCTATTTTAAGGAATTTAGGTAGGTGTAACTTACCAACTGCATTAACCCATAGCTCTTATATTTGTTAAGTAAACTCCCAAATCTTGAAATCCTATATTAGGATTTACTCAACACTTTTCATATTATTTTCACTGAGTCTCACTCAATACTTTATTGAGTGATTTAGAGAAGCTCGTGTGTTAGTCTCACTCAATACTTTATTGTTCACTTTTATGTAACACAACTAATCTTATATTAACTTATTTCTTAAAAAAATCATGATACACAAAAACATTATGTTCTATTTGATCATAATTTAAAATAATTATTGAGATGCATTATAGTAATCACCTTCTAAACCTAGTAGGATGACTCTAAAATTCATTACACATGTCATTTCAACACAATTTTAATCTACGATGAATCATGTCACGTTACCTTAAAATGCATGCCTTCAATTATATTGTATTTTATTCCTCTTTACTAGGATACAATATATTCCCCTATGAGGTTCAATCCCAACATCAAGAAACATGTTATTATTCTTATGCGATAAGAATAATATGAATCACTTTTACAAAATACCTTAGTTAAAGACTCTAGTATTAGATTCTTTATATAGTCCTTAATTTTAGATACTCCTCCTAGTATCACAGTATTATATCCACCTTCAAGTTGTATGTCCCATCCTCTTAAGCATTCATCCATTATCATTATACCAACATTTATGATATTGAAAACAATATATGGGCCCTCTAACAGGTGTAATTCACAACCATACCTTCTCCAAATTAGTCATTGAAGACCAAGATGAAACTGAAATGGAAACTCATGATAAATTCAAACACTATCTATTTCTAGGTACCTTTCATAAATTGTTCCCCTTCACAAAAAGTTAAGGTTCTTGAAATATTTCTATTTAAATTGAACATAAATGGTATGATGTATCCCACTAATCATTAATAAACTATGTGTGTTATGATTCTATTTATAGAGATTCATATGATGCTCATTGCATGGGCTTGATCCCAACAATGTAAACACCTACGACCACTTTTTATAGTGAAAAATGAATAATTTCCTAACTATGTGGACTTAAACAAATGAGTCATAAACATGTATTATATGTGTGATTAACCTAAAAATCATATATTTTCATATCTACACAGATTCAGAGATATCATAGGAATAGGGGTAACTCGTTAAACACTAGTATTTTGATATTATTCATTAAAAAATCATAAATATATAAGGGAATCCAATAATTCAAATGATTCCACCCAAAGAATATTTGATTATCCCAAAATCTCACACCTTTTACCAATACCTATTTTGAAGAATCTACAGTATATGAATCACTAGTGAACACCTTTCATTGTAATTTTGTTCTAAAAGGACATCCATGCCAAATATTCATATACATGGAAGCCCATTGGAGGTTCTCATCAAAAAATAGATAACCTAATGTGAATCCATTAATATGGAATTAGATTGATAAAATATGAACTCTTACATTTGATGATGTATTGATGGGTTTCTTCATTGTGTTTTTTTTCAATACCTTCATCGCATCCTTCAATTAAAATTGAATCACCAAATGCACCAATTATGTTCAAGACCAAAAACAATATAATAGTACCCATAAGGAACACAATGGTGAGGCATGAAAACAATTGTAATGTCATACATAGGACTCAATTTCTATGAATATATGTTCCCCATACCCTGATATACATTTTCTCCTACCCTTGTAAAATGAGTGCATGATGGTTCGCACCTTATTTCAGGAATACCATCTAAATGGATCTATCCTGACATTATATGACACTCATGGTAATCTATATGGAATAATGCCCCACAGTTTGTCCAACTAAAAATATTCTATGGAAAAACCATTGGTCCATAATTTCACATCCAACCTTTTTGTATCCTTTCAATAGATCATGAGAACACGTTCTTCTCTTATCATATTGATTTGGATAAATATGTCCACCATAAAATAGAAATCACCTTAGAACTTAATTATGATTATCATGTTCACTATAGTCGTTTTTATTAACATGCGACCTTGAGTACTCAAGAAGATATATAGGGTTTTTTTCCCTATTTTCTATACTCAAGCATCTAAAATTTGATCCCACTGGGGATATCCAACCACTGACACTCAAGAGTATATTTATACTCCTACTAGTTTAAACACCCTTGAGGTCCATTAGAATATCTAGATAATATACTAGGGATGGTTACAATGCTCTAATATCTAAAAGCATCAGAATCTATCCTAAGTGGTGTTTGTGACTATAAAATTACAATTGAAAACATAACTCACATGGGTGGGAGAATTTTTTATCATTTTTTCCACATGGTCATCTCCAGTATCATTCATCCTATGGGATCACACCCAAATTAATGATATCCCTCTTACAATGTAAATATGTGTTTCCTATTGGTGGTAACACATTAGTATATTTCTTCAATGTTAACCCAATTGATGTTGGGAAACATGATTCTATTGAGTATGAAACAGGTGTGGTTGAATCCACTACCCCCTCACCACTAAAAAATAGTAAAACCATCTCAATATAAGAGAATATTACTTAATTCAAATTCAAAATAGTATAACATGTGAAATGACCCAATTTTTTCAACACATCAACAATGGGTTTAACTCCTAGTCATCCAAAATATCAACTACCAATTCAAACACAGGCCTAAATGGAATGATGTATACCACACTCGAGAAATAAATACATAAAAAGAAACATCATAAATCAATAAAATGAATAAAAGGAAACATGAGAAATCAAGGAAATTTTAGGACATGAAAATGTTTGGTGGCAACTATGTGCCACAAATGTTACATATACAAACCAATTGTTTCCATATTTGTTCAACACATGAACAATACAACTACTCATGGTCCGATGATGCATCATCACCCTCTCCAACTTCATCACCACTTTCCACTATCACCTGTAAGAACATTATATTTAAAATTAAACATGGTTGCATATTTATATTAAAACTTAAAACCAATGAAAGTTAGAAAACTAAATAATTTTGATTTTTTTTGATTTACCTACATACCACCAGTCGATGCACTACCACCAGGGGCATATCTGCTCATATACTGACGTATTTCAATCAACTCTTTCTGCAAAGAAGATATCTGATCCCCCTGTTGGTGAATTGTGTTTCATAGAGAAACAATCTCTTTCTAAGAATCTCTGGGTATGGGATGACTAAATCCAGGAGTAGATGTAGCTGCCATCCCCGGTGGCCTACTAAAAAACTCAGATGGTATGGGTCCCAAACTCATCCTGCGCACTCTACCAGGATGCTCCTTCCCAATGACTTTAGCAACTGGGTCTTCCTGAGAGACTGAGTAGGACTGTGCAAGATTGGAATCCCATAGTTCTTTAATTTTTACCTATAAATAAAATATCAATATCTATTAACACAGTAAAAACTAATAATAAGTTATTATAATAAAAAAATTGACTTCATACCCCAACTTCTTTAGCAGGCTCATTAACAAAACTTCCATCTGATTTCTTGTGAACATCCAACCACAGTTCAGTTCGGGATGCTTCATGCCCTAAACTCTGTGACTGCATTAAGCAAAGATAAATCAACAATTCAATATATTAAATAGATAATACTGTCTTATAAATATTTAAACTAATTAAAAGATTACCAATGTCATTCGGCTTCTAGAAAATCTTTTTGAGCCCGCAGTGTGAGGGATGACTTGCTTAGCCCGGTTTAAAGAATTCTTTCTTGAGAGATCATGAAATAAATAAAATGAAATTTAATAGTAATGTATTCAATGTAATGTTCTCTTCATATACATGTATAAATGTAAAATGAGGATAATATAATAATATATATTTCAATACCATCTGCTTCTCATCATGATGTCTGTCAACAAAAACTTTCCACTATTCTTTCAGTACCCCACTGAGTAGCTTCTCATACATTTGTTGCATAGTCAACGAGGTATCATTGACATCATACCATAATCTCCATTTGAAATATTTCCATTTCTTACCTAGATTTTTCAACATCCACTTCCATGCTATCACATCAGCAACTGTAAAATAGAAGAACATCGGTATACAGAAATTCATTTTGAAAATATTAGTAACATGACATTAAATTAAACCATAATGTAATAAATTTACCTTTATTTGAGAATCAAAAACTTCAATTTTCCATCTTGGAGGCATATGTCTCCAATCATCATATGAAATTGGAAGGGAAATGGGCTCCGCTGCCAGCTGGCCTAGAATCTGGCCAAGTAACCTTGTGACGTCATCCGTCAGGACCCCATAAGAATCAAATGGCGCGACTATATTTTCACCAGTCATATTCCAAACATATGCACTTTTTATGTTTTTCTCTACGGTTGTATTTTTTTCATCTTCAATGAGCAAACAATTAGTATAAACAAAATTCAATAAATTTATTTAATTAAAATTTGGACCTATGACAGTGACACTCCAGTATGCCCGTGATGAACTGGAATGGGCGTGTCACTCCCCCACTGCTGAGGTTCTTGAAGGGGGAGTTGACGACTCACCCTCTAATGGGACATACAAAGATGGTGTGAGAGATGGTGCAGGGGGGAGATGGTGCATAAGTGTAGGCAACTGATGCCTCAGATGTCGTGGGGAGGGAGCCAGATGGATCATCATCTGTCGCGGAACTAGATGAAATAGTGTACATATTCTTCCTTGGCATTCCTGTCATTTAATCAAATAAAATTAAGTTCAGAATATATATTTCAAAAAAATTATGCCAAAAAAATTAAAAATGATAATAGATTCCCAGTACTAACAGAGAAAATATATATAACAATGATAATGAATGACTGTAGAAATGAAACAAGTGGTTGCTGAATAAATAAATAATTGTACATACAATCATTTTCCCCTTAAATCATGTTGGTTTCTTGCTCCATTACTTAATACACTTCATTCATCCTTGCTAGACTAATATTTTCAGTATCATGATGGACAAATTATTCTGCTTCTTGTTGTTGATTAAATTCAATTTCAGAGGTCAAATTATTCACTTCATCACCCATATCATACAAATCTCTTTGTATTACGTGAGAAACTACACTCCACCCTTCATTGAAAAAATCATTCACATAATATACAATTTTTTCTTGTGATGCTAAGATATATGGATCATGCAGTTCATGATCACCAGCATCCATCAAGTGAGAGAAGTTCACAGAAGTAAATTGCAAGGAATCTCTTTTAACACCTCTAATAATATCGACCCGTTTTCATTTGAATAAAACAACAGAAAAAAGTCTGTGGTAGTTTAATTTAATAATATCATGAAGCTTTCCGTATTATTCCACTTCAGAAAATGTAAATATACCACTATTCTGTGTTTTCAAAACCACTTCTCGATCGACTGTACGAAATATAAAGCCATTCACATTATAAGCGTCGAACTTTCTAACTTGTTTTAGAGGACCTCTAGCAAGAAACTTCAAATATTCCGACACCTCTGCTCGAGTATCAGTATTCATGATCTGAGAAAAGAAATATACTCTATTAGATTTACAAAATGTATGTGTCAAACTAATATTTTTACTTATTCCAATATTTATGAACTTACACGTCGTGAAAACCATTCTACAAGATCTTTATTAACAGCTTTCGTTATATCTTTCTCATTTCGTGTCCGGCCTCTCATTAGTCTCTTTTTTTATATCCTCAACTCTTCAATAAATGGATCTCCAATTTCACTATTTAGCATCACATATCTATGTGCCTATAATAATTCCAATTCAGTTAGTGTAATATTTGAGGTCCTCCCAACTGATCAACCAATATCAGGAAATATTTTGGATTTCTAATGTATTTTAGATTTAGTCGATGTGTCGTAAACATGTCCAACTCGATTAAATCTTGTCTCAATATCATCTAAGTACTGATAACAAAAGGTAAGACACTCCTCATCCAAATATTCTTCAGCAATAGAGTCTTCTGGTTGATCTTTATTTCTCACGTATGATTTCAAATGCCCAAGATATCTGTGAAATAAAATAAACATAATTATGCATTTAATTAAGTACCAAAAAATTTTTACTTAACTGAAAAACATATAAATAAAGTACCTCTCAATTGGATACATCTATCGATAATGAATGGGGCCTCCTAATTTAGCTTCCTCAACCAAATGCACAGTTAAATGCATCATTACAGTAAAAAATTACGGAGGAAAGATCATCTCCATTGCACAAAGGGTCAATACAAACCTCTCCTGAAGGTTTTCAAGATGAAATGGATGTAGAGATTTCTGACATAGTTTTCTAAAAAATGTGCAGAATTGGAGTACAACAGTAGTAATTTTTTCAGGTAATAATGTACGCAATGCCAATGGTAGTAACTGTTGTAACAAAATATGTGAATCGTGACTTTTCAATCCATGTAACTTACGATTCTTCAAGTCAACACACCTCAAGATGTTACTTGAATACCCATCAGATACCTTAACATTCTTTAAAAGTTGAAGGAATGTATCTTTATCCCTATTTTTCGTTGCAAAAAATTACCTGAGGATACTTTTCGTTGTCATCTGGCCAGAGATCGCGTTTTATGTTCATTGCTTGTAAGTCTTTACGAGCATTGAGATGATCCTTCGACTTTCCATGCTCATTAAGCAATGTTAAAATCAAATTATCACAGACATTCTTCTCAATATGAATCACATCAATATTATGCCGCAAAAAATTATATACCCAATACGGAAGTTTAAAGAATATACTTTTTTTCTTCCATTGTTGCGTTCCGATTTCGCTTGACGATGCACTTCGGACCTGTTTTCTGCTATCATTCAAATGATGAACCTTCCCAAATTCTGTTTTAACATTTTCAAGTTGTGTCAATATTTCAGAACCAGTTAAAAACTTTGGAGGTGGTCTACGATCAATGGAACCATTAAATTTTGATCTGTTCAGCCGAAATCTATAAGATGCATCGAGAAATCATTGATGACACAAGAAGCACCATTTTCTACTGTGAGGTAGCCGTTTGGGCTGAAAATCAAAGTTACAAATAGGACAATCCAAACTCGTGTAATTTTTCCAACCAAATAAATTCCCAAGCCCAGGAAAGTCACTAATGGTCCACATTAAAGCATCATGGATTTTGAACATTGTTTTAGAAGAAGCATAAAATGTCTCAACACTGTTGCTCCATAACTTCTACAATTCTTCAATCAAAGGTTGCGTGTATACATAAATATCATTTCCATGCATTTGTTTTCCAGGAATAATCATCGAAAGGATAATAGATGTTTGTTGCATACACATCCACGGAGGCAGATTATATGGGATCAAAACAACTGGCCAAATGCTATAACTAGTACTCAAAGTCCCAAATGGATTGAATCCATCGGCAGCCAATCCCAATCGAACATTCCTAGGATCAGCTGAGAAATATAGATGTAATGAATCAAATGTCTTCCAAGATTAGGAATCTCGTGGATGTCTCATTAACCCATCATTGTTATTATCTACAGAATGACACTTCATGTATTCAGTGGTTTTCGATGACATGAATAATCTTTTCAATTGAGGCTTCAAAGGAAAGTAACGCAAAACCTTTGTAGGTGTGTTCCTTTTCTTCTTCTCCATGAAATTATGTCCATTCAGACTTACAACATCACCCTTTTCCTACCATCTAGAAGAAGAACATTTCTTACAATTCTGTCTACTTGAATCCTCTCCCCAATAAAGCATACAGTCATTTAGACACACATGTATTTTTGTATAATTCAGACCAAGCTTGTTAACAACTTTTTTCATATCATAAAAAGATTCTGGGATTTTTTCTTCAGTAAATGCATCACGAATCAATTCCAATATCATGGACATTGCCTTATTTTTAATTCCACATAGACATTTGATACGGTACAACTTCAGTAGAAATTAAATCTTTGAATATTTCAAACACCCACTATACAACTCTAGATTCCCATCGTCAACTAAATCATGAAACGCATTTTCCTTAGTGAAGTTTTCTCTTACATTTGGCTCCACAGAATCAAGAGGAGGATCCAATGATATGTTACAATCTTGATATGCCTGTGTTACAGTCTCAAAAACATCACTTGTCACGTTGCAATTTGTAGCAGCCTCTTCTGTTTGTTCTGATATGTTTTGATGCTGATAGTGGTGTCTTGTAGTGCCTAATGAATCATTTATGAGGTTTTTCATTTCATTTTCCATTGTCGACAAACTTGGGACCTCATTCTGTGGATTAACATCAGTGCTAAATCTTTCTGTAACATTTGATTATCCATGCCAAATCCAACACAAATATTGACCAGGGAATTTCTTTAGTATTAAATGTTCATAAACTTCATCTCTCTTCAACCATGTTCTGAATTTACATTTAGGACATGGACATTTTATTCTCCCTTCAACGGATCGATTAGAAATTGAAAAATCTAAAAACTCATTCAATCCCTTAACATACTAAGGTGTGTTCCTCAGTAATGTGATCCAGCTTTTATCCATATATATCACAATGTGCCTACACAAAATATACGATAGTTTAAGATTATAGAAACATAATATAATAAATATGACCCATTGATCATAAAGTATGCATAATATAATAAAGATGATTCATTGATCACATTTACCACTTCAGACCAATCGAATAAGTCTGGTCCATAGGAGATAGCATCAACACCTCATTGAGGAGCAGTAAGAATATTAGGTTACACACTTATCATAACATTGTTGATCACACATTTATGTTGCCTCAAACAACACCCCATTGACGTGTGATTGAAACCGATCATAATTCATTTTAAACCTGAGACATTATGTTATTGTTTAGGCTTGACCTTAGATGTCCTCCAAGAGGAATGATGTTTCTCAATGGTTTTATACACAACCAACCATATCAAAGTTGTATTTACAAGAAATAACTGAAGAGATTTAAGACATGAGAGCTCAAAATAAATTCTAGAAAAAATTTCCATTTTTCAATAGACATCTAAGGTTGTGTTCATTCTACTGGGAAGGACACATGTTTAACAAAAATTACAAGATTCTCCCCACCTTTGGAGTGTCCTAGTTATCAAAATTAGAGATATATTAGCCACTAATAAGTTATCTATATCATATTCACATCAAACATACGTTTGATTCTCCCCTCAAGCACACTCATTACATCATAACAATCATAAAGAGGGCCAAAACCAAACCGACCAGCATGCAAAAACACCTTATTCTTTTTGAAGTCCTCCAATGCTTTGAGACATAGTTGATTATTTAATTCATAGGTCACTCAACTTCGTAGATGACCCGACACCTTAAAAAACATCACATGGTTCAATGATTTAACCGAACTCCATACATTCATTACATCATTTAGAACTCGATAGGAAAAACATAAATGTAATAATGTTACCATAGGTTCCATAAGAAATTGGAACATCCTGATTACTATACATAGTTTGACCACCCTATGCATTAAAGAATTATATGGTACATAAAATATATTTAAACTAACATCATATTGACTCATACCACCATCAACATGAATGAAAGCATACAATGTTGTCCAACACTGAGGAAAATAAAGGGTCATGCGACCTGAAAAGCAGATGGCAATGCTTGAGGTAATCCTATCCTACTAAAAATGAGCATTTCTCGATACTCATGAAAATAAAAATGGCAAAAAAACACAATAACGACCCAAAAAAAGGGTTTCATTAGAACTAAAGAGTCATATGAGGGGCAACGACACCTAAACAGAATCGAGCATCAGAAAACTCCTTGTAATAGAAAGGTATTAATGTTATAAGGGAACTACCTACTAAAGGATATCAACTTAAAATGAGAATTCATCAAACATAACACCATGTTATGATTAAAAAATTCACTAGGATCAAAATCCAATCAACCAATCCATCATTAAAAAGGAGGTCTATGGAGAATGCATGTGGTTATATTCCAAGACAACTCAAAAAAGTCCAATGCTACCCTTACATAAGAGTCTCTACCAAGGACGCCACTAAAGGTTCCATTTCCAATAAATAATTGGAAATCACAAACCGAATTTAAATAAGTTTTTTCATAAGAAATTATCCTATATTTTAACATAATAATGGGAAATCACATGTTCAACCCATTCCATCAATCTCGATACACCATGCATATCACCATGCATCCACCATATTAGGTGACAACTGCAACCAAAAACCCAAGTCTTATTAACCATATACCTTCAATCTTCATCCATCCCAAGATCAAAAATAGTCATATAAAAATACTCAATTAAAAAAAATATAAAATTAAATAAACAATAAAAAGAGTCAATAGGGCATATAGTCCCTAGAAACAATATATCTGAACATCACATGAAAATAAGCTCGCTCGACCCCAAACAGTTATCTTTATCAAACAACCAGTTTTATTTCTATTTTGGATTAACAAATTCATTTATCATAGGTTAAAACTATGAGAAACGTATGGAATTAGCTACCATAACCTATTAATTATTTAAATATTATTTCAATCAAAACTTCATGTTTCATTGAATTTTAAGGATGAAAATTTCCATTAACATACCTCTTTATTATTATCATTAATAAGTATTTCCAGATCCATTTTCTTTATCCAATTCCATTAACACATGGAATAAAAATTTCAATTAAACATGAATTAGGTATCAAATTAACAATTTTCTTCAAATTAACATGCTAAAACTTGGAGTAACAAACATTCTAATAAAATAATAAACATATATTACACAAACTCTTGTAAAAAAGATAAAAAATGTTATCACAATGGAAAACTCACTCCGGGGTCATGGTCGCAGTGAGAAGGGTCGCTGGGAGACGGGGGTCGCCAGTCGCAGGCTCCACTGTAGACGCTGGTCATGGGGTCACCGGAGATGGGGGTCGCATGTTCGCCGGAGACGTCGTGGGGTCTCCGGGGGGGTTGCGGGAAGAAGGGAGCGCGAGGAGTCAGGAGGGTTGGGGGAAACGGGGGTCAGGGTAGGGAAGGGTCGGGAAGGGTCGGGAATTTTTTAAAAATATGGGTTTAGCAGTGGTTTATTAAAAACCACTACGACACCTTTTTTGTAAAACATTTAGCGGTGGTTTTCTGAACCGCTTCCACTAAACCGCCACTAAACCCTATTTATGTTGTAGTGTGAGAAAGAGTCTTAGAGGATCACACACTACATGTATCTAGAATCTTAGTTAAATAATATATTATTATTTATTATTCAACAGGTTGAATAAATATTATTCTCATACATGGTTTAATAATTATTCATGTTTTCTTGATTTCATATATTTTGTCACTAGTTATTCAAAAGAATATTATGTGAGAAGAATATTTAATAAATATTTATTTTCTATTGAATATAATATTTATTTATTTATTAGTGAATAATGTAGTGATAATTATTTATTAAATAAATAGTCATTATTTAAGGACCCATAAATAATATGGAGGAATGGAGGACTGGGTTTAATGGTCTGGCGGTAAATAATATATATTGAATACTATTTTAATAAATAATATTTAATTTAATTTTTGAGTTTAGTGTATATCAATAATTATTATTATTATTATTATTATTATTATTATTATTATTATTATTATTATTATTATTATAGACATGGGGTTCTATAGGGAATATGAAAACAATAAGGGAGAATGTGTAATTATTATTTTCAAACTCTATTGGTATATAAACCCAATTATGTTATTTTCTTCTGAGATACAATTCATTTGTTGTGCCCAAAGAGATCTAGAGAGAATCCTATCAAGACCATAGAGATCCCTCTTCCAAAATTCTCTTAATAAATGATAGAAATCCCCTTCCACCTCCAGTCTCAATTCTAGAGATATTGAAGATAACCCTTCCTTGAAGTGATTCTCATGGTGATAAAATATTAAAAACGCGAGAATTAGGATCTATTATACTAGAACTCAGAGATTACTATAGAGACATTTAGAGTTTTGTGGAACACATGTGTATCACTGCTAGAGGGAATCTATTCTTGATTCCTATAATGCAATGATGGTATGACATAGTGATGTTTTTGGATCCATAAACAAAGAAATAATTTCTCATAAGGTAATTATTTAATTTCTTAAATTAATTATAAATAATATTTGATGATCATGCACTTTGGTTCTGGATTTTATCTATTGTCTATATTCTTTGATTTAAATCAATGATTGTGGATTTTATCATCATGTAAATCTCAGATTAATTATCAATCATGAAAAAAAAAGTTGGGCATGCCCCAAACAATGCTTTATCTATGCTTGGTACCCATATGTGGTATCAGAGCGGTAACATAATTATTTATAATTATTTAAATTTCATTGAATGATTTAACCATTTTTCATTAGTTTTAAATTCTAGTTTAATCATTCTTTAATCCAAATTGTGATGTTTATTTTCTTCCTATTCGTTTATCATAAATATAATAAAATCTATTAATTTTATGAATGAAATAAATTTTAAGATCTCATCTAGATGTGATGAGGAGTCTAGATAGACAATACAAGAGTACGCATCATGTAACCTAGAGGTACACACTATGTACTAGTGTTTAATACACCTTGAATTAATTTTGAACTAATTCAAGTTGTGTACATTTATTACACATAGTGAATTTAATTACACAATGCATATTTATAGGGCCATCCTAGTGCATAGTCAAATAGAGTACACTCTATGTAACTTCTATACAGGATGTGTAGTCTTGTAGTCATATATTGGTTGTGTGTATTCTTACATGGCCTACATGACTGGTGGTTATGTAAATCAGAGACCACATGTCATGTAGCCTATATACACACCATGTACTCTAATATTTTACATGGAATAGTTATATATAGAGTCCCTAGGTGTGTGTCATATATAGATGGTGAGAATATTACATCATGTGTAGCTCTAATATACACTTCATGTACTTTTAAAAATTATGTAAAATTAAAATTTAATTTATTATACTATTCAATCCTTATAAACATGTGTTATGTGTTGTTATTAAGTTTATAGTACACACGATGTGATAGTTTTATATATATAAATATCTATTTAATTTCTATATAATGTTTAGATCTTTATATCATGTATAATTCATATTATAGTTATTACTCTATATGTGTTAAGAATAAAAAACTATGTAAATACCATGTGTTCAATGTGGTCATTAATTTAATTGTACATTACTTGAAATTATCTAATAATTTTGTCTTTCCATATATCACCAGAGTAAAAAGTATATGATTATAATACACATTGTGTGGTTCAGACAGGTACTCACCATGTTTCCTCCAAGGTACATTTTTTTGTACATAGTTAATTTTAAATAAATTTATTTAATTTTTTTGAAATTATGATGGAATAGAATCTCAAGAAAATTAAGATTATAATTAAGATACAATAATTTATTAATTAAGGAAGATAATTAATTGATTTGACTGTGACTTATCTTAAATAATAATGATTAGAATTGGATGATAATTTTAGTAAATGTGTAATTCATTGCATGTGTTTGTATGATCATGAGCCTAGATAAGAACTTTGTTTTTTATTAGGTTCTTTTAATTTATTATTAAATTAAATTTTTGTCATGCATGTCATCCCTTCTCTCATTGTGTAAGGGCTTATGTGCCCATGGTTTCTTTTTTGTAAACCCATTAACTAATCCTTTGGTTCCCTCACCTATGTGTTAGTAAAATCATATGTAATTGATGGAGCTCCCAAGATAGTGGGGGTGGTTCAAGTTTAGAGATAAGGGGAAACCAATACAATAGAGATATATAGGTGGACTGGTAGAAAGATTAAACATGAAATATAAATGGTTCAAGGTTTTTTCCCCTTGGTTGATGGTTTGTTTATCATCCACTAGATAAACTAAACATTAGTAAAATCTCATGATCATACCACATTATTATTTTATTTCTATCAAGTTTCATGGTTATTTTATTATGAATGTTTTTTCATAATCATGTGAATTAATAAATTAACAATCATTCAAGATATAACTAAGATAAATTGACTTATGCATAAATGTTATATATGACATGGTTAAACACTTAATTAAATCCACTTAATATTGAAAAGATTGTAATAAAGTTAATAAATTGGAAATATTTCATAAAAGATAAAATCCCTCAATTATATATATTAATTTGGTATAGCCTTCCACTTATTCAGTTAAATTTGAACCACAGTTTAAAGTTCTTGACCATCCAAATTTTGGATGCTTTCAATTATTGGGGAATTCTAACTTGATGTTTTGGGTTGAATTAACTTATTTCACATAAATGGTTGACTTTCCAAGAAATTATTGGTGTAACTAAGAGGAAAATATTGAAGAAATAAAATTTAAGGATTTCAGGGATGGGAAGTCCCCTCAAAATATTAAGGAACTATGATTTAATACAATTGGCATTTAGAATTCCAACATAAAACCCTTAAATTTTTTAAATGGAAAAAATCAAGGGTGATGAGAAATGAATATGAATACTTGCCACTAGAATTTCCAAGTATCATGTTATTCTAAAACCAATGGTGATGGCTATTTGGTTTTGATAAAATAGTGGGTGATTAATAAATATAATATTTATTTATTTTTTAAAATTTTATCTGATAAAGTACTAAAAATTTTCTCTCATTATTTATTGAAAAAATAATAAAATGTACTATAAAAATATCATTGGAATCCATAATTGAAAAGGATAACCTTGTCAATAAAAAAATACCAAGTGCGGTAAAGGCGCTTACATGTTATCTTATTGTAATGGCCCGAGTTTTTGGGGTCCATTACATTGTGAAAATATCGTTTTGGGTTTTCTGGTCTGGGAATCACGGTGGTGTAGGCCTACCGGTAGCTCAACCTACCGGTAGCTGCCGCCTACTGGTAGATGCAGCCTACCGGTAGCTGCAGCCTACCGGTAGCTCAGCCTGCCGGTAGCTGCAGCCTACCGGGAGCTCAGCCTGCCGGTAGCTGCAGCCTGCCGGTAGCTGCAGCCTACCGGTAGCTCAGCCTGCCGATAGCTCAGCCTGCCCGTAGCTCAGCCTGCCGGTAGCTGCAGCCTGCCGGTAGCTCATCCTGCTGGTAGCTGCAGCCTACCGGTAGCTCGGCCTACCGATAGCTACAGCCTACTGGTAGCTCGGCCTACCGGTAGTTGCAACCTACCGGTAGCTCGGTCTACCGTTCGCTGCAGCCTACCGGTAGCTCTCAGCTACCGGTGGCTCTGGCCTACCCCGTGGGTTATTTCCAATAGCACCCCCTTTTTGCGCAAATAGGGTTTTAAACCCAATTCTGACTCGTTTAAGCGTGTTTTAAAGACCCATAACAAGCATAATAGTTTTAATTAAATACTTAATCAATTCATGAGTCGGTTTAAACCACCCAAACCCCTTTAATGACGAGTGGAGCCGCGTGGTCAACCCACGACCCCCGCGCCTTATGCGGTTTCGCGTTCTCATCTCAACCATCGGCGGCTCTTATAAACTAAGGGTTAGCTGTGGTTTCTCCTTTCATTGATCATGGATTTTCACAAACAACTTTTGGTGCATCGGGTGCATCGTTATCCGTAAAGTTCCGCGCCCGGCCTAAGCACTGATAGACGAAGAAATTTTCGTTCAGGCGAGCCGAATTGCTATTCGTGAACTTCCTCCCCCGTCCTCAGCATAGATCGTTTATCCAACAGGTAGGAAATTTTCTCCTCTGCCTCGCTGTTTTGTGTATCATGCGGGGTGGGCGTGCTTTTAATTATGTAGACTTGGATAAACCATACCTAATTAAAGATAATGAACGAATTCTTTAAATAAAGAAAGGGGGGTTGTGATCGTTGATGTTGTCTTATATTTTGATGTTATTTCTTTTATGATCATCTTGTTGAGTTGTGCTGGCTTATGCCTCCTAAAAATCGAGGTTGTTGGTGGTTGTTGTTTGTACACTAATGAACCCTGATGATGTTTTAAATGGCTTGTTTGTAAATGTGAACTCCTGATGTGAAATTGGTTAATCACGTATATCCAGCTGAATAAATTGAAAGCACCAAGATCAATCTCTTCTGTGTTAACCCCAGTCAAATGGAATTGAAATCATGGAACGTGTAAAATATTTTAAATATGAAGATACAGGCTTGGCCTTGCTTAGTGCTGGTGGCAGTGTTTTGGTGGTTTTCTTTTACGAGTCGATTGCTGGAGATGTGGGAGGGGATGGGATCCCCTGTTCTTTTATGATTTTGGTGGTTATGAAACAGGGGATGGGATCCCCTGTTGGTATGGATTCGGTGGTTGTGAGTTTTAAGACCGGGTGGATACTTGTTTATATCACGAATTTGGGTGGAATCCTCTATTGTTGGGAACTGGGTATGGGCGTTATGGTTGTTGCTTGATCGTTTACCTTCCTGGACTTATGACTATGCCTACTAGTTTCCCAGTAGTGCTTAAAAATAAACATTATTACTGAACGTGAAAGAAGAAAGGGGACAAATGGGTTGTTAGCGTGAGTCGTGACTCGGACTTGAGTGTTGTCGTGATCTGTAGGCTGTCTGAAGAAAAACCTAGCTTGGGTGAGTGCTTTTTACCTATATATATATATATACCTATAGCTTTGTGTTTCTTATTCGCGCCCCACCCAAGTTGAGAACTTAGTGCCTAACACCCCCATTTCATGGGGGAGGGTGTTTTTTCAAACACTATTCATAGTGGCTGGTTATTAGCTTCTTTTCTGCTCCCTTCCCCGGATAGCCCAAGTATCTTCGGGCAGGATGTGATGGCCTGAGGTCCATTATTAGCCCAAGAACCTTCAGGCGGGGTAGTGTGGCGGTTGGCCAGGTGTGTGCGACAGGTGGTTTCCCAAGTGTCTTCGGGATGAGGACCAAGTGTCTTCGGGCGTGGCAGTGGATCCTTTAGCCCATGTGTCTTCGGGCGTGGTGGTGGTTGTTCTGGCCTAGGTGTTTGCAGGCGTGGTTACATGTGATAATTGAGGCCCAGGTGTGTGCGGGCGGGGTTTCGGCAGTGGGACTGCGTGTGGTTGTGGCCCAGGTGTGTGCGGGCGGGTGTGGCAGTGGGACTGCAGTGAGAATGGCGGGATTTGTATGATGCGTAGGATGTCTCAATAACCAGTGGGAAAGTGGTGTGGGGTACCCAAACATCTATGTTCTCTTAATATATATATTACCTGACTTGTGTTATTTGGGGAGTGTGCTTTGGTGAGGCCTATGGTGGATAGTTTACCTTGATAGGTGTTTGGTTTACTCCTTTTCTCACGGTACTTTAGTACGTTCCCCCCCACTTGTGCACGAGAGTCTTTGGTTTTCCCTACTGAGTGTACTTGTATGCTCACCCTACGTATATAAAACTTCTTTTAGGTTTCCAGGAGGACTTCGGGGATCGAGCAGGACCGTACTAGCTCGGACCTTTGGGGAAGTTGCAGTTGTTGTTTTTCTTCTTTGGTACTTACCTTTGTAGTCGCCCTTTGTACTTTGTGGCTTTACTTTTAGAACATGCATGTGGGAATGGTTTATTTATTTTGGTTTTACTTTCCTTTTTCCTTGGTGTTGGTGAGTTTCATCATCTCATCTCTCGATCTTATAAAACAAAAAGGGGTAATGCCTTCCATTTTTGAGAAATTTTTATACCCTTGGTGCTAGTCGCCACTCTGGAACCTATTGAAGGCGGGTCTCGGGGGTCATTATCTCTCCTTCAACTTAAAGAAGGAAGGGCCTGGCAATCTGCTGACCATTCCCTCCTTTTGGTGAAGGCGGGTCGTGACAGAATGGTATCAGAGCTGATGGTTGAGAGATAGGATGGAGTCTAGAGTTAGGCACAGTGAGGATTGCATGGGATGGTAAGGCAACAGTGTTGGGTGACCTTGGCGCGTGAATTAGGCCAGGGAAGACCATCTAGGACACGGGATTTTAGGGCCCCCCATGATCTAATGCAAGGACTCTGGACCTACCAAACGACCAAGTGAGGCTACACTGATTGCAGGGTAGAGACCCTAGGAAAGGTACATGCATCATAATGACTTGTGTTCTTGTGTTTCTGGGATGTCTTGGGGATTAAGAATAAATTAAATTTTAAGAAGTTTTAAGAACAATATTTTTCACTACTTGGGCTTAGGAATTCCTTGTTTACCTTACAGCTATGGCACCTGGAAGGCGACCACGTGTGGTACAAGCGATCGAGGCCTCGGAGACTACTTTGGCCGATTGGCAGAGAGCTGATCGAGAGGAAGAGGACGACCAGTGGCAGAAGACTCTTCGAGCCTTCCAGCGACAGGGCCTCAAGAAATATGAGGGCATTACCTCCGATATGAAGACGGAAGGCTGGATAGAGGAGCTAGTTATAGCCTTCGGCCTGATTCGGGCCCCGACCGAGTACTGGGTTCCTCTGGCTGTCAGCCAGATGTGGGGAGCGGCGCGTCAATGGTGGAAGCTTTACCTGGGGGAGAGGAGAGATTCTGAGGTGGCTTGGGCGGATTTTGAGAGGGAGTTCTGGGCGGAATTCCTCTCCTCGACGATGAAGGCAGAAAAGATGCAGGAACTACTCTCCCTCCAGCAGGGGAGTATGTCCGTGAGGGAGATAGGGATCAAGTTCAAGGACCTCCTACGTTTTGCTCCGGACCTCTTTCTCGACGAGGAGTCTCGGGCAAGATGTTTAGAGGAGGCACTCCGACCCTCTCTCCAGTATGTTGTTACCCCCTTTACCCTGCCGACGTACATGGAGGTCCAGAAGAAGGCCGAAGTGGTGGAGAGGATGAATGATCTAGGAGGAGTGTCACGAGAGGGGATCTAGCTGGGACCATAAAAGGGGAAGGCTGGTAGCACCAGGCCTCCAGCATCAGGACCCTCCAGGTTCCGATCAGTAGGGAGCAGACCACAGCAGTTTTAGTTTTGATCCCCCAGCCTTCGCCCTTTCCCTTCGGGCCCGGGACCGCGGTGCTTCGTCTGTGGGAGCCCTAGACATCTCCGGAGTCAGTGCCACGACCGGGTGCAGTACAGCAGTGGCATTCATCCCCAGCACCCGCCCCAACAGCAGCTTCCAGCCAGACCTTTCCAGCAGCAGCAGCAGGGACAGCGAGCTCCCGCTCCTCCGAGGGCAGACGTAGGAGGAGGAGGCCGACCTCAGGGAGCTCCATAGGGACCTCGACCAGGGCATGGTCGGGGAGGTGGCCGACAGCAGAGGGGCAGGGGAGCTGGGCGTGGACAGTTGCACGCCACAGAGGCAGCAGTTCCAGCAGGGCCAGAGGTTGTTCAAGGTACGATCAGTCTGTTTAGCACTCTTGCTTATGCTTTGTTCGATACCGGAGCTTCGCACTCCTTTGTTGCACCCAGTCTAGCCCGTGCCTTGGGTCTAGATGCCGAGAGACTTCCAGTTCCCCTGGTTTTGAGCACACCAGTTAGAGGTCAGACCAACTTGTTGTTCATTTTTCGTGGATGTAGACTGATGTTAGGGCCACATCAGTCGATTAGGGATCTTCTTCTACTACAGATTCAGCCATACGATGTCATCCTAGGCATCGACTGGCTATTTTCTGTGTGCGCCGTCATCGAATGTTTTTTAAGAAGGGTGGTGTTCTCAGAATTGGATAGCCAGTGTGTTACCTTCACCGGTGAGCAGAGCAGTCCGAAGGGAAACAGAAGAGAGGAACCTCTCCTCTCCTTGTTGACCAAGCTGACAGTGGAATTAGTAGATTCTGAAATGGTGGAAGTGCCAGAGATCGTCTGTGAGTTTATGGACATCTTTCCTGAGGAGGTGACGAATCTACCCCCTCGACGTGATATCGAGTTCGGGATAGACCTGTAGCCCGGAGCTCGTCCAATCTCGAAGGCTCCTTACCGGATGGCACCTTCGGAGCTACGGGAGTTGCGGATACAGATTGATGATCTGATGAAGAGGGGTTATGTTCGTCCGAGTGCATCACCGTGGGGTTCTCCAGTCTTGTTTGCAAAGAAGGAAGATGGTGGTCTCAGGTTGTGCATAGACTACAGGAGGCTGAATCAGGTGACGATCAAGAATCACTACCCTCTTCCAAGGATAGATGATCTTTTTGACCAGCTGAAAGGGGAAGGATGGTTCTCGAAGATCGACCTGCGGTCTGGGTACCACCAGCTGAGGGTGAAAGAGAGCGACATCCCGAAGACAGTGTTTAGGTGCAGGTACGGACACTTCGAGTTCATAGTCATGCCCTTTGGCATTACGAACTCCCCGGTTGTGTTCATGGGGCTTATGAACTCCATCTTATGGGAGTACCTGGATCGGTTCGTGGTTGTGTTCATCGATGACATCCCGGTCTACTCTAGATTAGAGGAGGACTATGCAGAGCACCTGAGGATAGTTTTGGAGGTCCTCTGACAGCACCAGCTCTATGGGAACTTGTCAAAATTCAAGTTCTGGACGCGATAAGTGCACTTCCTCGGGCACGTGGTGTCCAAGCAGGAGGTAGCGGTGGACCCTTCAAAGGTTGAGGCAGTCATTTCTTGGGAAGCACCCAAGAATGTGGCAGAGGTCCGTAGTTTCATTGGGCTGTCAGGTTACTACCGGAGATTCGTACCCAACTTCTCCCGAGTTGAGGCCCCTTTGACGGCTCTGACCAAGAAGGACCAGGCTTTCGTATGGAGTGAGTAGTGCCAGTCAGCCTTCAGTTATCTGAAGGAGAAGTTGGTCAGTGCCCCAGTGCTGAGATTACCAGAAGAAGGGGTGGCCTATGAGGTATTCTGTGATGCTTTAGGACAGGGCCTGGGATGCGTGTTGATGCAGCGACAAGGGGTGATCTCTTATGGGTCCAGGAAGCTGCGTTCCCATGAGCGTAATTACACCACCCACGACCTGGAGCTTGCAGCGGTCGTTATTGCGCTAAAGTTATGGTGGCACTAACTCATCGGGGAACGCTTTGTGGTCTTCACGGATCACAAAATCTTGAGGTATATCTTCGCCCAGCGGGACTTAAACTTGCGACAGCGAAGATGGGTGGAGTTACTCCAAGATTACGACTTCGAGATCTCTTATACTAAGGGAAAGGGCAATGTGGTGGCCGATTCCTTGAGCAGGAGGATGCAGAAGATGCGGTCTGAGAGTCGGCGGATGCCTGGAAGGCAATGGAGGAGTTGCCCGCCTTACACCTGGATGCGAAGATGGATAGCGGAAGAGGCTGCCTATATCAGATGATAGTGCGGTCTTCTCTATTTAGACAGGTGGATGAGTCTCAGTGGGGAGACTCGGAGTGTGAAGTGATGTGTGACCGGGTTGACCAGGGCAATGCTCCGGAAGGATGGACAGAGGATGGTCATAACCAGATGCTTTTCCAGAAAAGGTTGTTTGTTCCAGGAGTGATGCGCGGCAAGGTTCTCAGTGAGTTCCACAACTCACCCCTGGCGGTACACCCAGGAGTTTCCAAGATGTACCAAGGTTTGAAGAGGCAGTTTTGGTGGCCTGGAGTTAAGAGAGCAGTGGAAGAGTTTGTGGCCAAGTGCTTAGTATGTCAGCAAGTGAAGGCTGAACACCGAGTTCCAGGCGGCCTACTGCAGCCCCTAGATGTCCCCGAGTGGAAGTGGGATGACATCTCGATGGATTCCGTCACGGGACTACCCAAGGTCCAAGGAGGGTACGACGCCATCTGGGTGGTAGTGGACAGGTTGACGAAATCGGCTCACTTTCTGGCAATCAGGGAGTCGAGTACTGTGGACGCTTTGGCACGAAAGTACGTGGATGAGGTGGTGCGGTTGCATGGAGTTCTGAGGTCTATAGTCTCGGATAGGGATGCATAGTTTACCTCGCGAGTCTGGAGAGGATTACAGCATGTGTTTGGCACCCAGTTACGCCTTAGCACTGCTTTCCATCCCCAGACAGATGGACAAACAGAGTGCACCATCCAGACCTTGGAGGATATGCTACGGGCATGTGTTCTGGACTCAGGAGGATCATGGGTGCGACACCTTCCCCTGGTAGAGTTCTCTTACAATAATCGATATCACTCTACCATTGGCATGGCCCCGTTTGAAGCCCTGGATTGGAGGCCATGTCGTTCACCTATGTGTTGGGATGAAGTAGGAGAGGTAGGCATCCTTGGCCCGGAGGTGGTGCAGAACACAACAGAGAAGGTTCAACTCATACGAAAAAGGATGAAGGTGGCACAGGACTGACAGAAGTCGTATGCTGATACCAGGAGGAGGCCCTTGGAGTTTGAGGTTGGGGACCATGTGTTCTTGAAGGTCTCCCCTCGGCGTGGGCAGCGGAGGTTCGGAAAATGGAGTAAGCTTTCCCCTAGGTTCATCGGACCCTTCAAAGTATTGCGGCAGGTCGGCGAGGTGGCTTACCATCTAGCTTTTCCACCGCCACTACTGAGGATACATGGTGTCTTCCATGTGTCCCAGATCCGTCGGTATCTGCACGACGATTCACACGTCCTCGATTGGGGTGAGCTGGACATCGAGGACTACGTGACCTTTGTGGAGAGACCAGTGGTGATCGAGGATCGCAAAGAAAAGGTGCTTCGCGGGCGAATCATTCCCTTGGTTCATGTGTTGTGGAGATATGGTGGGATTGAGGAGAGTACGTGGGAGAGGGAAGCACATATGCGTATCCAGTACCCATAGTTGTTTTAAGTTTTGTTCCTTGTTGTACCTGTTGTGATAGAACGTTTTGTCTTTTGGCTATGAAAGGTACTGGTTTTTATTCCTCTGGATGTGTGTGAAAATCCCTGGCTATGGGGGAGGAGAGAACCCGAACCCTAATCAAGATGCATTAAGGTGGATGCGATTAAACCCGTGCGGGCGAGTCAGTGCTACCCAAAGTGGATAATATCTTGACATGGGGGGGGAGGAGACTCCCCAACCCACATGCCTGGCCAGTTTGGCATGGTATGTTGCTTGGTTCTTGGCAGGGAAATGTTTTAGTTAGCATGGGTTCGCTCCTAAGAGGTATCTTTCGAGGTGGTTGTTCGGACCCTCTCTTCCCTTCTGGTTTGTTTTGACTCTCGAGGACGAGAATCGTTTAAGAGGTATCTGATGTAATGGCCCGAGTTTTTGGGGTCCATTACTTTGTGAAAATCTCGTTTTGGGTTTTCTGGTCTGGGAATCACGGTGGTGTAGGCCTACCGGTAGCTCGGCCTACCGGTAGCTGCTGCCTACCGGTAGCTCAGCCTACCGGTAGCTCAGCCTACCGGTAACTACAGCCTATCGGTATCTCGGCCTACCGGTAGCTGCAACCTACTGGTAGCTCGGCCTACTGGTAGCTGCAGCCTACCGGTAGCTCGGCCTACCAGTAGCTGCAGCCTACCGGTAGCTCGGCCTACCGGTAGCTGCAGCCCACTGGTAGCTCGGCCTACCGGTGGTTCTGGCCTACCCCACAGGTTATTTCCAGTAGCGCCCCCTTTTTGCTCAAATAGGGTTTAAACCCTATTCTGACTCGTTTAAGCATGTTTTAAAGACCTGTAATGCGCATAACAGTTTTAATTAAATACTTAATCAATTCATGAGTCGGTTTAAACCACCCAACCCCCTTTAATGACGAGTGGATCCGCGTGGTCAACCCAAGACCCCTGCGCCTTATGCGGTTTCGCGTTATCACCTCAACCGTCGACGGCTCTTATAAAATAAGGGTTAGCCATGGTTTCTCCTTTCCTTGATCATGGATTTTCACAAACAGCTTCTGGTGTATCAGGCGCATCGTTATCCGTAAAGTTCCGCCCCTGGCCTAAGCACTGATAGACGAAGCAATTTTCGTTCAGGCGAGCCGAATCGCTATCTATGAACTTTCTACCCCAGCCTCAGCGTAGATCGTTGATCTAACAGGTAGGTAATTTTCTCCCCTACCTCTCTATTTTGTGTATCATGCAGGGTGGGCGTGCTTTTGATTCTGTAGAATTGGATAAACCATACATAATTAGAGATAATGAATGAATTCTTTAAATAAAGAAAGGGGGGATGTGATCGTTGATGTTGTCTTATATTTTGATGATGTTTCTTTTATGATCATCTTGTTGAGTTGTGCTGGCTTATGCCTCCGGAAAATCGAGGTCGTTGGTGGTCGTTGTTTGTGCACTAATGAACCCTGCTGATGTTTTAAATGGCTTGTTTGTAAATGTGAACTCCTGCTGTGAAATTGGTTAATCACTTATATCTGGCTGAATAAATTGAAAGCACCAGGATCAATCCCTTCTGTGCTAACCTCGGTTAAAATGGAATTGAAATCACGGAACGTGTAAAATCTTTTAAATCTGAAGATATAGGCTTGGCCTTGCTTAGTGTTGGTGGCAGTGTTTTGGTGGTTTTCTTTTACGAGTTGATTGCTGGAGATGTGGGAGGGGATGGGATCCCCTGTTATTTTATGCTTTCGGTGGTTATGAAACTGGGGATAGGATCCCCTGTTGGTATGGACTTAGTGGTTGTGAGTTTTAAGACCGGGTGGATACTTGTTTATATCATGAATTGGGGTGGAATCCTCTGTTGTTGAGAACCGGGTATGGGCGTTATGGTTGTTGCTTGATCGTTTACCTTCCTGGACTTATGCCTATGCCTACTAGTTTCCCATTAGTGCTTAAACATAAACATTATTACTGAACGTGAAATAAGAAAGGGGACAAATGGGTTGTTAGCGTGAGTCGTGACTCGGACTTGAGTGTTGTCGTGATCTGTAGGCTGTCTGAAGAAAAACCTATCTTGGGTGAGTGCTTGTTACCTATATATATATACTTGTAGCTTTGTGTTTCTTATTCGCGCCCCACCCAAGTTTAGCACTTAGTGTCGAACACCCCCATTTCATGGGGGAGGGTGTTTTTCCCAACACTATTCATAGTGGCTGGTTATTAGCTCCTTTTCTGCTCCCTTTCCCGGATAGCCCAAGTATCTTCGGGCAGGATTTGATGGCCTGAGGTCCATTATTAGCCCAAGAACCTTTGGGCGGGGTAGTGTGGTGGTTGGCCAGGTGTGTACGGCAGGTGGTTTCCCAAGTTTCTTCGGGATGAGGCCCAGGTGTCTTCGGGCGTGGCAGTGGATCCTTTAGCCCAGGTGTCTTCGTGCGTGGTGGTGGTTGTTTTGGCCTAGGTGTTTGCAGGCATGGTTACATGTGATAGTTGAGGCCCAGTTTTGTGCGGGTGGGGTTTCGGAAGTGGGACTACGTGTGGTTGTGGCCCAGGTGTGTGCGGGAGGGTGTGGCAGTGGGACTGCGGTGAGAATGGCAGGATTGGTCTGATGCATAGGATGTCTCAATATACAGTGGGAAAGTGGCGCGGGGTACCCAAACATTGATGTGCTCTTAATATATATATTACTTGACTTGCGTTATTTGGGGAGTGTGCTTTGGTGAGGCCCGGGTGGATAGTTTACCTTGATAGGTGTTTGGTTTACTCCTTTTATCACGGGACTTTAGTACGTTCCCCCCCACTTGTGCATGAGAGTCTTTGGTTTTCCCTACTGAGTGTACTTGTATGATCGCCCTACGTATATAAAACTGCTTTCAGGTTTCCAGGAGGACTTCGGGGATTGAGCAGGACCGTACTAGCTCGGACCTTTGGGGAAGTTGCAGTTGCTGTTTTTCTTCTTTGGTACTTACCTTTGTAGTCGCCCTTTGTACTTTGTGGCTTTACTTTTAGAACATGCATGTGGGAATGGTTTATTTCTTTTGGTTTTACTTTCCTTTTTCCTTGGTGTTGTTGAGTTTCATCATCTCATCTCTTGATCTTATAAAAATAAAAGGGGTAATGCCTTCCATTTGTGAGAAATTTTTATACCCTTGGTGCTAGTCGCCACTCCAGGACCTATTGAAGGCGGGTCTCAGGGGTCATTATCTCTCCTTCAACTTAAAGAAGGAAGGGCCTGGAAATCTGCTGACCCTTCCCTCCTTTTTGTGAAGGCGGGTCGTGACACTTATGCCATGAAAAGAAATTGTATGTGCCAAAAGAGCATATTCTTCATGCTCCTAGTAAACAGGATAGTGATAAAGAGTTATCTTTCTATGAGAAACATTTGAACAATTCCATATATGATCAATGTTTCATGCTATCATCTATGAAAAATGATATTTTTAAGTAACATGAGGACATATATGCTTATATCATAATGTCTCACCTTTTAGATATCTATTAATAGAAGATGGTATAAGAGAGATACAAGATCTTCAATGCTTTATTTATAACTAATCATAGAGAGTCGGTGCTAGCTTTACCTCATTTAGTCAAGATCATTGGCTACATTGAATTCTTAGACATATTAGGGATTAAATTTCTATTTTTTTTTTGTGTATAGATACCATACTTTCCTCACTACCCAAGTCTTTCTCCTATTTTATTTTTAATTATAACATTATAAATAATGAGAAGAGTCTTTCCGAACTTCTTAATATGAATATCTAAGTGGACAAGGACATGGGGTGTGACTAACTAGATGTCCTTATAGTGAATAAGAACAATAAGAACAAGTTTAAGGGTCTCAATACTCATAACAAGTCTAAAGCTCCCAAGCACTATCCTTACAATTATAGTAATATCCAGAGGTAGGGAAATGAAAAATGAGTATGTTTTGCATGTGGAAATAAAGGCCACTGGAAGAGGAATTGCACCCAGAATTAAGGAGAAGCTAAAGTTAAATTCGTTATTGAGTTTAATATTTCAATATCTACACATTTGGTATTAGAAACTTCTTTTGGTTCTCACATCTATATCCAAATGAAATAACCAAGTAGATTCTGAAAGATTTCTATAGGAGAGGTGGATTTTTGAGCTATAAATGGTGTGAGGTTGGCTACTCTATACATTGGAGACTACCTCCATTCATTGATAATAGGCATGATATCAGTTTTAATATATTTTTATTATATACTAATTATTACCAAGAATATAATTTTTCTATCCTTCCTAGATACATATGGTTTTATTTTCAAGTTGGTAAATAAAAATTATTTCTTCTATAAAGAAGAAATATGTTATAGTATGGAACATTTAAATGATGGTATTTATGTATTAAATTATGAAAACTAAGTATTGTAAATGGATAATGAATCATGTTCACATGGATCATATAACACCCAGCTATGGAATCACCTTCTTGGTCATGTAAATAAGAAGAATTTGAAAACACTCTATCAAGATGGTTATTTAGATTATTTTTACCTAAAACCACTTGAAAGATGTCATGCTTGTTTATATGGAAAAATTAATAAACCACCATTCGATGGATATGGTGAAAGGTCCATAGAGATTTTAGTATTGGTAAATATTGATGTGTGTGGACCATTTCAAGTAGAATCTAGAGGTGGGTATTCTTATTTCATAAATTTTACTGATGACTTGAGTATATATGGTTATGTCTACCTAAATATGTATAAGTATGATTCCATGGAGAAATTCAAATAATTCAAGAATAAAGTTGAGAATCAACTTGGAAAGAAGATAAATAATCTTTGATTGGGTCAAGGTGGTGAATATCTTAACAAAGCATTTATCAACTTTCTATGGGTTTTTTGGATTTCGTCTCAACTCACTCCACCTTTCACACCATAGTGGAATGGTGTTAGTGAAAGGACTAATTGCACCTTGTTAGACATGTTAAGGTTGAGAATGAGTCATGCAGATCTTCCATTATCCTTTTGGGGATATGAATTAAAAATTGTGGCATACACACAAAATTGGGTACCAACTAATTTGTAAAATGTAATTATCTTTTAGTTATAGAGTGAAAAGAAACTCATTTTGTTATATACGCATGTATGGGGTTGCAAGGAAGTTTTTAAGGACTTATCAAGCAACAAACTATCACCTCAGGGTACAAAGTTTATCTTTATAGGGTATCTTAATAAAATAATGGGATACTATTTATACAAACCCTCATATAAAAAAGTGAATTTTTCTAGACAAGTTATTTTTCTTAAGAGGGATCACATCCTAAAAAGTATAGTGGAAGAAATATTGACTTTGATGAAGTTTATGCTCATGATACACAAGAGTTGGTATAGGAATAGATTCCACAGGTCCTCATGGAAGAAGTAGTTCCTAAAACACAATTACTAAATAAAATCACTAGAGAGGTAATAGGACCAAAGAGATAGAGATTTCTAGTCATCAAATATGATGACTCATTATTGGTTAACAATGATGAACCTCTATACTATAAATAGGTAGTATAGGGCTTAGAAGATACAAGATGGAAATAAGATATAAATTATGAAATAGATTACATGTATCGGAACCAAGTTTTGGTTCTAGTCAATGTGCTAGTTGATGTAAAAACCATAGTGTTTAAATGGGTATTCAAGAGAAAACTTTACATAGAAGGTAAATTAAATAACTTTAAAGCAAGGCTAGTGGCTAAAGGGTTTAAATAGTGTTAAGGAATTGACTATGATGAAACCTTCTAACCATTTTCCATTTTTAAATCCATTAAAATTATACCTTTTGATAGCATCTTACCATGGATATGAAATTTGGAAGATGGACATAAAAAATACTTTCCTTAATGGTAACCTTCATAAATATGTCTATCTAACACAACAAGTAGGGTTTGTGACTCCAAGTGATTCCAAAAATATTTATAAGTTATAGAGATCGATTTATGGATTGAATCAAGCATCCAGGTCATGGAACATTTGATTAGATGAAGCTATAAAATAATTTGGTTTCATTAAGAATGAATGTGATACATGTAATTAAAAGAGGTATAGTGGAAATGCAGTCATTATCCTAGTAGAATATGTTGATGAAATATTACATATTGGAAATGATATACAGGTATTATAATCTGTTAAGGTCTGTTAAAACAAGTGTTTATCCATAAAGGAATTTAGTGAATCAGCCAATATTCTATGGATAAAGATCATCCATGATAGACCCAAGAGGATGCTTGGACTAAGTAAAAGTACATGCATTGACTAGATATTAAATATATTTATTATGGATCAATCCAAGAGTGGATTGGTTCTAGTGTCACATGGTATAAATATTTCTAATAAAATTTGTCCTCAAAAAATAGGAGAAAGAGAGAATTAGTAAGATCCCATAAGCTTCAGTGATAGGATCAATCGTGCCATGTTATGTACTAGACTTGATTTTGCCTATGCATTAAGCAAGATAGGTAGATATCAAGATGATCTAGGAGAATAGCATTGGTCTATTATTAAGTCTATCCTAAGTATCTGAGAAGAACTAAGGATGTTTCCATGGTGTATAGAGAAGATGAGGAGCTAGTCATCACAGGTTATACTAATGCTAGTTTTCAAATAGATCAAAATGATTTGAAGTCATAGTCAGGATATGTTTTATATCTCAATGAAGGATATGTGAATTGCAAGAGTTCAAAGCATCCAGTTATCAATGATTCTATAGAGGAGTCTGAGTATATTGTGACTTCTAATTCATCTAAGGAATCCATTTGGATACAAAACTCTATCAAGGAGCTTGATGTGGTACCTATCACTAAAGACCCTATCACATTATATCGTGATAATACTATAGTGGTGGATCATGAAAATGAGCTAAGGTAACACTAATGGACAAAGCACATATTCTATAAGTATCTCCTCTTGAGGGATTTTTCTCAGAGGTGTGAAGTTGCAGTAATAATGGTTCCCATATAGGAAAGTGTGGAATACCCCTTGACTAAAGAACTATCTCAGCAAAAGCATCAGTATCATGTGAGAGTTAGCGGACTGAAGGTTGTTAGCAGTTGTCTCTAGTGCAAGTGGGATTCAGTTAGAGTAGGTTCCCTAGAACCAAATTCTTTATACTTTATGAAAACCTATATTTTTTGTTTTGAATATTAATAAACTCTTCAACACATCGTGATTGTTCTTTTACATTACATAGTATGTGGTAAGGTCCTAAGAGTAGTTATTTCATTAAATGGTCATACCAATTCCCTACTATGATGAGAACTCAAAAGTTCCATGATATTATTCTTAAATATATGTTCTATAGCTTGATGAAATGATTTGGGGGACACAAATGATATAGGATATCAGGGTTGGAGACTCATAGGACTTTGATGAACCTTCTCATGGTGCACACCCTTAGTAATTTCCACTATAGGAAATTATGAGAATGAGACCTGTTAGTAATAAATCCATATTTATATGTGTCATTGGATGTTCCTATCTATATACGTTTGTATAGATCCTTAGATGTTAATATTATTATTAATGAGTATTATAAGTCATATACTTCAATGTGTTGATGAAAAACTTCATGACATATATTCTCGATGTGGTAGGATACATTGGGTGTGTTATGAGTAATATTTCATTAATGAATAATATGATAAAGGATTTATCCCTTATATTCTTTAATGGAAGTTAATATATTAGGATCATTGAAGAAAATGATATATCCTAAATAAATCTATGGCCATGGTGTTTTATAGGCATGTTAAATTTCCAAAAATATAAATAAAGATACATCGATCATATAAATTCATGGAACTAGCATGAAACCTACTTGATTAGAGATATCATGATAAAGGGATTATATTACATAGTAAGAATATTTTTGAGTTATTATGTCATTTTGACATTAACTTCTTTATCTATGGGTGCCTTTATGTGCTTCTATATTTTAACCTTGGACTTTGGGATGCTTCTCCTAATGTAAGTGAGAAAGAGGCTTAGAGATTTATACACTAAGTGTATCTAGAATCATAGTTAAATAATATATTATTAGTAATTATTTGACAAGTTGAATAAATATTATTCTTATTCATGGTTTAATAAATATTCATGTTTTCTTGATCACATATATACCATCACTAGATATTCGATAGAATATTTTGTGAGCATAATATTTAATAAATATTTATTTTCTATTTAGTGAATATAATATTTATTTATTTATTTGGTGAATTATGCAGTGATATTTATTTATTAAATAAATAGTCATTATTCAAGTTCGGATAAATATTATGGAGGAATGGAGAACCGATTTTAATGGTCTGGTGAGAAATAGTATATATTGAATAATTTTCAACAAATAATATTTAAGTTAATTTTCAAGTTTAGCACATGTCAATAAATAATAATAATTTTATTTTTATTATTATTAAAGACATGGGGTTTTTTAGGGATTACGAAAATAATAATAGAGCTTGTTCAATTATTATTTTCTAACCCTGATGGTATATAAACCCAATTGTATTATTTTCTTATGAGAGACAATTCATTTTTTATGCACAATAAGTTCCATAGAGATTCCTCTCAAAGACCTAGATAGCTCCCTCTCCAAAAACTCTCTCAAGAAGGATAGAGATCCTTATCCACCACCACTCTCAAGTCTAAAGAGATCTAAGAGAACCCTTCCTTAAAGTGATTCTCGGGGAGATCAATAAAGAACAATGCAAGCATTAGGATCTACTATTCTAGAACCCAAAGATTAATATGTCAATGTTCAATGGTCTTTGGAATACATGTGGACCACCATTGGTGGGAATCTATTCTTGATTCCTATAATGAAATGATGGTACAATGTAGACATGTTTTCAAATCCACGAATGAAGAAAAAATTTATCGCAAGGTAATTATTTAATTATTTAAATTAATGATAAATAATATGTGATTATCCTAAGATTTGGTTCTGTAATTTATCTATTGTTTATATTCTTTGATTCAATTTTGTTGATAATGATCTTTATCACCCTTTAAATCTTGGATTAATCCTAAATCATGATAAAAACAGAGTTAGGAATTCCCCATCTGATGCTTCTATAGCACCATAAATCTACATAGATAAATTTCACACATATTTAATTTTATTTTAATTACAAATTTATGATTTTTTATTAATTTATTTAATGATTAAGAATTCATAAATAAATAACATGAAACTAATAAAATTAAAATAAATAAAGTTTAAATACCATTATCTTTTATAATTTTTGGTTTATCTAGAAGATGATAAACCAACCCTTGGCCCTAGGGAATAAACTCCAAGAACCATTCCTAATTCGAGTTTCATAATTCCACATGTTCTTTTGTATACCTCCTGGATTAGTTTCAACGTGTCTCTAAACTTGAACCACATCCACTATCATGTGATATATATCCATTACATAAGTTTTTAATCAAATTTAGGTGATGAGATCCAACATATTGGTTGGGGATTGTATAAAAGAAATTGAGAGCAAATTGGTCCTTTCATAATGAAAGGAGGAGAATGACATGATTTCTATCATTTAATTTAATAAATTATTACAAAAACCATATAATAATAATAAATTAAATAAACCAATCACATACACTGGCTGGTCTAATCCCAGAGGCATTCACACACATTCAAAGAATATGAAAAAGTGTATAGGATTGCATTCACTTCAATTTTTTCTTAATTTATAATATGAACACTCTTAGATTAATTAATTTATTTATTGATTAATTTTTTTATCTTAATTTCCATATGAAGAGTCTTGGAGATACCCATCATCTGATGCATCATGGAAAATAAATGGTTTGACCAACATTTACAGATAATTAAATTTAATTAATTGATCATTTATTAATTCTAAAAAATATTTTTACCTAGTCACCATACTATATTATAATGATTTAATTATGTTTTAGTATTGTAATTAATTATTTTTTATGTAATTAAATTTTGTTTATTACTGGGTGACTACACGGTGTGTAATAATGATCTATACACCATGATTGTCACTTACCTTGTACCCGAGATAAACACCTAGGTTCTTGATGTGTATCTCATCTAGAATACATTTTGTATACTAATGAGTTATATTCCATGTGTTTTTCTTGTCTTGTTTCCATGAAACGGATCTATGAACTCATCATGTTTCGCGGATGCATAAAGAATGAGTCACACGGCATGTATACTAGCTAAAACCTAGGTACTCATTAATTTTTACAATTTTAAGTCTCATGAGTCATATGAAAAGTATTTGACCATGTGGTTGTAATGAATTTAATTGATAAACTATTTGGATTACATGATGTGTGCACCATTTACATGTTGTGTAATCTAAAAAACCATGCGTCAGGATGGCCTGCTTAACACATGGTAAATTAAATTCATTTAATGAAAAATTGTGTCATTAATCACTTTTAACAACATATATATTTTCACATATCCAAGTGTGATGAAACTCAGTACATGGCATATACTTTTCAGTTACAAGTTTTATAATCATGTCCACTAGACAGAACCTCCAACACCTCTCTAATGGAATTTATAATCACTCTTAAGGTATTCTTAACCTATTTTATAACCATGTGAAACTTGAATGAAGCATATTAATATGTTGAAAACATGTTAATTAAACTTCATATTAAAAATGAAAAAATATAAGCAAAAAACCCTAACAAAAAATGTGTATAATTAATCAATGAATAATAAATAATTATAAATTATTATGTGGATACTTTGATACCGCTTGAAGGTTTCGAGTGTAGTGGAATTGCCAATTGATTTACCTTTAAAAACATACATGAGAATTATGTTAAAACTAAAAATCTCAAATAAAATCTATCCCATTTTAAAAAAATATTTGAATTTCCAAAAATAATATGTAACTTAAAAATCACTTCTAAGTTCTCATCACAGTGGAAAATTATTATGACCTTTTAGTGTGAAAGTTTCCCTAGGGACATTATATCAAACTATTTCATGCATAATAAAAACCATGAGGTGATAAGAACTTTATTAATATTCAAAAAATGAATATTAGTAATGATAAAGTACATAGAATTTGGTTTTATATCACTAACTCCAACATTTTATTATATGATGACCTCTGAATTTGATATGAGTTTAATGGTTGAATTCAAATTATCTATTAGATTAAAAAAATTCAAGTAATTGATGATATATTTTTAAATCAAAGTATATTAGAGATCTGGGTAAAAGTTTTAATCTTGATTCTTTTATAGGTATGAAAACTTCAATGAGTACTAATACTAATTTATATTTAAATTAATTTGAAAAAACTATCGGTAATAAAATATTATAGAAATTATTAGAAAACTACTTTATTTGACAATATAAAGACATAATATTATGTTTAGGGTATGGATGTGTTATAGGTTTCAATATAATCCTAAAGAAACTAATTTAAATTATATTAAAATAATAATTATATACATTAAAGGAACTATTAATTGTGGACTATTTTACTCTAATTGGAACTATTTTGACTTGTTATCCTATTCTGAATCTAATCTTAGAGGATATAGGATTTCTGGAAAAATTAAATTGGGTATGTGTCATTTTTTTAATAAAGGTCTAATTTCATGGATCTTAGAGAATAAATTATCAGTTTCTTTATCCATAGTTGAGGTTGAGTATATAGATTCTGCTAATTATTATGCTCAAATTATTTAGATAAAACAAACATTATCTTATTTCAAAGTTTATTTTGATAAAATTATTATATGTTATGATAATAAATATGTTATTTAAATATCTAAAATTCATTCACAACATTCTAGGACAAAACATATTGATGTTAGATTTTATTATATAATAGATTGTATTAATAAAGGGGATATTTTTTTAGAATTGTTTCATCGAATAATCAACTTATTGATATATTTAATAATCCCCTTGATGGTATGAAGTTTGAGAAAATACATTTGTATCATTGAATAATGGAGATTTAGTGTTAATTTACTGGAATTTTAAAAAATTTATTTGTTCAATGGTTATAACTAATCTATTTTAGTGAATCTATTTTCAAGAACAAAACTATAACGAATGTGAAAAGTTGAAAGAAATTCATAACTTTCTGATAAATCTATAATATAAAATCAATGTAATATTTATAATATCATTTTTTTATGCATTAATTAATGGTATATTAACTATTTTTATAACCATAATAGTTCTTATTAGTTATTTTACTTATTTCAACATGGTTAACTATTTTAATGGTTAATGTTTTATTTATAATAAGAAATGGTGAAAGTTTTAAATAAATTGTTTTTTTATGTTTCAATTTTTTGATAAATTTTAAAAAGGGGTATGGTTTTTATAAATTCATTCATTTTTTAAATTTTTAAAATGGGGGAGATTTACAGTGCTAGTTTGAGTGATAGAGAGATTATTAGTATTGAGTTGTGATGTTTCTTTTTTGTTTCTAATATTAAAAATACCTTACACTATTTACAAGTACCACACATGTTTAAATTAGATAATTATAATTTCTTATAACTTTGTTAAATTGTGTTTAATTTATCATATTATTTACAAATACCTCATATGTTTAAATTTGATAATTATAATTTCTCAAAGATTTTTTAGCCTTCTTTTTATTTTTCAAATTAATTTTTTTAACAAAGGAAAAGATGATACAAAATTATTCAAAGTCATAAAATTTTCTTTAAAGACATATTATTTCCATAAATTCATTAAATTTTTATAAAGTCTTGAAATTTATACAGAGTCATACAATTTCTAAAAAGTCATATGTTTTCATGAAAAGTATTATCAACTTATTTTTAAAGTATAATGAAATGTTTTATGAAATATTATGGTTTTTTAAAGGATTGTGAAGCTACTTTAAATTCTTTAAAGTTGTATTTAAAATAATTATGTGATTTCATTGTATGTAAAATCATGTTTACGATTAAATTAATTCTTATGAGTGAAATTCCCCTTATAGTGAAATGATCATTGTGGTTGAAATGATGCTTATAGAATTTATGCTTATAGTGAAATGATCCTTATGGATAAAATTATACTTATGTTGAAATTATTCTTATAAATTTCTCATGATTATTAAAATAATATATACATAGTAAATTAAAATTATCCTTACATTGAAAAGTAAAATTATGTTTATGCGAATATCAAAATGATTCTTATGAAGTTTACTTTTCTTCAAAAACATTCTTATAATACTTTTATTTTTATTAGTTTTGATATTTTGATTCAATGTAAGTTTATTTGATTTATTTTATCTATTTTATTAATTTATAAAATATACATAAATTTTAATAATGTTATATCAAGCGTTTTTAAAATGTATCATGATAGATTAGTGTGGAATATTTTCATATACAAGTAAAAAATGGTATTCCATGTTCATATTTTTATGGCCATGAGAATGTGATCGCATGAACTTAATAAAAACACAACATCAATTTTGATTTAGACAATGACACAATTCATAAAAGATATGTGAAATTGTTGAAACTTTACTACTACTACTTTCATTATTAATTTGAGCACAATATATATTCAATTCTTAATCCTTTGATACTGAAGTGATCAAAGATACATCGAGTAGCACAATCGTTGAAACTCTGATCTTATTTTTATTCAAGTTTTCATTATTGTATTATTATATATTTTTATATTGTAATAGATAATTTATTTTTTTTTCCTAACCAACATTGTGTCTGGTTTTGGTTATGAAGGTTCCAAGAACAATGGAATTTCATGTTGAGTAGTGATCATCACTGATTTTTTTCATAATCAATGGTAATTCTAAGATGTAAATGAATAAGAACATCGTGACTAACAAAATTAAATTGAAGATTAATAAAAAAACCTAGAACCAAGAAGAGGATATTTTTTGCATATAATTTATAATTAATTTATTTGAATAAATAATTACCACTTATTTAATTATTTTTTCATTATTAATGATCAGATCATCTTCCCATATTGTCACTGTGTCATAGGAATCAAGGGTAGATTCCCTTCAATGGTGTTCAACACATGCACCATGAACCTTTGATTGAAACTGTAGGAATCTATGGGTGCTATCATGGAATATCTTAACAGTTGTTTTATGTTTTATCAATCACCATGAGAATCAATTTTGGTGGAAGTACTCTCCTTGTTCTCTCTAGAATCAAGTGGGTCCTAGAGGAGGATCACCCTTTATTCTTAAGAGTGTTTTAGAAGAGGATCTCTCTAGCGATTGAGAGGATTGTCTAGATGTTGTTATGAAAAATTAATATATTGGCTAGGATTTATCATAATATGGTATAAATGAAGCTAGGGTTAGAGAATAATATTTTCCCATGGGTCCTTATGGTTCTATGAATCCCCTATGGACCCCATGTCTAAATAATAATATTATTATTATTATTATTTACTTAACATGCTCTAAACTCATAGATAAATCAATATTATTTCCTTGTATTAATTAATTAATATTTATTAAAATAATATATAATATAAAATTTATCATTGATCCATTAAAATAAGTGTGACAATCCTACTCAATATTTATCATCCCTTGAATAATGACTACTTATTTAAATAAATAAATATCATTGCATTATTCACTAATAAATAAATAAATATTATATTAACTAAAATAATGAATAAATATTCATCAAATATTCTATCAAATAAGTGGTGATTGAATATATGTGATCAAACAAACATGAATAATTATTAAACTATGTATGGTAATAATATTTATTCAATATGTTAAATTCATATAAAAATTAACTGAGGTTATTGATACACTTAGTGTGTGGCCCTCTAGACCTATTTTTTTGTGGTATTACAATATAATTTCTAAAGTACAAGGTTAGAATCTAACAACACACCAAGGAACCCACAAAGAAATATGTTAATATTGAAATAACATATAACCTCATATAAATATACACTATGTAATACAACCCCTTTATCTTGATATCTCTAATCAAGTAGGGTGCATGCTGGTGTCATCAACTTATGTGCTTAATTTATCTTTATTTGAATTTATAGAAAGGAACTTGCTGATAAAGGGGCTATAGAAATAGAAATAATCTGATATTTTATTCCAATAAAATTTCCTTAGATATCAAATTTTATTCTTGAACATAAGGGAAAAATTATTTCTCACATTATTCATTAATACCAAATCAGTGGTGATTTACCTAATATACCTAAATTTTCTATGAACATATGTCATCATGGTTTATAGTAATCCATAAAAGTATGTGAATCATGATATTTAATAATAATAACCTTAAATTATAAGTACCATTACACATATCTATAGATAGGAACATCTAATGACAAATATAAATATAGATTTTCTACTAGAGAGTCAAGTTCTCAAAATTTATTTTCTTGAGATTACTAGGGATGAGCTTTATGAGAAAAAGTATCAGAGACTTTTGAGCCCCCCACACTTGATAGTTTATATCATTTGTGGCATATCAAATTATATCATATATGAATATAATATGTATTTAAGAATACTATCATAGAACTTCTAGGTTCTTATCATAGCAAGTGTCACACACTGACCTATCTATTTAGTGTATTCTATTATTTTCTTTAGTTTTTAAAAAAATCGAGCTTCTGGTTAAATCCTGAATGAGATTTCTGAGTTTCGTAAAAAAATGTGCATTTTTGAGTTGATGTTGTTGGGTGCACGTGTGGAGCATGTTTTGGAAACCCCGCACAGCTTCGCCCAGGCATCGGCATGATCCGCCTGTCTTCAGAAAATTAAAATGAGAAACTTTTGTAATTTATTGGGTTATTTATTTTTTTTTAATGATTTTATTATTATTATTATTATTAAAGTGAAATTAATATTTTAATTATTTGTATTTTATTGGTATGGTTATTACTATTTTTATTAATGTTATTATTAATAAGGTTTTATTAATAATAATATTATTATTGTAATCAAGGTATTATTATTATTATTATTACAATTATTATTAATATTATTATTATTGTTAAGAATTTTATTATTATTAAGAATGAAATAATTGTCATTTTTTCATTATTAATATTTTTATAAGTCGTGCGGGATAACCACGCAATTTTCTGATACATTAAATAAATAAGAAGAGATTAAATTAAAAAATAAACTATGTTAAGAAAATGGTTTACATTTAAAGATAATAATAATATTTTATTAAATTTTTTATGGTTATAATTATTATTATTATTTTTATAAATGGTATAATTATTTAGGCACGTTAGTTAATAATGTTACTAAGAATTTTAAAACGGGTATTATCAAAGTTATTATTATTTTCATTGTTATTTTTAGGAATTTTACTATTATTATTATTGTATATTAAAAAACTATTACTAGTAATTTATTAATAATTTAATTTTTTTTATTATTAATTTATTTTAAGTTTTTAATTGAAAAAATAATAATAATAATATAGGGCATAACCCTAATTTTAGGCGCTACCCCACTCTCTCATATCCTCTCCCTCTCCTCTTATGTGCCTCCAACCCTCTCCACTTCCTCCTGCACAACTGCGCTCCACTACCCTAACCTCGCACCCCTGCACCAGTCGAGCAAGAACCTCCAGCCTTAGGCCTTACCACGGATCGGCTTGGGTTACCGGTCTAGGGTCGACTCGGGTTGGTTCGTGACAAAATGGTATCATAGTTATATTTTTATTTATTTTTCCGATGTTTAACTGTTGAGTTTTATTTTGTTAGAGTTTCTGTGTTTTAGATGATTTTACTTTTGTTGCAGCGCATTGGCAAGGTAATTTCGCAATACTATGGTTGTCAACTTGAATGTTCCTGTGCATATTTGTGAGTCCTGTCGCGTTGTCGTATTCAAGTTGTGATTCGAGGTAGGTTCCCCACTGTACTCGCCTTTAAATTTAGAATTTATTAATTTCTTTATATTTCATTGATTTTCAATAATTTAAGAATAGTAATAAATAATTATTTTTGGAATAATAACTTGAATTAAACGAAGTTTTTTATTTTATGCACGTCACTTGGGTTATTTTTTTGATGAATTGACGCACAATAGTGAAAGAATTCCCATTTGGACTTTGAACATAATTCATGGATTTTCAAGTGTGGTTCTAGTTTGATGGTAAATGTTTTCTGCTAACACGTGAGCAAATGTTTTTGTTTCTCTTGAGAAATGATGTTTTTCATTAAAGTTGTTTAAGGCCCATTTGGAACTTTAATAAAAAAATTATTTTGAAAACCATCTTTGGAGTGACTTGGGGGGTGACCTTACTTTGCACGTTGATTTTGTGGGTCATTGTACGTGATGTTTGTGCATTGGAATTGGTTACTTATTTGACATTGTTGACTCACCCTTTTTTATTACACGTGTCGACATGCGAACTTGTCATAGTAAGTGAATATTCTGAGAATCATTGTTTCACTAGTTTAAACCATGCACTGGCTAGTGGCCCTTAGTACGGAATTTTCTATAATAAGGGATTGGGCCCCTCGGTTAGTCTAGGTAGGGAAACACTGATCATTTGGGCATTATGATTTCATCGATAGTAGGAATTCCTTTAGGATGAGTCACACGTATAGTACGTTCTGGATTGTTCATGAGCTTCTAGGTTCGACCCATGTTTTCTTTAGTACTTATTTGGATGTGGCGGACGATTGAGAGGCCTAGTTTGGTTGTTAGTCCCTTTTTCTACTTTCCTATTTCCCTTATTGTGTGTTGTGTGTGGTTTTCTTCTTGACTAACAACTAAAATTTTAGATTTTAAATTGTTCATGAAAAAAAATTAAATATAATACACCTTCTTCCTTCAAAAATTAAACTTGTTTTTAAATTAAAAAGGGAAATGGACTGTTATTTATTTTAGAAATTAAAGTGTGTGTAGAAACCCATATTTTATATAATTTAATTCAAACCTGGAATTGGTAAATTCTTTATTTAAAGGTAGTGTTTTGGGGATAGTTTTTTGGGAATTCCTACTGAGTTTTAATACTCACGCCTATGGTTTTTTCCTATTTTTAGTTTCTGTTGCAGGTTCAACACAAGATTACTCGTTGTGGGCGAGAGTTGGTGTGGACTAGTGAGTGACTCTCTAGGTCGTGAGGAGTTTTTTTCATGGTCAGGTTAGTATGTGTTGTTGGTCGTTCTTTCTCTTTCATGACGTTTATTTATTTTCCGATGTTCTATTTTCTTTCTTCTTATTTATTTATTTTCATTGATTGAAATCATTATCTCTTTCTCTCTACTGATTCCCTGGAGCTTGTCTCTAGTCTGGGAGGATTGAGAATTCCTCTCGGTCCTTGCTACGGATCAGCTCGGGTGACCAATCCAGGGTCGACCCAGGTTGGTTCGTGATGGTAAGAAACTAATATAATATTTTATGGTGACGCGTACTCTTAAGACATTATCATATAATATGTCACATAGAATAATAATCATGATGTGATAAATATTTATTAATTATTAAAAACCATGAATATAGGTAATCATAAAGTACATAGAAGTGTGTTTTAGGGAACTAACTTTAACAAACTACCACTTTCACTAGATCCAAATGCTAAAAACATTCATTTTGTTATCTCTCACGTGATGGTCATACTTTTATTAAGAAAAAGACTTATTCAATGGGTCTTTTATGTTTTCTTCCATGGAAATCCTTCTCACAGTTACTTCACCCCATTGAAAAAAAATCCCTCAATAGATGATATTTTCAGAGTATGTGCTTTGTTCATTAATATGGATTTGTCTCTATTGTGAGATCCACTATAGCGGTATTATTATAATATAATGTGATAGGTTCTCTAATGTTAAACCCAACATTAAGATCTTTTATGAAGTTGTGAATCTAAACAAAAAAAATTTCTATATTTTAAGTTGTTATATACTCATACTACACCATAGATCAGTGAAAACTAGCTTCATTCAACTATTCTAGCTCAAAACTCCTCTGTTAAGACTAGATAAGTATCTTAACTATGAATTCAAATCATTTTTTTTTCTATTTGGAAATAAGAATCAACATATCCTCTGATAACTATATCCCTATCTTATTTTTATACCAGGAACATATCCTTAGTATGCCTTAGATACTTAAGGATTTTCTTAATAGAAAACCAATGTTGTTCTCCTAGATCATCTTGATATCTACCTATGATTCTCATCGAATAGACAATATCAAGCCCGGTACACAGCATGAAATACATGATGGATCCAATCACAGAATCATATGGGATTATACTCATTCTATCTGCCTCCTATTCTGTCTGAGGACACATTTTCTTGGAGAGATGTATACCATGTGAAACTAGAACCAATACCCTCTTGTATTTTTTCATACCACATATCTTCAATATCTAGTCAATGTATATACCTTAACTTAGTCCAATAATCCTCTTGGATCTATCAAAAATGATATTGATCTAGAATATATATGTCACTTAACCTAATTACTTCAGGGAGAAAAACATGATTAACCAGTCCTTAACTAACTGTGAGACTAGTATGTAATTTCCAATAAGTAATATAGCATCACCATATACTACTAGGAATACAACTAAACTCCCAATAAACAACTTGTAAACACATGGCTCACATTCCTTATTTATAAAACCAAAATCTATTATAGCTTCATCAAATTGAATGTTTCATGACCTAGATATTTTCTTTAATCCATAAATTGATTTCACAACTTGTATATCTTATTAGAATTTCTTATGGTCATAAACCCTTCAATTTATGTCATATAAAAATATTCCCTAAGATTCTAATTAAAGAATGTGTTAGTCCTATAATAGGTAATTAACATGATATATATGCTGAGAGAGGGTGGATCAAGGTATACCAGTTAAAACCAATTTAAAAACATTACCTTAAATATCTCAATATCCTATTTAGATCTTAACCACTTAACCTTAGGGGTAACACTTTTTATCTCTTTATTAACTTAATCAAATTTACTCTTCACTTGATCGACCCTTATTACTAGATATTCATTAATGTTGATTGACCCACTTTTAGTGTGTATGTAGGAAGTAAATATGGCAAAGATAATTTACTTATTTCACCCTCATTGGTTTATGTCAAGGAACATGCTACAATGACGTGTCATGCACCAAAATTCACTATTTACATTGAATATGGTGAGGTTCATGTTAGGATGGTATTTTACAAGGTTCACTACCCTCATGATGGATCACTACCATTGTTGGCTCATTGTCATCTTCCTTCACCTTTTCTCACTGCTCCAGGGTAGGATCACTACAAAATTTAGGGACATGTAGGTCCCTTCATCAACATCATTTTTTATAAATGATGCACCGATTATGAATGGGTGTCATTGAATTCCACTTGTTGTTCCTTTAGAATATATTAATGAATCCTTTTGAAACACATTCTTACTTACAAAATGGTACTATAAATCCTCTTCTATTTCCTCTCCTTTTGTAAATGTTCTCATTGATTACAGACTTCCCTTTTTATCTATTTTACTTGAATATGAAATATATTCACAGAGTCTCCTTTTCTCTGTTCCCTCCTTGAAATTTTTATCACCCTTGTAATAAAACGGATAATAGGTTAATAAATTGCTAGTAGTTAGTGCCAAATTAGGTTATTCAAAATTTCCATAACTCCTTCCATGATTTCCTTCATAACTACATTCAAATAATTAATTTGAGAACCATTTATGTAACTCCTTTGCGGTGTGAATTTATTTCAAATAAATTAACTAAATTAATCACTAAAATTACCTTAAATTTTGGCTTAAATAAAGGTTTAAAACCTGAGTCATGTGATTATAAATCATTAAACATTCAATACATGCATCACCTAAGTCAACCCCCCTGATTTTCGCACCATACCCCAACACACCCAACACTATGGCTAGGTTTGATCGCCATGATGTGGTCTTCATAACATTTTACACAATACCATTTGACAAATCTTGAACCATGGATTGTAATTTTTGTTTCCACCTTCTTGTGAAAACCTGACATCTAAAAAAAGCATACCACCATGGCTTTCCACACATCACAGTCTTCTTCCTCATGTTAGATAAGAAGACCCAACCTTCACCACGCCAAGTGAAATGGTGTGGTCTCTCTTATGTTATACATTTAGAACTATAAATATTTAATGTATAAAACACACTAAACCATGAATTTTACACTATAGTGTGTTGAAAAAATATTGGTCATTTTTCATTAAAAATTCCAAACACTATAGTGTGCACCATGATCATCCTGGACATGTTGGATTGAAACTCCCACTATCATCCATAGCCTATATTACTATTGGCAGGGTTAGTATTCTTTATCTGTGTTTCCCTCTTCTTCACTCGATCATAAATGCATTGTATCACTTCAACCTTGTTTTACACCATGGGTGTATTGGCATTAGTCATTCCTCACAGGTTCACTGGAAATCCACCTCGGAGAACGCTATGACATGGTCCCTTTATAGATACCCATTTTTTGAATCCCCTTATCAACATTACATATGATATTGGCATGGTATCACTCAGTTAATTCTTCAACTTCACCACTCCCATTGACTAGGGCATGCTCTTTCCTATGTTGGATAGCTCTAACACACTATTCATTAAGCTAAACCATGGTCCTCCTCTTTCTTCTCTAATATTTCTTCAAAATTATTTATCCCTTAACTTGACCATGTCATCTACATGTATAATACCTTCTCACTTATATATTTCCATAAGACTTTATTCCATCATTTTGATGGACAGTGTAACCAATACAAAAAACATCAAGATTCCTTGTCTATTATTATTGGGATCAACCAATCTTTCAATCATCACTTCATTTCTTTTTTCATCATCAACATGTGTTTCCAAAAATTTAATTTTCAAAAAAATCCAACTTGATTCATTGATATATAGACACCCATTTTATCATTAATCTTTCTATTGTCAACAAATCTAAAACAATCCTCTAGGATTTCTATAAATCCCATCACCCATTGGATTTTGTTGATAATAAATAGTGCACTCCTAATCCAAAATATTTTAAGTATGTTCTCCCCCTTATTGGTAATGAAATAAAAAAGGTCTTTTCAATTTTTCACTTTCATGTGTAGGGATGCACCTTTCTTCCTTTTTCCACTTATTGTGTGGAACATAATTATATCTACATCTTCTCATTCTTTCATTTTGAGGGGTAATTTATTCAATAATTTTCCTCCTTAATGTAGGAAGAAACTCTAGGAAATCTCACCCCCCCTAGAATTAATCTTCTAATAGGAATTATTCATGGGATAAAACTCTACCTATGAGGATAAATAGGACTTTTATATCCCCCTTCGATCCAATCTCCATTCCTATTGTATTTTCTCAAGATATTCATCTGGTTAATTTACCACTTGGAACTTGATATGTAAATATATCCTCTAATACTAATGAGTGTGATCTCAATTTAATAAAAAAGAGTTTTTATAGGAAACAACAATGTTATAAATGTCACTAATGAGTACCAATGACCTCAACAACTTTGGATTCTTTCATATCTCAAAATACAACCTGTGATCTCCATTACTTTTACACCAAAACTTTAGTAGATTATATTAAATAAGTTGGTAGTGAGAATCATACCACTTAATAAAATAATTGATACCGCTTGTCAAGAATTTAAACAAATGATATCACTAATACTCTATGATTTTCAGTTCTTCATAGAATTCAAATATTCTTATAAGGATTAATAGACTTTAATGTTTATCAAAACTCCCCATGAATATTTATCTCTTGGAGACAACTTTAGCTCTTACACCCAATTATTGTGGCTCAATTTGGGGGTACCACTTGTGGGAACTTTATCATATTTTATATTATCTCTACAACACATGTTCCTTTTTGGAACAAACACACTATCGATTGTATCTCCCCTTTAGTTTTTCACCTATTCACAAATATCTAGAAACATTAAATCATATGGAGAGAGGGGTAACTCAATAGTCTTCAAGTTTAAGATGATGGTGAGTCACTATATACAACAATTTTTCCTTTTTCTTTCAATTTAAAGGTCATATTTAGATAAGAACTTAATTTGATAGAATCCAACCACATCTCATATTCTTTGAGTTTATTTTATTTTACACAACCTGACTGACAATATTTTCTTTTTTAGGTATATTTATCACTAATGGTTTCTTCTATATTTCTCCAAAACTTTCTATATTTACTATACCTTGAATAATTAACAAGTTTTTCAATACTTTTATTTATTTTGGATGTCCCTTTATCATGGGTTTTCTTAATTCATCATCAAGTGACCTCTTATGTTTATTTGACACTTATTTCTTTTATTTCTAAGATATCTGAGGTTTAGAAACTATTTTGGAGTTTTTTTTACCATATACTCAACAATTAATTCTTCTTCATACAGTCTTTGAAATATATTTATTAAAGGAGAAGGTCTTCCAAAGTATGTGTGTTGATATTATCTTTTAATCCCTATGGAAAGTGTGTCCATGCATCCCAAAAAAATAACAAATTTTACTATTCCTTCCTTGAGTCTTCATTTGGTTGTTTTTACCTCTTGTGGGGTTATTTTTAAGTCAATTTTTTCACCTTTATAACTTTCCATTTTCTTGGGGATATTCATTTATATTTTTTTATCATGCCTTTGTACTACTCCTTGATATCCAAAACCATATTTTCCCATGGAGTATGTTCTTTGTGATATAATAATATTTGCATGTCTCTCCTTTGAGATGGAATACTTCTTTTTTCTTTAATCATTACCTATGAAGGGTGATCAAAAAACAAATGTAAAGAATTATTGATTTTAGGCTTACCCTTGGAATCCTATTAGTTCTTAACTAGGTATAATGCTTATTCCAAATGATGGATCTTCTTACTTCTTGATTCATGTTGAGAATTAAATTTTTCCTAGAGATTATTTTGATTAGACATATCTTCTTCCAATGTGTGTGATTGTTTTTCCATCATATCACTTTTATATTTAGTTTTAAAATTCATTCAATAAATAGAGTATTTAAGGATAAAATTTTCCTATTGTAATCATTTATTCTATTCAACCACTTCAAAAATGTGTTCAGCCAACTCATCTTTCCGGGACTTTAGATTCCAAACTTCTTTTTAGTAAGACTCTTTTATTTTTGATATTCTTTGAGTTTTTTCACTTTTTTGGATATCATCTTAAATTAATCTTATTGAGAATCATTATTTTCCTTGATGTGAGTTTCAACTTCAATAAGCCTTTTGTTTAAACCTATCATCTTTTTTACTTTAATTTCTTGCACATTAATCTTAATATTTAGAGACTTGTTTTCCTCTTGAAGTATCTAAATTTCTTCCTTTAATTTCTAGTCCACTTCTTTTAATAAATAGGAATATTATCTTTTACCCTCCTTGAGGTCTCCTCATCATTGGTAGTATGGAATCCTGCCTTTTTAATAAATAAAACCTTCCTTATATATTACAACATTTGATAATACATAGGATCTTTTAAGTCATAGTGTCTTGGAAATTAGGATCGTAATACATAGAAAACATAAAAAACAATAAAATTATTCTAATACGCTTGAAATGTTTCTTTATAGGTTCATCCTAAGTTACTTTTACTGCATTTAATATCCTAGGGACATGCATCAAAAGAAAGGGGTGAGCATAAATCCCAGTAAGGGAATAAAAAAGGAGATATTTAGTATGTGATCATGAGACATATCTATATAAAATGATCATAAAAGCATTATGGATATCATAATATATGGTTCATTAATCACAAAAAATAAATGTGAATACAATATAAAAATGATACATTCACAATCATTTCACCAAGTTTTATCACCAAGGTGTCATAAATTATAATTACCATGGTTATTCACTAAGGTATCATAAAACATGTCTTATATAGAGATTAATTATTTAACCAATTTATTAGAGCACCATCAGGGAACTCCCTTAATATTTATTCATTCATTTGATCCACATTGATCATAATAAATAATTTCATAAATAACCAGAGGAGAATAAAGAAAGGTATTCATATAAAAAAATGAGTACATAAGTGCTTAAATAATTGAACTCAATCAAAAATAACTATTTATTCTAAAAAAGAGTGCAACAGGGAGTTAGGGTGGCCTATAATGTTGAAGCCACAGAGCATCGCCCCTTATAGTAAGATTAAAATCGCAAAGAAGGGCACCTAACTGAAAATTAATTTTTTATTAAGATAGAACTCCTTTAAGGGCTAATGGGGAACACAACTGACTTTGAAGACATAAAACTAAAACCAATCCCTACAGTCTAAAGTACCAAGGAAAAAAATAATCCAATTAAATTTTGTAAATAATAGTCCCTCTCCAGTAATAAAAACATTAAGACCAGCTTCCACCATCTCATCATTGCTCGGATAGTTGTCTCGTGCAAGGATGAATGGGCCTGGTACCGATGGAAAATTTCATACCCTCTCAAACATCCAATTCTGTATATCCATGATCTGGTGAAATCTCCTTAATCTTAACCTCTTCTGGAACCATCCTTTGAGATGAAATGGATGCAATTTCCAATAAACCATGGACTGTAGAGCCACAAATCAAATAGATTAATGAAAAATCTATTCCACAAATTCACTAATTCATCCAACGCACTACAGAACCTTCACACAACCCAATTTCTCCTCCACCAAGAATCACTCATGATTTCAATATCCCAATTCACCACAAATCACCCCAAAATAAGATCATCTTCACAAAGAATTCATCACCAGTCATCAGAACTGAAGCCAGAACCCCACTGATAGGGTAAGACCACCCGGTGACATCGACATCACACGCCACCAAATCCATCGGACATATAAAACCAATAAACGAAGTGAAAAGATCAAAAATAAAAACCAAACCTGAATTTGGGACCTACCAAACACTATATCTTTCTAGAAGAAGACCCCACCGCCATCCAAAATAGTAGATCCCATCATCACCTTCAAAACCACACTTAGAGACCAGATCTTTCCACCACACCCACAGATAACACGAAACGTGACGGAAACCCCCATACCATAGCATCTATAACTCACACACTAGACTAACACCACACCACTATGTGAAACCCTACCCATATCAAAAGTTAGGGCAAGAATAAGGCCAAGAAATGATGAGGTTCTCTGAGAACGTCAAGCCCATACGACACCTACACAAGAAGAGACCACATGCCACGATAGCACCGAGTAGAAGTAATATGAAGGGAGCTGCAACTGACCCAAGATGGTGGAGAGAAAGGTAGCGGTGGGAGAAAACCTGGCTATAAAAATCCCCTTAAAGTCTCATTTCATAGGTAATGGCACTTGTATTATAATAAATAACGAAACTTTTCTAATGGATTACATTGCTGGCTAGGTTTTCAACTATGAAGTTTCCTTCCTTAATGGTGTGTTAGACCTCAAAGTCATTACTCATGATATAATTTCACTTTTTGATGAAATAGGTTAGATACCACAGGATGTTATCATTTTATCAAATAAAACCCTACAGTAGTTTCAAATCAAACTCAATAATCTCAATGTTTATGTTTTAAAACTTTCATAAGGAAAGCTCACTGAGAAGGGATATAGTCTCTTCCCTAATAGAGTTGCATGTTCTATAAAAGGTATTGAACCCAATGACAACATACCCCCTAGAATCACAAACTAGTCCACCTCCTCTCATCACACCTTGAATATATGACCCATCCACATTAAGTTTAAAACCAGAAAGCATAGGGATCCACTTAATCCACCTCGAGCTGGACAACACTAAAGCCTCTATTGATGAAATTACTGTGGTTATTTCCGGCTTCACTGCCATGAATTAATTGTCTATTCTTGACCACCAAATAGAATACCCAAACATTGAAATGATGTAGGGGGCAATACTTTCCTTCTCAGCTCTTATTTATTATTTCCTAGATCACCCAACAAATAGAGGCAAACACCATTCCATGCCATTTAACAATATCCACCTGATCGTCAGTCCCTAGAACTAGATGGGGATAAATTCCTAAATGTTGTCTTCCTACACCCTAAATACCATCATTTTTTTGAAATGGTACTAGATAAAATGGGCCCACTTACCCTAAAAGCATAGATTTCATATAGATTCAGAGTTGGGGTTCTCATATCATGTTCACTATGATGTTAGGTTGATTCCCTTATTTTGTACATTTTCATCCATAGGAATATTGTTGTCATGTAAATTTCATTCAAGGAATTTTATCTTTGATGGAATGATCTTTCACTAAAGTTTGATCATCCACATGTCTATATATTGAGAGGGTCACATAGATCTAAAGAGGTCCCAAGATTTGCAGACACCCAACATTGACTCCCTAAAAACACATCTATCCAGATCATCCACAAAAATAATTACCTCATGTAGTGATTTATTTCCCTCATTGAGTGTGACCAAAATAAACCTCATATGCATACTCTCCTTTAATGTGATCTTTGAAACTGAACAAACCAAAAAGAAAATAATTTTTCTAGCCCAGATGTCTTTCCAAAACTTGATATCACTGCACCCTACATCTCATCGAGTTTTATAATCCATCCATATAAGGTTCTTTCTCATGTTTCTTTTTTAGGATCGACAACTTGTCTGAGTGATCATCCCAAACTATCCATCTGTCCTTGTATCTTCTCCTGATAAAATTATCCCATAATTATTTTCCTTCAATGATATCTCATGTCAATCTTTCTTGGACAACTTCCATGGAGTCAAAGATGTTACTCACATTAATCCCCCCTCTACAAGAGGTTTTGCTATTTTATTCCATTCATCCCAATGACACTTCCCCTCTATTTTATTGTCTCGGATTAATGAATTAATAATATTCTCCACCCTATAAATAGAACCCTTTGGGGGAATGATAATGGAAGAAACATGTATGGTCATCGAAGTTAAAACATTATTTTCCAGAGTGATCCTACCACCGAATGAGAGTAATTTGGTTTTCCAGTCAAAAATATGTGATATTAGCCTACTCACCTACTTTTAAAAAAGATATTTTTTAACCTCACCATCTGTAATTAGTGAAACTAAATAATCCATAAAGAAAAAACACTTTTGAATGCCTAGTTTTTCTTGAATGATCTTGCCTCTATGGATCGAGCAGGCTTTAGGAAGGTACACACTACTCTTCTGATAGTTGATATGTTTCCCACTCCAACATCTATATGTACCCATTATATTATGAAACCTCTCCAACAATATCATCCTACCATTAATTAAGAACACAATATCATTCATGTACATCAAATGATAAACCATCACTGGTCCATTTCTTATTCTAAAATATTAGATGCCTCCACTTTCCAATTCATAATAAAGGGTTCTTGATAGGGTATCTTGGAAAATAATAAACAAACTAGTAAAGATAGGATCTCCTTGTATCCTACCATGAACTGTCTTTAAAACCCCAAAAAATCTCCCCATAAGCGACACCGATAACCAAGGAGAAGCAAAACACCTAAAGATAAGATCATGGGACCAATTGTTGAAACCAAACTTCTATATTTCCTTGAGAACAAAACTCCATTACATGTGGTCATATTCCTTGAACATGTCCACTTTGATCATAATGTTTGAACTGATAATATTCCTATTGATGTCCTTAGACATCTCCATTGCAATCCTGATTTCCCCATGATATTCCTTCCCTTCAGTAAACTGTGTTTCTCACTAGAAATGATACAAGGAATCACCCTATTGATCCTCTTTGTAGTATTGTGGTAAGAATTTTATAAGAAAAATTGCACAAGCAGTTCAGTCTGAACTAGTTCTATGAGTATAGATAATTCAATTTAGGAATTAATACCAATTTGGAGGAACTGATGGATCTAGTGAGTTCTCCTCTCTAAAATAAATCCTATACATCTTCAATGACCTGAATTTTGATAACATCCCATGAAAATATGTAAAACATACTAGGGATGTTGTTAGGGCCTAGAGCGCTTTTAGGGTTCAAAGCACGGATGGACTCCTTGATTTCATTTTCATATATAATGGAATCCATAATGTGATTATCGGTGTCATTATCCTTCCTAGAGATGTTATTATATAAATTCACATCTCTCTCATCCCTCCAACTCATTGAATCACCCAGAAGAGGGCCTGCAAGAAGGTCTTTAAAATGGATTAAGGAAAGAGTGTAATGGGAGGGAACAAAGGTATCCCATTGATAAAAAACTATTTTAGAAGTAATGAGTTAATAAAAAAATTATAGAAAGAAATAAATTAAAAACTTATAAAAAATACCACAAAATAGGTACTTGAATGGAAAAAATGAAGCAAAGAATTCTCTTACCTTAAATCCTGCTTTATTTTATCTCTTTTACACCTCTGAAATAATAGGATTCAATTTATTAAAACATGGGAACAAAAGTTAATTTTGTTCATTTTTAACTATTTATCAATTATAATAATTGGATTATATATCTTAATTTCCATCGTTAAAGGTTAAATGTTTTGATATGATACTTTCCATAAAATTTCTCATTTTTCTTCTATTTAATGATCTAGCTTAATTTCTATTTATAAATTACTAAGACTAAATATAGAATATTATAAATACATAAATTTATAGACTTATATATTATAAATAATTTATTATAATCATCTATTATGGTGGTGATAAGAACATAATTTGAAACTTCCTCATGTATGGCTAATTGATTGTTAACTGGATATCATCGAAAGAGGGTGAAGAGAATTATAAATTTTGAATACATTATAAATATGATAATTTTAGTAGGTTAAAATAAATAAAATAATTATAACATACTTCTTAGTTTATCTTATAATATTTGGTTTTGAAATTAATTGTGAAGAAGAGTAAGACAAGGGGAAAATGAGAGAAGAGTTGATGAAAACTTACTCTTTTCTTGTTGTTTCTTCTTTTGTACGGCATAAAAATACCTTGATTTTTAGAGTTTAATTACTCTATAAAATACATAAGGTTTTTAAGGGGATTAATATAGAGTATTTGGGTAGATTTTTTTCTTTGTTAAGTGAGGGATGACTGGTTTTTAAGGGGAGGGAGAGGAGTTATTTATACTTGAGGAGAGGCCACTTTAAGGATAAAATATTGAATAAAATATTATATACAAGGTAAACCTTTTAATTGTTATTTTTTATAATTATGAATAATATACCAATAAAATAAAATATATTTATGAATTTAAACCCCTTTATAAATAGAATTAATTTTTTATTAAAAAGGATAGTGGACAAATGAAAAATTGTTATTTTAAAGGAACGCTTTTCACTTTACACTTTGGAAAATACTTTTAGGCTTATAATTTGAATTTCATGGATTATTTAACTTATTAAACATGTTTTTGGTCAATAGTAAAGTTAGATAATTGATTAGTTCATTATTAAATCATGAATGATGTAATTTAAAATACATTGGTTATAGAAAAAACTATGTTTTACTATTCACCTAAAAATTGAAGTATTTTAGAAAATTACCAAAAAATAACCATTAGGAAAATTTTACATGTTGATTCCAAAAATTAAATTAATTTTATCAAAATAATTTTCTATCATAGTTAAATTTAATTTTTAATATAAAAATATGTTTTTTACAAAATATATTAAAATATAGTTTAATTAAAATATGATTTTATTTTATTTGAGTTTTTTAATAATGGTATTTATTTTAGAGAACTATAATACATATATTTCATAATAAATATTATTTATATTAGATTTTATTATTTTGAGTTCAAATTTATATTCAAACGAAGAGGTTATTATTCCCAATGGTCTAGTTACTATCCCAAAAAGGTCAGGTTATTATTCCAATGGTCACATTATTATTCCAACAGTCAAATTACTATTCCAATAGTAAAATTACCTCCTATAAATACCACTTCATTAATTAAATAAAAATTCATTAAAATTCCTCCCAATGTTTTATATTTTCTTTTTCTAATATATTGATTGGTTTACTAATGTTTTATCTCATTTCTATAGTGTTTTTCATGGGAGCGATGATTCTGGAATATTGTAAAGATAAAAAATTTCCCATTTTAATTTTCTTATTTTATATTTTTTCCCTATTTGAATGTTTGTAATTTTCATGGGTTTAGTTGCTGAATAATGTAATTTTCATCATTAATGTAATAAAGTTTTGTTTGGTTTTCTATGTTTTGTATGGGTATAATGTTATATAATACACAACACATTATTTAGAAACAAATATTAATCATAAATTCTTGTTCATTACATTATTCATCGCTTTAGAAATTTCATACCTAAAACTTTAAATCTTATTCTCAGTTTAGAATAGATGAGGAAATTTCTATAACACCATTTATTTTGGTTCTTACCTTGCATCTTCATACTTATGATTTTGTTGCGGCACTTTGAAAAAGTGAGTTGTCTTTTTAAATAGAACATTGTCTCTATAGTCTAAGATATTAACTGGTTACTCCTCATAAGAGAGGTCATTATCTAATTTTACCACCTCTAGATTTAGTACATGTGATAAATCAGGTATGTACTTCCTTAGGAGAGATACATGGAATACATCATGAAATTAATCCATGTTTGGTGGAAGTTCTAGCTGATAGGCCACTACTCCTATGTGATCAAGGATATAATAGGGAATAATTTACCTAGGGATATTCTTTCCTTTCTTTCCAAACTGCTTGACTCTCTTCCATGGTGATATTTCCATGAAAAATTTTATCTCCAACTTCAAAATCCAAGTCCCTTCGGAGGTTGTCAGCATAACTATTCAGCCGAATCTGAGAATCTTTTATATGTTGTTAGATAGATTGGACCTTTTATATCATATCTTACATAATATTAGGCCCAATTATCTTTTTTCACCAACTCCATCTCAATAAGTATAAGTTCTACATCACTTCCCATATAGTGATTCATATGGTGCCTTTTTAATACTCAAGTGGAAGTTGTTTTTAACACCCCAAGCTTTCACGATACGCTTCTCTTTCAATAATGCAATAGCTTGCATTGTACGCAAGTTTGAGATTCTAACACACCGCGACTAATCAAAATAGCCATTATGAATAGTAATACCCACTTTTTTGAAATTATATATATTTTATATTTCAAAATGGACTTCATTTTTGGATTCGGAATATCGAAATTTTCCTAAGTTGAATTTTTTGTAATTTTCTAAGAACTTCCAATTTTTTATGAATAGTGAAAAATACTTAAAAAAACTTTTTTAATAAAAATAATTTATAGTGATAAATTATACTATTTAGTGGTTTTAAAGTATAATTATAATATATTTTTACCATTTTATCCAATGGTGTTCATTATAATTAATTTCACTTTGAAATTGGACATAAACAATTGTCAATATTCTGATATATATTGTTTCTTAAAAACACTCTATTTGTTATGACAGCAGGAATTAATTATAAAATTAATTAATGCAACTTATATGTTTGGAATTTTTTAAAATATACATCATTTTTGAATTTGGAATATCAATTATAGCTTAGGGTGAAATTTTGGCATTGTTCTCAAAAACTTCAATTTTTGATGAATAGTGAAACCACTAAGTGGTAGTTAAAAAACTGATTTTTCGTTTAAATGAAACATTACCACTCCTGTTATTTGATTTTCAAAAATCCTACACAAATGGTTGTCATTAGGATGTAAAATTTGGTTCAATGGGATTAAAATAATGTTTTGGTGAATAGTAACTTTTAAGTTTAATTAATAGCGATTAAAGGTAATTAGTGAAATTTAATGTAAAAACGACATTATAAAAATATTAACATACATTTACACTTGTCCTACCCCTATTGGATGATTCATGGCCGACCAAGACAATCAATGGGTCAACTTGGGGACCCCATGGAGCCACTTTGGTAGGAAAATGACATTAAAAACTTTTTATTTAATGTTAAAATAAAAATGTCACAAACATGAGTTATTTTACTAAAACAATTTTTAAATGGGGTTATACAAGTCATATTTTTTACTATAAATATTAATTGGAAATATAAAAGGATTTCCTACATCATGATATTTTTTTTATAATTTTTAGACATTAAATAAATTAAATTATTTATGACACCATGATGATGCAGCGATTACCTCATTAATTAACGATTTAAATAAAATAAAAAGATAATGTAAAATTTAAGACTTAAACTTGTCAAAAACATATTTGATGAGTATATTTCAAACCCTTATCACCTTATCCTCGAAATATATAAGTTTGGGACCTTTAAAATCCTAAACTCATTATATAATAAAGTAACATTTCATGACTTTCCAAGAGTGCCCCTCCTCTCCTCTTATAAAAGGCCCTCACCTCTACCACCTTATTCACACCTTCAAGCCATTTTTCTCGGCCAAAATCTATCCAAATACTCTCCCAACTTCCATCTATTACTCCTAGAAGCCTCACTTTTGGAATAAGTCTTCCCAAGGAAGCCTTTGGCTCAAATCAAAAAGAGTTACCCGATTTTAAGGTAATGTATTCCCTAATGTTGTTTTGTTTTATTTTGCTTCTACAACCCCCTAAACTCTTTTTATTCTTTTCTTTTGTAACAAAACCAGTATCCTCAATATACTAGTATGTTGTTATAATAATTATTCGAGCTACACTTACACACACCTAAATCTAATGGTTAAAGAACATACTGTTTCTGTGGATGGCGAATTTCTGCCTCACGAAACGATGATTGTTCAACACTCATATAACACCTTAAAAGGTGGCCATTAAGATGTCACTATATTTATATCTGATATATAATATCTTTATGTTTTCCTTAAGCTTCTGTATTTTTCATTTATTGCATACCTTTATGGTTTCCATTATGGGTAAATGCGATATTTTCATTTTAGGAAGTGCGGACTACTGCCCCCTCAAACTGATTTGAATCGTTAATGCCATATGTGGGATGTATAAAGGATGGAGTAAATGGTATTATACATTATATTATACTGGAATTATATTATACCTTTATATAATTATAACTTCATTCCATTAAATACGAAATAGAAATTAAAGTAGCGTTCATGCGTACGTACGGCTTACCGTCTCCATGAACGGTGCATTTCATTTCTTACCTCTAAATGTTATGTAATATTATAAATGAATGTATATAATGTATATATATTATTTATATGATATCTACATCATGAATATAATTATGTATATAATGGATATTTTACCACATGAACTACTTGTAATTTTAAGAAGTTTATTTTTGACTCAAGTACCAAAGATCGACAAAACGACCGTTATTAACATAAATAATTACATAATGTTCATAACATGGTAATAAGTGATATAAAAGGAATAATAAACTTTAAAAAGGTTCTTAAGAAATTATAAATTAACTCTAGTTTATTATTCAGGAGGTTAAAGAATGGTCGAGTCAAGTCGGACACGAGGTAAGGGAACTTTTTAACCCAATTTTCATTCTTTGGGTTAATCTCCTACTTTCAAATTATGTCATGATATTATTATGTCATATCTGGTATTTATACTTTATTTATGTGTAAATATAGTGAATACACATAATATATCTATTTTATTTTAAAAAATGATCTTTGTAAGGGACTTCGTCTCAATCTCCTTTCATTGAGGCGTATTTTGTTTTATACACAACTTTCTTTTATACGGTGTATCAACCCCTTTGACTTTTATGTTTTTTTTTTAAAAGGAATCTTTTTATATGAATCGTTTTACTAAACAACAAAATGGAATGTTTTTTTTTCATACGTATGTGGTGACAACGAATTCTCCGCCGCCGTGACCATTATTTGAGTTTCGGCTTCCTCTATAAGCCATAAATTTTTTAAATGAAAAGTAAATAAAAAGTTTTAATTTTCTTTTATTTTGGTATTGAAAATGGTTTTGAAAGTGTTTATATTATATCAATGTGTTGTATTGATATCTTGTGATTGAAATGTGGAAATCTTATGTTTCCTTTATGCATGTTTTATGTGATACGATTATGTTATGGTTTATGATATGTTTAAACCTCTTCATATGAGGAATGCATTGGACTTAATAAGTGATGGGTGGAGCTCTCTATAGCTCCTCGATGCATCGACAGGTCTCATGAGACAAACTAGTGTCTTGGCACGAGTCCTTGAAAAAATATTATTTGTAGTCTTGGCACGAGGCCTTGGCTACGTGGTTATGATAGTCTGGAATTATGCATTCCATCATTATGAAAGTGGTTATTGATATTACATGTGAATATTCGACCAATAGAATATCCATGTGAAGAATTAAATGGAATTATCTCATTTTAATTTTTCCATATTATGTTTAAGTTCATGTTTAAAATGATTTTTTTAGTTATACAGTGCCTTAAATGTTTATGTTTATTTATGAATGATTCTGCTATATTGTTATCCTTACTGAGCATCTGAGCTCAACCCTTTCAATGTTTTAATTTTTCCAGGATGTGATGAAGTATATTATGAATTACCTGCAGGGATAGTATGAGGGGATATGAAGACAAGATGTTGTTGTAGTTTTGTTTTACTTTATGATGTAATGTAAGACTTATGAATGTATCTAGTTTTTCCAAGGCTACTAAACTAATCGGTCTTTCGAGACTTGATCTTTTCTGATCATGCCAATGTTACGCAATAATGCACCGACTATGGGTAACTAGGTTCGAGGCATTACAGTTTGTATCAGAGGAAGTTTAGTACTAACCTTGGAAGCTAGATTTAGATAAACTATGATTAGAGCACATAGCCCTATGATATACTTTGAGGATTGGTATAGAAGGACTTCCTAGAATTTTGGTATTACAAAGATTTTGTGAGTTTTCTGAGCAATACATCCCTGTCTGGATATGAGCAGGTAGAGGTGGCTCTGGCACAGATGTACCTAGGGGTAAAACCGAAAAACACCGCTTTGAGCTAGACTCGAACAGGGACTGGTGCACGACAACAGGCCTTGCTGTACTTTTGGTTATGGAACTCCCGGGTGATATGCTTAGGATAGTTCTCATTTTCATTACAAACCATTATGAAGGGTTTATGAGTATATACTTCCTCAAAGAAAACATTTTTTTTATTATGGATTATATCCATAAATAGTTCAATTTATGTTGAGTGTTTTAAAATTATGGAATTATGTATTTTGATTCATAAACTGATCTAGTTTATGCTATTGTTTAGAAATGGCGCCTAGTGGAAGGAATGGAAACCGTATCAATGCACGCACTCCGTGTAGGTATTTCCCTCCTACTCAAGATAATTATTGTGGATCTGGAGATACAACTGGTGCTGATCACCTTATCATCATACTGGGACAACTCACTCAGGTTATGAATAATAACCTTACTCGTATGGAGCACCCTGATCTGCAATGTGGAGGATCAATTTTAGACCGCTTCATGAGGCAACAACCACCAACATTTAATGGGGGTACAAATCCATTAGTATCTGAGCAATGGATAAACTCATTAGATAAAATATTCCATGCCTTGGGGAGTAGCGAAAGGGATAAGGTCATCATGGCAGTTTACCGCCTCACTGGAGGTGCTGATCAATGGTGGTCATTGATTCAAAACACGAAGGAAGATGATGACGTATCAAATATGGAATGGAGGGAGTTCAAAGAGCTTTTCTTAGAAAAATAATTTCCTCATGACCATCGAGCAGATATGGAAAGGCAATTTCTAAGTCTGAGACAAAAGGAGGATGAGAATGTCGCAAAGTATGAGGCCAACTTTACAAGGTTAGCAAGGTATGCTGCAGATTATATACGTAACCCAAGAAGTAATATTGATCATTTCTTTGATGGGTTAAAACCATTTCTCCGTGGATCATTAGTCTCATAAACCTTCTCATCGTACGAAGATATAGTCTCGTGTTCTATCAAGACAGAAAAGGAATTCTCTAAATCTTATGACAATAAAGTAAAGAAAGAGAAGAAGAGAATGGTGGAACAAGAGACAGATAAAGGGAAAAAGGGAAAGAAGGATTTTCCATTATGCGATAATTGTGGGAAGAATCACCCTGGTACTTTCCTAAAAGGAATGGGAGTTTGTTATAAATGTGGAGAAAAAGGTCACCAGGCTTGTGATTGCAAGGGAAAGAAAGAGGCTATCAATGTTGAATGCTACAATTGTAGGGAAATGGGGAATTATGCAAATGGATGTCCTAAGAATCAGAAAAACATACCTCAGAAAAGGCCAAGGGATCAAGGACAATCTTATGTTGTTACTACAGTTGAAGTGGAATAATTAATGTATTGGTGATTTTGGACTCAAGAATTATATTATGGTTATAAGGATAATGTGATATATATATATATAAGGATTGTACTGCAGTACTTTTTGTTTTAATTAAGGATTTAATATGATGAAGGTAATCATATTTTTAGCATGTGAAAATAAGAGAAACTTTACTTTGTTTGGGTAATCTGATGTTACAATTGATTTTATAATTTAGAGACCTTTTAGAGAAAGTCTGGATAGAGGTATTTTGGATAACTATAAAGGTTGGAATGGATTAAGTTGAACTTTGGATAGTATTGTTTAAGGTTAATAAATTTATGAAGATTATTTTTGGAATATTATAATACTATAGTTTTAGGAAAAGGACAACCTGCAGGTTGGGGGATAACCCGTCGCGTCGGACAAAGATGCAGGAATCGAACCCACAACCATAGTGTGACAGGCCTTTATTACCTACCACTAGCCTACAGGAAGTCCCTGGTTATTACAAAATAGTTTTCATAATCTAAATGGTATGTGGTAATATTTGGAACCTTATACAGTTAGGATAAATAGAATATTTTTGAGTTCTATTACCATTTGGAGTGAAAGATGGGTTCGTGGTAAAAATTTATTAAAGAATGAAATCCTACATAACAAGTAAGTATATTTCCTTATGTTCTTAGTAAATCTCTTAAATAAATTCCTCAACTTTATGAAAGGTAACTTAAAACAAAAACATTGTCGGTTAACTTTTCCAACTGGGGATTCAATGACCGTTTAACCAATCACAATTTTGTGATTTTCTTTTGGTTAACTTTCTCCTAATCATATTTTCTAAAACTCTCCATCAAACCTTGATGGTTTGTTTTTCCTCCATATCCATATTTTCATATAATCCTAGTATGGGCTCTCTCGGGTGACATTTGTACTTCTCTTTCTTTCCTTTAATGTTATATTTTTATTAACCCTATTTCCGATGAGGGTTTTCCGAAAAGGTATTTTCTATTTTCAACCTTTTATTTTCGGAGAAGATTTTCAAATTGCGAGGACACAATTTATTGAAGGAGGTGAGAATGTAACACCCCAAGCTTTCATGATACGCTTCTCTTTCAATAATGCAATAGCTTGCATTGTACGCAAGTTCGAGATTCTAACACACCACGACTAATCAAAATAGCCATTATGAATAGTAATACCCACTTTTTTGAAATTATATATATTTTATATTTCAAAATGGACTTCATTTTTGGATTCTGAATATCGAAATTATCCTAAGTTGAATTTTTTGTAATTTTCTGAGTACTTCTAATTTTTTATGAATAGTGAAAAATACTTAAAAACAACTTTTTTAATAAAAATAATTTATAGTGATAAATTATACTATTGAGTGGTTTTAAAGTATAATTAGAATATATTTTTACCATTCTATCCAATGGTGTTCATTAGAATTAATTTCACTTTGAAATTGGACATAAACAATTGTCAATCTTTTGATATATATTGTTTCTTAAAAACACGCTATTTGTTGTGACAGTGGTAATTAATTATAAAATTAATTAATGAAACTTATATGTTTGGAATTTTTTAAAATAGACATCATTTTTGAATTCGGAATATCAATTATAGCTTAGGTTGAAATTTTGGCATTGTTCTGAAAAACTTCAATTTTTGATGAATAGTGAAACCATTAAGTTGTAGTTAAAAAACTGATTTTTCGTTTAAATGAAACATTACCACTTCTATGATTTGATTTTAAAAAATCCTAAATACATGGTTGTCATTAGGATGTAAAATTTGGTTCAATGGGATTAAAATAATTTTTTGGTGAATAGTAACTTTTAAGTTTAATTAATCGCGATTAAAGGTAATTAGTGAAATTTAATGTAAAAATGACATTATAAAAATATGAAAATACCTTTACACTTGTTCTACCCCTATTTGATGAGTCATGGCCGACCAATACAATCCATGGGTCAACTTGGGGACCCCATGGATCCACTTTGGTAGGAAAATGACATTAAAAACTTTTTATTTAATGTTAAAATAAAAATGTCACAAACATGATTTGTTTTACCAAAACAATTTTTAAATGGGGTTGTACAAGTCATATTTTTGACTATAAATATTCATTGGTAATCTAAAATAATTTCATACATCATGATATTTTTTATAATTTTTATACATTAAATAAATTATATTATTTATGACACCATGATGATGCAACGATTACCTCATTAATTAACGATTTAAATAAAATAAAACGATAATGTAAAATCTAAGACTTACACTTGTCAAAAAACTATTGGATGAGTATATTTAGAACCCTTATCACCTTATCCTAGAAATATATAAGTGTGGGACCTTTAAAATCCGAAACTCATTATATAACAAAGTAACATTTCATGACTTTCCAAGAGTGCCCCTCCTCTCCTCTTATAAAAGGCCCTCACCTATACCACCTTATTCACACCTTTAATCCATTTGGATCAGAAAAACTCTGCCCAAATACTCTCCCAACTTCCCTCTCTTACTCCTAGAAGTCTCACTTTGGGCATAAGTCTTCCCAAGGAATCCTTTGGCTCAAATCAAAAAGAGTTACCCGATTTTAAGGTAATGTCTTCCCTAATGTTGTTTTGTTTTATTTTGCTTCTCCAACCCCCTAAACTATTTTTATTCTTTTCTATTGTAATAACACCAGTATATTAAATATACTATTATGTTATTATAAGAAGGATTCGAGCTACACTTACACATACCTACATCTAATGGTTAAAGAACATATTGTTTCTGTGGATGGTGAATTTCTGCCTCACGAAACGATGATTGTTCAACAATCATATAACACCTTCAAAGGTATCCATTAAGATGTCACTATATTTATATATGATATATAATATGTTTATGTTTTCCTTAAGCTTCTGTATTTTTCATTTATGGCATACCTTTCTGGTTTCCATTATGGGTAAACGCGATATATTCATTTTAGGAAGTGCGGACTACCGCCCCCTCAAAGTGATTTGAATCGTCAATGCCATATGTGGGATGTATAAAGTATGGAGTAAATGGTATTATACATTATATTATACTGTAATTATATTATAACTTTATATAATTATAAATTCATTCCATTAAATACGAAATATAAATGAAAGTAGTGTTCATGCGTACGTACGGCTTACCGACTCCATGAACGGTGCATTTCATTTCTTACCTCTAAATGTTATGTAATATTATAAATGAATGTATATACTGGATATATATGATTTATATGATATCTACATCATGAATATAATTATGGATATAATGTATATTTTACCACATGAACTACTTGTAATTTTAAGAAGTTTATTTTTGACTCAAGTACCAAAGATCGACAAAACGACCGTTATTAACATAAATAATTGCATAATGTTCATAACATGGTAAAAAGTGATATAAAAGGAATAATAAACTTGAAAAAGGTTCTTAAGCAATTATAAATTAACTCTAGTTTATTATTCATGAGTTTAAAGAGTGGTCTAGTCAATTCGGACACGAGGTAAGGGAACTTCTTAACCCAATTTTCATTCATTGGGTTAATCTCCTACTTTCAAATTATGTCATGATATTATTATTTCCTATCTGGTATTTATAATTTATTTATGTGTAAATATAGTGAATACACATAATATATCTATTTTATTTAAAAAATGATCTTTTTAAGGGACTTCGTCTCAATCTCCTTTCATTTAGGAATATTTTGTTTTATACACAACTTTATTTTATACGGTGTATAAACCCATTTGACTTTTATGTTTTTTTTAAGGAATCTTTTTATACGAAGCGTTTTACTAAACAAAAAAATGGAATGTTTTTTTGTCGTACGTATGCAGCGACAATGACTTCTCCGTCTTCGTGACCATTATTTGAGTTTCGGCTTCCTCTACAAGCCATAACTTTTTTAAGATGAAAAGTAAATACAAAGTTTTAATTTTCTTTTATTTTGGTATTGAAAATGGTTTTGAAAGTGTTTATATTATATGAATGTGTTGTATTGATATCTTATGATTGAAATGTGGAAAAATTATGTTTCCTTTATGCATGTTTTATGTGATATGATTATGTTATGGTTTATGATATGTTTAGACCTATTCATATGAGGAATGCATTGGACTTAATAAGTGACGGGTGGAGCCCGCTATAGCTCCTTGATGCATCGGCAGGTCTCATGAGACAAACTAGTGTCTTGGCATGAGGCCTTGACAAAATATTATTTTTAGTCTTGGCACGAGGCCTTGGCTACGTGGTTATGATAGTCTGGAATTATGCATTCCATCATTATGAAAGTGGTTATTGATATTGCATGTGAATATTCAACCTGTAGAATATCCATGTGAAGAAGTAGATGGAATTATCTCATTTTACTTTTTCCATATTATGTTGAAGTTCATGTTTAAAAGGCTTTTTTTAGTTATACATTGCCTTAAATGTTTATGTTTATTTATGAAAGCCTCCTCTATATTGTTATCCTTACTGAGCATCTGAGCTCAACCCTTTCAATGTTTTAATTTTTCCAGGATGTGATGAAGTATATTATGAATTACCTGTAGGGATAGTATGAGGGGATATGAAGACAAGATGGTGTTTTAGTTTTGTTTTAATTTATGATGTAATGTAAGACTTATGAATGTATCTAGTGTTTCTAAGGCTACTAAACTAATCGGTCTTTCAAGACTTGATCTTTTGTGATCATGCCAATGTTACGCAATAATGCACCACTATGGGTAACTGGGGTCGGGGCATTACAGTTGGTATCAGAGGCAGTTTAGTACTAACATTGGAAGATAGATTTAGATAAACTCTGATTAGAGCACATATCCCTATGATATACTTTGAGTATTAGTATAGAAGGAATTCCTAGAATTTTGGTATTACAGAGATTTTGTGAGTTTTTCGATCAATACATCCCTGTCTGGATATGAGCAGGTAGAGGCGGCTCTGGCACAGATGTACCTAGTGGTAAAACATGAAAGCACCGCTTTGAACTAGACTCGAACGGGAACTGGTGAACTACAACGGGCCTTGCTGCACTCTTGGTTATGGCACTCCCGGGGGATATGCTTAGGATAGTTCTCATTTTCCTTACAAACCATTATGAAGGGTTTATGAGTATATAATTACTCAAAGAAAACATTTTTTTTATTATGGATTATATCCTTAAATAGTTTAATTTATGTTAAGTGTTTTACAATTATGGAATTATGTATTTTGATTCATAAACTGATCTAGTTTATGCCATTGTTTAGAAATGGTGCCTAGTGGAAGGAATGGAAACCGTATCAATACACGCACTCCGTGTAGGGATTGCCCTCCTGCTCAAGATAATTATTGTGGATCTGGAGATACAACTGGTGCTGATCACCTTATCACCATACTGGGACAACTCACTCAGGTTATGAATAATAACCTTACTCATATGGAGCACCCTGATCTGAAACGTGGAGGATCAATTTTAGACCGCTTCATGAGGCAACAACCACCAACATTTAACGGGGGTAAAAATCCATTAGTATTTGAGCAATGGATAAACTCCTTAGAGAAAATATTCCACGCCTTTGGGAGTAGCGAAAGGGAGAAGGTCATCATGGCAGTTTACCGCCTCACTGGAGATGTTGATCAATGGTGGTCATTGATTCAAAACACGAAGGAAGATGGTGAAGTATCAAATGTGGAATGGAGGGAGTTCAAATAGCTTTTCTTAGAAAAATTCTTTCCTCGTGACCATCGAGCAGATATAGAAAGGAAATTTATAAGTCTGAGACAAAAAGAGGATGAGAATGTCGCAAAGTATGAGGCCAACTTTACAAGGTTAGCAAGGTATGCTGCAGATTATATACATAACCAAAGAAGTAATATTGATCGTTTCTTTTATAGGTTAAAACCATTTCTCTGTCGAGCATTAGTATCACAAACCTTCTTGTCATACAAAGATATAGTCTCGTGTTCTATCAAGACAAAAAAGGAATTCTCTAAATCTTATGAAAATAAAGTAAAGCAAGAGAAGAAGAGAATGGTGGAACAAGAGACAGATAAATGGAAAAGGGGAAAGAAGGATTTTCCATTATGCGATAATTGTGGGAAGAATCACCCTGGTACTTGCCTAAAAGGAATTGGAGTTTGTTATAAATGTGGAGAAAAAGGTCACCAGGCTCGTGATTGCAAGGGAAAGAAAGAGGCTATCAATGTTGAATGATACAATTGTAGGGAAATGGGGCCTTATGCAAATGAATGTCCTAAGTTTCAGGGAAACATACCTCAGAAAAGGACAAGGGATCAAGGACAATCTTATGTTGTTACTATAGTTGAAGTGGAATAATTAATGTATTGGTGATTTTGGACTCAAGGATTATATTCTGGTTATAAGGACAATGTGATATATATATATAAGGATTGTACTACAGTACTTGTTGTTTTCATTAAGGATTTAATATGATGAAGGTAATAATATTTTTAGTATGTGACAATAAGAGAAACTTTACTTTGTTTGGGGAATCTGATGTTACAATTGATTTTGGAATTTAGAGACCTTTTAGAGAAAGTCTGGATAGAGGTATTTTGGATAACTATAAAGGTTGGAATGGATTAAGTTGAACTTTGGATAGTATTGTTTAAGGTTAAAACATTTATGAAGATTATTTTTGGAATATTATAATACTATAGTTTTAGGAAAAGGACAACCTGCAGGTTGGGGGATAACCCGTCGCGTCGGACAAAGCTGCAGGAATCGAACCTACAACCATAGTGTGATAGGCCTTTATTACCTACCACTATCCTACTGGAAGTACCTGGTTATTACAAAATATTTTTCCTAATCTAAATGGTATGTGGTAATATTTGGAACCTTATACAGTTAGGATAAATAGAATATTTTTGAGTTCTGTTACCATTTGGAGTGAAAGATGGGTTCGTGGTAAAAATTTATTAAAGAATGAAAGCCTACATGACATGTAAGTATATTTCCTTATGTTATTAGTAAATATCTTAAATAAATTCCTCAACTTTATGAAAGGTAACTTAAAACAAAAACGTTGTCAGTTAACTTTTCCAACTGGGGATTCAATGACCGTTTAACCAATCACAAGTTGTGATTTTCTTATGGTTAACTTTCTCCTAATCTTGTTTTCTACAACTCTCCATCAAACCTTGATGGTTTTTTTTTCCTCCATATCCATATTTTCATATAATCCTAGTATGGGCTATCTCGAGTGACCTTTGTACCTCTCTTTCTTTCCTTTAATGTTATATTTTTATTAACCCTATTTCTGATGTGGGTTTTCCACAAAGGTATTTTCTATTTTCAACCTTTTATTTTCAAAAAAGATTTTCAAATTGCGAGGACGCAATTTATTGAAGGAGGTTAGAATGTAACACCCCAATCTTTCATGATACACTTCTCTTTCAATAATATAATAGATTACATTGTACGCAAGTTCGAGATTCTAACACACCGCGACTAATCAAAATAGACATTATGAATAGTAATACCCACTTTTTTGAAATTATATATATTTTATATTTCAAAATGGACTTCATTTTTGGATTCGTAATATCGAAATTATCCTAAGTTGAATTTTTTGTAATTTTCTGAGAACTTCCAATTTTTTATGAATAGTGAAAAATACTTAAAAACAACTTTTTTAATCAAAATAATTTATAGTGATAAATTATACTATTGAGTGGTTTTAAAGTATAATTAGAATATCTTTTTACCATTTTATCCAATGGTGTTCATTATAATTAGTTTCACTTTGAAATTGGACATAAACAATTGTCAATCTTTTGATATATATTATTTCTTAAAAATACGCTATTTGTTGTGACAGTGGGAATTAATTATAAAATTAATTAATAAAACTTATATGTTTGGAATTTTTTAAAATAGACATCATTTTTGAATTTGTAATATCAATTATAGCTTAGGGTGAAATTTTGGCATTGTTCTCAAAAACTTCAATTTTTGATGAATAGTGAAACCACTAAGTTGTAGTTAAAAACTGATTTTTCGTTTAAATGAAACATCACCACTTCTGTGATTTGATTTTCAAAAATCCGACATACATGGTTGTCATTAGGATTTAAAATGTGGTTCAATGGGATTAAAATAATTTTTTGGTGAATAATAACTTTTAAGTTTAATTAATCGCGATTAAAGGTAATTAGTGAAATTTAATGTAAAAATGACATTATAAAAATATGAAAATACCTTTACACTTGTCCTACCCATATTGGATGAGTCATGGCCGACCAATAAAATCCATGGGTAAACTTTGGGACTCCATGGAGCCACTTTGGTAGGAAAATGACATTAAAAACTTTTTATTTAATGTTAAAATAAAAATGTCACAAACATGAGTTTTTTTACTAAAACAATTTTTAAATGGGGTTCTACAAGTCATATTTTTTATTATAAATATTAATTGGTAATATAAAAGTATTTAATACATAATTATATTTTTTTTATAATTTTTAGACATTAAATAAATTAAATTATTTATGACACCATGATGATGCAACGATTACCTCATTAATTAACGATTTAAATAAAATAAAACGATAATGTAAAATATAAGACTTACACTTGTCAAAAACCTATTGGATGAGTATATTTAGAACCTTTATCACCTTATACTAGAAATATATTAGTGCGGGACCTTTAAAATCCGAAACTCATTATATAATAAAGTAACATTTCATGACTTTCCAAGAGTGCCCCTCCTCTCCTCTTATAAAAAGCCCTCACCTCTACCACCTTATCCACACCTTAAAGCCATTTTTCTTGGCCAAACTCTGCCCAAATACTCTCCCAACTTCCCTCTATTACTCCTAGAAGTCTCACTTTGGGCAGAAGTCTTCCCAAGGAAGCCTTTGGCTCAAATCAAAAAGAGTTACCCGATTTTAAGGTAATGTCTTCCTTAATGTTGTTTTGTTTTATTTTGCTTATCCAACCCCATAAACTCTTTTTATTCTTTTCTTTTGTAACAAAAACAGTATATTAAATATACTAGGATGTTTTTATAAGAAGTATTAGAGCTACACTTACACATAACTACATCTAATGTTTAAAGAACATATTGTTTCTGTGGATGGAGAATTTCTGCCTCACGAAACGATGACTGTTCAACACTCATATAACACCTTCAAAGGTGGCCATTAAGATGTCACTATATTTATATATGATATATAATATGTTTATTTTTCCCTTAATCTTCTGTATTTTTCATTTATGGCATACCTTTATGGTTTCCATTATGGGTAAACGCGATATTTTCATTTTAGGAAGTGCGGACTACCGCCCTCTCAAAGTGATTTGAATCGTTAATGCCATATGTGGGATGTATAAAGGATGGAGTAAATGGTATTATATATTATATTATACTGTAATTATATTATACCTTTATATAATTATAATTTCATTCCATTAAATACGAAATAGAAATGAAAGTAGCGTTCATGCGTACGTACGGCTTACCGTCTCCATGAACGGTGCATTTCATTTCTTACCTCTAAATGTTATGTAACATTATAAATGAATGTATATACAGGATATATATGATGTATATGATATCTAAATCATGAATATAATTATGGATATAATGGATATTTTACCACATGAACTACTTGTAATTTTAAGAAGTTTATTTTTGACTCAAGTACCAAAGATCGACAAAACGACCGTTATTAACATAAATAATTACATAATGTTCATAACATGGTAATAAGTGATATAAAAGGAATAATAAACTTGAAAAAGGTTCTTAAGAAATTATAAATTAACTCTAGTTTATTATTCAGGAGGTTAAAGAACGGTCGAGTCAAGTCGGACACGAGGTAAGGGAACTTCTTAACCCAATTTTCATTCTTTGGGTTAATCTCCTACTTTCAAATTATGTCATGATATTATTATGTCCTCTCTGGTATTTATACTTTATTTATGTGTAAATATAGTGAATACACATAATAGATCTATTTTATTTAAAAAATGATCTTTGTAAGGGACTTCGTCTCAATCTCCTTTCATTGAGGCATATTTTGTTTTATACACAACTTTATTTTATACGGTGTATAAACCCCTTTAACTTTTATGTTTTTTTTTCAAAAGGAATCTTTTTATATGAAGCGTTTTACTAAACGAAAAAATGGAATTTTTTTTTGTCATACGTATGCAGCGACAACGACTTCTCCGCCGCCATGACCATTATTTGAGTTTCGGCTTCCTCTACAATCCATAACTTTTTTTAAATGAAAAGTAAATACAAAGTTTTAATTTTCTTTTATTTTGGTATTGAAACTGGTTTTGAAAGTGTTTATATTATATGAATGTGTTGTATTGATATCTTGTGATTTAAATGTGGAAATGTTATGTTTCCTTTATGCATGTTTTATGTGATACGATTATGTTATGGTTTATGATATGTTTAAACCTATTAATATGAGGAATGCATTGGACTTAATAAGTGATGGGTGGAGCCCGCTATAGCTTCTCAATGCATCGGTAGGTCTCATGAGACAAACTAGTGTCTTGGCATGAGGCCTTGACAAAATATTATTTGTAGTCTTGGCATGAGGCCTTGGCTACTTGGTTATGATAGTTTGGAATTATGAATTCCATCATTATGAAAGTTGTTATTGATATTTCATGTGAATATTCGACCAGTAGAATATCCATGTGAAGAAGTAGATGGAATTATCTCATTTTACTTTTGCCATATTATGTGGAAGTTCTTGTTTAAAAGGCTTTTTTTAGTTATACATTTCCTTAAATGTTTATGTTTATTTATGAAAGCTTTCGCTATATTGTTATCCTTACTGAGCATATGAGCTCACCCCTTTCAATGTTTTAATTTTTCCATGATGTGATGAAGTATATTATGAATTACCTGTAGGGATAGTGTGAGGGGATATGAAGACCAGATGTTGTTGTAGTTTTGTTTTACTTTATGATGTAATGTAATACTTATGAATGTATCTATTGTTTCCAAGGATACTAAACTAATCGGTCTTTCGAGACTTTATCTTTTGTGATCATGCCAATGTTACGCAATAATGCACCGACTCTGGGTAACTGGGGTCGGGGCGTTACATTGTTGTTGTATGAGAACTCAACTAATAGGATATGTTGGTCCCATCAACCTTGAAATTACATTTATAAACCTCTTAACATGTATTCATGTGTATGAATGGTCCTTTTATATTTACCTTAAGTTTGGGGGTGATAGGTCATACTAAAATTTAATTCTATATTCAGAGCATGTTGAATACTTCTCTATAATTTATAAGTGGACCTTTAATCATGATTAAAAATGATTAAAAATGGAACCCCATACAGCCAAACTACTTCCTTTATGTATATCTTGGCAATTTATTCATGAGATAAATCTTCCTAAATGATGATAAAGCTGGCATTATTGGTTAGTTGATCTACCACCACCCCTATTTCCTTGTTTCCTATGGATGTATTTAGGAAACTAGTGAAAAATTCCATGGTTATTTTCCCCCATTTTTGTATGGTTATAGGTAATGTTTTCATCATACCCTTTTACTTATGTCTCTCTAGTTTAACTTTCTAACATACCAAGCACTTTGAGGTATACTCAGTGGACTCCTTCTTCATGTTTCCCCACCATAAGTTCTCTCAAAGATCACGGTACATATTAATACTTCCAGTATGGATGGAGAAAGATGAGCTATATGAATTATAAAATAGATCTTTCTTTACCTCAGATGATGAAGGAATACATATTCTTTTTCTAAACCAAATGATATCATCTTCATCGATGTTGAATTCATGAAGCTTCCCCTCTATTACTGCTTTTACCTTATTTTGAAGCTCCAACTCATCTCTTTGTGCCTCCTTAATCCTCTCTTGGATATATGGTTGAGAAATAATTTGGTAAAGTTAGGATGTATTATCTTTCATTATGATTTCTAGGTCCATCCTTTTCATATCCAAGAAAATAGTGTATTTCTCAATCTACATCATGGATAGATTAGTAGGTTCTTTTCTACTAAAAGCATTAGCTACCATATTTACCCTTCTAGGATGGTAGTGAATAAATCAATCATATTCCTTGATTAGATCTAAACATCTTCACTAATGCATGTTTATATCCTTATGTGTTAATATATACTTCAAACTTTCATGATATGTATATATATGACATTTTCCCCTTATAGTTAGTGTCTTCATATCTTCAGAGAAACGATGACTACAGCTAACTCTAGGTCATGAGTAGGATAATTCTAATCATGGGACTTTAAATATTGAGATGCATAAGCAATCACCCTATCATATTTCATAAGGAAACACCCAATAATTTTTATATATGAATCACTATAGATGAAAAATCCTACCCCACCAGAAGGTAAAGTTAGCATGGGTGAACTAACCATCCTCTTCTTCGGTTCTTGGAAAATTTATCCACCCTACTCTGTCCATATAGAATTAAATAACTTTAGAGTTAACTTGGTTAGGGGATTATAAATCCATGAAAATTTCATTACAAACCATCTATAGTATCTCACTGGACCAAGGAAACTATGAACATTGATTGTAGTAGTGGTACATGGAAACTCCTCGATGGCCTTTTTCTTGGAAGTACCAACTGAGATTCCTTCATTGGTCACAATGTTCCCTAAGAATGAAACTTTTTGTAAATAGAACTCACATTTTATAAATTTACCAAATATATTCTCTTTCCTTAGAGTTTTTAATATAACCCTTAGATAATCCTCATGCTCCTCATGAATTTCGGAATATATCAGAATGTCATTAATAAATACCACCACAAATTTATCAAGGTAATATTTAAATTCACATTCATCAAATCCATAAATATATCAATATAATTATTCAATCCAAAGGAAATAATAATAAACTCATAATTTCCATATCTTGTTCGAAAGGTAGAATTTATGATATCTTCTTTCTTAACCCTTAAATGATGATATTTCGATTAGAGTCCAATATTGGAAAATTATTTAGCACCATGAAGTTGGTCAAAAAAATCACTAATCCTTGTAATAAGACATTTTTTCTTCACTTTAATCCCATTAAGTTCTCTAAAATTAATGAATATACACATTGATCTATCCCTATTCTTTAAAAATAGAATAAGTTCTCCCTATGAAGACACACTTGACTAAATAAAACCTTTCCCCAAAAGATCTTGAAGTTACTTAGTTAATTCTTGTAACTCCACATATTTCATTATATACAGGGTTTTTAATATTGGCTTGGATCCATGTATGAGTTCAATGGAGAACTCTACCTCTATTTATAGGGGATTTCTAGGTAACACTTTGGAAAATACATCAATGTATTCTCAAATGGTGTGTACATTTTCTATCTTTATACATTCTCTTTATTCTATTTATTCACTAATAATTTCTATAAATAAGGATAATGATAGGTGCTTCTAGATAGAGTTTGGGCTTAAATATTTGTCCTCTGAAAATAAATTTCGGTTTTTCATTCAAGACTTTGAGATTTCCTTTCTTATGAAATTTATTTTATCATTATACTTGGAGATCCATTTTATCCTTGGTATAGTTTTGGATTCAATCATGGTAATTACTACTAGATTTTTGATGAGATTGCACTCAATAAAGTTAATACTATAGTTTATATAAAAAGTTGATGCTTGGATAATCCCTCTAGGAGTCTTTACCGATAACTATATTTCTATAATTTCTTATTTTGGTTCTAAATTATTTTCAAACATATATAAAATAAAGGAACGTGTAGAACCAAATTAAAATAAAGTACTTTCTAGATTTGATAGAACAAAGAGAGTACCTTCCACTATATCATTTTTATTCTATAATTTATCCATTGTGATTGTAAAAGCATGAACTTACTCCCTAAGACTATAATGAGGTGTATTGTGGTTACCCTATATTATCTTCAAATTTGGAAATCGATTTGAAAAGTGTCTAATCTATCCACACTTGGAGCATTGAACTTCTAATAAACCAACTCGGGTTAATCAAACCAGTCACTCAAGTCATCCCATCACAGGGAGTGGTAAAACAAAGATAACAAAACTAGTCTCGTATATAAGAAAAATAATACAAACAACTAGAGTACAAATCAGAAACAATGGGAGATAAAACTGATCCAAATAGTCTAAATAATAATAAAAGACGAGTATAGAAAAAACTAGTCTCCATGTGACTAAAAAGCACCTCCAAACTATCCCAAAATGAAATATCATCGTAAAGAGAATCCCACATGCTACAGAATTCTCTTCCCTTTACCTAAATCCTACAAAACAAGGTCTATAGTCACCCACAATCATAAGTAGGGTGTGAGAAATATATCCCAATAGGATACCACCAAGAGATATATAAAAGTTATAATAACAAGAATACATAAGTCCAACATTTAAAATACTTTACAATAATTTTAATAAATAAAAAATTTGAAAGAATTTTTCAAGTGGTCCTTGTGTTTTCAAAAAATGCGTGTCATATTTTCCAAATTTAGAAACAAAGTAGTTAAATATACTGAAATATAAATATACATGTGAGCCAACATATATGAAATAATCAATCATGTAATAAACAATCAGAAAAAACAATGAACCTACCAATTAGGCTCTATCCTAGGGGACAATACGTACTAGACACTCATGAGACTAACAAGGAATAAGGTTGGATCTTACTAACATAGAGGCCTACCATAGACCATTGACATACAAGATGTTACCTCCTAGTGGTTTCACACACACTAAGGCTACCTATATCTCTATCTTAACATACCCAAGGTTCCCATTGTGTAATGTTTGTCAATTTCTATTTTAAAAACCAAGCTCACATTTTTATAAAACAATTTAAAATCCAAAGCAATCTATTTTAGGGTTTGAAAATCCATTTTTTATTTCAAATCAAGTCAATTTTTTTTTCAAATCACAATCCCTATTAAAATGAAAACTCTTACCCTTTTTCAATTTTCAATGCATGAAATTCCACTTGAAATTTCAAGAAATAAATATGAAAAACAAGAAATTCAGAAAATTATAACAATTAAATAGATCCACCTACCTTAGAAACATAGAAAACCTAACCACATTTGACAATGGGGACTAGAACCCAAGATAATGACCTTCCAAAGCTAAGAACACCAAGAATCTAAAGTGAAATGATAGAAAAACATATTCAAAAACAAAACCATATCCTAAACACAGTTGAAAACATAACTAAATAAAGATAAAAAAGGAGCATTAACCTAGAGAAGATAATTTCAACCCCAATGGTGATCAATCACTGAACAAATACTGCAAAAGAAGTCACCTAAAAATCACCTAGGGTAAGAGTTGTGGTTGATAGGAGAAGTCAACAAAAGAAAATGAAGCCTAAAACACCCGTACAACACCCTAAAAACATTAACTCATGTAATTACACAATGTGTAATATTTTACACATTGTTAATCCATTTTATTTTATGTTATACTAAAAAATTCATCACCTTTTAAATTAAAAACTAGATTTTCACATTACAGAATGTGTTACATTTTCACATTGTGTAGTCCAGTTCATGACATATTTCAAGCAACCATTACACATAATTTAATCTAATTAAAAATCATGTAACTATCTAGAAAATAGAAAAATGTTGATGGAAAAGCTGAAAATCCAACAAATCCTTGACTTAACAATTACAGGTATCCTCCCAATTTGGGGTCAAAAAAACTTACCCAATGAAAAAGGAAAACTGAAAATAGAGATTATAACATACCTAACAGAAAGGAAATGGGGAATTACAATCTCCCCACCATAAAATCTTCTTATCCCTATAAATATCTCAATATCCTGGATTGGAAAAAAAGATTAGGAAATTTTTGCCTCATCAATGACTCATGCTCTCATGTCTCATGGTGATCTTATTCACACTCCCACAATACTGAAGGAACCGGGACCCACAGCGGAAGTTGATGAGCTAGATATTTAAAAAATTTCATCGAAGAGATGACAAAACTTGTCTTCATTGATGATCCAAGCCCTAGTAAGGTCTAAGGATCTCACGTAAATTATAAAGATCACAAAATTAAACTGAATAACATACCCATTTCTGATCTAAAGTCATGGTCGACTATAACTTGTCGCAGGAGATCGTTGCTTGATGAATCCATATCAATATCCTTCTAGATCATCCAAACGCACTTCAAAAAATTTTGATAGCACTGATCATCGAATTCTGGGTGCTATCACAGCGATCCGATGATATCTTCAACGTTTTGATGATCACCGCATCGAGATACCTTCAATGCTTAAGAAAGATCTTGAACCGAGTTCTTGGATCGAGATTCTCTCTCTCTCTCTAGAGAGTGGGAGGAGAGGGAGGGTCTGGTTTTCATTCCATAAATGAATGAATCATATTTGGTGAGAGAGCCTCTCCCTGTATATATAGTGGAGTTTCCAAATACCCAGTTGGGTTCCCCAGCTCCCATTTATTTCAACGTCCACTAAATAAATAATTATGATGAACTAATATACATAAATATTATTTATTATTTTATCACACACCTGTAATATATATAAAATATATTACATGATAAAAAATCATCCATTTAACTTAACTCGCTATCCTACAATATCAAAAGAACCTTAAATATTAATATAATATTTGTTCGATTAATATTTTTCTCATATTTACTTACCTTCTAAATACATTAAACAAATTCAATCTAATTACTCATATTTGAATAATAATTAATTTATTTATTTATCACTGATCGATAACTTGTACAACACTCAGACTCTGTGGTGGGGCCCACCATGCCCAATATACCTATTCATCTGAATATGGTGGATTCTTGAATATGCTATTGTGTGTGACCCTCTAGGCCTTTATCTCAATAGTAGTGAATAAAATCCACAGACCAAGAGTGGAGTCTAGAAACTCATCCAGGCCCCTAAAGAGATAATGATATTCATAGAAACAACTACCCTTTTATGAACATGTATTGTGTAATATAATATCTTAGTCATTAAACATATCATAAAGCAGGAAGCACACTTGTTTCATCGTCCCTTTCTTGCTTTATTATTTGCTGAAATATTCAGATAGATTTACCTTTCAACTGCTTTGGCCAAAGACTTATGAATGTAGCACCATCCTGATCAACCAGGACTGAGATATACAACTTACTTAACCTAGAAGCGAAAAAACCTTTCTTTATCATTCAACCAAAGTCAGACCACCAACGACGCACCCACCACAAGCTACCTTGCCAGGATTTCAAAACCATGGTTTTTTCCTTGCATCAAAGTACATAATCAAATGGTATACATTGGTAATGATCTCAAGTTAGGATACCAATACACATATTCATAGATAGAAGAATCCAATGATTCCCAAAACATGTGGTGTTTCTATTGGCGATTCAGTCCTCATGAACTCACTACTAGAGATCACCAAGTGTGGACTTTATGGGAAGAAGTATCAATGCTTATAAGCACCTAGCACCTGATAGTCAAACATCAATTGTGTGCAATCGTTATAATTCATCTAGACCATAGGACCCTTGTTTAATATTAATGTCATTGTATCTCAAGGTTCTCATTATATCTTGGGATATGATATGGTAATTAATCTGGGACATTACCATTAAATAGTGGATGTAGAAATATCTGCACTGTAATAGTATGAAAACATCATTTATATCTAAATGTATACATGATGAGGTAATCAAAAGTAATGTATAGTTGGTTCTAGGGAACCCACTATTTAAACACTCCCACTTGCACTAGATCCAACATACTAACCATACTTATTAGCTAATCACGTAATAAAGATCATGTTTCTACTGAGTAATGGCTACAGTTGTTGGGCCTTCCACATTTCCTCCATGTGGTTATTCTGCTATATGCAACCTCATCTCCCTTATTAAAACTTTTCAAGAGATGGTATCCCCATGTATATCTATTTTATCTATTGTCAAAACTTGACATCTTGGCTAGTAATAATATCATAATTTATATTATGATAATACTTTACTTACTAGGTGCAATTCTAAGAATTGAAATAAATCATTGCATTTGATAACTCCTTCTTAACTGCTTTAGAAGCTGCAACATACTCAGTATTTGTAGGTATGGATACTACTGGATTTTATGATCTTGACTCACACATCACCTTATCCTAATTATGGTACTATATCAAATTGATCTAAGGAAGACTAGTTTATGTCCCAATATAACTAATATCTTATTTATCCACTTTCTAGGTACATATCTATTGTACTTTCCCAAGTACAATCAGACAGTGCTGACCACTTTACTTATAGTTCTCCTAGATATAATTGATATCTACCTACCATAAAGTATTTCCTGGAAATATCATTTCTTGTACATATCATGGAATACATGATTGATCCATCGCTGAAGCGTATGGAAATCAACTCACAACTTCAATCTCTTCCCGTGTTCTGAACATGTCAACCTAGAGAGATTAATCCATGTGACATTGGAAACAATTATGAACTTTAATTGTTTCAATTTGTATTTTTCAACACAATGTCACCATATATATGATTGACTAGGTCCAAGAAACCATTATATCTACCTCAGTATATCTTGTTCCCTAGAACTTAGGTTTCTGCTTTAATTCAATCACTAGAGAATTAATTTTATCCTGGTCTTAACTAATTGTAAGACCAATATCTATTTTCCATATGTTGTTGAACATATTTCACTTGGAAAACTATGGCGCTCCCACTTTCCTTTAGTAGACACATGGAAAAGATTCATTCCAAATGAATGATCTAAGATCTTATTTCTTACTTTAATCCTGAACTTGATTTCAGTAACTTGAAACCTTCATTGGCATTTGATGATGTCATCATCTCTTTCTGGTTTCATCATATAGACACCTTCCACAAAATTTGATTTTGACATCCAATGACCAATTTAATGATCTTAGAAGTTAGCTATGAAAAGTAAAATTCTAATGGATTTAGGCATACCGAATTGGTATTACCAATATAGCCTTATTGGTACCACACTTGTACCATCCATGTATCAACTCACTTGAATACCCACTACAGTTTTCAATTTATAAGCCCCTTTTAAATTTGATACATGGGATATATTATTTAATTTTAATTAATCTTGTCAATATTAGCTAATTTTCATATAATTATTCCTTATAGGAATTATTATTCTCAATGAATAATTTATCACTGACTGTAGTGAATATAAAACCATCACCATGGTATAATCCTTCTTATGCAGTATGTATCTCTGAATCATTCTTGTTCCACATACACCTGTGGAACTTGTTTTTATGCCTACCATTTGTTCAACTTGAGAATTGACTAAACCCAGGTCAATATTTGTCCCACTATCTCAAGTAGAGATGTGCACCCTCTTTATAGAAATGAATTTTATCACTTTAATACCAATTTTCTATCTTAGGGATTTATTTAATATCCTAAGGAAATATTAGAACAATTACCTTATATGCACAATGTGTTTAACTTAATGAATGTTTTTTTAAACCCTAAAAAACTATTTTCATATAAACACATGTCCTATGACATAATGGATTTTCATCATACTATGACTCGTATGATATCCATTTATCATTTTTTAGTTGTCATATTAGTTATGGGATTTCTCTGTTATTTACAAAGCACGTCTTGAAATATAATAGAAGTTTCTTAAAATTGTAACATTGATATTACTTGCACCATTACATTGATTCATAAAATGTGAATTTATGAATTGATCCATGATAAATTTTTTTGACTAATGTTAACATGTAAGTCTGATCATCAATCATACTTATGAACATCAATGTTGTGATGTAAATATGGTAATGTGTGTTTAGGAATTGCTCCATGCTACATTATTATGATCGATGAATGGTTGGTCAAGATATTCTTCGGCATACCAATAAAAATCACCTTATATCTTGTGACCATGCCTATACTTTACTTTCATATTCTTTAATAACTCAAAGGAATCTTATGAAGTATCTTTACCTCTAGCTTTCCTTTGGAATAGTTTGTGCTCACTTGTTGAACTAACCCTGGAAGCTTTATGGAATACCTTTATTTTTAAAGGTTTCTTTGTCTAAAATAAAGATGTAAAAAATACCTAAGGTGTTTAGTTGTGTCGATCCTAAATACCATACTAGGTATATTCTTGACATCCACTTTTAGTTTTACCTAAAAAATAATTATCTTACCAAAAACTGGGTAATTCTTACATTTTACATTCATTATGTATTGCCTTTGATTCAAGTATTTATGAACTATTTGTTGAGTATGTTACACTACAAACAACATTTATTCTTTAACATGGAATAATGTCTCATTATGTCCAAAACGGCGCGTGAGATAAATATTTTGGTTATACTCAACAACTTGTTCAACTAGAATCATTCACTTGGAAATTAGAAGTTATGTGTTTCTCACCATTGAATTAGGAATCACCCTTTCTCAACTACTTGGAGAAGACAATTTAATTCTTATAATATTCTTATACTTACTTGGTTACTGTATTTAAATACACATATTTTATTGGAATATTTTATTCAATACCCAATAAGTATGTTAGAAACATCAACATGGTGAATATATATATATTGAAGAAAAAGTGGGTTCTTTCTTATTCAATTAAATTCATTTCATTTTTAAACCTCCATAATTTTTATTTCATAATATGTGATGAAAATAACCATCTGTTAAATAACCAACCTCATCATTAAAATTTGTTTTGAATGTGCCTTTGGCATTGTAATTTCTATTAGCCTTTTTTATTTGTCTTCCAATTTATTCACCATAAGAACTAAAGATGGTATTTTCTTCAATATTCTTATTACTTGGAAAACATTACCTAAAAGTTAATAAAGTGTCTACTCCATCATATTTGTTTTTACTCTTAAATGAAACTAGATTAATTGGGAGTAAGAATGATATGTCATGAAATATCATAGTCTACCTTTCATGTTTACACAAATCAAGTGTAATCATCACATTAAAAACTTACTTCACTTTCTCCTCGTAAACTTTTTGGAGATGAGACTACATGTGATATCATCAATGTCATGATGTAGTGACTGCAAATATCATCGGATGTGAATGATAGAATTATGACTGAACCATCATATTCTATATTCATGAGTCTCTTGTAAGAAATTTTATACCCACACTTCATGAGTTGTCTTAACAAGAAAGGACATCAACACCTTGATTTTCCTATATTACAGTAATATGTGCAAGCACCTGTACTACACTTATAAATTTATGCTAGTTTGGACATTAACTTTTTCCAATATTTATCATAGTTTTACTTATAGTATTGATTTCCATTTTTCTACAAAAATAAACTTCAATAGATTATAAATTTTATATTAATTACTGAATGAGACATTACTGATTAATTTAGTCATTAAATATCTCCCACTATTTTATCGAATCCTAGGAACCCTCTATACTAGAATCAAAATACTCTATCGCTTGAGTGTTCTAGTGGCAAGGATCCCTGAACCTCCCCTTATAGTCTAAAATATTTGGCTATGACACTACTCAGATGGTTCAAGGTAGGCGTTTGGTAGGCCAACTGCATTAACTTGTGGTTCCTTGATCTATTGAGTGAAATCTCAGCTTCAAAAATCTTAACTTTATTTACTCAATGTTTGCCTCTAAAATTAAAACAAGAAAGTTTTTTCTATTTATTTATTACAATTTTAGTTAATTCAACCCACCACTCTCATAATAACTCCTCAGTAGTAAGAGGCACCCTCAGTTTTTGTCATGACCGACACCCCGAACACCAGGTTTTGTTCAAACTAGAATGGTGGAAGGTTGTTATGAGTTAATATTTCTTTGAGGGTTTTTTTTGTTTTTCTCTCAAAGAATGTAATCCATTTCTATTAATCTTGTTTATCTATATTGTCATGCTCACAACTAAACATTAATAAAAAAACACAAGTCACTTCTTTATGCATTTTATTATTTATTATTTTATATTTTTTCCCACTATTGTAAAATGCATAAAATAATAAATAAATTCATAAAGGTAAATCACTACCCGACTGGTCGTGAGCATCTAAATGACCTAGGGGCATTAAACTTGAGTTGAATCTTGACACTTGATGCAGATCACCCATGTTCTGTATATCTATTTCACATCTGAAGTATCACCTTGTCTTGGCAGGGTCCACGTCACGTCTTGGAGTACCGCCTCATCTTGGAGGGGTCCACATCACATCTTACATCGTCTTGGATAGTGTAAACCACCTCATATTTATGGGGTCCACATCATACACCGTCTTCATCCGAAGTACAAATATACTCATGTGCAGGTGAGGGGGACGAAGGGTATAAATGTACACCAGATAAAATTGGGTGCTCAAGCCCTTATACATTTTAACCAAAAATAAATATGATGCAAAGACAATCTATTTAATTAATTATAAACATTGTATGTAGTTAAAATAAATAATTAAATAAATGAAAACATACGTGGGTCGGTGCTCAAGACTAGTAATCAGGTAAAATAATGCGTGATTAAATGAAATTTCATTAAATAAAGTACAAGGTTTGTTAATTAAATTAAATGAATTAAGTAATTCAAATAATTTAATTATTTATTGGTCTGATAATTAATTTAATTTTAATTTCATAAATAAATTAATTAATTAATTAATTTAATTAGTAAATTAAATTAATTTGTATTCCCAGGTATTAAAATTTATTAGTAACCAAAAATTAACATTTTAATCAATTTAATTTAATAAAATTAAATTGATTATAAATATTAATTTGCAGGCCTCGAAAACCCCATACAGGGCCTGTGTGGGTCAGATCGAACCCACGCAGGCCCATTCCAGGTTATTCAGGACCCAACTAGGCCAGGTCAATCCGTCCATACTTGTTCTGGGTTGGTCTGATCCATCCATCCCTCTTCAGGGTAAATCTTTCCTATGAAAAAACTTGTAGGCAAAGCAGGGGAACCTCCCGAATCCAGGTCGGAGGTGTCTGGGAAGCACCGCTGGCGGCGGAAGGAGCGGGTTGTAGCGGTTCGGCAACAACTAGATCTGGTCGCTCGGTCAGCTAGGATCTAGCTGGCATGGTGGACTAGAGATTTTTTGAGGGGAGGACGGCAGTCGAGACCGGCACGCAGTGTCGTGAGGTCTTCTTGGTTATAGGTTGATGAGGCAAGGGGGTGCATGATGGTTGTGTGGCATCCAGGAGACCTAGAAAAGGTGGCAGTGCTACCACAGGCTAGAGCTGGGAGGTGACGGTGCCAGAGTTGTGGTGATCGACGGGCCTCAGGGAAGTCAGAGCTGAGCGTGCCAACTAGATCATGGTTGGGATCTATCTAGCACATATATTGTGGAGGCATTAAGGAGGTAGTCGGTAGGGTGGGGAGCAGGGAGGTGGTGTCTTCCGCAAGAGGAAGAGGATAAGGAGGAGGGGTTGTCGCGCGACCCCCCTTTTTTTCCTTTTTTTGTGTTTATTTCCCCATGCGCTGCCCCCACCCCTTTTAACCCCCTTTTTATTTTTTATTTCTAAAGTCTCCCCACCCTTTTTCTTTTAAAAAAGTACATGCCCCTCTTTTTTCCAAAGGATAACACATTAGCCTCAATATAATAATAATAAAATTATTAGAATAAAATAATAATTTGTTATTATTATTTTTTTATAATAATTATTATTATAATAATAAAATTATTATGAATTATTATAATAAAGGTATGAAAATTATAAAAATTTTCAAATTATTATTTTAAAATCATTGGAACTATTTCTGAGGAATAATCACTGATCGAAACTTGATCAATTCATCAGGATGAATAAAATTTAATACCCGATATCAAATCGCAAATTCGATTCAATCCAAAAATTTAAAATGTCCATAACTCGGTCATTCGAAATCAGATTAGCATGTGGTTTGAACTGTTGGGACATATTTCAAAACCTCTACTTAATTTCAATTCAAAATAATTTTTTCTAGAATCATAAAATATACATGTTCGCTCTAATAACATTTTAAGGAACCAGGGCCCACAGTAGAAGCCGATGGGCTGGAGGTTTAAAAAATTTCAGCGACGAGACAACATAACTTGTCATCATCAATGATCCGAGACCAGATAAGGTATGAGGATCTTGTGTAAATTATAAAGAGAAAAAAATTAAATTTAATAACATACCTGTTTCATATTTGAATCTGCGGTCGACTACAACTCATTTCCTGTAATCTTTGCCTGAAGGATCCATAGAAGGATCCCTCAAGATTTTTCACACGCACTTAAAAAATCGGTAGGAGCACTAATCATCGAATCTTGGGTGCTAGTGCGGCGACCCGATGATATCTTCAACATTCTAATGATCACTGCATCGAGATACCTTCAATGCTTGAGAAAGATCTTGAACCGATTTCTTGGATCGATATTCTCTCTCTATCTAGAGAGATTGAGGAGATAGAGGCTCTAGTTTTCATTCCATAAATGAATGAATCATCTTTGGTGAGAGATCCTCTCCTTATATTTATAGTGGAGTTTCCAAATACCCAATTGGGTTCCCCAGCCCTTGTTTATTTCAATGTCCACTAAATAAATAATTATGATGAACTAATCTTCATCAATATTATTTATTATTTTATCACATACCTATAATATATATATATAATATATTATGTGATAAAAACTGATCCATTTAACTCGACTCATTACCCCACAATATCGAACGAACCTTGAATATTAAAATAATATTCATTCGATTAATATTTTTCTCATATTTACTTAACTTGTAAATATATTAAATAAATTCAATCCAATTATTCATATTTCAATAATAATGAATTTATTTATTTATCGGTGATTGATAACTTGGACTAAACTCAGACCCTGTGGTGGATTCCACCAATCCCAATATACATATTCATCTGAATAGGGTGGATTCTTGAATACACTATTGTGTGTAACCCTCTAGGACCATATCACAATAGTAGTGAATAAAATCCAAAAACCAAGAGTGGAGTCTAGTAACTCATCAAGGCCCCTAAAGAGATAATGATATTCATAGTAACAACTACCCTCCTACGAACACGTACTGTGTAATATAATCTATTTGTCATTAAATATATCATAAAGTAGGATGCACACTTGTGTCGTCATCCCTTTATTACTTTATTATTTGTTGATCTATCCAGATGGATTTACCTTTCAACTGCTTTGGAAAAAGAGTTATGAAGGTAGCACCATCTTGATCAACCAGGTCTGATATATATAACTTCCTTAACTCAGAAGTGACAAAACCTTTCTTGATCATTCAACCAAAGTCATACCACCAACGACGCACCCAACACAAGCTACCTCGCAACAATTTCAATACCATGGTTTTTGATTTTGATCAAAGTATGTAATCAAATGGTATACATTGGTAATGATCTCAATTTAGGATACCAATACACAAGTTCATAGATAGGAACAACCAATAACACCCAAAACATGTGGTGTTTCTATTGGAGGGTCAGTTCTCATGATCTCACTACTAGAGATCACCAAGTGTGGACTTTGTGAGAATAAGTCTCAATGCTTATGAGCCCCCATCACCTGATAGTAAAATATCAACTATGTCCAATCATTATGATGCATCTAGACCATAAGAACTTTGTTTAATATTAATTTCATCGTATCTCAAGGTTCTCATTATAGCCTGGGATCTTCTATAACCTTCTGATATGAAAATTAATCTAGTAAATTATTATTTAATAGTAGATGTAGACATATATACACTAGAATGGTAAGAAAACATCATGTATATATAAATATATACATGATATGTTAATCAAAATTACTTCATAGTTGGGTCTAGAGAACCCACTATTTCTATAAGTACCTAGACCAAGGGGATCATTTTACTACATAGTACCTTATCCTCTCAATCCAAAATCTGAATTGGCTGCTCAATCAAAGTGGTATCGAGATCAAGAACAAAATCCTCCCATCTAATCACATGGGAAGGATATGTTATATACCTCTACAACTGAGAAACATGAAACACGTCATGTATATAAGTCAATCCAAATGGTAAAATAAACTGATAGGCCACATGCCCCAATCACTCAATGATCTCAAAGGGGACCACAAATCTCGGTGCCAACTTACCCTACTTACCCAATCGGCGATGTCCCAAGTGAGGTGAAACTATGAGAAATACTTGATCACCAACTTCAAACTTCAATAGTTTATGCTGACAGTCTACATAAGATTTATGATGACTCTATGCCATGATCAAATGCCTTTTGATCAACTGCACCACCTTTGTCATCTCCTGAAAAAAACTTGCCCCAACCAAGAACCACTCTCCCAACTCTACCCAATATAAGGTAGATTAGCATGGTCATCCATACAAAGAATCAAATGGTGTCATCCTGATCAAATCCTGATAACTATTTTTATATTCAAACTCAACTAAAGTCAAATTTCTAACCCAAGATCCACCAAAATCAAGCACACAAGCCCAAAGAATATCCTCAAGAACCTGGATAGCCCTCTCTATCTATATATCCATCTTTGGATGATAATTCATGCTCAATTTCAACTAAGAAATCATTTAATTCTACAAACCTTTCCATAATCTGGATGTAAACCTTTATTCCCTTTCAAAAACAACTTTATAGGGAACTACATGAAGCTTCACAATATCTTAGATATTAAATTCCCCAAGTTGTTCCACTTTTTGTGTTTCCTTTATTGGAAATAAATATGTTGATTTAGTGAGTCTATCAAAAATCGCCCGAATTGAATCATTCCCACTAGGATTTCATGGTAAACCAATGATGAAATCTATGTAAATATCACCCCACTTCAATGTCGTAATGGGTAAAGGCTGTAACAAACCTATAGGTCTCTGGTGTTCAGACTTAACTGTTTGACAAGTGAGATATCTTGATACAAAATATGAAACTGATTATATCATCCCGAGCCACCAATAATCATAGAACATATTTGCAGCCACACAAACCAACATGATTGGTGTCCACTATCTATAAACTCATATATTAAGGAAAATAGAACAACCAACTTGCTCTGAAAGTAAAAATCTCCACTGGGAGACTGAGACAACTCACATGAGATCTCCCCATCATTTAGGATTTCTTCTAAGTGTCATATTTCAGTGTCTATCGTCTTCTCAAGTCAAACTTACTCATCAAAATATGATTCAATTTTTATCGAATCCAAGAACACCTATCCACTAACCTCCTCCACTCCCAATATCATCTCAAAAAACAAACTCATCATAGGCCACTACTCAACTGATTCCTTCATGGCTTGTGTTGGTAAATTTTTGCTCAGTGCATCAGCCACCACATTCCCTTTCCTTGGGGTATATACAATATCAAAATCAAAGGTCTGAAGATACTCAACCCAGCATCTCTGTCTTATGTTCAAATCTCTCTGAATGAAAATATACTTCAATCATTTGTGATCATAATATACCATAAATCTCTCTCTAGAGAGATAGTGCATCCATGTTTTGAGCATATGCATAAAATTTTCCAACTCAAGATCATGGGTAGGGTAGTTCTTCTCATGTGGGAATAAATGACATAATTCATAAGTCACAATAGGTTTCCCCTACATCAAGACACATCCAAAACCCATACTAGAAGCATCATAGAAAACATCATATCTTGAACATGGTTTTGTGAGAAAAAAAATTGGTTTTTAATTCAACCTCATCTTCATCTCCTCAAAATATCTCTAAAACTAGTTATTTAATTAAAACCTTACACCCTTTCAGGTTAAAGATATCATCAAAAATGTAATCTTGGAGAAGTTTCAAACAAACTGACTATAGTAACCTACCAAACCCAAGAATATTCAGATCTCAAAAACATTTCTGGTCTACTTCCAAGATATAAATTCCTATGCATTTTCAGGATCAACTGAGATTCCCCTCTCAGATATCACATACACTAGAAAATTCACTTCCCAGATCCAAAACTCACACTTGGAGAGCTTACCATATAGATGATGTTCCCTCAAGGTATGAATAATGGTATAAAAATGGTCTATGTGTTCCTCCTCTATCTTGGAGCACACCAATATATCATCTATGAACACAACAACAAAAGATTTCAGGAACCGATGAAATATTCGGTTCATCAAAACCAAGAATATCACCATAGAATTAGTGAGTCTGAATGGAATAACCAAAATCTTAAAATTCCCATGTCAGTTCCGAAATGTTGTCTTGGGTATATCCTCTTCTAAGAATCTCAAATGGTGGTACCCTAACTAAAATTTAATCTGATAAAACCAATGATCCCCTCTCATATAATTGAATAGATCATCAATTTTGGGTAAAGTATACTTGTTCTTAATGGTCACTCAATTCAACTTATGATAGTCAATAAAAATTCTAAGAGTTTTGTCTGCCTTGTTAGCAAAGAGCATAGGTGAATCCCATAGTGACACACTAGGATGAATAATCCTTTCACCTCCAGGTCCTCAAGATGGACTTTAAGTTTCACCAATGAAACGGGTGCCATTAAATATGATGGAATATAAATGGAAATAATTCCAGGTAACAAGTCGATAATAAATTTGGCCTCTCTCTATGGCGGAAAACCATAAAAATAATCCAAAAAGACCTCAAGGTATGCACAAATAATAGCAGGTAGATGACCAACCAAGCATAGATCAACTGCGTCAAGTAACATTTCTGAAAACTGAAATGAGATAATACTGGCATCAATAACAACTATTCATCCCTTCCCGGTCTAGAGTCACACTCACCCTAGAAAACATGAATGACCCCATCAATAGATAAGAACTACACCTAATGGTAATAATAGTCTATCTGGGTGTTTATGATAAAGATCCAATCTATTCTAATGATTAATTAAAAGATGTCAAGATGAAGAACTAGGAAGTCCCAACCCACCTCAAAGTCACATATCACCACCCGACACGTGGGATATTTGAAACCTTATTCAGACCTATTTCCCAAAGGCATGGAAAGATCTAATAAGAATGGCATAAGATCCAAACAAAATCCCAACACATCAACCAATTTTGATAATATCAAAGAATGATTAACACATTTATCAAACAAATCTAGCACTATAAAAGTTGAAATAAACATTCTACCTCTAATAGTAGTTGTCCCTACTTTAGATTCCTCTAGAACACACTCTACTGTGTAAAGTCATCTGAACATAGCAACCTAGACATCCCCCTTGGGTTGATGATGAGACACACCACCCTTAGAAGCTTTAACATGAAACTCAGACCCCTTGGTGAAAGTGTATCCTTACTTACTACCTTGGGACATCTTATCACAGAAACACTTCATATGGATAGATTGTAACACCCCAATCTTCTACGGTACGCTTCTCTTTGAATAATGCGATAGCGTGTGTTGTACGCAACACCGAGTTCTAACAACCAATCAAACTAGCCGTTATGAATAGTAATACCTACTTTTTAAAATTATATATATTTTATATTTCAAAATGGACTTCATTTTTGGATTCGGAATATCTAATTTAGCCTAAGGTGAAATTTTGGTACTTTTCGGATAACTTTCATATTTTGATGAATAGTGAAAATTACTAAATTTTAATTAAAAACAACTTTTTTAATAAAAATAATTAATAGTGATAAATTATGAATTTTAGTAGTTTTAAAGTATATTTAGAATATATTTTTACCATTTAATATAATGTTGGTCATTGGACATAATTTTACAATTAAACCAAACATAAACAAGTGTCAATCTTTTGATAGTTATTATCTCTTAAAACACGCTTTTTGTTTTGACAGCGGGAATTAATTTTAAATTAATTTCTGCCACTTCTGTGTTTAGAATTTAGGAAAATGGATTCCATATTTGGAATCAGGATGTTCAAATTGTGTAAATAGGTAACTTTTATTTTTAGACATTTTGAATAATTACTGCGGTAAATATTTTATTTACCATGGTTAAGGGTAAATCCGGTAAATAAGGGTTAAACAAAATAATATTATAATAATACTAAATTACCCTAAAACGTGTCTTAACCCTATTGGTTGATCCATGTTCGACCATGGACATCTTTGGGTCGATTTTGGGACCCCATGGATCCACTTGTAAGTGATAATGACACTTTATTTTAATTAAGTTAAAATGAATACAAAAATGACACAAGCATATATCTTTTAGAAAAACAATTGTTACATAGGGTTATATATGTTGGAATTTAGATTATAAATATTCATTAGAAAGATAAAAAGATTTCCTACATAATTATATTTTATTTATAATTTTTAGATATTAAATAATATATTTTATTTATGACACAATGATGATGCAGTAATTACTATAATAGTGAAAAATTAAAATAATTGATATTATAAATACCCAAATAAATATAATAATAAACTTTTAATGCATTAAACTAATTTTCTAGGATAATATGATATATTAGGATTTATTTAATTGACTTTGTTAGAAGTAATCAATCTGTTATGAGTTTCACAAAAATCAACTATTGAATAGTGTCAAAATTGACATAAAAGAGTTCTTAAAACAAATATTATATTATTAATTGATATTAAATTCCTAAAAATCTAAGGTTCGGCCAAGAGACTTATATCATGATAGTTTCATCATTAATGGACCACTTGGGGGTCTCTTGGATGTATATAGTAAGTTTATTAACCATATTATATAAAAATACAAAGAGACATTGTAAAAGTGAAACTAATTAACTTAGAGTTAATACATAAAGATAAGGTTAATATAAGTACCCAAACCTGTCTAAATTATATTGGTTGAGTGGTTTTCGACCTATCCCCACCTTAGCCTTTTAATAGTCAACTTTGGATCCATTGGAAATCGAATATGAATTTATTATAAATTAATATTTCTAGCTTTTCCAAAGGTTCCCCTCACCCCTCTTATAAAAGGGCACTCCTCCTTCTCATTTCTTCACACCTTAAAAGCCTTTTGGTTCGGCCAAACTCTGCCCAAATACTCTCCCAACATCCCTCACTACAACCTAGAGGCCTTAGTTTGATCAGAAAGCCAACCTAAGGAGCCCTTTTGATCAAATCAAAAGGAAGAACCCGAAGAAGAGGTAATGATTTCACCACCCTTTTCTAAGTTCCTTTCTTCTTCCACTTCCTCTTTATTTGTTCTTACCATTCTAAAATAATAACTCCAGTATCTTACATATACTGTGATGTTATTATAAATATGGTACAACCATATTCAGTATTCTATCCACCCTTTAAATAACATGTCACCATACGTGCGTACGTACGGCTTACCGTCTCCACGTCGTGGTGTAATTGTTATTCAATATATTATTATTTGGATGGGTATAATAATGATGTGTAACTCATGTAAATAATAAATATAACATGTTAAGGATTATGTATATATGATATACCATCCATTTATATATTATTTTAATATCAAAAGAATGATATTGTCGCTCGTGCGTACGTACGGACTACCGTCTCCACGAACGCGATGAGATTCATTCTCCATCGTATCCATTCAAGTATAATTATCATTTGATGATTTAAAAATGATGTTTAAGGACTTGATATCATTCTGTATATGAATAATATACAACCTATCCTTTACAAACATGTCTTATGTAACAAAACATATAAAATAAAACAAGTAAGTTAACACCCGATATAATGATAATACTAAGATATTATTATCAAATCAATATTAAAAGATCATATATGATATCATATTAATGTATATGATTCTTGTATAATTTAATAACAATTATTTCACCATTATACAGGAGGTTAACCTACCCCAACCAAGGAAAAGTACAAGGTAAGGGTTATTTCACAATCTCTTCATTATCCGAGGTTGTTTATATGTAATAATCTACTGGGGTCTCTTTATCATCCACATCCATGTTTCTTAAAAATGTATTTCAAAACATTTTTACTATTTACTAGAGTATGATTTAAAGTCATTTATACCCTTTTTGACTTTTATAAGTGGTTTATAAAGGAATCTTTCCGTCGTTTTCAAAACAAGGTCCCTTTTAACCTTTTCGACAGAATTAAGGTAAGAATGTTTTTTTTACTTATACGGCGGGTGCGGCTATTTTCCGCCGTTATAAAATCTTCAAAGCTTCCCTTACAAGATTATAAGATTATTTTCAAAGAAAATTTTTTATTTTATATGGATCTTAAATGATTTCAAAATAAAAGGAGATATTTCTTTAAAAAGAATTTTGATTTCATCTATGTCAACATCCTTTGATGGATTTTAAGATTATTTGAAGTTGATTTATTATGATACAAAACTTCTATATTGTATTGAAGTTTTTGTGATATGTTTGACTGTGGATGTTCTATTTTTATACCATTCATAGTTTATGGTGAAAGTATTGACATTTCGTATGCTAGTTTTAATACGAATTTTTATGTTATATTTAAACCTTTTCATATGGGAATGCATTGGACTTAATATGTGACGGGTGGAGCCTGCTATAGCTCCTCGATGCATCGGTAGGTCTCATGAGACAAACTAGTGTCTTGGCACAAGGCCTTGACAAAATCTTATTTTTAGTCTTGGCACGAGGCCTTGACTATGTGGTTATGATAGTCTGGCATTATGCATTCCAACATTATGAAAGTGGTTATTGATTTTTGCATGTGATTATTCGATTAGTAGAATATCCATGTGAGTAAGTAAATGGAATTATTTCATTTTATTTATGCCATACCATGTTGAAAGTTCATGTTTGAAAGGCTTTTGTTTTAGTTATACATTGCCTTAAAAGTTTATTCTTATTTATGAAAGTTTCTGCTATATTGTTATCCTTACTGGGCATTTGAGCTCACCCCTTTTCTATGTTTTATTTTTCCTAGGAAGGGAAGAAGTAAGTTATGAATGACCTGTAGGGATTTTATGAGGGGTTAATAGTGTGGATTGTGGAAACATTATGTTGTTGTATTAGTTTTTCATTTTATGATGTAATGTAAAACTTATGAATATATCTAGTGTTTCCAAGGCTACTAAACCAATCGGTCTTTCGAGATTTGATCATTCTTGTGATCATGCCAATGTTATGTAATAATGCACCGACTCTGGGTAACTGGGGTCGGGGCGTTACAGTTGGTATCAGAGGAAGTTTAGTACAAACCTTGGAAGCTAGATTTAGATAAACTCTGATTAGAGCACGTAGACCTAAGATGAACTTTGAGGATTAGTATAAAAGAACTTCCGAGAATTTTGGTATTGTAGAGATTTTGTGAGTTTTCCGAGCAATACATCCCTGTCTAGATATGAGCAGGTAGAGGCGGCTCTGGCACAGATGTACCTAGGGGTAAAACCCGAAAACACCGCTTTGAGCTAGACTCGAACGGGAACTGGTGCACGACAACGGGCCTTGCTGCACTCTTGGTTACGACACTCCCGGGGGATATGCTTAGGATAATTCTCATTTTCTTCACAAACCATTATGAAGGGTTTATGAGTATATACATCCTCAAAGGAGACATTTTTATGGATTATATCCATAAATAGTTCAATTTATGTTAAGTGTTTTATAAGTATGGGATTATGTATTTTGATTCATAAACTGATCTAGTTTATGCCATTGTTTAGAAATGGCGCCTAGTGGAAGAAATGGAAACCGTATCAATGCACGCACTCCATGTAGGGATTGCCCTCCTGCTCAAGATAATTATAGTGGGGCTGGTGATGCAACTGGTGCCGATCAGCTAATCACCATACTGGGACAACTTACTCATGTTATGAATAATAACCTTACCCGTATGGAGCACCCTGATCCGCAGCGTGGAGGATCAATGTTAGATCGATTCATGAGGCAACAACCACCAACTTTCAATGGGAGTACAAATCCCTTAGTAGCTGAGCAATGGATATTTTCCCTAGAGAAAATATTTCAGGCTTTGGGGAGTAATGAAAGGGAAAAGGTTATCATGGCAGTTTACCGCCTCACTGGAGATGATGATCAATGGTGGTCATTGATTCAAAACATGAAGGAAGATGATGAAGTATCAAATATGGAATGGAGGGAGTTCAAAGATCTGTTTTTAGAAAAATACTTTTCTCGCGACCATCGAGCAGATATGGAAAGGCAATTTCTGAGTCTGAGACAAAAGGAGGATGATAATGTCACAAAGTATGAGGCTAACTTTACAAGGTTAGCGAGGTATGCTGGAGATTATATTCACAACCCAAGAAGTAAGATTGATCGTTTATTTGATGGGTTAAAACCATTTCTCCGTCGAGCATTAGTCTCACAATCCTTTTCATCGTACGAAGACATTGTCTCATGTGCTATCAAGACCGAAAAGGAATTCTCTAAGTCTTATGACTTTAAAGCAAAGCAAGAGAAGAAGAGACCTACTGATCAATCTGGGAATGAAAATAAGGGGAAGAAGGGAAAGGTTGAATATCCATCTTGTGGTAAATGCGGGAAGAAACATCCTGGTACTTTCTTGAAGGGAATGGGAGTCTGTTACAAGTGTGGTGAAAAAGGCCACCAAGCTCATGATTGCAAGGGGAAGAAGGAAGCTACCAACGTTCAGTGCTACAATTGCAGGGAGATGGGGCATTATGCAAATTCATGTCCTAAGTGTCAGGAGAACTTACCTCAGAAAAGGCCAAGGGATCAAGGCCAGGCTTATGCTATCACTACTGCTGAGGTAGAAGCTCCGAAAGACGTGGTGGCAGGTAATTTAATGGTTTCCTCAAGTTTAGCAAATGCATTATTTGATTCTGGATCATCGCATTGTTTCATATCTTCCCAGTTTGCTAAGAAAATTAGATATTTCCAATTTGATTTAATAAGGGAGTTGTCAGTTAAAACTCCTAAGGGAAGTATCGTTGCAACAAAGTTTTGTGAATCAGTCCCCATTAGAGCACATAAATTTTCTTTATCTGCTGATCTCATCGTCATACCTATGATTGAGTTTGATATAATCCTCGGTATGGACTGGCTTTCGGACTATGATGCGAAGATTTATTGTAAGAAGAAAGAGGTTACGATTCTTGATGATAATGATAAGGAACACCTTATTTTTAGAGCAGAATCGTCACCACCTAATTCTTATTTAGATCCACCCCCATTAGCTCAACTTAATTCAATTATTGGGGAGGAAGAGAATGAAATAACTGTCGGTGAGGAAAGGAATGTTCAAATAGAGGATGTACCTGTTGTGAAAGAATTTGTAGATGTATTTCCGGAAGATTTACCTGGACATCCTCCAGAACGAGAAGTTGAGTTTTCCATTGATTTGATTCCTGGATCAAGGCCTATATCGAAGACCCCTTATAGAATGGCCACTGTAGATTTAGTCGAACTAAAGAAACAACTAGAGGAATTGAGTAATAAGGGATTTATTCGCCCTAGTGTTTCTCCATGGGGAGCCCCTGTTCTTTTTGTTAAAAAGAAAGATTGATCTATGAGGTTATGTATCGACTACAGGGAGATCAATGCTATAACGATAAAGAACAAGTATCCCCTACCTCGTATTGATGATTTATTTGACCAACTGCATGGAGCTCAATACTTTTCAAAGATTGACCTTCGATCTGGATACCATCAGTTGTGTGTGAAGAAGGAAGACATTCTGAAGACAGCATTTCGAACCAGGTACGGGCATTACGAGTTTACTGTAATGCCGTTTGGATTGACTAATGCACCCTCTGTATTCATGGATCTGATGAATAGAGTTTTCAAGGAGTATCTCGATGAATTTGTGGTGGTATTTATTGATGATATCTTGGTATAATCCAAAACCTACGAAGATCATGAAAATCACTTGCGCATTATCTTGAAGACTCTGAGGAGGCATGAATTATATGGGAAGTTTAGCAAGTGTGAATTATGGCTTCAGAAGATTGCTTTTCTTGACCATATTGTCTCTAAAGATGGAATCTCTGTTGATCCTTCTAAGACCAAGGCAATCCAAGAATGGCCAGCACCTACGAGTATAACTGAGGTACGCAGTTTTATTGGTTTGGCAGGTTATTATCGACGTTTCGTCCAGAATTTTGCCCGATTGGCTAACCCATTAACGAAGCTCACACGTAAAGGGGTTAAATTTGTTTGGACAAAAGAGTGTGAAGAATGTTTTGAAGAACTGAAGAGAAGATTAGTCAATGCTCTTATATTGACTCTACCATCGGGGAATGATGGGTTCGTTATTTATAGTGATGCATCAAAGAAAGGACTTGGTTGTGTCCTTATGCAGAATGATAGAGTTATTGCCTATGCATCACGACAGTTGAAAATTCATGAACAAAACTATCCTACTCATGATCTCGAGTTAGCAGCTGTAATCTTTTCTTTGAAGATATGGAGGCACTACCTCTATGGTGAAAAATGTGAGATTTATACTGATCACAAGAGTTTGAAGTATATTTTCTCACAAAAAGAACTCAACATGAGGCAAAGGAGATGGCTTGAATTACTCAAGGATTATGATTGCACGATACACTACCACCCGGGGAAAGCAAACAAAGTAGCAGATGCTTTGAGCAGAAAAGACCATGGAGTTTTGAACATGATGAGAATTGAAAGGGATCCAATTTTCATGGATCTAGTGAAGATGGACATGGGAATAACCAGGGAAGGTGAAACATCAATGATTTTTCAAATGGTTTCCAAACCATCTTTACTAGAAAGTATTAAGAGTTCTCAGACCGATGATGAAGAATTCCAAAAGAAGATTAAAGCTGTGAATGATGGGAGATTGAGAGACTTTGTGTATGAAGATGGAATTTTGAAATTCGGGAAGAGACTTTGTGTTCCCGATATACCTGATCTAAAAATGGAATTACTGGATGATGCTCATAGTTCCAATTTCTCTATACACCCTGGGAGCACCAAAATGTATAGAGATTTGAAGGAACATTTTTGGTGGGACAACATGAAGAGGGAGATTGCTGATTTTGTGTCAAGATGTATGGTTTGTCAACAAGTCAAAGCTGGAAGGCAACAGCCTGGAGGAGTCATGCAACCTCTTCCCATACGGGAGTGGAAATGGGACAATATTACGATGGACTTTGTCATGGGGCTACCAAAGACTCCTAGAAGGAATGATGCAATTTGGGTTATTGTTGATTATCTTACCAAGTCAGCACATTTTCTTGCTATAAGAGAAGATCTACCCCTGGAACGTCTAGCAAGACTATATATTAATGAAGTTGTGAGACTTCATGGGGTACCCTTATCGATTGTTTCTGATCGTGATCCCCGTTTTACTTCAAGATTTTGGAAAAGTCTTCAGAAATCCCTGGATACTGAACTTCATTTGAGCACTGCTTACCACCCTCAGACAGACGGACAATCAGAACGGACTATTCAGACCTTAGAAGACATGTTGAGATCTTGCTCACTTGATTTTCAGGGTATGTGGGATCAATATTTACCACTGGTAGAATTTTCCTATAACAATAGCTTCCATTCGAGTATTCAGATGGCACCATATGAAGCGTTATACGGAAAGAGATGTCGTACACCAACCTGTTGGGATGACGTTGGTGAAAGAAAACTTGTAGGCCCAGAACTGGTGGAGGAAACGGTGGAAAAGGTGAAAGTAATCCAAAATCACATCAAAGCAGCTCAAAGTAGGCAGAAGAGCTATGCCGATAATCGAAGGAAGGATTTGGAATTTCAAGTCGGTGATCATGTTTTCCTGAATGTATCTCCATGGAAGGGAGTCATACGTTTTGGTAAGAAAGGTAAATTGAGTCCCAGGTACATCGGACCTTTCGAAATTCTAGAACGAATTGGGGTTGTAGCTTACCGATTGGCAATGCCGCCAAGTCTCTCCAAAGTTCACGATGTGTTCCACGTATCTCTGTTGAGGAAATACATGCCTGATCCAACGCATGTACTCACCTATGAGGAATTAGAACTGGAACCCGATCTTTCCTATTGCGAAGAGCCCGTCAGGATTCTTGATACGAGAGAACAAGTACTGAGAAACCGGACGACGCGTCTGGTAAAAGTTTTGTGGAGAAACCATAAGATGGAAGAGGCAACGTGGGAACCCGAGGAACTTATGATGAAGAACCACCCGAGTCTTTTCATGTGATAAGTATTCCAGAAATTTCGAGGACGAAATTATTTGAAGGAGGGGAGAATGTAACACCCCAAGCTTCTACGGTACGCTTCTCTTTGAATAATGCGATAGTGTGTGTTGTACGCAACACCGAGTTCTAACAACCAATCAAACTAGCCGTTATGAATAGTAATACCTACTTTTTAAAATTATATATATTTTATATTTCAAAATGGACTTCATTTTTGGATTTGGAATATCTAATTTAGCCTAAGGTGAAATTTTGGTACTTTTCGGATAACTTTCATATTTTGATGAATAGTGAAAATTACTAAATTTTAATTAAAAACAACTTTTTTAATCAAAATAATTAATAGTGATAAATTATGAATTTTAGTAGTTTTAAAGTATATTTAGAATATATTTTTACCATTTAATATAATGTTGGTCATTGGACATAATTTTACAATTAAACCAAACATAAACAAGTGTCAATCTTTTGATAGTTATTATCTCTTAAAACACGCTTTTTGTTTTGACAGCGGGAATTAATTTTAAATTAATTTCTGCCACTTCTGTGTTTAGAATTTAGGAAAATGGATTCCATATTTGGAATCAGGATGTTCAAATTGTGTAAATAGGTAACTTTTATTTTTAGACATTTTGAATAATTACTGCGGTAAATATTTTATTTACCATGGTTAAGGGTAAATCCGGTAAATAAGGGTTAAAAAAATAATATTATAATAATACTAAATTACCCTAAAACGTGTCTTAACCCTATTGGTTGATACATGGTCGACCATGGACATCTTTGGGTCGATTTTGGGACCCCATGGATCCACTTGTAAGTGATAATGACACTTTATTTTAATTAAGTTAAAATGAATACAAAAATGACACAAGCATATATCTTTTAGAAAAACAATTGTTACATAGGGTTATATATGTTGGAATTTAGATTATAAATATTCATTAGAAAGCTAAAAATATTTCCTACATAATGATATTTTATTTATAATTTTTAGACATTAAATAATATATTTTATTTATGACACAATGATGATGCAGTAATTACTATAATAGTGAAAAATTAAAATAATTGATATTATAAATACCCAAATAAATATAATATGAAACTTTTAATGCATTAAACTAATTTTCTAGGATAATATGATATATTAGGATTGATTTAATTTACTTTTTTCGAAGTAATAAATCTGTTATGAGTTTCAAAAAAATCAACTATTGAATAGTGTCAAAATTGACATAAAAGAGTTCTTAAAACAAATATTATATTATTAATTGATATTAAATTCCTAAAAATCTAAGGTTCGGCCAAGAGACTTATATAATGATAGTTTAATCATTAATGGACCACTTGGGGGTCGCTTGGATGTATATAGTAAGTTTATTAACCATATTATATAAAAATACAAAGAGAAATTGTAAAAGTGAAACTAATTAACTTAGAGTTAATACATAAAGATAAGGTTAATATAAGTACCCAAACCTGTCTAAATTCTATTGGTTGAGTGGTGTTCGACCTATCCCCACCTTAGCCTTTGAATAGTCAACTTTGGAGCCATTGGAAACCAAATATGAATTTATTATAAATTAATATTTCTAGCTTTTCCAAAGGTGCCCCTCACCCCTCTTATAAAAGGGCACTCCTCCTTCTCATTTCTTCACTCCTTCAAAGCCTTTTGGTTCGGCAAAACTCTACCCAAATACTCTCCCAACATCCCTAACTACAACCTAGAGGCATTAGTTTGATCAGAAAGCCAACCTAAGGAGCCCTTTTGATCAAATCAAAAGGAAGAACCCGAAGAAGAGGTAATGATTTCACCACCCTTTTCTAAGTTCCTTTCTTCTTCCACTTCCTCTTTCTTTGTTCTTACCATTATAAAATAATAACTCCAGTATCTTACATATACTGTGATGTTATTATAAATATGGTACAACCATATTCAGTATTCTATCCACCCTTTGAATAACATGTCACCATACGTGCGTACGTACGGCTTACCGTCTCCACGTCGTGGTGTAATTGTTATTCAATATATTATTATTTGGATGGGTATAATAATGATATGTAACTCATGTAAATAATAAATATAACATGTTAATGATTCTGTATATATTATATACCATCCATTTATATATTATTTTAATATCAAAAGAATGATATTGTCGCTCGTGCGTACGTACGGACTACCGTCTCCACGAACGCGATGAGATTCATTCTCCATCGTATCCATTCAAGTATAATTATCATTTGATGATTTAAAAATGATGTTTAAGGACTTGATATCATTCTGGATATGAATAATATACAACCTATCCTTTACAAACATGTCTTATGTAACAAAACATATAAAAGAAAACAAGTAAGTTAACACCCGATATAATGATAATACTAAGATATTATTATCAAATCAATATTAAAAGATCATATATGATATCATATTAATGTATATGATTCTTGTATAATTTAATAACAATTATTTCACCATTATACAGGAGGTTAACCTACCCCAACCAAGGAAAAGTACAAGGTAAGGGTTATTTCACAATCTCTTCATTATCCGAGGTTGTTTATATGTAATAATCTACTGGGGTCTCTTTATCATCCACATCCATGTTTCTTAAAAATGTATTTCAAAACATTTTTACTATTTACTAGAATATGAGTTAAAGTCATTTATACCCTTTTTGACTTTTATAAGTGGTTTATAAAGGAATCTTTCCGTCGTTTTCAAAACAAGGTCCCTTTTAACCTTTTCGACAGAATTAAGGTAAGAATGTTTTTTTTACTTATACGGCGGGTGCGGCTATTTTCCGCCGTTATAAAATCTTCAAAGCTTCCCTTACAAGCTTATAAGATTATTTTCAAAGAAAATGTTTTATTTTATATGGATCTTAAATGATTTCAAAATAAAAGGAGATATTTCTTTAAAAATAATTTTGATTTCATCTATGTCAACATCCTTTGATGGATTTTAAGATTATTTGAAGTTGATTTATTATGATACAAAACTTCTATATTGTATTGAAGGTTTTGTGATATGTTTGACTGTGGATGTGCTATTTTTATACCATTCATAGTTTATGGTGAAAGTATTGACATTTCGTATGCTAGTTTTAATACGAATGTTTATGTTATATTTAAACCTTTTCATATGGGAATGCATTGGACTTAATATGTGACGGGTGGAGCCCGCTATAGCTCCTCGATGCATCGGTAGGTCTCATGAGACAAACTAGTGTCTTGGCACAAGGACTTGACAAAATCTTATTTGTAGTCTTGGCACGAGGCCTTGACTATGTGGTTATGATAGTCTGGCATTATGCATTCCAACATTATGAAAGTGGTTATTGATTTTTGCATGTGATTATTCGATTAGTAGAATATCCATGTGAGTAAGTAAATGGCATTATTTCATTTTATTTATGCCATACCATGTTGAAAGTTCATGTTTGAAAGGCTTTTGTTTTAGTTATACATTGCCTTAAAATTTTATTCTTATTTATGAAAGTTTTCGCTATATTGTTATCCTTACTGGGCATTTGAGCTCACCCCTTTTCTATGTTTTATTTTTCCCAGGAAGTGAAGAAGTAAGTTATGAATGACCTGCAGGGATATTATGTGGGGATATGAGTGTGGATTATGGAGACAATATGTTGTTGTAGTAGTTTTTCGTTTAATGATGTAATGTAAAACTTATGAATATATCTAGTGTTTCCAAGGCTACTAAACCAATCGGTCTTTCGAGATTTGATCTTTCTTGTGATCATGCCAATATTATGTAATAATTCACCGACTCTGGGTAACTGGGGTCGGGGCGTTACATAGATCTCCCACAAAGATGACAATTTCTAGGAGCCTCCATACACTGAGGCCTAGTGTGACCATGCCTACCACACCGATAGAAAATAAAATTTTTCTTCCCTGTAGAAGCCCCTGAAACTAGTCCTACATAAAACTAACCACTCTTTCACTTTCTTTACTGACTAGAAGAACCACCCTCGCTAACCACTACACCCATTGAAGCTTTTCCCAAGCCTTTCCTTCCATCTATGTTTTCCTTAGACAAATATACTTTATACACTCTCTCCACAAAGGTCAAAAGGCGCAAAAGAACAATCATTGACTAAATATCATCTCTCATCCCCATCTCGAACCTATGTGACTTCATGTAATCATTGGTGATAAGCTCTGGTTTTAAGTTCACCAACTCACCAAAACAGGTGGAGTACTCAAGAATGGTATTCTCCCCATGCTCCAATGTTATAAACTCTCAGGTCATTTCTACATGTAAAGTATTAGGATAAAACTATTGATTAAATATATTATTGAAATAAATCCAAGTAAAACCTTCGTGAAACTTAGCTTTCACTATTGAGTCTCACCATCTTCTTCTAAGTTCTTTCAGCATATATGTGGAAAACCCCACTTGAGAATCCACAGGAGTCTTTAAAATTTTAAAGATTCTCTTAATATGTTCAAGCTACTCCTCTGACTCTTGTGGTACTATGTCACCATAGAAGATAGTTGGATGTTTCTTAGTAAATTTTGAGCCATGATCTACTACCCATACCAAGTTCACTATGCCCATTAACCCTAGATTCTTAATGGTATAGATCATTACTTTAATAAAAGAAGGGTCCTCTATAGGATCTACCTACTAAACCTTCCTCACAGCTTCCCCTCTTGTATTTAGAAGAGCTCTTCTAAGAGGCATTATCTATTAAACAAAATATAATAATAAATCATCCATGAGAAAATTCCAAAACCATCTTACTAAAAACAAGAATCCAAAACCATTTTTTAAAACAATAATAATTTAAATCACTTAGGAATCCTATCACAGAAAAGGAAACACCTTAAAAGGAATAGGTCCATATAAAAAAACTCCTCACTTAGTTTATTAAAATGACCTTACACACACCAAGTCCTAAAAAATTTTAGATTAGTTAATTTAATAAAATTCTCATACTATTTATTTAAATGAACCAAAATACTCAGTCTTGGACTCATTAAAGATTTTTCTAACCACCCATTGAAACATTGATTGAGTAACAGGAGTGAGCTGGCCATGACCCTTTTCTTCACCTACTATCTAAATTTTGACAATTCTACTCTTGTCTACCTAAGACAAAAACCCACTCAAGAAATAATGACACAATTCAGGCTGAGTAATGACTCTGATACCAAATTATAACAGAACAACCTAGGTTAACCAGACCAGTCACCCAAGTCATCCCATCACAGGGTGGGGTAAAACAAAAAATAACAAAACTAGTCTTATATATAAGAAAAATAAGACATAAAACAATAGTAAAAAGTGGAGAAAAAATGGGAGATAAAACTAATCTAAATAGGATAAACCAAAAAGAAAGACAATTTTAGACAAAACTAGTCTCCATGTGACCAAAAATCATCTCCAAACTATCCCAAAACAAAATATAAATGAAAAGAGAAGCTTTTTTACTATAGAATACACTTCCCTTTAACTAAATAAAACAAAACAAGGTCTACATCCACCCATAGAAAGAAGTATTGTGTGAGAAATAGAGCCCAGTATGATACCACCAAGAGATATATAAAAGTTATAATAACAAGAATTCACAATTCCAAGATTTAAAACAAAACAATTTTATAAGTATTTTTATAAATAAAAAATTTGAAAACCTTTTTCAAATGATACTTGAGTTTTCAAAAATTGCATGTCATAATTTCCAAAGCTAGAAAAAAGTAGGTAAAGATATAGAAATATAAATATACATGTAAGATAACATCCAAGAAATAATCTATCATGTAATAAACAACTAGAAGCAACAATTCACCTACCATCTAGGCTCTAGCCTATGTAAAAATACCTACTACACACTCATGACCCTAATAAGGCATAAGGTTGGATCCAACAAACATCAAGGAATTTTATATACCATAGACATACAATAGGTCAGATTATAGTGGTTTCACACACACTAAGGCTACCTTTATCTCTATCTCGACATACCAAAGGTTCATGTTGTTAAATTTTTGTCAATTTCTATTTTAAAAACTATGCTCCCATTTTTATAAAATAATTTCAAAGGAAATCCATATACTTAAAGGTTTGAAAATTCATTTTTCATTTCAAATAAATTCAATTCTATTTTCAAATAAAAGACCCTTTTAAAATGTGAACACGTGCCCTTTTTCAATTTTTAATGCATACAATTCCACTTCAAATCTCAAGAAATCAATATAAACAAAATAAAATTCAAGAAATTAGAACAATTTAATAAATCCACCTACCTCATGAGCATATAAAACCTAATAAACTTTGACAAAGGGGACTTTAATCTAAGATAATGACCTTCGTAAAGATAGGAACACCAAAAAATTAAAGAGGATTGAAAAAAAAATCATATTTAGCAACAAAATTGTAGCCTAAACATATCTAAAACTAAAACCAATGAAAGACCAAGAGGAGAGATTACCTAGTATAGAGACCCTTGTTTTATTACATTACTTGTACATCATTGTAATGATAAACAACATAAAAAAATTACACAATTAGGATCAAAAGGTTTAGTGTCTTGGGAAAACTAAGACCACACATAACATTGAAAATATAAAGCATAAACATTTATTTAATTCCTTTTTCTCTAGATTCTTATCATACCTTATGTACTCCTTAATACATATAGTCACTTGAGGATATACATCAAAAAGGGGTGATCTAAAAGCCCAGTAAGAAGAAAGATAAGAACATGGAACAATGTAACATGGGGTGATCATAATCACAACATCATTTATAAAATATCATGGAATGTGGAAATTCATAAAAATGAAACACCATGCCTTAGTGGTTAATTACCACACATAGTTGTAAAAAATATATAGCATCATGTTCATGCATCATTTAACTTTAACTCATGAGATCCATCACTTTACCCAATGCATTGGAGTTCTGTATAATTCCAGTTGCACCCATCACATTCAAACATTCATATTGCGCTATATAATTCGGAGTGCACCTATTACATCATAACATTTACATTATCATGCATACCACATAAAAAATATGTCAAAATTTAAAATAAAATAACCCATGTCAATAAATGGGTTTCACATCATAAATCATATATTCATACACATTTTGTTCTCAAAATAAAGATGGAATATCATTCTTGACATATAACCATTAACCTTGAGTGAAGAGTGAAATAATCTTTGAGAAGTAAAAAGGGTGTGTTTATTTGAAAGAAGAGTTCTTTTGGAAAAAAATTGGATTTTTCATAAAATATATTATAGAAAATTTATATATTAGAAAAGGTAATATAATGATGAATAAATAATTTTTAAGGCATATCCATACTTAAAATGGGTTTAAGAGGGAAACCCCAAAGAAAGAGAGTTGGGTTCAAAAATTTCCCCTTACCTTGTGTCTGAATGCTTTATTCACTTTAAAGTCGTATATAATGACATTATATTCATCAATTAACAATTAAATATCCTTTAATACATGAATTTTATTCATTATTGTTTTATTAAGTTCTTTTATGGACCTTTTTATTTGTTATCGAGCTTAAATTCATTGCTCAGGAGTGTTAATTTTCTTAGCTTTTATGAACAGTTCACTTGTATTCGTGAATGGATGTTCATTTCAAATGTGGTTAAACATCAAGAATTATTAATATATATTATTAGTGAAATTAAAAATATATAAATTATCTTATAATTAATTTTTTTATATACCATGAGGATGAATAATTAGATAAAATTTTAATGATAAATGCTTGGATTAATTTGGCGGTTTTGCTCACAATGAACTTGTTTTGTATTATTATTTTATATCATGAGTTTATAAGGATTACAGAAAATAACATAAGATAAAACAAATATATTATGATCTATTTCAACCATTAAAATTGTTTCATGACTAGTTTCTAATATGGTAATGCAAATTAAAAACCCATCATCCTTGAATGTGATAAATTAACACATCTCGGACGGTATTTTCATTTATAGTATAAAAGGAGAGGTAAGGTGAGATTATTATGAAATATACCATTAGAATATTATAATTCCATTTCATGTATGTTACTGGAATTATAATACCATTTGAGTGAAATTATTTGAGGAAATAAAAATAAAAGAAATGAACTTGAAAGAAAAGAATTGGAAAGATGAATTTACCTCTTGAGTTTATCTCCTCTGAGAGCCTATTTACGGGATAAGATTTGGTATTTTGAGGATACCAAGGGCTGATGGATGTGTAGAAGGATCTTGGGGGAGATTTTTGTTGAATTTAGTTAAGTATTTAAGCTTGAGAGGTGTGAATAAATGAGGGTGTGAGGGGTGGTATTTATAGTGGAGGGGAGGACGGTTTTCTTAATATTATATTCATTAATTTATTATTTCTCTACAAGAAAAAAATAGTGAGGATTGATGTGACTAAAAATAGTAGTAAGTGCATTTTATTTCGTACCAATGTACATTTACATCATCCATGACTCAAACATGATGCAGAAATTTATTTATTTAGCATATTTTGTAAATTATCGAATTTCATTATTCACCAAAAATTAAAGTGTTTTAGAAAAATCCAAAAAATTAACCCTAACCATTTTTTAACATTTAGAATCCAAAAATAAACTAAATTTTTCAAAAATAATTCTATAAATATGATCAATTTAATTTTTAATTAAAATTATAATTTACTTGAAAATACATATTTTAAAATTAAAACTTATTTTATAATGCTTTCAAAAATTACATAAGGTCTTATAAAATTATCTTAAAACCATAAGAAATAAAATTGTTAATTTATGAACACATTTTAGAAAAATAAATTTTATTTTAAATTAATTAATTAATTATAATTAATAATTTATGACTTATAAAAATACCAATACTTTTATTATGGTCATATTGTCACTTATAAAATGCCTAAAGTTTATTTATACATTCATGGGTGAAATTATTATTCTTTTTTATGATTTACTATTCATAAGGTTAGGTTAATATTCATAAGGTTATGTTACTATTTATCAAAACTTTAGTTTGTCCTATCAGACTCCAAACATCTTACTGATTGCAACTATGTATGTCATATTTTTGAAATAAAAAACACGTAAGTGGAAAATTTATGTTTAAAGGTCACATAATAGTTCATTTAAGCATGATGTGGCATTTTGTTTCCTAATGTGATTTTATATTATTATGAAATTACTATAAGAAAGGAGAAATTTCATTAATAAAAGTTTGGCTTGTTACATTCTTCCCCCCTTTTGAAATTTCGGCCTCGAAATTTCATTTTACATAAACAGCTGATGGTACTTATCCTTTATCGCATCCTTTGGTTCCCAAGTTTCGTATTCATACTTATGGTTTCCCCATTACACTTTAACAAGGTGGGTTGTATTTTTGTGTAGAATCTTATCTCTACAGTCCAAAATCTTTACCGGTTGCTCCTCGTAGGAGAGATCATCTTCCAACTGTACCACCTCTGAGTTTAGTACATGTGAGGAATCTGGTATGTACTTCCTTAAGAGTGATATGTGAAACACATCATAAACTCGATCCATATTTGATCTAAGTGAAATAATATAGGTCATATCTCATATGCGGTCAAGGATCTCAAAGAGGCCAATGTACCTTGGCCTTAGCTTCCCTTTCTTTTCAAACTACATGACTCTCTTTCGTGGTGATATTCTAAGGAAGAATTTGTCTCCAACTTCGAACTCTAAGTCACTTCAATGGTTGTCAACATATTTCTTTTTTTGACTTTGAGCATCTTTGATATGTTTCTGGATGACTTGAACCTTCTCTATCATCTCTTTCATAAGATCATGTCCAAGTATATTTCTTTCTTCAACTTCATCCCAACAGGTTGGAGTTCTACATTGATTTCCATACAGAGCTTCATATGGAGCCATCTAAATACTCATGTGGAAGCTATTGTTTTATGAGAACTCAAATAATGGGATATTCTGATCCCATCCACCTTTGAATTCTAAAGATTAGTCTCTTAGAATATCTTTGAGCATCTGAATAGTCATTTTAGATTGTACATCTGTTTGGGGGTGATAGGCCATGATGAAATTTAATTCAGTACTCAAAGAATGTTAGAGACTCCTCTAGAATTTATATCTGAACCTTGGATCATGATCAAATACAATCGATATTAGAACCCCATACATTCTCAACAATTCCTTCACATATATCTTTTCAAGTTGTTCAAGCAAGAGATCTTCCCAAATAGAAATAAATTGGGTAGTCTTAGTGAGTCGATCAACCACAACCCATATCGTATTATTTCACTTGGATGTCTTTGGAAGACCTTTGACAATTTTCATAGTGAAATTCTCCCATTTCCACATGATTATAAGAAATGGTTTCATCATCCCTTTGGACTTTATTCAATCTACTTTAACTTGCTGACATATCAAGCACCTTGAGATATATTTAGCAATATTCTTCTTCATGTTGTCCTTCCAAAAGTTATTTCAGAGATCATGGTACATCTTGGTGATACCATGATGGATAGGGAAAGGTGATATATGTACATTATCAAACATATCCTTCATTATCACAGGTGATGATGGTACACAAAGCTGCATTCCAAACCGAATCACACCATCATCATCGATATGGAACTCTAGAAGCTTCCCTTCCTTTACTACATTGACCATTTTTTGTATCTCTAGATCATCCCTTTGTGATTCCTTAATATTCTCTTAGATATATAGTTGGGAATATTTTGGGAAAGGTAGGATTTATTCCCTGGTATTATGATTTCTAAATCCATCCTTTGCGTATCCATTAAGATATGTTCTTTCTCAATCCACAACATGGGTAGAGTAACAGGTTATTTTCTTCTTAGATCATTAGCTGCCTTATTCACCTTGACAAGATGATAGTGAATAGATCAATCATGATCTTTAATTAGCTCTAAACATCTCCTTTGGTGCATATTGAGATCCTTTTATGTGAATATATACATTAGACTCTTATGATCAGTTTATATGTCACACTTTTCATCGTAGAGGTAGTGTCTCCAGATTTTCAAAGAAAAATCATAGCTGCTAGCTCTAGATCATGTGTTGGTTAGTTATGATCATGGATCTTAAACAGCTGTGATAATTAGGCTATCACAATATAATTTTTCATGAGTAAACAACCCAATTATTTCTTTAAAGAATCACTGTATATCACAAAAAAGTTTCCACTCTTCGGTAATGTGAGTACAGGTGTATTGATTATCCTTCTCTTTATCTCCTTGAATCTTCTCTCACATTCTTCCGTCTAGACATACTTTACCCCTTTCCTTGTTAACTTAGTTAATGGTCTTGACAATCATGAGAAATTTTTCACAAAAAACTGGAAGTACCCCTCTAATCCAAGAGAACTACAGATTTATATGACACTAGAGGGGATGGTACATTCCTTGATCACCTTTATTTTTGAATAGTCCATAGAAATTCCCTCACTTGTGATCACATGTCCCAATAATGTGACTTTCTTAATCCAAAAGTCACACTTTCTGAACTTGGCATACAACTTATCCTTTCTAAATGTTTCTAACACAAGTCTTAGATATTATTCATGTTCCTCCTTTATCTTGGAGTAGATAAGAATATCATTGATAAACACTACCAAAAAAATTTCTAGGTAATTTATAAAGAATTTATTCATCAAAACCGTGAATATTGTAGGGGCATTAGTAAGTCTGAAGGGAATCACCAAAAACTCATAGTGACCATACCTTGTATGGAATTTAGTATTTTGAATATCTTCCTTCTTCACCTTTAGATGATGATATTCATAATTAAGATCCACCTTTTATAATTATTGAGATCCTTATAGATGATCGAACAAGTTGTAAATCCTTGGAAGGGGGTACTTTTTCTTTATGGTGATCTTGTTGAGTTCCTGATAATCGATACATATCTGTATTAATACATCCTTCTTATTCACAAAGATAACGGGCACACCCCAAGGTGATGCACTAGGGAATATGTACCCTTTGTCTAAATACTCTTGAAGATGCTTCTTTAACTCCTCCAGTTCGATAGGATTCATCCTATAGGGACACTTTGAGATAGAAATATCTTCGGGTATGAGTTCTATAGAGAACTCTACCTCATGATCTGGGGAAAGTATGAGTAACTCTTCAGAAAATACATAATTGTATTCCCTCACAATGGGTATTTACACTGTATTAACACTTTCCTTTGACTCAACCATTTGAGTGAGGTATGCCTCGTCACAGGTAATCAACACCCACACCGTTGAAGTATTTTTCAAAGGAGATTCATGATCTTACTTGAATTTGTATAGGATCATGGGATGGTTTGGAATATGAAAAGATGTTTCCTTTTCCCGATATTTGATATGTGATCTATATAATTAGAGTCAATCCATTCCCATTATAGCATCAAATTCCACCAAGGGAAGTAGCATGAGATTTTCTAGAAGAATCTTCCCACATACGCTAACAATAGAAGATTCCAACACTTTGGTTTCAATGATTTCACCACCATGTGTTTTTACAAATATATCTACTTCAAGGATTCGGAGCTTCAATTCTATAGTTCTCACAAACTTGCAAGATATAAAGGAAAGCGTAGAACTATAATCAAATAAGACTTTTTTCATTATTGAGTGAATCGAAAGTGTACCTTCTACAACTTCATTTTCTTGATAAACTTCCATAGTAGTGATGGAATAAGCCTCCCCTTGTTCCTTTGGCTTTGGTAGATGTTGATACTAATTACCCTCAAGGACTCTAGGTTTAGTGTGTTGGCTTGCATAGTGCCCTTTCTCCCTACAATTATATCATTGGACCATGGGTGGTTCTTTCCTTTATTCCACTACATTATATTACCTTCTCATGTATTTTCGACATTCCAGAGCTTGGTGGCCTTCTCTACCACACTTGAAACATTTCCCCATCCCTTTGAGGAAATTTCAATGATGATTCTTCCCACATTTTTGGCATGTGGGTGGTTGAGTTTTCTTCCCTCCTTTATCATTTTATACTCTGGATCGAAACTCCTCCTTTAGTTTCTTATCACCATATCCATGGGACCATTCTCCAAACTCCATATTTACTTTGAGAGAACATCAAAAAACTTCTTCATAACTCTCAAAGTATCTAATTTCAAGATCCTTTCGAAGGATTGGTTTTAATCAACTAAATAATCTATCAATTTTTCTGACATTTTTTATAAGAAAACCTGAAGCGTACCATGAAATCCTTGTGAAATTTGCTTTGTAGGTCATGACAGATTATCCTTCCTTTTTCTTGAGCTCTATGAATTATATATCCATATTTTTATGAAGATTTATTGGGAAATACTTGTTAAGAAACATGATCTTAAAGTCTTCCAATTCCATCTCTTCAATTTCTTCAGCCAGCTTGGTGTTCTTAATCAAATCCCACCATTGATCGGCATATCCATCTAGATGATAAATGGATAGAATCATCGTCTCCATATCATAATAGTAAAGCACAAAAAATATATTCTCTATGGAGTTGACCCACTGTTCTGAAACTACTAGATTAGAAGATCCACTAAATGTTTTTGGTCGTTGCCACATAAAACACTCAACATCCAGTTTCTCCCTCTTAAGTGAAGGAGGACATTCCACATTATTCAGGTTATTGTTCATAACCTGAGACATATAGGTAATCATTTCCCTAAATTTTTTAACTTCGCCACTGAAAGCAATGGGTATGTCATTTGAGAAATCATTGCATTGTCCCTTTCGTAGGTTGTTGGCCTGGTTTCTCCTGATTCCCACCATTTTCTAAAATATAAAAGGTTAGAACAAAACATAAGTCAACAAGTCATGAATAAATAACTTATTAATTTGTGAAATTTAAACTAAAAGCATATATTATGGGATCCTAATGTTTAGAAAAGCTTCTTGTGTTCATATTTGTACTTAGTCTCATACTAGAGGTTTTCTCTAGGGTTTACTAATCCTAATTACCAAATTAACTAAACCTTTCCTATGATACCAACTATAGCGACCCTGCTTTTCTTACATTAATTTTACATCATTTTAATGATAAAAAGCATAAAAACATTACACAATGAGGATCCAAAGGTTTGGTTTCTTAGGAAAACTAGGACAATACATAACATTTACAACATAAAGCATAAACATTTATTTAATTCCTTCTTCACTAGCTTCTTATCATCCCTTGTGTACTCCTTAGTACATGTAGTAACCATAGGATATAAATCAAACAGGGGTGACCTAAAATCCCAGTAAGAGGAAAGATAAGAACATGAAAAAATTTAACATGGGGTTATCATAATCATAACATCATTTATATAATATCATGGAATGTGGCAAGGCATAAAAATGAAACATCTTGTCTTAGTGGTTAACTACCACACATAGTTGTGAACAATGCTAGAATCACTTTCATACATCATTTTACTTTAACTCGTGAGATTAATCAATTTAGACAATGAATTGAAGTGTTGTATAATTAAGGGTGCACATGTCACATTCAAACATTCATATTGCACTATATAATTCCAGGCGCACCCATCACATCATAACATGTACATTATCATGCATGCCACATATAAAATATGAAAAACTTGAACATAAAATAACCCAATGAAAGAAATGGATTTCATATCATAAATCATATATTCATAAAAATTTGGTTCCCAAACTAAATAGGGAATATCATTCTTGACATAGAACCATTAACCTTGAGTGAAGAGTGAAACAATCTTTAAGGAGTAAAAAGGGTGTGTTTATTTGAAAGAAGGGTTATTTTGGAAAATATTGGATTTTTTATAAAATAAATTAGATAAAATGTATGTCCTAGAAAAGGTAATATAATAATGAATAAGTTATTTTTAAGGCATATCCATACTGAAAATGGGTTGAATATGGAAAACCCAAATAAATAGAGTTGGGTTCGAGAATTTCCCCTTACCTTGTGTCCAAATACTTTATTCACTTTAAAGTAATATATGATGAAATTATATTCATTAATTAAAAATTAAATAGAATTTAATACATTAATTTTATTTATTATGGTTTTATTAAGTTCTTTTATGGACCTTTTGATGAGTTATAGATCTTAAATTCATTGTTCAGGAGTGTTAATTTTCTTAGATTTTATGAACGGTTCGCTTGTATTCATGAATGGATGTTCATTTGAAATGTGGTTAAACATACATAATTGTTAATATATATTATTAGTCAAATTTCATAGATATAAATGATCTTATAATTAATTTCTTTATATACCATGAGAATGAATCATTAGATAAAATTTTCATGATAAACACTTGGATTAATTTGGAAGTTTTTCTCACAATGAACTTGTTTTGTATTATTATTTTATATCATGTGTATAAGGATTATATAACATAAAATAAGATAAAATAAATATGTTATGATATTTTTAAACCATTAAAATAGTTTCATGACCAGTTTCTAATATGGTAATACAAATTGAAAACTCATCGTCCTTGAATGTGATAAATTAACACATCTCGAGCGGTGTTTTTATTTATAGTATAAAAGGAGAGGGGTGGTGAGATTATGATAAAATATCCCATTAGAATAATAACATTAAAATAAATTTATGTTAATTAAGTTATCATACCATTTTTTTGAAATTAGGTGAAGAAATAAAAATAAAATAAAGGAACTTGAATGAAAAAAATCAGAAAGAGGAATTTACCTCTTGAGTTTATCTCCTTTGAGAGCCTCTTTAGGGGATATGATTTGGTATTTTGAGGAAAAAAAGGGATGATAGATGTGGGTAAGGATATTAGGGGAGATTTGGGAAGAATTTAGTTAATACTTGAATCATTATAGGTGTGAATAATTGAGGGTGTGATGGGTGGTATTTATAGTGGATGGGAGGAGGGTTTTCTTAATATTATATTCATTAATTTATTATTTCTCCACAAGACAAGAAATAGTGAGGATTATTGTGAATAAAAATAGTAGTAAGTGTACGTGAGTTCTAACCAATGTCCATTTACATCATCCATGACTCAATAATGATGCATAAATTCATTTATTTAGCATATTTTGTAAATTTATGAATTTCACTATTCACCAAAAATTAAAGTATTTCAGAAAAATCCCAAAAAATAACCCTAATAATTTTTTGATGTGTAGAATGAAAAAATGAACTCCATTTTTCAAAAATAATTCTGTAAATATAAACAATTTCATTTTTAATTAAAATCATAATTTACTTGAAAAATACAGATTTTAAAATTAAAACTGATTTTATAATGCTTTCAAAAATTAAATATGGTCTTACAAAATTATATTAAAACCAGAAGACATAAAATTGTTAATTTATGAAAAAAAATTAGGAAAATAAATTTTCTTTCAAATTAATTAATTAATTATAATTATTTATTTATGACTTACATAAATACCAATACTTTTCATATGGTTATATTGTCACATATAAGATGCCTAAATTTTATTTATACATTCACGGGTGAGGTTACTATTATTTTGGATGATTTACTATTCATTAGGGTCATATTAATATTCATAAGGGTAAATTACTATTCATAAGGGTAGGTTACTATTCACCAAAAATTAATTTTGTCCTATCAGACTCCAAACATCTTACTGATCGCAACCGTGTATGTCTGATTTTCAAAATTCAAATCATAGAAGTGTAAAATTTATGTTTAAAGGTCACATAGTAATTCATTTAAGCATGATGTGGTATTTTGTTTCCTAATATGATTTTATATGGTTATTACATTACTACAAGAATGGGGAAATTGAATTGATAAAAGTTTGGGTCATTGCACCTAGAGAAGAGAATTTTGACCCCAACAGAGGTAAATCTCTAAATGAATTAATCTTGATATAAGGAAGTAACCCAAAATCTCCTAGGGTAAGATATCTGGATTAGAGGAGAAGGATACAGAAGAAAATGAACCCTCAAACACCCACAAAACACCCTAAAAACTATAACTCAGGGAATTAAATGGTGTGTAGTCTTTTACACATCATGAATCCCTTTTATTTTAAGTTACACCAAAAAATGTGTTTCCTTTTTAATTAAAAATTATATTTCCACATTACATGATGTGTAACCCTTACACAATGTGTAACATTTTCACAATGTGTAATCTGGTTCATGAAATATATCCAGAATTCATTACATGTTGTGTAATCCCATTACACATCATGTAACTTCCCAGCGAATAGAAAAAGGTCAAGGGTAATTTTCAAAATACAAAAATCCATGACTTCACCAGTACAGGAATTCTCCCAATTCAGGGTCTAAAATACTCTCCCAAAGAAAAAAGGGAAACCATAAATAGAGATTAGAACATGCCTGATAGAAAGTTAATGGGGTATTATAGAACTTTAGGATGTGCTTTCACCATCTTCCCTTTGTCTTTTTCATTAAGATGTTAAGGTTTCACCTCACTATGAAAATTCTAAGCTATATGGACATATCTTCCACACTTCTAGTACTTTCCACTCCCAAGAAACTAGTTACCTGAATGTTTCTTCCCACATTTTTTCATGTGGGTAGTTATAGTTTCTTTACACTTATTCCATTATTGACATTATTCCCTTAGTTTGGATCAATTTATCTCATATTTTCATTCAACCTATATGACCATTTCATCTCTCCAAAATCCATTTCAAACTTCAAATCACTCTACACTATCTCACCATAGCTTTCATAGTCTTGATTTGATATATTCCTCTATATATGGCATATCTTTTCACCAATGAACTTATCAACATTTCCCTTAGGATCCATAATAAAAATAAAGGTGTATAGAGAAATTCTTGTGAATTTCATTTTGTAGCTTTCCAACAATTCATTTTCCTTCTACTCTAGCTCTAATAATTCCTTCTCTTTTTTCCCATCGAACAAGGAAAATATTTGTTGAAAAATATTCTCTAAAACTCTTCCCACTCCATAGCATCAATATAGCCTCTTGGATTATTATTCTTAATTAGTTTCCACCAATGGTCATCTTCTCCTTCTAAGAATTATATAGCTAAGGTTATTTTCTCTATATATGAATAATAGAGTAAAGAAAATATCTTTTCTATAAAGGTAATCCATTTTTCATCAATTAACAATTCAGAAGATCCACTAAAATAAGGTGTTCATTGACGCATGAAGGAATCAACTACAAGTTATTCCCTTCAAGGTGAATTTGGATGCTCAACATGATTTAGGATAATATTCATAACTTGAGATAGTTTATTTATCATCCTCATGAAGTTTTACATTCTATATTCCATCATGTTATGAAGGATAATAGTGTATCATCCATTTCACTCATAATTTATGTGGTTCCTCTTATTTCCATACTTTTTTCTAAAAGAAGAAAACCTTAGTGAGAAATGTGTCACTTTTAGTAATCTTGTAATTCTATAGGGAGTTTAAGTCCTAAAAAACATGCTTAAAGACATTATTCTTTTAATCTCCTCTAAAAAAATTAAATTTTCTACATATCCTTCATAATGGTTTATAAAAATTATATGATTAACTAAACATATACTCATGGAGTGTCAAACCAGGTGTATAGTAAGTCCCATTTTTTTCACTAAGTGATGATCAAGTCATAGCCTAATGATCCGTGTTTAGGGTTATTACCCTTGGGTACAAGTGTGCTAGATCTATATATACTTGTAGTATCCAAAAAAAGATTTCATTTCTTGGAAACCACTCTCTTAATAATTCACCAAAATTATAGGATGTTTTTATATATGTAGACTTATCCTTAATCTTCTTACTAAATTTTTCTAATCCTAATTTCCACAAAAAACTAAGCCTGTATTTGATACCAACTATGGTATCCCTCCTTTTTAATACATAAAAAATTCCTTGTATAGTATAACATTTAACAACATAGAAGATATTTTAAGGTTTAGTGTCTTGTAAATTAGGATCATAATTCATGGAAAACATAAAAAACATTAGAATTATTATAATAAACTTGAAATGTTTCTTAATAAATTCATCCTAAGTTACTTTTAATACATCTCATATCCTAGGGACATGCATCAAAAGAAATGGGTGGAAATAAATCCCATTAAGGGATAAAAAAATGAAATATTTAGCATGTGACCATGAGGAATGTTAATAAAGCATGTAATAATAGAATTTTTATGAATCATAAAATGGGAATGTGGATATAATATAAAAATTATACATTTATAATCATATCACAAAGGTTTATCACCAAGGTATCATAATTCATAATTATCAAGATTATTCACCAAGGTATTATAAGACGTGTAATCTCTAGAGATTAATTATTTACTTAATGCATTGGAGTACTATCAGAGCACACACTTAATATTTATTAATTCATGTGATCCAAATTTATCATAATAAATCATTTGATAAATAACTTAAGGAGAATAAATAATGGGTTTTTTATAAAAACATTGAGTACATAAGTGATTAAAGAATTGAACATTATATCATTTTTATCCACTAAAAGGGAATTTGGGTTTAATAAATGTAAATCCCAAAATAAATAAATTATTTTTACATCTAGTTGAATACCCATGAATAATAAAGTGGTTTGTTTATTCGCAATATAATAATATTTCATGTCAAAAAGAGAAATTCAATAAATGAATTTGACAGTATAAAGATGTGAAATGTGGATTAAGGAAAGGGTATAATGAGAGGGTTAAAAGACCTACCAATGATAAAACACTATATTTATATTAATGGGGTAATAAAAAAAGGGTATTAAAATAAATAAATACAAAACTTAGAAAACATATCACAAAAGAGGTACTTGATTGGAAAATAAGAAGCGAAGAATTACCTTACCTTAAATAATGCTTTATTTCATCTCTTTTCCACCTATTAAATAATGGGATTGGGTTTATTAAAAAATGGAACCATAAGTAAATTATATTAATTTTTTTCACTATCTTTAAATTATAATCATTGGATTATATCTCTCATTTTCCATCGTTAAAGTTTAAATGTTTTGATATGGTGCTTTCCTTAAAATTTCTCATCATTATTCAATTAAATGATCTTGCTTAATGGATATTTATAAATTATTAAGATTAACTACAGAAGATTATAAATAATTATATTTATACATTTATATATTATAAATAATTTATTATAATCATCAGTTAAGGTGGTGGTAATAAAATATTTCACAACGTCCTCGTGGGTGGTTAATCGACCATTAACGGGACATTATCAAAAGTTTGGAAAGAGAATTATAAAATTTTAATATATTGTAAATAATGATAATTTAAATATTTTTAACATAACTAATATAATTATAAAATACATATTAATTTATCATAAAATATTGGTTGTTGAAAGTAATTGGGTAGAAGATGAAGAGAATAGGACAATGAAAGAAGAGTTGATGAAAACATACTATTTTCTCATTGTTGCTTCTTTTTTACAGAACTAAAATACCTTTATGTTTGAAGTTATTTTAATTAATAACATCCATAAGGATTATAATGGGCTTAATAGATGGTATTTGGGTATATTTTTGGATTTTATAAGTGAGGTATGATTATTTTTTCAGGGGGGAGAAGGGTTGTTTATACTTGAGGGGAGCGGTATTTTTAGTATAAAATATTGAATAAAATACTACATCCATGTTGAACCTTGTAATAGTGATTTTTTAAAATTATTAATCATATATAAATAAAATAAAATATTTTTAGGACTTTAAACCCCATTATAAACCGATTTCACTAGTTTATTAAAAATAAAAGTGTAAAAAATGAAAAAATGTTATTTTAAGGGAACACTTTTGACTTTAGTCTTTGGAAAATAAATTTTAGGTTTGGAATTATAATTTCATGAATTATTTAACTTTTTAAACATGTTTTGGGTTGATCCTGAATTTCTATAATTTATTATGTCATTATGACATCATTAATGATGTGATTTAAAATACACTGGTTACAAAAAAACTGTATTTTTAATATTCACCTAAAAATTAAAGTATTTCAGAAAAATATCAAAAAAGAAACCTTGGAAAATTTTGATGTGATGATTAAAAAAATTAATTTTATTTTATCAAAATAATTTTATAACATAGGTAATTTTAATTTTTATTATAAAAAATGTGATTTTAACAAAATACATTAAAATATAGTTTACTAAAAATGTGCTTTTATTTTCTTTGAGTTTTCAAATCATGGTACTTATTTTATAGTAATATAATACATATATTTAATTATGAATATTATTTTTATTAAATTTTATTATTTGGATGACAAATTACTATTCCAACAATCAGGTTATTATTCCCAACTATCAGGTTACTATTCTCAATAGTCGGGTTACTATTATAACAATCACAATACTATTATAATGGTCACATTACTATTAAAATGGTCAAATTGCCTTCTATTAATACCACTTAATTCCTTTAATCAACATTCACTAGAAATCCTCCCAATATTTTATATTTTCTTTTTATAATATGTTGATTGGTTTTCTAATGTTATATCTCTTTTCTATAGCATTGTTCATGGGAGTGATGATTCTGGCATATTAGAAAGATCCAAATTTTTCCATTCTAATTTTACTATTTTATATTTTTTATCCCATGGTAATGTTTGGAATTTTCATGGGTTTATTTTCTCACTAATTTAACATTCATCGTTAATGAAATAAAGTGTTTGTTTTTTATATGTTGTATGAGTATAATGTTATATAATATAAGACACATTATTCAAGAAACAAATATTACTAATAAATTATGGTTTGTTAAAGTTAGTCACAATATCACATGGAATATAAAAGGTTCTTCATCTATTCCTATAATACCATTAAATAAGAAAATAATCTCATTATCTGGGATATTCATACCTTCTATTTGTAGGTTGCAAGTCTCATTCCAAATGATCTCTCTTTTTCTATAGACAGATACACAATATATTATTATAAAATATTTATACATATTTGTTTAAGTCCTTCCCTTTGACATGGTAAACAAGATAATAAGAGTTTTCTGAAAATTCAACTTCAATAAACAACAGAATCATGTCAGAACAAACAAAAGGAACCTTCCTTGGATACCACTTATTATCCCCTCAATAGGGGATTAATGTGCGATATACCCAAATAGTGGGGTTGAATCATGGTATTCTAGTCAAAATCAATTTAAACACTTTACCTAAAATATATCACTGCCATATTTGGATCTTGACCACTTATCCTTGAGGGTTACACTTTTTCTCTTTTGAATAACTTGATCCAATTACCTTTTAAATTGATTGACATTTATTACCAAATATTAATTAAGGTTGTTTGTCTTACTTTTGGTGTGCATGTAGGAAGTAAATAGGGAACATGGAATTTACTTGTTTTACCCTAACTGGGCTAATCCAAGGATCATGCTATGGTAATGTGATGTGAACCAAAATCTTTTATTTATACTGAACAATGGTAGGGTCTAAGCTAGGTCCCTCCTTTCCTAAACTCACATCCCTAAAATGTTTTGGTTCGAATCACGGTCAACCAAGGATCACTTTCCTCGCAATGGATCACTGCCTTTGTTGGCTCAATTTCATCTTCCTCTACCTTTTCTCACTCCTATAGGGTAGGATCTCTAAATGGTTTATGTACATGTAGGCCTCTTCATCAACATCATTTTTTATAGATGATACACTAGTTATGAATGGGTTTCATTGAATTCCACTCACTAATCCTCTATAATTTGTAAATTCCTCCTTATATAGCACATTTTTTCTTCCATAATGACACTAGAAATCATATTCTCTTTCTTATCCGTCTAAAAATGTTCTTATTGAGTGTAGACTCTCCTTTTGCTCTATTTCACTAGAATATGCAATGTATGCACAGAGTCTCTTTTCCTCTATACCCCCCTATAAATTTTGATCACCTTTATAATAAGATGGATAATGGGATAATAAATGGTCAGTTTTTAGTACCAAAATGGGTTATTCAAAACATTCATAACTCCTTTCACAATTTCCTCCATAACTATAGTTAAAAAACTACTTTGAGGACTATTTATCTAACTCCTTTCTAGTGTAAATTTATTCCAAATAAATTCACTAAATGAATCATTGAAATCACCTTCAACTTTAGATTAAATAAATTTCTAAAACCCAAGGCACATGATTATGAATCATTAAACTCACAACACATGCATTTCCTGAGTTAAACCCCCTTATTTTTTGTACCATAGCCTGGCATGCCCATCACTATGTCTTAGGCTTGATCACCATGATGTGGTATTCAGAAAATTGAACACCCTTACCTTCAACATATCTTAAAACATGTCTTGTAAACTATATTGAATCCTTCTTTCAAAAACATAACATCTGAACAAATCATATCATCATGACTTGTCACACATCATAGTCTTCTTCCCTGTATTAGATAGGAAAACCCAACCATCACCACATCAGATAAAACAACATTATCTCTTCCATGTTGTCTATTTTTAATTGTTAATATTCAATTTAGAACACATTATTGTCCATGGATTGATCAATACAGTGTTTTGTAATAATTTTGGTCATTTTTCCTTCAAAACACCAAACATTACATCATACCCCACGCTCAATCAGGCCGTGTTGGATTGAAACACCCACTATAAACCATGACCTATCCTAATACAGGAATGGTCCGTCTTATTTTTATATGTTGGATAATTCCTTTCCATATCTTCAATATAGTCCATCACTCTGACCACATCCTTCCCCACAGACATATTGGATTTCTTTATTTCTCATAGATGCACTGTAAATCCACCATGGGGACTGCTGCAGCATGGTTCTTTTCAAGTTTCCTATTTTGGGAAGCCCCTTCTCAACATTATCTATGATATGGGCATGGCCTCACCTGGGTCCCTCTTCACCTTTACCACACCCACCGACCCGGGCATGCTCTTTCTTATGTTGTACAACTCCAACACACCATGCCTTGTTCTAAGGCATGTTCCTCCTCTTCCTTCCCCAAGATTCCTTCACACTTCTTTATCACTTCTCTTAACCATACTGCCTCCTTATAGAATGCCTCCAAAAATCCTAAATGGATCAAAGGCCTTCAATTTTTATTAATTTCTGATAATCTCCCTTTTAAGGGTTAAATAGGAACCCTTACAAGGTTTATAGTCTTAAGTGACATGTTACATGGCCCAGAGGTCTTAGAGGAATTCATCCCAAATAAACACTTGGAACATCCCCTCCCTAGCATATTTCATGATGACAGCTCTCCACTTTCACATAGATGGTTAGTTATCTATCCCGTATAGAAATACACAGGCCTAGTACTGATGTCACTATCATACCCTCTCATTCTTCCAAATCTGGTTAGCTTCTACTATAGTGAATGTTCCTACTCAGAAAACTCATCTGGAGACTTGGTCCTTATATCAGTCTGGTTGCATCTGCATTTCATGTGGCCCGAAGTCCTTGAGGTGGCCCAAATTCCCTAAGGTGGCATGAAAGCCTTACTATCCTGAAGACCTTGAGTGTCTTGAAATTCTTAAAACGACTTGAGGACTAAACTGGTGGCCTGAAGGCCGAAACAGATGAATAGTTCCTACTACTACAATACCTAATAGTACCTACTATAGTGCCTACTATAGTACTGTTATAGTACCACTGCAATACTACTACAGTAACCCATAAATATGCCTCTACCCAGATTTTATCTCGGGTCTCTTGGATTCACTTGTCGAGTCATTATAAACCAATAACGAGTCGCCATCTACAGTGACTAAAAATTATATCTTTCTAATTATCTAACATCTTTGATGATCCTATGTGGTACATGTGTTTCAGGAACATAATCTTCCATGGGGACCTTTGGAATCTGTTTCTACACCAAATCTTGTGTATCTTAAGCATCAACTTCATCAATTTTAGTATCGTTACCACTATCCTTCTCTAGGTTGTGTTCCCTCTCTAGAAAGGTAGATCATCAGTCAACTATAATTGTCTTATATTAAGGTTTTTATAGGTGATATGATTTAGTTTCTTTAGTATGTCCTATAAAGATACAATTAATGACTTAAGGTCCTATTTTTGGTTCATGTTAATGCCTTAATTAATTCCTTTCATCCCTATGCATGCAGGTTCGATAACATGGGTTCCTTTTTAGTCCTCAATTAGTAAGAGATATCATTTGATGATTTTTTGACACTTAATTCAGTTTGTATATTATAGTTTTCAATGCATATCCCTAAAAAGATAATAGAATATCAACATGATTCATCACTGACCTTACCATTTCAAGTAAGGTATGGTTCCTCCTTTCACTAACACAATTCCACTATGTTGTATAAATAGAAGTGAGTTTGGATAAGATCCCACACTCCTGAAGAATATTAATAAAATATTATTTAAGTTATTCACTACCTAGATCAGATATAAGTTTCTTTATCCTATTACCAAGTTGATTATCTAATTCATTCTTGAATTATTTTAATTTCTCAAAGGACTCAGACTTATATCTCATTAATTATACATATCCATATCTACTTAAATAATTAATGTAAGTAATGAAGTAAGAATACCCACCTCTAGCTTCTATTGGAAAAGTTCTGCACACATCAATTTGTACCAATTCTAAAATCTTTGTATCCCTTTCACATTGACCACCAAATTTTTGTTTGGTCATTTTACCTTGTAAACAAGCATGACATCTATCAAGTGGTATTATCTCAAAAGATTCTAAATAATCATCTTGATAGAGCTTTGTTAAATGATTCTATTTACATGACCAAGATGGTGAGGCCACAACTAGGTGTGAAATGATTCGTGAAAACTTTATTCGTTATCGATTTCAAATACTTGGTTTTCATAATTTAATACATAAATATCATTACTTATTTGTTCCATACCATAAAAAATTATATTTTTATAAGATTTTTATTCTTTATTTCCAAACATGAAAATAAATCCATTCATGTTAAGGCAATAAAAAAATATAATGTTTTTGTTAATGATGGAAACATAATAACAGTTATCTAAAACAAAGATAGGTCTTATTGGCAATGAGAGGCGGTATTATCCAATGGATAGATAATCCAACCTTACTCTATTGGTATCCTATATATCCATTTATCCTTTATAAATCCTATGAAATATGCTTGGTTCCTATATTTGGATACATATTTGAGAACCAAAAGTAATATATAATACCCAATGTGTAGATATATGAAGAATTCACTCAATAAAAAATTCATCTAAAGTTTACTATCACTTCTTTAATTGGGTGCAGTTCTTCTTCTAGTGGCCCATATTACCGCATGAAAAACATATGATGTCCATTTATTTTACCATTCTTTGGATATCCCTTTTATTAGAAGGAAAATACTCATAAGCCTTAGAATTTGAGTGGATATTGGGGCCCTTTTCCTTATTCTTAATTTTATTCACCATAATGACTACAATTTTTTTAGGACTCATGTCCTTTTCAACTTGGAGAATCAAAGTAAGGAGTCCCAATAGTGACTTTTTGTTGAAATAGTGGGTGCCCTAGACCTAACTATGTAGTACTTTTGATTACCATATCGTGTATACAATTATATATACATGATTTATACTTACCATTATAGTGTAGATATTTCTACATCCACTATTTAATGGTAATTTCCACAGATTAATTTTCATATCAAAAGGATATAGTAGATCCCAGGCTATAATGAGAACCTTGAGATACTATGACATTAATCTTAAACAAAGGTCCAATAGTCTAGATAAATCTTACTGACTGGACATAGTAGATGTCTAACTATCAAGTGTTGGGGTCTCATAAGCATTGAGACTTCTTCTCATGAATTTCTCACTTAGTGATCTCTAGTAGTGATATCATGAGGACATACCTGCTAATAGGAACACCATGTGTTTTGGGTGTCATTGGTTGTTCCTATCTCCATACATGTGTATTGGTCTCATAAATTGATATCATTACCAGTGTGTTCCATTTTATTGTGTACTTTGATACAAGGAAAAAACCATGATAAAGAAATCGTGGTGAGTTATATTGTGTTGGGTGTGTCATTGGTGGTATGACATTGGTTGAATGGTCAAGAAATGATTTTTCAATTCCATGTTAAGGAAGTTATATATCTTAGACCTGGTTGATCAGGATGGTGCTGCCTTTATATCTCTTTGGCCAAAGTAGTCGAAAGGTAAATCTATCCGGATAGACCAAAAAATAATAAATCCAGAAAATGGCGACGAAACAAGTGTGCATCCTACTTTATGAGATATTTAAATACAAAGAGATTATAGTACACAGTACGTGTTCGTAGGTTGGTTTTCATTGCTATGACAATCCTTATCTCTTTAGGGGCCTTGATGGGTTACTCGACTCTGCTCTTAGTCTATGGATTTTATTTTCTAACTATCAAGATAAGGTCCTAGAGGGTCACACACATCAAGATATTCAAGAATGCGCCCTATTCAGTTGAATAGGTATATTAGACATGGTGGCCCCACCATGGGGTTTGAGTATGGTCCAAGGTATTGATCACCAAATAAATAAATAAATTCATTAGTATTCAAGTTATAAATAATTTGATTTAATTTATTTAAATTTATTTATAAGTTAAGTAAATATGAGAAAATATTAATCGAACAAATATTATTGTAATATTCAAGGTTCATTTAATATTAAGAAGGATTATGAGTCGAGTTAAATGACTTGGGTTTATCACATAATATATTTTAAAATATATTATAGGCATGTGATAAAATGATAAATAATATTAACACAGTTTAGTTCGTCATAATTATTTATTTAGTGGACAATAAATAAATGGGGGTTGGGAACCCAATCGGCTATTTAGAACCTCCACTATAAATAGAGAGAGAGGTTCTCGCCCAAAGAACTATTCATTAATTTGGAATGATAGCCTCTCTCTCCTTATACTTTCTAAAGACTGAGTATGTCCCTCTCAAAAGAAAATACAATAACACAATCAAACACCGAAGGTATAGGGTTGCAATGATCGTCGGGACATCGAAGATATCGTCAGATCATTGTGAAAGCACCCAGAATTTTACGATCGGTGCTCTCACAGATTTCTTAAGCATGTGTGGAAGATCTATAGGGATACTACTATGGATCCTTCAAGAAAAGACCACCGACAATGATTTTCTATCGACCATGACTTAAAATATATAAATTTATGTTTAAAATTTTAATTTTTGTGCTCTTTAAATTTAAAAAGGATCCTCAGACCATATTGATGCTCAGATCATTGGTGATGACAAGTTCTGTCATCCCATTAATAAAAATTTTAAAATATCTGGCCCACAGGCTTCCATTGTGGGCCATGGTACCTTTAATTGGTATCAAGGGGAGTGCATAAATTTTATGATCTAAATAAAAATTAATTTTCATTAAATTAAATATAGATTTTAATTTCGATCCCAATGGTTCAGACCGCACGGAAATCCGTTATTGAACGGCCAATTTATGGCTATTCGAATTTTTTATATGGATTAAATTTGTGGTTTGATCTCGGGTTTTAAAATTTATTTAATTATTTCTGATCATCTTGGAGATCCGACCAAGATTTGGCTGATTTCAGTTCATCGAAAACAATACAAATTATGTGCAAATTATAATTTCATAATTTTTATAATTTTCATAATAATTTTATTATTATAATAATTATTATTTTATTATTATTATAATATTATAAAATAATTATAATAATAATATTAAGTTATTGTTTTATTATAATAATTTTATTATTATTATTATTATAAGTCTAATAGACTAGTATTAAGAATTTTTGGAATATGTGTGGAATTCCACACACTGGAGGCGCGCCCCTCCTGTCTCTCTCAACCGGATGGCCTCCTACTAAGGCCAGCCCCTTTGTCGGCCTCCCTCCTACCTCCAAGTTTGCCAGCAGTGGTCTCCATCGTGGTGCCCCCTCATCTCAGATCCATCCACCCTGAGCTAAAGGCCAGACTTACTCACCTGCTCTTCCCTACAGCCAAATCCAGGCTGCCGCATGGTCGTCACTACCATAGGAGCAAACCTCCTGACCTTGCCTCCTCATAGCCCGCCCACTTGGCCTTAGCCACCTGAGACCACCCCAGCACCACTCACCACTTCCAACCACCAACCATTCCCATGGTGGCCTCCTCCCATCAGCATCGCCGCCCGTGACACCGTTTTGCTGCTCCTCCCGGTGATTGGATTCCTCCCTCCTTGTTCAACCACGGTCGATACCCCACTAAGCCTACTACTCCCTTCCTATGTCTCCATCCAGCAGTCGCTCCATGTCCGCCATCAGATCTGGTCCGACCAGGACCTACCGCCACGCTGAACCTCTGCTAGATTTTTTTAGATTCGCACCTCCGATTGGTAAAGTGTACTCCTTTAACTTCTGGCCCCTCTCGTGGTTCACCTCCTACCAAGGGAACCACCTCATGGTGTTTCATCCCTAAAATTGGTGAGTCAATCCTATGGAGACCCTCTGACCTAGCCCGCGGTGAGGTCCTGTGACCCCTAATCTTGCTAGTTCACCGCAGTTTTTGGGGAAAGCTAGTTGCCACATCTGCCATGCCAACAGCTCCGTCAGGAAATCACCCAAGGGACACCATAGCCGACTCCCTACTAGATTATTGCAGGAATCCATGTGACCTAAAAATGACCCGAGCTGGTATGCCCAATCCATAATGGGTTTGGGTGGATCTTCTTAGGCTAGATTATCCCAGCACAGGCTTTGTTCAGCCCAAAATGGGTTTGTACAGGTATGGTGCAACCCGCTTTAGACCTGCATGGTTTTTTCAGGGCCCAAGTTAATTAACTAATTTAATTAATTAATTTAATTTCATAATTAAATTAAATTAATTAATATATTAATTGACTTTTTAAAAAATAAACTTTAATACCTGGGGATAAAAATAAATTTAATTTTGTAATTAAATTAATTTAATAGACTAATTTAATTTTTTGTATTAAAATTAAATTAATTAGTGAACCAAAGAATAATTAATTTATTTTAATTACTTAATTATTTTAATTTAATTAATTTACCCTCATACTTATTTAATGCAATTTAATTTTTATCACGCATTATTTTACCCACCTACTGGTCTTGAGAACAAACCCATGTATGTTTTCTTTTATTTAATTAATTATTTTAAACTACGTGCAATGTTTGTAATTAATTAAATAGTGGTCTACGTATCGTCTTTATTTTCGATTAAAATGTATAAGGTCTTGCACTTCTAAATTCACCTGATGTACATTTACACCCCTAGTCCCTCTCACCTGTGTGTGAGTAATTTTGTATATTGGATGAAGAAAGTGTACAACATGGGCCCCGCCAAGATGAGGTGGTGTACATTAACCAAGATGATGAAAGATGTGATGTGGACTCCACCAAGATGAGGCGGTACTCCAAGATCTAACGTGGACCCCTCTAATATGAGGTGAAACCCCAGATGAGAAGCATACATATAGGACGGGGTGAGGTGTATCAAGAGTTAAACTTCGACTCAGTTATGATTCCCCTATGTTATTTTAGATGCTCAATACTAGTCATTTAGTAGTTTTCCTTTATGTATTTAATTATTATTTTATTCATTTTATAACATCTAGAAAATACATAAAATAATAAATAATAAAATTCATAAAGAAATGATGGATGCTTTTTCTATTAATGTTTAGTTGTGAGCATGACAACATATATGAATAGGGTTAATAGAAATGGATTACATTCATAGATAAATTTACAAAAAAAAACTCAAAGTAATATTAAGTCATTAATCGCCTTTCATTGTTTAAATTTAAACAAAATAGGGTGTTTGGGGTACCAGTGAGGCCATAACTGAGGATGACTCTTACTACTGGGGAGTTCTTATGAGAGTGGTAAGTTGAATTATCTAAAGTGGTAGTAAGAATTATCCATAGTTAATTTGGTATCATTTTAGAGGACAATTTTGAGTAAATAAAGTTATTATTTTAGAAGTTGGGACATCACTCAACAAATCAAGGAACCACAAGTTAATGTGGTTGGCTAGTGAAAATCCTACCTTAAACCCTCTGAGTAGTATCGTATCCAGATCTTGTAGACTATGAGGGGTGGTTTAAGGATCATTTCCACTAAAATACTCAAACGAAAGAGTATTATTATTCTAGCACAGAGGGTTCTTAGAATTCGATAAAATAGTGGGATACATTTAATGATATAATTAGTCATTAATGTCTAATTCGGTAATCAACATAAAAGTACTAATCTTATAAAGTTTTATTTTTCTAAAAATGGCAAGTAATATCACAAGAAAATTTGTGATAAATATTAGACAAATTCAATGTCCAAACTGGCATGAATTCCTAAGTGTAGTAGAGGCACTTGTGCATAATACTACTATATCATAAATTCAAGGTGTCGGTGTCCCTATACCTGTTAATCCATCTCAGGAAGCATGGGTGTAAAATTTCTTTTAGGAGACTCATGTATGAATCATATTATGGTTATGTCATAATTTTATCATAAATTTCCAATGTTAGTAGTGGTCACTACATGAGGACATGGATGATAAGAACATGTAGTCTCATCCACAAGAAGTTTTCGAGGAGAACATGGAGGAAGATTAGAATGTGATGATTACACTGGCTTTGTGTAAATTGAAAGACGGATCACAATATTTCTAGGAATCCCATTATTACACCCAATTACTCTAATTTCAATTTAGGTTACAAAACGAATAGGATGGATTAAACCCTTTATTACCTATTAAGGTATGGTTCACTAAGTAAATAAGAATATTAAAGAAAAGACTATCTTTAGTTCTTATGGAAAATAAATTGGAAGAGAAGTTGAAAAGGATAATGGAAAGTTACGCCAAAGGCACCTTCATAATGTCTTTCAAATAATTAAGGTTGGTTATTAAACAAGAGGTTATTTTCATCACATTTTATGAAATAAATTTATGGAAGTTGAAAATTCAATGAACTGTATTGAATAAGCAATAACCTATTTCTTCTTCAGTGTATATTCATCATATAAAAGTATTTTTTCTAAGAAACTTCTTGGGTATTAAATAAAATATGTTTTACACATGTGTATTGAAATGTAGTAACCAAGTAAGTATAGAAATGTCACAAGAAGTAAGGTACATTCTCCAAGCAGCTAAGAAATGGTGATTCCTATGTCAGTAGTGAGAATTACATAACTTCTATTTTCTAAGATAATGATTCTAGTATAACCTTTATTGATTATTACCAAAAACAATTATCTCATGTGTCCTTTGTACATAATGATACAATATTCCAAGTTCATAAATTAATGTTGTTTGTGGTGTAACTTACTCAACTAATAGTTTAGTAGTACTTGAATCATAGATAATAAGTGATGAATATAAAATATAAGACTTATTTACCCGGTTGTAGAAAGATAATTCTTTTTTATCAAAACTAAAAGTGTACATCAAGTATATACCCAGTATGGTATTTAGACTCAGTATATCTAAACACCTTTGGTATAAATTATGTATTTATTTTGGACAAAGAAACCTTTATAAATAAAGGTATGTCACAAGGATTTTGGAATTAGTTCAACAAGAAAGTGTGAACTACTACAAGGGAAAGCTAGTGGTAAAGATACTTCATAAGATTCATTTAAGTTATTAAAGAATGTGATACTGAATTATACGCATGGTCAGAATATATGAGTTACTTTGGATCGGCATGATAAAGAATATCTTGACCAAGACTTCATCAATCATGATAATTTATCATGTAGTAATTCCTAAATGCACATTACCTTATTTATATCATGGTATTGATACTAATAAGGAGGATCAATGATGAGTCTTACGTGTTAACATTAATCAATAAAATGTATTGTGGAGTAATTCCTAAATTCACATTTTATACATCAAAGTTGTGATGTAAGTAGTATCAATGTTGCAACTTGCAGATACTTACATCATATTTCAAGATGTTCTTTAAAAATAATGGTGATATCCCATAACCATATGCCAACTAAAATGAAAAATGGATATCATACAAGTCAAAGTATGATGGAAATATATTATTTCATAAGACATGTGTTTATATGCAAAAAATATTTTAGGATATAAACAAAATTTAATCAAGATAAACACATTGTAAATCTTAGTAATTATATTAATAGTTTCTTAGGATATTATATAAATCCTTAAGATTGAAAAATATAGTCAAGTGATAGACTACAATTCTATAAAAGAATGCACATCTCTACTTGAGATAGTGGGAGTGAGATTGACTTGGGATTATCCAATGCCATAGATGCACATGTAGTTGTCATAATAACTAGTTCCACAAGTTCATGTAGAATAGGTATGTTCCTATGACATAAACTGTGTAGGAAGGTTGAAACCATTTAGATAGTTTACTATTCACCATGGTCGGTGATAAATTATTCAATGAGAATAATAATTCCTAAAAGCAAGAAGTATATGGAAAAAAGATAAGATTGAAAAGACTAATTAAAATTCAATAATGGGTTTCATGTATCAAAGTGAAAAGAGGGCTTACATATTGAATACTTTGGTGGGTATTCAAGTGAGTTGATACATAGGTGGTACAAGTGTGGTACCAATAAGGCTCAATTGGTAATACCAATTCGGTATGTCTAAATCCATTATAATTTTACTTGTCACAGATAACTTTTAATATCATTAAATTTTTCATTGGATTTAAAGATCAACTTTTGTGGAAGGTGTCTATACGATGCAACCAGAAAGAGATGATGACACCATTAGATGCCAAGAAGGGTTGCAAGTTACTGAAGTCTAGTTCTGGATTTAAGAAATCAACAAGATCGTAGAACATTCATTTGGAATTAATATTTTCCATGTGTCTACCTAAGGATAGTGGGAGCGCCATAGTTTCCAAAATAAATATGTTCAGAAACATATGGAAAACAGATATTGGTCTTATAGTTAGTTAATACTAGGATAAAAGTAATTCTCCAGGGATTGATTTAAATTAGAAACCTAAGATTTAGGGAATAGAATCTATTGAGATAGATATAAAGGTTTCTTGGACCTATTCAATAATATATATAGTGATATTGTATTGAAAAATACAAGTTGTAACAATTCAAGAGTATAATTTTTTCTAGTGCCACATGGCATAAATATCCCCAAGTAAGACATGCAAAGGCATAGGAGGAGATTAAGTGATGAATTTAGTTCCATACGCTTCAGAGATGCATCAATCCCATATTTCATGATATGTACATGAATTGATATTTAAAACATATACTTTATAGTAGGAAAAATATCATTTATATCTAGGAGAACTGCAAGTGAAGAAGATTGTACTTCAGTAAGTACAAAAGGTATGTTCCTGGTAAGTGGAGAAGGGATACTAGTTATGGGGGGACACAAACTAGTCTTACTTGGATCAATTTTATCTAGTATCACATTTAGGATAAGGTATTGAGAAAGAAAAGATCATATAATCTAGTGGTATCCATACCTATAAATACTGAGTATGTTGCATCTTCTGAGGTAGCTAAGAAATAGTTATTAAATTCAATGATTTGTTTCAATTCTTGGAAACACACCTAGTAAGTAAAGTATTATCATAATTTAAATTATTATATTCTTACTATCCAATATTTCATTCTATAACTGTGTAAAAAGGGGTTATACTTGGAGATACCATCTCTTGATAAGTTTTACTCAAGGAGATGAGGTCGTATATAGTGGAATAGACATGCAGCAAAAACGTGGGAGACCCAGCAGCTAAATATGTTACTCAACAGAAACAAGATCTTTATCATGTGGTTAACTAACAAGTGTGGTTAGAAAGTTGGCTCTAGTGAAATTGGGAGTGTTGAAATAGTGGGTTCTCTATACCCAACTATGCAGTACTTTTTATTGCCATATCATGTATACAGTTAGATATACATGATGTATACTTACTATTATAGTGTAGATATTTATGCATCCACTATTTAATGGTAATGTCCATAGATTAGTTTTCATATCAAAATGTTATAGTAGATCTCAGGCTATAATGAGAACCTCAAGATACTAGGACATTAATCTTAAACAAATGTTCTATGGTCTAGATACATCTTACTAACTGGACATAGTAGATGTCTGACTATTAGGTGTTGGGAGATCATAAGCATTAATACTTCTCATGAAGTTCGCACTTGGTGATATCTAGTAGTGAGATCATGAGGACAGACTCGCTAATAGTAACACCATGTGTTTTGGGTGTCATTGGTGGTTTGTATTTATGGATATGTGTATTGGTCTCCTAAATTCATAACATTACCATTGTCTTTCATTTGATTGTGTATTTTGATGCAAGGAAAAACCCATGATAATGAAATCGTGGTGAGGTAGGTTGTGTTGGGTGCATCATTGGTGGTATGATATTGGTTTAATGTTTAAAAAAGGATTTGTCTCTTCCAAGTTAAGGAAGTTATATATCTCAGGTCTGGTTGATCAGGATGGTGCTGCCTTTATACGTCATTGGAAAAAGTAGTTGAAAGGTAAATCAATCTAGATAGATCAACAAATAATAAAGAAAGAAAAGGGTAATGACATAAGTGTGTGTCTTTCTTTATGAGATATTTAAAGGAAAAGATATTATAGTGTACAGTATGTGTTCATAGGTTGGTTGTCATTTCTATGACAATCCTTATAACTTTAGGTGCCTTGATGGTTTGTTAGACTCACCTCTTGGTCTATAGATTTTATTCACTGCAATCAAGATAAGGGCCTAGAGGTTCACACATAATATCTTATTCAAGAATCCTCCCTATTCAGTTGAATATGTATATTGGACATGGTGGTCCCCAACATGGGGTTCGAGTGTTTTCCAAGGTATAAATCACCAAATAAATAAATAAATTCATTATTATTCAAGTTATTAATAATTGGGTTGAATTTATTTAAATGTATTTACAAGTTATATAAATAAAAGAAAATATTAATCAAAAAAATATTATTATAATATTCAAGATTCGTTTAATATTAAGAGGTATTATGAATCAAGTTAAATGACTCATGTTTATCATGTAATATATATTTAAATATGTTATAGGCATGTGATAAAATAATAAATAATATTGAAACAGTTTAGTTTTCTATAATTATTTATTTAGTGAATGTTAAATAAATGGGGTACAGGGAACCCAAATGGGTATTTAGAACCTCCACTATAAATAGAGAGAGAGGCTCTCTCCCAAAAAACTATTCATTCATTTAAAACAAGAGCCTATCTCTCCTCCCACTTTCTAGAGAGAGAGTCTCTCCCTATTAAGAGAATATCTAAGAACACATTCAATCATCAAAGGTAGAGGATCACATTGATCATCGAGACATTGAAGATATTGTCAGATCGTCATGCTAGCACCTAGAATTTGATTATCAATGCTCTTGTATAATTTTGAAGCATGTGTGAATGATCTAGAGGGATCCTGTTAGGGATCCTTCAAGCAACTATCATCAACGATAATTTGTTGTCGAACGCACCTTCAAATCTGTAAAGGTATGTTTACAGTTTTAATTTTTGTGCTTTTTTAATTTATGTGATATCCTTAGACCATACCGAGGCTCGGATCCTCGACGATGACAAGTTCTGTCAGCCCATAGATAAAAATTTTAAAATCTATGACCCACCGGCTTTATATGCGGGCCTCGGTACCTTCACTTTTTACTATTTATCATATTATAATTAATAATAAAACTGTAAAAGGACTTAGTTAGTGAGGATATAATGAGATATGTATGAAACTCATCAGGGATCTTAAATCCCAAGATGTTTAAGAATTATATGTAACCAATTAACTTGAATACATGAGGCCCAGATGGTGCTAAGTCTCTAAGATTACACATGAATAGTGCATTTAAGATCTCATATCTCTCTTTTCTTTCCATCTCTTGATAAAAATCACAAAGGTGATACATGATTTTATATGAATCTATATCCTCATATTACTTTAAAATATTATTATACATAGTAAATAGCATAAAACATTAGACATTTGTGGCATCATCAAAATGTTTCATGTAAATAAAGAGTTCATCCTCACTAGCCTCATTACTAGGCACTTTGGGAATAAAGGTTTCCAATACATAATTTTTGTTCATGGAATAGTATAATGCGCAAGCATCTATAATATTCCTGGAAATTAAAGCTAGTGAGAAAGTTATCCTTCTCTAATTTTTATTGTATTGATATTATAAAAATTTTATGAGTTTCCATTTCTATAATAAATAAGATCATATTTTTAGTAATTTATCTGGATTAAAAAATAGTTAATTAATTTAATTAAATTTATTAATATCTCACTATTTTATCAAGATCAGATAGGCCTTTCCATTAGTTTTAGAATATCTTGTCACTTTGATATTCTAGTGGAAAGTATCCATCCATTCCTTCTCAAAACCCAAACTTTGACCACATAAATTACTTGAATAATTTTATGTAGGCATAACTTCACAACTACATTAACTCGTAGATCCTTGACCCATTGAGTGGACTCCCTAATCCTGGAATCTTGGACTTGGATTTTCTCAACACTTGCCTCTAAAATGTTATTAGATATATTTTTTCCATTACACCAAATATTGATTTGGTTAAGTTGACCCAATAACCTTATAATAATTCCCTGATAAAAGTAAGTGTCTAGACTTTGTCCATGTAAAGACTTAATTATATTATTGTATTCTTATTAAAGTAATGGAATTATTATCTAACTTAATATTTTATTTGAAGGATATTTACCATTATGTATAAACTTATTGTTTTATCTTATTTCATTCTTGTTAATATTAAGTGAATTTTACTTAAGTGATTAACCATGTCTAAATAAAATTTACACATATTTTAAATTTTATTTTAATTTCATCTTGCATGTTTTTAAAATAAATTATTTAATGATCTAAATATCCATAAATAATTAACCATGCAACTAAAAAAATATAATAATCTTGATCTTTTCTAATGGTTGGTTTATCTAGAGGATGATAAACCAATAATTAACCCTAGGTAATTAACTCTTAAAACCTTTCCTAGTTTGATTTGTTGTATTCCACCTATGCTCTTGTGTACCTCCTGAATTGGTTTTGCCTTAACTCTAAACTTAGATTGTCTCTGATCACCTAGGAGATCCATCCATTATATAATTTTACTCACACACAAGTGAGGAGAACCAAAGGATTTGTTAAGGGGTTTACATAAAAGAAACTCCAATCATGCAGTCCCTTGCATAATGAGAGGAGGATAATGATGCATATTCCATGATTAAATTTAATAAATTATTACAATAACCATGCAATAATAATAAAATAAATAAACCAATCACATACACAAGTTGGTCTAAGATCATGTTCATCCACATACATAAAATGAATATGAAAAAGTAAACTAGCTATAATTTACTTCAATTTATTTTTTATTATTAATATAAATGTGATTGAATTAATTTAATTAATTGATTGGTTGGTTGATTAATTCATTTTATCTTAATGTCCATCCAAAGGGTCTTCGGGAAAACTATCATAGGATTCATCATGAAAAATAAACAATTTGACCTATATTTATTGATAATTACATGGAATTAATTGAGAATTTATTAATTTTTAAGACCATGTTACATATTCAATACTATTAGGTTGAAAGACTTATAACTATACTACTTTTAAAAATTACAATTCATGCCTTTTTTATTTATTCTTTATCTTACGTTGGTTTTTTAAGTTGAATTTTTATAGTGTTTTTAAGTTCCTCTTTCATGAATAAAGATGAAGTGCCATCCGACCCGACATCTGACCCAGTTCAAGACATGGCCTAAAGGGCATTCCTGATCTCCACGGTCTGACAACTAGTGACGGGAATCAAATAAAAAACAAGTGGGAACAATTTCAGCCTAATAAACCAATATCGAATAAAATAAAATAAAGAAAATGAGAAACCAAGGTTTAAGGAGAAATTTGTTTCAACATCAAGGGTGAAAACATGCATAAATAACCAAGGATTTCCAAACAGGCTTTCAAAATATTTAGAAACCCACACTCTTTTATAAAACACCAAATAGGGTATAACTTCCACTACAATCTTGAAACTGCTTTATCTCATTTGGAATCTATGAAACCATTTTACAATAAAATAAGGAAGAGGATAAGATGATGAACCTTTTTAGGAAACCAAAGTTCAAGGGAATAATTAATTCTAATGCCATCATCATTTTCAAGCTCATCCATGTGTGCACTCCTTGAACACATGGATGTGCCCACATCCAATGTCATAACACAAGTATTTTCCCCCCCAAACAATTTTCAAAGAGACAACACATTCTTTATAATTAGAACAACAAACCATTATATGAAAATATTACCACAATCTATATAACAAGACCAACCCCAATATAATCAATCTAATATAATATTTCAAATGGGGAAACTCTACTCAACCACCCAATTTTACCCTTAAATCTAAGTTGGCATTTAATCAAACACATTTAGCATAGACACACACAAGAATAACCCAAGAATCACCCCAAAACCTATTTTTAATAAATTATACTAATTTAAAAAAAATATAATAGGATAAAAAAGAGTATTATGGGTATTTGAATCATATATAAAAATTAAATGAAACTCTTCAAGCATCAAAATATTTCTTTGGAAAGAAAATAAATGGAAACACCTACCTCGGAGGTGTGAAAATGGAACAGTGATTCAATAGGGGGAAGAACAAGCCCTCATATACCAAATTTATGTCCTAAATCAAAATAAAACACAAACCACACACAAAACCTAACCATTAGGGTTCAAAAAAGCAAGATCCCACCAAAGGAAAATTGAGAAATCAAGGATGGAGGGAAGAAAGAGGAGGAAAATGGACCAAAACCATAAGAAACTTACCTTGGATATTTGGAGGAGAATATATGGAGGAGGGGAGTCCAGGGGAAGAGGGGTTTCGAGACCCATTGGTATGCCAAAAATGAGAGGGAGGAGGGGGTTCGATTTTGGGTTAAAGTGATGAGAGAGAGGAATGAGAGTTTTAAGATTTTAATGACCTAGAACAACTGCACAGTTTGGCCACACAGTTTACAAAACCATGCACCAACCATTTGGTATCCTCTACCAAGCTTCCAGACCTACCATATGATCAAGATGAATGGTTTGTGCACCCGTTTGGTAGCTTCTGTCCACTTCCTAGACTGGCTGCATGGTTACCTAGGCTGACCGGCATGGTTTCTACTAACCACGTGGTGACCGTGCTCAAACCAAAAACCACCCAAACTTCTAGAAACTCAAAAAATTTAACTGAGACTCAATACCAAACCTGGAACAAAAGATGTGATACCAATAAAAGGATAAAATAAAAGAGTATCTGAGGTTGGGGTGTGACAATTATCCCCACCACAGACACTTTCTTCCCACAAAAATTCACCCAGCTGAAAGATAACCAAAACTCAAATCCATGCCTCATTAAAACCGAAGGAAACCAAGAGCCTTAGGGTAATAATCCTCTCCACAAGTCACACTCGACCTATCAAGAAGAAACCACATAATGAAACAATGGGAGAACATGAGAGGGTTCTCCCCATAATAAGAACTCAACCAATGTGGGAACTTCAAAACTCATCCAACACCACCAGAAATTAAACAGGAAACCCACTACAGAGTGACCTAGAAGACCAAAACCCTAGGAACTAAATCAACCTATCCATAATGGTCAAACTACACCTTCATCACAACCAATAACTAGGGATAATAGAACCCCCCAACATGAACTGCCCCAACTTACTTAGCATGAGAAAAACAACACCACCATTATAAATCAAAATTTCCCCACACCATCTGAACCCCCAACACTAGGGGAACCCACAAAGAGAACTAAACTCCAAACCAGAAACACCATCCATTAATTCCACAAAACTTAAACATCTCCAAATGAGCACAACTGAAACCAAAACCCGAACTAACCCATATAAGGGTTAAACACACTCAAAGAATAATAAATGATTCTATAGGACACATTCAGATAAAAAAATTGCTTGAATTACAATATAAAAAGTCCATCATAACTTTACAAAGAAATGATGAACTTATAGTAGTAAGAGAATAAGAATAGAGGAACTTTAAATTTATCCATCCCAAAATGATAAACAAATACCGGTCCAAGGCTTAACACTCCCCCAGCAACTCCTGACTGTGTGTGGGATTCACTCTGAGGTTTATGGATAGAGACCTTTTGACTGAATAATCTCCAATCTCAAAGGCACTAGAATCCTCTAGGCACAACTACTTCTTCAGGAAACACTTCCTGTAGAACTTTTCTAGATGACCCATACAACCACAATAATGATAGATCTTCAGAGGGATGAAACAAGATGAATTTGAATTCCCAGACCAACCACGCTGATAGAATATAAGAAAATGATCTGACAAACTGGAATCCATAACCAATGAAGATGACTCCTTGGATACAGGTTCCTTCAGCATGAACTTCTCTCCATATGGGGAACCTTCATGAGCAACAGGGGACATCGGATTACAAATTCCATGAGATTTGGAAACCAACTCACCTAATAATGCTTCATATACTATCTTCCCAAAATGAAGTTCCTTAGAAGAGAGGACCAAATCCTTGATCTCTAGATGAAGACCCCAAATGGAAAGAGAAGCCTTCATCAGATCATGTGACACCACATACAAAGAATAGGGAACCATATTCTTAAAAAAGGTCAACATAGGCCTTCACCATCTGCTAGTAATGTTGAATACACATGAGATTTTCCTTATTCTTCATCTTTACTTCCTTAGGTATTAATAATCATATGAATATGGACTCTAAAACCTACCACTTCATCCCAACTTGCATCGATGGTGGGAGAAACATTTCCCATTCGTCCAAAGATGGACCCTCAAACAACCCCAGAATAGCTCGAACTCTAACGGTTTCAAGAGTTCCCAAAACTCTAAATACACTATATACCTTGTTAAGGAACTCCACTACCTCTAATGGACCTTGATCACCATAATAAACTAGAAACACTCGAGAAGAATCAAAAATTGTGAATGTCTCATTATCAACTTTGGGGACCTTTTTGGTGGAATTCTCTGAATAAAACAAAGGAAATGGAACTAGAATCAACATCCCAATAGATAAATACCAAAGAAACGCCTCAAGACATATATAGGAGTCTCTCAAGCCAAACACATACAAGAACAACTAAAAATTCCCTTTTCAAAATCCCATTTCACCTCAAATTTCAAAACTTCCTTCTTCCAAGGCCACTTTACAAACACAAAGGACACTATGCACAAAAAAAATAGGCATTATAATATAAAAACCAATTCTGAAAATCCTTAATACTAAATAATTCACCCATATAATCCTATAAAACACCCTGTATGTTCATCTGTTTCCATTCGTACATTCCACCATGCACTTTCCACACACCCTCACATATGTGAATGCTCATAAAGAGTACCAAGGGTCACACTTACCATTTTATTATCTAAATATAAGAATTAAAAAAATTTCAAATCCAAAACAATTTACTTAAAAAACCCATCTACTAATTCAACCCATTTTAAATAAATCATTTTCATTTTTAAAAAACCGTTTTCATTTTCAGATAATACTTACATCAACCAAGACAAAGATGAAGCACAACTTACACCAAACTACCAGAAAGAGGAACTGGTATCTATGCCAAACCCAATGACATGGTATTGGTCCATGACCCAAGTAAGAATTAGTATCTAGGAGATACTTGACCTGTGTACTCAGATTCCATATGGGTCACTACTCCATGTGAGATCACAACATAACACCTGCTTGCCTCCATTGTCATTCTTCAATCCAAAACAAACCAAGGAAAGACAAGGACTCAATTCCCAAACTACCCCTGGTAACTCAGGTTTCTTCATGAGTGGTGGTTATCAGTCACTGATTCATAACCTACCTCTTGATCCCCAAAAATCATAATCTCCAGCTACCTGACACCCCAAATAACAAGGGCCTTCTCTGATACTATTTTGTCACAAACCAAGTCGGAGTGTCATCTGACCTGACATCTGACCCAGTCTGAGACATTCCTAAAGGGTGTTCCTGATCCCCATGGGCTAGAAACTAGTATCGAGCATCAAAGAAAAAACAAGAGGGAACAATTTTATCCCAATAAACTAGGATCGAATAAAATAAACAAAACAAACTGAGAATGAAAAAAACTAGAAACTGAATCCCAAATTAATAAACAAACTGATTCAGTTACAAGATACAAAAATTGAAAACTAAATACAAAACCAAACCAAACTACCACTAACACGATCCCCATGTGAACTCATGGTCACCACCATCCCCAAGTCCAAATTGCTCCAAGAGACAGATCAAACTAGAGAACCTGAGAAGAAGATGAACCTGAAAAATAGTTCGGGTCTACCGACACTGAGTGGTACAAGTAGGGTGTGAGCTAGACAACTCAGTAGGAAACCACCACATATTCCATGTAATTCCTTTATCTAAAAAAATGCATCAATATTAGTTTGAAATACATTTATAAAAATAGGTTTTTCCATATTTTATTAAGAAAACATAGATTTTCCCATTTTAAAATCCAACACACGTCACGTCCCATTTTTTTAAAAAAAATCATTTAATACCAAAAAAAAAATACCTAAGTAAAACAATACTGGGATTTTATAAAAATAAATAAATAACGCAAGATAAAAACTAAATGAAAAAATTTGTAAACAATAACAATGGGCGGTCCTAAACATCCCTAGAGTAACCCCTAGATGTACTCAGTTTGGAACTAGCTATCAGCATACGATGAAGCTCCTAAGTCTATAACCAACTGGCCGCCCTCAACTGACTAATCTAGTGGTACATCCCACTTGTACTCTCAAAAAATTCAAGGTGTACCAACCCATCTAATCGGGGTTGATCAACAACCATCACTCAATCCTCTAAAAGACACCCAAGAAACCAAGGTTATAAAATACTGTGTAAGTGGGAGGCCCTTGCACGCGTGAATCACTTTACGTGTCAACACCGCACTTACCTACCCCAAACATAGACACCACTATATGATAACCCATAAATGGAAATATCTTCTATATAGGTTCCCTATATACATATATATATATCACATCATTGAAAGTTCCAACCCAAACGTCACATTATCTAAGCACTCGACCCTTTCTTTAGAAACATGTAAATTGCAAAATAGGCCTTTAAGCTTTACATAACCAAATGCATTTACCAAAAACATTACATAAGATCTTTCCAAAACAACACCAAACACCACTTTTATGTTTGAAATTCTAAATGGATCCTTAAGCCAAACTTTTACCAAAACATACTCCAAGTTCCCAATAATCTTATATTCGAAAGTTTTATTTGAAAACCTATTTTTTAAAATCACAAAAGAGAGCCAATATAATTTAGAAACCAAAGAGCTATTTGAGAAAACAAGGTTTAAGGAGAACTTTGTTTCAACATAAAGGTTGAAAACATACATAAATAACCAAGGACTTCCAAACGGGCTTTCAAACTATTTAAAAACAAAATCTCATTAATAAAATACCAAATAGTTTATAACTTCTAATAAAATCTTTAAATCACTTTATCTCATTTAGAAACCATGAAACCATTTTACAAGAAAAGAAGGAAGAGGAGAATATAAAGAAACTTTTTAGGAAACCAAAGTTCAAGGGAATAATTACTTCCAATGCCATCTTCATTTTCAAGCTCATCCATGTGTACACTCTATGTAGGCATGGATGTTCCCACATCCAATGGCATACCACACATCTTTTTCCCCCAAATTATTTTTAAAGAAATAGAACAATCTTTTCAATTGTAATAAAAACCCATTCTATGAAAATATTACCACATTCTATATAAAAATCTCAACCCCAATCTAATAAATCTAATATAACATTTCAAATGGGTAAACACTACTTAACCACCCAATTTTACCCTTAAAGCTAAGTTTCAATTTAATAAAACCCATTTAGCATAGACATGCACAAGCATAACCCAAGAATCACCTCAAAACCTATTTTTAATAAATTATACTAATTTAAAAACACCATAATAGGCTAACCAAGAATATCATGGGTATGTGAATCATATATAAAAATTAATTTAATCTTTTCAAGAATCAAAATATTTCTTCATAAAAAAAATAAATTGAAACACCTACCTTGGAGGCGTGCAAATGCAACAGAGCTTCAATAGGTGGAACAACAAGGCCTCATGGACCAATCTCACACTCTAAATTGAAAGAAAACACAACCCATATACAAACCCTAACCATTAGGGTTTATCTAAACTAGATCCCACAAAAGGGAAACTAATAAATCAATAAGGGAGGTAAGAAAGAGAAGGAAAATGGACCAAAACCCTAAGAAACTTACCTTGGATATTTGGAGGAGCATCCATAGAGGAAGGGAGGCCAAGGGAAGAGGGGTTTCAGGACCCCTTGGTGTGACAAAAATGAGAGGGAGGTGGGGGGGTTCTATTTTGGGTTAAAGAGAGGATATAGAGGAATGAGAGTTTTAAGATTTTAATGACCTGGAATGACCACACGGTTTGGTCTCATGGTTTACCAACCCATGTGCCAACCATGTTGTAGCCTCTGCCATGCTTTTAGACCTATCGAATGATCAGGCCATATGGTTTGTGTGCCCATGGTCAAACCATGCAGAAGCTAATTTCCACTTCCTGGACTAGATAAACAGTTACTTAGGATGACCCACATGGTTTCTATTAACTATGTGGTGACCTTTATCAAGACAAAAACCACCCAAACTTCTAGAAACTCAAAAATTTTCAATTGGGACTCAATCCTAAACCTTGACCAAAAGATCCAAGATCAAGAAAAGGATAAAATAAAAGAGTATCCAAGGTTAGAGTGTGACATCCTATGAATATTCATTCTGATCTTATTCACTTTAATTAGATTGACCTTTCCAATAGTAAGTTTATTGGAACAAAAGTTGTAAGTAAGTTCTATTTATTATAAATATATATGCTTTTCTTAAATTTTTTGAAAGATGTTTCCTTATTTTTTTGTTTTTCAAAATGAGTATTGTAGTAGCATTGTACACCTTTATTAGTATAAGCATAATTAAGTAAATTCATTAAATGATGATGATGAATATATCAATGATTGAAACATCCCATTTCCTTGATAGATTCTATTTTTAATCTTTTCAAAGGGTTTTTTCTTAAGAGAATCCATGTGTGAGGTTTTCTTATAAGTACTATTAAGTCATTTCTGTTTTTTTTTGATCTATGAGATTGAGGGATCCTAAGACTAAGGAGAAAAAAGTATTTATGATCTATGAGATTGAGTTATTTTAATTATGATCTTCTTCACTTTAATTGGAAGTACCATCTTAAGAGTAATTTTACCAAAACAGAAGTATTTTCCCAAGGTGAGTAGACAAAGACTCGAGAGTGGGGTGAATTGATTCCCTTTTCAAAAATTTATCTGATTTAAACTTCTCTATTAAATAAATTTTGATTTTGACCACTTTGTTTAATAAATTAATTAAGTGCAAATATAAGAAAATAAATAGATTATAACACAATGATGTATAGTAGTTCGGGGAAAAAAATTCCCCTAGCCTACTCCACTAACACTCTACTCCATGAGTTTAGTAATTCTACTAGAACCAGTCCTTTTCCTGGGGACTACAAGGATTGATTTCAGGTATCCATCACTTGTAACAAATATTTTACCAGACTTTTAGGTTATTTTACTAAGATCCTAAAAAAATTATTACAAGAAGATGACACTTCACATGACTAAGTACAAGAAGTCAACACTTAGAGAAAAAAGATAAGATGTAAAAGTAGGATACGTCTTTAGCACAAAATCTCCTATGCAACTGACAGATGATAAAAATATTAAATAGAGAACAACAGTGGTAAAATGATCTTCAAGAATATTACTTTCTTACTTCCCCCTTCTAATAATATTAGCATATATAACAATGTATATCATCTTCTTCTTTCGAATAACAGTAGTAGTAGAATAATTTTTTTCTTATTTGGCACAGGTTGTATTCTTCTTGTTCTTCACACATTGAGAGAATAATAGATATACAAAGTATTCCAATTCTCTCTTTAAAGGTATTGTGTAGTAGATATGTAGATCAAAATGATTCAAAACTTATATTTTTATTTTTCCCGCACACTCTCACTTCTTCCTTCAATCAACCCATAAAATATATATATAAATATATTTTCTATATTTTATAACATTTTCTATCATTTAAAATTTTTTGATTTTCCTTTTTTAGATGTCTATCATGAATAAATATTCCATATTTATCAAATATTTCAAACATGTAGTCCTTAATTTCCATCACAAGAATCGATAATCATGAGCCATTGGATCATCTTTGTTATCTTGAATTTTTTTCCAAATTTGGAAAAGGCTAAATCTCTTCATTTTAATAATAATAAATCATTGCACCTTTTTCCATAATGCTGCAACGGTAAACACCTCTTTAAAAATATTTTAATTTCAAATACATCAAAAATAATTGATCTGTAAGTTGAAACCCACTTCATGTAGCTTCGTAATAATGTAAAAATGAGTATAAAATTGATAGATCGTATTGAATATACCATGTATTATTGTATCAAATTTAAATATCAAAACTTTAGAAAATTATATGATCATTAATTCCAATATTCATAGGAAAATTTCATTCAAAATTCATGATATCTTGTACCAACACATTTCTACATGTATAAAAGCATCTTCAATTCATAAAAACCATTTCAAATTCAACTGATATCACTACTTTCATGATCGTTGAGTTCCTATATCATTTCTTACAATTTTGAGAATGAGAAACTAAATTCCTATATATGGTATTGTAAAACATTTTATCATTATATATAAGTTATGAAATGGATATCATGTATTGTATATCATGGTCATATTTCATTTTAGGGTGATCCATTTATTCTCATTTTATATCACAACACCTACTTATGGTTTTCAATGCATGTGTTCTATTTTGTAATACTCTATTTTTACTTCACGTTTAAAAATATTTAGTTCTAAATATCAGAGTTTCATATTATGAGCATAAATTTTTCTATATTCATATAACTATAATGAAAGTTATAGGTCGAGTTCTATAGGAGTTTTGTCTATGATGTACAATAATTGTGGCTTATTAATTTTAAGTAATGGAAATATCCTCATAAGAGAATTTAAAATTTCATCTGTGTAACATATTTATCTCCTACATAAGATAACTTTATCTGCTTCACGTAAGATAATTCCTTCATAAGATAATTTATAATTCTTATTTAAGATAATTATATTCCATAATCATAAGATATTTTTCTTGGCTATGTTCTAGTAAGATATTTCATTGATTCATCTAAGATAATTTTATCTGTCAAAAAATCACTCAACAACCTGGAAGCTTGACATTGAAAATTTCAGTACATTTTTATGACTTATAAATAGTAGATTAATAATTAGGTCTGGTTTACTTATATTTAGATAATTTTCATATATTTCCAATGGATCAATGAACACTTCAATCCAATGTTTTTAGATTGAGATATAACTAAACAACCAAATCAATTGTAATTTGAAAATCTGTTGTATAACTGAACAGTTAAAGAAAATTCAGACCAAAAACTTGAATATCAAACAATTGATTCGACCATCATTATAGTTGAATAAATCATATATAATCTTCTTATATTTCTAAAAAATGAATTTATGAAATTCTGAGTATATAGCTCTAGATATATTTAATATACAGAGAGGTAGTAAAACAAATTTCCATATTTCTGATTTCTAGGATACTTTTCACCACAAAAAATCTATTCTAACAAATATTCTTCAAACCTAAAATGTGAGAAGTTCTGTATTCACTGTATAATTGTATAAGAAAAAATATACATAATTAATAACATGTAATAACATATATAAAATTATTTAATGGATATAAATAGATTTAATAGATGAATTAATCAAGGTAAAAACAAATAAAACAAAGATAGGGTGATGTAATTATCAAAACACAAATAATAAAGATAAGGATCCACTCAACATTATCCCCTTTTTTTATAATTGAAAAACCCAAAATCACTATCCCACTTTTTTTAATGATCAAAAATTTAGCCCACGGGGCACAGGTGAGTTGGTTAAAGGCAGTGGTGTCCTGACCCCAAGGTTCCGAGTTTGAGTACTCATAAGGAAACGCACACTATATGCTAAAAAACTTCTTGTGGGACCCTCTACCCCATTGGGAAGTGGCCTAATCCCAAGGGTTGGCCACCTTGGGCCTCGTTGGGGATGTACGGCGTGCAAGTGGTGAGGCCGCCCCAATACCTCATTACCCAACAACACATTTGGTGTGGGAAGTGGGATGAGCCCATAAGGGGCTTCGCGAAGCTAGGTTTCTCCCACCTCCACCTTCTCCTCCACCGTCTCAGGTCAGCTGTGGTTCTCCTCTCGGTGCTTCAGCTCGATACGTTCGTGGAGTGTGGTTTCTCCCAGTGGCGGTGATGTACAGGCTCATCCCTCTCAGTAATCCTCACCGTTTACTGGCACCTTCACGCCCTAAGATGGCTAGGGTTTACTTGGAAGTGCGGTGTTAGTCCAGGGTTTGAGTTTTTGTTTCTATGATCTGGGGTTCTCAACTTCGATTAGTGTCGGTTGTGGGTGTGTTGGGAGGATCTTACCTTTGTGTGTGACATTGAAGGTGGCGATGGGATCTGCGGTTGGCTTGTAGTGAGGAATTCTTCCGGTGGATTATAGAGGTCATCATTTTGGTGAAGGTTTTCTATTTTCTTTTTGATCTTTTTTCAGTGATTTTGGATGCACTACTTCTCATGATTCAGTTTTGGGATTTATGCGTTTATTGGATTTGGATTTTCTGCTTGTGATTTATTCTGGCATTAGGGTGTGGTTAGATTTTGATTGCTCTTGAATTCAATGGTTCTGTGGTGGTTGTTTAATTCTCAGAGCTGAGTTTTTGTGAAAGGGTGTGTTTTGTTTTCATTGATTTTTGTTGATATGCTGGTGTTTGGTGAAAGGGTGATGGTGGAGTAATGAAAGTTTTGATGATGGTGGTGTTGTTACTTCTGGTAATTTGGTTTTGGGTGCAAATGAATCATGATGCGTCTTTCTTGTAGATTGGGGTCAAGCTTTGATGCATGCATTTCTTGGTAGTGGAATGCTATGACAAGGTATCAGAGGTATTTGTGTCCTTTAATTTTTTTTTATTATTTTTTTTTTGGCTTGAAATCCAAACAATGTTTTTGAATTGCCGTTTGTTTTGCGAATGTTTGGTGCTGAGTTCGAGAGCTTCAGGCGGTAGAGATATAACTTGGTGCCGGAGGTTCTTTGTTTCTCTAGTTTTGTTTAGAGCAGGACAGATCTAGGTTTTTGGTTTTAGGGTTGGAGTCTTTTGGATAATGTTGGAAAGATCGAATGTTTTTAGACTGGAATGGAGTTCTGCTGAAATCGTTGGAAATGGATGAATTCGTGATTTTTCATTTTAGCATTTGATGGTTTATATTTTGGATGATGGTTTGGTCCAGACTTTCTACTAGAAAATGATTCAGATGTGGATTTAGAGCATGTAGATTTCACTATGCGCAGCTACTCAGATTCGAAAGATTGAGAGGGTATGGATTAGCCATCAGTTTTAGGTCCATGCATTTTTTTCATGGGATAGCTTGCTAAGTAGCCATGCTTTGGTGGAGGCTTGTTATAATGATGTTGATTCTGGGAAGGGGCACTTTTAGTAGTCTTGTTTTTTGACTGAGTTATGTTTATGTATGTATGTCTTTGAAGTCATGTGATGTTTCCCCCTTTCTCCTTAAAAGGGGGTTTATTGATAGATAAATAAAAATTAAGGCCTTTGGTCCATTCAGTCAATTATCAAAAATGTTAATGAATTGATGATTAGGTTATACAAAAAGAAATAATAAAATAAGAATAAGGTTCATTCAATAGGAATATACATGGAAAAATAAACTCCCCCTCATTGACAAATAATAAGAAAAGAACACGTGCTTCTAGAATAGTTTTAACAAAAACTCCCAATATGCATTAAATTTTTTAACATTTAACACGTAATGCTTTAGCATTAAGAAATAATTTCATAAAAGATAAAATGTTTCCTTTAAAATTTTAAATCAATTATACTCAAGGATCCATTAAATATAAACATTTAAATTCATGATAATATTAAAAAGAAAGATAAATGTTAGCTCTCACTCAATCAAAACACAAATATAAAAATTATTTAGGGAATTAAATGATTAACCATTTTAACCAAACCTCTATAACTATTCAAAATGAGAAACAATTAATGAAAAATGTTTAAATGATAAATATAATTTCAGAACATCAAATAGTAAAAAAAATATTGAAGCTTCCCCTTGATTTATGATACTATTTTTGAAAATATTTAACAGTGAATTCTTCCATTCATAAAAATATAGGACAATGAGAAATTTTCATCAATGTTAATTCCACCTATGTAAAACATTAAACTATAAGGAGACATGAAATAGATTTAATAATTTCATAACAAATTTTAGCATTATCAATATAGTAGTACATGAAATAAATAAAACAGTTTGATACATATTGTAACATGATAGTACAACTCATGCAAGTAGGAAAAATAATATTGCATTAAACACATGCTTACTATCATTATAAAAAAACTAAATATCATCACATTCCAATATATCATTATATAAAACATTAAAATACTTGCATGCTAGCCATAAATTAAAAACTTAAAATGGTGATATAGATAAATAGTTTAATCACATAAAAGTATAAGGTAGATGAATAAAATATAAATAATTTAAAATCTCTTCACCCCCTATATAAAATAATTAATTCATTTTAATAATATAAAAACAAAAATGAAACAAGAACTCCCTATATATCAGTTCCATCTTCAAGGATTGTTATTTTTAAAATTTATCTCCATTTATTTGAGAAACCACCAAGTGATTTTACATTATAGATCAGTGGTATATCCATGAAAAACATAAAACAAATGTGAATTTTAGTACCCATACACTTTTAGGTCTAGTGGTGTTATCTACATGATATTTTGGAAAAAAAATTCTGTTTGTTTCATACAGAAATCCCAGAATTAAACTTAGATAAAAAATTTTGAAAACTAAACATATTCTACACCATAAATATGAGGAATTTTAAAAAAACAATAATATTTATAGTGTCCATTAATTCCAAAGTTAAACCATCTAATAATTTATATAATTTTACTTTTAGAACCAAGTAAAAAAATTTCTATAAATATTTGGTTCATCTCCTTTGCTTCTAATTCCAAATCTTTATTTATTAATTTTATTCTTTCTAATAATGTGATTCAAAGAGTTTTCTCATTTTTTTAACACACTGGAAGAAAGTTTTAAGGATTATTTTCAGCTAAAAAATCCTTAATTTTATTTTCATGGACAAAAAAATAATTTTTATTAAAATTCAACCTTAAATAAAAAAAATTATGATAAATATTCTTTTTCAACAAAAATAGAATCATAAGATTTTCTAAGATTATTATTCTTTTTATTTAACACTTCAAGTTTCTTTTTAAGCATATAATAATATTCATTAAGTTCATTAAAATATAAATTTTAAGAGATATAATTTTCTGAGTAAAAATATTATTTTACCTCCTCATATTGAGTTATAAGATATAGATTTTTCTTTTGATTTCTATTATCAACTTCAAAGTTGGAAGTATAGTCACTACTAGAGTCCTCTTAGGAACTCTAAGTATCTTTCATATATTTCTTCACCTTTATTTTATGGTATAGCTTGCTAAAATTTATTTTAATCTCCAATAATTCATCATTTTAAGTCAAACCTCTAGAATCTAAATCAGAGTATTCATCCATTGAAAATTTGAGAAAAATTTTCTCCTTTTTTATATATAAAAATATGATTTTCACTCTCGGTTTTCATCTCAGACTCATACATTATTAAGGTTCCAATCAACTTCTTCATTTTCAAATCATTAATATTTATTGATTATTTAATATCCATAGAGATTCCAATACAATTAAAAGGGTAGAATTCTGAGAACTTTCAAGGCTTGATTAGATTCTGGAATAGGTGTTCCTAAGGAAAAAAACATCATTTAATAACTTAGTGAGCCTTCCATTCATTTGAGTGATACTTTCCTCTTCATACATTCTAAATGTATCAAACTTAAACATAATAGTATTATAACTCAATTGTTAAAAATTAGTTATACCTTCATAAGAAATAGAAATTGCATCCCACATTTCATAAGTAGTTAAACATTGAGAAACATGATTGAACTCATCTGGACCAAGACCACAAATAATCACATTCATAGCTTCAAAATTTAAATCATACTCAGCCTCATAAATATCACTCCACTTATATAATTATCCATAGGGGATTTTATAAGGTTTGATAAGTTTTAAATATACTTTTAAACCAAGATTATAGAAATATATAATCATCCTAGCTTTACAGAAACCATAATTTTCACCATTAAAACAAGGATCAAAGACCATGGACATACATTATTTAAGATCATCCATTGAAAATAGTCTCCATCAAATGATATTCCCCTCAAACTTGTTAAATCCAAAAGAGATCTTCAAGAATATAAAAAAGATATTCAAGGTTGATATAAAATGTTTGTGATAGGTACAAATAGCATTATATCTTCAAATATCTCTAGAAAGATAGCCTATTCTATGATACCAATTGTTTTCCTAATGCGAGTAGATAAAGACTTAAGAGGGGTGAATTGAGTCCCCTTAAAAATATTGTCTAATTTAAACTTCCCTCTTAAATAAATTTTGATTATATCCTCTTTATTTAAGTAAGTAATGTAGAAAAAATATAAGAAAATAAAGACATGATAACACAATGATCTATAGTAGTTCAGTGCACAAAAATACCCTAGTCCACTCCACCAACACTATACTCCATGAGCTTTGTGATTTTACTAGAACCGGTCCTTTTCTTGGGGACTACCTAGCTTTAGTGAAATAATCCATCACTTATTACAAGTATTTTACTAGGACTTCAGATTCTTTTTCCAGGAACCTAAAAATATTAGTACAAGAAACTGACACTTCACATGACTAAGTACAATCAGTCTACACTTAGATAAAATAAATAATATGAAAAAGGTTGATACTTATTCAGCACATAGTTTCCTCTGCAATTTAAAGATGATAAAAATCTTCAATATATCATAACAGCAATAAAATGATCTTTAATAATAATATTGTATTCCTTACTCCTTTGAATAATGGAAATGAATATAACAATGTAGATTAGATTCTTCTTTCAAATAATAGTAATGGTAGAATAATGTTTTTCTTCTTTGGAAAGGGTTGTCATATTCTTCTTCTTCACAAAGTGAGAGAATAATATATATACAGAGTACTCCAATTCTCTCTTAAAAGGTGTTGAGTAGTAGATGTGTATATCAAAATGATGCAACACTTATATTTTTATTTTTCCCACACACTCTCTCTTCTTCCTTCAAGTAGCCTAAATATATATATAGAAATATATTTTCTATCTGTTGCATCTTTTTATCTAATTTCAACCTTTTCACTTTTCCTTTTCCAGGTAGTCATCATGAATAAATATTCCATATTTAGTAAATATTTTAGACATGTAGTCCTTAATTTTCTTCACAAGAATCAGTATATCATGTTCCATTGGATCATATTTTTTATCCTGAAAATTGTTTCTAGATTTAGAAAAGTCCAAATCTATCGATATTAATGATAATAAAGGACTACACATTTTTCTATAATGTTGTAATGGTAAACACCTCCTTCAAAAATATTTGAATTTCAAGTACATCACAAAGACATTCTATATAATTTGAAACCCACTTTATATAGATTTTTAATAATGTAACAATGAGTATAAAATTAATAGATCATATTGAATACACCATGTATGATTGTAGAAAATTTAAATCTCAAAACTATAGAAAAGCAGATGACTGTTACTTCAAATATTCATGTGAAACTTTCATTTAACATTTCCGATCTACTATAACAATGAATTTATACATGTGTAAAAGATTATTATAGCTATAAAAACCATTTTAAATTCAATTTATATCACTACTTTCATGCTATTTGAGTTTCTATAACATTTCCTATAATTTTGAGAATGAGAAATTGTGTTTCTATAGCTTGTGTTAAAAACATTTCAATATTTTTCATAAGTCATGAAATTGATATCATGTTCTATATATCATGAAAATATTCCATTATATCTCCTAAAAATGTATAATCATGGGGGAAAGGTGTTTATTCTCATTTTATATCACAACACCTAATTTTGGTTTATAATGAATTCCTTCTATTTCATAATACTCTGTTTTTAGTTCATCTTCAAAATCATTAGTTCCAGATATCAGAGTATCATAGTATGAGCTTCAAGTTTACTATATTAAAATAATTATACAACAAGTTTAAGGTTGAGTTATATAAGATTCATTTCTATGATGTATAGTAATCATGGATTATTCATTTCAGGTAATGGAAATATCCTTGTAAGAAAATTTATAATTCCATTTAAGTAACATATTTGTCTCCTATGTAAGATAATTTTATCTACTTCATGTAATATAATTCCTTCATAATATAATTTATAATTTTCACATAATATAATTATCTTTCAACCTTGTAAGATATTTCTCCTAGAACTATTCCACTAATATATTTCAGTGATTCGTGTAAGAGAATTTTCTCTGTCAAAAACTCACTCAACAACCTGTGATCTTGACATTGCATATTTCAGTCCATTTTTAAAGAATTCTAATTAGTAGATTCAGAATTCAGTCTAGTTTACTTATATTTATATAATTTCCATATCTTTCCAAAATATCAAGTAACACTTAAATATGAATTTATTATCTTGATATATGACTAAACAACCAAAGAAACTGTAATTTTAAAATCTATTTTATGACTAAACACTTGCAGTAACTTCAGAAAAAAAATGTGAATATAAAATGAATGATTTTACTTTAAGTGTAGTTAAATAAATCCTAGATAATATCATTATATTTATAAAAAAATGAATTAATGAAATTTTGAGTACTATATCTCCAGATGTATTCAATATACAAAGTGGTAGTAAAATTCATTTCCAGATTTCTAATTTCCAAAATTATTTTCACCTAAAAGAATATATTCTAACCAATATTCTTCAACCATAAACTATTATAAGTTCCATATTCACCATATAATTATAGAAGAACAAATATAAATAATTAAAAACATGTATTAATATATATAACAGTAGTTAATGGATATAAGAATATTTAATAGATGAATAGATCAAGGTAAAAACAAATAAAAAAAGATAGGGTGGTGTAATTGTCAAAACACAAATAAGAATGAAAAAATATTGGAGTTAGTTACAACCTACAACTATAAATAGAATCATTATTTTGAGGTGAAGAATGATGAAAAATCTATCTAAATATTTCATGTGTCTTGAAGATCGCAATATCTCACTACCTTGAGTGCTTACATTTGTAAATATTTAGAGTATTTTTTTCTTAAGAGAATCCATGTGAGAGGTTTTATTATAAATTATCTTAAGTCCTTTCCATTTTTTTATTGATTTATGATCAGTGAGATCAAGGGATCCTAGGGTTAAAGGTATATAAGTCATTCCAATCTATGAGATCAAGGTATTCCAGAAGGAAGATAGAAGTTGTTTTGATCAGGATGATTGTTTATACATGTTTTGTTTTTTATTATGCATGAGTTTCGGTTTATATATAGTTTATTAGTATTTTTTTATACTCCTATCAGAAGAAATATATTTTTTTATTGAAAGAATATCATTCTATTAGTTTTATTTACTTGTGATTCTATTTATTTGATGATACAAGAGCATGAATTTTTTAATAATTTGAAAAACTATAATTCACCCCCACAACATTTAGTATATATGTCATATATCCTTAGGAAAAAACAAAACAGTGGATAATAATGTAATTAGGTTTTAATGCTGCAATTAATTATTCTATAATTAATTTTAATTATATTCATTACTGGGTGACTGTACAGTGTGTACTAATGATCCAAACACCATGTTGGTCACATACCATGTTTATGGGATATATACCTAGGGACTCTACATTTATCTTAGATAGGATACATGATATGTATTAATGAGTTACACATCATGTGTAACATCCTGACCTAGAATCCACTAAATAGTACCCTGAATCGATGGGACACATGGCCTTAAGCACGCCTCCCCATACACCAGAGGCTGCTGACTAGTAGAAAGGGTCCAAGGTGGTATAGTAGGGATAATATACCCTCATAATCAAAGTCACACTGCAGTTTAATAAATGATATTATAAACAAAAGAATCATAATATCAACTAACAACAAAATTACAATATCTAGATGATGATAATAATAATAATATACCATAAAAGGAAATATCTAGTATCATATATATAATGATGTAATGTAATGTCTCTAAACAAACAAGAAATAAGAAGACATGGAATCAGTCACACATACATACAAGTATATTGAAATCACCAAAAAGACCAAAATACTATCTCCAGATAACATCACAAGCAATAGATCAGTCATGTGATCCCCCACTCCCATTCTACAATCAATCAAGCATCGACCACTAAGAGTTTTCCTCTATACCTACCCACATCCATATAATCTACCCAAGTACCATAAGAATCTCAGATAGGGTGTGAGATAAACTTAGTAGGCCACCACAAACAATGTCTATAACAATTCTAACATGTTAAAAAAACTATAGTTGTGTGAAGGTATAATAGGTGAGATATAAAAAAGGATAACAGATAATTCATGCCCATAAGAATAAGTAATAATAAAAGTAGGTTGTAATAGGTGAGTATCAAAATATAAAGTGACAATAGCAGGTAGTAACCAACTCAACTTAATCTATACGTGAGAAGAGTAATATACCTACATGGTCTAGGTATGAGGGGGTATAACCAGGGTGACCTATATCTGGATATGTAAATGTACATGAAATTTTTAGGTGTCATACCTCAATCATCCACTATAGCATCATACTGTAATAATCATAGATTCTTTACCTTAATAACTATAGGTCCTGTTGATTCAATAAGGTTTTCCATATTACTTTTCCATTCCTTCATGTTTTGAAAATCACAAACACCTTATCTTAAGGAAAATCTCATTTTACCCCTTGTTTCATTTTCTTAAGGAAAATTTCCTTCCCCAAGGAAATTTATCCTTACATTGTTTCTATTGTTCAATCACATTTCTTTTCTAAGTGTAAAATTCAGATTGTAACTAAAAACCTCAGAATCGTATAATACTTAGATATAAAGCATTCTGTTTAAGACTCTGAATTCCGACTCTAAACTTCTATGAGTTCGACTCCAAACTTCTACTATTTCGACTCCGAACTTCTATGAGTTCGACTCCAAACTTCTACTAGTTCGACTCCGAACTTCTATGAGTTTGACTACAAACTTCTACTAGTTCAACTCTGAACTTCTATGAGTTAGACTCCGAACTTATACTAGTTCGGCTCCAAACTTCTACTTGTTCAACTCTGAACTTCTATGAGTTCGACTCTGAACTTCTACTAGTTTGACTCCAAACTTCTATGAGTTTGACTCTGAACTTCTACTAGTTAGAATTCGAACTTCTATGAGTTCAACTCCGAACTCTTTAAGTTCAGGTTCGGAATTCTTGTAAATCCAGACTTCGAATTTCCTTGAAATTCATACTCCAGAATTCTATAGAATTCAGGTTCCGAATTCCTACAAAACAGAATCCGAATATCTCTTTATTATAAACTCTGAATTCTATTTTTTAGTTTGACTACAAAATTTCATACTTTCCTTACATTCCGAACTTTTATTTACTTTCATTCTGAACTTCAGTTTTACTTATACTTACACTTGTTCTAATATAAAACGATGTTGTGCCTTCAGTTATCAACTAACCATTGATTGAGTGACATGTGTACAGGTTCCTCTGAAATTCAAGGAGAAATATGACCGTTGGAGGAGGAATATGACTGTTGGAGCTTCGCCTATAAATAGGAGCTCATTTGAAAAGAAGATAGAACACTAGACAACATCTTTTACATTGGTTCTTACATGCTGTTGAAGTGATTTCTAGAGAGAGAAACTCTTATCAACTCTCAAGCTTCGTACAGAAAGTTTGAACAGCTTGTTCAAACTTTGCTTCATGCAGACTTGCTTCGTGCGACTCTGATTGTTGTTGTATACAATAGAGGGATTCCGAGGATAGGAAGACAGAGGTGCCGACTACCTGATAGTTGAGGTCTTGCGAGGATATCAAGACAGACTCTGATCTTCATATCGAGGTCTTACCCTGGTGTGGGTAATATAGACTTTCTTGAAAGTATAAATCAAGGGACCTCTTATCTAGGGTTGTTGGATACCCTTCTCTTTGGGTTAAAAGAGTTATTGTTTGTTACTTATAGTGTTACTAATTTGTTTTCCGCTGTGCATTTTGTATTGTTAAGGAAAGTATAACTTTCTTATACTTCTTTACTTGTACTCTGATTTAGTTAGATTCTATACGCTTTAAGGTAGAATCTTAGTAGTTGTAAACTTTTGTTAAGTTTCATTTCTGGAATCATTTTTCTGGAATCAATCAAGTCTTTAGAACATGGAGGTGTTGTGAATATTGGTTATGCAAAATTTCCTTAGGGAATTTTTAAAAGGTACAATTCACCCCCCTCTTGCATCTGAGAATCTCATACTTATATATTCTATCCTACGTTTGGTATAATAGAGTATATCATACTCAGACATACCATCCTAACAATTGGTATCAGAGGGATTGGTTCCATATGAATTAATCTCACGATTAGATTCAGAAGTTTTTTTTTCTCATATTTCTCATAATTGAACATTTGGATTCATATTTCTGGATTTATACTTTTTGGAATCTATTTTTTCAGAATCATAGTTCGGATTCATTTTTTTTCCTAGGGATATAATTTTTTCTTGCTTAAAAGATTTTCTCTTGTTTATAGACTTATACTTCTAACAAGTTTGTGTGCCAAAGTTTTTCTTAAGGATGACAGGCTTAAATGTTGGTTCTATCGACAACCTAAATCCTACTAGACCACTAATTATTGATGGTAATGATTACGAGTATTGGAGAGATCAAATGAAGATGTTCATTATCAATACTAGAGTAGATAACTTTATCATGCTTACTGGAGGATATAAAATTCCTGACAAGGAAGTTAGTACCTTCATTAATAAAGAAAAAAATGAATACCAACTCAACTATAAGGTATGCAATACTTTGCTTTGTTCAATGACTAGGAACATATATAGCCAAATTTCTTCTTGTGAAACAGCTAACTGTATATGGAAGAAACTTGAAGTTACACATTTTGGCACATCTAAAGTGATTGAGACTAGGAGAGCCATGCTCAGAGCTGAGTATCATGGTTTTAATTTTCCTTATGGAGAACAAATTTGTAAGGTGCAACAGTGATTCATGAATATTGTGAATAGCTTACAGTCAATGGGAGAAAAAGGACTAGATGATGAATCCCTTGTTGACAAGATCATAGATATTATGCCCAATGAGTGGGAATCAAAGAGAACTGCAATCGATGAAAACAAAAAGGTTACTCAAATTTATCTTCATGAACTGTTTGGAACTCTTCTTCAACATGAGACTAGAATGAAGAGAGATTCTGACAACATAAAGAAGAAGAATGGAAATGGCAGTGTAGCTCTTACTACTACTTCCAATCACATGAAAGCTAAGACTCCTGAGAGAGTTACTAGATCCAGATCTAAGAAAGTTGTTATCCATTACGAATCTAGTGAAAGTGAATCCTCATAAAATTAATTAGCAAATCTTGCTCGAATGGTGAACAAGATAGTTGGACAGAGGAACTTTCAATCTAAATACAAGAAGAAGGAAATGAAATACAAGAAAGATTCTGAAGTTACATGCTATTAATGCAAGAGATCTGGACACATAAGACCTAACTTCCCTATGCTCATGAGAAAAGAAATAAAGGAAAGGAATTCTGAGAAAAATAGAAAGAAGTATTACAAGTCAAAATCTAAGAAAGCGTTGAAAGCCAATGACACATGGAGTGCCAGTGGTGGAGACTCATCAGATGAATCTTCGGATTATGAATCTTCTAGACAGAAGAATCTTGGTCTTTTAGCCAGGATACCTATTGATAATCATTGCTTAATGGCTAAGGTACACAATGCTGAATCAATTACCAATGTTTCTTTGAATACTAATGATAGTAAATTTTATAACTCTTTGGATGAGCAATCTTCTTCTGATGAAGATAATACTTTACCTACCTATGAATAAGTTTCTAGGTTTTCCAAACTTCTTGAGAATGAGAATTCAAAACTCATGAAGAAACTTGATAAGGAAAATTCTAGGAATATTATTCTTACTAAGGAAATATCAGATCATTCTAAATATCTTGATAAGAAAAATTATGATTTTGAAATTATTTCAAAAAATCTTGAGGAAGTAAGTTCTGATAGGAATAAACTTTCAAAAGATCTAGAAAATGTAATTTCTAAGAAAGTTGTTTTTGAGCCTAGCTCTAGTTAAAATGTTTTTGAAGACAATAACTTAGTTATTAAACTCAAATCTGAAATATTCTCCTTAAGGAAGTGTTTGTCAAACTTTACCCTAGGCAAGGAAAATTTTGATAAAATGTATTCACAAATTCGACCTCGAAGGAATACTTCTGGTTTTGGTTACACTAGTTCTAAACCGATTTTTAGTAACAACTACTTTGTTCCTCAAAGTGCTACATTCTATACTAAATGTCAATGTGGTGGTCACTGGGAAAATAATTTTTCCCTAAAAAACTCAATCTTTAGGATTTCATAAGGCTTATTTTTCTAAGAAGATGTGGGTACCCAAAGTTTTTCTTTCTGAGATTTCTGGATCCAAGCAAGTCTAGATTCTGAAAACCTAATTTTTTTCTAATTTTCAGGAAAATAGGGAAAGTACCAATAGAAATACTTGGTATATAGATAGTGGATGTTCCCGACATATGACTGGTAACAAAAACTATTTCAAAAATATTATCAAGATGAAAGGAGGAAAAGTAACTTTCAGAGATAATGATCAGGGAGAAATTATTGGTATAGGTAACATTGTTCTTCTTGGAAAAATTTTGATTTCAAATGTTTTATTTGTTAAAGGTCTTAAGAAAAAACTCATCAGTATAAGCCAATTATGTGATGAAGGATACCTTATGAATTTTAGTAATAATAAATGCCTAGTACACAATTCCAAGGAAGAATTTATTCTCTCTGGCAATAGGAAAGAGAATGTATACACTTTGAATTTAGAAGACCTTAGGATCCAAGACTTACCTTGCCTTAGTGCAATGGAAGATCATTATTGGTTTTGGCATAGAAGTTTAGGACACTGTAACCTTAGAAACTTATGCAAACTCTCTAAGAAAGGTTTATTTAAGGATCTACCGGATCTTAGATTTGATTCTTCAAAAGTTTGTGACCCTTGTCAATATGGAAAGCAACATAAATCAAGTTTTAAATCAATCGGTGAAGTCTCAAAAACTGATGCACTATAGTTGGTGCACATGGATCTTTTTGGTCCAACACAAACTGGAAGCATTGGGGTAAAGTATTATGTATTTGTCTTAGTTGATGATTACACTAGATTTACATGGGTCTATTTTCTAACAAAAAAGTCTGAAACTTAACTTATTTCAAAAGTTTTAGATCCCAAGTCAAAAATGAGAAAAACCTTCCATTGAAAACTATTCATAGTGATCATGGAGGAGAATTTCAAAATTCTGATTTTGAAACTTTTTGTAGTAGAAAAGGTATTACTCACAACTTCTCAGCACCCAGAACACCTCAACAGAATGGTGTTGTTGAAAGAAGAAATAGAATTATTCAAGAAATAACTAGAACCATGTTGAGTGAGTATTCTTTAGCCAAACATTTTTGGGATGAAGCTGTAAGTACTGCTTGTTATACTATAAATCGAGTTTTGATTAGACCTTTTCTAAATAAAACTCCTTATGAGTTATGGAATGGTAGAAAATCTAGACTTTCCTACTTTAAGGTTTTTTGTTGCAAAGTATTCATTCTGAATACTAAAGATAATTTACACAAATTCGCACCAAAATCTGATGAAGGAATTTTCTTAAGCTACTCCACAACTTCTAAGGCTTATAGAGTTTTTAACAAAAACACTTACACTGTTGAAGAGATAGTACATGTCAAATTTGATGAAACTGATCCCTTTGTTTTCAAACAACCCCAACCTCCATCCTCAAATGTGTTTTCAAAAACTGATAATCAACCTATGATAGAATATCCTTTTGACAAGGAAAATTTTCAAGAAGATGCTTCTAAAACATTTACACCAAAATATTTCCTACCCTATGTTGATGAAAAAGTTTTACAAAACCCAAATCAATCGTTTCTAAAGAATCATCCCAATGATAGTATCGTTGGTGATGTGAATCAACCTGTAAGGACTAGAAGTTCCTTAAGAAATGAAATATAACATCTAACATTCCTTTCCCAATTAGAACCAAAAAGCACTGATAAAGCTTTAGGTGATGATGATTGGATTAAAGCCATACAAGATGAACTAAATGAATTCTAAAGGAATAAAGTATGGACCTTGGTTGAAAGACCTAAGTAAACTTCTGTAATTGGAGTAAAATGGGTCTTCAAAAATAAGTGTGATGAAAATGGAGTCATCATTAGGAATAAAGATAGATTGGTTGTTAAAGGATATAATCAACAAGAAGGAATAGACTATGAACAAACCTATGCTCTAGTAGCTATACTTGAATATATTTGTATTTTAATTTCCTTTTCAGCATTCTTCAATTTCAAACTTTTTCAAATGGATGTGAAATGTGATTTCCTTAATGGTTATGTTCAAGAGGAAGTTTTTGTTGAACAACCTCCTGGCTTTGAATACAAAAAACATCCTGATCATGTTTTTAGACTTACCAAAGCTTTGTATGGCCTTAAACAAGCCCCTTGAGCTTGGTATGATAGACTTACAGGATTTTTGCTTCAAAATAACTATGTTAAGGGAAATACAGATCCAAACCTTTTTATAAAGAAAGATAAGAAAAAAAAATTTGATTCTTTAAATTTATATTTATGACATTATATTTGGTTCAAATCGGAAATCTTTAACTGATTCCTTTGCGGATCTAATTAAATATGAGTTTGAAATGAGTATGATGGGTGAGTTAGCATTTTTCCTTGGTTTTCAAATTTCTCAAAAACCAGAAGGAACTTATATATCTCAATATAATTATATTAAATATCTTCTTAAAAAGTATGTATATGACAACACTAAAAGTATTAGTACTCTCATTGGTACCTCAAACACACTTGATCTTGATGAAGTTGGGAAACCAGTAGATCAAACATATTTTAGAGGTATGATAGGAAGCTTACTATACTTGACAGCTAGTTTTCCAGACTTGATGTTTTCAGTGTGCTTATGTGCGAGATATCAATCCAATCCTAAGGAATCCCATTTAAAGGCAGTGAAGAGAATTTTTCACTACTTAAAGGGAATCATGGATATTGGACTATTTTATACTTCTGGAAATGATTTTATCTTAAAAAGTTTTTCAGATGCTGACTTTGGTGGATGTAGAATGGATAGAAAAAGTATATCTGGAACTTGTCATTTCTTAGGAGATTCGTTAGTTTCATGGTCTTGTAAGAAGCAACATTCTGTAGCACTAGCCACTACTGAAGCTAAATATGTAGTAGCTCGAAGTTATTGTTCTCAAGTGTTGTGGATGCAACACACACTCACAGACTATGGCTTGAGTTTTACTAAGACTCAAATTTTGTGTGATAACACAAGTGCCATTTCCCTTATCAAAAACCCTACACATAACTCTCGTGCAAAGCACATAGATATTAAGCATCACTTTCTTAGGGATCACACACTAAAAGGAGATATCATTCTTCAGTTTATCAGAACACAAGATCAACTTGATGACATTTTCACAAAATATTTACCCTCTAATAGATTTGAATACATTAAATAGAAGTTAGGAATGATAACTGTAAGGTAATATTCCTTAATTAACTTCTTGTTGAACCAATATTCTTACAGTAATAAACTCCTTTTCATAGGGGGAGTATATCTGTTCTGAAGTTTTTCAAATTTTTCATAATGAAGTTTTTTTTAAGTCTTTCGTAATGGAGTTTTTCATGTTTCTTGTAATAAGTTTTTCAAAAATTTTAGAATGAAAATTTTTGGAATGGAAATTTTTGGAATGGAAATTTTCAGAATGAAAAGTTTCGGAATGGATATTTTCATAATGGAAATTTTCGAAATAGAAATTTTCGTAATGGAAATTTTCTTAATGAGAATTTTCTTTTCTTTTTCGTAATAAAGTTTTTTTTTAATCTAAAGTCCTTCAAGAAGAATTGTCTTAAATACTAATAATTCTCCTGACAATCCCAAAGGTATGATTATTTCTTGAGTTTTCATATTTTTTTCCACCTGCTGTTAGTTTCTTTTGTTTTGAAAAATTTCTCAGATTCAAGTTTCCTTAAATCTGAATGTTTTCTTTTAAAAACCTCAAAAGATTGGATTCAACTAAATTTTTTTTTCCTTGTAGCTACTTTTAAAACCGTCAGATCAGATTTGAAGAATTCTCAACCGTTAGATTGGTTTTGGAAGACAAAAGGTCACTTCCGTTGCCTATATAAAGGACCCCTGATGGTTGTCCCACATCGTTTTTCAAGCTCTTCAATCTCGAAGCTCTGCCTCTCTACAAAAGCTCGTTCTGAATTCTTCAGAAGTACTCTGGTCCGAATGTCTGAAGAAGCCCAAGAAATGTCTACTAATCCAATCTCAGAGTGGCTAATCTACAAGGAAAGGTTTGAGCATCTGAATTTTCTCAATAAGTATGATTCTATCATTTCCAAGAACATAAATCTCAATGGATGGGAAAGTATAGTTATTTCAAAGATAGCAGCTCAAGATGTAGTTTATCCAGATCTTCTTATAGAATTCTATGAGTCAGTGGCTTCTTTAAGAAAGATGAAGGTGAGAGGTTTTCATTCAAAGACTATGGAAAAACCTAAAAACTCTCTTACACCAAGGCTACAAGCTTGGTGGACTTATCATATGAAGGTGAAGCTGAATTTTGTTCACACAAGTTGTCAGATGTTCAGGGAAGTTTCAACAAGCTGAAGGCTATGGAATGCCTTGGGCTCAAGGATGAAAAAATAGCAAGGATTTCCCATCTATCTACCAACAACCGAATTCTACAATTATGGGTACAAGGTCTCATTGTTCCAAGAAGGGGTGATAAGGATACCCTTAAGAAGAGTGATATGTACATCTTAGATTTTTTGGTAAATCTAAGGAAGGTTAACTTCATAAATCACATCCTTATCACGATTGAGAATATCAATAATGTCAATCTTAGAGCTAAGATCATTATGTATCCGGCATTGCTTTCTAAGCTGATAGTTCAGTGCTTAGAATCCTTCAAAATTCCAGGAAGCTCAAAGCCCAGGAATTTCAAGGTGATTCTGATTAGTGATGAAACCTTAAAGAGGATGAAAGTTGGTTTTTCAAAACAGACAGTTGAGCTCTATGATCTACCAGAGGAGGAGGTAGAAGCTGTTCCGGAAAATTTAGAGAAAGATGAACCATCCAAGAAGGCTGGAAAGAAAAGGAATTTGAAAGAATTGGAAGCTGAAGGTAAAACTCCTAAGTCCAAGGAAGTCGAATCCGAACCTCCTAAACCCAAAAAGAAAAAAGCCTACCTGGATGAGGTGGTAGCAAAGTGGAGAGAGCTAAAAGAAAAGAGGAAAGAAGGGGATCCATAGTTTGGCTTGGACCTTGCTGAGGCTAAGGCCTTAAAAGAAAAAGCTACTGATGATTTAGAGAAGCAAGCTAAAGAGAAGAAGATTTCAGAGGTAGAGATTGTTCAATATCTCTTGAAAGCCACAGAAATAGCCTCTGAGAATATTCCTATTCTGAAGTCTTTCTTGGTTGAAATATTACCAGAAACTTCGGGGAAGAACTTCATGACTCCGGAAAAATCTCAAGAGAAGGTTGATGAAGAAAGGAAAGTTGAGAAAGAAGTAATGAAGAAAGTTCATCAAGTTTTGGAGGAAGTTCAACAAGATGAGATGAGTGGAGGTTCTGATGATGTAATTGGGAAAATCGAAGAATATCAAGATAAGGGAACCCCATCCGAGAATTTTTCACTCTGGACTTCTCAAGTCGGATCCTCAAAATTGGCTACACCCACAGATGATGAGAAAGGTGAAGAGGAGGTGAACAAGCCATCTGAAGAAGAAATTCATAATCATGACTTTATCCATCCATAAGATTTTAAGGCTGGGGCTGAGAAATAAAAGGTTGATGAAGACAATATTGTGCAATTATCTGACAGAGATCATGAATCTCCAGAAGAAGAGGTCATTCTGAGGACTAGTAAGGGTAATCAAGTGCTTATTGATACCCCAATGAATGATATCATAAGGAAGAAGCATGTTGGAGGCTCTTCTAAAAGGAAGCTAGTGGAAATAGAAGAAGAACAATCTCCTAGAAAGTTGTCTGATTCGAAGTCATCTGTATTGGGACATGATTTTGTGGTTGAGCCCCTGAAAAAATTAGTAGACACCATTCCGATCTTTCCTACAATAGACTCCAGATGCCAGATGCTTTAGTAAAGCTTGAATCAGAAGTCATAATCTTTATCCATAGTAATCGATAAATGTGTGAAGATTTAAGAAGAGAATAAAAAATTTCTTATCAACTAAGAGGTCCACAGAAAATCATATAGCAAAATAACCCTTTGGTCTAAGAAATTTGTTGAAGATATGGAAGAGCATGATCAGTTCCAACTAGATGTTAAGGAGGCTTTTGGTACTGAGGATGTCAAAATCAAAAATCTTTCAGACAGTTTTTAGGATAATCTGAACCTAGAGAAAAATACTCGGATTCAAGATGTAAAAGATCTAAATAGATAGCTGAATTATGTTGCTCAAGGTTTGAAATCAGAAAGAGATCTCCGGACCGAGATGGAAGAGAAGATAGTGAAGCAAGAGGAGTTTCTAAAATCTCAGGCAGAAGCCCTGAATACTCAAGAATATAAAATCACAGCCTTAGAAAAGCAAGCCAAGGAGGATCATAAAGAGCTCAAAAAGTTAAAGACAATTTTGAAGAAGATCTTTCCCAAGGAAAAGTAAACAAAATAGAATCAATCTGATCTTTTATTGCATTTTATTTTCCTTGAAAAAAAATCTTCTAATTATAATATAATTGTGGTTGCTTGTTTTGTTTGGTTGTCTTTACTAATATCTCAGGTACCATATTTCTTTTCCATTCCCTCAAACTCTTTTTGAAAATCACAAAGGGGGATAAGGAAAAATAACTCAAAAAGAAAGAAGAAAAAATCTAAAGGAGATAAGGAAAAATATTCATAAGTAAAAGAGGTATCCCTAAGTAAGGGGGAGTTAATCTAAGGAGGAGTTTTTCAGTACAATAAATTTTCGTACTCAAGACAAATCCCATTCTGTAAAATCCAGAATACAATCCTTATAGTTCCAAATCCTAATGGGGAGTTATTCGTATTCATCTTTTTCCATATGAAAAGGGAGATAAGTTTTAATTTTTCTAAGTCCTTTTATTTTTTTTGTAAGGATGTTTGTGATTTCCAAAAAGGGGGAGATTGTTGATTCAATAAGGTTTTCCATATGACTTTTCCATTCCTTCATGTTTTGAAAATCACAAACACCTTATCTTAAGGTAAATCTCATTTTACCCCTTGTTTCATTTTCTTAAGGAAAATTTCCTTCCCCAAGGAAATTTATCCTTACATTGTTTTCATTGTTCAATCACATTTCTTTTCTAAGTGTAAAATTCGGATTGTAACTAAAAACCTCGAAATCGTATAATACTTAGATATGAAGCATTCTGTTTAATACTCTGAATTCCGACTCCAAACTTCTATGAGTTCGATTTCGAACTTCTACTAGTTCGACTCTGAACTTCTATGAGTTCGACTCCAAACTTCTACTATTTTGACTCCAAACTTCTATGAGTTCGACTCTGAAATTCTACTAGTTAGACTCCAAACTTCTATGAGTTCAACTCCGAACTTCTACTAGTTCGACTCCAAACTTCTACTAGTTCAACTCCAAACATCTATGAGTTCGACTCTGAACTTATAATAGTTCGACTCCGAACTTCTATGAGTTCGAATCCGAACTTCTACTAGTTTGAATTCGAACTTCTATGAGTTCAACTCTAAAATCTTTAAGTTCAGGTTCTGAATTCCTGTAAATCCAGAATCCAAATTTCCTTGAAATTCAGACTCTGAAATTCTTTAGAATTCAGGTTCCGAATTCCTAGAAAACAGAATCCAAATATCTCTTTATTATAAACTCTGAATTCTATTTTTTAGTTAGACTATGAACTTTCATACTTTGCTTACATTCCGAACTTTTATTTACTTTCATTCTGAACTTCATTTTTACTTATGCTTACACTTATTCTAATATAAAACGATGTTGTGCCTTCAGTTATAAACTAACCGTTGATTGAGTGACACATGTATAGGTCCCTCTGAAATTCAAGGAGAAATATGACCGTTGGAGGAGGGAGCCGACCGTTGGAGCTTCACCTATAAATAAGAGCTCATTTGAAAAGAAGCTAGTACACTAAACAACATCTTTGACATTGGTGATTACATGCTGTTGAAGTGATTTATAGAGAGAGAGGCTCTTATCAACTCTCAAGCTTTATGTAGAAAGTTTGAACAGATTTTTCAAACTTTTCTTCGTGTATACTTGCTTCGTGCGACTCTGATTGTTGTTGTATACAATCGAGGGCTTCCGGGGATAGGAAGACAGAGGTGTTGACTACCTGATAGTTGAGGGCTTTCGGGGATAGCAAGACAGAATCCGATCTTTATATCGAGGTCTTACCCTGGTGTGGGTAAGACAGACTTTCTTGAAAGTATAAATCAAGGGACCTCTTATCCAGGGTTGTTGGATTCCCTTCTATTTGGGTTAAAAGAGTTATTGTTTGTTACTTGTAGTGTTATTACTTAGTTTTCCTCTGTGCATTTTGTATTGTTAAGGAAAGTATAAATTTCTTATACTTCCTTACTTTTACTCTGATTTAGTTAGATTCTATAAGCTTTGAGGTAGAATCTTAGTAGATGTAAACTTTTGTTAAGTTTCATTTCCAGAATCATTTTTTCAGAATCAAGCAAGTCTTTAGAACTTAGAGGTGTTGTGAATCTTGGTTATGAAAAATTTCCTTAGGGAATTTTTAAAAGGTACAATTCACCCCCCCCCCCCTCTTGTATCTTATAATCTCATACTTATATATTTGATCCTACGTTTGGTATAATAGAGTATATCATACTCAAAAATACCATCCTAACAGGTCCCATATCTTAAGTAAATGTTGGTTCCATACCGTTAATCAATAGGTGACATGCCTTTAATAATAATTGGTTTCATATTTTCAATCAATAGGTTCTATGCCTTTAATAATAGTTGATGACATGTCATTATTCAATGGGTGTCGTTATTTTAATAATATTCAGTGTCATACCATCATTCAAAATATGTCATACCTTTAATAATAGTCGGTTCCATATCATTATTCAATAGGTTCCATACCTTTAAGAATAATAGTTTTCATACCAAAATAATCATTAATTCATATGTTTAATCATGTTAATAGCATTTAATATCATGGAAAAGGAGGCATGATCCTCTCTTATCCACTCTTTTAATTTAATAAGGCTCCCAATAAAAGTTGGCAAGCTCACACACCCAAAGGGGTGGTTTCATGAGGATTAGATATAAGAACATTCCTTGAGGGTGGTTTGGGTTTAGCTTAAAAACATCCAACCATGAATAGATGTTATAAATCCAACTCATTAAGGTTCCAACAATTAATTTAAGGTTTGTCAGTTAATTTAGAAGAAATGTCTGGAAGGTTCGGCATGCAGCACAATAGTGAATATTAAATAAACCACAAAAACTTTTGGAAAAGGTATATACCACCTAACTTATGCATGTGGTAGAAAAATCATCCAGTATCAGCATTGGGTTTGGTCCAAATCATAAAAAATGGAAAAATAGACGAATTCCTTGAAAATAGTTCATAAGATCTCACACCAAAATAATGTTGAAGACGGAGAGAAAAACCAAGGAAAGAAAGCAGCGGACTAAATCTCTTACTGGTGGTGATCCAACATGACTGACATCATCATAAACTAAGTCCATACATAATAATAGGATCAAATCCTAGGTTAGTCTTGAGGGAGATCTCCTACGATGGACCTCATGTGCGAAAGAGGAGTCAGGGGGAGGCTTATGTCGAAATAAGAAGCCTCACATCCCTTTTAAAAAAATAGATCTTAGGCATTTACACAGTGTGTAAATGCTTATGTAATGTTTTTTATTTATCTTTTAGGTAAATTCTATTACTCATCGTGAACTATCCTGCCCAATCCAGTACATTTCATGTACTTGGCTTGCATCCTGCCTTCATCCCCATGCTTCCTTCATTCCAAACATACCAACTGGCCTAAGAGCTCATCTTTCATATCTAATCCAAAAATAGAGTTGCAGCAAGGGTTTACCCTAGAGTTAAAATACATGTACCTCATATGAAAAGTCAGGATGTTATGGTCTTCCCCCCCTTAAAGTAACTCATCCTATATTTTCCCTTCTTAGGGTGGTAAAGTATCATATGAGAATAACTCCATCCACTGAGCATGTATATCAACCTCCCACTCCTAGGACTCATCTTGTAAACAAGAGTTCTTCCATAGAACCCATACTAAAGGAATTAATCTTCCTCATAGAGCCTTTATGCTTCGGTCCACAATATGAATAGTATTGTCCTTAAAGAACACATCTAATTATAATGCAACCTCATCAGGATGAATGATATGAGAAGGATCTAAATAGTACTAGAAATGATGTGAAACATGGAAGATATTGTGCATAGGATTGTACCTCTCAAGTAACTACAACTAATAGGCTACCAACCTGACTCTCTTCACAACCTTAAAAGGTCCAATGAACCAAGGTTAAAGCTTCATCTTCCATTTAAACTATGAATTCCCCAGTCTAGTCGAAATACATAAGAATACCCAATCTCTAACCTCAAACTCTAGTTGTCGATGATGATGATCGGCATATGACTTATACATAGACCAATTCATAGTCATTATCTTTCTAATCAACTAAACCTACTCTAGAGTCACCTAAATAAGAAAAGGTCCAAGTAAGACTACCCCACCTACCTCTAACCATCACAAAGCTGAACGACATGAACTTCCATATAAATCTTCATAGGGTTCCATCTGTATCATCACCTGAAATCTTTTATTGTAAGTGAACTCAATAAGTGGTATATGTTTTTTGCAAGATCCACTGAAATTGAGGATGAATTCTTAGAGCATGTCCTCTAAAACTTGTATCATCCATTCTAATTGAACATCAGTCTAAGGGTAAAAGGTTGTGATCAAAAGCACATGTGTGCCCAAATATTTTTGTAACCCATGCCAGAACCTCAATGTAAAATGAGACTCCCTATCTAAAATTATAGTGAGATGGACCCTATGTGGTCATAAAATATCATGGAGATATAGTCTCCCAAGCTCATCCACTGAGAATGTATCTCTGATAGGTAAGAAGTGAGTGAATGTTGTGAGACTATCAATAATAACTCATAATACATCACTTCCTTGAGGGGATATTAGTAAACCAATAAAAAATTCATCATGACATCATCCCACTTCCACTCAATAATGGGAAATGACTATAGAATCCCTTCTAGTCACTAGTGTTCTATCTTCACCTACTGACAGGTGGAACATTAGGTAAAAAACTAGTTATCTCCCTTTTCATACCAGACCACCAATACTGTCGATATAGATCGTGATACATCTTTATAAGCCTAGGGTGTACTACCAAAATAGAAGCATGAGACTCTCACATCAAATCCTCTTATATGTATGTAGGAAACTAGACACATCCATGAATGTGAAAGATCTCATCCTCATCAACAATCTAGTCCGATAGTGGATCATTTCCTGAAACATTCTCCCTTATGACTAATCCCTTTGGATCAGATAGCTACCTCATCTTCACTCTCTCCAAAATAGAATATTCCACTGATAACGATGCAATTATAGACTATCCATGATAGTCTTGGACCCCCAATTGTATCTTAGAAAACAAATCAATAAGTTTCCACTCATTACTGACCTCTAGAAATGCTTGTGTCTGAGTCCTTTGGCTCAGATCATCTACTAAAAAATTGCCTTTACCAGGTGTATAGGAAAGATCAAAATAAAAGGATTGTAGATATTCAACCCACCTTCTCTACCTAAGGTTAAATTCATGCTATGTGAAAATTTCCCAGAGGGTTTTTTGGTCTGTGAACACCAAAAAACTCTCTCCCAGAAGGTAATGCCTCCGAAAATTCAAGGTGTGAACTACGTCTTCCAACTCAAGATCGTGCACTGGGTAGTTTTGCTTATGGGGCCTTAATTGCTTGACCCATACATAATTACTCAATCTCCTACATTAGAACTACTCCAAGACCGAAACCTGATGCATTATAATAGTATGTATAGCTTTTTCCTGCCTCTAGAAAAATCAATATCGATGTGGAATTCAGTATCCCTTTTAGCTCCTAATAGGTTTTCTTGCAAGCTTCTGACCATATAAACTTCACAATATTCTTATTAAATCCCTTAAGAGGTGATTATAGGCATGAAAAGTATTATATAAAGGGATTTGAATATTCATCTAGCCCCAAGAAACTACATATGTCAAATATTTTCTTGGGATTCTCTCAGGTAACTATAGATCTCACCTTCTCTGGGTTAACTGAAACTCTATCCTTTGAGATAATATAACTCATAAAGTACACCTTATTGATCTAAAAGTGGCATTTAGTGAGCTTAGAATACATATGGTTATCTCCCGATGTATTAAAAATGATCTCAATATGTTTGACATGGTTGTTTTGAGTACGAGAATATACCAAGATTTCATATACAAGGACTACTAAAAATGAATCAAAATATAGGTGGAAACCCCAATTCATCAAAACCATGAAAATGGTCAGCGAGTTTGTGAGACTGAACAGCATAACCAAATACTCATAAAGACTATACCTATTATGGAAAGTTTTATAAGGTATGTATGAAGGTTGAACACATACCTGGTGATAACTTGTACTCAAATAAATCCTCAAGAGTACTCTAGCTCCTCATAGATGATCAAAGAGGCCATCTATATGAGGGAAAGGATACAGGTTTTTCACAGTAAGTTGATTCAAAATCTATTAATCCATATAAATCCCAAGGGTTCCATCATCATTTTTAGTGAAAAGCACCATTGAACCCCAGGGAGAAGTATTAGGCCATATAAAACCCTTAACTTCTAAGTCCTCCAGATATCTCTTAAGATCCTAAAACTCGGTATTGTACATACTATAAGGAGGAATGGAAATTAGTGTAGATCATGGAACTATCTATATGGATAACTCTACCTATTTGTTAGGAGGTAAATCATAAAATTCATCTAGGAATACATCCCTAAAACAATATACTATAGGAGGGAATTCATCCTGGTGTAATCCCCGGTCATCCATATAAAGTCTAGTAATATAGGCTATCACACCAGTCAACCCATGATTCTATCATCTAGCTCTACCTACCTATACATCCCACTCACCCTTGTGAATATAATTACCACACTCTGGTGATGTAAATAATACCCTCCAGTGGTAACAATCCATATGGGCATGATAAGGAACCAACCAATCCATCTCTAGAATAATGTCGAAACCATACATCTCAAGGATGAATAAGTTCCATAGAAATTGATAGTCACCTATCTTAAGGGGAAACTCCTCACATTAGAATGCACTCTCAGAATGTATACCCAAAGGGGTTTCAAGGTTCATCACCCCATAGAAGTACTGAATCTCGAACATGGTGGTTTCCATAATATCCAAAGTGATAAAAAATTTTGAAGCCCCTATATCAACCAAAAAAGATACCAAGGTAGATGCTACTAAAATCTTACCTCAAACTATATAAGTTCTAGGAAACTTCTCCCCCAACACATTTGATATTGTATAAACCAATCTTGATCTATGGCCTTGAGATACAATATGACTTCCCTGAGCAGGCCCCCTCTCCTGATGCTGCATAACTGGTGTATGGATTCCCTGTCCAAGACCACCTCCTTGACCTGAACATCTGGTACCACTCTTAATTCCTTCTTGATCAGGATCTACTAATATCGCTCTAGGAATTGGAGTTAGTGTTGATCCTCTCTCACTGTCCACTGGAGGGAAGATTCTATAAAACTATTGTAAATGGACCATCATGCCACAAGATCAACACTCAACTGGGACCCTCTCACACTAAGGTTTCATGTGCCCCAACTTCCCCCACTAATGAAACACTATAAAACAACCATTATGTGTACTCTAACTGGTACTACCCTCATGATAGGTCTTGAAGTGATGCTTCCTACCATCAGATATTGCACTGCTAGGTCAAGAATCTAATCCACTCTGGTTTGGACCACCAGATTCCCTCAAGTTATGTTCAATAATAAGATCTTGATTCACTATTTTAGACATGGTAGTCAATCAGAAAACATTCACCTGAGAAAAAATAGGATGCATGATCCCATCCTCAAAACCTCTTGATTTTGATGTCTCATCCGCAGTATAGATAGGTGAAAAGAACTGAATCTATGTAAAACAAGATGAGTAATCCATAATAGATATTGAACCCTACTATAGTTTCATAAACTCCTTGGCATGATCATCCCTCAAGGTCTTAAGGAAGAAGTAGTCATAGAATATAGATTCAAAATCCCTACAAATCACTTCTTAGTACTAACCTATCCATTTCAGAATATCCCACCAACATTTGGTGGATCCTCAAAGCATATATTTGGTGAGTTTCAGTCTCATATCATAAGGTGTATCCATATTATTGAAAATATATAAGACAATATCAAGAGATAACTCTACATCCTAGAGACCACCATCCTATAAAAAAGTGTGTTGATGCTGCTGTTGAAACTCTTATATCAACTCTCTCATTAAAGGGGTGGGTTGCAATGCTCCCTATATAGTTTTCATAAGATAAAGAAATTCCCCTCTAAATTGGACATCATTGCCCACATCAGGTATAAAAAGAGATTCCATGGGTGGAACTACATCATGTAACACTAATGTCTTAGGGTCCACCACCTCTGAAGCATGGTTTTCACCACCCTCATAGCACACGAATCGAGGACGTTGTGGTTTCATGGCTCTATAAATGAAAAGAAAACACCTCATATAGGATTTTAACAATGATAAGTTCACATATAAAAGAATAATATAGGTATTGACCTTCCTATATAAATGTAACACCCCTCTTCTAGGTGTGAATACTGTTCTTCGTGCAAGAGTTTGGGATATAATCTAGAGATCTGCAGATGAAGGGCGAGGCAACGGGGAGTTTTTCTGGAGGTCTAGAAAGAATGTGTCCAGGGTGGTTCTCTTGTTGTTGTGATAGGTGAATGGTCTACTGGTTCCAGACAAGGGAATGTTGAGATGGAGGAAACCAGGTGATCAGGTGGAGCTAGGATGCATAAACCTACTATGGCCTCCCCTCTAGGGTCGAGTGTAGTGGATTTTTTCAAAAGGATTTGGACTGATCTAGCTGGCCTTCCTAACAGCAATATGGCAAGGGGAACCCAGGCCAGTGAAGTAGAGGGAGAAATTATAGGCACCCTCAATGCACCCACTCAGGATCCGAGGGAGTATGTTGGAGCTGCTGGTGCTGCTGGTACATCTTCTGGGGTGGTGGATCTATGCACGTATGTTATGGCGGCGTGTACTGGAAGTTGTAGGAACTTTGGTAGGGTGTCTCCTAGTGAGAGTAAATTGAAGCCAGACCATGAGTGGGAGCAGTCTTCACATGGGGTACGCAAGACATTGGATACCAAGAAGGACACCAACTTTAGGGGCACTTTATCCTGAATTGACCTTAGCAACCGATTTGGAAGCTTGATCAATGAGGGAGAGTCTGATGGAAATTTAAAGGGTCCATCTGAGGTGGAGTATGAGGGTGATGAGCAATTTTTTTATGATAATGGCTTGGGAGGAGCGGTAAAAAACTTGCACATCCAAATAAGGAAGAAAGGGAACAAAGAGAATAAGGACACAGGGTGCTGCATTGTTTCTAGGAAGACGAATTCAAAGGGGCACAAAAACTAGTCCTACCTTCCAAGACTAATGGAGACCCGGTCAGAAAAAAAAAAGGGGGTATACGCAAGGAGCTCGAGATTCAGCCAGTAGAGGGAGAGAAAGGCCAGAAATCCTTGGTCTCCAAATCTCAAAATCAAGAGACTGAACCCTCAAAGTAATGAGATCAACAAGAGGATATTCACCAACATAGAAAGGAGGATACAATAGTAGTAACCCCTTGTCCACAGTGTGTGGAAAGAACTAGTATGGTTGGTGTAGAGTAAGTATAGGTGCATGAGAGGTAACTAGTTTCAACTACTAATTTGGGAGCAGGGGGGATGCCTGGGGAGCCAGAAGGAGAAACTGTGATCAAGGAAGATCCATGGGAGTTACTGTTACAATCTGAGGAAGAGATGGCAGAGAAGGTGGTATCCATACACACCTCTTCTATGGTTGCGGAAAGGATGCAAGAAATATTGATTCAAGTTGACATGAATATGGAGAAAAGTGAGTGGATTGGAAAACAACACCTAATCCTAGTCAGAGGTTTCAACAACAAGAATATAGTTGAGGAGGATTTCTTGTGAGTGTGGGGTAATCTGGATTCTCATTTTGAAGACATTATCAGAGACGACCCTGAAAAAAAGGTAACAACTCTTTCCTGGAAATTGTTCAAGGAAGTCAATTCAAATGGGTTCAAGCTGGTTTTTAATAATTTTTTTAAGTGCTATAGTGTCTAATGGTTGGGTTGTACTATTTGTTTTCACAATTTCTCCATAAAAGTATCTCTTTAATAAAAATATATATTTGAATAAGGGGGGTTTGAATTAGTTCTTTGCTTTTATAAGTTTCAATAATTTTCAAAACTTGACTCCTTCAACCTATTAAATTTTATATCCTTATCATATTTTAGTAAATACTCATGAATTCAAAATTAAGAAATCAATTAAATCACATGATATTTACAAGGTTCGGCCTCAACGTGAGAACCTACATCATTTCCATAACCACTCCCATGGGTCTATAAAAATTGACTATAATGAAGAAGTGAATCTAAATTGTGAAAACTCATGTTATACAACTTCTATATACCTATAGAAATTATTATACTTACTTCTATTAGTTTAAAAGGTTTTCTTACAAACAATTAATCCAAAAAAAATAAATACTTTGTTCAAATTACTCTATAAATGTTTTGTCTAGATCCTTAGTTCGATGTGGATGGGTCCGATTCTCTCAGTCTGATAGAGCTAGGTCCGATGGACTCAATCTGAAGAATTCAATCAAATAGACTCGGTACGATGAACCCATTTTCAATACACATTACTCAAACTCTACTCAAATGCTCAGTTTTTTCTTCCTCAGTCCAGTAAACAAAACTTTTGAATGTCCAACCATCTAATGAGGTCTCAGTTCAGAAAGAAAACTTTGACATGAATCATGCAGTGCTCTTCCTTTTTCTCTCACATGAAAGGTTGAAAAGTATTAATGTATTGTGCTTATGTTTATAATAATATTGTAAAGACAAAGGTGGGAAACTAAAAACCTTTCCTACTTAGTCAAATTCAAAAAACCTTTGATATTTACTCATATTTTAATTTCACATTTGACCACTTCAACTCTTCAAAAAAAAATTAACCTTCTTAAGTATTCTCAATAATAAACCTTATTAAACTTACTAACTTTTCTTCAGTTTGATTGAACTTCCTTAGCTCGGTATGATAAAACTTCCTCAGCTCATTACTATGGAACTTTCTCAGTCATTACTATGGAACTTCCTCAACTCATTATGATGGAACTTCCTCAGCTCATTCATATGAAACTTCCTCATATCATTATTATGGAACTTCCTCACCTCATTAATATGGAACTTCTTCAAATCATTATTATGGAACTTCCTTAGCTAATTCTGAATTTAATTTCCCCATCAAATTCAATCCGATTGACTTTCCTTCTTAGATTCAGTCAAATTGATTTTCCTCCTTAGATTCAGTCTGATTGAATTTCCTCTTTAGAGCCATTTCGATTGACTTTATTCCTCATAGTTAATCTAATTAACTTTTGTTCTCATATTTAGTCCGATTAACTTTCCTTCTCAGAGTTAATCTGGTGGAACTTCCCCAGATTCAATCTAATAGAATCCTCATAATTATGGAATTATAATTAAGATGGAAATATCATTATGATAAAATTATCATTATGTTGGGAACTCCACTCTACAATTTTGAAATTCTTCAAACCTTATCATCTATAACTCATTCATACTTCTGAAAACTTTTGTTCCTAGTACTTCTAGATCTAATGCAAACTTTGTTTCGATTCCTAGAACCAATAAAATCTTTATAATTCCTCCATTTCTTCAAAATATTTTATCATGAGATTTTTCATGATTTATGAGAACTTAAAGATTGGAAAAGCATCATCTAAACTTGGGTTAGAAAGTTAAATAACTTTCTAACTAATGACATCATTGTCTTCATTAAACCTCTTAAACAACATTCTTAATTTCTAATAACCATCATGTTCGATGAATATTTAACTTCATACTAATGAAAATAAAACCGATAGAGCATCCAATCAACAACTTTATATTTCTAAAAACTTTTATGACCGGTGCTTCTTAGTTTGATACTATGCATCTGGTGCTTCTCAATCTGATCCTCTGCATATGGAAAAACAACTTCCTCAATAACAAAACGTTTCTCCCCTTTGTGTTTGGGTTTTAATATTCATCAACTTTCACCTGATTTTAAAAAACATTAGTTTACAAAATATTAGTTTTCAATAAATAAAAAACTATTTTACAACAAAATATCACAAAGGTTCTTCAATATCCCCCTTTGGATTTATTTGAAAACTTTCATTAACAACTTTTACAACTCAATTTTTTTAAACAACTCATGTTTTTTTACTTTTACCAAAACACATCATTTCTCAAAAGAGAACATCATGACACCACACTACTAGATAAAGTACTATTTTTGAATGAATTTTATCCCTCAGTGACAAGAAAATTTTGCATCCATTTTAAGATAAACTCCCCCTCACTTTTATATTTTCTAACTTTTATTTTTCTCTCGCTTTTCTTTTTCTCTCCCCTATTGTCTGATAACCACAGCTTCAGATTCATAAAATAAAGATAATTAAAAACTTCTTATAGAGTAAAATTTTGTTATTTTTTCTCCCCCTTTTCCAACATAATCTAAAGCATAGTGAGGTGCTTCCTTATGAGTTTTAGGAAGTTATTAAAGTAGGATAAACATGAATTTTCAGCCTCAAATCCACAAATATTTCTTTTGGATTTATTTTGTGAAGATATTATCAATTTGATATTTCATTGAGATATATTCTATAAAATCATCTCCAGTAGAAACTTTCTCTTTTATAAAGTGAAACATTATATAAATTTGTTTTGATCTTGAATATAGGATGGGATTTTTAGAAGGATCAATTACAATCAAATTATCATAAAGTATATTCAATGGTTTAGAAACTTTTACTTCTGAGTACAATCCTGAGTAGCTATAACATATTTTTATTCCTCTATGCTCAAAGTTAATGAACTCTATTTCTTACTATTCCAACTCACACAACATTCACCCAAGAAAAATGTTCCTTCAGAAGTTGATATTCTATCATTACAATATCTAGCCTAATCGTAATTTGTATAACCATGAAAGTTTATATTACGAATTGTTTTATATAAAATCCCATGTGAAGTTGTTACTTTAACATACCTCAAAATTATCTTTTCTATCGACATATGTAATTATTTCAAATCACTCTAATATCTAGCACACAAATTCACAACATAAAAAATATTAGGTCTTGAGGTTGTGAGATAAATAAAACCTCCTATCATCTTCTAAAATTATTTTTTATTCACAATTTTTTCAGATTCATCTTTACTAAACTTTGTGCTCACTGAAATAAGAATATAAACTTATTTAGATTCTACCATCCCAAACTTCTTTGAAACTTATCTGGAATATTTTTCTTCATATAAGAAAATTTACTTTTCCTTTTTTGAACTTTTAAACCAAGGAAGAAAAATAATTCTCCAAACATTGACATTTTAAAATTCTTCTTCATTCCCTCAGCAAATTCTTTACAAAAATTTTCTTCATCCCCATCAAAAAATATATCATCTACATACATAATAAAAATTAGTGTGATGAGGTTAAATTATTTCACATAAAAGTTACAATTAAACTTTCCTTTAGAAAAAATCAACATTATCAAGAAACTATCAAGTTTTTAATACTAGGAACGTGAGGCTTCTTTCAACCCATATAAGTATTTATTCAATTTACAAACCTTATTTTCATCATTATCAAGTAGAAAATCATAAGGTTGTTCAATGTAAACTTATTCCTAGATCTCTCAATTTAATAAATATGACTTTACATCCATCTGATAAACTTTTTAATTTTGATGTATAGGCACTAAAAGAAACATTATAATAGTTTCTAATCTTAGAACTAGGGAAAAAGTTTTTCAAAATTCAGACCCTCCACCTGTGCATAGCCTTTTCAAAAAAAATTATTTTTTTCTTGAAACTTCTCCATGTTCATTCAATTTATTTCTATAAACCCAGTTTGTTATGATAACATTTCTAAATTTCAAAGATGATACAAGTTCCCATGTTTCATTTTTCTCAATATGATTCAACTCTTCATTCATATCATCAACCTATTCTTTGCATTGAATAGATTCTAAAACTGATTCTAGTTCAACTTTTTGATAAGTGAAGCCTAATTTTCTAACATCAAATTTCTTTTAGTCTATACTATATCCTTATAATTTCCAATAATGTTTTCAGACTCAAAATTCTTTTGTAAAGTTGTAAATTTCAAAGTTTCTTTTCCAACTTCACTTTCCTCATCACACGATCCTTCAGAATCTTGATAAGTCTATTTTGTATCATTCTCACTTTCATTAGAAACCTTCAGTTTATCCTTCTCAACATTCTCAGTAAATTTTATTGAATTTTCAATAATATTCACATCATATTAATCCACCAAGTTTTGTAAATATTTGTTCTAAAATATGTAACTTCTTCATTGGGTGAATAAACTATAAATATCCCTTCTTCAGCTTTCTCATCAAACTTTCCAAGATATGGACTTTTAATTTTTTTTAAACATGGACTACCAAAAACCTTGAAGTATTTCAATGAATTTTTTTTATATCACATTTCATATAGATTTATTTTGGATTTCGACCTCAAAAAAAATTTGTTCTGAACTTGTATAGTAGTACTAACAACTTCTCTCCAATAGAACTTTGAAATTTTGTATTCTGTTAACATTCTTCTTCCCATTTCCACCAAAATTTTATTTTTCCTTTATGCTACTCCATTTTTTTGTAGGTTATATGGAGCACTATACTGATTTTTTATTCCATGCTTTCTTAGATAAGTTTCAAAAGTATTACATGTGAATTATGATCCATTATATGTTTTCAACTTCTTTATATAAACCTCCATTTCCTTCTCAATATATTTTCTGAAGAATATAAACATTTCAATAGCCTCATACTTGTGCTTTATAAACATGATGTTAGTTATTCAAGTGAAATCATCAATGAATGTGATAAATTAAAAATCACCTTTTATTGATTGATGTCTCATCAGACCACATAATTCGAAATGAATAAGTTCAAGAGGTCTGGTAGACTATATCTTAACTTTCTTATGACTTTTATTAGTCATATTTTCTTTCTTACAAGTTACACACAAATATTATTATCTTCTTTTCAATTCTATAAAATTTCATACAGCATATACTTGAGAGAGTTTGTTCATAATTTTCTACCCAAGGTGGCCAAGTCTCTAGTTCCACAACTTATTCTCATCTTTAGAACTTAGATAACATTAATTATTAATTTCTCCAATCTAGAAATATTTCCATAGGTTCTTTATCCCTTGATCACAATTTTCCATATTGAATACTTCTTACGATACAAGAATATTTTCTAAAATCAACTTCTTTTCCATGATCAAAAATTTAACTCACACTTAGTAAGTTATTCTTGATTCCATCAACAAATATAACTTCTTTTATTTTTAGTTTTTGAGGTTCTATCTTAGCAGTTCATATTCCTCTAATTTTCAAGGAACTATCATTTCCAAAATTAACTACTCCACCATCAAGTTTTTCAACATGTTTCAAGATTTTTATATCACCTTTCATGTGTAAATAACAACCACTTTCAAGTATCTATTTTTTATTCTATTTAATTTCTTTTAAAGTTGTCTCAATAAAAAATCTATTTCCTTAAGTTTATTTTTTCTAGATCCCTTTAATTTTCTCCCATAAAAAACTAGTTCCAGAAAAAGTTTCATACAACTTTCAGCATTATGAACATCCTAATCTCATATTCTAAAATATTCTTCAAGAAATTAAAATTGATTATTTATTTTAAAGTTTATCACATATTTAGATTTTTCTTTTCTAAATTCATGTGGGTTAGGAAAGTTACTCATTCTTATTTCACTATTTATTTATCTATGTATAAACATTCTTCTAAGAAGTTATAATTTATTCCAAAAATTATAATCCATGTGTCCATAGATTCCATAACACCAATAAAAACCATCAAATCTTAATTTTATATTGAATTAATATCTTTCTCTGTAGAAACTTTGTTAAGGATAATAAGTTCTTCCTTCTTCAACATAATATGGGTATGGACCATCTTTCATTCTAAGTGAGTATTAAAATTTTGTGTATGTGATAGGTTTCTCACACCCTTTCTCCATCCAAACTCTCCCACCAATTTTCTTCTCACCTGAAATGTTAGTAAAATCATATGAAACATTATTTTTGGTGGGTGAGGATTTCACTTGATTCTTGATTTGAACTTTCTCAGAAACTTTAGGAGTCTCATATTTTACTTCTAAATCTTCGTTGAAGTTTTCATTCATATTCATTAAAGTAATTTATTAATCAATAAGTTTTTATTAAAACTTGTTAAATTATTCTTCTTTAGCTACCATCTTCTTACTGAAATCTTCAACCATATTTCTCTATTCATTAATTCTAATATTATAACTTAATATCTCCTAAATGTATTATTATTATTTCTTGAAAACATATTTTTTACCTTAAAAAACTTTCCCATCACCTTTATTTATCATTATAATTTCTTTCTTGAGAGATATTTTTTTATTAAGACATGAAACGAGTTCTGTTCTGAGCTAATACTCTCTATAAAACTATTCACCTCCTTCTTCTTCACTATTTAAGGATTCTTCTATTTTATCAACTTTTTCAATGAATTTTCTAACCTTTTATAAACTTTCATATTATGAATATTTTTTTTTATTTGAGACCAATTTAGCTTTCATACTCAACATACTTTTTTATTCCCAGTAAAATTCTTCTTATATTTGTTGGATGACTTTTATTATTTAGAACTTTCGTTCCACTTCTTCTATTTAGGTTTTTCATTAGAATCATCTTAATATACTTCAACTTTTTTCTTGGTAAAATTCATAGAAAAGTGTCTAATTTCACCACACTTAAAACACTTTAGAGTAATTTTTCCTCCATACTTTCCTCTTCCTCTCAAATAGTTTATGGATATAAGAGGCATGATTTTATCATTAAACTCATAATCCTCTTTATCATCAGAATCACAGGGGTCGGCATCTTCAACATCTTAAATTTTCAACTTTATAATAGCTTAAAAATCTATTTCATTCTCATTGTATCTTTTCTTATTTCATAAGAAACAATAAAGTTATGTAATTAATCAAGAGATAGAACATATTTATCTTCTAAAGAGGAAATTTTAGAGTAAAAAATGTTCAAAAATTTTATCATATGTTTCTTCACTATTTTATAATATTCCAAAACTTATCCAAATATTATAATGTTGAAAATAGTGTCATTTACCCTAGTGAAGTATTCATCAATTATTTCTTTATTTCTCATTATTATGTATTCAAACTTATTGCTCTAGATTTGTAGCTTTTTTCCTTCACTTTAGTATTCTCTTCAAAAATACTTTACAGATTTTCCCATATATTATCTAAAGTTTTGAGACCTATCACCTTTATATAAACATTTTCTGATAGAGACATAAGGATAGAATTTATATATTTTCCATCATATTCAATATTTCTTTTATCAAAAATTGTCATAGGATCATATTTCTCAATAGGTGGAAAACCAATTATAGCAGCATCAAAAACATCCATACCAAGAGATAGGAGATAAGGAATCATCCTATTTTTCCAACCATAATAATTTTTTCCATAAAATATAGGAATTACTCTACTATTGACTAAATTGATATTATCCATGATAAGGATTCAACAAGGTATCCTTCGCTCTGATACCAATTGAAGTTTCAAAGGATCGAATAACAACTAAGAAGGGTGTTGAATCAGTTGTTCACTATTGTAAGTTTCAATACTTTTAAAAACTTTACCCCTGAAACCTGTTAAATTTTATATCCTTGTTATCTTTTAGTAAATACCCATGTATGAAAAAGTAGGAAATCAGGTAAAGAATATGAGAATTACAAGATTCAGCCTCAATGTGAGAACCTACATCCTTACAATATCCACTCCTATGGGTCTATAAAAATTCACTATAAAAAATAAGTGAATAAAACTTTTTCCAAATCCCATTAGACACCTTCTATCTCCTGATAGTAATGATTATACTAGCTCCCATCAGTTTAAAAAGATTACTTACAAACAATTGATCCAAAACAAAAGAATAAATAATTTTTTTTAAACTTCTTTGTAAATGATTTTTTTGGATCCTCAGTCTGATGTGGTTGGATCCGATTCTCTCAGTTCAACAGAGCTAGGTCTTATAGACTCAATCTGATGAATTTGGTATGATAGACTTAAGATGATGAACCCATTTTCAATATGCATTACTCAAACTCTGATCAAATGCTCAGTCTAATATTCCTCGATCCAATAAACAAAACTTTAATATGTATGGACTTCTAATGAGGTCTCAGTATATAAAGATAATTTTTACATTAATTTTGCAGTGCTCTTCCTTTTCCACTAACATCAAAGGTTGAAAAGTATGAATGTTGTGTGATTCTATTTATAATCATCCCAGAAACAAAAAAGGAAGGAAATTAAAAACATTTTCTGCTTACTCAAATTCTAAAAACCTCTGAGATTTACTCATATTTTAATTTCACATTTGACCACTTCAACTCTTTAAAAACTTTTGGAACCTTCTTAAGTATTCTCATTAATCATCCTTCGTGAACTTGCTAACTTTTCTTCAGTTTGATGGAATATCTTCACCACATTACGATGAAACTTCCTCAACTCATTACTATAGAACTTCCTCAACTCATTACTATGGAACTTCCTTAGCTCATTATGATGTAAATTACTCATCTCATTACTATGGAAATTCCTCAACTCATTATTATGTAACTTACTCATCTCATTACTATGGAACTTCCTCAGATCATTAATATGGAACTTCCTCATCTCATTATGAATTGAATTTCTTTATTAGATTCAATCTAATTGACTTTCCTTCTCATAGTCATTCTGATTTAATTTTCTCCTCATAATCAATCTAGTTTACTTCCCTCATTAGATTTGGTTCAATTGAATTTCCTCTTTAATGTCAGTCTGATTCACTTTCCTTCTCAGATTCAATCTGATTAACTTTCCTTTTTAGAGTCATTCCAATTAACTTTCCTTATCAGAGTCAGTCTGATGAAACTTCCTCAACTTTAGTCTGATGGAATCCTCATAATGATGGAATTCTCATTATGATGGAATTATCATTATGATGGAAACTCTACTCTATAACTTTTAAATTCTTTAAACCTCATCAGCTATAACTCATTCATACTTTTTAAAATTTCTATGCTCAATACTTTTGAATCCGATGAAAACTTTTTTTGATTCCTAAAACCGATACAATCTTTAAGGTTCATCTATTTTATCAAAATATTTTATCATGATATTTTTCATGATTTATGAGAACTTTAATATTGTAAAAGCATCGTCTGACTTTGGGTTAGAAAGTTAAAAAACTTTTTAACTCCGAACATCACTTTCTTCATTAAATCTCTTCAACAACATTATAACTTTATAACAAATATATTGACTGATGAATCTTGAACTTAATGCCAATGAAAATGATACGGATGGATCATTCCATCAAAAACTTTATGTTTATGAAAAAATTTATGATCAGTGCTACTCAGTTTGATACTCTATGTATGGTACTACTCAGTTTGATCCTTTGTGTCTAGAAAAACAACTTCCTCAATAAAAAAACATTTCTCCCCTTTGTATTTCGGTTTTAAAATTTAGAAACATTCACATTATTTTCAAAAACATTCTTTTAAAAAATATTATTTGTCAACAAATACAAAAGAAATTGTTAAAAAAAAATAAAAAAGGATATTTATTTCCTAAAATGATGCATGATCAGCGATTCTTTTCCATATTAGGCCAAGGATAAAATATAATCCTCAATCATAATAATAGTAACATCACATATCATGTGCATCGCCCAATAGTGGAATCAAATCAATTATAATAGGCATAATCCAAAAATAGAAATTCTCATTGCTGGTAATTTGTATTTTCTATGTACATGGGTCAGTTACTACCAGGTACAGTCTCATTACCAAATTTTGACACATCCTAGTCTCCTTTATACCTTTAAAAAAAGATTAATTCAAAGAAAAGAAACTCCTTTGATACCAATTTTTAACATATTGACCTAGAATCCACTAAACAGTGCCTCGAACTGGTGGGTCACATGGCCTCAAGAACACCTCCTCATAAGCTAGAGGCTCCTAAATAGTATCAAGGGTCCAAGGTGGTACATTGATGAGACTATAACCTCATAATTAGAGTCACATGTTAGTGTAATAAATGTGATTATAAACAATGAAAACATAATATCAACTAACAGCAAAAGTACAACATCCAGATTATAATAATAGTAAGCCATAAAAAGAAATGTCTGGTATAATATATATAATAATGTAATGTCATTTCTCTAAACCAACAAGAAACAAGAAGGCATGTTAGTATGCACACATATATATAGATATATTAAAATTACCAAAAAGACTAAAATACTATCTCTAAATAGCATCATGATCCATATATTGGTCTTGTGCTCCCTCGATCCCATGATATAATCAATCAAACATTGACCAATGGGTGCTTTCACCTATCCCTACATGCATCCATATAATCTACCTAGGTACCATCATCAATTCAGATAGGGTGTGAGATAAACTCAGTAGACCACCACCAACATTTTCTATAACAAGTCCCTCATGTGAAAATAAACTATAATCATGTGTAGGTATAACAAGTCAGATATAAAAAAGGATAACAGATAAGACATTTCTATAAGCATAAGCTATAATAAGAGTAGTTTGTAACAAGTGAGTATCAGTATATAAAGTTCCAATAGGAGGTAGTAACCAGGTCGGATTAATCTATATGTGGTAAGAGTAATAGACCTACATGGGCTAGGTCCCAGGGTGTATAGCTAGGGTGACCTATATCCAGAGATGTAAATGTACATGAAAGTCATAAGTGTCATACCTCAATCCTCCACTATGGTTTTATACCTTAATAATCATAGGTACCTTACCTTTATAACCATAGGCGCCACACCTTAAGTAAATTTTGGTGTTATACCATCAATCAATAGGTTCCATTCCTTCAATAGTATTCAGTGTTATAACATTAATAAATAGGTGTCATAGCTTTAATAATAGTCAATGGAATACTATCATTCAATAGGTTCCATACTTTAATAATAGTCAGTGTCATGCTATCATTAAACATATGGCATACCTTTAATAATATTCAACTCCATAACACCATTAAAAAGAAACCATACCTTTAATAATAGTAGATTAATGCCTAAATAATAATTAATTAATTCATTTAATCATTTAAATAGCATTTAATATCATGGAAAAGGAGGCATGATCCTCTTCTAACCACTCTTTTAATTTAATAAGGCTCTCACTAAAAGTTGTAAATATCACACACCCAAAGGGTTGGTTTTGTCAAGATAAGATATAAGAACACACCTCAATGGTGGTTCAGGTTGAGTTTGACAGCCTCTAACCATGAATAGATTATATAAAGGCAACTCTTTAAGGTGCCAACAATTAATTTAAGTCTTATCAGTTAATTTAGGACCAACGTCTGGAAGGTTCAGTGTGCGGAACACTGGTGAATAATAAATGAACCACAAAACCTTTAATAAAAGGTATATACCACCCAAATTATGCTTATAGTATAACACTTGTCTAGTATCTTCCATTGGTTGGGTCTAGATAGGAATAAAATGGCAAAACAGACTAACGCCCTGAAAATATGGCATAAGAGATCGTGGAAAAATAACATTGAAAACAGTGAGATAAACCAAGGAAATAAGGAAATGGACAAGATATATTACATGTGGTTATACAACATGAACAATGACATCATAAATGGAGTCCAGACATAATAATAGGATCGAATCCTAGGTTATTATTGAGGGAGAGCTCATTTGGTGTACCTTTTATGCAAAAGAGAAGTGAGGGGGAGGCTTCTTTTGAAATAATAGGCCCATTATCCCTTTTTAAAAATAGATCTTGGGAATTTAGATGATATGTAAATTCTTTACACATTGTGTAATTTTTGGGATTTCCCTTCTGGGGAAAGTTCATTACACGTTGTGTACTTTGCATGCAGTTAGCCTTTATCCCCATGCCTCCTTGTTTCTAGAACATACCAACTGGACTAAGAGCTCAGCTTCCAAATCTAATCCAAAAATAGAGCTACAACATGTATTTACCTGAAAATTAAAATGACCCATACCACACATGAAAATATGGGATATTACATTATGTTCCCTTCTTATCATGTGTCTGTGAAACACACTTGTTGACTCGGAATGTTCTTTGGATATGGGTATTAATGAGTAACATGGTGTGTATGCTAGTTATATGTTGTGTATATCATTAATGTTAAATCCCATCAATCTCACATTATGTGTTTAGTGTATTTTACCACATTCTTAGCAATAATTTTACCATTAGACTATGTATACTACATTACTTGTATGCTAGCTACATGTTGTGTGGTCCAATAGGACATATTTCAGGTTAGCCAGATCAGAATGTGTTGTGTATTAAATACATCACATGTTATTTACTATTTGGTGCATTGTGTATATCACTACACATCCAGGTGTGCTAAACTTGGATACACAACGTGTAATTTCAGTTACATGTTGTCGAACCATGTCTACCAACCAAAACTCTTAGAACCTCGTAATGGAATCTCTAATTGTTCTTTATTTGTTCTTAATATATTTAAGACCATTTAAAACTTGAACAAGGCATATTGATATATTAAAAATAATAATAATTAAACTTTATATTAATAACAGATAAACTATAAGATAAAAACTAACAATGATTATGTATAATCAATCAATGAATAATAAATAATTATAAATTGTTATAATATCACTTTGATACCACTTGAATATTCTGAGTGTGGTGTAAGTGCATGTTGGGCAGTTTCTAACTCAGCTTTTTGTCATAATCAATAATGATTTTCAGATGTACATGTTTAATAACATCATGACCAATGAAATTATATCTAATATTAATTTAAAGATACCCTTAACCAAGAAGATAATATCTTTCCACATATGATTTATAATTTATTTATTTGAATAAAGAATTACCACTTATTGAATTCTTTCTTCATTATCAATGATCAGATAAAGATCATTTATCACACAGTTGTGAAAATGGAATCAAGGGTGGATTATCTCTAGTGGTGATCCAAACATGTATCACAAAACTTTGATCAACTATGTAGTAATTTCATGACCCAAACTATCAGGTCCCACCTGGCCAGTGATAAGTTGGGTGTGACCACCCCAATCCTACCTCTAATAAGATAGGGGTTAGAGACCAGTGCCGAGTAAGAATATAATGCACATGGGAGGCATTATCCTAATGTACTTGTACATATATATACATCTCCAAACTCATACAATGATAAAATGTAAAATGAAATAATTAACACCAATTCATGAAAAACATATATCCCAAAATCAGAGTACAGAAAGGTAATGCTAAACCGATTTTGGAAGCTACAGGAAGGTAATGCTCATTCTTGGAGTACTCACTCCACAAGCTATGTTGTCACTGAATACATTCATCCATGAGGTTGTGCTCATATGGCCCCACCAAGAATTACTCACTGGATCTCTAAATATTTTTTCATTCAGGTAGGGGATTACACCCAAGGCTACTGGGGGACACCACAAAACCTATTGTATTATCCTCCTAGATAGGGGATTTATTCCCTATGAATGGATTTCATTATGATACCACAAACCCCACCTACGAATGATAAAGTATTCCACCTTGGGCTCATAATAGGATACACAAAACTCTATCTAATACAAAACTCGTAGATGGAATCAAAATCCTATGTCAAGGATGTAATGTCACACTGTACCCTTGAGGGAAAAGACTAAGGTGTAAAACTCAACTGAACCTAGTCTATACTAAAGAAACAAAGGTCTCAAAACACCCTCGGAGATTGTATATGGTATGTACTAATGGTACATGGCATGTCTTTCTAACCCCTGTTATGTTCGTGTATTATCATCTCACGCGTTATGCAAACCTCTATATACACAGCATATCCTTGATGGATACATGGAATGTAAAGTTTGAGTCGGCACTCAACATGCCTCTATCTCATGCTCATGTACTTTGGGCTGAGCCTGTGTACATGTGGTCATGCCCATGTACTTCAAGTCGTACTCATGTATTATGGTTGTGTTGGAGTACCGAGTCGTGACTATGTACTCTAATCGTGCATGTGTGTCTGGCCGTGTTTGTGCCTATGTATCCTCTAAGATACATGGTGAAAAAACAACACCAGGTCATACGGTGTGTGGTAGGGACCACACATTGTGTGATTTTTAACTTTCCATAGAAACCCTAGTGCCACCACCAGGGGTCTCACATGACGTGTATCTTCGAATTAAACATTGTGTAATGTGAGATTTTCAAAAACCTATGGTTCCTTCACATGTATGCATATGCCACCATCACCTATGGATCCATCGCTAATCTCACCTGGATATTGTGTTCATCATATGGTTGAGCCTTACTATCATCAGATATCTGATTATAGTCTTCCAAAACGATCAGGAAACCATTGTTGTTGCCAGTTTTGCCACCATGTGTTAAACCAGGAAAAATAGAAATCTCCAAATTGATCCAATCCACCTTAGATCATACTTCATCATTTTCACACCTCTATTTCATCCTCTATTTCAAATCGCACCTACGATATTGATTTGTTGCATTGAAGAATGGTTGCACAATGATCGAATATTGGGTGTTCTTCAAACTGTTGTCTAAAATAATTTCCAATGATAAACATGAGAAAAAACAAAAGATAAAATCATAAACCAAAAATTGAGTAATTAACATCGGTCATTATTTGGTCTGGACTCAATTAATTTTAGTTAGAACGATGAACGAAGAACCAAATAAACAACCATTAAATCAGCTGTAAAATAAATCAAATGTCGATACACGAATCAATTATTTTTTGTGGAATTGATCTAGGTTCAACATGGGGTATCAAAATGGGATAAATCCACATAAATAAAAAATCCTACTTAAAGTTTGGATAAGTCTCTAATGAATAATGATCATGCATCATAGTTTTTTGTTGAGATCCATGAACTTTTTTGGTATAGACAGTCCCTATGATATCAATCCAATCATCTAATTTTTTGTCGTCTGCCAACGATCTTCTCCAACTATCTCTTTATTAATTTTCAAGGTTATGCGACTAAACCTACAAATTAGACATAATAGTGTATTTATATAAGATATTAGGATTTAGGATTTAATTAAACAATTAAATAAATTATTTATTTATTTAATTATTTATCAACCCATTATGGTACCCTAGTCGAACAGCTGACGCACATAAGGATTATGTCATGCCTGGGGTAAAACATGTGCTATGAACTTGACAGAGGCCTCAAATTTATGATTCAAGCCTCTATTATGTAGTTATTCCAATATTTTAGTAAATCTTTATATGCTTAATATTAATATATTAAATATTTTTATTATATGAATATCGGGCTCACCAGGACTCGGAATCTTGCGTCATCTTACATCTGGATTTGAAAATATTACTATATATATTTCAAATATTTACATAGAAAAATACATAGATGTTACATTATCCCTGTCTTTGGGATTTTCATCCCAAAAAGAGAAAAGGGACTACTCAAAAAGGTGTGGGTGTTTAGCTCGCATCTGGGTCTCCCACTCCCAAGTGATCTTCTGAAGATTCTCATGTTGCCATCAGATATTCACCAATAGAATTTCTCACTCATGTAGGATCTTCTCTTACTAATCCTCAGTATATATTGGGTATTATACAAAGGTAGATCCATCCTTGTTGTTTATCCTAACCTAGTCAATAAAATGTGATGGTCTGTGCACAAACCTCATCATATATGACACATGGAAGATATCATGAACCTGTTCAAACTGTGGTGGTAGGGCCAAGTGGTACGCCACCCAGCTGACCCTACATAGTATTTGTAAAGGGATGAATTTCATGGATAACTTACCACACTGGCCAAATATTTGGAATACACATCCAGGTGAGACCTTAAGGAACACATGGTCTCCCTCCTCAAACTCCAAAGGCCTCTGTCTTCAGTCCTCATGGGACTTATGAATGGTGTCATATCGATGGTGGAATGGTATCTATTATTGTACTCAAACCCTACCAAAGGTAGGTGATCCTCCCAAATATGGTCAAAATCTAACATGCATGCCCATAGCATCACTACAAAAAAAATCCCTAGTTATAGGGGTTATTTTTCAGTTTAGAGGGGGGTTATAACCCCCTCTAAACACATTAGCGGTGGTTATGGAGATTTTCCACTAATGTGGTAGCTATATCCTATTAGGGGAAGTTTTGATGAAAAACTGATAATATGAAGCTAAATATAGAAGTAGTTAGATTATAGAGGGTTTAAACCCCTTCTAATTATGCCCTAAAATTCCTAGAAAAAGATCAAGTAGGGGTGGTTAGAACCACCTCTAATTTGATGATAAGTCTTTTAGGGGAGGTTCTCCAAAACCACCCCTAAATTCTTTATTTTTATTTTTTTTCTTGCAGCTCATGCTACCCCTCCCAAAACTGCCCCTAAACCCTTCTTTTTTAATCTTACAGCCCATGCTACCCCACCCAGACACCCCCTGTTGTTTGAGGACACACCCCCACACAGCCCCCAATCCACATCAATGCCCCCCCCCCCACTTTGTCCATAGACACCCCCCCCCCCCAACTCCCCCGCCTTTGTTTGAGTACACACACTCAAAACATCGCCCCCCACCACCCACCTTGTCCCGAACACACGCAGTGGCTCTGTGGCTTTGTCTGATAGAAAAAAACCCCATCAGAGGATTCAAACTTTCTTTAAAGGGTTGTAAATGGTGCGTCGGTACCACTCTGGCAATTTTATTTTTCTTTATATTATATAATAAAATCAATTTATTTATATAAATAAATATATGATAATATATATATATATATATATATTTGTATATAAATATAAATAATATAATATATTTGTGTATATATATAAATATATACCTGTGTATATATAATATATATAAATAATTATATTTACATATATAAATATATATTTATACATACATTTATAAATACATTTATATTTGTGTGTGTGTGCATGTGTATATTTATGTATTTATATAATATTTATAGATATAATATATCTAATTATGTAATTATTTTTATATACTTATATATGTATGTGTGTATGTAACAATAATATTATTAATTATTATTATTATTAAACCTATTTTTTAAATAATAAAAATAATATAGTGTTTTTATAAATACCATACATTAATTTTATGATTTATATTATACATATATTTTATTAAATACATTTATATTATATATTTATGTATGTAATTATATACATTTATATTATATCATGTATGCACATATATATATACACATAAAATAAAATATATTCATATAATTAGAAATTTATAATATAATTAAATAATATATATATACTAAATTAATTTATAATTAATATGGTATGCTACAATATATATAATATATTTATATTTAAATATATTTAATTTTTCCTATATTATATATATTTTTATACATAATAAAATATAAATGTATTTATACATAAATATTCAATAGCAATGTATTTAATATAATATATTTATAATATAAATCATAATATAAATGTATTTAATAAATGTATAGTATTTATAAATTGACATATAAATTTTATATAATTGAATAAATATATTTATAATTACATTTATATAATGTATACCAATACTTATATATGTATACATTTTTTTATATGTATAAGTATTTATTTAAAGTATTTATATAATATCTTTATATATATGTGTTTATAATGTATCTAAATACATTTATATAATTTGTTTATATAATATATATATACACACACACATACTCCCACACACATATATATTATAAAATTTGAATTTATATGGGATTTATTTTAAAAAAAATATATGAGGTTAAAACCTCCTCTAATCTATGGGGTTAGCGGTGGTTCATGAACCCTATCTAATATCTTAAATAAGAGGGGGTTAAAAATCCCCACTATTTCCTTTAAAAATCCATTATATATATATAGCCTCTAAAATCCAACTGAATATATAGTGACATTAATTATTAAATTAGTAGTGATTTCGACATAACCACCATTAAAACACAACCAAATATTAAAAAAATAATGATAAAAAATTTAAAGGGGGTTATGAACCCCCTCAAAATTTTATGATTAGTGGGGGTTGTACATAAAACCCTCTAATTCATATAGAAGATTAATTTAGAGGGGTTTGTGCATAACCCCCTCTAAAAAACCATGGCTAATCTGCTGTTTTTTTATAGTACATTTCCTCCATAACATGAATGGTCCGCTTAGTATGGTCATCGGTCTAAGGGTGAAATTTCATGCTCAAACACAATTGAGTCTCAAAATCTTCCTAAAATTCTCTCTATAATCACAACATGAAGTGAACATCATGGTCTTAAATGATCACTAAGAGAAATCCATGGAGCCAAACTATATCTATCACGTAAAGGCATCCCAAGCTCTATATTGATCCCTACTCTCAGAGATCTAAGAAGTGTGCCAACTTGGTGAGTCGTACTATGATCACCCATATGGAATAATTTCCTCTAGATATCCACGGTAACCCCATCATGAATTCTATAGATATACTATCCTACTTTCACTCTGGAACCTCAAGGGGTTGATCTAAACCTGTTATAACCTGGTTCTTAATATTCATCTACTGAAAAGTGATGCATCAATAGATAAACTTCTCTACACCTTTCTTCATGTCTGAACAATAGAACCAACACTGGAGGTCCTGATACATCTTTGTCATGCCTAGATTTAACATCAAGGGGGATGCATGAAACTCCCTCATAAACTCCTCCTGAAAAATCACTAGTACCATCGTATATTCTCTAAAAAGGATTATGTGCTCCCCAACTTAAAAAAAATCTATCAGGAGAACATCCATCAGATATCTGAGTATGCAAGGTCTTACAATTGTTATCTCCATGTTTATCCTCTTTAACACACTATAGAGGTGGTGGGTTAATAACCATCAGATATAGATATGTTGCACCATCCTTGTCCACTAAATACAACTACAATACAGCTAGCTACTCTGAAGCCTCAATCAACAACTATGAGTAAGATCTTCTTCTAATAGCATTTGATACCATGTTCCCCTTCCCATGAGTATATACCATCTTGAATTCATAATCCTAGAGGAACTATAGTCATCACCTTTATCTCAAATTAAGATACTTTTTTGAAAAGACATACTTGAGACTCTTATGTTTAGAGTAGAAGACAAACCACTCACCCATAAGGTAGTGTCACTGTATATCCAAGGCAAAGACTACCAATGTTAGCTCAAAATCATGGGTCGTGTATTTATACTTTTGGGGTCTCAACTATTGGGACCCATAGGAAATCACTACCTACCTCTACATCAATACAAAACTAAGTATGGTCCCTAAGGAATCACTAAACACCATGAAATCACCACCCTCATTTGGAAATCTAAATAGAGGAGTTCTTGTTAACCTCTATCGTATATCTTGAAAATCTTGTTGGCACCTCTTCGTCTACATGAAAGGATGCCCCTTTTGGGTAAAAGTATTCAAAGGTGTTGATATCCTAGATAAATTTGTCATGAATATCCTATAATATAATTCTAACCCAAGTAATTTATAAACCTTTTTCATGCTCTTGGGTGGCTCCCAAGATAACACTACCTCGACCTTCATTGGGTCCACTGCTACACCATCAGCTGAGATGACATGTCCAAACAAGTGGACTTCTTGAATCTATAACTAACACTTTAAGATATTACCATAAATATGTTGCTCTCAAAGTGTGTATAAGACCATACTCAAGTGTCTTATGTGATCCTATTAAGATGTCAAGTATACTAGGATTTCATCGATGAAGACTACCACAAACCGGTCTAATAAAGGATGAAAAATCTAAGTCCTGTGAACACTGCTATGGTGTTCATCATGCCTAAAGGTGTTACCAAGTACACATAGTGATCATAGAGACATATAAATTTCATCTTCAGTATATCCTTATATCATACTCAAAGTTTTTGATAATCTTATATGAGGTCTATCTTTGAGAACCATAATTCCCCTCTCAACTGATCGAAGAGTTCGTTGATCCTCAGTAGTGGGTACTTATTCTTCACGGTCACCTGGTCTAGGTGTTGATAATCTATGCACAACCTCAAGTTCACATCCGACTTCTTGGTAAACAAAACCGGTGCTACTCAGGTAGAAACACTAGGTCTCTCGAAGCCCTTCCTCAAAAAGTCCTCCAATTATACCCTCATCTCCCAAAGATCTATGGGATACATCCAATATGATGGTGTAGATATTAGGTCAGCCATGGGGTAAAAGTAAATGAATAATTATATCTCTAAGTAGGGACATAAGTCTGGGACGTCCTTAATAAATACTTCCTCATACTCTTCTACTGCATCTAGAAAGTGAAATCCCACAGAATCCACTACTCTAATGATAATACTAGCCAAATAATAAGTAATCAGATATATCCTCCTGCGTATGAGCCTATCCTACTCTGCATCCTCCACCTAAAGTAATCAATTTGGTCATTAAATATGGATAAACATTCTATACCTAATATGACATCGTAAGTCCTCATCACTGCTATAAATAGATCTCATATGAAGCTCGCACCTCCAAGTGTTAGGTCACACTGTCTGCAGAAGCATGTGATCACTAATTTACCTCTGGTCGAAGTCTCAAAGTGAAAGGTTTAAGCCAAAGGATTAACCAGAATTTCTATTTCTAAAACCAAAGAAGTGAAAATAAATGAATGCCTCTTATAAATGTTTATCAGTACAAAAAATAAAGTAGATAAGACACAAATTATACCTCTAATCATCTCGGGAGCCTTGGGGTTGTAGGCCTCAACTGCCTACAACTATCCACATCCCTAACCACCAGATCTATGTGCCTGGTATGAACCACCTGGGGGTAGTGGTGGAAATAATTTAAAATACTTGTCACCTCCTACTACTTTACCCAGTCTTTTTCCATATCCACCACCTTGCGGAAATCCTTGATCTAGCCTCTATCTCTATTTGGGTGATCCCTTGAACATCTCTCAATTAGTCATATTAAGGGTCAAAAAACCCCATGCAAGATTCCCTAACCATCATAGGAGAAACACTACATGTCCTTAGGCTAAATCAATCCATCCTAAGAGCCCTGAGTTGTAGACCCTCTATCTTGATATTTTCTCCTGAAGTGTCTCACACACCTAGATCCTAGTGTCTATCATCAGCTACCTGCGACTAAGGTCTCAACTCATGTGTTCCCACTTCCAGCATCAGTCTCCAATGTCTATTATTCCAATAAGTTCTTCATTACTAAAACCCTCTCAAGAATTCCAACATAGGTGGGGATGAAAAGAGATATCACTGAATCCTGGATATATTAGTGTAGGCCCTGATCTAAGGTCTATTGTAACACCCCAGGTAAATAAAGAATATGTCATCTTTATATTTATCCATATTTGTGAATCAAATATTAATATTACTTTAAAGGGGATTCTATGCTCGATGGCGTACCCAACACGCAACAACGAGTTTCTTGGGAATCTTACGTTGCACTCTAATAATAAAATAATATTATTTTAAATGTTAGTTAACGAGTAGTCGTTGTACTGGCGGGAATGGATATAAATAACTAAAATATGATTATATATGTTTTTAAATGTTTTTATATTTACCCAATAAAAGATAAAGGCTTAAAATACTGAAAGAGTTCAATTTTAGGCATTTATACCCTAATTTTCACGAAAGGTCCACTTATCACCTTTTGACGGAGAACCGCCAGTAAATATAGTTTTGATCGATATTATAAATTCTATTGGACCAAATATAACTCTTCTTTAGAATTGGGACATCAAAATTTACTTTGTGTAAATTTTTGGTACCTTTCTGATAAAGTTCTTTTTTTAATGAATAGTGTAAAATGTTGTATTTTAATTCAAAACCTCTTTTTAATCTAATTTATTTATATGATTAGATTATATTTTTAATTGGTTTTAAAGTGAAATTAGAAAATATTTTTACCATTAAATCCAATAGTGGTCGTTGGAATCAATTTCACTTTGAAATTAGACTTAAACTGGTGTCAATCTTTTGATACTTATTGTTTTGTAAAAACACGCTATTTGCTCTGGAAGCGGGAATTAATTATTAAATTAATTAATGTGACTTATATGATTTTAATTTTGTAAAATAGACTTCATTTTTGGATTCGGAATATCAAATATAGCTTAGGGTGAATTTTTGGTAATTTTCTGAAAAACTTCAATTTTTGATGAATAGTGAAACCACTAAGTGGTAATCAAGCAAACTGATTTTTCAGTTAAATGAAAGTTTACCACTAATGTGTGTTGAATTTTAAAAATCCGACATACATGGTTGTCATTAAGAAGTAAAATGTGGTTCAATGAGATTAAAATAATTTTTTGGTGAATAGTAACTTATTAAGTTTTTAATCGCGATTAGTGGTAATTAGTGTAGGTTAAGGTATAAATAATGCTTTAATAATATGAAATGACCTAGACACATGTCCCAACCTTATTGGTTGTGTCATGGACGACCAAGAAAATCCATGGGTCAACTTGGGGACCCCATGGAGACATTTTGGTTGGGAAATGACATAAATAACTTTTTATTTAATGTAAAAGTAAAAATGACACAAACATAATATGTTTTACGAAAACAACTTTTACATGGGGTTATAAAGATCAGATTTTTGATTATAAATAGTCATTGGAAAGATAAAAATATTTACTACATCATAGTAGTTTTTTTATAATTTTTAGACATTAAATAAATTAAATTATTTATGACATAATAATGATGCAGCGATGACATCATTATTTGACGATTTAAATAAAATGGAAAGATAATGTAAAATATATAAACTAAACATGTCCAAAACCAATTGGATGAGTGGATTTCGAACCCTTATCACCTTATCCACGAATTATATCAATGTGGGACCTTTTAAAACCGAAACACATTTTCAAATAAAGTAATATTTCTTTACTCTCCAAAAGTGCCCCTCCTCTCCTCTTATAAAAGGCCCCCACCTCTACCTCATTTCACACACTCCTAAAGCCTTTGGCTCGGCCAACCCCTGCCCATTTACTCTCTACACATCCCTCTCCTCATCCTAGAGGATTCCCTTTGGGCATAATCCTTTCAAAGGAAGCCTTTAGGCTCAAATCAAAAGGAGTTACACTTTTAAAGGTAATTCATTTCTTTCGTGTTCATTTGTTTTATTTTATTTATCCAACCCCCTAATCTCATTTTATTTACTTCTTTTGTAACAACACCAGTATCTTCAATATACTAGGATGTTGTTATAAGATTTATTCGAGCTACACTCTCACACAACTACATCAAATGGTTAAAGAACATACGGTTTCTGTGGATGGCAAAATTCTGCCTCCCGAAACGATGATTGTTCAATACTCATCTAACACCTTCAAAGGTGGACATTGAGATGTCACTATATTTATATATGATATATAATATGATTATGTTTTCTTTAAGCTTCTGTATTTTTCATTTTGGGCATACCTTTATGGTTTCCATTGTGGGTAAACACGATATCTTCATTTAAGGAAGTGCGGACTACCGCCCCCCAAAGTGATGTGATTCGTAAATGCCATATGTGGGACGTGTAAAGGATGGATTTAAAGTTATTATATATGATGTTATACTGGAATTATAATATACCTCTATATCATTATTATTTCTTTCCATTAAAGTATGAGATAGAAATGAAAGTAGCGTTCATGCGTACGTACGGCTTACCGTCTCCATGAACGGTGCATTTCATTTCTTATCCCCAAATGTAATGTACTATTAAAAGTATATGTATATAATGGATATATATAATGAATGATACATCTAAATGATGAATATAATTCTGGAATTAAAATATACATACCTATCATTTAATTTTAATTCCATTAATATGAGAAAGAAAATGAAAGTAGCGTTCATGCGTACGTACGACTTACCGTCTCCATGAACGGTGCATTTCATTTCTTACATCTAAATGATTATGTAATGTTATAAATACATGTATATGCTGAATATATATGATATATATGATATCCAAATCAGGAATGTCATTCTGGATATAAAGAACCTTTGACCACACGAACAACATGTAATTGTAAGAAGTCCACTTTCGACTTAAGAACCAAATATCGACAAAACAAACATTATTAACTTAACTGGTTACATAATGTTTATAACATGGAAATAAGTGATATAAAAGGAATAATGAACTCTAAAAAGGTTCTTAATCAAGTATAAATTAACTCAAGTTTATTATTCAGGACGTTAAAGAACGATCGAGTCAAGTCGGACCCGAGGTAAGGGACTTCGTCTCAATCTCCTTTCATTGAGGCATATTGCGTTTTATACACAACTTTATTTTATACGGTGTATAAACTCCTTTGACTTTTACTTTTATACAAAAGGAATCTTTTTCTACGAAGAATTTTACTAAACGACAAAAAGGAATGTTTTTTTTAACGTACGCGGTGACAATGACTTTTTCCGCCCCCGCAAGTATTATTTGGTCTTTGGCTTCCTCAACAAGCCATAATGTTTTTAAAATAAAATAAATACCATATACTCTTTTATGTATTTTGGTATTGAAAATGGTTTTGATAAAGGATTCTATTATGTTAATATATTTATGATATATTGTGATTGAAATGTGGAAATGTTATCTTTCCTTTATATTAGTTTTATGTTTTATGATTTTATATTGGTACTTAGACATTTTAACGGGTGGTTACGTTATAAACCATATGACGGGTGGTGTCGTGAATACCAGGATGGGTGGTTACGTTATAACCTCCAATGCATTGGGTATGGAAGTCGGCCGTATGGCTATTCCATTAAGTATGTATAGAAATTGGCCGTATGGCTATGCCATTAAGTGATATGTGTGGAAGTCGACCGTATGGTTATTCCACTTAAGTATGTTTATGTCCCAAGTTACCTTTATATATGTAATGTGTTCTTTATATGGGTTTTATGGTAATACTTTGGTTACAAAAAGGTAAGTAATGATATTTTATTCAGTGAAGAGTTTTTACTACTTCATAAAGGTGAAAAGTATTACCTTGATAAAGTATACATGGTTTACTATTTGTTTTGATAAACTAACAGTTTTTATTCTTTGTGTATCTCTTACTGAGTTTTTATGATCATCCCAAGTTTTTGAAATGTTTTTCATAGGACTTAGCATGGAATATGGTCAAGGATGGGATCAAGGGAAAGTCATGCTACCAAAAACATGAAACTAGACATGTTTCTTTTTAAGAATTTTTACTTTATGGAAATTTAGTAGAAGAGACTACTTTGTAATCTTTTGAGATGTAATAGTTATGTCCTAATTCTCTAAAACTCTAAACCTGAAAAGATCCTCAATGTGAATTATTCATTTAATTCAATTTTAAGTAAGGTTTAAGGTTGGGGCCTTATAGTTGGTATCAGAGGTCGGTTTAGATAACTTTAGAGGTTAGGGTATTCTTTAAGCATAAGTGACATTACCATAATGGTTAGGATTTCAGACAGAGTACTAGTTTTAGATAAAGTGAATGAGTAAGAATATCTTAGTGTTTATCTTCCTCATTAGTACATGATGGTTTTGTTGTTATACTCACACTGACCCTTTTTGGTTTTAGTAAATGGTTGGATCTAGCAGGCACCAAGGTAATGGTGGATGTGATGGAAACTGTGACAGTTTTCTAAGCGAGCAACTAAATGATATGGGAGCAGTAATGAGAACTCTTGTGTTTATCCTCAACCAACTATCTGGAGTTATGATTGACCACCTAAACCTTGGTGATTTCTATAAGGCATCATGTATGCGAGAAACAAATCCCTACGGAACTACATGTAATAATCATAAAGGTAAGTGTGTTCAAAAACCTATGTGTCAAAGATGTGGAAAGAAACACCTAGGAAAATGTTTCAAAGGGACAGAAATATGCTATAGATGTGGAAATGAAGGTCATAAAGCAAGAACCTGCCATGGAAAAAGGAAGCATCCAGTTGACTCGAGGAAATGGAAAGAAGTTCTTTCTGAGGGATCAATTGAATGTTTTAAATGTGGTGTGCATGGTCATTATGCAAACACATGTCCTATGAATAAGTTTCGTGAATGGGGTCACCAAGAGCGTACAAATGTTTGTTTACCACTACCTAATGCCATTCTGATTGAGGATGAAGAAACTGACAATGACCAATCAAAGGTATGTATTATTTCATGACTATTGTTTTCCTATTTTGGAATCTTAGGATATGATTCATGATTTTGTTTGTAGGAAAGAGGTATTTTGGAATAAGTTGGAAAGGAATGGTTAATGGATCATGAAGAATGTTGAATAAGTAAGATCTCAACATATAAGGGCTTCAAGAGTTATGGTGAAATTCTTAAGAGTATTAAGTCTCTTTTGATGATGGGGTTACATTAAAATACTTTTTATAATATGTGTAACCCTGATGTTTAATATATGAAATTTTATTCAAGGAATAGTTATCTCTTCTTTTGTGGACATAGTTATAAAGAACCATTTGGGTTTATATGATCCTAACTTTTGAGGTAATTATGGGTTAATATATGTTATGATTGAAGTGAAAGGCATGAGATAAAATTGAGGATAAATTATGTTATGGTTATTTTTGATGATTTTATCCCTTTTTGGGGAATGATTTAAGAATTATATAGTTTTGAAAAAAGGACAACACGCAGACCGTGTGACAACCCATCGTGTCGGACAAAGCTGCGGGAATCGAACCCACAACCAAAGTGCGACTGGTATTTATTGCCTACCACTGGACTACGTGAAGTCCCTGGTTAGTTTGATTGATTCTTTATGGTTATATGATTTTATGAATTAAGAGTAAGATGATTTTGGGTTATTTATAAAAATGATTAACCTATCACGGAGGATATGTGATTAGGTTAATTACTTTTCAATACGGGACTTTAGGAGCAACTGATGTTGTTTGGAGATAAATGTTACGATTTAACTTGGAAGACTATGTGACTAAATTATTAAAATGTTTGGGTTTCAATCTTAGATTGGTTTACTTTGAGGAATTTTTATGGACAAATTTGTTTATCGGATGGTCCTCGTTGAACTTTGGATTTTGTTGGACAAATTTTGGAGATTAAGAATAGATTTTCTTTTTATAAAGGGTTATCCTTTTCTAGATTATCTGACCTTGTACTAACCTTTTTGGTTTTGGTTATGGTTAAGGTCTAAAGATATGGGAAGTATATAGTTCTCTTTTGTGGATTAGGTGATTCTCTAGAAGTTGATTACAGTACTCTTAATTTGAACAAGTCTTCCTAAATACTTGCCTTTTGGAGAAAATATGAGTTTGTGTAAGGAATCTAATAAAAGTTGAGAGACAACATGATAAGTGATTATGTTTCCTTATGAATAAATTCCTCAATAAAAAGTAACTTAAAACAAAAATGTTGTCTATTAACTTTTCCTACTGGGGAATCGAATACCGTTTAACCCATCACAAGTTTGTGATTCTCTCATGGTTAACTTTCTCCTAAACATTTTTTCTATCACTCTCCATCAGAACATGACCCTATGTTTTCTCCTCCATGTCCATGTTTTCATACATGGAATCCTAGTATGGGTTAACTCGGGTGACCTTTGTACTTATCTTTCTTTATTTTAAAGTTATTGTTTTACCGATCCTTGTTCCGATGTGGGACTTTCAAGGATGTTTCCAAGCCCAATTTTAAAATTGCGAGGACGCAATTCCCAAAAGGGGGAAGGATGTAACACCCCAGGTAAATAAAGAATATGTCATATTTATATTTATCCATATTTGTGAATCAAATATTAATATTACTTTAAAGGGGATTCTATGCTCGATGGCGTACCCAACACGCAACAACGAGTTTCTTGGGAATCTTACGTTGCACTCTAATAATAAAATAATATTATTTTAAATGTTAGTTAACGAGTAGTCGTTGTACTGGCGGGAATGGATATAAATAACTAAAATATGATTATATATGTTTTTAAATGTTTTTACATTTACCCAATAAAATATAAAGGCTTAAAATACGGAAAGAGTTCAATTTTAGGCATTTATACCCTAATTTTCACGAAAGGTCCACTTATCACCTTTTGATGGAGAACCGCCAGTAAATATAGTTTTGATCGATCTTATAAATTCTGTTGGACCAAATATAACTCTTCTTTAGAATTGGGACATCAAAATTTACTTTGTGTAAATTTTTGGTACCTTTCTGATAAAGTTCTTTTTTTAATGAATAGTGTAAAATGTTGTATTTTAATTCAAAACCTCTTTTTAATCTAATTTATTTATATGATTATATTATATTTTGAATTGTTTTTAAAGTGAAATTAGAAAATATTTTTACCATTAAATCCAATATTGGTCGTTGTAATCAATTTCACTTTGAAATTAGACTTAAACTGGTGTCAATCTTTTGATACTTATTGTTTTGTAAAAACACGCTATTTGCTCTGGCAGCGGGAATTAATTATTAAATTAATTAATGTGACTTATATGATTTGAATTTTGTAAAATAGACTTCATTTTTGAATTTGGAATATCAAATATAGCTTAGGGTGAATTTTTGGTAATTTTCTGAAAAACTTCAATTTTTGATGAATAGTGAAACCACTAAGTGGTAATCAAGCAAACTGATTTTTCAGTTAAATGAAAGTTTACCACTAATGTGTATTGAATTTTGAAAATCCGACATACATGGTTGTCATTAAGAAGTAAAATTTGGTTCAATGAGATTAAAATAATTTTTTGGTGAATAGTAACTTATTAAGTTTTTAATCGCGATTAGTGGTAATTAGTGTAGGTTAAGGTATAAATAATGCTTTAATAATATGAAATGATCTAGACACATATCCCAACCTTATTGGTTGTGTCATGGCCGACCAATAAAATCCATGGGTCAACTTGGGGACCCCATGGAGACATTTTGGTTGGGAAATGACATAAATAACTTTTTATTTAATGTAAAAGTAAAAATGACACAAACATAATATGTTTTACGAAAACAACTTTTACATGGGGTTATAAAGATCAGATTTTTGATTATAAATAGTCATTGGAAATATAAAAAAATTTACTACATCATAGTAGTTTTTTTATAATTTTTAGACATTAAATAAATTAAATTATTTATGACATAATAATGATGCAGCGATGACATCATTATTTGACGATTTAAATAAAATGGAAAGATAATGTAAAATCTATAAACTACACATGTCCAAAACCAATTGGATGAGTGGATTTCGAACCCTTATCACCTTATCCACGAATTATATCAATGTGGGACCTTTTAAAACCGAAACACATTTTCAAATAAAGTAATATTTCTTTACTCTCCAAAAGTGCCCCTCCTCTCCTCTTATAAAAGGCCCCCACCTCTACCTCATTTCACACACTCCTCAAGCCTTTGGATCGGCCAACCCCTGCCCATTTACTCTCTCCACATCCCTCTCCTCATCCTAGAGGATTCCCTTTGGGCAGAATCCTTTCAAAGGAATCCTTTAGGCTCAAATCAAAAGGAGTTACACTTTTAAAGGTAATTCATTTCTTTCGTGTTCATTTGTTTTATTTTGTTTCTCCAACCCCCTAAACTCTTTTTATTTACTTATTTTGTAACAACACCAGTATCTTCAATATACTAGGATGTTGTTATAAGATTTATTCGAGCTACACTCTCACACAACTACATCAAATGGTTAAATAACATACGGTTTCTGTGGATGGCAAAATTTTGCCTCCCGAAACGATGATTGTTCAATACTCATCTAACACCTTCAAAGGTGGCCATTGAGATGTCACTATATTTATATATGATATATAATATGATTATGTTTTCTTTAAGCTTCTGTATTTTTCATTTTGGGCATACCTTTATGGTTTCCATTGTGGGTAAACACGATATCTTCATTTAAGGAAGTGCGGACTACCGCCCCCCAAAGTGATGTGATTCGTAAATGCCATATGTGGGACGTGTAAAGGATGGATTTAAAGTTATTATATATGATGTTATACTGGAATTATAATATACCTCTATATCATTATTATTTCTTTCCATTAAAGTATGATATAGAAATGAAAGTAGCGTTCATGCGTACGTACGGCTTACCGTCTCCATGAACGGTGCATTTCATTTCTTATCCCCAAATATAATGTACTATTAAAAGTATATGTATATAATGGATATATATAATGAATGATACATCTAAATGATGAATATAATTCAGGAATTAAAATATACATACCTCTCATTTAATTTTAATTCCATTAATATGAGAAAGAAAATGAAAGTAGCGTTCATGCGTACGTACGACTTACCATCTCCATGAACGGTGCATTTCATTTCTTACCTCTAAATGATTATGTAACATTATAAATACATGTATATGCTAGATATATATGATATATATGATATCAAAATCAGGAATGTCATTCTGGATATAAAGAACCTTTGACCACACGAACAACAGGTAATTGTAAGAAGTCCACTTTCGACTTAAGAACCAAATATCGACAAAACAAACATTATTAACTTAACTGGTTACATAATGTTTATAACATGGAAATAAGTGATATAAAAGGAATAATGAACTCTAAAAAGGTTCTTAATCAAGTATAAATTAACTCAAGTTTATTATTCAGGACGTTAAAGAACGATCGAGTCAAGTCGGACCCGAGGTAAGGGACTTCGTCTCAATCTCCTTTCATTGAGGCATATTTCATTTTATACACAACTTTATTTTATACGGTGTATAAACTCCTTTGACTTTTACTTTTATACAAAAGGAATCTTTTTCTACGAAGCATTTTACTAAACGACAAAAAGGAATGTTTTTTTTAACGTACGCGGTGACAATGACTTTTTCCGCCCTCGCGAGTATTATTTGGTCTTTGGCTTCCTCAACAAGCCATAATATTTTTAAAATAAAATAAATACCATATACTCTTTTATGTATTTTGGTATTGAAAATGGTTTTGATAAAGGATTCTATTATGTCAATATATTTATGATATATTGTGATTGAAATGTGGAAATGTTATCTTTCCTTTATATTAGTTTTATGTTTTATGATTTTATATTGGTACTTGGACATTTTAAGAGGTGGTTACATTATAAACCATATGACGGGTGGTGCTGTGAATACCAGGACGGGTGGTTACGTTATAACCTCCAATGCATTGGGTATGGAAGTCGGTCGTATGGCTATTCCATTAAGTATGTATAGAAATTGGTCGTATGGCTATTCCATTAAGTGATATGTGTGGAAGTCGACCGTATGCTTATTCCACTTAAGTATGTTTATGTCCCAAGTTACCTTTATATATTTCATGTGTTCTTTATATGGGTTTTATGGTAATACTTTGGTTACAAAAAGGTAAGTAATGATATTTTATTCAGTGAAGAGTTTTTACTACTTCATAAAGGTGAAAAGTATTACCTTGATAAAGTATACATGGTTTACTATTTGTTTTGATAAACTAACAGTTTTTATTCTTTGTGTATCCCTTACTGAGTTTTTATGCTCATCCCAAGTTTTTGAAATGTTTTTCACAGGACTTAGCATGGAATAGGGTCAAGGATGGGATCAAGGGAAAGTCATGCTACCTAAAACATGAAACTAGACATGTTTCTTTTTAAGAATTTTTACTTTATGGAAATTTAGTAGAAGAGACTACTTTGTAATCTTTTGAGATGTAATAGTTATGTCCTAATTCTCTAAAACTCTAAACCTGAAAATATCCTCAATGTGAATTATTAATTTAATTCAATTTTAAGTAAGGTTTAAGGCTGGGTCCTTATATCTATGCCCTGAATAAAAGATCTTACACCATATCTATAGAGTATCATAAGAGGTCGATGAATCTCGCTGAATAATACACCATGTTCATAGTAACCTACCATAAATTCATAATATCCTAGATGTGTATTGATCGAAAAGTGGCCAAATAGAACTCCTCCCTGAATAGACACTCAAAATTTAACTAGAAGAGAGTTGTCTTATCATGTGACTAAGTCACCAAACTCTCCCATCACTCAAAAAATACTTGAAGAGGAATCACTGTGAGGACTTCCATCTGATATGCGGGTATCCTCACAAGGTATAAAAACTGGTTGGAAAACTTTAGCTAGTCCTCATCTACCTGGGGGTCTGACTCACCCTGAAACCTGGGATGTTTTTTCTAAAACTCATGGAGTTCACGCAACCTATGTACATCCTTGTTCGGCACAGCTGATGCAATCTGTTGCTCAATGGGTAGTGTCATAACTAGAAAACCCCAGAGCTACTACCTCATGTACAGGACCATGTACTGAAGCCTCATTACTCATTGGATAATCCTCATGATCACACAATGGAATATTTTTTGGTTTTCTTCATTAATGAATCCTAAAATAAACAAGACACGCCATAGTCAATGAGTATATCTATAGATTTGACTCAAAAGGGACATATAAACCAAAAACCTATAACGAATCAATTTTTCATGAAGGTACAGATTATTTTTTTTTCATCTTAAATTCCTTAATTTTTCTATTGTAATGGTACTTAATAGAGTCATGAAGGTTATGAAAGTATCTAGGGATTTTTCAAAGCCTGAATCTCTAGAATTTTAGTGAAACAAATTGGGCCGCATAGTTAGTAGAAACTGTGCCACCCAACTCAACAGTTTCTTCTAACCATGCGGGGTGTTTCAAAGGGGAGAATGGAGTCACATGGTTGTCTACAACCATTCAAGATGAGGTTTATTCCCATGTGAGATTTAAAACTTTGGTGATAGTGGTTTTTCACACATTTTGTGCATAGTTAGTAAAACCATGTGCCTAGCCCGTATAGGGTTCTTCCTTAGGTAGAGCCTAGCATGTGGTTGGCATATGATTTATCCAATTGTGTGTTCAAACCATGAGACCTAGTACTGGAGGGTGATTTTATATTTTTTCCCTTAATTATATTAAATCTCTAACCCCTCTTTTACTTTTCCCATTTCCAATAGCAATACCTTTTATGGCATGTGCCTTCTTAGCCCATTACTTTGCCAGTTTTGGTTATTAGATGTGTTTGGAGGAGTCTTAGAGGGATTTTGGAGAAGTTTGGTTTCTAAAGACTGGAATAAGAGGGATTACACATCATGTAACTAGATTATATGATGTGAAAGTTAGTTTCATGGTTTGTCTTGGAGGTTTCATGACGTGTATACATTTTACATGATGTGAAGAATGGTTTCACAACATGTAATATTTTGGGGTTAGAAAAATAAAATAAAATGAAGAGGCGATGCATTTTTTAGTATAATCCAAAGCCTGGTTATTACATGATATGAAAGGGTATTACACGTTGTGTAATACCCTGATCATGTGTAGTTTTAAAAACTCTTTTCTAGATGAACCCTTATTCATTCAGATGTGCTTACTTTTTTTTATCATTTTGGGTGAACCTTAGGTTCCCTGAGGTTTCCTTCAATCCCTTCTTTATCCCTCTTCAATTAGTTTATCCTGGTGGGTTTTATTTAGTGATCTTTGATTGATATATTGTAATTTTTCTTCCTTTATTGGTTGTTTTCTTCCGTTCTTCTCTTGGGGATCCACTGTGGTGATAGTTATTTGGTTTGGGGGTGCATTCGAGTTTCATTTTGATGGATCCTTTATGCGGCATAGTTTGATATGCAGTTTTCATGGTGCAGTTGTGGTTCATGAGCATTCTTCTTTACCCTATAGTGTGCAGAAATTGGAAATCTTCCTTGAGGTAGGATTTCCATTTGTTTCTCCTTAATGTGCATCATGAGGGATGGGTTTTACTAATTTTTATCTATGGATTATGGTTGTGTCGACTTAAATTAAAGATAAAGAATCAGATAATATAATTGAAATGGGTGATGGGGTTTGATCCATATGTTTTTACATATTTAATATTGTTTGTGACATTGTGATTATACAGACTAAATGCCCCATTGAAAATTATAGTCATTGGTGGCTTTGTTTGCACTGGATATATCTTTTGTGGTTTTTGTTTTGTTTAATATTTTTTGGATTCACCCTAAAAATTAAAATTGTCTAACCATGTATACTTGGATAATGAATTAGTTTCCCTGGGATTTTTTATGTGTGATAATTCCCCAAATAAAAGTAGTGGAATGTGATAAATGTTCTTATGAAACTGTAAAAAAATTTGTTGTGATGTGATGTGTTGTTTTTTTGGGTTTGTATGTGTGTGGGAAACTATATGAAATGTGGTTGTATAGTGGGGATGTGATAGGTGTGGTATGATTATGAAGCAAGGCTACAAAACTGGTTGTATTGTAATGTGTTCCTAGATGTGGTTGTGAGCTGGGGGAGTTTAGTTAGTATGGTGGTTTGGTTAAGATGACTTTGAAGAAGGAAAATAGTGATTGGTATGGGTGATTCGCTCGGAGTTTCTCCATGAGTAACATGCATAAATCTCCACCCCGTATCAAGAGTTTGTGGTATGATGTGTCTTTAATGTGAATTTTACTTAATTTATTAGGGCTCTTCACCTTCTATGAATGATTGTGACTATGTTGCTTGTTGTGTGTTATGATTGGTAGTTACCCGAGTAGTGATGGAATGAATAAATAATTTTTTAATAAATCTTGGAATAGATTGGGTTGGTTTCTCTAATATAATGGAAATGGTTAAATAAATTTTGTTGGGAATTTGAAATGGGTTTTGTTGCTTGATGTGTGGTGTTGTGCATTTAGAGGTGGCATAAAAGGTGATAGTGTTGTGAGTTGGTGATTTTTCTGAGAACCCATAGGTTGGGTTTGAGTGTTTGGTATTATATATTTATATACTTGTATTTTCCTTGTGATTTTTATATGCACCCCACCCTAGTTGATCACTATGTGCTAAACACCCACATCATCACAGGGGAGGGTGTCTTTCCCAATATCTAGTGAGGAGTATGAATGTCTAGGTACCCTATCGTTTCCAATCTATCTTCCAGGCGAAGTATGTATGGCATAGGCTATGATGTTTGGAGGACTTTTAGTGTCTTAGATGGTGGTTTTGATGGACCAGGTGTCTTTGGGTGAGATGTGATGGCCCAAATGTTTTTGGGTGAGGTGGTTTGTGATTTCCTATGTGTCTTCAGGATGAGATGGTGATGTGATTTCCTAGGTGTCTTCAGGATGAGATATTATGTGTTGCGAGGCCTAGGTGTGTGCAGGCAGGATGTGTGGTGAGGCCTAGGTGTGTGAGGGAGGGATTCATTGTGATACCCAGGTGTGTGCTGGTAGGTTTTGATGTGGTTTGTGGCCCAAATGTGTGTGGGTGGGATGTGATGTGGTATACGGAATAGATGGGAGTGCCAAAACATACAATGTTGGGTGAGAGTGGTATACTAATGGGAAAGTGGTGTGGGGTACCCTATCATCTATGTGCTTTACTTTATATTATATTACTTGGCTTATGTTACTTGGTGAGAGTTCCTTGGTGAGGTTAGGATGGTTAATATACCTATTTAGGTTCTGTTTGGTTCTACTATTTTTTTCTCACGGGAGAATTAGTATACTTCTTTCATATGTGCATGATAGACTTTGGTTTTCCTACTGAGTATACTTGTATTCTCACCCTATATATATATAAATGTTGTTAGGTTTCTAAGAGGATTATGTGGACCCTGTTGGGCATTACTAGATTGGGCCTTGGGACAGTTGTTATGTCACTACTTTATATTAATTTGGGTATTTACTTTGGAGACTTCACTGTTTTTTTTGTATCAGTTATACTTTTTACATGCATGTGGGATGGTTTTTGGATGTCTCTTGTATAGATGTCTTAGATTTGTTGTGGATGATTCATCTTATCTCCCAATCTTGTTTCTTATACGGGTTAATGCCTCCCATATTGTGATATTTTTACACCCTTGGTTCCAGTCACCAACCCAGGGCCTACTAGAGGTGGGACTCAGGGTCATTATCTCCCTTTCTTCATTTCCATCCCAGGAGGGTTATCTTTGGAGGGAGGGGGTCATGAAAGAGTGGTATCATAGGTTATGGTTAATAGATAAGGTGGATTTGGAATTAGTCACTGTGAGGATTTCATGGGATGGTATGGAAAAATTTCTAGTTGAACTTGGTGCATGACATGGGCTAGGTAGATCGGCTAGGACACGAGATTTTAGGGTACCCCGTGATCCAGTGAAAAAACTCTAAGCTTATTGAACGGATAAGTGAGATAAACCTTCTTTCAAGGTAGAGACCTGGGAAAGGTACATGTATCATAATGACTTTTTTTATTGTATGAATTGGTTTGTTTTGGGAAGTTCAAAATGGATAAAATAAATAAATTTTATTAAAAAAATATTGTAATGAAAATTCCATACTACTTGATCTTAGGAAATCCTTGTTTTCCTTTCAGATATGGCTCCTGGTCATCATCCACGTGTGGATTAGGCAGTGGAGGTTTATTTGGATGTTCTGGTCGATCATCTTAGGGTTGATCCAGTTGAGGAGGATGGCCAGTGGCAGAGGACGTTGTGTGATTTCCAGTGGTATATTTTGGGGAAGTATAAGGGTGGTGTTTTAGATGTGGATATAGGGAGCTGGTTGTAGGATCTTGATATCACTTTTAGTTTGATCTGGGCTCTAACAGAGTATTAGGTCCCTTTGGTAGTTATTCAGATGTGGGGAGTTTCATGTTAATGGTGTACATTATATCTGGGAGAGTGGAAGGAGGTAAAAGTTTTGTGGGTCAACTTCCAAAATGAGTTTTGATCATAGTTCCTTTCATCAACCATGAAGGTAGTAAAGAGGTAGAAGTTTATTTCTCTTCATTAGGGGAGAATGTTATTACAGAATCTAGGAATCAAGTTCAAGGAACTTCTTCATTTTTTCCCAGACCATTTTCTAAATAAGGAGTCTCATGCGAGATGTCTTGAGGAGGCACTCCTTCCTTCTATCTAGTATGCAGTTACTCCTTTTACATTGTCCGTATATTTTGAGGTTCATAAGATGGTGGAGGTGATCGAGCAGATTCACTCATGAGTAGGTATACCATTAGAGGGGAGACAACAGATTTCTACTATGGGTAGAGTTGTCAGTGTAAAATCTAAGGCACTAGGACCTTTGAGGTTTTGACCGGTAGGGATTCAACCTCAGCAGCTTCCTTTTCGGCCTTCTGGTTCCAGTGGTTTCCATACTTTTTATGGTATCTTTGCACCAGTGTGTTTTGGTTGTGGGGTTCATGGTCATTTCTAGTGACAGTTCCTAGTAGGTACTTGATATCAGTTTGGTTTAGGTGGATAGGTTCAATGTTAGCCTCATCAACAATTTCCAATGATATTATTTCAGCAGTAGGGGAAGCAAGATTTTTCTTTACTGAGAGGAGATGGAGTGGGTAGAGGTTGGCCTTTGGATGTTCCTCGTGTTTAGGGACCACGAACAGAGCATGGTTTTAGAGTTGGTCATCAGTAGATAGGTAGAGGTTTTGGTCATGGTTAGTTTCACGCAGTGGAGGCAGTATCTCTAGAGGGTCTAGAGATCATCAAAGTTATGATCAGTTTGTTTTTTAACCTTGTTTTTACCTTGTTTGATTTAGAAGATTCTCACTCCTTTATTACACCCACTCTATCCCATTCTCAAGAACTAGGAATATAGAGGATTCCCATGACTTTGGTGTTGAGTATTCCATTCAGAGGCTAGACTAGATTGTTTGATCTGTGCCAAGGGTGTAGACTGATGATGGGACCGCATCAGTCTCATGAGGATATTTTCTATCCATACGATGTAATCCTTAATATCAACTGGTTATATTCCATACATGTTGTTATCAACCGATTCCATATAAGAGTTGTGTTTTCGAATGTTGATGGACAATGTGTGGTTTTCGGTGAAGATTGGGGTTTTCAGGTGGGCAGTCGGTGTGTGGAGACCCTTATTTCCTTATTGTATGAGATATCAATGGAATCAGTGGACACTAAAATGGTGGAGGTTCTTAGGGTCATTGGGGAGTTCCTGGATGTTTTCCTTGAATAGGTTATGATGTTACCCCCTCGACGTGATGTTGAGTTTGGGATATACTTTCAGCACGGTGCTTCTTAGATTTTGATGGATCCTTATTTGATGGCACCTTCTAAGTTGCAGGAATTGAGGATTCAAATAGATGATTTGATACGAAAGGGTTTTATCCGTCCTAGTGTGTCACCATGGGATGATCCAGTGTTGTTCACAAATAAGGTGGATGGTAGTATGAGGTTGTGCATAGACTACCGGAGGTTGAATTAGGTGACGTTCAAGAACCATTACCCTCTTTCAAGGATAGATTATCTTTTTGACCATCTAATAGGGATGAGTTGGTTTTCTAAGATCGATCTACGGTCTAGATATCACTAGTTGAGGGTGAAGGAGGCCGATATCCTAAAGACTGCCTTCATATGAAGGTATGGGCACTTTAAGTTTGTAGTCATTCTATTCAGTGTTAAAAATTAACTAGATATATTCATGGGGATTATGAAATCCTTCTTCCATGAGTTCCTAGATCTGTTATTCATTGTATTCATCGATGATATCTTGATCTACTTGAAGTCATAGGAGGAGCATGTTAAGCATCTCAGAACTGTATTGAATTTTCTTCAACACCATCATCTCTATGGAAATTTTTTCAAGTGTAAGTTCTAAACACGAGAGGTGCATTTCCTCAGGCATGTGGTGTCTCAAAAGGGTGTGGCAGTAGACCTGTCAAATGTTGAATAGTTGTTTCTTGGGAAGCACCCAAGAACATGGTATAGGTTTGTAGTTTCCTTAATATCGAAGGCTTTTATTAGAGGTTTTTACCTGATTTCTCTCAAGTTTCAGGATCATTGAAGGTTTTGAATAGGAAATAACAAGATTTTTGTGGATTGATTAGTGTTAAGTAGTGTTTAGCTACCTAAAGGGGAAGTTGGTTGGTTCTCTAGTGCTATGGTTTCCTAAGGAGGGTGTGTTTTTTGAGGTTTTTTGTGATGCTTCTCATCTGGGTTTGGGATGTGTGTTGATGTAGCAGTGGGTAGTGATGTCTTATGGGTCTATGTAGTTATTTCCCCATGAGCATAACTATTCCACTCACGATCTGAAACTAACAGTCTTTGTGTTTGCGCTGAAGTTGTTGTGTCATTACCTCGTTGGGGAGAACTTTGTGGTCTTCACGAATTACAAGAGTCTGAGGTATTAATTTTCACAGTGTGATATAAACTTGTGGTAGTGTAGGTGTATATAGTTTCTCTATAATTATTATTTTGATATCTATTACACCTCAGGAAAGGGGAATGTTGTGGCCAATGCTTTGAGTAGAAAATCACAGAAGGAGGTTGTTCATAAATCTGCAGATTCTTGGAGAGTGATGGGGGAGTTAGCATCCTTGCACTTGAATGTAAGAGTGGATGGTGGTAAAGGATGTTTGTTTCAGATGACGGTGTAGACTTATCTAATGCAGCAGGTGGAGGAGTCTTTGTGGGGAGACTCATAGATAGAGGTGATGTGCGATCATGTTGTCCATGGTGATGCTCCAGAGGGATGGTTGAAGGATGTTCAGAACCAGATGTTGTTTCATGGAAAGATTTTTGTTATAGTAGAGATACACAAGGGAGTCCTTCATGAGTTTCACCGCTCACCTTTGGCGGTATACCCAAGAGTTTCCAAGATGTATCATGGATTGAGGATACAGTTTTGGTGTATCGGGATGAAATGGGAAGTGTCAGAGTTTGTGGAAAGGTTTTTGATTTTCCAATAGGTGAAGGTTGAGCATCATGTTCCTGATGGTTTGTTGCGGCCCTTGGATGTTCCTAAGTGTAAATGGGATAAAATATTGATGGATTTTGTCCCCAAATATTAGGGTGGTTGTGATGTTATCTAGGTAATAGTGAATTAGTTGATTAAATTGGCCCACTTATTAGCGATCAAGGAGTCGGGTGCAGTGGATGCCTTGGCTAAGAGGTACATGGATGAGGTGGTGTGGTTACATGAATTTATAAGGTCCGTTGTCTCAGATGGGGACACATTGTTTACCTCATGAGTCTGGAGGGTATTTCAACATGCTTTTGGAACTTAGTTACACCTCATCACTTCTTTCCACCCTAAAATAGATGGTCAAATATAATAGACTATCCAGACATTAGAGTATATGTTGCGGGTGTGCATATTGGATTTTGGTGGATCTTGGGTATAACACCTTCCCTTGGTGGAGTTTTCTTATAATAATATCTATCACTCTTATATTTCCATGACCCTATTTTAAGGTTTGTATGGTAGATTGTGTCATTATCCATTGTGTTGGAAAAAGTTTGGGGAGACAGTTCTCCTTGGTCCTGATGTGGTGCAGAGCATGATAGAGAAAATTCAGCTTGTTTATGAGAGGATGAAAGCAGTGTAGGACCGAAAAATTCTTATATCAATCCTATAAAAATTCCCTTGGAGTTCTAGGTTGGGTACTATGTGTTCTTAAAGGTTTCCCCTTGACGTGGGCAGCAGAGGTTTGGCATGGGTAAGCTTTCCCCCAGGTTTGTTGGGCCCTTTGAGGTGTTGGGGTGAGTTGGCAAGGTGGCATACCAGTTGGAATTACCACCATAGTTGAAGAGGATCCATGATGTCTTTCATGTCTCTCATCTTCATCAGTATCTTCACGATGAATCCCATGGCATCGAATGGGGAGAGTTGGATATCGAGGATGAGGCAATGTTTTTTGAGTAGCTAATGGAGATCCAGGATCATCGAGAGAAGGTGTTTCATGGATGGACCATTCCTTTGGTTCGTTTGTTGTGTAGGTATGGTGATCTAGAGGAGAGTACTTGGGAGAGATAAATAAATATCCATGACTAGTACCCATAGTTGTTTTGAGTTTTTATTTTCCCTTTTTTTCTTTTTGATGTGATGTTTGGATCCTTTTGTTTTATGAGATGAGATGTTTTCTTGGTTTATTATTGTGTGTAGTGTGGTGTGTAATAAATTCCTAATGTATGGAAAGGGGAGGACCTAATTCTTAATTGATACACATTAATTGTGATATGATTAAACCCATGCGGGTGATTCGGTTCCACCCAGATCGGATAATATCTTTACATGGAGGATGGAATTATCTGATTCTTATGTTTGGGACACTGTAGTTTGTTGGTTGTGTGGCGGTGTGGTTCTTTGGTTATAGTGGTTTTTTGTATGTGATGCATGGAGGTTGAGATGGTTGTGTAGTGTTTTTGTGGTATTGTGGTTCTGTGAGAGGAGGTATCTTGTGGTTGTTGTGACGTGTTTATGTAGTGTGGTTATGGTTGTTTGGTTTGGCGTGTTTAGTCTATGGTAGTGTTTGAGGTATGATAAAATCCTTGAGAGGTATCTCATGGGGTGGTTGTTCGGACCCCTTTCTCTTTCTAGTATTAGTTTTTAATTCTCAAGGGAAAGAATCATTTTAGAGGTATTTGATGTAATGGTTTGGGCCTTCCTGATCCATTACTTTTCTAGTTTTGGTTAATAGAGGTGTTCAGAGGAGGATCGGAGGGAGTTTGGAGAAGTTTGGTTGCTAAAGGCTGGAAGAATGGAGATTACACATCGTTTTACCGGATTACATGACATGAAAGTCCATTTTGTAGTTTTTCTTGGAGTTTTCATGACATGAATACATTTTACATGACCTGAATAATGGTTTCATGACGTTTAATATTTTGGGGTTAGAAAAAAAATAAATAAGCGACACATTTTTCAGCAGAAACCTAACCCTAGGTATTAAACGATGTGAAAGGGGGTTACATAATGTGTAATACCCCAACCATGTGTAGTTTTAAAAATTATTTTCCAGCTGAACCCTCATTCATTCGTTTATTCTTCCTTTTTCCTCTCATTTTAGTAAAACCCTAGGTGCCTCAAGGTGTCATTTAAGTCCTTCTTCATCCCTCTTCAATTTGTTGATCCCGGTGGATGTTCATTGGCAATCAGTGGTTGATTTGTGGTGAGTTATCTTCCTTTATTGGTTTTTTTCTTAGGTTCTTCTCCTGTGGATCTATTTTGGTGGTGTTTCTTTGGTTTGGGGGTGTGTTCGGGTTTTATTTTGATGTATCCTTGATGTGTTATAGGTTGATCTTCAGTTGTTGTGGTGCGGTTGTGGTTCGCGAGCAGTCTTCTTCACCCTGCAGTTCGTAGCAATTGGAAAACTTCCTTGAGGTAGGATTTCCATTCATTTATCCTTAATTTTCATCATTTGGGAGGGTTTTTACTCATGTTTTTCTATTTATTATGGTTGTGTAGGATTAAATCAAAGATAAATAATTGGTTAATCAAATTGAAAGGGGAAATGGGGTTTGATCTGTATGTTTTTACAGCTTTGATATTATTTGTGACATTGTGATTATATAGGCTAAACATCCCACTAAAAATTGTGGTCGTTGGTGGATTTGTTTGAACTGGATGCATCTACTGTGGTTGTTACTTTGTTTGATATTGTTTGGTTTAATCCTAAAAATAAAAATTTGCTAACCATGTATACTTGGATAATGAATTGGTTGCCTTAGGATTTGGTCTGTGTGATAACACCCCAAATAAAAGTAGTGGAATGTGATAAATGTTCTTGTGAAGCTGTAAAATGTTTTGGTGTGATGTAATGTGTGATTTTTTGTGGTTATTATATGTGGGGGAAATTTTATGGCATGTGGTTGTATAGTGGGGATGTTATGGGCATGGTAAGATTATGTAGCAGGGCTACGGAACTGATTGTGTTGTAATGTGTTGTTGTATGTGGTTGTGATTTGGGGGTTTGTTTTTGGTTAGTATAGTGGTTTGGGCAGAAATACTTTTAAGAAGGACAATAGTGATTGGTATGGTTAATTCTTATAAATTTTCTCCATGAGTAACATGTATAAATATTCACCCCATATCGATAGTTTGTGGTACGATGTGTATTTAATGTGAAGTCGCCTTAATTTATTAGGGTTATTCACCTTCTACGAATGATTGTGATTGTGTTGCTTGTTGTGTTTTGTGCTTGGTAGTTGCTAAAGTAGTGATGGAATTAATAAATAATTTTTTAATAAAGATTGTAATTTCTTGGGTTGGTTTGAATAAGATAATGGAAATGGTTAAATAAATTTGGTTGGAATGTGAAATGGGTTTTGTGGCTTTATGTGTGGTGTTGTGCATTTAGAGGCAGCAAAAATGGTGATAGTGTTGTGAGTTGGTGATTTTTATGAGAACCCTTAGGTTGGTCTTGAGTTTTTGGTATCATATATGTATATCCTTGTATTATCCTTGTGATTTCTATACACACCTTAACCTAGTTGATCACCATGTTTCGAACACCCCCATCATCACGAGGGAGGGTATCTTTCCCAACATCCAGTGAGGAGTATGAATAGTTGGGTACCTACTCTTTTCATATCTCTCTTCTAGGTAAGGTAGGAATGGAACAGGCTGTGATGGTCAAAGGTCTGTTAGTGTCTTATATGGTGGTTGTGATGGACCAGGTGTCTTCGGGTGAGATTTGATGTCCCATGTGTTTTTGGGCTAGGTGGTTTGTGATTTCTTAGGTGTCTTTGGGATGATATGGTGATGTGATTTCTTAGGTGTCTTTGGGATGAGATGTGATATGTTGTGAGGCCTAGGTGTGTGTAGGAGGGATGTGTTTTGGGTCCCAGATGTGTGCAAGTGGGATGCGTTGTGAGGCCCAAGTTTGTGTGGGAAGGTTGTGATGTGTTTTTTGGCCCAGGTGTGTGCAGGCATGATGTGATGTGGTATACAGAAGGGATGGGAGTACTAGGATGTACGATGTTGAGAAAGAGTTTCATACCAGTGGGAAAGTGGTGTGGGGTACCCTATCATCAATGTGGTTTACTTTATATCATATTATTTGGATTGTGTTACTTGGTGAGTATGCCTTAGTGAGGTTGGGATGGTTAGTATACCTATTTAGGTTTTGTTTGGTTCTACTATTTTTTTCTCATAGGAGTATTAGTATGATTCTTTCACATGTGCATAAGAGACTTTGGTTTTCTTAATGAGTATACTTGTATGCTCACTCTATGTATATAAAATTGTTTTCAGGTTTATAGAAGGATTATATGGATTGTACTAGGTGTTACTAGCTCGGGCCTTAGGACAGTTGTTGTGTTGCTGCTTTAGCTTACTTTGGGTATTTACTTTGGAGACTTTACTATTTTTTGTATCAGTTCTACTTTTTGAATTCATGTGGAATGATTTTTGAATTTCTCTTTTATATATGTATTGGAGTTTTTGTGGATGATTTATATTATCTCCTGGTCTTGTTTCTTATAAAGGGTAATGCCTTTCATATTGTGAGATTTCTACACCCTTGGTGCTAGTCGCCAACCTGGGGCCTACTAGAGGTGGGACTTAGGGTTCATTATTTCCCTTTCTTCATTGCCAACTGAGGAGGGTTATCTTTGGAGGGAGGGGGTCATGACAAGACCCTCCTCCCTTCTCTAGTGGGTTTTTCCTCCTACCAAGTTAGGGATTTTGATTTCTCCTTCATTTGAACTCCAAAGATATTTTCATCAAAATCGTTGGATAGCTAGATGTAAGCTCCTTGATCCTCTTTCTTCCTTTCATAGTTTAACTTTCCATCTCTTTTGATATTTTGGTGTGATATCATTTTCTCTATTTTTAGGGTGTTGGCCTACTTATTTGATTTCTTCCATTCTTCTTTGAATGAAAGACGAATACCTGATGAGTGGTTGTCTATAGACTTAAGGTAGGTGGTCTAGTTGTTTTCCCTTCAAGTCATAATGTTTTAATAGATTCTTCATTATTCCACATGCAGTCCATTTTCACGTATTTCCCTTAAAAATGTTCTTCCTTTATAAATAAATTCAAGCATGTTGTTATACTCATGTGGAACTTTCTAAGTGATTAGAGGATGTATACCTCATTAATTGGCCACCCTTTGTGTGTGCTAAATAGAATTTACCTCTTTAATATAATTGTCTTATCATCTAGAGAACCTTATAAGTGTTTGGCTTGACCATGGAATTGAATTTCCTTTCTTAATTAATTAAATGGATTAATTCTAATTAATGATAATGGTTGGAAATGCCATGTCAAATGATGCTTGATTTTATATATAGATTATATTAATTTTGACACTCATTACATTGGTTTATTGGTTATAAATGCATTAAAGGTAATCCCTCATGTTATTATTATGATTATTGTTATTCTATGGATATTGGTAGTTGGACAATAGATAAGAGACTTGTTGATAATGACATTTCACTCTCCCTTACATCAGGTGTTGAGCATGATGTCTCACACCGTTATACTATTATTTGGTTGATGGGTATGACGTTCCACATTCCTTCATATTAGGAGTTGGGTATGAGGACTAACCCCACCATCCAGAATGATGGTAAATATGTATTGTATTCATCATGAGATTTAGGGAATGTTACCTTTCTTAAGCCTATAGCTCATTAGACTAGTTATGGATGTCTGAGTTACGCCCTGAGTCCAGCTAGCACCTAGTATCCATGTATATTCCTACTTATATCCTCATGTACTTAGTGCATATACATATATATAGTATATAACTATATATATTATTACTTATATATATATAGTTACTGATAAGACCCTCATTTTAGACTACGTCGAAGCAGGTACATCCATATAAGTGTCTTGTGGGAACTTGATCCGACAGTATTTATTATTCAGCATGGTTTATTATTCATTTACCTACACAATTTTATTACTATGTATATTGGATATATTATTAATATACATTGTTAGTGGTGGCCTAGTGATTTTATCTCACACCATACTCTAGCTGCCTTTAGTACCTGAGTAAATCTCATGTATGCAGGTATTGATAAGGGCAAGCGCCCAGCTACATATACTTGATTAATTTTTCTTATAGCAAGGAACATGGGAGTAAAGTACTGAGCATATGCTCGTGATGCTGGTGGAGCAGTCTTTTAGGATTTTTTTATTTTTTTTATAGCATGATGTATATGTTTGTCCCATGTTTCCCTTTTTTATATCATCATTCCATGACATCATCATGTATATGACTTGGCCTATGGGTTTTTTATTATTATTATAGTTTCTTATTGTTTATACTTTCGTAGTTGATTATTTTACTTGATTTCCATTGTACCATCTTTTATATCATGCTTTCTCTATAGTATGTTTATTTATTATATCTATTGTGGTTCTCTGATATGAGGGTATAGTCTCTCCACTATTCCACCTTATACCCTTACTACTAGTCAGCAACCTTTGGCATATGGGGAGGTGTTCTTGAGGCCATGTGACCCACCATCTCGGGCACCGATTAAGTGGATCCAGGGTCGTGATGTTATAAAGTGGTATTAGAGCACTTCTTTTTCTTTTGTCTTACTGTTTGGGTATTATACATGAGAGTAGAATGAAATGGAATTTGGAAATGATCCTATTCCTGGGAGTAGTTAACCCATGTGCATGAAAAATCTAAATTACCTAGTATAGGTTATTGTTGTTATTGGATTATTCCTATTATAGTTTATATGATTTTACCATTAGGTGATGCACATGCTTTTTGATATTATTATTATTTATATTATTGATTTTGGACTTGGACCTTAGCCTGTTGGGGAAAGTAATTAGCATCTCATGAGTCATTATAGGCATATTAGGACTAATATGACATGCATTTTTTCATGCCACATCTACTTTCTACATGCATTTTTTTGCTGCATATAGTTAGTTCCTAATTATTATATTGAAATGAGCTGAAATTTCTTACAGGGAGAATATAATTGGATTATTTAAATTTTCTACATCAATCTAAATATTTTTCCTCACATAGATTGGTGATAACACCTTAATTATCCAATTATAACATATTGTGGGATCTGGACCTATGAGTTCTATAGACATGTTACATCCTACTATCAGATGTAAAGGTCAGGTTATAGTCAAATGACATTCCAATTGAAATCTATAAGAATTATGACTTTTATAAATTGGAAATGGAAACTCATCTAACTGTACCATGATATATATATATATATTCATATAAAAGTGTATGAACCCAGATAAATTTAAACTTTTAAAGGAAAATGGTTACCGCTAAATAGGAATGTAAATTACGAAGTAAAGGGTGTTTTACTCTATAAATTTCAATTGAAACTCCATATATCGGAACGCCTATTGTATAATATGAGACCTAGATACAAAATCAGCATTATTAGTGGGTAGTTGGGGGTATCTATTAAAATATTATAGCCTATTTTGGACTTTACTACTCACCTAGACCTAGATTTAGGAGCAGGTAGAGAGGTGTGATCTTTTCATAGGAAGGTTATGCACCTATCCTAGTTATCTATCTATAATTTCTTCAACTATATATTTTGATGTGTGTGTTTGGAATTGTAGAATCGTGCTACCATGATAGCCTCGAGTCATACACCCAGATGGCAATGACGACCATGCACTGGAGGTGGCCAACCCTGAGCTTCCACTGATACCTCCTATAGTGCCACCTATGGAACTACCTAATATTCCTGATGTGGGAACTGATTCATAGTTTTGAGAGGAATTTTCTGTATAATATATTCTATGCAATGTGTTTCTCAACTTTCCCCAACCATGGTAGATTTGACTCGGGAGTTCCAATAGTAGCATCCTACCACCATCTCAGGGGATGGAAAACTACACGATGTAGAGTCATGGCTAGAATTTATTCTTTATATCTTTGAGAATATAGAGACACCACCAGAACAGAGGGTTAAAATCACTGCTTATATTCTACAAGGTTATTCTAAGTGATGGTGGGATGTAATTACCCAAGCAAACTGACATCAAGATATGATCTGGATAGACTTCTAAATGATCTTTTATACTACTTATTTTCGCATACTTTAAGAGTTGACTAAGATAGAGAATTCATGAACTTCCAATAGGGATACATGTTTTTCATGGAATATTCTTCTCATTTTACTGAGTTATAGTGATTTTCATAGACTTTAGTGGGTTATGATTTTATGAATGTTAGGTGATTCAAGGATGGGATAGTATACACCATCTAATTTCAAGTCAATGTCTTTCGGATGATGACTATTTATAAGATAGTCAACTATACCCTCATTACTAAGAAGAATTTGAGGTAATTTAATGGTGGGAACTAGATAAATTCAGCACCTAGACCTGGAATTGTTTCTTCTATTGGGTGAAAGTGACGTTTCAAGGTTTCTCAAGGGGGTATTAGCTGTCAGGTAACTCGTGCAGATAGTTTCCTCATATTCCCCTAGTGTGGGAAATTGGGACACACAAAACCCTAGTGTATGCAGTATTTAGTTTAATATAGATGTTGTGGTATTATGGGTCATATCTATCACTTTTGTAGGATCTTTCCATCAGTTCCTAGAAAGAGGGGATCTACACTTACCCCACATTTTAGAGTAGGTCCAGTAGTACCAGTGACCATTGATCATTACTCCTTATAATATGACACCTATAGATCTTTTAGAAATCAATAAATAGGTGTAATACATGGAGGATAAAGTCTTTATACACCCCAACACTTATCTATGGGATTCATTGGTCCAATGAAAAAAAGGTAGATAATACCCTCAAGATTTGTGTGAAATACCGCCGACTGAATTAGATTACGATTAAGAACAAATGCCCACTTCCTAGAATATAAAACCTATTTGATTAGCTAGGAGGAGTTAGGGTGTTCTCAAAAAAAAATGAGGTATGGATATCATCAGGTATGTGTTATATCCTTAGACATACCTCACACAACTTTTTGGAGTAAGTATGGTATTTGTGAGTACCTGGTAATGATGTTCGGTCTAGTGGGTTTTCCACCTGTATTTGGATTTATTCATGGTAGTATTTTTGGATTTTATATTAGTGTATTCTCACTCTCGATACAACCATTCCAAACAACTTGAGATCATGTTGAATATACTAAGAGGTCACCATCTTTACGCAAAGATCACTAAATGAAACTTTTAGATCAACAAAGTCTACTTCCTAGGTCATATCATCTTAGAGTCAAGAGTATCAGTATACCCAAAGAAGGTGAGAGTTGTAGTTTCATTAGAGCATCCCAATAACGTCTTTTACATATAGATTTTCTTGGTGCTAGATCAGTATTACAGGTTCTTCATCCAAGATTTATAATGCCTACCACTACCTCTTATGGGCTTGACTAAGAAGGGTGTGAAATGCATATGGTCATAATCTTGTGAAGCATCCTTTTAGGAGTTTAAGGGAAGGTTGACTTTAGCATTGATCCTAATTATACTGGATCCAAGTAAAAGTTATACCATTTACTATGAATCATTAGGTATCAGGATGGGAACTGTTCTAATGTAGGATAAGCGAGTCATAGCATACAGATATCTTTATCTGAGGTCTCATGAGTATAATTACCCAACACACAACTTTGAGCTAGCATATGTCATTCATACTTTGCATTGTTGGAGACATTATTTTCTTAGGGATCATTTTTTATTATTCACATACCACAAAAGACTCAAGTATATCTTTACACAATATGATCTAAACTTGAGGCAACACAGATGGGTTGAGTACCTGAAATCTTTTGATTTTGAGATTTCTTACACACCTATAAAAGTTAATGTTGTATCCAATGTTCTGAGATGGAAGACTCAGACACAGGAAGTTCAGGAGGTTAGTGGTGAGTGTAATCTCATGGCCATATTTTCATATATGCATGTTGAGGTTTAGGAGAATCATGGTTAGACTATCCTCTCAGTTTTATTAGTAACCTCTACCCTTCTAGAATGAGTGAGAATGTGGCAACTCTCAAAGTCCGGGTCCTAAGGGAAATCATCTCAGACAATGATTTATCTTCTGATTGGACTATGGACGATGATGAGACCTTATGCTTTCATGGGTGTGTTTGGTTCTAATAGACATCATAAAGGAGTTGATGTGGGAATTTTATTCCTCATCATGGGTAATACATCCTGGTGTCACCAAGATTTATCAAGACTTACATCACCAATATTGGTGGCCTGCTGTGAAAAGGTAGATATCAGGTTTTATCACTTGGTGTTCCACCTGTTAACAGGTGAAGGCAGAACATTAACAATTGGTAGGACTTTTATATCCATTATCCATTCCCAAGTGGAAATGGGATGATGTCTCTATGGAATTCATGATAGGTTTACCTAGATAACCTTATGGAAATTATATCATTTGGGTATTTGTTGATCATTTGACTAAGGTTACACACTTTTTACCTATTCAACAGACCTTCTTGGTAGATGATCCAAAGAGACTGTACATTAGGTAGGTCATATGTCATTATAAATCTCCTCTATATAACATATCTAATAGGGGGGTTTTGGGAGAAATGCATACCCCTGATCGATTTCTCTTATAAAAACATCTTTTGAGCTACCATTCAGATGGATTCTTATGAAGCCTTATATGGTGGGTCTTATCAGTCATCTATATGCTGGTTAGAGGTAGGGGAGGCAGCATTTCTCAGACCACATCTCATCCAGGGGACTTTAGAGTAGGTTTAGTTGATCATATTGTGCATATTGATAGCTCAGTCTAGATAGCAGTCATATTCTAATATACACTGATGACCTCTTGAGTTCATGGTCAGAGATCGGGTTTTCTTATGAGTTTTCCCATATTGGTCCATCAATGAATTAAAAAGTAGGGTAGTCTTTCACCTCGATTCATTAGACCATTTTAGGTTTCGAAGTGGATCAGACCAGTGGCTTACCGAATAGCACTTACTCAAAGATATTGTCCTATGAATGATATATGTCATGTATCTCATATTTTTCATTACTATCTAGACATATCGAATGTTTTACAACTAGATAAGGTTGAGTTAGATATGGATGATTCTTTTGAGGACTACCCCATGCATAATGTGGATTATAGCATAGAGATACTCTAAGCTAGGTCAATTCCTTTAGTATAGGTGTTATGGTAGAATGTCTGAGTACAAGATGATACTTGGGAGTAGAAAGTTGATATATGAGCTTAGTGTCTGGAGATTTTCTTAGATAATCCCTCCTTACCCTCATAAGGCCAACTTGGGGATGAGTTATTTTAAGGATGGGAGGTTGTAATGACCTGTCTTTTCATAAAGGTACAGATCATTTTTTTAACTTAAATTCTTTAATTTGGCTCTTATAATGGTACTTAATAGAGTCATGGAGGTCTTAAGGGTGTCAGATCTTGTTCAGAGCTTAGAGTCCCAGAATTTGGAGAAACGGACAAGGCCACCCAGTTAGTAGAAACTATGTATACCATCCCATAGAGTTTCTCCTAAATGTGTGGGGAGTTTCAGAGGGGAGTAGGTGGGAGAATTGTTTTCTATAATCGTGAATGCCGAGGCGCACACCTGTACGAGATTTTATACTTTGGTGACAATGGTTTTTCGTATGACTTGCGCATGATTAGGAAAACTATGTGTTAATACCATTTAGGGTCCCTCCTTAGGTAGATCTTGATGCATGGTTGGCACATAGTTTGGCCAACCGTGCAGCCAAACCACGCGAACAAATGTTGGAGGGTGATTTTAAGGTTTTTCCTTTAATGATATTAAATCCATCACCCCTATTTTCCTTCTCCCATTTCTAGCGGTAGGAACCGCCTCCATTATCTCATGGGTTCTTCCTCCTCCCAAGTTAGGTATTTTTATTTCTCCTTCATTCGAACTCCAAATGGATCATTGTTGGAAGTATTGGATAGTTATAGGTAAGCTATTTAATCATCTTATTTCCTTTTATAGTTTACCTTCTCATCTCTTGTGTTGTTTTGGTTTGATCACATTCACCCTATTTTCAAGTTGTTGGTCTGTTTCTCCTATTTCTTCCATTATTCTTCGAATCAAAGGTTTATACCTAACTATTGGTCATCTGTGGACTTAAGGTAGGTGGTATAGTTGTTTTCCTAGTCATGATGTTTTCATAGCTTCATTTTTGTGCCACATGCTAACCATTATCGTGCATTGAACTTTGACAAAGAAAATATTTTCAATTATTTTATAGTTAATTTCAATGTTTTTAATCCCACAAAATTGTTATTTTAAGTTTAATTGCCACATTTTATGGTTTTAGTAGAATTTTGAGCTTAATTGCAAAAAAAATCCTATTTTGGATTTTAACAGTTTTAATATATTTATGTATTTTGACCATAACTTTTTATACACTGATATAAATTGATAAATTATTTTTTTTTAGGTTTATATGTTAATTGGGATTTATTTCATTCTTCTATAACCAAATCTTAATCCATCATTTTAAATCCCAAAACCATCTCACAATTCAAGCCTTGAAAACTGTGCACTAATCTGGATACTTTTGAATATGGGCCCATATATCATAAATGGTAAATAAAAATGAGCTAAAATTTTACATGTATCAAGGTAACATCTTAAGGAACAACTTTTATTACTGTGGTAATTTTTTATTTCTTATTTTTTAAGGCAATAAATTCATGTGAAATCGGATTTGGGAAATACGAAGAGTCTTCCTAGGTAGAATAAGTTTTCATAGTAAATTTTATATAACTCTCACCAAACGTGGACAATGAAGCTTAAATTTCATGGATAAACATAGAATAAATATAGTAAAAACTTTATAGAATAAAACTTTTCCAAATTATTCCATTAAATTTGTTTCCCATGATCAATATTTTAAAGGAATATTTTGAAGACAAAATATTTCACTCCTCTCCCTATAAATTTGTAATTCCATAACCTTTCAAGGAATCAACCACTAAACTAAATATTTGGATAAATATATACTATATTTTAGTCACATTTTTTATTTTATTTTCATTATATAATTTCATTTCATATTTTAATATTATTTTTTTCATTTCTCTCTTATTCTATCTCTCTTTAGTTTTCTCTCCATGTGTTCTTCTTCACTATGAACTCTTATGCTCATGATCATGAGTAGCTAACTCGAGGAAGTTCCCAGGATAGTAATAGAGTGATGAACCCAATCATTTTAACATTAATTCTTAATGTTTCTTATTTTATTAGAGTTAAGAAAAGGGTGGTCTTAGTGTAAAAGGCGCAGTTATGTCTATACTTTCCACTTGAGGTTTAGCTTTCGCTTTTGCAATATTTTCCATCGATAGAGGATGTGGATGTGCGGTGTAGTTGATCGAGTGAACTATATATTAAAAACCATAGGCATAATATTATGTTCACACATATGATTTAGTGTTATCATTAAGTAAATTTGAAACTAATAATAAAACCATAAAGGTTCACTCAGGGTGATTCTCTTGGGAATATCTTCTTTCATTCTAATATCATTATATTTGAATTCATTGTGTTTGCATTGTATATGCATGTTTAATTTTAGTATTGTATTATAAATTATCAAACCTCGATTTCTTTTAGTTTTATTTCATAAATAAAATATATATAAAAATTTGAATTAGAAGCAGTGAGTGTTTGACTGTAATAGCTCCTTAAGAGAATAACCTAGGTCAGCCCCTATGCTTCACTTATTTGAAATCCTAAATATTTTGATGGTATGAATGAAAATGATTCATCACCCTTAAATGTGTTATTACTTTATAAATAAATTCAATCATGTTTTTATACTCCTGTGGACCTTTCTATGTGATTGGAGTATGTCGACCTTGTTAATTTCCACCCCTTTAGGTGTGCTAAATAGAATTACCCTTTTAATATAATTGTCTTGTTGACCAGATAAACTTTTAAGTGTTTTTATTGATCATATAATTGAATTTCCTTGATTAATTAATTAAATTTATTGATTCTAATGAATGATAATGGGTGTAAAGGCCACACCAAATGATTCTTGCTTTTATATATAGATTATAAGAATTGTGAAACCCATAGTTACATTGGGTTATTGGTTATAAATTCATTAGAGGTAATCCCTCATGTTATTATTATGATTATTGGTATTCCATGTATATTGGTAGTTGAATGATGAATAAGGAATTTGTTGAGCATGATGTTTCACTCTCCCTTACATTGGGTGTTGATCATAATATCTCACACTGTTATACTATTATGTGGGTAATGGGCATGATGTTCCACGTTCCTCTGTATCAGGTGTTAGTAATGATGGATCACCCCACCATTTAAAATGATGGTCAAGATGTCTCACATTCATCATGACATTCAGGTCATGTACCCTTGATAGAGACTATAGTTCATTAGACTAGTTATGGGAGTTTGAGTTACACCCCAGGTTCAACTAGCACCTAGTATCCATGTATATGCCTACTTATGTCATAACTTACTATATATATGTGTATATAGTATATTAATATATATATATACATATATATTATTACTTATATATATGTGTTTACTGATCAGACCCTCATTCTGGCCTACGTCAAAGTAGGTAGAGCCAGCCAGGTGTCCTGTAGGAACCTGAGTCGATGGTATTTATTATTCAGCATGGTTTATTATTCATTTACCTGCACACTGCTATTACTATGTTAATTGGATAGATTGATTTTAGATACCATTGGTGGTGACCTACTGATTTTATCTCACACCCAACTCGGGACGCCTTTGGTACCCAAGTAGACCACATGTCTTTAGGTATGGATAAGGGAAAGATCCCTACTATAGATACTTGCTTCATTTTTCTTATAGCATAGAACGCGAGAGTAGAGGACTGATCATATGCTTATTATGCTAGTGGAGTGGTCTTTTGGTCTTTTTTATTTTTTTTACAGAATGATGTATATGTTTTTTTCATGTTTCCCTTTTGTATATCAGCACGCCATGACATCATCATGTATATGACTCAGCCTATGGGATTTTGATTATTATTACAGTTTCTTATCATTTATGATTTTAGTGTTGATTATTGTACTTGATTTCTGTTGTGACGTCTATTATATCATGATTCTTATATTTTCTATTTATTTATTATATCCATTGTGCCACTCTGATATGTGGGTATAGTCTCCCCATTATACCACCTTAGATCCTTGCTGCTAGTCGGCAGCCTTTGGCATATGGGAAGGAACGCTTGAGGCCATGTAACCCATCAGCTCAAGGAACTGGTTAAGTGGATCATGGGTCGGGATGTTACAATGCATCCCTATATGATGCATTTACTAATATTTTTCCCTAAAATCAATATTTACATGTATCGAGTCAACAATAAGGTCATCAGAGTCTTGGTGAATGGATACATTGGCCGACACACTACATTGGAGTCTCTGTCCTAGAATTCAAACTCAAAACACTTTAACATTGTTTCTATAAATCTCAAACCAAACTATCTGCTAAACAATATTCAAACTTTGGTCCTAAGATAAACCTTCTGTTGTTCTGATACCACTCTGTCATGACCCGAACCATCGGGGCATGCCTGATCGGTGGTAAGTCGAGTGTTACTACCCCAAGATCACCTCCAATAGGCTGGGGGTTGGTGATCAGTGTTGATTAGGCATATCATACACATGGGAGAAACTAACCTATTGTACATATATTCATGCACACATCTCCAAATCATACAAATCAGAAATTTAAAATAATATAACTCATACCAATGTATGCATAACATCTATCCCACAATTAGAGTACAAAAAAATATTGAAGGTGATAAAGGGGCCAAATACAATCCCAACCAAGAATTTAAAAGAGGCCAACATGCTCATAAGGAGGGTACTACTATCAAATGAAACACTCAGTAAATATCTCAGTCTATCTAGCCTAATCTAAGCTTCGTCTGCTCTTGGTCCTCCTAGGATTCCATCAAATAGTATGTCATATGTATAAGACATGACGTGTGCAGGAAAATCCCATGCAAGGGTGTGTGTAACAATACCCATTAAGACACCCTGAAATCACTAAACATAAAGAATCGATAGTATTCATCTCAACATAAGATATGTCAATGAGATAAGAGACATAATAATAATAAAACTCAGATATACTCATATCAGACAATCGGTCTCAAGTGGTCTCAACCAACACTACCAACTATAGGATTCTTCTTGAGGATTAAAGGTAATGATCATTCTGGGAATATTCACTCCACAAGCTATGTTTTCACTGAATACGTTCATTCGTGAGGTTGTGCTCATCTGGACCCACCAAGAAGTACTCACTGGATCTTTGAATATTTCATCATCCAGTTAGGGGATCACACCCAAGGCCACTGGGGGACACCACAAACCCCACTGGATCAGACTAAATAGAGTATCGCCACCCTATACATGGTGGTCACACTAATACCATGAACCCCACCTAGGAATGATAGAGGATTCCACTCTGAATCCATAGGGGGATACGCTGAACTATATCTAATACAAAACTCATATAAGGGATCGCAATCCTATACTGAGGATATAATTGTGAACTTTACTCTCAAGGGAAAGGATCAAGGTATCACACTCAACTAAAAATTGTCTATACTGAATAAATTAAAGGCTCGAAACACCCTCAGAGGGAGTACATGGCATGTACTAGGGGTATATGATGTGTCTTTCCAATCCTCGGTTTACCCGTGTATCATCGTCTCACACGGTATGTAATCCTCCATAAGAATGGCATGTCCCTGAGGGGTACATTGTGTGTAGATGTTAGGTTGGAACTTAGTATGACGCCAGCCCATGAATGTGTACTTTTTTTCATGTTCGTGTACATGTGATTGTGCCTATGTACTTTAGGTCATGCTCATGTATTGTAGTCGTTATTGAGTATCGGGTTATGCCCATATACTCTACCCATGTCCATGTGTATGGTCATGTTTGTGCCCATGTATCTTATGTGATACATGATGATCCGCCAACATTAGGTAACACAATGTGTGGTAGGGATCACATGGCATGTAATCCTTAACTTTCTGCGGAAACCCTAGCACCGCAGCCAAAGGCCCTACACAGTGTGTATATCCGGATTACATGTTGTGTAATGTAGTATTTTCATAAACTCTCAATTATTTCATGAATATGACAACATTTTAATTACCTTTGGATCCACCACCAATCTTGGCCAGGGATTGTGGTCCTATTCTGTCCAAGCCTTATTACCGCCATAGATATGATTCCAGCCATCCAAACTAATCAGGAAACTATCTTCATCGCCTGTGTCATCACTATGTGTTAGAACAAGAATAATGGGAATCACCATACCAATATGATCCACTTGTGATCATTATCCATCATCATCTCACCTCGATTGCATCCTTGATCTCGAACCTCACCAGCGGTATTGATCTATTGTGCTGAAGAACAGTCACGTAATGATCGAATATCAAGTATTCGTCAAACCGTCAGCTAAAATAATTGTTAGTGATGAATGTTCAAAGAAATAGGGGAGAAAATAACAAACCAAAATATGAGAAATAAACCTTTATCGTTATTTAAATTGGCCTTGATTTGTTTCTATTAAAGCGATCAACAAAAAACCAAATAAATAATCATTAAATCAACAATAAAATAAATCAACCATCAATGTGAGAATAAATTATTATTAGTGTAATTGATCCACGTTCTACATGGGATATAAAAATGGGATAAATCCATATAAATTAAATGTTCTACATTGATTTCAAATCGGTTGCTGACAAATAACGATATTGTGTCGTAGTCATTGGTGAGATCCATGAACTTTGTTGGTGTAGATGATCCCAACGGTATCGATCTGATCCTCTGATCTTTTTTCATCCATGAACAATCTTCTCCAATGATCTTTCTCAATTCCTAGGGTTATTTGGTTAACCCTAATAATTTTTCATAGCAGTTTATTTATAGAAGATATTAGGTTTTACGCTTTAATTAAACAATTAAATAAATAATTTATCTATTTAATTATTTATCTTCCCATGATTGTGCCTAAGTCAAACACTTAAAACACATAAGGATTATGTTGCGCCTAGGGTAAAAACAATTCTATGAATTCAACGACAGCCTCATATTTCTGATCTAAGCCTCTGTTCTAGAGTTATTTTATTATTTCATGAAAACTGCACACACGTGATATTAATATATTTAATATTTTTATAATATCAATATCGGAATCACCGAGCCTCGGAATCTCACATAATCTTATCATATAACTTTGAAAATATTTCTAGATATATTTCAATTCTTTACATGTTAAAAAACAGATATATTGTAGAAATATCTAAGTGATAACACAAAAGGTCCTATCACTTGTCTCATTTGTCATCAATCGTCACGAGAATCACTTTAGGTGGAAGGACTCTCCTTATTCTCTCTAGAATTGAGAGATTTGTAGAGGAGGACTACTCTTTTTTATTGATATCATTATAGAAGAGGTTTTCTATGTGGTTTTAGAATATTATTTAGATGTCGTTGTTCACAATGATTAAATTGGTTGGGATTTGTCATAACTGGGTTTAAATAGAGCTAGGGTTAGAGAATAATATTTTCCCACAAACCCTTATGATTCTCTTAATCCTCAATGAATATCATATCTAAATAATAATAATATCATTATTATTTACTTTAAATGAACTCAAATCATGGATAAATAAATATTATTTCTTTGAATATATAAATTAATATTTATTCAAATAATATTTAATATGACATTTCACACTGGATAATTAAACTCGGTCTTCCAATCCTCCTCAATATTTATTGGACATTAAATAACTAATATTTATTTAAATAAATAAACATCAATGAATTATTTACTAATAAACAAATAAATAATATATTTATTAAAATAATGAATAAATATTTATCAAATATCTAATTCACAAATATTCTCTTGAATAAGTGGTGACTGAATATATGCAACCAACCAAACATGAATAATTATTAAACCACATACATGAATAATGTTAATCTAACATGTTAAATTTATATAGAATTTATTTGAGGTTCTAGATACACTTATTGTGTGACCCTATATGCCCCTTTCTTAGTGGTATTTGACTATATTGCCTAAAGTCCAAAGTTAGCATCTAACAACATGTCATGCCACACATAGATAAAGAAGTTAATGTCGCAATGAAATACAACCTCATATGAGCGTATATTTTGTAATATAATCCTTCTATCTCAATATCTCTAATAAAGAAGGTTTCATGTCGATGTCATCAACATATGTGCTTGATGTCACATTCTTTGACTTTCTGGAAATAAACTTTTCGATAAAACTGTCATGGTCATAGACTTAATCAGACAGTTTTATTCTCAAAAAAGGGCCTGAGATATAAACTTTCATTCCTGAACAGAAGAGATAAATATTTTCTTTCATTATTCATTAATACTAAATTAGTCTTGATTCACCAAACATACACATCTTTGACATGAACATATGTCATCATGGTTTTTGGTAATACATTGAAGTATGTGACTCATGATATGCATTAATAATAATATTAAATTATAAGATCATTACACACATTCAAAGATATGAACATACAATGATACATATAAATGTTTATTTCTTATTATTGTGTCAAGTTCTCATAATCTTCTTTCTTGAGATTATTTGGGATAAACTTTATGGGAAGAAGCCTCAGTGACTCATGGGACCCCTAATCCTAATAGTTTGTATCATTTATATCTTGTAAAATGATATCACCCAACCAAAGAGCATGTATTTAAATATATTTTCATGAAACTGTTTGGTTATCATTATGGTGAGGAGAAACTATGACCTTTTAGTGTGACACAAACTATCAATACATTATCACATACTATGTCATGTGGAAGAATAATTATAATGTGTTAAGATTTATTAATTATTCAAAAATCATGAATACAAGTAATCATAAAGTATAAATAAGTTGGTCCTATGAAACCAAATCCAATAGGTTATACCTCATAATCAAAAGGCATGCCCATCGAGTTGTAACTCTCATCAAAAGTCAAGTTCTTAGTCGTGCCTTGGTTCGTCGAAATACAGGTATAGGTTGGGTTGTGACTCAAAGTGAGCAAAAGGCAGAGTCTGTAGTTAGGTAATTACTCCCTTTCAAAAGTGATGTCTTGTTTAGAGAGTATCATTTCCCTTCGCTAAGTTGTATAGGAGTTAAAAGTATATATAATATTATTCTTATAACAACCCTGCTCTTTATTACACACTTAAACGTAATTTATTACATAAACTTACACTTAAGATAACTCTGAGGATTGATAGGTCTAGTGTCTTGGGAAATTATGAACATTACATGACAACTTAAGACATAAAATACAAAATATTTATTGAAAACTTCTGTTACATGACCATAACATTCCTTTTTACTTAGCATTGCATGGGATAACCTGAGGACATACATAAGAAAAGGGTGAGCTATAAAGATTGGTAAGGGAGTAAAAAGGGAATAACATGAAGAATAAAATACATGTTAGGAAATAGGAATATCAATGGATCATAAGAAAAATATAAACATAAAGGTCTGATATAGCATGATTATCATAACATAGAGATGTGGCAACAACATTTAACATGATATTAGCATGAGCCAAGGATCATTGCACATGAAGCATGAGTATAACCTCATTGAACTTGAATTAGCATGAATAAACCCTCATTTCACGTGAATTAGAATGAGTCAAAACTCATTACACATGACGTATTATGATATTATTCTTTACCCAATGCATTGGAGTGCTATTAGGGCACACCCTTCTTAATCATTTCATTTCATACATAAGTGTGTCACATAGATCATACAACATGGATTCATTAAACATAATAATTTATTCAATGAATAAGAGATATGGAATACATAAATGTAATTAATCAATCAAAAAGTACATGTGCATAAAGGTGAATACCCTTGATAGATAAATGGGTATGGTATTCACTTACATGATGATTTTGGCATGGGAAATTTTAGTGTAACTTCAACAGCATAACGACGTCAAGTAAAAATCATAAAATGGATTGATGAGGGAGAAAGGGGTATCTCATCATTTATACATAAAATGAATAGTAAAGGGTCCATGTAACATAATATCCCAACATATGTAATGGAATTTAGATGCATAAAATAAAATAATTGCTTGAAAGTAAATGAGGAGAGAGAAATCCTTTACAGAATTTCGGCATGGTAATAGTTGTACATGGGAGGCATAAATGAGAGAGAAAGGGGTATCTCATCATTCAAACATAAGTAGGGAAGTATAGGGGACGTGAAAAATCATACCCCAACATTTGTAATTGAAAATAAAAGGGCATAAAAATATAAGGAAACTTGGACATAAATAAAGAAGGAAGGAAAGTGAGGATCCCTTACTTGGAGGCATGTGACTTCAATAGCTTGAGGAGGGGCTTCTTGAGAGATTGGGGCACATTGGGGGGATTATAGAGAGAGGAGATCGGAGTAGGGATGTTCTATAAGGGTTTTGAGTGAAGAGAAGTAAGAGATTTTGTGGGTTTATATAGGAAAAGAGAGGGGAATTCTTTAATATTTTACAAACTTAGGTTTTGGAATCTATATAATTAAATATTCAAAACCACAAACCAACCCATGGTTTTTGCCCATGTTTTTTCTGAAGGGGGTGGAAAAAATTATTTTATGAGGCCAATGGAAAAACTTATTAGAATATTAGGCTTGCTAATGTGGAGGTGAGTCACACTCTCAAGGAAATCATTTTAAAATGTTAAAATAATTTATAAGTCTTGGAGGGTCCACTAAGGCACCATAAAATTAATCAAAAAAATATAAAATTACATTATTTTAAAGTTAAAACATATATTGTCTGAATATCCCTTTTATAGTATTTTATTACATCACTATTGGGTCCTTATGATGTCATAAAATACATTATATATTTAAACGGTATTTAATTTTTACCCAAAAATTTGAATGTCTCGGAAAATTATGAAAAATTCACCGTTAGATAATTTCGACATCTTGAATCCAAAAATAATATTCATTTTATCTAAATAATTTTCTAAATATGTAAAATTTCATTTTTAAAATAAAAACTGATATTTATCGAAAATTCATGGGTTTTGACAAAAACAACTTTCAAACCTTAATAAAAATTATAATTGTATAAAAATTATACAATCATTTATATTTAATAAAAACTAGTTTAGTAATAATATTTTATTAAAATATTATTTAATTAAAAAATCCATTAATTCATCAAAATAGATTTCTTAATTGAATATTAACTAAAAATACTATTTGTGCTTTACAAACTATTTACAAAGTAACAATAATAAAATGAATGTATATTCTATATTCTATACAAAAAATAATGCACATAATAATAGTATTGGGGCATTGTTACATAACCCCTTATAAAACCCGTATAAGACCTAAGGGTAAGGTGTGCGATGGTGACAAACTCTTGGGGTGGCTCGGATAACATCGCTCGGGTGGTAATCTCTATTAACGTCCACTTCTCCTGTAGGCGATTTTGTTCAAACTTACACTACAAGAAAATAGAGTTTTAGTGGCGGTTTTCAAAACCATCACTAAATTTTTTTAAAATATTTTTTATAATTTTTTTCAAATTTCTTTCATTTTAAATTTTTGTAGCGATGTTTTTTTCAAAACCACCGCAAAATTGAAGAAAAAAATTATTTATTTGTTAATTTTTCTTTTTTATTTATTATTTACAATAAAATATAGTTTTTTATTTATAATATAATTATTTATAACGTTTCAATTAATAAATATTTATAATTATTAGTTAATAATATTTTTAAAATGAAAACAAATATTCAATAAGTTAAAAAACAGACTTCGGCATCAAATGACCATAACATCTGATCTGGGAGTCCATTTCAGCTCCACAACTAGTAAAGTCGAAGCCTATCATATGAGCTAAAACCAAATGAGATTTAAATCCTATGATAATCAAAATAAAAAATTATATTTAAATTTCAAAAGACGAAAATTGAACTCGATCTTTAAACGGACATAACTTTTAATTCGGGTGTTCGTTTGGGCTCTACCACATATCAAATTGAAGCCTGTGATGAGATATATATTGTTTAGGTTTGGTACCAACTATTTGAGTATTGTACCACTTTTTATTTCATGAGAAAGGACCATAAGTCCTCTGTAACTGAGGTTTTATTTGCAGACCCTGATTTCTTAAAATTCAAACGGTTATAACTTTTGATCCAGGTGTCTGTTCAGCCTATACCGCATATCATATCGAATCTCATTTCATGATATTCGATTTGAATGGTTATGGTGCTAAAAAGGAGTCTCAGATCAGATTTTATGGTCATTTCAGTGTTTTTAGGGTTTTCAGACCTTCATAACATTTTATGATTTATTTATTTATTTAATATTTATTTATTTATTTATCTATTATTTATTATTTATTATTTATTATTTATTATTTATTATTTATCAATTTATTTATTGATAAATTTATTTATTTATTTATTTATTTATTTAATATTTAATATTTATTTAGTTATTTAGTTATTATGTACACATTATTTATTAATTTATTTTTAATTTATCAATTAATTATTAATTAATTAATTATTATTAGTTTATTATTCATTTATTCATTTATTCTTTATTTATTCTTTATTTATTCTTTATTTATTCTTTATTTTTTATTTATTAATTAATTATTGATTATTTATTTATTATTTATTTATTATTTAATAATTAATTATTTATTTATTATTTATTAAATATTAAATATTAATTATTAATTATTAATTATTAATTAAGAATTATTAATTATTAATTATCAATTATTAATTATTAATTATCAATTATTAATTATTATTAATTATTATTTATTATTTATTATTTACTTATTAATTAATTATTATTTATTTATTTATTTATCTATTTATTTATTTATGTATTATTTGTTTTTTATTCTTTATTCTTTATTCTTTATTAATTTATTTTAAATTTAGTAAATATTAATTTATTATTAGTTTGTTATTCATTTATTATTTATTTATTTATTATTTATTTATTTATTATTTATTTATTCAATATTCATTATCTTTTAATTATTAATAATTTATTTATTAATAATTTGTTAATATTTTATTAATTATTTATAAATTTTTAATTATTAATTCTTAATTCTTAATTCTTAATGATCAATTATTAATTATTAGTTATTATTAATTATTTATTATTTATTATTTATTATTTATTATTTATTATTTATTATTTATTATTTATTATTTATTTATTTGTCTATTATCTATTAATTTATTATTTATTTTTTATTTATTTATCATATATTAAATTATTTTTTAATTAATTTATTATTTATATATTACTTATATATTATATGTTATATATTATATATTATCTATTATCTATTATCTATTATATATTATATATTATATATTATATATTATTTAGTATTTAGTATTTAGTATTTATTATTGAGAAGTTACTATTTACTATTTATTATTTATGATTTACTATTTATTATTTACTATTTATTATTTATTATTTATTATTTACTATTTACTATTTTTTATTTACTATTTTTTATTTACCATTTATTTCCATATTATATATTTCTTTATTTGTTATTCATTTATATTATATTGATTAATTAGTAATTTGTAATTGGTAATTATTAAATATTAATTATTAATTATTAATTATTGATTATTGATTATTGATTATTGATTATTGATTATTTATTATTGATTATTGATTAATCATTATTGATTAATAATTATTTATTAATAATTATTTAGTGTTTATCTATTTATTATGTATTATTTGTTTCTCCAATTAATATATATATATATATAAGTATATTAAATTCGATTTATTGACCACATGAAGAGCCTGCTGGAGTGGTAAAGTCTTTGGAGAATAAGCAAGAGGTAAGGGATTCAAATCTCACCCAACACGGAATTTCTATATATGGCATGGGCATGTGCATGGACATGGACTTGTGCATGGAGATAGGCATGAACATGGCAATAATAAATAATAAATAATAAATAAATTACGAAAATAAATTAATTAATTATGAGAATAAATTAATTATGAAAATAAATAAATAAATTATGAGAATAAAAAATTAATTAATTAATTATTAAAATAAATAAATAAATAAATTATGAAATAAAAAATTTAAAAAAAAATTAAAAACGATTTAGCGACGGTTTAAACCGCCGCTAAAAACTTGCCGCTAATTATTCCTGACACACAATTTAGCGACGGTTTTCCAAAACCGTCGTAGAATGATTTAGTAGTGGTTTAAACCACCGTTAAATACAAATTTTGGCATAGTGTTAACATGTTGAAGCTCGGTTTGGGCTTGGCCAAGAGCGAAGCCCAGTGACGCTACCTCCTTTCCGAGCTCTGACAAATGGGCTTCGTATGGAGCAATTCTATTGGATGAGGTCATCGCTTCCTTTGTCTAAGTAAATTGGATTTGTTAAATCCCTATATTTATATTAATCATGTGATCACTGTTCAATGGCTATATTAGCAACGGTAAAAATTCTTAACGGGATTTTAAAATCCAAAAACACAAAACCAAGGAAGTGTATATGTTTTATATAACCATTTTACATAATAAGACATTTAATTAGATCAAAAGGAATTTTCATTAATAAAATTTTGGGTCGTTACAATTCGATCCAAACAACCATAAAAAATTAGTGTTCATGTATTTTTATTTTCCATTGCATTTTATTTTTGAACACCACACCACATTGTTCTTGTTGTGCATGCTTATTTTGTTGCACCTTCATGTAACAATATACACTAATTTGTTAATTAGATTAAAATTTTAAAAGGGCTATTCACCCCCCTCTAGAACACATTTTTCATATCAACTAGGCCAACAAAAAAAGGTATTATTATTCATTTTTATTGTCTCATTTAAGACATTTGCATCCAAATGTATTTCAACATCAAAAATTCATGGTATATAATTCTTGTCAATGATTTTAAGAGGGAGAAAACCATGTTTATTAATATTTTCCATAAAAAATAAATTTACTTATTGATACAAACATCTTCAAATGAGTGTAGCCCACACTCATAACATGTTGGAACACCAAAATCATAAAATCAACTGAAATTGTGAATTATTTTGAAATTAGAAATGTGATATTAATCAAATAAATAATAAGACATGGAACAAGCACAATGTGAAGTATAATTTAAATAAAATGGAAGACGCAAGAAGTTTAGAAATTACATAATCAAAAGTTTCATTCCATTGTTATATTATCTCTCACACACACATATAAGTTATATAAAAATATGATTAATGATATATATTAATTTTTTATCTTCAATGATGAATCTAAATTTTTGAATCACCTTGTATGATGATGTATATAAGATTTTGGAAAACCTATCCCATGAAAATTCACACATAAATAAAGAGTTCATGAGAACCCCCCTCTATAAAATTTGTGACATCTGCCATTAATAATATTATTTATTTATAATAATTTAAAAAACAAACTATATATATATATAAACAAATCTGAGTTATGGAAAAAAGAAATATTTTAGTAAATATCTATTATTTGTACTAACTGTCGTGGCTCCCAATCCACGTGTCTCTCTCCCACTACCCATTTCCCCCTATAATTTTCCACTCCCCAGTGAACCTCCTTTCTCTATCAGTCTTCATTATTCTCCCCTGTTTCCCGTCATTGTCTCCCACTCCCACTCTTGTCATCTAATCCTCTTCTCGGCATACCTCCGCTCCCCCAGTCCCCATGTCCTCATCCCACCAAAGCTATACCTCGGCTTCCCACTTTCCTCTTCCATCTTCCACACTCCATAAGTTATCTAGAAACCCTAATCAGATGCCTCATTATCTCTAACTATTAGATACATCAATGAGCATCAACTATCCTCACCAAATTTGAATCTCAAAAATCAAGATACTCAGGTGAGGTTACATTATCCTTCATGTTTTCCCCTTATATACCCACACTAATCTCTTTATCCCATCTCACTTCTCTATCTCGGTTAATTGAAGTTGTCATGTTAATCATCTAATTGGTTATCCTTGGTGTGTGATTTCCCATTTTATAAAAGATTCTCCTTTCCATTTTTGTATCTCAGGCTTTGTAGTGATGATCTAATTTGGATAGTTCCTCTCTCTTACATTACATTAGTGGTACCAACCTATGAACTATTTTGGGTAAACATTCATATTAAATCTTTGGATATTTAAAACATTCTCTTATATTTACTTTTATTTCTACAATTATTCACACAAAAAATCATATATTTATTAATTATTTCATTGTTTACCAGTATAACATATCATCCAATTCCTTGAAACCCTAGGTTTTTTACCTTGTGCTACATATTTTTTATTCCAAAATATTTCTATTTTCAATTGTAGATGTTTTATTTCTTATTTGATAATAGTGGTAGTCATTGGGAATCTATATTATACAATTAATTTTTGATATATTAGAAACTCTGTTTTTATAGTTGCATATCCCTTTGACGTTGTTTAAGAGGTCCCCCATCATTCATTTTTTTCCATTCCAATTAAAGAGCCTAATATGAAAAATAAACCATGTTTCCTACTTTATATATATTTTTTGATATTGTCTGCCTATGTTTTTTGTATTATGTGCCTCTTACTATGATCATATTCTTCCCTATTTACTTTTTACATGTTGTATATGCATTCCATGTATAACCATTTTGTGTATCCACCTATCTTATTGTACAATCATATTCAATTTCTACATTATATATTCATTTCTTATAGATTAATTTTAACTCATTAGCCTATCAAATATTCTCTATTCATATTTTGTATCCATTTCCTTTATGTATTTCATATATGCATTTCCTATGTGCATTACCTATATGCATTTCCATATTCTATATTCATTTCCTATATGCAATCCTTGTAAGCATTACATGTATGTGTTTTCATATTTTGTATGCACTTTCAATTTAATGCACTTTCACTTTCTATACATCTATAATTCACTTTCTGTTTATAAAAAATGAAATTTATTTTTAAATTTTTTAATATGTATGATAAAATTGTATAACCTTTATTCAGTATACTTTGTTTATGTTGTTCTCTTATTATATTTACCATTATACCAATTCCTTTCTGGCTATATACCATGTCTATTATTTTATTAAAGAAAGAACAATATATATTCCTTGACTACGATGCTCACTTTTATCCATAAACCCTAACTTCACAGGTGCTAACTATGAAATTTCTATTTTCAAACTCATGAAACATGTATTTTCCATCTATTTTTATACTTCACCCCCACCCTGAAAATCAACATCAACATTTTTTCAACCACTTAAATAACTTTTTTTTATTCAACTGTTCTTGATCTTTAATTTCATTTTGTAATAGATTTTTTTTACTTATTCAGTTTTCTTATAACTTCATAAGTGTTTTTAGTCATTTAACCAGTAGCTATAGTATATTTATACTAAACTAAATTTTTAATTAATTAATTTCTAATTACTTTAGGTTATAGGTGCAGTGAAAGCGTGCGATGGGTGGTGCCCAACTTTGCTTTTTATATAATCGATGATCAATCCGAGATCTATACGACAATGAATGATGTGATCCACAAAATTGAATCAAATAAATAAACAATGGATAATGATTATGGAACTGAGAGAGAGGATATCAACACATATTATTTATAATTAATTTAATTAGATAAATAATTGCCTCTAAGGAATTCTTTCTTTGTTTATGAATCCGGTGAAAGACCTGCGGTGCACCGTCATTGTGTTGTAGAAACCAAGTGTATATTTCCTCTAGTAGTAATCCACATGTGTTCCAGGAATCTCCAGACATCGTCAAAGTAATCTCTAGGTGCTAGAATGGCATATCCTTATGCTTGCACCGTTCACCTTTGATCGCTTCGAGATCCGATTCTAAAGCATTCTCCTTGATCTGGTGGAGGAGGATTGCTCTCCATTCTTGGGATCATTCTTAGGAGCGTTCTTAGAGAAGGGAGCTATTGAGGATTGAGATGATTCTACAAATCCGTTGTACACAACCAAGAAAAATGAATTGTCTTAATGAGAAAATAACATAATTAGGATTTTATATTTCTATGGTTAAAATAAAATAACTACACAAATTCCCTTGATTATTTTATTTAATCCTAGAAAAACCCCATGTCAAATAATAATATTATTATTATTATTTCCTGAAATACGCTTAACTTATGAATTATAATAAAATATTATTTAATTAAATAATATTAAATATTATTATTTCCCACCGAACCATTAAACTCAGTCTGCCATTCCTCCAAAATATTTATCAGGCCTTGAATAATATCTATTTATTTATTAAATAATTATCACTGCATTATTCACCAATAAATAAATAAATATTATATTTACTAAAATAGAAAATAAATATTTATATGTGATCAAGCATACATGAATAATTATTAAACCACATTCGGGAGTAATATTTACTCAACTTTTCAAATAATAAATGATAATATATATTATTTAATTAAGATTCTGGATACACTTAGTGTGTGACCCTCTAGGCCTCTTTCACAGTGGCATTAGGTGAAGCAGCCTAAAGTCCAAAGTTAGCATCTAGAAACATGACAATGAACCCATAGAGAAATAAGTTAATGTCTCAATAACATGTCACCTCATATAGATACTCACTGTGTAATATAATCCCTTTATCATAATATCTTTAATCGAGCAAGTTTTATGTCAGTGCCATCAACCTATACGCTTGATATCTCTTCCTTTGACTTTATAGAAATAGAACTTGCCTATATAATACCATGTCTATGGATTTATTTAGGCTATATCTTTTCTATAAAAGGTCATAAGATATTAACTTTAGTTAAATAATAGAATGGATAAATCCTTTCTCACATTATTCATTAATGCAGTATTACTCGTGATGCACCCAACATATCTTACCTCACCGCGAACATCTGTCGTCACGGTTTTCATCAATACATAAAAGTATGTGACTAATAATATTCATTAATAATAATCTTAAATTATAAGGAATAATACACATGTTAATAGATAGTAACATCCAATGACACATATAAATATGGATTTCCTATTGGAAGGTCTCATTCTTATAATATCCTACTGGATATTACCAAGGGTGTGCACCATGAGAAAGTTCTTCAAAGTCCTATGAGTATCCAACCAAGATATCCAATATAATTTATGTCCCTAAAATGATATCATCTGGATATAGAACATATATTTAAGAATAGTGTCTTATCACTTCTGGGTTCTCATCATAGCGGGGAACTGTTGTGACCTTTTTAGTGTGACATCTACTATTAGGACATTATCACGTACTATGTTGCGTAGAAGAAAAATCATGATGTGATAATTAGTTTATTAATATTAAAAAACAATTAATGCATGTTTATCATAAAGTACATATAATTTGGTTCTAGGGTTCTAACTCCAACAGACTTCCACTTGCACTAGACCCAACTGATAACAACCTTCAGTCCACTAGCTCTCACATGATACTCATGCTTCTGCTAAGATAGATCTTTAGTCAAGGGGTCTTCCACATTCTCTTCCAAGGGTAATATGTTCACTAAAATTTCACCCCTATGATATAAATCCCTCAACAGGTGATACTTTCAGAGTATATTCTTTGTCTGTTGGTGTGACCATGGATCTTTTATAAGAGCCACCACTACATTGTTATCACAATACAATGTGATATGGTCTTTACTGCTAGGTACCACATCAAGCTCCTGGAAAAAAAATTCTTAATAAAAACAAATTCTTTGGCTACATCAGAAGCCTCTATATACTCAGACTCCACTCTAGAATCAATGACAACTAGTTTCTTTGAACTCTTCTAACTCATAGCTCCTCCGTTGAGACAAAAAACATATCCTGATTGAGACTTCATATCATTCTGATCTGTCTGAAAACTAGTATTAGTATAACCCCTATTGACTAGCTCCTCATCTCCTCCATACTCTAGGAACATATCCCTAATTCTTCTTAGATACTTAAGGATGGCCTTAACAGTAGTCCAATGTTATTCTTTTAGATCTTCTTGATATCTACCTACCATGATCAATGCATAAGAAACATCAAGTTTAGTACATAACATGTCATACATGATTGATCATATCATTGAATCATATGGGATATTTCTCATTCTCTCTTTCTGTTATTGTGTCTGGGGACACATTTTCTTATAAAGATGTAAATTATATCACTACTAGAAATTTAGGCTATAACCACGGTTTGGAACTATGGCTATAAGCTCAAAAACTGTGGTTATAGGTTATAGCCATGGTTCAATAAGGCTTTAGACATGTTTTGAAACCATGTCTATAGCCCTTCCCATTTCATAAAAAAAAACCCAACCCACCCCTAGACAGACCCCCCTTGCACCCCTGCAAACCCCCCTTGCACCCCTAGACAGACCCCCTTGCACCCCTGGAGAGACCCCACCCTTGCACCCTGGATAGACCCCACCCTTACACCCTGGAAAAACCCCCTTTCACTCTAGACAGACCCCCCTTTCACCCTAGACAGACCCCACTTGCACCCCTGGACAGACCCCCTTACACCCTGGATAAACCCCCCTTGCACCCTGGACAGACCCCACTTGCACCCCTGGACAGACCCCCCTTGAACCCCTGCCCGTCCCCCCCCCCCCTCGCCCCACTACCCTGAAGACTCCCCCCCCCCGAACAGACCCCCCTACACTCAGGAAAAACCCCCTTCCACCCCTGGACAGACCCCCCTTGCACCCATGCAGACCCCCCTTGCACCTCTGGATAGACCCCCCTTACACCCCTACAGATCCACCCCCCCCCTGCCCTCCTCCCCACTACCTTGCAGACACCCCCCCCCCCCCCCCCACCCTGAAGACCCCCCTTCCCTCCTACCCCCCCCCCCCCCCCCGCCGCCGCCCTCTTGCACCCTCCCTTACCTCCCCCCACCCTGGACAGACCCCCCTTCACCAGTGACAGACCCCCCTGCACCCCTGGACAGACCCCCCTTTCACCCCTGCAGACCCCCCTTGCACCTCTGGACAGAGCCCCCTTGCACCCTAAACAGACCCCCCTTCCACCCCTATAGACCCCCCAGCCCTCTTGAACCCTCCCCCCTTGCACCCCTCCCCACTACCCTACAGACCCCCCCCCCCCCCCCCGCACCCTCCCCCCTTGCACCCCTCCCCTCTTCCATGCAGACCCCCCCCCCCACCCTCCTGCATCCTTCCATGCCCTGCAGACCCCCCCCCCCCGCCCGCCCTCCTGCACCTTCCCCACTACCCTGCAGACCCCCCCCCCCCACCCGCCCTCCTCCCCACTACCCTACAAACACCCCCTACCTCCCTGCACCCCCGCCCTCCTACACCCTCACCACTGCCCTACAGACCCCCCCCCCCCCCCCCCCCCCCCGCCCTCCTGCACCTTCCCCACTTGCACCCCCCCCCCCCCATGCCTTGCAGACCACCCCCCACCCCCTTCCCTCTTTCACCCCCCCCCCCCCGCCCTCTTGCACCCCCCCCCCCCTACCCTCATGCACCCTCCCCCCTTGCACCCCTCCCCTCTGCCCTGCAGACCCCCCCCCCCACCCACCCACCCACCCACCCTCCTACACCCCCCCCATCCTCCCCACTACCCTGCAGACCCCCCCCCCCCACCCTCCTGCACCCTCCCCCCTGCCCCACCCACCTTGCACCCTTGGACAAACCCCCCTTGCACCCCTATAGACCCCCCCTGCCAGTTTTCCCTCCCCCCACTGCCCCCCTTGCCCCACCCCCCTTGCACACCCTCGCCCCCCGGACATAAGATAAATCCAAAATACCAGTAGAATATATATAATCAATTGAACTGTATATAATATATGCAAGATACAGTAAACACAAATATATATCTCATGAGATAAATACAAGGAAAAAAAGACATATATGTGAAAATTCTACAGAACATGAAGTACTAAGAAGATCCTCTACATTTCACATACTATTGGATCACTCTTTATCTATATTATTGACCACTATTATCACAAATACCCATGCTCTATAATGAATCTCCTAGCATCCCCGATCATTTTCTCTGAACAAGCCACCTCAACTCTATGTCTATCCAAGCCATCTCTAAACCCATGAATCTTCTACTCAATCACAACACATGTGGGCATAATTCCTGTGCATGGTTGAGTATAAATATACCCAATAGGATTCCTTAAAACCATAAAGGTAACATAATGTGACAATTTAGCTCAAATATCTAAGTACTCAAGAGTGTTTGAGAGAAAGAAAAGAAGGAATAATCTATACATTCTGAATTACTAAAAGTATCAGGGACACAAAGAAGTCCTGATTATCTCAACTCTAATCCTTTAATGTCATAACATTTGAGAAAACAGGGAATCTCAGAACACTAAAGATCCCCCCCACTCAGGCAGGACCTCCCCCCCCCCCCCACCCGGATAGGACCCCCCCTACAGCACCCCTTCCCCCATGCAAATCCCCCCCCTCCACTCCCCCTAGACAACCCCCCCCCCACCCCCATTGAACAGCCCCCCCTGCACAACCCCCACCCCTGGACAGCCCCCCCCCCCCCGAACAGAGCCCCCCCCCCCATTGCACAGCCCCCCCCCCACCCCTAGACAGCCCCCCCGGACAGAGCCCCTTCCCCTGAAGACACCCCCCCTACAATGGTTCTTGCACGTGCATTCACACGATAATAATTCAATGATCTAATAAATGACCCACTGCTCAATAAAAAAACACAACTACTCAAAAAAAATACATGTTCTAATGGTCTAAAAAACTATCCACTGCTCAAATTAAATAAACCATCAATTGCTCAATAAGAGTACATGCAGTCTAAAAAATGAATCACAACTCATATTTAATACAAGTAAAATAAAATATTAACTGAAACAAAATAAAATGACCCACTGCTTGAAAATATACCATTGCTCCAATCTTTCATGATGGTGTATCTCTCCAAAATCGAGTGTTACTCCACCCTGTCACCTTGTATGTAGGATTGAAACCCTTCATGAATATTGATTATACTTAATATATTAAAAACATACATTTTTGGTACATACTATTGTGATAAAAGTGGATTGAACATGAGTAAGCAGACCCCCCCCCCCCCCCCCGCACAGCCCCCCCTTGTACCCCCTACACTGCCCCCTTGCACCCCCCCCCCCCCACACAGCCCTTGCACCCCCCCTGCACACTTGTACACACACCCCTTGCACACCCCCACTGCACCCCCCCCCCACAGCCCTTGCACCCCCTGCACACCTGCACACACTCCCACATTTCAAAAGTGGAGTGAATTTCACCATAAATAAGCCACTATTTATTTCATGACATTCAATTAAACTTTAGAAAGTAGGAATAACCATTACATAATTCACTACATGAGGCATTACCACTCATGTGCCAAGTTAACCATGTTCGGTTCAATTTAACTCATTCAATTCATTAAAACAAAGCAATTCTATTTATAATATCTAAGGGGATCACTTAGTGGTGACTTGGTCATTACAGCACTTTCCTGCTTGGGAAATTCCATCTTAAAAGTATAACGGCACTTAAAGTGTGTTTTAGTTCAAACAGACGTTTTAATAAAAAGAGGGCAACCCCCTACACCCCCCTGCACACCCCATGCACCCCCTATAGGCATAACCGTTACATAATTCACTACATGAGGCATTATCGCTCATGTGCCAAGTTAACCATGTTCAGTTCAATTTAAATAATTCAATTCATTAAAACATAGTAATTCTATTTATAAGATCAAAGGGGGTCACTTAGTGGTGACTTGGTCATTACAGCACTTGCCTACTTGGGCAATTCCATCTTAAAAGTATAACGACACTTAAAGGGTGTTCTAGTTCAAATAGTTGTTTTAATAAAAAGAGGACAACCCCCTACACACACACCCCTGCACACCCCATGCACCCCCTACACACACCCTTGTAGGCATAACCGTTACATAATTCACTACATGAGGCATTACTGCTCATGTGCCAAGTTAACCATGTTCAGTTCAATTTAACTCATTCAATTCATTAAAACATATAAATTCTATTTATAATATCAAAGGGGGACACTTAGTGGTTACTTGGTCATAACAACACTTTCCTACTTGGGAAATTCCATCTTAAAAGTCTAACGGCACTTAAAGGGTGTTCTGGTTCAAATAGTCGTTTTAATAAAAAGAGGGAAACCCCATACACACACACACCCTGCACACCCCATGCACCCACTACACATACCCATGTAGGCATAACCGTTACATAATTCACTACATGATGCATTACCACTCATGTGCCAAGTTAACCATGTTTGATTCAATTTAACTCATTCAATTCATTAAAACATAGCAATTCTATTTATAAGATCAAAGGGGGTCACTTAGTAGTGACTTGGTCATTACAACACTTGCCTGCTTGGGCAATTCCATCTTAAAAGTCTAACGGCACTCAAAGGGTGTTCTGGTTCAAACAGGCGTTTTAATAAAAAGAGGGCAACCCCCTACACACACCCCCATGCACACCCCATGCACCCCCTACACACCCCTTGTAGGCATAACCGTTACATAATTCACTACACAATGCATTACCACTCATGTTCCAAGTTAACCATGTTTGGTTCAATTTAACTCATTCAATTCATTAAAACATAGAAATTTTATTTATAATATCAAAGGGGGGTCACTTAGTGGTGACTTGGTCATTACATCACTTGCCTTGTTGGGAAATTCCATATTAAAAGTCTAACGGCACTTAAAGGGTGTTCTAGTTCAAACAGTTGTTTTAATAAAAAGAGGTAAACCCCCTACACACACCCCCATGCACCCCCTACACACCTCCTGTAGGCATAACCGTTACATAATTCACTACATGAGGCATTACCGCTCATGTGCCAAGTTAACCATGTTTGGTTCAATTTAACTCATTCAATTAATTAAAACATAGAAATTCTATTTATAAGATCAAAGGGGGTCACTTAGAGGTGACTTGGTCATTACAGCACTTGCATGCTTGGAAAATTCCATCTTAAAAGTATAACGGTACATAAAGGGTGTTTTGGTTCAAACAGCCATTTTAATAAAAAAAAAACGGGGGGGGCAACCCCCTACACACCCCCCTGCACACCCCATGCACCCCCTGCACACCCCAGCACACCCCCCCCCCTCCCACTGCCCCCAGCACACCCCCTGCCCCATGCCTCCTACCCCATTCCCCCTGCCCCCTGCCCTGCACACCCCTCATGCCCACCCCACACCCCCCCTACCCACCCCATGCACCCCCCGTGCCACCCTTAACATTTCATTCCACTTCAACCACTTAATGCAAGGCAAAGCATATCAAAACACTCAAAGACATGTCACTTAATACAAGCATAACTATTCATTTTATTCTAACAAGGTCCTCTAAATTTAAACACTCAAGGAAAGGCTTTCTGCCATGAAAAGTCATTCCATCCAAATCATGTTATTCACTTAGTGGTGAATTGATCATTACAGCACTTGCCTACTTGGGAAATTCCATCTTAAAATTCTAATGGTTCTTAAAGGGTGTTTTGGTTCAAATAACTATTTTAATAAAAAGAGGGCAACCCCCTACAGGGATATAAAAAGGGTCAAGTACAATGTGTGTTTTATGACTAACAACGACATAAAGTATAAGGAAAACATCAATGAAATAATGTCAAGAAAGGTATACCACTGTGAGATTTCACAGACAGCGCACCTCCGTTGGAGGGGTTTTATTACAAAACCATGACTTGTTTATCAAACAAAACAATTATCTTAACTAACACTTATTCAAGATTTTCAATTTAATACAAACATGCATAATTAAGAAGGCAAATAAATGCAATTTAAAACATTCTTGAATTAAAGAGGCTAGGAGAGGTACCCTACCTCAACCTCATGGCGTGTTTTCTTTTGACGATGACAACTCGAATCGCTTCGCCTTCAGTGACGGTTGCCACAACACACAGGAACAGGTCCCGGGAGACTTCAACAAAATGCCAGTGATCTGATGAATCATCATTAATTGAACCTAAAAATTGAAGTGGTAGGAACATAATTAGTGAGAAATTAAATAATAGAATAGGTGATGATGAACAATTTTTAAAGTAAATGAATGAACTATAAAGTACAAGTGTATACCATAGGGGTTCCATCCAGTCTAGATAACTGAACTCATGAATTTTACAACTCCACTGTTGTAACATGATGTTCCAATAACGACATGCACCTGGTAAGAATTAAAATATACCATAAAACTAATTAGCATGGTTAGATATATGAAAAATATATAAGAAAAATAGCATGCACAAATTGGGTGCATCATACATGAATCAAGATGAAATGCTATAAGGATTATGTGGTTGGATAAACTATTATAATGCTCCTATAATCTATCTACCACCACAACCAGATAAAATAATTCTCATATTATAAAATTCATGAACTCTTAAGAGATTCAATGCTACTCATATACAAGAATAAAATATTGATATTTTCCACCTACAATCCATCAGTGTGATTACATCAAAGATAAACATAATCCTCAAAGATATAGAATTTCACTCTACATGAACCATCCAATCAAGATAACATCACCAAAACCCCCTCACTTTGAATCAGTCTCACTCTAGGACATGAGGAGCAGCAAGTGACAAAAATAATATTGTATGTGAATGTAAACCCCCCCCCACCCCACCCTACACCAGCCTCCCCCCCCCACTCTGCACCAGCCACACCCCCCCCCCTCCCGCCCCCACCAGCCCTACATCAGCCCCCCCTCCCCCCTGCACTATCCCCCAACCACCAGTCCCCCCACAACACCCCCATAACCACCAGACCCCCCCCCCCCCACCATACACACACCCCCTGCACCAACTCCCCCCACCTCCCCCTGTACCAGCCCCCCCCCCCCCCCATGCACCAGCCCCCCAACTTTAACTGCAAGGAAAAACAAAAAACATAAGCACATCCATGAACAACTAAGAAAATATAATTTTCCATTAATATACATATATACCTATAAGTTTAAGAGATGAATAGACATTACAAGTAGTTAAGAAGAAGAAAAAGGAGATGGTTATACAGAATATATTCTAAGAGATGATTTTATTTCTTACTTTGACCATAATTACATATATTAGAAGAAAGTAAAACTATTGTAAAATAATAAAATAAGTTTAATGTGAAGTATAATGATCTCATAGAAGAGATAAAAATGTCCATGATGAAATGTGTATAATAATACAGGATACCAGAATCTCTTAATACAAAATTGGTTGCTAAATAAAATGAACTTCATGAGGCACAATCTAGGTATCTTAAATCTGGAAACACCTTAAATAATATGATATAAGTCTATGAAAATGTGGTGGATATTCAAGATGAACCATCCAAGTATGATGAGAAAACCAGCCCCATGAAAAAGGTACAACATTTTTCTAAATTCTCATGTGATAATAAATCTATTTCCTTTCATTATAAAGATTATGAAACATAATTTGAATATTTTTATGATGATTAATGGTGTAAAAATTTTCCTCATATGGATGACCTGAGAATGGAAAAACCCCAAGGAAATGGGAAAATAAAGGTTGGAGGATTCCTAGAAAACAAGAAGAATTTTATAAACAAAATCATCAATATAAAGGAAGATCAAGTTTCAAGGGATGTTAATATTGTTGTAGAAGTTTTCAGTATAAATCTTTTGAGTACTGGTACAACATGTCATTTCACTAGAACTGGGATGAAAAAAGGGGGAGCAGGCCTGAGAAGAATAGAAGTAGTTGTATTAGAAGTAGGAATACTCTTAGTAAAAAAAATTACACCCTAAAAAACTACTGGAAAGGTATCACCTCTTTATTCCCATTCATTTTATGTATACTTTACTATAGGTAATTAAATAAAACAATTGGGGATATGGATGAATGTTGTATTATTTGGGTATAACAAGAATGAAGTATCCTTCCTAGAATACCATTGAAGTTAGATTTTCCATGATGAAGAAAGTGAGACCATGCCTCAAGGGGTGAAAATCATAAATTAACGTTTTCAATAATGACAAATTGTATGGAATCTCAAAATATGGACAACCTAATTCTAATTGGTCATTGAGGTTATGTTGAACAACCCCAATATTAATTTTTATATTAACATCACATACTCAATGATTTATGTACTACATTGATCACTTGTTTCTAAACTCTTGTTTCTATAAAGGTTTTTGCCTCATAGACTTATAGTTGAATATCTCAAGTCTGTTTTCCAAGAATATCATGTGATTCTATACTTCTATCAAAAGTGGATAAGTTTGAAACTTCAAATATATGTAGGAGGAGAAGATTTCATGATGGGAGTGCTCGGCATCCAGGACCACTATCGGTGAGTTCTAAAAATCCATTCCCACTAACCCTATATCCATTTTGTAACTCTAAACCAGGGGGTGCACTAATTCAGACCACCCATTAGCTCCCTAGGACCTGTCTAACACAACCAAAATGCCAATAAAAGAAAAAATCATATCAATCTCAGGGCCAAATCCAGATCCAGTAATATCCCAAAGTTATCATCCTATTTCTAGTACCTGAGCAAGGAAATTCCTCAACCATCTTTGGTATAAGGTATAAAACACTATTAAATCAAATTCATGAAAAAAACATTATAAAAATAGCCACAATAGGCTCACATTTCCAAACTCTAGGTTCTAAGGTAACACCCAAAGACACCAATGATTAAATCAGCACTGACCCTCTTAGGGATAATAAAACATGGGGCACCCATGGTCCCCTAGATCACGTCTATCAAATCATGATCCAATCTAGATAGGTAAACCTCATCTGGAAACTCTAAAAACTAACCCATCCACGATCATCACCTCACCCATAAGAAAATAATCAAGAAACACCACACCCATAAGAAAGTCCTCAAGGTTTCCTCAGACCCATCTCAAACCTAATCTCAGTGACACCCAGCCTTAACCAACACCCTGTGGTGTCGGCCCAACCTAAAGGTTCCAATTGTATTAAACCTCCAGCAAGAAGTTCTAAAACTTCAAAAACTCAAACCCCAAGAAATTGGTCCAAAAATCCAAGAAACATCCAAAATAATACTTTTTCATGCCTTCTAAGAGATGTAAAAACACTTAAATCTATACGCCTTAGACTACCCAAGGAAAGTTCCTATGAACATCAAAATAATCCCATTGGCATCACCTATGGAAAGTTGTCTAAAAAACGTACAACCCCCACTTGGGTCTCACACAACAGCTCCATTTGACGAACTCTCAAATCAAAACCTTTATGGAAAACCTCTCTATAAACTACTCACTTTGAGGGTTCTAGATCCAAAAACTTGAGGGGAACCTCCCATATAACCTAGACTAAAACAAAGTATCTCACAAAAGGCCTCTAACTACTTGAGGATTCTAACACCACACCCCGCATAGAAAGCACCATGAATAGACCATCACAGGTCCAAACTAAAATCCCAAGGAAAGAAGTATATCCATATTTATCCCCTTTCCTACCCTTATGTGTCACCTAAGAGCATGTGATATTTTCTCTTGAATCAAAAACCAAGAGTGAGGGTTTATGAACAAACCCCTTCTATGAGACACCTGAGACCCTCACTTCTCAAATATGTCCCACAAAGGTTCTCAAGGGGCTCCCAAAAAATCAATAGTCATTTAATAACTAAAGAAATTAATAAAAAAACTATCAATTAGGGAAATATAACAAATATAGAACACCCAAACTACCTTATGATGAAGATGCTAAAGCTGAAAACCTGAACCTATGGTCAAAAAACATCCCAATAACCTATCTCATGACATGAAGTAAAAAAAATTAATTATAAAAATTTATAATTAATTAATTAAAAACAACCAAATATGAATAAATGCCTAAAATATTATTGAGGAGCTTCCACATTCTAAAACCACAACCAACTTCCTAAAAGAGGCCTAAAATATACCCATGAAATTAATCTCGGAAAAATCCCTAATAATAAACACTTGATTACCAGGAAATTCCAATCAATTTAACTGAAAATTCAAAACAAAACCATTAGGCCTCATACCATCTCCAAAATGATGAGTGATGACATGCGTTATGCATCACGAGGCATCTAATCTCTAAGCCACAGTAAAGAACCAAGATTCCTGGTCAATTCCATCATGTTACGGTGTAATATTATCTAAAAACCTTAATGGGAACTATTAAAAATAGAGAGGATAAAATAAAAGTAATAATGAAGGTAATAGATGAAGATTCCTACCTCAAATCGTCGCGTAGGAGGTGCATCGGAGGAGGAGGTGGGGAGGAAGCCTCAGAGCAGCGTCGGCAGGGAGGTGAGGTGACCGTAGGGAGGTGGGTAGGTCGTGTCGGAGGGGAGGTGGGCTCGTAGTACCAGAGTTGTGTCAGCAAGGATGCGTCGGAGCCGCATCGGAACCGGCGAGGAGGTTTGTTGGCTGCGTTGGAGCTGAAGGGGGAGGAGGAATCGCGAGGGGAGGTGGAATGGCGAGGGAGTATGAGGAGAGGAGGAATCCCAATGGGAGGAGGGAAGGAGGAATGGTGAGGACGAATAGGAAGATGAGGGAGAGGGCTTCGGGTGGGGGAGGAACGGCGAGGAATGGCGAGGACGGTGAGGGGGGGAGGAATTGCAATGCGGGAGGGAGAATTTGCAGGAGGGAGAGTGATTCGGGTGGGGGAGGAAAGCCTGATCGCAAAAAAAAATAGACAATGTATTTCCACGCCCAACTATTTGAGCATGGATATATCTTACCTATAGCCACGGATCATTTAAACTGTGGCTATAGATATGTGGCTATAGATCATTTTTCTAGTAGTGTATGACATTGGAACCAATCCCCACTTATATTGTTCCATATTAGATCTCTTCAGTATCTGGTCAATATAGTTACTTTGACTTAGTCCAATCATCCTCTTGGATCTATCATGAATGATCTTGATCCCTAAAATATAGGTTACTTCACCTAAATCCTTCATGGAGAAGAACGTGTTTAACTAGTCCTTAACTGACAATAAGATAGGTATGTCGCTTCCAATAAGTAATATGTCATCAACATATACTACTAGGATAATGACCACATTTACACTAAACCTCTTGTAAACACACAGCTCACATTCATTCTTAATGAAACCAAATTCTTTTATGGATTCATCAAATCAAATGTTCCATGACCTAGATGCTTGCTTCAATTTATAAATGGATCTCTACAACTTGAAAATCATTTTGGCATCACCTGGAGTCACAAACCCTTCTGGTTGTTTCATATATACATCTTCCTAAAGGCTCCCATTAAGGAATGAAATTTTGAAATCCATATACAAAATATCATAGTCATGGTAATCTGCTATAGCAAGTAGAATTATGATGGATTTAAACATGTAAACTGGTGAAAATGTTTCATCATAGTCAATTCATTGACATTTTTTAAACCCTTTATCCACTAGACTTGATTTATAGGTACTTAATTTACCTTCCATGTCCAGTTTCCTCTTGAATACCTATTTGTATCCAACAAGATTTACATCAACTTGTGCATTGACCATAACTCAAACTTGGTTTTGATACATGGAATCCATTTCAGAATTCAGGGCTTCTTTCCATATTGTAGCTTCTAATCTCTATACTGCCTCCTTGTAGGAGAGAGGTTCATCATTTTCAACCAATAATGAATCACCATATTTGGTGACTATAAAACCATATCTCTCTGGTTATCTTACCTCTCTTACACTCCTATGTAGTACTTTCATTTTAGGAACTACATATTTCACAGGGATCTGTGGAATCTTTTCATGTGACAACTCTTGTGTATCTTGAGAATCAACTTAATAAAATTCAATCTTGTTCTCACTATAATTTTTGAGGATGTTATCCCTCTCAAGAAAGACATCTTGTTTGGCGACAATCACTTTCTTGTCTAAGGGGTTGTATATGTAGTATTCCTTTATTTCCTTGGGATACCCAATAAAGATACACCTCGTGCCCTAGGGTGCTAATTTGCTTCCATAAAAGGCCTTAACAAATTCCTCATAACCCCATACACATGTGTGCAATAAAATGGGTTTCTTTACACTCTATAACTTTAAGGGAATTCCATTTTATACTTTTGTTGGTACTCGGTTTAATGTGTATGTTGAAATTTGTAATGTATATCCCCAAAAGGATAATGGAAGATCTGTATGACTCATCATCGACCTTACCATATCTAATAAGGTACAGTTACTCATTTCACTAACACCATTCCACTATGGTGTATAGGTTGGAGTGAGTTGAGATAGAATCTCAAACTCTCATACAAATTCGATGAACTCTTGGTTAAGATATTCACTACCTTGATCCGATCAAAGCTTATTTATCTTCTTACCAAGATTATTCTCTACTTCAATCTTGAATTTCTTGAATTTCTCAAAGGACTCAGACTTATACCTCATTAAGTTAACATACCCATATCTACTCAAGTCATCAGTAAAAGTTGTGAAGTAAGAATATCCACCTCTAGATTCTGCTAGAAATGTTCCACACACATCAGTGTGTACTAATCCTAAAAACTTTGTGGCCCTTTCACCCTATCCACTGAATGGTGGTTTGGTCATTTTTACTTATAAACAAGTGTGACATCTTTGAAGTGGTTTTAGCTCAAAAGATTCTAAATAACTATCATGACAGAGATTTGTCAAACGCTTCTCATTTACATGATCATGATGATGATTCCATAGTCGACTGTTATATGAGTCGTGTAAACTTGATTTGTTATCAATTTCCAACACTTTGTTTTCATTATTTAATATATAAATACTATTATTTAAATGCACCATACCATAACATATGTTTTCCTTATAAAATAAACAATTTTTATTTCCAAATTTAAACATAAATCTATCTGTATCTAGTCATGATATAGAAATTGTGTTTTTGGTAATTATAGGTACATAATAACAATCTTTTAAAACCAAAATCATTCCCGTTAGAAATGAAATGTGGCAGTCAACAATGGATATGGAATCCATCCTCCCTCTATTGGAAGCTCTCAGATCCACCTCACCTCTATAAATATTTCAAAATCAACTTGGTTCCTACATTTGGATACATATGTGAGTACCACAAGCTGTATCCAATACCCAATGTGTATAAATGAAAAGAATGAACTCGATAATGAACACACCTTTAGCTTCCCCTTTCTTCTGGGTGTAGTTACTCTTCTATTGGCCTAACTTGCCACATGAAAAACATACTTCCTACTTTTCCTTACCTTTCCACTAGATCTTCTTATTCATGGTAGGATGGTTCTTAGGAGCTTTAGACTGTTTATAAGTCTGGGGCCCCTTTTATTTTTCTTTCCTTTTCTTATTCACCATAAGAAATATGGGTTTATCATACCCCATGTACTTATCCACTTGGAGAATTAAAGTAAGAAGTTATGGAAGACTCTTCTCACTATTGATCATATTGTAATTAATAATAAAGTTGGAGAAGGTCTTGGGAAATTATGAAAGTATGAGATCTATACACAACTCATCTAGAAATTTAATCCCTATGTCTAGGCATTCAATGTAGCCAATGAGATTGACTACATGAGGCCCAGCTGGCACAGACTCTCCAAGCTTAGTTGTGAACAAAGCATTAGAGATCTCATAACTCTCTTGTCTCACCTTCTCTTGATAGAGATCCTGAAGGCGAGACATCGTGTTATAGGCATTTATATCCTCATGAAGCTTTAAAATCTCATTATACATGGATGATAGCATGAATCACTAAACATTTTTAGCATCATTCAGATGTTTCTCATAGAGATATAACTCTTCATCACTTGCCTCATTGTTAGGTGAAGTTGGTAAAGGTTCTTCTAGTATATACAATTTCCTTTCATGGTGAAGGATAACATATAGGCACCTTTTCCACTCTTGGAAATTTGTGAAGGTGATAAGATTTTCCTTCTAAATTATGGATCAAAATTATATGAGTAGAATTTTAGTACTTTATCTGATAAATTTAGACAAATAAATAACTATTATATTTATTAGTCTCCAAATATTTTATCGAGACCCAATAACCCTCACCATTTCCTTTAGAATATCTTATTTCTTGGATATTCTAGAGGCAAGTATCCATATTCCCTTTCTCATTACCCCAAATTTGGTTGGTCAAGTAGCTCGAATGGTTTTAGGTAGGAATTCCAAATGTCAACTACATTAACTCACAGTCCCTTGATCTTTTGAGTGGACTCCCCAATCCTGAAATCATTAATTCAGATTTCCTAAACCTTTTCCTATCAGTTACACCAATTCCTGCTTTAGTAGTCAACCCTTTATGTCAACTAAGTTAATTCAACCTAAAACCTCAAGTTATAATTCCCTCATAATTGAAAGCACCTCAAATTTGGCTAGTTAAGAACTTTGAACTACAGTTAGATTCTAACTGAAGTAATGGAAGGTTATACTAACTTAATATTTTATTGAGGGATTTTATCCTTTTATGTGTAAATTGACAATTATTATCTTTATCACAAGCTTATTAATATTAAGTGGGATTACTTAAGTGATTAATCATGTCTTAGATAATATTTACGCATAAGATGGTTTATTTTAGTTATATCTTGCATGCTCATTAATTAATTAATTATATGATCACGATAAGACATCCATAATTAAATAACCATGAAACTTATATAAATAAAATAATAAATCAGTGTGATCATGATATTATACTAATGGTTAGTTTATTTAGCAATTTATAAACTAGCTGCTAACCTAGTGGAAAAACACCTTAAACCAATTAAGGTTCATGTTGTAGCTTTCCATATATCCACCCATGTATCTCTTTGGATTGGGTTCTCCTTGGTTCTAAACTTGAACAGCCTCGATTGTCTTGGGAGATCCATCCATTACATATGTCTTTTACTCACACATAGGTGAGGGTAAAAAGGGGTTTACATAAAAGAAACCATGGGTACGTAGGCTCAATATAATGAAAGGAGAGAAGGCATGAAGACCAACAATTTAATTTAATAATAAATTAAATAAAACCAATCACATGCAGAAGTTCTGGTCTAGCTCATGATCATCCACATACATTCAATGAATTACATATTTAATAAAACTAGCATTTAATTCTTAATCATTCTTATTTAAGATAAATCGTACTCGAATTGATTAATTATTATCTTTAATTAATCAATCCTTTTATCTAAATCCTTATTCGAATTTTCTTGAGATTCTCATCCATTATAATTTTAAACAAATTAAATTAATTAATTTAAAATTAACTGTGTACATAAATATACCTTGGAGGCAACACAGTGAATACCCGTCTAATTCTACGCAACATTTATTATACTCGTATACTGTTTTACTCTTATGACATATGGAATACACCACTTATCATGTACTTTCACAATGTGTACTTCACAAATGATTACACAAATTACATGATTTTTTAGTCACCTGTTATGATTAAATGCACATAGAGTAACAACTTGTAATATGACTCGTACATGATATGTAGATCTAAACATTACATAGATATTAATTAGACATTTATATATATATTAAAACCTATCACATGGTATGTCCTATCTTTACGATCACATGCAAGTACGTGTCTCAAGGTTTACACTATATAATAAATAATTTTTAAATATACGTAATTGGTAAAAGTACACACCATGTATATCTGGTCTACATGGCATGTACATCTCTCATCGTCTATCTGAGATACATGCCTAGGGACTCTTCATGTGAATCGTACCTTGAAAATTTGGAGTACATGACATGTCCAATGGGCCGCACACCATGTTAACACCGTGTTACATAGTCACCAGTCAGGTAGGAAGTGTATTGAATACATGACCCATCTGTGACTCAAAGGGACTACACGCTGTGTATGTGGGCTACACAATGTGTAGTCTGACTGACCATGCTCTATTAAATTTCAGTCAATACGCAGTGCAATTTAATGTTTATATTCAATGCATACGACCGTAATTAATTTCCAAACTAATTCCTAAGGCATTTAACATGACTACATGACGTGTGACTCTGATTATATGGTGTGTAGTTATGTGTTGTCCAGCCAAAAAACTTGGCACCTCTGAATGAGTTCATCAATTTTATGTTAAACATAAAATTAAACGTTTCGAATAGATCTATGATAAATTAATAAGGAGGAATCAGATAGCATAATTCGAATTTAAATAACAATTAAACTTGAATTGAAAAAATAAATTAAAATGCACAAATAACCAATGATATTTAAATAATTATAAACAATTATGTGTCTACTATGATACCACTTGTAGGTTCTGGGTGCAGCAGAAGCATTTGATAGGTGGTGCCCAACTTTTCTTTTTCCATAATCAATGATCAATCTGAGATATATAAGATGATAAATGATGTGATCGATGAAATTTAATCAAATAAATAGACAATGGATAATAACTTCAGAACTGGGATAGGAGATCAACACATGTTGTTTATAATTAATTTAATTAGATAAAGAATTAACTCTAAGGAATTATTTCTTCATTGATGAATCTGGTGACAGATCTATGGTGTGCCATCATTGCATTGTAGAAACCAAGTGTAGATTTCCTCTAGTAGTGATCCACACATGTTCCAAGAATCTCCATATGCCACCAAAGAAATCTATGGGTGATAGCATGGTATATCCTTGCGTTTATGTTATCCACCTTTGATCGCTTCGAGATCCACTTCCAAAACATTCTTCTTGATCTGGTAGAGGAGGATTGCTCTTTGTTCTTGGGGGAATTCTTAGAGAAGGGAGCTCTCTAGGCTTGAGAGGATTCTCCAAATTCGTTGTGCACAACCAAGATAAATGGATTGGTTTAATGATAAAATAACATAATTGGGTATTGATATTTCTAGGGTTAAAAAAATTGCACAAGTGCCCTTGATTATTTTATTTAATCCTAGAAAACCCCCATATCAAATAATATTATTATTATTATTATTTATTGACATGTGGTTAACTTTCAAATTATAATTAAATATTATTTAATTAAATAATATTCAATATTATTATTTTCCACCAGACCATTAAATTTGGTACGTCATTCCTCCACAATATTTATTGGGCCTTGAATAATGTCTTTTATTTATTAAATAAATATCACTTTATTATTCACCGATAAATAAATAAATATTATATTTACTAACAAATAAATATTTATATGAGATCAAGCATACATGAATAATTATTAAACCACATACAGGAATAATATTTATTCAACCTTTTAAATAATAAATGATAATATATATTATTTTACTGAGATTCTAGATACACTTAGTGTGTGACCCTCTAGGCCTCTTTCTCAGTGGCATTAGTCGAAATAGATTAAAGCCCAAGGTTAGCATCTAGAAACATACCAAGTCACCCATAGACAAAGAACATAATGTCGCAATGAAATGTCACCTCATACGGATGCTTACCATGTAATATAATCCCTTTATCACAATATCTCTAATCGAGCAGGTTGCATGCCAATGTCATCAACATATGTGTTTGATATCTCTTTCCTTGACTTTCCAGAAATAGAACTTTCTTATAAAACACCCTGGCCATAGATTTATTTTGGATATATCATTTTCATCAAAGGTAATAAGATATTAACTTCATTTAAAGAACATAAGGGGTAAATACTTTCTCGCATTATTCATTAATGCAATATTACTCGTGACGTACCCAACGTATCCTATCTCACTATAAACATCTTTCATAATGATTTTTTTCAATACATTAAAGTAAATGACTCATAATATTCATTAATAATATTATTAAATTCTAAGGACTAATACACAAATCTGTAGATAGGAACATCTAATGACACATATAAATGTGGATTTCCTACAGGTGGGTCTCATTCTTATAATATCCTACTGGATATTACCAAGGGCGTACACCATGAGAAGGTGCCTCAAAGTCCTATGAGTCTCTACCCTTGATAGCTTGTATCATTTGTGTTCCTCAAATGATATCATTCGGCTATAGAATATATATTCAAGAATAGTGTCGTATCACTTCCTGGTTCTCATCATAGTGGAGAACTGTTATGACCTTTTAGTGTGACAGCTACTCTTAGGACATTATCACATACTATGTCATGTAGAAAAACAATCATGATGTTTTAAGTAGTTTATTAATATTTAAAACAATGAATACATGTTTATCATAAAGTACATATAATTCGGTTCTATGACACTAACTCTAACAGACTCCCACTTGCACTAGATCCAACTACTAACAACCTTCAATTTGATAGCTCTCACATGATACCCATGCTTCTACTGAGATAGGTTTTTAGTCAAGGGATCTATCATGTTCTCTTCCATGGGTACTCTACTCACTAAAAATTCACCCCTATGATAGAAATCCCTTAATAGGTTATACTTTTGAAGTATATGATTTGTCCATTGGTGTGATCTTGTAACTTTTGAAAGAGCCACCACTGTAGTATTGTCACAATACAATGTGATAGGGTCTATACTTATAGATATTGCATTAATCTCCTTGAAAAATTTCTGAATCCAAACGAATTATTTGGCTGCATAAAAAGCTGTTATATACTCAGACTCCACTGTAGAATCAGTGACAACTGGCTACTTTGAACTCTTCCAGCTCGCAGCTCCTCAGTTGAGACAAAAGACATATATTTATTGTGACTTCATATCATTATAATCTGTCTGAAAACTAGAATCAGTATAACCCCTGATTACCAGCTCCTCGTCTCCTCCATACACTAGGAACATATCTTTATTTATTCTCAGATACTTAAGGATATCCCAAATAACAATCCAATTTTGTTCTCCTAGATCTTCTTGATATCTTCCTACCATGTTCAATGCATAGTAAACATCAAGTCTAGTACATAACATGGCATATATGATTGATCTTATCATTGAAGTGTATGGGATCTTTCTCATTATCTCTTTATCTTGTTGTGTTTGAGGACACATTTTCTTAGAAATATGTAAACCATGTAACACTGGAACCAATCCACACTTGGATTGTTCCATACTAAATATATTTAGTATCTAGTAAATATTTGTACATTAACATAGTCCAAGAATCCTCTTGGATATATCATGAATGATCTTGATCCCTCGAATATAAGTTGTTTCATTTAAGTCCTTCATGGAGAAGCACTTGTTTAACCAGTCCTTAACTGTCTGTAAGACTGGTATGTCACTTATAATAAGTAATATTTCGTCAATATATACTACTAGGATAATGACCGAATTTCTACTAAACCTATTTTAAACACACAAATCACATTCATTCTTAATGAAACCAAATTATTGTATGGATTCATATAATCAAATGTTTTATGACCTAGATGCTTTCTTCAATTCATAAATGGATCTCTACAACTTAAAAATCCTTTTGGCATCACCTGAAGTCACAAACCCTTTTGGTTGTGTCATATAGACATATTCATGAAGGTTCCCATTAAGAAATTAATGTTTGACATTCATATTCTAAATCTCATAGTCATTGTAAGATTATATAATAAGTATAATTCTGATGGATTTAAATATAGAAACTAGTGAAAATGTTTCATTGTAGTCAATTACTTGATGTTGTTTAAACCCTTTAGCCACTAGCCTTGCTTTATAGGTACTTACTTTACCATCCATGTCCATTTTCCTCTTGAATAACCAAATGCATAAAATAGGCTTTACATCAACTGGTGCATCAACCAGAACCCAAACTTGGTTCTGATACATGGAATACATTTCATAATTCATAGATTATTTCTATTTTGTAGCTTCTAAGATCTCTACTTCCACCTTGTAAGAGAGATGTTAATCAGTTTCAACCAATAATGAATCACCATCTTTGATGACTAGAAAGTCATATCTCTCAGGTTCTCTTACCTTTCTTACACTCCTATGTAGTACTTGTGTTTCAGGAACTACTTCTTCCATGGGGATCTGTGGAATATGTTCTTGTACCCACTCTTGTGTATCTTGAGAATTAGCTTTATCGAATTCAATATTTTCCCACTATCATTTTTTAAGACGTGCTCCCTCTCAAGAAAGATGGATTGTCTAGAGATTGTCACTTTCTTATCTGAGGGGTTGTTTAGGTAGTATCCCTTTGTTTCCTTAGGATACCTATAAAGACACACCTCATGTCCCGAGGTTCTATTTTGTTGTCATAAAATGACTTAACAAATGTCTCACAACCCCATAAATGTGTATGTGATAAAATGGGTTTCTTTCCACTCTATAACTTGAAGGGAATTCCATTTTCCACTTTATTTGGTACTCGGTTTAATGTGTATGCTACATTTTGTAATGAATATCCCCAAAAGGATAATGGAAGATATGTATGACTCATCATCAACCCTACCATGTCTAACAAGGTACGGTTCCTTTTTTCCCTAACACCATTCCATTATGGTGTATATAGTGGAGTGAGTTGAGATAGAATCTCAAACTCCCATACAAAGTCAATAAACTCTTAGTTAAGATACTCACCACCTTGATCTGATCAAAGCTTATTTATCTTATTGCCAATCCAATTCTCTATTTCATTATTGAATTCCTTGAATTTATCAAAGGACTCAGACTTATACCTCATTAAGTTGACATATCCACATCTACTCAAGTCATCATTAAAAGTTATGAAGTAAGAATATCCACCTCTAGATTCTACTGGAAATGGTTCACACACATCAATGTGTACCAATCCTAGAATATTTTTAGACCTTTCACCCTGTCCACTGAATGGTGGTTTGGTCATTTTTCCTTGTAAACAAGTGTGACATCTTTCAAGTGGTTTTAACTCAGAATAGTCTAAATAACCATCTTGATAGAGCTTTGTCAAATGCTTATTGTTTACATGACTAAGATAGTGATGCCATAGCTGGGTGTTATATGAGTCATGTGAAATTGATTTTCTATCAATTTCCAACACTTGGTTTTCATAATTTAATTCATAAAGACCATTATTTAAATACGTCATACCACAACATATGTTTTCCTTATAAAAGAAACAACTTTTATTTCAAAATTTGAAAATAAACCCATATATATCTAGGCATGATATAGAAATCATGTTCTTGGTAACCATAGGTACATAATAAAAATATTTTAAAACCAAAATCATTCCTTGCTTCTAGGTGCAATTCCTTTTCTAGTGGCATGACTTTCCACATGCAAAAAATACTGCCTCCTTTTCCTTGCCCTACCTCTAGATCTTCTTCTTCTTAGTAGGATGGTGCCCAGGAGCTTTATAATGTTTATAATTCTTGGGACCATTTTCCTTGTATTTTATTTTCTTATTCACCATAAGGAATGTGGGTTTGCCACACCCCATGTCTTTATTCACTTGGAGAATTAATGTAAGAAGTTCCAGAAAACTATTCTCACTATTGCTCATATTGTAATTAATAATTTAGTTTGAGAAGGTCTTGGGCAGTGATGAAATTATGAGATCTGTACGCAACTTATCTGGGAATTTAATCTCTAAGATGTCAAGGAATTCAATGTACCCAATGAGCTTGACTACATGAGGCCCATCTAGCATGGACTCTCTAAGCTTAGTTGTGAACAAAGCATTGGAGATCTCATACCTCTCTTGTCTATCCTTCTCTTTACAGAGATCCCGAAGGTGAGACTTCATGTTATAGGTATCCATATCCTCATGTTTCTTTAAAAGATCATTGGATATGGATGATAGCATGAAGCATTGAACATCCGTATCATTATTCAAATGTTTATCATAGAGAGATAGCTCTTCATCACTTGCCTCATTTTCATGCACAATTGGTAAAGGTTCTTCCAGCACATACAATTTCCTTTCACGATGAAGGATGACATGTAGGCGCCTTTTCCACTCTTGGAAATTTGTGTCAGTGAGAAGGTTTTCATTCTCAAGTATAGATTGAAATGATATGTTTGAAGTAATTTTATTTTTGTTTCTATAAAATAAGATGATCATAATTTTAGTACTTTATATGATAAATTTATACATATAAATAAATATTATATTTATTAGTCTCCCAATATTTTATCGAGACACAATAGCTCTCACCATTGGCTTCAGAATATCTTGTTGCTTAGATATTCTAGTGGTAAGGATCCATATTCCCTTTCTCATTACCCCAAATTTAGTTGGTCAAGCAACTTGAATGGTTTTAGGTAATCATTCCAAATGCTAATTGCATTAAATCACAATGCCTTGATCTACTGAGTGGAATCTCCAATCCTGAAATCATTAATTTAGATTTCCTCAACATTTTCCTCTCAGTTACACCAAGTCATGCTTTGGAAGTCAACCCTTTATGTAAACTAAGTTAAGTCAGCCCAAAACCTCAAGTTAGAATTCTCCAATAATTGAAAGCACCCCAACTTTGGTTGGTCAAGCACTTTGAACTATGGTTTGATTCTAACTGAAGTAATGGAAGGCTATACCGAATTAATATTTTATTGAAGAATTTTATACTTTTATGCGTAAATTGCTAATTATTATCTTTATAACATGATTGTTAATATTAAGTGGGATTACTAAAGTGATTAACCATGTCTTAGATAATATTTATGCATAAGATGGTTTATTTTAGTTCTATCTTGCATGCTCATTAATTCATTAATTATGTTATCAAAACAAGAAATCCATAATAAAATAACCATGCAACTGACAGAAATAAAATAATAAATCAGTTTGATCATGAGATTATATTAATGGTTAGTTTATCTAGTGGTTGATAAACTAACAACTAACCTATGGGAAAAACACCTTGAACCAATTAAGTTTCGTGTTGCAGTTTTCCACTTGTTCACCTATGTATCTCCTTAGATTGGTTTCGCCTCGGCTTTGAACTTAAACCACCTCTACTATTTTGGGATCTTCATCCATTATATGTGTTTTTTACTCACACATAGGTGAGGGGAAAAAGGGGGTTACATAAAAGAAATCATGGGCACACATGCCCTACATAATGAAAGGAGATAAGACACACAGACCAACAATTTAATTTAATAATAAATTAAATGAAACCAATCACATACAAAAGGTATAGTCTATCTCATGATCATCCACATGCATGCAATGAATTACACATTTAATAAAACTTTCATTAAATTCTTAATTATTCTTATTTAAGATAAATCGTGCTCGAATCGATTAATTATTATCTTTAATTAATCAATCCTTTTATCTTAATCCTTATCTGAATTTCATTGAGATTCTCATCCATTGTAATTTTAAACAAATTAAATAAATTCATTTAAAATTAATTGTGTAGATAAATGTACCTTGGAGGAAACACGGTGAATATCCGTTTGATTCTGCCCAAGATGTATTATACTCGTATACTGTTTTACTCTTGTGACATATGGCATACACGACTTATCATGTACTTTCACAACGTGTACTTCACAGATGATTACACGAATTACATGATTTTTCGGTCACATGTTATGCTTAAATGCACATAGAGTAACAACTTGTAATATAACTCATACATGATATGTAGATCTGAAAATTACACATATATTAATGAAACATTTATATATATATATATATTAAAAACTATCACATTGTGTGTCATATCTTTACGAACACACACAAGTACATGTCTCAAGGTTTACACTGTATAGTAAATAAATTTTAAATCTACGTAATTGGTAAAAGTACATGGTGTGTAGATCCGATCTACACGGCATGTACATCTCTCGCCGTCTATCTGAGATACATGCTTAGGGACTCGACATGTGAATTGTACCTCAAAAATTTGGAGTACACGACATGTCCAATGGGCCACATGCCATGTTGACTTTATGTTACACGGTCACTATTCAGGTAGGTCATGTATTGAATATATGATCTATCTGTGACTCAAAGGGACTACACATTGTGTACGTGGGCTACATGGCGTGTAGTTCGGCTGGTCGTGCGCCATTAAATTCTGGTCAATACGCAATGTAATTTAATGCGTGTATTCAATGTATACGACCAGAATTAACTTCCAAAATAATTCATGATGTGTTGAACATGACTACATGGCGTGTAACTCTGATTACATGGTGTGTAGTCCTATGTTGTTCAACCATAAACGTTGCCACCTCCAGATTGATCTCGTAATTCGAATTAAAAGAATGATTAAAATTGAATTGAAAAACTAAATTAAAATGCAAAAATCACCAATGATCTTTAAATAATTATAAACAATTATGTATCTACTCTGATACCACTTATAAGTTCTGGGTGCAGCGGAAGTGTCATGAACCAACCCATATCAACCCTGAACCGGTCACCCGAGCCGGCCCGCGGCATGGCCCGAGGGGCGTTCTCGATCCCCACGGGCTGGCAACTAGTGTCGGGCATCAAAACTAAATAGGTGGTAACTATTTGGACCATAAAAGGAAGAAAAATAAAATAATAAAGACTAAACAAAGAGAAATAAAACTAGCAGCAACAAGAAAACAAGACTGCACATACCTCCATGTGACCTCTTGGTCACCTCCAACAACTAACAGTCTGCCTCGCACCGAAACAAGAACCTGAACCAAACAGCTGAACCTACATATAAAAACGTAAGATAGGTGTGAGCATTAAAATGTTCAGTAGGAATGCTAAAAGTGAACCATAGAATCCATGCATTTTCCAGTTCCAAAACAGCCCAATAATACTGGTTTGAATTACAGTTATAAAAATAAGGTTTTCATATTACACTAAATTTTGAAAACTAACAATCACAAATCCATTGCCCTTATAATTCAAAAACAAGGAAAAGAAAACAACAGAGGGGTTCACGCAAACCTTTCCAAAACAGCTACCTTTGAAGTTCATTTTTAAAACCAACCATATACACAAAACTTTTCCAAAAAACACTGAAACCAAGTTCAAGGGTATGATTCCACACACAGCAAGGGAAATGGTACTAATAGTGATCGTATCAAAGGATCACGGAAAACCTATAAACTCTAAGTAAGACCAGAACGTACCATACATGTGACTCATCCTGAAGGCATGCCCTAACTCGATGACATCATAATGCCCAAATGCTCAGTATAGCCCTACCTAGCCTAACCGAGGGGCCCAATCCCCATAGCAGCAATAACACAGTATTCCCCTACTATGGGGCCACTAGCCAATGCGTAATTTAAACTAGTGCAGCAATCATTCTCAGTTAACCCCCTTGATATGCTAAGTTTCTGTGCTATGTTTACAAAGAGGTGTGCCACACATTCAAATAACAAGCCGTATATATATAATCAAGCACACGACACAATTCGGCACCACCCCAACCACCTCAAGGTTAGTCCCATGCCTTAAAATAAATATTCTCAAAAGGAGGCCCATACTGAGGACCCTCCTGTCACATGATCAAAAGACGAGGAAAGGGGCCTAACTGAAGAGGGGTTTTCCAAACACACAGTTTCAAAGATTCCAAATGGGCCTTTAGCTTCACAACGCTCATCCTTTTATCAAAACATTTATTAACCCATTCAAAAACAACCAGAAATATTATCTTTATACCAATGTGGAAAAACGGACCCTTAAATAAAACATTTACCAAAACCCTTCCCAATTTCACTTTAAGTCAAGTTAAAACAACAACACCTAAGAAAGTTCCAAACAGTCTTTGACTTCCACTTTCACCCAATCACACCCCAAAATTTACAAACACCCCTTTCATTTTCCAACAACTAACCCTATCATGTTTCCAGGGCCAACCGGGCCAAACCAAGAGGAACACTTCAAAACCAACCAAAAATTTTGAAACCAAATTTTATAAATACACCCTTTGCTTTCAACCCAAAAACACCTATATCACTCAATACCACACAAGTTCATAAACCAAAAGCCTATTTTTAGACAAACACCAAACCACAACCAGGGAAAACTCCACATTTCATATACGAAATCCAAAACATATTTCAGACCAATTTAACAAAACATTTTAATGGGAAAAACCTCACCCAAACATCCAATTTTACCCAAAAAGAACAGGTGGAATTTTACAAACACCAAGGGCATCATATACAAGGCCTAAACCACGTATCATGTAAACCCTATCTTTAACAACACTAAATAATTTTTGAACACCACAAGAAGCTTTAAAGAGGTACCATGAAGATGCATAGCAAGATAATAATATAACGAAAACCTCAAGCATCAAGGAAAAGTAATGGAAAGTAAATGCATGGATTTTCTTACCTTAAGGAAGTCCAGTCAAAACTTTCTAACTCAAGCAACACCTCGCTTGCACACGTGCACGCACTTCCATATATATATATACATCTTTAAATTGATGCGCGTGTTCCCTGCACCATGAGGGAAAACACACTCAGAAGGCGTATATATATATATATATATTCATACATGGGAAAATGCATGTGCGCACTTAGGAATGATCTCGACTCCCTACAACAAGTCCCGACACCTAACATTAGTGCGGAAAAGACCATCGTACATCAAACAAGACTCCAAGGACTCACATAAACCAATTGCACAGGTCATAAACACAACCAAACACTATCCAAAAGGATTTATATCTGAAACACACCCTGATATAACCAACAATATCATTTTAAAAGAAGATTTCAATTATTCAAGACCAGAAGGTGAGGCATTTACATGTGCATAATAGAACGACATAAAAAAACTAATTGCGATCAATTCAACCAATATGAAATCCATACTACAAATTAACTAAGTATGTAATAAAAGTGTGAAACATATTTTAAATACTAATTAATAAAAAATCAAGCATCAAACATATTGGAATTGAAACTAAAGGCATGAAACACTTACCTCAACCCGTGCGAATGCAACGGAACCTTAACGGAAGGAAGAATATCACTCTGCAGACCAAACGCAATCCCTAGAAACCGAACAAAATATGAAAATCACAAATCCGGGTTCGACCAAAGCAAACACCCACAAAAAGGAACCCTAAAAGAAAGGAAATCTCACAAAAATAGAGTCGTGCACCGAAGAGGGCATCGATAAGGATGTGCACGCCGGAGAGGGCACAGGTAGGGTCACAGTGCCGGAGCAGGCCGCTGTCGGTGAAGGAGTGAGGCTGGGAATGGAGATCGCTGGGTGTTCGTGTTCCCGGGAGTAGGGTGGCAATCGAACGACAGCCATAAGCATGCTGGACCTACCGGTGAGGAGGAGGGAAAGGCGGAGGGCATCGCGCGAGGACAAGGGGGTTGTCGGAACCGGGAGGGGTGTGTCGGACCGAGGGAGTTGTGCTGGACTGAGGGGGAGCCAGGAGGCGAGGGCCTGGGCTCGCGGCGGTGCGCGGCTCCGCTGAACTGGGGAAGAGGAGGGGGCTGGCTTGCGCGCGACCTGCAGGAGGCGGGAGGAGAGGGAGGCGGAGAGGCGGAGGCCGGGAGGAGAGGGGAGCGGCGCGGTGAAGGGAGAGAGTGACGGGGAAGGGGGGTGCGGCCCGCGGCCAGCAACAGGGGAAATGGGGGGGTAGTCTAGGGTTTACCCCTTTTTCCCATTAACCTATAATAGTAGTAGTAGTAGTAGTAGTAGTAGTAGTAGTAGTAGTAGTAATAATAATAATAATAAGATGATAATATTAATAATATTAATAACAACAAAATAGTACTAATATAAAATAAATGGTATTTAAAATGAAATCTTTGTTTCATTTCATTTTGGATATTGATAATAATCGGTCAACCGCGCAGTCTCCAGGACCGAACTCATGGTCGCCGCTAGTGGTGCGGTGACCGCGCACCGGTCTGAGACCCTCCAAAAATATAAAACTTCGGAAAAGTTCAAACAGGGACCCAACTAAACCTCGCCCAAATGACGCGAGACCAATAAAAGAATAAAATAACTGGTGTCTGTGGTCGGGGTGTGACAATTCTCCCCACCACAGACACTTTCTGCCCCCAGAAAGTCATCAAGCCAACAGTTGATAGAACTTGAGTCCACGACCAAACCAAACCAGAAGAAACCAAGAGGCTCGGGGTGACCATTACCCACACACGTCACACCCAAATAACTCATGAACAATCATTGCCCGAAGTTGATGGGAGAACACAGGAGGGTTCTCCCCACCACAAGATTTCACTAACATGGAAGCCCTCGAAACTCGAACACACTACCCCCCCCCCCCCCAGGGGGGGCCAACGTGGGAAATCCCAAACCAAAATCGTTCATTTTCCCAACACGGACCAAATAACACACCTGAGCCTTTATCAGAAAACTTTCTACAAAACAACCCAGAAACTTAAGGATGAAGAATTAACTCAACACCTCCCATCAATTTCATAAAAGGAACATCCCCCTAACAACCACAGCTGAGACCAACAAAAAATCAGAATAGGTCCATTCATTTATGACCCACACCATTTAAAGAGACCGAACAATTTAAAAATCACTCCGAGAGCAGCTAAGACTGCTTGGATTGTGGGAGAACGCGCACATCACACCACCACAACAAGGATGAGATTACGACAGGGATGAGAATAGAACAATGAAATTTCAGATATTTCCATCCCAAAACTGAAAACATTATTCGGACCGAGGTTCCACACACCCTCGGCAACTCCTGACTGTGTGCGAGCTTCACCCTGAGGCCTGTGGTTGGGGCCCTGATGGTTGAAGCATCTCCTGCCTCACAGCCAAGCATTTTCATCCCTCGTTCCCTACCTCCTTCCTCTAGAGTGACGCTTCTTATAGAACTCTTCCTGGTGGCCCAAATAGTCGCACGGTAGCAAAACTTTGGAGGGATGCGACAAGGCGGCTTAGAATGCCTAAAACAGCCACACTAGTGGCATGCGAGAGAATAGTCCAACAAACTGGGAGTCAGTACAGATGAAAGTCCTTTCCAGATAAGGAACCTTCATAAGAGTTGACCCCCACCAACTACACCCAGACTCTAACGACGATGAGACATCCCGCCTTTACTAGTCCAAAGTTGAACCCTCAACTAACTCTAGGACGGTACGAACCTTAACTACCCCAGGAGTTCTCAATAACCCGAAGACACGCTATCTTTCTAAACTATACAACTGCCTCTAACAGACTTTGATTGCCTCGATAAGCAGGCAACACACAAAAAGAACTGGGAACTGGGCATAACCCATTAACAACTTTTGGAGGCTTCCTGGGTGGCATACTCATAACAACATGAAAAACACCATCAAAACTGGTCATCAAGCCAAAACTCAATCAAAGAAACAACACAAGCCAAGGAAAAACAGGACCATAATCCAATCATACACAAACACAAGCAAAAATCATTTTTCCAAAACCATCATTTCTTTAAAATATTAAAACCCACCTATGGCACCTTATGAACTGTCACATGTGCGTTCATTCAATCTCGCTCATATCATTTGAAAACAAGTTCCCCCACGCTCTTTCCGTACACACCCATGCACGTGTGACCCTCCATAAGGAGTTCCAAGGTTCAAACACTTATTTTTCTTACCAAATCCAAACACATACCAAGTTTTTCCAAACCAATACACTTTCTATTTAAAAACTCACTTTACTAATTTCAAAAACAATTTTGAAGAAACCCCTTTTTTCATTTCGAAATCACTTTCATTTTCAACACACACTCACATCGACTGAGTTCAAAATAAAACAACACCAACTATAAACCATCAGAAAGAGGAACTAGTGTATGTGCCTAACCCAACGACATGGTGGTGAGCCATGCCCCAAGTAAGGAATAACACTAAGAGGACCTTAAACTGGCACTTAGACTCCACATGGTTCACCACCCCATGTGAGGCCGCAACGTGAACCGATTCGCCCCCATTGTCATCCCTCAATCCAAAACAACCAAAGACAAAAGACTCAAATCCTGGACTACCCCTGGTAACTCAGGTCTCGTCGCGAGCAGTGGTGATCAGGCACCGACCCGTAACCTACCTCCTGAGCCCCGACAGTCATAATATCCTTCTACCAGACACCTCAAATAACAAGAGCCTCCTCTGATACCATTTTTTCATGAACCAACCCGGTTCGACCCTGAACTGGTCACCCGAGCCGGCCCGCGGCATGGCCTAAGGGGCGTTACCGATCCACACGGGCTAACAACTAGTGTTGGGCATCAAAACTAGATAGGTGGGAACGATTTGGCCCATAAAAGGAAGACAAATAAAATAATAAAGACTAAACAAAGAGAAATAAAACTAGCAGTGACAAGAAAACGAGACTGCACATACCTCCATGTGACTTCTTGGTCACCTCCAACAACTAACAGTCTGCCTCGCACGGGCAGACGAAACAAGAACTTGAACCAAACAGCTGAACCTGCATCTGAAAAGGTAAGATAGGCATGAGCACTAAAATGATCAGAAGGAATTCCAAAAGTGAACCACAGAATCCATGCATTTTCTGGTTCCAAAACAGCCCAATAATACTAGTTTGAACTACAGTTATAAAAATAAGGTTTTCATATTACACTGCATTTTGAAAACTAACAATCACAAATCCATTGCCCTTATAATTCAAAAACAAGGAAAAGAAAACAAAAGAGGGGTTTATGCAAACCTTTCCAAAACAGCTACTTTGAAGTTCATTTTTAAAACCAACCATATACACAAAACTTTTCCAAGAAACACTGAAACAAAGTTCAAGGGTATGATTCCACACACAGCAAGGGCAATGGTACTAATAGTGATCGTATCAAAGGATCACAAAAGACCTAAAAACTCATAGGAAGACCAGAATATACCATACATGTGACTCATCCTGAAGGCATGCCCTAACTCGATGACGTCATAACGCCCAAACGCTCGGTATAGCCCTACCTGGCCTAACCGAGGGGCCCAATCCTCATAACAGTAATAACACAGTATTCCCCTGCTATGGGGCCACTAGCCAGTGCGTAATCTAAACTAGTGCAACAATCATTCTTAGTAAACCCCCTTACTATGCTAAGTTTCTGTGCTATGTTCACAAAGAGGTGTGTCGCGCATTCAAATAACAAGCTGTATATATATAATCAAGCACGCGACACAATTCAGCACCACCCCGACCACCTCAAGGTTAGTCCCATGCCTTAAAATAAATATTCTCAAAAGGAGGCCCATACCGAGGACCCTCTGGTCACATGATCGAAAGACGAGGCAAGGGGCCTAACCGAAGTGGGGTTTTCCAAACACACAGTTTCAAAGATGTCAAACGGGCCTTTAGCTTCACAACGCTCATCCTTTTATCAAAACATTTATTAACCCATTCAAAAACAACCACAAATACTATCTTTATACTAATGTGGCCAAACGGCCCCTTAAATAAAACATTTACCAAAACCCTTCCCAATTTCACTTTAAGTCAAGTTAAAACAACAACACCTAAGAAAGTGCCAAACGGGCTTTGACTTCCACTTTCACCCAATCACACCCCAAAATTTACAAACACCCCTTTCATTTTCCAACAACTCACCCTAGCATGTTTCCAGGACCAACCGGGCCAAACCAAGAGGAACACTTCAAAACCAATCAAAAAATTTGAAACCAAATTTTATAAATACACCCTTTGCTTTCAACCCAAAAACACCCATATCACTCAATACCACACAAGTTCATAAACCAAAATCATGTTTTTAGACAAACACCAAACCACAACCAGGTAAAACACCACATTTCATATACGAAATCCAAAACATATTTTAGACCAATTTAACAAAACATTTTTATGGGAAACCCCCCACCCAAACATCCAATTTCACCCAAAAAGAACAAGTGGAAATTTACAAACACCAAGGGCATCATATACAAGGCCTAAACCACGATTCATGTAGACCTTATCTTTAACAACACCAAATAATTTTTGAACACCATGAGAAGCTTTAAAGAGGTACCATGAAGATGCATAGAAAGATAATAATATAACGAAAACCTCAAGCATCAAGGACAAGCAATGGAAAGTAAATGCATGGATTTGCCTACCTTAATGAAGTCCAGTCGAAACTTTCTAACTCAAGCAACACCTCGCTTGCACGCGCGCGCGCACTTTTATATATATATATATACGTCCCCGCGCCATGAGGGAACACACACTCAGAAGGCGTATATATATATATATATATATATTCATACCTGGGAAAATGCGTGTGCGCACTTAGGAATGATCTCGACTCCCTGCAACAAGTCCCGACGCCTAACATTAGTGCGGCGAAGACCATTGCACATCAAACAAGACACCAAGGGCTCACATAAACCAATTGCACAGGTCATAAACACAACCAAACACTACCCAAAAGGATTTATATCTGAAACACACTCTGATATAACCAACAATATCATTTTAAAAGAAGATAACAATTATTCAAGACCAGAAGGTGTGGCATTTACATGCACATAAAAGAACGACATAAAAAAACTAATTGCGACCAATTCAACCAATATGAAATCCATACTACAAATTAACTAAGTATGTAATAAAAGTGCGAAACATATTTTAAATACTAATTAATAAAAATTCAAGCATCAAACGGATTGGAATTGAAATGAAAGGCATGAAACACTTACCTCAACCCGTGCGAATGCAACGACACCTTAACAGAAGGAAGAATATCACTCCGCGGACCAAATGCAATCCCTAGACACCGAACAAAACACGAAAATCACAAATTTGGGTTCAACCAAAGCAAACACCCACAAAAAGGAACCCTAAAAGAAGGGAAAGCTCACAAAAATGGAGTCATGCACCGAAGAGGGCATCGACAAGGACGCGCACGCCAGAGAGGGCACCGGCAGGGTCGCGGCGCCGGAACAGGCCGTTGTCGGTGAAGGAGGGAGGCTGGGAATGGAGACCGCTGGGTGTTCGTGTTTTCAGGAGTAGGGTGGAAGTCGGACGACATCCATAAACGTGTCGGACCTGCCGGCAAGGAGGAGGGAAAGGCGGAGGGCATCGCGCGAGGACAGGGGGGTTGTCAGAACTGGGAGGGGTGCGCCGGACCGAGGGAGCTGCGCTGGACCGAGGGGGAGCCGGGAGGCGAGGGCCTGGGCTCACAGCGGTGCGCGGCTTCGCTGGACCGGGGAAGAGGAGGGGGTCGGCTTGCGCGCGACCTGCAGGAGGCGGGAGGAGAGGGAAGCGGAGAGGCAGAGGCCGGAAGGAGAGGGGAGCGACACGGCGAAGGGAGAGAGCGGCGAGGAAGGGGGGGTGCAGCCCGCGGCCAGCAAGGGGGGAAAGGCGGGGCGAGTAGTCTAGGGTTTACCCCCTTTTTTCATTAACCTATAATAATAATAATAATAATAATAATAATAATAATAATAAGAAGAAGAAGAAGAAGAAGAAGAAGAAGAAGAAGAAGATGGTAATATTAATAATATTAATAACAACAAAATAGTACTAATATAAACTAAATGGTATTTAAAATGAAGTCTTTGTTTCATTTCATTTTAGATATTGATAATAATCGGTCAACCGCGCAGTCTCCAGAACCGAACGCATGGTCGCCGCTAGCGGTGCGGTGACCGCGCACCGGCCCGAGACCCGCCAAAAATATAAAACTTCGGAAAAGTTCAAACAGGGACCCAACTAAACCTCGCTCAAACGACGTGAGACCAATAAAAGAATAAAATAACTGGTATCCGTGGTCGGGGTGTGACAGGAAGCGTGCGATGGGCGGTGCCCAACTTTGCTTTTGTTATAATCAATGATCAATTCGAGATCTATACGATGATGAACGGCGTGATCCACATAATTGAATCAAAGAAATAGACAATGTATAACAACGTTAGAACCGGGAGAGAGAAGATCAACACATATTATTTATAATTAATTTAATTAAATAAAGAATTGCCTCTAAGAAATTATTTCTTCGTTGATGAATTTGGTGACATATTTGCGGTGCACAATCGTTGAGTTGTAGAAACCAAATGTAGATTTCCTCTAGCAATGATCCACACGTGTTTTAGAAATCTCTAGATGTCGCTGAAAGAATCTTCAGGTGCTAGTATGGAAGATTCTTACGCTTACGTCGTCCACCTTTGATCGTTTTGAGATCTGCTTCCAAATCATTCTCCTTGATCTAGTGGAGGAGGATTGCTCCACATTCTTAAGAGCGTTCTTGGAGGAGGGAGCTCTCTAGGTTTGAGAGGATTCTCCAAATCCGTTGAAAAACAACTAAGACAAATGAATTGGCTTAAGGAGAAAATAACATAATTGGGTATTTATATTGCTAGGGTTAAAATAAAATAATTGCACAAGTGCCCTTGATTATTTTATTTAATCCTAAAAAAACTCATGTCAAATAATAATAATAATTTTTTTTGACATACGCTTAACTTGTGAATTATAATTAAATGTTATTTAATTAAATAATATTCAATATTATTATTTTTCACCGGACCATTAAACTCGGTTCGCTATTCCTCCACAATATTTATCGGACCTTGAATAATATCTATTTATTTATTAAATAAATATCACTGCATTATTCACCAATAAATAAATAAATATTATATTTACTAAATAGCAAATAAATATTTATATGTGATCAAGCATAGGTGAATAATTATTAAATCACGTACGTGAATAATATTCACTCAACCTGTTAAATAATAAATAATAATATATATTATTTAACTGAGATGTTGAATACACTTATTGTGTGACCCTCTATGCCTCTTTCTCAGTGGCATTAGGCGAAACAGCCTAAAGTCCAAGGTTAGCCTCTAACAACACGGTAAGACACTCGTAGAGAAAGAAGTTGATGTCGCAACGACATTTCACCTCATACGGATGCTTACCGTGTAATATGGTCTCTTTATCACAATATCTCTAGTCGAGTAGGTTGCATGCAAGTGTCGTTACCCTATGCGCTCGATATCTCTTTCTTTGACTTTCCGAAAATAGAACTTGTCTATAGAACATCATGACCATGGATTTATTTAGGCTATATCATTTTCATCAAAGAGTCTCAGATATTAACTTCAGTTAAAGAACATAATGGATAAATAATTTCTCACATTATTCATTAATGCAATATTATTCGTGACACACCCAACATATCCTACCTCGCTGCGAACATCTGTCGTCATGATTTTCATCAATACATCAAAGTACGCGACTTGTAATATTCATTAATAATAATCTTAAAGTTTAAGGATCAATACACTCGTCCGCAAATAGAAACATTCAATGACACATATAAATGTGGATTTCCTACTGACGAGTCTCATTCTCATAACATCATACTGAATATTACAAAGGGTGTACATCATGAGAAGGTGTTTCAAAGTCATATGAATCTTTATCCCTGATAGCTCGTATCATTTATGTCCCTCAAATGATATCATCCGGCTATAAAAACATATATTCAAGAATAGTGTTGTGACATTTCTGGGTTCTCATCATAATGAAGAAATGTTGTGACCTTTTAGTGCGATAACTAATCTTAGGACATTATCACATACTATGTTATGCAGAAGAACAATTATGATGTGATAAGTAATTTATTAATATTCAAAACAATGAATACATGTTTATCATAAAGTACATAAAAGTTGGTTATAGGGCACCGATTCCAACAATTACCCCTACATCTTAATTTCCTCTGTTATTTATCCAATGGAAATGTCTTCAAATAAAAAACATTCATTAGGAAAGCTAGGATAAGACAAAAGATTACACATGTGAATAAAGAAGTTCCCAACAATGTAGGTTTAGAAATATTTTGGATATAATTTCACTACATACAATTTTTTTTCTTTAACTCATAAACTCGTTAGTATGCTCTCTTAAACTACGGGTTCATCTGGTTGCTCCAATTCTTTACAATCTAATGCACAACCTTTTATTCACGTGGATTTATAACATTCCGATCGTTTATCATTATCTGAACTGCCAACACATGTTTTGTTTGTTCTCTCTTTTCCATCCTCAATAATTAGTAATCATAATTGCAACATCACTATAATAAATTACTTCACAGTTAGCCATTTTTTAAGGCAAACATCAAAATTTCATTAGAGGGAAACATTTTTTTTTTGATATCCAAAATCTGGTACAAACCGCCTTTAAGTTGGATTTAGTAGCCTTTGTCATGTATGATTTTTAGTGATTCTATGGTATCTCAAACTAACATCTTATATACAAAATGAATTATCTTGTATATTATTATGTATTGCTTTAATAACACTAATATGTAGTTTCAATTTAGTAGTCTTTGTCATGTATGGTTTATAGATTATGTTATATTTATATTCCTAACCATTTTATTGTTACAAAACAATGAAATTATTTCTAACCATGCTTGTTTTAGATAGTCATCAAATTTCAAATCACGGCTGTGAATACTAGTTCTAGAATTTAAAACTGCGTATGGCACCCATCACAACGAAGCCAGCCTCGCCGTATCGTCTTGCGACTGAAATCCACCCCTCATGTGATGCGTTTCTTCACCCAGTTTGGTTTCCGCGTCCCTGAAATTCGTGATACTCATCAAAACCCACTGTCTCGAGCGATCATTGTGCGGGAGCGACTACCGAACTCAGGAGATCACTTGGGAGCGGTAGGTGTTTTTGTTCCGTTTCAGTTTGCTTTCTGGGAATCCCTGATCGTTCTTTTTGTCTCATTGCCCTTGGAATTTGATAGTCTGCGTTGTTGATTTTATCATTTTTAATCCCTTCGTTGCATGTTTCTCACCTGCTGATTGTTGCATAAGCATGATCTCCGGCTACTCGCCAGTGCTGCCTGGCTCACAAATTGCCTTCATCGTTAATCGCATGCCAAAATCTTTTTCAGATCGGAGAAATTGATTAATCATATCCTAGGAAGGGTTTGCTATGTGAGTAGTTAGTTTATGTTCCTCAGCTGACAGCTTGTTCTGTGTTTTAAGGCTGCTCGTGTTCTTTGTCTCTGGAGATGAATACGGCTCCTTCTCCATCTATGCGGCCACCGCCTCTGTGGTTCCCCATGCTCCCCCCTGATCCACCAGTGTCCAGTGCATTTTGGGGGACTTCAAATGTGCGTGAATGGCTCACAGAGTTGCAAAACACCCTAACACTAGCCAAAGCCATGTAAGCCATTATTGTATTTCGCTTCATTTTAATTGGTCATCTATGTGATGGCTTGATGCCCCCTTTCTAGTTGGGCCTGTTTCTAGTTGTGGTTGCTGGTTGCTGTGCTGTTGGGCTCTGTTTGGCAGCAATTATTTAACTGTTTACTTATCACTTATGATAAGTGCTTAGTGTTTCTAGATTGGTTTTTTTTTTTTTTGACTGAAAATTCATTTTTTTGATTTTTGAAACACTTATTGGTTAAGTGAGAACCCACCATACAAATCACTTTGAGGCCGAGTGAGAACCAGCATATCATCACAAGGAAACATTAACGGGCTGGGCAAAGAACCCTGTCCAGGACCAAACCCATCAAAAAAAAAAAAACACCACAAAACATGCGAGACCATCACTTTGTGGCTAAGTGAGAACCAAACTCAAGATCCTCCATGATCAGAAACGTCTTCATCAGATCCTCCAACACCATCCCAATTTGCCAAAGAAACCTTGGAACCAGCCCAAAGTGGGGGCGTGCACTAAGAGCAAGGCCAAAAGAGCAGAGAAGAATCATCAAATGAAATTATCAGACCCTGGAACACAAAAACAGAACCCCAAAGGGCCAAACAGCGAAATAGGGGGAGAACAGGTGAGGAAATTGCTCAATCACCGAGCGTTCCTGATGTTGCCCTCTACGACCATGTACTAGATTGGTTATTGAAAAAAGTGTTTTTCTGTCACTTTTTTTAGTGGCTTTCTTCTGAAATTTAAGTGCCAGTGTTCTTTTAGAAACTGAACAGACACCACTTATTTTTTTCAAACTGATTATAATAAATGTTAAGTGATATAAACAGTTTTCAATAAGTGATGTCAAATGGAGCCCTTGCAGTTTATGAAACAATTTTATCACTGTTCTTGGCAGGCAGAAAGAACTGGAGATGCTGTCCAGGCTGCAAGATCCTGTTGGTTTTACTGTTGATGCAGATTGCAAGTCTTGTGAAACATCGGTATCTGGGTTTTCTAAACTGTTAGAAGACAGGAGGATAGGATTTTCATCCCAGGAATCTCTCTCGGTTGAAGCTGCAAACTCTGTGATTTGTAAATTAAGGGCACAACTTGAGCCATTTAGAGTTGTCACAGATGAAAGAAGTCCGTGGGAGGAAAAAACAGCTGCAGCCAGATTAACCAGCAAAATGCATAAGTCGAAAAGAAATAAACTGTGGAGGAAAAGAAAAAGGAGACGGATTGCTGAAATGCTGTCTAAGGTAGTTATTTTATTCCCTGTCTTCCCATTTTATACTTCTATTGCTATTGTGACTTCATATCTCATGATTTTCAATAGGAGCGTGAACAATTTGATAAACTTGATCAAGAAGCTGATGAGTGGAGAGCCAGAGAGATTGCCAAGGATATTGCTAAACGCAAGGTGCATTCACATGCCATGTTGTTTTCTTCTACCGGTCTTCTCTTTAAATGCTGCATTTTCCACACCGATCTTTGTTCTTGGTGAGTTGTAAATTGTTTTACTACTATGAAATTTGACGATGACGTGTCTGAATGCATTTTTTATGCTAGCCTAACTGTCTGTCTAGCTTTAAGCTCCAATGCTTGAATCCTTTCAAAATGTATTTCTTTTCATCATTCTTTTGTATTTGTACATAAATTGATGACACTACCAATATAAGTATTGACAAGTGTGTTGAACAAAGCTAGCCTGGTAGGTGCTTTAATAACCAATGCTTTTCGGGTCTGCAGTTAGAAGAGATGAGGGTAATTGCAAAGGCTAAAGCAGAGCAGGAGAGAAGGGCATTAGAATCCGAGGTAGAGATTATTACTGCATGTTATTATGATAACTTTTCATGAGTTGTTTGGCATCCTTTCACATCATTTTGTTTGATTTTTCTGGCTATAAGCATGTTTGGGGCATGTGATTACAGAAAATCAGCTTTCATCTTCATCTCATTTATTCCATGTTTGACATAACATATGATTATTGATGTTTTTTTTTCACTTTATAAGCTGGTGTTTTTGGGAGTTGGCTGTGTTTGGTGTCACTTGACATGACATTATCATTACCTCAATCTCATATAAGTGGAATGGTGATTACTTGAGTTGGCACACAGTATGGCTCCGTATGATAGTGTGTTTGTGCCCTCCTGATTTTTTCCAAATATTTTAACATTATTTTACATTATATTATCTCATATAATTCTATTCAGTGTATCTCCAATCATTTCAAAAAAAGGGTTCCACCACCTTAAGTTTCCATTAATCATTTAATTTATTTCACAGTGGTTTTTGAGAGATTATGTGTTTTTTTTTGTTTTTTCGGTTTCCTTCTTATATTTAGTCATATATCATATTATGGTATATATCATATTATGGTTTGGTGTCAGCTTGAGCTGATCCTGGTTGTAGAAAAGCTGCAAGAGTTGCGCTCCATCAGGATCCAGAAGTTAAAGAGGCAAGGTAAGCTGTTTTCTCTCTTGTTCAAAAAATATAAAATAGTCCGATCTTAGTCAAGGATGAATCTCATAAACAATCATCAATGCTCATAAATGGTGCATGACATAAAATTCCAGTTTCTGTACTAGATGGTCCTCTCTGACCGGATATGCAAACTTTTACTTTCAGAGTTGATGCAAACTGTTTTTACCAATTGCAAATCCGATTACAACGTGACGAAAGCTGGATTACTGCCTTTAATCCAAAATATATAAAGGAAAAAAAGTTGGAGGCAGGTGGGCTGGAGGCGCAGGCCAGTTAGGCAATCGGGCTTGGATCGTGCGTGCATGGGTGCTGGAGGTCTTTGGCCTAGGTGTTCCTGCATGAGAGTCCATCAGCAAGTCTTGCTGCTGGTGGCAGGTTGTTGCATAGGGGTCTAGGGGTGCTACTGTGCTTGTGGGGGCAGTATTGTAAAAATAATAAGAGGTTGTTAGTTAGTTAGTTAGTTAGTTAGTGGGGTTGTTAGTAGATAACAAGCAGTTTGCCAGCTGTTAGGAGAGGGGTTGTCTAGAAGGTTCTAGTGGAGTCCATAAATAAGGGAGTGGTGGTCTGTGTGTGGACTGATTGTATTTTGGGGAGTAGTCAGCTGCTGCTGATCGGTGGGTTAGGCCACAGGCCTTGGGAGCAGCGCCTTCCAGGGAGTTTCTTCTTCTCCTCCTCCTCCTTTCTTCTTCTATCTTCCTACTGTATTTTTCTACTGCTTTTAATAGAAGTACCTACCGTTTTTCTCTCTCCCAATTGATTCCTATCATTTGGTGCTTTCATTGAGAGATTTCTGTGGAGAGAATCTTGAGAGAGGAACTCAAGGTGTTTCTTGATATAAAGGTTCTTGATCGAAGCTGCCAGAGCAACTGAGGCGGATGCGTTGGAAGAAGCAGAACCTGGTTCTTCTGGTTGAGAGAGCAGACGCTGCAGAAAGAGGTGACGCTCCAGTAAAAAAAGAGAGAGAGAGAGAGAGAGCGACGTTGTAGAGGCGTTGGGCTCGCAGCAGGTTCTTCAATTCTTACTACTCACAATGAAGCTGACACACCAACTGTACCTATAATCTTTGAAATGGTCAGAAGTGAGAGACTGGTGTGTATGGAGGATCAAGTGCGAGAAATCTGGGCAAATTTGGCTAAGTTGGAAATGAGTTGGGGGGAGCGCAATGGTCAAGCGTCGATACCAGAATTTTCTAGACAAGAACCTGTGAATTGGATTATGGAAGCTGAGACATATTTTTCAGACCGCCAAATTCTGGAACAAATGAATGTACCAATGGCCGAATTGAATATGCAAGGAGCAACTTGGGTTTAGAATTTCTTGTTGGAACCTCATAAGAGTGGACTTACCTGGATGCAATTCAAAGAAAAGTTGCTCTGGAGATTTAGCGGGACAACATCAAAAGAAGAGGAGGCAGTAACTTCTCAAGCTGAGACTAATTTGTCCTTATTACAGATGCAAACTGGATTGGTGACATGTGCCGAGGAGAAACCGGTAGATACCAGTCCTGTGCAGTTGTGGCCTGAGGAATTGCAGAATACGCCAGCACGAGCACAAGAGGGCCACGTGCAGGGAAGAGAATGCGTACGACAACACAGAAACAGCTACTGGAGGTGTTGATCGGAATAAAGATACTGAACTAAATGACTGAGTATTGTCAGACACAGAACGGACTGAACAAAGAATGAGTACGACAGAATGGGAAGAGCGGCGTGGTATCCATCCAAAAAGCTTGAGGAGCTGGAGCATTCAGAAGAAGCTGCAGAATATGCGAAGTAGCGAATAGTACAGACTCATTTGGATTCTTTTACCTCCAATGACGGTTCTTTACAAGGAATTCTGGTCGTGCCTGAATCAATCTTACCTCTGTGCCAACCGGGCCAGATGGAGGTGTCATTTGTGAGGGAGGCGAAGGTAGAATGCAAGGATGAATGAGTAGAACCGAAGACTGCAAAAGAGGGCAACAAACAATTGCTCTAGGGAGCTGCGGAGATGAAAACTTGCTTGACAGAGCAGGAAAAGCTAAAACTGCGGCATGTTGCATTGGAGTTCTCACTTATGTGGGGTGACGAGTTTATTTAGAAGAAGACGTTGAAGCCTCTTTTGCCTTCCTCGAATCAGCCCAAAACCTATAAACCATCCAATCTTGTTAATGAATCCAAGACACCTTATGCTGAAGCTAAGAAACGCATGCAGGGAAATGGCAGCGGCAAATTCTCACCTAGGATTCGGTTGGTAGTTGTTGAGAAGATAGAGGTAGGGGACCAAAGGGAGGACATAGTGAGTAAAGAACCTCCACACCATAAGGAGTTTCGTCGCATTCCTAGTACCGACGCTATGGAAGAAGTGAAGGTTGTTGCCAAACATGGAAAATGGGTTCCCTTAATTGACCTTGCCAAGTATGGCATTAAAGACATGGGCATGCAGCAGTTCTATTCCAACTGCCAGGCATTGCACACTTAGGTCACTGTACAACAAATTCAAAATCCTCTTCTAAAGGCAATAGCAGTTGCATCAATTTCTACAACAGTGGAAACTATCTCGGAAGCTCAGCAACATTTACACCTTGAGGACAAGGTGGTTTTTCAAGACAGCGGGAATGATAGGAAGGTGGGCTGGAGGCGCAGGCCAGTTAGGCAATCGGGCTTGGATCGTGCGTGCATGGGTGCTGGAGGTCTTTGGCCTAGGTGTTCCTGCATGAGAGTCCAGCAACAAGCCTTGTTGCTGGTGGCAGGTTGTTGCATAGGGGTCTAGGGGTGCTGCTGTGCATGTGGGGGCAGTATTGTAAAAATAATAAGAGGTTGTTAGTTAGTTAGTTAGTGGGGCTGTTAGTAGACAACAAGCAGTTAGGAGGGGGGTTGTCTAGAAGGTTCTAGTGGAGTCCATAAATAAGGGAGTGGTGGTCTGTGTGTGGATAGATTGTATGTATTTTGGGGAGTAGTCAGCTGCTGCTGATCGGTGGGTTAGGCCACAAGCCTTGGGAGCAGCGCCTTCCAGGGAGTTTCTTCTCCTTCTCTTTCCTTTCTTCTTCTATCACTTCTTCCTACTGTATTTTTCTGCTTAGAAGTACCTACTGTTTTTCTCTCTCTCCCAATTGATTTCTATCAGTATTTAACTAATTTTCTTGTAAAACGGTTAATTATTCCTTGCATTTTGTGCCATTGGCAGCAATATTACTAATGGGATGTTTGGTTGATAGAATCATTGGGAATGGAATGTGGTAGACAAAAAATAGCAGTCTGGTTGGTTGATTTTCAAACAGTATTATTAAATGTCAATTATACCCTTGAGTTGAAATAATATCTGAAGGGGAAGGGCATAATGGTCTTTTTAGTCCCATTCCTATCCCTAAGAAGCCTAACAGACACCCGTTGAGGTTTCTGTTCAATTCCATTTCATCGCATTCCATTCCAACTGATTCTGCAGACCAAACAGACCCCTAATGATATGTGATACTTGTGTAAATGTAACAGGACATTTTTTGCCCAATGAGGATGACAAATTTCTTGAGAGAGTTCGAGTTGCAGTTGAGGAAGAGGAGCAGCAAGCAGTGGCAGCAGCGGACATGGCAGCTGCCAAGGACGCCATTGCAACTGCTGAGGAATCTCGGAAAATTATACAAGGAGGGCTTGAATCAGAAGAAATGAGCACTGAAAATGTTCATAAAGGAAGGATTGAAGATCTAAGTATTGAGGATGAAACCCGAAGCGTCTCTAGCGCAGTCCATGTGAAGGAACCTCAAATGAAAGGGATTGAGCGGCGGGGATATGTGTGGGCCAATGAATCTGTGGCTAATTTGCCGCCAGAGTTCTATCATTATTACCATGGCAGCAATACTGACCTGGGTACACTTATCGAGGTGATCATCTATAACATGAGACATGCCTTGTCTGTCTTGTAGGGCAAGCCTGCCAAACATGTTCTATTCAAGGAAAGTGACACAAAGATCATGGGATCAAATTAATTCTGGTCAATGATCTTAAATTTAAGTGCTACTAATGTTGTTTCTTCAAGGTTTGACTGTTCAAAGATTCCATTTGACATAAAGTCATCCCTTTATTTTCCAGGTTAGAAACCAGTGGGATGCATACATAAGACCAGGGGGAAGGTAGGGTCTCCGATCTTCAAATCAGCCCCCACTTCCCTCTCTCTGTTTCACATGCTGATTTGCATCTGATTCCTTAAATTATTTTATTTCATTTCTCTGCTCGTAACCAAAATAAAATGCTTTCAGTACAAAATCACATGATGGCATGTTTTACCCATATTGGGCATAATTTGATGCTCTATTATCTCCCAGTTATTGTTGTGAACTTGTGCTATTCTCCAATAAATCACCTAACATATCAAGATCTGAGATTTTCTTGAGTAATGGAGAGTTCAGTGTGGAATATTAACTACTGCAAATGTGTTACATTACAGAATGAGACATGCAAATGTTTTTTTGAGTAATGGAGAACTTATGATTTCAGAAGCTCTGTTTGGCTTTCTTCTAATTTTCTGTTTATTGGCCCCTTCAGCCGGATTCCTGGTCACTGGGTTCAACCACCACCTCCAGCAAATGAGACATGGGCTTCTTACTTGGTAAGATCAAAGTAAATAACCTTCCTTGTAAGTGAACTGGTGGTCAATTGTCCAACATGCCATCATCTCTCCAGGTATCATTTTATACGTTTTGAATGCTTCTTCATTGATTTAAAATTGTTCTTTTTCAATTTGTTCAAACCTTTTTCAATGTAGATCTGGAAGCCACAATTTTCCTTTTATTTCCCTCATTCTCTGTTTCCTTCTTGCTCATATTTAGTAAGGTCTGGTTTGATTCTTCGTTAATGAAATGTTATGTGATAGGATTCAGTGAGGTTGGATAAAATGAAAAATGATAAATTTTTGTTACACCATTTGGTTGGACATTATAAACACGAGAATTAAATAAAGTTACTAGCCAAAAAGACACATTTGTCTATATTGAAAGGGTGTTTATATATATTTTTAAATATTGATGAAGACAATTTAGTGCCCAAGAACTAAGAATATCATCAAAATCATCATTTCTTTAACCAAACATGATCCAAGTTGAGAGCATCCAACAAATAGGAAATAGACACATGATCCAAGCCATCAACATGGGATTCATTGTAGAGATGCTATCAAATTGTGTTGTTACTGACTTGGTTATTAGCATATAAGCTCCATTGTTCATATAAAGGGCTTGATGAAATTTAAGGAACAATCAAATATTTGGATAACTTGATTCTATTTGGATAAATTTAAGTGCCAGCCATCAGTCAAGCTTCACCATATTCAAGGAAGAATCAAATGTCAAATCTTGCGTTCTCATTTCTTGTATCTTCCCACTAGTTTTCCTCCAGAAAGGCTGGGTTTTATCTCAGAATGCTGCCATCTATGCCTGTCAGTGTTTCCAAACTTGAGAGGAATGACTGGCTTGGTGTAGGAATTTCCAGGAAAATTTCTTCTCTCCCTAGGAAGGGCTTGGAGTTCTGGCAACCAGTATGCCACATATTCCCCCTCTGGATCATACGCCTTTGCCTGGAAAACATAACATCACACCAGTCTAGCAGCCCAAATTCTGTTTTCTAATGCACCATTTGACAACACTTATTGAAAATTGCTTGCAACACTAGTCACTCACAATAATCAGTTCAAAAAATTAAGTGCTGTTTGTTATGTTTCTGATAAAGCAATTGCACTTCAATTCCAGAAGTGCAATAAGCAGCCCTCAATAAGTGTGTCAAATGGATCCTAAAACTGAATTATCTCCTGCTTTCATTTTTAGGATCAAGCTTGGGAAATCTGGAAAAATTACCTGCTTGGGGATGCTAAAATAGCGATCCTCTCTTGGATCATTCCCAACACCTAGTTGTTGTGCCATCCAAATAAAAGAGAGAAAAGTTTATTACCATGAAGTGGGAAGCAAAAAGCGACTTTAGGAGATCCATATCCCAATTTTACCATAAAATTGCCTACCTGCACCATAGGCCCAGTTTCCATAATTAGAACAGGGATCGTAATCCAGTAGGCAAGTCTCGAACCATTCCGCTCCCATCCGCCAATCAATCCTCATGTCTCGGACCAGAAATGAGCACACAATCTATTGAAATCATTCGTTAATTTACAAGTTGCTAGGCTAAACAGATGTCTTTCAGCTGTACCTGTCGGCCTCTGTTTGACATGAACCCAGTTTTTGAGAGTTCTTTCATGTTAGCATCTATTAGGGGGTACCTGAAAGTTTTTTAATTTTTAACTTGGTTTAGAATTGGCCCCACGGTGCAAAAAAAATATCTGTACTGACTTTCCCTTTTGAATTTAACAGGCACCATGCCCAATTTTTATGGTGAAGCAACATACCCTGTACAGCCATCTCTCCAGGATTTGAATAATGCTTCATCTTGAATCCATTTAGCCTCCACTTTTCTTGGACCACCTGGAGGTAAAATTGAGGCAGGAACATGGAGACATCATTTGGACTAAATTATTCTACCAAAAAACACCCCTACTAAGGGTGTGTTTGTTTGGTACATGTAAACTTTTTTAGAAAACAAAAAACAGAATGTTTTCATGTACTGATCACATCTTTTTTATTTTCTTGAATGTCAACACTTGCATGGACTGTGTCTAGATAACTAGATAGGCAGCTTAAATCTGTACCTAAATGAAAAAGAGAATTTCCATATTTGGCTGATATGAACCTGAAGTAGTCTCTCCAAGTAAGTTCAAACAGTACCCTGGAAAGAACCATAACAATGAATTCCAACAAAATCACAAGTTCAATAAATGAGCTGAAGCCTCATCCCTTGATTTTTTCCCTTTAGGTGAACTTGAAATCCATCAAACATGAGATTTCCACAAAATATGCATATCATTTCAGCATCCGGGTGAGGCAGCAGATCCTCTTCAGAATTGGAGAGATTGTAATGTTCATGAACTATCATGTTGCTCATAGGGGGAATCTTACCAGTATGTAGAATCATTTGCCTGTCGTTCGTTCTCGTATCTCTTCACCTGAAATTGCATCAAAGTCCTAGGTAAGAGAAGCCGCCTCATCTTTTTGTTACCAAAACATTGAAGCATTACAATTTCTTCAACCTCTGCATAAATGAACCGCGGAGAGAGGCTTCCTGAAGCCAGCCATGGTGAAAACTTGGTGGAATAATCAGATCCCAACAGCCCATTCCTGGTTTCCTTGTAAATCCTTAGCAGGTCCTGTAAATGCATCAAGTCAAGAAGATGGTCTACTGATCAGGGCAGGGTACTTCATCATCTGGAGTTTCCTTTATTTTTATATAGAAAGCAATAAATTCCCAGTTCCCTTACATTCTTCCAGAAGTATTCATGTAGTCTACACATGCCTGCGCTTTCTCCTCCAACAAATCTCAATCCTTGGCTGACCTGTGTCAACAATTAGAAATAAATCCAAAGAGCTGTCATCAAACTCCATACAAGACAGTTTCTGCATAATCCTTTGACAGAAACCTGCCTTGCTGTAATGGAGCCCAAGTTGTTCAATGGAAGGAATGCACCCCCAGTCCTCAATGCCTATCAATGGACCAAGCGATTTGGGAGTCCTAATGCAACCCCGGATTGTGCACTTGGATTCAACAGACTGGAATATGCTAAATTGTTAATGCTTTCCATTCAAGATGGCATGGTACTCAAGAGATGAAAGTATATGTCCAAACCTTACGAAACTGAGTATACACATCGGGTAACCCCATGATATCGAATGGGAGGTCGTCAATGTGATACATGGTGCCGCCCCATATCAGCTGTAGTTTAGAGTGGGTTGTTTGCCGCAGGCGGCAGCTGACCAGTCTTTCAACATTCACCTCTTCACTGCAAGTTTCTCTGTGTGCAAAAATCTGGTAACAGGGAGAGATTGGATGGCCAGATTTGTGAACACATGGGCTGGATTCTAATTACAAGAGATCTTACTTTAGTGGAGGGATTAGGGGAAAGTTTGCTGACCGTGTGTGCTTGGAAAGTTTCTGCCAGAGAAGGTAGAATGTCCTCCGGTTTGCCTCGTTGAACGAGCAAGTCCAGGCCTCGCTTGATCAGGTTCTTCTTCAGGTCAGCCAAGCATTCTATTAGAAATTGAGCCCTCAACGCTGCCAAGAAACACTGGTTTCAATTTTTATCAAACAGCATTACCAAAGGACAAGACAAATTCAAGAAAGCTAACAGATAGCCTAATTATCATAATCGTTAACAAATGGAGCACGAGGTTTTCGCTACGGCTTCCATTTTGCCTCAGTTCATCCGATCACCAGGCCATAGGGCATCGCTGCAACATAACTTGAACCTCCAGTTTTTGAATGAAGAGATGCGAGAAGCCGGGGCTCACCTCCGGTCTTGGGGAACCCAAAGTAGTGCGTGACGCTGAAGGTCCGGGGATCGACGCAGTACACCGGCAGCACGGCATCGGAGGAGAGCCAGGCGTTGTACAGAGCCTCGTTGTCCAGAACTCGAAGGTCGTTCCGGAACCAGACGATGGCCGCGCCCCGGCCGCGTCGCAGTGCTCTGGTCCGAGGGAGGCGGAGCGTACCTTTCGAATGTTCGATCTGCGATGCGCTCCGTCTCATGGGGCCTCGCATCAGGAACCTGATGAGCTGCGGATGAAGATGATGATGGGCGAGGGGTGAGAATCATGACGGGGAACAGGTTTGAGCTCGGAGTGGATTTGGAATTTGACGTTGAGGAGATGAGCTTCCGCAGGGGAAGAAGCATGGTAGTTGCAGGCAATCTTGTTTCTCCTCGCTTTCACCTCCATTTTTGAGAGGGCGGGGGAAATCGTGGATGGCGGGAGAAGGATTATTAATTAAGTGCGTTCGGTGATTGACACGTGGGTGGCGGATTTTGAATGACGTGGACTTTTTCTAGCCTACCGTACTCCAGGTACGTAGTCTTTTTTTTTTGTTCCCAAATATAATTCTACAAATTATTCTAAAAATGATAAAACAAAAACAAAATTGGGCCACTTTCGTTATTAATGATTGAATAATTTAAATGTTTCTTTAAACATTAAAATCACCAAATAATTAATCATCTGGATTTTGGATCATTATACAAAATTTCTAGCAATTTGATGATATCTCGATTTAAATAAATTGAACATTTCTCCATCCAAAATCTGAAATAAACGTTCCTCTTGAAGTCAGTGGGCGGATAAATCACTCCGATTTTTTATTATTATATTACTTGTTTGGTAAACAAAATTTGCAATTTATATAAATGAAGTGAAAAGGAAATTAAATTAGAAGGAAAAGAAAAAAACCGACGTTCTTGGTGAATAAAAAACCTTGCCTTGTAACCGCTATTAATTTCTTTGTTTAACAAGTTCTTTTATTAATCAAAAAAATTATTTAGAATGTTTCACTCAATTTCTTTTTTACACATTATTACATCGTTTAACATAAATATCCATTAATACAACATAAAGATAGTAAATGGCTACTGTTTTTGGAAGACTGTTCTTAATACATAAAAAGAAATTAAAAAATGACATTTTTATTTTGTTTTTTATGGGGACCTAAAATTCATTCGAGCTCTTGAATCTGCCTAGGATAAAATAACTTGGAGAGTACATAAAAGAAAATAGTGACCTAAAATGTTCAGTAAAAGAATAAACATGATATGGAAACATGTGAGTGATATAATATGATATCATAAAAGAGAAGTCATGAGTAATCACAGGGAAGCATAACATAAAAAACATGATATCATAAGATCATGGTAACATAGGAAATGTGACAGCAACATATAACATGAGTTGAAGTTAACTGTCTAGGCATTATCACACATGACGAACAAAATTCCATAATGGATTAGGTTTACTTCATAACCCCATATATGACGTCTCATGAGACTATAACATTACCCAATGCATTGAAGCACTATTTGAGAGTACTCATCATAACACGTTCATGATCTATGTGTGTCACATAAAGGAATCAGATCATAAGACATAACATAAAAATTACCTATGAAAAGAAAATGAGTTACATAATCTTACTTCATATCATAATCAAAGAAAATTTCACAGTGAAGGCATTTGAGAAATGATCTTAAGACATGCATTGCCCCCATCAAAGGGAGGGTGAGAATGATATATATGTAAGAGACATATATACAAATTTTAAAAGCATTCCATAACATTAAAGGTTGTTGTCGTTGATGAATATAAATATTTTTAAAATGATTATTTTTTTTTGAGGAAAATAACTTTTTGACTTTGAAAATCAATTTTGAAAAACTAAAATTCACAAAATATTGTGGAAATCATTTTCTTTGAAAATATCATTGTGAACTTATAATGGAAACATCCAGGCAAATAATAGTCATGATGGCGGAAAATACTGCTCATATCATACACGTTAAAACAAAGATTCTTTTCACATTTTTGTAAGAAAAGCCAAAAAGTGCTTGTCGGATTTTCTTACAAACATTTTCTCAATCATTTTAAATACCAAAGGGAGGAAAATGATACTATTGTTGGTACCAGAGCAGGCAGTGGAAGCCGATGGCCTAAAGATTTTAAAATTTTATCATCGGAGCGACAAAACTTGTCGTCTCCGGTGATCCGAGTCCCGGTATGGTCTGAGAATCTCATGTGGATTAAACAAAGCATAGAAAATAAAATAGAATGAGTACCTCGTTCGATTTGAAGCGCGCTCGATTGCATCTCGTCGTCGGTGATCATTGCTCAAAAGATTCGAAGTCGAACCCCTCTAGATCGTCCACACACGTTTTAAGAATTCGCGCGCACGTTGTTCGTCGAATTTCGAGTGCTAGCGCGGAGCTCTGACAATCTCTAAGACGTCTCGACGATCACCACAATCTCGTGCCTTCGATCCGTCAAAGGCGCCTTGGACCGATCACTCATGAGAGACCTGCTCTCTCTAGGAAGCGAGAGGAGAGAGAGACTCATTCCGAATGAATGAACGATACATGGAATGAGCCTCTCCTCCCACTCATAAAGTGAGGTTCTGATACCCGAAAAGGGTTCCCCGACCCCCTAAAATATAATGCCCACTAAATAAGTAATAAATAAATAATTATGACAAACTAACCATGTCATAAATATTATTTATATTTTATCACATACTTGTAATATATAATAAATACATCACATGATAAAACTGTGTCATTTAACTCGACTCGTAATTTCTGCTAATATTAAACAAACCTGAAATATTAATATAATATTCGTTCGTATAATATTTTTTTCCTCGTATTCACTAAATACCTTATGAATACTTTTAATAAATAAATTCAACCCAATTATTCTATACTTGAATAATAATGAATTTATTTATTTATTGGTGATCGTTAGCACTTAGACAATTCTTTGACCCCATGGTGGGGTCCTCCATGTCCCGTATACCTATTCCCCAGAATAGGACAGATTCTTGAATACGTTATTTCGTGTCCCTCTAGGCCTTTTTCTCGATGGTAATGATTAGTATTCACAAACCAAGAGTGAAGTCTAACAATCCATCAAGCTCTCTGAAGAGATAAAGAATATTCATAACAACGACGACCAACCCACGAACACGCACTGTGTAATATAATCTCTTTGTCTTTCAATATCTCATAAAGCATGATACGCACCAGTGTCATCGCTTTTTCTTACTTTATTTTTTGTTGATCTAACTGAACGGACTTGCCTCCAACTACCTCAACTAATGATTTATGATGACACTACCATCCTAATCAGTCTGGCCTAAGATATAATTTTCTAAACTCGGAAACAACAAATTCTATCTTGACCATTCAACCAATATCACAACGCCAATGACACACCTAACACAACCTACTTTTCCACGAATTCATTGTCATGGTTTTTACCTTGCATCAAAGTACGCGATCAAATGACACACATTGATAACAATCTCAAGTCAGGAGATCAATACACATGTCCATAGATAAGAACAACTAATGACACATGAAACATGTGATGTTTCTATTAGTGGATACGTCCTCATGATCTCACCTACCAGAGATCACCAAGTGCAAACTTCATGAGAAGAAGTCTCAATGCTTATGAGCCCTCATCACTTGATAGTCAGACATCTACTGTGTCCAGTCAGTATGATGTATCTAGACCATAAGACATATGATTAAGATTAATGTCATAGTATCTCGAGGTTCTCATTATAGCTTGGGATATGCTATAACATTTTGATACGACAATTAATCTATGGACAATACCATTAAATATTGGACGCTGAAATGTATACACTATAATAGTAAATGCACATCATGCATATCTCACTGTATACATTAAATGGTAATTGAAAAGTACCGTGGGTCTAGGGAACCCACTATTACAACACTCTCACTTGTACTATAACCAACTTGCTATCTATCCTTGTTAGCTCTCACATGATTAAGATCATGTTTCTGTTGAGTCGTGACTTAGTTGCCGAGTCAACCACGTCTCCGATGCGTGACTATTCTGCTATGTGCAACCTCACCTCCTTGAGTAAGACTCCTCAAGAGATGTTAACCCCGAGTATATTTCCTTTTGTCCATTGTCTAAACTTGAAATCTTGGCTAGTAAGAGTATCATAATTTACATTATGACAATACTTTACTTATTTGGTGTGATTCCAAGAATTGGAACAAATTGTTGTGTATTTTACACTGCTTCTTTAGCTGCCTCAGAAGCTGCAACGTACTCGGTATTTATAGATATGACTACCACTAGTTTGAATGAGCTTTTCTCACTCATTACCTTAGTCTAACTGTGATATTAGATTATATTGATCTAAAGGAAGACTAGTATGTGTCCCCTCAAAACTAGCATCCCTTCCTCTCCACATACCAGATACACATCTTTTGTACTTGCTCAAGTACAATCAGATAGTTCTGACTTCTTCCCTAGTAGTTCTCCTGGATATAACTGATATTGGCCTACTATAAAGTATATACTAACAATATCATATCATGTACATATCACGACTTATGTAATTGATCCATCCCAGAAGCATATGTAATTATACTCACCACATTAATATCCTTCTACGCACAATGTATGTCTTCTTGGAAAGATTTATGCCATGTGACATTGGCAACAATTATCTCTCGAATTGTTCCAACTTGTATTTTTCAATACAATGTCAGTATATACACTATTGTCTAGGTCTAAGCAATCGTTAGATCTACCTCATTAGATCATGTTACCTATAACTTAGGTTGCTACTTTAAGTCAATCTTTGGAGTATTTCTCTCATTCTGGTCTTAACTAACTGTAAGACCAATAACTATTTTCCATATGTTATCCAACATGTTTGACTTGGAAAACAATGATGCTCCCACTAACCTCTGGTAGACACATGGAAAAGATTCATTCCAAATTAATATTCTATGATCTTATTACTTACTATTAATCATGAACCATATTTCAGTAACTTGCACCCTTATTGGCATTCTATGATGTCACCATCTCTTTCTGGTTGCATTGTATAGACACCTTCCATGTTTGGTGGTCTTAAGATCCAATGCTCAATAAAATGATTATTGAAATTATCTATGACAAGTAAAATTCTAATGGATTTAGGCATAACGACTCGGTGTTTACCAATCGAGCCTTATTGGTACCACACTTGTACTACCCATGTATCATCTCACTTGAATATCCACCATAACACTCAAAATAATAAGCTCCTTATACTTTGATACATGGAATCTATTATTGAATTTTAATTGATATTGTCAATCTTAGCTAATTTCTATATACTACTTATATGAGTTATTATTCTCAATGAATAATTTATCACCGACCGTGATGAATATAAAACCATCACTATAGTTCCATCCTTCCTACATAGTATGTGTCTCTGGAACATTCTATTTCCATAATCTCTTGTGGAACTTGTTTCTATGTCATCTATTTGTGCATTTCTAGCATTGATAAACCTTAACCAATCTTTCTCCCACTATCTCAAATAGAGATGTGCACCCTTTTTATAGAAATATAGTCTATAACTTGACTATATATTTTCTATCATAGGGATTTTTGTAATATCCTTAGAAAACTTTAGGATGATTACTATAGATGTACAATGTGTTTTTCTTGACGAAAGTTTGTTTATATCCCCAACAAACTCTTTGCATCTAAACACACATTCTTATGACATAATGGATTTTCATCATACTATAACTCATATGATATCCATTTTGTCATGATAGTTGATATATGATTGTGGTATAATGCTGTTATTTGCGTTACATGTCTTGAAAAATAATGGAAGTATCTGTAATGGATATAAGTTGCAACATTGATACTCATTTTACTTACATCGTGTCTCTAATGTGTACAAGGAAATGTGCATTTAGGAATTGCTCCATGCTACATTTTTTGTTCAATGTTAACATGTAAGTCTCTTCATCGATTCTTCTTATTAGCATCGCAACTCTAATGTGGGTAAGATAATGTGAATTTAGAAATTACTCCATGATACATTATACTGTTCGATGAATGTTGGTCAAGATATTCTTCGGCACACCAGCCCAAAGCAACTCATATATTCTGACCATGCATATAACATTTAAAAGAATTTTATGAAGTATATTTACCACTAGCTTACCCTTAGAATAGTTCACGCTTTCTAGCTGAACTAATTCCAAAAACTTTGTGTATTACCTTTATTTCTAATGGTTTCTTTGTCCAAACTAAATAAGTATATACATCAATAATACCTAAGGTTTTATCCCCAATGAGTCTAAATACCATACTGGGTATATCATTGATGTCCACTTTTAGTTTTACTTGACAAAGAATTATCTTTTCACAACTGAGTATATAAGTCTTACATTTTATATTCATCATGTATTACCTATGATTCATGTATCACCAAACTATTACTTGAGTATTTGACACCACAAAAAAAACTCATTCCAAAACTAGAATAATGTCTCATTATGTCTAAAGGACACGCGAGATAAATGTTTTTGTAATACTTAAATAAAATTTCTACTAGAATCATTAAACCTGACAATTAGAAGTTGTGTGCTTCTCACCGCCGACTTAGGAACCACCCTTTCTTAGCCGCTTGAAGTATACACCTTACTTTTAGTAATTTTTTTATACTTACTTGGTTACTGTATTTAAATACATATATGTGATTGACAGATTGTATTTAATACCCAAAAAGTATAACTGAAACATCACATATAATTGATGAATATACCTAAAGAAAAAACAACTAGCTTTTTTGATTCATTTTATTGCATTTAAACTTTCATAGATTTATTTCATGATATGCAAAGAAAATAAACTTCTGTTTAATATCTCTTATTTGAAGGATGCTATAAAGGTGCTTTTGACGTCACACTTTCCATTGGCCTTTTTACCTTGTCTTTCCACTTGTTCTTCATAAGAGCTAAAGATTATACTTTCTTTAAGTGCTTATTTACTTGGTGAACCTTACCTAGAAGGTAACAAAATGTTTTTCTCTATAATGTTTGTTTTATAATCTTAAATGAAACTGGAGTAAATGGGTGAAAATGATATGAGAAAAGGATCAATTGAAAGATCGTGTTCCATCTTTCAATTTACACATATCCAGTGTCATTATCACCTATTCATATCTGCACTTCTCTTTCTCCTCATAAGCTTCTCGGAGCTGAGACTACATGTAATATCATCACTGTCTTGGTGTAGTATCCACAACTCATATTGGACGTTTGATGGTGACATTATGACATAACCATAACATGCGTTATACACGAGTCCCCTACAACCATTTTTCTCACTCTTTCTTCTTGAGGTTTCTTAATAGGTATTGGAGACACCAACACCTCAAATTTCTTATGTAGTACTTTGCACAAGCGCATGTACTACTCTTGGAAACTCATGCCAGTTTGAACATGTTCTTTGTCTAATAATTATTGCAGTGTACTTGTGATATTTCTTGTCATTTTCTACAAAAATAAAATATATCATATTCATAATTTTATCTTGATTACCGATTTAGACATTATTTATTATTTAAATCATTAAATGTCTCCCACTATTTTATCGAAGTCTAGAAACCCTCTGTACTAGAATCAGAATACTCTGTCGATTGAGTATTATAGTGGCAAAGATCCTTGAACCTCTCCTCATAATCTATAAGCTATGGCTACGTCACTATTCAGAGAGTTCAAAGTAGACATTTGAATGGTTAACCACATTAAATTGTGGCTCCTTGATCTATTGAGTGAAGTTCCAACTTCAAAAATCAAAAATTGATTTACTCAATGCTTACCTCTAAAATTGCAACAATCTAGCTATGACAACTCATTTGATACCAAATTCAGTTAAGTCAATCCATCGCCCTCATAAGAACTCCCCAGTGGTAGGAGACACCCTCAATTATAACTGATCGAGCACCCCATACATCTGGTTTTGTTCAAATTCAAATGATGGAAGATGTTTGCGATTTAATATTTCTTTGAGGGGTTTTAATATATTTTCGACGAATATAATCCATTTCTATTAATCTATTCATTGTATCTTGTCGTTCTCATAAATGAACATTAATAGAAAAAACATTCATCGCGTCTTTATGCATTTTACTACTTATTATTTTACGTGTTTCTCGCTATCATGAAAATTCATAAAATAATAAACAAATACATAAAAGAAATAAAAATACATGACAAGTCTTGAACATCTAATATTGGTTGATCCATTTAAACTTAATGGACCAACCATGACCTAGAGGAATCATGCACGAGACGTGGCTTGAATCATGATGCAGCTCATCCCTGTTCAATGTCCACTTCTCGTCTGGATTTCACCTTGATTTGGTGTTGTCTGCGACTTATAACATCCTCGTCATAGTTCAAATATACTCGCACGCAGACAAGGGGGTCTCAAGAGTACAAAATATAGATAACTAATTTTTTATGGGTACGTAGACCCTTATACATATTAAAAGATAAAAAATGATGATGCACAAACCATTTTATTTAGTTACAATCATCACACATAGTTAAATAAATAAATAAATAAATCATACATTCAAGGTTGGTCAATTGCTTAAGACTGATCGATATATACAATAAACACGTGATAAAATCAAATTACTATAAATTTAAAGTATGAGGGAAATTTAAATAAATTAAATGAATAAATTAAATTCAAATAATTTATTCAAATATTTTATTCAGTCCCAATATTAATTTAATTTTAATTCCAAAAATTAAATTAATCAATCAATTTAATTTAATAGATAAATTAAATTAATTTTTTGGAGTATTAAAATATTATATTTTAAACCAAAATCAATTTTTAATTAATTTTGATTATTTAAATTATTCCTGAGTCCCAAAAACCCCGTGCAAAGTCAAAGGGGGTCGGGCCAACCCCACACAGACCCGTTCCAGGCTAGACAAACCTCGTGTAGAGGTATTCTAAGCCAAACACATCCGGCCTGACCTGTCTCGAGTTGGGTGGATCCGCCTAACCTCATTACAGGGTAGATCAGGTCAGAAAATACCTACTGAAGTTTGGATCGTGGATGGGTATGGGGTTTTGCAGGATCTGCTCATGACTAAGCTCACTTGGTCGGTCCGAGGTCGCGATAAAACCCGATCCAAGAGTCGTGGGGGGCCGACGGTGGATGACTGATCTAGCAGGCTGGGTGACATCGTGACGGTGGAGCTCACGCGAGGAGGCCTTGTCTGGTCGGAGTGTTCCATGTGTGGGGTTTCCTCAGTACTGTCCGTACAGACGGAACCTCGACCGTGGGAGGTGGTAGTGATGCTGCCGGTGATGGGAGCGCATAGTGTAGTGAGGTTGGCCGGTCGCCTCGGTCTGGTGGAGCGCAGTGCGTGACTGATCTGTAAGAGGGTAGTAGTTCGGCTTCAGAGGCATCAACATGGGAGGTCTTTGGAGATAGATGGTGTGACGGGGGTCCCGATGGTCCTGGTGAGGCAAGGCAAGCTGGGCGACGACTGGATTCCGACGACCGGGGGTGTAATGACTCATATTTTTTATGTACTATTTTTGGATATTGTATGAATTATTTTCGAGACCATACACTAAGACGACGTGCGATTCCGAGACCCGGTGTGCCCGAAATAAATATTTGAAATATTTGAAATATATTAAATAGAACACATGCACAGTTTTTCTGAAAAAGTGGAACAAATTATAAACGGGGGCCTAGATTAGAAATTTGAGGGCATCGTTGAGTTCAGAACGTGAGTTTTACCCTAGGCACGACATAACATTTATCGACGTGAGGAGTTTGTGAAAAATTCTTCACGAGCGTAAAAATGAATAAAATAAAATTATTTTAATTCATTCGTTAATGCAATGACCTAAATTATTTTATAAGAATATGGTTGTGATGGAATTCTAGGGTTAGTCGCATAACCTTGGAGCCGTTGGAGAACCCTTGTAGAGAACGTTGGAGGATTTCTCTCAAGCAAACATCAATCGAATCGAAGATCGACGATCAGTGTGCAACAGGATTCCATGCCTAAATGTCTTGAAGGCCTTCTTTTTTATTAATTTTTGATAACCCCCCTTTCAAGGGATGAGGGGAACCCTTAAAAGGCCCGTAGGATTAGATATTACATTGCCCGTAGGCTTGGAGACATTACAGGACCCATAGGTCTTAAGGAAATCATACAGAATATGATTACTTGAAACCGCTCCTCCCCAGCATCTGCATCGTGATTAACTCTCCACCTTTGCATGGCTGTTCAGCTAGCTGTCTTGTGCAGTGATGCACAAGCCTGATACCGATGACAATGCCATACCCTCTCATTCTTCCAAATCCGTTTAGCCCTACTCTGGTGAATGCGTCTTGCTCTTGAATCCTCCTCTGAAGCTGGTTCCTTATAGAATCTGTCTGGGCATCTGTATATTAGGTGGCCCTGAAGGCATTGAGGTGGCCCAAAAGCCTTGAGGTGGCCCAAAGGCCTTAAAGTGGCATGAAATCCTTACCGACCCGAAGACCTGGGTGGCCCGAAGTCCTTAAGGACTCCAAGCCCAAAATGGTGGCCCAAGGTGAATAGTTCTGGTTGCTATAGTACTGAACAGTATCTGCTACAATACTGCTACAATACCTGCTACAATACTAGAATTATGCCTCTGCCTGGTTTCGAACCTAGGTCTCATGGATGCACTCAGAGAGACCTCACCAACTGGGCTGAGGCTCATGTGTTGTGCAACAAGATTCAGAGATCTCACCAACGATAATGACACAAGCTCGTTCTTTATCAGCAAATGATCCATCTTGAGGTAGGATGTTTTTTTGATTGGATTCTTTCCCCATTTTCTAATTCTATGATGGGAATAGATCAATCAACCAATAGATTGATCTGTGGATCATGCATATTGCGGGATGGGTTAGTTTATTTTGGGAATTGGGAGAATTTATTTGTGATTATCTGTTCTATATTCGTTCATCGTTTTAACGGAAATGAATTGAGGTTGATACAAACATCAACCGAGGTTCATTCCTTATGATTGTTCCTCGTGTTTTTCTTTCCCCAATTCTACATTCATTTTTGAAAATCATTTGTTCGTCCGTTCGATGGGGTATTGATAAATAAACCATTGCACACTCGTTTCTTGATGCAATAGATTGACATTACAGATTTGGGCTTGGATCGATGATGGGACCAATCCACGATGACAACAGATCAATTAGAGAAAGATTTGTGAATATCGTTCTTCATGTTTTTGGCGTGAAATGACGAATGATGTGTGCATACATTTTGAGAATGAAATCGAAGGGCAGAACTTGATGGTTGATGATGGTATGACTCGTCAAGGCATGATTCTCGAGTTTCCAATAAGGAGTGAGGCTAGAACGATGGCTGGAGGAACAGCCGGCAACGCATGAGCCAAATCTAGAAATCTGGAAAATTCTACGATTCACAGCGTGTAATGCAAAGCTACATGCCATGTGATACCCTCTTAGCGACGGTTAGGGTTTTAGGATGAAGATAAGTATCACACGACATGTGACCTTGTCACACGATGTGTGACCCCTCCTCGAAGGCTCGATGTGTACCTCAGAGGGTACACAGACATGGGCTGGAGTACACGGGCACATGCACACTGTGTACTCCTACCCAAACACAACTAGGCTAGGATTACACAGGCTAAGCCATGTATTGGTACACAGGAAAGAGTGCACGAGCATAAGAACACCCTTTACTTCCACACAGACACAAACATGGGCCGTTTACACGGGCAGGACCCGGGGTCGAAGGGACACAATATGTACCCCACTACATGCAGTGTACTCCTTAAATGGTGGCTTGGATGTAACGACCCGAAATTTTGAATAAATCTTATTTCCTAATTTTATGTGTTATTTTATTTTATTTTTATACTCAAAAAAAATGTTTCATTTGATAACATGAGTATAATTAAAATGAGACTGTTGGGTTTTGACTATTATTTGACCATTGGTCAATATGACTGCTGGAAACTAAATGTTTTGATTACTATCTCTAAATACAAGCAATCTTGGTTAATTAATATAGAAAGAAGATTCGATGACCTCACCCAGTAGTCTTGGACCAATCGAAGCCCATCTAACAGAACTTGGGAAGGAGGTAGCACCACTGGGCTTTGCTCTGGACCAAACCCAAGCTGAACTTCATCGTGTGAAGCTAGAACGGGATCGCCTTCGCGAGAAGTTCAAACTAATAGAAATTACGACTCATGCGATGTTGGCCAAGCCTCCCTCGGATTCTCTCACCTTAGCACACCTTACACTTAGGTCCTATGCTGGTGTGATAAGGGGCTATGTAAGGAGACCGTAATTGCCTTGTGTAATCCTTTGTTTTAAATAAAAATTTGGATTTCTTCTTATGATGAAGTTTATGAATTTTCAAATGTCCAGATAAATATAGTATGCATATTTGTGATAAATTTTAGAGAAAGGATATTTTAAAAATTTTTATGTAAACCTTAAATAAATAAAAATGTGTAATGATTTTCAAAAAATGGTCTTCTACAATTATGTTCACTACGAAATTTCGAGTCTAATAAGATCAACTTGTTTTTTGATGAATAGTAAATTATGAATAGTGATTTTACGCTTAGGATTAGTAATGTGACCAAATGGATTAGTAATCTCACTTAAAGAAAATATTAATATAATCTAGGCACCTTGATTAAGTAATGTGATTCAATAAAATGGTTAAATAACGATTTCATAAATTATTATTCAAGTATTAGTTTTTTCGGGTGAATAGTGTTTTTTTAATTAAAAATTTAATTAAAAATATTTAGAAAATTATTTTTATAAAATGGATTTCATTTTTGAACTCAGAGCACCGATATTATGCTATGGTAATTTTTGGGGTTTTTTCTGAAAAAAATGAATTTTCGATGAATAGTGTTTTTATTTAAAAATTAAATTAAAAATATTTAGAAAAATATTTTTATAAAATGGAGTTCATATTTGTAATCAGAGCGTTGATATTTGGTTAAGGTGAAATTTTGGGATTATTCTGAGAAAGTTGAATTTTCGATGAATAGTGAAAATACAGTTTTTAAGTTACGGGTGTCTAATGACATCATTAAATGATGTATTAAGTATATATTCAATATGGTCGAATTGTGAATAGTAAGATAAGGTATGAGGTGTCCCAAGTGGCCAATACCATGGGCAAGCCCATGGTTTTTCCAAAACCACTAATGAGGTGTCCCTTGGTCATTAATGCCTTGTCCCCTCACTTTCCCTATAAATACCCACCCATTCCTCCTTTGGTTTTCACTCCCAACTCTCCCCCAACGAAGTTATGGTCTCCTTACCTCCCAAGGAGTCCTCCCAAGGTTCCCCCAAGCCCTCAAGGTCCAAAACTTTGAGTTTCAAGAGTCACGTTTTAAGGTAAGGGATCCGACCCCTCTCTTTCTTTTCATGTAATCTCTTTTATGTCATTCCTTTTATGCTCCATGTTCTTATGTGAGAGGATGTTCTTTTATATTCCTCTTACTGCCCCTTTCATGTTTGTATGAGGAGAGATCCCCTCTTACTCCCATCATTTCGTTTTATGAAAGTTTAAGTGACGCCGTTAGGCTGTCGAATTTTTAAGTGATTCTTTCACCCTTCTCATTTTTCAAGTTCGATTTTCATGTCAAATCTTTCAAGTTCCTTTTTATTATGTTGGGGTATGATCTCTATATCTATCATACTGATCTCTTATGATCATATGATGAGAGACCCTATTTGATCTGTTCAATTCATTTTTGTTGAAGTTTAAGTGACGCCGTTGGGCTGCCGAATTTTCATAAGGGAAATCAAATTTTGTCTTCCTTCCATGTTTTTCATTTCAAATGGTATGTCCTTGAAATTGCATCACCATGTCCATATATACTTCTTATTCTGTCCCTCTACTGTTTTAAGGGTCAATTATGATTGTTCGACCCATGTTCCCTCCCTTTTCAAAGTTTTCTAAAACCTTGTAACATAACCGTTATGCTGCAGAATTTTCGTCTCAAAATGCCTCTCTTTTCTCAAAATTATTTTATGTTATAGAGTGAATACTCAAAGCTCCTTTTTCTACAGGGGTATTCACATATATATAAAAATGTTCTATTTTAAATTCTGGGATTTACATACATGATACCCGCTTTCCCTTTCCGTGGGTTTAAAGTAACGTAAAGATCATGTCTTTAAAGCAGTTTTTAAAAACGTTATGATTATGAAATGAAACCCATTTATTTTATGCTATATGGGTTATTTATGAAATTTTTGATGATGATATATGTGGCTCACATGATAATAAAGACAAATTTAAGGGTGCGCCCTGATAGCGCTCCAATGCATTGGGTAAAGACTTAATCTCTAGAGATGACCATTTTAACGACGCCTTGGTGAATAACCTTGGTAATTTTTAACGACACCTTGGGGATGGACCTTGGTGAAACGAAACGATTGTCAATATTAAATGTTGCAGCCACATCTTCAAGTTATGAAAAATGTTATTTTTATTATGATGTATCTCATGATTCCTTTCTCATGCCTTAAAGTTCTTTTCATGTCCTTATTGAAGTATCTCAAGTTCACATGAAAAATGTTTCTCTTGTTTCCCTTACTGGGCCTTCTGCTCACCCTTTCTTTTGATGTATGTCCCCAGGTTATGAGATGCAGTAATGAACCTAGGATGAACTAAAGGAGAAGCCTTTCAAGTGTTTAAGAAGAATGTTTTATGTTTTTTTTTCTTGTATTATGTTCCTTGTTTCCAAGACACTAAACCTTAACGATCCTCAGTTCAGTGTAATGAAATGAAAGTTATGTTATAAAAAGACGGGATGCTATAGTTGGTATCAAAGGATGGTTTAGTTATTTGTGGAAATTAGGATATGAAAACTCTAGGAAGAACCCTATAGAAAAGTTAAAAAAATAGGAAATCTTCCTGGTATTTTGGTGAGTATTGAGTAAGGGGTTGCCAATCAAATACATCCCTATCTGGATACGAGCAGGTAGAGGTGGCTCTGGCACAGATGTACATAGGGGTAAAACCCGAAAACACCGCTTTGAGCTAGACTCGAACGGGAACTGGTACACGACAACGGGCCTTGCTGCACTCTTGGTTACGACACTCCCGGGGGATATGCTTTGGTAAATTCATAAGCTTAGTATGAACCATTGTTAAAGGAACAAAGATAAAATAAAATAAAGATTCACATAAGAATATATGATCATGGATAACCTATATGGGAACCTAGGGGATCACAAGTTAGGGTATACTTTTCTTCTACAAGTTATCCTTATATGCTTTCAGTTCCTTTTCATGATTATTGGCTAAGTACTTAAGCCCCTAATTATGCTTTCTCTATATAGTTAATGGTGGGAAATGGAAGAACATGTCCAAACAACCAATGTGATTGGAAATGCGACGATTGTCGTATTAATATGACAGGGATGATTAGGGGATTAAAATATGATTATTATTTTGGAAGATTTTCACTATTTTGGGGACCCTATATGATCGAGGTAAATAGATTACTACGGTATTTTCATTGAAGAGTAGGGTTGACTTATATTTTGAAGAATCGATGAATTTAAGGTGGAATTATAGTAATTTAGGTTACTTATGGAAATTATTAACCTATCTTGGGGTAAATATGTTTAGGTTAGTTACTTTTTTTATAAGATGTTAGGAGTGGTTGATGTTGTTTGGAGATGAATGATAAAGTTTACCTTGGAAGACTATGTTATCAAATCCTTCTTGTATTTGGGTTTCAATCTTAGTTTGGTTTATTTTGAGGATTTTTTTAAGGACAGTTATTTATGGAATGGACTATGATGAACTTTGGGTAGTACCATGGAACTTTGAAGATTTAAAAGTAGTTTCCATTCCTATGGGATTATTTCTTTTTGAAGAGTTGTTTTACCTTACCTTTTCTGTTTTTGGGATAATGTTTAAAGATAGAAGAAATAGATAGTTAATATTTTGTGGATTATGATGATGATTCTTGTGTTTTGATGAGACCAAGTAGTTTTGAATGCTCATAATTTGGAGAAAAGATTAGTTTTGGGTAGAAACTTATTAAAGGATGAAACTCTACATAAAGATAGGTATATTTTCTTATGTTTTTGTTTTATGTTGTAAATGAATTCCTAAAAATTATGAAAAGGAACGTGAAACAAAAACGTTTTTGGTTTACGTTTCCTACTTGGTAATCAAAGACCGTTTATACACATCATAAGTTTGGGATTTTCTTATGGTTAACGTTCTCCTAATCATGTTCTCTATCACCCTCCCCCAGAAATTGACCCTTTGTTTTTCTTCCATGTCCATGTTTTCCTCCATGGAATCCTAGTATGGGTTAACTCGGGTGACCTTTGTACTTCCCTTTCTTTCTTTTAAAGTAATAGTTTTACTGACTCCTTTTCCGATGTGGGACTTTCAATGAAATTTCAAAACCCAATTTTAAAAATTGCGAGGACGCAATTTCTTAAGGGGGGAAGATTGTAACGACCCGAAATTTTGAATAAATCTTATTTCCTAATTTTATGTGTTATTTTATTTTATTTTTATACTCAAAAAAAATGTTTCATTTGATAACATGAGTATAATTAAAATGAGACTGTTGGGTTTTGACTATTATTTGACCATTGGTCAATATGACCGATGGAAACTAAATGTTTTGATTACTATCTCTAAATATAAGCAATCTTGGTTAATTAATATAGAAAGAAGATTCGATGGCCTCACCCAGTAGTCTTGGACCGATCGAAGCCCATCTAACAGAACTTGGGAAGGAGGTAGCACCACTGGGCTTTGCTTTGGACCAAACCCAAGCTGAACTTCATCGTGTGAAGCTAGAACGGGATCGCCTTCGCGAGAAGTTCAAACTAATAGAAATTATGACTCGTGCGATGTTGGCCGAGCCTCCCTCAGATTCTCTCACCTTATCACACCTTACACTTAGGTCCTATGCTGGTGTGATAAGGGGCTATGTAAGGACACCATAATTGCCTTGTGTAATCCTTTGTTTTAAATAAAAATTTGGATTTCTTCTTATGATGAAGTTTATGAATTTTCAAATGTCTAGATAAATACAGTATGCATATTTTTGATAAATTTTAGAGAAAGGATATTTTAAAAATGTTTATGTAAACCTTAAATAAATAAAAATGTGTAATGATTTTCAAAAAATGGTCTTCTACAATTATGTTCACTACGAAATTTCGAGTCTAATAAGATCAACTTGTTTTTTGATGAATAGTAAATTATGAATAGTGATTTTATGCTTAGGATTAGTAATGTGACCAAATGGATTAGTAATCTCACTTAAAGAAAGTATTAATATAATCTAGGCACCTTGATTAAGTAATGTGATTCAATAAAATGGTTAAATAACGATTTCATAAATTATTATTCAAGTATTAGTTTTTTCAGGTGAATAGTGTTTTTTTAATTAAAAATTTAATTAAAAATATTTAGAAAATTATTTTTATAAAACGGATTTCATTTTTGAACTCAGAGCACCGATATTATGCTATGGTAATTTTTGGGGTTTTTTCTGAAAAAAATGAATTTTCGGTGAATAGTGTTTTTATTTAAAAATTAAATTAAAAATATTTAGAAAAATATTTTTATAAAATGGAGTTCATATTTGTAATCAGAGCGTTGATATTTGGTTAAGGTGAAATTTTGGGATTATTCTGAGAAAGTTGAATTTTCGATGAATAGTGAAAATACAGTTTTTAAGTTACGGGTGTCTAATGACATCATTAAATGATGTATTAAGTATATATTCAATATGGTCGAATTGTGAATAGTAAGATAAGGTATGAGGTGTCCCAAGTGGCCAATACCATGGGCAAATACCATGGGCAAGCCCATGGTTTTTCCAAAACCACTAATGAGGTGTCCCTTGGCCATTAATGCCTTGTCCCCTCACTTTCCCTATAAATACCCACCCATTCCTCCTTTGGTTTTCACTCCCAACTCTCCCCCAACGAAGTTCTGGTCTCCTTATCTCCCAAGGAGTCCTCCCAAGGTGCCCCCAAGCCCACAAGGTCCAAAACTTTGAGTTTCAAGAGTCACGTTTTAAGGTAAGGGATCCGACCCCTCTCTTTCTTTTCATGTAATCTCTTTTATGTCATTCCTTTTTATGCTCCATGTTCTTACGTGAGAGGATGTTCTTTTATATTCCTCTTACTTCCCCTTTCATGTTTGTATGATGATAGATCCCCTCTTACTCCCATCATTTCGTTTTATGAAAGTTTAAGTGACGCCGTTAGGCTGCCGAATTTTTAAGTGATTCTTTCACCCTTCTCATTTTTCAAGTTCGATTTTCATGTCAAATCTTTCAAGTTCCTTTTTATTATGTTGGGGTATGATATCTAAATCTATAATACTGATCTCTTATGATCATATGATGAGAGACTCTATTTGATCTGTTCAATTCATTTTTGTTGAAGTTTAAGTGACGCCGTTAGGCTGCCGAATTTTCATAAGGGAAATCAAATTTTGTCTTCCTTCCATGTTTTTCATTTCAAATGGTATGTCCTTGAAATTGCATCACCATGTCCATATATACTTCTTATTCTGTCCCTCTACTGTTTTATGGGTCAATTATGATTGTTCGACCCATGTTCCCTCCCTTTTCAAAGTTTTCTAAAACCTTGTAACATAGCCGTTATGCTGCAGAATTTTCGTCTCAAAATGCCTCTCTTTTCTCAAAATTATTTTATGTTATAGAGTGAATACTCAAAGCTCCTATTTCTACAGGGGTATTCACATATATATAAAAATGTTCTATTTTAAATTCTGGGATTTACATACATGATACCCGCTTTCCCTTTCCGTGGGTTTAAAGTAACGTAAAGATCATGTCTTTAAAGCAATTTTTAAAAACGTTATGATTATGAAATGAAACCCATTTATTTTATGCTATATGGGTTATTTATGAAATGTTTGATGATGATATATGTGGCTCACATGATAATAAAGGCAAATTTAAGGGTGCGCCCTGATAGCGCTCTAATGCATTGGGTAAAGACTTAATCTCTAGAGATGACCATTTTAACGACGCCTTGGTGAATAACCTTGGTAATTTTTAACGACACCTTGGGGATGGACCTTGGTGAAACGAAATGATTGTCAATATTAAATGTTGCAGCCATATCTTCAAGTTATGAAAAATGTTATTTTTATTATGATGTATCTCATGATTCCTTTCTCATGCCTTAAAGTTCTTTTCATGTCCTTATTGAAGTATCTCAAGTTCACATGAAAAATGTTTCTCTTGTTTCCCTTACTGGGCCTTCTGCTCACCCTTTCTTTTGATTTATGCCCCCAGGTTATGAGATGCAGTAATGAACCTAGGATGAACTAAAGGATAAGCCTTTCAAGTGTTTAAGAAGAATGTTTTATGTTTTTTTTTCTTGTATTATGTTCCTTGTTTCCAAGACACTAAACCTTAACGATCCTCAGTTCCGTGTAATGAAATGAAAGTTATGTTATAAAAAGACGGAATGCTATATTGGAGCCCTTGTCCTCTATATCTTGAACAGGTTTCGTTAGGGTACATTCCCTATATCCATTCCCTGAGGGTTCATATGAAATCATCTCCTACACATAGGAAAACGATACCTTCAACAATAATTCTTGGATATAGTTGTTAGAATCTTTCTATGAGGCTCAGAGTGAGATCCTCTACCATCTTGTTGCCCTAGGCGGAGTTCTCAGTATCGTCATGACCAACACTACGTGGGCGACGATCCTTTACTTAGTGGGTTAATCCAGATTGAGTTGTTGCTATAGCCCATGACCTTGGGAGTGGTCCTCATCGGTGTATCATATATTTTCCGACTTCCAACGTATACTTATAATGGTGATACCTGACGAGCACTACCACTCAAACAGATGTTATCAGTACTATCTGGATCGAGCGTTTAATTAGTGGTCCTCATCGGTGTATCATATCTTTTCCAACTTCCAACATATAATTATAATGGTGATACCTGACAAGCACTAACTCTCAGACAGATGTTATCAGTGCTATCTGGACACCCCTCCCTCCTGGACACCCCTCCCTGAAAAAACCCCCCTATTAACCCCCACATGCCAGTCCCCTCCTCCCCCTTCCAGTCCCCCCCACCTGCCAGCCCCCACCCCTGCTAGCCCCCCTGGACACCCCCTACTAACCCCCTTGAAGACCCTCCTGGACACCCCCTCCCCCTGGACACCCCCTCCCTGGATAGAACCCCTTACTGGTCTCCACCTGCCAGTCCCCCTCCCCCTGCCAGTCCCCTCACCTGCCACCCCCACCTCTATTAGCCCCCCCTGAACACCCCCTACTGACCCCCTGTAGACCCTCTTGGACACCCCCTCCCCCTGCCAGTCCCCCCACCTACCACCCCCCACCCGCCAGGCCCCCACCCCCTGCCGCCCCCCTGCAGACCCTCCTGGACACCCCCTGCTAACCCCCTTACACCCCTCTCCCCTGCCAGTCCCCCCTACCTGCCATCCCCCCACCCCTTCCAGCCCCCCTGCAAACCCTCCTGGACACCCCCTGCTAGTCCCCCCCACCTTCCAGCACCCCCACCCCCTGCCATCCCCCTGGACACCCCCTGCCAGTCCCCCTTCTAGCACCACACCACCCCTTGCAGACCCTCCTGGACACCCTCCCCCTGCCACCCCCCCATGCAGGGTCTTTTCTATTGATTTTTTTAATGCGGAACCATGGATTCTAGATCATCCCTGTCCATTTTACTGGTGGGTATGATTTCTTTCTACTCATAGTGGTTGACCGGTGTATTGATAACCCTCCACTGCATGATCTCTATAAGGGAAAGCAGGTGAGGGTGATAATAGTCATTTCATCAGAATAGGGGTATGAAATTTCCATGTTTGGGTGATTATGGGTTTTAGTAGAATCACGAGAACTTATTCTACCCCTACACCTATTAGCAATGGTTGGGGAACCTCACCTATCAAATCTATTTCTTGGAATTCCATAAGATAATTTGAATAAAACTTTGAATATTTTTTTATGATTATGATGACTAATATGCCCTATGTTACTCATTATATCATTTTTTAAGGATACAAAATTCTTAATGGGTTCACCAATCCCTGAAGGTGATGCACAATGATACTCATCCTCTATAGTATAGTCACTTGAGGTATTTTAGGCTCATCACCTAATAAACTCGAGGCTCATCACCTAAGGAATTCCATGCTCATTGCATGAGGAAGGATGGGATTATGATGCATTAGGAAAGGTGAATCATCCTATTCTTATCACATAATAAATCTTATACTTTTCAAATATGGAAAGGTAGGGTCCTCTTATGCTCATCATAGAATTTTAGTCATGATTTTAGGTCTAGTGGGGACTAGTCCCCTTATGCTCATCGCATAAGTCTAGGTCGCATGGAAGTTTATAGGACCCTTGGATTCTAATTACAATGGAAGATTATAAGACCCTTATATTCTAACAGCAGTTCCCATGTCTCCAATAATGCATGTGTCGACATCTCTATAAGTATAAGATCACATCACTAGTAAAATGGATTCCCATGACTTCAAGAGAATTATTTCCCATGTTTTAACCAAAGATTCATATTCCTAAAACTTGGGTACTCACACTTCATTAATACATATTCATACTCAAACAATATTTTATTCAAAATTAAAATCTTTTCATCTTGAAGGGATCTAATTATGAGGGGTAGTGCTTCTTGGTTCTCAAATATTTATCATTATAATCCCATGAATCATTAATATAAGTATAATAAATTTATTAATAATTATTTTTAGGTTCCCTACAACATATAAGTGCACATGATCAATCGTGAGGCCCCACTTGTATACCCACCCACAAACCCTACCACACTCCTCCCCAAGGTAAATGATTTGTTTCATGGATCACTGCTGCAAAGGGAAAGCTAATCTGAATTACTATCCTTATGGTAGGCTGATCTCATTAGTTTTAATGAATATGGAAGTTGATTTGAATGAGGGAGAGGTAATGAGATTCCATAAGAGTAATATACTATCTGAAATTATTTTGAAGACCATTGGGTACTTCTAGGATACCAACTAAAATTCCTTGAAGCTAGTTAGTTGGGAAGTAGTGGCTCAAAATTGAATTATGTATCCTTACAGATTCAGTACCTATAGTGTAATATGTTCACACCATTCTTTATGAAAGATTTCAAGAGGAATATTATGGGTGAGTTCCATGATACTAGATAAGATGTAAGGAAGCTTGGTATTGGAACTAATAGATACTTAAATTAAGTAGTGATATTTTATGATGAATTTAAGGGGAAGTTTAATGAGATCATGAATGTCTCTAAGGATGATCAATGTATGGTTTTTAGATTTATTTTTCTAGTATCTAGAAACTACTAGCATTTGTTACCCTCTTTGAACAAGGTTTATAAATAATTTCAAGGGATATATTCATATTCTTTCTTGACAAAGCTAGTGGTTATTAGAAAACCATTTTTTAAAATAATAAAGCAATTATGGAAATAAGTTTTTAAAATAATCAGGCAATTATAGAATTCAAATTAAAGGTTTAGGTAGAGGGAACCTACCACAACCTCAAGACGCGTTGCTTTTGACGATGACAACTCGAATCTTCCTTTTTTCCGCTTGCACTCATATGAAACTTCACATATATATAAGGACACTTATCCCCTATGTACATATTTTCATGGTCAAATATGCACAAGGGGTCCTTAGATATATGTTTATACTTGAATATATCCCTTTACACTTACATATGTATGCATTTTTCATATCTATATATAAGCACACCTAGCCCCAATATATATATATATATTCATACTGCCATGAGTGAATATATATAAAGGGGGAACTTATATATGTATATGCATACCTATATATACACATGTAAGCCTTCTTCAACGACGACTCAAATCCACCTCAACAAAATACAAAATGCACTACAAAAATATAAGGAACCCAAAAATCAAAAAATCCCTAATTAAAATTGGGCCAAAGAATAAAAATAGAATAAAACTTACCCAAATATGATGTTGAACTCACTGTCTTTGATGGTGGTGGATAGAACCATCCTCATCATAAGAAACCACATATAAGAAAGTAGTGAGAAAAGAAATGAGATATAACGACTTCTTATATATATGTGATGTTAATGAAATAAAAATTAATTTCCAAACATAATCCATGAAAGTGACTTTGATTGAATTTATCCTAATCCTAATCATATTATTGTTTTTAACATGTACTACATATGGACCTACTTCAATTAGTCTCAAACCGAACAACTTATATCATAAACACCTTGTTTAATGATTTTGGTTTTCCATACATGTTTATCAGAGAAACCAATAGTTTTGTTTTTCATTTCTTCTCAATAACATTGAATGAAACATTCCATTCCAATGAAATACTCACCAATAAATGTGACTTAAAATTGAGCTACTCCCATTAAAAATTATATATCTTTTCTGGATTGAATTCATTTAGTAGAAAATATAGGTATTTTTAAATGTGACATAATTCTATTTTCATACACCAAATATCATATTCCTTTCCATCAAACTAATTAACCTTAATCTATATAACCTTTATCTTATTACTAAAATGTAGTATCTCCCCCACTACCCCCACCCCCCCTACCTCCCATTTTCCCTTGTCTCCCCACACCTGCTATAGCGACCCAACCTTTTCTTACATTACTATTGAATCATTTTAAAGATAAAAAACATAATAGTATTACACATATATTATTCAAAGGTTTAGTGTCTTGGGAAAACTAGGACCATACATAAAAATTATAACATCAAGCATAAGAATTTATTTAATTCGTTCTTCTATAGATTCTTATTGGCACTTGATATATCCTTAGTAAATGTAGTCACCTGAGGATATACATAAAAAGGGGTGAGATAAAATCCTAGTAAGAGGATAGATAAGAACAATATATCACGGGGCGATCATAATCATAACATAGGAAAAAGATCATGAATATGAGATGAATCATTAATAAAAGACTTGAAATGTGGCAATGCATAAAAATGAAACATCATGTCTTAGTGGTTAACTTCCACACATACTTGTGAACAAAGATAGCATCTTGTTCACACATAATTTCACATTAACTCATGAGATTCATCACTTTACCCAATGCATTGGAGCACTGTATAATTCAGAGTGCACCCATCACATCATAACATTATCATTTATAATGCATGCCATAATGAAAATATATTAAAAATGAACATAACTAACCCATGTAAAGGAATGGGTTTTATATCATAAAAACACATTCATAAACATTGGTTTCCCAAAATTAAGTGGGAATAACACACTTGATACGATAACCATCAACCTTGAGTGAGAAGTAAAAAGTGTGTTTTTGAAAGAAGAATTCTTTTGGAAAAAATTTGTTTGACATAAACTTTAGTAGAAAACATGTATATCCCAGAAAAGGTAATATAATGATGAAAAATTATTTTTAAGGAGTGACCATACCAAAAATGGAGTGAAAGAGGGAGAACCCGAAGAAAGAAAGTTGGGTTCGAGATTTTCCCCTTACCTTGTATCCGAACACTTTATTCACTTTAATGTCCTGTATAACCACATTAGATTCATTAATTTACAATGAAATAACATTTTTTACATGAATATGGTTCATTATGGTTTCATTAAGTTATTTTATGGGACTTTGGATGAGTTATAGAGTTTAAAAACATTGTTCAGGAATGTTCGTTTTTATGGTTTTCTTGAGCGGTTCACATGTATTCATAAATGAAAGTTCATGTAGAACATGGGTAAACATAAAGAACTGATATTTCATGTTATTAATGATATTATAGAAGTTTAAATTATCTTATAATTAATTATATTATATAACATGTGGATGAATCATTAGATAAGAATTAAATGATGATTGTTTGGGTTAATTTGGGCGGTTTTTTTGACCACAACGAACTTGTTTTATTTAATCATTTAGTAATATGTACATAGTTTAGTTCCAGAACATGAAATAGGATATAATAAAAATAATATAATCTGTTTCAACCATAAAAATGGTTTCATGACCATATCTGAAAGCTATAAAGGAAATTGAAAATATGTTGTTCTTGAAGGTGATAAATTAACACCTCACGAACAACATTCTCTTTTATAAAATAAAAAGAATAGGAGAAGGGGGTTGGATGATATAATATCCCATTATTATCATAAAATTATATTATATTTATAATAATGGAGTTACCATACCATTTTTATGAAGATAGGTGGGGAGAGAATAAGAAAATAACTTGAAATTGAAAGGAAATTAAAGGAAAAGAGAGAGAGAGAGGAATTACCTCTTGAATCCTCTTCTTGAGATGCTCCTTAAGGAAGCTAGGATTGGTATCTTGATGAGACAAGAAGTTATTGGAAGTGGTAGAGGGGATAGGGAAGATGTTTGGGTAGATTTTAGACAAGGCTTGAAGCTTGAGAGGTGTGAGGAAATGAGGGTGTGAAGGGTGGTATTTATAGTGAAGGGGAGAGGGGATTTTTCAATATAAAATTCATTAATTTATTATTTCCCCATAATACAAGGAATAGAGAGTCTTCCATGACCAATAATAGTAATTTTATCATGTGAAAACGAACCAATTGGGCTTACATCAGCTTAACATCATGCACGACTCTACAATTAGCTTATTTTGTAAATTATGGTATTTCACTACTCATAAAAAATTCAAGTATTTCATAAAAATCTCAAAAATTAACCCCAAACATTTTTCAATGCGTAGAATCCAAAAATTAATTCCATTTTTCAAAAATAATTTTCTAAATATGATTAATTTAATTTTTAATTAAAATCATAATTTGCTTGAAAAATACAGTTTTTAAAATTAAAACTGATTTTATAATGCTTTCAAAAATTACTTAAGGTCTTATAAAATTATTTTAAATCTAGAAGAAATATATTTTTTAATTTATGAACACATTTTAATAAAATACATTTTCTTCTAATTTAGTTAATTAATTATAATTAATTATTTATGACTTACAAAAATACCAATACTTTTACTATAGTCAAATTATCACTTATAAGATGCCTAAATTTTATTTAATTATTCATGGGTAAGGTTATTATTATTTTGGAATATTTACTATTTATAAAGGTCATATTACTATTCATAAGGGTAGGTTACTATTCATAAGGGTAGGTTACTATTCACCAAAAATTAATTTTTTACTATTGGACTCCAAACATCTTACTGATCACAACCGCGTATGTCAGATTTTCGAAATTCAAAACATAGAAGTAGCCAAATTATGTTTAATGGTCATATAGTATTCAGTATCATTATATGTCATTTTGCTTCCTAATGTGATTATACTATAAGGCATAATTATAAGAAGGGAATTCCATTGATAAATCTTTGGGTTGTTACATTATTCCCCCCTTATGAAATTTCGCCCTTGAAATTTCATTTTACATAAATAGGTGAGGGTACCTCTCCTTCATCGCCTCTTATAGTTCCTAAGTAGATTCTTCAAACTTATGGTTCCTCCATAACAATTTGAAAAGGTGGGTTGTCTTGTTGCGTAAAACCTTATCTCTCAGGTCTAGAATTTCTACTGGCTTATCCTCATAGGAGAGATCATCTTCCCACTGTACCACCTCTGAGTTCAGTACATGTGTGGGATCTGGTATGTACTTTCTCAAGAGTGATACATGAAACACATCATGAACTTGATCCATATTTGGTGGAAGTGCAAGCCGGTAGGCCACAACTCCTATACGGTCAAGGATCTCAAAGGGGCTAATGTACCTTGGGCTTAGATTCCCTTTCTTTCCAAATCACATGACTCTCTTCCATGGTGATATTCAAAAGAAGAATTTATCTCCAATGTCAAACTCCAAGTCCCTTCGATGGTTGTCAGCGTAGCTCTCTTGCCGACTCTGAGCAGTTTTGATGTGTTTCTAGATGACTTGAACCTTCTCTGTCATCTCTTGCACAAGATCAGGTCCAAGTAGATTTCTTTCTCCAACTTCAACCCAATAGGTTGGAGTTATACATCGCTTTCCATACAAAGATTCATACAGAGCCATCTGAATACTCGAGTGGAAGCTATTGTTGTATGATAACTCAACCAATGGGAGATGATGATCCCATCCACCTTTGAATTCTAGAGAGAAATCTCTTAGCATATCTTCAAGTGTTTGAATAGTCCTTTCATATTGGCCATTATTTTGGGGGTGATAGGCCGTGCTAAAATTTAATTTAGTACTCAAAGAATGTTGAAGACTCCTTCAGAATTTAGATGTGAACCTTGGATCACGATTAGAGATAATTGAGAGTGGAACTCCATGCAGCATCACCACTTTCTTCACATATATATTTGCAAGTTGTTCAGATGAGAGTTCTTCCTGAATAGTGATAAAATGGGAAGTCTTGGTGAGTAGGTCAACCACAACTCATATCACATTATTTCCCTTCGACGTCTTCGGGAGACCCATGACAAAGTCCATAGTGACATTATCCCATTTCCACATGGGTATAGGCAATGGATGCATCATCCCTTTGGACTTTTGTCGCTCTACTTTAAATTGATGGCATACCAATCACCTCGATATATATTATGAAATCTCCTTCTTCATGTTATCCCACCAGAAGTGTTCTTGGAGATCGTGGTACATCTTAGTACTCCCAGGATGTATAGAGAATGTTGATCTATGTGCATTTTCCAATAGCTCATTCTTTATACCAGGTGATGAAGGCACACAAAGCTGCGTTTCAAACTGAATCACACCATCATCATCTATATGGAACTCTTGAAGCTTCCCTTCCTTTAGTGTATTCACCCTCTTTTGTATCTCCACACCATCCCTTTGTGTTTCCTTAATCTTATCTTGGATGGATGGTTACGAAATCATTTGGGCAAGGTAAGATGTATCCCCTGCCCTTATGATTTATAAATTTATCCTTTGCATATCCAAGAATATAGGGTCTTTCTTAATCCGTAACATGGATAGAGTAGTAGGTTCTTTTCTGCTTAGAGCATTAACTACCTTAATCGCTTTTTTAGGATGATAGTAAATAGAGAAATCATAATCCATGATTAGCTCTAACCATCTCCTTTGACGCATGTTGATCTCCTTTTGTGTGAATATATACTTTAGGATCTTGTGGTCAATGTATATGTCACACTTCTCACCATAAAGATAGTGCCGCCATATTTTCAAGGCAAAAATCAAAGCTGCCAGCTCTAGATCATGCATCGGGTAGTTCTGCTCACAGATCTTCAACTTCCGTGAGACATAGGCTATCACATTATCATTTTGCATGAGTACGCAACCCAATCCTTTCTTTAAAGAATAAATGTATATCACAAAACTTTCTCCACTTTTCGGTAGTGTGAGTATAGGTGCAGTGATCAACCTTCTCTTTAGCTCCTTGAAGATTCCCTCACATTCTTCCATCCAGACATACTTTATCACTTTCCTTGTTAACTTAGTTAGTGGGTGTGACAATCATGAGAAATTTCTCACAAAATGTCGGTAGTACCTAGCTAATACAAGAAAACTACAGATTTCTGTGACACTAGAGGGCCTGGTCCATTCCTCAATCACCTTTATTTTTGAAGGGTCCACAAAAATTCTCTCACTTGTGATCACATGTACCAAGAATGTGACTTGATTCATCCAAAAGTCACACTTTCTGAACTTGGAATACAACTTATCCTTTCTCAATGTCGCCAACACAAGTCTTATATGTTCTTTATGTTCCTCCTTTCTCTTGGAGCAGATGATAATATCATCAATAAAAACTACCAAAAATTTGTATAGGTAATTTCTAAAGACTCTATTCATCAAATACATGAAGATTACAAGGTAATTAGTAAGTCCAAAGGGCATCACTAGAAACTCATAGTGCCCATACCTTATACGAAAGGCAGTCTTTTTAATATCTCCCTTCTTCACCTTTAGCTGATGATATCTAGAATGAAGATCCACCTTTGAGAAGTATTGAGATCCTCTTAACTGATCGAGAAACTCATCAGTCCTTGGAAGAGGATACTTGTTCTCTATGGTGATCTTGTTGAGTTCTCGATAATCGATACACAACCACATTGTTCCATCCTTCTTCTTCACAAAGAGCACTAGCGCACCCCAAGGTGATTCACTAGGGCGTATGAACCCTTTTTCCAAATGCTCTTGTAGTTGCTTCTTCAACTCCTCCAGTTCGATAGGATCCATCCTATAGATACACTTTGATATAGGAGTATCTCTGGGTATGAGTTCTATTGAGAACTCTACCTCACGATATGGTGGAATTACGAGTAACTCTTCAGGAAATACATCACTGTATTCACTCATTATGGGCATTCCTGTAAGTTTGGTACTATCATTTGACTCAACCATTTGGACGAGGTATACTTCTTCATAGGGAATCAACACCCACACCATTGAAGTATTTTTCAAATGATATTCATGATCTTCCTTGAATTTGTAGAGGACCATGGTATAGTTCGGAATATGAAAAGATATTTCCTTTTCCTGACAATTGATATGTTCTCTATATAACGAGATCCAATCCATTCCCATTATAGCGTCGAATTCCACCAAGGGAAGTATTACAAGATTCTCTAGAAGAATATTCCCACATATTCCAATAGGAGAAGAGTCAAACACTTGGGTTGTAATGATTGAACCACTTAGTATTTTTACAGATATCTCTTATTCAAGGTTTCAGGGCTTCAATTCTATAGTTCTAGCAAACTTGCAATATATAAAGGAATGCATAGAACCCGAATCAAATAAGACTTTTTCCATTATTGAGTGAATAGGAAGTGTACCTTTTACAAATTCATTATCTTTCTCCGCTTCTGTAGTAGTGATGGAATAAGCCTTCCCTTATTTTTTTTGGATTTGGTGGCTACTGATGCTGATTACCCTCGAGGACTCGAGGTTTAGTGCACTGGATTGCATAATTCCCTTTCTCCCTACAACCGTAGCATTGAACCATGGGTGGTTATCTTCTTTCTTCCACCACATTCTCCTTCATTTTTCATGTCTTTTAAACACTATTGATAATGGTGTCCTTCTTTCACACACTTTAAGAACTTCCCCACCCCTTTTAGGTAGTTCCCATTATGCAACTTTCCACATTTTTGGCATGTGAGTTGTTGAGTTTTCTTCCCACCTTTGTCATTAGATCCTCCGACTTAAAACTCCATCTTTAGTTTCTTATCACTATATCCATGGGACCATTCTACAAACTCCATCTCCACTTTGAGAGCACATCGAAAAACTTCTTCATAACTCCCAAAGTCTTGAATTGAAAGAGCCTTTAGAAGGTGTGGTTTTAATCCACTAAAGAATATATCAATTTTTTTTATCATTGTTGATAACAAAACCTGAAACATACCTTGAAATACTTGTGAAATTCACTTCGTAAGTTGTGACAAATTCTACTTCTTTTTGTTGAGCTCTATGAATTCTCTCTCCATCTTCCTGCAAAGAGTTCTTGGGAAATACTTGTTAAGAAACATTATCTTGAAGTCTTCCTATTCCATCTCTTCAATTTCATACCTTGGCTTGGTGTTCTTAATCAAATCCCACCATTGATCGGCCTCTCCATCTAGATGATAAACAACTAGTGTCACCTTCTCCATCTTAGAACAATGAAGAACATAAAAAATATTCTCCATGGAGTTGAACCAATTCTCCGCAACTAGTGGATCGGAAGATCCACTAAATGTCGGTGGTCGTTGCCTCATAAAACACTCGATAGCTAGTTTCTCCCTCTTTAGTATAGAAGGAAGTTCTCCATTATTATGGTTATTGTTCATAACTTTAGATATTTGTGTAATCATCTCCATGAAGTTTTTAACTCCACCTCCCAAATCATTGGGGATGTCGTTCGGGCAATCGTTGCATTGGCCCTCGCATGAGTTTTTGGCCTAGTTTCTTCTGGTTCCCACCATTTTCTAAAATAGAAAAGGTTAGAACAAAACATAAGTCAACAAGTAATGAATAAATTATTCATTTGTACGATTTATACAAAAATAATAACATATGGGATCCCTATTTAAAGATTCTTGTGTGCATATTTGTACTTAGTTTCATGCTAGAGGTTCTCTCTAAGGTTCACTAATCCTAATTCCCAAATTAACTAAACCTTGAATTTGATACCAACTATAGCAACCCAGCCTTTTATTACATTACAATTAAATCATTTTAAAGATAAACAAAATTATAGTATTACACATATAGGATACACAGGTTTAGTGTCTTGGGAAAACTAGGACCATACATAACAATTACAACATCAAGCATAAGCATTTATTTGATTCCTTCTTCTCTAGATTCTTATTGGCACTTAATCTCTCCTTAGTACATGTAGTCACATGAGTATATACATAAAAAGGGGTGAGATAAAATCCTAGTAAGAGGATAGATAAGAACAATATAGCATGGGGTGAGCATAATCATGACATAGGAAAAAGATCATGAACATGAGAGGAATCATTAATAAAAGACTTGAAATGTGTAAATGAATAAAAATGAAACATAATGTCTTAGTGGTTAACTACCACACATAATTGTGAAAAAAGATCATGAACATGAGAGGCATCATTAATAAAAGACTTGAAATGTGGAAATGCATAAAAATGAAACATCATGTCTTAGTGGTTAACTACCACACATAATTGTGAAAAAAGATAGAATTTTGTTCACACATCATTTCAAATTAACTCATGAGATTAATCACTTTACCAAATTCATTGGAGCGCTGTATAATTCCAGGTGCACCCATCACATTGAAACATTCATATTGCGCTATATAATTCCAAGCACACCCGTCACATCATAAAATTATCATTTATCATGCATGCCACAATGAACATATATAAAAAATGAACATAACTAACCCATGGAAATTAATGGGTTTTATCTGACAAGAAAACATTCATAAACATCAGGTTCCCAAAATTAAGTGAGAATAACATACTTGATACGATAACCACCAACCTTGAGTGAGAAGTAAAAGGTGTATTTTTGAATGAAGAGTTCTTTTGAAAAACATTTGTTTGACATAAACTTCAGTAGAAAATATTTATATCCCTGAAAAGTTAAGATAATTATGAACAAATTATTTTTAAGGAGTGACCATACCAAAAATGGAGTGAAAGAGGGAGAACCTGAAGAAAGAAAGTTGGGTTTGAGATTTTCCCCTTACCTTGCATCCGAATGCTTTCTTCACTTTAATGTCCTGTATAACCATATTAGATTAATTAATTGAAAATTATAGAACCTTTTTTACATTAATATGGTTCATTATGGTTTAATTAAGTTATTTTATGGGTCTTTGGATGAGTTATAGAGTTTAAAAACATTGTTTGGGAATGTTCGTTTTTATGGTTTTCTACATGTATTCATAAATGGAAGTTCGTGTAGAACATGGGTAAAAATAAAAAACTGATATTTCATGTTATTAATGATATTCCATAATTTTAAATGATATTATAATTAATTATATTATATACCATGTGGATGAATCATTAGATAAGAATTAAATGATGATTGTTTGGGTTAATTTGGGCGGTTTTTTGACCACAACGAACTTGTTTTGTTTAATCATTTAGTAATATGTACATAGTTTAGTTTCAAAACATGAAATAGGATATAATACATATAATATAATCTGGTTCAACCATAAAAATGGTTTCATGACCAGATCTGAAAGCTGTAAAGGAAATTGAAAACATGCTGTTCTTGAAGGTGATAAATTAACACCTCACGAACAACGTTCTCTTTTATAAAATAAAAAGAAGAGGAGAAGGTGGTTGGATGATATAATATCCAATTAGTATCATAGAATTACAGTATATGTATAATAATGGTGTTACCATACCATTTGTATGAAGATAGGTGGGTATAGAATAAGAAAAGAACTTGAAATTGAAAGGAAATTAAAGGAAAAGAGAGAGAGAGATGAATTACCTCTTGAATCCTCCTCTTGAGATCCTCCTTAAAAAAGATAGGATTGGTCTCTTGATGAGACCAGAAGCTCTTGGACGTGAGAGAGGGGATAGGGAAGATGTTTTATCAGAGTTAAGATAAGTCTTGAAACTTGAGAGGTTTGAGGAAATGAGGGTGTGAAGGGTGGTATTTATAGTGGAGGAGAGAGCCGATTTCTCAATATAAAATTCATTATTTTTTATTTCCCCACAAGACAAGGAATAGAAAGTCTTACATGACCAATAATAGTAATTTTATCATTTGAACCTGAAACAATTGTGATTACATCTCATAACACCATGCATGACTCTATAATTAGCTTATTTAGCTTATTTTGTAAATTATGGTATTTCACTATTCATAAAAAATTCAAGTATTTCAGAAAAATACCAAAAAATCACCCCAACCATTGTTTTACATGTAGAATCCAAAAATGAAGTCCATTTTTCAAAAATATTTTTCTAAATACGATTAATTTAATTTTTAATTAAAATCATAATTTGCTTGAAAAATACAGTTTTTAAAAATAAAACTGATTTTATAATGATTTCAAAAATTACTTAAGGTCTTATAAAATTATCTTAAATCTAGAAGACATAGATTTTTTAATTTATGAACACATTTTAATAAAATAAATTTTCTTCTAGTTTATTTAATTAATTATAATTAATTATTTATGACTTACAAAAATACCAATACTTTTACTATGGTCAAATTGTCACTTATAAGATGCCTAAATTTTATTTAATTATTCATGGGTATGGTTAATATTATTTTGGAAAATTTACTATTCATAAAGGTCATATTACTATTCATAAGGGTAGTTTACTATTCATAAGGGTAGGTTACTGTTCACCAAAAAAATAAGTTTTTAATATCAAAATCCAAACATCTTACTGTTCACAACCGTGTATGTCAGATTTTCAAAATTCAAAACATAGAAGTGGAAAAATTATGTTTAATGATTATATAGTATTTAGTATCATTATATGTCATTGTGCTTCCTAATGTGATTATACTATAAGGCATAATTATAAGAAGGTAATTCCATTGATAAATCTTTGGGTCGTTACACCTGCACCTCCACTACCCCCACCCACCCCCACCCACCCTGCACCCCCACCTGCACCCCCACTGTCCCCACCCTTCATCCCAACTCATTTGAACCCCCCACACCCCCTGCCCCCTCCCTGCACACTGCCCCCCAGCCCCTTCACCCCCAGCCCCCTGCACACTACCCCCTTCATCCTTTCATCCTTCACTCCCACTGCCCCCAACCTTCACCCCCACTACCCCCTTCACCCCCACCCTTCACCCCCACTTCCCCCAACCTTCACCCCCACTGCCCCCAACCTGCAACCCCACTACCCCCACCTACACCCCCACTGCCCTCACCTAAAACTCTTCATGCCTATATCCTTCTTGATTTCTAAATTCATAAAGAAGCATTTGAATCTATAAAATGTATCATGTTATATAAAGACTATATCTATTTTTATGATTTATTCACCTATGGTGTATATTTTATAGAATGGAATAACTAATATACCATCTAAATAAAAAATTGGGTTGCCACTAATTAATGGTAATCATGAATATTCTTGGGTTGCGATAAAATATGAAGATTAACATGTGTTAGGGGTCATATGTAAATACTATGTTTCATTAATGAGAAGAAAATGTGTTTTGTGTTTTTGATGAACCACTAGGATACAACATGGAATTTCACTATAACCTAGCTACCAACCCATCATCAACATCAACTATCACTATAACCTAGCAACCAATCTATCTCTCATCCAAGGTTCCCAGCCATATCAAAAAAATATCAGCCATATCAAAAAAATATCAGCCATATCAAAAAAATATAACCTACCTACCAACCCATCTCTCATCCAAGGTTCCCAACCATTTTAAAAAAATATTAGTAAAATAACCTTAGGAATCAAGCCCATTTTTAATCAATAAAACCTACCACACATGATTATCAAACAAATAGGAAAAGGAACCAAAAGTTCTTAGAGAACACACCCATCATAAAGTATTTTATGCACACTATAAAAGGCATTAAGGCCATAAAATAATGTTATACAAGCCTTCCACAATAAGAATGGGATTGATCCTCCCCAATGTATTTATATCTTGCAAGAAAATATTTTAATTCCATTCTTGAATTAGCAAATTTATTATGCAGATATTTTCAAAAATAGGTAACATATAACTTATAAGCTATTAATAGATTTGAAATAACTTAAACTTGTGTTTAACATGAATTTCATATTATATGAGAAATAAGGAAGGGAAGATATCTTATTACATGCCTCTTTATTTAATAAAGTCATTAACATTTCCATACTTACATTGTTTATCAAATTTATAGAAAAACAAACATGATAAGCACAACAACTGCTATAACAAAAATACAACACACTTTTATAGAAAAACACAAGGCATTAAATAGTATAAAACCAAAAGTGATTACATAGGACCAAACAAAAACTTCATTATTCCTTTATATTCCCATGTTCTTATCTTTATTAGATTAATTACACTATTACCCAAAGGATTAAATCATAATAATTTCACATTTTCACTTTAAACATGGAGAAAGGTAACAGGTCTCCTACCACAACTTGGGGACCACAATATTTTCTAATTAAAAAATAGAACACCAATCACCAAACCTTGATTAACTATTTTATGTAGAACTAATGATCCTTAAAACACTAGCCTAACAATATCCATCTATCATTCATCAAAAGAAACTGTAATAAATCTGATGATAAAAATTCTCTATAGCATGTGAAAAGAAGAATGGAAAATAATAGAACCATCGAAGGCGGATGATACCCATGAGGTGGGGTAGCCAAGTTGATAAATTCTAAGTAATGTATTCCAAAGTGAAGCTTCACAAGGTTGATTCTAATGATAAGGGACATAAATTAAATAAATTTTAAACTTTTTAGGAAAAGAGAGATGAGTTGGTCACATGCAGGGAAAAGATGGTCGAGATAAGTTGCATAGCCCCCCTAATCCCCTCAAACCAATCCCCCAACCCCCCTCCCCCACCTACACCAGCCCCCAACCCCTCCTGTACCATACCTCAGCCCCAATCCCCCCTGCACCATCCCCCACCCTGCACCCCCACTACCCCCACCTTCCCCCTACACCCCCACTTGCACCCCCACCCCCTACACCCCAACCTGCACCCCACTACACCCCCACTACTCCCTACACACCCCCCGAAACCCCCACCCACACTTCCCCCACTTCCCCCTGCACCCCCACTTCCCCCAGCCCCCCACCTGCACTCCCACTACACCCCCCACATGGTGGAAATAACTGATAAAATAGAATATCAGATATACATACAACTGATGAAGCATAGTATCCATAATAATAATAATAAAAAGTGGAATAACATCATAAAAAATAAAAAACCCATATCTAGAATCATATAAAAAATACATCATGATTGTATGATATTCAGAATTAGGGAATATAAGGGAACTATAACAGTAGGGGAAATGAAACTTGTTATAAAACAATGTAAAAAAAGATCAAAAGTTATCTCAAATAGCATTATGAGTATTGGTTCGGTCCTCTTCTACCATAATCCATCATAGTATATAAAATCAAACACCCATTGATTGATTTTTCCCTTTTTCCATGTCTATATCCATGGAGTCTGTTCGGGAACCAATCGGCGGCTCGAACAGGGTGTGAGATAAAATCACTAGCCCACCATCAATGATGTCTAGGAAAATATAATCTGTGAATATACAATGAGCGGTGTACAATTAAAATGAATAAATGAGATAAATAAATAAACCATGTCATTCATGGCTCCATATATAACATCTATCTAAAAAAACTCACTTTATCCTATACTGAAATATGTCTGAACATTTATTAATTATTATAAAATTGTAATATTATCTCAGAAACTAGGTTCATATATTGTAATACTTACATAAGGGATGAATAACACCCATGGAATTTAGAACTGAATGAAGGAAATAAGAAAGTTCTCCATGAATGTGAATCATTAACCAAATCTAAGTATGTTTTTAAACTAGAATACATGTCGTCAAATTAATTTATTTTTAAATTTCGGCCAATCCAAGGTATTTAACTTAGGAAACCGTAATATTTATTTAGCGCACTGTAAACCCATCCCCCTACAAGTCCATCTATTTTAATCCTCATAGTAATTCAAGTATCTTCAATACATGGTATAATTTCATCACATCCTAAGCATGTCTTTGGTAGTCCATATAGGGAACACTAAGTGTCACTCAATGCATAATGTAAAGCACTTCCCTTTGAGACTATACCCGATATTCCATATAGGGAACCCAAGTGTCACGTGTGGCATAATTTAAGACCACTATCCATGTGATATTATCTAATTAATTCTGCATATGAATCCATATGTCACCTACAGCGTAATGAAATTCCATTTATAATTCATTTTATTTCAAAAGATCAGTGATCACATACATGGTGTTTCATGTTAGAACATTTATATTAGCCTTTCCATGTCATGATGGATGGTCATGGATAGTGGAACCCATACCATTTTAGAATTCACTTGATTCTATTTGGGAATTTAATTTATAATGACAATTCAATCTATAAAAAATAAGAACAAGGGACTATGAATATAGTCTTACCATTTTACCTTTTTTAGATTCACACTACAATTCAATAATAGGGGACAACTCAACAGACCTCAATTGGAGGTTCAATTTAAATTCAATTATACGTCTTATGGGAAATTAAATGTGATTCACCCTAAGGGGTGTATCAAATCGAGTTAAATAGTCTAGGATGACAAATTTAGGTTTCTAGGACTACCTTAAGCAAGGTGATAACAATTCATTTGATTATTTTTGAATTTTTGTTGCGTCACATAGAAATTATGGGGTTTAGAATGGAGACACATAATATAAAATCTAGTCATTAATTGAAAAAGAACAAGACCATCTACCATAGATTCATATTTCACTCCACATCCATCATTAGATTCAGATTAAAGAAAGAATATAAGAAATCAAAGAAATTTTCAAATACCCTAATGACAGGGCATCGAGGGTGTTGACCTTAGCATCAGGGATGTTGATGGTTGTGGGGGAGAGCTGTTGGGAAGGAATGGAGGAGGTGGGGAGGCCACTCTAAGTAGCTTCACTGGAGGAGGAGGATCGTGGGGAGGAGGGTCGCAGAGAGGAGGCATTTTGGGTGTTGAGGGTTGTTGGGGAGGAGGCATTGGGGAGGGCGTCGAGGGTGTAGAACTCGGTGTCAGGGGTGTGTTGTGGGGGAGATCTATCAGGAAGGAAGAGAGTAAGTGGGGAGTTCGCTCAGAGAAACTTCGCTGGATGAGGAGGGTCGCAGCGAGGAGGCATCAGGGAGGGCGTCATACTATTGAGGGGTTTCGTGGAGGATAGATCGAGTGGAAGGAGGAATAAATGAATGGGTTGGGGGTATTCAGCCATGGATCTATGGCTATTTGTGTGGGTGTATCCATGGGTTTTTTTAACCCATGGATTTATATGTGTGGATATAGATCAATTTCTTAGTAGTGCCCCCAAGGGACTAGAACTAGATAGTTCTTAGTGAGACTGGACGGACTGAGGTGTGTTCCTGTGGTATAATGTCAATAGTTTCCATTTACTTTCGGGTTGGACTTTTATTTTGAATATTTGTGGTGGACTTGTATTTGACCATGTTTTCTTTCCTTTACTTCCTATCATACTCTAGTTGTGAGATTTATATGTATGCATGTATGGTTATTCAGTTGTTTTTACATTTTATCATTGTATGATCTTGAAGGAGTGTGTGTGTACAAGTACTAAGGATAAGACCTCCCATGTTAGTGATATGCCTATTCGGTGCTAGTTTCTAGCCCCTGTCCTATTGGAGGGGGACTTGGGGAGTCATGGAATGAGCCTCATTGGAACGGGTCATGATAGAGTGGTATCAGAGTAGTTAGTTCTACCTTAGGACCAGAGTCTATGAGATTGGTTTGGGGAAATAATGTTACATGTTTCAAGTTTGGATTTCAGGCCAGAGACTCTAGTGTTGGTATGGCGGCCGATGTATCTGTACACCAGGAATCTGATCACCCACCTTTTTACTTGGTACATGAGAATATTGGTTGCATGGAAAACAATAGTAGATGCATCATATAGGAATGAGTTTTGGTTTCCATGTTCTTATTAATTCATCTCTCCAAATATACATATTGATCGTGATACAACTTGTTTAATTTTAGGAAACCTCCATGATGTATTCTAGCTAGGATTCAACATCATGATCATGAAGATGATCCCCTCTATGATGAGGCATTAATATAGGGACTAGTTCCAAAGATGTTACCTCTAAGTTGTGCACTAGATATACTAACACCTGTAGAGCATAAAATGGTACTCGTGGTACTAAAGGATGAGGTACATAGATTGAGCGCACTTTATGAGTTTCAGCGATAGAAACCCCTCAGGTTCTTAGGTGAGCCTGATTTATAGGCGGTTGAGGATTGGATTGAGGCGGTGATGTAATTTTTCCATCTAGTCAGGACACTAGATCAGATGGTGGTCCTGAAAGTGAGCCTTCTTCATGGCTCAACATAATGATGGTGGGGTTTGGTGACCTAGTCTTATGACAAGGTGACTCTAGCATGGTTCTAGTTTGAGTGCCTTTTCAGAGAGGATTTCTCTCCAGCCACATTGAGAGATGTACATATCTAAGAGATTCTATAGCTGTAGTAGGGAATCATGACAGTAGTTGAGTATTCATCAGGGTTTACTAACCTCTCCAAGTACTCGATGAATATGGTTCATGACCATTTCTTTTGGGCTTGGAACTTTGAGCAATGACTGTATAGAGGTATTCAATCCAGTGTTATCCCTCTATGAATTCCTGCTTATGATGAGGTGCTAGAGTGAGCTTTGGTGGTTGAGAAGACACAACCAGTGGTTGCCGATAGTGGTAAAGCAGGAGAAGAGACCTCAATAGTAGGGATCCAAAATCAATCTCAGGGACCTGGACATGTGAGACGTTTTAGGGGGAGGTCCCAGGATAGAGGGTTTGCGATTAAAGGATTGCAGGAAGAGTCCAATCAACATAGGGAGAGGCGGTGTTACTCATGTGACAATTGGGGACACCTTGCACAAGATTGTCTGACCCATCGAATAGCTGACAGGGAGACTGTGGACGAGCTGTCAAGGTATAGGCAACGATAGGAGTAGATAGTTTTTCAGGGTGGTGGATGTGGTAGAGGGGATGAGAGAGCATCTATAGGTGGTAGATGTTTCAACTTATTACCACCACCACCCCCATATGGTCCACACCAGGATTAGGGAGCTGGAGGATAGGGGCAGGGGTAGTTACAGGCGGTTGAGGCTTACGATCCAAAGACTCTGGGAATGATTCGAGGTACAATCTGTGTCTTTTATACCTTAGCTGTAGTACTTATTGACACAAGTTCTATTCATTCCTTTATTTCCACATATATGGTACGAAACTTAGATATTTCAGTTGATCCCTTCACTCGACCCTTGTGCTTGGAGACTCTTACTGGACACGACTTAGTGATCACACACTTGTATTGATAGTGTGACCTAACTCTTAAAGGTGAGAGTTTATGTTGGGATCTATTTGTAGCAGTGATGATTCCTTACGATGACATCTTAGGTATGGGCTGGTTATCTATAGTTCAAGCCCAAATTGACTATTTCAAGTTGAGGATTCAGTTTTTTCGCAGTGATGAGACTAGGTTTTCCTTTGTAGGTGAAAAGGAAAATTAGGTAGCATAGGATAGACTCATGCATAGGATGGAACACCCAATTACTAATCATTTGGATAGCATGACCCTTGGTGTAGTGAATTTTATGTGTTTTCAGTTCCCTACAATGGCAGAGGAGTATGAGGATGTCTTCCCTGCGGATGTTCCAAGCTTACCTCCCCACTGAGAGATATACTTCTGCATTGATCTACACCCCATGATGACACTGATATCTGCGCCAACATATCAAATTTCTATCATAGATATTTGTGAGCTCAGGGTATAGTTGGAGGACTTGTATAGGAAGAGCTTTGTTAGACCCAATGTTTCACCCTGGGCAGCCCCAGTTTTGTTCTCCAAGAAGGAAGATGAGATCTTAAGGTTATGTGTGTACTAATAGTTCTTGAACCAGGTGATTGTGAAGAACAAATATCCACTATAGAGGATTAATTACCTATTTTATCAGTTGAGAGGGACATAATGGTTCTAGAAGGTTGACTTTAGGTTAGACTATCATCAATTGCGAGTACGAGATGAGGATATACTGAAGACGGTATTCAGATGTTGCTATAATCACTATGAGTATTTGGTGATGCCCTTTGGCATAAAGAATACCACAAGAATGTTCATGGAACTCATGAACCAAATCTTTCAACCCTTCTTAGACCGGTTTATGGTAGTCTTCATTGACGATATCCTTGTGTACCTAACATCTGAGGAGGAGTATATGAGACACTTTAGGATGGTTTTGTACATACTCTGAGAGCACCAACTTTATGGGAAGCTCTCGAAGTGTCAGTTCTGGATATAGGAGGTCCATTTTCTGGGACATGTTATCTCAACAAATGGAGTGGCAATGGATCCAACCAAGGTTGAGGTAGTGTTATATTGGGATCCACACAAGAGTTTGAAGGAGGCACAAAGCTTCCTTAGGTTGACAGGCTATTAATGTAGATTCATACTTGATTTCTATAGGACATCAGCACATATGAAAACTTTGAACTTAAAGGTGAATCCTTTCATGTGGAAAAAGAGGTACTATCAGGATTTTCAGGATTTGAGTCAGATATTGATGAGATCTTCCATATTGAGATTACAAGAGGGTGTCTAGTACATAGTATTCTACAATGCATCAGGAACTAGGTTTGGTTGTGTTCTGATGTAGAGGTAGACGATGATTAACTACGGTTCATGTTAGTGAGAGCACATGAGCCGAACTATGTGACCCGAAATCTCGAGTTAGCAGTGGTAGTATTCGCACTAAATATGTAGCTAAACTACCTATTAGCTGAGCAGTTTATCATCTATTCTGACCACAAGAGTCTCAAGTACATTTTATCTCAGAAGGATCTTAACTCAAGAAAGAGGTGTTGACTAGAGTTCCTCTAGGATTATGACTTAGAAATTGTCTATACTTATAGGAAGTGGAACATGGTAGCATATAATCTCAACAGGAGATCTTGTTTATAGTTTCTAAACGATGCATCAGAGTCGTTGGAATCATTGCAATTATCCTTTGTGGATGGAGATAGAACAACTTACCTCCAGTCAATGGTTGTTAACCCTTCTCTCTTACAACAAGTTAGGGAGACACAACTTGGGGATACCAACTATGAGATCCTACATACCCAGATATCCACTGGATGTGCACTTGATGGATTTTCTGAAGGAGGGGAGCATGTCATTATTTTCAGAGGGTGTATGATAGTACCAGTGATGTTGCGGGGGGGGGGGGGGTTATGAGAGAGTTTCATACATCTCCTTTAGTAGTACATCCAAGCATGATAAAGATGCACCAGAATTTCCGATGTCAGTTTTAGTGGTTAGGGATGAAGAAGGGATTTGCAGAGTTTTTCTCTTGATACCTTACTTGCCAAAAATTGAAAGATGAACGCCAAGTTCTAGCGGGTTTAACTCAACCCCTTAAAGTTCCAGAGTGGAAGTGGGATGAGATATACATGGGCTTCATAATGGTCTTAACGCGTACATTTAGGGGACATGATTCCATATGGGTGATTGCAGACTGGCTCACCAAGTCGGCTAACTTCCTATCAATTTGAGATAAAATTTTAGTAGAGATATTGGGATGACTCTATGTGTAAGAGATTGTCCGACTCCATGGATTTCCCTTGATGATATTTTCTGACCATGATGCTCAATTCACATCTCGGTTATTGAAGGGATTGCATGAGGTGTTTAAGACTCAATTATGCTTGAACACAATGTTTCACCCCCATAATGATGGCCAAACTGAGCGGACCATTCAGGTTTTGGAGGACATACTGTGAGATTGCATGTTGGACTTTGGTTGTATTCAGGAGGATCATATACCATTGGTGGAGTTTACATACAAAAATATCTACCATTACACCAACAATATAACAAAATTCAAGACTTTGTATGGGTGACCTTACAGGTCACCACTTTGCTGGATTGACCTAGGAGAGTCATCACTCATGGGCCTAGAGTTGGTGCGAGCCACTACCAAGAAGCTACAGATTATCCTAGAGTAGATGGAGACTGTACATACCCATCATAAGTCTTATGAAGACAGATGACGGAGACCTTTATAGTTTGATAAGGGAGACCATGTGTTCCCATGAGTTTCACCTCAACGGGGATTATAGAGGTTTGGTAGGGGTGGTAAGTTATCTTTAAGATTCATTGTCCCTTTCCAGATACTATATAGAATTGATGAGGTGATGTACCGCTTAAATCTAACAACATAATTAGATTAGGTACACAAAATCATCCACGTGTCACAACCTAGGCGGTACGTGCATGACCCATCACACATTATCGAATGGGGAGAGCTGGAAATTGAGGATAAATCTACCTTTACTAATTACCCGGTGAAGATCAAGGCTCAAAAGGAGAGGATCCTTTGTGGGCAAGAGATTCCTTTAGTGTGTGTCCAGTGGAATAAGGATAATATTTAGGAGAGCACCTAGGAGAGGGAGGCTCATATATGTTCTAAGTACACACATCTCTTTGTGTAGCCACTTTTTTTGGATTTTCGGGACGTACATCCCCAAGGTGGGGAGAATGTAATGACTCAAATTTTACATGTATTATTTTTTAATATTGTATGGATTATTTTTGAGACTAGTTCCTGAGACATGGTGAGATTCTGAGGCTTGGTGTTCCTAAAATAAATGTTTAAAATATATTAAATAGCATGCACACATAATTTTCTTGAAAAATTGTAATAACTTCTAAATTTGGGACTAGATTAGAAATATGAGGGTACCAATAATTTCAGAATGTGAGTTTTACCCTAGGAATGACATAACTTTTTTCGGCACGTGGAATTTGTGGAAAAGTCATCATGGGCGTAAAAATGAATAAAATAATTAAATAAAATTATTTTAATTCATCTGTTGATGCAGCAACCTAAATTATTCTATAAGAATATGGTAATGATGAAATTACAGGGTTAGCTGAATAATCCTGGACCTATTAGAGAACCCTTGGAGAGAATGTTGAAGGATCTTCTTAGGTGACCATCAACCAAATTGAAGATCAATGATCAATGTGCAACGGGATTCAGAGATATCTCCAATGACAATGATGTAGATTCGTTCTTCGTTGGAAATCGATTCATCTCGAAGTAGGATATTGTTTTGATTGGATTGTTTCCCCATTTTCTAATTCTATGATGATCATAGATCAATCAACCAATAGATTGATATGAAAATAATGCATATTACAGGATGAGTTAGTTTATTTTGGGAATTGGGAGAATTTATTTGTGATTATCTGTTCTATTTTTGTTCTCCATTATAACAACAATGAATAGAGGTCGACACAAAAATCGAATGAGGTCTATTCCTCATGATCATTCCTTGTGCTTTTATTTCCCTAATTTCATGTTCATCATTGAAAATCAGTTGTCTGGTGGTTCAAGGAGTTATTGATAAATAAACCATTTCACACGTGTTTCTTAGTGCAATAGATTGATATTATAGATCCAGGCATGGATCAATGATGGGACTGAGCCACGATGATGAAAAATCAATCAGAGGTAGATTCACAGATACTATTCTTCATGTTTTTGGCGCGCGGTGATGAATGATGCTTACATACATTTTTTGAAGGATATAAAAGGTCGAAACTTTATGGCTGACTATGGTATGACTCATCAGGGTGTTATTCCTGAGTTTATGGTGAGGAGCGGGGCCAAAATTATAGACATAAGACTGACCGAAAATGCACGATCTAGATCTAGAAATCTGGAAAATTTTACAATACACAACATTTAATGCATATCTACACACTGTGTGGGACCCTCTTAATAGTGGATAGGGTTTGGGTATGAAGATACGTATCACACAACGTGTGATGCCTCCATGAAGGCTTGGTGTGTACCATGGTGGGTACACGGACAAGGGCTGGAGTACACGGGCACAGACGCGCCATGTACTCCTACACGAACATGGCCAAGCTAGGAATACACAAGCTAAGCCATGTACTGGTACACAGATATGAGTACATGGGAAACAACACACTGTGTACTTCTACATGGACATGGACATGGGATATTTACATGGGTAGGACCTGGGGTCAAAGGGACACGACTTGTACCCCTACTACATGTAGTGTACTCTTTAAATGTTGGATTTGAGCCATTTTATTTTATATATTGGACAAGTTTTGTCAGTGTTCATTCCCTATATTCATTCCATGAGGGTTAGTATGGAATATTCTCCTACAAATAGGACAATGACATCTTCAACATAACTTCTTGGATAGAGTTGTTGGAATCCTTTCATGAGACCCAAAGTGATATCCTCTACCATCTTCTTTCCCTATATGGAGTTCTTGGTATCGTTGTGACTAACACTACACGAACGCTGATCTTCTACTTAGTGGGTTAACCCAGATTGAGTTGTTGGTATACCCCATGACCTTGGGAGTGATCCTCAATTGTGTATCATCTATCTTCATACTTCTAGTGAATAGTTCCAATAGAGAAACCTGACAAGAACTACCTCTTGGAAGGACATCATTAGTGCTATCTGACTCGAGGAGTGTATTCTCTTAGATGAGTGCTTTATGAAGCTTTCAAGCTAGAATCCTAGGCTGGTATTGTGGTTGTGATTTTACCTTGAAACTGTGTGTCTTTGTTGAGTATACCTAGATATTCGTGTTATATTAATTTTAGACATATACCTATGTAGAGATGACTGTTATTATTATTTTTATATGCTTTGTGGTTTCAGGGTGTCCTACTGGGTATTGTTATACTCACCCTTGTATGATATTTTTCTACACGTGTCATTTCTTGTGTAGATAATTGACATTTTGATAGAGTCTCTGAGGGGCTAGGACCAGATGGTTCTTAGTGAGACCAAACACACTACGATGTGTTCCTACGATATCATGACTGTTGCGTAACGATCCAAACATTCATTAATAAAAATTACTATTGATCTAATTAAATGTCTTATTATGTAAAATGGTTATATAAAATATTCACTTATTTGGTTTTATGATTTTGGATTTCAAAATACTGTTAAGAATTTTTACCATTTCTAATATATCCATTGAACAATGATCACATGATTAGTATAAATATAGGGCTTTAAAAAATCCAATTCACTCAGAAAAAGGAAGCGATGGCCTCATCCAATAGAATTTCTCCATACGAAGCCCATTTATCAGAGATAAAAAAGGAGGTGGTGTCATTGGGATTCACTCTTGACCAAGTCCAAACTGAGCTTCAACATGCTAAGCTCGAGCAGAACCGTCTACTGGAGAAGTGTAAGCTGACAGAGATTACCACCCAAGCGATGTTATCCAAGACACCCCAAGAGTTTGTCACCATATCACATCTTACCCTTAGGTCATATATAGGTGTTATAAGGGTTTATGTAATGAGGCTCTAGTACTATGATTATGTACATTATTTTGGTATAGAATAAATAGTATACATTCATTTTATTATTATTACTTTGTAAATAGTTTTTAAAGAAAAAATAGTATTTTTAGTTAATATTCAATTAAGAAATCTATTTTGATGAATTAATGAATTTTTTGAATTAAATAATATTTTAATAAAACATTATTACTAAATTAATTTTTATTAAACATGAATGATCGTATAATTTTTATGAATACAATTGTAATTTTTATTAAGGCTTGAAATCTATTTTTGTCAAAACCCATGAATTTTCGATAAATGCCATTTTTTATTTTAAAAGTAAAAATTCACATATTTAGAAAATTATTTAGAAAAAATTAATATTATTTTTGTAATCATTCCATTGAAATTATCCAATAGTTAATTTTTTATAATTTTCTGAGACAGTCGAATTTTTGGGTAAAAATTAAATATCGTTTAAATATATAACGTGTTTTATGACACCATAATGACCCAATAGCGATGTTATAAAATAATGTAAACATTATGTTCTGAAAATATATGTTTTAAAATTAAAATAATGTAATTTTAGGTTTATTTTATTTATTTTACAAAGCCTTAGTGGACCCTCTAATACTTATAAAACATTTTATCTTTTTAAAATGATTTCATTGAGAGTGTAACTCACATCCACATAATCAAGATAAATATTTTAATAATTTAGACCATTTGACTTATAAAATAATTTTTTCCACTCCCTTTTGTTAAAAACCATGGGCAAAAACCATGGGATGGTTTTTGGTTTTGATTAGTTTAATGTGTGGTGCCCAAAACCTACATAATAAATAATTCCCTCTCTTTTCCTATACAAACCCACCCAATCTCCCACTTACTCTTCACTAAAAGCCTTTGTAGATCGAAAAACATCTTTCCTCCTCTCTTTATAATTCTCCCAAGGCACCCCAAGTTCCCAATAATCCTCTCTCAAGCCTCTCCCAAGCCTTTGGGATCACACTTCCAAGTAAGAGATTTCTTCCTTTCTCATTTTTGTCCAAATTTTATTATGTTGTTATGCGCTTTTATTTTTAACTAAAAATGTTGGGGTATGATTTATAACCTCCCAAATACTTCCCTATTTATATTTTAATGATTATATACCCCTTTATCTCTCATTAATGCCTCCCATGTACACCTGTTACCATGCTGAAATTCTGTAAGAAATTCCTCTCTCCTCATTTACATTCAAGATATTATTTTGTTTTATGAATCTAAAATCCATTAAATATGTTGGGAAATGTATAAATATGACCCCCTAACTGTAAATTTCATTTAAATATTATGAGAAACCCTTTCCACTCCCATCAACCATTTTTACGAATTCTTATGTCACGCCGTTACGCTACTGAAATTGCACTGCGATTTTCCATGCCAAAGTCATTATGTAGTGAATATCATGAACATTTCTTTATCAAGGCTATTAAACTTTTACATATTGATTATAGAGTTTCATTTATGAATTCCACATTCCTTTATCATGGAATAAATGGTTGTGTTTAATGAATCCATGTTATATGATCCATGTGGCACACTTATGCATGAAATGAAATGATTAAGAAGGGTGTGCCCTGATAGCACTCCAATGCATTGGGTAAATATTAGTATCATGATACGTCAAGTGCAATGAGGTTTTACTCTTGATAATTCAAGTTCAATGAGGGTTTACTCATGTTCCATGTATAATGATCCTTGGATCATGCTAATACCATGTTAAGTGTTGTTGCCACATTTCCATGTTATGTTTATCATGATATATCACGCCTTTAAGTTCATGTTTATCTTATGATACATTGATATGCCTATTTACTAACATATATTGTATTATTCATGTTATTACTTGTTTACTCCCTTACTGGTCTTTATATCCCACCCCTTTTTATGCTTTTCCTCAGGTTATCTCATGCAAAGCTAAGTACGAGGGAATATAGTGGTCATGTAAAGAAAGTTTTCAATAAAGATGTTGTGTTTCATGTTTTAAGTTGTTATGTAATGTTACTAATCCACAAATACACTAGAAATATCGACCTTCTATGTTGTGTAAAGTGAATATTTTATGTAATAAATTATGTTTAAGTGTGTAATAAAGAGAAGGGTTGTTTTAGTTGGTATCAGAGGATAAGTTTAGTTATTTTTGAGATTAGGATTAGAAAACCCTAGTGAAAGACTTAGGGATAAAACTAAGTCTAATAAAAACATACCTAATTTTTTTTGAGTATTGAGTAAGTTTTTTATCAAGAAAATACATCCCTGTCTAGATATGAGCAGGTAGAGGCAACTCTATCATAGATGTATCCTATGGGTAAAACCCAAAAACACCGCTTTGAGCTAGACTCGAATGGGAAATGGTGCACAACAACAAGCCTTGCTTCAGTCTTGGTTATGACACTCCTGGGGGATATTCTTTGGTAAATTCATAAGCTTAGTATGAACCATTATTAAGGGAAAAAATTCCCCTAAGAATATATGTTAGGAAGTAGATTATGGATAACATATATTGAAGCCTATAAATTCATAAGTTAAGGAAATAAAATTAATTTATAAGTCATATATTTTTGTATTTGGATTACCCTTTATGTTTTACCAGTAAATTTCATTTTATTCCAGCCAATGGCCGATAATAGGAGGAATCGGGTTAACAACTGATGTGAAGATCAATGTGATGACTATTCTAATGAGATACCCAATCCGATGGGAGCGAGAATCATGAACTTTGTCATGATAATCAGTTAACTCAAGTTTTGAATAGAAACATGGGTCAAGAGGAACATTCAAACCCCCTAAGAGAGAACAAGTCTCAATCGAGAGCTTCATGAGACAAAGTCCACCTACATTTAATGGATCATTTGATCCCTCAATCTATGAACAATGGATCAACTCCATTGAAAAGATCTTCTACATCCTTTAATGTTCCGAACAAGAGAAGGTTCTTCTGGATTCTTACCGTATGGAGGGTGAAGCAGATAAATGGTGGAAATTGCTAAAAAATATGAATCCCGAAGAGGAGATTGAGGTGTTGTAATGGATGGATTTATGAAAGATGTTTTTTAATAAATATTTTCCACGTACCCTCTGACTTAAGATAAAAAGGGACTTCCTTGACCTCAAGAAAAAAGATGAAGAATCATTCAAAGCATATGAGGAAAACTTTACAAGGCTTTAACGATATTCCTATTACTTTGTCATTACCCCCGAATGCAAGTTTGACCACTTCTTTGGTGGGATAAAACCTACCCTATGGAAAGCCATGGAGATCTGTGACTTCGATAACTATGAGAAAATTGTCTGATGTGCCCTCAAAGTCGAAATGGAGATCGATGAATCTCAGGGGTATCATGGGGATAAGAAGTGTAAGGTTGAATTCAATTCTAGAGGTCCGATGGATAAATCCAATGGTGATAAGAAAATCCAGCACCCCAATTTCCAAAGGTGTGAAAATAATCACCCCAGAAATTGCTTAAAGGGGATGAGGAAATGATTTAGGTGTGGATGAGAAGGGCACCTAGCTATTAACTACTAACAAGAAAAACCCATGGCTATGAAAAAGGAGAGGAATGATCCATTCAACCCCCAATGTGTTGTTTATTGATTCAACTACAAAGAACTAGAGCACCTTGAAAATCAGTGCCCTAAGACAAGGGTTTTCGGAGGCAACCAACAACCTCTAAGGCAGCAAGGGTGAGATTTTTCCATCACTACCACCGAAGTGAACCCCAATAATGAAGTGGTGACATGTATGCTAGTTATTCATTCAAGAATAGAGAAGGCACTTTTTGATTCTAGTTCTACACATTCTTTTATATCCCGAAAGTTTAGTAGAAAAATTCTAACACCACCACAAATCATGGAAGTAAAGATGTTGGTGAGTATGGAAAATAGGGAAATCATTAAATCCCATGAATATAACTCCTCCCCTGTAATAATCTATGGACTAAACTTTCTGGAGAACCTAATTATACTCCCTCTAGTATAATTTTATTCAATTCTTGGCATGGATTAGCTTTCCTTATATAGAGCCAACATAAATTGCCGTGAGAGGGAAATCACTATCCATATGGATAATCGACCCATGATTCTATACAAGTGCAAGGAGGAAGATGAATCTTATTTAGCACCATCATCTCAAGTGTGGATATTACTACCCTATGAGCATGCATATCTGGCTTAGATGATTGATTCTAAGGAAGCAACCATCCTTGAAGACATTCCTATTGTGAGAGAATTCGCTAAAGTGTTTCCCAAGGAATTTCCTGGTCTTCCTCCTAGAAGAGATGTTGAATTCTCAATTGATCTTATACCTAGGGCATTTCTAATATCCAAGAATCCGTATATAATGACTATTCTGGAGCTTGAGGAGCTAGAAAAACAACTACAAGAGAATCTGGATAAAGGGTTTATACGCCCAAGTGCTTCACCATGGGGTGCACCAGTCCTCTTCATCAAGAAGAAGGATGGGTCAATGCTCCTTTGAATTGATTATAATGAGCTCAAAAAAATCATGATAAAGAACATTTATCCTCTACCAAAAATTTATGACTTGTTCGATTAGATATGTGGAGAACAATACTTTTACAAGGTGGATTTTTGGTCGAGATATTACCAAGTAAGGGTGAAGAAGGAGGATATCCCCAAGACTACTTTTCATACAAGGTACGAGCACTATGAATTCATAGTAATAACTTTTAGACTCACTAATGCTCCAAAAATATTTATGGAATTTATGAATAGAGTCTTTATAGATTACCTTGACAAATTTCTGGTAGTCTTTATGGAAGATATTCTAATATACTCCAAAACCAAGGAGGAGCATGGAGAGCATCTAAGAACTGTACTAGAGACCTTTCTAAAGGAGAAGATCTATGAAAAGTACAAAAAGTGTGAGTTCTGGTTGAATGAAGTCTCATTCTTAGGTCATATCATCACAAGAAATGGGATATATGTGGATCCCTCCAAGAAAGCTACAATTAAGGGATGGCTGAGGCCAAAATCGATGATGAATATCCATAGCTTTCTGGGGTTAGCTGGATATTATCACCGATTTGTGAGAATTTTCTCACGATTGTCAAACCCTGTTACCAAGCTAACTCAAAAGGGAGTAAAGTTTTCTTGGAGTGATGAATGTGAAGAAATCTTCAAGTAGCTGAAAAGGAGACTTATCATTATGCCTGTTCTCACACTGCCCATAAGTGGAGAACTTTTTGTGGTATTTAGTGATGCTTCAAAAAAGGGTCTGAGATGTGTGTTGATGAAAAATGGCAGTCATTGAATATTCTTCAAGGAAATTGAAAGTTCATGAGAAAAAGTATCCAACACATGATTTGGAGTTGGCTGTGGTGATCTTCGATTTGAAAATTTAGCGGTATTACCTCTTTGGGGAGAAGTGTGAAATATATACAGACCAAAAAATCCTCAAGTATATATTCACATAGAAAGAGTTGAATATGCACCAATGAAGATGGTTAGATCTGATCAAAGACTATGAATTCTCAATCCATTACCACCCTAGGAAAGCCAACAAGGTGGTAGATGCTCTAAGTAGAAAGGACCCAATAATTATATCATTGCTGAGAATTGAAAAGGATCCAATCTTCTTAGATTTAATGAAGATGAACATGGGAATCAGAAAGAAGGGAATATCATCAATACTTTCACAAATGATTTCTCAACCGTCTATTTTGGAAAGGTTAAAGGATGATCAAAAGGATTATGTGGGAATTCAGAAGAAGGTGGAAACTACCAAAAAAAGGAAATCCTCAGAGTTCAATGTCAATGAAGAAGGAATTGTGAGATCTGGGTCAAGACACTGTGTTCCATCAAATATGGAGTTAAAGAAAGAAATTTTGGATGATGCACATAGTTCAAATTTCTCCATTCACCTAGGAAACATAAAGATGTATCAAGATCTCTAAGAGTATTATTGGTGGGATAACATGAAGAAGGATATCACTGAGTATACATCAAAGTGCTTGGTATGTCAGTAAGTGAAGGCTAAGAGAAAAAAATTTAAGGGGATGATGAAACTATTACCCATAACAACATGGAATTGGGAGAACATCACCATGGACCTTTTCACCAAACTTTTGAAGATATCAAAAAAAAAACAATACTATCTGGGTTGTTGTGGATCGTCTTACAAATATTGAACACTTCATTGCAATTCAAGATGATTTCTCATTGGATCAACTGGAACAGATATACATCAGATATGTGGTAAGGATGCATGGAGTACTACTATCACTTGAGGACATGTTGAGAGCATGATCAATGTACTTCAAAGGAGGACAAGATCAACATCTTCCTCTGGTTGAGTTCTCTTACAATAACAGTTTCTACTCAAGCATCCAACTGGCTTCTTATGAAGCCCTATATGGTAAGAGGTACAGAACACCAACATGTTGGGATGAAGTTTATATTAAACCTGCTCATTATTAAAAACTTAAACCTGATTTATTACATAAAATATTCACTTGATACAACATGGAATATCGATAGGTCTAGTGTATTTGGGTATTAGGAACATTACATAACAACTTATAACATAAAACACACAATATCTTTATTGAAAACTTCCTTTACATGACCACTACATTCCCTCGTACTTAGCATTACATGGGATAACCTCAGGACATGCATAAGAAAAGGGTGAGCTATAAATACCAGTAAGGGAATAATCATGGAATAACATGAGTAATATAATACATGTTAGACAATAGGAATATCAATGGATAATAAGAGAAACATGAACATAAAGTCATGATAAAGCATGATAATCATAACATGGAAATGTGGCAACAAAACTTAACATGGAATTAGCATGAGCCAAGGCTCATTACACATGGAGCATGAGTAAACCATCATTAAACATGAAGCATGAGTAAACCCTCGTTTCACTTGAATTATAATGAGTCAACACTCATTGCACATGACGTATCATGATACTATACTTAAACCAATGCATTGGAGCATTGTCAGGGAACACCCTTCTTAAACATTTCATTTCATGCATAAGTGTGCCACATGGATCATATAACATGGAATCAATCAACATGATAAGTTATTACATGATTAAGTAATGTGTAATAAATACATTAAAGTACCATTTAATATGTATATGTGCATAAAGGTGAATACCCTTGATAGAGACATGGGTATGGTATTCACTACACAATGATCTTGGCTTGAAAAAATGCGGTGCAATTTCGACAGCATAACAGCATGACATAAGGATTCATGAGAAATGGTTGATGAGAGATAAAGGTGTGTCACATCATATGTAAATGAAATGGACATTAATGGGGTCATATTGATACATGTACCAACAAACATAATGGAATTTATATTCATAATACAAAATAATTACTTGGATGTAAAAGAGGAGAGAGAAATCCCTCACGGAATTTTGGCATGGTAACAGGTGTACATGGGACAAATTAATGAGAGATAAAGGGGTATCCCATAATCTAAAAATAAATATGGAAGTATAGGGGAGGTGAAAAATCATACCCCAACATTTGTAATTAAAAACAAAAGGGCATAACAACTTAAAGAAAATTGGAAAAAAATGAGAAAGGAAGAAATCTCTTACTTGGAGGTGTGATCCCAAAGGCTTGGTAGAGGCTTTATAGAGGATTATTAGGAGCTTGGGGAACCTTAGGAGGATTCTAGAGAGAGGAGGTAAGGGGTTGGTCGAACTCCAAAGGCTTTGAGTGAAGAGGAAGTGGGAGCTTGGGTGAGTTTATATAGGAAAGGAGAGGGAATTCTTTATTATTTAGGTTTGGGACACCTCACATTAAACTAATCAATACCAAAAAACAGCCCATGGTTTTTTCCAAAAAGGAGTGGAAAAAAATATTTTATAAGGTCAATGACCTAATTTTTTAAAATAATAGGTTTGATTATGTGGAGGTGAGTCACATTCTCAAGGAAAACAATTTAAAAAGACAAAATGTTTTATAAGTCTTGGTGGGTCCACAAAATCTTTGTAAAATAAATCAAAAAAAATATAAAATCACATTATTTTAATTATAAAACATATATTGTCTGAACATAATGTTTATAGTATTTTATTACATCACTATTGGGTCATTATGATGTCATAAAACACATTATATATTTAAACGGTATTTAATTTTTACCCAAAAAATCGACTATCTCAGAAAATTATGAGAAATTAACCATTGGATAATTTTGATGTCCTGATTCCAAAAATAATATTCATTTTATCTAAATAATTTTATAAATATGCAAATTTTTAATTTTAAAATAAAAACCGACATTTACCGAAAATTCATGGGTTTTGACAAAAACAGTTTTCAAACCTTAATAAAAATTACAATTGCATTCATAAAATTATATGATCATTTATATTTAATAAAAATTAATTTAATAATAATATTTTATTAAAATATTATTTAATTTAAAAATCCATTAATTCATCAAAATAGATTTCTTAGTTGAATATTAACTAAAAATACTATTTGTACTTTAAAAACTATTTAAAAAGTAACAATAATAAAATGAATGCACATTATTTATACAAAAATAATTTATATAGTCATAGTGCTAGGGTATTGTTACATAACCCCTTATAACACCCGCATAATACTGAAGGGTAAGGTGTGTGATGGTGACAAACTCTTAGGGTGGCTCGGATAACATCGCTCGGGTGGTAATCTCTATTAACTTTCACTTCTCCTGTAGTTAGTTCTGCTCAAGTTTAACATGTTAAATCTCGGATTGGGCTTGGTTAAGAGTGAATACCAATGATGCCACCTCCTTTACAAGCTCCAACAAATGGTCTTCGTACGGGGAAAGTCTACTGGATGAGGCCATCGCTTCCTTTTTCTGAGTAAATTGGATTTGTTAAAGCCCTATATTTATACTAATCAGGTGATCACTGTTCAAAATCTATATTAGAAATGGTCATAATTCTTAAAAGTATTTTAAAATCCAAAAACATAAAACCAATGAAGTTAACCATAATAAGACATTTAATTAGATCAAGAGGAATTTCCATTAATGAAAGTTTGGGTCGTTATAATCTTCCCCCCTTAATAAATTTTGCCCTCAAAATTTCCTTTTCCCACACTAAAACAGATGTGGGTAACCTTGCTTCATCAATTCCTCTAATTCCCATGTTTCTTCTTTGAACTTGTGGTTTCTCCATAACACCTTGATGAGGGGAATTGTCTTATTTCATAGATATTTTTCTCTATGATCTAAGATCTTCACTGGTTGCTCCTCATAAGAAAGATAATTCTCTAGATGTACTGCCTCTGAAGAGAGTACATGTGATGGGTCTGGTATATACTTACTTAAGAGGGATACATGAAAAAAATCATGTAATTTGGACATGGTAGGTGGAAGTGCTAGTCGATAGGCCACAACCCCAATATGATCAAGAATCTCAAAGGGTCCAATGTACCTAAGACTTAACTTCCCCTTCTTTCCAAACCTCACAACCTTCTTCCATAGAGATATGCATAGAAATAGCATGTCTCTAACTTTAAACTCAAGGTCTCGTAGAAGGTTATCTACATAACTCTTCTGTCGACTCTGGGATGCCTTGATATGCTGCTGAATGGTTTTTACCTTCTCCACCATTTCTTTGACCATTTTTAGTCCTATAATCTTACACTCACTGACTTCATCCCAACATGCCAGTGTTCTGAACCTCTTCCCATATAGGGCTTCATAAGGTGCCATTCAGATTCTCGAGTGGAAACTATTATTGTAGGAGAATTCAACCACTAGAATATGTTGGTCCCACCCTCTTTTGAAGTCCATATAACATGATCTTAAAATATCCTCTAGTGTCTGAATAGTTCACTTAGACTGGACATTAGTTTGAGGATGATAGGACGTACTAAAGTTCAGTTCAGTATCCAGAGCATGTTGAAGACTCTTCCAAAACTTAGAGGTGAATCATGGATCTCGATCAGATACAATAGATAGTGGTACTCCATGCAACCTTACCACTTCCTTGATATGTATCTGTGCCAGTTAATCTAATGAGAAATCCTCCCGAATTTCAATAAAGTGTGCAGACTTTGTAAGACGATCCACAACAACCCATATTGCATTGTTTCCTTTGGATGTCTTCAGAAGTCTGGTGACAAAGTCCATGGTGATGTTCTCCCATTTCCATACTGGTATGGGAAATGGTTGCATCATCCCCTTAGACTTCTACCTCTCTGTCTTCACTTGCTAACATACCAGGTACTTTGATGTATACTCATCAATCTCCTTCTTTATATTATCCCACCAATAATGCTCTTAGATATATCGATACATCTTTGTGTTTCCTGGGTGAATAGAGAAATTTGAACTATGTGCATCATCCAAAAGTTCCTTCTTCAGCTTTGAACTTGATGGAATACATAGTATTTTAAAAAATCTCACAATTCCTTCTTCATTAACATTTAACTCCAAGGATTTACATCTTCTGATATCTTCCACTTTCTTCTTAATTCCCACATCATCCTTTTGAGCATCCTTTAACCTTTCCAAAATATATGGTTGAGCAATAATTTGTGAAAGGATTGATGATTTTCCCTTATTTATGATTCCCATGTCCATCTTCATCAAATCTAAGAAGATTGGATCCTTCTCAATTCTCATCAGTGATATAATCGCTGGGTCCTTTCTACTTAGAGTATCCACCACCTTGTTCGCTTTCCCAGTGTGGTAATGGATTGAGCAGTCATAGTATTTGATTAGCTCTAACCATCTTCGTTGGTGCATGTTCAACTTTTTATGTGTGAATATATACTTGATGCTTTTGTGGTTAGTATCTATTTCACACTTATCCCCAAATAGATAATGCCACCAAATTTTTAAAGTGAAGATCACCGCAACCAACTGTAACGCCCCGACCCCAGTTACCCAGAGTCGGTGCATTATTACATAACATTGGCATGATCACAAGAAAGATCAAATCTCGAAAGACCGATTGGTTTAGTAGCCTTTGAAACACTAGATATATTCATAAGTTTTACATTACATCATAAAATGAAAAACTAATACAACAACATAATGTTTCCACAATCCACACTATTAACCCCTCATAAAATCCCTGCAGGTCATTCATAACTTACTTCTTCACATCCTGGGAAAAATAAAACATAGAAAAGGGGTGAGCTCAAATGCCCAGTAAGGATAACAATATAGCGGAAACTTTCATAAATAAGAATAAACATTTAAGGCAATGCATTACTAAAACAAAAGCCTTTTAAACTTTAACTTCAACATAGTATGGTAAAAGTAAAATGAAATAATTCCATTTACTTATTCACATGGATATTCTACTAATCGAATAATCACATGCAAAAATCAATAACCACTTTCATAATGTTGGAATGCATAATGCCAGACTATCATAACCACATAGTCAAGGCCTCGTGCCAAGACTACAAATAAGATTTTGTCAAGGCCTTGTGCCAAGACACTAGTTTGTCTCATGAGACCTACCGATGCATCGAGGAGCTATAGCGGGCTCCACCCGTCACTTACTAAGTCCAATGCATTCCCATATGAAAAGGTTTAAACATAACATAAACATTCATATTAAAAGTAGCATATGAAATGTAAATAATTTAACCATAAACTATGAATGGTATAAAAATAGCACATCCACAGTCAAACATATTACAAAACCTTAAATACAATATAGAAGTTTTGTATCATAATAAATCAACTTCAAATAATCTTAAAATCCATCAAAGGATGTTGACATAGATGAAATCAAAATTCTTTTTAAAGAAATATCTCCTTTTATTTTTAAATCATTTAAGATCCATATAAAATAAAACATTTTCTTTGAAAATATTCTTATAAGCTTGTAAGGTAAGTTTTGAAGATTTTATAACAGCGGAAAATAGCCGCACCCGCCGTATAAGTTAAAAAAACATTCTTACCTTAATTCTGTCGAAAAGGTTAAAAACGACCTTGTTTTGAAAACGACGGAAAGATTCCTTTATAAACCTCTTATAAAAAGTCAAAAAGGGTATAAATGACTTTAACCCATATTCTTGTAAATAATAAATATGTTTTGAAATACATTTTGAAGAAACATGTATGTGGATGATAAAGAAATCCCAGTAGATTATTACGTATAAACAACCTCGGATAATGAAGAGATTGTGAAATAACCCTTACCTTGTACTTTTCCTTGGTTGGGGTAGGTTAACCTCCTGTATAATGGTGAAATAATTGTTATTAAATTATACAAGAATCATATACATTAATATGATATCATATATGATCTTTTAATATTGATTTGATAATAATATCTTAGTATTATCATTATATCGGGTGTTAACTTACTTGTTTTCTTTTATATGTTTTGTTACGTAAGACATGTTTGTAAAGGATAGGTTGTATATTATTCATATCCAGAATGATATCAAGTCCTTAAACATCATTTTCAAATCATCAAATGATAATTATACTTGAATGGATACGATGGAGAATGAATCTCATCGCGTTCGTGGAGACGGTAGTCCGTACGTACGCACGAGCGACAATATCATTCTTTTGATATTAAAATAACATATAAATGGATGGTATATCATATATACAGAATCATTAACATTTTATATTTATTATTTACATGAGTTACACATCATTATTATACCCATCCAAATAATAATATATTGAATAACAATTACACCACGACGTGGAGACGGTAAGCCGTACGTACGCACGTATGGTGACATGTTATTCAAAGGGTGGATAGAATACTGAATATGGTTGTACCATATTTATAATAAAATCACATTATATTTAAGATACTGGAGTTATTATTTTAGAATGGTAAGAACAAAGAAAGAGGAAGTGGAAGAAGAAAGGAACTTAGAAAAGGGTGGTGAAATCATTACCTCTTCTTCGGGTTCTTCCTTTTGATTTGATCAAAAGGGATCCTTATGTTGGCTTTCTGATCAAACTAAGGCCTCTAGGTTGTAGTGAGGGATGTTGGGAGAGTATTTGGGTAGAGTTTTGCCGAACAAAAAGGCTTTTAAGGTGTGAAGAAATGAGAAGGAGGAGTGCCCTTTTATAAGAGGGGTGAGGGGCACCTTTGGAAAAGCTAGAAATATTAATTTATAATAAATTCATATTCGGTTTCCAATGGCTCCAAAGTTGACTATTCAAAGGCTAAGGTGGGTATAGGTCGAAAACCACTCAACCAATAGAATTTAGAGAGGTTTGGGTACTTATATTAACCTTATCTTTAAGTATTAACTCTAAGTTAATTAGTTTCACTTTTACAATGTCTCTTTGTATTTTTATATAATATGGTTAATAAACTTACTATATACATCCAAGAGACCCCCAAGTGGTCCATTAATGATGAACCTATCCTGATATAAGTCTCTTGGACTAACCTTATATTTTTAGGAATTTAATATCAATTAATAATATAATATTTGTTTTAAGAACTCTTTTATGTCAATTTTGACACTATTCAATAGTTGATTTTTGTGAAACTCATAACAGATTGATTACTTAGAAAAAAGTCAATTAAATCAATCCTAATATATCATATTATCCTAGAAAATTATTTTAATTCATTAAAAGTTTCATATCATATTTTTTGGGTATTTATAATATCAATTATTTTAATTTTTCACTATTATAGTAATTACTGCATCATCATTGTGTCATAAATAAAATAAATTATTTAATGTCTAAAAATTATAAATAAAATCTCATTATGTAGGAAATCTTTTTATCTTTCTAATGAATATTTATAATCTAAAATCCAACTTATATAACCCTATGTAACAATTGTTTTGCTAAAAGATATATTCTTGTGTCATTTTTGTATTCATTTTGACTTAATTAAAATAAAGTGTCATTATCACTTACAAGTGGATCCATGGGGTCCCAAAATCGACCCAAAGATGCCCATGGTCGACCATGTATCAACCAATAGGGTTAAGACACGTTTTAGGGTAATTTAGTATTATTATAATATTATTTTTTTAACCCTTATTTACCGGATTTACCCTTAACCATGGTAAATAAAATATTTACCGCAGTAATTATTCAAAATGTCTAAAAATAAAAGTTACCTATTTACACAATTTGAACATCCTGATTCAAAATATGGAATCCATTTTCCTAAATTCTAAACACAGAAGTGGTAGAAATTAATTTAAAATTAATTCCCGCTGTCAAAACAAAAAGCGTGTTTTAAGAGATAATAACTATCAAAAGATTGACACTTGTTTATGTTTGGTTTAATTGTAAAATTATGTCCAATGACCAACATTATATTAAAAGGTAAAAATATATTCTAAATATACTTTAAAACTACTAAAATTCATAATTTATCACTATTAATTATTTTGATTAAAAAAGTTGTTTTTAATTAAAATTTAGTAATTTTCACTATTCATCAAAATATGAAAGTTATCCGAAAAGTACCAAAATTTCACCTTAGGCTAAATTAGATATTCCGAATCCAAAAATGAAGTCCATTTTGAAATATAAAATATATATAATTTTAAAAAGTAGGTATTACTATTCATAACGGCTAGTTTGATTGGTTGTTAGAACTCGGTGTTGCGTACAACACACGCTATCGCATTATTCAAAGAGAAGCGTACCGTAGAAGCTTGGGGTGTTACATTCTCCCCTCCTTCAAATAATTTCGTCCTCAAAATTTCTGGAATACTTATCACATGAAAAGACTCAGGTGGTTCTTCATCATAAGTTCCTCGGGTTCCCACGTTGCCTCTTCCATCTTATGGTTTCTCCACAAAACTTTTCCCAGATGCGTCGTCCGGTTTCTCAGTACTTGTTCTCTCGTATCAAGAATCCTGACGGGCTCTTCGCAATAGGAAAGATCAGGTTCCAGTTCTAATTCCTCATAGGTGAGTACATGCGTTGGATCAGGCATGTATTTCCTCAACAGAGATACGTGGAACACATCGTGAACTTTGGAGAGACTTGGCGGCATTGCCAATCGGTAAGCTACAACCCCAATTCGTTCTAGAATTTCGAAAGGTCCGATGTACCTGGGACTCAATTTACCTTTCTTACCAAAACGTATGACTCCCTTCCATGGAGATACATTCAGGAAAACATGATCACCGACTTGAAATTCCAAATCCTTCCTTCGATTACCGGCATAGCTCTTCTGCCTACTTTGAGCTGCTTTGATGTGATTTTGGATTACTTTCACCTTTTCCACCGTTTCCTCCACCAGTTCTGGGCCTACAAGTTTTCTTTCACCAACGTCATCCCAACAGGTTGGTGTACGACATCTCTTTCCGTATAACGCTTCATATGGTGCCATCTGAATACTCGAATGGAAGCTATTGTTATAGGAAAATTCTACCAGTGGTAAATATTGATCCCACATACCCTGAAAATCAAGTGAGCAAGATCTCAACATGTCTTCTAAGGTCTGAATAGTCCGTTCTGATTGTCCATCTGTCTGAGGGTGGTAAGCAGTGCTCAAATGAAGTTCAGTATCCAGGGATTTCTGAAGACTTTTCCAAAATCTTGAAGTAAAACGGGGATCACGATCAGAAACAATCGATAAGGGTACCCCATGAAGTCTCACAACTTCATTAATATATAGTCTTGCTAGACGTTCCAGGGGTAGATCTTCTCTTATAGCAAGAAAATGTGCTGACTTGGTAAGATAATCAACAATAACCCAAATTGCATCATTCCTTCTAGGAGTCTTTGGTAGCCCCATGACAAAGTCCATCGTAATATTGTCCCATTTCCACTCCCGTATGGGAAGAGGTTGCATGACTCCTCCAGGCTGTTGCCTTCCAGCTTTGACTTGTTGACAAACCATACATCTTGACACAAAATCAGCAATCTCCCTCTTCATGTTGTCCCACCAAAAATGTTCCTTCAAATCTCTATACATTTTGGTGCTCCCAGGGTGTATAGAGAAATTGGAACTATGAGCATCATCCAGTAATTCCATTTTTAGATCAGGTATATCGGGAACACAAAGTCTCTTCCCGAATTTCAAAATTCCATCTTCATACACAAAGTCTCTCAATCTCCCATCATTCACAGCTTTAATCTTCTTTTGGAATTCTTCATCATCGGTCTGAGAACTCTTAATACTTTCTAGTAAAGATGGTTTGGAAACCATTTGAAAAATCATTGATGTTTCACCTTCCCTGGTTATTCCCATGTCCATCTTCACTAGATCCATGAAAATTGGATCCCTTTCAATTCTCATCATGTTCAAAACTCCATGGTCTTTTCTGCTCAAAGCATCTGCTACTTTGTTTGCTTTCCCCGGGTGGTAGTGTATCGTGCAATCATAATCCTTGAGTAATTCAAGCCATCTCCTTTGCCTCATGTTGAGTTCTTTTTGTGAGAAAATATACTTCAAACTCTTGTGATCAGTATAAATCTCACATTTTTCACCATAGAGGTAGTGCCTCCATATCTTCAAAGCAAAGATTACAGCTGCTAACTCGAGATCATGAGTAGGATAGTTTTGTTCATGAATTTTCAACTGTCGTGATGCATAGGCAATAACTCTATCATTCTGCATAAGGACACAACCAAGTCCTTTCTTTGATGCATCACTATAAATAACGAACCCATCATTCCCCGATGGTAGAGTCAATATAAGAGCATTGACTAATCTTCTCTTCAGTTCTTCAAAACATTCTTCACACTCTTTTGTCCAAACAAATTTAACCCCTTTACGTGTGAGCTTCGTTAATGGGTTAGCCAATCGGGCAAAATTCTGGACGAAACGTCGATAATAACCTGCCAAACCAATAAAACTGCGTACCTCAGTTATACTCGTAGGTGCTGGCCATTCTTGGATTGCCTTGGTCTTAGAAGGATCAACAGAGATTCCATCTTTAGAGACAATATGGTCAAGAAAAGAAATCTTCTGAAGCCATAATTCACACTTGCTAAACTTCCCATATAATTCATGCCTCCTCAGAGTCTTCAAGATAATGCGCAAGTGATTTTCATGATCTTCGTAGGTTTTGGATTATACCAAGATATCATCAATAAATACCACCACAAATTCATCGAGATACTCCTTGAAAACTCTATTCATCAGATCCATGAATACAGAGGGTGCATTAGTCAATCCAAACAGCATTACAGTAAACTCGTAATGCCCGTACCTGGTTCGAAATGCTGTCTTCAGAATGTCTTCCTTCTTCACACACAACTGATGGTATCCAGATCGAAGGTCAATCTTTGAAAAGTATTGAGCTCCATGCAGTTGGTCAAATAAATCATCAATACGAGGTAGGGGATACTTGTTCTTTATCGTTATAGCATTGATCTCCCTGTAGTCGATACATAACCTCATAGATCAATCTTTCTTTTTAACAAAAAGAACAGGGGCTCCCCATGGAGAAACACTAGGGCGAATAAATCCCTTATTACTCAATTCCTCTAGTTGTTTCTTTAGTTCGACTAAATCTACAGTGGCCATTCTATAAGGGGTCTTCGATATAGGCCTTGATCCAGGAATCAAATCAATGGAAAACTCAACTTCTCGTTCTGGAGGATGTCCAGGTAAATCTTCCGGAAATACATCTACAAATTCTTTCACAACAGGTACATCCTCTATTTGAACATTCCTTTCCTCACCGACAGTTATTTCATTCTCTTCCTCCCCAATAATTGAATTAAGTTGAGCTACTGGGGGCGGATCTAAATAAGAATTAGGTGGTGACGATTCTGCTCTAAAAATAAGGTGTTCCTTATCATTATCATCAAGAATCGTAACCTCTTTCTTCTTACAATAAATCTTCGCATCATAGTCCGAAAGCCAGTCCATACCGAGGATTATATCAAACTCAATCATAGGTATGACGATGAGATCAGCAGATAAAGAAAATTTATGTGCTCTAATGGGGACTGATTCACAAAACTTTGTTGCAACGATACTTCCCTTAGGAGTTTTAACTGACAACTCCCTTATTAAATCAAATTGGAAATATCTAATTTTCTTAGCAAACTGGGAAGATATGAAACAATGCGATGATCCAGAATCAAATAATGCATTTTCTAAACTTGAGGAAACCATTAAATTACCTGCCACCACGTCTTTCGGAGCTTCTACCTCAGCAGTAGTGATAGCATAAGCCTGGCCTTGATCCCTTGGCCTTTTCTGAGGTAAGTTCTCCTGACACTTAGGACATGCATTTGCATAATGCCCCATCTCCCTGCAATTGTAGCACTGAACGTTGGTAGCTTCCTTCTTCCCCTTGCAATCATGATCTTGGTGGCCTTTTTCACCACACTTGTAACAGACTCCCATTCCCTTCAAGAAAGTACCAGGATGTTTCTTCCCGCATTTACCACAAGATGGATATTCAACCTTTCCCTTCTTCCCCTTATTTCCATTCCCAGATTGATCAGCAGGTCTCTTCTTCTCTTGCTTTGCTTTAAAGTCATAAGACTTAGAGAATTCCTTTTCGGTCTTGATAGCACATGAGACAATGTCTTCGTACGATGAAAAGGATTGTGAGACTAATGCTCGACGGAGAAATGGTTTTAACCCATCAAATAAATGATCAATCTTACTTCTTGGGTTGCGAATATAATCTCCAGCATACCTCGCTAACCTTGTAAAGTTAGCCTCATAATTTGTGACATTATCATCCTCCTTTTTTCTCAGACTCAGAAATTGCCTTTCCATATCTGCTCGATGGTCGCGAGAAAAGTATTTTTCTAAAAACAGATCTTTGAACTCCCTCCATTCCATATTTGATACTTCATCATCTTCCTTCATGTTTTGAATCAATGACCACCATTGATCAGCATCTCCAGTGAGGCGGTAAACTTCCATGATAACCTTTTCCCTTTCATTACTCCCCAAAGCCTGAAATATTTTCTCTAGGGAAAATATCCATTGCTCAGCTACTAAGGGATTTGTACTCCCATTGAAAGTTGGTGGTTGTTGCCTCATGAATCGATCTAACATTGATCCTCCACGCTGCGGATTAGGGTGCTCCATACGGGTAAGGTTATTATTCATAACCTGAGTAAGTTGTCCCAGTATGGTGATTAGCTGATCGGCACCAGTTGCATCACCAGCCCCACTATAATTATCTTGAGCAGGAGGGAAATCCCTACATGGAGTGCGTGCATTGATACGGTTTCCATTTCTTCCACTAGGCGCCATTTCTAAACAATGGCATAAACTAGATCAGTTTATGAATCAAAATACATAATCCCATACTTATAAAACACTTAACATAAATTGAACTATTTATGGATATAATCCATAAAAATGTCTCCTTTGAGGATGTATATACTCATAAACCCTTCATAATGGTTTGTGAAGAAAATGAGAATTATCCTAAGCATATCCCCCGGGAGTGTCGTAACCAAGAGTGCAGCAAGGCCCGTTGTCGTGCACCAGTTCCCGTTCGAGTCTAGCTCAAAGCGGTGTTTTCGGGTTTTACCCCTAGGTACATCTGTGCCAGAGCCGCCTCTACCTGCTCATTTCTAGACAGGGATGTATTGCTCGGAAAACTCACAAAATCTCTACAATACCAAAATTCTCGGAAGTTCTTTTATACTAATCCCCAAAGTTCATCTTAGGTCTACGTTCTCTAATCAGAGTTTATCTAAATCTAGCTTCCAAGGTTTGTACTAAACTTCCTCTGATACCAACTGTAACGCCCCGACCCCAGTTACCCAGAGTCGGTGCATTATTACATAACATTAGCATGATCACAAGAAAGATCAAATCTCAAAAGACCGATTGGTTTAATAGCCTTGGAAACACTAGATATATTCATAAGTTTTACATTACATCATAAAATGAAAAACTAATACAACAACATAATGTTTCCACAATCCACACTATTAACCCCTCATAAAATCCCTGCAGGTCATTCATAACTTACTTCTTCACATCCTGGGAAAAATAAAACATAGAAAAGGGGTGAGCTCAAATGCCCAGTAAGGATAACAATATAGCGGAAACTTTCATAAATAAGAATAAACATTTAAGGCAATGCATTACTAAAACAAAAGCCTTTTAAACTTTAACTTCAACATAGTATGGCAAAAGTAAAATGAAAGAATTCCATTTACTTATTCACATGGATATTCTACTAATCGAATAATCACATGCAAAAATCAATAACCACTTTCATAATGTTGGAATGCATAATGCCAGACTATCATAACCACATAGTCAAGGCCTCGTGCCAAGACTACAAATAAGATTTTGTCAAGGCCTTGTGCCAAGACACTAGTTTGTCTCATGAGACCTACCGATGCATCGAGGAGCTATAGCGGGCTCCACCCGTCACTTACTAAGTCCAATGCATTCCCATATGAAAAGGTTTAAACATAACATAAACATTCATATTAAAAGTAGCATATGAAATGTAAATAATTTCACCATAAACTATGAATGGTATAAAAATAGCACATCCACAGTCAAACATATTACAAAACCTTAAATACAATATAGAAGTTTTGTATCATAATAAATCAACTTCAAATAATCTTAAAATCCATCAAAGGATGTTGACATAGATGAAATCAAAATTCTTTTTAAAGAAATATCTCCTTTTATTTTGAAATCATTTAAGATCCATATAAAATAAAACATTTTCTTTGAAAATATTCTTATAAGCTTGTAAGGTAAGTTTTGAAGATTTTATAACAGCGGAAAATAGCCGCACCCGCCGTATAAGTTAAAAAAACATTCTTACCTTAATTCTGTCGAAAAGGTTAAAAAGGACCTTGTTTTGAAAACGACGGAAAGATTCCTTTATAAACCTCTTATAAAAAGTCAAAAAGGGTATAAATGACTTTAACCCATATTCTTGTAAATAATAAATATGTTTTGAAATACATTTCGAAGAAACATGGATGTGGATGATAAAGAAATCCCAGTAGATTATTACGTATAAACAACCTCGGATAATGAAGAGATTGTGAAATAACCCTTACCTTGTACTTTTCCTTGGTTGGGGTAGGTTAACCTCCTGTATAATGGTGAAATAATTGTTATTAAATTATACAAGAATCATATACATTAATATGATATCATATATGATCTTTTAATATTGATTTGATAATAATATCTTAGTATTATCATTATATCGGGTGTTAACTTACTTGTTTTCTTTTATATGTTTTGTTACGTAAGACATGTTTGTAAAGGATAGGTTGTATATTATTCATATCCAGAATGATATCAAGTCCTTAAACATCATTTTTAAATCATCAAATGATAATTATACTTGAATGGATACGATGGAGAATGAATCTCATCGCGTTCGTGGAGACGGTAGTCCGTACGTACGCACGAGCGACAATATCATTCTTTTGATATTAAAATAACATATAAATGGATGGTATATCATATATACAGAATCATTAACATGTTATATTTATTATTTACATGAGTTACACATCATTATTATACCCATCCAAATAATAATATATTGAATAACAATTACACCACGACGTGGAGACGGTAAGCCGTACGTACGCACGTATGGTGACATGTTATTCAAAGGGTGGATAGAATACTGAATATGGTTGTACCATATTTATAATAACATCACAGTATATGTAAGATACTGGAGTTATTATTTTAGAATGGTAAGAACAAAGAAAGAGGAAGTGGAAGAAGAAAGGAACTTAGAAAAGGGTGGTGAAATCATTACCTCTTCTTCGGGTTCTTCCTTTTGATTTGATCAAAAGGGCTCCTTAGGTTGGATTTATCATCAAACTAAGGCCTCTAGGTTGTAGTGAGGGATGTTGGGAGAGTATTTGGGCAGAGTTTGGCCGAACCAAAAGGCTTTGAAGGTGTGAAGAAATGAGAAGGAGGAGTGCCCTTTTATAAGAGGGGTGAGGGGCACCTTTGGAAAAGCTAGAAATATTAATTTATAATAAATTCATATTCGGTTTCCAATGGCTCCAAAGTTGACTATTAAAAGGCTAAGGTGGGGATAGGTCGAAAACCACTCAACCAATAGAATTTAGACAGGTTTGGGTACTTATATTAACCTTATCTTTAAGTATTAACTCTAAGTTAATTAGTTTCACTTTTACAATGTCTCTTTGTATTTTTATATAATATGGTTAATAAACTTACTATATACATCCAAGAGACCCCCAAGTGGTCCATTAATGATGAACCTATCCTGATATAAGTCTCTTGGCCGAACCTTAGATTTTTAGGAATTTAATATCAATTAATAATGTAATATTTGTTTTAAGAACTCTTTTATGTCAATTTTGACACTATTCAATAGTTGATTTTTGTGAAACTCATAACAGATTGATTACTTCAAACAAAGTCAATTAAATCAATACTAATATATCATATTATCCTAGAAAATTAGTTTAATTCATTAAAAGTTTCATATCATATTTTTTTGGGTATTTATAATATCAATTATTTTAATTTTTCACTATTATAGTAATTACTGCATCATCATTGTGTCATAAATAAAATAAATTATTTAATGTCTAAAAATTATAAATAAAATCTAATTATGTAGGAAATCGTTTTATCTTTCTAATTAATATTTATAATCTAAAATCCAACTTATATAACCCTATGTAACAATTGTTTTGCTAAAAGATATATGCTTGTGTCATTTTTGTATTCATTTTGACTTAATTAAAATAAAGTGTCATTATCACTTATAAGTGGATCCATGGGGTCCCAAAATCAACCCAAAGATTCCCATGGTCGACCATGTATCAACCAATAGGGTTAAGACACGTTTTAGGGTAATTTAGTATTATTATAATATTATTTTTTTAACCCTTATTTACCGGATTTACCCTTAACCATGGTAAATAAAATATTTACCGCAGTAATTATTCAAAATGTCTAAAAATAAAAGTTAACTATTTACACAATTTGAACATCCTGATTCCAAATATGGAATCCATTTTCCTAAATTCTAAACACAGAAGTGGCAGAAATTAATTTAAAATTAATTCCCGCTGTCAAAACAAAAAGCGTGTTTTAAGAGATAATAACTATCAAAAGATTGACACTTGTTTATGTCTGGTTTAATTGTAAAATTATGTCCAATGACCAACATTATATTAAATGGTAAAAATATATTCTAAATATACTTTAAAACTACTAAAATTCATAATTTATCACTATTAATTATTTTGATTAAAAAAGTTGTTTTTAATTAAAATTTAGTAATTTTCACTATTCATCAAAATATGAAAGTTATCCGAAAAGTACCAAAATTTCACCTTAGGCTAAATTAGATATTCTGAATCCAAAAATGAAGTCCATTTTGAAATATAAAATATATATAATTTTAAAAAGTAGGTATTACTATTCATAACGGCTAGTTTGATTGGTTGTTAGAACTCGGTGTTGCGTACAACACACGCTATCGCATTATTCAAAGAGAAGCGTACCGTAGAAGCTTGGGGTGTTACACCAACTCCAAATCATGTGTTAGATAATTCTGCTCATGAACTTTCAATTGATTTAAAGCATAGGTAATGACTTTGTCATTTTTCATCAACACATAGCCCAGGCCCTTCTTCGATGAATCATTGAATACGACAAAAAGTTCTCCACTTATGGGTAAAGTGAGCACGGGCATAGTGATAAGCCTCCTTTTTAACTCCTTAAATCTTTCTTTGCATTCATCACTCCAAGAAAACTTTATTCCCTTTCGAGTTAGCTTCGTAAGAGGGTTGGAAAATCGTGAGAAATTTCTCAAAAATCGTCGATAATATCCTGATAACCCCAAGAATCTACGAATATATTTTATTGATGTTGGATTCGACCATCCCTCTATTGCATCTGTTTTGGAGGGATCCATAGATATCCCATTGCTTGTGATGATATGGCCCAAGAATGAGACCTCATTCAACCAGAACTCACACTTTCTGTACTTTGCATAGAGCTTCTCCTTCTGCAAGGTCTCTAGTACAGTTCTTAGATGCTCCTCATGATCCTCCTTGGTTTTGTAGTATATCAAAATATCATCTATGAAGACTAACACAAATTTTTCAAGGTAATCCCTAAAGACTCTATTCATCAAGTCTATGAAGATTTCTGTAGAATTAGTGAGTCCGAAAGGCATTACTATAAATTCATAGTGCCTGTATCTTGTATTAAAAGCAGTCTTAGGTATATCTTCCTTTTTCATCCTTACTTGATAATATCCCGATAGTAAATCCACCTTGGAGAAGTATTGTGCTCCACACAGCTGATCGAACAAGTCATAAATTCGTGGGAGAGGATACTTGTTCTTTATGATGATTTTTTATGCTCATGATAATTGATGAAAAGGCACATTGACCCATCCTTCTTCTTGATGAAGAGGACTGGTGCACCCCATGGTGAAGCACTTGGGTGTATAAAATCTTTATCCAGATTATCCTATAGTTGTTTCTTCAGCTCCTCAAGCTCCACAACAACCATTCTATATGGAGTCTTGGATATTGGAAATTCCCCAAGTATAAGATCAATTGATAATTAAACATATCTTCTAGGAGGAAGACTAGGAAATTCCTCAGGAAACACTTTAGCAAATTCCCTCACAATATGCATGTCTTCAAGGATGGTTGCCTCCTTATAATCAATCATATGAGCCAGATATGCATGATCATAGGGCAATAATATCTATGCTTGAGATGATAGAGATAAAGAAGATTCATCTTTCTCCTTGCACTTGTATAGAATCGGGGGTCGATTCTCCACATGGAGAGTGATTTCCCTCTCACAAAAATTTATGTTGGATCTATATAAGGAAAGCCAATCCATGCCAATAATTTCATCAAATTACACCAGAGGGAGTATGAAGAGGTTCTCCAAGAAATTAAATCCACAGATTATGACAGGGGAGGAGTTATATTCATGGGATGCAATTATTGCCCCATTTTCCTTACTCACAAACATATTTACTTCCATGATTTGTGGTGGTGTTGGGATTGTTCTACTAAAGTTTTGGGATATAAAAGAATACGTATAACTTGAATCAAAAAGTACATTTTCTATTCTTGAATGAATAAATAGAATACCTATCACCACTTCATTTTCGGGGTTCACTTTATCAGTAGTGATGAAAAAATCTCTCCCTTGCTGCCTTGGAGGTTGTTGGTTGCCTCCGAAAACCCTTAGCTTAGGGAACTGATTTACAAGATGCCCTGGTTCTTTGTAGTTGTAGCAATGAACAATTAATTGAGGTTCGAATGGAGCATTCCTCTCCTCTGTTGCAGCCACGGGTTTTTTCTTATCAGCAGTTAACAGCTAGGTTCCCTTCTCTTCCACACCTAAAGCATTTCTTCATCCCCTTTAGGCAATTTCCGGGGTGTTCTTTCTGCACCTTTGGCAAGTGTGGTGATTGATTTTCTTAGCACCGTTGGATTTATCCATAGGACCACCAGCATTGAAGTTCACCTTACGCTTCTTATCCCTATGATACCCATGAGATTCTCTGATCTCCATTTCGACCTTGAGGGCACATCGAAAAATTTCCTCATAGCTGTCGAAGTCACGGACCACCAACGCTTTCCATAGGCTAGGTTTCAGACCACCAAATAAGTGGTCAACCTTGCATTTAGGGGTAATGACAAAGACAGAGGCGTATCATGCAAGCCTTTTGAAGTTTTCCTTGTACTCTCTAACAGATTATTCATCTTTTTTCTTGAGGTCAATGAAGTCCCTTTCCATCTTAAGTCAGAGGGTGCATGGAAAATATTTATTGAAAAACATCTTATGGAAATCCTTCCATTCCAACGCCTCGATCTCTTCCTCAGGCTAAGTATTTTTGATCAATGTCCACCATTGATCAACCTCATCTTCCATACAAAAATTAGCCAGAAGAACCATCTCTTGTTCATAACATTAAAGTATGGAGAAGATATTTTCAATGGAGTTGATCTATTGTTTGGCGATTAAGGGATCGAACGATCCATTAAAAGTAGGAGGCCTTTGTCTCATAAAGATCTCGATAGTGACTTGTTCTTTCTTTGGGGGGGGGGGGGGTTAATGTTCCTATTAACCCATGTTTATATTCAAATCTTGAGTTAACTTAGAGAGAAGTGTGACAAAGTTCACGATTCCCACTCCCATCGGATTGGGCATCTCATTTGAACAATCATCACATTGATCTTCACATCGGTTGTTAGCCCGAGTCCTCCTATTACCAGTCATTGGATGGAATAAAAGGAAAGTTAGGGGTAACGCATAAAGGGTAATACAAGGGCAAAACTGATGACTTATAAATAACTTTCATTTCCTTAACTTATGAATCCATAGGCTTCAATCTATGTTATCCATGATCTACTTTCTAACATATATTCTTAAGGGAATTTTTTTAATTCCCTTAATAATGGTTCATACTAATCTTGTGAATTTACCAAAGCATATCCCCTGGGAGTTTCATAACCAAGAGTGCAGCAAGGCCCGCTTTCGTGCACTGGTTCCCATTCGAGTCTAGCTCAAAGTGGTGTTTTCGAGTTTTACCCCTAGGATACATCTGTGCCAGAGCCACCTCTACCTGCTTGTATCCAGATAGGGATGTATTTTCTTGATAAACCACTTACTCAATACTCACTAATACTTAGGGATGTTTTTATTATACTTTTTATTATCTCTAAGTCTTCACTAGTGTTTTCTAATCCTAATACCAAAAATAACTAAACCTATCCTCTAATACCAACTATGACAACCCTACTCTTTATTACAAACTTAAACCTGATTTATTACATAAAATCTTCACTTGATACAACATGGAAGATTGAGAGGTATAGTGTCTTTAGGGATTATGAACATTACATAACATCTTAGAACATAAAACACACAACATCTTTATTGAAAAATTCATTTATATGACCACTACATTCCCTCGTACTTAGCACTGCATGGGATAACCTGAGGACATGCATAAGAAAAGGGTGAGATATAAAGCCCGGTAAGGGAATAAACATGGAATAACATGAGGAATAAAATACATGTTATACAATAGTAATATCAATGGAGCACAAGAGAAACATGAACATAAAGGCATAATAAAGCATGATAATCATAACATGGAAATGTGGCAACAACACTTAACATGGAATTAGCATGAGCCAAGGATCATTGCACATGAAGCATGAGTAAACCCTCATTACACATGAATCACGAGTAAAACCTCGTTTCAATTGAATTATCATGATTCAATACTCATTGAACATGACATATCATGATAATATACTTTACCCAATGCATTGGAGCACTATCAGGGCACACCCTTCTTAAACATTTCATTTCATAAATAAGTGTGCCACATGGATCATATAACATGGAATCAATCAAAATCATAAGTTATTAAACAATTAAGTAACGTGGAATAAATAAATGAAATTAAAATTCAATATGTATATGTACATAAAGGTTAATACACTTTATAGAGACATGGGTATGACATTCACTACACAATGATCTTGGCTTGAAAAAATGCGGTGCAATTTCCACAGCATAACGGCGTGACATAAGGATTCATGAAAAATGGTTGATGAGAGAAAAAGGGGTGTCTCATAATATGTACATGAAATTTATGGTAAGTGGGTCATATAGATACATGTACCAACAAAAATAATGGAATTTAGATGCATAATACAAAAGAATTACTTAGATGTAAAAGAGGAGAGAGAAACCCCTCACTGAATTTCGGCATGGTAACGGGTGTACATGGGACACATTAATGAGAGAGAAATGGGTATCCCATAATCCAAAAATAAATATAGAAGTATGGGGGAGGTGAAAAATCATACCCCAACATTTTTAATTGAAAACAAAAGGGCATAACAACTTAATGAAAATTGAACAAAAATGAAAAAGGAAGAAATCCCTTACTTGGAAGTGTGATCCCAAAGGCTTGGGAGAGGCTTGATAGAGGCTTCTTGGGAGCTTTGGGAACCTTGGGAGGATTATAGAGAGATTAGGTCAGGGGTTGGGAAAACTATAAAGGCTTTGAGTTAAGAGGAAGTGGGAGCTTGGGTGGGTTTATATAGGAAAGGAGAGGGAATTCTTTATTATTTAGGTTTGGGACACCTCACATTAAACTAATCAATACCGCAAACCATACCATGGTTTTTGACCAAGGTTTTTGAAAAAGGGGAGTGGAAAAAAATATTTTATAATTAAAATGGCCTAACTTTTTAAAATAATAGGGTTGTTTATGTGGAGTTGAGTCACACTCTCAAGGAAAACAATTTAAAAAGACAAAATGTTTTATAAGTCTTGGAGGGTCCACAAAAGTTTTTTAAAATAAATAAAACAAATCTAAAATCACATTATTTTAATTATAAAACATATATTGGACGAAAATAATGTTTATAGTATTTTATTACATCACTATTGGGTCATTATGATGTCATAAAACACAATATATATTTAAATGGTATTTAATTTTTACCCAAAAATTCTACTGTCTCAGAAAATTATGAAAAATTCACTGTTGGATAATTTCAACCTTCTGATTCCAAAAATAATATTAATTTTATCTAAATAATTTTATAAATATGTTAATTTTTACTTTTAAAATAAAAATCGATATTTACTGAAAATTCATGGGTTTTGACAAAAACAGTTTTCAAACCTTAATAAAAATTACAATTGCATTCATAAAATTATATAATAATTTATATTTAATAAAATTAATTTAATAATAATATTTTATTAAAATATTATTTAATTTAAAAATCCATTAATCCATCAAAATATATTTCTTAGTTGAATATTAACTAAAAATACTATTTGTGCTTTAAAAACTATTTACAAAGTAAGAATAATAAAATGAATGCACATTATTTATACAAAAATAATATACATAGTAACAGTGCTAGGGTCTTTTTACATAACCACTTATAACACCCGCATAAGACCGAAGGGTAATGTGTGCGATGGTGACAAACTCTTGGGGTGGCTCAGATAACATCGCTCGGGTGGTAATCTCTATTAACTTCCACTTCTCCTGTAGTCAGTTCTGCTCAAGCTTAACATGTTCAAGCTTGTCTTGGGATTGGTCAAGAGTGAATCCCAATGATGCCACCACCTTTCCGAGATCCAAAAAATGGGCTTCGTATGGGGAAATTCTACTGGATGAGGTCATCGCTTCCTTTGTCTGAGTAAATTGGATTTGTTAAAGCCCTATATTTATACTAATCAGGTGATCACTGTTTAATGACTATATTAGCAACGGTCATAATTCTTAACAGTATTTTAAAATACAAAAACATAAAACCAATTAAGTTCACCATAATAATACATTTAATTAAATAAATAGGAATTTCCATTAATGAAATTTTGGGTCGTTACAAAGTTGGGGAGAAAAAACTCCTAGGTCCATAAATGGTTGAAGAAATGGTGGAGAAGGTTAAGACCATCCAACATCACATTAAAGGTGCTTAGAGTCAACAAAATCACTATGCTGATAATCATCGATGAGACCTAGTGTTTGATGTCAGAGACATGTTATTCCTCCACATATCACCATGGAAGAGAGTTATGAGATTTGGGAATAAGGGAAAGCTTAGTCCAAGGTAAATCGACTCTTTTGATATCCTTGATCGCATTGGAGTGGAGGCCTATCAAATAACATGCCCACCGAACCTATCTAAAGTACATGATGTATTCCATGTATCACTCTTGAGGAAGTATATACCTGAACCATGACATGTACTCAATCCAAAGGTGGTACCATTAGATAATAACCTCTCTTATAAAGAGAATCCAGTGAAGATCTTATATCGTAGAGAAAAAGTTCTATGAAATAAGACAATGCCCCTCGTCAAGGTATTATGGAGAAACCAAAAGTCTGAAGAGGCAACATGGGAATCAGAGGAATTGATGAAGCAGAGTTACCTATTTATATTTCAGTGTGGGAAAAGGAAATTTTGAGGGTGAAATTTCTTAAGGGGGGAAGATTGTAACGACCCAAACTTTCATTAATGAAAATTCCTCTTGATCTAATTTAATGTATTATTATGTAAAATGGTTATATAAAATATGAACTTTTTTGGTTTTATGATTTTGGATTTCAAAATACTATTAATAATTGTTACCAATGCTAATATATCCATTGAACAGTGATCACATGATTAGTATAAATATAGGGCTTTAACAAATCCAATTTACTTAGAAAAAGGAAGCGATGGCCTCATATAGTAGAATTTATCCATACGAAGCCCATTTTTTAGAGCTTGGAAAGGAGGTGGCATCATTGGGATTCTCTCTTGACCAAGCCCAAGCTGATATTCAACACATTAAGATCGAGAAGAACTATCTACGAGAGAAGTGGAAGTTGACAAAGATTACCACCCGGGCGATGTTATTCAAGCCACCCCGAGAGTCTGTCACCATTGCACACCTTACCCTTAGGTCATATACGGGTGTTATAAGGGGTTATGTAACGAGACACTATTACTATGATTATGTACATTATTTTTGTATAGAATAAATAGAATATATTCATTTTATTATTGTTGCTTTGTAAATATTTTTTAAAGCAAAAATAGTATTTTTAGTTAATATTAAATTAAGAAATCTATTTTGATGAATTAATGTATTTTTTTGAATTAAATAATATTTTAATAAAATATTATTACTAAATTAATTTTTATTAAACATGAATTTTCGTATAATTTTTATGAATACAATTGTAATTTTTATTAAGGTTTGAAAGCCATTTTTGTCAAAACCCATGAATTTTCGATAAATGTCAGTTTTTATTTTAAAAGTAAAAATTCAAATATTTAGAAAATTATTTAGATAAAATGAATATTATTTTTGGAATGAGGATGTCTAAATTATCCAATGGTGAATTTTTCATAATTTTTCGAGGTTGTTGAATTTTTGGGTAATAATTAATTACCATTTAGATATATAATGTGTTTTATAACATCATAATGACCCAATAGTGATGTAATAAAATAATATAAAAATTATGTTCAAAAAATATATTTTTTAACATTAAAATAATGTGATTTTAGGTTTATTTGATTTATTTTACAAAGCCTCAGTGGACCCTACAATACTTATAAAACATTTTATCTTTTTAAAATGATTTCCTTGAGAGTGTGACTCACCTCCACATAATCAAGACTAATATTTTAATAATTTAGGACATTGGAATTATAAAATAATGTGTTTTACTCTCTTTTGGTAAAAACCATGGGCAAAAACCATGGGATGGTTTGTGGTTTTTCTTAATTTAATGTGTGGTTCCCAAAACCTAAATAATAAATAATTCCCTATCTTTTCCTATATAAACCCACCCAAGATCCCACCTACTCTTCAGTAAAATACTTTAGAGCTTGAAAAACCTCTAATCTAATCTCTCTAGAATCCTACGAAGGTGCCCCAATCTCCCAAAAATCCTCTCTTAAGCCTCTCCCAAGCCTTTGGGATTACACTTCCAAGCAAGGGATTTCTTTCTCATTTTTGTCCAAATTTCATTATGTTGTTATGAAATATTATTTTCAAATAAAAATGTTGGGGTATGATTTAAAACCTCCCCCATACTTCCCTATTTATGTTTTAATGATGAGAGACACTTTTATCTCTCATTAATTCCTCCCATGTACACCCATTATCATGCCGAAATTCCGTAAGGAATTCCTCTTTCCTCATTTACATTCAAGCAATTATATTGTTTTATGAATCTAAACTCCATTAAATATGTTGGGACATGTATCCATATGACCCCTTCAATTTAAATTTCATGTAAATATGATGATACACCCTTTCCACTCTCATCAACCATTTTTACGAATTCTTATGTCATGCCGTTATGCTGCCGAAATTGCACTGTGATTTTCCAAGCCAAAGTCATTGTGTAGTGAATACCATGCCCATTTCTTTATCAAGGGTATTCAAATTTTACATATTGATTATAGAGTTTCATTTATGAATTCCAAATTCCTTTATCGTGAAATAAATTATGATTTTTAATGAATCCATGTTATATGATCCATGTGGCACACTTATTCATGAAATGAAATGATTAAAAAGGGTGTGCCCTGATAGCGCTCCAATACATTGGGTAAAGATTAGTATCATGATATGTAAAGTGAAATTAGGGTTTACTCATGATAATTCAAGTGAAATGAGGGATAAATCATGCTTCATGTGCAATGAGTCTTGACTCATGCTAATAGCATGTTAAGTGCTGTTTCCAAATTTCCATGTTATGTTTATCATGATATATCATGCCTTTAAGTTCATGTTTATCTTATAATACATTGATATGCCTATTGACTAACATGTATTGTATTCTTCATGTTATTCCTTGTTTACTCTCTTAATGGTCTTTATATCTCACCCTTTTTTATGAATGTCCTCAGGTTATCCCATGCAAAGTTAAGTGCAAGGGAATGTAGTGGTCATGTAAAGGAAGTTTTCAATAAAGATGTTGTGTTTCATGTTTTAAGTCATTATGTAATATTACTAAGCTCCAAAGACACTAGAAATTCCTATATTATATGTTGTATAAAGTGAATATTTTATGTAATAAATCATGTTTAAGTGTGTAATAAAGAGAAGGGTTGTTATAAGTAGTTTCTATTTAGTTTTAGGTTGGAATTTTTTTCAGACTCTTTGTGGTGTGCTTTTATTTGACCATGTTTACTTTCTTTTAATTCATGTCATAATTTGATTGTGGGATTTATATTTATTCATGCATGGTTGTTCATTTATTTTTACATTTCATAATTGTATGAGATTGAAGGTGTGTGCATGTGTACATGTACTTAGGCTAAGGCCTCCCATGTTAGTGATATGCCTACTCGGTGCTAGTCGCCATCCCCTGGATTATTATAGTCGGGCTTGAGGAGTCACGACACGTGCCCCATTGTGACGGGTCATGACATGGGGTGCAGTGGTCTTAAAAAGGAGGAGTATTACATGGTATATAGAGGTATAAATCTGGTTGGGCAACTCCTGGTGTGACTAGCTGAGAGGGGGAGGTGGGCGGGATGACTCATCCAACAATCGGGAGGGTGGCATGAGGCAGGAGGCGGCCCACTCAGGTGGAGGAGGAGGTTTTTTGATAGGGTGTCCCCAGTGGTGGGTAGCGGGGATAAATCTTCTGAGATAAGCTTTTGATTTTTTAATTATTTTTTTCTCATTCCTCATACTAGGTGCGTTGACCCCGCCACCTACCCATCCCCTCATTTTTAATGTATTTCTTGACCCATCCAAGTCTGCCTAAAAATTTCACGCTATAGAAACATGTGTAAAATTGGATTATTAACCAAAATTTTCAAACTACCTATTATTAGTCTTATTCTTTTAATTAAAAAAGTATTTAATTTGTGTTCACACCCAGTGGACAAGATCAGGCCACCAACTAGAGATCAGACCACCAGATTCCGGCCATAACCTGGATGGAATTTATCCAGGTTGTCTGAATTAATTTTTTTTGGCATTCCATCACTATGCCATTATAATATAACATATATAATTCTTCAAATTTTAATACCAATAAACAGAAAATTGATCCATAATTTTTTTTGGATGACCGTAACTTGGACATATGACCTTAGATCTAATCACAGTCTGATCTTTTGAGACCGAATTAATACTCTCTACTTAAATTTAAAGATAATATAATTTTATTGGCTTAGAAAATTCAAAAAACCTCTTTATTATACCAATTGTTGTTATTAGGGAATGTAATGGAAGCCGGTGGGCTGGATATTTTAAAAATTTTATCACTAGAGTGACGAAATGTGTCATCTTTAGTGATCCGAGCCCCAATATAGTCTGATGATATAATGTGGATTAAACATAGCACAAAAAATAAAATAGAATGTGCACCTCATTCAATTCGAAGTGCGATCGACTATAGCTCTTCATTAGTGACTATTGATCAAATGATCTGAATCCAAACCTCTCTATATCTTCCATACATGCTCCAAGAATCCGGACACATTTCATTCGTTGAATTCTGGGTGCTAGCACAAATCTCTAACGATCTCTTCAACATCATGATAATCACCGTGATCCCATGCATTCGATCTGTCGAAGGCATCTTGGATCGATCGCTCAGGAGAGACCTTATCTCTCTATAAAGTGGGAGGAAAGAGAGGCTCTCATTCCAAATGAATGAACAATACATGGAATGATCCTCTCCTCCTGATTATATAGTGATAGGTTCTGATACCCAGAAAGAGTTTATCATCCTTTATAAATATAATGTCCACTAAATAAGAAATAAATAAATAATTATGATGAACTAACTACATCATAAATATTATTTATATTTTATAATATACTTATAATATATATTAAATATATTACGTTATAAAACCGAGTCATTTAACTCGACTCGTAATTCTTTCTAATATTAAATGAACCTAAAATATTGAAATAATATTAATTAGTATAATAATTTTTTTTCCTATATTCAATAAATAACTTGTGAATACTTTTAATAAATAAATTCAATCCAATTATTCTATACTCTAATAATAATGAATTTATTTATTTACTAGTGATTTTCAATACTTGGATAACTCTCATACCCTATGGTGGGGCCCTCTATGCACCATATATCTATTGATCAGAATAGGGAAGATTTTTGAATACGCTATTGTGTATGACCCTCTAAGCCCTTATCTCAATAGTAGTAAATAGTATTCACAGACCAAGATCGGAGTCTAGCAACCAATTAAGGTTCCTAAAGTGATAAGGAACCGTCATAGCAATGATAACTAACCTATAAACATGCACTGCGTAATATAATATCTTTTTTTACAATATATCATAAATTAGAATGCACACACTACTAGAAAAGAATCCTATACCAATGGTTTGGAACCATTGGAATTGGTTTCCAAACCATTGGTATAACCTATACCAATATTTTGGAGGGGTGTTGGATGTTATGGTGTTGGTACAGACCTATACTAACATTTTTGGGAAAACCATTGGTATAGGTCATATGAAAAACCTATACGAATGATTTTTCAAAACCACTGGCATAGGTAATGTAAAAATAAAACTCAACTGGTTTTGATACCAACACCTCCCATTTATATTCGAATGACCTAACCACTAATCTAAGATGAATTTTGTTAATATAATTTGATATATATATGTATATTTACAAGTATTTTAACTTTTGATTTATTTTATGTTATTTGACAAAAGAATCCATAAAAAATATGGGTACCTATACCAACGGTTTTGGCCAAAACCATGGGTATATGTCTCTATAAGGGACCTATACCAATGGTTTGGGAAAAAACGTGGGTATAGGGTCTCTAAAAGGGACCTATACCAACATTTTTGGCCAAAACTATTGGTATAGGATCTCTCCATGGTACCTATACAAATAGTTTTGAAAAAACCATTGGTATAGGTTCTTAATAAGGAACCTATACAAAAGGTTTTCCAAACCATTGGTATAGGTCCATTGGTATAACACTAATTTCTAGTAGCGGTACACTTGTGTCATCATTCATTATTTATTTATTGTTTTTTGATCTAACTGGAAGAATTTAATTCTGACTACCTTGGCCAAGGATTTATGAAGGTACTTCCATCTCGATCAACCATGCCCAAGATATTACTTCCTTAACTCAGAAGCGAAAAATTATATCTTGACCATTTAACTAATGCTATACCACCAAGGACTCACCCAACACAAGTTACCTTGTCATGAATTCATTTTCATGGTTTTTTTATTTTCATCAAAGTACACGATCAAATGACACACATTGATAACGATCTTAAGTTAGGAGACTAATACACATGTCCATAGATAGAATCAACCAATGACACCTAAAACACGTGGTGTTTCTATTGGTGGGTCTTTCCTCATGATCTCACCTACTAGATATCACCAAGTGATAAATTCATGAGAATAATTCTCAAAACTTAAGATCCCCCAACACCTGATAGTCATACATATACTATATCTAGTCAATATTATGTATCTAGAACATATAACTTATGTTTAAGATTAATGTCATAGTATCTAGAGATTCTCATTATAGTCTGGGACCTTCTATAACCTTTTTATATTAAAATTAATCTATAGATATTATTTTTAAATAGGGTATGTATAAATTTCTACACTATAATGGTAAGTGTAAATCATGCATATCTAATAGTATTTATGAAATGGTAATTGAAAAGTACTGTTTAGTTGGGTCTAGGGAACCCCCTTTTACAAAAACTATCACTTAAAAAGTTCATGAATAACCAGAGGAGAAGAACATGAAAATTTTTTATTAGGAAATGATCAAATAATTTCCTTCAATGAAAATTCAAGCATAAGCAATCCCGATTAAAATGATATTGAAACATAAACCCTTACTGATTTTCTAACTTTTAAATCATAACATCCCATAAATGATTTAGATGAGTTGTAACTTAAAATATCATTAAGTAAGAAGTATTCATGATATAGTATGTAAAGGGAAAATATATACACCATTTTAAATAAATTAGGTGCATAAAATAATACATGTCTCAAAGAAGAAAGTTTGTGACAAAACCCTTAAAAAGTTCGTATCATTGAAGAGAGAGTTAATCAATGAAGTGATTATGTGTAAAAAATGTAAATACACACGAATAAAAGTGAAAATAAAATTATAAATCAATAAATGTTCATTTTACATGCAATATTTACATAATATAATCAATGAAGTATATATATAACCCAATGAATGAAAAATGAGTTAAGAAACCCCACACTTACCTTTATTTGAGTACTCTTTAACCTAATTTATAGTGGTTTTAAATATTTTATTAACATATAACATAATAATATTAATATTTATAATATCATATATGATCACTTTTATAACATCTTATCACCTGTTCGTTAACAATCTTTCACTATCATTGTTATGTTAGGTGTTAATTGTCTTGTTTTCTCATACATGTTTTATTGAGGAAGTTTCAGATCTCGAACATAAGATATAGTTAAATAATATAAAAAAATACAGTAATGTTATAAATATCATTTTTTCATTAGATACATCTTTATAATCATTATTGAATTTTGAGCATGGGGAATGAATCACATCACTTTGTGGATACGGTAGGTCGTACGTACGCACGAGCAATGTTATCATTTCCTGAATGGGTGAAAGGGTAATAAAGTGGATTGTATATTAATTTTATAGAATCAATATCATGTCATATATATCACTTATATTCATTAAATTTATCCTTTATTACATTCCATGTAAATCTTTAGTGAAAAACGAATCACATCACTTTGTGTGGCGGTAGTCCACCGTACACACGAATGATATTATAATTTATTCAATGGCTGGAAAGGTTAGAAAGTATACGATATATTTATTTTCTGTAATAATTAATATTTCATGAATATCATATATCAACATCAGATTAATCCTTATTACCTTACATGTAAAGCATAAGTAAAAAACAAATCATATTGCTCCACAAGGCGATAGTTCACCGTACACATGAGTGATGTTATCGTATTCTCTACGGAATAGAAAGTAAGAAGTTATATATGGTATTATAATTACATAATTATAATTATATCATAAATATAATATATAAACATTATATTAATCATTATATCTAGCTTTTAGAAGTGATTATGAAAAACGAATTACATCGGTTCGTGAGATGGTAGTCCACCGTACACATGATCAATAATTTTTTTCCAATTTGAGGGAGAAGAAGATAGTTTTAGGTCATGAAATTAACATAAAAAAGTATAAATATACATAATATACTGATTTTATTATATTATAATGGTTTAATAATATTTTAATGAGGTGGAGAATGAAATAAAATATAATGCTCGGTTAAAGATGCTACCTCTTCTTTGGACAACTTCTTTTGATTTGTACTAAATCCTTCATTGGTTGAATTTCTAACCAAAAAAAGGATTCTAGGATGAGGAGAGACAATTAATGAATTTATTTGGGTAGGAATTGGTCGATTCAATGGGTTTTGGAAGTATGAAAAGGATAGGATATGGGGTGACCTTTTTTAAGTGGGAGAGAGAATACACTTGGTTTTTTTGAAAAGAAAAAATTCCATCCATATTTTTCTCATGATACAAGGCTCCAAAATGGACCATTTTAGAACCTTAGAATAAATAAGGTTGATATATGATCATTAAATAGGAATTATACAATATTTGTTCCATTTTTAATCTTTATTTCTTTAGTTTAACCTCTGGTAAATTTGTTTTAAACTTAATTACGGTAAATAATTTTTACTATTTTCACTATTCATTATGAAAAAAATTAAGTTAAATTTTTTAGATAATATGAATTATAATGATTCAAAATATTAAATTAATTTTTCCAAATTCAACTCATATAATTGAGCAAATTTATTTTAAAATTAATCTCATAGATGTGTAGAAAAAACTATTTTCCAAAAGAAAAACTTTCAAAAGTTTAAAAAGTTTTTATATCAAAATTAAATACGAAATTGATTCCAATAACATAATTTGTATTAATAAATATATAAATGAACTAATTTTTCTTTTAAAACAACTTTAAAATATAATTTAACTTTATATACAATTTTAAAAAAAGTCAGTTTTTAATAAAAAATAGTATTTTCACTATTCATCAAAAAAATATTTTTTTAGAAAATTATAAAAAAACACCCAATGATAATTTTGAAAAATATATTTCAAAAATGAAGTTTATTTTATCAAATAAATTTTCTAAAATTGGTAAAAATTAATTTTAAATTATGTGCGCAAAGCGCGACTAAACCGCCTTTTAGAAAAATACAGTTTTTTAAAAAACATTTCGTTTTCTTTTAAATGATTATTATTTTATTTCAAATAAATATATAACCATTGAATTTATTTTATACATGTGTAAACCATATAATTTTCATAATTTAGTTAGTCCTATTTATACTCGTAAACTTAATAACTAGGTTATAATGATCATGTTTAAATAATAATATTTTAATAGAGTATCGTGTTTTGTTTAAACCTAGTGTTGTGTGCATCACAAGCTATCAAAGTGATTGAATTTATTTTAAAAGAAATATATCATAAAGTCTCAAGGTGTTAAATCTCTACTAATATTGGTGTTGCATGTCATATGCGTTATCAAACATGATGTTCCTCTTAAAATATCAGGGCATTACATTCCACCCCTTTAAATAAATTGCATCCTCACAATTTAAACATGTGCTCAGTAATCAATGGTTTGAAATTTGAAAATTAATTTTTTGGAAACCCACACCACAAAAGGTTAAATAAAATTCCACTTAAAAAGAGTGAAATGAAAAAATGATGGTCATCACACAACTAGGTTTCCACATAGGAGAACATTAGTGGAAGGTAAAAATATAGACATGAAAGAAAATCATAAATAATTATGGAGAGTGATAGAGACCATTGATAAAAATAAATTAAATGATTAAGGTAAAGTTAAGGACCTTAAAACCATAAATTTGTGATGAGATAAAATACTCTTGATTTATCAAATATGAAGGTAATATGATAACATTTTTGTTTCAAGATCCTTTTCCTAGATTTTATGGATTATTTTATTATCTAGACTAAGAAAAAAGGAAATATACTTACTTGATAAGTATAATTTCATCCTTTAACCAATTTCCATCACAATCTCATATTTTTCTCCAAATTATGAGTATTCAAGATGATTTTTTCATGCCTGAAGAACTAAAATAAACTTCCAACAGATCATATATTTCATAAAAGAAAATAAAGCTATTCTTCCAAGATTTACTAAAACCAAAATGGTTAGAATAATTTTTCACATACATTAATATTTAATACCTCAATATTAACTCTCAAAGTTCAACTTAATCCATTCTACATGTGTCTATCCTTAAAACCCTTCAGTTTATATCTCCAAAAAACATAATATAACTCATTAAAAATAATGTTGTAATAGTGGGTTACCTATATCCAACTTGAATAGTGATATTAAATTATAATACCATGTATACTATGAGTTAAACATGAAGTACACTTACTATTATAGTGTTAATATTTCTGCATCCACTATTTAAATGGTAATGTCTATATATTATTTTTCATATCAAAATGTTATAGAAGTTTCTTGATTATAATGGGAGCCTTGAGATAATATGACATTAATATTAAAAATATTTCCTATGGTCTAGATATATCATACTAATTGGACATAGTTGATGTTTTACTATTAGTTTCAAGGGGCTGATAAGCATTGAGACTTATTCTCATGAAGTTTTCACTTGGTGTTCTTGAGTAGATGAGATCACAAGGAAATACTCAACAATAGGAACACCATATGTTTTGGGTGTCATTTGATCTTCCTATCTATAGATATGTGTATTGGTCTCCTGACTTGAGATCATTATCAATGTGTGACATTTGATTGCGTACTTTGATGCAAGGAAAAAACCATAACAATGAAGCCGAGACGAGGTAGGTTGTGTTGGGTGCGTCATTGGTGGTATAACATTGGTTGAATGGTAAGGACAAAATTTTTCACTTTTGAGTTGGGGAAGTGATATCTCTATCCTAGTTGATCAAGATGGTAGTACCTTCATAAATCAATGACTATGATAGTTGAAGTTAATTCCATCCAGTTAGATCAAAAAACAATAAAGCAAGAAAGGGTAACGACACAAGTGTGAATCCTTATTTATGAGATGTCATTTAACAAAGAAATTATATTACACAATGTGTGTTCGTAGGATGATTTTAATTACTATGACTATAACCTATCTCTTTAGGGTCCTTGATGGGTTTATAGACTTCACTCTTGGCCTGTGAATACTATCCACTTCCATCATTTGGTGGTGGTTCTTCCCTGATTTTGTTTCTTTACAGTTGAAGATTTATGTTGTTACCCTCATTCGGTTTCTCCTCTACTCTTATAGCCTATTACCTTGTGCATGAACCCATTTTTGGTCTGTTCCTTAGTTTTTTTGGGGTTATTTGGGAAGTATTGGATGATCCTTCATTGGTCTATGTGGTGGTGCGACTGACACTGTCTTCTTGTTTTCCTTTGTTTAGTTGCAGGTGGTCCCGAAGCTAGGGTTGAGTTTATTTCCAAGGTTTATCTCGTTGTCAAGAGCTTCGTATGCTCATCTCTACTAATAAATCCTAGTCTAAAGCACCCTTCCTAGTCGGTCTAGTGTGATGTTATTCTAGGATGTTCTGGGAGGTGTTGATTGAGTAGCTGAAGGTTTTCTAGGAGGCATGACTGGCATCAGCTCCCCCCCTTTGGTTCCCCATTGGTGTTACTCTTGCAGTTTTCTTGTTGGCATTGGTGTGCGTGGTGATTTTTCTCATTTTGTGTCAGAGGTAAGTTTTGTTGGGATCTCATCATCAAGGTGGTGATTTGGACGGCCTGATCATGCATCTCGAGGTGCAACTTGAGGCTAATTTATGACTGGGTTCTCGCGGCTTGAGGATTTCAGGATGAGGGATGGATTGGTTTGTTTTTTGAATTTCTAATGCTTGACCTATTGATGGGTTCTATATGGAGGTGGAGTGGTGGCTTCAAAACTTTTTTTCGATGGCGAGTGGTGATGATTTTTGTTTACATGGAATTTTTAGTTTGAATTTTGTCTCTTGGTTTGTTAGGGTTCACACTTAACTTGAAAAAGTGTTTCCTAAAAATAAAAAAATATGGATTTGGAGGTAAATAGGTATATAGAACATGATGGGACCCACAAAAGGCCCCAAGAGTTGTCCAAGCATTATATATAATCAATAAATAAATAAATTCATTATTATTTTATTGTATAATAATTGGGTTGAATTTATTTATTTAAATTATTTACAAGTGTTTAAGTAAATACAAGGAATAATATCATACGAATGAATATTATTTTAATATTCATGGTTTATTTAATATTATTAGGAATTACAAGTTGAGTTAATGATTTGATCATATCAGGTAATATATTTAATATATATTTCAATTTTGTGATAAAATATAAATAATATTTATGACATATTTTTTTCATCATAATTATTTATTTCTTATTTAGTGGACGTTAAATATATGAGGGCCGAGGAACCCTTTCTGGGTATTTGAGCATCCACTATATATAGAAGAGGAGAAGCTCATTTCTTTAAATATCCATTAGTTAAGAATTGATATATTATCTCTCCTCCCAATTTCTAGAGAGTGAAACACTCCAACTAAGCGAATGATACAAGAATATCTTCATGTATCGTAGACATGAGATTGTGGTGATTGTCGTGATGTTGAATCAGAGATTTACGCTAGCATTGGAAATTCATCGAACGACATGCACAAAGATTCTTGAAGCATGTGTGGATGATTTAAAGGGGTTAAACTTCATATCCTTTAAGCAACAATACCAATGATGAGCGACAGAAAAGCGCGCTTCAATTCGAATGGGGTACTCATTCTATTTTAATTTTTATGCTCTAATTAATTCACGTGAAATCATCAGACTAAACTAAGGCTTGGATTACTAGAGATGAAGAAGTTTCATCACTCTGGTGATGAAATTTTTTAAATCCCCATCCCATTGGATTATTTTTCATGCCTTGGTATCAACAAAAAATCTGTTAAACATCAAGGTTATATATACTTATACTTAATAAAATGTATCCTGAAATATCATTAATTACCTCAAAAATATTTTATTAGCTTAATAATTATTCATCAGATCATTTAAGTAAATAAAATTTCACACTAACCAGTGCATCATGTAGGCCAGTGGTAGGCACTGCACCCTTATCTCTCTTCAGTTGTGGATTCAATCCCCGTAGCCTTGCTGAATGCAATGATTTGTCACCCATATTATGAGTTGTAATTTTTCTAAAACTATGAAAAAACTTATGTGAAAGTCATATTAATAATTCACCATGATCCTATGAAGTTATCAATAATATGATGAACATCTTTAAAAATACATTAGTCATCAAATCACCCTTTTTTAACCACTAATATTTTCTACAAATCTCATTATTTTCCACAAAATCAACAAATTCAGAATCCAAAACATCTCCAAGATTATCTTTTCCTCAATTATGAGTTTTTTTATAGAGTATAAACTTACCATTAAATCATCTTTAAAGGTCATTAGTACCATTCAACATATTCTTGCACACCCTTAACATAAAAATTCTATAGAACAATCCTTATATATATATTTCACGATTCACATAATTCTTAATCTTCATTACATAAACATTTTAATCATTCCACTTTATTATTAAACCATTAATTAGGTTTCATCATATTATTCCTTAATACCTCCTTATTTTAATATGATTTTTTCCCTCTTCATCATCAAAAACAAAACCTTTACTCATAAAACCTTGTTGATATTCTTCATGTGATTTCCCCCTAGGACATCAATTTTCATAATGCTCATACTTTCCTCAGTAATTACTTACTCCATGACCTTCTTCTCTACACATAAAATATATTATCATTCCTTTGATAAATTCATTTGATTTATTCTTCCCACATTATCGATATATAGGAAACTAAATCTTCTTTCCTCTATGGTTTCCACCACCCGAACTCTCAATGAACTTTATCATTATCTTTTTTAGTGAGTCTGAGAGTTAGTTACGGTGTAAGTTGTTAACCATATATCTTGATAACTGATTAGAAATAATCACAATATCTTTCATTCCAGCCATTATCCCATTTGGTTTCTCATCAATACATTTTCTATTACATTCAACATTAACATAGTTCTTTCTAGTTTCCATTATTGACTAAAACCATAAAGTATAGTGTGAGAAACAATATTCATAGTGGGAAAAAACATTTTTATGAAATATTATTTATAATATGTCTAAATCATGACACCTTCATTTCAATCTAAGACACTTTAGGTTTAACTTAGGTCATCCATAATCATCATCTATTCAAATCCTTCATGATGGTTCATAAAGAGTTTGTAAACTTACAAAGCATATCTCATAGGAGTGTCAAACTAGGTGCACAGTAAGTCCTATTTTCATGTATCAAGTAACACTCTAGTCAAGAAAAATATTCCTTTTTCGAAGATATTACCCCTAGGTATATTTATCTCAGAACTAGATCAACTTGCAATATCCAGATAGGGATATAATTTCTTTAAAAACACTCATTATAAACATCGCCAAAATTCCAAGATAAATTTCTATACATTGAATTATCCTTATACTTATCCCTAGGGTTCTCACTAAGGTTTTCTAATCCCAGTTTCCAAAGGTTAACTAAAAATTTTCTCTCATACCAACTATGGAGGTATGAAATTATTTCTAGTGGACTATAATTGATACTTATTAGGGCACTTCAAGGGTGGCAGTCTTCCTCATTTGGCTTGTACTACATCTTTGGTTCTCATCCTCAAAATCAAGGATCCAACCTCTCTAAAAAATTATATACCAATAATATTATTTAACTTACCTTGCAAATTGTTAGCCACTGTGATCAATAGGAGCTTATGCCCTCATATATACAAATAGATATCCTAAGAACAACATGGTTTTGTGAAGGGAAGAATGATTCAAGGTGAAATATGACTGGTACAGGAAATGATCAGTAATATTAATAAAAAATTTTGGATCCAACATCAACATTAAATTGGACATGGGAAAGGCCTATGATCATATCGAGTGGTATTTCATTACCAAGGTGATCAGGTGTATGGGATTCTCTAGCTAGTTTAAAAATATTTTATTTAGATTATTTATCTCTACATGGATTTCCATATCGTTCTTGGGGAAAACATGTGGCTTCTTTAAAATGGTTAGGGGCCTAAGGCATGACGACCCAAATTCTCCCAGTTTATTAATTTTTGTGTAGGACTCTTTGAGAAGGAATATTAAAAATCAGTTTCATGATGGAGGTGTTCTTCCATTTTGGTGCCAATGCCAAATTCCAAGTATATCCCACCTCATGTTTGCTGATGAAACTTTTATTTTTTCCAATGGTAGTAAGGGATCCATACATGGGATTAAAAATTTTATCAAAGAATATTGTAAATGGAGCAGACATGTGGTGAATTATGATAAAATCAGTATCTTTATATTAGGTAGGTTCTCAGATAGAAGATCCAAATCTATAGAGTCCAACATAGGTGTTAGTAGGAGGGGATTTCCCACAGATTACCTGGGTGAACCTTTATCCTCTGGCTGGTTACATTTGAAGAATTTTTATTGTATAATTGGAAGGATTACTAGTAGGATTAATAACTGGAAGAGTCATTTTCTCTCTTTCGGTGTAAGAATCTCCCTTATTAACAGTGTTTTGTCTGCTAATCCTATGCATGCACTTTCTTCAACCAAAGTTCCTACTTCTATTATTCCTCGGTTGGATAAAAAAATGGAAACCTTTTTATGGGATGCCCACACATAGGGAAAACATCATTGGGTATCCTAGGAGAGGATGGTTCGACCCGTGAGGGATGGAGGTATCATGGTTTTGGGTATCTCAGGGACTATTCAAGGCCTGCATGTGAAGATTTCATGGGAAGTGCTAGAAGGCAGGTCACTCTAGGGGAGTTTCATTTCAAAAAAATATAAAAACATTTATGAGACCCAAAAAGGAGGATCATCCAATATTTGGTTCATGGTTCAAACTTTCATTTCCTTGATGGATAGGTATACACGTTGGATCTTCATTCAGGGGGAGATCAGCTTTTGGAATAAAAACTAGACTAAAAAAAACTTGGATTTGAAGGTTTCGGGCGCAGTGGAAGCGCATGGGTGGATGTTCCCACTTGGACTTTTTTCATTATCAATTATCAATCTGGGATCAATATGACGATAAATACCAGTCTCCACGGATCGAATCACAGAAATAGACAAAAGAAATAGAAAGTCCCGGAACCACAAAGTAGGATCGTTACAGGTTGATTATAATTAATTTAATTAATTGAAAAGAAATACCTTTTGTGGTGTTATTTCTTTGTTGATGTTCTTGATCACGTTCCAATGTGATTCATCGTTGCGTCATAGAATCCAATTGTAGACTTCCTCTAGCGGCGATCCACACGTGTACCTCGTATCTCGGGACGCCGCCAAAGGAGTATCTGGGTGCTAGTGTGGAGAAAACTTTTCTTGCATTGTCCGCCTTAGATCGTCTTGATCCGATGGAAGAGGATCTCTATCGGTCTTGAGAGCGTTCTTGGAGGAATAGGTTCTTTCGGCCTTGAAATAATTCTCCAGAGTTGTTGTGTGTAGGAAAAGAGTTGGAGTTGTGAGGATATTTATAATCAGGTTTGAGGTTGTAGAGTTATGACAACAAATAAACACGTTACGCATTTTATTTATTTCATTGACTCTTATTTAAAACCCCCATGTCAAATAATTAATTCCTTTACATGCACCCATTATGATTATAATAAATATCATTTAAAACAATATGATATCCTCAAAATCCCTACTGGAAAAACTACACGGCGTGTATTAATAAATACACGGCGTGTACTTGTTTTTCATTGAAAACTAAACGGTGTGTACATTCAATGTACACGGCGTGTATATCTTGTTTTCATTTATTCATTTCCTTTCCATAAAGAAAACTACATGGCGTGTAATTATTAATACACAACGTGTACTTGTTTTCCATGAAAAACTACACGGTGTGTAATATTTAATACACGACGTGTATATCTTGTTTTTCATTTCCTTCTTCCCCCATCATTAAAACGACTTAGGCTTCCTTGAATAATTATTAAACCATGTACGGGAATAATCTTTATTCTACTTGAGATACTTGAATACACTTAGTGTGTGACCCTCTAGGCCTCTTTCTCGTTGGCATTAGGCGGGCTTGCCTAAAGTCCAAGATTACTGTCTAGCAACGGGTCAAGCCACCCATGAGAAAGAAGTTGACGTCGCATCGATGTATCACCTCATACGAACGCTTACTATATAATTTAATCCCTTTGTCTTGATATCTCATCAAGTAGGTTTCATGGTAGTTTTATAAACCTATATGCTTGATCCGTCATTCTTTGACTACCTAAAATAAAATCGTCATTCACACCATGTCCATGGAATTTAATGCGACAGTTATATTTCAATCAAAGGGTCGAGATATCAACTTACATAAATGGAAAGGACAAATCCTTCCTTGACTTATCCATTAACAACATGTCACTCATGACGCACCCAATGTACCCTATTTCTTGCCAACTGTCTGCTTGACGGTTTTCATCAGTAAATCTAAGTGCGCGAGTCATGACATGTGTTAATGATAATCTTACATTCTAAGGAACATTACACACGCTCGTAGATAGCAATGTTCGATGACACCAAGACATGCAGAAATGCTATTGGCGGGTCTGTTCTCATAATCTCCCATCTTGGAGATTACCTAGTGCGAACTCCATGAGAGAGAGTCTCGTCTTCTTATGAGTACTCGCACATGATGGTCTGTATACTATGTGTCCTATCATAGTATGTCATCCAACCGTAGAACTTTATTTAAGAATATTGTTATAGCATGTCAAGGTTCTCATCATAGAGGGGATCTGCCATGACCTTATCAATGCAACAAATATTCCAGGACATTATTATATTATAGTCATGCAGAACAATGAACAATATATAATAAGTGAACATTCATGTAATCAAAGTACAAAATAGTTGGTTCTCAGGACACCAACCCTTAAAAACTCCCACTTGGACTAGAGCCAACTACCTACAACTTTTAGTTCGCTAGACCTCACATGATGATCATGTATCTGCTGAGTCAAGGCTTTAGTCAAGGGGTTCGCCACGTTGTCTTCCGTGGAAATAATGCTCACTAGAACTTCACCTCTATGAGAAAAATACCTCAAGAGATGATACTTCCGAAGTATGTGCTTTGTCCGCTAATGTGACCTTGTCTCTTTAGCAAGTTCCACCGCTGCAGTATTATCATAATAGAGTGTGATAGGATCTTTACTACTCGGTACTACATCCAGCTCTTGGACGAAGCTTCGCATCCATACTAATTCTTTAGCTTCCTCATAAGCTGCGATATACTCAGACTCCGCTGTAGAATCTGCCACCACACTTTTCTTTGAGCTCTTCCAGCTCACTGCACCTCCATTCAAATTGAAGATGTATCTAGTTTGTGACTTCATGTCATCTTGATCAGTCTGGAAACTAGCATCTACATGTCCTCTGATGACTAGTTCCTCATATCCTCTATAAATCAGGAACATATCCTTAGTATGCCTCAGATACTTAAGGATAGTCTTGACTGCCATCCAATGGTGGTCTCCTAGATCAGCTTGATATCTGCATACCACACTTAATACATAAGAAACATCTAGACTCTTACATAGTATAGAATACATGATTGACCCAATCGCAGATGCGTAAGGGATCCTTGCCATTCTCTTTCTTTCCTCATGTGTTTGAGGACACATTTTCTTGGAAAGATGAATGCCATGTGACACTGGAAACAATCCCCTCTTGGACTGTTCTATACTGAATCTCTTTAGTATCTTGTCAATGTATGTACTTTGACTCAGGCCCAACATTCTCTTGGATCTATCACGATGGATCTTGATCCCAAGAATATATTCTACCTCACCCAAGTCTTTCATGGAGAAGCATTTATGCAACCATTCCTTAACTGACTGTAAGACAGGTACTTCGTTTCCAATTAGTAATATGCCATCAACATATACTATTAGGAAAACGACCACACTTCCACTAAACCTCTTGTATTCACAATGCTCACATTTCATTCTTAACAAAGCCAAATTCCGTTATAGCTTCATCAAAACAAATGTTCCATGACCTTGATGATTGCTTTAATCCATAAATGGATTTCTGCAACTTGCATACCTTTTTGGCATCCTTTGGAGTCACAAACCCTTCAGGTTGTGTCATGTAGACATCTTCCTAGAGGTTCCCGTTAAGGAATTCTGTTTTGACATCCATTTTCCAAATTTCAAAGTCATGGTAAGTGGCAATGACCAATAGGATTCTGATGGATTTCAGCATCGCAACCGGTGAAAAGGTTTCATCATAGTCAATTCCTTGATGCTGTCTAAAACCTTTTGCAACCAGTCATGCCTTGTAGGTGCTGACTTGCCCCTCCATGTCCGATTTCTTCTTGAATACTCATTTATTACCAATAGGATTTAAATCAAATGGAGGATCTACCAAAATCCAGACTTGGTTTTGGTACATGGAATCCATTTCAGAATTCATGGCTTCTTGCCACTTGGCAACATCTGTGCCTTCAACTACTTCCTTGTAGGTAAGAGGATCATCATTGTCAACCAATAATGAGTCACCATCCTCAGTGACAAGAAAACCATATCGTTCTGGTTCTCTCACCTCTCTTGTGCTCCTACACAGTTCTTGCATCTTTGGAATAGATTGTTCTTCCATGGGGCTTTGTGGAATCTGTTCTTATACCAACTCTTGTATATATTGAGCCTTGACTTCGTCAAAGTCTATCTCACTCCCACTATCTCTTTTGGAGATGTTCTCCCTATCAAGGAATATGGCGTGTCTTGCCACTGTAACCTTTTTTTCTGAGGGATTGTATAGGTAATATCCCCTTGTTTCCTTGGGATATCCTATAAAGATACACTTTGTGCCTTGGGGTGAAAGTTTTTTACCTGAAGAGGACTTAACAAATGCTTCGCTACCCCACACATGTAAATTCGATAACATGGATTTGCGTCCACTCCATAACTCATATGGAATACCATTTATCAATTTAGTTAGTACTTGGTTTAGCATGTGTGCTGCTGTTTGTAATGAATATCCCCAAAAGGATAATGGAAGACTCTCATGACTCATCATTGATCTCACCATGTCCAACAGGGTGCGGTTCCTCCTTTCACTTACACCATTCCATTGTGGTGTGTAAGGAGGAGTGAGTTGAGATAGAATCCCAAACTCCTGTAAGAAATCAATGAAGTCCTGATTAAGATATTCTCCTCCTCTGTCTGAGCGGAGTTTCTTAATCTTCTTACCAAGATGGTTCTCAACTTCATTCTTGTATTCTTTGAACCGATCAAAAGAATCTGACTTATACCTCATTAAGTAGATATATCCATATCTACTAAAATCATTAGTAAAAGTTATGAAGTACGATAACCCACCCATTACTTCAACTGGAATTCTAGAAGATCTTTAGCCCTTTCACCTTTCCCACTAAATGGGGCTTTGGTCATTTTTCCTTGTATACACGCATGACATACACCAAGTGGTTTTAGTTCGAAAGAATCTAAATACCCATCTTGATGTAATTTTGTCAAAAGTTTCTCATTGACATGACCTAGCTGGTGATGTCAAAGTTGGGTGTGGTATGAGTCATGTGAATTAACTTTGTTATCTATTTCCATTACATGGTTTGTGTAGTCTAACACATAATGGCCATTATATAAATGTGCCCTACCAAAAAACATGCTATCTTTATAAAAATAGCAACATCCACTTCAAAACTTGAAGATGAATCCATCAGTATCTAATCTGGATACTGAAATAATGTTTTTGGTTACAGAGGGTACATAATAAAATCCTTTCAAAACCAAGACCATCCCAGTAGGCAATGTGAGGTGGTAGTCCCCGACAGCTACAATAGCAAGTCTGGCTTCGTTGGCTGCTCGTAGATCTACCTCCCCTCGATCAATCTTTCTGAATCTACTTGGTTCCTGTATTTGGATACAGATGTGAGCAACACAAGCAATATCTAATACCCAATTAATAGATACAGATAGATTTCATTCGATAACAAACACACCTAAAGCTTCCCCTTGCTTCCTTGGCTGGGTACAGTTTTTCTTCTAGTGGCCCTTCTTGCCACATGCGAAACAAACATCCTGTTCCTTTGACTCCCCTTTGATCTTCCTTTTCTTAGAATGCCTTGAAGAATCTTTGGGATTAAAGATCTTAGCCTTCCCTTTCCTTTTATTCACCATGAGTATAGAAGACTTTTCACACTTCATGTCATTTTCCACTTGGAGAATAAGGATAATAAGATCAGGTAGAGACTTCTCAATGTTGTTCATGTTGAAGTTCACAACAAAGTTTGAGAAGATCTAGGGGAGTGATGTGAGAATGAGATCGATACCCATTTCTTCAGGGAGTTTAAACCCTAGAACCTCTAAGTGCTCAATTTATCCAATGATCTTGACTACATGAGGCCTGACTGGGGCACCCTCTCCAAGCTTGCTCTGGAATAGAGACTTGGAGATCTCAAACCTTTCCTGTCTTTCTCTCTCCTGGTATAGACCAAGGAGGTGCTCGAGCATGCTATAGGCATCCATGTCTTCATGAGACTTCATGAGCTCACTAGACATTGATGATAGTATCAAACATTGAATGTCGAGAGCGTCGTTCAAATATTGATCATAGACCAGTAAATCTTCATCACTTGTCCCTTGGGCCGGTGAATCAGGAAGTGAGGACTCCAGCACGTAAAACTTCCGTTCATGGCGTAGGATAACCCGAAGGCGCCTAAACCATTCCTAAAAGTTACTACCGGTGAGGATGTTGTCTTTATCCAAAATTGATCACAGAGAAAATGTGGTTGATGAGTTTGTCATATTGATTCTACAAATTAAAAGAGCAGATTCATCAGTACTTTCTTGATTACATTTTATGTGAAATAATAAATTTTATTAAGTCTCCCACTATTTTATCAAGTCCCAATGGCCCTCACCATTGAACTCAGAATTTCCAGTTGCTATGACATTCTAGTGGAAAGGATCTATATTCCCCTTCGCATAACCCCAATAAGGGTTGGTCAAGCTATTTGAAGGTATTTAGGTAGGCAGGTCTTTGCCAACTGTGAGCTTATAGTTCCTTGATCTGTTGAGTGGACTCCCCAATCCTGAAATCTTGACTTGGATTTCCTCAACTCTTGACTCTAATATCACATCAAGTCTAGCAAGGGATACTTCTCTTGATGTAATATGGTTAAGTCAACCCGAAACCTTTCATAAGGGTTTCCTTTATAAACGTAAGTGTCCCAACAAGGGTTGGTCAAACACATAGTTTTATTGAGTCTTTCCCTTAATCAAGTAATGGAAGGCTTGGTCTGACTTAATATGGTATTTGAGGGATTTTATTCTTTATGCGTATTTTTGCATTATCACATGCTTGTTAATATTAAGTGATGCTTGCTTAAGTGATTAACCATGTTCCGATAATGCTTACGCATAGTCCGATTTTTATTTTATTCCATCTTTGCATGATTGTTCATTTTATTAATTATGTGATCACAACAACACATACATAATAAATAAACCATGCAATCAGAATAAAATAAGATGGCATGATCATGAGATTCTATTGGTTAGCTTATCTAGTGGTTTGATAATCTAACCCTGACCTAGGGAAAAACACCTTGAACCGATGGTTGATGCTTTTGCAGCTCCCACCTATCCACCTTTTTATCTTCTTGGGTTTTTTTCACCTCAACTTCGGGTTTCGAACCGTCTCCTCTGGCTTGGGAGATCCTCCATTACATGGGTTTACATTAAAGAAACCATGGGAACGCAGACCCTACATTTTATTGGAATAAGGCTCGCAGGCCAAAAAATTTAAATTAAATAAATTTAAATGAAAACATACACATAAAAAGGGTCTTTGGTCTAGCTCATGATCATCCATAGCATGCAATGACATTTACACAAATTTAGAATTCAAATTCTTTTAATCGTTCTTTCATTTAAGATAAGTCACGCTCAAATTAAATTAATTATGATCTTATAATTAATCAATTATTTATCTTAAATTCATTTTTGAATTTCCTTGAGATTCTTCTCATCCATATCACTTGTACAGGTCTTTGTACTTTTGGATGAAACCTGGTGAAATTCCATTTCTGGAAAGTACACGGTGTGTAGTTTATATTTACACGCCGTGTATTTCTTTTCACCTTTTATCCAAAGTACACGCCGGGGGCTTTGGCGTGTTCTCTGTACTTTGGAAATTTTGGAGTACACGACGTATAGATAAATCATACACGACATGTACTTCCTTGTTATGTGGTAACCGGCCTGGCGATCTCGTGTACGCGGAACATGGCTTATCCTTGTATACAGTTTCACCTAGCCCGGAACGGACTACACGACATGTTGCTCCAACATACATGCCGTGTATTTTGGTTTCCACATGCCTTTCAATTATGGTCAACACAGTGTGATTAAAACTTAGGCATAATAAATTCACACGGCGTGGTTTGGTGGACCAGTGCCGGTTCGTTGAACCTAAGTACACGACGTGTAGTTTTAATTACACACCGTGTAATCCCGTGTTGTACAGACAGAAAGAGTGGCTCCTCCGGATGAGTTCCTCGTTTTTATTTTAATCAAAATTAAAATTAAAAGGTCATTTCTATGATATGAATCAAGAAACAAAGGAGGAAGAATAGATCTCATTTATTCAGATTTATAGAACGATTTATTTCGAATTGAATCAAATATAAATGTATAAATTATCAACGAAAATTAAATAACTATAATCAATGTTCTAACCTCGCTCTGATAAGATTTGAAGGTTCCGGGCTCAGTGGAAGCGCGTGGGTGGATGAGCCCACATGGATTTTTGTCATTATAAATGATCAATCTGGGATCAATACGACGATAAACGTCAGTCTCCACAGATCGAATCACAGAAATAGACAAAAGAAATAGAAAGTCCTGGAACCACAAAGTAGGATCATTAGAGGTTGATTATAATTAATTTAATTAATTGAAAAGAAATACCTTTTGTGGTGTTCTTTCTTCTTTTACGTTCTTGATCACATTCCGATGTGATTCGTCATTGCGTCGCACAAGACAAGTGTAGAATTCCTCTAGCGGTGATCCACACATGTACCTCATATCTTGGGACGTCGCCAAAGGAGTCTCCGGGTGCTAGCATGGAGAAACCTTTGCTTGCGTTGTCCGCCTTAGATCATCTTGATCCGATGGAAGAGGATCTATCTTGGTCTTGAGAGCATTCTTGGAGGAAGAGGTTCTTTCGACCTTGAAAGAATTCTACAGAATTGTTGTGTGTAGGAAAAGAGTTTGAGTTGTGAGGATATTTATAATCAGGTTTGAGGTTATAGAGTTATGACAATAAATAAATGCGTTACACGTTTTATTTATTTCATTAAATCTTATTTAAAACCCCCATGTCAAATAATTAATTCCTTGACATGCGCCCATGCTGATTATAATAAATATCATTTAAAACAATATTATATCCTCAAAATCCCAACTGAAAAAACTACACGACGTGTATTAATAAATACACGGCGTGTACTTGTTTTTCAATGAAAGCTACACGGTGTGTACATTCAATGTACACAGCATGAATATATTGTTTTCATCTACTCATTTACTTTCCATAAAGAAAACTACACGGTGTGTAATTATTAATACACGGCGTGTACTTGTTTTCCATGAAAAACTACACGGCGTGTAATATTTAATACACGTTGTGTATATCTTGTTTTTCATTTCCTTCTTCCTCCATAATTAAAATGACTTACGCTTCCTTGAATATTTATTAAACCACATACGAGAATAATATTTATTCTACTTGAGATACTTGAATACACTTAGTGTGTGACCCTCTAGGCCTCTTTCTCGTTGGCATTAGAAGGGCTTGCCTAAAGTCCAAGATTACTATCTAGCAACGGGTCAAGGTACCCAAGAGAAAGAAGTTGACGCCGCATTGAGGTATCACCTCATACGAACACTTAATATGTAATTTAATCCCTTTGTCTCGATATCTCATCAAGCAGGTTTCATGGCAGTGTCATAAACCTATATGCTTGATCTGTCGTTCTTTGACTACCTGAAATAAACTCGTCGTTCACACCATGGCCATGGAATTTAATGAGATAGTTCTATTTAAATCAAAGGGCTGAGATATCAACTTCCATAAATGGAAGGGAAAAATCTTTCCTCGACTTATCTATTAACAACATGTCACTCGTGACGCACCCAACGTACCCTACTTCCCGCCAACTGTCTGCATGATGGTTTTCATCAATAAATCTAAGTGCGTGAGTCATGACATGTGTTAATGATAATATTCCAGTCTAAGGACCATTACACAAGCTCGTAGATAGCAATGTCCGATGACACCAAGACATGCAGAAATGCTACTGGTGGGCCTGTTCTCATAATCTCCCATCTTGGAGATTACCAAGTGTGAACTCTATGAGAGAGAGTCTCATCTTCTTACGAGTACTCGCACATGACGGTTTGTATACTATGTGTCCTATCATAGTATGTCATCCAACCATATAACTTTATTTAAGAATATTGTTATATCATTTCAAGGTTCTCATCATAGTGGGGATCTTCCACGACCTTATCAATGCAACAAATATTCCAGGACATTATTATATTATAGTCATGCAGAACAATGAACAATATATAATAAGTGAACATTCATGTAATAAAAGTACAAAACAGTTTGTTCTCAGGACACCAACCCTTACAGAATTTCCTAGATGCCCAAAACCTAATATCTCCTTCCTCTAAGCTAGCATGAATCCAACCTTCATCCAAGATATCATGGACTCGCATCAATAAAGCATCTTTAATCTAATTGAACTATCTGACATTCCTGATAAATGTGTTTTCATGGGTTAAATGTCAGGTTACTTTTCAGTAAGGAATTATCACAAGACAGTCCAAGATGTGGCCCATAATGATGTGTGTAGTGAGTCATCATTGTGTAGAAAAATTCCCACCAAGTTGATTTTTTTGGTGTGGCGTATTATGAAGAATGTGCTGCCCACTAATACGAAAATCCAATATCTCAGTATCCAGATGGTGTCCCAATGTATCTTCTATGAAGAACACATAGAAGAATCTTCACACCATCTCTTCTTCGAGGGAAAATGGTATAGGCATGCATGGATCACTTTTAATATTTTCATAGGGTTTCCAATCCACGATGAATACAGGGGAAGCTTCACATATTTGTGGTTCCAAGGTGATGAGGCAAATTTAGTGTAAGTTAAGGCCAGAGCCATCATTCTTGAGACAGAGAGTTAGTGAATTTGTAAATCCAAAAACAAATCCAGATATGAGGGGATTCCTAGATTTAAGGTGGCCATTGGTACCTGTGCAAGAAACTTTTTGATCGATCTGATTTAGATCATTAAAAATTGGGAATATTCTCCCTCCCTCAAAGCTATTATGAGAACCAAACATACACCACCTCCTTGTCCCAGATCCCCTCCCAATTGTTGGTTCAGTTGGAATCCTCACAGTAATAGTTTGAAACTTAATACTGATGGTTTGTGCAGATCAAGTATCATGAGGTGTGGTAGTTTAGTTCGTGATACCAGTGGTTCGGTTATGATTGTGTTTTTGGCCTCTTTTGGGTAGGGGAATTCTCTTCAGACTGAAGCATGTGAAATTTTAACCAGGTTGAAGCTATGAAATAGAAGTAACATAACCCTTTAAACACCGGAAACTGATTCTCAAGTTGTTTAAATGGAAATTCTAGGTACTGGTTTCACTCCTTGGTCTATTTCTTATCAAATTCTAAAATGTAAGAATGTTATTAATAATTCCTTGGAGATTAACCACACATGGTGTGGAGGGAATATGGTATCTAAATTTATAGCCCTCATGATTCTCTTGATGAATCCTTCTCATGCTTCCATAGTTTGGGGTCATTTCCACAATATGGGGTGAGCATTGTTATTGGGGACTCATTTGGATTGCATTATTTTAGACCCCCTTAATCCCAGTTTTTTGGATTTCTCTTCCTTGTGTTTGATGGAGTTGATTTTAATAAAAATTTCAATGTTGATTGTGGACATGGGTGGCTAAACCTCTTGGGTGGGACACACCAACATCCCTAGTGGCATCCCTTTCCTCATGACACCCTTGGGTGGAGATCCATGCTTCATCTAATGATCACGCGTGAGAGTTCCCAAGGATCTGATTCCTTTTCTTATAATACCAACTATGGAGACCTAATCCTTTTAAACATATTATTACATAATTATTAAACATAAATATATTTTAATATAACATAATGATCATAAATTCCTAGTGTCTTTGGAATACTAGCTTCTTAATACATAAAAGGAAATAAAAAAATTACAAACTTATTTTATTCTCCACAGTGAGATCCTAAAATACATTCAAGCTTTTAAATCTGCATAGGATAACCTAAGGAATACATGAAATAAATAGGTTATCTAAAAATTCTAGTAATAGAATAAACATGACAATGAAACATTACATGTGAGTCATAGATATAACATGATATCATAAAAGATAAGACACATGAGTAATCACATGGAAGAATATCATAAGGAACATGGTATCATAAGATCATGGTATTATAAGAAATGTGATAGTAACATATAACATGACATAAAAATGAGTCCAGGATAACTTCCTAGAAAATATCACATGGATAACAAAGTCCCATAATGGATTAGGTTTATTCCCCAACCCCATACTTGACGTCTCATGAGACTATAACATTACCCAATTCATTGGAGTGTTATCTAGGTGCACCCATCATAACATGTTCATGATTTATGTGTTCCACATAAATGAAGTCAATAATAAGGAATATAATAAGATTTACCCATGAAAATAAAATGGTTTACATAATCATGATTCATATCACAACTAAAGAAAATTTCATAATGAAGGCATTTGGGAAATGATCATAAGGAATGTATTACCTCATAAAAGTAAGGGAAATTGAGAATGATATATATGTAAGATATATATATATATATATTTTTAAGTGTTACATAACATTATATGTTGTTTTCATTTATGAATAGAAATACTTTTAAAAATATTAAAAATATTCTTAAAGAAAACAACCTTTCCACTTTGAAAATCACTTTTGAAAAACAAAAAGTCACAAAATATTGTGGAAATGATTTTATTTGAAAATATACCTAGAAACTTATAATTAAATATTTAATTAAAATAATGTTCATGATGGAGGAAAATACTATTCATACCATACACATTAAAATGAATATTCCTTTCACATTTTTGTAAGGAAATTCAAAAGTATCTTGTTTTGGAAAACAACAGAAATATTCATTTTATTTTTTTTGTAAAAATACAATTATGAGTAAAAATGACTTCAAAAAATCATAGTAAAATATTTTTAAAAATATTTTTAGAAAACATGGATTTGGAAGGAAAAACATTTCTGATGAGCTAAATAAAGTCGAATTTTCTTGGAAACTTTTTCCCAATAATTTTAAGTACCAAATGGAGGAAAATGGTATAATTAATTAAAAAATTTATGAATAAATATAGGATAATAAAATTAAAAGGGTTTATTATACAATGATAAAATAATTTACTTTAATGGAAATTTAAGCATAAGTGAAAGGTGCTATTGTGGGTGCTTTCAAATTATGTTCAGTTTTGGGTTACTTAGGTGTAGTAGAGTGGCTGACTAAGGCCATCTCTCAAAGGAAGAAGCAAATTAAAAAAACTTCTTAAAGGTATTCTAAAAATAAAATAAAAGAGAATAAAAAAACTAATTGAAAGGATGGTGGGGGGGGGGTTGTTTATTGTTTATAAAACTAGAAGAAGTTTGCTGGAAGAAGATTTCATTTTTTTGTTTTTATTTTTGAAATGAAGTTCAATTAAAAAGACACAACAAGAAGATGTTTTTTAGATAATATTTAAAAGGCATAATAAATCTAACTCTACCTATTCACATAATCATTTTTCATTATAATTTTTATTAAAATTAAATTAATTATAATCCTCTAATTTTTTAACCCTTGAACCCTATGGGATTTAACTTAACCACAAAGATAAAATTACTTAAACCCTAGGATAGCTTCAGAGCATGCAATCACATCACCCTACTTTGATTGATGTTCTTAGGTTAGATTATGGTAAGTGGTTAATTAGACCACTTATACACTCTGTAAATGAGGATTAATTGAGTTTATGAATTATATTTTAACTATAAAAATTTATTCCGTGTGGTCTTTTATTACCAATTAAGATCGCACTTTCACAATTTACACAACTTCCGACCTCGCGTGTTTTTGTGTCAATTGTTAAATTACTTGCTTAGTTTCATTTAAATTAAAAACTAAATTAATAGATCATAATAAGTGAATTAAATTATATCATTGATTCAAAATAAATTAATGAATAAGTTTAGAGGTAGATCGATTACTAAAAAGAACTACTCTTCCATGGACGGTGTAGTCATCGTAGAAACGTTTTCCATGTGCAAAGGTTTAGAAAGGGTAGAACTAAATCATGTTTCTACTATTTATTCCAGAACAATTAGTAAGATTAAGAGAAAAATAAATTTGAACAAAACAGAAGATAAGACAAGAAATAAAATAAGAAAAAATAAGTTTATTAAACAAACAAAAGTATTACAACATGAAGAAGAAGAAGAAGGCTTCGTCGAAGGGATCCTTTCTTAAAGAGCTACCCTGATTGAAATGGTTGGAGAATTGGAGTGGATACACTTCTAATATTCCATCAACTTCCCAATTCACATTCAAAACCCACAAAATTATAAAAACACTAATTTATATAGTGGTGGTGAGGCTAGGTTCAAAGTGGTTTCAAGTGTGAATGAGGAATCTTGGACAAATATTTTATGACAACTTGAACCACAAATTTTACCACTAAAACGTGTGAATAAGATGTCCTTCCATAATGATTATTCTTGAAAAAATGAGTCCTAGATATCCTCTCAAAATTTGGGCCTAATACAAGCGCATATGAATAAGTTATAGCCCAAATATAGAACCCATGTCCATTCTGACGAGTCCAGCCCAACTTTGACTTCATGGCCCATTTGAACCAACAAAATGCATGATTTAGCTCCAATGTCCTAAATTAAAGTTGTAGAATATTATTTCAAGAACACATTTAAAAAAATATTAAGTTCAAATAATTTAAATAAAATTATTTATGTTTGAAATAATACAGTGAATTTTTAAAGGGTAAAAATGGAATTTTCATCAAATTTTCAAATGAATGATCTAATTCCAAATATTACATAAATGAAAATATTTAGCACAATGTGATAAAAATTATTTCATTTATTATCAATAAAATATTCAATAAAATTGTGTTTTATCAATAAGCAATCCCGATTAAATTGAGATTGAAAAATAAACCCTTATCACTTTGGTAACTTTTGAATCATAACATCCCATGAATGAAGTAGATGAATTGTAACTTAAACTATCATGAAGTAGGAAGTATTAATGATATATTATGTAAATTAGAAATATATAAACCATTTTAAATAAATTAGGTTCATAAAAAACATGTATCTCAAAGAAATAAGTTTGAGATGAAGCCCCTACAAAGTTCATATCATTGAAGTGATAGTTAATCAATGAAGTGATTATGTGTACAAAATATAAATCCACACAAAGAAAAGTGGAAATAAAATCATAAAGCAATAAAAATTAATTTAACATATAATATTGATATAATATAATCAATGAAGTAGACATATCACCCAATGAATGAAAATTGAATTAAAAAACCTCTTAGCTCACGCTTACCTTTAGTTGAAAGATATTTAAACTCATTTATAGTGGTTTTAAATATGTTATTAACTTATATAATAATAATATAAATATTTATAATATGATATATGATCCATTTTATAACATATTATCACCTATTACTTAACAATATTTAATTATCACTATTGTTTCGGGTGTTAATTGTCTTGTTTTCTCATGCATGTTTTATCATGAACGTTCTGGATCTCAAAAAAAAATATAGTTAAATAATATCCAAAATGATATTAATGTTAAAAATATAATTTTTTTTTCATTATATACATATTTAGAATCATTATTTAATTTTGATCTTGGTGAATGAATCACATCGCTTTGTAAAGATGATACGTCGTACGCATGCACGAGCGATGTTATAATTTCCTTAATAAGTGAAAGCGTAAGGAAGTGCATTGTATATTAATTTTAAAAAATCAATATAATGTCATATATATTATATATATTCATTAAATGTATCCTTTATTACCTTCTATGTAACGCATTATTGAAAAATGAATCACATCGCTTCGCGAGGAGGTATTCTATTATACACATGAATGATGTTATCATTTATTCAATGGATGGTAAGGTAAGAAAATATATGATATATTTATTTTACATAATAATTAATATTTAATGAATATAATATATCAACATTATATTAATTCTTATTACCTTCCATATAATTCATAAGTGAAAATGAATCACATCGCTTCGCGAGGCGGTAGTCCGCCGTGCACAAAATCAGTGTTATCGTATTATCTACAGAATGGAAAGTAATAATGTATATATGATATTATAATTCCATAAGTATAATTAAATTATAAATATAATATATAAAAATTATATACATCATTATATCTAGCTGTGAGAAGCAGTGATAAAAAATTAATTACGTCGGTTCACGAGTTGATAGTCCATCGTACACACGATCCACAATTTAATTTCCTATTTGAAGGAGGAGCAGATATTTATAGTTTATTACCTTAGTTGGATAAAATATTAGTATATTAAATATAATAAGGTTACTATATCATCATGTTTTAAAAATATTTGAAGGAGGTGGACGAATAAATAAAATAAAATGCTTGGTTAAGTACATTACATCTTCTTTAGAAAAATTATTTTGGTTCACACAGAAAGCCTTCATAGGTTGGATTTATAAAAAAACCAAGGATTATAGGATGAGGTTATGGAAGTAATAAAGTGATTTGGGTAGGGATTGGATGAACCAATGTGTTTTCTAAGTAGGGAAATAAGAGGTGAGTGGGTGACATTTTATAAGTGGGGGAGGGGATATACTTGGAATTTTCAAAAAGAAATAATTCCATCCATGTTTTTCTCATGTCACAAGGCTCCAAAATAGACTATTTTCGAATATTAGAATAAATAAGGTTGAAATATGAATAGTGAATAGGAATTAGACAAGTTTTGAGTCATTTTAACCCATATCTTGTTAGTTTAACCCCCGGTAAACCCATTTTTATCTTAACCGTGGTAAATATTTTTTACTAGTTACACTATTCATTATGGTTAAAAATTAAGTTGATTGTGACGTAATGGACCAGATCACCCAGTAATAGAATCTGAACCAATTTTCCACATGGCCTCAAGCACACCTCTTCTTATTCCAGAGGCTATCGACTAGCAGTGAGGATATAAGGTGGCATGGTGGGGAGACTATACCATCATAATTATAGTGGTGCATAATGATAAACAATGTATAAATAAATAAATGGAATAAATAATAATGAATAAGGTATTTGAACAAGAATAAACATTTAAGAAATACATAATCAACTCAAAATCTAAAATTTTCACCATATACAAAAATGATGTTACATCTCTACAAATAGGATCAAGCATACATAGCAGTAGATAGATATAATATGTTATAAAAAAGATTAAAAAAGACCAAAAACTATCCAAGTATCTCTATCACTAAAAAAATAATTTTCTACTAAGATCCCATCCTAATATAAAAAGTCACACATCCATAATTGGATGCTTCCACTTATCCACACCTGCAATCATATAATATGCCTGGGTACCATCAATGACCCAGATAGGGTGTGAGATAAACTAAGTAGGACACCACCAATGAAAAATATAAAAATAAAATATGTGAATATAATATTTAATAGTGCACAAGTATATCAATGTAAAACTAGAAATAAATACAACCCATGTCGATATCAGGTTCCTCATGGGACACTTGGCCGACCATACCTGCTTCAGCCTATGCTAAATGTCCCTGAGAATGTGTTACTTTTTTCATTTAGTTAGGGGTTAAGTAATATAATACCAATGACCATGGAGTGGTAATGATGATGATAATAAAAGAGGATCCAAGGAGAAACCAAGGCATCCTTAACCTTACAAGGCCATGTTAGCTCACAGACACAACCATGCATCCTAAAAATAAGGGGATAAGTGTAATACAAGGGGTTAAATCAGAGAATTCCACTGGAAGTATGTCTAACCTAGTACATGGATCAAGTATAAGGTAAATATTAGGTTAAGCATGACTGGACCCCAAAGAGAATAATCCAAGGTGTCGCATGTCATGAGACATCACACTGAATCCAATGAGTGCATATTAGACATTCTAATTTTCTAGAGAAGGATAAGGGATCCTACAGTTCCATGTCATATATCCACTAATAGACAAGGACCAAGTTCAAAGGTGGGTATCTCCCTTGGAAAATAGATCAATGAATTAAAATACAGTTCTCTGAGTGCTCAAGGAATTCCCTTGGGAATCCAAAGTGGGTTCAAGTCTGAAAATTCCTATAAAGATGAAAAAGGTCTATATGCAATAGGAAAATTATACATATTATATATATATATATATATTCATAATTCATCATAGGACATGTAATAACTAATCCCATTACCGTTTACTTAAATTTATTCCAACATCATTTTCATTATAATGAAAAAGGGTTAAAGAGGGACATGAAACCATAAAAATTAAATTATAAGTGATATGATCCAAGTGAAAGAAAATATAAGAATAGAAAAACTCCCCAAAATAGGGCATATTTACCCACATAGAAAAAAATCTGAAGAAGGTGATATTAACTAAGAAAGGAAGTAATTGGATTAAATTACTTACTAATAGGAATCTAATGAGGTGAACAATGATTGATTCCGAGATCAAATGGAAGAGAAACCTCAAATCCCAACTTGAGGTAGTGGAGGAGCTCCCAACGGGTGGGATTGCTGTGCATGAGAAGTGAGGGGAAATAGTGGAGAAATTAGTTTTCACCCAATATTAAGAGTTTGTACATTTTAACCACATGATTGGTCAAATTGTGTGCCAACCATGAAATAAGAACTATCCCAAGACACCCCTCACACAGGATAGACATACAGTTAGACTCATCATGTGTAGATTGTGAGGAATACCTATGCAACAAGGTATACAACACTTGAATAACTATGTGTCCTGGTCTTCATGGTTAGAACAAACCATGAATACCTATGCTATGCACTAGAACACCCACATGGTTTAAACAAACCGTGCAGCCCACCCGTTTCCTACAAAAAATCAGGGCTTCAAGCTCCAAACAAGCTCCAAACACCCTCGTAACCCCTGTAACCTCATTATACATTAACAGAAGGATAAAAAAAATATTTAAACTAAAATTAAAATGTTCCATAACTAATAGAAAATTAGGTATCTTACAGACTCCCCCCTTAAAGTAATTCTTCCTTGAGTTTCCCTTATAAGGGTGGTAAATCTTTGTTAGAGAATAACTCTGGACACTGAGTATGTACATCTCTCTCTCTCTCCCAAGTCTCATCCTGTACATGACCATAATTCCATAACACCCATACTAGAGGGAAAAAACCGCCTCATAGAGCCATTATTATCTACTCGATGATACGAATATGATACTCCTTGAACGAAGTATCAGCCTCCAATTCAATTTCCTTAGGATTAAAAGTATGAGATGGATTAACATGGTAATGATGAAGCTATGAAACATGGAAGGTGTCGTTCAAGGATCTTTACCTTTAAGGTAAATCTATATGATAGCCTATTAGGTCAAATCTCTCTAATATCTCTAAATGTCCCATAAACCTAGGAGTTAACTTCCCTTGCCTCCATATCCTCCTATGTCCTAGTCTAGGTGAAACACACATGAAAAAAGAATACCTGACCTCAAACTCTAGTGTTCATCGAAAAAGATCGACATAATATTTCTTTCTATATTGAGAAGTAATAAAATGATTTATGATAATATATACCTCCTCAGAAGTCTCATGGATGAGATGATGTCCTAGTAGTGCTACCTCCCCTACCTCTAGATAATATAGAGGTGATCAAAATGGCCTAACATACAAGGTATTATAAGGAGCCATATTTATGGTTTCCTGATAGCTGTTATTATAGGAGAACTTGATGAGAGGTACATGTTTCTCCAAATAACCTATGAAATTAAGGAAAAACACTTAAATCATGTCCTCTAGTACTTGTATTGTCTGTTTTGATTGGATGTTAGTTTGAGGGTGGTAAGATGTACTTATAAGTATCTATGTACCTAGTGCTTTCTATAACCCCTGCCAGAACCTTGATGTGAAATGAGAGTCTCTATCAAAAATGATAATACGAGGGACCCCGTGTTTTCATATAATCTCACAGATGTATAGTCTGATGATCTCATCCATTAATAAGGTCTCTTAGATAAGAAGGAAGTGAGATACCTTCATTAGCCTATCCATGACTACCCAACCCATGTCACTAACTCGAGGTGACCTTAGTAAACTGGTCAAAAAATCTATCATGACATCATCCCATTCCCATTTTGGGTCTGGTAATGGGTGTAATAAGACATTAGACCACTGGTGCTCTACCTTCACCTACTAACAGGTGGAACACCTAGTGATAAAACCTGCAATATGAGGTTTAATCCTAGGCCAACAATATTGGCATCTCATTTCATGGTACATCTTATAAATCCCTAGGTGCACTACCCATTTTGAAGCATGATATTATCACATTAGTTCCTCTCACATGTATGTAGGCACCTAGATACGCCCATAATAATCAAGATTTCATCTCCATTGACTGACCAATCCGACAGGTCTATACCTAAAATACTCTCTCTTAGGACCAAGCCTTTAGGATTTGAGAACTTCCTCCTCTTTACTATATCCAGAAGTGATGAGGCCACCACCAAGTCTGTAAGAAAATGCCACTCATAACTCTTCTAAACTTCAAGGTGCATCTCATAAATAAGACCCATCAACCTCCATTCATCACTGGCTTCCTGAACAACTTACATATGAGTCTTCTGGATTAGAGCATATGTAATTTTATTTCCCTTTCTAGGTGAATAGTAAAGTTTGAAGTCAAAGGACTGAAGGTATTATACCCATCTTCATTTTATAAGGTTCAAGTCACATAGTGTGAAGATATACTTGAGGCTTTTGTGGTCTGTATACACCTCATCCTGATCTCCCAAAAAATAGTGTCTCCAGTAATGTAAGACATGTACAACTACTTCTAGATCAAGGTCATGCATCAGTTAGTTACACCCATGAGGCATCAACTGCCGAGCCCCATATGCAACAAATCGATCTCCCTGCATCAGAACCATACCCATTCTGATGCCTAGGGAATCAAAAAACACTATGTAGCCTCTTCTAGGCTCTGGTAGTATCAAGATTTAGGGTGAGGTAAGTATTCCCTTCAACTCCTAAAAATTATTATAACATTATTTAGACCAGATAAACATGATTCCATTATTGGTAAATTCCATAAGAGGTGCTTTAAGAAAAGAGAAATACTATATAAAACCCCCATAATATACATCCAAACCTAAGAAAATACATATGTCAGACACATTGTTCGGATGCTCCCAAAAAACTATGACCCTAACCTTCTCCAGTTCAACCGATACTCTTGATTCTGATATAATATGACCTAGGAAGTGAACCCTGTTGATATAGAAGTGGAATTTGGTGAGATTTAAATAAAACCTATGAGATCTTAGTGTACTAAAAATGATATCAAGGTGTTTGAATCGACCATGTAGAGTCCGAGAGTACACCAGGATGTCTTCCATGAATACCAAAATAAAGGAATCTAGGTATGGGTGGAATACTTGATTCATCAAGTCCATGAAAATGGAAGGCGTGTTTGTAAGACTGAACGACATAACCAGATACTCTTAAGGACCATACCTACTTTGAAATGTTGTATGAGGTAAGTATGAAGCTCTAAAATGTACTTGATGATAGTCTGACCTCAGATTGATCTTCTAAAATTCCCTAGCTCCTCAGAGTTAGTCAAAAAACTATCCATGCGAGGTAATGAATATCAATTACTAATCGTAAGTTGGTTCAAATATTGATAATCTATGCATATCCTAAGTGTTCCATCCACTTTCATATAGAAAAGCATGGGTGAAACCTAAGAAGAAGTACTGGGTCAAATAAAACCCTTAGATTCCAAGTCCTCCAATTGCTTCTTGAGCTCCTAAATCTCAGTAGGTTCCATAATGTATGGAGGAATAGACACTGAAGATGTTTTTGGAATGAGCTCAATTGTAAATTTTACCTCTCTATTAGGAGGTAGTTCTGAGAAATTATAGCACCCCTAGACTTTTACATAAATTATTACATGATTTTAAGAATAATTAAACATTAAATACAAACCAAGGATCATAAAATCAAGTGTCTTTGAAGGATTGGGTAGATAAAAATGAAAACATTAAACCAAAATAAAAAAATCTTTTATTTAATATTCATAATGAGATTATAACACCCTTGACCCCTTACATCTATATAGGATAACCTGGGGAATACATGAAAAAAGGTATGAGATAAAAATCCTAGTAAGGGAATAAACATAAGAATAAAGCATATCACATGGGTTAGAAGGCACAACACGATGACATAAAAAGGCATGGAACATGGATAAACATATGAAAGTATAATATATAGAACATGGGATAATGTGATAATGGAATCATAGTAATGTGTAAGAAACATAAAAAATGAAATAAGCATGATTAAATACTCATTTCACATGGAGGAGAACGAGTCAAAGCTAACCACCAAGATCGTTGAACATGGATCACAAGTCAAGGCTAACCACCAAGACTATTGCACATGACGTCTAATGAGTCTAAAAATTACCCAATAAATTAGAGTTATATATTGGTACACCCATAATAACATTTTCATGAATATGTGTTCCACATAGATAATCATACATAAGGAATCAATCATGAACATAAGGGTTACCCATGGAAAGAATTGAGTATCATAATCATGTCAAAAAGCATATCAAAAGGAAATATCATAATGATGTCCATGAAAGAATGTATTTAAATAATAAATGGAAATTAATAAGGTAAAATATTCATAGATTATGATAGGTGATGTAAAATTTAAGTGAAAACATGTAAAAAGATTGTTCAATAATCTTTATAAATAAAACATTTTAGTGTGGTTTAAGGGAAAATTTTCAAGATTATTTAAAATGAAAAAGGCATAATTGTTTGTATAAAACTAGAAATAAATCAAGATGGGTTTTCATTATAAAATTATATATTTTATAAAAATAATTTTGTCTTAAAAAATATTGTTTAGTGCACTTGAAAATGGGTATAAAATTGGTAAGTTCCATTTAACCGTGCTTGCTTATTGGGAATAATTGAGAAGAGAACCTTTTTAAAACATGTATTTCCCCAGAAAAGAAGGATTTACTGATCTAGAAACATCATTTTGAAACATATAAATATAATTTTTAATAATTATATAAAAATAAATAATATTTACATTGGCGTAAAGGGAGACATGCGTAACCCAAAGGAAAAATGAGGGTTCAGAGAGAATCCCTTACCTTATGTCCAAGTGTTATGCACTTGATCTTAATGTCTTGGATAATCACATTAAATCCATTAATTAATTAATTCAGAACCTTTTATACATGTATTTGATTTATTATGATTTTATTAAGTTCATTCATGGCCTTTTTAACAAGTTATAAGATACAATTTTATCGTTCAGGAGCGTTCATTTCCTTGGTTTTCATGATCGGTTTACTTGTATACATGTATGAAAAATCATGTAAAATAAAAATGGTTTTTTAGAATTGAAGTTATATGTTATTAATGAACATAAAAAATATTAAATGGTTATATAATTAATTTTTTAATTTTGGGTGAGGATGAATCATTAGATAATATGTTAGTGATACTCGTTTAGATTATTTTGGCGGTTTTTCGATCATCACTAACTAGTTTTATTTTATTAATTAATATTATGTATATAAAATGGTTCCAGAACATTAAATAGGATGTAATACATATATTATAATCCTGGTTAACAATAAAAATGGTTTTATTATCATCCTTGAATGTGTTAAAGTAAATTGAAAACTCATCGTCCTTGAATGTGATAAATCAACACATTGCGGGCGATGTTTTCATTTTTTATAAAAAAAGAGGAGAAGAAGAGATTTGATGATGAATTATTTGATTAAGATGATAAAATTAAATTATATATAATATAATTGAGTTTTCATGTCACTTGGATAAGGGGTGGTGAGGAGAGAATAATAAAATAAAATAAATTAAAAGAAAATAAAAGAAAAAGAAAGAGGATTTTACCTCTTGAATTCTCCTCCTTGAGAACCTCCTTATGGAAAGGGGTTTAGAATTTTGTTGAGACCAAGGGATCATATACATGGGGGATATTCTTGGTAAGAGTATTGAGTAGAATTTTTACAAGGATCAAATCTTGAAAGGTGTGAGGAGAAGAGGTGGTGAGGGGTGATATTTATTGGGGAGGAGAGGGGTGTTTTCTCATTATTCATTAGTTTATTATTTTGGATCAAGACTATAAATAGTTTGAATATTATCACTAAATATATTAAAATAATGAATTATATTTTTATATTATGGGATTACCCCAACCATACATCATCTATGACTCAATAACTTATTTTTTTGTTAAATACTGTAAATTAGCGTATTTTATTACTCACAAAAAATTCAACTATTTTAGAAAAATACTAAAAATTAAACCTAAACATTTTTCAACATGTTGAATTAAAAAATTAACTCCATTTTATGAAAATAATTTTCTAAATATGAGAAATTTAATTTTTAATTAAAACCATCATTTATTCTAAAAATACATATTTTAAAATTATAACTAATTTTATAACACTTTGAAAAATTATTTAAGGTCTTATAAAATTATCTTATAATAATAAGAAAAAAAATTATTAATTTATAAATATATTTTATGAAAATTAATTTTCTTCTAATTCTTTATATTAATTATAAAATTTAAAATAAACATTTATATTTTATAAAAATACCAAAACTTAATTTATCATCTCTAAAATATTTATTTACTTATACTATGGTATAATTATGTCATATTTTCATTTATAAGATGCCTAAATTTTTCTTATAATTTCATTGGTAAGTTTAATATTCTGTTGGCTGATTTACTATTCATAAGGGTCATATTACTATTCTAAAGGTCAAGTTACTATTCCATTGGTATAGGTTCCTTAACTTCTAGAAATTACTCTTATTTCATTTATTCATCATTTATAAAGTTTGTATTATTTTATCTATGTGATTTTATGTGATTTATAATACATGAAATAATTATAAGAAGGGAATCTCTATTGATAGAATTTTGGGTTGTTACATTCTTCTCCCTTTATGAAATTTCATCCTTGAAATTTCATTTTACATACTAAGGGGAAAACAGGTGAGGGTACCTCTCATATTTCCCACAATTAACAAGAAAAGAAAAAAAAAATAAAATTATGGGGATTTAATAATTAGTTAATAATAATATAAAAAGGAAACATTGAACATAAAAAGATAAAATTGTAAATGAAAAATTATATTATAACTTTTGATTCCCTACATTAAAATATAGGTCATCCATGGTGATAGAATTATCCCTAGGGTTCTTAATAAGGTGCTCTAGTCCTAATCTCCAAAAATAACTAGAACATTCTCTGATACTAAATACAATGAACCTATCCTTTACATAAATTATTACACAATTTTAATCATAATTAACCATTAAATACAAACCAAGGTTTGTAAAGTCTAGTGTCTTTGGAGGATTAGGTACATAAAACTGAAAACATGAAGGAAAAATAAAAACATATTTTATTTAATCTTCATAATGAGATCCTAACACAATTTTAGACCTTACATATATATAGAATAAATTTGGAAATATATGAAAAAATGGATGAGCTAAAAATCCTAGTAAGGGAATAAACATAAGAATAAAGTATATCACATGGGTTAGAAGGCACAACATGATGACATAAAAAGGCATGTAATATGAATAAATATATGGAAGAATAACATATATAACATGGGATAATGTAATCATGGAATCATAGTAATTCCTAAGAAACATAAAACATGAATTAATCATGAGTCAAGGCTTATTTCATATAGAGGAGCATGAGTCAAGACTAACCACCAAGACCGTCGCACATGGAACATGAGTCAGGGCTAACCACCAAGATCATTGCACATGACGTATCATGAGACTAAACATTACCCAATACATTGGAGTGCTATATAGATTCACCCATCATAACATGTTCATGAATATGTGTGCTACATGAGGAATCGTACATAAGTAATCAAACATAAACATAAAGGTTACCCATGGAAAGAATTGGGTATCAGAATCATGTCAAAAGGAATATTAAAATGAAATATCATAATGGTGTCCATGAAAGAATGGATTTAAATCATACATGGATATTAATAAGTAAAAACAGGAATAAATTATTATAAGTGATGTCTAACTAAAGTAAAAATATGTAAAAAGAGTGTTTAAGAATATTTAGAAATAAAACATTTTAGTGCGGTTTAAGGGAAAAATTTCAAGATTATTTAAAATAGAAAAGGAATAATTGTATGTATAAAACCAGAAATTAATCAAGATAGTTTTTATTATAAAATTATAGATTTTATAAAAATAATAGTGTCTTAAAACAGATTGTGTATTGAACTTGAAAATGGGTAAGAAATCATGAAGTTCCCCCTAATTGGGCTTGCTTATCTGGAAGAATTGAGAAGGGAACCTTTTTAAAACATGTATTTACACATCAAAGAAGGATGTAATGATTCTGATACATGATTTTTGAACATATAAATATAATTTATAATAAATATATAAAAATAAATATGATTTATATTTTGGTAAAGGAATAAAAGCATAACTCAAAGGAAAAATGGGGGTTCAGAGAGAATCCCTTACCTTATATCCGGAAGTTTTTTTTCACTTGATATTAATGTCATGGATATTCAGATTAAATCCATTAATTAATTAATTTATAACCTTTTCTACATTTATTTTATTTATTATGATTTTATTAAGTTCATTCATGGTCTTTTTAATGAGTTATAAGATAAAATTTTATCATTCAGGAACGTTTGTTTTGTTGGTTTTCATGAGCGGTTTACTTGTATACATGTATGGAAAATCATGTAAAATGAGAATGGTTTTACAAAATTGAAGTTATATGTTATTAATAAAAATCAATAATATTAAATGGTTATATAATTCATTTGGTAATTTGGGGTGAGGATCAATCATTAAATAAGACGTTAGTGATAATCGTTTAGATTATTTTGACTGTTTTTCGATCATCAAAAACTAGTTTTGTTTTATTAATTAATATTATGTATATAAAATGGTTACAAAACATTAAATAGGATTTAATACATATATTATAATCTAGTTCAACCATAAAAGTGGTTTTATGATCATCCTTTAAGGTGAAAAAGGAAATTGAAAATTTTTCATCCTTGAATTTAATAAATTAACACATCACAGATGATGTTTTCATTTTTTAGAAAAAAGGGAGGAAAAGAGATTTTATGATGATTTATTCCATTAACCTGATAAAATTATAGTATATATAATATAATTTATTTTTCATGTCATTTTGATTAGTGGAGGTGAATAGAGAATCAGAAAAGTAAATAAATTGAAAGAAAATAAAAGAAAAAGAAAGAGGATTTTGCCTCTTGAATTATTCTCCTTGAGAACCTACTTAGGGAAAGGGGTTTGGTATTTTTATGAGACCAAGAGATCATGGACGCGAGGGAGAGACTTGTGAAGATTGGGCAGAATTTGTACAAGGTTCAAAACATGAAAGGTGTGAGGAGAAGAGATGGAAAGGGGTGGTATTTATAGGAGAGGAGAGGCGTGTTTTCTCATTATTTTAATAATTAGTTTCTTATTTTGGCTAAAGATTATGAATACTTTGAGAATTAGAACTAAATATATTAAAAAATGAAGTATAGTTTGAGATTATGGGATTACATCATCCATGACTCAATAATTCATTTTTTGTTAAATATCGTAAATTACCGTATTTCACTATTAACGAAAAATTCAACTATTTTAGAAGAATATCAAAAAATAAACCTAATAATTTTTCAACATGTAAAATTCAAAAATTAACTCCATTTTATATTTTTTTTCTAATTACGATACATTTAATTTTTAATTAAAATCGTAATTTACTCAAAAAATAAAGATTTTAAAATTATAACTGATTTTATAACACTTTGAAAAATTAGTTAAGGTATCGCAAAATAATCTTATAATAATAAGAAAACAAAATATTAACCTATGAATATATTTTATGAAAATTAATTTTATTTTAAATCATTATATCAATTATAAAATTGAAAATAAACATTTATGATTTATAAAAATACCAAAACATAATTTATCAATTCCAAAAAATTTATTTACTTATACTATGGTATAATTATGTCATATTTTCATTTTTAAGATGATTAAATTTTTCTTATAATTTCATTGGTTAGTTTACTATTCTATTGTCTGGTTTACTACTCATAATGGTCATATTACTATTCTAAATGTCAAGTTACTATCCTTTGGTATAGGTTCCTTAACTTCTAGAAAAACCTCTTATTTCATTCATTATTCATTTATAAGGTTTTGTATTATGTTATCTATGTGATTTTATGTGATTTATACTATATGAAATAATTATAAGAAGGGAATTTCCATTGATATAATTATTGGTTGTTATATAAATATTTGTGAAATAAATCCCTAAAACGATCCACCATTGGAGGAAAATTAGCTAGAAAAACACTCCGATCATCTAAGTAAAGAATAGTGATCTAGGATGTCACCCCTTCCATCCCACAATGCTCTTGTCCAGCTCGATTGGATTGGAAATTCCATTCTCCCTTATGTACATATATACCACCCTCAGGTGACATGAAAGACACCCTTATGTAATAGTACTCAATTTGAGCATGACATGGCACTAAACAATCCATCCCAAGCATGATATCGAAACCTGTCATCTCAAGGATGAAAATGAACCACCATAAATGATAACTCCCAACCTCAATAGTACACTCCTTTCATTGGTTTACACTCTCAAACCATACTCCCAACAGAGTACCCAGGGTCATCACACCACATAAGTACTAAATTTCAAGTCTAAGACTTTCTATGATCGATATAGAAATAAAGGAGTGTGAGACACCTATATTGAATAAGGAAGATACAATAGTAGATTCTATAAGAATAGTACCTCATACTATAGACATATCTATGCTATTCTCTTTGTGTATCAACTGTACTACATGAAACTGTCCTGATCTATGGCCCTGAGCTATAGCTGGACTACCCTAAGCGAGTCCACTCTATTGATGCTGAAAATCAAAAGTTTAGATACCTCAGTCACAACCTTCTCCTTAGTATGATAAATCTGTTATATCACAGCTCCCTTCCTAACATGAAGCCACTAATCCTTCTCTATAAGGTGGAGTTGGCATGAATCCTCTCCCACTAGAAACAAATGGGAAGGTCTGGAAGAATCTATGAAGATAACCCATTTGACCATAACCTCTGCACCCGACTAGGTTTATTTCACACTGAGGCTTAACATGGCATTGCCTCTCACACTGATGGAATACTACTGAACTACCATTGTGAATACTATAGCTACCACTGACCTGCTGTAAAATCTCATGAAAATGTTTCCTACTACTAGAGGAACCGCTACTCTGTCTTGGTACTAAGCCACCATGACCTGTACCATCAGCTTCCCTCAAATTTCATTTAGTGATTAGGGCTTGATTCCTAATATCTAAAATGGTATCTAGACTAAATATATTTACCTGATATCAGATGAAATACCTAAGACCATCCTTAAAGTGTCTCTCCTTAGATAACTCATCTCTATCTAGGGTCAGTGAGAAATGTTGAAGCTCAGTAAAGTGAAATGAATAATCCTTAATGGACATGGTGCCCTTCTCCAGCTACAAAAAATATTTGGCTTGACTGGGTCTTAGAATCTTCAAAAAGAAAAAGTTTTAGAAAGTAGACTAGATATCCGTCAAAATTATGCCTTGGTGCTGATCATACTGATTTAGAACATCCCACCAATGATTTTCAAAATCACAAAGCATGTAATTAGCAAGCTTCACTTTCCTATAAGGAGGTTTCTAAAGATGCTAGAAAATTGATAGTATGGCCTTCAGCCATTGCTCCACAGCTCAGGGACTTCCATCCCCAAAAAACTTAGGTGGATTTTACTACTGAAACTCTTTGGTTAGCTCTGACATAGAATAATTAGGTCTCAAATCATCCTATATGGACCACACTAATTGAAGAAAATCCTATTGGAGTTGGGTGTCAATACCCAATCTAGGTATAGCGGGTGGTGCCTCAGTTGGCACTATAGGAGGTATCACAGGTGGGTCAAGTCCCACCATCTCTAGAGTGTGGTCATCACCACCCCTAGGTTCATGAATCAAGGTCATCATGGAGACATATCTCTATAATTCCAATCACACACCTTAGAGAAGATATCAAAGTATATAGGATCATAAATGGAAACAGAATAAAAAAGGGCTCACTACCCAACATACAATCACAAATACCCACATCTAAGTTTAGGGTATGGGTAAGCATTCATGTTTTCATTTACAGGTGTTATAGTATATAGAAGGTCAATTGCAAGTGAAGGTGAAAAACACCCTTTAAGTTTCCCTTGGCCTCCCCATTTACTAGAAACCATTTTATTCATAATTCATAATTTTAAGTTTATAATTCCATATATGTGTATATGAAAAGGGGTCCAATTAGATGTATTGTCATTACCAAGTTATAAAGTCACATGGTTTAAAAGTTTCAATTGAAATTCCATGTAACTGTAAATATACTTTTATATTCGGTATCAAAATGTAATAATTCAAAGATGATAGATCAATTAGACGGTTCACCCATACCAATTTATATAAGTACTATATTAATAAATTACAACCAAAACCCATGTAATAAAAACCAACTAATTTTTCATATCATATAACTTCAGTTACATAGATTACAGATATAATAATTTATTAATTAAGGTTTCATCATCAAGATATGTGGAAAAAACAACTTAGGTTAGGGAAGAAACTTTAATAACCAATTTTTTTATCTATTCCCTATATAAAATGTTAGTGGCACAAACATATATAACTGCCAAGGTACACTCAATAATCATAGGAAACACAAGAAATGAAAACAACAAGATGCATCTATATGGTATGGAATATGCATGGAATATGAATATTTAGGTGCCTATAATGATTCATGTAGCAATACTCCTTACCATACCGAACCAAGGTAGAATATCCATAAAGAATAATGAACCAAAAAAATCACATGCATTACCCAATGATGAAAGTATATTAATAGTAATAACTAAAATAAAGAGTGATAGTTTCCTATTCCCTAGAAATTTGGATTTTATCTCATGAGTGGGTTAGCTACTCCCAAACATAGGCTCATTATTAAATTTTGACACATCTTAATATCATTTATAGCATCCTCAAAAAATAAATCAATGAATAAAAAAACCTCTCATACCACTTTATGATGTCCCATCTCGGCTCACTTGGTAACAGTAGCCAAACCAGTTGGCCACATGACCTCAACCGCGCCTCCCCACACGCCAGAGGCTACAGACTAGTAGCGAGGGTCTAAGGTGGTATGGTGGGGAGACTATACCCTCATAATAATAGTGGATCACATCGATAAAAAATATATAGATAAATAAATAGAATAAACAATAATGAATAAGGTAGTGGAATAAACATAAACATTTGAGTAATAAATAATCAACTCAAAAGTTGAAATCAATACCATATAGAAAAATTATGTCATGTCTCTATAAAAAGGATCAAGAATACATGGAAGTAGGTTGATACAATATATTATAAAAAAGAGTCAAAAATACCAAAAATATCGAAGCATCCTAAGCACTGGCCCACTCATCTGCTACCAAGCTCCCATCCTAATAATAGAAGTCACACATCCATAACTAGATGCTTCCCCTTATCAACACTTGCAATAATATAATCTTCCTAGGTACCATCGATGTCTCATATAGGGTGTGAGATAAACTCAGTAGGTCACCACCAATGACATCTATAAAAATTCAGTATGTGAATATAAACCATAATAGTGTGTAGGTATATCAAAGTAAAATATGAAATAAATACAACCCATGTAGAGCTCAGGTTCCTCATGGGACACCTAGATGAACATATCTACTTCAACCTATACCAAATGTCCTTGAGAATGTGTTCATTTAATAATTTAGTTAGGGGTTAACTAATATAATACCAGTGACCATGGAGTGGTAATTATGATGATAATAAAAGAGGATCCAAGGAGAAACCAAGGAATCCTTGACCTTAGAAGGTTAGCCTAGATCACAGTACACAACCATACATCCTAGAAATAAGGGGATAAGTGTAATCCAAGGGGTACACCCAAGGAATTCCACTGGAAATATGTCTAACCCAGTCCATGGATCAAGTCCAAGGTAAATCCTGAGCTAAGTATGACTGGAGCCCAAAGAGAATAATCCAAGGCATCGCATGTCCCGAGACATCACATTGAATCCGAGGACTGCATCAAATACATTCTAATTTTTCATATAAGGATAAGGGATCCTATGAGGCCATGTTGGAAATCCAATAATAGATAAGGAATAAGTTCCAAGGTGGATATCTCTATTGGAAACCAACTCAATGAATCAGAATGATGTCCTCTAAGTGCTCAAGGAATTCCCTTGGGAATCCAAGACAAGCTCATGACTGAACATTCTTATAAATATGAAAACAGTCCATATGCAATAGGAACCTTATACATATATTTATATATATTTATAATTAATAATAGTACATGAAATAAAAATTTTCATTACCATTTACTTAGGTTCATTCCAACATTCTTTTCATTATAATGATAAAGGGTTAAAGTGTAAGGGTTCTCCTTCAACCCATAAAAGGGGGATTATAAAAAATGAATAAGTGTAAGTGTAAGGCCTTCGGGCCATTCAGGCACAAAGGGTTAAAGTGGGGAATGCAACCATAACAATTCAATTATAATTGATAAGATAAAAGTGATTTAGTATTTCCATTTAATAATTATAGATTCATTTATTAAAATTAACCACTTACCATAATAAAGTTCAAACCAAGCACACCGAACAATGTTCTGGGTAGTCACAACATTTTTCATCAAAAGGAATAACAAGTAACACACCCAATTTGGGTGGTTGGAATTGAGTTAGAAACCTCTAATGATTTCAAATAGTCTCATTAGATATTTAGATTACAATTTAGACAATTTAATTTAAAGCATGTGAATTTTAGAGGCAACACACGATTAAACCGGCGTGCAATACAATGAAAAAAATTCATAAATGGTGAGAAATTGAGGGAAAAGTCATAGAACACGTAACTTATGTATGTAGTAGATGCATCATCTAGTACATAACCTTGGTTTTTCCAGGAAATAATGAAAATGTAAGAATATATAAACTCCCTAAAAATAGGGTATATTAGCCTGTATAAAAATAACTTTGAAGAAGGAGAGATTAACTAAGAAAGGAAGTGAATTGAAGAACTTACAGAGAGGAATACAACAAGATGAATGGTGGTTTATTAAAAGATTATACAAAAGATAAACCTAAAATCCTATCTTGAGGTAGAGGAGGTTCTCCCATCGGGTGGGCTTGTTGTGCATGAGAATCGAGGGGAAATAGATGAGAAATTAGTTTTAAGGATGGAAAAAAACTATATTTTCACCAAAATTTAATAGATCACATAGTTTTTACACATGTTTTGATAAATCATGGTCCAACCATGTGACAAGAACAACCCCAAGACACCCCTCACATGAGATAGGCACATGGTTAAACTAACTATGCACAACCCATGCGAAACACCTCTACATTGAGGTTTGAAACACTTTCAAAACCATGCAGACTAGGATCTATAGTTTAAACTAACCATGCATCCCACCTATTTCCTCCATAACTTAGGTCTCCAAGCTATTAACAAGTTCCAAACACACTTGTAACCTCTATGACCTCATTAGGCATTACCAAAAGGATAAAACTAAAGAATTGAACTAAAATTGAATGGTTCAATACCTCATAGAAAATTAAGAATCTTACATTGAACTTATTAGATAATATAAATTATTCTAATTCTAAATATGAAATCCATTTTACCAAATTTAACTCATATAAGTGGCCAAATTTAATTTAAAATTAAACCTGCAGACGTGTCAAAAAAATAGTTTTCCAAAAGAAAAACTTTTAAAAGATTAAAAACTTTTATATTAAAATTCAACATGAAATTGAGTCCAATAACCTAATTTGTATTAAAATTTATATAATTAAAATAATTTTACTTTTAAAACTAATTTAAAATATACTTTAATATTTTAAATAATTTAAATGAAAATTCACTTTTTAATAAAAATTAGTATTTTCACTATTCATTAAAAAAATTAATCTTTTATTAAAATTATTAAAAATAAAACCAAAGATAATTTTTACATGATATTTCAAAAATGAATTTTATTTTTTAAAATAAATTTTATCAAAGTGGAAAAAATTAATTTTAAATTATGTGCGTAAAGATTCACAAAACCAAATTTTTTAAAAATATAGTTTCTTAGAAAAAATATCTTTTTCTTTTAAAATGATTCTTATTTTATTTCTAATAAATATATAACCATTGAATTTATTTTATACATGTGTAAACCATATACTTTTTATTATTTATTTATTTAAATTCATACGTCTCAACTTAAGGACTGAGTTATAATGACCATGTTTAAATAATAATATTTTAATAGAGTGTCATGTTTCATTTAAGCCCAACACTGTGTGCATCAAAAGCTATCAAAGTGATTGAATTTATTTAAAAAGAAATATAACATAAATTTTTGAGGTGTTACATTATATTCTAAGTTTGGTGTTTCATGTTATATATGGTATCAAACATGATTTTCCTATTTTAAAATCTCATTGTGTTATATAAGGAGGTGTTCTTGAATGAAGAGGAAAAGTTATCCAAAAAGTGTGGAGAATCTATCTAAAGGATTTTGAGCTTCAATATTGATGGAATAATTAATAAATGTTTTTCGATGATATTTGGAGTTGATTTTGAGTTATTTAGGAGACATCAACATGAGTTTAACAGGTTCTGTAAGTATTTAAGAAAGTCTATAATTTTAGTGTTGAGGTTGGGAAAGTCACAAGTTTCATAAGGTGAAGAGTTTCAAACAATTCTAACAACGATCATCAGAATAATGATGAAGTGATTTAAAACCTTGTTTGAGGATCTTCCATACAATATAAATGAAAATTCATATAAAATTGACATAAATAGATACTATAAAACATACCATTCACTAAATATGCCTCTAATTTCCTTGATCTTGGTTTCATATGTTTAATTTATATCACTAAAGTGGAAAACATTACCTTCCCACCTCCATATCATATTCACAAGCCAAAAAAACCTCTTGTCATATGAGAGAGATTCTCCTTCACACACAGTGTACTAGCATCTCATATTGAAAAGGATGAAGAATAAGAGAGACACAAGTTTTTGGGAGTTTCATCCAAGCATAAGAACAACCACACTCTTGCTGCCATCACATGATAGTTGTTTATATAGAAAATAAAGGACGATCCTTAATTACAAAAACATTTATTCGTGAATTGAAACACATGAAAATATTACATGGATAGTTCATAAATGTATGAATGCATTGTATGCATTTACTTCCTAGCATTATATCTCATATAATGACTTAATAAATGATATCTACATGGTACGATCAAACTATCCAGAAAATAGTACTATTGTAGGTAGTGTAAAATGACATACCTTCACTTTCTTTATGAAAATTACAATTTTCATGCAATCCATAATAATATTGACACACTCATATATATGAATTCAAGGAATATCTCCTTCAATATCTCACTTGCACTAAAACCTAAAAGAATTTATGTAAATTCACCTTATATTGTATCATATATAATAACTTGTGAAATCATATCCAAAAATACTTTTGGATATCTTCCAAATCACTTTTGGAATCCTATTATAGACTTTGCATTGTATCACATCATATGTAGTACTTTTTGAATACTCATCCAGTATACTTTTATATTAAATATCAAACACTTTTAGAGTAAATCTCTGAGTCAAAATCAATCCTCATTTAGTTAATCAAAAAATGTGACCCCCATGATACTTCATAGCAAAAAATATAAATATTCAAATCCATATATGCAAGAAAATAACAACCTCTAGAAAAACATCAATGTTACTCAAGCTATAATGGGATCTGACGTGATCTCCATCAAACACATGTATATCTATACCTCTTTCCACCAGTTTTAATTATATGAAAATTCACATTATCATATTTTCCCTTTGTCCAAGGCATCAAGTGACCATGGGACATGAAAAATGTCAATCCCTTATACCAAATTCACATGTTAGCGATTCTTAAAGAATACACTGATCTGATTTATGAATGCATTACATTTCGTTCATCTTTATAGATAAGCACATAACATGAATTTTATCTAGATAAATTTAAAACATCTAGGTGTGATCTAACACTCCCACATTGTATCTAAACCAAGTGCCAAGATGTCATATTCATTATACAAGAGAAAAAAATACCATCTTGGTTAAGTTTCAACCAACAACATGATTAACAAAATACCCAACCATCCATGTATTAAAAAAGTCAATATATAGAATTGTGAAAGTAGGGTATCAAAGTATGAAAGTTCTCATGCTAGGTATCTCACCAACCTTAGGTAATGGGGACTCATATATGATCCATGAACCCCTAATATACCAAAAACATATGTATGACACTATATGTGGTATACTAGTAGGTTATCCAATGTATTTATTCCTTATGATCATACTTTGTATCTCTATATGATAATCCTACTCATTCCAACCTTAAAATCTCATCATAACCTATATTACTCTATGTTGAACATTGGGTAGGGATAAAATCAAAGTCATACTTTGAGAGGTCAATTATAATTTCACTTCACGAAATGTGTGTATATATATACACATTTATCTATCAAACATGAAAGAATGATAAAATAGAGGTTTCCTTCAATATGATACCTTTTAATATTCTTAAAATATTTAATAATATTTAACAAAACCAACATAAGCACCAGTTTGTCATATTATATATAATAAATTGACAGATCAGAATTATGTTTGCTACACTTTCTGGGTTTTGTTAACTAATTACACCATATCTAATTCATGTGACATCTCTACGTGGCTATCTAATAAAATCCTCCCACTAAACCTTTTAATGAGACACATCTTTGAAGAATTCTAGTTTGAATAATGTTCAGACTTAGGAATCATATTCCTAATTGTTAAAATAATTAAACATATTCAAACATCTTAACTTCACAACATTAAATGTTATGATGTTGACTTATTCTGTCTAATTAAAACTCTTTCTAAGTTTATCATCATTATCCTTGTAACCCTATTCCATAAAAAATTCTCCTTGAAATAATGTAACTACTTATATTATTGTTTTCTGGTCCTCCTAAACCATTTTAAGATAAAGTGAAAAACCCTTTAATATGGTAAATAAATGTAACTCTTACATTTATCTTTACCAATATACTATAAACAGTTTGGGATATTAAGTGGAAATCACTTTAACTTAATATTGGTGCAATCATTTATTTGTTAACTTTGAACTTCTCTAATTAGAAACATATCCCCACTAGCCTCCTAGAAACTATATATTTTTCAAAATATCTAGATAAGATTCAACACAAACCCTTTTTTATTAATAAACAACATTTATTTTAATTTTAGTATAAACATTTAAAAAATAAACTATTGTTTCCATATTATATGTGGTATTATTTGTGTTTGGAACATTTTCATTTGAAAAAAGACTATTAAAATATACCACCGATGGGTGGAAGGAACACATTCCCTCATATTTTAACAAATAATTGGATGAAAATTTTATCCTGGATAAATTTTTTTTATCCATATAAACATGTTATATAAATTGATGAATCATAAAACATGTTTATATATATAATCATCTCATACTTTTTTAAAAAACTCTTTGTTGTCAAACAAATATTTTTATCACACAAGAGAAATGAGATGAAGATACACATGTTTTACTTAGATTCATTTGATATTGATAAAACTATTTACATTTAAATCCTCAATGTAGTAACTATTTACTTCATCTCATGAATATAAACTACAAGATCAGTCAATTATTCCTTTTATTTTGAACTCATGTATATTTACGACACTTTATAAAATATATATTCAGTACTACATACCTTTAAAAATCAAAGAATTAATTTCTATAACATCCATACCTGAAATGGATATTCCCTAGAGTTTCAAAGACTTATTTAGGTATATCTTGGATAATATGATCATATTGAATTATTAATCTTCAATCCTAAAAACCCTAGGTTTAATTGATCTTGTTGGCCTATTGAAGAAACATTGTTAAAATTTCTAACCAACTTTTCCTTTTCCAGTTTTAAATTTTACCAACTTGTACAATCTATATAGTACTTTATAACATAATATCATATGCTCAGTTCATATATATTACCGACACTTTGAGAATGTTAGGTAAATGTTCTTTTAATTAAATCATATTGTCAGAACATTTCTATAAATGACAATAAGATAAATTCACTAACCAAAACAATCCATTTTTAGTCTTCCCTTAAATAATGTTATATAATTAAAAAAATTATAAATTATGTGTATTAAAAATACCCATATCATTTCATTTAAACAACTATTGTTTAAATTATCTTCTCAAGTGATAAATGAGATAAAAATACATATCTCATGACAAGTTTATCTAAGATTTATTTCTCCAAGTTATCAATACATCAACTCATTTATTTCATTACTTGAAAGAAAAATTCAAGTTTCAATTATTTTCATCTTATAATATTTTTTTATATTTAAAACACTTTTTAAAACATACAATTTATATCATATATCTATTAGAATAATATAGTTTATTTCTATAACCAATATAGTTTTAAGGAAACATTTAGTCTCATCAAGTCATTAACATATTCAATCATGTTGAATATCATTTTACATATCCAATTATACTAAGTATACGAAAGTAAAAATCTTTAAATCATTAAAATACCCAATTATATTGAGTAAATGAGTGGAGAATAAGATCCCTTCAGTCATTTTTTATCTAATGATTTTGAAACCTTGAATGAATCACTCTATTATTACATTAGTATCTAGATTCACTTATTGAATAATTTCAGTACTTGGTTACCCATAGACTATTACAACACATAGAATTTTTCCCTAATAACTTTTATTAACTCACTAATATTGCTTAAGAAGTTTTCTTAAGTTACCAATCTTAAGAGATACTCACATTAATATTCTCTTAATCAAGGATTGATCAAAATGTTTAACTTGATGATGATGATGATATTATCTACAATAGAATATTTTATCATATGAGTATCTTGTATTATTAACCAATTAATAAGAAATTTTATTAAATGGGATATCAATAAAATTATAACCCCTTTTAATATTCATCATACCTATTAGTGGTCCAAGATCTATATTTTATTAAGAAATGTGTCTACTTTGGCATTCCACTCAGCACTTAACTATTTAGGTATGATATCATCCCAATCATATTATATATGGATCTTGGATAATTGAGCAGAAAAATATCTATTCAACCTATTATATGGATAAAATCAACTATATTCCTCTAGTAACCTAATTCTATTAGGGTCTCCCAACTAGTATAACCCATAGAAAATTTCAAAAAATAGGCTAACAAAGGACAACCTAGGGGCACCCAGTTTTGGCATGACCTACCCAAGGATGTTCCAGTGTCACCTATCCTTTATTTATTTACACTAGATAATATAGAGACACCTATATTTATCATGACATACCCAGTTGGATGATTGAGGTCTTGATAGGTGTCACTTTAAAAGGAATATCACACTTAGTATATGAAGGATATTTTGAGCTCACCATATTATCTCATTCCATTTTATGTATGCATGCTTCTAGTATTAGTTTGGAATCATATCCCCTCCACCAAACCAATATGTTCAAATATTATTGATGTGTAACTCATTATATAGCTCACAAGTTTGTGTTACTCACCCAAAAATAGAATCCAAACATATTCATATATATCCAAATGCATCATATATATAAGAAACATGAAAACTTCTTGTAAAGGCATAAAGTTATATAATATTATTAATATTTCACATGATTAATCCTAGAGTGAAAAATAACCAACCCCATTCACCAACCTAGACAAGTTATAAGCCTCTAGTTAGATATATAATATGAACCCAAGTCCCTCTACCTGAGGATGCTTTACTCAAGAGAGAATTCAATTAATCATAACTATAAAACCTAATATGTATAAACTGTACTAAACAACTAAATTCAAGTTCATAACTTCAATTGTAAATTAAGGTCAAGGTATATAAAAACCTAAATTCATTATCATACATAGCATGTAAAGAAAGTCTCTATCTAGAAGTATTTTAATAAAAGAATACACAATATTTATAGTTATTAGAAAACTTACTAAGAATGAATATAACATGAAACAACCTTTTAAATAAAATAATAATTAAAATATTTAAACATGAGATAACCATTCATAAAAAATTCATAAATAAAATCTAACTAAAAACCCTTTTATAATTTCATCTTTAACATTACAGACTTACCATAACATTTAATGTAAAAATTTTATATTAATTCCAATATAAACTCATTCATATATCATTATATGAAATTTTAATTTTAAATATATGATATTTTATGAATTATAAACAATTTAAAATCCAATTTTATATTATTTAAACATTTTACAAAATATAAATATAATATATTCAATAATAATTTAAAACATGATCATATCATCCATCAAAACCCTTTTGACATGGCTTAAATAATATCCAAATAATACCCCTTTAATTTGATCAATTAAAATTAATTAATTATAAACAATTAAAATTAAAAAATTATGAACAATTCATAGTTTAAAGATAAACTAATTTATATTTTGACCTTATTTCATAATTTATAACCCTTTATAAACTATATCTTATTATTTATAAATAAAAACTTTTATTTCTAGATTATAAGACATGACATATAATTTGTTTTAAAAGGTATTTAAAATATTAACATTTAATATTTGAGAATATTAATGTTTCACAATCATTTATTTAATTATAAACCTTTTATAATTAATTAATTAATTTATAAATTACTTATAAATTAAATATTCCTAAATTACCTTTTAATATTATTTATAAGCACTTTGTAAACCATTTAAATCATGCTATATGTTAAAAACATTTTTTAACAATTTTAAAACAATTATGTTTATCCTTTCTAACTTTATCTAATGATCATGCATATAAAGTAAAGGAGGAAATAAAACACAATGGAACACAAATTTTTACTAGGTTTACCCTCACTAGGCTACATCCAAGGAGCATACAATGACAATGTACTGATGTACCCAATCCACTAAGGCTCATTGCCAATACATGGTTCGGGATAGATCACTTCTATGACTAGGATCATTGCCTTTACAATGTTTAAGGTCAGCTCACTACTTTCTCAAGGGTCACTCCCTATGTCCCTTTCTCTAGCTCACTGCTGGTGGAAAGGATCACCATCTCACTCTTCCTTTTCTCACTACTCTAGAAGGGTTCCAAACATAGTTTATGGACTTATAGGTCCCTTAATTTTTATAAATTCATGCATCATCAATTGTAGGTAGATGATTTATTGATTTTCTTTTTTCACCCATAGATGAAATCCACTTTTCCATGAATTGTTATTTTATGGAAATTAATTTCGAAAAATATTTTATTTCCATTGAAATATTCCTTTAATACTCTATAAACTACTATGATTCCTCAGTGAATTACCTTTCACTACGTGGCATGAGTGCTTTACAGACCACCTATTCTTCTGTAGACCACCTCTTCTTCTACAGACCGCCTCTTCATCTGCAGACCACCTCTTATTCCATGGACCATCTCTTCCTCTATGGACTGTCTCTTCTTCCATGGATTTCCTCTTCCTTTACGGACCAACTCTTATTCCATGGATGACCTCTTCCTCCATAGACTACCTCTTCCTCTGCAAACCTTTTTCCTTTATGAGTTGTATAACCCCACAAAACTCTTTTGTGAACCGTTCTCACGAACTACTTCACCCTTTGCAGAATCCTCCCTCATGAACCACTTTACTTTAGAAGAATCCTCCCTTGTGAACCACTTCATACTTTTCCTAATTCTACCTAGAGAGATGATATTTTATAAGAGAATTCACTCCCCTTAATGATCTGATTAGGGGTCATTATATAGGCAAATAGATCCTTAAAACCCACTAATATGTTTTACCCAAAAATTTGATGTGGTATATCCTTCACTACATACTATTCCATCTGGTCCGCATAGTTCCTTTCTTCTTTGCAGTGGCAGATTTCATTCTAAAATTAAACCTTTTGTGGTATCCATGATCACCACCTCATTCTACAAATGACGAGCTTCCTGTAAACTTCAAGCCTCCCACAAACTGTGATCTTATCGTGAACTGTTTTCCCTACATGGTCAGCATGTTGCGCTTCGTGGTCCACATAGCACTGCTATGTATAAATCCTTCATTTGCCTATTTTCCATCACCATTACACGTACCTCCTTTGGGGTCTGTGAACTATTCTTCACAGTCTATGAACTGTTAACTCCTTTATAGAAAACCTTCCCTTTTCCAAACACAAACTCCCAATTTTGAGGCCCAAAAAGTTGGCAAACACTGGGAAACTATTCCACATCAAAAATATGCTTCAAAAACACCAACCAAACTTATTTGTAATCATCTTATTTTTTCAACAAACACAATCAACCCAAAAACACTAAGATGACACCTTGAGGTATTTTTTCCCAATAATCCCTCCCTTTGGATTTGTTGAAAAATATTCTCATTTTGATATATCATTAAATCTTCTTCCATATTCAACCAATATTCACTTATTGTGATTAAGATAGAAATTAAAGATTTACTCAACACACACTCTAGGACCACATGATCTGTGCTCAAAAAGATAAAAAATATTATAATGTAAAGTTCATCAATGAATCACTTCATTTAAAAACCACTCAATTGATTTCATCATAAACCTTATCTATCTTGATATATAATATTTGATCGATTACCTTTATCAACATCATATTTAATACCCCTACTTCACTACACTACTTATCAGCTTCTCCCCTGTCTTGATTAATACATTTTCTCCCCTTTTATATCCATAATTTCTCCCCCCTTTTCAATGAACCCTAATTTCACTTCGTTATGGTCTACAATAGGGTAAATAATATAGAAAGATCACCTTTTAGAAAAGACACACCATACCTCAAGAATAGGGGGTCCCATATCCACACTTTTTCAAGTGCTAGGAATACACTAAACTCCCATAGTCAGTTGATACCTTTCAAACACTTCTTTAGGTAGGGCCTTTGTCATAATGTCTACAACCTATAGTTCTATAGGAATATACTATAACTTCACAAGACCTTTATCCACCTTCTCCTAGATAAAATGATATTTGATTTCAATGTGATTTTTACTCTAGTGATGGATTGGATTTTTTCTAAGATTTATAGCACTTGAATTATCACAATGGATTCCAATTGAAGACTTTACTTCAAATCCCATATCATCAGGCTGCCACTTCATCCATAATAATTGCGTGCTTTCTTGAGTAACCACAATATATTCAGCTTTTATAGTGCTCAATGAAATTAAATATTGTTTCTTGATTAACCAATAAATAAAAAATTCTATAAAATAGAATGCACCACCTTACATTGATTTTATATCATTTAATGATCTGGCCCAATATGCATTTGTATAGACCAACATATCTTGATAAGATTTTTCATTGTACAATAAAACAAAATCCACTCTTCCCTTGATATACTAAAGTATTATTTTCACTATAAGAAAGTGGGTTTCCTTGGGATTACTTTAACATCTTTATTCTTGGCATGTGGAAAAAACAACATCATGTATTTTTGCAGTAAAGGACAACATGCTTCTAATTATTTTCCTGTACTCTGTGACACAAACTCCATTACCTTCATCATCTCATGATAATTTCATCTGGGTAACCACTAGAGTCATCATATCCTTTTAATTATCCATTTAAAATCTTATAAGAACCTCCTTGAAATATTTGGATTGAGAAATGAATGTGTCATTCTTTCCTTGTGTCACCAAAACCATCATATTTTACTTTCATTGTTGACATATAGATTATAATCAACTCCACCATGCTCAAAACCAAGCTTCTTCAAAAACTATTCTAGCCTTGAATACCATGATCTCGGTACTTTCTTCAACCCATATAGTGACTTCTTCATCTAAAAAACTCTTTTATCATCTTCATGAATGATAAAACCATCTAGATGCTCAATATAAACTCATTATTCCAGAATCCCATTAATAAATGATGACTTCAAATCCATATGGAAAACATTGAACATTATTTTCTCTACAACGGTGAAGAATAATTTGATTATTTCTAGCCTTGCAATAGATGAAAATGTTTCATCAATATTGATACCCACTATCTTGGAGTACCCATTGCACACAAGTCATGATCCATTTTGAATCATTGAACCATCTTTATTCATCTTGTTGTTAAATACCTGATTGCCATCTTCAGATGATTCCTCAAAACATTTAGTCTCTACCTATGATAAGAATGATGATTGTTATATATTATTCATCCTCCTAGTCTAAACTAGTTTTTTATAAGATCCAATGATGTTATATCTATCTATTTCAGCTCAGATCTTCAATTTTTGTGTGGATATAGATTTGAATTCCCCCTATTCATCATTAGTGTATTATTCTGAATTATCATTTTCCACTTCAAATTCCCCTAAGGTGGTTCCCTCATCATCACTATCCTCCTGGAATCTAGATAAAGATAAATCACTCTCCCTCTTCATTCATGCACTTCTACATATCTCATTAGACACTATAGTTAGAACACCACCATGCTATATCAATTATATGTAATTTCACATTTTAATTAATTTATCAACGTAGAACTAAAACTTTTTTTATTTTATCACTTTTTAATATCTGATTCATATTCTTATTTTATATATCTACATAGCTATAATATTTTCAGCAAGTGAAATTACCACTTGGAATTGAGTCATTGATAGACCCTCTAAGCCTACTGAGTAATAACTCTTTGTAGGAGATAAGAGTTTAAGAAAATAAATGTAAATACTATCCATGCCACTCACTTAATTCCATAGATTCTAAAAACACAAATTTCATTAATTCTTAATATGAATCTATTTTTAGATAAGGCTATATCATCTAGTGTTCTTGTCACTATATATCCCTAAAAAACTTTCTTCTCCCCAATCAGTCTTCTCTCAGTGGAAAAATAACACCTGAACTTGGGAATGATACCAATGATTATATATTAAATGTAACTTAGAACCACTAGATCATCCATGTATAACTTTTATATCTCTTCAGTTTCAAAGAAGTATCTTCATCATATCATCTCATTTTTCTATAGCACACAATCTTCAGATATAGATTTGAAAAAATTGAATTATTGTGTAACACCACTTGTTGAATCTGATATCATATGTGAACTTCAATTGTTTAGATTATTCTCTTCACATGTATATCCATTCAACTTATGTACTCATGCCCTTTCATCACATCAACCCTATGGATTGTATCTCCCCCTTATTCCTACATAACTTACAACAGATATTAGAAACATTTAATGCATAGGAAGAGGGGAACCAATGGAATCCTCAATAAGATGATTGTGGTTGATCTTGATAGATAGACCATTTAAGACTTTACTGTTGGGGTTGAGTATTCGACTGAAGTTTCATTATTCTTAATCACAATTGTAGAATCTCCTACCTTTTTGTTCATATCTGTTTACATTATTTTTATGAGATCTTATATGAGTGTAATAGAGGAGGTGATTGATATTCCTTTTGTCAATCTCTTTTTGATTCCCCTAACACTGTAAACCTTTTTTTCAACTCATCATGTTGTCTCCCAATATAGGATTTTTATTTATATACTACCAGAGTTTGGAATCTCCTTCTGGGTTTCTTTTCCTTCCCTTCTCTCTTCCTACTACAATGTCTTTACAAATACTTATGATTATCACATATAAAACATCTTCCATTAAATACATAACTCATATCATCATTTCTCAGTTGAGATTTTGATACAAATATAGTTTTTCTTCTGCCATTGAGCTTATAGTCTTATTGAAATATACTCATGGTGTGACCTAGTCTTCCACAATAGTATCATTTCATGTTTAACTTCTTCTGAGAGACACTTCTTTCATATTTTTGATGATGTTTCATATTTTTCTCATATTTGGAAGTATTTATAACTTCACAATAAGAAATATATTCCAAAGCCTCAATATAAAAACTTGATGTATGACCATGCATCCCATATAAGTAGAACATGTTGTCATTGATTCTTGTAAAATCCCTTTTTAGGTCCATACTCAGTGCCTACAAGATATTTTATATTTTTGGAACTATTCACTAATCTCTTCCTATATAGAATGGGAGAGGGTTCATCATATCCAATAAGTTTTTTCCAAAAATTCATGGACTTTGGGATGATACAATTCTTTCATGTTTTTCCTCAGAAGTAACATATTTTATTTTCATTTCATTATCACCAGCTGAAGGATAATAAAATAGTAAGTGCAAAGAATCCTTCAATTTAGTCATTCCTTTGACATTAGATTGCTCAACATATTTCTTGACTAAATCTATCTATTATTTTAATTTTTAAATATTATTATCCATTTATTCAAGTTGATCATTAATTTATCTATTGATATTATTCTATCTATTCATTTCATCTTCCAATTATTAGGATAGATTACCCATCATGTCAGATTTCTCCATTATTTTAGAATTCATTTGAGAAACAGAATCATTACAACATGCATTCTTCTTTTTCAGACTTTGGTTCTTCTGAACTACTTTAGATAGCTATTTAAAAAGATCACCATTTATGGATTTCAAATTCTGAATTTTATCTGAGTATAGATTCTTTCACCATTTAGTGATCCTTTCCTATTAGATTTTTGACTTAAATTTCCTAAACTTGGATATATATATATATTTAAATTTAATTTATCCATAAAATTTCTGACACAATTCATTTATTTCATAGAAAACTTACACTTTTTTTCTTCTTGAAGTTTTATCATCATCAAAAGTTTCAGTTTCAGTTGGAATATTAGGTTGTTCGATCATTACTTTAGCATCATTGAATGAGTAATTATTTTTACTATATGATTCATCCAAACCATTATTCAGTATAATGTTTGTTTCCTTCAATTGAATCACACTCTTTCTATAGACACGTCCACATTGAGGAATATCACCAGACTTATTCTTATTCTTTGAAGTTATCCCCTTTACCATGGTGATCTGAGATAAGAGCAAACTGAAACTTTAATTTCAAAAATCAATTGAACCAAGTCAGAGAAAAAAAATCTAATAAAAGAAACTAATCCTATGATACCAACTATTAGGTCCAAAAGTGGTCTATATACCTTGAGATGGGGTTAATCTAGTTATAGATATTATTTTTGAAATTATTTTTTCCCCTGTATCTTGAAAACTTTATTATAAGGGTCATTTCATTTTCTCTTTAGTGCTTATATTTATCTTATCCTTTCTAACTTAATCTGACGATCATGTATAGAAAGTAAAGAAGGAAATAAAACACAATGAAACACAATTTTTTACTTGGTTCACCCTCACTAGACTACATATATGGAGCATACAATGACAATGTGCCGATGTACCAAATCCACTAAGCCTCATTGCCAATACATGGTTCGAGATAGATAAATTCTATGCCTAGAATAACTGCCTTTATAATGTTTAGGGCCATCTCACTACTTTCCCAAGGGTCATTCCCTATGTCTCTTTCTCTGGATCACTATTGGTGGAAAGGATCACTATCTTCCTCTTCATTTTTTCATTTCTTTGAAAGGGATCCACACACAATTTATAGAATTGTAGGTACCATCATTTTCATGAATTCATTCATACTCAATTGTAGGTAGATGCTCTGTTGAAGTTTTGCTTTCACCTATAGATGAAATTCACTTTTATGAACACTATTAGTTTGTAGAAATTACTTTCGAAAACTATTTTAGTTTCTTTGAAAACTTCCTTGAATCCTCCATAAACTTACCTGCTTCCTCCATAAACTACCTTACACCACATGGTGTGAGTGCTTCATAGACCACCTCTTCTTCCATGGACCGCCTCTTCTTTCACAAACCACCTCTTCATCCATGGATTACCTCTTCATCTGAGGACCACCTCTTCGTCCACAGATTTACTCTTCCTCCGTAGACCACCTATTATTCCGTAGACTGCCTATTCCTCCATAGAATACCTCTTCCTCCATAGAACTTTTTCTTTTACAAGTTGTAGAGCCCCATATAACCCTTTCACAAACCATTCCCATGAACTACTTCACCCTTCATGGAATCCTCCCTCTCGAACCAATTTACTTTCATGGAATCATCCCTTGCGAACCAATTCATACATTTATAAATTTTCCCTAGAGTGATGATTCTTTATAATGAAATTCAATCTACTTAATGATCTAATTATGGGTCATTATATAGGAAAATATATTAAAAAAACCCACTAATTTGATTTACCCAAAACTTTGATGTGGTATAGCCTTCAATACATACAATTCCATATGGTTTTCACGAAACCATTCTCCTTTTTGGTGGTCGATGTCATTCACAAACAAAACCCTTTGCAGAAACCATGATCACTGCCTCATTATACAAATTATGAGCCTATTGTGACCTTAAATCCCCTCACAAACTGTGATCCTTTAGTGAACTTTTTTCCCTACATGGTACACATAGTGCGCTTCACGGTTCTCATAACATTGCTATAAAAAATCCTTACTTTGATAATTTTCCATCACTATTATGCATACCTCCTTTGTGGTCTATGAAATGTGCTTTACGGTCCATGAACTGTGAACTCCTTTTTGGAAAACCTTTGAAAAAAATACCAATTTTGAGGCCTAAAAATTTGGGAAACATTAGGAAATTGAGTCACCTTAAAAACCTACTTCAGTAACACTAACCAAACTTATTCGTGGTCATCTGGATTTTTCAAAAGACAAAATAAACCCAAAAACACCAAGACAACACCTTTAGGGAGTTTTTCCCAACAAAAAGGTATTTCAAGTATTAACATCTAATATTTGAGAATATAAAAGTTTCACAATAATTTATTTAATTATAAACCTTTTACAATTAATTTATTAATTTATAAATTCATTATAAATTAAATATTCCTAAATTACCTTTTAATATGATTTATAAACACTTTATAAACCATTTAAATTATGTTATATGTTAATTTTTTAAACAATTTTAAAATAATTATATTTACCCTTACATAGAATACCAATTTTTTTATAAGGGTAACCTCCTTCTACCCTTATGAAGACACTATGTGTAAGGGTAATCAAATTATGGAATCCTCACATCAAGGTATAACTATTTTTATTAATGCTATGTAAGGTTACACCTCTATCTGTGTCAAGGAAACACATTAGTTACCTTTATAAAAGCCTTAAAATCTAGGAACTACCTTTTTAGTATTTAGCTGACACTTTCTGCGTAAAGGTAGATTGGGTGAACCTTATGTAGAACTCTTCCATGTAAGTATAAACCTAAAATTCCTTATGATGCATAAAGTTAATTTAGGTTAATACCATTACGCGAATATATGAAATCCTCAGATAACTTTACATTATCGTATTTCAAATAGGGGTAAGCTATATGTTACCTTTATGTAACCCTTATAAAAACAGAACTACCATTACACTTAAGGCTAAGAACTATCATACCCTTATGTAATATCTTTATGAAAACCATTTACTTAAGGGTTAAAATCAAAAATAACTTTACATGAAACCTTCACATAAAGTTAATCCTCACATTTCCTTTCTTGTGTAAGGGTGATCAAGGGAGACCTTTATACAAGTTGTACACTTCTTAAAGGTAAACAATTTTAAAAAATGAATTTATAGAAGGCAGAAACGGTGCTCTGTTTTCAGTTTATTCTTCATTTTAACACAATATTTAACAAATATAAATCTTGGGTTCCCTATGACACTAATAAAGTGTTTCAAACGAGTCTAAAAACGATTACTAGAACATATAGAATCAATTTAAACCCTTTTATGAGGATATACCATGAAATATAAATGAAACTAAATAAAAAAATGAAATGAAAAAATACTATAAAACATACCATTAAAAAAATATGCCTCTTCTCCCCTTGATCTTTGTTTGAAATGTTTGATGCAGATCCCTAAAGTGGTAAACAAAAATCTTACCACCTCTATAGTATATCCATGGTAAAAACTAAATATCTCATCCTACAAGATATATTCTCCTTCACCCATGGTGTTATAGCACCTCACAGTGAAAATGATGAAGAAGAACAAAGACACAAGTTTCTGGGAGTTTTGAAAAAGAATAAGAACAACCAAACTCTCACTACCATCTCATAGAAGTTGTTTATATAGGAAATCAAGGACACTACTAAATTAAATTTTCATTTATTCATGAATTGAAATACATGAATAAATTCCATGGATGGTTCATAAATGTATGAATCCATCATATCCATTTACTCCCTATAATTATATCTCATATAATTCTTTACATAATGATGTCCATGTGGTATAATCGAACCACCCAATAAATACTACTATCATAGGTAGTGTAAAACGATATAAATCTTTCTACATGAAAATCATAATTTTCATTCAATCCATAATAATATCTACACACACATATATATGGCTTTAGAGTATCTTCTTCATAAGGATCCTAATATTTTGTAAGAATATTGATATTTAATAAGGATCATTGAGTTCGTAAGGATTATTGATTTTATAAGGATAACATGTATTTTATAATGATCATACAAATTTTTAAGGATTAATATAGTTCACTTAATAAGGATCATAACTTACTAATGATCATCATACATTTAACAATATTTTTAAGGATAAAACTATCTAGAGATCATTTATCGTAAGGATCCACTTTGTATGGATCAAATTAGTAAGGATCAATTTCATAGGATTTTTCCAAAAAATGCTTCACCATAATAATACTAACACCTTCATAAGGATCACTCAATATAGGGATTAAATAGAATAAGGATCATTTGTGAGTCTGTAAGGATGACTCTAAATCTTATAAGGAAGTGTAATGGTTGTTACTAAGGACTTCATAAGGATGGATGAATTAGTAAGGTTCAACACTTTATGAATCTTTAATATTGGTGAAACATAAAAACAACGAGTTTTATATAATTGAGAATTATGAAAAAATAAATAAACCCAGATGATGCATAAGATCTATTCTTCATTGAAATAAATATAACAATGGGAGATTGTGATTTTTTCTAAGATAAGGAATCAAGATGAAGCAGGTTCAAGTTGGAGGGGAGTTTCATGCAACGTGCTACTGTTCCATGTCACAAAGCATGAATAAATGTATACATGTATGTATATTTCAAAAGATTTAAATACAGTGGATTCTATAGAGTTTTGAATGGGAAATATCTCAAGTATTAAATAATATTTAAATGAATACTTTGGCTCAGATTTGAATGAGAATTTAAAATGGAAATTATCTAACAATTTTGAATAAGAAGATCACCTGACACTTCTATTAAAGGAGTTTCCATATTTTTAATATAGAAATAACATGGAAAAAATATTCATGATAATTATTAGAATAAAAAGAAAAGAGAATAAGATTAGGAGAATATGATAATTAAGAATTTGATACTACTTATTAGAGAGAACAATTTATCATATAAAATAGGATAACTCAATTTCATTCATTAATTTCTTATGAATCTAAGAGGAAGAAGAAGAAGGGTGATCAAGAGGAGAAGGAGTTGATGTTGCTACTGAAGTATTGAAACTAAATAGAAGGTGAGAAGTACGAACCGATTCCTGTGACCTTCAATATCATTATATTGTCTTTAGAATAATGTGAGCAAGGCCAGGCTATCCTGAAGAATATCTGGATGTAGAGAATTGAATTAGAATAGGGTCAATATGCATACTACATCAGAAGATATACATGATTGGATACTAGTTCAAGGGAGGTTGTATAAGATATTTTAATAACTGTCAGGAGGCTGTATAAAGATCCCACTGTGAGATTCCATAATCTCTTTGAAAGATAACTTCAACTGGTGGGAGTTAGTATAAAGAACCCATCAGGATGTGGCACTACATTCACTTGTGATCTAAGAATTTTGGTAGAATTCCTATCAATATTTTTAGGAGATAACTTTTACTTATACTCATAGTAATTTATAGTGTAAATATAACTCTCACAATTTAATCTAAACCTAGTAAGGATTAGGCTTTCACATTGAGGCTGAACCTTGTAAAAATTAGTGTCATGTGACTTTATTTATTGAAATTTCTGGGTAAGGCTGAGTGACACAAGAAGAGTGGATCATGATCTTAATTGGCCATAGAGGTTAGTTTAAAATAAATAAATCATAAAAATAAAATAGATCATCAATTCACTCATCCCCCCTCTCAGTGATATAGTAGAACCTAATCACTACAAGTTGTATTATAGAAAATACAGGTAACCTAGGACTTATATAACCTTTACTAAAGAATAATTATAGAAAATATAAATCCTTTAAAAAAATATTTACCAATTTTTTATGGAAGTAATTTTCATGGATGAAAGAACTTGATGCTTCCTATTTTCTTTCATAGGGTTGTGAGGTGAGTGATATTGTAATAGAGAGATTCAATCCACTTAGAAGATATTCTCTCATGACTTGTGTCAATAATAGAAATATTGAGGTGGATAAGAAATGTATAAATTAAATCATATCATCCATATCTGATAAATTATAAAACAAGATAATGAGACTTAAAACTACCAAGGTGATATGAGAGATATGGAGAATATGAATGAAAAAAATGTAAATATTAAGGAAGTCAAACATTAGTTTTGGAGAGCTAAGTTTGAATATAATAAAATAGAATATTATGAGGATATAGCTAAATATTTTACTAAGGTTAATGAGATAGTGATTCATAATAGAGGATTTAGATATAATCTAGAAGATTCAACTATTGTAAATAAGTTGATGAAGAATTTACCTAAAAAATTAAATCTAAATATATTATCCCTGGAGGATATAAGAGACTTATACGTTGATGAATTGTACAATACCCTCTTTAAACATGAAATGATTAAATCACCTATATTTAAAATAAATAAAAAGAGGAAATGACATTCCAAGTTAAGAAAGAAAAAATATCAAGGAATGGAAGGTTGAATCTGATTTAGATTCAAAAAGTGACGATAAAAGGGGAAAAATCATAAGAATTCCATGACCTTTATCTCTAAGAACATTATAATAGTAAGGGTAACATGAAAATGTGTTATCTATCCTAAATTATTTAATTATGGTGGCATTGGAAAATTTACACTTGACTCCCCAAAGAAGAAATATTTTGAAATTGAGAGTGATGTTGAGGAAGAAGACTTCTATAAAATAATATCTAAGAAAACCTGAAAATATGACCATGAAAAGAAAAATAATTTCTTGAGAAAGTATAGAATAAATATGATGAGTAGGGATTAAGATGATGATTCATCATCATGGATTGAATATGAATATGGAGGTACTTATCAGAACAAAAAAACCTTTATTTCTCATGTTAAAAAGTATGAAGAAACATCAAGTAGTGATAAGGATAGAAGAAGAAGAAGGATATAATGAGTACAAGTTGAGATCTAAACTGGTAGATTGTATTACATAGAACACAAATATTAAGAAAATAATCAATCATATTGAGAAGTTAGTAATAAAAGTGAATGTGAAGGAGAGTATCCTCATTGAAGAAATTAAGAATCTCAAGGTGAAGATTGTAGAATGAGACAAGATTCTCAAAGATTCTGAAAAAAATATTTCTACAAAAGAAGATGAATTGGGTGAGGCATAATCTAGATGCCTTGAGGTAAAAAATAGATTAAATATGATGATGGGAAATTATAAAAAGGCAGTGGATGTCCATATAGAATCATCTAAAACTACTGTGGAGTCCATATTTAAGAAAAAGGTATAATCTATTTTCATTTTTTCAAGTGATACTAAATCTATTTCATTTAGTTATGTAGATTACAAAACTTAATCTAGATATGTATGAGCCAAAAAAAGTCATAAAATATGTACTTCTACAATAATAAGAGATGGATATGTGTTAATAAGGAAAAAACCCTTAAAGAAAAATCAAAATAGTGGTTGGAGTACACTTGCATTACAAATGGATTTTCACCAACATACCCATCAAGATTATGAAAGATAAAACTTCAAAGGAAACTATTGGTGTTGTGGGAAATTTGGGAATAAATCCTATAGCAATTGGAACTGCATGTCTCTCCCATGTAATAGACATGATTCTAGGGGGATAAATACCAGGAAGATAATAAGTAATTCTATTATAAGAAGGAACAACCTTAGAATAAAAAAAATTTAAAACTAAGAAGTTTGTAAGTAAAAATATATAGGATGCTACAACCAATAAGGATAAAATGATATAAAAGAGATCTAGTAAAAAAATACTAGTCAAAAGGGAGAATTGAGAAAAAAAATAAGAAAGTGATAATGTATAAGGAAACCAAGAAAATTTCAAATAAGAAACCAAAGTTCATGAGAAACTACCTGAAGTTGAAGTTTGTAAAATATTTTGTGGAAGGCACAAGAAAAATGGCCATGATGCAAGGAGTTGTATGGTTATTCTAACTACACAAGAAGGAAATTTTAAGAAAATAAGAAATCATATAGAGTTGCATGTGATTTTGTGGCTCATACTAATAAATAATTCCCACACAAGGATATGATTTAAAAGGTAAAGACCACTAAGATATTTATGAAGATAAATAACAGAAAATTTGGAAAATAATTTATGTAAAGTTATTTCAATGGGGAGGTTGGATGGATTAGAAACTTATGGTTGAGAAGAAACTATTAACACTACTGATCTTATTAAAGAGTAAGGAAATCCCCTCCTCATTTCCTTATTTATTTTTATTTGTGATAACATGCATTGAATTGAAGAAAATGAATCAAGGGGGAGATGGCGAGTGGTGTTTTACTTCTAAAAAAAGGAGAAAATTCCATCATAATGTCCTATTTATCATGACCTAGCCTAGAAAACCCATCCAACTAAAATCTAAACTAGACTACAACAAGACACTAAGGGCGTTATTAATCCCTATAGGTTGGTTATTAACACCCATTCACCCAAAAATAATTAGAAGGAACTATTTTCCTAACATGAGACAAAAAAAGATATACATATAGAGAAGAATAATAATGAAGGAAATATTCCATAATGATAAAACAATAATGGAATCTACACAACTAAGGAAACAATCCAAAACCAAGGTACATGTCCAAGAATAAAACCAAAAGCAACCCAAACTATCAATAAATACTCTGTGTGATACATGGAAAACATCCCAATGTCTCACCATCAACTACCCATGACCAACTGATATGAAAACTAACTGCCTCACATAAAATATTTCCCTTTCATGCACTAGACAAAATAAGTTCTACACACCTTTAAGGGAGTGTGAAGGGTGTGAGATGAACATTATTAGTAGGATCCCACCCAAGTGTTCTATAAAAAGTCCCTATAAAATAATCTCAAAATGATCAATATATGAAAAGCATGGAATGATAAAACAGTTTTTATATTTATGTCAAAATCACGGTAAAATATTCCCCCCTTTTACAATTTTAAAACAAATTCCATATAACATAGATCAAATAAAATTTTCAAATGCACATTTCCATATCAAAATCAAATCCAAACAAAACAAATCACAATAGAGTTCACCCCTAGGATAATATAGGTTCGGGTGATCTAGGTCTCTCATAGATCAATAATCAACTCACAACTTAGTGTGCACAAACAAGTCTCTATAACAAATATGGATTAGGGAATAGAGGGACACCCCCTGAGTAAAACCCCTATAATGTAAAATAATCAAGTCGTTATAACATTAGGGATTAGGGAGAAGAGGAACACCCCATGAGTGAACCCCTCTATAGAAACATGGAAAATTCCCAGTACTAACCCCCTCCTAGGCACCCAAGGCTCCCATGTGTTGTGTATGTCAAAACATTTCAAAGGGCTCATAACATTTCACAAATGTTTTCCAAACAACATTTTTTTCATAAAAACCTTGATTTGAAAACCAAATTCACAAACCATTTCATAATGCTTTGAAAACCTATTTATTTTACCAAAACAAGGGAAAAATCATATTTTATAAAAATCATTTATGATCACATATGAATAATTTCAAGGATCATGACAATAATATTTTTGAAAATAAGTTAGAAAAATAAAGCATGTTTGGTTCACTAAACGTATGATAAATATAAACCACATATCTCACACTTGAGTTCACATGAAAAAGATGAAATTATCTATAATCAATGATTAAAAGGTCTCTAAAATACGTAAGAGGAGGTCCTAAACTAAGGATCTAACATCACCAAACCAGAAATACACACCCTAAATATCAAAGGATACAAGAGAAGAAAATACCACAATGATTCCTACATAATTATCAAGGAAATACAACCTCTATCTTCTTTACACTGATCTCCTAGAAATAGAAAAAATAACCGATTCAAAAGGATCAAAACACACAAAAAGAACCAGAACAGATGAAGGAAACTGGATCACAAAAATCATAAAATATTCCAAATATCTTCCAAAATTCACTCAATTAAAAAAACTAGATATAGAATGAAAAATATAGGCTTGATAGTGAAATATGAGTCAAAAAATCATTAAAAAACCCTCCTAAATATCCCATGACATTCCATAAATTAGCATAACAGATTCCTATAAAACAAGTGACCAATTAGATCACTTGAAATTCCAAGACATATATCACCACAATGTGGTGGATATACCTCTCCCCCCTATGGTGGTCTTGGTGGAACCTCACAATGGTTCCGAACACCCCCTCTGTACATGAATTGGTTTTGAGACCTCGAGTACTTTAGTTTGGATACAAACTTCACCATGACCATAGTGAGGCTTTGTGGCCATGGCACACAGGGTGACCACTAATATACCATTACCTTAATTGGGTGTGGTGTCTATGACCATGGTTTACATGTGATTCATAGTAGACTACAACCTCCACCATAGCTGTGGTGTTTCCCGTTTTTCACCAAAATCCCAAAAACCCCATTTTAAGAGCCACCAACACCACCAAAATATCCCGAACCCTGAAAAAAACCATCTCAAATCTCAAAATAGAACATTCCTTAAGCCGAGATATTATAATATACCCATAATAACACTTTATATCCCTAGAAAATCATGTAGATGAAAGAATATTTATGAAGATATGAGATCATTGCACCCTCATTAATGATTCCCTCTACCAAGTCTTGTGAGAATCTCATCCGTGACTCCATAACATTTTTACCAATGAAATAGACTTCCCATGTAGAACATTCATATAAGATTCAATGATATCCACTGACTGATTCACAACTAACATATTTGGATCTAACTTAACTTTCTCCTAATTCAGACCATGGAAATGATCATGATGATACTTATTGATTTGAGATATGTGGAAAACATCATGGATACCCATCAAATGAGTTGATAATACCAAATAATAAGCTATTTTTGAAATATCCTCAGTGATTTAGAATTTTCCCACACATCTCAAAGCTAACTTCCATTGAATCCTTAGCTGATAGTGACCTAACCAAGGTGAAACTTTAAAAAAAACCTGGTCACCAATAAAAAACTCCAAAGGACAACATCGATTATCCAAATAAGATTTTTTATAACTGAGGGTTGTCATCAAGAACTGAAATATATCCTAAATCATTAATAATGTCTCATGAATGATACTTGGTACCACAATATAGGTTTTTCACACTTTTTACCAACAAAGAGGTGACTTGTATGGATGACCATACAACTCCTCAAAAGGAGACATCCTAATAGACAACTGGTAATTGTTATTATAAGAAAATTATTTTTGTGCTGAGAGTAAATGTTTTTATTTATTTTAGTGTTTTTTAAATTTAAACCTATTTAGTGAAAAATATTTATGAAAAATAATTTAATTTTTAATATTATTCTACTTTATTATTTATTATTTTACGATTTTCATTTATTTAAATTAAATTATCTAAACATCTATATTTTCATAATTTTAATTTATATATGTTAACTAATTTAAAATATTTTTCAAATCATATTATTAAATGTGTTAATATTTAAAATATTTTTATAATACTTTATGGTAATTGAAGTTTGAATTTTTTTTATCATAAAATTAATACCTTTTCACTTACATGAGTTATCTTATTTTATTTTAGTAACACATGTGATAATGTTTTTTGATATTATCTATGATCCTTTTTTTATTTAGTTTTAAATATTATAATTCTAAAATAAATATTTTATATCTTGTTAATATTATAATTTTAAAATACATATTTTTATTATATTTATTTTATATATATATACATCGATATATGTATATGTATATATATATTATACACTATTTATCCTCTTCTTTAGCACGTGAAGCATCTCATCCTCCAATGCAACTTCACACATCTCATCCACATAAGTGTTATCATTAGCATGTCCATACAATATGCATATATCCTCATCTCTATAATAGTCCAACTGCACATTTCATTAGTCATGGTAGCAGCTCGCAACACCTAGCATGAAACCATATACTATATATTCATGATTCCACTATAAAGTGTAACGTGGCACCCATTTCAGCATGAAAAAATATTATTGACCACTAAAGCAACTCCACATCTTCTCCACTTTGGTTGATAAAAACCCACATCAGTGCATGCGACACCAGTCATCCTCTATGGTAGTGACTATAAGATTGTCCTTGTTCTCCGCTCGTCATGAACCTACTATATTATCAAGTTACTATGAAGAAATATTCAAAGTTACCACATGAGATAATTATAAATAACCTAATATGATGTAAGTTACCATAAGACACCACAACCTACCATGAGATAAGTTACCTTGAAGTAGTATTTCCAAATTTAATGTGAAGTTTAAATTATAAGTTACCATGAAGTAGTATTTCTAAAGTGACTGTGAAGTTTAAATTTCAAGTTAACATGAATATACTCCAAGTGACCATGAAAGTATTTTAATTTACTCTATATTTTTTTAAGTTTCCATGATTTACTTTTTAAGGTGAACCTAAGTTATTTGTAATATTTTTGAGTATTATTTTTACAATTAACCGTAAGTATTATTTTTAAAGTGACCTTGAGTGCATTTCAAAGTGACCACATGAGGTATTTTACAAGTGAATGTATGAGGTAAATTCCAAGTGACTACACAAGTAATTTTTTCATAGGTCCATATAACAACCATGTTCTTTGATGACACTATAAGTTTACTAATTGTAAGGGTTATGCCTCTCACGGTCAGTTCATTACTTTTTTTTTATTTTAACAAAAATTTATATTTTCTAGAATGCTCTATTTTAGTGATGTTTTTATAAACTGCATGTTTATATAAATAATTTTTACTATTTTATTTATTTGAATAATTATCATATGAAATAATAACCATATTTAAAAGTGTTTTGAATAATTTTAATACAGGGATAAAAGAGTGAAATAATTATTTGATAATGAGCATAATAATTCAAATAGCAGGTAAAATATATTATTTTTTGTATTATTATTCTCTAACCCATGACATACTATTAATTATTATTTATAATCTCCAAGATCTTGAAGTTAATTACATGATATTAGTCATTCGAATGACATAAAGGGGAAACATGATAAAATAAACTTTACATAGTTTATTCAAAAGAATTTATGACTATGATGCATTTGATATTAGAAAGAGAAAATTACAATATTCATTTGATAATTACTAATTGATGGATTTATTCTATGAAAAATATTCCATTGGTGTGATCATGAAGGAATTCATCATTTTGATCATCTAATACTAAAGTGTTATAACTTCTTGAGTTGCAGCGAAATTCATCATCATCTTCTCAACTACTATTCTTAATTATTTTGGGTTTTACATTATTGTATCTTTCTATGTTATATTTATGATTCAAGAGTTGGTTTAATAATTTTCTATTCAAAATCTATCTAACTAGGTTATTCCTCATATCAAAAAGTAAGGGTGAGTTGTGACTCCCCTAAAAAAGTCAAGTGGGTTGTGACTCCTGTAAAATCCAATTAGGGTAATACTATCAGGTAAGAAAAAGGTACGTATGTAACTAGGTTATCAATCCTTAATGAAATTAAGGAATTTGTAAATGTTAGTCTTCTCAACAAGTAGATAATATTTAAGTGTATACAAGGATCTTGGTGATCCAAACTACTATAAAAAACATTGTGTTTTCTTTGTTTTATTTTCCACTACACACTTTACACTGTTTATTAATATGATAACTATATTTCGATTAAAATTTTAAAAAGGAATATTCAACCCCTTATAGTCAATATTTCCATCTCAGTATGACCCAAAAAACTTAACTAACCCCAGATGGATATCCCAAGATCCTATAAAATCTAAGATATAGGCACATAGCATATACTACATATTCTAAATGTCAAGCTCCATTTGGTCGTCCATTTGTGAATTATAACTTGTACTTAAATTGACTTGAGTCCCCATTTCCTCTTGTATACTTTTCTAGAATCAAGAGGTAAACCTGGGATCCATGTTAGAGAAAATGGATGAGGGAACCCCATGAAGCCTTATGATTTATTGTATGTACAACTTTCCTAGATCTTCAACCTTGGTGGTGTCCCTAATCAGAATTAAATGATCCGATTTTCTCAACCAATCAGTCACCACCAAATTTTTTCCCTCAGGGTGTCTATGGTAATATAAATATTGATTCCATGTATACATCATCCCATTTCCTTACTAACACTAGAAGAGGTTGAAGAAAATTAGAAGGATTCAAGTGCTCTGCCTTAATCTACTGGCAGTTGCAATAACAAGTCACATAATCAACAATGTAGTGCTTTAGACCCAATCACCATGAAAGCCATCTCATTTCATAATACATCTTCATAGTTGGGATGAATGAACCAAAAATAACTATAACAACCATGCATCCCCAAATTCCTAACTGATGAAGGGACGATAAATCAATTTCCAAAGCAAAGAATTCCAATAGAGGGGAGATACCAACTAGGAATGATCTCCCCACTATATAAGGATTCCCTAATGGAATAATTTTCTCTAAATTAACTACTTATAATAATTTTTAAATGAGGTTTATCTTACCATATATAATAAAGGATTATATGGTATGAAAATATTTTTCTCCAATCAAAGAATCAATAATGATATCCAGGTGAAATACCTTAAATAATAACTAGGTATTTCACAATGTACAAATGAAAACCCTTAACAAGTGAAGGATATGAGATTATAGTCATTGGGTGTTTATAAGGACTAAGGTTTCAACGTTTTTAGGCAGCCGAATTAATGAATTTTAAAAGGTAGGATATGAATGAAATGATAGATAAATACTTCATAAAGGTCTGTAAATAACATAAAAATAATCCTAAAATATCCCCTGAGAGTGTCAATGTCATGACTCGACCACTGGGCCCCACCTAGCTAGTGATTATCTGAGCGAGACACCCCAATTCCACCTCCAATAGGTTTGGGGTTGGTGAAAATCATTGAGAAAGAAATGTTGAATTGTGAATCCTTAGCATAATTACCTGTATGCATGATCATATATAGCTTCGTGAAATGGTGAAGTGATATAAAATAAAAAATGGACATCTAGAGTGTAAACATACATGAAAAAACTATAAGAAAATATCATAGTAAAATAGTATAAAAGGGAAAAATACACGCATAACTAGAAATATAAGAGAAATCCAAATTGACTACAATTGGGAAAGGGGAAGTATAACAGTTCTTAGCACTAAATGTGTTCAGAGGTTTCCCTTAGAGATTATGATCTAGGATCTCTATAGTATTTCCCCTTTCATGGTTGTTGTCAGTTTGGGTTGCTCCTATATTTTTAGCTAGGTGTGTATTTTCCTTTTATTCTACTGTACTCTAATGTTTTCCTAAAGGTTGTCACATGCATGTTTACACTCTATATTTTTAGTTTTTATTTTACATATCTACAATGTTGCATGAATATGGACGTGGACATGCATAATGGTACTTAGGCTAATGCCTCTGATTTCATAATTTATTACTTGATTCTTATTTCCATCCCCTGGCTTATTAGAGGTATGCTTGGGGTGTCTCACTCTGCTTATCACTGACCATGATGGCCCCAATAGGCTAGGTCATGATAAGGTGGTATCAGAGGTGGAATTTCCTAAGGGTTTGTGTTTTTATTTGGACTTGTGTGATATTTGCTTTGAGAAACATTGTTAGAGTGTCTTGAGTTTGTATCTCATGCTAGGGAACCTAATGTTAGTGCAGATATTGACATATCGATATTTTAGGAATCTGAAAAATTGCTTTTTGACTATGTATTCGAAGGTATCATTTGTAGGAAACATATGGTAAATGCATAATATATTATTGAGTCTCTTGAATTTTATGTCCTTATTGAGTCATCTCCCGATATATTATCTTTTACCATGGTACATCTTGATAACTTACAAGATGTCTTCATGATGGTAACTAACTATAATTTTGAGATAGTTACATGATGATGAATATCTGAGTGATGAGGCCTAAGACTAGGGACCCATTTAGGTGGTGTTCTCTCTAGGAATGCACAAAGTAGTGATACCACCTATTGAGCATCACATAGATCCACCACCAGTGGGTCAGATGGTTGATTGATGACATGATGATATGTTAATATATTTAACAGGTTAGGTGATGATACACATAGGTTTATCATGTTATACGAATTATAGTGATATAGGCCATTGAGGTTTCATAGTGAGCTAGATCCTCAGGAAGTAGAGGTTTGGATTGAGTAAGTGGTTTAGGTTTTCCATCATTCAGGCCCTGAACGATTAGAGGGTTGCACTGACAACTAGTCTTATTCATGGAGTAGTTGTTGTCTTAGGATGTACCAATAAATTATGAACCTATGCTGAGTGTGCATCGTGGGTTTTGGTTATTTAGATCACCTAAGTTTCATGGTAAGATAGACACCCCATCTTGGGTGGTAGATTACTGGCTTAAACTTATGGTGTGATTTTCCATCTTGGTTATGACCCCTCTTGATGGGGGGTTTTGGTAGTGGGACTTATCCATGTTGACATAGGGAATCTATAGATCCCTATGTTGGTGATTTTTGATGTGGCTTTAGTCATGTATGGAAGAGGGACACTTTCCTAACCAAGGTGCATTCTTGTGACATGATTTAAAATCGTGTGGGAGAAATAGTGCCGCCTAAAGCAAATAGTGTCGAGGTGTGGTGGGTGAGTCCTTTTGAATTATACGTTTGGGGTTGTTTGATGTGATAAGATGTTGGAGAAAGTTTTATTTGTGGAGAATATATAGATAGAGGTAAGGATAGATTTAGGTAGTAGGGGCTTGTGACCTAGTGGATCTGGGTGTGTTGTGAGGTACAACTTATATCTTATCTGCCCCCATTTTCATATTTAGTACATAGACACAATCCTTTTCCATAAATTCATCCCTTATTTTAAACCTAGGGGTGATAGTGGGACCCTTTTTTCTCAACACTTGTTCTTGGTGGCTCATGAAGTGGAGGATTAGTGATCACACACTTATAGTGACAGTGTGACCTGTCTATGAGAATAGATAGAGCCTTTCATGGAATCTTTCTATAGTAGGAAGTGATTCCCTATGATGTTTTCCTTGGTGTAGACCATTTTCCTACTGTCTGTTATCATATTGACTATTACTAGTGGGAGTTACAGTGTACTCGACCTGATGGTATGTAATTTTCCTTCTTGGGTGAGAAGGAATATTAAGAAGAGTAATATGATCTCATGTGTAGGAGGATAAAATTGATTTTATGAGTTGGATAGTATAACCCTTAGAGTAGTGGATTCCATGAGTTTTTAGTTTTCTGCATTGTTGGAGGAGTATGACGACTTCTTTCTTAAGAATGTTCCAAGTTTACCTCCTATATAAAGTTTTTTTCATATACCTATACCCAAGGATATCCCGATATCTATGTGGGCATATTAGATGACTCCTTGTAGCTGCAAGAGCTGTAGATGCAGTTGGAGAATTTGTAGATCATGGGATTTGTTAGACCCAGTGTGTTTACCTGGGTAGACCTAGGTATTTCTCCCAAGAAATGTATGATATCTTGAGGTTAGTTTTGGATTGAAGTCACACAAAATATAAGACTCAAGGAGGATAATCCACCCTTAATAATCGATGAATTCTTCAACCTGTGGTTAGGGGCGAGGTGGTTCTTAGAATTTGACCTTAAGATGAGTTATCACCATCTCTGGTTCTTAGAAAATGTTATACCAAGGGTGGATTCCTATATCCTCTATAGTTGCATTTAGTTATTGGTGATACCATTTGGTGTGTTAAACTCCCCAGTGCCAGTTATGAGACTTATAGACTGGGTCCTTTAACCCTTCTTGGATTAGTTCATGGTAGTCTTCATCAATGAAATCCTTATGCACTTAGCGTCATATGTGGAGCACATGAGGCATGGTTCTAGACATGATTTGAGAGTAATATCCTTATGTTAATATCTTGAACCATCGAATATAGTTTCTAGTAGTTCACTTCTTGGGATATGTCTTCTCATACATGTGTGTGATAGTGGAACCAACAAGGATTGATGTAGTTATTGCTTGAGATCCACCCAAGAATGTGTCAGTGGTGCAGAGTTGTCTTGAACTAGTGGGGTACTAAAAAATGTTTGTGGTAAAATTATATAGGATATAAAATCCTTTGAATTCCTTGAAATAACAAGGGTAACCATTTACCTAGACTGAGCAGTGTTTGGGAGCCTTTGAGGAGCTAAGGAACAGGTTCACCAGTGCTCCTGTGTTGAGACTACTGGAGGATGGTGTTGAGTATGTAGTGTTTTGAAATACCTATAGAGTTGGGATTAGTTGTGTATTTATACAGATGCAGGTGGTAATTGATTATGGATAAAGGCAGTTGAGACCCCATGATGTGACTCACAACCTAGAGTTGGTAGTGGTAATCTTTTCTCTGAAGATGTAGACACACTATCTTCTGGGTGAGCATTTTTTTGTTTACTCGGACCATCAGAGTCTTAGATACATCTCCAATCAGGTATATATCAACCCAAGACATAATATTTGATTGGAGCTCCTACAATACTATGACTTTGATATAGTGTATACTTCTAGAAAGGGCAACATGGTGATAGATTCCCTGAGCATGAAGTCCCATTATCGCTTGTTAGGGGAGGCACTGAGCCACTGACTTTGTTGTAGCTGACCCTAGTAGAGGATATAGGTATAGTATATCTATAGTTTATGGTAGTGAATATATTTCTTATCTATAATGTGTGAGATTCTTAGTTGGGAGACATAGATTGTGAGGTTCTTCATGACCATAAATCCTTAGGAGATACACCAAATAGATTTTTTGAAGGAGGATAGCACCTCATCCTTTTCCAGGTATGGATAATAGTTTCAATCACATTATGACAAGAGGTGATGAGGGAGTTTCATACACCCCATTTGGTTGTACTTACAAGTGTGGAAAATATGTACAAGGACCTCTGAAGGTAGTTTTAGTGGGATGACATGAGGAAAATCATTTCTGATCTTATATCTCGACGCCTCACATGCTTGCAGGTTAAGGATAAGATTTAGGTTCTAGAAGGCTTGACTCATCCTCTCAAGATTTTGGAATTTAAGTGTGATGGAATATCGATGGATTTTGTAATAAGGGATTCCATAGGAAGCGAGAGGCCACAACACTATCTTGATTATTGTTGATCAAATAAAAAATTCATCACACTTTCTTTCCATCTATGAGTAGAGTTTAGATAAGAGTTTGGGGCATTTTTATGTGCAGTAGATCATATAGCTTCATGGAGTACCCATGATGATCATCTCTGATCATGATTCTTAGTTTACATCATGGTTTTGGAGGGGCCTATAGAAGGTTTTTGGGACCCAGTTATGGATAGCATGATGTTTCACCCCTAGATGGATAGAAAAACTGAGTACACCATCCTGGTGTTTGAGGTTATACTGAGAGCCCATGTGATAGAATTCAATTGAGGTGGGAGGATCACTTTACATTGGTAGAGTTCGACATCTATCACTCCACTATCAACATGACACCCTATAGGCCTTGTATGGGAGACCAAATAGGTCACATTTGTGTTCGTCATAGATTAGTGGGACATCTCTTATTGGAGAAAAGCTAGTGCATGCAACGATAGAGAAGGTATAAGTGATCCATGAGCATTTGATGATGATCCAGAGTCGACATAAATCTCTCATAGATCGACATCGTAGGACTTTAGAGTTTGTGTAGGGATACCATGTTTTCTTAAGAGTCACCCCAATATAAGGATTGTGGATATTTGGGTAGGGAGTGACCTCTTCCTTGAGGTTCTTAAGGCTGTGCGATTTGTTACGTGGGATTGGTGAGGTTGGTTACTTCTTGACCTTACCCCATAGTGAGACATATTACATGATGTTTTCCATGCATCATAAATAAGTAGATACATTAATAATTCATAACATGTTATCAACTATGGAGAGCTAGAAATTGAGTATAGAGTTGCCTTCTAAGAGTACCCAGTGGAAGTCGAGGATAAATATGAGAGTATTCTTCATGGAAGGACTATCCCTTTGGTTAGAGTGATTTGGAAGTACAGGATCTTGCAGAAGAGATCCTTCAAGTGTGAGAGATAAATGTGAGCTCAATACCCACACCTTTTTTGTATAGCTTTTTCTTTTTGGGGATAAAATAATTGAAAGATGGGAGAATGTAATGAATCAAGTTTTTTTATTAATTCATTTGGATATATCTATATATATCCTCATATTTTTCCTTGAAGTTGGTGTTGTGTTTGGGTGTTGTAGAACACCAAAATTAATATATTAAAAATATTAATATATATTAAATCATGTGGGTACATATTTTCGATATAGATTATTTTTACCATTTTTTGGTACTCCAGATGAGAAAGATAACACTACAGTTGTTTCCGAGATATAGGGTTTACGCTAAGCATGACATGAAGTTCTTTGATATTCGGAGTTAGATGGAAGTAAAATGTTGGTGGGAATGATAAATAAGTTTGGTTATTTAATTAATTTAAATAATTAATTAAATAAACCTCCCCTCCCATTTTCCTTCCAATTCATGATAGTAAGGGATAGGGTTCCTCATTCATATGATGGCCGGACCGAGAGGAGGAGGTGATGATGGACTTCATCCTTGATGGATATCAAGACCAAATCAAAGTGTAACAAATTCTGAGTGTTTCTTTATACCCTAAGGTTTGGTATTTTCACTATAAGGTAGGAGGATTTATGAGTTTTATGTCTCAATCCTTGTATATGTGTTGTTTAAAGGCTTTAATTCCCTTTTATTAATCTTAAGGACCGGGGGGGGGGGGGGGGTCGATCTATGACTAATCAAGGAAAAAGTGGGTTTAGAGAGGTTCATAGGGATTTACTATATGGGAATCCATATCATATGACATATAGTTCAGAAGAACACGTTGTGTGCTCCTGACACTGGGGGAAGAATTAGATTTGGGGACTACACAGTGTGTACTTAGAGTGCACTCAATGTAGTGGTACTTTTCCATGTGGCCTAATACATGGGTAGGCACCCCATGTAAGGGGGACATGGCCTTGTGATAGTGCATAGACAGACCCCAGGTATACATGGGAATGATCCAGAGTACATGGGCACGAGACAGAGTATATGGGCATAGGCTGGGAGGACACATGCATGCCCCGTGCTACCAAGACATTCCGTGTACTAAATATACATGTCATGTAGAAGTGCATGTCAAACCAAACCGTGTAATGATGATGACACGCCCAGGTTCCCAGGTGAGGTCACATACTGTGTGACCCTATGTACACACAGTGTAATTTACTTTTACATGCCAATTACAGTGAGGGGAAAAAATTAGGGTTAGGATATGTGGGATACACTGTGTACCCTAGGAGGAAATGTCGTGTACTCTAGGGTTTTACTTCATGATACACACTGTGTACCCTAGGAGGAAATAACTTATACTCCACCGAGAGACTTCAACCTCACGTATCTCCTCCTTCGAGACTCAGATTTGGGCACATGATTATCCTATCTTGAGTAGGTTTCTATGTAGAACATGATGATGAATTTCATTTTGGTAGTAGAGATACGACATGAGGTGTTAAAAATGGGATATTTCTTTCAAAAATTCTTGACCGATAGTAGTGATCAGGTGTGATCATCAAAGATATGTCGAGGTTGATACTTCCCTATCGCATTGGGGAGTGGGTCCCCCATACTCTTTATATAGGTAGGGTTAGTAACCCCCCATAATACATTGGGTGTGATTCATCTATCTATAGAGTGGTACTCCCCCATCATCAAGCTATGATGGGGAGTAGATTCTCCCTCAACTGTGGAGTGAGGTAGTGAGGTTAGAGCTCCTCCACTTTGATTATTGAGAGTTAATACAAGATGAATGGATAGGATATAGTTACCCTCAGTTGGGACACACAATGGAGAGAATAAGGGCCTACACTCTATATCTTATGTGGTTACATAGATCTACCACTAGAGATAGAACCCCATCGATTATTGAGAATAGTGACAAGGTGAAGATTATCCACATGGTTTATGGTGATGTTGTGTATGGTGCTAGGCATCATATATAGAACATTAAAGTTATAGGATGAATCATTGTTCTAATTGAGATATAGATATGGATATCCCCTTTATATCTCTCTTGGGTTTCTTTTTGATCTTATTTGGGTTGTTATGGTTGTGCCTCATATACTGATTGAAATGCCTTCCTGGTTTTGAGCTAAATACCCTCACCTTGATGCTTTGTGTTTGGTGATTTCAGGGTGCCTACTGGGTATGTATATAATCACAACTGCATGGGATTTTCCTACACATGTTGTGTCTTATGAAAGTAATAGGCTTATCGATAGTCATATTAGTGGACTTGGTTTCAGGGAAGCATAATGGTTCATGGAATTGAAAGTGTTCATAGGTTGGATATAGAGAATATGATCAAGGATCTCTCTAGTATTTCTTCTTTCCAAATTCTTTTTGGTTTGGGTTTCCCCCTGTATTTATGACTAGGTGTGTATTCCCCCCTTTATACTACTGTACTCTAATGTTTTCTCAGAGGTTGCCGTATTCATGTTTACACTCGAGATGTTTAGTTTTTATTTTATATATCTTCACTATTGCATGAATATAGATGTGTGTGTGTGTGTATAAAAGTACTTAGGATAAGGACTCCCATTTCAGTATTGCCTACTTGATGCTTTTCTCCCACCCCTGGCCTATTAGAGGAAAACTTTGGGTGTCTCACTCATATTATCACCGTTTAGGTTGGTCTCAATGGGTCGAGTCATGTCAGAAAAAGAAGGTGTGTAGTAAGGGCACATTCACCATGCACCATGACAATGATTGGGATATACCCAACCAACTATTTTAAAGGTTATAACCCCTAGATTCATATTAGCTAAAATCACATCCACTTTTAGTATCTATATAGATATTTCTTTGATTATAAAACCACACACATATTACTTCATCAAAATTTTAGGATAGTTTTATAGTTACAAGATAGTTTAAGAATTATAATGACTTGAAAAAAATGCTATAATGAGGGAGTTAGTAATATATCATTAGAAATAATTCAAATTGATGATAATAAAATGGAATTAAAATCATTTCTCTATATGAAAATGAAGATTAAAAGAAAATATAATAAAGGAATTTCAATTGAAAATTAAACAGGATTAGGGAAAACCCTTCAACATTGTAACGACTTAGGTAAAGGATATAACGAGAGGGAATAAATAAAATATCATTTACAAAATATAAAATGGAATATAATACCATGGAATAACATGAATATAAGTATAATAAAAATAAGTTTTATAAAGAAATATAAAAAAGGTAATGAACCAGAAAAGGAAAAAGGAGGAATGAGGACCCTTACCTCTCTTGAGCTTCTTAGTTTAGTGCTGACCATTCGAACCAAAAAAAATTTCAAGATTAAAGAGAGTAAAATATAAGAGACACTTAAGAGTTATATAATGACATAACTTTGAATTTTTGTGGTGGAGAATGTAAATAAGGGGTGGGTATTTATACTTTAGGAGGGATGGTTTTAAGGGTTTAAATATTATTTATTTTATTATACATTCCAACCACTTGTGGGTGAAATGAATTCTAACTAATTTTTTCCTATTAATGAGTGAGTTAGGGTGGGTGGATATTCAAATATAGCCCAATTATAAAATCACCTTCCAAAATGTAAATTAAAGATTTCTATATTAAAATAATTATTTTTAAATTAATTTTTATACTTATTAAATTAAAATTTGATTGAATAAAATGTTTTATAAATTTTTGAATCATGATCACATAATAATAATGTCATTAAATCACGGTGCTCATAAAATGGTAATTTTCACCTTTTTACTAGAAAATAAACTTTGTTAGAAAAAGAAAACCCTAAGAAAATTTTGATGTTCTAAGTCCAAAAATGAAATTTATTATATAAAAATAATTTTCTAAATATGATAATTTTATCTTTTAAATAAAAATCCTTATTTATTTAAAAATAAAATTTTTATAGCATAATAAATATTTTGACCATTATAAAAATTATTTTGGACTTAATTAAAACATATTATCATTTAAAAATACTTATAAAACTGTTTTATGAAAATAAATTTTATTTTAAACTTCTATATTTATCATAAAATATGTTTTTAATGGAATATATTTATCATCAAAAAAATAATACAATTTTGGTTATATCATAAAATAATCCTAGTGGTCACTTAATTGAATCTATATAACCAATAATAATGTCCAACTATCTTATTGAGTAATATTCATAATTACCATTAACCATATTATCTAATAGTTATATTGGAAAACAACCATAATAAATATACCATAATTCCCACTTTTTCATTCACTACATAACGTTCAAAGGTTCTTACACATTCATTGATAATATCTATCATTTTATTAACACTTCTATTTATTTTTACAATATTTATTGAAAGGGAAATTTTTATGGGGGAATTAAAACCTATAGAGTTTATTTTAGTGAATATAATACTCTTCCAAGTGTATATCCATTTACTGTTCCTATTTTTACTAGTCTATATTTATGCACAATGTTTAAAGTTATTATGAATTACAATAGTCTTTTTGTGTGTCTACCTGTTGTAATAGTGAGTATTTTATTGTCTATGATCATTTAGTAAATGTATTGAAATAAATAATTATTAATTTTTTTATTATGATACATCTTAATTAACCTTTTAAAAGAAAAATTTTAAAGTAATAAAACCTATATATAGAATAAAATATAAAAAAACATTTAGAAATTAAATAAACTATAATGTAAATCATAAATTCATAATAACATATTATTTACATGTAACCATTTATTTTATCACATTGCACAAAAAATTTCATATGAAAGTACCTATAATGGTTTTATGTTATAATTTTATAAAAATAAATACATGCATTCTAATTTGTTAACCATTATAATGAATTAATTACAAAGATGATGTGAAAGTAAAAATATTAATAAAATGAATGTAGTTATCCAATAAAACTATATATCTAAAATTAAACATGTATATAATAAAATAGATGTATATATATATAAATAATGGAATATAGAAGTAGGAAAACACGTAGACCTATGGAAGGTGATGAAAACTTTTCACCTTGCGCTCCTGGGTTCGAGCCCCATGTCCACAATGTACACAATAAGTTGTCACTCATCCTACAAACAACCCTTTTTCTAAAACCATTTTTATAATTATTTTTCTATTTTACTTGAAAAATATGTAATAAATAACTTAGGTAATAAATATTTGTATAAATCATTGGTTTATTAAAATAAATAAATTCATTTAGCATTTATATTTTTATTTATAAAGAAAAAAATTCATTGGAAATCCAGGATTTTACATTCTACCCCCTTAATAAAATTGTATCCTCGCAATTTCACTCATTGATAAACACTTATTAAACCCAAATGTTCTCTTAATTTTTTACTATATAAAGGATGCATTATAAATACCTTGGGGATATTTATCCTATAAGGTCATACTAGTTATAATCAACCTAGTTCTCTTAAGATATCTAACTAAGGCTTTATACCCAAATATTCCAAATCCTAATTCCCAAAAATAACTAATATTTTCTTTGATACCAACACTAGTATCATTATCACGCTCAATAGGAAAATCCCTAAATTGATTTTGGGTGTTAACACAGTTGTTCCATCCATTTAGTGTGATTTCTAGACAATGGTATATACTTAATTTGTGCATAAATAACACCATGATTTTAATTTCATGTAATCTAGAAATATTTCTAGAATATACTAATGGTTTATACTAGGGATTATATTTTCTAACCAAGTTCTTATAAATCAAGTTCCTAAGGTTTTTACTAAATTCTCCGCTAATACCAACTGTAAAAACCCTAACTCTATAACTTTGGAGCCAATGTCTATTTTATTATATTGGTATATATATCACAAAATAGAGGATACAACAGTTTATTATCCTTAGGAAACTAGATACATAAAAGAGTGTTACATTACATTGGAAATAAATCATATAAAAACATGAAAAATATTATTATTCTCATTGAAATCCATTTGTCATATATAGTACTCTTCTTGGTTTTCTGGGGAAAAGGAAATCAATATAAAAGGGTGATCTTAGACACTCAGTAAGGGTGTAGCATATAGTGGAAGCAATTATTAATAAAACATTATGGAAGGAACAAATAAAATATGTTATTCCATATAAAATTAAACTAATAGTATAAATAAATCCATGGCCAAAATGACAATGAATAAATTCCTAGTTAATAATAACTAATCGTATAGTGAGGAGATTTCTAAAACATTATGGTACGAGTAATTAAATTTAGTTATTACATAATAATGAATATGTGATAATAAATAAATCTATTACCAATATAATAATGAAAAATTTCTATGATAACAATAATTGAAAACATAGTGAAGGGATTTCTAAAACATCATGACATGAATAAATAAAATGATTTATGCCATAAAAAATGAAACAATGAGCCTAAATTAATCCATGGTCAATATATCAATGAATAATTTCTAGGATAATAATAACTAAAAACATAATTAAGGTATTTATAAAACATTATAGAATCTATAAATAAACTAATTTACACAATAAAAAATTAAACTGAGAGCGTAAATAAATCTATAAACAATATAACAATGAATGAAAGATGGGATATAAATAAATAAAAATGTAGCGAATATATTTATAAAACATTATGGAATGAGTAAATAAAATGAGTTATCCATAAAAATTGAAACCGAGAGCATAAATAAATCCATGTAAAATGATGAATAAATTATAGGATAATAATAACTAAACATGCAGTGAATGGAATGCATAATGATAGACATATTAAACATACCGTCAAGGCCTTATACTAAGAAATATTATATAAAAGGTAAGTATACTCTCATTACCTTATGCACTAAGGGGTTATATAATTCCGGGCCCTACTTGTCACATAAAATTCCAATGTAATCCACCACAAACTGAATAATTTAATGGAATAATGTTCATTGAATGAACTACTTATAATAATTGATCAATGAGGATTATCTTACCATATATAACAAAAAATTATATGGTATGAAAATATTTTCACCAATAAAAGAATAAATAATGATATCAATGTGAAATCCCTTAAATAATAACTAGGTATTTTACAACGTACTAATGAGAACCCTTAAAAAGTGAAGTATATGAGATTATATTCATTGGGTGTTCATAAGTAATAAGGTTTAAAAGTATCTAGGTAGAAGAATACATGAATTTTAAAATGTATGAGACCAATGAAATGATAGATAAATCCTTTATAAAGGTTTTTAAATAGCATGTATATCATCTAAGTATATCGCCTGGGAGTGTCACACTAGGTACGCGGTAAGGACCCTTTTAACTTGCACTAGGATGATGAACATGATATACCTGATCAACTATTTTTGGGGATATAACGCATAGATTCATATGATACAAAATAAAAAAGTTTTATTATATGTTCATGAATTTATTTTCTTGGAAAACCACACACACATTACTTCACCAAAAATTTAGGATAGTTTTATAGTTACATGATAGTTTATAACGACTTGGAAAAAGGCTACAATGATAGGTATTAAGTAATATATTAATGGAAATAATTCAATTGGATAATAATAATATGGAATTAAAATAATTTATATATATAAAAAGTAATCTTAAAAGAAAATATAAGAAAGGAATTGTAATTGAAAATTAAAGAGGATTGGGGAAAACCCTTACTTCGACATAGTAACAGCTTAGGCAAAGGAAATAATTAAAGGAAATAAATAAAATATCATTTATAAAATATAAAATGTAAGATAATAATATATAATAAAAATCATAGTATTATAAGAAAAATAAATTTAATAAGATAGTATAACAAAGGTATTGAACCTAAAATGGAAAGAGGAGGATTGAAGACCCTTACCTCTCTTGAGATTCTTCATTTAGATTTGAACCATCAAACAAAACAAATCTTAAATATTAAACAGGGATACATGGAAGAGAATCCTTTATATCTATATGATGAGGAAACATTGAATATTTTTGTGGGAGAATGGTATGAGGGGGTGGGTATTTATACTTGAGGAGGGGTGGTTTTAAGGGTTTAAATATTGGTTATTTTATTATATAACTCAACCATTTATGGGTGAAATGAATTATAAATAATTTTTGGCCTATTAATGTGTGAGGGTGGATATAAATTCAAATCATTAAAAATTCTAAAATCACCTTTGAACTAACCCATTTAATGCATAGAATCCAAAAATATTTTTTATACGAAAAACTCAATTTTTTGGTTCCAAAATGTAAAGTATAAAATTATAAATTAAAATAAATATTTTTAAATTAATTTTATACTTATTAAATTAATTTTTTATTGAATAAAACGTTTCATAAATTTTTAAATCATGTTCATATAATAATGATGTCATAACATTGTGGTACTCATAAAATGAAAATTTTCTTTTTTTAACAAAAAAGTCAACTTTTTCAAAAAAAAACCCTAAGATAATTTTGATGTAATAAGTCCAAAAATGAAATTTATTTTATGAAAAATAATTTCCTAAATATGAGATTTTAACTTTTAAATAAAAATACTTATTTATTGAAAATTAATAATTTTTATAGAATAATAAACATTTTGACCATTATAAAAATTACTCAGGACTTCATTAAAATATATTATCATTTAAAATATGTTTTATAAAATTATTTCATGAAAATAAATTTTATTTGAAACTTATACATTTATTGTAAAACATATTTTTAATAGAATATATTTATAGTAACAAAATATAATACAATTTTGGTTATATCATAAAATAATCCCAAAGGTCACTTAATTGTATCTACATAACCAATAATAATTGAAAATTATCTTATCAAATAATTATAATAATTCCTATTTACTATATTGGATGATAGTCATAATGGAAAACAACCGTATTTCCTAATATATACACCATAATTATCACTTCACCATTCACTACATTGCTTACAGAGGTTTCTACAAATTCATTGATAATGTCTATCATTTTCCTAATGCTCCTCTTTATTTTTAGGATCTTTATTGAAGGGATGATCTTTATAGTGTAATTCAACACTATGAAGTTTTTTTAGTGAATTTACTATTCTTACATGTGTATATACCTTTACCACTCCTAGTTTTACTAGTCCATATTTATGTATGATGTGTAATGTTATTATGAAATGTAATAGTCTTTTTATGTGTCCACCTACTGTAATAGTGGGTATTTTATTGGATATTATAATTTAGTAAATGTATTGAAGTAAAGAATTATTGATTTTTTTATGATAAGTATTACTCAACCTTTTAAAAGGAAAATCTTAAAGTAATAAAACCTATACAAAAAATAAGATAAAATAAAAAATTAGAAATTAATTGAAGTATAATGTAAATAAGAAATTCATAATATAATATTATTTGAATCTATACATTTATTTTATCATGTTACATATAAAATGTAATATTATAGTACCTTTAATGGTTTTATATTATAATTTTATAATAATGAAGTCATGCATCATATTTTGTAATCTATTATAATGACTTAATTACCAAGATGACGTGAAAATAAAACTATTAATAAAATGAATATAGTTATCAAATAAAACTATATATTTAAAAAAAATCATGTATAATATATATATATATATATATGGATGATTAAATATGGAATTAGGTAAGCACATAGACCGATGGAATGTGTTGCACCATTTTTACCCTTTAGTTTTGGGTTCGAGCCCCATGGCCATGTTAGACACAATAGGTTGTTGCTTGGATTGAGAGCCACCCTTTTTCCAAAACCATTTTAGTAAATAAATTTATATTTTACTTAAAAAATATGTAAATTAATAAATTAGGTAATAATTTTTTTATAAATATTATGTTTATCAAAATAATGAAATTCATTTAGAAATTATTTTATATTTCTAAAAAAAAATTCAATGGAAATCTATGATGTTACACCAAAGAATTAACTCAATGAGAGATAATGACAATCTAGAACTGGTTGAAACCATACATGAATCATCCTCCTATGCATCCATACTCAATTGAGAAAAAATATCCAAAAGGTTACACTCCTATTTCACTTCATAGACGGTTTGAGAAGGAAATTTCCTATCATGAGTATTAAAAACAACATTCCCATTCCCAAGGGTGTATGCAATGTTAAAGTCAAATGTCTGGTGGTACTCCACCCATCACCTTCTCTCGAGGTTCAAGTCCTTCTAAGAGAAGATATAACTTAAGTTCTTGTGATTAGAATAGACTATGAACCTCTCCCTGAAAATATAGTGTCTCAAACACTTGAGAGCATGCATAATAACGGAGAGTTCCAAGTCATGAGTATAATAATTATTCTTATGTGGATAAATATGACAAGAACTATATGCCATAACATGATCATACTGCATAAGTACTCATCCTAGAACAACCCTAGAATCATAAAAAAACTATATATTCCATATTGGGTTTTATAAAAATCTGAACAAGTGCTGATGTTGGACACCATTTTAACTCATCAAAAGAAGTATGGAACTTAACATACCATAAAAATTTTACCCTTTCTTGGTACGATAAATAAATGGCGATACCAGCTTCGATAAATATTTTATGAACCACTGAGAGTATCTATTTAGGCCTCTGAAGCTTTGTATCTTGAATAAATTTCATGGATATTACCAAGAAAAGACAACATTTACCTAATTAGGGTCAAATTAGAGGTCATGTTTTGAAGTCATGTTCCCTAATAACCTCACCTCTCATATCTAGAAAATTCAGTTTGATAACTTCTCATAAAGGCTATGAATCTATATTTCAAAAAATTGATTTAATATGGTACTCATTCTCTTGATTAGTATTTGAATAGACTAGGATATAATCCAATAATACCATAAAAAGGTATTAAGATACTAGTGTAACATCCATTTCATAAAATCCATAAATACTAAGGAGAATTAGTTAGGATAAAAATCATCACAAGATATTTATAATGACCATAAATTCTATTGAAAGTGGTCCTCATGAAATCAAAATCCTTAAATATATGTTGATGAAAACTCAATCATAGATTAATTTTCAAAATCCACTTTGGACCATTTAATAGACTATACAAGTCATCCACATGGGGTAAAGTATACTTATTCTTAACTATTACCCTTTTCAACTTCCAATAATATATGTAGAGATAAATATAACCATCATATTCCCAAGGAAAAACAATAGGATAAACAAATACCGTATTTAACAAGACATATAACTAGATATTATACTCTTTCAACTCAATAGGTTCCATATGATAATAGACTATAAAAATTAGCTATGTACTCAGCACTATCTTGATGGACAAATCTACCTCCTTTTCTAGAGTAAGACTAGAGAAGTTTTATGGGAAAATCTTAAGAAATCCTGAATAACTAAGGAAAGATCAATATGAGAAGATAAATCATTAGGATTAATCACATCACAAAAAAATATTCTTAAGCTCTGGTGAAGAAGGTCCTACATAATTGTACCTCATATCTCATTCTCCCTAAAACACCGAGGATCTCTCATCAGCTTTAAAGAAAAAAACATACTCATGATAAAAATCAATCTCAACTTGGTGAGAAACCATCCAACCCATCCTGATGATAATGTCAGAAAGATATATATATAGAACCAGAAAGTACCAGAAAAAATAAATATTGGATATCAAAAGAGAACATGAATGACAATGAAAACCCCACTCCCTCCTCTTTCTAAGAGGCACTATCGCCAGATCCATAACATATGAAATGAGATACATCAAAAGGTTCAAAAAATAAATTAAATGGGAAGATATAAATTAATATAATACACTACCAGAAAAAGTAGCTGTTATAGAATATGTAACAAAAATAGAACCTCTTACTCTTGCTGGACCTGCATAAACTTCCACTGGTAGCACCTAAACTATGTAAAATTGCTTCAATCTGAAGGCCTATGGATGAATAACTATTGACTTTGAAGCTTTTAACTATGCCATAATTATCTTTGGATCTGATGATCCATAACCATATCAATGTGTAGACAGATTCTGGAAGAATCTCTGTAGATGACCTTGATGGCCACATGCGTTGAAAGTCTTCGGAGGTGCAAGGAAAAATCATTGGGTGTTACCTGCCTTTTAACAATGGTAACATGACCAGTGTATACTTATAGCCACTAAATATGGATTAAAAATAGACCACTATTGATAACTAACTCCACTTCCTTTGTGATGATCATTACACTTCCTATTCTTCCCACGTGTTCCACTGAAATTTCTACTAGGTGGAAGGGGAAACCCAAACAAGCCCGAATTTCACACCGAATCAATCTCTTCCATTATAGCTATAAAGAACCAGACTTGAACTTTACATATTATAGTGACTTTATACTAAAATCAAATTTATTATCACAAATATATTTTCCGTTAATATTTTATAGATTTTATTCATAATAATCCCACATATTATAAAGTGGACACTTCTACTTAGTATCTATTTTTCCCACCAAACAAATTTTTTAAAAAACATGTTTTCTTTTCATGAAATATATTCAAAAAATTTATCTTGACCTCATACTTGTCCCTAATAATCCTTAAACCCTATTTTTTGTAAATTTTTTATGAGAATAAAAATCTTAATAAGGGGCATAAAAGGAAGGAAAGAAACTATTAGTCGATGAATACTAATAATAATTTTCCTTTTCAAAATAAACTTTGGGCTCAAAATAAACATTTTATTACCCAATAAATTACCTTATTTACCCAAATATTTTCATAAAACATTTCATAAAAAATATTAAAGTGTATAATAAAACTCATAAAGGTTTCTTTGAAAACATGAAAACTCATAATAACTTTTTTATAAAGTTTTACTTTTTACCCCTTAAAAATTAGCATATGATTTACTTTAAACAAAAGATCATTATCTTACCTTGAGAGATCATGAGATTACTATAATAATCCATATAAATAATAGATAAAAAATATAGTTTAATTGGGTCATAATTTCTATATAACTCTTAAAATCACTCTTACAATTGGAATAACCATATGGTTGGCTTCCATACCCAATGCATTGGAGGGATATCATGGACCCACTCATACTTGGTTTATCTCATATCCACCCATCATTGGTTAATAATGTAACCAACAATATTTGGTTTATAACGGAACCAATAATCATAATAAATATTTCTAAGAACCATAATATAATAAAAAAACATAAAATCTTACAATTTCCAACACTACACCTATAAAAATATTCATAAGGAAAATAACCTTTCCATTTTGAAATCACATATTTAAAAAAATTGAACAATTAAAAAGGAAAAGATTTTTATTGAAAATAAAATTATAAACTTGTAAAAGAAGATTCAAAGTATAGATTAGTCATGATGGTGGGAAAATCCACTCATGTTGTATAAGTCAAAAAATTATTCTTTTTGTATTTTTGTTAAAAAGTCACAAAGTACCACTTTTTTAAAATGACAAGTTGATTCATTTCAAAATATTTTGTAAAAATTAAAACATGGATAAAAATTAATTTAAAAAATCATATTATAATATTAAAAAACATTCTTTAATTTTTTTTATATATTATGGATATATAAGAAGAATATAGTTTTAATGGTAACTTTAAAATAATATTTTTAAAAGAAATCCCCTTACCACTATAAAAACATTTTAATTGTAAGATCCATGAAAGAATAACATTTAAAAAATATTAAATATCATGTGAATAGATAAATTCATGATATAACATGTTAAAGGGTCTGTATATACCCCCATAAAGAAATATAGGTTCATAACATCAAAATATTCCTCAATGAAAGGAAATTGAGACGAAGTCCCTTACTTTGAGTCCGAATCATCACATACATTATTTTTAATACTAAATAATAAAATTAAGTTAATTATTTACTTTCTTAAGAACATTTTTCAAGTTTATTATTCCTTTTATATCACTTAATACCAAGTTATATATAATTATTTAATCATTTAAGTTCATATCGCATGTTTTGATGGTATTTGTTTCATAAGTCCAAAATGACATATGTATGTTGACTATGGTCAAAGTGTCCATTACTAAAATATATAGAAAATAATAATAATGAAATAATTATAAATTTTATTAATCAATTATACCTTTAAATTTAATCATTAAATAGGGTTATGAAAAATTAACTACGTTACAATCATTGATACGGTAGACCGTATGTACGCATGAGCAAAATTTCCATTTTTCAATGATCATTATGGAAAGAAGGTATGTATTATTTTATTTTTCAATAATTATAATAATATCATAAATATCATATTAATTATTTATATTACTTATATATATATCATCCATGTAATGTGGTTATGAAAAATGAATCACATCTCTTCGTGGAGGTGGTAGTCCATACGTACGCATGAACGACGATATCATTTTCCAGTGCGGGGAAAGGTGAGAAAATATGTGTTATATTATCTCTATATAATGATAAATATATAATTAATATCATATATAAACATTAATTTCATTATTATAACTATTCTTGAGAGACAATGATGGAAAAAAAATTACATCGGTTCGTGAGGTGGTAGTCTTCCATACAAACAAATAATGAATTACTTGCTCATTTGATGGAGGTTGGAGATAGATATAGGTTATTAAATTAGCATAATAACATCTAAGTATATGCAGGATACTTATTTTATTATTTTATCATGGTTTAATAATATTTTAAGGATGTATAAAAAGAAATAAAACATGAATGCTCGATTAAAAATGATACCTCTTCTTCGAACAACCTCATTTTCTTAACACCTTAGGACCACTAAGGTTTGTGTTATGCCTAAAATAGGACCTATATAATGAGAGTATGGATTATATGAATTTATTTGGGATGATATTTCATGAAAAAAATTGGTTTTAAAGTTTTAATAAATAAGAATAAGTGGTGCCCTTTTGTAATGAACTCAGTGGGCCGCTAGCCCAAAAAACTCGGCCATGCCGAAGCCCAACCCTATGGAAAATAGAAGGACCCCACCCGAAGGAAGATAATAGACACCCAACTCTTTCTGAACCAGATAACACATGGTAGGTACTGGTCCCTGCATGGCGAAGATTTAAATCACCTCCCCCACAACTTGAACCCGTGACCACAGTCTTAACACCCAACCGAGAAGCATTACAAGTAACACTAAGAAGTGGTACTCGTAATGCTTCCCAGTTGGCTGTTAAGCCTATGGTCATAGGTTTGAGTTGTGGGGAAGGCAATTTAAATTCTTATCAGGCAGGATATAATACCTGCCATGTGTTATCTGGGCCAGAAAGAGGTGGGGGTCTGTTATCTGCCTTTGGGTGGGGGCCTACTATATCATCCAAAGGGCTGGGCTCAGGCATGATTGAGTTCTTTGGGCTAGCATCCCACTGGGTTCATTACAACTTTTATAAGAGATAAGATGAACACTCTTGGAATTCCTCAAAATATTAAATTAATATAAATTAATATTCAATTCAAAATGGATCCAAACTGATTAATTTTGAATATATGATGATTTTGGGTCTAAATAATCTTATAAAATAAAAATAAAATAAGTTTTTACTATTTTTTATCCTTATCTTTTGGTTTTAACCCCTCATTAAACCAGTTTAAACTTACCGTGACAACGAGATTTTTTACACTTTGAGGGAATAAATAATTACTATAAATTAAAAAGGACCATAAATGGACCATGGTTGATATTATAAACCATATCCAAGTTATTTGGATGAATATAAATTTTTTAATAATTTTATATCATTTATTAAAATATTATTTATTATAAAATATCTTTAATATCAATTTATTGATCTATTCCTTACCTTGACTTTCATAATAACATGACAAAAATTAAAATTCAAAAAATTATTTTATTATATCTATAAAATTTCATTAAAATCTATAAAATTCATTGATTACATTATTTTTTTAAAATTATATCACTTTTAATATTTTTAATACCATTTATTTTATTTTTCCATTAAATGAATAATTATCGTGTTAATGTTGTATAATTTTTTCAGATAATTATTTATTTACTAAAAATAAAAAACAAATTACCATAATTAAATAAATAATTTATATTTCAAAATAATATTTATAACTGAACATATCCTCTGGTTAAACCTATGTTAAAATATTATAGTTATTAAAAATGAGAATGTGACATGTTTGACTTTTCTTGAAATAAAATACTATAAATGTCATAATCTCATAAAAATGGATAGAAAATGACATATAAAAAAACATCGGATGATTATGGATGGAATTTAATCATTAAATAATATTAATTCACGAGTTAGGGTCATTTTCAAAACACATAAGTTTTAAAATTTAATTTAAAATTAAACCGACAAAACACAATGAAAAGTGGTTTTTTAGAAAAATGTCCTTTTAAAATATAAAATGTTTTTATACTAAATTAAAGTATATAATTCATTTTAAAAAACAAAAATTGGATTATTTTAAATAAAAAGGAACTAATTATATTTTAAAACTAATACAAAATGTAATTTTACTTTATTAATAATTTCAAATAAAATATAGTTTCCAATCACACATTAGTATTTTCTCCATTCATTGAAAAATTAATATTTTCATAAAATTATAGAAAATTAATTATAATATAATTTTGAAATTTTGAATTAAAAAATGAAATTAGTTTTTTAAAATTTATAAAAAATAATTATAGTATTCACTCATAAAAATCAAGAAAACCCATTTTTGAAGAAAACATATTTTTGAAGAATAAAATTACTTTTCTAAAAACCAAGTGCTTGTTTACAAAGCATTAATTAATACCTTAGAAATGAGTATAAACATTATAAATTTAATAAGGTGTTTCATAATATTTATTTCTAGTAATTCAACAGTTAGGTTTTAATGTTCATATAATAATATTTCATTATTTTATTAAGCTTGGTGTTGCGTATCTTGTACACTATCAAACACTGTCTTTCCATTTAAAATATGAGGATATTAAAATAGGAATATCAACCATTTCAGAAAAGGTGGTGAGATTTAGCATATAAACTTATGATTGGATATTAGGCTTCAAGACTTATAGGTATTTTTGAGCCTTCAAATTATCATTCATCATCACATCATGAGTGGAACAAACCAACTCCACAAAATGGTTGGTGTACTTTATCTCCAAAAAATCACCCTACTGAAGGAGAGGAACTCTATGTAATTCACAATCATAAATTATTATAGACAGAACCACTAAAATAAAATGGTCTTGAATACTTTACACTCGAATCCTATATGCCGATTCACATAAACCATAGATTTCTACCACCTCTTTTGAGGACCCTTGATCTTAAAAGCAGTGCACTTTACCTCGGAAAATTTAGGTGTCTCCATGAAATCAAATACTTGATCAATCTTTTCAAACAAGTCATTTTCCTCTAAAATTTAATTCACACCCTTAAAATAACAGGGCTTTCATCATAGGAACTCTTTCACTCAATCCCTATCTTTTCTAGCTCATGGTTTCACCTCTTTAACTTGGTTTTGAACATTTAGTACATTTTGACCCATGAAATGAACTACCCTCATGAAAACCTTGATAATATTTTTATCTATAGGAGGATTCCCTTGAGGATAATTTCTCACTGTATCCTCTCAAAGAATCATAGGAAGATATTTGAGAGGAATGAATATATATATAAAAAATATAAAGAAAATATCAAAAAACAAAACAATCTTAGCTTATACCAATAAAATATAACTATAAACTAAGATCTAGATTAAAACCCAACATATAAGAAAAAAAAACCAACATCCCATGATGACTTAAGGCTCATTAAGATGATATTTAGACATGTACTTATTTTTACAACATACCCATTAATCCTTGAAAATCCCATCTCTTGTCTACCAAACATCCCAAGATAATAATAATTTAGGATAAAAATCCAATCATACCAAATTTTCAGGAACCTAACCGAACAACCCATCCAACTAGGTTCTAAACCGGTCAACAACAAGATTAAAAGGGTGTTCCTAATCCCTATAGTATAGTTACTAGCACCCAAGAATCCAATAACAATAAGAGGGAACAATTTTCCTAACCTGAGACAACCAACATGGAATAAATTTAGATAATAATAACAAGGAATGAAATATTCCATAAGGATAAACCAGTATTATAGTGATAAAATTAAGAAGACAATCCAAAACCAAGGTAAATATACAAGAACAAAACCAAAATCAACCCAAACTACCGAAAACTACTCCATGTGATATTTGGAAAACATCCCACTACCTCATCACCAACTACCCATACCCAACTAGCATGAAACCTCACCGCTTCACTCTAGTTCCTTTCCATTTCCTATATTAGAAAAAACAAGGTCTATAGACCCCAGAGGGAGTGTTTAGGTTGTGAGCTAAATAGGCTCAATGTTCCATATAAAATATTTTTCAAGTAATCTCAGTATTCTCATTATGTGAAATACATGTCATGATAAAATGATTTTGGCATTTATATCTAAAACATGGTAAAAAATTTCCCATTATTAAAGTTCTAAAACATATTCCATATAACATAGGTTAAAGAATATTTTCAAATACATAGTTTATCAAATCACGCATCATTTATCCATATCAAAACCAAATCCAAATAAATAAAAGTATAATGAGTATCACCCCTAGGATTACATAGGTTTGGGATATCTAGGTCTCTCATACATCAATAATCAAGTTAATAATTAGTGTGCATAATCAAATACCTAGAACAAACAGGTACTAGGTAACAAAGGAACATCCCATGAGTGAAACCCCTACAATGTTAAAGAATCAAGTACCTAGAATATTAGAGCCTAGGGAATAGAGGAACATCCCAAGAGTGAACCCCCAATAGACACAAGGATAAAGAACAACACTAAACCCCCTCATAGGGAAAAAAGTCTATCATGTGAAGCATATGTTAAAAAATTTCAAAAAGATCATATCATTTCACAAATTATTTACAAATAACCCTTTTCCATAAAAAAATGCTTTCAAAACCGCTTTCTTTTACCAAAACAAGGAAAAACCCATATTTTTTTCAAAAATAATTTATGCATTCATATAAAGAATATTAAGGATCATTCCAATCATATTTTATAAAGAAAGTTATAAAACTAGAGCATGTTTGGTTCACTAAACATTGGCTAGAGATAAAACCACCTACCTCACACTTGGATTCATATTGAAATGAATATGGAATCCAGAACCAAGAAGGAAAATGGATTTAACATTAGTAAGATGAGGTATTGAACCAAGTACCACACATTACTAAACCATAAATCCATATCCTCAAGATCAAGGATACAAGGTAAGAACACACCAAAAAGGTTCCCACACAATGATAAAGGAAATCCAACATCTATCTCCCTTACTATGATATACTAGCAAGCAAGAGTAAGAATTGAGCTGATAGGATCCAAATTCACAAAAAGAACAAAAAAAGATCAAGTAAACTAGATCACCCATAGGAGAATGGTCATAAAATATCTTCCAATACTCATTCGATTCAAAACCCTAGATCTGAAATGAAATAGGTAGGCTTAATAGAGGAGAAATTTGATTAAAAAACAAATTAAAAACCCTCCTAAATATTCTCTATGTTTTGATAAACAAGTGTATTTGATTTCTAAAAAACAAGTGGCCAATTTTGATACTTTAAATTAAAAAACATACACCACCATGATGTGGTGGTCATTCATCAATCCCGCGGTGGCCTTGGTGGAAACTCTCTATGGTTCCCTAAACACTTGACCCCAAGACCTTGGGTGCTTTGGTCTGACCATAGACTCCACCATGAACATGGAAAGGATTTGTGGATATATTGAAAAGGTAAACAACCAACATACTATGCTCTAGAAAACACCCTTCACTAGGCATGGTGGTCATATTCATGGAATATAGGTGCTTCATAGGTACACCATAACCTATGATAAAATTGTGGTTTCATGATCCCCTCCCTACAAAGATACCTGCATGAGGTGAGAGAGACAATGAACCCCATGTACCACCTCTTGTAGGCCTCGGGTTGGCGACTAGCACCAAGGGTACAAAAATCTCATGAAATAAGAGGAATTACCCTTTATAATAATACGTGATCGGGAGATAAGATGAATCATCCACAAGAAAATCCATGAAATAATATAAAAAGAAACCAAAACCATACCAAATTAATGTATAAATAAAATTGATAAAGATAAAAGTATCCAAAAGTAAATACCAAAAAGGAAAAAAACTAAAGCAAGAACACAACAACTATCTCAAGATATGATCTAGTATTGTCCTAAACGATCCATGTATTCCTCTTGGAAACCTGAAAATTATATTATATACATAGGGTGATCATAAAATTATACTCATTATGAAAACCAAAGTCTCTCATGAACATGTGAAAGAAGAATACTAGTGCATCTGTGAAAAAACAATGAAATCAATGACACCTAAATAGGTCAACTATCCATCCTAACATCACTAAGGCATGATCACCAATTAACGCAAGCCAAGTATAGTAACTATAAGGCCCCAGCCTTAAACCTTACTTAATCTTGAGTTATTACAAGATTACACATTGAGGATCTTTTCAGGTTTAGAGTTTTAGAGAATTAGATCATGAAACTTGCATTACATTCCACATTTAAACAAAGTGGTTACATAAAAGACAGTATTCATTCTTCCCATCAACAAAAAAATATTTAAAATAAAACATGGATTCTTTCTTGAAACATCCTTGACACTATCATCCCATCATGTACCTTTCCCTTGACCTGTGAAAAACATTTCAAAAACTTGGGATGAGCATAAAAAGCTCAGTAAGGGTTATAAAAATATGGAAAGGAAACATGAGTTCATATATACATAAGAATGAAATCATAATTTACCCATAAAACATAGGAACTTTAACATACCTCATCAAATCATGAATAAATCATAGAAATCATAAGACATAAAAGGTAACTTGAGGCATTCATAACATTCTTACGTAGGGAGTAACCCTCTTGGTTACGTTTGGAATACCCACCACAGTATATTCCCTAAATCTCTTCGGAGAAACCTTAACATTTCAATCCTTCGCGTTACCCAATGCATTGGAGAGGTATATCAGGCTCACCCGCCCTTAGTTTATCACGGATCCACCCGTATTCATAATAATGACCAAGAACCTCAACATAATCATATCACATAAAACATGCATAAAGGAAACATAACATTTCCACCTTTTAATCACAAGATATCAATACAACACATTGATATAAAAACATTATGAAAACCATTTTCAATACCAAAATAAAAGAAAAGTAAAACATGGTATTTATTTTTCTTTTAAAAAGAAGGCATGGCTTGTAGAGGAAGCCGAAACTCAAATAATGGTCATGATGGCGGAGAAGTCGTTGTCGCCGCATACGTACGACAAAAACATTCCCTTTTGTCGTTTAATAAAAACTTTGTATAAAAAATATTCCTTTTGAATAAACATAAAAGTCAAAGGGGTTTATACACCATATAAAAGAAGGTTGTGTATAAAACAGAATATGCCTCAATGAAAGGAGATTGAGACGAAGTCCCTTACAAAGACGGTATCCTTGGTTTAAGGATAAATCAATTACATAATTATGTGTGAAAAACGAATACACCAAATATAAGTGGATATTAAGTGTAAAATAATCAAAGGTCATTCACACATATTCAAAGGATGACATATTCAATAACTACATGTTGAACCCAAAGAAATCGAAATTGGGTTAAGAAGTTCCCTTGATATCCTAACGACGTCACATCAAAATTAGTTGATGAGAGATAAAAAAAGGGTATATCATCACTTGGACATAAAATTTACATCAATAAGGATATATGAGAACATATCCCAACATAACAATATGTAAATTAAAAGACCCAACAAAAGAAGTCTTTTAAAAAGAGGAGGGTGAAAGGTTCCCTTACCGACATGGGTATCTTTCGAAACATACACCTCATGAAAGAAGGACAATACAACATTGATATAAATACTCATAAAAGAAATTATATTACACAATGAGTAAAATAATGGGAAGTACATACACCACTAAAAGGAAATTATGGCAAATGTAGCATAAATCTCACGGGAATAAAAGTGAGATGAAAAATCCCTTACGAAAACTCGGCAGCCTAACGACGCCACATAAAACTTACAAAAATAGATTGATGAGATCAAATAGGGTATCTCATCATATTAACTTAAAGTTTATAGAAATAGGAATATAAAATAACATCCCCCAACATAAAAAAGTGGAGCTTAAAAGAAGTGACATAAAGGAGAGTACTTAAAAAGAAAGAGAGAGGTTAGATCTCTAACGAAAATTTGGCAGCCTAACGACGCCACTCAAAACTTCCAAAATGGCTTGATGAGAGAGAATAGAGTATCTCATCACATGAACATAAAAATTACAGTAAGATTAATATAAAAGAACATCCCAATAACAAGAAATATGAGCTTTAAAAGGAATGACATAAAAGAGTGTACTTAAGAAGAAAGAGTGGAGTAGGATCCCTTACCTCAAGTCCAACTTGTCTTGTTCATTTCTTTATATTCCTGAATAATAAACTTTGGTCAATTAATAATTGACTAAGTACCTCCTTTATAGATTATTATTCAGTTCATATCACATATTATAATGTTATAATAATTGTTTAATAATGTTAGTTCATATCAGACGTTTTTGCCGATGTTTGGTACATGAGTCAAAAATGAACTTGTTTGAAAAAAGATTGCCCATGTAGTTATAAGTAAATAATTTCCAGAATAGTATTAATGATTAAAATATCATATATATCCAGTAAATATTCATTTTATACTATTCCATATCATTTGGAGATAAAAAACGAAAAGCACCGTTCATGGAGACGGTAGGCCGTACGTACGCATGAACGCTACTTTCATTTTTTGTCATATTAATGGAATTAAAAAAATGAGAGAGTTATATATATGTTATAATTACAGAATGATATCCATAATTTATATGTAATATATTACATATATATCCATTATATATATGTACTTATAATATTACATAACATTTTGAGATAAGAAATGAAATGTACCGTTCATGGAGACGGTAAGCCGTACGTACACATGAACGCTACTTCCATTTATATTTCATATTTAATGGAATTAAAACATAATGATACATAATATTATTTTAATTCCAGTATGGTATCATATATAATATCATTAAATATATCCTTTATACGTACCACATATGGTATTAACGAATCAAATCACTTTGAGGGGGCGGTAGTCCGCACTTCCTTAAATGAAGATATCGCGTTTACCCATAATGGAACCATAAATGAAAAATACAGAAGCTTAAGTAAAACATAAACATATTAGATATCATATATAAATATAGAGTCATCTTAATGGCCACCTTTGAAGGTGTTAGAAGAATGTTGAACAATCATCGTTTTGGGAGGCAGAAATTCGCCATCCACAGAAATAATATGTTCTTTAACCATTAGATGTAGGTGTGTGTAAGTGTAGCTCAAATAATTATTATAACAAAATCATAGTATATTGAAGATACTTTATTTGTTACAAAATAAATGAATAAAAAGATTTTAGGGGGTTGGAGAAGCAAAATAAAACAAAAGGACACAAGTGAAGACATTACCTTAAAATCGGGTAACTCCCTTTGGTTTGAGCTCAAAAGCTTCCTTGGGAAGACTTATGCCCAAAGTGAGGCTTCAAGGAGTAATATAGGGAAGTGTAGAGACAAAATGGGCAGGGTTTGGACGAGCCAAAGGCTTTGGGAGTGTGGGTAAGGAGGTAGAGGTGGGGGCCTTTTATAAGAGGAGAGGAGGGGCACTCTTGTAAAGTTACAAAATGTTACTTTATTTTCAAGAGTTTCGGATTTTAAAGGTCACACATTGATGTATTTTGAGTATAAGGTGATAAGGGTTCGAAATACACTCATACAATAGGTTTTGAATATGTGTAGGTCTTAGATATTACATTATCTTTCCATTTTATTTAAATTGTTAAATAATGAGGTCATCGCTACATCATCATGATGTCATAAATAAGTTAATTTATTTAATGTATAAAAATTATAAAAAAATACTATGATGTAGAAAATATTTTTATCTTTTCAATTACTATTTATAGTAAAAAATAGGACTTGTATAAACCCATGTAAATTTTTTTTTAGTAAAACATCTCATGTTTGTGTCATTTTTACTTTAACATTAAATAAAAAGATATTTATTTCATTTTCCAACAAAAGTGGCTCCATGGGGTCCCCAAGTTGACCCATGGATTTTCTTGGTCGTCCATGACACATTAAATTATGTTAGGACATGTTTCTAGGTCATTTCAGTTTATTAAAACATTATTCTTACCATAAACTACACTAATTAACTCTAATCGCGATTAAAAACTTAATAAGTTACTATTCAACAAAAAATTATTTTTATCCCATTGAACCACATTTTACTTATTAATGACAATAATTTATTTCAGATTTTTGAAATTCAAAACACAAAGATGGCAAAATTTCATTGAAACGGAAAAATCAGTTTTTATAAGTACCACTTAGTGGTTTCACTATTCATCAAAAATTGAAGTTTTACAGAAAAATCCAAAAACTTCACCCTAAGATATATTTGATATTCTGAATTCAAAAATTAAGTCTATTTTACAAAATTAAAAACATATAAGTCACATTAATTAATTTAATAATTAATTCCCGTTGTCAGAGAAAATAGCGTGTTTTTATGAAACAATAAGTATCAAAAGATTGACACTAGTTTAAGTCTGATTTCAAAGTGAAATTAATTCCAACGACCACTATTGGATTTAATGGTAAAAATATATTCTAATTTCACTTTAAAACCAATTCAAAAGATAATATAATCATATAAATAATTTATATTAAAAAGAGGTTTTGAATTAAAATACAACATTTTACACTATTCATTAAAAAAATGAACTTTATCGGAAAGATACCAAAAATTTACACAAAGTAAATTTTGATGTCCCGATTCTTAAGAAGAGGTTTATTTGGTCCAATAGAATGTATAAGAGTAAACAAAACTATATTTAATGACGGTTCGCCATCAAAAGGCGATAAGTGAACCTTTAGTGAAAACTAGGGCATATACGCCTAAAATTGAATTCTTTCCCTATTTTAAGCCTTTATCTTTTATTGGATAAATGTAAAAACATTTAAAAACATATATAATCATATTTTAGTTATTTCTATCCATTCCCGCCAATACAACGGCTACATGTTAACTACCATTTAAAATAATATTATTTTATTATTAGAGTGCAACGTAAGATTCCCAAGAAACTCGTTGTTGCATGTTGGGTACGCCATCGAGCATAGAATCCCCTTTAAAGTCATATTAATATTTTATTCACAAATATGGATAAATATGAAAATGTCATATTCTTTATTTACCTGGGGTGTTACATCCTTCCCCCCTTTTGGGAACTGCGTCCTCGCAATTTTTAAAATTGAGCTTGGAAACATCCTTGAAAGTCCCACATCGGAACAAGAGTCAGTAAAACAATCACTTTAAAATAAAGGAAGATAAGTACAGAGGTCACCCGAGTTAACCCATACTAGGATTCCGTGTAGAAAAACATGGACATGAAAGAAAAAGAAAAGGGTCATGTTCTTGAGGGAGAGTGATAGTAAACATGTCTAGGAGAAAGTTAACCATAAGAAAATCACAAACTTGTGATGGGTTAAACGGTATTCGATTCCCCAGTAGGGAAAGTTAATAGACAACATTTTTGTTTTAAGTTACTTTTTATTGAGGAATTTATTCATAAGGAAACATAATCACTTATCATGTTGACTTTCAACTTTTACTAGATTCCTTAATCAAACTCATATTTTTTTCCAAAAGACGAGTATTTAGGGAGACTTGTTCGCATTAAGAGTACTATAATCAACTTCTAGAGAATCACCTAATCCACCAAAGAGAACTATATACTTCCCATATATTTAGACCTTAACCAAAACCAAAACAAAAAAGGTTAGTACAAGGTCAGATAATCCAGAAAAGGATAACCCTTTAAAAAGAAAATCTATGCTTAATCTCCAAAATTTGTCCAACAAAACCCAAAGTTCAACAAGGACCATCCGATAAACAATTTGTCCATAAAATTCTTCAAAGTAAACCAATCTAAGATTGAAACCCAAATATTTGAAGGATTTAGTCACATAGTCTTCCAAGTTAAATCATAAAATTTATCTCCAAACAACATCAGTTGCTCCTAAAGTCTCATATTGAAAAGTAATTAACCTAATCACATATCCTCCATGATAGGTTAATAATTTTCATAAATAACCCAAAATCAACTTACTCTTAATTCATAAAATCATATAAATAAAAAGAATCAGTCAAACTAACTAGGGACTTCACGTAGTCCAGTGGTAGGCGATAAATACCAGTCGCACTTTGGTTGTTGGTTCGATTCCCGGAGCTTTGTCCGACGCGACGGGTAGTCACACGGTCTGCGTGTTGTCCTTTTTCCAAAACTATATAATTCTCAAATCATTCCCCAAAAAGAGATAAAATCATCAAAAATAACCATAACATAATTTAACCTCAATTTTATCTGATGCCTTTCACTTCCATCATAACATATAGTAACCTATAATTACCTCAAAAGTAAGGATCATATAAACTCTAATGGTTACCTTTATAATTATTACCTGAACTTCCACATCAATTGGTCATCTTGTACATGATGCATTAAAGATCATACCAAGGTTCAAGTGGTTGATCATGACTCCTTGATAGTTGGTTTAGAAGAACCACAAGTTTCCTCATTGAATCCCCCATTTTATCTAGTATCTTAATTATAGAACCACCACAGTTTCCTTCAAACCTGTTGTCTCTTTGGTGCCTGCTAGATCCATCCATTCACTAAAAACAGAAATGTCAGTGTGAGTATATCAATAAAACCATCATGTACTAATGAGGAAGGTAAACAATAAGATACACTTACTCATTCACTTTATCTAAAACTAGGACTCTTTCTGAAATCCTAACCATTATGGTAATGCCACTTATGCTTAAAGAATACCCTAACCTCTAAAGTTATCTAAACTGAACTTCGATACCAACTATAAGGCCCCAGCCTTAAACCTTACTTAATATTGAGTTATTACAAGATTACACATTGAGGATGTTTTCAGGTTTAGAGTTTTAGAGAATTAGATCATGAAACTTGCATTACATTCCACATTTAAACAAAGTGGTTACATAAAAGACAGTATTCATTCTTCCCATCAACGAAAACATATTTAAAATAAAACATGGATTCTTTCTTGACACATCCTTGACACTATCATCCCATCATGTACCTTTCCCTTGACCTGTGAAAAACATTTCAAAAACTTGGAATGAGCATAAAAAGCTCAGTAAGGGTTATAAAAATATGGAAAGGAAATATGAGTTCATATATACATAAGAATGAAATAATAATTTACCCATAAAACATAGGCACTTTAACATACCTCATAAAATCATGAATAAATCATATAAATCATAAGACATAAAAGGTAACTTGAGGTATTCATAACATTCTTACGTAGGGAGTAACCCTCTTGGTTACGTTTGGAATACCCACCATAGTATATTCCCTAAATCTCTTCGAAGAAACCTTAACGTTTTACTCCTTCACGTTACCCAATTCATTAGAGAGCTATATCGGGCTCACCTGCCCTTAGTTTATCACGGAACCACCCGTATTCATAATAATGCCCAAGAACCTCAACATAATCATATCATATAAAACATGCATAAAGGAAAAATAACATTTCCACCTTTCAATCACAAGATATCAATACAACACATTGATATAAAAACATTATGAAAACCATTTTAAATACCAAAATAAAAGAAAAGTAAAACATGGTATTTATTTTTCTTTTAAAAAGAAGGTATGGCTTATAGAGGAAGCCGAAACTCAAATAATGGTCACGACGGCGTAGAAGTCATTGTCACTGCATACGTACGAAAAAAACATTCCCTTTTGTCGTTTAATAAACACTTTGTATAAAAAAGATTCCTTTTGAATAAACGTAAAAGTCAAAGGGGTTTATACACCGTATAAAAGAAGATTGTGTATAAAACAGAATATTCCTCAATGAAAGGAGATTTCACTAGTGCAGAAAACGTTTTTTACGTCGGTTATTTTTCATTTTTTATGTCGGTTTCTAGCCGACGTTAATACGTGCGATGTTATAAATAAGGTTTTTGACGTCGGTTATTTAAAAACCAACGTCAAAAACATAAAATCGCGATGTTTATCACGTCGGTTATTTTAGAACCGACGTGATAAAGAAAATGGGAAGGGTTTATCACGTCGGTTATTTAACAACCGACGTGATAAAAGGCCTGGAAAATGGTTTATCACGTCGGTTATTAAACAACCGACGTGATAAACAGGGGTGAGGGGGGTTTATCACGCCAGGTCTATAAGAACCGACGTGATAAATCGGGGTGAGCGTGGTTTATCACATCGGTTCTTATAAAACCGACGTGAAAAACCGGGGGAGGGGGGTTTATCACGTCGGTTATTATATAACCGCCGTGATAAACCGGTGGGAGGCGGTTTATCACATCAGTTATTGAATAACCGACGTGATAAAACATTTTCCAAGCCTTTTATCACGTCAGTTATTGAATAACCGACGTGATAAACCATTCTCCAGGACTTTTATCACGCCGGTTATTGAATAACTGACGTGATAAACCATTCTCCGGGCCTTTTATCACGTCAGTTATTAAATAACTGACGTGATAAACCATTCTCCAGGCCTTTTATCAGGTCGGTTATTAAATAACCGACATGATAAACTATTTTCCAGGCATTTTATCACGTCGGTTATTAAATAACCGACGTGATAAACTATTTTCCAGGCATTTTATAATGTCGTTTATTTAATAACCGATGTGATAAACCCATTTTTTTTAAACAGAATGTAGTCATCTTCTCTCCACCAGAATCAACCAGAAAACAAATCAAGAAATCATACCAAAAAAACAGAAGTAGATCAAAATTAAGCATGTACATTGATAACATATAAAACTTACCCCCTAGACAGCCCCCACCCTCATTTATACCCCATGGAAAGCCCTCCCCCACCCTGTTGGAGACCTCACCCTCATGTATACCCCCTGGACAGCCCTCCCCCACCCCATTGGAGCTCCCACCCTCATGTATACCCCTTGGACAACCCTCCCCCACCCCATTGGAGCCCCCACCACACTCCTGGACTTCCCCCGACCCCCGGACACCCCCAAAAACCCCTCGACAACCCCCCACCCACCTGAATAGAACCCCCTCACCCCCTCACCCCACTTGATAGCCCCACCACACCCCTGGACAGCCCTAAACACCCCTGGACAACCCCCACCCCTGGACAGCACTCCCACACCCCTGGACCGCCTTCCCACACCCCTGGACATCCCTTCCACCCCCAGGACTGTCCCCCCACCCCACCGGACATCCCTCCCAGACCGCTGGACACCCCCCAACCCCACTGAACACACCCCCACACCCTTGGAACCCCTCCCCCACAGACCCAAATCCATACCAGAAAAACCATCAAAAGTAGACCAAAACAAGAAGTAGAGAAAAATTAAACATTCACTTATATAACATTCAAAACTTACACTGTCAACTTCAAAAAAAAACTAAATCCAACCTAAAAAACTACCAAATACACAATTAAAACGACAATATTCAAAATTACATTTTACATTACAAACAACTAAAATTCAATCAAACCTGTAAAATAATTTGACCACTCCACTTGTACATGTTTGATGTCTTCAGCAGTATAGGGTTGAGGGTCATCAAAAAGCTACAAATGAAAAAGAAGATAGTTAACGTGTATAATGAATAAATCAAATTGAAATATTATGGCAAAGTTTAAGAGGAAATCGTACCAGGTCAAAATTCACAACTGTCCCAGTTGTTATTATTTCATACATAAATCTTAACATATAATATCCGCATTCGATGACGCCTTGTTGTTCATGAAAATTATGTTTGAATGAGTGTAAATTCAATATATTATTTTTATGTAATAAATCAAAAAGTATAAATTATAAATAGGAAATTTACCTTCGCATTTACATATTTGATCTTTGTATTTCTTTTCTTTGTGTTTTTTCAAAAGTAGGCCTATGCACTGTTAGAAAATAATATGAATGGGGTAAATTTAAAATTCATTATAATATATAAAACTATTGAGAAATTGAAACTTACTTTTCCAATATATTCTTAAAACTTTCCCGCACATCACCATGAATAGAGCATATCCAATAAAGAGCTTTCTCCCTTGGGCAAAAAATCCCTAACATCCAATGATCACTGATAAAAGGAAATTTAATGTTAGTGGTTTTTTATGTTAAAAGATAATTAACTCTTTGAGAGAAATGTGTTTCATACCTCTCACAAAAAGGCATCATCCAACATTGTGTGATTATATTCTTTTCAAATCTTTCAACAATATAAACCATTCTTTGTTCTTCATTCAATGCACATGTTTCAGGGGAAATCAATTGCGGGTCCATGAATCCATATACTTCTATCATCTCATTCCTCTCACAAATTTTATAAAGATACCTAATACAAAACATACATAAGTATACATTTTTAATAAATATAACTCAGGGAAAAGGTGTTAAGACTTACATGGAAAAAATTTTCACCACGTTGATGCCCAACTTATCTCCAGTAACAAGATCCATGATATCAGTTTTTGTAATCCCCACACTTATTTCACATCCACAAACATGAGATTCCATTGGAAACTCATTAAAACCCAACAACAAATGTGAATATCTTGAAAATCTGTCAAGACCATTGGAATCTGTATATGATGTCATAGCCTGTTGTCTTTGTTGTTGTCTATACAGTATTTCTTTACCTTTGAAGTATTCCTGTGAAAAAAAATTTGAAAAATATAGTAGTTTTCAAATGATAAAACAACTTTAATAAAAAAATAAAATAAAAGATATAACATTCATACCTCTATGGTAATGAGTCGAAGAAGTCTGGATGGCCAAAATAAAAAATGGCCGATACTCTGTCAAACTGTCGCCACCTCATATGTAGGTATTGGTACCCTAGCTGATCTATCTATAATATCCTGTACAGTGACCCTCTGATTCTCTACTTCTAATTGTTGATGATGAACTGTATCTCCTATACAATATACCAACCCGTATGCTACTATATGATGTTGAGAATCATCAACATACAACTCGCAATATGTAGGAAGCTGCGACGGAGGCGTAGGATAAAAAATGGGGTCCGCAGGCTGAGGTGGGGGAGTGGGAGCTACTGGCGGAGGTGGAGGATAAATAATGGGGTCTGCAGGGGGAGGTGGAGGAGTGGGAGTTGCAGTCTAAAATTGTCTTTGCATTTCTGCAAACATAGACTGCACCGACTCTCTAATCTTGTCCTCCATCGCCGCATAAATATTTTGAACTTCAGACTCCAAGGATTCTATTTTTTTATAAACCCCCTCAATGTTAGAAGTTGAAGAACTTGGAAACACTTTTCTTACCGATACACCTTACAGATATCCTCTTACACGACCAGGATGTTCGGGCCTTCCCAATGCTGCAAATAAAATATCTTCCCTCCCAGTAGATGTAAATGTCCCCTCTGAACTCTGCTCCTCAAGAGAGTCCTGTATTAATTAATTGAACATTTCAGAAATGATTGAAACTTATATGAAGAAAAAAGTTAACTTAAATAAATTAAATAGATATCTTACAATCCTCTCAGCTACGATTCTCGATTCTTCCGAAAGATATTGCCCTTTTTTTCCCTTCCAATCTCTCTTCCATTTTTCATGTCTAGATGGAGGGGATGGAGGGGCCACCTCTACAGATCTTGAAGACTCAGCTCTTAGTTGTTGAAATTTTTCCGCCATCATTTTTTCTTCCAATAATGCATACCCTCCCCGAGATAAACTATGAGGGTATACATTTTTAGATTGGATCTCCTGATGAGCTTTCCTTGTTTGCTGTAATTTAAGAATAAGAAATCATTAACAAAACATTAATAAAATCATTTATATAAGAAAGTTTATAAAAGTTTACATTGCCCTTACCAGAAATGACTCTTTTTTTATACTTTCAAAAATCTATCTCCATGTGTCTTCATCTATAAAAGGATATATACGACATGGATTATCATGACTCCTATGACCATAAATGAAATTAGATGAGAGGGTTGATTTGAAATCCATTCATCTCCTGGTAGCCAACGATAATCATTTCTTCCTAACTCCTCCAGTGTCAGGAATATCAAATGTCATCTGATAAAGAAGAGGTTAAACATATTATATATACTAGAAACATTACAAGAATGGTCAAACAATGTCAAAAGATCTTACCAAAATTGTCTCCCACAACTGAGAGATAATCGCTTTATCCACACCTCTCCAATCATCATACATAATGCTTACTTTGGTCTTATCCTGAGTTGCAACAAAACTCTTAAAATCTTTGGCATTCGGGCCTCTAGGAATATCATCGTCATCAAACTCAACAACTATCCTCTGATCCTACATACGGGAAAGTGATAATTTTGGTAAACGTGTGCACCCACGTTTACCAACCTTTGAACTCTTTGTCGTAATAGGAGCATGTGAATGTTCATCCCCCGAGGTATGACCAGCAGTATGCTCCTCTCCAGAATCATGTGGTTGATCATCTGAATGATCTGTCATTATCCTTCAAATAAAAAAAATAAATGTCAGTTCACAAATATACAAATTCAAATATTTTAATACTACTGTAATCAGAAAATAGAAAAGTGTACTAAGTTACATAATAGTAAACATTGGTAATATGGTAAGCATGTTAAACAATGGTAAAGATGGCAAAGATGGTCAAGATGGTCAAGATGGTAAAAATGGTAAACCTGGTAAACATTGTAAACATGGTAAAGTAATTGTCAGTGAACAAAAATAAGCATTTTAAAATTCATGTAATGGTTATAAACATGATAAAGTAAACTAAACAAACTTAAAACAAACAAAAACATATACTTATTTTATTTTAAAACATGTTTTTATAAATAAAAAACTTACAATATCTAACATTTATGGAAAAAATAAATGTAAACAAGAAATAAACATATGTTACCTATAATTTTAGGAATGTACAAATGGATTGTTTTCCCAAATTCCTTTATCGTGATCGTTCCTTATGGAACAAACTATGTCTTCAACATGATCATCATTATGTTCTGTTAATATTTCCATGGAAGTAGGGATCTCACATAAATCAGCATATTCATCAAGTTCATCCTCACCAACATATTGTTTTTTCCCTTGTAAAACAACAGCCCACTGCATATCTGATTGATCTACAACATAGAAATTGTTTTTTACATGTGTTTCCATTATAAAAGAATCAGCTGTGTCTTCCAATCTATTCAGATTAACAAGTGTCATTCCAAATTCATTGTGTCTGACACTGTTGTTACCGTTAAACCATTTACAGTTAAAAACGGGAACTTTAATTTTAAAGTAATCAACCTCCCATATGTCTTAAATCACTCCATAATATGCACTTGATGCAGAAATTGGGTTTTTGTCCTTAGCACTTGAAAAATGAATTGCTTCTGCAAACACCAATACACCACTATTCTGAACTGCACTTATGTTGTCCTGAGCTTTTGTATGAAATGTATAACCATTAATGTCATAACCGGACCATGTTATCACATTTAAACATGGACCACCCACTATCCATTTTAATGTATCTGATACATCTGATCTACCAAGCAATGTCTTTTTAATCCATGACAAAAAAGTTTTGTTGTGCTCATTCAAAATCCACATTTCTTTCTTCTTTGGATGACATTGTTTCAACTCATTAATATGAAATGTGATATACGGTTGAGCATCAGCTATGTTATTCAAGATGTATGATTCTAACTTCTTCATCTGTTCAGCTGACAATGATTTGACTTTCAAGCCGCGAATCCCCTTTCCCTCGTTATTAACTCGTTCATGGCGAGATGGAGGCAAACCTATGTGTTGCGCCGCAGCCAAGTAGCTCGTACAAGACTCTGCTACCTCCTCAGAAATATACTTTTCAATAATGGAGGCTTCAGGTCGATATAGATTTTTAACATACCCCTTTAATATTTTCATATACCTTTCAAAAGGATACATCCAACGAAGATTTACAGGTCCACAAAGCTTTATTTCTCGAACCAGATGAATCATTAAATGCACTATTATATCAAAAAAAGTTGGAGGAAAATACATTTCCAATTGACAAAGTATAAAAATTGCATCCTTTTACAAAATGTTCAAAGCATTCACATCAATCGCCTTGTTACAAATTGAATTGAAAAAATAACACAACTTCATTATAGTCTTTCTGACACGAATGGGCAATATTCCACACAAGGCAATTGATAGAATTTGTTGCATCATGACGTGACAATCATGTGATTTCATACCTATCAACTTCAAGTCCTTCAATGAGACAAAATTTTTTACATTAGAAGAATAACCTTGAGGCACTTTGGTATCATGAAGACACTGACAGAAGCTAATTTTCTCCCTCTTCGATAATGTATGACAAGCCCGGGGAAGAAATGTTCGTCTTCCTTTAAGAGTGGGAGCTAACTCCAAATGTATTCCCATTGATAGTAAGTCTAATCTTGAATTCAACCCATCTTTAGTCTTTCCTTTAATATCTAACAATGTTCCAATCAAAGAATCACAGATATTCTTCTCCACGTTCATGACATCAATATTATGTTTAACTTCATGATACCTCCAATATGGTAGCTCAAAAAAATTGACCTTTTCTTCGAAATATGTCTATCATTACCAGATTTCTATGTCTTTCCCAATGTTACGTCAAGGTTTTTCACCCTCTCAAAATACAGATCAGGGGATAAAGGTTTTGGAGCAGTATCAAATTCTTGTGAGCCATTGAATGCCTTTTTTAGTCTTCTATAAGGGTGTTCCATAGACAAAAACTTTCGATGACCCATGTACACTGTTTTCCTCCCATGATGCAATTGACAATATGACGTCTGTTGTTCACAAATTAGACATGCTTTATGCCCTTTAACACTGTATCCAGACAAATTTCCATACGCTGGGAAGTCATTTATAGTGAACAGAAGCACTGCATGCAGTTGAAAATATTCCATTTTATAAGAATCATACACCCTAATACCATCAGACCATAACAGTTTCAAATCATCAATCAACGGTGACAAGTAAACATCAATATCATTACCGGGTTGCTTTGGACCAGAGATCATTGTACTCAACATGACATATTTGCGCTTCATACAAACTTCAGGAGAGAGGTTGTAAATTACCAATAAAACAGGCTATGAACTATGTGTGCTACTGAGTGTTCAGTATGGATTCATTCCATCTATTCAGAACCCTAGTCCGAGATTTCTAATTTCATTTCCAAATGTAGAATACTGCACATCAATTTTCTTCCATTGTGGACAATCAGCTGGATGACGTATTTTTCCATCACATACCCGCTCTTCAGCATGCCATCTTAACCTTTTTTCATCATGTGAATTAGCAAATAAACGTTTGAAACGATTAATTATAGGAAGATACCAAAATACCTTTGAAGGGAGATTTGTAATCTCTACATCAGCCTGTGATTTTTCTTTCACCTTATACCGTGATGTCCCACATTTAGGACACTCTGACAGAAATTCATATTCCTTCCTATATATAATGCAGTCATTCAGACATGCATGTATTTTCTTGTATCCCAATCCCATCGGGCATAATATTTTCTTGGTTTTGTAATGTGAATCTGGAAGATCGTTATCTTTTGGAAGAATGCCTTTCATCAATTTTAGCAGCTCTATAAAACTTCTGTCACTCCATCCATGCTTCGCCTTCAGGTTAATCAATCTTAACATCGCCGAAAAAACCGTAAAATCTGTACAACCAGGATATAATGGTTTTTCAGCATCACCATATAGACGCGCAACTGTCGGTTCTATCTCAATTTGTTCTGCTACAATATCGTGAATCATTTCTTCAATTCCATCGGAGTTACCATCTTGCAAATCATTATCATCAGTGAAATTCCGTCCAGTTTCACCATACCAAATCCAAGGGCTATAACTCGGATTAAAACCATGACAAATCAGATGATCTTTTATCTCTCTACTTTTCAACTTCTTCATATTCAAACATTTCAGGCATGGACAGAAAAAAATGTCACTACTTGGAACATTTCGTTTTGCAAATTTCAAAAAGGCATCAACACCTTCCTCAAATTCATTTCTCATTCGATGTGCCGTAATCCAACTTCAACTCATTATTACCTATAACAAATATAAAAAAAATATATATTTTTAAGATAAGACAAATATATGTTTATATTAAAAAAATCATAATTTGAATGTAAAAAAATTTAAAATATAAAACAAATCTATAGGTATTTTAAAAAATATGATTGAATATTATTTTTAAAACAAAATATAGTTAGATATAACAGTTTTAAATTTCATTGAATCAAAGAAAACCATGATGCCTACATAGTTTAATATTGATTGCGGTTTTGATGTTTTAATATATTAGATAAACTACCTATTTAACATGTTATTAATGGTTTCTGTAGACCCTAAATCCATTTGGTAAATATTTTCACACAATTATAAAAATAAATGGAAGTGTTTTTGGGAGGAATATGTTCAATCATTTGATTTTGATGTCCCATATTCTATAAGAAAAGGAAATGTGGATACCAAATCCCTTAGTTTGGTTTTTTATTCTCAAAGGGTTTGTGATGAAAAAGAAGAGTATAAGTTGATGTATATGATAAATAAAATACAACTATATTTTATTTATGGTTATGATAGAATGAATTCATACCATATCATTTAGGATCTGCTCCCACCAAAAGTAACCCTCCTCAGTTCGAAATGAATAAATTTAGATAATTATGCATGAATTCATACATGTATTGTTGTACATAAACCAAAAAGAAGATTATTAGTACTAAAAGTAAAACTAGGAAGAAACAATAAACTCTATATACTCATGAAAGCTACTCCACAACACTTCCATGATACTAACATTTATAAAAAACCACAAATTGATTTTAAAAACCAAAAAAATGTTTATATTTATGTATGGTGGGCATAACATGTATACATAGTAAGATCCTCCCTAAAACATCTCATGAAAATGTTGAGGAAGCACACTAAAGACCTATGAAAAAAGGAATCTAAATCATCACCTAAATAAGGAAAAATAGTTTCATATACTCACTATGGATCACTCACAAAATAATTCATATAAATAAACCTTTTCGTATAAAAAATTATATATATATATATATATATATATTAAAATTGAGGTTCTCGGATACCACTTCTCCACTAGTTTTCCTCTCACACCCCAATGCGCTACTCCACAACACTTACATGATACTAACATCTATAAAAAACTACAAATTGATTTTAAAAACCAAAAAAATTGTTTATATTTATGTATGGTGGGCATAACATGTATACATAGTAATATCCTCCCTAAAACATCTCATGAAAATGTTGAGGAAGCACACTAAAGCCCTATGAATAAAGGAATCTAAATCATCACCTAAACATGGAAAAATAGTTTCATATAATCACTATGGATCACTCACAAAATAATTCATATAAATAAACCTTTTAGTATAAAAAATTATATATATATATATATTAATATTAAGGTTCTCGGATACCACTTCTCTACTAGTTTTCCTCTCACACCCCAATGCTAATGTCATGGTCTCACCCCGCCCATAAATCATCCTACACCATGTGAAATTGTATCACTTCCATCAATGAATCATATGTATCTTATATTATCTCATCACCATCTTATCAAAATAGTAATGAGGTGCATACTTGGAAACCACTACATCTTGTTTACATTAAATGTACAAAAATCGCAAAACATAATTAGAGAATATCCGTGAAAACAAATGAACGAAATAAATTCGTGTAAGGCTTACTTGAATGTAGCGAGTTGAGATGATAGATCCGAGAGGAGTGAAGAAGATAAACAATGAATCCAAAATGAGTTTAACGCAGGTCGATCGACGAGCCGATTAGGGTTTACCGCGCGAGAGAGATGAGCCGGCGGACTATCAATCGAAAAATCGTAAATGACAGTCCACGGGGATTTAATTTCTTTAAAAGTTTTATAACGTCGGTTATTATATAACCGACGTTATAAACTATTTTTTAAATTTATAATTTCGGTTATTTTAAAACCGACGTAAAAAATCCTCCGCGCTTTGGTTTTTTATGTCGGTTATTTTATAACCGACCTAAAAAACAAGATATCTACGGGTTTTTTACGTCGGTTATAAAATAACCGACGCAAAAAAACCCCTGTGCTTTGGTTTTTTACGTCGGTTATTTTATAACCGACGTAAAAAACACGTAGATATCTCATTTTTTACGTCGGTTATAAGATAACCGACGTAAGAAACCAATGTGCGGGGGGTTTTTTACGTCGGTTATTTGGAAACCGACGTAAAAAACCCGATATCTACGCGTTTTTTACATCGGTTATCAAATAACCGACGTAAAAAACCAAAGAACATGGGGTTTTTTTTTACATCAGTTATAAAATAACCGACGTAGAAGACCCCACACTTTGGTTTTTTACTTCGGTTATTTGATAACCGACGTAACAAACGCGTAGATATCAGGTTTTTTACATCGGTTTCCAAATAATTGACGTAAAAAACCCCCCGCGCATTGGTTTTTTACGTTGGTTATAGGATAACCGACGTAAAAACTGAACAGGCGCGATTTGTAACGTCAGTTATTAAAATAACCGACGTTAAAAATCTACTCGCCGCATTTTTTACGTCGGTTATATATAACCGACGTAAAAAATGGTGACGTAAAAAACGTTTTCTGCACTAGTGTTGAGACGAAGTCCCTTACAAAGACGGTATCCTTGGTTTAAGGATAAATCAATTACATAATTATGTGTGACAAACGAATACACCAAATATAAGTGGATATTAAGTGTAAAATAATCAAATGTCATTCACACATATTCAAAGGATGACATATTCAATAACTACATGTTGAACCCAAAGAAATCGAAATTGGGTTAAGAAGTTCCCTTGACATCCTAACAGCGTCACATCAAAATTAGTTGATGAGAGATAAAAAAAAGGGTATCTCATCACTTGGACATAAAATTTACATCAATAAGGATATATGAGAACATATCCCAACATAACAATATGTAAATTAAAATACCCAACAAAAGAAGTCTTTTAAAAAGAGGAGGGTGAAAGGTTCCCTTACTGACATGGGTATCTTTCGAAACATACACCTCATGAAAGAAGGACAATAAAACATTGATATAAATACTCATAAAAGAAATTATATTACACAATGAGTAAAATAATGGGCAGTAAATACACCACTCAAAGGAAATTATGGCAAATGTAGCATAAATCTCACGGGAATAAAAGTGAGATGAAAAATCCCTTACGAAAACTCGACAGCCTAACGACGCCACATAAAACTTACAAAAATGGATTGATGAGATCAAATAGGGTATCTCATCATATTAACTTAAAGTTTATAGAAATAGGAATATAAAAGAACATCCCCCAACATGAAAAATGGGAGCTTAAAAGAAGTGACATAAAGGAGAGTACTTAAAAAGAAAGAGAGAGGTTAGATCTCTTACGAAAATTTGGCAGCCTAACGGCGCCACTCAAAACTTCCAAAATGGCTTGATGAGAGAGAATAGGGTCTCTCATCACATGAACATAAAAATTACAGTAAGATTAATATAAAATAACATCCCAATAACAAGAAAGATGATCTTTCAAAGGAATGACATAAAAGAGTGTACTTAAGAAGAAAGAGTGGAGTAGGATCCCTTACCTCAAGTCCAACTTGTCTTGTTTGTTTCTTTATATTCCTGAATAATAAACTTTGGTCAATTAATAATTGCCTAAGTACCTCCTTTAGATATTATTATTCAGTTCATATCACATATTATAATTTTATAATAATTATTTAATAATGTTAGTTCATATCAGACGTTTTTGCCGATGTTTGGTACATGAGTCAAAAATGAATTTGTTTGAAAAAAGATTTCCCATGTAGTTATAAGTAAATAATTTCCATAATAGTATTAATGATTAAAATATCATATATATCCAGTAAATATTCATTTTATACTATTCCATATCATTTGGAGATAAAAAACGAAAAGCACCGTTCATGGAGACGGTAGACCGTACGTACGCATGAACGCTACTTTCATTTTTTGTCATATTAATGGAATTAAAACAAAATGAGAGATATATATATGTTATAATTCCAGAATGATATCCATAATTTAGATGTAATATATTACATATATATCCATTATATATATGTACTTATAATATTACATAACATTTTGAGATAAGAAATGAAATGTACCGTTCATGGAGACGGTAAGCCGTACGTACGCATGAACGCTACTTCCATTTATATTTCATATTTAATGGAATTAAAACATAATGATACATAATAGAATTTTAATTCCAGTATGGTATCATATATAATATCATTAAATATATCCTTTATACGTACCACATATGGTATTAACGAGTCAAATCACTTTGAGGGGGCGGTAGTCCGCACTTCCTTAAATGAAGATATCGCGTTTACCCATAATGGAACCATAAATGAAAAATACAGAAGCTTAAGTAAAACATAAACTTATTAGATATTATATATAAATATAGTGTCATCTTAATGGCCACCTTTGAAGGTGTTAGAAGAATGCTGAACAATCATCGTTTCGGGAGGCAGAAATTTGCCATCCACGGAAATAATATGTTCTTTAACCATTAGATGTATGTGTGTGTAAGTGTAGCTAGAATAATTCTTATAAAAACATCCTAGTATATTTAAGATACTGTATTTGTTACAAAATAAATGAATAAAAAGATTTTATGGGGTTGGAGAAGCAAAATAAAACAAAAGGACACAAGTGAAGACATTACCTTAAAATCGGGTAACTCCCTTTGGTTTGAGCTCAAAGGCTTCCTTGGGAAGACTTATGCCCAAAGTGAGGCTTCAAGGAGTAAGAGAGGGAAGTGGAGAGACAAAATGGGCAGGGGTTTGCCGAGCCAAAGGCTTTGGGAGTGTGGGTAAGGAGGTAGAGGTGGGGGCCTTTTATAATAGGAGAGGAGGGGCACTCTTGTAAAGGTACAAAATGTTACTTTATTTTCAAAAGAGTTTCGAATTTTAAAGGTCCAAAATTGATGTATTTAGAGGATAAGGTGATAATGGTTCGAAATACACTCACCCAATAGGTTTTGGACATGTGTAGGTCTTATATATTACATTATCTTTCCATTTTATTTAAATCGTTAAATAATGAGGTCATCGCTGCATCATCATGATGTCATAAATAATTTAATTTATTTAATGTCTAAAAATTATAAAAAAACTAATATTATGTAGGAAATCTTGTTATCTTTCCAATTACTATTTATAGTAAAAAATATGACTTGTATAACCCCATGTAAAAATTGTTTTAGTAAAACATCTCATGTTTGTGTCATTTTTACTTTAACATTAAATAAAAAGATATTTATGTCATTTTCCAACCAAAGTGGCTCCATGGGGTCCCCAAGTTTACCCATGGATTTTCTTGGTCGTACATGACACATACAATGAGAGTAATACATGTGTCTAGGTCATTTCAGTTTATTAAAACATTATTCTTACCATAAACTACACTAATTAACTCTAATCGCGATTAAAAACTTAATAAGTTACTATTCACCAAAAAATTATTTTTATCCCATTGAACCACATTTTACTTCTTAATGACAACCATGTATGTCAGATTTTTGAAATTCAAAACACAAATATGGAAAAATTTCATTTAAACGGAAAAATCAGTTTTTATAAGTACCACTTAGTGGTTTCACTATTCATCAAAAATTGAAGTTTTTCAGAAAAATCCAAAAAATTCACCCTAAGCTATATTTGATATTCCGAATTCAAAAATTAAGTCTATTTTACAAAATTCAAAACATATAAGTCACATTAATTAATTTAATAATTAATTCCCGCTGTCAGAGCAAATAGCGTGTTTTTATGAAACAATAAGTATCAAAAGATTGACACTAGTTTAAGTCTGATTTCAAAGTGAAATTAATTCCAACGACCACTATTGGATTTAATAGTAAAAATATATTATAATTTCTCTTTAAAACCAATTCAAAAGATAATATAATCATATAAATAAATTAGATTAAAAAGAGGTTTTGAATTAAAATACAACATTTTACACTATTCATTAAAAAATGAACTTTATCGGAAAGATACCAAAAATTTACACAAAGTAAATTTTGATGTCCCGATTATTAAGAAGAGTTTTATTTGGTCCAATATAATATATAAGAGTGAACAAAACTATATTTAATGACGGTTCGCCATCAAAAGGCGATAAGTGAACCTTTAGTGAAAACTAGGGCATATACGCCTAAAATTGAATTCTTTCCGTATTTTAAGCCTTTATCTTTTATTGGATAAATGTAAAAACATTTAAAAACATATATAATCATATTTTAGTTATTTATATACATTCCCGCGAATACAACGGCTACATGTTAACTACCATTTAAAATAATATTATTTTATTATTAGAGTGCAACGTAAGATTCCCAAGAAACTCGTTGTTGCATGTTGGGTACGCCATCGAGCACAACGTCCCCTTTAAAGTCATATTAATATTTTATTCACAAATATGGATAAATATGAAAATGTTATATTCTTTATTTACCTGGGGTGTTACAGTAACATAATAAGAAAAATATTTATAAAGTGTAACCCACACCACTTTCCCACTAATATTACGTTCTCACACCCCAACAATATACGTCTTGGTGCTCCCACCTCTTTCTTATATCAAATCATGAAAATCACTCCACATGTTGCTAATCATAACATCACATCTCGCCTTGTGTGATACTAAACATCACATCACATCTCATCTGAAAATAGCTTGGTCCAAGCACACCACGTTCCACTAACCATCACATAACCTGAGTGGTAGGGTATCATGAAAATGTAGGACATAGACCTCATGTACTCCTCTTACCATGCACAACCCCCACCATAACACCCAATGTGTTACTAACCATAACATCTTGACAGAGGCACTTTTGAATTTTGTCCATCACAGTCTATGTATCATCATCACCTGGAAGTGGGATTAGGGAAAGGTGGGTAGTCATACATCCATCCTCACCACTAGGATGTTGGGAAAACACCCCCAAAACATTTGGTTATTGGTACTAGGTGCTTGATATGGGTGGGGCATGTATACAAAATCATAAGAATATACAAGGTATATATATATATATATATAAAACACACACAATCCCATCCTATGGGTTCACAATAAGAAAAAACAACTCACAAAACTACCACCAAAACTCAAAACCTCAATCACTTTCACTTCCACCACTAAAATTATAAAACCACACAATAAGCCATAAAACAAAAACGAATTTTCATAAAACCAATTTACTTATTCAGACCATTATTATTAATTCATTAGCCATTAAAATTCCTTTAACCATAACAAACCCCATCCATTAAAATTTCATTATTATCATTTCATATTCCATTACTAACCAGGCAATTAACCTGACAAAACCACACATCAAAAGTAGATCAAACCCTCCCAAACAAACCATTTCACTACCTCCTCCAAGCACTAAAACACATCAACCATTTCCCCACCGCCCTATACGCATGAACACACAACCATAACCCCACATTCCACAACCACACATCAACCACTTTTCATCACAATCCATACCAAATATCACAACACCTCATACCGCATCATTACAACAACCCCATCACATCACACCACCACACCCTGAAATCCACACATCACAACATAACAAAGATCATTTTACAGATTAACAAAGGGTATTTTATTACATTCCACTTCTTCATTTTTTTAGGGGTGTTATCACACAAGACATAGTCTGTTCACAACCATTTCATTAGCCAAATATAAGTGATTAATAAATTTCTCATTTAGGGTGATATCATAATAGCACAAAACAAGGTTTCCATATAACAACATATACCATGAAATTAAAGACCCCCAATGTCCATGATTTTTAAAATGTAATTTAGCCCGTACACTTCATAATGTCAACACAAAATATCAAAGTAGTAAAAAAAGCTTGTGATTCCATCCTTTTTGGAAAATAATAATAATTAACTTCAAGTAATTATCACTTTATCTCCCATTGATAATATTTCAATTATATAAATTAACACAACATGTAATAATAAGGATAATAATTCTATACACATGTGATAATACTTTTTATAGAAAAAATTATCCATAACATGAAGAAATCATATAAAATATAGGTGAAATTACCTTATTCCCCATCAATTCCAATTAATCAATTAGTTATCTTTATTAAGTTGATGCATACCATCTTCCAAAAGAATGACCAAATTAATTAAAACACCCACATGTTACACAAATAAGATAAATGATGGATACCTAAATCAATTTGAAGACCCAAAAAAGATGAGAAACAAAGTTTTCAAGGCCTGACATGAAGCCATAATCGCCCGATTCTCCATCTTCAACAATTTAAACATGAAAATTAGATTTAATTAAATATTGGAAATGTAAATTGATGCCTGAAAAAAAAATTAGGCGCTTACCTTATACTCTTTAATAAAAATCCAATAGAGCTAATGACATATCAATCTGAATAGTATTGAGGGAGATATGATAGAAAGAAGTTGAATAATTGGGGTATTTTATTTACCTGATTTTCAATTATCAAAATATTCCCTTTAATTCCTACATTTGATTTTCTATTTTAATTACTTAATTTAATTAAAAACCTATTAAAAAATTATTATTTGATTTTTACATTTAAAATACTCTCATTTACTATTATTATTAATATTATTATTATTTTAAACATATTTGTATTTTATTTATCTTTTTATTATTTGGGCCTGACACCCCCATGGAATGCCTCCCCTATATTCATATTCTTATTTTATGATTATGATTATGATGATGATGATTATTATTATTCATTTAATTATTAATTTCATTTAATTTATCTCTCATATTCAGTAATTTCCTTTTTAAAATGATTTTATATTTATATTAAAGATAAAGCTTTTCTTGCCACTTTATTACCCTTTTATTTTTTCTCTATCCATTCAACCATTATCCCATATTTATTCAACAAATCTCCCATAATTCATTTTTTTTCATATTCTTCATTTATTTCATGCATTTTTTTGTCACCACACACACACACACAAATATACTTATATATATATATATTCAAAATACATCAAACCATATATATATATATACATGATATATATATACAATAAATTTATATATATACACATACACACACACACATATATGTGTGTGTATATATATTTAACAATATATACACTTTTATATGTAAAGAAAATTAAAATATACATACGTATATATATATATATATATATATATACACACATATATACATATATGTATAAAATGTAATTACGCAACAAACACACATGTATTTATATAACAATATAATGTGTGTTTGTATATATATATATATAACATTAATAACATAAAATTTTAAAATGTTTTATTACAACATGATACATGTAAATATATATATACCCATGTGTTTAATATATTGTATAATGTTTAATATATCACACATAATTAAAATTTTAAAAAACATATTTAAATTTAATAAAATTTAATTGATTAAAATTAAATAAATATTCCTAAATTAAATCACTTTAAAAACTTAAAAAATAATTTTCAAAGCTTTAAAATTAATATTAATAAATTATCGAACTCATTTTAAGACACTTTTGAGAATTTTTCAAAAAACGCCCGAACCTCAAAATCACTAAGAAATTACCTAGAATAAAAAAAGGAAGGCTCGAGAATATTTTGGACCTTTAAATTAGATACCTCTAAAACTATTCTCATCATCAAGAATAAAAAAAACTAGAATATGGGAGATAGTGTTCCGAACAACCACCCCATGAGATACCTCTCAAGGATCTTATAATACCTCAAATGATACTACCAAACCAAACACGCCAAACCAAAAGACCACAAAACATCTCACACAACCCCATCACTACACAACCCCATCACCACAACCATCCAACCTCTATACATCTCAAACCAAAAACTAAAAAAACCAACTAACCACACCATATCAAACACACAAATATGAGAATTCCCCCTCCATGTCAAGATACTATCCTCTTTGGGTGGTACTAACTCACCTGCATAGTTTTAATCACATAAAGGTGTAATGTGTCTCAATTAAAAATCATGTCCTTCCCCTTTCACATGTTATAACTTTATCACATATCAAGAAAAAACACATACCATAAAGTAATAAGACCTAACATCAGACAAAAAATCCCCAAGCACACAAATCAACAAATTCCCTTTCCCATTTCAATATATTATCCACTTTGGGTGGCACTGAATCAGCCATACAATTTTAATCATGTAAAAGTATAAAAAGTACTTATTTGGGATTAGGTTTATCCTTCTTCATATTCTTTAAGTTTATAATCACTCAACACACAAGGCAACATCACAAAAACATCCACACATCAAGAAAGAATAAAAAACAAGGAAACATAACTAACTTAGCACACATCAAATGATCTATGGACCCTATGGTGCTACCGATTCTACTATATGCAACTGGCCATGACCAAATCCTCTACCTCTCTACTAAGAGCTACCTCTATGACCATTCTATAGCCTAGGTTCTTGATCATAAGGAATATCCTAAGGTCATCCTCTACCTACCACATCTTCCCTCTGCAGAACATATATAATCCTACTTCCCCATCCACTAAAACATCCTTGCTGAAAAATGTTGCTAAAAATAATAATTAAATAAACCACCTCTACCAAAATTATCCTAAATAACCAATGGGAACCTATCTTGAAGATAAAAAATGGCCCAATAGGTGAAAAAATCTGAAAACAAACTCCCAAGAGGCCAAAAAGGAAGCTGTTGAGACTAACCCCCAGCTGGTTGGAACCTAAAAGGTTCTGGAACTTGAGACTATCCACTGGAAACTATTCTCTTCATGGAAACTTTATATATACCCTCTCATGGTAAACCTCCTAATTAGTTAATCCACTTGATCAAATTAACCTTCTTCTGAACCTCAAGATATTATAGAAACATAAAATGAGTCACTACATACTGGGTCAAAGAATTAATAACCTTTTCATGTTGTCTTTCCTGAGACTCATCATCTAGAAAAATATCTAGAAAAAAAATGAGTACAATACTTAAACTTTATACCTAGCTCCCATACTGAAAAACTCTCCTATTGAAGGGAAATAATCTTCTACCTCTTATTTTCTCTATGTTTTATGAATGTAACTCTACTTAGAAATCTCTCTAAAAGTCATCCCATAAGACATATTCCTCCTCCCACTCTCCAATATATAACTTCCATCACTAACACACAACTCCTCACATATAATTGGCTACCAAAGGGACCCATTACTCCACCAAGTACTGAATCAAACTAAAGGTGATCCTGAGCTTCTCCAACTAGCTCTCTTTCCTTACATATAAAGCACAAACCTCATACTTCTCTAAGTCCTTCCATTGGAAAGTACACAAAGTCCTCTTGAAATCCTCATCCTCTTTTTATAGATCAACCCTACAAAGATCAACTAGATTAGCTTGATAAACCTCAACTGCCTAGACTACATGTGTATGACGTCAAGGATCCATAATTGAAAGGGAAAACAAATATTTACTAGGCCTAGTAGTATGGAATTTTATTAATATTTATTTCTTTCATTTTAATTTTTTTAACGTCCCAAAACCAAAATAACCCAATTTATACAAGAATAAAAGTAATCATGATGCACGTACCTTTCCTAGTTCTATACACTATAAGTAGGTCCACCTCTCTTGGTTGTTCAATAATCTTATTGCTCATGCAATGGATCATGGGGGTCTCTGAAATCCCATGTCCTAGTTGGTATCCATAGCCTATGTCACACACTAAGGTCAACTATAACTATTCCCATACTAACCCATGAAACCCACAATATGCCTAACTCCAAACTCCATCCAATCTCTCAACCATCCCCTATGATACCACTCTGTCATATCCCTCTCTTTTAAAATATACTAGAATTAGGGGAGAGAGATAATAACCCCTAAGTCCCCCCTCTAGTATGCCCTGGGTTGGTAACTAGCATTGAGGGTATAAAAATCTCATGAAATGGGAGGTATTATCCTCTATAATAATACATGACCGAGAGATAAGATGAATCATCCATAAGAAACTCCATGACATAATATAAAAAGGAACAAAAACCATCCCACATGCATATATAAATAAAAATGTTATATGTAAAAGACACCAAAAGTAAATACCCAAAAGGGAAAAATAGATAAGTAACACAAAAACTATCTTAAGATCCAATATAGTAATGTACAACACAATCTAAATAGTCCTCCAAAAACCTGAAAATCATATTATATACATAGGGTGACCATAAAAGTACACTTAGTAGGAAAACTAAAGTCTCTCATGAACATGTTAAAGAAAAATACAAATGCATCCGTGAGAAAACAACAAAACCAACATAACCAAAACATGTCAACTATCCATCCCACCTCACTAAGCATGATAACCAAATAAAACAAGCCATGTATAGTAAAATAATAATAAGAATATTGATAAAGGGTACCCCACACCACTTTTACACTGAGATTCCATTCTCACTCCCCAATTAATTACATACTATCAATGCAACCTCTTTCATATATCACATATTTCCAAGAATCCAATATGGTATTAATAATCACACCACATATCACCTAAAGACATCTAGGCCCAAGAACCCCACGTTCTACTAACCATTACATCACTTCTCACCCAAAAACACCTGGGCCCAATAACCCTACATGCCGGTAAACATAATATAACCAAATCATTAGGTTATTGTGAACATGTAGGACATCAACCTTGTATCCTCATCCTACTATGAATGCCCCACCATAGCACCCAACGTTATAATTACCATCATATCTCAAAGATGACACTTTTGACTTCTGACCATCATAATATGTGAATTCCATCATCACCTGGGAGAGGGAGTGGGGAAGAGCGGGTATTCATCCATTCATCCTCACCACTAAGATGTTGGGAAAAATACCCCCAAAGCATTTGGTTATCAGTACTAGGTGGTTGATATGGGTGGGGTTCATATATAAAATCACAAGAAAATACAAGGTATATATATATATATATAACCCACACACATGAGCCCATCCCATGGGTTCAAAATAAAAACTAAACAACTCACAAAATCACCACCCAAACTCACAACCTCTTCTGATTTTGCTACCTCCACTAAAAGAATAAAACCAAACAAAAATCCATAAACCACAAACCACTTTTCATAAAACCCATTTACTATTTTGTCCCATTATTATCCATTCATTATCTATTTACATTATATTATTTAAACAAAACCATAATCATTACACTTTAATTACTATAATTTCATATTCCATTACTAACTAGGCAATTAACATGACACAACCACACATCACAAGCAGCTCAACACCCCCTAAACAAACCATCGCCCCACCGCCCCAGAAGCATGACCACACATCAACTATTACCCCATCGATTCATAAGCACGAACATACAACCATAACCCCATATCACAAAACCAAGCATCAAATACTTTCCACCATAATCACACCTCATATCAAAACACCTCATACTGTATCATCATAACAACCCCATCACATCACACAACTGCATCCACACAACTACACATCACAAAAAAATAAAGATAATTTTATAAATTTACAAATGGAATTTTATCACATTCTACTTATTTATTTTTAGGGACATTATTACATAATCCATAATCTTGCCACAACCATTTCATAATCCCAATATAATTGATTAACCAATTTCTCATTTAGGGTGACATCACAATAGCACACAATAGGGTTTCCATATCAAAATATCTATCATGAAAGTAAATAACCCCAATGAACATGATTTTTATAGGGGAATTTAGCCTAAAACATTCACAATATGAACAGAAAATATCAAATCAGTGAAAAAAAGCATGCGATTAACTCATTTTTGAAAAATAATAATAATTAAACTCATGTAATTATCACTTTCTATATCAATGATAATCTTTAAATTATCAAAATTAACACAAAATTTGATAATAAAGATAATAATTATATACACATGTGATAATACTTTCTACAAAAACAATTTTACACAATATAAAGAAATCGTATAAAATATAGGAGAAATTACCTTATTCCCCATCAATTCAAATTAATAAATTAATTATATTTATTAAGATAATATATACCATCTTTAAAAATAGTAAACAAAATCATGATACCTACATGATGTTACAAAAATAATATAAATGAGAGATACCCTACCTAAATTTGTAGACCAAACAAAGATGAGAAACAAAGTTCACATGGACCTGCATAGAGCCATAATTATCCAATTATCCATCTTCAACAATTTAAACATAATAATTATATTTAATAAAATATGTAAAATATAACTCAATACCTACGAAAAAACTAGTCTCTTACCTTCTACCCATTAAAATGAATCTAATCAAACTTAGGGTTCATCAATCCAATTAGTATTGAGGGAGATATGTCATAAAGAAGTTGAATATTTTGGGTATTTTATTTACCCGATTTTCAATTATCAAAACATGTTTTCCATTTAATTCCAACATTTAATTACATAATTTCACTCAAAAACTATTACATAATTATTATTTAATTTTTATTTTTCAAATTATTCCATTTATTATTATTATTATTTAAACATATTTGTATTTTTTTAATTTTTTTTGTTTGGCTGTGACACCACCTTGGTACACCTCTCTTCCATTCATATTATTATTATTATTATTCATTTAATTATCAATATCATTAAATTTATCTCTCATATTCATTAATTCACCTTTTTAAATGATTTTTCTTTTTATATTAAAGATACACCTTTTCTCCCCACTTTATTCCCTTTTTTTCTCTCTCCAATCAACCATTCTCCCATCTTTTTTTCAATGACTCACCCACAATTATAATTTTTTTCCTATTATTCATTTATTTCTTGCATTTTTTTCTACCACAAATATATATATATATATTAAACATAAATCATACCACATATATATATATTGATATATATATATACACACACATAAAAATTATATATATATATATATATATATGTACACACACACACACGTGTGTATATATATATTTAACAATATATAAACTTTTATATGTAAAAAAAATTAAAATATACATACTTATATATATATATACACATATATGCATATTATGTAACTATACAACACACACACACATGTATTTATGTAACTATATAGTGTGTGTGTGTGTGTGTGTATATCTAGCATTCATAACATAAATATTTTGAAATGTTTGATTACAAAATGATGAATGTAAATATATATATATTTACCCATGTGTGTAATATTTTGTTTAATGTTTTATATATCACACATAATTAAAATTTTGAAAAAAATATTTAAATTTAATAATATTTAATTACTTACAATTAAATAAATATTCCTAAATTAAATCATTTTAAAAACTTCCAAAATAAATTTTAAAACTTCAAAAATAATATTGATAAATTATCAAACCCATTTTATGTAGATTTTAATTTTTTTACAAAAGCTCCTGAACCTAAGAATCACTAAGAAACACCCTAGAATAGAAAATTAAGGTTCGAGAATATTCCAGAACTTTACATGCAGTGCTTTATGTTTTTCACTAAAATCCCAATAACCCCTTTTTAAGAGCCACCAACACCACCAAAACATCCCAAACCTAGAAAGAACCATCCCAAATCTGAAAAGAAAATGTATGTTATACTATTTAAGATTATATACCATTATTAAGAGTGAGTTCATCCTTTTTGGGGAGCTAGTATGTAAGAAAGTCTGCTAGATGCATGTTTATGTTAATATAGAATTTGGACTACATATAAAGAAAAGTTAAAGTGGGGTATGCCGATCAAAGTTACTGCCCTTTCCTTGATTATATCAAATATGTTTATAAATAGGGGAGTTATAGCTAAGGAAAAAGATAAGTTTTTACATGGAATAGTCATGAGGTTTGGAAAAAGTAATTATTTTCCTAGGTTAAATGTAGTTATAGTGGTAATATAAGGTTTTTTCCAGAGAGGAGTTCTCAAAAATCAGACGTCCCTTAATAAAAGGGGGTTCTTGAGTTTTTAATTCTTTAAAAGAAAAAAAATAAAAAATAATAGGTTTAGTTGATAAAAAAAGTGATAGTTTAGGGTTGTATTTCCATTTTAAATGATATCATATTCTTTAAAACAATTTTACATCTATTCTTATTAATTTATAAATGAATGATTTCTCAATTGATTCATTAAACACCAAAGGTTTAAGGTTATTGTAGATAATGATCTAATAGAGATTACTTCTTGGTTATCCCCCCTCATTTGTATGTGAAAAGTATAAAAATACTAAAATAATAAACCAATTATAAAATACCAAGAGAATACCCAATCAAGTTTTGGTGCTCTTAGGAAATTCCAAAGTAATTCACCATTTTAACACATGTTCCAACAATTTCTAGACACTCACCACACAATACAACATGTTTTTTCATAGATAAGCAACACTAGGTAGAGGGATATTTTAATCTATTAACCTAAGAAGTAAATAATGAAAAAGTTAAAAACCTTAAACACAATTATATTAAAAATATCAAACACTCAATGAAAAATGAAATCAGTCTACAAAAGAGAGTTTTATTCATCAATAATAGGGATCAATAATTATAATGGATATCATTACCTTCCCCAATTACTCAAGTTTTACTAATCCATTCAAAGGTTAAAAAAGATTAAGGGGGAATAAAAAGACATTACAAAATTAAAATTAGCAGAAAATAAAAACTTAAAGCAGAAAACAACAACAATAGTGATCTCTCTATTGAACTTTTGATAATGCCAAATCCATTTTTTTCCTTTGGACTTTTTTTATTCACATAGCCACCAGGTTTCCTCCTTGGTCTAGTCAAATACCCATGAAATCATTGCTTTTTAATTTTTGGAAAGTTTTCTTCTTCCTTAGATTTTTTCCTATATGCTATTCTATATTCTGTAAAAATACACAAATTATTCTCTTTATTCTTGATTGAAATACTATGAATATTATAATACATGTGGACACCTATGATTGGTTTTATAAATGATGATGTGGAAACCTAAATCCTTATCTTGAAATGAAGATGATATTTTAGAAGTTCCTTTAACGCATCATTCTTCCACTAATTTTCACAACAACATGATGTTTATGAAGTGGAGATTATCCTTATGGTTCATGTAAATGATGCTTATAGAGTGATGGATTCATCCTTATGATGACATGTTGTAGATTGTCTGATTCTTACAGATAGATGTTTACAGGTTTCCTGATACTTATGATTTCTGGATGATGTTTATACTGATTAAGATGACATTTATGGTTATAAAAATCATCCTTACAGAGGCTGAATTTAGAAAATGAAGGATGTTTATTGTGGCTGGATGATGTTTATGTAGAGTGATGGATGATCCTTACGTATCCAAAATTGATGCTTACAAAGAAATTTCTAAGACATTACCAAAATTTATTAAGTATAGAGTTCTATAAAAACATATAAATTATTTAATCTTCCCAAAATAATATCAAATCCAACTGAAATTAAATATAGGCTTTATTCTAAGAATTCAAAAGTTATAAAAAACAATTAAAATTCAAGTTTTGAGCCATTTCGATAATTGAACTTGATTTTTTCCTAAGATCATGAAATGTGACAATTTCCCTATGATTTATAAAATTACTGGATTAAAATCATTTAAATAAAAATTAAAATATATAAAAATATTGGACCTATCAATTCCACCACACATAACCCTTGGAATCTAGAAAAAATAAACATAAAAAAACCACTAAGCAAAATTTTAAACACTAGCCAATGTGAGTTTCCCTTTTCAACATCATTCTTTTAATTCTTAATATTTATAATTAATGTTATTATTTATACATTATTTATAAAATTTATTCAATTATTTTATACTTTTACCATCCTCTCATGCTCATCGATACCTACCTTTCTGGAATTTATAAAAAACATGATCTTGCTCAAGAAAAAACTGATAAAGAAAACTCAAGAATTTATAATCTTACTACTAAAATATTAAATCTTTCTAAATAATTATAAAAATATAATTTTGATAAAAATTATCTTTTAAAACAACTAGATAAGTCTAATTTCAAAAAAACTAGTTCAAAAAAATATATAGAAAAACTTAAATCACATATAACTTCTACTGAGGATAAGAATCTAGTTGTAAAACTAATTTCTGAGATATCTAGTTTGAAAAATATTTTATCAAAGTTTACCTATGGTAAAGAAATATTTGAAAATATGTATAAAGAAATTATACCTCATAATGATGTATTTGGAATGGGTTTTACTAATAAGAATCCTACTTTTTGAAATAATCACTCTTTTCCAAAAAGTACTCTATTTTGAAAATTTTTTCATATTGGAAGAAACTGAAAACATGAATTTTCTTTAAAAAAAGTTCAACCGTTAGGTTTTCATAAGTTTTTATTTTATAAATAATTAAAATTTGACAAACATGGTAAATTTGGAAAAATTTGTATCAAAATTTTTAATAATATAAGACCCAAGAAAGTCTGGGATATGAAAAACTAATATTTTTGTTTTTAATCGAATAATAAATATACGAAAAACAATATATGGTACATGGATTGTGGTTTTTTTAGAAATATGACAAGAAACATGGATTTATTTAAAAATATTTTAAAAATGAAATGCATAAAAGTTACCTTTGGTGATAATGCTCATGGAGAAATCATCAGAGATTTCTAACTCCTTTAAAAAGTAATCTTCTGAAGTTTATGTGAAGTTTGAACTTGTTAAGCAGTTCAAGTGTTTTTCAGAATATCAAGATGAATAAATTGAAAAAATAAAGCATAAGAACTTGTTACTTTAAGAATAAGTTTGAAATATAAAGGAATCCAAAAACAAAAATATAAAATATATCAACGAAGAAGTTTTTAATCTAAATAAAGAAGTATAAAGGTTTCGTGTTATGGAGAAAATACTTGATAAAATGGAAAAAACATCACAATATAATGAAGAATAATCAGGAATAGTTTTAGAAGATGAAATCAACCATAAAAAAGATGCAAAATAAATATTGGTTTCATTTCTCTAAACTCTTATTGATGTTTTAATATTCAAAAAAATTTCTAAATGAATGAAAGTTTAAATGTTCTTCTATATATATATTTGATTGATTGTTTTCCAATTTTTCTTAGATGAATGTTGTTTATATATTTTATTTTGTATGAATATATATCTTTCATAAATTGTTTCATAAAATTTTTATTATTAACATTCCATATACTTTCAACATCTTATATTCCTTTGAAAAAATTACAAACAGGGAGAAGTATTTGGAAAAGTAATTGTGGGATAATTTATTGTCTGGGGAAGAATTTTTTTGAGAATTTATTTTAGGGATAATATAAGCTATTAAAGGAGATATTATAAGGGCCCAGATCTATGAGGTCTAACTCTTTGTGAGTTTCCAAGGCTAGGAGATCTAGGAGGAGACTTGGAATAAGTTTAGAGGGGTTTAGCTAAACAATGTTGGAATCAGAGTGAATACGTGATGTGTTAAGATTATAAACTGTGTATCTGCAATTCATGTCCTATACATGGGTAGTTCATGATGTGTAAATTTATGGGGTTAAATAATAAAAATGTGATTCATTTTTCAATGAAAACCCAACACCACCCTTTACATGATGTGTAAATGGATTACATACAATGTAAATTCCTGATTCTATACATTTTTAAATGTTTTAGCCACTTGTGTTTTTCATAGAACCTATTGTTTTAGTGATTCTTATTGTTTTATAGTGACTAATGGATCCTTTTCTCTTCATTTTAAGATCCATTCACCCAAGTATCAATTCTATACTTCCACATTCGATCTGTGGTGACCCAAGTTGATTCAAGGTGTGTTCTTCCTTCATCTTCTATAGGTTTCTCTCGGTTTGATATCATTTACCCCCTTATATTCTCTCCACACTATGGAATTTCATCTCCCATGTTTCTAATGGGTTTTTCTTGTTTTTTTGGTGTGGTTATACCACAATATCCTAATATGGATTCCGTTCTTATGGGACAGGTGATTAGAGATGCACAACATTGGTTCATTCTCATGTGAAGAATGTTGACGGTTTTTGAGGTATGGGATTTTTTTACTTAATTTTTGTGCAATCATAAATTTAGCATATTTTATCCCTTTGGATGGAAATTAAATTAACCTAATAATTATTTTACTAGATTAAAGAAATTGGATTTGATCCACAGTGCCGATGTTGTTACTTTATACCATGATAGCAGTTTGCCTCATGATTTTCTAGATAGTGTGATATCTATTACTTTATTTGTTAACACATTCTTATTCTTGGAGAATAATGTTTAAAATGTTAAAGATATTAAATCCACAATTAATTGATAATTAATTGTCTTAAGAATAATAAAAAAGGCATGTTAATTGAGAACAATACTTCTCTAGGATTGTTGAAACTAGAATAAATGCTAAGATCATGTTTTTCCTTGATATATTTTTATAGTTTGATGACTTAAGTTTCCCATAGTTGGAACCTATTAATAATTAATTGGTTAATTCAATATTTTATAAGAACTGATTGTGTGATGAAGATGTTTTCTTGGGCCTAAGTTTCTCATTTTCTTGAGAAGGCCAAATGCCTTGTTTTGAGGGCCCAGTTTCCCTATTGTTTGATTGTTTCCTACTTCTTGTGATTATATCTAGATGTGATCCTTGTGATATGATCCTGGTAAGTATGATCATGAAGGGATGATGTGTGATATTGGTAATGGAGGCCCAAATGTGATGTGAGCTTGGGATGGATGATCCCGGGATGGCTGACGTGATGTGTGGGCAGGGAATCCTAGATGATGTGGCATAAGATGATGCCTGCATTGGAGATATGCATCTATATATGTACATGGGTGTTGGGTATGAATCTATAGGTAATGGAACATGTTAAATCTAGGTTTACCTATTTATGAGATGCTGAGAGTTGGTATTCTATCTTGAATATGTTTTTTAGGGCCAATGACTGGGTGTTTTTGCTTTATTTTCATTCTATTCCAACTAATTAAGGTAGATGGAGGTTCTTGGTTGCGTTTTTACTATTGGTGGTTTATTAGGATGGTTTTACTAGGGTACCTAGTTTATAGAATGATTCTAATAATTATTTAATAAATGTTTAACCCATGAGGTTGGTTATTATTGGAATGTTGTTTCTTAAAAGATGTCAATCTTGATTAACCATGGACTTGGTTTGGATTATTCCGAAAGGGCATAGACATTACTCTGTTGATTAATGCAATGTAATGTAATGTAATGTGTAATAATTTAAATAGTTAATTAATGGATAATTAATTAATTAACATAAAGAATTTATAAAAGAAAATAATTAATTTAATACAGTTCTTTTATATGCTTATGTGCTTATAGGATATCTGGTCTTAGTAGTGGTAGCCGAGAGTATGAGTGATGTTAGCTGCAGTCAAGTCTAAGACTAGGTTATTTTCATAGTGCGGTTATTAGATATATTATATCATTTATATTCTGTGATTTTATACACTGACCACCCATGTTGGTTAGGGAAACTAACACTTAGTGGACTCTAGAAGGGTGTTTTCCCCAACATCCTAGTGGGAGGATGGATGGATAACTACCCCCTCTAGCCCCACTCTCTTATCTTTGTATTTACTTGTGCTGGTATAAACAACAATTAGTTTCCCCATATATGTGTGTAGAGGGTTGTGATTTATTGTGGTTATTTCACACACATATATTACTGTATATAGAATCCAAAGGATTATTATAGGTATGATGTGTATAGGTTGTGGAGTATTAAGGTACTTACTTAGTGTATCTACTATAATGGATTGAGGTACAATACCTGATGTTTGATATACATCATACATGATGTGGTGTCTTACTAGAACCACTTGGTTACTTTCTGTGGATATGTGATATGGGATGGTGTGGCTATGTGATGCATGAGGTGCATGTGGTGATATCATTCCTAGATGTTTTTGGGTTGGATTACTTTTAGAGAGATATGGATCAGGATGCACGACTTTGGGGAAAAAACCAATGGGTAAGTAAGAGATGGGTATCATTGATGTTTTATTATTATATTATATGATCTCTTGTGTGTGATACTTGGTGATAGTTATTCTTAGTGAGGATGAGAACTTAGTATACCTTTTTAGGTGATGATTTAGTTTCACTGTTGTTCAGTGTGCTTTAACATGCTTTCTTTATCTTTTACATGAGAGTATATAAGAAGTATCCTACTGAGTATATTGTTATAATAAACCTATGTATATATAAAATATTTTTAGGTTAGTTGGAGAAGGTTGGTGATTGATCCAGATATTACTAGCTCAGGGTTTAGCATGAGCTATTTGGGCTTCATGGTCACTACTGTCTTTACCTTTTTGGTACTTATAGTTTTCCTTTCAATTTTTTAGTACAATATAAAATTTCATGTTTACACTTAGGTTATATATATATATATGTCTGAGAAGGTGTTGGTTTTGATATCCTTCTTATCTCTCTATTTCGCATGTTTCTCTTAGAGGGTAATACCTATCATATGCATGTTTACTATACCCTGAGTTCTATTCACCAACCTAGGGCCTACTAAAGGTGGGACTCTGGTAGTCACCATATCTCTCCCCTCATTACAGTATCTTTGTGGGTAGGGGGTCATGATATATTGGTATCAAAGGTTTATGTTAAGGGATAGGATGAAGTTTGGAGTTAGGCACTGATGGGGTTATATGGGTTGGTAGGTAAATAGTGTCAGCTAAGTTTAGTAAGTGATGTAAACAAGAGAGATCAGATAAGACACAAGTATTTAGGGTCCCATGTGATTTTATGCACAAACCTTTATGAATACTAATCCTACTAAACGAAGTGATATTGGTTACAGGGTAGAGACCTAGGAAAGGATCATGCATCATTCTTCTTTGCTCCCTTGTTTGAAATGGGTAGACCCCATATTCTAGGTTTATGAGATATAATAATTTATTATTCTTATAGGTATGTATCTAGGTCAATGTCCTCATTAGTTTCACACCAAAGATGTTTAGAAATAAGTTCCAGAAAATCAACATATATTAGAGGTCAACAATAAAGAAAATTAAAGAACACTTTTAGAATTTTAGTACCAGAGTCTGAAAAAGTATGAAGGATCTATTTTATATGTAGTCATGGAAGACTGGTTGGATGAGGTTTTGATATATTTATATTCGATTCATGTATGGTAGGAGAACTGGTTTTTGTTGGATGTGATGATGCTATGTGGATCAGTGGGGAAGCGATAGTTCTTTTTCCTTGAGAATCATGAGGAGTTGGAAGTATCATGGGAGAAGTTCCAAGAAAAATTCGGAGTAGAGTTTCTTTCTTATACCATGAAGGTGACCAGTCTCCAAGAGCTACCTAACCTTTGGTAGATGAGATCTAGTGTGTGAGAGTTTGAGATCCATTTTAGGACCCTTCTACGATATGCTTCATACCTTCTTACAGATGATGAGTCCAGTTCAAGGAATTTTGAGGAGGATTTTCATCCAAAGGCTGATCATCGGATCACACAATTTATGATGAAGATGCTTATCAAGGTGTTGGAGAGAGTAAAGGTTATTGAGAAGTCACTAGATATAACTGGGATGTCATAAGAGGGGAGTCACCAGGATTCCTTGTAAAGTAGAGTTACAGTCTAAGGTTCCCAGTTTCTTAGACAGATTGGTTTTCAGTCCACTAACGGTAGGTCCCATCCTTCATCTTCACATTTCTATGAGGGTAGAATATCTTAGACTTATGGTAAAGGATCAGATTTTTGTTTTTATTATGGATGCGGAGGACATCATCAGAGAGAGTTCCCAACCTTTCTGAGCAGTTGACTTGTTCCAGGTGTTCCACTTTAGGTTCCTCTATTAATACAGTTTCTTCCAAGGTAGTAATATATGATTGGTCTAGTCTAGGATTATTAGAGAGGAGATGGTGTAGGTAGAGGACAACCATAGTATTATCCTTTTCTTTAGAGGTAAAAGAATGACCATGGAGGTGGTCGTCATAAGGGATAGAGAGGTTGTGAATCAGGCCATGGTCAGCTTCAGGCTTTAGCATTTCTAGCACTGGGTGTGCCAAACATCATTTGAGGTACCCTTTCTTTCTTTTGACTTGGGTACTTTCTTTGTTTGATTTAGGAGTGACACACTAATTTATATCACCTAACCTTTTCCATGCTTTATGACTTGAGGTAGAGAGTCTTCTCATGCCCTTGGCATTGACTATGCTAGTTAGAGGTTGAGTTGGATTTTATGAAGTATGTAAAGATTGTGAGCTAGTGCTGGGGCAACACCACTCTTGGGGATGTTTCCTATGATTATGAATATAGACATATGAAATCATTAAAAACATGGATTGGTTGTATTCAGTGTAGAATATTGTGGATTTCTTTATGAGTTAGGCTTTTTTATATGACACTGATGGAGATAAAAAATTGTTTTTTGATGAGAAAGAACATTAGATGGGTTAGAGGCATGTTCCATCATTGTCTAATTTGATGAATGATTTGATGTTAGGTTCATTGAAGGTTCAAAAATTGTTTTTTTCCATGGTTGTAGATGAATACCCTTATTTATTTCTAGAGGAGGTTGTAGAGTTACCCCTTGACGAGAAATCAAATTTGGAATCGAACTACATCTAGGTGTGTCTATTATCTTGATGTATCCATATAGCATGGCGCCTTCTAAGTTTCTTGTGTTGTGAGTAAAACATGATGATATGTTGTAGTGAGGTTTTGTTCAGCTGAGTGTGTCACCTTAGGCTGTACCAGTTTTGTTCATGAATAAGGATTATGGAAGTTTGCAACTTTGTATCAATTATCATCACTTAAACCAAGTGAAAGTGAGGAACCAATATCCCATTCCATGGATTGATGATTTATTCAACCAGCTGAAGGGATAAAGTTGGTTCTCAAAGATCGATTTGTGGTCAGGATATGATCTGATTCAAGAGAAGGATGAGGATGTTCATAAGACTATTTTCTATTGTTATCATGGGAATTATGAGTTATTTGTGATGCTGTTTGGTGTGATGAATGATTAATATGTGTTCATGGGGTTGATGAATGTAGTGTTCAGAGAGTTCCTAGATAATTTAATGGTGTTTTCATCATTGAAATCCCCATGTACTCTACGTATGAGGAGGACTATGAAGAAAATATGCATTCTATTTTTGAATTTCTTTGTCATGAGAATATATTTGGGAAGTTTTCTAAGTGTGAGTTTGGGATCGTGAAGTCCATTTCTTAGGGAATTTGGTTTCCTAATAGGTATTTTTTGTGGATCCTTTGAAGATTGAGGTAGTTGTGCCTTGGGAGACCCCCAAGATAGTGGAAATTATGATGAGTTTCCTTGCTCTTTTAGGATATTATAGGAGGCTCATAGTTTATTTATCTTAGTTTTTGAATCATATAACATTATTGAACCAAATGGATTAGGCGCTCTTATAGACTAACCAGTGTTAGGAATCTATTGGGTACCTAAAGGAGAATTTGGTCAGTGTTCCAGTTCTTTGTTTTCTAGATGAGGGTGTTCAGTTTGAGATTTTCTGTGATGCCTTACATCTTGGACTGTTATGCATTTTGATGTATTCGAGATCAATTATTTATTATGGGTCTCAATATTTACATCCCCATGAGCATAATTATGCCACCCATGATCTTGAGTTGGTGGAAATGGTGTTTTATTTGAAGTTGTGGTGACATTTCATCATTGGTGAGCATTTTGTGGTTTTTACTGACCATAAGATCTTGAAGTATGTATTCTCTCAGCATGACTTGAACTCATGATAACATCATTGGATGGAATTCTTGTAGGATTACGACTTCAAATTTTTTTATACACCATAAAAGGGGAATGTTATGGATGATGCACTCAGAAGGAAGTCACATAGTGATGCTGTGCATGAATCTGTAGTTTCCTAAAGATTGATGGAAGAATTATCATAAATGCATCTTGATATTTGATATGTTGGGAGAAGAGTTTGTTTTTTATAGATGATAGTGCAATTTTATTTGGTGAAGTAGTTGGAGGAGTCCCAGTTGGGGGATTCTGAGGTGGAGGTTTTGAGAGACCGAGTTTTTTTTGGTGATCTCCCTGATGGTTGGTTTGAGGATGAAAAATACCAGGTGTTGTTTCAGGGAATGATTTTTATTCCTTCAATGATGCATGAGATGGATCTATTAGGGTTCCATAGTTCACATTTGGCATTACGTACTGGTGTGAGAAAGATGTATCAAGCTTTGAGAGGTTATTTTTTATGGCTTGGATTTAAGCATGAAATTTCAGAGTTTGTTTCTCGATGTTTAGCTTGTGATAAGGTGAAGTCCAAAATCTATGTTCTCAGTGGCTTTCTCTATCCATTAGATGTTTCTTAGTGTAAGTGGTAGAAAATATCGATAAACTTTGTTAATAGTTTACCTCAAGATCTGGGAGGCTATGATTCTATATGGGTGATAGTGTATCATTTTATGAAATCAAACCACTTTATAGTGATTAGGGAGTCAATATAAATGGAGGTTTTGTCGAGGGAATATCTAGAGGAGGTGCTATGACTCCATAGAGTCCTGAGGATGATCATCTATGATCGAGATCCTCGTTTTACCTCTAGGGTGTGAATAGGTCTCCAAAATTATTTGGTTTCTTAGTTATAACTTAGAACCACTTTTCATCCATAGATGGATGGTTAGAAAAAGCGGACCATCCAAAATTTTGAAGAGATGTTCTATTCATGTGTCTTGGATTTTGGAGGTTCATGGACGAGGCACCTTCCCTTGGCTTAGTTTTCTTATAATAACCATTTTCACTCCACCATTGGTATGGATCCATTTGAATATTTGTATGGAAAACCTTTATATTATCCATTGTGATAGACTGGGGTAGGTGAGGTAGTAATTCTCAGGTTTAAACTAGTACAGAACACGATATAGATGGTTATCGTAATTCATGAAAGAATTAAGGAAGTGTAGGATCATTATAAATCCTATGATGATCATACAAGGAGACCTATAGAATTTGAATTTGGAGATCACATGTTCCTAAAGGTGACTTCTGGTCATGGGTAGTGAATGTTTGGATATGGGAGAAATCTTTCTCTTTAGTTTTTTAGACCTTTTAAGGTTTAGGATAATGTTGGAGTCATGGAATATCAGATAGCACATCCCCTAGAGATGAGCTGGATACAAAATGTTTTTCACATGTTGTAGCTCTGTAATTATCTTCATAATGATTCTAATGTCATCGATTAGAGTGAGATTGATGTTTATGATGATGATACCTTCGAGGAGCAACCTATGGAGATCTAGGATTTCCAAGAGAAGGTGTTGTGTGAGTATGCTATTCCCTTGGTTTGTGTCTTGTGGAGGCATGGTGGAGTGGAGGAGAGTATCTGGGAACATGTGTTACAGATGCATGATTAGTACCTAGATCTATTTGATGATTATATATTCTATTGTAATGTTGTTATCTTATGAATATTAATCCTTTTTAGTTCATGATATGGTTACCTATTGTTGATTATTATGGATTTACTCTCATTTGAGAGGTGTCTCCCTTAAGAGAGTGTTTAGGATATGGTTGTGGTTGATTTGTGCTTTTGTTTTTGTTCATTTTATGAGGTGATTGAGATCTTATGGTGGGGAAATTTTTGAAAGGTATCTCATGGGTTGGATTTTTTGATAAACCCTTTTTTGTTTTCTCTTTGGTAAGGTTTGGATTCTCAAGGATGAGAATTTTTTGAGAGGTATATAATGTAAGGGATCAGATCCATGAGGTCCAACCCTTTGTGAGTTTCCAAGTCTAGGATATCTCAGATGAGGCTTGGAATAAGTCTATAGGGGTTTGGATACAAAATAATAGAAGTAGGGTGAATACATGACATGTAAATATTACACGCTGTGTATGTGTAGTTCACGATCTGTGTAGGCCTGGTTCACAACGTGTAAATTTTTAGGGTTAAATAATAAAAAGGCCATGCGTTTTTTTAGTGAAAACCCAACCCCAACATTTACATGATGTGTAAATGGATTACACACCATGTAAATCTCTGATGCTTTACATTTTTAAATGTTTTATCCACTAAATTTTTTCAAAAACTCTTTGGTTGTAGAATTTTTTCTCATTTTTCACCACCAACGACTCTATTTCTTAGTGTTTTGAGATCCCTTCACATGGGGATCAATTTATGTATTCAATCCATGGTGACCCGATTTGATTCAAGGTTCATTCTTCCTTCGTTTTCTAGAGGTTTATCATGATTTGATCTTATTTCCTTCTGTATATTCTAACCATGATATGATGTTTGATCTCCCATGTTTCTAATGGGTTTTTCTAGGTTTTAGTTTCTATGGTTGTGCTGTGGTGTCCTCTAATGGATGCATTTATTGTAGAAGAGGTGTTCAGAGACCCGCAACATTGGTCTATTCTCATATAAAGAACATTGATGACTTTTGAGGTAAGGGATTTGTTGTTTACCTCATTTAATTTACATGTAATTTTAAATTGATCATGGTTTATCCGTTTGGATAGCAATGAAGTTAACCTAATAATTATTTAACCTGATTAAATAAATTGGTTGTGATAGCATGCTGTAGATGTTTTTTACTTTATATTGTGATAGCAATTTTCCTCATGATTTTATAGATAGGGTGATATATATGACTTGATTTTTTAGAAAATTATTATTCTTGGAGTATCATATTGAAATTGGTAAATAACATATAACTGAAATTAATTGATAATTAACTTTCTTAATAATAATTAAAAATTCATGTTAATCGAGAATGGTAATTCTACAGGGTTCTTAAAACTAGAATAAATGCAAAGAATTGTTTTCCTTGATATCTTATTATACATTGATGACTTAGGTTGCTCATAGTTGGAACCTATTAGTAGTGAATCATTTAATTCAAGATGGAATAAAAAGTGATTGTGTTATAAATATGTTTTCTATGGACTAAGTTTCCCATTTCCTTAAGAAGGTTGAGTGACTTATTTTGAGGGCCCAGTTTCCTAATTATTTTCTTGTTTATTTCTTGATTCTTATGATGTGATATAGATATGAGCCTTGTGATATGATCCTATTAAGGCTAATCCTAGAGGGATGATGCATGATATGGGGTGGGGAGGCTCAAATATAATGTGTGCCCGTAATGGTTAATCCTGGGATGACCGATGTGATATGTGGGCAGGGTGGCCTATATGATGTGGAAATAGATGATGCCCATGCTAGTGAGATACATCGATATATTTATGTGGGTGTCAGGGATGGATATAGAGGTGATTAAATGCATTAAAGATGGGCTTACCTATTGATGAGATGATGAGAGATGATATGCTCACTTGAATCTGTTTGATGGCTGATGGTCAAGTTTCTTTCTTTATCTTTTTTCCATTCCCCACTGCTTGAGGTAGCTAGAGGTTCTTGGTTTCATGTTTCCTCTTGGAGGTATATAAGGATGATTTTTATTGAGTACATTGTTTATGGAATGATTCTAATAATTATTTAATAAATTTTTAACCCATGGCGTTGGTTTTTGTTGGAATGAAATTTCTTAAAAGATGTTAATATTGATTAACCATGGACTTGGTTTCAATTATGCTTGGAGGGAATGGAATTTACTCTATTGATTAATACAAATTAATTTAATAAAATTTATAATAATTTCAATAGTTAATTAATTAATAATAAATTAATTAATAGAAATAAGTGACAAAAGAAAAGAAATAATTTAATGTATCTATTTTATATGCTTTTGTGCTTATAGGATATCTGGTCTTAGAAGTAGAAGGTAGGAGTCTGAGTGATGTTAGGTGCATCTGAGTCTAAGACTAGGTTATTCTTATAGTGTGGTTGTAATATATATTATATCATGTATATTATGTGATTTCATTTGCTACCCCATCCATGTCAGTCATGGAAATTGACACCCAGTGGACTCTAGAAGGGTGCTTTCCCTAACATCTTGGTGGGAGGATGGATGACTGACTACCCCTCCGGCCCCACTCTGTTCTCTTGTTATTTACTTTTGATAGTGTTAATGTTGTATAGTTTCCCCATATATGTGTATAGAGGGCTATGATAAATTTTGGTTATTTCACACACATGTTTTACCAGATATAGTATCCAAAGGATTATTATAAGCATGATATATATAGGCTAGGGTGGTATGAGGTACTTAATTAGTGTATGGGATGTAATGGCTTGTGGTACAATACTTGATATTTGATATAGGTCATACAAGCTATGGTGTATTTTGGGAAAAAATTGGTTACTATGTGTGAATATGTTATATGGGATGATGTGATTATTTGATACATGAGGTGCATGTGGTGATGCCTTGCCCATGTGTTTTTAGGTTGGCTTACTTTTGGAGGGAGATGGTTTAGGATGTGATACGTTGGGGTAGAACAACAAAGCGATGGGAAAGTGGGAGAAATGAACCATTGACGTTTTATTATTATATTATATGCTCTCTTGTGTATGATAATTGGTGAGATTTATCCTTAGTGAGGCTAGGAACATAGTATACCTGTTTTGGTGATGAGTTAGTTTAGATGTTGTTCACTATGCATTCACATGATTTCTTTATTTTTTTCATGAGAGGATCCTGGGAGGATCCTACTGTGTATAATTTTATACCCACTCTATATATATATAAACTATTTTTCAGGTCAGTTGGAGCAGGTTGGTGATTAGGTTGGATATTACTAGCTCAGGGTTTAGCAGGAGTTGTTTGGGCTTTGTGGTCGCTACTGTCTTTGCATTTTTGATACTTGTACTTTTGCTTTTAATTGTTTAGTACTATATTAAATTGAATTTTTTCACTTGAGTTTTCTTTATACATATATTTTTGAGAAGGTGTTGGTTTCTGTATCCTTCCTATCTCTCTCTTCTGCTTGTTTCTCTTAGAGGTTAATTCCTCCCATATGTATGTTTACTATACCCTTGGTGCTAGTTTCCAGCCCAGGGCCTACTGGAGGTGGGACTTGAGTAGTCACCATCTCTACCCCATAATTTTGGTATCTTTTTGGGGAGGGGTTCATGATAGATATTATTAAGAAGTTATATGATCTTATTCTATTATAAAAATTATGTTAAATTTAAGGGGATCATAAATAAAGAGAGAGATAATAAAGATAAGGGGAGATGTGTTCTTAAATGAATAATGTGGTGTAAGTTTTTCAAAGTTATTAGTTTTTATCTCTAAGTGTTGTGTTTTTTTATTTTAAAAAATGGGGATATTTTTGAGTTGAACGTTTACTTTCTACACTTTATATCCTTAGTTTTGAAAATCAAAACACACATTTAAAAAACACATTTTAATAACATTATATTTCTTAAGTTTTTAGAATGTTTTTTCAGAAAAAACTTATTCTACAAAATGTAGAAATATTTGAAAATTGATTATATAAACCATATATTTTTGTTTGATCCATTGGACTGATTAAATTCTAGTCTATCAGGCTGACCAAAGTCCAATCCATCAAATTGACCTAATTTTAGTCTATTGGTATAATAAAATCTAGTCTATCGGTATAAAAAAATTTATTCTATCAGTATGAATAAATCTAGTCCATAGGATTGAATGAATATAGTCCATAGATATGAAAAAACCAAGTCTATTGTAATGACTGAATATAGTCTATTTATATGAAAAAATATAGTATATTGGTATGATTAAATCTAGTTTATTAGTGTGATAAAATATAGTATATCAGTATGACTGAGTTTAGTCTATTGGTATGACTTAGTTTAGTGTATCAGTGTTACTGAGTTTAGTCCATCAGATTGAAATGTTTTATTACATTATAATAATAAAGAATATAATCAGAGTCAAAATTATTTCTACTGGTCAGAATACATTTTAACACAATTTTAATGGAACTACTAGAACGACATCAGATAGAGATGTATTTGCCGAGCTGTCAAGATGGAACTCATCTGAGGCCATTGCAACCAACTTTGAGAATCATATAAATATGAATGTTGGAGGAGTACCTATAAATATAGGTGCATTCAAGGAACTAATATTTGATTAATTTTTCAAAATCAATCCTTCTAAATATGTCTCTGCCATGACAACTTTTTTACTTTCACTTTTTAAACTTTTAGAAAGTTTTTTTTAAGGAATCCATGACACGATTGTAAATTCTTCAATTTTTTTTCATTTTTATTCTAATTCTGATATTTATTTTAGATTGATAGATCTTGGGGATAGAAATATGGATAGATCTGATCAATTTGATTGAGGGATTCTAGGGATAGTAAGACATAGTTGATTATAATCTTTGTGATTGAGGGATTTATGTTGAAGAAAGACAGACCTGACTATTTGGATTAAATTATAGATACCTTGGGTTAATGTTGTTTAATTACTTTATGAAAATGGTTAAATTATACTCATTCCTTTTATAAAGTTTCTATTTGTTTACTAATAAAATTTTTAAATTTTTATTTTACTTATTTTTACAAGATATTTTTTCCACTGTGTAATTTGTTAATAAGTTTCATTTTAGTAAAAATTTATTTACTCTGATTTACTAGACACACTCTTAGTATGATACAAGTTTCTTTAATTATCAAATGTAATCTTAGTCCTATAATTGTAATAAATAGGTTCTGGATTTAATTAGTTTAAAATTTAAACTATAATTTACCCCCTCTTGTATTCATTATAACTCTTATGACCCAACATTTACAAAAAGTTAACTAACACCATGAAAATATTTATTTTTCATGAGGATTTGAATATTTATATGAAATTTTTTATTATTTCATTAGGAGAAATCCATGAAAAATATATATATTTTACAGGATAAATAGTTTAATAAGAAATTTATATATTGGTTGTTTTTCAATTCTTATAATGGGTTTTATTCCAAGTTATTGGAAATTTTTTTCCAAACACCAAGATAGCCCAAGTGACCTTGTGTAATTAACTACCAAGGTGGGAAGAAAAGTAAACCTCTAACTAGAAAAGAAATTGTTGAGTATGATCACCTGTATGGGGGAAGGTAAGTGTACACATAGGGAGTCACATGAAAGAAAAACAGTGGTGCCTCCATGTGGGGAAACACAGAGGTGGAGATGCCGACATGGGTTAGTGCCAAAGAGGATTTAGAAGAAGACCCTAATACTCAAATATAGTAGTGGTATGTGATGAAAAATAATAAAAGGACGTGATCAATTGAGTGAAGGTTTGATGTGTGATGGAGGATATGTGTGGGTACTATTGATCTGTTAAAATGTTATGTATAAAATAATGGATGTCTTATCTGCTGCATCTAAGTCATCTGATGAAGTGGTGAATGTCATATTCTGATATCCTCATTAGAGTATTATAATCATGAACTTATTCCACAATTAATGATCCAATATTATCACATTAAATCCATGTCCATATTAAAATAAGTACACATTGACCTTTAACAATCTAGGTGAGTCTGAGATACATTTTGCATATGAAATTCATGCAATATCATACATGAAAAAAGGATCCAAATCCATGTTATCTTTTAATGAATATGAGTATTTGGGTGAAGTTAAATGATAGATTAATTGCACATGTAATATCCAAATGATGAATGCATGATGTTACACTTTCATGCATGGAAATCTAATGAAGTAGAATATTTAATTAGGGCCACAATATGAATTTTTCATTATGAGTCCTTTGGGTATTTATAAAGCCATGTGATAATAAGGCTATGTGATTTGATGAGAAACTATAACAAAAATATTCAAATAGGGAATATTCCATGTGAATAATGAATACCCAAAAAATTTTAGTGTTTAAATGAGTCATGGTATTTTTCATACCACATGAAGAAATAAGAAGTCCGAGTCTTTAAGAATTAAAATGAGGTTTAAAATACAGTATGAGATACTATGTTAAATAGGATAAATGAGTCTCATTCATGTATATATGTATATGGTGAGATTTAGGTGATAAAAAATATGTGTGATAAGAAGAAGATAATACCCAAACCCCTCCGATATTTGTTATGTGATCCAAGTAGAAGTGAATACCCACAACATCACTTAGGTATTCTAAATGAGCATCAATTAATTTAATAACAATAGTTTATAGGGTATTTAAGATGAGAAATATAATACCTGAAAATAAATGGGTATTTATATTTCCATTATGAGTAAATGTGTTTATTCATAAACACATTTAAATTATGGTTTTTAAATCATGTAATAATGAGTTATTATCACTTGCATAATTATTTTTTATTGTGGATAAATTATGCATACATGTGATGATGAATTTTTGGAGGAAAATATCAAGTTACCTTGCATCCATTATGAAATAATTATTTTGAGATCCTGATATAATATTTTATCAAAGTGAGAGTTAGTTTTGAGACTAGTAGAGCTAATCATTTTTGATTTTTGTTGAATATTTTTAATGGTTCTCAAAAACAACATTGAGGAAGTTATTTTGGAAGTACATAAGTAAGGGACATCCAGATTTATTGTTAAGGAATACTATCTATGAAGAATATATTTCATTCTTTATATCAACATTGAAGATTAATCTTGTAGATAGGGTGTCTAACCAACTATTGGAGGCTTGTGATTGGGGTGTCTAACTAAGCAGAGAAGAAGAGAAATTAGGGTGTCTAACCAATTGTGAAGATATTGAAACTGGGGTTTCAAACTAGTTGTATTTACTTGTGGATATTGAATAGAATCCATGTTGGGATTTCTAACCAACATGGAATAGAGTAGGACTTTTAACCAACCATTGTAAATATTGTGTGATACTCTCTCTTCTTTATTACTTCACATGAAGGTGAGATTGTAAGAAATCATTAAGTGTATTGAGAACATTAAATAGTTTAAGAGTTTTAATTTAAAAGGAGATAAAATTTATAAAATATGGGTACCAATTATTCACCCTTTCTCAGTGGAGCCTAATCGGTAATTGGGCTCTATAATAAGTATCAGAGTAAAGGTCACATCTAAAGATATAAGAAGTTTTTAAATATGTAATCTGATAAAGAGTTTAATGATATCATTTCCCTTATTTCAAGAAAATTCAAAAGGTGTAAAGTGAAAAAGGAAGTTATTAGATATGAAATATGTCTCCTTGAATTTGAGAAAAGAAATAAGAATAAAGACTCTAAGAAGGAAGATTATGTTAAAAATAAAGCAACATACATTGATGAGATCAATAACTACAAGCTTAGAGAAGTAGAACTTGAAAATATTAGCATTTATCTCAAGAATAAATTAGTTTAAAAGGAAAAAATATTTGTTCAAGACACAATCCACATGTGTCATAGTTTAATATGAGTTGAATAAATATTTATAAGACCTTGGAAAAATTATGTAGGTTAATGTATAAATTTCTCAAGTTGGTGAGATAAAGGGTTCCAAAAAACTGGTAAAATATGATTTTAAAAATAGATATGATATATCTAAAAATGAAAGTACGAAAGATAAACCAATATATGTTTGGAATAAGTAAGTTTTTAATATAAACCCTTCCCCATCAAAGGAATAAAGTAGGTCAAGAAGATCATTTCCACTTATGAAAAATAAGTCTTATATTGATGCATTTAGAAGATCATAATTCATAGGTTTTTTCTAGTGTTGGGTTAATCATGGTCACACATTATATTCTTATTGGATTAACATATCTTTATCAAGATAGTGGAAATAACCAATGGATATATATGGTGAGAAAACAAGAAAACAATCTCAAATGAAATTAGAGAATCCCAAAGGTACTAAGAAAACACAAAATTAGTATTTGGTTAAGCTTAACCAACTGGACAATACTAAAAAAAGCGAGGATGCACAAATCAGTGCCAAGATTTAAGGAACACAAGTGGATAATGCTTTAACTACAATTGGTTCCTTGAATATTAAAGTGAAGAAAATAAATCCACATGAAGAACCAATCTATGGGAAGAAAATATGTGCACAATCCTTTAATCCTATAAAAAATAAATAAAGCACATCCCATAATGGGTTTGGAAGGAAGAAGAAATAAAGGATAAGGGGAAACTTTCACCGTGATTATTTCTTCTGAAGAAACAAGTGGTTCCTCCTTATTCCCTATTATTTTATGTGTTATGAGATAACATGTATATAATTAAAGGGTAAGTTTTTTTCATCATAGATTTCATTAATTTACATGATGATAAATGATTTCATCCCTTGAGTGGGAGCTTATTTGAAATGAAGAATTCCAATCACACTCTCATCGGTCATTATTAATTGTATTTATAAGGTGGATTGTGTAGTTGATGAAAAATGTGATAAAGGGGGAATTTTTCTTGTTCACCTGAAATTATTGATGTGTTTGTTAAAGTGTGTAGAATATTTTTCATTTCATTGATAAATATTTCCCTTATCGTGAGAATTGAGAATCTGAGCAATGATTTCACATGTGAGTATATTATGTACATCTTAGATAAACTTGATTATATCTCTCTTGTTTTTTATAATGGGATATACTATATAGACTTAGAGTTAATTAATTAAAGTATCATTGAAAATAATCATGTTATATAATTTCTTTTTTTAAAAGGGAGAAGTTGTTTTTGAGAAAAAAAAGAGACAAGAAGACCCCACTTACCCTTTGAATTTGATTATAAACAAGGGGGAGAAAATAAGTTTCCACATATTGAATTTTATGATGTGTGGGGATATTGACATCAAAATATAAAGGGGGAGACTATTGAGCCTAGTTACTACATTTGTTTTCAATGGTCAATACGTAAAGTGATGATGCTTAGAGAATTATCATGGATTCACTTTATGACATTGGATTTCATTCTTGGATAATTCTCTTTATTATAATTGTGAGGATTTTTTTAAGTTGATATTAAATTATTATGACATATACAAATGGTATTTTAATAAGTACACATTGTTTACATCAAGTTGGAGAAGACAATGAAAATATTTATTTTCATAAGGATTTTAATATTTCCATGAAAAAAATTATTATTACCTAAGGTGAAGGCCATAATATATATATATATATATATATATTCATGATGAATAGTATAGTAAGAAATTTGGAGGTGGTTTTTTTGGAATTATTATAATCCTTTTTTTATTCCAAGTGATTATAAAAAATGTGCTAACCACCAAGCAATCCCAAGGGACCATGTGGAAGCCACTACTTAGGTGCACATCAAGGTCGACCACCATCCAGAAAGGTAGTAGCTGTGTTTGAGAACTTGCATGTGGGTAGGTGAGTGTGCACATTGGGAGGTGGGTGGGAGAAGATAAGTAGAACCACCATGTAGGGAGACACAACTATGAAGATGTTGACATAGTTTGATGCCTATGGGGGTTTAGGATCAAACCCCAATACTCTCATCTGGCGGTGGTATGAGACATAAAATAATAAAAGGAAGCACCCAACCAGGAGAAGGATCAATTTGGGATGGGGGATATGTGAAAGTAACATTTCTCTGTTAAAATTTTACACATAATATAGCAGTCATCTGATCCACTGAATCTGAACCAGACAATAAAGTGGAAAACATCGCCTTCCTCTAGCCTCATTTGAGTGTTATGCTCATATAGTTATTTTTTCCATTAATATGCTGTTGGGATCATGATGAATCCATTTCCATATTGAAATAAGTTTTAATTGAACTCCAATTATCCAAGTGTGTCCAAGATACATATTTCATACAAAATTCATACACTTTCATGATTGAACAAAAGGATCCCAAGCTATGTCATCATCTAATAAATCTGAGTATTCAGATGAAGTTAAATGTAAAATTTATTGCATAGGTAATATAAAAATGATTAATGTATGTAGTTACAATTTCATGAATAAAAGTTGAATGAAGGATAATATTTAATGAGGTCTAGAACATGAAATTTTCATCTTGAGACCTTTAAGTTTTTATAGAACCACTTGATAATAAGGACATGTGATTTGATGAGATTCATTTCCATGAATATTCAAATAGAGAATATTTTGTGTAAAGAATGAAGACCAAAACATTTGTATGTTTAAATGTGCTATGATGTTTTTCATACTTCATGAAAAAATAGGAATACTGAGTATCTAGTAATTTAAACGAGGTTTAAAATTTAGTATGAGATACTGCATTAAATAGGAAGAATGAGTCAAATGCTTGCATTCATGCAGACGATAAAAAATATATATGGGAAGAATACGATAATACCTAAACCCCTTGGGTATTTGAGATGTGATCCATGCAGAAGAGAATACCCACAATATCAATCATGTATACTAAATAGCATGCATAAATTTAATACCCATTGATTATGTGATTTTTAAGATGAGAAATATAATACATAATAACCAACGGGTATTTATATTTCAATGATGAATAAATGTGTTTATTCATAAACAAATTTAAATGAGGATTTAAATGATGGTTTTTAAATCATGTAATAATGAGTTATTATCATATGAATAATTTTTTTTTTGGATAAAATTTTCATACAGGTGATGAATAATTTTTGGAGGAAAATATTGATAGAACTTGCATATATTGAAAAGAAGTATTTTAATATCCCAACATAATCTTGTATTGAAGAGAGAAAGTGAGTTTAGAGACTAGTAGAGCCAATCCTTAGTGGATATTTCTGAATATCTTGATGGAGTCTCATGACCACCATTACTGAAGTTCTTGAGAAATCACACATGGAAGGGACATATAACTTTATTATGGAGTAAGACTATCTGTAAAGAATATATTTCTTTTTATAGATCAATATTGAAGAGGAATCTTGTAGCTAGGGTGTCTAACTAGATATTGGAGGTTTGTGATTGGGGTGTCTAACCAATCAGAGTAAAAGATAAATTGGGGTGTCTAAATGATTGCCGATACATTGTAATTGAGGTGTCTAATGATTTGTATTCACTTATGGAGATATTAAAGAGAATACATGTTGGGATGTCTAACCAACATGGCAAGGAGATGTCCTTTCAATTGAATCTTGTAAATAATGTGCGATACTCTCACTTATTTATTACTACACTTGAAGGTGAGTATGTGATAAATATTTGATTGGATCAATAAATTTTAATCGTTCAAGAGGTTGAATTTAAAAGGAGATAAAATTCATAAAATATGGGTACCACTGATTCAAACCCCCACTCTATGGCACCTAACTATTCCTTGACATCTATAATAAGGCACTCAATGCTCCAAGGTTTTGATTAGATTATTCATCAAGTTATGGTTATTAAAGAAATACTTGAATCTATCAAGAAAGAGTTCATTGTAAAAATTTATCAAAATATGTTCAAAAACCTCTCAGGTGAGTAATTAAAAGGAAACAAGTCATGACATGTGATTCAAAAATAAGTAGTCCTTGCATGAATTTACCTCACTTATAATTTGAAAAAAAGTTCATTACCACATTCACTTAATGTGAGTATGTAAAAAAAATAATATTTTAGGATATATTTATTTTTAAATAAATTTGAAGCATTCAATAGATTGCTTGACATGAAACAATGAGCTTTAAGAGAATTATGATATACTATAAAAATATTATTATTTAATGTGATAGTTATCGCTAGGCTATTGGATAAGCAGGTATGAAAATTATAAAATAAATTCAGAAAAATTATTATTTACACATGTAGAAAATTAATTCATTGGTTATTAATTGGTTAGAATAGAAAATAAAAGCATCTGAAGGTTAAAAGAGATGTTTTTATGAATTTATTATATATGCATAATTAATATTTATCTTAATAAATTAAATTATTCACATGAATGATTTCAATGAAATTTTTAGATAATATATTCAATAAAATTTATTAACATTCATTCAATTATGATTATTATTAAAATAATGATAATAAAGTGATTTTATGCTTCAAAAATAAATTTTCTTCAAAAATGGTTTTATTTTCATTTTGTGCATAGATATTATAATTAGTTTATCACTTTATAAATTTTATTTTAAAAAATGAATATCATTTTTGAAATCATAATTTCATAATAGTCTTAGGATGAAATTTTGTGATTTTTCTGAAAGAATTATTTTTTATTTGATAGTAAAAAAATATCGATTTTTCAAATACTATAACTTTTACGTAATTATTATGATTTAATCACGACTAATAAAATTAAAAAAAAAATTCAAAAAAAATGGTTGTGGAATAAAATAATTCTTTTAAAATATTATTTTAAATTTGGGAACCCAAGCTTTAATTTTGTGAACATAAGTTATATTTTATTCAAATTTAAAACTATTTTTGGGTCTTTTCATTTAATGGTATGTTTGGAAGGTTTCATTCGGTTTTGGATGATATAAAAGTATAAAAACCATTATTTTTTTATTAAATAACTAAAAAAAATCATGTAAATAAACTGTTTAATTTATTCAATTTTTTTTAGCATTATAGATTAGAAAATAACTTCTATAATAATTTCTTAGCTTCCTTAACTTCTTTATTGACCTTTATTTCTGCCCCCAAAACCATCCTAATAAGTCTTAAGGTTTAACCTAAAGGTGGTCTCTCAAATAAGAGGTAATCATCTTATTCGACTCTTTTAAATATTATATTTTCTTCTACTTCCTATAAATATATTGCATATATCATAACATAATTAATAAAGTATTATCACTATAATATTATGTTTTTATGATTATGGTAACACCATTTTCTACCTTCTTTTTATCAAATGAGAAATGAAAGTATTTCTCATCCATATGTGTGGACTACCACCTCCATGTAGTGATATGATTCATTTTCCATTCCTGCCTCACATTGAAGGATATAATGATGGATTTAATAAATATATATGATATTTATGATATAATTTTTATTATATAATGATAAAATATTATTCATATTTCTTTAATTATTTTTATAGAAAATGAAAACAATGTTCATGCGTACGTACATACTACTGTCTCTATGAATGGTAAAGTTCATTTTTCTGTCTCTATCTTTTATGGATGGTCATAAATATATATATATATATAATGAATATATATGACATTTATATCATCATAAAAATTTTTATATGATTAATCCATGATCAATATGCAAGGATGAAAACATCCAAATCGAAACATACAAGAAAAAAAAACAATTATCACCCAAAGTAATGATTTTAATAAAGAATTGTTAATGAATGGGTGATAAGATGATATAATTAAACCATGTATTGTATTATAAGTGTTAATATGGTTATGGTATAGAATTATAATAAATTTAAATTTATTATACAGGAGGTTATATTTTTTATAAAGAATGCTGAATTTGAGGTAAGAGTTTCTCCTCTCACCTTTATTTCTTAGAGACACATGACATATTCACTAATTTTGTTTCATTTGGTGTATATAATACCCATTTGATATTTTATATCATTAATTTCATCATATTAATAACATTTAAAGTTTCATTTGAATTTATCTCTTTCAAGGGGGTTATGATTCAAAAATTACCAAATTAGTTGGGGTTTTATACTACAATCTCACTTTTTATCGAAATTGTTTATGCCTAAATTTATGATAATGAAATTATAAGATATATCACTAAAATATATTATATATTTTTATTATAACATTTTTATTTATTTAAGTTAAAATTTTTCTTTAATTTTCATCTCTCTAGTTACTCAAAATTCCAAAAGAATGTTTTTAAGGAAAACCAACTTTATTTCTATATTCATCCAAAAATATTTTTCTTCCATGCCCATATTTTATTTAAAATGTTTTCAAGCATGTTTTTAATATTATAAAATAATTTATTAAAGTATTTTTCCCAAATTTTACTTTTTATAAAAAAATTTAATAGGAATATTCTTTTTATTTTTTGAATAAGGTTATTTTTACCAAAGGTAAGAACATAATCATTATTTTAATGTGTATCACACAAAATAATTTTCCCATACTTATGAACACTATTTTATTTGAATATTATTGTATAATTTTCCATTTTTATTTTAAAATAAAATAGTTTTCCTAATATTATGATTTTTTTTATATTTTAAGTAATTGATTTCAAAATAAAAATGGGTATTTTCCTCAAGAAATATTCTAGTGATATTTTAAAGGTATTTTCATCTATGAAAACATCCATTGATATTAATTATAATTAACTAGGGACATGATATAATGATAAAATCTTTATTAATTCTATGTATTTTTTATTATTATGATGATGAGATATTGATGAAACCCATTTTTTTCCATGGGTTACACTATAAATAAATGATAAATGTTTTCATGATCTTATGGAATATATATGAATATATTGTAAATATATGATGAGTGGGTTCATTATATAAATCCAATGCATTGGGTAATGATTAATTTTTATGAGCTTAAGGGTACACAAGAGGTTATCCCAAGACCTAAAGAGGATACACAATAGGTTATCCCAAGCCTAAAAGAGTTACATAGGAGGTTATCCCAAGACTGAAGTTGGAACAAAGGTGGTTATAGTAATTATAACATGTGATGAATGTCTTGGTGGGTAGATTTGACATAATATTTTTATGATTATGATGATTACACTCTCTAAAACATGTTATTAGGCCTTTTTTATGATCTCATGGATAATGATATCTAATTATTCTGTGATTCATGTATTATGATCTGCCAAAGCCAAATGTCATGATTATGATCTATGAATTTTTGGGTATTATTTGAAAATGTTAAGATCATGTTATCAAACCCTTATTCTCATGATATGATTAAATATGATCATTGATTAATATCTCTAATTTTAACTATTACTGAGAATCTAAGCTCACCAAATCTTATGTTTCCTTTCCTCAGGTCATGTAGAAAGGTTTTAAGTAGGGTATGGCTAAGAAGTGTACTATGTGAGAATAATATTTTGGGAGATATTGAATATATTTAGTGAAATAATTTTTTTATGTATCTAGTATCCAAATACACTAAACATTTATTATTTTTGGGTACGTATAATTTTTATATGTATAGAATATTAATTTAAAGTGATGAAATATTTATGTATGTAAATTTAGGGTCTCCTTAATTGGTTTCAGAGAAGGTTTTAATTAAATTTGGATATTAGGATTAAGGAAATTTATTGAAAAATTTGGGGATAATTATAAGTATAGGATAATATTATGAAGCTTTAGTAAAGTATAGATTGTGTGGTTTTCCTAGAAAATATATCAATGTATGGATAGTGGCAAGTGGATGTAGAAGTGGCATAAATGCACCTTGGGGAAAAAACTCTGTAAGGGGAGGATTGGGTATTAAAATGATCATCATCAGTGTATGATGAGTGGGGACAAGATGAAACAACGAACTAGAAACCCTAGAGGGATATTCTTAGGTTAATTCACATTTTATAATGAACGGTTATGATAAATTTGAATAGATAATGACCATGAATAACCTATGTTAAACCTAAGGTTTCATAGGTTGAAAATAAGGTATCATGATTTAGAAATCCTATTAATGAATTTTCATGATTATATTATTAATCCCTATGATTATTTTTTCTCATAATATTATTTTTTTGTTTTAGTTAATATGGATAGAACTAGGTGGAATCATGTCAACAATGAATGTGATGAACACTACAATAATTGTAATATTAAGAAATTTAATGTTATGGGAGATGGAATGAAAAATATTATTGACATGATTATGAAAATTTATCAAGACATGAATATTTACAAGCTTCCAAATGATAAAATGATGGAACAATGTACCATTAAGTCCTTTATTAAGAAATATCCACCTTATTTTAGTGGGTCCACTAATCCACTAATTTCTGAGTAATGGATCAATACTAAGGAAATTTTATTTTTTGTTCTCAAGTGATGATAGCTTGAAAATATTATTTTAACTATTTATCATTAAGAATGTTATATAGATCAATGGTGGACACTTATCAAGAACACAAGGAAATAGGAATACATTGGCTCCATGGAGTGAGATGAGTTTAGGAGGTTATTTTTCAATAAGTACTTTCCTTGTATTATTTATATTAAAATGGAAAAAGGAATTACCTAATCTAAATTAAAATCATATGAATCCATTAGTACATATGAGGAAAATCTTAAAATAATTATGAGTTACTCTTCTGGTATCATCATTAAACTAAAAAGTAAGTTTGATCGATTCTTTGGTGTCTTAAATCCAAGTCTCTAAAGGGTTTTAGACATAAGGGGCTTCCGTAGCTATGAAAAAATAATTTTATTTTCTCCCAAGTTAGAAATATAGATCAGAGTCACCCATCAATATCATGGTTTTGATAAGAAAATAAATATGGAATTCAAAGGAAATTATAATAATAAAAACCATGGAGGGATGATGATGAGTCTTTATTTATTCCAGAAGTGTGGAAATAAATATGGAGGAAATTTTATTAAGGGGAATAGTATATTTTTTAATATTATAAAGGAAGGTCATCAAGAAATTAAATATCAAAGTGATGAGAAGAAGTTAGATAATTATATGAATAAAGAGAAAGCTCCATAGAATTCACTACACACACTTTAGTGTTTAAAATGAAAGGAGTATGAGAATTATGCTAAAAAGTGATCGAATTTGAGGGTTAATGACAATGATTGGAGTTAGTAGCCTATTAATCCTAGATATAAATGTAAATCTCATGAGGTCACTATTATTGATGTTGGTTATGAGAATGAAGTGGTGAAAGGTACGCTTACCATCTAATATAGAACTACTAATGTCATATTTGATTCTAGTTTTAACCACTCTTTTATATATGAATAATTCTATAAGAGTATCACATTACCACCTCAATGATTAAATATTTAATTAAAATTGAAAACTCCTCACGGTATGATGATAACATCTAAAGTCTATGATCCTTTTCGATTCAAGTTTGTGGGAATGTACTTTATGAAAATATTGTTATTCTACCTCTAGTTGAATTTGATGAGATTTTGGTCATGGAATGACTATATTTATATAAATATCATATCAATTTACAAGTTATGTAACATTTTATATTTTTAATGAACCTGTGATAATTTATTGGTACAAGGATGAATACGATCTTACAATGTAAATTACTTCCATTTTATGGGTCTTGATTCATATTCACAAGGGGTATTTATCTCATATAGTTGGGAGAAACTAAAAATTGAAGATATGAATATTGTACATGAGTTTTTTGAATACATTTTAATGGATAGAATAGAAAGACAAGGCCTATGTTCATCACAGATGGATGTTGGACCATCTGGAATTCCAAAAATAAAGCATGGATAAAATAATACATGAGCTATTTATTAGGCCTAAAAGTGCATTCATGGATATGTGTGATTGATCTAGTTTATCTATTAAATAATTGGAACAATTATTTCTCTGTGATAGAGCTCATGGATGGTAGGAGATCTTCAAATTTGACCAAAAGAGTGACTTTTACTAGAAAATGGATCCCGTGGAATCCTTTATACTGAGGTTTTAAACTCAATACTGATGGCTCTTATAACCTTGTAACTATGAGAGGGGGTAGTGTAATTTGGGACTCAAGAGGCTCTATGATGATTTTCTTCTATGGGTTATATAGTTAGGATGATTTTCTCATTGTATAGGTTAAGTAATTGTTTAGTGGACTAGATATTTTCCACTCCTCTAATATTACTCCCATGGAGATTAAAACTGATTCTTTAGTCATCTTTAAGTCTATTCAAGGAAGAAATGACCCCTTGGTCTATTACTTATATATTAATAATATATAGGAACTATATTGATCAAGATAATCTAAAACATACTTAGCTCCATGGGAATGCAGTTTCGGATTGTCTTGCCTCCAATGGTGACCAAAGAAACCCTCTCATTATTTATTTCAATCTTGGTTCTCTTCCCACTAAATGTGATGATTTTATTTTGGAAGATTCCCTTTTCCTCCACTATTTTAGGCCTCCATGATTTTGTTGTTTTCTTTTCTTAACATAATAAAATTTACTACATTGAACATACCTGGTTCTTAACTTATTTCAAATAATCCATATAGACTGGTCCCATTTGAGTTTTAGGAATTAGAGAAGAAACTCTTGGATAATCTTGATAAGGGATTAATTCATACAAGTGAATCACCATTGGATACAACTATTATTTTTAATAATAATGGTGGATTAATGAGACTCTATATTGATTATTAGTATTATAATAAGGTCATGATCAAGAATAAATATACACTTCCCCATATTGATGATTTTTTTGATCAATTGTGAAGAGCTCAATAATTATCAAATATTAACCTTAATTTTGGATATTATCAAGTTAGGGTCAGAAGTGAAGAAATACCTAATACAACCTTCTGTATGAGGTGTGAAAATTGTGAATTTATAGTGATTCCATTTGAACTTACAAATTCCTCAACAATCTTCATGAATTTAATGAACAAAGTCTTTATAGATTACCTCAATCAAGTTGTGGTAGTATTTATAGATGATATTATTATATACTACAATATTAAGGAAGAACATAAATTTAAATTGATAATTGTGTTGAAGAACCCAAGGAAGGAGAAAATATATGTCAAATTCAGAAATTGTGAGTTTTGGTAATATAAATTATCAATCATGGGGAATGTGATCACAAGTGAGGGTATATTACTAGATACTTCTAAGATGAAATTCACTAAACACTATCCTAGGCCAACCACTTTGAATGTGTCATGAACCCCTTCCCACAAAGGTACCAATAATAGGTTAGCAATAAGGTAAGAGAGATAATGATGGCTAAATAATGCCTCCAATAATCCATGGGGTGGAAATTAGCATCAAGGGTATAACATATTCATTCATGTGAGGCATTACACTCTAAAAATAATGTGGAATTAAAGATATGATAATACCACCAAATAAATCTTGATTATAATCAATAAAATATCCCAATACATGCATATAATGTCATACTAACTGAATAATTGAAAAATTAACTACAAGTACCAAAATAAAATCCATGATAGTGACCTGGAATCCTAAAAAGCTCCTAAATAACTCCACAAGATAGTAATATCTAGATATATCTATAAGAATATTATAAAAAACTAAGAAATAATTTATATAGACATAGGGTGAGAATAATAGGTATACTCAGAAGGATCCTCCCTAGAGCCTCTCTTGAAAAAGATAAATTAAACATACTAAATCCTAATTAATAAACAAGTGAAACTCACTTGTCACCTAAAAAGGTATGCTAAGTTCATAGAGTCACCATGAATATCTCACCAATAATCACATACAAGTAATAATATAATATTTAATATAATATTAAATGAAGGTACCTTGCTACCACTTCCTCACAAGTTTTCCAATCTACCCCAACATCACCCATCATGATCCATATCTCTACAATAAACGATATTTCCCAAAACACCTTGGAAACTATAACATATCATGCAACTCATGCATCACATCATCTATTCAAATAATACCATCTTCAGATAGTAACCATATAGTTTCCTAGAATCCACCATAGCCTATACATTATGTATTATACCTCAATATGTCACAACCCACACACAACATATATATAATAATCCTTAGAATACTATATCTGAAGATATATGTGAATGAAATAAACACAATACATTATATACCTCTATACACATATATGGTAAAGTTAAAAAACATGTATACCATAACATAACTACTAGAAGATAGTGGGGAAAGAGGGGGAAATTATCCATCCATTCCTCACCAACCTGAAAGTTGGGAAAAACACCCTCCTAGAGTCCATTAAGATCTAGTCTCCCTACCAACATGGGGTAGATAACATATGGAATCACATAAAATGCAGAATATATATATATATATATATATATATATATATATATATATATATCATAACCACACTATGGGAAACTACCTATCCTTAACCTCAACTTCATCTATCACCTCTCAGACACCTGACTTCTAATGCTAAGGAATATATATCCTATAAGAATAGAAACATTTAAAGAGACATTCAATTAATTATTTCTATTAAACATTTCATTTTTGATAATTATTAATAAAATACCAAGACCTCTAGGAATAATCCAACCTCTTTCATGGATACTCAAGAATTATCATCATTTAAACATTTTATGAAACCTCCTACCCCATGGGATAAATTATTTAACATTACCATTCTATAATTCTAGGTACTCTAAGACTCATCCAAAGCTACCATAGAAGATGTATAAACCATGAACATTTAGTTGTATTAAGAAGTAGGGAAAGGAATGAAAAAAAGAAACCTGAACATCCATAAATTAATGAAAATTCATTAACAAGCAAGCATCATAACTTTTAACACAACAAACAATGTAAAAAACCTACTCCAACCTGCTCCATTAATCTCGATACCATCTCCAACACCACCAACTATATCACCATACATCCCTCCATCACAGGTTCCAAATGATATCACAAACCAAACCATCCCCACCCATTCTTGTTGAACCATGCACCATTATAGGATCACATCACATCACATATCAAGGATGCTCCTCTAGATAATACACACAACGCAACAAGAAAACAAAAAATAGGTAGTATGAAACCTAGTACCTCGAACCAAGGAATCCATCCTTCATAAAAAAATGGACCCACTCAATCTCAAGTAATTATATTTAATAAAAAAATATTTTATTACCCATAGTGACTTAAACTTTTATAAATGAAATTTCTTCTATTTGAATAAATAAATGCATCATTATATAATGAAGATATAGAAAACACATGCATTACTTTGGTTATTTTAGAATATTATGTCCTATAAAATTTAAAATACCATTAAAAACCATAAACATTGATAATATAACTATTTAATAGTGATCATATAATTAGTATAAATTAAGGGATATGATAAAGTCCATTTATATAAATAAAATAAGTACTGACCTTGAACAGTAGGATCATATAATATGAAGTTTATTTATTATAACATATAAGGTAAATAAAATCTCTAGGATTTTACCTTGATGAAACCTAAGTCAATATTAAACAACTAAATCATGAGTGAAACCATTTATATAATAAGTTCAATATCATTGAGATCACAACCCAAACCATGTTCACTGAACCAGCCCAAAAAAATATCACCATCACACACCTTACCATTAGGGGATTTGATATTGTAATAAAGGAATATGTATATTAACCCTAAAATAATGAATATGTATATTTTATTTTCTTTTAAAAAATGATTATATTTATTCTTTATTGATTTTATTTTATAAATTATTAAATAATGAGTTTGATAAAAATTAGATTTGAATACGATAACACTCGAATTTTATTTTTTGGGTAATAAGAAGTTTAAAATAAGAAATTCATTTTTAAGAATTAATGAATTTTAGAAATAAATTATATTTTAATAAAATATTTTTATTAAATAATATTTATTAAGTATAGTTTATAATGTAATTTTATGAATAAAAAAATTATTTTTATAAGGGAAAGAAAACTATTATTGTAAAAAAATCAGTATTTTTAATAAATGAAGGTTTTAATTTAAAAATATAAATTCTAATATTTAGAGATAAATTTAGATAAAATAAATATTATTTTTGGATTCAACTTGTCAAAATTATCCAATGGTTATTTTTTTATAATTTTTAAAGATAGTCGAATTTTTGGGTAAAAAATTAAATACAGTATAAATATACGGTATGTATTATAACATCATAATGACCCAAAAGTGATGTAATATATTCCATAAAATGTAATCATGACCAAATATTTATTTTAAATTTAGAATAATTTTTATTTAGGTTATTTTATTAATTTTACAAATCCTTTATGAATCCTCTAAAACCTATACTATATATTAAGGTTTTGAAAACATTTTTTTAAGAGAATGAATCCCACATCACCAAGTGTAATAATTTAATTATTTAAATTCTTAGGATTATAAAATAATAAAAACCACTCATATTTATAATATACCATGGTTCAAAAATATGGGATTTTTTTTTTGTTTGGATTACTATATTGTATAGAATCCAAAACCTAAGTTTAGAAATTAATAAAGAAATCTCTTATCCTTTCCTATATAACCCCACCCAAGATACGATTAATATTCTCTAAAAAACATTGTATTATGACTTTAATATGACCATTACTATCTAGAAAACTACCAAGCTTACCCAATCTCCTAAGAAGCTCCTCCCAATATTTTGGAAACACCCTCTCAAGTAAGGGATTTACCTATCTTCTTTTCCATTCAAGCACATTATTTTTAATTATACTTTTAAATATCAATTGGTTAGGTTTTAATTCCCCCATAAACATCTCTTTACTATAATTTTTTATAATAATTATATATCACTTATACCCTCTCGTTATGACCTTTACCTAAGTCATTACCATGCCAAAAGTAAGTTTTCCTCTCTTTCTCCTCTTTATTCAAAGACCTTATTTATTTTATGACTTTTGATTTCAAATTAATAATGTTGGGATATGTTTTTATACATAAAAAATACTATATTTTTCATTTAAAAATTATTAGAGACCCATTTTTCTACCATTAAACCATTTTATGAATCTTTAAGTATTGCTGTTATGCTGCTAAAATTTTACTGCAATTTTTCATACCAAATGATTGTGAAGTGAATTACCATAACCATTTTCACTCAATAGTATTAAAATATATGTACATATACCTATTATATTTTGTAATTCCGTGTATATAACCCACACTCCTAAATAGTGGGGTTTATAGAGACAAAATACATTCTTGTGTTATATGATTTATGTGGAACACTTATGCATGTACATGATATGTTTATGATGGTTGTGCCCAGATAGCACTCCAATGCATTGGGTAAAGTCTTAATCTCATGAGATTCCATGTTAGGTGAATTAGAGGTTATAATAATCACACTATATTATGATTTATTTGTGTTTAAACTTTAATTATTCTTATTATACCATATTTTAAATTTCTACCACAGTCTCATGTTGCATTTATGCTAATATATTATATCCTACCTCACTATTCATGATATTGATTCTCACCTATTATGTTACATTGTTATGACTCTTGGATCACATTTATTACTTTAAACTATGCCATTGTATGTTTATTACATTAATAGGATTTATAGATCACCCCTTTGCTATGTATGTCCCTAGGTTATCCAATTTAGTTTTAAAAGAGAAATGAAAATTTAAGAGCATGTCAATTAAGTTTTCAATAATGTTGTTTAATCCATGTATCAATTTGTTATGTTATGTACATAATTACCTAAATAAACCGGGCTTCATGATATTTTGGGATTGTATCATGTGTAACTTTATGTAATAAATCATGAAATAAAGTGTATTAAAGATATGGGTTATCATAGTTGGTATCAGAAGAATGTCTAGTTATTTTTGGGATTATGATTAGAAAACTCTACTGAAAGCCTTAGGGATAAGAATAAATATAGAAAACATCCCTAAATTTTGGTAAAGTATAGATTAATTGGTTTCCAATAAAATAAACCCCTCTATGGATACTGGAAGTGGACGTGGCTCTGGAACATATATACCTAGGTGTAACAATCTCGAAAACACAATATTGAACTAGACTCGATCCAAAACTGGTGCATGAAAACATGCCTTACTACACACCTAGTTTGTCACTCCCAGTGGATATTCTTTGGTAAATTTAAAATCTCATTACAAACCATTATTAAGGGAACAAAAAAATTCTTATAAGATTTTATGTTTGGAAATAGATCATGGATATCTCAAATTGAAGCATAAAAACTCATAAGTTAAGGAATATATGTCATTTATGAGTTATTCCTTTAATGTTAATGGTTTCCCATTCATGCGTTCACTATTTTAAAATTAATAATTTCTAATTTTCCATTTATTATAGTCAATTTATGGAAATATGAGGAACTTAGTGAATAACCTATGTGAGAGGAAATGTGATGACTGCCCAAATGGGATTTCCATCCCGATGGGAGCAGGAATCACATAATTTGTGACTATAATTTCTCAAATAAATCACATTTTGAACTGAAACCTAAATTATGGAAATGCCAAAATCACCCTAAGAAAGGGAAATTTTCAATTAACACCTTCATGAGATAAAGGAATACAACTTTTAGTGGATCTTATGATCCATTAATTGTGAAAAAATAGATCAAATCCATTGAAAATATCTTCTCTGACCTTCAATGATTTGAGAAAGATAAAATCATATTGAATATTTATAATATGGAAAGTGAATCTAATCAATGGATGACGTTGGTCAAGAATAAAAATCCTAAGGAGGAGATCAGAGAAATGAAGTGGAAGGAATTCTATAAATTGTTTTTTGATAATACATTCCCCACACTCTCTGAATGAATATGGAAAGGGACTTACTTATCCTCCAGCAATAGGATAATGAATCTATCGAGGTGTATGAGGAAAAATTCACTAATAAAAAATAGGCCTTTAACAACTTTATAATAGGAATTTATCAGTTCTAAAAAATCATTGATAATCAAAGTGTGGTTAAAATCCAAAAGCTTTTATCAGCACTAAAAAAGCACTGTTAAAGTCCCCATTTAACAGAAATTTTTTAACACTGTTAAATGGCCCTTTTAACAATGTTTTTAGTGCTCTTAAAGGGGGTATTTAACAATGATTTTCTAGCACCAATAAAGGTATCACTATTAAAGGGGGGGGGGGGGTAAAATTATGTTTTTTTGAATGTTAATAAGCCTAACCCCTTTATCAGCGCTTCCACGACACCTTTAACAGTTCTCCCCCAAACTTTATCGGTGTTTTTCACCACACCACCCCTTTTATCAATGCTTTGTGAATTTACATCATCATGTACGCCTAAATAGATTCGAACCCTGCACCTCTCATTCGAAGATGGAATGCATTTACCACTACACCATGTTGTTTTTTGTCTATTTAATGATATTTCTGTTTATATATATATATATATTTACACACATATATATATATATTATTCATTTATTTATATAATTATTTTTAAATACATTTATATATTCTATATGTGTGTGTGATATATATATATACTTATATTTATTTAAATATATAATATATTATATTCATTTACATATACTAGAATACAATATAAATATATATATGTTTATTAATACACACATATATGTATATATAGGCATTATAAATATATTTGTATAAGGTAAAAAATGGTTAGATATTGTTTTAAATACATTTTTATAATATTATTGATTTAAATATATTAAAATATACATTTTTATGTAAATATGTTGATATATGTATTTATATGAGTGATTTATTATAATTAAATATAAGAAAAAATTCATAAATTTAATTATAAATAAAATTATGTTGTAAAAAATGAAAAAATTTAAAAACCATAATATCAATATGAAGGTAAGACTTGGGAATAAATTTAGTCTCCACCAAAAAAGGAAATAATACTCCCTTAAATAAGGCTGAAAATCCATCAAATGTTAAACAATTGGGATACCCTGACTAAAAAATCAGTTTTGGAGGACTTCTGGGCCTTTTTGGCCTCTAAAAATGTGACAGAGGTTTACCTACACCACTAAGGAAATAAATATCATCACAATATTCTATTTGATATATGGAAGAGAACAAATGGATATCTGAATCAAAAGTGATGATTGTTTAAAGTCTGAGTTACATTTTCATCTTATTTCAGATCTTTTATTAATTTTTTGATTTTTGTTATCTTAAAATTGATATTAAATGAATATTAATTGGAAATAATAATAAAATTATTAATTAAAACTATTTTTAATTATTTTATAATCTATTTTCACTAAATAGTTTATATATATTAAGTGTAAATGCCCATATTCCTTATCTAAAACATATTTTAAAAAATATATATTATATTTATAGTAATATAAACATATTTATATATTTATATATTATTTTTAATGAATTTTTTGAAGTATACCATTATCAGTGCTACTAAAAAAGAACTGATAATGACTGGTCTTTATCTTCTCTTCTAAAAATGTGTTGATAAACCCATACTTTATCATCACTTTTTTACAAGCACTGATAAAAGACCCCATTTATTAGCGATTTTTTAGTGCTGACAAAGGGGTCTTTAATAGTGCTTTTAGCTAGCACTTTTAAATCCCTAGCACAAGATAAACCCAGTTTTGTAGTAGTTAATTCACAAGGCTTTCATGATATGCCTCTAGTTTTTTGTTACCCCAGAATATAAATTTGAATGCTTCTTTGGTGGCCCAAGGAATAGTCTATGAAAATCATTTCCAATTATGGACTTTGAAATTTATTAGGAAATTTTCTAATGTTCCCTAAAAGTAGAAATGGAGATAAAATAATCTCAATGGTCTCACAAGGATAAGAATAAAAAAGTGGAGTTCAATTCTATAGGTTTTATAGAGAAATATAATGGTGGAAAAAAATTCTAACATCCCACTGTTCAAAAGTGTGGGAGGAAGAAACCTTAAAATTTCTTGAAGGGGATGAGAAAATTATTTAGGCGCAGAAAGTAAGAGCACCCAACTAGCAATTTCAATGGAAGAAACCCACATATGTGATGGAATAGAGGAATTATCTAGTCAAAACTCATCATATTTTACAATGTTTCAACTATAAGGAATAAGGAAAATATTGGAACCATTTACCTAAGCCAAGGGTTTTCAGAGAAAATCAATCCTAATAACCACCAAGGAAGCAAGGGTGAGCATATGCCATCACAACCATAGAGGAGGATCCTGAAAATGAAGTGGTGACATGTATGGTAGTTATTGATTCAAGAATAGAAAAGGTACCTTTTTATTCAAGTTTTATGCATTCTTTTATATCTTTAAAGTTTAGTATAAATATTCAAACACCACCACAAATAAATAAAGTAGAGTTGTTGGTGAAAACAAAAAATTGTGGAATTATTGAATCCTAAGTTTATAACTCCTAACCTATCCACATATGTGAGATGAAATTCTCAGTGAACCATTTCATGCTCCTTTCAGTGGAATTCGATGCTATTCTTGGCATGAATTTACTTTACTTATATAGATCCAACATAAATTTTTGAGAGAAGCAAATCAACCTCTGTATCACAAATCATCCTCTAATTCTTTACAAGTGCAAGGAGAAGGATGAATCTCATTTGGAATCACCATATTAAGCATGGATATTATTTCCATATGAGTAAGCATATCTTTACCAAATGATTAATACTAAATAAAATATCATCCTTGAAGAGATTCCCATTGTGAGGGAATACACTGATGCAATTACTGAAGAATTTCTTGGTATTCCTCTTAGTAGAGTGGTTAAATTTTCAGTTGAGCTTATACCTAGAGCTTTAACATTGTCCAAGACTCTGTATATAATATCCATTATTGAACTCAAGGAAATGAATAAAAAACTCTAGGAAAATATAGATAAAGGGTTTATATTACCAAGTGGTTTACCATGAGGTGCACTATTCTTCTCCATTAATAATAAATATGGTTCAATGTGTCTCTTTATTGATTATCATGATCTCAATAAAATCATGATAAAGAAAAAGTATCCTCTTCCATGGATTGATGACTTTTTCGATCAACTACATGAAACCTAGTATTTATATAAGATAGATCTCAGTTTGGAATATTACTAAGTAAATGTAAAGAAGGATGATATCCCAAGACTGGTTTTATATATGGTATGGGTACTATGAGTTCACAGTGAATCCATTTAGACTCACAGATGCTCTAAAAATATTAATAGACTTTAAGAAAAGAGTCTTTAGAGATTACCTCAACTAATTTGTGGTAGTGTTTATAGATGTAATTCTTATATACTATAAGACTAAGGAGGAATATGAGGAGTAGTTGAATACTATACTGATGACCTTGTGGAAAGAAAATATGTATGAAAAATATAGTAAATGTGAGTTCTAGTTGGATCAAGTAAATTTCCTAGGGCATGTCATCATTAGAAAAGGGAAATCTATGGATCTTTAAAAAAGATAGATAGTTAAAGTATGACCTAGACCAACATATGTGATAAAAATATTTAGTTTCCTTGGATTAGTTGGGTATTATCATCTATTTTTCATAAAATTATCATTGTTTTTAAGCCACATAACCAAACTAACCCGAAAAGAATTCAAGTTTGTCTGGAATAATGACTGTGAGGAAAGTTTTAAAGATATTAAGAAGAATATAATCACCACACCTATACTCACATTACCCACCAGTGGGGAAGGATTTTTGATCTACAATGATGCATCAAAAAATGTCTTGGTTTGTGTACTCATACAAATTCCAAAGTGATTACCTATTCCTCCCACCAACTAAAGGTTTATGAGCATAACCACCCAACTCATGATCTGTAATTAGATGTGGTGATCTTTACATTGATGATTTGGTGGAATTATTGATATGGGGAGAAGTGTGATACATATATATAAACCATAAAATCCTCAATTATATATTCACACTAAATGATCTTAATATACCCCAACGAATGTGGTTATATCTAATCAAGAATTATTATTGTTTAATCTATTACCATTATGGGAAAGAAAAAAATGGCTGATGCTCCGAGTAGAAAGGATCTGAAACTCTATCTATGATGATAATTGCAAGGGATCAAATATTCTTGGACATACAAAGGATGTTTATGGGAATAATAAAGTATATTAATCCTACCTTTCTCAAATAAATTCTCAACCATCCATTCTTGAGAGGACCAAGGAGGATAAAAAAGATGATGAGTTGCTACAGAATAAGGTAATGAATATTGTAGAGTTTAATATTGTTGAAGATGATGTTATAAAGTTTGGAAATCTGATATGTGTCCCATCAAAAAAATAAATAAAGAGGAAACTTTTTGATGATACACATATATCATCCTTCTCTATTCATCTAGGAAGAAATAATATGTATAGATATTTGAAGAAAAATTTAGGATGGGATAACATGAAGAGAGATATTGTGAAGTTTGTATCTCGATTCTTGGTATGCCAACAAGTCAAGGTGGAATAAAAAAGTCTAAAGGAATGATGCAACCATTTCACATACCAGTATAGAAATAGGAAAGCATAACCATGGATTTCATCATATAACTCCCTAGGACACTTAAAGGTAATAATTCCATCTGGTAATTAGTCTATCTCCTTACCAAATCAACGCATTTAATTTACCTCAAGGAATATTTCTATCATGACCAAATCATGAAGATATACATAAGAGAAGTGGTAAGACTACATGGAGTTCCACTCCCTATTGTATCTGATTGAGATTCAAGGTTTAACTAAAGGTTTTATAGAATCCTTCAATAAGTGTTGAATATATAACTGAGCTTATGCACTTCTTATCACCCTTATATGGATTTTCAATATGAAAGAACCATTCAAAATCTAGAATATATTATGAGATCATGTTCAATGGATTTATAAGTATTTTGGGATTAACACCGTCTCCTAGTGGAGTTCTCAAATAACAATAGTTTATAATCGAGAAATCAAATGGAACCTTATGAGGATCTATATGGGAAGAGACATTGAAATCAAATATGTTGGGATGAAGTTAGAGTGAATACACTAATGGGACCTGATCTTGTCTAAGGGATTATGGAGGAGGTTAAAACCATTAAACATCATAAGAAATATGCACAAGGTCTACAAAAAATCTATTAAAATAATTATCGACGAGACATGGAGTTTGATATTAGATATAAATAATTCCTTCATATATCAACATTGATGAAAGTAATGTGGTTTGTGAATAAGGGAATGTTTATTACATGATACCTCAACCTCTTTTATATCCTTGATCTCATCGGAGTGGTTGACTATTAATTATCACTCCCACTTAGCCTATCTTAATTACATGGTGGTTTATATGTATATATCTTAATAAAGAACAAACTAGAACCCTCTCATGTACTAAATAATTAGGTGGTACCATTATAGAATGATCTTTCATAAGATGATTTTCTAGTGAATATATTATATCATAGAGAAAAATTTATGTGAAACAAGACAACTCACCTAGTCAAAGTGTTATGGTGGAACCATAAGCTTGAAGAAGTGACTTGGGAACAAGAAGAGGTGATGAAACAAAAGTAATTTAATCTATTTTAGTGTATTAAATGAAAATTTCAAGGGTGAAATTTTTGAAGGGGGAATAATGTAACTACCCAAACTTTTATAAATTAAATTCTTTCTCTTCTAATGAATAAATGCATCATTAAGTAATGAAGTTCTAGAAAAAATGCACTATTTGGTTATTTTTTAATATTATATATTATTAGATTAAAAATACCATTTAAAATCATAAAATTTGATAATATATCTATTTATCATTGATTATATGATTAGCATAAATTAATCTATAAGATAATTTTCATTGATATAGATGAAATAAACGATGGAATCGATTAGTAGGGTTATACCCTATGAATATCATTTATCAAATATTCCAAGGGAGATAACATCTATGAGATTTTCCCTTGACCAATCCCAAGTTGAGATTAAAAATATATAGCACGATAGAAACCATTTATAGGATAATTTCAAGCACATCGTGATCACAGATCAAACCATGTTTACCGAACCACTCTAAGAAAATATCACCGTCACACACCTTACCCTTAGGGAATTTTCTGGTGTAATAAATGGATATGTGTATTTAACATAACAAAATGAATATTTATATTTATTTTACTTTATAAATTAGTAAATAATGTGTTTGATAAAAATTTGATTTCAATATGACAAAACTCAAATTGTATTTTTGGGTAATGACAAATTTTAATTAAGACATTACTTTTAAAGAGTTCATGAATTTTAAAAATAAATGCTATTTTAATAAAATATTATTTTTAAATAATATTTATTAATTATATTTGATGATATAATTTTACAAAGTCAAAAATTATTTTTATGAGGGTCAGAAAACTGTTATTGTAAAAAATACAATATTTTTTAATAAATAAAGATTTTTATTTAAAAATATAAATTATAACATTTAAAGATTTATTTATATAAAATAAATATTATTTTTATATTCATAACATCAAAATTATCCAATAGCGATTTTTTTCATAATTTTATGTGATGATCAAATTTTTTGTATAGAAATTATGTACAGTATAAATATACGGTATGAATTATGACATCATAATGATCCAAAAAATGATATAATATATTCCATAAAAGTTATCCATGACTATATATATATATATATATTTAAAATTTGAAATAATTTGTTTGTGATATTATTTTATTAATTTTATATATCCTTTATGAAGCCTCTAAACCTATACTATATATTAAGGTTTTAAAATAATTTATTTAAGAGAATGACTCACTTAAACATCACCAAGGGTAATATTTTAATGAATTATGTTTTTGGAAATATAAAATAATGAAAAAAATCCTATTTAGAAGAAACCATGGAAAAAAACATGGAAATATTTGTGGTTTTGATTACTTTATTATATAGAGTCCAAAACCTAAGTTTGGAAATTAATAAAGAACTCTCCTCGCTTTTCCTATATAAACCCATCAAATCCTCCATTTCTCTTTACTAAAAAAACTTTGATAATGACCTTACTCTATCCATTTATCTATATAACCCTCCCAAGTTTCCCTCAAGCTCTGAAGAATCTCCTACCATGCTTTTTGAAACACCCTCTCAATTAAGAGATTTCCCTCTCTTCTTTTCCATTCAAGAATCTTCTTTGTAATTCGGATTTTAATTATAAATTAGTTTTGTTTTAATGCATACATAAACATATATATACTACCTAATTTATTTTATAAGAATTATATATCATTTATCCCCTAATTTATGCTCTTTACCTTAGCCATTACCATGATGAAAGTAAGGGATCCTCTCATTCTCCTCTTTATTCAAGAACCTTATTTATTTTATACCTTTTGATTTATAATTCATAATTTTGGGATATGGTTTTCCGTATTCCTCATACCTTATTTTTTATTTCTAAATTATAATATAACACTTTCACTCTCATTAAACAATTTTATGAATCTTATGTACTGCCATTATGCTATCATAATTTCACTGCGATTTTTCATTAAAAATGATTGTGAAGTGAATTTTCATACTCATTTACACTCAAGGGTATTAAATTATAGGAACCTATACCTATTTTATTGGAAACTTCCATGTATGTAACCCATAATCCTCAATCATGGGGTTAATATAGATGAAATTAATTCTTATTTTATATGATCTATGTGACACAATTATGCATATACATGATATTATTATGATGGGTGAGGCCATATAACACTCTAATGCCTTGGGTAATGTTTTAACCTCATTAGATACCATGTAAGGTTCATGGAAGGTTATCCTAATAAAACTATGTTATTATTTCTTGGTGGTTAACCGTGACTTATGCTTATGATTCCATGTTTTAAGTTGTTGCTGCATTCCCATGTTGCCTTTATGGTAATATGTTATATCATGGATCATTATTAATGATTATGATTCTCACCACTTATGTTACATAATTATACCTCTTAGATCACATGTATTTATTTAACCCATTACATGATTTTTTTATTCCCTTATTGGGATTTATATCTCACCCCTCTCTTATATAGGTTATTCCATTTAGTTAAAAGAGCAATGGAAATTTAAGGGCATGTAAAGGTAGTTTTCAATAATGTTGTTTTATCTATGTATCATGTTGTTATGTTATGTACCTAATGACACAAATACATTAGGATTCACAATATTTTAGGATTTTTTCATGTATACCTTTATGTAATAAATCATGAAATAATGTATATTAACGATATGTGTTATCATATTATCATATTGAATTATCTGATTCATTTAACACAAGTTACAACTATAGAAAAACTAAGACATCTGATATCAACAACTAAGTCATTTAAACACGATTAAATCATAACTTCTAGTTCCATAAATTTTAAGGAAGAATTATTATAAATAAAAATAAATCTTTATCATTTAGTCATAGAATGATAAAATGATATCTATAAAATAAAGAGGAAAACTGTTAATAAGACATAAAAACATACTATCACTACAACCAAAACCAATTATTTATTTAATTAAAGTTTAATCTTTATTAAGATTAATTACACTATTACCTAATGAGATAAATCAGGATAACTTTATGATTTTACTTAAAATAAGGAGAATAAATTAATACCTTACCTCAAGGATTTCAACATTCTTCTAATGAGAACAAAATAACAGCACAAATCTCCGATCACTTCTCCCATAAGAAACTAACAGTCCCTATGGATGTCACACCATGAAAACACCACCAAACATCAAAATAACACTATGATAATGATAGAGACCAACCACTATATCATGGAAAAATAACATAGGATAAAACCAAACCAAATAGAAAGAAAACCACAAGAAAAAGAGGGATACTCAACTCAAATAACAATTTATCTAACATAGAAATATACTGATCAAAACCAATATAAAGGTATTTTAAACACTTTTAAAGATAACCCATGATAACCTAGGGTTTATGAGGAAATTTTGGGAGAAATACAAGTTCAAATTTTCTTTGAGAATTTATAGGAAAAATGGAAATTATAAGATCATGACGTAACACCATACACCACAATGTAACGATGATGGCATAGGAAAAAACTACGATATAAGGAAAGTGGATACACTGTATAATGCATGGTCAAAGACATATTTTTGAAACATGGATATTTACATTCTATAGGTTCTATAATTTAGAATAAGGACCACAATGTAAGGTAACCACTATATAATATAATTCTAATATCCAAAGCATAAGATTATGAAATAACTCACCTATACAGAATAATGACTTTGAAAAAGAAAAAACCACCCAAACCCCCTCTCACTCATGACTCTACATCATAAATCATAACTTATTTGACAACCCCATCTCCCGTATGGATTCTACAACATAGCACAATCCTTCATGTTTAAATATTTCTCTGCAGCTGAAATCTCAGCTTAACTCCCATCTCTCATCCTCTGAGGATCCTCTCAGAACCTCCAACAGCTCAAAAAACAGGATTACTATAAGGATTCATGAATTTACTGACCGAGATTCACAATTTTATTTGATTTACCAGATATTTTAAATGCTTTGTGAAGAATATCTTATGGTTTTATAATTAACTTACTAAGATAACATGGAAGGGAGTAAAGTTTACTTGGACTAATAACTTTGAATAAAATTTCAAGGAGATGAAGAGAATATTGGTCAGTGCACCTATACTCACATTACCCTATAGTAGAGAAGGGTTTTTTATTTTTAGTGATGCATTGAAGAATAAAATGGGATGTTTTATTTTACAATAATTACATGGTGATTGATTATGTCTCTCATAAATTAAAGGTTCATGAGAAAACTTACCTGACCCCTGACTTGGAATTAATAGTGGTAATAAATTCATTTAAGTTATGGAGGAATTATATTTATGGAGAAAGGTGTGACATATATGTTAATATTAAAATTTTATAGTATACATTCACCCAGAAAGAGTTGAATATGAACTGTAGAAGATGATTGGAGTTGATTAAATATTATTAATACTCAATACATTACCACCCTGAGAAGATAAACAAGGTGGATGATTCTTTGAGTCAAAAAGTTCATGCTAGCTTATCTATTATGAGTATCGTAAAATATCTAATACTTATGGACTTATAAAGTATGGAACTTGAAACCTTAAAGGAAGGGGAGGAATCTTATCTTTTTCAAATGAGAGTTCAACCATATATCCATGTGAAGAATAAAGAGGTATAAAATGAAGATGTAGATCTAAAAAAGAAGGTGATTAATATTCTTGAGTTCAACATTGGTTTTGATGGAATGATAAGGTTTAAGAACAGAGTATATGTACCTATTATACCAGAATTTAAGGAGCCACTGGATTATTCTCATAGATCATCATTTTCTATTCATATTGGATGTATAAAGATGTATATTGACCTTAATGATCATTTTTTTGTGGTATAAATTAAAGAGATATATTTTAAATTATTTATCTTGGTGCTTGGTATGCCAAAAAAGTTCAGGATTATCAGAATAAGTCTAAGGAGATTTTACAACCATTACCCATACCTTTATGGAAATAGGAAAAAATTACCATGGATTTAATCATAGGAATCCCTAATAAATTTTAATTGATTGGTAAAAGAAAAGAAAAAAATATAAAAGAAGGATTGGTGGGGCATGTGTAGTGTGGAGCGAAGTAGGAAGAAAATGGGGAGAGAAGGAGGGGGGGGGGGGGGGTGGTCATGCACAACCATTACCATCAAATGAATTAATAAGAAAGAAAAAAGAATAATGGGAAAAAATAAAAAATGAAAAAAGGTGAAATGGGGCAAGGTTGATGTCTGTAGTAGCTAGTGGGCAGGGATATCACCTATCTATCTCTCTATCTACTATATCTCCCTCTCACTTCCCTCCCATCTATCTATAAAAACTATCTTTTATTCCCTATTTAATATCTCCTCTGACATTGATTGTATTAGTGCACTGTCAGTAGAATTGGATCCATATCAATGAGTGGAAGGTATACCCCAAGTTTATTTTTATAGGTAGCGAGGTATATTTTATATATTTAATTAAATGAGAATCTCATGTTCAAGTTGTTGGGGTTTTTGTTTTAGGATTGTAAAGGAGGTCTCAATAGGGAATTTTCATATTGTCACTTCTCGTTAATGTTAAGGTATGTCTCTCAGTGGATTTATTTAGGGATTTTAGTGTTTTTGATTTAATTTTCCATTGGATTGGTTCCATTGTTTAGGTATTTTGTTTATATTGATACCAATAGTGTGTCATGGGTTTTCTGTACATCATTTTCTGGTATTTCTTTATCATTGGTCCATATGGTATGATTGTAATTGATTATGAAATAGGGAATTTTTTTAGAGGTTTGGTTTATTAATTTTAAGATGTTTATGGTTGGGACAAGTACTTAAGGACCGAGGGAAGGTCTCTATGAGATTGGAATTGAGTTAAAAGTCATAATTTTAAGTGTTTTATTAATGTATAAATTTTAAATTTAAAACATTTGATTGACAATCTAATTTTAATTATGTTTTAAATTTCTTACAAAATTATACAAAGAGTACATAAATAATATTGCTCAAATGTCTTGTTTTCTCCTTTAGTCATCCATGTGATTATAGGAAATTTTTTAAGTTGAGTGATAGAATAATGTTATTATATATCCATATGCTTAATAAAATGATTTAAGGACTTTTTTTAAATAAATTTGGTTTTAAAGAGGAGTGTGTTGGTTCTATAGTATTTTAAATAAAGGATACCTAGAACTTTATCAAAAAAATGATTTATGAGTGAATAATTGGATTGGGTTTCTTTATTAATGCTTACTTTTTCACAACCATTTGATGTGTCAGATCTATATTTAATCATTATATTGTTTTGAATGTGGTTGGGAATAATTTATAAAAGTGTGTGTCATTTTTAAAGGATTTTAAAAATATGGTTACTGTAGAGACCCGAAGCTTGACGTACAAGAATATTACATTACATTTGCGGAATACTTAATACATAAGAAAAACAAACACACAAGGACCGTAGTAGTTTAGTGTCTTTGGAAACTCGGAATAAAATCTTCTAATCGTGGTGAAAGATCTTCAACATCTCCCATAATGTTCTTCTTTTTTTTTCTAAACCTAAATCCTTTCTTTATGTACTGGGGAAAAGAAAACATAAAAGGGTGAGCTCAAATTCTCAGTAAGGGTAAACAAAAGAAATATTAATCACGTCATATTCATAAGAACATATCTTTTGGAAATCTTAACCTACAAAAGAGATCATAATTTCATAACATGGGATAAATCATAGTAGTGAAATGTAATCCCAATAATCATAACTTAAAACATGAAACTTTGTGGAATACACACATAATCATTAAGAATCATTTCATGTTAGTCAAGACTCATTTCCAAGACTATCTTAGTGGACAAAGTCCATTTCTGAACCGAGTTACCCTCGTTTCAGTCCTGTTTCACTGAACCGGTATAACCTACCATTACAGCCATGTCTATCTCATGAGATATAAAATCTTTACCCAATGCATTGGAGGGAGATATTGGTCCCACCCATCTCATAATGATACCATTCTTATGTGTGCCACAAAATCATAAACCATACATCATAGTATAACCCATGTAATAAAAATGGGAATATTAAACATCATGACATCATAAAACAATTCATATAAGATAAAGGAATTCATAAAAAATATTTTCATCACAACATAATCAAATAAATGTAATAATAGGGATGAAAACATAACCCTTTATTATCTTAGATGGAAAATAATTTTGATAAAACACTTGAACTCCATTCTTGAGGGAAATATCCTTTCAACTTCGAAAATATTTTTCCTTTCTTAACATGTCATTAAATTTTAAAAAAAAAGAAGTTGATTAAAAATAAACTTGAAAACTTGTAAAGGAATATTCTTGGAAATTTTGTTTTAAAAATCCATTCATGCCGTATAAGTTAAAAAAACATTCTTCTCTTACTTTTGTCAGAAAAGTCAAAAAGTACCTCGTACGAAAAACGAAAAAATATTCCTTTCATATATTTTACTAAAAACTCACCGAAGGGTAAAATTGGATTTAAAAAATTGTAGGTGGATGGAAATAATATTACATATTGAGGAAACATGGATGTGGATGATAAAATACACCCCAGTAAATACCAAAGTATAAACAATCTCAGATAAAAATGAGATTGTGATATTTCCCTTACCTTTGGTCCGATATGCTTTGTACATGTCCTAACCTCCTGTATAATGATTTAAATAATGTTATTGACTTATTACAGAATCATACTTATTTTTATGATATCATATATGGTCATATTCTTAGCTTATTATTAGTAATATTTCATTACTACTTGTTATTCGGGTGTTTATTACTTTTTGTTATTATGCGTGTTTTGTCGAATAAATACTTATTCTTCTCTTTAGGTTATAGATACCTAATTTCCAGAATGGTATTAGTTTAATATATATCATATTCATTCATTCAATTCATTTATATAATCATTATGAAATTAAGTTCATGTAGAACGAGTCGCATCACATCGTGGAGACGGTATTCCGTACGTACGCACGAGTGATGATATCGTTCTTATGATCGTGGAATCGTATTGGAGTATATGTATACTATTTCAGAATCAATATCACTTTATAATAGTCATATATAGTCATTATTTATACCATTATACCCATCCAAGTAAGGTGGTGGTGGAAAATAGATTACACCACGGCGTGGAGACGGTATTCCGTACGTACGCACGCGCGGTGATTTCTTTTTCTGTAGGATGGATAGATGGTGAAATAGGGTTGTTTCATAATTATAATAACATATCAGTATATGAGTGATACTGATGTTATTACTTCATAATGAAACAACTAAAGAAGAAGAAGTGGAAGAAGAAATAAAGATGAAAGAATCGGTAACAGACATTACCTCTTCTTTGAAGTGCTTCTTTGAGACCTCCTTTTAGGGCACTAAAATAGGTCTTTAAAGAAGACCAGAACCACTAGGATGTTTCTAGGGAAGTGGAGAGAATAAATTGTCAGGGTTTGGACGAGATTGAAGGCTCAAAGTGGTGTGAGGAAGAGGGGGAGGAGGTGCCCTTTTATAAGGGAGGAGAGGGGCACCTTTGGAATAACTAAAACTATTATTTTATTATAAAGTCAAGTTCGGTTTTAAATAGCTAAAAATTGAGTTATTTCGAAGATAAGGTGGGGATGGGTCTAAATAATCTCAAAAAATAGAATTTAGACAAGTTTAGTTCATTATATTAACCTTATCTTTTAGTTTTAACTCTTCGTTAATTAGATTGACATTTACCATGTCACTTTGTATTTTTATATTATATAGTTAATAAACTTACCATATACATCCAAGAGACCCCCAAGTTGTGTTTTATTAATATATATAACCTTATATAAGTCATTTGGCCGAACCTTAGATTTTTAGGAATAAAATAACAATTAATAATATAATATTTGTTTTAAAAACTATTTTATGTCAATTTTGACACTATTCAATAGTTGATTTTTTTTAAACTCATAACAGAATTATTACTTCGACCAAAGTTCATTAAATAAATACTAACATTTCATATTAACCTATAAAATTAGTTTAGTTCATAAAAAGTCTCAAATTATATTTATTTCGGTATTTATAACATCAATTATGTCAATATTTCATTAATAAGATAATTACTGCATCATTGTTGTGTCATAAATAAATTAAATTATTTAATATCTAAAAATTAAAAATAAAATACCATTATGTAGGAAATGTTTTTATATTTCTAATGAATATTTATAGTCTAATTTATCTTATGTATAACCACATATTAAAAATTATTTACTTATTAAACTTTGATTTTAACTATTTTAACCCTTCTTTAAATAAATTAATAATAAATGTCCTAATCTAATCCAAGTGGGCCTAAATGGTCATATTTTATTCCCAAGGTTGGTTTTGGTCGAATTACACTTGTCCAATAGAATTAGGACATGTGTTAGGGTAATAATAATATCATTTTTACCCTTAATTACCCTATTTACTTTTAACCGTGGTAAAAAAAAGTAAAAAGTTACTATTCACCAAAAATTATTTTCATCTCATTGAACCACATTTTACTTACTAACATCAAAAATGTCTTTCAAATTTTTTAAATTCCACTCACAGAAGCAGTAAAATTTAGTTTTATGAAAAATTCATTTTTTTAACTACCACTTAGTGGTTTCACTATTCATCAAAAAATGAAAGTTTCCAGAAAAATACCAAAAATTAGGCCTAAGATATATTTGATATTATGAACTCAAAAATGATGTCTATTTTACCAAATTCAAAACATATTAGTTGCATTAATTAATTTAAAAATTAATTCCTGTCGTCAAAACAAATAGCGTGTTTTTAAGAGATAATAACCATCAAAAGATTGACACTTGTTTATGTCTGGTTTAAATGTAGAATTACATCCAATGACCAACATTGTATTAAATTGTAAAAATATATTCTAAATATACTTTAAAACCACTCAAATTAATAATTTATCACTATTAATTATTTCGATTAAAAAAGTTGTTTTTAATTAAAATTTAGTAATTTTCACTATTCATCAGAATATGAAAGTTATCCGAAAAGTACCAAAATTTCACCCTAATCTAATTTCGATATTCCGAATCCAAAAATGAAGTCCATTTTGAAAAATAAAATTTACAAAATTTCAAAAAGTGGTTATTACTATTCATAACGGCTAGTTTTAATAATATTTTAATAGCATATCGTTTATTTAGTGAAACTCGGTATTGCGTACGATGCAAGCTATCGAGGAAGGTCGCGATTGCGTGTAATGAAAGGAAAGTAAAGGATGCGTGTTGTGAAAGCTTATTTTGGTGTAGCTTACAACACAAGACATTAATGAAAATAATATTTTTCATAAAATCTCGGGGTATTACATTCTACCCCCCTTAAAATGAATTTCGCCCTCGAAATTCATCGGGGTTATAAATGGTTTACTACTCGAAAGATTATTTAATAGAAACCCACATCGTAAAAAGGAATACCAAAACCATTATTTAAAAAACAAAAGTATGAAACGTAAAGGTTACCCAAATAAACCAATCACTGGGTTTCCACATAGGTGAAAATATGGATATGGAAGAGAAGTCTAACCATCATGTTCTGATGGAGAGTGGTAGAGAACATGGCTATGGAAAATCCAGCAATCACAAAGCCATAAATTTGTTACGATCTAAGGTACCATCTAATTCATCAGATATAAGAGCACTAGGACAACATTTTTGGTTTTCAAGATCATTTCCCTAAAGTTGATGAAATTGGAATTAGAAGAAATACTTTCATGATTTTGGTACTGTATCACCATTGGTCATTCTTTGGACAATTTCCACTTCATCTCTTAAATACATGAAGTTGGATTTGTCATTCGTGAAGTGTTAGCAGATCATGTGATAGAATGATGGATCATTCCATCTGTCTCAAACAAAAGGTTACAAAAGTTATCAAAAATACATAAGACCATCTATGGTGAAGTTAATCGTATACGATTCCAAAAATGAACTTATACTTCATATATCATACCTCGTAATAAAATAAAACTAGTTTTTACTAACCAGGGACTTCCTGTAGGCCAGTGGTAGGCGATAAAGGCTAGTCGCACTTCGGTTGTGGGTTCGATTCCCACAGCCTTGTCCGACGCGATGGGCTGTCGCCCGTCCCGCAGGTTTTCCTTTTTCTAAAACTACATTACTATAACATCCGATCAATAATATTGAAAAAAACTTTTATCCTTAAAAAATACTAACTTATGTTCAATATAGTCCATTCCAATCTTTAGGCTTATCCATAATACTGCTGTCCAATCTCATATTATAGTGAAAACGATTACCAAAGAGTTCATATAACAAGCATGTTAATACCATCGTTGATCCTCGTATATCATGAGATATGTATTGTTGGTCACATTCCAAACATTTGAAGGCCCTAATCATATATTCTCTTGAAAAATGAATACCCATTGATCCTTAGTGAAAACATTAATGTAGTTAAAAGTTAACACTTTCCATATACCAAAATCCTCAAAATTCTATATACTCAAACCATGATATCACTTAGTCCTTATATCAATCATGAGCTCATGAATATTGTCAAATATTTCACTTTCTTGTTTTCCCTTAATTATGTGCATATCATATTTTTCCAAAAATATCTCAATCACTTTCCATGGTTACCGGTACCATAAAATTATTGAAAACCACAATAGACCAATACATAAATATTCCAATACTCAACATTATTTTGGAATCCCATTACATAAATACTTAATCATTCCACCACATCGTTGTCATATTCAACATCACCAATGGTGATCACATGTGACTTCCCTTTGTCCTTTGCCTTAAGTGGTTGCTCATGTCGATCATCACTAACCCTTGGATTAGGGAATTTATTGGCATAATGTCCCATCTCCTTGCACTTGAAACATTGAATTGTAGTAGGTTCATTCTGTGTATCCCTTCCTTTGTTTGCATCATTAGACATCTTATTCCCATAATTGCGGAATTCAAACGACCGATGACCTTCCTTTCCACATTTGAAACATTTACTTGTCCCTTTAAGACAATCTCCACCATGCTTCTTTCCACACTTTGAGCATAAGGAAACATTCATCTTCTTTTCACCATTATTCTGATATTTCTCCTTGAACTCCATCTTTCGTTTCTTGTCAAAACTACTAGATGGATAAGTAACACCAACTTCCATTTATACCTTGATAGCACAACACACAATTTCTTCATAGCTACTGAAGTCTCTTATAGATAATTCCCTTAGAAGATTTGGTTTTAAGCCACTGAAGAATCGATCAACTTTACTTTCAGGTTGGATGATAAAGCCAGATGCATACCTTTCAAGCCTTGTAAAATTCGCTTCGTATACACCAACAGATTCATCATCCTTTTTCTTTAGTTCAAGAAACTCCTTCTCCATCTTTGTTCGAAGAATACGAGGGAAGTACTTATTGAAAAATAAGTTCTTGAACTCGTCCCATTCCATGGACTCAATTTCATCTCTTTGCCTCGTATTCTTGATAAGATTCTACCATTGATCAGCTTCACCTTCCAAACGATATACTGCTAAGATGAATTTATCATGTTCAAAACATTGAATAACTGAAAATATCTTTTCAGTGGTACTGATCCATTATTCAGCAACAAGTGGATCAGAAGACCCACTAAAAGAAGGTGTACGTTGCCTCATGAAGGACTCAATAGAATGTTGTTCCCTTATCTGCTCATTTGGAAGTCCAGAATGATTCATAGCTTGTGTAAGTATATCAATAAGATTTTGCACTCCATCTCCCATAACATTTGTTTTTTCAGGAGGACAATCATTGCATTGTATATTGCATTGATCAACACGGTTCCTTCGGGTTCCAGCCATCGTCTAAAACCCAAAAAGAATAGTGTGAGAGGAAAAAATCATGCTAGGGAAAAAAACATAACAAAGGGGGAGTATCCTCAATATCTAACATCTTAGGTTAAATTCTATGATCGTTACCGTAGTTCTAGGACTGTATCCTATACGTATACTTATCCTTAGGGACATCCCTAGACATACCTTAGAAATATCTCTAGGGATCTCACTAACGTTTTCGCATCCTAGTTTCCAAAGGTTGACTAAACCTTTCCTCTGATACCAACTGTAGAGACCCGAAGCTTGACGTACATGAATATTACATTACTTTTGCGGAATACTTAATACATAATAAAAACAAACACACAAGGACCGTAGTAGTTTAGTGTCTTTGGAAACTTGGAATAAAATCTTCTAATTGTGGTGAAAGATCTTCAACATCTCCCATAAAGTTCTTCTTTTTTTTTATAAACCTAAATCCTTTAGTTATGTCCTGGGGAAAAGAAAACATAAAAGGGTGAGCTCAAATGCTCAGTAAGGGTAAACAAAAGAAATATCAATCACGTCATATTCATAAGAAGATATCTTTTGGAAATCTTAACCTGTAAAAGAGATCATAATTTCATAACATGGGATAAATCATAGTAGTGAAATGTAATCCCAATAATCATAACTTAAAACATGAAACTTTGTGGCATACACACATAATCATTGAGAATCATTTCATGTTAGTCAAGACTCATTTCCAAGACTATCTTAGTGGACAAATTCCATTTCTGAACCGAGTCACCCTCGTTTCAGTCCTATTTCACTGAACCGGTATAACCTACCATTCCAGCCATGTCTATCTCATGAGATATAAAATCTTTACCCAATTAATTGGAGGGAGATATAGGTCCCACCCATCTCATAATGATACCATTCTTATGTGTGCCACAAAATCATAAACCATACATCATAGAATAACCCATGTAATAAAAATGGGAATCTTAAACATCATGACATCATAAAACAATTCATATAAGATAAAGGAATTCATAAAAAATATTTTCATCACAACATAATCAAATAAATGTAATAACAGGGATGAAAACAGAACCCTTTATTATCTTAGACAGAAAATAATTTTGATAAAACACTTGAACTCCATTCTTGAGGGAAATATCCTTTCAACTTCAAAAATATTTTTCCTTTATTAACATGTCATTAAATTTTAAACTAAAAGAAGTTGATTAAAAATAAACTTGAAAACTTGTAAAGGAATATTCTTGGAAATTTTGTTTTAAAAATACATTCATGCCGTATAAGTAAAAAAAAATTCTTCTCGTACTTTTGTCGGAAAAGTCACAAAGTACCTCGTACAAAAAACAAAAAAAGATTCCTTTCATGTATTTTACTAAAAACTCACCGAAGGGTAAAATTGGATTTAAACAATTTTAGGTTGATGGAAATAATATTACATATTGAGTAAATATGGATGTGGATGATAAAATATACCCCAGTAAATACCAAAGTATAAACAATCTCGGATAAAAATGAGATTGTGATATTTCCCTTACCTTTGGTCCGATATGCTTTGTACGTGTCCGAACCTCCTGTATAATGATTTAAATAATGTTATTGACTTATTACAGAATCATAATTATTTTTATGATATCATATATGGTCATATTCTTAGCTTATTATTAGTAATATTTCATTACTACTTGTTATTCGGGTGTTTATTACTTTTTGTTCTTATGCGTGTTTTGTCGAATAAATTCTTATTCTTCTCTTTAGGTTATAGATACCTCATTTCCAGAATGGTATTAGTTTAATATATATCATATTCATTCATTCAATTCATTTATATAATCATTATGAAATTAAGTTCATGTAGAACGAGTCGCATCACATCGTGGAGACGATATTCCGTACGTACACACGAGTGATGATATCGTTCTTATGATTGTGGAATTGTATTGGAGTGTATGTATACTATTTCAGAATCAATATCACTTTATAATAGTCATATATAGTCATTATTTATACCATTATACCCATCCAAGTAAGGTGGTGGTGGAAAATATATTACACCACGGCGTGGAGATGGTATTCCGTACGTACGCACGCACAGTGATTTATTTTTCCGTAGGATGGATAGATGGTGAAATAGGGTTGTTTAATAATTATAATAACATATAAGTATAGGAGTGATACTTATGTTATTACTTCATAATGAAACAACTAAATAAGAAGAAGTGGAAGAAGAAATAAAGATGAAAGAATCGGTAACAGACATTACCTCTTCTTTGAAGTGCTTCTTTGAGACCTCCTTTTAGGGCACTAAAATATGTCTTTGAAGAAGACCAGAACCTCTAGGATGTTTCTAGGGAAGTTGAGAGAAGAAATTGGCAGGGTTGGCCGATCTTGAAGGCTCAAAGTGGTGTGAAGAAGAGGGGGAGGAGGTGCCCTTTTATAAGGGAGGAGAGGGGCACCTTTGGAATAACTAAAAATATTATTTTATTATAAAGTCAAGTTCGGTTTTAAATAGATCCAAATTGATTTATTTCTAATATAAGGTGGGAATGGGTCTAAATCCTCTCATACAATATAATTTAGACAAGTTTAGGTCGTTATATTAACCTTATCTTTTAGTTTTAACTCTTAGTTAATTAGATTGACATTTACCATGTCACTTTGTATTTTTATATTATATAGTTAATAAACTTACCATACACATCCAAGCGACCCCCAAGTTGTGTTTTATTAATATATATAACCTTATCTATGTCATTTGGCTGAACCTTAGATTTTTAGGAATAAAATAACAATTAATAATATAATATTTGTTTTAAAAACTATTTTATGTCAATTTTGACACTATTCAATAGTTGATTTTTTTGAAACTCATAACAGAATGATTACTTCGACCAAAGTTCATTAACTCACTCCTAACATGTCATATTAACCTAGAAAATTAGTTTAGTTCATAAAAAGTCTCAAATTATATTCATTTGGGTATTTATAACATCAATTATGTCAATATTTCATTAATAAGATAATTACTGCATCATCATTGTGTCATAAATAAATTTAATTATTTAATATCAAAAAATTACAAATAAAATACCATTATGTAGGAAATATTTTTATATTTCTAATGAATATTTATAGTCGAATTTATCTTATGTATAACCCCATATTAAAAATGATTTACTTATTAAACTTTGATTTTAACTATTTTAACCCTTCTTTAAATAAATTAATAATAAATGTCATAATCTAATCAAAGTGGGCCTAAATGGTCATATTTTATTCCTAAGGTTGTTTTTGGTCTAATTACACTTGTCCAATAGAATTAGGACATGTTTTATGGTAATAATAATATCATTTTTACCCTTAATTACCCTATTTACTTTTAACCGTGGTAAAAAAAGTAAAAAGTTACTATTCACCAAAAATTATTTTCATCTCATTGAACCACATTTTACTTACTAACATCAACCATGTCTCTCGGATTTTTTAAATTCCACTCACAGAAGCAGTAAAATTAAGTTTTATGAAAAATTCATTTTTTAAACTACCACTTAGTGGTTTCATTATTCATCAAAAAATGAAAGTTTCCAGAAAAATACAAAAAATTAGGCCTAAGCTATATTTGATATTATGAAATCAAAAATGATGTCTATTTTACCAAATTCAAAACATATTAGTTTCATTAATTAATTTAAAAATTAATTCCCGTCGTCAAAACAAATAGCGTGTTTTTAAGAGATAATAACCATCAAAAGATTGACACTTGTTTATGTCTGGTTTAAATGTAGAATTACATCCAATGACCAACATTGTATTAAATTGTAAAAATATATTCTAAATATACTTTAAAACCACTCAAATTAATAATTTATCACTATTAATTATTTCGATTAAAAAATTTGTTTTTAATTAAAATTTAGTAATTTTCACTATTCATCAGAATATGAAAGTTATCCGAAAAGTACCAAAATTTAAACCTAAGCTAATTTCGATATTCAGAATCCAAAAATGAAGTCCATTTTGAAAAATAAAATTTACAAAATTTCAAAAAGTGGTTATTACTATTCATAACAGCTAGTTTTAATAATATTTTAATAGCATATCGTTGTTTAGTGAAACTCGGTATTGCGTACGACGCAAGCTATCGAGGAAGGTCGCGATTGCGTGTAATGCAAGGCAAGTCAAGGATGCGTGTTGTGAAAGCTCCTTTTGGTGTAGCGTACAAAACAAGACATTAATGAAAAGAATATTTTTCATAAAATCTCGGGGTGTTACAGTTACATGATTGAGTAATTAAAGAAGGGAATTTTTATAAAGTTTTTTTAATATTGTCCTCAAAATCTTAGTCAAAACTTTATAAAAGGATTGCATTCGATATATATATATACACACACACACACACACAATCTTAGAAGTGTTTTTGACATTATTTGAGATACATCTCTTCCTAGATAGTGGATATGGTTCATACATTTCATTATTAGTTTTAAAATAGATGATTATTAGGAATTGTTTAATGAAATTCCTTGTTGAAGGATGGTTATTTATTATTACTAAATCTCATGGGAAGACTTAGATAATTTGGTAGGAGAACCTAGATGGTACAAAGTCTCCCACCACTAGAAATTCTTGTGAAGTAGTTTATGTGGTGTCCTGTAACATTCCACCCCATACCATTGGCTTGAGAGGGCGGAGGAATGCTACTTGGCCTTAAGTGATATTCCGAGGGAGCCAAAGGCTAGAAATAAATGCCAATGAATTCAAGAATCATCGGGGAATGATTTTACCTTAATATAGAATAAACAAACCAATAAGACATTATAAAAAATAACTATATGATGCATGTCAACAAGCAACCCAACCCATACATTACCAAAAGACAACCAAACTATTACATAACAATTCCAGCATGCCAATACAACCAAACCCAAATCTCAAAGTACTTAGCGGAAGACTACACACCAAAACCCCAAAGAACTAGGACACTATCCATAGATACACACCAAGATCCATGCTACAAGAACCACAACATCACTAAAGAATCATGCCTAACCATTAGCAAAATGAGATGCCTTACTCTTACCTGTGTCCCATAGTACAACATATGAAAAATCACCCAAGTGACAAATTAAGGGTGAGTAATAATACTCAGTAGGATTTCCCCAAATGACATCCCTACACATGCCACTGGGATAAAACCATTAGCACCTTTATATAAAACAATTTATATAAAACATCAAATACTTCAACAATTACCAATAATCTGAACACACCCTTACCGATCCACCTTAACCAAACCATGAAACCCAAGGGAAATCCAAGAAAACATGCCATAAGACACTTGACTATTTCACATTAGCCTAAAAAATTCCATCTTTCAAAGAAACACACAACAAGGAAACCAAAATGGTGGAGCTTCCATCCAACCCATTTACTACATTTCCAACTAATGGTGCTTCCCGAATACTATCCATAATGGTGGCTCTTCCTTCCACTATCCATCACCTTTTATAGTGAGAATTCATTCCCACTTCCACATAATCAACACAATTCATAACACTTAATCAAACAACAATAAAAAAGTACCAAGGCCACATAATAATCACACCATTATTTCCAACACATGCCATTTCACTTCAATAAATCACCCTTTTATTGAAAACACCCTTTAAACAAGTATCCATGCCCAACCAAATTTCAATAAACAAAATCTTAATTTAAAACCATATTTTAAAAAATATTTTTCATAATAAAAAACTAACGATTTTAAAATCAACATTTTAAGAAACCCCTTTAAATACATTCCAAAATTAGGGGAGATTATATCTCGAGAAAACACCAAAACAACCAAGAGAGAAGACTTACCCGAGATGAAACACCTTCAAACCAATAAGAAACCCCTTTAAATACATTCCAAAATTATGGGGAGAGAATCAATAACCTTAATAAAGAGAAATAATATGTAGGGTTTGTATGGGAGAAGATTTGGATGAGTTAGGGTAAATCCCTACTAACCCTATAAAAAACCATTTTAAAGGGATGCACGGTTAGCTCACACGGTTAGATAAACTATGTGATAACCATGTCACTATTGATGCCTCAAAGGGGAATCTTTCATAGACTCCTGGCATATTTAGAAAAACTGTGTGCAAACCATGCATAACCCCACTGCTTGCACAGTTATCTCGCATGATTTCCCCTTAACTGTTCTCAAACCATGAAACCTAAAAAGACCTCCAAAGTTTTCCAAAACCTTCCCAAACTCTCCCAAAATCCACCCAAAAACCATATATAATTAAAAAGGAATGAATTAGGGTTACATAACTCAAATTGAGGGTGCTAAATTCTCCCTAACATTGGACTTTACATCCTCAGAAATTAGAGAACCATCTCTTTATTTAAAGAGCTAGAGCCATTGCTTGGCCATATCTTTCTCCCGCCCCCAAGTCCCCTCTTGAATCTGATCATGCTACCGTAAAACATGAACTTAACTGATGATTTTACCCTAAAAGACTTTATCCTTACAATCCACAACCTTCACCAGCACATGAACCAAAGAATCATCCAGTTCTAGCTCAACATGATCCCAACGAATCACATAGTCACGATCCGACTGATACTTTTTGAACTGCGATACATGAAACACATTATGCACCAAACTAAACTGTGGTGGAAAAACCAACTAATAAGCCACATATCTAACCCACTCAAGTATCTCAAAAGTCTCAATATACCTCAGAGATAACTTACCCTGCTTCCCAAACCAACAATGTCCCAACCTAGGAAAGATTCTCAAAAGCACATGATCACCCACCTAGAATGAAAACGATCGTCGATGATGGTCTACATAGTATTTCTGATGACTATGAGTCATCTCCATCCTATTTCTGATCAAGTTGATTTTATCTATAGTCTCTTAGACAAGGCTTAGTACAATCATCGAAGTCTCACCCATTTCCACCCAACATAGTGGGGAATGACACAGATGCCCATACAATGCCTCCAACAGAGCCATATGTATTGAATCCTAATAACTATTATTATAGGAGAACTCCACCAATGGTAAGTGATCCACTCATGAACCACCAAAATCCATCACACAAGCCCTTATCATATCCTCCAAAGTTTGTATCATCCTCTCAGATTGGCCATCTATCTGACGATGATACGCCATTCTCATCGTCAACTGTGTCCCAAGGGATTATTGTAAGGATTTCCAAAAATGAGATGCGAACCTCAGATCTCTATCTGATACAATTGAAACTGGAATACCATGCCTCTTTACCACTTCCCAGATATAGATTTTGGATAGATCCTCCACCGTATGGGATTCATGAATTGGAATGAAATGAGATGACTTTGCGAGCCGATCCACAATCACCCATATGACATTGTGTTTCCTGACTGTTATTGTGAGACCCATCACAAAATCCATTGCTATTTGCTCCCATTTCCACATTAAGATAGATAAAGACTGAAACATGCCTACATGCCACTGATGCTCTGCCTTGACTTTTTGAAAAGTCAAGCATCTCAAGACAAACTCAACCACATATTTTTCATACCATCCCACCAAAACTATGCTTTCAAAAACTTATACATCTTATTATTTCTAGGATGGAAAATACACCTGAAATGATGATAAACCCTAAGAAGTTCCTCCTAAAAACCCACTGGTACAACCATTCAATTATGAAAACACAAGACTGAATTCCCATTTAGTTCCCGCCTCTCTATGGTCTCCCCACCATTGAGTTTAGAACTCATCACCATACATTAGGAATCAGATGCCTATGTCTCTTTAAAAAAACCAACCAAGTTAGGATCCAATGAAACTGGAAAGAAGAATGCTCTATCACCTCGGTCCTCACATTCCAATTTCATGTTGGCTATGACCGAAATCAAATGCCACTGATCCAATGTCTGCTTCACCACCTGAGCATATGATTTTCTACTTAATGCATCCACCACCAAATTTCCCTTACCCAGTGTGTACATTAAGTATAAATCAAACATATGGAGATATTACATCCATATAATTTTCCTAAAATTTGAATCTCTTTGTGAGGAAATATGATTTAAGATCTTATGATTAGTAAAAACCATGAATTTATCAATGAAAAGATAATGACACCACATTTTTAAATCATGTACCACTACCACCAACTCCAAATCATGTGTTCGGTAGTTCTTCTCATGAAACCTCAACTGCCGCAAGCCATATGTAACAAAATGATCTCCCTACATGAGAAAACACCCCAACCCTGATCCTAATGTGTCACAATCCACCACATACCCTTTCCCTGGTTTAGGAAAGACCAATATTGGTTCTAATGTAAGGAGAACCTTTAGATCTTCAAAGAATTTATGAAAAAACTCATCCCATTGAAATGAGATATTCTTCATTATCAAAGCTATCATTGGTGAATCCAATCATGATAAATCACAAAAAAATTGTCGATAATAGCCAGCTAGACTAAGGAAGCTCCATATCTCAAAAAAACTTCATTGGCGGTTGCTAGGAGATAACAACCTCTATCTTTTCCAAATCAACTAAAACAAATTTCTCAGAAATAACATAGAAAATGAAACGAACCTACTGTATCCAAAATCCACACTTTGAAAAATTTGAATACAATCGATAATCCCTCAAGATCCCCAACACTATCTCCAAGTGATGCTTATGATCTACCCTTTTCCTCGAATATATCAGTATATCATCAAAAAATACCACCACAAAAGAATCCAGATATCTCTAAAATGTACTATTCATTAATTCCATGAACACTGTTGGTGAATTCATTAGACCAAAGGGAATAACCACATATCAATAATGGACATATCTATTTCTGAAAGCTGTTTTGGGAATATCCACCTTCCTCACCCACAATTGATGATATACTAACCAAAATTCAATCTTGGAGAACCACTGACCTCCCCTCAACTGGTCAAACAAATCATAAATACGTGGAAGTAGATATCAGTTCTTTATCATAACTTGATTAAGTATGTGATAATCAAGATAGAGCCACATAGTTCCATCCACTTTTTTGAAAAACAAAACTAATGTTGCCCACAGAGCCGTGCTAGTCCAGATGAACCCTTTGTTTTATAACTCTTCCAAAAAAACCTTTAATTCCCATAATTCTTCTAGTTCTATTCGGTAAGTTAGAAGTGAGATAATACTGGTCCCTAGAAGGAGATCAATCGTAAACTCCACATCTCTCATGGGTGGAAACCATGAGAATTATTTAGGAAATAAATCCATAAACTGATCCACAATTGCTGGAAGAAAACTCTGCTCAATACCTTCCACTGATTCTAATGAAAAATCCACTAAATGACATGAGATCATGACAACAGTTGGTACCAGCAAATCCGTTACACCTAGTTTTTCATTCTTCTCCCCTCTAATGAGATGTTCAACACCTCCCCCATCATAAAACTAACCATTAATGCATATAAATCTATGTGGGCCTTAAACATCGCCAACTAATCCATTCCCAGGATTATATCAATAACAACCATATGAAGCACAGAAAAATCCCACATCAAATCAATGTCTTCCACAACTAAGAAACATGATCTAAATAGGAAGGCTCTACACTCTATTTGACCCAGAGGAGTTTATAGTTTCAAAATAGAAGGCATCATTTACACATGTAAATCTAAAAAATCCACGATGCAAAAAGTAATAAAAGAATGTGAAGCACCCATATAAAATAAATCTTGCATCAATGTGGAATTTAAAATAACTGTACCTCACACCATGGATGGTCCCAAATGATCATCCATCACAACCTGTTTATCTCCAAACAACTTATTTCTTTTCACACTCTACTCTTTACCCTGCTGAGGAGTCATCGTGTTCCTCAAATCACCATGACTAACTTTACATTGCTACTGAGGGGTATGCTACTTCCCCCATTCCGTCGAGGCATAAGACCCCTGTAACCTCTAAGGAGTGTCATGAATACCCGACCTTGGAGCATTCCGACAATACCACTAAGGATACACCATATGCTTATAGTTATGACATGCTTGAGGTTGGGTCGTACAGTCCCGCTTGATGTGTCACATAGAGCCACACTAAAAACATCTCAGCTTACTATGAGGCTTCAGAGGAAGATTCACTGATCCCACCATTGAATTCTGAGCCATACTCCCACCCTGGAAATAAGTGTCCCTCTTCCACTTGAACCCAGTGTTTGAGTTCACACTATTCCCTAGGGGTACCAAAATACTTCCCCCACCTGTAGCCCCCAAAAGATCCCACTCAGACATTATAGATCTATTCACCATTTCCATGTAATCATTTATACACATCAATTCTATCTTGGAATGAATTTCTTACCTCAACCCAGATTAAAAAATTCATGCTTTTAATGATGTACTACCCACCACATTAGGTGAAAACCACACTATGTTCATAAACTTAGCCGCATATTCTGTTACCACCATGTTCCCTTATTTCAAACTGAATAAATACACTTTAAGATGAATTATAAATGTATGAGGGTAGAATTTTTTATTAAAAAACTCCTCAAAACCCTCCCATGTCACACTTTGGTCCGTCCCAGCTTGGACTGCCAGCTCTCACCACTGAAGGGCATGATCTTCCAACATGTACGCAGCTAACTTCACCTTTACCTCTACTGGTGTTCCCAAGAAGTCAATTATCCTATCCATTCTATTTAACCATGCTTCATCCCTTCTGGATCCAAATCACCCCTAAACATGGGTGGATTTTGCCTTTGAAACTAAACCACATGATCCACATGATTTGGTTCATACCATTAATTCCCACTTTCCACATCTTGGAAAGCTTGCACTATACTCTAAACTATTTTTTGGTTCACCTAAGGATCATGTGCAACCACATTTTCAGCAGATTTCTCCGATTGGTCTCTACAACACCTACCCGATGCCATTTATATCAATACAAAAAATAATTATAAGTCCCACACCCTTAGAAAAATGGAATCAAATTTTCAAATTCAATACATTGAAACTATTACAACTAGGCTAACCACAAGTTCTCATTTCCCATGTTTCAATATTCTGAAAAATCCACCATGTTTTGAAAATTGATCCCATTTTCAAAATACCACAAGTTTCCATGTTTCAAATCCTTCTATTTTGAAACCTAATTAATATTTTTCAAAATACATAGATTCATATCAGCCCAAGAATCATTATATTCCAATATAATATAAATCATAGTGGGAAGTCATTTCTACCATACATGTCATGATCATCTCATTAGATACACCCACGATAATGGTATTTACAATGTCTATAAGTGTCTCCAAAACACTTATATACCCAAATCCATGGTAACTTGAAGTTCATCATAAAAGGGTTAGCTACATCCTTTTATGCTATACATTCCAAGCTCTGACAATCCTACGCCTTGCTACCATCCTGACTCAAGGAATAGAACAAGAACGAATTTCAACACTAAGACCAATATTCAACACCAAAGGACCGAAAAACTGCTCTCACTTGAAAGCCAAAGACCGAACAAACTAATACCACTTGTAACATCCCACCCCATCCCACTGGCTTGAGGGGGAGGATGAATGATACTTGGCCTTAAGAGACATTCCCAGGGCACCAAAGGCTGGAAATAAATTCCAAGGGCTTTAAGAATCATTGGAGAATGATTTGACCTTAAGATTTAATCAACCAACCAACAATCCATTATCAACACAAACTATATGATGCATTCCAACAAGAAACCCAACACACACATTACAAAAAGAAAACCAAACTATTCCATAATAATTCCAACATGCCAATACAACCAAACCCAAATCTTAGAGTACCGAGCAGAAGACTACACACCAAGACCCCAAAGAACCAGGACACCATCTATAGTTCCACACCAATCTCCACGCTCCAATCACCACAACATCACCAAAGAAACATTCCAAACTTATAGCAAAATGAGGTTCCTTACTCTTACCTGTGTATCAGAGTACAACATCTAAAAAATCACCCAAGTTCCAAAGTAGGGGTGAGTAATAATACTCAGTAGGATTTCCCCAAATGAATTCCCCTACACACTACACTTTGATAACACCGTTATAACCTTTATACAAAACAGTTTATATAAAACATCAAATAGTTAAATAATTACCAATAATCCAAACACACCCTTACCAAGCCACCTTACCCAAACCATGAAACCCAATGGAAATACAAACAACCATTCCATAATCCACTTCAATATTTCACATTAGTACAAAAAATTTCATATTGTAAAGCAACACACAACAAGGCAACCAAAATGGTGGAGCTTCTGTCCAACCAATTCACTAAATTTCCAACTAGTGGTGCTTCCCGACCACTTTCCATAATGGTGGATCTTCCATACAATATCCATCACATTTTATAGTGAGAATTAACACCCACTTACACATAATCAACACAAGCTATAACACTTAATCAACCAACAAGCACAAAGCACCAAGGCCACACAATAAGCACATCATCATTTCCAACACATGCCAATTCACTTCAATAAATCACCCATTTATTGAACACACCCTTCAACTAACTTTCCATTACCAACCACATTTCAATAAACAACATATTTATTGAAAACCATATTTTACAAAACATTTTTCATAATCAAACTCTAATGATTTTAAAATAAACATTTTAAAATCACACAACAAAGCCCATTTTCGCAACAATAACCCATTTTCTACAAATATCCCCCAAATCATCACCAAATGGGTTTACAACAAGATTCAAACATCATTATAACAATTAATTTCAATGAGAAAAATTAATTGAAACTATGGTAACTAATTTTAACCTAGTGGAGTCAAGAGAGAAGCCACCTACCTTTAGGGTTCCGGCAAAATCGACCCACGAACAACCGCACCACAAATCCAGACAAACGCTCCACAAAAACCACTATAGATCTCATTAATTGTCACCAAAATCCCTAAAATAAACAATTTAGGAAACCAAAACCCAATATCTACATACAAAGAATGTAGATCTATAATACCAAGAGAGAGGGAATATTAGATCTAGAGAAAACCACAAAACAACCAAGAGAGAAGACGTACCCAAGATGAACCGCCTTCAGAGCACCAAAAAACCCCTTAAAATACCTTCAAAAATGATTGAGAGAGCACCACTAACCCTTTAGAATGAGAAATACCATTTAGGGATTGTATCGAAGAATATTTGGATGAGTTAGGGTAAATCCCGACTAACCTTGTTAAAAAAATCATTTTTAAAGGGATACATAGTTAGATCACACGGTTGGATAAACCGTGCGCTAACTGTGTGCCTGATGCTGCCTAAAAGGGGAAGCTTGCATGGAATCCTCACATAGTTAGACAAACCATGCAAAAACCATGCATAACCCCACTGCCTGCACAGTTATATCGTACGATTTCCCCTTAATCATGGTCAAACCATGCAACCTTAAAATGCCACCAAAGTTTTCAAAAACCTTCCCAAAATCTACCAAAATACACCCAAACAACTTATATACTTAAAAATACATGAATAAGGGTTAGATACCTCAAACCAGGGGTGATACATGGCCCCACTTTCTAGTGATGTAGTTCTATATCCATTCCACTAATTGAGGGAACTAACCTAATTAGTGATGTATCATCTTTATGTGACCCTAGACTTAGTTCCATTAGGATTTTTACTATGATAAAAGTTACATATTTTCTTTCTCTTGAGTAGTGCTATTGATGTTCATGTTTGATCACTTTTATTTTTTTTGGATAGTATTTTCTGAGTTTAGTTTAAACCATATTTCCTCATTCAACTGATATTATTGTCATTATTTTTTTATCCTTATTTATTTCACCTGAGTGGATTATATTTCTGAATATTTTTAATGAAATTATTTACATATTCTTATTATTAAGGAAATCCTTATATGCATGCACTTCATGTTTTTATCCCATTCCTTCACTAAAAACTACTAGAAATAATGACATTTGCAACAGGGCATTTGCGTCGGGATCCCGTCGCTAATAGGCTTTTGTGACGGGGGTCCATCGCAAATAGCCCGTTGCGGAAAACGGCGCCACAACAACAATTATTTGTGACGGGCCCGTCGCTAAAAGTATTATTTGCGACGACGATACTTTCTGTCGCAAATATTAGTCCGTATATTTATAAAATTTTTTTAAAATAGTAATTGCGATAGGCCCGTCGCAATTACTATTTTAAAAAAAAATTTAAAAAAATATTAATAAATTATTTTAATTAATATAATAATAATACTATTTGCGACGGGCATAGTATCCCATCGCAAATACTATAAAAAAATAAAAAATAAATAAATTATTAATAAATTATTTTAATTAATATAATAATAATCCAATTATAATTCAAAAATAAAAAAATAAAAAAATATTAATAAATGATTTTAATTAATATAATAATAAAATTATAATTCACAAATAAAAAATAATAAAATATTAATAAATGATTTTAATTAATATAATAAAAATAGAATTATAATTCAAAAATATTAAATAATAAAATATTAATAAATGATTTTAATTAATATAATAATATTAGTATTATAATTCATAAATAAAAAAATATTAATAAGTTATTTTAATTAATATAAAAATAACAAAATTATTTTAAATTCAAATATTAAAATAATTCAAATATTACAAAAAAATATAATTAAATTATAATATTATAAAATTTTAAAATATATATATAATTTAATATTATAAAATATAAATAATATTATTATTCATATTAATTTTTTTATTTCAAAATATAATATTATTAATATTTTATAATGAGACAGAAACTACGAATAGAAAAAAATTCATATTTTGATGTAACAAACTTTATAACATAAAAACAAACTCTAATTTGAAGGAGGGGGGGAGGGGGGGAGGGGGGATCTGCAGATGCAGGTGGAGGAAACTCCATCCCTAAAGCATGAGTGAGTCGGCGCATGTACTCCATCTGCTGCTGCTGCTGCTGCCACCGACTCATCTGCTCCTCGTACAGCTCTTGATGGCGTCGACACTCCTCCTCATGCTGCTACTGCTACTGACGCATCTGCTCCTACTCCTGTCGGAGACTCTCTATCAGTGTAGTCTGAGATCGCAACTGATCCTCATACTGTGTAGCAGAAGAATATGCACGATCTCCTCTCGAGCTGGACGCCGACATCGCAGCACTGCCATAATAATCTCCAGGAGTCAGTCGAGAGCTGATACTAACTACCCGGCCCTTCTCAAAGGCATACTGGGTGGCCTGCATCCATGCCGCCTCATCAAACTGATGGCCAGTGGTCTGATCTGATGACTCAGCCTGACACTCAGGCTGGGTCTGTGACACTGTGGCCTCATATGACTCCTGTAGTTTCAATTTAAAATTAAAATTATGAATATATTATATGCAGTTAATTTTTAAACTTGAAAACAAATAATACTGACCACGATGTGACACTGACGATCACCTCTGAGCTCCCCAGTAGCAGGATCACTATACATCCTCTGATATACGTCGTACTCCGTAATATCGGGGTGCTCAACAGCCTATAAGAATAAAAAATAAACTGTTAATATTTATAGTTATATAAAATATTTATAAATAATGTATGTACCAGATGCTGTCTATGAGTACTGAAAGTACGAATCCCAGCTCAATGAGTCACCTCCTGTCTCCCCTGATTCTGCCTCCCCACTGATGATATCCTCTGAAAGGAATCACTCAACCAGTGCGCACATAATCCATCCCATATGTGGGATGAAATGTACTATGGTCGGTGAGCTCTACAGGAGTCATCAAAAATGGATACTCCTTCTTTCTTTATGGCCACTCTCCTCAAGTTGTGCAAAAACTGATGAAAGCGATCACGCATGACCACCTCCCATGCCTCGTGGATGGCGCCACATATGATATCCTTGATCAGATACCATAAACCCTACAAATAAATCAAAATATCAAGTTAGAAATGAAATAATTTTCAAAATGAAAATTATTTATTTACGTACGTACCAACCAATGGCCGAACATGGCCTGCTGCACATCAATGGGAATCTGCTCCCATGTGGTCCAAGGCTGAGAGAAATAGTTGCGCAAAATAGCGTTGCCCTGTCCGACTGCTATATGCGGAAAACTGTAAAACTAATAAACATTTATTATGTGAATAGATTAATGAAATATTAGTCAAATCCATAGGTTATCACACAGGTTATCACACCTCCGTGTGTGTGGATCAAACCCAAGATGTGGACGTCGCTCGGGGATGGGGTCAGGAATCATCAATCGTTAAAGACTGCGCCCCCTCCGCGTACTCCCTGAAACGCCTGCAGGCTGAGGCTCATCTGCCAGCAACTCATCCGCATCGAAAGGCATGTCAGCATCCGCCAACTCACGAAATGCATCGTCGTCCATCTGAAAAAGAAAATGTTAATGTTGTTAGAAAATAATTGATAATTACTATTATATATACATATATATTAGTTATTATTGTATATAACTACCATGGAATTCTATCAGTGTTCATCGTCATCATCATCTTCATATTCCTCCTCAACATCATCGATATCCATTCGAGTTCCAGTTGCTTCATCTCTTACCATTTCAAATTCATATGTGACATCATTAACATCATCGTCATCACCGACTCTTAAATGTGGGGTGTCGTCATCGATACTCATGTCTCTTTGTAAAAAATATTGATTTTGAGTACTCTATTGAAAAACTTCAATTCTTTGCACATCAGTGAAAGCACATTCACTTTGAATAAACTGATTGTCTCGAATTTTGATTTTTATTATACTCCACCAATCAGTCAAGTCTCTTAATATAGCATAGTACTTTGTGTAATAAACTTGATGTGCCTATTGAGCCAATAAGAATGGTTCATTTACTGCAAGAACACTTTTACATTTAATATCGATGATTCCATGAGTCGGATGAATGCGCATGCCTTTCTCTGTATCCAACCACCGACATTTGAACATGGTTATGTAATGTTGTCCAAGATAACAGAGTTTAATGATTTCATCAAGTATGCCATAAAAGTCAACTTCATTTTCTCGATGATGATATCCTCTCAAGCTAACTCCATTGTTCATTGTTTTTTTTGATTCCCCATATGAATGTGTGTGAAATCGAAATTCATTCACCACATATGCATTATAAGTTTTAACAAGTTTGGAAGGTGGGTTACTCAATATAGACAGCCGTTTGTCAATTTTATCAGCATGTCGAGACACCTAATTTTTTTTGAAATAATTATAAATATAGTAAACTATACATTGAATGAGTTGCTAAAATATAAAGAATTTATGTTACCAGTTTTTGAAACCACTGAGAGAAATTCTTCTGTCGGCGTTCTTCGAGAGCAGCTGCTGTAATTTGTGGAATTTGTTTCTTGATATGATTATCATACAACCTATAAAAAAAAGTTATTTACTGTAACATAAATGATAGAATAAGTGATATAAACACTTACAGTAAAACTGATGTCATCTCTTCACAGTTGAGAAGAACATACGTATGAGCTCTGTGATGTTCATCATCCGAAAGCCAGCGTTCATAAACTCCATAAAAACCAAGCTCTGGCTGGTTGAAAACAGATAATTTATTGTCGATTTCATCAATATTCCTCTCGTTCCATCCCATTCAGTTGTGTTTTGAAGGATACTCAGATTCAAAATAATGGGAGCAGAAAAAATATATTTCCTCTTGCAAATAAGCTTCTGTAATAGATCCTTCAATAGATGCTTTGTTACATACTTTTCTTTTCAATTTTTGCATGCATCTTTCAAATGGGTACATCCATAGAAACTGTACTGGACCTCCACATTTGGCTTCATATGGAAAATGTAACATCAAATGTTCCATTGAGTCGAAGAAAGATGGAAGAAATATTTTTTCCAGTTTACATATAATTACAACAACATCTTCTTCAAGTTTTCATAGAGAATCATAATCTGTTGTAGCCGCACAAATGTCCCGAAAAAAATGAGACATGTCTGTTATGGAATCCCAAATCACAGAATTCAACAGACCTCTTAATCCAATGGGTAGAAGTCTTTCCATTATAACATGACAATCATGACTTTTTAATCCAGTAATATGACCATTATTTACACATCTACCCAAATTGGAAGCACAACCATCTGGAAGTCTCAAATCTGCAATCCACTGACAAAATAATAAATAGTTTTCTTTAGACAGTGTATAAGATGCTTTTGGTTTCATTAACCTTTCTGTTCTGACATTCTCAAACAGTTCCAGTTCTGGACGCCTGCAAATTTGGGCAAGATCTAAACTTGCATTTACATTGTCTTTTCTCTTTCCTGGCATATCCAAAATTGTATGAAACAAATTATCAAAATAGTTCTTCTCAATATTCATGACATCCAACATGTGGCAGACCAACAAATTAGACCAATATGAAAAATCCCAAAATATTCTACGTTTAATCCAATTGTGTTCTTCCCCAAAACCAGAAATTTTCTGTTGGTTTATTGTGGGACCAAAAGTGATGGGAGGTAATGAAAATACAACTGATTTTAACTCCGAACCTGATAGAATTTTTGGAGGTCCACCCCTTTCAACTGTTCCTTTTCTGAAATGAGATCTGTTTTTGCGAAAAGGATGATCAGCTGGAAGAAATCTGCGATGACAGTCAAAATAACAAGGTTTCTTTCCATGAATGAGCATAAATGTTTTGTTCTCTTCCATACAGTAAGGAAATGATTTCTGACCATGTGTACTCCAGCCAAATAACATCCCATAAGCCAAGAAGTCACTAATTGTCCACATTAATGCTGCTCTCAGTATGAAATTCTGTTTCGTAGTAACATCATATGTACTGACACCAGTACTCCACAATAAACTTAATTCATCAATCAATAGTTTCAAATAAACATCAATATTCTTCTTCGGATGTCCTGGAATTAGTAAAGTCAAAAAGATATATGGATCCTTCATCAACATCCATGGAGGTAAATTGTACGGAGTTAAAAAAACAGGCCAACATGAATACTGACTACCATAAGATCCGAACGGACAGAAACCATCAGTGTAAAGGCCCAGTCAAACATTTATAGCTTCTAAAGCAAAGGATGGATGCACTCTATCAAAATGTTTCCATGAATCACCATCGGTGGGATGATTCAAGATTTTATCGGTTGAAATATTCGCTTTATGCCATGACATCATTGTCTCTGTATTCTTAGACATGAATAAACGCTGAAGTCTAGATGTAAGCGGAAAATATCTCAACTGTTTTATAGGAATCAAACCAGACTTCCCATGTTGCCCTTCTTTATATCTCAGTTGCCCACATGTGGGACAACTATCCAATGACTCATTTTCCCCAGAATATAAAATGCAGTCATTTGAACATGAATGAATCTTCTGACAAGTAAGTCCCAAATTTCGAACCAGCCTCTTACTCTCATAGTAATTTGTAGGCAAAACATTTCCTTCGGGTAACAGTGTTTTAAGCAAAGAAAATATCTGGTCAAAACAGGTGTTTGACATTCCGTTATCTAATTTGATAGCCATAAATTTTGAAACTGCTTCTAATTTTCTTATCTTGAAACCAGGATATAATGCATCCTCAGCAGACCTCAACAACTCATAAAATTCAAACGGTGCCAACTCTAGATTTGAAGCTATATCAGCCGGAGTTTTTGTGTGTTGAACAGATGAACCTGCAACATCATGTACTAAATCTTGAAATCGGGATGGATCTGAAATCAAGTTGGTATCACCTACTCTGGAACTGCGTTCACCGTGTTGATACCAAAAAACATAATCTGGTTGAAAACCAAAACGCAAGAGATGTCCCCCCACTTTGTCAAATGTTTCAAACATTCTCAATGCACATTTTCTATAAAGGCATTTTATTTTGCCTTCTGAAACAAATTCTAGATTTGATGCTGCAAATGATAAAAAAGTCTCCACACCCTCTATATATACTAGATTTAAACCAGAACCGTTCGGATTTCTACGTTGATTTATCCATATGCGGTCATCTAATAATGACTGTTGACGACCTCGTTGTTCCATATTTTTCTATAAAATATAAAAGCATTACTAGTTTTGAATAATTTGTTAGAAAAAAACACTCAAGAAAGGATAATTATAGAGTTTACATTAGACACGAATGACGCAAACTTTTTATTGCGATAGACCTAAAAATTGACCCTCTAAGAATTGAATATGTTGAGAATAAAGAAAAACCTGTTAGAAATATTGATAATTTTAATATTATATAAATTTTTTATTATTTTAATAATACTAATATTATTTTTCATAAATATTAATTATATAATAATAACATTATTACATTATTAGTATTTTTTATTATTAATATTAAAATAATATAATTTTCTATATTAATAGACATAAAAATTGACCCTTTAAGAATTGAACATGTTGAGAATGAAGCAAAACCTGTTACAAATATTGATAATTTTAATATTATATAAATTTTTTATTATTTTAATAATACTAATATTATTTTTTCATAAATATTAATTATATAATAATAACATTATTACATTATTAGTATTTTTTATTAGTAATATTAAAATAATATAATTTTCTATATTATTTACAATTCTCCTTTTATCTGTGTGTTTAACATTCTGTCTCCACATGTAACATTCGCATTCACTTTCACCTCTCTATTGGTGAGTAGGTTGATAATTTTGAAAAAGAATGTGAATATTACACGTGGAGACATAAGTTTTCTTAAAACCAATATATAGATGAAAAGATAATTGAGAAAGATAATGATCACGCTAGTTTTTTCCAATTAGCTAATTATTACTAATTATTCCTAACTATTGGTAATTATTCTTAATTATTGGTAATTATTCCTAATTATTGGTAATTATTCAGAATTATTGGTAATTATTATTCCTAATTATTGGTAATTATTCCTAATTATTCCTAATTATTACTAATTATTGGTAATTATTACTAATTATTGGTAATTATTACTAATTATTACTAATTATTGGTAATTATCGGTAATTATTACTAATTATTGGTAATTATTACTAATTATTACTAATTATTACTAATTATTAATAATTATTGGTAATTATTGGTAATTATTAGTAATTATTACTAATTATTGGTAATTATTGTTAATTATTACTAATTATTACTAATTATTACTAATTATTACTAATTATTACTAATTATTACAAATTATTACTAATTTTTACTAATTATTTGTAATTATTGGTAATTATAGATAATTATTACTAGTTATTGGTAATTATTACTAATTATTACTAATAATTACTAATCATTACTAATTATTAATAATTATTGGTAATTACTGGTAATTATTAGTAATTATTACTAATTATTGGTAATTATTACTAATTATTGGTAATTATTACTAATTACTGGTAATTATTGGAAATTATTGGAAATTATTGGTAATTATTGGTAATTATTACTAATTAATGGTAATTATTGGTAATTATTTCTAATTAATGGTAATTATTGGTAATTATTTCTAATTATTACTAATTATTGGTAATTATTACTAATTATTGTTAATTATTACTAATTATTACTAATTATTGGTAATTATTGGTAATTATTACTAATTATTGGTAATTATTACTAATTATTACTAATTATTACGAATTATTCCTAATTATTGGTAATTATTCCTAATTATTATGAATTATTACTAATTATTGGTAATTATTACTAATTTTTGGTAATTATTACTAATTATTACTAATTATTGGTAATTATTACTAATTATTACTAATTATTGTTAATTATTGGTAATTATTGGTAATTATTACTAATTATTGGTAATTATTACTAATTATTACTAATTATTACTAATTATTGGTAATTATTGGTAATTATTACTAATTATTAATAATTATTGGTAATTATTGGTAATTATTACTATTTATTACTAATTATTATGAATTATTCCTAATTATTGGTAATTATTCCTAATTATTACGAATTACTACTAATTATTGGTAATTATTACTAATTATTGGTAATTATTACTAATTATTACTAATTATTGGTAATTATTGGAAATTATTGGTAATTATTGGTAATTATTGGTAATTATTACTAATTATTACTAATTATTACTAATTATTGCTAATTATTACTAATTATTTCTAATTATTGGTAATTATTGGTAATTATTAGTAATTATTACTAATTATTGGTAATTATTTTTTAATTATTACTAATTTTTGGTGATTATTACTAATTATTACTAATTATTACTAATTATTACTAATCATTTGTAATTATTGGTAATTATTACTAATTATTGGTAATTATTACTAATTATTGGTAAATATTACTAATTATTACTAATTATTACTAATTATTACTAATTATTAATAATTATTGGTAATTACTGGTAATTATTTGCAATTATTGGTAATTATTACTAATTAATGGTAATTATTACTAATTATTGGTAATTATTGGTAATTATTGGTAATTATTGGTAATTATTGGTAATTATTGGTAATTATTGGTAATTATTACTAATTATTGGAAATTATTACTAATTATTGGTAATTATTGGTAATTATTACTAATTATTACTAATTATTACTAATTATTACTAATTATTACTAATTATTACTAATTATTGGTAATTATTACTAATTATTGGTAATTATTACTAATTATTGGTAATTATTACTAATTATTACTAATTATTGGTAATTTTTGGTAATTATTGGTAATTATTACTAATTTTTACAAATTATTGGTAATTATTACTAATTATTACAAAAAATTCGTAATTATTGGTAATTATTTCTAATTATTACTAATTATTGGTAATTATTACTAATTATTACTAATTATTACCAATTATTGGTAATTATTACTAATTATTCGTAATTATTGGTAATTATTACTAATTATTACTAATTATCGGTAATTATTGGTAATTATTACTAATTATTACTAATTATTGGTAATTATTGGTAATTATTACTAATTATTGGTAATTATTGGTAATTATTACCAATTATTGGTAATTATTGGTAATTATTACGAATTATTGGTAATTATTACTAATTATTGCAAATTATTGGTAATTATTACTAATTATTGCTAATTATTGGTAATTATTACTAATTATTACTAATTATTTGTAATTATTACTAATTATTTCAAATTAATGGTAATTATTACTAATTATTACTAAGTATTACTAATTATTGGTAATTATTACTTATTATTGGAAATTATTACTAATTATTGGTAATTATTATAAATTATTACTAATTAATGTTAATTATTTCTAATTATTATTAATTAATTCAAATTAATTTTAATATTTCATAATTAGTACTAATTAATTGTAATTACAGCTAACTATTTTAAATTAATTAGTGTTTAATTGTCTCTAATTACTATTAATTATTAATACTTATTCATAATTATTTCTAATTAGAAATCAGAAAAAAAATTATAAAAATTTAAAATAAATAAATAAAATAAATAAAATAAATATTAAATTAAAATTCAGATAAAAACCTTAAACTTGATGTCAATGTCGAGCCGCTGTAATTGTAGAACACCACCAACTGAATCCTCGAAGTCGGAATTTTTTTTTACAACTAATAGTCGTAAAAGGTTCAGAGTGGGAAAATTTTAACGGTTGAGAGTTGAGAGTGGGAAAATTGTAATGGTTGACAGTATTTATAGGTTAGATTAATTGCGACGAAGTTTTTTGTGACGGAAAACCCGTCGCAAATATCGTTATTTGCGACGGGTCCCGTCGCAAATAACCCTGACCGCATTAAATTATGGGCGGCATTAAAACGGTTATTTGCGACGGGGCCCGTCGCAAATAACCCCTGCCGTGGGGGTATTTGCGACGGGACTGCAGCCCCATCGCAAATAGTCTTTAACCGCCGTCGGTTATTTGCGACGGGGATAGAACCCCGTCAGAAATAACCCTGACCGCATTTAATTATGAGCGGCATTAAAAACAGTTATTTGCGACGGGACCCGTCGCAAATAACCCCTGCCGCCGGGGTATTTGCGACGGGATTGCAGCCCCGTCGCAAATAGTCTTTAACCGCCGCCGGTTAATTGCGACGGGGATAGAACCCCGTCACAAATAAACTTCGCGCGGTTTGGCGCGCATTTCGCGCCAAACTATTTGCGACAGGTAAAAAAGACCCGTCGTAAATAACAGATTATTTGCGACGGGAATAGTTACCCGTCGCAAATACTCCTTTGCGAAAGGTATTTGCGAAGGGAATTATTCCCGTCGCAAATACCCCGTCGCTATTAACCATTTTTCCCGTAGTGAAAGTTTTGAAAACTAAGAACCATAATTTTTAAAATTAAGTTTATAAATAAATAATTTTCTTTTATTTTGAGTATTTAGATTTATTTGGACAAGAATAAAGGTAAGAAGTGTTTTATATAATTTATTTTATATAAAATGGAAAGTATATATTTGTAATTGTATCTTCAAAATATAAAGAGAAGAATTTATTTTTAATACTTTAGGCATGGAGTAAGAAGAGAGGATACCTACTAGGATTTTATGAACCTTTCTATTTCACATTTTAGGTTTGATGTAGGTTTATTTTTTCAATTAGTGGTTGATCTTAGGTTTCATTTAGGCATGTTGGAGGAATTTCCAATTAAGGGAGTGCTTTATTGACACATGAATGTGGTTTAGTTGTGGTATTTATTTCACTTACATTTGAGTAATTTTATTTTCTATTATTTTGTGCCATATCGGTTGTTACATTTGGAATTTGATTAATGGATTTTATTTTAGTCTATGAGTGTAACACCCCAAGCTTCCATGGTACGTTTCTCTTTGAATAATGCAATAGCGTGTCTTGTACGCAACTTCGAGTTCTAACACACACCACAACCAATCAAACTAGCCGTTATGAATAGTAATACCCACTTTTAAAATTTTATAAATTTTATCTTTCAAAATGGAATTCATTTTTGGATTCGGAATATCAAAATTAGCTTAGGGTGAATTTTTGGTATTTTTCTGAAAACTTTAAATTTTTGATGAATAGTGAAAAACACTGAGTTATAGTTTAAAACCGAATTTTTATTTAAATAAATATTTATTTTATTTAAATTTAATTAAGGTCAAAATAGATACATAACACTTATATAATTTCAATGTAATTCATTGGAGTTAGTTTAGAATAATTTTAGATATATAAAAATTTTATTGAACTTTTCACCGTCTTTTACCCACTTCCTAGGAGAATTTGCAAATTCACATAAAACTTAATTTTACCGCATCTGTGAGTGGAATTTCGAAAATCCAAGAGACATGGTTAATATCAAGAAGTAAAATGTGGTTCAATAAGATAAAAATATTTTTTGGTGAATAGTAACTTTTTACTTTTATTTAACACGGTTAAAAGTAAATAGGGTAATTAAGGGTAAAACTGATATTATTATTACCCTAACACATGTCTTAATTCTATTGGATAAGTATAATTCGACCAAAAAAAACATTATGAATAAAATATGAACCTATTTGGTCCACTTGGATTAGATTAGGACATTTATTATTATTTAATTCAAAGAAGAGTTAAAAGAGTTAAAATCAATGTTTAATAATTAAAAAAATTTTAATATAGGGTTATACATAAGATAAATTCAATTATAAATATTATTTAGAAAGCTACAAATATTTCCTACATAATTTTATTTTATTTTTAATTTTTAAACATTAAATAATTTAATTTATTTATGACACTATGATGATGTAGTAATTACCTAATTAATGAAATATTAAAATAATTGATATTATAAATATCCAAATAAATGTAATTTGATAATTTTATGAATTACAATAATTTTATATGTTAATATTACATATTAGGGTTGGTTAGATGAATTTTTTTCTTAGTAATAATGCTGTTATGATTTTCAGAAAAATTAAATTCCAAATAGTGTCAAAATTGACATAAAAGAGTTTTTAAAAAAATATTATATTATTAATTGATATAATATTCCTAAAAATCTAAGGATTGGACAAAAGAGTTATGTAATTATAGGTGTATCATTAATGAATCACTTGGGGGTGTCTTGGAAGTTTATAGTAATTTTATTAACCATATAATATAAAAATACAAAGAGACATGGTAAATGTCAAACTATTCAACTAAGAGTTAAATATAAATAATAAGGTTAATATAGTGACCCAAACCTATCTAAAATATATTGGTTGAAATTATTTCGACCAATCTCCACCTTATCCTCGAAATAAGTCACTTTGAAGCCATTATAAACTGAATATGAATTTATTATAAAATAATATTTTATGTTTTTCCTAAGGTGCCCCTCACCCCTCTTATAAAAGGGCACTCCCCCTTATCTCACATTAATACCTTCAAAGCCTTTTGGTTCGGCCAAAATCTGCCCAAATATCCTCTTAACTTCCCTCACTTAATCCTAGATGTCCTCCTTTGGTCAGAAATCCATTTTAAGGATCCCTTTTGATCAAATCAAAAGGAAGAACCCAAAGATGAGGTAATGATTTCACCACCCTCTTTCAAGTTCCTTTCTTCTTCCACTTATTCTTTCTTTGTTATTTCAATTCTAAAATAATAACTACAGTATATTCTATATACTGTGATGTTATTATAAATATGGTACAACCATATTCAGTATTTTATCCATCCTTTGAATGACATGTCACCATATGTGTGTACGTACGACCTACCGTCTCCACGTCGTGGTGTAATTGTTATTAAATATATTATTATTTGGATGAGAATAATAATGATGTGTAATTAATTTAAATAATAAATATAAAATGATAATTATTCTGTATATATGATATACCATCCAATTATATATTATTTTAATACCAAAAGAATGATATTGTCGCTCGTGCGTACGTACGGATTACCGTCTCCACGAACGCGATGAGATTCATTCCCCATCATATCCATTCAAGACTAAATTTCATTTTATGATTAAAAATAATGTTTAGAGACATTATATAATTCTAGATATGAATATTAAATATCCCATCCATAACAAATATGTCTCACATAACAAAGAATATAAAGGAAAATGAATCTGTTAACATCTGAAACGACGATAATACGAAGATATTATCAACAAATCAATGTTAAAAGATCATATATGATATCATATTAATGCATATTATTCTTGTATAATTCAATAAAAATTATTTCACCATTATACAAGAGTTTAACCTACCCTCGGCCAAGGAAAAATTACAAAGTAAGGGGTTTCTTATCTCACTTTTAATCCCGTGAGATTTCCATTGTTCACCACTTATTTATTGCATGTGGTGTGTGTATTTACCATGATTGTATTCATTGGGTAATATAATTTAATTTATGGATATCTACATCATGATTGTATGATCCTTTTTTCATGGGTGTATGTTTCGTAAGTTACCAAATCGATAAGGGAATTTGAAATTTCAATTTCCAGTCATTCAGCTTTACGCATAATTAATTGATTATTTTACTCCAAGATTATGTCTAGAATCACTATTTATTTGATTATGTCATAATTTCCACTCCCCTTTCTATGGATACACTTTTGACACACATAATCACTCCATTTATAAATTCTCAAGTCATTGATATGAACTTGATAAGAGTAATTTTAACTCAATATCCATTTATTGAGTTAAACATCTAATTCATTGGTGTTGTTTTTACAAGAATATGTGTGAATGTACTTTGATTATTTTACACTGAATATCCAATCATATTGAGTGTATTTATATTTGTCACACATAATTATGTCGTCTATTTATCCTTAACCTAAGGATACAGTCTTTATAAGAGATTTCATCTCAATTTACATTCCATTGAGACTTCTTTGTTGTTATACACCAAATCACTTTTATATGGTGTATATAATGTACTTTGACATAGTATATCATGAATACCTTTATTCTCATGATATTACAATGTTTTGATTACCTCAATTATTTGTATTCAAGTGTCTCTCTTTTGTTTAGAAACTCTAACTAAAATATCATTTTTAAATGTTTTAAAGATTTATTCTTCTAAATTTTTCTCATTAATGTACATGTTTTAAAAATGGTTTCAACTATTTATTTATATGGACATTAATGTTTTAAAATTAAAATTCCTTTTAAAAGTTTCAAAGTGGTATGGGACACTTTGATTCAAAAATCTATTTTAAAACGGCTTCCTGACAAGTAGTGTGACTTTTAAATGTTTTCAAGAAAAAAAGTTGTATTTATCTCAAATAGTTTTGATGATTATTTTTATCTATGTCAATATCCTTCATTATTCTCGATTGAGGTTAATCTGTTACAATACAATCTTCCATATTGTATTGAATGAGTTATGTTTGACTGTGGATGTGCTATTTTTATACCATTCATGGTTTGTGGATATAGTACTGGCATTTCATATGTTAGTTTTAATACGAATGTTTATGTTATGTTTTAAAATTTCCATATGAGGAATGAATTGGACTTAGTAAGTTATGGGTGGAGCCCAATATAGCTCCTCTATGAATCGGTAGGTCTCATGAGACAAACTAGTGTCTTGGCACAAGGCCTTGACAAAATCTTATTTGTAGTCTTGGCACAAGGCCTTGACTACGTGGTTATGATAGTATGACATTATGTATTCCATTATTATGAAAGTGGTTATTGATATTGCATGTGATTATTTGACTAGTAGAATATCCATGTTAATAATTAAATGACATTATTTCATTTTATCTTTTCCATATTATGTTGAAGTTCAAGTTTAAAAGGCTTTTTTTTAGTTATACATTGCCTTAAATGTTTATGCTTATTTATGAAAGTTTACGCTATATTGTTATCCCTAATGAGCATATGAGGTCACCCCTTTCTATGTTTTATTTTTCCCAGGATGTGAAGAAGTATTTTATGAATGACCTATAGGGATATTATGAGGATATGAGTGTGGTCTATGGAGACAAGCTGTTGTTGTAGTTTTTCACATTATGATGTAATGTAAACTTTATGAATGTATCTAGTGATTCCAAGGCTACTAAACTAATATGTCTTTCGAGACTTGATCTTTTATGATCATACCAATGTTATGTAATAATGCATCGACTCTGGGTAACTGGGTTTGGGGAGTTACAATGAGTCATATTATATTTTTCCCTGTTTTTTTTCTTTAAAATTTTAGAACTAATTATTTTATGCATGTGATCATATGATGTTTGGAGTGGACATTCTAGACTTTTGAGGGAAATTACCACATTTATTTTTATATTATTCAAGCTAAATAGTTCCAACTTAATGTATTTAGATGAACTTGGTCCTTTTTTCCAACCCATGGGGATCAATAAGTCCATCTACTCCATGTCACGAGACAGTTCAAGTTTCTGACACCGGGGAGTTATGGGTTGGTTTGTGAAAAATAGTATCAGAGTGCTTGATTTGTGTTTATGCTATTTGGTAAGTGAAGTTGATAGGATGTAATACTGTTGGATCTTAGGGGGTAGGTTCGAAGGAGTTCATGATCAATAATATTAATATTGATCCTTGAGTTACCCAGGGTAGTAGGGAAGATGCGATATTATTTTTGGGTTTAATTCACCCTTATCAATGTGCATGATTCCAATTTTAAATGAAGTTGGAGAAATAACCAAAGAGCTATGTAGAAAACTTTTATAAGATATAGACTATGCACATAGGCCATGTGCCTTATAAGGGTGTTTTTTTGTTGTGATTTTCCATTATTCATGGGTTTAATTATATTTTTTAATTGATTTAATCGAATTTGATGTTTTTTATTTTAATTAAATTACATTTAACTCCATATATTTTAGAATTTTGTTGAATTTACTCATGGATATTGATTCTAGTTGATTTTGTAAATATTTAATTTTTATTCCATAAACTTAGGTAACTCACTTTTAAAAGTTGAATTTATGGGATGGATTTTAGAAAACATAAGTGATCTTAATAAAGAAAAAGTATATGTCCTCTTATCGTGTTTTAATTTTAAATGGATGAAATCCTTTGTTTAAAAAAGTTTTTGAATGTTTTAAAGTGTTAAAAAACTCTCTATTTAAACGTTTTTAAGTGGTGGTATTTTGAAACAAAATTATTTTTAAAATTATGGGAAACACTTTAATTTAATTTGAAAAAATATTTTAAATGTTATAGACTTTGTTAAATGGGTTTTGAATAATTCCAATTTCTCTTGGAAATAAATTGTTTTGATATTAGGTTTGTAAATTTGAAATTCTTGATTTTTGGTGGGAAACCATAAAAATGAAATTAGACACATATTAATTTAACTGATACAAAAATAATCCATATATCTTGGGATGATTAACTTTTTTGTGGCAACCAAAACTGGAAATGGGTCTCAGGTTCATCTTATAGATTGCAGTGTTGTAGAAACTTAGTTATTCCATATTTTTAGCTTATAAGTGACATATAAATGATGATTTTCTTCATGTTTATCTGTTATAGATTCTTTAAATTATTTATAATTCCTATTTGTTTGAGTAAAAACTTTAACTTTCCAAAGGTTGATTTTTTTAAAAAATCTGGTTGAATATCAGTTTACTATTATCTTGAGAAAGAGCCATGTCCTATTTTATTTTTTAAATAAACTCGAAAAAATTTTATTTTAAAAGTGGTATGATTTCTATTTTTTGGTTTTCAAAGTTTACATCACATTGTATATTTTTTTATATTTAATATTTTGGATGTTTTCAAGAGGGTATTGTTTCATATTTTATACCAGGCTCAAGATAATTGGGTCTTTTGAATTAATACTTTTGTGATTAGGTTCTTTTAGTTGATGTGTTTTCATTATTTTGGATTTTTTTCTTCTGAAATATGGGATTGGTTATTGTTTTTATGAATTTAAGTTTTAGAATAAGGAAGGTGTTTATAGTGGTAAGAACCCCACTTGCAGATGAGGATTCAATTTCAATTTAATGAAGTTTGTGTGGAATTTTTGAGTTTATAAAATTTTTCCCTGGTCGTGTTGGTGTTTTATTGGTAGGAGGTCTCTTGGAAATTATGAGGAAGGAACATTTTTATGGTGGGCTCACATCCTTATAGTTTGGTATAAATTTGAGAAAATATTATTGGTTAAAATTTAAAAGAATATAATGTGTTCAATTGAAATTGATAACTGAAAATTTTTTATGTTTTAAATTTGTTGGTCAATTGAAAATAATAACAATGATAATATTATTTATGTCAAGGGAAAAAGAAATGTGTGGTTAATAATAATAATAATAATAATTTGAATTTAATTGGTAATGTTAAAAAAATAATGAAACCAAAATATAATTATATATATATATATAATATTATATATACATGTGTGTGTATATATATATTGGAATATATATATATATATATATTGGAATATGTATATATATATTGAAATATGTATATATATATATATATATGAGGTTTTAAAAATTATTACTAATTTAGTGATAATAATAATGGAATTTTATCATCATCATCATCATCATCATCATCATCATCATCATCATTTATTGTTTAATTGGATATTAAAATAAAACAAAAAAATATAAAAGATGGATAGGTGGGTATTAAGTAGAGTTTAGGGGAGTATGATGAAAATGGGTCGGGGGGGGGGGGTGGACATGTGTATCCATTCCCATCACATGGGTTAAGAATAAAAAAATAGAAATAAAAAATAAATAATTAGGGAAATAGAATAATAGAAAAATATAAATAACAAATGAAAAAAATTAAAATTGGGGAAGGGTGATGTTCATAGTAGAAGGTGCACAGGGGTACCCCCTCTCCATCTCTTTCACCCCTCTCTCAGTCTCTTTTCTCCCATCTCTCTATAAAAAATATTTTATATTTCCTCATAAATATATATACTAATAGTGATTGAATTGATACATTGTTAGTAGTGTTGGATCCATCTTGATGAGTAAAAGGTAATACCAAAGTTTATTTTAATAAGTAGTGAGGTATGCTATACATATTCAATTAAAAGATAATTTTGTGTTCCTAGTTGTAGGGATTCTCATTTTCAGTTTGTAAAGGGGGTCTCAAGAGGAAATTTTCATGCTACCGCTTATCAATTATGTCGAGTTATGACTCTAAGTGTATTTATTTAGGTTTTTTTAGTTTATTTTGGTTTAATTTCCTATAAAAGTTATTGTATTGTTTAGGGATTTTTTGGATTGATACTGAGTGTTATTCATGGGTTTGTCAAACCTCTTTAACTTGTGTTTTTTCATTATTGGTCCATCCAGTAAGATTGGAATTGTTCATGCCATTAGGGAATTTTTTTGGAAGTTTGAATTATTAATTTTAAGATCTTTATAGTTGGGATAGGTGATTCGGAACCTAGGGAAGGTCTCTATGAGCTTGGAACTGAGTTTGGGGTCATTGTTTGAAGTATATGGATATATGTGTAAATTTTAAATTTAACACCTTTGATTTCCTATCTTCTTAGAAATATGATTTATTTTTTTTTGAAAAAATACACAAAGATTATATAATTAGTCTTTTGTTAATGTCTTGTTTTTTGGATCAAAATATAATGTATATTCTCAAAATACAAGAGGGGGGGGGGGATTGTATCCTTTATAAATTCATTTGTACCATTTAATGTTGGTATAAAAATTTCATTTTTAAACTTGAGGAATTTTTTTTTAACAAGGTTAAACAAGGTAAATTCACAAGACCTCTTAGTTCTACAAACTTGCTAGATTTCGGAAATATGGTTCTGGAAATGAAACTTAAGAAAAGTTTACAAGGAAAAAGATTCCACGTTAAAGAGTATAGAATCTTACTAATAAGAGTATACAAAGATGAGAAAGTATAAGATAGTTATACTTTCCTTATTAATCAAAATACATTGGAAAATAAACTTGAAACAATACAAGTAACAAGTATGAAATCGTTTATCCCAAAGAGAAGGGTATCAAACAACCTTGGATAAAGGTCCCTTGATTTATAATTTAAAGAAAGTATGTCTTACCCACACCAGGGTAAACCCTTGATAAGAATATCGAAATCCATCTTACTATCCGCACAAGCCATTGAAATTCAAGGTAGTCGGCACCTCTGTCTTCCTTATCAAGGAAGTCCTCGAACTTTAAGGTAGTCGACACCTCTATCTTCCTATCCTTAGAAGTCCTCGATTGTACACAACAATAATCAGAGTCACATGAAGCAAGCTGAACAAGATGTTCAGTATGCACAAATCATGATAGTCTATATCTCTAGAAATAACTTCAATAACATGTAATCTCTAGATTGATCAATGTTATGAACTCGTTCAAAAGAGATACTATTTATATTCATTTTCCAATGGTTAACTTCCTCCTCCAAAGGTCATATTTTTCTGTGAATCTCGAAGGTACATTTACACATGTCACTCAAAAAATGGTTAATTAGAAATAGAATGAACAAAAACATTTTATAACTAAAACAAGGGTAATAAAAATATGGTTTCTCAACCAAATCCAATTTTTTGAGTTCAAGGAAAAATAATGTTTGGAGTTTAATTAAATAAACATTTGGAATCTATATTAAATGGATATTCAGATTCTAATTTTCAAGGAGTTTAGAATCCGAATTCTATATATTTCAGAGTCTGAATTCCAAGGAATTCGAAGTCTGAATTCTGAGGAATTCAAAGTTTGAATTCTCAGAAATTCGACACCTGAATACTAAGGAATTCAGAACCTGAATTATGAGAAATTAAGAACCTGAATTATAAGGAATTTGGAACATGAATCCTGAGAATTCTAAATCTGAATCAAGAGAATTCAGAATATGCATTTCAAAGAATTCAGAATCTGAATTTTAGAGAATTTGGAATCTGAATTTCAGATAATTTAGATTCTGAATTTCAGAGAATTCAGAATCTGAATTTTAGAGAATTTGAAATCTGAATTTTAGAGAATTCAGAATATGAATTCATAGAATTTAGAATCTGAATTTAGAACCTGAAAACAGAATACTCTATATCTACATATTTATAGGATTTTTAGGTTTGAGACATGAAACTGAATTTTACACTTAGAAATAAAAAGAGTTAGATTAATATAAACAATAACATGAATAATGAAAATGAATGTAAGGAGAAAATTTCCTTGGGATAGGAAAATTTTCTTCTTAAAATAAATGTTTGTGGAAATAAAATTTTCTTTAAAATAGAGTGTGTGATTTTCAAAACATAAGGGACTGGAAAATTCATAAGGAAACCTTATTTACTCAACAATCTCCCCCTTTTCGGAAAGCACAAACATCCTTACTAAAAATAATCCGAGGACTTAGATATTTTATGGACTTGAAAAATAAAAACTTATCTCCCTTTACTTATGGATCATAATAAATACGACTAACTCCCCCTTAGGCTTTAGAATCACTAAGGATCTTATTGATGATTTCCTGAATGAGATTTTACATTATCTTGCATATGAAAATATTCATTGATAAGAACTCTCCTATAGATGAACTCCCTCGTACTTAGGAAAATATCTTCTTTGATTTGTATTATCTTTATCATTCCTTTCTCCCCCTTTGTGATTTTCAAAAAGAAATAGAGGGAATGGATTAAACAATGAATGGTACCTAAAAAATTAGTACTAAAACACCATAAATAAAATATATAAAGAATAACCAAAATTTCATTAATTTTGAAAGAATTTGTACAAGGAAAAGTAAAACAAAAGATTGGAATGGAAAGAAATTATCCTTCTTTCTCCTTTGACATCAGCTTCTTCAAAATTGTTTTTATCTTCTTCAGCTTCATGTGATCCTCTTCTATATGCTTAAGAAACTGATCCTGATCTTTACATTTCTTATCTAAGGCTTGAATTATTTCTTCCTGAGCCTTAATACATTCTGTTTGATCTTTCAATACTTCTTCTTGCTTAACAAGATTCTCTTTAATCTCAATTCTGAGATCCATTTCACTATTCCAATTCATTGCCATAGAGTTAAGCTTTCCATTCAAATATTTAACTTAATTCTTGTCACGAACCGAATCTCGTCGCCGCCAAAAACCGGTACCCGACCCGACCTGTGACAAGGCCCGAAGGGCGTTCCCGATCCCCACGGGCTGGCACAAGTGCCCGGGTATCAAAAACTAAAAATTGGGAACGATTTACCCAAGTTTTTATACTTGAAACATCAAATGAATCCAAGAAACCAAATCTGGATTTTTCAAACCGAAACATCTTTTTAATAAATTCAGAACTGAATTGCACAATTTTATACAATGTTTCGGTTTGAAAAATCCAGATTTGGTTTCTTGGATTCATTTGATGTTTCAAGTATAAAAACTTGGGTAAATCGTTCCCAATTTTTAGTTTTTGATACCCGGGCACTTGTGCCAGCCCGTGGGGATCGGGAACGCCCTTCGGGCCTTGTCATGGGTCGGGTCGGGTGCCGGTTTTTGGCGGCGACGAGATTCGATTCGTGACAAAACCTTTGAATCCTTTGTGCGAAAACACAAATGCACCACCGCCACATCTCAAGTAAGTTTGTCCATTTCTTTTCCCCTTTCAAATTGATTAGGGTTTCATTCTATTTTTTAGGGTTTCCTCCCTTTTTATTGAAGTAAACAATGTCCAGTGGGTAGGGGTTCGAACCTAAGGTTTAACCTTGGGTTTTCTTGGTCCAATTTTCTATTTTTAGGTTTGGTCTACCCTTCTTGAGGTGCGGCGGTGGTGCGTTTGTGTTTTCGCACAAAGGATTCAATGGTTTCATTTGATTTGGTAGGTGATTACAATGTTGATGCAATCTTTATGTATTATCATGCTGTATTTATCATATTTTCAGATTTATATAATTTTATTATTGCTTCAAAAGTTGGTTCTAATGATTTTTCCGTTACAATTGAATTTAAAATGCCAATTTGGTGTGAAATTGGGGGTTTTCCAAAGAAGTGTTTTGTTTGTTTATTTGGGGATGCCCTATAAATACTTAGTTGTTTTTATTGATCTGTAATAAGGCATAAAATACTGTTTATAATGTTTATCCCCTTTGGTAATTGCTGCAAAAAATGGGTTTTAATTGTGTTTGTAAAGAAAGTGAAGTTTTGGTTCCACTTTTGTGTGAAAATGAAGGTTTTACAAATATAACACTTCTTGTTTAACATGGGGATGCCCAAAAATAGATTTGTTGTTTTAATTGATATTTATTGGGCTTCCTTTACTGTTTTGGTAACTTAAAATTGTGAACATCGTGTACAAGTGGGTTTCTTAAGGGGTTTTGTGTGCAAAAACTACACGAGATTTTGAGAAATTGATTTATTCAAATTCAAAGAGTTTGTTGTGTGTTTTAAGTGGTATAAAATGAGATAGATACTATATTTTTTGTATGTGACCAGTAGTGGTGTTTTACATTAAAATGGATATGTGATAAATCCTGAAATTGTTTGAGCACAAAGGGGGAAGCCCGGGTACCTAGGTGGGGCGGATTTGTACTAGTACGGCTAGTGGACCGGATGGGTTTTGTCCCTGTTTCACTTAGCATTTGGATAACGGAAACTCTAACTAAACTATGTGGATGATGATTGGGGACCACTAGGTTATGGGTATTTTCCCTACTAGTGGCTCGTGCACGAGAAAGGATTTTACTATGGTTACATTACACTGAGGTACGAGGTACATGGGGCCTGAGACTATCTAGTGCCTAGGGGTGTTCCCGGTTTTGTTGCTCAGTAGATTTGTGGTATTTTAACTTTTATTTGGGTGTATTTGGAATTATAATGTAGTATCTAATATTAATATTTAAATGTGTTAACATTATGAAAGTTTTATCTTGAAAAATGTTTTCAATTTAAAGTTTCATTTCGTGGAATTTGTCACCGCTTTTAATTGCATATTAAAACTGCTTGATTTTTCACCTTGTATTGCATGAACCTTGGAATCATAGGGTGGTATTCTATTGGGCTTAGGCTCACACTCTACTTACACCCCTTGGGTGTAAGTAGACCTTTTTTTTGACCCAGGTAAAGGAAAGGCTAAGGGTGATGGCGGTTCAGGGTGTTAGTCCTCATCCTTGGGGCGGAGTAGTGGAGACGACTTGGGGGTGACGACCCCTTGTCATGTGGAGTCCATGGGGATGTTTTGTTTCTGTTCCATTGTGTCTTTGGACCTTTTGTATTGACTCTAAACCTATGTATTCAGTTCTGGTTTTTGTTTAAACATCGTTTGGTATAAATTTTTCAGATTCAATTTATTGATTGTTTTTAATGGTTTATGCCTTCATATTCGGGTAAATCGTTCCCAAACCTAAATGAATGATACCCGGGCACTTGTGCCAGCCCGTGGGGATAGGGAACGCCCTTCGGGTCATGTCACGGGCTGGGTTTGGGGCCGGTTTTGGTGGCGACCAGATTCAGTTCGTGACAATTCTTACAAGTATTCTTTTATAAGGTTAAATTTTCCTCAAAACTATTTGTAATATCCTTGATCTTACTATCTTCGGTGTCAAAAGAATATTTGAAATTATATTGAAATTCATTGAAAGCTCTCAGGTCTTGAACTGTTTTCCTTAAACAACTTTTCATCTTCTTGCAAGATCTTTTATGAGCCTCATAACCAATGAAAAAGATTTTAAAATCTACCTATGGACTGACACATTTTTCTATAACCATGGAAACTAAATCTTATTTTTGATTTAACGTATGCTGAATCATATGTCATCTTGAGTATATGCTTGGGAATAAGGAAATAGTACCAAAAACCTTTTTCAATAACTGAACAATGAAATCATGTCCAAGGGAAGATGATTTTGAATCCAAATTTCTGGATGGTAAGGATTCTTCTTCTATGTCTTCATATTTCCTATTTGATGAAGTGCCAATATCTTTCTTCTTCAACATAGATTTACTAGGTGTATTTTCTACCACCTACTTACCCTTATCATCTCTTGGAATGATTTCTTGAGATTTAGGAGATTCGTGTTCACTATCTGATAGCCAAACAATCTTATCTTCCTTAACATCCTCTTTCTCTGCATCAGCCACTTGATCTTCTGGATGAATGAAATCATGATTGATTCTTTCCTCTTCAGAAAAATTATTAACTTCTTTATTACCCTTCTCATAGTTTGGTGGAGTAGCAAGTTTTGAAGACTCAGATTCATAATTTCATATTGATAATTTCTCAGAAGGACTTTCCTTCACATGATAATCCTCTACTTTCCTGATTTGTAATTACAGGATTCTTCTTCACCTTTGTAAGTAATTCCAATCATACTTCCTACCTTGGTGAATAAAAGAGAGTATTTCTTTCCATAACACTTGAAAGAGAACTTATCTCTTTATTCTTCATTAAATAAACATGTTGCATCATAGAACTCAATCAACAAGTCCAAATACACCAAATCCTATGCCTTCAAATTTGAAACACAAAGGATCTCCCAACTATTCAACTTAAAATTCTTTGATATGATAAAATCATATTTAGCATAAAACTTTAGATCGACCAACCATTCTCTATATATCTATCACTTGGAGATTTCCTTAACAGTCGACATATATTTCTGAGGAGAATCTTCAGTAGATATTTGGTACTAGGGAAAATTTGGAGATTCATAACGACCTTAAGTATAGAGACAAAGATTCATCACATGAAATATTAAGAAACTGATGTGGGACAACCATCGAAAGAACATTATATAGGCAATAAAGGAGATAGTTCAACTTACATGGTTGATTCAATGGTTAAATGTTTTTGATCAAATCTGATGGTTGAGGTGATAACTGAAGAATTATTTTGATAGTTTCCAATCTTTTGAGGTTTTTTTAAGAATAAAATTTGGATTTAAGTAAAAGTGAATATGAAAAATTTAAAACAAAATGAAAATACCAACAAGTAAAAATATTATTACGAAAACTTAGGAACAAAAACATACATTTCAGATTACTTAGGAAGATTATTCTTAATGAGGAAAATTATTCTTGAAGAAGTTTAGGTTCTAGAAAAAATTAAAAACAAATTTAAGGAAAATTTTGATTAAAAAAATTTGATTACGAAAAATTTAGAATACAAAAAATTTTAGAATACCAAAAATTTTAGAATACAAAAAAAATTTAACAATGAAAAATTTTGACTAACAAGAAAATGTACCCCCCTATGAAAAGAAGTTTCTTAATGTAAAGAGATAAGTTTCAACAAGAAGTTAATATGGAGGATTACCTCACGGTTATCATTCCTAAATTCTCTTTAATGAATTCAAATCTATCAGAGGGTAATGATTTTGTGAAAATATCAGAAGTTGATCTTGCGTTCCGATAAATTGAAGAATGATATCTTTTTCTTTTGTGTATGATAACTAAGAAAGTGATGCCTTATTTCTATGTGTTTTTCAAGAGAGTGATGTTCATGGTTTTTACTTAAGGAAATGGCACTAGTATTATCACACAATATTTGTGTTTTGATAAAACTCATACCATAGTCTTTGAATGTGTGTTGCATCCATAGTACTTGAGCACAACAACTTCCAACAACTACATATTCATCTTCAGTAGTGGAAAGTGATATTGAGTGTTTCTTTTTGCATGACCAAGAAACTAATGAATCTCTTAGGAAATGACAAGTTCCTAATTTACTTTTCCTATCCATTCTACATCCACCAAATTCAGTATCCAAAAATATTTTTAAGACAAAATCATTTCCAGAAGTATAAAAGAGTCCTAAATCTATTATTCCCTTTAACTAGCAATTTTTTTTGTTGCCTTTAAATGAGATTCCTTAGGATTGGATTGATATTTTGCACATAAGCATACTTAAAACATCAAGTCTATAGGACTAGATGTTAAGTATATTAGACTTCCTATCATACCTCTAAATGATGACTGATCCACTAGTTTCCCAACTTAATCAAGATCAAGAGAGTTTGAGGTACTAATGGGAGTACTAATACTTTTAGTGTTGTCATATCCATACTTTTTAAGAATATATTTAATATAATTTTGGTGGGATATATAGATTCCTTCTGGTTTTTTAGAAATTTTAAAACCAAGGAAAAAAGTTTACTCACCCATCATACTCATTTTAAACTCAGATTTCATTATATTCGCAAATGAATCAGTTAAATATTGTTGAGTTGAACCAAATATAATTTCATCAACATAAATTTGAACAATCAAACCATTTTTATTATCTTTCTTTATAAAAAGGGTTGGATTCACATTTCCATTAACATAATTGTTTTGTAACCAAAATTCCTGCAAGTCTATCATACCAGACACTAGGGGCCTGTTTAAGTCCATATAAAGATTTGGTAAGTTTGAAAAAAAGTTCAGGATGTTTTTTATCTTTAGAACCAAGAGGTTGTACAAAAAAAATTCCTCTTGAACATAACCATTAAGGAAAGAACATTTAACATCCATTTGAAAAAGTTTAATGTTAAATAATGCTTCAAAGACAAGTAGAATATGAATAGATTCAAGTCTAGCTACTGGAGTATAAGTTTCTTCATACTCTATTCATTCTCGTTGATTATAGCCTTTATCAACTAATCTAGATTTATTTCTTACTATGATTCTATTTTCATCACACTTATTTCAGAATACTCATTTTACTCCAATAATAGAAGTTTCCTTAGGTCTCTCAACGAAGGTCTAGACTTTATTCCTTTAGAATTCATTTAGCTTATCTTGCATAGATTTTATCCAATCATCATCACCTAAAGATTCATCAGTGCATTTAGGTTCCAATTGAGAAAAGAATGCTAGATGTTCTACTTCATTTCTTAAGGAACTTATAGTCCTTACAGATTGATTTACATGACCAATGATACTATCACTGAGATGATTCTTGAGAAACAACTGATTTTGGTTTTGTAAAACATGTTCATAAACATATGGTAGGAAATTTTCTAGGGGTGAATGTTTCAAAAACATTTTCTTGAACATTTTTCTTATCATAAGGATTTTCTATAAAGGGTTGATAATTAGTTTTTGAAAACACATCTGAATATGTATTTTGAGGTTGTTTAAAAACAAAGGGATCAATTTCATCAAATTTGACATGTACTTTTTCTTCAACAATATAAGTGTTTTTATTGAAAACTCTATAAGCCTTAGAAGTTGTGGAGTAGGCTAGGAAAATTCCTTGATTAGATTTGGGTGTGAATTTTTGTAAATTATCATTAGTATTCAGAATTAATACTTTGAAAAAAAATACTGTGAAGTATGAAAGTTATGGTTTCATACAATTTCATAACTCATAAAGGGTTTTATTATGAAAAGTTCTAATAAAAACTCGATTTATAGTGTAACAAACAATACTTAAAGCTTCAACCTAAAAATGTTTGGCTATAAAATATTCACTCAACATGGTTTTTGTTATTTCTTGAATAATTCTTTTCATCTTTCAACAAAACCATTCTGTTGAAGAGTTCTTGGTGCTGAGAAGTTATGAGTAATGCCTTTCCTACTACAAAAAGTTTCAAAATCATAATTTTTAAATTCTCCTCTATGATCACTATGAATAGTTATTAAAGGAATATTTTCCTCATTTTTAACTTGGGCTCTAAAAATTTTGAAATAAGAAAAATCTTCAAATTAATTTGTTAGAAAATATACCCACATAAATCTATTGTAATCACCAACTAGAACAAATACATAATATTTTCCTCCAATACTTCCAGTTTTTGTTGGTCTAAAAAGATCCATATGTACTATCTATAATTAATTGGTAGTTGAGACTTCATTGGCTGATTTAAAACTCTATTTATGTTTCTTTCCATATTGACAAGGATAAAAAACTTTTAAGGAATCAAATCTAAACTCTGGTAGATCCATAACAAGTGTTTTCTTAGAGAGTTTTCATAGGTTCCTAAGGTTACAATTTTCTAACCTTCTATTCCATAACTAATAATGATCTTCCATTGCACTAAGGTAATGTAGGTCTTGGATCCTAAGGCCTTCTATGTGAAGTGTGTACACATTCTCTTGCCTATTGGAAGAAATAATATAATCTTCCTTGAAATTGTGTACTAAATATTTATCATTACTAAAATTCACAAGGTAACCTTCAACACATAACTGACTTATGCTAATAAGGTTGTGCTCAAGACCCTTAACAAATAAAACATTTTAAATCAAAGTTTTTACAAGAAGAACAATGTTAACTATACCAATAATTTCTCCCTGTGCATTATCTCCAAAAGTTACTTTTCCTCTTTTCATCTTGACAATCTTTTCCAAGAAGTTTTTGTTACCAGTAATATGCCGGAAACATCCACTATCCATGAACCAAGTATTTCTATTGGAAATTTCTTTACTTTTTGGAAAACAAGAGAGTTAGACTTCTGGAACCCAAACTTTCTTGGATCTAGAAAATTCAGAAAGAAAATTTTTATAAATCCACATTTTCATAGAAAAATAAATTTTATGAAAACCTATAGATTGAGTTTTGTTTAAAGAATATTTTTTCCCAATGCCCACCACACTGACATTTAGTGTAGAATAAAGCACTTTGAGGAACAAAATAATTGTTAATAAAAACTGGTTTAGAAAAAGTATATCCAAAACTAGAATTATTCCTTAGTGGTTGAATTTGTGAATACTTATTATCAAAGTTTTCCTTACCTAAGGTAAATTTTGACAAACACTTCTTCAAGGAAAATATTTCTGACTTTAGTATAATAACTAAGTTTTTATCCTCAAAAAAATCAGTTTTAGCACTAGAGTTAGTCTCTAAAATATTTTTCTTATAAATTAATTTTTCTAGATCCTTAAAAAGTTTATCCTTCTCATAATTAACTTCCACAAGGTTTTTTGAAATAATTTCAAAATCATAAATTTTATTATCAAGATCTTTAGAAAGATCTAATACTTCTTTAGTAATAACTGAAATTCTAAAATTTGCCTTATCAAGATTTTTCTTCACTTTAGAATTTTCATTCTCCAGAAGATTAGAAAACCTAGAAACTTCTTTATAATTAGGTAAAGTATTATTTTCATGAGAAGAAGATTCTTCATCCAAATATTCATAATATCTATTATAAATATAATTTTAATTCAAAGATACATTGGTTATAGATTCAGCATTGTGTACCTTAGCTATTAGACAATGATTTTCAATAGGTAATCTGGTTAGTAAACCATGATTATTCTAATCAGAAGATTCATACTTTGAGGATTCCTTAGAAGAGTCTCCACCACTGGCACTACATGTGTCATTAGCTTTAAAAATTTTCTTAGCTTTAGCTTTGTAGTACTTATTTTTATTCTTATCAGAATGATTTTCATTTATATCCTTTCTCTTCAAAATAGGAAAATCCAGCCTTATATGCCCTACTCTTTTTCATTCATAACACATAACTTTAGAGCCTTTATTGTCCTTTATTTCTTTCTTCTTATATCGATACTGAAATTATTTCTTCCCAACTATCTTGTTCATCCTTCAAAAAAGATTTTCTAGTTCATTCTCAGAATGTTCACTTTCACTAGATTTAGATAACACTGTGACTTTATTCGATTTGGATCTTGTAACCCTTTCAGGAGTCTTAAATTTTGTATTAGTAAAGGATACACTTCCATTAAAATTATTTTTCTTATTCAAATCAGCATCTATTTTCATTCTTATCTCATGTTGAAGAAGAGTTCCAAAAATCTCATCAAGAGTTATCTAAGATACTTTCCTATTCTCATCAAGAGATGTTATCTTATATTCCCATTCATTAAGCATGATATCTATAATCTGGTCCACAAGTTCCTCATCATCTAAACCTTTCTCACCAATTAATTGTAAACTGTTAACAATAGTCATAAATCTTTGTTGTACCTTGCATACTGGTTCTCCATAAGGAAATAGAAATCCACGATATTCTGCTCTAAGTATAGCTCTTCCAGTTTCAATTAACTTAGATGTACCAAAATGAGTAACCTCCAATTTATTCCAAATACAATTTGTAGCTTCATAAGAAGAAATATGACTATATATATATTCCTGATTATAGAACACAACAAAGTATTGCGTACCTTGTAGTTTAGTTGATATTCTGATTTTTCTTGATTAGTAAAAGTTATGACTTTCTTACCAGGAATCTTGTATCTCTAGTAAGCATAATTTTTTTCCACTATAGTATTAATAACAAAAGTCTTCATACAATCTATCAAATATTTGTAATCATTCCCATCAAATATAGGTAGTCTAGTAGGATTTAGATTTTCAATCAAACCAACATTCATTCCTTCCATCTAAAAAAACATCCTTCCACAAAAACTTGTTAATTGTAAAAGTTTGTAAACAAGGATAAAAACATTAAGCAAGGAAAATAGATTCAGAACAATGAAAAATGAGTAAGAAAACTTATATGTGAATGTAATTATTTCAAAGACCTCCTTTGATACCAATTGTAAGATTGAAATATGATGTATATGATCAATATATAAGAGGTGGGGGGGTGAATTGTATCCTTTGAAAATTCCCTAGGAACCATTAAAGTTGGTATAAAAATTTTGTTTTTAATGTTGATGAAAACTATGTTTAACAAGGTTAAACAAGGTAAATGAACAAGACCTCTTAGGTCTACAAACTTTCTAGATTCCAGAAATATGGTTCCAGAAATGAAACTTAAGAAAAGCTTACAAGGAAAAAGATTCTACCTTAAAGCATATAGAATCTTACTAATCAGAGTATACAAATACAAGAAAGTATATGATAGTTATACTTTCCTTATTAATCAAAATACAATGAAAAATAAACTTAAAACAATACAAATAACAAGTATGAAATCTTTTATCCCAAATAGAAGGGTATCCAACAATCTTGGATAAAGGTCCCTTGATTTATACTTTCAAGAAAGTATGTCTTACCCACATCAGGGTAATCCCTCGATAGGAATATCAGAATCTGTCTTGTTATCCTCAAAAGCCCTCAAACTTCAAGGTAGTCAACATATTTGTCTTCCTTATCAAGGAAGTCTTCGAACTTTAAGGTAGTCAGCACCTCTGTCTTTCTATCCTTAGAAGTCCTCAATTGTACACAACAACAATTGGAGTTGCACAAAGAAAGCTGAACAATATGTTCAGTATGCACAAAGCATGAGAGTATATCTCTCTATAAATCATTTCAACAACATGTGATCTCTAGATTGATTAACGTTATGATCTTATTCAATATAGATACTAATTATAGTCATTTTCCAACGATCGGCTCCCTCCTCCAAAATTCATATTTTTCTGTGAATCTTGGAGAGACCTGTACACGTGTCACTCAAACAATTTTTAATTAGAAACACAATGAATGACATCTTTTTATAACTAAAACAATAGTAAGAAAAATATGGTTTCTCAACCAAATCAAATTTTTAGAGTCTAAGCAAAAATAAAGTTTGGAGTCTAAGTAAATAAACATTCAACATCTATATTACATGGATATTCAGATTCTATTTTTCAAAGAGTTCGGAATCATAATTTTATAGACTTCGAAGTCTTAATTAGAAGGAATTCAGAGTCTTAATTTTGGGGAATTCAAAGTTTGAATTCTAGGGAATTCAGAACCAAAATTTTGAGGAATTTGGAACCTAAATTCTAAGTAATTTAGAACCTAAATTTTGAGGAATTCAAAATATGAATTCTGAGAATTTGGAATCTGAATCCATAGAATTTATCATATGAAATTCAGAGAATTCAGATTCTGGATTTCAGAGAATTCGGAATATGAATTTTAGAGAATTCAGAATCTGAATTTTAGAGAATTCGGAATTTGAATTTCAGAGAATTCAGAATCTGAATTTCAGAGAATTCGGAATATGAATTCAGAGAATTTCAGAATCTGAATTTCAGTGAATTCGGAATTTGAATTCAGAACCTAAAAATAGAATACTCTATATCTAAGTATTTATAGGATTTTGAGGTTTTATATATGAAATTTAATTTTACACTTTCAGATAAAAAGATTTATATTAATAGAAACTATAACATGAACAATGAAAATGAAGGCAATGAAAAAATTTCCTCGGGAAAGGAAAAATTTCTTATTAAGATAAATATTATGGGAAATAAAATTTTCCTTAAGATAGAGTGTTTGTGATTTAAAAAGATAAAGGAATGAAAAAGTCATAAGGAAACCTTATTGACTCAACAATATCCCCCTTTTTGGAAATCACAAACATCATTACTAAAAAGAATCTGAGGACTTAGAAATTTTATGGACTTGAAAAATAAAAAAATATCTCCCTTTACTTATAGATCATAGTGAATACGACTAACTCCCACTTAGGCTTCAGAATCACTAAGGATTATATTCATGATTTCTTGAATGATATTTTACATTATCATGCATACGGAAATCTTCATTTATAAGAACTTTCCTCTAGATGTAATCCCCCTTACTTAGGGAAATCTCTTCGTTAATTTATATTCCTTTTATCATTCCTTTCTCCCCATTTGTGATTTTAAAAAAGAAATAGAGGAATGAAAAAAACAATGCATGGTATGTAAAAAATTAGTACTAAAACACCAAAAACAAAATATATAAATAACAACCAAAATTTCATTAATTTTGAAAGAATTTGTACAAGGAAAAGTACAACAAAAGATCAAAATGGAAAGAAATTATTCTTCTTTCTCATTCAACATCAGCTTCTTCACGATGGTTTTTAACTTCTTGAGCTCCTTGTGATCCTCTTTTACATGCTTAAGAAACTGATCCTGATATTCAATTTTCTTCTCTAAGGCTTAAATTATTTCTTCCTGAGCCTTAAGACATTCCACTTTAGCTTTCAATACGTCTTCTTGCTTAACAAGCTTCTCTTCAATCTCAATTCTAAGATCCATTTCACTCTTCCAATTCATTTCCATAGAGTTAATCTTGCCATTCAGATCCTTAACTTCCTGCTTCTGAGTATTCTGTTTTAAGGCTAACTTTTCATCAAAACTATTTGTAATATCCTTGATCTTCCCATCTTTAGCATCAAAATCATCTTTGATATTATCTTGAAATTCAATGAAATATTTCTGGTCTTCAACTTTTTTCCTTGACCGTCTTGTCGTCTTCTTGAAAGATATTTTATGAGCCTCATAACGAATGAAGAATGTTTTGAAATCTTCCTCTAGTGTGACACATTTGTCCATAACCATAAAAACGGAATTTGATTTCTAATTTAACATATGCTGAAGCATCTAAAATCTCGATTCTATGCTTGGGAATAAGGGAATAGTACCGACCATCTTTTTCAATGACTTAACAATGAAATCATGTCAAAGGGAAGATGATTCTTAATCCAAATTTTTGGATGGTAAGGATTCTTCTTCTATGTCTTCATATTTTCTCTTTGATTAAGTACCAACATATTTCTTCTTCAACACAAATTTATTAGGTTTATCATCTACCACCTTATTACCCTTATTGGCTCTCAGAATGATTTCTTGAGATTTGGGTGATTCGTGTTCACTATCTGAGAGATGAACAGTCTTATCTTCCTCAACATCCACTTTCTCTGCATCAGCCACTTGATCTTCTAGATGAATGAAATCATGGTTACTACTTTCCTCTTATGAAAACTTATTGAATTATTCCTCACCCTTCTCATCCTTTGGTGGAGTAGAAAGTTTTGAAGACTCAACTTCAGAAGTTCAGATTGATAATTTCTCATAAGGGATTTCCTTCTCAAGATAATCCTCTACTTTCCTGATTTGTGAGTACAGAATTCTACTTCACCTTCATAAGGAATTCCAATCAGAATTTCTACCTTGGTGAAGGAAAGAGATTAGGTCTTTCCATAACAATTGAAATAGAACTTGTCTCTTCCTTCTTCCTTGAATAAACGTGTTGTCTCATAGTACTCAATCAACAAGTCTGGATACATCGGATCCTGTGCCTTCGGCTTTGAAACACAAAGGCTCTCCCAGCCATTCAAGTTTACATTATTTGATATGATAGAATCATATTTAGCATAAAACTTTGGATCAATCAACCTTTATCTGTATATCTTCCACTCAGATATTTCCTTAACAGTTGACATATCTTTTTGAGGAGAAGCTTCAACAGACATTCAGAAATAGGGAAACTTTGGAAATTTGGAACAACCTTAAGTACAAAGATAGATCTTTGGTATGCGAAATCTTTAAAAAATGATGTGGGAAAACCATCGAGAGGACTTTATATAGGCGATAAAGGTGATGGTTTAACTTCTATGGTTGATCCAACGGTTGAAAAAACTCTTGATCAAATCTGACAGTTGAGGTGATAACCGAAGTAGGATTTTGATAGGTTCTGATATTTTGAGGTTTTTTAAGAAAAACATTCAGATTTAAGTAAAAGTGAATCCAAAAAATTTAAAACAAAATGAAAATACCAAAATGTAAAAAGATGATGATGAAAACTTAGGAAAGGAAACATACCTTTCAGATTACTTAGGAAGATTATTCGTTATGAGGGAAATTATTCTTGAAGAACTTTAGATTCTAAAAAAATTTAAAAACAAATTTAAGGAAAATTTTGATTATGAAAATCTGATTACAAAAAATTTAGAATTTGAAAAATTTTAGAATTCAAAAAATTTTAGAATATGAAAAAAATTTAACTATAAATTTTTTTACTAACAAGAAAATGTACTCCCCCTATGAAAAGGAGTTTATACTATAAGGAGATAGGTTTCAAAAAGAAGTTAATATGGAGGATTACCCCATGGTTATCATTCCTAACTTCTGTTTAATGAATTCAAATCTATCAGAGGGTAATGATTTTGTGAAAATATCAGCAAGTTGATCTTGGATTCTGATAAATTAAAGAATGATATATCCTTTTTGTGTGTGATATCTAAGAAAGTGATGCCTAATATCTTTGTGTTTTGAACTTGAGTTATGTGCATGGTTTTTTACTTAAGGAAATGGAACTAGTATTATCACACAATATTTTTGTTTTGGTAAAACCCATACCATAGTCTGTGAGTGTGTGTTGCATCCACAATACTTGAGCACAACAACTTCCAACTGCTACATATTCAGCTTCAGCAGTATAAAGTGATACTAAGTGTTTCTTTTTTGCATGACCAAGAAACTAACGAATCTCCTAAGAAATGACAAGTTCCGTATGTACTTTTACTATCCATTCTACAACCACCAAAGTTAGCATCCGAAAATATTTTTAAGACAAAATCATTTCCATAAGTATAAAAGAGTCCTAAATCCATGGTTCCCTTTAAGTTGCGAAAAATTATTTTTGCTTCCTTTAAATGAGATTCCTTAGGATTGGATAGATATATTTCACATAATCATACTAAAAAAATCAAGTCTGGATAACTAGATGATAAGTATAGTAGACTTCCTATCATACCTCTAAATGATGTTTGATCCCCTGGTTTCCCAGCTTCATCAAGATCAAGAGAATTTGAGGTACCAATGGGAGTACTAATACTTTTAGTGTTTTCATATCCATACTTTTTAAGATGATATTTTATATACTTATGTTGGGGTATATTTGGTTTTTTTCTAGTTTTTGAGAAATTTGAAAACTAAGGAAAAAAGTTAACTCACCCATCATACTCATTTCAAACTCAGATTTCATTAGATTCACAAACGAATCAATTAAATATTACTAAGTTGAACCAAATATATTGTCATAAACATAAATTTGAACAATCAAAACATTTTTTATCTTTCTTTATAAAAATTTTTGGGTCAGAATTTCCCTTAAAATAATTGTTTTGTAACAAAAACCATGTAAGTCTATCATAACAGGCTCTAGAGGCTTGTTTAAGTCCATATAAATATTTGGTAAGTTTGAAAACATGTTTTGGATGTTTTGTATCTTCAATACCAGGAGGTTGTTCAACAAAAACATCCTATTGAACATAACCATTAAGGAAAGCAGAGTTAACATCAATTTTAAAAAGTTTAAAGTGATAGAATTCTGCAAATGAAAGTAGAATATGAATAGATTCAAGTCTAGCTTCTGGAGCATAGGTTTCTTCATATTCTATTACTTCTTGTTGATTATAGACTTTAGTAAAAAATCTAGATTTATTTCTTACTATGACTTCATTTTCATCACACTTATTTCTGAAGACCCATTTTACTCCAATGACATAAGTTTCCTTAGGTCTCTCAACTAAGGTCCAGACTTTATTCCTTTCAAATTAATTTAGCTCATCTTGCATAGATTTTATCCAATCATCATCACCTAAATCTTCATCAGTTCTTTTAGGTTCCAATTGAGAAAGGAATGCTAGATATTTTACTTAATTTCTTGAGGAAATTATAGTCCTTATAGGTTTATTTACATCACCAATGATACTATCTCTGGGATGATTCTTGAGAAACAACTGATTTGGGTTTTGTAAAACATGTTCATCAACATATGGTAGGAAATCTTTTGGGGTGAATGTCTCAGAAAAATTTTATTGATCATTTTTTTTATTAGAAGGATTTTCGATCAAGGGTTGATAATCATTTTTTGAAAACACATATGAAGATGTAGGTTGAGGTTGTTTAAAAACAAAGGGATCAGTTTCATCAAATTTGACATGTACTATTTCTTCAAAAGAATAAGTGTTTTTATTGAAATCTATATAATCCTTAGAAGTTGTGGAGTAGCCTAGGAAAATTCCTTCATCATATTTGGGTGTGAATTTATATAAATTATCTTTAGTATTCAGAATGAATACTTTGCAACCAAATACCTTGAATTAGGAATGTCTAGGTTTTATACCATTCCATAACTCATAAGGGGTTTTTTTAAGAAAAAGTCTAATCAAAACTCAAATTATAGTGTAACAAGCAGTACTTACAGATTCAGCTAAAAAATGTTTGACTATAGAATATTCACTCAACACAGTTCTTGGTATTTATTGAAGAATTTAGTTTCTTCTTTGAAAAACACTATTTTGTTGAGGATTTCTTGGTGCTGAGAAGTTATGAGTAATGCCTTTTCTACTACAAAAAGTTTCAAAATCAGAATTTTGAAATTCTCCTCCATGATCACTATGAATAGTTATTAATGGAAGATTTTCTCATTTTTAACTTGGGCTCTAAAAAATTTGAAATAAGAAAGAGATTTAGATTTCTTTTCTAGAAAATAGACCCACATAAATCTAGTGTTATCATAAACTAGAACAAGTACATAATATTTTCCTCCACTACTTTTAGTTTTTGTTGGTCCACAAATATCCATATGCACTAAATATAATGCATCGATAGTGGAGACTTCACCGACTGATTTAAAACATGATTTATGTTGCTTTCCATATTGACAAGGATCACAAACTTTTGAAGAATCAAATCTAAACTCTGTTAGACCCTTAACAAGTATTTTATTAGATATTTTTCATAGGTTCCTAAGGTTATAGTGTCCTAACATTTTATGACATAACCTAGAATGATATTCCATTTCACTAAGTCAAGGTATGTATTATCTCCTAGGGTCTTCAAAGTTTAGTCTGTATACATTCTCTTGTCTACTAGCAGAAAGAATAAACTTTTCCTTGGAATTGTGTACTGAACATTTATCATTCCTAAAATTGACTAGGTAACCTTCATCACATAACTGAATTATTCTTATAATGTTGTGATTAAGACCCTTAACAAATAAAACATTTGAAATCAAAGTTTTTCCCAGAAGAACAATGTTACCTATACCAATAATTTCTCCCTGAGCATTATCTCCGAAAGTTACTTTTCCTCCTTTAATATTGATAATAATTTAAAAGAAGTTTTCGTTACCATTCATATTCCAGGAACATCCAATATCCATTTACAAAGCATTGTTGTTGGTACTTTATTTACATTCCTAAAAATAAGAGAGTTAGACTCTTAGAACCCAAAATTTCTTGGATCTAGAAACTTTAGAAAGAAAAATTTTAAGAATCCACATTTTATTAGAAAAATAAGCTTTATGAAAACCGGGAGACTGAGTTTTGTTTAAAGAACAATTTTTCCCAATGTCCACCACACTAACATTTAGTACAGAATGGAGCACTTTGAGGAACAAAATAATTGTTACTAAAAACTGGTTTAGAAAAAGTATAGCCAAAACCAGAATTATTCCTTAGAGGTGAAATTTGTGAATACATCTTATCAAAGTTTTCCTTACCTAAGGTAAAGTTTAAAAAACACTTCCTCAAGGAAAAATTCCTGACTTTAGTTTAATAACTAAGTTTTTATCCTAAAAAACATCAGTTTTATCACTAGAGTTATTCTCTAAAATATTTTTCTTTGAAATTACTTTTTCTAGATCCTTATAAAGTTTATCCTTCTCAGAATTAACTTCCCCAAGGTTTTTTTAAATAATTTCAAAATCATAAATTTTATTATCAAGATATTTATAAATATCTGATACTTCTTTAGTAAGAACCAAAATTATAAAATTTTCCTTATCAATATTTTTCTTCACTTTAGAATTTTCATTCTCCAGAAGATTAGAAAACCTAGAAGCTTCTTTATAAGTAGGTAAAGTATTATCTTCATGAGAAAAAGATTCCTCATCCAAAGATTCATAATATCTATTATAACTATAATTTTAATTCAAGGATACATTGGTTATATATTTGGCATTGTGTACCTTAGCTATTAGACAATGATTTTCAATAGGTAATTTGGTTAGTAAACAAAGATTCTTCTGATCGGAAGATTCATAACCTATGGATTCATCAGAAGAGTCTCCACCACTGGAACTCCGAGTGTCATTATCTTTCAAAAATTTCTTTACTTTAGCTTTTTAGTAATTTTTTCTATTCTTCTCAGAATTATTTTCTTTTCTATCATTTCTCTTAAGCATAGGACAATCCAACCTTATATGCCCTGCTCTTTTTCATTCATAAAAAGTAACTTTAGAGTCTTTCTTACCCTTTATTTCTTTCTTCTTATATCTATTTTAAAAGTATTTCTTCCCAACTATCCTGTTCATACTTCAAGAATGATTAGTTAGTTTATTCTCATAATGTTCACTTTCACTAGATTCATATAAAACTGTGACTTTCTTCGATTTGGATCTTGTAACCCTTTCAGGAGACTTGAATTTTGTAGTAATAAAGGATACACTTCCCTTTACATTCATTTTCTTATTCAAATCAGAATCTCTTTTCATTATGGTCTCATGTTGAAGAAGAGTTCCAAAAGGCTCATCAAGAGTTATTTGAGATACTTTCCTATTCCCATCAATAACTGTTCTCTTATATTCCCACTCATTAGGCATGATATCTATAATCTTGTCAAAAAGTGCCTCATCATATAAACCTTTCTCACCCATGGATTGTAAACTATCAACAATAGTAATAAATCTTTATTGTACCTTGCATACTGGTTCTCCATAAGGAAATATAAATCCATGATATTCTGCTCTAAGCATAGCTGTTCTTGTTTCTATTACCTTGGATGTACCAAAATGAGTAACCTATAATTTCTTCCAAATACAATTTGTAGCTTTATAGGAAAAAATCTGACTATATATATTCCTGGTCATGGAACACAACAAAGTATTTCATACCTTGTAGTTTAGTTGATATTATGATTTTTCTTGATTAGTAAAAGTTCTAACTTCCTTATCAAGAATCTTGTAATCTGTAGTAAGCATAACGAAGTTGTCCACTCCAGTATTAATAATAAAAGTTTTCATACGATCTCTCCAATATTCGTAATAATTCCCATCAAATATAGGTGGTGTAGTATGTTGTACCCCACACTCTTTGATTTTCATGATCACAATCACTTTCATATGTGTTTAACATTGTTTTTAAGTGTTGTGGATGATAGGCACAAGATTGCCAAAGGATTGGCCCAAGAAAGCTGACAAATGGACTGAAATTCAGTCCACCGGCCAACCGGTGGCTTGACCACCGGCCAGCCGGTGGACCTGGCAGAGGCATTTCCCACTGCCAGGCTCCACCGGTCAGCCGGTGGCTTGACCACCGGCCAGCCGGTGGCATCCAGTCAATAGTGTTTGCTACTGTCTTGCCACCGGCCAGCCGGTGGCTCCTCCACCGGTCAGCCGGTGGCTCCTCCACCGGTCAGCCGGTGGAGCCTGGACCATTTTTCTTCTCAACATCCAAGGCACCGGCCAGCCGGTGGCCCTGTACCGGCCAGCCGGTAGCCCTGGTCAAACTAGCCGTTGGCTTTGACCAGTCAACTCCAAAAGCCTCCCAACGGCTCCGAGGCCTTTTCCAACGGCTCCAAAGCCCTCCAACGGATACTTGAAGGTTCCTAGCCTATAAATAAAGGCCTAGGAAGCACCGGAACGATACGGAAGCCCACAGACACCTTGTTGATCATTTGGCGTACCTCCGGTGCATTCCTCCAAGGGAACCCCAAGTGCTCCATCCAATTCCACATTCAAGAGCACCCTCAAGAAGCTTGGGAGAGCACGCTACATCAGCTCCATCATCCAATTGGCGCCCAAGTCTTCCTCCAATACGGTTTTTATTTTATATTCATTTTGAGCTTTAAAATTGGGTTTGTGCCTACAAACCCCAAACCCTTTTCTCATCTCCCTTTCTTTTGGGTTTCACACCACCATTAAGGTGTGAAGAGGTTAGTCAAGCCTTTCCTTTTAAAAGGCTTGAGTTTTCAGTGAGCTAGCCTTCACCCGTTAAAAAGGCTAGTGGGTTCTTGCTTAACCATCAAAAGCAAGTGGGTTCTTGCTAAACCACAAAAAGCAAGCTGTAATAGGTCCTAGTGCTACCTCAAAGCCTAGTGGGTTTCTTGCTAAAACCATTGAAAAGCAAGCGGTAGGAATCTCTCAACGGTTGAGTTGGGAGCGGAGACGTAGGCCGGGTTTTGGCCGAACTCCGTTATCAATTTTGTGTGTCTTGCCTCCTTTATTTCCGCTGCATTTCAACTTTGATTTTTAATTTGTTAATCATTTTTTAAAAGGCAATTCACCCCCCCTCTTGCCATCTTTTCCTCGTTTCTTCCGCCCAACAATTGGTATCAGAGGACGTATTTGAATAATTCCCTAACCGGTTTCAAATTAAAGATCCTATTTTATTTTTTGATGGCTTCTACCGCTTCTTCCTCTCAATCCCCCGAAGGACATTCTTTGGATCGTGCTCCATTCTTTGATGGAGCCGATTATACTTTTTGGAAAACCCGCATGTCAACTTTTTTAAAAAGTATTGGCTATCCAATTTATAAAATTGTTATGCATGGTTTTACGCTCTCTTCTCCCGATGAGTCTAAATGGACCCCCGTAGACATTGCAAATTTTGAGCTTGATGGCAAAGCCATGAACGCTCTTCATTGTGGTCTTGACCGTAATGTTTTTAATTGCATTTCTTCTTGCACTACTTCTTACGATCTTTGGAAATTTTTAGAACTAACCTATGAAGGTACTAGCGAGGCTCCAAAGCAAGAACCCGCTCAAAAGCAAGAACCCGACGAAAAGATCAAGCCCGTTTGCCCACCTCACAAGAAAAGGGCCATGAAGAAAAAGAAGAAGGCCTCAAAGGCAACATGGAGTGATATCTCCACCTCTTCATTCTCCTCCTTCTCCTCGAGCGACCAAGGTAAAAAATGCCTAATGGCAAATCATGAGGTATCATCTTCCTCCTCTTCCGACTCCTCTTCCTCTTGTTCTTCAAATTCCAATTCTTTCAATCATATGTCTTATGAAGAACTCCAACATGCTAGAGACCAACTTGAAAATGGTTTTCATGCTTTATCTTCAAAATTTGTTGCTTTAAAAAAGAATTTCAAAAAACTCTCTTCCGAAAAAGAACAACTTCTCAAAGAGAAGGAAGAGTTGTCCCTTAAAATCCAAAATTTTCCAAATGTTGATTCCATGGAATCAACCATCAAAGACCTTAGAGAAACCCTAGCTAAGTTCACACAAGGGGAACAAAATTTGAACAATTTGCTTGGTTCCCAACGCATATCTAGGACCACCCAAGGGCTAGGATATACCAATGTAGCTTCCTCCTCCCATGCTCCAACTGTTTTTGTAAGGGGGAGCTCTAGTTTTAAATTTTGCAACTATTGTAAAAAACCCGGGCACCTTATTTATGAATGTAATTGTAAAAACGCCCGGTACGGCCAACCCAAGTCTTTTTTCTTTTCCGATGAGTTCTATAGGAGAAGACCCGCTACAAGGCAAGTGTGGATTGAAAAATCCCTTCTTGCGAGTCTCTCCGGGCCAAAATTTATTTCCTCTCCCCGGTGATTTATTGTCTTTATTTAGGGGGAGTTAGGTTCTTTTAAGCCTTTTTGTAAATTAAAAATTTTCATTCAAAATTTTCGATTCAAACTTTTAATTTCAACTCTTGGTTTCAAAATTTTCAATTCAAAATTTTCTATTCAATTTTTGATTCAAAATTTTCAATTCAAACTGTTATTCAATTTTCATTTCAAAATTTTCAACAATTGGTATTATTTTCAATTGGTTTAAAATCTTGATTTTCAAATATTCTCCCTCAATCAAGTTTTATGCCCCATTCTATTTTGATAATCACAAAGGGGGAGAAATTCTTGATTGATTGGGGGAAAAATCTTTTAAAGCATGCCTCTCATTTTTAAGTTTTTACATTGCTTAGATAAGTGATTGTGATCATCAAAATAGGGGGAGATTGTTGTACCCCACACTCTTTGATTTTCATGATCACAATCACTTTCATATGTGTTTAACATTGTTTTTAAGTGTTGTGGATGATAGGCACAAGATTGCCAAAGGATTGGCCCAAGAAAGCTGACAAATGGACTGAAATTCAGTCCACCGGCCAACCGGTGGCTTGACCACCGGCCAGCCGGTGGACCTGGCAGAGGCATTGCCCACTGCCAGGCTCCACCGGTCAGCCGGTGGCTTGACCACCGGCCAGCCGGTGGCATCCAGTCAATAGTGTTTGCTACTGTCTTGCCACCAGCCAGCCGGTGGCTCCTCCACCGGTCAGCCGGTGGAGCCTGGACCATTTTTCTTCTCAACATCCAAGGCACCGGCCAGCCGGTGGCCCTATACCGGCCAACCGGTAGCCCTGGTCAAACTAGCCGTTGGCTTTGACCAGTCAACTCCAAAAGCCTCCCAACGGCTCCGAGGCCTTTTCCAACGGCTCCAAAGCCCTCCAACGGATACTTGAAGGTTCCTAGCCTATAAATAAAGGCCTAGGAAGCACCGGAACGATACGGAAGCCCACGGACACCTTGTTGATCATTTGGCGTACCTCCGGTGCATTCCTCCAAGGGAACCCCAAGTGCTCTATCCAATTCCACATTCAAGAGCACCCTCAAGAAGCTTGGGAGAGCACGCTACATCAGCTCCATCATCCAATTGGCGCCCAAGTCTTCCTCCAATACGGTTTTTATTTTATATTCATTTTGAGCTTTAAAATTGGGTTTGTGCCTACAAACCCCAAACCCTTTTCTCATCTCCCTTTCTTTTGGGTTTCACACCACCATTAAGGTGTGAAGAGGTTAGTCAAGCCTTTCCTTTTAAAAGGCTTGAGTTTTCGGTGAGCTAGCCTTCACCTGTTAAAAAGGCTAGTGGGTTCTTGCTTAACCATCAAAAGCAAGTGGGTTCTTGCTAAACCACAAAAAGCAAGCTGTAATAGGTCCTAGTGCTGCCTCAAAGCCTAGTGGGTTTCTTGCTAAAACCATTGAAAAGAAAGCGGTAGGAATCTCTCAACGGTTGAGTTGGGAGCGGAGACGTAGGCCGGGTTTTGGCCGAACTCCGTTATCAATTTTGTGTGTCTTGCCTCCTTTATTTCCGCTGCATTTCAACTTTGATTTTTAATTTGTTAATCATTTTTTAAAAGGCAATTCACCCCCCCTCTTGCCATCTTTTCCTCGTTTCTTCCGCCCAACATAGTAGGATTTATATTTTCAATCAAACCAACATTCATTCCTACCATCTAAAAGAAAATATCTTTCCACAAAAAATTGTTAATTGTAAATGTTTATAAACAAGGAAAAAAACTCTAAGCAAGGAAAATATATTCAGAACAATGAAAACTGGGAAAGAAAACTTATATGTGAATATAAGTATTTTATAGACCTCCTTTGATCCCAATTGTAGGATCGAAATATGATTTATATGCTCAATATATAAGGGGGAGGGGGGGGGGGGTGAATCATATCATTTAAGAAATCTTTTTTAACCCTTAAAGTTGGTATAAAACTTTCATTTTTAACCTTGATGAAAACTATGTTTAAAAAGGTTAAACAAGGTAAATACATAAGTCCTTTTAGTTCTACAAACTTGCTAGATTCTGGAAATATGGTTATGAAAATGAAACATAAGAAAAGTTCACAAGGAAAAATATTCTACCTTAAAGCGTATTGAATCTTACTAATCAGAGTATACAAATACAAGAAAGTTTAAGATAGTTATACTTTCCTTATTAATAAAAATACAATGGAAAATAAACTTGAAAAAATACAAGTAACAATTATGAAATATTTTATCCCAAAGAAAAGAGTATCCAACAACCTTGGATAAAGGTCCCTTGATTTATACTTTCAAGAAAGTGTGTCTTACCCACAATAGGGTAAGCCCTCGATAGGAATATCGGAATTTTTATTTCTATCCTCGCAAGGCCTCGAACTTCAAGGTAGTTGGTACCTCTATCTTCCTTATCAAGGAAGTCCTTGAACTTTAAGGTAGTTGGCACCCCTGTCTTTCTATCCTCAGAAGTCCTCGATTGTACACAGAAACAATCGGAGTCGCACGAAGAAAGTTGAACAAGATGTTCAGTATGCACAAATCCTGAGAGTATCTCTCTATATAAATCACTTCAACAATATTTAATCTCTATATTTATCAACATTATGATCTCTTTCAAAAGATCTCATATTTATAGGCATTTTTCCAACGGTCAGCTCCGTCCTCCAATGGTCATATTTTTCCTTTAATCTCGAAGGGACTGTATACGTGTCACTCAAAAAATAGTTGATTTGAAACAGAATGAACAAAAATGTTTTATAACTAAAACAAGGGTAAGAAAAATATGGTTGCTCAACCAAATCCAATTTTCGGATTCTAAAGAAAAATAAAGTTCAGAGTCTAAGTAAATAAACATTCAGAATCTATATTACATGGATATTTTGATTCTATTTTTAAAGGAGTTTGGAATCAAAATTTTATATACTTTGGAGTATGAATTATAAGGAATTCAAAGTCTTAATTTTGAGGAATTTAGAGTCTGAATTCTAAGGAATTCAGATCCTAAATTCTGAGGAATTTAGAACCTGAATTCTGAGGAATTAGGAAACAAAATTCTGAGGAATTCAGAATCTGAATTCTGAGAATTCAGAATCTGAATACAGAGAATTAAGAATATGAAATTCATAGAATTCAGAATCTGAATTTTAGAGAACTCAGAATCTTAATTTCAGAGAATTATGAATCTGAATTTCATAGAATTCAGTATCTGAATTTCAGATAATTTAGAATCTAGATTTCAGAGAATTTGGAATCTTAATTCAGAGAATTTAGAATCTAAATTCAGAACCTGAATTCAGAACCTAAAAATAGAATACTCTATATCTAAGTATTTAGAGTATTCCAAGGCTTTATATATAAAAATGGATTTCACTCTTAAAAATAAAAATAGTTAGATTAATAGAAACTATAACACGAACAATGAAAATGAAGGTAAGGAGAAAAATTCCTTGGGAAAGGAAAATTTTCTTATTAAGATAAATCTTCGGGGAAATAAAATTTTCCATGAGATAGTGTGTTTATGATTTTCAAAACATAAATGAATGAAAAATCTATAAGGAAACCTTATTGACTCAACATTGTTTTCTTTTTTCGTATTCAATGTGATTCTAGAAACATTTTTAGGTTGAGTGATAAAATACTTTTCTCATATAGTCTTGTGTTTAATAAAAATATTTAATGGTTTTATAAAGAAATATTGTCTTAAATAGGAGTTTGTTGGTTCTCTAACATTTTAATAAAAGGATACCTATAATTTTAATAGAAAATGATTTATGAGTGAAATATTTGATTGAGTTTATTTATTAATGTTTAATGTTTTGAGGACTATATGATTCATTTTATTCGGATTTAATTGTATAAGGTTTTAGACAAGGTTGGTTGGAATTTATTAAAGGGTGTGGTATTTTTAATGGAATTTAAAAATATTGTTCAATTGATTTGAACTTAAAGAAGGTAATTTTCATTGAGTTTTTATATTATTGTACTCAAAATTCTAGTCAATACTTTTTAAAAGTATTTTTTTCAACACAAATCAAATACACCCATTCTCACAATTAGTGTTAGTATTTTTTGAGATACGAATATTCCCAAATAGATGAAATGATTCTTACATTTTATTATTAGTTTTAAAAGAGATGATTCTTATTAATTATTTGATGAAATTATTTTCTAAATGATGGTTATTTTTATTGAATAAATATAATTTGAATCCCCAGTTACTTTGGTAGGAGAACCTGGATGGGATAGGGTCTCCCACCAGCATCAATTCTAGTGAATTAGTTTATGTGGAACCCCCACTAGCTAGGGACATAGTTCTATATCCATTTCACTAATTGATGATAGTTCCCTAATTAGTTATGTAGAATCTTTCAGTGAACATTGACTTAGTTCAATTAGGAATTTTTAAATGATAAGAGTTACTTATTTTCTTTCTCTTGAGTAGTGTTATTGACGTTCATGTTTGATCAATATTATTTTTATTGGGTAGTGTTGTCATAGTTTAGTTTCAGATATATTTCCTTATTAAATTGATATTATTATCATTCATTTTTAGTTTGATTTATTTCATCTGAGTGGATTCTATTTCTGAATATTTTTTATGTAATTTTTTATGTGTTCTTATTATTATAAAAACCCTTATATGTGTGTACTTAATTTTTTTATACCACTCCTTCTCTAAGGTTTTTAAAATTAAGAATTTTCATTTTTAAAAGAAATTTTATAAAGAATAAAATTTCCTTAATTTTAAGGATTTATATTTATTTGGAAAAAATTAATTTTAAGAAGGGGTTTATATTATATATTTTAAATAATATAGTAACTATATATTTGATATTGTATCTTAAAACAAGAAAGAGGAGAATTTATTTTTAAATGGTTATGCATGGATTAAGGAGGGAGGATATATACTAGAATTTTATGATTATTAATATTTATTATTTCAGTTTTGATGAAAGTTTTTTTGGTTTGCAGTTAGTATAAGGTTTTATTCAGGCACGTTGGTGGTAGTTTCAAGCAAGGGAGTGCTTGGATGACACATAGTTGTCATTTAGTTGTGATAGTTATTTTAATTAAGTCTATGCAATTTTATTTTATATTGTTTTGTGCCAAGTATATTATTACATTTGTAATTTTATGGATGATTTTTATTTTTGTTTATGAATTATGTTATATGTTTTTCCCTATTTTTTTCTTTAAATTTTTGGAACTACTTATTTTATGCATGTTATCATATGATATATAGAGTATTGATGCTATAATTTTTAGTGGAAGTACTATATTTATTCCTATTTTCATTAGGTAAAATTGTTACCACTTAATGCATTTAGATGCCATTGACACTTTTCACTAGCTTGTGGAGATCAAGAATTCCCTTTGGTCCATGTCATGGGCTGGTTCTAGTGCTCAACTATGGGGAGATCTAGGTTGGTTTATGAGAAAACGGTATCAAAGTTCCCAATTTTTGTATATACTATTTGGGAAGTTAAGTTGACAAGATATAGGATTGTCAGAGATCATGAGGTAGGTGTGAAAGAGTGCTTAATCAACACTATTATAATAAATCCTTGAGTTACTAGGGTAAGTAGGGGATATTTTATTTTAGTTTTGGGTTTTATTAACAATTATCTATGTGTACAATTATATTTTAAAAATAAGTTTAAGGAAGAACCAAATACATTTAAATGAAAAGTGGCATAGGTTGTAGACTATACAGCTGGGCCATGTGCCCTAGAAGGGTATAGTTTTGTTTTTGTTTTCCCTTATTCATGGTATTACATAGGATTTTTTTAATTAAAAATGATGTTGTTTATAGGAATTTAATTTACCTTTTTTTACTTCATCTATTTTAGAATTTTGATTAATTGAATCTTGGATATTGATGCAACTTTATTTTATAGAGATTTAATTTTTATGCTACAAATTTGGGTAAATCCTTTTTGAAATTTCAATTTATGGGATGGATTATAGAAAACTTGAGTGATATTGATAAAGAAAAAGGTTTGTGTCCTCTTATCATGTGTTTATTTTAATTGGATATAATTTAAATAGATGAAATCCTTTGTTTAATTTTTTTAATGTTTTAAAATGTTGATAAAAAATCACTTTTTAAATGTTTGTGAGTGGAGGTGTTTTTGAAATAAAGTAGTTTTAAAATAATGGTAAACACTTTTAATTAATTCATAGAATAATTTTAAATGTTCCTACTTCACTAAAGGGTTTTGGACTCATTCCCATTTCTCTTGAAAATATTTTTTTATTGTTAGGTTTATAAATATGAAATTCTTGGTTTGTGGTGAGTAACCCTAAAATTAAATGAGTCTCATTTCAATTTAAATGACACCAAAATAATATACATATCTTTTTATAAATGAATTATTTTTGTGGTAACCAAATTTTGTAAAGGGGTATCCAGGTCATCTAATGGATTGAGGTGTTTTAGAAACCTGGTTATTCCATATTTTTAGATTGTGGGTGATATATCATTGATGTTTTTATAATTATTTCTACTTTATGGATTCTTTAAATGAGTTAGTATACCAATGTGTTTGATTATAAAATTTATCTTTCCAATTGTCACATTTTTTGAAAAATGGGTTTGAATGTCAGTTTATTATTATCTCAAAAAAGTGTTGTTCCCTGCTTGATTTAAATAAAAAACAAGTAAAATTATTATTTTAAAAGGGGAATGGTTTCTATTTTTTAGTTTTAAAATTTTCCATCATGTTAGATATATTTTTTATATTTGGGTTCTTTTTATGTTTTTAATAGGGTAATATTTCATATGTTATATCAGACCGAAGAGAAATGAGCTATTTGAATTAGCACTTTTGGGACCAGGTTATTTTTGTTGATGGTTTATCATTATTTTGGATATTATTTTTGTGAATTTGGGTTTGGTTATTATTCATATGAATTTAAATTTTGGATAAATCAATGTATTTATGGTGTTAAGAACCCCACTTGTGAATGATGCTTCAATTTCAATTTAATGATGTTTATGTATAGTTTTTAAGTTTATGGAATTTTTCCCTGGTTGTGTTGGTGTTTTATTGGTATAAGGTATATAGAATATTATGAGGAAAGAAATTTTTTATGGTGGGGAGATTGTAACAAACTATGTCTTTATGGGTTGGTGGAAGTTTGAAAAAATATGATTTAATTAAAATTTAAAAGAATATTTTTGGTTTAGTTAAATTTGATAACTAAAAATTTTGTAAGTTTGAAATTTTTTAGCCATTTGAAAATAATAACAATGATAATATTATTTGTGTAGATGGAAAAAATAAATGCGTGATTAAGAATAATAAAAATAATAATACTTTTTATTTTAACAAGTAATGTTAAAAAAATATTGAAAATGTAATTCAATTATATATATAATATATATAAACATGTGTATATATATTGAAATATATATATATATACATGAGGTTTCAATAATTATAACAAATCTAGTGATGATAATAATGTGATTTTATCATCATTATCATCATCACAATTATTATTTAAAGTTTAATTTATTTTTAAAAGAAAAGAAAAAAATATAAAAGGAGGATAGGTGGGGAATGGGAAGTGTGTAAGGGATTGGGAAGAAAATGGGGAGTGAGGGTGGGGAGATGCGCAACCATTCCCATTGCACAGGTTAAGAAGAAAAAAATATAAAGGAAATATAAAAATGGGGGAAACAGAATAATGAAAAAAATAAATAACAAATGAAAAAAATTAAAATGGGGGAAGGGTGATGTCCATAGAAACTGGTGTGCAGGGGTACCCCCTCTCCACCTCACTCATATATCCCAACCTCTCTCTTCTCTCCCATATCTCATGAAAAATTATCTTATCTTATATATTCAATACATTCTCTAATAGTGATTAGATTGACACATATTTAGTGGTGTTGGATCCATCTCAATGAGTAGAATGTAAGATTTATGTTTATTTTCATAGGTAGTGAAGTATGTTTTATAAATTTAATTAAATGATAATTTTGTGTTATTATTGTTAGGGTTTTCATTTTAATATTGTTAATGATGTCTCAAGATGAGATGTTATTACTCTTTCATATCATTTATATCATGTTATATGGCTTGGTGAATTTATTTTGGGATTTTTTTGTGATTTAGAGTTTAATTTTCTATTAGATTGGGTGTATTATTTAGGGATTATGTTTATATTGAGACTAAGAGTGTGTCATGGGTTGGCTGTAACTCCTTCTCTTGTGATTCATCATCGTTTGTCCATACATTAAGATTGGAATTGGTTATTACATTGGATAATTTTTTTTTTGGAGGTTTTTTGTAGTAATTTTAAGATGTTTATGGCTGGGATAGGTTCTTGATGACATAGTGAAGGTCGTTATGATCTTAGAATTGAGTTATCAATTATCATTTGAAGTAGGTTAATCGATTTATAACTTTTAAATTTAAAACCTTTGATTATATTTATTATTTAAATTATGTTTTAAAGTTCTTGAAAAATTATGCAAAGAGTATAAAATAGATCTTGCATAAATGTGTTATTTCATCCTTTAGACTTCCACATGATTATAGTAAAGTTTTCAGGATGAGTGATAAAATAATTTTCTCATATAGGCCTGTGTTTAATAAAATTATTTAAATGATTTGATAAATAAATGTGGTATTAAAGTGAAGTGTTTTAGTTCTATACTATTTTAAAGAAAGGAGACCTATAGTTTTACTAAAAAGGTATTTGTGAGCGAAGGATGGGATTGATTTTCCTCATTGTTTTATGTTTTGATGACTATTTGATGTGTATTATCATGATTTAATTAATATATGGTTTTGGATGTGGTTGGGTAGAATTTATAAAAGGGTGTGTTATTTTTAAAGGATTTTCAGAATATGGTTTCATGGTTTAGTACATAAATATGTGATTTGTGATTGAGTTTTCGTAATATTTTCTTCAAAATATCAATTGAAACTTTAGAAAAGGATTTTTCTCAATATAAAAAATACTCCCACACACACACATAAATTATTATATGTTTTTTTGACATTATTTAAGACATGACACTTCCCATATAGAGGATTAAATTATTCTATTTCATTATTGGTTTTAAAATATAGGATACTTATAAACTGTCTGATGAAATTTTATGTTAAAATATGATTATTTATATTGAATGAATATCCTATGAATCCTTATATACTTATATAGGAGAAAATGGATCAAATGAGATCCCCTCCCAATAGCCATTCTAGTGATATATTTTACGTGGTTCTCATACTGACTAATGATGTAGTTCCATATCTATACCACTAATTTTGGATACTGACCTAATTAGTGATATAACATATTTAGGTGAACCTAAACTTAGTTACATTAAGAATTTTCTCTTTACAATAATTAATTATTTTCTTTCACTTGAGTTATGTTTGTTATTTTCATATTTTATCACATTTTTTTCTTTTTTACTATTTTCATAGTTTAGTTTTAGCCATATTTTCTTTATTAGATTGATATTATTTCCATTCATTTTTATTCAGACTTATTTCACTAATTGAATGCAATTGTTGAAATTTTTTCATGTATGTGTTCTTCTTATAAGAAAAATTCTTATATGTGTTTACATTATGTTTTAGCACATCCCTTCAATAAAGTTTTAAAACCTAAGAAAAAAACTTTTTAAAAGAAAGTTTATAAAGAATTAATATTAATTTTTTTGAGGATTTATATTTATTTGGAAAAAATGATTCTATAAATGAGCTTATATGATTTATTTTAAATAAAATATAAGACATATATTTATAATTATATCTTAAAACTAGAAAGATAAAAACTTATTTTTAAAAGGTTATATATGGAGTGGGGATGGAGGATACCTACTGATCATTCATTCTCATGCATATTTTACAATACAGGTTCAATGCAGGATTTGTTTGGTTAGTGTTTGGTATTGGGTTTTATTCAAGAACATTGGTGGTAGTTCCGGGAAATAGAGTGCTTGATTGACACATGGAGGTGATTCAATTTTGGTCATTATTTTACATACATTTGAGTACTTTTATTTTCCTCTTTTTGTTCCATGTTAACTATTATGTTTTTAATTTTATAGATGAATTTTATTTTATTTTATGAGTTATTTTATATATTATCCATGCTTATTTAATAAATTTTTTTTGGAAATAATTATTTTATGCATGTAATAATCCAACATATGAAGTGTTCATGCCAAAATTTTGAGGGTTAGTACCATGTTTATTATTATTTTATTTAGTTGAAATCATTCCCACTTAATGTATTCAGATGACCTTAGAACTTTTCACTATCTTACGAGGACCAGGAATGCCCTTAGTTCCATGTTGTAGGATAGTTCAAATGACCTAATTAGGTATGAACTGGGTTGATTCATGACAATATTATTTAAAAGAATATTACTTTTCTTATTAATTGATAAATGAAAGATTCCTCAATTAATTCACTAAACACATGAAGTTGAAAATTATTGTGGAGACTGATCAAATAGAGATTGCTACTTTATTATACTCCCTTCATATGTGTTAAAAAATTATCAAAGACACCATAACAGTAATTTAATCTTAAACCACCAAGGAAGTACCTAATTAGGTTTTGGTGCTCTTGGAAAATTCATAATTAACTCACTACCTTTACACACATTCCAACAATTTAAATAAAATCACTACCCAATATAGTAAATTCCTTTATAGGCACACTACAATAGGTGGATATAGATCACAAGTTATTATCCTAACTAATAAATAATGAATACATTCAAAACCTTAAACAGAATTGTATTAACAATATCAAATACTCACCAGAAACTGAATTCAATTAATATAAGAGGGATTTTTTTATTAAAGTTGAAAAGTTAAGAATTACAATGGATTTACTTCCCTTCCCAAATCACTCAATTTTTACCCCTTTATTAGAAGTGTAGAAAAGATTAAGTGTAAGAAGAAATCATTGAAAAATTAAAATGAGTAGAAAATAAAAACTTAAAGTAACAAAAAATAGAAAAACATGTATAGTGAACTCTTTATAGAGTGAAATATATTCTTCATTTAGCATCATGTTCTTCTTATAGTCTCTAGGTTTCCTCCTTATACCATTAAAAGCCTCACAAAATTTGTGATTTTGTTTTTTTTGTAATGTTTCCTTCTTCCTTAGATTTCATTCTTAGCCATTATCCTATCTTCCCTGTAAATACAAATCTTACTCTCTTTGTTAGGTATTGAAATATTATTCATATTATAATCCAAGTAGACACCTATAATTTGTTTCTTTAATGTTTATGTGGAATCCCAAAGCTTCAAATCTAAGTGTAAATGATATTTTTGAATTCCCTTTGACATATTATCCCTCTACTGATTTTCAAAATGGCATGATGTTTATGAATTGGTGATCATCCTTACGGTGTATAAAAATAATTCTTACAGAGAGTTATATTTATTCTTACAAAGATATGTATACATATTTTTGTATGGTTATAGATATATTTATATATATTTTATGATGCATATAGTGGTTGGATGATGTTTATGAAGATGAGGATAATGTTTATAGAGATAAAAGTAATCCTTACCAAGGCTGAATTTGGAAAAGGATTGATGTTTAAGTTGGATGGATGATGATTATATATAATACTAGATGATGCTTACATATCCTAAATTAATTATTATTGAGACATGCCTATGAATTTTCTAATTCTTATGAAGCAAAAAATTCTCTAAAAACATATAAATTATTCAATATTACTGAAATAAGATAAAAAACAAGGGAAAATAAATATAGTATTTATTCTAATAATTATAAAGTTAGATAAAATAATTTAAAATCAAGTTTTAATCCATTTTTATAATTGAACTAGGCTTGTTTCAAAAACCATGAAATGTTACAATTGTAGAAATATTGATAAATTGGTGGGATTAAAATCATTAAAATAAAAAGTAAAATATATGAAAATATTTTTAATAAGATAAAGGGGAGTTATCTATCTTGAACATGAAATTTATAATGTATTTATTTAAAATGAGTTCAGGTTAAAAAATCATGGATGATTTTTTTGTGCAACCCCTAACATGAGAAACTCAAAGAGGTATCGCATGAGAAAAAAATTAATGGTTTTCCTTGTTGTCTTGGATATTCACTATTGTTTTCTAAATAGGGTTATACCACATAGACTTAGAGTCAACTAACCAAATTCTCATTTCTAAGAAGTTATATGGAGCCATCATTTTCTAAAATTATTAAGTTTGTATCTTAGAATAATATAGGGTGAAAAATCTATTTTCAAAAATTCAAGTAATAAAGAGATGATATGTCCTTACCTTTTCATTTATTTTTAATAATAAAAACAATAAAAGAATTCATTAAATAAAACATATTGACCAAGAGGTTTAATGGAATTGAAAACATACCCAAAGTGGAATTTGGAAGTGGAAAAGTGAAAATTGTGTTTTCAGTCATTAACTAAGGATTCTTTAATTATGAGAAGCTATCAATATGTGTTTGGAAATAAGTGAAGATTTGGGTGAGTTAAAGATATTATAAATGGAATTGGAAGTTAGGAATGCTACTTGAAGATCTCATTTAGACAGATTTAAGACAATATCAATTATATTTAATGGTTATAGGGATTATTTGTAATGATTCGTGAAAAGTGATAATGTATTAAAGAATAACCATTTAAAACATTTTTCATATAAAGGTTGAAGAGTTGGGTGCTAAGAAAACTTAAGGATATATGATTAAAATAAGAGAAAAAGCTATCCAAAAGTGTGTAGAATCAATACAAAGGATTTTTATCTTCAAGATTTATGGAATAATTAATAAAGGTTTTTAGATGATGTTTATAGTTTATTTTGAGTGGTTGATAAGGAATTAGAATGAGTTGAAGAGGTTCTGTAAGTATTTGAAGAAGTTTGAAATTTTAGTACTGAGGTGATGAAAAATATCTAAGTATTGATCACTACATTGGAATTTATAAGGATCATGAGTTTCATAAGTATCGTAATATTTTTTACGGATTATTGATTTCATAAGGATAACTTATTTTTAAAGATAATTTTGATTTTTAAGGATCATATGACTTACATAAGTATTAGCACGGTGCACTTCATAAGGATTAACACTCCGTAAGGATCATTTTATAGTTTTCGATATTCAAAAGGATAAAACTACACTAGGATAATTTATTATAAGGATGAATTCACAAGTATCTACTTTATAAGGATCAAATGTTACTATTCTTGAAAACAATTCACCATATGGAACTCAACACCATCGTAAGGATCACTTAGCATAGGGATCATAAAATATAAGGATCATTTGGAGACCATAAGACATCCTCTCCATTTTTTCTTGGTTTAATGTTTTTATCTTTAGTTGTGAGACCATAAGAAATACTCTCCATTTTTTACTTGGTTTCATAAAAGATAAGGATCATTTGTTTCACTATAAGGATCCTGATACCATTATAAGGATCACTAAGCATAGAGATCAGAATATATAAGGACCATTTATGAAATTGAAAACATATATCTGAATCTTATAAGGATAATTCATCATTAAAAAATTGTTACAACAAGAAATTTTTTAAAGATGATTGAGTTATAAGGGTTCAAGAGTTTATCAACCTTTAATATTGGTGAATCATGGAAATAATTAGTTTTTTAAAACTCTAAATTATGAAGAAGTAAATAAATTCAGATGATATAAAAGATATCTTATACATTGAAATAAATATCATAATGGGATATTGTGATTCTTAATGAGATGAGGAATCAATCCAAACCTTATTCAAGATAGAGGGGAATCACACATGTGAGTTAATATTCCATGTCATAATGAATGGATCCATTCATATGTGGTTGAATATTTCAAAATATTTAAATGTAGTGGATTTTGTGGATCATCGACAAAGGAAATATCTTAGTCCTCGAGGAGGATTTGAATGTAGTCCACAAATCAGATTTGAATGACAATTAAAGTTAAAAATTGTATACTAGTTTTGAGTAATAATATTACCTTCTAGTTCTATTCAAGGTGTTTATATATTTTTAATATGAAAATAATATATAAATAATATTCATGGTAATTTTTTGAATAAAAAATAGGTGGAATAAGAATAAGTGGAGATAATAATTAATAATCTGATACTACTTTTAAGATAGAATTCTTACTAGTATGAAATAGGATAAATCAATTTCATTTAGAACTTACTTATGCATCAAACAAGAAGAATAAAGGAGATTAAGAGGAGAAGGATCCAACACTACTACTATAGTGTTGAAACTTAGAATAAGGTAAGAAGAAAGAACCTCCTCATATGAATTGTGATATCATAATATTGTCATGATAATTACATGAGAAAGTACAAGAAATACCATTGAATATCTATATGCAAGGAATTGAAATAGAATAAGTCCAACAAGTATACTACTTCAAAATATTAACACGGTTGATGACCTGTTCATGGGAGGTTGTAGGGCGTCTTTGAAGAAATATAGGGTGGTAGTATAAAGGCCCTATTGAGAGATGGATAGAATATTTTTTGTTAGATTATACTGGTGGGATCCATTATAAATAACCTATTGGTATTAATCTATTATATGCACTTATAATCAAATGATTTCATAAGATTGTTTTTCATGATTTTTTGGAGATAGATTGTACTTGTACTCACAATGATTTATAGTAAAATATAGGTCTCATAATTAGTACCAAAACTAGTAATGAGTAAGCTCCCACATTAATACCAAAACTTGTAAAAATGATCATGTCTTATGCTTTTGTTTCTTGTAATATCTGGGTAATGAAATGAGACACAAGAAGAGTGGATTAGGATCTTAACCTGTCATATAGGTTGGTTTAAAATAAAGAAATCATAAAAATAAAAGGGTTCATTACTTCACCCTCCAACTCTTAGAGATCTATAAGAACCCATCACTATAATAACATATTTCTATAGTGGAAATATATGAAGATTAAAAAATACTTATAATATATATCCCTTGAAATATTCTTGGTAAGATGAAACAATATGACAAACAATGACAATATAGAACAATTAATTAAAACAATAATAGGGATATTGAATACAATGAATTATTGAATTATTGTATTTTTTTTGTTAATACTTGAAAAGGAAGAGTCATTTCTTGAATAAAATAAAAAATACTATAAAATATTGATGGTTATGTCTAAAGAGTTTTATTATTGAAATATATTGAAAAAATAATTATAATTGTATAGAAGAGATATGAAAGTTCTTATTTTTTTTACAAGTGAAATAATGATTTATTGAAAACCTATTTGAAGGTATAGGGAAGATGTAAAAACATAAACTATGGATAATATATAAAACCCTATTATATAATAAAAAATAATAATAAAATAGAATAATAAAATAGAATAGGTATCAAAACAAGTCAACCTTAATATAGCTTATGTCTCTTTTAATACTCCAAATTAAAAAGGTTAAATTGGAATAAGAATTAGAAATAATTGAAAATATGTTTTTGATAATGGTGATATACTGAAGGTATTCCATGAAATAGAAATATGAATTGTGCAACATAAAGTAGATGTATGTAGTAGAAACTATGATAATTAGATTTAACCAAATATGTGTAAAAGATACGTTTAATAGAAGATGCATTGGATAACACTGTGAAAGAGAAAAAATAAATTGATTAGAATTGAGGTTATAAACCCCTAACTCCATAATCCCAAATATTTTTTTATTTATTACATTGGAACTAGATACAATTGATCACATCCTGAGTGATGTAATGTTTTAGTAGTATTGGAAAACTAGGTTCATGATTGATTCTAAAATCACAATTAAAAACATAAAAAGAACCATAGTATTTTCATTGATAATATTATTATTATCTCTAGAATATAATTGTATATCAATCATAACACACCTCATAACATCCTATGTAAAAGAAGAAAAATAAAATTATGAGATCAGATGCTCATTAAGAGAATGCATACATCTAAAACTATCATAAAATAAATAAATTATGAATAATATAGAAGGAAAAATTATAATTAAATAATTCCATATAAATAATCACATGAAATTGAAACTATTACATTTATGAAATAACTATTTAAATAATCACATGGAAATCTATAATTGATTTCATAATTATGTAATGTATAATGCAGAACATCATAAACTTATTGTTGAGGAATCATGCCAAGGCATCTTACATAAATGGATTAGGCCTTGTCCAAATACCCAACCTATTTTATCTCATGATACCTACCAATTAATAAATGGGATATATAATTTCAAGCCCCACCCACCACTTAATAAGTTCAATGCATTAATTACATGAATAAACAATGAAACTTAATTAATATGCCTTAATAATCAATAACTATTCATAAGAAGAACTAAGTATAGAACTTCAATAATTTCACTTGTCGAAATGATTATAATATATGAAAATAAATACAGTGGATGGTATCATTATATTATATCCTTATTAAAGAACAATATTCATTAAATAATGTATATATAGATGAAAAGAACTTTTAAAAGATTATTGAAAAATTTATTGAAGAAAATACCCCTTTTACTTTGAAACCATTTATTTTAAATTTAAAAATTTCCAATATATTATGGAAAAAATTTTCTTTTAAAATAACCAAGTAAACTTGTAAATAAAAATTCAAAGAAAAGATTATTCATGATGGTGGGAAAGTTCGTTTGTTTGATGTATTTTAAATTAAAGATTCCATTTAAAATTTCAGTAAAAAGTTCCTTGTTCAAAAAATTACAAGAAGATTCCTTTTAATTTTTTTTATAAAAAGTAATAAATGGTTAAAAATAAATTTAATAAATAATTTTAGAATATTAATTTTTTTTAAAACATCTTAAAGAAAATATGGTCATGGAAGAAAAAATATTTCTGACCAAATAGAAAACAAAGTTAGTTTTCCTTAATAACATCCTTTTAGTATCTTGAGTACATAAAGAGTGGAAAAAGAAAGGAAAAAATTTATTTTTTTGAAATAAAAAATGTATAAGAAAATATATGAGGTTTAATATAGAGATATCATATACTTATTATAAAATAAACTTAAGCATAAAAAATTCTGAATAATAATGAGATTGTGGTATAACTACTTACCATAGGTCCAACATTCTTCATAAGCAATTAAAGATTCCTTTTTAATAAATTTAAATTTATTATAATTATATAAAATAAAATTATAAATACTTATAATACCATATATTATCTAATTATAACATTTAAATTCCCCTTTATTTATAATTCTTTGTTAAAGTCTATGTTTTTAAGTGTTAATTGTTTTATTTTTCATGTAAGTTTCAGTTTGGAAGTTTCAGTCCTTGAATACTTCTCACGGTTCCATCATCTATAAAATTTTAATTATAAGATGAATAATATAAATATTAATTTTATAAATATTTATTATCATCCTTAAAAGGTATATATAAAAAATGATTCACATCGCTTCATGTAGGCGGTAGACCACATGTACGCACGAGCGGCGTTATCATTTTTTTAACGAGTGGAATGGTATAAAGGTAAAAGATTTATTATATTTTTAGAATAATAATTATTTTATAAGTATCATATATATTAATTACTTCCATAATTATGAATATCCATGTGAGGCGGTGATGGAAAATAAATTACATTAATTTGTGAGGTGGTAGTCCATCGTACACACAAGTGATGGTTTTGTTTCCCATTTGATGGAGAATGAGAAGAAAAAATTTTATGAAATAATAATAATTACATATAATTATATGGTATATAATTTTTTATTATGTAATGGTTAGGACATAATTGAAGTTGGTAAGAGAAGAAGAAAAAAGAAAGCGTTCAGTTAAAATGATTACCTCTTCTTTGAGAGAGCTCTTTTAGATCTCCTCTTAAGAACTATCAGAATAGTATTTTAAGAAGAAAAATACCTATAATTTTTGGATATAGTAGTTTATAAGATAATAATCCAGGGTTAGGTTTATTTAGATGACTCAAAGTAGTGTAAATAAGGGATATGAGGGGTGTCCTTTTATAAGTGTGATGATGGACACACCTTGAATTTTTTAAAGGATTAAAATATTATTAAGTCAGTTTTAGGGGAAAGTGTCTCATAAAAAATTAAATGTTTAAGATAATTAGATTATGGTGTAAATAAATTCATCTAATAATAATTAAGATGAAATGTTTTGGCTTTATCGCTTTGTTTTAACCTAGGTTAACCTGATTTACCCTTTTACCATGGTGATTTGTTTTACTGTTTATACCATTCATTAAGACACAAATTTAATTTAAACTTATTAAATAATATTAATTATTATTATTATAAATATTTAATAACTTTTACCATATTAAATTTCAATAATTGGCATAAATTAATTTCAAAATAATTTTGTAAAACTTAATAAAACTGTTTTTTAGAGAAATTCATTTTATGCATAAAGCCGAGTTTATCTTAATTAATTACCATGTGAAAACTATTAGATGAATGTTAAAATATTTTATTAAATATATAATATAAAAACTTAATTAAAATAATTCATAAAATGTGATTAATTTAATTTATTAAGATAAAAACACACTGTACACATAAAAATAGTTTTTAAAAAAAATGTGTCTTCAAACCCAAAAAATGTACTTATACAAAAATAAAGTATAATGATGATTAATATAAAATTAATTATATTATTTAAAATTAAAGGGTACTTATTTTAATTTATTATCAAATTAAAAACATAATGGGTCTTATACTTGAAAAGTAACGACAATTTTACAAAAATCAATATTTTCACAATTCACAGAAAAACAAATCATTTTAAATAAATAAAAAAAATTTACCTGAAGATAATATTGAAACAATTATTTAAAAAATTATATTAATTTACTCAAATAAAATTTATAAAAATATTATAAATTAAATATAATTTCTGTGCACAAAATGCAATAAAAACTATTTTTTAAAGAACATATTTTTGATTCATAAAATGGATTTATACTCATTCCTTATCTAGTAACCACCATTATATTAATTTTAATATATTATTTGATATGTTTAAATATCACATATTTCTATAATAATATTTTTAAACCAATTAATTTATTATGATAAAACACATAGTACTTTAAAAATATTTCTTTGAAAAAAATGTTTTTAATCATATCAAATAATTTCATTTTATAAAAAATTTATTGGTATTATACAAAATAATTATATAATACCAATGGTAATATAGGTCCAATATATATATAAGACTAATTAATATATGAGACCAACAAATATATAATTCCAATGACTATATTACCTTACTATATAATCTCACATAAATCCCTAAATCCTTAATTCTCTCTCATCATACCAACAAAAGTTCTACCCGAATGGCCCTAAGGACTTATTTTTATTGATTTTTGATAACCCCCCTTTCCAGGGATGAGGGGGAACCCTTACAAGTTCTATAGTCTTATAGATTAAATAACCTTTAGGTCTTATAGGAAATATCCAAACTATAACTACTTGGAACTGCTCCTCCCGAACTTCTACATCGTGATGTCAGATCTCTATCTTCGCATGGATGTTAGGCTAGGCTTCCCATGCATTAAAAGGCTAGTCCCAATGGAAATTATATACCCTATATTTCTTCCAAATCTGTTATCTTCTACTCTAGTTAATACACATGCTTTAAATTCTCATCTGAAGTCTGCTCCTTATAGAGTCTGCCTGGTCCATTAAGCACAAATTCAAGTGGACTGAAAGCCTTGAGGTGGCCCTAAGGCATTGAGGTGGCCTGAAGGCCTTAAGGTGTCCTAAAATCCTTACTAGACCAAAGTCCTTGAAGGACATGAGGACTAAAAAGGTAGCCTAAAATCCCAAATGGATGAATAATTCCTGCTTCTACAGTACCTGCTATAGTGACTACTACAGTACTGCTATAGTACTGCTACAATACCCTCAGAAATTATGTCTCCACTCAGATTTGAAATTAGGTCTCTTGGATGCCATTACCAAGTCCTCACCAACTGGGCTGAGGCTCTTGTTCTACCCACAATAGTTATACTTATTATCCTTTTATCTATAGTTGTGATCATGAGGATAAAGATTATATGTTCATGATATTTTTATATATTATTTCATTTATTCTAATTTTATTTTTATTAATATTTATTATTATCTCAACCTCATAATGTATTAATTTTTTGTTTAAAATTTTAATTATTTTATATCAATAAAAGTATCACGGATAATGTTAGTTTGATACTATGTGTCAATAAATCCACCAAACACTTAATTTTTTAAAGATAAATTATATTTTAAAATCCTGGGTTGTTAAATTCTCCCCCTTAAATAAATTGTGTCTTTGAAATTTTATTTTAGTAATCAAGGGTTCAATATTTGAAAATAATTTTATTGTAAACCCACATAGTACAAAGGAATAATAAAATTCCTTTGTAAAGGGGAAGTGAGAAACATAAAGGTTACCTAAAATAACACATATCCGAGTTATCAATTAAGGGTAACATTTACAAAAAGTGAAAATATGGACATAGAGATTAAATACTTGAATACAAGGAATAATATAGAGTGATAGATAACATGATCATGATAAAGTTAATGCACACAAAACCATAAACCAGTAAGGTATAAATAAGACCATAAATTTATTAGAAATGATGGTAAAAGGCTAACATTTTTATTTAAGGATCCTTTTCCTAGAGTTGAGGTATTATTTTACTATCAATATAGATAACACGAGAAAATATAATTATTTTATTTATTACAAATTTATAATATTTTTTTATTGATATTTTATCAGTTTCCACATATGATTCTAATGATTAATGGCTTAGAGGAATTTTTTATGCTTGAAGAAAAAATAACAGCCTCTACTATATCATAACATCCATAAAAGAAAGACATGTTATTTTACTCATCTTAAAAAAATTATTTGATAAAGTTAACATAATCCTTAATATCAATAAACCTTCATGCGAATAAGTAATATATTAATTCCAAAACATCAATAATAACACTCATGAAAATGATAAAATATTGTAACCTTTAAATTATAACACAACTAGTTCAATATATATTATTTTATTCTTCATCTACTAATTACTAAACCCTCAATACTAATTAAACACCAAAAATTAAGATTATGTCTAATCCAAACATGGGTATAACAACCATATTTTCAACTAAGAAATAACTGTTCATCTTAACAAAAACTACTTGATACATTATCATTATTACAAGATTCCCACTAGGTTTATTAATTTTTCAATTATTTACTTATAGTGTTAAAGGATTTTTAAATATCAATGAAAAATAAAAAAGTGTGCATAGGTATGGAATCAAAAAAAGGACATGTTCATGATAAAATTACATACTATCGCAACTTAATAGATTTCAACTTTATCTCTAGTAATTTCATAAGATTGGCCATTCCACCTAAGCATTTTTTTGGTATATTACCTTGTTTATTGGGTAATTTTTTTGTATAGTGACCCATATTATTATTTTTATATCACTGAACATTATATGATTATTTATTAGCCTTTAAATCAAATTTATGATGACCTTTCTCTCCAAACTTGAAAAATAATCTCATTCCCTTCAAGAAAGTACCAGAGCGTTTATTTCCAAAATTATCACAGGTGGTAAGTTATATCCTAACCTTATTTTCCTTTATCTCTATTATTTTTCCTTATTTCTCAACTATCCTCTCTATTTATTTATTTCCTTTGAAAATACATGACTTAGAGAATTATTTCTCTATCCTAATGACACTTGATATCATGTCATCATATGATGTAAATGCCCGAGTGACTAGTTCTATTTAGAGGCTTTAATTATTCCCATAAAATAAAAATCCAATATTAATTTTTTTATTATTTATATAGTCCATAACATGCCATGATTGTATTGTAAACACTTCCCCATACTCAACAATACATTCCTCTTTCTTCTGTCTTAGAATGATAAATTTACATTCTATATTAACTCGTTTCTCATGAGGAAACTATTTTTTGAAGAATATATACTTAAATTTATTCCATCTTATTAGATATATCTCTCCCTATTCCTTTTTATTTTTAATAAATGACCACTTTTTATTATGATATTCCTTTAAAAAAATAATCTTCTAGAATAACCTTCTTGTAACACTAAATTAACAAATTTCATGTAATTATCCTCTTATTTATTATTTTTCTATTTAATTGGGTGTTTAGGGACTCCTGAGTATAGAGAAAATTTGTTGACTAAAATGACCTAATGTTTAGGGATATATGTTCATTTGAATTAATTGAGTCTGAGTATAAACGTGTTAATTGATTTGTGGGGGTCTCCCCAAGTTTGGAGGATGCCTAATGTGTTTTGAGTTTTTGTGTACGAATATAAAGTTTTTGAAGTCTATAGGATAAATAAACACCATTTAATGGGTGTACATGTCATGTAAGTTATACAAGGAAGATGCCATGAACCCGGTATAAAATGTGAAGGGAGTATAAACTATAAAAGTTACATGCCATGTAATGTTAGAGGACTAGGTTTTAATAAAAGGCAATTAGTTTTTAGGCATATCTGAGTCCCAAGGATTACATTCCATGTAAAGGGATTATATGCTATGTCAATGTCACAAGAAATTTATTTTAGGGAATCATATGAGTGATATTTTTTTTCATTCATCCATAGGTATTGTTTAACTAGACCCTATAAGGATTCTACGATGATTTTGGGAGTCTCAATTTGATTGGGATTAATTCATTCGGCGTTGGATCATCAAGGTGATTGCATTGCATCTCTCTAGATAAGAGATCCTTTTGGATTATTTATTTCCTTTGATTATGGTTGCACAATTACATTATGCTATTGGTTTTTTTGATCTATGGTGATTTTTCTTCTTGAATATCTCTAGATCCATTGAGAAATCTTGTCTTAGGGGCCAGTAATTTTCGATTATGGTGTGGAGGGTGTGAATTACTGAGGTATGTTTTATTTCCTCTTCTCTATCAAAACTTTTGTTGAATTGGATCAATTATGAAATGTGTAGATTGGTTCTAGAGAATCCATTTTTTTTTGTTTATTCCTTGTAATGTATTATGTTTTGGGCATGTGTGAACCAAGTTTTGAGGTTGGTGATTCCATCTATAGCCTATATTAGTGGATTGCATTTCTCCTATTTTTGATAAATTATTTTATTAAATAAAATGGAATGATATGACTGATTTTGTGTGTGTGTGTGGAACTATGTTTTTATACAACATGGTTTTAACCTAGCTTTGGTAAATGTTAAATGGATTTAAAATCATTTTAAAATAATTTTAAAACGGTTTTTTGAAATGGTATTCAAAAAATGGTTTGATTAAAATGTTTAGATTATCTAGTGTGGGGTTTACACATGATGATTTCATCTTCTCCCCATGCCTCTTGTTTTAGGGACATGTCAGAAATGTTGGGAGGTTTACTTACTAGGGTGTTATTATGCTCTATAAACTTGATGCATATGTCTATTGGCTTGATGCACACACAATTGTGTATGTTAGGTACAAGTTTCTGAGCTATCCCAACCTTATGTGATCCCTAGCATGATGTTACTTGTGTTTCTGATTTTGGATTATGCTATTTTGTTATACTACCATGGATTTGTTATGATATGTGATTCATGATTTGATTTTTTTTGACATGATATATTTTCTGTGATATATAGATATTAATTTCTATAAAATTTATTTACCTTACTTATTTGGAAATTTTGGAAAAGGTGAAATTAAACTTTTTTCCATGCTTTTGATATAAAAACTATTAAACCATTATCATGCCTTATTTTTTTTTTAAATTTTAGAATGCTTGGATTATTGTTCAGATAATTTATATGAAACACCTAAGTGAGAACATATAGATCCAGTTATCTCACTCCCTATGTACCCCTTTAATAGTTTATAACCATGGATATGTATTTTGATGTAGGGAAAGAAAAGTCCCCATAGTGAGGTAGTAAGGTTTTATATCAAATGAGTTAGGTAGTTGGTGGTGAGATGGAGGGAGTCAATGCATGATATAACATGGGGTAGTTGGTTTTCCTATTTGGTAGTCCTTTGTGGTTGGACATGTACTTAAACATTGTTTATACTCTTGACTTGTTTGGTTTTATCTATTTTTTAGTTATAGAATATATTTATATTTTTTATATTGTCTCTGTTGTATATATGTTCAATGTTTTCACTTTAGGTTGGGAGAAATAATTTTATATGGTTGTTGTTTGATTCCTGTGTGCTTGTCTCTAGCCCGTGGGGACTGGGAATTCCCTTCAGGTGTGTGATGGTTTGGGCTGGGTACTAGGTTGAGAGGGTATTTTGGTTGGTTCATTATAGTTTGGTAACAAAGGTGGTCTATCCTAAAGATTCCTTATCTAGGAATGTCTGGTAGACTGGAGATAAAATTTTCAGGACATGAGAGGCATGTTGCGATGAGTTCTTAGCCATCTCTTTCCATGAAAAGACTCAAGTTACCATGGGATGTTGGGATGCGTGTCTCCATTATTGAGTTTGGTTGTTAATATTAGTTTTTTCTTATGATTTTTCTAGTTTTAACTGATATTATAATATTTTCTAACCATTTCTTATATTTTGGTGTACAATAGTAGCATCTATGGCTTGTTCAATGAGTTCATCAGGAGGTTGTAGCTGATTCTCCTCATGGGAATCCTTATATGTATCAAAAAATTATCGAGGCTATCATGCGGGTTGTCCATGATGTTGACCAGATTGTTACACAAGTTTCGAACATAGTTTTTGAGGTATATTTAGGAGATTTGGGAGAAATAGATCGATTGTGGGAGTTCTTGCACGAGAAACCACCACCCTTTAAAGGTACGAATGAATATTAGGAGGTGAAGGACTATCTTGACAAGATCGATAAGATCATTGACTTATTTAATACACCTTAGTGTGTCAAGGTGAAGTATGAAGTGTTCATAATTGATGGTCTAAGTGGGTATTGGTGGGATTATATGGTACAATTGGATAGTTATGTGGGCTTAGACTAGAAGGGTTTCAAGTATCTCTTATCCTATAAGTTTTTTTCCAAAGTTTCTGATGATGGAGAAGTCTCTAGAGTTCCTATCTTTTTAGAAGGGGGATAATTTTGTGTCGATATCAATCAATTGGTTTTCTAAGTTGGATCGTTTTGAACCAGTTGTTATAAAGAATGACTAGATAAAAGATCATAACTACCTACAAATTTTGTGATTAGATATCAGATCACAGGTATTTATGCTAAGTATTTTGACCTATGAAGAGACAATGTACATGGATATTATAGAATAAAAAATATTGAAGGCAAGGTTAGATATTATACCCCTTATCTACCATCAAGTGGAAGCTTCAGTGGAACATTAGAGAACAAGAGGGAGTGGCAGTATCATCATAAGAGTGGTGGAGGTGGTTCTCAGCAGAATACCTCATTGGAACCTATGGTTATATCTAGTAGTGTGAATTTGAAATGATATCAATGTGGAAATGTTGGAAACACTAGGAATTCTTGTCCTTTAGCTGAAAATATGTGAAATAGGTATGGATGTTATGGTTATCTACAACATTTCTATCTGGACATGCATATTCCTCAACATGTTCAGGGATCATCAACTCCAATGGTTACTACATGCCAGTTATATGATTCAAAGAATACATGGATCTATCTACAAGCCTCAAGAGTGAAGCACCTTCACACACTAGATCATTTTTTGGTGGAGGTAGATACAGGTACAACGATAGTGAGAGGTACCAACTTTATTTAATATTAGATAACAGTTGCAATATTTTCTACTTTTTCTTATGACTCTTTTATATATATACGTTTTGTTGATATGATTAACCTTAAAACTAAGATCATTTAATTTATTATAGATTTATAAAAACCTCTTGGGAAGATGAAAGAGTATGGGTTTCAGTGTCCTTATTTTGCGCAATCGATAGCTGATGCAATGCTAGTCTGCTATTTTCTAGTTCTCGATATAGATTTGTTTTAAATAATCATCAATATGGATTGGATTGATACTCATAGAGATGAGGATAATTTTTATCATCAGCATGTCTTGAATCTTATAGATGATGGGAGATTATTGGTGTTTCAGATAGAGTGGGATCCGAGGTCTGGTCATGTAGGACCTTCCTACCTTGATCTCATGAGTTTTTTTTCTATGGTAGCAATTGTTCCTTGATAAAGTCTCTTCTATTTTTTATCTTCCAAATATTTCTTAGTACTTTCCTATAATTATTCCAAATGATTTCATTGGAATTCTTTTATAGAGGGACGTAGAGTTTTCAATGGACATGGTGTAAGGTACACAACTGATATCGATACCTTATTATCGTATGACACCAATAGAGTTGAAAGAACTCAAAATTTAGTTATATGATCTGGTGGTGAAGGGTTTTGTTCTCCCAAGCATTTCTCCTTGGGAATACCTAATGAATTTTTACAAGAAGGAATATGGTTCAATCCAACTGTGTGTGAACTATTGAAATTTGAATCGGGTAACGGTAGATAAATAGTATCCTTTGCCTCATATAGATGATTTGTTTGACTAGATAAAGGGAGAAAGGTTGTTTTCAAATATTGATCTTCGATGAGGTTATCATTATATCAGGGTTTGTGAATCTAATATACCTAAGATATATTTTAAGAGTAGGTATTTCCACTACAAATATCTTGTGATTCCATTTGGTCTGACAAATGATCCTTAATTTTTTATAGATTTGATGAATCAAATATTCCACCAATACCTTGAAATTTTTTGGTAGTGTTTGTAGAAGATATTTTAGATTAATCCAGATTTTATCATGAGCATAAGAACTATATGAGTTTGGTTTTGGAAATCCTGAGAAGACACCATTTGTGTAGAAATATTTTGAAATGAAACTTTTGGATTCAATTAGTGAAATTATTAGGTAACGTGATCTCTAACCACAACTTATTAGTTGATCCAGAGAAGGTGAAAGATATTTTTTCATGAGAAGATCCATAATATGTCTTTGAGATTTGTAGATTCCTTAGTCTTTATGGATATTATATATGGGTTTTCAAGAATTTCTCAAAGTAGGAATCACATTTGACTAATCTTACAAGGAAAGGGATGAAATTTATATGGGATGAAAAATGTCAGTATTCTTTCGATGAGTTGAAATGATTTTAACATCAGCTCATATTCTGATCTTACCTAAACCTGATAAGGGATATATGGTTTTCTATGATGCCTTTTTCCCTAGTTTTGGTTGTGTGCTCATTCAATATTATCATATAGAATATTACGACTCTCTTCAGCTTCGACCTCATGGGAAAAATTACTCCATTAATGATTTATAACATTATTTAGTTATGAAAGTTCTTAAGTGTTAGCACTACTATATTTTTAGGGAAAGGTTCCCAGTCTTTTCTGACCATAAGAGTTTAATCTATATCATTTCTCAGAAAGACGTGAATATTAAACATAGATTATGGGAAAAATACCTTTAGATGTATGACTTTGATATCACCTATACTTCTAGGAAGGGTAATGTCATTACAAATGATCTTAGTAGGAATGTTCTATCACAAGCTATTTTAGAATCAAAGGAAGATTAAAACCTTCTGAGGATTTTGTTAGGACCAATAGGGGCCTATATACCCTGAGAGGGGGGGGGGGGTGAATCATGGTATGGATATTCTTTTTCAAAATTCTTCCTGCCCCACTAGATCTTGACCTCTTTATTACAAGGGTCACGTTTTTTTCACTTGTGTGTTTATTATGATCACTTATTTTCTTATTTGTCTGATGACGATGCTTCAAATTCAATGCAGGGAAGTAAGCAGATAGACACAAAGATTTTTACTTGGTTCACCCTCACTGGGCTACGTCCAAGGAGCATAAACTGACAAGTTTCCGTGCGTACCAAATCCCACTAGTATTCATAAGATGTGGATACAAAATTTGGGATAGAGCACTTCTATTCCCTGGCTCACTGCCTTGACAAGGTTTAGGGTCAGCTCACTGCTTTCCCAAGGGTCACTCCCTATTTCTCTCTCTCTGGCTCACTGCCGGTGGAGAGGATAACCTTCTTCCTCTTACTAAGATCACTGCTCTAGAAGGGAATCCACTCACAGTTTATAGACCTGTAGGTCTCTTCATTTGCATGAAATAATTAATCTTAAACTATTGATAGATGCTCTATTGAAGTCCAACTTTCATCCACTGATGAATACCTCTTTGCCTATGAACACTGGGCAATTCCTTTTGGAAACACCTTCGCAAATCACCCTACTTCGCTAGGCTCCCAATTTCGCGAAGCTCAAACAAGCCTTAGTGAAGCTCCTGCCTTTTCACGAAGCACTTTTGCGAAGCACTTTCGCGAAGCTCAAGCCGTCGCAAAGAAACATCCCACACAAAGATTACAAAGCCAACACGGAGCTCGCAGGTTTCGCGGAGCTACAATATCCACCGTGAAGCTCCTCTTTCGCGAAGCACACTGGCTCCACGAACCACCTTCGCAAAATGAGAGCAAATGATCTTCTCTGAAAATTCTCTCTACTTCTCTCGAGGGGGTCGACCTCTATTTATAGGCGATTCCACCGACCCTCTAACTTTCCACGCGAAGTCAACGCCACGTCATCACCAAATCCGAAGCTCCGAAGTTTCTGCCGGAATTCTGTCCAAATCGCAAAGTACCACGGAAATTTTCTATTCACGGAGCTCATAGTAATTGCGAAGGATCACCGTCAACATTCCTTCACACCTTCGCCGTGAATCTCCCTCGCAAATCCCTTCACCGCCGCGATGCGCTTCAACTCTGACGTTTTCGAAGCTTTGATGTAATCACGAAGCATCACCGCCTCCATTTTTCTGGTCTTCAGGAAATCCAAACCATGAATCCTATCTTAGAAAAATTCATGCCTTTTCCATATTAAATTATGCTCTTCATGGAAATCCTATTTTCGCGATGCTCACCAAACTTCAAATTTTGGACCCCAAAAATTTGGCAAACACTGGGAAACGACGCCACCTTGTACTGCTCTTTTGTACTGCCTCCAGATCATCCTTTCCTTTGTCATCGTTCTTTTTCAACAAGGATTGTCAAAAAAATTCTCAAGAACTCGACAATTCTCCATGAAAACCTGCTTTGTCAACAAACACAATCAACCCAAAAATACTGCAATGTTACATTGAGGGATTTTTGCCCAACAGATTTTACTTAGTTGAATCTAGATACTCAGGAGGATGTTTCAAGTTTGGTTCTACCAAGTGTTCATTTATCATCATCTCTCATTGAGTCTATTTTGTAGACTCAATATCATGATTTAGAGTTCATAGAAATTAGAGAAACCCTATATGGTGGGAAGACCAGTTTTGGTTTGTCTCTCTCTTCAGATGGTATTCTCAGTTTTTGGGATTGGTTTTTCATCCCCATATTAGTGAGGAGTTAGGTTTTTTATTATCATAGTTTTCTATGGTCCATTCATCCAGGAACTATGAATATGTATTATGATATGATATGGAGATTATGGTGGACAGGTATGAAGAATGACATCACTGATTATGTGTCCTTCTATTACACCTTCCAATAAATAAAGACACATTATTTGAAACCTTCTGATTTTCTCCAAACTCTTCTAGTTATATATTGGAAACGGGATAAGGTATCCATGGATTTCATTTTTGGATTACCATAGACTTTCCAAGGTAGAAATTCCATCTAGATGGTGATTTATCAATTGAAAAATTCAGATCATTTAATCCCAATAAAAGACACTATAAAAGTGGAAGATATGGGTAAGATTTATGTATAGAAAATTGTGAGGTTACATGGGGTTACTTTTTCAATTGTTTCAGATAGGGATCCTAGGTTTAATTTGAGGTTTTGGAGAAGTATCCAAGAGGTTATGGGGACTCACTTCATATTGAGTACAACATATCATCCATAGATAGATGGTCAGACTGAGCATTCTATTACAATTTTGATGGATATGCTTCATGAATTTATCTTTTATTTTGGTGGATCTTGGGATAACCATCTAGGACTAGTTGAGTTTTCATATAACTAAAGTTACCATTTTTATATACTAATGGATTATTTCAAGGATTTGTATGGTTTCCCATATATATCACCTCTTTATTAGGAAGATATGGGTGAAGATTATTTGGTGGGAACAAGTTTGGTTTAGGAAATATCTATGAGGATTCAGGATATATGTTGGTATCTGCTTGTAACACAGAGTTATTAAATGTATTATTCAGATCAACAATATCATCCTTTGGAGTTTTATATAGGCAACCAGGTTTTATTGAATTCTTATCCTCATTTGGGTCACATTTGGATTAGAAAATATGTAAATTTTTCTCTGAGATATGTTGGACCATTTGAGGTCACTGAGAAGCTTTATAGGGTTACTTATCGGTTAATACTACCAGTTTAGTTGACAGGAGTTCATGATGACTTCCACATAACACAACTTAGGAATTACCATCCTGATCCCTATCACATTTTTAGTTGGCAAGAGATTGATTTAGATATAGATGTTTTATTTGATGAGAAGCCAATTGAGATTGTTGAATCTCAAGTGAGAGTAATATGTAGGAAGTCTATACCATTAGTTATATTTTTATAGCAGAAAAAATCAAATTCTCATGAGACCTCTAAGCATGATTTTTTGATTAAGGAGTAGTGGGATCACCAATTCCCTGGACCTCATTCCTCCACATTAATTTCTAAGGATGTAAATTCTTATAGTGGGGAGTTTTTCACATCCCGTAAACTGCTTTTAGGTAATTATACTATCTTTGCCAGTTTTCCTCTTTAATTGGGTTTGTTTGGGGACTACCAAAGTTAGAAAAAAATTCTAAGTAAAATGACCTAAATTTTAGGGATATATGTTTTTTTTGAATTAATGGAGTCTAAGTATAAACGTGTTAATGGATTTGTAGGGTTATCTGCATGTTTCAAGGATCCCCGAGGTGTTTCGAGTTTTCATGTAATAGTCTGCATTTTTTCACTTTGTAGGAGAAATATAGGCTGTGTAATTGGAGACCATGAAATTTAATTTTTTTAGGGAATATTCCACAAAACTAGTAGACAACATGAAGGAATTATGCACTATGTAAAGGTTTCATGTAATGTAATGTTAAATGTTCAGGTTTTAATAAAAAGGTGATGATTTTTTTTTCTGCATATCTAAATCTTGAGGACTACATGATATCTTAAGGGATTAAAAACTATTTAACTGTTATTGAAAGTGATTTTTGGGAACGATAAGAGTGATATATTATTTAATTCATCCATAGGTCCTATTTCTCATGACCTAGAATGGTTTTCCAGTGATTTTGGGAGGATCCATTCAATCTAGATTGATTTTCTCAGCGTTGAATCATCAGGAAAATTACATTACATATCTCTAGTTAAGGGATCCTTTTTTGTTTATTAATTTCCTTTTATCAAGGTAGAAAATTTTCATTACACTATTTTTTATCTATGGTGATGGTTTATCTTTATTATCTCTAGATTCATTATGCGATCTTGTTCTGGGAGCCAATCCTTATTGGTTGTGTTCCATAAAGTGTGTGTTCTTGAGGTATGTGTCATTTACTCTTCTCAACTATCAATTTTGTTGAATTGGATCAAATTAAATATCTATATATTGATTCTATGTCCTCCTTTTCTATTGTTGGTTTCTTTATTCTGGTGGATTCCATTGCGGGTGTGTGCCACCCAAGTTTTGATGTTGGTCGTTCCATCATTAGCCTATTTGGTGAACTATATTTCTCTTGTTTTTGATAAATTGTATTATTAAATAAAATGGAATGATATTACTAATTTGTGTGTGTGTGTGTGGGACTGTTTTTTTTAAAATATGGTTTTCGCTTAGTTTTGTAAATGGAAAATGGGTTTCAAAGAATTATGAAAAGGTTTTGTGAAATGGTTTTCAATTCATAGTTTGATGAAAATGGTTTGATGAATTGGTTTATAAAATAGAGCACATGGGGAGACTTGTTTACTTATATTGAAGGTATAGTAATTGGTCTCATCCATTGTCAGGAGGTTTTCTCCTGGGGGTTTCCTCTTCTCCCTAGTACAGTTGTTCAAGGCACTTGTCAGACTGATTGGGAGGTTCACTTGCTTGGGTGTTTATCTACACTATATATTCGATGCATATGTATAGTGGATTGATGCATACATGATTTTCTATGTTATATATGAGTTTTCTAGTTATCAAAACCTAGTGTGATCCTTGGTGTTATGTTTCTTGTGCTTCTACTTTTAGCATGTACTGTTTTATTTTATTAAAAAAGATTTGATATGATATGTGATTCATGATTTTGTTTATTTTGATGTGATATATCTATTATGATATATGGATATGAATTACTTTGAAAATGATTTACCTTCCTTATTTGGAAATGTGTAAAAAGTTTAAATTAAACCGTTCTTCCATGCTTTTGATATAAAAATGGTTAAACCAAGATCATGCCTTGTTTTCTATAAAGCTGATCATGTTTGGATTTTTTTAGAGACTTGATATCAAACACTTAGGTGAGACCCTACTAATACTTTTTTCTCACACCCTATGTACCCCTTTCATTATGAATATACATTGTTATTTAATTTAATATAGGGAAAGGAAAGGCACTGTGTGGTGGTGGGGGTTTCTGTCAGTTAAGTTGGGTAGCTGGTGGTGATATAGTGGGAGTAATCCAACATTATAACATAGAGTAGTTTATTTTCCTATATTGGTAGTCCTTTATGAATGGAACTATACTTTTAAATTATTTATAATCTTGAGTTGTTTGGTTTCCATAGTTTTTTTTCAATTATGGAATATATTTATATTTTCCACTATTTTCTCTTTTGTATATATTTTCTATGTTATTGGTTCAGGTTGGAAAAAATTATTCCCTCATGTTTTTTGATGCTTGAGTGATTTTTTCTAGTTCAAGGGGATTAGGATCACCCTTCGGGTACGTGAAAGGTTGGTTTGAGTACCATTTTAAGAGGGTATTTGGGTCAGTTCATTACACTTATCCTTTTTATAACTTCTCAAAGCCAGAAATATCTTTACAAGGGACTCGATCTATTGTTCAAATATAAATGGATTAGTAATTACATTAAAGTATGGAAGTTTATATTGTATGAAGTGATCCAAAATCAATGAATCATGATGTTAAGTAACAGTTTGTTTTATATGGTTGTGGTTATTTTCAATAACTAGGGTTAATTATCATAATATAGTCATAATCTTCTCTTCTTCAAACCAAACTATATTGGTTTTATCCTTAGAGTAATTCATACATTTATTACAACCATTGACACATTTTATAGTCCTTTCATTAGGTTCCATTTATTATCATTTTCATACATTATATTACCCCATAAAATTTTAAATCGTAGCATATAATTCCAAATCTGGTGAAATAACTAACATCAATTAAAAGTTTATGCATAGCTAATCTTAGAATCATAAGATTAGTATATTTTGGAATATTTTCAATTCCTAAAAATATTTTGAAATCCTTCATAATGGTTCATAAAGATCATATGAATCAACCAACGCATATACACAAAGAGTTTATAGCTAGAAATATAGTGTAACTCTCACTCATTGTGCACTAGGGACAATAAAGTTAATACTCAATCCACATACTTTAGGGTTATTATCCCTAGGTGCATCTGTGTCACAACCAATTTTACTTTCTAGTATTTAGATAGAGGTGTATATTCTAGGAAATCCACACAATATATAATCTACCAAAACTTTATGATATTATCCCGTACTTAGAATTATCCTTAGATTTTGTCACAGGGTTATATTACCTAATCCATGTTTTCCTAAATCTAGTTCCCAAAGGTCCTATTATAATTTATTTGATACCAACTATAGTTCTTTGACTCCAAAATCCCATATCTAGTGGTTACTTTATTACATTAGCACTATATACAAGTGACCACATCCCAAGGGATCAAATTGTTTATTAGTCTTGAGAAACTAGAAAACTTGCTTGATTCTCACATTAAATTTGTAAACATAAAATAAAATATTGTATTTTCTTTTAGAATATTATTATTCCCTATATAATATCTTTAAATATCAATTATAGTATAATTCTTAACATCTTAGGGAAAAAAAATAAAAGAGTGAGCTTAGATGACCTGTAAGGGAATGCATATATTGGAAGCTATCATACAATAAATAAGGCATGAATAATATAAAAGTAAAAATGATGATCAAATAATTCCATATAAATAATCACATGAACATAAAATTTATCCATGGATAGAATAACTATTCAAATAATTACAGGAGAATCAATAAATGATTTTATAATTATTTAATGATTAATACCAAACATCTTATACTTAGAGTTTAAGCCTTATTCCAATACATGTTCGATAAATAGGTAAGGCCTTAAGTAAATACCCAATTCGTTTTATCTCATTAGACTTACTGATGTATCAAGGGGTTGTGTAATTACAAGCCCCACCCATTACTTAATAATTCCAATTCATTCATCATATGAATAAACAATACAACTTAATCAATATTCCTTAATAATCAATGACTATCCAAATTAAAAAAACTAGAATAATGAAATTCAATACTTTCCCCAATAGAAATGACCATAATAAATACAAAGAAATATAGTGGTTGGTATCATAATATTATATCCTCATTAAAGTATAAGATTTATCAAAGTATATTTAACTATATTAAAAATAATTTTAAAAGATCACTTTAAAATTTCTCAAGGAAAATACCATTTTTATTTTGCAGTCACTAATTTAAAATCCAAAAAATTCAAAAATTGAAGAAAAAAACATTTAATTTTGAAATATCCAAGGAAACATAAAATGGGATATTTAAAGAAAAGAGTTTTTAGGATGATAAGAAATGTTATTCATGTAGTGTATGTTAAAAAAATATTATATCCAAACCATTAGTAAAATGTGCCTAATTTGGAAAATGAAAAGAATATTCATTTTAAAACATTTTTATAAAAAAATTACATGGGTAATAATTAATTTAATCAATAATCAGATAATATTAAAATCATTCTTTAATTTTTTTTAAAGAAAATATGGGCATGGAAGAAAAGTATTTCTAACAGAATAAAACAAAATTTAGTTTCCCTTATAAACATTCTTTCGGTCTCTTTATTACATAAAGAGAGGATAAAAAAATAGAAATCATAATTTATAGAAATAACTATATTATAGGATAATATATGGGGTTTTAGATATAAATATCATATAATTACTCCAATAGAAACTTAAACATAAAAAATCACAAATTACGATGAGATTAAGAAATAAACCCTTATCTCAGCTCCAAATTTATTAGTAAGTGATTTTATACTCCTAGGTAATAAGTTTAAATTTATTATAATTATATTACAAAACTATATACATACTTAAATTATCATATATTATCCACTTATAACATTTCAATTATTATTTATTAATAATCCTTTATTAAAATTGTTATTTTCGAGTGTTAATTGTTTTGTTTTTCATGTATGTTTTGGTTTGATAATTTTGTTCCTTGTATATTTATTATAGTTACATAATCTATATAATATTAATCATGATAAAAATATATTATTTATTCATTTTATAAATATTTATAATCATCCATGAAAGGAGGGCATGAAAAAAGAATCACATTGCTTCACGAGAGACATTATAATTTTTTAATGAGTAAAAAGTTAAGAAGGTAAATAATATATTATATTTATAGAATCATAATTATGTTACAAGTATCATATATATTAAATAGTTCTGTCATTATGAATATCTATTTGAGATGGTGATGGAAAACAAATTATATCAGTTCTTGAGGTGGTAGTCCACCGTACAGATGAGTAATGGTTTTCCCCCATTTAATAGAGAAAGAGATGGATAAATGTTATAAAATAATCATAATAACATCAAAGTATATGATATATACTAGATATATTATATTTTAATAGTTAGGAAATAATTTAAGGATGTAAAAAAAGAAGAAAAAAGAAAGTGTTCAGTTAAGATGAGTATATATTCTTTGAAATAGATCCTTTAGATATCCTCTCAATGACTCTTTGAATAGTATTTAAAGAATACAAGAACCTAAAATTTATGTATAGGGAATTTCATAAGATAATTAGGTATATTTTGGTTGATATATATGGATCAATGTGGTGGAAATAATATAGAGGATGGGTGTCTATTTATACGTGGGGTGAGGGACTCACCTTGAATTTTTTAAAGAATTAAAATATTATTAAGTCATTTTCATAGAAACGTTTCCCATAAATAGTTTAATATCAGTAATAAGGGAATAAGGGTATAAATAACTTTATCAAACAATAATTAAGATGAAAAATTGTGTCTTTATCACTTAGTTTCATGCTAGGTTAACACGATTTACACTTTTACCAAGGTGACAACTATTTTACTATTTTAACAATTAAGTAAGACCAAAAATTAAGTTGAACTGATTAAATAATATTAGTTATTACAATTAATAATTTAGAATATTTTTTACCAGATTCAATTTCTATAAGTGGTATGAAACCATTTTATAATAATTAAACAAAACACTCTAAAACCATTTTTAGAAAGATGTATTTTAAGCATAAAATTGAGTTAAATTTCATTAAATTCCATGTAAAAACTATTATATGAATATTAAAATATTTTATTTAATTTATTACCTAAAAATATCATTAAAATCATTCATTAAAATATATTAATTTAATTTATTAAAATAAAAACACATTTTGTGCATAAAAACAGTTTTAATAAAAATGTATTTTTATGTCCAAAAGTAAAATTATTCTAAAATAAAGTATAATGATAATTACTATTTAATTAATTATATTATTTATAATTAAAGGGTAATTATGTTAATTTAATATTAAATTCATAACATAATGGTACTTCTACATGAAATGAAATGATAATTTTACAGAAATCGTTATTTTTCACTTTTCACTGAAAAATAATAAAAATACATGATAAAATAATATTAACATGATGATTTAAAAAATTATATTCATTTACTCAAATAAAATTTCTAAAATAGTATAAGTTAATTATAATTTTCTCACAGATTATTTATTAAAATACATTTTCTAAGAAACATATTTTTAAACCATAAAATGACTTTATACTCATTCTTTATCTAGTAAACACCATTATATGAATTTTAATATATTATTTAAAACATTTAAATATAAAATATCTTAATAATCATCTTATTAAACTAATTAATCTATTATGATAATAAAAACAACACCTAAAAAAAATTTCTTAAGAAAACATGAGTTTAATCATATCAAATTATTTCTTTTTATAATATTTTTTTGGTATTATACCCAATAACCATATAATAAAAATGGTAATATAGGTGGAGAAACTATATAATCCCAATTAACATATGATCTTGATGGATTTATAATCCCAATTTCTATATTACATTCATATATAAGCTCACATAAATCCATAAATCCATACTTATGTCTCATTCTGCCAACAATAGTTCTACTTCTTAGACTTTAAATTGTAGTTGTGATTGAGTTTATGATCTTCATGGAAGTATTCAAGGATAAATACCATATAATCATAGTATTTTTATATATATTTTTTCATTTATTATAATTATAATTTTCTTACTATTTATTTTTATAGCAGCCTTATAATGTATTAATTATTTTTCTATAATTATAATTATTTTATCTCAAGTAAAATATAACGGTTAATTTTAGTATTATGTTGGGTGTTAATAAATATATCAAAAATTTAAAATTTATTTAAATATAAAATATATTCTAAAATCTCAGGGTGTTATAGAGGCATCTTTCTGAGTAGAAACTGTAAGAACTGAATTTACAAGTTTTCTGGGGGTAAATGTGTAAATCTTACTCAACACATTAAAATTAAATGTGAAATTATATTAGTGAATAAAACTAAATATTATGTAGTAAATATATTTTATTTATTTAAAATTAAAACAGTGGGTCAAATAAAATAGTCAATAAATAATTTGAATTGTTTTAGATTAATAAAACATATATTTAAATAAAATGCTTTAGTTTTCCATATATTGATTGAGAAAAAAAAATTATTTTTAGAGAATTAATATAGTGTAATTAGTTTCTTTTATGAGGGAAGTACTTTTAATATTAATAATATTATTAGATTCAAAGATTATAATATAACATTTGAAGATATTTTCAAAGAGTCTGAATGATGGAACTTCATGGGATTGATCCCATTATACTAATAGATAAAAAAATATTCAATGATCTATGGAATAAGAATTTGAGAACTCTAAAAAAGATAAGGATGACGAAATTTGTAAAGATTAATAAAACTCCCATGAAAATAAGTTCATGGGAAAACTGAGCAACATTTACACACCATTTTTAGGGAAATGATTTTCTAATTATTATTTTTTAAATAATTATAATATAATAGTGAGCCATATATTTCATAGTAAGAGAGACTGAATCACAAAATCAATGTACTTGAGGGATACAAGTCCATAAAAACCATATACTTGTTAGTGAGAATCAACCCCTATTACTTCTTGGATTAAATTACCCATACAGGGAGGTAAAAAAAGTATTTATTATGTTTATTGTTCATGCATGTTTATATATTTTCTATACAACCAACAAGGATGAGATCATCGAGTAGATCTATCATAGTAAATAAAATAGCATAAAATAGTGACCAATCTAACAATGTGTTAATATCCAAAAGGTAGGTAGAAAATAAAAATATTAAATCCTGATAAAATGATTCAAATGATCACACTATGATTCACCCCTCTCAAGGTATCTCTAACTTGAACCTGGTATCATTTCATAATTTATACCTCCTTTTAATTCCTATCTATATAAATTGCTTAATTATTGTATAATATAGAAATACTATCAAACTTGAGAGGAATTCATTCCTTTAATGTGAATAATTTTCAATGGAAGAACATGATATTCTATTATTTTATATTACTTGGTTCTAATGTGTCTATAAAATTAGTGCATGAACTTTATTTATTTGAGGATTTTAGTGTTTCTATCTCTGATAAAAGGTTTTATCTGGTATTTTATGGTTACCAATCAACCTAAAAGTTTATTATTTGAAAATAAAAAAATGGATTGGGGAAGAGTTTATAGTAGTTAACACAAAAGTAAATAAGAAATAACTGTAGGATGATGCAATGAAAACCAATTCCTTAGAGAGAGAACAATATTGAAATTTAGAGGAAAATTACGAAATCATTTAAAAAATAAAATAAAATAGTGTTATATACAAATTTTCTCTAATTTTTTATAACCACCACTATTTTTTTTGAAAACCTAAGAAAACTCCATTTCATATTCATTCCCAATTCCACCCTAAGTCTCTGCCACTTAACACACCCTATGGACACTATCCATCCCAGTTTATATCCCCTTTCTAACACTCAACACACCGTAGGCTATTCAATGCCCTAGTTTACCACTTTAAGTTGTGAAGCTACACCCTACACCCCATCCCTAACCCCTATTACTGATTGGATTTCAAAACCAAAAAACTCAATGGTCAAACCCTATTTATTTTACTCAAATATTTTTTTCAATCTATTCATGTAACGCCCCGACCCCAGTTACCTAGAGTCAGTGCATTATTACATAACATTGGCATGATCACAAAAGATCAAGTCTCGAAAGACCGATTTGTTTAGTAGCCTTGGAAACACTAGATATATTCATAAGTCTTACATTACATCATAATATAAAGAAACTACAACAACATATTGTCTTCATATCCCCTCATACATTCCCTACAGGTCATTCATAAAATACGTATTCACATCTTGGGAAAAATTAAAACATTGAAAGGGGTGAGCTAAGATGCTCAGTAAGGATAACAATATAGCGGAAACTTTCATAAATAAACATAAACATTTATGGCAATGTATAAATAAAACAAAAGCCTTTTAAACTTGAACTTCAACATAATATGGAAAAGATAAAATGAAATAATTCCATTTACTTATTCACATGGATATTCTACTAGTCGAATAATCACATGCAATATCAACAACCAATTTCATAATGATGGAATGCATAATTCCAGACTATCATAACCACATAGTCAATGCCTTGTGCCAAGACTACAAATAATATTTTTTCAAGGCCTTGTTCCAAGACACTAGTTTGTATCATGAGACCTAACGATTCATCGAGGAGCTATATCGGGCTCCACCCGTCACATACTAAGTCCAATGCATTCCTCATATGAATAGGTTTAAACATAACATAAACATTCATATTAAAACTAGCATAAGAAATGTCACTAATTTCTCTATAAACCATGAATGGTATAAAAATAACACATCCACAGTCAAAAATATCACAAATCCTTCAATACAATGTGGAAGTTTTGAATCATAATAAATCATCTTCAAATAAGCTTAAAATCCATCAAAGGATGTTGACATAGATGAAATAAAAACTATTTGAGAGAAATATCTCTTATTTTGAAATCATTTAAAAGTCACATAATTATAAAAGAAAAAATTTACTTTGAAAATATTATTATAAACTTGTAAGGGAATCTTTGATGATTTTATAGCAACATAAATAGCCGCACCCTCCGTATAAGTTTAAAAAGACATACTTACCTTAATTTTGTCGAAAAGGTTAAAAATGACCTTGTTTGGAAAATGACGGGAAGATTCCTTTCAAACCATTTTATAAAAAGTCAAACAAGGGTATAAATGACTTTAACCCATAGTATAGTAAATAGTAAAAATGTTTGGAATACATTTTTAAGAAACCTGGATGTGGATGATAAAGAGGTCCCAATAGATAATTACGTATAAACAACCTCGGATAATGAAGATATTGTGAAATAAACCCTTACCTTGTAATTTTTCTTGGCTGAGGGTAGTTTTATCTCCCGTATAATGGTTAAATAATTTTTATTAAATTATATAATAATCATATAAAATAATATGATATCATATATGATCTTTTAACATTGATTTGTTAATAATATCTTAGTATTATCATCGTTTCAGGTGTTAACTTACTCATTTTCTTTTATACGCTTTGTTACGTAAGCTGTGTTTGTTATGGATAGATTGTATATTATTCATATCCAGAATTATATCATGTCCTTAAAAATTACTTTTAATCATCAAATGAGAATTATTCTTGAATGGATACGATGGGGAATGAATCTCATTGCGTTCTTGGAGACGGTAGTCCGTACGTACGCACGAGCGACAATATCATTATTTTGATATTAAAATAGTATATAATTCGATGGTATATCATATATAAAGAATAATTATAATGTTATATTTATTATTTACTTCAATTACACATCATTATCATACCCATCAAAATAATAATGTTTTGAATAACACTTACACCACGATGTGGAGATGGAAATCCGTACGTACGCACGTATGGTGACATGTCATTCAATGGATGGATAGAATACTAAATATGGTTGTACCATATTTATAATAACATCACAGTATATATAAGATACCAGATTTATTATTTTATAATGGAAATAACAATGAAAGAATAAATTGAAGAAGAAAGGAACTTGAAAGAGGGTGGTGAAAACATTACCTCTTCTTCGGGTTCTTCCTTTTGATTTGATCAAAAGGGCTCCTTAGGTTGGCTTTATGGTCAGAATAAGGCCTCTAGGTTGAAGTTAGGGAAGTTGAGAGCATATTTGGGCAGGGGTTGGCTGAACCAAAAGGCTTTGTGGATATGAATTTGAGAGAAGGGGGACTGCCCTTTTATAAGAGGGGTGAGGGGCACCTTAGAAAAAACTTAAAATATTATTTTATAATTAATTCATATTCAGTTTATAATGGTTCAAAAGTGACTTATTTAGAGGCTAAGGTGGGGATGGGTCTAAATACACTCAACTAATAGATTTTATATAGGTTTGGGTCACTATATTAACTTTATCTTTTTGATTTAACTCTTAGATAAATAGTTTGACATTTACCATGTCTCTTTGTATTTTTATATTATATGGTTAATAAACTTACTATAAAAAGACAAGAAAACACCTAGTGGTTCATTATTAATATATATAACCTTATCTAAGTCATTTGGATGAACATTATATTTTTATGAAAAGAATATCAATTAATAATATAATATTTGCTTTAAATACTCTTTTATGTCAATTTTGACACTATTTAATAATTTATTTTTGTTAAAGTCTTAACAAATTTATTAATTCTAAAAAAATTCATTTATGTAATCCTAAAATTTCATATTAACCTAAGAAATTAGTTAAATTCATAAAAAGTCTTAAATTACATTTATTTTGATATTTATAATATCAATTATTTTAATATTTCATTAATTAGGTAATTACTGCATCACCATTGTGTCATAAATAAATTAAATTATTTGATTTCTAAAAATTATAAAATATTATTATGTAGGAAATATTTTTATCTTTCTAATTAATATTTATAATCTAATTTATCTTATGTATAACCCTGTATTAAAAATGTTTTTGTTATTTAACTTGGATTTTATCTCTTTTAACTCTTCTTTGAATTAAATAATAATAAATGTCCTAATCTAATCCAAGTGGACCAAATAGGTTCATATTTTATTACTAAGGTTGTTTTTGGTCGAATTATACTTATCCAATAGAATTAGGACATGTGTTAGGGTAATAATAATATCATTTTACCCTTAATTACCCTATTTACTTTTAACCGTGGTAAATAAAAGTAAAAATTTACTATTCAAAAAAAATTATTTTTATCTTATTGAACCAAATTTTACTCCTTGATATTAACCGTGTCTCTTGGATTTTTGAAATTCCACTCACAGAAGCGGTAAAATTAAGTTTTATGTGAATTTGCAAATTTTTCTAGGAGGTGGGTAAAAGACAGTGAAAAGTTCAATAAAATTTTTATATATCTAAAATTAATATAAATTGAATTCAATGAATTACATTGAACTTATATAGGTATTATGTATATATTTTTACCTAAAATAAATTTAAATAAAATAAATAATTATTTAAATAAATAGTCAATTTTAACTAATTACTCCGTGTTTTTCACTATTCATCAAAAATTGAAAGTTTTCAAAAAAACACCAAAAATTCACCCTAGGCTAATTTCGATATTCCGAATCCAAAAATGAAGTCCATTTTAAAAAAATAATATTTATAAAATTTCAAAAAGTGGGTATTACTATTTATAACGACTAGTTTGATTGGTTGTGGTGTGTGTTTGAACTCGAAGTTGCGTACAACACACGCTACTGTATTATTCAAAGAAAAGCGTACCATGGAAGCTTGGGGTGTTACATTCTCCCCTCATTAAAATAATTTCATCCTAGAAATTTCTAGAATATTACTGCATAAAAAGACTCGGGTGGTTCTTCATCATAAGTTCCTCGGGTTCCCACGTTGCCTCTTCCATCTTATGGTTTCTCCATAAATCTTTTACGAGATGAGTCATCCAGTTTCTCAGCACTTGTTCTCTTGTATCAAGAATCCTGACGGGATCTTCGTAATAAGATAGATTAGGTTCCAGTTTTAATTCCTCATTGGTGAGTACATGCGTTGGGTTTGGCATGTATTTTCTCAATAGTGATACGTGGAACACATCATGAACTTTGGAGAGATTTGGCAGCATTGCAAAATGGTAAGCTACAGCCCCAATTTGTTCTAGAATTTCAAAAGGTCCTATGTACATGGGACTCAATTTACCTTTCTTACCGAAATGTTTAACTCCCTTCCATGAAGATACCTTCAAGAAAACATGACCTCCTACCTGAAATTCTAAATCCTTCCTTCGGTTGTCGGCATAGCTCTTCTGCCTACTTTGAGATGCTTTGATGTGGTTTTGGATTACCTTTACCTTTTCCATCGTTTCCTCCACCAGTTCTGGGCCTATGAGTTTTCTTTCACCAACGTCATCCCAACAGGTTGGTGTACGACATCTCTTTCCGTATAACGTTTCATACGGTGCCATTCGAATACTGGAATGGAAGCTATTGTTATAGGAAAATTCCACCAGAGGTAAATATTGATCCCACATACCCTGAAATTCAAGTGAGCAAGATCTCAACATGTCATCTAAGGTTTGAATATTCCGTTCTGATTGTCCATCAGTTTGGGGGTGGTAAGCAGTGCTCAAACAAAGCTCAGTATCCAGGGCCTTCTAAATACTTTTCCATAATCTTGAAGTAAAATGGGGATCACGATCAGAAACAATCGATAGGGGAACTCCATGAAGTCTCACAACTTAATTAATATATAGTCTTGCTAAACATTAAAGTGGTAGATCTTCTCTTATAGTAAGAAAATGTTCTGACTTGGTAAGATGATCAACAATGACCCATATTGCATTGTTCCTTCTTTGAGTCTTTGGTAGTCCCATGACAAAGTCCATCGTAATATTATCCCATTTCCACTCAGGTATGGGAAGAGGTTGCATGACTCCTCCAGGCTGTTGCCTTCCAGCTTTCACTTGTTGACAAACCATACATCTTGACACAAAATCAGCAATCTCCCTCTTCATGTTGTCCCACCAAAAATGTTTCTTCAAATCTATTTACAATTTAGTGCTCTCAAGGTGTATAGAGAAATTGTAAATATGAGAATCATCCAAAAATTCCCTTTTTAGATCAAGTATATCAGGAATACAAAGTCTCTTCCCAAATTTCAAAATTTCATCTTCATATACAAAGTCACTCAATCTCCCATCATTCACAGCTTTAATCTTCTTTTGAAACTCTTCATCATCAGTCTGAGAACTCTTTATCCTTTCTAGTAAAGATGGTTTGGAAACCATTTGAAAAAGTATTAATGTTTCACCTTCCATGGAGATTCCCATATCCAAATTTACTAGATCCATGAAAATTGGATCCCTTTCAACCCTCATTTTGTTCAAAAATCCATGATCCTTTCTGCTCAAAGCATCTACTACCTTATTTTCCTTCCCTGGGTGGTAGTGTATCATGCAATCATAATAGTTGAGTAGTTCAAGCTATCACCTTTGCCTCATGTTGAGTTCTTTCTGTGCGAAAATATACTTCAAACTCTTGTGATCGGTATATATCTCACATTTTCACCACAGAGATAATGTCTCCATATCATCAAAGAAAAGATTACAGCAGTTAACTCAAGATCATGAGTAGGATAGTTTTTCTCATGAATTTTCATCTATCGTGATGCATAGGCAACAACCCTATCATTCTGTATAAGGACACAACCATGTAATTTCTTTGAAGCATCACTATAAATAACAAACCCATTAATCCCCAATGGTTGAGTCAATATAGAAGCATTGACTAATCTTTTCTTCAGTTATTCGAATCATTTTTCCCACTCTTTTGTCCAAATAAATTTAACCCCTTTACGTGTGATCTTTGTTAATGGGTTAGCCAATTGGGAAAAATTCTGGAAAAAATGTTGATAATAACCTGCTAAACCAATAAAACTACGTACCTTAGTTATACTCGTTGGTGCTGGCCATTATTGGATTTCTCTTGTCTTAGAAGGATCAAAAGGGATTCCATCCTTAGAGACAATGTGGCCAAGAAAAGAAATATCTTGAAGCCAGAATTCACACTTGCTAAACTTCCCATATAATTCATGTCTTCTCAGAGTCCTCAATATAATTCTCAAGAGATTTTCATGATCTTTTTAGCTTTTGGAGTATACCAAGATATCATCAATAAATACCACTAAAAAATCATCGAGATATTCATTGAAAACTCTATTCATTAGATCCATGAATACATAGGGTGAATTAGTCAATCCAAAAGGCATTACTGTAAACTCGTAATGCCCGTACCTGGTTCGAAGTGCTGTCTTTGGAATGTATTCCTTCTTCACACACAAATGATGGTATCCAGATCGAAGGTCAATCTTCGAAAAGTATTTATATCCATGCAGTTGGTCAAATAAATCATCAATTCGAGGTAAGGGATACTTGTTCTTTATTGTTATAGCATTGATTTCCCTGTAGTCGATACATAACCTCATAGATCCATCTTTATTCATAACAAAAACGACAGGGGCTCCCCATGGAGAAATACTAGGGAGAATAAATACCTTATTAGTCAATTACTATAGTTGTTTCTTTAGTTCAACTAATTCCACAGTGGCTATTCTATTAGGGGTCTTCGATATGGGCCTTGAATAAGGAATTAAATCAATAGAAAACTCAAATTCTCGTTCTAGAGGATGTCCAGGTAAATCTTCCGGAAATACATCTACATATTCTTTCACAATAGGTACATCCTCGATTTGAACATTCCTTTCCTCACCCACAGTTATTTCATTCTCTTCCTCCTGGAAAATTGAATTTAGTTGAGCTACTGGGGGTGGATCGAGATAATTATTAGGTGGTGATGATTCCGCTCTAAAGATAATGTGTTCCTTATCATCATCATCAAAAATCGTAACCTCCTTCTTCTTACAATAAATCTTCGCATAATGGTCCAAAATCCAATCCATAGCAAGAATTATATCAAACTCAATCATAGGTATGACAATGAGATCAACATATAAAGAACATTTATATGCTCTAATGGGGACTGATTCACAAAACATTGTTTTAGTGATACTTCCCTTAAGAGTTTTGACTGACAACTCCCTTGTTAAATCAAATTGTAAATATCTAATTTTCTTAGAAAACTAGGAAGATATGAAACAATGCGATGATCCAGAATCAAATAAAGCATTTTCTAAACTTGAGGAAACCATTAAATTACCTGCCACCACGTCTTTCAGAGCTTCTACCTCAGCAGTAGTGATAGAATAATCTTGGCCTCGATCCCTCGACCTTTTCTGAGGTAAGTTCCCATGATGCTTAGGACATTCATTTGCATAATGTCCCATATCCCTACAATTTTAGCATTGAACATCGGTGGGTTCTTTCTTCCCCTTACTATCATAATCTTGGTGGCCTTTTTCACCACACTTGTAACAGACTCCCATTCCCTTCAAGCAAGTACCAGGGTGTTTGTTTCCACATTTACTGTAGGATGGATATTCAACTTTTACCTTCTTCCCCTTATTTCCATTCCCAGAGTAATCGGAAGATCTCTTCTTCCCTTGCTTTTCTTTAAAGTCATAATACTTATAGAATTCTTTTTCTGTCTTGATAGCACATGAGACAATATCTTTCTACGACGAGAAGGATTGTGAGACTAATGCTCGACGGAGAAATGGTTTTAACCCATTAAATAAATGATCAATCTTACTCCTTTGATTATGTATATAATCATCCGCATTCCTCTATAACCTTGTAAAGTTAGCCTCATACTTTGTGACATTCTCATCCTCCTTTTGCCTCAAGCTCAGAAATTACCTTTCCATATCTGATCGATGGTCATGAGCAAAGTATTTTTCTTAGAAAATCTCTTTGAACTACCTCCATTTCATATTTGATACTTCAACATCTTCCTTTTTATTTTGAATCAATGACCGCCATTGATCAGCATCTCTAGTGAGGCTTTAAACTACCATGATAACCTTTTCTCTTTCACTACTCCCCAAGGCATGGACTATTTTCTCTAAGGAATTTATCCATTGCTTAGATACTAATGGATTTGTACCCCCATTTAATGTTGGTGGTTGTTTCCTCATGAAGTGATCTAATAATGATCCTCTGCGCTGCAGATCAGGGTGCTCCATATGGGTAAGGTTATTATTCATAACCTGAGTGAGTTGTCCCAGTATGGTGATTAACTGATCAGCACTAGTTGAATCACCAGCTCCACTATAATTATCTTGAGCAGGAGGGAAATCCCTACATGGAGTGCGTGAATTGATACAGTTCTATTCCTTCCACTAGGTTCCATTTCTAAAAAATGGCATAAACTATATCAATTTATGAATCAAAATACATAATTCCACACTTGTAAAACACTTAATATAAATTTTACTATTTATGGACGTAATCTATAAAAAATGTTTTCTTTGAGGAAGTATATACTCATAAACCCTTCATAATTGTTTGAAAAGAAAATGAGAATTATCCTAAGCATATCCCCCAGGAGTGTCGTAACCAAGAGTGCAGCAAGACCCATTGTCGTGCACCAGTTCCTGTTCGAGTCTAGCTCAAAGTAGTGTTTTTGGGTTTTACCCCTAGGTACATTTGTGCCATAGCCACCTCTACCTGCTCGTATCCAGATAGGGATATATTGCTCAGAAAACTCACAAAATCTCTACAACACCAAAATTCTAATAATTTCTTCTATACTAATCCTCAAAGTTCATCTTAGGTCTATGTGCTCTAATTAGAGTTTATCTAAATCTAGCTTCCAAGGTTTGTACTAAACTTTCTCTGATACCAACTATAACGCCCGGACCCCAGTTACCCAGAGTCGGTGCATTATTACAAAACATTGGCATGATCACAAAAGATCAAGTCTCAAAAGACCTATTAGTTTAGTAGCCTTGGAAACACTAGATATATTCATAAGTCTTACATTACATAATAATGTAAAAAAACTATAACAACATCTTGACTTCATATCCCCTCATAAATTCCCTACAGTTCATTCATAAAATACTTCTTCACATCCTGGGAAAAATTAAAACATTGAAATGGGTGAGCTCAAATGCTCAGCAAGGATAACAATATAGCGGAAAATTTCATAAATAAACATAAACATTTAAGGCAATGTATAACTAAAACAAAAGCCTTTTAAACTTGAAATTCGGGATAATATAGAAAAGATAAAATGAAATAATTTCATTTACTTATTCACATGGATATTCTACTATTCGAATAATCACATGCAATACCAAAAACCACTTTCATAATGATGTAATGCATAATTCCATACTATCATAACCACATAGTCAAGGCCTTGTGCCAAGACTACAAATAAGATTTTGTGAAGTCCTTGTGCCAAGACACTAGTTTGTCTCATGAGACCTACCGATGCATCAAAGAGCTATAGCGGGCTCCACCCTTCACATACTAAGTCCAATGCATTCCTCATATGAATAGGTTTAAATATAACATAAACATTCATATTAAAACTAGCCTATGAAATGTCACTAATTTCTCTATAAACCATGAATGGTATAAAAATAACACATACACAGTAAAAAATATCACAAAACCTTCAATAAAATGTAGAATTTTTGTATCATAATAAATCATCTTCAAATAAGCTTAAAATCCATCAAAGGATGTTGACATATATGAAATCAAAACTATTTGAGAGAAATATCTCTTATTTTGAAATCATTTAAAAGTCACATAATTATAAAAGAAAACATTTACTTTGAAAATATTCTTATAAGCTTGTAAGGGAAGCTTTACCAATTTTATAATGGTGTAAAATAGCCGCACCCTCCGTATAAGTTAAAAAAATACATTCTTACCTTAATTTAGTCGAAAAGGTTAAAAAGGACATTGTTTGGAAAACGACAGAAAGATTCCTTTCAAAACATTTTATAAAAAGTAAAACAAGTGTATAAATGACTTTAACCCATATTCTAGTAAATATTAAAAATGTTTTGGAATACATTTTTAAGAAACATGGATGTGGATGATAAAGAGGTCCCAGTAGATAATTACGTATAAACAACCTCAGATAGTGAAGAGATTGTGAAATAAACCCATACTTTGTAATTTTCCTTGGTTGAGGGTAGTTTAACCTCCTGTATAATGGTGAATTTTTTTTTATTAAATTATAAAAGAATAATATACATTAATATGATATCATATATGATTTTTTAACATTTCTTTGTTAATAATATCTTAGTATTATCGTCGTTTTGGGTGTTAACTTACTCGATTTCTTTTATATGCTTTGTTACGTAAGCCGTGTTTGTTATGGATAGGTTGTATCTTATTCATATCCAAAATGGTATAATTTTCTTAAAAATTACTTTTAATCATAAAATGTGAATTATTATTGAATGGATACGATGGGGGAATTAATCTCATCGCGTTCGTGGAGATGGTAGTCTGTACGTACGCACGAGCGATAATATCATTCTTTTGATATTAAAATCATATATAATTGAATGGTATATCATATGTACAGAATCATTATAATGTTATATTTATTATTTACTTGAACTACACATCATTATCAAACCCATCCAAATAATAATGTTTTGAATAACAATTACACCACGACGTCGAGACGGTAAGCCGTACGTACGCACGTATGGTGACATGTCATTCAAAGGATGGATAGAATAATGAATATGGTTATACCATATTTATAATAACATCACAGTATATAAAATATACTGGAGTTATTATTTTAGAATAGAAATAACAAAAAAGAAGAAGTTGAAGAAGAAAGGAACTTGAAAGAGGGTGGTGAAAGCATTACCTCTTCTTTCGGTTCTTTCTTTTGATTTGACCAAAACAGATCCTTAGGTTGGATTTCTAATCAGAATAAGGCCTCTAGGTTGAAGTGAGGGAAGTTTAGAGAATATTTTGTAAGGGGTTGGCTGAACCAAAAGGCTTTGAAGGTATTAATTTTAGAGAAGGGGATTGCCCTTTTATAATAGGGGTGAGGGGCACCTTAGAAAAAACTTAAAATATTATTTTATAATAAATTCATATTAGGTTTATAATGGCTCCAAAGTGACTTATTTCGAGGATAATGTGGGTATGGGTCTAAATTCACTCAATCAATATATTTTAGATATGTTTGAGTTACTATATTAACTTTATCTTTTTGATTTAACTCTTAGTTAAATAGTTTGACATTTACCATGTCTCTTTGTATTTTTATATTATATGGTTAATAAAATTACTATAACAAGCCAAGAGAACCCCAAGTGGTTCATTATTAATATATATAACCTTATATAAGTCATTTGGGATAACCTTATATTTTTAGGAAAAGAATATCAATTAATAATATAATATTTGTTTTAAATACTCCTTTATGTCCATTTTGACACTATTTAATAATTGATTTTTGTTAAAGTATTAACAACTTTATTAATTCAAAAAAAAATTCATTTAAGTAATCCTAACATGTAATATTAACCTAAAAAATTAGTGAAATTCATAAAAAGTCTTAAATTACATTTATTTTGATATTTATAATATCAATTATTTTAATATTTCACTAATTAGCTAATTACTACATCATCATTATTTCATAAATAAATTAAATTATTTAATGTCTAAAAATTATAAAATATAATTATGTAAGATATCTTTTTATATTTATAATGAATATTTATAATATAATTTATCTTATGTATAACCCTATATTAAAAATGTTTTAGTTATTTAACTTTGATTTTATCTCTTTTAACTCTTCTTTGAATTAAATAATAATAAATGTCCTAATCTAATCCAAGTGGGAAAAGAGGTTCATATTTTATTCCTAAGGTTGTTTTTGGTCGAATTATACTTATCCAATTGAATTAGGACATGTGTTAGGGTAATAATAATATCATTTTTACCCTTAATTACCCTATTTACTTTTAACCGTGGTAAATAAAAGTAAAAAAGTTACTATTCACCAAAGATTATTTCTATCTTATTGAACCACATTTTAATCCTTGTTAGTAACCGTGTCTCTTGGATTTTTGAAATTTCACTCACATAAGCGGTAAAATTAATTTTTATGTGAATTTGCAAATTCTTCTAGGAGGTGGGTAAAAGACAGTGAAAAGTTCAATAAAATTGTTATATATCTAAAATTAATATAAATTGACTTCAATGAATTAAATTGAACTTATATAGGTATTATGTATCTATTTTGACCTAAAATAAATTTAAATAAAATAAATAATTATTTAAATAAAAAGTTGGTTTTAACTAATAACTCAGTGTTTTTCACTATTTATCAAAAATTGAAAGTTTTCAGGTAAACACCAAAAATTCACCCTAGGCTAATTTTGATATTCCAAATCCAAAAATGAATTCCATTTAAAAAAAATAATATTTATAAAATTTTAAAAAGTGGGTATTACTATTTATAACGGCTAGTTTGATTGGTTATGGTGTGTGTTAGAACTCGAAGCTGCATACAACACATGCTACTGTATTATTAAAAAAAGCGTACCGTGGAAGCATGGGGTGTTAAAATTAATTTTGGAAAATAAAGATATTTATTGATAGTTTATTACATTGTAAATTTAAAATTAAACTTATTTTTTTGATATATACATGTTTGATGATGAAAATTCAAATGATTTATAAATATTCTATGTTTAATGTTTATATTTTAAGCTACATTTTTTGAAATATTAAAACATTCACTTTTTTATGTTTTTTGTATCATTTTTTTGTGATTATAAACATATTATTTTATTTATATTATATCATTCATGTTTTATAAAATATAATTTTTAAAACAAGTTTTCATGTTTTTTAATGAATAAAATATTATTTTATGCTAAAATATTCATATTTCAGGAATTATTTTCTGTGAAAATGGCTCTGTATTTTTTATCCAAAAAAATATTTTCTTTATATATGTCTTGTATTATGATTAATTATTATGTAATTTGTTTTTATTTTTAAAATATATTATATAGTTTTCAATCTCAACCTTGAGTTCAAATTATATTTTTTATATATCCTTTTTTTTCTCAAAACAGGTGAGAAAGATAAATTTAATTATTTTATATTTTTATAATATGATTTATTCTATAAATTATTATTCATTTTTGTCTTAATTTATTAATAAATTATATCAGATTATCTTATTTTCTTCATAAGTTTTATTTCAATAAATTTTCATGGTTTAGTTTGATTATTCCCTTTTCATTGTACAAATTTTCATTATTTATGATTATAAAAAGTGGGGATATTGTTATTATTAGTGGTAGAATCCATTTTTTTATCTTATTATTGAATTCATTGAAAATTAATAACTCCCTATGCTTTCTACCTTCACCAAATATAGAGGAAAAAATTCTTACAAGAAAGTTAACATAACATAGTGAAAATGATAGTGGTTCAAGTTATAGAAGATACAGGTTCTAGAAGATGTAAGTTCCATATCTAAAGGATATGGTCTTCTAGAATATGAAACTGGTGGGAAATGATACTTAGTAGATTAAATGAAATTACTTGGATCCCCCAGAAGTAGAGAATATTTACAGGATGATCACTTGTGACTAAGTGATTTAATGATGGCAATTATTATAGATATGAGGCATGCACTATAGGATGATTATTTGGAAGTTAAAGTAAAATTAATGAATGATAATTTCTATATATTTGGGGGATGGGGTCACTTGTACTATGTGTGGGATTTGAGTGACTTACTTGAGCTAATTATTCTATCAACATGTGATTTGGAGTTTTATTACATTGTAATATCTCTTTTTTACCTTCCTAAGTGAATCTGTATTTCCCATGGATTATAACATATTCCTAATCACATTAATTTATTGCATTACTTTATTTTTATTTAATTTAAATTTCATTTCATGTTACTTTTAGACTGTCTATTTTTAGTGTTTCATAAAGGTTTCATAGGGTGTGAGTTCAGGTTTTGTGTCTATGCTATGAGGGATTTTAATTATAGAGACACATTCTTGTGAAAACTTATTTCTCCTAGACCTTTGGTTTCCTTATTTTTCATCAAAATACAATAGGTTTGTTAATAAAATTGAACTATGTTAATGGAAACTAGTGGTATCAAATATTTTTTTGAGTTATGAAGTGCAGGAAAAAAATTATATTTATAAAGGCTGAGATACTTTCTATTTATACCTTTTAAATTCATTGATATTTTTCTATATTTTGAAGATGGTTTTGTAAGATATAAAGTTAAGTATATAAAAGTTTTATGGAATAAAATTTTGATTTTTTAAGATTCATTTTGAATTATAATTATTCTAGAAGGACCTTAATCTCCAATTGGTTAGAAATAAGTTAGATGGAAGGGAAAATTATCATCAAGAATGAACTTAGAGTTTTATAAATGATGTTATCCCAAAATTTGGACTTCAATATCTATGATGTTGGAAAAATTTTAAAGTTGATGAAAAAACTTGTAAATATATATTATTATCCTTTTGTTTCATATGTTATATCGGACTCAAGATAATTGGGTCATTTAAATTAATACTTCAGTGATTAGGTACTTTTTGTTGATGTGCTTTCTTTATTTTGGATTTTTTTCTAAAATATGGGTTTGGTTATTGTTATTATGAATTTTAGTTTTATAATAAGGAATTTATTTATAGTGGTAAGAACTCCACTTGCATATGAGGATTCAATTTCAATTTAATGAAGTTCTTGTGGAATTTTTGAGTTTATGGAATTTTTCCCTGGTTGTGTTCATATTTTCTTGGTAGGAGGTCTCTAGGACTTTATGATGAAGTAATTTTTTTATCATAGGGTCACATCATTATAATTTGGTAGAAATTTTAGAAAATATGATTGGATTAAAATTTAAAACAATATAGTGTGTTCAATTGAAATTGATAACTGAAAAATTTATATGTTTTAAATTTTTTGGTCAATTGAAAATAATAAAAACTATAATATTATTTATGTTAAGGGGAAAATGAAATGTGTGGTTAATAATAATAATAATAATAATAATTTTAATTTAATTGGTAATGTAAAAAAAATTATGAAAACATAATTCAATTATATATATATATATATAATATTATATATATATGCCAACGAGCCTGAACCCTAGTGGTACAGGCTCCTGCTTGGCATCCAAAATACCAAGGATCAAATCCAGACAAGGACTAATTTCTGGGGGTACTGTAGCAACATTGTAGTAGGGAACTGTAGCAGTGGAGAAACTGTTGTGGCGGTGTCACTATAGCGGCAGAGGCACTGTAGCAGGGATTGTAGCAGAAGTGGTATTGTAGCAGGTACTGTAGCAGCCCGAGTATTGTAGCAGTACTATTCACCGAGGGGCCCCTTGGGCCAAAAAAATGAGCTTTCAAGCCTAGTATTCAGGCCACTTGGACTTGGAACTTTAGGCAATGTAATGGGTATCCCTCTACCCATTCTAAAGAGGTATTTTCTTTAAATAATAAAACGAGGCTTCAGTCCCAACCTTTAAAAAAAATATTATATATATGTGTGTATATATATATATATTGGAATATATATATATATATGAGGTTTTAATAATTATTACTAATTTAGTGATAATAATAATGGGATTTTATCATCATCATCATCATCATAATTTAAATTTCAATTGGCTATTAAAATAAAATAGAAAAATATAAAAGAAGGATAGGTGGGGATTAAGTAGAGTTTAAGGGAGCAGGATGAAAATGGGGAGGGGGTGACATGCATATCCATGACCATAACATGGGTTAAGATTAAAAAATATATAAATAAAAAATAAAAAATTGGGGAAATACAATAATAGAATAAAAATAATAAATGAAATAATTAAAATTGGTGAAGGCTGATGTTCATAGTAGCAGCTGCATAGGGGTACCCCCTCTCCATCTCTTTCACCCCTCTCTCAGTCTCTTCTCTCCCATATCTCTATAAAAACTATTTTATATTTCCTCATCAGTATATATGCTAATAGTGATTGAATTGACACATTGTTATTGGTGTTGGATTCATCTCGATGAGTAAAAGGTAATAATAAAGTTTATTTTCATAGGTAGTGAGGTATGCTATACATATTTAATTAAAAGAGAATTTTGGTTTCTTAGTGGTTGGGTTTTCATTTTCATATTGTAATGGAGGTATCAATAGGGAATTTTCATGCTACCTCTTATCATTTATGTCGAGGTATGAATCTCAGTGGATTCATTTAGTATTTTTAGTGTTTTTTTTGGTTTAATTTCCCATAAAATTTGGTGTATTGTTTAGGAATTTTTTGGATTGATATTGAGAGTTCTTCATGGGTTAGTCAAACCTCCTTCACTTGTATTTTTTCATAATTGGTATATCCAGTAATATTTGAATTGGTCATTACATTGGGGAAATTTTTTTGGAGGTTTGGATTATGAATTTTAAGATCTTTATAGTTAATATAGGTGATTAGGGACCTAGGGAAGGTCTATATGAGCTTAGAACCGAGTTTGGGGTCATCGTTTGAAGTATATAGATAGAAGTATACATTTTAAATTTATAACCTTTTATTTAATTTCTTATTGGAAATATTTTTTAATTTTTTTAAAAAATACACAAAGAGTATATAATTAATATTTCATGAATGTCTTATTTTCTCCTTTGGTATTTTATGTGATTATAGAAACATTTTCAGGTTGAGTGATAAAATAGTTTTCTCATATATTCTTGTGTCTAATAAAATGATTTAATTATTTTTATAAATAAATACTATCTTTAAGAGGAGTGTATTGGTTCTCTAATATTTTAATAAAATGATACCTATAGTTTTAATAGAAAATGATTTATGAGTGAAGGATTTTATTGAGTTTCTTGATTAATGTTTAATGTTTTGATGACTATATGATGCACATTATCAGGATTTAATTATAATATGGTTTTAGATGTGGTTGGTTTGAATTTATAAATGGGTGTGGTATTTTAAATGAAATTTCAAAAATATTTTTCAATGGACTTTTACTTAAAGAAGGTAATTTTCATTGAGTTTTTATATGACTGTACTCAAAATCCCAGTCAACACTTTATAAAAGGATTTTATTCAGCATGAACACACACACACATTCTCATAAGTAGTGTTGGAATTTTTTGAGATATGAATCTTCCCTAATAGGGGATATTATTCTTATATTTTATTATTAGTTTTAAAATTGATGTTTCTTATGTATTATTTGATGAAATAATTTTTTTAATGATGGTTATTTTTATTGAATAAATATAGTTCGAATCCCCAGTTACTTTGGTAGGAGAACCCAGATGGGATAGGGTCTCCCACCACCACCAATTCTAGTGAATTAGTTTATGTGGCGCCCCCACTATCTAGGGATATATTTTTGTATCCATTCAAATAATTGAGGATAGTGCCCTAATTAGTTATGTAGAATCTTTTAGTGAATGTTGACTTAGTTCGACTAGAAGTTTTCAAATGATAAGAGTTACTTATTTTCTTTCTCTTGAGTAGTGTTATTGATGTTCATGTTTGATCAATTTTATTTTTCTTGGGTAGTGTTCCCATAGTTTAGTTTTGGATATATTTCCTTGTTAAATTGATATTATTATCATTAATTTTTTGTTTGGTTTATTTCATATGAGTGAATACTGTTACTATATATTTTTATACAATTGTTTATGTGTTCTTATTATTATAAAAATCCTTATATATGTGTAATTAATGTTTTGAGACCATTACTTTATCAATGTTTTGAAAATTAAGAATTGTACTTTTTAAATAAAGTTTATAAATAATAAAATTTCCTTAATTTCAAGGATTTATATTTATTTAGAAAAAATTAAATTTAAAAAGGGATTTATATTATTTATTTTAAATAATATAGAAACTATATCTTTGTAATTGTATCTTCAAACAAGAAATAAGATAATTTATTTTTAAAAGGTTAGGCTTGTATTAAGGAGGGAGGATACATACAGGGATTTTATGATCATGAATATTTAATATTTCAGTTTTGATGCATGTTTTTTTATTTTGCGGTTAGCCTCAGGTTTTATTCAGGTAATTTGGTGGTAGTTCCAAGAAAGGGATTTTTTAGTTGACACATAGAGGTTATTTAGTTATGGTATTTATTTTAATTAACTCTAAGTAATTTTATTTTATTTTTTTGTGCCATGTTTTTTTTACATTTGGAATTTTAGGGATGATTTTTATTTTAGTTTATGAGTCATGTTATATGTTTTCCCTATTTTTTTATTTAAATTTTTGGAACTACTTATTTTATACATGTGATCATCCGATATATAGAGTAGTGATGCCAAAAGTTTAAGGACAAGTACTATATTTATTCATATTTTCTTTAGGGTAAATTGTTCCTACTTAATGCATTCAGATGCCATTGGCACTGTCACTAGCTTGTGGGGATCAAGAATTCCCTTTGGTCTATGTCATGGGATGGTTCGAGTACTAAACTTTGTGGCGGTCCAGGTTGGTTTGTGAGAAAATTTTATCATTTTTCTCAATTTGTGTCTATACTATTTAGGAAGTTAGGTTGAAAAAATATAGGATTGTGTGAGATCACAAGGTAGGTGTGAAAGAGTGCTTGATCAACACTATTATAATAAAGGCTTGAGTTTCTAAGGGAATTAAGGGATATTTAATTTTAGTTTTTTGTTTGATTAACAATTCTCTATGTGTACAATTATATTTTAAAAATAATTTTTCGGAAGAACCAAAGAGATTTAAGGGAAAAGTGGCATAGGTTGTAGACTATGCAGCTAGACCATGTGCCTCAGAAGGGTATAAATTTTTTTCTTTTCCATTATTCATGGGTTTATAGAGGATGTTTTTAATTTTTTTAATTAAATATGATAATTTTTATATGAATTGAAGTTACATTTTGTTACTTCATGTATTTTAGAATTTTTATTAATTGAATCTTGGATATTGATGCTACTTAATTTTATAGAGATTTCATTTTTATGCTATAACATTAGGTAAATCATTTTTGAAATTTCAATTTATGGGATAGATTTTATAAAACTTGAGTGATATTGATAATGAAATAGGTGTGTGTCCTATTATCATGTGTTTATTTTTATTGGAGAGACATTAAATAGATGAACACTTTTGTTTAAAATTGTTTTTGAATATTTTAAAGTCATGATAAAAAATAACTTTTTAAATGTTTTTTAGTGTATGTTTTTTTAAAATAAATTAGTTTTAACATGATGGTAAAACCTTTTAAAGAATCCGTAGAATAGTTTTTAATGTTCCTACTTCACTAAATGGTTTTTGGCTCATTCCCATTTCTCTTGAAAATAATTTTTTTATTGTTTGGTTTATAAATTTAAAATTATTGGTTTATGGTGAGTAAACATAAAATAAAATGAGCATCATTTAAATTTAAATGACACCTAAATACGCCACATAGCATGTGGTAAATGAATTATTTTTATGGTAACCAAATTTGGAAAGTGGTTTCTAGTTAATCTAATGGATTTAGCTATTTTAGAAACTTGATTATTCCATATTTTTAGCTTATAGGTGATATATCATTGATGGGTTTCTTCTTGTTTCTACTTTATGTATTCCTTTAATGAGTTAGTATACCCATGTGTTTGAGTATAAATTTAATCTTTCCTATTTTCATTTTTTTTTAAAAATGGGTTTGAATGTCAGTTTAATATTATCTATAAAAAGTGTTGTTCCCTATTTGATTTAAATAAAAAACTAGTAATTTTTTATTTAAATATGGGAATGGTTTCTATTTTTTTAATTTTAAAATTTTCCATCATTTTGGAGATATTTTTTATGTTTGGGTTTTTTATGTTTTTGATAGGGTAATATTTAATGTGTTATATCAGGCTGAAGAAAATTGATCTGTTTGAATTAACACTTTTGTGATTGGGTTATTTTTATTGATGGTTTATTATTATTTTGGCTACTATTATTATGAATTTGGGTTTGTTTATTATTCATATGACTTTTAATTTTGGATAAATCAATGTATTTATGGTGTTGAGAATCCCACTTGTGAATGAGGCTTCAATTTCAATTTAATGATGTTCATGTGGAGTTTTTGAGTTAATGGAATTTTCCCTTAGCAGTGTTGGTGTTTTCCTGGTATGAGGTCTATAGAAAATTATGAGGAAATAATGTTTTTATGGTTGATATATTGTAACAAACTATGTATTAATGGGTTGGTGGAATTTTGAGAAAATACTATTGAATTAAACTTTAAAAGAATATTTTTTGGTTCAGTTAAAATTGATAACTAAAAATTTTGTAAGTTTGATATTTTTTGCTCATTTGAAAATAATAACATTGATAATATTATTTGTGTAGATGGAACAAAATAAATTTTTGGTTAATAATAATAATAATAATAAATTTTATTTTAATGAGTAATGTTAAAAATATTAAAAATGTAATTCAATTATATATATAATATATATAAATGTGGTTAGATATATTGGAATATATATATGAGGTTTCGATAATTATAACAAATCTAGTGATGATAATAATGTGATTTTATCATCATTATCATCATCATGATTATTATTTAAAGTTTAATTTGTACTTGAAAGAAAAGAAAAGAAAATATAAAAGGAGGATAGGTGGGGTATGGGAAGTGTGTAAGGGAGTAGGAAGAAAACGGGGAGTGAGGGAGGGGGGGGGGTGTAGGGGAGATGCACAACCATTACTGTATCAGCCCTTGGTTTGCGGTATGTGGCCTTTTTATGCATTTTTATGCGTTTAAAGTGCATGATATGAGTTGGGAAGAGGTTAGGAGAGTTAGGAATAGTTTTGAATGAGTTTGGAGACTTCTCTTAGGGATCACGGTTTGAACACGGTTAGTGGAAACCGTGCGGATTCCCTAGAAAACTGTGTAGGAGGAGATAGTGGGATTCACACAGCCTGCGTACTGTTTTCCAAACCGTGCAAGGAAACCATGAAGACCCTTGCTCTCGAGGCAGTAGCATGCGCACGGTTAGCGCACGATTTGCCAAACCGTGCAGACTAACCGTGTGATCACTTAAAAATAGGGTTTTAAAACACTGGCTCAATCGAGCTCACCTCATTCCTCTCCAAACTTTCTCCCACTCAAAGGTCACTCAACATTTTCAGTTCTCAAGTGTTGGAGGGGCTCTTCCACTCGACTTGGAAGCATTTTGAAGAGGTTTCTTGGCGGATTGAAGGTGGTTTCTCCCGAGTAAGTCTCTCCTCTTGGTTTCCTTGTGTTTTCCTCTAGATCTACATCCCTATCATTCTTTGTTTTCTAGATCTACACTTTTTGTGTGTATATCTAGGGTTTTGGTTGCCTTGGATGATGATTTTAAGGCTTGTGAATGTTAGGGAAGGGGATCTAGAGAGGTTTTGGTGGTGCGTTTGCTGGATTGGAGGTGTGGTTACTCGTGGGTCGATTTCTCGGGAACCCCAAAGGTATGTGGATTATCTCTCAACTCCACTTGGTTAGAGCTAGTGGTTTTTGGTTATAATTAATTTGGTTGGCTTAAAATTAATTGTGTTTTGATGTGCAAAGTTGGTTGAAAATCCATTTGGGGATTTTTGGGAAAATGGGGGTTTATGGTGAAATGCTTTTGTTGTGGATTTTAAAATGGAGATTTTAAAATGGGATGCTATGGTTGATTTATGAAAATGATTAATGGAAATGGTTTTCAATAAAGAGGTTGTTTTATTGAAATGTTGTTTGTCAGGGAAAATGATTATCAATAAATGGGTGATTTATTTAAGTGGATTTATATGTGATGGAATGGGTTGATTGCATGATGTTGTGACCTTGGTGGGTTATATGCTTGGTTTGGATTATTTGGAATGTTGTGTGGAAGTGGCAAGAAGTACCACTATAAAAAGGGGATAGATAGCGGACATAAGGGCCACCATCAAGGATAAGTGGACGGGAAGTGCCACTTGGTGTGAATGGATGAACGAGTTGGATGAATGCTCCACCGTTTGGTTGTTTTGGTTGTATGTTGTACATTTCTTGTAAGTTGTAAATTGTTCTTATAGTGTGTAAATGATGAAATGGATTGTGGAATGTTTGGTTGGATTTACCTTGGTTTCTTGGTTTGGGTGTGATGTCTTGGTAAGGGCATATTTGGCTTATGGAAATGGTTGTACTTGTGATTATTTTATATAAATTGTTTTATATAATGTGTTAATGGTTTTATCCTAGTGGCCTGTGTAGGGAAGTCATTTGGGGAAATCCTATTGAGTTTTAGTACTCACCCCCTACTTTGGCACGTTGGTGTCTTTGCAAATGTTGTGTGCTGTGACATGGGAAAAGGTAAGGCATCACCCACCTTTAGTGGTTCATCATGTTGTCTGGGTGGAGATTAGAGCATTGAGCTTGGTGTGGAGCCATGGAGTGTGCCTTAGCTTATTTTGGGTATTTTGTTGAGCCTTCTGCATAGTACTCTGATATGGTTGGTTGTATTGGTTTTGGGTTGAATTGTGGAACAACTTGGTTGTCCTTTGGGAATAAATGTTTGAATTTTTTGGTTGACATGCATCATATAGTGAATTATAGTAGATGGTTTGGTTGGTATTTTCTTAAGGGAAAATCGTTCCCCAATTTTTTCTCAAAGCCCTCAGTATTTATTTCCAGCCTTTGGCGCCTTGGGAACATCGCTTAAGGCCAATTAACCCTCATCTCCTCCTCAATCCAATGAGGTAGGGCAGGGTGTTACAAGTGGTATCAGTTTGTTCGGTCCTTAGTTTTCAAGTGAGAACAGTTGTTTGGTTGCTTTGGAACCTTATTTTGGAGTTGACATTCGTTGTGGTATATTTCTTGACTTGAGAGGATATCAAGGCATAGGAATTTCAGAACTTGGAATTTATATCATAAAAGGACGCAGATAACCCTTTTATGATGAAATTCAAGTTACCAGGGAGTTGGGTACATATGTGTTTCAGAGACACTTATAGGCATTGGAAATCTCATTGTTGTGGGTGTAGCCAATGAGATGTGCATGACATATAAGGTAGAAATGAATTCCCTCTAGGATGCATATTTCATTGGGGTATAGTGATTTATGATGTGATATGAATGTATGGATTTTGATAAATCTGAATTGGGTTTCAAAACAGAAGGATTTAAAACATAGAAACTGGTGGTATTTTGAAAATGGTTTGGTTTTCAAAAATGGTGAAACATGGTAAATGTGGAAAGGTGGAAATACTTTTTGTCATAGTATTGTGTAATGTGATTTGAAATGGGATTTCATGATGTCTACGGGATTGAGACTCATGGTTGTTTATTTTCTATTTATAGAAATGGAACTGGGTAGGCGTCATAGAGACCAACCGGAGGAGGCTGCTGAGAATGTGGTAGCACCTGAGCCTCAGGTGAACCAGTAGCTAGTGCAAAGCATAGTGCAAGATTTTTATGCTGTGGAAAGTGGAAATAAAATGGATGAACCAAGGAATTTGGATCATGTGGTTTAGCTTCAAAAGAAGAATCCACCCATCTTCAGGGGTGATTCAGAGCCGGAGAGGGCAGAAGCATGGTTGAATAGAATGAGCAAGATTTTAGAGTTCTTGGGAACACCGGTAGAGTTAAAAGTGAATTTGGCCATGTATATGTTGAAATATATTTCCCTTCAGTGGTGGGAGTTGGTAGTCCAAGTTGGGACAGGCTAGGGTGTGACGTGGGAAGGCTTTGAGGAATTGTTTAATAAAAAAATTCTACCCACATATGTTCAGAATCCAGTGTATGACTGATTTCATCAATTTGAAGCAAGAGCTTATGTCTGCGACAGAGTATCCAGCTAAGTTTATGAACTTAGTGAGGTTTTCACCTGAGGTGGAAGGTAGTACATTGTTGAAAGCTCATATATTTGAAGCTGGGTTAAGGCAAGAAATCCGTTCAAATATTGTAGTACTGTGTATAGATGATTACATAGAGATGGTGAATAGAGACTTGGTGGCTGAGCGAGATCTAGTGGGTGCTCCGGGCAGAAGAAGCATGGTGGTACCCATGGGGAATAGTGGGAAATATAACGCTGGGTTCAAGCGAAGGAGGGACACTTATTCCCAGGGTGGGAATATAGCATATAATCCTATGGCAGGATCGATGAATCTTCCTATGAAGTCCCAAAGAAAGCTGGGATGTTTTTAGTGTGGTTCTACAAGCCACTTCCAGTGGGATTATACGGCAGAACCTCAAGCATGTCATAATTGTAAGTATATGGGGCACCTACAATGTTATTGTCAGAATTCTCCAAGTTCGGGTCCACGTGAGACTCCTCAGGGATCACAGACATCAAATGCTTCGACGGGACGGGGACATCAACACACCCCTCGTCAGCAGAGTAAAGTGGGTCATGGTGATTCTCATAATACCAGAATCACTCAGCATGGAAATAAAGAGCAGATTTTGGAAAGAAAACATGTGTTTGGAGCTGAGCATTTTGTGGTGGATGATCAGTCGGGACCATCCACGGTGTGAGGTACTATTCTTTTAAATTCTACCTTGATGAAAGTGTTGTTTGATACGGGTGCTTCACACTCTTTTATTGCTACACGTGTGATTGATTTTTTGGGTTTATGGGTAGAAAAGATTCCCTCAGTTTTAAGACTTCAAACTCCTTTGGGTCGAAGAGAGTATCGAGCCATCTTATGTAGAGCATGTGGTATTGTTTTGGGAGAGGTTGAGATAACCTGGAATTCCTCATTGCTTGAGATGGATGGGTATGATGTAATCCTGGGAGTGGATTGGCTGGTGGCGTTTAAGGACCACATCGATTGTAATGCACATAAAGTGGCTTTTACAACACACGATGGCGTTAGACATCTCTTTAGAGGAGAGAAGCATGAAAGGCAGGGTACAACGGGTTTGTTGGCACCAGCAGTGGGCACATTATCATATCATTTGGCAGTGTTCTCATTGGAATAGGTAGATAGTGTCAAGTAGAGTGTTCTTTTAGCAGTAGTGGATTAGTTCATGGATGTTTTTTCTGAAGAATTCTCTGGGTTATCTCCCATAAGAGAAGTGGAGTTTACGATTGATCTCCTTCCGGGGACCGGACCAATATCACTTCCGTCTTACCGGATGTCACCTACTGAATTATAGGAATTTAAAGTCCAGTTAGAAGAGTTAGAAAACAAATGGTTTATCCAGCCTACCACATCTCCGTGGGCAGCACTGGTGTTGTTTGTGAAAAAGGTGGATGGAGCTTTGAGGCTCTGGGTTGATTATCATAGACTTAACCAAGTTACGATAAAGAACAGATATTCACTTACACAAATTGATGATTTGTTCGACCAGTTGAAGGGAGACTATAGGTTCTCCAAGATCGACCTGAGATCAGGATATCATCAATTCTGGGTGAGAAGAGATGATATTCCTAAAACCAATTTCAGAAGTAGATATGGCCATTAGGAATATGTGGTTATGCCCTTTGGTCTAAAGAATACGCCAAAAGTGTTCATTACATTGATGAATCAGATATTTCAGAGATATATGGATTCATTTGTGGTGGTGTTTGTAGACGATATTCTAGTGTATTCAAAGACAAGGGTCGAGCATGAGCAGCACTTGGTGATAGTGCTGGGGATCTTGAGGGATCAATAGTTTTATGCCAAACTGTCAAAGTGTGACATTTGGATATAGGAACTTCGTTTTCTTATCCATGTGATTTCTGAAAGATGTGTTTAAGTGTATCTGGAATAGATAGAGGTTGTTATCTCATGGAAACCACCAAAGAATGTGTTTGAGATACAGAGTTTTCTTGGTTTAGCTGGGTATTATCGACATTTTGTTTGCGATTTTTCACATTTGGCTTCGCCGATGACATCTTTGACAAGAAAGGATGTTCCATTCCAGTGGAATGAATAGCATCCGTAGTGTTTCAAAGAGCTAAAGGTTCTCCTTAAATCAGCACCAATCTTGGTTTTTCTAGAATCAGGAAAAGGGTACGTGGTGTATTGCGATGCATCAGGATCAGGGTTGGGGCGTGTTCTCATGCAAGGGAATCATGTGGTTGAATATGGCTCATGATAGTTGAGAGTGTATGAGAAGAACTACCCAAATCATGATTTGAAATTGGTAGAAATGGTTCATGATTTGAAAGTGTGGCGTCATTATCTCTTCAGTGGAAAATTCACGGTATATACATATCACAAGATCTTGAAACAAATTTTCTCACAAACTATTTGAACTCGAGGCAAAGGAGATGGCTGGAATATCTCCAGATTTTTGATTTTTTACTTAATGTACACACCAGGTAAGGGAAATTCACTGGTGGATGCATTAATTAGAAAATCATATGCTCAGATGGTGAAACAGGTATCAGACCAGTGGCAGTTGATGTCAGTTATAGGCAATATGCGGTTGGAATGTGAGGATCGGGGCAATATGGAAGGCTTCTTTCTATTTTTTTTATCCTTAACTTGGTTGTCCTGGTTAAAGAGGCACACATATCTGACTCTGAGTGTGTGACCATGAGGTTGAGACTCAATGGTGGGGAGACCATTGAGGGTTGGAAACTGAATAAAGATTCAGTTTTGAGTTTTTTGAATCAGATGGTTGTACCAGTTTCTTGTCAGGAGGATCTTCTCAGGTATCATCATTCCAGGTGGTTTGTTCATCCTAGAATTCAGAAAATGTATAAAACGTTGAAAACGTAGTTCTGGTGGGCTAGTATGAAAATAAGTGTGGATGAGTTTGTTTCGAGATGATCTACTTGTCAGCAGGTCAAGGCAGAGCATCAGAGGCCAGTAGGAATGTTGCAGTCTTTACCAATCCCTGTTTGGAAGTGGGAGAAAATAACGATTGATTTTGTCACAGGTCTCCCAAGAATGGTCAGAAAGCACGATGCCATTTGGGTGATAGTGAATCCACTAATGAAGTCGGCCCATTTCATTCCAATTCGTGAATCTCATACGGTGGAGGATCTGTCCAAAATCTATATCCGGGAGGTGGTAAAGAGGAATGGATTTCCAGTTTCGATTGTATCAGATAGAGATCCAAGGTTTACATATTGTATCTGGAAATCCTTATAGCAAGCCCTTGGGACCCACTTGACTATGGGCACGGTGTATCACCCTCAGATGGATGGTCAATCCTAGAGGACGATAAAAACTCTAGAGGATATGTTGTGGGATTATGTCATGGATTTTTGTGGCTCATGGGAGGAGAATATCAAGTTGATCAGGAAGATAATGGAGATGGCTCAAAGTCGTCAAAAATTTTATACGGATCATCTTCAACAACTGTTGTCATTCGAGGTGAGTGATCGTGTTTTATTGAGGATCTCTCCTAGGTTGGGATATCGTCGGTTTGGGTAGTAGGGAAAGTTATCTCCGAGGTATATTGAACCTTTTCAGGTTCTTGAGAGAGTTGGTGATGTGGATCATAGTTTATCTTTTCCATCTAGGTTCAGTGTGGTGCACAATGTGTTTCATGTGTCGTAGTTTAAAAAGTATCAGTCGGATCATGACCATGTGATTTGATGGGATCATGTTGAACTAGAACCAGATTCTTCATTGGTGCATGTGCTAGTGAAGGTTGTGGATAGGCAAGAGAAATTCTTACATGGTAAAATCATCAGTTTAGTTTGTCTCTTGTGGCAGCATGGCCAGATTCAAGAGGAGACTTGGGAACGGGAGAAATAAATGGTCGAGCAGTGGCCCAGGCTTTTTCGGCAAAGGGTGGGTTCAATACTTTCTGAGGACAGAAAGTCCAATGGTGGGGAGAATTTAGCACCCTTGGTTTGAGGTAAGTGGTCTTTTTTATGAATTTTTATGAGTTTAAAGTGCATGAGATGAGTTGGGAAGATGTTGGGAGAGTTTGTAATGGTTTTGAATGAGTTTAGAGGTTTTTCTTAGGGAGCATGGTTTGGGCACGGTTAGTGGAAACCATGAGGATTACCCAGGAAAACGTGCAGGGGGAGACAGTAGGCTTCGTACAGCCTGCACACTATTTTCCAAACCTTGTGAGGCAACCGTTCAGACCCTTGCTCTCGAGGCAGTAGTGTGCGCACAGTTAGTGCACAATTTTCGAAACTGTGCAGACTAACTGTGCGACCACTTAAAAATCGGGTTTTAAAACCTGGACTCACTCAGGCTTGCCTCATTCCTCTACAAACTTTCTCCCACTCGATTCTCACTTGGTATTTTTGGTTCTCAAGGGTTGTAGGGTCTCTCCCACTCAATTTGGAAGCGTTCTGAAGAGGTTTCTTGGCGGATTGAAGGTGGTTTCTCCCGAGCAAGTCTATAATCATGGTTTCCTTGTGTTTTCATCTAGATCTACATCCCTATCTTTCTTGATTTTCTAGATCTACACTTTTTGTTTATAGATATAGGGATGTAGTTGCCTTGGATGATGATTTTAAGCTTGTGAATGTTAGGGAAGGGGATCTAGAGAGGTTTCAGTGGTGCGTTCGCCGGATTGTAGGTACGGTTACCTGTGGGTCGATTTCTCGAGAACCGTAAAGGTAGGTGGATTATCTATCGACTCCAATTGGATAGAGCTAGTGGTTTTTTGTTACAATTAATTTGGTCAGCTTGAAATTAATTGTGTTTTGATGTGAAATTTTGGTTGAAAATCCATTTGGGGATTTTTGGGAAAAAGGGGGTTTTATGGTGAAATGATTTTGTTGTGGATTTTAAAATGGAGATTTTAAAATGGAGATTTTAAAATGGGATGATATGGTTGATTTGTGAAAATGATTGATGGAAATGGTTTTCAATAAAGTGTTTTTTTATTGAAATGTTGTTTGGCATGGAAAATGATTTTCAATAAATGGGTGATTTATTGAAGTGGATTGATATGCAATAGAATGTTTTGATTATATTATTTTGTGACCTTGGTGGGTTATATTCTTGGTTTGTCTTGTTTGTAATGTTGTGTGGAAGTGGCAAGAAGTACCACTTTAAAAAGGGGATGGATAGGGGATGGAAGGACCACCATCAAGGATAAGTGGACAAGAAGTGTTGCTAGGTGTGAATGGGTGAACAGGTTGGATGGAATCTCCACCGTTAGGTTGTTTTGGTTGTATGTTGTGCATTTCTTATAAGTTGGAAATTGTTGTGCTAGTGTGTAAATGATGAAATGTCTTGTGTCATGTTTGGTTTTCTTTCCCTTGGTTGCTTGGTTTGGGTGTGATGGCTTGGAAAGGGCATGTTTGGCTTATGTAAATGGTTGTACTTGTGATTATTGTATATAAATTGTTTTATATAATGTGTTAACAGTTTTATCCTAGTGGCGTGTGTAGGGAAATTTGGGAAAATACTACTGAGTTTTAGTACGCACCCCCTGCTTTGGCATGTTGGTGTCTTTACAGATATTGTGTGTCGTGACATGGGAAAAGTTAAGGCATCACCCTCCTTTAGTGGTGCATCGTGATGTCTAGGTAGAGCTTGGAACATGGAGCTTGGTGTGGAGCCATAGATCATGCCTTGGCTTATTTTGGGTCTTTTGTTGATTCTTCCACATAGTACTTTGATATGGTTGGTTGTATTGGTTTTTGGGTTGTATTGTGGAACAACTTGGTTGTCCTTTGGGGATACATGCTTGAATGTTTTGGTTGGCAAGAATCATATAGTGATTGATAGTGGATGTTTTGGTTGGTTTTCTCTTAAGGGAAAATCATTCCCCAATTGGTTCTCGAAGCCCTCGACATTTATTTCCAGCCTTTAGCGCCATGGGAACATCACTTAAGGCCAAGTAACCCTCACCGCCTCCTCAAGCCAATGAGGTAGGGGAAAGGTGTTACAATTCCCATTTCATGGGTTAAGAAGAAAAAAAGAGAAAGGAAATATAAAAATGGAGGGAAACAGAATAATGAAAAAAAATAATTAAAAAAATTAAAATGGGAGAAGGGTGATGTCCATAGGAGCTGGTGTGCAGAGGTACCCCCTCTCCACCTCACTTATATCTCTCTCCCTATCTATTCTCTCCCATATCTCATTAAAATTTTTCTTATCTTACAAATTAAATATATCCTCTGATAGTGATTATATTGACACATATTTAGTGGCATTGGATCCATCTCAATGAGTAGAATGTAAGCTTTATGTTTATTTTGATAGGTAGTGATGTATGTTGATTAGATTTAATTAAATGATAATTTTGTGTTGTTGTTAGGGTTTTAATTTTAAGCTTGTAAAGGAGGTCTCAATACAATATGTTCTTACTCTTTCTTATAATTTATATCTAGGTTTGTGGCTTGGTGGATTTATTTAGGGTTTTCAGTGATTTTCAATTTAATTTTCTATTAGATTGGGTGTATTATTTAGGGATTTTTTTGGATTGATACCAAGAGTGTGTCATGGGTTGGAGGAACCTCCTTCTCTTGCGATTTATTATCATTTGAATATATATTTAATATTATAATAAGTTATTCCATTGTTGAATTTTGTTTTTTGAGGTTTTGTGTAGTAAATTTTAAGATGTTTATGGTTGGGATAGGTTCTCAAATAAACAGTGAAGGTCATTATGATCATAGAATTGAGTTTTGAGTCATAATTTGAATAGGTTAATCAATTTATAACTTTTAAAATTAAAACCTTTGATTTAAAGTATTATTTTAATTATGTTTTAAATTTCTTGAAAAATTATTTAGTGAGTATAAAATAAATCTTGCTTGAATGTGTTATTTTCTCCTTTGGTCTTCCACATGATTATAATAAAGTATTCAGGTTGGGTAATTAAATACTTTCCTCATATAGGCTTGTGTTTAATAAAATTATATAAAGGATTTGATAAATAAATGTGGTATTAAAGAGAAGTGTGTTAGTTCTATACTATTTTAAAGAAAGGATACCTATAGTTTTACTAAAAAGAGATTTGTGAGTAAATTATTGGCTTGATTTTACTCATATTCATTTGTTTTGATGACTATTTGATGTGTCTTATACATATTTAATTAATATATGGTTTTGGATGTGGTTGGGTAGAATTTATTAAAGGGTGTGTTATTTTTAAATGATTTTTAGAATATGGTTTCATGGCTTAGTAATTAAATATGGGATTTGTGATTGATTTTTCTTAATATTTTCTTCAAAATCCCAATCGACACTTTAGAAAAACATTTTTTTCGATATACGAAAACAAAACTCTCACAAACACATGTACATTCTTATATTTTTTTTGAAATTATTTAAGATATGTCACTTCCCATATAGAGGATGCAATTCTTATATTTTATTATTGGTTTTAAAATATATGATTCTTATAAACTGACTGATGAAATTTCATATTAAAGGATGATTATTTATATTGAATGAATATACTAGGAATACTCATAAACTTAGATAAGAGAACTTGGATAAGATAAGATCCCATACTACTAGCCTTGCTAGTGATGTAGTTTATGTGGTTCTCACATTGAACAATGATGTATTTCCATATGTATACCACTAATTTATAATACTGACCTAATTAGTGATATAACATCTTTAGGTGAACCTAGAGTTTGTTATATTAAGATTTTTCCCATGAAAATAATTAATTATTTTCTTTCACTTGAGTTGTGTTAGTGATTTTAATATTTGATAGATTTTTTTTTATTTTTTAGTGTTTTCACAGTTTACTTTTATCCACATTTCCTTATTAGATTGATATTATTACCCTTAATTTTTATTTAGTATTATTTCACCCAAGTGAATGTTTTTGTTGAATATTTTCATGTAGTTATTAATGTGTTCTTCTTATAAAAAAATCTTTATATGTGTTCACTTTATGTTTTTAGAACATTCCTCACTAATATTTTAAAAACCAAGAATTATTTTTTAAAAGAAAGTTTGTAAAAAATTAGTGTTCATTTTTTTTGGGATTTAGATTTATTTGGAAAAAATGATTATATAAATGAGATTATATAATTTATTTTAAATAAAATATAAGTCATATACTTATAATTATATCTTCAAACTAGAAAGAGAAAAAATTATTTTTAAAAGGTTATATATGGAGTGGGGAAGGGGGATACCTACTGATCATTCATGCCCATGCCTATTTAACATTACAGGTTCAATGTGGGATTTGTTTGGTTAGTGTTTGGTCTTGGGTTTCATTTAGGAACATTAGTGGCGGTTCCAAGAAATAGAGAGTTTGCTTGACACATGGAGGTGATTCAATTTTGGTCTTTATTTAACATACATTTCATACTTTTATTTTCTTTTTTTTGTTCCATGTCATCTATTATGTTTTTAATTTTATAGATGGATTTTATTTCAGTTTATGAGTTATTTTATATGTTTCTTCATTATTATTTTATTTTATTTTATGAAATAATTATTTTATGCATGTGACCATCCAACATATAGAGTGTTCATGCCATAATTATGAGGGTAAGTACCATGTTTATTATTATTTTCTTTAGTTGAAATAATTCCTACTTAATGTATTCAGAAGAACTTGGAACTTTTCACTATCTTGTGAGGACCAAGAATACCCTTCTTTACATGTTATAGACTAGTTCAAATGACAGACTTAGGGACTACCTAGGTTGGATCATGACAATATTATTTAAAATAATATTACATTTCTTATTAATTAATAAATGAAAGATTCCTCAATTGATTTATCAAACACATGAAGTTGAAGGTTATTGTGAAGACTGATCAAATAGTAATTAATACTTTGTTATGCTCCCTTAATATGTGCTTAAAATGTATCAAAGACACCATAATAGTAATCCAATATTAAAATAACAAGGAAAATTCTAATCAGGTTTTGGTGCTCTTGGAAAATTCAGAAATAAATCACTACCTTTTCACACATTCCAACAATTGAAATACACTCACTACCCAATAAATTATGTTACTTTGTAGGAATACTACACTAGGTGGATATAGATCACAAGTTATTATCCTAACTAATAAATAAATAATACATTCAAAACCTTAAACACAATTGTATTAATGGTATTAAACACTCAAAAAAATTGAATTCAATTAATATAAGAGGGATTTTTTTAATTAAAGTTCAAAACTCAAGATTTACAATGGATTTACTTACCTTCCAAAATCAGTAAATTTCCCCCCTCTATTATAAGGGTATAAAATATAAAGGGGGAATATGAAAGTATTAAAAGATTAAAATGAGTATAAAATAAAAACTTAAAGTAACAAAAAAATAGAAAAAACTCTCTAGTGAACTCTTTATAGCGAAAAATATATTATTCATTCAGCCTCATGTTCTTCTTATAATCCCTAGGTTTATTCCTTATACCATTAAAATCCTCACAAAATCCTTGATTTTAATTTTTTGTGAAGTTTCATTCTCCCTTATATTTCTTTCCTTGCTATGATCCTATCTTCCCTGAAAATACACATCTTACTCTCTTTGTTATTGATTGAAATATTATTTATATTATAATACATGTAGATGCCTATAATTGGTTTCTTGAATGTTTATGTGGGATCCAAAATATTCAACATTAAGTTAAGATGATCTTTGTGAATTCCCTTTGACATATCATCCCTCCACTTATTTTTACAAAGGCATGATTTTTATGAATTGGTGATTATCCTTACGGTGTAAAAAAATGCTTACAGAGTGATATATTCAACCTTAAAAAGATATGTATACATTGTTTTTTATGGTTGTAGATATATTTATATAGATTTTATGATGCATATGGTGGTTGGATGATGTTTATTAAGATGAAGATAATGTTTGTAGAGATGAAATTCATCATTACTAAGGATGGATTTGGAAAAGGACTGATGTTTACACTAGATGGATAATGATTATGTATAGTACTAGATGATGCTTACTTATCCTGAATTAATGATTATAGAGACATGCCTATGAATTTTCTAATTCTTATGAATCACAAAATTCTCCAAAAACATATAAATTATTCAATACTTTGGAAATACGATCAAAACCAAGGGAAAATAAATATATTATTTATTCTAATAATTATAAAGTTAGATAAAATAAATTGAAATCAAGTTTTAAGATATTTTCATAATTAAACTAGGATTTTTTCAAAGACCAAGAAATGGAAAAATTGTCGAAAGATTGATAAAGGGGTGGAATTAAAATCACTGAAATAAAAATTGAAATATATGAAAATATTTTTAATGAGATAAAGTAGGAGTTATCTATATTTAACAAGAAATTTATAATGTATTTATTGAAAATGAGTGCATGTTAAAAAATTCTTTCAAATTTTTTGTGCAACCCTTGACATGAAAAACTCAAAGTGGTATCACATGTGAAAAGAATTAATGGGTTTCTTTGTTTTCTTGGATATTCATTATTATTTTCTACATAGTGTTATCCCATATAGACTTAGATTCTACTAACCAAATTATCATTTCTAAGAAGTTATATGAAGCTATCATTTTCTAAAATGATTAAGGTTGTATCTTAGAATTATATATGGAGAAAAATCTATTTTGAAAAAATCAAGTTGTAAAGAGGTGATATGTACTTACCCTTGCACATATTTTCAATAATAAGGAAAGGTAAATAATTCATTAAATCACACATATTGACCAAGAGGATTAACATTATTGAAAAAATACCCAAAGTTGAATATAGAAGAGGAAAATAAAGATTTAATTTATAGTGAATAAGTGAGGATTTCTTAATTATGAGAAGATATCCATATGTGTTTGGAAATAAGTGAATATTTGAGTGAGTTGATGATATTATAAATGGAATTGGAAGTCAGGGATGCTATTTGAAGATCTTATTTAGATAGTTTCAAGACAATTTCAATTATATGCAATGGTTATAAGGATTATTTATAATGATTCGTTAAAAGTTCTCAAGTATTAATGAATAAATATTTAAAACATTTTTCATATAAAGGTTGAAGAGTTGGGAGCTAAGAAAAATTAAGAATCTATGCTTAAATAAAGAGAAAAAGCTATCTAAAAGTGTGGAGAATCCATATAAAGGATTTTGATCTTTATGATTCATGGAATAATTAATAAAGGTTTTTAGATGAGGTTTGGAGTTGATTTTGAGTGGTTGATAAGCCCTTAGAATTAATTTAAGAGGTTCTTTAAGTATTTTAAGTACTTTATAATTTTGGTTCTTAGGTGAGGAAAAATATCTATGTATTTATCACTACATTGGACTTAAAAAGGATCACGAGTTTCATAAAGACCCTAAGATTTTTAAAGGACTATTTATTTCATAAGGATAAATTATTTTTTAAAGACCTTCTTTATTTTTTAATGATAATATGATTTACATAAGGATTAGAACGGTGCACTTCATTAGGATTAACACTCCGTAAGGATCTTTTTATAGTTTTCAAGATTCATAAGGATAAAACTACACTAGGATCATTTATCATAAGAGTGAATTCATAAGTATCTACTTTAAAAGGAACAAATGTTACTGTTGTTGAAAATAATTCCACATATGGACCTCAACACCATTGTAAGGATCACTCGGCATAGGGATCGTATAACATAAGGATCATTTGGAGACCATAAGACATCCTCTATATTTTTTACATGGTTTCATGTTTTTATCTTCAATTGTGATACCATAAGAAATAATCTCCCTTTTTTACCTAGTTTAAGACAAGATAAGGATCATTTGTTTCACCATAATGATCTTGAAACCATTGTAATGACCACTTAGCACAGGGATCAAAATATATAAGGAACATTTATGAAATTGAAAATATACATCTGCATTTTATAAGTATAATTCATAATTACAAAATCATTACTACTGGGGAATTTTTAAAGAAGATTGAGTTATAAAGGTTCAACAGTTTATCAACTTTTAATATTAGTGAAGCATGGAAATATTTAGTTTTATAAAACTGTGAACTATAAAGAAGTAAATAAATTCAGATGATGCACAATATCTCATATACATTGAAAAAAATATCACAATGGGAGATTGTTATTCTTAATGAGATAAGGAATCAATGCAAACCTTATTCAAGAAAGAGGGAAATTAAACATGTGAGATAATATTCCATGTAATAAAGAATGGATCTATTAATATGTGGTTGAATATTTCAAAATATTTAAATGTATTAGATTTTGTGGAGATTTGAAGAAGGAGATATCTTGGTCCTTAATGAGGATTTGAATTTAGTCCATGACTCATATTTGAATGACAATTAAAATTAGAAATTATCTAATAGTTTTGAATAAGAACATTAACATACTATTATATTCAATGATTTTATATATTTTTAATATATAAATAATATAGAAATAATATTTATGGTAATTTTTTGAATAAAATACATGGGTAATAAGAATACGTGGAGATGATAATTAATAATCTGATACTACTTCTAAGAGAGAATTCTTACTTGTATCAAATAGGGTAAATACATTTCATTTAGTACTTTCGTATGGATCAAAGAAGAATAATAAATGAGATCAAGAGGAGAAGTATCCAACACTACTAATACAGTGTTGAAACTTTGTAGAAGGTAAGAAGAAAGAACATCTTCCTATGAATTTCAATATCATAATATTTTCATGAGAAGAACATGATAAAGTACAAGAAATACCCTTTAATATCTAGATGAAAATAATTAAAATATAATAATTACAACATTTATACTGCATCTAAATATTAAGATGGTTGAAGACTTGTTCATGGGAGGTTGTAGGGGATCTTTGAAGAACTGCAGGGTGGTAGTATAAAGGCCTTATTAGGAGATGGATTGAATATTTTTTGTTTGATTAATCCGATGGGGTCTATTATAAATAACCCATTGGTATTAATCCATTACATTCAATTATAATCTAATGATTTCATAATATTGTCTGGCATGATTTTTGGGAGATAGATTGTACTTGTACTCATAGTGATTTATAGTGAAAATAAAGGTCTCATAATTAGACCCAAACCCAGTAAGAAGTAAGCTCCCACATTAATACCAAAACTTGTAAAAATTATTATTTCCTATGATTTTATTTCTTGTAATATCTGGGTAATGATATGAGACACAGGAAGAGTGGACCAGGATCTTAACCTATCATAGAGGCTGGTTTAAAAGAAATAAATCGTAAAAATAAAAGGGTTCCTTGATTCACCCTCCACCTCTAAGTTATCTTGTAGAACCTATTACTATAATAACATATTTCTATAATGGAAATTGTAAAGACCCATAAAATTCAAGGAAATTTTTTTTCTTAATTTTCTTTGGAATTTTACAAGAATGCAGTTTCTGACGACACCTGATTCCGAGACCCGGTGTGCCCAGAATCATTTTCCGAATTTTGTCTCGGGTACGTTCAGTGAACGAACGAGCGGGTTTTTATAACTTTTGAACCGGTGCTCGGAATCGAATTCTGAGGGCACCGATGGAATCTCAGCGCCGGTATTTGCTTAGAAACACCTTTTCTGGAGTTGCTTTTTCTTGGGAGTGGTTTTTAATTTTTGTGGTTAAGTTAAGAAAATAAAATAAAGTGGTGCGACAACTTTATTTTATTTCTCTTAAATCCACTTAAATCCACTTAAGCTAAGTTGAAGCAGATAGGGTGGAACCCAAAATATCCTACCCTCTTGGTAGGATATTTGTGAGGTGGGGCACGCACGAGCCCCACCGTTTCTTTCCCCCTAAGTAACGCACCCGCGAAAACTACTCTTTAATGAAAGTCAACTGGTGTGTTTTCTAAACTCTTAACGCTCCTATTAACTGGACAGTTAAGACGTTACCATTAATTCACTGAATTAATGGTTCATTTCTTAACTTGTTTTTCAAATTGTTGGCATGTAAATGAAATAAGACCAACACATGTCTTTCTTGAGGATTGCTCATTGAGAGGATTTTGAGAAGACTCTAAGGCTTGAGGTCTTCATCCTCCTTCGTGAAGAACGCGAAGAACGCGAAAAACACGAAGAACGCCGAACCCTCAGAGATCGACGACGCGACACCGTGTTCCGTGACACCGACGATTCTCCTTCCGCAACGCCTCTTCTGTGACGTTTCTTCCCCGCAACAATCTCCGATCATCAACTGCTTGAGGTAGGGGATTACAGTTCTCTAATTCTTTGTGGATTTTATCCTCAACATGGGTTTAAACGTGCAATTAAATCTGTGTGTTTTATTTAACCCTCAGAGATCGTCGATGCGACACCGTGTACCGTGACGACACGATGCCCCCTTCTGCGACGCGACGATCCTATTCTTCTGCGACGGTCATTCCCGCGAAGAACTCACGTCCGACGACAACGACGAGGTAGGGGTTTGTTTTATTTAAATCTTTGTGATTTTATACCCGCATCATTTGATTAAACTTTTTTTGTTGTGAGACTTTTAAAACTGCTAACGCGGTGGGTGCGAACTAACGAAAAAGTCCGAAATCACCGCCGCTTTCGTTCTTGGTGTGAAAAATGGCGTAAGTCGACAAAGTAGGCCACACGGGCAATGCGGGGTCCTTGCAGTGAAGGACGAACCCCGAGAGGACCTTTGGCGAAGACGACGTGAATTTCCGACCACCAGAGCTCGTCCGGTGGTCCGCAGAGCGAACCACCGGCGCGCCACACTGGCACGGCAGCGCCCGATGCGCCGCCGTGGAGAACCGCCGAGGATGAAGCCGCGGTGGCAGCAACGCGGTCCTGCGACCATGCGGGACCGGAGGAGCACGGGATGCGGCGGCCCGGCCGCGTCCGCTGGCAAGGGCGCCCCACACGGGGCCGCAGTTCTCTCATGCGGGGGGAAGCACGCCCCCCGCTCCGCTCGGCCGTAAACGGCTGAGCCGACCTGCCGGCCGGGTCGGGTCGTGCCCAGGCCAGGCCGGGTCAGACCCGGACCCGGTTCGGACCGACCCGGGGGGGGGGGGGGGGGGGGGGGTTGGGTTGGGTCGGTCCGGGACCAGACCCCCCGTTTTCAGACCCTTTTCGGTCTTTTGCTCATAACTTGAGCTTCGGGCCTCCGATCGATGCACCATCAGCGGAGATGCGATCCTTGGATCGAAGCGATCGTTTTGGTATATCGTACTCAAGGTTTCGGAGTACTTTGGGTTTGGCCGGGTCGGTTCGTACACGAAACCAACCGGGCCCTCGGAGCGGAAACGCTCATATCTTGAGCTACGAACGTCCGATTGACGTGCCGTCGACCTTGTTGGATTCCTCTAAGTGAGACAGATCTTTTGGCATACTACACAAGAGGTTTGAACGTAGGTGGAGTACGGTTGGGTTGGTTTTTCCTTAAAAACCAATCGAGCCCCTGGAATAAAAAAGACAATAACTCTCAGACCGGGCGTCCGATTGACGCGTCGTCTGCGACGTTGAGTTCCTGTTGACAATATAGAACTTTTGGATACATCAACTCTGGACTATGTGTCAGTTGATGTATCAGCCCCTCGGCTCGTGGAGCGGACCCTCCCGAGCGAGCTTTCTATGTGCGGGAACCCTAGAGCTGGATGCGACTGCGACTGTGATGACTACGACTGTACAGAGATCCTCAGTGGATTCGACGGCGACGACTACAACAATCAGCGATCCTACGTGCATCGGTGCTACAGATCCTTTGTGGGTCCGATCCTGTGTGGGTCAGCGCTCAGCGGTCCTGTGTGGGCCAGCGCCTACCGATCCTGTGTGGATCTGATCCTGTGTGGGTCTTTGCGGGGGTTAGTTACCTATCGATCCTTTGTGGGTCAGATCCTTTGTGGGTCATTGCGGGGGTTAATTACCTATCGATCCTTTGTGGGTCAGATCCTTTGTGGGTCATTGTGGGTGTTAGTTACCTATCGATCCTTTGTGGGTCAGATCCTTTGTGGGTCATTGCGGGGGTTAGTACCTATCGATCCTTTGTGGGTACAACGGCTTAGATGATTCAGTGGAAATATCTGATCATCTCTATCGTCATACAAAGAAGTATTCCTGTGTGAGCTGAATCCTGTTTTTCTTTCCTATGTGGATTGTGTTGAGCTATCATGTGTGGATTTACGTGTTTCTTTCCTGCGTGGACTGGGTTGTACTTGGGTTCAGATGTTGGAGCCGAACGAGAATATATGAATTAGGTATATGTATGGGCATATACCTAAGCAGTGTTGGATGTTACTTTGTGATTGTATCTTTCCTTTGTGGAATATCCTTTTTGGATTCTGGGAGACCTTCGGGGGTCTCGGGGTCCCTACTGAGTAGCTTATACTCACCCCTGCACGGGCTATGCCTGCACTACGTTGTGTTGGTTGCAGATGAAGGACAATGCTGATCGTGGTTGAGGCTTGCGGAGCAGGATGGTACCTGGAGGTGGACCACTGGGCGGGACGTACTCGGAGTGGTCGGCTGGACCTGAGGAGCAGTGGAGGCTATCTGTACCCACCCTTCAGGTGGGATTTCCAGTGGACAGCTCGACATTGCGGCTTTACTTTTCAGTTTCTGTTTTCCCTTCCAGTTGTACTTTACTTCCAGTTTGGGTTTGTATACTGGCCCACTTACTTTTCCACACTTACTGTTGTACTCAGTTTTTACTTAGTGTTTACTTCTACTGCTTTCTTGCTCTGTGGTGTTTGTTTACTTTACAAAGGCAATGCCTTCCCTTTTTACCGGGATTTACGCCTTGGTGCTAGTCGCCAGCCCCTGTCCTATGAAAGGCGGGCTTGGGGTAGTCATGGAACGGGCCCCGAGGACGGGTCGTGATAGAAATATATAAAGATTAAAAAACACTTATTATACATAACCCATGAAATATGCTTGTTAAGATTAAATAACATGACAAATAATGAAAATAGAGAACAATTAATTAAAACAACAACATAGATATTGAATTCAATGAATTATTGTTTTTTTGTTAATCCATGAAAAGTAAGAGTAATTACTTGAATATAATAATAAAATACTATAAAATCCTGATGGTTATGTATAAAGTGTTTTATTATTGAAATATATTGAAAACATAATTATAATTGTATATTAGAGATATGAAAGTGCCTAGATTTTTTTAAAAGTGAAATAACAATTTATTTAAAACCTATTTTGAGGTAGAGGGAAGATGTAAAAACATAAACTATGGATAATTTATAAAACCCAATTTTATAATAAAAATAATAATAAAATAGAATATTAAACTAGAATAGGGATCCAAACAAGTCAAATTTAACAATGCTTATGTCTCTTTTGATACTCCAAATTAAAAAGGTTAAATTGGAATAAGAATTAGAAATATTTGCAAATATTTTTTTGATAGTGGTGATATACTAAAGGTATTTCATGAAATAGAAATATGAATTTTTCTACACTAATTAGATGCATGTAGTATAAACTATGATAATTAAAGTCAACCAACTGTGTGTAAAAGATACATTGAATAGAAGATGCATTGTATAACACTGTGAAAGAGAAAAAATACATTGATTAGAATCTAGGTTAAAATACGTAACTCCATAATCCCAAATAAAATTATTAATTTATTACATTGGCACTAGATACAATTGATCACATCTCAAGTGATCAAATATTTTAGCAGTATTGGAAAACTGGGTTAATGATTGATTCTAAAATTACAATTGAAAACATAAAATGAAACATAGTATTTTCATTGATAATATTATTATGTACTCTAGAATATCATTTTATATCAATCATAGAACACTTCCTAACATCCTAGGTAAAAAAAAAAAACAAAATGTTGAGATCATATGTTCATTAATAGAATGCGTTCATCGAAAGATATCATAAAATAAATAAACTACGAATAATGTAGAAGGAAAAATTATAATTAAATAATTACATATAAATAATCACATGAACTTGAAACTATTCCATGGATGAAATAACTATTTGAATAATCACATGTAAATAAATAATTGATTTCATAATTATGGAATTTATAATGCAGAACATCTTAAAATTATTGTCGATGAATCATGCTAAGACATCTTACATAAATGGATAATGCCTTGTCCAAATACCCAACCTATTTTACATCATGATACCTACCAATTAATAAAGGGTATATGTAATTTCAATCCCCACATAGCACTTAATAAGTCCAATGCATTAATTATATGAATAAACAATGAAACTTAATTAATATGCCTTAATAATCAATAACTATTTGTATTAGAAGAACTAACAATATAACCTAAATAATTTCACTAGTCGAAATGATTATAATCCATAAAAATAAATATTTTTTATGGTATCATTAGATTATATCATTATTAAATAACAATATTCATTCAATAATTTATACATATATGAAAAACACTTCGAAAAGATTATTGGAAAATTTATTAAAGAAAATACCCCTTTCACTTTGAAATCATTTATTTTAAATTTAAAAATTTCCAATATATTAGGGAGAAAATTTTCTTTTAAAATAACTAATTAAACTTGTAAAGAAATCTTCAAATAAAAGAGTATTCATGATGGTGGTAAATTTAGTTTGTGTGGTGTATGTTAAAATAAAGATTCCATTTTAAATTTCAGTAAAAAGTGCCTTGTTCAAAAAATTACAAGAAGATTCATTTTTATTTTTTTTATAAAAAGTAATAAATGGTTAAAAATGAATTTAATAAATCATTGGAGAATATTAAAAACAATTTTAAAAATATCTTAAAGAAATTATTTTAATGGAAGAAAAATATTTCTGACCAAATAGAAAACAAAGCTAGTTTGCCTTAATAACACCCTTTTAGTCTCTTGAGTACATAAAGAGTGGAAAAAGAAAGGAATTTTTTTAATTTTTTGAAATAAAAAATGGATAAGAAAATAGATGAGGGTTAACATAGAGATATCATATACTTATTCCAAAATAAACTTAAATATAAACGATCCTTAATAACAACGATATTGTGAAATAACCACTTACCTTAGGTCCAACTTACTTTATAAGTGATTAATGACTCATTTTTAATAGATTTAAATTTATTATAATTCTATACCATAACTTTATAAATACTTTTAATATAATATATGATCTACTTATAACATTTTAAATTCTCCTTTATTTATACTTCTTTGTTAAAGTTGATGTTTTTAAGTGTTAATTGTTTTATTTTTCATGTTACTTTTAGTTTGGCAGTTTTATTCCTTGAATAATTCTCATGGTTCCATCATCTATAAAATGTTTTTTTAAAAGTTTGGGGCCGAAGCCTGATTTATTATTAAATAAAACTGATGACATCTTTAACAGGGTAGAGGGAGACCTATTACATAGCCCGAAGGCCCAGTGGGAATTTGGCCCATTACATGGCCCGTTGGCCCAATTTTTTGGACTGAGGCCCATTCTGTGAATAGTACTGCTACAGTACCCATGCTGCAATAGTACCACATAGTACCCTCCACTGCTACAGTACCCTGCCACTGCTATAGTGACCTTCCATCGCTACAGTGCCTGCCGTTGGTAGATATGAAAAATGATTTGCATCGCTTCATGGTGGTGGTAGACCACATGTACACATGAGTGACATTATCATTTTTTAATGAGTGGAACTGTTTGAAGGTAAAGGATTTATTATATTTTTAGAATAATAATTGTTTTATAATAATCATATATATTAATTAGTTCCATCATTAGGACTATCCACGTGAGGTGGTGATGGAAAATAAATTACATCAATTCGTGAGGTTGTAGTCCACCGTACACACGAGTGATGGTTTTGTTTCCCATTTTATGAAGAATGAAAAGCATAAATTTTAGGAAATAATAATAATAATAACATATAAGTATATGGTATATAATATTTTTATTCTATAATGGTTAATACATAATTGAAGTTGGTAAGAGAATAATAAAAAAGAAAGTGTTCAGTTAAGATGATTACCTCTTCTTTGAAAGTGACCATTTAAATATATTCTTAAGAACTATCATAATAGTATTTTAAGAAGAATCATACCTATAATTTTTGGATAGAGAAGTTGATATGATAATAATTATGGGTTTGGTTGATCTAGATGAATCAAAGTAGTGTAAATAAGGGAAAGTAAGGGTGTCTTTTAAAAGTGTGATGATGGATACACCTTGAATTTTTTAAAGTATTAAAATATTATTAAGTCATTTTCATGGGAAAGTGTCTCATAAAAAATTAAATATTGAAGATAATTATTTTTTCAGTTTACACATATGATTATAATGATTAATAATTAATGGATTAGAGGATTTTTTATGCTTGAATAAAAAATATCAACCTATACTAAATCATAATATTCATAAAATAAAGACATGTTATTTTACTCATTTTAGAAAAACATATTTGAGAAATTTAACATAATCCTCAATATGAATAAACCTTCATGTGCGTAAGTAATATATTAATTCCAAAACATGAATAATAACACTCATGAAAATGATAAAATAATATAACCTTTAAATTATAATAGTACTAGTTCAATATATATTATTTTATGATTCATCAACTAATTACTAAACCCTCAAAACTAATTAAACCCCAAAAATTAATATTATGTCTAATCCAAACATGGGTACAAAAACCATGTTTTCAACTAAGAAAAAGTTGTTTATCTTAAAAAAAATTGCTCGATACATTCTCATTATTACAAGATTCCCACTAGGTTTATTAAATTTTCAATTATTTCATTATAGGGTTAAGGGATTTTTAAATATCAATGAAAAATAAAAAAGAGTGCATAGGTATGGAATCAAATAAAGGTTGATTTCATGATAAAAGTACATACTATCATAACTTAATAGATTTCAACTTTATCTTTAGTAATTTCATAAGCTTGGATTTTCCACCATAGTATTTTTAGGTATATTCCATCATTTATAGAGTAATTTGATTGTGTAGTGGCCCATTTTCTTATAGTTAAAGCACTAAACATTATATTCTTCTTTATTACCCTTTAAATCACATGTATGATGGCCTTTAGCTCCACACTTGAAAAAAACTCCCATTCCCTTCAAGAAAGTACCAGAGTATTTATTTTCAAAATTATCAAAGGTTATAAGTTATATCCTACCCTTCTTTTCCTTCATCCCCATTATTTTTCCTTGGTACTTAAATATCCTCTCCATTTATTTATTTCCTTTGAAAATAAATGACTTGGATAATTATTTCTCTATCCGAATGGAACATGATATCATATTATCATATGATGTAAATGCCTAAGAAACTAGTTCCCTTATTAGGATTTAATTAATCCCATAAAATAAAAATTCAATATTACTTTTTGGATTATGTATATAGCACATAACATGCCATGATAGTCTTGTAAACCTTTCCTCATACTCAACAATACATTCTTCTTAATTGTGTCTTAGATTGAGAAATGTCATTTCCATATTAGCTCTTTTCTCAAGAGGAAACTATTTTTTGAAGAATATCCCCATAAATTTATTCCATTCTATTAGATATATCTCTCCCTATTACTTTGTATTTTTAATGAAGGACCACTTTTTATTACCATATTACTTTTAAAAAATAAACTTCCAGAATAACCTTCTTGTTATAACACGTTAACTGTTTTCAAGTAATTATACTCTCATTTCTTGTTTTACTCTTTAATTGGGTGTTTTAGGGACTCCTCAGGATGAAGAACATTTGTTTTGTAAAATGACCTAAAGTTTACTGATATTTGTTTTTTAATTAATTGAGTATGAGTATAAATGTGTTAATGGATTTGTGGGGTTATCCCTAAGTTTTGAGGATGCCTAAGTTGTTTTGAGTTTTCTTGTAAGAATATAATTTTTTTGATGTCTGTAGGGTAAATACACCCCATTTAATGGGAGTACATGTAATGTAAGTTATACAAGGAATATTCCATGAACTAGGTATAAAATGTTAATGGATTATACACTATGAAAAAGTTACATGCCATGTAATGTTAAAAGACCATGTTTTAATAAAAGGCGATCAGTTTTTTGGTATATCTGTGTCCTAATGATTACATGCCATGAAAAAGGATTACATGCTATGTAAATATCCCAAAAATGGATTTTAGAGAACTGTATGAGTGATATGTTTTTTCATTGATCCATTGGTATTGTTTAACTCAACCCTAGAATGGTTCTCTGATCATTTTGGGAGTCTCAATTTTATTTGGATTAATTCATTTGGTGTTGGATCATAAGGGTGGTTTCATTGCATCTCTCAGGGTAAGAGATCCTTTTGGATTCTTTGTTTCCTTTCATTGTTGTAGCACAATTACATTATGTTATTTGTTTTTTGATCCACCGTGATTTTTCTTCTTTAATCTCTCTATATCCATTGTGCTATCTTGTCCTAGGGGCCAATACTTTTCAGTTGTGGTGTGGAGGGTGTGAATTCTTGAGGTATGTGTTGTTTCCAATTCTCTATAGAAGCTTTTGTTGAATTGGATTAATTATGAGACATGTAGATTGATTATAGGGCCTTAATTTTTGTTGTTTGTTTCTTCCTTGTGGTGTATTATGTTGTGGGTGTGTGTGAACCAAGTTTTGAGATTGGTGGTTCCGTCTCTATCCTGTGTTAGTGGACTACATTGATCCTATTTTTGATAAATTGTTTTGTTAAATAAACTGGCATGATATGACTGATTTTGTGTGTGTGTGGAACTGGGGTTTTATACAACATGGTTTTAACCTAGTTTTGGTAAATTTAAAATGGTTTTAAAATCATTTTAAAATGGTTTTGTGAAATGGTTTTCAAAGAATGAATTGATTGAAATGATTAGATGATCTAGTGTGGGGTTTTCATATGGGGATTTCCTCTTCTCCCCAGGCCTGTTTTTTTAGGGAGATATTATAACTTTTGAGAGGTTTACTTACTGGGGTGTTATTATGCTCTATAAACTCGATGCATATGTATAGTTTCTTGATGCACACACAATTGTCTATGTTAGGTACGAGTGTCTGAGATATCTGGACCTTGTGTGATCCCTAGCGTGATGTTACTTGTCCTTCTGATTCTGAATTATACTATTTTGTTATACTACCATGGATTTTTATGACCTGTGATTCATGGTTTTGTTTATTTTGACATGATATAACTATTTTGATATATAGATATAAATTTATTTGAAATTTATTTACCTTCCTTATTTGGAATTTTGGGAAAATGGGAAATCAAACATTTTTCCCCGGTTTTGATATAAAAACTGTTAAACTGTTATCATTCCTTATTTTTCTTAATGTTTAGCATGCATGTATTATTTTTCAGAGAATTTATATGAAGCACCTGGGTGAGAGCATACTAATTCGATTATCTCACACCCCATGTACCCCTTCAATGGTGCATAAACATGGATATGTATTTTGATGCAGGGAAAGAAAAGGCGTCGTAGTGAGGCAGTAAGGTTTTCTATCAACTGAGTTAGGTAGCTGGTGGTGAGATGGTGGGAGTAAATGCATGATATAACATGGAGTAGTTGGTTTTTCTATTTTGGTAGTCCTTTGTGATTGGACATGTACTTAAACATTGTTTATAATATTTATTTGTTTGGTTTCCTCTATTTTTTTAGTTATGGAATATATTTATATTTTTGTTTTTATTGTCTATATTGTATATATGTTCAATGTTATTGCTTTAGGTTGGGAGAAATAATTCCCTATGGTTGTTTCTTGAGTCCTGGGTGCTTATCTCTAGCCTATGTGGATCGGGAATTCCATTCAGGTATGTGATTGGTTGGATAGGGTACCAGTTTGAGAGGGTATTTGTGTTGTTTCATTATAGTTTTGTATCAAAGCTGGTCCATCCTAAAGATTCCTTATCTTGTAATGTCTAGTATACTGAAGATAAGATTTTTAGAACTTGAGAGGTATGTTGTGATGAGTTCCTGGCCATCTCTTTCCATGAAGAGACTCAAGTTACCATGGGATGTTGGGATGTGAATCTCCAGTATTGAGTTTTGATGTTAATATTAGTTTTTTTATTTTGGTTATTCTAGTTTGAACTGATATTATTATATTTTTTGATCATTTTTTCTATTTTGGTGTAAAGTAGTATGCCTCTGAGGTGTGTTCTATGAGTTACATAGAAGGTTTTTACTGATTCTCCCTATGGAAATCCTTCTATGGATAAGAACATTATCAAGGCTATCATGTGGGGTATTCCATTCTGTTGACCAGATTGTTCCACAAGTTTTGAACATAGTTTTTGAGGTATACTCATGAGATTTTGGAGAAAGAGATTGATCGTGGGAGTTATTGCACAAGAAACCACCATCCTTTAAAGGTACAAATGAATCTTAGTAGGTGGAAGGCTGTCTTGTAAAGATCGATAAGATCTTTGACTTCTTGGATACACCTGAGACTATCAAGGTGAAGTGTACAATATTCATAATTGAGGGTCTGAGTGAGTATTGGTGGGATTATATGGTACAAGCGGATAGTGATGTGGGCTTAAACTAGAAGGGTTTTAAGACTCTATTATCCTAGTAGTTTTTTCCAAATTTGTTGATGATGGCGAAGTCTATGGGGTTCCTATATTTTTAGAAGGGGGATAATTTTGTGTCGATATACATCAATTGGTTTTTTGAGTTGGTTCATTTTGAACCAGTTGTTATGAAGAATGACCAGATGAAAGCTCATTGGTACCTACAAGTTTTGTGATCAGATATCAGATCATAGGTATTTATGCTAAATATTTCAACCTATTAAGAGACAATTTATATGTATATTAGGTAATAACTAAATTTATATGGAAATGTTGGATATTCTACCCTTTATCTTCCACCTAGTGGAAGCTTCAGTGGAACATTAGGGAAAAAGAGGGAGTGATAGGTTCATCAAAAGAGTGGTGGAGGTGGTTCTCACCAGCATGCCTCATTGGAACCTACAGTTACAACTAGTAGTGTGACTTTGACATGATATTAGTGTGGAAATTTTGGAAACAATAGGAATTAATGTCCTTCATATTAAAAGATGTGAAATAGTTCTGGATGTTATGGTTATCTACAACATTTCTGTCTAACCATACATAATCCTCAATATGTTCAGGGATCATCGACTCCAAAGGTTACTACAGGCCGATCGTATGCTTCAAAGAATATAGGGCTTTATCTATAGGCCTCAATAGTGAAGAATCTTCACACACTAGATTATTTTTCGGTGGAGGTAGATACAGGTCCAACAATAGTGAGAGGTACCATCTTTATTTAATATTAGATAATAGTTTCATTATTTGATACTGGTGCTTCCCACTCTTTTATATATGAAAATTTTGTTGATATGATTAAAATTTTGACTGAAATCACATCCTTTATTATGGAGTTATCAAAAATTCTTGAGAAGATGAAAGAGTATGGGTTTTAGTGTCCTTCCTGTGCACTATCAATAACTGATTCAATGCTAGTATGGGATTTTCTAATTCTCGATATAGATCTGTTTTACATCATCATCGATATGGATTGGATTGATAATAATTGAGATGAGTTTAATTGTTATCATTAGCGTTTCTGGACTCTTATTTCTGATGGGAGTTCATGAGTGTTTCAGAGAGAGTGGGATCTGAGGTCTAGTCATACAGGACCTTTTCACCTAGATCTCATGAGTTTTTTCTACAGTAGTAATTATTCCCTTATGAAACCTCTTATACTTTTAATCTTCTAACTATTTCTCAATAATTTCCTAATATTTTTCCAAATGATTTCATTTTAATTCCTCGATAGAGGGAGGTAGAGTATTCAATTGACTTGGTGGAAGGTACACAACCAATATCGATACCTTATTATTGTATGACACTGACAGAGTTGAAATAACTCAAAATTCAGTTGGATGATCTAGTGGTGAAGGGTTTTTTCTCCCAGTGTTTCTCCTTAGAAATCCCTAATTCCTTTTTCCAAGAAGGAATATGGTTCCTTCCAATTGTGTGTGGACTATTGAATGTTTAATCGGGTAATAGTTAATAAAAGATATCATTTTCCTTATATAGATAATTTTTTTTGACCAAATAATGGGGGAAAGGTGGTTTTAGAAGATTGATCTTCAATCACGTTATCATCGTATCAGGGTTCTGAAATCCAATATACCTAAGATATATTTTAAGAGGAGGTAGTGCCACTACAAATATCTTGTGATACCATTTGTTATGACTAATTATACTGCATTTTTTAGATTTGATGAATCAAATATTCCATCAATATCTTGACACTTTTTTGGCAATTTTTGTAGATGATATTTTGGATTACTTAAGATTTGAGAATGAGAATAAGAACTATATGAGTTTGGTTTTGGAAATCCTAAGAAGTCACCATTTTTGGGGAAATATTTTTAAATGAAACTTATGGATTCATGTAGTGAAATTTTTAGGTAACGTGATCTTTAACCACAACTTATCAATTGATCCTGAGAAGGTGAATTCTATTTTTTCATGAGAAGATCCATAATATGTCTTTGATATTTATAGCATCCTTGGACATTATGGATACTATATATGGATTTTCAGGTATTTGTCTAAGTTGGAATAACCTTTTACTTCTCTTACTAGGAAAGGGATTAAATTTATATGGGATAAATAATGTTAGTCTTATTTTGATGAGTTGAAATTAATTCTAACATCATCTCTTATTTTGATCTTACCTAAACCTAGTAAGGGCTATGTGGTTTTCTATGAAGCTTTTGGCCCTAGTTTGGGTTGTGTTCTCCTTCAATATTATTATGTAGTAGCTTAAGACTTTCTTCATCTTTGACATCGTTTGAAAAATTACTCCACTCAGTATTTATAACATGCCTTTGTTATGCAAGTTCTTAAGTGTTAGAATTACTATATTTTTGAGGAAAGGTTCACAGTCTTTTCTGACCATAAGAGTTTAATATATATCTTTTCTCAGAAAGACATAAATATTAAACATAGATTATGGGTGTAATACCTTTAGATGCGTGACATTGATATCATCTACACCTCAAGGAAGGAAAATTTCATTACAAATGATCTTAGTAGAAATGTTCTTTCACAAGATGTTTTGGAATCAAAGGAATGTTAAAACCTTTTTGGGATTTTCACTTAGTTGAATTTGGATGCTCAGGAGGATGTTTTAGGTATGGTTATTCCAAGTGTTTAGTTATCATCATCTCTCCTTGAGTTTATTATGTATACTCAGAAGCATGATTTGAAGTTTAGAGAAATTTGTGAAACCCTATATGGTGGGGAGATCAGTTTTGGTTTGTCTCTCTCTTTAGATGGTATTCTCAATTTTGGGGATTGGTTTTTCATTCCCACATTAGTGAGGATTTTGGTTTTTTATTTTCATAGTTCTCTATGGTCCATTCATCTAGGCACTATGAATATTTATTATGATATGATATAGAGATTATGGTGGCCAGGTATGATGTGTGACGTCACTTATTATGTGTCCTGCTATTACACCTTCCATCAGGTAAAGACATATTTTTTAAAAAATTCTTATTTTCTCCAAAATCTTCTTATTCAATTTTGGAAATAGTATGAGGTATCCATGGATTTTATTTTTGTATTACCATAGACTCCACAAGGTAGAAATAATATCTTGATGGTGATTTATCAATTGAAAAATTCATCTCATTTAATCCCAATCAAAGAAAATACAAAAGTGGAAGATATGGGTAATATTTATGTGTAGGAAATTATGAGGTTACATGGAATTACTTATTCCATTGTTTTAGATAGGGATCCTTGGTTTACTTTGAGGTTCTGGAGAAGTATCTAGAAGGTGATGGGGACTCAAGTCAGATTGAGTACAACTTATCATCCATAGATAGATGGTAAGACAGAGAGTGATATTCCAATTTTTAAGGATATGATTCATGCATTTATCTTAGATTTTGGTGGATATTGGGATAACCACATTGGAATGGTTGAGTTTTCTTATAACAACAATTACCAGTTGTAAATTCGAATGGATACTTTCAAGGATTTGTATGGTTTCCCATGTAGATCACGTCTTTATTAGGAAGAGGTGGTAAAATCTTCTTAGGTGGGACCAAGTTTGGTTTATGAAATATCTGTGAGGATTCAGGATATATATTGGTATCTGGTTGTATCACAGAGTTATCAAAAGTCTTATTCAAATCAACGACATCATCCTTTGGAGTATTCCATAGGTGACCAGGTTTTATTGAATGTTTCTCCTTAGTTTGGTCACTATAATATTGGAAAATAGGGAAATTTTTCTCAGAGATATGTTTGACCATTTGAGGTCATTGAGAATATTGAGAGGGTTACTTATCAGTTAACATTACTAGTTTAGCTGACAGTAATTCATGATGCCTTCCACATATCACAACTTAGGAATTACAATCCTGATCCCTTTCATGTTCTGAGTTGGGAAGATATTGAGTTAGATCAAGATGTTTTAGTTGTAGAGAATCCAATTGAGATTGTTAAATCTCAAGTGAGAGTCTATGTGGGTAGTATGTACTATTATTTATATTTTTATAGCAGAAAAAAATAAAATTCTCATGAGACTTCGGAGCACGAGTCAATTATTAAGGAGCAATGGCCTCACCTATTCACCAGACCTCATTCTTCCCCATGAATTATTTGGGATATAAAGTCTTATGGGGGGGAGTTTTTCACATCTTGTTAGCCACTTTCAAGTAATTATTTTGTCTTTGCCTATTTTCTTCTTTAATTGGGTATGTTTGGGGACTACCAAAGATGGAAAACAAATTCTGAGTAAAATGACCTAAAGTTCAGGGATATATGTTTTTTTTGAATTCATGGAGTCTAAGAATAAATGTGTTAATGGATTTTTAGGGTTCTCTATAAGTTTTGAGGACCCCAAGTTGTTTTTAGTTTTTATGTAAGAGTCTGCATTTTTTGTACTCTGTAGGAGAAATATAGGTTGTGTAATGGGAGTACATGACATGTAAGTTTTCTAGGGAATATTCCATAAACCTATCACACAATGTGAAAGGATTACACACTATTTAAAGGTTTCATTCCATTTAATGTTAAATGATCAGGTTTTAATAAAAATAGGATGATTTTTTCAACGTATCTAAGTCTTGAGGATTACAAAATGTGTAAAGGAATTAAAAACTATGTAAATGTTATAGAAAATGATTTTAGGGCACCAGAAGAGTGATATATTATTTAATTCATCTATGGGTTTTGTTTCTCATGACCTAGAAGGGTTTTCCAGTGATTTTGGGTGGCTCCATTCTATCCAGATTGATTTTTTCAACATTGGATCATTAGGACAATTGTGTTACATTTCTCCAGTTAAGAGATCCTTTTTGTTTATTCATTTCCTTTGAACAAGGTAGAAAGTTTTCATTTCACTATTGATTTTTATCTGTGGTGATGTTTTATCTTAATTATCTCAAGATTCATTATGTGATCTTGTTCCGAGAGCCAATCCTTATTGGTTGTGTCGTAGCAGGTGTGTGTTCTTGAGGTATATATCCTTTGCTCTTATCTACTGACACTTTTGTTAAATTGGATAAAATATAATATCTATAGATTTATTCTAGGGAATCCTTTTTTTGTGGTTGGTTTCTTTCTTGTGGTGGATTCCATTGTGGGTGTGTGCCACCCAAGTTTTGATGTTGGTGGTTCCGTCACTAGCCTGTGTTGGTGAACTATATTGCTCTTGTATTTGATAAATTTTATTATTAAATAAAATGGAATGATATTACTAATTTGTTTTGTGTGCGTGGAACTGTGTTTTTATAAAATATGGGTTTCCCTTAGTTTTGGTAAAAGGAAAAAGGGTTTCAAAGAATTATGAAGTGGTTTTGTGAAATGGTTTTCAATTCATGGTTTGATGGAAATGTCTTGATTAACTGTTTTGGAAAATATAGCACATGGGGAGTCTTGGTTACTTATATTGAAGGTATATTAATAGGTCTCATCCACTATTAGGGTGTTTTATCTTAGGGGTTTCCTCTTCTCCCTAGGACTGTTGTTCTAGGGACTTATCAGACTGATTGAGAGGTTCACTTTATTGGGTGTTTCTATACTCTGTATACTCTATGAATATGTATTGTGTATTGATGCGTACATGATTTTCTATTTTAGGTATGAGTTTTCTAGTTATCCTAACCTAGTGTGATCCCTGATTTTGTGTTTCCCGTGCTTATACTTTTGTCATGTATTGTTGTATTTTATTAACATAGATATGATATGATATGTGATGTATGATTTGGTTTGTTTTTAAATGATATATCTACTATTATATATGGAAATAAATTAATTTGAAAAAGATTTACCTTATTCGGAAATATGTAAAAAGTGAAAATTAAACCATTCTTCCTTGATTTTGATATAAAAACTATTAAACCATTATCATTACTTGTTTTCTATAAAGATGATCATGTTTGGAATATTGTTCAGAGACTTGATATCAAACACTCGGGTGAGACCCTACTAATCATATTTTCTCACATCCAGTTTACCCCTTTCATAGTTTATATACATGATTATGTCATTAAATATATGGAAAGGTAAGGCACTGTAGTGAGGTGGTGGGGGTTTCTGTCAGCTAGTTGGGTAGCTGGTGGTGATATGGTTGGAGTCATCCAACACTATAACAAGGAGTAGTTTATTTTCCTATTTTGTTAGTCCTTTATGGTTTGTACTATACTTGTAAATTATTTCTACTCTTGAGTTGTTTGGTTTCCATAGTTTGTTTTTAGTTATGGAATATATTTATATATTCCACTATTGTCTCTGTTGTATATATGTTCCATGTTGTAGGTTTAGGTTGGAAAAAATTAATCCCTCATGTTTTTTGATGCCAGAGTAAATTTATCCAGTTTAATGGGATTAGGATTGGACTTTGGGTATGTGACGTATTGGTTTTAGTAACATTTTGAGTGGGTATTTGGGTCAGTTCATTACACTTATCCTTTACATTACTTCTCATTGCCAAAAATATCTTTACAAGGGACTCTATTCGATATTCAACTATAAATGTATTAGTAATTACATTAAAGTATGAAGGTTTCAATTGTAGGATCTGATAAAAAATCAATGAATCATTATTTTAAGTAATAGTTTGTTTTATATGGTTGTGGTTATTTTCCATAACTAGGGTTAACTATCCTAATATAGTCATAATTTTCTCAGTTCCAACACAAACCATATTGGTTTTCTTCTTAGAGGAATTCATACATTTATTATAATCATTGACACATTTTCTAGTCCTTTCATTAGGTTCCATTTCGAACCTTTTTCATACATTATATTACTTCATAAAATTTTAAATCATAGTGTATAATTCAAATTCTGGTGAAATACCAAACATAAATTGAAAGTTTATACATATCTAATCTCAGAATCATAATCATAGTATATTTTTGAATATATTAAATTCCTAAAAGTATTTTTAAATCCTTCCTAATGGTTCATAAAGATCATATGAATAAACAAAATCATATACAAAAAGAGTTTCTATCCAAGAATATACTGTATGACCCAGTCATTGTGCACTGGGGAGAATCAAGTTAATACTCAATCCACCTACTTTAGGGTTGTTACCCCTAGGTGCATCTGTGTCATAGCCACTTTTCCTTTCTATTATTTAGACATAGGTGTATATTCTAGGAAAGCCACACAATATATACTCTACCAAAACTTTTTGATATTATCCTATACTTAGAGTTATCCTCATATTTTTTCATAGGGATAGGTTCCTTGATCCATGTTTTCCTAAATCTAGTTCCCAATGCTCCTATTATAATTTCATTGACACCAACTATAGTGATTTGACTCCAAAGTCCCATATTTAGTGCTTTATTACATAGGAACTATATACAAGTGACCACATTCCAAGGGATCAAAAATTTTAGTAGACTTGGGAAACTAGATACATACATTATTATCACATTAAATTTGTAAACATAAAATAAAAAATAGTATTTTATTTTAGAATATTATTATTCCCTCTAGAATATATTTACATATCAATAATAGTATAATTATTAACAACTTGGGGAAAATAAAAAAAATAAAAAGTGTGAGATTAGATGACCTCTAAGGGAATGCATATATTGGAAGCTATCATTGAATAAATAAGGCATGAATAATAGACAAGTAAAAATAATGATCAAATAATTCCATATAAATAATCACATGAACTTAAAATTTACCCATGGATTAAATAACTATTCAAATAGTTACACAAGCATCAATAAATGATTTCATAATGATTGAATGATTAATATTGAACATCTTAAACTTATATTTTAGGCCTCATTCCAAGACATATTAGATAAATGGGTAAGGCCTTGGGTAAATACCTAATTCATTTTATCTCATGAAACTTACTGATGTATTGAGGGGCTGTGTAATTACAAGACCCACCCATCACTTAATAATTCCAATTCATTCATCATATGAATAAATACTACAACTTAATCAATATTCCTTAATAGTCAATGACTATACATATTAGGAAAACTAGAATAATCAAATTCAATACTTTACCCAATAAAAATGACCATAATAAATACAAAAAAATATATTGGATGGTATCATCATATTATATCCTCATTAAAGTGTAAGATTCATCAAAGGATATTTAAATACATTAAAAATAATTTTAAAATATCACTATAAAATTTCTTAAGGAAAATACCATTTTTATCTTTAAGTCACGTATTTAAAATATAAAAAATTTAAGAATTCTAGAAAAAAAATTTTATTTTGAAATAACCTAGGAAACATATAAAGAAATATTTAAAGAAAATAGTTTCATGATGATAAGAAATGTCATTCATGCAGTGTATGTTAAAAAATATTATATTCAAACCATCAGTAAAATGTGCCTCATTTGGAAAATGAAAAGTAGATTCCTTTTAAAATATTTTTATAAAAATTATTACATGGGTAAGAATTAATTTAATAAATAATAAGATAATATTAAAATCATTCTTTAAAACATTTTAAAGAAAATATGGGCATGGAAGAAAATTATTTCTGACCGAATAAAAAAAATTCAGTTTCCCTTATAAACATTCTTTTGGACTCTTGATTACATAAAGAGAAAATAAACAACATAAAACTCATAATTTTTAGAAATAAATATATTATAGGATAATAGATGGGGTTTTAGATATAAATATCATATAATTACTCCAACAAAAACTTAAACATAAAAAATCCAAAATATTGATGAGATTATGAAATAAACCCTTATCTCAGCTCTGAATTTATTAGTAAGTGATTTTAGACTCCTATATAATAAATTTAAATTTATTATAATTATAATAAAAAATTATATAAATAATTATATTATCATATACTATCCACTTATAACATTTCAATTCTTGTTTATTAAGAATCCTTTATTAAAATTGTCATTTTTGAGTGTTAATTATTTTATTTTTCATGTATGTTTTGGATCAATATTTTTGGTCCTTGTATATTTATTATAGTTATATAATCTATTTAATATTAATAATTATAAAAATATATTATATATTAATTTTATAGATATTTATAATCATCCATGAGAGGAGGACATGAAATAAGAATCACATTGCTTAACGGGAGACATTATTTTTTTTAATGAGTAAAAATTTAAGAAGTTAAAAAATATATTATATTTATAGAATCATAATTAGATTACAATTATCATATATATTCACTAGTTCCAACATTATGACTATCTATTTGAGGTGGTGATGGAAAACAAATTATATCAGTTCGTGAGGTGGTAATCCGTCGTATACATGAGTAATGGTTTTTTCCCATTTAATAGAGAAAGAGATGGATAAATGTTATGAAATAATCGTAATAACATCTAAGTATATGGTAGATACTGGATCTATTATATTTTAATAGTTAGTAAATAATTTGAGGTTGTAAAATATGAAGAAAAAAGAAAGTGTTCAGTTAAGATGAGTACATATTCTTTGAAAGAGATCCTTTAGATATCCTCTCAAGGACTCTTGGAATAGTATTTTAAGAACAAAAGAGCCTATAATTTATGTATAGGGAATTTAATAAGATAATTAGGTATGTTTTTGTTGAGATATATGGCTCAATGTGGTGGAAAGAAGCGAGAGGAGGGGTGTCCAATTATATGTGGGGTGAAGGACTCACCTTAAATTTTTTAAAGAATTAAAATATTATTAAGTAATTTTCATAGAACAGTTTCCCATAAATAGTTCAATATCAATAATATGGTGATAAGGGTTTAAATAAATTTATCTAATAAAAATTAAGATGAAATTTTTTGGCTTTATCACTTAGTTTCAAGATAGATTAACATGGTTTACACTTTTACCATGCAAACAAATATTTTACTATTTTTACAAGTAATTAAGAAAAAAATTAACTTCAACTTTTTACATAATATTAATTATCTTAATTAAAAATATGGAATATTTTATACCATATTGAATTTCTATAAGTTTTATACAACCATTTTATAATAAGTATACAAAACACAACAAAACCATTTTTAGAAAAATGAATTTTAAGCATAAAACTGAGTTTACCTTCATTCCATTTAATGTAAAAATTATTAGATGAATATTAAAATATTTAATTTAATATATTATATAAAAATTTAATTAAAATCATTCATTAAAATATATTAATTTAATTAATTAAAATAAAAACAAATTCTGTGAATAAAAACAATTTTAATAAAAACGTGTTTTAAGTCCAAAAATGAACTTATTAAAAAATAAAGTATGATGATGATTACTATTTAATTAATTATATTATTTATAATTAAAGGATACTTATGTTACTTTAATAATATATTCATAAAATAATGGTACTTCTATATGAAAAGAAATGATAGTTTTAAAAAAATCATTATTTTTCACTTTTCACTTAAAAATAATAAAAATCCATGATAAAATAATATTGATATGATGATTTAAAAAATTATATTAATTTACTCCAATAAAATTTATAAAAAAGTATAAATTAATTATAATTTCCACACAGAAAATTTATTAAAATACATGTTCAAGAAACATATTTTTGAACCATAAAATGACATTATAATCATTCCTTATCTAATAAACACCATTATATGAATTTAAATATATTATTTCATACATTTAAATATACCATATTTTCATAATCATATTATTAAACTAATTAATCTATTATGATAAAATTCACAACACCTAAAAAATATGAGTTTAATCATATCAATTTATTTATTTTTATAATTAATTTTTTGGTATTATACCCAATAACTATATAATACAAATAGTCATATAGGTCTTGAAACTATATAATCCCAATTAACATATGAGCCTTATGGATGTATAATCCCAATGTCTATATTACCTTCCTATATAATCTGACATAAATCCATAAATCCTTACTTAACTCTCATTATGCTAACAATAGTTCTACTTATTAGTATTTTAATTATAGTTGTGATTGATTTTATGATCTTCATGGAAGTATTTGAGGATAAAGACTATATAATCCTAGTATTTTTATTTATATTTTTTCATTTATTCCCATTATAATTTTCTTACTATTGATTTTTATAGCAGCCTTAAAATGTGTAAATTATTTTTCTATAATTCTAATTATTCTATCTCAATTAAAATATAATTGTTAATTTTAGTTTGATGTTGGGTGTTAATAAAGATATCAAACACTTAAAATTTATTTAAATATAAAATTTATTCTAAAATCTCAGGGTGTTATAGAGTCATTTTTCAGAGTAGAAATTGCATGAATTGAATTTGAAAGTTTTCTGGGGGTAGAGGTGTAAATATTACTCAACACATTAAAAGTAAATGTGAAATTATATTAGTGAATAAAACTAAATATTATGTAGTAAATATATTTTATTTAATTATAATCATCTACATTGGGTCAAATAAAGTAGTTAAGAAATAATTTGAATAGTTTTATATTAATAAAACATAAATTTAAATGAAATGATATTGTTTTCCATATCTTGATTGAGAAAACAACAATATTTTTAGAGAATTAATATAGTGTACATAGTTTCCATTATGAGGGAAATAATTTTAATAATAATCATATTAAAGTATTCAAGGATTATAATAGAACATTTGAATATATTTTCAAAGAGTTTCAAAGATGAAAATTCATGGGATTGATCACATTATCCTAATAAATAGAAAAATATTCAATTATATATGGAAGAAGTGTTTGATAAGTCCAAAAATAAGAAGGATGAAGAACTTCATGAAGAGTGTCACGAACCATCCCTCGGGGCCCATGCCGTGACTACCCCAAGCCCACCTTCCATAGGCTAGGGGCTAGAGACTAGCACCGAAGGCATATTCCCTATAATTGGGAAGGAATTACCTTTATAACCTGTAAGCACTCGCAACCAAGCACACATCAAGATACGAACTCAAGTAAACTAGATAGTAATCAAAGTAAGTGCAGTAAGTAAAAGGGGCCAGAATACAAGCCCAACTGGAAAGTACAAGTAAAACTAGAAAGTACAAAACAACTGATAGGTTAAAAGAAACTCCTGGATCGTCCACCATAGATCCTACCTGAAGGGTAAGTACAACTCATGAATGGAAGTCTCTGTGGTTCATCTCGTCTAACGTCCACCTCTGAGCTACCTATAGTCCTGGTACTCTCGTCCTACATTAGCGCTATCCATCATCTGCACCAAACACAATGAAGTGCGGGCATAGCCCATGTAGGGGTGAGTATAACGATACTTATTAGGGACCTCGAGACCCTCAAGGCCTCACAAAATACACAAAGGATAAACCAAAAAGGAAGGAAAACAACTGGTAACCCTACTTAGGTATATTCCCATACATATACCTAAGTTATCAAGTAAACCGATCTCAATCATGATGAAAACACAGAGTCCAACTCGAAGCCCAAGGCTCAACTGTTCCACAAAGGAAGGAATACCACAAAGGCAGGTACCACACAGGTACGCCATACAGAAGAATACCACCAAGGTATTACCATAATGAAAGTAACACACAGGTACAAACTCATCTCACATCAGGTATAACTTAAGTACAGTAGTAGAGATGATTAGATGTAACTACTGAATCATATTTCTCTATAAAGAAGCTAACCCACACATGATGGATAGGAGATGACCCCCATAGGATCGCTAGGAGATGACCCACACAGGATCACTAGGATCTGACCCACACATGATCGCTAGGTGTTGACCCACATAGGATCGCTAGGAGATGACCCACACAAGATCACTAGGAGCTGACCCACATAGGATCTCTAGGTGATGACTCACGCATGATCGCTAGGAGCTGACCAAAATAGGATCACTAGGAGCTGACCCACACAGGATCGCTAGGTGATGACCCACACATGATCGCTAGGAGCTGACCCACATAGGATCTCTAGGAGCTGACCCACACATGATTGCTAGGTTCTTACCCACACAGGATCTTTAAGAGCTGACCCACACCTGATCGCTAGGTGATGACCTACATAGGAACGCTCTTCATTCTTCTCGTCACATCCAACTACTGGGATCTCGCACTAATCCTGATTTTCTCTGGAAGGATCTACTTCACAAGTCACTGGTCGATACTCCAACTACTATGATTTACCACGAAGATGTATCTCAAAGGTCTGCCATGTCATAGGGGTATCAACGCAACAGACGACACATAAATCAGACGCCCGGTCTATGAGTTATTATATTTTTAGTCCCGGGGGCCCAGTTGGATTTGTGATCCATCCAACCCAAATGTAATTCAAATTTACACAAAACACAAATGGGGTATACCAAAGGGACAGTCTCACTCCAAGGTTTCTGGAACCATTGATGGTTCGTCAAATGGACGTCCAGTGCCAAAGTTATGGCCCAAGTAAAATAAAGGTTCGTATCAGGTGTGGGTCCAGTTTGACCTGGTCAGACCGACCTGACTCGACCTAGCCTAGGCCGACCTACCGAGTCAAGCCCAGCCCGTGGTGCAGCATGGCCCGTTGGGTGGTCTGACAGGCCGCGGGGTCCGCGAGGGGCTACATAGGCTGCGTGTGCTGTGGGTCGGCTTGGCCGTGGATGACAGCTCGACTGTTGGGGTGCCGCGAGGGCGCGGGGTGGCTCAGCCAGAAGGGAGGAGGCCGTAGGGCAGCTTGGCCTGGGGGTGCCGCAGAAAGTAGGTGGCGGCTCGGCCGTGGGCGGCGAATCGACCATGGGGTGTGGCTGCCTGGTCGCAGGGTGGCGGCTCGACCACGGAAGGTGGCTCGACCGTGGGGTGGTGGAGGCTTGGCCGCTGGGCGACAGCCTGAATGAGGGGCGGTGGCGGCTCGGACGTGGGGCGATGGCCCGGCCTTGGGGCGGTGGCGGATCGACCGCGTGTCGGCGGCCCAGCTGTGGGCGGCAGCTCTGCCGCGGATAGTGGTGGCTCGACCGCGAGGCGGCAGCCTAGCCACTAGCGGCAGCTTGGCCACGAAGGGTGGCAGATCGGTCGTGGCGTGGCGTAGAGTTTTTAGGGCGTAGAGGCCGTGGGGCGGCTGTGGCCGCGAGGCAACGCCGTTGCACCGTAACCTTCATCGCAGCTGATGGTGGTGCCTGCCGCCGTTCTCTTTCCCCACCGTGGTTCATATCCATTCCTCCATCGCGATCAACAAATAAACATAAGTCTTGTGGAGAGGATGTGCCATGTTTATTTGGCCCACACTCTCCACATTAGAGTGGTAGCAAGCATCTATAATTCCTTCTTGAATTACGAAGAATTATCAAGAACGAAAAGAGAGAAGAATTTAAGATAACCACCCTACAACTTCCAGAAAATAATCATACACAAATAAACACCTACCTTGGATTGTTCGTTGACGTTGGCATGATAAGGAAGTCGGAGAAAACTGAGAGAGTGCTAATGATCGTCGCTTCTGAAACCACTCTTCGATATCGGGATTGATCATTGTCCTCTTCCTATATTTCTGAAGAATATTCTTCGATAGAGTTCTTTGTTGGAGAAGTGAAATCCTCCCTATATTTATCCTCTCCCCAAATCCACCAAAAAGAAAAGTATCCAAAATGAAATGTTTCCCCAATTTAATTGTTGGCACAATTTCAAATTGGGTTAATTAATTACATAGGTTGGAATAATAAAATTAAGGGGATGGCACTATTTAAGTGGGGAAGTTTAAGAGTCTCCCCCACACTTATGAGAATGTTCAAGGGGTTTTAAACCTCAGGTGGTCCCCACCACCAAAACCACTCATGGGAGGTTAGGCTCGATGGTCCCCACCTCTATAATCTCTCATGGGAGGTTTTAGTTCAGGTGGTCCCCAACTGTGAAATATCAACATGGGTGGTTTCAAAATAAAATAAAAATAAAATGTTACACCATTTTATTTTATTTCATTCCTTAAAAAAAACCCAAATTCTATCCTTCACTCTCAAACCACTACAGTCGATGTGAAAGTCTCCTTAATTGAATACCGGCATTGTGAGTTCAACGGTGTCCTCAGATTTCAATTCCGAGCACCGGTTCAAAAGTTAGAAAAACCTACACGCACGTTTACTGAACGTACCCAAACAAAAGTTCAGAAATTCATTTCGGGCACTATGGGCCTTGGAATCATGCACTTCCAATTTTCACAGACTCGTAAAATAAACATTTAATAAAAAAAATTACATGGAAATTATGGGTATTTAAATTCTCCCCACCTTAGGGATTTACGTCCCTGTAAGCCACATCACAAAACTAGGAAAACAAGTGGGGGTACTGAGCACGTATCTGAGCCTCCCTCTCCCATGTTCTCTCTTAGAGGTTCCTATGCTGCCAATGAATTCCCACTAGAGGTATCAACCACCCATGAAGGACCCGATCCTATTGATCCTCAATCTCAACTGGAACCTCTATAAAAGTCACCCCATTGTCGATGTCCAGCTCGCCATTGTCGATGGTGTGAGAAGGGTCGTGCATGTATCTCCTCAACTGAGATACGCGGAAGACGTCGTGCACCCAGTGCAACTGTGATAGAAGAGCTAAGGGGTATTCCACCTTGCCAACTCTGTTGAGGACCTAAAAAGTTCTGATGAATCTCAGAGATAACTTGCCACCTCGTCCAAATCTCCGCAAAAATCATCGAGGTGAGACCTATAGAAAAAGGTGGTCGCCATACTTGAACTCCATAGGTCTCAGTCTTCTATCGGAATATGAATTTTTCCTGATATGTGTAGTCTTTATCTACTCCTGGATGATCTGAACATTCTCTGTGGTAGCCCGTACCATCTCTGCTCTCATGAGTGCTGACTCCCATCGGTCAGTCCAACACAATGGTGATCTGCAAGGTCGCCCGTACAACACCTCAAAAGGTTCCATCCCAATGGTGGAGTGATAATTGTTGCTGTACGGAAACTACACTAAAGGAAAGTGATCCTCCTAGCTCTGACCAAAGTCAAGGATGCAAGAACGCCACATGTCCTCGAGGGTCTAAATGGTCTGCTCAGTATGGACATCCATCTGAGGATGGAAGGTGGTGCTCAAATGATGCTGCATCCCGAAAGCCTCATACATCCCCTTCCATAGACGGGAAGGGAAACATGTATCATGATCGAAGAAAATCATTGAGGTTAGTCCATGTGGCCGCACAATCTTCTGCACATAGAGGCATCCCAAGCTCTCTACTGAACCCTACTCTCTGATCAATAGGAAGTGGGACGACTTGGTGAGTCGGTCGATTATCACCCAAATCGAGTCATGTATCCTGGATGTACATGGAAGTCCTATTATAAAGTATATGGATATCCCATTCCACTTCCACTCTAGGAACAATAAAGGTTGAACTAATATTGTTGGTACCTAATGCTCCGCCTTCACTTGCTAACATGTGAGGCACCAAGAAACAATCTCTGCTACTGCTTTCTTCATTCTTGGCCACCAGTGCTGTCGTCGGAGATCCTGGTACATCTTCGCCAATCCTGGATGTACCGCTAGGGGAGATGTGTGGAACTCCCTCACTACTTACTCCCGAAGCGACACTGGTACCATGGTACGTTCTCTGAAGAGGATGATGTGCTCCCCACCTTCAAAAAATCCATCAAGTGCCTACCCTATGGATATCTGAGCACATCGTGTCTCGCAATCAGTTTCCCCACAATGTGCCTCCCTGACTCGCTGAAGAAGTGGGGGAGTGACTATAAGAGACTAAAGGAAAGATGCTCCATCACGTTCTATGAAGGATATCTATAAAGCGGCCAACTGCTCTATCACCTCACCTAGCAGCTGTATAACAGATCTCCAGCTGAGTGCATATGCTACAATGTTCCCCTTCCTAGGAGTATAGACTATATCGAATTCATAGTCCAGGAGGAACTCAAGCCATCATCGCTATCTCAGGTTTAGGTCCTTCTGAGAAAAGATATACCTGAGACTCTTGTGATCAGAGTACACTGTAAAATGCTCACCCATCAAGTAATTTCACCACATATTCAAGGAAAAGAAGACTACTGATAAATCTAGGTCATGGGTAGTGTAGTTATTCTCATGTTGTCTCAGCTGTTGAGAACCATATGCAATTACCGCTCGCTCCTTTATTAGGACACATCTGATCCCGGTCCCTGATGCGTCGCAGTAGACTACGTACCCTACGCCCTCCTATGGAAGCCTCAAGATGGGAGAACTAGTCAGCCTCTGCCTCAGATACTGAAAACTCCATTGGCATCTCTCTGACCACACGAAGGGTTTCCCCTTCTTCATCCACACTGATAGAGGTGATGAAACTATGATGAAATCTGGCACTAACCTCCAGTAGTATACAACCAAACCTAGGAAACTCCATACCTCCGTCACACTCCTGGGTGGTTCCCAAGAAAGTACCGCCTAAATCTTTGCTGGATCTACTGCAACTCCAGCCTCTGAGATGACATGTTCCATAAAGTTAACCTCTTGGATCCAAAGATGGCACTTCGAGAGCTTACTATAAAGCTGGTGCTCTTAGAGTGTGTCCATTACTACCTACAAATGATAGGAATGCTCCTCCTTAGTAGCCGAGTAGATCATAATGTCATCGATTAAGACTATTACAAAGCGATCCAGGTATGGATGAAAGATCATGTTCATGAGTTCCATGAACACTATTGGAGCGTTGGTTATGCTGAATGGAATAAACAAGAACTTATAATAACCGTACCGACATCCGAAAGCTGTCTTCTATACATCCTCATCTCGTACTCTGAGCTGGTGATAGCATAATCTGAGGTCTATCTTTGATAACCACTGTGCTCCCTTCAGCTGATCAAAGAGGTCGTCAATCCTTGGAAGTGGGTACTTGTTTTTCACAGTCACCTGGTTCAGGCACCGATAGTAGACAAAAAGTCTGAAAATCCCACCCGCCTTCTTGGAGAACAAAATCGGGGCTGTCCAAGGAGAAACACTCGACAGAATGAATCCCCCCTGCAAGCCCTATAGCTATACCCGCAACTCATGAAGCTCTGTGGGAGACATCCGATATGCTGGTGTAGATATCGATACTATCCCAGGGTACAAGTCAATGTAAAGGTCCGCCTCTATGTGAGGAGGTAGACCCAGAACATCATCATGGAAGACATCTGCGTACTAGTCCACCATAATAGGATAGCTCGAACTCTCCACATTTACTACTCCGAGGGTAAGGCTCGCCAACTGATGAGTGATCGGCTTCACTCTCCTCCGAGAAAGTCCATCCTAGGCTGCATAGGATCCCTTCTCGCCGAGGAAGGTAAACCTGGTCCCATCTGTGCGGAAACACCACAATTTAAACCTAATACAGTCAATCTGAGCATGGATTGTGGATAACCAGTCCATACCCAAGATGACATCATAAGGCCTTGATGCTACTACTATGTGATCCCATATGAAGCTCTTTCCTCCTAGAGTAATCTTACACTACCAGAACCGGTGTGTAATCGTCGAATCCACTCCCATAGGAGTCTCTAGCCTTAAGGATCGAGCCAACGACTACATCGGAATCTCCGAGCTCCAAACTAGGACAGTGAGAATAAAATAATGACTGGGACCTGTGTCTATAAGTACTAAAGCTATGGTGAAGTAGACACAGATCATACCTCAAATCATCTCCAGAGCGTCGTGATCATAGGGCTCAGCTACCTGGAGCTGAGCTTGCCCCTGTCCTCCTGATCCATGTGGTCAGGGTGGACCACTTGGTGGTGGTGGCAGTAACATCTCGAATCATCGCCCACCGCCAGCTACACAACCAGCTCCTTTTCCACATCTGCCTCCTCCCAGCAGACCTCCTTGGTCAAATCTCTGTCTCTGCCTAGGCAGTCCTTTGACTGTCCACTGATTATCTGTATGGTGGGTTGGACAGTCATGCGCCATGTGACCCTGCCCACAGCATTCGTAACACTGCCCGCTCCTGGCATTACTGTCTCTACTTCGGGTGCCCTGCACAACCGATCCTGAATCCTACGGCCATCCACCTGTACGTCTGGTCCTCTTGGACCTCTGTGTCATCTATTTGCTGCCAGATATAGAAGACTCCGCTACAAGACGAATAGTGGTGGGTCTCGCTACTGTTGACTTCTCAACAAGAAAACTCTCCCCAAATAGGGATCTCTCTAACACCCCCACCTGCATCGGGATGCTGAGTGAGATCATCGAAGCCCTGATCTCTTGCCTGAGTCCCTGCTCGAAGGTTTGGGCCTTGAAGAATGTGTCTCGTACCATATCTGTGGAGTAGCGTGAGAGGTCAGTGAACCTTGCTGAGTACTGAGCTATAGTCATGCTGCCCTGTTGCAGATGAAGAAGCTCCTTTATGCACACTGCGTGAAGAGTTTATAGAATACACTCTGCCCGAAATAGGCTCTCAAAGTCTGACCAGAGAAGTGTCCCCTTGTCGTGAACCTAGAGCATCAAGCTACACCATCTGCCTGCTTCTTCTTGTAGAAGGCTGGCGGAAAGGATCACCATGAGTTCGACTAGTGTCCCTACCAGTCGGAAGACTCTCACTATAGCCTCCAACCAATACTCAGCTTTATGTGGGTCCATCTGTCCCCTGAACCTTGGTGGCCTCTAGCGCTGGAACTCGTGTAACATGATCAGGTGGCATGCATCGTCTGCTATTGGGGCCGGTGGCATCAGTGGCGCAATGAGTAATGGTACTACTGGTGACTCCACTGGTGCCTCTACCGGAAGAGGGCCCCACACCGAGGCCTCATCACTCGGTGGGGTATCAGTGCGTGCTACTCTCGGAACCCTAGATGGTTGTCCATGTGGAGCCATCCTGAAAAGAAATAGGTGCGCCACTGTTAAAAAGTTATACCTGCTGATCTATCACAAAGAGATCACAAAGAAAAATCTTCAAAATACACACACAATCAGTGTTTTCGTGTACTGAGTCAGAAATCAGAAGTCTGGGTCCTGGTGTATGGATACGTCGGCCGCCACACCAACATTGGATTCCCTAAACTAATAACCACAGTCACTACAGTTAACACTATTTCCGTAAAAAAGAAAAATTAGATTCCTCTGTTCTACGGTAAAACTGACTGCTCTGATACCAATTTGCCGCGACCCATCCCCTAGGGCCCGTGCCATGACTACCCAAAGCCCGCCTTCCATAGGCTAGAGGCTGAAAACTAGCACCGAATGCATATTACCTATAACTGGGAAGACATTGACTTTATAACATGTAAGTACTCACAACCAAGCACACAAAAATATATGAAGTCAAGTAAACTGAATAGTAATCAGAGTAAGTGAAGTAAGTAAAAGGGGCCAAAATACAAGACCATCTAGAAAGTAAAAGTAAAACTGAAAAGTGCAAGATAATTGATAGGTCAAAAGAATCTCCTGGATCATTCAAAATGGATCCTACCTGAAGGGTAGGTACAAATCATGAACGACCGTCTCAACGGTTCGTCTAATCAAACGTCCACCTCTGAGCTACCTCCAATCTTGGTACTCTCTTCCTCCATCAGTGTTATCCGTCGTCTAAACCAAACACAATAAAGTGCAAGTATAGCCTGTGCGGGGGTGAGTATAACAATACACAGTAGGGACCCCGAGACCCTCAAGGTATCACAAAATCCACAAAAGATAAACCAAAAAGGAAGAAAAACAATTTGTAACCCTACATAGTTATATTCCCATACATATACCTAAGTTATCAAGTAAACCCTTCTTAATCATGTGGAAAACACAGAGTCCAACTCAAATCCCAAGTCTCAACTGTTCCACAAAGGAAGGAATACCACAAAGGCAAGTACCACATAGGTACACCACATAGAAGAATACCACCAAGGTATTACCACAAGGAACGTACCACACAGGTATGAACTCAGCTCACATCAGGTATAACTTAAGTATAGTAGTAGAGATGATTAGATGTAACTACTGAATCATCTTACTCTGTAAAGAAGCTGACCCACATATGATCGCTAGGAGATAACCTATAGAAGATCTCTAGGAGATGACCCACACAGTATCTCTAGGAGATGACCCACATAGGATTAATAGGTGTTGAACCTCACATGATCCCTAGGAGCTAACCGACAAAGAATCGCTAGGATCTGACCCACGCAGGATCTCTAGGTGCTGACCCACACAGGATCGCTAGGAGCTGACCCACACAGGATCACTAGGAGATGACCCACACATGATCGCTAGGTGCTGAACCACACAAGATTTCTAGGATATGACCCACATAGGATCGCTAGGAGCTGACCCACACAGGATCGCTATCTGCTGACCCACACAAGATCACTAGGAGATGACACACATAGGATCTCTAGGTGCTGGCCCACATAGGATCACTCTTCATTATTCTCATCACAACCAACTACTGGGTTCCCACACTAAGACTGCTCGTCTCCGAGAGGATCCGCTTCACTAGTCACTAGTCGATACTCTAACTGCTAATAAGTCCCATGAAGAAGTATATCAATGGTCCACCACATCATAGGGGTCTCAACGCAATAGACGACGTGTCAATCGGACGCCTGGTCTATGAGTTTTTAGCCTTTTAGTCCCAAGGGCCCGGTTGGATTCGTGCTCGATCCAACCATACCATACTTGAACATTACCGAAAACTTCAGTGGGGTATACCAAAGGGACCATCTCCCTCCAAGGTTTCCGGTGCTGTTGACAGTTCGTTAAAGGGATGTCCGGTGCCAAAGTTATGTCCCAAGTAAAATAAAGGTTCGTATCAGGTCTGGGTCTGGTCCGACCTGACCTGGCCTGGGTCGACCCGGTTCGGGTGGACCCGGACCGACCTTATGGATCAAGTGTAACACCCCAAGACTTCATATTACATTATTTATTCAAAGTAATTCAATAATTTTCACTACAAATAACACCGAGTTCAAGCGCACCACGACTTACCAAACTAGCCGTTCAAAAGAGGTTATGAAAAGTATTAACTAAATTTTGAACTTTATATAATCCTTATAATTTTAGAATCCATATTATGAGTTTCTTAGACATAATGAAAAAAAAAACAAATTAAATTTTTTCACATAAAAGAAGTATTTTTTAAAAAATGCATTTTTACCACCTTTTAATGGAGAACCTTTTTAAAATCCAATATTCGAAACTTTTATATATTCAATTTGACAAAATAAACTTCTTCTTTAGAATTGGTACATAAGAATTTATTTTCAATAAATTTTTGGTGTTTTTCTGATAACTTTCATATTTGGGTGAATAGTGAAAAATTCAATATTTTAACTGAAAACAACTTTTTTAACCAAAATAATTTGTAGTGTTAAATTATAAATTTTAATGGTTTGGAAGTATAAATAGATTATATTTTTACCATTTAATCCAATTTTATTCATTGGAAATAATTTCACTCTTAAATTGAACATAAACAAGTATCAATCTTTTTTAGTTATTATTTCTTAAAAACACTCTTTTTGGTTTTGACAATGATAAGTAATTTTAAATTAATAAATTCAACTTCTATGTTTTGAATTTGGTATAATAGAATTAATTTTTGAATTCATAATATCAAAATTATCTTAGGGTGATTTTTTGGTATTTTTTCTGAAAACTTTCAACTTTGGATGAATAGTGAAAACACTGAGTTATAGTTTAAAACGGAATTTTTATTTAAATAATTAATTATTTTATTTAAATTTATTTTAGGTCAAAATAGATACATAATACCTATATATGTTTAATGTAATTCATTGGAGTCATTTTGTAATAATATTTGATATATAAAATTTTATTGAACTTTTCACCGTCTTTTACCCACCTCCCAAGAGCATTTGAAAATTTACATAAAACATAATTTTACTACTTCTGTGAGTTGAATTTCAAAAATCTGAGAGACATGATTGATATCAGTAAGTAAAATGTGGTTCAATAAGATGAAAATAATTTTTGGTGAATAGTAATGTTTTACTTTTATTTACCATGGTTAAAAGTAAATAGGGTAATTAAAGGTAAAAATGATATTATTATTACCATAACACATGTCCTAATTCTATTGTATAAGTATAATTCAACCAAAAAAAACCTTTGGAATAAAATATGAACATCTTTGGTCCACTTTGATTATATTAGGACATTTGTTATTATTTAATTCAAAGAAGAGTTAAAAGTGTTAAATTCAATGTTTAATAACTAAACCATTTTTAATATAGGGTTACACATAGTATAAATTAGACCATAAATATTCATTAGAATTATATAAATATTAACTACATAATGGTATTTTATTTATAATTTTTATACATTAAATAAGTTAATTTATTTATGACACAATGATGATGCAGTAATTACCTTATTAAAGAAATATTAAAATAAATGATATTATAAATACTCAAATAAATATAATTTGAAATTTTTTATGAATTCCACTAATTTTTAGGTTAATATGACATATTAGGGTTGATTAAATTAATTTTTTTCGAAGCAATAATGCTGTTATGAATTTAGAAAAAACAAAATAGCAAATAGTGTCAAAATTGACATAAAAGAGTTTTTAGAAAAAATATTATATTATTAATTGGTATTATATTCTTAAAAATATAAGGTTCAGAAAAAAGGCTTAAATACTATTATATATGTCTTTAATGAACCACTTGGGGTTGTCTTGTAAGTTTATAGTAAGTTTATTAACCATATAATATAAAAATACAAAGAGACAAGGTAAATGTCCAACCATTTAACTAAGAGTTAAATCTAAAAGGAAAGGTTAATATAGTGGCCTAAACCTGTCTAAAACCTATTGGGTGAGTGGTTCTCGACCCAAACCTACCTTAGCCTTTAAATAATTCATTTTGGAGCCATTATAAACCAAAAATGAATTTATTATAAAATAATATTTTAAGTTTTTACTAAGGTGCCCCTCACCCCTCTTATAAAAGGGTACTTCCCCTTATCTAAAATTCACACCACCAAAGCCATTTGGATCGTCCAAACCCTTCCAAAATATCTTCAAAATTATCCTACCTTCATCCTAGAGGCCTTATTTTTGTCATAAATCCAACCTAAGGAGCCGTTTTGATCAAATCAAAAGGAAGAACCCGAAGAAGAGGTAATGATTTCACCACCCTCTTTCAAGTTCTTTTATTCTTCCACTTACTATTTCTTTGTTATTACCATACCAAAATAATAAATCCAATACCTTATATATGCTGTCATGTTATTATAAATATGGAATAAACATATTATTTATTCAATCCATCCTGTGAATGATAATGTCACCATGCGTGCGTACGTATGACTTACCGTCTCCACGCCATGATGTATTTTTTTATTCAACACTATGTTATTTGGATGGATATAATTGTAGATATCCAAAGCTTGACTGACATGGACATTACATTAATTTTGCGGAATACTTAATACATAACAAAAACAGACCCCAAAGGACCCTAATAGTTTAGTGTCTTTGGAAACATGGAACATAATCTTCTAATCTTGGTGAAAGATCTTCAACATCTTCCATAAAGATATTCCCCTTTTTTTATTACCTAAATCCTTTCTTTATATCCCGGGGAAAAGAAAACATATAAAGGGTGAGATCAAATTCTCAGTAAGGGTAAGCATGAAAAAAAATAAAACAAACCATATACATTTGAACTTCAAAACATGAACATAATGTTTAAACATAAAAATCTTGAGTTGTGAAATAAATCTTGGCAGTGCGTAAAGAATAGATCATAAAGGAACATCAATAATGATAAAATAACATGGGAATAAAACATTTAATTGTATAAAAAAATTAATCACATGATATGATCTCCATAGTAGCCAAGGCATTGCTGCCAAGACCATCTTAGTGGACAAAGTCCCTTTTTGAATCGAGTTCACTCCTCGTTCCAGTCCTGTATCACTGAACCAGATAAACTTACCATTTCAGCCATGTCTATCTCATGAGATATAAATATTTAACTAATTTATTGGAGGGAGATTGATGTTCTACCCATCTCATATTGAAATCATTCTTACATTTTCCACAAAACAATCATAAATCATTCATCATAACTCAAAGAATAAATTGGGTTTCATAAACATCATTCCATCATAACATAATCCATATAAAACAAATGGATATAATTTAATCATAAGAAAAGTAAAACCATATAAATAATAGAGACATTAAACTTAAAACATACACATATGAAATAATTTCATCTTAGATGGAAAATGGTTTTGATAAAGCACTTGAAATGAATTCTTGAGGAAAATATCCATTCTTCTTGAAAATCATTTTCTTTTCACAAAATGAAATTCAATTTTAAAAGAAAAGGATTTTGTTAAAAATAGTGATAAAATATTGTATAGTAAGCTTCTTGAAAATTAGGAGTTATGAAACTGTAAAAATCCATTCATGCCGTATAAGTTAAAAAAACATTCTCCTCGTACTTTTGTTGGAAAAGTCAAAAAGTACCCCATATGGTAAAAAAAAGAAATATTCCTTCCAAACCTTGTGGTAAAAGTCATAAAAGGGTAAAAATGAATTTAAACATACATGGAAGAATACTAAACATTTTATGAAAACATTTTTAGAAAACATGGACATGGACGATAAACATAACCCCAGTAAATACCTACGAATAAACAATCTCAGATAAGAATGAGATTGGAATAATTATCCCTTACCTTATGTACGATATGCTTCGTATGTATCCGGACCTCCTGTATAATGATTTAAATAATGTCATTGACTTATTAAATAATATTATTCATTGTTATGATATCATATATGGTTCAATTATGACTTTATAATACCTGTTCTTTTATAAATTCTATGTTAAAGCAACGTTTTGGGTAAAATCGTTTCAGTTATCGTACATGTTTTGATTTGTTGTTCTTGATATTATTATTACTTATATCATGATTTAATTATTTACAGAATTTAAATCATGGTTTATATATCATATATATATATATTCAGTATATATATATATATAATAGATAGATGAATGAAATGAAATACAACGTTTATGGAGACGGTAGGCCGTATGTATGCATGAACGCTGTTTTCATTTCCTTATTGACTTGAATGGAATTAAGTAGATAAAATACATATATATATACATAAATCCTGTAGAATTATTATGTCATATATTTCATGATTACTTATTACATATTCTTTATAATCATTCTTTAATTGTTAACATGGAAAATGAATCTCATCGCGTCTTGGAGACGGTAATCTGTACGTACACACGAGCGATGATATCGTTCCCATATTTATTGAATTGAATTGGAGTGGATGATATAATAACATAGAATAAGTATGATTTTATAATAATCATATATAGTTTTTCTTTAAACCATTATACCCATCCAAGTAAGGTGGTGGTGGAAAAAATAGATTACACCACGACGTGGAGACGGTATTCCGTACGTACGCATGTGTAGTGATTTTGTTTTCCATAGGATGGATAGAAGGTGAAATGGGGTTGTTTAATATTTATAATAACATATAATTATATTAGTTATACTGATGTTATTACTTTATAATGAAACAACTAAAGAATAAGAAGTTGAAGAAGAAAGAAAACTTGCAAGAATCAGTAGAAGAGATTATCTCTTCCTCGACACACCTCCTTTAAACTTCTTCTTAGGGCAATAGAGTTGGTATTTTAAGAAAACCAGAACCTCTATGATATAACCAGAGAGGTTGAGACGAGGAATTTTCAGGGTTTGGCCAAGATTAAAGGCTCAAAAGGATGTGAAGAGAAGAGGGAAGGGGTGCCCTTTTTATAAGGGAGGAGAGGGGAACCTTAGGAAAACTTAAAATATTATTTTATAATAAAGTCATATTCGGTTTTTAATAGCTACAAATTAATTTATTTCGAATATAATATGGGTATGGGTCGAAATACTCTCAACCCATAGGTTTTAGGAAAGTTTAAGTTACTATTTTATCCTTATCATTTAGATTTAACTCTAAGTTAAATAATTTAACTTTTATCATGTCTTTTTGTTTTCTTTCACTATATGGTTAATAAACATACTATAACAATAAAAAAGAACCCCAAGTGGTTCATTATTAATATATATAACCATATATAAGTCATTTTTCCGAACCATATATATTTAGGAATAAAATAACAATTAATAATATAATATTTTTTTTAAAAACTCTTTTCTGTCAATTTTGACACTATTTGGTACTTGATTTTTGTTAAAATTATAAAGGAATGATTAGTTCTAAAAAAGTTAATTAAATCAATAATAACATGTCATATTAACCTATAAAATTAGTGTAATTCATTAAAAGTTTCAAATTACATTTATTTGGCTATATATAACTTCAATTATGTTAATTTTTCATTAATAAGGTTATTACTACATCATCATTGTGTCATAAATAAATTAATTTATTAAATGTATAAAAATTATAAATAAAAAACCATTATGTAGGAAGTATTTTTATCTTTCTAATTAATATTTATAGTCGAATTTATCTTATGTATAACCCTATATTAAAAATGTTTTAGTTATTAAACCTTGATTTTAACTATTTTAACTATTCATTAAATAAAATAATAATAAATGTCCTAATCTAATCCACGTGGACCTAAAGGGTAATATTTTATTCCTAAGGTTGTTTTTGGTCGAATTACACTTATCCAATAGAATTAGGACATGTTTTAGGGAAATAATAATATCATTTTTACCCTTAATTACCCTATTTACTTTTAACCGTGGTAAATAAAAGTAAAAAGTTACTATCCACCAAAAATTATTTTCATCTCATTGAACCAAATTTTAATTACTGATATTAACCGTGTATCTCAGATTTTTAAAATTCCACCCATAGAAGTGGTAAAATTAAGTTTTATGTAATTTTTCAAACTCTCCTTGGAGGTGGGTAAAAGACGGTGAAAAGTTCAATAAATTTTTTATATAACTAAAATTATTATAAAATGACTCCAATGAATTAAATTGAAATTACATAGGTATTATGTATCAATTTTTAATTAAAATAAATTTAAATAAAATAAATAATTATTTAAATAAAAAGTCGGTTTAAATAGTAATCCAGTGTTTCCACTATTCATTAAAAATTGAAAGTTTTCAGAAAAATACCAAAATTTCACCCTAGGCTAATTTCAATATTCCGAATCCAAAAATGAAGTCCATTTTGAAAGAAAAAATTTATAAAATTTTAAAAAGTGGTTATTACTATTCATAATGGCTAGTTTATATAACATATCGTTGTTTAGTGAAACCTGGTATTGCATACAACACATGCTATCGGGGAAGGTCGCGATTGCATGTAATGCAAGCCAAATCAGGGTTGCGTGTAGTGAAATATTCCTTTATTGTTTCATATAATATAATCCAACCATATTGCATTTATACATTGAATATATATATATATATATATATATACACTCAATGTTGTATACAATAACTTCAAACGAACTTGAAATTGTGTGTAACACGATCCAAGAATAATGTTGCGTATACTGTAAGCTAAAATGGTTTTGCATATAGTGCAAGATAATATTGGTTTAGTATAAAACAAAAGACATCAAATAAATTAAAAATAATACTTCTCATAAAATCTTAGGGTGTTACATTCTACCCCCCTTAAAATGAATTTCTCCCTCGAAATTCGTCAGGGTTATAATTGGTTTACTACTCAAAAGTTTATTTAATAGAAACCCACATCGTAAAAAGGAATACCAAAACTTATCTTTAAAAACTAATGTATGAAACGTAACAGTTACCCAAAATAACTAATCACTGGGTTTCCACATAGAAGAACATAGGTGAAAATATGGATATGGAAGAGAAATCTAACCATCAAGTTCTGATGGAGAGTGGTAGAGAACATGACTATGAAAAATCCAAAAATCACAAAGCCATAAATTTGTGATGATCTAAGGTAACATTTGATTCATCATATATAAGGGCACTAGGACAACATTTTTGGTTTTCAAGATTATTTCCATAAACTTGAAGAATTTGAATTAGAAGAAATACTTAATTTATTTTGGTATAATCTCACCATTGTCCGTGCCTTGAACAATTTATACTTCATCTCTTAAAGAAATGAAGTTGAATTTTTCATTCGTGAAGTGTTAGCAGATCATGTGATAGAATGATGGGTCATCCCATATGTCTTAAATAAAAGGTTAGCAAAAGTTATCAAAAATACATAAGTCCATCTATAGTGAGATTAATCATATATGGTTCCTAAAATGGACTTATACTTCATATATCATACTTCTTAATATAATAAAACTAGTTTCTACTAACCATGGACTTCCTGTAGGCCAGTGGTAGGCAATAAAGGCCCGTCGCACTTCGGTTGTGGGTTTGATTCCCACCGCTTTGTCCGACGCGATGGGTTGTCGCCCGTCCTGCAGGTTTTCCTTTTTCTAAAACTACATTATTATAACATTCCATAAATAATATCAAAAAAGTTCTAGCCTTAAATAATACTGACTTATGTCTAACATAATCTATTCCAATCTTTAAGCTTATCCAAAATACTCTTGTCCAAGCTCATAGCATAAAGAAAACAATTACTAGAAATGTATGTAACGAGCATGTGAATGAAATCATTTATCCCCCATATATCATACGATATATCTTGTTGGTAAAATTACAAACATTTGAATAGCTTAATCACGTATTCTCTTGAAAAATGAATACCCATTGAATCTTAGTGAAAACATGAATACTGTCAAAATTTAACACTTTCCACATACGAAAATCCCAAAATTTCTATATACTCAAACCATGATATAACTTTTTCCTTATATCAATCATGAGCTCATGAATACCATCAAACATATTATTTTCTCCTTATCCCTTCATTATGCGCATATCATCTACTTTCCAAAATATTTGATTTACTTTTCATGGTTACCGGTACCATATAATTATTGAAAACCATAATAAACCAACACATAGATATTCTAATATTCCACAGTACTATAAATTAGATTCAACAACATTATTTTGGAATCCTTTTCCATAAACACATAATCATTCCACTACATGGTTGTCATACTCAACATCGCCAATAATGATCACATGTGACTTCCCTTTGTCCTTTTCCTTAAGAGGATGCTCACGTCGATCATCATTAACCCTTGGATTAGGGCATTGATTAGCATAATTCCCCATTTCCTTTCACTTGAAGCATTGAAGTGTTGGTGGTGCGTTCTCTATAGTCTTTTCTCTATTCACGTTATTAGAAACCTTTTTCCCATTAATTTGGAACTCTGCTGCTTGATAACCTTCTTTTCCACACTTTAAAATTTTTCTAGTCCCTTTTAGACAATCTCCACCATGATTCATTCCACACATTGAGCATAAAAAACATTCACTTTCTTTTCACCATTGTTTTGAGGTTTTTCCTTGAAGTCCATCTTTCGTTTCTTGTCAAAACCATGAGATTGATATATTACACCAACTTCCAGTTCTACCTTGATATCACGACACACAATTTCTTCATAGCTATTGAAGTATTTTATAGCTAATTCCCTTAGAAGAATTGGTTTTAAGCCACTGAAGAATCGATCAACTTTACTTTCAGGTTGGATGATAAATCCATATGCATACCTTGAAAGTCTTGTAAAATTCGTTTCATATATACCAATAGATTCACCATCCTTCTGCTTAAGCTCAAGGAACTCTTTTTCCATCTTTGTTCGAAGAATACAAGGGAAGTATTTACTGAAAAACAAGTTCTTGGACTCGTTCCATTCCATGGATTCAATTTCATATTAGGGCCTTGTATTCTTAATTAGAGTCCACCACTGGTCTGCTTCACCTTCTAAACGGTAAACAAATAAAATTAATTTTTCATGTTCTGAACAGTGAAGTATGGAAAATATCTTTTCAATGGTACTGATCCATTGTTCAGCAACAAGCGGATCAGAAGACCCATTGAAAGAAGGTGGATGTTGCCTCATGAAGGACTGAATAAAATATTGTTCCCTTCTCTGATCATTTAGAAATCCAGAATGATTTATAGCTTGTGTAAGTATAACAATAAGATTTTTCACTCTATCTCCCATCACATTTGGTTGTTCAAGAGGAAAATCATTGCATTGTCCATTACATTGATCAACACGGTTCATTCAGGTTCCAACCATCGTCTAAAACCCAAAAAGAACAGTGTGAGAGGCAACAATCATGCTAGGGAAACAAGATAATAAAGGGCGAGTACCTTCAATATCTAACATCTTAGGTTTAATCATAATATCGTTACCATAATTCTAAGACTATAACCTATACTTATATTTAACCTTAGGACATCCCTAAACATACCTTAGAAATATCTTTAGGGATCTCACTAAAGTTCTCGTATCATAGTTTCCAAAGGTTGACTAAACCGAACCTCTGATACCAACTATAGAGACCCAAAGCTTGACGTACATGGAAATTACATTACTTTTTTAGAATACTTAATACATAACAAAAACAGACACCAAAGTACCGTAATAGTTTAATGTCTTTGGAAACTTGGAACATAATCTTCTAATCTTGGTGAAAGATCTTCAACATCTTCCTTAAAGATCTTCCCTTTTTTTCTAACCTAAAACCTTTATTTATATCATAGGGAAAAGAAAACATATAAAGAGTGATCTCAAATTCTTAGTAAGGTTAATCATGAAAAAAATAAAACAAACCATATACATTTGAACTTCAAAACATGAACATAATGTTTAAACATCAAAATCTTGAGTTGTGAAATAAATCTTGGCAGCACGTAAGACATAGATCATAAAGGAAAATCAATAATGATAAAATATCATGGGAATAAAACATTCAATTTTGGAAAAACATTAATCACATGATATTATTTCCATAGTAGCCAAGGCATTGCTGCCAAGACCATCTTAGTGGACAAAGCCCCTTTCGGAATCGATTTCACTCCTCGTTCCAGTCCTGTATAACTGAACTGTATTAACTTACCGTTTCAGCCATGTCTATCTCATGAGATATAAATCTTTACCCAATTAATTGGAGGGAGATATAGGTCCCACCAATATCATATTGAAATCATTCTTACGTGTTCCACAAAATAATCATAAATCATTCATCATAACCCAAAGAATAAATTGGGTTTCATAAACATCATTCCATCATAACATAATCCATGTAAAACAAATGGATATCATTTCATCATAAGAAAAGTGAAAACATATAAACCATAGAGAACTTATACTTGAAACATACACATAAGAAATAATTTCATCTTAGATGGAAAATAGTTTTGATAAAGCACTTGAAATGAATTCTTAAGGAAAATATCCTTTCTTCTTGAAAATCATTTTCGTTTCACAAAATTCCATTCAATTTTAAAAGAAAAGGATTTTGTTGAAAATAGTAATGAAATATTTTATAGTAAGATTTTTTAAAATTAGGAGTTATGAAATCGTAAAATTCCGTTCATGCCGTATAAGTTAAAAAAAAACATTCTCCACGTACTTTTGTTGGCAAGGTCAAAAAGTACCTCATATGGTAAACAAAAGAAATATTTCTTCCAAACCTTGTAGTAAAAGTAATAAAAGGGTAAAAATGACTTTAAAAATATATGGAAGAATAATAAACATTTTATGAATTTTTTTTAGAAAACATGGACATGGATGATAAACATAACCCCAGTAAATACTTACGAATAAACAATCTCGAATAAGAATGAGATTGGAATAATTATCCCTTACCTTATGTACGTTATGATTCGTATGTATCCAGAACTCCTGTAAAATGATTTAAATAATGTCATTGACTTAATATAGAATCTTATTCATTTTTATGATATCATATATGGTTCAATTATGACTTTATAATACCCGTTCTTTTATAAATTCCATGTTAAAGCAGCGTTTTGCGTAAAATCATTTCATTTATCGTACGTGTTTCTATTTGTTGTTCTTGATATTATTATTACTTATATCATGATTTAATCATTTCTAGAATGTAAATCATGATTTATATATCATATATATATTCAGTATATATATATATATATAATATAGATTAATGAAATGAAATACACCGTTCATGGAGATGGTAGGCTGTACGTACTCATGAACGCTGCTTTCCTTTTTTTATTGACTTTAATGGAATTAAGTAGATGAAATTCATATATATATATATATACACATAAATATATTAGAATTATTATAACATATATTTCATGATTACTTATTATATATACTTTATAATCATTCTTGAATTGTTAACATGGAAAATGAATCTCATCGCGTTGTGGAGATGGTAATCCGTACGTACGCACGAGCGATGATATCATTCCCATATTTATTGAATGGAATTGAAGTGGATAATATAATAACATATAATAATTATGATGTTATAATAATCATATATATTTACTCTTTACAACATTATACCCATCCAAGTAAGGTGGTGGTGGAAAAAACAGATTATACCACGACGTGGAGACGGTATTCCGTATGTACGCACGCGCAGTGATTTCGTTTTACGTATGATGGATAGAAGGTGAAATGGGTTTTTTTAATATTTATAATAACATATCATTATATTAGTGATACTGATGTTATTACTTTATAATGAAAAAACTATTGAAGAAGAAGTTGAATAAGAAAGAAAACTTGAAAGATATGGTAGAAGAGATTACCTCTTCCTCGATGCACCTCCTTTAAGATTCTTCTTAGGGTACTAGAGTTGGTCTTTTGAGAATACCAGAAACTCTATGATATAACTAGAGAGGTTTAGAAGAGGAATTGGCAGGGTTTGGCTGAGATTCAAGGCTCAAAAGGGTGTGAAGAGAAGAGGGAAGGGGTTCCCTTTTTATAAGGGAGGAGAGGGGCACCTTAGGAAAACTTAAAATATTATTTTATAATAAAGTCATATTCGGTTTTTAATAGCTAAAAATTAATTTATTTTGAAGCTAAGGTAGAGATGGGTCGAAATACTCTCAAAAAATAGGTTTTATAGAAGTTTAGGTTACAATTTTATCCTTATCATTTAGATTTATCTCTATGTTAAATAATTTAACTTTTACCGTGTCTTTTTGTTTTCCTTCACTATATGGTTAATAAACTTACTATAACAAGCCAAAATAACCCCAAGTGGTTAATTATTAATATATATAACATTATCTAAGTCATTTTTCCGAACCTTATATTTTTAGGAATAAAATAATAATTAATAATATAATATTTGTTTTAAAAACTCTATTATGTCAATTTGGACACTATTTGGTACTTGATTTATGTGAAAATCACAAAAACATGATTATTTATAAAAAAGTTAATTAAATCAATAATAACAAGTCATATTAACCTATAAAATTAGTGTAATTTATTAAAAGTTTCAAATTACATTTATTTGGGTATTTATAACATTAATTATGTTAATATTTCATTAATAAGGTAAAAACTACATCATCATTGTGTCATAAATAAATTAATTTATTTAATGTCTAAAAATTATAAATAACATACCATTATGTAGGAAATATTTTTATCTTTCTAAGGAATATTTATAGTCGAATTTATCTTATTTCTAACCCTATATTAAAAATGTTTTAGTTATTAAACCTTGATTTTAACTATTTTAACTATTCATTAAATAAAATAATAATAAATGTCATAATCTAATCCAAGTTGACCTAAAGGGTAATATTTTATTCCTAAGGTTGTTTTTGTTCTAATTACACTTATCCAATAGAATTAGGACATGCGTTAGTGTAATAATAATATCATTTTTACCCTTAATTACCCTATTTACTTTTAACCGTGGTAAATAAAAGTAAAAAGTTACTATTCACCAAAAATTATTTTCATCTCATTGAACCACATTTTACTTACTGATATCAACCGTGTCTCTCAGATTTTTAAAATTCCACTCACAGAAGCGGTAAAATTAAGTTTTATGTAAATTTTCAAACTCTCATAGGAGGTGGGTAAAAGACGGTGAAAACTTCAATAAATTTTTTATATATCTAAAATTATTATAAAATGACTCCAATGAATTATATTGAACTTATATAGGTATTATGTATCAATTTTGACTTAAAATAAATTTGAATAAAATAAATAAATATTTAAATAAAAATTCGGTTTAAATAGTAATCCAGTGTTTTCACTATTCATCAAAAATTGAAAGTTTTCAGAAAAATACCAAAAATTTACCCTAGGCTAATTTCAATATTCCAAATCCAAAAATGAAGTCCATTTTGAAAGATAAAATTTATAAAATTTAAAAAAGTGGGTTATACTATTCATAATGGCTAGTTTATATAACATATCGTTGTATAGTGAAACTCAGTATTGCATACAACACACGTTATCGGGGAAGGTCACAATTGTGTGTAATGAAATCCAAGTTGGGGTTGCATGTAGTGTAATATTCCTTTGTTGTTGTGTATAATATAATCCAACCATATTTCATTTATACAATGAATATATATATATATACACACACTCAATGTTGCATACAATAACTTCAAACGAACTTGAAATTGTGTGTAACACGATCCAAGAATAATGTTGCATATACTGCAGGCTAAAACGGTGTTGCTTTTTGTGCAAGATAATCTTGGTGTAGTATACAACACAAGACATCAAATAAATTAAAAAGAATACTTCTCATAAAATCTTGGGGTGTTACAATAATGATGAGTAATATGTATATAAATAATGAAAATAAAATGATAATGTCTCTATAAAATTAATATACCATACAATTCCACACATTTAAAAAAATTATATTGTCACTCATGCGTACGTACGGATTACCATATCCACGACACGATGATATTATTTTACACTTTCACCATTCATCGACTATTGTAAAAATATATATTACTAATAAGTATGTAATATTTGAAATAATAATGCTACAGGATATATATATATATATGTATATATTTATTTATGTACTTACATATATCTTATTCACTTCCTTCTATTCAATACGATATGAAAATAGAAACAACTTTTATGCATACGTACGGCCTACCATCTCCATAAACGGTGTTTTCCATTTAATATATATATCTATTATAAATATTTATATTTTAAATATATATGATATATGAATCATGGTTTTTATTCTAGAAGTATTTAAATCATTATCTAAATGATACAGTTAAGAATAACTAGTTAAAATACATATGATGAAGAAAGCGATTATTACCCAAAATGTTAATTTAACATGAACATCTTTCTTAAATGGGTAGTATAAAGTCATAAATAAATCTTGTATTATATAATAAATACGAATATGGTTATGGTATAATCTAATAACATACAATGGTCATTATACAGGAGGTTTAACATACCGTCAACCAAAGGAAAGTGTCAGGTAAGGGTTAATTTCTCAATCACTTATTATCCGAGGATGTTTTTACGTAAGTATCTACTGGGAGATATTTATTATCCATGTACATGTTTCATGAAAGAGTTTTCAAAGGGATTATTTTATGTTACTTTTTTTAAAACATCATTTTAAATGTTTTAAATTTTTATTCCTTTAAATCATTCTCATTAAGGTCCATGTTTTCAAAATGGTTTTAAAGGATTTATCTATATGGATATGAATGTTTTTAAAATGTCAATTCCTTTCAAAAGGTTCAAATTGGTATGGAAAACTTTGATTAAAAAATGTCTTTAAATGCCTTCCTTTCTAAATTGTGGGACTTTTAAATGTTTACAGAAAAAGGGATATTTCTCTCAAAGAGTTTTACAAATATTTTTCATCTATGTAAAAATCTTTTGATGGATTTTAAACTTGTTTGAAGATGATTTATTATGATACAAATATTCCATATTGTATTGAAGGTTTTGTGATATGTTTGACTATGGATGTGTTATTTTTATACCATTCATTATTTATTTATAGTGTATTTAAATTTCATATGCTAGTTTTAATTTGAATGTTTATGTTATGTTTAAACCTTTTCATATGAGGAATGCATTGGACTTAGTTAGTGACGGGTGGAGCTCGCTATAGCTCTTCAATGCATCGATAGGTCACATGAGACAAACTAGTTTCTTGGCACCAGTCCTTGAAAAAATCTTATTTGTAGTCTTGGCACATGGCCTTGACTATGGGGTTATGAAAGTCTGGTATTATGCATTCCATTATTATGAAAGTGGATATTGATATTGCATGTGATTATTTGACTAGTAGAATATCCATGTGAGTAAGTAAATGAAATTATTTTTGATTTATATTTTCCATATTATGATGAATTTTATGTTGAAAAGGCTTTTGTTTTAGTTTTATACATTTCCTTAAATTTTTATTCTTATTTATGAATGTTTCTACTGTATTGTTATCCTTACTGAGCATCGGATATCACACCTTTCTATGTTTTATTTTTCCCAGGATTCCAAGAAGTGTATTGTGATTGATATGCAGGGTTAAGCTAAGGTAATAACATAATTCCTAAAGGATTATTTATGTTGTGTTGTATATTATAAAGTGTAATGTAACATTCATGTATGTAATCTATTTTCCAATACTACTAAACTGATCAGTCCTACAGGACTTGATTTCTTGTAATCTTACCAATGTATAAAAATAATGCACCGACTCTAGGTAACTAGGGCCAGGGTGTTACAGTTGGTATTAAGGTAAGTTTAGCAATAACCTTGGAAACTATATTTATATAAACTCTGATTAGATCACATTACCCTAAGATAGACTTCAAGGATTATTATAAAAGAACTTCCTAGAATTTTGGTAATTTTTAGATTTTGTGTGTTTTCCAAGAAAATACATCCCTCTCTGGATACGAGTAGGTAGAGGCGACTCTGGCACAGATGTACCTAGGGGTAAAACCCAAAAACACCTCTTTGAGCTAGACTTAAACGAGAACTGGTGCATAACAATAGGCCTTGCTGCACTCTTGGTTACGAAACTCCTGGGGGATATGATTAGGATAATTCTCATTTTCTTTAAAAATCATTATGAAAGATTTACGAGTATATACCTCCTCAATGAAAATATTTTTATGATTATATATTATATCCGTAAACTGTTCAATTTACATTTAGTATTTTGCAAGTTTGGAATTATTCATTTCAATTCATAAACTGACTTAGTGTATACCATTATATAGAAATGGCACCCAATATAAGGAATGTGAACTCCAGCAATACATATGATCCAAAGAGTAAGAAAGATCATACCTTTCGGGGTATTAAGCCAACATTTAGAAGGGAAATAGTCTCCCATGTATTCTCAACATATGAAGAAATAGTATCATGTGTTAATAAGATAAGTAAATAATTATCTGAGTCCTATGGCTTTGAAGGGACACAAGAGAAGAAAAGGGTGGAAGAGAGAAGGATGGATAAAGGGAAGAGGGAAAAGAAGGATTTTCCCATATGTGATAACTATGGAAATAATCACCTTGGTAAATTCTTTAAGGGAATTGGAGTTTTTTATAAGTGTGGAGAAAAAGGACACCAAGTACGTGATTGAAAGGGAAATAAAAAAAGTTTCGAATGTACAATTCTTCATCCACAAGGCATTGGGACACTAAGCGAATCAATGTCCCCATAATCAGAGTATACCTTAAATGATGCTATTGGATAATAATCAAGTTATGATACTACATCAGATGAAGAGGAATGACTAGTGTTCTTATGTTGTTATTATAGAATTATTTCATTTGAGTGTTGTATCAATAATATACTGGTTATATGAATTATAGAGACAAATAAGGATTGTACTGCAGTACTATTTTATTGGATATTTGAGATTATATGGTTCTAAGAAAAGTGACTTAATAGTAAGCTACAATTTTGGAAAAAATACATGGTTGAAGGAAATGTAATCCTTAATATGGTCCTGATAATGAGGTAGTGATTTTGGAATAAGAGATGGTTTATTTGGATATATTATTTTGGATATTCTTGACTTCCTTGGAGCAGATTAATAGTTTGTTTATTTAATCATTGTTGGAATATTAAAAATTTTTGGATATAAGGAATAAATACAGTATTATATAAAGGATAAGGGAGAATGAATGTAATAAATAAGGTTTTATTTTAATTCAGGGTGTTACCATGTTTTAAAATAATACACGATGAAGGTGTTCACATGTTATTACGTGGAAAAAAGGATCTTCATTGTGTTTAACTTCCTCATAAATTTTGGACTGTGAGTTTGGAGAAAATTATTTTGGATAAGTTTAAAGGTTGGAATGGATTAAGTTTGAAGTTGGATACTATTATTAAGGTTATTTTTGGACAACATGCAAACCAGGTGACAACCCATCGCGTCGGAGAAAGCTGTGGGAATCAAACCCACAACCATAGGGCGATTGAGATTTATCTCCTACCACTCAACTACTTGAAGTCCCTGGATTGCATAATGTAGTTTATTTTTTTAATGGGTCTAATAGGTGAATTATAAATTCATTTTTTGGAACCCTATACGAATAGGATAAATAGAATATTTTTTATGTTCTATTATCTTTTATAGTGAAAGATGAGTTTGTGGTAGAAATTATCTAAAGGATGGAACCCTACTTGTCAAGTATATATTCTTTTCTTATCTTATTATATGAAGAAAATAATTTTTTAAATTTAGGTAAGGGATCTTAAAACTAAAAATGTGTTATCCTAATACCTTATGTTTTGTTGAACTAATGATATTTTAAATCATCATAGATTGATGGCTTTGAGGCCCTCAATTCTAGAATTGTTTCTGACCGATGAACTCAATCTCTCTCTATAAATATTTTAGTTTTTCCTCCAATTATGTGTCTCTAATTTCCACCAATTTTCTCCTAATAGAGATCATAATTTGGTGGTGACTTTTTCATTCCCCTTTTCCTCTTATAAAGATTAAATTTTATTAACCCAATTTCTGATGTGGGTTTTCCCACAAAGGTATTTTCTATTTTCAACCTTTTATTTTTGAATAACAATTTCAAATTGAAAGGATTCAATTTATTGAAGGAGGGAATAATGTAACACCCCAAGATTTCATAGTACATTATTTCTTCAAAGTAATTCAATAACTTTCACTACACACAACACCGAGTTCAAGCACACCATGAATTTTTAAACTAGCCGTTCAAATGAGGTTATGAATAGTATTAAGTAAATTTTGAACTTTATATAATCCTTGTAATTTTATAATCCATATTATGAGTTTCTTAAACATAATGAAAAAAAAACAAATTCATTTTTTTATCAGATAAAAGAAGTATTTTGTTTAAAAATGATTTTTTTCCGCCATTTAATGGTGAACCTTTTTTAAATCCAATATTTGAAACTTTTATATATTTAATTTTACAAAATAAACTTATTCTTTAGAATTAGGACATAATAATTTAGTTTCAACAAATATTTGGTTTTTTTCTGATGACTTTCACATTTGGGTGAATTGTGAAAAATACTATATTTTAACTGAAAATAAATTTTTTAATCAAAATAATTTGTAGTGTTAAATTATAATTTTTAATGGAATGTAAGTATAAATAGATTATATTTTTACAATTTAATCCAATTTTATTAATTGGAAATAATTTCACTTTGAAATTGAACAAAAACTAGTATCAATCTTTTGTTAGTTATTATGTATTAAAAATACGTTTTTTGGTTTTGACAATGGGAATTAATTTTAAATTAATAAATGAAACTTCTATGTTTTAAATTTGGTAAAATATACTTATTTTTTGAAATCATAATATCAAAATTAGCTTAGGGTTATTTTTTGGTATTTTTCTGAAAACTTTGAATTTTTAATTAATAGTGATAAACATTGAGTTATAGTTTAAAAATGAATTTTTATATAAATAATTATTTATTTTATATAAATTTATTTATATAAAAATTTATAGATAATAACTATATATGTTCAAATTAATTCATTGGAGTCATTTTGTAATAATATTAGATATATAAAATTTTATTGAACTTCTCACAGTCTTTTACCCACCACCTAGGAGCATTTGAAAATTTACATAAAACTTAATTTTATCGATTTTTTGAGTTGAATTTCAAAAAAATGAGAGATATGATTGATATTAGTAAGTAAAATGTGGTTCAATACGGTTAAAATAACTTTTGGTGAATAGTAACTTTTTATTTTATTTACCACGATTAAAAGTAAATAAGGAAATTAAGGGTAAAAATGATATTATTTTTACCCTAACACATGTCCTAATTCTATTGGACAAGTATAATTCGTCCAAAGGAAACCTTATGAATAAAATATGAACCTATTTGGTCCACTTGGATTAGATTAGGACATTTATTAGTATTTAATTCAAAGAAGAGTTAAATGTGTTAAATTCAAAGTTTAATAAATAAATAATTTTTAATATAGGGTTAGACATAGGATAAATTCGACTATAAATATTTATTAGAAAGATAAAAATATTTCCTAAATAATGGTATTTTATTTATAATTTTTATACATGAAATAATTTAATTTATTTATGACACAATGATGATGTAGTAATTACCTTATTAATGAAATATTAAAATAATTGATATTATAAATAGACAAATAAATGTAATTTGAGACTTTTTATGACTTAAAATAATTTTATAGGTTAATAGGATATATTAGGGTTGATTAAAGGATTTAATTTGGAAGTAATAATGCTATTATAAATTTAACATAAACAAAATACCAAATAGTTTCAAAATTGACATAAAAGTGTTTTTAAAACAAATATTCTATTATTAATTGGTATTCTATTCCTAAAAATATAAGGTTTGTCCAAAAGGCATAAATAATATTATTTATGTAATTAATGAAGCACTTGGGGTTCTATTCTAAGTTTATAGTATGTTTATTAATCATATAATGTAAAAATACAAAGTTACATGGTAAATGCCAAACTATTTAACTAAGAGTTAAATCTAAAAGATAAGGTTAATATAGTGACCTAAACCTGTCTAAAACTTATTGGTTGAGTGGTTTTAGACCCATAACCACATTAGCAATTAAATAATTCATTTTTGATCCATTTGAAACCTAAAAGGAATTTATTATAAAATAATATTTTAAGTTTTTCCTAAGGTGTCCCTCATCCCTCTTATAAAGGGGCACTTCCCTTTCTCTCAAATTAAAACCTCCAAAGACATTTGTCTCGACTAAACCCTACACAAATATCCTACCAAATATACTAACTTCATCACAGAGTCCTTACTTTGGTCATAAATACAACTTAAGGAGCCCTTTTGATCAAATCAAAAGGAAGAACCCGAAGAAGAGGTAATGATTTCACCACCCTCTTTCAAGTTCTTTTATTCTTCCACATACTATTTCTTTGTTATTACCATAACAAAATAATAAATTCAGTACCTTATATATAATGTGATGTTATTATAAATATTTAATATCCATATTCATTATTCTATCCATCCTATGAATGATAATGTCACCATGCATGCGTACGTAAGGCTTACCGTCACTACAGCGTGGTGTATTTTTTATTCAACACTATGTTATTTGGATGGATATAATGATGAGTAATATGTATATAAATAATGAAAATAACATGATAATTTCTCTGTAAAATTAATATACCATCCAATTCCACACCTTTAAAGAAATGATATTGTCGCTTGTGTATACGTACGGATTACCGTCTCCACGATGCGATGAGATTCATTTCCACGTTCACCATTCATCGATGATTGTAAAAATATATATTACTAATAATTATGTAATATATGAAATAATAATTCTACTGGATATATATATATATATGTATTTATGTACTTACATATATTTTATTCAGTTACTTCCGTTCAATGCGATATGAAAACAGAGACAACGTTTATGCGTACGTACGACCTATTGTCTCTATAAACGGTGTTTTCCATTTAATAAATCTATCTATTATAAATATTTATATTCTAAATATATATGATATATGAATCAATTTTTTTATTCTTGAAGTATTTAAATCATGATCAAAATGATATGGTTAAGAATAAATATTTAAAATACATACGATAAAGAAAGCAATTATTACTTGAAATGTTAATTTAACATGAAAATAATTATTAAATGGGTAGTATAAAGTCATAGATGAATCAAGTATGATATAATAAATATGAATATGGTTTTGGAATAATATAATAACATACAATGGTCATTATACATGAGGTTAAAAGTACCCTCAACCAAAGGAAAGTGCCTAGTAAGGGTTAATTTCACAATCTCTTATTATCCGAGGTTGTTTTTACGTAAGTATCTACTGTGACATATTTATTATCCATGTACATGTTTCATTAAAGAATTTTCAAAGGGATTATTTTAAGGTATTTTTTAAAACATCATTTTAAATGTTTTAAATATTTATTCCTCTAAATCATTTTTATTAATGTCCATGTTTTCAAAATAGTTTTAAATGATTTATCTATATGGACATGAATGTTTTTAAAATATTAATTACATTAAAAAGTTTCAAAGTTGTATGGGACACTTTGATTCAATTTTTTTTTAAATTTATTCCTTTTTAAATTGTGTGACTTTTAAATGTTTTCATGAAAAAGGGATATTTCTCTCAAATATTTTTACAAATATTTTTCATCCATTTCAACATCCTTTGATGGATTTTAAACTTGTTTGAAGATGATTTATTATGATAAAAATATTCCAAATTTTATTGAAGGTTTTGTGAAATTTTTGAATGTGGGTGTGTTATTTTTATACCATTCATGGTTTATAGATAAAGTATTGACATTTCATATGCTAGTTTTAATTTGAATGTTTATGTTATGTTTAAACCATTTCATATGAGGAATGCATTGGACTTAGTAAGTAACTAGTGGATCCCGCTATAGCTATTTGATGAATCGGTAGGTCTCATGAGACAAACTAGTGTCTTAGAACAAGGCCTTGAAAAAAATCTTATTTTTAGTCTTGTCACAAGGCCTTGACTATGTGGTTATGAAAGTTTGGCATTATGCATTCCATCATTATGAATGTGGCCATTGATATTGCATGTGATTATTCGATTAGTAGAATACCCATGTGAGTTAGTAAAGAGAATTATTTTGATTTATATCTTCCATATTATGATGAATTTTATGTTGAAAAATATTTTGTTTAAGTTTTATACATTTCCTTAAATGTTTATACTTATTTATGAAAGTTTCTGCTGTATTGTTATCCTTACTGAGCATCTGAGCTCACCCCTTTCTAGGTTTTATTTTTCCCAGGATTCCAAGAAGTGTATTGTGATTGATATTCAGAGTTAGTCTAAGGGAATAATGGAATTAATAAAGGATTATTTATGTTGTTTTGTATGTTATAAAGTGTAATGTAACATTTATGTATGTAATCTATTTTCCAAGACTGCTAAACTGATCAGTCCTACAGGACTTGATTACTTGTAATCAGACCAATGTATTAAAATAATGCACAGACTTTGGGTAACTGGGGTCGGGGCATTACAGTTGGTATCAGAGTAAGTTTATTAATAACCTTGGAAAGTAGATTTAGATAAATTCTAATTAGAGCACATTAGACTAAGATAGACTTTGAGGATTAGTATAGAAGAACTTTGTAAAATTTTGGTAATGAAGAGATTTTGTGAGTTTTCCAAGCAAATACATCCCTATCTGGATACGAGAAGGTAGTGGTGGCTCTTGTATAGATGTACCTAGGGGTAAAACCTGAAAACACTACTTTTAGCTAGACTCAAATAGGAACTGGTGCACGCCAACGGGACTTGCTGCACTCTTGGTTTTGACACTCCTAGGGGATATGCCTAGGATAATTCTCATTTTATTTACAAATCATTATGAAGGATTTATGAGTATATCCCTCCTCAAAGAAAATATTTTTATTATTATGGATAATATCCATAAATTGTTCAATTTATATTTGGTATTTTACAAGTTTGGAATTATTCATTGCAATTCATAAACTGATGTAGTGTAAGCCATTGTATAGAAATGGAGCCCAATAGAAGGAATGTGAACTCAAGCAATACATATGATCCAAAGAGTAAGAAAGATCATATCTTTCATGGTATTAAGCCAACATTTAGAAGGGAAATAGTCTCCCATGTATTCTCAACATATGAAGAAATAGTATCATGTGTTAATAAGATAAGTAAATAATTCTCTAAGTACTATGGCTTTGAAGGGACGTAAGAGATGAAAAGGATGGAAGAGAGAAATATGGATAAAGGGAAGAGAGAAAAGAAGGATTTTCCCATATGTGATAACTATGGAAAGAATCACCTTGGTAAATGCTTGAAGGGAATTTGAGTTTTTTATAAGTGTGGAGAAAAAGGACACCAAGTACGTGATTGCAAGGGTAAGAAAAAAAGTTTCAAATGTATAATGCTTGATCTAAAAGGTGTAGGAACACTACGCGAATCAATGTACCAGTCATCAGAGTATACCTGAAATGATACTATTGGATAATAATCAAGTTGTTATCCTACCTCAGATGAAGAGGAATTACTAGTGTTCTTATGTTGTTATTATAGAATTATTTCATTTGAGTGTTTTATCTACAATATACTGGTTATATGAATTATGGAGATAAATAAGTATTGTACTGCAGTACTATTTTATTGAATATTTGAGATTATATGGTTCTATGAAAAGTGACTTAATAATAAGATACACTTTTTTGGAAAAATACATGGTTGAAGGAAATATAATCATTAATATGGCCCAGATAATGAGGTAGTGATTTTGGAATAAGATATGGTTGATTTGGGTATATTATATTGGATATTCTTGACTCCCTTGGAACTAATTAATAGTTTGTTTATTTCATCATTTTTGCAATATTCAATATTTTTGGATATAAGGAATATATCCAGTATTATATAAAGGATAAGGGAGCATGAATGTAATCAATAAGGTTTTATGGTAATTTAGGGTGTTACCATGTTTTAAAATAATAAATGATGAAGGCGTTCACATGTTATTACGTGGAAAAATAGATCTTCATTGTGTTTAACTTCCTTATAAATTTTGGACTCTGAGTTTGGATAGAAGTATTTTGGATAAGTATAAAGGTTGGAATGTATTAAGTTTAAAATTGGATACTATTGTTAAGGTTATTTTTGGACAACACGTAGACCGTGTGACAACCCATCGTGTTGGACAAAGCTGCGGGAATCGAAACCACAACCATAGTGCGATTGGGATTTATCGCCTACCACTGGACTACGTGAAGTCCCTAGATTGTATAATGTAGTTTATTTTTTAAAGGGTCTGATAGGTGAATTATAAATTCATTTTTTTGGAACCCTATACAAATAAGATAAATAGAATATTTTTTAAGTTCTATTATCTTTTAGAGTGAAAGATGAGTTTGTGTAGAAATTAGTTAAAGGATGGAACTATACTTATCATGTATATATTATTATATTCTTTTATTCTATGAAGAAATTAAGTTTTAATTTTTTTAAGGTATCTTAAAACTAAAAATGTGTTATCCTAATACCTTATGCTTTGTTGAACTGATGATATTTTAAATCATCATACATTGATGGCTTTGAGGCCCTCAATTTGACAATTGTTTGTGACTGATGACCTAAATCACTCCCTATAAATATTTAAGTTTTTCCTACAATTATGTGTCTCTAATTTCCACCAATGTTTTCCTAATCAAGATCATAATTTGGTGGTGACTTTTTCATTCCCCTTTTCCTCTTATTAAGATTAAATTTTATTAACCTAATTTTAAATGTGGGTTTTCCCACAATGGCATTTTCTATTTTCAACCTTTTATTTTCAAAGAACAATTTCATATTGCGAGGATGCAATTTATAGAAGGAGGGAAGAATTTAACACCCCAAGATTTCATGGTATGTTATTTCTTCAAAGCAATTCAATAACTTGCACCACACACAACAACGAGTTCAAGCACACCATGACTTACCAAACTAATTATTCAAAAGAGGTTACGAATAGTATTTACAAAATTTTGAACTTTATATAATACTTATAATTTTAGAATCCATATTATTAGTTTCTTAGACATAATTAAAAAAACAAATTCATTTTTTCAGATAAAAGAAGTATTTTTTTAAAATGCAATTTTACCGCCTTTTAATGACGAACCTTTTTTAAATCCAATATTTGAAACTTTTATATATTAAATTTGACAAAATAAACTTCTTCTTTAGAATAGAGACATAAGAATTTAGTTTTAATAAATTTTTGGCGTTTTTCTGATAACTTTCATATTTGTGTGAATAGTGAAAAATACTATGTTTTAACTGAAAACAACTTTTTTAATCAAAATAATTTGTAGTGTTAAATTACACATTTTATTGGTTTGGAAGTATAAATAGATTATATTTTTACCATTTAATCCAATGTTATTCATTGGAAATAATTTCACTTTGAAATTGAACATAAACAAGTATCAATCTTTTGTTAGTTATTATTTATTAAAAACACACTTTTTGGTTTTGACAATGAGAAGTAATTTTAAATTAATAAATGAAACTTCAATGTTTTTAATTTGGTAAAATAGACTTAATTTTTTAATTCATAATATCAAAATTATCTTAGAGTGAATTTTTGTTATTTTTCTGAAAACTTTCATTTTTTGATGAATAATGAAAAACACTAAGTTATAGTTTAAAACCAAATTTTAATTTAAATAATTAATTAATTTATTTAAATTTATCTTAGGTAAAAATAGATAAATAATACCTATATATGTTAAATTTAATTAATTGGATTCATTTTTTAATAATATTAGATATAAAAAATTTTATTGAACTTTTCACCGTCTTTTACCCACATCCTAAGAGCATTTGGAAATTTACATAAAACATAATTTTACAGGTTCTGTGAGTTGAATTTCAAAAATATGATAGACACGATTGATATCAATAAGTAAAATGTGGTTCAATAAGACGAAAATAATTTTTGGTGAATAGTAACTTTTTACTTTTATTTACCATGGTTAAATGTAAATAGGGTAATTAAGGGTAAAAATGATATTATTATTACCCTAGAACATGTCATAATTCTATTGGATAAGTACAATTCGACCAAAAGAAAACTTGGGAATAAAATATGAACTTTTGTCGTCCACATGGATTAGATTAAGACATTTATTATTATTTAATTCAAAGAAGAGTTAAAAGTGTTAAATTCAATGTTTAATTACTAAACCATTTTTAATATAGGGTAACACATAGGATAAATTCGACTATAAATATTAATTAGAAAGATAAAAATATTTCCTACATAATGGTATTTTATTTATAATTTTTAGACATTAAATAATTTAATTTACTTATGACACAATGATGATGCAGTAATAACCTTATTAATGAAATATGAAAATAATTGATATTATAAATACCCAAATAAATGTAATTTGAGACTTTGTATGAATTACACTAATTTTAAAGGTTAATATGACATATTAGGGTTTATTAAATTAATTTTTTTGGATGTAATAATTCTGTTATAAATTTTTCAAAAACAAAATACCAAATAGTGTGAAAATGGACATAAAAGAGTTTTTAAAATAAATATTATATTATTAATTGGTATTATATTCCTAAAAATATAAACATTCGTCAAAAATGCTTAAATACTATTATATATGTTATTAATGAACCCATTGGAGTTCTCTTGAATGTTTATAGTATGTTTATTAATGATATAATATAAAAATACAAAGAGACATGGTAAATGTCAAACTATTTAACTAAGAGTTAAATCTAAAAGATAAGGTTAATATAGTGACATAAACCTATATAAAATTTATTGTTAGAGTGGTTTTAGACCCATCCACACCTTATACTTTGAATAATTCATTTTGGATCCATTAAGAACCGAAAATAAATTTATTATAAAATAATATTTTATGTTTTTTCTAAGGATCCCCTGACCCCTCTTATAAAAGGGCACTTCTACTTCTCTCAAATTCACAACTCCAAATCCATTTTTCCCGGACAAACCCTGCCCAAATATCCTTCCAACTATCCTAAATTCATCCTAGAGGCCTTCCTTTGGTCAGAAAGCCAACCTAAGGAGCCCTTTTGATCAAATCCAAAGGAAGAACCCGAAGAAGAGGTAATGATTTCACCACCCTCTTTCAAGTTCTTTTATTCTTCCACTTATTTCATTGTTATTACCATACCGAAATAATAACTATAGTACCTTATATATAATGTTATGTTATTATTAATATGGAATAACCATATTCATTATTCTATCCATCCTATTAATGATAATATCACCATGGGTGCGTACGTATGACTTACCGTCTCCACACCGTGGTGTAATTTGTTATTCAACACTATGTTATTTGGATGAATATTATGATGCGTAATATGTATATAAATAATTAAAATAACATTATAATGTCTCTGTAAAATTAATATACCATCAAATTCCACACCTTTGAGGAAATTATATGTCTCTCATGCGTACGTACGGATTACCGTCTCCACGACATGATGAGATTAATTTCCACGTTTACCATTCATCGATGATTATAAAAATATATATTACTAATATGTATGTAATATATGACATAATAATGATACTGGAGATATATATATATATATGTATATGTATATATGTACTTACATATATCTTATTCACATACTTCCTTTCAATGCGATATGAAAACAGAAACAAAATTTATGAGTACGTACGACCTACCGTCTCCATAAACGGTGTTTTCCATTTCATATATCTCTCTATTATAAATATTTATATTCTAAATATATATGATATATGAATCAAGGTTTGTATTCTGGATGTATTTAAATCACTATCTAAATGACACAGTTAAGAATAAAAAGTTAAAATACGTACGATAAATAAAGCGATTATTAACCGAAATGTTAATTTAAAATGAAAATCATTATTAAATGGGTAGTATAAAGTCATAAATGAATCATGTATAATAAATATTAATATGGTTCTGGTATAATCTAATAACATACAATGGTCATTATAAAGGTGCTTAAACGTACCCTCGACCAAAGGAAAGTGCAAGGTAAGGGTTAATTTCACAATCTCTTATTATTCGAGGTTGTTTTTACCTAAGTATCTACTAGGACATATTTATTATCCATGTACATGTTTCATGAAATATTTTTTCAAAGGGATTATTTTAAGGGACTTTTTAAAAAATCATTTTAAATGTTTTAAATATTTATTCCTCTAAATAATTATAACATCCCAAGTAAGTAATGAATAATAGATATTTTTATCTATGTCTATTAATGAATTAGATAGTGTTTTAGAGGCTTAAAATGAAAATAAATCCAATCTTAAGCATGGAATACACTAATATGTTTTAAAAGGTTGTTTTACTGCCTTTTGATGGAAAACCATTTTTAAATCTATCTTTTGAAAATTTTATAAGCTATGTTTGTCAAAATAAACTTATTCTTTATGATTGGGACATCAAAATTTACTTTGTGTGAATTTTTTGTATTCTGACAATGTTCATTTTTTAATGAATAGTGAAGAATAATGCATTTTACATCAAAACAGCTTTTTAATCTAATTTATTTATATGATTAGATTATCTTTTGAATTGGTTTTAAAGTTAAAATTAGAATATATTTTTACCATTTAATCCAATGGTGGTCATTAGGATTAATTTCACTTCGGAATTGGGCATAAACTAATGCCAAACTTTTCATAGATATTGTTTCAAAAAAACCCGCTATTTGTTTTGACAATGAGAATTATTTTTAAATAAATTATTGCAATTTATGTGTTTGGAATTTGGTAAAATGGATTAAATATTTGGAATCAGAAGGTCCAAATTATTTAATCAAGACTCTTTTGTTTTTGGACATTATGAATAGTAATGACGGAAATTATCTTTAATTATCTTGATTAATGAGTAATCAGGTAGTTAAGGATAATAAAATAATATCATAATAATAAAAAAATGACACCAACATGTGTACTAATTCTACTAGTTCTTTCATGGCCGACCATGGTATGCCTTGTTCCAAACTTGGGGACCCCATGGAATCACTTTTGTGGAAAGTGACTTGTTATCTTTTTATTTTTTTTAAAGAAAGTAAGTATAACAAGAATGTATCACCTGATTAAAACATTTTTAATATTGTCTAAATAGATGATATTTTAGACTATAAATATTCATTGGAAATCTAAAATGATTTCCCACATCATAGTATTTTTTTCATAATTTTTAGACTTTAAATAAATTAAATTATTTATGACATCATGACGATGCAACAATTACCTCATTAATAAAGGATTTAAATAAAATAAAATGATAATGTAAAATATATGACCTAAACATGTCCAAAACCTATTGTATGAGTGTATTTCGAACCCTTATCACCTTACCCTAAAATTATATCAATGTGGGACCTTTTGAATCCGAAAATCATTTTCAAATAAAGTAACATTTCTTTACTTTCCAAGAGTGCCCCTCCTCTCCTCTTATAAAAGGACCCAACCTCTACCTCCTTACCCACACTCCCAAAGCCTTTGGCTCGGCCAAACACTACCCATTTCGTCTCTCGACATCCCTATATTACTCCTTGAAGCCTCACTTTGGGCAGAAGGCTTCCCAAAGAATCCTTTGAGCTCAAACCAAAGGGAGTTACCCGATTTTAAGGTAATGTCTTCACTTGAGTCCTTTTGTTTTATTCTGCTTCTCCAACCCCCTAAACTCTTTTTATTCATTTCTTTTGTAACAAATCCAGTATCTTAAATATACTAGGATGTTGTTATAATACGGACTCGAGCTACACTTACACACACCTACATCTAATGGTTAAAGGACATACTGTTTCCGTGGATGGTGAATTTATGCCTCCCGAAATGATGATTGTTCAACATTCATTTAACACCTTCAAAGGTGGACATTAAGATGTCACTATATTTATATATGATATATAATATGTTTATGGTTTCCTTAAGATTCTGTATTTTTTAGTTTGTTCATACCTTTATGGTTTCCATTATGGGTAAACGCGATATCTTCATTTAAAGAAGTGCGGACTACCGCCCCCTCAAAGTGATTTGATTCGTTAATACCATATGTGGGAAGTATAAAGGATGGAGTTATGATATTATATATGATATTATACTGGAATTATAATATACCTTTATATCATTATGATTCCATTCTATAAAATATTAAATAGAAATGAAAGTAGCGTTCATGCGTACGTACGACTTACCGTCTCCATGAACGGTGCATTTCATTTCTTACCTCTAAATGATTATGTAATATTATAAATGCATGTATATACTGGATATATATGATATATACATCATGATTATAATTCTGGATATAATGGATACATGAACAAATTGTAATTATAAAGGGTTTATTTTTGACTCAAGTACCAATGATCGTTAAAACGACCGTTATTAACTTAAATAATTACATAGTATTCATGACAAGGAAATAAGTGATATAAAAGGAATAATGAACTTGAAAAAGGTTCTTAAGAAAGTAGAAATTAACTCAAGTTTATTATTCAGGGCATTAAAGAACGATCGAGTCAAGTCGGACCCGAGGTATGGGACTTCGTCTCAATCTCCTTTTATTGAGGCATATTTTGTTTTATACACAACCTTCTTTTATACGGTGTATAAACCCCTTTGACTTTTACGTTTATTCAAAAGGAATATTTTTTATACGAAGCGTTTACTAAACGAATAAATGGAATGTTTTTGTCGTACGTATGCGGCGACAACGACTTCTCCGCCGCCGTGACCATTATTTGAGTTTCGACTTCCTCTACAAGCCATACCTTTTTTTAAAAGAAAAATAAATACCATGTTTTACTTTTCTTTTATTTTGGTATTGAAAATGGTTTTCATAATGTTTTTATATCAATGTGTTGTATTGATATCTTGTGATTGAAAGGTGGAAATGTTATTTTTCCTTTATGCATGTTTTATGTGATACGATTATGTTGAGGTTCTTGGGCATTATTATGAAGACGAGTGGTTCCGTGATAAACTAAGGGCGGGAGAGCCCGATATAGCTCTCCAATGCATTGGGCAACGTGAAGGAGTGAAACATTGAGGTTTCTCTGAAGAGATTTAGGGAATATACTGTGATGGGTATTCCAAATGTAACCAAGAGGGTTACTCCCCACGTAAGAATGTTATGAATGCCTCAAGTTACCTTTATGTCTTATGATTTCTATGATTTATTCATGATTTGATGAGGTATGTTAAAGTGCTTATGTTTTATGGGTAAAGTATGATTTCGTTCTTATGTATATATGTACCAATGTTTCCTTTCCATATTTTTATATCCCTTACTGAGATTTTTATGCTCATCCCAAGTTTTTTGAAATGTTTTTCACAGGTCAAGGGAAAGGTACATGATATGATTATAGTGTCAAGGAAGTGTCAAGAAATAATCCATGTTTTATTTTAAATATGTTTCCATTGATGGGAAAGAATAATACTATCTTTATGTAACCACTTTGTTTATATGTAGAATGTAATGCAAGTTTTATGATCTAATTCTCTAAAACTCTAAACCCGAAAATATCCTCAATGTGTAATCTTGTAATAACTCAAGATTAAGTAAGGTTTAAGGCCGGGGCCTTATAATCATTCTCATTAATGTCCATGTTTTCAAAATCGTTTTTAAAGATTTATCTATATGGACATTAATGTTTTTAAAATGTTAATTCCTTTCAAAAGTTTCAAATTGGTATGGGACACATTGATTCAAAAATTTATTTAAATGTCTTCCTTTCTAAATTGTGTGACTTTTAAATGTTTTCATGAAAATGGGATATTTCTCTCAAAGAGTTTTACAAATCATTTTCATCTATGTCAACATCCTTTGATGGATTTTAAATTTGTTTGATGATGATAATTTATGATACAAATATTCCATATTCTATTGATGGCTTTGTGATATGTTTGACTGTGGAAGTGTTATTTTTATACCATTCATGGTTTATGGATAAATTATTGACATTTTGTATGCAAGTTTTAATACTAATGTTTATGTTATGTTTAAAACTTTTCATATGATGAATGCATTGGGTTAGTAAGTGACAGGTGGAGCCCGCTATAGCTCATCGATGCATCGGTAGGTCTCATGAGACAAACTGGTTTGTTGGCACAAGGCCTTGACAAAATCTTATTTGTAGTCTTTTCACAAGTCCTTTAGTATGTGTTTATGAAAGTATGACATTATGCATTCCATCATTATGAAAGTGGCTATTGATATTGCATGTGATTATTCAACTAGTAGAATATCCATGTAAGTAAATAGAATTATTTTGATTTATATTTTCCCCATTATGATGAAGTTTATGTTGAAAAGGATTTTGTTTTAGTTTTATACATTTCCTTAAATGTTTATGCTTATTTATGAAATTTTCCGCTGTATTGTTATCCTTACTGAGCATCTAAGCTCACCCCTTTCTATGTTTTATTTTTCCCTGGATTCCAAGAAGTGTATTTTGTTTGATATGTAGGGTTAAGATAAGAGAATAATGGAATTCATAAAGTATTATTTATGTTGTGTTGTATATTATAAAGTGTAATGTAACATTCATGTATTTAATCTATTTTCCAAGACTTCTAAACTGATCGGTCCTTCGGGACTTGATTCCTTGTAATCATACCAATGTATTAAAATAATGCACCGACTCTGGGTAATTGGGGTTGGGTGTTACAACCTTTTTCATGTTTATTATTACTTTTATATTACATATCACCATTTTTTAAAAATTAAATAATTTTTAATGTTCATATCGTTCATTTTATCGAAATTCGGTACTTGAGTCGAAAATGAACCTCTTATGATGGAAATTTTACATTTGGTCAAATTCCATTATATCTTGAGTATTTTTAATGATTTAAATATCATACCTAACAAGTAAATATGTATTTATATGATCAAAAATATTTGGGGATAAGAAATGAAATTCACTGTTCAAGGGGATGGGTGGACTTACGTACGCATTAACGCTACATTAATTTCATTTTCATATGAAAATAATAATAATCAAATGTTATATATGTATATTATAATAGCAGTATTATATTTATGTCATTTATGTCTCATAGGTATAATAAAACTATCCTTTATACGTTTCATTTACAGCATCAATGAGTTATATCACATTGAGGGGAAATAGTCCACACTTCCTCCAATAAAATTATATTATTTACACATCATGGAAAGCATAATGGTATGTTGTAAATAAAAATTACATAAACATAAAGGTATTATAAATATAATATATATAATATAAAAATATAGTTCTATCAAAATGTCCAAAATAATTGGAGATAGGAGAAAATTGACCAATCATCATTTCAGGATGCAATAGTTCATCATACATAGTTACAATATGTTTGTTTCCATTAGATGGGGGTGTGTGTAAGTGTAGATTAAATCATTCTTAGAAAAACAACCGATTATAATTAGGATATTGGTGTTATTATGTAATAAAAGAATAATATGAGGAGAGGGATTGGAGAATTAAAATAATGGAATGGAACTTGAGAGACAATGTTAATTGTAAATCAAGTAACATATTTTGATTTGTACCAAAAGAATTTCATGAAGTGACTTATTACGAAGGTAAAGATTCCAGGAGGATTGGAGGGATTTTTTGAGTTAAATTTTTCATAATTTGGATGAGCCAAGGGGATTGATATTTGTGAGTAAGTGGGTAGAGTTGGTGGCCTTTTATAAGAGGGGGGAGGTACACATTAGAAATGCCCTGAAATATAATTCTATTATAAAATGGTTTTTAAAATATAATAGTTACAAAGAGATAAATTTAGAGGATAATATGATTATGGGTCTAAATCCCATCAACCAATTGATTTTAAGATGTTTATTTCACAAAAATAATGTTATATTTTATCTTTAACCCTTAGTTAAAAATATTAAATCTTACCATGTCTTCTTGTATTTTGATAGTATAAGGTTACTATAGTTACAATAAAATTCAAAGAGAAGCACAAGAGGATCATTAATAATATTTTTATCATTATAAAATCTATTTTTATGGAATCTGGGATTTTTAGTACAATTAAATATTTTAATAAAATAGTATGCGTTTTAAAAATTCATTTATGTCAATTTGGACACAATTTCTATAATTAATTATTGTTATACTCATAAAAAGTTGAATATTTTGAAAAAAACATCAATTCAAAGATAATATGTCATAAAATTCATAAAATTCGTTTATAAAACCCAAAATTTCCCATTACATTTATTTTAATATTTATATTTTCATTTATTTGAATCTTTCATTAATAAGGTTATCATTGTATCATCATTTGTTTTGTAAAATTTTTTAATTATATAATGTATAAATTTTTTAAATAAAATTTCATGATATATGAAATATTATTATATTTATGTTGACTACTTATAGTAGAAGAGGTCAATTATATAACACCTCCTTAAAATGGTTTTAGTAAAAAGATACATGTTTATGTTATATTTCTCTTTACTTTAAAATTATTATTATAACATATCATTTTGACACCCAAATGGCTCCCAAATGCCAAAATTTCAGCCTAATGATGTTCATGCTCGGACACAACCAATCCAATATGATTACGGAATGATTTTGGGTAGTTTTATATTATTATATTATTTTTTTACCCTTATTAACCAAATTTATCATTTAACTATGTTAACTAAAAATAATTACTAAAATTACTATTCATAATGTCCAAAAATAAGGGATACATATTTAAAAAATTTTGAATTCTGATAAAAAATATGGAATTCATTTTTACTAATTCAAAACATGGAACTTTTATTGATTAATTTAAAATTAATTCCATTTGTCAAAACCAAAAAGCGTGTTTTTAATAAGTAAAAACTACCAAAAGATTGTCAATATTTTAAGTTCAATTTCATTTTGAAATTATTTACAATGAAATAATTTGGATTAAATGATAAAAAAATAATACAAATACACTTTAAAACCAACTAAAAGGATACCATAACTATATAAAAAATTAGACAAAAAGGCAGATTTGAATAAAAATGAAATATTTTTCACTATTCATTTAAATAATAATTTCATAGGAAAAATATAAAATGTCATAAAAATTATATTTTCATGTTAATATTCTAAATAAGAGGTTTATTTTTTCTAATAGAACATATAAAAGTGACAAAAACTATATTTAGAAAGGGTTAACCATTAAAAGGAAGTAAAACAACCTTTTAAAAAAATTATATAATTTCACACTTAAAATTTGATTCATTATCATTTAAAGCATATAAAATTTATTGGATAAATGTAAAGACATTTGATAAATATGTGTAATCTTATTATTATTGTTTATGTTATTTTTCTCTAATACAATGGAAAGGCATTAAATACCATTTAAAATATTGTTATTATTATTGAATTATTTTTTGGTATAACTCAATGTTTTGGGCAATGTAAGATTTCAGAGAATCCCATTTTTGCGTGTCGAGTATGCAATCAGACAAAGCACCCCCTTTATCAAATAATTAATATCTTGTTTATAAATGATAATAGATATGAAAAACTATTATTATATAAATACTTAGGATGTTACATTGAATATATGTTTGCGGTTGGTCAAGTGAGAATCCCAATAATGCTACATCCCTCCCAAATTCAACTAAATGGGCACTAAAAGGAATGAATCTACTGGTTGAGCCCTTTAAATGTTTGTTCTTCAAAAATTATAATTTTTCGACAACCATCGTAAACAAATATTTATAAATGTAACATTATTTCAAATGGTCATATTTCCCAATGGTCATGTAATGGTAATTTAATGTTCATATCTTAATGGTCAGATTATCAGAAATGAATTTATATTTTCCACAAAACATATAATTTACCACTTTATTCACAATGTTTTTTACAATTACATTATCTAATTAATATTTTATTCTTAAAATTAATTATTATTTTAAATTTATTCATGGAGGGTATAATTTTCATGGAAGAGTTAAATACTATTGTATATACCATTGCACAATCTCTCTTTTTGGTATTTATATCCCTACACAAGTCTTATATGTACTAATCTATATTTTTACATAACAGGTCATATATTTTTAGAATATTATATCATTTTTCTCAAATTATGTAATATAATTAATAATTCATTATAAAAAAAATATTTTTTTATGAACCATAAATAGAAATTTCAGGTCTTTGCATTCACCACGACCCCCTGAAAGTTTTTCCAAAAATTATAAAACACACATCAAAATGAATGAAGTTCTTTTTCATAAATTATTTATTAAAATACCATGAAAATACTAAATAATTTCAAGTCATTCATATAAATTTCATTGGTTATCTTGTTTAAATCCTAATAACTCATTCCCTTACCTAAACTATTTGGATCAGTTTCTCTTCATAACACATGTCTCATTCTACTTCTACAACATTAATATTAACTATATGTGATGTGCCAGACATATAAATTATCAATAGTGACATTTGAATGATATAAAAAACATTGGAAATATTGTGAATTATTGCTATTCAATACTAAAATGCTCTAATACACTCTATAATTTCAAATGGTCCAGTGTACCATGGAATCGTATTCCTCATATTTATGAATCTCATTACTCCATTCCTTGGTAATATCTTTAAAAAAACATGATCCAATTGCTGAAATATTATTTCCTTTCATTGGTTGTCAGGATAACTGTCAGTCACCTATATGAGTCCTTGAAGTTTTTTTGAATCACATGAATCATTTATATTTTCTCCATAATTTATTTTCAAGATAGTTATCATTCTCTAACATCATCCCAATTATTCATATTTATAAAACTGTTTCTATTCGGAGCATCAAAAGGTGACATTTTAATGCATGAGTTGTAACTAATATTATAGGATAATTCAAAACGAGGAGCATCTTGATCCAAAATTGCATAAAAATAATGTAATACAACTATTAACTTATCTTAGAAGGATTAAATAATCCAAAAACAATTCCCATCGGTTTATGGATAATAAGTAATTATTATGTTTACTTTTATATTTATATGATTTAGAAGGACCCCCTAGAACAAAAAAGAAAATATTCAATCCCATTTAGAAACAATAAAAAAAGTACTCCTGGAAGTTTCAATACCTATAAAATATAAATGTGATCTTGGTATTCCAAGGATAAATTATCTTATGGGTATAAAATGAGAAATTTAGTTCAATCTATAAACAATTAACCATATAGAATTATTTCCCTGGATTTCTTATGAAGTCCAATGAAAATTTCTATAGTGATTTTTTCCCACATTCATATAGGTATGGCAAATGATTTTAATATTACAATTTAATTTTTTCACATTTAATTCATTTTTGACCCACCAGACCCTTTGAGTTTAATCAGTAACCTCTCTTTTCATATTATATGTCCAATAATTATCATGATGATACCAATAAATATATACTCTTCCAGAATGAATAGAGAATGGAGAGTTTTGATAATTATACTTATTCATCTTCTTTATCAATGTAATATATAGAAAACATATATTTAATCTAAATTTTAGTAAATAATATTAATCAGTATTGAATTATAGAAACTTCCCTTTTTTATACCCTCTAGCTTATTTTTCATGAATTGATCATCATGTTGTGATCTCGTGATATTATCTAATAATGATGGTTGAAAAATCAATTAGGATAGGTTTGTTGATGTACCATCATATATAATTCAATGTTACAAAAATATTAGGTCCTTGATCAGTAAACCTACATCAATAATCACTATTTCGAGAGCATAAGGATTCTTCCTATTCAATGCAATTTTGAATTTGTTTAATTTTATTTTGTGATAAAGAATTGACATTCATAGTATATAATAAAGACCTACCATATCCTTTATCTCCAGTTATAACCCTTTTGTATGAATATATATATATATATATATATATATGATCTTTGAATATATCAAACATTACCCATAAATATATCATCACTATATCATATGAGAATTAATTAATGTAGATATCTATAGATCCTTTACAGGATTTTCTATTCTTGTTTCATTAACATTAGTGATGCATGGGAAATATCTTTTTATTTTTTAGGAGAATACATCAAATACATTCTAGTTATATATTAATATAGATAGAATATCCTTCTATGATAGAATGTAGAGTTATCAAAAATATAGTAACTAACCTCTTATTCGATTACTTCTTATCTTTCATCACACTCATTTGTATAGATAAATGTAACTTATTTTTGAGTTAACATGGTTAGTGGATTAAAAATATGTGAAATTATTTTAAAAACCCTCTATATTATCTTCAAAATCCATGGAAAATATGAATATTGGTTACTATTGTATGATTTAAACACCCCTATATAACATTTTTGTGGAAGGATCTAAACAAATTTATTCACTAGTAACATTTTTTTACAAGATTACATCATGTTGTAACCAAAATTCAATTTTACATAATTTAACAAAAATATTCTCATTCCTTGGAGAATATGATACGACAAAAAAATTATCATTTATCACTTCTATAATTTTTTAATATATATAAATATCATCAGTAAAGACCAACATTAATATTTCAATGTAGTCCATAATGACACTGTTCCTAAAATTAATAAATATGGTAGGAAAATTATTTCATTAATATGAAATATGAACCAAAAAATAATTCTATAAATTTTTAATAAGGTAGCCTTTGGGATATATTATTTCTTATCCCTCAACTAATGATAACCCGATCGTATGGTTGTATTATAAGATAACCAAAATTTGGTTGAACAAATCAACAATCCGGAAAAGAAGATATTGGTTCTCTAATATGATTCTATTAAATTCTCTATATTTAATTCATCTACACATTGATCCAACAATTTTATATGAAATTAGAATAGGTGATCCTAAAGGAGACAAACATGGTCAAATAAAAAACATCTATAAAATATTTTGAACATTTTTCTTTAATTTCTTCTACATCACATCGTCCACTCTCTATTGGTTCATTGATATTTCCTTCCATCCATGTATGATTTATTTTGAGAAATGTGTCTTTAATTATAAGGAGGTCCATGTAACACTTTAAAAAAATACTTTATGTCAATCTTGAAAAATTGGTAAATCTCCAATATTTATACTTTATCATCAATCTCTTTATTCAATAATCTTTTACAAATGGAAGTTAGTTGGAGGTGGTTTGTGTAAGGGATATTCCTCGTATATATTTCCTTTAATTATAAATATAATTTGTACCATTAAGATAACTAAAATATACTAAACTCTATTGTTGATATTTTTATTATCCTTATAAAATATTACAATCTCATGTATTACATAAAATTATAACATGAGAATAACCACCATGTTTGTAGATAGATTTCACCCACAAAAGAAAATTGGAGAATACATGCTTTTTTTCTTGAATGCTTCCTCTAGGATATTTAACAAAAAAACCTATCATTATATGTCCAGGGATTTAATATTTATTTTATATAAACATGAAAGAAAAAAATATTATGTAGAACTAGAATAAAACAACCTACATGTTGCATTTGAGTACATGATGAGAGTACCTTTCACAACATCATTTTAAGTCTCTACTCTATCCACTGTGATATAGAATACACAACCTCTCTCCCTTGGACTATGGTGATGCTAATTATGGTTAAAAAAATTTCTTTTGATTTATACATTGATTTACATTATTATCATCCTGTAAAAACATGAAATATCGAACTTTTGGTTTCACTTTCATTATATTCCATTTGTCATTAGAGTTCAGATTTTAAGGATTAACATATGAATGATAATTATGAGCTATTTTTCTATATCTTCATCTCTTTTATCACATTTCAATTTCATGAAGATAATTCCTCAAATAATTATTTGCGTATTTCTTACACATGAAATTTGTACATTCATCCCATCAGAATTCGGTCTAATGTTTTCTCTATCCTTTTCTTTATTTCAAAATATCAATGATTCTAGTGGGAATATATGATCTCTATATTAACATTTAGTGTAAATAATATTGATTCATTAGTAACTTATAATGTATGCAATTTATAATCCTTTCGATTTATGTGGTCTCTGTTCGCTAAATAAGAATTCAATCTTCCCTTAAAAAATGATGAAAATAATAAAGTGTATAATGAAATACATGTAAAATTTCTATCCAAAGTCCCATCCAATTGACATATTCAATGTTTGAACTCATGGAATAATGTACATATCATGGTTGCGAGGGTTTAAGAAAAAAATTATTGAAAATAATTTTTGGAATTCTTACCACTCCATGGATTCAAAATATCCCATATCTTCACATTCTTCATTAGTTTCCACCACTGATCTGATTCTCCCTCTATGATATATATTTAAAATAAAAAATATATTTATTAGAATAATGGATTATAGAAAAAATATTTTCCATAGTGTGGATACAATATTCTATAATTAGTGGATCAATGGTTCCAAAAAAAGGAAGGTGGTCATTGTTGCCTTATGGATTTATCTTCCAATTATTTATTCAGTGGTGAAGTCAGATTCCCCATATGGTTTAGGATCGTATTCCTGATCTGAGATAACTAATTCATCATCATCATCATCATCATTATCATGTTTTTAATTCTATTACCCCCCATTTTTGTATGGTTTTCATTGCATTATCTACTATATATAATATTTACATGAGTCCTTTAATTTCCTAAAATATATTTTCAAGTAGAATAAAATGTATGTCACAAATTTTATTCTACTAGGATTAATATAAAAAAAATTATATATGAAATATTAATTATAAAATGGTATAATATTATGATTCTAATATAATATACTTAAATATAATCAATATATATATATTCTCCCTATATATTTCATAACAGTTTGTAAAAATCATGTGTTTTACCAAAGAATATCCCAAGGTAGTGTCAATCTAGGATTTCAGTAAGGCCACTTTATTATAATCCTAGTGATGACTGAGTTAATACCCATGGTAATCCTTTCAGGGTTATTAGCACTTGTTACAATTGTTATGAATCCATATTCACTTATAGTATCTGTCCAATGATTTCACTACATGAATACTACTCACTTTATACATATCCAAAATTTTGGTGTTTAAAAAAAATAGATTTATCGAAATTGTTATTTCTATTTTTTCAATTCCTAATCTAAATAATTAGTTAACTCATATTTTTAATACCAATTATGGAATCAGACATTTCTTAAACAAGACTATTAATATAATTACCTAATAAAATATTACATTTTTAATGTTGAAGGATAATTTAAGGTATAATATTGTGGAAACTAGGTAAATAATACATAAATTACACTAGGGAAACATAAACATAAACATCATTTAATCATTTTGAATGTCTCATTTTTTATTATATCATATGATAGATCATTGAATGTAATTTCCTTAGTATATACATTATTATAAAAATATAATAATGAATCCCAATATAAGATTAATTAATAAAATGAAAGATGAATTCTCATAATGTATAAAATATGAAAAATAACATGATAAATTAATAATAAGTACATTAAAAATAACATGGAAAGAAGGATATAATATAAAAATAATAAATTCAAGTTCATATCACTATTTTCATCACAAGTATTTCATAAAACATAATTATGAATGTTATTCACCAATGTATCATAAAACATTTCATCTTTAGAGATCATTTTTTTACCAAAGGAATTGGATTTCTATCACGGAAAAACCATTATATGTCTTTCTTTAAGTGATAATCATTTATAATAATAAATCATTTCATCATGATCTTAAAGTGAATAAAAAATGGGTTTCAAATAAAATAATTTAGCACATAGCTTCATAAATTCATGACCGTCACATAATAATTAACCCATTAAAATTAAATGTCTGTTTACTATATATATAAGCCAAGTCAATAAATTATCATTTTATCTATTTTAATAACTAGGGATAAAGATGCTTCTAGGTATTCACTATATAATAATATTTCATGTGAAAGAGGAAATATCAATAAATGAATTCAGAAGAATTATGGTATAAAATATGGATTAATGAAGAGGAATAATGAGAAAGAACCATAGCCTCCCATTAATAAAACTCAGTTTTGTTAATAATGGGATAAATAATATATTCAGAAAATAATTCAATACATTATTTTGAATCTAAACCACAAAATTAGTTCCTACATGGAATAAAATAAGGGAATAGATCCCTTAATGTGGGGATTACCTACTTAAAATTTGCAGAGGGAAACAATTGGACAATGGAGACAACATAAGTGGAATTTTGAGATTGGAAATGAGTATAATTTCATTCTTAAATTTTTTTGAGGGTATTGGAATGGTGATATGTGAGGTAATTTTTATTAATATTAGAGGAATTGTTTCATAATATCTTAAAATCATCCACGAAATTATAGGTTGTTAAAAATAAAAAACCATGGTCTTACCCATTGTTTTTTCCATTGTTTTAGTTATTGGATTCATTTTTATAACATTTTAATCCATTGAATGTGAAATAAATTTTTAAATATTTCTGTTGACATGGAATACTAATTTTTCCAAAAAATATTTTTTTTTAAAATAATAATTTCTATTTTATAAATTGAAAAGTATTTTATAGGCCTGAAAATTTATTTAAATCCAATATTTTATGGGTTCTTTTTGTGTTTTCAGATGCTTTAAAATAATTACATATCTTTTAAAAAATTTTTAATCGTGTGAAATTAAAAAAAATCATATATTTAATATTATTAATGCCAATGACACGTGAAATAATACATATTAGAATAATAAATACCATGAAATAAATTAGTGTATCAATAATCTATATAAATACATTGAAAATATATATGAATACTAAAATATAAGTGGTCACTATTATGATGACTGTGAGTATGTATCGATAATTATATAATCATATATTGACATGTAGTGAAGTTCATAATAAAATTTTATGTAAGTTTTAAATGATGAACAACGGTCAGCATTGGGACGTGAGAAAAAGAAAAATAATTTTTAAGAAACAATACATAAATTTTTTGTTAATATTGATGTGAATGGTGTCAAAAATGAGAGAATATTCTTCTAATATTCTTTGAAAGTCCCTATCATATAAAAATAAACAGTTTTAATGAATATCTATGCTAGATAATGATAATAGGAATCAATTACAGAATAAATCTAGAAAAGAAATATTGTGAATGATTTTGTGGGAGACAAATCTGATGGAGAATATAAAATCACACCAAAAGGATAAATTAATGAATTAAAAATACATATCTGAAAGGGAAAATATGTTTTTGAATTATGCTAAAAAAATATTTATGTCTATTTCTAGATAGGAAGAGTTTGACAATAATCATGGGAATGCACTAGTTACCTATTTTATCTAATAATAATATTATTAAAAATGATCCAATAAAAAATTGAATACAATTAATGTGGCTAAAATTGATTGAAAAATTGATAGATTAGTTGGAAGAGCCTTCAAATATAGAAAATAAAAAATAGTTAAAACATTATTTTTATAAAATGTGAAGAATAATACTTAATCTAAATGAAATTAAGGTTGATAAGTTACACATATACTTCTATAAAACTATGGATATTTGATGAAATAAATTATTCCCAAAAATATATTGTGTATTAATGTAATATAGGGAATTTAAGGTGGTGTAGGTATTATGAGGTATACCAAAATATGACAAAATTTGGGAACGTGTTACAACTATAATGTTTTCCAACATGGATTATTATTGGATTCTTGTTATATCTTTGAAAAATTTCAAATAATATTAGAATATACTTTGTTTATATTCTTTATGAAATACAGTCATGATGGAGAACTATATATTTCATCTCATGAGGTGGTGCATAAAAGGAATAGACAGAAGATATCTATATTTCATTTTATTTCACATGAATATATGTTTCATTATTGATTGATGCATATAATAATTTTAGAAGATAAAATTATTGTCATTCGTTCTTTTCATCATATTTGAGGGGTGTTTATTGCATTTTCCTTTTTCAATGATGAAATAATTATTTCGAAGTGGGAGATACTTTTTACTTAATAAAAAAGGGTTTGTAAAATTGAAAATGGGAATTATATTCTTGTATTTCAATGATTTTAATATATTTTTTTTGAGATAAATGTAGGTTATTTTTTTAAATATTTTTAAAAATAATTGAAAATATATTTTGGTATTTATATCACATGCTTAAAATTTATTTATATAATTGATGTTAAATTTAATAACTCTTGTTTTATAAACCAAACATGGATCATTTAGCCATAAAAATGGATAGTTTCATATCGCTACTTTGATTGAAGTGATTCCATACTTCTCAGGACTATAATATACTATACATGACATGAATAATGAAATGTTGTTAATATTTTAATTATGTAGTTAATAAAAACATCATATAATTATATCATTCATTCATTTTTCATTATAGTGGAGAATTTAAAATTGATTATTGAAATGAGATGAATTTTTAGAATGGGTATTGAAAAAAAATAAATGGAGTATATTCAATATCCCATGTGGATTATTGAGTTTTTTATATTTAATTTTATTTCAAATTGTTCTAATGATGACATGTCAATGTGTTTTAATTGTGATGAATATTTCATTATTCTTAATGTATAAACATTTGTTGTTGGTTCATTGAATGTAAAATTTTTTCAATATGTATTTATATTTGAATATTTTGGTATAATATTCAAGAGTAGAAAAATAATATAATAGAATAAAGCACTTGAGATTTGATTTACTTATAACTATTTCCATAGATTTTACTAGCAGTATTTTTTAGGGTAACTATTATTAAAATAAACTACTCGACCATTAGCTATCAAATGGACCCCTAAAACTACTTGTTAGGTGGGAATGTATTTAAAATTTTTCAATACATGGTATAAATGGGATTTATTTCAGTTCCAAGCATGCATGTAAGAATTTTTGAGTACATACATAGTTCAGATTGGAAGGTACAAATAGGTTGCCCATTTGGGATACATAGTGAGGCGTTCCCCATGGAATCTTTGTGTATGTGATATTCTCCTCTGATATGAATATGTGTTCCATAATGAATGGTTTATGTATGAAGATTTATTATTATGGAGAGAGAAAAAACATGTAACTGATTTTCTATTCAATATTTATTTGGTATTATTCATCTTCATAAAAATAAACATTTCTATTGTTGCCCGCTGACAATTTTTATCAGGACTATCTAATAAAAATGATATTTAGTTTACCTTTTACTAATGTTTTCTTTAATTATATGAGGCTTATTTATCCACTTATTTCATATGAGAGTGTAGAGTCATGATATGTTTGTGTATCCTTAGTCGAAGATATATTGTTTTGAATGATGTTGTCTAAGATAAGAAGAATTTCTAACTGAATAGATCTAGTTTCTGACATTAAAATGAATTTTTGAGTGATTTTTTTCATTTTTTCATAATTTAAAAGTTTTTTTTTTCATAGGAACATGATGATGTGGGTGATTCTGACATGAAAAACTGAGATGGTTGACTTAAGTGATTGGTGTTCTATAAAAATACACATGTAAGATCTCATTTTGATGAGCATAATGGAAACCCACAAGTTTTGTCAGTGAGATGAAAAGAGACATGAAAACACTATATATTCAAAAGTGTGTTCTTTTTAGTCCTAATGATCCTTGTCCATTGACACCACATTAAGAATATGAAGGTTTAAAAAACCTTTTCTTGTGAATTTCCTAGTGAATTATTTTCATGAATATACAATTCTTCCAAAAATTGTATTCCTATGATATTTATTTTTATTAGTAAAGAATAGTTATATTTCTATCTTACATGAAACAATTTCATGCAATATAAATGAATGTGGTAAAATTAATTCAAGAGGTGTTTGTGAAGGTTTCATCGAATCCTATATAAAGGCACTATGAGACTAGATTAAAGAGAATTTATAAGAGAGACTACAATAAACAAAAATAGAAAAATGAGACAGTGTAATTGTTTGTTCATTATCAAAGCATTCATACATAATAAATATTAGTTAGATAAAAAATAAATCTATTTCTTAGTATTTTTTATTTGTGGAAAAATTGAAATAAATAATTACTTATACTTTTCTGCAGTTTTTTACATGCATGATGATTGAGAAACAAAAATGGAATATATTTTTAAAGATTAATTATTTTGTGAATATTGAGAATGAATTTCGGAAGTGTTCAAGATTGAAGGAATACCAATGTAGTAAATATATTTAGAAGGTCAATTTCATTTCATTGTTATTGGATAATGAGAATGATCGTGTATACTTGACTAATAGATACTAAAGTTCATGACGATTTTATACGATAAAGTATAGTGATCAATTTAATTTGTGGAGAATTATTACATATTTAGGCATCTAGGATGGAGTCATAAGTTAAAATGGATATTTATATATATGGATCATATAATAATTTATGTGGAAGTATTTAGTGGGACATTTTAGCATGATATGTCTAGTGGGATGTTGGAAACAATATAGGATGCAGTATGATGATCCTCCTATGGGACTCTAGAGTTATAGATGATGTAGTGGGACTACATTTTTATTTAGTTATTAGGTTGGATATATCAATATGAAGTTGGAATCTTGAGTTGATAAATTTGGGAATTAGTGATAATTGAAATTTTACATTCCTAGAATGAAACCACATGTATATAGTGAAAATCAATAAATAGGGAGAATAACTGGTTATAGTAATGAGTGTATATTTTTACCGAACATTGTAAAAATATTTTCTCTATTTTATTTAAAATATAAGTTTCATATAATAACAACTCATCATTATATTTTATATTTAATTTAATTAATAGTGGGATAATGAAAAAGATAAAAATAATAAAAACATTTACAACAGTTTCAACCATTCTCCACACCTTAGTGTGACTACATGATCCATTGTAAAATTTAGTTTATTCATTCACAATTACTATGATGTGATGTGATATATGAGGGTTTTATAAATGAGGGGTAATATTGGGATTGTGTATTCCTTTTTTTGATTGGAACCCTAGGTAGATTAATCATTTTATGATATCTATTCATGGGAGGTGAAATCATGTATATAACATTTAAATGGTGATTCCCTTAGTATTTGTGCTATAAATAACATGAAGATCATTATTATCAATATTTGGTTTTTAGGACAAGATTTTATATATTTTTATCCTTTGATATTTCAAGTGTGGTTCCAAATGTGGTAAAAAATTATTACCCAATATAGTTTGATCAAGGATTTATAGATTATGAATAGAAAATTCTAGTCATATAAAGAAGAATGGGGAAGTTGGGGAATAGTTCATTAGTATTCACATGAAAGAGATACATTAGGATTAATAGAAAATCAATAATATTCATCTATATAGATTATATTAAAATTAAGTAAAGAAAGGTTACTAGTTAATGGGAGGAAACTATAATGGATTATGATTTACTCACGTGTCTATGATTGTGATTTTTGATCCAGTATAATAGTAGAGTACAACTGTCAAGATTGGATATGATCGATACAAAATGTTCTAGTTTTTATTAGTTTTTAGTTGAGAATATTTTTGATGAACTATTATGTGCTATCCAAAAACTGATGGCACCGATGAGTTGTTCATGGGGTTGTTTTCTTCGTGGTTTTGAGGATATTGGTATGTATCCCATTGTGATGATAATAATGACAACAAGGATGGATGGTGTTAGGGGTGACTGGATGGTATGAACATGGATAATGAGGAGAAGCAAGAGTGTTATATTATGACTCATTTGGGTTAGTGATCTAGTATTTTTTTAAACGGAATCCATAATTAATGGAGATGTCTATTCTGTCAATAGACTCTAATGCTCAATACATATGATATTAAGGTAATATCAAGGAAATAATTCATAGGGATCTAGGAATGGGATGTTTTACATTATTCACATTGTTTATCAAGAAGAATATGGATTTTAAGATATATTTATTACATTATTTAATGGATCGATTTTAGGCCAAAGATACTGGTATTTTGATTTTGTATAAAAATATAATAAAACCTCTATAGTGGGGGAGTGTCTTATAAACCTTGGATACATGACCCCAATCATGGAAGTGTCATCACAATGAAGAATCCACTCAAAGAATGTCTGTGGTTGAATTTAGATAAATGTGTACTAATGGATCCAATTTTTTCTATTTTCTTAGGTAATACTTGATTAATGATACATATGTGGTTTTGAATAGAGTTTATGCATTGTAATGGGGATCAAAGTTGATTAGATATTATCCAAGGGTGATTCAAATCTAATGTGAACTAGTTCTCTTTGTGAGGTAATGATGGTGAATTTTGTGGGATTCAAAAACAACCATGGAATTAAACTAAGAATAATTATTGAGCATTTCTATGAGTGTTTTGTTGATCTTGTGATTATTTAACTATATTAGACATTGTGATTAGGAGTTGTGATCTGCTATTTATGGGTGCAATGAAGAATATATAAGTAAATTCAGCTAAAGGAATATTAAATGATGTTTAATGTATAATTTAATATCGTGTGATAGATTCTACAAAAGTAATGTTACTTAATTAAAATATTTTCCCAATAATGGGGAGTATTATGGATCAAAATTGTCCTTTGTGAGAGGAGTATTAGGATGTGGGTAAACTTGATCTTAGGATGGGAATTCATGATAAAATCATTATTTTTGAAGATAAATATCTATTTTTAATATCCATCAATGTGTTTGTTTTGTTAAATAATAAAAAACATGTGTGATTTATAATAGCAGACCTTGTGCCTAGATTTTCTCTAAAGAGGTGATTTCATCATTCGTGTATTAAATGTGCTGAGTTGATAGAGAATTTATATCCTTGATAATTTGGGATTCTTTTTTATAGAACAATATGGATTCTTGGATATGGGAGGCTTTATAATAGGGATGTTTTGAGACATCACATCATTATGGCTAGTAGAATTCATGGAAATTTAATTTTTGACTTTAATGCAGGGTGACATTAAAATTTTTCTTATAGATTGTAATTATAAATGTTATTACATCCCAATGATAGGATTTTATATATAAATCAATGAACAATTGATTTATTGAGCGCTCAATCAATCATCAGGATCATTTTGATAAAAGTTTGAATTTTAATATTGGAATATCCCTATTTTATTGTTTATTCATTATTAATGGAAATAATGTTAGTAATACATGTATGATTGTTTAACTTATGGGTGTAGTGCATAGTTTTTCCATTGGTTGAAGAAAAATTAAAAAATAATAATTATATTTTCAAGTTAGTTTCAGGGATTTTCATATTTTGGTGAAATAAAAAAGCAAACTAAGTGAGATTGTCTTATATGATAATGGATGTATGATAATACACAATTGTTTTAGAAAACTATTAGGATAAACCATTTTGAGGGGGGGGGGGGGGGTGTTGATTGAGATATTTGAAACTAAATGATTTTTTATAGTTTGTAAAGCCATGCAGTATATATGAATCTTTTGAAAAATAACTAAAATATAGAAAATAAAAAATTACCACTATGTATATTTGGACCTCCCCTATCCTCCACACTTACAGTTGGGACAAAGTACCACTCCCCATTTCTTTTCCAATGATTACAAATATAAATCGGGTGTTTTATAGTGTTTTTATGAGTATATTGTGTTATACTTTCCTTATTCATATATTCTTATTCTCACATCTTATTTGTAAATATTAGTTTATCTATTGAGGGTTTTGGATATTATTCAATCAAGAATTGGGGGAATCATCCTGTTATGATGGGGATTTTCCAAATTATTTTTGGAAGACATACCAAGAGGATGTATGAATTCCACTGCTTATTGTTTGGACAATATAATGATTCACAATGAATTTTCATAGGAAACTTTCATATTTTAGAAAAAATTTATTGTTTAATATGATGATTAGATTGGTTCATTCTTATATATTATGTCACATAGCATGTTGGGAGTTGATAAAACCACATTTCTTAAGGATCACATTGATGGAATATTGATCGGTGTGTTAGGGAATTTGTGCTTATATGAATTAAAATATATAATTAACTATAATTTCAATTAATAACTTTCTTTCATGTAATGGTATGCGATAGTGTCTCATGTAGATGGTCAATGAATGGTTGAAATTGGATTATTTTGGGAAATATTGTCAATTTTTTTTAAAACAAAAGGAATTTGAAATAGGTATGTTATCCCTTAATATTACCTTTGGTTTATAAATTTTGATATATGAAACATGACATGTGTAATTTCCATTAGAATGTGATTGATCATTAATATTTAAAAGAAATTTCATTTAATAAATTCCGTGAATTGAGGTAACTTCAAAGTGCCATGATTGATCGTTGAAAATTGATGATTCCTCAGCTACCAATGGCCTACCACTTGTATATAATAATGTATAAAGAAATATATGGAAAATAAATGGGTATAAATGAATTAAATAATAAGGATAAACTAATTTGGTCATTGGAATTGGGTTCATAGACTAATTTTCAAAAGTGATATTGATGTATTGGAAATTATAATCATGAATAGTTTATGATAGAACCTATTGATATCGAATAGAATAGGGTCCAATGAATATAAGACTAGGGTAAGTGTTTTTCCATCAGAATATATGAGTACTAAGCAAGTTATTCCCTTGGTAAATTATTATATTTTGTGTGAGTGGACTATCTGATAATATATTAAGAAGAGATACTTTTTTATACCATCTACCTAGTATAAATTTACAAATGAGTATTGTGGGGTTGTATTACAATAACAATATAATGTGGGATATTATTCCCATTAGATTATGGTCTTGGACCATGAATTAAAATTAGGATCAAATACCCTATGTGTGGTCTCATGGACTTGATATGTCCTAAAAGACATTGGTGGGAAAATTATACATATATTGACTTGAGAATAGTGTAGTGTTGGGTAAGAGGAATCATTAGTTTCGGGTGCCCCATATATCCATATAACTCATGTTGATGGTTATGTTCATTAATATTAGAGATTGAACATAGTTATATGTAATAGGTTTGGGTGGATGGTCAACCACTATATTATACATAATGATGAGATCTTACTTGGTATATGTTTTCCCATTGACAAATGATATGTTATTATTATTAATACAAGGATCTAGATTGATAATTGATAATATTTCATGAGATATCATTAATTCCAAGGATCATGAATGAATATAGATGATATTATTTGGAGTTCATTATATTACTATGATTGAGTGTCATTAAAAATGATTTTTTATGACATGTCATGGATTTTTATTATCTTCTAATGAGACATGATGTTATTTTTTATTTAAAAGAAATGTATGATCTAGTGAATGCACATGATGATATTATTATGAGTTGATAGAATTCCTATGATCTAGCTTTATGCTCATTGAAATATTACGAGAGTCCTATGCTGGGTATAATCTAGCCCTTTTCGATCGAATATTATATTATATTACTAAGACACCTAGTATATGGTAGTTATTCATGAATAAAATGATATTTCTAATATTCAAATAATATGGTGATGTAAAAAATGGTACATGTGATGCATAGCGTGTTCCTAGGATCTGATAATGAATCTCAATGATGTATTGATTCATAATTTTACTCTTATAATCTGGTTATTTCACTTGATACCATATGTGATAAATCAGTGGAAAGTACTTGACCATGATTATAACACAATTTATAAAATTGGATGGTAGGGTGGGAGGAACTTCCCCCTTATTATATTTATATATATAATATTATCATAATTATTTACTATACACACTAAGTGATCATATAAAATAATGAAGACATTATTGGTAGGAATTTACCTAATAGTTTGTGTGGTATACAACATTATTTGAGACATATGGCATTATCCAAAGAATATTTAGTCAATCTTGGGTATTTTTTAATAACCTAAATATTGATGGTGATTATTTTTATTTGACATAGGTTTTATTTTTATTCCGAGATCTTATCACTCCATTATACATAGTATTTCCTAGTTTAATTATGGTGAATTTTTCTTGTATTCTACATAGTAAGACTCACACCATACTAAGAAAAAACATTAATCTTTAGTACATCATAATATATCATTATATATATGTTCAGGTAGGTATATTATTTTTTGTTGCATTATTGAGTGGGATAGATCAGAAAAAGTCGCATGACTGGGACATGATGGAGCTTTTAGATGGTGGTATAGCCTCTTATATTTTATTATTTTACTTATTTTGTATATGTGATCTTCCTAGTGGGTGAAAAGTTTTGATCTATAATGACATTTTCATTATATTTGTTTACATCATGGTTATTATTTGTAACTTTTGATTACATTTATTATTATTAAAGTAATATGTTTGGATTGTTAATAACTATTATGGAACTCTGATATGAAGGTGTAATCCCCCAATACATACACCTTTGAACCTCACTAATAGTTTTCATCCCTATGGGTATAAGAAGTTGAACCTATGGTCTTATGGAAAATTTTTATGTTTACTAGAGGGTGAAAAATGGTATGGTTTAACACCATTAATGGATTTACATCATCTATTAATGGTTTCTTCATATAAATGTATATTGGTTCTTTATATTCCATTATGTGAAAAAAATAACTGTGACTTTAAAAAATGTATGTTTTAAATTGATTTTATTTTTTATATGACATAATTTAGGATTGCTAGAAAAGTTGATAGTGTTTATAACAAATCATATTTTATGGGTAATTAATGTTTCTAAAATTCATGTTAGTAATATTTAATGTAGTGGTTGATACTAAATGTTTTATGAAATGATTCTAGGAATGGATTATAATTTTTTTTACATTGATTATTCTCCATGGGAACCTTAGCTTCATTTGTATGGATCCAATGAGAAATACTAAGAATGGAAATAATGCCACTATACCAAGATAATTCATCAATATTTTTGATCCCACCATTGTAAATAGATATACCACCTATTTAATATTCCATTATTAATTAATTCTAGTGAAGAGTTTTTGATACATGGTCCAATTATAAATTAGAATGTGCTTCTTATTAGATATCAAAGATAGTTCCCATAGTTCATATCCTATGATGTGTGATTTCAAATTCATTTATATATGAATTTAATTATATGTTTAATTATATTTAATATCGATACATGATATTTTAAATTTAATTTATATATATATATATATGTATGTAAGTATATATTTAAACCATAATACAATGATTACAGATCAATGGTTTCAGATATGAAAATTGTTCAGATTGAACGTGTAATGTTATTCTCAATCTATATATAACCCAATAATGCGTATATATAATTTTATTAAAAATATTTGGGAATATTTATGTCTCTACTAAGAGTTGTTTTATATTAATATCTTCCATTTATTATGTTTGTAAGAGGTAAAATAGATAGATTTATCACTATCCTAACATAAAAATGGTACTTATTAATTTGGAACATGGTTTTGGTCTTTTATTACATAATATTATCATATCAACTTATCTTATCACCTTAATATGCCCCATATAACATTATTAATGGATTTTTTTTATATATATGTTAATGGTTGACCTTTTTACCATGTTTTTATGATTAAATTTTCAAATTAATATCTATCATGATCTATTTAAAAATATCTATTTTAATATAGTGAAACAATACCAAAGATTGAATCCTCGATGCCCAAGAATTATTTTCCAACTCATGGGGATTGGGAATACACTTTTATACATATCATTGGATGATAGGTGTCCTAGATCATGTGTAGAATTAGTTGATTCTTGAAACTTCCAATGACGAATCAATGAGAGATCATAAAAAAAGATAGATTATTTCTGATAATTCTCAACTGGTAGAAGTTGTGTAATGAATACTTAATAGTGTTGAAATATATTCCACAAGGAAACTTGAATTAGTTCATTCTTTTTTATCTAGGATAAGGGTATATATGACAACCAGTTGTGATCATAGAAATATTTCATTCACTTCAAGTTACACTGTAATTAAAAATGTGATATTTAAGTAACAAATTATCAAGGAAGTGGAATTTATAAACATTTTGAATAAATATTTTTAACAGTAGTCATGGGAGTGGATTTCGTAGTTGGAAATAAACAATGGGATAACCTATAACAATATTTCATTTTTTGTATAAATATCTAAACATGGTATCAAACATGAATAGAACTCTTCTTACAAACTATATCTATAAATATTTACAATGATATGTAATTTTTGTCTAGTTGAGAATAAGATAACCATAATAAAAGAATTTAAAATATAAATTAATGTACAATAAATCTTATTTCAAAATTTATACAAATGAAAAAATATATAATGGATATTGGGTTATATACTACTAACAATGAAATTTAGAAAATGAAAAATACATAGGAAAAGGACATTAATTTATTTTTAAATTATGGATTGATGATGATTAAAATTTTAGATATTAGTATATAAATTGAGAGATATAAATATAAAATTTTTATAATTTAAATTAATAAATATAGGATGTGATAAATAATAGACTAACAAACTATTGAATCTAGTATTTTATAATAAAAATGGTAGTTGAGAATAAACCACTGTTTAGTGCGATTCATGAAAAAAACATTTAAAATCTAATTATGTTAACATGTAAAATTCTAATCATTTCAATGAAGTGAATGATTGAAAATAAATTATAAAATATTTATAATTAATTGTCTTATAAATATTATGATATTGGAGTTGTTACTAATAAAAAAGTACAATATTTCATAAATGTGTTATGAACTATAAAATATCATTTAGAACCTAGATTCACTAGTGTAGATTAGAATTATGTCATGATTTGATAAATTAATAGACATATCTTCACATGTAGAGACACATTCAGTTATTGAAGCTATTGAACACTATAGTGAAAAATATTTGTGAATGAATTTTCTAAATAGATGTATAAAAATTCGTTTGGGAATAATATATATAAAATAATATTATGTAACATCACTTCAAATGAGTGGGATTTTAGAATGAAGCTAAAATAAAAATTTGAGATTAAATAAAACAAAACATGATTGATTTTTATGGGGTAATATGATTTTTTCATAAATGAAATTAAAGAAAAAATTGAATACACTGAAATATTTGATACTCTCAAAATATTATTATTTATGTATATAGATATGAAAAAAGGAAATAATATGGATATAAAATCCATATATTTTAATGTATTCCCAGAAGATAAAATAACTATTAAAAAACCAAAATGACCCATAATTAAAAATCTATCCTAATGGTTTTAATGTTGGAAAAATTACAATATGTGATAAATCTTGATATTTTTTCGTGGTATTCATTTCTATAAAGATTTAATCAAGAAATTAACATCTTTAATAAATTTTTTAATATAATATTATATATTACATTTATTTTATCATGTAATCTCTTTGTAACTATAAATTTTGAAAACCTAATTATATATGTGATTGAGATAATGAATGTGAAGACTTCAAAAAAAATGAATTTTAATTTTTAGGATTATGCGATTAGAGAGATTATATTTATTGGGGAATAAAAATTTTTATTGGAAAATAATATTATTTTAAATCTTCAAAAAAATTAATGAAAATAAAGGATTGATTATATTTTCTAGGTAAGACTCTATGAAATTTTCAACAACCTATAAAATTATTTTAATGTTGATAAAATATACTAAAATTAATTTTTTTGATCAAAATTAATTTAGAAAATACATTTGATGCTCAATGAATGTCATATTATTTATAGATGACATAGTCTATGTACTAATTTTTTTCATGATTTCATTTGGATAAAAAATAATTTAACATGATAGATATCATAAGGAAATATATATATTTAAAAGGGACAATTTTTTATGTACTAATATACAAAATTCTTATAGAGGGGAGTTTTTCACCATACTGATGGTTATTAGAACATAGACATTGTTGATACATTATCAACATTTGGTGGTAAATTAATTTTGGGGGATATTTATGTGTGTTTGATAAATATTATGAAAAATTATGATAATATATTTAATATAGAGGGTATGTAGTTTATATATAATCATATATACAAATGATTTAGATAAGAGGGAATCCTAATGTACTAATGGTAATGACTGAAAAACCGTTGAAAATTGTATGTGATAATCATTATGAAATAAAATATTCAAGAAACCCACTATATAAATCAATTAGAAAACTTATTAAAATCAATTATCATTTTATTAGGGGATTTTTTTTAAATTGTGATGTGTGGTAGGAAAATATTTCACTCTTATATTCGATAATAGATATCATAAAAAAGGAAATTCCAAAGGAAATGTTTGAAAGGATAAGGATTAAAATATGTGTTCATCCTTCTAATGATACTTATGCTTTTTTTGGAAATTAGTTATAACTCATTTGACTTGATTATCAATGGGGGGAAGGATATATAACACATGCGATGATATTTTTGTAGTGTCTAAAATTATTTCTTATGTCTATTGTATATAAATACAAAATCCCAATCCATGAATTAATTTTTACTAGGGGACTTAACGCTCTACAAGAATTCAAATCTAACATGACACAAATTGAAGAAATTTTCTATTGAATAAATTATATAAATAAATTTTTATTATTATATTCTGAAACAAATATAATAGAGATATTTAATAATTGTGAAAATTTTTATTGATTGTTATGATTGTTTTTATCACATGTTTTGAATACATTATTGTTTTTAATGAATGTATGTTTTTGGAAAAACATATTAGTTAAATATAATAAAAATATTAATTTTTTTCCAAAGATCTTTGTTAAATTATCTCCCAATTATTCTAAAATTCTTCCCATACACACTATTTTTATTAGGTTACCTAGTTCGGTGCCATTCAATATTCACACAAGTGTAATTTATAAACTTTTATCTTAAAAATAGGGACATAATTGTTGTTAGTTTGAGCACAACCAATCAAATTAATACATGATAGACTTGGTGAATATCAGTATTTTTTAAGGATATATAATAATTAGACATATAAATAAAGTTTTTTTATATTTCTTCTTACCAATTACATTATATGAATCACACACAAACCCTACATGAAAATATTAAAATTAATTAAATAATAAATTTCATTTACTTACATAAAGAATCTAATATATAAAAAATTTATAATTCAATTAAATTTTTATATCATTTAGTGTTCATGAATTTAGTCAAATTTCCTATAAAATGTATATTTTCTAAAATCATTTTCGATAATTTAAAAAATTATTATCTTTCATTTTAAATATGGTGCACTAATGCGTAATGAATGTGAAATTTCTAAAATTTTATGATCTTAATCCCATTACAAATAATTTCCTCTAAATTGAGGTATTATAGAATCAAACATGAAATCGATATTTATTTTGAGTCCCAAATTAATATGACATGATTTTAATACATTATGGAATATATTTTATTATCACTATTATTTTTATGTATGATTGATCTATTTTATATACCTTTGATACAATAATTATGTTATAGGAATGGTACTAGAAAACATATGGAACAATATGTAATTATAAATATTACACACTAATATATTGAATAAATGAAAGACATAATAATAAAAAATATATATATATAATTTTAAAAAGGTTCAGAATATTTATGTCAACCATGAATTGATGAATTCTGGCATCATTTTGCATTCATATATAAATAAAATATCAAATTACATAGTGGGATCCTTTTTTATATCCAATTTATTATTGTCACTAAAACAATATTTGGGTTAAATGAAGGAGAGAAAAAAATAATAGAAATCGACTTCGTTGAGAAAGGATATGGAACAATCTTTAATGTAGAAATCAAGTGTATTCTAATAACCATAATTTTTTTCTCATAATCCTATCAATCATTCAATACTCTATATTTTCTATAGCATGATGAGAAATCCATAACCATACTGGAAGAAAAATTCAAAAAAATAGAATATTTTTCAAAAAATAGTATTAATAATTCATTAATAAGATTAAATACTCAACATGGATAAATTAATTACAATAGTACCTTTGATGGTACATTAAAGAGACCTATAGTGTGTTTAAGTTAAAATCGGTGGTGTATAAATAGAATAATTATGTATCCCTTCAATTTCATTTCATTATATAGGCTTTGTAAGACCATTATATCAAGTCCAATTTAAAATTCTATTGGGATTTTATTTTTTCCCTCATTAAGGGATATTAATAAAATAAATAACTTGTTATTTATATAATAGTGGCATGTCATTTATATTTTAAGATAATTTACTTAATAATTAATCATTTAAATGTATAAAACAAAAATAATATTAACTTCTCCCATAAAAATAATCATTTTCAGTAATGAACTAATCACATTAGTTAAATAATCACTCCTATAATCATCTTATGTAAGACCATATTGGACATTTCTAACTTCGTATTGATTCTGAATCTTATTTACAATAATGGATAAAGAATGTGTATATTGTAAAATAATAATGATAGAAATTACAAAAGGGTTTAGTGTAATCCAATCCACCATATATCAATGGTATATGATTCATTATTCATGAAAACAATATAAAACATTGGAAATAGATAATGAAAACCATTTATATCTTATCCCATTTAATCATTTTCTATCATATGTAAATCATAAATAATTAAATCATATCTAATTATCATGTAATGGAAATATATATAAACAATCAAAACCCAATTTATTTTCAATAGGTTATAACTTATTCATTAGATGACACATCATATATTGATTAATAATATTAATTTTTGTAATAGTGAGATACCTAATATGATTTTATTAGTTAAAATAATAATATGTCCATATATATACTTCAATGTAAAAGTACATTTATTATAGGGAACCTATTTGAGATACTCATGTTGATGGTTACACATAAAATATTTTCTTGGGTAATTTAAATAAATTATATATATATATGAAAATATTGTTGGTATATTGTATGTTGCCTAATATTGATAGTCACACTAACATTTAATCTATGGGTGATCAATAGTCTCATTATATAAGTGATTATTCATAAAATATTCACAGAATTTCATTTCAACTTAATAAGAGGATCATTAATATAATAAATCCTATTAATGTACATAATATATATGTTTTTTTTCAAATCAGATCTACTAGTTTACAATGAAAATAAAAAATATGGATAATTAATTAATGTTAATATATATTACCTAATGTGTAATTTTTGAAATACAATAATATGTGATTTAATTTAGTTTAAAAATTTTAACATAAATTATTAACTAAAGAAAAATTGAAATGATAATTACAGATGTCAAGTTATTAACTTGTGTGATAAATTATACATTTAATTGTTAAAATCATACATCATGGTATAACTGACAATTAATCTATCAAATATGTCGAGTTATTTTAATCCCATCACAATAAAAAATATTGGGTTACAGAAAATTAATCGAGTGAATTGTTTTATAATTATGGGGTTTGTAGATATACATAATAAACTGATAATTTATTATTTACTATATATAATCAGGATATACTAAAATTCATTTATATTTTTTGATATAAAAATTAATTTTTATCATAAAAAATGCTACTCATCCACTCCTGAGTCGATATAAATAATAAAAACCATGTTCCAATATGTAGTAATGTATTGTATTTCTGAGTCTATTCTATACCCATTTACACCATTATTAATATATATTTAGAGCATAACTATCCCATTGGGGTATTCTTTTTGTAATCATGAAATATATGTAATAAAGAAAAAATATTTAAATAAATTAAAAAAATATTTCAATGAAATATTATATTGAGTGCTATAAATTTGAATTATAGAGTTTATGAAATTATTGATGAATATTGAAAAAGAAGGGTCAAATACAAATTTTCTAATCATCAAATGAAATTTATGGTATCCCATATGATTTGGGATAATATATTTACCTAGGAGTGGTAATTTGATAATTTTTTATTGCGGGTGATTTTTTATTTTTTTGTTAGTGGAATTTTGATTTTTTATTAATTTACTTATTTATGTAATTAATTTCAAATATAATTTTTATAAATTAAAAAATATATTTTATTGAGATATAATAATATAAATGATAAGTATTCTTAGAGTAGATTGTTTGTCCATATCAACGATATGTTAGGATATTTTACCTAAAGGGTGAATTGGATATCGTGTTTAGATGGAAAAGTTAATAATAAATCAACTAGATATATTAATTAATGGAATTGATGGATGAGATTTTCTAGATATATTTATGTGAAATTCATTTTTCTCCATGAGTGAATTTTTTTCCCTATTCCGATATCAAAATATGATTTTGGGGACAATGTTGTGTCATGTAAACACCATGTGAGTGAAAAATGTGTAGAATTGTTTATGATGGTTTAAGAAAAAGTGATAGTTAATAACATTGTGTCTATTCCTCATAGGGATGAGTGAATGCAATTTTTTTAATTCTAGAGTAATATTTTTGTGAAATTTTACCAACAGTGATTTGAATTATAACTAGATCATACTAGTTTTGTAACATCCCAAGTAATTAATGAATAATAGATATTTTTACCTATGTCTATTAATGATTAAGATAGTGTTATAGAGGCTTAAAATGAAAATAAATACAATCTTATGCATGGAATACACTAATATTCTTAAAAGATTTTTTTACTACCTTTTGATGGCAAACCATTTTTGAATATATATTTTGACAATTTTATAAACTATGTTTGTCAAAATAAACTTATCCTTTAGGATTGGGACATCTAAATTTACCTTGTGTGAATTTTTGGTATTTTTCTGACAATGTTCATTTTTTAATGAATAGTGAAAAATACTGCATTTTACATCAAAACTGCTTTTTAATATAATTTATTTATATGATTAGATTATGTTTTGAATTGGTTTTGAAGTGAAATTAGAATATATTTTTACCATTTTATCCAATGGTGCTCATTGGAATCAATTTCACTTTGAAATTAGACTTAAACTGGTGTCAATCTTTTGATACTTATTGTTTTGTAAAAACACGCTATTTGCTCTGGCAGCGGGAATTAATTACTAAATTAATTAATGTGACTTATATGATTTGAATTTTTTAAAATAGACTTAATTTTTGAATTCTGAATATCAAATATAGCTTAGGGTGAATTTTTGGTAATTTTCTGAAAAACTTCAATTTTTGATGAATAGTGAAACCACTAAGTGGTAATCAAGCAAACTGATTTTTCAGTTAAATGAAAGTTTACCACTAATGTGTATTGAATTTTGAAAATCCGACATACATGGTTGTCATTAATAAGTAAAATGTGGTTCAATGAGATTAAAATAATTTTTTGGTGAATAGTAACTTAATTAAGTTTTTAATCGTGATTAGTGTTAATTAGTGTAGTTTAAGGTATAAATAATGCTTTAATAATATGAAATGACCTAGACACATGTCCCAACCTTATTGGTTGTGTCATGGCCGACCAAGAAAAGCCATTGGTAAACTTGGGGACCCCATGGATCTATTTTGGTTGGGAAATGACATAAATAACTTTTTATTTATTGTAAAAGCAAAAATGACACAAACATGATATGTTTTACGAAATTTTTTTTTACATGGGGTTATAAAGATCAGATATTTGATTATAAATAGTCATTGGAAAGATAAAAAGATTTCCTACATCATAGTATTTGTTTTATGATTTTTAGACATTAAATAAATTAAATTATTTATGACATAATAATGATGCAGCGATGACATCATTATTTGACGATTTAAATAAAATGGAAAGATAATGTAAAATCTATAAACTACACATGTCCAAAACCAATTGGATGAGTGAATTGCGAACCCTTATCACCTTATCCACGAATTATATCAATTTTGGACCTTTTAAAACCGAAACACATTTTCAAATAAAGTAATATTTCTTTACTTTCCAAAAGTGCCCCTCCTCTCCTCTTATAAAAGGCCCCCACCTCTACCTCATTTCACACACTCCTAAAGCCTTTGTCTCGGCCAAACCCTGCCCATTTACTCTCTCCACATCCCTATCCTCATCCTAGAGGATTCCATTTGGGCAGAATCCTTTCAAAGGAAGCCTTTAGGCTCAAATCAAAAGGAGTTACACTTTTAAAGGTAATTCATTCTCTCATGTTCATTTGTTTTATTTTGCTTCTCCAACCCCCTAAACTCTTTTTATTTACTTATTTTGTAACAACACCAGTATCTTAAATATACTAGGATATTGTTATAATATTTATTTGAGCTACACTCTCACACAACTACATCAAATGGTTAAAGAACATACGGTTTCCGTGGATGGCGAAATTCTGCCTCCCGAAACGATGATTGTTCAATACTCATTTAACACCTTCAAAGGTGGACATTATGATGTCACTATTTTTATATATGATATATAATATGTTTATGTTTTCCTTAATCTTCTGTTTTTTCATTTTGGGCATACCTTTATGGTTTCCATTATGGGTAAACACGATATCTTCATTTTAGGAAGTGCGGACTACCGCCCCCTGAAAGTGATTTGATTCGTTAATACCATATGTGGGATGTGTAAAGGATAAAGTTAATGATATTATATATGTTATTATACTGGAATTATAATATACTCTTATATCATTATGATTCCATTCCAGAAAATATGAAATAGAAATGGAAGTAGTGTTCATGCGTACGTACGGCTTACCGTCTCCATGAACGGTGCATTTCATTTCTTACCTCTAAATGTGATGTAATATTATAAATACATGTATATGATGAATATATATGATATATATGTTATCCAAATCATTAATATCATTATGGATATAACGAACCTATGACCAAATTAACAACATGTAAGTGTAAGAAGTCTATTTTGACTTGAGAACCAAATACCGAAAAAATGAACATTATTAACTTAAATGATTACATGATGTTCATAACATGGTATAAAAGGAATAATGAACTTGAAAAATATTCTTAAGCAAGTGGAGATTAACTCAAATTTATTATTCAGGAGATTAAAGAACGGTCGGGTCAAGTCGGATACGAGGTATGGGACTTCGTCTCAATCTCCTTTCGTTGAGGCATATTTTATTTTATACACAACTTTCTTTTATACGGTGTATAAACCCCTTTGACATTTATGTTTATTCAAAAGGAATCTTTTTTATACGAAGCGTTTACTAAACGACAAAAGGGAATGTTTTTGTCGTACGTATGCGGCGACAACGTCTTCTCCGCCGTCGTGACCGTTATTTGAGTTTCGGCTTCCTCTACAAGACATACCTTCTTTTTAAAAGAAAAATAAATACCATGTTTTACTTTTCTTTTATTTTAGTATTGAAAATGGTTTTCATAATGTTTTTATATCAATGTGTTGTATTGATATCTCGTGATTGAAATGTGGAAATTTTATGTTTCCTTTATGCATGTTTTATGTGATATGATTATGTTATGGTTCTTGGGAATTATTATGAAGACGGGTGGTTCCGTGATAAACTAAGGGTGAGTGAGCCTGTTATAGCTCTCCAATGCATTGGGTAACGCGAAGGAGTGAAACGTTAAGGTTTCTCCGAAGAGATTTAGGGAATATACTGTGATGGGTATTCCAAACGTAACCAAGAGGGTTACTCCCTACGTAAGAATGTTATGAATGCCTCAAGTTACCTTTATGTCTTATGATTTATATGATTTATTCATGATTTTATGAGGTATGTTAAAGTGCCTATGTTTTATGGGTAAAGTATGATTTCATTCTTATGTATATATGAACTCATGTTTCCTTTTCATGTTTTTTTATAACCCATACTGAGTTTTTATGCTCATCCCAAGTTTTTGAAATGTTTTTCACAGGTCAAGGGAAAGGTACATGATAAGATGATAGAGTCAAGGATGTGTCAAGAAATAATCCATGTTTTATTTTAAATGTGTTTCCATTGATGGGAATGAAGAATACTATCTTTATGTAACCACTTTGTTTATATGTGGAATGTAATGCAAGTTTTATGATCTAATTCTCTAAAACTCTAAACCCGAAAAGAATCTCAATGTGTAATCTTGTAATAACTCAAGATTAAGCAAGGTTTTAGGCTGGGGCCTTATAGTTGGTATCAGAGGTCGGTTTAGATAACTTTAGGAGTTATAATTCTGTTAAATGATTATCCAAAAATATTTTTTTGAAATGATATAGCATTTAAAGATTACCATGTTGCTTTATCTAAGACATGTTTGTTCAGAATGGTTTTCCGCAGAGGAAACAGGGAAGCAGTGCTAGGAAGGAATACAGAAGGAAATAACCCTCCGAATCAGCATCCAGAAATGGTCGGAATTGGAACTGAACAGTTTGTTGCAGTATTGGCACAGTTGACTCAAGTGATAAATGGCGGTGGTATCCATACACGAGATCAGCCAGACCAACCGCAGAGGAACATGTCAGTGGTGGAACATTTCATGAGGCAACATCCCCCATCATTCAGAGGATCATCTGACCCTGTGCTATCTTAAGGGTGGATTAAAGCACTGGAGAAGATTTTTGATGTCATGGGGTGTTCAGACAATCAAAAGGTTAGTCTTTCTATTTACCATTTGGAGGGTGAAGAAGATCAGTGGTGGTCTATGGTTAAAAATATCAGGGATGCCGATGAGATTGATGCTCTTGACTGGGATGAATTCAAAGGTATGTTTCTTGAGAAGTATTTTCCTAAGGCTGTTCGACTTAGGATAGAAAATCAATTCTTGGAATTGAGGCAAGAGGAAGACTCAGTGGCTGCCTATGAAGAAAGGTTCACTCGATTGGCAAGGTATGCTCCAAATTTTATTCGAGACCTTGATAGTAAAATCAATCGTTTTTACTCAGGATTAAATCCAAAATATCGAAGGGCATTAGCTTCTCGTGAGTTTAAAAGTTATGAAAATCTTGTTCGATGTGCTGAGAAGGTGGAAATGGAGTTTGCCGATGACCAAGTGTTCTATAACAACTAGCAGAAGAAGAGACCGAGGTTGCAGGAGAAAGGTAAGAATTCTTCAAAAAAGTCTGATGGTAAGAGAACTAAGTTTCCAGTTTGTGATAAATGTGGCAAAAGGCATGCTGGGGAATGTCTTCTGAATTCTGGGAAGTGCTACCAATGTGGTAAGATGGGACATAAGGCTCGTGATTGCAATGAAAAGGATCAAGTTGAAAGTAAGAACAAATTTTATTTACAGTTAGTGAAATGTTATAAGTGCAATGAGATGGGTCACTATGCAAACGAGTGTCTGACAAGGAGTTTGAGTGATGGGAAGCAGTTAGACTACAAGTAGAAAGGGGTGGTGAAATCCTTTGCAACTACTTCATCAGATGTCGGGCCATCAAATGAAGTTGTATCAGGTACTTTGTTTGTTTTTTTAGATTATTCCAGTGTGTTGTTTGATTCGGGGTCTACACATTCTTTCATCTCTGAAACCTTTTCTAGTAAAATGGGAATACCATCTCAAGAAATGACTCCTGAACTTTTGGTAAAAACACCTGGGGGGAATGTTGAGGCAAAAATAATTTATAAGAATCTTCCTATCCTTATCTGTGGAAAGAACCTACTTGCAAACCTTATTGTTCTACCTCTAGTAGAGTTTGATGTTATCCTGGGTATGGATTGGCTCTCTATTTACCATGATAAGATTGACTGTGGAGCTAAAGAAGTTTCTTTTTAGAAAGACTTTCAGTTTGTTTACAAGAATGAACCCTTACTTTTGATAACATATCAAGAGGTCGAGAAACTTGTAAAATATGGAAATGAATGTTACCTTGCACACGTCGTTGAAAATAAAAGAACTATTCAGATTAATGATGTGCCAGTGGTAAATGAGTATCCTGATGTTTTTCCTGATGAGTTGCCTGGAATAATATTAGATCTAGAAGTTGAGTTTACTGTTGACTTAGTTCCTGATGCTAAGCCAATTTCAAAACCCCCTTATCGAATGGCACAAATTGAACTTTTAGAGTTGAAGGAGCAATTAGAAGATTTATTAGAGAAAGGTTTCATTAGACCTAGCACATCACCATGGGGTGATCCTGTTTTATTTGTTAAAAAGAAAGATGGTTCTATGAGACTTTTCATTGATTATAGAGCCTTGAATAATATCACTGTTAAGAACAAATATCCTTTGCCTCATATCGATGATTTGTTTGATCAGCTCCAGGGAGCTTAGTTTTTTTCAAAGATTGACTTGAGATCGCGGAACCATCAGCTGAAGGTAAAGGAGGCAGATATTCCGAAGACCGCGTTCTGTACGAGATATGGCCATTATTAATTTGTAGTAATGCCTTTTGGGCTAACCAATGCACCTGCTGTATTCATGGACTTAATGAATAGAATTTTCCATGAGTTCTTGGATAAGTTTGTGGTGGTTTTCATTGATGATATTTTGGTGTTTTCTAAAAGTAAAGAAGAGCATGAAAAACATTTAAGGGTTATCTTGCAAACCTTAAAAGAAAAGAAACTGTATGGGAAATTCAGCAAGTGTGAGTTTTGGTTGCAACAAATTTCTTTCCTTGGTCACATTGTTTCTAAATATGGAATAACTGTTGATCCTGCAAAAACAAAAGTTGTGGAAGAATGGCCAAGACCTACAAATGTAACCGAGATTCGTAGCTTCCTTGGTTTGGCGGGCTATTACCGAAGTTTTGTTAGAAATTTTTCACGGTTATATAGTCCAATGACTAAGCTAACTCGGAAGGGTGTTAAGTTTATCTGGACAAAAGAATGTGATGATTGTTTTCAGGAATTGAAAAGAAGATTGGTGAATGCTCCAGTTTTGGCACTACCTTCCAGGAATGGTGAGTTTGTTATATACAGTGATGCTTCATTGAAAGGACTTGGTTGCGTCCTAATGCAGAATGATCAGGTAATTGCTTATGCTTCACGACAGTTGAAAACTCATGAGGTAAATTACCCTACACATGATTTGGAATTAGCTGCTGTTTTTTTTTATTTAAAAATTTGGAGGCATCATTTGTATGGAGTAAAGTGTGAAATATATACCGATCACAAAAGTTTAAAGTATATATTCACTCAGAAAGAGTTAAACATGAGACAGAGGAGATGGCTAGAATTAATCAAGGATTATGATTGTACAATTCATTACCATCCGGGAAAAGAAAATAAAGTGGCTGATGCTTTGAGTCGAAAAAGTAATGCTTCATTAACAATGTTGCGTTTGGAACGTGATCCTTTGGTCAAGGATTTGATGAACTTTGGCATAGAAGTTGTTGGTGCAGGAAGTCCTTCTGTTTTGTTTCAGGTATCAGTGAGATCTTCTCTATCAGATAGAATCAAGCAAGCACAGAAGCAAGACAGTGAGTTGCAGAAAAAGGTGGAGCTGGTTCAGAAAGGTATGTTGCCTGAATTCAACATTGATAATGATTGTGTTTTGAGATTTGGGAAGAGATTGTGTGTGCCTTGTGATTCACAGTTTAAGAGAGAGTTGTTATGTGAAGCTCATAGTTCTCCGTTTTCAGTTCATCCGGGCAATACTAAGATGTATAGAGATCTGCGGGAGTATTACTGGTGGGATGGAATGAAAAGAGATATTGCTGATTTTACTGTGAAGTGTTTGACTTGTCAGCAGGTTAAAGCAGAGCGGCAGTTACCTAAAGGGATGCTTCAGCCTTTACCAGTGCCAAAGTGGAAATGGGAGAATATATCCATGGACTTTGTTGTTGGATTACCGAAGACATCTCGAGGTAATAATGCAATCTGGGTTATTGTTGATCGCTTGACCAAATCTGCTCATTTCCTTGCTATACGAGATACTTTCTCTCTTGATCAACTTTCCCGTTTGCTTCTTAAAGAGATAGTCAGGTTACATGGAGTTCCTCTCTCCATTGTATCGGATCGTGATCCCAGGTTTACTTATAACTTTTGGAAAGGCCTTCAGAAGTCGTTGGGTACTGAATTAAATTTTAGTACAGCTTTTCATCCTCAATCAGATGGACAGTCAGAATGAACAATTCAGACATTGGAGGATATTCTACGAGCTTGTTCTATGGATTATCAGGGAATTTGGGACCAACATATTTCTTTGTTTGAGTTTTCTTATAATAACATCTTTCATTCCAGTATACAGATGGCACCATTTCAGGCATTATATGGGAAGCAGTGTCGAACTCCAGCTTTTTGGGATGAAGTGGGTGAAAGGAAGTTGATGGGACCAGAATTGGTATAAGAGATGGTAAAAAAAGTTCAGCTAATTCAGAAACACATGAGAATAGCTCAGAGCAGGCAGAAGAGTTATGCGGATAACCGGAGGAAGGATCTATCTTTCGAGGTAGGTGATCATGTTTTTCTCAAGGTTTCTCCTTGGAAAAGTGTGATGAGATTTGGTAAGAAAGGAAAGTTGAGTCCAAGGTTCATTGGACCATACAAAATTCTGGAGAGAGTTGGATCAGTTGCATACCGAGTGGCTTTACCTCCTAGTTTATCTCAGGTACACAATGTTTTTCACATTTCGATGTTGAGAAAGTATATGCCAGATCCATCTCATGTTTTGAGTCCAGAGGTAGTTCAGCTGGAAGAGAACCTATCTTATGAGGAACAACCAGTCCAGATTCTTGACCACAGGGACCAAGTGTTACGGAATAAGGTGATTAAGTAGGTAAAGGTTTTGTGGAAAAACCACATGATTGAAGAGGCAACATGGGAATCTGAAAATGCAATGAGGGATAAGTACCCTCATTTATTTGATAAGTAAATAAATTGCGGGGACGCAATTTTCTAAAGGGGGAAGGATGTAACATCCCAAGTAATTAATGAATAATAGATATTTTTACCTATGTCTATTAATGATTATGATAGTGTTATAGAGGCTTAAAATGAAAATAAATACAATCTTATGCATGGAATACACTAATATTCTTAAAAGATTGTTTTACTACCTTTTGATGGCAAACCATTTTTGAATCTATATTTTGACAATTTTATAAACTATGTTTGTCAAAATAAACTTATCCTTTAGGATTGGGACATCAAAATTTACCTTGTGTGAATTTTTGGTATTTTTCTGACAATGTTCATTTTTTAATGAATAGTGAAAAATACTGCATTTTACATCAAAAATGCTTTTTAATCTAATTTATTTATATGATTAGATTATGTTTTGAATTGTTTTTGAAGTGAAATTAGAATATATTTTTACCATTTTATCCAATGGTGGTCAATGGAATCAATTTCACTTTGAAATTAGACTTAAACTGTTGTCAATCTTTTGATACTTATTGTTTTGTAAAAACACGCTATTTTCTGGGGCAGCGGGAATTAATTACTAAATTAATTAATGTGACTTATATGATTTGAATTTTGTAAAATAGACTTCATTTTTGAATTCTGAATATCAAATATAGCTTAGGGTGAATTTTTGGTAATTTTCTGAAAAACTTCAATTTTTGATGAATAGTGAAACCACTATGTGGTAATCAAGGAAACTGATTTTTCAGTTAAATGAAAGTTTACCACTAATGTGTATTGAATTTTGAAAATCCTACATACATGGTTGTCATTAAGAAGTAAAATGTGGTTCAATGAGATTAAAATAATTTTTTGGTGAATAGTAACTTAATTAAGTTTTTAATCGCGATTAGTGGTAATTAGTGTAGTTTAAGGTATAAATAATGCTTTAATAATATTAAATGACCTAGACACATGTCCCAACCTTATTGGTTGTGTCATGGCCGACCACGAAAATCCATGGGTCAACTTGGGGACCCCATGGATCCATTTTGGTTGGGAAATGACAAAAATAACTTTTTATTTAATGTAAAAGCAAAAATGACACAAACATGATATGTTTTACGAAAACAATTTTTTCATGGGGTTATAAAGATCAGATATTTGATTATAAATAGTCATTGGAAATATAAAAAGATTTCCTACATCATAGTATTTTTTTTATGATTTTTAGACATTAAATAAATTAAATTATTTATGACATAATAATGATGTAGCGATGAAATCATTATTTGATGATTTAAATAAAATGGAAAGATAATGTAAAATCTATGAACTACACATGTCCAAAACAAATTGTATGAGTGAATTTAGAACCCTTATCACCTTATCCACGAATTCTATCAATTTGGGACCTTTTAAAACCGAAACACATTTTCAAATAAAGTAATATTTCTTTACTTTCCAAAAGTGGCCCTCCTCTCCTCTTATAAAAGGCCCCCACCTCTACCTCATTTCACACACTCCTCAAGCCTCTGGCTCGGCCAAACCCTGCCCATTTACTCTCTCCACATCCCTCTCCTCATCCTAGAGGATTCCCTTTGGGCATAATCCTTTCAAAGGAAGCCTTTAGGCTCAAATCAAAAGGAGTTACACTTTTAAAGGTAATTCATTCTCTCATGTTCATTTGTTTTATTTTGCTTCTCCAACCCCCTAAACTATTTTTATTTACTTATTTTGTAACAACACCAGTATCTTCAATATACTAGTATGTTGTTATAATATTTATTTGAGCTAAACTCTCACACAAATACATCAAATGGTTAAAGAACATACGGTTTCCGTGGATGGCGAAATTCTGCCTCCCGAAACGATGATTGTTCAATACTCATTTAACACCTTCAAAGGTGGCCATTATGATGTCACTATTTTTATATATGATATATAATATGTTTATGTTTTCCTTAAGCTTATGTTTTTTCATTTTGGGCATACCTTTATGGTTTCCATTATGGGTAAACACGATATCTTCATTTTAGGAAGTGCGGACTACCGCCCCCTGAAAGTGATTTGATTCGTTAATACCATATGTGGGAAGTGTAAAGGATAAAGTTAATGATATTATATATGTTATTATACTGGAATTATAATATACTCTTATATCATTATGATTCCATTCCAGAAAATATGAAATAGAAATGGAAGTAGCGTTCATGCGTACGTACGGCTTACCGTCTCCATGAACGGTGCATTTCATTTCTTATCTCTAAATGTGATGTAATATTATAAATACATGTATATGATGAATATATATGATATATATGTTATCCAAATCATTAATATCATTCTGGATATAACGAACCTATGACCAAATTAACAACATGTAAGTGTAAGAAGTCTATTTTGACTTGAGAACCAAATACCGACAAAATGAACATTGTTAACATAAATGATTACATGATGTTCATAACATGGTATAAAAGGAATAATGAACTTGAAAAATATTCTTAAGCAAGTGGAGATTAACTCAAGTTTATTATTCAGGAGATTAAAGAACGTTCGGGTCAAGTCGGATACGAGGTATGGGACTTCGTCTCAATCTCCTTTCGTTGAGGCATATTTTATTTTATACACAACTTTCTTTTATACGGTGTATAAACCCCTTTTAATTTTACGTTTATTCAAAAGGAATCTTTTTTATACGAAGCGTTTACTAAACGACAAAAGGGAATGTTTTTGTCGTACGTATGCGGCGACAACGACTTCTCCGCCGTCGTGACCATTATTTGAGTTTCGGCTTCCTCTACAAGCCATACCTTCTTTTTAAAAGAAAAATAAATACCATGTTTTACTTTTCTTTTATTTTAGTATTGAAAATGGTTTTCATAATGTTTTTATATCAATGTGTTGTATTGATATCTCGTGATTGAAATGTGGAAATTTTATGTTTCCTTTATGCATGTTTTATGTGATATGATTATGTTATGGTTCTTGGGCATTATTATGAAGACGGGTGGTTCCGTGATAAACTAAGGGCGGGTGAGCCCGTTATAGCTCTCCAATGCATTGGGTAACGCGAAGGAGTGAAACGTTAAGGTTTCTCCGAAGAGATTTAGGGAATATACTGTGATGGGTATTCCAAACGTAACCAAGAGGGTTACTCCCTACGTAAGAATGTTATGAATGCCTCAAGTTACCTTTATGTCTTATGATTTCTATGATTTATTCATGATTTTATGAGGTATGTTAAAGTGCCTATGTTTTATGGGTAAATTATGATTTCATTCTTATGTATATATGAACTCATGTTTCCTTTCCATGTTTTTTTATAACCCATACTGAGTTTTTATGCTCATCCCAAGTTTTTGAAATGTTTTTCACAGGTCAAGGGAAAGGTACATGATAAGATGATAGAGTCAAGGATGTGTCAAGAAATAATCCATGTTTTATTTTAAATGTGTTTCCATTTATGGGAATGAAGAATACTATCTTTATGTAACCACTTTGTTTATATGTGGAATGTAATGCAAGTTTTATGATCTAATTATCTAAAACTCTAAACCCGAAAAGATCCTCAATGTGTAATCTTGTAATAACTCAAGATTAAGCAAGGTTTAAGGCCGGGGCCTTATAAGTTTTTCATAAGGTTATTTTTTATTTTGTTAGGGGTCATCGAAAAAAAAATCTTATGGAAATAGTAGAAATTATTTTGGATAAATAGTGTTTTTGGAATTTTAATATATTTCCAAACCTAAGATAATCCTAACTATTAAAAATATATTGATTCTGGAATGTTGAATTATGTGGAATGTGTGGCTTTGTTGAATGTTGTATTGTATGATTTTTTGGTTATTTTATAATTCATTGATTTTTTTGTCTAGAATATTTGGATTATTACTGGTGTGTTGAATTATACCTTTGGATATGTTTTTTATAATATGGAATAAATGTGTCGCATACATTTTTTGTGATTATATTACTTTGTTAATTTTTTTATGGTGGATTTGGAATAAGAATAAATTTATTGTGGAGATCAAAATCCATTAATGAAACGTGTTGTTGATGAGGATGAAGTAACTATTTTTGTGGAAAGGGAATGTGATGACGATGATAATGATGATAGATTGAATGACATGACTATAAATAATGGATTTGATTTGTGTGGTGATAATGAAATATTTTGAAGATTGTATATACTATATATATGGACACATGGTAATATAATATATATTTCAGATGGTGGAAAACTACCCAACCAATAAAGGATACAGTGGTAAGAGTCCATAAATGTTGACACAATGATAATTAGTGATATTCTATATAGGTGGAAACATCCCACAAAAAATATAGATATGTTATAGGGATATAAAATTATGTGTATAGATACACAATGATAGATATAAAATAGTCACTTCCCTAAAATTGGTTAAATAAATTTGTTAGGTAGATGATTGTGAGATCTGTTATAATGCATACAAAATAAATTTTAGAGATATTATAGGGATCAACTTTCAGGAGGAAAAATATATGACTATATTAAGGTAAGGTGCTTGTAGGATGACAGATTCATAGTTCCTTTATATGTATGGATAATTGTTTTCATATTGAAATTATTATTTTCTATTGAGAAAATAGTTTTTGTCAGAAATTGGGATATCTCATTCCCAAGAATGTAAAATGATGGTTGCTCGTATTTTATAGTATAATTGATGATAGGAGGCATTATTTTATCTAGTAAATACAAGAATCCATTGATTTTCTTTGTTCACACAGAAACATTATATACTCAAATAGTGAAATAAAAATCATATTAATATATGAACTTCATTATTACATATATATTTTTAAAGATTATTTGGATATATTTTTTGGTTCTCATGTTAGGATACTATAGATTTATAAAAAAGGTTACTTGTTGGTCGAGGTGGAATAGTTTATAGAATGCCTAATTTATTGAATAAATAATATGCTTATAGTTTTTTCCTTTTATGCCATGAATTTGAGTGACATTACTTGCACTCTTTTACACTATTCATATATTGGGTTTTTTAAATGCATTATATTTTTAATTTTGATATTGGGTTTAAATACATAAAAGGTAATACATTATATAAAATTAATTTTATACCCATTCTGTATGGAAACAAAAATTGGCCAATAAATGGTGGTCTTTAGGAACACATTCCATCTCGTTTCTAGCACTCATGGAGTTCAAGTGGTAGTGGGTCTTGGGAAAATGTATTTGGAGTGAAAAGCTATATTATAGAGTTTTATGTAGCCACTAATGAGTATTTAATGTGTTGTAAGGAAAATGTTTTAATATAAAGTATTATAATATGTAGACCAGATAAACAAATTTGACAAATAAGGGAACCTAAAATCTTATCAAATTATCTATAACCTGTGATACAAAACATATGTAACATAATGTTTACTACATGTGTATATTCAAAGGCATGTATAGATGATAAATATAGTTTATTATCATGATTTTTAACGAGTTATTATTAGGGTAATAGTTCATGAAGTGATGAATGAAGTATTTGTTTTTTAGTTATTCCTAATATATATATATATATATATATATATATCCTTTAGTTGAGGTTGGTATCACTATTAATATTTATGTTGGTGGTAAGATACTTTCATGTGGATCTCTACTATTTGGTACAAAATTAACCTTACCTTATGTGTCTATAAATATACATATTAGATTAATAGGCTAGGAAACTATCACTGAATAAGTTATAGATTTCATTTTTTTATAAGTTTAAGGATGAAATATATACTGATGAGACACGTAATTGGTTAGAGTAGGTTTAGATTTATTTTTAACTATTCCATACGGAAGATTATCAATGTTTTACTTTGTGGGGGTGTTTGTAATGTGTTATAGACTATATATGGTGAATGTTATGCTAGAAGAGAAGGATGTTTCGTAGATCACTTTTATTTTTTTTTAATTTTTTCAACATAAATATTCTTGTAAAAAATATTATGATTAAGAGATAATAATAGATATTTTTGATTAGGAAAGGTGTTTTTTTGTTGAGTTTTTATGATTCATGTTTCTGATGTGTTATTATCCATTTATTATGACTATTGGAACATTAATATGTTATAATTTTTATTGGGATTTCCATCATAAGATGTTTTATATTTTTTTTGACCATTTATAATTTTTCATTAACATTGATATTGAGAAATTATGATATGGATAATAATTTGGTGAAAATTATAGATTTTTTATGTTAAAAACATAGTAAGGTGTTACATTGATTGGATGTAGAGGTGGATGCTCTCAATTTTTAACAAAATTATGGTTTCTATAATGGAAAGAGAGCCTTCTTCAACATCATTCTCATTACATTAATTTGGGTATTATATATCCATTATCTAATACATATATATTTCAATATAGTTCCTTAGTATTTTACTATGTCTTTTATTATTTTAAAACCTAATGTGTTCAATAGCATTATACACATTCCACACCAAAAAAAAACACAAAACATTATATATATATATATATATATATTAAAATGTAGTCATTTCATTAAAATGTAAATATATAGGCAACAAAATGAAGTATTATATGTAAAAAAAATAAAAGACTCACTTTTAATAATTTTAATTTAAAAATTTAATTAGTATAGATTAATGAGAAATAAAATAATAATATCCATAAACATTTATTTTCATTAAACATTTGTCTCTTCAAGTAATATGAGTTTTATTATATTAGGTATTTTTTTAAAAAAAATTAATTTTTGATAATATATAATAAAAAATACATTAAAATAAATATAATAGTTTTTTCTAGGTATGTAATAAAATTAATTTATGCTTATTAGGTTCATGTTTATTAGGAAAAATTTATGAGTTATTCACTGTTATATTTAAATTAGTATACATTTAATTTATAAATTTAGTCATATATAATAATTTGATTATCTTGAATAATAATTTTAACATTATATATTTGATGATATTTAGTATATTAATTAAATTTTAATACAAAGATATATATTAGATACATTTGTAAACAAGTTATTTTCTAGATATGATACTTTTTCAAATATCCAGATGGTTCATTAATTTTGATTTAATTTTAAAATAAATACACCATTATTGTTTTTAAAAATTCAATAGAAAATCAATGTTTAATATGATAAATAACACATAATTTTTAAAATATAATCTTTATACTGAATTTTTTTTCAACATATTATATGTTTTAAATTAAATGATTATTTCTTATATTTTCAAATTGAATTAGGTTAGATAATATCCAAATTCAGATTAATATTGTTAAAATTGGGTAATATATCCCACACTAATTGTTTTATAAAATAATAACCACATTTAAATTTTAATCAATATTAATAATTGTTAAAAAGGATAATATATTATAGCTCAACTTTTTCTAAATAAATTATAAAATTAGTCCTTATTGAATTAAATTTTTAGGATTTAAATTCAAACTTATTTGTCTCACAAAAATTTCACAGCATACCCATCATACCCTCATGCAATTCCATTTGTACCCCATAACAAACACTCTTTTCGAAATATTTTTCACTCTATTAACCTATAAATGTAACATAATTCATCCAACATAAATCCACACATATTGATAATAATTTTTATGAAAATATATCTAATTAAAATTTTATAAAATCACCTCTACATGTTTGTAACCATCTATCATAAAAAATGTCCTTAGAACCATCATTCCGGATGTATACATCATGATATGATGACAATTCTCAACGTAAGTATTTCTAACCCTTTTACATCCATTCACTATCAATCTCATCAAACCTCCCAAAAAATTCTTAATAAAATTTATATAATTACATAATTATAAATAAAAAAATTTAATGTTATTATATTCATTTCATAACCATTATCTATTAAGATCCCTATCAATAGAGAAAATGAAATTGTTTCTCAAGAATGTCAATAAACTATGACATACATGAACAAAAAGTTCAATTTATCATCCCCACCATTTAAAGGATATTTATATAAAACAATTCAGTGAATATTTATTTTACTTATGAATTCAGTAGTACAATATAAATAAAAATTTTTATTTTATAATTAATATTATAAAAACATGATCATTGTAAATCTAACCTCTTAAAATGAACATATCGAGGGGGAATGAAAAAAATTAGTGAAAACTAACATTTAATTTACCTTATTTTTATGAAATATAAAAAATATAATTCATGTGATTAATTTTAAATAAATAATTTCCATATGAATTCATGAAAAATATATTATAAAAAAAGTATTACTTCTATATAAATTCTCATATTTAGAACATACTAGGTATTTGTTGGGTCTGTATAACCGCCAACATGTAATATGATATAAATTTATGTCTTGTACTATTTTTTAAACTTAATATTGGATATTAATTATTAAATAATTATTTTTTTAGTTTTATAAAGGTAATAAACATTTTTTCCCATTAATTAATACTATAATATATGTTCATTATAAATTTCCAAAAAAAAATTTCTATCAAATTGTTTCATTAAGAATGACTAAAATACATATGTAATGATTTATAAAATTTTAAATTATTAGAAAATAGAATTCATAGTATGATTTATGACCAATTAATTATTCAATATGGTAGAATAATGATGAACTATTCTAATATTTTGAAACTTGGAACGATTATACTATTAATAAATTGTATATATAAAAACAAATAATTATCTAAAAAAATGCACAAAATAAATTTAAATGAATCAAATGAATCATTAATATTATGATTAATGTATTTAAATATGTGATCAGTATAGGTGTTTTTTATTCGTTAGATTCAATTACCTCAGTGGAAGTTAGAAACTTTTGTAGTGGTTTATTCTCCAAATATTCTCTCATTGGAATATATTTCTTATTATACACCATTATTTATTTGGAATCATTTATCTACTACCATTTAATATTTTTTAACCATTACTATATTATATTATATTATATTTAATATTCTAATCAAATTTTTTTTTCTCTTTCAATTTTAGAGTAGATATTTTTAGATGTTACTAAAGTTTCTCATAGCTCAACATATTTCATGAGTTTTGATGATTCATATTTTACTATGGTTATAAGAGATTGATATATTTTATTCAATGATGATATAATAATTAATCATTCTATGGAATGTAATATTCGTGATTCATGTCTCATCTTGATGAATTTACTAGAAAAAAACATTTTCATTATTGGGCAAAAATATCATATCTTCTTTAATAATGGATTACAGTCCTTAAACATAATCTTATTTCCAAAAAAAATTTATCCTTTATAATAGGAAAATTAAATTATTTTAATAACTTATGTCCTTTTTGTTTCCATTATCATCTCATAAAAAGTATATTTTGGAAACTCCTTTTATGATGCTATTTTTCAATAGTGTAATTAAAAAATATATTTCTTCACATCTTTTAAATATTAAAATGGTTTATCTCCCACACCAAATTTATTTTGAAAATAATTATGACATTTAATGTATATATTATATATGATTCATTGAATATATAGTTGATTTAAGTGATTTAACTCCACCTTTTTGAATCTTTTATGCCTTTTTCATTGATCCTTTATTAAATAATATTTTTAATATTTAAATGTTTTATGAATGTTTTAATATCATTATTTAGAAACATTAAAACTTTTTAATATATATTTTCGTGTGATATCATTCAAAATATTTATTTTAGAATTTTTGTTTATTAAATTTCTCATTACTTCCTTTTATAAAAATTATTTTTCAAATGATACAAGTGACTTTATCACTTATTCTAAAAGTAATGTCATTGTCTAAAATTTATTTTGCAGTTTCAATGCCATTTTATCTCATTATCCCTATAATATTAATTTAAATGGATGCTATTTTCATTTATCATAAAATAAATTGCCTTCTGAAATTTATTTTTTAGGCGATTAAATATTCATTATCAAATATTTAGATATCTGATATCAATGTCAATGATACAATCTAAAAGTGCTGTGAAACCCATTATTCATTTTTTGTGACTTTTTTTCATCCAAAACATAATGGTATTAATTTAGATTATTTTAAGAAAAAAAATTATTTCCATTAGTTATTTATGACGTGATGTTTGAATCCCATTATATTTCTCAATGACATTAAATATATGGTAAATAATCAGGGTTTTTAGAAGATATATGCATGGATGATGATGGGTGTGGTGCATGATATCACTCAAATACATTGGTTATGGTTGTATACCTCGTGATGTAAATATGTTAGGGGTGAACTTGATGTGGATTAGCTATTTTCAAAATTTTAATACTGAATATGATGTATATTAGCTATATTAAAAATAATAATCCTAAACATGATGAGTATTACAGAAATTCAAAAGATTGAGGAAGCTCATGCAGTCAATTCCTCTTATAACCCCAAGGTCAAGGACTCCCTGAGGAAGCTCACTCAGTCAATTCCCTTTATAGCCCAGGCGGTTCATAGACTCTCTGAGAAGGCACTCACCATCATTTCCGCTAATAGTTTAAAGAACTTAGGATTAAAATCAAAGACTCTCTGAGGAATATCACTCAGTCAATACCCTTATTGTCTAAAGTAATAAAGGACTCTTTAGGGAAGCTCACTCGTTCAATTCCTCTTATATCCCCAAGTGGTTCTAGGCTCTATGAGGATGCTCGCTCAGTCAATCCCCCTTATAGACAAAAGTGATCAAAGACTCTCTAAGGAAGCTCACTCAATCAATTCCCCTTATACTCTACTACACCATGTTCTCACAACCCTGTGTAGGTCAATGAGCATAGCAGTGTAATATGGACAAGTAAACCTAAATAACTACTTGTCTAGCAGTATACAACTTATCAGCTTGTCAGATAAACAAGATCACTCCATCCTACAATACTAGGCATGGGAAACAACCAAAGCAGCCTAACAGGTTAAGTATTACCAAACAGTCATAAACAGAACATGCATGGGGAAAACCTCCAAAGCATTACAATCAACCCTATTCACATACAAATAACCTCTACTCTCACACACCAGCAAAGTAAGAAATTAACCAGTTAAAATTGTTAAATGAACAATACCCCATTCATGGGTATAGGTGATTTTTCACATACAATTCAAATACCTTAAATTGGAAGTCACAAACCACCTACCTCTTAGGGTTTGGCGAAATCGACCTCTTCGCCCAAATGCACTCCAAAAAAGGTGAACACCTCCTCAAAACGACCTAAAAAACCCTTCCCTAACATCAACAAGGTCAACATTTAACACACAAAGGCAACAGAACCCTACATCTACAAGCAACCCTTGTAGATATAGGAAACTAAGAGAGGAAGAAGGATAACCCTAACCAAGACCTCAAAGAACCAAAAGAGGGACTTACCCAAGGAGAACCGCCTATGATTCACCCTGAAACCCCTTCAATTTTCCTTTAAAATGAGCTATGGAGCTCCCCCAACCTATGAAAATTGCAACTCCCACATGAGCCATGAGTGGGAGAAAGAATAGTCGAAGAATGGGAAATCCTGAGTGGCCTGGGATTTAAGAACCCTAACTTTAAGTGGCCACATGGTTACCCTCGATAGTTTGAAAAACTATGCGCCAACCGTCCGGTTGCCACTGTTTCACCCAGGGACTTCGCATGGCTTGCCCACACGGTCTGGATGAACTGTGCACCACTCGCGTGGAGCCCACTGTCTCACCCAGGGACTTCACATGACTTTCCTGCATGGTCTGACAAACCATGCATCGCCAATGTGGAGCCCACTGTCATGGGTTAATGGTTTGTTGGGCTATCCGCACGGTGTGTTTAGACCGTGCACCAACTGTTCACCCCTACACAACCTCCACAACATTAAAGGTGTTTTCCCAGAAATTCCACTTTTTCTCAAAAAATGATCAAAAAAGAGATACATACCTAAAAAGAAGATCTGGTTTCTTACAAACTTCCCCACTTAAAGAAATTCATCCCCAAATTTCCCTATCAATGCGGCGTAGAAGAAGAATCCTCGAACAGTTTCGGCCACTGTGCTCGTACATCGGCCTCCCTCTCACCAGTCTCATCCTGTACTTGCCTGTGCTGCCATAACACTCATACTAGAGGAACAGACCAGCTACAGAGAAACTTTTTACAATGATTGATAATCTGGATAGGATGCTCCTCGAAAAATTCACCCACTTCCATCTCAACCTACTTAGGTTGAAAGACATGAGATGTGTCTGAAAAGTAATGTCGGAGCTGAGAAACCTGGAAAACGTCATGCATAGACCAATGACTCTGAGGTTAATACAATTGATAGGCAACCAGCCCAACTCTTTCCAACACCACAAACAACCCTATGTACCTTGGAGAAAGCTTACCCTGTATCCTAATCCTCTTGTGTCCCAACCTCGGTGTGACACGCCGAAAAACCTGATCCCCGACCTCGAACTCCAAAGATTGTCTCCGCTGATCAGCATAAGACTTTTGTCGAGACTGCGCATTAGACATCCTCTTACAAATAAACTCTATCTGTTCTGTGCTCTTTTGAACAAGACGAGGTCCCAGCAAGGCTTCCTCTCCTGCCTCCAACCAACATAAGGGTGATCGACATGACCTACCATACAAATCCTTATAAGGTGCCATATGTATAGTTGTTTGAAAACTATTATTGTAGGAAAAATCCAAAAGTGGTATATGCTTCTCCCAAGAACCTCCAAAATCTAGAATGCATGCCTAAAGAATTTCCTCAAGCACCTGAATCGTATGATCATATTGGCCATCTGTCTGGGGGTGGTAAGTATACTCAAAAGTACATGTGTACCCAACGCCTTATGAAGCCCCTGCCAGACCCGAGAAGTAAAACATGCATCCCTGTTTGAAAAAATGGATTGCAGAACTCCATGAAGATGTACAATCGCATGAATGTACAACCATACCAGCTCATCAACACTGAAGGTCTCCTTGATTGGCAAGAGGTGAGCAACCATCGTGAGTCTATCAATGACAACCCAAACTGCATTATTCCCTCAACGATACCTCATCAAACCGGTCGAAAATTCCATCACAACATCATTCCACATCTACTCGAGAATGGGTAAATACTATAAAATCCCCATTGGTTGCTGATGCTCCACTTTCATGTGCTGACAAGTGGAACACCTCATGATGAAACCACCAACATCTCTCTTTATACCTGGCCACCAATACTGATAGTGTAGATCACGATACATCTTGGTGATTCTAGGATGAACTACCTAAAATGAGGAATGGAAGTCCCAAATAATCTCCTAGTGTATATCTACAGGCACCCATACACGTCCCTTGAAACATAAGATCTCATCCTCGCCTATGGTCCATCCAGGAATAGGGTCCTCTCCTGACACACTTTCCCTTAGGAATAGGCCTTCAGAAACTGATAGCTGCCTCATTTGATCTCGATCAAGAAGAGTAGAGTTAATAGCTACAGAAGAAAGAAGCATCTGCCCCTGACTATCATGCACCTCCAAATGAATCTTAGAGAACAGATCCATAAGCTGCCACTCACTACTGGCCTCCTGAACTGCCTGTATCTAAGTACTCATACTCAATGCATCAGCCATTTCATTGCCTTTCCCAGGCGTATAGGTAAGCTCAAAGTCAATGGACTGTAGGTACTCAAACAACCTGCGCTATCTCAAATTAATATCACTCTGAGTAAATATGTACTTGAGACTCTTATGGTCGGTGAAAACCGCAAAGTGCTCTCCTAGAAGATAATGTCTCCAATAACGTAAAGAATGAACAACGGTATCCAACATTAGATAATGCGTCGGGTAATTCCTCTCATGTGGCCTCAACTACCGAGACCCATATGCAACAACTCCATATCCCTACATAAGCACTGATCTTAGCCCGATACCTGACGCATCATAGTAAACAGTATAGCTCTTTCCTCGCTCTGGAAAGACTAGTATTAGTGCTGAAATTAACCTCCCTTTCATCTCCTGGAAGGCTGAATCACATGAATCTGAACATAAGAAATTCACCCCCATCTTATTCAGACCTATCAACAGTGCTTCTAAGTGTGAAAATTCTGGTATGAAACGTCTGTAGTATCCAACTAGCCCTAGAAAACTTCGACCCCTTCTTATTCAAAACTATCAACTAATGCTCTTTTAATGTACTCAAAACGATCTCAATATGGGTAGCATGGTCATGTCAAGTGTCAGAATACAACAAGATATCATCCATGGAGACCACCACAATGGAACCCAAGTATGGATGGAACACTCGGTTCATCAGTGCCATGAAACCTGCATGCACGCTCATGAGACCGAATGGAATAACCATATACTCGTACAGACCATACCTGCTCCGGAAAGATGTAAGAGGTATATCAGATAGTCTAATGCGCAACTGATGGTAACTGGACCTCAAGTAAATTTTGAGAACACCCAGGCACCTCGAAGATGATCAGAGAGATCATCAATCCTAGGTAAGGGATATCGGTTCTTGATAGTTAACAGGTTCAACTTCTGATAGTCCACACAAAGTCTGAGGGTGCCATCTGCCTTCTTCGCAAACAGGACAGGCAAACCCCAAGGAGAAGTACTAGTTCGGATGAAACCCTTTGCCTACAACTCCTCCAGCTACTTATTAATCTCTTACAACTCAGGTGTATCCATCCTATTAAAGGAATGGACACCGGTGCCGCTCCTGGCACAAGATCAATCGAGAAGTCCACCTCACACTACAGAGGAAAACTAGAAAAGTCCTCTGGAAATACATCTCTAAAATGATCCACCACTGGAGGAAAGTATAACTGTGAAGTCCCCTAGTCATCTAGATATAGACTATTAATCTGGGTTGTAACTCCTCCCAACCCATGATGATCTGGACCTTCTCTACTCGCATGGACATCCCATTCGCCACTATGAAGAAAATATCCACCCTCAGGTGATATGAAACTCACCCTACAGTGACAACAGTCGAAGAATTCCTGGAAGGTAACTAACAAGTCCATTCTGAGATTGACATCATAGACTATCATCTCATATGTCCCATAAAAAGTGACATCCACCAACTGGTAGAGGGAACTCTCTACACTGACGTACACTAGTCGTTCTATTCCCTAACGGGGTGTCTAGTGTCAAGATATCAGTACAAGAAAAGATATAGAGACCAAGGCTCTACAAGAAAGTAACAGATATAAAAATATGGGAAGCCCCTATATAAAAAAGATCAGAAGCTAAAACTAATGCTACTAAGATCACACCTTGAACGGTAGAAGGTCCTGGATCCTTCTCTAGTTGGGTCTACTCCAATGCAATATTTTGGCTCATACTACGACCCAGTGACCCTGCCTGACCACTCTGAGCAGATCCACCTTGATGTCTCTGAAAACCGGGCGATTGGCTACCACGACCATGACCTCCACCTCAACTTGAATGGACGGAAGAACTCCGGTTCCCAGACTGGTGTGAAACTGATGGCACTACTCCTGAATGAGGAGTCATAGAAGAACCCTTGTCACCAACTATGGGTGAGAATAACGAACAAAAGTGGTGAAGGTGACCCATCTTGCCGCAAGATCGGCACTTCATTAGGTCTCTCGGGAAATGTGGCCTCATATTCAAACTTCTCCCACACAGGTATCACACCACCGGGATACCAGAATATGCATCCCGCCTGTTCTAATATCCTCATGTAGCCTCCCTGCGGCGCTTCCTAATATCAGATGGCGGAGCACAAAATCTAGATACTGAATCACCCTAGCACACAGCTCTAGAATCCCTTAGATTGTGCTCTGTGATTAGAGCCTGGTTGATGATAGAAGATATCGAAGTCAAATTGAAGATGTTCACCTGAGATCAGATGTCGTGACTCAGACCATCTTCAAACTTCAGTGCACGGAACAACTCATCACCTCTAGGAATAGGCGTGAAACACTGCAACTCTGTGAAGCGAGAATAATACTCCATAATAGTAAGAGTACCCTACTTAAGACTCATAAAATCCCAGGCTCGGTCGGCCCTCAGGGTCTCTGGATAGAAGTAATCGTAGAAGATGCACTGAAACTCATCCCAAGCCATACTCTATTGGCATCCCACCTGTGAAATCACATCTCACCACCTCTTGGAGAATTCTCAGAGCATGTAGGTAGAGAGATTCACCCTCTTCTCTAGAGGTATCTCCAGATGCTCAAAAATAATCAGTGTGGCTTCTAGCTATGACACTGTATCCTGGGGTCCTCCATCCCCTAAGAAGGTGGGGGGATGCTGCTGCTGGAAGACCCACGTCAAATCAGCCTTCGATGGGGCAGGCGGCGATGCTCCCTGAAAATTCTACATCATTCCCATAAAGCCTTCTTTGAACTATGAATCAGCACCTGGGTCAAGTATAACTACTGGTTACAAGATTGTCACAACAAGAGGATCTGTAGGAAGTCCATGATCAGCTATATCCGGTGTCTGATCACCACCTTGTGGCTGGCATACAACATGAGAAGGTCTCAGTGGCATGACTCTGCAAGGTCAAATGCACACTTCATATCATGATTAACCGGGACTAAAACATTAGAGTACACTACGTGTACAGAGATTACACAACATGTACTTAAGAAAGACTATTTTATCCTGAACAGAAGAACACATGTCGTGTAGTCAAAACTACACGGTGTGCATTCTGGGTTTTGTCGGACAGTAAGCCTCAGAAACTACTCTAGAACCCAGAGAAACACTGAAATGAATATTGGAAGTTCCAAATTCCAATCAGTGAGGGACCATACTCCCCACGAATCAAAGATTTTAATCTTACACATGTTATAAACAAGCAATGACAAGATTATGATCCACCATGTTCTGGTCCATGAGGGCCCATAACACCTTAGGAACCAAAATTTCGCGTTCGTCCTAAACAAAACCTTACTCAAACAATATCCTATCAAACAACATGTATTCTTATCAAATAACCTTTCATAGATGCATTCATATTATACACAACATCTATCACAACAACATTAAATTGCTAATCCACCCTAAATGGCATGGCAATAATGCATGACATATAATTTCTAACAGGTGCCTATATTATGCATGAGATGGAAAACCCTAATCTCATCGGTTTGCGACAGAAATAGAACCTCAATAACATCAATGGTAACAACACAAAACATGTGAATCACCCAATGGTGAAATCAAATCAACTCTAAAATTGCAAAACCAGAAAATTGCAATTTAAACAAGGTATATTGGATTTTCCCTATACACGGGTTAGCTTCTCCCGGGCATAACTTATTACCAAGTATCTATTCTATCCTATCCCTGGCTAAGGCTACAAATAGTAATTAAAGAGAAAATAAATCCTCTGATACCACTTTGTAATGTCCCAGTTTCAGAAGCCACCCAAAGGCGCCCCGTACCCGGTTGGTCACATGGCCTCAAACGCATTTCCCCGAATGCTAGAGGCTTTCGACAAGAAGTGAGGGACTTGGGTGTGATAGTGGGGAAACTATGCCCTCATTGGCAGTGTACACAGTGGAAGTAAACAGATACATACAATAGCGGAATCAGTAATAACACTAAACAACAGTAAAAACAGAAGACTGATAAAAAAACAACTAGAGCATATATATATATATATATATATATATATATATATGAATGATGCATGATACATATATGTCTAGGAAAGCATCCAAGCAAGTCACAATGATAAATACAATCAGTACTAAACCAAAGTACAAAAAAAATAGATAAACAGATCCTCAACATCGCAAGCCTAAGATTGGTCTCGTGCTCTCCAGCTCCACATAAAATCAAGTACTAGAAGTAGAAGGGTGATTTCACTTGTCTATACCTGCAAAAATATAATCTGTTTGGGCCCAAAAGCATGGCCCAAAAGCATGGCCCAAATAGGGTTTAAGAAGAATAACAATAAGAAATCACCATAAGATCTATGCCTAATATTCAGTGAATATATGGCAGGTAAAAGTGGAGAAAGTAGTAAACAAGGAAGTACTCAACAGTAAAAATCCACAGTTTCAGATATCAAGCAAAAACTAAACAAACAGCTAATCCTCAGACATGCAACCCTATGGGAAGTACTCTAGACCATCACCTTTTGTCCTACCTAAAAAGTAAAAGAAACCATCTGGGAAGCACACTCGGTCTAACCCCTCTGGTTATGTATATGAATATAATAAGACTCTTTGAGTAAGCGCTCATAGTTAATTCCCCTTATAGTCTAGGGTAGTTAGGAACTCTCTGAGGAAGCTCACACGGTCAATTCCTCTTATAGCCCCAAGGTCAAGGACTCTCTAAGGAAGCTCACTCGGTCAATTCCCCTTATATCCTAGGTAGTTCATAGACTCTCTGGGGAAGCACTCACCTTAAATTACCCTTATAGTCTAAACAACTCAGGATTAAAATCAAAAACTCTCTGAGGAAGATCACTCTGTCAATCCCCTTATAGTCTAAAGCAATCAAAAAATTTCTAAGGAAGCTCACTCAGTCAATTCCTCTTATAGCCCCAAGTTGTTCTAGGCTCTCTGAGGATGCTCACTCAGTCAATCCCCCTTATAGCCAAAAGTGATCAAAGACTCTCTGAGGAAGCTCACTCAATCAATTACTCTTATAGTATACTACACTAGGATCTCACGGCCCAGTGTAGGTCAACGAGTATAGCAATGTTATATGTCCTAGTAAACCTACAGAACTACTTGGCTAGCAGTCTACAATATATCAGCAAGTTAGATAAACAAGATCACTCCATCCTTCCATACCAGGCATGAGAAACAACCAAAGCAGCCTAACAGGATAAGAAAAACCAAACGGTCATAAACAGAACATGCATGGGAAACACCTCCAAAGCATAGAAATCAACCCTATTCACATTAAAATAACCTCTAATCACACAAACCAGCAAAGCAGGAAATTAACCTGGTTAAAAATGGTAAACGCACAACACCCCATTCGTGGGTATAGGTGATTTTTCACATACAATTAAATGACATTAAATCGGAAGGCACAAACCACCTACCTCTTAGGGTTTAGTGAAATCGACCTCTTTGCCCAAATTCACTCCAAACCGGGTGAACGCCTCCTCGAAACCACCTCAAAAACCCTTCCCTAACATCAACAAGGTCAACCTTTAACACACAAAGGCAACCCAAACCTACATCTACATGCAACCCTTGTAGATCTAGGAAACTAAGAGAGGATGAGGGCTAACCCTAACCAAAACCTCAATGAACCAAAAGAGGGACTTACCCGAGGAGAACCGCCTTTGATCCTCCAAGTAACCCCTTAGATTTGCCTCCAAAACAAGCCATGGAGCTCCCCAAACCTCTGAAATATCAACTTGCATGTGATCCATGAGTGGGGGAAAGAATGGTCGAGGAATGGGAAATCCTGAGTGGCCTGGAACTTAAAAAACCTAACTTTAAATGGCCGCACGGTTTAAAAAACTGTGTGTCAACTGTCTGGTTGCCAATGTCTCACCCAGGGACTTCGCACAACTTGCCTGAACGGTCTGGACAAACTGTGTGCCGACCGTACGGAGCCCACTGTCTCACCCAGGGACTTCGCATGACTTTCACGCACAGTCTGACAAACCTTATGCCGCCCGTGCGGAGCCCACCGTCAGGGGTGCACAGTTTCCTGGGGTGGCCGCACAGTTTGTTCAGACTGTGTGCCAACCGTGCGCCCCTGCACAACCTTCACAACTTTAGTGGTTTTTCCCAAGAATTCTTTTTTTTCCTCAAAAACAAACAGAAAAGAGAAACATACCTAGAAAAAAGATCTAGGTTCTTACAGTACTAATCCATCTAAATCCAATCTAAAATAATAGGTATAACAGATGTCAAAGTCAGAGCTACTTTCAATTGGGATTCATAAACATCCCGATGAATGTCTCTAAATCAGGAAATTATCTACCACTAACCATAAGAATCATGTAGTACCTCTGTATATATATTTGGAATCAAGGAATCAGAAAAAAAATCCACTTCCTAGTGTATAATACAATTCAAATTAAAAAGACTATAGATACTCGACCCACCTTCACTTTTGAAGGTTTATATCCCAATGAGAAAATATTCACTTAAGGATATTTTGATTCGTGTATACTAAAAATATCACACACATGAGATTGTGTCTCTAACATATCAGAGAATCTACCACTATATCTAACTCCATATTGTGAGTAGGTAAATTTCACTCTTGTAGTCTCAGTTACTAGGATTCATATGCAACCACTTAATCCTCTTGCATTAGAACAACACTGACTGAAACTATGGATGTGTCCTATTACACAATATATTCATTACATGGAATAGGTAATGTTAGGATAAGTTATGATTTCAGACATTCTTTTTAATCCATAAAACAAAACTCATAAGAATTAGACTAAAATAACTTCACCCCATTCTTGGACAACCTAAAAATTGGTGCAACCAAACATTGTAAATCTTGGATAATACTCCATTAATATCCTACTAAATCCACAATGCTCTAAATTTAGAAAAAATATTGGATTGTTCCAAAGATATCATTTCATCATATTTATCTTGTTACACTTATAGTCCTACCTATATGATGACCTTTTCCACAAAGTCCACTTAAATAATCTAAAAACTGCATTTTGTTAGCATCGAGTAAAGTTAGTTCTCTCGCAATATACTTAAGATGAATTAAATATGTTTAAAATGATCATATTATGATAGTAAGTACACAAATATTTCATTGATCAAAACCACTAAATATGATATAGAAATGGATGAAGGATACAATTCATTATGTACAGGAATATTGAATGCACATTAGTAAAATCAAATGAAATCACAATGAATTTATAAATTCTATACCTAGTCCTAAAAATAGTCTAATATATGTTAAATAATCTCACCCTTAATAGGTGATATCATGATATCACATCAATTTTAGAAAATTTATAGCATCTCTCAATAGATTGACTAAATATTCAATGTGTGGGGAAGGATACTAGTTCTTGACTATCATCCGGTTCAACCAATGATCATCTACGTGATGCCTTTTGATTATTGATCTTCCAATTAAACATTCAACTCAAAGAAATCTACTAAAATAGCTTGTCTGCTACACCATGCCTCTATCAAATTACGTTCAATGATTATTTCATGATTATTCATGTCTTAAAATCATTTAAATGTAATTTTTTTTCTACATCCTAATCTCATTAAGAAGACTGACCTTGAAATGTCTTTTCCTAGATATCACATCAGCTTCCAAAGATGGCACAAAGCATGGTAGGTGGGTAAAATGTCTAGTATTTTCCATCATTGAAAATCCATTATGATTTTGATGGATGGATCGTCATCCTATAAGTTCTTAGGATAGAAATGGTTCAGGAAAATTTTCACAGTGCCCTTCCAATGTATCTCATCCTGCTGCCCATCTTCCACCAAAATAGACTCTCAATGAATGGTAGTTCCATGAATCATATATGAAGATTAATTCACCCATTTTTTCACATGTGTCTTGATATATTTTAATAACATTTAGAATTACTCAATCAATTAATTATATTCTCAGGGAACCTCAACCTAAATAAACATAGGCAGATGTTGCAACTAATACTCTCTCATCATCTCAGACATCAAAATAACCTTATGAATAGTTTCTGTTGCTATGGATCACACGACCCTCAAGAAGCTACTATAATGCTATATATCTATATTCTTCTTAAGAACTAAACGATGTTTTGGTTTAGAATCTTTAGAAGGATACTAATTTCCACTATTTAATATCTTGTGTCGAAGATGGTGAGGATTCATTTTCTCTACATTAGAAACAAACACTTCAGAGTATTGGATAGAAATAAGGTCAACCAGACAGGATAATAAAATAGAGAAAAACTGACTCACGGTCACTCTATAAATTTATGTCATGTGTTTTATCATGACACAATTTTTTTATTTATCCAGTGAAATTTATTTCTAATATCCTAATTCTACATGCATGTATATATCAATTAAGAAAATAGACATTCCCCTATCATAAACTATGCATGTCAATATATCACTATTTTTCTATTATGATGCATGTATTCTCATATCATGAAATATTGATTCATGATTAAAAATATCAAGAAACAATAAAATCATAAAACAATGACCACACAAAACCTATGAATCATCTATAGTGAAACACTGTAAACCATAGTTGGCACACAACAAAAACTGCATTCCCATCCCTAAGAACTCATATGTTCCCCATATATGGGTTACATTATCCCATGTAAATTATCATTACTAACTCCTAACACATCCTAATCTTCATTCTTATTTTCCCAAAATGTAAGGAAAATGAAATAAAATCCTTCTAATTTGATTCAACTTTGTATCATCCTTCAATCTGGAATACTCTCAGTTGGACAGAAAGGGTTGGTTATGTGACCAAAATCACACGCACCCACTAATGTGAATGGTGATGATTAGTAGTATTAGGGATATAAAATGTATTTTAGGGAGAATATAACCCAGTTGAAGTTTCATATAAGTAGAAATAAATCATAATAAAATATAAATAATAAATTAAAAGATATGGAAGAAGAAAAAAATAAAAACCAATGTAATAATCCAATATATAAACAAGGAATAATGTAATGATTTTCTACAATTTTACTTACCATAGTGATATAAAAATACAAGAAAAAGACTATAAAACTCAAATTGAATGCACAATATCCTTAGTCTTGAATAACCCATTTTTCCAATATCCTAACTCCAAACCATCCACAAACAAGAAATATATCAAAAAATTCTTTTCCCATGTCCAAACCCGTATCTACATAATCTTCTCAGGTGCTAAAAGGTAGACCGAATGGGGTTTGAGTGTAAAATAGAAGGTCAAAACCACTGTTTCTAAAAAAACAAGTCAAATAAGATTTGTATGAAATTATATGACAACCAGGTGTGCAAATTAATTTAACCGTTAATTAAATACAACATCCTACATTAGTTCTTTACAAAAATATGTCTGAACTTGTCTTACTACCATGAAAACCACAACCATATGACTAACGTATAATAAAAGAGATTGATTCCATTCTAGAATTTATCTAAGAATATGTTATAAACATTCCAACCACAACCATATAACCATGGTATAGCCATAACAATCTGGGTCAATGGCCTATAATATTTACAACATCCATGTCAATGTACTTTTATAATTATACCATGAGACTAGGAATATTCCACTATTTATAAGATTTATAGTAAGGGAATGATTGATCATGCTCTACATTATCATTGCATCATATAAGTGTGAATGTTCCATGAATGAGAATGATATATAAGCATAACATCAAATAACATGATCCCTATCATAAAACATTAATATCACCATATAACATCACAATTATTAGTTTTTAGTTATGTGAATTGACATTTATTCTTATTCAAATTAATATTTAATTAAAAATTGATTAAAAATTATATCAATATGATATAAACCCTAATTTATGGATTCTATGACATGAAATCACCCTATGAAACATGTCAGTCTAAACATACATTAAGCTATTATCAACTTCAATTATAATCACGGTTCACTCACATAATTGAAAGACATGATCCATTTAAAATTCTATTTTAAACCAAATAACATGATGAAATAATTTAGTTCGTTTAATTAATATATTTGGTCACACACAATGATGGTAACATAACTATATTGAATTACAAGGGAATTATCAGACGATAGGGTAAAAATTTAGACCTGACACCATTAATTGACTATCCCACAATGCTTCCAATGAAAAACACCAATAAGGAAGGTGGAGATGATTATAAAGACATTCCTAGCTCAAAATTTAGATTGATCAAAACCAACAATAAAATCGGTCAATGGATTTCATAGAAATGGATGGAGAAGAAGGAAGAGAAATAAGAAACCTAACTTAAAATAGTCATCATGGATTTATCAGACAAATGTAGTGTCCAAAAGAGATTCTTGTACCCCAAAATGTCATGGAGAAATCCCTAGGGCTGATAGGATAAGATTTCCAGCAAAAAAAATGAGAATTCAACAACACACCTTGTTTTAAATAGGAGATCGGGATTTTTCATGGCATGTAATGTTATTACAATCCACATAAATGTTTTTATGTAATATGCCGAAAACCCCATTGCCTCAATTTTATTTTATTAAAATCCTTTAACAATTACACATTTTTAATCTCTTAAGATGATGTACAAGTCTTAAGAAATTGATTTTTCATTCCATTTTCCTTATAAACAAACCAAATACATTTTAATGTTTCTCAACTCACCAAGAACCCATGAAATAGTTATTCTATTTATACCTAGACTCAATTAATTAAAAACAACATACACCACATAACATTAATTCATTTTATCTAATAAGATATCCTCTAAAATGCATTCTATTCTTCCTCAACATTCATTGAAATATAAGAGTTTGTTTATTAAAATGAAATAATTTCTTGATAAAAACAAAACTAAAAGAAAATATTTTAGAAAAACTCAAAGAGAGGCATAACTAGAAAAATATTAGACCTTACACAAGATGTTTCTGACCAACAAAATTCCATAAAAATATTTTCCATTAATAGAAATCCAACATTTGTTTGAAACCACATCTTAATGTTCCATTTTGTTATAACTCATTCCTTTCATCAAATACACATATCCAACCATGCATGATACCATGGAACTCACTATACACACGAGTGGTGATTCAATCATTCCCTATGTTTGCACTTAGTGAACCTTTTTTATGGGGTAACATCACTCCCTTATCCATTCCATTCTTTTGGATTAGGGAACATCATTCCCTTATCCAACCCAAGTGCATATGAACACATGACAACCATTTAAGCCAAAAATCATTCGAATAAAATAATTATATACTATTTCAATAAAAATATATTTTTATTGAGAAAAATTACACAAAATATTCTTCCATAAATCAATCAAAAAAACCAATTTTAAAATCATATTTTTAAAATCATTCAATATTTACATTGGACAACACTTCCAAAATTTCACAAACCATCACTGAAGAATGTTTTTAAAAATAATTTCATTAAAATTTAAAAATCAAAATCAATAAACAAAAACAATTTGAATATATACCATAATTTTTTAGTATGTAGAGATCAGAGAGAATACACCTTCCTCAAAAACAATGGTGGAAATAAAGAACATTATGAATTTTTCTACAAAACAGGGTTGAATCTCCAAAAAAACCACTAGAGGCCTCATTTTCTAACATCAAAATATCCAAAATCCCATCATTATAGGAATAAAATATCATATATATATATATATATATATATATATATATCCTTGAAGGATCATATATATTAATCCAAGTGAGATAATAATATTACATCTATATAAAACAACTAGGAACAAAGACATGAAAATAAATCCAGTCTTCAACACATAATTATTTTACAACAAATCACTCCTAATATGAATGGGAAATTCTCGATAGCATTTGGGTGGAAGGAAAACAAATTTAGTGTCATAATAGCCTAAAAATAGAGGGTTTTGGTTAAAACCAAGTTACTTTAATTTATTAGGAGCTAACATTTAACCAAATATTTTTCTCACACATTTAGGTAAACAAATAACTAACTGTGAAAATTCATCTATCCCTAAATGAAACTTTACTCCAAGGAGACCCCATAGTATATCCAAACCATGCACCTAGATTTGATCCTACCCAGAGCACACTACCTCAATTTTCCTAGTTTCCTAGAATAGTTTCCTAGTTTTTAGTAATCTTGATCAAACTACGAATCTCATGGTAATACCCCAAAACATTCCAAAACTCCTCCAAAACCTCTTAAAAATTACCAAAAAACATTACATACTTAATATAAATTAATAAATTTTTACTTACATAAAACCAAGGGTGTTATATTATAACCACCATTGTCATTTCTATCCCAAGAAAGTACAAAAACAGCTTTTCCTGAAAGAGTTCAACCCATTGCTTGATCATTTCATTATACCATTCTCATGTTTCTTCTTGGATCTGACAATGTTTCTACCAAAGATTCACTAAAATGTAGTTTTCTCATTAAAATAATATCTCTTACCTATCCAAAATCTATTATAGAATATGTACCAACTAAGAATACAACTCTAGGTCAACATGATCCCATCAAATTACAGAGAAAATATCATGCTGATACATTTTCAATTGAGATACAAGAAACCTATTATGCACTCCATTGAACAATTTTTGGTAAATGAAAAATATATTCCATGAAACCAAAATAATCATGTATCTTAAAAATTTATTATGTATCATGAAGAGAACATGACATGCTTCCCAAAATGACGATGCCCAATCCTTGGAATTATATTCATGAAAACATGCTCACCCACCTCAAACAACAATGACCATCAATGATTATCCATATACAATTTATGATGACTATAAGTCGTCTCTATTTAATTTATAATTAATATATTCATCTCTATTTTCTCTTGGATATAAATCAACTCAAAAAGTTTTGTCTCACATGTTTATAACCAAAAAATTTGGAGAATTAAAATGATTACCATTCAATTGTTTAAATTGATCCATATGACTCAAGGCCTGATAAATGTTATTTTAAGAGAAAAACCCTAATGATATATGCTACTCAAATGATCCATAAAACCCCATTAAAAAATTTTAATACTTGTGTTTGAAATTTTTTATCATCCTTTCTTATTTTCCAAAACTCCGAGGATGCTTCTATGTACTCATAGTCAACTGAGCTTTTATGTCTTTCTCTAGGAATTTCCTGAAATAATAAGTAAACCTCAAATATCTATCTAAAAATATTAAAAATGTTATGTCATGGATCATTACCACTTATTGGATATAGATTATTTGAAATTCAACCGCAACATGACATTTATGAAAATGGATGAAATGTGACCAAATTGTGAGAAAATACACTATCACTGATATGGTATCAAGTTTCAAAACGGTTCTATGAAGACCTATTAAAAAATACATTGATATAATATCCCCTTTGAAAACAAGAATACATCAAGACTGAAACATATCAGCTGGGCTATTATGCTCTTCCTTAACCTTTTGAAATGTTCGCAATATCGAATCTAACTCAACTACCTTCCTTTTCCTAATGATAAACCAAAACTGTTCTTTCAACTCCATATACCTATTTTTCATTCTAGGAAGAGCATCCCCACACTAATGGTGGTCATCATAAACAAATTTGTTCCTAGAAATCAGTTTGAACTACTTTCAAATAGGAAACATGAAAACTAATCTCTAATCTAGTTTCTATCCCTCAATGGTCTCCCAACCATTTTGTTCTGAAATCATTGAAACACATTCATAATTATATGTATGTTCCTTTTTAACCATATCCTCCAAATCATGTAACATTAAAAAACCAAAAAAAATGTCTCACAACCTCAGTCTTCACAATCCAAGTCTAATTTAGCTATCATCGACATCAACTACCACTGATCTAAAGCCTTGTTTTCACACTTATAATATGACTTTATAATTAATTAATATTAAAATAAATTTTCACTACCCAGTGTAAATATTAATTCAAATTCAAAAGTTTGTAGGTCTCCATCCATATTCAACATCTCAGAATCGACGAACATTATAGGAAAATAATTTTCAAGCCCATATGATTGGTAAAAACATAAATTTCTGACCTAATTGGTAATGATTCCATACCCATGGATTACTATAGGTGAATCCCAATTGTGTGTTGGGTAGTTATTATCACGTAATAATAATTCCTTTGATCTATAAGAAATGACAGGATCTCCGTTCACAATAACACACCCCAAGCCCGATCATGAAGCATCAAAATACCCCACATACCTTTTATCCATATTCTAGGAATATCATGATTGGTTCTGATGTAACAAAAACCTTGAACTCTTTAAATTATTTATAATATTCCACATTACATTGATATAGAATGTTTTTTTATTACCAAGACTTTCATATGTGATGCTAGTCATGAAATTTCATAAACAAACCATTGGTAATAACCATACAAAATTTGAAAATTTAATATATGAATGAAATTATTTACCTATTTATAAGAGATAATAAAACTTATATTTTATAGATCTTATGAAACTCAATTTTTAGAGACTACATGGCTATAAAGATGTACCTATTGTATCCAAAAATAAAATATTGATAAAATTTCATATAGACAATGATATCTCAAGATTCCCAACACTATCACCAAGTTTTTGTCATGATTAGACCTTGTCCTTAAATACAATGATATATCATCAAAAAAACCACCAAAATATAATTTAGATAAAATTTAAATATCCAATCCATCAATTCAATAATGACTTTTAGTTTATTTATAACACCAAAATTCATAACCACTTACTTTTAAGGGTCAAATATACTCCTAAAAACTCTCTAGGAAATATCATCCCTATTAACCTGTAATTGGTGATATCCTAATGACAAAACAATTTTAGAGAACCATTGAGATCCCATCATGGGTTCAAATTGGGAATCACTTTTTGGAATTGAATTACTATGTTTTATCATAACATGGTTATTATTACAAAAACCCACACACATCATTATAATTGTGTTCCCACTTTTGAAAAATAATTATACTTCTTCCCTTAGATATGAGCGAGGCCTAATGAAACCTTTTAATTATATCTCTTCCAGTTGATCTTTCAGTTTCTTAATTATTTCTGTTCCATATTATAAGATCATATGGAATTAGTATTGGTCTCTAGAATGATATCATATGTAAACTCATCTCCTCTTGTTGGTGTAAATCCTAATAAATATTAATGGAAACATCTAGAAACTAATCAAAACACACTTGAATACATGTATTTGTGTTCTCTTACAATGATTTCAAAGTAAAAAACTACCAGTGGATACAATATTGTTCCAACTATTGGTTCTATCAATATTTATTCACATTCACATTCTATTATATTCTACATTAAATAGATTTTCATCATTATCATTAGTCTTAATAGTTACCTGTATGGTATAGCAGTTGTTGTGAGCCTTTACCATTGTAAACCAATACATACATATTATTGTGTTATATACATCCATATAAATAATATGGAAATACCATATCAACTCATATTCATCAACAATTATAAAACATGATCTACATATAAAAGATCAACATTATCTTTGACCAAGAGGAGTTTGATATTTCAAAAGAGAAGGAAACATATCAACATTTAAACCTAGAATATCAACATCACATGAATCAATAAATGAATTGGATTCACCTGAATCAATGAATCATTCATAATGGTTGAATAAAATATAATCATACCTCTCATCATTGATCATCTCAAATAATCATCTATTATCACTAACTATACTCCCTAGAACTGCATACTTCCTATAATTTGTCCATTATTTCCCTATTGTGATTGTACAACCTAATGAGTTATGGTATTCTAAGAATATCCATGGTAAGATTAGTTATACTGATGATATATAATCTTCTATCCTCCTTCTATCTTTGCATACAATTTCTATGAATAATCAGAGTTGTCCCAAAAATCTACCTTGGAGCACTATGGAATAACACAAAAGATGAACCTTCCTATCTCAGTTATGGTATTATTTAAATGGATCCATAAAATTATTCATTATTTGTTCAAAAAAACCACATTAAAATCATCATTGTTTTCAATTAGGTATTGGAGTATGATATACTAATCTAACCATCTAATTTTTTACCACTACAATATCTTGGAAATAGGTGTCCATCTTCCACTTGTTCCCATTGTTATTATTCCAACAGTTTCTCATAGGTATCAAAATGATCCCTCCACCTATAGCTCCTGAAATATCCATTTATACCACCTTCTCTTTATTGTCCATCTATGTATAATCCATTATAAGAGGCACAAAAATCATTGAAAGAATCTCAAACCTCAATCCCAATTCTAAAATTTTGTCCATTATGGATGAAGAAGCAACATTATCAAGGGTATAGTGGACTTAATTTATAAATTTAGCCACATACTGTATTACTAAGAGGTTATCCTTCTTCATGATGAAATGGTATGTTGTTCATGGAATCCTAAATGTCTAAGGAGAGATTGTTTTTTGAACAATACTTAAAAATCATTCCCTAAATTTCTTTTGTTTGATTTGGCTTAAACATATAAATTCTAGCACTAGTATTAATGATCCTAAACCATATCTATCACCCACAAGACTCTCATATTTTCAAGTTTTCTATGGAAATTTAAGATTAGATTCAACATATTCGTCCACACCACATCCTTATTTCGAACTGAATTAGCCTAAAATATGGGTGGATTCTTCTTTTGAAACTAAATAGAATGATCCACTTTCCTTGGTTCATCCCTCTTGTTCCCAATATCCACATTCTAAAAAGATAATACAACATTCTAATACAACTATTGAATCACCTATGGATCATGTGGTACCACAATCTAAAAAAAAACTTCCAGTTAGTTTGAATGATTTTTAAAGTGTGGAATTTTCTTCAACCACAACAAATGACATATGTATCACTCTGAAACAAAAAAAGTCATAGAATTTTCAAATTCTATAACATAATATTTCACACCATTACATTCCAAAATTCAAAATTTTCCATGGTGATTTTTTTTAAAATTTAACCCTGATTTTTAAAATCAAACCATCAACAAATTAACTTAAAAATTACCTTTTCAAAATCTCACTTTAGAAAAAAATCACCATTTTTAAAAAATCAATACATTTTCACCAAACCATAAAATTTTGACTCCAAAAAAATATGTACTCATAGTCAGAATTCATTTATATCAATTCTTGTAGTGCTCCTATCATGATCTAAATCAATGACAGTGACATTATAACTTCTGTAAGTGCCTCAACAAATCATATGTTCCCATCACCCTGGTAACATGGTGTTCAATATAAATTGTTATGATTCATCTCTTTATGCACTACATTTTAGTTCCCTATAATCTTACTCTCATCTACGAACTCACACAAGTTCTGAACTAGAATTTATTATCTATTCCAAGACCGAAAACCAATACCATTTGTCCCATATAGATATTTCTAACCCCCAAGACAGACACCACAAGTAACATACCACCCCTAATCAATGGATTTTTTTGATATAGAATAGCTACATTTCTTTAAGATACAACCCCAAGGTGCTAAAGGTTGTCGATAAATTCCAAGGAATTTAATACTGTTTAGAGATTATTTTCTATTAGAAAAAAACAACCACATCAAATTATACTTTAAAAATTATAGACTATATGATGAATCATGAAAATGTAATACAATACATTTTAATTCCAAAATACTTCAATAACACACTACAAGATAAACAATATCAGAGTACCATTGTAGAAGAATAACCCACAAAGTGAAAAGGCTCCACATACATCAACAAAAAAACTCCTAACTTGACCCAATCTCCAAATCCATAATTCACACACATTTAACACAAATACCAACTAAAAAAGTATGATACTTTACCATTACCTACGTCTCAATAATCAATATCTACAAAAGCACCAAATTTTCTATGAAGGTGGTGAGTAGTTAAACTCAGTAGGTTTTCCCCAAATGACATCCTTTCTGATGCCACTATGATTGAAAAATAATGAAAATTTTTATAAAACCATTTAATACATATTAATAGTTTATATAAAATAATTGTTGATTCCAACTATAATATTATTCAATAAAAAAATTTTTCTAAGTAATGAAACCAAACTAATCTTTAAAACTACTTCTAAACATTCCATTTTGTCATAACCCATTCCTTTCCCATAAAAACACATCTAAACATTCATGAAACCATCGACCACCCTATTCTCATTAGGGTTAAGTCTTCCTTTCACTAAACCATCACTGAGTGATCTATTGTTATTGTTGAAATTCACACCTTTATTCATCCCATTATTTATTATGGGAGAAAAATTAGGCCCATATCTATCCAAATTCATGTAAACACATGTTAGCCATTTAAGACAAATCTCATGCCAAAACAACTATTCGAAACAATTTCTGTAAAATAATTTTTTTATTAAAAAAAATTCCACAAAATCATTTTATAGAAATCAAAATAGATAATAAAAATTTAAATCATCATTTTAAAATCATTTAACGACAAATTTGGACAACAATTCCACAGTTTCACAAAAAGTTACTAAAGAACGAATCAAGTAAAAATTGAAATAAATTTTGATAATAAAATTCAGTCAATTTAAAAAATATAGAACCAACCCTTAATTTTTTAATAAGATAATTTTATATTTAATTGAATTACATTAAAAATAATTGTCGAAATGATGAATGACCAGAATTTTTTGACAAAACTATGTTGAATCTCTAAAATTGCACCTTAGATCTAATTCGAGGACATTGGCACTACCAAATATCTTCATTATTAGAATATAGTATCATAGATTTATCCCCGATGAATTAAATATACGAATACAATAGAATAAATAGGAGTATATCCTTGTAAAAAAATCCAATAATAGTGACTTGCCGAGTAATCCAGCCTTCAACACACCATGATTTACCAACTGATCACTCTCAGATCGAGGGGAATGTGTCTTTAGCCTTTCAGAGGAAGAAAAAATTATTTATGATCATAATAGAGGAATAATGAGTGGATTTGGGTTAAATATATATTATTTACACATTTTTAGGGAATTCATTTTAACCATCCATGATTAGTTAAATGATTATGAAAACTATAAGCTAACCATTAAATGCATATGTTCCCAAAATAAAATTTACTCCTAGGTGGTCCCACAATTTGGAAAATATATGTGCCTAATTGTGGGCCTACCTTGAACCCACATCCTTTCATTTCATGTTTTCTTATATGAGTTTCAAAATTGTTACTAACCATGGTCAAACCATGAACCTCCATAAATTGGCCACAAAACATTCCGAAAGTATTCCAAACCTTTTAAAACATAACCCAAAAACGTATATAAAAAAATACATAAATAAGGGGTATATTAAATGAATCTAGAGGTTTTATATTTACCCACCCATATCATCTAGATAACTTATACCGCAACCCCACTACACGGTCACATCACATCACACCTGTAGACACTGGAGCCTTTTCCCTAAAACATGGTCACCTATCATCTTGTCCACAAACGTCTAGGCCATCACACCCCAACCATAACTATTGTAGTATGGTATCAGGAACATGAAGTACATTAATTTAATTCAAATCACCTTCTATATAATACCCCACCAAATGTCGCCCCATAATAAGGTCATATTTAATCTCACTCCAGGACACCTGGACCACCATCCCACATCCCAGTCACATCACATGTCATCCAAATAATAATGGACCATCATAATATATTGACACAAAATCACCTTGATGATAGAGTTGAAAACTGAAGGGTGTCATCTATACATCCTCATAACAATTTTGTTTGGGGGACACCCCTTATAAATATACATGTGTAGGAATATGGTGATTGATGCGGGGGGGGGGGGGGTTGCACATATAAAATAACAAGGAATATAATATATATATAATCCTCACAAAATACATACCCACAGTTTCAAAAAAATCCGAAACCAACTTCAAAAACACCACATTAATTACCACCACAAAATGTAAAACACCCCACTATACACAATCCACATTTAGAATTTCTAACTGTTTCCATTATCCACGACATTTAATTCATTATTAAAAAACCATGTTTGACCACTCATATCATTATTAATTAGCTCTTTTACCATTTCCATCTAATCAAATAAACAATACCTTCCCATTTCAATCAATATTTATAAATTCTATTAGTATTAGAAACTAACATAACCCATCATAGCACAAATTATAAGAATAACATTACCATAGACTATCTAACCTACCCCTCATCACCTCTAAATTATAGTTGCATCACAAAAAAATCCCCCATATCCACTTCCCATAGTGTGTCTAAACAAACCCATCAGCCACACATCCCACATACACACATCACAACATATAATAATAAATTTTAAAAATATATAAAGGGTCTATTTAATCACATTATACTTCATTATTTTGGGAATTATCATACAATAAATATTCTACGGGTAATAATTTTTAAAACCAAATATAACTGGTTATCAAATTTCAATTTATGGTATTATAATAGTAGCAAATAAAAAGGTTATCATATCAGTATAACCATAGTGCAATCACCACCCCCAATGAACAAAATTTTATTTGTTAATTTATCATATATAATTAAAACATCCCAAAAATTTCAATTCTAAGAATCAATGAATATATATCGCATTTCCCCTTCAATTTCGGTTAACTAATTAATTAATCATTATTTTTCTAGTGTATAGAATCATCATACATATTAATAAAATAAAATACCTATAATTTGGTTGAAAAAAATTAAATATAAACAAGTTATTCCCTACATTAAATAATATTTTTAACTCACTTCATACAAATCATAGAAAAAGAAATCCCCACAATTCAAAATAACATGAAATCCCGAAAGATCTACCAACACCACATCAAGGGTTATAAAAAATACTTCTCAAAAAATATCCAAACAAGAAACCCACCACAACAAAAATTCTTCAAGAGAAGGAAAAGGTGAAATAGTAGGAAATAGAGATGAAATTTACACCAAATATCAATGGAAATACACTAGAACCAATGGGATAAAGAGAGGGAAGGAGGGTTATATTTCCTCCATACAATTACAAGGGCTATCCAAAAATTTGATATATAAGGATATAGATCAATTAAAAATAATATTACGAATAGACTTATTTATAACATGTAAAACTATTGTTTTATTGTGTAAATTACACTTCTACTCTTTGAGTTACATGGTCCATTGATTCTATTTCATAAAATAAATTTTTTAACCATAAAATATTGAAACTCCATGAAACACCATCAAAAATTATTTCCAGGGATCAAATTATCTTACATTATAAAAAAACTTTATGATATCAACACATTTCACTACCAACACCTCTATAAAAATGTGACGAAAACCATCCTGATAAATATGTAATAAACCACAATCATTCACCAAGAATCCAACTATTATGGTGTAAAAATATATTTTAGGTTCCTTTTCTAATCTAACTCAACCAAAAATTTTTCAGACTAATTATAACACCCCTAACTAAGTAAAAATATAAAAGTAAAATGATTGAGAGTCATATACCATTACATAATATACATCTCAAATTATTCTCAACATCAGCTAGTCAAAAACAAACCTGAATAAAAGAAAGGGGTCAAAAACACACACCATGAGATACCTCTCAACGTTCTCATCACACCTCAAAAACTTCCACACTAAAAAATCACCATCCCAAATACCCTCAAATGTTTAAAAACCCACCACACAACCATATATCACTGGTCAAAACACAAAAATCTGATAGCAGCAAAAAACCACTACATTGTACACAACCACACATCCTTAAAACCAAAAAACTACTATATAAGCCTCACAAAAAACATTTTAAAAACTATGAACACTTCACAAGTAAATCACATAAATTTGGGATTATAATAATCTATGTAAATAAACTATCATATTTCAGTGGAACTGACTCAACCACATGTTTTCAATCTCATCAATGTATAACCCATCTTCGTTATGAAAAATGTCCTCCCATTTTCATAATCTAGAAGATTTATGACACATCAAGGAAAAAATAATTTGATAAGACCACATTTTTGAAACATTATATTAAAAATATGAATAATAATAGAAGATAAGAAATCATCTCTAGATAATAGGAAAAAATATTAAAATCATTCTCTCATATACATTTCTTTAGGGCACTATGCCTCCACAACATAAAAACAAAGGAACTAATGTTTCTAGAAAGTACATTCTTCTAATTATATTTTATCTCTACTGGTTGCAAAACAATTTCCACATCATCTATGATATCCATCTCTCTATAGTCGATGAAGTGGGACACACTATAAAGATATTGACAAATATAATACACATTGAAGACATTACTAGTCCTCTATAGACCTATTGGTAATGAAAACTAATATACCACCTCACAAACATGAAACAACCCCTCAACATGACCAATAAACTTGGTAAAATTCTTACCACATGAAAAAAATATAATTCCCATGTGGATGGGTGACCTTCCAAAACCAATGGTATCCATCCATGAACACATGGGGGATCCTCCTATGACCAACAAATGTTTTTTTGGAAATTTTCTTATTTCATAAAATCATGAAAAAATAAACATTTTATATCATTATATAAAACACATGGGGAACAAAAAATATTACCACCAAAAAATCTATAAGGAATAGTATAGAAAAACATGACCACCTATATAAAGACTCAACAAAGGTCATAACAATGGATGAGTGGTATGAATTATTTTATACAAAGAAAACAAATTTAATGTTCCATTACCATGATATAACAATTTATAAGTCATAGGCCCTCAGTATTTCCTCCAACAGCTAGAGAGTCCACTCTATTTGTGTATACATCTGAGGGTAGAAAGTATTTTTATGTATAATTGGCTTCCAAAAGGATGCTACAATTACCACTAAACTTGTGAGGTAGAACATGTGTCCTGATATAAGACAATAGACCTAATAACTCCTTGAAACATCACCACTTAATTTATATACCTCTTTTAATAATCATCCATGGAACTTGAATCACTTATCTAATAGAAGTTGAATGATTTCATCAACTGGTCCATGATTATAAAGACAACATCACTACCTATTTGAGATTTGGGGAAAACTGTGATGAAATCTATTGATATTTCATCCCATTAATATGATGGAACATATAAAGGATAAAAACACACTAGGAACACAATGCTCATCCTTTTCAAACTAGAATATAGACAATGACCCATTAACTGCACCTCTTCCACTCTATTCAGGGCTAGAAAAACAGCTTCGTTAGGACATGGTAAATCTAGAATACTCCAAAATGTACCAATAAATGTGATGTATTAAACTCTTGAAGCAATAACTCACACATCACTATAATAATGGAAAAATATTAGTGATAGAACATCTATTTCTCTCTATCCTCTAACCCTCCCTCTAGAGCAGCACCCTGGCCTACATGATCATGCATCACCTCATCCGCTGAGTCCCCCCCTGAGATACCTCCACCTGTTGTGTGAGAGAAGATTACACTATAATATGAATCAAGACATCTCTACTATGGACCAAACTTGAATCTAATTGTATTAATTACAAATAATCCATCTCTCTTTCAGAATCTACATATTATTTAACTGTGTCCCTTCATGACTTCTTTCCCAAATAATCATCCATAGTATTTCAATTTCATGATATATATAAGGGATCCAAAAAACATAATCCTAAAGAAAAACTTTCCACCAAAATTAACACATATTTATTTTGGACTAATTAAAATGTACATCAACATATTGTGGTCTATGGAGACTAAACATTTGTACCCATTGAGTTAATGTCTTCAATACATAAATAACTCATCTTTTGATAGCTCTAAATCCTATGTGCCATAGTTATTCATGTAGGGCCGTAAATTCCTAGACCCATATAAGATATACTTTCTCTTATAGATCAACATAACTCCCAATTATATACAGGATTCCTTAAAGAACAACTAAAAAAGCATACCCTCGTGACGATCATGAGCCACTAGAGCTTTAACCATGTTTTCCCTCAGGAAATCAAATAATACTTAGAACTGATCGGTCCATACAAAATTTGGTACTTCTTGGTCAAAATAGTAAGTGGGTTAGAAAAGAAATAAAATTGGTTAAATCGTTGGATAATATCCCTTAATACCAATGAAACTATGAGTCTATGCCAAATTATTTGGTGTTTCTGATGAAACAATTTTCTCAACATTTGATGTTTCTACTGCCACACCCTACTCAAGAACCACATGAAGGGGTATAATTACCTCTATAATCAAGAACATACATTTTAGACATAATTCCATTGATATAATGGAATCAAATAACCTATTAGAAAACTTATAGATTATTTGATTGATCCTACTTTTACGTTGAGTGTATCAATGTGTCATCAATGATAATGAATAAGAACTGGTCTAGGAATTCATGAAACATAGATTACATGATCCCTATTAACACATTTGGTGAATTTGTGATGCCAGATGGTATGAACACAAACTAAATGTGTCGATACATGTATCATCATAGAGTATTCATGATATATCCCTATTTCACACTCCAATGTGGATACCCTGATTACATATGTATATTATAAAACCAAATTCCCCACTATATAATTAAAATATTTATCTACATTTGGAAGAGGGTGATTGTTTATCAACATTACCTAATTCAAACTCCAATATTCTATACACTACATCATACTACCATGATCCTTCATGGATAATAACATTTCACAACCCCATGAGGAATCACTGGGTCAATTGGAAACAATTTTATCAAATACTTAATTTGAATTCTCTACTCCAAAAAATTTGTAGGTTTAATTTGATAAGGATACATAGAAATTATAGAATACATGTACTTCAAGTCTCTCCCAAAATAAAATGAATTTATATGGGATAACCTTGCATCCACCTTGAGAAAAACATAAAAACCCTTATATCGACCTTGGGAACATCCACCATCCTAGAATCCACTAATTCCTTAGAAAACTCATCCATTTGACCAAGAAGGGCTTCCACATGTCACCTGATCGCCTGAGAACCACTCACAACAATTAAAAACAGATTCCAACCATCTAGATTTGAGAAGAAAAATATCTTATGGAAATAGTCTATAATAACATACATAGAATACAATAAGTCAATATTGAGGATGAAATCATATGAAAACTTAATAAGAAAAAAAGTTCCCCATGTGACTGATGTGGCCCCATCATTAATTTACACTCCTAGAACACATAAAATATTTGGGTCTAGCCTTTTACATGCATATTCAACACCATGTGAATGATATTCTTGTCTTTGTTTATTACTATAGAATAGAAAACATATTTTGAAAAACAATTGTGTGGTTCCATAATTAAAAAATGAACTGAAAATGGTTCATGGAAAACTAATTATACCTCAAATAATCGTCATCCACACCTGCATTACATCCTCTACTGCTTGTAACAAACCACATCTAACTCCTCTTCATCATTGTTGTTTTAATCCTACACAAACAAACTATGGTTGATGTCCATTATCATGAAGAATATCATGCTGTCATCACATACCTTATCCATCACATCTCAAGGATAACATGAATTCTTAAACTTATTTTAAAACAAACTCACTGGAAATAGATACTATGGATGGAACGAAGCCTTTTGACATCCACCTTATCGAGCATGAATCACTATTGTAATATGGTTCTGAAATTGTCCATGAACCCCATAAAAACATTAACATGGCCTAATTTTCCTTGGTTGAACACAAAAACAACTATCCCCATGAGTCTATAATGGAGGCCACTATGTTCTGATTCTTACTGGTCAAAACATCCATGGTCCTTGGGCATGAAACCTATCATAGAAATATATTCTCCCTGATGGACTATATTTTCTCCCATCTTTTGAAAATGTACAAATGGGTGCATTTACTCAATAACCTTCTCCTTGTTCTCAACCTATATATACATCAGAATAAAAAATTAAGTGACGACAAACTAGATATAGGGAAGTATTTCCTCTTAAATATGTCTCAAACAAGATTAGTAATAAAAAAAATCATCCAAGGTAAAATGAAATAGGTCCATAATTATTATTCCCAATACTCTCATTAACATACTCGTCTTCTAAATAGAATGAATCCACTTTTACTTGATGGCCTTGTTATATGATGATATAAAATCTTTCCAAAAACACTTTATGAATTTTAACCAACAAAATATCTTCCTCCTTTTGGTCACCTATAAATATATTCCATCACTATCCCATATCTTTTCACATTTGACTAAATTAAATAGGGACATAATAGTCCACCGTGTAACAAATAATAGTGAAGGTGATCTCAAGATCCTCTATCTAACTCAATATCCACATCAAAAATAATTCTATTGCACTTACCCAAACAATAATATTGAAAATCATAAAACCCAAACTTCCACTAATCATCCACATCAATTAAATCATCATTTACACAATAAAGTATATCATGCTACTAAACCTCATCAAATTGAACCATAAGTATAGGATGAAATGGATCCATTTCAAAAAATAAATGATAATTTTCAAAACCTAATAGAAAGGAAATTTATTAAGATTATTTTTAATTTGATTAAATTCCATTTATCTTACTTGAAACAAAAAAACCCATAATAAAAAATAAAATAAGTTGTCGCGATACGTGTATCCATATTAATTATTTACACTACAAATAGGTATACCTGACTTGGTCATTCAATAAGATTTGATTCCTTGAACTGGATCTCAGGGGCCCCAAAAATATCATGTACTATATAGTCCCTTAAACCTATGTTAAACACATAGGTCAACATGCATAGTTACCATAATAAACTATGAAATCACCACTGTGAAGAATTAAAACCATTATCATATCACACATCCATCACCTCTAATACAAATATCTCTTGACCACCTCCCAAAGAAAAGACCACAATAAGGGGAGAGAGATAATTACCTATGAGTCACACCTCTAGTAGGTTTCGGGTTGGTGACTAGCACTGATGGGATGTAAAATCTCAATAAGGGATTGTTTAACCTCTATAAAATATATATTATTTGGAGATAAGATATCAATTATCAATAAAATACATGAAATAATATATGTAAATAATTAAAAGGCATGCCAGATTTTAGGTATAAATACAATGGATATGATTTGAATTCACCAATGTACAATAAACAATGAAACCGATGGCTGCAAAAAAATAGTCCAAGGGTCCAAGATTACACTAATAAACATTTTCCACATAATACTTCTAGAAACCTCAAAATAAGTTTTTATATATAGGTATATAAATCTAATACATAGGAAAAATAATTTATCTCATGGATATTTCAATGAAGAATACTAATTGTCTTGCAAGAAAACACTATAACTAATAATAACCTAAAAAGGTCAAATAACCAAGATCATCCCCATCATGGAATTCTCACAATGTAAGTCATACATCTATAGTAAGATAATATGTTTCATATCAATAATGGATACCCCACATTGTTTTCCCATAGATTTTTTACTCTCACATCTCAATGAAATAAATTCTAGTTCTCCCATATCTTCCATATAATATTTACTACTATGACACAACATGGACCATCAAATCAAACCCAAAAAAATTGGTCTACAACCCCACAACATGTTCAAATCTCATCTCACCAGTATACACGTTGGAAATTACCCCACAACCATATCTAGATTTGTAGGGTATCAGGAATATAAATTACATAAACCTTATTCCTTCCCCTAACCATGTATGACACCCACCATAAGTCACACAACAACATAGTCACGTCAAATCATCCCTAAAGACATCTAGGTCCCCTACCCACAGTACAGTCACATCACATCTCTCCTAAAGGTAGTTTAGACATATCCTAGTGCACTATTAGGCCTTCTTCCATCATATAGTGGTCAAATATAGTCAAGTATTAGATAGATAAAAATGTACGACTATCTAGCCATCTGTCCTTATCAACGAGATGTGATAAAAAATTTCATAGAAACAATATATGGTTGTCGGTAATTGATGCTCGATGTGGGTGGGGACATATAGAAAATCACGTGGAATATACAATTATATGTATAATACACACACAATATCAACAAATTGGTTCTAAAAATCACATACCAACTCACAACACCACAACTTTTTCTATCTCCCGTAAATGCATGACACAACAGAATCCACATGCCACATTTGAGATTTTCTTCCATTTCCATTATCTATAAAATTCATTTCATTATTTATCATAAACCAATTTTAACAACACATCCCACTATTATTTTCATCATTGAACATTATAAAACTATTTTCCAAACCAACCCAACCCAACCCATTTCTATCATTTTTTACCAATTCTAATACAACATGTGGAATAAAAAAAACATCAAAACACAACACAAACAATAAATATATCAAAATTTTCAAATTAACTAGCCATGCATCACTACCATCTCTCAATAAATTCATGAACTATAATCCATCATAGACTCCCCACATCATGAGTAAACAACTCATCACATTGCTACCCCACATTAGGGAAAAACAAACCCTCCAACCACTTATTCCTAAAAAATAAATCACAAAACAACACAAATTTTTTTATATATTTATAAAGAGGCATTACTATTACAGTTACAGTATTTATCTAGAACATTATTATGTAAGAAATAATCCAAGGGAAACCATTCTATTATAAATATATAATAGGTTATCCAATTTCGTTCTTAGGTGATATGATATAAACATGGAAAAAGGTATTGAAATCACAATAACCACAAAATATAAAAATATGGTAATGGATACCATTTTTATTGGATCATTTGGCCAGTATAATCAAGACATCATAGTAATATTAATAAAATAATAGAATGTAAATAAAACCCTCTTACCCATCCAATTTAATTAGAAAATAAAATTTTCATGATTAAGATGGTGAAAAATATTTTTCTAAATATAAAATAAATAAAATCCCTCCCACCTAAGGAATATAAAAATGAGAAATTAAATATTCCCTTCCCAAAATTAGATTTTCCAATTCACCTCACAAGACATGGTAATGAAGAAACCATTGAAAACCAAAACTCCATGAAAAACCCACAGAGCAACCTATACCACAACTAGGGTTATCAAAACTCTATCCCACACACATCCCAATCCAAAAAATACACCTCAATATAAGAACTATAAATTTTAAAATGGAAAATCAACCCTAAAAATGACACGAGCATATTAATAGCTTTAGAAAACATCCATATCCAATAATGGATCAATGTGAGGGACGAATGGATGAAACTAATCCCAAAATCACATATGGTTTTTTAAAAATGAGAGATCGAGGGATACAACATAATGATGAAAATAAACAAAAAATAACCAATTTATATCCTAAAAAATTCTTTTTGGTGGGATAATATTCACTTATATTCTATCAATTAAACAATTTGTGGATATTATGTTGTAAAACATACCTTTTTTCATATAACCATCAAAACTAAAAAACATCCCAAAACAATATGTCACCTATGTATTGAATAATCATAAAATGTTAAAGAATTACTTATTTTGTGAACAAATTTCACACCCAACCCCTCCTAAAACAATTCAAAAATCAAAATTTTAAACAAGTTTTAAATAACAATATCATACTGGAAATTCCACTTTTATTGTAACACCCCAGGTAAATAAAGAATATTACTTTTTCAAATTTATTAATATTTTTGAATAGAATATTATTATTAATTTAAAGGGTATTCTATGTTCGATGATGTACCCAATACGCAAAAACGTGTTTCTTTAAAATCTTACGATGCATACTAATAATATAATAATATTATTGTAAATGGTAGTAAAATCCTAGCCGATGTAATGGAGGGAATGAGAAAAAATAAATAAAAAGTGATTATATATTCTTGTAAAATATTTTCACATTTATTCAATAAATCATAGATGCTTAAAATGCGAATGAATTCAATTTTAAGCATAAATATTCTAATATTCTTTAAAAGATCGATTAACTGCCTTTTGATGACGAACCCCTTTTAAATCTACTTTTTAAAAATTTTATATGTTATATTTGACAAATTAAAATTATTTTTATAATCGGGACATCAAAATTTAATTTTTATAAATTTTTGGTATTTTTTCCGATAAAGTTCATTTTTTAATGAATAGTGAAAAATGTTGTATTTTAATTCAAAACCACTTTTTAATCTAATTAATTTATATGATAAGATTATATTTTGAATTGGTTTTAATGTGAAATTATAATATATTTTTACCATTTAATCCAATAGTGGTCATTGGAATTAACTTCACTTTGAAATTGGACTTAAACAAGTGTCAATCTTTTGATTGATATTGCTTCTTAAAAACACGCTATTTGTTTTGACAACGGGAATTAATTATTAAATTAATTAATGAAACTTCTATGTTTTTAATTTTGTAAAATAGAAATAATTTTTGAATTTGTAATATCAAATATATCTTAGGGTGATTTTTTGGTATTTTTCTGAAAAACTTCAATTTTTGATGAATAGTGAAACCACTAAGTGGTAGTTAAAAAACTGATTTTTTGTTTAAATTAAATTTTAACACCTCTGTGAGTTGAATATAAAAAATCCGACATACATTGTTGTCATTAGGATATAAAATGTGGTTCAATGGGATGAAAATATTTTTTGGTGAAGAGTAACTTTTAAGTTTTATTAATCGCGATTAGAGGTAATTAGTGTCATTTAAGTTAAAATAATGTTATAATAATATGAAATTACGTTGACACATGTCATACCCTTATTGGATGTGTCATGGCCGACCAAAAAAATCCATGGGTCAACTTGGGGACCCCATGTAGCCACCTGGGTAAGAAAATGACATTAATAACGTTTTATTTAAAGTTAAAAATAAAATATCACAAACATGTATTATTTTACTAAAACAATTTTTAAATGGGGTTATACAAGTCATATTTTTAACTATAAATATTCACTGGAAAGATAAAAAGATTTCCTACATCATAGTATTTTTTTTATAATTTTTAGACATTATATAAATTAATTTATTTATGACACCACGATGATGCAGCGATTACCTCATTATTGAACAATTTAAATAAAATGAGAAGATATGGTAAAATATGATCCTTAAACTTGTGAAAAACCTATTGTCTGGGTGGATTTCAAACCCTTATCACCTTACCCTTGAAATATATCCTTTTGGGACCTTTAAAATCCGAAAATCATTTTATAATAAAGTAAAATTTTATAACTTTCCAAGAGTGCCCCACCTCTCCTCTTATAAAAGGCCCCCACCTCTACCACCTTAGCCACACATATCAAGCCATTGGATTGTCCAATATATGCCCATTTTATCTCTCCAAATCCCTCTATTCATCCTAGAATCCTTACATTAGGCATAAATCTCTTCAAGAAACCCTTTTGGTTCAAACCAAAGGTAGATACCCGATTTAAAGGTAATGTCCTATCTTATGTTCTTTTGTTTTATGTTTCTTCTACAACCCCATAAAATATTTTTATTACTTTATTTTTTTAACAAAAACAGTATCTAAAATATACTAGGATGTTTTTATGAGAAGGATTAACTCTACACTTACACACAACTCCGTCTAATGGTTAAAGAACATACTGTTTCCGTGGATGGCGAATTACTGCCTCACGAAACGATGATTGTTCTATCTTCTCCTACCACCTATCATGGTGGCCATTATGATGGTACCAAATTTATTTATGATATATATTATATTTATTTCCTCTATATTCTTATGTATTTTATATTTAATACATACCTTTATGCTTTTCATGTTGTGAAAATGCGATAATTTAATTTGAGGAAGTGTGGACTACCGCCCCCTCAAGTGATGTGACTCGTTCATCCAATACATGGAATGTATATAGAATAAAATTAATGAACTTATCTGAATTATATAAAATATATATTATAATTTAATTATAATATATATATATATATATATATCATTTAGTTTTAATTCCATTAATGTGACAAAGAAATGAAAGTAGCGTTCATGCGTACGTACGACCTACCGTCTCTATGAACGGTGCATTTCATTTTGTTATCTCTGAATGTTATGGAGTAGTATAAAATGAATATATACTGGATATATATGATATTTAACTCATTTATACTATTCTATATATGGGGAAATTATAACTACATGGGAAATTCTTTTCAAACAAGTTCATTTTTGACTCATGTACCGAACATCGACAAAAATGTTTGATATGAACTCACATTATTAACTAATTATTATAACATTATAATATTTGAAATGAATTGAATAATAAACTTTAAAGTAGGTCCTTATGAAATTATAAATTGACCAAAGTTTATTATTTAAGAATATAAAGAAACAAACAAGACAAGTCGGACTTGAGGTAACGGATCCTACCTCTATCTTCTTTTTAAGTACTCTCTTTTATGTCATTTCTTTTATGTAAACATTTCTTATGTTTGGGGATGTTATTTTATATTACTCATTCTATAATTTTTATTTTCATATTATGAGATACCCTATTTGATCTCATAAATCCATTTTTGTAAGTTTTATGTGGCGTCGTTAGGCTGCCGAGTTTTCGTAAGGGATTTTTCATCTCACTTTTATTCCCGTGAGATTTATGCTACATTGGCCACCATTTCCATTGAGTGGTGTATTTACTTCCCATTATTCTAGTATTTTTATAATATAATTTCTTTTATGAGTATTTACATCAATGTTTTATAGTCCTTCTTTTATGGGGTGTACGTTTCAGAAGTTACCCAAGTCGGTAATGGAACCTTTCACCCACCTCTTTTTAAAAGACTTCTTTTGTTTTGCCTTTTAATTTAAATATTATTATGTTGAGATATGTTATTATATATCCTTATTGATTTAAATTTTATTTCCAAGTGTTGAGATACAATTTTCTCTTTCATCAACTCATTTTTTGAATTTTAAAGTGACGCCGTTATGCTGTCAAATTTTTTTAAGGGAACTTCTTAACCCAATTTCAACTTTTTGGGTTAAAACTCTACATCTTGATTATGTCATGCTATGAATATGTGGGGATGAAATATGACTGTTTTACAATGATTATCCACTTATATTTGGTGTATTTATATTTGTCACACATAATTATGTCATTTCTTTATCCTTGCTATAATGGCATGATCCTTGATTGGGATTACATCTGAATTTCTTCTCATTGAGACATTTCTTAATGATATGAACTTTTATTCTTTTATAAAGTGTATATACAGCCCCTTTGACATTCCATATCCATATTATGTCTATACTAAATTCATTTAAATGTCTTGAAAATGGTATACTTTCTTGTGGCTTATAATTTATTTGTTCAAAATGGAAAAGGACTCTTTTATTAAAATATTATTTTAAATGGTTTTAAAGATTTATTCTTTTAAACATTTATCATCCATGTAAATGTTTTAAAAATTATTTTAAGGATTTATTTATAGGTAAATGAATGTTTTAAAACCCTTTCAAAAGTTTCGAAGTGGTATGAGACACTTTGATTCTAAAATCTCGTTTAAATGTCTTCTTTTAAAATTTCCAAAGTATAAAGGGATTTTTCTCTCATAGAGTTTTAATGATATTATTAGATGTTTTTATTTATGATAATATATTGATGTGATCTCTTGTGATTGAAATGTGGAAATGTTTTCTTTCCTTTATAATTGTTTTATGTATTATGATTTTGTAATGGTACTTGGACATTTGACGGGTGGTTACGTGATAAACCATATGATGGGTTGTTCCATGAATACCAGGATGGGTGGTTATGTTATAACCTCCAATGAATTGTGTATGGAAGTCGGCCGAATGGTTATTACATTTAGTGAAATGTGTGGGATTTTACCGAATGGTTATTCCATTTAAGTATGTTTATGTCCCAAGTTACCTTTATATGTTATGTGTTCTTTATATGGGTTTATGGTAATCTTTTGGTTGCAAAGGATAACTGGTGATCTATTATTCAGTTAAGAGTATTTACTACTTCATAAAGGTGAAAAGTATTACTTTGATAAAGTATTCATGGTTTACTTGTTGTTTTGAAAAACTAATAGTTTTCCTTCCTTGTGTATCCTTTACTGGGCTTTTTATGCTCATCCCAGGTTTTTTGAAATGTTTTCCACAGGACTTAAAGATGAATAGGGTCAAGGATGGGATCAAGGAAAGACATCATATCTAAAACATGGAACTAAACATGTTTTAAGAGTTTTTATTTTATGGAAACTTAGTAGAAGTGTCTACTTTGTAATCTTTTGAGATGTAATAGTTATGTCTTAATTATCTATAACTCTAAACCTGAAAAGGTCATAGATGTGAATTATTCATTTAATTAATGATTATGAAATGTTATAAGGTCGGGTCCTTATAGTTGGTACCAAAGGTTGGTTTAGATAACTTTAGAGGTTAGGGTATCCTTTAAGCACAAGTGACATTACCATAATGGTTAGGATTTCAGAAAGGGTCATAGTTTTAAATAAAGTGAATGAGTTTAATATAACATGAATAATTATATCATAGTATTATATTATTATTATAATGACATACTCACACTGACCTTTTTGGTTTAGTAAATGGGTGGATATAGCAGGCACCAAAGTAACAATGAGTTTGAAGGAAACTGTGGTGGTTCTATGATTAAGTGACTGGATGAAATGGGGGATTCAATGAGAAATATCGTGGTTATTCTAAACCAACTATCAGGAGGCATGATTAAACACTTTAACCTTGGTGAGTTCTCTAATTAATCATGTATGAGTTGACCAACTCGATGTGGAAGTTCAGGTAATAATTATAAAGGTAACCATTATGGTTTATATGATCCTTACTTTTTAGGTAATTATGGGTTACTCTATGATATGATGGAATATGAAAGAAATGAGATAAACTAGGGGTTAAAATATGTTATGGTTATTTTTGAAGATTTTATCTCGTTTTGGGGAATGTTTTAAGAATTATATTGTTTTGAAAAAAGGACAACATGCAGACCGTGTGACAACCCGTCGCGTCAGACAAAGTTGCGGGAATCGAACCCACAACCAAAGTGCAACTGGTAATTATCGCCTACCACTGGACTACATGAAGTCCCTGGTATTTTTGACTAATTTGTTTTAGTTAGATGATTTTATGAATCAAGATTAAATTGATTTTGGGTTATCTATGGAAATTATTAACCTATCATGGAGGATATGTGATTAGGCCAATTACTTTTCAATATGAGAATTTAATAGAAACTAATGTTATTTGGAGATAAATGTTAATTTTTACCTTGGAATAATATGTGATTAAATCCTTCAAATATTTGGGTTTCAATCTTAGTTTGGTTTACTTTGAATAATTTTATGGATAAATTGTTTATCGAATGGTCTTTGTTGAACTTTGGGTTTTATTGGAAAATTTTAGGAGATTAAGAATAGATTTTCTTTTTAAAAAAAGGATTATCCTTTTGTGGATTATCTGATCTTGTTCTAACATTTTTGGTTTTGGTTAAGGTCTAAATACATGGGAAATATATAGTTCTCTTTTGTAGATTAGGTCATTCTCTAGAAGTTGATTATTTCTCTCTTAATGTGAACAAGTCATCCTGAATACTTGTCTTTTGTAGAAAATATGAGTTTGTATAAGAAATCTAGTAGGATATGAGAGTCTACACAACAAGTAAGTATGTTTCCTTATGATTTAGTTAATCTCATAAATTAATTCCTCAATGAAAAGTAACTTAAAAACAAAAATGTTGTCTGTTAACTTTTCCTACTGGGGAATCAAATACTGTTTAACCCATCACAAGTTTGTGATTTTCTTGTTGTTAACTTTCTCCTAATCATGTTTTCTATCACTCTCCATTAGAACATGACCCTTTGTTTTCTCTTCCATGTCCATGCTTTTCTACATGGAATCCCAGTATGGGTTAACTCAGGTGACCATTGTACTTCTCTTTCTTTCTTTTAAAGTGATAGTCTAATTTACTCCTTTTTCGATGTGGGGATTTCAATGAAGTTTCCAAGCCCAATTTTAAAGTTGCGAGGACGTAATTCCAAAAATATGGGAAGGATGTAACACCCCAGGTAAATAAAGAATATTAATTTTTCATATTTATTAATATTTGTGAATATAATATTAATATTACTTTAAAGGGGATGCTATTTTCGATGGCGTACCCAATACGCAACAACGAGTTTCTTTGAAATCTTACGATGCACACAAATAATATAATAATATTATTGTAAATGGTAGTAAAATCCTAGCCAATTTAATGGCGAGAATAAACAGAAATAACTAAAAAGTGATTATATATTCTTGTCAAATATTTTTTCATTTATTCAATAAATGATAAATGCTTAAAATGCGAATGAATCCAATTTTAAGCGTAAATATTCTAATATTTTTTAAAAGGTCGATTAACCGCCTTTTGATGGAGAAACCCTTTTAAATATGCCTTTTGACAATTTTATATGTTATATTTGACAAAATAAAATTCTTTTTAGAATCAGTACTTTAAAATTTACTTTGTATAAATTTTTGGTATTTTTTCCGATATAGTTCATTTTTTAATGAATAGTGAAAAATGTTGTATTTTAATTAAAAACCTCTTTTTAATATAATTAATTTATATGATTATATTATATTTTGAAATTTTTTTAATGTGCAATTATAATATATTTTTACCATTTAATCCAATAGTGGTCATTGGAATTAACTTCACTTTGAAATTGGACTTAAACAAGTGTCAATCTTTTGATTAATATTGCTTCTTAAAAACACGATATTTGTTTTGACAGTGGGGATTAATTATTAAATTAATTAATGAAACTTATATGTTTTGAATTTTTTAAAATAGACATCATTTTTGAATTCGGAATATCAAATATATATTAGGTTGAATGTTTGGTATTTTTCTAAAAAACATCAATTTTTAATTAATAGTGAAACCACTAAGTGGTAGTTAAAAAACTGATTTTTCGTTTAAATTAAATTTTACCACCTCTGTGAGTTGAATTTTAAAAATCCGACATACATGGTTTTCATTAGGATGTAAAATGTGGTTCAATGGGATGAAAATATTTTTTTGGTGAATAGTAACTTTTATGTTTTATTAATCGCGATTAGAGGTAATTAATGTAATTTAAGGTAAAAATAATGTTATAATAATATGAAATTACCGTGACACATGTACTACGCTTATGGGATGTGTCATGGCCAACCAAAAAAATCCACGGGTCAACTTGGGAACCCCATGGAGCCACTTGGGTAAGAAAATGACATTAATAAATTTTTATTTAAAGTTAAAATAAAATATCACAAACATGTATTTTTTTACTAAAACAATTTTTACATGGGGTTATACAAGTCATATTTTTTACTATAAATATTAATTAGAATGATAAAAAGATTTTCTAAATCATAGATTTTTTTTATAATTTTTAGACTTTAAATAAATTTATTTATTTATGACACCACGATGATGCAGCGATTACCTCATTAATGAATGATTTAAATAAAATGAGAAGATAAGGTAAAATATAAGACTTAAACTTGTCAAAAACCTATTTGCTAGGCGGATTTCAAACCCTTATCACCTTAGCCTCGAAATATATCTTTTTGGTACCTTTAAAATCTGAAAAGAATTTTAAAATAAAGTAAAAATTTTTAACTTTCCATGAGTGCCCCTCCTCTCCTCTTATAAAAGGCCCCCACCTCTACCACCTTACCCACACCTCTCAAGCCATTGGCTCGACCACGACCTGCCCATTTTATCTCTCCACACCCCTCTCTTAATCCTTGTAGCCTTACCTTAGGCATAAAGCTCTTCAAGAAACCCTTTTGGTTCAAACCAAATGTAGATACCCGATTTAAAGGTAATGTCCTCTCTTATGTTCTTTTGTTTTATTTTGCTTCTCCAACACCCTAAAATCTTTTTATTCCTTTATTTTGCAACAAAAACAGTTTCTCCAAAATACTAGGATGTTGTTATGAGAATTATTCGAGCTACAATTACACACACCTCTGTCTAATGGTTAAAGAACATATTGTTTCCATGGATGGCGAATTACTGCCTCACGAAACGATGATTGTTCTATCTTCTCCTACCACCTCCCATGGTGGCCATTATGATGACACTATATTTATTTATGATATATATTATATTTATTTCGTAACACATGAGACTTTTATGAGAAATATTTTGTTTTTTATGTTATATAAATCATCAAAGGAATCTTTCACTACACACAACACTAGCTTGGCTTGCTTTACACGCAATCGCGACCTTCCTCGATAGCTTGCGTCGTACGCAATACCGAGTTTCACTAAACAATGATATGCTATTAAAATATTATTAAAACAAGCAGTTATGATTAGTAGTAACCACTTTTTGAAATTTTTTAATTTTAATTTTTCAAAATGGACTTCATTTTTGGATTCGGAATATCGAAATTAGCCTAGGGTGAAATTTTGGTATTTTTCTGAAAACTTTCAATTTTTAATAGTTAAGACACTGAGTTACTATTTAAAAACCGAATTTTTATTTAAATAATTATTTATTTTATTTAAATTTCTATTAGTTCAAAATTGATACATAATACCTTTATAAGTTCAAAGTAATTCATTGGATTCATTTTATAATAATTTTAGATATATAAAAATTTCATTGAACTTTTGACCATCTTTTACCCACCTCCTAGGAGAAATTAAAAATTTATATAAAACTTAATTTTAACACTACTGTGAGTGGAATTTCAAAAATCCGAGAGACACATATGATGTCAGTAAGTAAAATGTGGTTCAATGTGATGAAAATAATTTTTGGTAAATAGTAACTTTTTACTTTTTTTAACCTCTGTTAAAAGTAAATAGAGTAATTAAGGGTAAAAATGATATTATTATTACCCTATCACATTTCCTAATTCTATTGGATAAGTGTAATTCAACCAAAAACAACCTTAGGAATAATATATGACCATTTAGTCCCACTTGGATTAGATTAGGACATTTAAAATTAATTTATTTAAAGAAAGGTTAAAATAGATAAAATCAATGTTTAATAAGTAAATTATTTTTAATATAGGGTTATACATAAGATAAATTAGACTATAAATATTAATTATAAATATAAAAAGATTTACTACATAATGGTATTTTATTTGTAATTCTTAGACTTTAAATAATTTAATTTATTTATGACACAATGATGATGCAGTAATTATATTATTAATGAAATATTGACATAATTGAAGTTATAGATACCCAAATAAATGTAATTTGAGAATTTTTATGAATTATAATAATTTTATATGTTAATATGACATGTTATTATTGTTTTAAGTTACTTTTTCAGAACTAATATTTCTATTATGATTTTCATAAAAATCAATTACCAAATAGTGTCAAAATTGACATAAAATAGTTTTTAAAACAAATATTATATTATTAATTGTTATTTTAATCTCAAAAATATAAGGTTCGGAAAAATGACATAGATAAGGTTATATATATTAATAATAAACAAATTGGGGTTCTTTTGGCTTGTTATGGTATGGTTATTAACCTTATAGTGTAAGAAAACAAGAAGACACGGTAAAAGTTAAATTATCTAACTTAAAGTTAAATCTACATGATAAGGTTAAAATAGTAACCTAAACTTGTTAAAATTCTATTTTTTGAGATGGTTTAGACCCATACCCACCTTATCTTAGAAATAAATCAATTTGGAACTATTAAAAACCGAATATGACTTTATAATAAAATAATATGTTTAGTTTTTCCTAAGGTGCCCCTCTCCTCCCTTATAAAAGGGCACCTCCTCCCTCTCTTCCTCACACCACATTGAGCTTTCATGATCGTCCAAACCTTGCCATATTCTCTTCTCCACTTCCCTAGAAACATCCTAGAGGTCCTGGTTTTCTTCAAAGACCAATTTATTGCCCTAAAAGGAGGTCTTAAAGAGGCGCTTCAAAGAAGAGGTAATGTCTGTTATCGATTCTTTCAACTTTATTTCTTCTTCCACTTATTCTTCTTTAGTTGTTTCATTTTGAAATAATAACATCAGTATCACTCATATAATGATATGTTATTATAAGTATGAAACAACCCTATTTCACCATCTATCCATCCTACGGAAAACGAAATAACCGCGCGTGCATACGTACAGAATACTGTCTCCACGCCGTGGTGTAATCTATTTTCCACCGCCACCTTAATTGGATGGGTATAATGGTGAAAATAAATAACTATATATGATTATTTTAAATTGGTATTGATTCTTAAATAGTATACATACACTCCAATAGAATTCCACGATCATGGGAACGATATCATCGCTCGTGCGTACATACGGAATACCGTCTCCACGATGTGATGCGACTCGTTCTACATGATCTTCATTACATAATGATTATATAAATGAATTAAATGAATTGAATGAATTATTATGATATATATTACACTAATACCATTCTTTAAATGAGTTATCTATAACATAAAAAGAAGAATAAGAATTTATTCGACAAAACACACATAAGAAAAAAGGCAATAAACACCCAAATAACAAGTAACAATGAAATATTACTAATAAGAAGCTAAGAATATGACCATATATGATATAATAAAAATAATTATGATTCTGGAATAATTAAATAACATTATTTAAATCATTATACAGGAGGTTTGGACACTTACGAAGCAAATCGGAAATAAGGTAAGGGAAAATCTCCCAATCCCATTTTTATCCGAGATTGTTTATACTTCAGAATTTATTGGGGAATAGTTATCATCCACATCCATGTTTCCTAAATATGTAATATTATTTCCATCCACTTACAATTGTTTAAATCCAATTTTACCCTTCGGTGAGTTTTTAGTAACAGATATGAAAAGAATCTTTTGTCGTTTTTCGTATGAGGTACTTTTTGAATTTTCCGACATAAGTATGGGAAGAATGTTTTATTAACTTATAAGACATGAATGGATTTTTAAAACCTTATTTCCAAGAATCTTCCTTTATAAGTTTTCAAGTTTATTTTTAATCAACTTCTTTTAGTTTAAAATTGTATGACATGTTAAGAAATGAATTTTTTTTTTGAAGTAGAATGGATATTTTCCTCAAGAATGAAGTTCATGTGTTTTATCAAAATTATTTTCCATCTAAGATAATATGGGGTTCTGTTTCTATCCATATTTTTACATTGATTTGATTTTTTTTTGATGGAATTATTTTTAGGATGTCCTTTTATCATATATGGATTATGTTATGATGGCATGATGTTTAAGAATCCCATTTTTATTACATGGGTTATGCAATGATGTATGATTTTTGATTTTGTGGAACACATAAGAATGGTATCATTATGAGATGGGTGGGACCTATATCTCCCTCCAATTCATTGGGTAAAGATTTATATCTCATGAGATAGACATGGATGGAACGACAGGTTAAACCGATTCAGTGAAACAGGACTGAAACGAGGAGTGAACTCGGTTCAGAAATGGACTTTGTCCACTATGATAGTCTTGGCTATGAGTCTTGACTACTAAGAAATGATTCTCTATGATTATGTGTGTATAAAACAAAGTTTCATGTTTTAAGTTATGATTATTGGGATTATATTTCACTACTATTATTTATCCCATGTTATGAAATTATGATCTCTTTTGCAGGTTAAGATTTCCAAAATGTTATGTTCTTATGAATATGATGTGATTGATATTTCTTTTGTTTACCCTTACTGAGCATTTGAGATCACCATTTTGTATGTTTTCTTTCCCCAGGTCAGGAAGAAGGTTATTAAGTAGGATATGCCAAAATGGACTCTAGATATGATGAAATAAATGGAAGACAGTGTAGATGATTTATGAACCAGTTGTTTATGTTTCCCAGTTTCTAAAGACACTATACATATATGGTCCTGTTGGTTGGAGTGGACACTCAAGAGGGGGGGGGGGTGAATTGAGTTCCAATTAAAATTTCTATTAAAATATTGTCTAGTTAAAATCCCCCAATTTATAGAATAAATTAAACTCCAGTGAATTTATACATATTGTAAATGTTCACTTATCTTATCAAAGATTGATTAGGTCTTAGTTAATTTAACCAAAAGATAAAACTAACTTTCGAAGCTAACCTATTGATTTACAATAAGTGTAAACACTTGCTAATTTAACTATCAAAGTAGCTTAAAAATAGTTTTTTATTTCAATGTAATAGCAGCGGAATAAATAAGATATATGTAGTATACTTTAATCTTAAATAAAATATGTACAACAGATATAACAAGAGGTTCAGTCTCAAGACGATACTTAGTCCTTTTAAATATATATAAATTTGATCCACACCCTGGATTGGGGTTAACAACAGTTTTAAAAAACTGTCCAGGCCACGCAAGGACCTCTACCACTGTTCTTCATGGGGGACAAAACAAAGGCCAGGTCACAGAAGGACCTCTTCCACAGTTGACAAGGGTAAACAGAAGTAAAGAGAATTTGAGTGAGGATTTTGATATCCTCCAGTTCAGTGCATGAGACAGTGTGTGTAAAGATATACAGAGTACACCACACTGCTCAAAAGTTAATAAATAAATCACGTAGAGAAGATAGATGGGATTTTAGAAAGATCTAGTGATTATCAATATATCTCTGGACTCGTTGGATTCAGCAAGAATGCTTTTGAGTCATTCTCTGGTTTTTTTTGTTGAAAAACAGAGTGTCGTAGTTCAGCTTGTCTTCTTTAGGAGTGAGAAAGATATCTTGATTCGTCGTGTGTTATTCAGCAGTATTGGATTTCAATCATGAGAGATCTCTGAAGAACTTGAAATCTCTTTCTTGTTCAGGATTTTTCTTCTTATTCAGCACAGTGCACTCAGGTGTATGTGAGTTCTTCTTGTTGTTGCTTGTTGCTTATTACTTGTTCCACGTGTACTGCATATCAGTCTTTCTTATATTCCACGAGTTCTGGCAGTTGGAATGATTCCCTTTTCATAGGTACAAGATACAGTTTCCTGACATGCCAAAAACTATCATTAAATAACATTAATTGCATTAAAAACAACAAATATGACCGTTAGCATTATTTAAAGAATATTGACAAAAACTTAAGAAATGTTGTCACAGTGATTATGGAAACAATGTCTTCTTCATGGTATGTGGTTCACTGTATGAGTTTCATGGTGTGAGATTCACGGTGTCTGTTCACGGTGTCTGGTTCACGGTGAGTCCTTCATGGTGTCTGGTCACGGTGTTTGGTTCACGGTGAGTCCTTCACGGTGTCTGGTCACGGTGTCTGGTTCATGGCGAGTCCTTCACGGTGTATGGTCTCGGTGTTTGGTTCACGGTGAGTCCTTCACGGTGTCTGCATACTTGGACAAATATCTGTATTTGAACTAAGATAGTTATATGCATAATATGGATTAAGGTTAATCATTAGAGAGTAAGAGAATGTGAATCATAAATATAAAGGTGTGATAATATATGTGAGAATTGTGATCGTGCATAAGACTTGTAAATAATAAAGAGAGTAATTAACATCCATAAGCTTTGTTATTATAAAAAAATGATGTGTAGCTATTATTGAGATTGAAGAGCATTAACAAGATGTGCACTGAAGATTGAGATTAATTAACAGTAAAGAGATTTGTGATCATTAAAACATGATTACCACATGAGGATTCCAACAATCTCCCCCATTTTGATGATCACAAATCATATATTTGTAGAATATAAATGACATGTAAAATTACAGTAACTAGCATAAAAAAAACATTATAGAACTGATACTTGTAGTTTTTTCTCCACCATTTATACTATTATAGAACTGACACTTGTAGTTGTTCTCCGCCTTTTGGGATTATAAAAAAGTTGAGATAATGAAATGAAACACTACATTTGGTATTAAACAAAGGGTTCAGAATTCAATAAAACATGAAACAACAAAAGACATCCCATAAAAAAAAACAGTCCTCGAACTCTTCAGGGATCCATCTTGTCTTTGCCTTTATCAGCAGCAGGAGCTGGTGCTGAAGTAGAAGAAGGCATAGATGTGGTAGACAACGAGGGTAAGGGCAGACCTTCAAAAACAGATGGAGCCAAAGTAGGAGCAGTAGAAGATCTAGGCTGTGGTTGGTCAAGAATGACTGGCCGGATCTGAGAAAGAGATTGACTAACTGTCATGGCAGTTGAGGCTAAGGCAGGTAGTCCAGGTCTAAGGGGTGCAGCAGCTAGAGAAACTATAGCAGTACTCTGCACATGAAGATACGGCTTCAAAAGATTGATGAAATCGGTAATGATTTCACCACCATACTACATAGCCTTTTCAAAATCATCCTTATTCTCCAGAAATCTGTCTAACAATCTGGTGAACTCTGAATGTTTCTGAACTTGAGCTTTAAAATCTTGAGTCACCGGAGGGATTCTCAAATTTTCCACAAGATATCTAAAGTGATCTATCATATCACTTTTAGAGAAAATCCGGGAAAGATACAAATCTATTTTCTTGGAGATCTATTGTTGAGCATCATTGGCTATCTTAGAATGAATCCTAACCAAGTCCAAAGCTCTATCACTGTTCTTAATCACTTCTGACAAAGAAGATAGATCCAAGCCACTGAAGGCATTCTGAAATTCTTCCTTTATTATGGATCTCAGCATAGAATCATCCAAAGAAGGTGTGGAGGTATGACCAGAAATAGGTGAAGCCTTGACAACTTCGGTTAGAACTTTGAGCTGTTTCAGAACTTTTTGCAGACATCCAGTGTATTCATCTGTAAGCTTATTCAGATTTTCCACAAGCTCTCTCATGCATTCCAGTATCTTGGGGTGACTTTTTCCAATATTTTCATAAAAATATAGTAGGTATGGATGAACTTGAGACACAATCTCCCTAGCAAGGAGGGAATCAGAAGACTTTGGAGAAACATCAATAGGTGCAAGGGCAGAAATATGAGCAGGGTCTGATCTCAAAGATAACTCATTCTGCAGACTTGCTACCATAATTTTCTGATTTGCAACATTAGCACTCAGCAGCTTATTCTCTACTCCAACTTCTTGAATTTATAGGATCATCCTTGGTTGAATATGCAAGATAATATTTTCCAAGAGAATTGATGAATCTTCTTGACTTAATTGAGTCACTGGGCGAGGTTTAGTAGAGAAAATTTTCTCAACTCCAGCTAACAAAGTCTCTCCAAAAACTTTCAGATCATCTTTGGTCAAAAAGGAGTGAAGCTCAGGTAAGGATGCAGGTAAAGGTAAAGGTTCAGATTCTGGTTGAGGTTCAGAGTCATCTTCAGACTCAGATTCTGATTCAGATTGAGGTTGGGGCTCTGGTTCTGGTTCTGAATGAGCTAAGGACTTCAGTTGAAACAGATAAGAAAGATCCATTTCAGTTACAGTTACTTGCTGTGGCTCATTCACATCATAAAATCTTGGGAACTCATACTAAGAGTGCACAGAAAAAGTGATAGAAGGTTGAGAAGCTTTATCAGATCCAGCTTCCACAATATCAAGATTTTGAGGTTCCTCCCCCTCAACTTGTGCTTCCCTTCCAGATTCTTGAGGTTCAGGAACATGGAAAAGATCCACAGGATCATCCCTAATATCTTTAGAAAAATCTTGCCTTGCCAGCTGAAAGGAAATTTCCATTCTTTCTTCAGCAGATGCAATAATCTCAGGAACTGATTGTTCCACTGGATAAGCTTCCAGACTTGCTTCTTTCTCAACAGAAGGAGTCTCTTCAATAAGATCTGCCTCTAAGGTTTCTTGCTATTCTGAAACAGGAAAAACCAATTTCCTTGCAGCATTGGGATGATCTTCTTCCTCTTGAAGAACAACAGAAGGATCCTTAGTCCTTTCCTTTTCAACAACAACTTCCTCTCCTTGAGGTATTTCAGTAGGGATAACAGCAGGGACAACTGCCCTTTCTTCTTCAACCGAAACTGTTTCCATTGGAGGTATTACAGGATCTTCTCTAGGTCGTACTTCAGCCATTACTTCTTGTTCTTATTCTTCTGAATACTCAGCCACTTCATATGGTTCTAAACCAGGATTATCTAGGCTCTTAGGCCTTCTTGGATAGTCAAAAGGATTAAACTTTTTATACAGTTGATCACTATCCTCAACCCATTGCTTCTTCCTGGGATTCCAACTTATCTTCATCCTTCTAATGATAGGCATGGATAGGCAGAAATCAAGGTCCTATAAATTTTCTTCATTCGACCCAACCATCCCTTTTGCAACTAAGATAGCTGAAATCATCCTTGAGTAAAACAGGGAGGTGGATTTGGAAGTTACTTTGATCAGGTCACATATATGGTTGATAACATACTACACAGATTGATCGTATGGCCATTCTTCAACAGGTGAATCAGGAACACATCCTGATACTTCATCACAACAAAATCCCCTTTTCTTGGACTAACCAAATTCTGAACAAACTTGAACAGAAGTCTTGTCTCCCCATCTAGTTCAGCAGCTATGGCCCTTCGCTGGGTGCCATTTCCAGTTAGACTTTCCAAATCAGTCTTCAGGTCAAAGATGTCAGTTGTTGGAGGAGGGTCTCTCTGGTAATCTTCACAAATTTTTTCATGTGGAATTCTTAGGCATGCATCCCACAGCCTTGAAGAGAAAGAGAACTTCTGACCATCGATCCAGCTGGTCACCATAAATCTCTCTCTAAACTCAAAAGAAAACTTCACATACTGATAGAATTGAGATACAAGCCTTTGGTAAATCAGTCTATTCTGTCCAGTGAACCATTCAAGCCATCCTTGTTCTCTTAAAACTTTCAAAACTAAAGATCTTCTAGACAAAAACCATTCAGGGAAAACCTCTTTTTCAGGTACAACTGTACGGCTTACCAGGTTTGGGTTTAGAGGTCTTTCGAGAGCTATCCTCAGTATCCTCTTTTTTTTCTTAGAGCAGCGCTTCTCATACGAGGGTGAGGATAGACGCTTCATCTTTGGCATTCACTAAAGGTTCGAGCGAGAGGGAAGAGAAGGTTCAAGAGAGAGTTCGGGTAAGGAATCGAATGAAACCCTTAAGTTTTATCATTTGGGAATGTCAAACGTCATAAAAAAACATGAGAAATCAAATAGTAGTGAAATAAAAATTACCGCGATACGGGTTAAAATAAAAATAAACATAACTCTCACGGTGAGACCATGAGTAGGAATTACGGTGAGATAGAAAACTAGTCATCATGGTGAGATAGTTTGTAGTCGTCACGGTGAGACAATGAGCATTTTATATAGTCACAGTGAGACAGTGAGTTGTAAGACCGTGAGCATAAAACAGCAACTTAGAAACAGTAAGCATGAAACTGTAAAGTAAAGTACAGTAAAGTGTTAAACATTAAAATTAGTAAGATATTCATTTATGATTAATCATACCAAGATCATGTATGATGTATTCTAATATTTCATAATTTAATGGTTTAGTGAATATATCAGCAAGTTGATATTAAGTACCAATGAATTCCAAAGTGATATCACCTTTATGATAATGATCCCTCAAAAAGTGATGTCTTATATCAATATGTTTTGTCCTAGAATGAGAAACATGATTCTTATAAATATTAATAGAACTTGTGTTGTCACAATTTATTGAGACATGTCTGAATTGATATCCATAGTCTAGTAATGTGTGTTTCATCCCCAAAATTTGTGCACAACAACTTCCAGCAGCTATGTATTCAGCTTCTGCAGTTGATAATTCAACAAAATTTTGTTTCTTACTACACCATGATACTAGTGACTTGCCTAAAAGTTGGCATGTTCCAGAGGTGCTTTTTCTATCTAGCTTACATCCAGTAAAGTCAGCATCATAATAACTAACTAATTTAAATGATTGTCCTTTCGGATAGAACAGTCCTAAATTGGGAGTATGCTTGAGGTATTTGAAAATTCTCTTTACAACATTTAAATATGAATCTTTAGGGTTTTCTTGAAAATGATCACACATACACACACTAAACATAATATCCATACAACTTGCAGTCAGGTAGAGTAGACTTCCAATCATTCCTCTATAAGTGGTTTGATCAACATATTTACCATTTTCATCAAGATCCATCTTACAGGTGGTACTCATGGGAGTGTCACTACTTTTTGTGCTCTCTATTCCAAAACGTTTTAAAATATCTCTAGTATATTTACATTGAGTTAAAATAATTCCATCATCATTTTGAAAGATTTGAAAACCAAGAAAGAATTTAAGTTCACCGATTAAACTCATTTAAAATTCATTTTGCATCATTTTAGAAAAATCAATACATAATGTAGTTTTTGAAGATCCAAAAATAATATCATCTACATAAATTTGAACAACTAAAAAATCTTTAGATGTTCATTTTGTAAACAGATTAGAATCAGCTATTCCTTTTGTAAAACCTTTAGAAATTATAAAAGTACTTAATCTATCATACCAAGCTCTTGGATATTGCTTTAAACCATATAAAGCTTTTGATAGTTTGAAAATATGATTTGGAAAATGTGGTTTTGAAAATATAGGTGGTTGTTCAAAAAAAACATCCTCAACAATATATCCATTTAAGAATGAACTCTTGACATCCATTTGATATTGTTTGAAATTTAGATGTGCAACATAAGCAAGTAAAATCCTAATAGCTTCTAATCTGGCTACTGGAGAAAAAGTCTCCTCATAGTCAATACCTTCTTCTTGACTATAGCCTTGTGCAACTAGTCTAGCTTTATTTCTAACTATGTTTCCGGATTCATCTACTTTATTTCTAAACACCCATTTTGTGCCTATTGTGAAAGTGTCCATAGGTCTTTCAACAAGATTCCAAAATTTATTTCTTTCAAACTGATTGAGTTCTTCTTGCATATAAATTACCCAAAATTCATCATTAATAGCATCATCAATGTTTTTAGGTTCAAGCTGTGAAAGGAAGGCTTGATGTTCGACCTAATTTCTAAGAGAAGCTCTAGTCTGTGACCCTCTATCAAGATTTCCTACAACAGCATCTAAAGGATGATTCTTTAGAATTCTAGTTGATCTATTGAAGGTAGGACAAGAAACTTCAGGTTCACCAATAGGTTGGGAATCAACAGAAGCAGGTTCTGGAAAATTTCCAGAACTGGTTGTCTTTATAGCAGGTTCATTTGATTTTTCATTAAGGTCTAGAATAGATAAATCTTCTTCAAGATTTTCAAGAGAGGTTTTAGGCTCATGTGGATAAGTTTTATCAAACTTGATGTGAACAGATTCTTCCACACACTTGGTTATTTTATTGAAAAGTCTATAGGCTTTACTAGAAATAGAGTAACCTAGGAAAATTCCTTCATCACTCTTGGATGCAAACTTTTTAAGATTATCTTTGGTATTAAGAATAAAGACTTTGCGGCCAAAGACACTGATGTAGTTAACCTTAGGATTCCTATGGTTCCACAACTCATAAGGGTTCCCCTAAAGAACAGGTCTGATCAAGACTCTATTGATAATATAATAAGCTGTATTTACAGCTTCAGCCCAAAAATAAATAGGCAGGTCATATTCATTAAGCATGGTTCTGGCAATTTCTTGCAGGGTTCCATTCCTCCTTTCTACTACACCATTTTGCTGAGGTGTCCTAGGGGCAGAAAAGTTATGACTATAGCCATTGTGTGAGAAATAAGATTCAAATTCATGATTCTCAAACTCACGACCATGATCACTTCATAGATTTTAATCTTAAGTCCACTAAGGTTCTCTACAGATTTGGAGTATTTAGCAAAGTAAGAAGAAACTTCAATTTTGTGATCTAAGAAGTATACCCAAGTATATCTAGAAAAGTCATCTACTAAGACATAGAAATAGTGCTTCCCATTTAATCTAGAAACTCTAGATGCTCCAAACAAATCCATGTGAACCAACTCGAGAGGTTGAGAAGTTGAAACTTCTTTCTTTGGTTTGAAAGAGATTTTGTGTCGCTTTCCCTTTTGACAGGGATTACAAACTTTGTCATTTGGAAACTCAAGTTTGGGTAGGTCTCTCACTAAGTTTTTCCTATTATGTTTTCTAAGTGAGTGTATATTTCAGTGTCCTAATATTCTATGCCAAATCCAAGACTCTTTATGAAAAGAATTTAAACAAGTAATATTTTGCATGGCTAAAAAATTTATGTCAACACCATAAATATTTTCATTTCGCAGGGAAGAAAATACTAAATAATTTTTAGAATTAAAAACATTTCAAGAATAATTTTCAAATTTAACATTAAAACCATCATCACATAACTGAGAAATACTTAACAGATTATATTTAAGTCCATCAAATAATAAAACTTTATAAATTAATATTGAGTCAGTGTTACCAATCTGGCCTAAGCCGATGATTTTCCATTTAGAATTACCACCAAAGGTGACAAATCCTCCATCAATTCCGACTAAGCTTTTAAAGCATGAGAATTCTCTTGACATATGTCTTGAACATCCATTGTCCAAGTACCAAGTCTTCCTACAGGAGCTCTTTAAGCAGGTTTCCTACAAAACAGATTTAGATAGGAAATGATTTTGGTACCTAGATCTCCTTGGGTCCAGACGGGTTAACAATCAAAGATTTCGGTACCCAAATTTGTATTATGGGTCTCAAACAATTTGTAGAATAAATAGATTTTGAAAGATAAACCTTATTAGATCCGTAACTATGAATATAACTAGTTGAAGCATATAAATGTCCAGAACTAGAACTAGCAGTATTCTGTCCATATTTAAGAATAAATATATTCTTAGTAAACTGTCTCTGTCCAGGTTTGTAGCCTATTCCAGTTGTGTATTTTTGGTGAAACTTGCTTTCCTAGCATTTGAGTTAGTGTATCCTTTCCATTTGTGAATTTCTCTAAATCCTCTCTGAGTTTCTCATTAGACATTTTTAGTTTAGTGTTCTCCTTTAATAGTTGAGAATTTTTTTCTTTTTTAACAGTAAGTTTAGTTTTAAAAGTAGTAGTGAGAGCATGCTGTTTCTTTAATGATTTGCATTTATCCTTAAGTTCATTTCATGTCTCTTCCAGCATATTACAATATTCAAACAATTCCTCACTAGTCATGTTTTCAGAATCAGAATCAGATTCTGCACTATCTTTAGAATAATAAGAATTTAAAGCAGGAGTATCTAAGATTACCTCAGATGTGTTTGTCATAAAACACATGTTTGCCTTATTTCTGGTTTCAGTCTTAGAAGCTTCAGATTCACTGGAGCTATCCTCAGAAGCGCTCCAAGTAGCCTTCATATCCTTTTTTTACTTACTGTCTTTGTAATCATATTTCTTCTTGAATTTGAGCTTTGGTAAGTCTGCTTTAATATGTCATTTTCTTTTTCACTCATAACAGACAACTTCATCACTTTTATCTGAATTTTTCCAATCCTTCTTTCAATGTCCCTTATTGTCATACATTCCTTTGTAATTTGATTTTCTGAATAATTTCTTCTTCCTATAAAATTTATTAATCCTTCTGGCTATCTGAGCCATTTTAGCATCACTATCAGAGTCCGAATTTTCACTGGTTGAACTGTCAGTAGGAAGTTGAGCTTTATCATTGTCCTTGCTCTTTGAAGCAGTAGTCTTGAAAGCCACTGATTTCCTCTTAGGTTCATTATCTTCCTCTTTATTCACCTTGAGTTCTTCCTCATACATCATAAGCTTACCAATGAGTTCTTTGACAGGTAGAGCAGCAATGTCACATGACTCTCTGATTGAAACAGATGTGCCTCTCCATCAGTCTGGTAAACATCTCAGAATCCTCATAATTTGTTCCTTTACTGGAACAACCTTTCAAAGTGAATTCATTATATTGACTACCTCATTAAACCTAAGATACATATCAGAAATGGTTTCATCAGTCTTCTTTTTAAAATTATCATATTTAATAGTATATGTATTTAATCTCATTTCTTTAACATTGGTTGTTCCTTCATGAGAAACACCCAAAGTATCCCAAATTTCAAAAGCAGTTTTACAAGAATAAATTCTGTTAAACTCTTCATCTCTTAAAGCACAGTACATTACATTCAGGACTTTACAATTATTATTGTAAGCAGTCTTTTTAGGTTCATCCCAAGTGGATCTAGCAGTAGTGGGAAGTTTATATTCTGATTCTATGGCAGTCCAAATATCAAGACCTATGCCTTCTAAATGAATTTTCATTTTAAGTTTCCACTGAGCATAGTTTGTACCATTGAAGAAAGGTGCCTGTTAGTAGTAGCACCCTCTAGTCTATTATCTATAACTAGATTTTAGAAAGATAATTCAAAGAGATAAAAATTTAGAACTAACAGAAATTTAAGATCCTTAAAGATGAAACTAAAATCAGAGTTTAAAAACGAGTATTTCAAAAATCATTGAACAAAAACTAAACCTCTGATACCAAATGTTGGTTGGAGTGGACACTCAAGGGGGGGGGGGGGGTGAATTGAGTTCCAATTAAAATTTCTGTTAAAATATTGTCTAGTTAAAATCCCCTGATTTATAGAATAAGTTAAACTGTAGTGAATTTATAAAAATTGTAAATGTTCACTTCGCCTCTCAAATATTGATTAGGTCTCAGTTAATTTAACCACAAGATCAAACTAACTTTTAAATATAACCTATTGATTTACAATAAGTGTAAATACTTGCTAATTTAACTATCAAATTAGGTTCAAAATAGTTTTTTATTTAAAAGTAATAGAAGCGGAATAAATAAGTTATATGTTGTATACTTTAAACTTAAATAAAAGATGCATAGTAGATATAACAAGAGGTTTAGTCTCAAGCTGAGACTTAATCCTTTTAAATATATATAAATTTGATCCACACCCTGGATCGGGGTTAACAGCAGTTTTACAAAACTGTCCAGGCCACGCAGGGACCTCTACCACTGTTCTTCGTGGGAGACAAAACAAAGACCAGGTCACACAAGGACCTCTTCCACAGTTGACGTGGGTAAACAGAAGTAAAGAGAATTTGAGTGAGGATTTTGATATCCTCCAGTTCAGTGCAGGAGACAGTGTGTATAAAAATATACAGAGTACACCACACTGCTCAGAAGTTAATAAATAAATCACTTAGAGAAGATAGATGAGATTTTAGAAAGCTCTAGTGATTATCAATATATCTCTGGACTCGTTGGATTCAACAGGAATGCTTATGAGTCCTTCTCTGGTTTTTCTATTGAAAAACAGAGTGTCGTAGTTCAGCTTGTCTACTTCAGGAGTGAGAAAGATATCTTGATTCGTCGTGTGTTCTTTAGCAGTATTGGATTGCACTCATGAGAGTTCTCTGAAGGACTTGGAATCTGCTTCTTGTTCAGGATTGTTATTCTTGTTTAGCATAGTGCACTCGGGTGTATGTAAGTTCTTCTTGTTGTTGCTTGTTTCTTATTACTTGTTCCACGTGTACTGCATCTCAGTCTTTCTTATATTCCACGAGTTCTGGCCATAGGAATTATTCCCTTTTCATAGGTACGAGATACGGTTTCCTGACATGCCAAAAACTATCATTAAATAACATTAATTGCATTAAAAACAACAAATATGACCGTTAGCATTATTTAAATAATATTGAAAAAAACTTAAGAAACAGTGTCACATTGATTATTGAAATGGTGTATTCTTCACGGTATGTGGTTCACGGTATGAGCTTCACGGTGTGAGCTTCACGATGTCTAGTCACGGTGTCTGGTACACGGTGAGTCCTTCACGGTGTCTGGTCACGGTGTCTGGTTCAGGGTGAGTCCTTCACAGTGTCTGGTCACGGTGTCCGGTTCACAGTGAGTCCTTCACGGTGTTTGGTCACAGTGTCTGGTTCACGGTGAGTCCTTCACGGTGTCTGGTCACGGTTTCTGGTTCACGATGAGTCCTTCACGGTGTCTGCATACTTGAAAAAATATCTGTATTTGAACTAAGACAATGATATGAAGAATATGGATTAAGGTTAATCATTAGAGAGTAAGATAATATGAATCATAAATATAATGGTGTGATAATATATGTGAGAATTGTGATCATGCATAAGGCTTGTAAATAATAAAGAGAGTAATTAACATCCATAATCTCTGTTATTATAAAAACATGATGTGTAGCTATTATTGATATTGAAGAACATTAGCAAGATGTGCAATGAAGATCGAGATTAATTAACAGTCAAGAGATTTGTGATCATTAAAACATGATTAAAACATGAGGAGTTCCACAGGTTCTTTCATGGTTTTGTTATATGTTGTAATAAGTGTGCTTCAATTACGAAGTAATAAAAATTTATGTAAATTATGGGTCGTTATAGTTGGTATCAAAGGAAAGGTATAGTCAACCATTGGAAACTATGATGTGAAAACCTTAGTAAGAAACCTAAGGATGTGTCTAAGCATAGAACACAATCTTAGTGTTTTATGCCATGAATAACCTATGATAACACCTTAAGTGTAAAATTTTATTCTTGATTATGTGGTTTTCCTATTATAATCAGTGTTTCTCACACTATTATTCTTGGTTTTAGTCAATGGCTAGAACCTGAAAGAACCGTGTTAATGTGGAATGCGACGGAAAATGCAATGATTCTCCCCCTAAGCAACCAAACATTATGGGAGATGGAATGAAAAATCTTGTAGCCATGCCCACACAACTTTCACAAGCTATGAATCATGCAGGACTTCCAAACGAGCAAAGGAAGGAGAATCATTTTGTTGAATCCTTCATGAGACAGTTCCCACCTTCATTCAGTGGGTCTTCTGATCCATTAGTGGCTGAAAAATGGATCAGTACCACTGAAAAGATATTTTCAGTTCATTAATGTTCTGAACATGATAAAGTCATCTTAGTAGTGTATCGTTTGGAAGGAGATGCTGATAAATGGTGGAATATTATTAAAAATATGAGGCAAAGGGATGAAATTGAGTCCATGGAATGGGATGAGTTCAAGAACTTATTTTTCAATAAGTACTTACCTCGTATTCTTCGAACAAAGATGGAGAAGGATTTTCTTGAAATGAATTAAAAGGATGATGAATCTGTTTGTACCTATGAATGTTTTTTACAATACTTGCAAGGTACGCTTATGGTATTATTATCAAACCTAAGAGTAAGATCGATCGATTATTTAGGGGTTTAAAACCAAGTCTTCTAAGGGTGTTAGCCATAAGGGACTTCAATAGCTACGAGAAAATCATTCGATGTGCTCTCAATGTTGAGATGGATATTGGAGTAACCCATCAGTCATATGGGTTTGGTAAGAAGAGGAAAATGGAATTCAAAGGAAAATATAAAGAGTACACGGGAAAGAAGACGAGTTTTCCCTTATGCTCAAAGTGTGGAAAGAAACATGGAGGGAGTTGTCTTAAATGGAAAAATAAATGTTTCAAATGTGGAAAGGAAGGTCATCGGGCATTTGAATGCCACAATGATGAGATGAAGATGTCTAGTGATGCAAACAAAGAAAAGGCTACTCATAGTGCACCTCCTACACTTCAATGTTACATGTGAAAAGAAATGGGGAATTATACCAATCAATGCCCTAATCCAAGGGTTGTTGATGATGATCAACATCAACAAACTCTTAAGTCTAAAGACAAAGGAAAGTCACATGCAATTTCTATCAGTGATTTGGAGTACGATAACGAAGCGGTGAAAGGTACACTTACCATATACTCTAAAGTAGAAAATGTTTTATTTGATTCTGGATCCACCCACTCTTTTATTTCTAAAGAATTTTCTAAGGGTATCATCGTATTACCTCAACAATTAGATGTTGAGTTAGCTATGACAACCCCTAATGGCACAACAGTCACATCAAAAGTTTATAATTTTTCTCTGATTGAAGTTTGTGGGAAAGTTCTTCCTAAAAATCTTATGATCCTTTCTATAGTGGAATTTGATGTGATTCTTGGCATGGATTGGATTTCTCTATATGGTGCTCATATCAATTCCCAAAGAAGGGAAGTCACATTTCATATTCCAGATCAATCTATGATTGTCTATCGATGCAAGGATGAACATAACCTTCCAGTGGAAATTTCTTCCATCTTATGGGTCTTGATTCCACTAAATGAAGGTTATATATCTCAAATGGTTAGTGAGAAACTCATGATTAAAAATATGCCCATTTTATGGGAGTTTGAAGATGTCTTTCTGGAGGAATTTCCAGGTCTTCCACCAAATCGTGAAGTTGAGTTTTCAATAGAACTCGTACTGGGTGCTTTAACTATTTCAAATACACCTTATAGAATGGCCCCAATTGAGTTGTAGGAATTGAAGAAGCAACTCCAAGAGAATCTTGATAAGGCATTCATACGCCCTAGTGCGTCACCTTGGGGAGCACCAGTTCTGTTTGTTAAGAATAAAGATGGATCAATGAGACTCTGCATTGATTATCAAGAACTTAACAAGATCACTATCAAGAACAAATATCCTCTCCCGTGCATTGATGACTTATTTGACCAGCTACGCGGAGCTCAATACTTTTCCAAGATTTATCTTCATTATGGGTATCATCAATTAAGGTTAAAGAGGGAGGATATACCAAATACTGCTTTCCGTACAAGGTATGGACACTATAAATTTATAGTGATGCCATTTGGTCTTACTAATGCCCTGCTATCTTCATGGATCTGATGAATAGAGTCTTCAGAGACTATCTTCATCAGTTTGTGGTAGTCTTTATAGATGATATTCTTGTCTATTCAAAGAGCAAGTAAGAACATGAAGATCACTTGAGAATTGTATTAAAGACCCTAAGAGAGGAGAATCTTTATGCCAAATTTACCAAGTGTGAATTTTGGCTTCAAAAAGTTTCTTTTTTGGGTCACATAATCTCAAAAGAGGGGATATCTGTTGATCCACCAAAAATAAAAGTTATCAAAAGATGGTTGAGACCAACAAAAGTAACTGAGATCCAATGTTTTCTTGGTTTGGATGGATATTATCAACGTTTTGTGAAAGATTTTTCACGATTATCTAATCCACTCACCAGGTTGACTTGAAAAGGAGTTAAGTTCGTGTGGATGGAGGAATGTGAAGAGAATTTCAAGGAGTTGAAAAGAGGGTTATCCAATGCACTTGTGCTCACACTTCCTTGTAGTGGAGAATGGTTTTTGATCTATAGTGATGCATCCAAGAAGGGGATGGGGTGTGTTCTTATGCAAAATTATATGGTTATAGCTTATGCCTCACAACAGTTGAAAATCCATGAGCAAAATTACCCAACTCATGATTTGGAGTTAGCTACGGTAATATTTGCATTAAAAATTTGGAGGCATTATCTTTATAGAGAAAGGTGTGATATTTATACTGATCATAAAAGTTTAAAGTATATTTTCACACAAAAGGAGCTGAATATGTGCCAAAGAAGATGGTTGGAGCTGATTAAAGATTATGACTGCTCAATTCATTACCACCCTGGGAAAGAAAACAAGGTGGCAGATGCATTAAGTCGACAAGACCATGATATCTTATACATGATGAGGATCATAAAAGATCCAACATTTATGGATTTACAAAGGATGGATCTTGGAATTATAATGAAAGGGGAAAAATCGCATCTTTCTGAAATGAATGTTCAACCATCTATACATGTGAAGATTAAAGATGCATAGAAAGAAGATGCCGAGTTACAAAGGAAGGTGAGAAATGTTCCCGAATTAAACCTTGATTGTGATGGGATAATAATGTTCAGGAATCGTGTTTGTGTTCCTCCCATCCCCGATTTAAAGGAGCTGCTAGATGAGGCTCATAGTTCTTAATTCTCTATTCATCCTGAAAGCATGAAGATGTATAGGGACCTGAAAGAGTACCTCTGGTGGGATGGCATGAAAAGAGATGTTACTGAATATGTCTCTTGATGCTTGGTTTGTCAGCAAGTTAAAGCTGAGAGACATAAGTCTAAGGGAATGTTACAACCATTACCCATACCAGAATGGAAATGGGAAAACATCACTATGGACTTTGTCACTGGACTTCCTAAAATATCTAAAGGCAATAATGCTATCGGGGTCATAGTTGATCGTCTTACAAAGTCTGCACACTTCATTTCTATTAGAGAGTATTTCTCTCTAGATCATCTTGCTAGGATATATGTAAAGGAAATGGTAAGATTTCAGGGAGTACCACTTTCTATTATATCTGACCAGGATCCGAGGTTTACCTCAAAGTTCTGGTGAAGTCTTTAGCATACTCTGGATACTGAGTTGAGTTTCAGCACTGCTTATCATCCTCAGACACACGGTCAATCTGAGAGGACAGTTCAAACTCTAGAAGATATGTTGAGAGCTTTCTCTATGGATTTCAATGGTGGTTGGGATCAACACCTACCATTGGTGGAATTTTCTTTTAATAATAGCTTTCACTCCAGTATTCAGATGGCTCCTTATGAAGCTCTCTATGGAAAGAAATTCAGGACTCCAACTGCTGGAATGAAGTTGGGGAAAGAAAGCTATTAGGACCTAATCTTGTTGATGATATGGTAGAAAAGATCCAATCTATTAAACAACACATAAGAGCATCTCAGAGTCGAGAAAAAAGTCATGACGACAACCGAATAAAAGACTTAGAGTTTGAAGTGGGTGATAAAGTGTTCTTACGAATATATCCTTAGAAGAGAGTAATGAGATTTGGGAAGAAGGGAAAGCTGAGCCCTAGATATATCTGTCCTTTCGAAATACTAGATCATGTTGGGAAGGTAGCTTACCGATTGGCGCTTCCACCGAATCTCTCCCATGTTCACGATGTGTTCCATGTATCTCTCCTGAGAAAGTACATACCTGATCCTTCACATGTACTCAGCTCAGAAGTTGTACCACTGGAGCAAGATCTTTCTTATGAAGAACAGCTGATAGAGATTTTGGATCGTAGGGAAAAATTCCTATGAAACAAGACCACTCACTTGGTGAAAGTTTTATGGAGGAACCACCAATTAGAAGAAGCTACATGGGTGCTTGACGATATGCTAAGGGAGAGGTATCCTCATCTGTTTGTTACAAAGTGACGAATTTAGAGGGTGAAATTCATTTTAAGGGGGGTAGAATGTAACACCCGAGACATTTATGAGAAATATTCTGTTTTTATGTTATATAAATCAGGAAATGAATCTTTCACTACACACAACAATATCTTGTCTTGCTTTACACGCAATCACGACCTTCCTCGATAGCTTGTGTCGTACGTAATACCGAGTTTCACAAAACAACGATATTCTATTAAAATATTATTAAAACGAGCCGTTATGAATAGTAATAACTAAATTTTGAAATTTTGTAAATTTTATTTTTCAAAATGGACTTCATTTTTGGATTCGGAATATCGAAATTAGCCTAGGGTGAGATTTTGGTATTTTTCTGAAAACATTCAATTTTTAATAGTGAAAACACTGGGTTACTATTTAAAAACTGACTTTTTATTTAAATAATTATTTATTTTACTTAAATTTATCTTAGGTCAAAATTGATACATAATACATATATAAGTTGAAAGTAATTCATTGGATTCATTTTATAATAATTTTAGATATATAATAATTTTAGATATATAATAATTTTATTGAACTTTTGACCATCTTTTACCCACCTCCTATGAGAATTTTCAAATTTACATAAAACTTAATTTTACCACTTCTGTGAGCGGAATTTCAAAAATCCGAGAGACACGGCTGATTTTAGTATATAAAATGTGGTTCAATGAGATGAAAATAATTTTTGGTTAATAGTAACTTTTTATTTATTTTTACCACCGTTAAAAGTAAATAGGGTAATTAAGGGTAAAAATGATATTATTATTATCCTAAAACATGTCCTAATTCGATTGGATAATTGTAATTTGACCAAAAACAACCTTAGGAATAAAATATGACCATTTAGGCCCAAAAGGATTAGATTAGGACATTTAATATTAATTTATTTAAAGAAGGGTTAAAATAGATAAAATCAAAGTTTAATAAGTAAATAATTTTTAATATAGGGTTATCCATACGATAAATTCGACTATAAATATTCATTAGAAATCTAAAACAATTTCCTACATAATGGTATTTTATTTTTAATTTTTAGACTTTAAACAATTTAATTTATTTATGACACAATGATAATGCAGTAATTATATTATTAATGAAATATTGACATAATTGATGTTATAAATACTCAAATAAATGTAATTTAAAACTTTTTATGAATTAGAATAATTTTCTATGTTAATATGACATGTTATTATTGATTTAAGTAACTTTTTTGAACTAATATTTATCTTATGATTTTTACAAAAAATCAATTACCAAATAGTGTCAAAATTGACATAAAATAGTTTTTAAAAAATATATTATATTATTAATTGTTATTTTATTCTTAAAAATCTAAGGTTCGGATAAATGACTTAGATAAGGATATATATATTAATAATAAACAACTTGGGGTTCGTTTTGCTTGTTATGGTATGCTTATTAACCTTATAGTGTAAGAAAACAAGAAGACATGGTAAAAGTTAAATTATCTAACTTAAAGTTAAATCTAAATGATAAGGTTAAAATAGTAACCTACACTTGTCAAAATTTTATTTTATGAGAGGATTTCGACCATCCCAACCTTAGATCCTAAATAAATCAATTTGGAGCTATGAAAAACCGAATATGACTTTATAATAAAATAATATTTTTAGTTTTTCCTAAGGTGCCCCTCTCCTGCCTTATAAAAGGGAACCTCCTCCCTCTCTTCCTCACACCACTTTGAGCTTTCAAGCTCCACCAAACCTGGCCAAATTATCCTCTACACTTCCCTAGAAACATCCTAGAGGTCCTGGTTTTCTTCAAAGACCAATTTTAGTGCCCTAAAAGGTGGTCTCAAAGATGTGCTTCAAAGAAGAGGTAATGTCCGTTACCGATTATTTCAAATTTATTTCTTCTTCCACTTATTCTTCTTTAGTTGTTTCATTATGAAATAATAAAATCAGTATAACTAATATACTTATATGTTATTATAACTATGAAACAACCCTATTTCACCATCTATCCATCCTACGGAAAATGAAATCACCGCGTGTGCGTACGTACGAAATACCGTCTCCACGCCGTGGTGTAATCTATTTTCCACCACCAACTTACTTGGATGGGTATAATGGTGCAAATAAATAACTATATATGATTATTTTAAAGTGTTATTGATTCTGAAATAGTATACATACACTCCAATACAATTCCACGATCGTGGGAACGATATCATTACTCATGCGTACGTACGGAATACCGTCTCCACGATGTGATGTGACTCATTCTACATGATCTTCATTGCATAATGATTATATAAATGAATTGAATGAATTAATATGATATATATTATAGTAATACCATTCTGGAAATGAGGTATCTATAACCTAAAAATAAGAATAAGAATTTATTCAACAAAACACGCATAAGAACAAAAAGCAATAACCCCCCAAATAACAAGTAACAATGAAATATTAGTAATAAGAAGCTAAGAATATGACCATATATGATATCAAAAAAATAAGTATCATTCTGGAAGAAGTAAATAACATTATTTATATCAATATACAGGTGGTTCAGACACTTACGAAGCAAATCAGACCTAAGGTAAGGGAAAATCTCACAATCTCATTTTTATCTGAGATTGTTTATACATCAGAATTTACTGGGGAATATTTATCATCCACATCCATGTTTCCTCAATATGAAATATTATTTCCATCAACCTACAATTTTTTAAATCCAATTTTACCCTTCGGTGAGTTTTTAGTAAAAGATATCAAAAGAATATTTTTTCGTTTTTCGTACGAGGTACTTTTTGACTTTTCCGACATAAGTATGAGAAGAATGTTTTTTTAACTTATACGGCATGAATTGATTTTTAAAACCTTATTTCCAAGAAGCTTACTTTACTAGTTTTCAAGTTTATTTTTAATAAACTTCTTTTAATTTAAAATTTTATGACATGTTATGAAATGAAAAATGTTTTTGAAGTAGAAAGGATATTTTTCTCAAGAATGAAGTTCATGTGTTTTATCAAAATTATTTTCCATATAAGATAATATGTAGTTCTGTTTCTATACCTATTTTTAAATTTATTTGATTATGTTATGATGGAATTATTTTTATGATGTCCTTTTATCTTATATGGATTATGTTATGATGGTATGATGTTTAAGAATCCCATTCTTATTACACGGGTTATGCAATGATGTATGATTTTTGATTTTGTGGCACACATAAGAATGGTATAATTATAAGATTTGTGGGACCTATATCTCCCTCCAATTCATTGGGTAAAGATTTATATCTCATGAGATAGACATGGCTGGAATGGAAGGTTAAACCGGTTCAGTGAAACAGGACTGAAACGAGGAGTGAGCTCGGTTCAAAAATGGACTTTGTCTGCTTTGATAGTCTTGGCTATGAGTATTGACTACTAAGAAATGATTCTCTATGATTATGTGTGTATGACACAATGTTTCATGTTTTATGTTTTGATTATTGGGATTACATTTCAATACTACGATTTATCCCATGTTATGAAATTATGATCTCTTTTGCAGGTTAATATTTCCAAATTGCTATGTTCTTATGAATATGATGTGATTGATATTTCTTTTGTTTACCCTTAATGAGAATTTGAGCTCACCCTTTTGTATGTTTTGTTTCCCCAGGTCAGGAAGAAGGTTATTAAGTAGGATATTCCAAAATGGACTCTAGATATGATGAAATAAATGGGAGACAGTGTAGATGATTTATGAACCAGTTGTTTATGTTTCCAAATTTCTAAAGACACTATACCTATACGGTCATTTCATGGTTTTGTTATATGTTTTAATAAGTGTGATTCAATTATGAAGTAATAAAAATGTTTTTAAAGTATGGTTCATTATATATTTCTTCTCTATGCTTCTGTATTTTATATTTAATACATACCTTTATACTTTTCATGTTGTGCAAATGTGATAATTTCATTTGAGGAAGTGTGGACTACCACCCCCTCAAGTGATGTGACTCGTTTATGCAATACATGGAATGTATAAATAATGAAATTAATGAACTTATGTGACCTATATAACATATATATTATACTTGAATTATAATATATATATATCTCATTTAGTTTTAATTCCATTAATGTGACAAAGAAATGAAAGTAGTGTTCATATGTACGTACGGACTACCGTCTCCATGAACGGTGCATTTCATTTTGTTACCTCCGAATGTTATGGAATAGTATAAAATGAATATATACCGGATATATATGATATTTAACTCACTTATACTATTCTGTAGATGGGGTAATTATAACTTCATGAGAAATTCTTTTCAAACAAGTTCATTTTTGATTCATGTACCGAACATCGACAAAAATGTCTGATATGAACTCACATTATTAACTAATTATTATAACATTATAATATGTGACATGAATTGAATAATAAACATTAAAGGAGGTACTTAAACAATTATAAATTGACCAAATTTTATTATTCAGGAATATAAATAAACGAACAAGACAAGTCCGACTTGAGGTAATGGATCCTACCTCTCTCTTCTTTTTAAGTACTATCTTTTATGTCATATCTTTTAAGCTCACATTTATTATGTTTGGGGATGTTATTTTATATTACTCTTTCTATAAATTTTATGTTAATATTATGAGATACTCTATTTGATCTCATAAATCCATTTTTGGAAGTTTTATGTGGCGCCGTTAGGCTGCCGAGTTTTCGTAAGGGATTTTTCATCTCACTTTTATTCCTGTGAGATTTTTGCTACATTTGCCACCATTTACTTTGAGTGGTGTATGTACTACCCATTATTCTACTCTTTGTGTAATATAATTTCGTTTATGAGTATTTACATCAAATTTTTATATTCCTTCTTTCATGGGGTGTACGTTTCGAAAGTTACCCAAGTCGGTAAGGGAACCTTTCACCCACCTCTTTTTAAAAGACTTATTTTGTTATGAATTTTAATTTACATCTTATTATGTTGGGATATGTTCTTATATATCCTTATTGATGTAAATTTTATGTCCAAGTGATGAGATACCATTTTCTCTCTCATCAAATCATTTTCTAAATTTTAAAGTGACATCGTTAGGCTGTAAAATTTTTGTAAGGGAACTTCTTAACCCAATTTCAACTCTTTTGGTTAAAACTCTACTTCTTGATTATGTCATTATATGAATATGTATGGATGACATCTGATTGTTTTACACCGAGTATCCACTTATATTTGGTGTATTTATATTTTTCACACATAATTATGTCATTTCTTTATCCTTGCTCTAATGGCATGATCCTTGATTGGGATTACATCTCAATTTCTTCTCATTGAGACATTTCTTAATGATATGCACTTTTATTCTTTTATAAAGTGTATATACAGCCCCTTTGACATTCCATATCCATATTATATCTATACTAAAGTCATTTAAATGTTTTGAAAATGGTCTACTTTCTTGTGGCTTATAATTTAAATGTTCAAAATGGAAAAGGACTCTTTTATTAAAACATTGTTTTAAATGGTTTTAAATATTTATTATTTTAAACATTTATCATCCATGTCCATGTTTTAAAAATGTTTTTAAGGATTAATTTATAGGGACATGAATTTTTTAAAACCCTTTCAAAAGTTTCTAAGTGGTATGGGACACTTTGATTCTAAAATATCTTTTAAATGTCTTATTTTAATATTTTCAAAGTATAAAGAGATTTTTCTATCATAGGGTTTTAATGATTTTATTAAATGTTTTTATTTATGATAATATCATGATGTGATCTCTTGTAATTAAAATTTGGAATTTTTTTCTTTCCTTTATAATTTTTTTATGTATTATGATTTTGTAATGGTACTTGTAAATTTGATGGGTGGTTACGTGATAAACCATATGACGGGTGGTGTCATGAATACTAGGACAGGTGGTTACGTTATAACCTCCAATGCATTGGGTATGGAAGTCAGCCGTATGGCTATTCTATTTAGTGAAATGTGTGTAATTTGACCGAATAGTTATTCCATTTAAGTATGTTTATGTCCCAAGTTACCTTTATATGTTATGTGTTATTTATATGGGTTTATGTTAATCTTTTGGTTACAAAGGATAAGTGATGATCTTTTATTCAATGAAGAGTATTTACTAATTCATAAAGGTGAAAAGTATTACTTTGATAATGTATTCATGGTTTAATTGTTGTTTTTAAAAAATAATAGTTTTCTTTCTTTATGTATCCTTTACTGGGCTTTTTATACTCGTCCCAAGTTTTTTGAAATGTTTTCCACAGGACTTAAAGATGAATAGGGTCAAAGATGGGATCAAGGAAAGACATGCTATCTAAAACATGGAACTAGACATGTTTCTTTTTAAGAGTTTTTATTTTATGGAAACTTAGTATAAGTGTCTACTTTGTAATATTTTGAGATGTAATAGTTATGTCCTAATTCTCTAAAACTCTAAACCTGAAAAGATCCTCTATGTGAATTATTCCTTTAATTCATGATTATGTAATGTTATAAGGCCAGGTCCTTATATTTATAGTTTAAAAGGACTTATATAGTTCTGCTACATATCCAACTCTGTGTAAACTCATATAACCTCCTCAATATATCTCCAAACAACATAAACTAGAAATTTATTATTATTTGAAGGAATATGTCCTTACAGGGTGTATCTCATTATTTCAAAGACCATAAAATAAGTATTGAAATTCAATAAAAGTATATTCGATAATCTATTAGAGGAATGAAATTACAATCACATACATTCCAGAAATTTTAGAGGAAGAAAACATGAAATTAACAAAAAAGGTACGTGAAATTATTCTATAGTGAAATGGGTGGCCTGCATTCTCACTATTATAAAGTAGGGGTATGAGTCTATAAAATTTAATTTTGTGGAAAAAGTCCAACAATTCAAATCCAATGAGTTAGGTCATTATGAAAATATTTTTACTATCCCAAAAGCTAATGAGGATAAATTCCAAGAGTGATCTATATGACCAAAGGAATAAAAAAATACCAATTTAATGACTATCTATAATATATATCTTGATAATTAATTAAAAACAATCGTTTAATTTTTAATTTTTAATTTCTTATAGTTTCATGATTCCAAATACACTACAATATCATGTAATTTTTAAATGATAATTAAATAACCACCTTGATAATTTTATTATTGAAGATATATTATTTTTTTATTGTATCCTATATATAATTTTAATGGAATGTTTCCATAGAAATTTTTATTAACCTTTATTTTGATGACTTTAATAATGGAATCAATTACTCTACTGAGAGGGAAAAGATTTAAAAAATTAAAATCACTTCATCCAACTTAATTATATCAACATATGTTCAATTATGAACACCATTTATAGTAAAAATATATATTATGAATCTATTTACCAAATAAAGTTAGATTCTTGGGATTAAAGGTTGTATAAAAACTCTATGTTTGGGATAATCCTATTATAACAACCCATATTTTATGAAACAGTAATACGTGATTCAATTAAAATACATTTCACATAGTAAAACATCATAGATCAATAAGTCTAGTTTATTTGAGAATTCGGTACATTTAATTACATCTTTAAACATGAATTATAACATCTTTCAGGGAAACTTCTTTAACATGATTGAGCATAAAAATGCATTGGATAATCGGTGGAAACATATAAGAAATGGATTATAAATAAATCCTCATAAGGGATTCAACATGGAATAACATGAAGATAATAATACATGTCTTACAATGAATATTAATGTTTCATAATGGAACATGAATAATAAGTAATGATATAGATTGATAATCATAACCTAGAAAATGTGGAAACAATTTATACATTTCATCATAAAATAGGTTAACGCTAAACCACCAAGAAATCATGGAGTATCAAGTCCCATAAGGAGATAAAGTACTCCACTATCCTATATTGACATATCATGATACTAAATATTACTCAATGCATTGGAGTACTATATAATTATAGTTACACCCCTCACATTCATTTCATTTTTATGCTTAAGTGTGCCACATAGATCATAAAACATGGATTCATTCATCCTAATAATTTATTCCAAAATCATTTATTATGGAGAAAATACATGTATGTCACTAGAAAGAAGTTATATGTGTATAAAAATTAACATGCATGATAGGAAATGGGTATAGAATTCACCACAAAATTAGTTTTCCATGCAAAATCATGGTGAAAATTTGGAAGCATAATGTCGTCACTTGAAAAAATATTAAAATAGGTTGATAAGAGAAAAATGGTTTCCTAATAATTTTTACATGAATTTGATAGTAATAGGGACATAGAACTACATTTTCACACAAATAGAATTAATATAAAAATGAATATTATAATAAAAAACTTGAATTAAAAGAGAAAGTAATGAGTGCTTATGAAATTTCTGCGTGGTAATGGGTATACATGGATGGGCTTAATGAGAGATAGAGGGGTATCTCATAATTTATAAATAGTAATGGAACTATGGGGAGGTTTTAAAACATATTCCATTATTATAAATGAAAAAAATAAAAAGGAATAACTAATAGGATATTCTTGAATAAATGTGAGAAAGAGAGGAACCAATTTCTTAAGAGCATGACACCCAAATCTTAAACAGGGATTCATGAGAGATTTAAGGAACCTAGGGAGTTTCCAATAGAGAGGTAGGAAGAGTAGGTCCATACTATATGGATTTTGAGGGATGTGAACTGGGTGCTTTGTAGACTTATGTAGGAAAGTGAGGGATTTCTTAAATATTTATGTTTTGGACTCTACAAACTAAAATATTACCAACCAAAAAAATTCCCATGGATTTTTAAAATGGTATTGTATAAAGTGTAGAGGAATTTATTATTTTATTAGGAAATGAGACAAAATATTTAAATATTACCCTTTCTTATGTAGTGGTGAGTCACTCTTTTAAAGAAATGAATTAAAAATCATAAAATATATTATATATTTTGTAGGACTCATAATTTTATTATAAAATTAGTAAAAAACTAAAATCAAATAATTTTATGGTAAAAAATATATTTTCCCAAGGATAAAAATTATATTATTTATGACATAAGTTTTTAGTCATTATGATGTTATGAAATAAAAATATATTTATATCGTATTAAATTTTTACCTAAAAATTCTAATGTCTAAAAGAATTATGAAAAATACACCATTGGATAATTTAAACAATCTAAAAGAAAAAGAAATATTTATTTTCTCTAAATAGTTTTCCAAATTTCTGAATTTTTTTTTAAAATAAAATGAACCATTTCATTGAAAAATGATACATTTTATGACAATAACAATTTTTGAACCCTTATAAAATGTACATTTCACATAATAAAACTTAATATGACCATTTATACTTAATAAAATATATTTAATAATAATATTTTATTAAAATTATATTTATTTCAAAAAAATATTAATTACTTTAAATAAAACACTTAATTCAATTAGATTATTACTCAAAAATACAATTTCTGTTTAATTCAATAAAAATGAAATACATTTTCAAAGATAAAATAAAAATAACATATTCATATTTTAGGGTCATGATACATATACCTTTAATACATAGACTTATTACTTAAGAGTAATCTTTTGGATGGTGATACTTTCATTGGGTTATTCGTAGAATATGGTTTAGACCATGATTCGATGAGCTTGATCATCTCTTGTAAAAGTTTTTCCTCTTACTTTAGTTTTTGTATCTCATATTGGGATTGGTCAAGGTGTAAACCAAATGATGTTATATTCTTTAGATGATTTGATAAATGGGATTCTTATAAAATGATTCTAATAGTTGAACCCATCACTTCGATTATCTCTGTCAATTTGATTTGTTAAAAGCCCTATATTTATAAAATCATGTGAGCACAATTTAATGGATATATTATCAATGCTAAAGATTTTTAATTGTATTTTGAATCTAATTTTATATAATAAAACTAAACAAGTGAATGTGTTTTCTATTACTATAATACATAATAAAACATTGAATCATAAATTAAAATTATTTATAACAGTCCAGGATGTTACAGTCACCCCCTTGAGAAATTTCTCCCTCAAAGTTTTCATTTAATCCCCTAAAAAATATGAGGGTAATTAAGTCTCACCACTTCCTCTAGTTCACTTGTTTCTTCTTTAAACATGTGGTTTCTCCACGAAAACTTGAAACGTTCATTGTCTTAATTCCTAGAATGATGTGTCTCTGATATATGTTTATCAGTTTCTCCTCATCGTAGGAAATATCATTCTTTAGTGGTTCCACCTCTAGATTGAGAAATTGTGAGGGGTCACATATATACTTACTCAAGAGTGATACATGGAATACATTATGAACTTGATATAGGTTTGATGGGAGGGAAAGACTATAGGACACTACTCCAATGCGATCAATGATCTCAATGGGTTTTATTAATCTTGGACTAATATTTCCCAACATCCAAAATATTATTACTTTATTCAATGGAGATATGTAGAGGAAGAGTATATATCGAACATCAAACTCAAGGTATCATCAAAGATTTTCAGCACAAATCTTCTATCGAATCTAACCATCCTTGATGTGATTATGAATGGTCATAACCTTCTCCATCATTTCCTCAACAATTTCTTGACTTAGTAGTCTTAATTCCCCAACTTCATCATAACATGAAACTGTTTTTCACATCTTACCATAATAGGATTCATAGGGAGAATCTGGATGTCAGAGTGTAAAAAATTGTTGTAGGGAACTCAACCAAGAACAGGAGTTGATTCCATCCTCCTTTGAAGTCTATTTAGCATTATCTCTACATGTCTTCATGTTTCGGGATAGTCCACTAATATTGTCCTTTATTTTGAGGGTGATATCTAATTAGGAAGTTCAACACTATATTTGGAGTGTGCCAGAGACTCCTACATAACATAAATGTCAATATTTTATTTCAATCAGATACAACCAATAGTGGTACATCATTCAACATAACCACTTCTGTGATGTATATCTTTGAAATTATATCAAGTGATAATTACTCTCTTATAGAAATGATGTGTTCAATATTTATAAATCGATCCACCAAATCCAATATATAATTATTTCCACTTGGTGTCTTTTGTTGATCAGTGAAAAAATCCATTGTGATGTTTCCCCATATCCATGTAGATGTGGGTAAATGATCCGTCATCCCATTTGATTTTTTCCTTTTTTCTTTCACTTCAGAAACATAAGACATATTGATGTATATTTTATGATCTCATTCTATATTTTTTCCTTCCAATATTTTTCTCGGAGAAATCGATGCATCTTTGTTCTTCTTGGGTGGATGGGGAAGGTTGAGCTATGTGAATCATCCAAAATCCCCTTTAACATCAGATTTGATAGTACACATATTCATGAACCAAATATAAATATCCAATCATCATTATCATTTAACTATGGGGATTCTATTTCTATTATAACTTCCAATTTCTTCTAAATCCCTAAATAATCCCATTGATAATCCTTTATCCTCTCTAGAAGAGATGGGTGATAAATTATTTTGGAAAGGATTGATATTGTTCATTCTTTTTTGAATTTAATGTCCATCCTTTTAAAATCTAAGAAAATCAAAACCCTCACAATTCTCATCAAGAATATAATTGTTGGATCCTTTCTATATAGAATGTTTTCCATTTTATTTTCATTCTTGGGACGATAAGGGATTCTCCAGTCAAAGTCTTTGATCAGATCGAGCCATTTTAGTTGGTGTATATTCAACTCCTTCTATATTAATATAAACATGATCCATTTATGATCCTTATATATTTCACACATCTCCCCCAAAGAGATAATGATGCAATATATTTATATAAAATAACACTTCATCAAACTCTATATCATGTTTTTGGTAGCTCTACTCTTAGAAATTCAATTTTCTTAAAGCATAGTTAATGACTATGTCAGTTTTAATCAACAAACATCTCAATATCTTCTTCAAAGAATCGCTAAATACCATGAAATGATCTCCACTTATGGGTAGTGTGATAACATGCACAGTGATAAGCCTTTATTTTAACTCCTTGAATATCTCTTAACATTCATCATTCTAATAAAACATTCCACCCTTCTGAGTTATCTTAGTAAGAGGGTTTTACAATCAAGAAAAATTTATCACAAATCGGCGATAATCCCTACTAACCTATGGAAATAATGGGTATCTGTCATAGATGTTGTTATTGACCATATTTTAATTCCATAAGTCCTTCAAGGGTCCATAGATATCTCATTTATTCTGATGATATTCCCTAATAATGAGACTTCCATCAACCATAACTCACACTTGCTATACTTCCTACAAATATTATGCTTTTGTAATGTCTTTAGCTAAGTGTTCAAAATCTTATCATGCTCATCCTCTATCTTAGAGTATATTAGAATATCATCTATAAATACTACCTAAAATTTGTCATGGATTTCCCTAAATAATCTATTCATCATGTCTAGGAAAAGTTCTGGAGAATTATTGATTCTAAAAGTCATTACTAAGAACTCATAAATCCCATACCTTGTACAAAAAGTAGTATTGGTGATATCTTCCTTCCTCACCCTATCATGGTAAAATCTTTACCCCAGATCCACCTTGGAGATATATTGTTCTCCACATAGATGATCAAAAAATCCATCCATCTATGAAAGGGGATACTTTTTCTTTATCAGGATCTTTTTGTGCTCAAGACAATTGATGTAATGGAGCACTGACTCATCCTTCTTCTGGATGAATATGACTGGTGCACCCCATGGTGAAGAACTTATGAATATTATGTTTTATCCATATTCTCTTTTAGTTGATTATTTATCTTATCAAGTTCCATAACAACCATTCTATATGGACTCTTTGATAATGGTAATGCCCTAGGTATATAATAATGATTCAAATTTCATCATCCCAACTCAGGAGGACCATGAAATTCCTTGTGAAACACATCATAATATTCCCTCACAATGGGAATTTCATCAAGGATGATATTTTACTTAGAATTAATAATTTAATATAGATATTATTTCTCATATGGAAATAATATCCAGGATTTTGATGATGGTTCTAAATAAGATTCAACCTTCTCCTTGAATTTGTGCAGAATCTAAGGACGATTTGGAATATGGAGAGTGATTCCAATATCACATCATTTTATGTTGGTTCAATAAAGGGAAAGCCAATCCATTCACATAATTTAATCAAAATCCACAAAAGGTACTATGAAAAGGTTCACAGGAAAATTCATCTTATGAACATTTACGTGAGATAAATTATATAGTTGGGATATAATAATTTTTCCATTTTTCATGTTCACTTACCACTCTACTTCCATTATTTTAGGTGGTGTTTTCATATTTATACAAAATATCATGATATAAAGGAATGTGTAAAACTAGGAGAAAAAGTACAATATATATAATTTACTGAATAACTAATGTACGTATCACAACATCATTGTCTGGATTCACTTTGGTGGTAGTGATGGAAAAATATCACCTTTTATGCCTTGGAGGTTGTTGTTTGTCTCTTAAAAATAGTGTCATAATGCATTAGTTTTGAAAATTAAATTGTTAAATTAAGTTGTATAAATGAAAAAAAACTCTAAGGGTTGACTAGATCATTAATTTCTACAATTTTAATAGTAGGTTTCTCTTACCGGTAATAACTTCCTAGTTTCCCATCCATCATGCACCTAAATCATTTTCTTGTACCATTTAGGAGGTTAACAATGTTTTTCTTTCTATACCTTTGGCATGTAGGATGTTGAAAATTCATGGAACCATTATATATCTATATTGGGAAACCAAAATTTATCTATACATTATTATTTTTATCCATATGATACCCTTTTGATTCATCAATTTCAATTTTATCTTTGAGGGAACATTAGACAATTTCCTTATAGTTATCAACACCAAAGATCACTAGGGCTTCTGTTGGATAGGTTTTGGACTACCAAAGAAGTTTTCGACACGAATTTATGGTTAATGAAAGATATATATCCATATAATAAAATCATTCTCATGTTTTACTTGTACTTCTGGATAGATTTTTCATATTTATTATTATTATTAAGAAACTCCATTTCAATTAAAAATTATAGGGTGCAGGTAAAACATTTATCGATTTTATTTTTCATAAATCCATCCATTCCCTCTCCTAAATATCATTATAAGGATATGTATTTTATGGAAATTACTACCAGTATTTATCATTATCTTAAATATTATAAACATCCAGCAAAACCTTCTCTTTTTAATAACATTGAATGATGTATAAGATCATTTTAATAACATTGATCCACTTCTAAATGATTAAGGGTTCATGTGCCCCGATGAATGTTGGAGTCCATTGGTTCATGAAGCTCTCAATTATAGATTTTCCCTCTTAAGGGTTTTTTTATTACCGTCATGATAAAATATTTCTATCTAGAACATGTGTCTACGGAGAAAGTATCATCCATAAGTATGTGAATCCTACTCCCATCGGGCAGGGTATCTCTTTGGTGCAGTCATCTTATTCCACTTGAATTTGACTTTTACCTGAATCCTTCTATTTTAATTCATTTTATAGAATAAACTGAAAATTAAGGGTAATTATATATAACTTTTAAACACATAAATTGATATTAACTGAAATTAAAGTGCTAAAATATAACTTACATGTATTTTTTTATCTTATGGATTTATAGCCTTATGTCTTTGTTATCCATGATAATTTTTCTATCATAAACTATTAGGGAAATTTTTCATAATCCATTAATAATAGTTCACAATGAGCTTATGAATTTCCAAATCATATCCTCCTAGAGTGTCAAACCAGTTGTGTAGTAAATACCATTTTAATTTAGCAGGTTACCCCATGTCAAGCCCATAACACCTTGTCAAAGTTGTTACTCCTAGGTAAACATGTCTTAGAACAAAATCAACATGTATTATCTTTATAGGGATGAATTTTCATAATAAAAAACATACTATATGCTAACAATAATTTAGGGATGTTTTTTATAAATAGTCTAATCCATGGGGATTTTGATATAGTTTTCAAATCATAATTCTATAAATATATAAACAATTTCTTTGATACTAACTATAACAACCCTTATAGTTTTATGAATTAATAAATGATTTAATTATGTAAAATTAATATCAATATTAACCATATTATCTATATGTATTGTGTCTTTTTTAATTAGGTATATTGCATTACTACTTTAAACATGAATTACAACATCATCACTGAAAACTTCATTAACAAGCATGAGCATAAAAATGAATCAAATTATCTATGGAAATTCATTAGAAAGGGGTTTTCCATAAATAAAAATACGGGAATAAACATTGAATAAAACAAAGATAATAATACATGTTTGATATTGAATATCAATGAGGCATAGAAGAACATGATATAACATGATAATCATAATATGTAAAACATGGAAACAACATTAAACACTACATCATTAACATAGGTCAAGGATAAAATACCAAGACATCATGGTGGAAAAATTATAACCCAAGAATCAGGTACACCCCTTTTCTAACATGATGTATCATGATTCTAAACATTTACCAATGCATTAGAGTTATATATAATTATGGGCGCACCCATCACATTCCATTCATTCTCATGATTATGTGTGCCACATATATCATAAAACATGGATCAGTTCATCATCACAATTTATTCAGTGATCATAGATTTTGGAATACATAAATGTAGGTCACTAATAAAAAGTTATATATTGGTAAAAGTGATCAACTTGGATAGGTAATTGGTATGGTATTCACAAAACAATTTGTTTAGCATGGGAAATCATGATGAAAATTCTATAGCATAACGAAGTCACATAAATATTCATAGAATTTGGTTTATTATTGAGAAATTGGACTCCCATAATTTTAAAATGGTGTGTAAAATAATAGTTACCTAGAAGGACATGTCCACTCATAAGGAATTATATGATAAAGGCACATGATAATAAATAAGCATGAATAAAAAAAAGGAAAATGATGCTTCTAAAAGATCAGCATGGTTACAAGTGTACATGGGAGGGAATAATGAGAGAGATTGTGGCCTCTCATCATTAATCAGAAATATAATTTGGTATAGGTGTGAAAACATACCACTAAATTTGGAATAAGAAAATAAAAAGGAATAACACATAGGATATTCTTCAATAATATTGATTAAGAGAGGATCCCTTACCTTATGAGTATGAATCCAAAAGAATGAATGGGGATCCTTGAAAGCTTGGGAGGATTTGGGAGGATTATAAATATGGGATAGAAGTGTAAGGTGATTCTTTATTGATTTTGAATGAAGTGGAGTTTGTGTTTTTGTAGGTTTATATAGGAAAATGGAGTCTCTTGTTTAATATTTACGTAGTTAACTCTACAACAAATATATTTCAAACCAAAAAACCATCCAATTGGTTTTTTCACAGGGTGTTTGAACATTTGGTTATTGTTTCATTATTTTATTAGGAAAATCTCAGATCATAATAAAGTAATTTCTTTTTTATTTAGAGGAGAGTCACTATTTTGAAGAAAATATTTTAAAATCATAAAATATATTATATATTATAAAGGATTCATAATGGAATTATAAAAAATTAAAATAAAATAAAAACACATTATTTTAATGGAAAAATATTTATTTGGCCAAGGATACCAATTATAGTGTTCATTAAATCATTTTTTGTTCAATATGATGTCCTAGAAAACACCGTATATTTATAAGGTATTTAATTTTTACCCTAAAATTCCACTATCTCAGAAAATTATGAAAAAATCACAATTTGATAATAAAAACAATTATAATTCCAAAAATAATATTTGTTTTATCTTAATAATTTTATAATTTTATAAATTTGTTCATTTTAATTTTTAATATAAGATCTTATATTTATTAAAACTTGTGGTCTTTTAAAAATAATAGTTTATGAACAATTATAAAATGTAAATTTCATTTCATAAAATATTTGATGACCATTTTTAATTAATAATTCTAATTTCATAATAAATTTTTTTAAAAATATATTTATTTAAAATGTACATTAATTCCTAAAAATATATCCCGTATTTGAGTTTGAATATTACCCATATATAAATTTTGTGTTTATTTGAATCAAATCAGAATCATTTATAAAGTAACAAAAAAATGAGAATATATTCATTATTATATAAAATATATATATTCATATTATTATAAATTTGATACATATCACTTTATTACATCTTCATATACCCTGAGAGTAAGGTGTGCCATGGTGAGACCTTCATGGGGACATTTGGGGAACATGGTTTGGGTTAGGATATCGATGATTTGGAAATTCTCCCGTAAATGGTTTCACTCATACTAAAGTAGTAAAATATCATATTGGGAGTATTCAAGGAAAAATAATAGAGATCATGTCTCCCTCAAATGCTCTAATAGATTGGATTCATAGGGAATTATTCTACTGGTTGGGGCCATTACTTCTTTTGTATGAGTCAATAAGATTGTTTTAAAGCCTTATATTTATACTAATCATGTGATACATGTTTAAGGACTATATTATAAATGGTAAATATTCTAAATGATATTTTGAATCCAAGTTTATAAAATAAAACAAAAAAAGATCACATGTTTTTTATAACCATATTACGTAATAAAACATTAAATTACAAGGGAATTTTATTTCTAACAGTTTAGGTCGTTCCACCTATTTTAAGAAAAATATATTTATTATTAATTTTTTAGGTTAATAAATATCCAGAACATGTAACTTGAGTCATCTATTCATTTTTATTACCCATATATATTATCATAAAAAATAATAATTAATAATATAATAATGAAATTTATTTGTGGGGGTAATATAACATCCCAATATTTTATAATATAATATATCTCATTCAAAAATGATCTGTTCGGTAGCTTGTTCTACATATAAAAATGATCAAAAATGATTCTCTAGACATTATGTATCAATAAAAATGCAATAATTGAATTTTTTATAATAAATAATTATGACTGATCTATGATATGTATATATATATATATATAAACGTCAATATTAATAATAATTCCTCAGTAATAATCAATTATTATAGGTATTTACCAAATAAAATAATTGAATGTCTAAAAATATGTATTCTCAAAGAAATTAATTTTTCATTTTCTATAGTACTAATTAGATTATGGTTCAATCCTATTTCACATGGAAATTATTTATAATTGATGAAATAAATAAGTTCACTTCTATCAAATTGTCATTGTTAGTTATGTAATATATCTATTTCATTCTTTGAAGATACTTGTTGTTTAAAAATGTTTTTTATGCATGTTTTTATTTAAATTTATTTTTAACATGAAATATTTTAAAAAATATAAATATTATCAATTCAAATTTCAAATTATGTAGTGGGATTAATCTCGTTTTTATTCATAAAATTTAGTTATCCAATTAAATTTTAGTTACCATAGTAAAACTATTTTTTCTAATTTAATTATTCATTTGTAATTATTATGATTTTAAAACCATTTCATCTACATAAAAAATATATACCCTAATTAAATGATTAAAATTTTATAATAATAAATTTACACTGATTGAATTTGTAATCAATTTGAAATAATATTATTAAAACATAATTATTAATATTTTATTTTTCTATAAAAATATATTTCCAACATATTATATATATTAATTAAAAATTTATCTTTCTAATATATTGAAAATGAATTACATTAAATGGTTCCCAAATCAAGATTCATCATGTAAAAATTTTCAATAATGGGGCATGTTAGGTTTTGTTTGAAAAATTAATTTCAATTGTAATATTTTCCTAAAAATAAATAAGTGTTAAAATACTTAATATAATGTGGCACTAATTTTATTAATCAATTTGAAACATATATATTAATAATATCATTTATGGAAGAAATTCAATACCTAAATTTCAAACAAATATTTCTCCACCTAAATCATATAACTCTTATGAAATTTCATTCAACCCCAAACCTAACCTTATTACCCAATAAGGTGTCCATATTTTTAGATTTCAAAAGGATATCACATAATTCTATATTTTTCAACACCTATAGTTTGAAATTATAATGAAAAGGATACTAATATTCTCATTATAGATCCCCTCTACATGTTTCAAATCCTCCATTAAAAACTTTTTCCTCAAGTCCTACATTTATAAATAATACTTCAAGAGAAGATCAAAAATTCTGAACATATATATTAAAAACCATTTTACTAGCTCTCATTATAATTCTCAACCATACTCCACTAAATTATTCTAACCTTACATTTATAATGATATACATATAAATAATATTATAAACATTTGTTATATTTTTTGTATAATGATTATCTATTCCACTCCCATTCAATCAGAAAAATTAATTTGTATCTAATGTGTGTGTACATATTATCACTGGAATGAACAACGTGATTTTTCTTCATCACCACTAAATAATATATTGTTTTATTAATTAGTTTACTAAATCGATATGTAACTTATATCATTATTTTTACTTATAAATATAAATTAATAATTTGATATTTTATATTAGAAATAAATTATCATTATAAAACTAAAAGATTCTTTGAAATTATTTGTATAATACCATTTAATAATTTTGAATCCTAATTATTTTAAATTTCATGATTTTATATGTTCTATTTGATATTACTTCTCTCTTGGGGTTTTTAGACAAAAATTTCAAAATCTAGAATATTTTTTTCATGACTCACCTTATTACATGAGCCATAAGTATTCATTTTTTCCAAATATTTTAAATCATGGATTTATTATATCTAATTATTATATTAGTATTACTATATTTTAGGAAATTATCATTTATAAATTAAACCATTCACATTATGATTTTTTTATAAAAATGTATAAAAATGTTTATAATAATTATCATCCACATTAGTTATGTTTTCCCCTCCTTTTCTATAATTTTTATCATTTCAATGTTATCCATTATAATTGGTAGCCCAATTATGTTTTATCTCTAGTGACCATAAAATTTAACATGCCCTATTTTAAAAGGGTTGTTTTATGTAATATATCTTTGATATGGGTTTTCAATAAATATATTTAAAAATATTAAAATGGAATTCCATCATTTTTAAATTAAAATATTTTATTATAAACTACACATTTTTTATAACTGTTATTCTATTTTAAGGACATATTATTTTGGATTCAATTTAAATGTAAATGTTTTCCACAGTTTTCACATCACCATTTTGTAACCATTAATTAATTTTCAATGTCCCTCTATTGATGATTCATTATAAAATTTACGAAATTTTAAAATGATTTCCCATCAATTTTTTAATATCTATATATTTTCATGTATTTATTACTGATGTATTCCCACAAAAGTTTATTTTGAAATTTGATTTTAAGTTAAATTTTTTAAAAGGTTATTTCCCAAGTGACCTGTAGCTACGTCACATACTCCAAAATTATAAATCATTAACTAAAAATTATTTTTAAAATTATCTACTTGTTTTCCTCGTTATTTATAAATGATTAATTTCCATGCATGTAAATATATGGTAATCACCTTATAATTGTTCTTATGAAATATTAAATTTTAGGATTGAGTTTTTGATATCAACTATTTAAATGATTGAGATCATTTCTTATAGTAAAATCTTGAAGTGTTGTAAAACATGTTTTTCATTCCATGGGTTCTCTATGATATTAATTGTTAAGGATTTTAATTTGATTGGTTTATGAAACTCAAATTATTTCCATGGGTTCTTTATGACAAGATGAATGAAAAAATTTTATTTTCCTCGAGTTTCATGAAATATTAAATGAATTGTTACATATGGTACACACACACAGATATATATATATATATATATATATATATTTATAATGATGGTTGGGGTCTTATATCAACCTACAATGGTATTGTTAAGATCATATCCCTATTGAGGTTTAAATCTTGATCATGAACATTATTTATATTACTTAAATTCAAACTATTAAGTGAAAAAATGATCTAGGTTAACTAAATACCTGAAATTAACTATGAACAAGAGGTGGATTTCCAACATTCACATGATATAGAATGACATGATTTCGATAATAAACATTAAATTGAATAATCATGAACATGATTTGATAAGATATTTTAAGAATGTTAATAATACATTTTATTATTAATATTCTATAATTATATGTTATATTATTATGTTATGCTCCAGGAAACTGTATATTATATCATGTTTTACACACTTTTCCATATGTATATGTTGCTATTTTAATATTTCATACTCTTCCATCTTAACATATTGAAAACTATTATTTATTTTTATTGTTTTTAATAATATATTTCTCACCTTATAATGTTTTATCTTACACTTGATATATAACCGTTGATGATTTTTATAGGATTTACTTTACTAAGCGTCTAATCTCATCCCTTTCTAATGATTCCCTTCCACCTGTTATACACACGAATGTATCTTACAATAAGTATAGAAGGTATCATGAAATGTTTTGTTAGTGGATATATATATATATATATATATATGAGTTGTATAATAAATTTCTTATATAACTAGTCCTCTAATAGAGTAAACCTTTAGTTCTTAGCATTATGATATTATTTTGTGACATGTAATGTTTTTCTTAAAGAAATGATATGAAATAAATATGTGTATATATAGGGATACAACAATTAATGATTATATTATGGAGGAATGTTATATATCATATATATTTTCCCATGTAATTAGGATATTGAGATGCTGTGTTATGAGAGAGAGTCTATTGACGAGCCTCCCCCTCAGTTTATTAGCATACTGAGAAAACATTTCTGCACATGTAGTATGATCGGATGCAACTTGAACCACCTGTGTTGGGAAAATTTAGAAGGTAAATCATAAAAGATATCATTAAAAGGATTATTATAGTGTAGTTAATTGTGTTAAATATAAATTAATAGTTATAGGGTTTTTTATAGGCAAACTTTGAAATGTATATTTTCAAAAAGTTTAACAACAAGTTTTTATTTAATATATATCATTAATTTACACCTTTTTCACTTATATTTTTACTTTTATTGGTTAATAATAAATTTTTAACTATTTTATCCTCAAATTATAGGATAAAAAATCTGCTAGGGTTGCTTCAGATACCATTATAGTGAATTATTATAGTATTTGTTTGATGAGTTTGGCTATGTTTTATTTTTATAATCTGGTTGTAGGGTGCTATAAATTATTTTTGAATTGATATTGTTATATATTATACTATTATATATTATAATTGACAAATATTTTTTGTAATTTATTTGAATATTTTTATTTTCTTATCAAAAAATTGATTTTTAAACTTTTGGATTGTAATTAGGAGTTTCTGCCTAAAGAATGTTATTTTCATTTAGGGAAGAAATATATGGGGACATGGTTTCTTACATGTCAATTAGTGATCTTTTTAAATTTTTTCCATTTTATTTATGGAGAAGTATCCCTTAATATAAAAGATTATATATATGTTTTTTATAAAGGAATGTGTGTCAGTAGAGTGCTAATCGAAATTCTAGATGTTTATGAACTGAAGGAACCAAATTATATGATGGGTATTGATTACATTTAATCTAATTTTGTTCTTATTTTTATTGATATTTTTTCCCATATTCAATTTTCACCTCATCAATATTTTATTGGATAGAATATCTAGTAGGGAGTATATATATTTGGTTGGAGTTGATTACTCTACTTTGAGATTGGATAAGGACTAATATGGTGGTTGGTTTTGATATGGTTATGGGGAGAGGTCAATTATATTGTAAAATATTTTTATTATTGATGAAAACATTTAATTATATCCTTGTAAGGCATTTAGAGATCATTATATCATATTTCATCAATTTATATTGATGTGTAGATTCATTTAATTATTTTCGATAGAGTTTATATAGTATTTATCAGTGAATTTTTTTAGTGCTTAGTCACACTGATCTAGATAGTACTAAATATAAGCTAGGAATATTTATTCATATTTAATTGAATATGGATATATTTCTATGAACAATAATAAATAATTTTAATAGTTTTTCAAGGATACATTATGTTATTACCTTCTAGAAGAGTGATTGAGTTTTACCATGAGTTATATCCTAGAATTTTCCTAACCTAAATGGGAACTTTTATATGTCATTGGATGGACTATGGGATGTGACGATTCATATTGATATGTGAAAGTAGTGACGATTTATTTATAATAACTTTTCATCGTGATAAAAATTATTATTTTTACTAAAAAATGATTGTGGGTCCTTAATATTGTTTATAGATTACCAATGGTTTAATCTTATGATGGAGTATAATTATTTTCCTCTTTAATAGATATATGATGTGTTAGATCTATTGAATAAGATGTGTTATTTTACTATTATTAATTTATGACCAATATTTCACTAAATTATTATTAATGGCGAATACATCCCTCTAATAATTTTTTGTATAGGAATAATTTGTTTTTATAAATTTTTTAGAGTTATTAATGTATCATCTATGTTTATGAGTCTTGTAAATATAGTTTTATACCTCCGTATTTGTTAATTAATTAGTTATTTTCATTAATGATAATTTATTTACATGATGATGGATAAAGATAATGTTAAACATCATAATATGGAGTAACAAATTCCCATATCGAATTATTTATATTGTATGGTTTCCTCTTAATGATTCTAGAAATTTGTGTTAAACTCTATATTTTATGTTATTTCAAATCATGATATAATAGTGGACCCAAAATTGTATGAGGTGATGGTTACATGGGATACACTGAATTTTTTTGATGTATGGGTTTTTAACCATAGTAGGTTATTATTGGGGGTTCATACCATGTTTCTCTTAGATGTAAACCCTATTATCACCTTTGACTTGGAATGTCAATGTTTTTTTTAAATGGTGGAGTGTCATGATTCATGTGAGTTTTTAAAAAATAGTTTAATTATTTTTCTCATTTTTCAATTACATCAATAAGATACTTACTTATGGTGTATTAAAAACATTATATGATGGTTTTCGATGTTTCCGGATGTATAAGATTATATTAATTGCTTATGGGTATGAAAATATAAATACAAATTAATTTAACTATTATAAGAATGATTTGAAACATTCATTTTTGGTGTTTTCTCTCAAAATGAGTGCTTACCATTGATACCCAGTATATTTAAGGGATAAATTTGAGAGAGAAAAATAAATTTCCCCAAAATTCTCAAAAAAATGTAGAGTTCCCAAGCTTCCTTGTCCATGACCATATGTTACTTTATAGTTGTTGTAGTGTTGACATATATATTTATCCACCACCATGTACTCAAAAAAAATACCATATGGTTTCTAATGTTTTATATAAACATGGTTACCTCCCACTTCAACAGTACATCTCTCTAAAAATATTACTAAATAAACTTTACATGAAAAATACAAAATGAATATTATATATTGAAACTGAAATATAAAATAAGAACATGTACAGTTAGGTTCATTACATCATCCCCACCACCAGGCTTCTTATCCCTATATTTCATGATCATGCATCTTGAGGTAATAAATATTTAAACATATCATTCACCTCAACATCCAACACTCATGTTTCAATTTTAATCTTAACATGATTTTATATGACCAAAATAATATGTATCACATATCTCCACAATTATTATATATATAATTAATTATTCAAATATAGTGGTCCATATATGTTTTATCTGATTCATGGTTAAGGTTATTATATTATATCAAGTTCAAAGATTATAATGATACCTTTTTAAATTGATAAAAAAGTAATATATTGTTTATTGAACTAAATTTATAGTGTAATTCTAACTGATAACCAATCTCACTGACATTACTAAATATTTTTAATGTTCCCACACACCTCTTAGTTAATTACCCCTAATTAATTATGTGTTTATCAACTAATATAAATAAAAAACAAAAAATGCACAATCACTAGATTTGAATTCCACAGGTCATCTATGATTATCATTATATGTCTTTTGGGGACTTTGAGTAGGTGAAGATGTTTTATAATAAATTTTATATTATTCAAAATTTACTAAATAATAGTTCATCTAATCATAAATGATTATAATATTATTTTATATCAGATATGAGGATGATATATCCTTTCAAAAACAACTTCATATGGGGCCATATATATTTATAATTGATAGATATTATTATATAAAAATTCCACCATGGATATGTGATCCAACCATCTACCACAAAATGTATTCATGATTGTAAAATATCCTCTAGAATCTATATAGTTATATCAGAATATCCATTATTATCTTGGTGTATATTATTATTATATTTTATCTTAGAACTGAATTATCTTTGATTTAGTTTCGAAAACTATTACATGATCCCATGATGCTTATTTTTTATGATGTTGGTTGGTAGATCATGATGAAAAATTTTATTATTATCTTGTTTGTTTCCAAGTCTAATAATTTTTTTTCAATGTTGATAGGAAGAAGGTGATTCATCTTGGTCAAACAATCCATGATAATGGTATAATATTCCTTCACCAATTCTTCTATAAACAATGATGGTATAAAATGTCATCAAGGTATATAAAATAAATATAATGTATATTTTAACTAACCATCAGGGATATCCCAACAATCATATCGTTGTGGAATAATTTAATAATAATAATTCTATATTTTCGATTATTTAATGAATTTATAAAAAATATACTTGGTTGTAGTTGTATATATGAAGACCAATGTAATACTTCATCAGATATATATAGATATTACCCTTGAGAGACATTAACCATCATTAATACATTTTTATAACACTCTATGAAAAGTTATATATTATTATAATTGTCTATGTTTAAAAGGTATAGACAAATTATATAAGTAATTATTTATTTTTCATCTAGATCATTTAGTTGTGTTATCAATTCCCTTAACTCTATTATAAAAAATGCTGTGTAGAGAAATTTAGAGAGATTCATTTCCTAGAGTATGACCAATTGTGAATTCTATATTTTACTTGTCATGAAATCCTAGAACTAAATGGGAAACACAAAAATATTGAGTTACACTATATAAGGTAAATATTTTATAGTATTTTATTCAATAAAATAGAGTACTAAATTATCCATTTCATTCACGATATCCCTAAAATGTCACTAATTTGGACCAATATAAATATCTAAATGTTCCACACTCCTCAGGGTGTATGTTTAGTACCATATATATATATATATATATGATATAGGTAATTTTCTACCATTGAGATAAATATATGATCAAGACTAGTTTAACCCCTCTATTCCATGAATTAAAAAGGGAAATAATATATTTAGAAAAATAATATCCTTGAAAATCCTATAATAATACCAAGAAAAATAAATGTATTAAAACATCGTTTTCTCTTATACCATATTTAACAAACGTGTATCAAGTCTCCTATATAAATATAACACTTAAAATTTATACTCAATAAGTTATAAAAATTTATCAATGTTAAAACAATGAAAAGAAAAAAATTTAAATAAATATCATTCCAAACTATAACATTCAAGAATTGTGGATATAACTGTTTGAATCCTTACATTTATATTAAAAGGATATTTCTCAAATGTATATATTTCTCATAACCCTCACACATCACCCAGGACATGAATCCAAACTAAAAAAATTCAAATATTTCCAAATATACCTAACTACTATATCAGACTCATTATCCTAAAACCCCATATAGTATTTAACTAAATCTAGTGGATTTTATACATAAATGGATTTGAGTTGCCTAATATGGTAAATGTGACAAACAATAATCACTCTTATGAAGTCTAAAATTTAATATCTAGATATATAAATAAAATTTATAGGAATCAACCATATTTTAATCGATTATATAGTAAATCTAGTTATGATTTGAAAACCCACACTGACGAAACAAAATTGAATGTCATCTTTAGGGAGGGGATAAGAATGAATCACAACAATGGATTCTTATATGAGACCCCTCTAAAAATCTATTTAAAATATAATATCCAACCAATGAAATTAATTTTGGCGTTGGTATGACTAGAAGTTATGTCACCCACTCCTAACCATCCCATATAACATCTCTCACCATGTAAAAACTTAGGAATATATTAGAAAAAATTTGTAGATTACAAATATTAAATGGTGTCAATAGGGAATATATTAAACCCATCATAAATAATCCAAACCTTGATTCATTATCTTTACTTAAATTGAGAGAAAAATAATATAAATCAATTAATCAATAATTTTTTTCAAAAATATAAATTTTCTATAACATAATGTATACTAACTCCAAATCCTATACACATCATATATTTCATGGTATAATTTCAAAAATAATACCTAATGGAACACCTTCCATTAATTTACATCAACCTTATTGGCATTAATAATTACATCTCATCACTGAAAATCTTCTCCAACTAAAAATAAGTAATACAAGAAAACCTGATGTATCATAAAAAATAAGTTTACAATTACGTTGTGGGGGGGAAGATATAATCATCAATATACCATGGTTATATAATTCCTTGATATGTTTTGTTGTTTGAAATTGGATATCCATCATGACATATGAGGTAACAATAACCATTAATGTAACCCTATAACCTACCCCTTAGATTAATTATGTAAAACACTTCAAGATATTTGGGTAAAACATATGTCAATATAAATAAAAAAGGTGATATAGCCCTTCATGTATTGCTAGAGGTATCCCTAATAGTGATATCCTCTATAATATTGTAAATAATAACATTAAAATATATTCCAATGGATAAAAATATCTGATTGTAAAAACTATACATGAATTATTAGGTCTAAACCTATGTCCCTCTCCCATAATTCTTTTTTCCAGAAGAAATCTTATTTCAAAAACACATTTCATATGAATTTTAATTTTTTTTCAAAATTTCATAATATTATTTAAATGAATGTGTCAACATGATTATAGCATAACATGAATGGAAACAATTCTAAAATGTATTTTAAATGTTTACAAACCCATGGTATTAGTTATTGATTCATCAAATCCTATCCATCAATTTTAAAAATAATAAAATAATATATATTTAGTATTTATATTTTAGTTAATATGGGCCATTAGTTGATACAAATATTTTAAAAAAAACATAAATCATATTAAAAATCATGATATTTATTTTTTACATATCAATCAAATCCTAACATGATGACTTGGAAAAAATAAAACATAAATAATTTCCTAGTAATATAATCATTAAATATAATTATACAAGAAAGAAATATTTATCTGTTAACTCTAGTGTCCTTGTCATCATTGCTCATGGGTATTCATGAATTCCATACTCAATAGAGCATATAGAATTATGATTATATTTTTCAATTAAAAAATCATATATAATTGAATGTCACCTAATTTTTGTAAACACAATAACTTGATTGAACCTCATTTTTGTTTATAATATCAATATTTACAATGGAAAATGAAAAAATATGTGGGATATAATTTATCCTCATAATAATATATAATAAAGAATTTAAGGATATATATATTATTTTTCATAACCAGTTCAAAATCATATGTGTGAATATAAATTATAAAATATAAACAATATGATTTAAATAATAATTTTATTCATATAAAGTTTAAAAACATCCATAAAATCAAAAAATTATGTGAAAAGAGGAAACAGAACTTATATTCTTGTTAAGAACAAATCATAAGTACCAGAATAAGAGTTCTCAAGAGTAATATATCTTAAAATAATAATTATGGAATAGAAAATATATTTTCCACACTCAATCATCATAATGTTCAATATTAATCCTCACACACTACAACTAAAAAATATAATTATCTCCCATTGTAAAGTGTTGACTTGAGAATCCCTAAGTCGGGTCATTATTTTGTTATATTAGAATTATTATATTGAAATAAAATATCAAAAGTTTGATCCATTTAGTATTGTTATAATGATATATTACATTCGTGATATCCATAATACATTGGAAAAATCAAATAAAACATGATACATAATAAAATGAAATAAATTGACTCCTTGAATGATTATTCAATGTTTTCTTCTTTATAAAATATTGAATGTAAACATAATAAGGTTGATCTGAAATGCTTATTAAGGGTAAGTAAAATGGAATAAATAAATAATTGATTAGAATAATCAACATAGTAAGGTAAAAAATTGATAAAACATTAATTTTCATATACAAATATAAGGAATAGTCATTATGTAATGGAAAGAAAGAGACACATTCAATTTAATCAGTAAACTAATAATATAATGAATCCATAGATATGAAAAAAAATAAAAAAAAATGAGAAATAATAAATGAAATGAACAAGTTAAATATTAACTATTGGATTCCATAATTCATAGGTTCATGTAACATTTACCACCAAGACCATTCACAGGACGGTTTTGCATATTGAGTAAAACCCCATATTATTTGGCAATATAATTTGTCTCATGAGACTATCAATGCCTCAAGGGTATATCTATAAACATGCCCCATCTAGTTTGTACCTTTATAAAGATTTAATCATATATCAAATAATCAATTTAACTCATTAACAATATTCCTTATCAAATATCTATAGTGAATAAACAATTTGGGTTTAGTAATAATTCCCAATTAAATATATAACAGTAAAAAGTTAAACCGTATGTAAAATGGTATACAAATTAATAAATAACAATATTTATTGCATGATAATATTTATATTTAAGAAAAATGTAATGTACCATAAAAGGATAAATATAATGTGATTGTTTCAAGATAAATTTAACAGTCACCTATGAAAGTGATATTTCAATTGTAATCATTAAACACATTCTTGAGTAAAATAATCATTAAACATTCCAAAGTTTCGAATTCCACTTTAAAAATATAAATAATAATTACAACAAAGGAATATAATTAAATAAATTTTTTGTATTCCATGAAAATAAAATGGTTCGTGATATAGAAAATCATAATGGGAAGTAGATTCACCCCACAAAATAAGTAATTGGTGAAATACCATATATCTCACAGATGTAAATAGGTGAGATGAAAATACCTTAACTTATCCTTTTATTTGTTTTGAAGTCTCTAAACACCTATATTATGTTCTAAAAGACATTAATCAAATATTCTAGAAGTATACTCATATTTATTAAATCATATATGATCTTCTAATAATAACACATTACCATTTTGTTATTATCCATCCATTATTTTAATTATTTTGGGTTTTAATTACCTAGTTTATTGAGTATGTTTTAACTAGTTACATATTATTAATATTAATTAAATCTTGGTTTCATCATCACAAAATAATGACAATTATTTAAATACAATATACTTTCAATATATATGTATTTATAATAATCCATAATATTTAGTGATAAGAAATGAAATTCACTGTTAATGGAGATAGTTGGCTATACATATGAATTAACACTACATTCATTAATTTTCATGTAACAATAATGATAACTAAATGAAATATATTTGAATTATAATTATACTATTATATTTATGTCATATATGTTTTAAATTTTTAACAAAACCATCCTTTATACATTTTGTGTTTATAATGAATGAAACACTTCGATTTGAGGGGGTGGTAGTCTACACTTCCACAAATGATGTTATTGTATTTACCAAAAATAAAAAGCATAAGATTATGTGTCATAATTGTTTTTTACAACTGTATATAAATTTATAATATCATATATATAATATATAAACAAAATTTCTATCATTATTCTTACCATGATAGGGGGTAAAGGAAAAAATGAACAATCATTGTTTCGTGAGGCTATAGTTCTCCAAAAAAATAAATTGTAGGTTCGTTACCCATTATATTTATGTGTTTTTAAGTGAAGGAGGAATCCTCAACATAAAAAAATACCAGTATTTGTATTTTATTGGTTGTATTTTATAATCAGAAAATAATAATATTTTATGGGGTACATAATGATATTAAAATAAAATATCTTGAAGAAGGGTGTTACCTCAAATTCTGGTAACTGCAATTGGTTTTCTCCAATGGAAATCCTTGAATAGACATAATCTCAAGGTGATTATTATAGGTTTAGGGGAGGAATATATTATAGCTATTTAGGGATATCTTATTCTTTCCAATGTGGCATTAGAGGTGTGAGGAAGTCATAGTGGTGATTTTCATTTTAAAGTAATGGTGGAGTGGTGTTCAATTAATTTTTGGAAATGGAATACCACCCACATTTTTACAATAAAACATTGGTATAATACTATTACAATAAATATCCAATAGATTATATGGTAGAAATATGGACATTCAATGGATTTTGGAAAAGTTTATATGGCATATTTGACCTTAAAATTTAGTTTCAGTTTCATATTTATCAAATTTTCCTCTTGATCACTATAATGAAATTTAATTACATTCACTAATATTTTTGGTCAAAAGTAATTAGACATTTTTAGAAATTATAAATTTTTATGATTCAAAATATTGAATCTATTTTTCTTAATTCAAGTAACATATGTGTCAGAAATTAATTTTTTTTATCTTGCTGATGAGAAAACAATGCGAGTTTTTAAAGTAAAAATGTTCAAATATAGGACAAGTTATTATATCAAATTTAAAATAGAAATTGATTTCAATGATTTAAATTAGATTAAATAATAAAAATTTTATCTAATTAATATTTGAGAAAAATACAAAATATATGTTAACCCTATAAATATACTAGTACTCTCCCATGAATTTTCATGGTGATATTATACAATGCTCTAGAAAAATATCCACCACTATGATATGAATTAGTGTCATGTAAATCAGTATAATGAAACGCCAATAAAAAAATAACTAATACTGAAATTATCTTCATAAAAAATATGAACAGAAAAACAATAGTGGTTTGTTAATAATATTGTAGGATCCAACATAATCTGGAAGCTTGAACCAACAAAATCTATTTCGGAATCTCAAATCTAGAAAATGGATGATGGGTGACAATAGAGAAAGGGATGTCTTTCTTCAACATGATACGACAAAAGGATCCAACAACGAAGATGAACTTCACCAACACCTCATGTTTTTCCAGTGTGATCTTACCTTCATGATTTGATGATTCAACATACTCTTACTATGGGATGGAATTACTCTAGACTTCTGTTTCATGAGAAGAAACCACACTGCAATGTAAACACAAGAACCCACACTGCTAATAAACTTATTGTTTTTCTTTAATGGGAACATAAAATCGCAGATGGGTAAAATAAGGGAACACGAAGAAGGAAATGAGGAATAAATGTTTTTACATGGGATGGAATATCAATAAATAAAGGAGAATAAAATCAAAATAGGAAATTAGAAATTGTACCATTACCTTGGATTGAGGCTGTTCTTGACCCTCTTATTCCAGTAAAAAACCTCTGAAACCAAAGGTACTGAAATCTGTTTTAGTCTAAAAAAACACCTAATAAAAATATGGATAATTATTTAAACTTGATACATACATAGTAATTTAGAATATTGTAGTTACCTAAAAAAATAGATATAAAAAAGTTATGCTCTCCCATTTTACAAAATGAACTTGTGGAGGTTTTTATTACAGTATCATCAACAAATAGTTCCCTATTTCCTGCCTCAAAAGGATTCAATCAAAATTATTATAGTAATATTTCGATCTAAAATTGATGGCATATAAAATAAATGTTCCCTATTTGATATATGTGAACAACAATCCAGGATTGAATTGTGATTTGATTCAAAATAAACGTAGCAAAGAACACCATTAGTCAAGCATAGATGAAAACAATAACTGATTATATTTCAATAATATATTTCAAAGGATGAATTTGAAGGGTTCTCTTGAAAAGAGAAAAAAATATGGGTAGTAAACATGAAAAACATATGATCACGATGTTGAAATACATGTTGTGTTAACAAATTCAATCTAAAAATAAAAAACAACCAGGCATCTATTTAAAATAATAGGTTCCAATTTCAAGAAACTTTACACAAAAAATAGAATCAATAAATGTAAAACCTGAGAAGGAAAGTTATCTTGAGAGCCATCTTTTGATAAAGAAAAGATATGCACCTTCTCCTTCCAACATCTAAAAATCCCTTTAGAAAATAATTCTATGCTATTGGATCATTATGAGTTCAAACCATAGTCATTTTTCAGGATCTATTAGAGTCATGTATATTGTTGATCAACACTTTCAAGCATTTAGTAACTCTTGTAGGAAAAAAATAATGGATAAAAACAGTCAATGTTTCAACATCAATATACTATAATAATAGACAGTGAAAACCATTGTAGTTTCTGGACATTAATAAACCAATTACACTACAAAAATATAAAATAAAGATATTCAAGGATTTTACATCAATACAGAAATGAATAAAAAAATTAAACCATTGTACTAAAATTAAAATCCATTCTCAAATTCTGTTGAGAGATTCATCCTTGCAATCCAGATTCCATCTCATAAGTTTCAACCCTTAGCAACTTCCATCTCAGAATATATTGTTTTTCTTGATTTTTTTAGAATTGAGTTGATCAGTTTAATTCTATGTTTAATTATGTATCTTTTGAGATTTAATTTCTTTGGTTTCATATGACAACCCCAGTGATAATGCAAGATTTCATGGGATATCTTGTGGGTAAATTCCAGGACACCAAAGAGGCAGTTATAAATCTAGTTGTAGGAACAGATGATTCATTAAATGACACTGTGGAATATAATGACGATCTTGATGGTGTAAAACTAAAGGAAATCATGAATGTATCTCAAAATGTTATGGGGATGATTTTATGATCTCTCTTTTTAGTATCTAGAAATCATCAATGCTTCATAACATTACTGTTTAATGCTTATAATTAAACGGTAGTAAATACCTCTAAATCTCCATAACTTGAATCATGTTCAGAATTTGGAGAAGTTATATTTGTTCCATTTTCTTCTATAGGTAAGGATTCGGTTTTCTATAGCCCTCTAAGGCCCATTCCTTCTGTGGCACCAATTACACCTACCACTACTGTAACTATCCAAACTATACCTAAGCATATTGCTATATTTTATACTGGTCCTGTGTCTCCTCATCACATGGTAGAAATACATGTCGAGTTAACAAATTAAATCCACAAACTAAAAAACACTTAGTAATATATTTAAAAAAGTAGGATCTAATTTCAAGAAACATTATACACAAAAAAATAGATTCAAAAAGTGTAAAACCTTAGCTGGAAATTTATCTTTAGATCCATATTTCAAAAAATAAAAGATATGGAACTTCTCCTTCCTACATCTAAAAATACCTTTAGAAAATACTTCTTATGATATTGGATCATTAGTAGTGAAAACCATATTTGTTTTTCATGATCTCTTAGTGTCATGGATATTTCTGATCAACACTTTCAAGAATTTCGTAACTTATGTAAAAAATAAAAGGATGGATAAAAAAAGTCATGGTTTCAACATCAATATACTAAAATAATCTAAAGTGAAAACCATTTTAGTTTCTTTTCTTTAATAAACCAATTACATTAAAATAATAGAAAGTAAATATTTTCAAGGAATCAACATCAATATAGTAATGAATAAAAAAATTTAAACCAATTGTACTGTAATGAAAATCCCCTCTCAAATGCACTTGATAGATTCATCCTTACAATCCAGGTAAGGGATCCACATTAAACCATCAATAAGTATCTTTAATTAGGGGAACAATACATTTTAGGAAAATTGTCATCTATTCAATTTTTCTTTTCATCTTGAATTGATCTATATTGAATTTCTTTTTCACGCCATGTGATAAAAAATGTCTTTGGTGAAATCAGTGTGGTGGATGGTGGCATTGAGAATGTATTAGAGGAGAAGGAGATGTAGGGGTGGGGGCAGAGATGGAGACTGAAAATAACAGGGAAAGAATAAAAGGAATATAAAGATAGAAAATGATGCTGATTACGGTAACATACACTTACCTAGAACCTGAGGGTATTTATAGTTTAATGTAAGGAGAATAGAGAATGAACTAGATTCCTTATCTTGTGCCTCAAGATCCTTCCATATAACCCAAGAATAAACCAATCATTGTGATCCAATATCAACAGATCATGTTTAATATTACCTGAGAACTCACTGCATAACAGTAAGATGTTTCAGTATTAGTTATGTGGATACTATACACAAAAAACATCACTAGATCTGAGTACTTTGTATTATAATAGAATTATAGTGTTAGGTGAAAGAAATCATCAAGAACTAAAATGTGTAACAGTGGATTTAATACATAAAAGGTGAGAAGATTTTATTCCCATGTTTCTTGGGAAGCCCTTTTTCAAAGATAAGTATACAATATCCATGCCAGGTTCAACTTTTGGGAGTATGTCTGATGAGAGGTGATAGAATTTTACAATACTCTTGAAATTATTGATTCAACTGTACTCTCTTGAGATGAAGTCAGGAAACCCCAATTGAAACTGATAAAAGATAGGAACCCTAAATCTATATGGATTTTAAAATATTAATGTAGAAAATTGTACGGATTCATAAAATGAAAGAACATTCACTAAGATTTCCACTGTAAAATATGATAAGATACATACCTGTATTCACTTATTCAGCTGGTTCTAGGGGGTAAGAATAAGGAAAATAAAAATTAATAAGTGCATCCTTGAGTACACATTCCTGGTAAATTCACTAAGGTTTCCTACTATTTACTGTTTTCACTGTCTATACCCATTTGCACTGTATATACCTTTATATACCTATTTTCACTATCAATAAGGTCCATATCTTTTTTACTATCTATTATTGTAGTAGATGAAATTTAGATGCAATGATTACCTAATATTTATTTTTTGCACTGTCTATACCTATTTGCACAGTCTAAACATTTCTATACCTGTTTTCACTGTCAATAATATCCAGACCTGTTTTCACTGACTATTATTGTAGTACCGAAAAAGGGAAACCATCCTCCTTGTAATTCATCCACTGATGGATGGTATGCTTATTTCTGTGGAAACTTCCACTGAAATAAAGAGTGTGGTGGATGGAGGCCTTGGAACTGTATTAGAAGAGAAAAAGATGTGGGGTCGGGGGCAGAGATGGAGATCGAAAAAAATAGAGAATGAAGAAAAGGAATATGAATATTGAAAATGGAGGTGATTGAAATAACATAAACATACATAGAGCCTGAGGGTATTTATAGAGTCTATAAAAAGTAGAACATATTATTATCTTGATTCCTTATCTAGTGCCTCAATATCCTTCCATCTAAACCAACAATAAACCAAACATTGACTGCCCAGGATGAAGTTATAAATTGGATTTATAAGCATTAAAAGATACCTAATAAGATTAGGATACTAGGAAAGGAGACATATTTATTTGGTTCGGAAAAAACATAAAAAATTACTTCAAAGTAGTGAAAATGAACTGAATAACATCAAATGATTTTTTAGAGACTATACATAACATGACTCTTCATGATCATATGATGTGAGGAAATTTGAAATGAAAAGGTACCTAATGTATGAAGATATAGTATTAGGTTACACATCTTAAATAACTTGATGCCTTTAAATTCAAAATCAAATACATAAATCCTTAATGAGAGTGCATGTAATGAAATTTAAAGTACTAAAAATCAACTGAACAAAATCGAATGGATTTTTATTCTTTTCCAAGAAGTGTACATAACATGACTGCTCAAGATCGAGTAATACAGTGCAATTTATAATGAAATGGTGTGTAAGTATTTAAGATCTAGGATTAGGTGAATCATCTTTGAACAACATGATACCCTTTCAAAATCTACTACGGAAAACCATAATACAGGTGTAGCAAGTGAAATTAAAAAGGGTGAAAATTAAGTATCAATTCCTTAAATAGGTGAAGAGGGAAATTACAAGAACTGTTGTCTAAGATCAGGTGATGCAATAAAATTTTTAAATAAAAGGTTCTTGTAGTTCGAGGAACTAGGATTAGATGATGCCGTTTGAAACAACCTTATGCCTTCAAAGTAAAAAAGGCAGGTTTACAAAACCCTAATGGTAGTGCAGGCGATGAAATTCAAAAGGGTGATATTGATGTATCAAATCCTTAAATAGCTATAGAGGGAAATTATATGAACCATCTTCATAGATCAGGATCTTGTATTCTGGTAGGTATGAGTGCCGTGACCATAATCATGGCGTTTACGGCCTCCTGACGAAGTGAATCAATGCGGGTTAACATCTATCATTGTATTGAAACACTAAGAAATAATGAATTTTGATTCAAATTCATATTATAGTGGTATGATGAGGTGCGGTTTTATAGAGATGATGGAAATAAAAAGTTGACTTGAAGGATATGAATTAAATAAATCATACCAGATGACTTAAATAAAAGGGAGGCTGACCAAAGTTATTCATGATAGTTCAAACGGTGGAATGGGAGACTGATTGAACATGAAAGCATGAATATGAGGTGGCCATATATAAGAAATAGAAATAATTGGTTTATAACCATAAATATGAACATAAAACAAATATCATCATAGAAAATATTGGGTTTCATATCTCGTCATCATAAATATAGCAATAATCATAAAACGAGAAATAAAATAAAATGATAGGTGAAGGTGACATATAAAGGACTATATTTTCAATATTGAGATACAAATATAGAATGAGATTAAAAGAACACAACAAATGTATAAATAAAAGAAGACCTATGATAATTTAACCTCTATTGGATGGCCTAGTACCATAACATTCATAGGTTCCGCCTCTTTATAGACTCCCATGCTTCATCTGATCTATTACAAACATCTGGGCATTGAAAAAACACCAAATCAGTCAAAATACTTTCCCATGGTAACCCAGTTGTCTATCATACTATATACAGGAAATATACATTGTTAATGAAAATAGTGGAGTTACCATTGATAGTGAAGATAATATGGAGACTGTAGAGGTGTGAGTACCACAATGGTTGAAAGTTGATTGTAGAGGAAGAGAGGATGACTGGAGATGTCAAAGTATCTCGATGGTGAAGAAAATGCTCAATGGTTTGCACAACGTGGAGGATGGAGCACTAAAAATGCTGTGGGAACCCTAGAACAACTAATGGAAATTGAAAGTAGGTGGGGGGATTGAAGGTATGGATGAACAATATAAGAAAAATAAAAAATTTGTGAGTTAGAGAGATTTTGTGTTTTGTAGGTACTGACAGTGGGTGTGACGTCCCGGACCCAGCTGCCCCTCAACCCGAGCCCCGAGCCTGGTTGGCCACATGACCCCTGGATCGTATCCCCGTAGGCCAGGGGCTGACGACTAGCAGCGGGGGTGTAATGGTGAGTCAGTGGGGAGACTGTACCCCCAAGTCAGAGCACACATCAGAATATCAGCCAAGTAAGAGATATAGCGGAAGCACAAACAATGGATAAACAAGAGAAAAGGGGAAACATACAAACCAAACAATAGAAGTAAGGAAAACATGATAAATATACAAAAGCCTCATAGGCAGTGTCTGGTACAAAATGGATGCATGACATGCTGATAAAATGGAAATAGAAGACAAGCATGCTATGTCATAATATAAAAAGGTAACAAAGCAGTCCACGAGCATCTCTAGCCAAGCTTGATCCTCTGCTCTGGAACTCCAGCTAGATCATACATTTATCAACAACCTGACACCGGGCCTTTGCCCCTACTAGTACCTACAACAGTAAAGTCTACACGGGGGCCCAGGAGGCCACCGGGTAGGGTTTGAGACAAGTCTCAGTAGGCCACCACCAACGGGGTCTACATGTAATCCAAATAGGTGTTCGTAGTAATAGTGAGAAATATAGTGCAAGTATGTAAAGTAAAACAATAAGAAACTCTCTCGCTTGGGTTCTGGAAGGACACCTGGTGGGTCTACCTGCTTCAGCTCATGGCTGGTAGTCTGAACAAACACCTGAGTATAGATATATATATATATATACACATATATATAATACATTGGGTAGGACCAGGATGAAACTCACAGACATCCTTAACCCTGGGGCAGCGCTCTCGATCCTACCCCTGTCCTAACCTTGGGGAAGCTCTCACGGTCTATCCCCGACCCGAAGGGTTAATACTGATTCAAGGGAGCTCTCACAGTCTACCCTTAGACTGAAGCCGTATAATAGGGGATCTCTCACGGTCTACCCCTGGCGCGAAGCTGTATCATTTAATTAGGGGATCTCTCACGGTCTGCCCCTAGGTCTAAGTCGTATAATAGAGGAGCTCTCACGGTCTACCCCTAGCGCGAGACTTCATTTAATTAGCATAGGTTATAACGCATACCCTTCTTATAACATTCATATCAATAAAACATGACATTTCCATCCCACAATATCACAAAATCACATTTCAAGCAAACATGCATCTAAAATAATAAAAGGGTTTTAGGGTAACTCATCCTAGCCAAGCCCTAACCAAAACATCCCATTTTCCTCACATGGAAAATGGCTTTCAAGACATACCCATATGGTCCAAAGGTGAAAAAGGGATAAAAATCAAGGTATAACCCCTATGGGTGTCCATATCGGGGTCATACGGTACCCAAATACCCAAACAAGGGTAGTTCCTATACCCTCCTATCACAAGGGTCATTTAGACAGTAAGCAGTCAATATAAATAAGGGGTTTGGAAAAAGGAAAACCATGTCATGACGAAATAATCTCAAGAACGACGAAAACCCAAAATGGAAACCACGTGAGCACCTACCTTAGGCCGGTAGATGTATGCTCGCTCGATATCGACCTCATATTCGATGTAGATTGGGAGAGATCTGAGTTTCAGTTCAATGCCCTAAAAAAATGGCATATTAGCCTGCATCCAAATAACATGATGGAAAGCAAGATTTGACGAGGAGAAAGGAGTGGGTGAGTTTAGCCTTACCTTGGGTGATCCAACGCCTTCGACGGATCGAAGAATGGACACCGAGGGAAGAAACGACAAGAGAAAGAGTGAGGAGAGGGTTTTGGAGCTCAAAAGAGTCTCCCCACTAGTTTTGTCCATGGGTAGGAGAAAGGAATAGGTTTTAGGCTTAAATATAATTAATGGAAAAATTGCATGTTTTTACCCAGATCAGGGTCACACGGTTTAGGCGCACGGTTTACCAAATCGTGCGCAAACCGTGTGCACCTCACAGCCTCCAGAAAGCAGGGCCGCATGGTTTACCCAAACCATGCAAATTTACTATTCAAGTTGTGCGCAAACTATGCGCATCTCACTGCCTTCAAACCAATGGCCGCATGGTTTACCCAAACCATGCACAGGTCGTGCGCCCCTGTCTGTAAGTCCATTTCTCCAACTCCCGGTCTCCGAACAAGCCCCGGACACTCCTCGAACCTTCCTTTGAACGTTACAAACCTTAAACAAGCTTAAAGGAATGATTTGAAAGAAAAACAAATGATCCCTACCTTTTCCAAAGAGTCGGGCCATTACAACCCTCCCTCCATAAATAAACTCGTCCCCGAGTTGGCCTTCTGAGGGTAAAGAGGTGTCACCAGTGAAATGCCCTGTCCATTGAGAACGTATATCAGCCTCCTGCTCCCAGGTCTTGTACTGTACCCGGCTGTGCTACCATAGAACCCGTACAAGAGGAATAGACCTGCCTCGGAGTGTCTTCATGCTCCGATCGACAATTCGCATCAGATATTCCTCTAAGGGAGCATCCATATCCAGTTCAACCTCATCAGGCTGAAAACATGAGTTGGATCTGAAAAGTACCGGCGAAGCTGAGATCCCTGAAAAAAATTGTGCATGTCCTAATATCCCTATGGAAGTGCAAACTGGTAAGCTACCGGCTCGATCCGCTTTATCACCTCAAAGGATCATACAAACCTCGCTGAAAGCTTACCTTGCTTCTGTATATGCCTCTTCCCCAACCTAGGTGAGATCTTCAAGAAAACCCGGTCCCCAACCTCGAACTCAAGAGGTCACCAATGCTTGTTATCATAGGACTGTTGTCTAGACTGAGCTGTCTAGATACACTTCCTAATAAGCTGTATCTGCTCTGTAGTATCCTGCACAAGATGTGGTCCTAGAACAGCTGCCTCCCCTGCTTCAAGCCAACACAAAGGTGAGCGAAAAGGCCTACCATATAAGGCTTCATAGGGAGCCATCCCAATGGTAGCCTGGAAGCTATTGTTATAACTGAACAGGACAAGAGGAATTTGTTTCTCCCATGAACCTCCAAAATCAAGAACACATGCACGTAACATATCCTCTAGTACCTGTATACTCTGCTTGGTCTTTCTGTCAGTCTACGGGTGATAGGTCGTACTCAAGAGTACCTGCGTACCCAAGGCCTTCTGTAAACCCTTCCAGAACCGAGATGTAAAACGAGGATCTCTGTCCGAGACAACAGATCGAGGTGCTCCATGAAGGAACACTATTTACTTGACAAACATCCTTCCCAAGTCATCAACCATGAAGGTCTCCCGCATAGGTAAGAAATGCATGACCTTCGTCAGACGGTCGATGATAACCCATACCGCATCATTTCCACAAGGTGACCTGGGTAATGTAGTTACAAATTCCATAGAAACATCGTCCCATTTCCACTCCGAAATAGGCAATGGCTACAAAATCCTAACCGGAAGCTGATGTTCCGCCTTCACCTACTGATAGGTGGAACAACGCGTGATGAAACCAGCTATCTCCCGCTTCATGCTTGGCCACCAATACTGTCGTCGCAAATCACGATATATTTTGGTGATGCCTGGGTGAACTGCCCATGCTGAGGCATGGAAATCCCTCATCACCTCCTCTCTGGTGTCAGCTGGGACCCATACACACCCACAGAACAATAAAGTATCACCTTCATCCACGGTCCAATTAGCAGAGGCATCATCAGTGACACTTTCTCATAGAACAAGGCCTTCTGGATCAGATAACTGTCTTTCCCTAACCCGTTCCAGAAGAGTAGATGTCACTGCTAAGGATGAGAGAATAGTCTGGCCCTGAACCTCCTGAACCTCAATGTGCGTCTCCAAAAATAGGGCCATCGGCTTCCACTCCTCATCAGATTCCCGAACTACTTGTGACTAGGTTTTCCGACTCAGCACATCGGCTACCGAATTTTCCTTCCCAGGAGTGTAGGCCAGTTCGAAATCAAAAGATTGCAGGTACTCGACCCACCTTCATTGCCTGATATTTAGATCCCACTGAGTGAAGATATATTTGAGGATTTTGTGGTCACTGAATACCACAAAACGCTCTCTCAAAAAATAGTGTCCCCAACAGCGTAAGGCATGTACAACCGCTGCGAGCTCGAGGTCGTGCGTCGGATAATTCCATTCAGGAGGCTTTAACTGACAATAACCATACACAACGACTCCCTCGTCCAACATCAAGATAGCTCCAAACCTGATACCTGACAGATCACAATAGACCGTATACACCCTACCCGGCTCTGGAAAGATCAATATCGGTGCCGAAGTCAGTCTTCCCTTCAGTTCATGAAAAGATATTTCACAAGGTTCCAACCACTCGATTCTCACCCCCTTTAGGTCAAAGCTGTAAGTGGTGCTGCTAGGCGTGAAAAGTCCTAAATGAACTGCCTATAATATCCATCAAGCCCCACGAAACTCCTGATATCTATGAAATTCTTGGGTTGATCCCAAGAGACTACAACACTCACCTTCTCAGGGTCAACTGAAAAATAAGACTAAGAAATAATGTGACCTAGGAAGTGAACCTTATTTATCCAGAAGTGGAATTAACTGAGCTTATCATAAAGCTGATGCTCTATTAGTGTATTCAGCATGATCTCAAGATGGGTTGCATGGTCATGTCTTGAGCGTGAATAGACTAAGATATCGTCCACAAATACCACCACAAAAGAATCAAGGTAAGGGTGAAAAATCCGATTCATAAGATCCATAAACACTGCAGGTGCATTCGTAATCCCAAAAGGCATGACTATGTACTCATAGAGACTATACCTGCTCCTGAATGCCGTACGAGGTATGTCCGAAGTCCTAACACACACCTGGTGATAGTCCGACCTCAAATCTATCTTGGAAAACACCTTCGATCCTCAGAGCTGATCGAAGAGGTCATCAATTCTAGGCAAAGGATACCGATTCTTGATAGTCAGCTGATTTAACTTACGATAATCCATGCAAAGAACAAGGGTACCATCTGCCTTCTTAGAAAAGAGAACCGGTGATCCCCAAGGAGAAGTTCTGGGATGTATAAAGCCTTTTCCTTCCAGGTCCTCCAACTAACTCTTGAGCTCCAACAGATCCTTAGGTGACATCTTATAAGGAGGAATGGTCATTGGTGCTATTCCTAGTACAATATCCATGGAAAACTCCACCTCTCGCACTGGAGGTAGACTAGAGAATTCATCAGGAAAGACATATCTAAATCTCTCCACTAAAGGAGGATAATCAGTGGGTTGTAACCCTTGGTCATCGAGATAAAGACTGGTAACCTATGCCGTGACACCACCCAACTTCTGCTATTCGGGTCCTGCTCATGTCGCACTAATATCCAATTCTGCCTTATGCATATGTGTGTCACCCTATGGTGATGTAAATGCCACCCTCCGATAATAGCAGTCAATTCGGGCTCTATAGGGAACTAACCAGTCCATCCTGATTATTACACCAAAACATACCATATCCAGAACATACAGGTTCCACATGAAAAGGTAACCGCCCACCTCGAGGGGACAATTCTGACAATGTCGAATGCCCTCTAAACAGACAACTAAAGGGGTATCTAACATGATCATACCATGATATGACTCAACATCAAGGCCCAAACTTCCTAAAATCGCCTCCAATATAAAAGAGAGAGAAGTACCTATATCAAAAAAAGAAGATACTAATGTAGAGGAAAATAGAATCGTACCTCATACAGTATACGGTCCGGCGTACTGGTCCTGTGGAATAGGCTCAACTGCATATAACCTGCCTGTACCACGACCCTGAGTCACAGCCTGACTACCCTGGGCAGACCTGCCCTGTTGGTGCTGAGAGTCATACACCAGGTTACCTCTGCCTTGAATACCGCTATGGCCTCATCGACCGACAATATTCCAACCACCTAACTGATGTGATCCTGCTGATCTGGCACCAAATCGTGGAGTAGGTGCAGATCCCTTCTCACTAGGCACTGGGGAAAGAATTCTGCAGAAATGTTAAAGATGACTCATCCTGCCACAGCCTCTGCATTCCACTGGGATCCACGGACACTACACCCTGAAGTGTCCCTTCCTCCCGCACTAATGGAAAATATAAGAACTATCTATGATAGGGGCCTGACTGCTGCCTCTCCTATGGGAATACTCAAAACATCTCTTCCGCCCAGAAAAAGACCCATTAGAATCTTTCGATGCAGAACCGCCCTGGTTCGCACTATCCACTTCCCTCAGATTCTACTCAGTAATCAGAGCATGGTTAACAATCTCAAGAATAGATGTCAACCTGAACACGTTTAACTGAGACCAGATGGCATAACTCCATCCATCCTCAAAACGCCAAGCAACCATCAGATCATCAGCAGCTAGCGATGGGGCGAAACACTGCAGCTTGGTGAATCTGGATGAGTACTCCATGATTGTCATGGTTCCCTACTGCAGGTTCATAAACTCCCTAGATCTGTCATCTCTCAAGGTCTGGGGAAAGAAAAAGTCATAAAAGACTGCCTGGAAATCTACCCAGACCATGTCTCCCTGCTGTCTTGACTGGGTGATGACGTCCCACCACCTCCTAGCTGAATCGCGTAGCATATAAACTGCTAATTTGAATCTCCACTCGGGAGACATCTCGAGATGTTCAAAGATGTTCCGGATCACCTCCAGCCAAGAATCAGCAGCAAGAGGTCCGCCATATTCTGAAAAAGTTAGAGGATGCTGTAACTGAAACTCACGGGTCAACTCTGCCATACTTGGGGTAGGCCGCACACCGCCTTGAATATTCTGCATCATCCTTAAGAAACCCTCACGAAACTGGGCATTGACGCCCATATCATGAATAGGAAGAGGATCCACAGGTGTCTCGACAGGAAGATCAACTGGCAGATTATGACCCACCACCTCAGAAACGTGATCGTCACCGCCTTCAGCACACGCAACTTGAGGACGTCGTGGAGGCATAATTCTACAATGCCAAACGAACGTCTCAGAGAAGGAATCCAATAAAATAAAGGTTGAACTCTAGAAACTATGATAGGTACTAAGCCTTCCTACCCCTAAGATCACCAACCCACACCTACAGGGGTTCTTAGAAGGACAAGCAAACATTCAAGATTTCCAAATCCAGTGATATGGCACTTCCCAACCCATAAGGGCCCATAATCCTCATGAACTGAATGAAGACACACACTTGGATGTTATTTCTCATTTACTGGTGCTAATTTAGTATTTAAATTTCCTTTTAAGAAAATTATTGGTTTAGTTGTAATTTCATTTTCCGATCCATAAGGGCCCATACACCTTATAAACCAAAGAGTGACACCCACTAAAACCACCTCATTCCTCAATTCACAACCTGCAAGGAGGGTTAGCACAGTTGCACACCCATCAAAAAGGCATGGAAATAAATAACAGGCAATGCTCCATGAAAATTTAGACGTGGCATGAAAAAATGCATGACCTAATCATATTGTGCCTACCATGATGCATGTTCTAATGCATAACCTTCATCTCATTGGGTCGATCCATGAAACACAAATTTCAATCTCGCAAAAGTCATTAACATCACAAATCATGTGGAGCACCCGACGGTGAAACAATATCAACAGTAATAGAAAAATCAATGACAACATAAAATAGGAAACTTGGTCTTTTCCCGTACATGGGTTCGTGACGCCTAAGCACAGCTTATAACCAAGTACCTAATCGTTCCCATTCTCCAAGTCTATCGTCTCAAAATATTAAATCAAGAAAGAAAGAAAAAAAGCCTCTGATACCACTTTGTGACTTCCCGGACCCGGCTTCCCCTCAACCCAAGCCCCGAGCCAGGTTTTCCACATGACCCATGGCTCATCTTTCTATAGGCCAGGGGCTGTCGACTAGTAGTGGGGTTGTAATGATGATTCAGTGGGGAGACTGTACCCCCATGTTAGAGAACACAGTGGAATATCAGCAAAGTAAGAGATATAGCGAAAGCACAAACAATGGATAAACTGGAGAAAAGGGGAAACATACAAACCAAACAAGAGAGGTAAGGAAAACCTGATAAATATACAAAAGCCTCATAGGTAGTGTCTGGTACAAAATTGATGCATGGAATGCTGATACAATGGAAATAGAAGATAATCATTCTATGCAGTAATAAAAAAAGAGAACAAAGTAGTCCACGAGCATCTCTAGCCAAGCTCGATCCTCTACTCTGGAACTCCAGCTAGATCATACATGTATCAACAACCAGATGTCAGGCCTTTGCCCCTACTAGTACCTGCAGCAGTAAAATCTACACGAGGGCCCAGGAGGCCATTGGGTAGGGTGTGAGACAAGTCTCAGTAGGCCACCACCAACGGGTTCTACGTGTAATACAAATAGGTGTTCGCAGTAATAGTGAGAAATAGAGTGCAAGTAAGTAAAGTAAAACAAAAAACAACTCTCCCGCTCAGGTTCCGGATGGAAAACTGGCAGGTCTACCTGCTTTAGCTCATGGCTGGTAGTCTAAACAAACACCTGAGTATATATATATATATATACACACATATATATAATACATTGGGTAGGACCGGGACGGAACTCACAGACATCCTTAACCCAGGGGTAGCACTCTCGATCCTACCCCTGGACCTACCTTGGGGAAGCTCTCACGGTCTATCCTCAACACGAAGGATTAATAATGATTCAATGGAGCTCTCATAGTATACCCTTAGCCCGAAGCCGTATAATAGGGGATCTCTCACAGTCTACCCCTGGCGCAAAGATGTATCATTTAATTAGGGGAGCTCTCATGGTCTACCCTTGGCGTGAGACGTAATCATTTAATTAGCATAGGATATAAGTCATACCCTTCTTATAAACACGGCATTTCCATACCACAATATCACAAAATCACATTTAAAGAAAACATGCATCTAAAATAATAAAAGGGGTTTAGGCTAACTCATCCTAGCCAAGGCCTAACAAAAACATCCCCTTTACCTCACATGGAAAATGGTTTTCAAGACATACCCATGTGGTCCAAAGGTGAAAAAGGGCTAAAACTCAAGGTATAACACCTATGGTTGTCCATACCGGGGTCATACGGTACCCAAATACACAAACGAGGTTAGTTCCCATACCCTCCTATCATAAGGGTCATTTAGACAGTAAGCAGTCAATATAAATAAGGGGTTTGAAAAAAGTCAAACCACGACATGACGAAATAACCTCAAGAATGATGAAAACCTAAAATGGAAACCATGTGACCACCTACCTTAGGGATGTAGACACAAGCTCGCTCGATGTCGACCTCAGATTCGAAGTAGATTGGGAGAGATCTGAGTTTCAGTTCAATGACCTGAAAATAGGGCATATGAGCCTGCATCAAAATAACATGATGGAAAGCAAGATTTGACGAGGAGAAAGGAGTTTGTGAGGTTATCCTTACCTTGGGTGATCCAACGCCTTCGACGGATCGAATAACAGACACCGGGGGAAGAAACGACAAGAGAAAGAGTGAGGGGAGGGTTTAGGAGCTCAAAGGAGGCTCCCCTCTGGTTTTGTCCATAGGTAGGAGAAATGAATAGGTTTTAGGATTAAATAGAATAAATGGAAAAATTGTAAATTTTTACCCAGATCAGGGTTGCACGGTTTACCAAACCGTGCGAAAACCGTGCACACCTCACTGCCTCTAGAAAGCAGGGCTGCATGGTTTACCCAAATCGTGATACTTTACTATTCAAGTCGTGTGCAAACTGTGCGCATCTCACTGCCTTCAATCCAAAGGCCGCACGGTTTACCCAAACCGTGTGCAGGCCATGTGCAGGTCGTGCACCCTTGTCTGTAAGTCTATTTCTCCAACTCCCAGGCTCCGAACAAGCCCTGGACATTCCCTGAACCTTCCTTAGAACATTACACAACTTAAACAAGATTAAAGGGAATATTTGAATGAAAAAATAATGATCCGTACCTTTTCCAATGAGTCAGGTCGTTACAGTGGGAGGGAAAACACAATCAGAAACCATAGGAGTAGCCGTAGAGGGGTAATGATAGTGGGAATCATTCGAGGGGAAACGAAGGGGAAACAGGAGTAGGAACCATAGGAATCATGGAGGAGGTTAAATGGTAGTGGGAATAGAGGGAGAAGGAATCATTGGAGCACCAGAGGAGGTGAAATCAGAGAAGGAACCCTAGGAGCAGTTGAAAATCTCGTAGTAGGAACCCTAAAATAGAGGGAGGTAGCAGGTTCTAGAGGAGGAGTACCTCATCGACGATGAACTGTAAAATAGAGGTGCGGGAACCATTGGAGGATATGAGGGGTATCAAAAGCTTTAACCCATGGAGTAGAGGAGAAGAATTGTGAGGATGAAAACACTAGTCTACAAGAACTATATATTGGAGGGAAGGGGAATTGTGCCGGCGTAGGGAGTCTGCAGGAACCGTAGGTCATGAATAACTTAATCCCAACTCTGATAGTGAAAGGGAAATACGGGGAGACTATAGACGAAACCAGGAGAAAAAAGAGGTCATAGCCGATAGGTGGTATATCAGGAGAGGGAGGACGGGAAAGGGGGGAGTCCGACGGTCCTCTAGGTCAAGATTGCATAAATCTTTGTGGTTGCGGGAGACAGAGGCATAGAAAATAAGAGATCCTGCAGGTTGGGGTGATGTGGTCAGATGGGTGGGTGACACGTACCAAAAAATTGATGTCGAAGTACTGTGTTTGGACACGTGGTAGTGGATAATACCTAAGATTATTATATATATATCGATTACACAAAAAGTATGTTTTGAATTAAAATGTAGTGTTTTTCATTCTTCATTAAAAAATGAAACATCAAATAAAAATAGAAAATAATAATCCTAAGATAATTTTTATATTTAAAAATATCAAATAATGTTTTTTTATAAAAAATATTTAAAGTTCATAAATTCAGATTTATATTAGGTTATCCATTAAGAGTAGAAAGCAATGCCTTTAGAAAAATATTGGTTTCTATGTGAAATTTTGGGTTTGTACATATCTTATGACTATAGAATATGTTGAATGGTTGTAAAAAAATATTTTATTGACAATAATATATATATATATATATATAATATAAACTCTAAAAAATGTATCAATATTATTGACTATGAAAAACATGACTAAATAGCGTTTTGTTTAAATTTGGTTTTGGGTGTTTTGTAAAGATATCAACCACATTATATTTACTATAGAGAGACATTACGGAAATTTCATAGGGTGAATCATTCTTCTATCCAACGAAAATTTCATCATAAAAATTTAACGGGTATTAACTTCATAAATATGTGGGTATTTTTCCTTTATAGAATTCTCTGGTTCCCATGTTCCTTCTTACATTTTTTTATTTCTACAGATAACTTTTACAAGATGATTCATCTGATTCCATAATACATTCTCTCTATTATTAGGAATTTTTATGGGTTATTCACAATAAGAAAGTTCATTTTCCAACACAATCTCATCAATTATGAACTCATGAGTTGGGTCAAGAGTGAACATTGAAAGAATAGATATATGGAACACATCATTTACCTTTGAGTGATTTTGTGGAATTTCATAACAATACCCGAAATATCCAACTCTTTGCAGAATATCGATTGGTCCAATATACCTTGGACTCAGTTTTCCCTAACTAAAAAACCATCTAACACACATCCATGGAGATACATTCATGAAAAAATGATCTAGTACTTGTAAATATAAATTATTCCTATGTTTATTCATATAAATCTTCCATCTACATTGAGGTGTCTTGATATGGTCTTGAATATCCAATACCATTATTGTTGTTTTGTTGAAAAGTTATAAACCTATGAGTTTATATTTCCCAAATTCATCCCACCATGTTTTAAGGTGACTTCTAATTTCATATAATACTTCATATAGATCTATTTTAGAACATGAATGGAAACAATAATTATTTAAAAGTCTACCAAATTTATGTTCTAATCCCACATAACTTGAATGTAGAGTGATCTTAAACTTAACATATCCTCAATTATTTAAACTATTCCTTCATATTTTCTATCAGTTTGAGGATGGTAGGATGTTGTCCAATGAATCTTTCTGTTAAGATATATCTTAAGAATTTTCCATTATTTTGTTGTAAAATGGGGACCTTGAACATAAACAATTGACATTGGTGTTCCATGATGTCGTATAAAATCATTAATATAGAGGCCTTTAATGAACCCAAGAGGATTATCATATCTTATATCCTATAAATTTGTACATTTGGTTTGGTGATCAACAATATAAAATACTGCATCATTCGTTCTATTATTATTTGGAAGTTATTTAAAAAAGACTATAGTAATTTCATGTTATTTCCATATTAAAATATGAATATATTGTAGGACATATTTAGGATTTTGATTCATATATTTTACAAGTTGAAAAATAAAACATCTGGACACACAATCATTAACTTCTTACTTCATGTTATCCCACCAAAAAAATTACCTCAAGTACCAATACATCATTAGGCTACCATGGTGTATAGATAAATTTGAGATATGTGTGTCATCCAACAATACCGCATTAAGATCACATATACATGGAACACAATTCTGATTTCAATATTTTATGACACCTTCATCATAATTATTTTTTTTTAATTTTCCAGCATTCACTACTTGGAATTTCTTCACAAAGTTCTCATCATTAGATTTGTAACTATTTATCCTCTCTAATAACGATATTTTTACAATTATTTGATAAATTATTGATTTATTCCCTTCATTAGAAATTAGCATATCAATAATAACTAGGTCTATTAATAGAGGATCTTTCTATATCATTAATTGGGTTTGAACAACATGATCCTTCTAACTCAAGGCATCCACTACATTGTTTGGTTTCCTTTGATGGAAGTGTATTGAGAAATAATAATCCTTGAGTACTAGAGTTATATCAAATATCTCATGTGAATATCTTTCTGTGGGAATTGGAATTATAGGCATTTATGACATGCATATATCTCACATTTTCACCACTGAGACAATATATCGTTATTTTCAAAGAGAAGATTGCATCTGCGATCATAAGATCATGGGTTTTATAGTTCTATTCTTGTTTCCTCAATTACCATGATACATATGAAATATTTTTATCATTTTTTATTAATAAACAACCAATTCCCTTATATGATTCATCTCTATATATGACAAACACATCACTTCAAGATTGCAGATTCAAAATAAAATCATTGACTAATGTTCTCGTTAGTTTATCAATAAATTATTGACATTCCTTTGTCAATAAAATAATATTCCCATTTACTTGTGATCTTCTATAATGGGTTATCAAATCAAGTGAAATTATGATCAAATTATTGATAGTAACAAGAAAACCCAATGAAACTGTGTACCTCAGTTATGTTTGTTGGTGTATCATATTCTCTAATTGCCTTTGTCTTTGTAGGAGAAACTGATATTCCATCCTTGGTGATAATGTTCCCATTAAAAGTGACTTCTTAAATGTAGAAATATCTCTTATTAAATTTACCACAGAACTCCCCCCTTCTTTAAGAGTCTTAAGAATTATCTATAAGTGATTATTATAGTCATCATAGATTTTGTAATAGACCATAATTTAATAAATGTATAACACCAAAAAGCACCAAGAAATTCCTTCAATACTCTTTTCATTAGGTGACTGAAAATTTAAGGTGAATTAGTCAATCCAAATGGAATTACTATAAATTCATAATTCCATGCCTTTTTCAAAAATATGTCTTCTGAATGTATTTATTTTTCACTTATAATTATAGATTCCATGAATTATGTTCCATCATTGAAAAATATTTGGCTCCATGAAGTTCACCAAATAGATCATCAATTAATTTAATATGAAACTTTTTCATTATTGTAATACAATTGATTTCCCTAAATGAAATGCAAAAAATATCATTGATCCATCATTCTCTGGCCCTCTTTTAATTTTTTTTACTGTGGAATGGATGGTATTTATGTAAATAGTTACATACTCAATTTTAGGACTGCACTTTCTATTACTAGATGCTGTTTTATCTTCTTCACAAAAAAATTAATTTATTAGAGAAACATTGGGTGGATTTAGGTAAGAATCATGAGAGGACGATTCTTCTCCAATGAAGGGGGAATCTACATCTCCCTCACAAATTTTAATTCCATTCCTCTTGGAATGAATTTTTTAATTTATTTTTATAGATAGATTATGTTGAGAATTATATCAATTCAAAACATAGGTATGATAAAAAGTAAATAATATAAATAAAATTAATTTTTCATAATGGAGAAAACATGAAACATCATTATTTTAATGAGACTTCTCTTATGAGTGTTTACTAGAAACACTGTTATTAAATCAAAAGGTAAATGTCTAATTTTCATTGTATACTGAGTATATAAAATACAATGTGATGATCCAAAATCTAATAATGAATTGGATAAATTTGAATATAAGATTATTCTACTAAAATTGATTTAATTTTTTACTTCTTCCTCTAATGTATGGATCATATAATCATTTCCATCTCCCCTCAACCTTTTCTGTGGAAGATTCTCTCAATTTTTAGAGAATTCATTTGCATATTAAGCCAACTCTTTATTGTTATAACACTAAATGGTAGTGTTTTTATTATTCTTGTTACATTATTTGGCATGGTGACCCATTTCTCAACAAAAAAAGTAAACTCCCATTCCCTTTTGTTATTTCCTAAGCTGACCGTATCCATAGTTACCCAATATAGAAACTGCAAAAACTTTTTTTACTTAATTGATGAATTACCTTTTTAATGGTGCTCAAAAGACCACAACTTCTCTTAGATTCCTTTTAATACAAATAATCTTAATAATCCATGCACTATATTGTTGGAAAATAAAATATTTTCTTCATATAATGAAAATTTCTAAGAAAATAGTTTCCTTTAGAGACATGGTTTAATACCATCCAAGAAGAGGTCAATATTGAACTCTCATTTTTATATATAATTTGTACCATACATAGATGAAAATGTAAATATACAATCTTGTAACAACCTAGTTTTTCACTCAGGTATGGATCCATTAGATTTTGGCCTTAATCTTTAATTTTTACCATATATGGATGAATAGTGAATTTGAAATGGTCTTAGAGATTTTTTGAAAATTTTAAACATTCAAAACATATTTTTGAAGAAAACTGGACATGTCACACGATTAGCACACAATTGGAGCATGGTTTTCTTAACCATGTGGATAGTCAATATTTAGATAGAACTATATTTTATGATTTTCATATGGTCATGTGGCCTGACCATACATGTTCCCTTTCTTCAAAGGTAATTGTGCGTGGTTTACACACTGTTACTCAAAATATGTGGGCAAACACTACACATTCCCTTTTTAGGGTAAATTGTCCCTTTTCCCTCAATGATCTAATTTTATCCCTCATTCTACCATAATCCAACAACTAGTGGTAGTAATATTTTTTCCTCCATTTGTTTCCATTTTGAAGACATAAGGTAGGAATCAAAAGAGATATTTCATATGGGATCCTTTTGAGATTCTGTTTGTCATGTTGGATGTGAAATGATAAGTAATTGAGTCTATTTAAGCATTTATTGTTATCTTTTCCTATTGAACTTTTTATTATGGCATCATCATTTTCCCTATTTTCATAGATATACTCTGATACGATCCAAATAAAGGTACAATACCAATAGATGAAAGTTATAAAAGATTAATTTGGGTCGTCTATAACTCATCACCAAATATTTTGGATTTTGGATTTGTCATGTGGGTCCCACCGATTTCATCTAGTTCCATTAATTGAATTTATATTTTATGCTTATACTCATTATAACCTTAGGATATTATACTTCAATATATGTGATAAATTTTTGGTGCTTACCACCAAAACATCATGAATCCCATGTAAGATGTTATTCCATAATTGGGTTTTTATTATTTGACATGTTTGTGCCACCATTTAGGTGTGACTTTTTCTAACCTTTATAAGGGTTATATTTTCAATATTAAACGGCTTGAATGATAATGTAATTTTCATACTGAAAATTAGCATCTATACTCACCACTTGACTTGCATAACGTATGTCCCTCAATTTATAAATAAATGTAAAATTGAAATTGGAAAGTATAACAACTATACGGATTGACCAATTTAATTGTGAATGATTAATAGTTTTCATATCCATACCACCCATTGCTATATTAATGGAAGGTAGCAGAATGAACCTTAGTTATTTAATATTATTTAACTGGAATTATAAATGTTTCATGATACTTATCCTTTTCACACTAAAGAAATTTTTTTGAGGAAAGATGGAGGCTGGGCATCTTATTAAAATAAGAAAAAGAAAGTGGCTGAGAAGAGTACAAGAAAACAAGGCAAAACCCAAAGCAGTAACTACTTACTGATCTTTTTCAACAGCCGTTCACTTAGCATCCTTTCTTCATCCTGAAGGGAATTCCAGTCAACCATTCCACGATCGCGCCCCCGACCTCTCGATCTCCCCCTACCTGAAGGCAGAGATTGAAGCCTTTTTAAAAGCATCTATGCGTCAGTGCTTTCAGAATCTGAGATTTCCCCTTGTCATTCCTCACATTTGTCAGGAAAAGTGTCTCTTGTCACAGGCTGATCCATTCCCTCAATGGTCATTGCTCCCGTCGGGTCCACAATCTTCTGGTACTTTTTCTCATTAGAAGAGATCAACGTTGAATCATGCATCTCAATGTCACATATATGCTTCTCAGATAGAGTGACAGTGTTACCTGCAATCGACTGCTCAACCACCACTGAAGTGGGAACCGAGGATTTTGCCTTCTTGTAGGAAACCAACTGAAATCCATCACTATCCACAACTGGCTTTGATGATTTAGAAAGGACTGTAGAGTCAGATTCTAAGATATTTTTACCTTTCTAATTAACTAAAGAAAACATTCTTTCCTGTGAGAGCTGGTGATCCACCACCAACTGGGCTCCTTCTTCATTCACTTGATCATCCATTAAGTCATAATCTTTAGAAGGCAAAAAAGAGTGAGTGTGCTACAAAATTTCACCTTTTCCTGTATTACAAGTATCAGCAGAGTGAACATTCACCTCTTCGGAAAAGATAGCATCCCAAGATTTCATCTTGTTTTCAGAGGTGGAGGCATTTGGATGGTATCCCATCTCAGGAAAAACACTATGCACCTCTATCTTCTGCTCCACGCCCAGTCTATCATCATGTTTACAAACATGATGTTGCAACTGAGGAAGAACATCAGATTTTTGAGCAGGAGTTTTTCTCTTTTTGAGACACTTACTCACGTCATGGCCACACAATGCACATAAGCTGCAAACTATAGAGCACCTACAGGTAGATGATTCATGTCCAATAACATTGCATTCCTTACAGAATTTGGGCATTTTTTCATAAATGTTATTCAACTCAATAATATCATCATCAGTTGCAAGAATTACCTTTTCAACAAGAGTGGACCCCAGTTCGACCTCAACCAAGAATCTGGAAAAGTTCCAAAAACGAGCTACTTCAGTTTCCTTGTCAATTTTGATCGGGATACCGATGGATAGGGCAATATCATACAAGATTTTAGGATGCCAGAGAATCCAGTTTTAACCATAAACTCGTACCCATATTTGATTAGTAGAGTTACCAACCTCAATGGGATTGAATTTTTTATCCCATTCACACAAATGAATAATCCCCGATTTGTGTGATATTGAACCAAAGCCCCAGGCTCGGACTTTCAATTATTCCGAAGGGAAGAGCATATGGAAATATCCTCGTCCAAGCGAAACACACTTCCAAGATGAAAAACCCCAAATTGACGAAATCTGTGCTTTGAGATCATCCATTTTTAGAGGTTGATTACCTTTAGGTAGAAATAAGCGAGCAATAATTGAGAACTCACCCACTTGATTGTTTGTTGTATAGGATGGATCTTGAGAGAAATTGACATAGCCAGATCTCAAGATGCATGGGATCATTTTTTATTTCCTTTATTATTATGTGCAATATATTTCTCTTGCCATCCCATATCCATGAGTTCTTGTGTTCTATTGACATCACATATCATTAGTTGTTGAATTCTATTATAGTTATTTCTGTTATTGTTACTATTATCTCTATTTTTCTTTATGCCTTTTGTTTCCTTACACTGCTTCCACTATTTACTATGTTTATAATCATCCATTGTGATACACATGGGTAATGTGGTGAAATTATATCCACAGAAACACCCTAAGACCTCGTTACTAGTCGGTAGCCTCTAGCGATCAGGGAGATGTGCATGAGGCCATGAGGATCAGCAAGAACAGGGAAGCTGTTAATTTGTATCTGGTTTTGGATGTCACAAAGTGGTATCAATGGAGTTTTTCCATTATTATATACTATTAGAAGATAATATTTAGTATATTAGAAACACTGTAGACTTGTTCATAAGCCATTCTTGAGCATCACAAACCCGTGTTCAGGGTAAAAACCATGTTTCATAAATTATAAAAATTATTCTACTTTTTATTATTAAAAATGATATTATGTCATCATTTTGTGATGCACATGTTGTGTGGAGTTTCTAATTTTTACTCTTTTGGATTATTTTCTTTCATCCTTTTCTAGATGATATAAGAGAAAGTAACATTGTTACATACATCATTATAGGTAGCTAAAAGTCGCATGTTATGTATATTTCCATTTCAAATAGGTGAATTTCACTATTTTTCATTGCTTGATATTCCTTTAATTATTGAGTGATGTTGCGATAGTTTGATTACACTTGTATTACTGATGAAAGTGATTGAGTGATTTCCTATCTCAATTTATGTGGTGTGTGTCCCCTCATTGGTTTGGATGAGTAATTTACATATTTGAGGAATTTCACTATAAATAAATGGGTGTAGTTTTCATTGATTAGGTGTATGGGAACTGATTCAATGTGAATGAATATCATTTATACATTGAAATTAAAATTATAATATTAAATGGTTTTACATCCTTATCCCACCTTGTGGTGTTTATGAAATGTAAATATATGAAACTAGTAATTAAATTTAAAACCAAGTGAAACATAAACTTGATCAAATACAGATACATGGTTATCTAAGAATGTAGTTGGGGTTGTATTCCTTGGGTATTGAGTTTTCATAAGTATAACATTTTATAGTGATGATATCTTTCTTTATCATTTTTTAGGAGGTTTATGATTTTCATTTGATGTCCAATGCCTCCACGATTTCATCATATCATACACCAGGTGGGTGGTGACGACCTTACTTCAGATGGGGTTGGACCAGATCCACCACTCTTACCTCAAGGAGTTCCACTCAAGGAACCTCATGTTGTACCAGATCTTTGAATTGATTCCAATGTTTGTCATAGTTTCTTACATCTAATGTAGCTCATGCATTGTGCTCCACATCTTGCACATATGATGGCTAATCTTACTCATGAGTTTTAGGAGTAAAATCCTGAATCTTTGTCATAGAATGGTGGTCCATAAGATATTAATTCTTGTCTATAGGCCACCCTATTTATCTTCGATCTTCTAAAGGCACCTACATAGTTTAGTGTCAAGCTTTCCACATACATGCTTCATGATTCAGCCAAGAATTAGTTGGATGTGACTTCCCAGGTCAGTCATCATCATGGCATGATTTGGGTTGATTTTGAGACTGCCTTCTATGATAATTTCTTTCATCATAAATTGAGACCTGATTGAGACCGAGAAGTCATACATCATGAGTGGGGTTTTATGTTAGTTATATTTTATTCAGTGTGTTTCACAGAGATCCAGTTCATTGACCGCTTCTATAATGAGATTATATTTCACATGCTAGACACTTTTTGGATGAGATTGTGTATGAAATATATATGAAGGTGAATGTATTTCATTTATGTAATTTTTTTTGAGATAGTCAATAAAGATCTTATCATTGACTGGAACCTGATGGAATGACATATTAGTTGTTATAGAGGATCAGAGCTGCATTAGGCCAACGGTTTTTATGATTACAAGAAACGATCCCTAGTGATTTATCGATATGGTAATGACTACCAGAGTGCCTGTTTCTATAGCTATAAAGTGTTTCATCAGTGTCAGCAATAGGGTCATTTGAAGAATCAGTGTGATTGAGACCCACTGGAGTGTCATGCTTATGCCTATATGATCCATATTCAATGTTTATGTAGGACCTTTCCACCAGCTTCGAGTTGAAAAGGATCGACACCAACTACTCCTTCAAGAGAGAGTTCATTTACATGACATTAGGTGGGGAGTTGTAATAGTAATGGAAGGTTTGGATGAGGAGGAAGTCATGGTTGTGGAAGACAGACCCTTGATCATCAGCAGCACCAACAAGGCAGTCATGATCATTGTAGTCTAGTTATTTCACAAGACATGGATCAAGACAATTTCATTCATTACATCTGATACCCAAGGATTATGCTATAGGGACATCTACTATAAGAGGTATTATTTCTTTGGCATCTACTATAGTATCTTCTTTATTTGATACATGTGCTTCAAACAGTTTTATAATTGTAACTATTGTGTAATGTCTCAGACAGAAGAAACAATATTACTATGTTTTAATGTCCATATATATATATATCATTAGGGGTACGAAGGTAGGGTATACTATAGTTTAGGAATTTTCCCTCTAAGGTAGGAAATTAGCCTCTATTATAAAACCACATAGTTTTCGAAATGGTGGGATTCGATTCCATTCTCAGAAGGTACTCATTAGTTCACTATAATGAATTTGAAGACTTCTATCACCACCCACTATTTTTCACATCACCATAAGGTGTAATTTTTCAATGTAAGGGTGTGTGGGATGTCTAGTTGGCTAGAGAAGGACCAGAGAAACCCGTGATAGGTGGAGTGACCCCCAATTTTTAAAATCTATTAATGGAGTATCCAGTATTATGAAAAGTTTATTTTCATCCAGTAGTGGATCATTTCATGGATGGATTTTGTGAATATTTTTTTGGCTTACCTCTTGAGAAAGAGGTTGTGTTTACAATCAAGCTTGTTATTGGAGCAGCTCAGGTGTCCAATCCTCCATACATAATGGAACCATCAGAGCATCAAGAGTTCAAGTGGTAGTTAGAGTATTTAGAGGCCAATGATTTTATATGGTCTAATACGTCGTCTTTCAATTCACTCATGATTTTTTCTATGAATGTGGATAGAACCTCATGTCTATTCATTTATTTTAGAAAGTTTAACAACCTTATAGTCAAGAACTGGTATCCAATTTCTCAAATAGATGATATCTCTAACAAGCTCCGAGGAGAAAAGGTTTTATCTAATTCGAACATATATCAAGTTATCATCAGGTTTGAGTCATACCATTAGGCATACCTCAAATAGCTTTATGTAGCCGTGATGGTATGTATGTGTAAATTTTTATGTCATTCATTCATACCAATAAACCCACCATTTTCATGGATCTGATGAATAGGGTTTTCCGCCCCTTGTTGGATTCTTCTTTCATGGTCTTTGTGGATGAAATATTGGTGCATTCTTATACACATATATAACATTCAAAATATCATGATATCATTCCAAGTACACTGATAGAGAATCATCTTTACACCAAGCTTTCTAATACCACTTTTGGATATAAGAAGTTCATATCGTGGGTCATAAAATTTCCAAATAATGTGTATCTATTGACCCAGAATATGTTAATGATATATATTCCTAGGAGAATCCCAATAATGTTTTTGATATTAGAAGTATCTTTGGGATTTCTGGATATTAAATTTGTTTCATAAAGGAGTTTTCCTCCCTTAATTCACTTCTTATTGGTCTTCGAAAGAAGGGTTCAAGTTCTTGTAGATAGAAGCATGTTAGAAAGAATTTTAGGAAGTGAAAGGGTGGTCGTATCAGAACCTATTTTAATTCTTAATGATCGATGAGTAGGTTGTAACGTCTTATGTGACACATCATGCATTGTCTTAGGAGTAGTGCTGATACAGAAATATGTAGTCATTACATACGGATCTTGTTACATGAGGTATCATGAGAGAAACTACCCGAAACAAAACTTTTACCATGAAACATTTGTCCATGCGTTACATTACTAGAGACATTATCTATTAGGTGAGAACTTTTTGTTGTACATGGACCACAAGAGTCTCCAATATAACTTTTCACATCTTGACATGAGCCTTAAAAAATGAATATGGGACATGTATCTAAAATCATTTGATTTTGACCATTCTTATATTCCTGGGAAGGGTAATGTTGTTGCAAATGCGTAGAGTCCAAAAACTCAAACACAATCCCTATGGGAAGCTAGAGATTAATGGATGTTAATGGACATATTTTTTGGGTGAAATCTGAAATTTCATGATAATCATGAGCAGTCTTACCTCTCATCATGTACATTTACCTCTTTGAGACAGTGAAGAGTAGACAAGTTTCTGATCTTGATGTCCTAGTTCTCAATGGGAGTATATCAGGAGATAACTCACCTACGGATTGGTCAGTAGACAGGGATGAAGTCCTGAATCTATGTGGACGTATTTGGGTTTCTGTCGATATGAGAGAGGAGTTGATGTAAGATTCCCATGCTTTTAAGTGGGATTATCACCCAGTCATATCAATGATTTATCGAAGTATATGAAGAAATTATTGGTGTTTTGGGATGAAACATCATATAGAAGGCTTTATCACTAGGTGTTCCACATATCACCAGGTGAGGGTAGAGCACCAAAGACCGTCAAGCTTGCAATAAAAATCAACAGTTTTAAATGGAAATGGGATGATGTATTCATGGATTTCGTAGTCGGCTTAACTAGGTCATCAAAGGGTATCAATGATATATGGGTAGTCATTGACTAACTGACTAAATCATCCAAATTAAATTCTAATTGGGAGACATTCTTAGTGTATGTTCTAGTAAGACTATATTTATGATAGATCATAAGACCTTATGGGGTCCCTTGTACTATCATTTAAAATAGTGATGCTTGTTTGAAATCATGGTTAGAGGTGGGATTGAAGAAGGTTATGGGAACACAGGTTCATATAAGCACATATCTACACCCTCAAACCTATTGACAATCAGAATGAACAATACTAATTCTAGAGGACATGATCTGAGAATGTGTCCATGATATTGATGGTTCTTGAGATAAGTATATCCCTATCATTGTGTTCTCTTATAATAATCACTTGTATGAATTGATTCAACTGGATCCCTTTTTATCCGTGTATTATAAGATATTTAGTTCACCTCGATGCATGATAGAGGCAGGTGAGTCAGCCCTACTAGTTCCTCATCCTGTTTTGTAGATTTTGAAGTAGTTCAGCTAATCAGAAATCGTATGACTATTGCTTGGTCTAAACAAAAATCATATTCATATTTTCATTGAAATCCTCTTGATATTGAGGTCAGGGATTGTATTTTTCCTCTGGTATCTCCCATGAATGGGGATAGACGGTTACAGAAACAATGTATTTTTATGTGTCATTATTTATGGCCTTTTAAAATTAGGGAGATAATCGGGATAATAGCCTATTTAATGCTAAAACCTCAGAGGTATCATGACATTCATGATGTCTTCCAAAACTCAAAGCTTTTTCAGTATCATGGTGATATGTATCTACATTTTCATCTTGAAGATTTTGAGTAAGATATCAATACTACATTTTAGGAGTATCCGGTATGAATCTTCGAATAAAGCCTGAAGGCACTTTAAGGAGGCATGTCCTTCTAGTACTAGTGAAATGGAATAACAATCGTGTGTAGGATGAGACATGGGATTAAGAGGAAGACATATGTGACCAATGGAAAATATATGTTTTTATATAGTGTTTCTACACCTTTGAAACGTGAACTCAGGGATGAGTTATTTAATGTGGGAAGATTGTAACAACCCATTTTTCACTCAGGTATAGATTCATTAAATTTCTATTGAAATCATTACTTTAGACCCAATATAGATTCCTAATGAATTATAAAATGTATATTGGGTGTCTGGGGAATTTTTAGACCTCAAAACATGTGTTTTGGGGAAAACTAGAGATACAGGAAGTTAACTCATGGTTGGTGCATGGTTTCTTTAAAAGTGAAGATAGTCAATTTTCAGAGAGAAACATATTACATGGTTTGTGAATAGACATGCAACCTAACCATGCATGTTCCCCATCTACACAAGTAATTATGCATGGTTTTTACACTGTTTTTCAAATCAAGAACTTGCCTTATATGGGTAAATTTTTATTTTTTTCCTTAATGATCTAATTAGACCCCTCTATCTTCCCTAATCTAATAACAACTAGGATTAAACTTTTTTCCTCTCATTTTAGAAATTTGTATGACCTAACATAGGAATAAAGATATTTCCATCATTCTGGATCCATTTTATCTTTATTTCTTCATTTTGGATGCACAACAGTGTGTACTTGAGTCTGTTAAAGCCTTTATCATTCTATTTTTCTCTCGATCGTATTATCGTTCCATGATCGATTTTACTATTTTCATTGATATACTAAAATCAGAGCCATATCATTATCCAATTACATAGGAGGAGATTCATACAATCCTAAGGTCAGAAGTCTATAACTCTTCCCTCATGTTTGTCGACATTTTATTTATTATGTGGCGCCCACCGATTTTATCAGGTTCCATTTATAGAATTTTTATTTCTAGATTATACTTGTTAGAACCATATTGATATGATACATCCATATATTTGATTTATTATTTGTGTTAATGACCACACTTCAATCCATCCCAGGTATGATGTTATGATGTAATTGGGTTTTTAGTATTTGACATGTTTAAGTCATCATTCGGGTGTGAATTTTCCTGACCCTTTTATGGGTAAGATTTTCTATGTTTAATTGCTTGATTTATATTGTGAATTTAATAATGGAAAGTACCATGTATGCACAACACATGACCCGCCTATGTTAAGTGCCTCAATAGTTAATTAAATGTGAAATATCAATTGGAAAGTATACCAAGTATATAACATAATAGGAATAAATGTGAATGATTAATATGTTATATATATATGTAACCCCTTACTAAATTAATGGATGGTAGCATAAAGAACATTAATTATATAATATTATTGAAATGAAATTATAAATGATTGTTGCTACTTCACCTTGTCTCACTAATGAAAGGCATGTTTTTTACCAAATGGAATTATTGATTAATTATGACTTGATTAAATGGTTTCATGCTACTCGAAATTATCAGAATAAAGAAAGGAATGGATTGAACCAAATTAAATATTACATGAATTAATAATTAATCATGAGATTCCTGACTCAAGATCACCTTATATTTTTATCAAAGAATACCATGATCACACGAGGACCCCATTCCGATTCAAGGGTACAACATGGTTAGGTTGAGACCCACTTATATCCATATCCTTGCCCATTATTTAGATGCCTGGTATGAAACCATAGCATGTCGTCAATATTATTAAAGGATTCATTGAATACACTCTTTGGATTCAAGATTGATAATTTGGTGTCCTGGTTAATTCCCATCGAGTCTATTCTCTACTTAGCGCCATTTTACCTTAGATGATCTCCTTGGACTCGATATGAATCTAATTGTGGAATTACACAGACTATGCTCCTTTAATTACACTATTATCACCTGTCATGCTATATTTATTACTAATTTGGTTACCCTTAATCTTTAAATCTTCTTGGTTATTTATTTAGTACCTCACTATTTAATATCACTTCTGGTTTCCTTATTATGACATGGAACCATTTCAATTGTTAACATGTAACTTATTTATAAATTCAGTAAAAATAAATCAATGAATTATTTTCATGTTCAAACACAATCCAAGGGATAAATTATGTACTAGGGTATTTAGAAATATTATATTGGTTAACATTAAAAATGCTAGTTTTCACACTGTTACATTTCCATTACATGGATCGGATGCTATAGACACCATTGGCAGTGTCGCACTGAGATTTATCTCACACCCTCTCTAGTTTCCATTTGGTAACCGAAGACGATTACTTGGTAGCATGTGTTGACAAAGGTAATCATACTGATTCATACACATTATTTCTTGCTATTTAGGATGGATCATGATATAACATTACCGAGCCAGAACTCGAGATTCTTGGGATAGTCTTTTATTTCCATTATGCTTATGTGGAACATGTTATTCCCACAATATTGTATCCATTTTTATAGTTTTCTAGTGACATAAAATATCAACATTTTTTTAAGGAAATTCCATTTTTTAGTTATTGTTACAATTGTCTCTATTTTAGATTATTCCTTCTATTTACATATATATCTTTTGCAATTTACCATTGTTTTCAATCATCTATTCCCTGAAACATTATTAATGAGGGTTCAATCTCCCCATGGACTCACCCTAATCCATCAATACTAGTCGGCAGCCTCTAGCATTCTAGGAGATGCACTTGAGGCCATGTGGCCCCATGGGATCAGGGAACCTATTATGTGGAATCCAGGTCTATGACTTCACACATCAAAAAATTGAAAACATTATTCTTTATTTTTTCTATAATCTATAGATCATACTTTTTATATAAATCTTTTGATCATGAGGTATGTATTTATTAAATAATGTCCCCATTAAATTCTCCCATTTCATTAGAACTATTTATCCATCCTCCATAGTATTCTGGATCATGGTCTGCTATTGATCAACATTACCTTGGAGATAATAGACAAAAAGTGTAACCATTTCTATTCCACTACATCCCTATGCCAGAAAAAACTTCCCCATATACACAATCCATTACTTAACTATAATTTGAATAGTATTACCACTAAATGTTGGGGGCTTCTATCACATAAAGTGATCCAGCATAGGAGATTCACTATTTATAATTAATTTCCTTATTTGGTAAAGGTTATTTTTCATAACTGGATTATAAATCCCAAGAATAGAAATAGTTTTATCTATTATAATTTAAGATGTATTGGTTTCTTCATCTTAGAAATATCTGCATTCTCTTGGATATAATTCTTCTTTCGAGGCACTTTATATAAAAAATGGAATACATTGGAGTAGTTCTCAAAATAATAATATATAATTCATAATATATTATAGAATACAACATAATTGTATATCATAAAATCAAAAAAAATTGGTCACATTGGGGATGTCTTTGAATTTTAAATATTTAATAATCAATTGTCAATAAAGGCTAAATAATATTTATTTTATCCCCAAATATTGTCAAACTAGGTTCCTAGTAAGGCCTTAGGTCGTGTACCGGGTTACACCAATTCATCCTCAACATTACTTTGTTGTTGTTGTTACAACTACATAATTTTTTTCAGATCCATATTCTCTTGTATTATCTAGACTAGGATGTATTTCTAGGAAGACCCATATAATATATACCTTACAAAAATTCGAAGATATTTTTATATACTTATACTTGATGTATATCTTAGGGTTATGTTCCCTAATATGTGTTTTCTAAATCCAGTTTCCCTAGTTTATATTAATGTTAATCTTATACTAACTCAAATTCCCTAACCCCAGAAGCTTAGAGCCATTGAATTATTTTTTTAAAATTAACATCATTATAAGGAATCAAATCATGAAGCACTAATAGTTTGAGCTATTTTGGAACCCTTATTACATATATAATTCCCACTATTCATTAAGAACAAAAAATATAATATGATACATAGTGATGTGAAATATGATTCATTATTGAAATCATATTAAATATTTTCTTCTACATAACTTGGGGAAATAAAACATAATAAGGGTTTCTCAAATGATCTATAAGGGTAAATAAAATAGATAAATAAATATTTGACGTGAATAATCAAAATAGAAAGGTAAATAACTAATAAAAAATGCTATTTCAAATAACTGGATAAATTATAATCAATATGGAAAGGTAAGAAACCAAAATTCATTCCATTTAATCAATAAACTAAGACTATAATATATCCATAAATATTTTAACACAAAAATATCACGTAAAAATAATAACATAATCGTAATGACAGAGATTATTAATTATTGTATTCCATATTTATAGAGTACTTTGAACATTTACAATATCTACCATTCATAATGAAGTTTATAATATCGGGTAAAAATAAATCTAATTTGGCCAACTAATTCATCTCATGAGAATACTGATGTATCAAGGGGCTATCAATAACTACACACAAACTGTTTCATACCTATCAAATTCATTACTCATATAAAAAATAATCTATTTTACTAATTTAAAATTTCCCTTATCAAATATTGGTATTGAATATAATATTCTTATTTATCGATAATTCTGTATTTTGAGAAATTACCTGCAATGTGAATACCTTATGTAAACTGGTGTAAGATTTTGGTAATAATTATACCCTAGACATGATAATATGGATATTTAGAAAAATATAATGTACCATAAAAGGATAAAAATAATAATTTTATTATTTCAAGATACTATTAACAATATAAAAAAGTGATATTTCAGTGTTAATCATTAAACAAATTCTTGAGGAAATTAATAATTAAACATTCCAAAGTTTCCTATACATTATTGAAACATCTAAAAAATAATGATCTTGAATGAATATCATTAAATTAAATTTTTGGATAGAATTAAGATAAAATGTTTCACGATATAATATATGATATTTATTAGAAGATACACCACACAAAACATGTAAGTGGATAATATAACATTTATTTCACAAATGAAAATAGTGAGATGACAATCCCTTACCATTTAATTTATTTTTTTGTAGTACTTAAACTAAAATATACTGGTTTATAATGGGTTAATTACTTCTACTAGAGTAATAATAATATTTATGATAGTATATAAGATCTTATTATAAAATAATAGAACTCACCTGTTAGTAATCAACCATTATTTTCATGATTTCATGTGTTAATTTCCTAGTATATTTATTATTTTTGACATTTTAAATGATATTAATATTAATTAAATCATGGTTTCATCATATTCACACTTAAAAAAATAGAAATATCATATATATTAATAATATATATTTTTATAATGATCCATAATATTTGGAGAGAGGAAATGTAATGAAATTTTCACAGAGACTACATGATGTATGAAATCTTAAATCCCACATTTATCTCTTTATCGTATTAAATAATGAAAATTAAATGATATATAGGTATATTATAATTATAATTCTATATTTATTTCAAATATTTTTTATTTTTTTAATTAAACCATCTTTTATACATTCTATGTATAGTGGGAATGAATAAAATCACATTGAGTGGTGGGGGGGGGGGGTAGTCCACACTTCCCCAAACAATGTATCATATTTACCCAAAATTGAATGAATAAGGGTATGTGTTGTATAAAAACTAAATAATCATAAGGAAAATATAAATAAAATATATAACATGTATAAATATCAGTTCTATCATAATTCCAACCATGATAGGTGGTAACGGAAAAACGATCAATCATTATTTTGTGGGGTGATAGTTTGATGTAAACATAAACTATAAGTTCATTAATCATTATATATATGTGTGTGTATGTGAAGGTCAAATACTTAACATAAAAAATACTAGTATATTGAGGATATTATTGTTATTATATAATCATTGAATATGACTATTTTAAGGGGTGATGAAAGATATAATATAGAAGTGGTTGAGGAAGGATGTTACCTCATATTCGGATAACTACTTTTAGTTTTCACCAATGCACTTCAACATATGGGTTTCATTATAATTTTAGGATTCTTGGTTGATGTATGGGATTTTAGGAAATATTTTGGATAATATTGGTTGATCTAATGTTTCTTGGGATGAGTGAGGAATAAGTATGGGAGGGTGCCTTTTTATATTAGCGAAGGGGTGGCATTCTAGTAAATTTTGGAAAATGGAATTCAATACACATTTAATCAGTGAGAAGTGGCTCCAATAATGTCAAAGAGTATATCCAATTTATTTTATGGTTAACATATGCATAAAAAATGCGATTTTACAAGTTTATATGTTATTTTTGGCAATAAGTTTTTGTTTTAGTCTATTATAAAGAAGTTTTCTCTCTTAATCATTGTAATTAATTTCCATTACATTCAACTATATATTAGGTAAAAAACAAAATGAAATTATTATTAATTTAAAATTATTCTAATTAATATTATATAAACCATTTTTTGAAATCAAAATCATAGATATGGAATAAATTAATTAAAATTTAATCTCATAGACATGACAAAAATATGGGGTCTTAAAGTAAAAATATTCCAAAGAATGCTATGTTATTATATCAAATTTTAAAGAGAAATTTATTTCACTGACCTATATTTTAATTAATTAATTAAAAATTTTCAATTTAAGATTTGAAAAAAATTTAACAAATAATTAATTATTCTAAATAAACTAAATGAAAAATTAGTTTTGAATTAAAATTCAGTATTTTTAATTATTCCTTAAAAAGGAAACATATAATGAAAAATAATAAAAGTCCACCCTCACATAATTTATATGTTTTTATTTCAAAAAAAAATTTTATTTTTACATATCAATTATATAAATGTTCTAAAATTCATATTTATAATTGGTTCTGTACTATGATGCTACAAAAGTACCTGGAGAAAAATAATTTTTTTTGTGAATTATTGAGTTTTTTCTTATCATATTACTATTAAATCAGTTGGATTAATTTAAAAAATATTTTATTGAATATATAATATAAAAATTTACTATATAAAAACACTAAATGTTTTATAATTTGACTGACATTGAAAAACATGGATAAATAGTGTTTTGTTCAAATCATGTGTTGTGTTTATTTCATTGATATCAATAAAATTATGTTTAATATAAAAGGAAAATACGGTATGGTCCTGATATACTACACCCATTCACATTTTAATTATCCTCACATCGGTGATTTTCTGAAATTTATAACTATAAATTCATGAAATCATTGTTTTTTATTTTAATTTTTCTGTTTGAAAATTAATTATTTTCCCCTTGGTTTTAATGGTTTTTAAAATATATGGAAAGAAATAAAATTTTATAAATTTTTTGATAATAGGTTTAATAAATAGGGGTTTGAAGTTGTGAGGTTATAATTTTGAAATCGATGTGATTATGGGTAAATATAATAAATCATTTGATGTGTAAGGGAAATTTATTAATTAAATTGGATACCTAAGTGTACTTTATAAATCCATATGTATGATAGAGTATTTTCCATTTACGTTGGATATATATGTCAGAATATAAGATCTCTTATTTATTAACAAATATATAAAGACAATTTCGTTAATTCTCAGAAGTGAAATGTTGTGAAAATATAATTTTGAATCATTAAAGGGACTAAATTGATGACTAATTTTCTTGTACTAAAAACATATACTATGAACTTCTACATAAATTAATGTTTTCTCAAGATTTCATTATATATTTGTCTATATAAATAATGAAAATTAGTCCATGATTAATCATTCATGTTTTGAGATAGATAAATACAGAAGAACCAATGGGTATATGTTTTTAATTGTTTTTGTATTGCAGCATTGGATAAAGGATATGTTTTGGTGTGAAATGGTGGTTTTAATTGGGAAAATTTGATTCTAGGGGAAGGAAGTCATTCTAGTTTAGCCAAAAAAATATATAAAATATAATATATATGGAATATAGTGGTTTTAATGTTGGTTAATGGGTTTTCACCATGATCATACTTAGAAGGAAATAGAAACTAAGGGGATTATTATTCTTATTCTATGTTTCAATACTCACATATTAATTTTTTTATCATTACAAAATTTATAATAATTTAATATTTTCTATCGGTGAGGGTTAAATATGATATATATTGGAAATATATATGTGTTATTATTCTCATTTATTAAATCCAATATAACAAGATATTTCATAGATATGTAATAGGAAATAAAAAAATAAATTATATATTGATTTATAGACGTTTTCATTTTCTATAAGTAATTGTGTATACAATATAAATTAATTGAATCATTTTTATGGAGGTTTACTTGTGGGGATAACCTTTAGGTTTTAAGGGTACATGTCAAACATAGCATTGGTTTTACTTTTCACTCTCTCATGGATATAATTAATGGAGACACTCTTTATTTAATGGTATTTAATGAAAATAGTTTTAGGATTTGATGTACTAATATTTTTAATAGAATTTCATGTATGTTTTTAGAGTTATGACTATTATTCTATATGATACATCTATTCATCATGGTAGATATATTTTTAATTTATGATATTTCTTATAGGGAGTTGACTACTTTCTATGATTTTTATATTACCATTTTCTATGTCAAAATTATTTTGTTAAAAATTATATACCCAGATTTCAAAATAAAGATATACACAAGAATATATAAAAAATAGATTTAAGATATTAGTGACTGATGAACAAGAACAATTCATTTCTTAGACCCAATTCCAAAACTGAAAAGGTTATCAATCATATCATTTATTATTCAATATTCCATTATCTTGGATTTATAATCTTATATTCATCTGTCACTTATATTTCTATTATTGTTTTTCTGAATTATCTTTTTAATTAAATTTATGATCATATATTTCTAAAAAAATTATTATATGGATCAATGTATTTTGGGCTTCCACAATAATACATGAACATTTTATACTACAAATTATTATATTTTACAATTTGGTATTACTATTAAAAATATTAAATTTTTTCCTATTCCATTGGGATGTCATGACACTATGGGGATGAATCATGTTTTTGGTACAATTGGAAGTTTCCTGGGATATTGTTAAAGAATAGGTTTGATATATTGTGAAAAATAATTTTCTTGAAACATTATATTATTAATATTATTATTAAGGTTCCTTTTATATTATTGGGTGTTATATGTTGTGGGTATATATTCAAGACATATTGAGTTCCCACAAATTTTTGGTGGTACAAACAAAAAACATATTATATAAAATCGACATAATCAAGAGAATGATGTTGGAAAAGGAATTTTTTTCCAAAAATTCACTTTAGATTCGATGAACAGTACCTACACACCATTGAACAAGATATTAATTATGGGTATGGACTCTTGGAGAGTATGGGAATATATTTATAGGAATTAGATTTGGTAAACATTCATAGGATGTTTAAGATGATCTAAGTCCTAATGAAAAATCTCACATTCATGCTGCCTTTTTTAGTTGAATCTAATGTGACTTCTAATGATGAAGAGAAATATTATATTAATACAAAGAATTACACCCACAAAATTACTACTTTGGATGTAATATAAAACTATGTATAATAAAAATTAGTATTGGAAAAAAATGAAGAGTACTTTCTGTTCACTGAAATAAAAATTCACATTGATGATTATAAATAAGTGTATCTATATGAATATGTGAATTGGTAGTATTAAAATGATTAATTTGGATCATGAATTAACTATCCAATGATTATATATATTCATTTTTTTTAAAATTTCAATATTATGAATATATATTATTAATATAAGAGGATAAATAATAAATTGGATGGGTTGTAAATTATTTCATTGTCAAACCTTGATTGGGTTTCATCTTTCAATAACCCATAATTTTATATGTCATTCCTCTGAAATAAAATTTATGTATTGCATATCATTTTATTCTCAAAACATTGAGTGTAAATAAACCCATTATAAATAATTTCTTTATAACCATGCCATTTTATTGGAATTTATGAATACTTTTATTCAAATTATGAAATAAATGTATAATGGTAAACATGTTTTCATAATTAGAGAGTTTAAATAAAATTATTTACTAATAAAAATACCTAATCTAAAATAAATGAATTTTTCTAAATGTTATGTATTTTTATCTAAACAAGATAAATTATTTAATATTGAAAAAAAATTAATAATATAATTTTTTAATTTATATTAATAAATAAATAATAATTTCTATCATAATTATATAATAGCTCGTAATGAATATAAATTCATGTTAATATAAAAGGAGTGGTTTTTTAAATGTTATGACTATATGTGTAATTTTTTAATCTCCAAAAATTATACAAATAATTATTGTTTAACAATTTTAGTAAAATTAACATATTTTATATTCATTTAAATATTTTGGCATTAATTTTCTAGTTTTTAATTATTAAGGAATGAAATTAAATTTAACTTTATTCTTTAAAATGTATTTATCTAAAAATTGATTTTTGTTGAGTTTTACATGATTATTTTAAATTTAATTTTTATCAATTATATAAATTGAGTATAATAACATGTATTCTATATTTAGAAGAAATTCATTACTTATAAGTTAGCACATTCATTTTCGGAGATAGTGAATAATAAAAAAGTTCAATTTGTTATCGCTTATAGGTTTAAAAGGGTTTACTAGGGGATTAAACTAAGACATAAGGGTATGAATTTGACATAAAAGTTTATAATTATTATTTTTATATATTACCTACAAATATTTTTCCTATATATGAATTATATTTTAGAAATAAATTATTCATATTTTAATTTTTAAGTAATCCATGTTTATTAACTCCCACACTTATAAAATGGAACCTCATCTTTTCCCTTATTCAAAATATTAATGTCTTTTATCTCATACAAAAAATAAAAAATATATTAAAATATTATTTTACTTCACTATATATCCTCTGTATCCTATTAATACAAATCATTCAATGCTTATGTTGTAAAATAAAGATAATTATACATAACTAATGGAATCTTAATAAAAGTATGATTCTTATATAATAATTTTATGTTTTTTGACAGTTTAATATCCATTTTTAACCTTCTATTCATCAATTTGTTAATTGAAGTGTCTTTCAATTGTATGTGTGAACTGCTACCTCCACATTGCTATATATTTCATTTTCCATCAACATATAATATTACTAAATATAATGATGGATTTAATATATATATATATATATAATTTATGATAATATTATGATTTTAAAATGATAATTTATTTCTTGTCATTTTTCTTTCTTTTCGTTAGAAAATAAAAACAGTTTTCAATAGTAATTAAGAACGACCATCTTTATGAATGGTGTAATTCATTTTTCAATAATAACCATTTATTTATGATTATAAATAAGTATAAAATGAATGTATATGATATCTAAATCATGATTATCATTATATATATAACCCAAACATGACTAATTTATAGGGACCTAAGCTACCATACTAAAACAAACATAAAAAATGTAGTTATAACATAGAAATGGTGATTTTAATATTAAATTAGTAACAAATAGGTGTAGAAATATCATATTTTGATCATTTATTTTATTATATGTATGAATATATTTCAATTATAAAATTAAAATAAAATTATATTTGATATAAAAAATTTTCGACCACTTATTAATAAAGTTGAACTTTAGGTAACAGTTTTACGTTTAAATATCACTTTTTATCGGGATTTTTTATTATTGTATTTATTATTGTGAGATTATATAATTTATAGCCTGAATATATAATGTTTATCATTTTTATATTACCCTTACCTGAACCACCAGGTATAATAAAAAGGGTTACATGAACACGTGTATACCTTTCCAAATGTAAGAGGATGCTGGCTTTGTACCAGGGTCTGATCACCACTTTTATAGAGACTATACCCTCATCATCATATCCTATCACAAATAAAAAATAGTTCACATAAAAAATAAAATAATATTAATATAATAAAAAATATCAATAGGTCACATATGATAACATAAAATAAGTAAATGGTACCCTATGTGTCAATCCAGACTAGAGTGATATATTATAATAAAATGAAATATATAACATTATGTTATCTACCAAAGTACATCCCAATACCACTCCTAGGACTACGATTCTATATCATAGATGGGACCATTTTCTTTTCCTAGGTCAATATACATTTATTCATTATGTTCATTGAAATTATTGTATAGGGTTTCAATAATAAAACCAAATAGGACACCCTCATTACATCCTTCAAAAATTTGAACATGTATAGAAGGTATATTCCCTGTAAAAAATTAGTTCTCAAGAAAATGTAAATAAAAATATTTTGAGATCATGTGTTCTTACACATCCAACATGAAACCTGACCATACCTACATTGGCTCCATTGAAGAATAGTGATCCTGATCTCAAAAATAGAGAGAAACTAGGCACCTTTCTACTGACATGCTACTCATAATCCTCAAGGAATCGAGTATTAAATCGGGACACATGGATGAATGGTAAAAATATACATTTCATCCACATGTAGTCATGTTTTGACATGTCTAATAACAATCTATAAGGTAATGAGATGTGGTTTGGTACACATTTATTTAATGATAAAGCCATATCATGGGGTCTATTTTTTTCTTCATCATACGTCATACACAATCCCCTTCTATGTATAATTTTACTATGATGTTCCATATATTAGAAAGACGAAAATGACATCCAATGGAAATGTAACATACAAAATATGGATATCATATAGGAAATGCATAAAATATCATGATTATATTCTTGAAGAAAAAAGTTAACATCTATTTATTAACATAAAACATGGAAACAATATTCCCTAAGAAACTCATGGAACTGAGCATCATAAACGTTTATCACATGATACACACACCCAAATATAATAACACTAAATACATGAATATAAATAAGAAAACAAAATGATTACACCATTGATACATGTGTACACAATATCCCTAAAAGGTAAGGAACATCCTACCTCAAGGTTGTTGATGAAGAACTCAAACTGTCATCAATAAATTATCACTGAACACAATATACATTTATAGATAATGATGTCACTCATTATGGGATGCCAAACATAGGTTATAATATTTTAGTAAAGAGATCTGGAATAAAAATAAACATGATTACATGTTAATATAGATAGTTCTAGAATTAAATACCATAAAGAGTCTTTCAAACATATAATTTTTTTGGTATGTTAAATGAGAGGTCTCTAATTCACCAAGTCTATTTTTTTATTAAAAAATGGATCATTAATTATTTTTTAATTTTATAATTGAGCTTTTGTTCCAGAAAAATACCATCTATGTGATGCCTGAAAAAACTAATATTGGAATATTATATTGAATAGCGTGCACGACACTTAAAACTAAGCACATAAGTGAAAATGATATTCCATGAATTTCTAATATGTTTAATATTTAATATAAATTAAATTAATTTTATATTATTCAATTCAAGAAACACTGAGTTAGTATATGTCACACGCAATAATAAGTTTATTTGATGACTTATGTTACACGCAAAATTGGGTTAAAAAGAACAATAATATATTAATAAATTATTATTATTTTAAAAAATAATATATAAAAAAGATTTTATGAATCGTATAAACTATAATATGATAATATATGGTTTAAAAAATTATATAACAAATTAATTGTTTAGAAATTAATTTAGAATTTATATAACTACTTGTTTAATATAAAAAGAATATTTTTATAGAAAAGTATTTTTATGATTGCAAAGTTTTTTTAAACTAATAATTTTAAATAATAAAAATTATTAAGTAATATTTATATAATATATAAATTATATATTAAAAAAATACTTTTTATATTCATCCAATTGATTTTATATGCAGAATAGAAGATCAAACACAATTTTCTTCATAAAATACTAAAAATATTTAAAGCACTTTTAACTCTTTTTCAGGGTAGACCACTTTTAAATACAATTGTTTTTGAAATATTATAAATATTATATTTACAAATAAACATAACCATTAAATAAGAGACATAAAAATTATATTATGTTGTTTTTTTTGTTTTTTCTATGAAGTATCATTTTTAATAAATAATGAAAAATAATTAATTTTAACTTAAAACTAAATTTTCATCTAATTTATTAAGAAAGATAAATTATAGTTTAAAATGTTTTTAAAAATATAACTAGATCAAATTTAAGTAAATTATTTTAATTTATATCATTTTAATAAATTTCACATTGACAATGAATATCAAAACATTGAAAATGTTTTGATGTTTTTACTTTAAAAACACTCATTTTTATATCGTCTGCTGAATTAAATATAAATTAATTTATTCCACATATAAATTTTGAATTTGTAAAAATAGATTACATATTTATGAATATCATAATTTATAATTTCTAAATTTTTTAACATATTATTTTACAAAAAATATTTGTTAAAGTAATCAATATTAATTATAACGATTAAGATGAAATTAATCTTAACATGGGACTCCACCTCAATCTTAATAGCCAAAATGAACTATACACTATCCTAAAGGCCTTTGGATGGAAAATTTTTGACCCAATAATTCCTTTTATAAATTTTTTTACATTATTAAATCCTCTTGAAATTTTAATAACATTCGTTGAATTCCCATTCCAAAAAAATTAGAAGAGTGTCACTCCTCCTCCACTATAAAAATTCCTCCCCTTCTCCAATATCCTCCAACTTATCAAGCCACATTGGATCAAAACATCTCTATCCAAATAGATTTTAAAAATCCATTCACTCATGATATTATCTTACCCTTTGGCAGAAATTATTTCAAGGAATACCTTTGTGGAAAACCACAATGACTTACCCGAATAAGAGGTAACATCATTCCTTAATCACTTTGGTTTTATTTTCAATTTCTACCATTAAAATATTATTATTCAAAGATTATATAAAAATAAAATATAATAAATATACTGGGTTGTTTTTACGTTATCGTTTCTACATATGATTATACACACTTCCATATAATTAGTAACGAACATACAGTCTATGTGTTTGACCAACAACGACCTCACAAAATGAAGCTGTTCATTTATTCATTACCAATTTTAATTGTTTAAAATTATGATATAAAATATGTTTATATATTATATATTATATATATATAATTATATAATTTATTTATTTATATTTAATCCATTTATAATACATTCCATGACTAATTACAATTTTTTTGTAGACATGATAACATTTTTTGTTGAAATGTTTATTACATCATCCAAAATGTGACGTGAATCATTAGAATTTTACATGGAATGAATAAAGGAAGAATATAGTTGAAAATATGAGACATAAAAAATATATATGATATTAAATACATTATTAAACTTCTGAAAGTATAATATATATTATTTTCTTTATTACCATTTCACACACTAAATAGTGATAACGTCAGACATTGACATGTGGACTACCGCCTCCTTGACACGGCTTGTTTCCTCTTACATCAAAAATATTATATAAATAAGTATATATAATTAAATAACATGTTATTTATGATATAATTATATTTATAGAAACATAAATTAATACTTAGCTTCCTTCCATAACAATCATTGGAAAATGGGACCATTACTCATGTATGTGTAATGATTGTTGTCTGCCAGATTGAAAAGTTATATCATTTATAATAACAATATATATTCATTGGTTTTAAAAATATAATTTTTATATAAATATGATAACTATTTCATGATAATTATTATGGATATGTTATATAATGACCCCTTGGACCATAAATGGCCTATAAGTGTTGTTTTTGAAACATAAAACGAATTTGTTTTAAAAAACCAATGTAAAATTATTTGATAATGTAGTTGTATAAACCATGTTAATAAGTGAAATAAAAGCTATTATAAATAGAAATTTTTTTCTCATGCAATTAAATAATTAACATAACAATTCAATTATTAAATATAAGTACATACAAGACATATTGAATTTAATGTAAGGGATTCTCATGTACCTATTCAAATATGTGAGATAAGGGTAACATTCACTACATACTTAATTTTTGTTGTGTATCTACTTCACTTTTGATATATTATAACATCAATAATTTTATCATCTTGTTTTTAAGAAAATTATTTTAATTTTATGCTTTTAAAAGAGATATAACTTAATATATTTGAAGGTGGTACATGACACATTGGATGGTTTAATGATTATTTTTCTCAACAATAATTTTAATGATATTTCATTTATATTCAAAGAAAATATAATTCCATTATTCAAAAAAAAAATTTTGTTTCATCTCCTCATGATATTACTAACCGATATCTATTAGTAGTCCATTTTTACACTCTTTGGTATTTAAAATATTTTATAAAATATTTTTATGAAAACCAAACATCAATTCAATCTTTAGAAGAACACATTTATTCTAAAAAACATGATTTCTTAAAATGTTTTAAATTATTTTTTTATTTTCAAAATAATTTAGTAATGTAATTTTTACCCTTATTGTATTTTACAAAATTTTCCAATGGAATATTCTTATCACTTTCTGAACAAGGCATATTTCTAACTTTTTACCATGAAAAAGAAATGTTCTTTTACTATATATATCATATATAGATTTACCTTTTGTAATTTATTTGAATCTTCCTATTCATGATTAAAAGATTATTTTTAAAGGAAATTATTTCAAAAGTTATTTTCATTTCAATGTTTTTTAATGGGTTTTTCAAAACAATAGTATGTTTTCCTAATTTTTTTTTAAAATATAATTTTATAATATTTCATCTAATAAATGAAAATTACCCTTTATTTTACACCACATGGGAGATGTTGTGTTGATACCATCCTTAATAATATTTTTCCTGGTTTTAATTTACCTTTTCAAGGATAGTACTCAAATTCACATCATTGGTTCCATTTAGTCCCCATGATATAATAAATTTCCTTTGATTATTTGAAAATGAATTTCCCTTTAATGTTTATATCAGTTTTGATGGACATGATTATTTCAGGAATCATATACCATTTTTTATATGGTGTTTACTTTTATGTTTATTTGATTATTTGGGTAAATATTGATAAATATAAATCCTTCATTAGATATTTATATTTTTAAAGGCATATTGTTTATTAGAAGTGATTAATTCATTAGATATGTAAGACATTGTTTGGGGACTATTTATGGTAATCACTATAGATTGGGTATTTGTTAATGATAACCCTATGATGCATCAAGAGTCTCATGAGATGAAATTAGTTGGAGGTAAAACCTTCATGTTTTAATCCTAGTATAAATGATGGATTTCTACCTAAAAATCTAAATTGTCTTGAAAAATGTCTTGATGGTACTAGTTTCATGTTCATAAGAAACATGGTATCCAATAATTATGGATTTACATAATTTAGTTTTAGTTATTATTCATGTATGATATTTTTTGACATATCTATTAAAGAATTTCTTAATCATTTCATTGGTTAAATGGAATGGGTTTTGGTTTCTTACCTTTTACATTGGATTTTTTTCTTTTCTAGTAATTTCACTGTAATTTGAATACAGTTATTACCATTACAAATTGTTTATCTACTTCATTATCAAATTATTCATTACTTGTTATGTGTGTTCATTTACATATCACTCTATGATTATTAATCTAATTGATCAATTATATATTCCACTATAATTTATTCTTAATGATCATTTGACCTCACCAATATTTTTTTACTTTCACCCAGAATCTTATAAGAGTATTATGAAAGATATCCATTAATATACTATATGGAAAATTAACCCTTGATGTTATATAGTAAAAAATTGTTTTAGTCAGTGTATTAATTTTTAATACAAGTCTCATGTACGCATCTTGTTTACTAGTACTAATAAAATATCAATATATTGGTATTTTATTATTTTTAATAATAACAATGTAATTAATAGTAGAAACCAGCTCCAAGATTTCTGGGTTTGGGTATCTATAGATGGTATCTCATGATGTTTACCTAAAATCTTGGGAAACGGATTTAGGAAAACATATAGTAAAGGACGTAAAACTAATGAATTATTTTAGAATAATTATATAATAAAATACAACAATTTGGTTAAATTTGAGATTATGTGGGTATTTATATAAATACATCACTATCTAGATACTACAAGTAGACAAGGTTCTATAAAAGATGCACATAGGGGTAACAACTCTAACAAGGTGTGTCAAGCCTAACTCGCATAAACTGGTACCCAAATATGGGCCTTACTATGCACATATTTTGACACAACTAGGGGATATACATATGGTAATTTAATTTTTTTGTAAAAACCATTATAAAGTATTTTGAAAATGAATAAGATATGTTAATCCAAAGGTTACTTAGATTAAATATAAATTGTGAACATTTAGAAATCCAAAAAACGATTATATGATTTATTTTCCAATATGATAGTTGATTCTCACTCTATGGTTTTTGGTTTTAGGAACTACTCAACTATATAAGTTAAACTCCATGCCAAGGAACAACCTATTAAGAAATAAATTTATGATATTTTTATGCATTGGGTTTGTATTGAAAACATTAAATATATATTCTACTTTGTTATAAACCTTATATCAAATATTTATTTAAAATTAATTTTTTAAATTATATTAATTTAGTTTTATAAAAGTAAAACATGTATTTTGGGTGATAACCAACAATGTCTTTTATGTATGTGGAACTATAATATATGAATGAAGGATGATAAGGGTTTCCCACTGACTTCTAACATACTTATTATCCTTTATAATATTTCATTTTTTAGTTAAAAATATTAATAAATGAATTGTAATGATGAGCCATTAATATAAAGTTTTATGTTTGTATATTAATTTATTTACCATTTTTAATTTGGAGTATATTTAGATTAATAGTTATAATTTTTCCTCTTTTATGATCCTTATAATCAATTAACAATTTGTTACAGTTATTTGAGAATCAATGATATCAATTCCATGGTGTATTAGATGAATTAAAATCATATATAAGCACAACTAAAAGATGGATTTTTCCATAATAAATTATAATGTATCATGCAAGTAAATTTCATTATATATAGAGGCAGTAAAATAATTATTCAACATTAGTAAAATTATCAAAAAAATGTTGTCCTAATACATTATTTTTTTAAAAGTGATGGTTTTCAAAATCATCGTAGTTTTATGGATTTAAGGCACTCAAATTTCCATAGATCATTCCAATTTTCTTATTTAGGACATCAATCACTCCCTATAAATTTTTATAATTTTCCTCTAAGTAAATATCACTACTTTCCACTAATTATCTTTTAGTTATAGACCTAATTAGATGTTATTCCATTTGGTCTTTGTACTTCTCATTCACTCATTTATTGAGGATTTATTATAATCCCTTCTTATAATATAAGATTTCAATCATAATGAATATAAATAAATCCATTACTAAGATTGAGTTTAAATTTAGAGGTTGTATTTTAATTATGTTGGGAGAATGTGACTATAACAAACATGCTCATTATGACACACATAAACATGATTTGTTACATAAACATACACTTTTGAAAACTACGAGGATTGATAGGTATGGTGTCTTGGGAAAATTAGGAATACTAAATAACAAAATAGAACATAAAATACATCATCTTTGTTGAAAATTTATTTTACAATACCATAACCCTCTTTCGTACATATCATTGCATGGGATAACCTGAGGACATGGATAAGAAAGGGTGAGAAATAAAGACCAGTAAGGGATAAAAAATGGAATAAAATCAATAATATAGTACATTTTAGGAAATATAAATATCAATTGAGCATAATAGATACATGAACATAAAGGAATTATATTTCATGATTATCATAACATGTAAATGTGGAAACAACATTTAACATGATATTAGCAAGAGCCAAGGCTCATTGCACATGGAGCCTGACTAAACCCTCATTGCACATGGAGTATGAGTAAAACCTCATTGTAACAGAATTATAATTAGTAAAATATCATTGCACTTGATGTATCATGATACTAATATTTACCCAATGCACTAAAGTGCTATTAGGGACCACCCTTCTTAATCATTTCATTTCATGCATATCTGTGCCATATAAATCATATAATATGGAGTCATTCAACATCACAATTTATTCCATGTTAAAGTAATGTGTAATATATATATAGGTATAATTAAATATTTATATGTGCATAAATTTGAATACCATTGATAGTGAAATGTGTATGGTATTCAATTACATGATGATTTTGGCGTGGAAATTTTGGTGTAACTTCAAGAGCATAACGATATCGAATAGAATTTGTAAAATGGGATTATGAGATATAAAGTGGTCTCTAATCATTTATAAATTAAATCTACAGAAATGGGGTCATGGAGAAAAAAATATCCCAACATATGTAATGGAATTTAGATGCATAATAAAAAATAATTTCACTAATGTAATTGAGGATAGAGGAATTCCGTGTGCAATTTTAGCATGGTAACCTGTGTACATGGGGAGGCATTAATGATGGATAAATTGGTCTATCATCCTTAATAAATTATGTAGGGAATTATTGGAGATGTTTGAAATCATTCCCCAGCATTTTTAATTTAAAATACAACGGTATAACAACATAAAGAAACATGAAAAAAATAAGAAAGGAAGAAATACATTACATGGATGTGTGATCCCAAAGGCTTGGGAGAGGTTTGAGAGGGGATTAATGGGAGCATGGGGAACCTTGGGAGGAATCATGAGAGAGGACGTCATGTTTTTGTAGATGTCAAAATGGTTTGAGTTGTGAGGAATGGGATATTGAGTGGGTTTATATAGGAAAGGATATGAAATTCATTATTATTTTGGTTTTGCACACCAACCATTAAATGAATCAAAACCAAAAACTATCCCATGGATTATTACCATTGTTTTTTCCAAATTAGAGTGTAAAATATTATTTTATATGGCTAATGGACGAATGTTTTAAAATATTAGGTTTTCACTTGTGGAGGTGAGTCACACTCTCAAGAAAATCATTTTAAAATGTTAAAATGATTTATAAGTCTTTGAGGATCCACTAAGGCTTTGTAAAATAAATAAATCAAACCTAAAATCACATCATTTTAATTGTAAAACATTTTTTGGATGAACATACCATTTATTGTATTTTATTTCATCTGTATTGGGTCATTATGATGTCATAAAGCACATTATATATTTAAACGGTATTACAATTTTACCCAAAAATTTGATAGTCTCATAAAATTATAAAAATTCACTGTTGGATAATTTTGACATCCCGATACCCAAAAAAATATTAATTTTACCTAAATAATTTTCTTAATAAGGAAATTTTTTAATTTTAAAATAAAAACCAACATTTATCGAAAAATCTTGGGTTTTGACAAAAACAGCTTTCCAACCATAATAAAATTTACAATTGTATTCATAAAACTTATATGATCATTTTAATTTAATAAAAACTAATTTAGTATAATATTTTATTAAAATATTATTTAAATTAAAAATACATTAATTCATCAAAATAGATTTTTTAATTTAATATTAACTAAAAATACTTTTAGTTCATTAAAAACTATTAACAAAGTAATAATAATAAAATGAATGCATATTAATTATTATAAACAGAAAAAATGCACATAATCATTGTTCGATGGTATTGTTGCATAACCCCTTATAAAACTTGCATATGACCTAAGGGTATGGTGTGCGATGGTGACAGACTCTTGGGGTGGCTCATATAACATCACATGAATGGTAATCTATATTAACATCCACTTCTCCCATAGGTGGTTCCATTCAAGCTTAACGTGTTGATGCTCAGCTTGGTCTTCACCAATAGAGAGGCTTAGTGACATCACCTACATTTCGAGCTCTGGAAAATGGGCTTTGTAGGGATAAATTGTACTAGATGAGGCCTTCACTTCCTTTTTCTAAGTAAATACAATTTTTTAAAAGCCTTATATTTATACTAACCATGTTATCACTATTCAATGACTATATTTGCAATGGTAACAATTATTAACAATATTTTAAAATGAAAAAACATAAAACCAAAGAAGTTGAAATTTTTTATATTACCATTTTACATAATAATAAATTTAATCAGATCAATATGAATATCGATTAGTAAAAGTTTGGGTCATTACAATCTTCCCACCTTAAGAAATTTTACACTCAAAATTCTATTTTTAACACTAAAAATGACCAGGATAACTCTGATTCATCACTTCCTCCAGTTCCCAAATTTCTTCTTAAAACATGTGGTTTCACCATAAAACCTTAACGAGGGGAATTTTATTATTTTTTAGAAATTTCCTCTACGATCTAAGATCTTCACCGGCTTTTCTTCATTGAAGAGGTTATCCTCCAATGGTATCAAATCTGTATAGATTACATGTGATGAGTCATGTATGTACTTCCTCAAGAGTGATACATGGAATACATCATGTACTTGAGATAGGTTCGGTGGGAGTGCTAGTCGATAGGCCACTGCTCCTATGCGATCATGGATATTAAAAGGGCTGATGTACCTTTGACTAGGATTTAACTTCTTCCAAAATCTCATAATTCTCTTCCATGGTGATATATGGAGGAATACCATGCATCTGTCATCAAACACTAGGTCTCATTGACAATTTTCAACATAGCTCTTTTGTCAACTCTGAGCAGCTTTAATGTGTTTCTTGATGGTCTTAACCTTCTACATTGTTTCTTCGACCATTTCTAGTGCTAGGATTTTTCTATCCCCATCATGATCTCAAAATGATAGTGTTCTGTACCTATTATAATAAAGGGATTCATAATAAGCCATTTGTAATTTTGAGTGGAAACTGTTACTATATGAGAACTCCACCAGAGGGAGATATTGATCCCATCCTCCAATTAATTCCATTGAGAAAGCTTTCAACATTTCCTCAAGTGTGTGGATAGTCTACTGAAATTCACCATCAGTTTGATGATGATAAGATGTAATAAATTTCATCTTAGTATTCAGATCTTGTTAAATACTCTTCCATAATGTATAGGTGAAACTTGGATCTTGATCAAAATCAATATATAGTGGTACTCCATGAAGCCTTACCACTTATCTAATATATATCTATTCTATTTGATCCAATGATAAATCCTCTCGAACAGAAATTAAATGTGCATTGTTTGTAAGATGATCCACCACATCCTATATAGCATTTTTTCCATTGGATGTCTTCAGAAGTCTAGCGACAAAGTCCATGGGGATGTTCTCCAATTTCCATGTTAGTATGGGTAATGGTTACATCATCCCCTCTTATAATCTTCCTCTCAGCCTTAATGTGCTGACATACTAGGAACTCTTATGCATACTCATTGTTCTCTATATTCATGTTATCTCACCAATATTTCTCTTGAATATCTCAATATATCATTCTATTTCATAAGTGAATGGGGAAATTCTAACTAAGTGCTTCATCTAAAAGTTCATTCATTAACTCTATATTTTATGGAATGCATATTCGTGACCCAAATCTCTCTATTCCTTCTTTATTAACATTGAAAATAACGTATTTCCCTTTTTTAATGGTTTCCACTTGCTTTCGAATTCCCACATCATCGTTTTGAGCATTCTTTATCCTTTCCAAAAGAGATTGATGAGAAATCCTTAGTGAAAGAATTGATGATGTTCCCTTCATTATAATTCTCATGTCTATAATCATAAAATCTAAGAATATTGGATCCTTTTCAATTCCCATTAGTGATAGAATCACTCGATCCTTTTTTACTTAGAGCATCCACCACCTTGTTCGCTTTCCCCAGGTGGTATTGGATTGAGCAGTCATAGTCATTGATCAGCTCTAACCATCTTCGTTTGTGCATGATCAACTATTTCTCTATGAATATATACTTTATGATTTTGTGATCCATATATATTTCACATTTATCCCAAAAGTGGTAATTCCATAAAATTTTCGAATATAAGATTATTGCATCCAACTCTAGATCATGTGTTGGATAGTTTTTCCCATGAATAGTCAATTGCCTTGAAGCATAGGAAATGACATTGTCATTTCACATCACACACATCCCATTACCTTATTTAAACCATCAGTAAATACCACAAAAAAAATCTCCACTTATGGGTTTCGAGAGCATGAGAATAGTGATAAGCCTCTTTTTCAACTACATGAAGCTATCTTTGCATTCATCACTCAAAAAAAATGCGACTCCCTTCTGAGTTAACTTAGTAAGATGGTTTGAAAATCTTGTAAAATTTGTCACAATTCGGCGATAATATCCAGCTAACCCAAAGAAGATATATATTTGCCACCAATGTTGGCCTTGACCATACCTTTATTGTAGTTTTCTTGGATGGATCCATAGATATCTCATTTCTTGTGATGATGCTCCTAAAAAATGAGTCTTCCGTTGACCAGAACTGACACTTGTTGTAATTTTTATAGATCTTCTCCTTTTGCAAGGTCTCTAGTTCAGTGCTTAGATTCTCTTCATGCTCCTCATTGGTTTTGGAGTATATTAGAATATCCTCAATAAAGACTACCACAAATCTACTGAGTTAATCTCTAAAGACTCTATTCATCATGTCCATAATTTTTTCAAGAGAATTATTGAGTCCGAAAGGAATTACATTTAATTCTTAGTTCTTGTACCTTGTAAGAAATGAAGTCTTGGTGATATCCTCATTCTTCACCCAAACTTGGACATATCCTAACTATAAATAAAATTCAGTTAATTATTTTTCTCCATGTACTTGATCAGACATGTCATCAATTTGGGGAAGATGATAGTTGTTCATTATTGTGATTTTTTTGAGCTTTCAATAGTCAATTCAAAGGCGCATTTACCCATCCTTGTAATAAATGAAGCGGACTACGACACCCCATGGTAAAGTACTTGGGCGTATAAACCCTTTATCTAGATTTTCTTATAGTTGTGTCTACATCTCCTCAATTTATCCAACATCCATTTTATGTGGAGTATTAGAAATTTCCAATGCCTTAGGTATAAGATCAATCAATAATTCAACATCTCTTATATGAGGAAGAGTAGTAAATTCCTCAGGAGACACTTCAGCGAATTCCCTAATAATTAGAATTTCATCAAGGATGGTTTCTTTCTTCTAATTAGTCATATATGAAAGAAACAAATGTTTATAGGGTATTAATATCCATATTTGAGAAAATAGTGCAAAGGAATATTCATCCCCCCTTGAACTTGTACATAATCCGGTGTTGATTTTCCATACGGAGAGTGATTTCAATCTCACAGTAGTTCATGTTGGATATATATAAGGAAATCCAATCCATGCCAATAATTGAAGCAAATTTCACAAGAGGGAGTATGATGGGATTTTTCAAAATGTTCATACCACAAATTGTGACATGGGGGCATTTATATTCATTGGTTGCAAGGATTGCACCATTTTTAATTTTTAAATATATCTTTACTTCCATGATTATTGGTGGTGTAGGGATTCTTATACTAAACATCAAAGATATAAAAGAATTAATAGAACCAAAATCAAAAAGTACATTCTCTTTTCTTGAATAAATAACTAGCATACCTATAACCACTTCATTTTCGGGGTACTCTTTGGTGGTAGTGATGGGAAATTATCTCCCTTGAAACCTTGGAGGTTGTTGGTTGCCTTTGAAAACCCTTGTATTAAGGAATAAGTTTGCAAAGTGCCCTGTTTATTTGTACTTTAAGGAATGAAAAATGCGTTGGGGGTCAGAGTGTTCCTATCCCCTGTCATTGCATTGAGTTTTTATTTCCGAAAATTAGTGTCTATATACCCTTCTCTTTGACACAAAAATCATTTCCTCTTCCCCTTCAGGAAATTTTTGGGGTGCTTCTTTCCACACCTCTATCAAGTGGTGTGCTGGAATTTCGTAGAACCACTGGATTTTTCCATCAGATCACCAGAATTAATGTCCACCTTTCCCTTTTTATTCCCATGATACCCCTGAGATTCTTTGATCTCTATTTCAAATTAGAGGGCACATTGGAAAATTTCCTTATATTTCTCGATGTCACGGATCACTAGGGATTTCTGTAGGATATGTTTTATACCACTAAAGAATAGGTGAATCTTGAATTCATGGGTAATGAAATTTCCGAAGGAATACCATGAAATCCTTTTTAAGATTTCCCCATATACTCCAATGGATTCATTGCCTTTTTTCGGAAGGGAAATGAAGCCCATTTCAATTTTATGTCTGAGGTTATGAGGAAAATATTTATTGAATTTTTTTTCAAGAAGACATCCATTCCAATTCCTTGATCTCCTCATGAGGATTCGTATTTTCTATCAATGTCCACCATTTATCAACTTCACACTCCATAAGATAAGTAGCCAGAAGAAACTTCTTTTTTTCATAAAATTGGTGGATGCAGAAGATCTTCTCAATTGATTTGATCCATTGTCCAACGATTGATGGATTGGATGATCCATTAAATGATGGAAGTCATTGTCACATTAAGTTTTGGTTTTCGGTTCTTTCTTTCTTGGGGGGGGGGGGATTGAACATTACTCTTGACACTTGTTTCTATCCAAAACATTAGTTAACTGAGAGAGAATCATGACGAAGTTTGTGATTTCCACTCCCATCAGATTGGGCATCTCTTTAGAAATTTCATCACATTTATCATCACATAGGTTGTTTGATTGGGTCCTTCTATTATTGACCATTGGCTAGAATAAATGGAATTTTATGAGTAATAGATAAAGGGGAAACCAATAAAAAAAGGATATCTTATAAATTACATTTATTTCATTGACTTAAGAATTTATAGGCTTCAATCTTTGTTATCTCTTATCTACTTCAAAACTAATATTTTTAGGGGAATTTTTTATTCCCTAAATAATAGTTCATAATAACCACATGAAATTACCAATGTATATCCACTTGGAGTGTCATAACCAAGAGTACAACAAGGCTTGTTTTTGTGCACCAGTTCCCATTCGAGTCTAGCTCAAAGCGGCATTTTCTGATTTTAACCCCAGATACATCTATGAAAGAGATACCTCTACTTTTTCATAGCCTTAAAAGGATGTATTTTCATGATTATATACCTTATATATAATCACAAAAATTTAGTTATTTTTTATTATTCTTATTTTTATTCCTAAGGATTTAACTATTTTTTTTATATCCTAATCCCAAAAATAACTAAATATATACTCTGATATGAACTATAAAAACCCATCTCTTTATTACCCAAATAAAAATGATTTATTAAATAAAAATTCACTTAAGACAACTCTGATAATCTATAGGTCCAGTTTCTTTAGAAAATTAGGAAAATTACATAACAACTTATAATATAAAACAAGACTTCTTTATTGGAAACATCATTTACATGACCACAACATTCCTTCGTGCATTGCAATTCATGGGATAACATGAGGAAATTATTAAGTAATGGTTAAGCTATAAACCCTAGTAAGGGAGTAAACAAGGAATAAATTAAGAATATATTATGTGTAAAAAAACAGTAATATCAATGGAGCATAAGAGAATCATGAACACAAAGGCATGATATAGAATGATTGTCATAACATGGAAATGTGGAAAACAAAATTTAAAATGATATTAGTATGATACAAGGCTCATTGAACATGGAGAAAGAGTAAACCCTAATTAAAATTTAATAATCATGACTAAACCCTCATATCACATGATGTATTATTATACTAATATTTACCCAATTAATTGGAGCGCTATCAGGGTGCACCCTTCTTAATTAATTAATTTAATATATATGTGTTCCACCTGGATCATATAACATGGATTCATTCGACATAATAAATTATACCATAATGAATTAATGTCAAATAAATACATTAAATTATCATTCAATATGTATATTTTCATATTGGTGAATACCCTTCTTTGGGAAATGGATATGGTATTCACTTTCATGATTATTTTGGCATAGAAATTATGGTGTAACTTCAGCACCATAATGATGACACATTGAAATCATAAAATGGGTAAATGAGAGAGAATGGGGCCTCTCATAATTTATACATGAAATATACATCAATTATGTCATGTAACATAATATCCCAACAAATTTAATGGAATTTATATGCATAATATAAATGAATATCATGAATGTAATTGAGGAGAGAGAAATTCCTTACAGAATTTCATCATGGTAATGAGTGTACCTAGGAGGCATTAATGAGATATAAAGAGGCCTCTATCCATTAAAAATAGCGATTTAAGGATGGAGGAGGTGAAAAATCTTACCCCAACATTTTTAAATTAAAATACAAGGGTATAACGACATAAAAAACATGGAAAAAAATGAGAATGGTAGAAATCCTTTACCAGAAAGTGTGATCCCAAAGGATTGGGAGAGGCTTGAGAGGGACTTCATGGGAGCTTGGGTTCCTTGAAATTACTATATAGAGAGAATTTCAGGGGTTGGTAAAGCTGTAAATGGTTTTAGTTAAGCATAATGGGATATTGAGTGGGTTTATATACGAAAAGAGAGGGAATTCCTTAATTTTTAAATTTTGGACAACACACATTGAACTAATCAAAACCACAAACCATCACATGGTTTTTTACCACGATTTTGGAAAAAATGGAGTGGAAAAAATATTTTAAAATACCAATGACCATAATTATTAAAATATTAGTATTTATTATGTAGAGTTGATTCACACTCTCAAGGAAATCATTTTAAAATGTTAAAATGGTTTATATGTCTTAGAGGGTCCTCTAAGGATTTGTAAAATAAATTAAAAAAACCTAACATGAAATTATTTTAAAATTTAAACATATATTGGAAGATCATACAATTTATAGAATTTTATTACATCACTATAGGGACATTATGATGTCCTAAAACACATTATATATTTAAACAATATTTAATTTTTACCCAAAAATTCGACTGCCTCAAAAAATTATTAAAAACTAACCATCAGACAATTTTAAAGTATTCATGGAAAAAATATTATTCATTTTATCTAAATAATTTCTTAAATTTGTGAATTTTTTAATTTTAAAATAAAAACCAACATTTATGGAAATTTCATGGGTTTTGACAAAAACAAATTTCGAACCTTAAGAAAAATTTCAATTGTATTTAGAAAAATAATACAATCATTTATATTTAATAAAAAATAATTTAGTAATAATATTTTTAAAAAAATATTATTTAATTTAGAATATATTAATCCCTCAAAATTTATTTATTAATTTAATATTAAATAAATATATTATTTGTGCTTTTAAATCTATTTACAATGTAGCAGCAATAAAATGAGTGTATATTTATTATTATATAAAAAAATAATGCATATAATCATAGTGCTAAGGTCTTTTTACATAAACCCTTTTAAAAGCCGCATATGACCTAAGGGTAAGGTGTGTGGTGGGGATAGACTCCTGTGGTGCCTCAGATAACATCGCTCCGGTGGTAATCTCTATCAACTTCTTTTTCTATCATATACAGTTACGTTCAAGCTTGATGTGTTGAAGCTCAAATTGGGATTGGTCAAGAGAAAAGCCCAGTGATGCCACATCCTCTCCAAGCTCTGTCAAGTGGTCAATGTTAGGAGATATTCTACTGGATGAGGCCATCGCTTCCTTTGTCTAGGTAAATTGGTTTTGTTAAAGCACTATATTTATACTAATCATGTTATCGTTATTCAATATATATATTAGCAGTAATAAAAATTCATAAAAATATTTTAAAATCCAAAAACATAAATCCAAAGAAGTTAATATGATTTATATAACCATTTTACATAAAACATTTAATCAGATCAAGATGAATTTCCACTAGTGAATGTTTGGGTCATTACAGTGACTCCCCAAAAATATAAAGCCACAAAATTGTATTTGATAACATGTATGATGGGAAACACCAAGCGTGTCAGGAAATACAATTTCATGAAGAATTTATGATATATTTAATATTTTAAATAAATTCATTGAAAAATGGGAACTTTACTTATTTGTGTGTATGGCCTACTCTCTCAGTGATTGTATCATTGGTTAATTTTCCATGACCATATTTAATTATTTGTTTTAAAAATATACTTGATTTATAAATATTAAAATTATTTCATGATTATTATTCTGTATATGTTATATAATGATTCCCTTTAACATAGTTTTCCTACAAAATTGGATTTTAATACATTAACAAAATTTGTTCAAAACTCCCTATATAAAATTTATTGAGTATTTTGGTGTAAAACATGGTAATAAGTGAAATAAAAATTATGATAAACATGAAAAGTATTCTAAATCATGTATATAATTAATATAAGTTTGTTATTCAGGAATATAAAGGCACACGATAAATGTTGGGTTCATGGTAAGGGATTCTTATCTCACATTATTAAAAAGGGAGATAAATGACATATTCACCACCTACTTCCTTTTTGGATGTTTGTACTTAATTTTTTATATATTATAACATTAATCCTTTTATCTTCATGATATTTTAAAAACTAATTATATTTTAATCATTCATAAGTAATATAATCTAAAATGTTTCAAGGTGGTATGAGACACTTTGGAATGATTAAATATTACATTAACCAATAATAATTTAAATTATTTTTAATTTCAATTTGAGGAAATTATATGAAAATTATTCAGTAAAACAATTATTTTTTTCTCATATATTTATTCATGAAATTTCTCTATTAATAGTTGCATTTTTCCACATAGTAGTACTCAAAATTTTTTAGAAAATGTTTTTAAGGAAAACTGACCTAAGTTATCTCTTTAGTTAAAGAACCTTGTTTCTCTTAAAAATTTGATTTATTAAAATGTTTTAAAAAATGTTTTAAATATTTTTCAAATTATTTACTAAATATATTTTTACGATTTTTTATTTTACTAATTTTTTCAGAGGAATATTCTAATTACTTTCCAAAAAATTAAATTTTATATCTTTTTACTGTATAGAAGAAATGTTCTTTTACCTCATACAATATGAAAAAATTTACCCTCTTTAATTTCTTTTTGTTTTACTTTTCATATTTAAAGGGATACTATAGAAATAAAAATATTTCAAAAGTGTTTTTCAACTAAACATTTTTAAAAAATTGCTTTCCTCAATAATGTATTTAATGGATCGTTTTAAAATATTTAACATCAACAATGACAAAAACCATTTATTTTACACCATATGGGAAATATTCTGCTGATACCAACAATAATCTTCATTTGAATGGTTTATAATTGACTTTTACAATAATATTATTCGCATTCCCTTCCTTTATTCCTTTCATTCCACTTGATATATTCAACTTTCTATGATTATCTAATATTGAATTTCCATTAAATATCCATATCATTTCTTTTGGACATGATTACTACATAAACTGTATAATATTTTTCATAATGTGTTTTCTTTAAAATTTATTTATTATTTAGGGAAGTATAGATAAATATGTATACATAATTGAATATGATTATTTGATAATGCCTCTTTTTTATTCTACATGAGAAACGATTTGGACATGTAATATAGGGGTTGGGGAGCATTTAAGGTAATCCCTAAGGGTTAGGGACCAGTTAATGAAATCCCCTCGGTGAATCAGTGGTCTCATGATATGAAAATAGTTTGGGACAAACCCACTAAGTTTGTTTTCATATAAAATAGATGGGATCTACCTAATATGATAAATTGTCTTGTGAAAGTTCTTTACACTACCGGTTCCATGTATATAAGAAATATGACATCCAACAATAAATAATTTCACTAATTTAGTTTCAGTTATTATTTATCCATGATATTTTACATTTAAATATATATGGATATATTTTATTTTATTTTCACTGGTTAAATTTGATTTGATTCATTTTCTTAACAAACCATATAGATTTTTCCTTATCTAGTAATTTGAATAGAATGTGTATCCAGTTATTATCCGTCCATATTTCTTATGCACTTCCTTATCAGATTTTTTATTACATGGTATATGTGTTCAATTATTTACCATACCATGATTATTATTCTAATTTATTCATTATTTATTCGGTCATACTTTAACCTTATTGAGAATTTGAAATCACCCTTATATTGATTCCTCCCCCATGAATCCAAGAAACATACTATGAAAGATATGCAAGGATATGCGAAATGAAAAAAATATATCCTAGACATTAATTATAAAAAATATTATGTTGTAATTATTGTATTCATTTACAATACAATGATCATGTATTTATATGGTTTACTAAGACAACTAAACCCATAGTGCTTTTGGATTGGACTCATTGTAGTCATAAATTTTAAATTTATAGTAGACATCAGCTCTTGGGTTTAAGGGGTTGGGTCACTATGTTATATACACCCTTAATACATCAGAAAAGGAGATATTTAAAATGATATTTAATAAAAATAGTATCTCATTATGATTGTTCAATGATGACTTTCCAGGAATCATCTACCATTCACGAGAATTCTATCTTTGCTCTCGATGGGTTAACATTGACACATGAAATCCTCCCACAATCTACTATGGAATTTTCAAATGATGAAGGTTCTACCATTAATACACCTTCTTGAATTTTTTTTGGAATATGATTCATAAACATATACTCATTAAATTTTTGTTTAGGGGATATCTCAATTTGACCAAGAAAAATCATCAAATGACTAGTTAAATCATCAATATTGAGGGAATGAGATAATTTTCCAAAGAAAATGTGTTGAAACCACAAATATATTATAGATCCATTATTTTATATCATGGATAATTAATAATTTGGAATAGATATAGGTAAATTTCATTATTCTAAAATCACCTGATTAGTAAATGATTAGAGATGTAAGGGGATAATAATAGTAGAGTCATGGTTTGAAAGAGGGTGTAAAAAATCGAAAAAGGGACATGTGGTTCAAAATTATTTATTAGATGGTGAAAATGAATTTCCATAAAAACATTTTTAGGTTCATTATTTGTGCACTAAAAATGGGTCCACAAGCTACCCAGTGGGCCTCACTAATTATCTAGCAGGGCCCATAGAATTCTACAGATATACCAGAAACACTCTAACTGCTTTATGGGTTCAACCTGCCAGTATTGGTAGCCTTACACTCATGAATATACAATCCATACCTCATTTTCATCCACATTAATACATGTATACTTTTACCCTTTCAAAAACCCTAAAAATTTTCCATAATAATAAAATTTTAAAATAGAATGTGAAATTTAAAACATAATATCTCATACATTGATTCAATATTTGTATGTTTCAATTATCCCCCTCTAACCACTTCTCATATTACATAAGTACCTTATAGGTTTATTCTCTAATAACATAGTCCACTAATCCATAAAAATAAACCTCTTTCTCCAATGTCTCCTCCATGATCCATCCCTGATACCATGAAATCTAAAATAGTGGAGTCTTATTACCTAAAATGGCCTTAAAACTTTAATATATGATATACATCTTTTGATCCATTTAATATGAATCAGGATATATCTGACCATCATCATAGTCAATGACATGCATTATATTGGTAATATACCTCTAGATCTGAGACATTCCAAACATATTTGGTATTGATTTGTATTAAGATTTAATATCAAGATGGAATACCACATATCTATCCCATAATAAGGTCTCAAAGGGTCTATCATAGAAAGGTAATGGATTCACTTTGTTTATCAATCGTTATTTGTGTAACAATGGAGTAATACTCAGAAAAAAATTGTCACCTAAAGTAAAGTCTAAAGGATTAATCTGGTAGATAGAAAAAGACTTATTCCTACACCAAGTGAAGTTTAAGCTATTTTTAATCAGCTAAACACTCTCATGGGTAACATATACTATATTATCACCCAAAAAAACTTCCTCGATAAAATTATTCTTGAATACATGCGAACTATATTCCCTAAAAATAATATCGTCATTTTTTTCCAATTTTAATTGAATCTATTTAACTATTTTTGTTTAAAAACATCAAATTTTTTGAAGTTATAAACTGAAAATATAATTAATCCATAGGTGTATTCCAGAAATATATTATATATATGAAAACCTCCCACATTTAATTCCCATTTTAATATGGATAATATTTCATGCTCAATCTCAGATAAGTTCTTATGTCCGTCTACAATCCCTTATAATGTTTTTATGTAAATTGATGTTAAAACCAAGGGTTTTCAAAGGAGTAATGTTATGGTATGGTGTGTTTTTTTCAATACATAATGATTTGATCATGGATTTTAAAAGGTATGTGAACAAATCCATACAGGTGTCTTCAAGGTCAAAGGTGAATCAATTTTCTCGTGATTGATAAATATTTAATCTTAAAATATAAAGCAATATAAAAGTTTCAGGAAGATGAGTTTCTATGAAATAATGAATTATTTAAGTATCTAAGCCAAAGATTAATGAAATTTTGGATATTTTATTAAATAATGAAAAAAGGAGAATGAAATACAAGTTCATGTTAGTGAATCAATGTGACATGTTTTCTCAGAATAACATACTTTCATAGAAGACGTGGAGTTGCACAAAAGAATGTAAAGATTCCATAAAGAATGATTTGATCAATTAAATAGAATAATAAACATTATTAGAAATATCAATGTTTTTTGGACAAATATATTCAAATTCGTTAATTTATTTATGATAACATAATTCTTATATTAATATGGAACATTACAAGAACATAGGTTTCGTGAAAATAATGGTTGAAAACTAATTGTTTAAAAATGATTTCTATCTTGTTCCTATAATGGTGTATCCCTTTGAGAATGGTACCTCATCTATTGTTTGGTTCTCATATATCAAAAAATTATTTTCTTGGAAAATTAAAAAAATAGCTCAGTGGAATGTTATAATATTCATGAAAATCGGGTATTTTAAAAAAATATCCCGCATTTCATAAAGTCAAAGGGGATTCATGAAAAAACATGTTACATAAATGAAACCGAATAAAAAAATACTTCAACATGATAAAAAATTGTTAAATGGAACGAGAAATCAAATTTTTATAACTATAAGGAATAAAATAATCTTCATGAACCAAAATATGGAAGTTAATTTCATATTTATTAACTGAAAAATTCTCCCCATTGTGTAGTGAGAAAGGATGAGTTGATGGAAGTGTTCTAGGGTATGTAGTTTTTTATAAATAATTTTTTTAAAGGTATTTATATTGGAATAGACTTACCTTTACCAAAAAAATATAATTTAAATAATTTAGTTAATCATAGGGTATTCTGGTATGACTGACACATTTTTTTACATTCCTTAACTAGCCCTTAGTGGTGAACTATGTAAAACTATTATATTGGTTTTATTATTTCTTCATTCATGTGTTATGTGAATTAATTTTTTCTTTTTGATATACTTCCCTAGTTTCATACAATTTGTGGAAAATATAAATTTAATTCCATGGGAAATTTAACACCTTGATTCATCCCTCTCCATTCAGGGTGTTTCATGATATACAAAGTTTTATCAAAGCCTTAAAGTTATTGGAATTAAGTATATATTATATATTGAATGCGATTTATAATTTAGTAAAAAAATGTGATTTATCATTTTCATGGATGAAACATTCTAAATTGGAAGTACAAAATGATATATCATCAAAATATCCAGGTATTGATTTTCTCTTATACACAGTTCAAGGGATTCAATTATTTTATTCCATAGGGTATTCCATTACTGCATAATATCAAATAATATGATTCATATTGTAAATCTCAAAAGGAATTAATTGATATCTATCTAATTGAATTTATTTAAATGAGATGAGTGTCACTATAGAATAGAATATGTAGGGGGATTGGAAAATTTATATGATAATTATATCAAATTTTATGTAGAAAAACTGCAATATCCACAAAATAATTTCAATTATATATTAATGCATCTAGATGAAAATTTATGTTGTTTATTCCATCCAATTACTTATGTTTTTATAGAATTTTTATAACTTTTTCATGAAATTAATGATATTGAAATAACAGAGTAAATAATTTTTAGGTTTCCACCTCTTTAATATCTTAAATTTTATCCCCATGAATAAATGGATCAATCTATTTTTTCTCTTGATGTTCATCTATGATAATTAATGTTATTATGAAATGTGATACATGCTAAAAGATACAAAAATTCAATCAACTAAACTTATGAAATTAAAATGTATTGAAAAAACAAGAAATTTAAAATTGAAATGATTATGGTGAATATAAGGATGAATAATTTCCTTCTCTTGTTGCCAACAAATTTTTGATATGAAAAATGAGATACTCTTAGTAATCTCGCCTCTCTTTAGACAGTCACGTACCCTATCAGAATGGGAATATTGATATTAAAAAACCATATGGATATCTATCACACATGGAGGAAAGGGAACATGGTCATGGATTTCATGTATTATAATATGACATCAAATTAGAGGTTCATTCTATACTTTATTATGGGTTCCTTTCAGAGGTAGGGGATGAAGATCATGAGAGAAGATTCTACGGATCTTTATTATTTCGGACCTCTTTGATGAGGAGTGTTTTTTGGGGTCCATGACTTGTTGATTTGGTAGGTCTTTTGGTACTTTTCCTTTTATAATAAAAAAATAAAAAGGCTTTATAGTAAAAAAAGAGTAAAATTTCTTTGGATTTATCTCTATCTTTTTAGTATGGGAACATTACTGCTAGTGGATGAAGAATCTTTTATAAGGAATAATGTTATCCAGAAATCATGAATAAGCCTCTTAAAAGGTTCCCAGAAAAAGGATTCACAAAATTACAAAATAAATTATAGGGTATTATCTTTTATTAATGGACATGATGATATAATTTAGGAATGAATTAAAAACTCAGTTTAAATTTAGTTTTTATGATTCCCTTAATACTAGAGTTGAAAATGTAAAACCTATGAAAGAGAGACACAATCATCTGAATGGTGTTATTAATCTCTAGGAGGAACATGAGGGTGCACTTGAAAAGAATTAAATTCAACGAATTATAAGTAGAAATATTTCAGTTTGGTTGAAATAATTATTATAGAGATTTTATTGGCTTGAAGAGTATATTAATTGACTTCTATTGAAGATAAAAGGATATTTAAAAACTCTTAAATTACAAGGAGTAGTTGTTACAATTAAACTAAGGATTAATCAGACTAAAAATGTTATCAATGATCTTACATAATTGTTATTGGATAATGAATAATTAGTTGAGGGCCTTGAAGAATTAATTAATACTTTATTTAGATAACTGGTAACAGAAATATAATCCATGTAAAAATATAAGAATCTATTTTTTTGAAAGGTTTTCATATAAAGATCAATTAGAAAGAGTCATAAGTGGTTACAAATTAGTATATAAATATTTTAATGTTCAAATTCTTATATTTATTGGTAGATGTGGAATTGGCTATGATATAGGACCATTAATGTTGGGAAATGAGATATGGAAAAATAATGGGAATAAAAAAGATGGTCACATCACTATATTGGATGATTTTGAAATAGAAAATACATCAAAACAAATAGCATATTTGAGTAATATAATGTACAGAGTTGTAAATAATCCTCAATTATTAATAGATAATCACTGAAAAAAGGCCGAAAAAATATGGGTACATGTTGAGGAATTTAATTATGAGGATATTTTCTCTTATGAAATTTCTATGCTATGAATTTTAGGGTCATAAAATTTCATAATTTTAAGGGGAAAATAGATAAATGGATATTTAATCACATGGAATTCGATAAATGATAATTTTATAATTTCTTTAATAATATAAATGAAGTAATTTCATTGGATATTTTTTTGAATGTTCTATCATTTAAAATAATCTCATTGTTTATAGGAAATGTATTGGTGGACACCATAACTATAAAACATGTAAGAAATTAAATATAATTAAACCAAGAAAAATCCCCCTTGAAATTATGTACTCCCCTACTAAATAAATATTTGTGTATAATTAAACCAAACATTTAGAGAAGATAAGGTTGATGTTATCTTTTACCTCAAATAAACCAGGTATCTCACGTATGGAAAAGAAGGTGATTTATTATTCAAACCTATAAAATATTACATTCATAGTAATAGAATATTCTAGACTCCTAATAGCAGATTATCATCCCATATGATATTAACAGTTAATTTGATAAAATTTTATAAGGATATAGTTGATGGAATAAGAAAATTTCATAACGACAGTGCCTTAAATATCGAAGGCAATAGTGTTTCCCAATTTGTAAAGTATTGGACTAAAAATAATGGATGTTAATTATGTGGATCTGTTGTGATACACTCTCCAGATTTTGAATTAACTTAATGACTCGGGACTAGTTATGAAATTTAATCAAAAATGGCGTACCATTACAGGATAAGAATTTAATTTTCTTATGAAATGCTAGAGGAAAAAATAGTCATTTGTACCATACAGATAGTAATGAAAATACATGTTTCATAACAATAAAAGAGGAAATGATCTTTTGGAACCATATTTAGTGTCACATTAATCAATAAATAAAATCAAAAACTCAAGAAAGTAAATTGTTTTTAGATATTCTAGATATAAATAATAATAAAAAAATTACATGTGGTTCCTGTGTGCATGGAAAAATGGTATGAACATGTTTTCAGAGGAAGAAAAAAATAGAACCAAATTTTATTATTCCACATGAAAGAGATGTTCATAATATAATTATTCTTGATGGGACATGTGGAGTGATTTACATAATTAATTTTATTGATGATTATATTAGAATAGAATGTGTGATGTTTATTCTGAATTAACTATAATTTTTGACAACATAAATATATATTGTTAAATATCGAAAAATGAAACTTGTCACATAGTCAAGACATTATGGTAAAAAAATTAAATCAAATACACGTTGATTGAATATGAAAATTACCTAAAAAATATGGGAACATGAATGAGGTTTCTTCTATGATAACACCTAAACAATGGGGTTAATGATTGTAAAAAAATAAAAAGGTGAATTATATGAGAAAAAATAATGTAGCTGAGAGTATTTTTTCACTTCCCTTATAGAATGGGGCTATTCACATTTCATTTTCCACTAAAAAACAAAATGGATGATTCTTGGAGAGGAAATTACACTCTACTAAATAAGGCATTGAAGGAATCCCTCACTAAATTATTTTATTTTTTAAGTAAATGAATCCTCAAAATAAAAGAAGGAAATATAGAAAAGTATTATGATTATGTGGTTAAAAAAATATTATTTGGTCACCCATTGTTTATGAAATCCTGTTAATGTGAAAATAATTGTTTTATAAAGAATTTGGAGTGAAATTATGTCAAGATCATTGTGGATGAAAATTGGAAAAACTCAAAGAGTTTCTAAAATTGATTTTTTTCTCATGCTTTCACCTTGATATGTCATAATCATGTGTTGATGCATACTAGTGTTTCATTTTGTTTCCCTTCATTCCTTCTTTCATATATTATGTAGATTTCATTACATTCAATAGTGATGCCTTATACTTCATCGAAACAGGATGATGGGTTGTTAGTTCTTTCTTTCATGGATTCCTCCTCAAAACTTCTCACAAAGTAAGAGTATCCCTCATAGGGCTATGCCATGTTCATTAAACTCATTCTTAATTAAAAATATTTGTAACACTGATAAATTAAATCATTTTTATCATGATATTATAGTGGATCTTGATAGGTTAACAACCTTCAGTTAAGAGGGTAGTCACGTTAGGTATCAATGGCATGTTTGGACACTAGGAATAGTTTTCACCTATATTCTCCCTCGTAAAAGGTCATCACATGGAGGAATCTCAAGTGTATAACCTAAGGAAACCCATTTCAATCACGAAGAATATGATACTGAAGGCACACATCTTCAAATTATTTCACCTTTGGCGTCACATGTTTAGCAGGAGGTAGCTGAGTCCATTGGTACATATCATCCAATGAATTATCTTCATTAATATCCAGATTAGAATGAGGTAAGTATTATTGATCACAATTTTAACATCTTTTTGTGACATATTGGATTGATCAAGACACCCTATAGACATGGGTCAGGGTGGTGCATTCGAAAGAGGGAACACCAGATTATAGCTCGGTTCACCCCTTGAGGTAGATCTTGGTTTTAAGGTCATGTAGAGATATTTAATTATAAATTCTTGTTGATTTTGATCAAAGAGGTACATACCTAATATGGGTAACCAGATATTTTTCTGATGTATGGATCAAAATTCCCTATAGAGGTGGACCATAGAGGTGTATCCCATAAAGGGATTGTGTCACACTATGTTGTTGGATGTGTCAGAACACCCATTTCTTGGTGGAACGATGAGGTGTTCTCTATAAAGAGATGATTTCTCACCATGAAGGGGGATGGATCAGAACTCCCTTTAAGTTAATACCCAATAGTTTTGTCCTATAATGGGAATATGTCACACTATGATGGTAGATTGGAGCACACCTGAAGGTGGGTCATTGAGTTTAACCCCTCATAAGGGGAACCTGCATGTTTCACCAGCCTATGGATCAAAAGACCCTATTGAGGTGGACCCCGAAGTTGCATCCCATAAAGAGAAGATGTCACATAATAAAATATAGTGGATCATAATTCCATTGAAGAGTGTACATAGGTGTTATATTCCATAAAAGGAATATATCACACTATAAAGGATGGTTGAAATACTGTTGGGGGTGGATCAGGGAGGTGAGACCCTAGGATGTGGCACATGGTTTTACCATTTCTCAATATTGAACCACATAAAGTCATCTTATGTAATAAGTTTAGAAGACATGGATAAAAACATGCTTACCATGATACCATAGTTTATGGTTAGATAAAAGGGTCGGGCCATGCATTTTGTTGTAATGTGTTAAGGATTATCACACTGAAATGTAATCATTGATGAGTAATTGATTGGGTATTATGCTAGGAAACTACACTTTTAAAGAGTACTTCACTTATAGGATTGGTTTTGGGGTTACATACTAAATAAGATATGTGACTTAGAGGATAAGTGCTCTACCTGGTGAATGACATAATCTTACTAGGGGTTTTGTCCGGATGAGATCAAGATGGATGCATATGTTTGGTTTGGGCCTTAATGATGTTTCTAATGTATCCTAATTGGTTTTGAATCAAACCCATGTTGTTCATAAAAGGGAAATCATAGGCGATTAAACTTATTAAAAGGATTCATCTGGTGGATATAGTTGGGTGTTACAATCAAGGGATTCCAAAATGGTTGAGTATTACCCATGGAAGCTTCCCATTTGACGGGACATGGTTGGGGATTAAATTCTGAGGACTATTGGGTGATTCAGATGATTTAACAATCCCTACTAACCTATAATCACACATGATTATTACTTCGTGTGATAAACAAGAGGAATATCTATACATGAATCATTTATAGTGAAAAAAGCGCCAATGAGATTTGGTTTAGGGATTACCCATGGGAACTAACCAAGAATAGTTTCAGTCAATATAGTGAGGATATAATTGCATCTGAGAATGTTCTCATTCTATATGAGGGAAGTTTGTATAAATACTTCCCCATTTCTATCACACATGGATCAGCCTTTTCAATTTTAAAAGGTTAAGGCCATAGCTTAACATAATATATTTAGTGTATTTGTGGTTGAACATTTCACGTCATATAGCTCAAACATTGTAGGATCATTCCTTACCCCTTGGTCTTACAAAAATACAACACATGTCCATTTTATGAGGGTCATGGCTTTATCCATTCTATAGTTTAATGATAAGAAGTAGTGGTCAATCACAAGGCCCAAATTAGTATACATATTCTGGGAAAAATAGTAATTGGATTACCTATGGAGAGAAGAAAAACATTGGTGTAATTATTATACTACACCTAATGTGGAGTGGCCATAGTTATAGGTATGATATGTTTAATAGTTTCATATGGTGTAGCTGAACCTAACCTAGATGGTTGTGGGGGCTTTGGGAACTCATCCTTTACAAATTAGTTTCAGAAAAATGGAGGTACCAAGTATAGGCTTTGGAGAGGGGATTCTTGAATGATATAACCTTGAATATTTTTACTTCACAAATCATGGATTCATCATAGTGGTTAGGGTCATTCATAAGTATTAGGGTTCTCAAAATACTGTGACCCCACTCTTAATGAATTCTTGTTTCCAAAAGGCGTGATTCTCAAAGACTTAACTCTTCAGCAAGATTCAAGTTCCATTGGGGGACTTCTTCCTTTACGATGGGAATTAGTATTTGTGAAAGTAATTATAAACACTGGTGGAGTTTTTCATTAATGAAACAAATGGGTTTTTTCAAATCATAGTTACTTTGGAATATCTATTTTGGTTCTCTTCATAATACTTTTATGCTTTATCTAATGGGATAAATTTGGTAGCTAATAGTTCAATTTAACCACGGTATAGTGCTTGGAATCATATTTTTTTATATTCAATGGGTTTCAAGAAGCTGGAAAATGTGTCAAGATGCAATCTAGGGATTCAATAATGAGAATTTATCTATCAGAATCATGAAGTACACCAAAAATCTATTTCACATTCATGTAGTGTCGTTGGACTCATGGAGGATACCATCATGGATTTGTCTGTTTTCAAAGGGAAATCCTTGTCCATGTCACTACATGGGACCTATATATTCATGATATGGTGTGACTTCATGCCATGAAATCCTTTTGATGGTTTTGGGATATTTTGTCATAAATGTTTTCTGATCTAATCAGGTCTTCCCCATCTATTCCATGGCATGTATTTTGGTACCAGATAATTCCACCCCCCCTCAAAATGGGGGCCAACAAGAATAGGTGGGTCATAATCAGGGGGAGAATTGTTTCAAATTTTAAAAATCTTATCCCATTAAAAATAACATTCATGTCTCCCACTCATGATTATGATTCATGTAGATCATTAGTGGGACAATAATTTCAAATCAATGATCGAATATCAGCCTATAAATGACGCAAGGTGGGCGACCTAAAGGGAACATGACTTTATGAAAATAATTGTGTTTTTCTTATTCATTCATTAATATCACACTATCTGTGATTGTGCTTCATGTTCTCTTTAATGTGACCCAAACACTAGGGATCCGTGTTCTACGAATGATACTTATTGAATCAGAAACCCAAAATCACATCTCCAAAAAGTGAGAACTGCGACCCCAAGCTCCACAAACTAGACTCCACAGGCAAGCTCTATGAATGGGAATTGAGAATCTGGTGGAGAAAATAATCAAGTTTCATATACAATGGCTACTCAAAAAGTAAATTAGAATATAAATGTGGAATACACTTAGAGGGAAGAGATGGAAACAACTTTATGATCCTGGAGTGTGTTTTATTCTCAATAGACATGAAATCACTACATTGGTTTCTATTAGAAGATAAAAACGAAAACATTTTTTAAGTGTATTTTTTATTATGGTTTCATATTTTGGGATGATGCCTTTATTCCTGCATCATACAGGGATGATATGCCTTATATTTTAGTTGTATACCAGGGAAATATCAGTAGAATACAGTTGCTTGATGACACAACTAGAAAGACAACATACACACCACCACAGACTTCCTCTACAACCACATTAACAATGTCGATGAGAATAAGATGGAGGATAATACATCCCCATCATAAAATCATACCACCATCTAGGTGGTTTTGGAGGATTTATATAATGTATTTAATGATAGATATGATTTATGAAAGGGTGGAATCATCACATATGGGTGGGTTCGTACCTACTTGACATGAACATCATGCGCTGAATTTGGGGCGAAGCTGAAAAGGTATTATTTTTTAAAGGTTCATTGTCATTAAATATCAATATCTAATATCCCTAAGATTCCAAGCCTGTGGTACTAAGAATATAGTCACCAAGGGATAATAAATTTCATCATTTTCATGGGGATGCTAGAATCAACTGCTGGGACCATCACTAAATATTTTGGATCCCAATCCTAGGGGTAATTTATGATGATTTTCTAACCATAGAGAATTATTGGGGGAGCATGGGAATATTCCAGCTCTAGGGAATGTGCTACTAGATCTGGTGTATGAAATCAATGAGAAAAATTTGGGTAGAGGGATGTCCAATTTATGTAGTTGTTCAAATAATTCATAAATGGTATAGTAGAGGAGCTTGTTGATGGGAGGAACTGGTATGAAAGTTGTAGATTACATTGTACACATATCCTAGGGGATTTCAATGGGACAAATAGGGCTACTATTAGAGTATTTTGGGAGTGCATTAGTGGAAACTATTGTGTTATAGTATCAAGGATAAGTCTCAACCCATAGTTAGAGAGGTTAGAGTCCTAATAGTGATCATTTATTGGTGTATTGTCCTAGTGAGGGAAGCACACATCAGGTTGTAGCTAAAAAACTTCATAATGGAGGTGATTTTAGCGATGGTTTAGTGCTTCAACCTTTCTATTATAGTTATAGTGTTGTCACAAAAAGTACATCGACACATCATTGAAGGGAATAAAATGTTTCTTGTGTGTGGGACATTCAATTTTCTATAAATCTTGGTGGCTTCACACATGGGATTCTATGAATAACTAATCTATATTTCCCCTCCCCCAAAAAATTTCCAGCCTAAAATCCTGACCACTTTGGGAAGTTAGTGATTCAAGTTGGGTCTGGTGGAAGTGATGGATATGTTGGGGTTGGCAGATCACTTCATTTTTTCCATTCTATTTACTGAGGGGGTGGTAACTGTTTACAGAACATTTATAATGGAAAATATATTTTGCCTCTTGGAATTCTATGGTGAGTTGTAGGTAGTGAGATTAGAATATGATAATTTATTCCTGCTATAAAAACCCCCACCAATTTGAAAGGAAATTCATGTGTTAGTCGAGATTACCTCATATGTTGTATACATACGTGCTTCATGATTTACACCCTTTGGTTATGAGTTTAATATCGTTCATGTTTACTCATGATGATGGAATGATTTAGAATGAGACACCATCACCTAGTACTATGTAGGGGGTCATTCATGACTACAAATAGAGATGGGGGTTCACCTATCTTGGGGTTATGTTTTGGTAGTGGACCATATGTGACAATGATGTGGTGAGACCTTCACCATGGATCTATGTCTAAATGGAAGTTGAATTAATTCATGGAATTAGATCTTGTCCACTGAGAAGGAATGAAATAGTGAGTCTCACGATTCATTGTCTCGCACATGTAAGTGGCATATCAAGAGAAACATTAGCATGATGTTGATCTCCCACTGTAACCCTAAATAGGGTCGAATGTTCCATATCTATTGGTTCATATGAGGTATTTTTAGGATACTCAAAAGTGTTTTGGCTACCTAGACATTCCGAGTGAGGCTATTTTTCTTGAATCTTGGGACAACTGGGGCATCTTCATTCAGTTATCCAGCACCCATGGGAGGTGTAAGAATCTATAGAGAATCAAGGTACATATCACTAGAATTAGTCATTATGGAGGTGTTTTCCAAGTGTCTAGTGATGAAGGGAAGTGGTAATTGGCAGAACTAGAAGACCTAGTGTATCTCATGTCACTGTATGTCTGCTGATAGACTATGTGATGGTGTTGTTGGACAATACCTACTCATTTTATATATTGGTAGTTAAGATAGTTGATCTTTCTCCATTTCTCATGTAGTAGGATGATTCCTTGGGAATAAATTCTCAACAAGGCTCCACTATTATAGGGAGTGTCGCAATTGAATTGGTAAATATCTTGACGTTATGTGCCTATGATATAACCCACTCTCTAGAAATATTTTCTAACTCTATTTTCAATAAATGTAAGAATAAATCATATTAGAGGGGAGTTCCTAGATATAATTAAAAAGGAGGGATATGGTACCTCAATCCATGAAGGGGAATGTTTGGTGTCTCACCCTATCATTTTAGTTATGAGAATCCAAACATCAGGACATGTAACTGAGGTAGAAAATATAGAGGTGGATTTTCATGGGGTACTACCCATAAATATTTAGGAGCTTCTCATTGGGGTATACCACTCACATAAATTCCTTCTCCAAATATGCCTATATATCATTATTTTTCCATAAAATGATTTGATGACAAATTTTTGATTGGAAGCTCGAAGGGCACTTGGAAATCCACCATCACTTCCAATAATCACATTATCTTCGCCAGAGGTCAAGGTGTCAACGGTAGATGTGACTCTCCTAATGGAATGACCTGGAGTATCAATGGAATTAAATATAAATATAGATGAACCAATGAAAAAAAATAACATAATTCACCCTCAATAGAGTGGGTTGAGACATTTCCCACAATGGGGTTGGAAGAATGAGTTGTGGAAGTGGTGCTATTAAGAGCAGCTACCAGGACTAATATTTTGATGGAGGAAGTGATTATGAGGTTAATGAATGAGGGGATAAAAGAGGCCATGTTGTGTGAACCAACAATATAATAACCACTATTGGTCGTTTTGGGAGGTATAAATGGGCTAATGGATTCCACTTATGTGATCCCACAAGGTACAGTTGAGAATATTTTCCTATATGTAGAAGCTAATGAGGATTTATTTCTTGAGGTATTTGAATTTTCACTAGTTTTTATAAACAAAATAGTTCTCCAGCTACTCACGCATGGATATCTATATATGTAGTATCCAATAGAAGATATATTTGTTTAATTACTTTCTTATGATATTGGTCCACCCGATGACTTGAGGAGGTTGTCCCATAGGTCTCGATGGATAACTAGGATGTCTAGATAAAGATGTGGATGAATGTTCATAACATTATCATATATATATATATATATATATATATATATATATATCTGAAATGCCATAACGAGCATGATCTCACCAACATTGATCAGTTAATTTTGGGATTAGTGAGGTTGATTCAGAATCTATTTGTGTATTGGCCTGATACATCCTTGTCGAGCAGGAACATTTGAAATGTATGGGGTATGATTATTAATGTAGGAAAAACGACACTGATTGTATGTTGACACTTCTGAAGGATGATAAAGAGATCCTTAAACTGGAGAGGATTTCACAAGAGAACATGATGGCCACTTCTACTATAGATGAGATTACCTATAGTATGAGGGCTCAACTAGAAGCATCTAAGGATAATGAGGTTGAGATCACGATGGATCAAAATGGATTCTAGGTGGAACAATACTGGTAGCTAATTAGGGATTTTGTTGTTCTCATCATGGCAGATGAAGATGAATAAAAAATAGAATCAATGAAGGGTGTCTTTCAGGCTAGTTGGAAAAATCTATCCATGATCAAGCATTTAATCACTAAAGATAAATGATAGAGCAAATATTTTAATAAGGGAGGATCTAATGTCTGTATAAACATCTAAAACACTTCTTTTATTTACATTGAATTCCATAACATAGTTCCTTAAATTATTTTATTACTTCGATCATATTTCTAGGATAACCAGGGACCAAGCCCTCATATAATGTGTTCCATGATCGATGTGACAAATAAGGGAAAACATGATATCTCTCTTAATATGATAGTGTTGTATATTCATTCGGTATACATGTTTTGTTATTGTTTATTGACCACCAATATTTTCTACATTTAGAAAGGATATAGCTTGAGAACAAGGCCCTCAGAATAGCCAAATTGATTTTCAAATGTGCTATACTGCACGTATGGGGTAATGACAATGGTGGTGAATTCAACATGAAAAAGGGTAATGGTAAGTCTAAATCACAATTCCCTAAACATAGAACACAAAAAGGGTAGCATGGAAATACAAGATAACTATTGATTGTGTTTGAAATGAAAAATTTGTAATGTTTTCCTGTAATGGAGACAAAAAAATGAGGGTTGACTGCTATATATGTTTTAATCACATAACATGTCTCTTAATTTCATTGAAATTCTTTTACGGAATTTTTGAAAGATGGAAATGTTTCCAAAATGGGTTTAAACAAATCTATTTGGTGGTCCCTTCTAACATGAAAGTGGATGAGGATCCATATAAGGGGAATGAAAATCATAATAATTGAGTAATGAAATTATTGAATGGATTCAAACACTTTTGGAACTATTCCACCATGTCTTAGGGCATATTAGGGTAAGAATATTATTATGAACGAAGATCACACCCACCATCTAAGTTAGTGTTATCTTGGATACTAAGCGAGATCTTTTGGAATATGAGAGATGTGATAGATGTCGAGTACTAAATTATGGGATCTCAAGGAAGGGACTAAGATACTATATATTTTTAAATCATGAAAAAAGGACAATAGACATTTATTTTTATGTCATACTGTGAAAACATTGGATACACATTTTAACATAACATGGTAAGGATGTAGATTTTTAGATTTTAACATCATGTGATTAGGGTGCATCTCAATGTTTAATATAATGTGACTGGGATGTTTCAGACAGTTTAATGTCATATGTCCTGGACCACATGTTTAATATCACAAAAAGACATTTTTACTATGACAGAGTGAAAACCCATCTGTTAATTATGACAAGGTGGCTCAAAATCAAAATTAAATATCCTCGGTAATAAAACTCATGCATAGATTATAGTCATGGTGCTTAGATTTGAAATTCTTGTTTAAGGTCATGGAGCTAGGGATTTTTTCTATAATTCAATCACACGGGAAAAAAACCTACCAGAAATGTTCACCCACAATATTAATGCTCGTTGTGATAAATAAGGAATAGTAAATGGGGTTTTCCTGTGATGTGGAAGAACACATTAGAATTGTCAAAAAGGATTTATAATTCCATAAATATAATGGGACATTGAAATAGGTATGTCGTGACTTCTATGATCTAGATTCAGGGGTGACAAACGGGTAGCAACTGACTATTTACTATAGTTGAAACACATGATTTGCAACCTCACTAGAGAAGATTGTGGTGAGAAAATCCAAGATCAATTGTTGATCATTTCTAAAATAGAAGATTTTTCATTTTTTGTTAGGCATCTATTAGTTTGTTGTCCCAATATGGGAGATGATCAAAAATGGCATGAGACAACTACTGTTAGGGGGTCTGTATAAATTTGAAATTTGATGGAAATCCAAACCTAGAAATACTCGATGCTTGGAATGGAGAATATCAAAAGGTGGGATATGAAATTTGGTTTCAAAAATTGATAAAGGCCATTTTTCATTGACCTAAGGTAGACTATTAGTTTTAGGTCCTAAATCTTAGACCAAGTAAATATGATAGGTACCTCAATAATATATGTGTAGTATGGAAGGATGAAAACCTGATGTGAATGAGGACCAATGAATCTTGAAATTCACCACATAATCCTATAGATAGTCCCTCATATAGTTTAATGGCATGATTATTGGACATGATGTACACTTTTTGATGTCATGTTTCCTAGAACAGAGGCTCTTCGTCTATGTTCATACAGTTTAGACTATGGTAAGTATTCCAAAAATGGGATTTGTTTAACAAGGAGGAGTGATAAACCCAACATGAATGAGGTCCTTGGAGGCCTGATTCCACACATGTAATTTCAAATAAGGCTCTCATATAGTTTAAAATAATAATTCTTTCCATGAGGGAAGATATTATTTTAAGGTATTAAATATTGAACTAGTGATGGGAAAAATGGGATGAGGTATTTAATTAACATGCAGCTGGTCCAAGATAAGAGACTTCTGAGCATCATAATTGATCCCATAAGGATGGGACTCATTCAATAGATAGTTCTAGAAGTGGAATACACTGTTTGAGATCATATGGTTTGGACCATTGAATATAATTTAATGTCATGATGCTTGGAATGTATGGGAAAAATTCACTCCAGTGGTTTATATATGGAACACAATATCTAACACATGAAATAAATATATCAAAGGAGGCTCACATACCATAAATAGACACTACGATGAACTAATTATAGTTTATGGTCCCATGTCATGGACCATATGATCTTAGATTAAGGTTATAGAGTCTATACCATGGGGAGAATTATTTTAGGACATGAGAATAATATAGGATTATAATTAACCTAGAAAGAATGATTGAAGGAGGGTCGATGCCACATAAAAAACTTGGGATCAGTTGTATATAAATTTATTTCAAAATTCAGGGATTCTAAATATTTCATAGAGGCTAAAGGATCAATTATTTTTGTTATTGTCCTGAAAAAAATTTGTGGGAATCATTACATATCAAATAAGTATGGTAATAAATGCCCATGCAGTTATAAAAACACAATATGGAAGGAGAATGAAACTGGTTGGGCCATCATCTCCAGAAAGGTAAATAGGTAATCCCCGTATTATCATGAGGAATCTAGATCATATTCAAGTTTGGATAATAGTTTAATATCGTGAATTAAGGAAGTTTTATCCTAGTTTATGGTCATACATTTTTGACCACAATGAGATGATGTATCTAATGGGTATGTTTATATTTTACTAATTAAAATGAGGTGCATGGAGGCCCGACATGACTACATGACACATCCTAGAAAAAAACCATCTAATATTTAAGGGTTAATCTCAGTTAAAATGGAGTATATGGGTCATGATAGGAGTAGCCTATCGTGAATGAGGACTAACGATGTATGTGCTTCCTGACTCATTCTCAGGGAGATTCATGTTTATAGTATTAAGTTTTGATGTATAGATAGGTTTTTATATACTATTATCATAGATTTAAGACCATTACGAAAAATTTAATATTTTTAAAATACCATAATATGGATACTAAAATTAGGTCATGAAGCTCAAATCATAGAATAAGATCTTCCAAAAAGGGGTGTGTGCAATGTGGTGGGATAAAAACCCCTATTTATGTGAGGAAAAAGGGGTCCCACACATCAAATAATCATTATTGAAATGAGTTACACAAATTTTTAATTCCTCCTGCATGAACTAAGATGATTCAAAGGGGATTAAAGGCTGGTGAACCTATGGCTCGGCCCCAAGACAAAATGTATGGGCATAAATACAAATCCCATAAGGATGGGAATCACAAGACACATAGTTCTAGAAGATAGTATATAGAAAATGGATGTTGATGGAGAAGTACTATTATGAGATAAAATAATGGTGTTATGAATATTATCATCATGTATCGAAGATGATAATTATTACAGATTTTATCTTCATTTAACTAGGATGTTTTTTGTTACGTAGTTTAACATAATGTGACTAAGATGGTAATATATTTATTTTAGGATCATATAGAAAGGAACATAGATTCTATACAGTTCAACATCATGTAGAGAAAATGGTGTAATTTTCTATTTATATTCATACACAATGGAATATTGATGATTCATAGATTAACATCGTGCAACTAAGATGGTGGTATGCTTCTTTAATGTTCGTGCAGAGAGGACTATTGTTGCTACAAATTTAATAACATGCTGCTAATATGGTGGCATGTTCCTTTTAATGTATATTATATAGGACAACTATATATCTATATTTTATCAGCATGTAGCTAAAATCGGAACATCACAATTAAACATCATGTTCTTTTATGAGAAAAAAACTCATCATTCATTGTATTGTTTGAGAAACAGGGCATTGGTGGGAGGAGTGATGTTATCTCCATCCCTAGAGATCAAGGAATACACACTATTAGAATATAAATTGTGAATATTTTTTGTTCCTTCTTACATGGGAACCAACATTGGTGCATCCTATGAGTTATTATCACCATTTGTGAGAAAGAACTGTGCCTCCCTATGGGAATAAGCATAGGGGAACCTTCCAGTTGAATGATCTTAACATATTGTTCTCATGCCTCACTAGATTGTGAATAGGATGGAACCTATTTTATTCATGGGATTCAAGCTTAGATTGAAGAACCAATTAAATCCTATATAGAGTCAAATAATCATATAATGGTGTTGCGATTAAGAGAAATTAAATCTCAATGGGAAAGAATGCCTTTGTTCCATACATTAAGAAATATGGATTCAGTTAGGTGGAATTTTCAGTCATCATCAGATAGGACCATCGACCATTTGGGTGATTTTTCAATCAAAATCCACTAATTATTTATCACCAAAATATATGTAATATGGTAGAGGGTGTTGTTTAATTCCTTGATATTTACATTTTACTATTCATAATAATAGGAAGTATGGTTTGGCCAGATACTGTACTTAGCTTACAAAATAATCAGCATAGCATCCCATAAGTTGGTTCTGTTGTCAGTGAGAATAGTGTGATAAAATAAAAATTAATGGATAAAGTGGGAGCTCCAAAATTCTACAACATATATGGCTATGAATTCCTTATGTGGAATTGCTTCTTGCCACTTGTAGAATAAATCCATCGATGTCAGAGTGTACCTATACTAGAGCTTTGTTGCTGGAAGATATGGGCCAACAAAATTGTGTCCCCATAAAAAAAAGAGAAATGAATATTTTGATGTATGAAGGGGCTATGGGGATCATTTCACAAAGCTGGTATAGATGTGACATGTGTGTTGCCTCTTGGTTAACTCGATATAGTCATGGAACTTGGTTGGCTAGATGTAAGAACTCAGTTCTTCCTTAAGGTACGAATATTTTTTTTATACCCACTATCAATTTAATTTCATTTGAATGGACTATTATGAATGCACATTGGGATCATGGATGTATTTGGGGTTTCAGGGGGTCGTTTGGATCCCAAAATCCATGTTTTTGGTGAAAAGAGGAGGTAGAACAGTTAGTTAAAACCATACGGGTTGGGTCACTTTCCCATGTGGAAGCTCTACAATTTTAGCATATTTTGACTGAGGGACCAAAACGCTTATCACAAAGTTTGAAAAATTGTGTACGGAAACCACACGCTTTTCCCCAGACTTACAACAATCCCTGCATGGTTATCACTTGGTTTGAAAAACCGTGGGGGTAAACTGTGATTCCCTAGTTTTTAGGTAAAATGATGATATTAATGATGAAATGTTAATAAAATAAAAATCATAATTTCCTATCACATTGGACAGAAAGGAAACATGTGTGATCCTTTTTGTAATACTAACATATTCTTTGAGCTTTTTTCGCTATTGTACATTCTAAATTGAGTGTAGTTCGTCTCCTTGGATTTGCAACGGTATGTCCTCAATTACATTTGTCCATTTCTAAATTCTTCTAGTTACCGATTGTGCTATTTGGATTTGGGATCATAGTCCCTAATATCTTATTCTTCTTATGTTGTTAATATTTTCCCCAAACTAGATTGAATTAGATCTTGATATAAGATGATCTATCTAGAAACAGCCGAAGGTTGGCGGTCTTGTACATTTCAGTAACTGTTGATCTGTTTATATATTTTGGGTTATTGTGCCACCATTTCTGGGATGCCACATTGATATATATTTGAACCTTTTTTCATATTATTTTTAGGTAATTTAATAGGTTTTTTAATGAATGAAATTTGTTTTATACCATGATTAATTTCCACCCCATGGGTGAGTTCCCTTGGATAACCTATTATGAACATTTATCATTGGATGCCTCTAAGGCATGTATTTGTTGCAATTTCATATATTGAAAAAATGGGATGAGATTATTAATGGTATTAAAAGTATGTTAACTTTTATTTTAATTTATTAAGCATATGGGATGGTCGAACATCCCCTTTACCCCTATATGACTATGCTTGTTTAACAATGTACATATAGATATTCTTAATATAATGACCTCACCCCAGGAGTTGTGTAATGTTAAAGCCATGTAATAAATTAATTTTCATGTGATGGTTGTTATGATAAATGTTCCCATGTGAGAAAATGGAAGGAAAAACCTTATGAGGTATTTCCTTTCATGAGACCCCTTTTTTGGGGAGTTATATTAGATGCTTTAGGGTTTTGACCTTAGAATTCCTAATGAAATGTAAAATATGTTTTCAATTATGATGTAGTAAATATACATGGTTGAATCAGGGATTCTTTTCGAATTCCATGGATTAGATCATGTGACTATTGTACCTACTTGTCTAGAGAGAATCATGGATTCATTATAGAATTCCTTGGATAGGGTCCAAGGTTAAATATGATTATGTCATGAGTGATATATGGATCCACTGCAGGATTCCATGGTTTTTCTCATAGATGTTTTACTTAAATGCTGAGTGAATAATGGATCCATTGAGGGTTGTCATCGAAGAGATCGAGAGGCATCGAACAAATTTCATGAGTGATACCTGGGATATCCATATAAAACCTCCAAAAACAAGCTCAGTTGACACAGACTTATACCCCACCTAGAGTGATACCAGGTTCCTGAGAGGTTTGCTGAGACGAACATGTATGGTGTTGGTGGAATTGTACCTGGAGAGATAATTTAATTCCAACACAATAATGTCAAGGATGATATCAGGTTATAAATGGAATATTGAATTGAAATGAATTATTATTCATCTTCCAAGGCAATGTACAATCTTGTATTCTATTTTCACTTGTACTTGAAAAGATATCCTTATGAGGTATCTGTTTTACCTATAGTTATATGGGGGATGTCAAGTTTATTTTGGATATCAGGACTTTTGAATCTAGTTTAATTGAATTACTAATTTGATAATGAAATGAAATATTAATTGAAACAATTGGAAGTATGTTGTTTTCTTTTGAGTACTTCCTAGCTTACTGGTTTCATTACTACACACTACCACTTATATATATTCATTAACTGGTTGTCCTAGACCATGGGTGGTTTCCCTCTATGATTTAGTGTCACACACTATTTTGGTCATTTTTTGGACCCAAACAAATTATCAGATTTCAGGTTTTGAAAAGAGAATGCTTTGTCATTCTTGTACTTGATATTCTTCTTAGGAGTAGATAAATATGGGACCAAGATTAGGCATGCGATGTATATGATATTTTTTGGGAGTTTTTATACTTATATTACTTATATTGGATACGACTGAAGTGTAACCTATTTTGGATATTTTCATTAAAATGTGACATCTAGTATCAACTTTTTTATGATATTAAATCTCAATATTTATATTCTTATTACTATATTCTTTACTTCTATTGTATTGTATTATATCTTCTGCAATTGAATTTTTATATTTTTTACACTATGCTACACTTGAATAATGAGGTAATAGTCTATACACTATCACACCTAGGACCTCACTACTATTCAACAGCCTCTAAAATTTTGGGAGATTCATGTGAGGCCATGTGATCCACAGGATCGGGGAATGGGTTAATTGGACCCTCAGACAGGATATTACAAAGTTGTATCATAGGTTTCTTTTAATACTTTTTTAGTATTTTGCAATAATAGAAATGGTTAAGATTGAATAATAATTTGGTAACTAGTTGAGCCCATGTTTATCAACACCATGTATAGTGAAAATCCAAATTCCCTTGAATTCAATTGATATTTTTAGATATTGAGCTATCACAGTTGATTTGATTTCATCATTGGGTGACACAATTTTATTTAACTGTTATTTTTTATATGATTTTGAGTTATATTGTATTGAAAACTGATTAGATGAGGGTATTAAACCTCATGAATCATATAGGAACTTGTTATAAACAACATGTCAGGACATTTATAGAGCATTACAAATTATAAGATGTTGTGAGAGATTTCATGAAATATTTCCATGTTGTTATGATAGGTATATTGGTAAATGTTATTGTATGGATTTGATGGATGCCATGATTTTCTACCTGAGGTGTATGGCCCCTCTTGGATAAGAAATTAGTGGATAATGTTATAACCATAAATTGAATTTTGTTAGGATGTAAAATATTTGGATGTCAAGATTTGATTCTTGTGGATTATTGACCCCCATATATTAGAATTTACCATACCATTAGGTTCACCATTCTAAATGGGGATGTGATAAATATGAATTGAATATGAAATCATGTGATAGTGAAATGGATTTTGAAAGAGACATATACCAGAGATGACGTTAGTACTGGGATTTTGGTAGTCTCTCACTTGTTTGAATCCTAGACCAAACCCATTGGGAATGAAGAGAGGTGAGTTCATATAAAAAGTTTTTGACCATTCATCTTCTTTGTATGATCTTTTAAGATTTGAGCCTGAATGATGATCTTGAACTGAGGAATCAGTTTGGAATTGTAGAGTCATGCCACTGTGATGGCCTCACGTGATATGCTCTAAGGTTGGTGATGATCATACCCTAGATGTGGTAGGTCATGGGATACTAGTGGACCCTCTAGTTGTTTAAATTGCAGAACTAGCTATTATATTGATCATAGGGGATGGTACATAGTTATGTGAAGCCTTTATGAGGTTCATGAATACATCTTAGGGAGTACCACAGTCTGTCACATATATGGAAGTGCAAACATGAGTGTTCCAGAAGCTGCATTCCCCCCTAATTTCAAGGGATAGAGGAACACTTGATGTAGAGTCATGGCTATAGTTCATTCATTATATCTACAATCATATAGATATGACTTCATAGATGATGGTAAATATCACTATGTACATATTGTGTGATTCCATGAAGAGGGGGTGGGATGATATCATCCGATCAAAGTGTCATTGGGATACGATATCAGGATATTTAAAGAGTCTTCTATTATTAATACTATATTGAGATGATGAGGGCTGATAGAGCCTAATATTTTATGCATATGGATAATGACACTTTTTCATTTATGTACTACTCATCACATTTTACTAAGCTTCAGCTGTTCTCACCTATTCTGATGGGAGACGATGTATTGAATTCTTGGATATTTGATGATGGTATTAGGTATGAAATATGATCATAGGTAAATGTATTTAGGTTGTACACTATATCTTCTATAGTGTATCAGTACCCTATCACATAGTGTAATCTAATGGAATATTGAGGTTTGATCCTAGATAGTTCAGTAACATTATATGGTGTTGTCCCTACTAGTAGTAGGAAGCGTCATCTGGATCATTCTCACGGTGTTGTTAATAGTCAGAATAAATATTTTATTTAGCCAGGTGAGGCGACACCAGTGGGGTAGGTTGGGGAATATGAGGCCACCGTTTCTACTAGATTCAATTGAGTTCCAATAATGTGACAATATGGGCCATCTATAGTGATTCTATAGGATTTTTCCACAAGTAGCTAGTGAGAGATGGGTTTCACATCATAGTGGATTAGCTCAGGGTAGCCAGGAATTGTCACAGGGTTGCAGTATAGGTCATGCTTATGCAGTGCACTAGAGTAAGAAGAAGCAAGATCCAAGAACTTCTACTTTCATAGGTACTGTTCTAGTAGCATCCAATTTGTCTTCAACACTTTTTGATTTATGTGTTTCACTTAGTTTTATATATGTTTATATTTTTGAGATCTTTGTGCTCTATCTTTTAAATTATTATGACATTATGATGATTGGAACTCAGTTATTGATGAGGACAGAATGTGTGCATTAGGGTAGGGAGTTCCTCCTTTTGGTTTTGGGATTTCACATCGTATGGGACCTCTACATCATCTAATGACATTCTTTGAAATCATTTTCGGAATGTACTTGTTGGATCCCTTTCGAGCCTTTGTTAATTATTATCTCAATTGGATGAATTTTAAATCACCGTATGGTGGGATGTTTCTACCCTATGGTTAATGGGATGTCCATGGAGGATAAGATGGATTTTAGCATCATGGGGTGGGTGGGATCATATCCCAAATTGAATGTTTATATCTCGATGACAAGGGAACAAGTCAGATTGATTTCCCTCCAATAGTTGATAATTTTAGGGACATTTTCTCAGATGAATTATCAAGATTACCTTTAGTGAGAGAGGTAGATTTCCATATCAATCTAGTTCCAGGAGCTACACATATGTATATTCCTCCACATAGTATGGATATGAATGAGTTGAAAGAGATCAAGAGGAGGATGAAAGATTTATAGGAAAATGGTTTTATCCATCCTAGTGCTTCTCTGTGGTGTCCACCTATCTTTTGTTTTCAAAAAAGGTAGAAGATACCCTTAGGATATGTTTGTATTATCAAAACTTGATCTAGTTGATGGTTAAAAATTGGTATCCTCTATCGGAGATATATGATCTCTTCAACTAGATATGAGGATCTCAATTTTTTCATAAAGATTGATTTGAGATCTAGTTTTCATCCAGAGAATTTTATCCCATCTGACATACCTTTCATATACTTTTGGAGTAGGTATGGTCTATGTGAGTACCTTGTAATGTAATTCGATATCACAAATGTGCTAGTAGTCTATATGGAACTAATGAACCAAGTGTTCCATCCTTATCTTGAATAACTTTTTGTGATATAATGGATGCTATCTTGGTTTATTCCTACAATATAAATGACCATACCAAACATCATTAGGTCATTTTGAATACACTTAGAGGTAGTCAATTATATTCTTTGCTCAAAACGTTCCACTTCTAAATGGATCAATTTCACTTCCTAGGTTAAATCATCTCAGATACATGAGTATCAGTATACAAAGAGAATGTGATAGATGTACTTATATCGATGCATCCAAATAATGTCATTGAGGTGTGGAGTTTCTTATGGATGGGTGGTTACTACATTTTATTCATAATGGAATTCACATGCTTAGAAAAACTATTTATAGTCTTGAATAAGATGGGTATGATGCATGTATGTTCAGATTTCTATGAGGATACCCTTTCAGATCTGAATGGGATATTGAAATCAGTGTTGATACTGGTTTTTCAAAAACCTAGTATGATTTACAATATTTACTATGAATCTTAATGTATCAGGCTAGGGAAAGTTCTTATATTGGGGTATCATGTCTCTATGTATGAGTCTCGGTAGTTTAGGCCACACAATAAGAATTATCCAATGAATAATCTCAAGTTGGTTTTGGTTATTCATTATTTACATGGTTGGAGACATTACAAACTGGGATAGAGTTTTCTAGTGTTCGTGGACCACAAAATCATCATGTACATATTTAAATAGCATGATCTGAATCTTAGGTATTAAAGGTGGGTGGAATAACTTACGTATTTTTATTTCAATCCTCCCTACCATCTAGTAAGAGAAATACAGTTGCTGATGCATGGGGAAGGAGGACTCAGATACTGGAAGTAAAGCATTCAATTTGTGATTTCCATCTTATGATGTTGTTCTCAGATATTCCCTTGTAGGTGCACTAAAATCATGTGAAGTCATACCTTTTATCCCTAGAAATTACCTCTACCCTCTAGGATAGAGTAAGGATGAGGAAACTATTGTATTATGAAGGTGTAGTCCTACAGGAGAGTGTGCAGGTGAGGACCCTCTTCTAGGTTAGACTATTGGCAGGGATGAGTTCCATTGAGAACATGGTCAAGTGTGGGTTTCAACAGACATTCAAGATGAGATGTTTTAGTATATTCATGCCTCTATGTTTGAATCACATCCTGAAGTCACCATGATGTATTGTGAATTACATTTTTAGTATTGGTGTCCAAGCATGAAGAGAGACGTAGCTTGTTTTTTCATGAGACGTTTCACCAATTAGTTGGTGAAAGTGGAACACCCCCAGATTTCCAAAGTTTTATAATATATAACAATTCTTGAGTAGAAAAGGAATTCTGTCATGATGGATTTTGAAATGGGATTAATGTGGTCACCTTAATGAAATGATATTTTTTGGTTAATTGTGGGTAGGATCCCGAAGGTTGAACATTTAATACCGATCAAGGAATTTATTAGTACCGATGAGATTGGGAGGTTGTACATCTGTGAGATTTTAAAACTACATATGGTCCCACATTATATCATTTCAGTTAGGGATGATCAGTTTACATAATTTTTCAAGAATGTTATATGGAGGGAAATTTGTACAATATTTCTTCTGAGTATGACTTACCACCCCCAGACAGATGTCCAGTTAGTGTGAACAATTCACATGATTGAGGACATGCATTGGGAATTCATTCTAGATTACAGGGAGGTCTTGGGAGAGGAAAATAACACTAGTTCATTTTGGCTATATTAACGTAATTTAGGATACTATTCAGATGGATCCATATGATTCTTTTGACGGTAGTCAATGCTATTAACCCATGTGATGGCTGGAATAGGAGAGGAAGCATTGTTGGGACTTTTTCTTGTCTAGGAGACCACAAAATCAGGGTAGTAGATTCGGAAGAAGATGGATACTACACATTCTAATGATAAATCTTACACTGAACACCACAAATGACATTGGGAGTTCAAGGTCGTGGGTATGGCATTCTTACATGTTTCAATGAGGCTATGAAACAAATGGATCTGGAGACATGGTATGATTTAACATAGAATCATCAAATAGTTCTATATTATAGAGAGATTCAGGCTGGTAGCCTATTAGTTTTAGTTACCACAGAGGTACCAGGCTTTTTCTGATGTGTTCCTAGTATCTGAGTTACAATGTTACTATTCATACATATCTCACACCTTTCATCACGAGAAGTTTGAGTAATATGTAGATGATTCCTTGAAGGAGAATCTTATAATAATTGTGGATCATAGCATGCAAGTTATATGTTAGTGGTCTCTTCTATTATTATGGGTTCTATAGCAACATGGATGAGAATAGGATGAGACCTGGGATATTGAGACAGGTGTATGATCAATGATTATGGAGTTGTTCTATGATGTATCTTCACTATCCTTGGAAGTGTAATTTGGGGAAAAATCAATTTAAGGTGGGAAGTTTGTAATAACATGGTTCATCATTGAGGTATAGATCATGTTTTTTACATAAATTATTAGTTTAGTTACATATGTATGGCCTAATATGAATTCCCTATGGGTTCATGGAGGTCAATAGAGTGTTTGGGGCTCATCTCATTCCCAAAACCTGAGTATTGGGTGAAAAACGAAGGACACATAGTTTGTAAAAACAACGTTGGTTGGGTCACAAGACCATGTGGAAGATAACTAATTTTATTATATTTCGATAGAGGATTCAACAGGGTTTGCACATGGTTTGAGAAATTTTCTAGGGTAACTGTACACAATGAACTAGATGTACATGAATCCTTGCACTGTTTCAACATGGTTTGAAAAACCTTACAGGTAAACCATGTAGTGTAATTTTTTCGTTGTAAAAAAATGATCATCCCTAGAAATGTTTTAAATTAAAAACATCCTCCCCAAACATGTTTTGATGAATGGAATTGTGGGATCTACCCTTTGGAATCTTGACCTATGATTTGATCTAAATTCTCCATTTGACCTATGATTCGAGTGTCGTTCATCTATTTGATCTACTATGGAAATTACTCGATTCCTTTTAAGCATTTATCGATTATTCTAGATATAAATTGCGCTATTTTATATTTGATATTATTCTATAATATCCATTTCTTCTTAAATTCTTTATATTTCCCACAAAACAAGGTGAGTTAGAGCTTGATTCTGGATGAGATATCTAGTAAGATCATAAGGTAGGTGTATATGTTCCCTTCACTAATTTTGATGCCATTTATATATGTCGGAGTGTCATGCACCCTTTTTTAGGTTGTCTCCATGTTTTACATTTGACCCCCTTTGTCACTTATTTTTTTTTAGGAAATTGAATAGGTGTTTCAAAGAATTGAACAGGTTTTATAACTTGACTAAGGTCCACCATTGGGTAATTTCCCTTGGATGATCATTTATGGCCATTTGACCTAGTATTCCAATGAGGCATGAATTTGTTTCCAATTAATGTATTTTTAAAAAAATATTGATATTATTAATGTTATTACAAGTTTTTAAAATTGTAATTGAATTTATTAATGGTATGGGATGGACAGCCTGGACCTTGACCCTTATATACCTATTCTTGATTACGTGTGTTTGGATTGATTTGATTAATAATTGGACCCATCCATGTGAGTTGAGTAACGATAAATCCTTGTAATATTTTAATTTTCATGTGATACTTCTTATGATAAAAGTTCCCATGTGACTAAATTGATGTCCAAGCATTTTGATGTTGGTCATTTCATAAGACACCATTTGGTGGTGAGTTATATTAGATGGTTTTGTATTTTGACCATAGCATGTATAATAAAATATTAAATGAATATTGAATGATGAAATTTTATATATCCTTGATTGAATCATGGATTCCGTTTATAATTCCATGGATGGGATCATGTGACTATTTTACCTTCCTGCCTATAGTGAAATGTGGATTGGATAAGAATTCCACTAATGGGATCAAGGGTTAGATATGATTATTCCATGAGTGATACATGTATCCAATGAGGGATTCCATGGATGTTCTCAAATAGGATATACTTAAATTTTGAGTGAATCATGAATCCATTGAGGGATGTCAGAGATGAGATCAAGAGGCATTGACTATATGACATAAGTAATACTTGGGGCTTCATTATTGGACATCCAACGACTAGATCAATTGAAACTAACTTATACCACACCTTCAGTGATATTAGGTTCCTGATATGGTTTCTAGGATGGGCTTATAGGGTGTTAGTTGAATTTCACCTTTAATGATACATGAATTATAACAAAGGAATGTCATGGATATTATCTAATAATAATTGAATATTGAATTGGAATGACTTATGACACATCCATCAAGCCAAATCATATGCTTTTATTTGGGAATCATAGGTACTTATATAGACAGACTTCTGATGTATCTATTGTGCCTGTAGTTATATAGGGGATACTGGGCTTATTTCATATCTTGAGACTTATGAATCTTGTTTAATTGAATATCTAATTTGATAATGAAATGAAATATAAATGGAACCAATTTGGAGTAGGTTGTTTAATTTTGAGAACATCATTGATTACTAATTTTATTATAGAACAATGACTATTATATGTATTTACTGATAGATTGGAATAGAACTTGGTTGGTTGACTATTGGGATTTACTCTCACATCCTGTTTGGGACTTGTTTTGGACCCAAACATGTTATATGATTATAGGGGTTGATAAGGGAAATCCCCTCCTCTATGTTCTTGATAAGATTCTTAAGAGTATAATAGGATGAGACCATGATGAGGCTTGCGATGATTTTATGATTTTTTTGGTATTTTTTTACATATTGTACTTTTATTGTATATGAAAGCAATGTAACAAGTTTTGGATGTTTTCTCTTACATGTAACAAGTAGCATCATCTTTTTAATGATAATACCTATATTTCTTTATTTTATTATGCTTACACTATTTAATTCTATTTTTTTCTATTACTACATCCTCTATTAAATTTTTATTGTTTTTATGTTGTGTTACATTATTAAAATGAGGATTAGTCTCCCCATTAACACTCCTAGATCCTCACTTCTATTCAGTAGCCTCTGGAGTTCTTGGAGATGCACTTGAGTTTATGTGACCCATTGGCTCGAGGAATGAGTTAAGTGGAACATGGTTCATAAAGTTACACTAGATGTCTATAATCCTTAGAATATGTAGAGATAACTTCAAACCTACCTTATGAGTTCCAAAAGAAATTATATAAAAATCCTTCATGACATAGGGAATATCAAATCTTTGTATTCAATATTCTATAATTCCATTAAACCCAAATCTAAAGAGAGGATACTCAAAGTCATGCCCGCTATGGAGGGTGAACTATGTTGTGTTCCAATATATTCACTCACGTTTGGCTCAGTACATTGGTATGGTACCATGATGGAGATACTACACAAAAAAGTTTTTCAAAATGGAGGTTTCCTCTAATCCGGTGGAATCTAAAGGACCCAATGTGGGAGAATCATGAGTAAGTTTGTTTACCTACAGGATTCCATTCTCCTATGAGATGTTGGGAATGATGGACTATTTATGTGACACATAAATGAATAGGTGATATTGTTTTGGCTCTATAATAAATGTGGTTAAACATTATAAATAATTGGCTCAACTATTCTACAACCAAGGGACATGAGTCACTCTTGAATGAGAAGGTAATTGAGCCAACAATAATAGCGTGTTCTCCAAAAATGGAAAAAACTCTAAATTTCTGATGATGTAGTCACCTTTGAAATTTTTGATTAATAAATCAAAGTCAACATTCACTTAAATGTTGGGAAAAAAATATCAAAGTCATATCGAGACCATTAATTAGAGCTTTGTGCTCTTCCTCGTAATTGGTGAAGCATTCATTCCATTGGAATGAGTTGTGAAAAAACACCCTGTGGAACTGTAATGAAAATTATCCCCATGCCTACTCAGCTGATCAATGTATCGTTGAGACATTTATCATTCAGAATCAAAAATGAACCATCAAAATGAATATACCAAAACAAAATAGGCTATTCTCAGGCCTGCCCCTTCCATTCCAAAACCCTGTCATTCTCAAAATGTTAGGTAATCTTTTCGAGAGATTCCTAGCCTTTGATGTGCGTTTGAGATCATTATGCCATCCAATTTCTCCTCATAAATGCATGGAAGTGGAAATCTCGAAGCCTCCGGTTGAAGCTATCTAGATTGAGGTTAGTGATGAATTGTGTTTCCTTAAATATGTGGCTTTTGAGAACTGTTTTGTCTTTTTTTTTTCTTTTCATAGTTTTGGACATCTGCATATGGACTATCGTACGTCTCAAAGCTCAATCCCAAATGAGATCTGTTCTGGAGTTCTTCCAGTTCAAACAATCTATGCTGAGCCCCCATGGTTGGAGGTAGGGTCACATATTTCTGCTTCAATGGACGAGGTTCCCCCTAGTTGGGGTTTTTTGGTGATCAAAAATTAGTGCGAAGGGAGGCTGTGGCTTGGAATATGCCATCCTTCTCTCAAATTTAGATGGCTGGGGGGTGTTGACAGCAAATGGTTTCAGGTGTCTGATCTCCCCCCTTTACGCTAGTGGAACAAGTGATTGAACCAATGGATGACCGCCAAGAAAAGGAGAAGATGGAAATCTGGATTCTGGAGGTTCAGTATGAACATAATAGGTGTGAAGGGGCAGTTATTATGGGTATTGGAGAAGGAATTAAGGTGGATCCCTAAGTAAAGGGAGGTTCTTTCTCTATCAGGTCCAATGGTTATCGTGATGGTTGGGTGAAGGTGTCAGGTTGGGTGTCTCCAATGAGTTCTTCACCGCCCATTACCCGGTACAACCGCTTTGGAGACTTGGAGGCTTTATTCCTGGATCTGGAACCTGATGAACTAGGCTCACAGTCACCTTTACAAGAGGATGATGACGATCGTTCTAGTCAATTCTCTATGGACAATGTGGTGAGAACAAAAGTTAGTGGACTTCTCTGTCCATGAAATAAGAAAGGACAAACCGGGATCCATGATGCAGGGGGTGCATTGTGATTAAAGGGAAGAAGACCGAAGGTCAGAAATACTATTCCCATCTTCCTAAGCTGTTGGAAACAAGATCTGCAAAAAGGGACAATGAGATGGAATGTGTATCTATAGTTCAACACTAGAATCAAAAGTAGGGATCAGTCCTAAATAAGGCAAGGGTAAGGAAAGGTGCATACCCTTTGAGGAACAAGGGATGGGTGATACAATGAGAACATATGATGGGGGGTAAAAAGACACACCTTGAACATATTCTCCATTCTATTATAAAGGTGTCACAAGGGGTTTTTTAGATCAATGCTTCCAGATGAGGATTTGATTAGAATTTTATAAAGAGAGGTCTGAAAAGATGTCAACAAGGAAAAAATGTTCTGGGTTTACCAACAAGATTGAATTTTTGAACGAGGCTTCAATGAAGAGAGGATAGACGCGATGGAGTACATCCAGACTTGGGACAAACTAATTAAACATTTTAAAGATTTAATGAAGAAGGATCCTCATATGATGGTTAAGATACTTCAGTGGGAGCTATACCAGGTAAGTGAATCCAATAATCTTATCCTCGATTTCAATGAATTTTAGATTTCATACTTTGCTCATTGATTCGGGATAGTAAACATGTGTGGTTTCCCACATTTCCTTAAAAGTGATTTTTTAAAAAAAAACTAATTTTCAGTCAAGACTATTGACAACTTTATGATAGATGAACCTAATGCCAAACTATTGAAGGATTCTCACCCAGCATTCTCACCACCCCCTAAACATATGGTTTTTTTTCTATATAGATTAGTGGATCCAAAATGGACACCAAATTTATCTCATGATACTTTTAATAATTCCAATACTTATACACATTGAAAACTAGTGCATGGATTATTTTCATGATTGCATAGATTTTGAAATTTTTAAGGAGTTACGTGTTACTGAGATATTATAAATTTCTCTCTCTATATTCATCAGGTTTATGGGTGAGAAGGGAATCAAGGTTTTATTCTAGGGTGGAAACATAATGGTCAAATGTATTTTCAGAGATGGGTGGAATCAGAACTATAGGTTATAGTAGATTCTATATGATTTACTTGAAGGTGGTCTTCCACACTTCATCCCATTGGTAGAAGATCCTTTCTTTAGGATCCATGGATATGGAGTATAGTTGTCGCCCAGGATCACAATGTATCAGCATATGTATTTTGTGAGGCCTTGGAGTCCTCAGAGCTCCCACATGATTCTAGAATGAGGAATCTAATTGATGGACATAATATTCTTGGTATTGATTTCAATGCATCTATATTTGAAGTAAAAAATTATAAAATTACCATTCATATCACCGAAGGAACACATAAATGGGTGTATCTTAAGCTGATGGAAGAATAAGAAGATGGATATTATGACCCATCCTCCGGGGCCCATGCTGTGACTACCCAAATCCTGCCTCCCAAAGGCCAGGGGCTGGCGACAAGCATCGAAGGCATTATCTTATGAGTGGGAGACATTTTCTTGAGTACCTATACCCACACATAGACACACCACCACATCACAAATAGTTGGAATGGAAAACATGCATTCCAAAAAACAATAGATGAGTTAAGATACAAGTTGTATGTCAAATGGGCCAAAATACAATCCCAACAAAAGGGAAACTGAAAACAGGAATGTTTAAAAGATCTATGTAAGGAGCCTGAAGAAGACCCCACCTAATTGGTTGTTATGGATTGGTTGTCCGGTGTTATGGAAGTACCCTGTGACTGTTGTATCACACAGGGTACTGCCTATTCCCAGGCCACTAAGATCTATGTCGAGGGGCATGTCGTCTACACTACACAGAACAGGTGTGGAAGAAGCCTATGTAGGGTGAGTAATAAAATACTCAATAGAGATCCTAAAACATAAGAGAATGGCCAAAATGGACAATACACAGAAGTTATTGTCATCTCGCACAGGTAAAATCTAATGTATGTAATGAAAAACTATCAGTCATATACTAAACACCTTAGACTGCTGAGGAACTCATACCAGAATAGTACTAGGGGTCTACTGGACCACACTGATTCGATCCCCACAATGGGCCTGCCAGATCACACATGGCCACTTCCCACTTAGGCCATCATAGATGGTCTACACAAGGCTTCTTATAGCTAATCCACATAGGGTCTGTTGTAGTTGGTTTACATAGAGCCTATAGTAACTGGCACACAGAGATACACTTTTCTTCTAGGCCTCTAGGGTTACTTAGACCCACTCATCAATAGTCTTCAGGTCTCATCCAGCCGAAGGATTCTTTCACGTAGTGTGATTGATTCCTAGAGAACCCCCTCCTCTGATTGTTCTTCATAATTCAAATTCAATTAAAGTCTCTATGTAGAACACCGAAATATTCATCCTGTTGTAGGGTATAGAATGCTGCAAATGGCTCACCAATCGGACACCCAATCTAATAGATACGAGCATTTTAGTAAAAAGGGGTTAGTTCTGTCTAGGCCTGGTCCGACCTGACCATTATAGCCTAGGGGTCCCGCATGACCCATCATAGTTCATCTGACCTGACTTTACCCAGTTCATTTGTGGGTCATGCACGTTGGGTCGCCCAGAGACCTGTTTCCATTCATCCTGGACCGAAAGAGGCGGGCTATTTTATACCCATCCATACCCACCCTATGGCTCAGTTCGCGCCCTTCGGCCCAGCCCACATGGAGGTCCCATCTCCTCTTGTCCAAACACCTTCTGGGCATTCAGTTTGACCACGACACAACCGGATAATGTCGTCTTCCCCATGTCCCGCACAGGGTCCCCACTAGACCATGTGCTGGCGCGTTCCACTCCGCCGACACAAAAGGGTAGCCACGTTATCCTTCACTAGCTAGAGGCCCCCAATAGCACATATGAGGCCCGAGTCAGCTGTGGCCACTACCTTGGTGTGTGGTCGTGGTGCACCGCAAAATGACCATGGTCACAACCACATGCCCCCCCGCCACTGGCGCTGGTTTCCCAAAACTACCTTCCAAAGACCACTGAGTCCGCTCTTGTGGTTTGTTCCTCAAATTGTCAACACCTACGGCCTCCTTCAGGTTTATTCTTACCTATAACGACCTCAAAATTTCTGTGTCATCATTTTAGGGGTGCTGTCACAAAAGAAACATGAACATCCCTGAGGAAAGGAATTGTGGCCTTGTTCGAATAGGCCAAATTCCTCTGCATTAGAGTTTTTTTTAAAACATGGGAAGTGGGTGATTAAGTTTCTAGCAATAATCAATTACCAATGAAAAACCCAGAGATAAAAATACCCCTTTACAAGGACAACCTACCCACAGATCATCCTATTTAAGGGTTGATCTACATTCATTGTTTTAGAAATAAGAACGGGGCATTCAAATTTTCAAAAGATAAACCCCTAACTAGAGAAGCTTCTATCATATAGAAGGCTCATCACTGATGGTGATCTGTATGTAGGGATTCATGATCCATTCAGAATCCTTGGAGTTCATCATTTTTGAGACCCAGATCCATTCTCCAATGTGTCTTATCCACTTTTACAATTAACTAGCATTCATTGTTGGGGAGAAATCTATCATTGTTCATCTGAAGAAATAATGATCTAAATCAGTTTCTCAAATATTTTCATCCCATTAAAAGAGAAATTTGTTTTTGATTTTCTATTACACATGATCATTGCGTCATTTTTTTGTTTCATTTATGATACATCATTTTTGTTTCGTTTTAGTTAAAATGGAGTTACACTATTTAATTTATAGAATGAAACAATCAGCTCATTACAACATTGCAATGACACAACTTTTGAATAAAATAACCCTTTTAATATTATTTTATATTTTTAATGTCTGAAATTTTACTTTTTCCCTCACCCCACACCGGTGGAGTATATTTCCAATATTAGATAATTTTTTCATTCTAGATGCAATAGTTCCTTCATATTTTAAATATGGGAACCCATTTATATGTTTCCGAAACCATGCATGTACTCTATTTTAATATTCTTAAAAAAATTAAAAAACATTCTTTTACCCTTGACCCAATCCAATTGAGGTTAAGTTATACTAATGGGAAATGTTCCTGCACGAGATCAACCATACACTCGGATTTCAAATCCGAGTTACCGTTTAAGAGTTATAGGGATTTGAAAATAAAATCATTTTTAATTAATTATTTTATATAAAGACAAAAACTATCTTCCACTGTTGGAATACATCGTCAAACATTATTTCCCTTATTGGTTAATCATAATGCTCTGAGTTCAACGGTTCCCTCATATTTTTGATCTGAGAACCAATTTGAATGTTAGAAAAACCCACTTGTAATACTATTTAATTATCCTCAAAAAAAGTATAAAATTATGTTCCAATCACTCAATTCCTCAGAATAATGTCCCGTCTTAGAACCTAGTATTGATATAATCCCACTTAATTTTAAGAAAATTCATGAAATAATGGGATATTACATTACTTCCCTTTTTAGGGAATTTCTTTCTTATAATCCAAAATAATGACTAATCATATAGAAGGGGGTACTAAGAAAGAATCTGATCCTCCATATCCCATGTTCTCTCCTAATTATTCATGTGATGCCAATGAATGAGCACCAAAGGATTAGACCTCCCATGAAGGTCCCACTCTTATCAATCCTTTATATCCACTGTGAACTCCACATACATCACCCCATATTCAATTTCCAGCTCACCGCAGTTGATGACATGTTATTGATCATGCATGTTCCTCTTCATCTACAACACATGGAAAAAGATGATTAATCTTGGTGATAACTTTCTGCCCCTTCTAATCCTTCACAATCCCTATCTTAGTGAGACCCAAAAAAACACATGGTCTCCCTCCTCAATATCCAAGGGCCTCCAACTTCTGTTTGCATAAGATTTTTTCCCTCTCCTTCGAGTCCTCATCTTCTTGGGATGATCTGCAACTTCATAGTGGTTTCTCGTACCAAATTTGGACCCATGAATATTGACTCCCATGGGTCTACCTAGCATAGTGGTGGTCTGAAAGGCCACCTATAAACTGCCTCCAACGATACCATGTCGATGGTCAATTGGTAGCAGTTTTGGTATGAAAACACTCTTAGAGGAAGGTGGTCCTCCCAACTATGACCAAAGTCTAATTTATAAGAACGTAGAATTTCCTCCAGCACCAAAATTGTCCTGTATGTTTGACCATATGTCTAGGGATAATATTTTTTTCTCATGCATAGCTAATAATTTAATGCATCATGTAATCCCATCCACAGACGGGATATGAAGTGAGCATCACATTTTGATAAGACTCTTGATGGTACCCCATTAAGTTTTAATATCTCATGGATGTAGTGGAATCCTAATACTTTTACTAATCCCTGCACCAGGATGGGAAGATGGTGAGCTGAATTGGGGAGTCAGTCAATGACCACCTAGATAGTGTTGTGACCCCATGAATGTGAGTGGAAATACTATCACAAAGTCATTTAAGATAGAATCCTAATTACCCTTTAATACCTCATGTGGTTAGAAAAAGCCTACTGGAACCTGATTCTCAGCCTTCACTTTCTGACAAGTGATGCATCGTGAAATGAAATCTGCCACTACTTTCTTCATCCATGGACACCAGTACTGACATCAAAGATCCTTGAACTTATTTTCCCCTCCCAGATGTACCACCAATGTGGATTTATGTAACTCCATCAAAATATCCTCTCACAACACCACTGGTACAACTTTGTGTCCTTTGAAAATTATTTTGTGCTCCGCTCATAACAAAAATTCATCAAGAGTCTTCCCTGAGGATAAATAAACACATCAAGCCTGATAGTCAACAACCAATCCCTATGCCTCCCTAACTCACTATAGAATTGGGTGAGTAATAGTCATTGATTGAAGTTGGGATATTCCATCATCATCTATGAAGGGTATCGACATCGCATCAAGGAGCTCTGTTTCCTCACTCAGTGGCTGCAAACCAATCCTCTTACTAATAACATCTTCTACAATGTTCCCCTTATAAATAATATAGACTTTATCGAAGTCATAGTCCTAGAGAAACACAATCCATAACTACTGCTTCATATTCAGGTCCCCATGTTAGAATATATTCCTAAAATGTTTGTGGTCAAAATAGACTGTAAACCACTCACCAATAAATTAGTACTGCCACCTCTTCAATGAAAAGACCACTACTGCAAGATCTAGGTCATCTGTCACATAGTTCTGCTCATGCATCCTCAACATCCATGACCCATAGGTGATCACTACTCAATCCTACATCAGGACACAAAAAAGTATTTTCTCGGATGAATTGAATAAAAAAAATACCCAACACCCTCCTCTGGTAGTCTCGAGATAGGGGCACCTGTAAGTCTCTACCTCAGCTTTTGAAAAAACATTTGGAACTTCCCCATCCTAATGAAGAGTTTTCCCATCCATTTAAAAGATGATAATGGTTATAAACCCCTAGAATATCCTAGAAAGAATCTCCAATAGTACCCAGCCAGACCTAAGAAACATCTCACCTAAGTCATGCTCCTGGGTGGCTCCCTAGAAATAACTACCACTATCATTGATGGATCCATTGGAGCATCAGCCTCTGATATAACATGTCCAGGAAAGTGGAGCTACCCAATCTAGAACTCTCACTTAGACAGTATACCATAAAGATACTACTATGGGAGTGTATCATGTACAATCTATAGGTATATAGCATGCCCCTCCTCACATGCAGAGTACACTAGGATTTCATCAATGAATACCACCATGAAAAAATCGAGGTAAGGCTAGAAGATGCTGTTAATGAGTCCCATGAACACTACTAGGGCATTGGTCATGCTGAATGGCATCACCAAGAACACATATTGGCCATACCATCATTTGATGGATTTCTTTGGCATATCCTCATCCTACACACGATGGTGGAGATAGCCTGATATGAGGTCTATCTTTGAGAACCATCTTTCTCCCTTCAGCTAATCGAAGGGGTCATCAATCATTAATAGTGGTTACTTTTACTTCAAGATCCCAAATTTTAGGCACTAAATGTCCTTGAACAACCTCTAACTCTCATATTCCTTCATGAAAAATAGAACTGGGGCTTCCCATGGTGAAACTTTGGGTCTCCCTAATCTTGTCTCTTGCATGTCCTCAAGCTGTACCCTCAATTCATAAATATCCACAGGAGACATCCAATATGTTGTTTTGTATATCTGTGTCATCCCATAGTACATGTTGATGGAAAAATATACCTCTCTACAATGAGTAAGTCCTAAAAAAACATTATTAAAGACATTGTCATACTTTTCCACCACTATAGGTAAGTGAAGACTCCTCTCATCCACCACACTGAGGGTGAGGTTAGCCAACAAGTGAGTGATCAGCTGCACCCTCCTTTGAGAATTTTCATCCTATTCTAAAAGAAAACCATTATTTATGGTGAAATAAAACCAGGTTCCATCCTAACTGACACACCACACTCTATTCCAAAAAACAATCAATCTAAATATGATGTGTGGACAATTAGTCAATACCCCAGATAACATCGTAAGGCCTCAACACCACAACATGGAGATCCTAACTGAATTTCCCGCCTCAAAGAGTAATATAACACTTCTCAAACCAGTGTGTAATCATCTAATCCCCTCTAATAACATCCTCTAACATTAATAATCGATCCATTGGCTCTACCGAAATCTTTGATCCTTGAACGAGGTCTGTGGAAAGGAGAGACTAACTGAAACCTGTATCTTTATGAATTGCAGCTAAGGTAGATAAGACACAGATCATACTTTAATAATCTCTAAAAAACCATGGTCATAGGCCTTCACCACCTGTTGTCGATACTTACCTTGTCTACCGTCTCCTTGAACCCGTGGGAGACCACCTGGGGGTGGTGTTTGTAGTACATCGATCCTCTGTCCACCACCTACTACTCTGCCTGCTCCTCATCCACGTCTTCTACCCTATAGACCTCCTTGCTCGACCTGCTACCACTACCTCAATGGTTCCTCGACTGTCTGCTGATAATCTGCATGGTAATCCCTGCAATTACAAGCCATGTTTCCTTGCTATCAGTGCCTGCTCTTCAAGGAATATCTCTATAATTAGGGCTTGCATTAGCCCCCAGCCTGTGTAGGGATGCTGAGTGACTCTCTGGATGCCCTGATTTCCAAGTGTAGTCACTTTTCAAAGGCTCATGAAGTAAATATCGTGACTCAAACCACGTTTTTAGAGTATCAAGAACTCTTAGTATGCTACTACTGTCATGCAACCTTGTTGTAGGTTCAGTTTCTCCTATATGTACACAGAGTGAATCATCACCAGGAATAACTACTCCATAAAGAAGTACATAAATTCTATCAAGGCGAGGATCTCCTAATCAAGTGTCTGAATTTTAATGCTCCACCATCTCCCTACTAAACCTTGAAAAAGGATCATGGCTAGGATTTCCATCATGTTGAGAGAAATCCTCACAAGATGAAAGACTCAGGTCATCACCTCTTTCCAATCATCAGCCACCTGGGTGTCAGTATCACCCCTAAACCTGGGAGGTTTCTACCTCTAGAACCTGTGCAAGGCACTACACCTACATAGTTCCTCTACCAAGATCACCAATAGTAACTGTTAATCAACAGGTGGTGGTAACACTGGAACACCACTAGGTGGGGACATCTCTATCACTGGCCCATGAACTAATGCCTCATCTTTAGAAGGTACATCCTTATAGTCACGAATTAGAATCCTATATGGATATATTCATGGTGGTAGCAAAACTAATATCAATATATTCCACTATTTGTAACACCACAAGATTTCATAGTATGTTATTTCTTCAAAGTAATTCAATAACTTGCACTACACGCAACACCGAGTTCTAGCGCACCATGACTTACCAAAAAAGTCATTCAAAAGTGGTTATTAATAGTATTAATTGAATTTTAGACTTTATATAATATTTATAATTTTAGAATCCATATTATGAGTTTTTTATACATAATGTAATAACAAATACATTTTTTCATATAAAAGAAGTATTTTTCAAAAAATGAAATTTTACCGCCTTTTAATGGAGAATCATTTTTAAATCCAATATTTGAAACTTGTATATATTCAATTTGACAAAATAAACTTCTTCTTTATAATCGGGACATAATAATTTATTTTAAATAAAGTTTTTGTGTTTTTCTGATAACTTTCATATTTGGGTGAATAGTGAAAAATACTATATTTCAACTGGAAACAAGTTTTTTAATCAAAATAATTTATATTGTTAAATTATACATTTTAATGGTTTTTAATTATAAATAGATTATATTTTTACCATTTAATCCAATTATGGTCATTGTATGTAATTTTACTTTGAAATTGGACATAAACAAGTGTCAAACTTTTGATAGTTATTATTTCTTAAAAATACGCGTTTTGGTTTTAAAGACGGAAATTAATTTGAAATTAATAAATGAAACATTTATTTTTTTAATTTGGTAAAATATAATTCATTTTTGTATTTAGAATATCAAAATTATCTTAGGGTTAAATTATGGTGCTTTTATGAAAACTTTCAGTTTTTGATGAATAGTGAAAAACTCTGAGTTATTGGTTAAAACCAACTATTTATTTAAATAATTATTTATTTAATTTTATTTTAGGTCAAAATAGATACTTAATACTGATATAAGTTTAATTTAATTCGTTGGAGTTATTTTATAATAATTTTAGGCATATAAAAATTTTATTGAACTTTTCACCGTCTTTTACCCATCTCCCAGGAGAATTTTCAAATTCACATAAATCATAATTTTACCGCTTCTATGAGTAGAATTTAGAAAATCTAAGAGACATGGTTAATATCAAGGAGTAAAATGTGTTTCAGTAAGATAAAAGTAATTTTTGGGGAATAGTAACTTTTAACTTTTATTTACCGCGGTTAAAGGTAAATAGGGTAGTTCAAGGTAAAAAGAATAGTGTAATAATTCAAAATTACCTTAACACATGTCTTAACCTTATTGGATGATTAATTTCCAACCATGGGAATATTTGGGTTTATTTTGGGACCCCATGGAACCACTTGTAAGTGATAATGACACTTTATATTAATGAAGTTAAAGTAAATACAAAAATGACATACGCATATGTCTTTTTGAAAAAAAATTTTTACATATAGTTATACATAAGATAAATTCTACTATATATATTAATTATAAAGCTAAAACTATTTCCTACATAATTGTATTTTATTTAGAATTTTTAGAGGTTAAATAATTAAATTTATTTATGACACAATGATGATGCATTATTTTTCTTAATAATGAATGAATCAAATAAATGGTATTATAAATGTTAAAATAAATACAATTTGAATATTTTATGCAATCCACGAATTTTATAGGTTAATATGGAATGTTAGGATTGATTAAATATATTTATTTTTAATTAATAAAGTTTTTATAACTTTTAAAAAAATCAATTATTAAATAGTGTCAAAATTGACATAATAGAGTTTTTAAAACAAATATTATATTATTAATTGATATAATCTAAGGTTTTGCAAAATAACTTATATAATCATAGGTTTATTATTAATGGACCACTTGGGGTATATTGGAAGTTTATAGTAAGTTTATTTACTATATAATATAAAATTACAAAGTGACATGGTAAGTGTCAAACTGTTTAACTAAAAGTTAAAACTAAAAGATAAGGTTACAATAGTGACCCAAACCTATCTAAAATATATTGGATGAAATAATTTAGACCCATAAACACCTTATACATTGAATAATATTCTTTTTAGTAATTATAATATGAATATTAATTTATTATAAAATAATATTTTATGTTTTTCGTAAGGATCCCCTCAGCCCTCTTATAAAAGAGCACTCCCCTTTCACTCTAATTCATACTTTAAACTTCTTTTGGTTCAGCCAAACCCTGCCCAAATATCCTATAAACTTCCCTCAATTCAACCTAGTGGCCTTATTTTTATCAGAAATCCAACCTAAGGATCCCTTTGATCAAATCAAAAATAAGAACCTGAAGAAGAGGTAATGATTTCACCACCCTCTTTCAGGTTCATTTATTCTTCCACTTTTTCTTTCTTTGTTATTTCCATTATAAAATACTAAATCTAGTATCTTATATATACTATGATTTTTTTATAAATATTTCACATCTATATTCATTATTCTATCCATCTTATGAATAATAATGTCACCATGCGTGCGTACGTACGACTTACTATCTCCACGCCGTGGTCTAATTTGTTATTCAACACTATGTTATTTGGATGGATATGATGATGAGTAATATGTATATAAATAATGAAAATAACATGATAATGTCTCTATAAAATTAATATATCATCCAATTACAGACCACTAAGGAAATGATATTGTCGCTCGTGCGTACTTACGGATTACAGTCTCCACGACGCGATGAGATTCATTTCCATATTCACCATTCATTGACGATTATAAAAATATATATTACTAATATGTTTGTAATATATGAAATAATAATGCTACTGGAGAGATATATATAAATATAAATATATATATATATATATATATATATTTACTTACATATATTATATTTACTTAGTTCTGTTCAATACGTTATGAAAACGGAAACAACGTTTATATGTACGTATAGAGTACTGTCTCCATAAACGGCGTTTTCCATTTCATATATATGTCTATTATATATATTCATATTATAAATATATATGATTTTTTATATTCTGGAAGTAATTAAATCATGATCTAAGTGATACAATCAAGAGTAACAAGTTAAAACCCGTACGATAAAGAAAGCGATTATTACCCGAAATGTTAATTTAACATGGAAATTATTATTAAATAGGTAGTATAAAGTGATAAATGAATAATTTATGACATAATAAATATTAATATGGTTCTGGTATAATTTAATAACATACTACGATCTTTATATAGGAGGTTAAGCGTACCCTCGACTAAATGAGAGTGCAAGGTTAGGGGTTTTCTTCTCACTCCTTATTCCCGTGAGATTCGTGCCATATTGCAACTATTACCTTTTGTGTGGTGTATGTACTGCCCATAATTGTATTCTTTGTGTAATACACTTTAATTTATGTGTATTTACATATTCATTTTATTATACCTCTTTCATGGGGTGTATTTTTCGTAAGTTACCAAATTGGTAAGGGTTTATTTCACAATCTCTTCATTATCTGAGGTTGTTTATATGTTTTTATCTACTAGGACCTCTTTATCATCCACAACCATGTTTCTTAAAAATGTATTTCAAAACAATCAAAATATTTTACAGAATATGGGTTGAAGTCATTTATAACCTTGTTTGACTTTTTATAAGAAGTTTATAAAGGAATCTGTACGTCATTTTAGAAACAAGGACCTTTTTATCCTTTTCGACAAATTAAGGAAAGAATGTTTTTTTTAACTTATACGGCAGGTGCAGCTATTTTACACCATTGTAAAATCTTAAAATATTACCTTACAATCTTATAAGAATATTTTCAAAGTAAATGTTTTAATTTATAATTATGTGACTTTTAAATGATTTAAAAAAAGAGATATTTCCCTCATATAGTTTTGATTTCATCTATGTCAACATCCTTTGATGGATTTTAAGCTTATTTGAAGTTGATTTATTATGATACAAAACTTCTATATTGTATTTAAGGTTTTGTGATATGGTTTATGGTGGATGTGTTATTTTTATAACATTCATGGTTTATGGAGAAAGTATTTACATTTTGTATGCTAGTTTTAATACAAATGTTTATGTTATGTTTAAACCTGTTCATATGAGGAATGCATTGGACTTAGTAAGTGACAGGTGGAGCCCTCTATAGCTCCTTGATGCATCGGTAGGTCTCATGAGACAAACTAGTGTCTTTTCAAGAGGCCTTGAAAAAATCTTATTTTTAGTCTTGGCATGGGGCCTTGGCTACATGGTTATGATAGTCTGGCATTATGAATTCCATCATTATGAAAGTGGTTAGTGATATTTCATGTGATTATTCGACTAGTAGAATATCCATGTGAATAAGTAAATGTAATTACTTCATTTTATTTTTTCCATATTATTCTTAAGTTAAATTTTAAAAGGCTTTTGTTTTAGTTATACATTTCCTTAAATGTTTCTTCTTATTTATGAAAGTTTATGTTGTATTTTTATCCCTACAAATCATCTGATCTCACCCTTTTCTATGTTTTATTTTTCCCAAGATTTCTAGAAGTGTATTGTGATTGATATGCAAGGTTAAGAAAATGGAATAATTGCGTTCATAAAGGATTATTTATGTTGTTTTGTATGTTATAAAGTGTAATGTAACATTCATGTATGTAATCTATTTTCCAAGACTGGTAAACAGATCGGTCCTTCAGGACTTGATTCCTTATAATCATGCCAATTTATTAAAATAATGCACCGACTATAAGTAACTGGGGTCGAGGAGTTACAATTGGTATCAGAGGAAGTTTAGAAATAACCTTGGAAGCTATATTTAGATAAACTTTGATTAGAGAACATAGACCTAAGATAGACATTGAGGATTAGTATGGAAGAATTTCCGAGAATTTTGGTATTGTAGTGATTTTTTGAGTTTTCCGAGCAATAAATCCATGTCCAGATACGAGCAGGTAGAGGTGGCTCTGGCATAGATGTACCTAGGGATAAAACCCAAAAACACTACTTTGAGCTAGAGTCGAATAGGAATTGGTGCACGACAATGGGCCTTGCTGCACTCTTGGTTACGACACTTCCAGGGGATAGACTTAGGATAATTCTCATTTTCTTTAAAACCATTATGAAGGGTTTATGAGTATAGACATCCTCAGTGAAAAAATATTTATGATATATATTATATCCATAAACCATTCAATTTATGTTAGGTATTTTACAAGTTTGGAATTATTCATTAAAATTCATAAACTGACCTAGTTTATGCTATTGTATAGAAATGGTGCCCAATAGAAGGAATGTGAACTCCAACAATATGTATGATCCAAAGAGTAGGAAGTATCATATCTTTCATGGTATTAAGCCAGAATTTAGAATGGAAATTATCTCCTAAGTATTCTCAACATATGAAGAAATAATATCATATGTTAAAAAGATAAGTAAAGAATTATCTGAGTCCTATGAATTTGAAGGGAAGCAAGAGAAGAAAAGGATGGAAGAGAGAAAGATGGATAAAGGGAAGAGGGAAAAGAATAATTTTCTCATATGTGATAACTATGGTAAGAAACACCCTATAACTTTCCTAAAGGGAATGGGAGTTTGTTATAAGTGTGAAGAAAAAGGGCACCATGTACGTGACTGCAAGGGTAAGAAAAAGGTTTCAAATGTACAATGTTTCATCTACAAGGAGTTGGAACACTATGAGAATCAATGTCCCATTCATAAGAGTATAACCCAAATGATGTTATTGGATAATAATCAAGTTATGATACTACCACAGACGAGGAGGAATGATTAGAGTTCTTATGTTGTTTTTAGGGAATTATGTCATTTGAGTGTTGTATCAACAATGTACTAGTTATAATAATTATGGAGTTTATAAGGATTGTACTCCTGTACTATTTCATTAAGGAGTTGAGATTTTGTGGAACCAAGAAAATGGACTCAATAGCATGTTAATTTTTTGGAAAATATATGGTTGAGAGAATGATAAACCATAATATGGTTCTAATACAGAGGTAGTGATTTTGGAATAATACATGATTGATTTGGATAAATTATATTGGATATTCTTGATTACCTTGAAAATGATTAATGATTTGTATATTCCATCATTGTTAGAGTTTATAATATTTTTGGATAGAAGGTGTACATCCAGTATTATATAAGGAATAAGGGATTATGAATGTAATCAATAAGGTTTTATGGTAATTCAAGATGTCGCGGTGTTTTATAAGAATACATGATGAAGGTGTTCACATGTTATTACGTGGAAAAAAGGATCTTCATTGTGTTTACCTTCTTATAAATTTTGGACTGTGAGTTTGGACAGAAGTATTTTGGATAATTATAGTTTGAGATTATTTTTGGATTTCCATAAAAAGACAACCCGGAGGTCGGGTGGCAACCCATCGCGTCCGGCAAGGCCGCGTGACTTAAACCTGCAACCGAAGGGCGACAAGGGTGTATCACCTACCACTGGCCCATGTGATGTCCTAGATTTAATAATGTAGTTTTTTTAAAAAGTTTTGGTAGATGAATTATAAATTAATTTTTTGGAACCCTATACGAATATGATAAATAGAATATTATTTTATCTTTTAGAGTGAAAGATGAGTTTGTGGTAGAAATTAGTTAAAGGATTGGACTCTACTTGTCAAGTATATAATTTCCTTCTTCTCTTATTCTATGAATAAATTAAGTCTTATACTTTAGTGAATGGATCTTAAAACAAAAATGTGTTATCCTAATACCATATGTTTTGTTGAACCGATGTTATTTTAAATCATCATAGATTGATGAATTTAGGGCCCTCAATTTTACACTTGTTTTTGATTGATGACCTTAATCACTACCTATAAATATTTATTTTTTCCTCCAATTATATGTCTCTAATTTCCACCAATGTTCTCTTAATCGAGATCATAATTTGGTGGTGACCCTTTCATTTCCCTTTTCCTTTTAATAAGACTAAATTTTATTAACCTATTTTTCGTTGTGGGTTTCCCCAAAGGTATTTTCTATTTTCAACCTTTTATTGTCGAAAAATAATTTAAAATTGTGAGGAGACAATTTATTTATGTAGGGAAGAATGTAACACCCCAAGATTTTATAGTACGTTATTTCTTCAAAGTAATTCAATAACTTGCACTATACACGTCACCGAGTTCTAGCGCACCATGACTTACCAAACAAGCCGTTTGAAAGCGGTTATGAACAATATTAACTGAATTTTGAACTTTATATAATTGTTATAATTTTAGAGTCCATTTTATGAGTTTATTAGACAAAATTTATGAACATATACATTTTTTCAGATAAAAGAAGTATTTTTCAAAAAATGGAATTTTACCGCCTTTTAGTGGAGAATCCTTTTTAAATCCAATATTTGAAACTTTTATATATTAAATTTGACAAAATAAACTTATTATTTAGCATTGGGGCATAAGAATTTATTTTCAATAATGTTTTTTTGTTTTTCTAATAACATTCATATTTCGGTGAATGGGGAAAAATACTATATTTAAACTGAAAACAACTTTTTAAATCAAAATAATTTATATTGTTAAATTATAAATTTTAATGGTTTGGAAGAATAAATAGATTATATTTTTACCATTTAATCTAATGATGGTCATTGTAAGTAATTTCACTTTGAAATTGGACATAAACAAGTATCAAACTTTTGATAGTTATTATTTCTTAAAAATACTTCTTTTGGTTATAACAGTGGAAATTAATTTTAAATTAATAAATGAAACTTTTATGTTTTTAATTTAGTAAAATAAACTTCATTTTTTTATTCGAAATATCAAAATTAGATTAGGGTGAAATTTTGGTACTTTTATGAAAACTTTCAATTTTTGATGAATAGTGAAAAACTCTGAGTTATTGGTTAGAAGAAACTTATTATTTAAATAATTGTTTATTTAAATTTATTTTAGGTAAAAATAGATACGTAATACCTATATATGTTCAATTTAATTCATTGGAGTCAGTTTATAATAATTTTAGGCATATAAAAATTTTATTGAACTTTTCACCGTCTTTTACCCATATCCAAGGAGAATTTGCAAATTCACATAAAACTTAATTTTACCACTTCTGTGCATGGAATTTTGAAAATCTGAGAGCCACGGTTAATATCAAGGAGTAAAATGAGGTTCAATAAGATAAAAATAATTTTTTTGAATAGTAACTTTTGACTTATATTTACTGCGGTTAAAGGAAAATAGGGTAGTTCAAGGTAAAAAGTATTTTAATAATTCAAAATTACCTTAAAACGTGTCCTAACCTTATTGGATGAATAATGGATGATAATGTGTATATTTGGGTCTATTTCGGGACCTCATGGAGCCACTTGTAAGTGATAATGACACTTTATATTAATTAAGTTAAAGTAAATACAAAAATGACATAAGAATATATCTTTTGGAAAAACAATTTTTTACACAGGGTTATACATAAGATAAATTTGACTATAAAAATCAATTACAATGATAAAAATATTTCCCACATAATGGTATTTTATTTATAATTTTTAGATAATAAATAATTAAATTTATTTATGACACAATGGTGATGCTGTATTTTTCTTATTAATGAAAGAATCAAATAAATGGTATTAAAAATCATAAAATAAATAAAATTTGAATATTCGATGACATCAGAGAATTTTATAGGTTAATATGGAATTTTAGGATTTATTATATAAATTTATTTTGAATTAATAATGTTTTTATGACTTTAATAAAATAAATTATCAAATAGTGTCAAAATTGACATAAAAGAGTTTTTAAAACAAAAATTATATTATTAATTGATATAATCTATGGTTCGTCCAAAGAACTTATATAATGATATTTGTATCATTAATGGACCAATTGGGGGTTTGTTGGATGTTTATAGTATGTTTATTGACTAAATAATATAAAAATACAAAGTGACATGGTAAGTGTCAAACTAATTAACTAAGAGTTAAAATTAAAAGATAAGGCTACTGTAGTGACCCAAACCTATCAAAACTCTATTGGATGAAAGGATTTAGACCCATACCCACCTTAGACTTTTATTAATCCAATTTGGAGACATTATAAAGTGAATATGAATTTATTATAAAATAATATTTTAGGTTTTTTCTAAGGTGCCCCTCACCCCTCTTATAAAAGGGCACTCCCCTTTCACTCTAATTCATACCATAAAAGCCTTTTGGATCGTCCAGAACCTGTCATAATATCCTCTAAACTTCCCTCACTTCAACCTAGTGGCCTTATTTTGATCATAAATCCAACCTAATGAGCCCTTTTGATCAAATCAAAAGGAAGAACCCGAAGAAGAGGTAATGATTTCACCACACTCTTTCAAGTTCCTTTTTTTCTTCCACTTCTTCTTTCATTGTTATTTCCATTATAAAATAATAAATCCAGTATCTTCTATATACTATGATGTTTTTATTAATATTTCACAACTATATTCATTATTCTATCCATATTATGAATGATAATGTCACCATGCGTGCGTACGTACGACTTACCGTCTCCACGCCGTGGTGTAATTTGTTATTCAACACTATGTTATTTGGATGGATATAATGACGAGTAATATGTATATAAATAATGAAATTAACATGATAATGTATCTGTAAAATTAATATACCATCCAATTCCACACCTTTAAGGAAATGATTTTGTCGCTCGTGCGTACGTACGGATTACCGTCTCCACGACGCGATGAGATTCATTTCCATATTCACCATTCATCGACGATTATAAAAATATATATTACTAATATGTTTGTAATATATGAAATAATAATTCTACTAGATATATATATATATATGTACTTACATATATTATATTCACTTAGTTCCGTTCAATACGTTAGGAAAACGAAAACAACGTTTATGTGTATGTACAGAGTACCGTCTCCATAAACGGTGTTTTCCATTTCATATATATGTCTATCATACATATTTATATTATAAATATATATGATGTTATATATTCTGGATGTATTTAAATCATGATATAAGTGATACAATCAAGAGTAACAAGTTAAAACACGTACGATAAAGAAAGCGATTATTACCCGAAATGTTAATTTAACTTGGAAATTATTATTAAATGGGTAGTATAAAGTCATAAATGGATATTATATGACATTATAAATATTAATATGGTTCTGGTATAAATAAAAAAAAATACTACTGTCTTTATACAAGACGTTAAACATACCCTCGACTAAAGGAAAGTGCAAGGTAAGGGGTTTTCATCTCACTCCTTATTCCCGTGAGATTCGTGCCATATTGCCACTATTACCTTTTGCGTGGTGTATGTACTACCCATAATTGTATTATTTGTGTAATACACTTTAATTTATGTGTATTTACATATTCATTTTATGATACCTCTTTCATGGGGTGTATGTTTTGTAAGTTAATAAATTGGTAAGAGTTTATTTCACAATCTCTCCATTATCCGAGGTTGTTTATATGTAATTATCTATTGGGAACTGTTTATCATCCCCATCCATGTTTCTTAAAAATGTATTTAAAAAAATTCTTACAATTTTAATGAATATGGGTTAAAGTCATTTATAACCTTGCTTTACTTTATATAAGATGTTTATAAAGGAATGTTTATGTCATTTTCCAAACAAGGACCTTTTTGACATTTTTGACAAATTAAGGTAAGAATGTTTTTTTAACTTATACGGCGGGTGTAGCTATTTTCCACCATTGTAAAATATTCAAAGCTTCCCTGACAAGATTATAAAAATATTTTCAAATTAAATTTTTTATTTTGTAATTATGTGACTTTTAAATGATTTCAAAAAAAGAGATATTTCTCTCAAATAGTTTTTATTTCATCCATGTCAACATCCTTTGATGGATTTTAAGATTATATGAAGTTGATTTATTATGATACAAAAAATCCATATTGTATTGAAGGTTTTGTGATTTTTTTGACTATGGATGTGTTATTTTTATAACATTCATGGTTTATGGAGAAAGAATTTATATTTCGTATGATAGTTGTAATACAAATTTTTATGTTATGTTTAAACCTGTTCATATGAGGAATGCATTGGACTTAGTAATTGACGGGTGGAGCCCGCTATAGCTCCTCGATGCATCAGTAGGTCTCATGAGACAAACTAGTGTCTTGAAACGAGGCCTTGATAGAATCTTATTTGTAGTCTTGGAACGAGGCCTTGGATACATGGTTATGTTAGCCTGGCATTATGGATTCCATCATTATGAAAGTGGTTAGTGATATTGTATGTGATTATTCGACTAGTAGAATATCCATGTGAATAATTAAATTGAATTACTTCATTTTATTTTTTCCATATTATGTTGAAGTTCAAGTTTAAAAGGCTTTTGTTTTAGTTATACATTTCTTTATATGCTTATGCTTATTTATGAAAGTTTCTAATGTATTGTTATCCTTACTGAGCATCCGAGCTCACCCCTTTCTATGTTTTATTTTTTCCAGGATTTCAAGAAGTGTATTGTGATTGATATGAAAGTTTAAGACAAGGTAATAATGGCGTTCATAAAGGATTATTTATGTTTTTCTGAATGTTATAAAGTGTAATGTAACATTCATGTATGTAATATATTTTCCAAGACTACTAAACCGATCGGTCCTTCGAGACTTGATTCCTTGTAATCATGCCAATGTTTTAACATAATTCACTGACTCTGGGTAAATGGGGTCAGGGAATTACACTATTAATGGATTATACCTGGTGATCAGACCCAAGAAGGATAAGAGGAAAAAAATACTCAAAATTCTACATGATGCATGTACCCTTTAATTTTAGAAACAAGAATTTCCGTGTACATATTTTGAATGTAGGTGTCCAGAGTCCTGGTGTCTAGATACGTCAGTCGCCGCGACAACATAGGAGTCACTGGCCTAATATACGAACTTGAAACGCTTAGCATTATTTCCCAAAAACAAAACCCTATACTTCTAGTAATTGAGGTATAACTAACCACATATGATACCACTTTGTCCCAACATGTCCCATGTGGCCTGTGTCATGACTACCCCAATCCCACCATCCAAATTCTAGGGGATGGTTACTAGAAATGAAGACATTATCCCACCACTGGGGGAAATTTTCCTAAGTACCTATACGCACACACACACACACCACCACGTCCCAAATAACTAGAAATGAAAACATGACTTACATTAACAACCACTAAGTAAAGGTAAAATCTATAAGTCAAATGGGCCAAAACACAAACCCAAAAAAAGGAAAACTGGAAACATGAAAGTAAAAAAGATCTCTATAAAAATACCATAGTATAACCCACCTAAAGGTTATCTATGGAGTGTATATAGTATGATTTGGACGTATGACCATCCAGTTGTATCTCACTAGGCACTGCCTAGTTACAGACCGCTGAGATATCTATTGAAGCGCCTGCCATCTACACTAGACACAACATATGTGGGTGAAGCCCGTGTAGGGGTGAGTTACAAAATACACAGTAGGTATCTTGAAACATAATATAAATACCAAAAAGTAACATATAAACAACGTATTGTCATCTCATGTAGTTATAATCAAATGTATGACAAATAAAATTGTTATTCATACACTAAAAATCTTGGAATATAGAGGTAATCATCCATGATAAGTATTGTGGGTCTTTTGGGTCACACGGAACTTTTCCCAACTGTGGGCCAACCAGGTCACACATAGCTACTTCCCACATATTTCATCATAGATGGTCCCCATATGGATACTTATAGATGATCCACAGAGGGTCACTTAAAACTGGTTCACACAGATCCGCATGTAGCTATCTCACATAAATACACTTTTCATCTAGGCCTACATGGTCAATAGAACCACTTGTCAGTAGTCCTCACATCTAAAACAGCCATAGGATTCCCACACGTAGTGAGATAGATTACAGGAGAATCCAATCCTCAATCCATTGATCATATTTAAAAATAAATTAATGTATCTTTAGATAACTCAAAAAGAATACTCTAGACGTGAGGGTTCCAGTGCCGCAAATGGATCTCCAATTGGACGACCAATCTAAAAGATATGAATGTTTTAGTAAACATGGGCTGGTTGTGTCTAGGCCTGGTCCGACTTGGTCAGACCAACCTGACCAACAGAACTCAGGGGGGGGGGCATGACCAGGCTTAGTTTGACCGACCCTACTTGACCCGGTTCTAGTATGGTTTGGCCAGGCTCATTGGCTATTGCTGGACCCAGCCCGATTCTTCCATGGGTTCATCATGATGGGTCACCTAGCGACCCAGTTCCATCAGGCCCAATGCACAACAGGTGTTCTGGTTCAATCCCAGTTCTGTCCACCAAAAGAGCTAGTTTTACCCCGCAAAAGCAGTTCAGTTAGTGTTTATGCTGGGGCCGACCTTTGGCACGGTTTTCACCCCTTGGCCAGCCCTACATGGCAGGCTAGTATCCTTTAACACATATGCTCATTGGGAGTGCCATTCTACGGCGACATGGTAGGCTGAAGTAGACTACCCCTTGTCTCACACATGGTCCCCATGGTATTGGGTGCAAGTGCGCTGAGGCACGTACGATGCTGACTGCTCCACCGATGCGACTGAGTGGCCACATCCGCCACCACCTCTATAGGAACACTAATAGAGGCCTCTACTGAACCACAAAATCCCAAGCCGGCCTTGGGGAATCATTGTGGTGTTCTTTCACCCACCCATGGGAGCCACCACGAGCCATCTCTATATGTGCCAACGTTCCTACAGTGCCTTCCACAAACCACCAGGTCCACTCCTTTGGATCATTCCTCAAATTCTCTATGCCTCTGGCCTCATTGGAATACTTTCTTCCTTTCTATGGACTTGGGATTACTTTTTCATCAATTCATGGGTATAGTGGGGAAGAACATATGAACTCCCAAAGATTGAGTAATTGGGGTCATAATCGTGTCAGCCTGATTCCCTTGTTTTATGGTACTTTTTAATCATGGGAATGGGTAGATTATGTTTCTAGAAACAATCTATTCCCATAGTAAATCCTAGAGATAAAAATACCCTCCCATTAGGAAAATAAACTGACAGATCAACTTGTTCTTGGGTTCATCTACGTTCATTTTTTAGAAATAAGAATTGGGAATTCAAATTCTCAAAAGATACACCCCTTCCTGGAGAAGTTTTGATCAAATGGAAAGCTTTTCACTGATGGAAATCCATCCAAAGGGAATCATGATTCATTCGAAGCCCTTGGTGTTCGTCGTTCGTTGGTCCCAGAACAATTCTACAAGGTGTCATCGATGCAATTTAGATTCACCAATGTTCATCATTGGAGATAATTCTCTCGTCATTCTTAGAAATAATTAGAGATCCAAATATGTTTATCTAATCCTGGCATCTCATTAAAATGTATATGTGTCAGACCATTTTTTTATGCTTAGATGTCCCATCGTTAAACTATTTCATTTTTGAAATAGAATTTTGTTACTCTTTTTTTAACGATTCGTAATGCTATTTAATTTATGGAATGAAACATTCATCTCATTGTTGCATTGTGGTGAAACAACATTTTAATTAAAAAAACCTTTTATGTTTATTAATTTTTTTAAAACATTGGAAAATTAAATTTTTTCATCGACCCATGCTTGTTGAGGTTAGGTCCATTCATAGGTAATATCACCACTAAGGACGCAAATATGCCCCTAGATATTCATTCTGGGAACACGTTTATAATTTTTCAATACTTTTTCATGTGCACCAATTTAGTATTCTTAAAAATGTTTAAAAAAAATCGTTCACCCTCGATCTGCATCAGTAGAGATTAAGATCCTCCAGGGAAACACACACTCACAAGATCAATGGTACTCTTATATTTCCATTTCAAGATACCATTTAGGAGTTATAAGGATTTGGAAATAAAATAATTGTTACTTAATTATTTTATTTACGTACAAAAATTGACATTTAATGTTGGCTTGTCCCTGCCAACATTAGGCCCTTTCTAGGTGAATCCTAAAACCCTATGTTCAACAGTGACCTCAAATTATTTATCTGAGAACCGATTTAAAAGTTAGAAAACCTCACTCACACAATTATTTAATGAACCTCAAACATGATCAAAAATACATTCGGGCCACTCCGAGCCTTAGAATTACAAGCCTTTTTAGAAACTTGTCTTGAAATAATCACAATTAATTTTTTAAAAAATTGATTGAATTTTGGGGTAATACAATGGACACTTTCTCATGATCTATGAGATGGTCCTGAAATTTCCGATATTTGACCACCAAATTATCCACATAGAATTTTACTAGAATACTATGAATAGGTTTAAAGATGTGGTGCATGGTCCGATGATAAGTGGATACCTTATCATTCAGATAAAAATGTCTTACCAGATATCAAAAGGATCATTTTGGTACTGTAATAGTGGAAGAATCCTCATCTTTAGGGGCTATCTAAATATGATTTTATAAATATTATCCATCTATGAATGAGAGATCATGGAACCCATCTATGCCATCAATCAACAACTCCTTCATTTGAAGAGTAAAATAATCACTCAGACAGTGGTGGTTGTGGTTTTCGAAGACGATGTAGACTTTTATCCATCAGTTATAATTTTCAACTGGTAAGAGGTTGGCTAGTGACTTGGGGTATTGAACTTCCTTTATGATGTTGGAATTGATAATCTTTTCCATATCATCATAAAACATAACACAATGATAATGGTGAACTATTTTCATAGGCTTCGTTAACACATGTTGACTCACTTGGAAACTGGACCGGTCCATGGAGACCTGAGGGTCCAGTCCTGGAATCTCATCAAAACTCCATGACAATACATAATGATGTTTCTTCGTTATGGACACATATCATGGTTGTTCCTCTAACATCATGGTTGCACTGATCAGTTTTTGTCTCATATATGTCCCAGTACCCATGTTCACCTGAATGAAATCATCAGAAGTGGTTGAGATTCCCTCCTTAGGTGTGGGAGTGTCCTAAAAATACTCATCATATTATAAGGTTGTTGAATAAGTGGGATGATATAGTCCATCTAGGCCATCTAATTCTAGAGGAACACTAAATTCATATTTGGAAAATTCCGAATCCACACCAAGATTTTTTTTCTCTACTGCTGTAACACCCTAATATTTTATGAGAAGTATATTTTTTCGGTTTTATGTTATACAAAACATCAAAGGAATATTTAACAGTATACAAAACTAGCTTGGCATGCGTTACACGTAATTGCAACCTTCCTCGATAGCGTGTGTAGTACGCAATACCGAGTTTCACTAAACAACGATATATTATTATAATATTATAAACTAGACATTATGAATAGTATTAACTGAATTTTGAATTTTACAACATTATTATTCATATTACATATTTTCTAGAACATGGTATGAGAACAAAATAAATTTTTTTGGGTAAAATAAGAATTTTTCAAAAAATGCAGTTTTGTCGCCTTTTGATGGCGCACCAACATTAAATATAGTTTTTGACAAATTTATAAGTTCAATATAAAAAAATAAAATCTATCTTTAGAATCAAGATATAAAAATTTACTTTGGATAAAATTTTCATATTATCTTGATAACTTTCAAATTTTAATGAATAGTAAAAACACGCTATATTTTAATTAAAAACAACTTTCATCGTAATACTTTATATGGTTTAATTATAATATTTAATGGTTTTAAAGTATAAATAGAATATATTTTTACCATTTAATATAATTTATGTCATTATCATTAATTTTACATTGAATTCATAGGTAAAAACATTTCAATCTTTGACAATGTTTTAACTTTTAAAACCCGTTTGCTTAACAACAGGATTAGTTTTAAACTAATTACTGCAACTTCTGTGTTTTGAATTTTAAAAAATGGATTCCATATTTTGAATCAGGGGGTCCAAATTATGTTAATAGTTTAATTTTATTTTTTGAGATTATGAATAGTAACTATGGTAATTTTTATTTACTGCAGTTAAAGGTAAATCAGGTAATTAATGGTAAAAATAAGATTATAAAGTTACCATAACACCTACCAAAATTTTATTGGATTACTAAAAGTCTACCAATATCACCTAAGGGTTGGAATAAATTCATTTTATGAACTATGGACGATTAAAATATTTTAATTATTATTAAAACCAAAGAAAGTGACAACATGTCACTCTCTTGGATCTTATAAGTATAATAATTTTAATTTAGTGATAAACTTCATGACTCTTCAAACATGAATAGTCTCTAGAAATATAATAAAATTATATACATCATGTAAATTTATTTATAATTTTTATGGATTAAATAATTATCATTAATTATGACACAATAGTGATGTTGAAATTATTTTATTGATTGAATTATCAAATAAATGATTTTAAAAGTATTAAAATAAATATTATATGAACTGTTTAATGTTCTCCACTAATTTTATAGAAAAAATGACATGTTATAAATGTATTAAATATTTTAGTTCGAACATATATTCTGTATATATTTTATTTGAATTCAAATAAATGAATAGTGTCAAAATTGACACTAATGTTATTTTATAAAAATTACATATTATAAAATTGTATAAAAATCACAAAAATATTTAGAAATTATAAATTAAAATTTATATCGTCTAAAATGTAATAAATCATACAATTATGGCAATTCACAACATATAATTAATTAATTATAATGATTTAAAATTTAGAATTTTATTACGACAAATAAAATTAAATAGATTATATAAGAATAAATCAAGTTGATAATATTTAAAATAAATTCCCAACTTGTCTAAATTTTATTGGTTGATGATATTTCAACTCTATCTCATCTAATATTAGTATTTGAGTCATTTTTGAGGTTTTTTAGAGGGTTTGGAATTTATTATAAATTAATATTTCTTATAATTCCAAAGGTGCCCCTCTCCCCCCTTATAAAATGGAACCTCCTCCCTCTCCTACTCATACCAATTTGAGCCTTAAATCTCGGCCAACCCCGGACAATTTATCTTATAAACTTCCCTAGAAAAATACTATAGGTCCTGGTCTTCTTCAAAGACCAATTTTAGGGCCCTAAAAGGAGGTTTCAAAGAGGCGTGTCGAGGAAGAGGTAATATCCGTTACCAGTTATTTCAAATTTAATTCTTATTCTACTTACTCTAATTTAGTTGTTTCATTATGAAGAAATAACATCAGTATCGCTCATATACTGATATTTCATTATAAATATGAAACAACACTATTTCACCTTATATCCATCCTACAGAAAATGAAATCACCGCGCGTGCATTCGTACAGAATACCGTCTCCATGCCGTGGTGTAATCTGTTTTCCACCACCAAATTACTTGGATGGGTATAATGGTGTAAAGAATAACTATATATGATTATTTTAAAGTGATATTGACTCTGAAATAGTATACATATACTTCAATACAATTCCACGATCAGGGGAACGATATCATCGCTCGTGCGTACGTACGGCCTACCGTCTCCACGATGTGATGCGACTCATTCTACATGATCTTCATTGAATAATGATTATATAAATGAATTTAATGAATAAATATAATATATATTACATTAATAACATTCTGTAAATGAGGTATCTATAACCTAAAAAGAGTAATAAGAATTTATTCGACAAAACATACATAAGAACATAAAGCAATGAACACCCGAATAACAAGTAGCAATGAAATATTACTAATAAAAAGATAAGAATATGATCATATATGATATAATAACAATTAATATTAGTCTGTAATAAGTCAATTACATTATTTAAGTCATTATACATGAGGTTCAGATATGTAAAAATCATATCGACGCTAAGGTAAGGGAAAATCTCCCAATCTCAATTTTTATCCGAGATTGTCTATACTTCATAATTTATTGGGGAATATTTATCATCCACATCCATGTTCCCTTAATATTTAATATTATTTCTATCCTCCTAAAATTGTTTAAATCCAATATTACTCATTGGCGAGTTTTGGTAAAAATATATGAAAGGAATCTTTTGTCATTTTTCGTACAAGGTACTTTTTGACTTTTTCAGCCAAAGTAAGAGAAGAATGTTTTTTTAACTTTAACGACATGAATGGATTTTTATGAATTAATAGAACATTATTTCCATGAAGCTTCCTTTACAAGTTTTCAAGTTTATTTTTAATAAAATTCTTTTAGTTTAAAATTGTATGACATGTTAAGAAAGGAAATTTTTTTTTGAAGTTGAAAGGATATTTTCCTCATGAATGTAGTTCATGTGTTTTATAAAAATTATTTTCCATCTAAGATAATATAGGGTTCTGTTTCTATCCATATTACTACATTGATTTGATTATGTTTTGATGGAATTATTTTTATAAAGTCATTTATCTTATATGAACTATTTCATTATGTCACAATTTTTAATAATCCCATTTTTATTACATGGGTTATGCTATGATTTATGATTTTGTGGCACACACAAGAATAGTTTCATTATGAGATGGGTGGGACCTATATCTACCTCCAATGCATTGGGTGAAGATTTATATCTCATGAGATAGACGTGGATGGAACGACAAGTTAATCCAGATTAGTGATACAGGACCGGAACGAGGAGTGAACTCGGTTCAGTAATGGACATTGTCTGCTATGATAGTCTTGGAAATGAGTCTTGAATAATATGAAATGATTTTCTATGATTATGTGTGTATGCCACAAAGTATCATGTTTTATTTTATGATTATTTGGGATTACATTTCACCACTATGATTTATCCCATGTTATGATATTATGATCTCTTTTGCAGGTTAAGATATTCAAAATGTTATGTTCTTAGGAATATGATATGATTGATATTTCTTTTTTTTACCCTTACTGAGCATTTGAGCTCAACCTTTTGTATGTTTTCTTTTCCCCAGGTCTGGATGAAGGGTATTAAGTATAATATTCCAAAAGGGACTCTAGATATGATGAAATAAATGGGAGACAATGTAGATGATTTATGAAAAAGTTGTTTATGTTTCATAGTTTCTAAATACACTATACCTATACAGTACTTTTATGGTTTTGTTATATTTTGTAATAAGTATGCTTCAATTTTTTAAGTAATAACCATGTATGTAATATATGAGTCATCATAACTGCAACCCTGATGACAGAGTATATCTTTTTAATCTCATCAGTCCTTAGACCATGTTGTCCAAACATGATATCAATGTAATGGTGGTGGGTCATCTCCTATCTGTTAAACCTAGCACTGTAAAATAAGTGAGTGTGACATACAATTTTAGTCATGGTGTGAACATATCATTACCTCACATGTGTAAGGGCTTTTTCTATCAACCATTCATGGTCAGAGTATGAATAAAAGGTAGTCATATGAATTTCCCGATACATGGGGACATGAAACCCTCTCTATATGTAAATAGAAAAGAAATTTCCAAATTCATGAATCTTAGCCTCCAACCAGAGAATAGAGAGGATAAAATCTTCTTCTTAATCTATCCATGGTCTCCGAGAAATAGTGGTGGGTTCAACCTCATCAGTCTAAAACATATTAACCATTATCTTGAAATACAATGCTTCTTGATATTTGGATGCAAAGGATTTAAGGGAGTGACATCCTCTTGAATAATTCCTAATCTGACATTGAGGGAGTATTTTAGGCAATGGTTATACAAGGAGGGGACTTCTATATACTTATAAATATAGATCATATCCATCAGCACATTATAAAATGTATTATGTGACCCAATAATGAATGATAAATTTTTTCCCATGCCACCTAATCGAGCATTTAAATCATTCATTCCACATGGTATCTGATCGGTCATGTAATAACCCATAATCATTATATCAAAGGGCCTCATGTCTGCTTCATTGATTCCCATATTAAAGAATTTTTTTTTCATGATGATAATGATATCGTAACCTGTGTCAACCTAGAAATGGATAAATCCACTCCCTTGAATTTTCCCTTGATGTAAAATGGGTGGATTTTCCCCAATACGAGGTTACCCTCATCTTCATTATATAATGAGATGATGACATGAAATTATTCTTTATCAACCTATTTAGAATAGAAGGCCTCTACGTATAGTACTATTGATTCAATCAATATGGGGGTTTTCAAGGACTCTAGGATTTCCTTGGACATATCCTATGATAGTTGGTGGTACTCGAGGATTTATTTCCTGATGAGTATGCATGAAATTTGATTGTTTACATATTACTTTGGTGCCACATATGTGTTTCTATCTTCTAGGGGCCACTCTCTAGATGGACGTACAACATGTGTCGATAGCTAAACCAATGGAATCTTGATAGTGTTGAAAAAAATATTCTTTTAATCATATAAATCACTAAAACCCAATACTATAGGACTGTTGGATGGAAATGCCCTGATATTATCTAGATGCGACCGATCATGTTGCATTGGTGGAGGTTATTCCCTGTCAGTTATCACTATTTAGCTATGGTGGTGTGTCTAACTAAATAGGATGTGATGATTTTTCATACTGAGATCTATGATGAACCTACTATCTGGTTTTGATATCATGAACTTGTTGGATTGAAGAACTGAATTGAGAAATAAGGCAGTTTGAATCTCCTCAACTCCATATTCGATAAGAAGGACCAGTGGAATTCAGGGGACTTGCTTAAAACATCATATTTTCAAGAACCGTGAAAGGATATACCAAAAAATGGTATTAACATATTCATAATAATGTTATTCATTAGAGTAATATTCCAATTCTAGGAGAATATTGGTACAATTTCCATTTGTAAAGGCATGTAAAAGATGATTTCACCTTGAGTGGGGGACTTTGATTTCCTATGTTCCATCAGCACCAACCCCTCTAAGATGTATAAGTATTATAGGTGGATAATGAAGTGGTATATTGGGATGGTTAGATTTCATTATACAGTTCAATTATTCCTAAAAGGTAATGGATGATTCTTTGGGCGTGATAAAGTACTTTTCAAGAAAATCATTCATTATAATTTCTAGTCCCATGGTTGGAAACCTATTTCCATTAATATTCCATGTAGTTTTTAGGATTGGAGGAGACGTGTTCAACCTATTTTGGAATGTTTTCCAATATTACTATAAAATTTTCCAATGGGTCATGTTAGAAATTTTGGGACCATGTTGGATGGATAAGGAAAATTGAAGAGTTTTATTTTATTGAGTGTGGTCTTTTTTTTGTCAAAGAAGATAAATCAATTAACAGTGTAATGGTCTTTGAAAACCAGACGATTCTTTACTGATTTTTATTTCAAAAATATCATAAGTGAGGAGAACATTTTATGAAATCCTTATAAAAGAAAGGGGTAGTAATGGTGTTTCCAGTCATATTTAGTTTTGATTGGAAGGAAAGATACTAGTGGAAGACCTGGAAGGTTCAGTACTTTCTACTGAATATCTAACAATGCTAAATGTGTTCGATCAAAGACTATATATCACAATAGATATGGTTCATTATGAAAGAAGTAGTTTTTTAATATTCCAAATGATAATGAAGTAACATTTGTGTTCATGCTGAAGTAGATTTTAAGGTGGTTCCATTTCCTAGTGTTTTCCAAATTTTTTGAGCTAAAATCCAGAGATGGTGAAATGTGTTTTTCGCAAGTGATGTTGCGTGCAAGTTTGAATATGGATAATAATTTTGTGCTCAAGGAAAGATTCAAGGTCAGAACATCGAAACATGGAAAAGGAGTGGAGTGCATGTAAAATTGGGAAAAGTGTGTGAATAATGAGGATGTATGAAATATTGGTTCTGCGTGCAATATGGAATGCAGTTTAATATTTTTCATGCAAGTGGTGTTTTGAGATCAGAATGAAGGAAAATGGATAAGGCCTGAAGAAAGAGAAAAACTCTATAATGTTCACGGAATATGATGTGGCGTGAAAGAGCTTTTTATGCACATGAAGAGGGTCTTACACGCAGATTAGTGTTTTTCCCACAGGGTCAAAAAAATGCCTATAAATATGATGTGACCCCTTCATTTGTGAAGGCTCGACACATAGAGACACCCTGATCCCCAATGATCATAATATTTTATGCTAAGAGAGTTTCATAAAAAGTATGTTTTCTACGCGAAAATGGGAAGTTGTGCGAAAAAATTGAAAAGTTTCATGAAAAAAGAAGTTGTTTAAAATAGTTTTTCCTTGAAGAAAGTTTATTTTTCCACAGAAGAAATAGGAATTGACCACAAGATAACCTAAAGGTTTCACGAAAATGTTTCCATATTCACACGTATTCAGTTTTGCGCATGGGAGTTCTTACCAGCTTCTGGGTAGGAAAGTGAAGATTTGTACTTTAGATAATACACATTTTCAATTGTAAAGAAGCACTGGAACACAATAATTCTCTATTTTTGCTAAGAGGGTGCACACACACTTGATTGTTATCTCCCATGTGGTACACGAGTGTAAGGGTATATCCAAATTGTTGTATTCCACATCAATGTATTATTTTCATTTGTATTGTGCGGTAATGGATTATTTTAGTTCCATATCAAGGACGTAGCTACTCTTCTTGGGAATTGAACCTTATAAATTTCATTTTCACATGGCTGTGTTTTTAAGCAGGGAAGAAACTATTTTATAGGAGGGGAAGGATGTTTCAAAAATATGGAAACATAAAAAGAAACGATATCACAAATTAACCCTTACCCCTCTCAGTGATACTTAGATCCTGACTGGGAATTTCAACTAATCATTGAACACATAGAATTATTTTATAGAATGTCCAACAACATATTGTAATGGAAATAATCTTGGTGATCCGTGCTCTCATCTTCATGGGACATCATGCACTCTATGAGCTTCATAATCCCATGCTCTAGGTAATTTCACAAATAACATGGAGCCAAAGAATCATTAAAGGAATTGGTTCAATTTCTATTTTAGTGGAAGGTAACTCTAGGATCCTGTCATTGATTAAGGTATAGAGCTTAATGAGTGACTGGATCCAAATTCTCTCATCATTGTGGCTGTCCTTTGTGAGGTAGTGCCTACATATTCTTCACTAGATAATGAAGATCCTAGTGATATTATCATTTCACTCTGTAAGTTTCATGATAATAGATAGTAAAAAAACTCTAGAATATTTGGTGCCTCAACAAGTACATCAGTAGAATTATCAACCATTGGGGTTCTTATTTATATAGCTGGAAGAGGAAATAGTTATGACTTCTCAGCCTGTTGCAAGGATTTCTCTAGGATCTGAGCCTCCCTAGTGAACTCTAAAAACTCACCAGGGATGTTATGAGTGATGAATTTAGAGACTATAATATTCCACACATTCTCCATGTACGTCATTAGATTCTTCTCTCGGGTCTCTGACATATCGAGAGAATACACGAGTGTCTCTTACATGGAGATGATGTATGTGAAACGTTAATTAGGTAGTTTCATCCACTTAAAGATGTATAAAATTCTTTTACTATGTGTGGTGGGGTTGAAATCGTATATAAACTGCATCAGGATGTATTACCAACCAATAATAGACAACCTGGATAACTGCATATACCAGATGATGGCATGATATTACAATATTTGAAAAAAACATTGGGGCTTGGAAGACTCATATGACAATAGGGTTCAAAAATGGGACTTCTCCTTAAATTAAATAGGTCATAAATTGTATTAAGTCACATGTCCCATTTAATGGTACAAATCTATGGTTCCCAGGGTCTAGGGATTCTCACATTTCATCTACCCATTCCAAGTATGGAATTATGTCATATGCAATATCCACCTATCTTACCTCATGGGGATCATGGAGAGTGATGAGATAAGATCTGAAAACTATTTATTAGGGGTTCCAATCATGACAATGATCCTTGACCACTAATGCATTAATAGTTTAAACCAATCATTAGGCATACTCAATGGATTGTGGAGTGGCGTGATATGGGTCCCAAGGAAGGTTTCTAAGCACCCTAGGAAGATTTCTAAACTCACATGAAAGTTATTTTCCATGAACCCTGACTTCTTCATTATCTGGGAACATGGTTTCACTTAGATCAATTGGGAGAAATTGGGTGAGGAGGACTTATGGATTCCCCTACTTCCCTAGTGGAGGAGAAACTAGATCCTATCTATGAGTTCCATAATCTGGTAAATTCTTATAAAGGATCTTGTCGGTCATTCTCTTTAGATCTGTGACATACATAACCATGGTGATGATTGTGGGATCAACATATAACTTTTACATAACACTATATGGATATGATGGATCGATAGGTCCCTTTACCTTAATAGAATTTTAACAAGAACACACCAATGAAGATGGGTATCTTAGGTCAAGTGTGTGCCTATACAGGAGTGTGTGGACACTAGAATAAGGGTATATTTTATATTTTGTTTCCCCAATGTCAGTGTTTTCTCTTTAAGATCCTACATTTCTTCATATATCCTTACATAACTTTGTGAAAACCATATTTATATTAATGATACCAAGAGAAAAATACTCAATATTAACAGGCAGTTCAGATTTTCATATGATAGGGAAGATATGTATATATGTGTGTTACTTACAACCCAGAATTTACACATATAGGGACCCATATTACATGAGTCATCCTAGAACTATGAGGATCTTTATGCTTCTCTATTGAAGGTTATGGTGGTATCGATCAGAATTAGGGTACTGAGAATGTGGGAGTGATTTAAACTCAACCAAACTGAACTAATAGTCGACATCAACATAAAAATCTCTACTAATTTATTAGGACAATTGAAAGTAAATGATGTGCTGAAATGTTATCCAGATAGTCCAATATAAGTATTGAACCAATTCCATAGTGAGGGACTCTGGGATATCAATGTTGGAGGTTGCATTAATTAATTATACTACTAGAAATTATTCATAATCTAAGTTCTCTTAGAGAATTATATTATTTGAAGAGGATCCCTGCTCACTTTTGTAACAAGAATTAGATGGGTTTTTATGAGGGATTGGTGATGGAGAAGAAGTAGATTTGTGGTCAATCTTATCAAATATCATAGAATCTACTTCATTAGTTATCTGTTTGTTGCACATTGGGTCATATCCTGAAGCTGGTAACAACCACATAATTATGTCATTATAGGACTGGGTGATCACCACTACCTCAGGTAAAATGGAAGAAGTTCTTATTGATGACTCAAATAAATACCCATCATATATCCCATAACAAAATAATCATTGTGATCTCAGGTAGAGGTAGAGATATAAACATTACTGGATAGCGATAAATACATTGTGAGCCCCTAATGGAATCCAAATATTCCTCTATATAAATGTACCCATGGAGAGATTTGGGGACCCTATGGATCTCACCATTTAAGATGAGAAAACACTACATGTTGGGCCCCTACCAGAAACTCTATTCCTAAATATTGTATCTATTATTCCATCATTAAAACACATTTTTTAGAATATGATAGGTTAATGGTATTGATAGTGACTATACGCTTCTCTATGTTTTTCCTTAAGTGAATGTGGTTCTCCATTCTATACTCGGATAGTTCTCCAGGGTAGGGAGGATCTTTTGAATAAGAAGGACCTCCATGATGGTGGATGGTAGACCAAGGAGGGACTTCTCTTTGATTAGTTGGGTTATATGGAGGGCCTCAATATCAATTATTATTGGAACATGGGGGAAATCCTCTCATACTATTGTATTATATGGAAGTAAGTCAAATATTTTTATTAAAATATTATAGAGGACCTCCACATTGGTTGGAAGGAACATGGGGAGGGCCTCCCTTTTGACTGGTAGAAATGAAATCAGGAAAAACTATATACAAACAAGATAATGTTTGAGGAGTACCATTACACCATTAAAAATGTACACGTGGACGACTTCTATGTTAGTTGATGGATGCACATGGAGAATCTCTACCTCAGATGGTGGAAACATGGGTAGGGACTCCATGAATACCCTTGATGGAGTAGGGAGGAAATCCACTCTGGTAGGCTAGGGTAAGCGGAGGACCTATGTGTCGTCCAATGGTGATACCACTGGGAGGACCATCGTACTAATTTTCAATGATGTGGGAATGTTCTTTTCACTGACCAATAATGGAGAGGAGTGAACCTCTAATTTATCTATATATAGAGTGAGGAGGATATTTATGTTGATTAGCTATGATATGGGGAGGAACTATGTGTTGTGTACCATATGTATAGTGTGGAAATTCATAATATATGTTGAGGAAGAGGCAAGGAAACCTTCTCTGATAGATTCTGTGAACATTGGGAGGAACTCCATGTTGATTGTGATAGAGAGTAAAACCTACTCTTTGGTTTGTGATAGGATGGGGATGACCTCAATACTAAATAACATTGTCAGGTACAGACCGTAAATGCTTAGTGTTGGTTCTAGTGATTGATAATGTCAATATATCCTTTGTGAGGGTAGCTAAGGCCTTAATACAAACTAGGAATGGATTGATCCCTTCTCATCAATTATATGAATATGGAAGAATGATTTTGTGGTGGAAAGGTACACTAGGTAATTTGATGATGATACCACATTAAGGGAATTATCCTAAACTTGTTCCCAATGTTTATGTTAAGTGGTTTTCATTGGGGTCTGTAGGGAAAGTGTATCATCCACCTATTTTTCGGCCTGATAGGTATGCCATTATTTCCTCTGATAGGGCCAGGTGTGAGCCCTTCCTAGAGGGTTCCTAGGTGTAGTCATCATTGTGGTGAATAGGGAATATTGCAGCTCTTTGGAGGAGGAGATAATGTCAAAGGATCTATCTAAGTTGTGGTTCAAAATGTGGTTCACTGTGGGAGTGGGGAGAAGTGTCACCATTAACAATCCTTGGGGGTGGTAGTGTTGTTGAGTTTTTGAACCCTGTAGTTCTAGGAGTTTCATTTCCCATATGGGAATTACCATATGATACTTTTTTCTATGTACGAGGGTGTCCATCACCCTTATCAGGATATTTTTATAGGTTGATATGGGTCATCGGTTTCTATTAGCCATAGTTGCGGTTGAATTCATGGTGGAGTTGAAGTTTTTCCGGATTTCCATTTTGAAATTTCTCCCCTTATGACTATGAGCATTGTCTGGCTGATTTCCAATGGTTTAGATACTGAAAAGTAAGAAGATTCATCTTTCAATACATTTAAAAGTAAATTAATTCTCAATTCCCTAGCATTGTACTATCATCCAGGGTTAATGGGATATATCTCTGAAGACTAGGTCATATACCATAATTCTTACAATTTTATTTCACCATTTCCTGGTGAGCTCCATGCTGGGATAACAATATTGTAGGTGGGTCAAGTCACCTGATAGATAGATCCTTTGACACGCTAATCTAATTATATATAGAATACTATTAGATTCAATGATGAGAATAATAGTTTCATATATTGTCCTCCATTATGGTTTCTAGAACATTTACTTAGGCGTCTAGACACCATGTGTTTACCCACACTAGTGTCACATTATTTTTCCCTATATTCCACCTTCCAATGGGCTTACAGATTTCATCACATGAAATTGTGATTCATTCTCCTAGATTGAAATGATATGATGGTATATCAGTTCTTCCTTTCATGGATCCCCCTTTTGATCTTGTTTCCTAGTATAGTTATACCTCACAGAGTTAAATCATGTTTTTGGAACTCATTCATGGTTCCATATCATTAGGTATGTGTGTTAATTAAATTTCTTTTATCTATAAATTCTTGTGGGTATTGAAAAGGTAATAACCAAGTTTTAGAAGAGTAGTCACATTAAGTTCTACCAGTATGACTTGAATCTAGGAACATTGGTCACCCATATTCTTCCTCGTAATATAGAATCTCATGGATGCATCTTCATCATGGAACCTATGTCATCCTATGTTGATCCTGAGGTAAATGAGGCCAAATGTGCATATATTCCAAGGATTTGACCACCAGAATCACATTTTTAGCATGATGTAGATAATTATATAAGAGTATATTGTTAGTTTCCATCACCTCAGGCATTACATGATTAACTTGTGGTATGTATCTGCGGTCACTAGTTTAATTTATATTGGTTAAAGAGTTTATTGATAAAGAATATCTATAGATATAGATCGAGGAGGTTATTCCCTAGGTGGGTAAACCTATGTCTATATTGGGTCACCATGTGAGGTATATATGGGGTTTAACATTTTATAGATATAGGTGATCAATATTTTGTATAGAATATGGTCAATGAGTTACATACCTATGAGGTAAAGTAGGAATTTTTACAAATCAATGGATTATATCTCCCTATGGAGGATGACCTGAGGGATATGTCCCATAAATGGAATATGTCACACCACGATGGAAGAATGATGAAAAATCCCTTCATGGATGAACCAAATAGGTGTGTACCATAATAATAATATGTCACAAAATGATGGAGTATTGATAAAAACATACTTGTGGTGAAGACCCGTGAGGTGTGTCCCATAAAAGAGATATATGACATTGTATTGGTTAATCCGACCACCCTTGGGAAGAGGTGCATTTCTAATAGGAGGAACCTGAATGGTTTATCGATGGATGGATCTGAATTACCTATTATGGTGGACTTGGGAGGTGTGTCCCGAATAAGGATTATGTTGCACTATGAATGAAAATGTATCAGAATGCACGTGAGGGGTATACCCAAGAGGTGTGTCTCGTAATGGGAATATGTCACACTGTCAAGGTGTATGGATCAGAGAAACCTATTTTGGAGGACCTCATAGGTGTGTCTCATAAAGGGAATATGTCACACTATGAAGGTTGATCAGAACACCACTAGAGGTGGATATGAGAGGTGAAACCCTAGGATGGGGCACCAAAGATTACTATATATCATGATTGAAACATGAAGAGGCATAAATCTTACATTATTTAGAATAAATGGATCAAAACCCAAGAATTTCAATGCCATAGTTTATGATCAGGTGACAAGACTAGTCCTTATAGTTTAACATCATGCAGTAAGAAAGATCCTGAAATGAAAGAATCATTGTCAAGGGATGGTGTGGGGATTATACATAGAAGCTTCTATTACCAATAATATTTACAATGGTTATATTTGGGGTGGTACTTGTTTGTTGATCTATTAGAGGTACCTGGAAGAGATGTGGTCTCCTGGGTGAATGACATGATCCAACCATGTGGGTAATCAAGGGGAGATCTGGATGGATGTATAAATTGGGTTTGAATGTTAGGGAGGATAACTATTTATCCTAGTTAGCTAGAAATTAAATACAACATATTAAGTGAATGGTATATGATTGGGGCATACACCTATGGTGAGACCTAAATAAGTGGATACGGTTGAAGGTTACACTCCTGATATTCCTACATGGTTGGGGATAATTCATGGAATCTTCCCATTTGAGAGGAAATTGTTTATTGTTACACCTTTGAGGACCCCCATAGGGTTATTGAGATTAATATGAGGACACAACTGACCTATAAACTCATATGAGTTAGGACTGGTGTGTAAAATAATAAGAAGTAAACCTGAATCTCGTATCATGAAAGAACCACCAATGATTGTTGGTGTGGCGATTATAAATGGAAGATTCCCAAGGAGAATTGCATTTACTATGTGTAGGATCTCATTCCATGTGAGGAGGGCCTCATTCAAGGTGATTTTACAATTCCAATCTTGCATGGAAAATAATTCACCATTCACATGAGTTAAGTCCATAGTTTAATGCCTTTTGTTAAGAAAATTGGTGCTAGGTACTTTTACATCATGTATATTGAATGTTGGGGACACATTCCTAACCCCTTGGGATTAAATGATCACTATTTATGCATTGTAGGTAGTGGAATGGATTTTACAATTCAATTTCATTATAATAGAGATGATTGGTCAATCAATATGGCTACATTAGAATTCATATGATGTGGAGAAACATACGTTCACTTAAATATGATGAGAAGAACATGTCCTATTGGAATCTCAGGCCACATAAGAAGTGGAGTAGGCCAAATGAATAGGTGGAGTAGGCCACATAGGTAATTAAGGTGTGGCTGAATAGATCATGGATTGGTTTGGGGATTTGGGAACATAACCAACAATAATATTTCTTAGTATAAGGGAGAAAGTTTAGAGAGGACCATGGGAGGGGCTCAATGAAACTTATGGTCTCACAGAGAGGTGATTCATGAAGATCATGTTCATTACATATGTCATTAGATTTTTGAAGGATTAGGATTAAAAAAAATAGGGTGACCCTACCTTGAGATGAATTTATGGATTTAGAAAAGATTTATTCATTAAGGATTATTGTTTTGTGAAAACTCAAGTGCCACTAATGTCTTTCATCCATTAAAAAGAGAATAGTTCATTGAGAAAGGAATCTAAACTATTGGTCAAGGGTTTAAAGACTACACAAAGATTTGTTTTATAAATCTGAGGTACCGTAGATGATCTCTTTTGGTACTGTTCATGATGATCTGATGCTTCATGAATTTGGAGGAATCTAAAAACTGAATAGTTAGGGTAATAGTTTTAAAAGACTAGAATGAGCTGAGCATTTAAAATAATGAGGTTTCATGATGGTATAATGTATTTCATGAATCAATCAGGGGATTCATGAATGAGAGTGGCTCAGTAAGACTCTTGGAGCACGTATTCAATCCCTTGTGCGGTCACATACAGTTGTCAGACTCATGGAGGACACCTTCTAGGATTTTTCACATTCTTAAAGGGGATTCCATAGAAGGTGATATATGTGAGTAGTGTCCATTCATGATGTAGAGGGTCATTGAGAAGTTGAATCCTTTAAAAGGATTTTATATTTTTTATCAAGGCTTTTATATGAATTTATTATGTATTCCTAAACTATTCTATATATCATATTAAAATTCCAATAGTTTTTGAAGATGAAGAATAATTTAGAAAAGAGAAAAATTAAAATAAAAATATTTTAGAAGTAATTCTTAAATTTCAGGGTTCTCAATAATGAAGATGATTAAAAAGTAGAATAAGAAGAGGAAACCATTTATAAAGGAACTTCACCAGGGAAATATAGTAGAATAAGAAGAGAAGCTGATGTTTAATTTAATATCAATGGGAATTTAAAAAAAAATAACATTTGAAAGGATAATAGAGAATGTATCACATTATAATATCTATTTAATGATCTATCCAAGAAGGTTTGAATAATAAGTGAATAATGAAACATGGGTTAATTCCATGAATGAAAAATGGGATCAAATTGAAAAAAAAATCCTCGTTTGGAATCTAGTTGAATAGCCATAAAATTTCAATTTTATGGGATAAATTCGTTCTTAAAGAAAAAATTAGATGATAATGTAAATGTTATTAGAATAAAACAATTATTGGTGTTTAAAGGATATAAATATATTTTAGACATCAATATTTAATACATATTTTCTTGAATAGCTAAATTAGAGTCCATTACGATCTATATAGATATAAAATATCAATACAGGTACCAATTTCATTAGATGGATGTTAATAAACCATTTTTAAGTAGTTTTCTTCATGAGTAAAATAATATTAAAAAACCAGTGGAATATATGATACAAAATTATAAAAATATTGTTTCTAGATAGTAAAAGGACCTATATTGTCTAATGATGGAACCATGCGCAAGGTATTCTAATCTAGATTCTTATATGAAGAATATTAAATTTTAAATAGGCTGTATTAGAAATAATCTCTACATGGTAAAATATTAATATGAAAAATTTTTTGTTCTTATGTATGTGGATGCAATCATATTTCGTATAATCAAGAATGGATATATAGAACATTTTACTAATCACGTGAAATTAGAATTTTAAATTTCCATGAATTGTGAAGTCACAATCTTTTTGGATCAACATATGATTAAAAAGTAGAAATAATCCAACATTTAAAAGTAAAAGTATGAATGGTATATTTTGGATAAATTCAGCATGAATTATTTTAAACATATTTAATATACAATTTCCGATGGGAGGTAACAGAGGAATCAAAATGAAAGAAAATATATGGATCCCACCCTCTACCATAATATCATTAGAATCTTGTTTCATTTTTCTCTAACATGGATATATATTGTAATTTCGTCATGTTTATCATCTACCTTCCAAAACAATAAAATGCATGATGTTTTTTAGTGGTTGAAAGAATAATCAGTTACAACAAAGGTTCCCTAAAAATAGTCTTATACCTTCAAGGATGAAGGGAAAATCAATTTTCAATATTTTATAGTGTTCGATGTTATAGATATGTGGTGGAAGAAAATTCCACAACCAGGGTCTCTTCTTCATTCATAAATAATGTGTGGTATGTTTGATCATGAAATAGGAAATCACTTGTCATAGTACGGCTGATGAAAAATATATCTCTACAAAAAAGAAATACACATAAATATTTTTAATGAACAAAATACATGATAATATAAATGATAATGAAAAATATAAAATAGTAATATTTTACCAAAAAAGAGTGAAATCAAGATCAAGAGAAATATCATATAACATCCTCACACCAAATATATTGAGATCAAATATCACTTATGTAGAAAAATTTCAATAAGTTGTGATTAAAATAAAGTATATTTGAACTAATGATTAAATATATTACCTTATAAAGAAGACTATCATGGAACTATTGTATGATGAACATCATTTGAACCTTGATATTCATCCATATACCATGGAATATATATTTATTGAATGGCACCTCTCCAAATACTATTGACTGTTATAATATGTTTGTGATGATGGTGCAAGTTTCAGGGGAGGTATGATCTTGGTTGTGTGTTTTATTGGTGTTAAGGAAAAAATAAAATTTATTAGGTTTATATTAGATGGGGGTCAATTGAGAAATATAATGGAATAGTGGTTTATAGAGTGAAATTAGTTTTAATGATAGGAGCTGTGTTAAAGAAAATAAATTTTCTCTTGACACACTTTTTTTCCAAAACATGATTCTCTCACATATAGATATTGTGAAAAATTAATTTCATCACTGATAATAGGTTTTTTTAAGATTTCATCTTTACTGAATTTATCATCATATTGTCAACTATCCCAAAGTGCGGGATTATTAGACCCAGGAGTATTTGCAGGTGGAAAGAGACGGTATTTTTTTGATTGTTCACCTTCTACATAAGATAGACCATGTAGAATTCAAGGTAATTAAGATAAAAATAAGCATTTCATGAATTTAATTTTATCATAAGAAATGAATATGTTATGTCATAATGATCATGATTAAATAAAGACTGGAATATTTATTAAATAATGTAAAAACAAAATGTTTCTAGAAGATAAGATTATATTATCCCTAGTAAAGCATGAATGTATTTTATGAAAATGTAATAATTACCAAAATAAATAATTTTACTCCAAATTATTTTTCATTAGAATAGTGGTTGAGAAGTAATTGGTGTAGAGAGATATATTTGAAGGGTGTTTCAACATAGGTAAGAATTTAATGAAAGGTATAAGACCCATTAAAATGTCAAATTTTTGTGAATGTAAGAAATTTTATGATAGTTAGAAGTTTCAGGAAGGATTCTAATTTTGTAGAAAATTGTAGGGAGTTCATTAAAAAAAGGATGTTTTTGAAAAAGATACTTATTCAATTATACTTGATGAATGAAATAATTTTTGGAGGGGTTATACCTACATGATTCATAATATCATCTTAGTAAACTTATATATATATAAATCCTTAATCACAAGTAACAATGAAATACTTCAACTAAAGTACTGAGCATGGATTATTTTATACAATTTTTCTATGTAAGGAAGTGTGATATCCGTAAATTTTTTGTAATGGAATTTATCCATAAATATACTGACTATAACTATAAAATTTTAATACTCACCCTAGAGTGAAGCTTATTAGATTTTGGATTAATTGAAACATTATTATAATCTTCTCCTAGAATATCCCTTAGTGGTTAATAATTTTAAACCATTGTGTTTTTTTCTTTTTCTACATACATGTTTCAGGTGATAGAGCTTTTACTTTTTTAGGGATTTAAATAGTTCCTACCAGTGTTGGGGAAATATCCAAGTAATTACATGAAAATTTTAATAGGCTAATTATCAAATCCTCTTTCATGTTGTTCTAATGCATAAAAAATGTGAATTTATATCAAATACAATGATCATGGTAACTCCATTTAAGTATACTATATCACAAAAATATATCATTCCCATCTCCACATCTCAGTGAGTCTCATGGATCTATATGAAATATGAAACTTTTTCAATTAATTTACAATCAACAAACATGTATCATGTATCTTTTGTGTCCAATGAAACCCCATCACAAATTCCATCATGATGTCTAATCACTAATTCACGGGAATAGGAAGTATAAGAAAACTACCATAACATTAGGGATCAGTCTAAATATTATGGTTTGAAAGTCATCAAGAATTTTTTTTGTAATAAACCTTTTAATCCATGGACACTAGAACTATGTACTGATTATTTGTTACTTCTTTTTATCCCTAGGAAATACCTCCATCATAGATTTATGGATGTATCTCATTGGTTTTTTATATAATCATGATCAAAACTCGTAAATGCACTTGGATAACATCATCATTTTTCAATAATCAACCTAGAATCTGGTAACATCCAACTTGTTGTTTCTTCCTCACAACAATCTCTTAGAGATACTCTTAACCACCATTTAACCGATCTACCATTGAAAATGTGACAAAAAAAGTATAATAACTAACTCAATCATTTTTATTATAATCATACATCTTTTATTCGTGCAATAAAATTATCAGGCAACCATAATCCTCTTACAATCATTCACTAATGTCATGTGCTACTTGAATCTTATGGTTACTAGTGTATAAAACAATTTATCCATTACTTGGTGCATAAAAAATATAAATGTTGAATGTATTTAGATACTCTACCATGTTCCTATTAGTTAAATCTGTGTCCTTATATATGGATATATATTAAAGGATCTTATGCCCAATATAGTGAACAAACCTCTCAATGGATAGATAATGTTTCCAGTCGTTTCAATAATAGACCACTAAGACCAAATCTAAGTCATGGTTAGAATATTTCCACTAATTAGTTAATAAAATACATGATCCATAAAATAGTACAAAATCCTTCTACATCAATACATCTCCCAAACCAATTCCTACTACTTTACAGTATATAGAAAAAATGATCTATGTGTAAGAAAGTATTTTTATTAGAGATATATTTAATCTCTTATAAAGATCGTGAATATAATATTAACATTGATTCAACCATAATAATGTCACAAAAATTTCCACGAGTGTAGTCATGGGTGGTAATAAATAAGATATTTATTAAATAAATATTCATCAGTATCCTAATAACCCTTGACCGCCCAAATTCCCCATCACATTCTAGGGACATATCAAGGACATAAATTCCTTGAAATTATCTCGGTCCACAGAAAAACTATTCCTAGACCCCACATGCCCTAATAATTTCACCACCTCTTTCAAAAATTTACACTTCAACAACATTGTTTAAATATGATTTTCTCTATGTTTACACATGATTACCTCAATACTTATGCACATATTTTCTAGGGAAAGTTTGTATATGAAAATGTATTTATTGAACACCATGGTGAAAGTGTCAGGATATGGGTGGAATATCATGCTTAACATATCCATGTGCACATTCAATTCTTTTTCTTATTTAAAAAGAATCACCCCCAAATCTTATATACCATACCTGATCTAAGACTATACCATCACGATGTACTTCTCTCTAACCAATTTTGGGTGATTGTTCAACTGAATACCAATCGTAGAGAACTATCAGTCTCCCTATAATAGATCCATGAAGAATTTCATAAAGGAATGTGGAAAAATTTTCTTCACCATCTCCAAAATTAATTTTAGGTATGATATATTGAATTGATGTCTACCTTATAACTTTTTGGTGAACTAAATGATTGAATTGCAAAGAGAAGTACTCAACCTAATAAATACCTTCTTCTACATATCCCCATGTTTCATCTTGAGTATGTTCAAATATTAGAGCCCCTTATGATAAGGGGTCTTTAAATGTGTTGTACTCCTAGAATTAGTTCTATCCTAAACTAAACACCTCTATTATTGGGAATTGTGTTGAATTAATCTGTAAATAAATCTTTCTAGATATCCAAAATATGAGGAAAATATAATGGAACAATCACAGATACTTTGGAAATAGACAAGCCCTCAATCTATAATATGAACAGATTATGCTATCTCAAATCCATCATAACTCTACATTCTCTTTTTTCCCCTTCATTAGACATCACATAATTCCCTCCCTTAAATGAATTAAATGATATACAAACATAAGAGAAATAATTCTCATCTTGAAATAAGCTCTACCATAAAATTCCTAGAATCACATCAATTATTTTTTCCTTTCTAAAGTATTGATGTCCCATAGATATTCATATCTATAAATAACTATAAGACACTCATGGTATAACTGTTGATAAAAAACTTTCTTTCCCATTGGTGTATCGAGATAATGTTACCCAGAAGATAAATAGACCTGTAAGACAATCCAAAAAACAACTTCTGTTTAAATAAATAAATTGGAAGAATTGTTATAACCCAAGGCAGTGGGAAAAAATAAGTTATTAGAACATTACCACTATAAAATATGGTATGTCACTACTATATTTTGTGGTCTAAACCACTTTATTAACGTGGAAAACCTCAACAGCATGACCATGTGTATGATATTAATTATTAGTTTGATTATTCATCTATTGAGTATTCTTATGAAGAAATAATTTGAATCCCCTGTCCATATAAAATTTATTTCCTCAGCTCATTTGTAACATCACCCTAGTTTTTTTATAAAACCAATATTATATAGACAATGTTATTGTACTATTTAAAATATCCCTTAGGTGATGTGTAGAACATGTGATATTGTTGAATTATCTAATAGTAAAAACATGATTTAACTCCCCTTTATGGGGATTAAGAAGCCATACTCTACTCTATCTACATAAAACTTCCTTCAAACAAGTCCCTGCCCATTATTTTTTTAAACTAGGTGTTACACTCATTACAACAGTATGAGGTCCACTTATTGGAGCACTGATGGGTGAAAAAATAATCGTCCACATAATCCTCATCAAAAACCCTGTCATGAATCATGAATTTATAGGGAAACCATAGAGTATTTCTATAGATAACATTCTTGACTTATCTCTTGATGTTGTGATGAATATCTATCTGGAATATTCTGACATTATGTTCAACATTTCTTTCTTATAGATGAGAAAAAAGGAGCTCAAAAAATTGAACATATCATGAAAATATCATCATGGAACCTTTATTTACCCCATGAACCATAGTTCTTAATAAATCATTATCATATTTGTAAAACATTAAAGGTAAAATTGGTCATTAAAATCCTCATATGAGTTATCCTTATGTATTACATCCTGTCATATCATACCCCACCACTCCATGAGGATTCCATGTATAAAGAATTATTCTAACATCACATTTTTATACTCCATTGTGTTAATAATGTCAAATATAGCAGATATTATTTCTATCTATTAATGTATAACCATATTACATGATGTTCCCTAATGGACTGGTGCATTCTAGAGATATGAATCTCTATCTTAGTCAACCATGGACTTCATTGCCCCTCTACTCGATGAAGGAACTAGATTATGGAATCATGGATAAACAGGTCACCCATCCTACACAACTAGAGAAGCTATGGTTTAATTTTCTCATGCACCCTAAATCATAGTAAGTACTATAACATGGGAATCATCCCTATAAATAGAATACTAAACCACATTGTTTGGTGTCCCCATTAGTAATCATTACAGTGGCATCTTTTGAATCACGAAGGAAACGTTTATAAATTTATCTGGATCTGTTAGGCTAAATCGTAATGAGTTTATGTAATAACATAAAGATTCTTCATGGAGTCTAGTTATAGACCAAGTTATAACCATACTAAAACTAACCATGGTCTCCATCCATACATATGTTTCAAATTCATGTTTACATATATACTAAACAATACCATCATTAACTAGTTCAATTATCTAATTCATACATTGTTATATCATAAACACATGGAAATAGAAATATATCACATACTCTGATAATAGAAATATATAATGAATAAATAGAACAATAATTTCATTTAATTAATGATCTATCATACAATACACAATTGAAACTTATATAGACTGTGATTTTATGTTCTAATAATGATTTATGAATTCTCAATGAATCTCATAAAACTATAAAATAAATACTGTCATTGAAAATATATATGTACACTATATATGGTAAATCTAGGGATGTGAAAACGTACCTACCAAAGTCCCACATAGCAATATAATTTCTAACATATCTTATGATTTTAAAAAATAAAAGATTATATCTATGATATGATACCATTATATAATTCCCCTTACGAAACAACTTGTTCTAAGATAGAGGGTATAATAACCTTATTCACCCCTCCCTATGTGCTATTTTTTACAAATTAGAAGTCTGGATTTGAACCCCAATAGTGGGTACACCACACCACTAGTATCATATCATTTCACAAATAATATTAATATAAAATATATCAAAAAATTAATATTATACAATTAAAAATAGAAATTTGTGACATGTCATACAATAAATCAATAATTGTTATCATTATGTGTTAGGATTAACTATAGTGATAGATTTTATTTATATAAAACTACTTTTTCCATCTAAAGTATATTTTGATAACACTATTATATCTATGATCCTAGGAACACTCATATAACATTAAACCCTCTCCCTTGTTTTCCATCCTTATCCAATGAAGACAAAATTTTAGTACATTGATCCTCTAGTTGTTACAAGAATCTTCATAATATGCTTCTCTAGTGATTTAGGTTCTTGTATCTCTCAATGAAAAATGCATCATCCCTTACATAGTTTACATTTGTGGTGAGATTCTGTCTACTTCCAATCTTATATAATATTATGAAATCAAGGGATATGGAGTTCCCATCAAAATATTTGAGCTACATGGCCTGTGGGGATAATTTTGTTATGTGTGGGTGTATAACATCATATTTACCAGCCAATGTCATTTTAGTATCTATCACTGGTTGATTGAGACTCATAATGAATGTGAATCCCCTTATATAGTGGTGTGGATCTATTTCACATTCCCCCACTTCATGATCCATAACTTGTAACACCCTGACCCATGAAGCCCAGAGTTTGTGCATTATTAAGTATCATTGGCATGATCACAAAAGATCATGTCTCGAAAGACTGATTAGTTTAGTAGCCTTGGAAGTACAAGATACATTCATAAGGTTTACATTACATCATAAAATGGAAAACTAAAACAATATTGTTTCAATAGACAACACTGAGATCCCATAGACTATCCCCGTAAGTCAGTCATAATATACTTCTTCACATCCTGGAAAAAATAAAGCAAAGAAAGGGGTGAGCTCAGATGCTCAGTAAGGATAACAATATAGCAGAAACTTTCATAAATAAGCATAAACATTTAAGGCAATGTATAAGACTAAAACAAAATCCTTTTAAAATTGAACTTCAGTATAATATGGAAAAGATAAAATCAAATAATTTGATTTACTTATTCACATGGATATTCTACTAGTAAAATAATCACATTAAATATTAATAGAAACTTTCATATGGATAGAATTCATAATTCCAGACTTTCATAACCACATAGTCAAGGCCTTGTTCCTAGACTACAAATAAAATTTTGTCAAGGCCTTATTCCGAGACACTAGTTTTTCTAATGAGACCTACCAATGCATCAAGGAGCTATATTATGCTTCACCCGTCACTTACTAAGTCCAATGAATTCCTCATATGAAAATTTTGAAACATAATCTGAACATTCATATTAAAACTAGCATACGAAATTTCAATATTTTTACCACACACCATGAATGGTATAAAAATAGCACATACACAGTAAAATATAACTCATTAAATACAATAAGGAAGATTTTATTATAATAGATCTACATTTATATATAATAATTAATTATATTGACATAGATGAAAATACTCATCAAAACTATTTGAGATAGATATCCCCTTTTTCTTGAAAACTTTTAAAAGTCTCACTATTTATCAAGAAGCCGTTTAAAATAGATTTTTGAATCAAAGTGTCCCATAACACTTTTAAAATTTTAGAAGGAATTTTAATTTTAAAACTTTAATTTCCATATAAATAAATCCTTAAAACCATTCTTAAAACATGGACATTAGTGAGAAAGATTTCGAATAATAAATCATTAAAACATTTTAAAATGATATTTTAGTTAGTGTTTATTACTGAAAGAGAGACAACTGAATAAAAATAATTGAGGTAGTAAATTCTTTATAATATAATTGGAATAAAGGGATTCATGATATTCTATGTCTAGGTACATTATATACACAATATAAAAGTAAATTTATGCATAACAACAAAGAAGTCTCAATGGAATGTAAATTGAGATGAAATCTCTTATAAAGACTATATCCTTAGGTTAAGGATAAATATACGACATAATTACGAGTGAAAATATAAATAAACTCAATATTATTTGATATTAATTGTAATTCAATCAGATTAAATTCACATATATTATTGTAAAAACAACATCAATGAATGGGATGTTCAACTCAATAAATAGAGATTGAGTTAAAATTGCTCTTATCAAGTTCATATAGATGGATTGAGAATTTATCAATGGAGTGATTATGTTTATAAAAATTATATAAACTAAAAGGGGATTGGAAATTACTACACAAATAATAAATAATGATTCCACACAAAATCATGGTGTAAAATAATCAATGAAGTATGCGTAAAGATGAATGAGTGAAAATTGAAATTTCAAATTCCCTTAACAATTTGGTAAATTACAAAACATACATCCAATGAATGATGGATCATAAAATAAAGATTTAATTACTCATAAATAAAAGTATATTACACAAAGAATACAGTCATTGGGCAGTACATACACCACACAAAAGGAAATAGTGGCAGTATGGCATGAATCTCAAAACAATAGTAAGTGACATGAAAACCCTAACTTCGTTGTAATCAATCGAGTCATATGGAAAAAAGTTAATAAAAAACAAATGAATCCCATAATTACATGAATATAAAGAGAATTGTGATAATATATATACAAAATGATAGAACAAAATACACCACATTTAATAAATAATTGGCGAACAATGGAAATCTCGCGGAATTAAAAGTGAGATAAGAAACCCCTTACATTTTACTTTTCCTTAGTCGAGGGTAGGTTAACCTCTTTTATAATAGTGATATTATTTTTTCTAAATTACACAAGAATCATATACATTAATATGATATCATATATGATCTTTTAATATTTCTTTGTTAATAATATTTTAGTATTATCGTTGTTTCGGGTGTTAACTGATTCATTTTCCTTTATTTGCTTTGTTTCATAAGTAGTGTTTTTTAGGGATAGAATGTATCTTATTCATATTCAGAATTATATTAAGTCTTTAAACATTTTTTTTAAATATCTAATGAAAATTAGTCTTGAATTCATACGATGGGGATTGAATCTCATCGCGTTCATGGAGACGGTAATCTGTACGTAAGTACGAGCAACAATATCAGTCTTTTGATATTAAAATAATATATAATTGGATGGTATATCATATATAAAAAATCATTATAATGTTATATTTATTATTTAAATCAATTAAAAATCATTATTATACACATCCAAATAATAATGTATTGAATAAAAATTACACCACAACGTGGAGACGGTAAGCCGTACGTACGCACGTATAGTGACATGTCAATAAAATGATAGATATAATAATGAATATTGTTGTAAAATATTTATAATAAATCATATTATATATAAGATACTGGAGTTATTATTTTAGAATGGAAACATCAAATAAATAGAAAGTGGAAGTTGAACGGAACTTGGAAGAGGTGATGGAATATTTTACTCTTCTTCGGGTTATTCCTTTTTATTTGATGAAAAATGCTCTTTAGGTTGGATTTATGACAAATATAAGGTCTCTAGGATTAATTGAGGATATTTTAGAGGGTATTTAGGTAGAATTTGGTTGATACAAAATGATTTGAAGGTGTGAATTTGAGGGTAGGGGGAGTACCCTTTATAAGAGGGGTGAGGGGCACCTTAGGAAAAGATAGAAATATTATTTTATAATAAAATCATTTTCAGTTTATAATGGATAAAAATGAATTATTTAGAAGATAAGGTAGTTATGGGTCTAAAACCAATCAACAAATAGGTTTTAGAGAGGTTTTGGTCACTATATTAACCTTATATTTTAGATTAAGCTCTTTGTTAAATAGTTTGACATTTACCATGTCTCTTGGTATTTTTATATTATATGGTTAATAAACTTACTATATACTTCCAAGAGAACCCAAAGTGGTTAATTAATGATACACCTATCATTATATAAGTCTTTTGACCGATCCATAAATTTTTAATAATAAAATATCAATTAATAATATAATATTTGTTTTAAAAACTATTTTATGTCAATTTTGACACTATTTGGTATTTTGTTTTTGTAAAATTTATAACCGCATTATTAAATCAAAAAAATTCATTTAATCAGCCATAACATGTCATATTAACCTACAAAATTCGTGTAATTCATTAAAAGTCTCAAATTACATTTATTTGGATATTTATAATATCAATTATTTTAATATTTCATTAATATAGTAATTACTGCATCATCATTGTGTCATAAATAAATTAAATTATTTAATTTATGAAGAATATAAATAAAGTCAAATTATGCAGGAAATATTTTAATATTTCTAATTAAAATTTATAGTCAAATTTATCTTATATGTAACCCTATATTAAAAATGGTTTAGTTATTAGACATTGAATTTTACACTTTTAACTCTTCTTTGAATTAAATAATAATAAATGTCCTAATCTAATCCAAGTGGACCTAAAGGATCATATTTTATTAATATGGTTTCTTGTATAATTACACTTATCCAATAGAATTGGGACATGTGTTAGGGTAATAATGATATCATTTTTACCATTAATTATCCTATTTACTTTTAACCGTGGTAAATAAAAGTAAAAAGTTACAATTCACCAAAAAATTAATTTCATCTTATTGAACCACATTTTACATAATGATATCAACCGTGTGTCTAGGTTTTTTTAAATTAAATTCACAGAAGTGGTAAAATGACGTTTTATTCAAATTTGAAAATGCTCCTAGGAGGTGGGTAAAAGACGGTTAAAAAGTTCAATAAAATTTTGAAATATCTAAAATTATTATAAATTAACTCCAATGAATTACATTGAACTTATATAGGTATTATGTATCTATTTTTACCTAAAATAAATTTAAATAAAATAAATAATTATTTAAATAAAAATTCGGTTTTAAACTATAACTCAGTGTTTTTAACTATTCATCTAAAATTGAATGTTTTTCGAAAAATACCGAAAATTCACCCTAAGAAAATTTATATATTCAGAATCCAAAAAGTAATGTCCGTTTTGAAAGTTAAAATTTATAAAATTTCATAAAGTGGGTATTACAATTCATAACGGCTAGTTTGATTGGTCGCGGTGTGTTAAAATCTCGAAGTTGTGTACAATACAAGCTATTACATTATTCAAAGGGAAATGTACCATGGAATATTGGGTTTTTACATTTTCAACCTTTTGGAAATTTCATCCTCACAATTTTTGAAATTGGGTTTGGGTACATAATTGAAAGTCCTACATCGGAAAAAGAGTCAATAAAAGTATCACTTTAAAAGAAAGAAAGAGAAGTACAAAGGTCACCCGAGATAACCCATAATAGGATTCAATGTAGAAAAACATGGATATGGATGATAAAATAAGTGTCAAGTTCTAATTGAGATGGATAGAAAACATGATCAGGAGAAATTTAATAATAAGATAACCACAAACTCGTGATGGGAGAAACAGTCATTAGTGTCCCAGTAGGAAAAGTAAATGGACAACGTTTTTTGTGTTTTAAGTTTCATTTCGTAAAGATGAGGAATTTATTTATGATATTGACTAAGAAAATAAATATATATACTTAATTTTTAAGTATAGTTTCATTCTTTAATAAATTTCTACCACTAAATCATTTTTTTCAAACGATGAGTATTCAAGATGACTTGGTCATGCTAGAAGAGCTAGAATCAACTTCTAGAGAATCACATGATCCAAAAAGGATAAAATATGTATTTACCTTGTCATTAGAGAAAAATAAAAACCAAAACAGTTAGTACACGATCAGATGATCCCCGAAAAGGATATTCCTTTAGAGAAAGAAACACTAATCTTAATTTCTAAAATTAAACCAACAGTACCCCAATGTTAAATAAATACCATTCAATAAACAATTGCACTTAAAATCCTTTAATATAATCTAAACTAATATTGAAACCTAAAACATAGAAGAATTTGGTTATGTAATCTTCCACATTAAATTGTATCTCGAAATGACATCGACTACTCTTAATGTCACAAACATAAAAGTAATTAACCTAATCACATATTCTCTATTATAGGTTAATCATTTCCATAAATATCCCGAATCACTATAAATCCACAATAAAAACATAGATAAAAATCCACCGTTACTCCTCAAATGAAATCCCATAGTATTTTGTTTTCCTTAGGCATATAGTGTTCCCAACAGAGCGAATGTCTTCCAAAATAACATTTATCACTTAACCACCAAATCATTTTACTATACTAAGGGTATTCATTTGATAAGACATAAGATCCCAAATAAACATATTATTGATCAATAAAATCATTTAACTAAATATAATTAGTCACACTAATTAGGGATTTCATGTAGTCCAATGGTAGGTGATAAATCCCAATCGCACTCTGGTTGGGTGTTCGATTGCCATAGCTTTGTCTGACGCGACGGGTTGTCACACAGTCTGCATGTTGTCCTTTTTAAAAAACTATATTTTATAACATTACCAAAATGAGATAAATTCCACAAAATAACCATAACATAATTTAACCACAAATGTTATCTCATACCTTAAATTTTCATCCCAAAATATAATAACTTGTAATTGCCTCATACCCAATTATTATTTAAAAGAAAATGGTTATTTATAACTATATCCATAAGTGAAAAGATAATTCTTCCTCAATTATCATTTTCACATGACAAACTACTGGGTTAAAAATACAAGGGAAAATTACTCCAATGTAATCCCATCAACAACGAGCACTAATAAATTTAAGCATTTCTGCAACGATTTATTTCCACATAGCTTCTTCTTTGACCATGAAAATATCCTATAGAATAGGGAATTCACTCAGGTAATGTCCAAGTCCCCTACATTTACGACAAATGACTGTAGATGGATTCTTGGGACCATTTTTATTTTCTTTTATAGTACTCTTCATTTTTCATCAGCAATTCTTTACTTTATGATATTCTTTCCCACATGCAAAGCATTTATTTATTCCAATGAGACAATTTCCTTGGTGTCTTCTTCCACATTTCCTACATGATGGAAATTGAGGATTCATTAATCCATGGTCTCCACTTCTTGGGAACCTATTATTCATCACCTTTATCTTCTTTGTTGAGTCGGAGAGTTGGTTAATATATATGTTGTTGATCATATTTTTGGAAAATGGATTTGGCATGAACACAATATCTTTTATGCTTATCAACATTCCATTTTTTTGCTCATTTCTACCACCGTTCCCACCTTGTACATCATGCTCAAAGTTACTTTGACTTCCTTGGAATCCAACCATTGACTAAAACCAGAAAGCATTATGTGAGTAACAGTAGTCATAAAATCCTTTAAGTAATTTAATGACACCATATTTTCAATTTGAAACACCTTAGGATAAACCAAGGTCATTTATTCTCATCTTATATTAAAACCATTCAAATCGGTGTGTAAATTAAATGTAAATTATCCTAAGCATATCCATCGGGAGTGTCCTAACCAGGAGTGCAGCAAGGCCCATTATCATGAACTAGTTCCCGTTTGAGTCTAGCTCAAAGTAGTGTTTTTGTGTTTTACCCCTAGGTACATCTATGCCAGAGCCGTCTCTTCCTGCTCATATCCAAACAGGTTTGTATTTCTTGTAAAACTCACAAAATCTCTAAAATACCAAAATTTTAGGATGTTCTTCTACACTAATCCTCAAAGTCTATCTTAGTGCTATGTGATCTAATCAGAGTTTATATAAATCTTGTTTCCAAGGATTGAACTAGACTTCCTCTGATACCAAATATAAAGACCTGGCCCCAGAATCCCAGAGTCGGTGCATTATTACATATCATTGGCATGATCACAAAAGATAAATTCTCTAAAGACTGATTAGTTTAGTAGCTTTGGAAGTACTAGATACATTCATAAGGTTTACATTACATCATAAAATAGAAAACTACAACAATATTGTTCCCATAGACAACAGTGAGATACCGTATACTATCCCTACAAGTCAGTCTTAATATACTTCTTCACATCCTAGGAAAAATAAAACATAGAAAGTGGTGAGATCAGATGCTCAGTAAGGATAACAATATAGCGGAAAATTTCATAAATAAGCATAAAAATATAAGGAAATGTTTAAGTCTAAAACAAAATCCTTTTAAAATTGAAATTTAGAATAATATGGAAAAGATAAAATCATATAATTACATTTACATATTCACATTGATATTCTACTAGTAGAATAATCACATGCAATATGAATATCCAATTTCATAATGATGGAATGCATAATGCTAGACTTTCATAACCACATAGTCAAGGCCTTGTGCCAAGACTACAAATAAGATTTTGTCAAGGCCTTGTTCTAAGACACTAGTATGTATCATGAGACCTACTAATGCATCAAGGAGCTATATCAGGCTCCACTCATCACTTACTAGGTCTAATTCATTCCTCATATTAAAAGGTTGAAACATAATATGAACATTCGTATTAAAACATGCATACGAAATGTCAATATTTTAACCACAAACCGTGAATGGTATAAAAATAACACATCCACAGTCAAACATAACTCATTTAATACAATATATAAGATTTCATTATAATAGATCAATGTTAGTAGAGAATAATGAATGATATTGACATAGATGAAAATAATCACCAAAACTATTTGAGTTAAATATCCCCCTTTTTCTTGAAAACATTTTAAAGTCTCACTATTTATCATGAATCCATTTAAAATAGTTTTTTGAATTAGAGTGTCCCATACAAATTTGAAACTTTTAAAAGGAATTTTAATTTTAAAACATTAATGTCCATATAAATAAACCTTTAAAATTGTTTTTAAAACAAGACATTAGTGAGATAGATTAAGAATAATAAATGTTTAAAACATTTTAAAATGATATTTTAGTTAGAGTTCCTAACCAAAATAGAGACACTTTAATACAAATAATTGAGGTAATTAAAACATTATAATATCATGGGAATAAAGGGATTCATGATTAACTATGTCAAAGTACATTATATACACCATATAAAAGTGAATTGGTGTATAACAACAAAGAAGCCTCAATGGAATGTAAATTGAGATGAAATCTCTTCTAAAGACCGTATCCTTAGGTTAAGGATAAATCAATGAAATAATTATTTATGAACAATCTAAATACACTAAATATTATTGGATATCTATTGTAAATCAATCAGAGGACATTCACACATATTCTTGTAAAAACAACACCAATGAATTGGATGTTTAACTCAATAAATGGAGATTGAGTTAAAATTACTCCTATCAAGTTCATATCGATGACATGAGAATTTATGAACGGAGTGATTATGTGTATCAAATGTATATCCATAGAAATGGGAGTGGAAATTTCTCCACAAAAAATTAATAGTGATTCCACAAATAATCATGGAGTAAAATAATCAATGAAGTATGTGTAATGCCGAATGAGTGGAAATTGAAATTTGAAATTCCCTTACCAATTTGGTAACTTACGAAACATAAATCCCATGAAAGATAGATAATAAAATGAATATGTAATTAATCATAAATAAAAGTATATTACACAAAGAATAAAATCATTGGGTAGTACATACACCACACAAAAGGAAATAGTGACAGTATGTCATGAATCTCACGAAAATAGGATGTGATATGAAAACCCTTATTTGTTGTAATAAATCGAGTCATATGGAAAAAAGTTAATAAAAACAAAATAAATAAAAAAATACCATGAATATAAAAAGAATCATGAATATATATATATATATATATATATATCAAATGATAGTACACAATACACCACATTTAATAAATAAGTGGCGATCAATGGAAATCTCATGGAATTAAAAGTGAGTTAAGAAACCCCTTACTTTGTAATTTTCCTTGGTCAAGGCTAGGTTAACTTATAGTATAATGGTGAAATAATTGTTATTAAAATATACAAGAATCATATACATTAATATGTTATCATATAAATTAATATGATATCATATATGATCTTTTAATATTGATTTGTTAATAATATTTATTATTATCGTTGTTTTGGGTGTTAACTGATACATTTTCCTTTATATGCTTTGTTTCGTAAGTAGTGTTTGTTATGAATATGATGTATATTATTATTATTCACAATGATATTAATTATTTAACCATTAATTTTAATCATCTAATGAAAATAATTCTTGAATGGATACGATGGGGAATGAATCTCATCGAATTCGTGGAGACGGTAATCTGTATGTACGCATGAGCGACAATATCATTATTTTGATATTAAAATAACATATAATAAGATTGTATATCATATATACAGAATAATTATCATGTTATATTTATTATTTACATGAATTACACATCATTATTATTCTCATCTAGATAATAATGTACTGAATAACAATTACACCACAACGTGGAGACGGTTAGCCGTACATACACACGTATGGTGACATGTCATTCAAAGGATGAATAGAATAATGAATATGGTTGTACCATATTTATAATAACATCACAGTATATATGAGATACTATATTTATTATTTTATAATGGAAACAACAAAGAAATAGGAATTGGAAGAAGAAAGGAACTTCAAAGTGGTGATGAAATATTTAACTTCTCTTTGGGTTCTTCCTTTTTATTTGATCAAAAGGGCTCCTTAGGTTAGATTTATGACTAACAAAAGGCCTCTAGGATTAAGGTAGGATAGTTTAGAGGGTATTTGGGTAGAGTTTGGCTGATTCAAAAGGCTTTTAAGGGGTGAATTTGAGGGAAGGGGGAGTGCCCTTTTATAAGAGGGGTGAGGGGAACCTTAGGAAAAGCTAGAAATATTATTTTATAATATAGCATTTTCGGTTTATAATGGCTAAAAAATAAATTATTTAAAGTATAATGTGGGTATGGGTCGAAAACCACTCGTACAATAAGTTTTAGATAGGTTTGGGTGACTATATTAACCTTATCTTTTAGATTTAACTATTGGTTAAATAGTTTGACATTTACCATATCTCGTTGTATTTTTATATTTCATGGTTAATAAAGAAACTATATACATCCATGAAAAAACCAAGTGCTTGATTAATGATACAACTATTATTATATAATTATTTTGGTTGAACCTTATATTTTTAGGAATAGAATATCAATTAATAATATAATATTTCTTTTAAAAACACTTTTATGTCAATTTTGACACTATTTGGTATTTAGTTTTTTTTAATTTATAACAATAGTATTAATTCGAAAAAAATTCATTTAATCTACCATAAAAAGTCATATAAACCTAGAAAATTATTTTAATTCAAAAAATGTCACAAATTACATTTATTTGGATATTTATAATATGAATTATTTTAATATTTCATTAATAATGTAATCACTGCATCATCATTGTGTCATAAATAAATTCAATTATTTAAATTATAAAAAATATAAATAAAATACTATTATTTAGGAAATATTTTTAGCTTTATAATTAATATTTATAGTTGAATTTATCTTAAATTTATCCCTATATTAAAAAAATTTTAGTTATTAAACTTTGAATTTAACACTTTCAACTCTTCTTTGAATTAAATAATAATAAATGTCCTAATCTAATCCAAGTGGACCTAAAGGATCAAATTTTACTCATAAGGTTGTTTTTGGTCTAATTAAACTTATCTAATAGAATTAGTACATGTTTTAGTGTAATAATAATATCATTTTTACCTTTAACTAAACTATTTACTTTTAACCGTGGTAAATAAAAGTAAAAAGTTACTATTCACTAAAAATTATAATTATCTTATTGAACCACATTTTAATTAATGATATCAACCGTGTCTCCTAGAGTTTTGAGATTCAATTCAATGAAGTAGTAAAATTAAATTTTATTCAAATTTGCAAATACTCCTAGGAGGTGGGTAGAAGACGGTTAAAAAGTTCAATAAAATTTTTATATATCTAAAATTATTATAAACTAAATCCAATAAATTACATTGAACTTATATATGTATTATGTATCTATTTTGACCTAAAATAAATTTAAATAAAATAAATAATGATTTAAATAAAATTTTTGTTTTAAACTATAAGTTAGTGTTTTTCACTAGTCATAAAAAATTGAATGTTTTCAGAATAATACCAAAAATTAACCCTAAACTAATTTTGACATTCCGAATCCAAAAATTAAGTCCATTTTGAAAGATAAAATTTACGAAACTTCAAAAAGTGGGTATTACTATTCATAACGGCTAGTTTGATTGGTCGCAGTGTGTTAGAATCTCGAAGTTGCATACAATGCAATCTATTACATTATTTAAAGGGAAATATACCATAGAAGCTTGAGGTGTTACATAAATATTCATTCTTATGAGTAGTTTAAGGCACATTATGAGTTTTCCTCTTCACCAATGATCATACTGTCCACCTTGATGAAGTAGTAGTCTCTCAAATCTTTGTCGATATGGATAATTCTAGACCATTAACACTAGGGTTATTCTTCATTTTTATGGTTTCAACAGTGCCCCCCATGACATATTATATCCATTTCCATTATGGTTCTTTAGGAGAATTAACATTCATGTTCATTCCATTCTGTTTTACAAAAAGAGTATTCATTATTGGACAATGGGTCACCTGAAATATATCCTTAATGATGAGACCGCTCTATCATCATGTTCTATTTCCACCTCATTACAAGACATGCATGATGTGCACTGGATTTGGGTAATGTGGTTACTACATCATTGGATACACAAAAGTAGTCTAGTGTGGACTTTTATGAGATACTTTTCTCAATATGAACCTTGTCTTGGGATCTCCTGACTTACCACATGTTCCATACAATCCATTTAACTTTGAATCCCAAAATGAGTGACCTTAAGTTCATCATGGAAATATAATCAAGTATATCTTTATCAACCCTTTGACAATGGTTTTATCTTATTCCGATGATCTTTGAAACTCTATTTCCTCACCATTTTCATCCCCATCCAGCTACTCTGTATTATCACATGAATTTGAGGAATAGTATCTCATTAATGTCTGTGGAGTTTTTTCAGAGGAACATAATATATCATCCTCATTCAAATACCTCCCATGGATCTTCTATAACTATTTCATTAATATAATATCATACCAACATTGCATATTCCTATAATACATCTCACTAACAATGTAGTGCATCACTAGGGATTGAACCTCCAACTTTGGATGCTTCATCCTTAGTTGTAGAACTTCTTTGAACGCTTATCCAAGATTTATTCAATATATCCCATAATAATCAGATTTTTATATAATAATATTATCATGATATGTTTTCATTGAAAACTAGTGAAAAAACAAGTCACATGTATTTTCATTAATCTCATTCATCATCTTGAATGCATGTGAGTGTGGAACTTGTGTAAAAATAGATTTCTGTTGATATAAACTATAGGAAAAATGTTATATATTAAAAGTTACAGACCCTAAAAATGTTCTTATAAGATAATATTTTATGCATACATAGCTAGGGTGTGTGAATTCATTACTCCCAAATCCCAGAACCTTAGTATTCGGCTCTTCTAGAAGCGCAACATATAAATGTAATTTCTTTCTGCTTCTGATCATTTCATTACTACTAATATTATTTATGGTGATAATTTTTTTCATGTTATTTTAGTATGAACAATTGTGATGCCTAGTTTTTAGACACCATCTGACCTGATCATTATACGTTCAACCTGAGGAAATTTCCATGGCATGTGTGTAGTGATTTAAACATCATTGTGGATAAAAAAGAATAGAAGGGATGGGTGGACTTCCCCAAAATCCGATCCATGTTTTTGTATTCCTCATGGAAAATAATGGAATTATATATATTGGATATTTGGGGGTTCCTTTAACCTGGTGTAATAATTAAATAGGGGGTAGTCATACATATTTTATTCTTGATTCATGTCTTTAGAACGTCCATGCCTTCTCCATCTACACTCAAATTAAAGAAGTTCATATTTTTCATAGTCTGTTATATCACTCAACAATGCTTGTAGTAATTTAACTCATAAAAGATACATGGGATTCTATTAACTTTTATCATCACTAGGATGAGGCTATGACATACTGTTAGGTAGTGTGGCAGTGGTTGACTATTCTAATACATTGATTCTCAGTTATTATAGTTCACAATAAACTAAGACTTATTAAAGGTTATATTCATTCCTAGATAACAAAAAACATACCTATTCATTGGAAAAGGATGTCATCAAAATGGAAATCATTAAGATCAAGTCTATTCTGAAAGAAATGGAACAATACCATTTTTGGTGAGCATGTATATATAAAGAACACAATTTAGGAAATTATTATTAAGAAAAAATTATTGGACCATGAAGAAAAAAACCATAAATTTTGTTGTTTAGGATGAAAAAGTATGAACTTCATCAATTATTGTATTAATGAAAAGATTCATTTAAAGAGAACAACTATTCTCTTATAAAATAGATCTAATATGAAACATCATGAATTGGTGTGAGGTATAGCCAATTCTTACATAAAATTTCATTTTTAATGTTCCAACCCCTTCATGAAAAGAGGATACCAAAAGGACCATGAAGGTATTTTCAATTCCATCCCTATTATGGTTTTTGATATGGACAAAAAATTACTATAATCCCTTTAAGAATAGACGGAGGTTCACAAAGATATGGGTTTTTAAAACCTTGAAAGTGCTCTAGGCCTAGATGGCTTCCTAGGATATTTTTATTGGGCCACTTCCAATTCTACTATATTTTATTTGGTTCATGTGGTGCAAGAATTATTCCATGGTGGAAGTCTTCATCCTATTTCTTGTATAACTATGCTTGTTATTTTTCAAAATATTAAAGACTAAAACACTATTTATCACTATTGAACTATTAAAATGTGTAAATTCCCTTACATGTTATAGTATAGTGTCTTCACTAAAATAATGTCAATTCACCTTCCACATTGAATTTCTAATGACCAACATGGTTTTGTCAAAGGGAGGTTAATTCATAATATTATTGGTCCATCTAAAGATGTGGTCTGTGATATAAATCAATATGCCCATAGAGATGTTATAGAAATCAAGTTTGAAATGGGAAAAGCCTATGACAGATCCAAGTGGAACATAATTCTAATGGTGTTTTCATATATGGGATTATATTATATGGACTCAAATATATTATTTATATGTTACATTTACTCATGAATATTTATACCCTTCATGGGAAAATAGTTAATTTTTTCAAATAATTCCATCATCTTATTAATGGAGTCACACTCTCCCCCATGTTAATCATTAATGAGGATATAATCAATTACATCATCAATAATATCATCTTAATAGGTATCATCATTAATTTTCATTATAGGTATCACATATTTGGAATTTATCATCTTCTATTTTCAGAAGACACTATTGTTATATCAAGTGCCAATAATAGATCCATTCTTAGCACCAATGATATCTTGTAGTAATTATAAAAATTGAGTAACCTACTTGTGAATAAATAGAAAATTAGAATAAATATATTAATAGAATGAATAGATGTGAGGGTATAAGGATTATAGATTAGTATAAACATGAACATCATAATCTTTCCAATAAACTATCTAGATTCCCCGATATCCTTAAGTCGACTCTGTATTCATCAATTAAAAAATATTCAATTAGATCACAAGCCATATCATGTATTAGAAAAACTATTTCATTTATTTAAGTTTATGGTTTTCCCTAATTAATAGTTCTATATCATCCAATATATATTAATTTTCATTCAAACCACAATATCCTAGAATGGGCCTTTATAACATCTGGAATATCCTAAAATAATTCATATGGGAAGAAAGTTAAAATAGAAAACACCATTGGGATTCATGGTGTATGATGGAAAGGTCGTTAAGGGATGGGGGTATTAATATATGTAGAATCTCCTTAATAATGTAGCATCTATATGCAATGTTAATGTGACTGTTTATTGAGGGTCATAAGATTTGTGGAAGGCATAAGATTAACAAGTATGGGGGATATGTAAGTGAAAAGAGGAAGGCCTTTACATGTAATTATTATGACCCAACCCCACATATTTACATCAAATTCCATATAGATTGAGGAGTGGGTAGGGTGATGTTAATTTCTGAAACCATAATAGGGTCGGAACTATGTTTGATTTTTAGGGATGGCCTACTATAGAAATATATTTTATGAAATAGATATTCTGGGATTAATACATCCTATTATAGATGTGAACCAAAATTAAATATTTGACCTCTAAAAATTACACTCTAGATAGATAAATGTGTCATCTTAGTCTATTCCTTGGGTGGATACTCAGTGAATGATTTCTATGAAATGTTGATAGATCCAAATAATATTTAATACTGGTGTGATGTCAATGGTCTATAAAGATTCCAACAAAATTCAATTTACATTGGTGAAAATGTGGAATCATTATCTTCCTATAGATGATGATATTAAACATATCAGCATTAACAACATTTAAAGATGATTATATAGTAGGGATCAATGGAATGAAACTTTAAGTAACCTATTTTTAAAGGGGAATAGTTTGGTATTTAGTGAACCCTCACTTGAGACTTTAGTAGACGTCCTCTTAAAGATCCATAAACTATTTATTTTCTTAGTTGTTGGTCATATGGAGTGGGATACCATTGTCCAATATGTTTTTGAGATCATTGATCCTCTCGGAGGGATGTGGGTGCATCCGGAAGGTAAGAATTAAATCCTCACACATGGAGATCTAATGCACTAGAGAATCCCATGATTTCAGAACCATAATATTTTGATTCATTTGATTTAAATTATAATGAAATATGAAAATTACCCTTCTCATAGTTCTTTTCTCACTTTCAGACCCCCCCACAAAATTGTTCTTTGAGACACTAAGGGGTGATGGGTCCTATAGTATACACACAATTCTAGACCTAGGATAACCATGTCTGGTTAGTAATAATGGTGGTCTGGAAGGGTGGTGGAACTCTTCATGATACAAGGGGTTCATTTATACCTCCCTTTACTGTATAAATTGTTTATAGGGAAACCCTCAAAGATGAATCCAATGTGATGCTTAATTTGCTCCTTCTGTGCAATCCAAAAAATATTAGTCTTGTGGTATTTGAAACAGAATCTATTACTATACATAACTGTTGTTATGGATCTGTTCCAATACTCTAGTCCATATTCTATATTATATATAAGTGCAAGGGACTCATCAACAATAACCTGGACATACTACACACATGGACTGATGGAGACCATATTGACGATTTTCATTCTTCTAGGGTAGCCCTAGGTGTGAGAATCACTAGTTTTATTTTTCATATTTTGGATATTTTCACCTTAAAACATGATCTGACTTAGATGGGAAACCATCTAGACTCATTAAATAAATCCTTGATAGTACTATTTTCCTATTTTTTTGTGTCACGTTCCTGTGCCCTCTTTTTAAATGAAACATTTTTTTAAAATTCAATAAAAATAATAATAGTGTATTATAAAAATAATACTCATATATCAAGAACCCATTTTAGGATCTGGCTAAAAATTTATTAATAAAAATTTCATTAGATCCATTATATGATAATGAACAATGTGAAAGAAATAATCTGTAACTATGCATAAGGTAAGTGACATGATACTCAGTATCCTTAAGTCATCGAGTGTAGATTCATTCCATAAAGGCGACTACTGATGTTGTATTATGATTCTGTAAGGCTATGAGTTTTATAATTTTAACATAATATCTAAATTTAATCATGTTGTTTGACTGATAAAAATGGATATAATGATACTAATCTTTGTGTAGGTTTACCATCATTTTCTTCCCACATATTGAGAACTCCCCATACTAATAACCATCCTGTTATGGTCCACCTAACATGAAGGCCATTAAAAACCTCTAATAGTATAGTTAAAAAACTAACAGGGAGATCAAAATAATACAATCCTAGGAAAACCTCTAGGGTAAATATTTGAAATCATATAACAAATATGTGATCAAAATTAAACATGGTAACATGTTACTCTATAAATATAATAGAATCAATAATTATTAATGTATGTCATGTTATATAAACACCAATATTCTATCCCACTAAGTTATTAAAAAAATACAAATAAACATTATATCAGCAAAACATGAATATATAGAAGCCCTAAGAGGTATGTAACTTCCTACCACAATGTTATTGAGGATGAAGTACATGGTTATCATTGATTACTGAATGAAAATGTTGTAATAACGTATAAAATGAGTTTACATGTCAATGGATTACTAACTTGGGTTCAGGTTAAAATAAAGAGGTTTAGAATTGAGACTCAAGATGATTGCATGTCCTGAATGATGGTTTTTGAATAACAAACAATATGGATTCCATCAACCAAATTTTTTTTGAGGTATGTCAAAGGAGAGATCACCAATTCTCTAGATTTATTATTAACTCAAGAAAAGATTTTTAATTCATCAACAATTCATGGTATGATCATCATGTGGTTCCAATTATCATCGATCTACCATCAATCTAGTAATGTATATGTTATTCATGTTTAGAATCAAGAAAACAAGATCTAGTTTTTATCGTTCAATGATAACATACCAAGAAACATTCACTATTTTCATGAATTATAGCTCTGGTCAATGGGGTTTATCATTTACATGTTGAATTCTCCACAAATATTTTATGTAATAATCAATATATTATCGTATAATCATTAATATAACATCAATAATATGATTATAATGTTCATTCATAAGAAAAAACAATATACAATGTTTATTTTTCAATGGTAAATCATGATTCGATAATGAAATGTCATCAACACTATTGATCCTTCATCGATATATAAAAAAATTAAGAATTACCCATTATATCAATATATAAACCATATATCCATCATGCATATATGATCATCTTTAATGGACGAAGAAGGACATGGTATATAATACTTAAATCTCAACATTCCATCATTACAGGATCTATTAAAATAGAGAAAAGAAAAGGGAGAAGAATGAAGATTCCCGATTAATCATAAAGAGTTAAAAGTTTATAATAAGAGCATTAGTTAAAAATTATGTGTTCGAGGGTGACAAAATGTCTTCTGTATAAACAACACATCCATAACTAATTATACCACTGGCCTATGTTCATCAACCAATTAGTGGGCCTCACTAAATAGAAATTGGAACCACATGCTAGCTGTTGTACCTTATAGAACCATATAGGTAATTCTAGTGACACCATTAGGTTAGTATCACCCCACCTGTTAGCTGGTGGGATCTATATAATTAGTCAGACCCAATGGAATACCTCCCTCTATCTAGTGGTTTCCACCAGCTTGTCGGTGGTTTCGTTCTATAAACCAACAAATAATAATTTCCTCAATTTTATCTATATTAAAAACTCAAACATTTAACCTTATAAAAAAATATCAAATTATCCTATAATAGTGAGGAAGTAATAAAATAATGAATAATTTTTAAGGATAACATCACTTACTTTGAATCAAAGAGTGGATGTCACACTTTTCCTTTAGAAATTTACTGAAATAATTATTGTTACACTTATTTTCATCACTGTATACTATCCAACATATGAAAGTGTGTATTTAGGAAAACATGAAATTTTTATATTCCATTTCGAATCATTTTATTCAGTGTTGATATTTGCTATAAAAAATTTCAATAATATTTTTAATATTTTCTAATTATTTATTAATTTATTTACCAATGTTTTATTTTCCTCAAATAATATTTAAAGGAATATTTTTTTTTCATTTTCAAAATGAGATAATTATTTTACGAAAGTTGTGAATAGAATAACAATTTTAATATATATGGAATGGATGTAATTTCAAAGAATCCTGACTACTCAATTATTTGGATCCTCTTTTACATATGTTCATGATATTTTTAGTGAAAATTTTTACACAATATTTTGGATGTTTCTAGATTCTATGTAAGTTATTTTAAAATTGAAACTGGATTTTTATTATAATATATTTTAGAGATATTTTAAATCCATTTTTTCATATATGATAATATCTATCAATGGTTCTTATGATTCACTGGTTATATGTTCCTATGATATAATACTTATTAATTTTATGGTTATTTTATGAAATATTAATGAAACTTACTTTAATTTTTATGATATAATCGATAAGTAAAAGATAATTATTTTCAAAATATTGTGGAACACATATGAATGGATTTTGATTATGAGATAGTACAATCCATTATGGACCTTTAATAAATTAATTAAACATTAATGTGTTATGATCTCAATGGGTATATTTTTTGTGAAACCAAGTCCAAAAGAAGGTATATGGGAGATTATCCCAATCCTAATTATGGTACATTGGTGGTTATGCTATGATTGACATTTACTCAATTCCAAGTTGAGTAACCTTGAAAAAATCATATATTATTATTCTTATGTGAAACTTATGCCACAATTTTATGACATGATCTAATGTCAATGTTATACTCTCATGGCTCATATTCTGTGATTCCGTTGTGATTTCTTCCATATGAACTATAAATTCAAATATAATGACTCATGATTAAGACCATTGAATAATTTGGTATAATTTGGAAATACAAATCTCATATTATCATACCTTTATCTGCATGTTAATCTTGAAAATGATCATTGATTTTAATATCAATTTTTTACCCTCAATGAGCTTATGATATTACACATTATTCAATTTCATTTTCCCCATGTTACGATAAATAATTTTTTGTTTAATATTTCTAAGAAGTGTGCAATATCTGAAGATCACTGTGGGGGGTTCTAATGATAATTTTTTACATGTTTTTTTGTATTAGAGTTTCTAAAGATTGTAAAAATTTAAAATTATAATGTATAAACTTGTTATATATAATGAATATTCATCTAGTAATATTTTTTAATTATTTAAAAAATAATAGGGTTACATCAGTGATTCCACAACCCTATAATGTGATTTAAATGGTGAGATAGTATCTTGAATAAAAAAAATTAAACATCATGATTATGAGGGGAAGAGAAAATTATAATTATATTTTACAGTGAATCATTCATTATATAATATTATTAATGAACTTATTTTTTGTGAATCTATTTTATGTTGTATGTTTAATAAACCTTATATATTTTATTATAAATACAATGGATTTTTCAAATTGACATGATTTTTTTTGAAATTTTAGATCAATGATAATGATGATAATGAGAACAAGATAAAAAGATAATAAGAGAATAAATAGAATGAGATTCATGTCGGCCCGACACTTAATCATATTTAACCTTGTTCTACCACCTGGATTCCCTATGTTGATTGTTCTCTCGTCATTGTCTACTCATGACTCTCATGTGTCTGATGATTTTTGAAACTCTTTAGTTGTGTTGAAACTGAGTGCCTCATCCTTATTTCAGTCAGAACGAGATCCACTCATTATTTTCGAAGATGTGTTGTCAAGAACTACTACTTTTTGTGCTGAATCATGGAGGAACAATGTAATAATTGACGGGCATGCCACATCATTGTGGGAAAATCAGGCATATTTATCTCAATGTGATGATGTTAATAGTGAATCATAGATTCCATATGTTCATAATGATGTACTTGTAGCTATGAATTCTGCGGATGTGTCACTGTGAGAATCATGGATGGATCCGGCAGTTTTTCAAGGTGATGATGGCATTGGGTCGAAATCCTACATTGAAGCAATGAAATTGATTTCAAGGATAAATCTATATGGAGCCTATTCCTTGTCTCTTCCCAAAAAAAAATTATCCACAAAAAATTATTTATAAATGTTCATCAGCTAACATTGAATCCGAAACTATGTAATTTGATAAGAGAATGTCAATTGGGAAAAAATATCATTGATTTCATGAATTGTTTTTCCTAAGGGTGAACAGCCAAAGAAGATTGATGATTTGATTCAGAAAACCTCTCATTCATGGAGTTTCTCTAAGTAGAAATGTGTTTCTCTTGGTCAAGGTTTTTTTCACAACTTATGTCCTTCAGATGACTTGAAGCTTCATGCTTGGAGTAATGAGACCATGTTTTTGATGCTTGGATTGCTCTACATAAATTAATAGTTTTATATTTTAATGTATCGCATGCATGAAATGAATTTTTTTTGGATTTGGATTTGTCTTTATGAACTCAATTGGGTCCTTTGGAGTCAAAATATTTTTCCTGACATTGGCACAGAAATTGGGACTCCTATTCTAATTGATAAAGAGACTGAGGATGTTTGGTTTGGAAAATTTTCCAGGATTTTAGAGGAGGTTAACCTCAGCTCAACTCAGATTGACATGCTAACATGGCCTACTCCTTATGATCACATCCAAATAGATGTTGACAATAAAAAAAATACTATTTTATACAATAAATTTATTACTTTAAGAAATTATTGGGATCTATATCAGAATAATTTTTCTTCTGAGGAATGTGGGATGAGAGGTCATCTTGTAAACCATTTTTTATGAATGTAGAATATGAAGGATTCATGTTTGTAAAATCCCACTATTTCACTTAAATATTCAGTTCCCATTGTGGAAAATGTGCTAATTGCTGGGAAATCCGATTCCCATGTGTCACACTAGGAAGGAAGAGGACTATAGGTGGGTGTTTCTCTAGAGACAACTCATTGTGTCCCCTCAAGCACACAATTTAATTTACCATGGGATGTTACCTCAGATAGGGAAAACCCTACACAATATCCATGATTGATATAAGGCCCCAGCCTTAAACATTACAAAATAATGAGATAATTTGATAATTTTACTTTAATTTACATTGAGAATCATTTCAAGTTTATAGCTTACGAGAATTAGATCATAACTTATGCATAATATATTTAATATTACATGTAGACACTTCTACTCACTATAAATTTTTTTAATTAAACAAAAAATCGTTAAAACAAAACATGAAATCATTTCATGTTTTAACATCATAACATTTCCTTGATCCCATCCTTGACCTTATTCTTATATATGTCTTGTGAAAAATATTTCAGAACATGGGATAAGAAAAAAAAACATAGTAATGGATACATAAAGAAATAAAACTATAAGTCTAGGGATGACATGAAAACCACTCAAACATTATCATAAAGTAATACTTTTCATCTCTAGGAAGTAGTAAATATAGGTCTCCAAATATAAGCTCATTGATCAGAAATTTTTTCAACAAAATATTACTATAATTCTCATAAAAAGAAACATATAGAAAATAAAGGTAACTTTGGATATAAACATTCTGAAATGGAATAACCCTATTGTCGACTTCCACTCATATCGCTAAATAGAATAGCCAAATGACCGAATTCCATTCCCAATGCATTAGAGGTTATAATATAAAAACACATCCTTGGTTTATAAAATAATAAACCACTATATGGTTTATCACATAACCACCCATCATTTTTTTATCGTGTTACCACCTATAAAATTTCCAAGTAACATTATATAATAATAACCCACATAAAAATTGAAAATATTAACATTTCACTAATAGCATCTTATTTTCAATCAGAAGAAATCATTTCACGATATTGAAAAAATCAACACATTTCAAAAAAAAAATCAATACAAAAAAAAACCAAAATGGAATAAGTGATTTTTTTTAAGTTTAAAAACATTATTTCTTACAGAGGAAGCCATATAAGGATTACGGTAATAGAGAGTTCACTATTGCAACATAGGGTAAAAACATTCCTTTTTTCATTTAGTTAAATGATTCATAGAAAAATAGAATCCCTTTGAATGGAATTAACTGTCAAATGGTTATAAAATACACTCTATAAAATAAAGAGGTGTTTATTTTCAAAATATTCCTCAATGAAAAAATATTGTTACATAGTCCTTTATAAAGATCATTTTGTTAATCAAATAGATTTATTATGTATATTGTCCATAAATCCACATAATTGAAGTATAAATAAAAGATAAGATATAAAAATTCATTAATCACATAATCAGATCATGACATAGTTGCAAATAAAATGAACAACCCAAAGAATGTAAATTGGGTTAATAAGTTCCCTTATAAAAATTCGACAGACTAACGACGTCACTTAAGAATTCAGAAAATGAGTTGATAAGAGAGAAAATGATCTCTCATAACTAGGACATAAAATTTATAGAAATAAGGATTTATAATAAAATATCCCAACTTATGAAAAATAGAAATTAAATTAAATAACATTAAAAATGTTTTTGACTAAAAGAGAAGGATGAACAGTTCATTTACCTTGAGTCTGACTTGTCTTGTTCGTTCTTTATCTTCTGGAATAACATAATTAAGTTGAATTATACATTCTTTAGTAACTATTTCATGATTATTATTATTTTATATTTCTTATTACATTATTATAACAATTTGATAATTATTCATGTTCATATTGGTTGTTTTGTCGATGTTTGGTACTTGATTCAAAAATCAACGTGTTATAATTTAAAATTTTAATTTTGGTAAAAAGTACATTATCTCCCAAATAGTATCAATGATTTAGATATCATATATATCCAGTATATATATTTATTTATAATAGTACATAATATTAGGATATATGAAAGGAAATTCACCATTAATGGAGACAGTAAGTCGTATATACTCATTAACTCTACTTTCAATTCTTTTTCAAATTTAAATAAATGAAAAATAAATGATACATAGGTATATTTTAATAAATATATAATATAATATTATATATATGTTACATAAGTTAATTAAATCCATATTTTCTACACTCCATGTATTGCGTGAATGAGTCATATCACTTTGAGGGGGTGGTAGTCCGCACTTCCTCAAATGAAATTATCATATTTACAAATCATGAAAAGCATAAAGGTATTTATGAAAATAAAAATTATAGTATCACATAGAAAATATAAATATTATATATATTATATATAAGTACAGTTCCATCATAATGGCCACCATGATAGGTGGTAGGGGAAATCAGACAATCATCATTTCGTGAGGCAATAGTTTGCTGTACACAGAAATATAATGTTCGTATTCATTGGATGGAGGTGTGTGTAAGTATAGTTCAGATACAAATCATTAAAACATCTTAGTATTTTTATCATACTGGTTTTTTTATTAAATCAATGAATAATAATAGAATATATGGTGAAGATGTAAAATAAAAGAAATGAGATTTTGTGAGGATGCTACCTGTAAAACATGAAACTCCATTTGATTTGAGAAAAAAAGATTTCTTGAATTTACTTCTAACTAAAGTAAGGATTGTACGAGTAATGGAGGGTTTTTGGGAGATTATTTGGATAGATGTTGGATAATTCAAGGGTATTGAGAGGTTTTATTAAATGGGTAGAGGTGATGCCCTTTTATAAGATTGAGGAGGGGAAATTTATGAAGGTATTAAAATATTATTTTATTATAAAGAGGTATTTTATTTCAAATAGCCCCAAGGTAAATTATTTCAAATATAACATGATTTTTGGTTGAAATCCTATCAAATAATAGGTCTCATACAAGTCTAGATCTCAATTTTAACATTATCATTTAGCTTTAACCCTTACTTAACTAATTAGACTCTTACTATGTCTTCATATATATTAATACAATATGGTTAATATAATTACTATAAAATTCCAATCGAACCAAAAGTGGTACATTAATGAAAATTTATACATTATATATTTCATTTGGATTAATATTATATTTTTAGGAAAATTATATACTTTAATAAAATAGTATTGGTTTTAAAAAGGCATTTAGGTAAATTTTTATACTATTCATATCATGAGTTTTTTAAAATCCCTAAAAATTTTATTTTTTCATAAAAAACATCATTAATTAAAAGATAAAAAGTCATAATAATCCTTAAAATTATATTTGGGCATAAATAGTTTCAAAATAAATTTATTTTATTATCTATAATTCATTTTTTAAATCATTCATTAATAAGGTAATCACTACATCCTCATTGACTCATAATTATATTTTTTTATTTGATGTATTAAAATTATAAATAAATTACCATACTGTATGAAATATTTCTATCTTTTTAATAAATATTTATAGCAGAACTTATCACTTATATAACCCAATATAATATTTTTACTAAAATATACAATTTTTTGTTACATTTTTCATTACTTGAAATTATTTTTATAAAGTTTCATTTTCAAATCCAAGTGGCTCCATGGGGTCCCAAAATCGACCCATAGATTCCAATGGACTTAATTATCTCATTAAATTGGATTAGGACACGTTTTAAGAAATTTTAATATTATTTTAATATTATTTTTTACTCTTATTTTTCATATTTCCCCTTTAACCATGGTAAATAAAATAATTACTAATGTTACTATTCAAAATGTCTAGAAATAGTAGGTTCCTATTTACACAATTTGAAACTCATAATTCCAAATATAGAATTAATTTCTCCCAATTCAAATCACAAAATTGACAGAAACTAATTTAAAATTAATTTTCATTGTCAAAACCAAAAAACGATTCTTTAAGAAATAATAACTATCAAAATATTGACATGTGTTTATGTTTAATTTAAAATTTAAATTACTTCTAGAGAAAAAAATTGGATTAAGTGATAAATATATAATCAAATTAAACTTTAAAACCAATTAAAATTATAATATAACTGTATAAATAAATAAGATGAAAAGGAACTTTTGACTTAAAATGCGGTATTTTCACTATTCAATAAAAATGAACATTATAAAAAATTACCAAAACTTTATAAAATGTAAATTTTGATGTCTCGATTCCATAAAAAAGTATATTTTCTCAAATAAAACTTATAAAAGACATAAAAACTAGATTTAAAAAGGGCTCTCCATCAAAAAGTGGTAAAAAAGAGTTTTAAAATAATTAGAGTATTTAATGCTTAAAATCAGATTCATTCTTATTTGAAGCCTCTAAATTTTTTTGGATAACTGTAAAGATATTTAAAAAAACTTGTACAATAATATTTTAGTTAGTTATTTTAATTATTTCCAATATAATGGCTAGGCATTAACTACCATTTAAAATAATAATAATATTATATTATATTTCATATAATTAAAGTAGTGTGCAACCTAAGTTTTCCAAGAAACTCGTTCTAGCGTGTTGAGTAAACTATTTTAAAAAATAATCCCATTTAATGTAAAAATAATATCTTATTCATAAGTATTAATATAAATAAAAAATTATTATTCTATAAATACTTGTGTCATTAAATCCTCCCCCCTTTAAGAAATTACATCCTCACAATTTTAAAATGCAGATTGGAAACATCATTGAATATCCAACTGTAGAAAAAGATCCAATAAAAAAATTACATTAATATAAAAAAAAGATAATTTAAAAAGTTTACCCTATAAAACATATCCTAGGATTTAGTGAAAACATTGATATGGAAGGTAAAACTAACCATCATTTTCTGATGGAGATTGATAGAAAACATTTTTTGGAGAATGTTAACAACAAGAAAACAACAAACTTGTGATGGTTTAAACAATATTTCATTTCCCAGCAGAAAAATTAAATAGACAACATTTTTGTTTGATGTTCTTTTTCATAATATTATAGAATTTATATATTATAATGACTAAGAAAATAAGTAAATATACTTACTTTTCAAGTAGAGTTTCATCCATTAATAAAATTCTACCAAAACTCATCATTCCTCATAATGATGAGTATTCATGATGACATGATCATACATAAAGTTCTAGAATAAACTTATAGAGAATCACATATTCCACAGAAGATGAACTATATATTTCTTTATCTTTAATCATTAAAAAAAATGGTTAGTACGAGATCAAATAATCCCCAAAAGGATAATTCTTTATAAAAATAAATACTACTCTTAATCTCCAAAAGTCAACAAACAATACCCAAAGTTTGGAAAATACCATTTAATACCCAAATTTCCTTAAATTGCTTCAAAAAAATACAAACAAATATTGATCCCAAAACTAATAAGAATTTTATCACATACTCTTCCACAATAAATCTTAACATTTATTTCCAAATATATTCGACTACTCTTAAATAACATTGTTAAAATTAATTAAGCTAATCGCATATTTTCCATGATATGTTAAACGTTTCCATAAATAACCCAAATCTTTATATGTCTCTATTAAAAAAATTGATTCTTCCAAAATACGATTCTACAAATACGCCTCAAATGATATCCCAATGTATTATATTTTCCTTAGGCTTATAGTGTTCCCAAAAAAGAGAATGTCATTACAAATAACATTTATCATGTAATCACCAAATCATTTTCCCATTGATAAAACATAAGTTCCCAAAATCTACTTATTATTATTATATAAAATCATTTAACTAAAAGAAATTAGTCTTACTAACTAAGGACTTTACGTAGTCTAGTGGTGGGAGATAAATCCTTATCAGACATTGGTTGTGGGTTCGATTCCTGAAGCTTTATCTGATGTGACAGGTTGTCTCATGGTATGTGTGTTTTCATTTTTCACAAACCATATATTAAAAAAATGATATAAAATACTTAAAAATATCCTTAACATTTTTGAACCTCAATGTTTATTTCATACCTCAAATTTTTCATTCCAAAAACTAATAAACCTTAATTGCCTCAAATTCAGGGATCATATAAATCATAATGGCTCATTATAACTATATCAACAAAAAAAGACAATTCTCCATCAATTATCATTTTATATAAAAACATAAGTGTTAAAAATAATTGAATTCTTCCAATGTAATCCCATCATAAATACATTTGACCATATCATCATCCATAGATCCAATAGAACCATTTGATTCCTAAAATGTAGAAATCATAATATTCAAAAATTCTTCATGACCCTTTGTCCATTTTTTCCATATTATTCTTTTATAGTTTTTTCTTACAAACAATATCAGGAATAATTTCTTATGATTTAAATAATTTAAAAAAAATGAGCTAATAAATAATCAATAACATCAATGATAATTTTCAATTTTCCCATCTTTAATGGGAATGTCATAATGTATTGGTAAACAAATATGTGTATGGTCATGCTGATCTGATTCCCAAACCTTATTTGTAGGAAATCTATTTGTGTAATGAATATTAACAACACATTTAAAACATTTAATTGGTCCCTAAAAATGAACTTTTTTCCATTCTCTAGAGACAACTAGATGCTTCCATAGAAGTTTATTTCTTTATGACCATCACTTCCACATATATAACATCTTTTCGTCCCATTGGTGAATTTTCATAGGTGTTTCTTTCCACATCATTGAAAAATAGGTTTTTGAATATTCTTACCTTTATGATTATTACTTGAACATCTCATGGGTTTTTTTTCTTTCATAGATGGTTCCTTAGAAAATCATCCATGTTCAAGTGGTCAATAATAATTTTTAATATTTTGTTAAGAATGACCACGAGATTTTTCATAGTCATTGTCATTTTATTCAGTAGCTCATTCAGAAAACTGTCACAATTTTCTTCACATCCCTTGTTACTTTGGTACCTACAAGATGTAGACATTTACTCAAAAGCCAAATAGGCCCGTGTGATTATATAAGTAAAATCACCACATACTATCTTATGATGAGGATAAACACTAAGATATACTGATTCAAGTTATAATAAACTAATTCAAAAACAACTACAACTCTTTCTCATATGATAACCACTATGGTTATATGAAACATTTCACTTATGCTTAAATAACACCCTAACCACTATAATTAAATAAACCAAACTCTGATACCAACTATAAGGCCCCATCCGTAAACATTACATAATCAAGAGATAAGTTGATAGTTTGAAATTAATTCACAAAAATGATCATTATAGTTTTAAATATTTATATAATTGGATCAAAACTTATACATATCATCTTGAATATTACAAGTAGACTATTATAATCACTGTCTATTATATCATTAAACAAAAACTCTTTAAAATGAAACATGACATCGTTACATGTTTGAATAGAATAACATTTACTTGATCCCATACATTACTATTTTCTTATTTATGTCTTGTGAAAAACATTTTAGAACTTGGGATGATCATAAAAAACTCAGTATGGGATAGATAATGTGTAGAGACCCTAATCTTTACATACATGGACATTACATTACTTTTTCTTAATACTTAATACATAACAAAAACACACACTCAAGGATCGTAATAGTTTAGTGTCTTTGGAAACTCAGAATATAATCTTCTAATCGTGGTGAAAGATCTTCAACATCTCACATAAAGATCTTCCTTTTTTTCCCTAAAACCTTTCTTTATATCCTAGGGAAAAGAAAACATAAAAGTGTGAGCTCAAATGCTCAGTAAGGGTAAACAAAAGAAATATCTATCACATCATTTTCATAAGAACATAACATTTTGGAAATCTTAACCTGCAAAAGAGAGCATAATTTCACAACATGGGATAAATCATAGTAGTGAAATGAAATCCCAATAATCATAACTTAAAACATGAAACGTTGTGTCATACACACATAATCATATAGAATCATATCTTATTAGTCCAGACTCTTTTCCAAGACTATCTTAGTGGACAAAGTCCATTTCTGAACCGAGTCACCCTCGTTTCAGTCCTGTTTCACTGAACCTGTATAACCTACCGTTCCAGCCATGTCTATCTCATGAGATATAAAATCTTTACCCAATGCATTGGAGGGAGATATAGGTCCCACCCATCTCATAATGATATCATTCTTATGTGTTCCACAAATTCATAAATCATACATCATTGCATAACCCATGTAATAAAAATGGGAATCTTAAACATCGTGACATCATAAAACAATTCATATAAGATAAAGGAATTCATAAAGATATAATTACATCACAACATAATCAAATCAATGTAATAATAGGGATAAAAACAGAACCCTTTATTATCTTAGATGGAAAATAAATTTGATAAAACACTTGAACTCCATTCTTGAAGAAAAATTTCCTTTCTACTTCAATTTTTTTTCCTTTCTTAACATGTCATACAATTGTAAACTAAAATAAGTTAATTAAAATTAAACATGAAAACATGTAAAGGAAGCTTCTTGGAAATAATGTTTTAAAAATCTATTCATGCCATATAAGTTAAAAAAATCATTCTTCATACTTTTTTCAGAAAAGTCAAAAAGTACCTCGTACGAAAAACGACAAAAGATTCCTTTCACATCATTTAAAAAAAACTCACCAAAGGGAAAATTGGATTTTAAAAATTTTAGGTGGATGGAAATAACATTACATATTGAGGAAACATGGATTTTTATGATAAAATACACCCCAGTAAATGCCAAAGTATAAACAATCTCGGATAAAAATGAGATTGTGATATTTCCCTTACCTTAGGTCCGATTTGCTTCGTAAGTGTCCAAACCTCCTGTATAATGGTTTAAATAGTGTCATTGACTTATTATAGAATCATACTCATTGTTATAATATCATATATGGTTCACTTATGACTTTATATTACCCGTTATTTTGTAAATTCCATGTAAAATAGTGTTTTGGGTAAAATTGTTTCATTTGTAGTACGTGTTTTGACTTGTAATTATTCATATGATTACTAAGATCATGATTACATAATTCCAGAATATAAATCATGATTTATATATAATATATATTCAGAATATACATATATATACTAAATTAGTAAATGGAAATAAATACACCGTTCATGGAGACGGTAGGCCGTACGTACGCATGAATGCTGTTTTCGTTTCCTTATTGAGTTGAATGGAATTAAGTAGATGACATACATATATATACACATAAATATAGTATCATTATTATTTCTTATATTTCATGATTACTTATTGTATTTACTTTATAATCATTCATGAATGGTTAAAGTGGAGAATGAATCTCATCGCGTCGTGGAGACGGTAGTCCGTACGTACGCACGAGCGATGATATCGTCCTCATGATTGTGGGATTGTATTGGAGTGTATGTATACTACTTCCGAATAAATATCACTTTACAATAATCATATATAGTTATTATTATACCCATCCAAGTAAGGTGGTGGTGGAAAATAGATTTCACCACGGCGTGGAGACGGTATTCCGTATGGACGCACGCGCGGTGATTTCTTTTTCCGTAGGATGGATAGATGGTGAAATAGGGTTGTTTAATACTTATAATAACATATCAGTATATTAGTGATACTGATGTCATTACTTCATAATGAAACAACCTAATAAGAAGAAGTGGAAGAAGAAATAAAGATAAAAGATTCGGTAATGGACATTACCTCTTCTTTGAAGCGCCTCTTTGTGATCTCCCTTTAGGGAACTAAAATTAGTCTTTGAGGAAGACCATAACCTCTAGGATATTTATAGGGAAGTGGAGAAGATAATTTGGAAGGGGTTTGCTGAGTTTGAAGGCTCAAAGTTGTGTGAGGAAGAGAGGGAGGAGGTGCCCTTTTATAAGGGAGGAGAGGGGTACCTTTGGAATAACAAAAACTATTATTTGATTATAAAGTCAAATTCGGTTTTAAATAGCTCCAAATTGATTTATTTTGAAGCTAAAGTGGATATGGGTCGAAATAATCTCATACAATAGAATTTAGACATGTTTAGGTTCCTATATTAACCTTATCTTTTAGTTTTAACTCTTATTTAATTAGATTGACATTTACCATGTCACTTTGTATTTTTATATTATATAGTTAATAAACATACCATATACATCCAAACGACCCCAAAGTTGTGTTTTATTAATATATATAACCTTATATAAGTCATTTGGCCGAACCTTAGATTTTTAGGAATAAAATAACAATTAATAATATAATATTTGTTTTAAAAACTATTTTATGTCGGTTTTGACACTATTTTGTAATTGATTTTTGTGAAAATCATAAAAGAATGATTAGTTCGAAAAAATTAAATTCAATCAATAATAGAATGTCATATTAATCTATAAAATTAGTTTATTTCATAAAAAGTCTGAAATTACATTTATTTGGGTATTTATAACATCAATTATGTCAATATTTCATTAATAAGATAATTACTACATCATCTTTGTGTCATAAATAAATTAAATTATTTAATGTCTAAAAATTAAAAATAAAATACCATTATGTAGGAAATCTTTTTATATTTCTAATGACTATTTATAGTGGAATTTATCTTATGTATAACCCTATATTAAAAATCATTTACTTATTAAACATTGATTTTAACTATTTTAACCCTTCTTTAAATAAATTAATAATAAATGTCCTAATCCAATCCAAGTGGGCCTAAATGGTCATATTTTATTCCTAAGGTTGTTGTTGGTCGAATTAAATTTGTCCAATAGAATTAGGACATGTGTTAGAGTAATAATAATATCATTTTTACCCTTAATTACCCTATTTACTTTTAACTGTGGTAAAAAAAGTTAAAAGATACTATTCACAAAAAATTATTTTCATCTCATTGAACCACATTTTAGTCCTTGATATTAACCGTGTCTCTCGGATTTTCGAAATTCCACTCACAGAATCGGTAAAATTAAGTTTTATGAAAAATTCAGTTTTTTTAACTACCACTTAGTGGTTTCACTATTCATCAAAAAATGAAAGTTTCCAGAAAAATACCAAAAATTAGATCTGAGATATATTTGATATTATGAATTATAAAATGATGTATATTTTATCAAATTCAAAACATATCAGTTGCATTAATTAATTTAAAAAATTAATTCCCGTCGTCAAAACAAATAGCGTGTTCTTAAGATATAATAACTATCAAAAGATTGACACTTTTTTATGACTGGTTTAAATGTGAAATTACATCCAATGACCAACATTGTATTAAATTGTAAAAATATATTCTAAATATACTTTAAAACCACTCAAATTAATAATTTATCACTATTAATTATTTTGATTAAAAAAGTTTTTTTAATTATAATTTAGTAATTTTCACTATTCATCAGAATATGAAAGTTATCCGAAAAGTACCAAAATTTCACCTTAGGCTAAATTTGATACTCTGAATTCAAAAATGAAGTCCATTTTGAAAAATAAAAATTAAAAAATTTCAAAAAGTGGTTATTACTATTCATAACGGCTAGTTTTAATAATATTTTAATAGCATATCGTTGTTTAGTGAAACTCGGTATTGCGTACTACACACGCTATCAAGGAAGGTTGCGATTGCGTGCAATGAAAGGAAAGTCAAGGATGCGTGTTGTGCATGCTCCTTTTGGTGTAGCGTACAACACAAGACATTAATGAAATTAAAAAGAATATTTTTCATAAAATCTCGGGGTGTTACATTCTACCCCCCTTAAAATGAATTTCGCCCTCGAAATTCGTCGGGGTTATAAATGGTTTACTACTCGAAAGGTTCTTTAATAGAAACCCACATCGTAAAAAGGAATACCAAAACATGGCTTTAAAAACTAAAGTATGAAATGTAACGATTACCCAAATAAACTAATCACTGGGTTTCCACATAGGTGAAAATATGGATATGGAAGAGAAATCTAACCATCATGTTCTGATGGAGAGTGGTAGAGAACATGGCTATGGAAAATCAATCAATCACAAAGCCATAAATTTGTGATGATCTATGGTACCATCTGATTCATCAGATATAAGAGCACTAGGAAAACATTTTTGGTTTTCAAGATCATTTCCCTAAAGTTGATGAAATTGGAATTAGAAGAAATGATTTCGTGATTTTGGTATAGTCTCACCGTTTTTCTTTATTTGGACAATTTCCACTTCATCTCTTAAAGAAATGAAGTAGAATTTGTCATTCGTGATGTGTTAGCAGATCATGTGATAGAATGATGGGTCATTCCATCTGTCTCAAACAAAAGGTTAGAAAAGTTATCAAAAAATACATAAGTACATCTATAGTGAGATTAATCATATATAGTTCCTAAAATGGACTTATACTTCATATATCATACCGCTTAATAAAATAAAACTAGTTTCTACTAACCAGGGACTTTCTGTAGGCCAGTGGTAGGCGATAAAGGTCAGTCGCACTTCGATTGTGGGTTCGATTCCTACGACCTTGTCCGACGTGATGGGCTGTCGCCCGTCCTGCAGGTTGTCCTTTTTTCTAAAACTATATTACTATAACATCCCATCAACAATATCAAAAAAGTCTTATCTGTAAACTAACTTATGTCCAACATAATCCATTCCAATCTTTAGGATTTCTAAAATACTTTGGTCCAAGCTCATAGTATAAAGAAAATGATTACTTGAAATGTCACATAACAATCACGTGAATGCCATCATTTATCCCCCATATATCATAATGTATATCTTGTTGGTAAAATTAAAAACATGTGAATACCTTAATCATGTATTCTCTTGAAGAATGAATACCCATTGAACCTTAGTGAAAATATAAATGCAGTGAAAAGTTAACTCTTTCCACATACGAAAATCTAAAAATTCTATATACTCAAACCATGATATAACCTTCTCCTTATATCAGTCATGAGCTCATGAATACTATCAAATATTTAATTTTCTCCTTATCCCTTCATTATGCGCATATCATCTACATTCCAAAAATATCTAAATAACCTTTCATGGATACTGGTAACATTAATCATACACTTTCAAAACTCAAGGAAAGACAATAGTGTAACAATCCTTAGATGTCTCTTTATTCCATAGTACCATGAGATTACTTATACAACATTACACATGATAAACATGTAATCATTCCACTACATTCTTAAACCATTGATCGAGCTTCAAATATTTTTCATCTCACATATCATTGGTAGTCTCTTCATCATCATCCACATAAATACTACCCATACGACCATACTGATTCTCTTCATGAGACTTTCCCTTAGGGAATTGGTTTTCATAATGCCCGTACATTCCACATTTAAAACATTTTACCATTGTTGATGTCGTAGCAATACCATTATCCTCATCCCTGGTGTTAACTGAACCTTTTCCTTTGCACTTACTGGCTTTGTGTCCTTCTTTTCCACACCCAAAACATCTTCCAGTTCCTTTGAAACATTCTCCTTGATGCCTCTTCCCACATGATTTGCATAGGGGAAATTGAACTTTCTTTCCTCTATGATCATCATGAAACTCCATCATTCTCTTATTGGTTGAGTCAGGAAACTTACCAAATTATACTTTATTGATCATATTATGAGATTGCTGATTCAGCATAATAATGATGTTTGGACTTCCAAATCCCATTTCATTTGGTTGCTCATGAAGAATATCATTCCATTGTCCATCATATCCTCCATTATCATGAATCATCTTGTTTCCAGCCATATTCTAAAACATAAAAAGAATAGTGTGAGAGGCAAAAATCATAATAAAGGGGGACTAACTTCAATATCTAACATCTTTGGTTTAATCTAATATCGTTACCATAGTTCTAGGACTATATCCTATACGTATACTTATCCCTAGGGACATCCCTAGACATACCTTAGAAATATCTCTAGGGATCTCACTACCATTTTTGCATCCTAGTTTCCAAAGGTTGACTAAACATTTGCTCTGATACCAACTGTATAGAACCTAAGCTTCACGTACATGGACATTACATTACTTTTGCGGAATACTTAGTACATAACAAAAACACACACAAGGATCGTAATAGTTTAGTGTCTTTGGAAACTCGGAATATAATCTTCTAATCGTGGTGAAAGATCTTCAACATCTCCCATAAAGATCGTCCTCTTTTTACCTAAAACCTTTCTTTATATACTGGGGAAAAGAAAACATAAAAGGGTGAGCTCAAATGCTCAGTAAGGGTAAACAAAAGAAATATCAATCACATCATTTTCATAAGAACATAACATTTTTGAAATCTTAACCTGCAAAAGAGAGCATAATTTCATAACATGGGATACATCATAGTAGTGAAATGAAATCCCAATAATCATAAATTAAAACATGAAACTTTGTGGCATACAAACATAATCATAGAGAATCATATCTTATCAGTCAAGACTCATTTCCAAGACTATCTTAGTGGACAAAGTCCATTTCTGAACTGAGTCACCCTCGTTTCAGTCCTGTTTCATTGAACCTGTATAACCTACCGTTCCAGCCATGTCTATCTCATGAGATATAAAATCTTTACACAGTGAATTAGAGGGAGATATAGGTGTCACCCATCTCATAATGATACCATTCTTATGTGTGCCACAAATTCATAAATCATACATCATTGCATAACCCATGTAATAAAAATGGGAATCTTAAACATCGTGACATCATAAAACAATTCATATAAGATAAATGAATTCATAAAGATATAATTACATCACAAAATAATAAAATAAATGTAATAACAGGGATAAAAACAGAACCATTTATTATCTTATATGGGAAATAATTTTGATAAAACACTTAAACTCCATTCTTGAGGAAAATATCCTTTCCACTTCAAAAACATTTTTCCTTTCTTAACATGTCATAAAATTTTAAACTAAAATAAGTTGATTAAAAATAAACTTTAAAACATGTAAAGAAAGCTTTTTGGAAATAATGTTTTAAAAATCCATTCATTCCGTATAAGTTAAAAAAAGCATTCTTCATACTTTTGTCAGAAAAGTCAAAAAGTACCTCGTACGAAAAACGACAAAAGATTCCTTTCATATCTTTTACTAAAAACTCACCAAAGTGTAAAATTGGATTTAAAAAATTTTAGGTGGATGAAAATTACATTACATATTGAGGAAACATGGATGTGGATGATAAAATACACCCTAGTAAATGCCAAAGTATAAACAATCTCGGATAAAAATGAGATTGTGATATTTCCCTTACCTTAGGTCCGATTTTCTTCGTAAGTGTCCGAACCTCCTGTATAATGGTTTAAATAATGTCATTGACTAATTCCAGAATCATACGCATTGTTATTATTTCATATATGGTTCACTTATTACTTTACATTACCTGTTCTTTTGTAAATTCCATGTTAAAGAGCGTTTTGGGTAAAATTGTTTCTTTTGTTGTCTGTGTTTTGACTTGTAATTATTCATATGATTACATAGATCATTATTAATTAATTAAAGAATATAAAACATGATTTATATATAATATATATTCATAATATAAATTTGTATAATAAATTATTAAATGGAAAGAAATACACCGTTCATGGAGACGGTAGGCCGTACGTACGCATGAACGCTGTTTTCGTTTCCTTATTGAGTTGAATGGAATTAATTAGATGACATACAAATATATACACATAAATCTAGTATCATTATTATGTCATATATTTCATGATTACTTATTATATTTACTTTATAATCATTCATGAATGGTTAAAGTGGAGAATGAATCTCATCGCGCCGTGGAGACGGTAGTCCGTACGTACGCACGAATGATGATATCGTCCTCATGATAGTGGAATTATATTGGAGTGTATGTATAATATTTTAGAATCAATATCAATTTACAATAATCATATATAGTTATTATTATACCCATCCAAGTAAGGTGGTGGTGGAAAATAGATTTCACCACGGCGTGGAGACGGTATTCCGTACGTACGCACGCGCGATGATTTCTTTTTCCGTAGGATGGATAGATGGTGAAATAGGGTTGTTTCATACTTATATTAACATATCTGTATATGAGTGGTACTGATTTTATTACTTAATAATGAAACAACCTAAGAAGAAGAAGTGGAAGAAGAAATAAAGATAAAAGAATCGGTAATGGACATTACCTCTTCTTTGAAGCGCCTCTTTGAGATCTCCCTTTAGGGCACTAAAAGTGGTCTTTGAGGAAGTCCAGAACCTCTAGGATATTTCTAGGGAAGTGGAGAAGAGAATTTGGCAGGGTTTGTCCGAGCATTAAGGCTCAAAGTTGTGTTAGTAATAGAGGGAGGAGGTGCCCTTTTATAAGGAAGGAGAGTGGTACCTTTGGAATAACTAAAACAATTATTTTATTATAAAGTCAAATTCGGTTTTAAATAGCTCTAAATTGATTTATTTTGAATCTAAGGTGGGGATGGGTCGAAATCCTCTCATCCAATAGAATTTAGACAATTTTAGGTACCTATATTAACCTTATCTTCTAGTTTTAACTCTTAGTTAATTAGATTGACATTTACCATGTCACTTTGTATTTTTATATTATATAGTTAATAAACTTACCATATACATCCAATAGACCCCCCAAGTTGTGTTTTATTAATATATATAACCTTATATAAGTCATTTGGCCTAACCTTAGATTTTTAGGAATAAAATAACAATTAATAATATAATATTTGTTTTAAAAACTATTTTATGTCAGTTTTGACACTATTTTGTAATTGATTTTTGTGAAAATCATAACAGAATGATTAGTTCGAAAAAAGTAAATTAAATCAATAATAGAATGTCATATTAACCAATAATGTTAGTTGATTTCATAAAAAGTCTGAAATTACATTTATTTGGGTATTTATAACATCAATTATGTCAATATTTCATTAATAAGATAATTACTGCATCATCTCTGTGTCATAAATAAATTAAATTATTTAATGTCTAAAAATTACAAATAAAATACCATTATGTAGGAAATATTTTTAGATTTATAATTAATCTTTATAGTCGAATTTATCTTATGTATAACCCTATATTAAAAATTATTTACTTATTAAACTTTGATTTTAACTATTTTAACCCTTCTTTAAATAAATTAATAATAAATGTCCTAATCCAATCAAAGTGGGCCTAAATGGCCATATTTTATTCCTAAGGTTGTTTTTTGGTCGAATTACAGTTTTGAAATAGAATTAGGACATTGTTAGGGTAATAATAATATCATTTTTACCCTTAATTACCCTATTTACTTTTAACCGTGGTAAAGAAAAGTAAAAAGTTACTATTCACCAAAAATTATTTTCATCTCATTGAACCAAATTTTAGTCCTTGATATTAACTGAGTCTCTCCGATTTTTGAAATTCCACTCACAGAAGTGGTAAAATTATGTTTTATGAAAAATTCAGTTTTTTTAACTACCACTTAGTGGTTTCACTATTCATCAAAAAATGAAAGTTTCCAGAAAAATACCAAAAATTAGATCTAAGCTATATTTGATATTATGAATTCAAAAATGATGCCTATTTTATCAAATTCAAAACATATCAGTTGCATTAATTAATTTAAAAAATTAATTCCTCTTGTCAAAACTAATAGCGTGTTCTTAATAGATAATAACTATCAAAAGATTGACACTTGTTTATGACTGGTTTAAATGTGAAATTACATCCAATGACCAACATTGTATTAAACTGTAAAAATATATTCTAAATATACTTTAAAACCCCTCAAATTAATAATTTATCACTATTAATTATTTCTATTAAAAAATTTGTTTTTAATTATAATTTAGTAATTTTCACTATTCATCAGAATATGAAAGTTATCCGAAAAGTACCAAAATTTCACCTTAGGCTAAATTCGGTACTCCGAATCCAAAAATGAAGTCCATTTTGAAAAATAAAAATTAAAAAATTTCAAAAAGTGGTTTTTACTATTCATAACGGCTAGTTTTAATAATATTTTAATAGCATATCGTTGTTTAGTGAAACTCGGTATTGCGTACTACACACGCTATCGAGGAAGGTCGCGATTGCGTGTAATGAAGGAAAGTCAAGGATGCATGTTGTGCATGCTCATTTTGATGTAGCGTAAAACACACGACATTAATGAAATTAAAAATAATATTTTTCATAAAATCTCGGGGTGTTACATAATGAAAGAAGACTATTAGTCTTCTGATAACATGAAAACCACGAAAATATTATCATAATGTAATACTTTTTCACCTTTAAGAAGCAGTAAATATACATTAATTAATATAAGCTCATTTCTTAACCTTTTTGTAACAAAAAAATTACGATAAATCCCATAGAAAAAAACATATATCATATAAAGGTAACTTGGGACCTAAAAATACTTAAATAGAATAACCATACCATCGACTTCCACATGTATCACTAAATGGAATAACCCTATGGACAACATCCATTCCCAATGACTTGGGGGATATAATGTAACCACCCCTACTTGTTTTATCACTAAACTACCCATCCTTTGGTTTACCATGTAACCACAATCATTGGATTACCAGGTAAGAACTCGTCAAATGTCCAAGTACCAATATATAATCATAACACACATAAATATATAAAAAATCAATAATTTAATTTTAACTTTTCATTTTAAATAAATATAAATTATTCCAGGATATTGAAATAAAATATACATTTAAGAAACGATTTTCAATACAAAAATACCCAAAAAAGGAATACTTTATTTCTATTCCTTTTTAAAATGTTAAGTCTTATTGAGGAAGTAAAATAACTATTACAGTGACGAAGAAGTCATTGTCTCCCCATACGTTCAATACATTCATTTTTTGTTTAGAAAAACTCTTCATATGAAAATGGATTATCATTGATTGAAATTAAATGTCAAAGGGTTTTATTATAAACTGAATAAAATTAGTAGGTGTATATTATCAAAATATACCCCAATGATAGGATTTAGAGACAAAGTCCCTTATAATGATCATTTTGTTAATCAAATAGATTGATTATGTGTATTACAAATATATCCACATAATTTAAGTATAAATTCAAGATAAGATATGGAAATCCATTCCTAACATAATCAATGAATGAAATATTCAAGAAGACAATGATCAACCCAAAGAATGGAAATTTAGTTATGATATTCCCTTATAAAAATTTCGATCAACTAACAGCGTCCCCTAAAAATTAATAAAATGAGTTGATGAGAGAGAAAATTTTCTCTCATCAATTGGAAAAAATATAAACAAATATGGATATATATGAACAAACCCATCAAAATAAAAATGGAAATTAAAAGACATAACATTAAATAAGTCATTGACTAAAAGAGGAGGATGGATGGTTCCCTTACCTTGAGTTTGACTTGTATTCTTCATTATTTATCTCCTTGAATAATAAAAATAAGTTAATTTCTACATTATCTAGAACATTTTTTTATTATTCCTTTTATAGAACTTATTTCTTTTTTATAAGAACTGTATAATTATTCATGTTTATATTGGACATTTTGACAATGTTCAGTACTAGAGTGAAAAACGAACTTGTTATAATTATAAATTATCTGTGTGGTAAAAATTTTATTATCTCCCAAACAGTATTCATGATTTTAATATCATATACAAAAATTATATATATTTATAGATGATAGTACATAAGATTTGGATATAGGAAATGAAATGCACCATTCATGGAGATTGTAAGTTGTACATACACTTGAACACTACTTTCATTTATTTTTCATATTTAATGGAAGGAAAACTAAATGATACATAGGTATATTATTATTACATAATAATATCATATGATATATATGTTACATAATTTCAATAAATCCATTCTTTATAAATGCTATGTATGGCATGAATAAGTCATATCACATTGAGGGTGTGGTAGTCCACACTTCCTCAAATGAAATTCTCGTATATACAAATCATGAAAAGAATAAATATATTTTTGTAAATAGAAATTATAGTATCATATATACAAGATAAAAATAATATATATCATATATAAATACAGTTTCATCATAATGGTCACCATGTGAGGTGGTAGAGGAAAATGGAACAGTCATCGTTTCATGAGGCAGCAGTTCGCTGTACACAGAAACAGTATGGTCGTATCCATAAGATGAATGTGTGTGTAAGTGTAGTTAGAATCCATCTAATAAAAAAAATAATAGTATATTTAATATACTAGTGTTGTTATGTAATAAATGAATATGAATATAATAGAGAGTTTAGATTTAAAATAAAGGAATGAAACATTAGGGAAAATGCTACCTCAAAAACATCTAACTCCATTTGATTTGAGCCAAATGGATTTCATGAATTTCTTTATGCCTAAAGTAATGATTATAGGAGGAAGAGAGGGATGTTTGGAGGTAATTTGGGAATATTTTGGATGATCTAAGGGGTTGAGAATTTGGATTAAATAGGCAGATGTGATTCCCTTTTATAAGAGGGAGGATGGGAACATTAGGAAGGTATTGAAATATTATTTTATTGTAAAATGATTTTCAGTTTCAAACGGTACCAAGGTATTTTATTTCAAATATAACATAATTTTTGGTCGAAAATATCTCTACCAATAAGTTTTAGAGAGGTTTAGTTCTCAAATGTTAGCTTACATTTTAACTATATGACTTAGTTAACTAATTTTACTCTTACCATGTCTTCTTGTATATTCAAACAATATGGTTAATATAGTTACTATAAAATTTTAATAGAACACAAAGTGGTTCAATAATGTCATTTAAAAAATATTCCATGTCATTTGGCCGAATCATATATTTTTATGTCTATTATATCATTTAATAAAATAGTATTTGTTTTAATAACTCATTTATGTAATTTTTTTAATATTCATATCATGACATTTTAAAAATCCATAACAACTTCATAATTTAGAAAAAAATAATTAATTAAAATATAACATTTCCAAATCATCCCTAAAATTCATGGATGTCATAAAATGGTTCAAAATAAATTTAATTTAATATTTATAATTAATTTATTTAAATAAATCATTAATCAGGTATTCAGTACATCAGCATTGAGTGTTAAATATATTTATTTATTTTCTGTTTAATTTTTTTAATTTTTTTTAATAATTTAGGAAATCATATTAGCTTTCTAATTTCTATTTATAGTCGAAACTACCACTTATATAACCCCATATAAATTTTTTTCACTAAAAGATACATGTTTATGTTATATTTTCTTTTACTTTAAATTAATTCTTATAAAATTTCATTTTCACATGAATGGGGCTCCATGAGTTACCAAAATCGACCTAAAGATTCAAACTGTCAGAAAAATATCATAAAATAGGATTATGAGATGTTTTAGGGTAGTTTAATATTATTATAATACCATTTTTTACCTTTATTTACCAGATTTACCCTCTAACCAGGGTAAATAAAATAATTACTGAAGATACAATTAATGATGTCTAAAAATAAAAGCTAACTATTTACCCATTTTTGATCTCAGGATTCGAAATATGGGAGTCATTTTTACAAATTAAAAATACATTATTGGAAGAAATTAATTTAAAATTAATTCCCATTGTCAAAACCACAATGCATGTTTTTATGAAGTAATAACTATCAAAATATTGGCACATGTTTATGTACAATTCAAAACTGAAATTATATAAATTGATAATAATTGGATTAAATGATAAAAAAATAATCATGTTACACTTTAAAATCAATTTAAATTACAATATAACTATATAAATAAGTTAAATGAAAAGGATGTTTTGACGTAAAATGCAGTATTTTTCACTAATCATTAAAAAATGAAAATTATCATAAAATTAACAAAAATTAATGCAAACTAAATTTTGATGTCCCGATTCCATAGAAGAAGATTATTTTATCAAATACAACATATAAAAGTGACAAAAACAAGATTTAAAAATGGTTCCCCATCAAATGGTGGTAAAACAACCTTTAAAGAATATTAGAGTATTTCATGCATAAAATCAGATTCATTTTTATTTTTAGACTATATAAGTTACTGGATAAATGTAAAGACATTTTAAAAACATATATAATCATATTGAATTTAACTCTTTTCATTCTCACCAATAAAATTTCTAGGTGTTAACTACCATTTAAAATAATAATAATAATATATTATTTTTCAATATAACTCAAATTTTTGTGCAACTGGATATTTCAAAGAAAACCGTTCTTGAGTGTCGAGTATGATATCAGAAAAAGCATCCCCTTTAATGTAAAATAAATATATTATTCATAAGTATTAATATAAATCAATAATTAATATTATATAAATACCTGGTTTGTTATAATTGATGATTCCTAATCCCCCTCAGGTTAATGTCTCCAATTAGAATGTTGCACAACAACATATAGACTATCATAAAGAAATATAGATTCTCCTTAAGTTGGCTGAATTATCTATAAAATGGGGATAAATGTTTTATTATTGTAGATGTAATGTTGTTACTCCTTCTAGGGCCTCCGGAAATGGTTTTCATTCCTCTTATAAGGATGAAATCTTACTTAACATGGAAAACATGACTAATAGTGTGGTTTTCACCTCTCTTACCTCAAAGAGGAGACCACACAAATATTATTCAAATATTAATTGGACTCTGTCTAATAGATCATCTTCTAAGGCACCAAGGAAGATAGATGAAAATATACTTAATATTTTCAATCGGGACCGGTATCAATTTGAGTGGGAGACTTTGAGGGAGTCTCATTATAGAAATGATATCTCTTATTATGATATGTAGATTAGAGTTTTGGTGGATGAGAGAAATTATACTTTTTTGAACCCATATTTAAATCTTTTTTTCTTTTCTTTTTTAATAAATGGTCTGAATAGTTATTTATGGCTAGACTTGTTGGACAATTCCATTTTTATTATATTTTTCAGTAGATTTTTTTGTTTTTAAATTTTATTTCCACAAATAGCCTTCAAGTATTTTTTTTTTGAATTTTTTTCTAAAATTTTAAAATATTTCCATGTTTTAAATTTCATTTTAAATTATTTAATGAGTAAATTTAAGGTTATATAAGTATATATCCGCATTATAATAATGATTTTATGAATAATTATGTCTTATTGTTGGTTGTTTTATATATATGAAATTACTATAATATTTTTATTATTTTCCTTCCAAAGTTCATATTTATTTTTTTTATAATCTTTATTCCCTAAATTATTTCACACTATTATGTGTCAAATTATGGATAAGTTCTAATAAATATTAATATATATTTTATTATACCAAATTTATTATGAGATTCATGGGGGAATGAACACTAAAAGAACATGAATTGATATATTCTCAAATCATTGAATAAAAAAACTCACATTAAAATAACTATGAATTTTCATTTTGTTCCCATTATTCCTTTGATAAATTCCAATAAATTTCTTCATTATTTTAACAAACAATATTCCACTAATTACCATGATTTTAAATCCAAATTTGAATCATATTTATCCATCCTATGTAGTTTTAATATATTGTGCATGAATTACAATGAAAAGACATAGGAGAAGAGGCTATTTCAATATGTGAAGGGGTAACCTGTATTAATGTTTTTTAGAATTGGATATAAGAAAAATGTTATAAATTAACTGTATATTTGTGTTATTGTATTGTATATTAAAAATTATTGGTGAATAAAAAATATCACAGAAAAAAGATAGTAATTTTTTTATTAAAAAATGGGAGGATATTTGACAGTTAATTCTAAAATGACATAAAACCTGTGGGATTATGATGAAGGACTGTAATGTTTATATTATTTTTAAAGTATTTCATAATTAATATGTAATATTTTATTATTGTTTCTAACATTTATCATCAATTGTAACATATATTTTAACATAATTTTGGAGACATTTGGTTTTCAAATTAACTGCTTACCAAATAAAATCCTCAAAGAAATTTGATATTTTAATTCAATCCATAAATATTAATATTGGTTTTCCATTATTGGGTGGAGATTGATATTTATTTGAAGCCTACGTTTTAGACGCATGTGCCAGATTTTTTATCATAACTCAATTAAACTAAGCCAATAGTGATGGTAGAAATTTTTTCAAATAATTTATATATTACATGCCATGAATATTAAAATTAAACAAAAAAAAAATTACTGGATGTGAATAAAATCATCTAAATTCAAATGGGAAATTTAAAATTCAAATTTTATTGGTTCTATAAAAAAATTTGTATTTGAGGAGATATATAATCTATTATGTCTAAAATTTATACTTTATTGATAGTTGATTCTGTTTATTTGAAATAATATTTAAATAATGGTATAATGGGATTTCATTTTGACTTAGTGAATTTTTTATGATTAATCACAATAAATAGACCATGATAGGATATTTTTTCTTTAATAATTCAAGAAATTTATCTTCTATCATGCTTCTTTATATTTTTTAGTTTTTATATTTTGTATAAAATAGATTAATTTTTTCTTTATTTTATAGGATTCATTTAGTTATAAGATGTTCCTTCTACTAAATTTTGGGAGAATAAAGTAAAATTTTTATTTTTCATCAATAATTTGAGAATTTGGAAAATCCATTATTTATAGGAAACAACTCCAAAATTATTATGTTTTTCCTATTGATTATATGAGCTATGAAATGGTACCCTAGTGAAAACAACTATATGTAAAAACTTTTTTTTCAATTAAGATATTGGTTAGTATTTTTGAGTTCATATATTTTCACTCATACATAAGGATAATTAGTTTTACACTGGGATATGAAATTGTGTATAAATATAGCCATTTTTGATTATAGGGATTACATAGGTGATGTACATGAAAGTGACCTAACATATTCCTTTACTCCATGAGAATATTAATGTTTGGGATGGTGGACAATCTGGTATAATAACCTTTTCACCATAATGAATGATTCTCAAAATGTGTAATTTCCTAGAGAAAAACATTGGACTCATGTGGTAGAAATTATATATTAGTAAGTTTTTTTAAACTATATGAAAAAGGTTGCCTCATGGTGTTAGTTGACCATCTTAATGGGTAGAAGATACTATAATGATAAGGAATCTTTTAACACCCCATGATTTCATAGTAAGTTATTTTCTTTAAATTCAATAGCATCTGCTACACGCAACACCGAGTTCGACTGCACCACAACTTACCAAAGTAGCCGTTTAAAAGTGGTTATGAATAGTATTAATTGGATTTTTAATTTTATATACTCCATATAATTTTAACTTATTGATTATTTGTTTATTATACATATAATAAGAACAAATTCAATTTTTCAGATAAAAAAATGTATTTTTCAAAAAACAAATCAATGTTACCACATTTTAATTGCGAACCCTTTTTAAATCCAATATTTGAACCATTTACATATTCAATTTGAAAAAATAAAATTCTTCTATATAATCGGGACATAAAAATTTACTTTGGATGAAATTTTGTTATTTTTCTAATAATATTCATTTTTTACGAATAGTGAGAAATACTGTATTTTAATTCAAAACTGCCTTTTAATCTAATTTATTTATAAGGATAGATTATATTTTAATTTTTTTTTGAAGTGTAATTAGATTATATTTTTACCCTTTTATCATATATTGGTCATTGGGATTAGTTTAACTTTGAAATTATACATAAACAAGTGTCAATCTTTTGATAGTTAATGTTTCTTAAAAACACGCTATTTTTTTGGACAATGAGAATTCATTTTAAATTAATTAACCCAACTTCTATGTTTTGAATTTGGTAAAATAGACATCATTTTTGAATTAGGAATATCAAATATATCTTTGTCTTAATTTTTGGTTTTTTTTCTGAAAAACGTCGATTTTTGATGAATAGTCAAACCACTAAGTGGTAGTTAAAAATACAACCTTTTCATTTAAATGAAATTTTACCGCTTCTGTGAATTGAATTTCAAAATTCTGAGGTACATGGTTGTTATTATTAAGTAAAATTTGGTTCAATAAAATGAACATAATTTTTGTTCAATAGTAACTTCTGACTTTTATTTACCACGATTAAAGGTAAATAGGGTAATTCAAGGTAAAAAGAATATTATAATAATACAAAATTACCTTAACACTTATCCTAAATTTATTTTATGAGTCATTTCCGACCATGGTCATCCTTGGGTTAATTTTGGGACCCTATAGAACCACTTATGAATGATAAAGACACTTTAATTTAATTAAATTAAAGTAAAGACAAAAATGACATTACCAAATATCTTTTATTATATCAATTTTTACATGGGGTAATATAAGTCATATTTTTGAATAAAAATAATCATGGGAAAGATAAAAATATTTCTTAAATTATGGTAAGTTTTTTATAATTTTTAGACATCAAATATTTTAAATTATATATGACACAGTAATGATGTAGTATTTACCTCATTAATAAATGATTTAAATAAATATTATTATTAATATTAAAATAATATCCAAATCCTATCCAATTTTTATTGGATATATTTATTTCTACCACGAGTCTTCTTATATTCCACTTTAATTAGTTTTGGACCTTTATAAACCAAATATCACTACAAAATAAAATAATATTTTCACACTTTCCTAAAGAGCCCCTCCTCCCTCTTATAAAAGGAAACCACTTCTAACCCATTCCACACACCTCTCAAGCCCCTTGGCTCATCCAACCCCTGCCAAAATAATCTCTCAATATCCCCATATTCCTCCTATAAGTCTTACCTTTGGTATAAGGCACTTCAAAAAGTCTTTTTGGTTCAAACCAAAAGAAGTTACCCAAATTAAAGGGAACACTTTCTCTTTAATTCTTTTGTTTTATTTTGTTTTATTTTACTTTACCAACCCCTAAACACTTTTTATTAACTTATTTTATAAAAAAATAGTACAAAAAATATATTAGGATGTTTTTATGAGAATGATTATAACTACACTTATAGACACCTCCATCTAATGGGTGAAAAACATATTGTTTCTGTGGATGGGAAACTAACGCCTCCCGAAACGATGATTGTTCGATCATCTCCTACCGCCTATCTTGGTGGCTATTAATATGGAAATTTATTTATATATGATATATATATGTTATTTTTATTTTTTTTCTTTATGATTCTGTATTTTCCATTTATATTATTATTTTATGGTTGACATTATGGGCAAAACATGATAATTTCATTTGAGGAAGTGTGGACTACCACCCCCTCAAAATTATATGACTCATTAATGTATTATTTGGGGAATTTAAAGGATGGATTTAATGATATTATATATTATATTATACATTAATTATAATATAACTATGTATCATTATGTTTTAATTTCATTAAAATAAAAAATAGAAATGAAAGTAGTGTTCAAGCGTACATACGGCTTACCGTCTCCAAGAACGGTACATTTCATTTCTTATCTCCAAATGTTATGTCTAGTTATAAATAAATAAATTAATATATATATATATAATGGATATATAATATATGTATGATATCTAAATCATGTATATCATTCTGTAGATAATGTAATTTTAACCACATGGAAAAAATGTAATTATAACAAGTTCATTTTTTACTCAAGTTCCGAACATCGATAAAATATCCAATATGAAATCAAATAATTAACTAATTGTTATAGAAAGTAAATAACTGATAAAAAAAGAATAATAAAATTTAGAAATTTTCTTAGTCAAGTAGAAATTAACATAAGTTTATTATTTAGGAATAACAATGAACATACCAGACAAGTCAGACTTGAGGTAAGGAGTTTCTTATATCACTTTTAATTCTGTGAGATTTGCATTGTTCGCCACTTATTTATTGGATATGGTGTATTTTGTACTTCCATTTGATATATATTATCTTTATTCTCTTTATATTCATGGTAATATGTGATTAATTTGGTGGTTATTAACCTTGGGTTATATGACTCGATTGATTACAATGAAGTAAGGGTTTTTCATCTCACTTTTTATTCCTGTGAGATTCATGCTATATTGGCCACTATTTCCTTTTGTGTGTAATATTTACTATCCTTGATTGTATTATTGGTTTAATTTACTTTAATTCATGTGCATTTATATCTCCATTGTATGATCCTTCTTTCATGGGCTGTATGTTTCATATGTTACCAAATCGGTAAGGGAATTTCAAATTCCAATTTCTACTCGGAGGGATTTACGCATACTTCATTGATTATTCTACTCCAAGATTATGTGTGGAATCATTATTTATTATTTATGTAGTAATTTCAACTCCCCTTTGTCTGGATATACTTTTGATACACATAATCACTCCATTGATAATTTCTTAAGTCATTGATATAAATTTGATCTTAACTCAATTTCCATTCATTGAGTTAAACATCCTAGTCATTGGTATTGTTTTTACAAGAATATGTGTGAATGTACATCGATTTATTTACCCTGAATATCCAATCATATTGAGTGTATTTATATTTTTCACACATAATTATATCATCGATTTATCCTTTACCTAAGGATACAGTCTTTATAAGGGATTTCCTCTCAATTTACATTCCTTTGAGACATATTTGTTGTTATGAACCAATTCACTTTTATATGGTGTATATAATGTCCTTTGGCATAGTATATAATGAAATCCTTTAATATGAAGATATTATAATGTTTTTATTACCTCAATTATTTGTATTGAAGCATCTCTCATTTGGTTAGGTACTCTAACTAAAATATCATTTTAAATGTTTTAAAAATTTATTCTTTTAAATCTTTCTCATTAATTTCATGTTTTAAAAATGGGTTTAAGGAGTTATTTATATAGAAATTAATTTTTTAAAATTAAACGTAATTTTAAATGTTTCAAAGTTGTATGGGACACTTTGTTTCAAAAATCTAATTTTAAACCGCTTCTTGATAAATAGTGTGACTTTAAAATGTTTTCAAGAAAAAGGTGACATTTATCTCAAATAGTTTTGATGATTATTTTCATATATGTCAAAATACTTCATTATTTTCAGTTGAGGTTAATCTGTTACAATACAATCTTTCATATTTAATTGAATTAGTAATGTTTGACTGTGGATGTGCTATTTTTATTCCATTCATGGCTTGTGGAAAAAGTATTGACATTTTATATGCTAGTTTTAATATGGATTTTTATGTTATGTTTCAAACTTTTCATATAAGGAATGAATTGGACTTAGTAGGTGATGGGTGGAGCCCTCTATAGCTTCTCAATGCATTAGTATGTCTCATGAGACAAACTAGTGTCTTGACACAAGACCTTGATAAAATATTATTTGTAGTCTTGGAACAATGCCTTGACTATGTAGTTATGATATACAACATTATGCATTCCATCATTATGATATTAGCTATTGATATTTCATGTGGTTATTCGACTAGTAGAATACCAATGACTATGTTTTATTATGTCATTATTTACTCAACTCATATTCCTACCACAAAGTGTTCATGTTAATTATTTGTATAGCCATGTGTTTTCAATTATTCACCTTGCCTAATATTTATGTTATCTTCCACTATATTTCTTACTCTTACTGAGCGTTTGAGCTCACCCCTTTCTCATGTTTCATTTTCCCATGATATGAAGAAGTTAGTTATGAGTGACTTGTAGGAATAATCTTCGAAGGTTGGATGTTTCTAATGGAATAAATTAGTGCCGGTTTTCTTTTCAAGTTGTTTTGTTGAACTTATGTATGTATCTTGTTACCAAGACTAATAAACTGATCGGTCCATAATGACTTGATGACTTGTAATCATTCCAATTTATTAAAATAATTCACCAGCTCTAGGATTCTGGGATCGGGGGGTTACAAATCTATTTTGGGGTAGATAAATATATAATAAAGATATTAGATATATGTAAGATAGATAATGTATTTAGGGTGAATGAATTTATTCCCCGATCATGTATTAAGGGAAATGAATATGAAGGTATTATTATGTATTAAAAATTACTAAACCCATATTCCATGGTTTATATATATATATATATATAAGAGTTTTAAATGTTAAATCATTTCTATCCACATGGATTATTGAAGAATTATTTTGGGGGAATAATTTTTTTGTTAGAAAAGTTTTCAAAAACTCATCGAATGTGATTTTTTAGGGGATAGAAGATAAAAGATAAAAACATAAGGTAAATGTATTTTAGGAAGGATTCATTATTTATAACTAAAGTTTATATCTTTAAAATTGAATTTACTCTTCCACAAATATGATCACCATTGTGGATTAGTTAAACGTTTTACGTAGGGATAACCGAGTCATTTTTTTCATTCTCTCAAAGCTATCATGAGAGGGAAGATTCTTTTATACATGGTTTATAATAAAGAATAATTGATTATATGAATGATTATTATCTTTAATAATTTTTTATGTTGGATTTATTTCATAATTTATTATATACCATAACTTTATAATACTTTCATTATCATTGTGTTGTTATAACATATGTATTATTTTACAATAATTAATTTAATTTATTTATGTTAGATGGTTTTTGATTTAGAGAATTTATTTTAATCATGGATTTGGAAATACATATTTCTAAATAAACTTATGTACTTGACTGTTAGAATAGTGGACTTTTGTTGTTATAGAGTTATGACAATGATATTCACTATATTTTTAATGATTCAATACTTCAGGATCATGGATTTATAAAAAATTTTGAATCAATCATTTATAGTTATTTCATTGCAGTTAAGAATTTTATTTTTAATTAATTAAATTTTAATAACATTTTGAACTATAGTTTATTATAAAGGAGATTTTTTTCAGTGCGTTTGACCACAATACTTTCATATATGTAAGAAACCCGTTCTTATTAATTAGGTATGAGTTTATTCTTTCACTTTTTCCTTAAGTGATTTTGATAAAATATGGGAAATGGGGAAAATCCCAAATTTTGTCGGTACACGCCGTGTACTTTTCCACATGTTGTGTACTTTGTCCGTGCGGGATGACTATACAGGGCGTGTAGGCCTGTCGACGATGGAAGGAGTAAAAACCAACTACACGCCATGTACTAGGTGTTTACACGCCATGTAATCAGTCAGTATGTGAATAGTAAGGCAGTAAAGGTAGCCGCCAGCAGAGTGATTGTACACGCCGTGTGATAAAAAATAAATGCCGTGTTCTCATGTCGACGAATGAACAGTTCCACGGTGGAAAGAAGCCGCCGGAAGAACCGTTTAAAAAATGAAACTTACACGCCGTGTACTTGAGAGTACATCCTAGTAGTTTGTTTTTTTCTCTTAAACGGGCAGTAAACTCCTCATTCGGCATTGGAGGCTTTGAATTAGATTGGGAGCTCGGGAGGATAGCTAAAACATAAAGTATCACCCGATCGTGCACCGGGAATCCCTTTCTACTTCTGTTGATCACGTTGGGACCGTACGTGTAAGCCCTCCCCTATCCTTAAGCTGTTCTTACCAATTATTCCTCAATGATAAGTTATTTAATTTGAAACATGAATTCTATTATCATAGATGTACGTCGTTCTTGGAAGATTCAAGAGTCTTCGTTCACATATACTAATCAGATGAGATCAAGGTAGGTGGTCTAGTGTTTATTTCCAACTTTCGAGTTGAATTTGTGTGTCGTTGTTCTACGATTCCATAGTTGGGGTGTCGTATGGCTGTGGAATTTGCTGAAAGATATCTATAATTGCATAGACAATCCGATGATAGATTAAAACTATTGTTTGGGATCACTGATTGGATCCAGGACCACCCCGGGGGTGTGTTCCTCTGTTTAGCCGTTTGGTCAGGATACCTGAGGGTATTCCATGATTATATTATGCATTGAATTTTCTTGATAGAAAGTTTATATAATTTCTATTATGATTTGGGCTCGGCCCGGTTCCTTGTACCTGAGGGCGGTGTTCTTGTAGCCTGAGGGTAGTGTTCTATTAGCCTGTGGGCAGTGTTTGGTTAGCCTGAGGGTAACCTTTGTTTATTCCTATGGGAAGTGGTCTTTATTCCTGAGGTAAATATCACGTGAGCCTAAGGGAAATGATCGTTATGCCTGAGGGAAATCACCTGCGGGTATTTGATTCTGTTACTTGAGGGTAAGGATAGTATTTATGAGGACACAACTATTTAGAATATTCACTGTGGTGATTTTCTATGTTGTACCTACCAAGTTAAAGCAAAATCTTGGAGGTGATAAGTAATAATTAAAATGATAATGAAACTATTAGTGATAGTTAATTTTGAGTACATACTAGTTTACTGCATTTTCTTTTTCACACTGTTGTTGCATATTTTCACTGATAGTTGGGCACATGCTTTTGATGTGTGCCTAATGAGATTTATTTCTCACACCTTATTTGGGTCATGTATTCGGCCTAAACAGACTATATTTCTATAGGTTTCGACAGGGGAAAGGGTCCCTTTACAGGTACATGTTTTTAGCAGAGGACTAGGAGACCATGGGACCGATCTTAGGCATGCGATGCTACTACGTTTTGTTTACTCTTATTTGTTTTGTTTGGATGTACCTTTTACTTTGAGTTATATTTTATTGTATTTCAGTGTATGCTATTTTGGCTGACTTCATAGAAATAGTAACATGGTTCATTTTTATATATAACTGTTGGCTCTCTTTTACTGCAGTTCTTCATTTCTAGTATATATCGTTACTGCTTCCACTATTGTTTGTTATTTTCTTTTTCATTATGCTACACTTTGAAAAATAAGGGCATAGTTTCCCCACTATCAGAACTAGGCCCTCGCTACTAGTTGGCAACCTCTGGCGTTTTGGGAAATGCGCTTGAGGTCATGTGACCAACCGGGTTTGGGGCACCCTCTAGGTGGCTCCCAGAACTGGGATGATACAAAGTGGTATCAGAGGAGTTATTTTTTTGACATAATGTTTGGATCCTTAGTCAGGGATAGGATGGAAATGGTGGTTGGTAATAAGTTGTGCCTGAGAGTAGCTAACCCGTGTACAGGGAAAATCCAATTTTCCTTGTGTTGCAATTTTTCAGATTTTGCAATTTTATAATTGATTTGATTTTTACTGTTGGGTGACACACTTTCTGTGTGATATTTATGTTTTTATACTTGGATTCTATTTAGTTGAAACTATATGAGATGAGGGTATACCATCTCATGCATCATTTAGGCACATGCTAGAAATCACATGTCATGCATTCTTCCCATGCCATGTAGGTGCATTAGGAATTGCATGTTATTGTGATAATTGTTGTGCTAGAAAAGCATGCTATTGTGATAACTACTTTGATAAATAACTGCTATTGGATAGGGTACAGTTTTATGAGGTTGTTGATAGGATGAACGCCAAAATTTGGTCTTTGGGGAGTATGGGCCCTCAATAACTGAAATTTGGTGGATCACTGACAAGATTACATTGTTATAACATGTATAAGATTCCAAGATTTGATTTGTGTGGAGTATGGGCCCTCACAGATCAGAATTTGGCACTTAGGTGTTGGTTTAATTGGTTTTTTGGGTTCCAGAGTAGTTTCTAAGGCTTTCTATCTGGAAAACCCAGCATGCACACCGAGTAGTTATAGGGACACATGCTGTGTGTTCTTCTGTTTGGGAAGACATAAAAACTTTTTAAGAACATGTTGTGTAACCTTAGTACACGCTGTGTACCTTCAATACACGCCATGTAGTCTCTTCCCATGTCATAGGCCGTGTAGGCGGGGACACAAGGTAGGAATGGATTGGGGAAACACGTCGTGTACAAGTTGTAAATGTCGTGTAGTGTTGACCCGGTGTCTGCCCGTGTAACTAACAACACAGATGGTGGAAACCATAAGACATCCACATCGTGTCTACCTTGAAAACACCATGTAGTCTGACCCAGGTATCTGACCGTTTCACTAACAACACAGGTCGGTGTTATCTATCCTAGTACATGTCATATCCACCTGGAACACACCGTTTAGTGTCAGCTGTGTAGCCGACCGTGTAGCGAGCAACACAGGTTGGTCTAGGGCTTCTTTGAACATGTCATGTCATTTTGGAACATTCCCTATAGTGTGACCCGGGTATACATGCCGTGTCACGAACAACACGGGCCGATGGAATCTTGTCAAGTACACATTGTGTGCCTCTGGGACACGCTGCGTAGTTTTGTTTTAGAAGAGCCATGTGGCTAAGCCGTGTTGAACGACACAGGCAAGGAATGAGGATTCAAGTACACTTTGTGTGTTTAGAAGACACACCGTGTGTTTGGGGTGTTACATGACCAATTTCAGCTAGATTACACGCCCATGGGGATAGCCTGTGAGAACACGCAATTTCATATTTATACAAGCAGTGTAGTCAAGTTTTGTAAATCCGGAATTCTTCCCTTATCATGTTCCCTTCTTGGTATCCTTGTTTACTATCTTTGATAATCTTGATCTAAGGTGTGCTTTGACCTTATAGAGTCATTCCGTCGAGGCGACCACGGGTTGTTCACATGGAGAGCTATGACGATTATACTCTAGAGGTGGTAGGCAATGGGATACTAGTAGATCCTCCATCAATGCCAGATTCGGCGCCAACCATTATACCGGACATAGGCACAGACGCTCAGTTCCGTGAAGGATTCATGAGGTCCATACAGACCTTCCAGGGAGCACCGCAGGCCGCCACATCTATGGAAGAGCTGATGTGTATTTTCCTACAGCAGCATATGCCTACGTTTTCATTGGATGGTGGACCATAGGTTGTGGAGTCTTGGTTGGGTTAGATGTAGACTATCTTTAAGCATTTAGAGACACCTCTAGGGAGGAGGGTCAAGATCGCTACAAACATGCTGCGTGATTCTTCTAAGAGGTTGTTGGATGTTTCCACCCAATCTGAGCATCACTGAGGCATGACATGGGAAGATATTCAGGCATCTTTCTAGGAATTTTTGTATTCGGAGATGCCGAGGGTATATCAAGCTCGAGATTTCATGAATCTGCACCAGGGTTCCATGTCAGTGATGGATTATTCGGCTCACTTCACCAAGCTTCAGTGTTTTTCACCTGTTCTAGTGGGTGATGAGGCATTGAGTGAAAGACGCTTTGAGGATGGTCTTCGGTGTGACATCCGAGCGATGGTGAATGTTTTCAGGTATCCTACCATACACGCTATTGTGAACTAGGATTTGATTACTGAGTAGAACCTATGGGAAGCTAGTGGTGTGGTCCAGGGTAGTTCGACACCAGTTTATGGTACTATTCCTACCGGTAAGAGTAAGAGGTAGATGGATTTCTCTCACGGTGGTAGTACTAGCCTGAAGAAAACATCAGGTGACCAGGTCATTTCCAACCAGTGTGGTAGAGAGGGGAACAAGAGACCTCAGTGTCCATGAGACCCAGTGGGATGTAGAGCTTGCGACAAGATAGGACATCTCTTGTGTTTTTGCAGGGCGTTTCCACTAGTGGCAAGTGAGAGGGGCTCTATGCAGACTCCGCATACGGGAGTAGGACCTGAAGCTCCTTACCAGTCTAGAAATTGGGATGCGTTAGTATGTACATGCAGAGGTGGTGGTCATGGTCATGGTAGCTGGACACTAGGATCTCAGAGGTAACAGGTCAGGTCAGCTCAGTGTAACCAGATTGTGTCATAGGGCCGTAGCACTGGGTTGGATTATGCAGTGCAACAGACCCAACAGGAGTGGATTTCAGACCTTCCAATGTCAAAGGTACTATTCTAGTTGCTTCTGTTTTATCTTATGCACTTTTGATATGGTGCTACACATAGTTTTGTATCTATGGCCGTTGTCGAGAGCCTTGGGATCTGTATTCATTCTTCTTCTGATGTTTTGACACTAGAAACTCCGTTGGGGACTAGAACGGCTAGTATGCGTTAGTGCAGGGAGTGCCCCCTAGAGGTTTGTGGGTGTCACTTTCTATGGGACCTCTATGAATTTCAGATGACGAGTTATGGTGTCATTCGTGGGATGGACTGGTTGGTACCCTTTCGGGCCTTTTTTGATTTCTATCTTCGCATGGTGAGTTTCACATCACCAGAGGGAAGAGAGTTTCTATACAAGGGAGAATGGGATGTCCAAGCGAGCCGAGCTGGACCCAAGCATCATGGGCGAGGTGGAGTGACAAACCATATTGCTATTTTGTATCTAGAAGACCAGGGAAATTGGAAAATTTATTTCCCTCCAGTGGTTGATCATTTCAGGGATGTCTCCTCGGACGACCTTTCAGGTCTACATCTGATGTAAGAGTTGAATTTTTCTATTGATCTTGTGCTAGGAGCAACACCAGTGTCCATCCCTCCTTATAGGATGGATACACCTGAGTTGAAGGAGCTCGAGAGGTAGTTAGAGGAGTTAGAGGAAAAGGGTTTCATACGACCCAGTACTTCTCCTTGGGGGTTTCCTTTTCCTGTTTTCTAAGAAGATAGATGGTACCCTCAAACTTTGTGTGGATTATCGAAAGCTGAACTAGTTGATAGTTAAGAATCGATATCCCTTGCCAAGGATTGATTATCTTTTTGATCAACTTCATGGAGCACGAGTGTTCGCAAATATTGACTTGAGATCCGGATATCAGTTATGCGTTAGACCATCGGATATACTGCTCACAGCTTTTCAAAGTAGATATGGTCTATACGAGTACTTGGTTATGCCGTTAGGGCTCATGAACACGCCATCAGTTTTTTTTGGCTCTGATGAATCATGTGTTCCACCATTATCTGGATTATTTTGTGGTTGTCTTTGTGGAAAATATCTTGGTTTACTCTTACACTCAACAAGACCATGCCACCCATCTTGAGATCATTTTGAGTACACTAAGAGAGCATAAGCTATATTCTAAGCTCCCAAAGTTCCACTTTTGGATGGACCCGATACATTTACTAGGTCATATAATCTCATAGGAAAGACTTTCCGTGGACCCAGAGAAAGTGAGAGCAATAGTTTACTAGGAGCAGCTTATAAAAGTGTTTGAGATACAGAGTTTCATGGGGCTGACTGGTTACTGTAGGAGTTTTGTATATGACTTCTCTCGCTTAGCAGTGCCGTTGACAGGGTTGACTAAAAAGGGTGTGAAGTTCGTTTTGTCAGAAACTTGTGAGACAGCCTTTATGAAGCTGAAGGGAAGTTTGACATTAGCACTAGTCCGGATACTTCTAGAGTAAGGGAAGATCTATACAGTTTATTGTGACGCATCAGGTATTGTGCTGGGAGCAGTGTTGATGCATGGCGATCGAGTAGTTGCGTACGATTCTCGGTAGTTAAGGACACATGAGAATAATTACCTGATGCATGATATCGATTTGGCTGCAGTTGTTCATGAGTTACGCTGTTGGAGACATTATCTCTTGGGAGAACATTTTGTGGTGTTTACAGACCATAATAGTCTCAAATACATCTTTACCCTGTGTGACCTGAATTTAAGACAGTGAAGGTTGGTTGAATACCTTCAATCCTTTGACATTGAACATGACTATACACCTGGTAAAGGTAACGTAGTTACTCCTGCACTGCTTAGGAGGACTCAGATAGAAGCAGTTCATGAGGCTAGTGGTGAGTGGCATCTTATGGCTTTGTTCTCTGAGATGCATTTGTAGGTGGAGAATATTCCAGGGAAAACCTATCTTTCATTCTTAGTTGTAACCTCTACACTCATGGATAGAGTGAGGATGATACAACTATCATATTTGGAAGGCCTAGATCTATGGGAGTCGGTGGCATGTGAGGATCCTCCTCCTGGCTGGACGATAGGCGATGATGAGGTATTGCTTTTCCATGGACGAGTGTGGGTTTTAGGGGATATACGTGAGGAGATGATGTGAGAGTTTCATGATTAAGTTTGGGCTGTACATCCCAAGGTTACCAAGATGTACCGTGATTTGAGACATCAGTATTGATGGCTGGGTATGAAGAGAGAGGTAGCTGGTTTTGTTACAAGATGTTCCACCTGTCAGCAGGTGAAGGCAGAGCATCAGAGGCCAGTTGGGATGTTACAGAAGTTACCCATTCCATAGTGTAAATGGGATGATGTCGCAATGTATTTTGTGACTGGGTTTCCGAGGTCACCTTGACCCAATGATGTCTTGTGGGTTCTTGTGGACAGTCTCACGAAGGCATCTCACTTTTTCCGATCAATGAAACCTTTAGTGTTGGTGAACTAATGAAGTTGTATATCCGTGAGGTTGTACTTCTTCATGAAGTATCTCATTCTATCGTTTCAGATAGGGACGTCCGCTTTACAGCTCATTTCTGGAAAAGTTTTTAGAGGGAACTGGGTACATAAGTGATTCGGAGCACAGCTTACCACCCTCAGACAGACGGCTAGTCAGAGCGTACGATACAGGTGCTTGAGGACATGCTGTGTGCACACGTCATAGAATTTTTGGGATCTTGGGAGATGCATATACCCGTAGTGGAGTTTTCCTACAATAATAGTTTTCAGGAAACTATTGAGATGTCACCTTATGAGGATTTTTATGGTAGGCCATGCCGATCATCCTTGTGCTAGTTGGAGGAAGGTGAAGTATCTTTACTGGGACCATGTCTTGTACAAGAGACTTCAGAGTAGGTCCAGTTGATTCAGAAGCTGATGGATACAACATTGTCTTGTTAGAAATATTATTTTGATCGATACAGACGACCATTGCAGTTCATGGTCAGGGATCATGTATTCTTGTGCGTTTCACCGAAGTTGGGACATAGGAGGATCAAGAGACATGGTAAACTTTCACCTAGTAGGTGGGGCCATTTGAGATTTTGGAGAGAGTTGGGTCGGTTGCCTACTCGTTTCAGTTACCATGGTGGTTCCGATCCATGCACAATGTCTTCTATGTATCTCAGCTGCACCGCTATCATTTATACTCGTCTCATGTTTTTCAGCCCGAGGATGTTGAGTTGTTGGTCAATGCATCCTTTGAGGAGCATCCAATTCGTATTGTTTATAGGAGCACGAAGGTTCTACGAGGCCGGTCAGTTCCTCTCATTCAGTTTCTATGGAAACCTGGCTGAATGTAGGAAAAACCTTGGGAGCAGAAGATCGATATACATGCTCGGTGGCCAGAGTTGTTCACAACTGTATCTTCACCACCCTTGGAAGGGAAATTTAGGGATGAATTTCTTTAAGGGGGGAAGTTTGTAAGAACCTGGTTCTTATTATTGTGGTACATGTTTCTTATTTCATTTTTCCTTAAGTGTTTTTGAGAAAATAAGGGAATTGGGGAAAAATCACAAATTTTGTGGGTACACACTGTGTACTTTTCCACACACCGTGTACTTTGGCTGTGTGGGACGAGTACACAGGGCGTGTAGGCCTGTCGGCAATGGAAGGTGTAAAAACCGAATACACGACATGTACTAGGCATTTACACGCTGTGTAATCAGTCAGAAGGTGAATAGTAAGGTAGTGGAGGCAGACGCCAATGGAGTGATCATACACACCGTGTAATTAGAAATACACACCGTGTACTCATGTCGATGGATGAACAGTGCTACGGTGGAAAGAATCCTCTATTGGAATAGTTTACGAAATGAAAGTATGCACCGTGTACATGAGAGTACATTCCCTGTAGTTTTTTTTTTCATAAATGGCCATTAGCCTCCACATTCGGTAGAGGAGGATTTGAATTAGTTTTGGAGCTCGGGAGGACAACTTAACCTTAGAGGATCATCCAATCGTGCACCAGGAATCCGTTTCCGCTTCCGTCGATCACATTGGGACCGTACGGGTAAGCCCTCCTCTCTCCTTACAATGTCCTAACAAATTCTTCCTAAACAGGATGTTATTTACATTTTAATGGGAATTATCTTATCCCATATCTACATCATTCTTGCATGATTCAGGATGCTTCATTCAGGTATACTAATAAGAGGATATCAAGGTAGGTGGTCTGGTGTTTATTTCCAACTTTTGAGTTGAATTTGTGTACCGTTGTGATACAAACCCATGGTTGGGGTGTCGTATGGCTATGGAATTTTCCAAAATATATCTAGAATTGAATAGATAATATTTTGATAAATAAAAACTTTTGTTTGGGATCACTTCTTGGATCCCGGACAACCCCGGGGGTGCGTTCCTCTGTTTAGCTATTTGGCCAGGATACTAGAGGGCATGCCATGATTGAACTATGAATTTAATTTTCTTGAGAGAAAGTTTATATAATTTCTGTTATGCTTTGGGCTCATCTCGATTCCTTGTGCCTGAGGGTAGTGTTCTACTAGCCCGAGGACAGTGTTTTATTAGCCTATGGGCAGTGTTTGGTTAGCCTGAGGGTAAAGTTTGTTTATGCCTATGGGCAGTGGTCTCTGTGCCCGAGGGAAATATCACATGTGCATGAGGGAAATGATATTTATTCCTAAGGGAAATCACCTACAGGTATTTGATTATGTTACCTGAGGGTAAGGATAGTATGTATGAGGACACAACTATTTAGAATATTCGCTGTGGTGATTTTCTATGTTGTACCTGCCAAGATAAAGCACAATCATGGAGGTGATAAGTAATAATTAAAATGATAATGAAACCGGTAGTGATAGTTAGTATTGAGTACTTACTATTTTACTGCATTTACTTTTTCACTCTCCTGTTGTATATTTTCACTGATAGTTGGGCAGGAGCCTTTGGTGGGTGCCTACTGAGATTTATTTCTCACACCATATTTGGGTCATGTCTTCAGCCCAAACAGACTATATTGCTGCAGGGGTCGATAGGGGAAAGGGTCCCTTTACAGGTATATGATTGTAGAAGAGGAGTATGAGGGCATGTGACAGAGCTTAGGCTTGTGATGCTATTGCATTTCGTTTACTCTTCTTTGTTTTGTTTGGCAATACCTCGTACATTGAGTTGTATTGTATTGTATTGCAGTGTATCCTGTTTTGGAAGATTTTACAGAAATAGTTACATGATGCATTTTTATATAAAACTGTTGGTTCTCTTTTACTTCAGTTGTTCATTTCTAGTACGTATCGTTACTGCTTCCACTGTTGAATGTTATTTTCTTTTCCGCTGCGCTACACTTTGACAAATGAGAGCATAGTTTCCCCACTATCAGACATGGGCCCTCACTGCTAGTTGGCAGCCTCTAGCATTTGGGGAAATGCGCTTGAGGTCATGTGACCAACCGGGTTCGGGGCACCCTCTGGGTGGCTCCCAGAACTAGGACGGTACAATATAGAACACTCTCTATTAATTTTTTTTGTGATTTATTGTTTTACGTATTAATTATAAACATTTAATAATTTCCTCAAGAGATAAAATTCAATAAAATCTATATTCAATCTTATTGGACATGTAACAATCATTAGTATAATAATAAATAGTAGGTTGTCACAACCTCACATCTTAATTACATGAAATTGATTAATATGTATTTAGAAGTTATAAATCAATAGAGGAATATACATAATAGAAAACAACAATATTAAATAATACATTTGAAAAAAACATCAATGGATGTAATATATCCCCATTGTTATGATGAACGATACCTATTATATTTATGTTGAGTTATGCCATGATCTGATAACAATTATTGGTTCCATCCTGAATGTGTGATAGGGAAAAAACGAGTGAGTATTTTTGTGTGTATATATATATAAATATTTTTATATAGTTATATGTATACATATTTCGGGTGAAATAATATTAAAATCCAACGAAAGGGGATCATATATATATATTTATGTAAGGGGGATATTTTATTAATTACCTTTTCTAACAGAAGAAATTGTATATAAAAATGAATTGTTGCATGCACATCCCTTACCATCAACCAATTGATGAACATATTTTGACATTTGAATCATTTATACAAGAAAGATATACTTAATTATAGAAACCATATTATTTTTAGATATAAATTAAAAATAATTTTATATTTGATTATGTAAAAATATACATCAAAGAATTATTGCTGAATGATATCATTTTACCATACTCAATACAAAAAAATCAATGGTCTTGGTCCAAAATTAAATATATTACTACAATACATATATTTATAATTACCTATATTATTAAAAATAAAGGAATTATAATTCATGAAAATTTCAATGAATGTTATCATGAAAGAACAAATGAAATCAGAAAACACTTACTGAATATTTGAGGAGGAAGGGTGCAAGGAATCTGACTGTAGTAGCCCAGTGTTTCTGGTTACATTATTACTTTGTTATATGAAATAATGAATCCCATCAAAATGGAATGAATATTTTAGTAATATTATTAAACTACATGTTTACATTAAATTCATATTATAATTGAAAATATAAAATACATAATGTATTTTAAGAAAAAATCCATTATTCCTCGAAGGTATGAATTCATTTCAATCATAAAATTCTTGTTGGTATCCTTGTTAAAATAAGACATATTAAATGGGAGAGTTTAGTTGATTAGTAAGGGTACAAATATACTATAATATATAATTAAATAGAAAGAATAATAATAATGTCACAAAAAAATAATAGAAACATGTGACATTTAATCAATAAACTATGAATAACATGGAAAAAATAAATTATGATTAAAAAAATCTATATTAATAATCACATGGGATTGATAATTATCCATGGATATTAAAACTAATTGAATAATCACTTGGAAATCAATAACTAATATTTTAGTTAGGTTATTCATTAATCATGAAAATTAAAACAAAATATTATGACCATTCACAAGATAGTTTAAATTTGTTTAATAAAGCACTTATAATTTTGAGAATTATTTTTCCTCGTGAGAAATATTGATTCCTATATTGGAAATCTAATAATGGACCCCACCCATCACTTCATATGTCTAATGAATTAATCATATAGAATGGGCACAAAATAATCAATATGAACATTTATATTTAAAAAACAACATACAATATTTTATACATATTCCAATCAAGTAAACATAATCATAAACTATCTAGATAAATAAGAAGAATTGTTATAAAATTATAATTCCTCAATAAAAATGATCATAACCCATGAAATGAAATAATATGGGTTTTATCAAAACAAATAATTCCCATCGTATCATTTTACAATAAAGGGATGATGTCATTGATGAATAGAAATACCAAAAAAATGTTCGTCAATATTTTGATTGAGAAAAGTAATATTTTCACATTGAAAATATTTTTAAAACTAAAATATCAATAATGATTTTGATAATAATTTTATTTTAAAATATCACATGAATCTTATATAAAATATATTAGAAAAAATTAATGGTCACAAGGGAATTAAATTATGTTCATGCCAATTTTGGGTAAATAATAATTTCATTTATATTTTCAGCAAATACCCAACACAAATTTTATTGAAAATTACCAAAATATTATTTCAAATTTTTTTAAGTAATTCAATTTTTTTTAAAATTAAATTAATAAATAATATTTATAATTTTTTAACAATTTAATCATTTTTATAAAACATTGTTTTGGAAGAAATGATATTTTAGATCAAAGGGATGCATAATGAAAAATTTTCATGAAATAATTTTATATCGAAACGTGTGGAAATGGTAATATTAATTGAATAAAATAGTTTATATCCAGATGATATGACTATATATTTCATTTAAGATATAAATATAAAATAATTCCCCCAAGGTAGACTTAAAAAACATAATCAAATTACGATGAGATTTTGAAATAAACCATAACCGCTTTAGTTAATCTGAAATCATAAGCCCCATAAAAGTAATATAGTCATAAAAAACATTAAATAAAATGTATATAATTATTTTCATGATATAAAATATCAATATGGGATGTATATACCCCACACATAAAAATAAGTGGTGAATATGGTGTATGTCTCACGAAAGTTAATGTGAGATAAGAAACCCTTACCTTAGTTTCTACTTCCCTCGTACAAGTATGAAACTCATATATAAAAAATATATGATTATTATATCAAAATTATTTAGAAAAAATCATAAATCTCATACTATATATAATTTAAATATAGAATTTTTTCAGCTTTTTTTAACAATACATTATTAAAATTATGGTTTCTGGTTATAATTTTTTTATTTTACATATTTGTGTTAGTTTGGTAATTTGTATAATTTTAATTATATAATATTTAAATAAAATAAAAAATTTTCAAAATGATATTATCATAATATATAATTATTATAAATTAAAATTTCTAATCTATTATATTTACAGAATGAAACTGGATTACACCGATCATGGAGAAGGTAGGTCGTACAAACACATCAATGTTATTTCCATTATTCTCAATAAATAAATTGAAAGAAAAATAAATATTAATTAAACATTATATGATAATAATTATTTCATTTATATAATTTATATTAATCCAATATAGGTTTGTTAATATCAATTTAAAATTAAAATGAAACACGTTTCACATCACAATGTGGAGGTGGTAGTTCACACATATGCAAAGGTGACACAATTATTTTATAAAATATTATATGGTATGAATTTAAATGTTTTTTTATATTTCCATAATTTTTATTAGATAATAAATTTCACATATATTCATTAAATTTAACCTTAATTCCTTTCATGTATCTTTTAATCGAAAAAAGAAGTTAATATATTCCTAAGAAGGTATTCCACTATAAACATGAGTGTTGTTATCATATCCCCAAGGTATATTATGTAATAAAGTATATTTTATAACATATTTAAATAATCATAATAATTTTTTAAATTGAGAATAAATATCAAAAATAAATAATTATATCTATCCTTGAATGGTTGGGATGTGAAATTAATTACATTAGTTTGTGAGGAGGTAGTCTTCCATACACACAATCAATAATGTTTTTAAATTAGATGCAAGTGGTGATGGATCTGTTTTGTTATAAAAAATACTTAAGATATCATTATGTAGGAGATAATATTTTTTTAAAATTATAATATTTTTATACTCTTTTAAGGATTTAAATGACGAAAAAACTTATACTCATGTTTATGAATTTTACCTCCTCTCCATAGATCCCCTTTATGTTTATACCTAAAGCCTTCTTATGAGGGATTACTAATCTATATAACCATTAAATAGTATGTGTGGATAATTATGGATGGGATTTGGGATGTAATTATAAAATATTTTTTTTAGGTTTGAAGTGGGGAAATTTATGGGTGGCCTTTTATAACAAGGGAGAAGTCACACATAATCCTTTTGAAATTATAAAGCAATATCGATATTTTTCTCCCAACAAAATACCAAAAATAGGTTATTATTGAAAATAATAGGTTATCTGTTTTATTTATCTCTTTAAAACTGGTTTTTTAAATTGATGGAATTATAACATTTATATCATTATTTTAACCGCTGATAAACCCATTTTTAAGTTAACTGTATTGATTAATGTCTATTTTTACTATTTATTATGTTAATAAATAAATTGACATAATTCTATATTATAAATTATTCTTTCTAAAGATATCTATTCAATTTTAAAAAAATTAAATTCAATGATGTTTTATAATTCAATGGTAAGTATAGACACTGTGAAAAAATTATTTTACAAAGAAAAGATTATCAGATGTATAAAATTCGTTAATTTCAAAATTCAATATAAAACTAATTTTAATGAAATTAATTGGTTAATTTTTAATTTAATTAAAATGATTTTAATTTAAAAATAATTTAAAATATTAATTAACTTTCCTAATAATTTAAATAAAAAATCTACCTTTTAATAAAAATTATTGTTTTTCATTATTAATAAAAAATTAATCTTTTCAAAAACCTCTCTATAATTCCCCAAAAGATAATTCTGATTTTTTTATACAAAATATGAAGTTTATTTTGTAAAAATAGTTTTATATAAGTTGTAAAAATTTAATTTTAATTTTTTTTACACAAAGAGTGACTAAATCAACTTTTTGAAAATACAATTTTGTAGAAAACACTTATTTTCCATTAAAATGATTCTTATTTTATTACTTATATATATATTAATTTTTTCTACATGTTTAAACCATTATATTTTAAAAATTTATCATGTAATAAAAAGTAATGATTGATTGTATTGAAAAAACCATGAGGGGTTTTATTTGGGACACGAACCGAAATAGTAGATTACATAGGTTGAGATGGATGAAGATTTCCAAACCCATATATGAAGACAGAATTTATTTTCAAAATATTCTTTAAGTCATTAAATATATTGATGAAAAATTATATTATGGTATCATTTATTTAAATACATTAAGAGTATGGATCATGAAAAATATATTCAAAGAGACTAGAGAAAGAGGGATGTTAGGGCTCAAAGAGTAGAATGCCTTTAAAGGAATTTGATTGATCACCTGTAGAAAATTAAACACATGTATAGATGTTTGGGGATCATATAGTGATAATTTTTAAGAAGGATGAATAGGTATTCATCCCCATCAGTTTCATAGTATGGTCAAAACCAATAAATTACTTTATAGATGCTTTTTTCCTTCATCTATGCAACCATCAAATATACTTAGAAAGCTATCTTCAAGAATATTAATCTGATATATGATCCCAATGGATATTCCATTATGATAACATGATCTTTAAAATTTTCCAGTAGATTCAATCATGTCGCTCCCCATGTAATTTTTGGAAGTCATGTATGTGAATCGATTTTGTGGTCCAAATCCAACCCTTCAATAATGATATTTCGGCTCTACAGACTGATCATTAGGGAACCGAAGTAAAATCTCATATCATGGTGTTTTCTAGAGCATGATAGATTATCTTGGAGGAACATAATAATGTAATTAGAGTTAAATTTTAATCCTAATGTTTCATGTATTTTCATGTGATATCTCCTCGGTCCAAACTAGGGACCTCATTCCTAGTGCAGGAAACTCATGGTAGCTGTGATAGATTATTCCTATAGTGGTACGGTAGTAAAATGGTTGTGGAATTAATAGAATAGGTACATGGGTCAGATGGAGACCCCCAATTAGGTGTATGAATATAAAGGTTGATGGTTCATTCTTATATGGGAATATGGGAGGAGTAATTCTGGTGTGGTATGGAAGAGGTTTAGCTATATTCAGATTCAACATGTATTATGGCATGTGAAACTCTCTCGGAGCATAATAAAGACTTGTGGTTATTGGACATTCGACGAGTCATCTAATAAATTTTTTTATTGTGATGTTTTAATTTTATTCCCATGTGTTGGCCATGCTTATTCAATGTATAAGGACCCAATCTTAATGTACGTGGATATTAAATTATTTTTATAGAATACACATACACAATCCCAAGGATCATATTAGTTTAGTGACTCTGGAAACTTGTAAGCAAAAAATATTAATTCATCAGACATCTAAATCTTTTCTCACATATTTTTTCATATCTATAAAACGTATTTGACATACTGTACTTAAAACAATTATTCATGTCATTGGAAAAAGAAACATAAGAAGATGGTAAGTTCGGATAATCATTATGGATAACGACAGACGATGTATATACATAATCATGAGCATAAAGGGTATCAGAACATGATCATAACATTTTAAGTTCATATCACACATTACAAAGATCATATAAAAGAATCATGGAAGAAATGTTGGAAGTTCATAATAAATAAATCATAAGGAAATCAACCAACAAAATTCATGAGACCAGAACACTGACATAAGTGATGAAATTTTAGCATACACATAAACTGATAACTTTGTGAGAATTTATAAATTCTAACTGGTTCAACCAATAAATTAATTTCATAAAATTGGTCCCTTTAATAAAAATACGTAACGTAAAACCATTTCCACTCGTAATATTTTTGACATGAAAATGAGGTCCATGTATAGAATTTTATGCATTAAATCAGGTTCACTCATTACATATATACCTCATTAGTTATGTTTATTTACCCAATAAAATTGAAGTAGTTATAGGAAAAACCATTCAAATAATGAAAAACATATATACATGTTCCAAAAGAACATAAATCATTAATTATGTCGTAACACATGGAAAGAAAATGGGTTTTATAATCAACATTCAACAACAACATATCCAAGGGATAAGAAATGGTTCATATAAATATTATTCCCTAAAAAACAATAGAAATAATAGAGATATTATCCTATAAAAAGAAGATCATTAAAACAAAGGTAACATCAAATAATTTTATCATATATGGAAAATAATTTTTACCGATCATTGAAAAATATATCATGAAGAAAATATATTTTCTACTTTGAAAATATTTTCATTCGTTAAAATCAAACATAATTTTAAAATACAAATAATTAATATTACTATAAAATTATAATATTTTAAATTTTGATTCAAAAAAATTAATTCATAACTATATAAAAAAATCCTCCTAATGTCATATAATATGAAAAAAAAATCCTTATGTATTTTTGTCAAAAAAAATTATAGATATTTGTTTAGAAAATGATGAAAAATTCTTTTCAAACAGTTTCATTAAAATTATAAAATAGGTAAAAAATATTTTTCATATAATAGCAGTAAAATACATTCTAATTTTTTTTCAAATATGGAAATGGATGATAAATATTCCTAATGATGATTTGTAATAAAATAATCCCAAGTACTGATCGATTGTGAAATAAACCCTTACAATGATATAATCCTTTGAATCATATAACTGAGGAATGATGGAAATTTATGGGGATATAAAAATTCCATAATCATCATAATAATACAAATTAAATACATTAATGGGATGTATATACTCCACACCAATGGAATATGAATTTTATAAGGAATGTGTCCCATATAAATAAATGAGAGACAAAATTATCTAACCTTATGTATTGAATATAGATTTACTCATACAATCATCCGATATAAAATTAAAATATATTTTATTTATATTAAATAAATGTATTATATACCTAATAAAATATATTATTTTATTGTTACTTTATTTTACCCATTTATTAACACTTCCATGTTAATGTTACGCTTTGTGTAATATCTGCATTATTTTTCTCATTGGTTTTGATATATTATAATTTTTAACTATTACATATATAATTATTTTATTATCTCCATTATTATAATCATGATATGTGTTCCATACATACATATATATATATATATATAGTATATATATAATTATAATAATCTAGAAACCATGTAATTAGAAAATGAGATACACCGTTCATGGAGATGGTTGTCTATATATACGCATGAATGTTATTTCTATTTTCATGTCAACTAAAATAAAAAATTTTAAATAAAATATATATAATATCATTAATATATATTTATTATTAAAAGTATATCATATCCATTCGCTAAACCCATCTTTAGTACATTCCATGTATAATGTCAACAAATCACATTAGTTTGAGGAGAGGTAGTCCACAGGTCTGCAAACTATGTTATCATACTTACAAAAAATGGGAATCATTAATATATGAGTTTGATAATAATTATAAAAACTTTATTAAATAATAAATATCATAAATATCATATAAAAACAAAAATTTCATCATTATTTAAAACCATGAATGGTGGAAATGAATGAATGAACAACATCAGTTTGTGAGGTGGTAGTCCACTGTACACACAAATGATGAATTTATATTATATTTTAGGGAAGCTTGTGTGAGATTAGTTATAACCTTTACTATAAAAAAATATAATTATATTGAATATACTAATAATATTATATAAAACTTAATTTAAATTAATTTAATGGTCTAAATGATGAAATAAAAAAATTTACATATTACACTTAAAATATTTCTTCATATCTTCTAGAAAATAAATATAATAAAATGGTGAGATCATATTCATAGTAAGAATAATAAACAGAGATATTCAAACATAAACATGACCAAATTTCATATGATAATTTGGTTAAAAAATTATAATGTAATAGCCTACATATTAAATATCATATAGATGATTCATGGAATAAATATTGGTATTTTATAAGTGATGATTCATTAGGTAATCAAAGAATATAACTCATTAGATCATTACATTGTCATAAGACATGAAATTTTAGTAAAATCATAATCTTGTATCTTTTTTAAATATTATAAATAGTAAGAGGTTCACTCATTTATTTAAGTACATGAAATTTATCCCTTTTGAAAACTTATGGACATAAAAACCAGATCCACTCATCATATTTTGTACATAAAAACCTTGTGAATTCATATAATGTTGGACACAAAATTTGGTTCACTTCTATCATATATATCTCATGAGTTATCTATGTTTACCCAATTCATTAGAGGAAGATATTGGTCACATCCATAAAATAATGAAAACCATAGAAGTGGGTTCTAAAATATTTTAAATCATTAATCATATCATAACACATGGAATGAAATTAGTTTCATAAATTTCAATCAACAATAACATAACCCAAAGAAAAAATGGTTCCCATAAATATTATTCCATCATAAACAATAACAAACCATAAAAATAATAGGTATATTACACTATAAACATATCCCTATAAAAAGTATTTAACATTAAATAATGTTATTGTAGATTGAAATTAATTTTTACATATCAATAAAAAATAATTATTGAGGAAAATATCCTTTCTTCATTGAAAATGATTTCTTTTCATTAAATATTGTGATATTTTTAAAGAAATAAAATTCTTTGAAAATAAACTTGTATAAATTTAATGGAAAAATAATATAATTAATGATTCATAATGGTATGAAAAACTACCCATGTTGTATAATATCGAAAAAACATTATATTTGTATTTATATTGATAAATAATAAAGGGCATAATTTAGAAAATGAATAAAATATCATTTTCAAATTATTTTGTAAAAAGATTCAAATATGTAATAATAAAATTTAATATTAATTCGGGAATAGCAAAACCCTTTTTGAATTCCTTTTTTGAAAAAATTTTTGTTGATGATAAATATTCTACAATGGAGATTTAGAATGATATAATCTCTAATATTGATGGGATTGTGAAATACACCCTTACCACTTTATAATATGTAGAATAATATCCCCCTGGATGGAATAAAATTATATGGAAATTTAAATACAACAATATTTATAATAATACACATTAAAACTGTCATGTGTGGTGTATAAAACACACCAAAACAAATCTAATAGTGTATATGGCATGTGTCCCATATAACTAAAAGTGAGACAAAAAACCCTTACCTTATGTCTTAACTCTCATCATACATGTAGAAGACTCTTTTATAAAAAAATATGATATTATTATAAATATAATACCGAACCATATTTTTGTATCTAATATCATATAAGATATTATTATGGATTTATTTTACCCAATTATTAATAATACCATGTTAATATTACACTTTGGGTAATATCCATTTTGTTTTTCACATGGGTTTTAATATGTTATATTTTTTCCCTATTACTTATATCATGATTTCACTACCTCCAAAATGATACAAATGATATAAATATTAAATATATTCATTAAATATTTATTTATATAATATATATTTAACATAATTATAATATTAAAATACACAATTCATAGAGAGAGTAGGACGTACGTATGTAATAATGTTGTTTCCATTTTTTATAACATTAAAAGAAAGAAGATAAATGTAATATATATAATATCATTCTAATATAATTATTATTAAAAATATATCATATTTTTTCTCAAAAATCATCATTAATAAATTCAATGTAACATGTGAATGAATCACATCGCTTTGGGGAGGTAGTAGTCTATACATCCAAAAACAAAGTTATTGTATATGAAAAAATTGAGAATCAAGAAATTATGGGATATATGATAATTAAATAAGTTTAAAAAAATCATAATTATCATATATGTTATATAAATACATAAATCACATCATTATTCAAAACCTTTAACGGTGTACATTTAAGAACGAATGACAAAGGTTCATGAGACAGAAGTTTGTCGTACACATGAATGATGACTATGTATCACATTTAGTGGAATTGTGTCTAAGGGTACATAAAAACCATAATACTTGAAATATGAGTATATTTATGATTTTTATAATATTAAAAAACATTTTATAAAAATAATTTCAGTTTTTTAATGAAGAAATAAACATAAACATTCACTGGGGAAAATTACCTCTTCATTGGGTATCTCATTTTGAACTTCACAAAAAGACTTCTTTGGTTGGATTTAAGCCCAAATTAAGGATTAAATGATATAGGAGAGAATTTTAGAGGATGTTTAGACAGGTTTTGGTCAATACAAATAGGATCTAAAGTGTGAAGAAAAGATAATAATAGGTTACCTTTTATAAGAGAGGTATTAGGTAACTTTTAGAATTTCTCAAAAGATTCAGTTATAGTAAATTTATTCAGAATGATAATACCTCAAAATGGAAACTAATTCAAATATCTAGTTTGTTAGGGTGAAAATAACATCAAAAAATATATTTTATATTGGTTTTGAATTAATTTTAAATATTACCTTTTTTATTAAACAATAGTTAACCTATTTTTATTTTAACTATAGTGAAAAAAACCTCAATATTAATAGGTGGAAAATTTTTCTTATTAGGTGTAAATTGAACCATAAATATTCAATTAATTATATTTCAGACCATATAAATTACCTTAGTCATTATTTTGTTTTTTATAATTTTAAACTAATTAAAAAAAATATTATTTTCAAAAAATATAATGATTGTCAATTTTGACACTATTAATTACATTAACATTAATAAAATCAGTTCACAAAGTTAACATAGAAAATATTCATTTAATACACTCTTAACATGTCATATTTACATGTAAAATTTACGTATAACCTTAAATATTTCAATTTATTATTATGTGAATATTTTTTATATCATTTAATTGATATTTTCATTAATTGATAAAATTTTGTATCATCATAGTGTACCAATTTATGAAAATTATTTCCTCATTAAAATTTAAAAATAAATCACAATGACGTATATAAAAAATTTACTATTCCAAATATTATACATAGATGAACATATAATATATTTAGAAAAATATTATAAATATTATAATTATTAATAGTAAGAGTCTTCGACTTTTTCAACCTCATTGATTTTGAAATCATCCTAAAAATTTTAATAATATAAATTATTTTGCTGAGAATTATGCATTACATTAAAATTCAATACTTTTCATTGTTCATGAAAACATGCATGTTATGAGGAAAATACCAAGAAAACATCCAAGGTAAATTTTGATATACAACATTCAAATAGAAAATTAATTTTCAAATATAAATTTTAATAGTTTTAAGAACTGGATTTAAAACAAGTGGGTCATAATATAAGGGAAAATATAATATTTAGATAAATACTTATTTTATGAGAAAAATTGGATTTGTTCTTATATCATGTCTATAAAACTATTAAAATTTATTTTATACATTATATTAAACTTAATATATATATATAAATATCATTAATATAATACAATACAAGTTATTTTTCATATAAAACTCTCTTTTTCATTGTTTTCTAGAAAAAAAATCTTTTATTATTAAAAAGGTTTTTACATGAATTTGTAATTTATTGTTAAAAAATTATTCATAAATATGTAAATTGTACCTTTATAATTGAGTTAATCAATTTTATTCCACCATTCTAATTTCTAGGGATAATTTATATAAAATAATATTAAAATGTTGATTCTTAGAAACACGGTGTTGTGTGTAAAGAAAGCATAGCAGATATTTCATGTAGCACAATCTTAACGTGGTGTAATGTATAAAAAACAGAAATTAAATTTAAGGTATTCAAAAAATATTGTTCATAAAAATTGAGGGGATTAAACGAGGTAAATTTGGTTCAATGTTGGATTTGGAGCACTATATTAGGAAATGAATAGTTTTCATTGGATGGTGTATTAAGGTCTCTCATACATTAATGGAAGGTAATATTGCGCCAAATTCATTAGCCATCAATTGGGATCCTAATCAATGCACCAATATTTTTTTTATAATAGATCCATCTCAAATAATAGTAACCACATTTTCAAGGTAGACTCCCTTGGAAACAAGCACTTTTGACCCCCATAATGTTTGTAAATATATAGAAATACATTTACTCTTGGTATAATACAGAGGTATTTTTCTATTAGTGAACAGTACATCAAATTTAATTTAATCCCAATGTTTTAATCTAATAAAAACTATTGAAATGACACAATTTATTTCAAAATAAATATATCATAATGTCTTTTAGTGTAAAATTATCTTTTAATCTTGATGATTAATGTCATATAAACTATCAAACATGATGGTCCTCTTTCAAAAACTCTCTTTCTTACAGTATAACCCCTTTAAAAAAATTGATCATCACAATTTAATCTTGATCATGCTGATCAAGTGTTTGACATTTTTAAATTCAATTCATAAAATCATTAAGTATTATTAGGGTCAATCCAACATTATATTGATATGATATAAAGGGAAGTAAAATGTTAATGGGAATAACATGTACTTGGTTTCTAAATAATAGAACACTAGTGGAACATGAAAAAATTGGATTAAAATAAAAGCGTAAATAATTACAAAGGCTTATATAAGTAAATTATCATAAAAAAGTTATTGATCAATAGATATTTAAGTACTGAAAAACATTAAATATGTAATGATTTAAAATGGATTTTGATTAATCATATATGATGATAATATCATAACATTTATTTAAAGATGATTTTCTTAAAGTAGATTAATTATTTTACCATCATGGAAAATAAAACAAAATAAAATAATTACATAATATTATATTGGGAATATATTCATCCTTTAGTAATATATTTTTTATTTCTAAAATATTTTAATATCCATGATGAATTTATTTTTTTAAAAGCATAAAAATTTACATTTAATTAATCATAATAAATATAAATGAGTAAGAAGTTATTCCTCCAGTATTTATTAAAACAAAAAATGTTAGAAACAATTATATTATATAATACATTAATAACTAATAAAAAAATATTTAATCTCAAGATTAAAATTAATATATTTTATTAATGGTTAACCTTAATATTTATCCAAAATACGTCTTTCTGAATATAAAATCTACAAAGTCTAAAAGAAAGGTCACAAAATTTCCAAATTCAACTTTACATTTGATCCCTCCAAAAAATATAATGTATCCCTTAATGTCACATAACAAATTATTGAATACCATGAACACCTTAAACCGTAATAAACTTATGCATGCTTCCAAAAATAAATTATTTGGTTGTCAAATATATTTCATAAGTCCAAATATGTTGTAAACTCTAGTAAAGATAACTTAAACCATCTAATCACTAACTTTTTCCTGGTCACTAATAATAAACAAAAAAATATCATCGTCATTATAATCTCATCAAAAAAAAATATCATGGTTCATCTTATTCAATAATATATTTTCTAAAAAAATCTATATTCCACTGAATTATTTTTCCTGTTCATCTATAAAATTCATCATATTCTTTAAAACCTTAATGAAAAACTAATGCAGCATAATATTGATATATTTTATAATTATTATAACCAAACTATAATTGGTAAAATACTCTGAAAACATAATTATTTAATCCATGTAAAATCAATCATTCCAAATCATTCTGAAACCATTAACTAGCATTCATCATCTAATTAATTAATACGTCTTCCATTTCACTTATTATTTTTATCCTATTCCTCATCAACAATATAATCATTAATCATAAAAACTTTCCAAATATCTTCAAAAAAATCCCCATATAAAAATTATCATAATTCAAATACTTTAAACATTAAAAACATTCAACTTTTGATAATACAATATAAAGTCCATTATTCTCATCTGTTATGTGAATCCAATATTTCATTATTCTTTAGAAATTTATTTAGTTTTGTTCTTAATTATCACATATAAAAAATTTTCATGTTCCTTCGAGACACCCTCATGGGTGGATCATTCAAAAAAACACAAAACATATCAATCCTTACTTCCTCAAGGCTCTCTATTCTTCATTATCATTGTGGAATCCATTATTCTCTCCTTTCATTTTTAAAATATTTGGTTAAGGTGAATTTTTTAATCATATATCATCATAATTAATTAAGGATAATCATTATATCCTCCACCCTTTTGATAAAGCAATTAGGATTCCAAAGAACACATGTTCTATCTTATTCAACTTTGACCCTATTCTTTATGATTCAATATATAGACTAAAACACAAAACATGTTGTGAGAAACACATATCATAATAGTAAATAATATTTTCATGAGGACTCATTTATATGATTTCTAATTCAGGAAAAATAATTTTTAATATATGACACCTCAATATTACCCAATCTAATTCTTGGTCATCATCTATTCAAACCCTTTATGTTGGTTCATAATGAATATGTCAATTAATAACAACATCTGCTTCTGGAGTGTCAAACCAGATTTAAAGTAATGTTCATTTTCTTACACGCTCGAGTCAAGCATGAATCATCATTTTTAATGTTTTCACCCAAAAGTAAATATTTTTAAGACCCAATTCTATTTTTATTATCATGAAAAGAATGTATTACTAGAAAAAACTATATAATTTTGATATTATAAAAATATTAACATGTCATTATATACATATACTCAATGGTTATCATAGGGTTATATTACAAAATCTATTATTTATGAAATATAGTTCCCATGGATTCCACAAAACCTCCTCTAGAAGTAACTGTAAATAACCCAACCCTAGTATCCCTCAGTCAGTGGTTACTTTATTTCATTAGAATAAAATACACAAAATGACATCCCAAATAACTAATAAGTATTTTAGTGTTCATAAAAATGAATTATATTTCAAATTGACATAAAAAATAAAATAATAATATATGAAAAATATTTTATTTTATAATGCTAAAATTCATCTTAGTGTATCCCTATATATGAATTGAAAAAAAAATCCAGATATCCTAGGGAAAATAAAAATTCGAAAGGTGTGAACTCAAATTATCAGTAAGGGTAAGAGTTCATAAGAATATTTCATGAAAAATAATAATAACAATATGGAATGGTAAATAAGTATAACAAATTTCATTTAATCAATCAAATAAGCATAATATGAATGAACATATTGATGAAAAATAAATCCATAAAAATAGTCACATGAGTGTGAGACTTATCCATGGAAATTATAACTACTGAAATAAACACATTGAAATCAATAACTTATATCACAATGAGGTAATTCATAATATTGGACATCTGAATCATATTTTCAATACCATTAACTACAAAATTCAAATAAATGTGTATAAACCCATCAAATATGTCCAAATTATTTACATAAGATGACCAATCAATGAATTTAGTGGATATCTATTACCATCCCCGGCAGATAAATTACTAATTCCAATTGAATAAAAATTATAATGGGGTGATCCTTAATAAAAAAACATTCATGTTGAAAACATAAAATTTAAATTTTTAATACTCACGCCAATGTTATAAACATAACAATAAACTATCCAGAGTAATATAGTGAATGGTAATAAATTTGAAAATCCAATGTAAAAATTATAATAAATAGTGAAATTAAACAATAATGGAGATATAAATTTAGAATATAATTTGTGGATCATATATAGAATGATGGTTTAATTATATTGATAAATATCAATACCACAAGAAACATGGGAAATATTTTTTAAATAATTGAGTGGTCATGATGAAATGAGATTCCATTTATTTCGTGTACATTAAAAAAATCCTCTATCATTTTCAATAGAATAAAAACTTTCCAAATTTGGAAAAAGACATAGAGATTCATTAAAAAATTATTTTTTATAAATTTAAAAATGGGTATCAATTTCGATAATAAATAAATTACATATTTTTTAAAAACAATTTATAACATATTCAGAAAAAAATTGGATGAAAAAATGATTTCGACAGAGGGGAGAAAAAAAGTTGGATTTTCAAAAAAACATTATCCCAATTATTAAAGTTAAGAATAGTGTAAAATAGATTTTATTGTTTGAAAAATATAATTGATAAACCTATAAGAATATAATATATTTATATTATGTCAAATATATCAAATAATTCCACCATGGAATTCTTTAACATAAATTGTGTTGAATAATGATAATATTGTGAAATAAAACCTCGTCGCTTGGGTAACATGTGAATCATATTCCCCAAAAATTAAATAAAATATATTGAAATATTAAATATTATTAATATTATTTGGGACATGATATATTATATCAAAAGGGGTATTATATACCCCACACAAAAGACTAATTGGTTAATATAGTGGATGTCTCATGAATGAAATAGCGAGGTGAGAAACCCGTACCCATGTTTGACTTCATCAGTATCGGTCTAAGCCTTTAATATAATAATTATAAGTTTGTTATAATTATTTTACAGAACCATAATCATATATTTAATTCCATATATTATATAGTTATAATATTTTACCACTTATTTGTTAATAATGATAAAGTCAGATCTAAGAATGCTTGGACCACCAAATTTATTAATAAAAAGAAGAGTGTAGAGACAAGATAGAAGAAGCGAGAGCGATATTACATGTCATAATAGTCATAATAACCACACCCATACCTGGTCATATCATCAGCATTAGTTAATTCCCACTCTTATTGAGTGTCATATTGTTTAAGCAGCTTAGTAAATACCTTCCTTCACTCTAGTTTCTCCATAGCTTGGTTAATAATTCATTGTTAAAATAACTATTTTAGGTGATAATTGCATCAATTTTCATGTATATTTTTTAATGTCAGTTATATTTCTTTTAATTTTATATTTTTTCTATAATTTTCATAATTTTAATTACAATATATATAATATATATATTCATTGTATATTTATTTACGTTAATATATTAATAGTAGAGATAGAAAATGGATTTCAATATACATGGAGACAGTAGGTCGTACATACACATGAAAATTTTTTCTTATTTACCTCGAAGGATGTAGAAAAATAAAAAAATATTTATTAACCTATAAAAGAAAATTATTATTTCATTTATATCATTTATATTTATAAAATTCATTCTCCTTAACATCCATAAAAACTGAAAAACAATCCACATCACTACATCCAAGCGTTAGTTCACAAGTACGCACAAGAAACATTATTATATACAAAACAATTGGAAGATAATATTTTAGATGTTAAATTATATTTTAAAAAATAGTATTTATATACTAAATATCACATATATTAAATATTATTTAACATACTACCATTCATGTTATCGCTAAGAGAAAATTAAATCGCATCACTTCATGAGGAGATAATTCGTTGTACGCATGAGTGGCGTTGTTGTATCGCACATGGAATAAAAATTTAGAAGGTATATGTGACATAATAATTATATAATTATGAAAAATATATAAATATGTTATAAATATTTTAAATAAAACATTATATCTATTCTTGAATGGTGGTGATAGAAAATGACTTTCATTGGTTCGTGAGAGGTAGTCTATCATACACATGATCAATGGTTTTCTTTTCATATTTGACTAAAGTAGATATGGATATGGGTTATTAAATTAAAATTATAATATAAAATTTTATATTATAAATTTTTTATTATATTACAATAGGTTGATAATTTTTTAATCATTTGGAATAAAAAACAATACATATATTCAAGTTTAAAAATTTAACATCATCATCGAAGTGAATCTTTAGGTATTTACAAAAATCCATAGTATCCGAGAATAATAATTAAAATATATCCTATAAAATTTTGTGACAATTTTATTGAGTATATTTCAATAGTATCATCTATAATAGCGGTGTTTTATGTGTGAATATGGGGGAGAGTGGGGGTCGTTTTTTAATGGGAGAGAGGACACACATAGAATGTAACATCCGAGGTAAATAAAGAATATAACATTTTTATATTAAGTAATATTTTAAAATTAAATTATAATTTTAATTTAAATGGGATGCAATGTTCGATTGAATTCCCGATACGCAACAACGAGTTTCATTGAAATCTTACATTACACTCAACGTGGAGTTATACCGAAAAATAAAATAATAAAATAATATTATTTTAATTGGTTGTTAATGCCAAGTTGTTGTAATGGAGGGATTTAATAGAACTAACTACAATAAGATTATACATGTTTTATAAATATTTTTACATTTATTCAATAAAAAATTGAGGATTAAAATGTGAATGAATCTAATTTTAAGCATAAATACTCTTATATTCATTAAAAGGTCAATTTACATCATTTTGATGGAAAACCCTCGTAAAATCTAGTTTTGGTCACTTTTAAATGTTTTATTTGAAAAAATAGTTTTTTTATAAACAGGATATCAAAATTTACTACGATAATGTTTTTTGTATTTTTCTGATAAAATACATTTTTTAATGAATGGTGAAAAATATTGTATTTTAATTCAAAACTGCCTTTTAATGAAATTTATTTTTAACAATTTATTATCTTTTTAATTGATTTTAACGTGTAACTATATTATGTTTTTACCATTTCATCCATGGTTTTTCATTGGAAGTAATTTCAATTTGAAATTGAATATAAAAAAGTGTCAATATTTTGATAGTTAATATTTCTTAAAAAGACAATTTTTTGTTTTGACAACGAGAATTAATTTTAAATAAATTTCTACGACTTAGGTATTTTGAATTTGGAAAAATATATTCCATATTTGGAATCATGAGGTTCTAATTGTCTAAATATATAACTTTTATAGTTTGACATTATGAATATTTACTTGAGTTAAAATTTTATTTACCATGGTTAAAGGGTAAATCTCGTAAATAAAGGTAACAAAATATTATTATAATAATATTAAATTATCCTAAAATGTTTCCTAATCATATTTTATGATACATTTCCAACCATGGGAATGCTTGGGTCGATTTTGGTACTACATAGAGCAACTTGAGGGTGATTATGACACTTTATATAAATTAATTTGAAGTAAAGACAAAAATGACATAAACATATTTCTTTCAGTAAATAATTTTTTTATGGGGTTATATAAGTAATATATTTTACAATAAATACTAATTTTAAATATATGAATATTTCCTACATCATGATGTTTTTTTATAATTTTTAGACATCAAATAATTAATATAACTCATGACACAAAAATGACACAGTGTTTACCTAATTAATGAATGATTTAAATAAACAAGATTATACAGTTTAAAACATCATCCAAAGCCTATCAAATTATTATTGAATGATTTTATATCAATCATGAGTAATCCTAGAACTGAAAATGTGTATACCCTAGATTTAAATTCCTTGTGTAAACAACAAGTAAACTGCTTAACTGCTAAGATAAATGAATCCTAAATCTGGTATAGAAGACTTGGTCATTGAAATAAATATTCTTTACATAATTTATCCAAGAAACTACTAGTTTCTGATTTCCCTAGTCTCATGATTGAATGTGATATATTTTGTGATGCATGTCAACTTGGTAAACAACACAAATCATTCTTCAAATATGTTAACAAAATTGCTACATATACACCTCTAGAAATTATCCATATGGATTTTTTTGGACCTTAAAGAGAATCAAGCTTGGTTGTTTAAGTATATGAATATGTTTTAGTTGATGACTATTCTAAATTTACATGGATTTTATTTTTAAAATTTCAAAATGCAGCTTTTACAATATTTTAATGTTTTTGCAAAGTTGTTCAAAATGAAAAAGGTTTTAAAATAATTTCATTAAGAAGAGATCCTGGTGGAGAATTTGAGAATCTGGAATTCAATTAATTTTTCTCAAATATGGCTATTAAACACAAATTCTCTGCACCAAGTATACCTCAAGAAAATGGAATTGTTGAAAGATGAAATAGGACTATTTAGGAAATGGCTAGGACTATTCTAAATGAAAAAATTCTTCCTACTAATTTTTGGGCAGAGGTTGTATGTACAACATGCTATATAATGAATAGAGTTTTAACTAAACCAATTATCAAAAAGACACTCGATGAACTCTTGAATAATAGAAAACCTAAAGTAACTTACTTTAAAGTTTTTGGATGCAAGATTTACTCCTTAAACACCAAAGAAAATATTTGTATGTTTGATCTAAAATATGATGATTTCATTTTTGTAGTATATTCTGCTACTTTTAAAGCTTATAGAGTTTTTAATAAAAATTAAATGATTTTTGAAGAATCAGTTCATGTGAAATTTGATGAATCTGATCCCTTTGAGAAAAGGAAAGATCAAATAGATGATCTTGATTCTAATGATAACATGAGACTTGAAAACCAGAAAGATCAGTTTGAAAAAGATATAAATGAAATTCAGTCTAGTCCAGAAGTAAATCACACTGAAGAACCTATAAGTGTACTACATAGACAGTCAAGGACCCTAAATAATCACCCTTTAGAAACTGTGATAGGAGACTTAGAAACTGTAATAAAAACTAGAAGGAACAAAGAAATTCTTGTTGAGTTTTCTTCCATTCTATCACAATTTTAACCCAAGTCTATAGAAAAGCTTTAGATGATGAGAGTTCGTTGATAGAAATGTAAGAAGAATTAAACTAGTTCAAAAAAATGAAGTCTATAAATTAGTTTAATGAAAATAGAATTATCTAGTGATTGGAACAAAATGGGTCTTTAGAAGTAAACAAGATAATCAAGGAATACTGACTAGAAATAAAGCAATACTAGTAGATAAAGTATATAATCATGAAGAAGGTATAGATTATGATATGACCTTTGCACATGTATCTAGATTATAATCCAATAGAATCCTCTTAGAATATGAATCTCAGATGAACTTTATGTTATTTGAAGTGAATGTTAAGTCTGCCTTTTGAAATGGTTATTTAATGGAGGAAGTTTATGTTGAGAAACCTCCTGGTTTTGAAAATTCACCAAAACAAGATTCTGTTTTTAAACATACTAAAGATCTTTATGGCCTTAAACAAGCACCTAGAGCTTGGTATGAAATATTAAGTTCTTTTATTTTGAAAAATGATTTTACTGTTGGAATGGTAGATCCAACACTATTTAAGAAAACCGTAAATTCTATCATTTTATGGGTTCAAATTTATGTTGATGATGTAATTTTTTGGATCAACTAATAAATAAATTTATCACGAGTTTTCAAATATAATGCAAAAAGTATTTTAAATGATTTTTATGGGAGAATTAAATTTCTTTTTAGGACCTCAAATTTATTAAAATTTTTTTGTAAATGTTTTAAATCAAAGCAAATACATTACTGATTTACTAATGAAATTTTGATATGAAAACAACAAGACATATACAAATCTTATGTGTACTAATATAAAACTTTATTTGGATGAAATTGGAAAATAAGTTGTCAATAAGTCATACAGAGGTATGATTGGTAGTTTTTTATATCTTACTACGAGTAGGCAAGATATAATTTACTCTGTATGTCTTTGTGCAATATTTCAATCAAATACTAATGAATCCCATTTAACTGATGTTAAAATAATTTTTAGAAATTTAAAAGGACCTGTTTTTTAATCTCTCCTTTATCCTAAAACATCTGATTTTAAATACATTTCATATTCATATGCAGAATTTTGTTATTATAGATTATATCGGAAGAGCACTTCGGGTAATTGTCACTTTTTAGGAAAATCCTTAGTGTCATGCTCAAGTACGAAACAACAATCAATTGCCCTGTCAACAGCCGAGGGAAAATATGTATCTGCTGGAAGTTGTTGTGCACAAGTATTGTGGATGGAGGACACTCTTATGGATTTTGGATTAAATTTTAATAGTACGCCAATTTTATGTGATAATACTAGTGCTATAAATATTTCAAAAAATCCAATTAATCATTCTAGGACTAAGAATATTGATATCAGACATCATTTTCTAAGAGATGTTGTTCACAAAAATGATATATTCTTAGAATTTGTATGTTTAGAAATTTAATTAAATGATATTTTTACCAAACCACTTCCCACTTAAAGGTTTGATTCTATTAAGGAGAAGCAAGGTTTATTTAATTTTAAATAATGTTTTGCTTTATTATGCTGTTTCTTACTTTTAATACTATTTAAAATAAATTATTTAATTAATTTTCAAATAAAATAAGTTTTTTTTCTTCTTCATGTGATCAATGTTATTCGTTTTTAAAATCTATGTAATGATTATTGATGACATGGGAATCAAGGTTGTCAGAAACCTTTCAAATTAAAAATCATTTCATTTCTACTAAAAACCCCTTTCAAACCTGTGGCACTTTACCGCTCTTTTTCTATTCGAACTTGAACCTTCCAAACCCAAATCCGCTTTCGAACCTTTAGATATTTTTCAACAAAAATGGTCAAGACCAAGAGAACCAATGAGGCTGAGACGAGCATTTCCAAGAGATAATGCTCTGAAGGAAGGAAAATTTTGCAAAGAAAGGTCATAGATCTGGAATGGTAATATCAGAAAAACATGTTGTTGAAGAAAACTATTGCATTTCAAAAACATGAACAACCATTTACTAAAGATTTTACAGAGATTCTATATGAGGTATAAATTACTTATTTATTTAAATATTTTCACCTTAGTCTAGGGGAAGATGAGGATACTATGGTAGCTAATATTGAAGATATAGATGTTTTGATATCCTCTATGGAGATTGGTCAGATACTGAACTGCCCTCATGAGGGAGTCTTTCATTTTGATTTGAAGAATATAGGATATTCTATACATATTTCTGAAAATATTATGTCTTTTATTTTTGGTTCTACATATATAATGAAGATGTTCATAAAGGACTTGGAGCGGGATCAGAAAATCCTAGTGAAGTTTGTGCAAACAGGGATTGCAGAGAGGATGTCTAAGATGAAGAAAATCTTGTATCCAGAAATATATATAATGTATCTGTTGACGATTGATATAAGACATAATTTTCCTAGGTACATGGTGAGGTACCTTCATTATTGTTTTCAAACCAAAGCACACATGAGTTTTTATCTATTTGGTCGATTCATATCAAAAATTTTGTTCAAAATGGATATGGTGAGACTGGTGGAAGCTAGAGTTTGATGTTATCATAGAAACACTTTTGGTGGTGGGAACCTAAGAACAATTTGTTACTTCTGGAGAAAATTGAAAGGTAAACTTTTTCTAGTAGGAGATAAATAAGAGGATGTTAGTGCTCAGGCTTAGTCTGCTATGCCCATGGAGGGACATGATGAATCTAGAGTGGGCATTGTTGTAAGATGAATTAGATTTAAAACTGAAGAAGATCAAGAACAAAGTAGTCAAGAGGGACTTCAGATTCAAATGAAAATAAATTATAATTCTCAAGAGGAACTTGGTTCACAGGTTTTAACATCAAGAGATTTACTCACTTACAATTTTTTCAGAGAAGCAGCTGTTGAGAAGCCACAAGAAGAGGATACTGGTAAAATTAAATTGAATCCTCAAGTAAAATATAAAACTCAAGAAGAATATCAAACTATGACTTAGGAACAGGTTGTGGTTGAAACTAAAATTGAACCTCAAATTATAGTGGAAGATGAAGTTACAATTCAATGGGAAATAGAGGTAGTGCCTGGTGAAGAAGTTGCCATTCGTCACGAAAATTAGGACGATATCATTTTAGAAAATCCAGTGGAAGAAATGACTACTAATGTTTGCAATGATAATGTTTTTGAAGTTCATACAGAGGTAATTAATGAGGATTTTTCTGTAGAAGAGTTTTGAAAAGACTCTGAGGAATAGTCTGTGGACCATCCAGCTAAGAAGGAAGCAAAAACAAATCATATGCAGTCTTTTTCCATCAGTATTGCTACATTAAGTACAAGCTGGGGATAAGAATAAAGCACATGGTTCCTCTGGTTCAGTGAAGAAGGAAGTAAAAGAGGTATACAAAAATATTTCTAATCTGGAATCTGTAAATGTTGCTCTGAAGAGATCCTTAGAGAAAGAGCAGTTTAAATTTCAGATACTTAAAGGAAGTACAGTTTCAAGGCAGGAAGTTGAAACTTTTAAGAAAACGATGAGGATAGAAGTATCTAAGATGAAATCAGAAATGGTGATGAAGTCAGATCTGTCAGAGTTTAATGACTATATGGAGACAGAGTTTTCATCTGTCAGGACTAGTGAAGCTAGTGGATCAGGTACTTTACCTAATTTAATGAGAACATTTCAGGATATCATTCCAGCAATGAGCAATATGAATGACAGATTTCTTGATTTGCAATGCAATTGTTATCCACTATCAGTTTTATTAGATAATCTGAGATTTTTGGTTGACCAGTTTACCTCAAGTGAACCAAGTATTAAAATTGTACTGATTTAGTTCACAGAGATGTTAAATCTGTTTATGGAGAAGGAAGAGAGAAATCTTGTGTTTTTCAGAGTAAATATGAAAGAATATATTCATATGACTCGGGATAATTGAGATATTATTATCAAGATGGGATATGAAATTATGATTAGGTTTAGGAAGAAATTGCTAGAAATCAAGGTCGTTGTTCAGAGGAGATAAACCCTATCTCATACCCTTACCACACCTTGATTTTTGAGTTTATCATAATTGTACCTATTATATTTTATTTTAATGAAATTTTATTTCATTCTATATTTGTGTGCATTATTACTCTCTTTTCTCAAATATGCCATTAATCCACGTTCGATTATTGAAAAACTGTTAATAATAGCATTTACTTTAGTTCACTGCTATATTAAAATGTGTTCTATTCAATATTCTATAATTCTTTTTGATATCAAAAAATGGGAGAGATATTATGTTAAATCTAATATTGTATTTATCTTTGAAAAAATAAAAATTATATGCAATTAATTTTGTAAGTTAATTTCATTTGTTATTTTATGGGATTTGTGATCATCAAACGGGGGAGTTTTTGAGCAAGTGTTATTTTCAAAAATACGAAATATTTTTATTTATAGAGGGGGAGATTGTTGAGAAAAATACTCTATTTCTTTATGATGATTTTTATGCTCAAAAATTCCTTTAATTTTTTTCTATTGATTTTATTTTAAGTATATTTCAGGAATTTATTATTCATTATATTTTTATTTCTGGAAGAAATATTTATGTTCTTGATCAACAAGATTTAATTGCTAAAGTATCCACATTAGCGTGTTCATGAAACACTATTCATGCTTTACATATATAGAAATTTCTTAAGTGTGTTCTAGAATCAATATTCATACCCTATGTGGGTAAACATAGCGTAAGGATGGAATGCGGTGTATACTTTATGAGTTATCATTAAAGAATGGTTAAAAAACCATAAGTTATTGGAAAAGTATGGAAGATAAACCCTATATTAAGAAGGAAACCTATGTTTAGGATAATAAAAAGTATGGGAGAAGAACCATACGTATGTTTTAAACGTTGCGTTTGTTTCTAAAATGAATTTGTAAAGACCCAATTCACCTCTCTATTGTGTATATTTGGTATATCCCGATCCAACAATTACTACTAGAAAACAAGATTTTTCAATTAAAAATTATTCCTTAAAAGATTACATTAAACTGGAAATGAAATATTTAAATTATTTTTTTAAATATAATTTCCTTCAAAAATACTTAAAATTTATTGAAGAACATAAATTTTTTAAACTAGTTGATATAAGAGGACTGAACGTTGACACAATATTTGTTAAAAAGATTAATTATTAATTTTTATAAAAAAATTCAAAATTACACATTTGGGCGGGGAGTTGTAAAAATATCATCAAAACTATGTTAATTTTTATAGATAATGTAAAATGTACTTAATGAATCATTTAAGTAATAAAATTGACTTTTTAAAAAAAATTGTGAAAAATATGGATATAGAAGAAAAATATACCCGATTGAAAGGGAAATATAATCTGATAATCTTTTAAATATTTTATCTCTAATGATTAAATTTAATAGAATAATTAATCATCATTAATAAATTGATATTCTTTTTAGATACCTAAATGTTAAATTATATACACCACATGAAATTAAAATAGGTATAAATGAAATTATATCTCAATGTAATAGAAATTGAGGTTATATCCCATACCTCAGGGCTGAATAATCACACGTGTTGTTTAACACAATAAATACTAAACATATGTTAGTGGATTAATTTTATAATAAATTTTTTCAAAATAATTCTTTTTATATTATTTGTTTCCATATAATATTTAATTACATAATTCATTGGGTTCACATAGGATGTTTTGATGATCTTCATTTCATATGTCTAAAATAACCATGGCTTGTTGACAATGGTAAATGATATTATTCTTCCATTTTTTGGAGAATTATAATCCTAATATTAGTATAATAAATAATAATTATATACATTTTAATTCATATATAAATTGTGGAAATAGAATAGTGAATTACACCATTCATTGAGATAGTAAGTTGTATATACGTGTGAATGTTGTGTTTACATTTCGTATGATGGAAGGAATGAATAATAAATATTAATTAAAAATAATATACTTGTTATTGTATCATATATATCATATATATTAAGTGAATATATCATCATTTCCATCCATGTATATTTGGAATGAAAAATGAATCCTATATCTTTACATAAGCGGCAGTCCACATATACCCACTATTGATGTTATAATTAGCCAATGGATTGGAATGTTACAAGGTATATTTTATTTTATAGTTCGATAATTAAAATTACATAAAATATGATATATTTACTTTAAATACATCATTATATCTAGTCATGTGAGGCAGTAGTAGAAAATGAGTTACATCAGTTCGTGAGGTGGTATGTTGTAGTACACACAATCAGCAGTTTCATTTCTAATTTTATGGTTGATGATGTAGATATATGTGATTCAGTTAACATAAAAATATATTATCATATCTATGATATTGGGGGTAATATTTCATCATTGTTGAAAAATATATTAATGGGTATAAGAATAGATAAAACCTATTTTCATGGGTATGAACTATAAAATTCTTCATAAACCCTCTTTATGATTATTCCTAAAGAGATTATATGATGGTATTTTGTACCCACCTGGGACTCCAGTTCAGGTGTATTTATTTATGTATATTATTTTAGTAGGTATTTTCCGACCCAAAAGGTCCTTGATGTTTTTATAGGTGAGAAGTAGTGGTGTCCTTTTATATGTTAGGGAAACGACACACCATAAATTTTTTAAAAGACTTAAATAAAATAATGTAAATTTTATGAAAATTATCTAAAATAGACCTTTGAAAAAAAATAATGATATGACTTTGAAATATATGAAAAAATAATTTATACAATTTTTAGTTATTTTTAAGCCTTACCTTTTTAGTTTAATCCCTTAGTTAAATCATTTTAACCATAACTGTGGTAATAATTTTATATTATTTTATATTTTTATTATAGAAAACTTTTACGCTAAAAATATCAACTAATATTTATTATTTTAATTAAAAAATATTAAATTATATCATATTAAATTAATAAAAGTGTAATAAATTATTTTAATGTTAATCCCACTAAACACAACAAAAACCAGTTTTCATGAAATGTATTTTTCAGGAAAAAGATGACATTATATTAACAATATGACTAAAAATAATAAAAAATTGAATTTAAATTAATATATATATATATATATATATATTATGTTTAAATCATTAATCATTAGTTATTATTATGATTTATACAATTTGTGAATCATTAATCTAGATGAAATTGTTTAAAAAATGTATTTATGCCAAAAAAAAGTAATACCAAAATTATGAATAATGAGGATTAAAAATTCATTAATTATATTAATTATAATTAAATAAAACTTATATAAGTTTTAAATAAAATTTAAATCATAATAACACATTATAATTACTTAATTTATTTAAAATAAATTATAGTTTTACATAAAACATTATATTTCACTATTCACGGGAGAATAATTATTTAATAAAAAATATAAAAAATTAACCCTATGGTTCTTTTGATATAGTGGTTTCAAATTTAATTCAATTATATCAAATAATTTCCAAAATATTTTAAAAGTTATTGATAATGTTTTCTCACAAAAAAATATTTTTGAAGAAAACAATTTTTTATAAGAATAATATGGCATCACAAATAATTGATTGTTAATTTACTGATAATTAATAAATAAATTTTTAATGAATATGAAATCAACATAGATATATATATCATAATATGGTTACATAAATTAATACCCACCAATTTAATGGTTTTGTTATAATGATATCTACACAACCCCCTACCCACAATGATAGTGCAATATGGGGTGAAAAATCATGACACACAAGTCCTACATCCAATTTCCCATGGGTTGTTGACTAGAAACAAGGATATAATAAACATTCATATGGGATACTTTACCCACTAACAGTAACATATCATATATATGGATATAATATAGATACATCAAACAAAACATACTCAAAAATAGATGTAGATATATATATATATATATATATATATAATGAAATACCAAGGGAATGAATTTAAGGTCATATTAATCAATACTGACTAAAAGGAAAACTAGAAGTAATAAAAAGAAAAAGAAGATAGTGACCAAAGAAACCAAATAGATCCAATATGAACCATTATCAATTAATATCAAGAAATGTCAATAACATTCATTTTCTAATATGAAAAGAGTTCATATATAAGTCAAGTGAGAATAATAGTATATTGAGTAAGATCCTTCTGGGATCCTCCCATTAAATGATTTTTAATGTATGCTAAAGAACAGTGAACTATAATGAAACCTACTCTTCTCCAAAATAGGTAAAATATTTTGATATCATCAACATTGCTAAATATCCCTATTTATAACATAAAAGAGAGAATATAATATAATAATGAAACATAAAGGGTACCCCTCTCTTACTTACCCACTAGGTTTATTCTTGAGCTTATCAAACATCCTAATATATCCTTCCCTAATGGTAAGCCATCATGAATACACGATATAAAATCATTACACCACACACCTCATGAATAACATTACTATATCATCCAATATCACATATCCATATATAGTAAAAATGTAGTTTATAGGATCCACCATAGCCCATATGATGTATATTAAAAATAAGGTATTATACCTCAAGCTGTTATATCCCATTCGCAGACGACGTACCTCAAACCATCACATCTTATACCCATAATACCTATAAAAATTATATAGATACTAAATCAATTTATACATGTAAGTGAAATAATGATATACAATCACTTCCCTCTAGACAGACATTTGGTAAAACTAACCACCATGCATGCTAGCACAAATAACTAACACTATATGAGAGTGGGGCCATAGGGGGTAGTCATTCATCTATCCTTCTAGTAGTATGAGGGGGAAAACAACCTCACATGTCCAAACAGGTTTCATTTTCCCAAATAAACCTGGGTTCCATGGTGTAAAAAATCATATAACATACATGATATAATATTTCTCACAACCAAACAATGGGAATAACCAAGTCTTAGACTAAAATGTATCTAGCGTCAGTCAGACACCTATCATACACTATTAATACAAGATATCCTATAAGAAAAAATAGATTAAAAGATATACATTAAATTCATTATTTTTTTTATCATTTTCCATGCAATAATTACTTAATCATCCATTAATTAACTATTAATATTATTCCACATTACATTACATTACATTAATTACCATCAGAGTGAGGTCCATTCCCACCAAGAATATTTCAAATCAAGGACACCGTTTAATAATAATTAATTGTTTTGAAATAATTAATTCCAACACCAACAAACAACATGGGTTAACAATTTATTCATTATTCAGATCATTCCATAAACTAGTGCTTATAGTACAATAATTCTATTCTACCAACAAGAGAAAGCATGAAACCAACTACCTTAAGTAATAAGGAAATGAATGGAGATAATAAAAAGTAACATGAGCATCATCTATTAAATAGATTCATAATTTACCATCACATATCTATAATAACATAAATAGATAAGTCTATCTTTAACCTATTCCATCATCTCTAGTTGAACCCCTGACACCGCCACTCATATACTGATTCATCCCCCCAGCACATGCATCAACTATGACCACATCATCTAGGCCTTCCCACCCATATCAAATCATCCATCCCAGTATTATCCATATTAGCCTCACAACACATTCTACCATCCCTGACCCATACCACATAATTAATATTAGGATCATCCATCCCCATTTCATATCACATGGGTCATATCCAGAGGACATCAAAAAAACCACATGAAATAATCAATAAATAATAACAAATAAGGATTTATAGTCCCCAAAGCAATACATTTATCCTTCACACAAATAATCTATCATAACTCCAAACACAAGCACATGAACTTCTCTATAAATTTTGAAACTCAAACCCAAGAAATTATATTTATATAATAACTAATTTTTATTCTCTCTTTAATAAACTGATTTATAATTAATATGTTCCCACTATAAAAATATAATCGATAAAGATATAACAAGATATAGAATTAATTAAGCAATTAGATTAAACATGCTTCCATGAACCTAACCATTCTCATTAGCATTTCTTTTAATTGTTATCAAAATTTATAAAAATGATTCACATTACATAACAATTAAATTACTATTATTAAATTACACATTTACATGTAAACATGTTTATTGCATCAATATTATCATTATCAAATTACATCATCTATTATATTAAATACATGAATCATCATTTACATCATAATCCAATTAATTATAAATTAATTTAATATTTATGTTATTTATCAATCATAACAATTTATTAAAAAAATAAAAACACTATGTGAAACAATAACATAGATATCACAATATATAGAAAATCATGATGAAATCTCTTTTGCAGTACAAAGAATGAAAACCACTCACATGTAATCCAAACAAATTTCATTAATCTAGTTCAATATTATGAGTTCAATTTTACTTTCATCCAAAAATATAAATAACTATCAATATATTATTACATGTAAATAAATGAGAGGGAAAAAATCACATACCTCAAATATGTCAATGTTCTTTTCAAGAGAACATAACATAATTTTGTGACCTATTTACCACTCTCACCTGATTCTACATCCATCCATGGATATTGTGGAATATCTTCCCAAACCAAAAAGTAGTAAAACTCTATGAGAAACATGTGAGATAAACCAAAATCCCTTCAAAAGATGAAATGAGAGGAAGACGAGACTGAATTGGATGAAACAATAATAAGGGATATATAAATCACCATGGATCACCATGGATTAAATTATAATTCCAAGGATTGATGAAAAATTCTTTCGTGAACTGCAACATCAAAAACTAAATTCTTCAAAACTAGCACCTTTCTTATACACACATCATTAAAATTATTCTATATAATCATAGGAAATAAAAAGTTATAAATGTTTAGTTTAGATTATTAGTCAGGGTAATAAAAGGGATATATCAGTTATCATATAATAATAACATGATCATAGGGGTATGAGAATTTGAGATAAAAAATTGAAATCCATTACATTGAAATCATAGGTTAGTAACATGACTCATAAAAAAATTAGGGAATTTAAAAACACATGAATATTAATGGAATTAATGTACATAATATATAAGAGAATAACATTGGAATAAGACAAATATTTGTTTCATACATATTTTCAGAAAATTAATTTCCATAATAGTCAAGGAACTTCTTGGAAAGTATCATAGTGTAATGGTTTTACTTCAAAAACCACCATAGTAGTCAAATATCACTCAAAATACTATCATCGAAAAATAAACCCCTTAATAAACCTGGATAACTTTTTATTTCCATTATATTTAACTCAAGATATATTAATCACTACATATTTAATTGGTGGGAAATATATTTCCCACCCATCCATAGTTATATAATGACCAAAAATCTTGATTATAAGGTGACCACCATCCTTAGTCATGATGTAACTGCAATAAAATAATGAAAAATATACATATGTGTCCCATAAGAACATAAGAAATCATCAAATACGACCCCCTGAAGTGAAACTAGTTTCATAAACATTTCATTATATCATAACCAATAGAAAGGAAATAGTTTTTATAGTTATTAAATCATTTGATCATATAATAACCCAATGAAATAGAATGAGTTTTATTGAAATTTTAAAATCATAACCATAAACCACTAGAAGAATGAATAATTGTATTATTAATGTTTCATGTTCCTAGAAAATTAGATAAAATATAATCTAATTCCATCTTATATTATATATGATTTTGAATGATTACTTGGAACATTTCATGAAAAAAAAAACATTTTAAATTTGAATATAATATTTTAAAAATAAATGTTCCAAAAAAATTATAAAAACAATTTATTTTAAAATTACCTTTGAAATAATTAACGGATGTTTAAAAATTTGAGTGTTTATGGAGGAAAAAAAAAATTCATGTTGTACCTGTTAAAACAAATCCTCTTTTCAATTTTTTGTAAAATCCAAATAGGGATTTTTTTGAAATTGAGATGAATATTAATTGAAAATTTTATTCTAAAAATAAATTAATAGATAAAAAATAATTTAAAAAATAATTATTAAAATTTAAATCTTTCATTAAATAATTTTTATAAAATATTTACTTCGAAGAAAAAAAATTCGACTAAAGAGAGAAATAATGTTAGTTTTCCTTAAAATTTTACTTTTTTATATATTGATAGTGTAATGAGAGAAAAGTAAAACATAACATTTAATTATAAATAAATAACCATAGAAAAATAAAATTCATTTTTTTATTGTAAACATATCATCATATTTCATCATCAAAATCAAAACCATATAATACTTGATAAACCTTTCGATTATAACATCACTCCCTTTCCACATTGTTATCTTTTGAATCATGAGTCCCGTTAAATTATAACATTAATATGAACATGAAATATAAGAAATATATTGATCTTCTTAAAATAAAATGACAATGTTTCAGTGTAAACACCTTATAAAATATTAAAGGAGTGTAACCCATCAAATGTCTCATAGAATGAAAATTGAAATATAGGCCCTTACCGTATGTCTCAACATAATTCATAAAACTTTTAAACTATTATATAATAAATATATGTTTATTATAAATATATTAAATAATTATAATCATTTTTATAAAAAAATATATGATCTTCATGTTACCTTATATTATTTGTTTCTTTGTGTTCTATTATAAATCACATTTCATGTAATAACAGCTTTATTTTTTCATGTATGTTTTGGTATGGTATCATCATTAATTTATTTTTGATAACGGTACGATAGGCGCCATAATGTTTAAAATTATATTGATATCAAACAAATTTATTATATAAGTATTAATATAATAACATTAAATATTTATATCCAAAATTAAGCACACCTTTCATATTGAATGTAGATCGTATGTATACATGAACATTGTTTAAATTTTTGAGATTGAGAAATGAAATAAATTTAAAAAATATATTACCTTTAAATAAATATTTTTATTTCATAAATATCCCATATATTCCTTAAATGTACAATAATTAACATCCATAGAATTTATTAAAAAGAAACAAAATCATATATCATGGCTAGGTGGAAGTATTTCATATACATGAACGGCGTCATCATTTCCTCCATGGAATGAACAGTATGAACATAAATGTGATATCATAATTATAGTGGTATAATTATTTTATAAATATAATATATATTAAAATAATATATCTTTACTACCATCCATGTAAAACTTAAATAAAAAACACATCACATTGGTCTGTGAGGTGGTAGTATGTCGTACACACGAGCAACCTTATTATTTCCTAAATGGATAAAAGGTGAGAATTTTGATGTGTTATTATCTATAAAAAAGTAAAATAATATCATAATCATAATATATTACCATTAAATATATCATTATAACTCATGGTGATAGTTGGTGATAGAAAATCAATATTATAGTTTCGTGAGGTGGTAGATCATCATAAACAGGATTGCTGGATTTTCATTCAATTTTATGGAAGAATATATAAAAATATTTTATGGAATTAACAAAATAAAATATACATATACGGGAGGTAATTTTGTTATTTTATAATCATTTATGGTAATATTTTCGTATGTGGATAAGTAAATAAAACAAAATACAAGGTTAATAATTTTACCACTTCTCCAAAGAACCTATTTCTATTTATATGTAAATCCTTAAAAGGATGGATTCCTAATAAAAATATGTCATTTGAGATATTTTTAGGGATGTATGAAATATATTATAGTATTATTTTTTTGATCAAAGGGTTTTAGGATTTTTATGTGGAGATAAGAGGTGGTGGCCATTAATATGAAGGAGAGAGGAAACACATGGAATTTTCTAAATGAATAAAGTGAACTATATTTTTATATTGAAAAAAGAATAAAATATGGGTCATTAACATTACTTATAAGTTTTATTGAGAATATAATGGAATAATATGGGTATTGGGAATGTATTATGGCCATTTTACCAGATATTGTTTAATTTTACCCCTAGAAAACTGGTTTTAACATTGGCAATGGTGATAAGTTTTTACTATTTTCATTATTTATTTTTACCCAAAAATTATAATAATATTAATATAATAGAAATTAATCTTAATAGGAAAATTTAATAATTTTTTTCAAATTCTATTTTGATAGTTGGGAAATTTAAAATTTAAATTAATCTCGTGTATTCGAAGAAAATGTGGTTTTCGAAAGAAAAGTTTCATTAATATATAAGGTTTTAATATAAAAAATTTACTATGAAATTGACTAAAATGATATAAATTTTATTATTGGATATATAATTTTACTAATTTTAATTGTATAAAAATATTAAAAAAATTGTAAATTTATGAAATTTTTAAATAAAATGGATGTCTTTAATAAAAAATATTTTTCACCATTCACCAAATATTTATTCATTAAAGAAAAATCTCAAGAATTCTATCCAAGATAATTTTAATGTTTAGATTCCAAAAATGATTTTAATTTTTTAATATTTTGTATGTAAAATGTTCTTTAAAAATATTAAATTTAGAAAAAATCCATACTAATCATTTTTGGAGAAAATAAATACTTATCAATGCATATAAATACTTTTCTAAAAATTAATTAATTTATTATAAATATGATATAATTGTACGAAACAAATATATATAATATTTAAAAAAATGTTATCCAAATTAATTTATTTATCTTAAATATCAAGAAAATAATGTTCGTTTCTAAATATTATTAATAATCATTTTTCTTACTTTGTTAATAATTTCACTTATGTATAACATAAACTCTCAATGAAATTAAAAATATTTGATTAAAGTATTAGTAAAATACTATTTTGATACATACTACCCCCATTAAAATTATTTTTCTATCAAAATTCATCTATTTTTATACAAAAACACAGGTCAATATTTAATCATTTAATCCTCTGGTTCCTACATAGATTCTTCAAGATGGTTGTTTCCCAAAAATATTTCAACAAGTTGAGTGGTATTGTTTTGTTGAGTATTCTCTATATGATCCATAATCTCTAATATTAGTTCCCCATAAGAAATATCATGATCAATTTTTTTGACCTATGAGTTCAAAACATGTGATGTATTAGGTATGTTATTTCATTATGAGAGATACATGGAACACATTATGAACCTAATAGATGTTCGGTGTAAGAACAATGTGATATTGTAAATCCTGATATGATCACAAATTTATAAGTAATCAAAATACCTATGTATTAGTTTTACCATCATTATCACACAAATAAATCCATAGAAACACCTTCCCACCAACTTCAAATTCTACACTGTATCATTGATTATAGGTATAACTATTATATCAACTTTATGCTTCCTTAATGTATTATTGAATTCATTTAACCTAATGTTCCATTTCTTCAACTATCTCAGGAACAATTTATTTCCAACATCATCCCATCATGTTGGAGTTATTCTTCTAATTCTATAGAATACTTCAAAAGGATCCATATAAATTATTGATTCAATGATTTCATTATATTAAATTTTTACCATGGGAATGTGTTGAACCAAATTTCCTTCGAAATACACATAACAATATATCAATATTCCCTTTAGGGTTTGAATTTTTCCCAAAAACTGACCACTTTTTTGAGGATGATATGTAGTAATAAAAAGAAACTCTATATTCATTTCCAACTAAAGAAATCTCTAATATATTTTGGTAAACCTTTGATCCCTACTAGAGAAAATACAATGTAGTACTCTATGAAACATTACCTCTTCATAAATGTATAAACAAAAAAGGTGATCCTTAGATAAATCTTCTCTAATAGAAATGAATTATGATTAAACTATAAAGTGATTGAACACAAACCCTAAAAAATTATTCTCATTATATGTTTGGTGGAGTATAGTGGAAAATTTGATGGTGATGTTTTCTAACATTCATTCTAGTATGGATTAGGGTTGTAACAGCCCCTAAGAAATTATTTCTCATTCATAACATTTGGACTCACGAAGGAATATGATACATATTAAAAAATATTTCGATACATGTTATCCAAATATAAATATTCATTCACAAACTCCCCTAGTAAGAGATATATCATATTCACCTATCGATTATGGGTTCAAGCCTCATAACATTGCTAGATGATCTAGGTTTTCACTAAGCATATGAGTTATCATTTTTTCCAGATTAATATAACTTTAATTCTTATAAAATTATAAAATTTCAAAAACCCGTAATTAACTCAATGTTAAATATATTATAAACCCTAATTTTTTCTATTAACATTAATCTTATGTCCATAACATCCAATGGAATTTCTCTTTAAGTATATTTCCACAAAAAAATAGAAAACAAAAGGTTTGTATTTCCATATGTTTCTCCGAAAATATGATTAATCTTGAAAAAATCTCACCACATTAAATCTCATAAGGGGTGTTTATTAATTTGAACATATGATAAAAATTAATATCAGAAATCAATGACGGTATACATAACTCCTAAGTATATCTTAAATGGAGATTTATATTATTCTAAATTTTTATTAACCATTTATTCCATAAATATTCTCTTATATTATAAAAAACATTTATATTGGATGAATTCCTTCCTATATGAATCAATATAACATATAATTAGATTAAATTATTCTATAATACTCAAAGATATAAATAATCACTAGTTATAATCACATTAGGTTCCACTAAAGGATTAATAATAAAATTCTCACAAGGCTCTATTATACAAAATCAGATATTAAATTCCAAACTAAAGAAGTCTAGGATGTGGTTTCCTTAATTATCATGATTAACTTCTACTATTTGTATTACATAATATTTCTTGTTTCCCATTGTCTTTAATGTTTTTTGTGGATTTTTATCCCCATTATCCCTTTCATTGGGGGGTAATTCCTCTAATTCCAAAAATGATTTAACATGAAGTGCTATAATTTGGGGGATAATTTTAAAGAGGTTTCTCTATATTTTCGTTAGTAAATAATGTATATCTCTCAAATTGGAATTCATCCATATGATGAAAATCATTTCCAAAGAAAATATTTACAATTCCCCATATTTTAAATTCATCCACATTCCATTTCACATTAAAATCATAAAGGAAGTGAAATATTATTTTCTTTATGTTTTTAGGGATTTCCTAAAATTCCATATTTTGTTTCTTATCAAAACCATGTGATTTTTGGGAAAATCTACTCTATATTTCCTCCATCACATAACACCTAACAATTTATTCAATCATACTAAAGTTCCTTATGGATAAAACCATGTTGAGACATGGTTTTAAGCTACTAATTTTTTTATCAACCTTTCATTTCGGTTAGATAATAATACTAGAAGTGTGCCTTGTGAGTCTTGTAAAATTTCCATCATTGGTGCTATTAGATTCATCATCGCTTTCTTTAAATGTAAATAATGATTTACACATATTTTTAAGAAGAATATATAGAAATTACATATTAAAACTTATTTTCATAAAAATTAGATTCCATGGATTAAATTTCATATTATTGACTTATATACATGTTAAGAGTCCACCATTGATATACTTCACCTTCCAAATGATACACATTAAAATTTAATATATCATGATTAGAAAACTAAATTAGGAAATTTAACTTTTCATTGGTACTGATACATTTTTTAGAAACAATTGGTTATTTTATACCACCTAGTAAATGTATATGTTTCCTAAATAATGACTCACTAAAATGTTGTTCCATCCTTCCCTAATATGTATGTTCAGGATGACTCGTAACATGAGAATGTTTTCTGAGAATAACACTAAGATTTTTGATTCCATATTCCATAAAAATAAGTTTTTTAGGAGTAAATCTATTTAATTACCCATTACACTCATTATTAACATAGTTAATTTGAGTTTCATCCATTGATTGAAACCAAATACTTTACTATAATATACACTAATAGTAATCATTGAAAATAATTTTTAGATGCCTAAATCATAACCCCTTGATTACAATATTTGACACCTTAGGTTTACCATAGTACATTCATCGTATTATTGTATTTAAATAATTTATAATGGTTCATAAGAAAAATGATAATTTACCAAATCATATATCAGTAGAGTGTCAGAACAATCGCATTGTAAGGACCATTATGTTGTAATAGGTTACACTAAATTCTATACAAACATTCCTTTTTGCAGTTATTACCCATACATACATCTATTATTGAACCAAATCCACATGTAATATCCTAAACGGTTTTTATTACTAGATAAACCCAGTATTATATTTCTTAACAGAACATCATGATATTACCTTATATTGATAATCATACTAATGTTTATCATTATATTTTTCTCATCAAAGATTCCAAATTATTTCTAAACTATTACTATAATACAAAATTTAAATATATAGGAATAATATTTATTAAAATTATATATTAAATTAATAATATTCATTTCAGAATTATGAAACAATCATGTTCACCAAAAAGGATTAGTTTCTTTGTGAATATGGACACATAAACAACTAATTCATAAGGAAACAATATCATATCCCACAAAAAAATAAATTATTAGAACCCTTCTAATTCATATAAGATAGAATACATTTATTCATAAATTGTAGAGAAAAATAAGATATGGAGGGATCAAATTTTTATAAAGCCTAAAAAATAGAGATATCATTGACCATATGAGAATACTATGATCAGAAGTTTCTGGGTAGATTTGATTAATCTGTGAAAAATATAGCATGTATATCATTATTCCCAAACTATGTCATTAAATAAATCATGGATGTCCATAATACACAAATCATAAAGGAATAAAATTATATAATCCATAAGACCATAGAATTTGAATAAAACCTATATTTGTTATATAAAAAAATAATATAAAATCATTTCAATAGAAGTCAAGTATCATTTCAAAAACTATAAAAATATAGTGGGTTCAATCCCTATAAAATTATAGTATTAAAGGTTTACACACTATAATATCATAGTATTAAAATTCCATTACTCGAATAGGTTTACTCCCCATTAAATTATTTTTTATCTCATGTTATATAAACATTTCACTAATTAATTGGAGGGAGATATACTTTCTTCTTGCCTCTAGTTATCACATGACCACCATGCTTGCTAAAAATACTACAATAATACAAGGTTATAATATGACCTCCATAAAATAATAAAAATAATACATATGTTTTACATAATATTAGAAAATAGAAATAATATTACAACCCATGAAAATAAATGGTATTAATAAACATATAATCATCAAACAACCCATGTAAATCAAATTTTTTTCATAAGCATTTCATCATTTCATCATAGAAAACCACATTAGAATGGAATGGATTTCATGTACATTTTATAATAATAATAATAATAATTAATCCATGGACTGAATGATTATAGTTGTAATACATTATATCCCCATCAAGCACTATGTAATATAAAAATATGCCATCTTAGATATAAAATGATTTTGGAAGATCACATGGAACTTATCTTAGAGAAAATAAATTTTTAACACAGGAAATAATCTTGTTAAAAATAAAAATAACAATAAAACATTTTAATTTTCTTTTAAAATATACTTTTAATCTTATAATTTAGGTTTTTAAACATTTATACTCTATTATTTTGGGAAATTCATTTAATGTCGTACATGTTAATGAAAATATTACATTCACTTTTTCATTAAAATCTAAACAGGACTAGTTTGGAAAATAACATGAATATTCATTTTATGACATTTTAAAATAATTAAAAGATTGGTAAAAATTAATTTAAATTTTTTCATAATATTAATAAATTATTTAAATAGTATTTATAGAAAAATTAACTTGAATGAAATATGGTTTTTCGACCGAAGTGAAAAATAATGTTTCTTCTTTAAAAACATTCCTTATGAATGATGTGTGAATAAAGAGATGAAAATGAATAATAAATATGAATTACAATGAAATAAAAATATTATAATAAAATTAATGAATTTATTGAGAAATATTTAAAAATATTTCATTATCAAAATAAAAAACCTTAAAAATCTAGATAAACAAACTGATTTTAGAATCAAAACCATAACTCTACAGTAACATTCAAATTGTAATCCCAATTAAATAATAAAATAATAAAAAATATTATCTATTATTAATAGTTATATATATATTATATATATATATATTAAATTGGAATATTTATACAGTTGGTAAAAGAAGATTGATACCTAACACAACTTGTGTCTCAAAAAATAAAAATCTATACAACATCCATTAAATTAAGTACGGATTTACCTTATACATTTTGAAACCAATTTGATATTAAATATAAGAATAATATATGCTAATTAAATAACTATAATCATATTTTTCACACCATATATGATATACTTATGATATTTTATTACCTATTTATTAAAAATTCCATGTAGAACTATTGTGTTGGATAATAACTACTTCATTTTTTCATGCATAGTAATAATGGTATATGAAATAAATATATTTTGATAATGATTAAATAATATCCCTAATTTGTAACCTCATATAAATATAATATATTTTCATTATATTGTTTTTAAGTGTAATCCATTTATATTATATTCATAAAATGAATTATACCACTCAGGGAGATGGTATGATTTATGTATCTAACGAAACTATTTAAATTTTCATGACAAATGAAATGAAAGAAAGGTAAATATTATATTAATATTTTTAAATAATTTTTATTCCATATATATATATATATATATCATATTTTCATTAAAGTTACCCTTATTACCTTCCATACAAAGCGTTAGTAAAAAATGAATCACATCACTTCATCTGGTGATAATCCTCCAAGCACAAGAACAATGTTATCATATAACCTAGAGAAAGTAAATTAAGACACTGTATGTGATATAATAATTCATGAATAATAATTATGTTAAAAATATAATACATATTTATTCAAACAATACTTATTACCATCCATGGAAAGAATAAATGAAAAACAGATCACATCATTTCTCTTGGTGGTATTATGTTGTACACATGAGTAAGATTATTTGTTTCCAATGGGTTGGAAGGTAAGAAGGTATATATGTAATTATAATTCCATAGGTATAAAAATATCAAATATATATATATATATATATTAAATACCCCATTATATCCAACCGTAAGAGGTGGTGATAGAAAATAAATATCATATGTTTTTTGGGGTGGTTGTCCGCCATACACACAATCGATGGTATTATATCCAATTTTATGAAAAAGATATGAATATATATTATACCATTAACATAATAACATATAATTATATGGTATATACTAATTCTATTATATCAGCATAATTGAATAATATTTTATGGAGTTATGAAAATAAACAAAACAAATTGTACTTTTAACAATTTTACCTCTTCTTCAAGGAGGATCTTTAAGTTTATACAAAAATAATTCTTATGAGGGATAAATATAGTTAACCAAGACTTTTCATCATATTATTTCATGATTTTATTCCAATTAATTAACTAAATACAAACCAATGATCGAAGATTGTAGTGTCTTTAGAAGACTAGTAATATAATTAGGTAATAATAAAATTGAATAAAAAATACTTTATGAATCTAATTAACGAGATACTAACTCACTTTGATCTCCTACAACTGAATTTTATAATTAGGGTAATAAGTAGAAATATTGATGTGCTAAAATATCCTGTAAGTGTAATAGATTTTGAATAATGTAAATAATATTAATGATATGGCATGGAAAGAAAATGCATGAATCGTGAATAAAAAATGAAGTATAAAATATAAAACATAGAATGAAATGATCATGTTAACATTGTACAGTTAAAAAACACATAACATAGCATTAAAGTGATTCACATGTAACTTTCAATACTATATAATCAGGTGGAAAGAGTACCCCAATAGATTTGGATTAGTCCATATTCTCGTATGGAAAGTCTCATGATATTATAACATTTTGTAATGTATTTGAGAACTATCTTGGTTCACTAATCCTAACATGTTCATGAATATATGTTCCTCATAAATAATAAATCATAATGAATAAACATTAGGGTTCCATAATATAAAAACTAGGTTTCATAATCATGTTATAAAGCATGATCAAATGGAATATAACAATGATATCCATGAAAGAAGGTATTTAAATAATTCATAGAAATTAATAAAGTAATTATAATAATATTTAATTTATAATGAATTCCAATTTAATTGAATACATTAAAAAATTGTTTTTATGATTCTTTAGAGATTTGACACATAAGGGTGTTTTTACAGAAATAAATAAAATTGTTTTAAAGAGGATAAAATAATAATAATTTTAAAAAAATATGAAATGAACTAAAAAAATGCTTTTTGATAAGTTTATTTATTTGAGATATATATTTAAGGCTTATTTTTTTAGATAGTGTACACTCATATGATTAAGGAAAATTGATATTCAATTTTATCAACTTTTTTAATTGAGATGAATTTATAATGGAAACTTACAAATGTGTATTTACTAATCAAAGAAAGATTAATTGATATATATATATATATATATATATGGAACCTATATACAAAATATATATGAATTATATATGAATAGAAACATTATAACTTGATTCAAATAGAGAAAACCCATTTCCCAAATAAAATATGAATGTTCTGAGAAATCCCTTACATATGGTTAAAATAGGTTCTTAACATAAATATAATGTCTTGGATAATTGAATTGGAATCAATAATTACATAATTCAGGACAAACTACACATGTATTTTTATTAAAAAAAATTATAATTCATTTATGAGAATTTAAATGAGGTAAAAGGTTCTGTTTAACCATTCAAGGATTTTTTTTCATGGTTTTTATGGCGGTTCAAGGGTGTATAACTATTGATGTTAGTGTGAAATGGAAATAAAACTCCATAAATTATGTTAAATGGAATTCAATAATTAAAAAAAATTAAATGTTGACATATATAAATTTTTACATGAGTTTTATTCATTTGATAAAACATTAATTATAATTTTTTGGTTTACTTTGTATATTATTCTGACCATTGTGAACTAGTTTTGTTTCTTTAATATGATTATTATTTATTATATAAACAACATATAATAGGGAATTAATATTTTCGTGAGACCATAACCTCAAGAACATGGATAAAAAATTGGATAATTAAGTTTGAAAGATGATGGTCAAGATAGAAGGAAAATGTTGTGAAATTAATACAGGTAAGTGGATCCCTTTTATAATTGTGGTGTGGGGATCTTTTGGAATTTCATGAAATATTAAAATATAATAAAACTATTCTAGAGCTGAAAGATTCTAAATAGCCACTAAATGTGTAGCAAATGAAATTATATACCATATATTATCAAATTTTTATTATTATATATTTTCAAAAATGTTAAATAATTTATGATAAAAATGTATATTTACTCATATTTACGTCAAGACAAATTACTTAATTTGATTATTTGACTTTCCTAGCCTTTCACAAGTTCTTCAAAATAATTTGTATATGAATCTTATTATATTAGTCAAAAATTTAAAACTATCCCTAACAATAATCTTTTATAAATGATATTTAATAATCATGTCATTATAATACTTTTTAACTCTATATTAATTAATATAACGAACTGAATTTTATATTTTAAATGTTGTGTAAACACTACATTGGCACTGAAAATGATTATTATATTTATGATGAAATAATTAATAATTTTTATGTTATGAATTATTTTTTCATGATATTTTAAATTTATTTTGCCATAAATTTTCCATTGTATAAATTTAGAAAGAATTTATATAATAGTCATGTTTTAATAGAATCACAACAGATACAATATTTTATTATAAAACTGCATTTTTTACCATTCACCAAAAATTTAACTTTTCCATAAAATTACAAAACATTTTCCATAGAATAATATTTTTCTGTTTATTTAAAAAATAAAATAAAATTTATAAAATAAAGTTTCAAATATTTTCAAAATTTTACTACACTTATTTTCCCATAGAACAAAATAAAACCCTTTTATATGATTAAAACATATATTTGAGGAATAAAATGGCTTTACTAAAAATTAGTTTTTTATTTCCTAATAATTTATCATTTTATTTCATTATATGGTTATTTCGATTCATACACACCAATTTAATGTCTCTTTAATATTGTTCACAATTAGAGAATAGTACTCATTTTTTTATTTAATCTTGTTGTCCTGTATCTTGTACACTATCTAACAAAGTGTTTCATTTTAAAATCCTGCGATGTTATATTATTTCCCCCTTATAAATTTGTTCACATGAAATTAATTTTTATATACTATGGTTAAAATAGGTGATGTGACTTATACTATTTACAATAATTAACTATAAAATAAAACTAAAATTATGGATATTTAATATATAGCTAATGGGCGTATAAAAATGAAGGTATAAACATGGAAGGGTAAAATATATAAATGAAAAATATATTTAAACCTGAGATTCCCAATGATTCAATATAGGTTATACCTGGTGATATAATTATCCTTATGGTTCGTAATAAATTTTATTATCCTAATCCCCAAAAAATAAGTAGACAGTTCTATGATACCAACTTCAGTAACCCATGCCTTTAATACATAATATTACATGATTTATAGAATAATGAGCCTTGAAATACAAACCAACGATAAAAATTTATATTGTATTTAGATGACTAGGAACATAATATTAAAACATGAAACTCGAATAAACCATCTTCTATAAATCTACATAATTCTCCCCTAGTTTGCTTTGTGCTCTGATAAATACAAAGTATAACCTAGGGAATACATTGAAAAAAGTGATGTGAAAAAAATCCCCCAATGGGAATAAAAATGTGAATAAAGAATATCAAATGAGTTATAAAAAATAACATGATAACATAAAAGGAATTGATCTGTAATAATCAAAAAGAATAATAATATATAAAACATTGAATATAATTGTCATGGTAAAATTAATGGTGGTCATCAATTAAATACACCATGTATGTGTAATAAATACTAAGTATAGGGTGAACATATTCTATTGTAATTATCTTGGAAAATTATTTTCCTCATGAAAAATAATAAGATAATGAAATTAAATTAATAATTCTAATAAAAAATAAAGTTTAAAATGTTTTTATGTATGAAGATAATTTTTAATTGTTAGAAGGGAATTTTAAAAACTACAGAAATTATATAATGTTTAATATTTAATAACTCATTTATTGAAGACATACAGTCCTTTTGAAACAAACTATAATCCAAAAAATATCTCATCATATGGGGAAATAACATGATGTGTTATAATGAACAAGATGAAATTCCATTTTTATAATGACATTGAAGGCAGGAAATATAAGAATTTAATGGGTGAGATAAATGGGATAAGAGGAATATGGGAATTGGGAATTTCAAATAAGTGATACATGTGGAATAAAAAATTATCTTACAATATTGATTGGAATAATATTCGGCTCCAACTATGGATATAATGTCCATAATTCACATGAATGAAATGGTAACGTAGAATCAATCAAGGTATAGTTCTTAAACTATATGGACATGGTGAACTTCCCCAACCAATGTTGAAAACATAAAATTTAATTTCCACAGAATAATCCAAGGGGAGAATGCCATGATTTTGAAATGACAAAAATCATAAGATAATTTTCCTAGGTATGTGGTGAATGTTACACATATCTTCCAATATGTAATTCAGAATGTTATATTTTAATCATATTCTACCAACACATACAAATTTGATGAGTTTTATAAGGTAACCACATCATCAAAGAAATGATTATATGTTGATTTTTGAGTGGAAACTCTTAATGGTATAATAATTTAACATATTATTTATAGATTCTCTTTAGTATAATTTGGTGGAATTGTGCTTCTTGAAAATATTTTTCAGCTTCCTCTAGTTGAATTTGGTGAGATTTTATGCTTTCATTGGATCTCTTAGTAGATATAAATTATCATTATTTCAGGAATAGAAGTTATATTTTTTATTTAAAATCAATCTACAGTTATCTATAAGGATGGGGATGAAGCATTACTCTAAGGGGAAATTACTTCCACCATCTAGGTTTTATAACTTTTTTATGGGGGATATTTATCATAAATCATTGTGGAGAAACTCAATGTTGAATATTTTCATATTTTCTGGGAATATAATGATGTATTTATTATGAAATTTACTACTATTCCACTAAATAATTAAGTTGAGTATTCTACAGAAATCATAACTAGTTCTACCCCTATTAAATTTTTTTTATATATAACGGCCCCATTTAAGTTGTAGTAATTAAATAATAAACTCTATGACTATATTTAAAGTGGACTTATCATTATAATTTCATCTCCATGGAGGGAACCTATTCTTTCTTTTGATGAAATATGTTTCAATGTATATTTTCATTTATTATGGGAAAAACAAATTATTATTAATATCAAGTATCATCTACCCCATATCAAGGATCTATTTGATCAATTACATAGATATCTATATTTTTCCAAGATTGATCATTGATCTAGATCTAGGGTTCAATAATGAGGTTATACACTAGATATCGGTTCTTATGATCTATAGTCATTACGAATTTTTATTATTTCCATTTCTAATAGAAAATTCACTTTTTTCATGGACATTATTAATAGAGTCTTTAGAGACTTTTTTTATTAGATTTTTTAGTACTTATATTTGATATTCATATATATTTAAATAAAATGGAATATCATGAATAAAATTTGAGAATTTTTTTAATGAACATGAGAATGGATAATTATTATTTGCTAATGTTCAAAGTCTATATTTTTTTCTATGATGTTTTATTCTTAGGTCTTATAACCACAAGTGAGTGAATATGAGTAGATCCATGAAATATTCACTTCATTGAGAAATGTCTTAGAGTATCTATAGTTAAATAAATCCTTATATTTATATGTTTGTATATTTACTACAAATTACATTATAGATATTTATCCTAATAATCTAATTCACTCACCATGGTGACTCTTAATAAGTTTAAGAATTTTTTGAAAAATTAATGTAAATATAATATCAAGGAACTAGAGAGAATGTTTATTACCACACTTATTCTTACACTTATATAAAGTAGATATGGGTTTTGATTTATAGTGATGCATCAATTAATTTTCTGGGAAGTGTCCTCAAGAAACAAATGGTGACATAATAAGCCACTCACTAATTAAGACACCATGAGAATAATTACCTGAGTCATGATTTGAGGATGGAAACAATAATTTTTATTTTAATTATGTGGATGAATTATCTATATGGTAAATGATATGATGAATAAACCAATAATAAAATATTTTAATATGATCCATATACTTTAGTTGGAGTTGATCAGTGATTACCGATGATCAATACATTACAATCCTATGAAAGTAAACAAATTGGTAGATGCACTTAGTCAAAAAGATCATGTTATTTTCTCCATGTGAGTATTAAAATAGATATAGTATTTATGTATTTTTAGGATATGGATCTTCAAATCATGAAGAAAGAGGAGATATGAATGTTCAAAAATCAATCCATGAGTGGACTAAGAAGCTATAGAAGGATGATATTGAATTATAGAATAATGAGATGTTTATTCTTGAGTTCATTCATTATAATGATTGACTGATAAGGTTCAATAAAAATGTATGTGTTTTGTAAATATTCTACTTGATTAATGATCTACTAGATAAACCACATAACTCATCATTATTTATTCATTCAGAGATTATGATGATATATAATGATTTAAAATAGTATTTATGGTTGGATAAAATAAAGAAGGTATATTGAAATGTTTGTATAATGATGACAATTTATTGATAAAGTAATTGTTGAAAGAAATTTTTTTAAGTTGATATTATAATCCTTTATCATAACATAAATGAAGTGGAAAAAATTATCAAGGATTGAATCATCAGAATCCCCAAAAAAATAATGCGAATAATTTTATTTGGCATGTAGTTTTTCACCTTATGAGATTAGTGCATTTTATTTCCATTATATGAAATTTAAATATCTCTAAAAAATGCTTGGTTAAACATAAAATGTGGTAAGATCTCATAGATTGCTATAACCAATAGTATATGAACAATTTATAAGGTTTATCTTTATGTTCTTGAGAAGTATTTAGTGGGATCCCCAAACCCTGAAGGCTTTTGGAATTTTATTTATTTTGGATAATCTCTTTTTTAACTAGGTGGAGAGGGAACCCTACATCAACCATAGAAATTGAGGCCAAGGTCCCAATACATGAAAAAAATCCCAAATTCTTGATTACACATGAACTACCCCACTTTAGCATTATCATTTAGGATATTTCTGTGCTCCCCACCATATATGGTTAATCAGCTAGCATTAACCCATGGAGAGATGTATAGTACATAGTATCGATGGAGGTTTTTATACCCTCTCATTTTTCCAATCTGGTTAACATTACTAATGGATGCTCCTTCTTCTGATTAATCTTCTAGGACCTTCTCCCTTATTTCCTGGCCTTAATACATCATATCAAAAAGGCCATGTCGCCTGAATTCCTACTTTTCATAGTCATGAGGCCCAACAGACTGTAGGACCATTTCTATGGTACCAAAACCCGTTTAAGATAATAGTACGACTTCTATAGTACCCCAATATACAACCTACTATAGTACACACACTGCCATAGTGATATGTTACATGAAACAAACCATTCAATATTTCACACCATGTGTGAATTTGACCAAGGATCCAATACAAAATTATGGGTAGTCTTTACCAATTGGGTAAGCCACAAACTACACTTCTGTGGGATTTGGATACAGATTTGAGTTTCATAAAAAATTATAATCATAAAAATATATGTATAGTCTAACAAGACCATTTTAACTATATTATACATGTTTAAGAAATTATCTATGTATTTCAAATGTGGTTAGTATAAACACCTTCCTTTAGAATAATTTTATTACAACAACGTCATTCGCTCAATCATTATAATGTTTACTTCTGAATCCCTTTATTGAAGGATTTGAATAAATCTCATGTGATGGGATAATGTTGTGGAAATAAATATATAGGACCCTGATCTAGTGCAGGAAATGGAAAATAAAGTTAGTGTTATTCTGAAACACATTTAGGTGGCTCAGATTCAATAAAAGTATAATCATGCAATATTTAATGACATCTAGATTAATAATTTTTTGAAAATTAATCATATGAATATATCATGGAAAACTTTTATGATGATTCTAAATAGTGTAATGCTAAGTCATATATATATATATATATATATTTCGATTCAATGCAATTGATAGTATCATCATTGTACCTTAACACTTGGATCTTACATTGAATCTCTCTCAAGTTAATCAAGTGCACCATGTATCTTTGATGAGGAAAAAATAACCTAACCCTTTACATTTAGTGAACTCTTAGTTCATAGTACTAGAATAAGATATTTCTAATTAAGAGAAACAAATATAAATTTCAGATCATATATAGTGTGTAAGATGAAAAAAACCACTCACCATGTCAGATATTTATTGTGTAACTATAAATCTGGGGAGGATACATGGAAATACGAGGATGTTATGAGGTAGATGTATCCTTTATTTTTTTATATCATAGTATCCTTATTTTTTTAATAAATTCATATAAGGGGACATAATATACCATCATAAAATTTTATTATATATTTCTCAATTAATAAATGTAATTTTTTGGAAAAGATGCTTTATACGCAACCATTAGTCGAAATGTTCTAAAATATAATATACCATTTTGACCTAGCTATTACATTGGTAGATATAAATAATATTAAACACATTATGAAACATATTTATTGAGGTCTTGTTTAATAAAAATTTATTTCATAATTCATAGTATATGAGTACTAAATTTTTTGTAAAGCCATTGGACACATCAAAATTAAGCTTTCTATAATATCATTTTTATTAAATTTTATGTGTGGAGAATATAATTTATTTCTATCAAATATTTATATTGAAAATTATAAAATGGATTCTGTAATTTTAATTATAATAATTAATATTATTTGATAAGTTAAACTTAATTTGTTTTTAACAAATAATAAAAAATGTCACTACAATAAGAGGTTAAATCAGGTTAATAGTAATTTAAAAAACATATAATTCCACAAATTAATTATCATAAATATTATAGGATGTTTTTATTTTGAATCTCATCCCGTTATCCTTGATATTAAATTGTTTATGGGAATCATTTTCCTGAAAATGACATAATAATATTTTAACCATTTAAAAATCTAAACTTATATCCATCCCCCCACTTATAAAAGGTTACAAATCCTCTCCCATATTTACAACATATTGATCCACATTGATGGATGAAAAAATACCAAATTTTCATCTCAATTACAATTCCATGATAATGATGTTTTCTCCTTCTGTAAACATCATTCCAAGGGTCCTTGTGATGGTATCTAAAGACAGTTCACCAAAGAATAGGAAATAATTTTTAAAGAAACATTCAAATTTATTTACACATATACTTATAATAATTATTTTTTTCTAATATTAAGATAATTATTACAATATCATCATTTATCATTAAGGGATGGCCATTTGAAACCAATTTTTATCTTATGGAATTTGAAAAAATGTTTCTTGCGTGCGTATGTCTTACTATCTCTATGTAGTGATGTAATTAGTTTTTCTTAACCATATTATATGGATACTTATAAATATATAACTAATGAATATATATGATATTTATTTAACAATTATGTTCCAATAAATATAATATATCATTTTGTTTAATACCCTTCCACTCTTTAAAAAATGATAACATACCTTATGCATGTGTTTGGACTACCACCTCTGAGAACCTATGTAATTCATTTTTCATGTAATATTTCCAGGATTATTTTAAATATGTAAAAAATTAATATAAATATATATATATATATCATTATTAGTAGTTTTTAGCTAATTTATCCATGAAAAATATGAAATGACTAAAACTACTCAACTAAAAAAACATGAAAACTGAAATATTTATCACTCGAAAATGAGGATATTAATAAAGAATTAATAATAAAAGAGTGATGAAATTATATAACTGGATCATATATGATATTATAAGTATGTATATGTTTATTTTATTAAAGTATTATAAATTTTAAATTTATTTTAAAGGAGGTTAAAATAACTTACAATGAAACTTAAATATCATGTAAGGGCTGATTTCAGAATATCATATTTAGTTGATATTATTTATGGTTTAGTTTATATCGAGGGAATAATATGATATTTATATCTTATTACCCTTTAATTTATTCTATCCATGTAATTATCTAGGGGTTTCAATCATTATTTCCATTATTACCTTCTTTTCTACTTCTTAATTCAATAATTAAGCTATCAAAAAAAACATACACTATTTTTAAAATATGAACATGTCTATTTTTCAATTATTTATAAATATTAGTTAATTTTTTTTGATATTTTTGTTACTATAAAAAATTATTTATTAAAGAAAAATTTTACAACTATTTTAATTTCTATAAAAATATTTTAAGTAGCTCTCTTTCCATTTTCTAAATAATGTATTTTTTACCAGAGGTGTGAAAAAAATATTTTTTTACATAACCCATACTAAAACCATTTTTCAGTATCAAGAAAGCTTCATTATTTTATGATTATTTTAAAATAATCCATCGTTATTTAAAAAAGAAACAATCATCTGAATATTTATAAAAAATAAAATTTTAAATAAGTGATATCTAAATGATTTTTTTACAAGAAATCTATAATGAACTTTTAAAATTGTATCAAATATTTCAACATATTTTAAATAATATTATATATTACTAAGGATAAAATATAATGATACCATCCACCATATTTCTCTGGACGACTTATGATCATATTTATTAGGAAATATATTATAATTTGGTATTTTTGTTCTTCCTATCTACAAAATTGTTAATTATTATGGAATATGGATTATATTAAATAATAATATAATAAATGTAACACCCCAGGTAAATAAAGAATATGTCATTTTAATATTTATCCATATTTGTGAATAAAATATTGATATGACTTTAAAGGGGACGCTATGCTCGATGGCATACCCAACACGCAACAACGAGTTTCTTCGGAATTTTACGTTGCACTCTAATAATAAATTTTAAATAACATGTAGCCGTTGTAATGGAGGGAATGGATAGAAATAACTAAAATATGATTATATATGTTTTTAAATGTTTATAAATTTATCCAATAAAGGATAAAGGCTTAAAATACGGAAAGAATTCAATTTTAGGCGTATATGCCCTAGTTTTCACTAAAGGTTCATTTGTTGCCTTTTGATGGAGAACCATCATTAAATATAGTTTTGATCACTCTTATACATTCTTTTAGACCAAATAAAACTCTTATTAAGAATCGGGACATCAAATTTTACTTTGTGTAATTTTTTGGAATTTTCCCGATAAAGTTCATTTTTTAATGAATAGTGTAAAATGTTGTGTTCTAATTCAAAACATCTTTTTAAACTAATTTATTTATATGATTAGATAATATTTTGAATTGGTTTTAAAGTAAAATTAGAAAATATTTTTACCATTAAATCCAATAGTGGTCGTTGGAATTAATTTCACTTTGAAATCGGACTTAAACTAGTGCCAATCTTTTGATACTTATTGTTTCATAAAAACACGCTATTTGTCATGACAGCGGGAATTAATTATTAAATTAATTAATGCAACTTATATGTTGTGAATTTTGTAAAATGGACTTCATTTTTGAGTTCGTAATATCAAATATAGCTTAGGGTGAATTTTTGGTAATTTTCTGAAAAACTTCAAATTTTGATGAATAGTGAAACCACTAAGTTGTACTTATAAAAGCTGATTTTTCGTTTAAATGAAATTTTACCACTTCTGTGTTTTGAATTTCAAAAATCCGACATACATGGTTGTCATTAAGAAGTAAAATGTGGTTCAATGAGATTAAAATAATTTTTTGGTGAATAGTAACTTATTAAGTTTTTAATCGCGATTAGTGGTAATTAGTGTAGTTTAAGGTAAAAATAATGCTTTAATAAAATGATATGAGCTTGACACATGTCTTACCCTCATTGGTTGTATCATGGCCGACCAAGACAATCCATGGGTCAACTTGGGGACCCCATGGATCCACTTTGGTTGGGAAATGGCATAAATAACATTTTATTTAATGTAAAAGTAAAATTGACACACACATGATATGTTTTACTAAAACAATTTTTAAGTGGGGTTATACAAGTCATATTTTTGATTATAAATATTCATTGGAAATCTAAAAAGATTTCCTACATCATAGTATTTTGTTTATAATTTTTAGACATTAAATAAATTAAATTATTTATGACATAATAATGATGCAGTGATGACATCATTATTTGACGATTTAAATAAAATGGAAAGATAATGTAAAATCATGAACTAAACATGTCCAAAACTTATTGAATGAGTGGATTTCGAAGCCTTATCACCTTATCCACGAATTATATCAATGTGGGACCTCTTAAAACCGAAACACATTTTCAAATAAAGTAATATTTTCTTACTTTCCAAAAGTGCCCCTCCTCTCCTCTTATAAAAGGCCCCCACCTCTACCTCATTTCACACACTCCTCAAGCCTTTGGATCGGCCAAACCCTGCCCATTTACTCTCTCCACATCCCTCTACTCATCCTAGAGTATTCCCTTTGGGATGAATCCTTTCAAAGGAAGCCTTTAGGATCAAATCAAAAGGAGTTACACTTTTAAAGGTAATTCTTTCTCTTATGTTCATTTGTTTTATATTGCTTCTCCAACCCCCTAAAATCTTTTTATTTACTTCTTTTGTAACAAAACCAGTATATTAAATATACTAGGATGTTTTTATAAGATTTATTCAAGCTACACTCTCACAGAACTACATCAAATGGTTAAAGAACATACAGTTTCCGTGGATGGTGAAATTCTGCCTCCCGAAATGATGATTGTTCAATACTCATTTAACACCTTCAAAGGTGGCCATTATGATGTCACTATTTTTATATATGATATATAATATGTTTATGTTTTATTTATGCTTCTGTATTTTTCATTTTTGTCTTACCTTTATGGCTTCCATTATGGGTATACGCGATATCTTCATTTAAGGAAGTGCGGACTACCGCCCCCTCAAAGTGATTTGATTCGTTAAATACCATATGTGGGATGTATAAAGGATGTAAATATGATATTATATATTACATTATACTGGAATTATAATATAACTTTATATCATTATTATTCCATTCTATAAAATACGAAATAGAAATGAAAGTAGCGTTCATACGTACGTATGGCTTACCGTCTCCTTGAACGGTGCATTTCATTTCTTACCTCTAAATGATTATGTAATGTTATAAATTAATGAAATTACTGGATATATATGACATATATGATATCTACATAATGAATACAATTCTGGATATAATAAACATTTGGCCACACGAACAACATGTAATTGTAAGAAGTCCACTTTCGACTTAAGAACCAAATATCGGCAAAACAAATATTATTAACTTAAATGATTACATAATGTTTATGACATGGTAATAAGTGGTATCAAAGTAATAATGAACTTGAAAAAGGTTCTTAAGGAATTAGAAATTAACTCAAGTTTATTATTCAGGAGATTAAAGAACGATCGAGTCAAGTCAGACCCGAGGTAAGGGATCCTACAACTCTCTTTCTTTTTAAGTACACTCTTTTATGTCATTTATTTTATGCTCATCTTTCTTTTGATTGGGATGTTATTTTATATTACATTTACTGTAATTTTTATGTTCATGTGATGAGAGACCCTATTCTCTCTCATCAATCCATTTTGGAAGTTTTGAGTGGCACCGTTAGGCTGCCGAACTTTCGTAAGAGATCTAACCTCTCTCTTTCTTTTTAAGTACTCTCCTTTATGTCACTTCTTTTAAACTCCTCCTTGCAATGTTGAGGGATTTCCTTTTATATTCCACTTGCTGTAAATTCTATTGTAATATGATGGGATACTCTATTTGATCTCATCAATCCATATTCGGAAGTTTTATGTGGCGCCGTTAGGCTGCCAAGTTTTCGTAAGGGATTTTTCATCTCACTTTTATTCCCGTGAGATTTATGCTACATTTGCCACAAATTCCATTGAGTGGTGTATCTACTGCCCATTATTCTACTCTTTGTGTAATATACATTCTTTTATGAGTATTTACATCAATTACCTATTGTCTTTCTTTCATGGGGTGTATGTTTTGAAAGATACCCAAGTCGGTAAGGGAACCTTTCACCCTCCTCTTTTTTAAAAGACTTATTTTATTGGGTCTTTTAATTTACATATTTTTATGTTGGGATATGTTCTCATACATCCTTATTGATGTAAATTTTATGTCCAAGTGATGAGATACTCTTTTTATCTCTCATCAACTCATTTTGATGTGATGCTGTTAGGCTATCAAGGGAACTTTTTAACCCAATTTCGATTTCTTTGGGTTCAACTTGTAGTCATTGAATATGTCATCCATTGAATATGTGTGAATAACCTTTTATTGTTTTACACATAATATCCACTTATATTGGGTGTATATATATTTGTCACACATATTTTTGAGATTTATTGGTCCTTAATTTAAGGATACCTTCTTTATAAGGGATTTCATCACATTTGACATTTCTACTGAGGGTTCATTGTTGTTATGCACCAATTCACTCTTATATGGTGTATATACTGTCCTTTGGAGTATTATATCATGAATCCTTTTATTCTCATTATATTATAAAGTTCTGACTAAATGTTATTCCTCGATTATTGTATTCAAGTGTCTCTAATTTTGGTAAAACCCCTTTAACCAAAATATCGTTTTAAATGTTTTAATTATTTGTTCTTATTAATATCCATGTTTTCAAAATGGTTTTAAGGATTTATTTATATAGACATTAATGGTTTAAAATGTTAAAAGCTTCAAGGTGGTATGGGACACTTTGATTCAAAAATCTCTTTATTAAATGTTTTAAATGGTTTGGGAAATGGTTTCTTTTTGAATGGATTCATTATTTCAATATCCTAAAATTTTATATTGTGATTGAAATGTGGAAATGTCATGTTTCCTTTATTCATGTTTATGTGATACGATTATGCTATGGTTCTTGGGCATTGTTATGAAGAACGGGTGGTTCCGTGATAAACTAAGGACGGGTGAGCCCGATATAGCTCTCCAATGCATTGGGTAACGCGAAGGAGTGAAACTTTAAGGTTTCTCCGAAGAGATTTAGGGAATATACTGTGATGGGTATTCCAAACGTAACCAAGAGGGTTACTCCCTACGTAAGAATGTTTTGAATTCCTCAAGTTACCTTTATGTATTATGTCTTCTATGATTTATTCATGATTTAATATGCCTATGTTTTATGGGTAAAGAACGATTTCATTCTTTTGTATATATGAACTCATGTTTCCTTTCCATATTTTTATAACCCTTACTGAGCTTTTTATGCTCATCCCATGTTTTTGAAATGCTTTTCACTGGTCAAGGTAAAGGTACATGATGTGACGATAGTGTCAAGGATGTGTCAAGAAAGAATCCGTGTTTTATTTTAAATAGGTTTCCATTGATGGGAAGAATGAATATTGTCTTTTATGTAACCACCTTGTTTAAATGTGGAATGTAATGCAAGTTTCAGGATCTAATTCTCTAAAACTCTAAACCTGAAAAGATCCTCAATGTGTAATCTTGTAATAACTCAAGATTAAGTAAGGTTTAAGGCTGGGGCCTTATTGTTGGTATCAAAGGGAGGTTTAGATAACTTTAGAGGTTAGGGTATTCTTTAAGCATAACTGACATTACCATAATGGTTAGGATTTCAGACAAGAGTCTTAGTTTTAGATAAATTGAATGAGTAAGTATATCTTATTGTTTATCTTACTCAATAGTACATGATGGTTTTGTTGATATACTCACACTGAACTTTTTGGTTTTAGTAAATGGCTGGATCTAGCAGGCACCAAAGTAACAGTGAATGTGAAGGAAACTGTGACAGTTTTTTGAGAAAGCAACTGAATGATATGGGAGCTGCAATGAGAAATCTTTTGATTATCCTCAACCAACTATCTGGAGTCATGATTGACCACCTAAATCTTGGAGATTTCTCTAAGGCATCATATATGCAAGAAACAAATCCCTACGGAAGTACAGGTAATAATCATAAAGGTAAGTGTGTTCAAAAACCTATGTGTCAAAGATGTGGAAAGAAACACCTAGGAAAATGTTTCAAAGGGACAGAAATATGCTATAGATGTGGAAATGAAGGTCATAAAGCAAGAACCTGCCATGGAAAAAGGAAGCATCCAGTTGACTCGAGGAAAGGGAAAGAAGTTCTTTCTGAGGGATCAATTGAATGTTTTAAATGTGGTGTGCATGGTCATTATGCAAACACATGTCCTATGAAGAAGTTTCGTGAATGGGGTCACCAAGAGCGTACCAATATTCATTAACCAAAACCTAATGCCATTCCGATTGAGGATGAAGAAACTGACAATGACCAATCAAAGGTATGTACTATTTCATGACTATTGTTTTCTTATTTTGGAATCTTAGGATATGATTCATGATTTTGTTTGTAGGAAAGAGGTATTTCGGAATAAGTTGGAAAGGAATGGATAATAGATCAGGAAGAATGTTGAATGAGTAAGATGTCAACATATAAGGGCTTCAAGAGTTAGGGTGAAATTCTTAAGAGTATTAAGTCTCTTTTGATGATGGGGTTACATTAGAAGACTTTTTATATTATGTGTAACCCTGATGTTTAATATAGGAAAATTTTATTCAAGTAATAGTTATCTTTTCTTTTGTGGACATAGTTATAAAGAACCATTTGGGTTTATATGATCCTTACTTTTGAGGTAATTATGGGTTACCATATGTTATGATTGAAGTGAAAGTCATGAGATAAAATTGAGGTTAAATTATGTTATAGTTATTTTTGATGATTTTATCCCTTTTTGGGTAATGATTTGAGAATTATATAGTTTTGGAAAAAGGACAACACGCAGACCGTGTGACAACCCGTCGCGTCGGACAATGCTGCGGGAATCGAACCCACAACCAAAGTGCGACTGGTATTTATCGCCTACCACTGGACTATGTGAAGTCCCTGGTTAGTTTGACTGATTCTTTTTAGTTATATGATTTTATGAATTAAGAGTAAGTTTATTTTGGAGGATATGTGATTAGGATAATTACTTTTCAATGTGAGACTTTAAGAGCAACTGATGTTGTTTGGAGATAAATGTTACGATTTAACTTGGAAGACTATGTGACTAAATCCTTCAAATATTTGGGTTTCAATCTTATATTGGTTTACTTTGAAGAATTTTATGGACAAATTATTTATCGGATGGTCCTCGTTGAACTTTGGGTTTTTTTGGACAAATTTTGGAGATTAAGAATAGATTTTCTTTTTATAAGGGGTTATCCTTTTCTGGATTATCTGATCTTGTACTAACCTTTTTGGTTTTGGTTTTGGTTAAAGCCTAAATACATGAGATGTATATAGTTCTCTTTTAGGTATTAGGTCATTCTCTAGAAGTTGAGTATAGTACTCTTAATGCGAACAAGTCTCCCTAAATACTCGTCTTTTGGAAAAAATATGAGTTTGACTAAGGAATCTATTAAAAGTTGAAAGTCAACATGATAAGTGATTATGCTTCCTTATGAATAAATTACTCAATAAAAAGTAACTTAAAACAAAAATGTTGTCTATTAACTTTTCTTACTGGGGAATCGAATACCGTTTAACCCATCACAAGTTTGTGATTTTCTCATGGTTAACTTTCTCCTAAACATGCTTTCTATCACTCTCCATCAGAACATGACCCTATGTTTTCTCCTCCATGTCCATATTTTCATACTTGGAATCCTAGTATGGGTTAACTCGGGTGACCTCTGTGTTTATCTTTCTTTATTTTAAAGTGATTGTTTTACCGACTCTTGTTCCGATGTGGGACTTTCAGGGATGTTTCCGAGCTCAATTTTTTTTAAAATTGTGAGGACGCAATTTCAAAAAGGGGGGAAGGATGTAACACCCCTGGTAAATAAAGAATATGGAATTTTAATATTTATCCATATTTGTGAATAAAATATTGATATGACTTTAAAGGGGACGCTATGCTCGATGGCGTACCCAACACGCAACAACGAGTTTCTTCGGAATCTTACGTTGCACTCTAATAATAAATTTTAAATAACATGTAGCCGTTGTAATGGCGGGAATGGATAGATATAACTAAAATATGATTATATATGTTTTTAAATGTTTATACATTTATCCAATAAAGGATAAATGCTTAAAATACGGAAAGAATTCAATTTTAGGCGTATATGCCCTAGTTTTCACTAAAGGTTCATTTGTCGCCTTTTGATGGAGAACCATCATTAAATATAGTTTTGATCACTCTTATACATTCTTTTGGACCAAATAAAACTCTTATTAAGAATCGGGACATCAAATTTTACTTTGTGTAATTTTTTGGTATTATTCCGATAAAGTTCATTTTTAATGAATAGTGTAAAATGTTGTGTTCTAATTCAAAACATCTTTTTAAAATAATTTATTTATATGATTAGCTAATATTTTGAATTGGTTTTAAAGTAAAATTAGAAAATATTTTTACCATTAAATCCAATAGTGGTCGTTGGAATTAATTTCACTTTGAAATCGGACTTAAACTTGTGCCAATCTTTTGATACTTATTGTTTCATAAAAACACGCTATTTGTCATGACAACGGGAATTAATTATTAAATTAATTAATGCAACTTATATGTTGTGAATTTTGTAAAATGGAATTCATTTTTGGGTTCGTAATATCAAATATAGCTTAGGGTGAATTTTTGGTAATTTTCTGAAAAACTTCAAATTTTGATGAATAGTGAAACCACTAAGTGGTACTTATAAAAGCTGATTTTTCGTTTAAATGAAATTTTACCACTTCTGTATTTTGAATTTCAAAAATCCCACATACATGGTTGTCATTAAGAAGTAAAATGTGGTTCAATGAGATTAAAATAATTTTTTGGTGAATAGTAACTTATTAAGTTTTTAATCGCGATTAGTGGTAATTAGTGTAGTTTAAGGTAAAAATAATGCTTTAATAAAATGAGATGAGCTTGACACATGTCTTACCCTCATTTGTTGTATCATGGCCGACCAAGACAAGCCATGGGTCAACTTGGGGACCCCATGGATCCACTTTGGTTGGGAAATGACATAAATAACATTTTATTTAATGTAAAAGTAAAATTGACACAAACATGATATGTTTTACTAAAACAATTGTTAAGTGGGGTTATACAAGTCATCGTTTTGATTATAAATATTCATTGGAAATCTAAAACGATTTCCTACATCATAGTAGTTTTTTTATAATTTTTAGACATTAAATAAATTAAATTATTTATGACATAATAATGATGCAGCGATGACATCATTATTTGACGATTTAAATAAAATGGAAAGATAATGTAAAATCTATGAACTACACATGTCCAAAACTTATTGGATGAGTGTATTTAGAAGCCTTATCACCTTATAAACGATTTATATCAATGTGGCACCTCTTAAAACCGAAACACATTTTCAAATAAAGTAATATTTCCTTACTTTCCAAAAGTGACCCTCCTCTCCTCTTATAAAAGGCCCCCACCTCTACCTCATTTCACACACTCCTCAAGCCTTTGGCTCGGCCAACCCCTGCCCATGTACTCTCTACACATCCCTCTACTCATCCTAGAGGATTCCCTTTGGGCAAAATCCTTTCAAAGGAAGCCTTTAGGCTCAAATCAAAAGGAGTTACACTTTTAAAGGTAATTCTTTCTCTTATGTTCATTTGTTTTATATTGCTTCTCCAACCCCCTAAAATCTTTTTATTTACTTCTTTTGTAACAACAACAGTATCTTAAATATACTAGGATGTTGTTATAAGATTTATTCGAGCTACACTCTCACACAAATACATCAAATGGTTAAAGAACATACGGTTTCCGTGGATGGTGAAATTCTGCCTCGCGAAACGATGATTGTTCAATACTCATTTAACACCTTCAAAGGTGGCCATTATGATGTCACTATTTTTATATATGATATATAATATGTTTATGTTTTATTTATGCTTATGTATTTTTCATTTTTGTCTTACCTTTATGGCTTCCATTATGGGTATACACGATATCTTCATTTAAGGAAGTGCGGACTACCGCCCCCTCAAAGTGATTTGATTCGTTAAATACCATATGTGGGATGTATAAAGGATGGAAATATGATATTATATATGACATTATACTGGAATTATAATATACCTTTATATCATTATTATTCCATTCTATAAAATACGAAATAGAATTGAAAGTAGCGTTCATACGTACGTACGACTTACCGTCTCCATGAACGGTGCATTTCATTTATTACCTCTAAATGATTATGTAATGTTATAAATTCATGCAAGTACTGGATATATATGACATATATGATATCTAAATAATGAATAAAATTCTGGATATAATAAACATTTGGCCACACGAACAACATGTAATTGTAAGAAGTCCACTTTCGACTTAAGAACCAAATATCGGCAAAACAAATATTATTAACTTAAATGATTACATAATGTTTATGACATGGTAATAAGTGGTATAAAAGTAATAATGAACTTGAAAACGGTTCTTAAGGAATTAGAAATTAACTCAAGTTTATTATTCAGGAGATTAAAGAACGATCGAGTCAAGTCGGACCCGAGGTAAGGGATCCTACAAATCTCTTTCTTTTTAAGTACACTCTTTTATGTCATTTATTTTAAGCTCATATTTCTTATGATTGGGATGTTATTTTAAATTACATTTACTGTAATTTTTATGTTAATGTGATTAGAGACCCTATTCTATCTCATCAATCCATTTTGGAAGTTTTGAGTGGCGCCGTTAGGCTGCCGAACTTTCGTAAGAGATCTAACCTCTCTCTTTCTTTTTAAGTACTCTCCTTTATGTCACTTCTTTTAAACTCCTCCTTGCAATGTTGGGGGATTTCCTTTTATATTCCACTTGCTGTAAATTCTATTGTAATATGATGGGATACTCTATTTTATCTCATCAATCCATATTCGGAAGTTTTATGTGGCGCCGTTAGGCTGCCGAGTTTTCGTAAGGGATTTTTCATCTCACTTTTATTCCCGTGAGATTTATGCTACATTTGCCACAAATTCCATTGAGTGGTGTATGTACTGCCCATTATTCTACTCTTTGTGTAATATACTTTCGTTTATGAGTATTTACATCAATGACCTATTTTCTTTCTTTCATGGGGTGTATGTATTGAAAGATACCCAAGTCGGTAAGGGAACCTTTCACCCTCCTCTTTTTTAAAAGACTTCTTTTATTGGGTCTTTTAATTTACATATTTTTATGTTGGGATATGTTCTCATACATCCTTATTGATGTAAATTTTATGTCCAAGTGATGAGATACACTTTTTATCTCTCATCAACTCATTTTGATGTGATGTCGTTAGGCTGTCAAGGGAACTTTTTAACCCAATTTCGATTTCTTTGGGTTCAACTTGTAGTCATTGAATATGTCATCCATTGAATATGTGTGAATGACCTTTTATTGTTTTACACTTAATATCCACTTATATTGGGTGTATATATATTTGTCACACATATTATTGAGATTTATTTGTCCTTAATTTAAGGATACCTTCTTTATAAGGGATTTCATCACATTTGACATTTCTATTGATGGTTCATTATTGTTATGCACCAATTCACTCTTATATGGTGTATATACTGTCCTTTGGAGTATTATATCATGAATCCTTTTATTCTCATGATATTATAAAGTTCTTACTAAATGTTATTCCTCAATTATTGTATTCAAGTGTCTCTAATTTTGGTAAAACCCCTTTAACCAAAATATCGTTTTAAATGTTTTAATTATTTGTTCTTATTAATATCCATGTTTTCAAAATGGTTTTAAGGATTTATTTATATGGATATTAATGGTTTAAAATGTTAAAAGCTTAAAGGTGGTATGGGACACTTTGATTCAAAAATCTCTTTATTAAATGTTTTAAATGGTTTCCGAAATGGTTTCTTTTTGAATGGATTCATTATTTCAATATCCTAAAATGTTATATTGTGATTGAAATGTGGAAATGTCATGTTTCCTTTATTCATGTTTATGTGATACGATTATGCTATGGTTCTTGGGAATTGTTATGAAGAATGGGTGGTTCCGTGATAAACTAAGGGCGGGTGAGCCTGATATAGCTCTCCAATGCATTGGGTAACGCGAAGGAGTGAAACGTTAAGGTTTCTCCGAAGAGAATTAGGGAATATACTTTGATGGGTATTCCAAACGTAACCAAGAGGGTTACTCCCTACGTAAAAATGTTGTGAATGCCTCAAGTTACCTTTATGTCTTATGTCTTCTATGATTTATTCATGATTTGATATGCCTATGTTTTATGGGTAAAGTATGATTTCATTCTTATGTATATATGAACTCATGTTTCCTTTCCATATTTTTATAACCCTTACTGATCTTTTTATGCTCATCCCAAGTTTTTGAAATGCTTTTCACAGGTCAAGGGAAAGGTACATGATGTGAAGATAGTGTCAAGGATGTGTCAAGAAAGAATCCATGTTTTATTTTAAATAGGTTTCCATTGATGGGAAGAATGAATATTGTCTTTTATGTAACCACCTTGTTTAAATGTGGAATGTAATGCAAGTTTCAGGATCTAATTCTCTAAAACTCTAAACCTGAAAAGATCCTCAATGTGTAATCTTGTAATAACTCAAGATTAAGTAAGGTTTAAGGCTGGGGCATTATAATAAATGAGTTGGAATTATTGTGTGATGGGTGTGGACTATAATTTTATATCCCCTCAAATTTTCAATAGGTATTGTGGGAAAAAATAGGTTGGCCATTTAGTCAATTCCTTACCCATTTATGTAATATTTCTTGGATTGAGGCCTTTAATGTTACTTGCATATTATATATATTAAAAATCACATCAGAATGATATTACATACAAATTTCCATGTGATTATTAAGATAGTAATTTAATATATGAATAATTATCACACTTAAGAGTCAATTTGTATAGAATTGTTTGATCATCATTTTTTCCTTTCATATTTTGTAGCCATTTTTATTCCATTATAACTTTTATTGTATGTTTAATATCATAGACATAATGGAAGTATATAACAATTTAAAATTTGTGTTAAATCACTAATTTTTGGTTAATGAAATGGTTCAGAAGAGTATGTCGGTTCTTGGGATTGTTCTAATGGTTCGGGACATGAGAAATGGCATAATTGGGAAAATATTTGCAAGGCACATAGTTGATGCTGGTTTGTGAAAACCATGATGAATTCCTAGGTAACCATGAATCTTTCAAAAGAGTATTGACAGATGGTCAATGCATGGTATGTCATGTCATGTAGGTAAACTATGTTCCTTGTAATGATGAGAAAATTACAAAAATGTCATTACACAATTTTAAACCCTCATCTGATTTTCATCCCTTATTTCCTCCCTTGAAACAAAGTCATTGACAAGAGTTTCCAAAGACATACAAGGTTGATTATCCTTCATCCCTAGGCCTTTTAGAGTGTCATAAGTTGCAGATAAAATACTCAAGTAAGTATAATACCTCCATTTCTTATATTTTTTGTTTTGGGATTAGATCCTTCTCTTATCTCCATCATAAGAACTTAAACCGGTAGTTTTTTGTGTGATTTTGGTTGAGTATTTAATGTTTTTTTGAATTTGGTTCTAATGATTTTATTTAGAGTTTATTTGTAATTTAATTTTGATATGTGTTATACATGTCATATCTAATAGATTCATTTTAGATTTCTGCATATTGATTTTTTCCATGGTCACATATTATTGTGATTTTGATTCTTTTGGCGATGTTTGGTGAAATGGGTGTCTAAATGGGGACTAGAAAACCTCTTCATCACATAGGGATACATTAAGGATGATTTGACATGTTTAGGAAAAGATATGGGGTGTGTTGATATTTCCAGGCATAGAAATTGGATAAGTAAGTGCAATGTTTTTGTGTGATAATAATGATCGCTTTTTGAGTATCTTGATATGTATTATGGAATCAAAAAAATAATATTATTAATGTTTATATGATTAGTAATGGATTAGGGGTTTTTTGGAATGGCATAAAAATAGGTTAATTTGCTTAATTTTGATTGGGAATGTGGCTTACAAATTTTATCAGAATGTTCTAAGAGAGTTAGAATATTTATGAAATGGTGAATATGTTAATTGGTAATTTTATGTAAAATAAAAAATATGGTAAATGAGATGATTTAATGGAATTATTTAATATTTTTAGTGAGCTATGATTGATAATAGGAGTTTTCCTAAATGAGTTATGTAATGTAAATAGAAAATGTGTTATTGGGTTATAGGATAATATTAGATCCCTTATTGATTGTTTTGGATTCTGATTATGATTTTTGTTTGTTACGATATTTTTTTGTTTGATGAATGAATGAATAATCATGTGGACATAGATTGAGGTGTGGGATAAAGGACAGAGGCTCCTCCCACAAATCTAGTTGGACTGATTCTCTAACTCCACCCACAATGCTTGGGTTAGGGAAGGGGACGATGCACTATTCCCAAAATAGTTTAATTACACCTAGACTGATGCTTTGAGGTGAGGATATTATGATGTTGTAATGTGTTATCCATAGTGTGACTAGGAATTGAATTTTCCATTATAAACAATGATTAATTCCCTTTACCTTTTGCGAAAAATGTAAATGTATAACATATGAATTACATGTTTATGATGATCTAAGTAGCGAGGAAGATGAACATAATAAATTTTGGAACAATGGTTTGTAATAGCTAAGTAGTTATTCTGGCCTAGGGGTTTCATAATATTCTATCAGTTTTTTTATTCATAATTTCATGCACTATCTATTTAGACTAGATATTTTTTAGGTATCATTGGTGGTGGCTTTCTGAGTTTTACTCACACCCTACTTGAGCCACTATTGGGTTCCCAGGTAGATTTCATGGTTCCGGGTTATGTAAAGGTAAATGGTATGGTGCTTAAGAGTTATGTTATATTTGGGATGTAAATTCATGAGGTTCTATACATCGATTCAAGAATATTTTTTTATTCCTCCATTATCTTATTTTTGGGTTTTGTTCAATTTTTACTCAAGCACTACATATCATGCGTACTATTGGTTGTGGATTGTACCCTATATATATACATGGTTGTTTATGCATGTTCATTGATTATTCTATGTTTTTTTTGATTTTTCTATTTATTTTCTGTTTTTTATTACTCTCGTTAAGAGGGTATAGTCTTCCTGTGTGAATTTTTAACCCTCACCGCTAAGTTGAAACCTCTCACGTATGGTGGGGAAAGCTTCAGTTCATGTGGTGACCCAACATGGAGCACTTGTTAGTGGATCTTGGGATAGAGATGTTAAAATTTTGTATTAGAAGATTAATTTTTTGTCACATACTATTTGGGAATGGAATATTGGCAGTTAGGGAGAGGTTAGTCCTTTATAATGAGTTTATTATTGGTCGTAGTAGACCCATGTAGAAGGGAAAACCCATGTAACCTAGGTTGGAGGTTATTTTTATTATTATAAATTGTTACAATTGATGAAATTTTACCATTTTGTGATTCACATGTGGTGAGAAGCGAATATTTCATAATATTTTTATTTTGGATGCCACGACATTGGATTGTTCATTTATGCATCATTATAAGAACCTAGGTAAATAGTTGACCCAAATCATGGTAGGAACATACAAGATTTGTGTGTAGCCCATGAAGTTTGTAATTTATTTGATTATCATGAAATTAATGAAAATTATGTCTAATTAGATATTAAAAATTGGTAAAAGTGGAGGTGAGATGTTAAAAATGATTAACCAAGCATGCTTGAGAAGGGAAGTTATGGAATCAAACTATTTTCGGGGTAGATTGAAAAATAAAAACTATTTGAAATGAGTATAAGGTAAGTCTTGTAATCATGTGATTTAATAACCCTATGTTATCCATGCACATAGGGGGCATGGTCAAGGGTATTGTTTTGGGTAAGAGAAGGAATGTTTGGCATTGAGGATAAATGCCACCCTGAAGATGTGTACTGGTTGGGTGATATGAGTATGTCATTGAGAATACTCCCCCAGTAGTTGAGCATGAAGATATATCAGTTCATGATAATATGGAAGAGTAGTTCTGTGATAATATTTCTCATTTTATATAAAAGATGGAATCGGACCCTGAGTGGTTTGTGTTATATATATTTGAGAAAACCCAGTTGTTTTAGCTGCCATACTCTCTAATTTTTACTAGAGAGGGTGGGCCAGAGCTAGATGATTTATTGATCCAGTCTATCTAGAAAATTCATGATCATAGGGAGACTTCATCTTAGAAGTGATTCAAGTTAGTGGCCTATAATTTTCAATTCTAGTAAAATCATTTGTGGGACATTGTAGTTTAGACAGAGAAAGATGAAGGAAGGTATAGAAGTATTTTCTAGAAACGTTTCAAGAACCTTACTACCTAGAAACCTTTTGGTAGGAGTAGGCTACATAGTGTATGATATTGACTCAAGGGATTAATTACTGATTGATTATTCTAGACATTTCATAATATTACACCATTTGTTTGATGTTTTTGGCTATAGATGAGGTGACTATAGTGAAATTCTTCACAGTTTTTATTATGAATGAGATTAGGTCATAGGTAAATACCTTCCATTTATGTGGATTGAATATGTTGTGGACCAGGTGCTTATATCTAAAGTGAAACTGAAGGGAGCATCAGTTGGTGGACATGTGGTTCCAGTTGGGTAGACAATAGGTAAATCTTCTGAGGGATAAGGTACACATAGTAGTCAAAAGAGAGGATCAGTTCTTCAAGGTGGTGATTAAGTACTCTATTATTTGTGTGGATGACCATGGAATATGTGAGGTCAGTTCCCCTTTCCACCAGTCGAGTTTCGGTCATTTGACAAGATTGTACACATATATAGGTTCTGTAATAAACCCCAGTAGCTGGTAATAGGTGGAGGTCATAGTCATATGATGATGTAAGGGAAGGGGGTCAAACACCTTGTACCATCTACGTAGTTGGAGATCCACAACTTGTATAGGTTGGGCTTGGTGGATGTGAAACATTAGGGCAAGACCATTCATACAAATAGGATGATGAAGTGCAGTATACTCAAGTTGGATCCAAGGTTAGGGGAAAAGATCATCTATATGCAGTTCAGTCTACACTTAGAGGTTGTGATACTGGGATGCCTACCATTTTGATGTATGATTCTTGTATCATCCACACTCGCGAGTACTTTATTTTATAGATGTGATACACATTCATTTATTTATGTGCAATTTTTAGTTTTTTTGGGCCTAACTAATGAAGGTTTGGGTGGGGTTATGTCAAATGAAACTCTGTTGGGGTGAGAGTTGAGGATATTAGAAAGTATATGGATTGTACTATTGAGGATAGTATATATCGTTTCCCATGGAATCTATTTTCCATTGAGCTATCAATTTTTGAATTCATTTTTTGTATGTACTAGATAGTGTTACATCAGGAAAATATCTACTGTTATGGACATTGAGTAAAGTTAAAATCCATCGATGGAGACACTTATGTCTTTGATGGGGGGTGGGATGTTTGTGCAGGTCATACATGGCCAATTTTCCAATAGTTTGTGGAACTCATAGCCAAAGCGGCATGCCTTGTGCTAGATGAAGGATGAATAAAACTAATTTTATTCTCTCTTATTATAGATATATTATTGTTTGTCTTTCCGGAATAATTCCTAGTGCTACTAGGGATGTTGTGTTTACAATCGTGTGGATGCATGGGGTAGATCCGATTGCTATTCCTCCATATCGAATGGCACTTTATGAACTCTATGAACATAATGTTAAGGAGGATGATTTGGATTGAATGAGTTTTATCAATCATAGATCATCATAATGGGAATCTCATGTTCTATTTTTCAGGAAGTAATATAGATCATTGAGGTTATGTGTTGACTATGGAAAGATTAATCAAATGATAATTAAGAACAGATACCCACTTCCTATAATTGATGACCTGTTTTCCCAACTATTATGTCATGGGAGAAACCCAATAATGTTTTTGATGTATGGAGTTTCATGGGCTTGGAAGGTTATTACCAATGGTTAATTAAAGAATTATATTTTTTTATTGTAATCTACACTCTCACTTTTAAATTTGAAAGGGGTTATGTTTACGTGGTTGGAGGTAGGAAAGAATGGATTTCAAGAGCTAAAAATGGGTTCACTACCAAACTGATTTTGAACTTTCCCGAACTAGGTAAGAGTTACACCATGATTAATGATGTGTCTCATGTTGTACATGGGGTATTGTTGATGCATGATGACTATGTTGTATCTTATGGGATTTGATAGTTTAGTCCTCATGAATGAAATTTCCATACACATGACCTTGATTTACCTGTTTTGGTTTTTTTAATGTGTTGGATTAATTACTTGTGGGGAGAGTGGTTCACATTGTATTCCAATCATAAAATTCATTAGTTCATCTTCTCATATCTGACTCTGAATATTGGATGGTGAAGGTGGGTCATGTACCTACAATAGTTAGATTTTGTCATTGATTACAAACTGTAGAAAGTAAATAGTGTTTCTTATTCTCTGAGACATATGACTCAAAAATATGTGGTTTAAGATTCCAAATCTCAGTGGATAATGATGGACTTGTTTTCTAAAATTCACCTGGAAGTACTGGATTGGTATGGGAATATGACCCTTGCATCTATATCATTTGAGTATGTGCTTTAGATTCAGGTCATGGAGATTCAGCTAGTGTATCTAGAGTATTTGTCTTTGAAGGATGGTCTTAAAGGTAAGTGTCACATTATGGTAGGTTATGAGTGTGGATGATGTTGTTTTTATTTTTGGGATTTTTTGTGGTGCTATAAGGTGTGAGATAAAAGTTTAAGCGTGGGTTAGATGCCACAAAGTGGGTAGTACATCCTATTTTGACTAAACTGTATCATGATCGTTGTCGACATTATTGGTGGACAAGAATGAAGAAAAAGGTTGTGCGTTTTTTAACAATGCCTTACCTATCTATAGGTGTAGGTTGATCATCAACGCCAATGTGGGTTTTCACAGTCATTTAATGTCCCTTAGTTGTAGTGTCACAACCTAATGATGTATTTTGTAGTCGATATTATGAGGATGCCTCAGAAGAATGACATAATCTAGGTTTTGTGGATTTACAGACTAAAGTGGTACATTCCTTTCTAATCTAAGAGACATACATGGTTGATCAGTTAAGTGAGTTATATGTTGGAGAGACAGAATAGTTTCATTGAGTGTTGATAACAATAGGTTTTTATCATGATCTAAATTTCCCATTACTCTTATGGAAGGGGATATAGAAGACGCATGACATATTTTATTTTGAGTATGGCCTATCACATGTGGTTAGATGTGTAGTAAGATGGTATGATTTTGGTATTATAGGATATGTTGAAATCATGTGTTTTGGATTTAGGTGGTTCATGTGAAAAATACTTATCACTTGTTTATTTTTCATAAAAAACCCATTTTAGTAAATGATTTTGTTGGAACTTTTGAGGAAATCTATTGGAGACCATGTAGATATCTATTATTGAGGATATAAGTCGGGGAGTCTGATATTTTAGGGATAAGTCTCATGTAGGTGACGTCAGAAAGGGTATAGTCAATTCAAAAGTTCATGATAGCATCATATAGTAGGAAGACTTCATATGAATATTAGAATCATAGACCTATTGAGTTTATGATAGGGTTAGAGAGATTATTTTGGTATCAACAAGGTTAGTTATCTGCCGAATATGGAAGTACAATAAGTTATCTCCAAGGTATGTGGGACTATTCATGATCATGGATAGGGTTGGACTAGTGGATTACCGATTGGATATTACGAAATGGTATAGTGTCATGCATGTTTTTTTTCATCTCTCACATCTATGATAGTATCTCCTTGTTCCATCTGACATTATAACTATTTAGTATTTAGAGTTGGAGGCTAATTTATCCTATAAGGAGCATCTGGATTTTATTGCGGACTATAGTGAGAATGTTTTGTGGGGAATGATTGTGCCCTTAGTTTGAGTTTCATGGAAACACAGAAATGTTTAAGAAGAATCATGGGAGTGAGATTAAGATATGAGGGCCCATTGGCCCAATATCTTTTCATAGGAAAACATTATAATGTTCCAGAAGTGTGGCTTGTGTAAGAATTGTCATAAGGTGGTGTTGTTATAAGATCTAGGACTTCATAGAGGTATGTACGTGTTTAAATTTTTGTGTCAATAACTTTTTTGTATTAATGAAATGGTTATGGGGAGTAGGTCGGGTCTTGGGGGTGCTCCAAAGTATTTGTACATGATAAAGGGGAGAACCAGGACAATCCAAGAAAGGTTCATGGTTGGAAAAGGTTTGAGAAAACCATGCAGAATTCCTAGGTAATCATCCAACCTTTGATATAGGCTAGACACACAGCTAGAACATGGTCTTTCAAACCATTTCTCCTTCCCAAAAAATGGGTATACCCATCTTCCTTAGAAATTTTCTAATGCATTGTTTTCACGCGGCTTGTGAAACAGTTCGTGTAAACTATGAACCCCTATAATGTTGGAAAATTTAAAAAAATCCATTATGGGATTTCAAACCCTCACTTGATTTTCTTCCTAACTTCCTCTATTTCACCTTAGTGATGAACAAATTCTCTAATGGGATTACAATGGTGATTCTCCTTTATCCCTAGGTCATTTAGAGTTCTATCGATTGGGGATCAAAGATCCAGGTATGTCTAATCCCTCTCTTGCTTCACTATTTGGTTCAGGGTTTACATACTTCTCTTGTCACCTTTCGAAGCTCTAAAACCATTATTTTTTGTAATATTTAGGTTTATTATTTAAATTTTGGTTGAATAGAGATCTAAGGATTCGATTTGAGGTGTTTTCATTAATATAATTGAGGTAGTTGGTATACTTGTAGTATCCCATTTTTTTGTTTTAAAATTATGATTTTGGTTTTTTCCATGGTCACCACTATTTGTGATTTTTATTCCGTTGAGAGGTTCTCTAAAATGGGTGTCAAAATTATGAATATAAAACCCCATTTTCCCCTTGGGATTCATTTAGCATGATTTGAGCTATTTTGGACCACCCATGGGGTCTGCCCATATTTCTGGGCCTAGAAATTATTTAGGTAAGTGGAATGTTGGTCTGTGAAAATGCAGAGCCCCTGTTGAGTATTTTGAAAATTATAATGGATGTAAAAATAGAATATTGGTAATGTGTCAATGTTTAGTAATTCCATATGGGGTTTTACTTGGAAATAAAATGGGTTAATTTTGTTAATTGGGACTGTGGAATATGGCTTAAGAATTTGATTAGAAATTATAACAAAGTTAGAACATTTGAAATGGTAAATATGTTAATTGTTAATTGTATGTAAAAAAATAATATTTCAAATGAGATGATTGAGGAATAATTTAATATTTTTAGTGACATATGCATGAGAATTTGAGTTTGGATAAATTAGTTATGTAATTCTAATAGAAAATATGTTAATAGATTATGGAATAATATTAGCTCCCAAGTTGATTGTTTTAGATAATGATTACGATAATGGTTATTTGTGATGTGATTATTTAAGACGAATGTATGAATAAGAATTTTCACATGGCATGAGGTGTGGTATAATGGAATGAGGATCCTCCCACATGTCTGGTTGGACCGAAGCTCAAACTCCATCCACAAATCACGGTTTAGGGAAGGGGATAGAGATCTATTCCCCTAACAGTTTCACTCCACTTGTAATATGAATTTGAGGTAAATATATCGTGAGTTTGTGATGTGTACCCCTCGAGAGATTGATACATTACTTATTATCTTCTACATATTGATGATTTCCGTGAAACTTTTTTAAATTTTTTAAATTCTTAGCCTATGGATTACATGTTGAGAATTAACTAACTTGTCAAGAATATGAAATTATTGTATGTTCACACTATTGTTAGTAAGAAGTATGTATATATTATTTTCTAGTGGTTCTTTAATATTCATTAATTTTGATTTAATTTGTTCATACATGCATGCACTATCTATTTTGAATGTACATTTTATAGACCCCATCTGTATTGGCCTACTGAGTTGTACTCATACCCTTATCAGGTAGCCCTTGGGTACCCAAGAAGATTTCATGGTTTTATGTTATGTAAAGTGTAATGGTCTGGTACTCAAGAGTTGGGTCGTATGCGGTATATAGATGTATGAGGTTCTAGACCTGGATTCAGGACCATTTTGGGGGATTCCACAACTATCGTTATTTTGGGTTTTATTCAATTGGTATTGTATCTTGACCTATCAAACATATTGTTGGTTGTAGATTGTACCATGTTATTATAACTATTGATTAATGTATGTTTATTTGTTATTATTTATATTTTATATTTATATTTATTTTATATTTTGGAATACTCTGGTAAATAGGGTATAGTCTCCCCATGTGTTTTTAGACCCTTATTGATAGTCAACAACCTCTAGAGTACGGGGATGCATGTATGATTTCATGTGGTGACCCTTATTGAGGTCCCTATTAGTGGATCCTAGGTGGAGTACATTATTTTATGCATTCCCTTAATGTGTATCTGATTTAGATCCTCAATTATATTTCACTTGGGATAGATTTCATGAAGTGTACTTTAATTGATATGAATGGATATAATAGAGGCAATAATAATGTTTATAATAAAATTAAAATGTTTTATATTATGTTTTGAAATGTAATGTGAGATTAAATCATGTATCTAGTTTATCAATACTATGAAACTAATTGGTCACGTAGTATGTTATTTATTTTACCCAATTCCATTATAATAAAGTAACCACCAAATATTGGTTATTTCGGTCAGGTTATTTACAATGTGGAACCCACAAAAACATCCATAGTGGTTGGAATCATGTGTACGAATATTTTAATACATATAGAATCCCATTAAGTGAATGTGAAATCCCGAACAAGGATGTATGTAAATATATATATTTTATATTATATTAAAAATGATATTTTATGGGCTATTTCTCATGACGATACATGCTTAGACATATATCCATGGAATGTTGGAATAATTTATCACCCACTAAAATAAGAGGATGATTGATAGTGTGGGGGATAAATCCTAAGAAGTTATTTCATATGTATACTATGAATAAGAATCAAAATACAAGACATTGAATTAAAATACTTGATTAAATAAATGCAGTTTTCAATGGGAGCGGTCAAATTGAAAAACCATGTTATTATAAATATATAAATCAAGAAACATAAAAAATGAAAAGATAATATCATGGAATCTGAAGAATTATGATTATAAATACTTGGGAGAAATTAATAATAAATATTCTAATAATATCATTTGTTATTTTTTACAAAGAAGTAAGATTTTTAATCCATGGGTGATAAAAAAATACTGAATCTGGATCAAGAAAAACACAAAATACTATGAGTAATCTTCAAAAAAATAAGAATAACCTTCTTCTACTATTGAAAAATAGAACACAAACTAGATTTTTAGAAAAAAAGAAATTCATGTAAGTGTTAATATATATCGGAAAGAGAATATTCGTGAAAAAAATTGGATAAAGAATATATGGACTAAAGTGGTAAAGATAATACTTAAAATACCTTTTGCAAATCCCTTAAAGACTGGGAATATTTCTAAGGTGTGTCTATAAATATATCTATCGTACTTCAAGATAGAAAGAGAATTGGAATCCCAAGAGAAGTGAAGTTTCGAGGAGAAATAGAAGATTACATATAAATAGAAAATAAAGTTTCATTAAGTTCTGTCAAACTTTTACAACCTCTGATCTCATGAACAGTTATATGGTCGGTCAAAACATGTTTGATCAAAATAAAATAATTATGTAAAATTATTCCTACCTAATTTTAAATATTTCAAAATAAAAATAAATTACAAGTTGATACATGTTATTTAATATCTTAGGTTAAAAATAAAATCTCCCATAAGTAGATTAAAAAAGGAAAACATGTTTAAAAAAGAAAAATTTTATAGAAAATTAGATTGTGGTAGAAAGAAAACACCATCACAATAATGTGACAAATTTTAAAGGAAAAACTTATTTAAAAGATATTATCAAACAAATTACTAAAATTGGTTAATAAGAAGAACCAACTTATTCTATAAATAAATTATAATGTATCTGGGAACTAAAATGTGGGAAATATAATTATATATTAGTTACAAATTGGAAAACTACTGAAATGATGTGTGATGGAATATATTATTCAATCTGAAGATGTCTCCATCTAAGTATTAGTTTTAAAATTTTATTCTAAATAATGTGTTAAAAAAACACAACCTTTAATGGTTAAAATTATTTAAAAACTAAAAATCATAGTAATAACATTATTAATCTTCTATGAAATGAAATAATTAATATCTATATATGTATTTTATTTAGAGAATCATCTATAATGAGGAAACAATAAATGCTCACAGCATTGTGTTATCTTAACAACTAGAATCATAAACCTTATTTTATGATGAGGAAACTCTAGATAGTGAGAGGATACAATGTATTTATTTAGGGGGAGTTGTATGAGATTCCCATGATTGTTCAATACTTATAAATTAGGAATTTGATTGAAGGTTCCTGGAAAATAGCCAATGAGAATGTATGAATGCTTATTATGCAATCATTGTTTCTCAATGTATTGGATCTATTATTAAGGGAAGAATTTATTTTAATAAATGAAAAAATTGATCAATCAAGATGTGTTCTGGGAATATTTGAAATCAATGACTAATTATTTCTCATGAATTTGTTATTTTGTCTGTTAAGTGATTGAATACTATTCACATTGAAAATAATTGATATTTTATTCAACAACTAATATAAAAAATATATTTAAACTAGATACATTTAAATTACACCAACTGATGAATATTTTGAAATTTATTGGTTTGTATCATATTTCATTGATTTTGTATAGAATTACTACCTATATAAAACCCTACTATTTTATACATAGAGTCTTTCTCATGTAGAATTTTATTATAGTGCTCTATTGAATATTATTTAAGAATAATATGATACCATCATCAGCTATGTGATTTGAAATTATTGTCCAAAAGGGGATACACAATAAAATTAACTAATTAACTAATATTAAATGATATGATATGAATGAAATGATTATACATATTAACTTTTCAATTTCTAGTATTATTACTGAAGAAAATATAGAGGTACATTGAGAATCCCTTTTTTTTGTTATACATTTTTTTATTGAATATGTAAACATTTATGATGTAAATAAGATATAATATAGTATATACACCATATAAAATTATGATGTAGTTACATTAAATTAATATCTATTTAGAATTTACAATTAAGTTAACAAAGAGAGTTAGAATATCAGTTTAAACATTGGAGAGAATGTGTGGACATTGAAATTGGAGTTCATTGTAAATATTGTTAGTTTATAAATAAAATTGAATTTACCAAACATTAAAGGAAGATCCATTGGTTGATATATGATATTAATTTGAGTTTTTGAGAATCTCTAGATGTGAGTTTTAGAAGAGTTGAGATAGATTATCTAAATTATAGTTTTGTAATAAAATATTCATAATGTAATGCCAACATAAATATTATTTTCCTCCATATATGGTTCATTTTTACTCAAAATAGGTGTCACCCTTTTGATTATATGGGTGTTCTTAGCTTCTACTGTATATGTGATTATGTGAGAGTATATGTCAATAAATCATCTTTTAAGAGATGGTATCAAACATATGTGTATTATTATCTCAACATATGTGTGATGAAACACTTAAACAAATTCTATGTAATATGCATAATGATTAAATAGTAATATTTAAATAAAAATATATATGGAATATTTTGAATGGGTTTTTCAATTAAATAAATAAAATCAGATGATGTTGATATTGTGTGAAAAAGGTAGAAATATCATGATGCCAAGAATCTATGATTCGTTGTAATATGAAATAGTTGTTAGTAAATGAATATCTAATATATATAATCTATATTAAGTTTAATTTCATTAAGGGAAATTATTTCAAAGGGGAGTATACCTCCCAATATTGAATATAATGGTAATTACAAATTAAAAAAATAATTTAGAACATATTATAGGGAAAACCATGAGGATATTTATGGTCGAAATAAAATTGTTGTGAAACATCACATCATATTGATGATAATGATGTGATTTCGATGGGGAAGTTGTTAATTATTATAATTAACAATAAAGGGTGATTTCAAAGAGTTAATATTGAGGTGTATGACTTTATGTTGATCATAATTATTCAATGTAATTCAATATTAAACTATCATTGAGCATATGTATTTGGTTCTTAAATATATTCCTATGAAATATGATATATGAGTACGATGATGATTTTTCAACTTATCCAAAGTCAAATAATCACAAGTATTACTATTTTGTTTATTCATAAAATAGAAAAACGATATATAGATACTAAATCACTACAAATCTAGGAGAAACTAATAATTCAACAACATGACATTCCATACACACATTTAATTACAATATATGAATATCTTGGGAAGAGGAATACACCAAATATTCATATATCTCATGATGGAATGAATAAACGATGTATTTAGTAAAATTTTCTATGAAATTTATGATCAAACACATGTTAAATGAAATACCAATGGTTTTTTAATTGAAAAATGATATATAATAGTGTTCAAATATGATATAGACTCAGTCTTATGGTAAAATGTCTCTATAAATATTAATATATTTTCAGGTCATAGAAATCATAGTTGAGATTATCGACTCCACATGAACTGAATGTATTTACAAATTTTATTTATGGATGGGAGTCTATAGTTTTTTTAAACTGATGAAGAAAATAGGACGACCCAAAAATAAATTTACATGTTTGACTGATGATGTTTAATATAGAATAATGATATTATGTGATTCATATAGATGTTAATACTTGTATGATAAATGATGAGGAAAAGTAAATAAGGATAGAGGATATAACCATAACTACTGATAATCAAATAAATGGAAATTTTTTTAGTGAACCATCTTATAGTATCCTATAATATAAGTATTAATAATAATTTTGAATCATACATTATTTCTATAATTAAGTAAGGAGATAGCCTAAAATATCTATGAATGAATGATAATATCTTTGATAATATACTTTACAAGGAGTATGTCCTTATCATGTAATCTATTTATTTAATGCCTAGTAGGTATCATAGATTTAATATAATATTGGTTCTTTATTTTTACTTAATCAATTATATATTAATTATTTCATGGATATACCGTAGGACACTATTTATTTGATGATAACATATAATAAATATGTGTAGTATAACAACCACATCAAACTCATGACATAGTCATCCCAAATGTGGAAGACCATGTTAAAAATCCATACTGTCCTTATTTTTTATGATTTTATATTTATATCTTCATGCATATCATTTCAAGAAGAGAAGTAGGAGAGATCCATTCACTAATAAGTGGATAGGTAACAATGAATTAATGTAAAAATTGGATAAAAATTTACCAAAATTGATCCCCCAAATAATGGATCATCTATATGTGATCCTCAAAGTAGGATACAATAACAAAATAATTACAATCTAGAATAAAAATATAAGTCACACATTAAAAAATAAGTTGAGATATTCAATGTACTAACTCTGAATAAAATAAATAAAATTACACTTATGATTTAATTAAATGTATTATTATGTATTATGATTAATGAAAAAAACCAACTTCAATGGTTTTATTATATCCTATCATATGTAGAAGTCCTTTAAGAATATTTACCATTGATAATATAGTTTTGAACAATTGTCTTATGATTAGTATAAATATAGGGTTTTGATAAATCTAATGGATACCGACAAAGGATGTATTGGCCTCAAGATGTTGGATTTTTTCCTATGAATCCCATTAATAAGAGTTTATGATGGATATAGAATCACTTGAATTTTCCCTTGGGCAATAGCAAGATGGGATTTAACAACAACAAAATTATAAAAACCCTTTACTGGACATGTTCGAGCTCATTGAGATCACACCCCAAACTATGTACTCAAATCCACCCCATCATAATGTCCCAATTGAGTACCATAAAATTACGACATTTTCAGGTATATTAATGAGGTATTTATCAATATCATACAAATACAAATATGTATATTGCATAAAATAATGAATATATATTCATTTTTTTGTTAAATTAAAAATAATTTTTATTTTTAAATATTGAAACAAAAAAATGTATTTTTGGGTAATATTCAAATTCTATTGAAGAATGTATTTTAATCAATTAATGGATTTTTGAAATAAATAATATATTAATAAAATATAGTTATTAAATAATGTTTTGGAAATATATATTATAATATAAATCTTTAAATTCTAATGTAAATTTTATAAGGGTTAAATACATGTTATTATCGAAATAACTTAAATTTATCAATAAATATCAATTAAATTTTTAAAAAATTTAATATTAAAATATTTAGAATATTATTTATATAAAATAAACATTATTTTCTGATTCATAACTTCAAAATTATCCAATAGTGATTTTTTTAGAATTTTTTGAGATATTTGATTTTTTTGTAAAACTTTAAATACGATATAAATATATAATGTGTATTATAACATCATAGTGGCCCAAAAATGTTGTAATAAAAACCATAATCAGAATCAAAGAAAAAATATGTGTCTCATCTTTAAAATAGTGTGATATTAAGTTTATTTTATTAATTTTATGAATCCATTTTGAACCCTCCAAAACCAATATTATATATTTCAAGGATTTAAAATCATGTATTTAAGAGTATGAATCAATTCAACATCACCAAGGTAAATATATTAATTATTTCATCACATGGACTCAAACAATATTGATAACCACCACCCATTTGAAAAAAATTGCCAAAAACATGGTATGTTTCTTATAGTTATTTTATTATATAGAGTCATAATCTTATGTTTGGGATATAATAAAGAATTCTTCTCTCTTTTCATATATGAACCCACCCCATATCACATTTATCTTCACCCAAAATCCATAGTGTACATTCTTAATATTCCCTCCCCTATATAAAGTCTTCTAATGGTTTCCTCAATATCTCAATAATCTCCTCCCAAGCATTTGGTATCACACTCTCAAGGTAAGGAATCCTCTTCTTATCTTCTCTATTCAAGTTACTTATTTATCATATGCCTTCTATCTCCAATTATTATATTTATGATATGTTTCTATATGAACCTTTTACTATACATATTACTTTAAAATATAATTCCACCCCTTTCTCTCTAATCAACCCATTTTATAAATCATTATGTGACGTCATGATGTTGGTGAAATTTCACCTAGATTTACCTTTCCAAACAAATATGTAGTGAATACCTATACTCCTTTCCTATCAATGGTGTACACCTTTTTGAACATTAAACTATTTTATTAGGGAAATTAATGTATTTATTCGACACTCTTTCATCATTTAATTTAATAATATTACAAATGAATCCATGTTTTATGATATATGGGGAACACTTAAGGAAGATAATAAAATGAAAGTTAAGGGTGTAACAATTATTATATAGTGTAGAAATGCATTGGGTGATATTTTATTCTTATTAGTTGTTATAAATGTGAATATATAGTGAACCTAATCCCTAAGAATACTTTTTACACCATGATTTCATGGTTTTTACCCTTGACTTAGGATTATGATGCAAGTTTTTAAGTTGTTCCCATATTTTACCTTATTTCCTTCATGTTATCATTCTATATATTGTCTTATTGTTCATTTTTATGATTGGTAAAACATTTATGAGCCCCTGATGTATTAATTATCAATGATGTAATAAATTTTCCACTTTTATCAATGTTAATTCCCTTAAACTGTTATTTAGCTCACCCCTTCATTATGTGTGTCCCCTAGTTATCCAATGATGCTGTATGTATAAAACAATAAAATGATCTTGTAAATGATGATTTCAATAAATTTAATGTATTTTATATTATATGATTGTTATTAAATGATCTAATTTATGAATAAACTATATGTATCATTATTCAATTTTTTTATTAGGTGTACTTTTATGTAATAAATCTTGAATTAATGCGTAGTAAAGAAAAGTTTTATCCATGCTGGTATCAAAGTATTTTGTAATTATATTTTGGTATTATTATTACAAAAATACTAGTGAAATCCTTAGGGATAAATAAAATTATATGAAAACATCCATGAATTTTGATAATGTATATATTAAGTGGTTTATCAAGGAAATTAATCTATATATAGACACTACAAGTTTTTTTTACTCAAACATATATGTGCATAATGGTGAAACCCAAAAACACCATGTTAAACTAGAATCAACAAAGAATTAGTTCATGGGAATGTGAATTTATTTACAAATTGATTGAAACTATATAGTTATATACTTTGGTAAATTAAAAATCTCATTATAAACCATTATTAATGGAATAGAAAATTCATATCTGACTAGATGTTAAGAAATAGATTGTGGATAACATATATTAAATATAAGAAATAAATATGTTAAGGAAATACATTTGATTTATATGTTATCCCTGTAATGTCATTAGATACCTACTTATGTGCTTAATAGATTAAAATACACTTCCTAAATTTTTCCGTTATTCTATCTAATTGTCGAAAACTGGTGGAATAATGTAATCCCCAATGTGAAGGAAAATGTGATTACTACCCCAATGCAACGCCCATCCCAATGGGAGGAGTATTAACAAAAACATTCAAAATACTCTCCCATCAAACTTAGTTTCTGAATAGAAACATAGATCAGGAATATCTCCAAAACCCCACTAAGAAAGAACATGTTTTAATTGAGACCGTTATATGAGAAATTCCTCTGACATTCAAATGTTCATCTTAACTCTTAACCACAAACCAATAAATCAACTCCATTTAGAATATCTTATTAATCCATAAATATTACATGAAATAGAATGTTATATGATATTTTTTTCAATTGGAGAGGGAATTTTATCTGTGTTGGGAATTTATCAAGAGTAAGATTCCTATGGAATATATCAAAGCTATGGGGTGGAAGGAATCCAAGAAAATAGTTCTCGATAAATATTCTCCTCACACTCGTAGACAAAATATAGAATGAGGTTTCATTACCGTTATGAAAAATAATATAAACATATCTGGGAATATAAAGAAAAATTCACAATACATGAATGATAATACTTCATATTTTTCTTTACCTTCAAGTGCATGGTTGATATGATATATGGTAGCATAATACCAGGTCTATATTAATACTTATTTCCTAGAGACATTGAAATCTATGAGGAAACTATCTGATTTTCCATCAATTTCAATTGGGAGATCAGTGAATCTCAAAGGAATCAAATAGATAATGAGAAAAATTATAGTTTAGTTCTGGTAATCTGGTGGAAAATATAACGGTGATTAGAAATTTCAACATACCACATTTCAAAGGTTTGGTATGAAGCACCGCAAAATATACTAAATGGAATGAAGAAATGGTTTATGTGTAAGAAGGAAAGAAACCTAGCTAGTTTTTACCGATGATAGAATAACACTAGGGAAATAGAGTAATTTAATGACTCAGCCCACCCTAAAAAATTTCATTTTTTAAACTATAGGAAACTATGACTCTTTAAACCAGGGAACATAGAATTGGGATTTCAGAGACAACCAACATCCTCCTAGGTTGAAAGGGTGAGATTATGTTGTCATTACCACTTATGAGGGTACCAAAAATAAATTGGCTAAAGGTACACTTATTATTCACTCAACAATAGTGAACATACTTTTCATTTTTGTTCTAAACATTTCATCATATCACAAAAATTTGTTAAAACAATTCAAACTAAAAAAAATCAAAGTTGTAAATTTGTTTGTTGGAATGTCAACTGGGGAAGTTATTCAATCCCAGATATATAAACCCTCCATTAAAAAAAACTTGTGGGATGAAAATCCTATAGAACCATATTATAATCTATAGAGTGTAATTTCATTCAATAATGAGAATGGATTATATTTCCTTATTTAGAGACTTCATTAATTTCCATGGGAAATAAATTTCCCTCTGTATTGTGAATCATCCTCCATTTCTATATAAATTCAAGGTTATAGATGAATCTTTTTCAGAGCCAACATATCAAGAATGGATATTATATCCTTATGAGAAATTGTATCATGATTAAGTGATTATGTATATAAATGATCATCTATGAAGATTGTACCATTATGAGTGAATACGTTGAAGTGTTTCTTGTTTAATTGTTTGGTCTTCCACCTAGATGAGGGGTTAAATTTATAATCGATATTATACATAATGTGTATCCATTATCCAATACTCCATATATAATTTTGGTTGTGTAACTTGAGGATATGAAGAAAAAACTACATTATGAACTAAATAATGGGTTCATATGCTCGAGTCGTTCAATATGGTGGGTGCCAGTCATCTCCTTGACAATGAAGGATGGGCTAATTTTCCTTTTCATTAATTATAATTAGATAAAAAAGTTCAAAATAAAAAACTATCTTATTAAATGTAAATAAGACATTTTTTATCATATATGTGGATCAAAAGACTTCTCCATGGTGCATCTGCGATCAAGGTATTACAGAGTTAGGGTGAGTAAATAAGATAACACAAATACAGATTTTTGTACAAGGTGAGGGCACTATGACTTCATTGTAACGCCATTCGGAATCAATAATACACTAGAAATCACAAGGGATTTGATGATGAGATTCTAGATATATTTAATTGACCTATTTAATGTTGTCTTTATAGATGATAATATAATATATTTCAAAATTGATAAGGAGAATGAATGGAATTTAGTCACTTTTCAAAATACCCTATGAAAGGAAAATCTTTTTTCCAAGTAAACACAATGTGTGTAATGGTTGAAGGAAGTATAATTAATTTGAAATACTATTACAAAAAAATTAATATATTTCAATCCTTCAAAGATAGAACCAGTTTAAGTTTGAAGTGTCCAAAACATTTGATTGAAAACCATGGTTTCCATAGATTAGTTGTGTACTATCATAAATTTGTTAGAAATTTCTCATTATTATCAAACCCACAATCCATGATATCTCAAAACGGAGTCACAATTTTTTTTTATAATTAGGAATATTAAGAGAGATTAATGGAGTTGAAAAGGGTGCTTATCGCCACACATATACATACAGTACACATGAGTGGAGAACATTACATCATGTTTTTATATTCATCATAGAATTTATTTAGTAATGTGATAATTTATAATAAAAATGTTCTATCTTATGCTTCATGGAATTTTAATTCTCATGAAAATAACTACCAAATGCAAGATCTAGTGTTTTATGAAATGATCATTGCATTATCAATCTTTTTTCTAGCATTTGTTTGATTAGAAGTTTGAAATATATACGAATAAATAAAGCCTCAAGTAAATATTTTCATGAAAAGAGTTCAATATAATCCATCAATGATTGTTATAGCTGATCATGGAATATGACTGTTAAACCCCTTAGCATCCTATAAAAGAGATTATAATGGAAAAATCTATAAGTGTAATGGACCCAAAAATTCTCTCATTGAAGATAATTTACCAGGATACTATTTTCTTTTACATGAAAAGGTTGGATATGGAAATCCTTAAGGATGTTACATCAGTAATCATTTAAATAATTATTGCACTGCCATCCCTTCTAGAGAGGATAATGGATTCTAAAAGAGATGACATCAAAATATAGATAAAAGTGGAAATAGTATGAAATAAAAAATAACCATACTTCAATGTTAATGAGGAATGTGTTGTATTATTTGGGTCATGAATATGAGTACCATCAAACCCAGAGTTCAAGAAATATTTTTTGGATGATACACATAGCTCGACCTTCTTTATACATCATTAAAGCACAAGGATGTACCAAGATCTCCAATTAAACTATTGGTGAAGAAATAATAAGAACGATTCATGGAATATACATCAATATTTCATTTTTTTCTATAAGTGAAATTATAAAGGAAAACAACCAATTGGAGGATGCAACCATTACTCATATCAATATTGAAATTATAAAACATCAACATAGACATTTTAACAAGTCTTCCAAAGACATCAGGATGAAAGAATGTTATATGATTTTCATTCTATCATCTCAAAAACAATACTAACTTTATTTTAATTCTATAGTTCTTATAACATGATAAACTAACAAGGATATACGTTAGAGTAGTGGTGAGGCTGGATGAAACAACAATATTTATTGTATCAAATTTAGATCCACAATTTACATATATCTACTGTAAAAGATAAACACATGCTCTAATTTTTTAGGTATGATTTATCACATCATATCATACTCAAACTAAGGTCCATTATTAGTGGAATATCCTGAAACATGTGTAAAATTTTAGAGAATACTCAATGGACTTACAAGGAGGACATGATCAAAATCTTCCATGGGTCAAGTTATCATGATATAAAAGTATTCACTCAAGCATCCAAACTGATCCGTAAGAATCAATTTAGGGGAATAGGTTAAAAAATATCAGTGTTTGGATCATGTAGGGTAACACAAACTACTATGTCCTAAAATAGTCGATGAAATGATAGAAAAGGTCAAGATCATTCATCATCACAATATGTCTCATTGGATTTGAATGAATATTTATGATCACAATCTTTAATGGGACTTCTAGTTTGATGTTGGATATAATCTATTCATTCACATGTATCCATGGATGAAAATCAGAATATTTGGTGTGAATAGAAATCCTAGTCCGAGATACATCGGTCTCCTTGGGATCCTTGATCACATCGAAGCATATGAAAATCGACCAGTACTCTAATATAGTGCACTACATTTACATTATGTATCCCATGTATACATATTAATGAAGAAATACCTAATCCATCATGTGTACTCAATACATATGTTGTACCACTAAAGAATGATCTCTCATATTAGGAGTAGCTCGTGAAGATCTTATATTTAAGAGACCAATTTCCATGAAATATGACAATACACCTGGTCAAAGTGTAATATATAAATAACAATATTGAAGAAGTGACATGCGATCTCGATGAGACGATGAAAAAAATTACCATCATCTATTTTAGGGTTTGAAATGGAAAATTTGATTGTGAAATTTATGAAGGGGTAAGATTATAATGACCATAAATTTTATAAAAAAACTCCCATGGGATTTAAATAAATGTCTTACTATATATTATGGTCATTTAAGATAAATGCAATTATTTTTAACTGTTATATCCTTTCGTATTTAAAATTTGATTAATAATATTTTCATTTAACAATATAGTCATTGAATAGTGATCATATGATCAGTAAAAATATCGTATTTTGATAAATTTAATTGAAACAGAAAAATGAAGTAATGGCCTCAACGAGTTAGATCATACCCTATAAAGAGCATTTATCATAGATTCTAATAGATATATTATCAATGGTATTTTCACATGAGAAATGTCATGTTGTTATCCAATAACTAAATAATGAGTGAAACCATATATGGAATTATTTCAAGATCATCAAGAATATGGTTCAAACCATGTACATTGTACCACCCCATGAAAATATTACTAGCGTAAACATTAACATTAGGAAATTTACTAGAATATTAAAGGAAATTTTATCAAGACCATGTTTATATGGGTATTTATATTTTATAAATTAAGTAATATATCATAATTTTTATTCGTACTTTATAAATGATTTTTATTTCTACCCAATAAAAAAAATTAGGTAATATTCAAATTTAATTAAAGATTTTTTTATTAATTAATAGAATTTTTAAATAAATATTATTTCAATAAAATATTATTATTTTGTAATTTTTATGGAATAGAAAGTATTATATAATTTTGTGATGTCAAATGTAATTTATATAAGGGTTCAAAAACTATTATTGCAAAAAAAAAACATAACATTTCACAAAAAATGTCAATTCGTATTTTATAAAAACTAAAAATCACTTTTTTTAAAAAATTATTTATACAAAAAAATTATTATTTTTGGAATCAAAACATTGATATTCATTAAAGGTTATATTTTATTAATTTTTAGAGGCAGACAAATTTTCAGGCAAAAAATTAAATATGGTATAAATATATGATGTGTATTATGATATCATAATGACCCAAAAATGATGTAATAATTAATATAATGGGAATAAACAACAAAATATACGTTTTTCTTTTAAAATAATTTAATAATATGTTTTTTACTAATTTTTTATGTCCATTACTAATCCTCCAAAACCTGTAATATATTTTATGGTTTTAAAATCATTTCTTTAAAGTGTATAACTCACTTATATATCACCAAGAGTAATATTTTAATATTTTAGGACCTTTTAGTTGCAAAATTATTTAAATCACCACATGTTGGTAGAATCCTTGTTTAAAAAACCATGTTACAGTTTGTGGGTATTTTTATATAATAATATATGGTCCAAAACCTCAGTTTGGGAATTAATAAAATATTCCGCTCTCATTTCCTACATAACCCCAACCAATATTCTATTTATATTAAATTAAAATACTTGGAGAAAGTCTTTAAAATACCCCCCCTCTCTATAGTCCTCACAAGGTTCCCCCAAACTCTTAATATTCATTTCCCAAGCATTGGGGATCACAATCTCATGGTAAGAATCATCTTATTATCCTCTTTATTTTAGTCTATTCATTATCTTATTCCATATAATTAAAATTAATATCGTTCAAATATGGGATTTCAAGTACATTTTACTATTTATTTGATTTAATAATGATTATATATCCCTATACCTCTAGCCAGCCCATTTTATGAATCTTAATTTGAGGTCATTATGCTGCTAAGATTTCTCCATGAATTTCCATACCAAAAAAATGTGCAGTGAATACCCATACCCGTTACCTATCAAGGGTGTTCACCATTATTCACTTTTAACTCTTTTATTTGGGACATAAATTTATTTATTCCACATTACATTATTTTGGAATAAAATATTATGATGAATTAGTCCATGTTGTATGAACTTTGTGGCACACATAAGCATGAAAATGAAATGATTGTGAAGAATGCAAATAATATTATTAAGTGAAGCACTACATTGGTTAATGTTTTAGTCTCATGAGATGTCATTAATGGGATTAGGTATAAGGCACTGGCCTTAAACCTTACTTGATATTGAATTAAATGAGTAATTCACATTGAGGATCTTTTCAGGTTTAGAGTTTTAGAGAATTAGGACATAACTATTACATCTCAAAAGATTACAAAGTAGTCGCTTCTACTAAATTTCCATAAAATAAAAACTCTTTAAAAGAAACATGTATAGTTCCATGTTTTAGGTAGCATGACTTTCCCTTGATCCCATCCTTGACCCTATTCCACGCTATGTCCTGTGAAAAACATTTCAAAAACTTGGGATGAGCTTAAGAAGCTCAGTAAGGGATACACAAAGAATGAAAACTGTTAGTTTTTCAAAACAACAAGTAAACCATGAATACTTTATCAATGTAATACTTTTCACCTTCATGAAGTAGTAAAAACTTTTCCCTGAAAAAAAAGTATCATTACTTACCTTTTGTAACCAAAGGATTACCATAAAACCCATATAAAGAACACATAACATACATAAAGGTAACTTGGGACATAAACATACTTAAGTGGAATAACTATATGGTCGACTTCCACACATATCACTTAATGGAATAGCCATACGGCCAATTTCCATACATACTTAATGGAATATCCATACGGCCGACTTCCATACCCAATGCATTGGAGGTTATAACGTAACCACCCGTCCTGGTATTCACGACACCACCCGTTATATGGTTTATAACGTAACCACCCGTTAAAATGTCCAAGTACCAATATAAAATCATAAAACATAAAACCAATATAAAGGAATGATAACATTTCCACATTTCAATCACAATATATCATAAATATATTGACATAATATAATCCTTTATCAAAACCATTTTCAATACCAAAATACATAAAAGAGTATATGGTATTTATTTTATTCTAAAAACATTACGGCTTGTTGAGAAAGCCAAAGACCAAATAATACTCGCGGCGGCGGAAAAGGTCATTGTCACCGCGTACGTTAAAAAAACATTCCTTTTTGTCGTTTAGTAAAACGCTTCGTAGAAAAAGATTCCTTTTGTATAAAAGTAAAAGTCAAAGGGTTTTATACACCGTATAAAAGAATGTTGTGTATAAAATGAAATATTCCTCAATGAAAGGAGATTGAGACGAAGTCCCTTACAAAGAAGGAATCCTTAAATTAAGGACAAATCAATCTCAAAAATATGTGTGACAAATATAAATACACCCAATATAAGTGGATATTAAGTGTAAAACAATAAAATGTCATTCACACATATTCAATGGATGACATATTCAATGACCACATGTTGAACCCAAAGAAATCGAAATTGGGTTAAAAAGTTCCCTTGACAGCCTAACGGCATCACATCAAAATGAGTTGATGAGAGATAAAACGTGTATCTCATCACTTGGACATAAATTTTACATCAATAAGGATATATGAGAACATATCCCAACATCACAATATGTAAATTAAAATACCCAACAAAAGAAGTCTTTTAAAAAAAGAGGAGGGTGAAGGGTTCCCTTACCGACTTGGGTATCTTTCAAAACATACACCCCATGAAAAAGGACAATAGATAATTGATTTAAATACTCATAAACGAAAGTATATTAAACAAAGAGTAGAATAATGGGAAGTATATACACCACTCAAAGGAATTTGTGGCAAACGTAGCATAAATCTCACGAGAATAAAAGTGAGATGAAAAATCCCTTACGAAAACTCGGCAGCCTAACGGCGCCACATAAAACTTCCGAATATGGATTGATGAGATCAAATAGGGTATCTCATCACACTACAATAAAATTTACAGCAAGAGGAATATAAAATAACATCCCCCAACATTACAAAGAGGAGCTTAAAATAAGTGACATAAAGGGGAGTACTTAGAAAGAAAGAGAGAGGTTATATCTCTTACGAAAGTTCGGCAGCCTAACGGCGCCACTCAAAACTTCCAAAATGGATTGATGAGAGAGAATAGGGTCTCTCATCACATGAACATAAAAATTACAGTAAGTTTAATATAAAATATCATCCCAATAACAATAAATATGAGCTTTAAAAGGAATGACATAAAATTGTGTACTTAAAAAGAAAGAGAGGAGTAGGATCCCTTACCTCGGGTCCGACTTGACTCGATCGTTCTTTAATCTCCTGAATAATAAACTTGAGTTAATTTCTACTTCATTAAGAACAATTTTCAAGTTCATTATTCCTTTTGTATCACTTATTATCATGTCATAAACATTATGTAATAATTTAAGTTAATAATATTTGTTTTGCCGATATTTGGTTCTTAAGTCGAAAGTGGACTTCTTACAATTACATGTTGTTCATGTGGCAAAATGTTTATTATATCCCGAATTTTATTCATGGTGTAGATATAATATATGTCATATATATCCTGTACATGCATGCATTTATAACATTACATAATCATTTAGAGGTAAGAAATGAAATGCACCGTTCATGGAGACAGTAAGCCGTACGTACGCATGAACGCTACTTTCATTTCTTTCTCATATTAATGGATTTAAAATTAAATGAGAGGTATTTATATTTTAATTCCAGAATTATATTCATCATTTAGATGTATCATTCATTATATATATCCATTATATACATATACTTTTAATAGTACATTACATTTGGGGATAAGAAATGAAATGCACCGTTCATGGAGACGGTAAGCCGTACGTACGCATGAACGCTACTTTCATTTCTATCTCATACTTTAATAGAAAGAAATAATAATGATATAGAGGTATATTATAATTACAGTATAACATCATATATAATAACTTTAAATCCATCCTTTACACGTCCCACATATGGCATTAACGAATCACATCACTTTGAGGGGGCGGTAGTCCGCACTTCCTTAAGTGAAGATATCGTGTTTACCCATAATGGAAACCATAAAGGTATGCCCAAAATGAAAAAAACAGAAGCTTAAGGAAAACATAAAAATATTATATATCATATATAAAAATAGTGACATCATAATGGCTACCTTTGAAGGTGTTAAATGAGTATTGAACAATCATCGTTTCGGGAGGCAGAATTTCACCATCCACGGAAACCGTATGTTCTTTAACCATTTGATGTAGTTGTGTGAGAGTGTAGCTAGAATAAATCTTATAACAACATCCTAGTATATTGAAGATACTGGTGTTGTTACAAAATAAGTAAATAAAAAGAGATTAGGGGGTTGGAGAAACAAAATAAAACAAATGAACAAGAGAGAATGAATTACCTTTAAAAGTGTAACTCCATTTGATTTGAGCCTAAAGGCTTCCTTTGAAAGGATTCTGCCCAAAGGGAATCCTCTAGGATGAGGAGAGGGATGTGGAGAGAGTAAATGGGCAGGGTTTGGCCGAGAAAAAGGCTTGAGGAGTGTGTGAAATGAGGTAGAGGTGGGGGCCTTTTATAAGTGGAGTGGAGGGGCACTTTTGGAAAGTAAATAAATATTACTTTATTTGAAAATGTGTTTCGGTTTTAAAAGGTCCCACATTGATATAATTAGTGGATAAGGTGATAAGGGTTCGAAATCCACTCATCCAATTGGTTTTGACCATGTGTAGTTCATAGATATTACATTATCTTTCCATTTTATTTAAATCGTCAAATAATGATGTCATCGCTGCATCATTATTATGTCATAAATAATTTAATTTATTTAATGTCTAAAAATCAAAAAAAAAATACTATGATGTAGGAAATATTTTTATCTTTCCAATTACTGTTTATAATCAAATATCTGATCTTTATAACCCCACGTAAAAATTGTTTTCGTAAAACGTATTATGTTTGTGTCATTTTTACTTTTACATTAAATAAAAAGTTATTTATGTCATTTCCCAACCAAAATGTCTCCATGGGGTCCCCAAGTTGACCCATGGCTTGTCTTGGTCGGCCACGACACAACCAATAAGTTTGGGACATGTGTCTAGGTCATTTCATATTATTAAATCATTATTTATACCTTAAACTACACTAATTACCACTAATCGCGATTAAGAACTTAATAAGTTACTATTCAACAAAAAATTATTGTAATCTCATTGAACCAAATTTTACTTCTTAATTACAATAATGTATGTCATATTTTTGAAATTCAAAACACAATTATGGCAAAATTTCATTTAAATGGAAAATCAGTCTTTATAAGTACCACTTAGTGGTTTCACTATTCATAAAAAAATTGAAGTTTCTCAGAAAAATCCCAAAAATTCACCCTAAGCTATATTTGATATTCCGAATTCAAATATGAAGTCCGTTTTACAAAATTCAAAACATATTAGTCACATTAATTAATTTAATAATTAATTCCCACTGTCAGAGCAAATAGCGTGTTTTTATAAAATAATAAGTATCAAAAGATTGACACTAGTTTAAGTCTGATTTTTATGTGAAATTAATTCCAACGACCACTATTGGATTTAATGGTAAAAATATTTTCTAATTTCACTTTAAAACCAATTCAAAATATAATCTAATCATATAAATAAATTAGATTAAAAATAGGTTTTGAATTAAAATACAACATTTTACACTATTCATTAAAAAATGAACTTTATCGGAAAATTACCAAAAAATTACACAAAGTAAAATTTGATGTCCCGATTCTTAATAAGATTTTTATTTGGTCCAAAAGAATGTTTAAGATTGAAAAAAACTATATTTAATGACAGTTCTCCATTAAAAGGCGATAAATGAACCTTTAGTGAAAACTAGGGCATATACGCCTAAAATTGAATTCTTTCCATATTTTAAGCCTTTATCTCTTATTGGATGAATGTAAAAACATTTAAAAACATATATAATCATATTTTATTTATTTATATCCATTCCCGCCAATACAACGGCTACATGTTAACTACCATTTAAAATAATATTATTTTATTATTAGAGTGCAACGTAAGATTCCCAAGAAACTCGTTGTTGCGTGTTGGGTACGCCATCGAGCATAGCATCTCCTTTAAAGTAATATTAATATTTGATTCACAAATATGGATAAATATAAAGATGACATATTATTTATTTACCTGGGGTGTTACATCCTTCCCCCCTTTTGGAAATTGCGTCCTCGCAATTTAAAATTGCGCTTGGAAACATCCTTGAAAGTCCCACATCGGAACAAAAGTCGGTAAAACAAACACTTTAAAATAAAGAAAGATAAGTACAAAGGTCACCCGAGTTAACCCATACTAGGATTCCAAGTATGAAAATATGGACATGGAGGAAAAAACAAAGGGTCATGTTCTGATGGAGAGTGATAGAAAACATGTTTAGGAGAAAGTTAACCACGAGAAAATCACAAACATGTGATGGGTTAAACGGTCTTCGATTCCCCAGTAGGAAAAGTTAATAGACAACATTTTTGTTTTAAGTTACTTTTTATTGAGGAATTTATTCATAAGGAAACATAATCACTTATCATATTGACTTTCAACTTTTATTAGATTCCTTACACAAACTCATATTTTCTCTAAAAGATGAGTATTTAGGAAGACTTGTTCACATTAAGAGTACTATAATCAACTTCTAGAGAATCACCTAATCCACAAAATAGAACTATATACTTCCCATGTATTTAGACTTTAACCAAAACCAAAACCAAAAAGGCTAGTACAATATCAGATAATCCAGAAAAGGATAACCCTTTATAAAAAGAAAATCTATTCTTAATCTCCAAAATTTGTCCAACAAAACCCAAAGATCAACGAGGACCATTCTATAATCAATTTGTCCATAAAATTATTTAAAGTAAACTAATATAAGATTGAAACCCAAATATTTTAAGGATTTAGTCGCATAGTCTTCCAAGATAAATCGTAACATTTATCTCCAAAAAATATCAGTTTCTCCTAAAGTCTCGTTTTGAAAAGTAATTAACCTAATCACATATCCTCCATGATAGGTTAATCATTTTCATAAATAACCCAAAATCAACTTACTCGTAATTCATAAAATCATATAACTAGAATGAATCAGTCAAACTAACTAGGGACTTCACATAGTCCAGTGGTAGGCGATAAATACCAGTCACGCATTGGTTGTGGGTTCGATTCCCGCAGCTTTGTCCGACGCGACGGGATGTCACACGGTCTACGTGTTGTCCTTTTTCCAAAACTATATAATTCTTAAAACATTCCCCAAAATAAGATAAAATCTTCAAGAATAATCATAACATATTTTAACCTCATGTTTATCTCATTCCATTCATTTTCCATCATATCATAGAGTAACCCATAATTACCTAAAAATTAAGTATCATATAAACCCTAATGGTTACTTTAATATTTATTACCTGAATTTCCACATCGAGTTGGCCATCTCGTACATGATGCATTAGATAACTCACCAAGGTTGAAGTGGTTGATCATGACTCCTTGATATTTGGTTTAGAACAACCACGAGTTTCCTCATTGAATCCTCCATTTTATCTAGTATCTTAATCAGAGAACCACCACAGTTTCCTTCAAACCTGTTGTCTCTTTGGTGCCTGCTAGATCCATTCATTCACTAAAAATAGAAATGTCAGTGTGATTATATCAACAAAACAATCATGTACTAATGAGGAAGGTAAACACTATGATACACTTACTCATTCACTTTATCTAAAACTAGGACTCTTTCTGAAATCCTAACCATTATGGTAATGTCACATATGTTTAAAGAATACCCTAACCTCTAAAGTTATCTAAACCGACCTTTGATACCAACTATAAGGCCCCAGCCTTAAAACTTACTTGATATTGAATTAAATGAGTTATTCACATTGAAAATCTTTTCAGGTTTAGAGTTTTAGAGAATTAGGACATAACTATTACATCTCAAAAGATTACAAAGTAGTCGCTTCTACTAAATTTCCATAAAATAAAAACTCTTTAAAAGAAACATGTATAGTTCCATGTTTTAGGTAGCATGACTTTCCCTTGATCCCATCCTTGAACCTATTCCACGCTATGTCCTGTGAAAAACATTTAAAAAACTTGGGATGAGCATAAGAAGCTCAGTAAGGGATACACAAAGAATGAAAACTGTTAGTTTTTCAAAACAACAAGTAAACCATGATTACTTTATCAATGTAATACTTTTCACCTTCATGAAGTAGTAAAAACTTTTCACTAAAAAAAAGTATCATTACTTAACTTTTTGTAACCAAAGGATTACCATAAAACCCATATAAAGAACACATAATATATATAAAGGTAACTTGGGTCATAAACATACTTAAGTGGAATAACCATACGGTCGACTTCCACACATATCACTTAATGTAATAGCCATACGGCCAATTTCCATACATACTTAATGGAATAGCCATACGGCCCACTTCCATACCCAATGCATTAGAGGTTATAACGTAACCACCCGTCCTGGTATTCACGGAACCACCCGTCATATGGTTTATAACGTAACCACCCGTTAAAATGTCCAAGTACCAATATAAAATCATAAAACATAAAACCAATATAAAGGAATGATAACATTTCCACATTTCAATCACAATATATCATAAATATATTGACATAATATAATCCTTTATCAAAACCATTTTCAATACCAAAATACATAAAAGAGTATATGGTATTTATTTTATTCTAAAAACATTACGGCTTGTTGAGAAAGCCAAAGACCAAATAATACTCGCGGCGACGGAAAAGGTCATTGTCACCGCGTACGTTAAAAAACATTCCTTTTGGTCGTTTAGTAAAACGCTTCGTAGAAAAAGATTCCTTTTGAATAAAAGTAAAATTCAAAGGGTTTTATACACCGTATAAAAGAATGTTGTGTAAAAAATGAAATATGCCTCAATGAAAGGAGATTGAGACGAAGTCCCTTACAAAGAAGGAATCCATAAATTAAGGACAACTCAATCTCAAAAATATGTGTGAAATATATAAATACACCCAATATAAGTGGATATTAAGTGTAAAACAATAAAAGTTCATTCACACATATTCAATGGATGACATATTCAATGACCACATGTTGAACCCAAAGAAATCGAAACTGGGTTAAAAAGTTCCCTTGACAGCCTAACAGCATCACATAAAAATGAGTTGATGAGAGATAAAACGTGTATCTCATCACTTGGACATAAAGTTTACATCAATAAGGATATATGAGAACATATCCCAACATCACAATATGTCAATTAAAAGACGCAACAAAAGAAGTCTTTTAAAAAAGAGGAGGGTGAAAGTTTCCCTTACCGACCTGGGTATCTTTCAAAACATACACCCCATGAAAGAAGGACAATAGATAATTGATTTAAATACTGATAAACGAAAGTATATTACACAAAGAGTAGAATAATGGGCAGTAAATACACCACTCAATGGAATTTGTGGCAAACTTAGCATAAATCTCACGAGAATAAAAGTGAGATGAAAAATCCCTTACGAAAACTCGGCAGCCTAACGGCGCCACATAAAACATCCGAATATGGATTGATGAGATCAAATAGGGTATCTCATCACATTACAAGAAAATTTACAGCAAGAGGAATATAAAATAACATCCCCCAACATTACAAAGAGGAGCTTAAAAGAAGTGACATAAAGGAGAGTACTTAAAAAGAAAGAGAGAGGTTATATCTCTTACGAAAGTTCGGCAGCCTAACGGCGCCACTCAAAACTTCCAAAATGGATTGATGAGAGAGAATAGGGTCTCTCATCACATGAACATAAAAATTAAAGTAATTTTAATATAAAATATCATCCCAATAACAAGAAAGATGAGCTTTAAAAGGAATGACATAAAATTGTGTACTTAAAAAGAAAGAGAGGAGTAGGATCCCTTACCTCGGGTCTGACATGACTCGATCGTTCTTTAATCTCCTGAATAATAAAATTTAGTTAATATCTACTTCATTAAGAACCATTTTCAAGTTCATTATTCCTTTTATATCACTTATTACCATGTCATAAACAATATTTAATCATTTAAGTTAATAATATTTGTTTTGCCGATATTTGGTTCTTAAGTCGAAAGTGGACTTCTTACAATTACATGTTGTTCATGTGGCCAAATGTTTATTATATCCAGAATTGTATTCATGATGTAGATATAATATATGTCATATATATCCAGTACATGCATGAATTTATAACATTACATAATCATTTAGAGGTAAGAAATGAAATGCACCGTTCATGGAGACGGTAAGCCGTACGTACGCATGAACGCTACTTTAATTTCTTTCTCATATTAATGGAATTAAAATTAAATGAGAGGTTTGTATATTTTAATTCCAGAATTATATTCATCATTTAGATGTATCATTCATTATATATATCCATTATATACATATACTTTTAATAGTACATTACATTTGGGGATAAGAAATGAAATGCACCGTTCATGGAGACGGTAAGCCGTACGTACGCATGAACGCTACTTTCATTTCTATCTCATACTTTAATGGAAAGAAATAATAATGATATACGTGTATATTATAATTACAGTATAACATCATATATAATAACTTTAAATCCATCCTTTACACATCCCACATATGGCATTAACGAATCACATCACTTTGAGGGGGCGATAGTCCGCACTTCCTTAAGTGAAGATATCGTGTTTACCCATAATGGAAACCATAAAGGTATGCCCAAAATGAATAAAACAGAAGATTAAGGAAAACATAAATATATTATATAACATATATAAAAATAGTGACATCATAATGGCCACCTTTGAAGGTGTTAAATGAGTATTGAACAATCATCGTTTCGGGAGGCAGAATTTCACCATCCACGGAAACCGTATGTTCTTTAACCATTTGATGTAGTTGTGTGGGAGTGTAGCTCGAATAAATATTATAACAACATCCTACTATATTAAAGATACTGTTTTTGTTACAAAAGAAGTAAATAAAAAGAGTTTAGGGGGTTGTAGAAACAAAATAAAACAAATGAACAAGAGAGAATGAATTACCTTTAAAAGTGTAACTCCTTTTGATTTGAGCCTAAAGGCTTCCTTCGAAAGGCTTCTGCCCAAAGTGAATCCTCTAGGATGAGGAGAGGGATGTGGAGAGAGTAAATGGGCAGGGTTGGCCGAGCCAAAGGCTTGAGGAGTGTGTGAAATGAGGTAGAGGTGGGGGCCTTTTATAAGAGGAGAGGAGGGGCACTTTTGGAAAGTAAAGAAATATTACTTTATTTGAAAATGTGTTTCGGTTTTAAAAGGTCCCACATTGATATAATTCGTGGATAAGGTGATAAGGGTTCGAAATACACTCATCCAATTGGTTTTGGCCATGTGTAGTTCAGAGATTTTACATTATCTTTCCATTTTATTTAAATCGTCAAATAATGATGTCATCGCTGCATCATTATTATGTCATAAATAATTTAATTTATTTAATGTCTAAAAATCATAAAACAAATACTATGATGTAGGAAATCTTTTTATCTTTCAAATGACTATTTATAATCAAATATCTGATCTTTATAAACACATGTAAAAATTGTTTTCGTAAAACGTATTATGTTTCTGTCATTTTTACTTTTACATTAAATAAAAAGTTATTTATGTCATTTCCCAACCAAAATGTCTCCATGGGGTCCCCAAGTTTACCCATGGCTTGTATTGGTCGGCCAGGACACAACCAATAAGGTTGGGACATGTGTCTAGGTCATTTCATATTATTAAAGCATTATTTATACCTTAAACTACACTAATTACCACTAATCGCGATTAAGAACTTAATAAGTTACTATTCACCAAAAAATTATTATAATCTCATTGAACCACATTTTACTTCTTAATGACAATCATGTATGTCTGATTTTTGAAATTCAAAACACAATTATGGAAAAATTTCATTTAAATGGAAAATCAGTCTTTATAAGTACCACTTAGTGGTTTCACTATTCATCAAAAATTGAAGTTTTTCAGAAAAATCCCAAAAATTCACCCTAAGCTATATTTGATATTCCGAATTCAAAAAAGAAGTAAATTTTACAAAATTCAGAACATATTAGTCACATTAATTAATTTAATAATTAAATCCCGCTGTCAGAGCAAATAGCGTGTTTTTATAAAACAATAAGTATCAAAAGATTGACACTAGTTTAAGTCTGATTTTTAAGTGAAATTAATTCCAACGACCACTATTGAATTTAATGGTAAAAATATTTTCTAATTTCACTTTAAAAGAAATTCAAAATATAATCTAATCATATAAATAAATTAGATTAAAAAGAGGTTTTGAATTAAAATACAACATTTTACACTATTCATTAAAAAATGAACTTTATCGGAAAAATACCAAAAAATTACACAAAGTAAAATTTGATGTCCCGATTCTTAAAAATAGTTTTATTTGGTCCAAAATAATGTTTAATAGTGAACAAAACTATATTTAATGACAGTTCTCCATTAAAAGGCGATAAATGAACCTTTTGTGAAAACTAGGGCATATACGCCTAAAATTGAATTCTTTCTGTATTTTAAGCCTTTATCTTTTATTGGATGAATGTAAAAACATTTAAAAACATATATAATCATATTTTCTTTATTTATATCCATTCCTGTCAATACAACGGCTACATGTTAACTACCATTTAAAATAATATTATTTTATTATTACAGTGCAACGTAAGATTCCCAAGAAACTCGTTGTCGCGTGTTGGGTACGCCATCGAGCATAGCATCCCCTTTAAAGTAATATTAATATTTGATTCACAAATATGGATAAATATAAAGATGACCTATTCTTTATTTACCTGGGGTGTTACATCAGGAATTTAAAAGATTCTATCATGGTTGTTTTTCCTTCATGATGTCTTAGAAGTTAGCCTTATCTGTGTTTATGATAAAATATATTATGTTCATTTTCACATATTCCCATATTTCCATTATTATATCATGAAATATCCTATCTTATTATTCATGATTACAATTCACACCCATTTTATTCCGAATTTATATTTCATAGTGTATAAAATTTACCAATTTCTCCATTTTATGATATTTTTATTACCATACTCATCTTTTTATCTAATTCATTTCTTATGTATATCCCTTGGACATCCCATGTGGTTTTTAGTATGAAGGAATAATATGATAAAGTTAAAGGTAATTTCAAAAATTATTTTAAAATTATTGTATTAAGTTGTTATATAATGGGCATAATTCCCAATTACAATAGACTTTTAAATCTACTATGTTGTATTATGTGTTATTTTATGTAACAAATCATGAATTAATGTGTAATAAAAATAAGGGATGTCATATTAAAATAGTTGGAAAATATTATATGTTAAATTCCATCAATATTGATCACATTTCATGAATTTGATCATCATAGAATGTGGGTTAATTCTAATACTTTTTCCCCATGGATTATCCTTTATAAGGTCTAATGTAAATAGAAATAAATAATTATAATGTAAATAAATAGTACATTGATATTTTGGTCAAACAAATATAGGAAACACTAATAGATATTATACTTGGGAAATATAATTGAGTTTATCTACATGATGGATTTTGTAAGGAGTTTTTTCAAAAAACTAGTTAATTGTAATATGTGATATAATTAGAATAATGTTCTTCAACAAATTCCATGAAATTAGATGATATATAAAGTGAAAAACATTACATGTAAAAATATTTAACATGTCTAACTAGTTGATATGATGGATAAAAAATTTATTTCAATTTAGTGGAATTTATTTAAAAAACAAATTATTTAATGAATATAAAAAATAACACACATTTCATCAAATATTTTGTTGGAGAAAAAATAATATCATTATTATAAATCATGAATTTTCTATCTATCATTTCAATGGGAAGGGTAATTGATGAAATTTAATATAATAGCACAAAATTATTCATATCACCCTTAAAAAAAGGATTATTTTATGTTATAGAGAAGCACCTTTCAAGATGATCATTGGATGAGCTTATTCAACAGTTTAGTATAGATTCTTTTGTTAAACAAGCAAGGACTATCTTGAGGACCACAACGGTATTAAATTAGTGAAGGATAAAAGGATCATTATACATTTCTCAAATAGTCAATGTTTTTTGTTCTGATGATGAATTAGAGAGACAAGTGGTTTCCTTTTAGACATTTTGCTGCTATTATATTCATTTATAAATTTATTTTGGAAATGTTATGAAAATATTAATGAATTTGAAAAACTAACCAATTTCTCCAATGCATTGATTATAACATGACATAGAATTTTATTTTTTGACTCTATGTGGGTAAATTATAATATTTCCTAACCAATTTTTTTTTATTTTACTCATTAAATTTCCATTTAGTATACTTTTCCCATGTTATAAAAAATTATTTTCATCCTATCACATTATTTTATCTACAATCCCTCTCAAAAAATATAAAATAAACTTATAGAAATTTAATTCATTAATGGATTCACGTGAATTTTTTGTTTCACAATAAATGGTTTAAAAAAGGAGTATACACCGATAGAGTGTCGTCATACTAGGACGCCACACTACTCAATGAAGTTATTACAATTGGTTAAGGAATTTTAAATACCAATACTATGGAAACTCATTATTCCTATAGACATAAATAGTTTATAGAAATGTGGGTCTCTTCATGAGCATAAACAACAGAATAAATGTTTTATTCATCAATGTTAGATAGATCCATTGTTTATTGTTCATGTTTTATTAAACTTATTAATTAAATCAATATGATATAATCCACTTTTTATGAGGGATTATATGTTGTCTTCCTTAAATTAAAGTAACATAAATATAACGAAACATGATTATAATTCCTAGAAATTAAATATTTTTATATGAAAATTTAATGCATTACACAAACACATTCATTAGAACCATAATTGTTTAGTGTCTTCGGAGACTAGATACACAATCTCTTGAATTGGTGAATGATCATAGATATCTACAAAAATGATATTCCCATTTAGTATTCTTCATAAACACACCCAACAAAAAACAACTCTTTATAACCTTGAGAAAGGATAGATAGTAATGGGTAAGAATAAATGATACATAAGAGTAAACTAGGTAGGTAAATAATAATAACATTAACATAAGGGTATGCGATAATTAGAATAAAATTTAAAAACCATAGCTTCTATATCAAATATAATAATATTGAGTCATTAGTTAAAAATAGGAATTTCATAATATATGCATTATTAGGTAATCAAATAACATGATCCATTAGAGCATAACAATGTCCTATAGCATAAATTTATGTCTTACACATCAACTTCTAACATTATGAACATGTATAAAAAAGAAAGGTTCACTCATTAAGTTAAGGAAATAAAGTAATTACATCACATAAAAATATGAACATGTAACTAGGTCCATGAATAACATCATGTACAATAAATATAGGTTCATCCAAAACACTATGAAAATAAAATTAGGGTTTTCAATTATTTTTTACATGTAATTAGTTTATTAAATAAAATTTAAATCATGTAATCATATTCATGTATAACATTTTGATCATGTAATCAGGTTCACACATGAAATATTTACTCATGAGTTATCCATATTTACCTAATTAATTTGGGATAACTATAGGCCCCAACCATTTTATAATTAAAATCACATGTATATATACCACAATATCATAATAAAATGATCTAATCATAACCCATGAAATGAAATTTCATTCATAATCAATTAATTATATCATAACTTATATAAAAGATACATTTTTCAAAACCATTTCCACACTTCATCGTTGCATAACCCATGTAAAAATAAGCATGTGTCTTATAAATTTTATCATGATTTATCCCATCAAATATAAATGGGTTTCATAAACATAATTTCAGGATAAAGAGTTCACATAAATAATAATAATGTTATCCTTGGTTTATATCCTCCTAAAATAATATAATACATTAAATGATTTCATCTTATATGGGAAATTATTTTGGTATATTTATTTGAACATTTCATTACGTAAATAACATTTCATTGCAAATAAAATTTTATACTAAAAAATAATCAATCAATTTTAAAATAATTTTCATTGAAAATAACCATGAAAATTTAAGGGAATAATCTAAGAGAATAATGGTTATCATAGTGTAAAATAATCTTCTTGTTGTATACATTAAAACAATGATTTATTTCAAATTTATTTCCTAATCCAGACTAGAATTGTTTGTAAAATGACATGAATAAACCTTTATAAAAATTTAAATAATTCATACTTTGGAAAAATGACTTTATTAAATCATTATAATAATTTTATACACATTTTTGAAAACATTTTTTGATGAAATGATTGTGGAATATAAAAGGGTTTCTGAAGAAAGAGAGAAATAAAGATTAATTTTAATAAAAAAATTATTCTCAAAAAAATGAGTAATTAAAAAAGTTTAAAATTAAGGTGAAACATGTATTATAATGAAATTATGATATTAGAAAGAAATTAATGGTTTTCATTAGAAATTGATCATAATATTTCACCATCAGAATCACAATCATAAAAAACACCAAAAATGATGGGATTGAGACATTAAATCATTACCAATTTGGAATCATTTAATTGTAAACCCCATGAAATAATACCATTAAAATTAATATATATTATAATATTATTTAACAAATTTATAATTTAAATTTAATATGGAAAATATATACACCATACAAAAGAAATGATTAGAGAATTTTCATAAGTCTCCTAGAAAAAAATCATATTATAGAAATAACTAACCACATTAGTAATATTTAGAGTCAAAAAACCCAAAAAAAGATAAAATGAAATAAAAAAATATAAATAATTAAACTAAATAGTCTAATGATATATAATTTCAATGGTTCAGTATATACACCACAAAAAAAGAAATGAGGGGTGAATTTGTATATGTCCCCCCAAAATAGAAGACACTAAAATCCCTTACATTAATTTTCTAATTTATTTATACACAGTCATTACAAAATTATTTTAAATATAATATTATTATAAATATATAATAAAAAAATAAATATATCTCATATCCCGTACAACTTACTTAAGAACAATTTTCACCTGTTTGTTAATAATTCCTTGTAAAATCACTTTTCATGTAATAATCACATAGTTATTTGTATAAGTTCTCACTTGTTATTTTAGTTCATATTAAATTGATCATGGTAACATAATCTTTATAAAAATAATAATTATATAAAAAAATATTTATGAATCAATTATAATACTACAATCAATCAAAAATGATTTTTTCAAGAAATTCAGTATGTTATGATCATAAATATGGGTTGTATGTATGCATGAGTAATATTTACATTTTTCAAATATCCTTATGGTAATTAATTAAATAACATTATTATTATTTCATAATGATTATAAAATAATAAATTTAATATTATTAATTTAAATATACTTTAACATGTCATCCATGTGTTGTGTTGATGAAAAAGATATTCACATCGCTTTGTATGGGTGGTAGTCCACACATACATGAACGACATTATCATCATTAAATTAGTGAAAAGGTAAGATATTAAATGATATAATATATTTTTAATTAGATAAATATTTCATTAATATCTAAATTATTTCATTTATATTTGAAATATTTTTTTATGTTATCCATAGTATCTTCCATTTTAATAAATAATGAGAAATGAATCACATCACATTGTGAGGTGTAGTCTGACATACACTCGAATGACACAATTGTATCCCCTATGGAATAAAAAATAAAAATTTATATATGTTATAATGACTAATTATATATTTTTGTTATTAATATCATATGTATTTTATAACCATCATCATACCCAACCGTAATTGGTGGTAGTGGAAAAATGAATGGCATTAGTTTGTGAGGTTGTAGTCTTTCACACACACGAATGATGATTTTTTAACCCATTTGATGAAACTTGGGATATTTATAGTTCATATACAAAAGACAAAAAAAATATGATTATAATTAATATGATTATTATTATATTATTTTATTTTATTAAAAAAAATTTAGGTGGAGGAGGAAAAAAATATGACCGTTGAAAAATAATAATTATTCTTTTGTAAACCTCTTAATGATTTCACAGAAATTTATTCATAGGATGTATTTAGTAATAAAATATGTATCATATTAATTAATTTTTTAATTTTTTAATTAATTTTAAAATGTATTGTCCTACAAAAATTTAATTTATGTTTTGAATAGGTGAGGATGGAGAGTGTCCTTTTATATGTGAAGTAACTGGAGAACCTGTTGTGTTTTATAAAAGAAAAAGGTGTGACCATGATGTTTTCATTACAAAAGGCTAAAAAATGGATTATTATTTCCCCTTATACATATTATTGTCCTAATATGTCCATAAAATATATTTTTACATTTTTAAGGCTTGTTAAACATTATAATTTCATTTTAACACCTTGTTAAACCCATTATTACAGAAAACCGTGGTAATTATGTGTCTACCATATTATTTATTCCTTTAGGTAAAAAATTAATTTAGAATAATTTGATAATATAAATATATTTTATTCCAAATTTGGAATCCATTTTTCAAAATTCAATACACACACTTGGGAAAATATTTATTTTAAAATTAATCCGGAAAATGTGACAAAAAATTAGGTATTCAATAAGAAAATGTTCAAATAATTACAAGGTTTTTTAATAAAAATTAATCTATAAAATAATTAAAATTATATTAATTGGATTAAAATATTTATAAATGAACTATTTTTTCTTTAAAAACAATTTAAAATTAATTTTTTTAAAAAAGTTAAACAAAAGGTATCCTTCAAATAAAATTAAGTATTATTCACTATTCATCAAAAAATAAATAATTTAACAAAACTATCAAAAATAATCCAGAAATTTTTTTTGACATGATTATTTCGTAAATTAATTATATTTTTTTAAATAATGTTTCTATATTATTAAAAAAATGGTTTTAACTCATGTGTGTAAAAAAGCCTCAAAATTCATTTTTTAAATAATATTTTAATAGAAAAATATGATTTACTATTATCTATTTTTTTGAAAACACATAACATGAATGTTAAAAAATTATTTAATCTATACTCTATAAATGTTATAAAAATAATTCACCCATACTTATTTTTTCATTTATTTATGTAAAAAATTACTGTGTTTATAAAAGTAGTTTCTCACAAACATTTTTCTTATATTTCTAAATAGTTTTATTTCTCATTTATAATAAATTGGACACACAAAGTTACAGTTTATATACATTTTCCAAACATATTTTTTTTAATTTGGATGATTTTATTCATACATGTCATTGAATTGGTTGTGTTATTACTATCGTATTAAATAATAATATTTTTAACACTGTATAATGATTATTTAAAACCCTATATAGTGCATATCACAAGTTACACTCTTTGTTATTTGTAACACAATATAAATTCAAACTTTTACACAATATAACATTAGTGTTTTATTTAATAAATCATATAAAAAATCAATTTATGTGAATATATATATATATATTACCTAAAATATGTGGGAGTTACATTAAACCCCCTATCCCGATAAAATGTATTTCATCCTAGAAAATCATCACATTCGTACCAAAAACTATGGATACATAATCCACATTACATATTTATCTTCCCACTTAAATTTTTAAATCTAGTGGTTTATCAATAAAAAATTAAATGGTTGACTATTCTTGCTTCGTATAAATTCTCTGTTCGATCAAAAATCTCAAACCATTGTTATTTATATGAACAATCATAATCCATTTGTATTACATCTATGTTCAATACATGTGATGGATTAGGTATGAAATTTCTTTGTAGATATACATATAACACATAATAAACCTGATAGGGTTTTAGTGGAAGTGAAAATATTTAAGCTACAGTCCCATTATGATCAAAAATCTCAAAGGGAGTGATGTTCCTCGGTCTTATATTTCCAATATATGTAATAAGAATTTGATATTTTTGTTCTGATTCAATCAATTTCCACATTATCTTTTACTCCAATTAAAGAAGTTGAATTTTTTATTCCTAAATCACTATTGGATCACAACTTTTATAATATAAAAATAATTCATTATTTCTATCTATAGTCATAATCATAACTAAATGGACAACACATGTTATCCAATATGGATAAATATTTAAATGGTGAAGCAATATGTTAATATCTAAAACCACATTAAACTAACAAATTAAACCATTAAATAAATTTTTATCCTTATAAACCATAAAAATATAATATTTATAAATAATTTTACCAAATTTCACAAAATATACATAAATGTAATCACCTGTATATCATAATGTGGTTCTTTATCTGCACATACAATTAATGTGGATTCAATCATCATGAATTCTCTCAAAAAATGGAAATAACATTAATTAAAATTAAATAAATTTGAAAAAAATAAATTCTAACTCGTTACTTATATATTACATATATTATTGGAAATATTCATTAAATTAAAAAATATTTTAAACTCCATGAATGTTAACACATAGATCTTTTTCAGAAAAATACTTCATCTGTTATGAGGAAATAAATAAAATTTAATTTAGTTTATCCATTATAATAATATATTTATCCAAACAAAACACCATATTCTCAACCTCATTAACATATTAATGGTTATAATCCTTTAATAATGAGTTTTAAATAAAATATATTCTTTCCATAAAATAACATTTCATGGTCATTTTGAAAATTCAACATATTCTTCCATATCCGTAACAAAAAAATACAATGATTTTTTTTATATATTTCATGATTCAAATAGGATAATTCTTGGTTTTCAATAAATAATCAATTAAATCATCCTACTTCCATCTCAAGCCAATAAATCAACATCATCATTATATTATTTAACACTTATTTTCCTTTACATTTCTTTTTTATTCACTTCATCATAAGAAATATAATTATTAATCATACATCCATAAATATTCACTTCATCATAAGAAATATAATTATTACTCATACATCCATAAATATGAACTTCATGACAATTCCCCTTAAGGAATAAATTTACATAATGACCATAAATTCACCCATATAAAAATTTTAGGAGTCAATGATACAATAGGGAGAGCATTTTTTTCATCCATTTTATTCAGAAAACTTTTTATTTTTCCATTGATGTTACTTGATTTGTGTCCTTATTTTCTAGAACTAAAATATATTCTTGTTTTTTATCCATTCTCCTTGGTGATTCTTCCCAAAATATAAATATATAAGAAATTTAAAATTCTTTCATATATGTTCATCACAATAAAAAAATTTATAAAACTCTATAATTATCTTCTCTTTTGTATTCTAAAAAAATTCCCATTGTAAATCATATATTATGAAAGGTGATTGGGAATAAGAACAATATATTTCCCCCCAGTAACCATCCTTTTTGTCTTCTCATATTCACTAAATTTTGAATTATATTCTATGTTAACATGATTTCTTCTAGAACCACCCACTGACTAAAACCAACAATAAAAGTGTGATCATATCCAATCATATTGGAAAAACAAGTAATAATGAAAAATCACTTATTGGATTTCTAGATCCAGGATCCTTATTTTTAATTTATGAAACATTTTTTTATACTAAGTTATTAGTAGTCATCATCTATATTAATACTTAATTATGGTTATTTTGGAGTTTTTGAATATCCAATTAATATCCCCTTGTAGTTCCAAACTATGTATGAAAATAGAACCGCTTTCATACACCAGGTGATGATTTAGTCTAGCTCAATGCACCATTTTGATATTTTTCACCAATGGGTACCTCTTTATATGAGCCATATCCTTATGTATTATCTATAATAGGATTTAATTTCTTGTAAACCACTTTGTCTATCCATTGTCAAAATTCCAGGATATTTTCTTATATATTGAATCATCCTTAGACATATCCTTAGAGACATCCCTAGACATATCCATATAAATATTTCCTTTTTATATAACCAATATTTTTTCATCCTAGTTTTTAAAGGATAACTAATCTATTCCTCTAATACGTGATTTGATGGCCCAATATTTTCCTTCATAGACATTATATATTTTTTTTTTGAATATTGAAAATATTATAGAGAAACACACTTCAAGAGAAAAAAATTTACTGTCATTTGAGACTATTTACAAAATGTAATTTTTTTTGAAAGATCTTCAGCATCTCCCATAATGATAATCCCCTTTATTGGTCTTCAAAAAAATGTACCTCAAACAATTTTTCAAAACCTGGGGATATGACACAAAATAAATAGTGATCTCATATGCTCAATAATGGTAAACAGGGGAGATACTTAAGTATAACATGAACATAATTGTATTATAACATTATACTTACATTTAAAAACCCTAACCTATTGAACAAAGATCAAACTATTGGGTCATCTCCTAAACAATGGAAGTTCATAAGACATGATTCATTAGTGAATCAAAGAACAATATCCATGAGATCACACCATTAGAATAAGACATATATTTGTGGAATTTACAGTAATAGAAAACATTTTAAACATGTGTAAATAGAGATTGGGCCACTCATTAGGTAAGGAAATGATATCACGCCCTCACACAAACATATGAAAATGAAAATAGGTCCCCATGTAACATTATTCACATATAAGAGAGGTCCACTCATAGCACTATTAACATGTAATTTGGTTCATGCATAACATAGTGAACAAGTACTATATTTCACAAATAATATTTTGAACATGTAAAAATTTTCATGCATTACATTGTGAACATGTAATCATTTTCACAAAAAGCATATTTACATATGAGTTATCTATCTATAGCTAATGAATTATATGGTGATATAGGTCTCACCCTTCACATAATGAAGAATATATGTATATGTGTCACAAATCATTAAATATTCATCACATAATCAATCATTTAGTGAAATAGGTTTCTTAAAAATTTGATCATATTATGAAATGAGAAAAACAGATAGGTTGTATAATTATTTTCTTCATTTCTTCACGACATACCCAATAAAAAAGGTGTGTGTTTGATAAGAATTATATAACGGTATAACTCATCGATGAAAAATGTTTTTATAAAAATATATTCATGATAAACCATATTGATAAATAATAATAATGGTATCCTTGGATCATATCCCCAATTAGTGATAAGGCATATAAATGGTTCTTATCTTATATGGATAATTATTTTTAGAGATAATCCATATCGTTTATTTTCAAAAATAACTTTTAATTTGTAATAAATTTTTAAAACTAAGCACTAGTAAAAAAATTAAAAATAATTTTCTTCAAAAATAAAAATAAATATTATAAAAAATTATTCACCATAATAATGATTATTATGGTGGAAAATTATTTTCAGGCATTATAGGTTAAAATATTTATTCCTTAAAAAATTTCTTTAAAAGTCTAGATAAAAATATTTTTCAAATTAAATGAAGATTCTATTAAAAAATATCATCATTAAAACATTGGTTAATTTTTATATAATAAATCTCATCAAAAAATTTCAATTAAAATGGAAAAAAAATTTAGATAACATTATTTTGAATGAAAACAGGCCTCTAACCAATGAAATAAATAAAATATATTTTTATTAAAAAAATTATTTTTTGTATATTGAGTATATAAAAACATGAAACTATAGATAAACTATATATTCTCATGAAATGTCCATAGGATAATAAAATCCACGATTTCTTTATAAATGGATCTTATATATCATCATCATAAACAATATAATAATCAATCACAATATAGAATGATATTGTAACAAAAAAAACTTCACCACTCAGATATCATTAAATTGTAATCCGAATAAAGTAATATCATTGTATAAATCATAACAAATTATGTATAGAAATATATTAAATACATTCTATATCAATGTAGTAATATATATACCAAAAAAATGAGAGCTGAATTTGCATATGTCTCGTAGAAATAAAAGATTAATAATTAATCCCTTACCTATTTAGTAATCATTTTGATCGTAAAACCCAATAAATCATAAAATCAAATAAATAATTAATCATAACGAAAATAATAAGGATTAATTATATAAATTTTCAATTTTTTTTATAAACCACACAAAAGTAACAAGTGGTAAATTTTTATATGTCTCCCAACCAGAGATAATCATGCTTGACAGTTGGATTAAAACAATCTGCCCCGAAGAAGAATACAAACTGTATGATGACAATCAACAAAATAATCAACATCACCATGCACTATAAGCTCCTAACACACTATCGACCACTCAAACCCACTTCCCAAGACACCTTGAAAACCATGACACATAACTAACTAGGAGAAGAGGGATTGAATCTTGGAACAAGAGCAGAGTCGGAATGGATGCCAACATGCTGAAACACAGCTACTAAAATTTATTTTTGACGTTGATGATGATATCCATGAACAAAATGAAAATTGAAAAATTCCAAACATAAAATGAAACAAAAAAATACCTCCACAATCATAAGCCCTCCAGATAATAGAAAAGACCATGATATAACCAATGAAGGAGAATTAATCCCAAAGGCATGAGAGATGTGACCAAAAGAATGACACCAATAAAATTCATAAGCAATCATAAAAAACATCCCAAACCCCCAATGAGAACAACTACATAAGACCAAAATAGTGTCTAATAAAATGGACCTGGGAGACTGAGTTGGGATTGAGGCTAACTAGATTCTAACAGCGAGACACAGTCACAGAGAAAAAGAAACACCTAACTGGGATGATTAGAAATGGAGAGGAGGAGAGAATATAAGGAATTAATGTAAAGGGTGGCCTCTAATGAAGAAAAAGGTCCTTAGAGAATTGAAACACATATTCAAGAAGGGAAATCATGAATCGTAGGAGAAACCATAAAATGAATGCGCAAGATGGGGAAACAAGTTTTAACGCCTGAAAGGATAATAGAAAAAAAACATGGAAAAGGATGGGAAATTTCCAAGGGCTGAAACCCTAGGTGTAGGTGAAGTGAGTTGGGCTAGTATAAGGCCCCAGCCTTAAACCTTACGTAATATTAAATTAAATGAATAATTCACATTGATGATCTTTTCAGGTTTAGAGTTTTAGAGAATAATAACATAACTATTACATCTGAAAAGATTACAAAGTAGAAACTTCTACTAAGTTTCCATAATTAAAAAAAACTCTTAAAAAGAAACATGTCTAGTTCCATGTTTTATATAGCATGATATTCCCTTGATCCCATCTTCAACCTTATTTCACATTAAGTCCTGTGAAAAACATTTCAAAAGAACTTGGGGTGAGCATAAAAAGCCCAGTAAGGGATACACAAAGAATGAAAACTGTTACTTTTTCAAACATCAAGTAAACCATGTATACTCTATCAAAGTAATACCTTCACCTTCATGAAGTATTAAAAACTCTTCACTGAATAAAGAATCATTACCTACCTTTTTGTAACAAAAGTATTACCATAAAACCCATATAAAGAACACATAACATATATAAAGGTAACTTGGGACATAAACATACTTACGTGGAATAACCATACGGTCGACTTCCACACATATCACTTAATGGAATAGCCATACGAACAATTTCCATACATACTTAATGGAATAGCCATAAGACCGACTTCCATACCCAATGCATTGGAGGTTATAACGTAACCACCCATCCTGGTATTCATGGCACCACCCGTCATATGGTTTATCACGTAACCACCCGTCAAATGTCCAGGTACCAATATAAAATCATAAAACATAAAACCAATATAAAGGAATGATAACATTTCCACATTTCAATCCCAATATATCATAATAGAATCCTTTATCAAAACCATTTTCAATACCAAAATACATATAAGAGTATATGGTATTTATTTTATTTTCAAAACATTACGGCTTGTTGAGGAAGCCAAAGACCAAATAATACTCACGGTGGCGGAAAAGGTCATTGTCACCGCGTACGTTAAAAAACATTCCTTTTTGTCGTTTATTAAAACTGTTCGTAGAAAAAGATTCCTTTTGTATAAAAGTAAAAGTCAAAGGGGTTTATACACCGTATAAAAGAAAGTTGTGTATAAAATGAAATATGCCTCAATGAAAGGAGATTGAGACGAAGTCCCTTACCTCAGGTCCGACTTGACTCGATCGTTCTTTAACATCCTAAATAATAAACTTGAGTTAATTTCTACTTGATTAGGAACCTTTTTAAATTTCATTATTCCTTTTATATCACTTATTTCCATGTTATAAATATTATGTAACCATTTAAGTTAATAATGTTTGTTTTGTCGATATTTGGTTCTTAAGTCGAAAGTGGACTTCTTACAATTAGATGTTGTTTGTGTGGTGAAAGGTTTTTTATATTCAGAATGAAATTCCTGATTTGGATATCATATATATCATATATATCCAGCATATACATGTATTTATAATATTACGTAATCATTTATAGGTAAGAAATGAAATGCACCGTTCATGGAGACGGTAAGCCGTACGTACGCATGAACGCTACTTTCATTTCTTTGTCATATTAATGGATTTAAAACTAAATGAGAGGTATGTATATTTTAATTCCAGAATTATATTCATCATTTAGATATATAATTCATTATATATATACATTATATACATGTACTTTTAATAGTACATTACATTTGGGGATAAGAAATGAAATGCACCGTTCATGGAGACGGTAAGCCGTACGTACGCATGAACGCTACTTTCATTTCTATCTCATACTTTAATGGAAAGAAATAATAATGATATATAGGTATACTATAATTCCAGTATAACATCATATATAAAAACTTTAAATTCATCCTTTATACGTCCCACATGTGGCATTAACGAATCACATCACTTTGAGGGGGCGGTAGTCCGCACTTCCTTAAATGAAGATATCGTGTTTACCCATAATGGAAACCATAAAGGTATGCACAGAATGAAAAATACAGAAGCATCATAAAAACATAAACATATTATAAATCATATATAAATATAGTGTTATCTTAATTGACACCTTTGAAGGTGTTTAAAGAATGTTGAACAATCATCGTTTCGGGAGGTAGAAATTCACCATCCACGGAAACAGTATGTTCATTAACAATTAGATGTAGGTGTGTGTAAGTGTAGCTCGAATACATCTTATAACAAAATCCTAGTATATTTAGGATACTGGAGTTGTTACAAAAGAAAACAATAAAAAGGGTTTAGGGGGTTGGAGAAGCAAAATAAAAAAAATGACTCAAAAGAAGACATTACCTTAAAATCGTGTAACTCCCCTTGGTTTGAGATCAAAGGCTTCCTTGGGAAGACTTCTTCCCAATGTGAGGCTTTAAAGAGTAAGAGAGGGATGTGGGGAGCCAAAATAGGAAGGGTTTGGCCGAGCCAAAGGCTTTTGGAGTGTGGGTAAGGAGGTAGAGGTGGGGGCCTTTTATAAGAGGAGAGGAGGGGCACTCTTGGAAAGTAAAGAAAAGTCACTTTATTTTAAAATGGTATTCGGATTTAAGAGGTCCCACATTGATGTATTTCGAGTATAAGGTAATAAGGGTTCGAAATACACTCATCCAATAGGTTTTGGAAATGTTTAGGTCTTAGATATTACATTAGATTTCCATTTTATTTAAATCGTTAAATAATGAGGTCATCGCTGCATCATCATGATGTCATAAATAATTTAGTTTATTTAATGTCTAAAAATTATAAAACAAATACTATGATGTATTAAATATTTTTAGATTTCCAATGACTATTTATAGTCAAAAAGCTGACTTGTATAACCACATGTAATAATTGTTTTAGTAAAACATCTCATGTGTGTGTCATTTTTACTTTAACATTAAATAAATAGTTATTTATGTCATTTCCCAACCAAAGTGGATCCATGGGGTCCCCAAGTTGACCCATGGCTTGTCTTGGTCAGCCATGACACATCCAATAATGGTAGGACATGTGTCAAGCTCATCTCATATTATTAAAACATTATTTTTACCTTAAACTACACTAATTACCTCTAATCGTGATTAAAAACTTAATATGTTACTATTCACCAAAAAATTATTTTAATCTCATTGAACCACATTTTACTTCTTAATGACAACCATGTATGTCAGATTTTTGAAATTCAAAACACAGATGTGGTAAAATTTCATTTAAACGAAAAAACAGTTTTATAAGCACCACTTAGTGGTTTCACTATTCATCAAAAATTGGAGTTTTTCCGAAAAATACCAAAAATTCACCCTATGCTATATTTGATATTCCGAATTCAAAAATGAAGTCCATTTTAAAAAATTCACAACATATAAGTTGCATTAATTAATTTAATAATTAATTCCCGCGGTCAGAGCAAATAGCGTGTTTTTATGAAACAATAAGTATCAAAAGATTTACACTAGTTTAAGTCATATTTCAAAGTGAAATTAATTCCAACGACCACTATTGGATTTAATGGTAAAAATATTTTCTAATTTATCTTTAAAACCAATTCAAATAATAATCTAATCATATAAATAAATTAGATTAAAAATAGGTTTTGAATTAAAATACAACATTTCACACTATTCATTAAAAAAATGAACTTTATCGGAAAGATACCAAAAATTTAAACAAAGTAAATTTTGATGTCCCGATTCTAAAGAAGAGTTATATTTGGTAGAATAGAATTTATAAGATTGATCAAAATTATATTTAATGACGGTTCGCCATCAAAAGGTGATAAGTCAACCTTTAGTGAAAATTAGGGTATAAATGCCTAAAAATGAAATCTTTCCATATTTTAAGCCTTTATCTTTTATTGGATAAATGTAAAAACATTTAAAAAACATATATAATCATATTTTAGTTATTTCTATCCATTCCCACCAATACAACGGCTACATGTTATCTACCATTTAAAATAATATCATTATATTACTAGTGAGCAACGTAAGTTTTCAAAGGAACTCATCATTGCGTATCGAGTACGCTATCGAACGTAGAAACCCCTTTTAATTAAAATTAATATTTAATTCATAAATATTAATAAATATTAAAATTCTTTATTCTTTATTTACCTGGGATATTACTTCCTTCCCCCCTTTTTGGAATTGCGTCCTCGCAATTTTTTTCACTTATCAAAATAAGTGGGGGTATTTTTCCCCCATAGCATTTTCAGATTCCCACGTTGCCTCTTCAACAATATGGTTTTTCCCCAAAACCATTACCTGGTGAATTACCTTATTTCGCGACACTTGCTCTCTTCGGTCAAGAATCTGGACTGGTTGTTCTTCATAAGATAGGTTCTCCTCCAACTGAACTACCTCTGGACTCAAAACATGAGATGGATCTGGCATGTACTTCCTTAACATTGAAACATGAAAAACATTGTGTACCTGAGATAAACTCGGAGGTAAAGCCACTCGGTAAGCAACTGATCCAACTCTCTCCATAATTTCATATGTTCCAATGAACCTTGGACTCAGCTTTCCTTTCTTACCAAATCTCATCACACTTTTCCAAGGAGAAACCATGAGAAAAACATGATCACCTACCTCGAAAGATAGATCCTTCCTCTGGTTATCCGCATAACTCTTCTGCCTACTCTGAGCTGTTCTCATGTGCTTCTGAATCAACTGAACTTTTTCTGCCATCTCTTCTACCAATTCTGGTCCCATCAACTTCCTTTCACCCACTTCATCCCAAAATTCTGGAGTTCGACACTGCTTCCCATATAATGCCTCAAATGGTTCCATCTGTATACTGGAATGAAAACTGTTATTATAAGAAAACTCAACCAAAGAAAGATGTTGGTCCCAACTTCCCTGATAATCCATCGAACAAGCTCGTACCATATCCTCCAAAGTCTGAATTGTTCGTTCTGACTGCCCATCTGATTGAGGATGAAAAACTATACTAAAATTTAATTCAGTACCCAACGACTTCTGAAGGCCTTTCCAAAAGCTAGAAGTGAACCTGGGATCACGGTCAGATATAATGGAGAGAGGAACTCCATGCAACCTGACTATCTCTTTAAGATACAAATGGGAAAGTTGATCAAGGTAAAAAGTATCTCGTATAGCAAGGAAATGAGCAGACTTGGTCAAGCGATCAACAATAACCCATATTGTATTATTACCTCGAGATGTCTTCGGTAATCCCACAACAAATTCCATGGATATATTCACCCATTTCCACTCTGGAACTGGTAGAGGCTGAAGCACCCCTTTTGGTAACTGCCGCTCTACTTTAACCTACTGAAAAGTCAAACACTTCACAGTAAAATCAGCAATATCTCTTTTCATTCCATCCCACCAGTAATACTCCCGCAGATCTTTGTACATCTTAGTACTGCAGGATGAACTGAAAACGGGGAAATATGAGCCTCACATAACAACTCATTCTTCAACCGTGAATCAAAAGGCACACATAATCTCTTCCCAAACCTCAAAACACAATCATTATCAATGATGAATTCAGGAAACTTACCTTTCTGAACCAGCTCTATCTTTTTCTGCAACTCACTGTCCTGCTTCTGTGCTTGCTTGATTCTGTCTGATAGAGAAGATCTCACTGATACCTGAAACAAAACAGAAGGACATCCTGCACCAACAACTTCTATGCCAAAGTTCATAAAATCAAAAACCAAAGGATCTCGTTCCAAACTTAGCATGGTTAATGAAGCATTACTTTTTCGACTCAGAGCATCAGCCACTTTATTTTCTTTTCCCGGATGGTAGTGAATTGTACAATCATAATCCTTGATTAATTCCAGCCATCTCCTCTGTCTCATGTTCAATTCTTTCTGAGTGAATATATACTTTAAACTTTTGTGATCAATATATATTTCACACTTTACTCCATACAAATGATGCCTCCAAAATTTTAAAGCAAATACAACAGCAGCTAATTCCAAATCATGTGTAGGGTAATTTACCTCATGAGTTTTCAACTGACGTGAAGCATAAGAAATTACCTGATCATTCTGCATAAGGACACAACCAAGTCCCTTCAACGAAGCATCACTGTATATAAAAAACTCACCATTCCTGGAAGGAAGTCCCAAAACAGGAGCATTCACCAATCTTCTTTTCAACTCCTGAAAACAATCATCATATTCTTTTGTCCAGATGAACTTAACACCCTTACGAGTTAGCTTAGTCATTGGACTAGATAACCGTGAAAAATTTTCAACAAACCTTCTGTAGTAACCTTCCAAACCAAGAAAACTACGGAGCTCGGTTACATTTCTGGGTCTTGGCCATTCTTCAACAAATTTTGTTTTAGTAGGATCAACAGTTATGCCATCTTTTGAAATAAAGTGACCTAGGAAAGAAATTTGTTGTAACCAAAACTCACACTTGCTGAATTTTCCATATAGTTTCTTTTCTTTTAAGGTTTTCAAGATAACCCTTAAATGACTTTCATGCTCCTCTTTATTTTTAGAAAACACCAAAATATCATCGATGAAAACAACCATAAACTTATCCAAGAACTCATGGAAAATTCTATTCATAAGGTCCATGAATACAGCAAGTGCATTGGTTAACCCAAAAGGCATAACTAAAAATTCATAATGGCCATATCTAGTACGAAACACAGTCTTCGGAATGTCTGCTTCTTTTACTTTCAACTGATGGTACCCCGACCTCAAGTCAATCTTCGAAAAATACTGAGCTCCCTAGAGCTGATCAAACAAATCATCGATATGAGGCAAAGGATACTTGTTCTTAATAGTAATATTATTCAAGGCTCTATAATCAATGCAAAGTATCATTGATCCATCTTTCTTTTTAACAAATAAGATAGGAGCACCCCATGGTGATGTGCTAGGTCGAATGAAACCTTTATCTAATAACTCCTGCAATTGTTTCTTTAACTCTAAAAGTTCAACTTGAGCCATTCGATAAGGGGGTTTTGAAATTGACTTAGAATCAGGAACTAAGTCAATAGTAAATTCAACTTCCCGATCATGAATAATACCAGGCAACTCATCGGGAAAAACAATAAGATACTCATTTACCACTGGCACATCATTAATCTGAACAGTTCCTTTATTTTCAACAATATGTGCAAGGTAAAATTCATTTCCATCTTTTACTAGTTTCTCAACTTCCTGATATGTTATCAAAATCAAGGGTTCAATCTTGTACACAAACTGAAAATATTTCTGAAAAGAAAGAATTTTAGCTCTGCAGTCAATCTTCTCCTGATAAGAAGAAATCCAATACATGCCCAAATTAACATCAAACTCTACTAGAGGTAAAACAATAAGGTTTGCTGGTAGATTATTTCCAAACACAAGGATAAGAAGGTTCTTATAATTCCTTTTTGTCTCAACGTTCCCTCCTGGTGTTTTTACCATAAGTTCAGGGTTCATATCTTGAGATGGAATTTCCAATTTACTAGAAAACTTCTCAGAAATGAAAGAGTGTGTAGACCCTGAATCAAACAACACATTGGCATAATCTGAACAAACAAACAGTGTACCTGATACCACTTCATTCGATGGCCCAACATCTGTTGAAGTTGTTGCAAAGGATTTCACCACCCCTTTATGCTTGTAGTCTGGCTGCATTCCCCCAGTTGAGTTCTTCGTTGGACACTCGCTAGCATAATGACCAATTTAATTACACTTAAAACATCTTACCGTTGGCTTTTCATTGCCTGCTTTATCATCTTCCTTACAGTTACGAGCAATATGACCAGACTTACCACACCGAAAGCACTTACCAGACTTGGATAAAAATTCTCCAGGATGAATTTTACCACACTTCTCACAGGATGGATATTTGGTTTTCTTACATCCTTGCTTCTTTGATGAATTCCTCCCCTTTGTCTGCCAACTTGACCTCTTATTCTGTTGTTTTTCATAGAACACCTGATCATCGGCAAACTATATTTCCACCTTCTCCGCACATCGAACAATTTTTTCATAACTTTTTAACTCACAAGAAGCTAAATCCCTTCGATACATTGGCTTTAACCCTGAGTAAAAATGGTTTATTTTACTATCAAGATCTCGTATGAAGTTTGGAGGATACCTTTCCAATCGAGTGAACTTTGCATCATAAGAATCCACTGAATCATCATCCAGCCTCAATTCTAGGAACTGTTTTTCCATCCTAAGACGAACCACCATAGGAAAATATTTCTCAAGAAACATACCTTTGAATTCGTCCCTGTGAAGATCCTCAATCTCATCACTATCCCTGATATTTTTCACCATCGACCACAACCGATCAGCTTCACCTTCAAAACAGTAAACAACAAGACTAACCTTTTGAGGTTCTAAACACCCCATGACATCAAAAATCTTGTCCAGATCTTTAATCCACCCTTCATCTTGCACAGGGTCAGATGATCCACTGAATGTTAGGGGATGTTGCCTCATGAAATGTTCCACCACTGACATGTTCCTATGCGGTTGATCTGTCTGATCTCGTGCATGGATACCACCACCATTTATAGCCTAATTCAACTATGCCATTACTGCAACAAACTGTTCAGTTCCGATTCCGACCATCTCAGGTTGCTGATTTGGAAGGTTGTCTTCCTCCTGATGTCATCCCAAAATAGCTGCTTTGTTTCCTCTGCGGAAAACCGTTCTGAACACAGAAATATCTTAGGCGAAGCAACATGGTAATCTGTAAATGCTATATCATTTCAATAATATTATAATTTAACACTTTTCTAACTCCTAAAGTTGTCTAAACCAACCTTTGATACCAATTATAAGGCCCTAGCCTTAAACCTTACTTAATATTGAATTAAATTAATAATTCACATTGAGGATCTTTTCAGGTTTAGAGTTTAAGAGAATTAGAACATAACTATTACATCTCAAAAGATTACAAAGTAGAAACTTCTACTAAGTTTCCATAATAAAAAAAACTCTTAAAAAGAAACATTTCTAGTTCCATGTTTTATATAGCATGACATTCCCTTGATCCCATCCTTGACCTTATTCCGCATTAAGTCCTGTGAAAAAAATTTAAGAAGAACTTGGGGTGAGCATAAAAAGCCCATAAGGGATACACAAAGAATGAAAACTGTTACGTTCTCAAACATCAAGTAAACCATGTATACTCTATCAAAGTAATACCTTCACCTTCATGAAGTAGTAAAAACTCTTCACTGAATAAAGAATCATTACCTACCTTTTTGTAACCAAAGAATTACCATAAAACCCATATAAAGAACACATAACATATATAAAGTTAACTTGGGACATAAACATACTTAAGTGGAATAACCATACGGTTGAATTCCACACATATCACTTAATGGAATAGCCATACGACCAATTTCCATACATACTTAATGGAATAGCCATACGGCCGACTTCCATACCCAATGCATTGGAGGTTATAATGTAACCACCCGTCCTGGTATTCACGGCACCACCCGTCATATGGTTTATCATGTAACCACCCATTAAATGTCCAAGTACCAATATAAAATCATGAAACATAAAACCAATATAAAGGAATTATAACATTTCCACATTTCAATCACAATATATCATAATAGAATCCTTTATCAAAACCATGTTCAATAACAAAATACATAAAAAAGTATATGGTATTTATTTTATTTTAAAAACATTACGGCTTGTTGAGGAAGACAAAGACCAAATAATACTCGCGGCGGTGAAAAAGGTCGTTGTCACCGCGTATGTTAAAAAAAACATTACTTTTTGTCGTTTAGTAAAACTCTTCGTAGAAAAAGATTCCTTTTGTATAAAAGTAAAAGTCAAAGGGGTTTATACACCGTATAAAAGAAAGTTGCGTATAAAATGAAATATGTCTCAATGAAAGGAGATTGAGACGAAGTCCCTTACCTCGGGTCCGACTTGACTCGATCGTTCTTTAACGTCCTGAATAATAAACTTGAGTTAATTTTTACTTGATTAGGGAACTTTTTAAAGTTAATTATTCCTTTTATATCACTTATTTACATGTTATAAACATTATATAACCATTTAAGTTAATAATATTTGTTTTGTCGATATTTGGTTCTTAAGTTGAAAGTGGACTTCTTACAATTACATGTTGTTCGTGTGGTCAAAGGTTCATTATATCCAGAATGACATTACTGATTTGGATATCATATATATCTTATATATCCAGCATATACATTTATTTATAATATTACATAATCATTTATAGGTATGAAATGAAATGCACCGTTCATGGAGACGGTAAGCCGTACGTACGCATGAACGCTACTTTCATTTCTTTGTCATATTAATGGAATTAAAACTAAATGAGAGGTATGTATATTTTAATTCCAGAATTATATTCATCATTTAGATATATCATTCATTATATATATCCATTATATACATGTACTTTTAATAGTACATTACATTTGGGGATAAGAAATGAAATGCACCGTTCATGGAGACGGTAAGCCGTACGTACGCATGAACGCTCCTTTCATTTCTATCTCATACATTAATGGAAAGAAATAATAATGATGTAGAGTTATATTATAATTCCAGTATAACATCATATATAACAACATTAAATCCATCCTTTACACATCCCACATATGGCATTAACGAATCACATCACTTTGAGGGGGCGGTAGTTCACACATCCTTAAATGAAGATAGCGTGTTTACCCATAATGGAAACCATAAAGGTATGCCCAAAATGAAAAATACAGAAGCTTAAGGAAAACATAAACATATTATAAATCATATATAAATATAGTGTCATCTTAATGGCCACCTTCGAAGGTGTTAAATAAATGTTGAACATTCATCGTTTCGGGAGGAAGAAATTCACCATCCACGGAAACAGTATGTTCTTTAACCATTGGATGTAGGTGTGTGTAAGTGTAGCTCGAATACTTCTTATAATAACATAATAGTATATTGAGGATACTGGATTTGTTACAAAAGAAAAGAATAAAAAGAGTTTAGGGGGTTGGAGAAGCAAAATAAAACAAAAGGACTCAAAAGAATACATTACCTTAAAATCGGGTAACTCCCCTTGGTTTGAGCTCAAAGGCTTCCTTGGGAAGACTTCTGCCCAATGTGAGGCTTCAAGGAGTAATAGAGGGATGTGGAGAGCCAAAATGGTCAGGGGATGGCCGAGCCAAAGGCTTTGGGAGTGTGGGTAAGGAGGTAGAGGTGGGGGCCTTTTATAAGAGGAGAGGAGGGGCACTCTTGGAAAGTAAAGAAAAGTCACTTTATTTTAAAATGGTATTCGGATTTAAGAGGTCCCACATTGATGTATTTAGAGTATAAGGTAATAAGGGTTCTAAATACACTCATCCAATAGGTTTTGGAAATTTTTAGGTCTTAGATATTACATTAGATTTCCATTTTATTTAAATCGCTAAATAATGAGGTCATCACTGCATCATCATGATGTCATAAATAATTTAGTTTATTTAATGTCTAAAAATTCTAAAACAAATAATATGATGTATTAAATATTTTTAGCTTTTCAATGACTATTTATAGTCAAAAATATGACTTGTATAACCTCATGTAAAAATTGTTTTAGTAAAACATCTCATGTGTCTGTCATTTTTACTTTAACATTAAATAAAAAGTTATTTATGTCATTTCCCAACCAAAGTGGCCCCATGGGGTCCCCAAGTTGACCCATGGCTTGTATTGGTCGGCCATGACACATCCAATAAGGGTAGGACATGTATCAATCTCATATCATATTATTAAAACATTATTTTTACCTTAAACTACACTAATTACCTCTAATCGCAATTAAAAACTTAATAAGTTACTATTCACCAAAAAAATATTTTAATCTCATTGAACCACATTTTATTTCTTAATGACAACCATGTATGTCGGATTTTTGAAATTCAAAACACAGAAGTGGTAAATTTTCATTTAAACGAAAAATCAGTTTTTATAAGTACCACTTAGTGGTTTCACTATTCAACAAAAATTGGAGTTTTTCAGAAAAATACCAAAAATTCACCCTAATCTATATTTGATATTCCGAATTCAAAAATGAAATCCATTTTACAAAATTCATGACATATAAGTTGAATTAATTAATGTAATAATTAATTCCCGCTGTCAGAGCAAATAGCGTGTTTTTATGAAACAATAAGTATCAAAAGATTTCCACTAGTTTAAGTCCTATTTCAAAGTGAAATTAATTCCAACGACCACTATTGGATTTAATGGTAAAAATATTTTCTAATTTAACTTTAAAACCAATTCAAATAATAATCTAATCATATAAATAAATTAGATTAAAAAGAGGTTTTGAATTAAAATACAACATTTCACACTATTCATTAAAAAAATGAACTTTATCGGAAAGATACCAAAAATTTACACAAAGTAAATTTTGATGTCCCGATTCTAAAGAAGAGTTATATTTGGTCTAATATAATTTATAAGATTGATAAAAACTATATTTAATGACGGTTCTCCATCAAAAGGTGATAAGTGAACCTTTAGTGAAAATTAGGGTATAAATGCCTAAAATTGAATTCTTTCCGTATTTTAAGCCTTTATCTTTTATTGGATAAATGTAAAAACATTTAAAAAACATATATAATCATATTTCAGTTATTTCTATCCATTCCCGCCAATACAACGGCTACATGTTAACTACCATTTAAAATAATATCATTATATTACTAGTGTGCAACGTAAGTTTTCAAAGGAACTCATCGTTGCGTATCGAGTACGCTATCGAACGTAGAAACCCCTTTTAATTAAAATTAATATTTAATTTGTAAATATTAATAAATATGAAAATTATTTATTCTTTATTTACCTGGGATGTTACAGCTAGAGAGAAAAATATCTGGAGAGGAGGGTGACATCCTCCATATATCTCCCATGAATAATAGAGACAACATAAATACCTTCTGTTAACTATTAAATTCCTCTGTACACATTAGAAAATAATCTATAATAATCTTTTGATTATTATAAATGTATTATTTAAAAATAACTTTATATTTCGTATCTTATATGATTTTATTATGACTAGATAGAATTCATTAATTAAAAATTACTTCTTAAAATCATGTTTCAGGGAATAACTACATTGTTTCCCGCATATGTGTTGATTTTTATTTTCTTTCCATTAAATTTTATCATGGTTTAAAAATTTCTATAATAATAATAATTAAATAATTATTATATTTGATCATAAATTATACAATTATTTCCATTCATGAAATATTGTTTTTAGAAATTATGTATGTTACGATCACGGAGATTGTAGGTCATATGTACGCATGAGTAACTGTTTCTTTTTTAGAGATCATTATAGAATGGAGGTGTGTAAAAATATATCATTATATAAGGATAATAAGATAATAAATAAAATATTTATCCTCTAATGATACTAATAAATATCATACATGTCATTGGTGATGAAAATAAGGATTCAAATCACTTCATGATGGCGGTAGTCAACAAGTACATGAATGACATTAGCATTTTTAGACAGTAAAAATGAATGAAAATAAATGATATATTATCATTTTAGAAAGATATATATTTCCTTAATATCATAATTATATCACATATAGAACATTTATTCATTAAATTCATATTTATTTTATGACATGTGTAGCGTTAGTGAAAAAATTCACTTGTCTTCGCAATGAGGAAGTCTGCAGTACATGTGAATGACCTTATAGAATCCACTACAGAATGGAAATTCAAAATTAATGTATGATATCATGATAATATAGGTATAAATATATTATAAATATTAAAATAATTTATTTCCATCATCGTTCCATGAAATTATAGATTCTAATTGAAAAATGAATGAAATCAATTCACGAGGTGGTAGTAATCTGTACAAACAAAAGATGATTTTATAAAAGTAAATTGGAAGTGGGGAAGGTTTTAAGAAACTAAATTTGCAATTAAACATATGATTATATGTAATATAATTATTTTATTATATCATCTTCATTTGATAATAATTGATTAATGTGGATGCAGAAATATAAAAATGCTTATTGAAAATCATTACCTCTTTTTCGGGTAACCTCTATAGATTTTCATCAAAAACCCTAATAGTATGGATATATGTGAAAAATAATACTGATAAAATGAGAAGATATAATTTTGGAACCTATTTGGGTAGGTATTTTCTATACCAAAATGGTTTTATAGTGTGAAGATGATATGGGATAGGGCGGCCTTTTGTAAATTAGATGGGTGGCACACTTGTAATTTTTTTTAAAATAAAACTAATTACCCATTTTTTTCCCTGGAAAAAGGATGAAAAATAGTGTACGTATATCCTTCGACATTATAGTTTCTATATAAAGCTATAAATAATATCTTAGACTTGTTTTAAAAAAAATTTATCCCCTATAACTTTTGTTTAAACCCTGATAAACAAATTTTACCATAATTTTTTTATGTAATGTTTTTATTGTTTTACTATTCAATTTTTTCAAAAAAAGTTAAAAATATTATATAATATAAATTATTATGATTAAAAATATATAATTTTTTAAAATTAATTTCACATAATTGGAATATTTTAAATTGAAATTAATCTCATAGACTCAATGAGAAATGGGGTTTCATTGAAAAAAAGTTCACAATATTACATGGTTTTTATATCAAAATTCATAATCAAATTGACTCTAATGACTTAAATTTTATTAATAGATATATATTTGAACAAATATTACCTTATAATGAAATTAAAATTTAATTTACATTATAAGTAATTTAAATGAAAATGTAGATTTCAATTAAAATTCAATATTTTTACTATTCTTTAAAAGATAATATTTTTTAGAATATTATCAAAAATTACAATGAAATTTTTTTCATGATAATTTTAAAAATTAAAAATAGTATTTAAATTAAATTTACATGTTGTTTTAAAAAAATTCTGAAAGTGTTAAAATATAGTTTTAAATTATGTGTCAAAATTCAAATAAAACTGATTTTTAGAAACATATAGTTTCTAAGAATAAAATATGATTTATTATAAGACATTGTACAAAAAAATATTATAAAATTTTAAAAAATTGTTGAATATATAATATATGAATTTCATTTAAATAATTATTCAAAATGATATTGTAAAATTTATTGAGGTAGAACACCATTGTATTCATAAAATTATTTTTTCTGAAAAAATGATTTTCTTTAATTCAAAATAGCCTATATTTTTAATTATAATTAAATTGTCATAAATAATTAATATTATATATATGTTTAGACCATGTATTTTCATAATTTAGCTAATTATATCCATACCCATCGTTCTAATAAAGATGTGATAACTGTCATATTATATAATAATATTTTTACAGAATCTTAGATTTGATTTAATATCTATGAAACGAGTATCAAAATTTAAACTTAGCATTGCATGTAATGAATGATAAACTATTTGGTAGGTGTAACATAAGATAAAATAACTTTTCATGTAAAAACATATAAAATATTAATTTTATTTTAAAATAAAAAAATTAAATAAAATATCATAGTGTTATAAGCTTCACCTCCTTCAGATCTGAATAATTATGACTTGGAATTAACAGGAAGTACTCTTAGTCAATGAATAAATATATCTATAGTACTCCTTATTCTTTAGATCCTACTTCTCTAAAATTTTACTAGATATAATCATTGTAATTATTTAATTGGTATTATCTTTTTTCTTATGTGTATATTGATAATACAATTCAAACATGTCCGTAAACTTCCCCGATCAGAATTTCATATTTAATTATACTCTTACTCTATTCTTCATTAACTCAAATGTTTTATTATAGTAAAAAAGTATCTATATGAAAATTTGTTTCATGTTTATTTTTTTTTATAGAAACACAAAATATACACATTGGATATTTTTCTAAAAAATAATTTGGAACTACTCATTTTTTATTTGTATCCATATCAATCTCATTAAGTCTCCCATGATCCTTAATACAACCTAGTTGAAATTTTTTATGATATATTCCATATATTTTAATATGTAATTTTTCATAAATAATCTCTTATTAGAAATCCACATCATTATAATGTAATCAAAAAAGTGTAGTGTTCTCTATTGTCACAAAAAATATAAATGATCCCTTATATAACTTTTAACCTAGAAATAATAATAAATTATATTTAATAATATTTTAAAAAATATGTTAGTATGCTTAAAAATTTTGATTGAGTTATGTTTTAAAATTGGAAATTCATAATTCTCATAGAATTCCATGAGTATTATTGGAATTATCATGTATGATTATAGATTTATCAGTGAGAATATCTTAATAAAAAAATGTCATCCTCTTACTTCTTCAATAGATAATGTTGTACCGTCAATAATCCCACATATCATTAGTCTTCATTAATATGTGACTAAAACAATTAAACATGAATCTGCACTTCTTCGTTATATAATTAATACTCGTTCTATAGTTTCTCATTATCCAAAGTAAAATTCCATACTACTCTGAACTTCATAAAATTTATAAAGAATAACTCAATTATATCTTGTATACTTATGATAACTCTCTTCCTTTTTGAAATTTGGGTCTTTTAAACATATTATTTAACAAGGATACTCCAAGACATACAGATTTCAAATATTTATTCAAAAAAATTAGTATATTCTTTAAATAACTCCCCTATATTTTACCATTATTGATCTCATATGAATTACGGAACCATCTAATTTCCAAAATAAGACTTTATAAAAACTCTTATTCAAATAGGTAATTTATTAATCACTTTTTTTTATTCACCTTAGGCTATACATGATGACTCTAATTCTGTCATGGAAACTTTTCAATGAATATTTCAGATTTCACTGCCACTATTAGAACTGAATCTTATGAAAAAAATAGATTACTATAATATAGAATAGATTATAATGATAATTTTATTAATCTATATAAGGTAATGATCCATTCGAATTGCACTTATGAAATCCAGGTTATGGTATTAAATCACCCGTGATCATTATGTGATTTACCATGGTCTTTATGAACTCTCTAATGGTATATGTAAGGAAATAGAGGAAATTATTTATCACTATTATGAAATTTTGGATAACCATAATAATTTAATAATTTATATATATTAAGAAAACATAACAGTTACCTTTATAAATTATGAATTAATTAGATTCGTCAAAAAACATAAAAAATATGTTCACTTGTAAATACTCCAAAACATAATAACTTCTCCATCCATCTTAGTAAATCTGAATAGACATTCTCCATCAATTATAATACACTTATTGATAATATATATGGTTTTACTCTATATATGTCCTTATCCTATTCATTTAAACATATAGGAAACCATGTAATATTCTCTTATGAATAACCTTTTAAAAATAATTGCAATGAGTTCGACCAGTTCAACATATATTTAAGAAAAAATCAATCATACAAACATGAGGTAGAAATATTGTGTTCCATTGTATTTTTTGACCATATTTTTTTAAATCAGTGAATAGTGTAGAGATAAGAAGAAAATATACCATATATTATATTCAATCCATTTAAATTAATGTCATCCCTATTTATAGCTTTTATGGACTTTCTTTCATCCCTGTAATATAGAATTTTAAAATTTTCTACGTACTGTTGTATTTATCACTACATATTGTCCAACAATATATCTGAATTATATAGAGAGATCCAGATGTATTTTCACTCCCCCTACCATAAAAATCAATGTGGATATCTTGTTATCCACTTATCAGCCCTCATGATATCATTCATAAAATAGAATTCTCTCATAAACTCTAGTACTTATTTACTACATCTTAATATATGTTTCTTTTATAAAAAATTATTATTTGACCCATTAAATCCTTTATCACTGGTGACAACACTTTTTTTAAAACAATTTTTGGATAAGAGAACTATTGATGTTGTACCATATATAATTTGAAACAACTCGTTGACCATAAAATATAAATCTAATAATTTTTCTTGAAAAAATTGAATCCTTTATATTAAAAATAGTAATTTTACTAAATTTCCAATGGATAAAATAACTACATAAAATTTGACTCATCGAAATACATCTTAATGTGTTAGGTTAGGTATCAATATCAGAATAAAGAGTTAAATTATCCAAATTCATTGTTATTCATTTTACACTATTACATCCATGAATTATAATATCTTATGTTTTATTATCTTCAAAAAATTCACTGATCATAATTATTCTAACACTAAACCTTCATCAAATACAAAATAAACAAAGTGTTTAAATAATATAACCCGATATTCCATATAATAAAAGTTTATAATAATAAACTAGATATACCACCTATCTTTTGTATTCCTCATTTATACAAAGAGTCCCAACATTTTTATATGTGTCTTAACATCATTTGGGTGAATGTCACCATATCAAAATCATTCCCATTATTTCTATGGCTCTATGTTTTTCAATAGTGACTTGTTTTGGGACATGATTTTTTTTAATGATTCCGCATTTTAAAAAATATTTTAAAATCACATAAAAATAAACATCCAACACCCACTTTTTATTATATATAAAAACAAACAAGGAATTTATGAATGTTTTTATGTCTTTCTATAGTGTTATATTTTTATTATCACTATTTTAATACCACTAAATATATTAATTGATATCACTTTTTGATCATTTTATTTTATTCATACCACTGGTCATATTAAATGAGTAATTAACACTAATTTGTTTATTATTTATCTGGATACTATTCATGAAGTTCCTGATTCAACAAAGAACATCATAAAAGAATGAAACTGCCAATGTTATATTTTTAATTAAATGTTTCTTATTAATATAACAGTTTTATTTTGATTTACCCTTGTCTTTTCCTGTCATTAATGTTATAAAATAAAATATATAATAACAAAAAATATATCATTTACATTAATTTACACTCAACATAATCACATATTACATATTAGAAAAATAAATTCCTTGATTATAACTCTTCATCAATTATACAAAATAGTCAATAGTACTCAGAAAAAATAAATTTTAGGGGGATAGGGATACTAATAAAATTATAAAATTGAGTAATATGGTTTTTCACGTTGAACCATCCCTTTTGATATATCCTTTTTACAAGCCATTATAATAGTCACTCTTATTATTCCAACTGTACAGTGTAATTTTGGATATTGTATTTATATTTCAATATATTATTTTTAAAGGGATCTATTTTTGTTGTGTCATTGAACCCACTAAAACATTATTCCTCTAATGATTCATTTTTTACATCCTATATCGTGCTACCTGTACTATAGAGGGTGACTTCCCCCAAACTACATCTATTTCCTTAAGGATTGTTCAATGAACTACTAAGTCAAGCCTCAAAGTTTTCTACTTATATTTACAATTGTTACACCCTGAACTTATTATACCATGTTGAATATTTCTTGAGATTAAATTCCTTTTTTACAATACTATATGAACAACATTTTTTCATCCAAATAATTTTATACTCATTCCTTAATCTCTATTGTGAATGTATAATCACAATTTCTAGGTTACACATTCATTTAGCTCCATGGGTTTTTATCTAAAGTCTTGAATCAATTTTCCATATTAATAAAAATTATTTTTTTCGAAAATTATCTTATAAGATATCATAGAAATGGAGTAATTCCCAAATTTTTTTTTATTTTTGGACACAATACATATAAATATTTCAAAGGATATTACATATAAAATAACTTCCATTAAATTAATACATTATGTTGTCACATAATGGATGAGATATTACTATAGCTTAATTCCTTTAATCATTACTCCTATGAGATTCTATACACATTGACATAGTGTTTCATAAAATTGAAAATAATGTATAATATCATGAATACTATCATATAAAATATATATATTTAATTTATAGGTAGTATATATTTATTTATAGATTATATATTTGAAACATTAAATACATCAATTATTAAGGCTTCAAATGAGGGAAACCCAACATTCTATTTTCTCTTTGACGATTTCATTATCAATTCTAGATCCTTGATGTTCTCATCATTCAATTTTATTTGGGTACTTGTATTTATCAACCTTGTTCTATCTTATATTGAAAATTTTATCCCATAATAATGATTTTTTATAATAGGGCTACTGATTCCTTTAATCTGTATTTTGATGACAATTTTTTCCCTATCTCGTGCAATAGTTCATTCAAATATTCACTTTTACCATTCATCTATCAACACATTTTCCTTATATAAATTTGTAAGGATGTTTCTTTTTTTTATTTTTTATTATATAGGTATAGATATTATATGAAATATTTGTAGACATGATGCATAATTTATCATTGATCCTCTTTTTTGTGTTGGGATTAGATTTCCTTTTGGATAGTACAAGAAGATTCTCCAGATTGACGACTAATTTTCATTGCCCCTTCTTCAAAAAAATAACCTCTTATTTCCTTCACATAAGAGTAATTTGAATTTATCTTTGTTCAAATATTATCTAAAATAATATTACTATCATATTTAGAATTATTTTTAAACACACTTACTATAGTCAGTGTTTACTTCTTCGTGAGATATATCTTTATATACTTCTTCATTTTGTATTTTGATAAAAGGTAAAATTATTTGAGTTTTTATATTTATATTTTATTATATCTATATTTATATACATATCATGGGATGGTTTCTTAATCCTTCTTTACTTATAATGATGTTTCATATATAAACCCGAGAGTCGTCAATTTCTTTAATATAGTAGAACAACGAGATTTTTTTTTCAAAAATCACTAAAAATTGATGTTTACATATATTTTTCTTCAATTTAATCACCAATACATTTGCTATGTTTTTTAAATTAGGTATCTTGATTAAAAAATTTCAACCCCTCATTTCCACATGGATAGTTTAAAACAATCATTTATTATCTACAACCACCAATGTGTGTTTTTTTGAAAATGGAGGCTTCAGAATATATTCAATGAGTGTATCTAATCCAAAAATATATATTGAGTATTTACACCAAAATTGAACATCTATTACTTATTAAACTTGGTGAAAACTATGAAACCTTGATGTTAGGGTTGAATTAGGGTGTTTTCAAATTTGAAAATTTCTTTTTAATGGTGTTATTCTCATTTATTATATTGTTCCCTGTTGAAATGAACTATCATCGACCTGTAGCATAAGACATCAAATGAACATCTGCACTAAATATCAAGAAAAAAAACACAAATTTAAATTCTGGATACACATATATTTTCAATTTTGGTCATGAAAATGTTATAATCCCAAAATTAAACAATGTTGGTGGGTTAACATACTTAAATGTAATATGAATCATTGTAATTATTACAATTGTTTAAGAATGGTGTGTTATTGGAGCAAGGGTCAATCCCCCAACCACCCTCTCTAAACTAATACACTAAAGGATTTAGACATTTAATATACATTTTAATATATCCATTGTCATCAATTCATTCATAACATTGTTTATATTACCTATATGTAGACTCATGGTAAATCAACCATGTTTAAATCGTTATATTACTCACCAAAAAGGATAGTATATTATTTATATGATGTATTATCTATGAATTAATCCTAAAAAGTATATATAAATGATTCATCCATATGATAATAATTCCAATATTGAACTATCCTGTTTCACACTTCTAAAAAAATGAGATACAGCTTCTGTACACCTTATTCATTTGATATTTGTTTCACATAAATTAGACATTGTATGATCACAAGAATTTTTTTAATCTTGTATCTGTAACATACCAAGTAAATAAAAAATAATTATTTTTCATATGTATTAATATTTGTAAATTAATTATTAATTTTACTTTAAAGGGGATGCTATGTTTGATTGTTTACCCGATACACAACAACGAGTTTCTTTGAAATCTTACGTTGCACAAAACGTTGGGTCGTACTAAAAAATAATAATATAATATTATTATTTTAAATGGTAGTTGATGCCTAGCCATTTTATATGTGGGAATGAATAGGACTAACTAAAATATGATTATACATGTTTGTTAAATGTTTTTACATTTATACAATAAAATTTAGAGGCTTAAAATGAGAATAAATCCAGTTTTTAGCACAATTTACATTAAAATGTTGATTTACCACCTTTTGATGTAGAACCATCATTAAATCATGTTTTGGTCACTTTTATGCGTTATATTTGAAAAAATATATTTCTAATTTAAAATCGGGCCATCAAAATTCACTTTGGGTAAAATTTTGATATTTTTCTGATAAAAATCATTTTTTTGGAAAATATTGAAAAATAATGTATATTAATTCAAATCATCTTTTTAATATAATTTATTTATATTGTGATATTTTCTTTTTCAATTGATTTTAAATTTTATTCATATTATATTTTTATCATTAAATCCAATGTTGGTCATTAGAAATAATTTTACATTGAAATTGGACAAAAACAAGTTTCAATCATTTTATAGTTATTGTTTCATAAAAACACTCTATTTGTTTTCACAACAGGAATTAATTATAAATTATTTAATGAAAATTCTGTGTTTTTAATTTGGTAAAATAGAAATCATTTTTGAATTCATAATATCAAATATATATTAGGCTAATTTTTTGGTATTTTTTGGAAAACATCGATTTTTTAGGAATAGTGAAATCACCTAGTAGTAGTTAAAAACTGAATTTTTCATTTAAATAAAATTTAAACACTTCTATAAATTGAATTTTGAAAATCCTACATACATGGTTTTTATTATTAAGTAAAATCTGGTTCAATAAGATTAATTTTTTTTGTGAATAGTAACTTTTGACTTTTATTTATAGCGGTTAAAGGTAAATAGAATAATTCAAGGTAAACATAATATCATAATAACAAAAAATTACTTTAACACTTGTACTAACCTTATTTTATGAGTAATTTCCGACCATGGGCATCCTTGGGTCGATTTTGGGACCCCATGGAGCCACATGAGAGTGATAATGAAACTTTAGATTAATTAATATAAAGTAAAGGCAAAATGGAATAAATGAATATCTTTTATTAAATTAATTTTTACACAAGGTTATGTAAGTCATATTTTTTAGTATAAATATTAATTTGAAATATAAAAATATTTTTAAAATTTATGGTTTTTTTTATAATTTTTTGTCATCAAAAAAATAAATTATGTTTGACACAATAATGATGTCGTATTTACCTCATTAATAAATGATTTAAATAAATATGATTATAAATATTAAAATGATATCCAAAACCTATACAATTATTATTGTATTATTTTATCTCAACTATGAGTCATCTTATCTTATATTTTAATTAGTTTTAGACTTTTATAAACCGAAAATCATTATATAATAAAATAATATTTTCACACTTTCCTAAAGAGCCCCTCCTCACCCTCATAAAAAGCCATGACTTCTAACTCGTTGCTCACACCTCTCAAGAACCTTAGAACATCCAAACACTGCCAAAATAATATCTCAAGGTCCATATCCTCTTCTTAGTAGCCTATCCTTATGAATAAGGAACTTAAAGAAGTTCTTTTGGTTCTAACCAAACGGAGTTACCCAAATTAAAGGTAACAATTTCTCTTAACTTCTTTTCTTTTATTTTACCTCTCCAACCCATAAGATATTTTTATTCCTTTCTTTTATAATAATAGTTGTATCCTCAATATACTATGATGTTGTTATGATATGGATTCTAACTACACTTACGCACACCTCCATCTAATGGGTGAAGAACATTCTGTTTCTAGGGACGACAAACTAACACCTCACGAAATGATGATTGTTCGATTATCTCCTACCACCTATCATTGTGGATTTTAAGATGGAACTTAATTTATATATGATATATATTATGTTTATTTTTTCTTTGTGCTTATTTATTTTTCTTTTATAGAATACCTTTATTGTTTCCATTATGGGTAAACGTGATAATTTCATTTGAGGAGTAGCGGACCACCGCCCCCTCAAAGTGATATGACTTGTTTATGCCATATGTGGGATATATAAATGATAGATTTAATGATATTGTATATGATATTATACTAGAATTATAATATACCTATGTATCATTATGTTTTAATTCCATCAAAATAAGAAATATAAATGGAAGTAGCGTTCATGCGTACGTACGACTTACCGCCTCCATGAACGGTGGATTTCATTTATTATCTCCAAATGTTATATACTATTATAAATGAAAATATATATTAGATATAAATGATAAATATGATATCTACATAATTAATATAATTATGGAGATAATGGATGTTTTACCACCTGAACAATTTGTAATTATAAGAAGTTCATTATTGACTCAAGTACCAAATATTGACTAAACGAACATTATTAACATAAAAGATTAAACAATGTTTATAACATGGTAATAATTGTTATCAAAAGAATAGAAAACATGAAAATTTTTCTTAATAATGTATAAATTATCTTCATTTTATTATTCATGTGATAAATAACGAACGGGTCAAGTCGGACAATAAGGTTAGAGATTTATTTTCTCACTATTAATTCCGTGAGACTTCCATTGTTCGCCACTTATTCACTATATGTGGTGTATTTTGTACTTCCATTTGATATATATCATCATTATTATCATTATATTCATGGTATTCTATGATTAATTTTGTGGTTATTAACATTTGGTCATACGTCTCAGTTGATTACAACATGGTAAAGGGTTTCATCTCACTTTTTATTCCCATGAGATTCATGCTATATTTGCCACTATTTACTTTTCTATGGTGTATGTACTACCAATGATTGTACTATCTTTGTAATATACATTAATTTATGAGTATTTTTATCTTCATTTTATGAACGTTATTTCATGTGGCGTACGTTTTGTATGATACCAAATCGGTAAGGGAAGCTTTCACCATCCTCTTTTTAAAATACTTTTTTTTGTTTTGTCTTTTAATTTACATCTTATTATGTTGGGATATGTTCTTATATATCCTTTTTGATGTAAATTTTATGTCCAAGTGCTGAGATACCCTTTTTATCTCATCAACTCATTTTCTGAATTTTAAAGTGACATCGTTAGGCTTTTGACGTTTTGCAAGGGAACTTCTTAACCCAATTTCAATTATTTGGGTTAAACATATACTTCTTGAATATGTCATCCTATGAATATGTTAAAATTACCTATGATTTTTTACACTTAATATACATTTATATTGGGTGTATTTATATTTTTCCCATATAATTATGTGATATATTTATCCTTAATTTTAGGGTACCGTCTTTATAATGGATTTCATCTCAATTTAAATTTCCATTGAGACTTCATTGTTGTTATGCCCCAATTCAATATTATTTGGTGTATATAATATCATTTTTTCATATTATATCATGAATCCTTTTATTCTCATAATATTATAAAGTTTTGATTGAATTTTATTCCTGAATTATTTGTATTCAAGAGTATCACATTTTGTTAAAAACTCTCCAACTAAAATATCATTTTAAATGTTTTAAAGATTTATTATTATAAATATTTATCATTAATTTCAATGATTTAAAAATGGTTTTCAGTATTTATTTAAATGGACATTAATTTTTTAAAATTATAAGTCCATTAAAATCTTCAATCTGATATGGGAAACTTTGATTCCAAAATCTCTTTTTAAATGGTTTAGAAAACGGTTTGATAAAGCACTAACTATTTCAATATCTCAAAATTATTTCTTGTGATTAAAAATGAAATTTTATTAGTGAAATAATTATATTTGAAATATTTTATGTGTTATGATTGTACTTGGACATTTTATGGGTGGTTATGTGATAAACCATATGACGGGAGGTGCCGTGATAAACCAGTATGGGAGGTTACGTTATAACCTCCAATGAATTGGGTATGGAAGTTGGCCATATGGCTATTCCATTTAGTGATATGTGTGGAAGTCGATTTTATGGTTATTCCATTTATGTTTGATTATGTCCCAAGATACATTTATATGTTATGTGTTCTTTATATGGGTTTCATGGTAATAATTTTGTTACAAAAGGGTAAGCAATGAGATTTTTTTTCAATGAAGAGTATTTACTACATCATAAAGGTGAAAAGTATTACATATGATAAAGTATTCATGGATTACTTGTAGTTTTGAAAAACTAATATTTTTCCTTCCTTGCGTATCCCTTATTGATATTTTTTCTCATCCCACGTTTTAGAAATGTTATTCATAGGACATGAAGTGGAATAGGGTCAAGGATGTGATCAAAGAAATGTCATGCTGTCTAAAACATGAAACTGGCCATGTTTCCTTTTAATAGTTTGTATTTTATGAAAAATGGATACTAGGTAGAAGTGTCTACGTGTAATATTAAAGTTTTTATGTAATAGTTATAGCCTAATTCTCTAAAACACTAAACATAAAAAAGATCCTCAATGTGAATTATTAACATAATTCAAGATTATTTAATGTTTACGGTTGGGTCCTTATAGTTGGTATCAGTGGTCGGTTTAGATAACTTTAGTGGTTAGAGTGTTATTTAAGCATAAGTGACATAACCATAATGGTTAACACATTAGAAATACGCATAGTTATTTTGAATTAGTTTAAGATAACATGAATAAGAATATATTGGTATTTACCCTCATCATAAGATATTATATGATGATATACTCAAACTGGACTTTTTGGCTTTAGTAAATGGATGGATCTAGCAGGCACCAATGTAACTATAGATGTAATGAAAAATGTGACCTTTTTATGAATGAGAAACTAAATGAAATGGGAGCTATAATGATCACTCTTGTGGTTATTATTAACCAACTATCTAGAGTCATGGTTGGAAACATGAACCTTGGTGATTTTTATAATGCATCATATATGAGAGAAACAAATCCCTATGGATGTTCATGTAATAATCATAAAGGTGATTCTGTTCAATAACCTATGTGTCAAGGATTTGGGAAGAAACACATGGAAAAATGTTTAAAAGGGACGAGAAGATTCTATATATGAGGAAATGTTGGTCATAAAGAGAGAACCTGCCATGGAAAAAGGAATCATCCAGTAGACTCTAGGAATGGGAATGAATTTCTTTAGGGGGATCAATTGAATGTTTTAAATGTGTTGTGCATGGTCATTAAAAAAATATGTACTACGAAGAAGTTTTGGGAATGGGATCACCAGGATCATACAAATATATGTTTTATAATACCTAATTCCATTCAGATTGAGGATGAAGAAACTGAAAATGACCAATGAATGGTATGAATTATTTCTTGACATGTGTTTTTATATTATTCAATCTTAGGATATGACTCATGATTTTGTATGTAGGAAATAATTATTTCATAATAAGTTGGAAATGAATGGTAATGGATCATTAATAATGTTTAATGAGTAGGAAGTCATCATATAATGGATTAAAGTGTAATGGTAGATTTTAGGATGGTGAAATGCTTAAAAGTATTAAGGCTCTTTTGATGACGAGATTACATTAGAATAAATTTTGTAGTATGTGTAGCCCTAATGTTTGATATATTAATATTTTATTCATTGAATAATTATCTTATCTTTTGTGGATATTGTTATAAAAAACTATTTGGGTATATATGATCCTAAAATTTGTGGCAATTATAGGTGAATACATTTTGGGATGCAAAATGAAAGTTATTAGATAACATTTGTGGTTAAAATATGTTATGATTAATTTTCATGAATTTATCTCTTTTTGGGAATGTTATAAAATTATATAGTTTTTAAAAAAGGACAACACACATACTGTGTGACAACCCGTCGTGTCGGAAAAAGTTGCGATAATCGAACCCACAACCAATGTGTGATTGGGATTTATCACCTACCACTAGACTACGTAAATTCCCTAGTTAGTATGACTAATTATATTTAGTTAAATGATTTTATTGATCAATAATAAGCTTATTTGGGATTATCTCTTTTATCAAATGGACATCCTTATTATAGGAAAATTATTTGGAGATTATGTGATACTGGTTATTTTGGAAGACATTCTCTCTTTTGGGAGCACTATATGCTTAAGGAAAATAGAATACCTTGGGATTTAATTCGTTGGAGTAATGGTGGAAATATTATTTTGGAAGAATATATGTTTTTATTGTGGACATAAGGTGATTTGGTTTATTTATATAAATGATTAACCTTCTATAGAGAATATGTGATTGGGATAATTACACTTCTGTATGAGACTTTAAGAGTAGTCGATGTTTTTGGAGATAAATATTAAGATTTACTGTGGAAGACTATGTGATTTAAATCCTTTTGATTTTTGGGTTTAAATTTTAGTTTTGATTATTTTGATGAATTTTAAGGATGATTTTATATTGAATGGAATTTGTTGAACTTTGGGTATTGTTTGAAAATTTTTGGAGATTAAGAGTAGTTATTCTTTTTGTAAAAGATTATCCTTTTGGGGATTATCTGATCTTCTACTAAACAATTTTGGTTTTGGTTGATGTATAAAGATATGAGAAATATATAGTTCATATTTTTTAGATTATTTTATAGTCTAGAAGTTTATTCTAGCACTTCAGGTGTAATCTAGTCATCTTGAATACTAACCGTTTGGAGAAAAGATGAGTTTGTGGTAGAATTTTATTAAAGGATGTCACTCTACATGACATGTATATGTATTTCCTTATGATATCAGTCTAGTTATTAATAAAATTCATCAACTATATAAAAATGATATTGATGTCAAAAAATTATAAGCTCTCTTTTATCACCAGACTTTTACCCAACCACAAATTTATGGTATTGTGGCGGTTAACTTTCCGTGATCAAGTTTTATATCACCCTCTATTAATAAATGAGAGTTAGTTTCTCTTTTGTATCCATGTTTTCATGGAATCATAGTATCTATTGTCTCAGGTAAGATTTTTATATATCATTCTTTCCTTTAAAGTGATATTTTTATTTACTCTTTTTCTGATGTTGGACTTTCAATGATGTTTCCAATCCCAATTTTAAAATTGCAAGAATGCAATTTCCAAAAGTGGGGAAGGATGTAACATCCCAGGTAAATAAAGAATATGAAATTTTCATATTTATTAATATTTATAAATAAATTATATATTTTACATTAAATGAGATTTTATTTTCGATTGCATACCCGATACAAAACAACAAGTTTATTTGAAATCATATGTTGCACACAACGTTGGGTCATACTGAAAATTAATAATATAATATTATTATTTTAAATTATAGTTGAATCCTAGACATTGTATTAGTGGGAATGAACAGAACTAACTATAATATGATTATACATGTTTTTTAAATGTTTTTACATTTATCCAATAAAGGTAGAGGCTTAAAATGTTAATAAATCTAATTTTAAGCATAATTTACTTTAAAAAGTTAATTTACCGCCTTTTGATGGAGAACCATCATTAAATCATGTTTTGGTCTATTTTATATGTTATATTTTATAAAATAAAATTCTTCTTTAAAATTGTGACCTCAAAATTAAATTTGGGTAAAATTTTGGTATTTTTTTTGATAAAATTCATTTTTTTTGGTGAATAGGGAAAATTACTGTATTTTAATTCAAATATGCTTTTTAATCTAATTTATTTATATGGATAGATTATCTTCTTAATAGGTTTTAAAGTGTATTTGGATTATATTTTTACCATGTAATCCAATTTTGGTCATTGGAATTAATTTCACATTGAAATTGGACATAAACAAGTGTTAATATTTTGAAAGTTATTGTTTCATAGAAACACACTATTTGTTTGGACAACAGGAATTAACTTTAAATTAATTAATGAAAATTATATGTTTGGAATTTGGTAAAATAGAAATAAATTTTTAAATCATAATATTAAATGTAGCTCAGGTTGAATTTTTTGTATTTTTCAGAAAAACATCAATTTTTTTGGAATAGTGAAATCACTTAGTAGTATTTAAAAACTGACTTTTTCATTTAAATAAAATTTTACCTCTTCTAAAATTTGAATTTTGAAAATCCAACAAACATGGTGGTTATTGGTACGTAAAATGTGGTTCAAAAAGATAATTTTTTTCTAAATAGTAACTTTTGACTTTTATTTACCGCGATTAATGGTAAATAAGGTAATTCAAGGTAAACAAAATATCATAATAATAAAAATCTACTTTAAAACTTGTCCTAGACTTATTTAATGATTCATGGCCGACCATGGGAATCCTTGGGTCGATTTTGGGACCCCATGAAGCCAACTGGGAGTGATAATGGCACTTTAGATTAATTAACTTAAAGTAAAGGCAAAAATGACATAAACCAATATCTTTTATTAAACTAATTATTTCATAAAGTAATATAAGTCATATTTTATACTACATATATTCAATAGAAATATAAAAATATTTCCTACATTTTGGTATTTTTTTATAATTTATATACATCAATTAGATTAAATTATATATGACACAATAATGATGTAGTATTTACCTCATTAATAAATGATTTAAATAAATATGATTTTAAATATTAAAAAAATATCCAAAACCAGTCTAATTTTTATTGGATGTTTTTATTTTGACCATGAGTCATCTTATCTTCAACATTAATTAGTTTTTGACCATTAGAAACTGAATATCATTATATAATAAAATAATATTTTCACACTTTTCTAAAGAGCCCCTCTTCCCCCTTATAAGAATCCATCACTTCTTACTCATTCCTCACAACTCTCATGCCCTTTGACTTGCCCAAACCCTGTCAAAATAATCTCTCAAGATCTCTCTTCTCCTCTTAGAATCCTTACCTTAGGAATTAGTCACTTCAACAATTCCTTTTGGTTCAAACCAAAGAAATTTACCCAAATTTAAGGTAACATTTTCTCTTAACATACTTTCTTTTTTTTTACCTGTAAAACCACTAAAATGTTTTTATTACATTATTAAATAACAAAACCAATATCCTAAATATACAAGGATTCTGTTATGATAAGGATTAAAACTACACATACACATTCCTCCATCTAATGGGTGAAGAACACACTGTTTCTATGGATGGAAAACTAATGCCTCGCAAAACGATGACTGTTCAAATATCACTTACCACCTATCATAGTGGCCATTAAGATGGATCTAGATTTATATATTATATATATTATGTTTATTTTTTCGTTATTCTTCTGTATTTTTCATTTATATCATACATTTATGGTTTCCATTATAGGTAAACGCGATAATTACATTTGAGGAAGTGCGGACTACCGCCCACTCAAAGTGATATGACTCATTAATGATATATGTTGGATGTATAAAGGATAGATTTAGTGATACTATATATGAAATTATACTGGAATTATAATATTTCTATGTATAATTATCTTTTAATTCCATTAAAATATGAAATAGAAATTAAAGTAGCGTTCATGCATACATACGGCTTACCGTATCCATGAACGGTGCATTTTTTTTATTATCTCCAATTGTTATGTACTATTATAAATACATATATATAATGGATATATATTATATATATGATATCAACATCATTAATATCATTTTTGAGATAGTGGATGTTTGACCACATGAACAATTTTTTATTATAAGAACTTCATTTTTGACTCAAGTACCAAATATCGACTAAATGACTATTATTAACATTAAAGATTAAATAATGTTTATAAAATTGTAATAATTGAGATAAAAATAATAATAAACTTGAAAAATGTTCTTAATCAAGTAATAATTAACATTAGATTATTATTCAAAAGATTAAAGAATGAACATGTCAAGTCAGACAACGAGGAAAGGGATTTCTTATCTCACTTTTAGTTTCGTGAGATTTCAAGTTTTTGCCACTAATTCATTGCATGTGTTGTATTGTGTACGTACATTTTATATATATTATCATGATTCTCATTATATTCATGGTATTCTGTGATTCATTTGGTGGTTATTAACTTTTGTTCATACGACTTAGTTGATTACAAAGTGGTAAAGGGATTCATCTCACTTTTTATTCCTGTGAGATTCATGCTATATTTGCCACTATTTCCTTTTATGTAGTGTATGTACTTCCCATAATTGAAATATTTTTGTAATATACTTTCATTTATGAGTATTTACATCTTCATTTTATGATCCTACTTTCATGGGGCTTATGTTTTGTAAGTTACCAAATAGGTAAGGGAACCTCTCACCCTCCTCTTTTTAAAAAAATTCTTTTTGTTATGTCTTTTAATTTAAATATTATTATATTGGGATATGTTCTTATATATTGTTATTGATGTAAATTTAATGTCTTAGTGATGAGATAACATTTTTATCTCATCAAATAATTTTATAAATTTTATAGTGACGCATTTAGGCTTTTGAATTTTTGGAAGGGAACTTCTTACCCCAATTTCAGTTCTTTGGGTTAAACTTGTACTTCTTGAATATGTCTTCCTATTAATATGTGTGAATAACCTAGGATTTGTTTACACTTAATATCCAATTATATTGAGTGTATTTATATTTTTCACATATAATTATGTGATTTATTTATCCTTAATTTAAGGATACTGTCTTTATAAGGGATTTCATCCTAATTTACATTTCAATTTAAACTTCATTGTTGTTTTGAACCAATTCACACTTATATAGTGTATATAGTATTCTTTATAATATTATATCATTAATCCCTTTATTATCATGGTATTATAATGTTTTTATTAAATTTTCTTACTCAATTATTTGTATTCAAGAGTCTCCCATTTTGTTAAAACTCTTTAACTAAAATATCATTTTAAATGTTTTAAATATTTATTATTATAAATATTTATCATTAATTTACATGTTTTAAAAATGGTTTTGTGTATTTACTTATATGGATGTTAATGTTTTAAAATTATAATTCCATTAAAAGATTCAAAGTGGTATGGGACATATTAATTCAACAATCTCTTTTTAAATAGTTTTGAAAATGGTTTGATAAAGCATTGATTATTTTAGAATCTAAAAATTATTTCTTGTGATTGAAAATTAAATGTTATTAGTGAAATATTTATATTTTTAATATTTTATTTGTTTTGATGGTACTTGGACATTTGATGGGTGGTTACGTGATAAACCATATGACGGTTGGTGTCCTGATAAACCAGGACGAGTAGTTACATTATAACCCCCAATGCATTGTGTATGAAAGTCAGTCGTATGGCTATTACATTTAATGATATGTATGGAAGTAGACCATATGGATTTTCAATTTATGTATGTTTATGTACCAATTAACCTTTATATGTTATGGGTTCATTATATGGGTTTTATGGTTATCTTTTGGTTACAAAATGGTAAGCAATGATCTTTTATTCAGTGAAGAGTATTTACTACTTAATAAAGGTGAAAAGTATTACTTATGATAAATTATTCATGGTTTACTTGTTTTTTTTAAAAACTAACAGTTTCCTTCTTTCTGTGTCCCTTACTGAGGTTTTTTCTCATCCCAAGTTTTTGAAATGTTTTTCACAGGACATGAAATGAAATAGGGACAAGTATATGATCAAAGATAAGTCATGATGTATAAAACATGGAACTGAACATGTTTCTTTTTAAGATATTATAGTTTATGAAAAATGGATACTGGGTAGTAGTGTCTACATGTAATATTCAATTTGTTATATAATAGTTATGGTCTGATTCATTAAAAATCTAAACTTGAAAAGATCATTAATTTGAATTCATTACATAATTCAAGATTATGTAAGGTTTAAGGCCAAGTACTTATTGTTTCATTATTCTTCTTTGAATTTGGATATGAATTTTTTTCTGAATTGTATCTCCAATTTTATTATTCATTTCATCTTATTCAACTCATATATTTTTCTATAATAGATTTTAAGTCTCTATTTCAATTTTCATTTTCTTGTTTAACTTGTTCTTTTATAAAAACAAAAAATATCCATGTGAGGTATTTTTTTTCATATTTTAATTATGTAAGTAATCATATAATATCTATCTTCACATCTTTCTCAACTAATAATTCACTATTCTAAGACCTAAATATCTAATATTTTAGCAAAAAATATTAATTGTATTAAAATGTAGAATCATAGATAAATAATCCCTTATTTCAGGAAACATAATTTCCATGATATCCCAAATATAACATGATCATAATTTATCTATTAAATCCAAAGGAACCATTAGATAATAGTAAAAAATTTGTTACTCATGTACTTTAATTAAATTTAATTACATAAAAATATATATCTTTATTCTAATTTCACTGTGTTATCAATCATAAATTATGATTGATAAAACTCACTAAAATATGTGGTTCTATTCATAATTATCCTTTATGAATACTGATATAGCATTAAAATAAATCAAATACATAGCATAACATTATATCACTTTTTATAGATAAATATTTCTACTGTCAACCATCTTACATATAATTATTCATCTTACATATGAGATTAGACCTCTTATCTAAACAATGATTACTTAATCTATAATATTTTTTCAACTTGAGGCATGTTACATTCTATTAAGAACTACATTACATTTCCAAATAAAAAAATTACAAAATATGTTGTGTACTCAAGGGAACTATTGGATTTTTCTACATTACATTTTTCTGAACATCGTATATTTCTAGGGTACTCAAAGGCTTCCAAATTCCATGAAATATTTTGAAACAACTATAATGAGGTTACTACTAAAAATTATCCATACTTTGTTTTTACATGTTTATATTGGATTCTAATACTCTATAATTGTTTGACATAGTCTAGGTGGTGACTATGACATAGAAAGTGGTTTTCTTCGGTACTTTACTATTTTCACATTCTATTGTATATGAGAAATATTTTGTACTCAAGGAATCTCTTCTACTAATTTTTCACATTTCAATACCACCTTAAAAAATGACCCATATAAATTATTTTATAACTCTTATTCATTTCATGGGATAATAATACATTATAATGTTTTCCTTGGTAAGGACCTAAAAGATTTACCTTTTTGAAACTCATGTTAAATTTTAAAATTTACCAATGATTTTTATCATTTTTCCAAAAAACCATACAATCAATAAGATTGTAAAAATAATATCATTGATTGAACTCATGGTCACTTTTATTAAATTCAATTTGACCATTTTTATTTGAAATTTTTTAATATTTTATGAAAATTTTATAGGTTTACCATAAAAATTAATACATAGAAAGATCCATTAAATTTTGATAATTAAAAGGTTCAATATGAAATACATTATTTTTAATTCAAAACACCTCCAGACATCCCAATAAACTAGAATAGACATAATACATTGCTTCTCAAACAATTCTTCTTAACAAATGAATTTGTTTCCATATATGTGGTCACCATCTCTTTTAATCTATATTATAATTCCCCATTCCTTCAACACTTGTCATTAACTCTATTTAAGTAAATATATTTAATTAAGCATCCACAAAACATTTTTCCCTAGAAAAATACATCTAAAACAAATTGGTTTCAAAAATATTTTTGAATTCTATGTTTAAAGAGTTGAACATATGAAATGCGATTCTAAATTATCACCATTATTCAAATAAATTTCCTTGATAGATTTCTTCCATTAAAGGAGGTTATTGGGTGGGTATTATATTATTTCTACTATAACACTATGCATGTCTGAAGGTATGAACATGTGTGTATATATATATATATTATAAAAAAAATGTGCATTCTGTTGTTTTTTTGGGATTTTATAATTGCTGGTGGAGATAGAATTTAATTTTAAGAAGCTAAACCATGTGCGTTAGTTTCCATTTTGTTAAAAAATGTCATTAGTTACCAAATGGTTTTGTATTGAGTACATTATGTTCATGGAAAATTGGGAAGCACTAAGAGGACCACTTGTTGATTGGTGAATCTTTAGCGGTTATCCTATAGTGCATTGAATACATGGTGATAAGTGACTAGGTTAATAGAGGTAACCATGGTACATTTGAAGAATATTAAATATATATCTTTACTAATATAAACATATATAAATGAGATTCAATGTATTTCACTCTACATTTTACACTTGAACCCAATACCCCCCTCTCAAATTTCCCCCCTCTCAAGTTTGATCCTCCATACTTCAATTTTGTATTGTATTTTCCATTATATAAATATGTTTATTAGAGTAAGGGTACCACACTTATTCATCCAATATTGTTTTACTCCACTGTAAAAACAAATTCATGTCATTTATGCAACAATTTGGGAATTTATGTTGGGATAATTGATTTATTTAGTAAAAGGTGGACTCAAAATTTTAAATAACATGGGAAATACTTTAGAATTGATAGGTATGTTGTCTCTCTCCTTTCATGGACGTTTATGAAAGTTTTATTTAAATGTGTTATATGTGCTCCTGCCTCTCATGTATGATTAACATAACCTACAGTGACTTTTTTTATCCAATGGGAGTGGTTTAGGGATGACAATGGTCATGATGGGATCTTATGTTGATATACATTGGTATTATGTATACCATTTTACATTTAATTATATAAAGTGGGTTGTTACCTATTATTGAGAGCCCATTTATGTGTTCTATAAGTTATACCTGTAACTTTTCTTCATGATTATTATATTATTATTAAAATATTTGAATTGGATTTGTGTACTAATCCTAGAAGATAGTCTTTTTTGCCTCCAACGTGACATTTGATGTTTTTATATTGAAAACATTGTATTTTATGTTATGTATATGTAATTTTTTACCCATTAATGATATTAATTAGTTCCTTAGATGATTATATCTTCGGTAGGTCATAGAGTATGGATGGTATGTGATGAATAAATTAATAAAGATAATACTTGGATTGAATTTATAAAAAAAATTAATTTTTTTAAAGGATTAATATAAGGGGTCAATAAACCTATAGGTTGAGATTAGTGTATACCAGGGATTAATTTCCCATGTTGTACTAATATTATGATATTGATCAAGATTCTCATAGGGTGAGGCCTTATAAAACATTGTAATTTTATATATTTGACACAATATTTAAATCTCCAGGTTGACATACATATGTGGTGAGACCATATAGAAAATAGTTTCGTTTTTCCATTTATCTAATATTTATATGTACTTATGCTCCATAATACCCTAATATAAAAGGTAAAGTAAACATTCTAAATCTATTGAATAATGTGCATTCAAAAGTGCCATTATTCCTAAATAAATTTATAAACTAAATTTTCTTATAAATTTGAAAAAAAAATCTTTTTTTTATTTTAATATTATATAAATATTATGTTTTCCTATTTTACCAATATGATTAGTTTTTATGTTAATAGTATAACTCATAAATATTCCCAAAGTTATTAATTTTATAAATTTCTAAGGCACACCAATATGAGTATAAACCATTTTAGATATTCAAATATATATTTAATATGAAAAACTTTGAATTTTATAATTACTATGTTGAGTTAACAAAACCAATGATAAATATTTTATTTACATAAGTAATATTTTCTAACTAAACTATTTTTGGTATTTTACTTTAATTAAATATTTTTGTTAAATTATGTTATAAATTTATTTGAAATAAAAAAAATCAATAAAACAATACATATCATAAAATAAAAATTTCTAGATTTTGGTACACTACATGTATCTTTTAAACCCAAAAATAGTTTTTTTTCTAAAAATTGGGTATCAACATGTTACATGCACTAATATAACAGTTGATTACTATTATATAATGAAATATTATCTGAAAAAATGTATTTAATGTGTGTAATTAGTATGTTCAATTTTTTTTAACAATTTCTGTTTTATTTTTAGTCATAAAAATTATTTACATAAGTAAAAAAACAAGTTACCACTGTAAAAATGGAATTGGTAAAAGAAAAAAATCATGGTACAAAGTTCTAGAAAGATTATACAATAAATATTTTAATTTGTGGATAAGATATTATAAACTTTATCATATGAATCAATCATTTAATATTCATTTTTATGCCAGTATACATATGATACAAGTGTTATATTTATATTTGTTTGATTCACTTGTGAAAAATTTCATTTTCTCCACTTATAAATTGGGAATCTAGACGCCCCTAAAACAGAACTAAAAATATATTTTTTATCTTCAAAAAAATACCTTTATTAAATCCCATATAGTTTTATTTTACCCTATTATGATTCATCTTACCTGATATTATCCAAATCTTGTCAATTCCAAGGATTCTTTACGGGAAATCCCAAGTCCTTAACGTGAGTACAAATTCTCCCAATTTTATTTTATTTTTTATATTAAATTTACTAATATGTTCTTATTAGTCATATATATTTACCTATTTATTGTATTTTTAATTACATTTATTATTTATAGCGATTAAATATTGACTACCTTTCCACTTTTACCATAATAAAAAAAAGTAATCCTCTGTCTATTTAAACTGTTGCATCCACAAAGGGTCGGGTTTCAATTTTACTTATATAAATTATATATATGTTAGTTGTTTGAGTTTAATAAATAAATAAAATATTTCAAACCAATAAATGAAAAAATTTATTATAGATTTATCTTGTTCTAAGGAAAATGAAGTCATCAACCATGCATTTGTGTGTAGGACACCACCATTGAACAATTGATTACCATATTATTTTTAATAAATTATATATGTGGATGGAAATGAGAGTTGGGTTAATGAATTAATTGTATTTTATGTAAATATTAAATTAGTCTTAAATTTTAATTAGTTTTTCTATAAATATTATGATAAAAACAATTGTGGTAAACTCTATTATCCAAAAGAGTGTTCTAAGAGTAAAGAATTATTTATTCATACTATGAAATTATAACATATGGGTTATATTATTATGTTATATATTTTATATATTGATATAACACTCTATTAAACACTAAATTACTTCATCATGTATCATTTTTAGTGATATTACATCGAAATCACTTCAAAATCATTTATTAATTATGATACGTTCTTGTTTTCAATTTTTTAACCAAAAACGTGTACAATTATATAAATCTATATCGTTTATGGATTGAAGAATTAAATTTATGACAGTATTTAATATAAGTAAGTTATTATTTAATTCATTTTATTTAGGGTATGGTAACAATAATATTAAATGTATTAGTTAAAATACCAATTAATATTTGCTGAAAACCACGAATTATGATGACCATTGATTTCAACCGTAAGGATCATAACCAAAACTCCAATTGATTGAAATAATAACATGATAATAATAATAACTATTCATTTTATGTATATTTTTTGTTCTTGTATTGATGAACTTTGTGAGAGTAAAATATTACAATACAACTACTACTATAATTCTTTAAAATGATCAAGATTACTGATATATGATATTGAAAATAGATAATAACTAAGTAATAAGAATATATAGATTAATTAAAATTGATTATTATAAAATGATATAGGTTCCAATAATTTTGTAAAATAGGTAACTATGATAGTAACTTTTTTAAAATAAATAACTTACATAAAATTTTAAATTTTAGGAATAAATGTAAGGATTATTAGTCAAAAATTTTAATTCATTGAGACATTGTTTTGCTTAAATCCTAGTTTTATGTTTTGTGGTGTAATCACTCCCAAATTTAAATTTCATATTTTGATTCTACCAATATTAATGGTATTTAATGTTATATTTTTAAATTGTATCCTTAATGGGATTTTGATTGTGGTTTTTTCTAAACCATTATTATAAAAAAATGTAAATTTTAAATATTAATGTGTGTTTTTTTGGAATTACATCCATGTCTGGATACCAGAAAGTTTATGATACTACAAAATAAATGCACATGGGTGTAATGACCCTAAATTTGGTTTCTTGAGTATTCACTCAGTCTTAACTAGGTGTGTGATGAATGGGCTTGTCACTACACATCTAGAGATACACTATCATCAGATATGATTTCAATTATTTCAAAAATATTTCTGATCCATAATGAATTAATTTTATATAATTTCTTTTGTGTCCTACAATTTAAAACATTTAAAATGAATTAATATTTTAAATAATTATCCTATAACTTTAAAAGTTCCCTCTACAAAACCTTATCTTTATTTCAATAAATAGTTTCCATTCTATTAAATTGAGAGTGAACCATAGATTCTCTGATAATTTACACGATATTATACTATATAGACATATTATTCCATTGAAGGGAATATATTTGTATTCATTATCTCCATTATATATAATTTGATTAACCTATTTTTATATGATTATTTAATATGTTCATTTGGAAATATTATGAAATGTCTTACTAACTCAAATGATGAATGCATTAGACATATTTTACGATGATTGGGGCATGATATATATATATATATATCTGGTAAAAGGATTTATTATCCCCTGAGACAAACTAGATAGGGTATTGGAATATTAATTACCCATTTATAAGTAATATATTTTTAAAAGGCCTCATAGTTAGGTTTATAAGTTCTAACATCAATTAAATTAATATGATTTTAGAAATTATTATCCATGTTATTATTTATATCCATTGATAATATATTCCTACAATTTTAGTTGATAATGTGATTATTCCTAAAATATAAAATTATTTTCAACACTAATTATTTCATGATTTCGTTATAATAAATTCTTATTTACATGAATCATTACTATGAATTGAAAATGACACTTAATTTATTTTACATTCCCCAATAATTGTAGAAGTGAAATTTGTCTAACTTTTTAATGATATTATAGAGGAGATAATAATGTTATCATGGAGTTTATTATGTTTAACTTTATGTTCTCAACTATTATGTGAAAAATATGTATCTATTTATTCTTCCAAGACTACAATGGTATTATATTCATTTAGAATTCCTTTATTTTATATAAGTAATGCAATTAAACTATAGGGTTTAGGTATCTAGTGTCTAGTTCATTACATTGAGTATTAGTGCATGTTTAGTAATCCTTGGGGACAAAATTTAGAGGAACCTAGTTAGATATCACAATTATTATGTAAAAAGAAAAATATTTTAAGGATACTTTACCTAAAATACATCATAGGAATTATATTTTTCAATTGAATACCATGTTATAATTCATATATGATATTTTTTAGATATGGTTAGTAATGTAATGAATTAGAATAGTGTTAACACCCATATTAAATCTAGGTATATTCTTTATTATCAGATCAATGATTCAAATGTTGGAGATGATCAAATCATAAAAATACTAGGGTGGTTAACCTGGGTTATGAAATATAAAAAAATTTAGATAAATAAATATTTTGACCTATAAAATGGTGAAAATATTTTTCATCACTTCATGCGAAAACAATGTCCTCAATTCAATGAATATAATAATCCATTTGTAGTTGTAAAATTGATCATGTGACCATAAAATATATATCCTTATTTAGAACGCATAGAAATGGAAAAAAAAATCATTGAGTTATATAATCTAAAAAGGATTTTTTATATAAAGATGAGAAATTGGTGTATCTAGGGTTTAGGATATATGATTCCAGAAGCCTATAATAATTCAATTATTATTTCATTACATGTTTTAATGTTGGTTAAACCATTAATATTTCATTCAGAGATATATGACATATGGTGATATATTTTTTGGTTTAAATTATTGTTTCACAATCATTAACATTGCATTTAAAATTTTATCATTTACAAAACATCCCAATGACTCACTAACCCATAACAAGGTCTAGTCCTAATTTTCAATGGTCATAATTAAATTATGTTATCAACCCCAGTGATGATTTTGAACTCACCATGGTTGACAGGATTCCCAGTCAATATAATCTCTCCCATTTGGTGGGAATTATTTTATATTCTGTGACACTCTTATTGAATTATGATTTGTTCCAGAATCCCTTCCAAATCATGATACATGACCTGTTACATGAAAAAAATGATTACATGTTGAATCCCTCTATTTATAAAGGGTTATAATCTCTAATACCATCTATATGTATTTGAGTTTATCCATCTTCTTCAAGTTATTTTTTATAAATTGTTAGTTTTTTATATTTTTTAGGATTTATAATTAGGAACTCTATATTTTACTTCTATCTAGTGATAATGTTTTTCTGGGATGGTGTTTAACCTTCAAAAGTGTTCCTATATATCATTTTTATGTATAGATTTAAAAACCATGTAGTTTATTTAAGTCCTTGTTGTGATGTTTAAAGTAATTAAGAAAGGAAATATAAGGGAGTACTTTAGAAAGAGTTATGGAGAACAAGAGGTAAGATGCTATCCAATGTTTCTTATTTATAACACGAATCAAAACCAACATTGTTTTATTGAGTCCAAGTTGTGTTATTTAACATTCGAAGATAAATATATATATATATTAGGGAACATATGAACAACATATTATAGTTTTAAATCCCTAATCCCATGTCATTAATTCTTGGTTTGATAAATCATGGATAAAAAGTCATTTGACTCACCACAAACTGATTATATAATTAGAATTCAGGTATCCCAGGATGAGTTTTTGAAACAAAAATAATGAATTATGATGCATATCTATATATCCTTCTAATATCAGGAATCAGATTCCTTGTATTGGAAATTTTTTATGTCTAATTGTGTCTTCTTTGTATTGGTTTCACACCTCATGGTGTCTTATTGACATTCTCTTCATGTAGGAGAGTCCATGTCTGACATTTTTGAAATATCATCAGTGTCTATTTTATATTTGATTACTATATTTATAAAATGGATGAAATTTATTGGTGTTAATCACATGATAAAGAAACATATACCAACATTATACCACATGATCAATATGACATGTTTGGAGGGATTTCACATGAATTGGTTGTCACATATAAGGGTCTTCATAGGATCAATGTAACACATCAAAGGTTGTCGAGTCATCGTGTATGACATGTCAGAAGAATTTGTCATGATATTGTTGATATTTCCAATATAATTCACATTATTGAAATATACATGTCAAAGTATAGTCTCATGAATCATATTACATGTTCACATAAACTTTATGAAATTTATACACACACATCTATGTTGTTCCTGAGATCAAGGTTCACATGTAAGAGAATTTTCATGTGATCAAGTGTACATGTGTGGATGAATTCATCTAGATTTGATGATATTTATATAGTACATCATGTGACATATAACACATGTGTGGCGACCTTCACTTGACTAGGATGACATTTCTATATGCTATCACATGATCTTGAATATATGTCCATGTGTTGTCACAAGATCTAGATAGGACATTTCAATCACAAATCCAAATCACATGAAACTAAACATATCCATCATCATGTAATTACTCTATCATTTTTTAGAACATTTTTCCTAAATTCCTCAATACTTTTCAAGAATTCATTTGTTTATTATTTTCATGACCATGTAAGAAAAAATAAATTCCATCGTGTGATATAGCTAGTGTCCATTAATTCATTTGTGTTATAAATATTGTGATTATTTGAAGTGTATATACATTACATATAAAAATTATATCCATTAACTAGGTTTTAAATGTTGTTAGACCTTGTAAATTCCATGTTTTTTTACTCTTTTAATATTTCCATTTCGTCTATACTCTTTTGGGCATTTTATGTACGCATGTGAGTTTTCTATTCCAAGGAGGAATTTATTAGTATTGGATCCCAAGTTTTATGCCATTTTTTTGTTCTTTATATTGTATATATGGTCTGGAGTTGGCGGAGGGGGCATCACATTACAAGATTTGAATGATTCTTTAATGGGTTATACATGGCGTCATCAATGTGTCGTATGATAAACAGTGACTCTGACAACAATTTTTCCTTTATATATATAATAGACCGATGAATTTTTAAATGGAATTCATATAATCATGTCTACATTTCATTGATCCTTCACAATATCTTGCTTACATGTATGGTAGTGTCCATTAAGAAAGAACACATGTCTGAGAGGATTTCACATCATTGATAGATACTTTTTCTAATAATTTCATGATATCAAGATGGATTTTTAGAGTTTATTTGTTATATAAATAAAAAATATAAAAGAATCCTCATGAGATCAGATTTCCTATCCAAATGTATTTCATGTGATTAAGGGTTCCTTTTCTGGTGCCTTTCATGAGATCATTCCATATTGTAAATCCACATTCATGATATCTTGGTGTCTTTAAAGTATTCATTTTCAATATTATGTTGGAATGTTAATGGTCATTCACATGATCAGAGAGATGATCCCACAAGGATCATAACATATTCTTTTACAATCTAGTATAAATTTTCCCCACAAATGGATTCCACCTTTTCGTTCATTTATTATTTATCCTACATGACTTCTGGAAGCTTCCCAAAAGTTTTCAATTTAGGAATCTCTTTATAAATAATGAATCATGTGACAATGTGAGAGCATTATCATAGATAGTCACTATTCTATTCTACTGAGTGTTGAATTATCAATGATGGATATTATGATAATGTAGGAACATTATCATAGATAGTCTCGCCACTTTCAGGTGGATCTGAAGGGGAGTCACATGATCTAACGAACATGTCATAGGAACAAATAGTAATCATGGGGGCCTATTGGTCGACATGTTTCATAATAAGAGTAACCCTTCTAGTATCATTCATATATTTATCATAATATCCAATGATTCATTTTCAATAAAAAGGATGGGTTATTAAAGTATATTCATGTGACCATTAATAGATAACATGAAGCATATGGCCATTTCATATAAAATTCACAAGGTCATTCAATCACATGTCCTCTTTCGGCCCATGGAAACCATGTTACCTATTCACCTCTTCTTCATGTATCCATGTTTCTCATTTGATTGTCTTTCATAGGGAATAATACATATTAATCTTGTATTTACATGATTGAATAACTGATGATTCTCATTTGGAGGGTGTCAACCCCCCCTCTAGTGAGTGTTGTCTTCATTGACAAGGACCCTAATATGAGAATATTAATTCCCATATGAGGCCTTCATTCTTCCTCTTATCATTTTCTCGAGAAGAATTTAATATTCTTGGGGATATTTAGTATCCCTTGATGTGCCTTATAAATAAGGTATTGAGGGATATTCTCATTCCACAAGAGACTTAAGAATGCCGGTATCTTGTTACCTGCTATATCTTATGTCATCTTCTTAATTTTACCACATAATAATAATTTCACAAGAAAAAATTTGACATATGGTTTAATATATTCAATCATGAGATCTAACCACATGACTTGTTTGTTTAAATGACTTTCTTAACCAAATTACTACCATATTTATGGAAATTTAGATGAACCATAACACTTTTTCATGGCCACATGATATCTATTAGGATTTTCCTAATCCATTGGCTCTATCATGTGATCTCTTGAACATTACACAGTTCACATGACTACCTCATAGTAACCTAATAACATGTTTTATAGTGCTTCATGTGATTAAGAGATGATCCATGGGTCATATGCTTTGTGTTACCAATATAATATCTGGTGATTGTGAATACATATGTGGATCATGTTACATTAATGATGTTGCTCATGATATAAACCTATTTTGACAAGGATCCTTTCATATCTAAGATAATATTATATTAAAGATACTATTATTTTATTGAATATATTACTGCCATTTTTCATAACCAATCAATGAAACACATAGAAGTAGGTGTGGCATGTCAAAATTCCATTTTCACATGTGTGAATATCAGTTAATGTTTATTCACATTTTCATGATAGACCAACCTCAAAGGATTTATTAGGATAATCCTTATGGAATATAATCTTCTTTAAATCCCACCACTTTGTGGGTTTGGTCTTAAAAAGGATGCTCTTATACATAAACTACAATAATCTATTGTGTCATCATCTTGGGTCCTGTAGACCCACAATACCTATAGTGAATAATGAAACTTATATTGTCCACATAATTGTTATGGAAAAGTTCTCAAATGGGTAGATGATAAATTTTATGCCAATAGAAAATGGTGGGAACCACAGTAAATATTATTTGAGAATCCATATGTATTAATTGATAATAATAAAAATCGTCAACAAACTAGATGTCGAAGGCATATCCAAAAAAATATTCCTACAATGTTGAGGCTACTTTCTAGATATTATTTGCAGAGTGCACATTTTCCAATTAGGTGTGAGAGGACATTCACGACATTTATTGAGCGGTTTAATTGGCCAGTTTTCTCTCTATGTACTTATGTAGGAACCTACTTCCAACAAATTATTCACGTAGATTTTGAGTTTCTATCGTAAAAATGGTTGCATCTATGGTAGGTGGGTGGAAGGTTGGTTTGGTCACCCTATTTTGTCCAATCAATACCACAACAAACTATATATATACTGGGTAATGGAACCACAAATAATTTCTATTCCCATTCATGTTGTATGTTTTTATATGGGGTATCTAATCAACCTCTAAAAATAATTGAGCTTTTACAACATCCATTTCTTTCATTTAAGAACTTTTTACAACGCATTGGTAGGGTGAGGCCAATCCCAACAATGGACTAGGAATTCAGGGCCTTCCTAATTCATCGAAAATACCCATATTTTAAAAAAAATATAGGATTTACACTAGTTCTATGACAAAAAATGGTTAATGAATTTTGGAGGTTTGGGATTATATGATTTCAATCCATGGGTGAATACATTCTACACGAATTGATGGTATATTTCTCTATGAAGGGTATGTTCCATCTAGTTTAGTCATCATTTTTGGTGCATTAAACCAAAATTCCCAAAAAACATTACACAGTTGGTCAAAAAATAAATTGTTTTGGGTTGATTTTTACCATGGAGGAGAATCATGATCATATCAACATTTTTTCAAAATAATTATCTGATTTTTTTTCCCAAATTTATACTACGATTTGAATCTAGTCGAATCATAATGGGAAATTTTACACATCAGTTCCCATGGATTTAAAGCATCCACTGACCAATAAATTCAATATAATTCATAGAAAGTCACTTTCTTTGAGAACACTGAAAACATTAGATATTACTTATTAGTATGTGATGAATTTACGGTCTGATTAATTAAAATTAGAAGTGTTAAGTTGCCTAGAATCATTGAGAACGGTTCTTATGACTGAATCCAGGTCTGCATAGTTAATTCCCACTAAATTTCTATAATGGATTATATCTAGGGAATAAAACTCTGATTCTATACATTTGGGGATGCTATAAGAGGAGTAGATATTTATGTATGGATTTTCTTGTGTTACTGCTTCCACATGTTTCTCCTTCGAATAACAGCACATTGAAGTTGATGATTTTCTTCAATACCTCGATACGATGATGTAAATACTAAAGGTTTGGATAAAAAACTCACATTTTTTGTAGAATATGGTGATTCCTAGATTAAAGGAGGTTTTGTGGATAAATAGGCGAATCATATCATTGATTCATTGGTAATATTATCTTTATACCATATTCATTTTGTTATATTTCCTTTATGTCTATAATGTTTTATTTTAAATTTCAATTTTTATGGAAATAAGGATAAGGATATTGATCATTCTTTATAGCCCCATATTTCTTTTGAGAGTACAAAAAATTACATGGGCAATGATCAGGGTACTGATGATTAGGACTCCTTAAGCCAAGTATCTCTTAGGAGGGTATTGATTACTATCTCAAAAGCACCACAATATACACTTCCATTGATGTTATCATCATCTACTATAACATCGTCCCCTTACATGGGACATTCCTCTAAGTGAAAAGTATAACAGACATTAATTAAAATAATTAGATCCTACTTCTCCATAATCATCAATAAGTCATCAAAATTTAAAAAAATCACTTCTGAACCATTTAATTAGCTCAATATAGTTTATCAACTATGTGGATTTCATTGAAAGATCACAAATAGGAACATACTTCCATTCTTGAGGATATGTGTTGGTTTTTTGTTTCTCCAATAAAACCTTCACCAGTGGGCCCAAACCACCAATTAGTGGAGATGGCTGACAAACTATCACTAATATGCCACACACATGTTATTGATGTTTTAGTGGTTATTCCATTTTTTCCCTCATGGGAATGTGTACATATGGGGGAGGATCATGATGATAGTTACTCTAATACTGACATATCCTTGATGGATGTGTCTTTGTGTGAGGATGTGATCTTCATCACAAACTCAAAAAATGGTTATCTTATTTTCATGTGGTATAGCACAAATTTAATCCTTTCATCCTAAAAATATAAGATAAAATTAAGAGGAAATAGAAAAAATCAGTGGTTCTACTTTTCCTCTCATCATAATAGTATGTTTCCACTTATCTTGATGATGGGGTTGGGGAGTGAGATGATTTTAGTGATGTGAACTAAAAAGGAATGTTTCCAATATTTATTACATTTGATTACTATCTAACAGAATCATTTTATTTTAACTTTTTCAAATAATATTTTTTCTCTTCTTATTATAGTTCATTGAACAAAAATATTGGATTTATGGTCCCTTATTCATTTGAAATTCCTCTGACTAATTCAACTAATCTCTATTACTTTTATATACCATCCACATCAATGGCTATCAATATGGGTCTCCCAATCATTGAATTTGGCCTATAATATATTCTTGTTCACATATTGGGAATGATTCAAAGTTAATAGTCTAGGAAACTCTATAAACTATTTTATTTGCATGTTTGCGTTGAAATTTTGACCCTAACCACAGAAAAAAATTTGGATGATCTGATGGTCTTACTAGGTAATCATAGGTATATGTTTACCTCTTCTAACAATGGGGGATTTAACTACACCACTCTTCAAGAATGATTGGAGGAATAAATTCCCATAAGAATGTGTAGGGGGTCTATTAATATATGTAATTAGTAGTAGAGGATTCTATTTCATTATAAGGATGTATTTACATGGCCTTGAATATAGACTCCCAACCGACGGTGCAAGAGATAGTGCACAAAAATGTAACCAGTTCTAGGTAGGTTAAAATTTATTAATTACAATCTGAAATTATTCATCACTAGAAATATATTTTTTGGTTGTTTCATTCTCTAAAATAAATGGAGAAAATTTTTTTGGGTAAATATGAGCTCTTTGACCTGGTGATAAGTAAACACATGATTTTTTTCTAGGTTGGAAGCATTGAAGTGGATTGTAGAGAAAGATGATGATTCTATTGAACAATTTCGTGAATCCTTGGCCTCCCTAGATAAAAAGTATATAAGGATCAAGGACTCATCTAACCACTTGATTTAATGATCCATTTTTCATGAACCATAATATATTTTTGGATTTATGGGACTGAACCTAGAATGTAAACATTCCTCCATATTTTTCACCTAATGAAAAAAATTCAAAACTAAAAAAATTCCTTGTCCATATTTATTTATATTATGATTTTGATGAAATTTCATTTACTGGATATCATATGAATCATCCTAGATACCCATCCATGGCATAAAACCATGTAAATTGAAGCACATGGATTTCAATGATTTAATCACAATAAATTTATCTTGATAGTTTTTCATGAATTCCTACTAGCATGAGATTACTTACTGATGTATTTTATAAAATTGTCACAATATCAACTAAATTAAAAGGAATTTTTTTGTGAAATATTCTTTTCAAATGGAGATACCTCTTATTTCAGCCAAACATAGTGGACTTATCTTACACAGATGTATTTTGTTAGGAACTAGTAATAATATTTATTTTATTTTGATATATTTATGTATATTTACCTAAATGTTTCCTAAATATTACATGGGTAAAGCATAGTGTAAAAGGACTTTTATTTTTCTTATGTCACCCTTTTATGAGTTTTTTTAAGAAATGTTCTTTACCTTGTTAATTTGATAAATTCTCAATAAATCATAGATCGAAAAAATTCATGTCTAAGGTGAAGAGACTTTTATTTTACCCAATGTACTCTTTTATTTTTTACAAATTAAAAATAATTTTTTCCCTTTAATTGTGTTTTTAAGGTCGTAAAAACTATACTGTTGTTGTAATTTAGTTTAGTTTTTTCTAGTTCAGACCACCTATTACTATATTTTAGGGTCTTCTAGCTTATACCATATTTTTATGGAGTTTTACCATTCACGAAGTATTGTTCTCCAATTAGTTTCATGTCATTTTTAGGTACCTTTTCAATAATGATTAACATCATGTGGTAAGGATGTCTTCTATGCATTTTAACACTACATGATAAGGGAATTTTCCATGTAGTTTAATATCATTCAGTAAGGAAGAATACTTTTTTTGTATTATTTAATTTTTTTCCATACTTGAGTGGATATTATGTTTAATTTATTTCTATGTGGAGATTATAGCACGCGAGGGACTCAAAACCCACACGGATTGTTAGAATATGGGACGTATAAATAACATGTCAAGGAGTTTGAAAATAATTAATGTGAAATAGGGTATAAATTTTGAGGATAACCACAAAATCCATAAGTTAATGAGTTACATCATAGATTTTTTGGGGATCAAAAGAACTAGAGTTATTTTCCAAAAATAAAATATGAATATAGATAGTGGGTTAGATTCCATTATGCATGGACCCCTAGGGATAACATGAATGGTCATTTAAAGTGTATCCAGACTTGTTCCCATGGTCCATGTAATATTTTTGAAGATATAATTATTATTTACAAGATATCAAATTGATAAATAAATTATATAGAAGGAATTCCTGGGATGGACCAAAACAACCTAAGAAGTTGAGCTATGTCATAATGTTTCAATGGATTATTAGGATTGGAGGTACTTTCCTACAAATAGAATACACCTCTAGTTTGTGGGTCATGGGCCTTTATGTATGAAACCATAAAGCATACATTCATTTTAAACTAGAGGGGTTCCCACTCATATCCATTTTCTGTGGGTTACATACAATTATTAAAAAATGGATGATAAAGAGTTATCTAATAATGATTCTCGAACCCTAGGTATGATCATTATTATGTTGGGATATTTGGGACCTACACCATGTGGTTTCATGTCATGGGGTGTTGGCCATAAAGAGGTATGATATTGAAATATTACATTCTTTCTTTGAGAAAGGGTACAACACATGGTGACATAATTTAAAGGATAGTGAATATGATTGAATAGTTTTGTTATATGGATTGTAAATCATTGTATATGAATATATATGTTAAATGTATTTGGAAACTGTAGGGTATAGGAAAACCATTGGTAATGGTGGAGCCAATATTCCAAACAGTTAGGATAGTAACTCCGACATTCATGGGGGCCTCTTTTAGTCCAAAAAACCCCTAGGTGTAATCTCTTTGGTATGGTGAAATTCTAATATGAAACCTTTTCAAGGTCCTTTTGGATCAGCCAATCCTAATTGATAGTTCTTTACTAGGAAGAAACAAGAGAATGGGAGATAAAAGGGCATGGGTTCTATGTGAATGATACCAACTCAAGGAATTGGTTGTATCAGCTTTGACATCAAATATATGAAGGTGGTTTATGAAATGTAATATTCAAGAATTTTTTGTGCTCCGTAAAATTTGTGTAACCTACTAGTGAACATGTTATCATGGAGGTTATATGTGAAAAATCATTACTCTAAATTTATAATAGATAGGTGGACCACCTAGAATAGCATGGATTTTAATGAGGCCATAATGTGGGCCCTATAATCTTTATTCCTTGTCTATTTGTGCTATAACTTCTGCATTAACTCTTGTGGTATAGTGTTTATTGAGTGGAGACTTGACTTTTTCTCAGAACTTCCTTTGTGGGTTTCCAACCAAAAATGTTTTATTTACCATTAAATATCATTTTCAAGGTCATTTGATTTAAATGATCAAATTATAATGTTTAAGGTCATACATCTTTGACAAGCGTGAACATAGTTTTTACTTCATAATGAAAATCAACATCATATGATGGGATTGTTACACAATATCCTAATAAAAATACACATGGTCAAGATTATTCCCACATTTTTTTGTGTAATAGATGCTAATATTGTAAAAAATTACTCATGGTTATTGGTTCCTAATAAATGATGTGAGAGAGTCATTTATATATAGTAATGAATCACTCTAATGTGATTATCTCTATTTTGTTGATGTCTTGGACCACTAAGATTAAAAATATCATCATATAGGTCCAAGATGCTTCTATTTGGTCTTTATAAAACCCTTATGTAGATCCACATGTATAATGGTCAAAAAATAGATAATTTTTCATTTCTAGGGGCCATTAAAGTACTAAAAAACATGTATCACTAAATATATAATGTTTTATTTATTGGTTGAGGTGAATAAATGATTATGGAAGAACCCCATATTCTGGTTGAAGTCAGATTAGCACATGTGGTCAATTGATAATGATTGATGGTATTTACATTTTATCATCATTTAGCGGTGGTGTATCTAGCGAGTAATTTAACATCAGGAAATAAGAACATTTTCCTTGATGTTTATTATTATAAGGTAAGGATGTAGGAACCACCCATAAATTATGAATGATTTACTTGGGGATAATTTTCAATGATTAGGGTAATGTATATATAGGAAATAAAAATAATCCAATAACATGTTTATTGATGGGTAGACTTATATTGGATCCCCTCCACTATAGATCTATCACACATGAAAAAAATCCAAGCATATATTTAACTCATGCACAGGTAGAGTGAGTCATTATGATGATGACCTCTGTAAAGAGTGGTACATTAAATTTTCAGGGCTTGGCATCCCTAAGTTTCTCTATCTATATTATAAGGGAAGGATTCAATCCATTCTAAAATTATTTAAGGATATCTCTCCATATAGATCATACACATATGTAGAAGATATGATTGAGAGTGATGTAGAACCATGGTTAGGCCTAAAATGGAGGTTCCACATTTCAAAACATATATTGTGGTTGTATGATTCAAGTCACACGTAGTTATCTGATAGTTCCCCTCATTGGTCTAGCACATGGGTACGGGGTTAATTTTTGTCATTCAGTATTTTGTGGTTGAACTTGGTATTGGAGACTCAGTCCTAACGAAATATCCTACAAAAATTAGTATAATTTCACATGTAGTTCATGTATAAATGTTCCATGTGAAAATTAAACCATGTGCAGGGAGGGGGACATTTTTGCATTGTTGATGGACACAGGAATGAATGTATGTGAATTAATGTATATCATATGGTAATATGATTCAAGACACCTGTATTTATTGAACCGAATACTCTCCATGTTGGTCTGACCCACATGTAGAGGGGTTTAAATTTTATATTTATGTTGTGGATGGAACAATTATTTGAGATATGGGTGTCATTACATATCATGTGATGGAAATAGTCAAGACACATATTGTTTTAGAATGAAAAACTGTCCATGATGTTCTGAGACATACGTAGAGGGGGAATGTTATAAATTTATATTTTAGGTATACCAAATATTAGAGATCCATATATAACTATGTATCATGTGATGGAAACAATAAATCCACGTATAGTTCCTGAATATCAATATTCATTATTTGGATATAACTCAAACACAGGGACAAGAATACTTAATTTTTCATTCTCACATATCTATCTCATGTTGAGTTTTTCATCAATTAAGTAATGATTGTCATCATGATTAATTTCATGTTTTAAGGATGTCTTCCTGAAATTTAAACATTATACGGTGATGATGAATTCTGTGAAGTTAAATTTTGTGAGATAAGGTTGAAAAATATGGTTTAGTTTATAATCCTCCTGATTAGACTTGGGTAACTATTTAGTGTATAGTTTTGCTGCCATGATTTTTTCTAGGAAATTTAATTTCATGTGTTAGGTAAGTCTTATGTGTATTTTAACATCATGTAGTGAGTACAACATCTATGTAATTTAATTCCATTTTATAAGGATGAAAGATGTTGTGACGCTTAAACTCTTACTTAGAATATTTATAATGTGTTTTTTAGAGTCATTATATAACGAAATTTCTCATGAATTTTAAGGTAATGTAGTAGGGTTATTTTTTTTGTATTTTGATATCATATGGCGAGGATGAGTTCCATTTAGTTTGAAATAATTATGTTAGGGTGAAAATAGCTTTTATGTTTAATTTCATTATTCCAAGAATTGTTATGTTGTCACTTTAGAGATTTGATACTAAGATATTTGACTTGAACATTCATTTTAGGTTGAATAGATTATTCCCATGAAGTATAACAACATGTGGTGTGGATAAATTGTTTTTGGTTTAACATCACATCTCATGGAATAAAAAGTTTTTGTAGTTTATTGTAATCATTCCAGGACTTGGGATGCTCTTCTGTTTAGAGTCTTACAACCAGGAATTTTTTAATGAAGTTTAAAATCAGGAAATACGAATTTCTTCTATGTAGTTAAACATTATTATGTGAAGATGATGTCTATAAAATTTAACATCATATGTTAAGGATGAATTAAAATTACAATTTAAGGACTTTCTTAGAAGACACGAGGCGATGTGAATTTTATAGACTTTCTTAAATGAATTTTTCCATGTAATTTATCTTCATGAGGTTAGTCCATAAGATTCATAATGAAATCTATAAAAAAAGTAGTTCTATAGAAAACTTACATTGGTGTAGGGGTAACATTATTACCATCCAATTATCCAATTAGAAACTTCATTCGAATATAATTTTAGTATGATGTAAGACCCTTCCTATTTGGGTTCTTTTTTTGGAGGCTTCTTTCTTGGTATCATTGGAGTATTGAGATCAAATACCAGTTCTCCTTTAAATAATTATTAGAGGCTAGATATATTATTGAATTTTAAATTGATCCTATTATGAATTGAATTGAGGATGTGTATTATAGGAATTTTGTTTTATCGATTCATTATAGTTCATCCATCCACTTTTGTGATTTACCTTCATCTAAGAGTCGTCTATGGATACCTATTTACAGTTATAGAAATTGGTATTATATGTGAAAAATGATTCCATTTCATACACCAATAAATATGGGGTTACTAGTGTAGTGATGAATATGGTGAAACAGTAGGCCCATAAAGCATGATGGAGATTTTCTTTCTAAAAATTATTTTCATTATACACCATTTTATCTCGTATATTTAATAATCTTATTTAATCTTATATTATTCAATTTTTGTTTCATGATATCAAGTTGAATGGTTGGATTTTATTTTATAGGACTAATAAAATTACTTCAATTTGGTAGAATATATGTCTGTATTGTCGTCCCTCAATATCATGTGATAGACTAAAAATATGATTACTATATTGAACTTTATCAGGTTAATGATATTCTAATATTTCCCTTTCATGATGGTTATTTCCTAATCCCATTTTCAAAATAATATGGTAGTAGTAAGTATATACTTAAATTCTGTAGTTGTTTCTAATGGATATATTGCCACAACATTCATTCCCCATTTGGAATAATTCCATGAATATTTAGATGTATATAGCCACCATTGGGGTGATGGATGGGGTATTTTTGAACTTTACATGCATGAAATTTCATGGAGAATTTTACACAATATTATATCAATTGTTTTAGTAGAAACAATTCCTTATAATTTGGTTGGAGAGTCTGGTCCCAGACTGAAGAGAATCATAGTATCATTCATGGACATATTCCATTATGGATGAAATGTATCCTTCTTATATGAATTTGAGAAGGATTCTATCAAATTAATGTTTTAGAGAGAGTTTTAATCATTTATCCCACATTTAAGGGAAATTTTTTCTACCCAACATTGTGTATATTCCCTTTCAAACTACTCTAATTAGAGTATACCATTTTTTTGGTAATAGACTATGGGATACATCCATCAAGGGTTTGAAATCAGTTCATCAATATTGGGGACCATGTTGGGATGATTGGTTTCCACCAATTCATAAATGATGGTTTTTCAGACCATCCTTCATTATGTGGAGTAGAAAATCATGTCTTTTTGATAGAGTTCTTCTTTGAGGTAGTTAATTAGCATGATAATTTTTTGATTTAGGTTCATAAAGAAATTTTGATTCAGAGGGGAATTATTTTATCAATCCTTTAACATAAACAATTGAGGGTTTCCAACCATTCCTTCTTGATGGAATATTCCTAACTGAATTTTTTTATCAATAGTATTGAATCCCATTTGAAACATAGGTGGGATATTTTTAGTTTTAGGGATCACTCTAATTGTTATTCTACAATAATATCTCATACCGTTCATGTCACAAAAAGAAAACTATAGTAAAATCACTGGATGGTTTCCTTGAGGCACATCCCTCCACAGAAACCACACCAGTAAACATTAAACTTCTATAGGAATATTTTTTCTATTCCCATGACACTACCCAAACTTGGGAGATATATTTTGATTTATCCTACAAAATTATTATTATAAATAAGTTGTAAAACCCAAATATTAATGGGGTACTTATAGGGATTTTATTTGTTTCCCAAAATAAATAATCATTTCACTACTCATTCTAATTATATTAATGTTGTACTAATAATGAGGTAGAAAAAATCCCTCAATTATGGCTTAAAAATCAAAATTACTTATCAATATAAGAAAAAAATATATATACATAATTTAGAAAATACGATATACCAAGTGGACTTCATATTTCTATATGTAATGTATCATCTCGATCATTGTAATGTTTAGTGCAGGGTAGTTTTTCATGACATTAGAATACCAGGTCATAATACCTATAATTGTTTAAATTAGTTAGTTCAAGATATTTTATGACTATACATAATTTTCCTCTGTGGATAAACCACCGATAAATCATTACATGGAGGCCGCATATAAGATAATTATATTTCCCTCTACGAGAGTCAACATTACTAGAGGTTTCATTAAGTAGTTTTTTATATTCTCACATGTTTATTATCATTCCTCCTCCCATTGGTAGTTAACTATCTTCTTCATTAACATGGTATTGGAGATATATTTTTGAGTGTGGTTAGCGATTAAATGTTTAATTTATATGATGTCCTCTTTGATCCACCAAAGTTGCTTGAGATTTGGGGGATGTGATATTGTTATGATTTAACATGTATTTTCTAGGCGGACCTCAATTTCATGGTGTCATTCCACAAATAAAATAAATCTAACTAATATTACATTGAAAGAACTCTTTCAGGGATTCATCTTCAGAATGTGTTGATACTACATACTGATGATTTTTTGAAGATCTGCAAAATGAGCTTATTATTGTTAAAAAAATTAAAAAACAATTCACCAAAATAACATTCCTCTATTCTTCCTAATAAGGAATTAAATATACGAATCACAGAGAATTGGAACACATTACAAGTCATGTTTAATCTAAATGGAATGACCCAATATCTAAATATCCAATGAGGTTCTCTGAAGGTAGTGTATTCCTCATTATTGTTGGACATATTTATCTGATTATACCCTAAATACCAATCAATGACGTAAAGGTTATTAAAGCTAGTAGTTTCATTGATCCAAATATAATTGGCCGATAGTGAAAAATTTAACTTCGTTTAGTTTTGATTTTTATTTCTAAAATTCAACCACATCCAAATCTTCCCATTAATTTCTGTTATGAGAATGATATTGTTGAGACATTTCGGATACTGATCATCTTGGAAAATGTTATAGTTGATTAATTTTTCAAAAAATTATTCTACATTAGTCAAAGGATATGTGTTCATCCTTGTGAAATCATTCTTTAATCATTTATATTCATCAGATAACCCTAGGTGATGTGTATCCACATTGGGGTTCAACCCAAGAATTTATTTTTAATTATAGATCAAATGTATCAATGTTTATTTGGAAAAACAATATGTATCTTCTTCTATAGATACATGTCGTAAATAATTAATGTATGTTATGGGTATTTTATTGATCTTATATTTACTTTTCTGAGCTCATCGATCATGGTGGAAAAACATTGCTCAAATACAAGAGGGATGTTCGTAATTTAATCCTCTTCTTATCCCATCTCCAAGTGAATGGATGAATATTTAGATATGGTGGGTGTCTAGGGGAATCAATATAACTGTCTACATAGGTAATTGCATGGGAAGAGACAATATAATCTTGAACATTTGGATAAATCCTAAGGACATGTACAATATAGAAATATTTTATTAAATATTCAACCAAAATCAGGTATATTGATAGAATATAGTTACTATCGAGCATACTCTATTTATTCTTAGGGGTGGTCCCAAAACCATTGGGGGATGTGACCAACATATAATCCTCAACTGATTATTTTTTTACTTCATTTTTCTAAATTCCTACCTTAATATATATGGATTCATAAGATTATAATGGTGGACTGTCACCATGTATTATTCTATCATTCCCATAGATATTTCATTTCATATTCTAATTAAAAATTTTAAGTACCACTATGTTTCTATGAATCATGTATTTCGTAGTAAGAAATTACACCCTATGTCTTATTTTATAACAATTAACTCAACAATATAATTGAGATAAAAAAGGTCATTGATCTTGATCATCCCAATAGTCCTTTACTTGGTCTTATCACACCATTTTTTGGTTAGATATGTTGGAGATATTTCTAAATCAATATATCCAAAATATAGAAGGTTTGGAATCTAGATGAAGTTGATCTCATTTCCATTTTCAATCAGAACCCTACAGATGTTGACATTGTTGAGTTTTTCTAAAACATACTAGGGTCTAATATTTAACTATATAACTTATTTGTGATCATGTTATATGAACTAGATGGTGAAATAAAATTTTGATGTCATTGTATCTACTAGATAATCCTTAGATGAAAAACTTATGTCCCAAAATCATATGGATTGTAGAGGGATTCAATGAGTTCTACTCTCAGTTATTTTAAAATATAGATAGAATATAGGATTGTGAGCTTGGCTAGAACAATATCCAACTATTTCAAAATGGTATAAATTTTTGTCGTATACACCTAGAATAGTTTGGTTTCTTCTAATTATATGGATTAGTATTTGAGAAGTTTTATATAGATGGTACCAGTTATTGAAAATATGTTTAGGCATAATCTGAAACCTATGGCATGGGTTGCATCAGGCTGCCACTTTCTCTAGGATGATAAGGTAATCACACCCCTACCATCTGGTTATGTAAGATAACTGGGATTAGAAGAAATTTGGAGTTATATGAATCATATTTTTGATTATAGTGGTCTTTTTGTAATTCAATCCCATCATTCTTTGATTTATATATGTTCTTCATGGGTACTTCAGCAAAATATTGTCTTCCACCACACCTGCGATATATGCTATATCCTTATATTTTTCCTCAGGGGCCTCCAACTCCTTGTCTAGGTATTGGGAATACATACATATAGGTGTATTCATAATCGAGGAAGTTATATGTTAATTTAATTACACTAATAAGAAAACATTATATCTTCATTAGATGAGGGTTATATTAGGTGGGGTTCATCAAAACCTCTCGATGTTGAATGAATAAATGTCATCAAGAGTCAAAAAAATTGAGAGCAAAATTTGACTCTCTCTATTATGTATTTTCCTTTCTATGAAGATTATATACACCATTATTATGTGCATTTAATGTCTACTTCCTAGTTTATGGGATTGTTTTTGGTTTTTTAAGATCTCCTCTTAGGGTGTAATGAGCTCAACCAACTATATTTTTTGTAATCCATTTATCGTTATTTATTCTATGTGTGGTCAAAACATCATTCCAATCACCCTAATCTTCTGGTGGAGGGATTTTTAATTGGATTACATATTTTGGGGAATTCTACATCACCACCTATCCAAGGACAACCATGCATTGTCGAATTTATTTTAAGATAAACCAATCCTATATGGAGTGACCCATACTTTAATAGATAGATCAGAAGTCATGTTGATTATTGATATTAATCTTATTAGGTACCCTGGGTTCTGGTATCATAAGAAGATTACATTCCATGGTTTCGAGTAATAAACTAATGACATTATCATTTTAGAATTAGTAAACATTATTCATCCATTCCTCAAATCATGAGAGACCCTTCAATCTTTTTACTTAATATCGATTTTGATTTTTATACTAATGCAAATTGACAGGAGACACTCGACGATTTGTAGCATGCTGGGGTGGTTGAATGGGAACTACTTCTAAAATGAGGGTGGAATTATTAGTTTCTTCTTTACCAATCCCATTTCCCTTAAAAAATGTGTATTGGATGAGGTTTAGATTTGTTTAAATGAATGGAATTTTATAGGGGTTTTTCCATTTCTAGAAAAATGACAATCTATATGGATACTAAACCATGATGAATAGTTATTGAAGATTATCTCAAATGTTTTCCTCACATATTTCCAAAATGTACTCTTGCGAGAGGCGGATGCTGAGTTAACATGTAAAACCCTTCCATCTAGTGATGTGGTCTCAAACCACTAATTTCTCATTATTTTTCAATTTTTGGGGATGATAATTGAAATTTTACGTTGTATAGATCTGACTTGACAAATTATTCTATGATCAAGGACTTCCCATCCCAAAATGGATCCGGCTAGAACACAGTTATAATAAAAAAAATGAAGGACCAGTTATTGTTTAGACCAAAAATATCAGTTTTTTTACCTCTTTCTGATATCAAGTGCCTATAATTGGGATCTATCAAGACATACATTGTATGAGATGATTTTCTGGATCTGTAGCACTGTTAATTTTTATGAGGATAGGATATAAAAAATTAGGTGGGGTAATATTCAATACACCCATTAAAGATAAAGATTATTATTTTGAAACATAGGAGTGTTCCCCTCTTCAATGGAATTTATTCGAGTAAAAAGGGATTCAGTGGAGTTGAGAAGTTTTGGAGGTAACAATGTATAGAAATCTAACCATATACAATGAGTGGGACATGAATGATGATGTGTCTTTATTTTAATATCCTGATGATTCTCAACCTATACTAGGAATGAATGATCAGCCCAATAGAGGATAGGTTATCTTCACTATCAATGAATATTGTAATAATCCACAACATCCTTCTTTAATATTATAGTTTCCTAGATCTAGATCTAGTTTGATTCATTGATTCCACCATTAAAATTATATTATGTATCTTTGTATGTATGGGATGAGGAAGATCAGTCTCTATCTGAAGAAAATGCCCAATGAGAATGTTTTCTGTAAGTAGTTTGTAATGTCCCTCATTCTGACACTTTCACACATGGCCAAAATGGGTTGGTTATTAGTCATCAAGCACACCAACCCATATGGAAGTGTCTACCGAATTATAGTGGGGGAGTTATATGTATAGTGGGGATATTATACCCCATGGTATAGTGTACAATATAGTGGAATAATATAGAATAATAAATATCTGAGTAACTATAAAATAGTGGAAATAATATAATAAGAAAATGGGAAAATGATATGAGGAACCAATAAACCAATAATAATCGATCATGTAATGAAAATATGAGATGTATTTAAATGTAGAACTGAAAATAGTACAAATAAAATAATCAGTTAACACAAAATAGTCTCAGTGAACCTAGTCTAGAACCCTAGGTTAGTCCAATCTAAAAACTTTATCCCATCCATTAAGTGAAAAAATCAGCTAAAATTTCCCTATAACTAGTCCAATATTCCATCAATATTGTCTACTCCAAGACTAAATGGCGTATTTAATATATTGTGACTAAAAATATGTACATTGAAACCACTTTTTCCACACATATGCTGGGGTGGAGAAGTTCCAAGTTTTCTTGTCTGGGTGATTCCCTATAAGACATATGAGTCGTGTAATTGTCTCTAAGACTTTGGGCCTTGTAAGGGTTCCACCTCACCCCTTGAAAGGTGGATTTTTAAAATAATAAAAAATGAAGGCATTCCGGCCATTCTGACTAAAAACAATACATCAATCAATCTTCTTTTGTACCATATCGGAATGCCTATGAGCATGTAATACAACCATGAAATATATATCCCAAAATGATGGAATAATGAATCAATGTGGTTGATCCCTATGTATAATCATTGCAAACAATTGGAAATGAACTATATAATAAAAATTCATCATGTATTACTGTGCCTATCTTTATATATAACATTTCATCATGTATCACTAGGTAGAAAATTCTATATAATTTTTCATCATATATAATAGTTTATGTCCCATTATATAAAAATTTCAACATGGGTCTAGGCATAGCCCCCTCAATATAAGAATTACAGAATGATATTAGTTATATCCCTCTCTATATGAGCCTTAAAACAAGAATGAAAAATCATGTCACTATAAAAAGGATGTCACAATATAAAATCATAGTCCTCAATGGTTAATTATGAAAATTAAAATTTTCTATTTGATTATATATCAATTTATCATCAACAACATCAATAAAAAATAATCCAATTACCTAGGGATTCTATGGAAATAAATTACCTAAGGAATAATGTTATGAAAACACAATTAATTCATTAGCCATATTCTTATTACTCAAAGTTGTTCCAACCCAATGGGTAGCCATAACAAAGTCACAACGATCACTGAATCATAATTGATCCAATCAATATTTCAATCCATGATTTAAAAAAATAAACCATTATTAAAATTAAAGTTCATGTTTTATTGAAACAATAACAATATTTATTATATTTAAAAATTAAACAAACCATAGGGTTCAGTTCAGACTCTCTTCCATTTTCTATTGATTAAAAAACACTTCCTACCAGAATATCCCAAAAGAGTAATGGTGATGAAGATCAATAAATATAACCTTGATCACATATAATCAAGGTTAAAACAAATCTGACAATGCTCTAAATATTTTCATCGTAATTATAAAGAAATAAAAATCTCATGTAAAACCAAAGAAAAACAACTCACCATAAAGGAGATGCAAAAATTAAATTTCTAGAAAGGAGGGAAGGGATTCAAAATCTCTAGGAACACCTTAGGTTTGAAGAGGATGAAAGGATACACCCAAATAATGAGGATAATCTAATTCACAAATGAATTAAAACCTAATGGGATGGTACATACATGGTGTGTAACTCTTTCATATAATGTATTTTTCTATTATTTTAATATTCCATGAAACACAACACTGCTATTTTATATTTAAACATGCTATACTTCTTCATGATGTGAGTGGTTTACATAATGTGTAACCACTTCATGGCCTATAATGATTCGTAACATATTCCAATGAATTTACAAATTGTGTAACACGTTCATGAAATTTATATTTAAAGGGTCCACTTCTCAAACCAATTAATGGATAATAGATCCAAAAACCACAAAACCAATCCAAACCATAGAAAACCCTCTTAATCTGATTCCAATACATTAATAGCAAGACTCCATCAATTCAAAGAAAACAAAAACCCTTGATCATTAGCTTATTTTCTTCAACAAGGGATATCTCTCACCGAACAAGACTCAACCCCCAAGGTCCTATGTAAATCTCGAAGAGGATTGAACATGGAAATATATGGCACCTAACATATTCTCCATAATATAACATCATATCCCTAATTATTTCCAAAAATAAATGTAGTGTGTTGGTGAATATTTTTATCCAGAGTTCTCACATATTTGAACCCCTTTCGTTCTATTCCTCCTCATTAACAAGACCATACTACCATTGCACTCGATCCAGAGTTATAGTCTTACCCCATAGATACTTCTCATATTGGTCCATATTCTGTATCAGATACTCTTTAAAGGAATTATTTGTATAAATCTCAACATCCTCAAAGTTTCCCACATTAGAAGTATTGAGATTATATCTATTCTGCTATGACACAAGAAGAATGTCCTTCATGGAACCATATCATTGGAGATGGACTAATTTGTATGAAACTATACTGACCCTATCCTCTGACTCAAATGGAATAACAAACCATGGTGATATCTTTCCATTTTCCATATGTGGCGATTCCCTAAATTGTGTGACATACAATGGAAAAATGATGATCTACCTCATACTATAGAGGTTATAATCAATAGTCTACCAATTATTTCATCCTAATTTCTACTATTGCCAACTGCCTTCTGGTCAACATAACATACATAGACTACTCATTTACAAGACATGGCCCAACAAGCACTAACACACCTGTCTTAAACCATCATCGAGGGAAACAAAACAGCCTATGATATAAATCCACAAATGGATCCATCAATATTGAATTTGATTATCTATTATTATATGGAAACTCAACAAGTTGCATTTTCATATTCAATGAACCACAAAGATCCAAAACATAATCTCATAACATATCATTCAATTCCTGGATAGTCACATGGATTTATTGCCAGACTAAGGATGATAGGTTATATTACAACCCTTATCATTATTACACATTAATACATGTTTTATTAAGTAAAATGAAACTTAATACAACCCAGAAGATTGAATGTCCTAGTTTCTTTGGGAAATTAGGTACATGACATAAAAACAAAATCATGAAAAGAAACATATTTATTTAAATCATCTTTAACATGACCAAAACATTATTTCATACTTCAGACTGCATGTGATAAACTGAGGAAAAACATAATAAAGGAGTGAGTTATAAAACCTAGCAAGGGAATAAACAAGTTATAAAATGGGGAAGAAAATATATGTTATAAAAGAAGAATATCAATGGGGCATAAATGGAACATGAATAATAAGGCATGATATAGCTCCATAACTATAACATGGGAAATGTGGAAACAAAATAAAACACTATATCATAAATATAGCTTAATGATAAACCCCCAAGACTTCAGGGTAGACAATGTCTCATAAATGAATCAGGTAAACCCCTACAATAACAAACCATATCATGATACTATACAATACCCAAAGCATTGGAGCACTATTAAGGCACACCCTTCCTAATAATTTTGTTATCATGCTTATGTTTGTAACATTGTTCATATAACATGAATTAATTGAAAATAATAATTTATACAATGATCAATTAATGTAAAATAAATGCAAGTATGTCTAATATAAATAATTATATGTGCATAAAGGTGAATACCCTTGATATATAAATGGGTATAGTTATTAATATGCAATTATTTTGGCATCAAAAATTGCTTTACAATTTGGAAAGTATAACAATGTCATATAGAATTTTATAAAATTTACTGATGAGAGCGAAACGGGTATATAATAATATATACATGGAATAGAAAGTAATAGAGACAAGGATAAACATTCCCCAACATATTTAATTGGAAATATAAGGCCTATAACTTTAATGAAACTTGTTTAATAAAGGATCAATGAAGAAGCACTTACAAAATTTTCCAGGGTAACAGGTGTATATAAATGTTATTATGAGGATTATGTGATAGTGAAAGAGAATATAGTCATATATAAATAAAATTGTAATCAATGGGTCTATTTATAAATGTATCCCAATATAGGAAAAATGTAATTTAAAATACATAACATAAAAGTGGTGCTTGATAATGGAGGAGGGTGGAAGATTCCTTGAAGAATTTCTACATAGTAATGGGTGTACATAAGGTTTTATAAGATTTATAAATGATAGTGAAAGGGGATCCCATAATTTGAAAATAAAATTCATAGAAAGGGGAATACGTAAGTATTTATCTCAACTTAACCTAGTGGAAACTAAAATGCATATCATAAATGAAATGCTAGAATTTTAAGAGGACAAGGAGAATCCATTACTTGAATGTGTGACACTAAATTATTGGGAGGGGATTCTTGAAAGGTTGAGGCATATTATGAGGAATCTATGGAGTAGGGGATCGAGTGTGGTCATGCTAAAAAAGTTATAGTGAATTTAAATGGGATCATGGGTGGGTGTATATAAGAAATGAGGGGGATTTAATTATTAATTGGGTTTTGGACACTTCCTAATAAAACATTAAGAAACACATAACCTCCCTAGTTTCCCCCCATGTTTTATGGAAAATGAGATAGGATTACATTATTTTATATGTAAAATGTTTGATGATAATTAAATAATACCCTTGATTATATGGAAGTGAGTTACACTCTTAGTGTAAATATTATAAAATATTAAAATATATTATATGTCATAGAGGATTCATTAAGGCTTTATGAAATAAATCAAATAAACATAAAATTACATTATTTTAAATGGAAACTTATATTTAGATGATTTTTCATTTTATATTAATTGTTACATCTCTATTTTTTCTTTATGAAGTCATAAAACACACAGTATACTTATACTGTATTTAATTTTTATCAAAAAAATTTATTATCTTAGAAAATTATGACTAATTCCCCATTAGATAAATTTAATTTACCAATTTAAAAAATATTATTATTTTTCTCTAAATATCTATCTAAATATTGGAATTTTTTCTTTTAAAAATAAAAATAAAAATATATTGAAAATTAACGGGATTGGACAATAAATTTTTTCGAACCTTAATAAAAATTATATTTGAATTCCACAAAATTCTGTGATCTTTTATATTTAATAAATGAAATTTAATAATTGTATTTTTTTAATTTTATTTATTTAAAAAATCAATTAATTCATCAAAAAACATATCTTAATTGAATTTGAATATAAACTAAAAACATAATTTGTGTTATAAAAATTATTAAAAAATTAAAAAATGTTTGGATGTAAATATATTCATTAAAAAATTGTGTACATATTTAAATTTCTTGGGTTTTGGTACATATCCCTTCATTAAACCATCATAATCCTTAAGAGTATTGTAAGTGATGGTCGGGCTTTCCTGGAGTCATTCAGTGAACATGGTTTGGGTCATGGTCTTGAGGAGGTTTAACTTATCTTGTAAGTTTTTTTTCTCAAGTATAAGTTATTGGATATCATATTAAGATTTGTATAGGTAAAATCCCAGAAATTATATATCCCTTGGAATATTTGATAAATGGGATTCATTGGGTATGATCCTACTGGTCGAGGCCATCACATCCTATGTTTGTGCCAAGGTGATTTGTTAAAACCATATATTTATACTAGTCATGTGAACACTATTTTATGGCTATATTATCAATATAAAATATTATCAATTCCATTTAAATCCAATATTATTAAATTTTAAAATTAGTTCATGATATTTCAATTTGATTAAATAAAAAATGCAGAATTTTATTCATAATAGTTCAGGTCATTACAATATTCCCCATTTATATATTTTGTCCTAGAAATTTCCTTTTCGCACACTAAAACAGATGAGGGTAACTCTGATTCATCACCTTCCTAGGTTCCCTCATTGCTTCCTCAAACTTTTGGTTTATCCAAAACACTTTGATGAATGGAATTGTCTTATTCTGCAGGAAGTCTTCTCTATGATCTATGATCTACACCATATGCTCTTCATAATAAAAGATCATCCTCTAATAGAACCACCTCTATATTTTTTTCATGTGAGGGTATGGTATATAATTTCCTATGATGGATACATGGATTACAACATGTACTTAAGACAGTTTTGGTTGAAGTACTAGTCAATAGTCCACTACTCTTATGTGATCAAGGGTCTCAAAAGGGTCTATGTACCTTGGAATAAGCATTACCGTATTCCAATATCTCATCAATATTTTCTATGGATATATCTGGAGGAATAACATGTATCTAGAAACAAACTCTAGGTGGCATCGATGATTTCATCGTAGATTTTTTTTTCAACTCTATGAATATTTGATGTGTATCTGGATTATCTTAACCATCCCCACTATTTTATCATCAATCACAGGACCAAGAAGTTTTTGTTACCCAAACTCATCCAAACATGTCATTGTTTTCACCTCTTTTTATAATGGAATTCATAGAGAGAAATTCAGATAATTTTGTGGAAACTGTAGTTTTAAGGGAAATATTATAAAATAATATGCTGGCCCCACCCATTATTGAAGCATATTGAGAAATATCTCAATATGTACCCATGGGTTTGGATAGTCAAAAAATATTAGACATCAGTTTGAGTGTAATAACCATAGTGAATATCAACATAGTGTTGGGAGAATGTTGTATATTTATCCAAAACATATACATGAATTTTGGATCTCGATTTGACACAACTAATAGTGGTAATCCACAAATCCATACCAAACATCTGATGTATATCGAGGACATCTGATTTGGTAAGAAAACTTCTCGAATTGTAATGAAGTGTTATGTCTTTGTAAGATGATCCAGAACAATCCAGATTGCATTATTTTCATTGGATGTCTTTGGAAATCTAGTGACAATTTCCATGGTGATGTTTTCTCATTTCTATATTGGTATGGTTAATGGTTTAATTTTCCCTTTAGACATCTTCTATTCAGTCTTCACTTGCTGACATACCAGGAACTTTGATGTATATTTTGTAATCTATTTCTTTATGTTTTCCCACTAATAGTTCTCTCAGAGATATCGATATGTCTTTGTGTTTCCTTGGTTAATTGTGAAGGTCAAACATTGTGAATTGTCCAATAGTTCCATTTTTAACATAGGATTTGATAGAGCACATAGTCCTAACCCAAATCTCACAATTCCTTCTTTATTAACACTACACTATGAGGATTTCACATTTCTTATAGTTTCCACATTTATCAACATTCCCATATCATATTTTTCATAATCCTTTACCATTTTATGATTATATATGTTTGGGAAATAATCTATGAGAAGATTAATGATGGTCCATTATTTAGGATCCTCAGGTCCATCCTCTTAAAATCTAAGAATAAAATATCCTTCAAAATTATCATTGATAGAATTTATGGATTGTTTCAACATAGACCATCTTCATATTTCTTCCCATTAATAGTACGGTAGTTGATTGAGGAGTTTTAGAACATGAGTATCTATAACCATATTCATTGTTACATATTAATCTCTTTCTGTGTGAATATTTGTTTAAGTATTTTGTGATACTTATATATTTCACACTTCACCCGAAAGCCATTATGCCCCCAAATTTTTAAACCGAAGACCACCGATTCCAACTCCAGATGATGTGTAGGATATTTTTTTCTCAAGAATATTAAATTTACTTGAGACATAGGCAACGAGTTTTTCATTTTCAATCACCTCACATCCCAATAAATTCTTTAAAGCATCATTGAAAATTATTAAAATCTCCCCACTTCTAGGTAGTATGGGCACATGGGAAGTGATAAGTCTCCTTTTCAAATCCATGATTCTTTCTTCACCGTCATCATTACAAGAATACTTGACTCCCATTAATGTTATCTTGGATATATGTTTTTATAATCATGAAATATTTCTCACAAATCAGAGATAATATACATCTATTCCAAAGAAACTACCAATATCTATCAAGGATTTTGGCCTCAACTATCCCTAAATTGAGATTTCTTTGAAGGGTCCAAAAATATCCCATTTCTTCTGATGATATGCCCCAAAAATAATACTTAATTCAACCAAAACACACACTTACTCTACTTTACATAGATATTACACTATCTCATGGTATTTAAAACAATTTTAACACCCCAAGCTTCCATGGTACACTTCTCTTTGAAAAATAAAATAGCTTGCATCGTGTGAAACTTTGAGTCCTAACACACCACGACTAATCAAACTAGCCATTTAAAAAGTAGTTAATAATAGTAATACCCACTTTTTGAAATTTTAAAAATTTTATTTTTCAAAATGTACTTTAATTTTTTATTTGGAATATTAAAATTAGCTTATAATTTTTGATATTTTTATGAAAAATTTCATTTTTTGATGAATAGAGAAAAAAATTGTGTTATTGTTTAAAAACTGAATTTTTATTTGAATAATTATTTTTTAATTTAATTTTTTTTTTTAATTTTTAATAGATATATATCACCTATATTATTCAAATGTAATTCATTGGAGTCATTTTATAATAAGAAAAGATATATAAAATTTTATATAACTTTTAACGTCTTTTACCCACCTTCTAGGCATATTTGCAAATCTACATAAAAAGTAGTTTTATAGTTTCTATAAATTAAATTTCAAAAATCATAGAAACACGGTTGACATCAGTACATAAAATGTGGTTCAATATGATGTAAATAATTTTTTTGTGAATATTAACTTTTGAATTTTATTTACCACAGTAAAAAAGAAAATATGGTAATTAATGGTAAAATTGATTTTATAATTACCCCACCACATGTAAAAATTCTATTAGATAACGGTATTTTGACCAAAATCAACCATACGAATAAAATATGATCATTTTAATTCACTTGTATTTGATTTGAACATTTTTTATATTTTATTTAAAGAAGTGTTAAAAGTGTAAAATTCAAATTTTAATAAAAAATACATTTTTAAAATAGAGTTATACATAAGATAAATTTGACAATAATGATTAAATGCAAAGATAAAAACATTTCCTATATCATGGAATTTTATTTATAATTTTTAGACGTTAAATAATTAAATTTATTTGTGACCAATGATGAAACAATAATTACCTTATTAATGAATGATTAAAATAATTGATATCATAAATATTAAAATACACGTTAATTAAAACTTTTGATTCCATACACTAATTTTATAGGTGAATATTACATATTAGTTTTGATTCAATGTATTGGTTTTGATTTAATTAGGTTTTTATAACTTTCAAAAAAACCAAACCCTAAATTGTGTCAAAAATTGAAATAAATGGGTTTTTAAAACTAATACTATTTTATTAAATGATATAATATTTTTAAAAATATATGATTCGACCAAAATACTTATATAAGAATATTTATATGTCATTAATTAACCACATGAGTTTTTATTGGAATTTTATAGTATGTTTATTAACCATGTAATATAAAAATACATGAAGATAGGGTAAAAGTTAAACTATTTAACTAAGAGTTAAATCTAAAAGATAAGGTTAATAAGGTGAACTAAACTTGTATAAAACCTATTGGTTGAGATTATTTCGACACATACCCACCTTATCCATGAAATAAATCCATTTTTAGCTATTATAAACTGAAAATTATTTTATAATAAATTAATATTTCAAGCATTTCTGAAAGTTCCCCTCACCTCCCTTATAAAAGGGTACTTCCCATTATCTCATATTCACACCTCCAAAACCATTTTTCTTGGACAAAAATGGCTAAAATATCCTCCCAAAAACCCTCACTTCATCATAGAGTCATTAATTTGATCATAAATCCATCCTAATGAGCCTTTTTGATCAAATTAAAAGGAATCACCCGAAGAAGATATTATTATTTCATCACCTCTTTCAAAGTTATTTTCTTCTTCCACATCCTATTTATTTGTTATTTAGAAAAGAAATTAATAAATACAGTACCTTCTACATACATTTATTTTATTATAAATATGGTTCAATAATATTCATTATTCTATCCATCCTATAAATGAAAAAGTTACCATATGTGTGTACGTACGACTTGGCGTCTCCATGTCGTGGTGTAGTTTGTTATTCAACACTTCATTATTTGGATGGGTATAATATGGAGTAAAATTGATGTAAATAATAAATATAATATTTTAATGATTCTTTATATAAAATATACAATCGAATTATATACAATTTCTCCTTCAATAGAATGATATTATTGCTCGTGCCTACATACGACTTACCGTCTCCATGACGTGATAAGATTTTTTTCCCCATAGTTACCATTAAAGAATAATTTTCATTTGATGATGAAAAATAATGTTTATTAACATAATATAATCTTTAATATGAATCATATACATCCTATCCATAACATACATGACTTATGTAACAAACCAAATAAAGGAAAACAAAAAATTTTACACCTGAAATGATGATACAACAGAAATATTATTAATAATGAAATATTAAAGGTTCATATAAGATATCTTATTTCTATATGTTGTCCTTGTGTAATTTAAAAACAATTATTTAACCATTATACAGGATGTTAATGTACCCTTGACTATGGAAAATTACAATTTAAGGGTTAAATTTCACTATCTCTTTATTATCTGGGGTTTTTATACGTAAATATATACAGGGACTTCTTTAACTTCCACATCTATGTTTCATAAAAATTTAGTTCAGAAACATTTTTAATATTTACTAGAATAAGGTTTTATTTCATTTATACCATTGTTTTACTTTAATAAAATATTTTGAACGGAATCTTTCTGTCATATTCTAAACAAGGTTCTTTATGAACTTTTTGATAAATTAAAGAAAGACAGTTTTATAACATATACGAAGGGTGAGACCATTTTACACAATTATAACACCTTTGAATATTCCCAGTCTAGATTATAATAATATTTTCAAAATAATGTATATTTAATATTAAATTATTTCAAAATAGAATGAGATATTTCCCTTTAATAGTTTTTCGATTTATTTCATAAATGAAAACATTCATTGATGTATATTACACTTGTTTGAAGTTGATTCATTATGATGCAATATTCCATATTGTATTTAATGATTTGTGAAATGTTTTACTATGGATGTGCAATTTTTACTCCCTTCATTATTTATGGTTAAATTATTATCATTTTGTATTCTTGTTTTAATATGAATGTTTATGTTCTATTTCGACCATTTCATTTGAGGAATGCATTGGACATATTATGGGACTGGAGGGGCCCGTTATTGCCCATAAATGAATTGGTAGGTCTCTTAAGACAAATTATTGTGTTGGTATAAGTCCTTGAAAAGAAATTATTTGTTTTCTTGGCATGAGTCCTTGACAATGTGGTTGTGATGCCTGGAATTATACATTCCATAATTATGAAATTAGCTGTTGATATTAAATGTGATTATTTGACTCATATAAAATCCATGTTAATAAGTAAATGGAATTATTTGATATATATTTGTCATTAAATTCCAAAGGTTAAGTTTAAATGTATTTTTTTAGTCTTATAAATTTCATTAAATGTTTATGCTTATTTATGATAGTCTCCGCTATACTTTTATCCTTACTGAGCATCTAAGCTCACCCTTTTCTTATGTTTTATTTTCTTAGGATGAGAAAAATTATATTATGATCGAGTTGCATGAATCGAATATGGGATATGAGTGTGTTCAAAGGGAACACAATGTTGTTGTTTTTTTCCTTTCATAATGTAATGTGAAACTTATTTATGTATCTATTAAATCCAAGGATATTAAACTAATTGGTATTTAGGGACATGATTTCTTATTATCATTACAATGATATATAATAATGCACTGACTCTATAAAATTGGGGTAGGGGTGTTAGGGTTGGTTTCAGTGAAAATTTAGTACAAACCTTGGAAACTAGATTTATAAAAACTTTTATTAGAGAACATTACCCTAAGATTGACTTTGAGGATTAGTATAGAAGAACATCCAAAATTATTGGTAATGTAGATATTATTTGGGTTTTATAGGAAATAAATCCTTTTCTAGATACCCCAAGTAGATGTTTTTCGGGAACATATGTACCTAGGAGTGAAAACTCAGATAAGGAGTTTCGGTCATGACTTGGGGTATCCTAGTAAATGACAAAGGGCCTTATTGCTCACCTGGTTGGACACTCTTGGGGGGATATTCTTAGGATAATTTACAGTTTATTTACAAAAAATTATAATGGATTTATGAGTAAATACTTCTCCAAATCAAACAAATTTATTATTAGGGATTATATTAATAAATTATTCAATTTATGTTATGTATTTTACATGTTTTGAAACATGAATTGCGATTTATAAACTAATCAAGTGTATACCATCTATATATCATCTAAAGTATGCTATTTTCTGCCTATGTGTCAAAATATGAAGAATCCATGACTCGTCCGCGGTATACCACCCTCAAATATTCCTACAAAATCCCTGACCCTCTGCCTGCGACCCTCCCGCACATCCTCTCCTCAGCATCTATGGTTTCAGCTATACTGTATCCCTTTGAAGCCGATCCTCCTCTTCTCCAACTATTCCAAAACCCTATCAATGACAGTCATTAGCACCTCCAGATCTCGACTATCCTCTCAAGTATTGACTTCGACTGCGGTACATCGGGCATCCGCTCCACTTTATAGATCCCCAATGTTTGCATCTATTCCAAAACCGGCTAATCCTCCTACAACTCTGCCACAAACAGGTCCTTTTCTCCAACTACTATAACCGCGACCAACAATTTGATGTGACTAATCGCAGGAATAAACCTATGTAACTTTTTTGGTTTTCAAAGCACATCGAATATCATCCTTCTATACTAGGCTCAAGCAACATATTCTGTATTCCGGTGTTGGTTACCCCGTCAAAATTTTAGGGTTTCAAGTTTATTTCTGTATATCCATATCCACTACTGACCAAATCATCATCCTTACACAACTTCGTATCCTCCATGTACTATACCTAATTCAGACTGTAAATAATGAGACCTCCATATCATGTATGTTTTCGTCATTGACATATTAAGCCCACTAACCTCTTTTATTTAATTGTAGTTAAGCGCAATTTAGTTATATAGTAATACTATACATTTGAACACAAACATAATTCTTGATTCAGTACTTAATTATTTTTATTTTCATTACTTTAATGGATGTTACAAATTCTGTGTGATTAGTTATTCATTGTACATTACATTTTTTACTTTCCTTCATTACAACACAACTAAGACATTAATTTTATTTGTATGAAAATGAGGATGCCAGTTCATTAATGATATGTGTAGGTTCATCCATTGACTATCCACTACTGGAAAATAGGTCTATACCCACCGGTTTTCAAAAAACTGTGGGAATAGGGATTGTATTTGAACCTATACCCACGGTTGTGTCAAAAACTGTGGGTATAGGGTATTTTCTGAAGAAATATACCAACGGTTCTTCAAAACCGTTGGAATTGGTGTTTTTTTAAGACCTTTACCCATAGTTCTCCAGAACCTTGGTATAGCTTTCCCGCGTTATGGTGGGGAAAGAAAATTAGGCGGGACATGAAAAAAATTTGGTGGGGAGAAATTTTTTCATGGTTTAGATTAATATATTTACATAAATATAATTACATATACACAAAAGTTTTGTAGCTCAGTTGGAAATCCTTTATCTGTGGTTGTTGTAGGCCACGTGTTCAATTCCCGTTGTCATCATTTTTCGAAACGTGGATTATATTAATATATATACGTTGATGTATGTTTATATATCAAATAAAAATTATAGCTCGACTGGTTCATAGGGGAGGCGCTGCCTTGAGGATCTTCGTGAGACGGGGGTTCGAATTACTCTGCCCGCGTTTTTTGGTTTATATAATATGTGTGGATTGTATTAATATATATCCGCAGATTTATGTATTTATATCAATTAAAATTTCTAGCACAGGTGGTCCATTGGCGGGGAGCTGCTATGGGGAACAACGCTGGGTAAGGGTTCGAAACCCACTACCCCCAGATTTTTTAATTTAAATTCCCCACGGTTTGAAACCGTGGGGATTGTTGCGTGCCACGCTGGAACAGCGTGGTGAGCCTTTGACTCCCCTATACCCATGGTTCTCCAAAACTGTGGGTATAAGTTGAGACCCCTATACCGATGCCATTCCAGCTCACGGTTCCCAAAACCGTGGCTATAGCCCATTCCCTCGATTTTGGGGGCTATACCCACGGTTTTTAACCGTGGTTATAGGTAGTTTTCCAGTAGAGAGCTGAAATTACTTCGCCAATAAAAGTAATGGTATGCAGAAAATTACTTTCCTCCTTTATCCTGTATTATCCATTGGAATGTGTACTAATATTAATGGAAAATTTACGCAGGATGTCCTTGGTTCAACATCTACATTTCCTTTCGCAAGGTATGTTATCTAAGTCCATTAGGATATATATCCATTCAATACTACAATATATTGTTTATAGGTTTACAAAAGTTTACTAAAATATCATACTACTTAATCATATTTCAATACTCTGAAGTCTTATTTTTTGGATGGAATCTATGGTTTTATATTCATAGTATGTGACTAAAACTGTACAACCAACCATAGCACTTATTACACGCCGAATATAAGTACTAATTTAGTGCAGCATTTACATGATCCATGATATTCGCACAGTACAACAACTTAGTAGACATGCTAATTATTATTGTCCATATTTTCTTTGACGAGTCGTTACTATAGCGGTGAACATTATATTCTTCATATTAAACTTTTTCTGTAATGAGATCACAACACTGTATAGCATGGTTATGCAGTCCTGTTCAGTTTCTTAACAATCAAATAAATAGATACACCGAACAAATATGCACTCCCCATCAAGATATAGAGATGCGTGACTTCAAAGAAGATTACTACAGAAACAACGTCAATCAGGTTGTCTTCTAAATACTATCCACTACTAAAATTGTTTCATTATTTTAGAATCAATAGCTTACATGTTTACTATATTACCAAATACACATGTAGAATGACCACTGAAAACATTACTGCACCTGAACATTTGATTCCATCCGGGAGGAGAAAAACACAAATGGGTATGTCTTCGTTACCCATTACTTTTTCAACTGTGAGTAATATCACCAAATGTTATATTTAAACTCTTTAAAACTGTACAATGCTATCTGAAAATATATATTGTAACAGTAATGACAGTTTTACATTAATAATGCCTATAATAAATTGTTTTAAACAAGAACTAGTCACACCAGCTACTGCTACTGAATTACCTCTTCGCATTCCATTATCATCTATATCCATCAACATTTAGTTCTGCGTACTATCTCCCATTTAATTATTTTGATTAATATTTGAAAATATACTAACCATGTATTCCTACAATTATTACATTCCCTGTTCCAGAGTCCCTCAAGAGTATTTAGAGCTATCAACGATATACGGCGAATCAAAGAACAAAAAATTGACCTAACACCACGATACGACATGGGCTTTCTTTCTATAAGCATTCATGCATTTAAACTTCTGTAACATATATTATGAATACTATACATTACAATTTCACAACTTACAGTCCTAATATCACCTTTACAAGGTACAGATTCAAATTATTATACTATTACGGAGTCAACTGATGCATCCTCATCACAATAAGCACCTAACAACCCATTACATGAAGTCCTCTATATAGTAAAATATTGACTCTTATGCATACTACTACATTGTCAAACTGTGTTAATTATACTTCAACTGAATACTGCATACTTTTTTCATCCACAGGTATGTTTCAAATTACAACTATCATCTCACATTTATTTTGTATAAATCCCTTCATATATAAGAAATTTTTAATATCGCCTCACATCTTCACATATCGTGTTTTTTAAAGGAGATATTACCAACCATGGAGGTTCCATAGAAACAACTAATGAACACATTTCAATGAGAGGTACATACAGAGATACTACTCATTGAATGACCTCTGAGATATATCATGCATTCAACTTCGGAGGTATGTCAACTTGTACATTCTATTACTAAGATTAAACTTTTTAACTCTCTTTATTCAAAATAGTAAATATTCATCAACAACAAATAAATTGATGATTAATGATGTAGATATGTCAATACAACTTCAAACTACTGAACAAACAGGTTATTTACAATAAACGAACACATTTATTACTATACAGATTGTGTGTGTAATATAATGTTAAACATACTCTATATTTATTATATCATAAAATCTATTCCAATAATTTCTCATCAAAATATTTCGATTGCGAAGACCCCTCTAAAATATGTGAGCACTAAGGTTTTACCATCTGGTATGAAGAGAGGAATATAAAATATTTCCAGATACATGTCCCCTATTACTCAGTATGTTTCTCAAAGGAAAAAATAGCTTTATAGACTTTTCCTGCATGTCCTAAATACCTTAGAAATTTTCTATTCAGTAAAAGTTGTCCAAATTCTAAATCATTCCATAATCACATTCACATTTACAACTCTATGTTTGCATTCACATCATTGGGAGGCAATGTAGAAAAATATATGAATTGTGGTGGGTCTCTAAATATTTTTAGATTAAATGGAAAAAACTACCATCGCATTGGTAGTTTATGTCTTTCTGATGGAAAACCACTCATGTTTTCCCAACTCTATGTATACGACACTGCAAATGAAGCTCAGAATAGAGTATAGGAATTCAGGTATGTAATGCAGTATGTGGGAATACATAAATATTGTCTCTTTAAATTCTCACCTCTACTACACACTTTCTTATGCAGTTTTGATGATAGAAACAAATACTATATTATTGATGTCAGTATTGTTCAAAATCTACAGAATATGCTCCATGAACATAACAGTTTATCACATCAATTCAGAACTGCATGGGATGTTATTGAGATGCAGGGAATTATAAATTTAAAACAACAACTTCTTTGAAGTTGAGTAAGGGATGCACAAACATACAACTTACAAACTACTTGTGATATTGAAATGATCATTGTCAGCGACATCGAATATCTAAATAATGACAGAGATATCATCATTCAAAGAAAAGATGGTGGATTCCAATGCATTGATGAGCTTCATCCACTATACCTTCCTCTTCAATATCTATTGGTTTTCACAGGTGGAGAGGAAGGATATCTTGACAACATATCTCATCGCACTACGTCATTTAATGACAATGAAAAAGTTAGGAATGTTACAACGCGAGAATAGTTTTCCTCTAACCTTCAATCCCATTTCAATGATTTTTCCAACCTTCTCTTTTCTAGGAGACTTCTTCCACAGTTTATTGTAGGTGCATACACAATGATTGAGTCTCACAGATTATCTTTTATTCACTACAACCAAATTCTCTTAAGGGAAGAACTATACAATGGGTTGCAAGATGCTTTCTTTAGGGGTGATCGGGATGGTTCCTTATTTGGGAAGTGTATCATTTTACCTTCGACATTTACAGGCAGCCTAAGATATATGATTCAGTATTACCAAGATGCAATGTCAATATGTAATTGGGTAGGGTATCCCGATCTTTTTTTATCATTTACTTGCAATCCAATGTGGCAAGAATTTTCTCGATATGTTAAAGTAACCAAATTGTGCCCATCAGAATATCCTCAAATACTATCATGAATTTTCAACATAAAGGGCCAATGACTCATGAAAGATTAACGAGAAGGATCCTTCTTCAGAAATTCTCAATAAGGTATGTAACTACATCGCTATGCTCTTCGTGTTTTTTAATGACTACTTCTACCAGAAATTGTTAAATGTTTTTGAAATTTTCTTCTTCTTCTGTTAAATTTCCAATGTAGTTGTTCATATAGTGGAGTTTCAAAAAAAGGACTGCCGCATGTGCACATTCTATTATTTCTTATTTACGAAAGAAAGTTGGTCACTCCATCAGACATTAATAGAATTGTTTCTATTGAAATTCCAAACAATGGTGCCTTCCCTAAACTACATGCAGCGGTCGATAATTTTACGATCCATGGACCATGTCATGAATCCAACCACCGCTCGCCTTGTGCGAGGAGTGGAAAATGCTCAAAGTATTATCCAAAAAAACTTTTTACCCAAACAACAACAGATGATTATGGTTATGTTGTCTATTAGAGAATAAATACAGGTTGTACTATTTTCAAAAATGGTTTACCATTGGACAATCTATTTGTCGTGCCATACAATCCAACTTTTCTATTAAAATATAAAGATCATATCAATATCGATGTTTGAAATCAGTCATCATCTATCAAATACCTTTTTAAATATATTAGCAAGGGCCATGATCATGTTACCACAACACTCATTGACAGCAGCAATAAAAATCATCACAACAATGGTGTCGATGAGATTAAAATGTATTATGATTGCTGGTACATCTCACCTTCTGAAGCTTCTTGGAGGATATTATATTATGATATCCACTATAGATATCCCCTAGTTGATAGACTGTAATTTCATTTACCAGGAGAAATCAATTTCACATATGCAGGCTGAGATAAAATTGGAGACATCTTGAATAAGCGCAAAATTTATGATACCATGTTTACGGCATGGTTTAATGCCAATCTAATGTATCCAGAGGACAAAAATATTACGTATGAAGAATTTACCATACAATTTTTCTACCACTATCGGGAGAAGAAATGGTACCCACGCAAACAAGGTTTCAGTATTGGAAAACTATACTATGTGGCACCCTCTTATGAAGAACTACATTACTTCCGTATTCTATTGACAATAGTCAGAGGAGAAACTTCATATGAATTTATCGGAACGGTGAAAAAAATTACTCATCTTACATTTAGAGAAACATGTTCAACCATGGGACTTCTATCTGAAGACAACGAATTCATACAAGCACTACAAGATGTATCTTCTTGGGGAATCAGATATTCTTTGCGAAGACTATTTTCCCAAATGTTATTCTCAAAATTCCATTTCTCGACCTGACATTGTTTTGTTTGCAACCTGGAAAATCCTAACTGATGACATTTTATATACCCAATAACAGAAACTTCAATTAAAAGGTACAAACATCTTTCTTTCTAGACTGGAATATATTGCAATTATTATATTTCTTTCTAATATTAATAAACAATCTTTTAGACATGACCATGACAGATCATTAGAAATAAATGTTTGCTTTGGCTGAAATTGACAACATTCTTTTCATCAATAGAAAATCTACACAGTGTTATCCTCTAATGCCCCTTCCAGATGATACAATATCTCCTCAACCGAATAGATTGATTATGGAAGAGCTTATTTACGATAGGGAAAAAATGCATCTTGAGTACACAACATTAAACAATATGCTTACTGATGAACAGAAAAATATAATTCAGAAAATCATGTCTGTGTTATCTTCTCATGAGGGTGTATTATTTTTCTTGCAGGGATTTGGTGGTACTGTTGAGACTTTCATCTGGATATTTTTAACATTTCTACTAAGGTCCAAAAGAAAAATTGTTCTAGCACTTGCTTCCAGTGTAATAGAATCATTAATCTTACCTGAAGGGAGGACAAATCATTCAAAATTTTCAATACCATGTTCTATAAACGACCAATCGGTCTGTAAAATTCAATAGGGGAGTGATATTGCACAACTACTACAAGAAACCAAATTGATTATCTGGGATGAGTCTCCAATGATTCATAAACACTATTTTGAAGCTCTATATCGTTCATTAAGAGATATTATGTCATTAAATAATGAAAACTCTTCTAATTTAACTTTTGGTGGTCTAACAGTGGTCCTCAGTGGAGATTTTAGACAAACACTACCAGTGAACCCTGTCAGAGACAGAAGTGACATTGTCTTTGCAAGTATAAGATTATCATATCTATGGAAGCACTATTGGGATTTAACATTGACTTAGAATATGAGGCTGAAATCACAAGATGTTGTTGACGGTCCAAATGAAGTTAGAGATTTTGCAAAGTGGATTTTGGACATTAGCGACGGTCGCATTGGAGAGCTTAGTGATGGGGAGGCGTGCATTGAAATACCATCCAGCTATCTTCTGGAAAAAAAAAATCCCCTATGACAAAAGCTGTTGAATTTTATTACCCAGATTTCATTGAAAAGTGTGCAGATGTATCATATTTGAAAGGTCGTGATATATTAGCACCAATGTGTGACGTTGTGCAAGAAGTCGATGAAAACATTTTAAGTCTTACTACTTCTAAAGGAAGAGATTATTTCATCTAAGATTCTATTTTCAATGCGAGTTTCGACACAGATCAACCAAAGAACATATATAAAACAAATGTATTAAATGGTATCAGGGTCTCTGGGATGCCTGCGCATAAAATTACTTTGAAAATTGGAGTACCCATTATGTTGCTTTAAAATATTGACCAATTAGTGGGGCTATGAAATGGTACTCATCTAATTGTTAAACATTTGGATAATCATGTCATTGGAGCAGAAATTTTAAGTGGTTTTTATTTCGGATATCTTGTATTCATCCCAAGAATAAATATGACACACAATGACATAAGATGGCCTTTCAAATTACAAAGAAGACAAAATCCTATCACTATTTCTTATGAAATGACTATTAATAAAAGTCAAGGACAATCTCTATCTTATGTATGTTTATATCTTTGCAAGCATGTGTTCTGTCATGGACAACATTATGTTTCTGTATCTAGAGTGACTTCACCAGTTGGTTTAAAAATTGTAGTTAATGATAGAGAAAAACCTACCTCTAATTGTACACAAAATGTTGTCTATAGAGAAATTTTTTATAACCAATGATAGGCATCTTTTCATTTTAAATTTATACAACTCGATGATTTTATTATTTTATTATATATAGGTACATAAAATTATAATGGATGCTTAATTTTTCATATTTGTACAATATTTGTAAACATGCAGAACTATGGGCATGTCACACAGAATTTATCCTCTGAATGAGATTACTGTTGATGGTAACAAAACTTTGAAAATAGAACTGCATGTATTGAATATGTGGTTGAACTCCTCACCAAACTACAATGTTTTTGCTATCGATCTGATTATATGTGATACCCAAGTGAGTTAATCCAGCTCACAAATTACAGTTCAAGTACTATTTCCATAACACCAATAATATGTACTTCTTTTGTAGTATAATTTTTCATATCATTGAAATGTGATAGCTGGTTTTAAAATATTTAATTTTAAAATTTATTGTTTCATGCAGGAGGCAATAATACAGTGTACAGTTAACAAACTCCATTCAATCAACAAGTACAAACCACTCCTATGTGAAGGCCTTTACTATATTATACAAAATATCAAGATTGATCTTAATCAAAGAAGTTACTTGAAGGAAAGACATGCTTGCAGATTGGTTTTCACAATAAAAAAATTTGTTCAACCAATGGATGCTCAGTTACCGCTCTTCTATTTCGACTTCATTACTTTTTATGACGTCATTAACAAAACCTTTCTAGAACAACATATAATGGGTACATTAAATAGCATTGAGTTAGTATTAAAGTCTATGATTCAGAAAATATTACTTACTGCATGTACAAATTATTAAGTTACTACAAAAACAGTTATTTCCAATTCTTTTTAGTTTCTTTAAATTCTGTAGTATTGGTACTATAGTTAATAGTAATTCTCTCTTCTTTAAAAACTACTCCTTCAAAATCATTCGTACTTGTTATTGAAATTATGGGACATCTACCACAATCATACCCCACAAAGTTTGTTGGTACTTCAAAGAAAAATCTTCAAGTCATTTTAGAGGATGACAGGTTAACATCCTTCTCTTCTTACTACATTTTAAATATATTCTTGTAATTACCAAAACTTCTACTATTATTTCTTTTAGAGGCTTGAAAATAAGTTGTAGCTTGGGGGGGGGGAGTTTGAGAACATCATGTCAGAGTACTTGGAGAAAAACATGGAATCCTCTATAGTAGTGATCTCCCATTTGGTCAGGGCAAAGCGGTTGACCTGTAAGGAATAAATATATATGTTAAAAAATAATTGTTACCACTTACTATAATGATTTCCTTCAAAAAATAAAAATTGAATATCATATATGTTATACAGTTCTCTATTCCTGATATGTAACTTCAATATATATAGTTCGAGAAATTTTAAATTTCCAACAACTGTTATAATCAATAATGTCTTATTTCATATAGCAAACTATATGGATATGCGTTATTGAAAATTGTATCATTTAAAAATTCTGCTAATTCTCTACAACATGTTTGACTGGAATCAGTGTACTTTTTTCAATTTTCAAAATTGAATTTCAGCTCATTCTGTACAACATGTCCCAGAATCTGTTATTATCACCACTTCAATTAATGCTTCAAAAATACTACTAAACCATGAAATCCATGTAGTCCATGAGTTTAGAAGTAGGTAAAATATCAACTTCCATTATTTGGAAACTTTTTATTCCTACAAATACTAGTTATATGACTACAATTAACATTAATTCTGTTCTTGAATGATGGTTTTTCTCTATTAATCAGAACATTATTAATATGTCAGTCCTAGTTTCAAAGTCCTCCATCAACATGTTTAATTAGTTACATTACAGAAATTCCTTACTGGAATAAAAAAATGCATTTCTGATGATAAAAAGTTACTGTAGGTAAGTATTTTATCCAGTTTCCATTATTTCACGATGTGAACTATAATGCACTACATGTAATAACTACTTTGATAACTGTATTAATATTACTAATTATTTCATTGCCGACAAGGTGTCTTATTGATGCTACAATAGTAATATTTCAAAGCACTCATCTTTGGTATTTTGAATCATGCAACTCTTGTATGAAAACAATACAAGTTGCTGATGGAAAATTTAGGTGCCCGAATTATAAGAAAACACCATCCTTCACTACTCCAAGGTATTGATTTAATTTATACCATTATTTCTAACTGTTTATTCATTAATATGGTTCTTATATGACATAAGTTGTAAATACATGACACAAATATAAATATATCAGGTTTAGAGTATAACTACTGGTTAAAGATGACATAGACTCTCTATCTGTTGTTCTCTTTGATAAGCAAATCATGCAGTTTATAAGCAAATCAGTTTCACATTTGAGCGATGATATGGTATAAGTATGCTTCTTCAACTATGTGTATTGGTCATGTAATTTATGTTTTTTAACTTACGTTACCATTTTATTATAACATTGGACCAGGATGAGTTTGGTTTTCCCCTTGACCTAAATGTTTTCAAATCAAAGAAAGTTCTGCAGTCACTTGACATGACATAGTACAACATTCAAAATCGAAAACGTGGCTCAGAGAATAACACATACATAGTGCTCTTCATCAATGATAATTAAGATTATATTAGTAACTATAATCAGAGTTTTGTAGACAGCCAAGTATGTCGTCTCATTCTTCCACTGGAATTTCGTGGCGGCATGCTGAAGATCACATAAAGACAATATTTTTAAAGTGTATAAAAAGAAGATCTTTAACTTATCTTCTTTACAATTCTACTTAGTAACAAAACATAGACCACAAAATTGAAATATTTTAACCATACTTATTAGTAACATCAAAGCGCTTCTTCTTCAGGACTCAGCATGAACAATTCTACTACTGTTGATACAAGTACTACTATTGTCTCTTCAACCAATGTATAAATTTTCCAAATTCATACTCTCTTACACTGATGTTGAACATGTTGTATACAATAATGTATCATTCTTCATTTGGGTTTTCCATTAAATTTTATTTTAATTACACTCTATTTAAGGTGATTTTCTATCTATAAAAATTTATATTCATGTTTCAATAGTATTACTAATAAGTACATACTGGTTCTCATTCGTTATAATTGAACCTTTATGTAGAAAAAATTGATGACTGACTTCAATGTTGAAGCTATTGTGGAAGGATCCCTATCTCAAGACCCCAAGCCAACATCATCTTCTACCAATTAACATCCTCACCATATTATGGAGATGAGAAATGAAAAAATAGCCAAAGTAGAATTAATGTATCTATGCTTGACCCAAGGTAATTTTTACAGCTAACTCTATCTCATGGTTTCAAATAGCCATTACAACATAATTCATGTGAAGTATCTTTACTGGATTAAGGTTGTGTTTGTGAACCTTTTTTGAGTAAATGTTTTTTCTCAGTTTGTTTACTTTTCATATCTCAAAATTTTTATGATTACTATATTCTGTAGTCTATAATTGGTTTAGTTATTTTTAGTTTGTCTCTTGCATTAGCAATGTTGTGTTATGTACCATGTTGTTTACTATATTTATTTGGTTTTCTTCATTATAAAAAAAAAGAAAACTGTGGATCAATATATTGCTTTTGATGCATTTACAACTATCTTTATTTAATTATATTGCAATGCTTGCTGTTTGTATTTTCTGATTAATTGGGTATGTGCATTGCAGTGTGGATTTTCCTCTTCATATGGATGTCTACCAATGCCATTCGACAACTTTACCCTGAATCCTTTTCAAGAAATTTTCTGTTCAGCATATTAAGTTGAAAAATTACGATCTGGACGTTTTATTTTTTGATACATGACTGCTATGTAATCTGAATATGTTATCATATCTGTTTTTAAGGATTTGTATGGATATTTTTCCCTATTTATGATTTTAACTGCTGTTTGGTTGATAATAAAAAATTGTAATGGTTTTTTTAGTTTTGATTATACATTCCATCATATTCTTCTAAGGTCAAAACATGTTATATGAATACTAAATATTTTGGAGACCATGTTGTTTGCCAGTTTTTTCAAAGGGATTCTGCATTGAGGTACCAAAAACAACTGTCTTTGGAGACAGTTGTAATTTTTCTAGGTGAATAGTATGATGACTCTTAAAATTTTGGATACATATGGTTGTTTTACTTTGATAAATCAAGATTAGTTAGATCCCTTTGGTTAGATTCATATTGTATATTTAAACCTTCAGACCTTCTTGTTTTGAACACAAACATTGTGAAGCAAGAAACACTCAATGTTGGGGGTTTTCGATACTGAAATGACATGGTACTGTTTACTTTTCCTTATTTGAAATTACACTGTATTACTAAATTGTTTAATTTTTTTGGATCATAATTTTACTATGAGTATCACTGTTTAGACACATAATTAAGGGTACCTTTGTGGTTCCCATTTACAGTTATCATTTAGACTTCAATAGTTTAAGGACCTTTTCCTAAATTGTTTGTTATAATATCAATGTTTATAGTTTCTAAAACTGCTGAGTACCAAAAGATTATTACAACGTGGCTCAACCAAAGCACACCAGAGTTAGAGCAACGCCAAGAGAAGATCCAAGCTTTCTGTGGCTTAAAATCTGCCTACTGCTGCATCTGCTAAAATAGGATGGTGAGCCATTTTTTCTGTCATTGAAATCTATGTTGGTTTAGTTCAGTTTTCTTTTCATGAATTTCATGGTGGAATGTTAATTTTTCATTGAATTTCTGGATTCCTGATTGCTGTCTGTGGGTTTCTAAATAGGAATGCATCTCCACCGGAACTCCTGAACTGCTCCTTTGATAGGTACCTATTATTTCTAGGTTCTTGAGAGCCATGGATTATTCAATGGAACTGTTATATGAAATGGAACTATTATATAAGATAGAAAACAGTTTTTTACTTTTCCATTCAATCATTTTATTTATATTCTTCTTTTGATTTATTTGAATTCATCTTATTCTCATTATGCTCTACTGTTTTTCTTTTGTCAACAAGAAATTATGATCATATCAGTGGAATAGATGAGAAATGTAAATTCAATTAGCCTTCATTCTTACTAGCCATCACAGGTAGGGGATTACCTATATTTATTGTTCCTAAAGTAAAGTGATTGAGGGCTTCAGTTTTACCAACCATTAGACTATTATCTTTGATAAAAATACCATTATTCCCTAATTTCAGGATTTTTCTTTCAATGAAACTTTTTCCATTATTTATAAACTAAAATAAACATTAAAATCTTCAGATAGAACCGCTAAGGCTGTTAATTTTTCAGTTGACATTGTAGTGGTTGATTTTATATTCATATTCATTCCTTATTATTATGAAATTGATGAACTGTTTTCTATTTATGAAAGTGGTTTTCAGTATCAAGGGGGATGATATTACAGCCAGATTTCTTGATAAATTTTAAATTATGTGTAAAAGCATACTATAATTTTTTATTCATTTTCTATTTTATATAGACTCACTGGATATTTTTCCTTTTTCGTGTTTTTGATGTGTTAATTCAATTGATTTCAGGAAATGATTTCTCATTGAGGAACTTTTTTTAGGGGAATGTGATGGTTCAGTTGAAGATAGTACCTAGAAAACCAGCAATACTTCATATGTAAGCTTATCAAATTTTCCAAACTGATTTTCTGTTTTAGTTTTCCATCTCTCAATGTGATGGATTTAATAATGGTCCAGTTTGGGAAACTGGGATGGATCTATACATTGCTGTTTGAATTCAGGACTGAGACTCTTATTTTTTATTGTATTATTTTCATTTTTGGTTGAACATAACATCATGTTACACTTTATTTAACCTATTGGAGCCATTATAGTCTTGTGTTATTTAGGCATTACCTTCAATTCTATGCATGGATTTTAATTGTTTAATGCCACATATTTATAAAAAAACTGTAATGGCTCTAGAACCATTGGATTCCTTATTTTTGTTATTATGGAAAATTGGAATATCTTTAATTGAAGAACTCTATTTTTCCTCCCCCACTACCCCTCTCCATAATCTCTATACTTATATATGTATAGATGAATTTGTTCATGCACGCATGTACATATTCCAACCATCCATGACCATATATTTGCATTTTTACTGCATATAGAGAAGAATGAAAAAGAATTTAAGGACATAAAATTGTTTGATTTCAAAAACAAGAACATTAAAGAAAGTTCCATTCATAGAGGCATCCAATTTCTTTCTCTAACCTTTGACTAATGAATATTCCTCCAATGCTAATGTGCACAGATAGTTTGGTTGTCCAGTGTTTCTGTCTTTTATCTCAAGAAACTCTTACTTTCAGTTTGTTCCATCTACCAATAACATTCTGGATGCTTCAGTTTCGGTTGCTTCTGATGTGAAGTCATCTCTTATACCTGAAACAATAGTCTTCCAGGTCATCACTAAAAATATATCATATATTGGAATGAATTCATGGTTTACACTTACCCTGTTACCTCTAGAACTGGAGATTATTATGGAAATAACCACTTTTACTGGTAAAATAGATAGAATATTCTAGTGCTTGAAGTTGTAATGTCATAATGGCATCAATAATTACTTCCATGGGGACCACATTCATGTTTCCAACCTAAGTGAGACTACTCCATGAGCCATTACGTTGATATTTCAAGCTTAGAGTCTCATGTAGATTTCATTTCCAACCATCTCCACATATTTCCTAGAGGTAATTAGATGTCATGGAATGCATTTTCATCCCATGACTATATTTTTGTAGAAGAAAAATCATTATGAGTATGTTGAATGATAACTATAAAAATAATTCCTTAAATTTTATTTCCAACCTTTTATACTTTCCATCCCCTTTTCTCTTTCTGATTTACTAGCAAACAAACTTTGACTTTTAAATGGTTATGTGTTATAAAATCTATAGAAAATATATTAATCTAACTTTACTTACAATAATTTTCCCTATGAGTATTTCATATTACTGCAATCTCTTTACATGAAATGTGCCTAAAAACCATTATTTTTCTTGTAGGATAAAGGAATTTGACTGGAAGGAAAAAGGTAAGTTTTATTTATTTATTTGAACTTTCAACCCAATGTTAGTACTAATATTTTTACTATGGTTTGCATAGTTTGGGTGGCTGAATTCAATTTCAAGCAGTTTTGATACTTAGTTTCTTCCCCCTTCAATAGTTTTATGTGTTGTATTAATCCATTTGTCTCTTTAAAATTTTCATGACTATAGGGATGCCCCATTTCTATACATAAAATTTTGATAGCACTAGAGCAGAAGAAATCATCTAGTAATGGACATATTAATAGGAATACTTCTTCAAAGTTTTCAATGACTTGATCTAGCAATGATGAATTGGCAACCCAAAGTGTCTTGAAGCCCCTAATGGAAGGTCCTCCATGTTCAGATACTTTGGTACAAGATTCAAAATCATGCTCTTTTTATGGGACCTCATAGATAACCAAATCTATATGTGGTTATCCAAGATCTTAGAATAGAATCACATGTATATATTTAACTCGCTCCTCTATTGGTTATTGATTCATTAATATGGGAGGGGTAACCACAATGTTTTTAGTATGGGGAACATCCCAATCCGTGAAATGCTGATATCGTATACTATGGAAGTTATAGTGTGGAGGAAGGGTAAAAGACTGAATAAAATTGTTTTAACACATTATATATGCTACATGAATGATTTATTCTGCTCTCTTCTATTATTTTCTATTATTTTCTATTATTTGGTTTGGATTTATTATAACATATTGAAAAACTGTTCTATTTTAGTTCTAATACATTATGAAGTTGATATTTATATTTGCACTACCATTTTGATGTTTTGATGTAGTAGAAAATAAACCACACTAGAATGTCACTGATTGTAGTGCATCGTTTTGGTGAAATGCTGATCATGGACTATTTCTATGGGTAATATATTGCCAAATTCCACAATCAAGTATGTTATGGAGACAACCCATCAACTCAAGCACTTCTCGATGCATCCTTTTTCATCTGTATAAACCCTTTTTATTATTAATTTGTACTTTTCTAAATGTTTTATCACATATTCTAGCTCATAGATATCTTTAACTATTCTATAAAAGCATATACATATAATCAGTTTTGTACTTTTTCCATATAAAGTTATTTATGTATGAATTATATTGTTTCTCTAATTATTTTAATGTTGAATATAGGTGAATTAACTACATTTATTTTTTGATTAATTTGTATATATATATTTTTAAATTATATATTTCCAATAAGTGCACTCATAGATACATTTATATAGAATGAAGAAAGTGGATTCCTATTATTGGAGATATTCAATGCATTTAAATCAAGGGTGTGTTATAATATTTTCATCATAAAGTGAAATTTATTTATGATGATGAGAGGTTAAATATATGAACTCCCAAATATATTATCTTTCAAAGTAACCACACCGAACCAAATCATGATTCCTACTAATCCTCACCCCAACATATTCTCAAGGCCATCACCTCCCTTCAAAATCCATAAACATTTAAATTCTCTCTAGGATTCCTTGAACCATTTATCACAATCTCTCCTCTTTCCTCCAACTTCACCTTCACCTCCACCTTATGTTTCATCTATGTCTCTTATCTCTAACTCTTCCTTTTGACTGTGTTCCATCTCCATCCCAATTAGTCTTCACTTTATTTCCTCATGTCATAGACACCCCATTCACTTCATTATCATAATTTTATTCTAAACATTATATTGAGTACAATGACATTACAATTTTTTTGAATGATGTGGTAATAGAAGATTTGAAAGAAAATCGAATTGTCTCATGCATTTGCACGGGTGGAGTACTATTTGTTATAAATTTTTCCTATTGAAAGGAATGGAAACTTTATCAATTCATGTAATCCATTTAGGGATTTTCCTCCTCCTAAAGATAATTATAGTGGATTTGGTGATTCAACTAGTGCTGAATAGTTTATTACCATACTAGGATAACTCACTCAGGTTATTAATAATAACCTTACTCGTATGGAGCACCCTTATCCACAACATAGGGGATCAATGTTAGACCACTTAATTACGTAAAAACTTGCAACATTCAATGGGACTAAAAATCTATTTGTAACAGAGAAATGGATAAGTACCCCATAAAAAGTTCTTCATGCTTTGGGGAGTGGTAGATGGGGAAAAGATGTCATGGTATTTTATCACATTATAAGAGATTCAGATCAATGGTGGACATCAATTAAAAACACAATTAATTATGAAGAAGTTTAAAATATGAAATGGAAGGAGTTTAATGAGCTTTTCAAATAAAAATAATTTTCTCGTGAACATTGAGTAGAAATGGAAAGGAAACTTCTGCGTCTGAGGAAAAATGAAGATGAGAATGTCGTAATGTGTGAGGCTAACATAATTAGGTTAGCAAGTAATGTTGTAGATTATATACATAACCCATGATGTAATATTGATCAATTCTTCTATGGGTTAAAACCATTTCTATTTCCCACATTAGTCTCACAATCCTTATTATTGTATGAAGATATAGTCTCATGTGATATCAAGACAAGAAATAAATTCTCCACATCTTATGACTTTATAGAGAATAAATAGAAGAATAGATCTATTGTACACTCTAAAAATGGAAATAATGGGAAGAAGGGAAAACATTACCATCCACCCTGCAGTAAATGAGGGAATATAAACCTTGGAACTTGCCTGAAACGGATGGTAGTGTTTTACAAATGTGTAGAAAAGGGCCACCAATATCGTGATTTCAAGGGAAATAAAGAGGTTGTCAATGTTGAATGCTACAATTGTAGATAAATGGGGAATTATGCTAATGAATTCCTATGTGCCTAGGAATATTACCTTTGAAAAGGACAAGGGAGCAAGAACATTCTTATGTGATCACTACTATTGATGTTGATTCTTCTAATGATGTGTTGGAGGGTAAGTTAGTCATTTCCTCAAAAATTAGTGGATGATTTATTTGATTCTTGATCATTCATTCATTAATGTCTTCCCATTTTTCCTAGAAAATTAGATATTTCCAATTTGACTAAAAAATGAGTTTTTAGTCAAAACTCCCAAGGGAAATATCATAGCAACAATGTTTTGTCAATCAGTTTCCATTATGACATATATATGTTCTTTATCTACTGATCATATTTTCATACCCATTATTGAATTTGATATAATCCTCGGTATGGATCTGATTTAGAATAATTATATGAAAATTTATTTTAAGAAGAATGAGGTTAAAAATTTTATGATGATAAGGAATACCATATCATTATAGTAGAAACATCACCATATTATTATCTTCTAGATCCACTCCCAGTAGCTCTAATAAATTCAATTATTTGGGAGGAAGGGAGTGAAATAACTATGGGTGAGGAAACAAATGTAAAAATAGAGGACGTACCTATTGTGAAAGAATATGCTGGTTTGTTTTCAAAGGATTTATCTGGACATCATCTAGAACAAGAAATTTAGTATTCCAATGAATTAATTTCGGCTTCAAGGCCCATATCAAAGACCCCATATAGAATGGGCACTATGGAATTAGTGGAACTAAATAAACAAATAGAGGAATGGGGTAATAAAGAATTTATTCTCTGTATTGCTTCTCCATGGGGAACCCTTGTTCTAGTTGTTATGAGGAAAGATGGATCTTTGAGGTTGTTCATTTAATATAGGTAGATCAATGATATAACAATAATGAATATGTATCCCTTTCCTTGAAATAATGATTTATTTAATCAGCTTTATGGAGATCAAAATATTTCATTGATTGACCTTTGATCTCGATACGATCATTAGTGTGTTAAGAAGTAATACATTCCAAATATAGCATTTAAAACTGGGGTTCAACCCTGAACATGTCCAAAGACATTTCACAACCAGAGTTGGTCACCATTTCCAAGGACCCGACTCAGGTAAGTTGTGATGTTTCTTGTCCTGTGTCTTCTTCAGGCGGTGTGGAGCCGAGAGGCCAGGGGCAGCAGTGTGAAGAGGTTTCTAAATCTGACCCACAATGACAAATGGTCTCTATGTCCGAAATTAGGTATCTATTTATGCATTCGGATGAGTAATTTCTATAGGAAACTTTGGACATCAATGCTCTGAAGAGGAATAGACAGATCGAGGTGGCTACTACTAAGGAGAAAGATGAGTGGGCTAACAAGCAGGCACGCATTCTACTTAGAGGTTGCAACTTGGGGAATATTAGAAAAGTTGAGCTCAAGAAATCCTGGGAAAACATGGCTCTTCTCTTTGAGGGCACCTTGAAGGACTTCCCTGGCATGAAGGTACATGATACTTCCTGGATTTTGTTCAAGGAAAATGCATCCAATCAGCTCACTCTTTTCATTAATAGATCTATCGTATCATTTGGCTCTGAAACTAGCTAGTTATGAGGGTTCCCACTTTCCCCTTAAATTTTCTTGCTCTTTAATAAAAAAATTGACGTTGGATAGCATTTCAAAAAAGGTATGGGCATTACGACTTTACAGCAATGGGTTTTGGACAGACTGATGCCCCCTCTATTTTCATGGATCTAATTAATATAGTTTTTGTAACACCCTAATATTTTATGAGAAATATATTTTTTTATGTATTATGTTATACACAACATAAAAGGAATCTTTCACGGCACACAACACTAGCTTGGCTTGTGTTACACGCAATCACAACCTTCCTCGATAACATGTGTAGTACGCAATACCGAGTTTCACTAACCAACGATATATTATTATAAAATTATAAATTAGCCGTTATGAATAGTATTAACTGAATTTTGAATTTTATAACATTATTATTCATCTTATATATTTTCTATAACATTTTTTGAGAACAAAATAAATTTTTCGGGTAAAATAAGTATTTTTAAAAAAATACAGTTTTTCCGCCTTTTGATGGCGCACCAACTTTATATTTATTTTTTGAAAATTTTATAAGTTCAATTTGACAAAATACAATTCTTCTTTAGAATCAGGATAAAAAAATTTACTTTGGATAAATTTTTTATATCATTCTGATAACTTTCATATTTTAATGAATAGTAAAGACACGCTATATTTTAATTAAAAACAAATTTTTTAATCGCAATTATTTATATGGTTTAATTATAATATTGAATGGTTTTAAAGTATAAATAAAATGTATTTTTACGATTTAATATATTTTATGTCATTATCATTATTTTTACATTAAATTCATAAGTAAAAACATATCAATCTTTGGAAATGTCTTAACTTTTAAAACCTGTTTGCTTAACAACGGGGTTAATTTTAAATTATTTACTGCAACTTCTGTGTTTTGAATTTTTAAAAATGGATTCCATATTTGGATTCAATGAGTCCAAATTATGTTAATAGATTACTTTTAGTTTATTGAGATTATGAATAGTAACTCCGGTAATTTGTTTTTACTGTAGTTAAAGGCAAATTAGGTAATTAAGGGTCAAAATAAGATTATAAAATAACCCAAACACATGCCAAAATTTTATTGGATGACTAAAAGTCGACCCTTATCACCTAAGGGTCGGAATAAATTAATTTTATGGACATTGGACAATTAAAATAACTTAATTATTTTTAAAACCAAGGAAAGTGACAACATGTCACTCTCTTGAATCTTATAAGTATAATAATTTTAATTTAGTGATATACAACATGAAACTTCAAAAATGAATAGTATCCAGAAAGATAATAGAATTATCTACATCATGTGAATTTATTTATAATTTTTAGGGATTAAATAATTATCATTAATTATGACACAATATTGATGTTGAAATTATTTTATTGATTGAATTATCAAATAAATGATTTTAAAAGTATTAAAATAAATATTATATGAACTATTTAATGTGCTCCACTAATTTTATAGATGAAAATGACATGTTATGAATCTATTAAATCTTTTATTTCAAACATATATTCTTTATATATTTTATTTAAATTCAAATAAATGAATAGTGTTGAAATTGACACTATTGTTATTTTATAAAAATTCCATATTATAAATTTTTTTAAAAATCACAAAAATATTTAAAAATTATAAATTAAACTTTATATGGTCTAAAATGTAATAAATCATAAAATTATGGAAAATTAAAAACAAATAAGTAATTATTTATAGTGATTTAAAATTTAGAATTTTATTACCACAAATAAAATTAAATAGATTATATACGGATAAATCAAGTTGATAATGTTTAAAATAAATTCCCAACTTATCTAAATTTTATTGGTTGATGAGATTTCAACCCAATATAATCTAATCTCTAGATTTGAGTCATTGTTGAGGTTTTTAAGTGGGGTTGGAATTTATTATAAATTAATATTTCATATAGTTCCAAAGGTGCCCCTCTCCTCCCTTATAAAAGGGCACCACCTCCCTCTCCACTTTACACAATTTAGAACCTTCACGCTTGCCCAAACCCTGACCATTTCTCTTCTACACTTCCCTAGAAACATCCTATAGGTCTTGGTTTTCTTCAAATGTAACACCCCAAACTTCTACGGTACGCTTCTCTTTGAATAATGCGATAGCGTGTGTTGTACGCAACACCGAGTTCTAACAACCAATCAAACTAGCCGTTATGAATAGTAATACCTACTTTTTAAAATTATATATATTTTATATTTCAAAATGGACTTCATTTTTGGATTAGGAATATCTAATTTAGCCTAAGGTAAAATTTTGGTACTTTTCGGATAACTTTCATATTTTGATGAATAGTGAAAATTACTAAATTTTTATTAAAAACAACTTTTTTAATAAAAATAATTAATAGTGATAAATTATGAATTTTAGTAGTTTTAAAGTATATTTAGAATATATTTTTACCATATAATATAATGTTGGTCATTGGACATAATTTTACAATTAAACCAAACATAAACAAGTGTCAATCTTTTGATAGTTATTATCTCATAAAACACGCTTTTTGTTTTGACAGCGGGAATTAATTTTAAATTAATTTCTGCCACTTCTGTGTTTAGAATTTAGGAAAATGGATTCCATATTTGGAATCAGGATGTTCAAATTGTGTAAATAGGTAACTTTTATTTTTAGACATTTTGAATAATTACTGCGGTAAATATTTTATTTACCATGGTTAAGGGTAAATCCGGTAAATAAGGGTTAAAAAAATAATATTATAATAATACTAAATTACCCTAAAACGTGTCTTAACCCTATTGGTTGATACATGGTCGACCATGGGAATCTTTGGGTCGATTTTGGGACCCCATGGATCCACTTGTAAGTGATAATGACACTTTATTTTAATTAAGTCAAAATGAATACAAAAATGACACAAGCATATATCTTTTAGAAAAACAATTGTTACATAGGGTTATATAAGTTTGATTTTAGATTATAAATATTCATTAGAAAGATAAAAAGATTTCCTACATAATGAGATTTTATTTATAATTTTTAGACATTAAATAATTTATTTTATTTATGACACAATGATGATGCAGTAATTACTATAATAGTGAAAAATTAAAATAATTGATATTATAAATACCCAATAAAATATGATATGAAACTTTTAATCAATTAAACTAATTTTATAGGATAATATAATATATTAGGATTGATTTAATTGACTTTTTTCTAAGTAATCAATCTGTTATGAGTTTCACAAAAATCAACTATTGAATTGTGTCAAAATTGACATAAAAGAGTTATTAAAACAAATATTATATTATTAATTGATATTAAATTCCTAAAAATCTAAGGTTCGGCCAAGAGACTTATATCAGGATAGTTTCATCATTAATGGACCACTTGGGGGTCGCTTGGATGTATATAGTAAGTTTATTAACCATATTATATAAAAATACAAAGAGACATTGTAAAAGTGAAACTAATTAACTTAGAGTTAATACTTAAAGATAAGGTTAATATAAGTACCCAAACCTATCTAAATTCTATTGGTTGAGTTTTTTGCGACCTATCCCCACCTTACCCTTTGAATAGTCAACTTTGGAGCCATTGGAAACCGAATATGAATTTATTATAAATTAATATTTCTAGCTTTTCCAAAGGTGCCCCTCACCCCTCTTATAAAAGGGCACTCCTCCTTCTCATTTCTTCACACCTTCAAAGCCTTTTGGTTCGGCCAAACTCTGCCCAAATACTCTCCCAACATCCCTCACTACAACCTAGAGGACTTAGTTTGATCAGAAAGCCAACCTAAGGAGCCCTTTTGATCAAATCAAAAGGAAGAACCCGAAGAAGAGGTAATGATTTCACCACCCTTTTCTAAGTTCCTTTCTTCTTCCACTTCCTCTTTCTTTGTTCTTACCATTATAAAATAATAACTCCAGTATCTTACATATACTGTGATGTTATTATAAATATGGTACAACCATATTCAGTATTCTATCCACCCTTTGAATAACATGTCACCATACGTGCGTACGTACGGCTTACCGTCTCCACGCCGTGGTGTAATTGTTATTCAATATATTATTATTTGGATGGGTATAATAATGATGTGTAACTCATATAAATAATAAATATAACATGTTAATTATTCTGTATATATGATATACCATCCATTTATATATTATTTTAATATCAAAATAATGATATTGTCGCTCGTGCGTACGTACGGACTACCGTCTCCACGAATGCGATGAGATTCATTCTCCATCGTATCCATTCAAGTATAATTATCATTTGATGATTTAAAAATGATTTTTAAGGACTTGATATCATTATGAATATGAATAATATACAACCTATCCTTTACAAACATGTCTTACGTAACAAAACATATAAAATAAAACAAGTAAGTTAACACCCGATATAATGATAATACTAAGATATTATTATCAAATCAATATTAAAAGATCATATATGATATCATATTAATGTATATGATTCTTGTATAATTTAATAACAATTATTTCACCATTATACAGGAGGTTAACCTACCCCAACCATGGAAAAGTACAAGGTAAGGGTTATTTCACAATCTCTTCATTATCCGAGGATGTTTATACGTAATAATCTACTGGGATTTCTTTATCATCCACATCCATGTTTCTTCGAAATGTATTTCAAAACATATTTATTATTTACAAGAATATGGGTTAAAGTCATTTATACCCTTTTTGACTTTTTATAAGAGGTTTATAAAGGAATCTTTCCGTCGTTTTCAAAACAAGGTCCTTTTTAACCTTTTCGACAGAATTAAGGTAAGAATGTTTTTTTAACTTATACGGAGGGTGCGGCTATTTTCCGCTGTTATAAAATCTTCAAAACATACCTTACAAGCTTATAAGAATATTTTCAAAGAAAATGTTTTATTTTATATGGATCTTAAATGATTTCAAAATAAAAGGAGATATTTCTTTAAAAATAATTTTGATTTCATCTATGTCAACATCCTTTGATGGATTTTAAGATTATTTGAAGTTGATTTATTATGATAAAAAACTTCTATATTGTATTTAAGGTTTTGTAATATGTTTGACTGTGTATGTGCTATTTTTATACCATTCATAGTTTATGGTGAACTTATTTACATTTCATATGCTACTTTTAATACGAATGTTTATGTTATGTTTAAACCTTTTCATATGGGAATGCATTGGACTTAGTAAGTGACGGGTGGAGCCCGCTATAGCTCCTCGATGCATCGGTAGGTCTCATGAGACAAACTAGTCTCTTGGCACAAGGCCTTGACAAAATCTTATTTGTAGTCTTGGCATGAGGCCTTGACTATGTGGTTATGATAGTCTGGAATTATGCATTCCAACATTATGAAAGTGGTTATTGATTTTTGCATGTGATTATTCGATTAGTAGAATATCCATGTGAATAAGTAAATGGCATTATTTCATTTTACTTTTGCCATACTATGTTGAAGTTAAAGTTTAAAAGGCTTTTGTTTTAGTAATGCATTGCCTTAAATGTTTATTCTTATTTATGAAAGTTTCCGCTATATTGTTATCCTTACTGGGCATTTGAGCTCACCCCTTTTCTATGTTTTATTTTTCCCAGGATGTGAAGAAGTAAGTTATGAATGACCTGCAGGGATTTTATGAGGGGTTAATAGTATGGATTGTGGAAACATTATAGTGTTGTATTAGTTTTTCATTTTATGATGTAATGTAAAACATATGAATATATCTAGTGTTTCCAAGGCTACTAAACCAATCGGTCTTTCGAGATTTGATCTTTCTTGTGATCATGCCAATGTTATGTAATAATGCACCGACTCTGGGTAACTGGGGTCGGGGCATTACAGTTGGTATCATAGGAAGTTTAGTATAAACCTTGGAAGCTAGATTTAGATAAACTCTGATTAGAGCACGTAGACCTAAGATGAACTTTGAGGATTAGTATAAAAGAACTTCCGAGAATTTTGGTATTGTAGAGATTTTGTGAGTTTTCTGAGCAATACATCCCTGTCTGGATACGAGCAAGTAGAGGCGGCTCTGGCACAGATGTACCTAGGGGTAAAACCCGAAAACACCGCTTTGAGCTAGACTCGAACGGGAACTGGTGCACGACAACAGGCCTTGCTGCACTCTTGGTTACGACACTCCCGGGGGATATGCTTAGGATAATTATCATTTTCTTTACAAACCATTATGAAGGGTTTATGAGTATATACATCCTCAAAGGAGACATTTTTATGGATTATATCCATAAATAGTTCAATTTATGTTAAGTGTTTTATAAGTATGGGATTATGTATTTTGATTCATAAACTGATCTAGTTTATGCCATTGTTTAGAAATGGCGCCTAGTGGAAAAAATTGAAACCGTATCAATGCATGCACTCCATGTAGGGATTGCCCTCCTGCTCAAGATAATTATAGTGGGTCTGGTGATGCAACTGGTGCCGATCAGCTAATCACCATACTGGGACAACTTACTCTGGTTATGAATAATAACCGTACCCGTATGGATCACCCTGATCCGTAGCGTGGAGGATCAATGTTAGATCGATTCATGAGGCAACAACCACCAACTTTCAATGGGAGTACAAATCCCTTAGTAGCTGAGCAATGGATATTTTCCCTAGAAAAAATATTTCAGGCTTTGGAGAGTAATGAAAGGGAAAAGGTTATCATGGCAGTTTACCGCCTCACTGGAGATGCTGATCAATGGTAGTCATTGATTCAAAACATGAAGGAAGATGATGAAGTATCAAATATGGAATGGAGGGAGTTCAAAGATCTGTTTTTAGAAAAATACTTTCCTCGCGACCATCGAGCAGATATGGAAAGGCAATTTCTGAGTCTGAGACAAAAGGAGGATGATAATGTCACAAAGTATGAGGCTAACATTACAAGGTTAGCGAGGTATGCTGGAGATTATATTCGCAACCCAATAAGTAAGATTGATCATTTCTTTGATGGGTTAAAACCATTTCTCCGTCGAGCATTATTCTCACAATCCTTTTCATCGTACGAAGACATTGTCTCATGTGCTATCAAGACCGAAAAGTAATTCTCGAAGTCTTATGACTTTAAAGCAAAGCAAGAGAAGAAGAGACTTGCTGATCAATCTGGGAATGGAAATAAGGGGAAGAAGGGAAAGGTTGAATATCCATCTTGTGGTAAATGCGGGAAGAAACATCCTGGTACTTGCTTGAAGGGAATGGGAGTCTGTTACAAGGGTGGTGAAAAAGGCCACCAAGCTCATGATTGCAAGGGGAATAAGGAAGCTACCAACGTTCAGTGCTACAATTGCAGGGAGATGGGGAATTATGCAAATGCATGTCCTAAGCGTCAGGAGAACATACCTCAGAAAAGGCCAAGGGATCAAGGTCAGGCTTATGCTATCACTACTGCTGAGGTAGAAGCTCCGAAAGACGTGGTGGCAGGCAATTTAATGGTTTCCTCAAGTTTAGTAAATGCATTATTTGATTCTGGATCATCGCATTGTTTCATATCTTCCCAGTTTGCTAAGAAAATTAGATATTTCCAATTTGATTTAATAAGGGAGTTGTCAGTTAAAACTCCTAAGAGAAGTATCGTTGCAACAAAGTTTTGTGAATCAGTCCCCATTAGAGCACATAAATTTTCTTTATCTGCTGATCTCATCGTCATACCTATGATTGAGTTTGATATAATCCTCGGTATGAACTGGCTTTCAGATTATGATGCGAAGATTTATTGTAAGAAGAAAGAGGTTACGATTCTTGATGATAATGATAAGGAACACCTTATTTTTAGAGCAGAATCGTCACCACCTAATTCTTATTTAGATCCACCCCCAGTAGCTCAACTTAATTCAATTATTGGGGAGGAAGAGAATGAAATAACTGTCGGTGAGGAAAGGAATGTTCAAATAGAGGATGTACCTGTTGTGAAAGAATTTGTAGATGTATTTCCGGAAGATTTACCTGGACATCCTCCAGAACGAGAAGTGGAGTTTTCCATTGATTTGATTCCTGGATCAAGGCCTATATCGAAGACCCCTTATAGAATGGCCACTGTAGAGTTAGTCTAACTAAAGAAACAACTAGAGGAATTGAGTAATAAGGGATTTATTCGCCCTAGTGTTTCTCCATGGGGAGCCCTTGTTCTTTTTGTTAAAAAGAAAGATGGATCTATGAGGTTATGTATCGACTACAGGGAGATCAATTCTATAACGATAAAGAACAAGTATCCCCTACCTCGTATTGATGATTTATTTGACCAACTACATGGAGCTCAATACTTTTCAAAGATTGACCTTCGATCAGGATACCATCAGTTGTGTGTGAAGAAGGAAGACATTTCGAAGACAGCATTTCGAACCAGGTACGGGCATTACGAGTTTACTGTAATGCCGTTTGGATTGACTAATGCACCCTCTGTATTCATGGATCTGATGAATAGAGTTTTCAAGGAGTATCTCGATGAATTTGTGGTGGTATTTATTGATGATATCTTGGTATACTCCGAAACCTACGAAGATCATGAAAATCACTTGCGCATTATCTTGAAGACTCTGAGGAGGCATGAATTATATGGGAAGTTTAGCAAGTGTGAATTCTGGATTTAGGAGATTTCTTTTCTTGGCCATATTGTCTCTAAAGATGGAATCTCTGTTGATCCTTCTAAGACCAAGGCAATCCAAGAATGGCCAGCACCTACGAGTATAACTGAGGTACGCAGTTTTATTGGTTTGGCAGGTTATTATCGACGTTTCGTCCAGAATTTTGCCCGATTGGCTAACCCATTAACGAAGCTCACATGTAAAGGGGTTAAATTTGTTTGGACAAAAGAGTGTGAAGAATGTTTTGAAGAACTGAAGAGAAGATTAGTCAATTCTCCTATATTGACTCTACCATCGGGGAATGATGGGTTCGTTATTTATAGTGATGCATCAAAGAAAGGACTTGGTTGTGTCCTTATGCAGAATGATAGAGTTATTGCCTATGCATCACGATAGTTGAAAATTCATGAACAAAACTATCCTACTCATGATCTCGAGTTAGCAGCTGTAATCTTTGCTTTGAAGATATGGAGGAACTACCTCTATGGTGAAAAATGTGAGATTTATACTGATCACAAGAGTTTGAAGTATATTTTCTCACAAAAAGAACTCAACATGAGGCAAAGGATATGGCTTGAATTACTCAAGGATTATGATTGCACGATACACTACCACCCGGGGAAAGCAAACAAAGTAGCAGATGCTTTGAGCAGAAAAGACCATGGAGTTTTGAACATGATGAGAATTGAAAGGGATCCAATTTTCATGGATCTAGTGAAGATGGACATGGGAATAACCAGGGAAGGTGAAACATCAATTCTTTTTCAAATGGTTGCCAAACCATCTTTACTGGAAAGTATTAAGAGTTCTCAGACCGATGATGAAGAATTCCAAAAGAAGATTAAAGCTGTGAATGATGGGAGATTGAGAGACTTTGTGTATGAAGATGGAATTTTGAAATTCGGGAAGAGACTTTGTGTTCCCGATATACCTGATCTAAAAAGGGAATTGCTGGATGATGCTCATAGTTCCAATTTCTCTATACACCCGGGGAGCACCAAAATGTATAGAGATTTGAAGGAACATTTTTGGTGGGACAACATGAAGAGGGAGATTGCTGATTTTGTGTCAAGATGTATGGTTTGTCAACAAGTCAAAGCTGGAAGGCAACAGCCTGGAGGAGTCATGCAACCTCTTCCCATACAGGAGTGGAAATGGGACAATATTACGATGGACTTTGTCATGGGGCTACCAAAGACTCCTAGAAGGAACGATGCAATTTGGGTTATTGTTGATCGTCTTACCAAGTCAGCACATTTTCTTTCTATAAGAGAAGATCTACCCCTAGAACGTCTAGAAAGACTATATATTAATGAAGTTGTGAGACTTCATGGGGTACCCTTATCGATTGTTTCTGATCGTGATCCCCGTTTTACTTCAAGATTTTGGAAAAGTCTTCAGAAATCCCTGGATACTGAACTTCATTTGAGCACTGCTTACCACCCTCAGACAGACGGACAATCAGAACGGACTATTCAGACCTTAGAAGACATGTTGAGATATTTCTCACTTGATTTTCAGGGTATGTGGGATCAATATTTACCACTGGTAGAATTTTCCTATAACAATAGCTTCCATTCGAGTATTCAGATGGCACCATATGAAGCGTTATACGGAAAGAGATGTCGTACACCAACCTGTTGGGATGACGTTGGTGAAAGAAAACTTGTAGGCCCAGAACTGGTGGAGGAAACGGTGGAAAAGGTGAAAGTAATCCAAGATCACGTCAAAGCAGCTCAAAGTAGGCAGAAGAGCTATGCCGATAATCGAATGAAGGATTTGGAATTTCAAGTCGGTGATCATGTTTTCCTGAAGGTATCTCCATGGAAGGGAGTCATACGTTTTGGTAAGAAAGGTAAATTGAGTCCCAAGTACATCGGACCTTTCGAAATTCTAGAACGAATTGGGGTTGTAGCTTACCGATTGGCAATGCCGCCAAGTCTCTCCAAAGTTCACGATGTGTTCCACGTATCTCTGTTGAGGAAATACATGCCTGATCCAACGCATTTACTCACCTATGAGGAATTAGAACTAGAACCCGATCTTTCCTATTGCGAAGAGCCCGTCAGGATTCTTGATACGAGAGAACAAGTACTGAGAAACCGGACGACGCGTCTGGTAAAAGTTTTGTGGAGAAACCATAAGATGGAAGAGGCAACGTGGGAACCCGAGGAAATTATGATGAAGAACCACCCGAGTCTTTTCATTTGATAAGTATTCCAGAAATTTCGAGGACGAAATTATTTGAAGGAGGGGAGAATGTAACACCCCAAGCTTCTACAGTACGCTTCTCTTTGAATAATGCGATAGCGTGTGTTGTACGCAACACCGAGTTCTAACAACCAATCAAACTAGCCGTTATGAATAGTAATACCAACATTTTAAAATTATATATATTTTATATTTCAAAATGGACTTCATTTTTGGATTAGGAATATCTAATTTAGCCTAAGGTGAAATTTTGGTACCTTTCGGATAACTTTCATATTTTGATGAATAGTGAAAATTACTAAATTTTAATTAAAAACAACTTTTTTAATCAAAATAATTAATAGTGATAAATTATGAATTTTAGTAGTTTTAAAGTATATTTAGAATATATTTTTACCATTTAATATAATGTTGGTCATTGGACATAATTTTACAATTAAACCAAACATAAACAAGTGTCAATCTTTTGATAGTTATTATCTCCTAAAACACGCTTTTTGTTTTGACAGCGGGAATTAATTTTAAATTAATTTCTGCCACTTATGTGTTTAGAATATAGGAAAATGGATTCCATATTTGGAATCAGGATGTTCAAATTGTGTAAATAGGTAACTTTTATTTTTAGACATTTTGAATAATTACTGCGGTAAATATTTTATTTACCATGGTTAAGGGTAAATCCGGTAAATAAGGGTTAAACAAATAATATTATAATAATACTAAATTACCCTAAAACGTGTCTTAACCCTATTGGTTGATACATGGTCGACCATGGGAATCTTTGGGTCGATTTGGGGACCCCATGGATCCACTTGTAAGTGATAATGACACTTTATTTTAATTAAGTCAAAATGAATACAAAAATGACACAAGCATATATCTTTTAGAAAAACAATTGTTACATAGGGTTATATAAGTTGGATTTTAGATTATAAATATTAATTAGAAAGATAAAAAGATTTCCTAAATAATGAGATTTTATTTATAATTTTTAGACATTAAATAATTTATTTTATTTATGACACAATGATGATGCAGTAATTACTATAATAGTGAAATGTTAAAATAATTGATATTATAAATACCCAAAAAAATATGATATGAAACTTTTAATGAATTAAACTAATTTTCTAGGATAATATGATATATTAGGATTGATTTAATTGACTTTGTTCTAAGTAATCAATCTGTTATGAGTTTCACAAAAATCAACTATTGAATAGTGTCAAAATTGACATAAAAGAGTTCTTAAAACAAATATTATATTATTAATTGATATTAAATTCCTAAAAATCTAAGGTTAGGCCAAGAGACTTATATCAGGATAGGTTCATCATTAATGGACCACTTGGAGGTCGCTTGGATGTATATAGTAAGTTTATTAAACATATTATATAAAAATACAAAGAGACATTGTAAAAGTGAAACTAATTAACTTAGAGTTAATACTTAAAGATAAGGTTAATATAAGTACCCAAACCTGTCTAAATTCTATTGGTTGAGTGTTTTTCAACCTATCCCCACCTTATCCTTTGAATAGTCAACTTTGGAGCCATTGGAAACCGAATAAGAATTTATTATAAATTAATATTTCTAGCTTTTCCAAAGGTGCCCCTCACCCCTCTTATAAAAGGGAACTCCTCCTTCTCATTTATTCACACCATCAAAGCCTTTTGGTTCGGCCAAACTCTGCCCAAATACTCTCCCAACATCCCTCACTACAACCTAGAGGACTTAGTTGGATCAGAAAGCCAACCTATGGAGCCCTTTTGATCAAATCAAAAGGAAGAACCCGAAGAAGAGGTAATGATTTCACCACCCTTTTCTAAGTTCCTTTATTCTTCCACTTCCTCTTTCTTTGTTCATACCATTCTAAAATAATAACTCCAGTATCTTACATATACTGTGATGTTATTATAAATATGGTACAACCATATTCAGTATTCTATCCACCCTTTGAATAACATGTCACCATACGTGCGTACGTACGGCTTACCGTCTCCACGTCGTGGTGTAATTGTTATTCAATATATTATTATTTGGATGGGTATAATAATGATGTGTAACTCATGTAAATAATAAATATAACATGTTAATGATTCTGTATATATGATATACCATCCATTTATATATTATTTTAATATCAAAAGAATGATATTGTCGCTCGTGCGTACGTACGGACTACCGTCTCCACGAACGCGATGAGATTCATTCTCCATCGTATCCAATCAAGTATAATTATCATTTGATGATTTAAAAATGATGTTTAAGGACTTGATATCATTATGAATATGAATAATATACAACCTATCCTTTACAAACATGTCTTATGTAACAAAACATATAAAATAAAACAAGTAAGTTACACCCGATATAATGATAATACTAAGATATTATTATCAAATAAATATTAAAAGATCATATATGATATCATATTAATGTATATGATTCTTGTATAATTTAATAACAATTATTTCACCATTATACAGGAGTTTAACCTACCCCAACCAAGGAAAAGTACAAGGTAAGGGTTATTTCACAATCTCTTCATTATCCGTGGTTGTTTATACATAATAATCTACTGGGATTTCTTTATCATCCACATCCATGTTTCTTCGAAATGTATTTAAAAACATATTTATTATTTACAAGAATATGGGTTAAAGTCATTTATACCCTTTTTGACTTTTTATAAGAGGTTTATAAAGGAATCTTTCTGTCGTTTTCAAAACAAGGTCCTTTTTAACCTTTTCGACAGAATTAAGGTAAGAATGTTTTTTTAACTTATACGGCGGGTGCGGCTATTTTCCGCTGTTATAAAATCTTCAAAACTTACCTTACAAACTTATAAGAATATTTTCAAAGAAAATGTTTTATTTTATATGGATCTTAAATTATTTCAAAATAAAAGGAGATATTTCTTTAAAAAGAATTTTGATTTCATCTATGTCAACATCCTTTCATGGATTTTAAGATTATTTGAAGTTGATTTATTATGATACAAAACTTATATATTGTATTTAAGGTTTTGTAATATGTTTGACTATGGATGTGCTATTTTTATACCATTCATAGTTTATGGTGAAATTATTTAAATTTCATATGCTACTTTTAATTCGAATGTTTATGTTATGTTTAAACCTTTTCATATGGGAATGCATTGGACTTAGTAAGTGACGGGTGGAGCCTGCTATAGCTCCTCGATGCATCGGTAGGTCTCATGAGACAAACTAGTGTCTTGGCACAAGGCCTTGACAAAATATTATTTGTAGTCTTGGCACGAGGCCTTGACTATGTGGTTATGATAGTCTGGCATTATGCATTCCAACATTATGAAAGTGGTTATTGATTTTTGCATGTGATTATTCGATTAGTAGAATATCCATGTGAATAAGTAAATGGCATTATTTCATTTTACTTTTTCCATACTATGTTGAAGTTAAAGTTTAAAAGGATTTTGTTTTAGTAATGCATTGCCTTAAATGTTTATTCTTATTTATGAAAGTTTCCGCTATATTGTTATCCTTACTGGGCATTTGAGCTCACCCCTTTTCTATGTTTTATTTTTCCCAGGATGTGAAGAAATAAGTTATGAATGACCTGCAGGGATTTTATGAGGGGTTAATAGTATGGATTGTGGAAACATTATGTTGTTGTATTAGTTTTTCATTTTATGATGTAATGTAAAACATATGAATATATCTAGTGTTTCCAAGGCTACTAAACCAATCGGTCTTTAGAGATTTGATCTTTCTTGTGACCATGCCAATGTTATGTAATAATGCACCGACTCTGGGTAACTGGGGTCGGGGCGTTACATCAAAGACCAATCTTAGTGCCCTAAGAGGAGGTTTCAAAGAGGCATGCCGAAGAAGAGGTAATATCTGTTACCGATTTTTTCAAATTTATTTCTTCTTCTACTTATTATTTTTTAGTTGTTTCATTATGAAGTAATAACATCAGTATAACTCATATACTGATATATTATTATAAATGTGAAACAACCCTAATTCACCTTCTATTCATCCTACGGAAAATGAAATCACCACGCGTGCGTACGTACAGAGTACCGTCTCCACGCCATGGTGTAATCTGTTTTACACCACCACCTTACTTGGATGGGTATAATGGTGTAAAGAATAACTATATATGATTACTATCAAGTGATATTGATTCTGAAATAGTATACATACACATCAATACAATTCCACGATCATGGGAATGATATCATCGCTCGTGCGTACGTACGGCCAACCGTCTCCACGATGTGATGCGACTCGTTCTACATGATCTTCATTGAATAATGATTATATAAATTAATTGAATAAATAAATATGATATATATTACATTAATACCATTCTGTAAATGAGGTATCTGTATCCTAAAAAGAGGAATAAGAATTTATTCGACAAAACATGCATAAGAACATAAAGCAATAAACACCTGAATAACAAGTAGCAATGAAATATTACTAATAAAAAGATAAGAATATGATCATATATGATATCAAAAAAATGAATAGTATTCTTTAACAATTTAATGAAATTATTTTAAATCATTATAAAGGAGGTTAAGATAGGTACAAAGCATATCATACCTAAGGTAAGGGAAAATCTCGCAATCTCAATTTTTTATCTGAGATTGTTTATACTTCAGAATTTACTAGGGAATAATTATCATCTACATCCATGTTCCCTAAATATGTAATATTATTTCTATCCTACTACAATTTTTTAAATCCAATATTACTCATTGGTGAGTTTTGGTAAAAGATATGAAAAAAAAACTTTTGTCATTTTTCGTACAAGGTACTTTTTGACTTTTTCGGCCAAAGTACGAGAAGACTGTTTTTTTAACTTATACGACATGAATATATTTTTATGATTTCATAGAACCTTATTTCCATGAATCATCCTTTACAAGTTTTAAAGTTTATTTTTAATAAACTTCTTTTAGTTTAAAATTGTGTGACATATTAATAAAGGAAAAAAAATTGAAGTAGAAAGGATATTTTCCTTAAGAATGGAGTTCAAGTGTTTTATAAAAATTATTTTCCATCTAAGATAATATAGGGTTCTTTTTATAGCCCTATTATTACATTTATTTGATTATTTTTTGATGGAATTATTTTTATAAAGTCCTTTATCTTATATTAATTGTTTCATGATGTCACGATGTTTAAGAATCCCATTTTTATTACATGAGTTATGCTATGATTTATTATTTTGTGGAACTCATAAGAATGGTTTAATTATGAGATTTGTGAGACCTATATCTACCTCCAATCCATTGGGTAAGGATTTATATCTCATGAGATAGACATGGCTGGAATGACAAGTTAATCCAGTTCAGTGATATAGGATTGGAACGAGGAGTGATCTCAGTTCAGTAATGGTCTTTGTCCGCTATGATAGTCTTTGCAATGAGTATTGACTAATATGAAATGATTTTCTATGATTATGTGTTTATTCAACAAAGTATCATGTTTTATGTTATCATTACTTGGGATTACATTTCATCACTATGATTTATCCCATGTTATGATATTAGGATCTCTTTTGCAGGTTAAGATATTCAAAATTTTATGTTCTTATGAATATGATATGATTGATATTTCTTTTGTTTACCCTTACTGAGCATTTGAGGTCACCCTTTTGTATGTTTTATTCTCCCCAGTTCTGGATGAAGGGTATTAAGTAGAATATGCCAAAAGAGACTCTAGATATGATTAAATAAATGGGAGACAACGTAGATGATTTATGAACTAGTTTTTTATGTTTCCCAGTTTCTAAAGACACTATACTTATACGGTCCTTTCATGGTTTTGTTATATGTTGTAATAAGTATGCTTCAATTTTTGAAGTAATAACCATGTATGTAATGTATGGGTCATTATAGTTGGTACCAGAGGAAAGTTATAGTCATCCTTTTGAAACTAGGATGTGGAAGCCCTATTAAAAACCCTAAGGATATGTCTAAGGATAGAACACAATCTTAGTGTTTTAGAAATGGCCATGAAAAACCTATGATAAGACCTAAGGTGTGAAATTTTATCCTTGATTTTATGGTTTTCCTATTATGATTAGTGTTTCTAACACTATCCTTCTTGGTTTTAGTCAATAGCTGGAACCCGAAGGAACAATGTTAATGCTGAATGTGACGGGAAATGCAATGATTGTCCCCCTAAGCAACCATACATTACGAGAGCTGTAATAAAAAATCTTGTAACCATGTTCACACAACTTTCTCAATCTATGAACCATGCCGGACTTCCAAATGAGCAAAGGAAGGAGAAACATTCTGTTGAATCCTTCATGAGGCAACGTCCACCTTCATTCAGCGGGTCCTCTGATCCATTAGTGGTTGAACAATGGATCTGTACCAATGAATAGATATTTTTAGTTCTACAATGTTCTGATCATGATAATGTCATCTTAGCAATATATCGTTTAGAGGGTGATGCTGATCAATGTGGAAATCTTATCATGAATATGAGGCAAAGAGATGAAATTGAGTCCATGGAATGGGATGACTTTAAGAACATGTTTTTCAATAATTACATCCCTAGTATTCTTTGAACAAGGATGGGGAAGAGGTTTCTTGAGCTGAAGCAAAAGGATGATGAATCTATTGGTACCTACGAAGAAAATTTTACAAGACTTGCAAGGTACGCTCCAAGAATTATTATCCAACCTAAGAGTAAAATCGATCGATTCTTTAGTGGATTAAAACCAAGTCTTCAAAGGGTGTTTTCCATAAGGGACTTCAATAGATACAAGTAAATTGTTCGATGTGCTCTAAAGGATGAGATGGATATTAGATTAACCCATCAATCATATGGGTTTGATAAGAAGAGGAAAATGGAATTCAATGAGAAATCTAAAGACCACAATGAAAAGAATATGGGTTTTCCTTTATGCTAAAATTGTGGAAATAAATATGGAGGTAATTGTCTTAAAGGGACAAGGAAATGTTTTATGTGTGGAAAACAAGGTCATCAGGAAGTTGAATGTCAATATAATGGGAAGAATATGTCTAATGATGCGAAGAAAGAAAGGGATACATAAAATGCACCTCATACACTTCAATGTTTAATGTGCAAGGAAATGGGGTATTATGCCAATCAATAACCTAATACAAGGATTGTTGATGATGATTGACATCAACAAACTCTTAAGGCCAAAGACAAAGAAAAGTCACATGCAATTACTATCGGCGATGTGGTGTACGATAACAAAGTGGTGAAAGGTACACTTACCAGCCACTCTAAAGTAGCAAATATTTTATTTGATTCTGGATCCACCCACTCTTTTATTTCTGAAGAATTATCTAAGGGTATCACCGAATTACCTCAGTAATTAGATGTTTAGTTAGCTTTGACAACTCCTAATGGCACAACGGTCACATCAAAAGTTTACAATTCTTCTCCGATTGATGTTTGTGGGAATGTTCTTCCTGAAAATCTTGTGATCCTTCCTATAATAGAATTTGGTGTGATTCTTAGCATGGATTGGATTTCTTTATAAGGATATCATATCAATTGAAAAAGAAGGGAAATCACATTTAATATTCCTGATCAATCTACTATCATCTATCGATGAAAGGATTAATATAACCTTCTAGTAAAAATTTTATCCATCTTATGATTCATGATTCTAATAAATAAAGGTTATTTATCTCAAATGGTTCAAGAAAAAATCATGATTAAGAATATTACCATTGTATGGGAGTTTGATGATGTCTTTCTGGAGGAACTTTCGGGTCTTCCACCAAATCGTAAAGTTGAGTTTTCAACAGAACTCATACCGGTTGGTATGCCCATTTCAAAGACACCTTATAGAATGGCCCCAATTGAGTTACAAGAATAGAAGAAGAAACTCCAAGAGAATCTTGATAAAGGATTCATATGCCCTAGTGCGTCACCTTGGGGACCACCTATTCAGTTTGTTAAGAAAAAAGATGGATCAATGAGACTCTGCATTTATTATCGAGAACATATCAAGATCACTATCAAGAACAAATATCCTCTCCCATGCATTGATGACTTATTTGACCAACTACAGAAAGCTTACTACTTTTCCAAGATTTTTCTTTGTTCAGGGTATCATCAAATAAGGGTCAAAAAAGATGATATACCAAAGACGACTTTTCGTACAAGGTATGGACACTATGAATTTATAGTTATGCCATTTGGTCTTCTTAATTTCCCTAGTATCTTCATGGATCTGATGAATATAGTCTTTAGAGACTATCTTGATCAGTTTGTGGTAGTCTTTATAGACGATAGTCTTGTATATTCAAGGAGCGAGTAAGAACATGAAGATCACTTGAGAATTGTATTAAAGACCCTAATAATGGAGAAGAATTATGAAAAATTTACCAAGTGTGAATTTTGGCTTAAAAAAGATTCATTTTTGGGTCACATAATCTCAAAAGAAGGGATATATGTTGATCTAGAAAAGACATAGGTTATCAAAAGATTGTCAATACCAACAACAGTAACTGAGATCCAAAGTTTTCTTGGTTTGTCTAGATATTATCGACGTTTTGTGAATTATTTTTCATGATTATCCAATCCACTCACCAGGTTGACTTGAAAAATAGTGAAGTTCGTGTGGATGGAGGAGTGTGAAGAGAATTTCATGGAGTTTAAAAAAAGTTATCCACTGCACCTATTCTAACACTTCCTTGTAGTGGAGAAAGGTTTGTGATCTACATTGATGCATCTAAGAAGGTATTGGGGTGTGTTCTCATGAAAAACGATATGGTGATAGCTTATGCCTCACGACAGTTGAAAATCCTTGAGAAAAATTGCCCAACTCATGATTTGGAGTTAGTTGTGGTAATCTTTTCATTAAAGATTTGGAGGCATTATCTTTATGGTGAATGGTGTGATATTTATACTGATCATAAAAGTTTAAAGTATTTTTTCACACAAAAGGAACTGAATATAAACCAAAGAAGATGGTTTGAGTTAGTTAAAGACTACGACTGCTCAATTCATTATCACCCTGGGAAAGCAAACAAGGTGGCAGATGCATTAAGTCGACAAGACCATGCCAACTTATCCACGATGAGGATCACCAATGATCAAATATTTATGGATTTACAAAGGATGGTTCTTGGAATTATAATGGAAGGAGAAAAATCTTAGATTTATCAAATAAATGTTCAACCATCTATTCATGTGATGATTAAATAGGAACAGAAAGAAGATGTAGAGTTACAAAAGAAGGTGAGAAATGTTCCTTAATTAAACCTTGATTGTGATGGGATAATAAGGTTCAAGAATCAGGTTTGTGTTCCTCCAATCCCAGAATTAAAGAAGGAGCAGCTGGATGAGGCTCAAAGTTCCTCATTCTCTATTCACCTGGAAGCATGAAGATGTATAGGGACCAGAAAGAGTACTTCTGGTGGGATGGAATGAAAAGATATGTTGCTGAATATGTCTCTTGATGCATGGTTTGTCAGCAAGTTAAAGCTGGGAGATAGAAGTCTAAGGATTTGTTACAACCATTACCCATACCTGAATTGAAGTGGGAAAACATCACTATGGATTTTGTCACTGGACTTCCTAAAACATCCAAAGGCAATAATGCTATCTGGGTCATAGTTTATCGTCTTATAAAGTAGGAACACTTCATTGCTATTAGAGAAGATTTCTCTCTGGATCAGCTTGCCTGGATATATGTAAAGGAAGTGGTAAGATTTCATAGAGTACCATTTTCCATTATATCTTATCAGGATCCGAGGTATACCTCAAAGTTCTAGTTAAGTCTTCATCATACTCTAGATACGGAGTTGAGTTTCATCACTACTTATCATCCTCAGACAGATGGTCAGTCTGAGAGAACAATTCAAACTCTAGAAGACATATTGAGAGCTTGCTCTATAGATTTCAAAGGTGGTTGGGATCAACACCTACTTTTGGTGGAATTTTTTTATAATAATATCTTTCACTCCAGCATTCAGATGGATCCTTATGAAGCTCTCTATGGAAATAAATGCAGAACTCCAACTTGTTGGGATGAATTTGGGGAAAAAAAGCTATTAGGACCTGATCTTGTTGATGAGATGGCAGAAAAGGTCAGATATATTCAACAACACATAAGAGTAGCTCAGAGTTGACAAAAAGGTTATGCCAACAACCGAAGAAAAGACCTATAGTATTAAGTGGGTGATGAATTTTTCTTACGAATATCTCCTTGGAAGAGTGTAATGAGATTTGGAAAGAAGGAAAAGCTGAGCCATAGGTTTATCGGTCCTTTCGTAATACTGGATCATGTTTGGAAGGTAGCTTACCAATTGGTGCTTCCACTAAATCTCTCTCAAGTTCACGATGTGTTCCATGTATCTCTCCTGAGAAACTACATACCTGATCCTTCACATGTACTAAGCTCAGAAGTTATACCACTGGAGCATGATCTTTCTTATGAAGAACAGCCGATAAAGATTCTTGGATCGTAACGAAAAAGTTCTATGGAACAAGACCACTCGCTTGGTTAAAGTTTTATGGAGGAACCACCAATTAGTAGAAGCTACATGGGAGCTTGAGGATATGATGATGGAGAGGTATCCTCATCTTTTTGTTACGAAGTGACGGATTTCAAGGGCGAAATTCATTTTAAGGGGGATAGAATGTAACACCCTGATATTTTATGAGAAGTAATTTTTTTATGTATTATGTTATATGCAACATCAAAGGAATCTTTCACGGCACACAACACTAGCTTGGCTTCCATTACACGCAATCGCGACCTTCCTTGATAGCGTGTGTAGTACACAATACTGAGTTTCGCTAAACAATGATATATTATTATAATATTATAAACTAGCAGTTATGAATAGTATTAAATGAATTTTGAATTTTATAACATTATTATTCATCTTAAATATTTTCTAGAACATGGTATAGGAACAAAATAAATTTTTCAGGGAAAATAAGTATTTTTCAAAAAATGCAGTTTTGCCGCCTTTTGATGGCGCACCAACTTTAAATCTACTTTTAGAAAAGTTTATAAGTTCAATTTGAGAAAATAAAATTCTTCTTTAGAATCAGGATATAAAAATTTGCTTTGGATAAATTTTTCATATTATTCTGATAACTTTCATATTTTAATGAATAATAAAAACACACTATTTTAATTAAAAACTACTTTTTTCATCATAATAATTTATATGGTTTAATTATAATATTTAATGGTTTTAAAGTACAAATAGAATATATTTTTACCATTTAATATAATTTATGTCATTATAATTAATTTTACATTGAATTCATAGGTAAAAACATTTCAATCTTTGGCAATGTTTTAACTTTTAAAACCCATTTTCTTAACAATGGGATTAATTTCAAATTAATTACTGCAACATCTATATTTTGAACTTTGAAAAATGGTTCCATATTTTGATTCAGTGGGATCAAATTATGTTAATAGGTTACTTTTATTTTTTTGAGATTCTGAATAGGAACTACGGTAATTTTTTTTACTGCATTTAAAGGTAAATCAGGTAATTAAGGGTAAAAATAAGATTATAAAATTTCCCTAACACCTGCTAAAATTCTATTGGATGACTAAAAGATGACCCTTATCACCTAAGGGTCGGAATAAATTCATTTTATGGAGTTTTGGCCAATAAAATAATTTAATTATTATTAAAACCAAAGAAAGAGACAACATGTCACTCTCTTGAATCTTATAAGTATAATAATTTTAATTTAGTGATAAACTTCATGAAACTTAAAAAATAAATAGTATCCGGAAAACTAATAGAATTATATACATCATGTGAATTTATTTTTAATTTTTAGGGATTAAAAATTATCATTAATTTTGACACAATAGTGATCTTGAAATTATTTTATTGATTAAATTATTAAATAAATGAATTTAAAAGTATTAAAATAAATATAATATGAACTATTTAATGTGCTAAAATAATTTTTTAGATAAAAATAACATGTCAGGAATCTATTAAATATTTTATTTCGACCATATCTTCTATATATATTTTATTTAAATTCAAATAAATGAATATTTTCAAAATTGACACTATTGTTATTTTATAAAAATTACATATTATAAAATTGTTTAAAAATCTCAAAAATATTTAAAAATTTTAAATTAAAATTTATATGGTCTAAAATATAATAAATCATACATTTATGGACAAATAAGTAATTATATATAATTATTTAAAATATAGATATTTATTAGCACAAATAAAATTAAATAGATTATATATGGATAAATAAAGTTGATAATGTTTAAAATAAATTCCCAACTTCTCTAAATTTTATTGGTTAATAATATTTTAACCCTATATCATCTAATATTCGTATTTGAGTCATTTTGGAGGTTTTTATGTGGGGTTGGAATTTATTATAAATTAATATTTCTTATAATTCCAAAGGTGCCCCTCTCCTCCCTTATAAAAGGGCACCACCTCCCTCCCCTCTTTACACAATTTAGAGCCTTCAAGATTGCCCAAAACCTAACCATTTCTCTTCTCCACTTCCCTAGAAACATCCTAGAGGTTCTGATTTTCTTCAAAGACCAATCTTAGTGCCCTAGGCGGAGGTTTCAAAGAGGCGTGTCGAAGAAGAGGTAATATCTGTTACCGATTCTTTCAAATTTATTTCTTCTTCTACTTCTTATTATTTAGTTTTTTCATTGTGAATTAATAACATAAGTATCAGTAATATACTGATATATTATTATAAATATGAAACAACCCTAATTCACCTTCTATCCATCCTACGGAAAATGAAATCATCGTGCATGCGTACGTACAGAATACCGTCTCCACGCCATGATGTAATTTGTTTTCTACCACCACCTTACTTAGATGGGTATAATGGTGTAACGAATAACTATATATGATTTCATTCAAGTGATATTGATTCTTAAATAGTATACATACACTTTAATACAATTCCACAATCATGGGAATGATATCATCGCTCGTGCGTACATACGGCCTACCGTCTCCACGATGTGATGCGACTTGTTCTACATGATCTTCATTGAATAATGATTATATAAATGAATTTAATAAATAAATATGATATATATTACATTAATAACATTCTTTAAATGAGGTATCTGTAACCTAAAAAGAGGAATAAGAATTTATTCGACAAAACATGCATAAGAACATAAACCAATAAACACCCGAATAACGAATAACAATGAAATATTACTAGTAAAAAGATAAGAATATGATCATATATGATATCATAACAATGAATATTTTTCTGTTATAAGTCAATTACATTATTTAAATAATTATACATGAGTTTTGGATACATACAAAGCATATCGGACTTAAGGTAAGGGAAAATCTCGCAATCTCAATTTTTTATCCGAGATTGTTTATACTTCAGAAATTACTGGGGAATATTTATCATCCGCATCCTTGTTCCCTCAATATGTAATATTATTTATATCCTCCTACAATTTTTTAAATCCCATATTACTCATTGGTGAGTTTTGGTAAAAGATATGAAAGGAATCTTTTGTTGTTTTTCGTATACGGTACATTTTGAATTTTCTGGCCAATGTACGAGAAGAATGTTTTCTTAAATTATATGGCATGAATGGATTTTTATGATTTCATAGAACATTATTTACAAGAAGTTTCATTTATAAGTTTTCGAGTTTATTTTTAATCAAATCATTTTAGTTTCAAATTGTATGACATGTTTTGAAAAAGGAAATTGTTTTTTAAGTAGAAAGGATATTTTCCTCAAGAACGGAGTTCAAGTGTTTTATCAAAATTATTTTCCATCTAAGATAATATAGGGTTATGTTAATATCCCGATTATTATAATGATTTGATTATGTTGTGATGGAATCATTTTTATAAAGTCCTTTATCTTATATGAATTGTTTCATAATGTCACAATGTTTAAGAATCCCATTGTCATTACATGGGTTATGCTATGATTTATGATTTTGTGGAACAAATAAGAATGGTTTCATTATGAGATGGGTGGGACCTATATCTACCTCCAATGCATTGGATAATGATTTATATCTGATGATATAGACATGGATGGAAAGGAAAGTTAATCTAGTTCAGTGATACTGGACTGGAACAAGGAGTGAACTCGGTTCAGTAATGGACTTTGTCCTCTATGATAGTCTTGGAAATGAGTCTTGACTAATATGAAATAATTTTCTATGATTATGTGTGTATTCCACAAAGCATCATGTTTTATGTTAGGATTATTTGGGATTACATTTCACCACTATGATTTATCCCATGTTATGATATTATGATCTCTTTTTCTGGTTATGATATTCAAAATGTTATGTTCTTATGAATATGATATGATTGATATTTCTTTTGTTTACCCTTACTGAGCATTTGAGCTCACCCTTTTGTATGTTTTCTTTTCCCCGGGTCTGGATGAAGGGTATTAAGTAGAATATGCCAAAAGGGACTCTAGATATTATGAAATAAATGGGAGACAACGTAGATGATTTATGAACCATTTATTTATGTTTCCCAGTTTCTAAAGACACTATACCTATACGTTCCTTTCATGGTTTTGTTATATGTTGTAATAAGTGTGCTTCAATTTTTGAAGTAATAACCATTTATGTAAAGTATGGGTCATTATAGTTTTCAAGGAATATCTTTATGACCTTGTAGTGGTATTTTTTGATGATATCATTGTATACTCCAAAATCTATGAAGATCATGAAAATCACTTACGTGCTATTCTGAATACTCTTTGATGAAATAAATAATATGGGATGTTTGGAAAGTGTGCATTCTGGCTTCAAGAGATTTCTTTTCTTGTACATATTGTCTTGATGGAATCTTAATTCATCCTTCAATGACAGGGGAAATCCAATAATGGCTAGCCCCAAGGTGTATAACATAGGTATGTAGTTTTATTGGTTTAGTAGGTTATTATCAGTGTTTCGTCCAAATATTTTCCCAATTGGGTAACCCATTAACCAATATCACACATAATGGGGTTAAATTTGTTTTGACAGAAGAGAGTGAAGAATAATTTAAATAATTTAAGATATGATTATTCAATGCCTCTATCTTGAACCTACTATTGGTGAATAATGTGTTTGTTTTTTATAGTGATGCATTAATGAAAGGACATGGTTGTATCCTTATGTAGAATGATAGAGTTATTACCTATGCACCACGACAGCAAAAAATAAATGTACAAAACTATCTTACTCATGATCTGGAGTTAGAATCTATAATATTTACTATAAAGATATGGAGACACTATCTCTATGGTGAAAAATTTGGGATATATATTGATCATAATAGTTTAAGGAATATTTTATCATAGAAAGAACTCCACATGAGGCAAAGGAGATGGCTCAAATTACACGAGGATTATGATTTCACAATACACAACCACCCGGGGAAGGAAAATAAAGTTGGAGATGCTTCAAGCAGAAAGGAACCTAGAGTTCGGAACAAGATGAGAGTTCAAAGGGGTCATATGTTCATGGATTTAGTAAAGATAGATATTATAATAATCATGGTCAGTGAAACATTAATTATTTTTCTGATGGATTCCAAACCACATTTACCATAAAGGATAAAAACTTCTGAGACTAATCATGAGGAGTTTCAAAAGAAAATTAATGTTTTGAATGATGGGAGATCCATTTACATTATATATATGAAGATGGAATTTTTTAATTTGTGAAAATTCATTGTGTTCCTGAGATACTAGATATAAAAAGTGAATTGTTGTATGATTCTCATAGTTCTAATTTCTCTATACACTATATTAGCAGTAAAATTTATATAGATTTGAAGGAACATTTTTGGTGGGACAACATGAAGAGGGAGATTGCTGATTAGTTGTCAGGATGTATGGTTTTTCAATAGTTGTAGACTGGAAGACAATATCCTAGAGAATTCACGCAACCTCTTCTCATACCTTAGTGTTAATGAGATGATATTGCGAGGGATTTTTTCATGGGGTTACTAAAGACTCCTAGAAGGAATGATGAAATATGGGTCATTATTGATCGTCCTACCAAGTAAGAATACTTTCATTCTATAAGAGAAGATTTTCCACTTGAACGTTTTGAAATACTATATATTAATGAAGTTTTAAGACTTCATGTTATACCCCTATCGATTGATACTGATCACAATCCTCATTTTACTTCAATATTATGGAAAAGTCCTTAGAAAACCCTAGATACTGAACTTTTTTGAGCACTTCCTACAACACTCAAACAGATGTAAAATCAAAACAGACTCTTTAAAACTTAGAAGATATGTTGTGATCTTTCACACATGACTTTCAAGGTATGTGGGATCAGTATTTACCTCTGGTAGAATTCTCCTTTAACAATACCTTCCATTAATTAATTCATATGGCACCATATGAAACATTATATGAAAGATATGGTGCACACCAACATGTTGGGATGATGATGGTGAAAGAAAACTTGTAGGCCTATAATATGTTGAGGAAACAATGGAAGATGTGAAGATTATCCCAACCCACCTCAAAGCAGCTCAAAGTTGGAAAAACAGTTATACAGATAACTGAAGGAATGATTTGTAATTTTATGTAGGAGATCTTGTTTTCATGAAGGTATCTCCATGTAAGGGTGTTATAAGATTATGTATGAAGGGAAAATTAAGTCCCAGGTACATCAGACCATTTGAAATTTTGGAACAAATTAGAGTTATAGCTTACTGTTTGGCAATTCCACCAAGTCTCTCCAAAGTTCATGATGTGTTACACTTATCACAGTTGAGAAAATACATGCCCTACCTAATGCATGTACTCAGCTATGAAGAAATGGATTTGGAAGTCGATCTGTCTTATTGTGAAGATCCTAATAGAATTTTTGATACTAGAAAATAAGTTTTGAGAAACCAGACGACTTGTCTGGAAAAAGTTATTTGGAGAAACCATAAAATGTAGAGGCAACATAGGAACTTGAGGAACTTATGATGATGAACCACCCTAATATTTTTATGTAGTAATATTCTATAAATTTTGAGGAAAAAATTAATTGAAGGGGGAAATAATTTAACACCCCAAACTTCCATGGTTCACTTCTCTTTGACTAATACAATAGGTCATGTTGTACGTAACTTCGTGTTTGACCACACCATGATTAATCAAAATAACCATTTAAAAAAGAAGTTATGAATAGTAATACTGACCTTTTGAAATTTTATATATTTTATTTTTCAAAGTGGACTTCATTTTTGTATTTGGAATATCAAATTTTGTTTTATGGTGATTTTTTGTATTTTTCTGAAAACATTCCATTTTTGATGTATAGTGAAAAATACTCCGTTATTGTTTAAAAAATGACATTTTATTTAAATAATTAATTTTAAATTTAAATTTTTTTAAATGCCAAAATATAAGCATAATACCTATATTAATCCAATTCAATTCATTAGAATCATTTTATAGTAAGATTATATATATATAATTTTATTGAACTTTTAACGTCTTTTACCCACCTTCTAAGAACATTTACCAATCTAAATAAAACCTAATTTTTCCACTTCGGTGAATTTAATTTCAAAAATCCTAGAGAATTGATTTACATTAGTACGTAATTTTTTTTGTCAATATGATGAAAATAATTTTTAATGAATAGTACCTTTTGAATTTTATTTACCGCTGTTAAAAGTGAATAAGGTAATTAAATGTAATGATGAAATTATAATTTTCTCAAAATATGTTCTAATTATATTGGATAAGTGTATTTCGACCAAAATCAACCTTAGGAATAATATATGATCATTTTATCCATTTGTATTAGATTATGACCTTTATTATATTTTCTTTAATGAAGAGTTAAAAGAGTTAAATTGAAATTTTAATAACTAAGACATTTTTATTATTGGGTAATACATAAGATAAATTCGTCTATAAATATTCATTAGAAAGATAAAAACATTTACGACATTGTGATTTTTATTTTTTATTTTAACTCATTAAATAATTAAGTTTATCTATGACACAATGATGATGCAGTGATTCCCTTATTATCGAAAGACTAAAATAATTGATATTATATATATTTAAATACATTTAAATTGAATATTTTGATTCTATAAACGAATATTCATGGTGAATATATCATATAATTGTATAATCAATGTATTTTTTTCTATGTAATAATGTTTTTATATCTTTCACAAAAACCAAAAACTAAAAAGTGTCAAAATTGACATAAATGAGTTTTTTAAACAAATACTATTTTATAAATTGATATAATACTAATAAAATCTAATATTCATACAATGGATATTGATAAGGTTGTATATTTCATTAATATACCACTTTAGGTTCTCTTTATCCTTTTATTGTAAGTTTATTAACGATGTAATATAAAAATACAAGAACACAAGGTAAAAGTTAAACTATTTATCTAAGAGTAAAATTTAAAAGATAAGGATTATATGGTGGCATAAATCTTTCTAAAAAAATTGGTTATTTTTATGTTGACCCACACCCACCTTATACTCGAAATAAATCCATTTGGAGCTATGAAAAACTGGAAATAATATTATAATAAAACAATATTTCAAGTTTCTCCTAAAGTTCCCCTCACCTCTCTTATAAAATTGTACTTCCCATTATATCAAATTAACACCTCCAAAGACATTTGTCTTAGCTAACCCCTACTCAATAATCCTCCCAAAAACACTAAATTCATCCTATAGGCCTTACATAGACTAGAAATCGAACCTAAGGATCCCTTTTTTTAAATAAAAAGGAAGAACCCTAAGAAGAGGTAATTATTTTACCACCTCTTTCAATGTTTATTTATTTTTCCACGCCCTCTTCCATTGTTGTTTCCATACCAAAATAATTACCGTCGTACCTTATATGTAATGTGATTTTATTTTAAATATGGTACAAATATATTAATTATTATAACCATCCTATTAATGACAATGTCACCATATGTGGGTATGTATAACTTACCATCTCAAAATCGTGGTGTAGTTTTTTATCCAAAACTTAATTATTTGGATGGGTATAATAGTGAGTATAATTGATTTAAATAATAAATAACTTGATAATGATTCTGTATATATAATTTACTATCCAATTATATACTATTTCACCATCCATAGAATACAATTATCGCTCATGCGTATGTACGGCTTACCGTCTCCACGACACGATAAGATTTCATTCTCCATCATAAGCATTCTAGAATAATTTTTATTTGAGGAATATAAATAATTTTTAAGAACATAATATCATTTTGGATATGAATATAATACATATTATCTAAAACAATCAAGACATATGTAATGAATCATATAAAGGAAAATGAATCAGTTAACATCCAAAATAATGATACTACTAAAATATTATTAACAAAACTATATTAGAAAATAATTTATGATACAATATTAATGTATGTTGTCCTTGAATAATTTAATAACATTTATTTAACTATTATACAGGAGTTTAATGGACCCTCGTATAAGGAAAAGTGCAAGGTAAGGGTTAAATTTCATAATCAATTTATTATCTATGTTGTTTACACCTATGTGTATACTGGGACATATTTCTCATCCACATCAATATTTTATAAAAATGTATTACAAAAAATTACAACTTTTTAGACTATGGGGTAAATTCATTTATACCTTTGTTTTACTTTTATATAATGCTTTGAAAAAAAATCATTCTGTCATTTTCCGAATAAGTGACTCTATGACATTTTCGAAAAATTAAGGAAAGGATGTTTTTTAACATATATGGAGGGTGTGGACCTTTTTTTCCATTATAACACCTTCGAAGCTTCCCTTGCAAGTATATAATAATGTTATCAAATTAAATGTTTTCTTTACTTTTAAATGATTTCAATGTATAAATAGATATTTCACTTAAATAGTTTTTAGATTGATTTTATATATTTCCACACCCTTTGAAGCATTTTACGCATGTTTGAATTTGATTAATTATGAAATAATATTCAATATTTTATTGAAGTTTTTTTGATATGTTTGACTGTGGATGTGATATTTCTACACCATTCCTGGTTTATGTTTAATGTATTATGATTTTGTATGCTAGTTTTAAAATGATTGTTTATGTAATGTTTGAACCTTTTTATATGAGGAATGCATTGGATGTAGTAACTGATGGGTGGGGCCCACTATATCCTCTCAATGCATCTATAGGTCTCATGAGACAAATTTGTGTCTAGGCGTAAGACCTTGAAAAAATTTATTTTTATTCTTGGAATGAGTACATGACTATGTGTTTATGATTTCTGGTGTTATGGATTCTACCATTATGATATTTTCTATTGATATTACATGTGATTATTCAAATAGTAGAATATCCATGTGAATATGTAAATTGAATTATTTTATTTATCTTTTTTATATTATTTTGAATTTTAAATTTAAAAGGCTTGTGTTTTAGTCTTATACATTTCATTATATTTTTATTCTTATTTATAACAGACTTCTCTATATTGTTATTCTTACTGAGCATCTGACCTCACCCCTCTATTATGATATATTTTCTCTAGAAGCAAAGAAGTATATTATGATTGAACTGCAAGAATATTCTATGGGATATGAGTGTGTTCAAATAGAACACAATTATGTTGTTTTTATATTTCATAAAGTAATGTAAAACTTATGTATGTAAATAGTACTTCCAAGGTTACTAAATAGATTGGTATTTTGGGACATGATCACTTGTGATCATTATAATTTTATGTAATAATACACCGACTCTGGGTAACTTGGGTCTGGAATTTACTACATTTCTCAAATTCTTCTCATGATCATCATTATATTTAGAGTATATTGGCATATTTCCTATAAAGACTACAACAAATCTGTTGAGGTAATCTCTAAATACTATATTCATCATTTCCATCAAAATGTTTATGGAATTAGTGAGTCTTAAAGTCATCAATATGGACTAATAGTGTTCATTTAATATAAAAAAAGTAGTCTTGGGGATATCCTCCTTCTCCAACATAACTTGGTATTATCTCGACCATATATCCACCTTGGAGAAGTATTCTAATCTATGTAGCTAATCGAACTAGGAATTGATTCATTGAAAAGTATACTTGTTTTTATCAATATCTTGTTGATCTCATGATAATTAATGAAAAGTAACATTGAACTATCCTTCTTTATGTTGAAGTGGACCGGTCACCCCATGGTTAAATATTTGGGAATATAAACCCTTTGTGAAGATTCTCTTGTAGTTGTCCGTTTAGCTCATCTTGTTCCAAAAAATCCTTCATATATGGATTCTTGGATATTGGAAACACCCTATTTATAATCTAAATTGAAAATTCCACCACCCTGATTGGTGGAATACTAGAAAATTCTTCAAGAAATACATTAGCTGATTCCTTCACAATAGGCAAGTCTTAAGGAATGATCCCTTCCATAGACTCAATCATTTTATCTAGATACACATTCTCATATTGAAATAATATCCATTCCTTAGATATTGGTGCTAATGAATATTCGTCCTCCTCATGTCACTTTTATAGAATTGGGGGTCGAATAACTATATATAGAGTGATTTACCTCTAGTAGAAATTTTTATTTGATCTATATAGGGAAATCCAATCCATGTCCAAAATTTAATTTAATTCTAGCAAAGATATTATGACAAGATTCATCAGGATGTCCATCCGAAAAATGTTGACAGGGTAGAATTTATATACATGGGATTCAATCATTTCCCAATTTTTCATTTTCACAAACATCTCTACTTTAATGATTTATGGGTGAGTTTGGATTGTTCTATTATACATTCATTATATAAATGAATACGTATGAGTAGAACAAAAAATTTTTACAATTCATGCAAGAATAACTATCGTACTTATCAACACATCATTTTAAAGATTCAATTTTGTTGTTGAAATGAAAAAAGTTCTCTCTTGATTCCTTGGAGGTTTTTGGTTTCCTCAAAAAACCCTTCGTTTAGTGAAATGGTTCGCAAATTTCTATGGTTCCTTGAAGTTGTATCAATGAAAAACACATTTGGGATTACCAGAAGCATTATTTCCTCTGTCACATTGGTGGGTTTTTCATTTCGGAAATCATTTGAGAGATTCCCTTCTCTTCCACACCCAATTCGTTTTCTTGTTCCCCTTATTAATTTTTCGGTTTCTTCTTTCATACAACTTTAACTAGTGGGATAATGAAAATTTTTAGCACCGTTTTATTTTTTAAAGGAACACTTCATGTAATCTCCAATTTCTACTTCGTATCCCCATTATAACTCTAAGATTCATCGATCTCAATTTTTACTCTGAGAAAACATTTGAAAATTTTATCATAGATATCAACTTCACATATTTCAAGTGTTTTTCATATACTAGGCTTTATCCCACTAAAGAATAATAAAACCATGAATTTAGGGGTAATGAAAATACCATAAGGCTTATATTTCATGTCTTGTGGATTTTTCCTTATACTATCTAATATATTTATGTTCCATTTTAATTATTCAAATGAGATATATTTCCACTTAAATATGGTTGATGCGGGGAAAATATTTATCAAAAATCATTTCTAGAATTACTTCCCACCTATTTCCTTGATCTCTTCCTCAGTATTCAGATTCTGGATCAATGTCCACCACTAATTAGATTCACTTTCCATATGATAATCCTCCAGATAAAACATATCTTCATCAAAACATTGAAGTATGGAGAATATATTTTCAATTGAGATGATTCATTGATTCATGATTAAGGGATCATATGATCTATTAAAATTTGGAGTCCTCTATCACATCAATATCATAATTTTTGGATTTATCTCTCTTAGGGGGTTTGGGAACTCCTCTTGTTATAGTTTTTTACTAATAAATTATTTTAACTGATAGAGTATCATGATAATGTTTGTGATTCCCACTCCTATTGCACTATGCATGTTGTTAGGGAAATCATCACAATGCCCTTATCATCAGTTGTTAACATGATTACCACATTTTCCAACCATTAGATAAATAAATAATTATGTATGAATGTCTTAATATTAATATCTTAAAAGGTAATCTAATAAAATTAAATAGATATCTTATAAATTGCATTATTATCCTAAACATAAGAATTTATATTCTTCGATCTATATTTTCCATGATCTATTTCCAAAAAACCCTTCTTATCAGAATTTTTGTTCCCATTAAAATTGTTAATATTGAGATTATGAATTTTTAAAATCATATCCCTTGGGAGTTTCAAACTAAGTGATAAATATGTCTTTTTTTCGTGTACCGGGTTTCCTCAATTCAGTCATGGAACGCATTGTCGAAGTTATCACACATAGGTATATTTGTGCCAGAACCACATTCTCTTGGAGTGTCCAAACATGGGTTTAGTTTCATGATAAACTTCTTACAATATACATAATGGAATTTAGGGATATTTTTTACACTTATTATTATCACACATATTTTTATCCATTATGGTTTTCACTACGGTGTTTTGAAAACTATTCCCAAAAAACTAAACCTATATTTTGCTACCAACTATAACAACCGTTATCTTTATTACACATTAATAACTATGTTATTACATCAAATTAAAATTAATAAAACCCATAAGATCGATAGGTATAGTGTATTAGGGACATTTGATATGTTACATATAAATATAAAAATTAAAAAGTAACATCATTATCAAAAAATTATTTAACATGACCAAAATGTTCATTCGTACTTATCACTACATGTGATAAGATAAGGAAATACATAAGAAAGGGTGAGATATAAATCCCAATAAGGGAATAAATAAGTTAAAACATGATAAATAAAATAAATGTTATATAATAATCATATCAATGGAGAATAAATGGAACATGAATAATGAGGCATGATATAGCATGATAACAATAACCTGGAAATGTTGAATCCACTTAAAACATTGCATTATAAACAAAGGTCAAGGATAAACTACCCAGGAATCATGGTGGAAAATGTCCCAGAAAGTAATCAGGTAAACCCTTGTAACAACGTGACATATCATGATACTAAACAATAACCAATTCATTGGAGTGCTATCATGGAACACCAATCAAAATAATTTATGTATCATGCTTACATTTTCCGCATAGATCATATAAAATGGATTCATTAATCATCAAAATTAATTCTAAGATAATTTATTATAATATAAATACAAGTATGTCCTTTATAAATAAGTATATGGGCATAAATTATAATACAATTAATATAGAAATTGTTATGGTATTAACTACACAATAATTTTGTACTCGAAAATCGTGATGCAATATCTGAGAAAAATGATGTCATATATAATTTCATTAAGTGGTATGATGATAGAAAAATGTGTATATAATCACTTATACATTAAATGGATATTAATAGGGACATGAAAATAATTTCCCCAACATAATCAATTTTAAATATAAGGTGCATCGCCATAAATAATCTTTAAGAAAGAGGTGAAATGAAATAACCCTTACAAAATTTCAACATGGTAACATTATTATATAAAGGTTATTAGGAGGGTAACATGAGAGAGAAAGTAACTCAGATAATTTGTAAATAAAATATTACATAATGGGGATATTTAATAATATATCCCACCATAGTAAAAAATAAAATTAGAAGTCATAACATAAAAGGAGTGCTTGATAAAAGTGGAGGGTGGAAGATTCTATAAAAAATTTCAGCATAGTAACGGGTGTACATTTGGGTTCATAAGATTGATAAATGATAGTGAAATGGTATTCCAATATTTAAAAATCTAATGGATAGTATGTTCTATAGGTTATAATGTTTCCCAAATTTATAAAATGGGAACTAAATGACATATCATTAATTAGATGCTTGATAAAAAGTGGATATATAGAATCTATTACATGAATGTGTCCCTCCAATGGATTGGGATGGGAATATTAACAACTTTGGGGGTGCCTTAACAGGACTCTACAGAGTAGGGTTAAAATTTTGGTCATGCTCTAAAGATTTTTAGGGAGGGGAAATGGAATCATGGGTGGGTTTATATTGGGATGTTGGGATTTTGTAATTAGTTTGGTTTTGGAAACAACAAAAAAAATTATTCAAAACGACAAAATAGTCCTTGGTATTTGCCCATGGTTTATACCAAAGTGGAATATTTTGCGTTCTTTTATAATGAAAATGTCCAAATATTATAAAGTAATTCCTTTTCTTAGGGGGAGGTGAGTCGCACTCTCAAAGAAATGATTTTAAAATCTTAAAATATATTATATGTCTTCAAGGATTCATTACAGTTTTCTAAAAAAATTTAAAAATATAAAATTTCATTATTTTAATGGATAAAAATATATTTTCTCATGTATTCCTTTTATAGTTTTTATTATATCACTATTTGGCCCTTATGTTTTCATAAAACACACCTTATACTTATACAGTATTTAATTTTTACCAAAAAAATAAATGTCTTGGAAAAATATGAAAAATTAACCATTATATATTTGTTAAATCATGATTCCAAAAATAATATTAATTTTATTTAAATAATTATATATATATATATATATATATATATTAATTTTCTCTTTTATAAATAAAAATTGACATCTGTTGAAAATTGATGGTTTTTAACAATAACGGTTTTCAAACCCTGAGAAAAATTATATTTGACATCATAAAAATTATATTATAATTTGTATTCAATAAAATATATTTTATAAAAAAATTATTATAACATTATTTATTTAAAAAACCATTAATTAATTATAATATATTTCTTTGTTGAATTTGAATATTAACCAAAAATACAATTCATGCATTAAAAATTATTTACAAATTAACAATAGTGGGATGAAAATATATTTATTACAAAATTATGAACATATTACTATTTCTAGGATCTTCTTAAATATATGTTTATTACACCAGAATATGCCATAAAAGTATGATTTGGGATGGTGGGGCTCTCATGGGGTCATTCGGTGGACATGGTTCAAGTGGTGATCTCGATGAGGATGAGCTTCTTCCATAAATTTTTTTGACCATGTGTAAGTTGTTGTATCTCTACTTTGGTCTGGACTAGAGAAAATCATATAAATTCATTCTCCCAAGGAAACTCTAATAAATGGTCTTCATATGGCATGGTCATACTAGTTGAGGCCATCACTTCCTTTGTATGTTCCAAAAGGATTTGTTAACCCCCTATATTTATACTACTGATGTGATCACTTATCAATGAATATATTATCAAAAATAAATATACTTTGCGGATATGTAATGTCTTCGACTCGGAATCCACTAAACCAATTCGATGATCCAATTCGTCACAGAATGTCATGCATGCCTCCCTATAAGCCAGAGGTTACCAATTATTAGTGAGGTTCTAATAATTCATGTGGAGAGACTATATCCTCATTATCAGAGAAATCCACAGCAGATCACAATACAAATAGCGGAAACGATATGAAAAACAAATAAACATGTATAACCAAACATTTCCCAAATGGGTACAACCACAAATAAAATAAAAAAATGTCATATCGTACTAGTAAAGAAATGTGAGGTAGCCCAAAATGAAACAAATGGCCAAAACATTAAATGGTTCCTGACTATAAGTCTGGGTCATATTCCTTGTATTTTCCAAGACCAACTCAACATCTCACAGTATGACCTTAGCCCTCATCCTGACGTACAACCAAGAGATCTTCTGGGGTACCCAAAGGTGGCCCTAGCAAGGTGTGATTACAAAACATAGTTGGCCACCACCAATGGTGTGTACAAAATATACAGTCTAATAGATAGAGCTTTCAAGTACAAAATGAAAACTAAGTAAGCAATAGATAGTTCAGTTTCCATTAGTTAATAATGCTCTTTTAATTCATGGCTATCATTTACTAAAATTCTATGTCTTATACCATCTTCATTACATAAACTGAATTGATCACATGTTCCATGGGATAGGCATAAATATCATCTACACAAGGGTCTAAGGCAATCAATATCAATGTATATGGGGAAAAAATAAAAACATTATCTCACAGTGGATCCATATATCACATTAACACATTCCCCTCTCCTCAAAGCCTTGGTCTTGGTGGAATTCCACTATTAGGGGTGTAGAGCCTATGTGCCCTTCCCTAACCCATGCATTTCAGGGTGGAGTTTAGAGCCTCAGTCTAACTTGACCCATCAGTGTAGAAACTCATGTTAATACCCCACTATACCAAGCCATGTTCACATTTTTATATATCAATCAGAACAACTATACCATAATACAACATAACACAACCAATTATATTATAATTCATCAATCAAAATTCCTAACAAACAACATGGGAATTAACAATATGCCATTGTAACGCCCCGACCCCAGTTACCCAGAGTCGGTTCATTATTACATAACATTGGCATGATCACAAGAAAGATCAAATCTCGAAAGACCGATTGGTTTAGTAGCCTTGTAAACACTAGATATATTCATAAGTTTTACATTACATCATAAAATGAAAAACTAATACAACACCATAATGTTTCCACAATCCACACTATTAACCCTTCATAAAATCCCTGCAGGTCATTCAAAACTTACTTCTTCACATCCTGGGAAAAATAAAACATAGAAAAGGGGTGAGCTCAAATGCCCAGTAAGGATAACAATATAGCAGAAACTTTCATAAATAAGAATAAACATTTAAGGCAATGCATTACAAAAACAAAAGCCTTTTAAACTTTAACTTCAACATAGTATGGCAAAAGTAAAATGAAATAATGCCATTTACTTATTCACATGGATATTCTACTAATCGAATAATCACATGAAAAAATCAATAACCACTTTCATAATGTTGGAATGCATAATGCCAGACTATCATAACCACATAGTCAAGGCCTCGTGCCAAGACTACAAATAAGATTTTGTCAAGGCCTTGTGCCAAGACACTAGTTTGTCTCATGAGACCTACCGATGCATCGAGGAGCTATAGCGGGCTCCACCCGTCACTTACTAAGTCCAATGCATTCCCATATGAAAAGGTTTAAACATAACATAAACATTCGTATTAAAAGTAGCATATGAAATGTAAATAATTTCACCATAAACTATGAATGGTATAAAAATAGCACATCCATAGTCAAACATATTACAAAACCTTAAATACAATATAGAAGTTTTGTGTCATAATAAATCAACTTCAAATAATCTTAAAATCCATCAAAGGATGTTGACATAGATGAAATCAAAATTCTTTTTAAAGAAATATCTCCTTTTATTTTGAAATCATTTAAGATCCATATAAAATAAAACATTTTCTTTTAAAATATTCTTATAAGCTTGTAAGGTAAGTTTTGAAGATTTTATAACAGCGGAAAATAGCCGCACCCGCTGTATATGTTAAAAAAACATTCTTACCTTAATTCTGTCGAAAAGGTTAAAAAGGACCTTGTTTTGAAAACGACAGAAAGATTCCTTTATAAACCTCTTATAAAAAGTCAAAAAGGGTATAAATGACTTTAACCCATATTCTTGTAAATAATAAATATGTTTTGAAATACATTTCGAAGAAACATGGATGTGGATGATAAAGAAATCCCAGTAGATTATTACGTATAAACAACCTCGGATAATGAAGAGATTGTGAAATAACCCTTACCTTGTACTTTTCCTTGGTTGGGGTAGGTTAACCTCCTGTATAATGGTGAAATAATTGTTATTAAATTATACAAGAAACATATACATTAATATGATTTCATATATGATCTTTTAATATTGATTTGATAATAATATCTTAGTATTATCATTATATCGGGTGTTAACTTACTTGTTTTATTTTATATGTTTTGTTACGTAAGACATGTTTGTAAAGGATAGGTTGTATATTATTCATATCCAGAATGATATCAAGTCCTTAAACATCATTTTTAAATCATCAAATGATAATTATACTTGAATGGATACGATGGAGAATGAATCTCATCGCGTTCGTGGAGACGGTAGTCCGTACGTAAGCACGAGCGACAATATCATTATTTTGATATTAAAATAATATATAAATGGATGGTATATCATATATACAGAATCATTAACATGTTATATTTATTATTTACATGAGTTACACATCATTATTATACCCATCCAAATAATAATATATTGAATAACAATTACACCACGACGTGGAGACGGTAAGCCGTACGTACGCACGTATGGTGACATGTTATTCAAAGGGTGGATAGAATACTGAATATGGTTGTACCATATTTATAATTACATCACAGTATATGTAAGATACTGGAGTTATTATTTTAGAATGGTAAGAACAAAGAAAGAGGAAGTGGAAGAAGAAAGGAACTTAGAAAAGGGTGGTGAAATCATTACCTCTTCTTCGGGTTCTTCCTTTTGATTTGATCAAAAGGGATCCTTAGGTTGAATTTATGATCAAACTAAGGCCTCTAGGTTGTAGTGAGGGATGTTGGGAGAGTATTTGGGCAGAGTTTGGCCGAACCAAAAGGCTTTGAAGGTGTGAAGAAATGAGAAGGAGGAGTGCCCTTTTATAAGAGGGGTGAGGGGCACCTTTGGAAAAGCTAGAAATATTAATTTATAATAAATTCATATTCGATTTCCAATGGCTCCAAAGTTTACTATTCAAAGGCTAAGGTGGGGATAGGTCTAAGACCACTCAACCAATAGAATTTAGACAGGTTTGGGTACTTATATTAACCTTATCTTTAAGTATTAACTCTAAGTTAATTAGTTTCACTTTTACAATGTCTCTTTGTATTTTTATATAATATGGTTAATAAACTTACTATATACATCCAAGCGAGCCCCAAGTGGTCCATTAATGATGAACCTATCCTGATATAGGTCTCTTGGCCGAACCTTAGATTTTTAGGAATTTAATATCAATTAATAATATAATATTTGTTTTAAGAACTCTTTTATGTCAATTTTGACACTATTCAATAGTTGATTTTTTTGAAACTCATAACAGATTGATTACTTCAAAAAAAGTCAATTAAATCAATCCTAATATATCCTATTATCCTAGAAAATTCGTGTAATTCAGTAAAAGTTTCATATCATATTTTGTTGGGTATTTATAATATCAATTATTTTAATTTTTCACTATTATAGTAATTACTGCATCATCATTGTGTCATAAATAAAATAAATTATTTAATGTCTAAAAATTATAAATAAAATCTCATTATGTAGGAAATCGTTTTATCTTTATAATGAATATTTATAATCTAAAATCCAACTTATATAACCCTATGTAACAATTGTTTTGCTAAAAGACATATGCTTGTGTCATTTTTGTATTCATTTTGACTTAATTAAAATAAAGTGTCATTATCACTTACAAGTGGATCCATGGGGTCCCAAAATCGACCCAAAGATGCCCATGGTCGACCATGTATCAACCAATAGGGTTAAGACACGTTTTAGGGTAATTTAGTATTATTATAATATTATTTTTTTAACCCTTATTTACCGGATTTACCCTTAACCATGGTAAATAAAATATTTACCGCAGTAATTATTCAAAATGTCTAAAAATAAAAGATACCTATTTACACAATTTGAACATCCTGATTACAAATATGGAATCCATTTTCCTAAATTCCAAACACATAAGTGGCAGAAATTAATTTAAAATTAATTCCCGCTGTCAAAACAAAAAGCGTGTTTTAAGAGATAATAACTATCAAATGATTGACACTTGTTTATGTTTGGTTTAATTGTAAAATTATGTCCAATGACCAACATTATATTAAATGGTAAAAATATATTCTAAATATACTTTAAAACTACTAAAATTCATAATTTATCACTATTAATTATTTTGATTAAAAAAGTTGTTTTTAATTAAAATTTAGTAATTTTCACTATTCATCAAAATATGAAAGTTATCCGAAAAGTACCAAAATTTCACCTTAGGATAAATTAGATATTCCGAATACAAAAATGAAGTCCATTTTGAAATATAAAATATATATAATTTTAAAAAGTAGGTATTACTATTCATAACGGCTAGTTTGATTGGTTGTTAGAACTCGGTGTTGCGTACAACACACGCTATCGCATTATTCAAAGAGAAGCGTACCGTAGAAGGTTGGGGTGTTACATTCTCCCCTCCTTCAAATAATTTCATCCTCGACATTTCTGGAATACTTATCATATGAAAATACTCGGGTGGTTCTTCATCATAAGTTCCTCGGGTTCCCACGTTGCCTCTTCCATCTTATGGTTTCTCCACAAAACTTTTACCAGACGCGTCGTCCTGTTTCTCAGTACTTGTTCTCTCGTATCAAGAATCCTGACGAGCTCTTCACAATAGGAAAGATCGGGTTCCAGTTCTAATTCCTCATAGGTGAGTACATGCGTTGGATCAGGTATGTATTTCCTCAACAGAGATACGTGGAACACATCGTGAACTTTGGAGAGACTTGGCGGCATTGCCAATCGGTAAGCTACAACCCCAATTCGTTCTAGAATTTCGAAAGGTCCGATGTACCTAGGACTCAATTTACCTTTCTTACCAAAACGTATGACTCCCTTCCATGGAGATACCTTCAAGAAAACATGATCACCGACTTGAAATTCCAAATCCTTCCTTCGATTATCGGCATAGCTCTTCTTCCTACTTTGAGCTGCTTTGATGTGATTTGGATTACTTTCACCTTTTCCACCGTTTCCTCCACCAGTTCTGGGCCTACAAGTTTTCTTTCACCAACGTCATCCCAACAGGTTGGTGTACGACATCTCTTTCCGTATAACGCTTCATATGGTGCCATCTGAATACTCGAATGGAAGCTATTGTTATAGGAAAATTCTACCAGTGGTAAATATTGATCCCACATACCCTGAAAATCAAGTGAGCAAGATCTCAACATGTCTTCTATGGTCTGAATAGTCCGTTCTGATTGTCCGTCTATCTGAGGGTGGTAAGCAGTGCTCAATTGAAGTTCAGTATCCAGGGATTTCTGAAGACTTTTCCAAAATCTTGAAGTAAAACGGGGATCACGATCAGAAACAATCGATAAGGGTACCCCATGAAGTCTCACAACTTCATTAATATATAGTCTTGCTAGACGTTCCAGGGGTAGATCTTCTCTTATAGCAAGAAAATGTTCTGACTTGGTAAGACGATCAACAATAACCCAAATTGCATCGTTCCTTCTAGGAGTCTTTGGTAGCCCCATGACAAAGTCCATCGTAATATTGTCCCATTTCCACTCCGGTATGGGAAGAGGTTTCATGACTCCTCCAGGCTGTTGCCTTCCAGCTTTGACTTGTTGACAAACCATACATCTTGACACAAAATCAGCAATCTACCTCTTCATGTTGTCCCACCAAAAATGTTCCTTCAAATCTCTATACATTTTGGTGCTCCCAGGGTGTATAGAGAAATTGGAACTATGAGCATCATCCAGCAATTCCCTTTTTAGATCAGGTATATCGGGAACACAAAGTCTCTTCCCGAATTTCAAAATTCCATCTTCATACACAAAGTCTCTCAATCTATCATCATTCACAGCTTTAATCTTCTTTTGGAATTCTTCATCATCGGTCTGAGAACTCTTAATACTTTCTATTAAAGATGGTTTGGCAACCATTTGAAAAAGCATTGATGTTTCACCTTCCCTGGTTATTCCCATGTCCATCTTCACTAGATCCATGAAAATTGGATCCCTTTCAATTCTAATCATGTTCAAAACTCCATGGTCTTTTCTGCTCAAAGCATCTGCTACTTTGTTTTGCTTCCCCGGGTGGTAGTGTATCGTGCAATCATAATCCTTGAGTAATTCAAGCCATCTCCTTTGCCTCATGTTGAGTTCTTTTTGTGAGAAAATATACTTCAAACTCTTGTGATCTGTATAAATCTCACATTTTTCACCATAGAGGTAGTGCCTCCATATCGTCAAAGCAAAGATTACAGCTGCTAACTCGAGATCATGAGTAGGATAGTTTTGTTCATGAATTTTCAACTGTCGTGATGCATAGGCAATAACTCTATCATTCTGCATAAGGACACAACCAAGTCCTTTCTTTGATGCATCACTATAAATAACGAACCCATCATTCCCCGATGGTAGAGTCAATATAGGATAATTGACTAATATTCTCTTCAGTTATTCAAAACATTCTTCACACTCTTTTGTCCAAACAAATCTAACCCCTTTACGTGTGAGCTTCGTTAATGGGTTAGCCAATCGGGCAAAATTCTGGACGAAACGTCGATAATAACCTGCCAAACCAATAAAACTGTGTACCTCAGTTATACTCGTAGGTGCTGGCCATTCTTGGATTGCCTTGGTCTTAGAAGGATCAACAGAGATTCCATCTTTAGAGACAATATGGCCAAGAAAATAAATCTCCTAAAGCCAGAATTCACACTTGCTAAACTTCCCATATAATTCATGCCTCCTCAGAGTCTTCAAGATAATGCGCAAGTGATTTTCATGATCTTCGTAGGTTTTGGATTATACCAAGATATCATCAATAAATACCACAACAAATTCATCGAGATACTCCTTGAAAACTCTATTCATCAGATCCATGAATACAGAGGGTGCATTAGTCAATCCAAACGGCATTACAGTAAACTCGTAATGCCCGTACCTGGTTCGAAATGTTGTCTTCGAAATGTCTTCCTTCTTCACACACAACTGATGGTATCCAGATCGAAGGTCAATCTTTGAAATGTATTGAGCTCCATGCAGTTGGTCAAATAAATCATCAATACGAGGTAGGGGATACTTGTTCTTTATCGTTATAGCATTGATCTCCCTGTAGTCGATACATAACCTCATAGATCCATCTTTCTTTTTAACAAAAAGAACAGGGGCTCCCCATGGAGAAACACTAGGGCGAATAAATCTCTTATTACTCAATTCCTCTAGTTGTTTCTTTAGTTCTACTAACTCTACAGTGGCCATTCTATAAGGGGTCTTCGATATAGGCCTTGATCCAGGAATCAAATCAATGGAAAACTCAACTTCTCGTTCTGGAGGATGTCCAGGTAAATCTTCCGGAAATACATCTACAAATTTTTTCACAACAGGTACATCCTCTATTTGAACATTCCTTTCCTCACCGACAGTTATTTCATTCTCTTCCTCCCCAATAATTGAATTAAGTTGAGCTACTGGGGGTGGATCTAAATAAGAATTAGGTGGTGACGATTCTGCTCTAAAAATAAGGTGTTCATTATCATTATCATCAAGAATCGTAACCTCTTTCTTCTTACAATAAATCTTCGCATCATAGTCCGAAATCCAGTCCATACCGAGGATTATATCAAACTCAATCATAGGTATGACGATGAGATCAGCAGATAAAGAAAATTTATGTGCTCTAATGGGGACTGATTCACAAAACTTTGTTGCAACGATACTTCCCTTAGGAGTTTTAACTGACAACTCCCTTATTAAATCAAATTGGAAATATTTAATTTTCTTAGCAAACTGGGAAGATATGAAACAATGCGATGATCCAGAATCAAATAATGCATTTGCTAAACTTGAGGAAACCATTAAATTACCTGCCACCACGTCTTTCGGAGCTTCTACCTCAGCAGTAGTGATAGCATAAGCCTGGCCTTGATCCCTTGGCATTTTCTGAGGTAAGTTCTCCTGACGCTTAGGACATGCATTTTCATAATTCCCCATCTCCCTGCAATTGTAGCACTGAACGTCGGTAGCTTCCTTCTTCCCCTTGCAATCATGATCTTGGTGGCCTTTTTCACCACACTTGTAACAGACTCCCATTCCCTTCAAGAAAGTACCAGGATGTTTCTTCCCGCATTTACCACAAGATGGATATTCAACCATTCCCTTCTTCCCCTTATTTCCATTCCCAGATTGATCAGAAGGTCTCTTCTTCTCTTGCTTTGCTTTAAAGTCATAAGACTTAGAGAATTCCTTTTCGGTCTTGATAGCACATGAGACAATGTCTTCGTACGATGAAAAGGATTGTTAGACTAATGCTCGACGGAGAAATGGTTTTAACCCATCAAAGAAACGATCAATCTTACTTCTTGGGTTGCGAATATAATCTCCAGCATACCTCGCTAACCTTGTAAAGTTAGCCTCATACTTTGTGACATTATCATCCTCCTTTTGTCTTAGACTCAGAAATTGCCTTTCCATATCTGCTCGATGGTCGCGAGGAAAGTATTTTTCTAAAAACAGATCTTTGAACTCCCTCCATTCCATATTTGATACTTCATCATCTTCCTTCATGTTTTGAATCAATGACCACCATTGATCAGCATCTCCAGTGAGGCGGTAAACTGCCATGATAACCTTTTCCCTTTCATTACTCCCCAAAGCCTGAAATATTTTCTCTAGGGAAAATATCCATTGCTCAGCTACTAAGGGATTTGTACTCCCATTGAAAGTTGGTGGTTGTTGCCTCATGAATCGATCTAACATTGATCCTCCACGCTGCGGATCAGGGTGCTCCATACGGGTAAGGTTATTATTCATAACCTGAGTAAGTTGTCCCAGTATGGTGATTAGCTGATCGGGAGCAGTTGCATCACCAGCCCCACTATAATTATCTTGAGCAGGAGGGCAATCCCTACATGGAGTGCGTGCATTGATACGGTTTCCATTTCTTCCACTAGGCGCCATTTCTAAACAATGGCATAAACTAGATCAGTTTATGAATCAAAATACATAATCCCATACATATAAAACACTTAACATAAATTGAACTATTTATTGATATAATCCATAAAAATGTCTCTTTTGAGGATGTATATACTCATAAACCCTTCATAATGGTTTGTAAAAAAAATGAGAATTATCCTAAGCATATCCCCCTGGAGTGTCGTAACCAAGAGTGCAGTAAGGCCCGTTGTCGTGCACCAGTTCTCGTTCGAGTCTAGCTCAAAGCGGTGTTTTCGGGTTTTACCCCTAGGTACATCTGTGCCAGAGCCGCCTCTACCTGCTCGTATCTAGACAGGGATGTATTGCTCGGAAAACTCACAAAATCTCTACAATACCAAAATTCTCGGAAGTTCTTTTGTACTAATCCTCAAAGTTCATCTTAGGTCTATGTGCTCTAATCAGAGTTTATCTAAATCTAGCTTCCAAGGTTTGTACTAAACTTCCTCTGATACCAACTGTAACGCCCCGACCCCAGTTACCCAGAGTCGGTGCATTATTACATAACATTGGCATGATCACAAGAAGGATCAAATCTCGAAAGACCGATTGGTTTAGTAGCCTTGGAAACACTAGATATATTCATAAGTTTTACATTACATCATAAAATGAAAAACTAATACAACAACATAATGTTTCCACAATACACACTATTAACCCCTCATAAAATCCCTGCAGGTCATTCATAACTTACTTCTTCACATCCTGGGAAAAATAAAACATAGAAAAGGGGTGAGCTCAAATGCCCAGTAAGGATAACAATATAGCGGAAACTTTCATAAATAAGAATAAACATTTAAGGCAATGCATTACTAAAACAAAAGCCTTTTAATCTTTAACTTCAACATAGTATGGAAAAAGTAAAATGAAATAATTCCATTTACTTATTCACATGGATATTCTACTAATCAAATAATCACATGCAAAAATCAATAACCACTTTCATAATGTTGGAATGCATAATGCCAGACTATCATAACCACATAGTCAAGGCCTCGTGCCAAGACTACAAATAAGATTTTGTCAAGGCCTTGTGCCAAGACACTAGTTTGTCTCATGAGACCTACCGATGCATCGAGGAGCTATAGCGGGCTCCACCCGTCACTTACTAAGTCCAATGCATTCCCATATGAAAAGGTTTAAACATAATATAAACATTCGTATTAAAAGTAGCATATGAAATGTAAATAATTTCACCATAAACTATGAATGGTATAAAAATAGCACATCCACAGTCAAACATATTACAAAACCTTAAATACAAAATAGAAGTTTTGTATCATAATAAATCAACTTCAAATAATCTTAAAATCCATCAAAGGATGTTGACATAGATGAAATCAAAATTCTTTTTAAAGAAATATCTCCTTTTATTTTGAAATAATTTAAGATCCATATAAAATAAAACATTTTCTTTGAAAATATTCTTATAAGCTTGTAAGGTAAGTTTTGAAGATTTTATAACAGCGGAAAATAGCCGCACCCACCGTATAAGTTAAAAAAACATTTTTACCTTAATTCTGTCGAAAAGGTTAAAAAGGACCTTGTTTTGAAAACGACGGAAAGATTCCTTTATAAACCTCTTATAAAAAGTCAAAAAGGGTATAAATGACTTTAACCCATATTCTTGTAAATAATAAATATGTTTTGAAATACATTTCGAAGAAACATGGATGTGGATGATAAATAAATCCCAGTAGATTATTACGTATAAACAACCTCGGATAATGAAGAGATTGTGAAATTACCCTTACCTTGTACTTTTCCTTGGTTGGGGTAGGTTAACCTCCTGTATAATGGTGAAATAATTGTTATTAAATTATACAAGAATCATATACATTAATATGATATCATATATGATCTTTTAATATTGATTTGATAATAATATCTTAGTATTATCATTATATCAGGTGTTAACTTACTTGTTTTCTTTTATATGTTTTGTTACGTAAGACATGTTTGTAAAGGATAGGTTGTATATTATTCATATCCAGAATTATATCAAGTCCTTAAACATCATTTTTAAATCATCAAATGATAATTATACTTGAATGGATACGATGGAGAATGAATCTCATCGCGTTCGTGGAGACGGTAGTCCGTACGTACGCACGAGCGACAATATCATTCTTTTGATATTAAAATAATATATAAATGGATGGTATATCATATATACAGAATCATTAACATGTTATATTTATTATTTACATTAGTTACACATCATTATTATACCCATCCAAATAATAATATATTGAATAACAATTACACCACGACGTGGAGACGGTAATCCGTACGTACGCACGTATGGTTACATGTTATTCAAAGGGTGGATAGAATACTGAATATGGTTGTACCATATTTATAATGACATCATAGTATATGTAAGATACTGGAGTTATTATTTTAGAATGGTAAGAACAAAGAAAGAGGAAGTGGAAGAAGAAAGGAACTTAGAAAAGGGTGGTGAAATCATTACCTCTTCTTCGGGTTCTTCCTTTTGATTTGATCAAAAGGGATCCTTAGGTTGGCTTTCTGATCAACATAAGGCCTCTAGGTTGTAGTGAGGGATGTTGGGAGAGTATTTGGGCAGAGTTTGGCCGAACCAAAAGGCTTTGATGGTGTGAATAAATGAGAAGGAGGAGTGCCCTTTTATAAGAGGGGTGAGGGGCACCTTTGGAAAAGCTAGAAATATTAATTTATAATAAATTCATATTCGATTTCCAATGGCTCCAAAGTTGACTATTCAAAGGCTAAGGTGGGGATAGGTCGAAAACCACTCATCCAATAGAATTTAGACAGGTTTGGGTACTTATATTAACCTTATCTTTAAGTATTAACTCTAAGTTAATTAGTTTCACTTTTACAATGTCTCTTTGTATTTTTATATAATATGGTTAATAAACTTACTATATACATCCAAGAGACCCCCAAGTGGTCCATTAATGATGAACCTATCCTGATATAAGTCTCTTGGCCGAACCTTAGATTTTTAGGAATTTAATATCAATTAATAATATAATATTTGTTTTAAGAACTCTTTTATGTCAATTTTGACACTATTCAATAGTTGATTTGTTTGAAACTCATAACAGATTTATTACTTCAAAAAAAGTCAATTAAATCAATCCTAATATATCATATTATCCTAGAAAATTAGTTTAATTCATTTAAAGTTTCATATCATATTTTTTTGGGTATTTATAATATCCATTATTTTAATTTTTCACTATTATAGTAATTACTGCATCATCATTGTGTCATAAATAAAATAAATTATTTAATGTCTAAAAATTATAAATAAAATCTCATTATGTAGGAAATATTTTTATCTTTCTAATGAATATTTATAATCTAAAATCCAACTTATATAACCCTATGTAACAATTGTTTTGCTAAAAGACATATGCTTGTGTCATTTTTTTATTCATTTTGACTTAATTAAAATAAAGTGTCATTATCACTTACAAGTGGATCCATGGGGTCCCAAAATCGACCCAAAGATGCCCATGGTCGACCATGTATCAACCAATAGGATTAAGACACGTTTTAGGGTAATTTATTATTATTATAATATTATTTTCTAAACCCTTATTTACCAGATTTACCCTTAACCATGGTAAATAAAATATTTACCGCAGTAATTATTCAAAATGTCTAAAAATAAAAGTTACCTATTTACACAATTTGAACATCCTGATTACAAATATGGAATCCATTTTCCTAAATTCTAAACACAGAAGTGGCAGAAATTAATTTAAAATTAATTCCCGCTGTCAAAACAAAAAGCGTGTTTTAAGATATAATAACTATCAAAAGATTGACACTTGTTTATGTTTGGTTTAATTGTAAAATTATGTCCAATGACCAACATTATATTAAATGGTAAAAATATATTATAAATATACTTTAAAACTACTAAAATTCATAATTTATCACTATTAATTATTTTGATTAAAAAAGTTGTTTTTAATTAAAATTTAGTAATTTTCACTATTCATCAAAATATGAAAGTTATCCGAAAAGTACCAAAATTTCACCTTAGGCTAAATTAGATATTCCGAATCCAAAAATGAAGTCCATTTTGAAATATAAAATATATATAATTTTAAAAAGTAGGTATTACTATTCATAACGGCTAGTTTGATTGGTTGTTAGAACTCGGTGTTGCGTACAACACACGCTATCGCATTATTCAAAGAGAAGCGTACCGTAGAAGCTTGGGGTGTTACATTATCCCCTCCTTCAAATAATTTCATCCTCGAAATTTCTGGAATACTTATCACATGAAAAGACTCGGGTGGTTCTTCATCATAAGTTCCTCGGGTTCCCACGTTGCCTCTTCCATCTTATGGTTTCTCCACAAAACTTTTACCAGACGCGTCGTCCGGTTTCTCAGTACTTGTTCTCTCGTATCAAGAATCCTGACGGGCTCTTCGCAATAGGAAAGATCGGGTTCCAATTCTAATTCCTCATAGGTGAGTACATGCGTTGGATCAGGCATGTATTTCCTCAACAGAGATACGTGGAACACATCGTGAACTTTGGAGAGACTTGGCGGCATTGCCAATCGGTAAGCTACAACCCCAATTCGTTCTAGAATTTCGAAAGGTCCGATGTACCTGGGACTCAATTTACCTTTCTTACCAAAACGTATGACTCCCTTCCATGGAGATACTTTCAGGAAAAAATGATCACCGACTTGAAATTCCAAATCCTTCCTTCGATTATCGGCATAGCTCTTCTTCCTACTTTGAGCTGCTTTGATGTGATTTGGATTACTTTCACCTTTTCCACCGTTTCCTCCACCAGTTCTGGGCCTACAAGTTTTCTTTCACCAACGTCATCCCAACAGGTTGGTGTACGACATCTCTTTCCATATAACGCTTCATATGGTGCCATCTGAATACTCGAATGGAAGCTATTGTTATAGGAAAATTCTACCAGTGGTAAATATTGATCCCACATACCCTGAAAATCAAGTGAGCAAGATCTCAACATGTCTTCTATGGTCTGAATAGTCCGTTCTGATTGTCCGTCTGTCTGAGGGTGGTAAGCAGTGCTCAAATGAAGTTCAGTATCCAGGGATTTCTGAAAACTTTTCCAAAATCTTGAAGTAAAACGGGGATCACGATCAGAAACAATCGATAAGGGTACCCCATGAAGTCTTACAACTTCATTAATATATAGTCTTCCTAGACGTTCCAGGGGTAGATCTTCTCTTATAGCAAGAAAATGTGCTGACTTGGTAAGACGATCAACAATAACCCAAATTGCATCGTTCCTTCTAGGAGTCTTTGGTAGCCCCATGACAAAGTCCATCGTAATATTGTCCCATTTCCACTCCGGTATGGGAAGAGGTTGCATGACTCCTCCAGGCTGTTGCCTTCCAGCTTTGACTTGTTGACAAACCATACATCTTGACACAAAATCAGCAATCTCCCTCTTCATGTTGTCCCACCAAAAATGTTCCTTCAAATCTCTATACATTTTGGTGCTCCCAGAGTGTATAGAGAAATTGGAACTATGAGCATCATCCAGCAATTCCCTTTTTAGATCAGGTATATCGGGAACACAAAGTCTCTTCCCGAATTTCAAAATTCCATCTTCATACACAAAGTCTCTCAATCTCCCATCATTCACAGCTTTAATCTTCTTTTTTAATTCTTCATCATCGGTCTGAGAACTCTTAATACTTTCTAGTAAAGATGGTTTGGCAACCATTTGAAAAAGCATTGATGTTTCACCTTCCCTGGTTATTCCCATGTCCATCTTCACCAGATCCATGAAAATTGGATCCCTTTCAATTCTCATCATGTTCAAAACTCCATGGTCTTTTCTGCTCAAAGCATCTGCTACTTTGTTTGCTTTCCCCGGGTGGTAGTGTATCGTGAAATCATAATCCTTGAGTAATTCAAGCCATCTCCTTTGCCTCATGTTGAGTTCTTTTTGTGAGAAAATATACTTCAAACTCTTGTGATCAGTATAAATCTCACATTTTTCACCATAGAGGTAGTGCCTCCATATCTTCAAAGCAAAGATTACAGCTGCTAACTCGAGATCATGAGTAGGATAGTTTTGTTCATGAATTTTCAACTGTCGTGATGCATAGGAAATAACTCTATCATTCTGCATAAGGACACAACCAAGTCCTTTCTTTGATGGATCACTATAAATAACGAACCCATCATTACCCGATGGTAGAGTCAATATAGGAGAATTGACTAATCTTCTCTTCAGTTCTTCATAACATTCTTCACACTCTTTTTTCCAAAAAAATTTAACCCCTTTACGTGTGAGCTTCGTTAATGGGTTAGCCAATCGGGCAAAATTCTGGAAGAAACGTCGATAATAACCTGCCAAACCAATAAAACTGCGTACCGCAGTTATACTCGTAGGTGCTGGCCATTATTGGATTGCCTTGGTCTTAGAAGGATCAACAAAGATTCCATCTTTAGAGACAATATGGCCAAGAAAAGAAATCTCCTAAATCCAGAATTCACACTTGCTAAACTTCCCATATAATTCATGCCTCCTCAGAGTCTTCAAGATAATGCGCAAGTGATTTTCATGATCTTCGTAGGTTTTGTAGTATACCAAGATATCATCAATAAATACCACCACAAATTCATCGAGATACTCCTTGAAAACTCTATTCATCAGATCCATGAATACAGAGGGTGCATTAGTCAATCCAAACGGCATTACAGTAAACTCGTAATGCCCGTACCTGGTTCGAAATGCTGTCTTCGAAATGTCTTCCTTCTTCACACACAACTGATGGTATCCAGATCGAAGGTCAATCTTTGAAAAGTATTGAGCTCCATGCAGTTGGTCAAATAAATCATCAATACGAGGTAGGGGATACTTGTTCTTTATCGTTATAGCATTGATCTCCCTGTAGTCGATACATAACCTCATAGATCCATCTTTCTTTTTAACAAAAAGAACAGGGTCTCCCCATGGAGAAACACTAGGGAGAATAAATCCCTTATTACTCAATTCCTCTAGTTGTTTCTTTAGTTCGACTAACTCTACAGTGGCCATTCTATAAGGGGTCTTCGATATAGGCCTTGATCCAGGAATCAAATCAATGGAAAACTCAACTTCTCGTTCTGGAGGATGTCTAGGTAAATCTTCCGGAAATACATCTACAAATTCTTTCACAACAGGTACATCCTCTATTTGAACATTCCTTTCCTCACCGACAGTTATTTCATTCTCTTCCTCCCCAATAATTGAATTAAGTTGAGCTACTGGGGGTGGATCTAAATAAGAATTAGGTGGTGACGATTCTTCTCTAAAAATAAGGTGTTCCTTATCATTATCATCAAGAATAGTAACCTCTTTCTTCTTACAATAAATCTTCGCATCATAGTCCGAAAGCCAGTCCATACCGAGGATTATATCAAACTCAATCATAGGTATGACGATGAGATCAGCAGATAAAGAAAATTTATGTGCTCTAATGGGGACTGATTCACAAAACTTTGTTGCAACGATACTTCCCTTAGGAGTTTTAACTGACAACTCCCTTATTAAATCAAATTGGAAATATTTAATTTTCTTAGCAAACTGGGAAGATATGAAACAATGCGATGATCCAGAATCAAATAATGCATTTGCTAAACTTGAGGAAACCATTAAATTACCTGCCACCACGTCTTTCGGAGCTTCTACCTCAGCAGTAGTGATAGCATAAGCCTGGCCTTGATCCCTTGGCCTTTTCTGAGGTAAGTTCTCCTGACGCTTAGGACATGCATTTGCATAATTCCCCATCTCCCTGCAATTGTAGCACTGAACGTCGGTAGCTTCCTTCTTCCCCTTGCAATCATGAGCTTGGTGGCCTTTTTCACCACACTTGTAACAGACTCCCATTCCCTTCAAGAAAGTACCAGGATGTTTCTTCCCGCATTTACCACAAGATGGATATTCAACCTTTCCCTTCTTCCCCTTATTTCCATTCCCAGATTGATCAGCAGGTCTCTTCTTCTCTTTCTTTGCTTTAAAGTCATAAGACTTAGAGAATTCCTTTTCGGTCTTGATAGCACATGAGACAATGTCTTCGTACGATGAAAAGGATTGTGAGACTAATGCTCGACGGAGAAATGGTTTTAACCCATCAAAGAAACGATCAATCTTACTTCTTGGGTTGCGAATATAATCTCCAGCATACCTCGCTAACCTTGTAAAGTTAGCCTCATACTTTGTGACATTATCATCCTCCTTTTGTCTCAGACTCAGAAATTGCCTTTCCATATCTGCTCGATGGTCGCGAGGAAAGTATTTTTCTAAAAACAGATCTTTGAACTCCCTCCATTCCATATTTGATACTTCATCATCTTCCTTCATGTTTTGAATCAATGACCACCATTGATCAGCATCTCCAGTGAGGCGGTAAACTGCCGTGATAACCTTTTCCCTTTCATTACTCCCCAAAGCCTGAAATATTTTCTCTAGGGAAAATATCCATTGCTCAGCTACTAAGGGATTTGTACTCCCATTGAAAGTTGGTGGTTGTTGCCTCATGAATCGATCTAACATTGATCCTCCACGCTGCGGATCAGGGTGCTCCATACGGGTAAGGTTATTATTCATAACCTGAGTAAGTTGTCCCAGTATGGTGATTAGCTGATCGGGAGCAGTTGCATCACTAGCCCCACTATAATTATCTTGAGCAGGATGGAAATCCCTACATGGAGTGTGTGCATTGATACGGTTTCCATTTCTTCCACTAGGCGCCATTTCTAAACAATGGCATAAACTAGATCAGTTTATGAATCAAAATACATAATCCCATACATATAAAACACTTAACATAAATTGAACTATTTATGGATATAATCCATAAAAATGTCTCCTTTGAGGATGTATATACTCATAAACCCTTCATAATGGTTTGTAAAGAAAATGAGAATTATCCTATGCATATCCCCCGGGAGTGTCATAACCAAGAGTGCAGCAAGGCCCGTTGTCGTGCACCAGTTCCCGTTCGAGTCTAGCTCAAAGCGGTGTTTTCGGGTTTTACCCCTAGGTACATCTGTGCCAGAGCCGCCTCTACCTACTCGTATCTAGACAGGGATGTATTTCTCGGAAAACTCACAAAATCTCTACAATACCAAAATTCTCGGAAGTTCTTTTGTACTAATCCTCAAAGTTCATCTTAGGTCTACGTGCTCTAATCAGAGTTTATCTAAATCTAGCTTCCAAGGTTTGTACTAAACTTCCTCTGATACCAACTGTAACGCCCCGACCCCAGTTACCCAGAGTCGGTGCATTATTACATAACATTGGCATGATCACAAGAAAGATCAAATCTCGAAAGACCGATTGGTTTAGTAGCCTTGGAAACACTAGATATATTCATAAGTTTTACATTACATCATAAAATGAAAAACTAATACAACGACATAATGTTTCCACAATACACACTATTAACCCCTTATAAAATCCCTGCAGGTCATTCATAACTTACTTCTTCACATCCTGGGAAAAATAAAACATAGAAAAGGGGTGAGCTCAAATGCCCAGTAAGGATAACAATATAGCGGAAACTTTCATAAATAAGAATAAACATTTAAGGCAATGCATTACTAAAACAAAAGCCTTTTAATCTTTAACTTCAACATAGTATGGCAAAAGTAAAATGAAATAATTCCATTTACTTATTCACATGGATATTCTTCTAATCGAATAATCACATGCAAAAATCAATAACCACTTTCATAATGTTGGAATGCATAATGCCAGACTATCATAACCACATAGTCAAGGCCTCGTGCCAAGACTAAAAATAAGATTTTGTCAAGGCCTTGTGCCAAGACACTAGTTTGTCTCATGAGACCTACCGATGCATTGAGGAGCTATAGCGGGCTCCACCCGTCACTTACTAAGTCCAATGCATTCCCATATGAAAAGGTTTAAACATAACATAAACATTCGTATTAAAAGTAGCATATGAAATGTAAATAATTTCACCATAAAATATGAATGGTATAAAAATAGCACATCCATAGTCAAACATATTACAAAACCTTAAATACAATATAGAAGTTTTGTATCATAATAAATCAACTTCAAATAATCTTAAAATCCATCAAAGGATGTTGACATAGATGAAATCAAAATTCTTTTTAAAGAAATATCTCCTTTTATTTTGAAATCATTTAATATCCATATAAAATAAAACATTTTCTTTGAAAATATTCTTATAAGCTAGTAAGGTAAGTTTTGAATATTTTATAACAGCGGAAAATAGCCGCACCCGCCGTATAAGTTAAAAAAACATTCTTACCTTAATTCTGTCGAAAAGGTTAAAAAGGACATTGTTTTGAAAACGACGGAAAGATTCCTTTATAAACTTCTTATAAAAAGTCAAAAAGGGTATAAATGACTTTAACCCATATTCTTGTAAATAATAAATATGTTTTGAAATACATTTCGAAGAAACATGGATGTGGATGATAAAGAAATCCCAGTAGATTATTACGTATAAACAACCTCGGATAATGAAGAGATTGTGAAATAACCCTTACCTTGTACTTTTCCTTGGTTGGGGTAGGTTAACCTCCTGTATAATGGTGAAATAATTGTTATTAAATTATAAAAGAATCATATACATTAATATGATATCATATATGATCTTTTAATATTGATTTGATAATAATATCTTAGTATTATCATTATATCGGGTGTTAACTTACTTGTTTTCTTTTATATGTTTTGTTACGTAAGACATGTTTGTAAAGGATAGGTTGTATATTATTCATATCCAGAATGATATCAAGTCCTTAAACATAATTTTTAAATCATCAAATGATAATTATACTTGAATGGATACGATGGAGAATGAATCTCATCGCGTTCGTGGAGACGGTAGTCCGTACGTACACACGAGCGACAATATCATTCTTTTGATATTAAAATAATATATAAAGAATAAATATCCAATTCCACTCCATTATGATCTGTTCGATCAATTAAGGGGAACTTAGTGGTTCTCCAAGATTGACTTACGATCAGGATATCACCAATTGCGAGTTTGGAAGGAGGATATTCTGAAGACATCTTTCAGAAGCAGATATGGCCAGTACGAATATATAGTCATGCCTTTCGTTCTAACGAATGCACTTACAGTCTTCATGGCTTTGATGAATTGGATATTTCAGAAATATATGGATTTTTTTGTTGTGGTGTTTGTGGACGACATATTGGTGTATTCAAGAACACGGTATGATCATGATAAACACTTTGAGATAGTGTTGGAAATCTTGAGAGACAATCAGTTTTATGCCAAATTATCAAAGTGCAATTTTTGTATACAGGAAGTATGTTTCCTTGGACATGAAATTTCTGAGAATGGCATTTTAGTTGATCCTAAAAAGATAGAAGTCGTTATCTCTTGGAAACCACCAAGGAACGTGTTCGAGATATGATTTTTGTTTGGTCTAGCTAGTTATTACCGAAGCTTTTTCTGTGACTTCCCCCAACTAGCTTCGCCTATGACAGCATTGACAAAGAAGAAAAGTGAATTTCAATGGACTAAGGAATGTCAGAGATATTTTCAAGAATTGGAAGTTCATCTTACATCAGCACCTATTTTAATCGTTCAAGAATCAGGTCAAGGATACGTGGTGTATTGTGATGCTTCGGGAATAGGTTTGGGTTGTGTTCTCATGCAAGGAGACCATGTGGTTGCTTATGGCTCCAGGAAATTGAGGGTTCATGAGAAAAAATACCCAACACATGATTTGGAGTTGGTTGTAGTCATCCATGCCTTGAAAACATGGAGACATTATCTCTTTTTTGATAAATTTATTATGTTTACGAATCAAAAAAGTTTGAAACAAATTTTCTCACAGTGAGATTTGAATCTGATGAAGAGGAGATGGATGGAGTATCTTAAAATGTTTGAAATTGACTTAATGTATAAACCGGGTAAGGGCAATTCGGTGGCTGACGCATTAAGCAAGAAGTTGTATTCTTAGTTGGCAAAGGAAGCTTTAGACGAATGGTAGTTGATGTTGGTCTTAGCCGACATGCACGTGGAATGTGAAAACAGAGGTGATGTTGGGGTTTTCTTTTCAGATATGATTGTTCCTGATCTGGTAAATGTGGTCAAAGAGGAACAAACATCTGATGCCGAATGTCTGGTAATGAGTTCAAAACTCAATGGTGGGGAGACCATTGATGGCTGGAAACTAGAAGCAGGCTCAGTTTTGTATTTCAGAGATCAAATGGGTGTACGTATAGTTTTTTAGGAAACTCTTTTTAATGCTTACCACCACTCAATATGGGTTGTACATTTGGGTATGCAGAATATTTATAAGGCGCTAAAGGCACAGTTTTGGTGGAGCAGCATGAAAAGGAAGGTGGCTGAGTTTGTCTTGCGACGCTTAACTTGTCAGCAGGTTAAAGCAGAGAATCAGAGACCAGCTGGTATGTTACAGTCTTTACATATCCCAGTGTGGAAATGGGATCAGATATCAATGGATTTTGTTACAGGTCTTCCAAGAACGGCCCGAAAACATGATGCTATTTGGGTGACAGTGGATCGCCTAACCAAGTCGGCCCATTTCATCCCTATTTGTAAAACCCATACGGTGGAAGATATTTTAAAAATTTATATCCAAGAAGTGGTAAAGAGGCATGGTGTACCAGTGTCTATTATCTCAGAAAGAGATTCAAGGTTCACATCTCATTTCTGGAAATTATTACAGCAAGTCGTGGGGACTGAATTGACAATGAGTACGACATATCATCCTCAGACAGATGGGAAATCTGAGCGGATGATACAAACGTTGGAAGAAATGTTGCGGGATTGTGTAATGGAATTTGGTGGCTCATGGGAGGAGCATATACCCTTTTTGGAGTTCTCATGCAATAACAACTATCAATCCTCGATACATATGGCTCCATTTGAAGCATTGTATGGGTGTCCTTGTCGTTCTCCACTATGCTGGGTGGAAACTGGTGTAACTTCACTAGTTGGGCCAAGCCTTGTCCATGAAACAATGGAGAAGATTCAAATGATTAGAAAGAGGATAAAGACGGCTCAAAGTTGTTATAAATCATATGCAGATCATCTTTGCAGACCGTTGGCATTCGTTGTGGGTGATCATGTCTTCTTGAGGATCTCTCCAAGACTTGGACATCGTTGTTTCAGGAAGTAAGGAAAATTATCTTCTCGACATATATGCCATTTTTAGATATTGGAATGGGTTGGAGAGGTGGAATATCAGTTGGCATTACCACCACGGTTTAGTTCGGTGCACAATTTGTTCCATGTATCTCAGTTGAAGAAGTATCAACCCGATCCTAACCATGTGATCAGATGGGATCACGTTCACCTAGAGTCGGATGCTTCGTCGGTACATATCCTGGTGCAGATTGTGGATGGGAAGGATAAAGTCTTGTGTGGGGAAGGCATCAGTCTAGTGTGGGTTTTGTGGGAACATGGTCAGATTTAGGAAGAGAATTGGGAATGTGAGAAAGAAATGAAAGAGCAGTGGCCATAACTCTTTCAGGAAAGTAACTATTTTCTACTTTCTGGGGATGGAAAGACCAATGGTGGGAGAATGTAGTACCCCCAATTTTTGGTATGAAACCCTTACGTGATTCTTTTCACAGTATTAATGTTAAGGGTGTCTAATGGGATAGTCGGGAGAACTTGGAATGATGTTTTGAGGAAAAGGGGAAGTCGCACGGGAGGCGCATGATTTGTCTAAACCATGCGGCCAAACCGGGCTTGGATGAATGAGGAGGCAGTGGATTCTGCATGGTCAGTGCACAGTTTGTCTAACCGTGCAGCCAAACTGTGCGAGAAGGGTGGCCAAGGCAGTAGCTAACGCATGGTTAGCACACATTTTGTCAAACAGTGCGGACTAACCGTGCAGTCACTTAAAATTAGATCCTTAAATTGTGGATCTAACTCGTTTTTCCTCTAATTGCCTCATTATAGATCCTAAGCAGCCCTAACTCGGGATTTTGGTTCTCCTAAGGTCACAGAGGGCTCTCTCATCATTCTAAATACGATTTGAAGGCTTCTCGTGGTGAGTCGAAGCTGGATTCATGAGGTATGTGATCTTTCTCCTTCGTTTTTGAATGGTTTCTTAGATATACTTAGATATACATCTCGTCTTCTCTCGGTTTCTTAGATCTATGCCCATTATGGGTAGATCTAAGTGTGTGGATTCCAAATATGATGAGATTTGGTATTGGTTGTGTTAGGAGAAGATATCTACGCAGGATTCTTGGATATTTGACTAGGTGTTCTTGAGTTTTCTTCATCTGTTGCTTGGTTTCGCCTTGTTGTTGAAGTTGGTGGATTTACTCTCGACTCCTCTTGTTAGAATTGGTTGGCTTAGTCTAAAATTGATTATTTTAATGTAATTTATTGTGAAAATCATGGAATAAATCTTCTTTAGTGATGATTAATGGTTTTGATGAAATTATGAATGCTTAGTGAATTGTGTGCAAAGTGACTGGGCTTTTCGAATTTAAAATGTTGATTTTAAATTATGAAATTTCGTAAATTGTAATGGTTTGATGAGAAATGGATTTTCAATAAAAGAGTGTTTTATTGAAATGGTTTTTATGGAATTGGATTTCAATAAAAAGACAGCTTTATTGAGATGGTTTGAATTGTTTGAACACACTTGTTTTGGATGGAAAATGGTTTTCAATAAAAGGTGTTTTATTGAAAGGATGGTTTTCCTTGGTTGTTGGGAATATGTGGTGTGTCTTCATATTGCATGTATGGGGCTTGGATGAAATAGGACCTTGTTCTCAGTGCCAAAAGTTTAATGGAACTTGGTAACTATATATACGAGGCTTGGTTGAAATATGACCTTGTGCTCAGTGCCAAAGGTGTAATGGCACATGGGAAGTAATTACCTTGTGACGACTTGGTATATTGATGAGAAATCCCTCATGAGTGTTGAACTGTCATAACGATGCATGCTTGGTTGATTTCACAGGTTTGTGAAATGGTTAGAAATGCCAAAATGGGATGTTTGTGAAATGCTTTGGAAAAGTTTTTGGTTATTTTATGGAAAAATAACATGTTGGAAAATCTGGTTTAAATTGTACTTTGATAATTTTTTAGCATGGATGGTTTTAGAAATTAATTTATATTGAGTTATAAACTGCTTTGGTGAAATTTCTTTATGTAATCTATTTTTATATAAATATGGATAACTCTTATTTCCTAGTGTCATGAGTAGGGAAGTCATTGGGGAAAACCTACTGAGTTTTATACTCACCCATGTTTTGGTACTTTGGTGGTTTTGTAGATGTTGTATTTAGAGACACAGGTAAAGGTAAATCATCTCATTACTAAGGGATCTTGGTGATATTTGGGAGCTTCTGTGGAGCTTGGAGCTTGTGGACCACGGAGTCATGGTGTCTTTTGAGAGTCTCATGTTGTTATTCTGCAGTATACCTTGATGTTTGGTTTTTTTCCTTCATTGTTGTGTACTCCAATGTGGTTTAATATAAATGAAGTTGTTTATTGGTCTTTCATTTGTTTTATGCATCATATAGTGAATGGTTAATGGATGGGTTTATTTTCGTAAAGGGTAAATCATCCCCCAATTTTACTTGAAACCCTTCATCATTTATTTCCTGCCTTTGGCGTCTTGGGGATGTCTCTTAAGGCCTAGTAATGACTCGTTTCACTCTCAAGCCAATGAGAATTGGCGGGTCATTACACACCTCCACGAAGTGGTCTGACTAATTTTTATTCATTCTATATCTTGTATGATATAGATAAGTATATGTAATTTATTAATATGATATTAATGAAGTTATGATTTTTATTTAAAGATAAATTAATAATTACCTTAATTCCATATTGATCAATGAGAAATGTAGATGTTACTCATGCGTACATAAGGCTCATCGCCTCCATTATTATAATTTTTTTAGTTTTTCATGAACATACTTCATGGATTGTTTAAAATATATAATTTGTTTCTAAAAATGATAATAATTTCATTAATATTATACTATAGAGGATTTACTTATGGACACATGGAAAATTTACATCAAACCATGTTCATTTTTGACTCATGAACCGAACATCAACAAAATGTCTAACATGAACTCAAAAAATTAAATAATTTTTATAACATGATAATAAGTTATATAAAGGGAATAATAAACATGAAAAAAGTTTTAAAGAAATTATAAATTAGCCTAAGTTTATTATTTAGTATGATAAATAATAAATGACTCAATTCAGACTCAAGGTAAGGGAATTTGTCACAATCTTCTATCATTGAGGCATATTTTGATAATTTGAACTACTGTATTTTATACGTTCTATAACCGGCCCCATGAAATATTAGTTTATTCAATGTTTTTCAAAAGAATATTTTTTACCCAAATAATTTTTAAAACGATAAAGTGATGTTTTTATCGTATGTGGTGACAACAACTTCTCTTCTGCTATAACCGTTATTTGATTTTTCGCTTCCTCTATAAGACTTAATATTTTTTTAAATGAATAAGAAATCCTTTATTCTATTTGGGGTATTTTGGTATTGAAAATGGTTTTGAAAGTGGATGACTATTACAATATCATTAAATTATATCTTGTGAATTCAAATGATGTTTAATGGGTGAAACGTTCATAATTTCAATATTTTTTGTGTTATGATTATATAATGGTACATTGAAATTTTTCAGGTGGTTACGTGACAAAATAATGATGGGTGGTTACGTGATAAACCAATGACGGGTGGTTTCAAGATAAACCAGAGAAAGGTGGTTCGATTATAATCTATGTATGGTTGGATACATTATAGGCTCAAATTCATTTGGAATTGAAGTCATCCTTATGGCTATACCATTTATAATAGTGACTAGTAAGAGTGAAGAGTATTTACTACTTTAAATAAGTGAAAAAAATTACTTTATGATAAATTATTCATGGTTTATATGTTTTTATGTGGCTAACAGTTTTCTTTCTGGTGTATCCCTTACTGATATTTTTGTGCCCATCCCATGTTTGTAAATGTTTTTCTTAGGATTTTAAATAATAATAGATTTAATGATGGGATCATGGAAATGTTAGGATGTTTAATCATGAAGTGAAACCATTATTATTTTTAAATGTTTTTATTTTATGGAAAAAATGGATACTGACTAAATGTGTCTACATTGTAATATTTATGTTGTAATGTGTAAATTATGGCCAAATTCACAAAATACCTAAACCTAAAAATATCATTGATGTGATTGTAAGTCAAATTATTGACTTAACTCTAGATTATGTAACCTTTTAGGTCAGTGATTGATAATATCACTTTTACTAATGTTTTAAATACAACCTTAATATAAAAATACATCATCTATTTATTTCCACATAGGTCCTTCCATGGTCTACAATTTATCAATAATACAATTAATAGTATTTATAAATAATGACACATTATATTCAATTTAAGATACCAAAGGATTAAACAAGATTAATAATTTTATTATCTATTCAAATCATTCATAATGGTATGAAAATAAAATATGAATTATCCTAAGTGTATCAATCATGACTGTCAATATATGTGCATAGTAAGGCATGTTTTTGTGTACCAGGTTGTCCCATGTCCGGACCGACACACCTGGTTAAATTTTATCCTCAAGGTACATCTGGTCCAAAAATACATTATGTTATTGTTTCAATAAAGGGAAGTATTTTTAATAATACCCACACAATCTATAAAATATTAAAATTCTCAGATGTTGTTTGATACTTATCATCAAATTAGACCATAGGTCTATGTTTATAATATTTTTTTCCTTAAATCTCATTCCTATTATTTTAACTAATCTTTCTGTGATACCAAATTTAGCGACCTAGCCCCAGAAATGTCTTATCTAATTTCAAATGACATCACATTATCATGATTACAAGGAATAAAATCCTAAAAGACAGAAGAGTTTGGTATTCTTGGTAAAGTTGATACATACATAAGTATTTTGTTACAAATGAATACACGAATTACAATAGATTAATTTTCTTTCAAGGAAAATTACTTTATTATATCAATGGTGTCATTGCATTACTTTTTTATCATTCATCATTAAATCCTAGGGAAATGAAATAAAATAAGGGTGAGCTCAAATTCTCAAAAAGTGTAAAGTATATTAGAAGAAATAATATATCAATAGTGATGGTAAATAGGAAATGGTAGTAATTGAAGACCTAAGACATGTAATAAAAAAATTATGGAAGTGGATAAAAAATTTGGAAAGGTAAAAAACTGAAAACACGTGACATTAAAAATAACTGGATAAGGCATAATAAAAGTGGAAATTTAAGATTCTAAAAACACATTCAATTTAATCAATATATTTTGCTAAAACTAATCCATATAAATGTCGATACAAAATATCATGGATAAATAATAACTAAATATAATTTAAGTAAATGATTACTTATTTGATTCCATGTTTCCTAAGAATATAGAACCATTACCCCCATGGACTTTCACATGATGTTTTAGCATATCAGGAAAACCCCATCTAAGTATATACAATTAAATTGTCCCATGACACTACCAATCCATTAAAGGGATATTTATAATTGATATCCACCTATTCCATACTTATCCAAATCATTCCTCATATATCAAAAAATCAATTTAATAATGTGCCTTATCAAATATCCATATGGAGTAGAAGATATATACTTATCAATATTTCCTTAAATATTCAAATAATATTCAAATTAACTCTATATGAAAAATAGTATATGTTTTATTAAATTAATATATCCATGATAAATGATATGGTTAATTTGGGAAAATCCAATGTTCAATGATAATTTGAATATTTTAAGGGGGCTACAAAAAATGAATCATGGAAGTGAATGTGAATACCACCCTTATAAAAATAAATCATTAACCTTACGAAGGAATATTAAGGATATTATCAATACAACATATCAAAATTTAATTAAAATAAATGGTTATTGTCATTTGTGAATATAAATACTATATAAGTATATTTTAATAACATTCTTGATGAAAATATGTTTTTTATTTTGGAAAACATTTTGAAAAAAAATTTCATGAAAATAAATTTTAAAAACATTTTCCTTAAAAATTAACCATTTAAACTAGAAAGTGATTGTTTGAAAACATTATGGTAGGGAAATTCATAAATGTTGTACAATGTAATTTGAACAATCCTTTTTCATGGAAAAATTGTTAGAAAAATTACTTGTTTAGAAAGAGACAAGAATATTACTTTCAAACAATTAGTAAAATACAAAAGGGATAAAAATGTATTAAATAAATTACTTTATAATGGTTTACTAATTTTTTAATCCCTTTTTAGATGATAAGGGTTTTAGAGGAAAATGGATCCTCTAACTAATGAGTGAAATGATGTGTGGTTTTCTTAAAAACATTTTCTAAAACATTTTGAATACTAAAGTGTGGGAAAATATTACTATTACTTGAATAGGTTCATGAAAAACCATAATAGAAAAAAATAAATTTTATTAGCGGAAAATGGTAAAATAGTTCTATTTGATCAAAATTCAAGTGTAAACATTCCCTAACAAAATTAAATTATGATTTAATCCATTGAAAACACCATAACAATGATGTGAAAATCAATCAATGAATAGAATGTGTGTGTAAAATGTTAATTAAAATAAAACAAGTGTATATACAAAAAATTATGTAAAAAAAGGTTATTAAACACATAATATTATCATACTAATGACAATGAGAAAGTAATATAACATAATAAAATGAAATTAGGTTATCAAAATCTTTTACACATGGGTAACATTATGTGTAAATACCCTTAGATGATATAATTCAAATTAAAACTCAAAATATCAAGAAGAATGAATGAACCATGATATTACATGTCAAAAATTAATTATGTACTCAATATATAAAAAATTAGGTGTACAAAAATATATTTTTCCAAATTTTTTTTTATTATAATTGAATGTTCATTAAATTTATTTTTCTGGAAAATAATATTTAAACATTACAAAATGTCTCATACCACTCTGAAAAATTAAAATCATAAGTGTCATTAGGGAATAATATTAAATTAATTTAGTAAATAAATTTAAAATAAAATAATTCATGATATGATATATAAAAATATGAAGTAAATACACCACACAGAGACATATGTGGTAAAAATGGTGTATGCCTCCCAGAATAAGAAGTGAGACAATAATCCCTTACCTTGTGTATCCTTTTTGGGTGAACAACCTTTTACCTCCAGGATGGGTGTTTTAAGAATGTAAAAAACTTATATGATTAATAAAATTATATTTATAATAACATATATTAACTTCTAATAATATCTTATTACCCATTCATTCATATTAATTTATTATTTTCACTATATTGGTATTTAATTTCCTAGATTGTTGACTATGTATTAACTTTTTAATTAATGTTAATATTAATTAAATCATGGTTTAGTAATCTAAAGAGTTTAATAAATTATTTAAATATAATATATATTAATTATATCTATATTTATAATAATCCATAATGTTGGGATATTTGAAATGTAATGCACCATTCATGGAGATGGTGGGTCCTACGTACTCGGGAATGCTACTTTCATTTCCTGGTAGTATTTTAAAAGAATGAATGTATATGAAATATGCCTATTTATTAATTATAGTTTCATATTTATTCCATTAATGTGACATAGTTTTACCAAACCTGTCCTTCATACATTCCATGTATAGCCTGAATGAGTCACATAACTTTGAGTATGTTGTAGTACACACTTCCACGAATGTTGTTATCGAACTTACACAAGATGGAAATCATAAAGGTATGTTATATATATAAATATTAAATAATAATAAAGATACTATAAATATCATATATATCATATATAAACATCATGTTCATTATAACGCTTAACCCTGATAGGTGGTAATGTAAAGAAACAAACAATCTTCTTTTCATGAGGTGATAGTTCATCGTACACATAAATGGTGGTTCTATTACCCATTAAATGGATGTGTGAGTAATTTCAGGTATTAATCTTGACATAAATAATAATTATATTTAGTATATTTTTTTACTATGTAATCATGGAATATGGATAACTGAATGAGTGTACAATGAAATAAAAATAAAGATCTTGAATAAGGAAGTTACTTCTTATTGAGGTAACACATTTTTGTTGCACAAAATGGATTAATTTGATGTATTTCATCTAAATGATCTGCTTCTAAGATGATTTAAGGGATTTCTAGGATATATTTTGATAGTTATTGTTTGATAAATATTCATTGATAGGTGTGATGAAGTGGTAGGGGTGTGTGTCTTTTATAGTGGAGGAGGGGTACCATTCTATCAAATTTATTAAAAGGTAATTCCACCCATGTTATCTTATGATAGTAGGATCCAATAATTTAAAAAAATAAGTTAAATGGAGTATAGGGTATAAATATAGACATAAATTTGTTTTGGGACATGTTTATAGGTCACTTGGGAATATAAGTTTATGGTTTTGTTCCTTGTTAATATAATTTTTCACTGAATCATTATATTTAATATTATTTAAATTCACTAATATTTTGTGGACAAATAATTATTTTTTATTATCATAAAATATAAATTGTTATTATTTAAAATATTGATTCAATTTTTTGAAATTCCAATAACACAAGTGGCATAATTTTTTTAAAATTAATCTTGCAGATGGGATGACACGTCGGGGATTCAAAGAAAAAATGGTCAAAATTTTGTTCTTTTATATCTAATTTCAATGTTAAATTTATTATAATGACTTAAATGGATTAATTTTTATAAAATTTATCTAATTAAACTCTAAAACCTATATAAAATTTAGTTTATCCTTAAAAATTTATAAGAGGAAAAGGATGTTTTGAATTATAATTCAGTATTTTTCACAATTCCCAAAAAATAAAGCTTCCCCAAAAAATAAAAAAAAATTACTATAAGATAATTTTTATGTGGATTTTTAAAATATTATGTTAATTATGACATATGAAGTCAATAAATGTAAAAAAAGTGGATTTAAAATAGGTTCTCAATTAATAGGTGATCATATCGCCTTTATAAAAATAATGGTTTTATGTGTAAAGCTGGGTTTGTTCTTATCTGATGCCTATAAGATCTATTTAACCAATATAAAAAATATTTATTCGAATATATATTTAAAATATTACATTAATATCACTAACTAATTGAAATTTATTTACTTTTTTATTGTAAAATAGCTTTGTGGGCATAAAAATAGTTTTCTATAAAAAAAATTACTTTATATTCAATTGGTTTGTATATTCCATTATAATTAATTTGTAACCAGTGAATTTAAACATATATTTTTATATGTTTGTTCATATTAATAATATATACTAATTTTATTTCTAGGTTATCTTAAATAATAATGTTGTAATAACTTATCATTTCTTAATAAAACATGTTCTTGCGTGTAATGTAAACTATCGAAGAAAAATGTTGTTCTATGTGATGTAAGCTAACACAGTATTGTATGAATTAAAAAAAAGATCATATAATAAAAATTTGTTAATATATTTTAATTTCTTTGTATATTATATTCCATTCAACTCTTTGTTTGTTTAATACATGTTATTGTATGAAATAATCTTACTTTAAAAATTCAAGGCATTATAATTAATTTTATAAACTGAATATTTAATTTTACTAGGTGTCAAAAAATGGTTATTATAAAAAAATAAATCAATATGTATCATTAAATTCAAACTAAAATATGTAATATTTATAGATTTATTTTGATTAAATAATTATATTTATTTGGGATTGACGTGTTGAAATTTTAGAATAGTTAATTTTCCATACTTTTTTTAGACAGTGGAATTATAAAGTAAATATCAAATAAAGTATAAATATTTGGTATTTATTATGACATGATAATGATCCAAATGTTATGTAATACTTTCCATAAAATTTATCCACATGCAAATATATATTTCCCCTTGAATGTAATTTTTAAGAGTTTATTTTATTAAATTTATATACCCTTTATGAATCCTTCAAGAACTATAATAGAATTTTGGTTTTTAAAGTCAATTCATTATGAAAATGAGTCACCTCCACATAAATGAGTGTATTATTTTAATTTTATCATATAATTTAATTAAATAAAATTTAAAACCACTCAAATCATGAATAATCAATTAGAAATAGCCATGGGAAGTTTTTGTTTTTGATTACATTATTATATAGAGTCTGAAACTAGAGATTGAAAATAATAAATAACTCCCCTCTATATTCCAATATAAACCCACCAACACTCCCATTCATTATCACTAAAAACCATTTTGTTAGTAAATTACTCTACACATTCTTCCTGATATCCCTCTCAAGGTTTCCTCAATCTCTCAATATTTTGTTGGATCGATAGTATGATAGATATGATACTAATTGTAGTATCAAACTATGGTGTAGATACTCAATATACCAGATCGGGGTGAATTGTATACTTTAAAAGACCCTTCAAGGAATGTTTTTATAAACAAAATTAACAACACCTCTATTTTCAAATAATTTGATTATGGAAATATGATTCCCAAAATGAGATTTCAGAAATGATACTTAACAAAAGTTTACAACAACAAAGATTCTACCTTAAAGTATATAGAATCTTATTTAATCAGAGTACAAGTCTGAGGAAGTATAAGATAGTTATACTTTCCTCAAAAACCATAATTACAGAGGAAAACACAATTAAAAAACTACAAGTAACAAGTAGAAAATTTTTTAACCCAAAGAGAAGGGAATCCAACAACCTTGGATAAAGGTCCATGGATTTATACTTTCAAGAAAGTTTATCTTACCAAACCCCAGGTAAGCCCTCAATCTGAAGATTGGTATATGTCTTGTTATCCCCTCAAGCCCTTGATTTGTAAGGAAATCAGTACCACTGACTTCACACCCTGAAGAATCTAATTTTAAGAAAATCGCACCTCCGAACAAAGCAATTATGCACAAAGAAAAGTTTGAATAAGCTGTTCAAACTTTCTGCATGATTCATGAGAGGTTATAATAGACTCTATCTCTAAAAATCACTTCAATAGCTTGTAAGCAAGTTCTTCCAAAAGAAAAAGTGTCCTGAGTTCATTCAAATGGGATCCTATTTATAGGAATGACTTCAACTGTCAGCTCCCTCCTCTAATGGTCATATTTTTCCTTGAATTTTGGAGGGACCTGTACACGTGTCACTCAAACAATGGTTACTTAGTAACTGAATGCATGAAATCATTTTATAACTAAAACATGAGTATGAAAAAAATATTATTACTTGAACAAATTCATTTTTCGGAGTGTACGAAAAAAAATGAATGATCAGAGTCTATCCAAAAATAAATTCGGTATCTATAATACAAGGATATTCGGATTTTGTTTTCCAATGAATTCAGAACCTAAATTATATAGAATTATGGATTCTGAATTTCAAGGAAATTTAGAATCTGGATTTACAAAAATTCAGATCTGAACTCAGAAGATTTCAGAGTCTAGATTTAGAGAGTTCAGAGTCAAAACTCATAAGATTTCATAGTGTGAATTCAGAGAGATCGGAGTCAGAACTCATAAGAGTTCGGAGTCTGGATTCAGAGTGTTCAGAGTCATAACTCATAGAAGTTCGGAGTCTGAATTCAAAGAACTGGGATTCCAAATTTGTATCCTGAAAAAAATCTCTAAATATAAGTATTATATGATTCTGAGGTTTTGGAGATGAAACCTAACTTTATACTTAGACAAAATGAATAATGAAAAACATGGTAATGATAAATTTTCTTGGGTGAAGAAATTTTCCGTATGAAAGTAAAACATAAGGTAAAATGAAATTTTCCTTAAGATAAGGTGGTTGTGATTTTCTAAATAATATGGAATGAAAAATTCATAAGGAAACTTTATTGACTCTAAAATCTCCACCTTTTTGGAAAGCACAAACATCCTTAAGAAAAATAATATAAAGACATAGAAAATATTTTTCTTGATTTTGAAATTAAAACTTATCTCCCCTAACACATGGACAACAATGAATACGTCTAACTCCTCCTTAGGCTTTAGAACACTAAGGATCGTATTCTAGATTTACAGAATAATATTTTTCCTTATCTTGAATACGGAAATATTTGTAATGAAAACTCCACCTTAGATAAACACTCACTAATTTAGGGATAATTCTTCTTTTCATAAAATTAGTTTTTCTTTCTCCTCCTTTGTGATTTTCCAAAATAAATTTGAGGGAATGGAAAAAGAAATTATGATACCTGAAAGATTAGTACAAAACATCCAAAATACAAGCAAGAAAATATTTCATTATTATAGGAAAAAAATTTATACAAGGAAGGAAAACAACAAAATATCAGATTTATGCAAGATCATCATTCCTTTTTTTGGGAATCAACTTCTTCACTATTATCTATATCTTCTTGTGATCCTTATGATCTTCCAATTCTCTCTTAAGAATATATTCCTGATCCTCATCTTTCTTCTCTAAGTCTTTGATTATATCTTCCTGAGTCGTAAGATCCTCTGCCTGGGCCTTCAAAAATTCTTCCTTCTTGACATGTTTTTCTTCAATCTCAATCCGAAGATCCCTTTCTCTCTACCAACATTGGGAAAATGAGTATAGATTTCCATTGAGATCATTTACTTCTTGCATCCGATTATTCTGCTCGAGAGTTAGCTGTTTCTCAAAGGTACTAGTGAGATCCTTGATCTTACAATCTACAATGTCAAAAGCCTCCTTGACACCATCTTGGAACTCATCAAGTTCTCTCAAATATTTAATTATCTTCTTTGACTAGCCAACCATTTTCTTATAGGACCTTTTGTGGGTATCATAGTTAATGAAGAATATATTGAAATCAGCTTCAATCTTTACACACTTATTCGTCAGCATAGATACTGAATCCGATTTCTGATTTAGTCTGTGTTGAAGCATCTAACATATAGAGTACATTCTTAGAAAAATCAGAATAGTCCCAACAAGAATATTCAATGATTTAAAAAAAATCATGTCCAAGGGATGATGATGTTGAATATGAAACTTTTCTAGTTGAGGGCTCTTTATATAGCTCAACAAGTTCCCTCTTTGAATATCCACTAGCTTCCTTCTTCTTTATAACAACTTTAGTAGGTGTATCAACAACCACCTGTTTACCCTTAAAGGTTTTCAGAATGGCTTCTTCATCTAGAGATTTATGTTCACTGTAATACATCTGAACAATCTTATCTTTATCTACATCTTCTTTCTCAGCTCTTGTCTCAGCATCCTCAGGATGAATAAAGTCATGATTAGATCTTTCTTTTTTGGAGATCTTATTCACATCATATTTTCCATTCTTATCCTATACATTATCATCTTTCCCAGGTGTAGCCAACATTAAGGATTCTGCTTCAGAGGTTTAGATTGATTTATTCATGGATGGACATTCCTTCCCATAGAAATCATCAACTTGCTTAATCGAATCTGCGGTGTCACCACTACCTTCTTCTTCCTCTTATTTTTCTACTTCTTCTACTTCTTTTTCTTTGACCTTTTCTGGAGTCACATATTTCTTTCCCGGGGTCTCCGGTAAATCTTCTACCATGAAATATTCTGGTACCAGAATGATCTTTGATGCTTTCTCAGTATCCCTCAGAAGGGATTGTACTATCTTGGCTTCAGTCATCTTCTTCTTTAACTTCTTTTCTTTAGATTTCCTTTCAAGCTCATCAGTAGTCTTCTCTCTTAAGGATTTTGTTTCAGCAGGATCCAAACCAAAACTAGGCTCCCCTATTTTCCTTTTTTCCTGGTCTTCCCTCCACTTGGCTACTACTTCATCTTGATAGGCATTTTTCTTCCTACTCATTGGAGGTGTGGATTATTCTTCCTTGGATTTTGGAGTTTTTCCTTCCTCTTCTACTTCCTTCAATTTTATTTTCTTTCCTGAATTTTGGATAGTTCATCTAATTATTGTTTCTTCAGAAGAGCTTCATCATCTTCTTCAGGTAGATCATAAAATTATTTGGAGTCCATAGAAAAACTGATTTTCATCCCCTTTAGAGTATCATCACTCACAAGCATGACTTTGCAACTCCATGGATTCGAGATTCTAGGAATATTAAATGATTCTAAGCACCGAACAATTAACTTGGATAGAATATCTAGATATATGATTATCCGAGACTTCAAGTTTTCATTCTTAATATTCTCAATCGCAATGAGAATATTCTTAACTAGATTGATCTTCCTCAGATTTACTAAGAAATCCAATATATACATGTCACTCTTCTTTAATGTATCTTTGTAACCTTTTCTCAGAATGATGAATCCTTGAACCCATAATTCGAGAATCTAATAGTTTGTAGACAGGTGATCAATCTTTGGAGTCTTGACATCTGTAAGACCAAGGGACTCCATAACTTTCACCTTAACAAAGCTTCCTTTGACATCTGGCAACTTATGAGAACAGAAATCAGCTTCCCCTATGTATAGAATACCAGCCAAACTAGATACCTTTATATAAGAAAGAGAACAAGTATTTCCATATCTCTTGAACGAAAACATCTCTATGCCTTCTTCCTTAAAGAAACTGGAAGATTCATAAAACTCAGTTAGCAGATCTGGATACACCAAATCTTGAGCTCCCAGCTTTGATATGAAAACACCCTCCCATCCATTGAGCTTGATGTTCTTTGATATTATAGAATCATACTTGATGAAAAAATTTAAATGCACCAACCGTTCTCTATATACCTGCCACACCGATATTGGCTTGAAAGTAGATATATCTTTTTGAGAGGATTCTTCTACAATCTTTCAGAATTGAGAAACCATTGAAAATATGGAATGAGATTATGTATAAGGGAAGAACTTCAGTACGTGAGATATTGATAATCAAAGTGGGAAAAACATCATAGGTCCTTTATATAGGCCATTGATGTGATGGTTCATCTTCCAACCTCAATCGAATGGCTGAAAATCCTTTTAATCTGATCTAACGGTCGATATGATAGCCGCAAGAAAATCGTGGATCCGATCTTTTGAGGTTTTTTAATAAAAACATTCAGATTTAAGGAAATGGAAATCTGAAAATTATAAATCCAAAAAAAAATACCAGAAAGTAATGTATGATTACAAAAACTCGGGAAGGGAAACATACCTTTCGGATTGCTATGATGATTATTTGTAATGGGCAAAATTATTCTTGAAGAACATTAGATTCCGAAAAATTTTGATTACAAAAAATTTAAAAAACTGACTAAGAATTTTTAGAAAAAACTCATTATGAAAATTTAGAAAATATTCATTATGAAAATTTAGAAAATATTCATTATGAAGATTCTGAAAAGGTATAAATATGAAAATTTATAAAATATGCATTAAGGAAATTTAGAAAAGACTTCAATAAAAAAATATAGAGAATCTTCATTATGAAAATTTAGAAAATCTTCATTACGAAAACATAGAAAATCTTCATTACAAAAAATTTAGAAAATATTCTTATCAAAATTTTCATTATAAAAGATTTAAAAAAAATGGCTTCAAAATTTTTCGTTATGGATGATTTGAAAAATCTGACTACGAAAACTTTCATTTAAAAAGATTTGAAACATCTGACTATGATAATTTTCATTAAGAAAGATTTGAAAAATATGACTATGAAAATTTTCATTAAGAATGATTTGAAAAATATGACTACGAAAATCTTTATTATGAAATATTTGAAAAATATTACTACCAAAATTTCCATTACGAAAAATTTTAATATAACTAACAAGAAAATGTACTCCCCCTATGAAAAGAATTTTGTTACTATAAGGAGATTCATTTCAACAGAAAGTTAGAAAGGAAGATTACCTTATGGTTATCATTCCTAACTTCTGTTGAATGTATTCAAATCTATCGAAGGGTAAAGATTTTTTGAAAATATAAGCAATTTGATATTGTGTTCCGATAATTTGATGAATGATATCCCCTTTCTGTGTGTGATCCTTAATAAAGTGATTCCTAATATCAATGTGTTCTGCACAAGATTGTTGTGCAGGGTTTTTACTAAGGAAAATTTCACTAGTATTATCTCATAGAATTTGTGTTTTGGTAAAACTCATACCATAGTCTGTGAGTGTGGGTTGCATCCACAATACTTGAGCACAATAACTTCCAGCTGCTACAAATTCATCTTCAGCAGTGGAAAGTGCTATAGATTGTTTCTTGTTTCATGACCAAGAAACTAATGAATCTCTTAAGAAATGACATGTTCCAGTTGTACTATTTGTTTCTATTCTATATCCACCAAAGTCAGCATCTGAAATACTTGTTATAAAAAAATCACTTCCATAAGTATAGAAACGTCTTAAATTCATGGTTTCCTTTATGTAGTGAATAATTATTTTCACTGCCTTCAAATGATATTCCTTGAGATTGGATTGATATCTTTCACATAAGCATACTGAAAATATTAAGTCTGGATGACTAGCTGTCAACTAATGTAAAATTCCTATCATAACACTAAAAGATGTTTGATCTACTGGTTTCCCAACTTCATCAAGATCAAGTGTGTTTGAGGTAACAATGGGTGTAATAATACTCTTAATGTTTTCATATGCATACTTATTAGGAAGATCATTAATATAATTATGTTGGGATATATAAATTCTTTTTTATTTTTGTGAAATTTGAAAACTATGTCAAAATGTTAACTCACCCATCATACTTATTTCAAATTAAGATTTCACTAGATCTATAAAGGAATGAGTTAAAGATTTTTTATTGAACCAAATATAATTTCATCAACATAAATTTGAAAAATCATGACATTTTTCTTATCTTTCTTTATAAAAAGGGTTGGATCTTCATTTTCCTTAACATAATTATTTTGATTAAAAAATATTATAAGCCTATCATACCAAGCTCGAGGGGCTTGCTTAAGTCCATACAAATCTTTGGTAAGTTTATAAACATGTTCATGATGTTTTGTGTCTTCAAAACTAGGAGGTTGTTCAACATATACTTTTTCAGGGACAAACCCATTAAGGAAAGAACATTTCACATCCATTTGAAAATGGTTGAAGTTGAAGAATACTGCAAAGGCAAGTAAAATACGAATATACTCAAGTCTAGATAATGGAGCATAGGTTTCTTCATAGTCTATTCCTTCATGTTGATTATAGACTTTAACAACCAATATAGATTTATTTCTTACTAGGATTCCATTTTCATCACACTTATTTCTGATGACCTATTTTACTCCAATAATAGAAGTTTTCTTAGGCCTTTTAACCAAGGTATAGACTTTATTTTTTTCGAATTAATTTAGTTTATATTGCATAGATTTTATCCAATCATCCTCACATAAAGCTTCATAAGTGCTTTTCTGTTCTAATTGAGAATGGAATGATAGATGTTCTACTTCATTTCTTAAAGATATTATAGTCCTTACAGGTTGATTTACATCACAAATGATACTATCACTAGGATTATTCTTAAGGAATGATTGATTTTGGTTTTGTTAAACCTGTTCATCAATATAGGTTAGGAAATATTCTTGGGTAAATGATTCAGAAACATCTTCTTAGACATTTTACTTGTCAGAAGGATCTTCTAACAAAGGTTGATAATTAGTTTTTGAAAACACATTCGAAGATATAGGCTGGGGTTGTTTAAATACAAAGGGATCAGTTTCATCAAATTTTATATGTACTATTTCTTCAACAGTGCAAGTGTTTTTATTGAAAACTCTTTAAGCCTTAGAAGTTGTGGAGTAGCCTAAGAAAATTCCTTCATCAGATTTTGGTGCGAATTTGTGTAAGTTATCTTTAGTATTAAAAATTAATACCATCCATCCAAAAACCTTGAAGTAGGAATGTCTAGGTTTTTCTACCATTCCATAACTCATAAAGAGTTTTATTAAGAAAATGTCTAATCAAAACACGATTTATAGTATAACAATCAGTACTTGCAGCTTCAATCCAAAAATGTTTGGCTATAGAATATTCACTCAACATGGTTCTTTGTATCTCTTGAATAATTCTATTTCTTATTTCAACAACACCATTTTGTTGAGGTAGTTTAGGTTCTGAAAAGTTATGAGTAATGCATTTTCTACTACAAAAAGTTTCAAAATCAGAATTTTTAAATTCTCCTCCATGATCACAATGAATAGTTATCAAAGGAAGGTTTTTCTAATTTTTAACTTGGGCACTAAAACTTTTGAAATAAGAAAAATCTTCATATTTCTTTTCTAGAAAATAGACCCACGTAAATATAGTGTAATCATCAACAAAGAAAAATACATAATATATTCCTCTAATGCTTCCAGTTTGTGTTGGTCCAAAAAGATCCATATGTACTTACTGTAATGCATCAGTGGTTGAGACTTCACCAACTGATTTGAAACTTGATTTATGTTCCTTAAAAAATTTACGAGGATTTCAATCTTTTCAAGAATGAAATATATTTTCTGGTAGATCCTTAACTAATCTTTTCTTATAAAGTTTTCATAGGTTCTTAAAGTTACAATGTTCTAGCCTTTTATGCCACAACCACGAATATTCTTCCATTGCACTATGGTAAGGTAGATCTTGGTTCCTATGGTCTACTAAGTTTAGTGTGTAAATATTCTCTTTCCTATTGGAAGAAAGAATAAACTCTTCCTTGGAATTGTGTACTATGCACTTGTCATTCCTAAAATTCACAAGGTAACCTTCATCACATAATTGATGTTTTCTAATGAGGTTGTTCTTAAGACCTTTTCCACATAAATCATTTGAAATCAATGTTTTTACAAGAAGAACGATGTTACCTATACCAAAAATTTCTCCCTTAGCATTATCACAGAAAGTGACCTTCCCTCATTTTGTATTGATAATCTGTTCAAAGTTGTTTTTTTACCCATCATATGTCGGGAACATCCACTATCCATGTACCAAGTTTTCTATTGGTACTTTCTTTATTTTCCTGAATATAATAATATTATACTTTCATAATCCAAACTTTCTTAGATCCATAATTATTAGACAATAAAATATTGGGAATCCACATTTGTTTAGAAAAATAAGTGTTATGAAACCCAGGATATTGAACATTATTCAAAGAACAATTTTCCTTCCAATTCCCACCACTTTGACATTTACTTCAAAAGAGGCTTTGGATGGAATAAAATAGTTGTTTTTGAAAATAGGTTTTCTCTGAGTATAACCTACTCTTGTAGTATTTCCTTGAGGTTTGATTTTAGAATAAATCTTATAAAAATTATCTTTACCAAAATTAATGTTTACAAAATGTTTTTTAAGGGAATGAATTTCAGATTTTAGTGTTATGAATAAATTCATAACCTCAGGAATAATTCCCATAGAGTTAGATTTTTCATCAAAAACATTTATTTGTAAAATATAATTCTTATGATCTTTAGAATGTTTTTACATTTCATAATTTACTTCCTTAAGGTCTTTATAAAGTGTTTCTAGAAGCTCATATTTATCATCAGGATCTCTATAGAGGTCTAAAATCTCTTTTGTAAGAATTTATTCTCTAGTATTTTCCTTGTCTAATTTCATAGGAATTTTATAATTTTTTGCTTCAACAACATGGAAAATCTAGATACCTATTCATAAGAAGGTATTTATTCATTATCTAAAGATGAAGTATCTTTATTATAAGTAATATCTTCATAATAGTAATTCTTATCAAGAGATAAATTTTTTAAAGCCTTGACAGAGCATACCTAGGCCATAAGAGAAGTATTTGGGAAAGAAGTAGTAGCAATGAATCCAATATTTTTTTGTGCTAATGATTCATATTCAAAAGATTCACTTTCTGAAGAGTCTCCATAGCTATCCCTCCATGTATTGTTTGCTTTAAAACTTTTCTTGTTATTTGAATGATAGAAATTCTTCTTGTGTCTTTCAGAATTCCTTTCTTTTTTTCCTTCTTTATCAACAGGGGAAATCAGGTCTAATATGACCTATTCTTCTACATTCATAAAAAGTAACTTCCCCATATTTTATATCTTTGTAATATCTCTTCTTTAACTTATTTTGATAGTTCTTTTGTGCTATTATATTGTTCATTCTCCAAGAAAGATTAGATAATTCATTCTCAGACTTTTCTATATCACTAGATTCTGACTAAATAGTAACATTCTTTGACTTTGATCTGGTTACTCTTTCTAGAGTCTTGGTTTTAATATGTTTTGAAGTAGTTGTAAAAGAAACTCCTTCATTCCCATTCTTCTTTTTAACATTATCAACATCTCTATTCATTATATTCTCGTGCTGAAGAAGAGTTCCAAATAGCTCATCTAAGGAAATTTGGGTAACTTTCTTGTTCTCATCAATTACTGTCCTCTTGGATTCCCATTCATTTGGCATAATTTCTATGATCTCATCTACAAAAACCTCATCATACAGACCTTTTTCTCCCATAGCCTGTAAGATATACACAATAGTCATAAACCTTTGCTAAAAATTGGTTATAGGTTCTCTATAAGGAAAGATAAAGCCATGGTATTCACCTCTTAACAAAGATCTTCTTGTCTTTATAACTTTAGAAGTACCAAAATTTGTAACTACAAGTTTTTTCTCCGATACTATTTGTAGCTTCACATGAAGATATTTGACTATATATGTTCTTAGTCATGGAATATAGCAATGTATTTCTGACTCTGAGATGTTCTTGATATTTGGATTTCTTTTGATTAGTAAAAGTTCTCAATTCCATATTAGGAATATTATAGTCTCCTGTTATAATTAAGTAGTTATCAACTCCAGTGTTAATAACAAAAGTGTTCATCCATTCTCTCCAGTACTCATAATCATTTCCATAAAAAATAGGAGGTCTGGTAGGATTTATATTTTCAATACAACCAAAATTTAAACCTTCCATGTTGAGGAAAATCTTTCCACAAAAACTTGTTAGTAATATAAGTTTGTAAACAAAAGAAAATATCCTAAGCAAGGAAAATATAACTATAGTATCTCGTAGCAAAATATCAATCTAAACATTATGGGTCCAAAAATTTGATTTTGAAAATATGAAGAAGATATTACTCTTCTGAATCTAATAATGAGATTAATTCAAATTGATCCATAACTCTTAATCCAATTGTTGGATTGGTTCATGGTACAAGGTCACTCGTCTGATACCAATTGTTGGATCGATAGTATTATATATATGATACTGATTGTAGTATCAAACTATGGTGTAGATACTCAATATACAAGAGGGGGTGAATTGTATACTTTAAAAAACATTCAAGGAAATTTTGTATAAAAAAAATTCACAACAACTCTATGTTCTAATTACATGATTCCGGAAATATGATCCTGAAAAAAAGTACCCTAAAATGATACTTAACAAAGGTTTACAACAATAAAGATTCTACCTTAAAGTGTATAGAATATTATTTAATCGGAGTACATTTCTAAGGAAGTATAAGATAGTTATACATTCCTCAAAAACCAAAATTATAGTGGAAAAAAAATTAAAACACTACTAGTAACAAGTAGTAAACCTTTTAACCCAAAGATAAGGGTATCCAACAACCTTTGATAATGTTCCCTTGATTTATACATTCATGAAGGTCTATCTTACCCAAACCCAGGTAAGCCCTCAATCTGAAGATTCGTATCTGTCTTGATATCCTCACAAGTCCTCAATTTTTAAGGAAATCTACACTTATGACTTCACAACCAGACGTCTTTGATTTTAAGGAAATCGAACCTCTGCACAAAGCAATTATCCATGAAACAATGTTTGAACAATATGTTCAATATTTCGGCATGAATCCTGAGAGTTTATAAGATCCTCTCTCTCTAGAAATCACTTTAACAGCATGTAAGAAAGTTTTGCCAAAAGTAAAAGTGTCATGAGCTCATTCAAAGGGGCTCTTATTTATAGTCACAACATCAACGGTCAGATCCCTCCTCCAACGGTCATATTTTTCCTTGAATTTTGGAGGGACCTGTACATGTGTCACACAAACAATGGTTAGTTAGTAAATGAATGAATGACATAATTTTATAACCAAATGATGAGTAACCAAAACTATGATTACTTCAAAAAAATTCATTTTTCATAGTGTAAGACAAAATGAAAGTTTGGAGTATAACAAGAAATACATTCGGTATCTATAATACAAGGATATTCAGATTCTGTTTTCCAAGGAATTTGGAAAATGAATTCTATGGAGTTCCAGAGTCTTCATTTCAAGGAAATTGAGAATCTGGATTCACAAGAATTCAGAGTCCAAACTCAGAAGCGTTCTGAGTCTGAATTCAGAGAGTTGGAAGTCAGAACTCATAAGAGTTTGGAGTCTGAATTCAGGGAGTTCGGATTCAGAACTCATAAGAGTTCGGAGTCTGAATTCAGAGTGTTCGGAGTCAGAACTAATAGGGGTTCAGAGTCTGAATTCAGAGAACTAGAATTCAGAATTCTTATCTTGAAAACAAAATTCTCTAAATATAAGTATTATATGATTTCGAGGTTTTGGATACGAAACCTAAATTTATACTTAGACAAAATGAACAATGAAAAACATGGTAATGATAAATTTCCTTGGGGAAGGAAATTTTCCTTATGAAAGTAAAACATAGGGTAAAATGAAATTTTCCTTAAGATAATGTGTTTGTGATTTTCAAAATAAGAAGGAATTGAAAAGTCATAAGGAAACCTCATTGACTCAACATATGCTCACAGAAGCTTTTGGAACCACCCAATCAAGATAAGGAATATTCTTATATTCTTTTCCAATCAACATCCATATTTGTAATTATCTATTTTAATATAAATTGGTTTTATTTTTGTGATATTATAATCATCCTTTTATTGTAGAATATATTCTATAATAATGATATATCATTTATCCCCATTCGGTATGACCTTTACAGAAGTTGTTACCATGCTGAAAGTATGGGATACCCTCTCTCTATATCTCGTATTTATTACGAAGATTTTATTAATTTATCCTTTTATATTTATAATTCCCAATGTTGGGATACGGATTTTCAAATCCCTTGTACAATCATTGTGATTTAAAAAATATTATATACCCATTTTTCTCTCATTAAAATATACTGTGAATCTTTATGTATTATTATTATGATGGAGAAATTTCACTATGATTAGTATGTAAGAACACGGATCTTTTTTATGATAAGAATTATTTACTTTAAATAAATTTTTTTTATGTTTTAATATGGTCTAATAGGAATTCCCTTTGATTTCATGGAGGTATTGTGGGTGTTAGGTGATTTTCGGGGCTTATAACCCATTTTAAGGGGTGAAATAATCTTAGCACATAGTTAGTTTAAACAAAGAGGGGCATGAAACACTATTAGATAAAAACCAAGTGAGGATGGACAGTGAGAAAGGGAAGAGCACACAATTAGACCAAACCATTTGATATGGGGTTCAAAGTCATGTGGCCATGCATTCCATTTTAATAGTGGGATTTTTCATGGTTTGTTCACGGTTACTCAACCCATGCGAGGTGCCTTCTTTTACAACTAATCATGCTCGGTTGTCACATGGTTTGTAAAATCGTGAACTGAGACCATGAAACCTTGTTATTTTGGGGAAATTGAAAAAAAAAATCCCTTGAAATTATATTAAATAAAACCGAAATCCAATTTCATCAAATAAACAGCAATAACACCATTTTAAATCCTTCTTGGTGGATATTCTAAAAATCGACGTAACACCTCTGTTTGAGCTCAGATTCAAGCACCACTCATCTCGTTGTATCTACATTGGTGATTTATATATTACTTTTTATCCCTCAATAATTCTTATAGATATCAAATTCTATTATTAGGTGCATGATAATATGCTCTATTATACATTCAACGATTTTCTCCAAATATGAGTTGAATCAGGTGGTGAGACTAGAAGAGATGTCCTTTATGGACCTATGGTAGGTGATCTCATTATTTAATTTTAATTTTATGTGATTATATATAATATCATTCTACATAATTAATTTCTATATGTCACCACGAATGTATTTTAATTCGTAACTTGAATTTATATGTATAGTCTATGTAATTAAAAAGGTCATTGATGATAGGTTATAGGATGAGTGGCATGAAATTAAACCACGAAATTGGGTGTTTTGTTTATTTTAATGATCAAATTTTATGTCATATGAATTAGACCCATTATGGTATTCCCCGTTACCCCTTATCATGGGATGTTAATAATGATTTATAAATTAATATTGAATTCTGAATTGATATGTAAACCGATTTGTGATATCCATTGAAATTTAATAGTTTAATTGGAATGGATGAATGAATGAAACTTTACTATTTACATTTTATGGATCATTATTCATTAGAATCATGATTAAAAGAAATTACAATCTATGTTAAATTAAGGAAATACCTCTATGATTTTCCAGTTTTTGAGTTGCCTTTTGAGGTGACTTTTAATTGAATTAGTGAGGGTGATTACCCTTGGTATAATTGAATTGATTAACTATTTTGTATTGGTTAAATGTTTATGTTCATTTCATAAAAGAAGTATTCAAATGATAATTCAATATATGGACTTATTTGGATTGGACATTTCTTATGATTGAGTGATATTTAGACTCCCTAGAGAATTTGAATTGATGAAATCTGAGACCTGACCTATATGTTGAGTGATACAAGGATTTATATGAAAATTCCACGGACATACTCAAAGGGAATTGGATATTTTTTCCATAGGAGATACATGGGATACCTTAGTGGACTTCCAAGGATGGAATTGAATGGAAAATATGTTACACCACACCTAGAGCGATACATGTGATCTTGAAGATATCCAAGGATGGGCTAGTAAGGTTTTGGTTCATATTACACATAGATTGATACATTGATTCCAAATTATGAAATCCATGGATGAGATAAGGTTCTAAATTTATTAATGAAATTTAATAGTTTATATGACACATATTCCATGAAAAAGTAAAATCATGAATTATGAAATTCTTCTACCTTATAGATTTCATGTTTTGGCATCCTTTAATCTTGTTATCTACATGGGGGACACTGTGCATTTAGAAATGTTCTGAGACATTTTAATTAAGGGAGATAGAATGTTTAATTAGCCAGGATTGTAATGGAATAGGCCTGAATGTTAAATCAATGATTTACCATATAAATGAACATATTAACAAATGAGAACATGGATCATATAAGATGTATAATTTTTAGTAATTACATAACCTATTATAATTTTCCTTCACAGTGTTTTTATATATATTCACTAATTTGATGGTAGAGTCCTTAGGTGGTTACCTACTAGGATTATGCCTCACACCCTGTTCATGACATCATGGGTACCCAAAAAAATATTATTATTTTTAGTAATAAGGTCATCTTCATACTATAGTTTTTTATCATTGTTTAGGAGTAAGGGAGCATGGGACTGAGATAAGGCTAGCGATTATGACTGGATATGCTTTTCCTTTTTTAGTTTAATTACAAACATTGTATATCTTCCTTTTATATATTTTTTGGCTCTTTTATTATATAAAGATGACATATATAATTAGTTTTGTATGATATGAATTCGATAATGGTTTTTATTATAGTATACCATTGTTTACTTCATTTCTAGTCATTATAATACTTCCTCAACTTGTATGTTGTTGATATTCTATTATGAAACCCTCTGGAAATGAGGTAATAATCCTTCTACTGACACTCCTAGGACCTCAGTTTTAGATGGAATCCTTTAAAATCTAGGGATATACACATGAGGCAATGTGTCCAATCGTTCTCGAGGCACTATTGAGTGGTATTTGGGTTTGGTACATTCAAAGTGTTTTTAGAGGGATTTCATTTCGTATTTATTTATTATTTAAATAATATAAAAATTAATGGGAAGGAAATGGATATAACAACCATCCACATTAATACATATATAAACATGATTTATTACATAAACATTAAAATAATAAAACTCTGAGGATCGAGTGGTCCAGTTTCTTGGAGTATTATGGACATTACACAACAACATAGAACATAAAACATAAAATCACTATTGAAAACTTCTTTTACATGACAACAACATTCCATTGTACCTATAATTTCATTGGATAACCCGAGGAAATTCATAAGAAAAGGGTGATCTATAAAGCTCAGTAAGGAAGTAAATAAAGAATATCATGAAGAATATATTACTTGTTAGAAAATAGTAATATCACGGATAACAAGATAAACATGAAAAAAAAATTCATGATATAGAATTATTATCAAAATAAGAAAATTTAGCAACAAAATTTATCATGATATTAGCATGATCCAAGGCTCATTGAACACGATACATGAGTAAACCCTCATTGTTGTTGCATTAGCTTGTGTAAACACTCATTGCACTTTAATTAGAATGATTAAACCCTCATTTCACTCGACATATCTTTATTCTAATATTTACCCAATGCATTGGATCACTATCATGGTGCACCATTTATAAACATTTTGTTTCATACATAAGTGTGCGACATTGATCACACAACATGGATTAATTAAACATCATAATTTTTTCAATGAATATGAAAGGATCAATACATAAATTGATGTCCTTTATCATCATGTACAAGTGTATAAAGTTGAATACCCTTGATAGATAAATGGATATGGTATTCACCTAAATGAAGATTTTGGTATGGGAAATTTTTCTGTACCTTCAGCCGCAAAACGATGTCAAATAGAAATCGTAAAATGGGTATATAAAAGAGAAATGAGACTCTCATCATTTATATATGAAATGGACAGTAAGGGGTCATATAAAATAATATACCAACATATTTAATGGAACTTATATGCATAATATAAAATAATTTCTTGAATGTAAATGAAAAAAAGGAAGTTCATTACGGAATTTCGGCCTGATAACAGGTGTATATAGGGGAAATTAATGAGAGGGAAAGAGATATATCTTCATTAAAAAAAATTAGGGAAGCATGGGGGAGCTGTGAAGTCATACCTCATATTTTTTAGTTAAAAATAAAATGGTATAAGAGCGTAATGAAATTTGGGAAAAACTGGGAAGGGAAAAAATCTCTAACATGGAAGTGTGATCCCAAAGGATTGAGATAGGATTGATAGAGGCTTATTGGGAGATTAGGGCACCTTGGAAGGATTATAAAGATAGGAGGGAAGATTTTTTCTAGGCTCCAAAGGTTTTTAGTGATGTTTAATGGAGATTTATTGGGTTTATATAGAAAAGGAGAGGGCATTATTTTCAATTTTGGTTTTTAACACAACACATTAAACTAATCAAAACCACAAACAATACCATGGTTTTTCCCATGGATTTTCCAAAGGGGAGTGGAAATAATTATTTTATATAGCCAATGTCTGAACTTATTAATATATTAAGCTTACTTATGTAGACGTGAGTCACACCTTGAAGGAACAAATTTTAAAAGGTTAAAATATTTTATATGCCTTGGAGGGTCCACTATGGATTCATAAAATTAATAAAACAAATATAAAATCAAACTATTTAATAGATAAAACATATATTGGAACAAATTAATTTTTATATTATTTTATTACATAACTATTAGGTTATTATGATTTCATAAAACATATTATATATTTAAATGGTATTTAATATTTATCCAAAAAATCAATTGCGTCATAAAATTCTAAAAAATTATCCGTCATATAATTTCAACATCTTCATTACAAAGAATAATATTAATTTTATCTATATAATTTTATAAACATCTGAATTTTTTCTTTTAAAATAAAAACCAACATTTATCAAAAATTCATGGGTTTTGAGAAAAATACCCTTCAAGCCTCAATAAAAATTACATTTGTATTCATAAAAAATATATATTATCATTTATATTTAATAAAAAATAATTAAATAATAATATTTTATTAAAATATTATTTAATTTAAGTTTCCACTAATTCATCAAAATATATTTCTTAATTTAATAATAACTAAAAATACTATTTGTGCATTAAAACCAATTTACATAGAAAAAATAACAAAATGATTGTATATTCTATATACAAAAAATAATTCCCATAATCATAGTTCAAGGGTGTTGTAACATAACCCCTTATAACAGTCGAATAAGACCTAAGGTTATGGTGTGTGATAGTGATAGACTCTTAGGGTGGCTTGGATAACATCGCTTTTGTGGTAATCTCTATTTTCTTCCACTTCTCCCGTTGGACATTCCGTTCAAGATTAAAGAGTTGATGCTCGGCTTATGCTTGGTCAACAGAAAAGACTAGTGATGATAAATCCTTTTTGAGCTCTGAAAATGGGATTTATATAGAGAAATTATTCGGGATGGGTACATCGCTTCCTTTGATAGAGTAAATTTGATTTTTAAAGCCCTATATTTATAATAATCATGTGATCACTATTTAATGGCTATATTAGAGATGATAACAATTCATAACGGTATTTTAAAATCCAATAACATAAAACCAAGGAAGTTCATATGCATAATATAACCAATTTATATAATAATGAATTTAATTAGATCAAGGAAAACTTTCATTGATAAATGTTTGAGTCATTACAATATCCCCCCCTTTAAGAAATTTCTACCTCGAAATTTCCTTTTACCACACCAAAATAGATGAGTTTAACTCTACTTCATCACTTCATTCAATTCCCACATTGCATCTTCAATATTTTGGTTTCGCCACAACACATTGATGATGGGCATTGTCTTATTTCATAGTATATTTTCCCTACGATCTAATATCTTTATCTGCTTCTATTCATAGCAGTTGTCATTCTCTAATGGTACCACCTTTGGATTGAGTACATGTGATGGGTCATGTATGTATTTCCTCATGTTTGATACATGGAATACATCATGTACTTGAGATAGGTTTAGTGGGAGTACAAGTTGTTAGGCTATACCTCCAATGCAATCAATAAACTCAAAAGGGTTGATGTAACTTAGAATAATCATTCATTTCTTCTCAAATATCATAAATCTCTTCAATGTTTATTTAAGGAGTAATAACATGTTCCAAACATCAAACTCTATGGCTTGTCAATAATTTTCATCATTGCTCTTTTGTCAAATATGAGCATAATTAATGTGATGTTTATGGTCTTATCTTTCTCCACCATTTCATCAACCATTTCTATAACTAGGAGTTTTTCCTCCCCAACATCATCCCAACATGCCAGTGTTCTGCACCTCTTCCCATAAAGGGCTTTTTAAAGATCCATTTGGATGGTTGAGTGGAAACTGTTATAGTATGAGAACTCAACCATATGAATACATTGATACCATACATCTTTTAAGACCATTGAGTATTCTCTCAAAACTTCCTCAAATGTTTGGATAGTCCACTTAGATTGGCCATCAGTTGGAGGATGATAAGCCGTACTGATGTTCGGATCAGTATTCAGAGCAAGTTGGAGAATCTTCTAGAACATAGAGGTAAATCATGTATCTCTATCAGATACAATAGAATGTGTAACACCATGATTTAATATTACCACGTCTCTTATGTATATCTATTACAGTTGATCTAAAGATAAATCCTCTTGAATTGCAATGAAATGTGCTGTTTTTATAAGATGATCCACTACAACCTAGATAACATTATTTCCTTTGGATGTCTTCAGAAGTCCATTGAAAAAGTCTATGATGAAGTTATCCCATTTCCATTTTGGTATGGGTAATGGTTGTAGCATCCCTATAGACTTTTCCCTTTCCTTCTTCACTTGCAAACATACCTGATACATTGATGTATAGTCAACGATATTATTCTTCATGTCATCTAACCAATAATTCTCTTGAAGATCTCGATACATCTTTTTGATTATAGGGTGAATGGAGAAATTCAAACAATGTGTGGCATAGAAAAGTTATTTATTTAACTTTGAATTTTAAAGAACTCATAGTCGTGACCCAAATATTAAAATTCCTTCTTTATAAACATTGAACTCTAAAGATTTCTCTTTTCTAATAGTTTCCGCTTTTTTCTGAATTCCCACATCATGATTTTTAGCATCTTTTGACCAATACAAATGAAATTATTGAGAAATCACTTGTTAGAGGATTGATGATGTTCCCTTCTTTATGATTCTCATGTCCAACTTCATCTAATCTAATAATATTGGAACATTTTCAATTATCATCAGTGATAGAATTGATGGGTCCTTTTTACTTAGAGAATCTACCACTTTGTTCGCTTTCTGATAGTTGGAATGGACTGAGTATTCATAGTATTTAATCAGCTCTAAAACACTTTTTTGGCACATGTTCAACTCTTTTTGTGTGAATATATACTTGAGGATTTAGTGATCCATACATATTTCACCCTTCTCCCCTAATTAGTAATGGTTCCAAATTTTTAAATTGAAGACTACTATATCCAACTTGAGATCATGTGTTGGATAATATTTCTCATGAAAAATCAACCTCCTTGACTCATAGGTAATGAATTTTTTATTTTTTATTAACACATAGCCCAGTCACTTCTTTGAAGCATCACTAAATTCCACGAAACGTTCTCTGTTTGGGGGGAGTGTGACCATGGGCATAGTGATAAGCCTCATTTTCAACTCCTTGAAGTTATCTTCACATTCATCACTCCATGAAATCTTCACTTCCTTCCCAGTTATCTCGGTAAGATAGTTTTAAAATAGTGAGAAATTTCTCAGAAATCAGGGATAATAGCTTGCTAACTCCAATAATCTATGGATATTTGTCACCGATGTTGGCCGGAACCAACCCTAAATTGTAGCATCCTTGAAGGGATCCACATATATCCCATTTCATGTGATGATATAACCCTTTAATAATACCTCTTTAAACTATAACTCACACTTGTTGTACATTTCATAGAGCTTCTCTTTTCACACAGTCTATTGTACAGTGCTTAGATGCTCCTCATTATCCTCCGTGGTTTTGGGTTATATAAGAATATCATCTATAAAAACTACCACTAATTTTTTGAGGTAATCTATAAAGACTCTATTAATCATGTCCATGAAGATTGACAGAGCATTACTGAGTCTAAAAAGCATTAATATGAATTCATAGTGCACATGCGTTTTACGAAAAATAGTCTTGGAGATATCATCCTTCTTCACCCTTACATGGTAATATCTGGACTAAAGATCCACATTCAAGAAGTATTTTTCTCTACATAGTAGGTAGAACAAGTCATAAAATTGGGTAAGATGATACCTTTTATTTGTTATTATTTTGTTGATTTCATGATAATCAATGAAAAGGTTCATTGACCCATCCCTTTTCATGAAGAAGAGGAAAAGTGAATCCCATAGTGAATCACATGGGAATATAAACCATTGAACCAAATTATCCTATAGTGGTTTCATTAACTCCTCAAACTCCACAACAGCCATCCTATATGGAGTCTTGGATATTGGAAACGCCCTAGGTATAAGATCACTTGAGAATTCAACATCTATTCTTGGAGGAAGCCAATAAATTCCTCAGGAAACACTTCAGTGAATTCCCACAAAATATGAATGTACTCTAGGATGGTCACATACTTTGACTAAATCATCTGATCATGATGCACATTCTCATAGGGTAGTAATATCCATGCTTGAGACGATGGCGCTAATGAAGATTCATCCTATTAAATGCACATGTATAGAATTGAAGGAAGATTCTCTACATCCAGAGTGATTTCCCACTCACAACAATTTATGTAGTCTCCATATAAGGAAATCCAATCCATAACAAAACATTCATCAAATTACACTAGAGAGAGTATAATGAGATTCGCTGAGAATTTCAAACCACAAATTGTGAAAAGGGAGGAGTTATATTCATGGGTTGTAATGATTTCCACATTTGTCATTCTCAATGAAATATTTAGTTCCATGATTATTGGTGGTTTTGGAATTGTTATACTAGACATTTAGGATATAAAAGATTTTGTTGAACTAGAATCAAAATGTAAGTTCACTATTCTTCAATGAATAACTAGATTACCTTTAAACACTCCATTGTCGATGTTCACTTCAATGGTTGTGATGGAATGATCTCTCCCATGAAACCCTGGAGGATTTTGTTTTCCTCTAAAAACCCTTGTCTTAGGGAACAGGTTTGAAAAGTTCCATGGTTTTTTGTAGTTGAAGAAATGAACAATGTTTTAAACGTTAGACGACCATTCCTCTCCTATATCATAATAGTGGGTTTTTCATTCAGATAGTTAATGTCTATGTTCCCTTCTCTTCCAAACCTATTTCATTTTATTTCCCATTTCAAGAAATTTTTTTAGTTTTTTTTTCGCATCATTGGAAAGTGGGGTGCCGAAAATTCTTAGAACCGTTGGATTTATCCATCGGACAACCAAAATTATAGTCCACCATATACTTCTTATCCCCATGATACCCCTAAGATTCACTAATATCTATATCAACATTGAGGGCACGTAAGACAATTACCTCATAGATCTTGAAATCATGGATCGCTAGGACATTCCATATATTAGGTTTTATCCCAAAAAATCGGGATTCAACATTCCATTATAGGGTAACAACAAATCCAGAGTCATGTCATGTAATACTTTTGAAGTTTTCCTTGTATACTCTGATGGATTTATCATATTTTTTCTTGAGGTAATGGAAGATTCTTTCCTTCTTAGGTCGTAGGGTGTGATGAAAATAATTATCAAAAAACATTTTTTGGAAATCCATTCATTCCAATGCATTTATATCCTCCTCATGCTTTGTATTTTTTATTAATATCTAGCATTGAAAAACTTCACCCTCGAAACGATAAGTAGCAAGAAGTGCCTTCTCTTGTTCATTGCATTTAATTATGGATAAGATCTTCTTAGTGGAATTGATTTTTAGTTCATTGATTGAGCGATCTGATGATCCATTAAATTTAGGAGGTCATTTTCTTATAATGATATTGATTGCAGATAGTTCTTTCTTAGGGGCGGGGGTTATAGTTCCTCTTAACCCATGTTTTTATTAAAAACATTAGTTAACTGAGAGTGTATCGTGACAATGTGTGTGATTATCACTCCCATATGATTGGTCATATCAATAGTATAGTAATCACATTGATATTCACATCGGTTGTTAGCCTGATTCCTCCTATTATCGGCTATTGGAGGGATAAAAAGGAATGTTATGGGTAACACATTAAGGGTAATCTAATGAAAATACAAGATAGATTATATATTACATTTGTTTCATTAAATTATGAATTTATAGGATTCAATCTATTTTATACATGATCTACTTAAAAACATGTATTCTTAGAAGAATTTTTTTATTCCTTTATTACTGGTTTGTACTAGCTTATGAATTTACTAAAGCATATCCCCAGCGAGTTTCATAACCAATAGTTTATAAAGTCCCATTGTTGTGCACCAGTTTATATTCGAGTATTTCTCAAAGCGGTGTTTTCTAGTTTTACCCCTATATACATAAGTTCCAGATCCACCTCTACCTGTTCGTATCCATACATGGATGTATTTTTTTATTCATAAAACACTTACTCTATACTCACAAAAATTAGCGGATGTTTTTATTTGGCTTAGTCTTATCCCTAATAATTTTTTTAGGGTTTTTGAATCCATATCCCAATTATAACTAAACATTTCCTATGATACCAACTATAACTATCATGTTCTTTATTACACACAAAAATGAAGATATATTAGATAAAAATGCACTTATGAAAAATATATGGATTGAGATGTCAAGTGTATTGGGTAATTAAGAACATATAACATAAAACACTACATATTTAGTGAAAACTTCTTTTACATGACCAAAACAATCCTTTGTACCTAGCATTTCAAGGTATTACGAGAGGATATACACAAGAAAAGGTTGAGATATAAATCTTAGTAAGGGAGTAAACAAGTAATAACATGAAGAATATATTACATGTTAGGAAATAGGCATATCAATGGAGCGTAAGAGAAACATGAACATAAATTCATGATATTGCATGATTATCATAACATGGAAATGTAGCAACAACATTTTACATGATATTTTCATGACCCAAGGATCATTGAACTTGAGTAAGCATGAGTAAACCCTCATTTAACCTAAATTATCATGATTAAAATATTATTTTACATGAAGAATCATGATACTAATCTTCACACAATTAATTGGAGCACTATTAGGGAACACCCTTTATAAACATTTAATTCCATCCATAAGCATGCAACATGAATCTTACAACATGGATTTGTTAAGCATCATAATTTATACACGGAATAAGAGTTGTGGAATACATAAATGTAAGTTCTCTATAAAAAATTACATTATCAAAAAGTTGAATACCCTTCATAGATAAATGGTTATGGTATTTACTTACACAATGATTTTGGAATGGGAAATTCTTGTATACCTTCGGCAGCATAATGACATGAAATAAAAATCATAAAATTGGTTGATGAGAGAGAAAGGGGGGTTTCATCAATTATAGATGAAATGGAATGTTTTTGGGAAATGGAACATAATATCCCAACATAAATAATTTAATGTAGATGAATAATATAAAATAATTCCTTAAATATAAATGAGAAGAGAATAATTCCTTACAGAATGTTGGCATTTTAACAAGTGTACATGGGAAATATTAATCTGAGTGGAAGAGTTCTATAGTCATTCCAATATAAGGAGTGATGTATGGGGGTGGTTTGAAATCATACCCCAATATTTGTAATATAAAACCATAGGGTTATCACAACATAATCAAATTTGGACAAAATGAAAAAGGATTTAATCTCTTACTTCAATGTGTAATCCCAAAGGTTTGGGATTGGCTTGAGAGAGGTTTATTGGGAGATTGAGGCACCATGGGAGTATTCTAGAGAGATACAGGTAGAGGTTTCTTGAGCTCCATATGTATTTAGTAAAGGGTAATAGGAGATTGTGTGAGTTTATATAGGAAAGGAGAGGGAATTCTTTATTATTTAGGTTTTGAACACTAAACATTAAAATATTCAAAACCACAAACCATCCCATGGTTTTTTCCATAGGGGAGTGAAAAAAATATTTTATAAAGGCAATATATAATCATATTAAAATATTATGCATTCTTATATAGAGAAGAGTGACACTCTTAATTAAAACTTTTTGAAAGGATGAAATATTTTATAAGCTTACAGGGTCCACTAAGGCATCATAAAATTAATCAGACAAATAATAAATCACATTATTTTAAAGATAAAACATATATTGGTTGAAAAACCAATTTATTTTATTTTATTAAATCACTATTAGGACCTTATGATGTCATAAAAAACATTATATATTTAGATGGTATTTAATTTTAACCAAAATTTTGACTGTGTCAAAAAATTATGAAAAATTAACCATTAGATAAATTTGACATCTTGAATCCAAATAAAATATTAATTTTACCTAAATAATTATCAAAAAATATATATTTTTTCACTTTTAAAATAAAAACTAACATTTATAAAAAATTCATGGGTTTGGACAAAAACAGCGTTCAAACCATAATAAAAATTACAGTTCTATTCAAAAAAAATTTATGATCATTTGTATTTAATAAAAATTAATTTAGTAAACATATTTTATTAATACATTATTTAATTAAAAATCCATTAATTCATCAAAATAGTTTTCTTAATTTAATATTAACTAAAAATAGTATTTGTGCTTCAAAACCCATTTACAAAGTAACAATAATAAAGTGAATGGATATTCTTTTTTCCAAAAAACAATGCACATAATCATAGTGCAAGTGTATTGTTACATAACCCCTTATAACACCCACATAATAACTAAGGGTAAGTTGTTCTATGGGGAAAGACTATTGGGGTGGATTAGATAACATTGATGGGGTGGTAATCTCTATTAATATCCACTTCTCCAATAGGTGATTCCATTCAAGATTAATATATTGAAGCTTAGCTTAGGCTTGGTCAAGAGAAAATACTAGTAATGCTACCTCCTTTTTGAACTACAAAAAAGGGCTTTGTGTGAATAAATTCTACTGGGAGAGGCTATCGCTTCCTTTTTCTGAGTAAATTGGATTTTAAAAGCCCAATATTTATACTAATCATGTGATCAGTATTCTACAGATATATTAGAAATGGTAACAATTCATGATATTACATGAACATCCAAAAACAAAAAACCATGAAATTGCTTATTTTTTATATAACTATTTTACATAATAAGTCATTTAATTGGATCAAGAGAAATTTTCATTAAAAAAAGTTTGGTTCATTACAATAGAATTTGGTAATGAGTTATTCTCAAGTTTATCTGACCTGCTTGTATGAATAAATTCAAATTACATCAAACTAAATTTTTATTTTCATAATTATAGAAACAATAGTTGATTTGATTCCACCTTTGGGTAGGGCACGTGATTTCTATTATTATTTTTGATATGATTATGGGTTTTATTTTGTTTTCACTAGATGAGATGAGTGTATTCTATCGCATTCATCAAAATTGTAACTTAATATAAATCACATGACGTGAATTATGACATTCCATTTGGTATTCATTAATGTTTATATATTGTTGTGATAGGTGTTATGATAGATATATCTATTTTTGTGATAGGTATTCTAAAATGTGTTATTGTGTGAAACAGGTGTATTCTATAATTTGGTTCTCAAGTCTTATAGGACCACATGGATTGTAATATAGATACCATGTGGTTCAACCTATTATAATTTACAATTTATTAATGTGAAATGATGATGAAATAAAATGTGAATGAAGATATGAATAATTTTGAAAATAAAATGAAATATGAATCTATTATAGTAGAGATATTGAACAATACTAGATGATATTAGTTAATAGTATGAAATATCTCTTGATTTTATATATTATCTGTAAGATTCCCAGACCCGAGTCATGGAACATGGAGAGGGTTGTGTTCTTATAATATAATTCTTATACTTTTCCTTCTAAAATATATGTTCTTTTATTATATGAACCCTGATAATAACCTTTATATGAGTTGTCTTATAGGATTTTTTTTAGGTGTTCCGCCGTAACATCCTCTAGTTTTATGATAAGAGGGTAATGTCAACTATACATTAGATGTGGTAGACCATGGGATACCAGTGGAACCTCCTATAGTTCTATTTTCTGAACCAGAACTTGTTCTAGACATAGATGTCGAAGTAGAATTTCGAGAAGGCTTTATGAGGTTCCTACAAAGTATTCTAGGATCACCATGACCTTCCCTGACTATGTTTGAGTTTATGCATGAGTTATAGAACAATAATTCTCCAATGTTTTTAGGTTGATGGTTGAACATAAGATACTGATTCATTTATAGGTTCCACTCAATATATCTTCAAGAATATGGAGTGCCCTCTAGAGAGGAGGTAAAATAACACTGCATATATGTTTTATGATTCCATGAATAGATGGGGGGGGGATTTCAAAACTCAGAAATATCATCATAGATATATTCCCTAGAGATATTTCAATATATCCTTTTATGAAATCTTATATCCTAATATATTAATAGAAAATTGTTCCGGATAGTATATTTTATTGGAGGAGGGTCTGTTATCGATGATGGAATATTTGTCTTATTTTACTTAGGTCCAATGGTTATCACCTATTCTAATAGGTGATAGGCTATCTAAATATTGGTGATTAAAGGATGGTCTCAGGCCTGACATCTGATCATAGTAGAATGTTTTTTATACAACTACCATATATGGAATAGTGAATTATGAACTTATCAAAAAGAGTAACTTGAGTGAGGCTATTGGTGGGATATAGGGTCTATCAGTTTCTAAATTCAGTACTGCATTGACCGGTAGTAGGAATTCTCATCTGGATCTTTCATGTGGTGTTATTAGCTATCATAGAATATATTCAAGTAGCCTAGTGAGGTGATACTAATTATTTAGTAAAAAAAGTATGAGGACTCAGTGTATGGGGGACACAATCGAGTGTCGACCTTGCATAAAGATGGTACATCTATTGCATTTATAGAGAACATTTCATCTGGAAGCCAGTGGAAGAGGGTATACACCAATTCCATGTTCAGAAACTAGTTCAGCAGCTTCTTATCATGCGGGGATCTTATGTATAGCTGGCCTACTAGGAAGATGTGGTGGTCATGGTCATGGTAGATAGAATCCAATTTTACAGTGATAATTAGGAGGCTCTGATAAGAATATCTAGGAATTATCATAGGGCCACATTTTAGGCCATCTATATGAAGTAAAATAGATCCTTGATGAGATGGACCCCATACCTTCTACTCTCAGAGGTAATATTTTAATGGCCTTTACTTTATCCTCTTCAAATTTTGATATGCGAGATATACATAGATTTATATTATTTCCATTTATGGAGACCCTTGGGTTTAGTTTTCATACTCATGATGTATTTTTGATACTTGACACTCTGTTGGTGATTATAATAGAGTGTGAATGTAATTACAGGGAGTGACCCCTTGATATTTGTGGGTGTCACTTAATAAGGGGCCTATTTTCCCATGAGATGATATGATTTGAAATTATTTTCTGGATGGAACGTTTAGTCTCCTTTAATGATTTCATTGATTTCTATCATTGTAGGGTGACCTTCACCACACCAAATAGTTGAGATTTTATTTATAAGAGTAAATGCGATGTCCAGGTGAGCTGAGTTGGACCTGAGTATCATTGTCTATATGAGATAACATCCTAGATTATGAGTTTATTTCTAGATGATCAAGGAACATGTTATAATAATTTCCCACCATTGGTTGTTCATTTTAATAATATTTTCCTGGATGAATTTTTAGGATTGCCTCTGATGAGCGATGTATATTTCACTAACAAGCTAGTTCAAATAGATGCAACAAGATACATTCCTCATTAATGGATGGATACCATTGAGATAAAAGATATCAACAAGAAACTATATATTTTAGATTAAAATGTTTTTATCTATCCTAGTAAATCTACCTGGGGTTTATTGGTCCTTTTTTGAAAAATGAAAACATAAATTTTAATCTGTTTTTTATTAACAGAAGTTAAACCAATCATTGGTTAAGAATCAATATATTCTACCAAGGATTGATGAAATATTTAACTAGCTCCAAGGATCATGGGTTTCCTCACTGATTTCTTTCATATATGGTTATGATCAGGTGCATGTTCAAACATAAGACATTCCTTTCATAGCTATTCATAACTGGTATAATCTGTATGAGTATTTGGTTAGGTTTTTCAATCACACAAATTCACCAGGAGTCTTCATGTAACTAATGAAACGAGTGTTATATCCTAATCTATATTTTTTGTGGTGGTTTTAGTGGATTATATCTTAGTGTATTATCAATATTAATACGACCATGCTAAACATCTTGATATTTTATTGAATATATTGATAGCGCATCATTTATATACAAAGAACACAATGTGCCACTTTTGGATGTACCAGGTTTACATCATGGGTCACATCATCTTAGAGATAGTAGTATCAGTTTTCCTATAGAATTTGTGAGTTAAGGTTTATTGGGAACTTCCCATGAATGTCATTGAGGTACATATTTTCTTGGGTATACCTGGTTACTATAGTAACTTTATACAGGATTTATCATGCTTATAAACATTGTTAAAATGCATGAATAAGAAGGGTGTGAATTTTGAATGGTGATATTCCAACAGGACAAACTTTCATGAGATGAAAAGGAAATTGAGTTCAGTTTTAATAATGAATTTTCAAGAGCCAGATATGTGTTACACAATTTACAAGGATGCATCAGGTATCGATCAAGGATAAGTTCTTTTGTAGGATTAAAATGTTGTGAAATACGGGTCCTAGAAGTTGAGGCCACATGAGAGGAATTACCGAAAACATGATCTTGAGTAAACTGTGTTTGTTCACTCATTGTTCTATTAGAGAAATTACTTACATGGAGAGCAATTTTTGGTATATATGGACAACAAAAGCATCAAGTACATATTTACACATCATAATATGATCCTAAGGCACTAGAGTTTGGTTGAATAGCTATAGTCTATTGATTTATATCTTTCCTACGTGCATGGTAATGGAAATGAAATAGATGATTCACTAATCCTGGAGGCTCAGATGCAGGATGTTTAGTAGGCCAGAATAGAAGGTAATATCATTTCTTTGTTAACAGTGATGCACTTTGTGGTCCACAATAGTTACAGGAAGAATTTTCTATCATCTTGAGATGTTACCAATAACATTCTCAATAGAGTGAGGATGTTGTAGTTATCAGACTCAAATGGACTAGTACTATTATAAGGCCCCAACCTTACTCCTTACTTAATCTTGAATTATTACAAGATTACACATTGAGGATCTTTTTAGGTTTAGAGTTTTAGAGAATTAGATCATAAAACTTACATTACATTCCACATTTAAACAAAGTGGTTACATAAAAGATAGTATTAATTTTTCCCATCAATGGAAACATATTTAAAATAAAAGATGTATTCTTTCTTTTTACTTCCTTGACATTGTCATCACATCATGTACCTTTCCCTTGACATGTGAATATCATTTCAAAAACATGGGATGAGAATAAAAAGCTCAGTAAGGGATATGAAAATATGGAAAGGAAACATTAGTACATGTATACATAAGAATCAATGAAATCATACTTTACTCATAAAACATAAGCACTTTAACATACCTCATCAAATCATTAATAATTCATAGAAATCATAAGACATAAAGGTAACTTGAGGCATTCATAACATTCTTATGTAGGGAGTAACCCTCTTGGTTACATTTGGAATACCCATCACAATATTTTGCCGAAATCTCTTCGGAGAAACCTTAACAATTTACTCCTTCGTGTTACCCAATGAATTGGAGAGCTATATCAGGCTCACCCGCCCTTATTTTATCACAGAACCACCCGTCTTCGTAACAATTCCCAAGAACCATAACATAATCTTATCATATAAAACATGTATAATGGAAACATAACATTTCCACATTTCAATCACAAGATATCAATACAACACATTGATATAATTGAAACATTATGAAAACCATTTTCAATACCAAAATAAAAGAAAAGTAATACATGGTATTTATTTTTCATTTTAAAAAAAATTAGTTTATGGCTTGTATAGGAAGCCGAAACTCAAATAATGGTCACGGCGGCGGAGAAGTCGTTGTCGCTGCATACGTACGACAAAAAAACATTCCTTTTTTCATTTAGTAAAAAGCTTGTATAAAAAAGAATTCCTTTTGAATAAGCGTAAAAGTAAAATGTGTTTATACAACGAATAAAATAAAGTTGTGTATAAAACAAAATATGCCTCAATTAATGGAGATTGAGACGAATTCCCTTACCTCAGGTCCGACTTGACTCGATCGTTCTTTAATGTCCTAAATAATAAACACGAGTTAATTTCTACTTTCTTAAGAACCATTTTCAAGTTCATTATTCCTTTTATATCACTTATTAAAATGTTATGAACATTATGTAGTCATTTAAGTTAATAATAGTCGTTTTTTCGATATTTAGTACTTGAGTCAAAAGTGAACTTCTTATATTTACAAGTTGTTCACGTAGTCAAATATCCATTATCTTGAGTATTATATTCATGATTTAGATTCCATATATATCATATATATCCAGTATATTCACGATTTTATAATATTACATTATCATTTAGAGGTATGAAATTAAATGCACCGTTCATGGAGACGGTAAGCTGTACGTACGCATGAATGCTACTTTCATTTATATGTTATATTAATGGAATTAAAACTAAATGAGAGATATGTATATTTTAATTCCAGAATTATATTCATCATTTATATTTATCATACATCATATATATCCATTATATATATGTACTTATAATAGTAAATTAGATTTGGGGATAATAAATGAAATGCACCATTCATGGAGACGGTAAGTCGTACGTACGCATGAACCCTACTTTCATTTATATTTCATATTTAATGGAGTGAAATCATAATTATATAAGAGTATATTATAATTACAGTATGAGATAATATATAATAACATTAAATCCATCCTTTATACATCCCACATATGGAATTAACGAATCAAATCACTTTGAGGGGGCGGTAGTCCGCACTTCCTAAAATGAAGATATCGCGTATACCCATAATGGAAGCCATAAAGGTATGCCATAAATAGAAAATACAGAAGCTTAAGGAAAACATAAACATATTATATATCATATATAAATATATTGACATCTTAATGGCCACCTTTTAAGGTGTTAGAAAAATATTGAACAATCATCGTTTCGTGAGGCAGAAATTCGCCATCCACAGAAACAGTATGTTCTTTAACCATTAGATGTAGGTGTGTGTAAGTTTCGCTCTAATTCTTCTTATAAAAAAATCCTATTATATTTAAGATACTGGATTTGTTAAAATATAAATGAATAAAAAGAGTTTAGGGGGTTGGAGAAGTAGAATAATACAAAAGAACACAAGTGAAGACATTACCTTAAAATAGGGTAACTCTCTTTGATTTGATCTCAAAGGCTTCCTTGGGAAGAATTCTTCCCAAATTTAGGATTCTAGGATTAAGAGAGGGATGTGGAGAGACAAACTGGGAAGGGTTTGGCCAAGCCAAAGGCATGAGAGGTGTGGGTAAGGTGGTAGAGGTGGGGGCCTTTTATAATAGGAGAGGAGGGGCACTCTTGGAAAGTTATAAAAGGTTACTTTATTTTCAAATGAGTTAAGGATTTTAAAGGTCCCAAATTGATGTATTTCTGGGATAAGTTGATAAGGGTTCGAAATAAACTCATCCAATAGTCTTTTACAAGTTTAAGTATTATATTTTACATTATCTTTTCATTTTATTTAAATCGTTCATTAATGAGGTAATCACCGCATCATCATGTTGTCATAAATAATTTAATTTATTTAATATCTAAAAATTATTTAAAAAAATACTATGAAGTGGGAAATATTTTTATCTTTAAAATGAATATTTATAGTCTAAAATATTATCTATTTAGACAAAATTAAAAATGTTTTACTCAGGTGATACATTCTTTATTATATTTACTTTTTTAAAAATAAAAAGATAAAATGTCACTTTCACACAAAAGTGATTCCATGGGGTCCCCAAGTTTTTCACAAGGCATACCAGGGTCATCCATGAGACAACCAATAGCTTTAGGACACAGTTTGGTGTCATTTTTTATTATTATGATATTATTTTATAATCCTTAACTACCCAATTACTCATTAATCAAGACAATTACCGTCATTACTATTCATAATGTCCAAAAATAAAAGAGTCTTAATTACATAATTCGGACCTTCTGATTCCAAATATGTAATCCATTTTACCAAATTACAAACACAGAAATTGCAATAATTAATTTAAAAATAATTCCCATTGTAAAAATAAATAGCGGGTTTTTTTAAACAATATCTATGAAAAGTTTGGCATTAGTTTATGCCCAAATCCAAAGTGAAATTAATCATAATGACCACCATTGGATTAAAAGTTAAAAATATATTCTAATTTCACTTTAAGGCCGATTAAAAATATCATCTATCCATATAATTAAATTAGATGAAAAAGAAGTTTTGATGTAAAATGCAGTATTTTTCACTATTCGTTAAAAAATGAACATTGTCAGAAAAATACCAAAAATTTATCCAATTTAAATTTAAATGTCTAAATCATAAATAATATGTTTATTTTGACAAATAGAGCTTATAAAATTGTCAAAATTTTGATTTAAAAATGGTTTTCCATCAAAAGGCAGTAAAAAATATTTTAAAAATATTAGTGTATTCAATGCTTAAGATTGGATTTATTCTCATTTTAAGCCTCTAAAACACTATCTAATTAATAAATAGACATAGATAAAAATATCTATTATTCATTACATACTTGGGATGTTACACCTATGGGAGAGTGTGAAAATGATGATCCTTTTCATGGATAGACCATGGGAAAGGATGAGATCCTATTTTTACACGGCAACGTATGGGTTTATTCAGACATGTGTGATGCTATTATGTGAGGATTTCAGGCATAATATTGGGATGTTCAAATCATTAACTCCAAAAAGTATCAGGATTGACAATGTTAGTACTAGTGGATGGGTATGAAAACAAGACGTATCTAGTTTTTTATTGATATGTTCTACATGTCAGTAGGTGAATGTGGAACACTTGTGACAAACTGTACATTTACAGTAGATACACATTACCATGTAGCAATGGAGGTATGTTGTGTTAGATTATGAGACAGGATAATTGAGGTATGATCAAATTATTAATAAATTATGGGATTTTCTGGATAGGCTCAAAAAGGCTTCACATTTCATACATATCAAGGTAAAATTTGACATTGATGAGCCAGGAAGGTTTTACATCCATAAGATTGTATGGCTTCATAGGTTCTTTAATACAATATTTTCATATAGCGACACTTGGTTTTCTTCATAATCCTCGAAAGTGATATAGAGGGCATATGAACACTATGCCTTTTGATCACAACATACCACCCCCAGATATATTTCTAGTCAGAGAACATGATTCAGGTGGTGAGGGACATGTTGTATGCATGTGTCCAAGATTTCAAGGGCTCATGGGATAGGAATATACCCCTGGTTAAACTCTCCTTCCACAATATGTTTCTGGATACTATAGAATGTTGAATTTTGAATATTATTATAGTGATCCATTCCAATTACTCTTGTGTTGTTAGGAGATAAGAGAAGAATCTATGCATGGAAATCATCTTGTTTTGGAGACCACATAGATGGTGAAGTTGTAAGGACCTGAACTTTTGAATAATATTTATTTCTAGAATTTTTATGTTTTTTTAGTTTATACACAACAAAACTATATCATTTAAATAAATAAGTGAGTATAATTAAAATTACATTGTTGGGTTTCGACTGTTATAAGACCATTGGTCAATATGACCATTGAAAACTACACTCTTAATGTTTTGATTATTGTTAATAAATAAAAGTGATCGTGGATAATTAATATAGAAAGATGATTTGATGGATTCATCCAATAGACTCGGACAATAAAAATCCCATTTGTTAGAGCTTAGGAAGGATGTTTCTTCACTCGGCATTGCTCTGGACCATGCCCAAGGCAAACTCCAACACGTTACGCTTGAACAGAATCAATTATAGGAGAAGTTCAAGCTGATCAAAATCACCACTCAGTCAATGTTGTCTGAGACGCCCCAAGATTCTATCATCATAGCACACCCTACTCTTCGATTCTCTACAGTTGTTATAAGGATATATGTAATAAGGCCTTAGTTACTTTGTGTAATCCTCTTGTATAAATAATATTTTTATTTCTTATTATGGTAATTTTTTTGAATTTCAAATATCAAGATAAATATAGGAGGAACATATAGAAGTTCAATTTTATTAGTATATTTTTGAAAAAAAAGTATATTTTAAAAAATTATTGTAAACATTAAATTACTAATAACGTGAAATGATTTTTGAAAAATGGTCTTCTATAGTTGTGATCAGTAAGAAATTTAGAGTCTAATAAGATCGAATTAATTTTTAGTGAATAATAAATTATGAATAGTAATATTACACTTATAAATAGTATTGTGACCAATGGAATTTTAATATCAATTAATAAAGTATAAATATATTTTTTAATCTTTAATGTTAATTTGATACTATAGTATAAGTAAATAACTATTTAGAAATTATTATTTACGTATTAGTATTTTTTCATTTAAATAGTATTTTTTCTTAAAAATTAAACATCACATAATTAAAAAATTATTTTCATAAAATTGAGTTCATTTTTGAATTTAGAGCTTTGATATTAGGACAGGGTGAATTTATTAGATTTTTATATAATGTTTTGTTTTTTTAGTGAACAGTAAAAATACAGTTTTGAGTTTCAGTGTGTTTAATGACATCATTAATAAAGCAATAATTATGTAATAATTCTTTTTTACTGGTGTAAAATATTATCTATTATGAGGTGTCCCATGTGGTGAATACCATGTTGAAATATTATTGGAAATCCCATGGTTTTTCAAATACCACTGATTAGGTTTCCCTTTGGATTTAATTAAATATTCCCTCACTTCTGCTATAAATACCAATCCATTCCATCCTTCAATTCATTACAAATTCCTACTCAATTAATCTTTGGTATTTTACCACCCAAGGAGTCCACCCAAGGATCCCAAAATCCCACCAAGGCCCAATCATTGAGCTTTTGAAGTTACTCTTCATGGTAAGGGAACCTATCACCTTCCTATTTTAAGTCATGAATTCCTATATGTTAAGACTTATTGTATCCATCTTATTATGTTGGATTATGTTCTTATATTTCCTTATTTATTTAAATTATATTTCCAAATGATTACAGACCCCTTCCACTCTCATCAACTTATTTTTTGGATATTTAAGTGACGTTGTTAGGCTGCTGAATTTTTCGTAAAAGAATTCACATCTTCTCTTTTCATTCATGTTTAATTTTCATGTGGTATGTTATTAAAATATCCATACCATGCTATTAATTCTTTTTATTATTTAAATTACCCTATAAATCCCACAAATGGTTCCCCACGATCTCAATAATATCCTTCAAATATTTTATAATCACTTTCTCTGGTTAAGGGATCTTCCTCCCTTTTTTCCATTTTTTCTACTTCTTTGAAATTATTCTTTTGAATATCAATTGTTTATTATTTATTTCCATTATAAATATACCTATAATTTCCAATTTATATTAAGAAAATTATTTAACATTTATCCCTTATTTTTAAATCCTTTACATATTTAATTACCATGATGAATGCAAGGGATCCTATTTTTCTCTTTTTTATTCAATCACTTTATTTTCTTTATCAATTTTTATTCCCAACTTCTAATATTTGGATATTTTTCACATACCCAATACAGTAATTTTTGTGTAAGATACCCCTTTCACTATGAATAATCCATTTTACAATACTTTTAGTGTTTTGGATATGTTGTTTAAATTTCACTATGATATTTCATTAAAAATTATTATGATGTGAATTATCGTTCCCTTTCGTACTCATGGGTATTCAACTATATATAAATATACATAAATGATGGGGTAATTACATGTATATAACCCAAGCTCCTCAATTATGAGGATAATAGAGATAAAATACCTCCTCTTGATATATGATTCATGTGGAACATTTACGAATGTACATGATATGATTAAATTTTGTGCTCATAGTTAGTTCTAAAATGCATTTGGTAATGTTTTAATATCCTGATATGTCACGTATGTTCAAGTGATGCTATCCTAGTAACATTATATTTTGTTGTACTGGTTTTTAAACTATTTTTTTAATGATTTCATGTTTAATTTTTTTTCAATATTCCCATGTTTCCTTTATATTATCATGTTGTACCAAGAATAATTATTAAATATTATGATTATAATCCCTTTTATAGCCCTTTGAATTACCTATTGTCTAACATGTAATACTTTTATGATTTTATTATTTGATTAATCCATTACTGGGCATTATAGTGATCAGCTTCTTTAAATATGTCCCCATGTTATCCCATGCAGTATTAAAATATATGGAATCTTAGAACAATTTTAAAGACCTGTTCAATAATATTGTTGTATCAATGTATCAATTTGATGTTCTATATTCCTAATCATCCAAATACACAAGGTTTATCAATCTTTTGAGTTATACAATGTGTTCCATTATATAATAAATCATGAAATCAATTCTATTAAAATATATGGGTTGTCATCCCCCCTCCACTATTTTCAAAATATATAAAAGTAAAAGAATAAAATATAAATAATAATGATCAATATGGTTAGAAAAGGATATTAAGACATATAACTTAAAATAGAACATTCTATTTTTCATCTACAATGAAAGACAAAACATAATGAGTAAAAAATATAAAATATTCAATTTAAAATCCATTGACATAAAGTCAAAAGGAAAATAAAAAATAATCTAAAATTAATTATTTTAAATATTAATATTTCGATAAAATAATTTTATGATTAAATAAATGGAGTGAAAACATTTACAAAATAAATATTAAAAACATTTAAGATTTGGTTTTGAGGTAGATTGTCTCATACATCAAATGTGACATCACACTTGAATTCATTATGATCTTAGATAATAATATACTATTAATTATTTACTTTCATAAAGATAATTGAATTTTATTATTACATTTTTATTATTTATTAAAATGTTATATTTAATTACTTCATCAACTAAGTTCATGGGGGTTGTTTTTAAGATATTCAGTTCATTTGTCAAAAATTACTTCAATAGGTTGACTATGGTCAAATAAATCATGTATATAACATTTACAGAATCCTAATAATGAATTAATTATCATTTTTATAAAAAATATACTTTCATTACCAGCCATGAAATGTAGTAATGAAAACTAAATTATGTTACAACATAGAAAAGATTGAATGTACGTATGCATGAGTAACGTTTCCATTTTTCAATGAACTAGAGGTACATAAGGTAAGTATCATTTTAAAATAAATAATTATTATATAATAAATATAATACCATTTATTTAAATATTATTTAATACACAAACAATTTTAGTAAAATATGAAATATAAAATGCATTGGTCAATGAGATGGTAGTCCCAACGTACGCACGAGTGATGTTTTAATTTTTTATTTAATGATAAATGATAATTACAATATTTATATACCATTAATGAATTAAATATATATTATTCATCACATATTTTTTCATTTTAATTTATTATTATGACAATCCATAACATTCGGTGATGAAAAAAAACACATCATCTCCATGAAGATGTTGAATGGACATAAAGGCAAATGATGTTTTAACTTTTAATTAGAAAAGGAATTTGATTAAAGGGTGTTATAATATAAATTTAATATTATATAAGTATATGTAATATTATTAATTTTTATATCAAAATTTTTAGGCTTGGTTTTAATAGAATGTCAATGAATAAATACAAGCTAAAACACTCAGTTAAGAATTATATATCTTCTTCATAAAACACCATTATGTTTATTCCTAAAACCTTTTTTTATGGTTAAATAATAAATAAGGTACCTATAAAATATTTTTAGGAATTTTATGAAGGTATTTGGGTATCCCTTAGCTGAGTTAATAGGATAATTATGTGTGGAGAAAAGAGAAGATGGTATCCTTATAAAGGTGAGGGATATGACACACTTAGAATATTTCGAAAGATAAGAATATATTAAGGGATTATAGAAGAAAAATGGATAAAAAATGGATCATTAAGAAATAATATACATTATAAGATCAAAATAGGACAATAAGATGGTATTTTGATAAGTTTTCAGGTATTATTATCCTCTATCATATTAGTTTTGACCCATTGAACCTATTTTAACTCTTACAATTGTAACTTACATTTTATGAAATATTTATTTATTATTATCAAAGAAAAAACTTAATTATATCTAAGTATAGGTATACCTAGTAAATAACTCATAAGCTAAAGGCAAGGTTCCCCATGGACATTACCTAAATGCTCAGGGCTGCGTCATGCCTGAATCTTCAAACCCGTGTCATGTCTGCATCACCACATGTGTCACCATAGAATTCACAACTTGTTTCAATGCCTAAATCATAGCCTACATCTTAAAAATATTAAGGGGTTTTGTTGATTTATCCTTGGTAATTTTTATGTAATATTATGGGGTTTTCGACCCATAAACCACCATAATACCCAATGTTACAATTTATAATGACCAACAATGATATTGTTGAAATTATAATATTTATAAATGATGATTCCAAATACAAATTACAAATTTTCCAATTATTTTTCAATACAAGTAAAAAAAATTCAATTAAATAAAGTATAAAAATTCAACATAAAATGAGTTTTCATATAAATACATTTTTAAGTTTGAAAGTGTTGTCTAAAAAAATAATGTCTTTTATAGATTATAAAGACATTAATTATATTATATATAATAAAAATTAAATAATTAAATTTTCAATACAATATCATGTATAACATAGATTTTTATATATATGAAATAAAAAGATAATTTTCTTAAAAATCAGTATTTTCTAATATTATCACAGAAATTATCATCTATAAAAAATCATAAAATTCCATTATAAGATAATTTTTAATTATCCATATAAATAATTTTATCCTTATTTGAAAATAAAATTTGTAAAATACATAAATTAAGAATTTAAATTATACCATATAATACATGTAAATAAATTTAGTATGCAGATAACAGTTTCCTTTTTTACTGATAAATTTTCATAATATTATTATAATTAATATAAATCTATAAAATATATATAATTAATCATAAAAGGATAAATATTTATCTAAAATTAACATTACCTTGTTTTTTACAAAAAAGAATTATTTAAATCTAATATGGAAGTTTCTAACTCTAAGGCCCATGATCTAGTTCACCTTGACATATTCAGACCAACATAGATTCCAAGTAAAAGAGTTAAATATTAATCTCATTTAAATTTCAATGAATATAGATTATTTAATTGGGTTTATTCCTTGGTTCATAAAAATTATTAGTGTAATTTATTTTTAAATAATATATATATGATCTAAAAGAAAAGGGGTATGTGATAATATCCCTTTAGAGTGATCAAGGCGGTGTTTTAAAAAATAAATATTTTGAGAACTATTTAATACATATTCCTATAATAATTATTTTAAACTCCTATGAATATATAATTTTTTTTATTTTATGATATAAATTAACTACAAAAGATATTGAAAGAACCCATATGGATGAATTTAAAATCCAAAAATATTTTTAAGGACCGGGAAAAAAATTATGCCTGTTATACCATAAACTATATTCTCATATGATCCATACTTAAGATTTATTCCAATGATATTTGGAAAGATAAAAAACCTAATTTTCGGTGTATTATGGTTTTGGGTATAAATTATCTATTCTTAACAATAAATATAACTTGGGGAAATTTTAACCCAAATCTGATGAATGTATTTTTATCAATTATCTAACTATAGTAAAGAATATTCTATCATTAATATTATTAAAAATATTATAGGAAAATAAATTTACATAAAATTTGATGAGAATTTTCCTAAAACTCATAAATAAAATGATGATGTCTAGGTTTAACTAAAGTCATTAATTGAACCACCTCATTCTAAAAAAAATAATGTTAGGGAAGATACACCATATATCCATTTATCAATGACATTGGTGTAGTCTAAATTCCACCATTAGGAAAATTTTATCAATTATTTTCATGACGTTCACATACAATAAGGTTGGTTTTAATTGAGTTTGAACATATTTCTCCAATTTCTCACATATGACCCTGAAATATTTATGTTCTCTTTAATGATTTAATTTGGATACCTAAAATGAATGAAGTGTATAAATAAATTTCTTTTTAGGAAAAATTTATATGATTAATATAACATCACTTTAAAAAATATGTAGAGTCATCGATAAAGTCTATACTCAGGAATAAGTCATTAATTAGGGTTTCACTGTCATTACATTGAATGAGTATTTTATGTTATTATGGGAATTTTCCACCCACTAAAATTTTAATATTTTTCAAATAGATGTTCAACAATCTTTTTTGAATGGTTTTATTGTCAAAAATGTTTTTCTAAATCAACCTACTGGTATTGAAGATTGAAAATATCCGATTAATATTTGATTATTACCAAATCCTTTCTATGTTTTGAAATAAGGCCCTAAATCTTTCTATGAGGATTTAACTAAATTCATATTAGAAAAATATTTTAAATTGCGAAATATGAATCATCTTTTCTTTAAAACATTTATCAAAGGAATTATTTATTTTTTGAAAAAAAATTTGATGAAATCATTTTTATTTCCACAATTGAATATCTCTGTTTTTATTTTTATATTAATGAAAAAAGAAATTTGAAATAATTTTTTTAGAGATTTCCAATTTTTCTTTGGTTTTCATGTTTCTAAAATAATTAATTTTTTTATAATATTAAAATAATAAAGAAATAAATCATTCAATCATATTGGGATGGATCAAGTAAAAGAAAAACAACACAAAAAATCGTCTCTTAATAGTTAATGATTGATGAATCTAGTAAATTGGTTAACAATATGCTTTAGAGTTGTATGACTGGGAGTTTAATTTACCATACCATGATTTGGCCAAACAATATGTTTAGTTTTTTTATTTGTGATTATTTTTAATGAAATCATGATTAATATCATATAAAATCCTTTAAAATAACTTTCAAATACAAAAAAAGTTATAAAACCCATATTTTATTTTAACTAAATAACCATTCATTTAAACTGACGTTTAGTACAATTTATGAAAAAAAATTAAATATTAATTATATTATTCCATTTTTAAATTTATTTACCCATTTATTAATTTTTCATAATAATTTATGGTTGTTTTGTATTTATTGATGATTAAATGTAAATAATTATTATAATTTTGTTTATTATGTTCTTTTCTATGTAATTTAGTTTATTTAATGTAAAAATGTGCCCACAAGGGAGAACCATAAACTCGGGGGGGGGGGGGGTCAAGCCACATGGAAGCCCTATGATTGGAGATTTTGCAATACACTACAAAATGAAGGCTTACTGAATGTTAAATATGCGACAAATAGCATGTGAAAAACATAAAATCATAGCAGACTATCTCATGGGGTTTGCTTCTATGTGGAGTTGTATGGATACACCAATTCCTGGAAGCACTGATGAAATATGTGTTCCTCTAATCCCTTTCAACGTGTTGAACGATTAAGGCTTGGATTATAATAAAATGAGTGGAATATAGTAGTAAAAATTAATGTGGGATGCAACTTATTCTTACGTACTACTTAAGTGATGTCATTTCTCTCTATTTGTACTGGCCTTATTCCTCATAAATAAGTTACACTAATATGAACTATTGTTATATCATAGGGAAGTGATGTCCATAAGGTGGATGCTTCTATTCCACTAGAGATTTGATATGCTCTATGTCGCAGCCATATATACTTGTTGTGGTGAACTTGGATGTTCTGACCAATGAAAATAGTATTCTCCATGGTCCTTTTATGATGTCATAGACTTATTATCTAGTGGCTACAGAAAATATTTTGTGTTTTTTCTAGAGCGTGTTGGGATGTGGAAGCAGCATCGTGCAAACCAATAGTTTCACGGCCATAGGTGCATGAAAATGGATATAGTGTTGTTTTTTTATTGAAAGGAGGAGATCATAATGAATGTATTCTGAGTTTGAATCATGGAAGATATTTCAATCATGGGTGGATGGTTACATATTTAAACATAATTCTTGTATAGTTCTTAAGACATAAGGTTTTTTACATTATATAGGAAGAGTCTTATTTCATATTTGAAAAGAAGAACAATCCTTGGATTTTCAACACCCTATGGGATGATTATTTGGTGGATTTAAAGAAAATAATGTAGGTATAGGATAGATCACACTAATATATTTTAAATATTCCATAAAATAAGGACTTTGGATGGGAAATAAATTTATAGTGTAGGCAGAAAAAAAATTAAATCTAAATTGAAGTATAAAAACTATGATCTATATTTCACATTAATACATGATTTGTTACCTAATAATATACTTAATGAAAAACCTATGATCAATAATTATAGTGTATTGGTAAATTAGGTACATTTCATAGGAACATTAAATATAAAATACAATATATTTATTGATAACTTCTTTAACAAGATCTAAATAATCCTTTGAACATAAAAATACATTCGGTAACATGGGGGAATACATAAGAAAGTGATGAGCTATAAATCCTAGTAGGGTAATAATAATTCAAAAAGTGGTACATGTCATACCATATTCATTTCAATGATTAATAAAGGTAACAAGAATAATAATGCATGATATAGAATAATAATCATAACAAGGGAAATATGGAAATAACTTAAAATACTAAATCATATTCAAAGGTGAAGGATAAATCCAACAAGACATAATAGAGGAAAAATTTCCATAGATTAATCAGGTTCACTTCCTTTACCAATTTTATTTACCATTATACTAAACATTATTCAGTGCATTGGAGCACTATATGGGAGAACCATTCATATTCATTTCATTTTCATGCTTATGTGTGCCCCATAGATCATAGGACATGAATTTATTAAACATCATAATTAATTTCATTTTAAGTATTATAGAATAAATTTTTTTATTACCCAAATCAAATATTATATGTTCATAAATATTAACACCCTTCATAGTAAATGGGTATTGAATTCACTACACAATTTTTTTTACCATGGAAGATCATAATAAATTTCAGCAACATAACAACATAACTTAAATATTCATAAAAATGATTTTTTTTATAGTTAAATAGGTTTATCATCACATAGAAATAAAATGGAATTTAATAATTACATGTAAAATAAAAACCCAATATTAGAAATTTGTTAATAGAAGGCATAAGGTAATGATGAAACATGAATATAGAAAATAATTCTAATTATATTTGTGCACGGTAATGCGTGTACATAAATGATCATAGAAATCATATTGATATTAGAAGGAGACATAATAAAATATAAATAAAATGAAAATTAATGGATATATGTAATAACATTTTATAGTATATTAAAGTGTAATTTTAGAGAAATAACATAAAATATGTTCTTAAATATTAATGAGAGGAGAGAAATCCTTTAAAACGTTTCTACCAGATAACGGGTGTCCATAAAGGATCATTTGAGGATTGATGGGAGTGAAATTGGTCTGTAATAATATATACATAAAAATGAATTTATGTGAGAAATAGAGGAACATATCCCAGCATGGAAAATGGAAATTAAGAATCATAACATTAAATAACTACTTTAATAAAAAGAAGAGTGGATGATACCTTTTAGAATTTCAGCATAGTAAAGTCTTGTGTAAGGGTCCAAATGAGGGAGGATAAATATTCACCCATTAAAAAAACGAATTTAATATTATGGGTATGTTTATAAATGAATTAATATATAACCAATTGAAATTAAAAAGAACTAATTTCAAATAATGTGCTTGAATTTAAAAGGCGGATAGGAAGGTCCCTTACTTGAGTGTGTGACTCCAAAATCATTGGATGGGCATATGGGGATATTAAGGTGACTTGAAAGGAATCTAGAGACTGGATGGAATATGTTTTTAATTATCAAATGTTTTTTTACTAATGATAAATGGGTTCTTTGGGGTTTATATAAAAAAAGAAGGGTATTTTATTATTATTTTGGATTTAGAATCTGCATAAAAAAATATCCAAACCATAAACCATACAATGGGTTTTTCCAATGGTTCTTAAAAAGTAGTTTTTATTATTATTTTATAATAACAAGGTAAAAACTTATCAAAATAATCCCCTTGATTATAAAGAGGTGAGTCACTCTCTTAAAAAATGGATTTCAAATTCTTAAAATATATTATATGTTTTGGAGGATTCATAATGGAATCAAAAAAATAAAACAAACATAGAATCAAATTATTTTAATTGGAAAAAAATATAAGGTTTGGGATTAAATTTATAGTAATAATTACATCCTTTTTGGATAATTATGATGTTGTAATACACAAGGTATGTTTATATGGTATTTAATTTTTACCCTAAAATTTGACTACCTCAAAAAATTATAAAAAATTGACCATTGGATAATTTCAAAATATTGATTTCAAAAATAATATTATTTTAATATAAACAATTTCTAAATATATGAATTTGAAATTTTAAAATAATATCTAACATTTATTTCAAATTACTTGTTATTTTAAATTTATAATTTTTGAACCCTTATTAAAATTAAATAGGACATCATAAAAATTGTATGATCATTAATATTTAATTAAAATTATTTAATAATAAAATTAAATAATTATTAATTTCAATAATCAATTAATTCATACATTACTTAATTTAATTTTAATATTAACGAAAAACAATTTGTGATTTATTTTATCAAAATAAAAAACATTTATAAAGTAATAATAATAGGATGAAAATATATTCAGTATTATATTCAAAAAAGAGTAAATATTCATATTTCTAGGGTATTGGAACAATTTCCTTTAATACATCATCAAATTCCATAAGTGTATGGTGTTGGATGGTGGGACATTCATGGGACATTCCGGTGAACATAGTTTGGGTCTTCATCTTGATGAGCTTGAACATATCCTATAAAAAGTTCCACTCATGCTTAAGTAATTATATCACATCTTTCGATTGGTTAAGGGAATGCCCCAAAAATTTTAACTCTCTCTAACAATCTAATAAATGGTTTTCATTGGGTAGGATCATTCTATTTTATGTCATCACTACTTTTTTCCGTGTTAGTTAGATTTTTTAAAACCCAATATTTTTACTATCAATGTCATCACAATCCAAATAAAATTGGACATAATTGGATATAATAAAATATAATATGTTAATTTGTTTTATATAACCATATTACATGATGATACATTTAAATAAATCATAAAGGGAATTTTTATTTATAATAGTTCAGGCCATTATAATATTCCCCAATTAAAAAATTTCACCCTCTAAATATTCATTTTCACAACTGAAATATAGGAGGGTTAGTATACTTCATCACCTCTACTTGTTCGCATGTAGCATCCTAAAAAAAAATTCCGCTATAATACTTTGACATAGTTTATTTTCTTATTTTCTATAAATTTTTCTCTATGATCTAATCTCATCACCGGCTTCACCTCATAGGAATGGTAATTCTCTTATTGTATCACCTCTAGATTTAGTACATGTGTGGGTTATGGTATACACATCCTCAAGATATATAAACGGAAGACATCATGTACTTGAGATTGGATTGGTTAAAGTGCTAATTGATAGGACACTACACCGATGTGATCAAGGATCCCAAAATGGTGGTTGTATCTTTGTATAAACATTACATTCCTCCCAAATCTCAAAAAAATCATCCATATAGATGTGCTGAGGATTACCATGTAACCAAAATCACACTATAGGTATCATTGATGATTATTATCATATTTATTCTATTAATATTGACCATCTATGATTTGTTTCAAAATGGACTTAAAATTTTCCAACATTTCCTCGACCATTCCAAGACCTATAAGTTTTTATTCCCCAACATTATCTCAGCATGTAGGTGATTTCAACCTATCCCCATAAAGGTAATCATAGGGATCCATTTCTATTCTTTATAAGAAACTGGTGTTTTATGGTAAATCAACTAGAGTAAGATGTTGGTCCCATCATCCTTTTAAATCCATAGAACCCAATCACATCATGTCTTCATGTGCCTGGATAGTCATATTACAATCGACAACATTTTGATGATGATATGATATATATTCATTTAGCTCAACGGTTATATCATGTTAAAGGCTTTTCCGGAACATGGAGGTGGGTCTCATATCTCAATCGGATGCAGTCGATAGAGGAACTCCCTGAATATTTACCATTTCATTGATGTATATCTATGAAATCTAATCCAATCCAAAGTCCGCTCAAATTTAGATAAAGTTAGATATCTTTCTACGATGATCCAAAACAACCCATATTGAGTTGTTTCCCATAGATGTCTTTAAAATTCTGTTGACAATATCCATGTTGATGTTCTCCCATTTCCATGTTGTTATGGGTTACAGTTTCATTGTCCCCTGAGCCTTCTTCCATTCAACCTTCACTTTTTGGACTATCGAGCACTTTAATGTATAATAAATTATCTTCATCATCATATTTTCCCTCCAATAGTTGTCATGGTGATCATTATATATCATTGTGCTTCATGGGTGAATGGAGAAATTTTAATTATGTTAATCATCCAATAGTTCCAACTTTAACTCATGATTTTATGGAACACATAGTCTTAACCAAATTCTATTAATTACTTATTCATCAATTTTAAAATATGAGGACTTCACCTTTCACATGGTTTCAACCTTATTCTAAATTTCCACAAAATTTTTTTGAGAAATATTCATGCTTTCCAAAAGATATGGTTGAGAAATCATTTGGGGAAGGATTGATGATGTTACATCCTTTAGGATTCCCAGGTACATCTTTTATAGGTATAAAAATATTGGATCCTTCTCAATTCTCATCACTGATAACGATGCATGATAGTTTCTACATAGGGTATCCTCCAATTTATTCTCTTAACTAGGATGGTATTTTATTTATTATTAATAGTCCATGATTAGAAATAACCAACTTTATTAGAACATATTATTCTCTTACTATGTGAACATATACTTCAGGCTTTTGTGATCTCTATATATCTCACACTTCTCCCCTAGAGAAAATGCCAATATATTTTAAATGAAAATATCGATTCATGTAATACTATATCGAAAATAGGATAGTTTTATCATTATCATTGAACACCCTTGAAGCATGGTCTATGCCTTTTTAATTCAACATTAACATTCAAACAAATCCCTTCATCAAGGAATCAATGAATACTATAAAGATTTCCTTAATTCTGGGTAGTGTGGGAATTAGAGTAATGATGAGTATCCTTTTTACTCCATGAATATCTTTTCAAATTCATCATTCCAAGAAAACCTGAAACCCTTTAGAGTTATCTTGGCAAGAGTGTTTGAAATTCGTGATAAATTTCTCATAAATCGATGATAATATCCAAATAACCAATGGAAACTACAAATATTTTTCATAAAGGTTCGCCTCGTCCATCATTCAATTGCTTATATATTTAAAGGGTCAATAAATATCTCATTACACGTGATGAATTACCTAATAAAGATACATCATTCAACCAGAAATCAAATTTTTTTACATGGCATAATATATATCATTTCGTATGGTCTTTAGTACATATATCAAATTCAACTCATTCTCTTCCATGATTTTAATGTATATTTTAATATCATATATAAATTATACTAAATTTTTTTCATTTTAATAATTTAAGACTCATTTTATCGATTCCATGAATATTTATGGATAATTATTGAGTCTATATGAAACCACAATGAACATATAGTGCTCGTACATTTTTCGAAAAGTGATATTTGGGATATATTCTTTCTCCACCCTTACTTGATAACATCCTAACTGAAGAAACTCCATGTAGAATTATTGTGATCGACATAAATGATCATAAAATTCATCCATATAAGGTATAGGATACTAGTTTTTTACCATGATATTATTGAGCTCATGTTAATTCATGAAAATCCACATTAACCCATCATTATTCTTGATGGAGATTACTTGTTCACCCCATGGTGAGGAACATGTGGGTATGAAACAATTGTCCAGATTCTCCTGTAGGTTTTGAAGATCCTAAATTTCCAAAATATCTATTCTATATTGATAATTAGATAATATCAATTCCCTAGATATAATCTTGATTAATTATTCAACCTCGCATCAAGGAGTGAGATCAGGGAATTTCTTGGGAAACACAGTAGCATATTCTCTCACTGTTAGAATGTATTCAAGGATGGTTTATTCCATAAACTAAACCATTTTGGATATATACAATTGATAATAGGTATATAATATAAATTTTTGAGATGATGGTTCTAATGAAGACTCACCCTCCTTTAGCAGTGTATAGAATCTGGGGTCGATTCACAATACAGGGGGTGATTTTATTCTTATTGAAATTTATATTGGATTTATATAGGTAAATCCAATCAAGGATTATAATTTCATCATATTATCCTAAATATAGTACTAAAAAGCATACTAGGAAGTTCATACCATAAATTAGGACTGGGGAGGAGTTGAAAACATGGGATTCTATAATTTCCCCATTTTCAGTTCTCACCATAAACTATATTTCTATTCTCTATGGTGGTGATTTAATAGTTATAATAAACATTCATGATAATAAAGAATGAGTAGAACCAAAATCTAAAAGTAAATTCACTATTATTGCTTGAATATCTAGTGTAACTATTACCAGTTCTTTTTCAAGATCAGCCTATGGGGATTTGATGGAAACATATCACCCTTGATACCTTAGAGGTTGTTGGTTGTCTTTGAAATCCCTTGGCTTATGGAATTGGTTTATAAATTGACATGGTTCCTTGAAGATTATGTAATGAACAATGAGATTATGATCAATTAGTGAATATCTTTTCTTCATCTCATTATTTGGTTTCTCTTATGATAAATTTTAGATAGGTGCCCATATTTCCCATACCAAAAGCATTTCTTTGTTCCTCATAAGAAGTATTTTGGGTGCTTCTTACCACACCATTGACAAGTGGTATTTTGATATTTATTGGAACCATACTATTTTTTAATCAGACAACTAGAATTAAACTCCAATTTTTTATTCATATCCCAATGAAACCCTTGGGATTCTCCGATTGCTATTTCGACTTTGAGGGCACATCACAAAAAATTCATATCTATCCAATTCATGAATCACTGAGGATTTTCATACACTAGGTTTTGGCTCACCAATTATGTGTTAAACAAATATTTATGGGTTAACAAAAAATACATAATCATATCTTGAATTTAATGTAATTTATACCTCGTACGCCCCCATATATTCATCTTCATTAATCTTGAGGGCAAGGAAATACCTATCCATTTTACATTAGAGAGTGCAAGAAAAATAATTATCAAAAAATCATTTTCTATAATTCCTTCTAATCCAATGCTTCTATATCTTCCTAAACTATGTATTTTTGGTCAATTTCCCCAACTAATCTTCTTCCCCCTCTATATAATAAAAATCATGAAGAAACTTCTCTTTTTCAGAACAATGAAGGATAAAGAAGATCTTTCAATGGAGTTTATCCTCTTTTCCTAAATTTTGGGATAATATGATTCATTGAATATAGGATTTCATTACCGCATAAATATCAAAATTATAGCTTGTTCTATCCTAGGTGGGTTTCAACACTCCTCTTTATCTAGGTTTCCCACTCCAATAAGATTTGGAATCTCTTTGGGATAGTAATCACATTTCCCATCAAATAGATTATTTACATGATTTCTTCTATTTATAGACATTTAAAGGATAAAATAAAATTTTGGGATGAATATTTTAATCTCTTAATAAAATAAATGGGAAACCCATAAAATTAAATGGATAACTTATAGATGAAATTTATTCCATAACCTCTGAATTTCAATGCTTCAATCTATTTTATCCCTAGTCTATTTTCTAATATAGACACATATAGAAATTTTTGTTCCCATAATAATGGTTTTTATTGAGCTTACAAATTTAAAAAATCATATCCATAGTTTTTTTCAAACAAGGTGTGTAGTGAGGCCCATTTTTGTGTACCAAGTTACCAAGATTCAATCTCAAAACACCTTATTAGAGTCGTTACGCCTATGTACATCTATGCCAAAACCATGTCCACATATAGTATCTAGATAAATATATATTTTCTTAATAAACTATATACTATATAATAACCAAAATTTAGGAATATGTTAATTTAAATAGTCTTATCCATTAGGATTTCACTCTATTTTTATAATCCTAATCTTGAAAGTAACTAAACATTACCTTTTGTACCAACTATAACAACCCTCATATAAATTTCACATTAATATTTCATTTAATACATAAGACTACACTTTATAAAACCTTTTTGATTGAGATGCCTATTGTCATTGGTCATTAGTTACATTACATAACAACATAAAATAAATAATAAAACATCTTCATTGAAATTTTTTTAAGATGCTCAAACTACACAATCAAACCTAAAATTGAATAAGATAACTTGGGGACATACATAAAAAAGGAGTCATATATAATGACTAGTAATGGAATAAACCTTGAATAAGTGATACATGTTAGAAAAATTTCACATCAATGAGGAATAAAAAAATGAATAATAATTCATTATATATCATGATAATCATAACATTGAAAATGTGGGAAAAACATAAAACATTAAATCGTAAATATAGTTCAAGGATAAATATATCATGACATCCTGATGGAAAAAAGTCACATAAATTAATTAGGTTCACTCTGTATCCCAACATGATGTATCATGATTCTAACCAATACCCAGTGTATTTTATCCCTTTATAGGCTCAACCATTATATTCATTTCATTCCCATTATTATGTATGCCACATAGATAGTAAATCATGGATTCATTAATCCTCATAATGTATTCCATGATTATGTATTTTTACAAACAAATGTTTAAATCCCCAATAAAAATGTATATTTTCATAAATGTGAACACCGTTGATCAAAAAATTGAATTATATTCACTACAAAATTGTTTTAGCATTGCATATCATGGTGAAATTTTATCTGCATAATGATATAACTTAAAAATTTGAAAAAATGGGTTGATGAGTGAGAAATTTGTCTCCTAACACATATTAATAAAATTGTAATCAATAGGGACATGTAAAATAATATTAGAACATTATAAATTTTAAATAGAAGTTATAAGGTATTTAGGAATCTTGTATTGAGAAAATAATTCTAACAATATTTTGGATTGCAAAGGGGTGTACATAATTGAAAATTGGGAGGTTAATGAGAAGAAAATGCGATCTAATCACTTATAAACAAAATGAAAATTAAGGGGAATATGGAAGAATATATTATAATATAATAAAATGTAATTTAAGAGACGTAACATAAATTACGTTCTTGAATAGATATGAGAAGATGGAAATCCCTTAGTAAATTTTATTATGGAAATGTGTGTATATAAATGATCATGGGAAGAATATTGAGAGTGAAAGGGGTCTATCATAATTTATAGATAAAAATGAAATTATGAGGGATATAGAAGAACATATCCCAACATGAAAAAGTGTAAATTAAGATGTATAACATAAATGACATGTTTGAATTAAGAAGACGGTTGAAGATCACTTACAGAATTACAGCATGGTAATGGAATATGTAAGGTTCAAAATGGGGGAGTATAAAGTATACCTATTTCAAATAAAATCAATTTCAAAGTAAGTAAATGATTATAAATGAATTGAAATATTACCAATAGAAATTAAAAACAACTAATTTCAAAAAAGGTGATTGAATTTGAAAGGAGGAGATGAGGGTCCCTAACATGATAGTGTGACTCCAAAACCTTTATAGGGGATTCATGGGATATTTGGGCACCTTGTAAGGACTATAGAGAGTGTATGGAAGAGTATGTTCTTTCTATAAATATTTTTTGTGACGTGAAATTGGATCTTATGTGGGTTTATATTTGTAAAGATGTGAAATTAATTATTATTTATTTTTTGGAATATATATAATAAAATTTCCAAAAACAGAAACCATAACATCATTTTCCATGGTTTTCAAAAAATGGTTATTCTTTATATACTTTTATAAGGCCAATTTTAGAGCATATTAAAATAATTCAATTGTTTATGTGGATGTGATTCACACTCTTAATGAAATTGTTTTTATTACCTTATAATATATTATAAAATTTGGAGTATTTATAATGGAATTAATAAAATAAAATAACATTATTTTAAATGGAAAAAATGTATTAGGTCTTTTATCCAATTCATAGAAATTATTAAATCACTTTTTGGTCTTTTGGATGTCAAAATAAATAAAGTATATTAATACGATATTTAATCTTTTCCTTTAAATTTTGACTATCTAAAAAAAGTATGAAAAATTCACAATAGGATAATTTTTACATTCTGATTCAAAAAATAATAATATTTTTTCTTAAATAATTTTCTAAATATGTGAAATAGCACTTTGAAAATAATAATTTCCATTTATTGAAAATGAAGGGTTTTTTATGATAATAGTTATTGAAACATTGTAAAACATATATTTGACTTCATAAAAAATATATGATAATATATATTTGGTAAAATTTATTTAATAATATTACTAAAATATTATTTTATTTAAAAATCCGTTAACTCAAAACTACATTAATAGAATTATATTGTTAAATAAACTTCAATTTATTCTTTAATGTTCCAAAATAAAAACCATTTATAATATAAAAATAATATGAAAGAAATATATTAATTAGTCTATACAAAAATATATCACATATTCATATTGATATGGTATTAATACATATGAGTTTCATATACAAAAAAAATTCCATAATAGTATAGTGTGCGAGGATGGGACTTTTATCAGGTTGTTCGGTGAACATGGTTTGGGGTGGGTTATTGATGAGAATTAACATCTCTGGTAAATGGTTGTTCACATGATTAAGCTATTCAATAATATATTGGGACTAGTCATGTAAAAATCCTAGATATTATATCTCCCTTAGAAGCATAGACAGATAAGATTCAAAAGGTCTAATCATGATGGCGAAGACCAACAATTCATTTCCCTATGTGAATTGGATTTTTTAAAACATTATTTTATATTAACCATGTGATCACTATTAAGAAGCTATATTATCAATGATAATAATAATTTATTGTAATTTAAATCTATATGTATATAATAAAAAATATGTGCATGTGTTTTCTATAACCATATATCATGATGACACATTATGTAAGACACAGACCCCAGAAGCCCAGATTCGGTGCATTATTACATATCATTGATATGATCACAAAAGATCAAGTCTCGAATGACCAATTTGTTTAGTAGCCTTGGAATTACTAGATACATTCATAAGTTTTTCATTACATCGTAAAATGGACAACTACAACAACATTGTTTCCATAGACAACACTGAGAACCCATTGACTATCCCTATAGTTCAGTCATAATACACTTATTCTCATGCTAGGAAAAATAAAACATAGTAAGGGGTGATCTCAGATGCTCAGTAAGGATAAAAATATAGAGAAAACATTCATAAATAAGTAGAAACATTAAAGGAAATATATAAGTCTAAAACAAAAGCCTTTTAAACTTGAACTTCAGCATAATATGCCAATGATAAAATCAAATAATTCCATTTACTTATTCACATGGATATTCTTCTAGTCGAATAATCACATGCAATATGAATAGCCACTTTCATAATGATGGAATGCATAATGCCAGACATTCATACCAACATAGTCAAGGCCTTGTACCAAAACAACAAATAGTATTTTTTCAAGGCCTTGGTCCAAGACACTATTTTTTCTCATGAGACCTACCGATGGATCGAGGAGCTGTAGCGGGCTCCACCCGTCACTTCCTAATTCCAATGAATTCCTCATATAAAAATATTTAAACATAACATAAACAATCGTATTAAAAATAGCATTCAAAATGTAATTACTTTATCCATAAACCATGAATGGTTTAAAAATAACAAATCCATATTCAAACATATCACAAAACCTTCAATACAATATAGATGTTTGTATCCTAATAAATCAACTTCAAATAAGCTTAAAGTCCATCAAAGGATGTTGACATAGTTGAAATCAAAACCTTTTTAGTGAAATATCTCTTTCTATTTGGAAATTATTTAAAATTCATATACTTATAAAAGAAAAAATTTATTTTGGAAATATTATTTTAAACTTTTAAGGGAAACATTGATTATGTTATAATGGTAGAAAATAGCCACACCTAGTGTATATGTTAAAAAACATTCTTACCTTAATTTTGTAGAAAAGGTCATAAAGTACCTTGTTTGGAAAATGACAGAAAGATTAATTTCAAAACATTTATGGTCAAATAAGGGTATATATGACTTTAACTCATTGTATAGTAAATAGTAAAAATGTTTTGAAATATATTTTTAAGAAGAATGGATGTAGATGATAAATAGGTCCCAGTAGATAATTACATATAAACAACCTCGGATAATGAAGAGATTGTGAAATTAACCCTTATGTTGTTCATTTCCTTGGTCGAGGGTAGGTTAAAATCTTGTATAATGGTGAAATAATTGTTATTAAATTATAAAAAAATCATTTACATTAATATGATATCATATATGATCTTTTAATATTGGTTTGTTAATAACATTTTGGTATTATCATTGTTTTAGGTGTAAATTGATTCATTTTCCATTATATGCTTTGTTAGGTAAGTAATGTCTGTTATGGTTAGGATGTATCTTATTAATATTCATAATTATATTAAGTCTTTAAACCTTATTTTTAATCAACTAATGAAAATTATTTTTGAATTGATAGGACGGGGAATTAATCTCATCACGTTCATGGAGACGGTAATCCGTACGTACGCATGAGCGAAAATATCATTTTTTGATATTAAAATAATATATAATTGGATGGTATATCATATATATAGAGTAATTATAATTTTATATTTATTATTTACATCAATTACACATCATTATTATACACATCCATATAATAATGTATTGATTAACAATCACACCAGGACGTGGATACGGTAAGCCGTACGTACACACGTATGGTGACATGTCATTCAAAGGATGGATAAAATAATGAATATGGTTGTAACATATTTATTATAACATCACAGTATATAGAAGATATTGGAGTTATTATTTTATAATGTAAACAATAAAGAAAGAGGAAGCAGAAGACAAAAGGAACTTGAAAGAGGTGATGAAATATTTACCTCTTCTTCAGGTTCTTCCTTTTGATTTGATCAAAAAGGCTCCTTAGGTTGGATTTCTGACTAACATAAGGCCTCTAGTATAATAGGAGGATAGTTGAGAGGGTATTTGGGCAGATTTTTTCCGAGCCAAATGTCATGACCCATCCTCGGGGCCCGTGTCGTGACTACCCCAAGACCGCCTTCCATAGGCCAGGGGCTGGCGACTAGCACCAAAGGCGTAAATAAAAATAAAAAAGGGGAAGTCGTTGCCTTTTTATAAAGTAAACAAAAAACGCAACAGAGTAAGCAAGTGAAGTAAAAACTAAGTAAAACTGGGTACAAATTAAGTGCTGAAAGTAAATGGTCCATTATACAAACCCAACTAAAAGTATAGTACAACTGAAAAGAAAGTACAACAACAGTAAGTAAAACAGCAACACCGAGTCGTCCTCCGGAAATCCCACCTGAAGGGTGGGCATGGATAGTCTCCTCGTCTCCTCGGGTCCGGCCGTCTTCTCCGTGTATGCCCTGCCAAGTGGTCCACCTCCAGGTATCGTCCAGCTCCACAAGCCTCCACCTCGATCAGTGATGTCTGTCATCTACATCCAACACAACGTAGTGTGGGCATAGCCCGTACAGGGGTGAGTATATGATACTCAGTAGGGACCCTGAGACCCCCGAATGTCTCTCAGAATCCGCGAAGAATAATCCACAAAGGAAAGATGCAATCATGAAGTATCAACAAAACTAATTAGGTATATTCCCATACATATACCTAAGTCTTCAGTTATAGTCTGTCTCCAACTATTGAGTCCAAACACCACCCAGTACACAAAAGAAAGCACAACCCAGTCCACAAAGGTTAGCACAACTCAGTCCACATAGGAAAAACATGACTCATCCCACACAGGGAAAACACAACTCAGTCCACACAGGAAAGTAAGTCAATCACATAAATGATAATGAATGAAGTCAAGACTCAGCTCACATAGGTATACACTTCTTAAGGTGATTGAGATAATCAGACGCAGCCACTGATTCATCTAAGCTATCAGACCCACAAAGGATACAAGACCAGCTACTCTACCAGACCCAAAAAGGATACATGTACAGAGGTCATACTACCAGACCCACATAGGATACAAGAATATTAGTCATTGTTGTCGAACCCACGGAGGATCCAAGTACAGTCGTCCTCGCTGTCGAACCCACGGAGGATCCAAGTACAGTCTTCCTCGCTGTCGAACCCACTGAGGATCCAAGTACAGTTGTTCTCACTACCAAACCCATGGAGGATCCACTTACATTCATCCTCGCTACCGAACCCACAGAGGATCAAAGTATATTAGTTCTCCCTGTCGAACCCATGGAGGATCCAAGTATAGTCGTCCTCGCTGCCGAACCCACGGAGGATCCACGTATAGTCGTCCTCGCTGCCGAACCCACGGAGGATCCAAGTACAATATTTCTCACTGCCAAACCCACGAAGGATCCAATTACAGTCTTCCTTGTTACCGAACCCACGGAGGATCCACGTACATTCGTCCTCACTGCTGAACCCACGGAGGATCCAAGTATAGTAGTCACTGTCATAGTCACAACCATCTCTAGGGTCCCTCACACAACATGCTTGACTCCGGGAGGGTCCGCTCCTCGAGCAAGAGAGTCGATACATAAACTGTCACGAATTCAAGATTTTATGTTTCCCAAAGTACCATCTCGTCAAAGGAAACCAAACGTGATAGACGGTGCGTCAATCAGAATCCCGGTCTGAGAGTTATTGGCTTTTCCGTCCCAGGGGCCGAGTTGGTTCTTAAGCTAAAAACAACCCCACCAAACTCCAGCTATGTCCAAACCTCAATCGGAGTAAGCCAAAAGGGCCGTCTCAACAAAAGGATCCCAATTAAATTGACGACACGTCAATCAGACGTCCGGTCCTTAGGTTATAAGTGTTTCGGCTATAAGGGCCCGGTTGGTTTCAAGTTCAAACCAACCCATCCATACACAATCCTTACCAAAACCAAAATTTTTATATACTAAAACGAACGTCTTGATCCAAGGATCCCTACGCAACTGACGGTGCGCAGATCTGAGGTACATAGCTCATGTTATGGGAAAAAGACCGAAAATGGTCAGAAGTGGGGGGTCTGGGCCCGATCCGACCTGGCCCTACCCCCTAGGTCGGCCCGAACTAGGTCGACCCGACCCGGGTCCGAGTCAGGCCCAGTCTGCACGACATGCCCCGGCCCGGTCGGGGGGGGGGGGGGTGCGCTGGCTCGGACAGCGGGTCGAGCAGGGGACGCGGTCCCCCTTTCTGCGGACGCGGTGCCAGGCGCCACGTCTCCCCCGGATCCCGCGCGGTCGCGGGATCTGGCCCCTTGCTGCCGCGGCAGCTCCTTCCGGCGGCGCACTGGGGCGCCCCTGCCTCCGGGCGGCCGGCCGGTGCCGGATAGCGACGTGCACGGACGGTGATTTCCGCGGGCCACCGAAGTCGTTCCAGTGATCCATTCTTGCTCTCGTCGTCACCTACGGTCGTCTCGGGACCCGTACCTCACTGTGATGACCCTGAATCGCTAAAATGGTCTTGTTTCATCGTTTCCATGGATGTTGCGCATCATGAAAAAAACAGCGGTGGGTTCGGACTTGTTCGTTATCCCGCACCCACCGCATTAGTGGTTTTAAGAAAATCACCATAAAAAACACACCATGCCAAGGGTATAAAAAAACACATGAACAAATTTATACCAAAAACCCCTACCTGAACAAGGAAGACGATCATCAGCGTCGTAGTACACGGTGTCGCAGAGAAGAGGATTGTTGGCGTCGTCAGGGCACACTGAGGAGGAAGCGGCATCTCCTCTCTGGCCGCAGGGAAGAGGATTAGTGGCACATCGTCGATCTCAGAGAAACCTGCGTTCTTTTTCATTCTTCGTCAGAGGATGGCATTATTCATCATTCTTCGTTAGAGGTTGGTGTTCTTACCCGCACAACGAAGCTTTCCCCTTCATAAAATAATATGTTCCCCCTATTATTTTATTATACGCAAATAAACTCTTCCCTAATTAATTCACCACACTAATTAAAAATGTGTTGAAAATTAATTAAATAAGGGAGAGAGATGGTCCCCCATTATTAAACGTGTTGGCAGTTAAATAGAAAGGGGAAAATAGGAAGATTCCTCATTAAATTAAGGGTTGAAATTTAATGGAGGTTTGTCAAATTAACGAGGGGATGTTAATGAGATTAGAGGAAATTAAATGGTTGGGGTCGTGTGGGCCCCACCTATCTAACACCCACACTTGGGTAGTTAAGTGGTTGTGGGCCCCACCCTTAACTACCCATGGGAGGGAAAAAACACCTATCAAAATAAAAATTGTTTCATCAATTTTTATTTATTTTCTGAATAATCCCCCAAAATTAACTTCTCCTCCTTTGAGAATGAAACTGCGGTAAGTGTCCCCTTCAGAAATTACCAGCACTGTGAGTTCATCGGTTCCCTCAGATTTTAATTCCGAACAAAAGTTCAAAAGTTAGAAAAACCCACTCGTTCGTTCACTGAACGTACTCGAGCAAAACTTCGAAAATTGATTCCAGGCACACCGAGCAGCGGAATCAAGCATCGTCAGAAGACACAGACTCGTAAAATTCCAATGTATTTTTTTTAAAACTCCTTGAACTTTCTATGTATTTACATTACTCCTACATTAGGGCTTTACATCCCTGTAAAGCTATAATATAAACTAGGGGAACAAATGATGGTACTAAGCATGAATCTCAGCCTCCCGCTTCCATGTGCTCTCCCGGAGGTTCACGTGCTACCAACCAATGCACACAAGAGGAATCTACCGCCCACGTAGGACTTGCTCCTATCGATCCTCGATCTCCACCGGGACCTCCACAAGAGTCGCCCCGTCATCGATGTCTAGCTCCCTGTGGTCGATGATATGTGTCGGGTCACACACGTATCTCCTCAGCTGAGATACATGGAAGATGTCATGCACCCGTTGCAACTGAGGTGGAAGGGCCATGCAGTAATCCACCTCACCTACCCTACTGATGACATGAAAGGCTCAATGAAGCATAGAGATAACTTTCCGCCTCGGCCAAATCTCCATAATACACGTCGAGGTGTGACCTGTAAGAAAACACGGTCGCCATCCTCGAACTCCAGTGGTCTCCGCCTCCTATCAGCATAGGACTTCTGTCTTCTCTGTGCAGTCCTCATCTTCTCCTGAATGAACTGCACCTTCTCCATCGAAGACTGAACCATATCTGGTCCTACGAGTGCTGACTCCCTAGGTTCAGTCCAACACAGAGGTGATCTGCAAGGCTGGTTGTACAGTGCCTCGTACGGTGCCATCCTGATGGTGGAGTGGTAGCGGTTGTTGTACGCAAACTCCTCCAAGCATAGGTGATCCTACCAGCTGTGACCAAAGTCATGGACACATGCACGGGGCATGTCCTCGAGTGTCTGAATGGTCCCCTATATCTATCCATCCTTCTGTGGGTGAAAGGAAGTTCTTAGGCGTAGCTGCATCACAAAAGCCTCCTGCAACCCCTTACAAAGTCGGGAAGTAAAGTGAGTGTCTCGATCGGAGATGATAGATGGTGCCACACCATGAAGCCATACGATCTCCTGAACATAAGGGTGTCCCGAGCTCTCTACTGAGCCCTGATCGCTGATCGGTAGGAAGTGGGACGACTTGGTGAGTCGGTCTATGATCACCCATATGGTGTCGTGTCCTCTAGAAGTACGTGGAAGCCCCATCATGAAATCCATAGAAATTCCATCCCACTTCTATTATGGGACCTCTAACGGCTGTACCATGTCAGCTGGTACCTGGTGCTCCACAATCACTTACTGACAAGAGAGGCATCGTGAAACAAACTCTGCTACTGCGTTTCCCATTCCTAGGGGTATAGACTATTTCAAATTCATAGTCTTCGTGGAACTCAAGTCAATGACACTATCTCAGGTCCTGGTCCTTCTATGAGAAGACAAAAACTGAGAATTTTGAGATTAAAGTAGATCATAACCCGTTAGCTCAATGAACCACGGGTGTGACTGGCCATTGTAAGAACTCGTATACACCCTTGTTCTCTTACATACCACAAGAGATGCTATGATTTCTCCTTTGTCGAAAAGAGAAATCTGATCTCATCCCCTGGATGACACATGTTCTTTGCCTAAAACAGTCAATCTTGATATAAACAGTACTATTTCATTCCATGGACGACGTCGTAAGGCTTCAACGCTACTACCAAGAGATCCAACCATTACTCTCAACTCCAAGGTTCGAGTCACACTGTCGGCAGTAGTGTGTGGTCACTAGTTCTCCTCTAGTAGGAATCTCGAAAGTGAGGGTCAAGTAAACAGTTTTAACTGAAACCTCCCAGTATCAACGATATAAAAAGGACAAGGAAGAAAATTTCACAAGAACAAGTGTCTTTTATTACCGCATCTCAAAGTACATGGACACAAAGCATCCACAAAATATAAAATTAACAAATCTGGAAGCAACATGAACAGAAGTATCCATGCCTGGAGCTAGTCCCGCTCCTGCACGTCTGCTCCTAGAGCTTTATGGTCGTAGGCCTCAACTACCTGAAGCTGAGCTCTCCCCTGTCCAATCATTCCCTGCGATCGAGGTGGTCCTCCTGGTGGTGGTGGTGATAGGGCCTCGAAATGTCGCCCACCACCTACTGCTTGGACAGCCACTGTACTACATCCGCCTTCCCCTGGTAGACCACCATAGTCGAACCTCTGCCTGGGAGTTCCCTCTACCACCTGCTGCCCTTCATCAGGGTGGGTCGGGCAGTCTCGAGCCATGTGACCCTGCTCGCCGCAAGCATAGCATTGTCTGCTCCTCGTATGGCTGGCTCTATGTCGTGTGCCACACATAGCTGAACCTGTATCCTGAGGTCACCCACCTAACGGCCTGGTCCGCTTGGACCCATGCGTCTGCTGTCTACTGCCAGCTATAGAAGACTCTACTACGTGTCGTCCTGCGGTGGGTCTCACTACAGGTGACTGCTCATCAAGGAAACTCTCCACTAGGAGGGCTCTCTCCAGCACCCCTACTTGCATTGGGATGTTGAGGGAGATCATTGAAGCCCTGATGTCATGTCTGAGTCCCTTCTCAATTGTCTGGGCCCTGAAGAATGGGTCTCTTACCATGTCTGTGGAGTAGCGTGAGAGGTCAGTAAACCATGTTGAGTACTAGGCTATTGTCATGCTGCCCTACCGCAGATGTAGTAACTACTGGATGCACACTGCACGGAGGGTGGATAGAACACACTCCGACTGGAAGAGTCTCTCGAAGTACGTCCAAAGTAGAGATGCCTCATCATGCAACTAGAGCTTTAGGATCCACCATCTACCTGCTGCTGCGTGCAGGAGACTCGTGGAAAGGATCACCATAAGATCTGTTAGTGTCCCTACCAATCTATAGACTCGAACAACAGCCTCCAGCCAATCCTCACCTACTTGAGGATCCATCTTTCCGCGGAACCTGGGCGGCCTCTATCTCTGAAACTCGTGCAATGCTCTCATGCGGCATGCACTCTCCACAGCTGGGGCTGGTAGCATTGGTGGATCGGTAGGTAGAGGTACCGTCGGTGCCTCCGCTGTAATGGGGCCCTGCATTGAGGCCTCATCGCTCGGTGGGCTGCCGTCTTGCACAAAGCTCGGAACCCTAGCTGGCTACCATTGTGGGTCCATCCTGAAATGAAACAGGTGTGCCACAGTTAATACAGTCTACATAGTGAGCTGACACATAGTAATCACAATGAAAACTTTTGAAACACACATGCAATCAATGTTTTCGAGCACTAAGTCGGAAATCCGAAGTCAGGGTCCTGGTGTATGGATACGTCGATCACCGCACCAACACTGGACTCCCTGGATTGAAAAAAACACTCAATACTCTTTACATTATTGCTTCACAGAAACGAAAGATCAGAGTCCTGAGTTCTACAGTAGAACCGACTCCTCTGATACCAATTTTTCATGACCCATCCTCGGGGCCCGTCCCATGACTACCCTATGCCCGCCTTCCATAGGCCACAGGCTGGCGACTAGCACCAAAGGTTTAAATCCTGATAAAAGGGGAAGGCATTGCCTTTTTATAATATAAAAAAAACACAATAGAGTACGCAAGTGAAATAAACACTAAGTAAAACTTTGTACAATGTAAGTGCTGAAAGTAAATGGGCCAGTATACAAACCCAACTGAAAGTACAGTACAACTGAAAGGAAACTACAATAGCAGTAATAAAAACAGCAACTCTGAGTTATCCTTCAGAAATCCCACCTGAAGGGTGGGTACAAATAGTCTCCTCATCTCCTCGGGTTCAGTCGTCCGCTCCATGTACGCCCCGCCAAGTGGTCCACCTCCGGGTACCGTCCAGCTCCACAAGCCTCCACCTCGACCAGTGTTGTCTGTCATCTGCATCCAACACAACATAGTGCGGGCATATCCCGTGCAGGGGTGAGTATAAGATACTCAGTAGGGACCCTGAGACCCCCAAAGGTCTCTCAGAATCCACGAATAATAATCCAAAAAGGAAAGATACAATCACGAAGTATTAACAACACTACTTAGGTATATTACCATACATATACTTAAGTCTTTAGTTACAGTTCGTCTCCAACTCTTGTGCCCAATCACCACCCAGCCCACAACGGAAAGCTCAACGCAGTCCACAAAGGATAGCACAACTCAATCCACACAAGAAAAACACCACTCGGTCCACATAAGAAAAACAACACTCAATCCACACATGAATGAAATTTAATCACATCAATGATAATGATTGAAGTCAAGACTCAGCTCACATAGGTATACACTTCGTAAGGCGATTGAGATGACTAGACATAGCCACTGATTCTTCTAAGCTATTGGACCCACAAATGATACAAGAACAGCTACTCTCCCGAACCCACTAAGGATACAAGTACATAGGTCATACTACCGTACCCACATGGTATACAAGAACAGTAGTCATCGCTGTCGAACCCACGGAGGATCGAAGTATAGTCATCCTCGCTGCCAAACCCAAGAAGGATCCAAGTACAGTCGTCCTCGCTGCCGAACCCACTAAGGATCCAAGTACAGTCGTTCTCGCTGCCGAACCCACGGAGGATCCACATACAGTCGTCCTCACTTCTGAACCCACGGAGGATCCAAGTACAGTAGTTCTCATTGTCGAACCCACAGAGGATCCACGTAAAGTCATCCTCTGTCGAACCCACGGAGGATCCAAGTACAGTAGTTCTCACTACCAAACCCATGGAGGATCTAAGTAAAATCATCCTGGCTGTTGAACCCATGGAGGATCCACGTACAGCCATCCTCGCTGCCATACCCACGGAGGATCCAAGTACAATCGTCACCATCGCAGCCGCAGCCAGCTCTAGGGTTCCCACACACAGCATGCTCGATTCCAGGAGGGTCTGCTCCTCGAGCAAGAGAGTCGATACATCAACTATCATGTAGTCTAGATTTGATGTATCCCAATGTTCTGTCTCGTCAAATAAAACCCAACGCGATAGACGGTGCATCAATTGGGCGCCCGGTCTAAGAGTTATTACCTTTTCCGTCCTAGGGGCCCTGTTGGTTTTTATGCTAAAACCAACCCGACCATACTCCATCTGTGTCCAAACCTCAAGAGAAGTAATCCAAAAGGGCCGTCTCATCAAAATTATCCCAACGTAATTGACGGTACATCAATCGGACGTCTGGTCCTTATGTTATAAGCGTTTTCGCTCCAGCGGCCCAGTTGGTTTCGAGTTCAAACCAACCTGGATGTACACAAACCTTTCCAAAACCTCATTTGTGATATAACAAAATTACCGTCTCGGTCTAAGGATCCCTATGCAACTGAAGGTGCGTCGATCAGAGGTCTGTAGCTCATGTTATGGGCAAAAGACTAAAAATGGTCCGAAGTGGGGGTTCGTGGCCCGGTCCGACCCAGCCCAACCCCCTTGGGTCTGCCCGAATCGGGTCAACCCGACCCGAGTCCGGGTACTGCCCGGCAGGGCGTGGCCTGACCCGGCTGGGTGCGGACCAGCCTGGAGGGGCACGACCCGGTCGGCGGGGAGCGCTGGCTCGTCCAGCGGTCCAAGAAGGGGGTGTGGTCCCCCCTTTCTGTGGATGCGGCGCTTGGCGCCCCATCTCCCCCGGATCACGCGCGGCCGTGGGATCCGGCCCCTCGCCACCGCGGCTTCAGCCACACCAGTGACCCACGCTGTTGGTGATTTCCACGGGCCACCAGAGTCATTCCGTTGGTCTGTTCTTGCTCCCATCTGGACCTGTGGTTGTCTTGGGAACCGTACCTCACTACGATGACCTTCAATCGCCAAAACGGTCTTGTTTCATCGTCACCAAGGATTTTGGGCATCATGAACAAAACAGTGGTGTGTTCAGACTTGTTCGTTATCCTGCACCCACCGTGTTAGTGGCTTTAAGAAAATAACCATAAAAAACATGCCATGCTGAGGGTATAAAAAAACACATGAAGAAATTTATAACAAAAACCCCTACCTCAACAAGGAAGACGATCGTCGGTGTCTTGGTGCACGGCGTCGCGGAGAAGAGGATCTTCGGCGTCTTCGGGGCACACCGAGGAGGAAGCGACGTCTCCTCTCTGGCCTCGGGGAAGAGTATTGGTGGTGTGTCTTCAATCTCCGAGGAACCGGCGTTCTTTATCGTTCTTCATCGGAGGCCGGTGTTCTTCGTTGTTCTTTATTGGAGGCTGGCATTCTTCCCCGCACAACGAAGCATTCCCGTATTATTTTATTATACGCAAAGAAACTCTCCCCTAATTAATTCACAACACTAATTAAAAATGTGTCAAAAATTAATTAAAAAAGGTAGAGAGATGGTCCCCCATTATTAAAGGCGTCAGTGGTTAAATAAAAAGGGGAAAAGAGGAAGGTTCCACATTAAATTAAGGGTTGACATTTAATGGAGGTTTTTCAAATTAATTAGGGGATGTTAATGAGTTTAGAGGAAATTAAATGGTGGGGGTCGTGTGGGTCCCACCTCTCTAACACCCACACTAGGGTAGTTAAGTGGTTGTGGGCTCCACCCTTAACTACCCATGAAAGGGAAAACCACCTTTCAAAATAAAAATTGTTCCGTCAATTTTTATTTATTTCTTGAATAAACCCCCAAAATTAACTTCTCCTCCTCTGAGAATGAAACTGAAGTAACTTTCCCCTTAAGCAATTACTGGCGTTTTGAGTTCATCAGTGCCCTGAGATATTATTCTGATCACCAGTTCCAATGTTAGAAAAACCCGCTTGTTCGTTCACTGAATGTACCTGAGCTAAACATAAAAAATTTATTCTGGGAACACCGGGCCTCGGAATCAAGCTCTGTCAGAAGCCACAGACTTGTAAAATTACAAATTATTATTATTATAAATAAATTCCTCGAAATATCTGGGTTTTTACACCAAAAGGCATTGATGGTTTGAATTTCAGGGAAGGGGGTTCCCTTTTATAAGAGGGGTGAAAGGCACCTTAGGAAAAGCTAGAAATATTATTTTATAATAAATTCATTTTCGGTTTATAATGACTCCAAAATGATTTATTTAAAGGATAAGGTGTGGATGGGTCAAAAACCACTCAACCAATAAGTTTTAGATAGGTTTGGGTCACTATATTAACCTTATCTATTAGAATTAACTCTTAGTTAAATAGTTTGACATTTACCATGTCTCTTTGTATTTTTATATTATATGGTTAATAAACATACTATATACTTACAAGAGAACCCCAAGTGATTAATTCATGATACACCTATCATTATATAAGTCTTTTGGACGATCCTTATCATTTTAGGAATATAATATCAATTAATACTATAATATTTTTTTTAAAAAACTCTTTTATGTCATTTTTGACACTATTTGGTATTTTGTTTTTTTTCTAAATTCATAAGAGCATTATTACTTCTAAAAAAATTCATCTAACCAAACCTAAAATTTCATATTAACCTATAAAATTAGTGTAATTCATAAAATGTCTCATATTACAATTATTTGTATATTTATAATATCAAATATTTTAATTTTTCATTAATTAGGTAATTACTACATCATCATTGTGTCATAAATAAATTAACATATAATGTTTAAAAAATATAAATAAAATACAATTATGATGGAAATATTATTATCTTTATAATAAATATTTAAAGTCTAATTTATCTTATGTGTAACCCTATATTAAAAATGGTGTAGTTATTATACATTGAATTTAACACTTTTAACTCTTCTTTGAATTAAATAATAATAAATGTCCTAATCTAATCCAAGTGGACCTAAATGATCATATTTTATTCCTAAGGATTTTTTTATTGAATTACACGTATCCAATAGAATTAGGACTTGTGTTATGGCTAATAACATTTTTACCTTTAAGTACCAGATTTACTTTTGACCGTGGTAAATAAAAGTCAAAACTTACTATTCACCAAAGATTATTTTTATCTCATTGAACCACATTTATTTACTGATATCAACCATGTCTCTATGATTTTCAATATTCAACTCACTGAAGCGGTAAAATTATGTTTTATGTAAATTTGCAAATGCTCTTATGAGGTGGGTAAAAGATAGTAAAAAGATCAATAAAGTATTTATATATCTAAAATTGTTATAAACTCACTCAAATGAATTACATTGAAATTATATAGGTTTTATGAATCAATTTTGACCTAAAATAAATTTAAATAAAATAAATAATTATTTAAATAAAAATTTGGTTTTAAACAATAACTCAATGTTTTTCACTATTCATCAAAAATTTAATATTTTCAAAAAAATACCAAATATTCATCCTAGGGTAATTTAGATATTCCGAATCAAAAAATGAAGTCCGATTTGAAAGATAAAATTTATAAAATATCAAAAAGTGGGTATTACTATTCATAGAGGCTAGTTTGATTGGTTGTGATGTGTTAGAATCTCGAAGTTGCGTACAACGCAAGCTATTTCATTACTCAAAGGAATATATACCGTGGAAGCTAGGGGTGTTACAATCTCCCCTCCAAATAACTATGTCCTCAAAATTTCAATAATATTACTGCCTAAAAAGATTCGGGAGGTTCTTCATCATAAGTTCCTCAGGTTCCCACGTTGCCTCTTCCATCTTTTGGTTTCTCCATAGAACTTTTACCAAATTTTTCGTCTCGTTTCTCAACACATTTTCTCTTGTATCAAGAACCTTGAAAGTCTCTTCGCAATAAGACAGATTGGGTTGAGTTCTAATTCCTCTTAGGTAAGTACATGTTTTTGGTCAGGCATGTATTTTCTCAATAGTGATACGTGGAATACATCGTGAGCTTTGGAGAGACTTGGTAGCATTTCCAAATGGTAAGCTAGAGCCCCCATTCGATCTAAAATTTCAAAAGGATTGATGTACTTGGGATATAATTTTATCTTCTTCCTGAAATGTATAACACCCTTCCATGGAGATACCTTCAAGAAAACATGATCTCCTACCCGAAATTTCAAATCCTTCATTCAGTTATCGGCATATCTCTTCTACATAATTTGAGCTTCTTTGATGTGGGTTTGGATTACCTTAACCTTTTCCATCGTTTACTCAACAAGTTTTGGTTCTACGAGTTTTCTTTCACCAACACCATCCCAACAGGTTGGTGTGTGACATCTCTTTCCGTATAATGCTTCATATGGTCCATCTGAATATTTGAATGGAAGCTATTATTATAGAAACTTTTTACCAGCGGTAAATATTGATACAACATACCTTGAATGTCAAGTGAGCATGATATCAACATGTCTTCTAAGGTTTGAATAGTTCATTCAGATTTCCCATCAGTTTGAGGGTGGTAGGCAGTGCTCAAAATAAGTTCAGTATCCAGGGATTTCTGAAGACATTTCCATAATCTTGATGTAAAAAGGGGATCACGATTAGAAAAAATCGATAGTGGTACTCCATGAAGTCTTACAACATCATTAATATATTGTCTTGATAGATGTTCAAGTGGTATATCTTCTCTTATTACACAAAAATGTGCTAACTTGGTAAGATGATAAACAATGAACCATATTGAATCGTTCCCTCTAAAATTATTTGGTAGCCCAATGAAAAATTCCATCTTGATATCATCCCATTTCCACTCAGGTATGGGAAGAGGTTGCATGAATCCTCCAGGCTGTTGCCTTCCAGCTTTCACTTGTTGACAAACAATACATCTTGACACAAAATCAGCAATCTCCCTCTTCATGTTTTCCCACCAAAAATGTTCCTTAATATCTCTATACATTTTGGTGCTCCTATGTTGTATAGAGAAATTGGAGGTATGAGCATCATCCAACAATTCTCTTTTTAGATCAAATATATCAGGAACACAAATTCGCTTCCCAAATTTCAAAATTCCATCTTCATATACAAATTTACTCAATCTCCCATCATTCACAGCTTTAATATTCTTTTGAAACTCCTCATCATCAAACTAAGAACTTTTTTTCCTTTCTAGTAAATATAGTTTAGAAACCATTTGAAAAAGAATTAATGTTTCGCATTCCATGGTTATTCCCATATCCATCTTTACTAGATCCACGAATATAGGATCCCTTTCAACTTATTTCTTGTTCAAAACTCGATGATCTTTTCTACTCAAAGCATTTGCCACCTTATTTTCCTTCCCCAAGTGGTAGTGTATCGTCTAATCATAATCCTTGAGTAGTTCAAGCCATCTCCTTTGCCTCATGTTGAGTTCTTTCTATGAGAAAATATACTTCAAACTCTTATGATCAATGTGAATCTCAAATTTTTTACCATAGAGATAGTTTCTCCAAATATTAAAAGAAAAGATTACATCTGCTAACTGAAGAACATGAGTAAGATAGTTTTGCTCATGAATTTTCAGCTGTCGTGATGCATTGGAAATAACTCTATCATTCTGCATAAGTACACAACCAATTCCTTTCTTCGATGCATCACAATAAATAAAAATCCCATCATTCCCTGAGGGTAGAGTCAGTATAGGATCATTAACTAATATTCTCATCAATTTTTCAAATCATTCTTCACAAACTTTCGTCCTAATAAGTTTAACCCCTTTTCGTGTGAGATTTGTTAATGGGTTAGCCAATCGGGCAATATTCTAGACAAAACGCCGATAATAACATACAAAACCAATAAAACTGCGTACCTTAGTTATACTCATCGGTGCTGGCCATTCATGGATTGCACTTATCTTAGATGTATGAATAGATATTCCATCCATAGAGACAATATGACCATGAATATAAATCTCTTGAATCTAGAATTCACACTTGCTAAACTTCCCATATAATTTATTTCCTCTAAGAGTCTTCAGGATAATGCATAAGTGATTTTCATGATCTTCATAGATTTTGGAGTATACAAAGATATCATCAATAAATACCACTAAAAATTCATCAATATGTTCCTTGAAAACTATATTCATTATATCCATAAAGGCAGAGGGTGCATTAGTCAATCCAAAAGGAATCACTATAAACTCGTAATGCCCGTACCTGGTTCTAAATGCTTTTTTCAGAATGTCTTCCTTCTTCACACACAACTGATGACATCCAGATCGAAGGTCAATCTTTGAAAATTATTGATCTCTATGAAGTTGGTTGAATAAATCATCAATCCAAGGTAGGGGATACTTGTTCTTTATTTTTATAGCATTGATCTCTATGCAGTCAATGCACAACCTCATTGATCCATCTTTCTTCTTAACAAAAAGAATATGGGATCCCAATGGAGAAACACTAGGGAGAATAAATCCCTTATGACTCAATTCTTATAGTTGATTCTTTAGTTCCACTAAATATACAGTGGCCATTCTATAAGGGGTCTTCGATATGGTCATTGATCCATGAATTAAATCAATGGAAAACTCAATTTCTCATTCTAGAGGAAGTTCAGGTAAATATTTTGGAAACACAACAACCAATTATTTCACAATAGGTAAATCCTCTATTTGAACATTCCTTTCCTCACCCACAGTTATTTAATTCTCTTTCTCCCTCGTAATTTAATTTATTTGAGCTACTGGGGGTTGATCTAGAAAAGAATTATATGGTGACGATTCTACTCTAAAGATAAGGTGTTCTTTATCATCATCATCAAAAATAGTAACCTCTTTATTTTTACAGTAAATTTTTTGAATCATTGTCTAAAATCCAATCCATACCATGGATTATATCAAATTCAATCATGGGTATGATGATGTGATCATCAGATAAAGAACGTTAATACGCCCTAATGGGGACTAATTCACTAAACATTATTGCAATGATACTTCCCGTAGGAGTTTTTACTGACAACACCCTTATTAAATAAAATTGGAAATATCTAATTTTCATAGAAAACGGGTAAGATATGAAACAATGCAATGATCTAGAATCAAATAATGAATTTTCTAAACATGAGGAAATCATTAAATTACATGCCACTACGTCTTTTGGAGCTTTAACCTCCGTATTAGTGATAGCATAAGCTTGACCTTGATCCCTTGGCCTTTTCTGAGGTAAGTTCCCCTAATTCTTACAAAATTCCTTCAGATAATTCCCCCTTTCTCTACAGTTGTAGCGTTCAACATTGACAGCCTCTTTCTTCACCTCGCAATCATGATCTTGGTGGCCTTTTTCACCACTCTATTAACAGACTCTCATTCCCTTCAGGAAAGTACCAGAGTGTTTCTTCCCACGTTTACTATAGGATGGATATTTAACTTTTCCCTTCTTCCCCTTAGTTCCATTTCCAAAGTGTTCAGCAGATCTCTTCTTCTATTTCTTTGCTTTGAAGTGATAAGACGTAGAGAATTATTTTTCTGTCTTGATAGCACATGAGACGATATCTTCGTACGATGAAAAGAATTGTGACACTAATGCTCGATGGGGAACTGGTTTTAACCCATCAAAGAAACGATCAATCTTACTTCTTGGGTTATGTATATATTCTAAAACATGACTCTCTATACTTATAATTTTAGCTTCATACTTTGTTACATTCTTATCCTCCTTTTTTCTCAGACTCAAAAATTGTCTTTCTATATCCGCTCGATGGTCATGAGAAAATTATTTTTCTATGAAAATTTCTTTAAACTCCCTCCATTCCATATTTGATACTTCATAATCTTCCTTTGTGTTTTGAATCAATGACCACCATTGATCAGCATCTCCGGTGAGGCGGTAAACTGTCATGACAACTTTTTCCCTTTTGCTACTCCCCAAGGCGTGGAATATTTTCTCTAAGGACTTTATCCAATGCTCTGCTACTAGTATATTTGTACCCCCATTGAATGCTGGTGGTTTTTACCTCATGAAGCGATCTAACATTGATCCTTCATGTTGCGGATCAGGGTGCTCCATACGGGTAAGGTTATTATTCATAACCTAAGTGATTTGTTCCAATATAGTGATAAGCTGATCATCACCAGTTGTATCACCAGCTCCACTATAATTATATTGAGCAAAAGGGAAATCCCTACATGGAGTGTGTGCATTGGTACAGTTTCCATTCCTTCCACTATGATCCATTTCTAAACAATTTCATAAACTAGAATAGTTTATGAATCAAAATAAATTATTCCAAACTTTTAAAATACTTAACATAAATTAAACATTTTATGGATATATTCCATAATAATAAAAAAAGTTTTCATTAAAGAAGTATATACTCATAAAACCTACATAATGGTTTGTAAATAAAATGATAATTATCCTAAGCATATCCCTCAAGAGTGTTATAACCAAGAGTGTAGAAAGGCCTCTTGTCGTGCACCAGTCCCCATTCGAGTCTAGCTCAAAGCAGTGTTTTCCTGTTTTACCCATAGGTACATCTGTGCCAAAGCCGCCTCTACCTGATCGTATCCAGACAAGGATTTATTTCTTGGAAAAACTCACAAAATATCTAAAATACCAAAATTTAAAGAAGTTCTTCTATACTAATCCTCAAAGTCTATCTTAAGGATATGTGCTCTAATCAGATTTTACCTAAATCTAGATTCCATGGTTTGTACTAAAATTCCTCTATTACCAACTATAACAACCTAACCCCAAAAGCCCAGAGTCGTTGCATTATTTTGTATCATTGGAATGATCACAAAAGATCAATTCTCAAAACAAATATTAGTTTAGTATACTTGGAAGTACTAGATGCATTCATAATGTTTACATTACATCATAAAATGGAAAAGTAGAACAATTTTTTTTTCATAGACAACACTGAGATCCCATAAATATCCCAGAAAGTCTGTATTAATATACTTCTTCACATTCTAGGAAAAATAAAACATAGAAAATGGTGATCTCAGATGCTTAGTAAGGATAACAATATAGTTGAAACTTTCATAAATAATCGTAAACATTTAAGGAATTGTATATGACTAAAACAAAATCCTTTTAAACTTGATCTTTAAAATTATATGGAAAAGATAAAATCAAATAATTCTATTTAATTATTCACATGGATGTTCTAATAGTCGAATAATCACATGCAATATCAATAGACACTTTTATAATGATGGAATTCATAATGCCAGACTTTCATAACCACATAGTCAAGGCCTCATGCCATGACTACAAATAAGATATTTTCAAGGCCTTGTGCTCAGACACTAGTTTGTCTCATGAGACCTACTGATGCATCGAGTAGCTATATCAGGCTCCACCCATCACTTACTAAGTCCAATGCATTCCTAATATGAAAATGTTTAAACATAACATAAACATTCATATTAAAACTAGTTTACGAAATGTCAATACATTATCCATAAACCGTGAATGGTGTAAAAATAACACATCCACAGTAAAAAATATCACAATACCTTGAAGACAATATAGAAGCTTTGAATCCTATTAAATCAACTTCGAATAAGCTTAAAATCCATCAATAGATGTTGACATATATGAAATCAGAAACTTTTTTAGAGAAATAACTTTTTCTATTTAGAAAAAATTTAAAATTCATATAATTATAAAATAAAACATTTATTTTGGAAATATTATTATAAGTATGTAAGGGAAACTTTGATGATGTTATAACGACAGAAAATAGCTGCACACGCCGTATAAGTTAAAAAAACATTCTTACCTTAATTTTTTCAAAAAGGTCATAATGTACCTTGTTTGGAAAATGACGGAAAGATTCCATTCAAAACATATAAGGTCTAATAAGGGTACAAATTACATTAACACATTGTATATTAAATAGGAAAAAATTTTTGAAATACATTTTTAAGAAGCATGGATGTGGATGATAAAGAGGTCCCAGTAGATAATTACTTATAAACAACCTCGAATAATGAAGAGACTATGAAATTATCCCTTACATTATTATTTTCCTTGGTAGAGGATAGTTTAACCTCATATATAATGGTGAAATAATTGTTATTAAATCATACAAGAATCATATACATTAATATGATATCATATAGTATCTTTTAATATTTCTTTGTTAATAATATTTTAGTATTGTCGTCGTTTCGGGTGTTAACTGATTTGTTTTCCTTTATATGCTTGGTTACATAAGTAATGTTTTTTATGTATAAGATGTATCTTATTCATATTCATAAATATTTTTAAATTATTTAAACATTATTTTTAATCATATAATAAAAATTAGTTGTGAATGGATACGATGGGGAATGAATCTCATCGCGTTTGTGGAGACGGTAATCCGTACGTAGGCACGAGCAACAATATCATTCTTTTGATTTTAAAATAATATATAATTTGATGGTATATAATATATACAGAATAATTATCATGTTATATATATTATTTACCTCAATTACAGATCATTATTATACCCATACAAATAATAATGTATTGAATAACAATTACACCACGACGTGGAGACGGTAAGCCGTACATACACACGTATGGTGACAGGTCATTCAAAGGATGAATAGAATAATGAATATGGTTGTACCATATTTATAGTAACATCATAGTATATATATGTTACTGGAGTTATTATTTTATAATGGAAACAATAAAGAAATAGGAAGTGGAAGAAGAAAGGAACTTGAAAGAGGTGATGAAATATATACCTCTTCTTCGGGTTCTTCCTTTTTATTTGACCAAAATGGCTCTTTATGTTGGATTTATAACAAAAGTAATGCCTCTATAATGAAGGGAGGACAATTGAGTGGGTATGTGGGTTGAGTTTTGCCGATCCAAAAGGCTTTTATGGTGTGAATGTGAGAGAAGGGTGAGTGCCCTTTTATAAGACCGGTGAGGGTCACCTTAGGAAAAGATAAATATATTATTTTATAATAAATTTTTTTCAGTTTTTAATGGCTCAAATATATTTTATTTAATGTATAAGGTGGGGATGGGTCAATAATCACTAAACAAATAGGTTTTATATAGGTTTTTATCACCATATAAACCTTCTCTTTTAAATTTCACTCTTAGTTAAATAGTTCGACATTTACCATGTCTCTCTATATTTTTATATTATATGGTTAATAAACATACTATATACATCCAAGTGAACCACAAGTTTTTCATTAATGATAAAAATATCATTATATAATTCTTTTGGTTGATCCTTATACTTCTAGAAATATAATATCAATTAATAATATAATATTTGTTTTAAAAACTCTTTTATGTTAGTTTTGACACTATTTGGTAATTTGTTCTTTCTAAATTCATAATAGCATTATTACTTAGAATAAAATTCATCTAACCAACCCTAAAATTTCATATTACCCTTCAAAATTAGTTTAATTCATAAAAAGTCCTAAATTACATTTATTTGGATATTTATAATATCAAATATTTTAATATTTCATAAATTATGTTATTATTGCATCATCATTGTGTCATAAATAAATCAAATTATTTAATGTCTAAAAAATTTAAATAAAATACCATTATGTAGGAAATATTTTTATATTTCTAATGAATATTTATAGTCTAATTTATCTTCTGTTTAACCCTATAATAAAAATTGTTTAGTTATTAACCTCTGAATTTAACACTTTTAACTCTTATTTGAATTAAATAATAATAAATGTCCAAATATATTCCAAGTTGACCTAAAGGATCATATTTTATTCCTAAGGTTGTTTTGAATCGAATTAAATGTATCCAATAGAATTATTACATGTTTTAGGGTAATAATAATATCATTTTTACCTTTAATTACTCTATTTACTTTTAATAGTGGTTAATAAAAGTCAAAAATTACTATTCACCAATAATTATTTTCATCTCAATGAACCATATTTTAATTAATTATATTAACAGTGTCCCTTATATTTTTAAAATTAAACTCATAGATGTGGTAAAATGATGTTTTATGTTAATTTGCAAATGCTCTTAGGAGGTGTGTAAAAGACTGCCAAAAGTTCCATAAAGTTTTATATATTTCAATGATTATTTTAAACTGACTCTAATGAATTACATTGAACTTATATAGTTATTATGTATCTATTTTTACCTAAAATAAATTTAAATAAAATAAATAATTATTTAAATAAAAAGTATATTTTAGACAATAACTCAGTGTTTTTCATTATTCATCAAGAATAGAATGTTTTCAAAAAAATACCCAAAATTCACCCTAATCTAATTTCGATATTTTGAATCCGAAAATGAAATCCATTTTCAAATATAAAATTTTTCAAATTTCAAAAATTTGGTATTACTATTCATAATGGCTAGTTTGATTGGTCGCGATGTGTTAGAATCTCGAAGTTGTGTACAACGCAAACTGTTGCATTATTCAAAGGGAAATGTACCGGGGTTCCTTGGGGTATTGCACATTAAAATAAATCCAAAGGGGGGACTTTATTTATAATAGTTTGGGTCATTAAATGAATGATTCTTGATCCCACAAACTCACTCTCTAATAAATAAAAAAACTCATTTGAATGAAGATAAATAATAGATTTAGCAGAGAGAATTTCTCAATTTGGAAAAAATTGGGAGAGTAGAAATATTCAAAACATGAAACACGAGATAATTCAGGATGGCTATATCTATTAAAGTAAAATGATAATACATATCTTATAGATCCAATGAAGAGACTATAATTTATTCAACATAGAGGGTGATATTTATTTTAGTATAAAATTATAATTTTGGAGTAAAATTGTAAGAACACCATCTGAAATATGATGTTGAATTGGTGGAGAAAGATCACCTCCAACTATGATGTTTCAATATTATGAGTTCAATTTTTATATATTTCCCATTATAAATATCTATTCATATGTTATGATAAATATTGATTCATGAATTTATTAATATATTAAAAATTTTATTTTAAAACTAAATATTTAATTCCATTACCTTGGATACATAGATTATTAATCTTAGTAAAGATATTAGCCATGAATATTTTTGTATTTAAGGGGAGGGAGTGAACCATAAATTGGATGTGTAAAAAATGCATGATTAAAATTTACCTGGGATGTTTTCTATATTCATTTATTACTTTTGTGTTATTTATTTAAAATTTTATTCCTAAGGATTTTAGTGAGAGTGAATCATGTATGTGAGGATAACCATCGTAATTAATGGATGTGGTGGTAAGAGAGAACCTTCACATTTCCATCAAATTTTTGATTAAATTCAATGCAGATATTTTTATTAGGAATCTTTGAACCAATACAACTATATTTATAGGTAAAAATAGTAAATAATGATAGGATAAATCAAATATCCCTGATGATTCACAAGGAAAATGACTGAACTCATCAAATTATTGATAATTATAAACCATTCCTCATGGAACCAACCTCATCTTTATAAAATTCTACATTACAGTATTTAGAGTAGTTTAGGTTTTTATAAAATTAGTATATTGATATATTCAAAGGATTTATGTTTCTTTCCAACTATGTCAATTTCTATGATCATTTCCTATGATAAGGATCTTATAAATTAAATAGTTACATGACACTTTATTATCCCAATTTTCTATTTTTAAATTTTATATTAGGTTCACTAATTTTTTTTCATTCTCTTTTAACTTAGTTTTTAACCTGATGTATAAATATAATCGAGTCCCACATTCGTTTCTGAATTTATATTTTAAACCTATCATAGTGAATTGAAGAATAAATGAAGGAAGTCTATATCCATTGATTGGAGCATCAGAAGGAACCAATAGTATAGAAATAAAATCCTTTTATGAATATTAGTCCACTATTTTTAAACATAAATATTCAACTGGTAAATCACAAAGATTGATATCCCTATTGTCTTTGGAAGACTTGGTTCATATTAAAAAAATGAAAGTAAAACATGAAAAAAAATTATTCTCTATAAAGACCTAAAAAGACTATATTGGAACATAAAACTGTGGAGGATGACCTATATCATTAATAGAAGAAATTGTTGATATAAAAGGCCATGTGTGAAAATATATATGATAAGGAAACATAATATGTGAGACAAAGGTATAAACAATAGCATAAAAATTAAGCCTTATCTGTAATGACATGTAATATTAACATAATGAACATGGTATTATAAGATATTTGTAACATAATAAATTCTTTACAAACACAAAACATGACATAATAATGAGTAAAGGGAAACCACTATACAATATTTCATGTAGAATAATGTACCATAATAAATTAGATTTACTCTCTAATCCCATACATGACATATCATTAGACTAAAACATTAACCAATTCATTTGAGTACTATCGAGAATCACCCATAATAACATGTTCATGATCTATGTGATTGACATAAAGGAATTAAATCATAGTTCATAACATAATAATCACTTAGGATAAGATAATTGGTTTCATAATCAAACCTAATATCATAATAAAATGAAATATTACCATGAATGAATTTGAGAAATAAATATAAGGTATGTATTGAATGATAAATGGAAGGTATAATAATCTTGGTATATATTTGATATACATAAACACATTACGCATTTTAATTACATTATTTAAAGAGAGATATAAAGTGATTAAAATGGGGATTGTTGATAACATGAAGAAAAGGGTGGTTTAGAGAGATATCTTACTTCGATCCCCATTTGTCTTGTGAATTCTTTAAATTCATGAATAAGAAAATTATGTTAACTATTTAACTTATTAATTAATATTTTCAAGATTATTATTTCTTTTATTTTTTTCATTTTCATGTAATATTAAATTTCCTAATCATTATGGTTATAGTCATACATTTTTATGATGTTGGGCTTATATGTCCATATTCACCGTCAAATGTTGAATATGGTAAAAATAGTTAACATTTTATCATCTCAAAAATCATAATAATAAAATTATTGTCATATTAATACATAAATTATACTTTTAAAAACAACCATTAGTTATTGTTATGAAAAATGAACTATATTACACTCATGGACATGATATTCCATGTGTACGCAAGTGTAGCTTTTCCATTATTCAATTGTCATAATGGAAAAAAAGAATGTTTTATTTTATATTTACAAAATTATAATTATATTATAAATATAATATTATTTCTTTAAATTCACTTATGTATACCATGTATGTGATGTGGTAATAAAAAATTAATCACATCACACTGTGAAGAGGTATTACACTATACACATGAACGAAGTAATCATTATTTTATTGGATGATAAGGTAAGAAGGAATATGATATATTTACTTCCCATAATGATTAATATATGAGGATTATAATATATAAACATTAAATCCCACATCCTAAACATATATGAGAGTAAATTATATAAAAGAAGTTTCATCAGTTTCTTAGATGGTAGTACACCAAAAACATGAATTTTGGTTTCATTTCCCATTTAATGATATAAAGATGGATTTATGATAATAAATTAACATAATAACATATTATTATTTGTGATATATTCATTTTATTATTGAACCATGAATAATTATGATTTTAATGATGTGGAAGAAGAAATTATTCAAGGATTCAAGGTTGATAATGATACCTCTTCTTCGGACCAGATCATTAAAGTTATACCCAAATACTTCATAGATTAGATTTATGATCATAGAAAGTGTTATAGGATATAGAGGGTAAGTAAAGAAGATATTTTGTTAGTTATTTTCTGAGTCAATTGGTTTTGGATGTGTGACAATAATCGGATATGGGGTTTCCTTTTTTAAGGTAGGAGGAGTGGCATTCATGTAAATATCCAAAACTATTCAATAAGGTGAAGTAATGCTCAATAAAGGAACCTAAAAAATAAAAAAATAAAGTATTTGAGGAGATATAAGGTATATAAAAAATACACCAATCAAAATAAACTTTTTTTAAATAAGTTATTTTATTTTCATATTTACATTAACCCCTAGTAATCTAGTTTTAACATGAACCATTATAATAGATTCTTACTATTTTTTATATTCATTATGAAATAAAACTAGTTTTAAAATATTATATAATGTTATTTATTTTGATTAAAAATATGTAATCTATTTTAGAAAAATTTATTTCATAGAATTTTAATAATATTATTTTGAACTAAACCTACAAACCTGTCAAAAAATGTTTTTTCAATGGATTCATTTTTCATGAATAAGATGATGTTATTATGTATATATATATATAAATAAAAATTAATTTATTTTAAATTAATTATTAATGATATATAATATATATATTTCATTTAAATACTACCTCATTTCTTGTTGTTTTAATTAGTTGAAATTGAGAAATAATATCCCAGCTTAAATGATTTTTCAAAAAAATTGTTCTAAAGCCTAAAAAATAAACTTATATTCACATACAGTTTAAAGATGATTTTAAAATAATTAATTTTATTTAATAAAAATAAATATAATATATATATTTTTTAAATCATATTAAAATAATTATAGAAATTTTATGTAAATTAATTTTTTTTAAAAAAATATTAGTTTTACCAAAATATAGTATTTTTACTTTTCCCTAAAAACATATTATTACCCAAAAAATCCCATAAGTTTAAAAAAATTTAATATTGATATATTTATTTCAAAAATTATTTTTATTTCTTGAAATATCATTTCCAAAATTTAGAAAAATTATTTTAAAATATTTTCTCAATAAGAGCAAAAAAATATTTGAAGAAATTGTATTTTTTGAAGATTAAATGTATTTACAGAAAATTAAACACTTATTTCATTTGAATTTATAAATTGATTCAAACATTTATATATATTTAATTTATTTTTTTAATTCTACTGATGACTTCTAATTTAACAATAGGGTTATAATTATCGAATTTAAATAATCATTTTTTAATAATTCATTATGTTCCATATATTATCAAACATTTTTTTTACTTTTAAAAACTTGATGTGTCACATATATAATTATACCCATTAAATAATTATTTAATTTTGTTCTACATATCAAGTTGAAAATATTTAGGGTAATTATACATCATTTTTTCTTCCAACTCCTATGTCTCCAATTCATTTTTATAATTATTCCATAGAACATTGACCATGTTAGTTGTCTTGTTGCATAGATATTTATATCTATGGTCCAAGATACTCACCAAATACTCCTAATAAGATAGATAATTTTCCATCTATACCACCTAAAAATTTATTACTTGTGAGGGATCATGTATCTATTTTCTCATTAGGGATACATGGAATATGTCTTATACTTGAGAAATGGTCTGTGGGAGTGCTAGTTGAAAATCCATGAATCTGATGAGAATAGAAATTTAAAGGGGGTTAGTATACCTAGGGATTAGCTATAACTTATTTTAAAATCATATATCTATCTTTAATGGAGATATGTGGAGAAACACATTTTCTCAATTCTAATACACTAAGTATCAATTATAATTTATTGAAAATATCTTTTGTCAACTCTGTATAGTCTTGATGTGTTGTTAAAGGGTCTTGATATTTTCGGAAATTTCCAACACAGTTTCATGACACAATATATTCTTTTCACCAACATTTTCACAACACACTTTTTTTATATATTTCTTTGCATATGTAGTTTCAAATGAATTCAATTAGATGCTTGAGTGGGAGTTGTTGATGTATGAGAATTTGACTCAAGGAATATTTTGATCCAACCCTTATTTAATGTCAATATATCATTATATCATTATATCTTCCAGTGATTCAATATTCTTCTTTGATTAGATATTGGGTTGGGGTGATAATTAATACTGATGTTCAACTTAGTATTTAAATAAATTTTTTCTCTTCAAGAACGTCGAAGTAAATCTTAGATATCGTCCAAATATTATGTATAGTGGTTTTCAATGCAGTCTCTCCACCAATCATATGTATATCATTTCATGTTTATTTATTTAGGAGTCCCCTCAAATTTCAATGAAGTGATAAATCATTGTGACATAATCCTCTACAACCCATATGTAATTGTATACTCTTTATGTAATGGGAAGACCCATGAAAAAGTATATAGTGATGTTTTACCATTTATATTTATATATGGGTAATGTTTGAAATATACCCTTATAATTTTACCTTCAACCTTTACATGTTTACATAGTAGACACTTTTATGTATATTATATGATCTTTTTATTTGTATTATCCCACCTATTGTTCTATTAAACATTTATATACATCTTCATTATACCCTAGTGGATAGATAAATATGATCAATCTAAATTATTCAATAGATCATTCTTTGCCTAAATATTCTATTAAACACAAATTTGGGACAAAAATCTTAGAACTCCTTTATCAATTTTAATCTCCAAGGATTTACCTTTTCTTATGGCATACACGTTCTTCTATATTTCCCCATCATGATTTTGGGTATCCTTTAAATTCGACAAAAGGGATGTTTGAGCATTCAATTTATAATTTAATAAGGATGTTCTTTCATTTTTTTTATTCCCAATTCCAACCATTGAATGTCTAAGAATGTTGGATCCTTATCAATAGTCATTTGTGATAAGTATGTTATATACTTTATAATTAAATCATATTCCACTTTTTTTATTTCCTAGGATGGTAATAGATTTATCATTAATGGTACTTGATTAACTCTAACCATCTATTTAGGTTCATAATAAACTTCTTCTTTGTGAATATATATTTGAGATTCATATTCTCAATATATATTTCGCAATTCTCCCTATATATATAATTTCATCATATTTTCAAAGAAAGTATCACTACATCTTACTCCATATAAATATTGGGTTTGTCATTATCATGAAAATGTAACATTCTTCAGGTTTTGGGAATAAATTCATAATCCTACATAATTATAATCATATGTCATTTATTATAGAATCATTGTATACCTAAAAAATATATCCACTTGAGGGTAGTTTGAGGACTGTTGTAATGGTAACCCTCTTTTTATTCTCCTTAAATATCACTTTTAATTCTCTAGTTTAGAAAAAACATTACTCCCTTGCATATTGTATTGGATAGTTGGTTTGAAAATTTTATGAATTTTATCACCAATCAACAATAATATCTAGTTATTACAAGGAAATTATAGATATGTGTTATTGATGTTGTTTTAATATAGTTCTCAATAAAAATTATCTTAGAAGGTTCCACATGTATCTCTTTTATGGGGATAATATCACCCAATAATGATACTTCCTTTATCTATAAATCAAATTTACTATAACTTTCATATAACATCTCCTCCATCAAATATTTCAAAATGGTATCTAGATTCTCCTCTTTCTCCTCCTTTATTTTAGAATAAATAATATTATCATCTATAAAATATTCCACAAATTTGTGGAGGTAATCTCAAAATACTCAACTCATTGATTACATAAATATGTATCTAGGATTAGTGATTATAAAATGTATCACTATGAACTCATAGTATCCATCCCTTGTCGAAATTCAGTTTTTGGAATATCTACTTACTTTACCCTTAATTTGTGATATCCTGATGGAATTTCCACCTTAGAGAAAAACTAAGCCCCTCATAATTGTTCAAACAATTCATATATACATGGAAGGGGATAATTTTTCTTTATTGTGATTTTTCTAAGTTCACAAAAAAATTTATATGCACATTGAATGATCCAACTTCTTGATGAGGAGGATTGGTTAACCTAACAGTGAAGAATTAAAGCATATAAAACCATTTTATATACTATCTATTAACTTCTTCATCAACTCTTTTTACTCAAAAGTTCCCATTATATATGTACATTTCAATATGGGTAGTGATATTGGTATAATTTAGATGGAGAAAATAAGGTATTGATTTAGAGGAAGATCAGGAAACACTTTCAGGAATACATCAGAATAATCCCTCACAAAGGTAATGTATTCAGTCAATATTATCTCTTTTTTCTCAATAATATGGACTAGATATTCTTACTCATGAAGAATTAATATACATTTCTGAATAGAATGTTCTATTGGAGATTTATCTTCATAATTTCACTTGTATAGAATCATAGGATGGCATGGGATGTGGAGAGTGATCTCGTTCTCTTGATATTTGATGTTTGATTTATATATGAATATCAAATAAATTCCAAAAATATCATCAAACTCCTCGAATGGAATTAATATGATATTTTATGAATATTAAGTCCAAAAACATTATTAGAGACCAGTAACATAGTTTGGATACAACGATCACTCCATTTTTTCCATGCAGATAGATCAACCCCCATGTTTTGAGGTGGTTCTTGAATAGTTCTACTATACATTCAAGATAGTAAATAATTTAAATAACCAAAATCAAAAATTAAATTCACTATTCATGAATGAATAACTAGAGAACATAACAATACATTTTTTGACATCAAAATTAGTGTTAGTAATAACTTATTCTCTTCTTTTATCCATATTTCTTAGATGTTGTTATCATTGATTTTATCTAACTACCCTTTCATTATTTAATTGGATTTCATATTCCCTATGATCCTTGATATTGAAAAAATACACCACGGGCTGAGTGATGGTATACTAATTATTTAATTCATCTACAGTAATTTTTTTCATCAATTCCCTCTATAAATTTTCAGCCTAATTACCCTCTTTTCAAAATTATAATCATATCCATGTTACTAATAGATACTTTAAAATATACTTATTCCCACACATTTGAAAATTTTGATGTTGGGGTTTTATACCTACATGGGATTTATATATAAATTCCCCCCAAGAAAACCTCATTTTGCACATTTTGATTCTAGTCCTATAAGACCACTGAGAGTCATTGGTCATCATCTCAACTTTTAGGGAATAATGAACAATATCTTCGTATTTAAGAAATTCTCAAATCACTAAATATCTGTAAAAAAAGTATTTAATCCCATAAGAAAAATATACACCATAAATTTTTTGTTTTTTAAAATGTTAGGGGCATACCATGAAAGTCTTGTGAAATTTTCCTAATATGTACAAATAGACTCATCATTGTTTTTTATTCAAAGTGAGGAACTCTCTCCCCATTTTAAGATAGAGTGTTTTGGGAAAATACCTGTTGAAAAATATTATCTTTATGTCATCCCATTCCATGGAATCATTATATTATTTAGGATTGTTTTTGTAATAAATATCCACCATTGATCCAATTCTCCCTAAAATTAATAAATAGGAATAAAAACATTCTCTTTATCTTATAATTGGAGGGTACAAAATATCTTCTTAGTGGAATTAATATATTATTCCATAATTTGGGGATCAAAATATCTTCAAAATAGTGCAATCAATTGTCTCGTAAAATACTTGACAGCAGCAAGATATTTCTTCTGAGTAGTATTATTGTAAGACGATTCATATAATTATTCATAACTTTATCTCAATAAACTATCATTTCTATAAAGTTTTCTTCTCATGCACTAATAATATTATTGAATATTAATGAATAAATCATCACATTTCATATCATGTAGGTTTTTATGTGGATTCTTCTATTTATAAAAATTAACTATAATTATAAAAAGAAGATGATAAATTACTAACTAATTAAGGTACATAAGGGAAATATATAAACATAGGTGGAATAAATAATAAATTATAAGTATATCCTGACATATAAATCCTTTTTATTCAATCTAGATTGTCTATAGTGATTCCCCAATTAGGATTTATAACTAAAAATATTATAAAGTCCTTCATAATGATTCATAATTTTTTTTAATTTATATATCAAATCCTCTAATTTTATCAAACCAAGTGTATAACAAGTCCCATCATCATTCCCAAAGTGATGATAGAGTCAATATCAATGTGGCAGTTTCATATTTATTACCAAAAGTCCTAAAATTTTAAGAGACAAATCCACATGTATTATAAATTCATGGATATAATTTCTTAGAATCCAATCACTGTCTTTCACCAATATTCCAGGTTACTATTCTATATTGATAATTATCTGTTGTAATATCATTTGGATTAGCCATTAATTTATGACTAATATTTTCTCAACATAGTTTAAAAGGATAAATAAACCTTTTATATGATATTAAATATAGATACCAAATAATTTTACATATATTAGTATATTATTTTTAATCCTAAATATTCAACTAATAAATCCTAGAGATCATTAGGCCCAGATTCTTTAGAATACTTAGTTCATATTACAATAAAAGTAAACCAAAACATAAAATTCACATTCCATTATCCATAATGAGGTAATAAATACATATTATATCCAAAAATTCAAAAGGATGTCATGGGGAATACATTAAAAAATTGGGTGAGATAAAAATCCAAATAAGGGAGTAAAAATAAAAATAAAACATAACATGTCATCCAGACTTATAGAATGATATCAAGAAAGAGGAGGGTAATGAGTAATATATCGAATCATAACCTGAGGAAAATTTCATCATAATATCATGGTCACATAAGAAATTTCACATAAACACAAAACATGAAATAAACTTGAGTCAATGCTAATAGCCAAGACAATATCACATTGAAGACAATGTCCCATAAGGGATTAGGTTTACTGTATATTATCATACACGATGTCTCATGAGACTAAAATCTTACACAATTAATGGGAGTGATATTGTTAGTTCACCCATAATAATATATTCCCAATCTATGTTTCCACTTAAAATAATTAAATCATTAATAATAACATAATAATTATAAATGGGAGGAAATTTTTTTAATAATCCCAACTCATATCCTAATAAAATACAATTTCATCATGATGGAATTTCGGAAATAAATATAAGGAGTGTATTACCTCTTAAAATAAGGAATAATAAGCTAGTTATATATTTGAGAGACATATAAATAGATTATATATGGATTACATAACGTTTTATGGAGATAAAGATATTGAGTTACATAGGGATTTTCCATACCCAAAAGAAAAGGTAGGATTATATTGGACCAGTGTAATATCTGTCAATGGACCAAGATAATCCAGAGCTCCAACAATCGGGTTACTAGGATCTTAACTCATCCACTCAACTAGGCTGAGTATCATGGATATCTCCCAAAGCCACCTGGGGATTTATTTCTCCTCTGTTGTGAATCAAATCAAGGTAAGACTAGCATTTAACCAACCATGGAGCTACTAAAACCACAATTTATTTCCCAAACACTATAAATATGAAACCACTCAATCAATTTTTTGAATTAAAATACATTATAAAATAAATTAAAACTATTTCCAAAATAATTTAAAACACCACTTTCATGTTCACCATGCCAAATATGCCTTTATATTTCAAATCAGATTCCATTTCTGATTCCACTTCAAGACAAAGTGAAAATTCATGGCGTACATAAAGATGTCAAGTGGTATTTCAAAATCATTTAGAAACCAACAATTTTTTATAAGGTACCAAATGGGATATAAATCCGTAAAAAAATAATTGAAACCAATTTTGAGTCTTATAGACAAATGGTCAATTATTAATGTACCAATAGATTCAATAATAAATGCAGGATGAGGGTTAAGTGTTTTAAATATGGGTTTTTAAGTTGAGCTAGCTCATCCACGACCATAATCATTTGTGATCTCATCCATGTATATTCCCCATGCACACATGGATATTCCCACATCCAATGGAACACCATATGTTTCCATCAAATTTATCAAACATGTCATTGAAGAAACCACATATACTCTACCACAAACACACAATCCATACATAAGTGAAAAACTATAAAAATCACCACAAACCATTCATAGGTATCATATAAAAAAAGTCACATCATTAAAACATAACCAATCATAACACATGCTAAAGAAACATATTTTCATCTTAATGGGATATTTGGAATTTAATCAAACATGTTCATTGTAAATATACAAAATCATATTTAAAGAACCTCTTCGAAAACCATTATTAAAAAATTCCACCGACACAAAATCACTACAAAAAACCAAACAAACACATTACAATCTGGTAAAATACATTTTTAAATTATTTAAGAATACACAAGAATCAAATAGAATGAATCAAAAAATGAAATAGACAAAAATAAAAAACTCAAAGATGTTTGAAAGCAATGAAACTCGGGGAGAAAGAATATCCAAGACCAATAAAATATCTACACACCATAATATTCATGAAATAAAATAATACACCAAGCCTAAATCTTAATGTTCATCTAATAGGGAAACCATTCCAAGAGAGACTAAGATATCTAGAGAGAAGGGAAATGGGAATATGAAAATGAATAAAAAGCAAATAAGTCATACCTTAGAACTGTCAGTGGAATTAAAATGGAATATGGGTAAAGGAGGTGGAGCTTGGAGGGCCCCCTAGTGTTACTAGGTCAAACAAGGTAGAGGAATCCTAAAATGGGGTTAAAAAGAAAGAGTGGGAAAAAAGGAATTTCAAATTATTAGGAAATAGGGATTCTCGTATGGTTTTTCCACAAGGTTTGCAAAAATTTGACAAACTGTGTGGTATCCACTATATAAAGTAATAGAAACAAATGAATGGTTACTGCATTGATTCCCAAACCGAGTGAATCCCAAGCTCCATACTCCTTGACACAATAATAGATGGTATAGTTACCTGGGAAAAGCTGTACTATTTTCCCAAATCATGCGCTAATAGTGAAAAGTACAAAATCTCCCCAATCAATTACAAAAAAATGTGGTTTACTTGGAAACTCAACAAAATATATACCTCAAAAAGAGAAGAATAAAAAAATCTATTTAGGTTTACACGAAATTCCTTCCATGTATGGTTTCATCATATAAGAATTGACTATAAGATATCATACTAGAAGTAATTAATGGATTTGTTCAGGTATTATTCCATTAAAATGGTTCTTTAATTATAAATAATTGAGGATATGATGTTCCCTTATATATTTTGGGGAAGGGCCACGTTTTGAATTTTAAAAAAATTAAAATTAAAAGAAATTAATTTCCAGGGGAAATGATCCAAAATGATATAATTGGAATATATTATTATAATGGGTTAAAATATTATCATCAAATAAATTTTTTACGTGTTTATATCTGGTTTGTAATATTTTCTCATTGTTTTAACCCATTTTGACCCTTTATAACTACTACCAAGATAAAATAAATTAAATTTTTAGGGATAAAAATAGTTACTATAAAAGAAAATTTTTATATAAATTGGTCTATAAATGCTATTTTCAAATATATTCCATTCACTTGACCGAATATAATATTTTTACTAATTTTCTATTATTTAATAAAATATTATTTGTTTTAAAATATCATCAATGTCATTTTTTGAGCCATCCATTTGATTTTAAATTAAAAAATAGATATAATAGAATTAGAATAAATTCTATTAAAAATATTTATAATTTTTTACTTACATAATAAATTCTAGTAACATAATAATTAATTCAAATTATATTTCATTTAAGAATTTTTAAATCATTTAGTTTATTTTCCTATTAATTGAAAAAATATAGTGTCAACATTGAATTGGAATTTAAAATAATTATATAATCAATAACAATTATAAATAAATAAACATCATGATGTAAAATTCATTATTATCAAAATAATCTTTAATATTAATTAAAATATTATTCTTATCCTATTGTGAACATATAATTTAAATTTAAAATAAAGAGATTGAAATTTTGACCTTTTCATTAATTAAAGAGTTATACCGGTCACATTTATGGAAATGTGTCCCATAAAAATAAATTTAGAATAAAAGGTGACATGGGTCGAAATACATTATTCTAATAAGATTGAAAATGAAAAAAGTGTGGGATTCTTAGTTAATTTTAAACATGGTTAACCTGATTGACCCCATTACTATGGTGATGGATTTTTATTTAGGATCATTTTCCCCTCTCTTACATCTCAAGGAAACCCCCTAGCCCATCTTAATAAAATAAAAAAATAGGAAAAGGAAAACACATATTAGAAGAAGAAGGATTAATAAATTAATTTGAATTTAGTTCTACCTATAAAAATTGATAGAATGATAAAATTCTCCCTATAAAATTTATTTCTTCCCCCAACATTTTATATTTATGAAGTAAGATCCATAAATTGTTGAGACCACTTATCCATCATTAAATGCATCTTCTTTCAATTATTTTGAGAATTATAACAAGGTCTCCATAAAACTTGAATAAATTTTATAGACATACCATGTATAAACATAAATTGAAAATATACCACATGAAGAGGTTTATCTATCATAGAAATATCTAGTTCAATATTAAAGTAATTTTGATCCAAAAAAGATGATTTTTTGGGTTGATACTTCTTAAGATGGGACACATGCAATTAGTTGATGATTGAAGACAACTAATATGGTAAATCAATGAAATTTTGTACCTTCCTAGTCCAATTTCTAATCTAAAATTGACCAGCTACCATGCAGTGATATTTTATTATTATAGATTCATTAATTACCCCAATGGTGAAATTATTTTAAGAATAGTTCTTAACTGTCTGGAAAATTCAAAATGATTATGTTAGTGATTTTTAGAAGACTTATAATAGTTTTGATGGATCCCCAACTTTTGATGAATTGTATTATCATTTATTGTTTTTTCTAAACAAATATTAGTCTTATCTTGGAAGATTCACTAACATCATACAAAAGTGTAAGAGTGTTAGAGTGAATCCGATATAATTCTACAAAATCATTAATATTGATGGATGATTGGTATCTATTATAAAAATAAAATATGACAGAATCCAAATATATATCGAAGGAACCTATAAATTAGAAGTCATGGGCCTAGGGAATACCTTTAAGAAATTAGATATCCCATTATATCTTCCCATCCATATTAGTTTGACATATTATTCTCATCTTGAACCGAATTCACATAGCCTCTTTAAAACCCTTTCAAAAGTAAGAGGTTAATTAAGGGTCCCTATATATGAAAATGTTCATTAGAGTCTCGTAAACCCATGTGATCAATTTAATTAACAAATTTCTCAATTCTTTCAAAATATTGGTTAAAGTAATTGTTATTAAATGATATGACTCGGTTAATCTGTCATTACCACTCAATTGGAGAACATAACTGGGGGAGTTCAAGGAGTAACAATAATTAAATCAATTGATATCTCATTCCGTATAAATAATTTTATGGAGATATGTACAAGAATACTAAAAATATTTTATGGTTTATCCTTCAACTATTAAGAAGTTTAGCCTCAATATATATATTTTTTATTATCCCATTCTATACAGAGCCACCACAAAAAAAACACTTCATGTAATAAAACATCTTTGTACTAATAGGGTTGGAAACCCATAAACAATAATAAAAATATCCCAACATATCCTTCCTCATAGTTATTTGGAACAATATAATTGTTTTTAAAGGAACAAATAACTTACAAGGAGATATAGAATATACTAATAGAGTCCCCAAAATTTAAATTATATAACTTATATTGAATATCATTATCTTTCTACTTCTCTTGGAGAATCAAATAAAGGATAGAGGATGTAGAATTAACACTTTCAAGAAAATTATAATACCCATCCTTCCTGAATCTCAAGGGAATATGACAAATTATTCCCACAAATTCCATTCATCTTTTCCTTTCTTTACCGGCTAAGATGGAAAATTTCAACTAACAACGTTGACAACCACATTTCAATTTCTCATGTTCGAGGAAATGTAAAACAAAAATTATTGATTCTATTCCAGAAATAATTTATATTATAGGTTTAGTTATTTTTGAGAAAATATGTAATAAAAAAATTTAAGGTTGTTGTAAATCATAAAATTCCCCTAAAAATTAAAATTTTTCCAACATTTAATGAAATTTACAATAGTTGTGATTTCCATATCATTAGTGGGATAATTCCTCTCATGAGGCCTATGATAATGTGATCCATAATCCACCATGTGATCTACTTAAAAAATTATCTAGCCCAATGCTTCACCAAAAGAATCAAAATAATCCATGTATCCTTATAAATTCTCTTATGGTGTTAGAATCACTTTTGAGTTCCAATTACACTTTAATTCATCAAAGGATTACATAAACATTGAATACAATAAAAACATCACTCCCTTCTTGGTGAGAGACATCAAAAGAAATGAATATTTGGATAAACCCTTTAAAAGTTATTGATAATATCATGCAAAACCCAAAAAATATTCAAATATCAAATAAATTTATAATTTAATACCAAGACATTATGGTCATAAATTTATTAGGATAAATTAAGATACCATGTTTCAATATCTCTTGTCTAAATAATTTATCCACTTGGATACAAATCTAGAATTTTGATAACTTTTCATATAAGTTTTGTTACTTCAATAACACTATGACATAATAAAGTGATACACATGAACATCCTTTTGGGTTGAGTATTCAAAAATATCATCCAAAAATACCATGTAAAACATGTAAAGATTATGGTGAAATACCATGATTATTAGTATGTTGAAGACTAATGGATAATTATTTTGGAAAATTGGTATCAAAAGATACTAAAAATAAAAATACCTACATTTTATTATAGTATTTAGGTTATTTAACTCTCTAATTATATGATGGTGGAGTAAATACTTTTGATCCATAATAAATAACCACATTTCCCATTTCGAATATTCAAAAATGTCATCAATTGAAGGTAAGGGATATTTATTTTTGGCTATTGCTGAGTTTATATTTTAATAAATAATTAATAAGTGGAGACTCACTTCAGAATTCCTATCAAAGAGAACATGAGATTCCCAAGGTGAAACATTCATTACTATAAATACCTTTCATCTCAAATAATCAAACTAAATCTTCATCCAAACAATAAGATGTAACCAATATCGGTTGATTTTCCATCCCTAGGTTAATTGAGAAAACAACTTACCTCGATGAATTTAATCATCAATGTCTTTTCTTTTCATTGAAAAATCAATGAATACCAAAGGAAAATCAACACTAAATTATTCCTATACAAGTTCAACACATAGAAAGGAATCAAATAACTAATCTTTGTAAGTGATGTTTTTTCTCAACTAAACTGCACATCCCGTTATCCTTTATACACATAGGAATTAGTATTAAGAGTAGTAAGGGACACCCACCAATGAAATTTTTTTATTAAATATATATGATAAATCATCCAATACATACAAATAATTACATTAAATAGATCCGTGTTCAATAATAAAAAAACAATCTATCTTAATGTTTTCCATAATTGAAGACTATGGGGGGAATCAGAAACTAAAATCCTTCTCCTTTCATAGATTCAACACTAATTCCATAACGAATGTTATTAATTTTATTTTATTTTTAATATATCTACAATAAATGTAGATAAGAAAAATTAAGAGGCACTTGTATTAAATAAATAGGTTAATATTGTAAATGTACCTGTGATAGAACCTATTACAGTTGTAAGACATGTATCATATTATATGGGAGACTCTTCCATGACATGTAACAACTTTTTTTGGAGGCCTAGGACTGGAAGATAGTTTTTCATGAATTATCTAGATTTTTTATATTTTATTGGAATTAATGATTCTATAATAGGTTATAGAGAATTAAAATATGAAAAAACTTCTACAAGTGAGAATTGTATCCTTATGAGCTATAGTCCATTGATGGTATGGATGAAAATTACTTCATGTAACCTTTATGGACACATAGGTAACATGTCAATCCACTCACCACTAATGATTCTTCTAGAAAGGTATTTTGTCAATAATTTTATTTATCTAAAAAACACACTCAGATACATCTTTCCATTAAAGGAACCATTGAAAATATATTTGGAGGTAGTATGAACTCTGGTCAACCCTAAATTTCCATCCAACTCTAACACCAACATCAATACCTGATCCTCTCATCACGAATATGTATAAATCATAAGCATGAATACTTGATAAATGATAATTTGTTAAAGAACAACATAAAACCTCTGATCCTTCATCTACACATTAAACACATCCTAAGTGAAAACATAGCAAGCATGGTGAAGTTAAAAGCATATTTCATCATTGTAAAATTTTTTTCTTAATGGTGTGGAAATCCTTTTATTTCACAAAGGTAATTGAATCAAGGTATAATTTTTTTAAAAATATGGATCAAAATTAATTTACCTCTAAGATATCAATATTTTATTATAGAACAACTGATTCCCAATACCTTCTAATTTGGAATTTTTCTTGAAGATAGAAATCATGACCTTGATATAATCCAGGGCCTTCGGGAATTAAAATTGCCATTTAATATTTCCTATTTAATACTATACCTCCTAGGAATATTATATCCCTTTTATGTAAGCTCATTTTTTAAAAATAAAATACTTGGATGAATTCATATCCTTACCCATTCAATTTTCCTCCAATACATCCTAAATAGGGTAAGGTTCCACCCCTTGGTCCATAGTGTATACATGGTGCACAACTAATTTGATGATATTCTGATCAACTGATTGGTTTGATGACTGTGGTTCCCCATTTCACCCTCCTGATAATTCACTAGATGTCTCTTATTAGTCATGGTACAAAACATCAATAAAAAAACATTCACAATAACATGATATCCATGAATCACTTCGAACATAAAATAATTATATTCAACCATAATTTTAAATATACATTGAAAAAATACGGATTTGGATTAATGAAAACCCATTCCAAAAAGAAATATTTCTTGACCACCCATGGTAAATTAATGTTCTTCATAATGAGAGATTGATAGACACAGACAAGAGACATAATACTTTAGTAAAATTATTTCTACCCAAAAATCCCAAATAATATACATAAAATGGAAATATATGAACCTAAATCATATATAATTTTTTTTACAAAACCAACATTAATTACACAACTAACCAAAACATAAGTTGGTCCGAAAAATGTTTAAATATAGTTCTTGATCTCCGTGACTTGGTGATGTGTTCTGGGATATCAAAAAATCACTTTTGGGAAAGATTTTTCCACAAAATAAAAAAAAATATTTATATAAAAAGAATAGGACAGTTTTGGTATTCTAAAATAATTGTTAAATGAAAAATTTGTAAAATTAATACAAATACATCTATAAAATCCCAAATAATAAAATAAGTACAACTAAATAAAGAAAATATGTCTACATGGATTTTCATCACCTCTCGAATCCCACACCCTACTAACAAAAAAACCCTCTAGCACCTAGTGGTACCATTCCCTTACCTGCATCTGAAAAAATTATATCTACACACACATAAAGGTGGATTCATGGAGTGATGATAACAATTATAATAGGATACCATGTATTTTTTTATGATAAATGTTTATAATATAACCCAATTACGTTCTAGTAAATAAAGACACTGAATTAGATGTGATATTACACAGTTAAATATAAATCATGAAAAATCACCCTTTTAGAAATTGTATAAAATATATCAATGAGACTAAGATTCATAAAAGTTATATCAACATCTTAATTGATCATTTAATAAATAACTATAGGTAAAACATTTCCTTAGGGTAACATTATGTCTAAGTTAGTGGGGATCCTTATATAATTCACATGATTAGTAGGCCACCTATTGTGGACATTACCCTACAATAATTGGTCTATGGGAAATATATTAATCTTGATATTTTATTCTTTCCAAAAATTTGGTTATCTAGTGCTCACATAACCTTAGTAGAACCATACTAGGGGTTAGAGTTCATCCACATGGATAGATTCTGATATCATCAATGATCATTTATGTGATTACCATATTAGAATCATTCAAAGATATCTTTATGGTTGAATCCATATAAATCATGATTTAAAACCATTTTACATAACAACACTAAATGGGTAAATCCATTTTCAAAACATTAACAAAAAAACACCATCTTATCAAAATGTTTTTCATTAATTTGACCAATTTTATTAAGAAATATCAAATTGTCAGAATCCAATATTTGTATGATAAACCTTATTCATGGAACTACCTACATTGAAATACTTAGAATATAACCCCCCAAATATAAACCAAAACCCAAGATGAACTGAACAGTCATGGAATTAATTAATTTCCATAACCCTGAATTCCCAATAAAGTGTCTAAAAATTACAAGTTTTTGAAACATTAGAGATGAAAAAACCACAAATACATGATTGTTCTATAAATAATATGATGAGTCATGTAGGTACAAAAAAATTATCATCATTGTATTTGTAAATCCATAGTGAGAAATAAGATGGATACAAAGAATAAAGATATCCAAACATAAATAAGAGTTAGACATTATAATAGATGATAATGGATTCATTTATTACATTGATATGCCAAGGACTCGTGTTGGGAGAGACAATGATTTCCATGGAGATCCAAAAAGTTCATATCGGTCATATTTACATTGTGGGGGGGGGATTATGAAATAAAATGGGTTTTTTAGTTGGAAGATGATAGTTAGACCCTTAAAAAATTGGTACAAATCAACCCCGCCATCTATCCTCTATCAATTTATCAGCTAGCTGATGGAACTTTTGATGATCAATGGTAACTAGCCTGTAGAACACTGGGAAACCACTAGGGAGTCTGTAGCTACATCAAAATATTTTAGCCACTACCAACCCCAATCAGTAGGTCATTAGATCTCACCAGCTAGCTCTTTTCCTACATTAATCCTTATTGGAATCTAGTTTACATCCACATGATTAAACCTCTTGAGGCATATCTCGAACACCTTATAAACAAAAGAACCACTATAAAAACATATATAAAAAAATATGGAATAAAATTAAATGGGTTGTTGTTAGTTCCAAAACTAATTGGAAGAATTTTACTCCCAAAGTTCAAAAAATTAAGTTTATGTGTTGAAAGAGGCTTGAAGAGAGTGATGGAGGATGAGCCTCTTTATTAACATGCATTTAAATATTAAAGAGTTTCTATATAGCGATACTCTAATAGCCGCAACTATTACATACCCACTCCTTGAGAGGGTGTGATAGAGTATGTTTTCCAGCATATATTGGCTGGTTATGAGGTAATGTATATATGGTAGGGTGTCTCCCCATTATTAATCATCATATTATGTTAGTATTTTTTCTATATTTGTTTGAGTTATGGTCCTCTCAAGAATTTCTTTGGAGATAATATAGTACTCAGGAACCATGAGATGTATTGTTCACCTAATTCTTACTTATATGTACCATGATATTTTTAGGATGTACTAGTGTATTGGGATGAATAAATATATTGAAAAGATCATCACTAGATGTTATACATGTCAATGTGTGAAGGTTAACTACCAAATACCCACCGGTTATCTTATTAAATTTCTTATTATCAATTGTAAGTTGGATAATATAATGATTTATTTTATGAAGAGGTTACTGCACTCACCTTGAGGAAAAAAGTATGTTATGGATTATTACTGATCGCTTGATTTTTTTTAGTAATAAATATCACATCAAAGATACCCATTGTTTTTGATAATTTGGTCTCATTGTATGTAATTCATATAGTACATTAACTAGTTGTTCTAAATAATACTATTTTAGATTAAGAATCTTGATTCACATCACCAATTCGGTACTAGAAGTTTCTTTTTACTGAGGAGTATTTGAGCACAACATACCTCCCTAAAAAATATAGGAAATATGAACATTTTTTTTGTTTTTATAAGACTTGTTATATTAACCAAGACTCCATTATATAATTTGAACACTATATACAAACATAATTACCTCATGCACAGTCTAAAGATCCATTATTCTTGAAAATATTTAAAAAACTAATTTTAGTGTTAATTTACACAAATTAAAATAATTTTTATATTTTTATTTTCAACATTATTTTAAAATTAGTTTTTGTGATTTTTTTGTAATAATGCATTTTTAAGTGAATAGTGAAAAATAAAATTTCTTCCAAAATAGGTAATTTCTTGATTTTACAAAAAATAAATAGAATTTTAAAAAACTTTTTAATTGATCACATATATATTTAATATGTAAAATTTTAAATATGGTAAATAATCTATTGAATTTAGAAAAAAATGAAATTCATTTCAAGTACATAATTAATATTTTCCAATAAAATAATGTGGTCATTTATTTTAATATAATATTATTTTGGAAAAATTTGGTTTTTGGAAACTTTGAAAGCTACATAAAATTAATAATAATAAAATTTATATCATTAAAATCAATGACATTGAGAATTTTACCAAAAAAATAATATTAAACATACAAAACACTTTTTTAGAAAATGATGTTAATATATTACGTGTGCTTATATTAAAACGTATTATTATTATGTATATAAATTTTAAATAATATAATGTATTTAATATTTTTCAATAATATCTCCAAATAATATAATGAGATCCATTTTATTTTTAGTGATACAAAAATGAATTACTTATTAGAAAATCAAGTTAGTACAGTAAAATAAAAATCTTAAAAGATAAAGAAATATGGGTAAATACCTTAAAACAAGTTGAAAACATGGTCATAATTGAGTTAAAAATATCATATCAATCAAATATCATTCCCCAAAAAATTATTATTTATCATTAGTGCCACATTACATGTAAAACATGTTCTCTCTTTATATTAAGTTGAAATATTTAAAAAAAATTCATTCTCACCCACTCAAAAAAGGGGACTCTTACAAAACCTTCAACACCACCCCAAAAAATTACTTTCCAAATGAAAATGTTTTATTATTATATTTAAAATAATCAAATTTTACCAAATTATAATTTTATTGAGAAGAGATTATCATAATCCCTACCTTTCCATGGATTCCTCCAAGGGAATGGACAAGTCATAAATGTGAGTACAAATTTAAACTAATTTACTTTCATTTCTATTTTTCATTTCAAAATATAATTTTCTCATTCCTATATAATTAAATTAGTAATATTTTTATTGTGAATTGTTTTATTATAAGGTCATAATTATTAACCCCATTTCCCATTTTCAATGAAGGAAAAGAAAATGAAATTTTTTTGTTTCCGGACTATCTCTTCCAAAATGTATCCTGTTTCATATTCTGTAACCACATTTAATGAAAGTTTATAATTATGAATTAAATAAATAACTATGATATTTATATTATATATTTGATTTCGATATGATAAAATTTATTATACATTTAACCTAGTCATTGGTAAATGAAATAATCAAAAATGGGTATTTGTGGACTACTCCATCCATAGAGCTATTGATTTCTATATTTATTTTAATCAACTCCTTACATGTATAGTGATAATAATAGTTTTAATGGAATAATGTTTTGTTTAATAAATTATCATAGTTCTATAAATAAAAAAGTGAAAACTAATTAATAATATTTGGAATAAAAAGTCATAGTAAATTCAACCATCCAAATGGGAATTATAAAAGACAAAATGATTTCTTTGTACTATGAAATAAAATCATATAGGTTATATTAATCTTCTAATTCATTAAAATTATGATATATAACACTAAAATGAACTCAAATAAATTATTATAGTTTTTATAGTAATTTAAAAATAAATCACTAAATAAAAATCCATTAACTATGGTATGTTCTTGTTTAGTATCGTTTTACCATCTACTTGAACAATATAAAAATTTATATCACTGATAACTATAGGAATTTAAATTATAGAAATATATTATAAATATAAGTAAATTAGTATTTGATTATTTTTCTCATGTGTTAAAATTAATATAAAATGTATTAGTTAATATATTAATGTCTATTTTTTAAAAAATCATTAAATCATGTTCACCATCAATTTCATCTTCATGGACCATTACAAAATATACAGTAAATAAAATTATCACATTAGAAATAACTATAAAATATAAACTATAGTAACTTCTATTATATGAGACTAATGAAATTTTTAATAAGAACAAATTTTATGGGAATGAATACAGTTCAGAAATTGGTGATGAAGATAGTAATTTTTTATATCTGAGATTATATAAGATTTTGATAATTGGGAATAAAATGAATTGATTTTTTCTCTAAATTTTAATCTCCTCATAACAGGATCATGATATTCACAGTGTTTTCAATTTTATGGTGTTCTCACTACCCCTTTTATATTTTATATCACAATTGTATCATCATTAATGGTATTTAATTATCTTTTTGAAATTATATCTTTCACAGGATTTTGATTGAGATGGTACCTAAGCTATCATAATTCCCCAACATATTAAATTTTACACAATAATTTTTATGTGGTTTTCCTTGAAATTAAATCCTTATTTATATATTTGAAAGTGGATGTAGTTATGGAATAGAAGAACCTTGAATAAATCACACTAAAAATTTATTGTTGAGTATCTACTGAATTATCATCCGTGCATGATGAGTGTGAAAAAACTATATGACTTTTGAGACACTCCTAAGATATATTATTTATGTAATTCACATAAAAATTTAAAACCTAATTTAAGGTGCTTTTTACAATTTTATTGGTATTATTCTATTTATAATTACTATGCCCAAATAATAACTTCAATTAATAGCCCATCACATTGAAAGTACTATTTCCACGAACTTATCATTACTTTATTGAAAATGGTAAATCTAATTGTAATGAGAATACCTCATACTTTCAATGTTGACATTTTGTATATTCTCCAAGATAGACACATTATTCCATTGAATATGGGAATATTTATTTTCTATATTTCATCATATAGATAGCTATTTTTTTATTATTCTATAATAATGTAATATGTTCCTTATGGAATGTTATAAAATGTATTGTTAACTCATATGATTAATGACTTGTACCAAATTAGAGATTTGTGATGACTATAATAGGTATACCATCGATGCACTTGTAAATCACATGATCCAAACATGCTCTAGTACGGATATATGTCTTTCCAATTTTTATATGATGACTTTGTACAAGTCTATAATTATATATTTATTTTCATTGGAATCGTGTATTCCATCCATATGAGATCAATAATTTTTAAAATCCTTTTTGTTTGTTTTCAGGTATATATTATTCCCTTAGTATCATTTTTTTGTAACCCTTTTGAATCTACATTTCATAATAGCACAATTTATATCATCGTTGTATTCTGATAGATTCTATAGTATGCTACGTAAATTTAATCATCTGATCTAAATCTTATTTAGATTATTTTTCAAATGAAAATTATAATAGGAATATGTTCATTTTTGATGAATTTTATAGAAGAGATAATAATTTTCTAACATATTTTATTTATTTTACAATATATTTTCAAGTGTAATTTAATAAAATGAATGTATCTATTCTTCCAAGTCTACTAAGATGTTATATCATATTTAATCTCTTGTCTTATATAAACATAATTTAATATAACTATCAGCCATGGGAATTTTGATTCTAGTTTAAAAGAGTTGTAATTATATTCAGTTTAGTATAATTGTTATGGAAAATATTTAGACAAACCTAATTAGATATAATTATTATTATTAAAATACCTTAACATTTTAATGATTTTTTTTATAGAACATATAAAAATAATTTTATTTTACGATTCAATTTCAATATACGTAAACTATTTTTAGAGAAGTAAACAAATATATGAATTGGTAAAGTATCAACACAAATAGTAAATGTAAGGATATCCCTCCTAAGACAATCAATTAGGATGCAGTTCGTATTCATTAGATCATTACCATATCATGGAATTGGACCTAGGATATGAAAAATAACCTTTATTTCATAGTGAAACTAGAAAATCCATAACGTACTGAAATTACATTAAACTATTTCATATTGAAATATACTCTGATAATAAATGGAACTACTAATCCACTAGAATAAGAGCAATGGATCAATCCCATGAAATGATATTTCATACATCAGGAAGTAGTGAAATAGAAATGGACATTATTAATGTATGTCATCTGAAGAGAGATGCATAACAATGGGTTTCACTAATTCAAAACACTAAATGGAATTATAGATAGATAACATGGGATAGAGAACTTTTAAAATTTATTTTATGAACAATAATTTCCTAAAGAGAAAAGGGATGAAATGTAAAGAAAGACCCGTATTCATATATTGTTGTAGGAGGAAAATGTTTCCGATTAAAAGGATAATATAATCATATAAGCTATAGATGTTGTATACAATGAATATAGAGTGAAAAAAACTACCATTTTGTTAATGGTCTAATGTGACGCATTCGATGGAAGTTATTATCTCATATGTTTTCAATATATGAGGATATATTATCAAGTTACATAAAGATAGAGAAGTATTTTTCCAATACAAATTTATTTATGTGAATATATATAATAAAAGGCGAGGTAAGTACCAGGTAAATAATAGTTTCTAAAAATGGAGGAAGGGAATAGTGAAATTTTCCACATCTAATAACTATAGAAAGAAAAAAATTAGGATTTTTATTGAATTTAATGGTGGTTGGTTTTAGATGTAGAAAAAAATGTCAAGAAGCACATGTCTGTAAGGAAAAAAGAATAATTATTTGTTCCATGATTAAACTATAAAAATAAGGGTCCCTATAAAAACTAGTACTCCAAATTCCAAGGGGATTTACCTCATGATATTTTTTAGAGAGAAATTCAAGATTATGTGATCACTACAAATGATTTTGAATTAAAAAATTGTGTGGTAGAATTTACATTGATCATAAAATAATATTTATATAATGCATTATTGGATTCATGATATATACAACACTAATATAATGCATGATTTCTTAGAACACTGAATAAACCCCTAATTTAATGAGAAATTTTTATCTGGTTATAATATGTAATGGTATTTTTATTACAATGAGGATTTTTTGAGTAATAAGTGATATTATGAATAGATATTTAGTAATATTTAAACTTTATTATTCTAATTATATTTGATATTGACTCAATACTTTGAATGGATTGGATCTCAATTTATAATGAAATAATTTATTATGGGGATAAAGAGATTACTATTTGTTAGGAGGATGTATAATACGTTGCATTCAGGGGATATAATTCATAAATATATATATTCCTATCTAAACCTACCATAATTATCTCACCTTAATGAATTTTTTTAAAAAATGGTATCATAAGACACTAAATATGGGTGGGAATTAAATACTATGGATAAATGATGTTCCAATTGTAAAAAAATACAATAATTTATTTCTAGGGGAATTACATAAACATCCAACACTACATTAAGTTAATATTTACATTAAACACATTCTTAATGAAGAACCCATATCCAAAACATCATATAAATGAGAACTGGTCAGGTTGGAAGAGTTAAAGAAACAACTAATTCAATTTTTTGATTATTTAATTACACTCCCTAGTGGTTCACCTTGGGGAACCATAATTATATTTTTGAAATAGAAGTATGGGTCTACGATATTGTGGATTAATTATATTAATATCAATTTAATTACTATAAATAATAATTCTCAATCACCAAACATTGATGATTGATTTGATCAAATTCAATGAGATCAATATTTTCCAATGATCAATCATCACTATGGTTATCATCATTTAATTGTGAATTAGGAGGATATACTATATGGTTTTGGCTTATAAAATTGACTAATTTTGAGTTTTTAGTAATGATTTCACTTTAAAATATTTGAAGATAGTTATAGATTATATAAATAGAGAATTATTTCTTCATCATTACATAAATAAATATTAAATAACAATGTGAACAAATCCACTTAGATTCTATTTTTTTCCAAAAAACATTTTCATTTAATATGTTTTTTTATAACACGAATTTACAATTTTAATCATGACCTCATATTATCCCCTACTATTGAATTAATAGCTAGAAGGACATCTTTTTTTACTGATTTTTTGATAATCCCCTTTAAAGGGATGAGGGGGAACCCTTACAAGACCTGTAGGTTTAGATATTACATTTTCCATCAGCTTTGGAGACATTACAGGACCCTTAGGTCTTATGGAAACTATACAGACAATGACAACATGAAACCACCCCTCCCGAGCATCTGTATCATGATAATATGTCCATGTTTTCTTTATTTTTCTACTAGCTGTCTTTGTGTAGAGATTCACAGGACCAGTACCGATGGAAATTACATACCCTCCCATTCTTCAAAATCTATTTAGCCTTACTCTGGTGAATGTTCCCTACTTTTGATTCCTCCTATAGAGTTGGTTTTTTGTTGAATATGTATGGGTATCTACATAATAGGTGGCACTGAAGGGATTTTTATGTGTCCTAAAGGCCTTGAAGTAGACGGAAGGACTTAAAGGTGGCCTGAAATCCTTACTGACCCAAAGGCATAGGTGGCTTAAAGGACTTATGTACTCTTCGCCGAAACTAGTGGACCAAGGTAAATTGTTCTTGGTTCTACAGTAACAAAAATTACATGCTATAGTAATTTCTATAGTACCTACTATAGTCATGAACAGTGAACTATAGATCCTTCTATAATACTTCTTCTGTAACCCAGAATAATCCCTCTGTCTATTTTTGAACCTAGGTCTCTTGGATGCACTTAGAGAGGCCTCAACAACTGGGATGAGTCATATGTTTTTTCCTCAAATCATTATAAAAAACCTATGAAAAAAATTTATGCATGGTATAAGCCTATAATTATCATTAATGGATATATGATAAGAAACAAATAAATCTATTTTTTCATTAATACAAATACAAGATTTTTCTTTTTGGAAATTTAACTTTGGTATCAAAATTATCATTTTATAACCCAATAAATCAAATTTTCAAAACAATAATTTTTATAAAACATTTCATAATACAACCACCTGAAAAAGGTAAAACTCATAATTTTTTCTTTTCTAATAACAAAAAATATGAAAATGTTTTCAATAAAAGGATTTACATTTTACCATTTTTATGTATATTATATACATTTCTTTAAACATTATATCATGAGTAATCTTGTAGAAGAATAATATAATGACTATATTTTCATAATATCATGGAAACAAAGAAATTGTTGTAGAATCATAAAAAATGACAAAATAATGAGTCAAGGGTAACTTGTAATGTCACATCACATAATGGATAAAGTCTCTTAATGGATTATGTTCACTCCCTGATCCATTATATAATGTATCATGAGAAAAATTATTTACCCAATTCATTATAGCACTATCTTGGTTCACCTATCATAGCATAGTCATGATTATGTAGGCCAAAAAATGAAATAAATAATAGGTACAAACAAAATAAATACCTTTGGAATGAAATTGGATTCATAATCTATCATTATATCTTAATCAAAATTGATTTTTTATATAAAATAAATATAAATCATATATTACCCCTTCAAAAGGAAATTGGATAAGCTATGTATATATTTTAGGCACATATATACATAATATAAATTAATTATATAACACTAAATATAGTGAGAATGTGAGTTAGTGATAGAATGGTCATAATATGAAAAAAGGGTTCTTTAGAGAGATCACTTGAACCTATATGATAAACATTTCAATATATAAGAATATATATTCTATTTAAAATAATTTTTGATCATACATTGAATAAAGGTAAAGAAGTGTTTTCAATATACAAAATAATAAATTTATAAATAAATCCAATTATCATATACTATTTGTGAAATTGGTAAAATTATCCATTTTAATAAACATTAAAATAAAACATGGCATTTTATTTTTTTAAATAATGAATAAAGTTATTAATAAAATACATAAAATATTTCCCTTTGAAAACATATGAAAGAAATGTAAAAGAGGCATATGTTTTCCATTATAATTCATTAATTTATATATAAATATATCAATTGAAATAATTCTCCGAATATAGATATGGATGACAAATATTTATAAATTAAATCATTAAATTGTTTTAAATGAGGATTTTAATGTAAAGGGACCCACAGATAAAACCTTAAAAATAATTTATTTAAGAAATTAAATAAAATAAAAAAAATTGGAAAATTTAATTTAGAATAAATTTAAAAATAAATAAAAAATTTCTTTATACATTTAAATTAACATGTATATTTAAGAAAAAGAGTTTGTTAGGGAAACATTAAAAGATGATTTTTTTTTAAATGCCCCACCTCAATACAAACTCATCATGTGTGATCCATATCATTTGGATTAATAAATGTATGATAAATATTTAATTTATTAAGAACCATTTTCATGTTTATTATTATATTTTCATTAATAATTAACAGGCTTTATACAATTACTTATTCAATTATATTCAAATCAAATATTTTCAAGATATTCGGATCATATGTACAAAATAATTTTTTAAGGATGATAATCGTCAAAGCTTTCATTGTTTAATCATGTAATTAATAATTATAAAAACATAACAATCATATTTATAAATAAATTATACTTTTACAACCACCCATTTCATACGGTTATAAAAAATACACTATATTACAATCGTTGAGATAGTTGGTTATATGTACAGATGACTAATTTTTTCTATATTCAATGATCATGTTGGAAAAAAGGTAAGTATTTTTAAATTATTCCATAATTACAATGATGTAATAAATATCATATTATTTCTTTAAAAACACTTATATATTCCATCTATATTCTGTGGATATGAAAAAATGGATCACATCTCTTTATGAAGGTGGTATTCCACACATAATCATGAAAGATGTTATCATTTTTTAATTGATGGGTAAGTAATAAAATAGATTAATATTATCTTTAAACAAATAAAATTATGTCATAGATATCATAAATATACATTAAATAAATTATTATAAAAATCCTTGTTATGTGGTGATGCAAAACTAATTGCATCGGTTCGCGAGGGGGGAAGTAAGTCGTACACACAAATTATGGTTTACTTTCCCTTTTGATGGAATAAAACATGGATGTAGGTAATTACATTAATATAAAAAAATATATGTATGTTCATAATAATGGTATTATTATTTAATAGTATTTTAATAATATTTTATTGAGTTATAATAATAAATAAAATGAAAAATTTTAGTTATGAACTATACCTCTTCATTGAACAAACTCTTAGGTTTACACCAAAATCCTTCAAAATATGATTTTATAAAAAATTAATTTATGAATGGTTGATTGAAATAAGTAATAAATTTTTGTTTGGGTTGGTCAAACTAATATTTTTTTAATGAGAATAAAATTTTAGAGGTGGTGCACATTTATAAGAGATATATTGGGCACTCTTGTAAATTCATAATTTATTAAATTAATATAAATCTATTTAATGGAAAAAATTTAAAAACAATTTTATATAATATAGGATTTGGATAGTTCTAAATCCTCTCATCTAAGTAAATTTTTAAAATTTTATATTAGGTGTTTTACCCTTATCTCTTCATTTTATGTCGTGTTAACCCCTTTTGGACAATTACCTTTGTGACATTGATTTTACTCATTAGGGGTCAAGATAATTAATATAAAAGGGAAATTATCTAATAAATGTAACATGGTTGATATTTTCAGCCATTTCCTATTATCCTCCTTAAATATAAAATTTTTAACAATTTTTAATCATTTAATAAAATAATATTTATTAACAAAAATCATTAATGTAAATTTTGGAACTATTCATTTAATTCTATATTCAAAAAAACATGACATCAAAGGTTTTAAAATATAATCCTTTCACCAAACCAAAATATGTTATATTTATATAAAATATCTTAAATCTAAATATCTTATTCAAATAATAATAATTTTAATATTTTTAGAATCATTATTTTTATATTTTTATTAATTTAATAATATTGGGTTTGCATTGCGTAAACATTTAAGGTAATCATTTCAATAATAAAAATTAAAAATTAAATAACATTATAAGAAATTAATTTTATTTTAAATAAATAATTTTAACTAAACATAACTTGTTTATAACCTTGTCAAAAAATAATATAGTTACTAATAGAAATTAAGTGATATTCTTGTATTTATCTTCTACATAGAAATTGTCTGGGTAAAAATAAAATTAATAAGGATCCATGTGTACATATATTAGAAAAATGAGTATAAATTTCTTAATTTAAATAATATAATAGGATAAAGTAATGTGTTATGGTATATTTTTAGTTATTAGCGCATTATTTTTAACCTTAATTGTCTAATTTACCCCTAATGTTCTGATAATTTTTTACTATTTTCAATATTCATAATATCCAAAAAAATATGTGTTTAAAATATTCTGACCTCTTTATTCAAAATATTTAATTCATTTTTCAGCATTAAATACATATATCATTTATCACAATAAGGTTAATGATCAAGAGAATTTTCACGATTGTAAATCATTGTGGTGTGAAAAATACCCAAAATTCATCATAAATGATGTTAATATGATGAAAAATTTCAAAATAAACTTCTATCAAATCAAATAATATAATGAGCTTCATTATGTTTTCATGCCTGATGAATTAAAATATACTTCTATCATATCACATAATTATAAAAAATGATTAAAATATATTCCTCAATTAATTAGACATTAAAAAATATAAATAGTTAGAATATAGTATGATAATTCCCAATAATGAATAAACCATTATATGAAAAAAATAATAAATTTATGTCCAAAAATTAAATACATCGGTAAAAATTAAATAATTATAATTCCATAAATAAATATTCTTAAAATTATGAAAAATATTCCAATATAATATTTAAACCTAAATATTATAATTATTTCATCACATATTCTTCCAATGTAAATTTTACATATATCTCAAAATAACATCAATCACTCTTATTCTATCATACCAGAAATTTGTTTTAAATATGTATATAGTCTATAATGTATGGTAATTATTTTTATTAATAACCTAGATCACTATCAATCCACATTTTAATCATTATTCATTCAAAATATAATTCAACTATTTTTCCTCAAATAGAATCCCAAAATATTCTATTTACCTCAATCATATAAGCCTACCAAAAAATTGAGCTTCTTAAATATCATTAGTCACTTTATAACCAAATAAAATTTCAATCCAAGGGTAAAAAATATTTTATATCATATATTTCCAATGTAAAATTAATATCTATATGGAAAATGTTTTATATAATACAATATTACACTAACTAGGACATCACATAGGCCATTGGTAAGAAATATACCCTTACCACCCTTTGGTTTTCGATTCATGCTCTACAACTCTATTGTATGTGATTGATTTTCCTTTATATTGGAAATATATTAAAATAATTCAAATAATGTTCTTAATAAATAGTATTAACATCCTCCAAAATATATTTAATCATCAAATATCATATAAAACATAAATTTTACTAATTCCAATAAATTTATAAAAAGATAATTTTCAGTAAATTGATACTTAATGTTGAAACTAAGGGTTACATATACTTTGAACCAACATAGATTCTCTAAAATTGCATAAATCATTTTAAAATCATATCACTTAAAATGTAAAAAATATTTTCTAACTCTTTTAACATATTATCAGCCATAAACTCATGAACTCATTTTGGTTTCCAAAACTCTTATGATAACCTCACATGAAAAAAAACTAATCTCAAAATCTATCTAAAACTTTCCTCAAATTCCAACTATGAAGACCTAGTATTAAACATTACATAATCTTCTATTTTAAGAAAATAATTACTTGTTTACATATTATAAAATTAATCGTTTATATATATAATGAATTAGTCCATGAACAATAAACAAATATATATTACATCACCATGTGGATGTCACAACCCGACCTATTAGGGCTCAAGATACAACTACCCCAATCCCACCTCAAATAGGCCTGGAGTAGGAGGCTAGTGATAATATGGAATATCACACACATGGGAGGAATTTTCCATAATAAATTGTACAAACACACACATATAGAATCCCATAAAACGTTGAAATTTAAAATAAGAGAGAACAATTCATGAATAAATCAATAATACCACAACCACTGTATGAGAAAATGTATTAAAAGGTGTAAAAAGGGGGAAAACACAAGCCTAACCAAAAATAGAAAGTATTTTATGACTTACTCATAAGGAGGGGACTATTTTCAAATGAAAACCTTGTATACCCATTGGTATGTCTATCCCAAACTATCTCCACTTTATCTTATTCCTGTATAGACTCTATAAAATGGTGTTCCATATGCATAACACATGGCACATGTGGGATGATCCCATGAATGTGTGAGTAAAATAATACCCCGTATGAATCCCCAAAATAACCTTACACAAATCATGAAGAGTAACAGTTAGCTCAATATAGAAATATGTCTATAACAAATAAAATAATAAAACCCAGATATACTCTAGATGGACACATAGTCTCAATTTAAATTCACAATAATAAATATTGTTTGGTATTCTTGTTTGAAGGTTATATATAACACTCAAATGGTAGAACACACTCCCATGTCTATATTTTCACTGATGACACTCAAACTATAGGTTACCCTCGCTAGGTATAGGCACAGAGGAAGGCATATATTTTTAATCTGAGATAAAAACATGATTGGAATACACCTCATCAGAAAGATCATATCTTGATACACAGATATAGGGTCAATAAATAGGGCTCACTGGGTGAACACCAGGCCCAACTAGAAATATCTTCTTAAATAGGGGATCAACTATTTAGTAAAACTAAGTCACAAAAATTCCAAGAAACACTACCTAAGGTATCATGAAGTGAAATTAAGATCTCTTCATTAATTATTGAGAAATACATGCTATAAGTTGATGAGTCACTAGTCGAAGCGGTCTGGTTCAAATCACTCTAGAATAATGGAACTGACCCTTACTGAATTGATCCTCACGAAATAAAATAGGGGCTTCTTTCTATGATGAGAACAAGATAATTCATAGATCCCTCATAGGAATTTACCAAGGGATCACACTCAACTAATATTGGTTTAGGGATAGTCTCCCAAGATCTTACTGAAGCTCATATAAGGAAAAAGAGGAATCTATCTTGTCCTAACAAGAGTTCACATCATCCCCCAAGGGTACATGGAATGTCAAATGAAGCCTAATACTTATTGTGTCTGACACTCATATAAAATGTATGTTTTCTTAATAACCAATGTTTCCAATGGGTAAACAACTTCTAGGAGTCATCCCAGCACTTGACATTACATCTTTACCATTCCCATGTATACATGGATATGTTCATATAGTTAACAATTACACAATGTTGGGATCCTCCTTACCACCTGGGTGTGTACCCACTGTGCACATCGATCCATCCTCCATGTATTGGATGACATGGGACTAGCCATGCACTGTGTGTCAAACTACATCGCATTTGGGGAGTGTGCATCTTTTACACGCTGATATGTTAGCTGAGGGTCACATGGTGTGTGACACATGTCATAGGGTGTTTGATACAATTCTATATTCTGAAACCCAATTACCGCACAAAATATTTGTTACACAACAGGTATTCCTCGAACTGCACACCGTATACAATGGATTTTTATATAACTTTTTAAAATAAACACACATATTCATCTATTCCCCTGAAACTACCAAATATTCCATAAATCATGTCATATGTCATGGATTTGAGGTTGACTATTCCTCTTTGTCACTGACAGGTGGTATTTGGCCGTATCTGACACTCGAAAAGCACCTGTGTCACATCTCATAAGTGTCGCATGCCAAAAGTAAAAAAAATTATCCTGATCTATCCATGTATCTACCACTGTATTCATATAATTTAATAATGTCATGGAATCTCCATCCCTAACCTGCGGTAATTATCTTTCACATTAATGATTGAATATTAAATGATGATTCATAGGGTATTAATCAAATTTTTTGAATAATATAAATTCCCATGATGAACACCCATATAATGGGGAGAGAATACCATAAAACATATACATGAGGAACGAACCTCATCCTTTTTTCATTTCATCCTCAATATTTTGTTTTAGGAAATAAAAATGAAGAGGTATATGAATCAATGAATAACAAATTAAATAACAACCCTAAATTCTAAATAGAAATCCATACACATAGAATGACCAACCTAAAAATCAATATGTTAGTGAATTGATTTGTATTCGTCTTGTGATAAAAAATGGTATTAAATATAAAATAATAATATATGGAGTTTGGATTGAAATCTGATAAAGAACATTGATGATATTACATCATTGGGGAGACCTATTAACTCTTTTGGCACATGATCTATGATCTTATCTAATCTGACATCATCTACATATAATGCTCCCCTCTAGTGGTCTTTCAGGCATACTAGGCTTAGAAGACAACCCTGAGGTCCCCTCATAAACATGTATTATTAGAAAAGGTATTTCACTATGTCAAAATAAATAAATAAAATAATTTATTTTATTTATTTTATTAATTATGCACCCATGATGAAATTTTCACCATTGTCTGTAACTAAATTAGGTTATGTATCACCTAGGGTATAACCCATGTTCTAAACTGAATGGTGACCATTTATTTTTTGTTCTCAACATTATATTGGTAATTTGTACACATTTTTAGGAAATATAAATATTTGTAATATTTAATATGTGAAATATATTTCAAAAAATAATTTTTGGGGCACTGAGACTCAAAATATCATTCCCTCTCAATGCCTAACTTCATAAATTTTATTATAAAAATTCCAAAGTGTTACATAGAAAAAATTATGACACTAAATTATTCTGTCATTATAATATTTTCTTCCGTAAAAGAACTACTAAGAAAAAGGTGGGGATACTAAGCTCCCATCTAGGTTACCCACTCCCAATAACTCTCACAAATGTTCCTTGTACTATTAACAAACCCAAATCAAATGGAAAAACATTTCCATGAAGGGTATTTATTTTAATGGTCCTCGACATCATCCTCTCCTTTTAAAAATTGGAAACAACTCTAATTGTCCATATAATCTATGTCAATATCATAAAATTATTCATTCACATACCTCATTATCTATGAAATGTGTATAAGACCAAGAAATCCCAAAATTATTATAGGCTCATGGATAATTGGTATACCACCTAGAAAACCCAACATATCGATATGAAATTAAAGGTCTTAAGATCCCATGAGATCTCCAACCACCCATGATAAATCTCATTTACTCTCTAGCTCCAATGTTCCTTGTATTCAATCCACTAAGGACTCCTAATGTTTTCTAGATAGTCATTATCCTCCCCGTGAGGAATTGTTCCCTTTCTAATAATAACTACTACTAAAACTAGGACCCAGTCACTATTTCCCATTGGCTCTGACTACTATAATATTTCCATGTAAGGTCTCTCATATGTGGCCTCAAAAATGCTCTACTCAATATGTTGATTGGTAATAATTATGATACATAAAACCCACCAATGATATATGATCATCCCATTCATGGCTCAATACTAAAATGTACACGTAAATAATCTTCACCAAATATGAAATGGTTAATTATACTTAGCTAGCTGGCTAGGGTGAAACACTATATCTAACTGTAACTGAGATGCCAAAGGCTTCTCCCATCCTCTCTCTAATCATTCTATGAAGTAAGCATTAGAGTAAATGATGATTTATGAGGTAATTATAAAAACAAAACAAACTCTTGTTTTCATATCGGTCCACACCTCTACTCTATCCTCTTTGGTTGGAATTAAATATCTTTCATGGTTTAGGATGAAATATCAACCAAGCATATCATTGTCGGAATTGTGCTTATTTTTTGTATGTAAAAAAATTAAATAAAAAATCCATAACTCAGGGATCAAAAAATTACTTATATAACCCAAGTGAATTATTTATTCCATAACCATCATATATAAGGTTGCTATCTAAGTGGTACATTCACACAAAAAGATCACATAAATCCTCAACCACACAATAAGGGGATCCTAGATTACCCAAGAACATGGGTGATATCTGTATATGGACCATGTGATTCACAATCAGATTAGGTGTTTTATATTCTATTACCATTGGATCCATCTACTAATCCATATAGAAAATGGGACACAAGTGAAATTATCCAATTGGTAGGGATCTACACACTCTAGAAATCAGTACCATGACATCAAGTCAATCCTTGACATCCTATGGGATTGTATCATCATAGAACATCAGTTAACCCCATAATTGGAATTTTTTAACACACCTATAGAAAATTTTTCATTTCCCTCTCCTACTGTATACATTGAATTATCAACCCATGGATGATCATTTTCATGATCCACATAATGATCAATGTGCTTCTCAATAGGTGGTAACACTTCTCATGTCTAAGTAAAATTATCATGATTGGGTCCCTAATTTAAAACTTCATCACTCAACTTTTAATCATCACTACACTATCTTAAAATCCATGTTGGATCTCATCATAAAGGTATCATGAAGATTATCAAGATGTATTGAGGTCAATGAATATATTAGGGGAGCTGAATCAAGAAGGATGTGGAAACCATAAACCATTTCTATATTAAGTGTGCACCATCATTTTCCCTACATGTAGTGTCCACATATAATGATTCAACTAGCTGGTTATCAAGGTCCTGGTGAATAGATACATCATCCTCCACACCAATATTGGACATCATATCCAGAGAATAAATCATAAAACACTTTAACAATTTTTCTATAGTTATTAAACCAAACCTCAGAAATAGAAAAAAAAAATCCAAACAATGATAATAAACCACAGTTGTATCAAAAAACATATGGATGGGTAATCCATTAATACCATTCTATCAAGACCCATCCTGACAGTTCTTGACACACAATTACCCCAAGCCAATATTCAATAAACCAGTGGTGGTGACTAGAACTAATAAATCATATTACACACAGAGGATGAATTTTCCTTAAGTACATGAATGAACTTACACATCTATAATACGATATCTAGGGTATGAAAAAAGTACTATAATGCATAAAAAGGGAACAAATATAAATCCAAAAAAACATTAAATTGATGCCCAACCTTCTTATACTGAGGAAACTATTTTCAAGTGAAACACTATTATACACCTTGGTTTGTTAATCCTAAAATGACTCAACTACCTATTATTCCACCATGGACTCTACAAAAAGATCCTTTATCTAGACAAGACAAGACACTTGTGGGTATAACCCATACAGGTGGGAGTATAAGAACACCTGGTATGACACCCCAGAATAACCAAGAACAAATAATCAATTGTAATAGTCGCCTCTACATAGGTATATGTATAAAACACAAGAATTAATAAAACTCATATATACATAAAAAAACACAATCTCAAGGTAAAGTCCACACCATAAATCTAACATTGTATTCCCTCTTGAATGATCCATATACCACTCTTCTATGATAACACACTCCATGAGCTATATTATGACTTAAGACACTTATCCAACAGGTCATGCATTTAAGGTCTATACAATGAGTAAAACTAAGAGGGTTCATCTTATATACACACATGATTGGACTACACCTCATCAAAAAGATCGGATCTCAATACATAGATAGGGGTTCAATGCATATGGCTCACTAGGGGGACACCAGTCTATACTAGATACATATTCTAATATAGGGGATCAGATCCCAAGTAGATTTTGGTCAATCAATTTCAAAAAAACATACCTATGGTATCCCGAAAGGAAATGAATATCTCTCTAAGCCTCTTGAAGGGATACATGATCCATGATACTGATTCCATAGTAAAATCATTTTGATTCAACACAATCATGAATAAGAAAACATTATCTCACTATAAATATCATCAGGAAATAGTAAAGAGGTCAACCTATATGATGAGAATTGTATAATACCCCAAAACCTCATAGAAATGGGTTAAGAGATTAGACTCAACCGATACTTGTCTATGTAATCTCACACAAGCTCACAGTGAATATGGGTTAAGGAGAAAGAGGAATTCATTGTATCCTGAAAGGATTAAACGGTGTGTATTTGGGTAACATTTTGTTTCTCACTATTCTTGGTTCATCTCATGTCTCTCACTTACCTAGCATATACATTCTATTAATACCCAGTGTGTCCCAATGGTACATACTATATAGAAGTCATCCTAGAACTCAACATGCTATCTTGAATATGCTCATGTATACCAGGACATTTAAATGTACATTTCAGTTCAAGGTGTGTGGGTCCACCATTCAAATGTGTTACATGGTGTGTGACTAAACACATACAAAATGATAAAATACATGGAATCTATGGGGTGTACCAACAACATCAATTGAACCTTCTTTTAAGGGATAAAAAACAACAGAAATGTGTCACATTGTGTTAGATACTTATCTGCGTTATTAAACACTAGTGCTGCAAAACAAAGGCACCACACGGTGTGTGTTCATCATAATACAAGTTAGGTATTCCATTTTTTCATTGAACATGTGAAAATAATCACACATATTTATATGAGACCCTAAAATAGAAGATTCTATCCTAAATTGCAATGTAGGTCATGGATATGAGGTGGAATATGCCTTTTTATTCATGATGTTAGAAATCCATTCATATCTGGTGCATGGGAATTGCCAAAAAAATTTCTTGTCGGTGTCATATACCAAATGTATGAAGGAAAAATCCTAATACATCCATGGATCTTCATTCATAGAAATTTACATGAATTTTAATGTAAAATGTCCATCCATGACCCATGACAATGATTCGATGTTCCAAAAATTGAATTTTTTAATGATCGTTTACTAGGTATTCATTGAAATGAAGGAGAAATGAAAATTACCACAATGAACGCATGTATAATGTGGAGGTAAAACCAAAAAACATAAATGTGAGGAATAAACATTGGCCTATATTCATTTTTTATTCAATACATTTTTGTAGAAAAGATTAATTAATATGTATATTAATCAATTAATAAGAAATTAAATATTGTACCTAAATCATAAAATTAAATACATAGCTATAAAAATACAAATTTTTCTATCAATCTGTTAGTCAGTTGATTATAGTTTATAGAGGGATAACAAAATGGGGATAAATAAACAAATTCAAAAATCCATCCTTGTGGTTGGAACAATTGATGATGAACATTTTTCCTATGTTTTAATTATTGGCGAGATCCATGTACTCCATTGGTTCGTAATCCTTGATATGATATAATCTAATGTCGTTTACCAACAACTCTCTCCTACAAAAATCCTCCTAGTCTCCAAGATTTAGTTTCAATCCATGATATGCACTCATAACTTTGTATTTAAATATAAGGTAGGTCACTAAATTAAATGAATTAAATTAAATAATGTATTTTATTAATTTTATAATTTTCATACCTTAAATGACTTTTCTTGAGACTCTTTAGGCAGATAAATATTTTGTTATTCCTAAGGTAAAAACTTGGTATGGAACTCAATGCTTTCCATGGATTTATAATATTGGCCTTCTTTTAGACAGTGGCATCTCACACAATCATGGTGTCTGACTCTATAAATATTCCTAGAAATATTAAAATGTCTTACATGTAAAAAACTTGGACCATATAGTGGATAATTATACTTACTATTCATTTTCCATGCAAATAATACATTTATGATATAGGATGTTTTATTTTCATGAAATGTCTACCACATTTTCATCTTGACCACATCCTTTTCCCTACTCATCCTTATAATCTAATGAAAAAAATTAATCTTTGGGGTAAGAACCAAATTCTTAGTAAGGGACATATAAACAGTAATAATGGGACCTTTTATTTCATTAATAGTTATATATGACTTTTCTTTTTCAGAATAAAAAATTGTGCAAAAATTTAATATTTTATTACCCCAGAAAAAAATATCTAAACAAATACATTCTCAATAAAAATCATAAGAAATATTATTGGAAAAATAAAAATCATAATGCTTCATTTTATTTCATGAAATAACATAGCAAAACCTTTTTAAAAATTAGATACATTTAACCATTATGAATTAAAAAATAATATACTTTAAACATAATATAATGATTAATCACATTTGATAATATTATAAAGAACATTTTATCATAAGTTCATAGATAAATATAAAATTTTGAACGATAAAAAAACTGATATATAAATAATTCAAGGATTACATCATTGAAAACATCACATGGTGGATAGAGTCCCAGAGTTGATTATGGTTACACTTTAATATCATACATAATAAACCCTAAGGAAAAATAATTACCCAACACATTGGAGAACTATCTAGTCTCACCCATCATAGCATATTCATGATTATGTGTTCCAAAAAAATTAAATCAATCATAATGCATAGACATAATAAATAACCATATAAATAAATGGGTTTCATAATCATACCTCATATCAAAATCAAAATGGATTTCTTAAATAGTGTGTTTGAGAAATGGATATAAGGAATTTATTACCTAATCCAATGATTTGAAAATCACACTTGTATATATGTGAGAGAAATTTGTGATAAATTTATAAAAAGTAAAAAAAAAATCAATATATTGAAAAAGTGAGTGATATGGAAAATGGTCATAAAATGAAAAAAGGGTTGTTTTGAGAGATCACTCACACCAATCAAAAACATTTATAGATATAAACATATAAATTCCATTTAAAACCCTTTTGTAAAAGGAATAGATCAAAGGGATGAATATTTTTTATTTGAATAAGATAAGGAAACATATAATGAAATCTAAATACCATGTAATGGTAGTATTTGAGAGAAAATACTCTAATATTATGTAGGTTAAAATAAAATATATTTTTTTAACTTTTCTATAGATATTCACAATGATTTCTATGAAATATATATATATATTTCTTTATAAATAATTTGAAATAATGTCAAAAGTGGTGAAAATTTCTTTTATAAATTATTTATTTCTATTTAATTAAATAAATAATATAATGTTTAGAATATGGACATGGAAGAGAAATTTTTAGGAAAGAAAACTTTAACATATTTAAAACATGTTATTTAATGTAGTTTGTCCCTTATATAAAACCACTAAAATGTTATTTTTTATAAAACAACATAAAAAATCAATATATGGTTAAAACAATACTTTTTATACCATATTGAATAAATAAAAATTTTCATGAATCATTTATAAGAACATGAACATAGAATAAAAAGGGTCATAGTGGAAACTTTTGAAGTGCATTTTGAAAAATAAAGTCCCTTACCTCGAGTCTGAATCATCACATGTGTTCCTTATCATCCTAAATAATAAAAATATATCAATTATTTACTTTATTAAAATCATTTTTCATGTTCAATAATACTGTTATTTCACTTATTTTTATGTTTTATATAATTACCAAATCGATTATGTTCATTTAATATGTTCTGATGATATTTGTCTCATATGTCCAAAAAGTCATCGGTATGATGAATACGGTCAAAGATGTGATTATTTAATAATATCCAGAATAATAATCAAGACATAATTTTAATTTATCTACATAAATTATACTTTTAAGATTATACATGAAATATAGTTATGAAAAATGAACTATTTAGCGATCATGGAGACAGTGTGTTGTATGTAGGCTTGAGTAATGTATCCATATTTCAAAAATTGTGATGTAAATTTGTTTTGTCATAATTTTTATTCATATAATGATAATTATAACATAAATATAACATAATTTCATTAATATATATAAATATATATCATCCTTGTTATGTGGTTATTTAAAGTAAACCACATTGTTTTGTGGGGGTGGTTGTCCACATGTTTGGAAGAATGACATTGTCATATTTTAGTTTTTGGGAAGGAAAGAAAATAGATGATATATTATATGTAAAAATTTATAATTCTATCATTAATTTCATATATATTCCTTAAATGAATCATTATGAACATCCATGAGATGTGATTATAGAAAACTAATTTTTTCGATTCGTGAGGCGGTAGTCTGATATGCACATGAACGATGGTTTTGATTCCCATTTTAGGGAAGAGGAGACTGATATAGGTTATGAAATAATCATAAAAACATATATGTATATGGAATATATTTTCTTTATTAGATCATCATGTTTGGAAAAAACATTCAAGGAGCTAAAATAATAAATCAAATGAAAATTGTTGCTTAAGAACTATACCTCTTTACTTATACACCAAAATCATTATTAGAGGGGTATTATAATAAAACCAAGGAATATAAAATATGGGAAGGAAATTATTGAATGGATTTTTTTCATTTCTAGACTTAATTTTTTATTAAGTGTATAAGAAATAGTATAGGAGGATCCATTCTATTAGAGATTATAGGGGTACTCTTAAAATTTCATAAAATATTTTATTAATATAAATTAATTTTCCAAGAAATAAAGATCCAAAAAATTATAATTAAAATATATTATGATTATGGGTTGATATAACATAATCCAATAAAAAACACTAATGTTTAGACTAAGTTTTTCACCCTTATCACTTTCTTTTAACAATTTTAAACTTATTATTAACAGTTACCATGGAAATGATGTTTTTACTATTAGAGTTAAACATATTTACTATAAATGAAAAATTGAGAAAACAATAGACCATTGTAAATATTTTTGACCATATCCTTGAGAATTTCAAGATGATGGGATTTTTTAGGAATTTTAAATCAATTCATAAAATAATATTTAATATAAAACCTCATTAATTTTAGCTTTTGAAATATTTACAAAATTTGTCTATAAAAACCACATGAATGAAAAGTGAGTTGAATATAATCCATTAAAACAAAACCAATATGTTACATTTATCTAAAAAATTCATGTAATATAATAATTCGTTAAAATTTAATTAATTATGTTATTTTTAGAATCATTTTATTTATTTTTCAAGTAATTAGGTAAAAATTGTGTCGACGTTGCATAAGAATTTAAGGTAATTATATCATTAAAAAAATTGTAAATAAATTAAAATGAAAAAAATTATCATTAAAATTTAAATTTATAACCCAACATAAGTAACATTTATCTCTATCATAATAATACTATAGTTATTAAATCTAAGAAAGTGTATTTTTTGTCATTATGTTTTACTTAAATATTGTAAATGTAAAAAATTAATTAAATTTTTAACCCTATGAACATTTATTCGAGTCATGGATGGATAAAAATTAATTAATCTTATTTATTATTCTAAATATGAATTATAGGGTCAATTTTTGTTAATTAAAAATTTATTTTTTATAAAAATTACTTGATTTAACATTACAGTGGTAATAATCATTTACTAGGTTACTATTGATAATAAAAATAAAATAAAAGTTCCTATTTATGATATGTATACCTCATAAATCAAAAATTTTAATTTATTTTTAAATATTAAATTCTCAAATGTGGTTGAATTTAATTTAAATATGAACCCCCAAAATGTGACGAAAATAATTGTTTTCATAAAATTGTCATTTAAGTATAAACATGTTTTATACATAATTCATGTATAAAATTCATTTCATGGAAATTAATTGGATAATATTAAATCAAAATGAACTACTAAAATATTAAAACTATTCCAAAATGTAATATGAATTTGTAAAAACATTAAAATTAAATACAGATTTTAATAAAAACTGTATTTTTGTTATTAATTGAAAATCAAACTTCTTACGAAAATCATAAAATTTCACTATTATATAGTTTTTATTTTATTTTTTAAAAACGATATCATTTTTATAAAATATCATTTCCAAATTTGGAATAAATTAATTTTATTATCCTTTGATTAAAATTAAAAATAATAATTTTTTAATGAAACATATTTTTGAAACATAAGAGAACATTACCCAAAAAATGAAGTTTATTTCCTAAGATTTAATCAACAAATTTTTATTAATTGGGACCTTTATAAATATATTTTATAATTTGGATAATCCTATTCATAGTACCTAATTTAATACCCATTTTATAATGGTCAAATTTATAAATTAATATTTCTTGGTTCATTAATGATCTATATTGTGTGTCGTATAAGTTAGAAAATGTAATTTTATAATATTAAAATACATTGATGTTTCATATATAAAATAGAACGTTTCATATGATATATGGACAATGTGAGGTGATAAAAATTCCCTTTATATTGAAAAATTCCTTTTATGTTTTTATTGATATTATTAATAGAGTATTCAAGGATTTTATTAATAACTTCATGAATATGTTCACAAATGATATCTTGATATACAAAAAAATCTAAGATGAACATGAGAACCATCTATTTTTTTTTAATATCATCTATGAAATGAAATTGTATGGTAAATTTAGTATGTGTGTATTCTAAAATCATGATATCTTTTTTCATTGCAATATTTACTCAAAGTATATAATATCTATTGATTCATCTAAATCAACAGTAGTCCAAAAATGTTCTACTTTGATGAATATAATGTAGATATGTAGTTACACTAGATAATTATGATAATATCACTAGATTTATTGAATAAAATCCATATTAGACGACTCTCTAAACATGTTGACACAGGAAGGTGTTAAATTAACATGTTCTGGTGAATATGAATATTTTTCTGTGGATCTAAAGAGGAGATTAATTAACGAACAAGTAATGATTATACCATTATGAATATAATTATTTTTACTATATATGAAATCATTAAATAAATTACTGGTGATTTTAATTTAAAATAATAATATAGTGGTTATATATGAATCAAGGAAATTGATGATCCATGAACCAAGAAATACAACTCTAGACCTTAAGCTTCTTACTGTAATATTTTCCATGAATATATAAGAGAATTATGTAAATTAAGAATGATTTGACATGTTTAAATTACATAAATGTTTTAACTATATTTCATCTAATAGATCTCAGAATGTGTTAATTGATACAGTAGTGGCCGATTTTTGAACTTTGAGGCTTTGGAAAATTCTTAAAAATATTTCTAAATATAGAAATTGAGTTGGAACGGGAATATAGGGCCCAAAGTGCCTCATCATGGTGAGTTTAAAAATATTTATCATATTTTATCTTGAATGTACAGTTTCTATTTAGACATGGAATATCTCCCTAAATGAGACTTGAATAAAAATTATGAGAATACTGTTGAGTTTAGAACATTCTGTATACCATAGCCTTGAAATAAAAAGTTTTTTTTATTGGGTGTTTGGTCGGAGGTGACTTGGCATAGAATGTGATGTCTATGAGTTAAAAGGGATTAGTTTTTAATTAAAAAAATTAAAAAATACTCATGTACTCCTCCTTTGGTACGCATAACTGCATCCTCCTACCCTCTTCCCAATTTTCAAATGATATTTGGAGGATGAAATCAAAGAATGTGGTGCCATCAATATATACTATTAATGGATACCACTCCTGGATCATACAGTAGTAGCTTATGAGCACCAATTCGACCTCTATGATTGAGTATTTTCACTATGCGGCTGTTAGTTTGGTTTTTAAGTTATAATACCCTTTTTATGCATAGTTTTAAAGTTTTAGATCCATTGGATGATTGTTAGGGAACCCTTGAGGGTCTATATATGTGGTAAATGATGTTGATCTTGGATATTTTTAGGGAATTTCCGATGTATTTCCCCATCCATGCGGTGTTTGGACCATAAGAACATGTTGTGTATTCTTCCGGTTGGAATAAGTTAGGCTATTGGGGCTACACACTATGTATGATGGGTTACACATAGTGTAGTGACACCATGTCATGTGGCCTAGGGACCTAGCCAAAAAATCCATGTGACATACTCAGCTATGTCATTTTACATGACTATATTAAAAAAACTAGGGTACATGACATGGACATGGGCGAGAAACACATTCAAGGGTTATATTTTAGGGACTCACCATCCATGAAGGTGTATATGTCATGTGGTTAACACAGTTGTCTGAGCTGTGTGATGGTTTTATAAGGTGGGGTGTCTAGTCAGGTCCATATGTCATGTGACCGTATATAGACACCATATAGTTTCCTCTTGGATGATATTCCACATTTCATTTCTCCTTCTTCAGGGCCCATATTCAGGCCTATGAGTATCATTTCCTGACAAGTTCTCCATATACAACGTGTTGGTGGCAATGGTTTGGTCCTTGGAAATTTGAGGTGAGGCGATGTCGTGGATCACTTTGTTCAACATCATTTGGACCAAAAGTGGTTGAGAGAGTTCCCCTAGTTCTACAATATGAGGGTTTCTCCTAGTCCTTGATATAGGATTTTTATCCCCTTGATAGTATGATATTAGATAGAGTTGTAGCATCCCTCCATAGTGGCTGGGGCGGGATCCTCTATCATTACTTTAGAGTTGTTGTATCCCTCTAAAGAGGCTTATATGGGATCCTCTAGTATATTTTTTCCCTAGATCAAGTTCGGAAAATCATTATGACCAACACTACATGGGATTTTATTCCATATCAATCATGAAATATCTATTGGGTTTGTGGTTTCATTGGGTATAAAATCCTCTACATAGAGTGAGTTGATAGTAGGGTTGTAGCATCATTAGTTATATGATCCCCTACTCATGGTATGATGAGAGTAGGTTTTGTGGTATCATCGGGAGTACATTCTCTTAATTCATGAGTTATAACATATGGGTTTCTTAGAATTTTCATTACCCACACTACATGGTAGATGATCCTCTATCCGAGTGATATGATCTATGGAATGTTGGATTGGGTTGTGTTTTCCCCCAGTAGATGTTGGGTTTTATTCCTTCTATGTGATATCAAGTGTTTCCACATTAGGTTGTGGTATCCCCTATAAAATCCTTTGATTAAAACCCTCTCAAATGTGTTTTGGTTTATAGTTTTTCATAATTAGTTTATAGTGTTTCCCAAGGGTTCTTGGGAGGGATACACTTTTTCATGTTTGAGAACTTGTATGGTTCCATAAGGGTTTGTAGCATCCCCTATTTGGGATGGGTGTGATCCACTATCTGAATATAGAGATCTTCAATGATTTATCTTGATGTGCTTGGTGGTGACATCTAAAGAGCATGTTATATCAGATTCATTCCCCTTGGTATGGTGGTGTTGTACCATCAGATTTGTGTTAACTAATTGAGTGATATATCTCAAAGTTTCCAGCAGGGATGGATTGGTTGTGCCTGATGGATTGTATGTCTTGGACGAGTATCATTTGGGATAACAGAGCTCATAGAGTGTGTAATTCTAGTTGAGTGTTACTTTAGATCCATGAGGAGGAACCTGGCGCTGGTTATGAGGTTACGACCTCATGAGAATTGGAGATTGAGATAATTATATTTGGGTTTTTTTGGGATTCCTTGTGATGTTGTCACATATTGGATGACACATACTTCGGTATGAGCTGAATAGTCATATATATCCACACATGGTTTTGAGATGAAGTTTTTTTCTCATTGAGATTCCCACTAGCTAGGTTGAGTGAACTATTTATATTTAGTTTCTCCCATTTATTTGGGTCCTTGGGAGAACCTACTGAGTATTGTTATAGAAACACCTAAATGGGATTTTTCTCACACACTGTCTGTCTTATATAGACCACATGAATCTTGAAAAATTCCAAGGAGGACCTGTAGTAAGCTGATCTTAGTGATATTGACCAACCAGTGGGGTTATTAGAGCTTGTCCAGGAAGCCTTACGGTCGGTTAATTTGATAGATTTCTCTTCATACTAAGTAGTTTGGACACTTTTATAGCTTCCTTTTCTTGGTAATGTATTTATACATTTTTTAATTCTTATTTAATTTGGTTTGGGATATGTATATGAATTCATTAATTTTTAGTTGTGTATATCTATGCACTATTTCATGGAACTGTATCAGGGTTTGTGCATAAAGGTATAATAGGATATGTCCTTCCACGTCTGTGATAGGCTACTTGGTGTAAGACACCTACTCCTGGCCTATGAAGGTGGTCTTGGGGAGTCCTGGCTTGAGCCATGTTGGTTCTGTTTGTGACAGATTTGTATCATATAATGTTCCCAATTGGGACCACAGTGTATTAAGTATATTATAGGTTTATAGAGTTACGGTTAGGATGTCTTGAGTTCATCATTTAGGATAGAGACCCCAATAATTATGTGGTGTTCAATGTATCCATTCACCAGGACACTAATATCCTGCTTTTCAACTTGGTACATTAGGACACTGGTAACATGGAAATAATTGAACATGCAGGAAATGGGAGTGGGTTTTGGGTTTTTCCATTCCTTCATTAAACTCCCTTGAAATACTCAGTAATGTGGTGTATCTTATTTTGATTTTTGGATTCCTCCATGATGATATCCATGCAGGGTTATTTAGTGGGATTATGGTGATGACATACCCCAAGACAATGCTTCAATGTAGGGAATTGATTCTGAGGGTGGACCTTAGGTTGTCCTTCCAGTAGATCCACCACCCATCTAGCTGTAGGATGTTCCATTAGTGATGTTCGAGTATGTGTGAAGGCTGTGTGTGCTATATGAGTACCATAGGTAGAGACCTATGAGGTACTGGGTTGATCCTGACCACGAGGAAGTTGATGACAAGCTTGAGGTTCTCACGTGTTTTTTCTACATTGTGAGGACACCTCATCAATAGATGGTGTTCCTAGCAGTCATACTTATTCATGGTTCATTTGGTTGATGGTTGAGTCCATTGAAAGAAACCTACAATATTGTGATGATCATTTGGTATGAGTTTCAGTGGATATTTAGGGAAAAGTTCAATCCAACCATGATGAGTTTGGTGTGTATCCAAGAGCTTCTTCAGCTTCATCAAGATAGAATAACCATGGAAGAGTACTCAGTGAGGTTCATAGACCATTCACATTACTCCCTAGATATGGTTTTGGATTCATCCATTAAATCATGAGCCTTGTACTAGGGCTTGTTCTAGGAGATTAGGGCATCTGTGGTGTGGATGTACATTCCCACATATGCAGGAGTGTTGGAGAAATCCCTATGGTGGAGAGCATTATAGTTTAGCACACTTTAACTATTATTGTTCATTACATAAAAGGTAATACCTCGAAATACAGTTTGTTAACTTGTAGTCGATGGTTGGATCAAGGATTTGGGCATTCACAACATTTCAAGAGGAAATCATAGGACTTATATTTAGAGGCTTAGGGCCTCCAGGCTGGTTCTGATAGGCCGTTGGAGAGGTTGTGTTAAACTTTTGATGGTCGGGGACATATTTCATATATTATATGACCCACCATTCTACTATGGTGAATTCATTCAATGGAACGCCTTGGAATGGGTGTCCATTTGAGCATGGAGGTCTTCTAGGTGGTGGACGTGGAAGTGGAGTGGGTGGAGAAGAATGAGGTGGAAGATTGTCCATGTACCACCCCCACCTCCATGTGGTCCTCACCATGCTCAGAGAGCTAGAGGATAGTGAGAGAGGGTCATTGTAGGCTGTAGATACCTTTTATCAAGAGGATATAAGGGATTGAGGTACACATTGTGTCCTTTTTACGTTGTTCATTAGTATTGGAAGAAACTTTTTTGAGGTTCTCTTTTTTCTTCTTCATTTTCAAGGTTTGTTTTATATGACATGGGGCGTTGTGAAGACACTATGTTAGTGTTTCTCAGTGCATCATCAAATTCTATAAGAAGAGGTATCGCTCCCTCAACGAGACTCGTTTTTCTAACACAGTCCAAAACCATGTAGGTGAGTCAATGCCTTCTAATGAAGAAAGTATAAATGTGTGGATGATGAGTTCCTTTGACATTTGTGTTCATTGTAGGGTCTCATTGCAATATACATCCAGTTCCCGAGGGTGTGTTCCACAAGACCCAATTATAAAAGATAGACTAGGTGCATGGTGTTTTCCACCTATCAAAACTAAGGAGACATGTGACCACTAATTGCACACTATCGACCAGGATGAGATGGACATAGGTTGTGGTATAACATATTGTTCCCCTGAGTATCACGAGAATAATTGGTGGCCTTTTTGGTTGTCTTGTTCTGCTCATTGGCATGGTAGTCCCAATTGAGATCTTAGTTTCCTTATGTGTTTCTAAGATTTCTATTTTTAGGGAAAAATGATTTACAGTGGGGGGATTTAGTGACATGGGATTGAACTATAAGACTTTGTAAAATTATTAATAATATTTTTGATGTCAGGTTCTTAATCAGCCTAAGAATCTAGGGACCTGAGTGCCTCATCATAGTTATATTAAATATATTAAATATATTTTATCACACATGTGTTGTTTATCTTGAGACATGGAATGAATCCCAAGAGGTGTATTGAATCATAATTATAATACCATGGTTGAGTTTGGAATGACATACATACCCTATTCATGACATAAAATTTGACGGCACAAGATGATTGTTCAAAGGCGAGTTGTCAGAGTGTGTGTCAGTAGGGAGTTAAATGGGAGTGTTGTTTTTGTAAAAATTAATTCAATACCCCTCTCTCCACCCCCCTTTAGTGCACATGGTAGGAGCCCCCATCCCTCTTCTCATTTTGTGATAGGCGACTTAAGGAGAAAATCCGGGAAATGAGGAACCATTGATCTCTGATCATTATGGTGATCGCTCCCAAATGAAATAGTAGCAACTTATGAGCACCAATTTTACCTCGAAGCTTCATCATTTTAACCATGAGGTGGAGGTTTTAGTTTTAATTCCTTTTCCCCATGCTTATGACTTTATTAAGTATTTAAATTCCATAGATTATTGTTTGGTACCCCTTGAGGGTCGGTCTAAGAGTTTTTGGGTGAACAGTGGAGATCCAACTACTCGTAGGGAATTTCTGATAGATTTTCCTATCAACATATTGTGTTGACTAGAGTAACATGATGATTGTTAATTCCATTTGAGTAATATTATTTGGAGGACTATATTTTGTGTAATATATGTTAAAATTGTGTGGTGACCCCATGTCATGTGGCCTAGGGACCTAGCTAGGGAAGCCATGGGACATACCCTACCGTTTCCTTATACATGGACATTGGGTTCCAAACACAATCAAGGGTTAATAAATGTCCATGGGTCTATGTAGCCGGGACTTATCATGTACCAAGGAGTTCCCATCATGTGGTTAAAATAGATATATTATCTAAGTGAAGGTATTTCATTGATGGGTGTTCTGATGGAGTTATATGTCATGTGACCCCCCTTACTGGCCATGTGCTCTCCTCTTAGAGGAGTTTCCACCTTTCATATCTCCTCATTTGGGGATCATATTTATGAATGTGATTATCCTATCCTAATTATATTTCTATGTAGAATGTGATGGTTGACACTATTTGGGCCTAGGATATATGAGGTGAGGCAATGTTATGGTTCACTTTGGTTAGCAACATTTGGACCTAGAGTGGTTGAGTGAGATCCCTTGGTTCATCCCTATAAGGGATCATGTGGATCTATATCCTCAGTATAGGATTGATATCCCCTCAATAGGATGATCATGGGTACAATTTTATCTACCCTTTAGAGGGCCAGGGTTGGATCCTCTATCGTTTAGAAAGATTGTTTGTATCCCTCTAGATAGTCTGGGGTGGGCTACTCTAGTGCATTGTTTCCCTAGATCAGGTTCTCATAATCACCATGGACAAAACAAACAGGGTATAGATCCCCTATCTGAAAGGATATCCATGATGGGTTTGAGGTATCATTGGGTATATGATCACCTATGTAGTGGGTGGTTATATTAGGGGTTTAGCATCATTTGTTATATGATCCCCTACTCAGTGGATAGTTAAAGTAGGTTTTGTGGTATCATTAAGAGTACGATATACTAATTAATGAGTTTTACTAGATGGGTCTTATGGAATCATTGTTACCAATAATACACATGTGGTGATCCACAATATTAGTGTTATGATCTCCGATATGTTGGAATAGGTTTTTCTATCCCCTTGTGGATCCCAGCTATGATCTCCTCTTTAAGTGATCTTAGGATACCATATTGGGTTTTGGTATCCCATAGAAGACCCTAGGTATAATCCCCTATATGAGGAGTTTTGGTCATACTATTCCCTAGTGGTTCATCAGAGGGATCACTTTTCTGAGGTTTGACAACTTTCATGGTTTTAGTTGGATTTATAGCATCCCCCAAATAAGATGGGTGAGATCCCCTATATGATTACTAGTATCTTATGTGTTCCATTATGATGTTCATGGTGGTGATATCTGATGATCATGTTCTCACTAATGTATTCTCTTTGGGATAGTGGTTTTTTCCACTGTCTTTGTGTCACTCAATTGAGTGTTATCTCTATGGGGTTATATCAAGGATGACTAGGTCATACCAAATATAGTGTATCTCTTGGATGAGTGTAATATGGGATGATAGAGCTCACAGAGTGTGTGGTACTCCATAAGTGCTACATTTGAGATATAAGTAGGAACCCGTTGCTGGCTATGAGGTCAAGACCTCAGGATACTTGAATTCTAAGATGTGTATATCTTGTTTTTTTCTGGGATGACTTGAATAGATGTAACAACATTGATGGAACAACATGTTTTCTGAGATGATTGGTCTTGTATATATGAGGATGGGTTTGATATGTATTTTCCCTCTCATTGGGGTTTTCTCTCACTAGTTCATTTTGAGTTTCATGAGGACCTAGAGAAGGAATATCTTACTGATCCTAATTGACCATGATAGCTACTGAAGCCTAGTCGAGGATCTTTTTGACAGGTGAATTTGATAGTGATACCCTCTTACTGGGCGGGTTGGATTCTTTAATAGTTTCCTTTCAGTAGGCATTTATTTTTTTCATTTTTTTAATTATGTCGTACCTAGGATTGGGATATATGTATACATTAATTTCTTTTTATTCCTATATATCTCTAAATTGTGGCATGTAGGTGTATTTGGAGGTGGGATTGGGGTGTCATGGCTCCAGCCTTGTTGAATCAGTTTTTGACAAAGATGGTTGGAGATGTTCAATGACATTGATTGCTGGATGTAAAACCACCTTGGGAACAAAAAAATGTGATAGATTCATTATATACGTGGGGACATGGAGTTTTTCATAATTAGATTTAATAAGGATTATATATTCAATGAAATTTATAAACCATATTTACAAAAATATTATAAATTTCCCTGCAAGATGATATGGATATACAAAGAAGGATGAAAGTATTAAAAGATGGTAAATTGAAAAAAAATAATCTATATAGATGGTGTGTTGATGTTTGTACAGTGGATATGTGTTATATACATACATGAACTGAATAGTGATATACTAGGTAAAACACTTATCTCACAGTTCACTATACACCCAGTAAGCAAAAATATGTATAGGGATTTTTTAGAACAAATTTTGTGGGATCTTATGAAGTGGGAAATTTTTTATTCTTTGTCTACATTCTTAGTAATCCAGTAGGTAAAGGATTAATTAAAACATTTAATTAGTGTTATGAAACCTATTATTATACCAATATGGATGTGGGAAAATATTACAATAGAATTTGTATCTGATGTTTGGAAAACACTATGGAATAATGATACTACATGTTTCATTATTGATTTTATTGCAATGTCTACACATTTATTATTAGTAAGGGAATAAATACCCCTTCAACACCATGATCGGAACTATATTAATGAAATATTTAGACTTAATGAAGAAAATATATCAATTTTATATATTTTATACCCTCAGTTCACATCAAAATTCTATAATGTACTTGAAAATACTCTTGAAATTAAGGAACATTTAAGCACCACCTATCAACCCTAAACTGATGGGTATTATGATATGACTATAGAGATAATTAAATAAATGTTTAGATCTTTTTGTATTTATTTACATGGATAATTGTATCAGTATCTACCTCTGGTATATTTTTTATACAATAACATTTTTCACTCGAGTATCACTACTACAAAATAGGACTTTAATAGCATTAAAAATGGCCTTTATCACCACTAGAGAAGGGATAAATACTCGGTAGAGATTAAAATACCATGTCTATTATTAGTTATTTTAAAATAATTTATAAATGCGTCATTTATAGGTTCTTATATATTCCTTGATAACATAAATTTGTATCAACACTTTTATAAATATAGATGATGGTTTTCTTTTATCAATTATTAAAGAAACACTGATAACGGGGCATACCACTGTGTATTGTTACATCACACCACAACACTAGTGATGTGTACTGTAATTTCACACTAAAAAGCTAAAAACACCCATAAATTAGGAAAATAAAGTATAAATACATAATTTAAATGAATTAAAATATATGAAATTAATACATGAAAAATCACTATATTATAGACATTTCAAACATTTGATTATACAATTACAGAAGTAAAAATAATTAAATATATTTCAAAACAATATTCTTCCTTTATATTTTGACCCTATACCCTTCTTGAGAAAAAACATTACATGTATAATAAAAAAATCCTTATGTTAGTAATAATATAATGAAATTAATTAATAAAATGTGTTAATATTAAAATAAACTTTCAGTCATACAAGGAACTCTTTGTTTAATATTGATTTGCGGTTGATTTTTTCATGTCACAAAATTTCTTATTCAAATTCAAGAATTTTCTATGTAAAAAATTACTACAAATTTATATTTAAAAAAATTCTATTTAAAAAAATTAATTTATAGAAGATAGATTTATACGAAAAAAACTCGGCTCATTTACTTGGTTTTGGTGATGCGATGCACATTTTAAACTAAAACGAAACTAATATATTGAAAAGATGCACATGGATTCATAAAGGTTAAACCATGTATCAAATTGAGTATTCGATGATTCTAACACATCTCAAGTAACATATGGATCATTTTCCTAATGTATCAAAAAAAATCGAAATGTGTTTTCTTGGATTTTAGTATGTCTCTTGTAATTGTACACAAATATCATTTAAAATAGAAATATTAACTATCACTCATCCCAATCACATCGTGTGTCAGTTTTATGTGATACCAATTCCTATGAATATAAAATGACTTGTGATTCATAGTACTAAATTATAAATAAAATCTGATCATGTTTTCTTGGTTTTTAGTGACTGACACTTTTAGAACTAAAATCTCAATTTTAAACTAATAACGAACACATTGAGACATACAAGACAAATTTTGTATCAGATTTAGGTGATACGGACTCCTATAGATCAAAAATAACATAAAAATTGTTTTTAAAAAGTATTAAAATAATATAAATATGTTTTCATGGTTTTGAATTGGTCAGTTTCCCTTTTTACTAAAATTGATTTAAATTTTAAATAAAAAGACACATATAGAGTCATACTGGTTACACCTAGATTCATATTGAGGTGGGGATAATTCATACACATCCCAAATGTAATATGAATCATTTTCCTAATGTATCAATGTAATATTATTTTTTTACTAGGTTTTGAGAATGTTGCTTGTCTTTTTTTTACTAAAAAGACATTTTAAACTAGAAAAACACAATTTGCATCATATTGATCATATCAATAATCAGTTTGATGTGAGATTGATTCCAAAATGTCATAAATGACTGATGCAAAAATTTATAACAAAATCCTAAAAATCTGAGCATGTTTTTTAGGGTTTCATTTGGTGAAATATTTTGAACTAAACTGCCAATTTTAATCTCATAACGGACACATTTTTTCATATTATTCACGTAGTGTATCATATTTAGGTGTAAATGATTCCTACACATAAAAAATGACACATGGATCATTTATCTAAATTATAAAAACAATCTAAATGCATTTTAATGGTTTTTAGTCATCCAATTTCCCTTTTTAATAAAATTCATGTCAATTTTAAATAAAATGATGCACTAGAGGCCATACCAGTCACATAGTGCGTCAAATCGATGTGACGATGATTCGTACACATCAAAAATGAAATATATATCATTTTACTAAATTATAAAAAAAATCTGAATGTGTTTGGTAATTTTTGAGTATGTAACATTTCCTTTTAACTAAAAAGTCATTCTGAACTATAAATGTGCTCTTTGACCCATACTGGTCACATCATGTATCATTTTGATATGAGACTGATTCCAACACTTAAAAATGACTTATGAATCGATGTAAAATGTTATCAGGAATATCCAAATGTGTTTAATTTTTTTCAACGAGTGACATTTTTTTAACGAGACAATCTACATTAAACTGATAATGGACACATTGAGTCACAGTAGTCACATCGTTCCTCGAAGTGAGATGCAGTTAATTTTTACGCATCCCAGATTTCTTATGGATTGTTTCTATAAAGTATAAAAATAATAATAACAATTTTTCCTAGTTCTGCATATGTTATTCATTATTTTTACTAAAATTAATGTTAATTTTAAATAAAAATAAGTACTTCGAGTCCTAATGATCAAATCGTGTTTCGGATTAATGTGCGGTTTATTCTTACACATCTTGAAGTATCAAAAAAATCTAAACTTCCAAATTAACCATGTTTCCATTTTATTTCTATGTCAAAATAATATCAATACATAATGACTTAATGTTCTTAGCCGAAAAATATTTCTGTTTATTGAAATTCATATGGGAAGAGGAACCTATTCTAACTACTATATCATGAAAAGCCACAAAAATAGACATATGATCTTCCTCTAGTCTTCAAGATTTAAAACAACATTGAATCAATTTTAAGTGTTTCCATTTAAAAAATAAATACAATAAAAATTTAAAATGTTTTTAAATAGGTAGAAAGTATCATTTTGTCACTTTTTTGACTTATTGATTATAGTTGAATGAAAAATATGTCATCCCCAAAGATCTATAATAAAAATACTAAATGATTATTAGATAAAAATAATATGGAAATTAACATACAAAGAGTAGAAAAAATGGTGAAAATAATTAATTTAACACATAAAAATAATTTACCTTTTCTAAATGGTTATATACATTATGGATGAATTTTATTTGTCATTTTTTTAGTTACAGACATGAAGTCCAATACCTCATGAGCATGATATGGGTTGAACGAACCACACCAACATGAATAAAATAATACACTTGTACAAAAAACAAGTATTATATGAGTAATACTAAAAAGAAAACAATTTATCAGAAATAAAAAACAATACATTAATTATATAGACAATGATTTTACTATGCAATCATTATTTACTACATGGATATTCTGATGGTAAAGCAAGAATGGTGAAAAAAATGAAAATAAGTCTCACAAAAAAATCCATCATCATGTCAGTACGATGAGGAGAAAATAAGATACATTGGATTGATTATTTGAATCCTCCATGAAAAAGTAAAGATATCCTATTGGGTTCATACAATATTCATTTTACACAATAAATAAAGAGATACACATATGATATTCATTATCAAAGGTTAAAGTTAATTCTAATATGAGAGATAATTGTTTCAAACAGTTTTATTATGCTTTAAAGAAAATGGGTAATTTAATTTAAGAAATTAATTACTCCACTATGGTATGTGTTATCCTCAGAGTTCATCCAATGGTAAACAATATATATAATTTTCATACTCATCTTCTAATCTTATGAAAATTTAACATTGCATTTTTTGTCACGTATCCTTCATATCATGCGTACATTCACCTATGTTTCTTGAAATACTAAAATAATTAGTCATCCATATGATGACTATTTCATAGAGTATTACAAGAAACATAAAATACATGGTGGATGAGTCCCAAAAAAACTTGAAATAATAACAATTCGGGTGAAGAAACTGATGAAGACGATAGTCGTACAATATTTTGATCTTGTAGAGGTGTAATGCCTCCAATTTTCCATAATTCCATGGACTGTAATCGGATATTACTAAGGGTTAAAGCATAAAGCAATGTAAAATAATGATCTATTTTTAGATGGATTAAAGTAAAAAATAAATAGTCTTTATTAGATATGTGGTGAAATAAATTATGTGATTTTAAATAAGTATTAATAAGTGGGTTATCATTTTAAATATGAATATATTTTTGTCAACTACAAGAAATACAAAAAAGAAGAAATCAATGAATAAAATGACATTGGTGATGTAAAATTTGGGGTGAAAACCCAAAAGATTAAGACACTACAAAAAACCTCATTTTTCTTATATAGAGACTAAATAATTTGGAGAGGCTAATAAGAATGATAATTGGATCAAATATATTGATAACGAGCTTGATTCGGATAAGATAAGTGTGGCATTAGAAATTTTTCCAATTATTGAAGACATAGATGTTATCAAAAAAAAGTTGGTGTTCTATAATAAACTCATTGACTATGTAAAAGTAACTTAATATAAATGATGGATAGTTTTCTATGGGAACTCCTAGAATAAACAAATTTATATTAATCATAAATTTTATCCTATATACTAGTTGGAAACTATGTTAAATGTTTTTTCTATTTTAGTAAAAAAATTGAAAAATTATACCAAATGGATGTCAAATCTATTTTCCTCAATGGATTTATAATGTGGGGAGTATACATTAAGAAATTGGATTGGATTATTATAGATGAAAATGAGAGAAATATATTCCATTTCATGTATTATTTTTATAGGATAAATAATTCATTGAGGACCTGGTATTTAAGTTTAGATCAATAACTATGAAAGTATGGCTTTTTTCAAGGTATATTTGATCACACCCTCAACATCAATAGGTACATGGATCAAAGGATGTTGGAACTCATATATGTCTATGATAAAATAAATCATTATTAGAAAAATAAAAATGCAATTTTTTGGATATTATTATGTAAAATATTGAGATGTGTATGATTAGTGAAGAATTTTTCCTAATTAATAGGTGAATCAAAAAAATCATAGAACATTAATTTCTCAGTAAATATAGGAAAAATTGTTTCTCAAGTGATTAGCTATTGAATATTCCGAACCAATGAAAACACTGGCCTCTATAGGGATTAATTTATCAAAAATTGATTATTATAAAGGAGTAAGATGTAATAGAATATAGGTACTAGAAGCATATTTTACCCCACCAAAACATGACCCAACATTGGGCTTGATATATTTCATGTCCAATAGTACCAATGTTGTCCCAAGGAGAACCACATTATATCGGGGAAGACAATACATCAGTATATAAAAAACAATGAATTTTGTGTTGTTTTATTATATGATAGTGAAAATGGACTTTTTGGGATGCATTGATGTGGGATGAAAAGTTTCGTAGGATAACTTATGGAAATTAGAGACACAAAAAAACATGGATTTTGTTTGATCCTTGGTTTCATTCCACAATTTATTTTTTTAAGACTTTGATTGGAGCCTTGTTATAGTTGGAGCCTTGATTCTGACTTAGATTCGAGCTTGGATTCAATAAAGAATAGCACCATTGGCAATTCGCTTCTACAAAGAGCTTCAAATATCACGAACTGGTTCAGGATGGTTAGAATTTTTAAAATAGATTGGTTCATTTTTATCAGTGCTTCTAAAAAGTGATAATAAGCATACCATTTATCAGTGCTAACTTAATAAGCACTGATAAAATGATTCTTTATCATTTCTTTTTTTACTGTAGATAAATACTAATTTTATCATCATTTTTTAGAGCTGATAAATACTTATAATACTTTTTAAAATGATAATTTTTTTTTAAAAAAAGTATAATTATTATATATAATTATAATTCATTAAATAATAATATTTATAAAAAAATAATTTTATAATTAGTTGAATATATAATTATTATTTTATTATTATATAAATAAATTTCTAAAAATTAATATTTATGTCATTATATTTCTTTATATAATTACATATTTATATAAATATAGTTAATATATTCATTATTTAAAAAAATTTAATATAATTTTCTAATTATTCAGTAATAATTATATAAATACTTTTTAAACATATATTATTTTTTTATAATTATTAATGTATCAAAATAGTAAATATACCTTTATAAATATATTTATTTATAAATATTTAAAAATATATATATTTTTATCATTATTTATGAATATTTAATCTTAAGTACATGCATGTTAAAAATGTGTAAAATTGTTTAATTAAAAATGAGTACAATATAAAAAATATAAATAATTTTGATGATTATAAATCATTAATAAATGTATATATATTGAAATAAAGATACATATTTATTGAAAATATTAAATCTTAAAAAATATATATAATATAAACTGATCAAGATCCAAAAAATAGTTTTGTGCACATGTATGAATATTAAAATTCACTAATTATGTATAATTGAAATCAATTTAATACATAAATTTAATCTATGATAGATTAGAAAATCAAACAACATTCAATTGTATCAACTACTTGATGCAATTAGACATTATTTTTAATATATATTAATTTTTAATTATAAGCCATTATTCACTAATTATATTATTATTTAATTCATATCGTTTATAATAATTTTTATAAAATAAATCACATTTTTATATATTCATATATTACTATATATTTAATATATATTATTTATGAACATTATCAATAAATATTTATTTAATGAAATGTTTAATATTTTTTTCAATTTACTTTTTTAAATTGTTATATTACATATATCTATAAATTTAATATATAATTTTTATAATTTTTATATATATAGTATAAAAAATTTATTCATTTTTATCAATAATTATTTAATTAATATTATTTTTAATATTATTTTCTAAATTATTTTAAATTTTTTATTTCATTTCTTAATTTTATTTATACTTTTATCGGCACTAAAAAAGTGATGATAACGGATTCCTTAATGGGAACTAAAAATAATATGCTGAAAATGGGTTTCGTTTATCAGTGATAAACATAATATGCAGATACAAGACACTCTTTATCAGTGCTAAAACAAATTCATTGATAAAGGATTACTTTTAACAGTGGTAAACAAATGTATTGATAAATGGTTCCTTTTATTAGTGCTAGAAAACAATCGCTGCTAAATTGTACCCTTTATCAATTCTTTATTTAGCACTTTTATTGGGTTCCTTTATCACCACGTTTTCTAGACCTGATAAAGTTCATCATTGTTAAAGGTTTGTTTTGTAGTTTTATATAAAGATGTAACAATATGTGGTAATGTATGGGATATATGTTTCACTCTAAATTTTTTTGAATAAGTTTATGAAATGATGTTAGTAGAGCTAAAACATGTTAATGAGACAATTGTGAAATACGGACTATCCAGGATCATGTCAGTACAAATCAAAGTAGACAAAAATATATGCTTATAATAAAAGTAAATACATGGAAATTTAGTTGGGATCATTTATTCTTAAATAGTTTTCTATATAAATTTTTTGTATGTTTTTTTTATATAAGGAGGTTAAGAATAAGTACATTAGGACTTTTGAAATTCTTAAGGGAATTGGATTTATTGATTAATGATTGGTTGTTGATGTTAGTGTCTAAGAAACAACTTTTTTTACCTTATGATAACATGTATTCATGTTTTTAAATATTAATTAACTCTTTATCATATCATAATTTTTCATTATTATAACATAGTATGTGATAATTTCCAAATTGTAGTTTTTGCACAAAAAGGTCAAAGTAGTTCCATGCTATGAAAAGAAACCAAAAGTGATATGACACTATTCTTAAATATATGTTCAATAGCTATATGATATCATTTTAGGGATAAATTGATATAGCCTATCAGGGTTGGACACTAAAAGTACATTGAGGTAAGTTATCAGGGATTAATCCCATGGTATTATCAAGTATATGATATAATGAGAAAAAGACTTGGAGGTAGGAAATCCACCTTGATATGTGTCATTGGATGTTCTAGTATGTGCATGTGTGTATTGATCCAAATAATTTAATAATATTATAATTAAATATAATACGATTCATACATTGATGTATTGACGAAAACCATGATGACTATGTTTATGGTGAGGTTGGATACGTTGGGTGTCTCTCGAGTAAGAACAATGTGAGAAAGGATTTGTCCCGTCTGTTCATTAATAGAAGTTTTTATCTCAATCCCTTGGATGGAAATGATATATCCTAAATAAATCCATGTCTAGTTTGTTATATAGGCATGTTATATTTCATAAAATCTATGAAAGAGACATTGAACGCATAGGTTCATGTGACCAGCAAAAAACCTACATGATTAGTGATGTCGTGATAAAAGGATTATATTACTCAATAAAAATTTGTATGAGGTATTATGTCATTGCGACTGTAAATTTATTCTCTATGTGTTCCCTAGAATTTTCATAAACTCTATCAATGGACTTAAGGTTGTTTCACCTAATCCCACCAATAAAGGGGCCTAGAGGGTCACACACTAAGTGAATCCAGAATCTAAATTAAATATTATATTTCTATTTATTATTTAGAATGAATAAAAAATATAATTCCTAAATGTGATTTAATAATTATTCCGGTATTCTTGTGTTTCCCCTGGAATGTGTTTTCTAATTAGGAATCACTACTTCTAGAGGTTTTCCATCGGATTTATTTATCAAGCAAAAAACAACCAACAGTTCTGTATCCAAAGGGACCTGCTTTGCAAAGGAAGGTGTTCGTTAGAATTTTTGACCTATGATACTTAAGAACTCGCATTTTTCTAGAGGATGGGATTTTAGGCTCACCACACCCTTTAGGGTGGGATTATTTCCTATTTTGGGACACCCTTGTAGATTTAAGATATGTTCATGGATCCTTATTAATTTAACAAGTATAATTTTGGTTTCCCATGAGATTTTCAATAAATTGTTTATCACGTATGAAATTAAGATTCATCTATATGAATTAATGGTTTTTCATCATTATAGATATCTATATGTATTTGGGTGTCTTAATCAATGGTATCCTTTCATATACTACTTAGATATTATTTATCTGTCGTTACGATGATGTTGGTTTTTAAACCACTCACGGAACTCTATAATTTATGGTCATATAAGGGATAAAAAATTATTTTGATATTGGGATCATACCCATAAATGGGATAACTACATATCCTCATAAAATATAGTTTGGTGCCTCTTAATAGGACACATCATACCTTTTAAGTTAGTGTGATAAGGACATAACTGTATAGTTTAATGTCCTGAGGTAAGGACATATAAGAAGCAATATGCCTAGACAATGGTTGGTGTTAGAATTAATCCTAAGTAGCCCAAGGAATTTGGAGGAGATATAGGTTACCAAGTTGAATTAGACCCTACTGTGAATGTATCTAAAAAAGAATAAGATTTATTTGGAGTGTTGGGTATGATCCTCAAGGGGGCTTCTTACATATCCCACATGGATGGGAATCAGATCCCATGTAGTTTGGTAATTCTCGTAGGGGAATATACCCCTCTTAAGGAAATAGATTGGGGATTAATACTAATGTGGATTACCTTGTAATATGGTCCATGATAGATGTCTTAACAAATGGAGATTTATGGGGGATTAATTTTGGGTTTTACTTAAAAAGAAGATTTTATGATTAAATGAGTTTAGGTTGTACTCCTGAAGAGGTTTTCCATTGAGCTCTGGTAGAGGGTAAAGGCTTCCTATGTATTCTAATTATGTTGGGAATCAATTTTCTCGTAGATCATGAATGAGGTGGATTGTGTGGATGTGTGATCAATATAAATTCTTAATCCCATGTTAGTAATTTTCAATGCTAGAAACAAGAGGATGTGAAATATTCAACAAACCACAAACTTTCTCCTCTGCTAATAGAAGAGGTTGGGCCTACGACGAATCAAGCCAAGATGATGGTGGACATGGTCATGGAGCAATGAACCATTAAATTCAAAATGGAAGTGAAGGTCATTGGATCTAGCCTGAAAGACTGGGGGTTTACTCTTAGATGGATTCCGTAAAATCTATCCTATTAGAGGAGGGAGACTTTTCATTTTTCAAAAATAAAAGTAGGTCTCAACCTTACTTTTCCATCCATAGAACCGGGGCTATGGGTTTTCGAGAAAAGCTTCGAACATGGAATGAACCCTAATCCTCCAAACCAATAACTCCTCAACAATATTCAAGGGAGAAGATCTCTTGTGACCATGCAGATACAACTCCACCGACATTTCATGAACCCTAGATTCCCAATAAGATAAGTATGAGAAATATCTAACAATAGAGATACAAATCCAAATGGAGGAAACAGTGGTGTAAACTTACCTATTGTTTTTTTTAAATTGGTAGGTCTTGGTGGAGGTTTCAAAATGATAAATTTAAGAAAAGGGATCCAATGAAGAAGAATATCTACCATGAATGGCATAGAAGGAGGCTACATGAAAGGCTTGACGAGGCAAAAATGGTGTGGTGAAGCATAGAGGGGAACTCAGATATCTCTCGCACAGGTATTGGGAGCCCATGTAGGCTTGGGTGACCAAATTTTACCTTTAGTGATGAACAACATAGAGGATAGGACTTGGGAGAAACTTAGTTCAAGCCTTCAATATTATTCATTGGAATTCTCAAAAGTTGTGCACTCAAGGTCCTGTATAAGGAATAGATAGTGTGCAAGTGTTCATGATTTAGTGAGGTTGTGAACTTTGGACATGTATGTGTAATGGATTCCAAATAATTAATGGACTTATGTTCTATTATTATCCTTTAATTCTCTCATTGTAGGTGTTAAAGAACTACTTGGGAGTTTTCCTAAGACAGGGGTTAAGCACATGGTGACAAGAGCCGCAATTGGACTTTGGGGAAATTTGTCTATACAAATGAAGACCTAATGTGTATATCTATAGGAAACAATAGTACCCTATGTTAATGATGGGGGGTGCTCATGTGACTTATACACCAAAATGGTGGTGCCCAAGTTATGGTACCATCGACGGTATTTCTTCTAAACTAGGGCGATTTCAATTCAGACCCTTTAAATTTTTTAAAATCCTCTAGGTATTTTCTATTATTTTTCCTATGTTATTACTATTTCTCACTTTTTCATACATGAAATGTAATTATGTGTCAATAAACCCCCCCCCCCCCCTCAATATTGGATCTAAATGAAAAGAGGGTCTTATGTAGAGGTAATGTGATGAAGAAAAAAGGTCAATAAATCACTCTGGATCTATTGTGCAAGGTATAAGCTTACAAGGTAGTGCCATGCAATTTAATGGTGAACAAGTAGACATTTGAATCTATATATTGGCCCTTCACATCGACGAAAATCTCAATGTCTCTTAGAAATCTATCCCTCCATGCGCATGATCCTTCATTTAGACACTTTTTCTTAAAGCATTGGTCACACATCTTTTGTATGTTTTTATAGTTGTGCACCGAATGTTAGATGAAACCCTCTCATGTCGTAGGGGAACATGTGCACCTAATGTGGTGATACACCCTTGCGTGTCGTAGTGGTACTTTCTCTCCTCAATTCCATTGTCAATTTTCGTTATTTTTTTGACAAAAAAATCCAAAATTAACCCACATAATAAATGATTTTTGATCTCTTTTGTAGGTTCAATGGCTCCTAAAAGAATGGATCCCAAGAGAAATAGAACTACTATATAATTATCTAGTAGACTAATTGATGCTAAGATGGATATCGTTGGGCATCATTACATTGATGTCTCTGACACTACTCTCCCTAATTTGGCTAATTATATGAAGAAGAATAACCCTGACTTTCCAAGGATTATTTATCTTTCACATTACAGTTATGATCGTTTATAGGATGCCAACATATTGGATCCAATGAATTATGCTCTAGTTTCTTTCTAACACCCCATGCTTCCACATTATTTTTCCCTTTGAATAATGCAATATATTGCATTGTACATAATTTTGAGATTCAAACACACCGCGACCAATCAAACTATCCATTATGAATATTAATACCCACTTTTTAAAATTTTATATATTTTATTTTTCCAAATGGACTTCACTTTTTAATTTGGAATATCAAAATTATCTTAGGGATAATTTTTGGCACTTTTCTGAAAATTTTTAATTTTTGATGAATAGCGAAAAATACTAAAACAACTTTTTTAATCGAATTAATTTGTAGTGTTAAATTATACATTTTATTGGATTTAAAGTATTATTATATTATATTTTTATCATTTAATATTATTTAGGTCATTTTATATAATATAAAATTTAAACTGGACATAAACAAGTGTCAATCTTTTGATAGTTATTATTTCTTAAAAACGGGATTTTTGTTTTGACAATGGGAATTAATTTTAAATTAATTTCTACCACTTATTTGTTTTGAATTTGGAAAAATTGATTACATATTTGGAATCAAGATTTCCAAATTATTTAAATAGGTAACTTTTATTTTTATTCATTATGAATAATTATTTCGGTAAATATTTTATTTACCATGATTAAAGGGTAAATCTGGTAAATTAGGGTAAACATATAATATTAAAATAATATTAAATTACCCTAACATGTGCCCTATTTATATGGGTTGATACATGTATGACCATGGGAATTATTGGGTTGATTTTGGGACCCCATGGAGCCACTTTAGAGTGATAATAACACTTTATATTAATTACTTTAATGTAATGACAAAAATGACATAAACATATATCTTTTATTAAAACAATTTTTATATGGGGTTATATAAGTTATAATTTAGACTATAAATACTCATTATAAATATAAAAAAATTACTAAAAAATTTATTTTATTTATAATTTTTATACATTAAATAATTAAATTTTTAATGACACCATGATGATGTAGTAATTACCATATTAATGAATGAATCAAAGAAATGGTAGTGTAAATATTAAAATAAATATAATTAGAATATTTTGAGGCCATCCAAGAATTTTGTAGGAGAATATGACAAGTTTTTATTGATTAAAGGTATTTTTTTTCTAAGTAAAAGAGTTGTTATGGCTTTTAAAAAAATGAAATACTATATAGTGTCAAAATTGACATAATTGAGTTTTTAAAACAAATACTATATTATTAATTGATATAATATTCATAAAAATCTAAGGTTCATAAAAATTACATAAATAAAGATATATATATTAATAATGAACCACTTGGGGTTATATTTTCTTGCTATAGAATGTTTATTAACCATATAATATAAAAATACAAAGAGACATTGTAAATGTCAAACTATTTTACTAAGAGTTAAATCTAATAGATAAGGTTAATATGGTGACCTAAACCTGTCTAAAACCTATTGGTTGAGATTTTTTCAACCCATATTCACCTTATCCTAGAAATATATCATTTTGGAGCCATTATAAACCTAAAATGTTTTTATTATAAAATAATATTTCAATATTTTCCTAAAGTAACCCTCACCTCTCTTATAAAATGGTACTTCCCCTTATCTTAATTTCACACCTCCAAAGCCATTTTTCATGGCCAAAACATGAACAAATATCCTAAAAACTATCCTCCAATCATCACATAGGCATTCTATTGGTCAGAAATCCGAACTAAGGATCCCTTTAGATCAAATGAAAATAAAGAACCCGAAGAAGAGGTAAATATTTCATCACCTCTTTCAAGGTCTTTTATTCTTCCACTTCCGCATTCTTTATTACTTCTATTCTAAAATAATAACTACTGTATATTCTATATACTTTGATTTTATTATAAAAATGTTACAACCATATTCATTATTCCTTCCATCATATGATTGACAAGGTCACCATATGTGCGTATGTACGGCTTATCGTCTCCACATCGTGGTGTAGATTGTTATTCAAACACTTCATTATTTGGATTGGTAAAATAATGAATATATCTAAAGTAAATAATAAATATAACATGAAATTTATTCTGTATATATGATATACCATCCAATTACATATGATTTCACCATCAATATAATGATATTGTCGCTCGTGCGTACGTGCGGATTACCGTCTCCACGAACGCGATTAGATTCGTTCCCCATCATAATCATTCAAGAATAATTTTCATTTAATGATTAAAAATAATGTTTATGAACATAATATCATTATTTATGTGAATCAAATACATATTATCCATAACAAACATGACTTATGTAACCAATAATATACATGAAAATGAATCAATTAACACCCGAAACGTTAATAGTACAGAAATATTATTAAAAACTAAATATTATAAGATCATATATGATATCATGTTTATGTATATGATTCTTGTATAATTTAATAATATTTTATTTATTATTATACAGGATTTTAATAGACCATCGACTACGGAAAAGTACATGGTAAGTGTTAATTTAACATTTTCTTTATTATCTGAGGTTGTTTTTACTTAAGTATCTACTGAGACCTCTTTATCATCCACATCCTGTTTTCATAAATATTTATGTCAAAACATTTTTAATACTTACTATACTATTGGTTATTGTCATTTATACCCCTATTTGACCTTATATGTTTTCAAATGAATCTTTCAGTCATTTTCAAAACAAGGTACTTTATGACCTTTTCAACAAAGTTAAGCTAAGAATGTTTTTTTAACTTATACATCGGATGTGGCTATTTTCTTCCATTATAACATCTTAGATGCATCCCTTGAAAGATTATTAGAATATTTTAAAATAATTTTTTTCTTTTATAATTACATGACTCTTAAATGTTTTCAAAATAGAACGATATATTTCTCTCAAAAAGATTTTATTTAATCTATTTCAACATCCTTTGATTAAATTTACAGTTGTTTGAAGCTGAATCATTATGATACAAATATTAAATATTGTATTTATAGTTTTTTGATAAGTTCAATTGTGGATGTTTTATTTTTATACCATTCATGGTTTATGGTTAATGTATTGAAATTTCATATTCTAGTTTTAATACGAATGATTATGTTATGTCTCAACCTTTTCATATGCGGAGTGTATTAGACTTAGTATGTGATGGGTGGAGCCAACTATATATCCTCAGTGCATCAGTATGTCTCATGAGATAATTATAAGAGGAATTGCTTGAGGCATTTCCCAATTTGATATATGGTTTTGGCCGATGCCTAATTCATATTTTGACGTCTTGGCTCAGGCCTTGATAAGATGTTTCAGAAATTTTGGCATTATACATTCCCTCATTATGAAAATAATAATGATGATTCATGTGGTTATTCGACTAGTATAATTCCCATGACTATGTTTTATTATGGCATTCTATACTCAACTCATATTCCAGCCATAATGATTTCACGTTTATTATTTCTAAATGCATGTATTTTCAATTATTCAACATGCCTAATGTTTATGCTATCTTCTGTTGTAATTATTAATCATACTAAGCATTTGACCTCACCCCTTTCATATGTTTCATTTTCCCAGGATGTGATGAAGTTTGTTATGAGTGACTTATAGGAAAAATCTAAGAGGCTTGGATGTTTCTGATGGAATAAATTATTTTTTTATTTCTTCTCAAGTTGTAATTTTAAACATATGTATGTATCTTGTTTCCAATAATACTGAAATGTTCTGTCTATCGGAACATTATTCCTTGTAACATGATAATTCTATGTAATAAATCACTGACTCTGGGTAACTGGGGTCGATGAATTTCAGTTGGTATTAGAGGAAGTTTAGTACAATCATTGGAAACTATATTTAGATAAACTCTGATTAGAGAAGATTACCCTAAGATAGACTTTGAAGATTGGTATATAAGAATTTCCTAGAATCTTGGTAATGTAGATATTTTGTATATTTTCCAAACAATAAATCACTTTTTGGATATGATCAGGTTGAGGCAGATCTGGCACAAATGTACCTTGGAGTAAAAAATTCAAAATAGAGTTTCGGGCTTGACATAGGGTAACCTGGTCCATGATAACGACATTGCTGAACTATTTGTTACGACACTCCCTGAGGATATGCTCTGGCTATTTCATATTTTAATTAAAAAACATTACAAAGGATTTATGAATATATACCTCCTCTATGAAAACATTTTTTTTATGATTATGGACTATATCTATAAATTTTTCAATTTATGTTAATTGTTTTACAAGTTTGGAATTATGTATTGCGATTCATAAACTAATAAATTGTATGCCACTATTTAGAAATTGAACCTAGTAGAAGGAATTGAAACCATATCAACACACATAATCCATGTAGGGATTTCCCTCTAACTTAAGATAATTATCATAGAGCTAGTGATACAACTGGTGCGGATCAGATTATCACCATACTGGGACAACTAACTCAAGTTATGAATAATAACCTTACCTGTATACAGCACCATGATCTACAACGTGGAGGATCAATGTTAAACACCTTCATTAGGACACAACCACCAACAATAAATGGGTCTAAAAATCCATTTGTGGATGAGAAATGGATAAGTTCCTTAGAGAAAATATTTCATGCTTTGGGGAGTAGCGAAAGGGAAAAAGTTGTCATGGCAGTTTATCACCTCACGGGAGATATAGATCAATGGTGGTCATTAATTCAAAACACAAAGGAGGATGAAGAATTATCAAGCATAAAATTTAGGGAGTTTAAAGTTCTTTTCATAGAAAAATACTTTCCTCGTGACCATCAAGCATATATGAAAAGGCAATTTCTAAGTCTAAGACTAAAGGAGGATGAGAATGTCACAAAGTATGAATATAACTTTACATGACAGAAATTCATGCTACAAGTTATGTATATGTATCCCAAGAAGTTATATTAGTCATTTCTTTGATGGGCTGAAACCATTTCCCCATCGAGCATTCGTCTCGCCATCCTTCTCATCGTATGCAGATATTTTCTCATATGCTATCAAGGAAGAAAAATAATTCTATATATCTTATAACTTTAAAGCAAAGAAAGTGAAGAAGATATCTATTGAACACTCTAGGAAAGAAATAAATAAACATTTGAGGAGATAAGTGTTAAATTTCCACCCTGTGATAATTTTTGAAGGAAGCACCGTGCTGCATGTCTAAAAGTAAAAAGAGTTTTCTACAAATGTGGACGGAAAGGACATCTTGATGGTGATTGTAATGGGAATAAAGAAGCTTCCAGTAATCAACGTAAAAATTAGATGGAGATGGGAAATTATGAAAATTAATTTCCTAAGAATCAGGTAAACATACCTCAGAAAAGGAAAAGGGATCAAGGCCAAGCTTATGCGATCACTGCTGCTGAGGTTGAAGCTCGGAAAGACATAGTGGCAGGTAATTTAATTGTTTCCTCAAGTTTATTCAATGCTCTATTTGATTCTGGGTCATTTTATTCTTTCATATCTTCCCATTTTTTGAGGAAAATTAGATATTTTCAATTTGATTTAATAAGGAAGTTGTTAGTCAAAACTACTAAGGGAAGTACCATTGCAACAAAGTTTTGTGAATCAGTCCCCATTAAGGAATATAAATGATATTTATCTGATGACCTAATCATCATACTCATGATTTAATTTGATATAATCCTCTGTATGGATTGGATTTCAGACCATGATGCAAAAAATTATTGTAAGAAGAAGGAGGTTACAAATCATGATGATGATAAGAAGTACCTTATCTTAAGAGAAGAAATTTCACCATCTAATTCTTATCTAAATCCACCCACAATAGCTCTACTAAATTTAATTATTGTGGAGGATGAGAATGAAATAGTTACAAGTGAGGAAAATAATGTTCTAATAGAGGACATACCTATTGTGCAAAAATATGTTGATGCATTTCCATAGGATTTACCTAGACATCCACCAGAATGAGAAATTGAGTTTTCTATTGATTTAATTCCTAGTTCAAGGCCAATATTTAAGACCCCTTGTAGAATTTCCCCTGTAAAATTAGTGGAACTAAAGAAAAAACTAGAGGAATTGAATAATGAGGTATTTATTCACCCTAGTGTTTCTCCATGGGGAGCCCCTGTACTTTTTGATAAGAAGAATGACGGATCAATGAGGTTGTACATTGACCATAGGGATTTCAATGCTGTAATAATAAAGAAAAAATATCCCCTACCTCGCATTGATGATTTATTCAACCAATATCATGGAGCACAATATTTTTCAGAGATTGACCTTCGATCTGGATATCATCAGTTGTGTGTGAAGAAGGATGACATTCCGAAAACAGCATTTCGAACTAGGTACGGGCAATACGAGTTTATAGTAATGCCTTTTGGATTTTCTAATGCACCCTCTATCATCATTGATCTAATTAATAATGTTTTCAAGGAATATCTTGATGACTTTATAGCGTTATTTTTTGATGATATCTTGGTATACTCCAAAATCTAGGAAGATAATCGAAATCACTTGCGCATTATTCTGAAGACTCTTAGAAGAAATGAGTTATATGGGAAGTTTAGAAAGTGTGAATTCTGGCTTCAAGAGATTTATTTTCTAGTCCATATTGTCTCTAAGGATGGAATATTTGTTGATCCATCAATGACCAAGGAAATCCAAGAATGTCCAGTATCGACGAGTATAACAGAGATATGTAGTTTTATTGGTTTAGCATGTTATTACCAACGTTTCATCTAGAATTTTTCCCAGTTGGCTAACCCATTAACTAATATCACATTTAAAAGGGTTAAATTTGATTAGAAAAAAAAATTGTGAATAATTTTTTTAAGAATTAAAGAGAAGATTAGTTAGTGCTTCTATCTTGACTCTACCACTAGGGAACGATGGGTTTGTTATTTATATTGATGATTCAATGAGGGGGAATGGTTTTGTCCTTATGCAGAATGATAGAGTTATTTCCTATGAATCACAATATCTAAAAATTCATGATAAAAACTATCCCACTCTAGATATATAGTTAGCAGATATAATATTCACTCTTAAGATATTAATACACTATCTCTATGGTGAAAAATGTGAGATTTATACAGTTCACAAGAGTTTGAAGTATATTTTCTCACAAAAAGAACTAATCATATAGAAAAATAGATGGCTTAAAGTAATCAAGGATTATGATTTCACAATACACTACCACACGAGGATGGAAATTAAGGTGGCAGATGCTTTGAGCAGAAAGAATCATGGAGTTTTGAAAAAAATGGGAGGTGAAAGGGATCCTATTTTCGTGGATCTAGTAAAGATGGATTTGAGAATAACCATGGTGGGTGAAACAACAATACTTTTTCGAATGGTTTCCAAAACATTTTTACTAGAATGGATGAAAAATTCTCATACTGATGATGAAGAGTTTCAAAATAAGATTAAAGGTGTAAATGATGGGAGATTGAGTGACATCATATAAGAATATGGAATTTTGAAACTTGGGAAGATAAATTATGTTCTCTTTATACATGATCTAAAAAGAGAATTGTTTGATGATGCCCATAGCTCCAATTTCTCTATAAATCCTGGGAGCACCAAGATGTATAGAGGTTTGAAGGAACATTTTTTGTGGGACAACAGGAAAAGAGAGATTGATGATTTTGTGTCATGGTGTATGGTTTGATAATGAGTGAATTCTAGAAGACAACATCTTAGAGGATTCATGCAACCTCTTCCCATACATTATTGGAAAAGGGATGATATTACGATGGAATTTTTCATGGGGCTACCAAAGACACATAGAAGGAATAATGAAATAGGGGTCATTATTGATCATATTACCAAGTCATTACTTTTTCATTATATAAGAGAAGATTTACCACTTGAAAGTTTATCAAGACTGTATATTAATTAAGTTTTAAGACTTCATGGAGTACCCCTATCGATTGTTTCAAATCGTGATCCTCGTTTTACATCAGGATTCTAGAAAATTCTTCAGAAATTCCTATATACTGAACATCATTTGAGCACTGCCTACCACCCTCAAACTGATGGAAAATCATAATGGACTATTCAATCCTTTTATGACATGTTGAGATCTTGATCACTTGATTTTCAAGGTATGTGGGATCAATATTTACCTCTGGTAGAATTTTCTTATAACAATAGCTTCCATTCAAGTATTTAGATGGCACCATATAAAGTGTTATATAGAAAGAGATGTTGCACACCAACATTTTGGGATGATGTTGGTGAAATAAAACTCATAGGCCCCATACTTGTTGAGGAAATAGTGGAAAAGGTGATGGTTATCCAAACTCACATCAAAGCTGCTCAAAGTAGGAAGAAGATATTTGCTGATAACTGAAAGAAGGATTTGGAATTTTTGGTTGGAGATCATGTTTTCATGAAGGTATATCCATGGAAGGGAGTCATACAATTCGGTAATAAGGGTAAATTAGGTCCTAGGTACATTGGACCTTTCAAAATTATAGAATGAATTGTGGTTTTATCTTAACATTTGGCATTTCCTCCAAGTCTCTCCAAAGATAACGATGTGTTCCACGTATCACTGTTGAGAAAATACAAGCCTTACCCAATGCATGTACTCAACTATGAGGAAATTGAACTGGAACCTGATCTGTCTTATTGTGAAGAGTCTGTCAAGATTCCTGATACCAAATAACAAGTGTTGAGAAACTAGACGGCTTGTCTGGTAAAAGTTCTAGGGAGAAACCATAAGATGGAAGAGACAACATGGAAACCAGAAGAACATATGATGAAGAACCACCTGAATCTTTTTATGTAATAATATTCTAGAAATTTCGAGAAAAAAATTATTTGAAGGAGGGAAGAATGTAACACCCCAAGCTTCCATGGTACGTTTTCCTTTGAATAATTACATAGCTTGCATTTTACGCACCTTTGAGATTCTAACACACCACGACCAATCAAACTAGCCGTTATGAAGAGTAATACCCAATTTTTGAAATTTTATAAATTTTATTTTTTAAAATGGACATCATTTTAGAATTTGGAAAATCAAAATTATCTTCAGCTAAATTCTTGGTACTTTTCTGAAAACTTTTATTTTTTGATGAATAGTGAAAAATACTAAAACAACTTTTTAATCGAAATAATTTGTAGTGATAAATTATACATTTGAGTTGTTTTAAAGTATCATTAGATTAAATTTTTATGGTTTAATATAATTTAGGTCATTTTCTTTAATATCACATTTACACTAGACATAAACAAGTGTCAATCTTTTGATAGTTATTATTTCTTAAGAACAAGCTTTTTGATTTGAAAACAAGAATTAATTTTAAATGTATTTCTGCCACTTATGTGTATTTAATTTGGAAAAAATGGATTGCGAATTCGAAATATGGAGGTCCAAATTGTGTAAGTAGTTATCTTTTATTTTTATACATTATGAATAATTACTTCGATAAATATTTTATTTACCATGTTTAAAGGGTAAATCAGTTAAATTAGGGAAAAAGAATATTATAATAATACTAAATTACCATAACATGTGTCCTATATATATATTTTGATACACGTCCGACCATGGTCATCCTTGAGTCGATTTAGGGACCCCATGGAGCATCATGAAAGTGATAACGACACTTTATATTAATTAATTTTAAAGTAATGATAAAAATGACATAAACATATATCTTTCAATAAAACAATTTTTATATGGGGTTATATAAGTTATCGTCTTGAATATAAATACTCATTATAAATATAAAAATATTTCCTACATAATTATATTTTAGTTATAATTTTAAGACATTAAATAATTAAATTTATTTATGACACAATGGTGATGTAGTAATTACCTTATTAATGAAAGAATCAAATAAATGGTATTGTAAATAGTATAATAAATATAATATGAACGTTTTGATGTCATAACAGTATTTTAAAGTTGAATATGAAATTTTAGGATTGATTCAATGTATTTTGTTTGAAATAATAAATTTGTTTTTTCATTCACAAAAACCAAATACTAAATAGTTTCAAAATTGACATAATTGAGTTTTTAAAACAAATACTATATTATTAATTCATATAATATTCATAAAAATATATGGGTTTTCCAAAGGACATAGATAAGTTTATATATATTAATAATGAACCACTTGTGGTTCTGTTTGCTTGTAATAGTAATTTTATTAACCATATAATATAAAAATACAAAGAGACATGGTAAATGTAAAACTATTTAACTAACAGTTAAATCTAAAAGATAAGGTTTCTATGATGATCTAAACTTCTCCAAAACATATTTTTGAGAGGTTTTCGACCAATACCCACCTTTCTCTAGAAATAAATCATTTGTGAGCCATTAGAAATCAAAAATTATTTTATAATAAAATAATATTTCAAGATTTTTCTAAAGTGACCCTCACCTCTATTATAAATGGGTACTTCCCCTTCTCTTAATTTCACACCTCCAAATCCATTTTTCACGGCCAAAACCTTCCAAAATATCCTCCCAACATTCCTTCCATAATTCTATAGGCATTCCTTTTGTTATAAATCCAGCCTAAGGATCCCTTTTTATCAAATCAAATGGAAGAACCCGAAGATGAGGTAAATATTTTATCACCTCTTTCAAGTTCTTTTCTTCTTCCAATTCCTATTTCTTTGTTGTTTCCAATTATAAAATAATAACTCCAATATATTCTATATATTTTGATGTTATTATAAAAATGGTATAACCATATTCATTATTTTATCCATCATATTAATGACAAAGTCATCATACGTGCGTACGTACGGCTTACCGTCTCCATGTTGTGATGTAGTTTGTTATTCAACCACTTTATTATATAAATGGGTATAATAAGGAATATAAAAACTGTAAACAATAAGTATAACGTGTTATTGATTCTTTATATATGATATAACATCCAATTACATACAATTTCACCATCAAAATAATGATATTTTCGCTCGTGCATACCTATGGATTACAGTCTCCACGAACGCAATGAGATTCATTCCCCATCGTAATAATTCAAGAAGTTTTTTCATTTTATCATTATAAATAATGTTTATAAACATAATATAATTATATATATGAATCAAATACATCTTATCCATAACAAACATTACTTACATAACAAATCTTACAAAGGAAAATGAATCATTTAACACCTGAAATGATGATACTACAAAAATATTATTATAAAAATTCAGTATTATAAGATCATATATGATATCATATTTAGGTATATGATTATTATATAATTTAATAACATTATTTTAACTATTATACAAAAGTTTAACATACCATAGACTAAGGAAAATTACAAGGTAAGGGTTAATTTCACAATCTATTTATTATCCGAGGTTGTTTTTATGTAAGTATCTATTGTGACCTCTTTATCATCCACATCCGTGTTTTCTTAAAAATGTAATTCAAATTTTTTTTAATGTTTAATATACTATGATTTAAAGTCATTTATATCCTTATTTGACCTTAAATGTTTTGAAATGAATCCTTCCATTGTTTTCCAAACAAGGTACTTTATGACATTTTTGACAAAATTAAGGTAAGAATGTTTTTTTAACATATACAGCGGGTGCGGCTATTTCTTGCTTTTATAATATCATCGAAGCTTCCCTTGAAATATTATTAGAATATTTTCTAAATATATGTTTTATTTTATAATTATTTGTCTCTTAAATGGTTTCAAAATAGAAATAAATATTTCTCTCAAAAAGTTTTGATTTCATCTTTGTTAAAATATTTTGATAAAATTTACACTTGTTTGAGGTTGATTAATTATGATACAAATATTCCATATTTTATTTAACTTTTTGTGATATGTTAGACTGTGTATGTGTTATATTTATACCATTCATGGATTACGGTTAAAGTATTGACATTTTTTGTGCCAGTTTTAATAAAAATGTTTATGCTATGTTTCAACCTTTTCATATGAAGAACTTATTGGAGTTAGTATGTGATGGGTGGAGCCTACTATAGATCCTAGGTGCATTGGTAGGTCTCATGAGACAATTATATGTAGAATTTCCAAGGCCTTTCCCAATTATATATATGGTTTTGGCCCAGGCATAAATCATTTTTAGATGTCTTGTATGAGGCATTGACAAGATGTTTTAGATAGTCTGACATTAGAAATTCCCTCATTATGAAAATAATAATGATGGTTCATTTTTTATTCAACTAGTATAATACCCATGACTATGTTTTATTAGGGAATTATTTTCTCACCTCATATTCCAGCCATAAGGATTTCATGTTTATTATTTATAAAGGCCTGTGTTTTCAATTAATCAATATTCCTAATGTTTATGTTATCTTAAGTTGTACTTCTTACTCTTACTGGTCATTTGAGCTCACCCATTTCTTATGTTTCATGTTCCCAGGATATGAATAATTTAGTTATTAGTGACTTGAAGATATAATCTATGAGGGTTGTATTTTTTTAATGGAATAAATTAGTTTTGTATTTCTTCTCATGTTGTAATTTTAAACTTATTTATGTATCTTGTTTCCAATAATACTAAACGGTTCGGTCCATCGGGACATGATTCCGTGTATCATGTCAATGCTTTATAATAATGCACCAACTCTATGTAACTAGGGTTTGGGCATTACATTCTTGGTTTCAAGACCATAAAATTTTCTCATCTTCCAATGTTTTGGTTATCAGAACATATGTCAATGTTGGATTGGCAGCCAAGGTCCATTTTATACATCAAAGCTTAGGTACCCCGGAATTGAAAGAACATACACCTGAGCTAAAACTGCAGAGTTATTCATCAATTTTATGAGATTCTAGAACATATCAATAAATTTTATTGAATAAAATTTGTGACTTTAAACCGATAGGGGTTGTTGAACCCGCATGGATGTGGGCATACTAGCGACGCAAAACAAGTGTGTAATTTATGGATGATTTGAAAGGTGATAGAATTTAATAATTGTTATGGGTTAGGAAAACCTATTTATATAGAAATTATTATATTATGATAAATATTTCGATTTTATTGATTCTAGATATCAATTTCTTTCATTTGACACAAATAGAAGTAGTCCACAATTTTTGGGATATTTATAGTATTTTTTGACCTTTAATTATTGGTGATATGTTTGATGAATTTATTCCACCAAATATGGAATGTAGTGATGCATAAAATACACCACCCTTGGAATGGCAGGTATTAATCATATTTTACAAACTCAAGAATGAAAAGACAAAAAATTACCACTCAATAAGGTATATTCAGGTAGAGAAATTGATGGAAATATTCCTAGTGAAGAAGAAGGGTAAAGGTCCCAGCTTTACACGTCCAACAAGTTGTCTGATGAAAAAAATGAGAGGAGTGACCGACACTTTTTTGAAATCATTAAATAAGGGAGAGTTTAAAAGTTGGGGGAATGAAGTTAACTCCCGAATTCCTCTGAAGATGCATCTTGTTTGTTCCATGGCTATGTGGGTCACTGTATATTTGTTGAATGTTCAACAATCTAATATTGTTGTAAGGTTTGAAACATTCATTTTATCATCCATGATGGAAGAGAGGAAGATGGTGGGGTTGGATACCCTATTCGGGAGAAGATCCATTAGAGCTTGTTTCATATTCATGGAGGGAAGTCTCCTTTCAGAATCATAGAATCAATCCTGGTTTTATGGGAATGGATTTCCAATCAATTTAGAACCTATGGTGCATATAGTGGGATCTAGGGTCCTCATATGTTCTTTTTGACCATATGATCATTCATTCTCTAGTATTTTACCATTCTCCTTGAAACCTTGTGACATTAACATAAGGTTTAGTATGTTAAATGAGTTATATCTTTTCCCTTATTAGAATCTGCCTATGGGGTGATTTTTTGATGATGGGACGACTATATTAGAGATAAGGGCATATATACTAGCTTGCAAAGATGGTGTATTGGACACCTAGATTAATGGGGAAATCTTATGTTAGGCCTATTCTCCTTTTAGATTCACACATCAATTCAATTACTTAAACAATATTACTATATCTCATCCAATTCATGTTAGATGAGAGAAACATCTGATGGTGGATCGATAACTATTGTAGCTGACGACTATAGAGAAGACAAAGGCAGTATTTTATTTACCTCTTACTAGTGAAATGATTATATTGAATATGGTTTATGCTGAGATTTGGGTTGTATCATAACCTAAAGGGGTTCTAAACAATGATGTATCTCGATTTGGAGTAAAGAGATGATGTAGGAAAGAACCCTCTCATTTGGAAGGTGCTTCTTCGTCATCAGAGGTTGATTCATCATAGTCAGAGGTTTGGGAAAACAATAATCTATGTTCCCCAAATTTACCTCATGAAATAATAAATCCACCTAACAGATTCAAGAAGGATAAAACATCATCACCAACTAATGTTGCACCAAGATGGTGTACTCGTCCTCATTGAAATGATTAGCGGGTCCCATTTTCCTAGCCACTATTTTTGACAGTTGGAATTGGGAACACTGTCAGATCTAGGACTACAAGATCATCTTCACAACTAGATGGAATGTACTCTGAATATGTATGACCAAAGGTGGTTCAAAAATGGAAGAGATTTTATTGTGATATTAAAACCACATGGATAAATTTATGTGAAGGGATTCATATTCTGGGAATAGGAGATCTATGTGTTTCATCTAATATCCAAATCAAGAATAATCCTAATGAAGTAAGGATTTATATTTGGGTGTTGAAAATTCTCATATATGCAACAGATGAATCAATTCCCCTCACAAAATGAGTCAAGGATATTATATATCGTGGCACCACTGATGGGATTAAGCACTTATTTGATGAGGAATGGCACTATTTTGTCGATCTTTAAGATTTATATACTATTTTATCAATTTATATTTGAATTTAGTCAAAGTATTATTTATTAGGGGAAATAAAATCTTAAATTTTAGTTTAATAAGTGAAAGTTGACTGATTTTTTATCACAATATTATAGCCCTGGTGGTACTGTAGTTGGAGTAGTTGGATCACCCAAAGAATAGGGATAGATATTTCAAGCCTGATATACCACATAAGATGAGATGGTACGAGTATTGTGGTCTCCAATAAATATTTTTTTAAATGATGATGTGATTCCTAGAGAAAATAAAACAAAAAGAAAGATACACCGCAAAAAAAAACTATGGTTAAACATTTTCCATGCAGTGGTAGAATTTCTGATTTCATTAATTACAGCCTTATCTCTATAAAGTGTTTAAACATCTTGTAATTTTAGTTAATTATTCTATTTATTCCCTTAGGGATATTATCTAGGCTCGAGGAAACAACATATGTTCTTCGAACTGCTCCTTTTCCTACAAATATAAGATAGGTTACCTCTATTATGTAAGAAATTATAATGATAAAATATGTCTATTGAAAATTGGATTTCATTTCTATAATATTTTAGGCTCATCACATGAACTAGAAAATCCTATGACGGTTGATGTTGACCCTACGGGTATCATTGAGGAGGTTTTGGGGGTCAAAAGTTATCAGAGGTGGGTCATGAACCTACCGCTTCTAATATTCTCACAGATGAGACTAATATGGGACATGGGATGTCATGGGAATCTATATTAATTCATGAAATGTATTTTGAAGAAAAAATGTAACTATTTAATACGCAATGTTCTTTAAAAGAATGTGATGTTCCATATATAGAACCAAGTGGACGTTAGTTTTACTGTCCATCTCATCAATCATCACATGCCTAACATTCTAAACCTAATCAGTTGAAATGTGAAGATCCATCTACAAAAAACATTTATATTAATGATGTGTGGAGGAATCATCTACATCACTATCAATCACACTATTGCGGAGGTGTTGGCTCAAGTGAACCTTGAAATGGAAAATCATCTAGACATTCACTTGGAGAACTCTTATTAAGATAAAAAAATGTATCCCACACCATGAACTGTCAACCAAAACTACTAAGCCTAGAAATGTTGAGGAGCAGTCTTCTCAAGCTACCAATCTGTTTTTAGGTAAGGGTTACCAACATTGTTATTGTACAATATATTTCATTTATGTTGAAGCTAATCATGAATTAAATTCATCATGTAGGATTATCAGTTTTAATGACTAGGTTAGAAATAAAAATTTATGCATCATCTCAATATGCAGCTCGAAGTAAAGAATCCATTGTTTTTTATGGAGCCAAACAGGTAACGCCATTAAGTGTATTAATCTAGGAATACATTCCCCCTTATGATAGTGATTATGAATCAAATTTGGTTCTATAAAATGATATTCACATTTCACGTCACAAGTCATGGTTGAATATATGAAAAATAATATATAAGGTACCACATGTGGAACTATCTTCACGAATTCCACTACTTTTAGATCTGTTCAATACATTTGAATTTGATGGTGAAATCTGTACTGTAGTGAAAGAGACCATCAAATAGAAAGGGAGAAAGAGAAGAATATTTAACAAGATATAAAAAAATCTATAATATTTTTTCAATAGTATTTAATTCCAATAATCATTATCCCATGTTGAGTCCAATCATACTACAAAGCTGAAAAGGCTCAGGCAACATGTTAAAGAGAATGTTGTTCAAATTTTGTGTCTTCAATAAGATCTGAATACATTGATGGGGGGAGATTGTACAACTTCATGGTTTGATAAAATAATCCCATAAATAGGGAAGAAGTCAATTAAAGATTCCATGGAAGCACTTTGTCAAGATGATGAGAATTAAATTGGTCAACAAACTAAAGTTCAAAAGGAAGCTTATGGAGCTTAAGAGGATATAAAACAAAGGAAAAGTTATATCGATGGACTTTAAGGATTTATAATGGATAAACGCCATTTTTTGTAAGCTCTTCTAGGACATTTGTTTCATATAAATGAAAACAATTTTTTATCATAATCATTTACATCCTCATCCTGGAATTGTTTTTCTATGCCAATGAGACTAGTGAGCATTGACTGATTTTTACTAGGCTTATATAGACAACCCCACAAAATTTGTATCCTTTATGTCATTAACATTAATTTTTTACCTAATATCAATATTAAAGAGACATTAAATGTAATATTATACCTTTTTTTATATTTCCTTTTTCGGGTTTTCAACCTAACTGGATTTGTGGCTTTTAATTTCATTGCATGATTTTGACTAGACCATAGAGAGTGTTAGTCCAGCAAGCTAAGACATGACGTTTTTCCAGACATCACTTTGCATGTTTCTGAACTGGTGAGTACTATATCTATTTATTGGTAGTTTAATGTCGTTCATGTCAGACTAATCAGGCCAATGTTTAAGGTGGAATAGCTTTGACCAAGAATCTTTAGATTATAACCAAAAAAGGCCTGATATTTGGGGAAAGTCCACATATTCTTTAGATATTCCCCAACAAAATCATATACCATATGAATTTTTTTTTTCACAAGATCTAAAATATGAAGTATATAAATTGAGGAGGTCTCTTCCAAGAACTATGTTACCGCTATTTCAAAAAAATGTTATAGTGCTGTATTATGCGAGGCCATCTAGGTCATATACAACATAGCCAAATTGTGGAATCCTTATACTGACATGCCTTTTATATATGTGAATTTTATGCACAGCCTCTTAAGGGCACATACTGTACAGTCAGATAAAGAAGATCTCAAAAATGATATATTCTATTACTAAAATTCGATGAATGCTTATAAATATTTAGATATTAATAAACACATAGTATAGTTAATGAATAAATGTACCAAAATATAGAGGGGATATTTCTAGTCATTATTTTCAATGAATTATAGGAATAAGATCTCTATGAAGGACTCAACCAAACATAAGAAATATGGTATATATAGTTTTAGGTCATACGACTAGGACCATAATATCATTGACGTAATGGATGTTATTTGGTCAACTGATCAAGGTTATTTCAATATTATTTGAACACATGGAGAGGGAAAATGTGTATACCATGGTCTTGGAGGCTTTCAAGTCAATATAAAAGATAATGGACAAGTATACAGTGGAGGAACACTTTAAAATATAGGTTCCTATATATCTTCATCCAAGTTTGAAGGGGATAAAAGATGATTCTACATAAAATAAAATAATTTCTTTATAAAAAACCCATTATAGGGGTTTTATTATGTAGGGTCAGCTAGGTAATATATTTCATTGACAAATAGTGGCATCTTCTGTCTGACATGTCCGTTATCTAGGTGATTTTTTATGCAAGTCCCCCTTAGGTATTTTACTACATAGTCAGGAAAAAAATATCTTAAGTATTAGAAATACTGCCACCGGAAACTGAAGAATGGTTATTATGATCTTAAAGTATTCATGATTAAGATTTTTAAAAGCAAAGGGGTTGATGTTTAATTAACTGGAGAAATATTTTAATAAATATTTTCCATGAGTTTGGAGTCTCATACATAGATCTAACTCATATGTATAATGAAAATATCTTTTCATTCCTTAGTGGGATCTCTAAGGAGTGGATCCTAAATAAGGTATCCTACATTGATTTTTTAAAAATTCTATGTTGGAGATGGGGAATTATCATTTTATCCCATAGAAGGAACTAATATCTATGTTATATTATTAACTATGTATCCCAATAAGATGATAATCAATCCATATATAGTTCTTTGGGTACCATGCAGTTTAAAGTCATGTGTCAAGGACAATAGGGCCTATGATATAAATAGTATTTGAATCTACTCATATAGATCTAACTTATACATGGTATAGAACAGTCTTTTTCACATCATGCTATAGCTAGGCCCAATATTGAAAATCTAGATGCCCCTACGTATCTCATATAAACGAGAATAAAGTCACACATAATTCTTGTATGTCTATGTAATTTGTCATCATGTGGTGATGACGTGATGTTATTCTGATGTGAATATGAATATTGTGTCTAGACCAGATAATAGTACCCATGTGTCACTATGTTCCTTGCTAAAGTAATAATCAAGCCACATTTAGTTCATAAATATTGGTTCCCTCACTATAATCAAACTCACAAGTGAGGGATAATAGGGGTTTTCTGAATACAGGTTCAAACCTAAGATGGAAACTCTTATTGAAACTCCTCATGTAGATCCAATTCATACATGGGAGTAGAAAGGAATTAATTTTATGATATTGTGGATAGGTCTATGATTTTAATGTCTATACATTTCTGGGTATCTAATATGGTTGATAATGATGTCAAATCCCATGAAGTTTAATGTGTTACAGTGAGGACGAAGGTGAACTGACGTGAAATTACTAAATATCTCATAAAAATGAGAATTGAAACACACCTAGTTATTAAAAAGAGATCATATAGTCTATTGTCATTCAATGGTGACATATAACCTAAAATAGGAATTGAAATACCTTATTTATGTAGATACATTCTTTACCTAATTCCTAAAACCACGTGAGTTGTGCTCAGTGTGAGAAACAAGTAGTGTTAAAAAGGTCTCTTCTTCAACATAATGGTATAACAAGTAAATTATAAGGGTATGATAATTATATGGTGGTTGGGACACATTATTGGACATAGGAATCACTATTTATATTATTGAAGCAAGAGTCTAGACACACCTAGTTCTTGTGATTGTTCCTCATGTCAATTAACTTTTGACATGGGTGTTGACGCTCCTTTCGTCACAGAATCTAAAGATCGGAAAAGGGAATATCTGAGCTCAAAGTGATTCAACCTTTGAAGAAAACATCAAAAATCGACAAAGGCATGAACAAAGGATCGACAACAACGGCACCGCGCAAGTTTTATCACTGTCGCGCAAGTACACTTGCGCGACACCCTTGGTCGCGCAGGTGACTTGCGCGACCTAAGTGGTAACTGCCCGGTAACCGCCCGGGGTCTTCTTTTGCCTATAAATAGACACTGTGGGCCCCCCATTCGGGAGGATCTTTTTCCAGAAACTCGGATTGAAGCTCTCGACGCCCAAGTCTCTTCTCAAAGCTTCTGGAACACTTCTAAGGTAATTTCTTACCTAGAACGGAAGATCTAAAGAGAAGAAGGAAGGCCTAAGTGTTGAAACTTATCAAACACTTGCGCGCCGACTTATTTACTTCAATATAACTTGCGCGTCCCTTTTCTGGAGGAACCTCAAGAAAATTCTAAAGGGTTTCAAAAAAGAGTCGCTCAAGTATTACAATGCTGGTTGAAAATCGTGCAAGTACACTATGTGCCGCGCAGGTATACCTGCGCGACCATACTTGCGCGCCCATGGAATACTTGCGTGCCCTGCAAGACTTGCGCGCCCCTATCTTTTTGGGTGCCCATCTTGCCCATTTTTACCCCTCTTAAGCCATCACACCTTTCCTTTTCAAGATTCAGTCTTCAAGACACTCTTCAAAGCCATTTATGGCATGATTTCTTGATTTGACTTCCTTATCTGAAAGGAATTCTGTGGAATCTCTCTCAAAGTCTAGTGATTTAAATATCCTTATGTCACTAAATATGGAGAGTTCATTCATTCAACCTCATCCTTTAAGATGAGAGAATCCTAACATGGGTCTCCTTTTTAGGAATAAGACTCAGTTATAACCTGGGCCTTCTTTTTTTAAGAGTAAGTCTCAGTCATAATCTTGGGCATCCTCCTTAGGAGTAAGCCCCAAACCTTAATTCCTTAACCTGGGCCTCCTTTTTAGGAGTGAGTCCCAGTCATAACCTTGGGTTTCCTTTTCAGGAGTAAGCCCCAAGTCCCCTAACTTGGGTCTCCTTTTCAGGAATAAGACTCAGTCATAACTTGGGTTTCCTTTTCAGGAGTAAGCCCCAAGTCCCATAACCTGGGTCTCCTTTTCAGGAATAAGACTCAGTCATAACCTTGGGTTTCCTTTTCAGGAGTAATCCCTAAGTCCCCTAACCTGGGCCTCCTTTTCTAGGAATAAGTCTCAGTCATAATCTTGAGTTTCCTTTTTAGGAATAAACCTCAAGCCCCCTTAAAATTCTCTTAACCAGTCATAATTTACCTTTGATTTGGGTTTCCTTTTCAGGAGTAAAACCCAATCATAAGTCCCCTACTAACTTGGGAATCCTCCTCAGGAGTAAGCCCCAAGATTAGAGTATTCAAATCTCCATAAAGCACATATACCTTTATGGACCATGTTCCTGGATTTTCTCCCTAAAAGTAAATCCTAAACCTTCATCTATTTTGGGCAGTCATACATACATAATCCCCAAACAAATTCTTATGATTGCATATTTCATGGCACAATTGTCTAAATTTTACCAATACCTCTTGTTTCTCACACCGAGCATGACTCACGTGAGCTTAGAGTGTAAAAGTAATTATGACATTCTTCTTTGAGCCATCAATCATAAACATAATACTCCATTACTCGAACTACGTGGGTTCTGATTCCTTTTCCAAAACAAAGGATACGTAGGTATCCCATTTATGGGTTCGATCCCAACTTTGAAATAATCTCTGTCCTTCTGAATGACGATAAACTTTCAGTGCCCCACTGAGTGGCTTTAAAACCAGCCTGGTCATCATAATGACCAAGAGACTTTTATATAAATGTTTTGAAGGATACCATTGACCAGGAATCTCTAAACAGATATAGATGATTCTCTATTGATGAAGAACCTCGAATACATATAAAAGATTCTCTAAATTTCTTGCATATTTAATCATTTATTGTTAAAACTAAAGGAAAGCACATTTTATACTTGGTAATGTAATAAGGATTCACGAACATAACTTAAATCTATAAAGAGAGTCCCGGAGTAGACAATAATTCCCCTCAAAAAGTTGTGATGTGTCCGACCTCCCATCCTCTCAACCAATGCAAATTCCTAAGCCTCATTAGTCCACAAGCTAATGAGCGCCTGCCATTGGAAAGTAGCTCCAAACGGATGTGGAATCATTGGATGTTTCCGGTTCTACGAACAAACCCGTTAGAAACCGATCGGAACGTTTGAATCTCCCGTCCAGGAGGTCATCCCAGGATTCCGTGACGAAACAAAAATGGTGAACCCGACGTGAATCCTTAACCAAGTTAAAGTGATATTCTTCTTATTTGTTAGGCCCCTTGGGCCAAAAAAGCAATCATTGACATGTGCTCATCCAAAAGTTGCAGTGGCCGGATTCATCTTGATTATGTCTGTTATATGGAATAGGCACTCTTTTCTCAAGATCTTTTGCAAAATGGATTTCCTTAAATTCACCTCTGTGAATACTGCTGTTGTGAACACCTCTACTGTGAGGTCTGCTGCTGTGAAAACCAATGCTACTACTCCTGCTGGAACGTCATCCGCTCTGAGGATGACATCACCAACTCAGCATCTTCAACGCTGGGTTTCTAATGCACTGGTTAAGGATTACCGTCGCAACGGTACTATCCCAACTCTGGAGGCCGCTCGTCAAGCCCTCCAAGTTAACAACTCTACCTGGTCGTCCGGACAACGGCGACCAGCGATCAAGAAGCAGGCCGTGCTGACTACCGTCTCCAACCGTTTCGGGTCGTTATCCCCGGAACGCAATTTCCATTCACTCCCTTACTCTGAGGAAGTGAATGAGCAGGTCCCGCAGGACCTTAATTCAAAAAGACAGGAGTCCTTCTCAAGGGCTCCCAACAACAATCGCCGTCATACTCATGCGGTAGTGCGCCCTCAACATGATGAGGGTACCGACTCCAGGCATTCAGCTCAGGTTCCTCGAACCCGAGCAGGAAAGATGAACCGCCAGAGACGGAATCCGGTTAACAATAGGCAGGTTGTCATCCCTGCCATCTCCGGAGAAGTCCACCAACCTAACTTGGTGGCAAATAATGATCAGGCACAATCACCTGCCCGTTTAAATTCCGTTGTCCAGCAGACTCGTCTGGCAGCATCAAGCCTATCCCGCCAGGCAATTCCGGCGGAGTACCATAGGCAGGAACATACACCTGCTTATACATCACCAGTTAGTCAGCAGGCTCGTCTGACTACATATGATGGATCTCGTCAACCGCGTTTGGCGAAGTGTAATCAGCAGGCACATACACCTGCTAAAACTAATCAAGCCTACCAACAGTCTCGCTTGGTAGCGCACGGAGAAGTCAGTCGGAAAGTCCCGACGATAAACAGGAAGCAGACTCAACTCTCTGCCTCCACACTTGAGTACTGTCAGGATTCACTGACAGGAAAAGGAGGACAGGAGCAGGCACATACACCTACTCCAAGCCCGGAATGGACGTATATCCCCGTTCCGGCGGCTGAAGTCACCAAACATATTTTGTCAATGGTGAAAGAGCAGAAGCAAATTCCTGCTCATATTCTGGATGCTTGCCAGGATATCATAACAGCTTCAGCATCATCACAGGGACAGACACATAAATCTATCCCTAGAAATGGAGTGACACATCAACGATTCACTCCGGAACAGACACACACATCTGTTCCAGTCCAAGAGGGTTATGGGGCATACTCCCCCATATCATACGGACAACCAAGTCAGGCACATACACCTAATTTGAGTAGAGATCGTCAGCCTAACCTGACCATCATTTCTGATCAGGGACATACACCTGCTCAGAGCAATCACTTTCGTCATCAAGTGGTTTCTAAAGTGAGTAAGAAGGCATCTAAGAAAAAGATCCGCCCATCACAGTCAGGAGATCAAAGGCCAATCTGCAACCAATCCTTACTCGATGCTGGAGTTCTTGAAGCCCTCAGACATTTATCTGTCGGAATTCAAGATTCTACTCCCTCAGTTCCCAATAACAGGAACTTTAATTCTGAAGGTCTTCAACAGACACTTCCTCATGAAGACTTGCTTCATGAAAATTCGGTCAATGTTGAAGTTTCTTCTTCAGATGAGAGCCACAGGAACCCTCTGTGTGGTCAGAAGACCAAGGAGCAAGAGATTTCATCTTTTGCTGTAACCCATCATGACGGTCCTCCTCATGGTGATGAACTTCGCTGCGAAAGTCCTCTCCGCAGTAGTGATTCACGTTGTCTCGAAAATTCTTCAGAAGGCAATGTAGTGATGAGAAAGCCATCCTATCTCGAGGCACTTGAAAACGTAAAACCAGTCATTTCTGATTCTTTACTATCTGCAGGTGAAACTCTTTTTCCATCAGAAGATAGCCTGGGGTTCAGGTTATTCTCCGAACCATCCCTGGGTCATTCATCTTCCAGCATGAATAGTGATTTCTATACCATTCTTGTTGAATCCGATGAAGCAACAAGGAAACACCAACTCTAGTCCAAACAGGTAGAAGAATCTTCATTTAATGATAAAGGGGAAATGTTGAACATGAGAAAAAAACTGGCAAAAGGTGAAGTACCAGTCATGTTTTGGCCTTTGGCTGACTCCCAGTACGGAATTCCAAAGATGTTGACGGATGATGGAATCTATGATATTCATCTCAACATATGGAAAACACTTTGTCAATTAAAGAAGATGGTATTATCTTACGATGAATATGAAAATCATCTTAAGATAATAGAAGGGATACAACGTCAGATTGATTTGGCATCTCTATCAGTCTCTCGGTATCCAAAGGCTGAAAAGCAACAGAGAACCCTTCAATGTTCATGCCTTGGCGCACTAAGAAAATTGCGTTAGTTAATTGCCAATGCTCCATCTGATGTTCATATTAGACGATGGGGTGTTCACGGAGCACTACATTTCACAGTGCTTTCCGGTCAGCAAAGCCCGCCGAAAATGGTCTCATGCAATGTTATTGACCATGGCCGGCCACAGTCAATGGGCTTTGTTCATAATCAAAAGCTTGCTCAAGAACAGGCTTCAACTAGTTCCTCTCAAAATCAAGTATATAGAGAACAATTTGTTGAATTTCTCCTACATCAAGCAGGCGAGAATATTGCACAAGCCTCTCGTCTGGAGCAAACACGTCATCAAATGACAAAAGTTTCGGAAATCATCCAACGGTCTGTTGAACCAGGTGATAAAAGTGGATATAGGTTAATGCATCTAGCTAATTTTCGAACTAAAATTCGCAAGATCAAGAGATATTTTAAGAAGATCTCAGACATAGCATGTCAAGAGACACCCTAGCTTGCCAGACTGGGGACTTCTCTAACCCAACCCTTAGAGTCAACAAATGGGATTCGGGGAGTTGAGCAGAAGTAGCAGGAACATCCCCAGTCTACCGGACTGGGGACTTTTTCAAATCATCAATCCCTCCCTCAGAGAAAGTCAGTATTCTCTCGATTAGTGAATATGCCTCAAGAGGAATGAAGAGCCAAGATATCAGGAGATTCTCTCCAAGTAACGGTTCTCCAAGAAGTTCCTAAGGGATCAAGTCAACGGAATTTCATGTCTCATCATGGACATGAAGGAAGACAATATCACAGAAATGCTGATAGAAAGGATTCCATGCAATATGCATCCATTAATGTCATCAATGCCGTTGTTGCTGATTCACCAGATGAGGCTCAATCAGAGGGATCAGACGAAGAGGTTCCTGCTCAAGAAGTTGCGCACACAGACCTAAATGAAGAAGGTGTGCGCACACGTAATCAAAGGCTTACCCAAAATCTGGGTATTCCTTCAAGTAACCAACTTCCCCCTCTCCTAAAAGGATCCAATAAGGGGAAAGGAAAGATTCAGGTTACTTCTCACCCTTCCTCTGAAGGAGGTCAATCGCTCTCATTAGAGCAAAGGTTTTCACAACAGGAGGAAGAAATGAAAGAATTAAGAAGGTTGAATGCAGAACTACTTCAGAGTAGTCTTCTTCTTAAGAATGCTGAAGTCCGACAGCCAATGGAATTTGTTGTAACTACTGAGATGGATCAAGAATATCCTCCTTTATCAGTACACCCACAGAGGTCTAATCCTACGGGTCAAACGCAACAACGGTTGGCAGCACTACCATCAGTTGCAGCACCAACCACCACGTCTGTCCAATCTCCATTCATTGCACCTACCCAAAACCAAGTTCAACCTGACGTTTCTCAAAAGTTAATAACTACTATTCAGTCATTAACAGCTCGGTTAGAAACTATGGAAGGGAAACGGGCGCAGGTTCAACCTGAAAAGAAAGTTTTCCCTGAATGGGTAGATTCAATTTCTCCTCCATCCATTTTTGGAAACCTTATTTTCCCTACTTTCAATGGATCAGGCGACCCCGAACAACATATGACGCATTACGTGTCTTGTTGTGATCCTATGATGGGAACTCCAGAGCAGCAAGAAGCAGTGAAACTCAGATGCTTCGTGCGAACCTTGCAAGGACCAGCTTTTGTCTGGTATACAAGCTTGCAATCCCGGTCAGTCATCGGATGGGAGGATCTTCATCAAAACTTCCTTCTTCATTTTAGCTCAACTTTTCCAAAAACTACAGTTTTTGATCTTACGAACTGCAAGCAAAGGGAGAATGAAAGAGTCTCTGATTTCATTGCTCTTTGGAAGGGATTAACGTATTCCTTGAGTTTAGCACTCCCTCAGGAGGAATTGTTGCCAATCTGTGTGGAAAATTTGCGTGACGAATTACGCACGCCATTGATCCCAGTGAAATACACAGGAGGGTTTCGAGACCTCACTTCAATCGCTCAACAGATTGAAGATTCCCTTATACAGGCTAAGGTTAAATCTCGTATAATTCCATCAACTCCAGGAAGAAGAATGGGTAAAGCAGAAGCTGGTACAGTTATGCTTAAACAAGCACTTGTACCTATTTCTACTTCAAAACCTTCATCTTCTCGAAGGGCTCCACCTCCTGAATGCCAACAACAAAGGCTGTTTCGTCCAAATGATCAAAAAGATCAACGGCGGAAACAATTTGAGGATATAAAGAGTAAAACATACTCTTTCCGAAGTGATCATGTTCCTGGTTACTTCATTTCAGCTCTGGAAAATAATTTGGTTCAATTACCAGTGCCCAAGAGACCAAACAAGGAAGGAGATGAAGACCGTCCCAATTATTATCCCTTTCATCAAATGTTGGGGCATCCCATCCAGGAGTGTTTTGTCTTTAAAGACCTCCTGCAAAAGATGGTCGATTTGGGACAAGTCAAATTGAAGGGTTCTTCAGCTCATGTAGCGTGTATTACTGCTACAGATCCAGAGGAAGGAGGCGAGTGACAGGAAGTCAAAAGAAAAACTGCGAAAAAATATGATGATTGGATGGTTAGAAAGACAATCAATTGGACCCATTCCATTTTTCAAACACAATTGAGAAAGCCAATTGTGTCTCCTACAAAAGCTGCAGTAAAGCCTCCATCAAAAGACAAATCCTCAAAAGGGCAGCGCAATTCAAAGAAGAAAGATGAATCAGGAGAAGATGAGTATGTATCAAAGCCTAAACTGTCTTTGACTCTGGCAGATTTTATGCCATCTACTTCAAAGCCATGGGCACCACCCCATCAAACGGCACAGCCAAAATAGGCTAACCAGGCAGAGTCTTTATCAGACGAAGAGTTAATCTTTGGTTCTGTTAATATGATTCAATTAACAGATCCATATTCCAGTCTTGATGAGCCTGAATTCCCTGTATCAAATAAGGGAACCCGAGGAAGTTCTAGAGGTTCAGGATATAGGGGAAGACGTGGATCTTTCCGATGCCACTACTCTAATTCTACCCTTGCTAGCACTGTATATGCAGCAGAAACTCATGGTAGAGCCCTTCAGCGAGCTCAAAAAGAACAAACAAGTTCTTCTGCCAATGGCCAACTCAGTTTTGGTACAGTTATTTTGGAAGACCGATTAAAGGTTCCATATTCTTTATCTCAGCATGTAAATGGATCTAATCAGTCTAATCTTCCAAAACCAAGGATGTTTCCAGCTTCAATACAAGATGCATCAGCTTCCAAAGCATCTGCTTCCAAGGTACCTGCTAAACCGCATATTCCTATTGGGAAACGCAGACCTCTAGATCAAAAGTATGATATATTGAAACACTTGGCCCAAGTACCATCTAAGTTATCAATTTTGGATGCTTTGAATCTGTCAAAAGATCTTCGGGAAGCACTCATCGAAGCTTTGTCAAGTCCTCAGGAGTTTGAAGCTGAAATTGCTGCAGCTGAAATCTATCACATAGAGAATAATCCTGCAGAATGCCATGCAGTGATATCTTTTACTGATAAAGATGAAGATGATGTTGTGCATGGGCACATAAAACCTTTGTACTTATCTGGAAAAGTCAATGGTATAGATGTTCGAAGAGCTTTCATTGACAATGGTCCAAGAGTCAACCTCATGCCCATTCGTACACTTCGTCGATTGGGCCTCACGGAATCTGATTTATCTCCTTCTACCATGATGTTGCAAGGATATGATAAAAATGAACAAGAACCACTAGGAGAAGTTACACTTAGAACTCAGTTTGGAGATCTTGTTTCTAATTCAGATTTCATGATTGTTGATCAAGACTCAGCTTTCAATATCTTTCTTGGAAGACCCTAGCTACATTAGCATGCAGCTATTCCGTCATCATACCATCAATGTCTCAAATACTGTTTCGATGGTCAAGTTGGAACATTGTATGGTGATAAGGCCATGTTCAAGACATGTGAGTCTCAATACATTGAGGCGGAATTTTATCACATGAAGGGAAGAGAAAAATATACAATGAAGGAAATTACCAAAGTTAATGCTCCATATGGTTTGGAAAAAATACCAATAAATCCATTTTCACATGTGAGTACAGATTATGTGTTACCTATCAGGAAAATTGACAAAATAGGCCCAAATCAAAATACTCTTATGGAAAGATCCATAATGTCAATTACGGCAATCGAGCCAGACAACAAGGGAGAAATTGGTAACTTACTAAGCAGTGATGAAAGCATAAGTGGTGACGTTTTCATTTCGTCTGCTGAAATCCAACAAGTCTATACTTCGCTAATCAAGCCAGAAGAAATTATAGAAACACCAGAGGTGAATAATGATGTCGATTCTCAATCCATCATCTCCTATTTATTTCCCAAATAAGACCCTTTATCATCAATAGGGTCGGAAATGGAAGCTTCTTCTTCAAAATGTGAAAATTTTGACATCTCTTATGATCATGAGAATTTCGTTTTTTTCATCTACTTTGCAAGTAGAAACGGAAGAAATAACACATGATGAAGAGGAAGAGGAAGATCTTAGAGATGCTCCTCCAGCATTTGAAGAGGGTATCTCTACCACTGTGGATGAACTCAGAGAAATAAATATGGGTACAGAGAAAGATCCACGCCCCACTTTAATTAGTGCGGCCATGACCCTTGAAGAGCAAGAGATGTATATTTCTTTTCTAAAACAAAATAAAGATATTTTTTCTTGGAATTATACAGAGATGCCTGGCCTTGATCCTGATGTTGCTACTCATCATTTGGGTTTACCAAAAGAACATCGAGGATTCAAGCAAGCCGCGAGAAGAACACACCCAACCCATGCTTCCAAAATTGAGGCTGAAGTGGATAAGCTTATCAAAGCTAACTTCGTCAGAGAAGTTCAATATCCCAAGTGGTTGGCTAATATTTTCCCTGTAAAGAAGAAGAACGGACAAATTAGGGTTTGCATCGATTTCAGAGATCTTAATCGGTATTGTCCTAAAGATGATTTCCCAGTTCCAATTACAGAACTCTTAATTGATGCGACGACTGGCTATGAAGTACTTTCTTTCATGGATGGATATTCTGGATATAATCAGATCCGAATGGCCCCAGAAGATGAGGAGTATACAGCCTTCAGAGCTCCTCAAGGTGTGTTTTGTTACCGGGTAATGCCCTTTGGTTTGAAGAATGCAGGTGCAACATATCAACGCGCCATGCATCGTATATTCAAACCTCTTTTAGGGAAGTTTGTTGAATTCTATGTAGATGATTTGGTTGTTAAATCCAAACAACGTTCTAATCACTTGGCTGATTTGGAAGTCATATTCCACAAGCTTCGACAACATAATTTAAAGATGAACCCCTTAAAATGTGCTTTTGGGGTAACCTCAGGAAAATTCCTCGGCTTTGTTGTACGTCATCGTGGTATTGAAGTCGATCCTGAGAAGACCAAATCAATCCTTGGTATGTCACCTCCTCATAATTTGAAAGAATTAAGAGGACTTCAAGGGCACTTAGCCTATATTCGGCGTTTCATCGCCAATTTGGCAGGAAAAAGTTTACCCTTTACCAAATTATTGAAGAAAGGAGTCACTTACCAGTGGACTGAAGAATGTCAAGAAGCATTTGATGTTCTCAAGAAATACCTCTTGAGTCCACCAGTACTCATGCCACCTGTTGAGGTTAGACCTCTTATCCTCTATGTGACAGCTTTAGAGCGATCATTGGGTGCCTTTCTCGCTCAAAAGAATGATGCTGGGAATGAAAATAGTCTCTACTGTCTCAGTAGAACTATGCTTGAAGCAGAAACCCGGTATTCAAGTATTGAAAAGTGCTGCCTAGCATTAATCTTTGCAGTTCAGAAACTGAGACACTACCTGCAACATCACGAGGTCCAATTGGTATCTCGTAATAATCCGCTCAAATTCATCCTTAGTCGTCCAATGCTTACAGGACGTCTGGCAAGGTGGGCGGTTATTCTACAGCAGTTCGACATTCAGTATGTGTCTCAAAAGGCAATTAAGGGCCAAGCTCTGGCTGATTTCCTGGCTGAACATCCTTCAGTGGAAGACACGTATTCAGATATCGAACTCCCTGATGAGGAAGTTTTCTCTATTCAAGAGAGTCCTCAAACATGGGAAATGTATTTTGATGGTGCTTCTAGAAGTCCAACAGGGAAGAAAATGGAAAATCCTAAATTCAACAAAGTTGGTTTAGGAATTGTGCTCATTTCTCCAGATAAGGCAGTGTTACCTTATTCCTTTTTGTTGTGGGAAGGTGGTACCAATAATGAAGCTGAATACCAAGCTCTCATTATAGGCTTGGAGTTAGCACTTCAAGCACAAGTGAATCACTTAAAGGTGAAAGGTGATTCAGACCTGGTAATCAAATAAGTCAATGGGGATTATGCCATCAGAAAAGAAGAATTAATCCCTTTGTATGATTACGTCAGAGAGTTAATGTCTAAATTCCCTTCAGAACCGACATTTTCTTATGTCCCAAGATCACAAAATGCTCAAGATGATGCACTGGCTAATATAGCCACAACTTTAGCAGATCCAAATCGGGACGAGACAACCATCTGTATTGCTCACCATCGTGCAATTTCACATTATGTTCAAGTCAGAATAGAGGAAATTAATGAAATTAGTCCCATTCCTGAACCGTATGGTCATACTATGGGATGGATGTCACCTATCAGGGAATACCTTCAAAATGGAACACTTCCACCTGATAGAGCTGAGAAAGAACAAATTCGGCGACGTGTGGTCAATTTTACTCTTTATGATAGCCCAAACCACCTTGAGAAAATTCTCTAAAAACGTGGTTTTGATGGAGTTCTCTTTAGATGTATTGATGGGGAAGATACAATGGCTGTCATAAAAGAAGTGCATGCAGGAGTCTGTGGTGCCCACCAGTCTGGACATAAACTGTCTGATCAAATTTGAAGGCTTGGATACTTTTGGCCTTCAATGATACAAGATTGTGTTAATTTCACAAAGAAGTGTCATTCATGCCATGTATATGCCAACTTCATTCATAAACCTCCATAGTTCCTTCATACAGCTAAATACTCATGGCCATTTTCCACATGGGGAATGGATGTGGTGGGACCTTACCCTTCAGCTACGGCCAAGCAGTTTAAGTACATTCTTACTGCTACTGATTTCTTTTCCAAATGGGCAGAGGCAGTACCTCTCAAAGAAGTCAGTTCTAAATGCATTGTTAACTTCATCAAGTCTAACATCATTACTAGATTTGGTGTCCCTCATACCATATTGACGGACAACGGCACCAACTTCTGTTCTTCTGAGGTAAAGAAATTGTATCAAGAATACAACATTAAGTCCAACCATTCATCTCGCTATCATGCAGCGGCTAATGGCCAGATAGAGGCCTTCAACAAGACTCTTTCAAATATACTGCAAAAAATGGTGGATAAAGATAAGAGGTCATGGCCTGATAAACTCTTTCATGCTTTATGGGCTTATCGGACTACCACTCGCAATGAAACGCGGTCAACTCCATATTCATTGGTATATGGAACAGAAGCAGTCTTGCCAATTGAAGTTCAATTTCCCTCACTCAGAATAGCCATTTGTGATCAGTTATCTACAGATGAGCAATCCCAAAAGCGGTTGAATGAATTGGAACAGTTAGATGAGAAAAGATTGTGCACTTTGCACCACTTGGAAATCTATCAGAATCGAATAGCACGAGCTTTTAACAAAAAAGTTTGTCTTTGTTCATTCATTCAGTGAGAATTGGTATTGGTTCTCAGAGCACCAATGATACCAGGAAAGAAGCCTCCCATGCATGAACCAAAATGGGAAGGACCTTATTCAATACATAAGGTCTACTCCAATGGAGCATATTCTCTAATCTCAATGGATGGAGAACACATCACGACTCCAACTAATGCCAGATTTATGAAGAAGTATTTTGTATAAACACAAAATATTGTTCCCAAATCTAAAACAATCACATTGGTTCATGTTAGTTTGTCCCTGCTATATGACATTAAATTGTGCAGCACCAATAGTCCTAACTGCAAGACTTTAAACCGCATAGTCCCTATATTATGTCCGAGATGACATTAAACTATATGAAGTCCTAGCTACATGACTATAAACTGTACAGCAATGTTCTATCGTCCAACATGATGTTAAACTATATAAATATTTTGTCCTACATGACACTAAACTATATTATTGTCCTACATGACACTAAACTGTATTATTGTCCTACATGACACTAAACTATATTATTGTCCTACATGACACTAAACTGTATTATTTTCCTACATGACACTAAACTGTATTATTGTCCTACATGACACTAAACTGTATTATTGTCCTACATGACACTAAACTGTATTATTGTCCTACATGACACTAAACTGTATTATTGTCCTACAGGACACTAAACTGTATTATTGTCCTACATGACACTAAACTGTGTTATTGTCCTACATGACACTAAACTGTATTATTGTCCTACATGACACTAAACTGTATTATGTCCTATCTACATGACATTAAACTGTACAGAAATTCCATATTTTGTCCGAGATGACATTAAACTATATTTTGTCCGAGAAGACATTAAACTATATTGTGTCCTAACAACATGACATTAAACTGTGTGGCACTTTCATCATCCAGCATGACGTTAAACTGTAAAAAGTCCCCAGAACTGATATCCTCATATTGGTTCACCTTAGTCCTAGCTACATGAATTTAAACTGTACAGCACCAGTTCGTCCTTGCTATATGACGTTAAACTATACAGCAATGGTCCAGTATGACTTTAAACTGCAACTTTGTCCCACACGACATTAAACTGTGAAAAAGTTCCCTAAACCGTCCAGCATGACCTTAAACTGCATCATCCCTGGTCCAGCAAGACGTTAAACTATGACGTCCTAACTACATGACGCTAAACTGTATAAAATTCCCTCACGTCCGGAAAGACGTTAAACTATATAATCATTAAAGGTCCAGTATGACATTAAACTGCACCATTCACGGTCCATGCATATGACCTTAAACTATTCGCACTTTCGTCCGACATGACGTTAAAATGGTACACTCTTTTGTCCTTATTTCATGACATTAAACTGCACAATCCCCCTTTTGTCCAATATGAAGTTAAACTATTTTATCCCCATCGTCCTAACTACATGACGCTAAACTGTACAGAAAGTCCTTGATATGTCCTACATGACATTAAACTGTTATTTTGTCCCTGCTACATGACACTAAACTGTGCAGCACCAATAGTCCTAACTGCAAGACATTAAACTGCATAGTCCCTTTTTTTATGTCCTACATGACATTAAATTGTGCATCGTTAAGGTTGTTATTACCTCTTGTTTCTCACACCGAGTATGACTCACGTGAGCTTATAGAAAACCTCAACCATAACACTCTCTTTAGTCCCCTAACCATGTGTAAGTACCAACAACATTTTAATTAGATCATTGTCCCCAAGAACAACTTGATCATTAATTCATTCTTTAATTGAACTACACGGAATTTGATCCTTGCCCTCCGGGCTGGGTATGTAGGCAACCTCCCAAGGTTCAAGCCCAAAAAATAATCTCTTCACATCGGTTCACCACCATCTCATATGATGTTGATTCGTGAAACCGCCCCTAGAATCAATATTTTTTTACATTGATTCACTTTCGTCCTTGTTATATGACGTTAAAATATGCAACACTTTTGTCCGGTACGACAATAAACTACAATATTCTTTGATTTCCTCATTTGAGAGAGAACTATTATTGACATTGATTTTTCCATCATGGTTTTCATTTTTAAAAGACTACATGCATACATGGTAATGCCTAAACATTTTATCATAGGTTAAAACCATCATTGCACTAAAGTCCCCTTTCACCCTTCACATGTACGAACCAAATTTGTACAAAGGGTAGTTCTAGAACTGCGTGGACTTGATTCCCATCCTTATGGGATACGTAGGAACATTCGAGTGTCCCTCAAATCCAGTCCCAAGTCTTTTGGGCCTAACCCCAAATTTCACTTTCAGTCCCTTGGCTGAAAAGTCCTCATGAAAACACACACTATGTATTCATTATTATGGTCTGAATTCTATGACCCTAAACTAAGATCACTCATACTTTCGTCCTGCACGACGTTAAACTGCATTTCATGAACTACGTATGGCTTGATTCTCATTCTTATGAGATACGTAGTGAAGTCCAAGTTTCAATTCAGGACCCAGCCACAACATGATTATGGTTATCATTGACCTATGTATCTCTATATACATTGGACAATACCCATCTTTATGTGTTATAATCCTAACCTTAAATATTTTCAGATCTTCATAACCCTTTTCATGAATTCTAGTCACAAAAATGTCAAACTTCTGAGAATTCTTTTTCCTGACTATGCAGCACGTGCCCATAGGTGGCCTTGCATAAACAGTCCACATAACAGACTTGTCATCCAAAAGATGCTATTCATTTGACCATGCAGCCAATGCCCATAGGTGGCCCTGCATATTTAAACCCCCTAACGGGTTTGTTAAATAATGGTAACTTCATTCTTGGGAATAATGCCTCTTTTGTCCTTATTTGTCTTAAACGACAGTATGTAGGGATCCGCAAAAAAAATAGCCATCCTTAACATATTTGTCCCATATCCTTTTTCATGATCTGAAAGTATTCAAGTCTATGGTTTATTCTTCTTCCCTACATTTGGGTCAGACCTTCGTAGGAGTGATATTCATCCAGTTCTTCGATATTCTTGTTCGGAAATATCTTCTCCATATTCAAGTACCTCTTTCCATACAACAAACTCTATACTTTAGAAAATTTCAATCTCCATAAACTTTCACTGGCTTTTAGCACTAGGAAAGTAAATTTATGGGAGTTCTTTTGCCTGACTATGCAGCACGTGCCCATAGGTGGCCTTGCATAAACAGTCCACATAACAGACTTGTCAGCCAAAAGATGCTATTTATTTGACCATGCAGCCAATGCCCATAGGTGGCCCTGCATATTTCAACCCCCTAATGGGTTTTGTTAAATAATAGTAACTTCATTCTTGGAAACTACTTTTTCTAATGCCTTTTAGCCCTTTTTCATATCATTCCTCGGATTCAAATATTCTTAAGCCATAGTTTACATTTTTTCCCTCATACTTGAGTATGGTAATATGTTTTCAGATAAATTGTCAAGGAATTGAATCCATTTTAATCTATTTTGGTCAAAGCCATTTCGACCTTAAACATTAGCCCCTTTATGTCCGGCGTGCATGACTTTAAACTTCCCACACAAAAGACAAAGGAACTCTGAATAAAAGTCAAGTTCCAGCTCACTAAATATACATTTTTTGTTTGATTTAGGTAATATTGAGCAATTAAGAGATTCAAAGTTTGTAGGATTATTTGTAAATAATCCTAGTAAAAATCAAACTATGCTTACTAGGCCCATTGGCTTAAGTAAATTTGAAGCAGGTAGTGAAAAGAATGCAGGTACAAATGATTGAAGACAAAAGTGTTTTTCATTGATACACAAGAGTTAGAAGGACATCCACAGACTGGAGTCTCTTCTCTTTTTCGAGAATTACAAGAGGCTTTCAACATAACACTTCATTTGATTTACGGCATCCCGAGCTTCATTAGCAATCACCTGGAATTCATTCATTCAACTGGATACAATAAGAGATGCAGTGATACTAGCTCTTCTTGGAACAATTGTAAAAGGATGTTCTTGAGTGCGGTTTGAGAAAATTTTCTGCTGATCAAACAGTGTCTCTGTTTCTGTCCAAGAGACTTGGAAGATGGATACATGGATTTGAGAATGGAGCATTGGAAGTAAAGAGCCATTTGGAGAGAGTACTCTTTTCAGATATTGCTCTAATACCATGTTTGTCTTCTCTCCACCAACCATTAGTGGAAAACATTTCAGCCCATGGGTTTGCCATTTTCATATCTGCAAGGAAATGACATGGAGGAAGAATTTGAAAGTTCACACCATTGTTATTACTCTTAATGCACAGCATAACCAAAATAGAGAAGTATCACTGCAGTTGCATCTCAGGTATATAATTGTTTGCATTTAGAACATTGGCTCCTTGCAGATGACCATGACCACACAGAGACAGGTAGACGCCCCCGTGGGCGTGGTGGAGTGGTCGAAGGCTCCGCTTCCCTCAGGGGAGGTCGGGGGTTCGAACCCTGTCAGGGGGTATGCTATAAAAAGCTTGTTCACCACACGCGGTGCACGATTGCACGCCGGTTACCCAAGCGTTTACGCGACGCCGGACCCCGCTGGGGAACTGGGCTTCACCCCTTGGGTGGGCCTGGGGAAGGTAGGGGATTCTCGGGCCACTGCATGCCTGACCGCGTACCCACTCGGGGGCTGGGCCATCACCCGCATTGTTTCCCGGCCCCTACCTTTTAAAACAAGGAAAAGAACAGAGACAGGTAGATGCTCTGTGGGAATTTAATATGATATTTCTTCAAGTACTTATCCAAATCTGGGAAAGTGCTGTCACAGATATCATAGTAATCATGGCCAATAATGTTCATCATGTCATCAATCTGCTTTCTAGCTAGTTCATCACCCGTTCCAATTCCCTTAGGAGCCATTGAATCTGCACAAAAGTTGAACAAATTTAACTCTTAAATGGGTTCATTTTTCATAAAATTTGTGAAAAGAATTCGGAAAAAATGGCCAAGGCATTAAGTCGTGCAAGTATAAACAATGGCGCGCAAGTATTTCGTGTGCCGCACCAGTTTTTGACGCGCAAGTATAAACCGCGCAAGTACGAATACCTTTATAGGAGCGCGACAGCAAGGGAACAGAGGAAAAGAGACTTGCGCGGCTTAGGTGACCTGCGTGGCGAGAGCTCGAGAAGGTATGAAGTCCGGAAATCCGGATGTTTGTACGGAGGTGAAGCCGTGTATTTATAGGCCAGGAAGCCTATCTGCGCGCCGCACTCCGAGTGCTTAAGGCCTGCACGACGCAAACTTGCGTGCCGCCCTCTGTGCACTGCAGACTTGCGCGCCTCCCTTTTCCTTTAGAGGGATTCGATTTCCTCAGAGTCAAATCCTCATTTTTCTCCGGATCCAACTCTGAGGGGGGACTTTTGTTGACGCTCCTTTCGTCACAGAATCTAAAGATCGGAAAAGGGAATATCTGAGCTCAAAGTGATTTAACCTTTGAAGAAAACATCAAAAATCGACAAAGGCATGAACAAAAGGATCGACAGAAATGGCACCGCGCAAGTTTTATCACTGTCGTGCAAGTACACTTGCGCGACACCCTTGGTCGCGCAGGTGACTTGCGCGACCTAAGTGGTAACCGCCAGGTAACCGCCCGGGGTCTTCTTTTGCCTATAAATTGACCCTGTGGGCCCCCCATTCAGGGGGATCTTTTTCCAGAAACTCGGATTGAAGCTCCCGACGCCCAAGTCTCTTCTCAAAGCTTCCGGAACACTTATTAGGTAATTTCTTACCTAGAACGGAAGATCTAAAGAGAAGAAGGAAGGCCTAAGTGTTGAAACTTATCAAACACTTGCGCGCCGACTTATTTCCTTCAATATAACTTGCGCGTCCCTTTTCTGGAGGAACCTCAAGAAAATTATAAAGGGTTTCAAAAAAGAGTCGCTCAAGTATTTCAATTCTTGTTGAAAATCGCGCAAGTACACTATGTGTCGCGCAGGTATACCTGTGCGACCATACTTGCGCGCCCACGGAATACTTGCGCGCCCTGCAAGACTTGCGCGCCCCTATCTTTTTGGGTGCCCATCTTGCCCATTTTTACCCCACTTAAGCCATCACAACTTTCCTTTTCAAGATTAAGTCTTCAAGACACTCTTCAAATCCATTTATGGCATGATTTCTTGATTTGACTTCCTTATCTGAAAGGAATTCTGTGGAATCTCTCTCAAAGTCTAGTGATTTAAATATCCTTATGTCACTAAATATGGAGATTTCATTCATTCAACCTCATCCTTTAAGATGAGAGAATCCTAACCTGGGTCTCCTTTTTAGGAATAAGACTCAGTCATAACCTGGGACTTATTTTTTTAAGAGTATGTCCCAGTCATAATCTTGGGCATCCTCCTCAGGAGTAAGCCCCAAACCTTAATTCCTTAACCTGGGACTCCTTTTTAGGAGTGAGTCCCTGTCATAACCTTGGGTTTCCTTTTCAGGAGTAAGCCCCAAGTCCCCTAACCTGGGTCTCCTTTTCAGGAATAAGACTCAGTCATAACCTTGGGTTTCCTTTTCAGGAGTAAGCCCCAAGTCCCCTAACCTGGGTCTCCTTTTCGGGAATAAGACTCAGTCATAACCTTGGGTTTCCTTTTCAGGAGTAAGCCCCATGTCCCCTAACATGGGACTCCTTTTCTAGGAATAAGTCCCAGTCATAATCTTGAGTTTCCTTTTTAGGAATAAACCTCAAGCCCCCTTAAAATTCTCTTAACCAGTCATAATTTACCTTTGATTTGGGTTTCCTTTTCAGGAGTAAAACCCAATCATAAGTCTCCTCCTAACTTGGGCATCCTCCTCAGGAGTAAGCCCCAAGATTAGAGTATTCAAATCTCCATAAAGCACATATACCTTTATGGACCCTGTTCCTGGATTTTCTCCCTAAAAGTAAATCGTAAACCTTCATCTATTTTGGGAATTCATACATACATAAGCCCCAAACAAATTCTTATGATTGCATCTTTCATGGCACAATTGTCTAAATTTTACCAATACCTCTTGTTTCTCACACCGAGCATGACTCACGTGAGCTTAGAGTGTAAAAGTAATTATGACATTCTTCTTTGAGCCATCAATCATAAACATCATACTCCATTACTCGAACTACGTGGGTTCTGATTCCTTTTCCAAAACAAAGGATACGTAGGTAGCCCATTTATGGGTTCGATCCCAACTTTGAAATAATCTATGTCCTTCTGAATGACGATAAACTTCAAGTGCCCCACTGAGTGGCTTTAAAACCAGCCTGGTCATCATAATGACCAAGTGACATTTATATAAATGTTTTGAAGGATACCATTGACTAGGAATATCTAAACAGATATAGATGATTCTCTATTGATGAAGAACCTCGAATACATATAAAAGATTCTCTAAATTTCTTGCATATTTAATCATTGATTGTTAAAACTAAAGGAAAGCACATTTTATACTTTGTAATGTAATAAGGATTCACGAACATAACTTAAATCTATAAAGAGAGTCCCGGAGTAGACAATAATTCCCCTCAAAAAGGTGTGATGAGTCTGACCTCCCATCCTCTCGACCAATGAAAATTCCTAAGCCTCATTAGTCCACAAGCTAATGAGCGCCTGCCTTTGGAAAGTAGGTCCAAACGGATGTGGAATCATTGGATGTTTCCGGTTCTACGAACAAACCCGTTAGAAACCGATCGGAACGTTTGAATCTCCCATCCAGGAGGTCATCCCCGGATTCCGTGACGAAACAATGGGGACGATGGATTTTTTATAGTTTCTAGTCTAATGGTTGGTCCTAAAGTAGAAATTCTAGGAATCACCATGTATCTCATTAACATGAGAATTAACATAGAAGTATTGGAATAATTCCCAAGGAATATTTGATTTGTTCATAGGTAAATGAAAGAGGGGTTTTATTTCTAAAATTACAGTTTCTCCCAAGATTGAACATCTGGGTGTCATTACATATCTCATATGGATGATAATAAAGAAACACATGGTTCATGAAACATAACCTATGAATTTTTAATTCATACAAATAGGTAATAAAGGGTATTTTTTATTTTATTTTCTCATGGATGGGACCATTATTCGAGATCTAGGTGTATCTACATATCCCATTGAAATGAGAATCAAGAAAAATGTAGTTCTTTAAATTATCATTCCCCACACCAATTGAATTTTATGTGAGATAAGGGTATTTTAAAATATTCTGGAATAATGGATAATCTAATAACATAAGATGGAATGAAGATAAAACCATGTATTCTTGAAGAGTACTTTACAATGATTTGGATTATATAAATGAAGTAAATGGGAAATAAATATATTTATGGTTGTGGTATATCCCAAGATTGGAGATCTAGGTGTCACTACATGTCTAATTAGAATGATAATCCAGCCACATCTTTTTCGGGAAAATAGTACTCCTTTTGTATATCTGACTCGTAAACCCAAGGAATGGGGTATTTTTTATTTTATTATGGCTATGAACAATATAGATGATCTTGGCATCTTAACGTATCTCATTGGAATGAGAATCAACACATACATTGATCATGAAAAGCAGTCTCTATGTAGATATGATTCAAACATAGTGATAAATGGTACTCATGGTCCACTAAGGAGTAGAAATGATATGATTAATGCATGTGTATGGAAGCTACTCATTTTTAACGAACCATAAGTATTTCCAATTTGTGGTCTCTTGTTAGATTTCTTAACATCAAATGAAGGATACATTAATCATACAATTTAATGTTTTGTAGTGATGGAAAATGATTTCATTTAGTATAACTTCATGTGACAAGGAAAAATATGATACACATTTTATCATCATGCAGCATGGACACATACTGTTGTTAAGAATTATATTGTCTTTCAACTAGGAAATTAATCTTTGTGATTATGAAAAGTAAAATTTCAATAATTTTTCATTGGTTGGAGTTGTAATAAGTTATATATCCATTGACTTTATGGAATAAGATCCATTATAGTAGACCTTATGTATGGAATAAGGTCCTTCCCATATAGGATCAAGCATTATAGGATACTTTACTAGTATCATTGGAGAAATTATGACTAACACCAATTCTCCTTGAAGAAATTAGTGGAGGTGAACATTCTTGTTAAAAGCTCACTGTATTCTGTTCTAATAGACTACTAAATGATGAAATGCGTGCAATCTAATTTCGTCTAATCATTCCAACTCATCAAATCACTTTTGAGACTGTTCATGTACAGATATCTGATCATATATTGAAACATGGAGTGAAGGAAATTGAATTTCAATAAGCAGAAATGCTTTTATCCTATACACCAACTAATATAGGGTTGATCATATTGCAGTACAAGTAGTAGTCTGATAATCCCACAATTCATGAAAGAGCTTATCATGCCAATACATTTTCTCATTATCCATTGTATTTTGGAGTATATTTGATAGGGTCTTGTTGAAAACCCCTATTTTTCCATTTTTCGTTGCATGGTAGAGAGATGATTGGTTTGATTTGATATTGTTCTCCTGATATATCTTCTTTAACACCGTAGAATAGAAATTGAGTCCATTTTCCATCAATATGGTATGAGGGAGACCAAATATTATAATGAAATTATATTTTAAAAAGATAAAAATGATTTTGGACCCAACATATTTGAGAGGTATTTCCTTAGCCCATTTAGAGAAGAAATCGGTAGCAGTAATACTATTCTTGAACTGCATAGTCATAGCTAGAGGATAGGATCGTACTACATCCATTCCCCATATATAAATTTTCCCGGAGTATTTAGTTATATATATAAATACTGAGGGTTGATGAATGATGTTGGAATACAATTTGAAGGGACGACAATACTTAGGGAAATATCGACAATATAGTTTCCTTGAAGTGAAAAAGAATCCAATCCATCAAAGTTGATCAGAAATCCTATTCCCACACCATTGATCACCATAGGCTCTTGCTTGTATTTCATTAATGAAAACCATGGTTTTGTCACCGCCAATGAATCTGAGAAGAATTCTATCAAATAATCATATATAAAGGATCTTCTGATGATTCGGTCCATCATAAAGAGTGAAATTAACTACTCATCGCCTAATTTATTCTCTTTTAATTATATCCAGTGGAAGTACCTTGTTTTGGAGATATTATGTGATGGGTTTTTGTAATCCTATGGTATGACCATATGTCTATGAAATGGGACTGACTTCATTGATTTACTCTATTCTAAATTGAAAAATACGGTCAAAAAACTCGACAATGAGCAATGAAAATGATTGTTTCATCATGATTTGGATCTTCCAAGGCTATAGATGCATTTTTCAATGCATTAGCTTGGGAATTTTGTGACCACAGGATGTAATACATCATTGGATCTTAGGGGACTTCTACCATTAAACCTTGAAAATAATCACATAAGGGGGTTAGTTATTATTTCCAAATGGTGTAATCCCATATGCTTTTTTTGATTATCATTTCATAATCACATTTCCCCTCTAGGTAATCCATAGTTACTTGTTGTTCTAATTCCAATCATGAAATTAGAGCTTGATATTCTTCTTCATTGTTGGTACAACCTACTATTAACATAAAGGAATATGGAAATAGTGCATTGTATGGGGAGATAAGAACAATTAGAACCCAACATTGTAAATTTTTGGGATTTCATTCAATTACCTGTTGGAATTATAGAAGAACCATCAAAGTATATTTCCCATATTTTGGGGAATTCTTGAATAGAGAATATTTCTTCATCAGAAAATTCAATATTCAATGATGTCTCTTCTATAGATTGGGGGTCAACAAGGAAATATTATAAATCATGGCCTTTTACTACTTTTTTAGGCACAAAATATATATCAAATTATTGCAGAATAACCACCCACCATTCAAAATTCCCTATAAGCATAGGATGACTAAGGATAAATTTGAGTGGGTTATTGATAGATATCAAGTAAACACCATGATTCCGCAAATAGTGTTTCAATTTATAAACTGTAATGATGAATTCTTGGTAGCTTTTCTCAATATCTGAATATCAAGTCTCTACATTGAGCATGGTTTAACTAAGATATATAAGATTGTTTTCATTACCAGCAACATTCATTGGTGAATGGAAGGCACCCAATGATCACTCCAATGATATCACATAAGTAATGGGTGTCTTTCCTTCAATAGGTGGCATCAATACTTGTTGGTTCAAGAGGTATTTCTTAAGGATATCAAATGATTCATGGTATTCATTGGTCAACTAATATGTACCCTATTTATTTATCAATTTGGTGAAGAGAAAACACATTCCTGGTTAATTGGATATGAAGCAATGAATATAGGACATGTTTCATTTAATTCCACTCAATTACTTCATGTTTCTAGGTAGTAACATTCCAATGATAGCCTTTCACTTCTAAGGGTCTCCTTAGATGCCATGGTGGTGTACAAAAAAACTAAGAAATTTCCCTGATGTTACCTGAAACGACCAGAAATTTTGAATTATATTGGTTTCCTATATTTGGGTGTTATTTTCTTTTATACTCAACAAAATTATGTCCTTTAATTAATGATGTTAGTATAATTAAAATGATATAATTGGGTTTTGACTATTATATGACAGTTGGTCAATATGACCATTGGAAACTAATATCTAAACATTAGGATTATTATTGATAAATACAAGTGATCATGGTTAACTAATACAGAAAGATGAGTCGATGGCATAATCATGTAGACTCAGGCCATACAAAGTCCATATTTTAGAGCTTGGGAAGGAGGTTTCATCTATGGTCTTTCTATGGACCAAGCCCAATTTGAGCTTCAATATGTGAATCATTAAAAGAATGTCCTAAGGGAGAAGTTCATGCTGATAGAAATCACCACTTAGGCAATGTTGTCCGGGCCACCCCAATATTCGATCACCATATCACACATTAAACTGAGGTCCTATGAAGGTGTTATAAGGGGCTATGTAACCAGGTCTTAGTTACCTTGTGTAATGCTTTTGTATAAATAAAATTTTATTTCTTATTATGGTGAAATTTTTGAATTTCAAATATCTAGATAAAATATTGGATGAATTTATACAAGTTTTATATTATTGATGAATTTGCGTAAAAGGGTATTTTTTTTAAAAAATTGTATAATTTAAATAATTAATAATGTAAAAGGATTTTCGATAAATGTTATTCTACAGTTGTGATCAGTAAGAATTTTAGAGTCTAATAAGGTCAACTAATGTTTTAGTGAATATTAAAGTATGTATAGTAATATTACCTTTATAAATAATAATGTTACCAGTAGAATAATAACCTCTCTTAAGAGGGTATAAATATAATATAGGAATATTGTTTCGTAATGTGGTATTATAGCATTAGTAAATAATTATATCAAAAATTATTAGTTATGTATTAGTATTTTTTCAGGTTAATAGTGTTTTTAATTAAAAATTATATATCTCATAATTAGAAAATTATTTTCATACAATGGAGTTCATTTTTGAATTTAGATCTTCGATATTATTAAGAGGGAATTTATGAGATTTTTATAAAATGTTTTTTTTAGTGAATAGTAAAAAAAATACTTTTGAGTTTTAGTGTTATTAATGACATCATTGATGATGAAATAAGGATGAAATAATTCTTTTCGAATTGGGAATAGTAAGATATGTAATGAGGTGTCCCTTAGAAATTAATTGAATATTCCTTCACTCTTTCAATAAATACCAACCCATTCCTTCATTATTTTCATTCCAAATTAATTCTCAATGAATCTCTGGTCATTTTACATCCCATGAAGTCCTCCCAAGGTGCCCTCATGCACCCCCAAGTCCCAACCTTAATGATTTTGAAGTAACTTCTCAAGGTAAGGGAACCATTCACCCACTTCTTTTAGTCATGAATTCCTTTGTGTTAAGTATTCTACTTTCCATCTTATTATGTGGGGGTATTTTTTATATATCATTATTTTTTACAATTTTATGTCTAAATGATGAGAGACCGTTTTACCTCTCATCAACTGCTTTTCTTAATTTATTATTGACATCGTTAGGCTGTCGAATTTTCATAAAATAAATCAAATCGTATCTTTTCTTAAAAGATTACATTTTCTGTGGTATGTCATTAAAATGTCCATAACATGAACTTATTTATATTTTATTCTACCCCTATACTGTTTTATGATCTATTTATAATTGTTTGAGCCTTGTCCCCTCTCTTTTTAATGTTTTCTAAACCCATTTTATTTAGCCCTTATGCTGCAGAATTTCTGTCTCAAAATATTATGATTTTTCTCAAGAAATTATCTTGTTTTAGTTATTTGAATACCCAAATATTTTTACATTTCCAGATTTATTCATCAACAAATAAAATTGATCTATTTTAATCTGGAATTGACAAATATATAACACTCACTCCTTTTCCATGGGTTATTAATGACATAATGTTCTTATTTTTAAGCACTTTTTAAACATCAAGATTAATGAAATGTTTGATTATGATCTATGTGGGTCACTTGAAAATAAATACATATTAAGGGTGATACCTGATAGACCACCAATACATTAGATAAATAATTTAATCTCTATATATTATATGTTTCTTGATACCTTGGTGAATAACCATAGTAATTTTTATGACACCTTAGGGATGAAACTTGGAGATATATTCATGAATGTCTAAGTTAAATGTTTTAGAAACGTTTTCAAGGAATGAATAATGATAATATTTCTATTATATGCCTATTTATTATTCATTTATGATATCCCACATGTTCTTATTGATATCACTCAAGATCACAAGTAAATTTTTTCACCTATTTTCCTTACTGGGCCTTCTGCTGACCCTTTCCTAGGATGTATGTCTCTAGGTTATGAGATGTTGTAATTGTACTTAGGATGAACTTATGATGAAGCCTTAAAATTGGAATATAAGAATTTTTTTCATTTATATTGTTCATGATTTCCAAGACACTAGTCTTTAAGGATCCTCTGTTTTTAAAATGTAATGAAAATTTATGTAATAAAAAAGGCGAGAGGCCATATTACCCCAAAAGCACATTTCAAGGGTTTTGTCTTCATATTATGTTGTGGAATGTAGCTGAATATGGACTAAAAATCATCAATGTGTTTATAAAATTTTCTAGAATAAACCACTAGATGATCCACATAGCATTCAATGAATTTGCACACGCAAAAATTGTTTGAAATTTTGGAGCACAACATGTTGATTTGTCGAACCAAAATTCTTCAAGAAAAATGGCATTACCCAATAGAAATATATTCCTTGAGGTGCTATAAAATCTATATATTATTCATCATCTAGATCCATTCAGATATGGGTATTCCTAGATTAGCCATCCATGAAAGAGAGAGCTTTGTATCTAGCTATTGCATCTTACAAAAGATATGTGATGGGAACTGAAAAGTCATCATTGGGACAATTCCATTTAAGTTCCATAAAATAAATGAAAAATATAATTTTCCCATTCTTATTTTTCCCTGTAAAAATATTGTCCAGCAATTCGGATATTTCACTTTCCTGAAAAATCCATATTTAATAAGCTTTTTTACTTCTACCTCAATTTTGGAGGCCTGAGTTGGGTGTGTTATTCTTTCTACCTACATAAAACCCATATAGTCTTCTGTGAACCCCAAATGATGAGTGGCCATGTTGGTGTCAAGGCCTTTTATTTTTGTATATTTCTAAGAAAATACATCTCGATGTTTATTTATAAATGTAGTATACACCTATTACCCATCATAATTCATGACCAAACTAATTAAAGTGGCATTTGGATCTTCCTATGTACCCAAATTTATTTCTCTGAGATTATCCACTATTGGGGAGACACCTTCCTAGAATGTTGGAGTTGAATCCTTGAGTTCTCACTCTTCTTCCTCTTCATAACCAGTTTCTTTTTTGTCTCTACTTAAAGGGTAGGTGATGAATCAAGAATTTTAAATCTAGGGGAGGAGTTGGTATTTGGATATCCTGAAAAAGAGGCAACCATTTCAGACCGTTCAGATGGTGAAGGATCTTCCAATACCTTTGAAGAGAAAATGATGGGTAGGAAATCATCATCCCTATCTTTCACCATTAATGTAAAAACATATTTTATCCTATATAATGAAGACAATACTTTATAAAGTTCGGTACATGGAATGAAGACATCTACATTTAGTCTTCCATAATTGTTTGGTAAATCATTAATTTCTCATGTTCTGGCAGGCTCAATTTCCACAACTAAAATTATGGAAGTCACTAAACATATTCTGTGATTTTGGTCTACACTTTCAATTTGATTCAAATGAAGCACGTAATCTTCACTAATATTCATGAATTTGGGGGCTAAGATCTTTTCCATACAATTTAGAGCACTGATTCTTGTTATATCGTTTTCCACAGACAATTTTCTCCTTATGTGATTGAATTGTGCCTCAATATATAGAAATTAAAATGTTTTTAATGGGTCCTTTTCACCATGCAATATCACAATTTCACCATTGAAGAAATAATTAATACATTGGTGGTATGATAAAGGAATGGAGTCATGCTGATTTAACCATGGACTTCCAAGATGAATGTTAAAAGCAATGCCCTATCATACAATAACGAAATAAGAATTAGATAAAAGATCCCCAATCTAAGATCTGAGTGTAATATCACCTTTATGTTATGTTCATTCTTATCATAACCTTGCAACATCAAAGTGGAGGGAGATATATCAGATTCAGTGAGACCCAACTGGAAAACGGTATGGAAGGGAATGAGGTTGACTCCTAATCCATTATCATTGAAGGCTCGTCGGATGTTTGTATCATTAGACTTTCTAGATAAATACAAGGGCCTGGTGTTTCCATGTACAAAATCATTCTCATCTTGATCTTTGAATGATATAACTACATGACATTCTGCAAGATCATTCTCGATACGGTAGAACACATTAGTAGAAACTTAGGACTTGACAAGGCCTCAATAAGTTCTTTTTAAACGTCTTTTGAAAGGTTCAAAGCATCTAAGATTTATATCTTTGTTGGTAGTCAATCTAGTTCCTTCAAAACATCATACATTGGGTCTATAGGTCTTAATTTTCTAGCATGGAGATACAGTTTTATCTGATCAATGGAATTTGATACTCCTGATATAGATAGACCATGTGTTGAGATAGAAGATGGAAATACTTATTCTCTTGATGAATTTAGTCAGAATGGGTATGCCCACCGACGGTGAAATTGATGATATAACCTCTAATCAGACTTCCAAGATGAACTTATTGGGGTCAAACCTACCATATGAGGGATAATTCCCTTGTTCTTGTTATGATCATTGAAGAGCTCTCCCATGAGTTTCTGCTACATAAACGGTTTGAGCAGTGGTGTAATTAAAATAGTGGCTTCTAGAAAACCCAAATCCTCCCATGAATCCTCTACCTTGATGAATTATTCCCATAGATCCATAATCATGTATATGGAATTTAGGTTCATAATAAAAATAATCATTTTTTATTGATATAAAAAGTGAATAATGTTAACAGACCCAAAGATCAACTCCTCATTTGATAAAGATTCTCCCTGCAAATTTTATTCTAGTTGGGCGGTTTTGTTAGGTGGTGCTGATGTTTTTGAGACAGTTGGAATGAAATCATTTAATTTTAATGATATTTTTGGACTTTATATGATCTCATCTTCTTCTAAATTATCTTTTTCCTTCTTACCAGGTCTCTTTTTTGAGGATTGGCCTTTGGAGGACTAATATTTTAATGAAGATGTGTTGGTTGCAATAGAAGTGGAAGGAGGCATAGTTGGTTGTTTCAACTATGTTTGTGGAATATTATGAGTATGATTGATTGTTTACCAGACCATAAAATCATTAATCATCTACATATTATTTATTTTTACTTTAAATAATTCTATTGGATACTCTGGATATGTAACTGTAACACATGATACCTAGGCTGATGAACTTTATAGTTTCACCTGTCTAGAGTTCACCATATTTTACAGAAGATCAATGAAATCAAAACACACCTTGATGGGGTACACCAACATTTTATGGAAGGTAATTTGGTTTGGGAGGTCCTCATCTTGTTCTTTTTTCGGTTTTCTAGGTCTTGGTAGCTGGACTATATTTTTTTCCAAGGCTGAAATGAAACAACAAGGAACTTGTTCGTTATTAAAGGAATAGAAATTGTTCTTTTACTCCACAAACTATCATCACGAAGATTATTTTTTATCATATTTATGAGGAATCCATGGTTACTGAAGAGAAGTATGATCCTTACGTTATGATGGGGGCATTTAATTTGAAACATGTACAGGTGCTTGATTGAGTGCCACCATAGCAGACTCCACTTTTCCAGTTCTCCTTCCCAGAGCTGATGGGATTACATGAGACATAGCTTTTGGTTTCCTCAATTTAATTCTATAAATTTTTTGAAATCGAATCATGGTCTCAAAACCCTCCTACATATTACATAGGTATTAGTAGTGTGCACTACTCATCGTAGATACTTCCCACACATATTGGTAGAAAATCTTCTTGAGTGAGTTGTATATCCAAAGAGTATGTTAATCATTTCCACTAAGAAATGAAATATGAAACTCTTTACTTCTACCTTTACTTGCAGTTTGTAAGATCAGATATTTTTGACTTATATAGCATTGGGATAAATTGGAAAAAGAATTTCTAATGTAGGACTTCCCATCCAGTGATAACTTGAGACTATATACTTGTATATGAGACAAAGGTTGATACCAATAGTGATTGCAAAAAATGTATAAGCTTTATGTTTCTTATTGTTTTGTTTTCAACATCATGGGATCAAAATGAGAAAAGAAATGTGTAAATTGCTGATCTGTATTTCATACACCATTAAATTTTGGAAATGTGTTATTCATAATGTTTGGTGGAGGATAAACCGGATCTACCCACACGAATCAAGAATTCTTTTCTGTTTTTACTAGTGTGCACCATAATTCCATTTCATATAATTGAGTTTTTAATTACCCAATTTTATTCATAATAATTTGTTGAATTTATGGATGATATGGGACCATTACAGGTACAGTGGATGGATCCTGAATAGGTTAAATGAATGGGAAAACAATCGGTGGTGGCACTGCAGGTATTATTCTTGGATAGCCCATGGGATTGGCCTGTAAGGATGTGATTGACCCAATTTTGGGTGTGTCCTCAGTGGATGGAATTCATTATCCACAACTATATTTGAAATTAATCCTCTTTGCTGGAAATATCTTACTAGATGTGCAAGATGTGGATCTTCTTGTGGATCATGTCTTATAGGAATGGTTCTTCAGAGTAACTATGCATTGAGTCTTCACAAATAATTTATCTCCTCCTCTTATTGGGAAAATATTTCACCAAAGTGAAAGATATTGATCTTATCTAGATGAAAAGTGATACATGATCTGGCCTCTACCTTACCCCAATTTATGTTCCTTTCCAAGAGGTGGAAATTGCTTATTCAAGGTAATACCTTGGTTTTGAGTAAGCCATTGATTTTATGTATTCACACCTCCTTAGTTTAATTTTTTTATACTATATTATAAATAAGAACATCATCATCTGACTCTCCTAAACTAGACACATTTTCTAGAGGATCTTCCACAATGGAATTAATGACATTCACCAACGCATAATGTATTAAAAACATTCTATTAGAATCTTTGTAAAATTTTCTTTTTCTTCATCCTCCATGAGACGTTGTTCTCCTATTTTTTGGTTACTCATGAACTGTTTGATGGATTTTAATTTGAAGCGAATCCTTAGGTAGCTCATCTTTACATTCGCTTTGTGGATTCTTCCCTAATAGGGAGAAAACTTACTTCCACTGAGGAGGGAATTGTGGATGTGAAAAATCCCCTATCCATGCGGGATAGGGCTATTCTTTTTCTTCTTCTTCAAACCTTCTGGCTCTACTTGTTTACTCCAATGGTTTGGATAAAAAAGACACTATACCTGTGGTATGGGGTGGTTCCTACTCTACTAGGGATTATATCAATAAGTCTTCTCATTTTATTTTACAAATTATGGTCCAAATATTGGTTGGGTGCATTATCAAGACCCCCCTTAAATCACCTATTTCAGAAGACCATTATGCTATTTTAGAAAAAAAAATATCTGATAGCTGATATTCTCTAAGAGAGAATCCTTCTCTATGTTCTTAGATGATTGATGAAAATGTATCTTTGCAGATTCCTCTCATTGTGCCTAACTTTGGTGAAAACTGATCGAGGCCTATTCTTGTTGAGAATCACTTTGGTTATGCATAGAATTTGTTTTTTGTAGCTGGCCTCAGGAAATAACATTACATGAGATGAATTTCAGTAGGATTTTCTGATTTTGAAGATTAGTAAAAGGAAATACTCTATGTGAACCCCATCCTCTAATATGAACACCATATCATATTTCCACAATCCATTATTGCAACCTCTTTAATCTATTAAGGTGTTCACTTTGAAGGGACTCCTATTGCATCTCGATATTAGGATGTCGAGAAACTTGGAGATATTCCAAGTTAATTAGGTTTTCTATTCCTTTTATTACCTTGAAATTACGTAGATATTTAACATATGGTAATAATTTTATTTTGAAATTATTAAGAGTATTCCATAGGTTGAGGCAGATATAAAGAATTCAATCTTCTTCCCTCATTTCTGGAATATTGTTTTGAGAGGTTTCTAAATGCCAAAACATGAATGGTATTTCAACCTTATCTATTTTTTCTCATATTCAATATATCCTCCCCATCTTTTTCAATAGGTTTCTCAAATTGGTCGGACCAAATTGTATGCTTCTTGATTGCATTATCATAAAAAATGGGATTAATTGATGTTTCATCACTATTTTAGAAGTATAATGTAACAAAGGAGGTTTAGAGAGAGACTATCGCATCGAAATGTATTCTAGATGAGAAATTGTTTCACCGGATAGTAATAAGGAATAATACAATATTTTCCTTATGTTTTCAAGTTCCTCAAGATAAGAGGTATTTCTCATCACTACATTGTGACTTGGAGAATTTTTTTGTTAATAAGAAACACTTATGTAGAGATGAATTTTGCAGCGAACTCTGTCATGCGGCGGCCCACCATGATGGATTACAGCAAGGTATAAATCCTCTTAGTCCTTGGTCTTTTGAAGACATAAAGTGTTTTTGTGCCTCTCATCTATGGATAGGTTCCCTAAATTGATCGAATTTTCATGAAGCAATCATTCATGATGAAATATTTGATGAGGAACAACATAATTACTACGACAAATCCCTTAATTTGGTAATATGAAGGTAGGATCTTGAATTGTCATAGATAAATGTCTAAGTTCATCAAGAAAACTTGCATTATGAGGATCCAGATAATAGATTCACTCTTGATTCTCTAACCATTCTTGGGGATAATTTTTCTTAAATGCTCTCTTACTCGTAATTAGGGACACATGTCGGGGAAAGTGTTTATCAAGAGTATGCATATGTCCCTACATTGTGGTGGTTGTCAAAAAAACTAATTATCTCCAAATTGAATAGGTTTATGTAACTAATCATGTTGCCTATATGATATGGGAGAGTATGCCCCATTATCCACTGAACATGAACCAAGGTATGTATCTACTCTGAGATGTCATGATAACAATTCATCCCTAGTGTGGGGACATAATTATGTGTTCATATATCTAGTACTGCATAATTTGTCATTAATATATTTTAGAAAGCTTGTAGGATATGAGAAGGAATTTGTGTCTTCCCTTTCAAAATTGTCAAAATGTGTTTGGTAAATTCAACGCCCGCAGCAGTAATATATGTTCATTACATATTTGGATTAGAAGTATTTAACTTCCTCTATCCTCCCTTTCTTATCAATGGATACTGACAGTACTCAAATATGGGGGTAGAGATTTGATTCTTCCCCAAATTTGTTGTTGTATCTTTTCAGCTGACTTCTCTCAGGGCCACCAAATGCGATTGCTGGAAAACATTATGAATGTTAGAATTTGTATGTGCATGATTGTTGTTTGCTTCCATGAATGGTCAATGGACTTCTTTCAATGTTGATAGACGAGAATACTGGTAGGATTCTTGAATATATACATGTGTATGTTCCTTCTCATGGTACCCCACTAGAATTGAATGGAGGGATTGGTTGAGTGCAACCCGATGAGTCTGCTGGCTGGAGGAATTAAGGAAAATGAGTGTATGTGCCCACCCACTATTTTCCATCAATATGGTTTAATGGACTTATACAGAGGGGATAAAAGTAGAAACCTTCTCCCTTTTTTCCAGTTCATGACCTCAATGGTTCTTTTATCATGCCCAGGTCTGAGGGACATAGGTCAGGTAGATGAAGATAACACTCTCTTCGTGTTTAGGGATTTCTACCGCACATCATTGTTAGTGGTGATTGTTAGTACGATACCACAGGAAGTTCCCATGTGTCTTTGGGATGAGTACATGGATGGCCTCTTTGTCGACCTCCATAGAATATTGGAGGGATTGGTGATTTCGTTCTGGTGATAAACTCCTGAAACAGTTGAAGATGGTGGTTTTCATTGTCTATTTCTGAACCACTAGTCATTGTTGACCAGGCGACCGAGGGATATTCTTGATTTGGAGGGCCTGTTGGGCATCATCCTTGGTCAGGATAGTACAGTGTTGAAAGAACTCTCATACCAATGCATTGGATACCAAGTATTTAAGATGTTGAGTTGGTGATTACGTCCTTCGATTATACATTAATCGAGATTGAGCAGCAGTCGAGGAATTTACAGGTGAAAACTTGAAGGAATCCATTTGGATTGAAGGGAGTTCTTGGAAGTAAGTACTTGTATATATAAAAAATTCAAACCATGAACTATATAAAAGAAGGAACTTTTAAATGAAAACATGGGAGATTGATTCCATTATCTCAACCTCTTTATCAATATATAGGTTCCTGACTTATGGGTAACATAATCATCTTGTTTAAGGATTCATGTTAGATTTTCCATTTTTTCCCTTGAATGTGTGTTCTGATTAGGAATCACTGCCTATATATGGTTTCCATTGGATTTATTGATGGAACTAATAAAATTCAATAGTTCTTTATCCGAAGGGACTCCCTTTCCAAAGGCAGGAATTATTTAGGTTTTTTGACCTACGATACTTATGAATTTACATTGGTCAAGAGGATGGGAGGTCAGACTCATCACACCCTTTTGGGGGGAATTATTTTTACTCTGGTAATCTCTTATATATTTAAGATATGTCCATTAATACTTAATAATTTACAAAGAATAATGTGGGTTTCCCTTGATATTCATAATCATTTTTTTTAGAAGGTATGAAATTCATAATCATTCATATGTCTTCATATGTCTTCATCAGTAGATATATCCATATGTATTTAGGGTTTTCAATCAATTGTTTCATCTCATATAATGCTTAGAGATTCACCAGTCATTATTATAATGATGTTGGTTTTAAGCCATTTAGTGGTGTACTCTATAATTTATGGTCATTCAGGTAGAAAAAAGTTGTTTTGATGTTGGTATCGTACTCATAAATGGGATACCTACATATCCTCGTGAAAGGAATATGAACCCTCATAGTTCAGTGCAGCTTAATGGAACATATCATATCTTTTATGTTCTTGTTATAAGTATCTAACCATACATTATATTTGCATTTGGTAAGGACTTCATAGAAGGAAGATGCCTAGTGAAAGCTTCATGTGGGACTTAAGCCTAAGAAGCCCAAGCAACATGGAAAGGATATAGTTTTCCAAGTAGGATTAGACCCTATTGGGAATGCCCAGAAAGAATAGGTTTGATTTGGAGTTTTGGGTTTAAACCTTATGGAGGATTCCTACATATCCCATGGGGATAGTAATCCAAGACCATGTACTTCGGTAAGTCTCATAGGGGAATATGGACCATTCAGAGAAATATATTGGGGATTACCCCAAAAAAGGATGACCTTGTAACAGGGTCCATGATAGATTTATTAACTCATGGGGATTTAGGGGGATTCTTTTGGGGATTACATCCAAGGAGGGTGACATGATTATTGGAGCTAGGGTTGGACTCCTTGGTAGGATATCCAGTGAGCTCATGACCTTGGTGAAGGCTTCCTACCTATCCCAATTACGGTCGGAATCATTGTTCTTGTAGTTCAAAAATTTGGTTTGTTGTACCGATGTTTGATCATCACAAATCACTAAGACCACATTATTCCTTCTCAGTGTGAGAAACAATATGATGTTAAATATTCAACAAAACGCACACTTTCTCCTCCCCTAATGGAATAGGCCAGGCCTACGGAGAATGAAGCCAAGGTGTCGGTGGACAAGGGTATAGAGCAATGAACCCTTCAATGTGAAATGGAAGTGAAGTTCATTGGATCTGGCTTGAATGAATAGGGTATTACTCCAGGAGGCACACACTAAAATAGATCTCAATAAAGGAGGGATACTTTTCATTCGTTGAAAAGAAAATCAGGTGTTAACCATACCATCCCTACTAGGTAACTGAGGTTTTGGGTTTTATAGACAAGGTAAAAACATTCATTGAACCCTAATCCTCCAAAACAAGAACTCATTAACACTATTCTTAGGAGAAAATCCATCATGGCAATGGAGATACAACTCTATATACATTTCAAAAACCCTAGCTTCCAAATAGGACACATATGGGAAACCTATAACAAGGGAGGTAATGAAGAAGAAGATATTCCATGAATGGATTTGAATGAGGCTCCATGAAAGGCTCAAAGAGGCTGAAAAATAGGGGTACTCAAGTCTCGGGCATGCGAGTATTGGGCATGCAAGTATGCTTGGGATCCAATATTTTACCATAAGTGACGAACAACATGTAGGATAAGACATGGGAAAAACATGTTTCATGCCATCAAGCATCTTCACAGGAATTCCAAGAAGTGTCTTTCTCATGTTCCTATATAAGGAATAGAGGGCGCACAATTCTTCTTAATTTAGGGAGGATGGGCGCTTTGGGCATGCATGTTTTATGGATTTAGAACACTAAATTGATGTATGTACTATGTTCCTCGTTTAGTCCCCCTCCTTAGGTGTTAAAGAACTACCTGGTAGGTTTTGAGAGACATTATAGAATAATTTGGGCAACTAGAGTGGTAATACAGCTTCGAGTTAATTTTTTCATACAAATAATTCCCCCCTGAGTCTATTTACAGGAAAAAATATTACCATGGGAAAATGATGGGTGGGAGCACATGTGATGTTCATGCCAAAATGGCGGCATGCAAGTACCTTGGGCACCAACAGTGTTTTGGAAAAACTAGCAATATTTCAATTTGGGAATTTTACAAATATAGATATAGCCCATGTATTTTTTCCTATTTGGTCTAAGGTATTTCCCTTTGTTAATTTTTCATCCATGAAATAGAATAATGTGTGAATAGATCGATTTTATATATTATGTCACTAGCAATTCAAGAGAATATTATGTGAGCATAATAATAGATAAATGATTATTTTCTACGTAATTAATATAGTATTTATTTATTTAGTGACATATAATTATTTGATATTTATTTATAAAATAAATAGTAATTATTCATGTTTTGATAAATATTATGATGGAATGGCGTACTTATTTTTTAGGTCTTTTGAGAAATAATATATATTTAATGTTATTTGATTAAATAATATTTTATTTAATTCATGGGTTAGGAGAATTTCAAAGAAATATTATTATTATTATAATTTTATACATGGGGTTTCACAAAGGATTAAAAAATTATTAAATGGAAATTTTGAGAATATTTATTCTTAAACCATAGTGGTATTTAAACAAAGTCATGTTATTTTTCCTTCATAGCCAATTCATTTGTGTTTTTCACAATGATAGAAGTATAGAATCTTTTGAAAACCCTAGAGATCTCCCACTCCAAGAACTCTCACAAGAAGTTAGAGCATTCTTCTGCCACATCCCACTCTCAGGTGAAGAGAGATATAGTATAAAAATTTGTAATAAAATCTCATGACAATAAAAAGATAGTGATGAAAGTTTAACGATCTATCATGCTAGAACCCATAAATTCATATGGTGACGTTCGATGAATTTTGGAACATGTGTGGATAACCACTATAGGAAATCTTCTCTTTATTCCAACAATGAAACAATGGTACAACATAGTTCTGTTTTCATATCCATCAATCAAGAAATAATGCAAGAAAGTTAATTGTAATGATCCATAACATTATTAATGGAAATTGCTCTTTATCTAATTAAATGTCATATTTTGTAAAATGGTTATATAACAGATGCACTTATTTGGTTTTATGATTTTTAATTTGAAAATAACATTATGAATTGTTACATTTGCAAATATATCCATTGAACAATGATCAATGGATTAGTATAAATACAGGGCATTAACAAATCCAATTTACTCTGAAAAAGGAAGTGATGGCCACATCCAGTAGAATTAATCCATACAAATCCCATTTTTCAGAGCATGGAATGGTTTTGGCAGCATTGGGATTCTCTTTTGACCAAGACCAAGCATAACTTCAACATGTTGTGCTTGAATGGAACCACCTACATGAGAAGTGGAAGTTGATAGAGATTACAACCCTAGTGATGTTATTCAAGCCACCCAAGAGTCTGTCACCATTGCACACCTTACCCTTAGATCTTATGTTAGTGTTATAAGGAGTTATGTCACCATAAGTGATGACAAAAATGTAGGATAATACATGGGAAAAAATGGTTCAATCCTTCAAGCGTCATCACAGTTATTACTAGAAGTGTCCTTATCATGTTCCTATATAAGGAATAGAGGGTGTACAAGTGTTCTTGATATAGGGAGGTTGGGAACTTTGGGCATGCAGTGTTTATGTATTTCAAACACTAAATTGACTTATATCCTATGGTCCCCATTTAGTTCCCTTGACATGGGTGTTAAAGAACTACCTGGAAGGTTTTGAGAGACATTGGGGAAGCATTAGGGTGACTAGAGCTGTAATTGGGATTCAAGTTAATTGATCCATACAAATGAAGACCGATGGGTCTATTTATTGGAAATAATGTTACCCTGGGAAAATGATTCTTGGGAGTGTGAGTGACATTCATGCCAAAATGGCGGTGCAGAAGTACCTTGTGCGCCAACAGTGTTTTGGATAAACTCGAGTGATTTTAATTTGGACCCTATACAAATCTTGAAATATCCTATGTATTTTCTTCTATTTTGTCTACGGTATTTCCTTCATTCACTTTTTCATCCATGAAATGGAATAAAGTGTGAACAGATAGATTTCATATATTATTTCACTGGCTTTTCATGAGAACATTATGTGAGCATAATATTAGATAAATGTTTATTTTCTATGTAATGAATATATATTTATTTATTTAGTGACATATAATGAATTGTCATTTATTTATAAAATAAATTTTAATTATTCATGTTTTGATAAATTTTATGATGGAATGGTATACTAATTGTTTAGGTCTTTTGAGATATAATATATATTGAAAGTTATTTGATTAAATAATTTTTAACTTAAGTCATAAGTTAAGAGCATGTCAAGAAAATATTATTATTATTATTATTTTAGATACGGGGTTTCACAAAGGATTAAATATATATTAAATGGAAATTTTGAAAATATTTATTCCTAAACCAAAGGTGTATTTAAACCAAATTTTTATATTTTTCCTTCATAGACAATTCATTTTTGTTGTGCACAGTGATAGAAGTATCGATTCCTCTCAAAACTCGAGAGATCTCCCACTCCATGCACTCTCACAAGAAGTTAGAGCATTCTTCTACCACCTCCTAATCTTAGGTGAAGAGATATATAGTATAATTCTATGGAATAGAATCTCATGGTGATTAAAAAGATGATGATACAAGTTTTAGGATCTCTCATTCTAGCACCCATAAATTCCTATGGTGGCATTCGAAGACTTTTGGAGCATGTGTGGATCACAACTATAGTAAATCTTCTGTTGATTCCATCAATGCAATGATGGTACAACAAAGTTCTACTGTCATATCCGTCAATCGTGAAATAATTCAAGAAATATAATTGTAACGATCCAAAACATTATTAATGGAAATTATTCTTGATCTAATTAAATGTCATATTATGTAAAATGGTTATATAACATATTCACTTATTTGGTTTTATGATTTTAAATTTAAAAATACTATTATTAATTATTACCCTTGAAAATATAGTCGTTGAATAGTGATCAATTGATTAGTATAAATACAGGGCTTTAACAAATCCAATTTATTCGGACAAAGGAAGTGATGGCCTCATCTAGTAGAATTACTCTATACGAAGCCCATTTTTCGGATTTTGGAAGGGATGTGGTGGAATTGGGCTTCACTCTTGACCAACCCCATGCTGAGCTTCAACACGTTAAGCTCGAATGGAACTACCTACGTGGGAAGTGGAAGTTGATAGAGATTAACACCCAAGTAATATTATCTGAGCCACCCCAAGAGTCTGTCACCATCGCACACCATACCCTTAGGTCTTATGGGGTGTTATAAGTGGTTATGTAACAAGTTCATAACATTAGGATTATATTTTTTATTTTTGTATATAATAAATTTTATACATTCATTTTATTATTGTTACTTTGTGAATAATTTTTTAAGCATAAATAGTATTTTTATTTAATATTCAATTAATAAATCTTGTAGTGACCCGCGTTTTGAACCGGGCAAAAACCTGAAGGAATTTGAACTTTTTCCTTTACTGAACTGGTTGTTTGGAAGACGGGGCTTCGGAACAAGGTTCTAAAGGTTGTAACCCTTCCTTTTAAATTTTTTTGGATGTGGGCAAAGGCCTGTTACGTTTCTCAGGTGGCTCGAGAGGTTTCGGAGGTGCTAGAACCACGTTATTAAAAAAGTTGAAGAGGGCGCATGGTTGGCGCACATTTTCCCTAACTGTGCGGCCCAAACTGTGCAGCCTTACATAAAGGGGGTAGTGTCTTGCGCACAGGTTGCACACTGTTTCCTAAACTGTGTGCCTAGCCCATGTGAGAGATCTCTCTTAGGCAGAGGGTGCCGCACGGTTTGCGTATGGTTTGGCAAACCGTGCGGATCAAACCGTGCGGGCCAGTCAGTTTAAAGATCTTGATTAAAAATTAAAATAAAAGAAAATTTGATAAATTAAAAACCTAAAACAAACTCTCCCTCACTTCCTCTCTCTCCAAACCCACACGAAGCCAAGGGGCTCTCCCCTGTGAGCTGCGCGACACCCCCCTCCCCCATACGGCCTCCTCCTCTTCTCCTTCTTCTTTGGTTTTCTGCTGGAATTGCGCTCGATCCTCCATGATAAGCTCCTCTCCACATCCTCCTCCCCCTTCATGGATTTTTTTCAACCTAATTGGCACCGGTGAGGTGCGGCCGAACCCTATGGATTTGGTGTGATCTGAATTTCACTTTTCTTTTGGTTCTAGGTTATGCGGAAGGTCCGTTGGAACTCCTTAGTGCGCATTCTGGCAACCGCCACTGAAGGTGAAGTGGTTCGGGTGGTTTCAAATCATTGAATTGGTTTCAGGGTAATGTTTTCACCTCTTGCTTTGTTTCTCACTTTTCAATTTTGGGGATTTTGATGTTTATGAGTTCCTAGCACGTTGTTTATAGTGCGTTCGAGGTTTTGGCGTGTTTTCGAGTTGCTAAAGACTAGGCAACTCACATGTTACTCTTATTTAGAAAGCTCCAAGAGCTGGAGTGGAAGGATGGATCCACCTTGGGGTAGGGTCCCTCTCCTTTCCCTTTAATTTTAAGTAAATTAATAATGAGTTTAATATTTCACTGCATTAGAATTTAAATTATGGAAGTTTAGTTCTGATTGAATGCTTCTGTGCAAATTGTGTGAATTGAAGGAATAAGATAAAAGAGGTTTCTTGGTAACTAAACTCACGATTTAATAATAATACCCCTCATTTAGAGGTGTGTTGTCTTCAAGATAAAAAGTAGTGATAGACTTTTTATGCTTTCCTACTGGATTGTTGTGGTGCCTCTTGATGTTTTGTATGTGATCTTTCTTGTTGATACAAATAGAATGATATGGCTATGATACGTGTGTTTGAGTCAATTTTCCATGTTTAGGAAAATTGAGTATGATGATAACCATAGTGGGATGACTTAAGACTAAATGAATTGTTTCCCATAGAAGGTATCAAAGGGTTAATGATTGATAATCATATCCTTTAAGATGGGATGGTGAAACTAGGATAGAACAAGCTAGGGTGGTACAACCATGCCTTGGGATAACGTAATGAGCACGACTTATGTTATTAAACTGAATATGTGAATATCTTGTTTTAGATACTTAAGATGGGTTGCCTTTAGTATGAACGTGAATGTATTTGCTTATGTGTTTGTGGTATGATTCTTTAAATGCTTAAGAGTTAATTTCATAGGTAGTATACTACAAACATGTTGTGTTGTGAGTGCGCACACGCTGATGCCACATAATGAATGATTGATTGTGAATGTGAAATGATTACTAGAAATGCATAAAAGGTACTACCATATGCATTGTAATATAATGTTGATAATGAATGTGTATGGTTATGGATGGGAGGCATTCATACCCCATGCCATCTACTTTGTATGATTATGGATGGGACGCATGCATACCCCATGCTAGCTTATTTTGAGTATGGGTGGGAGGCATGTCTACCCCACGCCTGATAAGATTTATATACGTGTATGGAAGGGAGGAATTCTTACCACTTTCCAGTTGATTTCTGTTGATGATTACATGTTTGGATGGGAGGCAGTTATACCCCATGCCAGTATAATGAATGTGATGGAAGGGAGGCATTATTACCACTTGCATGTTGGTCTAGGGACGAGAGGCATTCTTACCTCGTGCCCACTAATCCCGATTTATGGAAGGGAGGCATTCTTACCCCTTTCCAGTTGACTCATAAGGACGAGAGGAATTCTTACCTCGTGCCCTCTAATCACGATTAATGGGTGGGAGGAATTTTTACCCCACTCGATCTATGATCTGAATGCTTTTATATATATATATTTTTGGTGACATGATCAGGTTACTTTACTGGCATGAGCCAAAGCAGGTATAACCGTCAGGTGTCCCTTGGGAACCAGGAAGGGTGTTATTTACTTATGTAATTATCTTTACTTATTTCTCCATAATTGCTCACTATTTAATTATTATAGACTGTCTAGATTGGGTTAGACACCAGTGGTGCCAGCCTACTGAGATTTATATCTCACACCCTAATCGGGCCGCCATTGCACTGGGGTACCCAAGTAGACCTTCTTGCTTGTAGGACCTAGGTTGTGTGTTGTGCTGTTTGTACCTGAGGAGTTAGGAGAAAAGAACGAAGTAGGAGATTGGGATTTTCACGGGGATTGTCAATGGGCCTTTCTATCTTTTATTTTTGTATTGTTTGTAAATAATGTTGTATTGTTTCCTTCTATCATAACTATATCGTCATTTGTACATGCATTTGTTGTAAACTAGCATTTGTTTCCTTTTATAAGATGGTTATTACCTATCTTTTTCTTCTGTCTTTCAATTATTTACTGCTTCCACTATTGAATGTTAATTACTCTGATAATATCATTGTGTTAATATGATATGAGGGTATAGTATCCCCACTATCACCTCCCGAGACCCTCGCTGCTAGTCGGCAGCCTCTGGTATATGGGGAGACGCGTTTGAGGCCATGTGACCCACCGGTCCGGCCACTGTTTCAATGGTAAGCCGGTCCAGGACGTTACAAAGTGGTATCAAAGGTGTTTCTTTTCTTTTTGTCTTATTTTTTGGGTTTGTATATAAGAGATTAAGAAAGTGTCAGCGCTTGGATAATAGTTGTGCTTGGGGCTGATCACTCCACGTACGGGAAATGACCAAGTGGCCAGGGCTGGGAATTGTTTTTCATATTTTTTTCTATTACCGCTGAGATGATTTCACCTTGAGTGACTATTGTATTTTCCTCTGCTTATGGTTTTTCAAATTCCTTTAATTTTACCCTTGGCCTAATATGGCAAGGAAAATGAATTGCATGCATCATATGAGGCACAGAGGAAATTAACATTCCATTCATAGTGCCATACCATGTAGTTGCATTTTAGGTTTCTTGTTGATTCGAATTTTGTGCCTTTATTTCATTCCATGCCTTTTATTTATTAGCATTCCTATTTAGATAGCATGTTTCAGTGATAATATGCCATGTTTCCTTTCTTGCTTATGTGTCGTGCTTCTTTGCGATAACATGCCTTGGTGTTAGCTGCTTGTAGTGACATGCTTTGTTTTATATAGGTCATTTATGGCACGAGTAATATTTGTTGGTTGTGATTATGGAAAGATCCAGTTTCCATTTGTAAGGTATATGGGCAGCTTATAATTGGTAAAAGGTAAACCATATATTGGAACTACTGTAAAAGGATTCTATGTTTAAAATGATAAAGTAAATTGTTTTTGATTAAAAAGGGGAGCCAAATTCTTATTTATAAAGTGTATGGGTGCTTTATAGGTTGTTAGGTGGCCACCCATACCGTTGGACCATCGTATATGAGCACGTCACATTTTGAATTGGAATCTGGTTTTGATAAAAAGGGGAGTCAATTTTCAATCCATGAAGTGTATGGGCACTTCATAAATTGGGAACTGACAACCCATATTAAATGAAATGGCCATGAGGTATCTTGAAATCGTTTTAAATGTAAAAAATTTTGGGTTTTAATTTGAATCATTTTGGCGAATGTGTAAGTGAAACTGGACCTGAGTAGGTCATTTTGAAAGTGTTGTATGAGATAACTGGTTGGGGTGTTTGAATTTTAAAAGTTATTGACCAATTTCTTTGGGGTTTCTTTTTGAATAACCTGATATGGATAAAAAATGGTACCCTCGTAGGTTTCCTATTTTATTAGATGGTTTTTTTTGCTCTTTTGAGTGATAAAGATGGGAAGCCTTTGAATGTGAATGTTTTTAAATGATGTTTTTCTGAAATATCCTTGTTTACCTTGTTGTGTAGTTGAAACTTTTAGATGGTTAAAGTTTAAGTGAGATGAAATGTTAAGGGCTTGGTAATAGAACCCATAGTGGTGTGTTGAAACCCAAGTGTAAGGGGTGGTTTTTAGTTTATCCTTGAGTTTCCTTGGAGCGGGACCGTATGTGTTTCCCATGGGAATTATTTTCTTTAGAGGTGGATTGATGTTTGTCTTTTGAGCCTAGCGACATATTTGGCGTGACCCGTCATTAGGGTCGACGATTGATCTTCATAAGGGGCTAGAATGTGGTTGGTAGCACCCTTAGCATTTTATTTCCTTGCTTGTACCATGAGTTTTTTTGCGTGAGTTGTCGTTCTGGTGTCATTGTCCCTTTTTGGACTCTTGTTTTTCTAAGGACACCCTTATTCAGATGGGTGGTCATTGGGTTTTGACTTTTGTTTTAGCTTTGGGTCATCTACTCAGTATAGTGGCCTGGCGTTAAAGAATTGTTTCGTCCCAATGTTCAGGATGGATTTTGAATGACTGGTGTGTTTTGACATGCTGGTTTCCTTATTTTGGATCTGCTTCATTTGTTTGGTGATGTGTTTGTGGCGGAGGCGCGTCACGCGATAGTTTGTGGTGCTTGTGTACAAGCGCATTTGTGCTCAGCTAGTTTATCTTCCTTCCCTTTGACAACTAGGACACCCCTAAGGCTGTGAGCGCGTTGCGTCGAATCTGTTAAATGTGTCCTTCCAAGTAGAAGAGACAGTACCTGAAATTTCTTCTAGAAATGTTTTGTCATGTCTGAATGCCTTGAGGCATGTGAGTTTTAAAACGCGTGGATGTGTCCGCAGGTGAAGCTGAGTTCCTTCCTTGAAGTTGACCAGTTGAGGTTTGACTGTTCTACTTTCCAGTAGTTCGGTATGATTAACTGGAAGTCGTTCAAATCTATTAGTGTATTCTATTTAGCGACGAGCATGTCTCCTATCTTGTCCTCATTCAATATGCACTAAGAGAGTGTTGGTCTTATCCATGCTAATGCCTTAAATCCGTTGGGCTTGATCAGATGGTTCTCTTTTGGCGTTTCATGCGGGATGTGTGGTTTCTTATATGGTTTGATCTTGGAAACTTCATCGTAAGTCGGGTGTAGGCTTCGGTGAACATGTTTGTGCTCAAGGTAAGGTGCCTTGGAGAAAGGCATTGTGGTTCTGTTTGAAATACGTCGGCCGTTTGGCCGATCGTTTTAGTAAATGGTCACCTAGAGGTGACTTGACTCGGGGTTCTTGTTTAATGTCTGTGGTCAGAGACATACCATTCTCTGGCATGTCGTCAGGTATAGGTGAGTGCAGTTTGTGTCGGCCGGTGCCTAATATGAACAACCAGGTCGACTTGGGCCTTGATGTTGATGGCGAATCGACCGTTTGATCTGGTTCAAATCACACTAGGAGCGTCGTAGGGATGCTTGGGGTGTGCTTTGAAAGATAATTCCAACGGTGGTCTGAAGTTGGTTGCATAATGTTAAAAATCTAAGGTGGGATGTACCTGTGGCTGGATGTTTGGAGAGATGACGATGGGTTCGTGTCTCTAGGTAGATGGGCTCAGGAAGAGCTGTCTTGGTGATTCGTTTCGGAAAAGAGAATTGGCTCGAGTTTTGGTGGCTTAAGCATCGTATGGTTTAATGGTTTCTTAAAGGTGTGTTGGACGTTTGTGAATGCAACATGATCATTTGAACGAAGCATCACGACCCTTTTAGGTTGGGTGGTGTGTACGTTGTTCCCAAAGGCTTCTTGGGGATGATAAGTTCTAAGGTGGGAAGGTTTTAATGACTGACGTTTTGAACCGGACTAAAACCCATAGGAATTTAAACTTTTTCCATTACTGAACCGGTCTTTTTGAAGACCGGGCTTCAGAACAATGTTCTGAAGGTTTTAACCCTTCCTTTTAATGTTTTCGGATGTGGTCTAAGGCCTATTAAGTTTCTCGAGTGGCCCAAGAGGTTTCGGAGGCGTCGGACCCAAGTTTTTAAAAAAGCTGCAGAGGGCGCATGGTTGGCGCACGGTTTCCCTAACCGTGCGGCCCAAACCATGCAGCCATACCTAAAGGGGGCAGTGTATTGCGCACGGTTTCCCAAACCGTTCTCCTAGCCCATGCAAGAGATATCTCTTAGGCCGAGGGTGCCACACGGTTTGCACACGGTTTGGAAAACCGTGCGGATCAAACCGTGTAGGTCGTTCAATTTAAAGATATCGATTAATAATTAAAATAAAAGAAAATTAGATAAATTAAAAACATAAAACTAACTCTCCCTCACTTACTCTCTCGCCAGACACGCATGATGCCAAGGGGCTCTCCCTTTTGATCCGCGCGACACCCCACCCCCCATACGGCCTCCTCCTCTTCTCCTTCTTCTTTGGTTTTCCGCCAGATTTGTGCTTTATCCCCCACAGTAAGCTCCACTCCACCTCCTCCTATATCTTCTCGGCTTTGTTTCGACCTAATCGGCACTGTTGAGGTGTGGCCAAATCCTAGGGCTTTGGGGTGATCCGAATTTCAGTTTTCATTTGGTTCTAGGTTATGTGGAAGGTCTGTTGGGACTCCTTGGTGCAAGTTCCGGCAACCGTCGCTGAAGGCAAAGCGGTTCAGGTGTTTTCAGATCGTCAGATTGGTTTTGGGGTATGTTTTTCACCTCTTTCATTGTTTTTGACTTGTCGATTTTGGGGTTTTTGATGTTTATGAGTTCCTAGAAAGATGTTTATAGTGCTTTCGAGGTTTTCACGTGGTTTCTAGTCGCCAAAGACTAGGTGAATTTCCTGTGACTCTTAGTTAGAAAGCACCAAGAGCCGGAGAGGATGGAGGGATCCACCTTGAGGTAGGGTCTCTCTCCTTGCCCATTTATTTTAAGAAAATTAATAGTGAGTTTAATATTTCACTGCGTTAGCATTTAAATTATGAATGTTTAGTACCGATTGAACGCTTCTGTGCAAATCATGTGAATTTCAAGAATAAGATAAAAGTGGTTTCTTAGTAACTAAACTCACCATTTAATAATAAAACCCCTATATCAGAGGTGCACTATCTTCAAGATAGAAAGTAGTGATAAAATTTTTATGCATGCATGCTGGATTTTTGTGGTTCCTCTTAATGTTTTGTATGTGATCTTTCTTGTTGAGAAAAATAGAATGATATGGCTCTGATATGTTTATTTGAGTCAATTTTCCATGTTTAGGCAAATTGAGTATGATGATAACCATAGTGGGATGACTTAAGACTAAATGACTTGTTTCCTCTAGAAGGTATCAAAGGGTTAAATATTGATAAACGTATCCTTTAAGATGGGTTGGTGATACTAGGAGAGAACAGGCTAGGTTGGTACGACCATGCCTTGGGATAACGTAATGAGCAGGACATATGTTAGTAAACCGAATATGTGAATATCTTGTTTTAGAAACTTAATATGGGTTGTATTTAGTATGAATGTGAATGTGTTCGCTTATGTGTATGTGGTATGATTATTTGAATGCTTATGAGGTAATTCCATAAGTAGTATACTATAAACATGTTGTGTTGTGAGTGTGCACACACTGGTGCCACATAATGAATGATTGAATGTGAATGTGAAATGATTACTTGAAATTCATAATTGGTACTTCCTTATGCATTGTAATATATTGCTGATAATGAATGTGTATGGTTATGGATGGGAGGCATTCATACCCCATGACATCTACTTTATATGATTATGGATGGGAGGAATGCATACCCCATGTCAGCAAATTTTGAGTATGGGTGGGAGGAATGTCTACCCCACGCCTGATGAGATGTATATACGTGTATGGAAGGGAGTAATTCTTACCCCTTTCTAATTGATTTCTGTTGATGATTATATGTCTGGATGGGAGGCAGTTATACCCCATGCCAGTAGAATGAATGTGATGGAAGGGAGGCATTCTTACCCCTTTCCAGTTGATCTAGGGATAAGAGGCATTCTTACCTCATGCCCACTAATCCCGATTTATGGAAGGGAGGGATTCTTACCCCTTTCCAGTTGACTCATAGGGACAAGAGGCATTCTTACCTCGTGCCAGCTAGTCATGATTAATGGGTGGGAGGAATTATTACCCCACGCCATCTATGATCTGAATTCTTTATATATATATATATATATTTGTGTTGACATGATAAGGTTACTTTACCGGTATGATTCGAAGTAGGTATAACTATCAGGTGTCCCTTGGGAACCTGGACGAGTGTTATTTACATATGAAATTATGTTTACTTATTTCTCCATACCTGCTCACTGTTTAATTATTATACACTGTCTGGATTGGGTTAGACATCAGTGGTGTCGGCCTATTGAGATTTATATCTCACACCCTACTTGGGCCGCCATTGCACTAGGGTACCCGAGTAGACCTTCTTGCTTGTAGGACATAGGTTGTGTGTTGTTCTGTTTGTACTTGAGGAGTTAGGAGCAAAGTACCAAGCGGGATCTTGGGATGCTCAGGGGATTGCCATTGGGCTTTGGTGTCTTTTCTTTTTGTATTGTTTTTAAAGGCATGATGTATTGTTTCCTGCTTTCATAATGGTATCGTCATCTGTACATGCATGCATTGTAAAGTAGTGTTTTCCACCTTTTATAAGATTGTTATTACCTGTCTTTTTCTTCTGTCTTTCAATTATTTACTGATTCCACTATTTAATGTTAATTACTCTGATAATACTGATGTGTTACTCTGATATGAGGGTATAGTCTCCCGATTATCACCTCCCGAGACCCTCGCTGTTAGTCGGTAGCCTCTTGTGTATGGGGAGATGCGTTTGAGGCCATGTGACCCACCGGTTCAGCCACCGGTTTGATGGTAAGCCGGGCCAAAATGTTACAAATCTATTTTGATGAATTAATTAATTTTTTTTATTAATTAATAATTTAATTAAATAATATATTAGTATAATATTATTAATGAATTTTCTTTTATTAAATATAACTGATCCTATAATTTTTATAAATACAATTGTAATTTTTATTAATGTTTGAACGCCATTTTTTTTCAAAACCCGTTAATTTTTTATAAATATTGGTTTTAATTTTAAAAGTAAAAAATGCACATATTTTAAAAAAATAGACAAAATAAATATTATTTTTGGAATAAGTACATTGGAATTATCCAACAGTGTGTTTTTTATAATTTTCCGAGACAATAGAATTTTTCAGTAAAAATTTAAATACCATTTAATTATATAATGAGTTTTATGAAATCATAATATCCCAATACTGATGTAATAAATTATTGTAAATGGGATGTTTTGCCAATATATGTTTTACCGTTGAAATAATGTCATTTTAGGTTTGTTTGAATTATTTTATAAAGCATTAATGGACCCTCCAAAACATATAATACATTTTTTCATTTTAAAATGATTTCATGGAGAGTGTGACTCACCTCCACATATTCAATCCTAATATTTTAAGTTGTTCAGAAATTGGCCTTATAAAATAATGTTTTCCACTCCCATTTGGAAAAAATAATGGGAAACAACCATGAGATGGATTTTTATTTAGATTATTTTAATGTGTGGTGTCCAAAACCTAAATAATAAATAATTCCCTCACTTTACTATATAAACCCACCCAAGCTCCCACTTCTTCTTCATTAAAATCCTTTGTTGCTCTAGAAACTTCTTCCATCCTCTCTCTATAATCCTACCAAGGTTCCCCATTTTCCCATAAGCCTCTCCCAAGAATATCCCAAGTATTTGGGATCACACTTTCTAGAAAGGAATTTCGGCCTTTCTCATTTTTATCCAAATTTCTTCAAGTTTTTATACCTTTTTGTTTTCAATTAAAAATGTTGGGTTATGATTTCAAAACTCCCCCAAACCTTCTTTCTTATGATTGAATTTATGAGAGTCCTCTTTCTCTCTCATTAGTTCCTCTCATGCATATCTTCTTCCATGTTGAAATTCTGTATGGAATGTCTCTCTTATCATTTACATTCAAGAAATTATTTTGTATTATGAATCTAAATTACATAACATATGTTTGGACATTTTTCTATATTACCCCATTAATTTCCATTTTATGTACATATTATGTTACACCACTTTATCTTTCATAAACCATTTTTATGAATTCTTATTCCATGTTGTTATACTTCCAAAATTGCACCACGATTTTCCAAGACAATGTCATTGTGTAGTGAATACCAAGAACATTTCTCTCTCTAGGGTATTCACCATTTTTTACATTTACTTATAGAGTATATATTTTCATGTATGTATTCCATACCTATTATTCGTGGATTAAATTATGATGTTTAATGAATCTATGTTGTATGATCCATGTGGCACATTTATGCATGAAATGTAATGATTAAGAAGGGTGTTCCCTGATAGCAGTCCAATGCATTGGGTAAAGATTTGTATCATGATACGTCAAGTGATATTAGGGTGTATTCATGCTAATTTAAGTGCAATGAGGTTTTATTCATTCCCCATGTGCAATGATCCTTGGATCATGCTAATATTTTGTTAAATGTTGATGTCACATCTCCATGTTATGATAATAATACTATATCATGCCTTTAGGTTCATGTTACTCTTATTATCCATTGATATGCCTATTTACTAACATGTATTTTAATCTTCATGTAATTACTTGTTTAATCCCTTACTGTGAGTTGTAGATCACCTTTTTCTTATGCATTTCCTTAGGTTATCCCTTACAATGCTAAGTATGGGGTAATGTAGTGGTCATGTAAAGGATATTTTAAATAAAGTTGTTCTGTTTTATGTTCTATGTTATTATGTAATGTTACTAAGCCCAAAAGACACTATAACTCTCGATATTATTGTTGTATCAAGTGAAGGTTTAATGTAATAAATCATGTTTAAATGTGTAATAAATAGTAGGGTTATTATAGTTGGTATTAGAAGATATTTTTTATTATTTTTTGGATTAGGATTAAAAAATCCAAGTGAAATCCTTAGGGATAAGACTAAGTATAATAAAAACATTACTAATTTTTCATGACTATTGAGTAAGTGGTTTATCAAGAAAATATATCCCTATCTGGATAAATGCTAGTAGGGGAGGCTCTGGAAGAAATGTATCTAGAGGTAAAACCCAAAAACAATGCTTTAAGCAAGACTTGAATGGGAACTGGTGCATGACAACATGCCTTGATGGACTCTAGGTTACGAAAGTCATGGGGTATATGCATTGGCCAATTAATAATTTTAGTATGAACCATAATTAATGGAATAAAAAATGACCTCAAGAATATATGTTAGGAGGTAGATCAGGGATAAAATAGATTGAAACCTATAAATTTAAAAGTTAGGGAAAATGTGTAATTTATAGGTCAGACATTTTTGTATTTGGATTACCCTTTATGTGTTACCTCTAATTATCATTTTATTTTAGTGAATGGACGGTGATAGGGTGACTCTGGATAACAACTGATGCGAAGATCAATGTGACGACTATTCCAATGAGATTATCTATCAGATGGGAGTGGGGATCACAAACCTTTCATGATAATCTCTCAGTTAACTCTTGTTTTGAATAGAAACACGGGAAAAGAGGAATGTTCAACCCCTCCTAATAAAGAACATGTATCAATCAAGAGCATCATTAGATAAAGTCCTCCTACTTTTAAAAGATCATTTGATCCCTCAATTGCAGAACAATGGATTTACACCATTGAAAAGATTTTCTCCTTCATTCAATGTTCTAAACAGGAGAAGGTTATTTTGGATGCATATCGTATAGAGGGTGAAGTCGATCAATGGTGGACATTGATAAAAAATAAAAATGCTTTGGAAGATATCGAGGCATTATAATTGAATTTTTTTTGGAAAAAAATCAATAAATATTTTTCATGCACCCTCCGACTTAAGATGGAAATGGACTTCCTTGAAATTATCAAAAAATAGGATGAATCCATCAGAGTGTATGAGGAAAACCTCACAAGGATTTCTTATTACGCCTCCAAATTTTCATTTTCCAAGAATGAAAGGTTGACTGCTTATTTTGCGGGAAAAAACATAGCCTATAAAAATCCTTAGTGATCCGTGACATTGAGAGCTATAAGGGAATTGTATGATGTGCCCTCAAAATCTAAATTGAGATTGGATAATCTCAGGGGTATCATGGAGATAAGAAGAACAAGGTTGAATTCAACTTTGGTAGTCCAATGGATAAATCCTACAGTGCTATGATTTATCTCCCCACTTTCCAAAGGTGCGGAAAGAACCTACCTAGAAATTTCATAAAGCGGACAAGGAAATGATTTAGGTGTGGAAGAAAAAAACCTAGCTATTAACTGCTGACAAGAGAAACCTGGAGTTGTAGTAGAGGAAAGGAAATCTATATTCTACCCTCAATACATTGTTTATTTCTTTAACTTCAAATAACTGAGGCACTTTGAAAACCAGTTCCCTAAGCTAAGGGTTTTTGGAGGAGACAAACAACCTCCAATGTATAAAGAGTCATCTTTTACCAACACTACCACTAAAGTGACCCCAACAACAAAGTGATGATAGTAATTAAAGTTATTCATTCAAGAATAGTGAATGTACTTGTTTATTCTAGTTCTACACATTCTTTTATATCCTGAACTTTTAGTATAAAAATCCCAACACCACCACAAATCACGTAAGTATTGATGTATGTGAGTACGGAAAATGGAAAAAATCCTTTCAACTCATGAATATAACTACACCCCTATCATAATTTGTGGATTTAACTCTCCAATGAACTCCATCATACTCCATCTGGTAAAATTTGATGTGATTCTTGGCATGGATTAGCTTTACTTATATAGAGCTAAAATAAATTTCTGTGAGATGGAAATTACCCTTCATGTGGAGAATCAACCCCCGATTCTGTACAAGTGCAAGGACGAGGATGGATCTTATTTTTCACCATCATTTCAAGCGTGGATATTATAGCCCTATTAAATTGCGTATCTATCTCAGATGATTGATTAAAAGGAAGCAATAATCCTTTATGACATGCCTATTGTGCAGGAATTCGATGAAGTGTTTCCCTATGAATTGTCTGGTCTTCTTCTTAGAAGAGATGTTGAATTCAAATTTGATAGTATACCTGTGGAGTTTCCAATATAAAAAATTCAAATAGAATGGTTGTTGTAGAGATTGAAGAGCTGAAGAAACAACTTTAGGATAATCTGGATAAAGGATTTATAAGCCCAAGTGCTTCACCATATGGTGCACCAGTCCTCTTCATCAAGAAGAAGGATTAGTCAATGTGCCTTTTCGTTGATTATCATGAGCTTAACAAATTAATGATAAAGAATTAGTAACCTCTTCCATGAATTGATGACCTTTTCAATTAGCTACATGAATCACAATACTTCTCTAAGGTGGATTTTGGGGTTGGGATATTACATTGTAACAGTGATGAAGTAGGATATCCCAAAGACTACTTTTCGTACAAGATACAGCACTATGAATTCATAGTAATGTCTTTCGGTCTCACCAATACTCTATAAATATTTTGGGAATTGATGAATATAGTGTTTAGAGTTAACCTAGGAAAATTTTTGGTAGTCTTTAAAGATGATATTCTAATATACTCAAAAACCATGTTGGATCATGAGGATCATCTAAGAACTCTACTAGAGACCTTGCGAAAGGACAATCACTATGAAAAGAACAACAAGTTTGAGTTCTGGTTGAAGAAGGTCTTATTCTTGGGTCATATCATCATAAGCAATGGGATATATGTAGATCCCTTCAATGCAGCTACCATTGAGGGATGGCTAAGCCAACATCATTAATATATATTTTTAGCTTCCTGGGGTTAGCGGGATATTATCACTGATTTTTTAGAAATTTCTCATGATTTTCAAACCCTCTTACCAAGCTAACTAGAAAGGAAGTAATTTTTTCTTGGAGTGATGAATGAAAAGAAATCTTCAAGGAGGTGAAAGGGAGGATTATCATTACGCCCATGCTTACACTACCCACAAGTGGAGAAATATTTGTGGTATTTAGTGATGCTTTGATAAAAGGCATGGGTTGTGTGTTGATGCAGAATTTCAATGTCATCTTTGATGCTTCAAAGAAATTGAATGTTCGTGAGCAGAACTATCCAACACGTGATCTGGAGTTAGTTTCTGTGATATTCACTTTAAAAATTTGGCGACAAAACCTTTTTGGGGAGAAAATTAAAATATATATAGACCACAAAAGCTTTAAGTATATATTTGCATAGAAAAAGTTGAATATGCACCAAAAATATGGTTAGAGCTGATAAAAGTCTATGACTACTCAATCCATTTCAACCATAGGAAATCGAACAAGATGGAAGATTCTCTTTTTAGAAAGAACCATAAATTCTATCATTGATAAGAATTGAAAAAGATCTAATCTTATTAGATTTGATGAAGATGGACATGGGAATCATAATGAAGGGAAAATTATCAATCCTTTCACAAATGATTCACAAATAATCTCTTTTGGTATGGTTAAATGAATATCAAAAGGATGATATGGGAATTCATAAAAAATTGGAAACTATTAGAAAAGGGAAATCCTGGGAGTTCACTGTTAATGAAGAAATAATTGTGAGATTTGGGTCAGGACTATGTGTTCCATCAAATCTGGAGCTGAAGAATGAACGTTTGGATGATGCACATAGTTTGAATTTCCCCATTCACCCAAGGAACACTAACATTTATTGAGATCTCATAGAGAATTATTGGTGATAAAACATGAAGAAGGATATCACTATGTATACATCAATCTTCTTGGTATGTCAGAAAATGAAGGCTGAGAGGTAGAAGTCTAAGGAGATGATGTAACCATTACCCATACCAGCATGGAAATGGGAGAACATCACCATGGACTTTGTCACTGGACATCTGAATACATCCAAAGGAAAAAATTATATCTGGGTTTTTTTGGATCGTCTTACAAATACAACACACTTTATTGCAATTCGAGATGATTTTTCATTGGATCAACTGGCACAAATATATATCAGAGAGGTGGTAAAGCTGCATGGAGTACCACTATCTATTGTATCTGATTGAGATCCAAGATTCACCTCTATGTTCTGTAAGTTTCTTCAAAATGCTCTGAAAATTGAGTTAAACATTAGTACGGCTTAACATCCTCATACTAATGTCCAATTTGAGCGGATTATCCAAACATTGGAGGACATGTTGAGAACATGTTCGATGGACATAAAAGGAGGAAGGGATCAACATCTTCTTCTAATTGAGTTATCTTACAACAATAGATTACACTCAAGCATCATAGGTCTCTTTATGAGGTCTTGTATGGGAAGAGGATCAGAACATCTAAATGTTGGGATGAAGTTGAAGAGAGAGTACTCCAAGGTCCAGAAATGGTCGATGAAATGTTGGTGAAGGATAAGGCCACCCAGCAGCACATTAAAGCTGCTCAGTGTCGACAAAAGATCTATGTTGATAATCATCAAAGACACCTATAATTTGTTGTGGGAGACATGGTATTCCTCATCATATCTCCTTGGAAGAGAGTTATGAGATTTAGGAATAATGGAAAGATTTGTAAAAGTTACATCGGCCCTTTTGAGATCCTTGATTGCATTGAAGAAGTGTCCTATTGACTAGAACTCCCGCCAAACCTATCTCAAGTACATGATGTATTACATGTATCACTCTTGAGGAAGTACAAGCACAACCCATCGCATGTACTCAATCTAGAGGTGGAACTATTGGAGAATGACCTCTCCTATGAATAGAAGATGGTGAAGATGTTAGATCGTAGAGAAAAAGTTCGACGAAATAAGAAAATCCCCCTCATCAAGGTGTTTTCTAACAACCACATGTTTGCGGTAAAAACATGGGAACCAAAGGAAGTGATTAAGTAGAGTTACCCACATGTGTTTTAGTGTGGGAAAATCAAATTTGATGGGAAAAATTCTTAAGGGGAGATGATTGTAACGACCCAGACATTCATTAATGGAAATTCCTCTTGATCTAATTAAATGACTTTTTATTTAAAATGGTTATATAGCGTATCCACTTTTTTGGTTTCATGAATTTTCATTTCAAAATACTATTACGAATTTTTAATGTTGCTAATATAGCCATTGAACAGTGATCAATTGATTAGTATAAATATAGGGCTTTAACATTTCCATTTTACTCAGGAAAGGGAATTTATGGCCTCATCTAGTAAAATATCTCCTTATGAAGCACATTTGTTGGATCTTGGAAAGAAGGTGGAATCATTGGTATTTTCACTTAAACAAGCCCAAGCTGAGCTTCATCATGTTAAGCTCGAATAGAACCACCTATGCGAGAAGTGTAAGTTGAAAGAGATTACCTCTTGAGTGATGTAATCTGAGCCACCTCGAGAGTCTATCACAATCACACACCTTACCCTTATGACTTATGCGGGTGTTATAAGGCGTTATGATACAATTCCATAGCACTGTGATTATGTGAATTAATTTTGGTATATAATAAATAATATACATTTATTTTAATATTTTTACTTTTTGGAATAATTTTTAATGAACAAAATCTATTTTTAGTTCATATTCAATTAAGAAACCACTTTTTTTAAATTAATGGATTTTTTAATTAAATAATATATTTATAAAATATTATAAATAAATTTATATTTATTGAATATAAATTATCATATAATTTTTATAAATATAATTGTAATTTTTATTAAGGTTCTAAGGCTATTTTTTTCAAAACTGATGAATTTTCGATAACTATCGTTTTTTATGTTAAAATTAAAAATTCATATATTTAGAAAATTATATAGATAAAATGAATATTTTTTCGTAATTAGGATGTCAAATTTATCCAACGGTTAATTTTTCATAATTTTCTGAGACAGTTGAATTTTTGAGTAATAAATTAAATACCATTTAATAATATAATGTGTTTTATGACATCATAATGACCTAATAGTGATGTAATAAAAAACTATAAATGATATATTCTCACAATATATGTTTTACCATTAATATAATGTGATTATAGGATGGTTTTATTTATTTTACAAACCTTAGTGGACCCTCCATGAATTTCAAAACATTTTTTCATTTTAAAATGATTTCCTTGAGCGTGTGAATCACCTCCACATAAGTAAGACTAATATTTTAAGAACTTCGGATATTGGAATTATAAAATATTGTTTTCCACTCACCTTTGAAAAAACCTTGGGATGGTTTGTGGTTTTCATTAGTTTAACGTGTGGTGTCCAATACCTAAATAATAAAGAAGTCCCTCTCTTTCTAATATAAACCAACCCAAGCTCACACTTCATCTTCACTCAAATCCTGTAATTCATGAGATACTTATGCCATCCACACTCTAGAATCCTCCCAAGGCACCCAAGCTCCCAATAATCCTCTCTCAAGCCTCTCCAAGCCTTTTGGATCACACTTTCATGTAAGGGATTTCTTCCTTTATCATTTTAGTCCAAATTTCTACAAGTTGTTATACCCTTCTTCATTCAACTAAAAATGTAGGGGTGTGATTTTACACCTCCCCCATACTTACCTCCTTATGTTTGAATTGGTGTGATACCTCTTTCTATCCCATTAGTGCCTCCCATGCACACTTGTTACTATGCCTAAATTCCTTAAGGAATTTCTCACTTCTCATTTACATTCAAGCAATTATTTTGTATTATGAATCTAAATTACATTAATTATGTTGGGAAATGTATTTATGTTACCCCATTACTGTACATTTCATTTATATTATGGGACTCCCCTTTCTCTCTCATCAACAACTTTTATGAATTCTTATGTCAGGTTGTTATGCTGTCGAAGTTGCACCGCGATTTTCGAAGCCAAAGTCATTGTGTAGTGAATACCATGCCCATTTATCTATCAAGGGTATTCACCTTTATGAACATTTATATAATTATTTTATAGTTTCATGTATGTATTCCACACATCTTCTTCTTGTAATAAATTATAATGTTTAGTTAATCCATGTTGTATGATCCATGTGGAACATTTCTGCATGAAATGTAATGATTACGAAGGGTGTTCCCTGATAGCCCTCCAATGCATTGGGTAAAGATTAGTATCATGATACATAAAGTGAAATGATGGTTAACACTTGATAATTCAAGTTCAATGAGTGTTTAATCATGCACCATGTTCAATGAACCTGGGTTCATGCTAATATCGTGTTAAATGATGATGACACATTTCCATGGTATGATAATCATGCTATATCATGCCTTTATGTTCATGTTTCTATTATGCTCCATTGATATTCCAATTTACTGACATATATTGTATTATTCATGTTAATCCTTGTTTAATCCCTTAATGGGAATTATATCTCACAATTTTCTTATGCATGTCCCCATGTTATCCCATGCAATGTTAATTTTGATGGAATTTAGTGGCCATGTAAAGAAAGTTTTCGATAATGAGGTTGTGTTTTATTTTCCAAGTTGTTATGTAATGCTCCTAATACCTAAAGACACTTGACCTCTCAATATTCTACATGGAATAAAGTGAAGGTTGTTATGTAATAAATCAAATTTACGTTGGTAATATATAGAAGGTTTGTTATAGTAATTATTTAATATATTAAATTAATTATAAATAATATGTGATGATCATGTTCATGGTTCTGGTGTTCTACCTCATGCCTCATTTCTTTGATTCAATTCTATTTATTGCATTGGTAATCATCATGTTGATATCATATTGATCATCAACCTAAAATCCCTTTTTTATTTTCTAATAAAAAACAACTTGAGGATGAGTGGGAACCACTTACAAAACAAAAAAGAAGACCAAAAAAACACAGAACCATCATTCCACGGTAGACCATCCAGACAGAGTTCAAAACTCAAAAATACCCCCAAAAAACATTCAAAAATCAAAATTCAAACAGTCATTACCACGCCTCGAGCTGCCACACTCCACATTTTTAGCTTCTGAAATTAAAATCAAATGACAGATCTACTAACAGAACGACCGACCACATCACACGTTGAGCCGAGAAACTCCATTGCCTGAACTGGATCCAGGATCAGCCTCACGAGGTAATCAACCTGTAGAAAACAATATTCATCGAAAGCACCATCATTCAAAACCTATAGGAAGGGGAGAAACCAACACAGGTTGCACCTCCCGGACCATGGGCGCCTGCACGAACTGCACATCCCAAAGCCTCCAACAGAACCACCGCACCAGACTGACCTAGGGAGGAGCGTTGGAACAGGAAACCAGAGCAATGTTTGAGCAGAGCATTATGTCCACTGAGAAAATGAACGATTCCAAACCAACACTAGAGCATCCTAAGATCCATATGCACTCCATCGTCACCATCCCAAACTGTCTAGGTCACAATCGTATTAGACCAAGATGGGGTCTTAGTACGATGGGAAAGGTGGAAAGAGTAGAGGAGGAGGAAGCAAGAAACTCGGGCTGCACGATGGAAGAGACAAAGGTCGGGTGACGAGAAGGACCATCAACAAAAGAGAAGAACCGCAAAAATAGAGAGACGGAAACACAAGAGAGCCAGAGGCAGGGAAAATAAAGAATGATCAAGGGGTCTAATGTGATGGTGACCCTTCACATGTTTTCACTATTCCAAGAACCACCAAGTGGTGTCATAATAGTCATATAATTATTTAAAAGATTTCTTATTTATTTACAAATTTTTTGTTAAGTTTTTTAATTCAATTTTAATCATTCCTTAAATTGAATTGGTAGATATTATTCTTACTCTTTTGTTTCTTGTATATCCAATAAAATTGAATAATTTTATGAATAAAATAAAATTTATGAACTCATTCGGAGGCTCAATGAATTCTATCTGGATAACACAAGAGTACATGGCATGTAACCATAACTACATATCGTGTACTTGAGTTCAACAAACTATGATATAATTCAAACTATGTGTATTGAATACAATTGGTGCATTTAATTTAAGACCACGTGTTGACTGGCCCACCTTGGAGCACAGTTAGCCTGAGTACAAACTGTGTATCCTACACACACGACATTTATTCCTACAATCAGAGACATGGTATTTATTATTTTACATGGCCTACCAAAATGGTTATCATGTAACTCAGAGACCACATGTCATGTATCCCATTTATCTTTCGTGTACTCCAATATTTACGCGTCAAAGTTTACCCACAAAGTTAAGAGGCTTGTTCATATGATTAATGGGGAGAAGTGTACACACTGTTTAACTTATTTGTACACTCTATATACTTATTCCAAATTACACATAATTACAGAATAATTTATTATAATGTGTAAAATTTATCGAAATGTATCTTCATGTTGTCATTATGATTATAAGAAACTTGATATGATTAGTTTTCATTTATATATATATATATAATTAATTAATTTCAGGGTAATGATGATATTTTCATAACATGTGTGAGTCATATTACATTAATTACACTATGTTTATTAAGTAAAAACACATGAGAAACAATCTTGCAGTTACTGTAATCATTAATATGACTATACACTTCATTAATGTATGCCATAAGTCGTGTATTCCATAATTAATAAGAGTAAAAAATATATGTGTATAATACATGTTGGGCAGATTTAGAAGGATATTCAGTATGTTACCTCCATGGTAAATATATGTACATAGTTAATTTTAAATAAATTCATTTAATTTGATTAAAATTATTATGGATGGGAAACTCAATGAAATTATAATGAGAATTAGGATAAAAGAATTTATTAATTAAATAATATATATAATTGGAAATTGAATGATTTATCTTAAATAAGAATGATTATGAATTTAATGATTGATTTATTTAATGTATAATTCATTGTATGTATGCAGAGGATCATAGGAATAGGCCTAACCTCTATAAGTGATTGGTTTTATTTTATTTATTATTAAATTAATTTTTTTTCTTTTTTTCTTCCCTTCTCTTATTATTTAAGGGCCTTCATTCCCAATGGTTCTTTTATGTATAACCCTTTCCCTCATCTATGTGTGGGTAAAATAATATATAATGGATGGTGGTCCAATGTTTGTGGTGGTGGTACATGTTTGGAGCTGTGACAAAACCAATCCAATAGAGATACATTGGTGGATAGGTGTAAATCAGTAACATGAACCTTAATTGGATCAAGATATTATTCACCTAGGTTTATGGTTAGTTTATCATACGTTAGATAAACTGTAACGTCCCAACCCCAGTTACCCAGAGTCGGTGCATTATTACATAACATTGGCATGATCACAAAGGATCAAGTCTCGAAAACCGATTAGTATAGTAGCCTTGGAAACACTAGATACATTCATAAGTCTTACATTACATAATAAAGTGAAAAACTACAACTAAATATTGTCTTCATACTATCCTTGCAGGTCATTCAAAAAATACTTCTTCACATCCTGGAAAAATAAAACATTTAAAGGGGTGAGCTCAGATTCTCAGTAAGGATAACAATATATCAAAAACATTCTTATATAAACATAAACATTTAAGGAAATGCATAACTAAAACAAAAGCCTTTTAAACATGAACTTCAGCATAACATAGAAAAAAATAAATTGAAATAATGCCATTTTCTTATTCACATGGATATTATACTTGTCGAATAATCACATACAATATCAATAACCACTTTCATAATGATGGAATTCATAATTCCAGACTATCATAACCACGTAGCCAAGGCCTTGTGCCAAGAATACAAATAAGATTTTGTCAAGGCCTCATGCCAAGAAACTATTTTGTCTCATGAGACCTAACGATGCATTTAGGAGCTATAGCGGGCTCCACCCATCACTTACTAAGTCCAATGCATTCCTCATATGAAAAGTTTGAAACATAACATAAACATACATATTAAAACTATCATACAAAATGTCAATACTTTAACCACAAACCATGAATGGTATGAAAATAGCACATCCATAGTCAAAGATTACTCATTCGATACAATATGGAAGATTTTATTGTATCAAATTAACCTCAATCGAGAATAATGAAGGATATTGACATAGATTAAAATAATCATCAAACTATTGAGAGAAATATCCCCTTTTTTCTTGAAAACATTTAAAAGTCACACTATTTGTCAAGAAGCCATTTAAAATAGATTTTTGAATCAAAGTGTCCAATACCACTTTGAAACTTTTAAAAGGAGTTTTGATTTTAAAACTTTAATTTCCATATAAATAAATCCTTAAAACCAATTTTAAAACATGGACTTCAATGAGAAAGATTTAGAATAATAAATCTTTAAAGAATTTTAAAATGATATTTTAGTTAGAGTTCCTAACCAAAAGAGAGGCAATTGAATAAAAATAATTGAGGTAATAAAAACTTTTTAATATAATGAGAATAAAGGGATTCATGATATACTATGTCAAAGTACATTATATACACCATATAAAAGTGATTTGGTGTATAATAACAAAGGAGTCTCAATGGAATGTAAATTGAGATGAAATCTCTCATAAAGGATGTATCCTTAGGTTAAGGATAAATCAATGACATAATTATCTGTGAAAAATATAAATACACTCAATATGATTGGATATTCAGTGTAAAAAAATCAATGGATATTCACACATATTCTTGTAAAAACTACACCAATGGATTGGATGTTTAACTCAACAAATGGAGATTAAGTTAAAATTACTCTTATCAAATTCATATTGATGACTTGAGAATTTATCAATGGAGTTATTATGTGTATAAAAAGTATATCCATAGAAAGGAATGTGTAAATTATGACATAAGAAAATTAATAGTGATTCCACACATAATCTTGGAGTAAAATAATCAATGGAGTATGCGTAAAGCTGAATGAGTAGAAATTGAAATTTCAAATTCCCTTATCGATTTGGTAACATACTGAACATACACCCAAGAAATAAGGATCATACAATGATGATTAAAATATCCATAAATTAAAGTATATTATACAATGAATACAATCATGGGAAGTACACACACCACATGCAATAATTAAGTGGTGAACAATGGAAATATCACGGAATTAAATGTGAGATAAGAAACCCCTTAACTTGTACTTTTCCTTGGTTGAGGGTAGTTTAACCTCATGTATAATGTTTAAATAATTTTTATTAAATTATTCAAGAATCATATAAATTAATATGATATCATATATGATCTTTTAACATTTCTTTGTTAATAATATCTTAGGATTATCATCGTTTCGGGTGTTAACTCACTCGTTTTATTTTATATATTTTGCTGCATAAGCCATGTTTGTTATGGATAGGTTGTATCTTATTAATATCCAGAATGATATAAAGTCATTAAGCATTATTTTTAATCATCAAATGAGAATTATAATTTCATGAATACGATGGGGAATGAATCTCATCACGTTCGTGGAGACGGTAGTCCGTACGTACGTACGAGCGATAATATCATTATTTTGATATTAAAATAATATATAATTGGATAGTATATCATATATACAGAATAATTATCATGTTATATTTATTATTTACATAAATTAAATATCATTATCATTCCCATCCAAATAATAATGTTTTTTGATAACAATTACACCACGACATGGATACGGTAAGTCGTACGTACGCACGTATGGTGACATGTCATTCAAAGGATTGATAGAATACTGAATGTGGTTGTACCATATTTATAATAACATTAAAGTATATATAGGATACTAGATTTATTATTTTATAAAGGAAATAATAAAGATAGAAGAATTTGAAGAAGAAAGGAACTTGAAAACGGGTGGTGAAAACATTACCTCTTCTTCGAGTTCTTCATTTTGATTTGATCAAAAGGGCTCCTTAGGTTGGCTTTATGATCAAACTAAGGCCTATAAGTTGAATTGAGATAAGTTGAGAGAGTATTTGGGCAGGGTTTGGACGAACCAAAAGGCTTTTAAGTTGTGAAGAATTGGTTAGAAGTTGGGTCATTTTATAAGGGGGAGGAGGGGCTCTTTAGGAAAAACTTAAAGTATTAATTTATAATAAATTCATATTAGGTTTTTAATGGCTCAAAAGTAGATTATTCAAAGTATAAGATAGGTATGGGTCTAAATAATTTCAAAAAATATATTTTAGACAGGTTTGAGTCATTATATTAACCTTATCTTTTAGTTTTAACTCTTAATTAATTAGATTGACATTTACCATGAAAATTTTTATTTGTATATTATATAGTTAATAAACTTACTATATACATCAAAGAGACCCACAAGTGGTCCATTAATGATAAAAATACTATGATATAAGTCTATTGGCAGAACCTTAGATTTTTATGAATATAATATAAATTAATAATATAATACCTGTTTTAAAAACTCATTTATGTCAATTTTGACAATATTTAATAATTGATTTTTAATAAAGTCTTAACAACTTTATTAATTAGAAAAAAATTAATTTAATCAATAATAACATGTAATATTAACCAATAAAAGTATTTTATGGAATGAAAACTTTCAAATTATATTAATTGTAACATTTATAATACTAATTATTTGATTCATTCATTAATAAGGAAAATACTGCATCATTATTGTGTCATAAATAAATTTAATTATTAAATGTCTAAAAATTATAAATAAAATACCATTATTTAGGAAATATTTTTATCTTTCTAATTAATAATTATAGTCTAAAATATAACATATATAACCCTATGTAAAAATTGTTTTTCTAAAAGATATATGCTAATGTCATTTTTGTATCTACTTTAACTTAATTAATATAAAGTGTCATTATCACTTACAAGTGGATCCATGAGGTCCCAAAATCGACCCAAATATGCCCATGGTTGGACATGTATCAACCAATAAAGTTAGGACACGTTTTAGGGTATATTATTATTATTATTATAATATTATTTTTTACCCTTATTTACCGGATTTACCCTTTAACCATGGTTAATAAAATATTTACCGAAATAATTATTCCAAATGTCTAAAAATAAAAGATACCTATTTACACAATTTGGACATCCTAATTCCAAATATGAAATCCATTTTTTCATATTCAAAACACCAAATTGGCATAAATTAATTTAAAATTTAATTCCCGCTGTCAAAACAAAAAGCGTGTTTTTAAAAGATAATAACTATCAAAAGATTGACACTTGTTTATGTCCAGTTTAATTGTGAAATTATGTCCAATGAACAACACTTTATTAAATGGTAAAAATATATTCTAAATATACTTTAAAACCCCTCAAATTCATAATTTATCACTATTAATTAATTTGATTAAAATGTTGTTTTTAATTAAAATTTAGTAATTCTCACTATTCATCAAAATATAAAAGTTATCTGAAAAGTACCAAAATTTCACCCTAGGATAATTTCGATATTACAAATCCAAAAATGAAGTCCATTTTTAGAGATAAAATTTATTAAATTTCAGAAAGTGGGTATTACTATTCATAACAGCTACTTTGATTGGTCACGGTGTGTTAGAATCTCGAAGTTGCGTACAACACACTCTATTGCATTATTCAAAGGGAAACGTACCATGGAAGATTGGGTTGTTACATTCTCCCCTACTTCAATAAATTGCATCCTTGTAATTTTTAAAATTGGTCTTGGGAATATAATGGAAAGTCCCACATCGGAAAAAGAGTCAATAAAACTATCACTTTAAAAGAAAGAAAGAGAAGTACAAAAGTCACCCGAGATAACCTATACTATGATTCCATGTAGGAAAATATGGATATGGATGATAAACTAAGTGTCATGTTCTGATGGAGAGGGATAGAAAACATGATCAGGAGAATGTTAACAACTAGAAAAACACAAACTTGTAATGGGACAAATGGTCATTAGTCTCCCTGTAGGAAAAGTAAACAAACAACATTTTTTTGTTTTAAGTTACATTACATAAAGATGTGGAATTCATTTAAGAGATTGACTAAAAACATAAAGAGATATACTTACTTTTTAAGTAGAGTTTCATTCTTTAATAAATATCTCTAACTAAATCATTTTTTTAAATGATGAGTATTCAAGAAGACATGGTCACACTAGATAGCTTGAATAAACATCCAGAGAATCAAATGATCCACAAAGGGTAAACATTATATTTACCTTGTCTTTAGAGATTAATAAAAACCAAAAAGGTTAGTATAAGATCTAATGGTACCCAAAAAAGATATTCCTTTAGAGAAAGAAACACTAATCTTAATTTCTAAAATTAAACAAAAAAATACCCCAAAGTTAAATAAATACCATTCAATAAACAATTGTCCTTAAAGAACTTCAATATAATCCAAACTAATATTGAAACCCAAAACTTCGAAGAATTTGGTTATGTAGTCTTCCACGTTAAATTGTATCACCAAATGACATCAACTAATCTTAAAGTCACATACTTAAAAGTAATTAACCTAATCACATATTCTCTATTATAGGTTAATCATTTCCATAAATAACACAAATTAATATAAATCCATAATAAAAACATAGATAAAATTCACCATTACTCCTAAAATTAAATCTCATAGTACTCTATTTTCCTTGGTCGTATAGTGTTCCTAACAAAGCAAACATCTTCCAAAATAACATTTCTCACTTAATCAACAAATCATTTTCCTATACTAAGGGTATTCACTTGATAAGACATAAGATCCCAAATCAACATATTATTGATCAGTAAAATCATTTAACTAAATATAATTAGTCACATTAACCAGGGACTTCACATAGTCCATTGGTAGGCGATAAATCCCTATCGCACTTTGGTTGTGGGTTTGATTCCCACAGCTTTTTCCGACGCGACAGGTTGTCACACTATCTGCGTGTTGTCCTTTTTTCAAAAACTATATTTTATAACTACCAAAATGAGATAAATTCCTCAAAATAACCATAACATACTTTAACCATAAATGTTATCTCATACCATTAATTTTCATCAGAAAATATAATAACTTGTAATTTCCTCAATCCCAATGATAATATAAAACCAAATGATTATTTATAACTATATCCACAAGAGAAAGGAAAATTCGTCCTCAAATATCATTCTCACATGATAAATTTCAGGGTTACACATATAATAGAAAATTCACCCAATGTAATCCAACAACAAGGAGCACTAATACCTTTAAATATTTTTCCATCCGTTTATTTCCATATAGGTTCTTCCTGGACCAAGAGGTTATCCTATAGAATAGGCCGTTGACTTCGGTGATGCCAAGGTCCCTTACATTTATGACAAATGATTGTAATTGGAATCTTGGGACCATTTTTATTTTCTTCTATATTACTCATCATTTTTCCTCGGCAATTCTTCACTTTATTACATTCCTTCCCACATATAAAGCATTTCTTTGTTACATTGAGACACTTTCCTGGGTGTCTCCTTCCACATTTCCTGCATGATGGAAATTTAGGATTCTTTTCTCCACGTTCTCCACTACAGGAGCTCTTATCATTCATCACCTTTCTCTTCTTTGTTGAGTCCGGGAGTTGGTTAATATATATGTTGTTGATCATATTTTTTGAAAAATGATTTGGCATGAACACAATATCTTTTACACCTATCAACTTCCCATTTTTTTCTCATTTCCACCATTTTTCCCACCTTTTACATCATTCAAAAAGTTACTATGACTTCCTTGGACTCTAGCCACTGACTAAAACGAGAAAGCATTATTTGAGTAACAGTAGTCATAAAATCATTTAGAGAATATCATGACACTATATTTTCAATTTGTAACACCTTAGGATTAACCAAGGTCATTTATTCTCATCTTATATTAAAATACTTCAAATTGGTTTGTAAAGAAAATTTAAATTATCCTAATCATATCCCCTAGGAGTGTTATAACCAAGAGTGCAGCAAGGCCCATTGTCGTGTACCAGTTCACATTCAAGTCTAGCTTAAAGCGGTGTTTTCGGATTTTACCCCTAGGTACATCTATGCCAGAGCCTCCTCTACCTGCTTTTATCCAGATAGGGATGTATTTCTTGGAAAACACACAAAATCTATACAATACCAAATTTTAGGAAGTTCTTCTATACTAATCCTCAAAGTCTATTTTAGGGATATGTGCTCTAATCAGAGTTTATCTAAATCTAGTTTCCATAATTTGTACTAAACTTCCTCTGATACCAACTGTAACGCCCCGACCCCAGGTACCCAGATTCGGTGCATTATTACATAACATTGGCATGATCACAAATGATAAAGTCTCAAAAGACCAATTAGTTTTTTACCCTTGGAAACACTGGATACATTCATAAGTCTTACATTACATAATAAAGTGAAAAAATACAACAAAATCTTGTCTTCATATTCCCTCATACTATCCCTGCAGTTCATTCATAAAATACTTCTTCACATCCTGGAAAAATAAAACATTGAAAGGGGTGAGATCAGATGCTCAGTAAGGATAACAATATATCAGAAACATTCTTAAATAAACATAAACATTTAAGGAAATGTCTAACTAAAACAAAAGCCATTTAAACATGAAAATCAGCATAAAATGGAAAAAATAAATTGAAATAATGCCATTCACTTATTCACATGAATATTCTACTAGTCGAATAATCACATGCAATATCAATAACCACATTCATAATGATGTAATGCACAATTCCTGACTATCATAACCACGTAGCCAAGTCCTTGTGCCAAGACTACAAATAAGATTTTGTCAAGGCCTCGTGCCAAGACACTAGTTTGTCTCATAAGACATACCGATGCATCGAGGATCTATAGAAGGCTCCACACATCACTTACTAAGTCCAATTAATTCCTCATATGAAAAGTTTGAAACATAACATAAACATCCATATTAAAACTAGCATACAAAATGTAAATACTTTAACCAAAAACCATGAAGGGAAGATTTTATTGTATCAGATTAACCTCAATCAAGAATAATGAAGGATGTTGTCATAGATTAAAATAATCATCAAACTATTGGGAGAAATATCCCCCTTTTTCTTGAAAACATTTAAAAGTCACACTATTTGTCAAGAATATATTTAAAATAGATTTTTGAATCAATGTTTCCCATACCACATTGAAACTATTAAAAGGAATTTTGATTTTAAAACATTAATGTTCATATAAATAAATCTTTAAAACCATTTTTAAAACGTGGACTTTAATGAGATAGATTTAGAATAATAAATCTTTAAAGCATTATAAAATGATATTTTAGTTAGAGTTCCTAACCAAAAGAGAGACACTTGAATACAAATAATTGAGGTAATAAAAACTTTGTAATATCATGAGAATAAAGGGATTCATGATATACTATGTCAAATTATATTATATACACCATATAAAAGTGATTTGGTGTATAAAAACAAAGGAGTCTCAATGGAATGTAAATTGTGATGAAATATCTCCTAAAGGTCGTATCCTTAGGTTAAGGATAAATCAAGGACATAATTATGTGTGAAAAATATAAATACACTCAATATGATTGGATATTCAGTTTTTAACAATATAAGGACATTCACACATATTCTTGTAAAAACAACACCAATTAATTGGATGTTTAACTCAACAAATGGAGATTGAGTTAAAATTAATCTTATCAAGTTCATATTGATGACTTGAGAATTTATCAATAGAGTTATTATGTGTATCAAAAGTATATACATAGAAAAGGAAGTTTAAATTATGACATAGGAAAATTTATAGTGATTCCACACATAATCTTGGAGTAAAATAATCAATGGAGTATGCGTAAAGTCGAATGAGTAGAAATTGAAATTTCAAATTCCCTTATCGATTTGGTAACATACAAAACATACACCCATGAAATAAGGATCATACAATGATTCTGTAAATATCCATAAATTAAAGTATATTACACAATGTATACAATCATGGGTAGTACACACACCACATGGAACAATTAAGTGGTGGACAATGGAAATCTCACGGAATTAAAAGTGAGATAAGAAACCCCTTACCTTGTACTTTTCCTTGGTTAAGGGTAGTTTAACCTCCAATATAATGGTTAAATGTTTGTTATTAAACTATTCAATAATAATATACATTACTATGATATCATATATGATCTTTTAACATTTCTGTGTTAATAATATCTTATTATTATCATCGTTTTGGGTGTTAATTCACTCGTTTTCTTTTATATATTTTGTTACATAAGTCGTGTTTGTTATGGATATGAGGTATCATATTAATATCATGAATTATATCAAGTCATTAAACATTATTTTTAATCATCAAATGAGAATTTTAATTTCATGGATTCGATGGGGAATAAATCTCATCGCGTTCGTGGAGACGGTAGTCTGTACGTACGTACGAGCGATAATATCATTCTTTTGATATTAAAATAATATGTAATTGGATGGTATATCATATATATAGAATAATTATCATGTTATATTTATTATTTACATAAATTAAATATTATTATTATACCCATCCAAATAATAATGTTTTTGAATAACAATTGCACCACGACGTGGAGATGGTAAGCCGTACGTACACACATATGGTGACATGTAATTCAAAGAATGGATAGAATACTGAATATTGTTGTACCATATTTATAATAACATTAGAGTATATATAATATATTGGAGTTATTATTTTAGAAAGGAAATAACATAGAAAGAAGAAGTTGAAGAAGAAAGGAACATGAAAAAAGGTGGTGAAAACATTACCTCTTCTTCGGGTTCTTTCTTTTGATTTGATCAAAAGGGATCTTTAGGTTGGCTTCCTGATCAAAATAAGGCCTCTAGGTTGAAGTGAGGGAATTTTAGAGAGTATTTGGTCATATTTTTTCCGAACCAAAAGGCTTTTATGTTGTGAAGAATTAGTTAGAAGTTGGGTCCTTTTATAAGGGGGAGGAGGGGCTCTTTAGGAAAAACTTAAAGTATTAATTTATAATAAATTCGTATTCGGTTTATAATGGATTCAAATTGGATTATTCAATTTCTAAGGTGGTTATGGGTCGAAATAATTTCAACCAAAAGATTTTATACAGGTTTGGGTCATTATATTAACCTTATCTTTTAGTTTTAACTATTAGTTAATTAGATTGACATTTACCATGTCACATTGTATTTTTATATTATATAGTTAATAAACTTGCTATATACATCTAAGAGAACCACTAGTGTTCCATTAATGATACAAATATCATTATATAATACTCTTGGAAGAACCTCAGATTTTTAGTAATATAATATAAATTAATAATATAATACTTGTTTTAAAAACTCATTTATGTCAATTTTGACAATATTTAATAATTGATTTTTTTTAAAGTCTGAAAAAATTTATTAATTAGAAAAAAATTCATTTAATAATTTATAACATGTCATATTAACCAATAAAATTTTTTTATGGAATCAAAACTTTAAAATTATACTTATTTTAACATTTATAATACTAATTATTTGATTCTTTAATTAATAATAAACATATTACATCATTATTGTGTCAAAAATAAATTTAATTATTCAATGTCTAAAAATTATTAATAAAATACCATTAAGTAGGAAATATTTTCATATTTTTAATGAAAATTTATTGTAGAAAATATAAAATATATAACCCTATGTAAAAATTGTTTTTCGAAAAGATATATGATTATGTTATTTTTGTATTTACTTTAACTTAATTAATATAAAGTGTCATTATCACTTACAAGTGGATCCATGGGGTCCCAAAATCGACCCAAAGATGACCATGGTCGGAAATGTATCAAAATATAAGGTTAGGACACGTTTTAGGGTAAATTACTATTATTATAATATTATTTTTTACCCTTATTTACCGGTTTACCCTTTAACCATGGTAAATAAAATATTTACCGAAGTAATTATTCACAATGTATAAAAATAAAAGTTACCTATTTAAACAATTTGGAAATCCTGATTCCAAATATGAAATCCATTTTTCCAAATTCAAAACATAGAAGTGGTAGAAATTAATTTAAAATTAATTCCCGCTGTCAAAACAAAAAGCGTGTTTTTAAAAGATAATAACTATCGAAAGATTGACACTTGTTTATGTCCCATTTAATTTTGAAATTATGTCCAATGACCAAAATTGTATTAAATGGTGAAACTATATTCTAAATATACTTTAAAAACCCTTAAATTCATAATTTATCAGTATTAATTATTTCGATTAAAATGTTGTTTTTAATTAAAATTTAGTAATTTTCATTATTCATCAAAATATAAAAGTTATCCGAAAAGTACCGAAATTTCACCCTAGGCTAATTTTGATATTCCGAATCCAAAAATGAAGTCCATTTTGAGAGATAAAATTTATAAAATTTTAAAAAATGGGTATTACTATTCATAACGGCTACTTTGATTGGTCGCAGTGTGTTAGAATCTTGAAGTTGCGTACAAAACACGTTATTGCATTATTCAAAGGGAAACGTATCATGGATGATTAGGGTGTTACATAAACTAAACATTACTAATTCTCATGAGAATATTGCTTTATTGTTTTATTTCTTTCATGTTACATGGTTATTTCCTTTGGATATTTTATCGTGATCACAAGAATTAATAAATTATTAATAATTCAGGATAGAACTAAAATCAATTGTATGGGGAATAAATATTATTTAGGATATCATTAATCAGTTATATAAATCCACTTAATATTTTAAATCATTTATTAAATATAATAATTGGGAATTTACACATAAATGATAAAATATCTTAATTTTATATATTAATCTCATATAGCCTTCCACTACATCAATCAAAATTGAACCATAGTTCAATGTTCTAGACCATCCATTTTTGGGGAGATTTCAATTATTAGGAAATTCTAACATGATGTTTTGGGTTGACATAATTAGTTCACATCAATGGTTGAATTCAAAATTTTTACTTAGAGTAACTAATAGTCAAGGGTTGAGGAAATCCAATTTAAGGATTTTTGGAATGGGGAGTCCACTCAAAAGATCCAGAAACTATTATTTAATTAATTTCACATTTGTAATTCCAATAAAAACCCATTAATGACTCTTGGACAACCAAATTTGGGGTAATATTAAGGGAAATATGGGTCTTTTCCACTAGAATGTCCAAGAATCACAATATTTTGAATCTAGTTGTGCAGGATATTGTGTTTCGATTAAATAGTGAGATTTTAATAAATATAATATTTATTTATTTGTATAAATTTTGTTAAATTATGTATAAAAATTATATTTTTATTATTTTTTGAAACGTGGATAAAATAACATCAATAATATCACTATGATCCATACTTTATAAGGATATCCTTCTAACCAGAATAAGTTTCTAAGAATGGAAAATTCTATTACATGTTATCTTATGCCATAAAAGAAAATTGTATGTGTTGGAAGAACCTATTACATATGTTCCTGGTAATGAGGCCCATGGGGACGAGTTAACTCTATATGATAAAAATTTTAATGATGATACATATGTTTAGTGTTCCATCCAATCAACAATGAATAATGTGATTTTATAGAAACATAAATACATGTATTCTTATAACATGATGTCTTGAATTTAGTATCACGATCAAGAGAAGGCGAGATAAGAGATATATGAGTTATCCAGTTCTTTCTTTAAAATTAATCTTGTAGATTTGATGCTAGTATGGCCTCATGAATTCAAGATTTATGGCTATATTTAAGGCTTAAAAAACATAGGGATTAAATTCTAAGATGAGTTGTGCATATATCTCATACTTTCATCACTTCTTAAGACCTTAACCATCGTATTATTAACTACAATATGATCAATAATGAGAAGATTCTATCTGAACCTATTTGTTTGACTCTCCATGTGGATAAGTACATGGGGTGTGAGAAACACATGGTCCTTATGGTGGAGAAAAAGGAAGCACAAGTTGAATATTCCCAAGACTCATAACATTTTTAAATCTCTTGAACACCATCCTTAAAATAAGAATAAAATACATAGGAATGGAAAGGAAAAGGTGGTGGTATATTTTTTTTATATGGAATTTAAGTCCACTATAAGAAAAAAACTACATATAAATGAAATGGGAAACTAAATGATTGTTTTATATCAAATGTAATCATTAAATATATACACATTGGGAATTATATACATTTTTGGTGCTCCAATATGTATCCAAATGTTAGAACCATGTATATTATTAAATATTTCTATAGTATATGTGGATCTAGAAGCTTTAAATAGTGTGAGGTTGGATTCTCTAGTCATTGGTGACTACCAACATTCATTCACAATGAGAATAATATTGTATCTAAAAGATTTTCATTATGAACCAACTGTTTCCAATAATATAATTTATATATCTTTCCTAGATGTAGATGGTTTTACTTTCCATAATTTAAATAAAAGTTCTTTATTTTATAAATACAAAATTTGTTTTGGTATGAAAGATTTAAATGATGGTATTTATGTTTTAAATTATAAAAAACAAGTATTATTAATTGAAAAAAATCACGTTCACAATAATCATATAACACCCAGCTTTGGCACAATCGTCATCATAATATAAATGAGAATTTTTGACAAAGCTCTATCAATTGTTCTTTTTTGACTCTTTTGAGCTAAAACAACTTGAAATATGTAATTCATATTTTATAATAAAAATTACCAATCTGAGATTTGGTGTACAGGTTTAAAGGGCCATAGATATTCTAGGATTTCTACACACTAATATCGGTAGACTATTTCTAATATAATCAAGATTTGGTTATTCATACTTCATAAACATTACTTGTGACTTGAGTAGTTAGGGTTATGTCTAAATGATATGGTATAAGTCCAATTCCTTTGATAAATTAAAATATTTCAAGAATTAATTATAGAACCAAAATGGAAGTAATATAATGAATCTTCAATCAAATCTAGGTGGTGAATATTTGAACCAAGATTTCATCGACCTTCTAAATGAGTTTGGGATTATATCTCAAATAACTCCATCTTATAAACCATAGTTGAATGGTGTTAGTGATATGTGGAACCATACCTTGTTATACATGGTAAGTTAAATGATGAGTCATATTGATATTTCATTTTCCTTTTGTGGATATTCATTACAATCTATAGTATACACATTAAATCAAATACCAACTAATGTGGAAAGCAAAATACCCTTCTAGTTATAGAGTGGAAAGAAACTAGTTTTTTCACAGACATGTGTATTGGGTTTCAAGGAATTTTTTAGTGCCTTCTAGAGAAATAAACTAGCACCCTAGGGCACAAAGTGTATCATTTTAGGGTATACTAATGAAACAAATGGATACTACCTATACAATCCCTCATATGGAAAGGTGACTTTCATTAGAAAATAAGTATTTATATAGAGGGAGAATAAAATCTAAATGGATATTGGGAGTAACATTTTATTTGATGAAGTTGATTATCTATATACACAATAGTTGGTATAGTGAGATATTCAACATCTCCATGTTCTAGAAGTTGTTTCTGAAACACAAGTACATTATAGGAGCATAATATATGTAATGCAAGAAGATATAAATTTTTTTCTTGTTACTAGAGATAGTGACTCGATATTATTTGAAAATGATGAACCTATATCCTACTAAGAGGTATTATAGTTGTTATAAGAAGTAATATATAAATAAAAAATGAATTATTAAATGGATTTCATGTTTCAGAACAAATTTTTTATTTTGGTTAATAAATGAGTTGATCTAAATCCCACAAGGGGAAAATGGGTATTCAATAGAAAATTGGATATGGAAGGTAAATTAAATACCTATATAAAAAGGATAGTTGATTAATGACTTAAAAATTGATGAGGAATTGACTAAAATTATACCTTTTTACTATTTTTTATGTTTAAATAAATCAAAATTCTACTAGTGAAAACAGGTTATCATCACTATGAAATTTTTAAAATGGATGTCGAAACTGTATTCCTAACTGGGAACCTTTAGGAAGGTTTCTATATGACACAATAATAAGGGTGTGTGACCCTAAGTGATTCCAAAAATATTTTAAAGTTACGGAGATCCATTTATTTATTATAGAAATAATTAAAGTCATGGAAAATTCTATTTTAAGAATCTATAAATGAATTTGGATTCATTAAGAATTAATTTGAGACCTGGATTGATAAGAGGTTTAGTGGGAATGCAGTCATTATACAAGTAGTGTTTCTTTATGTCTTATTACTTATTGAAAATGAAATAATATTCATTCAACCTATTAAGTATAAGATAAATAAATGTTTCCCCATAATGGAATTCGGTGAATCAACCTGTATTCTCGAGATCATGATCATTCATTATTGATAAAAGGGGATTCATAGACTAATTCATGGTTCATACATTAACTACCTACTAAAGTGATTTATTATAGAACAATTGATGAAAGAATGGATATAATGTTACATGGTTTATATCTTTATAAGAAAATTTCCCCTCAGACACAATAGGAGAAATAGATAATGAGTAAGATCCCATATTCTTTTGTGATAGGATCAATCATTTATGTCATGTTATATACTAGATTTTATGATTCATATTCATTGATCATGGAAAGAAGATATCAAGAAGATCTGGGAGAATATAATTAGTCTACTGTTGAGGCTATCCCTGGGTATTTGATAAGAACTAAGGATATATTACATTTGTAAGGGTTATACAGGGAATTGGTTATCATTGGTAAAAATGATTCTAATTTTCAAACAAATCATAATGATTTAAAGTCACAATAAAAATATTTTAATTGTATAAATTAAGGTGTTGTGGGCTATACGAGTTCAAAGAATCCATCTGTCATTGATTCTATAGTGAAATCTGAGTACATATTTTATTTTGATGAAATTAAGGAATCCATTTTAAGATGATCTTTTTTCTCAGATATTCATGCAGTACCCTGAAATAAAAACCCTATCACATTTAATTCTAATAATACTACAATGGAGGAGCTTGTAAAAGATCTAAGTTCACACCAACAGAAAAAGAATGGACTCCAAGACTATCCCATCTTGAGGGATTTTTATCAAAGGGGTGTTTTTTTACATATTGTTCATCCCATAGATGATAATATGGAATACCCATTGACTAAATACCTTGCATAGCAAAAGCATTAGTACCGTGTGAGAGCTAGAAGACTAAAGGTTGTTACTAGTTGGTTTTAGTGTAATTGGGGATCTATTGGATTTGGATCCCCATAACCAACATTTTTTTACTTTATCATAACATGTATTTTGGGTTTTTAATTTTAATAAACACATTATCACATCATGATAATTATTCTATGTAACATATTATCTAATAATTACCTAATATTAGTTGTCACACTAAAATTTCATAGAAGTTCTCGACAACAATGAGAACCTATAAATGATAAGAAAATATTATTAAATATATTTTTATTTCTAGATGATATCATTTGTGGGAAAATAATTTATAGGCTATCATGGGTGGATAATCCGGACATTGACACACCTTCTGATGGTGTACTCACTTGGTAATATCTGGTGTAGGATATTATGAGACTCAGACCCACCGGTAGGAAATCGACATTTATATCCGTCATTATATGTTAGTATGTATGGATGTGTGTATTGATCAATATAATTTAATATTGTTATTAATTAATAATATTTATCATGAAATTTGATGTATTGATGAAAATCACGATGACCTATGTTCGTGATGTGGTAGCATATGTTTGTTGTGTCACGAGTAATATTGAATTAATCAGTAATGAATGAAAGGATTTTTCCCTTATGTTCATTGGCCGAAGTTTATATATTATCCCCTTAAATAAAAACTATATAGACTAAATAAATCCATGAAAATGGTGTTCTGTAGGAACATTCAATTTCTAAAAAGTCAATAAAAGTTACATTGATCACATAGGTTGATGACACCAACATGAAACCTTCTGGATTAGAGATATCAAGATAAAAGTATTATATTACATAGTATTCTTCCGTATAATTTATTATGTCATTTTGACAGTAAATTCATTCTCTATGGGTGCCTTAGATATTTCTAGATATTAACCTTGGACTTTAGATTGCTTCACATTATGCAACTGAGAATGGGGCCAAGTGGGGAACACTCGATGTGTATCCAAAATATCAATTAAATAATATATTAGTCTTTATTATTTGATAATTTGAATAAATATTATTCCCACACATGGTTTAATAAATATTAAATCATTCTTAATCACATATAGTTTTCCATCATTTATTAGAGAGAATATTATGTAAGCGTATGATTTGATAAATATTTATTTTATATTTAGTAAACACAATATTTAATTATTTATTTTATAATAATGGAATAATGTTTATTTATTAATTAAATAGTCATCATTAAATGTCCAATTAAGATTATGGAAGAATGGAAGACCAAGATTTTAAGTCCAGTGAGAAATAATATATATTGAATATTAAATGATAAAATAATATTTAATTAAACATTCAAGTTAACTGCGCATCAAGAAACTAATAACATTATTATTATTTAAGATAAGGGATTATGAAAGTGGTTAAAACATTAAACGTAAATTTTGAAAATATTTATTTCTAAACCCTACTCAAATTTAAAATCAACTATATTATTTTTCCATCCAAGAAAATTCATTAGTGATGTGCACAACACAGACTGACAGAATGTTCTAAATCCTTAGAGAGATCCCTCTCCAAGAACACTCCCATGAATAGAGAGTGATATTTTTCTTCCTAACACCCTCAAGTTAAGAGAGATCCTAGATAATTATTTCTATTCAATTCTCATTGTGATCAAAATAGAATTAAGAAAATGTTAGGATCTACCGCGCTAGCACCCAGAGATTCCTATGGTGATATTTGGAAATTTTTGGAAATCATGTAGATCAATTATAGAGGGATTCTTATCTTGATTCCTACAATCCAATGATTCTAAAATATAGATCTGTATTCATATCCATCAATGATGTAATAATTTTATTCAGGTATTTATTAAGTTGATTAAATTATATATAAATTATATTATATGATCTTTAAATTTGTTTCGATGTTCAACACCAAGTCTATTATATTCGATTCAATTATTTTTATTGAATCCTTCAACATCATGTCCATATTTTATTGGTCATTAATAATGACAAATATCAATGTTGGTCACAAGCCATCGCAAGAAACCACAACAATTTTAACCTTCATTGGCTATACCACCCAACATTCCTTAAGTACATGACATATTACATGTTTCATTATTGAGGAAATGCATAATGAATACAATTTATATACTCAAATATGAAAGAAGATAGTTGGAACTAGAATAATCTTCTAATGAAGATATTTTATATAATTAGGACACAAGAGATAAAATGTTGTACAATCAGACAACTTGATTGTTGAAATTAATATTGGGAAATCAGAAACTAAAAGAGGAAGCATGTGAGCGCAAATAATATGTAAGGAACACCTAGTTCTATTAGAAGATAAAATGTAACAAATTTTAATGAAAATTTATTTAAGGGGGTAGAATGTAATTCTTGAGACTCTACTATAGTAGGTAACCACAACATCCAAAAACTACTATATAACATGAACTATAAACATCCTTCATCCATGAATTCATTTAAAAGATAAATTCAATTTTAGTTTTACCAAATTAAAGACATTTTTGGATTTGGAATTCCAATATTATATGAAGATGAATTTTAATATTTTACTCAAAAATTGATTAGTAAGTGAATAGTGAGAATGGAAATTTTATAACATATCTATTTTTTCATGTAAATATTTATAATATATTTAGTAATATTTGAGGAGATAGTCACTGAGATTTCATGATATTTTGAGTCACCTAGAGGTTTGGTATTGATGTAATAAAATTATTAATTATATTAATATCATGTGTCACTTTATAGGGTAAAATTGTGGAGAAAATCATGAGGGGAGATTCATATTAGAAAATTAAGATATTTGTTGAGTCTAGATCATGGGTTTTACCCTAGGTGAAACATAACATTGTTAGGCATTTTGATGGGGTACTATCATAGGGATAAATAATAAAATAAATTTTTTTCTTTATTTATATATTTGTTTATTATAACATTGTGTCTTTGACTTATCTATATAAAAATACTTTTATGGATATTTCAAATGGATATCCACATAACCTGCGGAACTAAGAGGTGTCATTGGTGGAAAATTCTGGGAGGATTATATATTGAATAATGGATGATTGAAGATTAGTGATTAGTGTGCCAATTAAAGCTTAAAGATCTTTCCTACAATGATGATACATAGACATTCTTCATAAAATATCATTACTAACCTCAGGTTGGGAATTATTTTATATGGTTTATTTTCCCATTTTATTATCCTATGATGAAAAAAATCAAATACACCAACATATTTATTTTTAGGTTGATCATATTCCACGTGTGATTTTATTTATGTGTGATTTAAATAAATTTTTATTATTGATTATCATTCTATTCATTCATCCTTAAAACATAAATGAATCTATTCCCACCTAAAAAATAATTTTTCCCTCATTTTTTTATTTTTTAATTTGACCCCCATTTCACCTTAATTTCATTGCTAACAATTTATTTGTCAATTGATTCGATGAATAACTGATATTTGATCATTGGGTGAGAATTCAATGATGAAATGTATCTATTTCATGTTTACTGATCATGACCAAGGAGTGATTAAGGTGCATGGATATTATGATGGATTAGGATTGTATTGGGGTTTCTTTAACCAATTCATCATGTGTTGACGACATGATGTGATGGAGAATGATTTTCAAAAAGCTCAAAGGTTGATTTCTGATGAGTGGCAATGGTGAGAGTCATTCAACCACAGGTCTATGTTTTTTAGAGTGATTATAGATTGGAAAAATGGATGGGTAATGTAGTAAAATGTTTAGATTGTTCAATAATTGTTTATAAATTCCCAACTACACAACATGTATCCTGAAGAACACACACAATATTGAAACCCTTCTACAGTTATTAGGTTTTTCGGAGATAAAAATATCAATACTATGTGACATGTTCCACATGACTTGTGACATGGTTCTAGAGGCCGGGAATTTATCCTAAAGGATACATGGGCATGAACACAAATAAGAATGTTGGAATGGTAAGTATATATGGTTATAGTCATGTACTCGTACATGGCCAGAGGACCCAGACATGTCTAGGTATATGGGCACAAGCATAGTATAATGGCCCAACTAGAGGTACCTAGACACAAGTCATGGTATATAAAAAGATGAGAGTCATTGTGTATTGATAGTACATGTCATTTTATTTCTCATGAGAATTGTTAGGTCCTTCATCTCATCAATTTAACTATGTTTAGTTGAGTGAGATCTTGTGTTTTGTCTATGGTAGTGTATAATGAGGCATTATATAATTGCATTTCAATCCCATCTACGGGTTTTGTTTCATATAGAATTCGTAGTATCCCTCTGTGTCGATGAGGGTGTGGTCCGATATCATATATTTCCTAGGTGGGGTTAATTGGAATATGTATAACAACCATGAACAGGGTATAGATCCACTATCTAGAAAATTTGACCAAATATAGTTAGCAGAACCCCCTAGTAGTTCTAGGTGGGATTTTCTGTCTTTAAAGAGTGGTATTAGGATTCCATGGGAGTACTTATTTGGTGATATTTTATTATAATGACCTCTTAGAATAATCCAATTAGTGAAATCGTGGCTCGTGGATTGGATTATGCCTTATGAGCATTACATGGAAGCCTTGAGAAATACCTTATAGAAGGTAGTTTAGTTGACACCATTAAGACTTAAATTATATAATGAGTATAACTAGGTTTTCGTTAATCATTATATCTTATATTTTTATTGACATATATGTGTATTAATTAGATGAAAACTCTCGATGCTTAATGTTTGGTGATTTCAGGGTGCCTACTTGGAATTTTTATACCCACGCTTATAAGATATTTTTCCACACATGTCATGACTTATGTTGAAGGTAGTCTGTTTTATAGTGGCTTGGGAGGACTAGGAGTAGGAAAAGAATTGTATTATTCTAGAGAGATTAGGGTTCATACTGATGATTCCTTCGACATCATTCCCTTTAATGTTCCCAATAAGGATATTGGTATCACTAAGAGGGGAAGGGGTCAATAAGTGATACATATTTTTTTCAATTTAATTACTATTGAAACAACCATCACCTCATGTCAAATATTTACTTTCAATATTAAAAAAAATCAAATGAAATTTATTAAGAACACATGTATTTATAAGTTTCTCTATTCTATCATAATATCTACATCCTCGGTATGGTTTAGAAACGATTCAATACCACACAATCCACTAGAATACAATCATTGGAATTAAATGAGTAGGAAATAACCTTTCACGCCTATAGCACATTGAATATAATCCAATAGTATGTGTTCACCCTCTAGAACAAAATTAGTAATATAATAATTTTGTAACAAAACATGATACCAGTGCTAATTAATAAATTTTAACAAATGTATTACATGAAAAACAAATCTTTAATTTCCTACCTAGAAGTTCATAATAATTTCCTAAACTTTTTTAAGGATAACTTAGTAAGATTTTCCAATTATCTTTTTTCTTGTATGATTCTTCCTAGTTGATAAGATATAGACATTTTTTATAATATGTAGTAACAACTATACAACACCTATTTTTGGAGTTTGAAAACCCTAGGCCAATTATTCCCAATATGATTCTCCTCGGTTCAAAAATAACTATATGGATATCCCAATACAGAAATCCTAATACAGAAATCCTGATACGATTATCTATCCTAATATGATGATTAAAAAAATAAAATGGCTATAAGAATACAATATTCAACATTATATGATGGTCATTAAATATGATGATGAGATGAATAACATTACGATCATGTCTCTTATCCATTCACTTCAACGCATCAAAATTTATAAGACATAGAATAATATGAAAAACATATTTCTATCCCTTGAAATTCAAAACTTATCTCTCATATTGTGACCATTAAGTTGTTCAGATAAAGTACAAATTTATTTTCTACTTTTATAGGGGGCCTTAAAAGGTTTGGGTGGCATTCTTAAAAAGTATCCCACTCAACAAAATTTCCCAAAAATTAAAAATTCCTTCAATATTGGATGGAATTATAACTTCATAAAATATTCTAAACTATTCTCAAACCCTCTAAAAACATATAACAACTTCAGCACACATTTCAATTATTTAACAAACATCATTTAGATTTTAAATTGCAATAATGATTTCCCATAATGATTATGAAATCCTAGTATGATTTTCATAGCACAATTTCATCTATAAGAATTCATTAATATGAATTCTCTAGTATTATTTCTTTAGATAAAATTATTTTGTGTGAATTATTTAGTATCAATTCCTTATTACCATTTCATTAGTGCAAAAATTTACTTCCTCAATCTTAGAATTGGATTTTTTTTTTCAGATCCTTATCAACATATTTTCCTTTCTATGCCTCGATGATATATTTCCCTTCCCAAGCCTCATCAAGATCTTTTCATTCTTGAGCTCTAGTAGAATATTATTGTCCTGATCCCAAATAACTTTTTTTTCTTTCAAAAAATTTAACATGTATCATAACATCCTTTATTATTTTGAATAAATTTATTATTAGTTTTAGCATTGTCTAATTTATGATGGAATGTATTATAACATCCCAAAACTCTAGAAACTAGATTTGCTTCCAACTAATCCTGAATACGATTTTCTAGAATTCATTTGTCCTGAATAAGATAAAAACGATAATGAGTAGAATTATTACTGTCAATCTAAATATTATCTCTAGAAACCTTTTTCCTTTCCATCATGATATTATCAATCTAAATATGACTGGAAGTATCTGTTTCACTCCCTGTTTATTTCATCATTATTTCACCACAAGTTTTCCAAATATTTTTTTATTTATGAGAGAAGAAATATAAGAAAAAAATCATCAGTTTTTTATGCGATCCATGTTGAATTTGATTACAATCAGTACATCAAAATTATATTCTCCAATTCTGAACCTGAGGTGAGTCCAATTCGAACTAAACAGCTTCTTTTCATTACAATAGTCTTTCATAAGAAAGTTTAGTCTTATTTCTTCCTAAAAAAATTGTGATAATGATTTTCAACTTCTAAAAGCCAGCTAATTTATCTTATTTGACAAAAAAGGTAAAAACATTTAAAAAATCCATAAACATCTGAAAACCTCCTTATCTAACATGGACCCAAAAATCTCCCCCTTTGGATTTTCATTTCAAATTTGATTCCTAAATCACTAAACATTGTAACATCAAGATATGGATTACATATCAATCATTTAACAAATCATCAATTCTAAGCCTATGGGAGATCACATATTATAAGAAACAATAATTATTGATAGAAAAAACTTAATATCCCAATGTATTGATTATAAAACCTCATCAAAATTATCCATAACTATTTCTTCCTTACTTTTATAATCCTCAACTTTTTCTTCCCTGGGATACAAAATATGTTTTCCTACAATCCCTCCAAAAAATTGATAAAATAGTTCACAAACAATACAACATTGTATTAACAACTTAACCGAAATTCAGACATTTTAAATGTCGTTTGAAGTATATATTTATGAAATAGTTCAATTATTCCCCCTTGAAAACACTATAAAAAGTTAATATGAGAGAGGGGAAAGAAACTTGTAACTCAATATTGATGAGAAAGAGGTTGGAATCCAATGGTAAACCTCAAATTAGAAAAATATTCATTCGATAAAGGTTTTGTGAAAATTTCAAAAACTCTTTCTAATGTTGGAACATATTCTAGCTTCAATTCATTATTCTTCACATGATATTTTATGTAATGATATTTTATATCAATATGTTTCTATCGATATTGTTGAACTGGATTATTGGTGATATTGATTACACATTGATTATCACAACCCAAGAGTAATGGTAACTTCACTTCAATAAGTTAGTATTCTATGTGAGTTTTTATCAACATAATTTGAGTAGGGCCTTGATTAGAAACAACATATTTAGTTTCAACCATATATAGAGTTACTGAATCTTATTTATTTGAAATTAAATAGACATAATTATTTTCCAAAAAGAATACTCTATTAGATATGGATCTTCTATCATCAATATTTTTTCCCAATCAGTATCTAAATACCCTAACCTGTCAATACTTTTTGAGTTTTCATACTTGATTCTGAAATTTTATGTGCATTTGATGTATTTATGAATTAATTTTCTGGTATTTAAATTTCATTCTATAGGAGAACATTGAAATATGTGACATAAAGTAATAGAATAATGTATATCATGTCTTGAGGTAGCCAAATACATCCAACATACAACATGCTTTCCAAATTCTTTCTGATCTAATTCTTTTACTTCTCTATATTTTTTCAATATTAGTCCCACGAGAATCAGTGTGGAAACAGGTTTTGTGTTTTAAATTACAAAACCACTTCATATGTTCCTTATCATATTTTTATTTAAAAAGAAAAATGTATTTATTTTTTTAGAATTTTTAACCTAATAAAGTATTTTATTCAACAAGCATCAACATTTCAAAAAAACATTTTCATCTCTTAAAAAAACAATAACGTTTTCTTTCATCATTTCCAACAAAGATAATTTCATCAAAATAATCAATTATTTTTTAGGGAATACACCTTAATTCCTCTGAAATAAATATTTCAATCAAATATTCTTTTCTAGAAACTCATATTCCTTAAGGAATTATCAAATTTGGAATATCGTTCCCTCAGATCTGGTTTAAGCACATGAAATTATTTCTTAAATATTTATACATAACATTCATCTTTCTCAACAACAATGCCATGAGTTTATTCAATGTAAACATACTAATCAGGATCACTAAGAATAATATAATTTAACATCCATTTGAATGATCTTGTAACCTCATTGTGTAGCAAAGGAATGAAAAATTCTAATTGTTTCTAATCTTTCCACTAGAGCTAATGCTTTACTGAAATTAGTGCCTCTAATTTGTTAATACACTATTGGCATTAATCTTTCATTGTTTGTTATCACTTCACCTTCATCATTTAAGTTGTTATGAGAGACCCACTTTATCCTGATAATGTTTTCTATTTTATGGATTGGGTATGAGTTCCCATGTATCATTCTTTTCAATCTGATCCAATTTTTAATTCATGTTCTAAACCCATTTTGGATGCCCGTAATCATCTATTACATCATTCACATCCAATTTTGAATACAAATAATTATGTGTTATTGCATTTATTGTTATTCTTGTTTAAACCTTTTGATTTTGATCGCCAATAATATTACGAACTTCGACATGTTTCCTTGGTCTTGGATGATATTTTCGAGTATCTTCCTTATCACAAGAAATATCTGAGTATGATTCTTTTTCTTTAATAGGATTACAATTGTCAATATCCTTATCATAATTGTTTTCCTTATCGTACTCAACCTCCTCATCTTCCTAAGTAGGCATTTCTTCCTTATCCCGTTCTATAAAATTTACATCAAAACCATCAAAATAAATTAATCTTTTTGTTTTGAAACATATATATCCTCTTCATTATGAAAAATATCAAAGAAAAATTCCATTTTCACCATTCTGTTCAAACGTTCCATAGTTTCCACCCTCCTTCATTATAATACATGGACTCCAAAAAATCATAAGTGTTTAAAACATGGATTTTTTTTTAAAAGATCATATAGAGTCATGCCAAATCATGGCCTATAGAATCATTGGTTTTTAATATAAAAAGAAATACACCTGGATTTCCTAAAATGGTAATTAGATTTGCCATTATCAAGTAACATTATTATTTCCATTTCCACTAATCATATACTATTTCTTTTAGCAACCCCATTTTTTAGGAGTGTATGTGGAACTATACTCATGTCTAATTCCTTGATGGTCAAGGAAAATTTTAAAATATTCACTTCTATATTCACCATCATTTTTGGTTCTCAACTTATTCACAGAATACTCACACTCCATGTAAGCATTCCATCTAAAACTTGTATACATTTCAATTGTACCTGATTTATTTTTCATATAAATAACCTAAGTAATTCATGTAAATTCAGCAATCAAATTTATGATGTAATTATCTCTTATTGTTGATTTTTTCTCATTTGACCACAAACATCAAAATGAATCAACCCCATGGGAGGTTTTGAACAAATATCAACATTATTAGGCACTGAATTTGTAATATTTATTTTCTAAAACATATTGGAACACCAATCTCTTATTCATGGAAAATAATAAATGTCTCAGACACTATCTTTCATTAATAACATTCTCATTTTTCATTGACAAATGTGTCCCAGCCTTTTATACCACGATTAATTTTCTTCCAATGTAATCAAGTAAAAATAGGTTGGTATTTATCCAACCTAAAAGAAGTTTCCATTTTTGTGTTGGACTCTTATAACTATCTTTCCATCTTCTTCAATTTTAAAAAAAATCAATCTATCACAAAAATATCTTTGTTACCTACATCACACAATTTTGAAAATCTTACCAAACTGGGTTACAACCAATCAACATAAAAATATTTCTTAGATTTCATCTTTTCATTCCTAATTATGGTTGATCCAACACATTTTATTTTCAAGTATTCAGCATTGTAAAATGTAATTATTCCTTATTTAAAATTTTTCCTATTCATTAAAAAACAAATATACTATCATATGAGAAGAACACCCACTATTAAGAACCCAAGGTTGTTCCGCTTTTAAATCATTCTAATTGGTTCAAATTACAAGAGATTTATCTTCTTCCGTTTTTTATTACCTTTGGACATCTTAGAATTTTTTACTGATTTTGGTTGTGCCAGAAACAAAATAGGAAATCCATTTTCAAGTTGTACAAATTATTCACTTATTTCATGTATATTTTATAAGGGTTGGAACCTAATTTCAATTGTTACACTAACATTTTTAGGTTTCTTCAAAAATAAATTTTTATATTTCTTCTTTTGAAGGAATTTAATCCCCCACAGACCTTTCCTACCATGACCTATGGAATAATAATACTTTTTTTAAACCGAAACATATTTTTTTTAGTTCTAAACCCAAATAAACACCAGTAATATCCATAGAAAGAGTATTTACTTCTAAAACTTCCATACTAATCAGAACGTTTTACATGTTTCTTAGGAATATTCTTATATTTATTTTATATTCCACCAACTATTGTGTTATCAATAAGATTCTTCCTTCTCTTTTGGTTTTTATTAGAAACAAAAGTATGGGAAACCTTTTTAGAGTCATAATTTATTAAAACATTTTCAGAATCACGATTCATTGAGACTTCTGAATTTCTAACATTAATGTTTTTTCCACATACATGACTTTTCATTATTTCTTCTTTTCCTAAAAAATCCCATCCTTATTCAAACATTTAATGTATTATTTATGATATTCTTCTTAGGATTATATTTTTGACGACTTTTAAAAGCTTTGTAATTAGATTTTTGAAACATGTGTTTCTATGCACAACTTTGGAAAGTTATTGTTCCATGATTTCCAACTCCACTTCTTTTTTCATCAACTTAACCTCTAGAAGGTCATTACTATAATTTTATTGCACAAAAGATTTATTCATATCATCAATCTCTTTCACCTTGGATTATTTCTCATCATAAATACATTCTTGAGTGTTTTTCAAAGAATATTAATCTTCCATCATCTTTTTTTTCATTTTCAAGTCTTCTAATATTTCACATACATTCTTTCAACTCTTCTATCAAATGAAACTCTTGTTGGGTTTCTTATTCTTCAAAACTACAGCTTCCTAAATCTTCACCATTGACTATTATAATAAAATTATTTTCAACACCAAACATAATATATTGTTCAGATTCAGTGTCACTACCTTCTTCTTCTTCGTCTCTTGATAGGAAACTTCATCTTTCGGATTAGTAGAGTTTTCTATCATTCTCTATGGATTACGTTTTTTCTTTTTCACCCAGTTCCATCCCTTAACTACATGTTCTTCTTTATTATTCATCATTATCCTCATATTTCATTATTTGAGGATAATTAGCCACAAAATTCACAATTGGTCACACTCATTACATTTCAATGGATGTTTCCCTTTGTATTTCTATGTACAATTTGTCACATTTTTAGAAAATAATGATAAAATATCACCAAATTTTTTTCATACCTCATTTTTAGAATTGGATTCACCAGCTTCATCTTCAATAAGAATCTTATTATAATTTTATCTCTGAGAATCCATGAATGAAATTTCTCTATCATCTTTTGTTTTTCATTTCATATCTTTCATCCTTATCATTTAATATGTAATGAGAGTGTTATGAAAATCATATAGAGATAATTTTTCATGATATCTATCTTCTAATAAAGAAACTTTTTCCTAATACATTTCGAGAAGGATTATTGGGATCTTTTCCATGACTGTAGAATCATCTAACTTTTCACCAAGACATTTGATTGTGCTGGAAACTTCATTCACCCAAGTAAATAAGTATCCAATACATTCATACTCACCCATATTCAAATATTTATACTTAAATATCTATATTTATTACTTTTCCTTCTTATCTTTTATATTTCATTCATTTATATTTTTTAATTTATCCCATATACCATTGATTGTGGAAAATCCTTTAGCCCTTAGGAACACACTTTCGGAAAGTGATGATAATGTAGCATTATTGGTCCATTAATAATTATCATGATTATTCTAATTAACTGATGTAGAAGGAGATTTATCATAAATAGGACGAAACCAATATGTTGCATCTCAAAACATCGTATCCAAAAGAAATAAGATAAGGTAACATTTTATCTTTTTTGACTGATAATTATTATCATTGAAAACCAGAATACCTTTACTATTCAAATAATTCAGATTTTACAAAATCTTATCTTCAAAATATTCTGTAAATAAAAACAAGGCGAACCTTGACTCTTATTATAGTTGAAAGTGACCAATCTGGATAATTGTATCAATAAGATAGAGAAGGGGTGAATCAGTTATAATTATTTTGGTTTATGTTTCCTTGTAATTGAAACAACCTTTGCCTCCTATAAAATATTTCATTATCTAATTAAAGAATTCAATTGAACATCCGTAATAACACATGTATTTTCAAGGTTCACTATTCAATAAGAATAGATACATATTTTGTATGCTTTGGGAATGATCCAATACAATTAAATCAATGAGAAAAAAATATTTGGAATAAAATGATTTGGATATACCCTCTAACTCGTGTATCACATGAAACAAAATCCAATATTGAATCTACACCCTCTAAAAAATGGGGTAAAACAATAATTTTGTAACAAAACAGGTCGCATGTTCTTCTAATTAAATTTTAAAAAATGTATTCCTTGAAAAAAAATCTTCAATTTCATACCAAGAAGCTAGTAAGATATTATTATAATTTGATAAGGAAAACATGATATGATTTTCTGAATACATGTCTCCCAGTATAATTCTTCCAAGTACGTAAAATACATAAATTTGTCAGAATATGGGAGAGACAAATCTGAACCCCTTAAATTTTGAGTATGAAACTAGCATGATTCTCTTCAATGAGGAAATCCCAATATGGTAATACCAATACTAAAATCCTATTATGGAAATCATGATTTGATTATATAGCCTAATATGATGATCATCCAAATAGAATGATAAAAATAATATGATAGTCATCTGAATATGATGATCACTGTACACAATGATCATATAAATAATGTTTTGATCTTGTCTCTTCTACTTTCTCCTTAATCTGTTTAAACTTATACAACATGGAAAAACATAGAAAACATCAATATCTCCCAATGAATTCATAAATTATCACTCTTCCCCTGAAGATTATATCATTCAGATAATGTACAGAGTACTTTTAACCATTTATAGGTAGCACAAAAAAGAATTGGGTGGGATTTATAAAAACATTCATGCTCAACCAAATTTCCCTTAAATTCAAACTAACCTCAATTTCAAATGGATTTGAGACTTCATAAAATATTCTCAACTATTCTTGATTCTTCTAGAAACTAGTAACAACTTTATCTCACCTCTGAATTCATTAAAAAATATCAATTCAAATCTATATTTCCATTAATATTTCCTTGTACGATTAAGAAATTCCAGTGTGATTTGTTCAATAATATTTCATCAGTATGAATTCTTCAGTATAAATTCGTTGCAATGAATTCTTCAGCCCAAAATTCTTCAGTATGATTTCATTAGTACAAATTATTAAATGCGAATTATTTTGTAGGATTTCATTAGTGTTATTTATTCCATACAAACTTTTTCTTCCTCGTTATTAGATACTTCTTTTTCTTCCTGAGCCTCATCAACATCTTTTCCATCTTGAACCTCAGCAACAACTTTTTATTTCTGATCTGATGAATCAACTTTTTCATTCACAAACCTTATCTTGAATCATAACATCCTTAATGATTTTGAATACATTGAAGATAGGTTTTAGCATCGTATGATTTTCAATGTAAATTATGGTAATTTCCAAAAACTCCAATAACCATCTTTCATTATACCTCAACCTGAATATAAATTTCATGAATTTATTTAGACTGAATATGATTAACATAATTATGATTATCAAGATTAATATCATGTTGAATACGATCTCTAACACCCTTTTCTCTTTCTATCTAGATCCAATCAATATTAATATGATTGGTATCATATCTTTGACTCCCCCTTTCTTTCATCAATAATTCACCGCATGTTTTGAAAATATTATTGATTAATGAGAACTCCAAGATACAAAAAAGAATCATCACATTTTTATCATATTCATGATGAATCCAATTACAATGAGTACCTCATTATGATGTTATCCCATTCTGTATCTGAGGTGAGTCAAATAAAAATAAAACTATTTCTTCTCTTTATGATAGAATTTCTTAAACAATGTGTGTCATATTTTTTCTTTGAAAACAATTTGTGAGAACGATTTTATAATTTTACAAAATTAGTTGATTTATCTTATTTGACAAAAAATACAACACCCTTATAAAACAAACTTAATTAAAAGTCCAAAAAAATTCTCCAGCAAACTTGGTCCAAACATCCCCTCCTTCTGTGTAGGTTGGACTCTTTTAAGGTTTTTTTGGTAGTATTTTTATCTCTTATGATTTATATTATATTTTCCATAATCTAATTGTGGGATTTAGATGTATTCATGGGTTGGTATTATTTATAATTTATATTTAGTTTTTGAAAGTCTTGGAGACGTGTGTATGCATTGAGTTACTTTAGATAATGCCTTCTATTTGTTGGATATGAATACTAAGTGTTGCTAGTCGTCCCCAAGACTATTGGAGGCATAATTGTTGCTACCTACTCATCTTATCACTATCCAACAAGGCCCTAAATGTTAATGTGATGATATAGTTGTACCAAAGCACAAATCTACCTTGGAACCATATTATAGAGATTTTCTATATGTTAGTTTGGTTTGAAATTTTTTGAAATGGTGTTAAAGTGTTTTGAGTTTTGATTTCAGGTCAAATATTCTAGTGTTGTTGTGATGGACAATGTATCCATTAACTAGGAATCTTAAAACTAACTTGTTGAATTGGTACATTTAGAAACTAATTGCAGGTAAAAAATTGGTACATACATTATAATAGAATGGTTTTTGATTCTCATGTCCCTTTTGAGTTATCTCTTGAAATTTACTCATGGACTAAGTTGTGTCTGGTTTATTTTAGGAGTCCTTTCTGATAATTTACACCCATTAATCTAAATTACGATAATGAGGACAGTCCTCCAACTAAAAAGGCTTAATTGCATGGAATGTATTGGAGGTTGTAATTCAGGTTTTTTTCCAGTTTTCCACCATCCATTGAGTAGCAGATTACACCACCCATACCATTTGATGAGGTGTGAATGCTGAGTGCCCTCCATGAGTTTTAGATTTAGTGACCTTTTAGGTTTGTTGGTAATCCACGACCCCATGTAGTTGAGGAATTAATGGATTCAGTTAACTAATATTTTCAACTAATGATGACACCTATAGGTTAGATGGTGGTTCTAGAAGTGAGTCTTCATTATGGAATTTTTAGATTATAGTAGATCCCAATGACATAGTCACATGATGAGAAAACTATATCTTAATATTTATTCAAGTATATGTTTTATGATGAGTTTTTTTATGTATGTTATGATAGGTTTGACTATAGTGGATTATAATGTAGTATCAAGGTAGCATGAACATGGTAGAAAATTCACTGAGTTTCATTGACCTTGTGTGATACTCTATAGATATTGTTTTATATTTTTCTTTATATCATAAAACCTTAAGTTGTTATTACTGTAAGATATCCTATCATGAGTGATATCACTTTGAATTACCTCCTATGATAGTGTTCTAAAGAAATTATTGAAAGTGAGTATCTTTCTAGAAAATTAGATTTTATAAATGGGTCCCAGAAATGGGAACCTAGAAGATAAACCTTTAGAAGCTGGTAGAAGATGGTGGCCAATGGGGTCCATGTAAGAAAGTCACTTTAGGAGATGGTAACAGGATATCGGATTGGTGTTTTAGCACTCTTAATATGGTTTCAGTCATATGAGATAGACATTTAATGTTTCTATTATGATTTACTAGGATATCTCACCCAAGACTATATGACCAGCCATACAACTGATAGGGTGATGGTCGATGGACTTCATAGGTATAGTCCATGGCCCATGTTGGGAGGTTTGTATGGTAGTAAATTTGTAAGAGGATTATTTAATGTATATTGATGTTTTAGGAAATTCTATTTATATCCACCACCAACCCCAAGTATTATGATCCTTCCTCAGGTAGTTGGTGGTTAAGGATAAAGAATGCTATAGTCAGTAGAGGCCTATAAACAAGTGGTCCACTACAACAAAATGGGTTTCCGTAGCGCAAAACTTTATCAGTTCTAAAAAAAGAGCTGATAAAGTGGGGCCTTTATTATCACTTAAAAAAGAACTGATAAAGGCCCCCCTTTATCAGTGCTTTTTTTTTAACTGTTAAATGGGAACCCTTTATCACCACTTTATTTAGTAGTGCTGATAAAGAGGGGATTTATTAGAGATTTTTCCTAGCACTGATCAAGAGTAAATTTAAAAAAAGTCTTGAATAATTATATAGTGTTATATATGTATATTTATAATGATATAAATATAATATATTTTTTTTAAATATGTTTTAGAAAAGTATAAATTGATATTTACATTTACTATATATGAAAAAAAAAATTAAATGGTTTTAATTTTTTTAAAAAAATATTATTAATTAATAATTTGCGAATTATAATCAATTAATAATCATTTATTAACAATTTGAAGCCAAAAATTGCAAAAAATTAGTAAAAGATCTAAAATAAGTTGATAATATAACTCAAACTTCAAACATCCATAAGTTTTTATTTGGGTGTCTGTTTGAGTTCTAAAACATATAAAATCAAAGGTTACGATGTGTTCTATGTGCTGTTGACCCAAGGGAACCTTCTGTCACATTTTTTGAGATCTAAAAGGCCCAGAAAGCCACCAAAACTGAGTTTTTAATCGGGATACCAAGATTTTCTAAATTTCAAAATGTATAAGTTCTTATCTGGTAGTCTGATAGGCATGTACCACATATCATATCGAATATTTTTTCATTTTCTTTGATTTGAATTGTTATGGAGAAAAAATGGACATCTGGATTATAATTTATGGTCGTTTTAACATTCTATGGATTTTCAAATACCCATATATATGTATTTATTCATAAATATATATGTGTGTGTGTGTGTGTGTGTCTGTGTGTGTATGGGTATGTGTTGTATATATGTATGTATTTATTTATTTATATACACACATAAAAAACCTATTTTATAAATTTATTTAAAACTAATCTTATAAATATATATTAATATATAAATAAATATACGGATAAAAGTTTATAACTATATTTATATATATTAATATATAAATAAATATATATATATATATATACTATTATATGAATAGATATACATTTATTAATTTAACTAAATATATTTATATTAATATGAATCTATATTAATATACAAATAAATATAACTATATATATAAATAAATAAAAATATATATTAATATAAGAAATATATTTATATATAATAACATATGAATAAATATATATGTATTAATAGATCTAAATATATTTATATTAATATGAATATATATTAATATACGAATAAATATAACTATATATATATATCATTAAATATAGAAAAAAAAACTAAATATCATAGTGGTAAAGGTGTAGGCGTGCAAGGGGTGTCTTGGGTTCGAGTTTTAGTAGAAGTAGTGGCACGTGGGAAAGTGGGGGATGCATGGGTAAGTGCAGCGTGCGGGAGAGTGGGAGGGGGTCTGCCTAATGCTGATAAAATGGCGGTCAAACGCGGTTAAAATATCCCTGAGCATTGTATTTTCTTTTTAACATTTTATTTTAATTTTACATTTGACTTATATCAGACCTAAAAAATCATTGATAAAAGGGGTCCTTCATCAGTTCTAAAAAAGCGCTGATAATGGACCTTTTTATCAGTGCTCTTTTTAGCACGGATAAAAGGGACCCTCTATCTTCGCCTCGATTAACAGTGCTTTTCTAGCCATGTTAATTCCCTTTTCTAGCACTGATAAAGTCCATATTTCAAGTAGTGGCCTCGGGTATGGTATAATTTATTTCTTCTTTACTTTAGTTTTAGTAGTAATATAAATGAGTGTGATACCCAATTTTCATTAAAATTCATCGGTTTCCGACATAGATATTACGATTGAACCCTTGGCTCAACCCTTATGCTTGGAGACTCAAACTAATAATGACTTAGAAATCACATAGTTTAACCATATGTGTGACCTGAATCTAGGATGAGAGGCTATCATATTTTATATCTTTGTAGTAAAAATGATTCATTATGGTTTATTCTTGTGAATGTTTAGGTTATCCATTTTTCATTCCCATATTGACTAATTTATCTAGAGGTTGTGGTGTTTCTGTGATGATGGGATGAGGATTTCATTCAGGGGTGAGAAGGAAACCCCAGTATACAATGGTGGTTTCATACATAAGAGGACACATATTATTACCCACTATTTGTTTTATATTACCCTTGGGGTAGAATATAATATGGTATTTTATTTTCCTACAGTGGTGGAATTGTATAAATACATATTTCTTGAAGACATGCCATACATAACTACCCGTTATGAGAAAGACTATGTTGTTGACTGGAACCCAGGTATGGCCCCAATAGCTGCACAATTATTTTATAGAACTCCTATAATACGTTGAGATATGAACTAGTAATTGGGGTACATTCATAGTAAGTTTTTTGTTATAATTTTTGTGCCACCCATGGAATCACTATAGTTTTTTTCAAAGAAGTCTGATGGGCACTTGAGTTTTTTTGTGGATTATAATCACCTAAACTAGGTGTCTATGATGAATAATTTTACAGTACATAGGGATTATAAACTCCTAGATCATCTCATAGGGTTTAGATGGTTCTCAATGATTACCCTCACATCTGGATATCACCAGATTCATGTATAGGATGAGGATATACCCAAGTCGGAATTCTGTTGTTACTATGGTCATTATGAGTACATCGTGATTCCATTCAGAATGATGGACACCCCAAAATTTCTCATTGGAATCATGAAATAGATATTTAAACCTTTCCAAGACTAGTTTGTGGTTGTCTTCATCGATGATTTCTTAGGGTACTTGGCATCTGAGGAGGAGTAACCCAGATAGTTGAGCATGGTCCTTGACATACTTTGACAGCCCCAAATTTATGGAAAACACTAAGATATTTAATTCTAGATTTAGGAGATCCACTTTATAGGAAATTTAATCTTGGTTGTTAGTTTATTATTTAACCTAATGAATTTTGAGATAGTTTTAGCTTGAAAGACACCCAAGAGGGTGATGACAGAGAGGAGCATCATTGGAATGGGAGGCTAATAAATGATATGTGTGCTTGATTTCACTAGTATATAAGAATCTATGACTTCCTTCACTAAGAATGTGTATCCTATGATATATAAAAATAGGTTCCATCAAGAATTTATGGTGTTGTGTAGAATTTGATAAGTGATCCCATCTTGATATCTCTAGAGGAGGGTGTTGAGTATGTATTTTTCTATGATGCCTCATAAACCAGACATGGTTGTTTTTTGATGAATCGGTAGTTAGTGACTGCCAATGGGTCTTGTAAATTGAGACCACAAGATAATAACAACATTTCCCATGATATATACATGGAATTGATATTATTTTCCATGAAGATATAGAAACTCTTACTTTTTTGTGAGTATTTTTTCATATTTATTACTACAAGAGTCTCATGTATATCATATAATTATAGGATCTTAACATGAGGTAGAGGCTATGGCTAGAGTTCATCCAGTATTATGAATTTGAGATAGTTTATACTCCTAGGAAGGGGATAGTTGGGGAAAATTATATCAGCGGGAGATCATATTTGTTGTTATTGAGAAAGGTGTTAGATAAGTTATCCTCATTATAACTTTCCCTAGTGGTCAAGGATAGTGAAAAATAACTTTAATCAATGTTTACTACCCAAATACTTATACAACATGTTTAGGAGTCCAAGCCTAGAGATTATGATTTTTAGACCTTACATACTCATATATCTGCTAGACATACTCTCGAAGGATATTCTAATGGTGGGGAGCACATTTTCCTTTTCAAAGGATAAATGATTGTTGCAGTGAAGTTGCGAGAGAAGGTCATTAGAGAGTTTCTTAAATCTCACCTAGAATTATATCATAGTTTATAGAATATTTACCATGGACAATGTTGTCATTATTTGTTGACAGGTACGGGTGAGTGTTTTGAAGATTTGGTCTCTTGATGATTCACATATCATCAGGTTAAGGCTGAGAAATAGTTTCACATGGGTAGTCATCAACCCCTTGAGGTTTCAAATTGTAATTTGGAGGATATATATATGGAATTTATGATGGGAATACACATGAATTATAGATTAAATGATTCCATCAGGATGATCATATACCCTCATGGATACTCATCCCACTTCTAGGCTATCAAAGATTAGATTTTATTACAGAACATGGGGTGCCATAACCTATATAATTTTGTTCATATCCATGGAGTTCCCTTGAAGTTCTCTTTATAACATGATGGTTTCTTCACATCACAATTATGTTGAGGATTGCATGATTCCTTTGGGACTCTGTTTCATCTGATCATGAAATTTCACCCCCAGACTGACAATTATAATGAATATATTATTCATGTTATAGAGGACATGCTTATATAATTCATGTTAAATTTTGTCCACGTTTGGGTGGATCTCCTACCATTGGTGGATCTAGAATACAATAAAAACTACCATTAAAACATTGGTATAAAACCATTTAAGTATTTTTACAAGATACCATGTTGTTCAACCCTATATTAGATTTATCCTGGTGAGTCCTCAAACAAGGGCCCTGAGTTGGTATGAGCTATGAAAAAAAGATGGAGATCATATGAGAGTGGAGGAGGACCATATAGAGCTAGCAAAAGTCCTATGAAAACTGATGAAAAAGGGAATTGTACTTTAAGAAGGGATACCATGTATTTATAAGGGTCTCACCTTGACCTATATTGCGGATATTTGGTCAAGGTTTTACGCTATCTTAGATATTCATTGTCCCTTTATGGAAATTGTGTACGGTTGAATAGGTGGAATGCATCTTCGCCTTACTACCTCAATTATAATAGGTACATGAAGTCTTTCACATGTCAAAGTTAAGGATATATGTATAAAATCCATGAAATGTTATATATTGAGTTTATATGGAAATAGAGAATGGATATATTGTTATAGAGTACACATTATGGATCAAGGTCTAGTGGAATAACATCTTCCATGGGTGAGTGATTCCTTTAGTTCTTGTCCAGTGGAAGCACATGAATCCTTGAGAGAGCATCTAGGAGAAGGATACCTAGATGCATGATTAGTTCCCAATCCATTTTTAGTAGTCTATCTCACATTTTAGGATAAAAAACAACTAATTTGAGATAATTTAATTACTACTTTTTATTAAATTCTTTGAAATATATATATATATCTATTTCCTGAGACAAAATGAGATTCTAAGGCCCAAATAGTCTCTATATAAATGTTATATAAATATTTTTATATTAATATCATGAGAATATAATATTACTATAATTGTATAGTAACTCGTAAATGGGGAATCATATGGGAAATTAGAGATCATCATTAAGTCTGTAACGTATGTTTTTCCTTGGGTATAATATCATAATTTTTGTTATTAGACATTTTGATGAAGTTTCGTTGTAGGCATAAAAAATAAAATAAAATATTTTATTTATTTATTAGTTATTATTACACATCGACCTAACCATGTATTTATAAAAATCCTATTTTGTTCAGGCCCAATGGTTATTGCATAACCATAGGGATTGATAGGATCTATTGGAAGAACGTTTTTTAAGGATTCTAAAATAAACAACGGTAGATAAAATATTTGAAATTAGTGTGTAATTTAATCGTTTTGGACCTCACCAATAATGATGATGCAAGATTATTCATAATTAGTGATCCATCTTCACCCTTGGTAGTTTTTTCAATGGTTTATTTCACCATTTTATTATCCCATTACAAACACATTTCCAATCATCCAACATATTTATTTGCAGACAAGTCATGTTGTGGGTGATGGTTTATTTACCTAGGATATGGCGAAATTATTGTTTCTTATAATGATCTCCCTTAATAATTCTAATTATTACTAATTATTTCCATCCATAACAATGTTTGAGGTTATTTCATCTTTTTTTATATGTGCATCCCAGTCAATTTATCTACTTGTTCATCACAAGAAATTTATTTCACTAGTTGTTCAATGAATTCCTATTATTGGATAGTTCAATGACCATTATTTAGTGTACAAGAACAATATTTCAGGTATGTTTTTTGATCTAGGGGTAAATATAGGTTTGTGGTGATGGCGATTGACTGGGATTATATCATGGTGGTTTTCATTTCTTGGTTTCAAATATGGCGATGGAATAATGCGATGATTGGTGATTTTCAATTGGATCGAAGTCCAGATTTCTTGGAGAGGTAAGGGTGAGAGTTTTTCAACCTCATATCAATGTATTCATTTTGATTCATGGCTAGATAAAAAGAGATATACATGTATGGATATTTATAGAATATTATAAAATTTCTATGAAATTTTTTACTACATGGCATGTAGTTCAAAGAACACATGTCATGTCTCCCTCCTTCTATGGTCCTTTATTTTCTGTAGAGATAAAAATACCACACACTATTTAAAACATGTCCCTCATAAATTTAAACCAATTCTAGTGGTTTGGAATGCCTCCATGGGGAAACATAAGAATGGAGATGTCCCATCACATTGGCATGGAAGAAATACTGAAGAAATATTATGTACTCAGACATGGTTAGAGGACCCTGACATGACCAGGTACACATGCACAGTAAGAGTACACCTACATGGATATGTGGTACATGGGTATGGTTCATGGTACATGAGAAGACATTGTAAAGATAATTCATTTTGTGTACTGATATTATATATAATGTACATTTTATAGGGTAGTGTGATGTCATGCATCTATTCAATATAGACCAAGTTCTATTGTGTGAGATACTTTGGTCAAAACATATGAGTTTATAGTGTGTAATAACATCCTTTTAATAATATTTTTATCCCCTCTAGAAGTTATATTTCATACAGATTTCTGGGTATCCCTTCATGAGTACAGGGGTGGGATCCTCTATTATATCATTCCTAGGTGGGGTTTGTGGTACCATCCTGACCACTATGATGAGGGAACAAATCCCCTATCAAACATTTAGATCTAGTAGGGTTGGTGGAATCCCTCAATAGACCAAAGAGTGATCCGCTATTTGGGTAGATTTATATTTATCAAACCTATGATTATTTCTTTATTGATACCTGTTGATCCCAACCCCATACATAAATGTCACATGTGATAGTAGGACTCATGTTGTGGATTCGTTCTGATAAGTGTAACCTTAAATCCTGAAGTAGAGTCATGTGACTGGTAGTATGGTTGAAAATTTTGATACTTTTTGTTTATAATGAGTATCTCAAGGGGGTGTTTTATCATTTTATCTAAAATATTGATTGGCATACATGTTTTTTAATAAGATAACTAATCTTGATGAATTATATTTAGTGATTTTGGGGTGTCCTATTGAGTATTTTTACACTGACCTCTTCATGGGATCCACCCACATATATCTTCTCTTATGCATACGAAAGACCATTTAACAGTGTACTATGAGGATTATAAGTAAGTGGAGCATAGTATTGGGATAGATAGAAGAAGTTTTATATTAGAGTTTAATTTGATAAAATCCACATACATTTGAGTAGATTGGACCCTTTTTCCATTTTTTTGCTGGATTGTATTTGTATAATATTCTTTCTAGTACTTTTAACAAACTATAATTGTGGGATTCAGATATATGCATGAATTTTTATCAATTTTACTTTACCTTCATCATTTTATGGGATTGTATGTGTGTGTATATAAGTACATAGGATAGTTACTCCCATGTGTGGGACATTCATACACTATACCAGTTGATAGACCTCGGCCTATTGGAGGAAAAGTCAGGTGGTCATTCTTGTCTTATCATTATTCAAGTTATCTCTAATGGGTCAGGTCAATATATATTTTACCAAAACTATGAATTTTTTGATTTTATAAGAAATACCTAGAAGTATATAAAACCTTATAATTAGTTAAATATGTTTATAATATTTAAAACTTTTAATTTTTTAATAGTATATTGAATTTAGAAAACCTTTTATTGACATTTTATGGACATAAGTAACATTTTCCAATAAAAACTATTTTTTTGATCTTTTCATTTAATTAAATATTAATTTATTAAAATTGAATTTTTGATTTATTTTAAAGCTCCATAAATTTTATAGTAATCTAGTTTATGTCATGAAAATAAAAAACATAGATAATTTTACCCTATACATATATTTTAAACATATTATTTAGCATTTTATAGAAATGGGTATTTACGTGTTTCACAGGAGAATGGTAAAATTTATTATTCATATATTAAAAAAAATTATTCTAAAATGGATTTCATATTTTCAATCAATAAGTAAAAAATCATTTTATTGGGGAAATTATATAACATGGGTAAAGAGCTTGAATCATTTCAAAAACATTTTTATAATTTATTGTTATAACATATGTTATATTTTTAAGGAATATATATATATTTTACACTTCACAGGTTCTATGAAAATTGAAATCGTCAACAATGTGTATATATGGATGATTGTTGTGATGGAATGATTTATTTACATTTTTATTTTCATCACATACCTACATTGATGGTCATAAGAATTTATTAAATGGATAAATATGATGTTTATGAAATTATTATTTCTTTCTAATCTAAAATTGGACATTATATAGACAATATGTGTAATAAACAATCAGGGTAAATTCGACCATCCAAAAGAGTGTTCTATGAAAAAAAAATGATTTCTTTGTACTATGAAATAACACCTTATAGGTTATCTTATTCTTATAATTCATTCTAATTTTGATATATTTAACTAGTAAATATAAAATAAGTTTATTATGCTTCTGTTACAGTTATAATAATTCTAAATCATGTCATTATCATCCATTAATTATTATACACTCTTTTTTGTGTTGGGTTTTTTACATACATGAATATGATATAAATTCATATCATGGATGATAATAAGAATTTAATTTATTATAATATTTTATATAAATAAGTAAATAGCTATTTTATTATATTTTTTGGATATTGAAATTAATATTAATCTCAATAGTTAAGATACAATTGATTGTTTGTTAAAAATCACTGAAACAATCTCATCATCTATTTCATCTATAATAAACACAATGAAAAATAACATCGAATGAAATTATAAAATTATAAATAATTATTAAATATAAATTTCAATACCTCTTATGGTCTATTAATATTGAAATTTTGGATAATAATGAATAGTAACACTTCAACTATGAAACTAGTTCAAAATGATATGGATTACTAAGATCCATTATTGGAAATAGATAATAACTAAATAATAATAATATAGAGAATATTTTTAAATTATGTTGAAAAATATTTTATAGGTATGAATTATATTAAATACTATATTATGATAGGTTTTTTGTTATAAAGGGGATTATTGAACATTCAGATATGTAGGGATAAAGGTTTGCATTCTTAGTCACAAATTTCAATTCATTGATACATGATTATATTGTAAACCATATTGTTATTTTATGGCGTACTATCTACCCCCATAGATAAATTATATCCTTATTCTATCATTATTTATCGAATTTAATTATCTATGTTAAATTATTTTATATGGGTATTTTGATTGATATGTTACATAATCCATTATAATAACAAAATATCATATATTTTGAAAAGTATTGTGTGTGTGGTTTTCTAGAAAATTACATCTCTATTTTAATACGAGAAATTATAAGTTGTTGTAGAATAGATCCACCTTGGGGAAATCAAAATGAAATAGTTTTTTTGATCACCTACCCAATTTCTACTTGATGCATGTTACGTGGGCCTACGGCTATGACCCTGGAGGGAAACTTTTTGCGGTATATGCTTTGGATAATTCATATGATATTTATAAACCATAATTAATGATTTTGATACCATTTATTTAGTCATCTTTCATTGAAAACTACTAAACTCAATATCTATGTTCTATTGATAACCAATAACTTTTAATATACACTCTCCACCACATAATTATTATTTCTATTATAATTTAACTTTCTATTACATTTACAATACCCCATTATTTTGATTTTGATTTTATGGATATTCTTTATTATGTTCACATTATTCCATTGAATTGGAAAATATTTATTTTTAGTATTTTCAATTAATAGATAGTCACTATTCTATATTTTAATTATTAAGTAAAATTTTCCTTAGGTAATTTTATGAAATTTCTTTATAACTCATATGTGGAATGCATTAAACTTAATTAGTAATTAGTGGGCCTAGTATAGATATCCCTAATTGAATCAGTGTGTATCATGATATAGTCAAGAGAGGGTATTAGTATATTCCATACCCATTTATTTATTGTTTATTTGAAAAATGACTTGATGGTATGTTTATGTTTTTTGGAATAATGAAATCAATTAATATGAGATCAATAATTATTATAAATGTATTTATTTATATTTATGGATATAATATAACCTCAATTTATTTATATTATAAACTTATTCTGAATATCTACTTTTCTATAACAGACATTTTTTCTATTATTATATTATGATAGCTTTAACTATATTCTACACATTAAAAATCATCTAGATTACAAAAAACACATAGGATAATCTATGATATCACTAAGTATATTCCATAGTTATTGTGGGAATACATTTTTCAAGAATATTAAAGATATTATTTTTGATAAATCTTCAATGTAGTATTATTGTATGTACACAATATATATTAAAAAACCAAGAAAAAATAATAATTATTGTTAAAAAATGGAGAGACAGATGAAATTGGATATATCTTTGAAACTGGTCATTTTTTGGCTAGTTAATAGGGTTTTCTTATTTGCCTAATGTATTCTTCATTTTTTATAGAAGTTAAAATGATCTGGTATGTTTTGGAAAATCTTTCCTTAAATAATAGCATAAGAATATAGTGTCATAGATTTGAAAATGAGTAATATCTTTTGTGTCCTCCTTTTCTTTATCACTATTATATATATATATATATACTCTACCTTTTTATCTCTTTTAAAAAGACAAAATGATCATCAAAATAACAGTTGAGTTATAATATTTATATCATCCTTTTATTAATCATGAAATAAATAAATATTAAATTCTATAACTTTTCATTTAATTATATAGAGATATTATTTGGAATGTATTGGTTCAATATGATTCCAATTATACTTGATATATTTCTGTTTTCTACATCTTCTAAATACCTCCCAATTGATTACACACTAAGTAAAAAAACTCTGCTCGATTCCCTTAATTAGTTGTGCAGCCAATCCATCGCACTTGTGGCCACATCACTCTAAAGTGTGGTCACTCCAATCCATTATACAATAACTATGATTCTTTTAAAAACATACTATTATTTCAAATGGTTTCCTAATTTTATCAAATGGTCACTTTAATACATTGAAATACTTCCAAATATTTCATGTGGTTGCTTGATTTCATCATATGGTCAATCAGTCAAAACATATGATCACTTTAATACTTTCCCATTTCTCTGATACAGTTGGTAAGATATAAAGTGATATCACTTCATTTTCTATTATGATAACCTAAAAATTTTATGATATTTTAACAAGGCCAATCAATCAGCCATATGCTCAATCCTCATACATGTTCAATCACTTCTCTACTTTATTAAATTCTATTTATTTCTATATTGGTTCATGTGGTCAAATGGAAGCCTTCTTGTGCTTGAACTAGTACTCATGTAGTAAATTGTGTACTATATTAAATTTTAATTATCTAACCCATAATATCATGTCTACTCTTCTAGTAATTGAGTTTTATCATGTAGTTGATTGTTGGATTTATGGTTACTCTGACACTTAGGAAAATTTAAATATCTATCAAGAATTTACATGTCACTAAAATATAACACATTATTCATTAATAATAAAATTTACAAAATTTGATATCATTAAAATAAGTACTTTTTAGACTAATCCAAAAATATATTACATTTTTAAGATTACAAATCATGACATAAAAAATTAAATTACACCAATAAATTTATTTATTAAAAATTTTATAATAATTATTTTCTACCATTACTCCCCCATTTCAGATTATAAAAAAATGTGTAAAAAATAGACTCTTATACCTAAAAAAGGAATTATATGATGTATTCAATAGACATAGAAACATGGTGATAGATGAAGTATACCTAGAAACAGGAATGAATATTCTATATTTCATTAAATTCTAATAGGTGAAAATAAATACATTAGAACTATCAGATAAATTAATTAGAATCTATAATTACGGTGTCTTGAATGGTATAAGGGTCAAGATTTTTTGCCATTTATTTATATATAGAGAGGAATAAGATATAGTTATAGATCAATTAGAAAAAAATATCCTTGAATAATATTACCTATAGAGATGGTTTTGATATTTAGGATATCCTGAGGTATATTGATACAGAAAATAAATGTTGGGTATTTGTAACTTATAGTTTTATATGATAAAACACTAGTCAAGGGAAGAACTAGAGGATATAGGATTATAGTTTCAATAGTAAATATTTAAGGCTCCAAAATTTAAGTGATAAAATTCAAAGTTCTATATTCATTCCCAATAATCTTTAGGAATTCCACTTTGAAAATCATGAAATGAACCAATAAACAATCCATCACCAACATCTTTTCCTCTATTTACATTAAATCCTCGGTTAAAAGAATCATCCTTTAATATATATCTAATTATCTAAACATTGTTTTCATATCATACATGGTCAAAATTCAGCATAGTTAATACCTGATTTCACTCTTTATAAAATCCTTTTCATTGGAGGTCATAACAATCTCATCCTGAACCATCTAAGACAACTTCTCTCCATGAGCAAATGGATCTATCTATGTCAAATTTTTAGTTCTTGAAATCATTAAAAAAGTGTACAAATCTTTTTGTACAAAATCCTTCCAATGACAACCTCATAAATGTTTCTAGTTATTGAAGGAGGATGTGAAATATTTCTATAAATAAATGTTACAAAATTAATATACATTTAGTATTTCATTATAAAAATGTTTATTAAATATATCGAGAGAGATACAAAATGTTCCCTTATACTATCAATCCTATAATATATATGATCAGAATTGAGAAATATATTTGGATAAATGTGAGAAAGTGGAGTAGAAACTATAAAATCCATATCATCTTGTCTACTATACTAACTAGAAATTCAATTAAAAAATTAATTCACTAAATAAATCCAGGAGATCAATTTAAAATGAAAATATCCATCTGATAAAATGAAGGAGGAAGAAGAATATTATTGATATGGAATACGTCTAGTAGTGGATTCATTGTTACCTACATCTTAGGGATTCTTCATAAGTCTATTAACATATTTTGAATCATACATAGGACTATCAATATCCGGAATTGAACCCTATCAATATTCTAATGTTATAATACTTATATGAGGAGATGAAACATACACTATCACCCTGTATGGAAACATATGAGTAATGAGTTGGGGAAGAAGTCACACTTGGTTGTGTATGAGTTGAACTGAACACATTCTATAAAACATCATCAACTAAGAGGTTTTTGCAACATTGTTCTAAAATAACAGGATAGAAGGAAGCAAACACATATTTATTTGGTGCATACCTAAAAAAGGGATATGGAATTTCTACTAGATTTGGGTTGACTTCCACCACTATGATCATCCACACATTCATTGTCTTGAAAGAAGGATCCAAATCAATAAGAGGGTTTTTTTGATGATCTATCCTCTCTATGAGCTATAGAGTCATATAATGATCCTCAAATCATATACATTTTATGAATATCTACAACAAGAATAACATTAGTATCACTTCTTGAATCGATGATATTAATTCAAAAAACAAATGATCCATGATTACTCAACCCTTAAGGATAAACTTCTTTTTCCATGGGTCTTATAACATTTTATATATTTGTTCAATGTAGGAGACTCGTGATATTTTTAAATGTCCTCAAGGATTCTTTAGTATGAATAAATACCACATCTTATCGACTTTCATATGAATAATAATCATCATTAACCTCTTGATAATGTTCTAAATCTGGATCAACTATTTCCTTTAGTATGTTTAGATTCTTTGTAAAATAATAATTATTATTAAATTTATTTTAATTTTTGACCCATATCTTCTTCCATTGATTCCATCATATTTTTATTCTATTACAGGTGGTTTGAATCTAAAAAAATAACACTGGAATCAAGGCACTTTTCTTGCCTTGCGGAATAAGTCCCATAATCCCTAAAAAATGAGATATAAAGGGTATACTAACATTCAAAAAATTCTCATTCAAGACATTTTTCTGCACAAATCTTTAAACTTGGGGTCTACTTGATCAGAACCATTTTAAATCCACTTCCTTTTTTATAACAACTTCTTGACACAACTGGTGCAGCATCAAAAGTTTTACTATTCCATTAGATTTTTTTTACTCTCTTAGATGTTCCCAAAGAATAAAAATATGTATCTTTGAAGGAATGATTCATTATTACCCCCCTTTATTGATATTTAATGGTGGGAAGTCTGGGGTTTGGTTAATTAGAAAAGGTCAAAATCAAGATAGATTTATGTTTCAATAGAAGAGAGTCAGTCCAGAATCTATTTAAGGAACATTAAAATTTTATTTAGAAGTTTGTAATTACTAAATATAGGGAATGGGATAGAATAATTTTAATGCGATAATACACATTTATTAGCTTCATATAAGGAATAATATTTTGTTCTTCCAAATTCCCAAAAAATAACGATTTGCAATTTAATATTCTTTATATTTAACTTTATCGGTCATATGAAAATATTTTCATGATATCGTAAACATAAAAAACATTAAATTAATATTAACATACTAAATATATTTAAAAATTTAATTATTTAATTCACATAAACACAAATCCTTATATTAATTTACGAATTAAAACCAAATATATCAAATTCATCATAAAATAATTAGACATAGTTAGTCATTCCTAATTCCTTTCAGATATAATTTAATCTCTCAACATTAATAAGATTTATAAACATTCAAGTATGCTGATGTTCAGTGCCAGTGAATTATATATTGATATCTAATTTTCAAAAATTATCTTTCAAAAAGTGATTCTTATATCAGTATATTTAGACCTGGAATGAAAATTAGAATTCATAGAAATATTTAAAGAATTTTGGATCTCACGGTTTAAAGATACATGTCAACATTTATATATATAATCTAAAAATGTGTGTTTTATCCCCAATATGTTTTCACAAAATATATCTATATCTATTTAATTATCTTCAATAGACTATAATGATATAGGGTTCTACTCTTTATTATGACAAAATACAATAGACTTTCCTAGAAAGATACATGTTTTATAGATACTCATTCTGTATTACTTAAATCCCACAAATTCAACATGAAAATATAAAATTATTTTAAAAGAATATCCTCTAGAGTAAAACATTACAAAATTAATTTTATTCAAGACGTATTTAAGAATAATTTTAACAAGAATTATATGAGGATCCCATGGGATTTCTTGAAAATGATAACACACACAAATACGATACATAATTTTAGTTGTTCAAGTAGTTAATTATTGTACAGTCCCCATCATACCCCTATAAGTTGTTTGGTCAGATGGTTTAATAGGTTCATCCAAATCCAATTTAATTTTTATACTCATATGAGTTTCACTACCTTTGGTATTATCCATGAAAAATTATTTCAAAATATATATTTTTTATTTAATTGATTTCTAATAATTCATTCCATGTTTTGGAAAATTTTATGACAAGGAAGAATTTTAACACCCTAATTAAACTCATTTGAGATTACTTTTTCATTATTTTAGAATGTGTAATACAAAAGGAGTTTTTGGATGATACCAAAATAATATCACCAATATATATTTAAACTACTAAAAGTTATTTTGAAATATTTTTTTAAAAATAGGATAGGACAAAATCATTCTTTTTAGAAATAATTATAAATTAATAATGATATGCATCTGTAATGGTAAGTTTTAGAAAAATGTTTTAAACAAAAAATTGGTTTTTGAATGTTTAAAAAGGAATTTGGAAGATTGTGGTTTTTAAATCCTTGTGTTGTTCAAAAAAAATAACCTCAAAAATATATCCATTAAGAAATTCACTCTTGACAAACATTTTTAGTAATATGAAATTAAGAAGTGCTACATAGAATATTAGATTACTAATGTATTCAATTCTAGATATAAGTGAAAAGTGTTTATTCACAATTAATTTTTTAATTACCTTCCCCAACGGGGCCTGTGATGCCACTCCCTAAACTCGCATCCAATTTGTAAAGGATAGTGACTAGTACTGAGTAGGTATATCACTAACATGGGTAGCCTTACCCAATGTACATGTACACATGACCACATCAATATGAAAATAAACTTATGAAATATAAAACACTACTGAGCAACCATGCCTGCATACATATTAATCTCACAACTAGTATATGATATGGAATATAGAAAAGTAAATAAGCCCAAATAATGGCCCACCAAAAAGAGTATAAAAAAAATTCCAACTTAAATGTAAAACTCAGACTACTATAAAAGTGCTATAGGAACAAACCCTGGTCTCTTTGATCTTGATAAGAACCATCAGCTCTGTCAAGGGGTCGATCATCTGCATAAGACACGACATGTGTAGGAAAATCACATACAAGTGTGAGTATAAAAATACTCAATAGCAAGCCCTGAATCCATAAATCATATAACAATGTAAAATATAATCAACACTACAATGTTATATGTATACAATTCATATAACAAGAATATCCAAGTATATTAAAAAAATACACAGAGTCTAATGGTACGTCACAATCGTAGTATGTCAGCCTTGGATTCTAGTTTGAAGGTTCCACAAAGAACATACCTAATAGAATACACTCATGTGTCTTATAGAACTGATGGTTTCTGTTAGATATGTAGTGTTCCTAAGGTCTCCCCATTAGATGTACTCACTGAAGGTATAAAGCAATATGATACAATGATGAGGATTGTAGCCAACTCCTTGGGGTGATATCGACAACGCGGTCTAGATTAAACCTCTAAGTAGAGGATCGGTAATCACATATTATTGGTCATGATGATACCAATAACTCCACTTAGGGTGTGAATATGATTATAGGATATCATTTTGGGCCCCGTAGATGGATTCCAATTACTCCATCCAAGAAGTGTTATTTAAAGGATCATAGTCCTAGGAGCAAGAGACAATTCCATGCTAACCCTAAATGAATTGATATGGGTACCCAATCCTTACGAATATTTTCCACGATATAGATGGAGGTAGATCCAATCCATTTTTAATAAAGTACATGTAACTTAGAAGGGGTTACAGGCCATGTCCCTTGACCCTGGTTTCAACCTATGTAAATGGCTTTTGTCTCATGTCATGTCCATATAGAAGTACATGGCATGTTTGATGCTCATATACAATATTATATTTCAAATACACATATTTTTCCCATGTATGTATAACCATGTACCAATACATAGCTTACCCAATGTACTATGTTCTATGTAATTCATGTGTTTAAGGTACATGGTGTGCTCCAACATGTATACTTCAACTAGTGTCTATGTATCCTATGAGGTACCCACCGAGCCACTGAGGGGAGACCAAATGTTGTGTGACCTGGGTCACACACCTTATGATACATAAAATTCTATGAGACATAATATTCCACATAGGGGGCTCTAAATGGCGTGTTGATCTGACTTAAACATCCTGTCGTGAAAAATATTATAGAATCCCATGTCGGGTTCTATGAATCATCTCTGGTGCTTTATCTTCTAATATATTTTCTCCTCATCTATAAAATGAATGGTTGTCCTCGTATGAGGCACATCATTGATGAATAACATATTTTATTTCTTCAATCCATGCAAAAATGCTTTCAAACTGTGTTCTTCATTATCTGTTGAAGAACACAATAACTGGGTATCAACATGATCTGATCATTTACCACTACCACCATCTCACATCCATTGTATCTTACAGATCTCAAATCTACAATATCATTTTTTGTGCCATGAAAAATGTGTAAACCAACCTGTAATGCCCCAACCCCAGTTACCCAGAGTAGGTGCATTATTACATAACATTGGTATGATCACAAAAGATCAAGTCTCAAAATAACAATTAGTTTAGTAGTCTTGGAAACACTAGATATATTCATAAGTATTTCATTACATCATAAAGTAAAAAAAAATACAACAACATTTTGGCTTCATATCCCCTCATATTATCCCTGCAGGTCATTCATAAATTACTTCTTCATATCCTGGGAAAAATAAATCATTTAAAGGGGTGAGCTCAGATGCTCAGTAAGGATAACAATATAGCGTAAACTTTCATAGATAGGCATAAACATTTAAGGAAATTTATAAATAAAACAAAAGCCTTTTAAACTTGAACTTCAGCATAATATGGAAAAGATAAAATCAAATAATTACATTTACTTATTCACATGGATATTCTACTAGTCGAATAACCACATGCAATATCAATAACCACTTTCATAATGATAGAATGCATAATGCCAGACTATCATAAGCACATATTCAAGGCCTCGTGCCAAGACTACAAATTGTATTTCTTCAAGGCCTTATGCCAAGACACTAGTTTGTCTCATGAGACCTACCGATTCATTAAGGAGATATATCAGCCTCCACCTGGCACTTACTAAGTCCAATGCATTCCTCATATGAAAAGTTTGAAACATAACATACACATTCGTATTAAAACTATGATACGAAATGTCAGTACTTTATCCACAAACTATGAATGGTATAAAATTAGCACATCCACAGTCAAACATAAATCATTCAGTACAATATGGACGATTTTATTGTAATAGATTAACCTCAATCGATAATAATGAAGGATATTGACATAGATGAAAATAATCATCAAAACTATTTGAGAGAAATATCCCCCTTTTTCTTTAAAACATTTAAAAGTCACACTATTTGTAAAGAAGCCATTTAAAAATAGATTTTTGAATCAACGTGTCCCATACCACATTGGAACTTTTAAAAGGAGTTATAATTTTAATACTTTAATGTCCATATAAATAAATATTTAAAATCATTTTTAAAACATGGACATTAATGAGAAATATTTAGAATAATAAAACATTAAATCATTTAAAATGATATTTTATTTAGAGTTCCCAACCAAAAGAGTGAAACTTGAATACAAATAATTAAGGTAATAAAAACATTGTAATATCATGAGAATAAATGGATTCATGATATACTATGTCAAAGTACATTATATACACCTTATAAAAGTGATTTTGTGTATAACAACAAAGGAGTCTCAATTGAATGTAAATAGAGATGAAATCTCTCATAAAGGTTGTATCCTTAGGTTAAGGATAAATCAACGACATAATTATGTGTGAAAAATATAAATACACTCAATATGATTGGATATTCAGTTTAAAACAATCAAAGTAAATTCACACATATTCTTTTAGAAACAACATCAATGAATTTGATGTCTAACTCAACAAATGGAGATTGAGTAAAAATTACTCTTATCAAGTTCATACCGATAACTTGAGAATTTATCAATGGATTGATTATGTGTATCAAAAGTATATCCATATAAAGGGGAGTGGAAATTATGACATAAGAAAATTAATAGTGATTCCACACATAATCTTGGAGTAAAATAATCAATGAAGTATGCGTAAAGCCGAATGAGTGGAAATTGAAATTTTAAATTCCCTTATTGATTTGGTAACTTACGAAACATACACCCATGAAATAAGGGTCATAAAATGATGATTTAAATATCCATAAATTATATTATATTACCCAATAAATACAATCATGTGTAGTACACACACCACATGCAATAAATAAGTGGTGAACAAAGGAAAACTCATGGAATTAAAAGTGAGATAAGAAACCCCTTACTTTGTACTTTTTCTATGGTCGAGGGTATTTTATCCTCCTGTATAATTTTTAAATAATTTTTATTGAATTATACAAGAATAATATGCATTATTATGATATCATGTATGATATTTTAACATTTATTTGTTAATAATATCTTTGTATTATCATCGTTTCGGGTGTTAACTTACTCGTTTTCTTTTATATGTTTTGTTACATAAGTCATGTTTGTTATGTATAGGTTGTATCATATTCATATCCAGAATGAAATAAAGTCCTTAAACAAAATTTTTAACCATTAAATGAGAATTAGTCTTGAATGGATACGATGGAGAATGAATCCCATCACGTTTGTGGAGACGGTAGTCCGTACGTACGCACGAGCGAAAATATCATTCTTTTGATATTAAAATAATATATAATTGGATGTTATATCATATATAAAGAATCATTATCATGTTATATTTATTATTTACATGAATTAAACATCATTATTATACCCATCCAAATAATAATGTTTTTAATAACAATTACACCAGGACGTGGAGACGGTAAGCAGTAGGTACGCACGTATGGTGACATGTCATTAAAAGGATTGATATAATACTTAATATGGTTGTACCATATTTATAATAACATCACAATATATATAATATACTGGAGTTATTATTTTTGAATGATAATAATAAAAAAATAAGAAGTTGAAGAAGAAAGGAACTTGAAATAGAGGGTGAAAACATTACCTCTTCTTCGGGTTCTTCCTTTTGATTTGACCAAAAGGGATCCTTAAGTTGGATTTATGATCAAACTAAGGAATCTATGTTTAAGTTAGGGAAGTTGAGATAGTATTTGGGCAGGGTTTGGCTGAACCAAAATGCCATTAAGGTGTGAATAATTGGTTATAATTTGTGTCCTTTTATAAGGGGGAGGAGGGGCTCTTTAGGAACAACTTAAAGTATTAACTTATAATAAATTCATATTAATTTTATAATGGCTCCAAAGTGGATTATTGAAATTATAAGGTGGGTATGGGTCTAAATACCTTCAACCAATAGATTTTATATAGGTTTCATTCATTATATTAACCTTATCATTTAGTTTTAACTCTTAGTTAATTAGATTGACATTTACCATGTCACTTTGTATTTGTATATTATATTGTTAATAAACATACTACATACATCCGAGAGACCATCAAGTGGTCCATTAATTATACACCTATCATGATATAAGTCCTTTGGCCGAACCTTAGATTTTTAGGAATATAATATCAATTAATAATATAATACTTGTTTTAAAAACTCATTTATGTCAATTTTGACAATATTTAATAATTGATTTTTGTTAAAGTCATAAAAACTTTATTAATTCAAACTAATTTAATTTAAGAAATAATAACATGTCATGTTAACCAATAAATTTTTTTTATGGCATCAAAACATTCAAATTATATTTATTATAACTTTTATAATACCAATTATTTGATTCATTCATTAATAAAGAAAATACTGTATCATTATTGTGTCATAAATAAATTTAATTATTAAATGTCTAATTTTTTTTAAAAAAAATACCATTATGTAGGAAATATTTTTATCTTTATAATGAATAACTATATTCTAAAATATAACCTATATAACCCTATGTAAAAATTGTTTTTCTAAAATATATATGCTTATGTCATTTTTGTATTTACTTTAACTTAATTAATATAAAGTGTCCTTATCACCTACAAGTGGATCCATTGGGTCCTCAAATCGACCCAAAGATGCCCATGGTATGACATGTATAAACCAATAATGTTAGGACACGTTTTAGGGTAATTTATTATTATTATAATATTATTTTGTACCCTTATTTACCGGATTTACCCTTTAACCATGGTAAATAAAATATTTACCGAAGTAATTATTCAAAATGTCTAAAAATAAAAGTTACCTATTTACACAATTTAGACATCCTGATTCAAAATATGGAATCCATTTTTCTAAATTCAAAACATAGAAGTGGAAGAAATTAATTTAAAATTAATTCCTACTTTCATAACAAAAAGGTTGTTTTTAAGAAATAATAACTATCAAAAGATTGTCACTTGTTTATGTATTGTTTAAATTTGAAATTATTTCCAACGACCAACATTGTATTAAATGGTAAAAATATATTCTAAATGTATTTTAAAGCCACTAAAATTCATAATTTTTTACTATTATTTATTTCTATTAAAAAAGTTATTTTTAATTAAAATTTACTGATTTTCACTATTCATCAAAAATTGAATGTTTTCATAAAAATACCAAAAATTCACCCTAAGCTAATTTCGATATTACGAATCCAAAAATGAAGTCCATTTTGAAAGAAAAAATGTATACAATTTCAAAAATTGGGTATTACTATTCATAACGGCTAATTTGATTAGTTGTGGTGTGTGTTAGAACTCGAATTTGCGTACAACACATGCTATTGTATTATTCAAAGAGAAGTGTACCGTGGAAGCTTGGGGTGCTAAATTCTCCCCTCCTTCAATAAACTTCATCCATGCAATTTTTAAAATTAGTCTTGGGAATATAATTTTTAGTCCCACATCAGAAAAAGAGCCGATAAAACTATCAATTTAAAAGAAAGAAAGAGAAGTAAAAAGGTCTCCTGAGATAACCTATACTAGGATTCTATATAGAAAAACATGGATATGAATGATAAACTAAGTGTCAAGTTCTGATGGGAAGGGATCTAAAACATGACCAGGATAAACTTAACAACAAGAAAACCACAAACTTGTGATGGGAAAAATGGTCATTAGTTTCCCAGTAGGAAAAGTAAATGGACAACTTTTTTTGTTTTAAGTTACATTACATAAAGATGAGGAATTCATTTCTATGATTGACTAATAAAATAAAGAGATATACTTAATTTTTAACTAGAGTTTCATTCTTTAATAAATTTTCACCACTAACTCATTATTTTTTTAAAAGATGAGTATTCAAGAAGACTTGGTCACACTGGAAGAGCTAGAATAAAATTCTATATAATCACATGATCCACAAAGGATGAACTATATATTTAACTTTTCTTTAGATATTAACCAAAACCGAAATGGATATTACAAGATCTGTTGATCCCCCAAAAGAATATTCCTTTTGATAAATAAACACTAATCTTAATTTCTAAAATCAATACCCCAAAGTTAAATAAATACCATTCAATAAACAATTTTCCTTAAAATACTTAAATATAATACATACTAATATTGAAACTCAAAACGTAGAATAATTTGGTTATGTAGTCTTCCATGTTAAATTATATATCCAAATGACATCAACTACTCTTAAAGTAACATACTTAATAGTAACTAACCTAATCACATATTCTCTATTATAGGTTAATAATTTCCATAAATAACCCAAATCACTATAAATATAAAATAAAAACGTAGATAAAAAACCTCCATTACTCTTCAAATGAAACCCCATAGTATTCTATTTTCCTTAGGCATGAAGTGTTCCTAACAAAGCGAACATCTTCCAAAATAATATTTATCACTTAATCACCAAATAATTTTCCTATTCTAAGGGTATTCGTTTGATAAGACATAAGAACACAAATCAACTTATTATTCATCAATAAAATAATTTAACTAAAAATAATTAGTCACACTAACCAGGGACTTCACGTAGTCCAGTGGTAGGCGATAAATCCCAATTGCACTTTGGTTGTGGGTTCGATTCCCATAGCTTTTTCTGACGTGACGGGTTGTCACACGGTCTCCGTGTTTTCCTTTTTCAAAAACTATAATTTATAACATTACTAAAATGAGATATGTTCCTCAAAATAACCATAACTTAATTTTAACCAGAAATGCTATCTCATACCTTGCATTTTCATCCCAAAATATAATAACTTGTAATTACATCAAACCCAGTGATCATATAAAACCAAATGGTTATTTATAACTATATCCAGAAGGTAAAAGATAAGACATCCTCAAATATCATTCTCACATGGAAAACTACAGGGTTACAAATACAAGAGAAAATTATTCCAAAGTAATCCAATCAACAAGTAGCACTAATTCTTTTAAATATTTCTCCTACCATTTATTTCCACATAGCTTCTTCTTCGACCAATAAAATATCCTATAGAATAGGGAATTCACTCAGGTAATGGCCAGGTCCCCTACATTTATGGAAAATGACTGTAAATGGATTCTTGGGACCATTTTTATTTTCTTCCATGGTACACTTCATTTTTTCTCGACAATTATTCACTTTATGTCCTTCTTTCCCACACGTAAAGCATTTCTTTATTCCGTTGAGACACTTTCCTAGGTGTATCTTTCCACATTTCCTTCATTATAGAAATTTAGGATTCTTTTTTCCACATTCTCCACTGTTGGAGCTCTTATCATTCATTGTCTTTCTCTTCTTTATTGAGTCCAGGAGTTGGTTAATATATATGTTGTTGATCATATTTTTTGGAAAACTGATTTGGCATGAACACGATATCTTTTACACCTACCAACATCCAATATTGTTGCTCATTTCCACCATTTTTCCACTTTGTACATCATTCTAAAAGTTACTATGTCTTCTTTGGACTCCATCCACTGACTAAAACCAGAAATCATTGTGTGAGTAACAGTAGTCATAAAATCATTTAGAGAATATCATGACACCATATTCTCAATTTGAAACACCTAAGGATTAACCAAGGTCATCTATTCTCATATTATATTAAAATACTTCAAATTCGTTTGTAAATAAAATGTAAATTATCATAAGAAAATCCCCCGGGAGTGTCGTAACCCAGAGTGTAGCAAGTCCCATTGTCGTGCACCAGTTCCCATTCGAGTCTAGCTCAAAGCGGTGTTTTTGGGTTTTACCCATAGTTATATATGTTCCAGAGCCACCTATATCTGCTCATATCTAGACAGGGATGTATTTCTTGGAAAACTCACAAAATCTATACAATACCAAAATTCTAGGAAGTTCTTCTATACTAATCCTTAAAGTCTATCTTAGGGATATGTGCTCTAATCAGAGTTTATCTAAATCTAGTTTCCAAAGCTTGTACTAAACTTCCTCTGATACCAACTATAACACCCCAACCCTAGTTACCCAGAGTCGGTTCATTATTACATAACATTGTCATGATCACAAAATATAAAGTCTCTAAAGACTGATTAGTTTAGTAGTCTTGGAACCACTAGATATATTCATAAGTCTTACATTACATCATAAATTAAAAAAAACTACAACAAAATCTTGTCTTAATATCCCCTAATACTATCCTTGCAGGTTATTCATAAATGACATCTTCAGATCTTGGGAAAAATAAATCATTGAAAGGGGTGAGCTCAGATGCTCAGTAAGGATAACAATATAGCAGAAAATTGCATAGATAATCATAAATATTTAAGGCAGTGTATAACTAAAAAAAGCCTTTTTAACTTGAACTTAAACATAATATGGCAAAGATAAAATGAAATAATTACATTTATTTATTCACATGAATATTCTACTAGTCTAATAACCACATGAAATATCAATAACCACTTTCATAATGATGGAATTCATAATGCTAGACTATCATAACCACATAGTCAAGGCCTCATGCCAAGACTACAAATAAGATTTTGTCAAGGCCTTGTGCCAAGACACTAGTTTGTCTCATGAGACCTATCAATGCATCGAGGAGATATAGCGGGCACCACACATCACTTACTAATTCCAATGCATTCCTCATATAAAAAGTTTGAAACATAACATAAACATTCGTATTAAAACTAGGAAACAAAATGTCAATACTTTATCCACAAACTATGAATGGTATAAAAATTGCACATCCACATTCAAACATAACTCATTCAATACAATATAGAATATTGTATTTTAATATATTAACCTCAATCGATAATAATAAAGGATATTGACATAGATGAAAATAATCATCAAAACTATTTGAGATAAATATCCCCCTTTTTATTGAAAACATTTAAAAGTCACACTATTTGTAAAGAAGCCATTTAAAAATATTTTTTTGAATCAAAGTGTCCCATAACACTTTGATATTTTTAAAAGGAGTTATAATTTTAAAACTTTAATTTCCATATAAATAAATCTTCAAAACCATTTTTAAAACATGGACATTAATGAGAAAGATTTAGAATAATAAATCTTTAAATCATTTAAAATGATATTTTAGTTAGAGTTCCTAACCAAAAGAGTGACAATTGAATACAAATAATTGAGGTAATAAAAACATTGTAATATCATGAGAATAAAGGTATTCATGATATACTATGTCAAAGTACATTATATACACCATATAAAAGTGATTTGGTGTATAATAACAAAGGAGTCTCAATGGAATGTAAATTGAGATGAAATCTCTCATAAATGCCATGTCCTTAGGTTAAGGATAAATCGACGACATAATTATGTGTGAAAAATATAAATACAATCAATATTATTATAAATTAAGTTTAAAATAATCAAAGTACATTCACACATATTATTCTAAAAACAACATCAATGAATTGGATGTTTAACTCAACAAATGGAGATTGAGTAAAAATTACTCTTATCAAGTTCATACCGATGACTTGAGAATTTATCAATGGAGTGATTATTTGTATCAAAAGTATATCCACATAAATGGGAGTTGAAATTATGACATAAGAAAATTAATAGTGATTCCACACATAATATTGGAGTAAAATAATCAATGAAGTATTTATAAAGCCGAATGAGTGGAAATTGAAATTTCAAATTCCCTTATTGATTTGGTAACTTACGAAACATACACCCATGAAAGAAGGATAATACAATGATGATTTAAATATCCATAAATTAAATTATATTACACAATGAATACAATCATGTGTAGTACACACACCACATGCAATAAATAAGTGGTGAACAATAGAAATATCACGGAATTAAAAGTGAGATAAGAAACCCCTTACTTTGTACTTTTTCCTTGGTAGAGGGTAGTTTAGCCTCCATTATAATGTTTAAATAATTTTTATTGAATTTTACAAGAATAATATACATTAATATGATATCATATATGATCTGTTAACATTTCTTTGTTAATAATATCTTAGTATTATCGTCATTTCGGGTGTTTACTTACTCATTTTCTTTTATATGTTTTGTTACATAAGTCGTGTTTGTTATGGATAGGTTGTATATTATTCATATCCAGAATGATATAAAGTCCTTAAATATTATTTTTAATCATTAAATGAGAATTATTATTGAATGGATATGATGGGGATTGAATCTCATCGCGTTCGTGGAGACGGTAGTCCGTACGTACGCACGAGCGACAATATCATTCTTTTTATTTTAAAATAATATATAATTGGATGGAATATCATATATAAAGTATCATTATCATTTTATACTTATTATTTAAATGAATTATACTTCATTATTATACCCATCCAAATAATAATGTTTTGAATAACAATTACACCACGACGTGGAGACGGTAAGCTGTACGTACGCACGTATGGCGACATGTCATTCAAAGGATGGATAGAATTCTGAATATGGTCATACCATATTTATAATAACATCAAAGTATATATAATATACTAGAGTTATTATTTTATAATTTTAATAACAAATAAATAATAAGTTTAAGAAGAAACGAACTTGAAAGAGGGTGGTGAAAACATTACCTCTTCTTCGGGTTCTTCCTTTTGATTTGATCAAAAGGGCTCCTTAGGTTGGATTTATGATCAAAATAAGGCCTATATGTTGAATCAAGGGATGTTTAGAGAGTATTTGGGTAGGGTTTGGCCGATTCAATAGGCTTTAAATGTGTGAATAATTGGTAAGAAGTTGTGTCCTTTTATAAGGGGGGAGGGGCTCTTTTGGAAAAACTTAAAGTATTAATTTATAATAAATTCATATTCGGTTTCTAATGGATCCAATGTAGATTATTAAAAGTCTAAGGTGGGTATGGGTCTAAATACCTTAAAACAATAGATTTTAGGCAGGTTTGGGTCATTATATTAACCTTATATTTTAGTTTTAACTCTTAGTTAATTAGATTGACATTTACCATGTCACTTTGTATTTTTATATTATATAGTTAATAAACATACTATATACATCCAAGCGACCCCAAAGTGGTCCATTAATGACACACCTATCATGATATAAGTCCTTTGGCCTAACGTTATATTTTTATGAATATAATATCAATTAATAATATAATACTTGTTTTAAAAACTCATTTACGTCAATTTTGACAATATTTAATAATTTATTTTTGTTAAAGTCATAAAAACTTTATTAATTCGAAAAAAATTCATTTAAGAAATCATCACATGTCATATTAACCAATAAAATTAGTGGATGGAATAAAAACTTTCAAATTATATTTATTATAACTTTTATAATACCAATTATTTGATTCTTTCATTAATAAGGAAAATATTGCATCATTATTATGTCATAAATAAATTTAATTAGTAAATGTCCAAAAATTATAAATAATATACCATTAACTAGGAAATATTTTTGTCTTTATAATTAATATTTATATTCGAACATATAAAATATATAACCCTGTGTAAAAATTATTTTTCTAAAAGATATTTTCTTATGTCATTTTTGTATTTATTTTAACTTAATTGATATAAAGTGTCCTTATCACCTAAAAGTGGCTCAATGGGGTCCCCAAATCGACTCAAAGATTCCCATGGTCGGACATGTGTCAACCAATAAGGTTAGGACACGTTTTAGGGTAATTTATTATTATTATAATATTATTTTGTACCCTTATTTACCGGATTTACCCTTTAACTATGGTAAATAAAATATTTACCGAAGTAATTATTCAAAATTTCTAAAAATAAAAGTTACCAATATACACAATTTGGAAATCTTGATTCCAAATATGGAATCTATTTTTCAAAATTCAAAACACAAAATTGGCAGAAATTAATTTAAAATTAATTCCTGCTGTCAAAACAAAAAGCATGTTTTTAAGAAATAATAATTATCAAAAGATTGACACTTGTTTGTGTACAGTTTAAATGTAAAATTCCGTCCAAGGAGAAAAATTGTATTAAATGGTAAAAATATATTCTAAATGTACTTTAGAACCACTCAAATTCATAATTTTTCACTATTAATTATTTCAATTAAAAAAGTTATTTTTAATTAAAATTTAGTGATTTTCACTATTCATCAAAAATTGAATGTTTTCAAAAAAATACCAAAAATTCACCCTAAGCTAATTTCAATATTCCAAATCCAAAAATGAAGTCCATTATGAAAGATAATATGTATAAAATTTCAAAAAGTGGGTATTACTATTCATAACGGCTAGTTTGATTGGTTGTGGTGTGTGTTAGAACTCGAAGTTGCGTACAACACACGCTACTATATTATTCAAAGAGAAGCGTACCGTGGAAGCTTGGGGTGTTACATGACCGATCCGTTTTGATATTTCGAACCGAGGGACAAATGAAGAATGACCGTGATGAATGAATAATTGGGGGGATTACAAGGAAACTCAAGAGGAATGGACCTGGATTGATGTTCATTCTGATCTTCATTAATTTCATTTAGAATGAAAATAGAAGATCCATAATAATTAAAAATTATTCTCCTAAAATAAACCCATCCCTCAAATACATACGATCCGTGTGTCAATCCATTGGTCGATTAATCTGTGTACATATTTGGAATTGAGAATGGAGAACGAATCCAAATAAACCATCATCCTACCTCCATTTTAATTGATCGCCGATGAATAACAGGGATACTACATGATTTTTGGAATGATCCTTTTAATATTTTTCACATAAAATATAAATTTATGATATGGTTTTCATTCATCTGTGAGTGAACATATAACTCAATCTCCAACGGCTCTCAAAAGGTACCAAGGTTATTTGTCTAGCCTTATAACTCAATCATAACAACCTATTTGAATACATATCATTTGATGAATGAACGAAACATATAAAATATTTTTATTTAATTATTAAATCAATTTTAGGCCAATGATGACTTTTCCTCAGACGGCCTAAGCCAATAATGGTTAAGTTGTGCATAAGGTAAAACATGTGTTCCAAACTAAATAGTGCCCTCATATTTTTTATTCAATATCCCATTTAGAATTTATTCCACTTTTATAGAAAAACATAATAAGTTTTATATTTTATATATTTAATATATTTTAACCACTTATTCCATACACTCCTGGACTCAGAATTATACACTATCACATCACATGGTCTAGAAAATAATCAATACAATATCCATAAATAAACCCCAGAAAATCTCGTCATTAAATTCTCTCCACCTTGGGGATTTACACCCCACAAAATCCAAAACATGTTATTCAAAAAGATATGTGGGTACTGAGTACGAATCTGATTCTCCTACTCCCATGTTCTCTCCTAGAGATTCATGTGCTGCCATCGGACATGCATTGAAGGAATCTCTCACTCACATAGGATTTTGTCCTACCAATCATTGATCCCTAACTAGTAGTCATCAAATTTATCTCTATTCTCAATATTTAGATCACCCAAGTTAATAATGTGATATTGTTTTTTCATGTATCTCATAAACTATGAAACTTGGAAGATGTCATGAACTAGGTCTAACTACGGATGTAGAGATAAGTGGTACACCACCTTGAAAACTCTACACTATATCTAGAAAAGTCCAATTCATATTTTTGATAACTTTATACCCCATACAAATATCTATAACCCATGTCAAGGTGAAACCCATAGGTACACATGGTCTCCTTCCTGAAACTCCAAATTCCTCCATTGTCTATCCACATAAAACATCTGATGGATCTTCACAGTCGTCATCCACTCATAGATGATATACACCTTCAGGGTAGTTTCTCACACCAACTTTGGGCCCATGAGTGTCGACTATCTAGGGTCTATCCAATATAATGGTGATGTATTGGGTCACCGGTATAAATCCTCAAATGGTGTCATACCAATTGTTGGATGTTAGCTTTTTTATATGAATCATCCACCAGTTTTAGGGGATCCTCCCAACTACGACCAAATTCAACCATGTATGCCCCCAACATGTTCTACAAAAAATGAATCATCTTCTCTATTTGTCAATCATTTTGGGGATGAAATTCTATTCTCAAGTGTAATTGATTCCCAAATTCCCCATGTAACCCTTTCCATAACAAGGATGTGAATAAAACATCATAGTTAGAAATGATAGTCGATGGAATTCCATTTAGTGGAACAATCACTTTCAGGTAGTGGAATCTCAATATCTCTACTAAAATATCCTCCAGAATTTCTATGATGTGTACCAATATGGTGAGTCATTATGTGATCACTCAGATGGAATCTTGTTCCCTGGATGTATGTGGTATGTTTTACATAGGTTCCCTATAAATCTCATCCCCCTTCCACTCTAGTAGCTCAAGGGGTTGACCTAGGCCCACTAGAACATGGTTCTCAACCATTACTTTCAAACAAGTAAGGCATAAATAGAAAAACTTGTGGACTCCATTATTCACTCTTGGCCACCAAAAATAACATTGGAGGTCTTGGTACATATGTTACACATGTAGACGAACTTCGAAATGATATGTTAGAAATTATCTCGGAGCCTCCTACCGCAATTTCACTGGTACCGTCTTGCATCCTCTTAAAAGAACAAAAATTTTCCCACCTTGAGAAAATCCATCTGGAGATTTTATAGTGGATATCTTATTACGTAGGGTCTTATAGTATATATCCCCTAGTTATGCCCTCAAAATCGTTGCAAGATTGAAGGGGTGAAAACCATTGAATGGAGTTTTGTTGCTCCATTTCCATCCAAAATGGAAAATTTTAACATGGCCAACTACTCTGACACCTCGTTTAGGAACTGTGAACAAGATATCATTCTGAGAGAAATTACTACCTTGTTCACCGTAATAGGAGTACCAAAACGTTGGAAGTAATAATCCTAGAGGAACTCTAGCCATCACATTTGTATCAATTTATGATTTTTCTAAGAGAAAATCTACTTGAGAATATTGTGGTCTGAATAGATGATAAATCGCACACCCATTAGATTGTGTCACCACATCATTATTGTGCAGGCTACCACAGTTATCTCAAGATTGTGGGACACATAGTTCTCCTCATGTGGTCTCAATTGACAAAAACCATAGGAAATCACCACTTGCCTCAAAATTAGAACACAACCAAGAAAAATTCCTAATGTATCATAGATCTCTACATACTCAACACTATCCTGTTTCAATATCAATATCATCAATGATGTCAAAATCTACCTCAATGGTGGAAATTCATATTGGAACCTTTCTATCCAAACAAAATGATGCCCCATTCAAGTCAATGTTTTCATGGTTGCTTATATTTTTGAGAAATAAGGTATAAATCATTTATAATAGCCTTCCAACCCAATAAATATCTTCACCTCTAACACTCTCTTGGGTGTCTCCCAAGAAAATACTACCCCAAACTTGGCTGAGCCCACTTCCAAACTATCTGTGGAAATAACATGTCCTAGAGTGTGGACTGCCAAAATATAGTTATAAAATTTTGAGAGATTTCCATAATGATATTTATTTCATAGTATGTCTATAACTATCTTAAAGTGTCTCGGGTGATCCTTCTCGGATTCTAAGTACACAAGGATATCATCGACGAAGAATACCAAGAAATAGTCTATGAAGGCATGAAAAATCTAGTTAATGAGCCCCATGAACACTTTAGGGGAATTATTTATGGAAAATGGAACCACCAAGTACTCATAGTGGTTATAGCAGCATCATAATGTCATATTTGTCATATCTTCATATTGTACTAGCATCTGGTGAAATCCTAACCTGAGGTCAATCGTTGAGAATAATAAAGCCCATATAAAATCATTAAAGAGGTCAGAGATACTCTGTAGTGGAAAATTTATCTTCATAGTCAACCTGTTATATCACCAGTAGTCAAGAAATAGGCTCAATATCACATTTTTATTCTTGAAAAAAACTCAACCTACATGGGATGAAACATTAGGTCCAACAAATACCTTTCTTGACAATTCCTCCAACTATACGGTTAGCTTTTGAATCTCTATGGGATCCATATAATATGGTGGCATATATATCTATGTACTCCCATGGTGTAGATAAATGCATAAGTCAATCTATTTGTTGGTAGGTAAACATAGAACATCCTTTGGGAAAATGTCTTCATACTCTACCTCCACTACTAGAAACTAAAAACACATAACATCCACTACACTAAGGGTAAATCTAGCCAACTGGTGGGTAATCAGCTGCACCCTCTTATATTTCAGTCCATCATATGATTCTAGGGTTTTCCTTTCACTGAGAAAGGGGAACCTGGTCACATTACTATGGACACAATACATATTCCTCTAGAAATTTTCAATGTGGGAATGAAACATGGATAAAAAATCTTTGACTAAGATGATTTTGTAAGGCCTCATTTCTTCTACAAAGAGATGCCAACTAAAAATCTCATCTCCAATAATCATGGCACACTGTCAGCACAAGTGTGTGATTGTTAAGTATTCTCTCGATGGAGTCTCTGTGTGTAAGGGTTGATATAGTGACCCAAACCTTTCTCATATATCATTACATGATTTAAGGATAATTATACATAAGATTACAAGCCAAGGATCAATAAGTCTATTGTCTTGGAAGAAAAGGTTTATAAAACATAAAACATGGGGATAAAGAAAAATTTCTTTATTTAATCTCCATAAATAGCTCTTAACTTCCTTTGAGCCCTTACATCTGCATTGGGTACCCCAGGGGAACACATGAACAATGGGATGAGCTGAAAAGCCTAGTAAGGGAAATAACATTAGGACACATCTTATGCACATGAGTTAGGAGGCATGACATAATGATAACAGAGCATGGAACATAGGAAATCATATAATATAAGCATGGGATCATATAATCATGGAATAATATAAAATTTGTAGAATCATAATACATTCCTTTAGAACAGGTAAGGCTATCCACTAATTTTGTTCCCCATTTTAGTACGTATCAAGGATAGCCAACAATCCCGTTTCACATCGCATCTCATGAGGCTTAACATTACCCAATGAATTGGAGCGCAATCTGGGCGCACCCATCTCAAAATTTTCCTGGATATTTGGGCCACAGAAATATTATTACAACATAAATATTCTTCCCCAATAAATAATCATACATAATCAACCATACAAAAACATAAGAGCACCCATGGAAATAATTGGTTTCCACAATCCTAACAAAAAGCCTAACCAATGAGAGTATCATGAAAGTGTCCATGAAAGAAAGGGATTAGAACACAAATGGACGTTAATAGGGTAAAATAGTCTTATAACATGGTATCTTATGTCAAACAGAAGTGAAAACATATAAATAATGTATTTGAGAAACATTAGCATCAAAACATTTTTTTGCGGTTTTAAGAAAAATACTATAGAGATTTTAAAATAGAAAAGAAGAAAATAATTAATATAAAACCAGGATTGAACCAAGAAGGTTTTCATAATAAAATTATATATTTTATAAATACAATGGTGGATTAAATCATAGGATAGAGTACACTTGAAATTGGGTAAAATTTTGGGAAGTTCCATTAAAACGAGTGTTCTTATTGGGAAGTATCGAGGAGGGATCCAATTAAAAGCATGTATATCCCTGAAAGAAAATGAGAGATGGATGTTGGAACATTATTTTATATCATATAAAAATAATTTATAAGTTTTACATAAAAATAAAATACAACTATATCTTGGTAAAAATAATGATAGAGCAACCCGAAGGATTAAAGGATGTTTGGGTAGAATCCATTATGGTTTATCGGCTTGGTATCGGGTGTAACTAAGATAAATTTATGAGAGAGAACAGGGGTTTGTAATCACTTATAAATAATGAAGGAAGTATGGGGGAGGTGCATTAACATACCCCATCATTTTATATTATAAATAAAAAGTCATAGCATAGAGGATAGTCTTGATTAAGAGTGAAATAGAGAGGATCCCTTTCCATAAATTCATTGGTGTTCTCCACTTGTTATTAGAGACCTGAATAAACAAATTAGGATTATTAATTCATAAGTAAATAACCAATTTTATAAGTAATTGATTTATAATAACCCTTTTTAGTTCATTCAATGTCTTTTTTATTAGTTATAAGGTTCAATATCATTGTTCGAGCGCGTTTGTTTACTTGGTTTTAAAATATCGGTTCACTTATTTTCAACTTTGGATAAACATGAATGATTAAAGTGGTTTTCCAGAAATGAATTTATATGCTATTAGTGAACATCCGATGGTTATATGGTTTTAAATTTAATTTGGTTACATAGATTTATGTTGAACTTTTATATAGAACCATAATGACAACCGTTTTTTTTATCGGTGGATTTGATTACAAAGAACATGTTTTGATTTATAACTTAATACCATTTGTCGAAAAGGATTACATAACTAAAAATTGGATATATTACATATATAACAATCTGGTTCAACCATAACACAAATGGTTTCATGAACATTTTTAATGATTATAATATAAATTGATATATTTTTTCCTTGAATGTGCTAAATCAGCATATCTCAAATGGTGCTTTCATTTCTTTCAAATAAAGGATGGGGAAAGGAGATAAGATAATAAAATATCCCATTAGAATGAAAATATTTTAGTACAAGTATGTTACTTGATTTATCATACTAATATAGTGAATGGAGGTGAGGGAAGAAACAAAAAGAGAATAACTTAAAAGAAATGAAGGAATTTGAATGATGATTTTACCTCTTGAGACTTCCTCCTTTGAGAACCTCTTATGGGGAGAGGATTTGGTATTTTGATCAGGCTTGGAGCTTTTGGACATGGGGGAGGTTCTTGGGGAGATATTTGGGCAGAATATTGGCAACGCACAAGGCTTGAGAGGAGTGAAGAGAAGAGGGAGTGAGTGGGGGTTTATAGTGGAGAAGAGAGGGGATTTCTCAATATAAAATTCCTTAATTTATTATTTCCCCAAAACACAAGGAATAATGAGTATTCCATGACCAAGAACTATAATTTTATCATGTTATCTCGAACCAATTGGTCTTACATCATCAGAACATCATCAATGACACAAAAAATCCATTATTTAGCAGTTATCATAAATTATCACATTTTAGTATTCATAAAAAATTCAAATATTTCAGAAAAATCCAAAATAAAATAATCCTTACCCTTCTTCAACATGCAGAATCCAAAAATGAAGTCCATTTTTCGAAAATAATTTTCCAAATATAATTATTTTAATATTTAATTAAAATCATAATATATTATCAAAAACTATTTTTAAAACATTTATTTACATATTCTAAAATATATGTATATCATATTTTCAACTTGAATATTACTTTTTATACTATCATGGTTAGGGATACTATTCATTAGGGTATATCACTATTCATAAGGGTATGTTACTATTCATAAGGGTATGTTACTATTCACCAAAAATTAAGTTTTTCTTATCGGACTCCAAAAAACATACCGATTGCAGCCATGTATGTCAAATTTTCAAAATTCAAAATAAAAAAGTGAACAAATTTGTTAAAAGGTCACTCAGTACTTATTAGTTCATTATGTTGTGTTTTTGTGTGATTTTATGACATATTTATAAGAAAAGAATTTCCTTTGAAAAACATTGGGCCTTTACACTCTTACCCCCATATGAAATTTCTACCTCAAAATTTCTTTTTACATTCTAAGACACAAATAGGTATGGGTACTTTTCCTTCATTACTTCCTCCAGTTCCAATGTTTCCTCTTCATACTTATGGTTTTTCCATAGTACCTTGACCAAATGATTATTCATGTTGTGTATAGAATTATCTCTACGATCCAAGATCTTCATTGGATGCTCCTCATAGGAATGATCATCCTCCAAATATACCACCTCTAAAAAGAGTACATGTGAAGGGTCTGTTATGTACTTCCTTAGAAGGGATACATGAAAGACATCATGTACTCTCGACATGGTGGGTGGAAGTTCCAGTCGATAAGACATAGCTCCGACTCGATCAAGGATTTTGAAGGGTACTATGTACCTAGGATTTAACTTCTCTTTCTTTCCAAACCTCGTCACATTCTTCCACAGAGATATGCATAGAAATACCATGTCTCTAACTTTGAAATCAAGGTCTCTTCGATGGTTATCTTCATAACTCTTTTGTCAACTTTGTGATACCTTGATATGATGTTGAATGTTTTCCACCTTCTCTACCAGTTCTTCAACTATTTCAGGTCTTAGCAGCTTATGCTCACTGACTTCATCCCAACACACCGGTGTTCTACAGCTTTTCCAATAAAGGGCTTCATATGGTACCATTAGGATGCTCGAGTGGAAACTGTAGTTGTAGGAGAATTCGACCAATGGAAGAAGGTGGTCTCATCCTCCTTTGAATTCCATAGAACATGCTATCAACATGTTTTCTGGTGTCTGAATAGTCCGCTCAGATTGGCCATCAGTTTGAGGATTATATGTCGTACTAAAGTTCAGTTCAGTGCATAGAGCATGTTGAAGAATTTTCCAGAACTTCAAGGTGAATCTTGGATCACGATCAGATACAATAGAAAGTGGTACTCCATGCAACCTTACCACATTTCTGAATATCCGTGCATGTTGATCCAATGAGAAGTCCTCTAAAATCGTGATAAAGTGAGTTGTCTTTGTAAGACGATCCACGATGACCTATATAACATTGTTTCCTCTGGTTGTCCTTAGAAGTTGAGTGATAAATTCCATGGTAATTTTCTCCCACTTCTATACTGGTATGGGTAGTGGTTTCATCATCCCCTTTGTCTTTTGTCTCTCAGCCTTCACTTTCTGATATACCAGGCACTTTTATATATATTCAACAATCTCTCATTTCATATTGTCCCACCAAATGTTTTCTAAGAGATCTCGATACATCATTGAGATCCCTAGGTGGATAGATAAGGTTTAGCTGTGTACATCATTTAACAGCTCTATCTTTATCTCTGGATCGGATGGTACACATAATCGTGTCCCAAGTATTACAACTCCTTCCTCGTCAATTTTGAAATCAAAGGATTCCCCATTTTTAAAAACTTCTACCCTTTTCTGAATTTCCACATCTTTTATTTGAGTACCCTTTATTTTCTCCAAGCGGGGTGGTTGAGAAATCATTTGAGAAAAGATTTATGATGTTCATACCTTAATGATTCCCATGTCTATCCTTTTAAAATATAATAAGATCATATCCTTTTCAATTCTCGTCATAGATAAAGATGTTGGATCATTTCTATATAGAGTATTCACCACCTTGTTTCCCTTACTGGGATGGTAGTGGAAGGAGCAGTCATAATCCATGATGAGATCTATCCTTCTTTGTGGGTCTATACTAATCACTTTCTATGTGAATATATATTTGAGACTCTTGTGGTTAGTATATATCTCACACTTCTCCCCATAGTGATAATTTCGCTAGGTTTTCAACACAAAAATCACTACCCAACAACTAATCATGCATAGGATAGTTTTAATCATGGATTTTCAACTACCTTGGGACATAAGCTATCACTTTATCATTTTCCATCAGTAAATATCCTAATCCATACTTTGAATCATCACCGTACACCACAAATAGTTCTCCACCTACAAGGAGTTTGAGTACAGGTGCAGTGATAATCCTCTTTTTCCACTCCTTGAAACTATTTTCACATTCCTATGTCCAAACAAACTTTAATCCCTTCTGTGTCAGCATTATCATTTGGTTTTATAGTCATGAAAAGTTCTTCACAAATCATTGATAATGCCCAGATAGACCCAAAAAGATATGGATCTTCACTACAGAAGTTGGCTTGGGCCACTCTTCAATTTCCTTTTTCTTGGAAGGGTCCACGGATATTCCTTTACTGGTGATAACATGCCCAAAAAATGATACTTCCTCTATCCAGAACACACATTTAATATATTTTTCATACAACTTCTCCCTTCGCACTATCTTTAACACAGTTTTCAAATTCTCTTCATGTTCTTCCTCACTCTTGGAGTATATCAAAATATCATCAATAAATACTACCAAAATTTTTTTGAGGTAATCTCTAAAGAATCTATTCATTAAAAAAATCAAAATTGTTGGAGAATTAGTGGGTCTGATAGGAATCACTATGAACTCATAGTTTCCATACCTTGTTTGAAAGACAGTCTTGGGAATATCATCCTTCCTAACATTTAATTTGTGACATCCCGACCGAAGGTCCACCTTATAGAAAGAACTGGCCCCATGAAGCTGATCTAACAAGTCATCTACCCATGGTAGATGATACTTGTTCTTTATCATGATTTTATTGATCTCATGATAATAAATTAAAAGTCACATTGATGCATCTTTCTTATTGATGAAGAGGACTGGAGCACCCCACGGGGTAGCACTCGGGCGTATAAAACCCTTCTCTATATTATATTGTAACTACTTTTTAAGTTCTTCTAGCTCTACGGTGGATATTCTGTAAGGTATTTTTGATATGGGTAAAGATCTAGGAATAAGTTCAATTAAGAAGTCAACCTCTCAGTCAGGAGGAAGACCAGGCAACTCTTCAGAGAATACATCAGTGTAATCCCATCAAGAATGATTCTCTCCTTTGTCTCAATAATTTGTGCTAGATATGCCTTATCACATGGAAACAATATCCACACTGGAGATGAGGATTCTAGAGGAGATCCATCTTCCTCCTTACACATGTAAAAAATTTGATGATGCTTCAGTATGTAAAAATTGTTATCTTTTTCCCGACAGTTGATGTTGGCTTTGTAGAAAGATATCTAATCCTTTCCCAAGATAGTGTCGATCTCCACTAAATGAAGTATTACGAGATTTTATGGGAGGTTCAATCCTCAGATGTTAACCGGGGAGGAGTTATAAACCACAGATGAAAGAATTTCCCCATTCATTATTCTCATAGAAAACTTTTACTCCAAATTTTGAGGTAGTGTTCGAATAGTTCTAATAAACATACAAGATATGAAAGAATGTGTAGATCCAGAATCAAATAGTATGTCTACTATTATTGAATGAATAACAAGTGTACCTATCACCACATTGTTTTCTGGCTCCACCTTAGCAGTAGTGACAGAATAATCCCTTCCTTGTTGCGTTGGAGTTTTTTGTTTACTGCCTCCGACAACCCTCAGCTTAGGGAAATCTTTCGCATAATGCAGATTCTCCTTACTATGGTAACATTGAACTGTTGGTTGAGTGTTGATCTAAACCATATTTTCTTCTTCAATATTAGCGATATTTTTCTAATCCCTTCGGTATTTCTTGGATATATGACCAAACATTACACATTTGAATCAATTCTTGGTTTCCTTCAGATAGTTACCATGATGCTTCCTCCCATAAATTTTGCAAGGGGAAAAGTCAGGCATCATTCCATCATGTGATTTGTTTTGATGAACTACCCATGGTGTTATCTATTTTCTTCTTCTTGTCACTGGGCCCACGAGACCACTAAGAGTATCCAATATCTATTTCAACCTTGAGGGAACAACAAAAAATGACCTCAGAACTGACAAAGTATCCATTCTCCAATGATTTTTTTAGACTCGTCTTTAGTCCTCTAATGAAGTGATCCAACTTGCTTTCAATGTTCATGACAATGCTGATGGTGTACCTTACAAGCCTTGAAAGTTTACTTCATATGCCCTGATGGACTCATCTTCCTTCTGCTTGAGTCTGAGGTACTCTCTTTCCATCTTGAGATGGAGGGTTCGAGGAAAATATTTACTGAAAAAGATCCTCTTGAATTCCTCCCAATCCATGGAATCAATTTCCTCTTCGAACATTATATTCTTGATCAGTGTCCACCACTGATCAGCTTCCCCAACAAAACTATATGCCATAAAGAAAACTTTCTCTTCTTCTGAGCACTGAAGGAAAGAGAATATATTTTCAATGGAGTTAATCCATTGTTCCACAAGTAGGGGATCAGAATATCCACTAAACAAGGGAGGCATTTCCCGTATGAATGATCCTACGGTAACTTTCACTTTCCTTGGAGAAGGAGGGCGTTCCACATGATTCGAGTTATTATTCATAACTCGATCCAGTTGAGAAAGTACTATCATGAATGTTTGAGCACCCACTCCTGTCATGTCAGGAAAATCCTTAGGGAATTCTTCACCTTGCCTATCATATTGGTTTTTTGAATGTATTCTTCTATTTCCAGCCATTAACTAAGAAAACTAATCTGTGATTAGAGGTCTTTAATACTTAGATATTAAGAATAAAAATGAAAACATTGAACATAAAAGGATAAACATATAAATAATAATTATATTCTAACTTGTGATTCCTTAGGTTTATATCTAGGTTATGCTCGATCTATTTCTTAACATATATTCCTATGGGATTTTTTCCCTTATTAATGGTTTGTAATAAGCTCTTGAATCTACCAAATCATATCCCTCAGGATTGTTGTAACCAAGAGTGCATCAAGGCCTTTTGTCCTGTACCAAGATACCCTAGGTCAAGCTCGAAACTCCTTGTTGGATTTTTCACTCCTAGGTACATCTGGGCCAGATCCTCCTCTACCTACTCTGTAACGCCCCGACCATAGTTACCCAGAGTCGGTGCATTATTACATAACATTGGCATGATCACAAGAAAGATCAAATCTCGAAAGACCGATTGGTTTACTAGCCTTGGAAACACTATATATATTCATAAGTTTTACATTACATCATAAAGTGAAAAACTACTACGACAACATAATGTCCCCATAGTCCACACTATTATCCCCTCATAATATCCCTGCAGGTCATTCATAACTTACTTCTTCACATCCTGGGAAAAATAAAACATAGAAAAGGGGTGAGCTCAAATGCCCAGTAAGGATAACAATATAGCGGAACATTCAAAAATAAGCATAAATATTTAAGGCAATGCATTAATAAAACAAAAGCCTTTTAAACTTGAACTTCAACATAGTATGGCAAAAGTAAAATGAAATAATTCCATTCATTTGTTCACATAGATATTCTACTAATATAATAATCACATGCAATATCAATAACCACTTTCATAATGTTGTAATGCATAATTCTAAACTTTAATTTCTTTGTCAAGGCCTCGTCCCAAGACCTTGGGGCTATCTGTAACCGGAACCCAACCCGGAGTGCCTCTAATAACCGGACACCAACCCGGAGTGCCTCTAATAACCGAACACCAACCCGGAGTTCCTCTAATAACCGGAGACCAAACTGGAGGGCTTACTTTTACCGGTCCCCAACCCGGAACATACTTGTCTAACACATTCATCTGAATAAAATGTTGAAATATAACATAAACATTCGGATTAAAAATAACTTATGAAATGTCAATACTTAAAAAAACCATGAGTGACATAAGAATAGCTTATCCACAGTCAAAAATATCACAAAACCTTCAATACAATATAGAAGTTTTGAATCATAATAAATCAACTTCAAATAAGCTTAACAGCCATCAAAGGATGTTGACATAGATGAAATCAAAACTATTTTAGAGAAATATCTCTTTTTTTGAAATCATTTTAAAAGTAACATAATTATAATACATTCAATTTGAAAACATTCTTATAAGCTTGTAAGGGAAGCTTTGACGATTGTATAACGGCGGTAAATAGACGCACCCGCCGTATAAGTTAAAAAACATTCTTACCTTAAATTTGTCGAAAAGGTTAAAAGTGACTTGTTTGGAAAATGACGGAAAGATTCCTTTAGAAACACATAAGGGTATAAATGACTTTAACCCATATTCTTGTAAATAGTAAAAATGTTTTGAAATACATTATTAAGAAACATGGATGTGGATGATAAAGAGCTCCCAGTAGATTATTACGTATAAACAACCCCGAATAATGAAGAGATTGTGAAATAACCCTTACCAATTTGGTAACTTATGAAACATACAACCCATGAAATAGGTATCATACAATGAATATGTAAATACACATAAATTAGAGTGTATTACACAAATAATATAATTATGGTCAGTACATACACCACACAAAAGGTAATGTTGGCAATATGGCATGAATCTCACGTGAATAAGGAGTGAGATGAAAACCCCTTACCTTGTACTTTTCCTTGGTTGGGTTAGGTTAACCTCCTGTATAATGGTGAAATAATTGTTATTAAATTATACAAGAATCATATACATTAATATGATATCATATATGATCTTTTAATATTGATTTGATAATAATATCTTAGTATTATCGTTGTTTCGGGGGTTAACTTACTTGTTTTCTTTTATATGTTTTGTTACATAAGACATGTTTGTTATGGATAGGTTGTATATTATTCATATCTGGAATTATATCAAGTCCTTAAACATCATTTTTAAATCATCAAATGATAATTATACTTTAATGGATACGATGGAGAATGAATCTCATCGCGTTCGTGGAGACGGTAGTCCGTATGTACGCACGAGCGACAATATCATTCTTTTGATATTAAAATAATATATAAATGGATGGTATATCATATATACAGAATTATTAACGTGTCATATTTAATATTTACATGAGTTACACATCATTATTATACCCATCCAAATAATAATATATTGAATAACAATTACACCACGACGTGGAGACGGTAAGCTGTACGTACGCACGTATGGTGACATGTTATTCAAAGGGTGGATAGAATACTGAATATGGTTGTACCATATTTATAATAACATCACAGTATATTTTAGATACTGGAGTTATTATTTTATAATGGTAATAACAAAGAAAGAAGAAGTGGAAGAAGAAAGGAACTTGAAAAGGGGTGGTGAAAACATTACCTCTTCTTCCGGTTCTTCCATTTGATTTGATCAAAAGGGCTCCTTAGGTTGGCTTTCTGATCAAACTAAGGCCTCTATGTTGTAGTGAGTGAAGTTGGGAGAGTATTTGGGTAGAGTTTGGCCGAACCAAAAGGCTTTGAAGGTGTGAAGAAATGAGAAGGAGGAGTTCCCTTTTATAAGAGGGGTGAGGGGCACCTTTGGAAAAGCTAGAAATATTAATTTATAATAAATTCATATTCGGTTTCTAATGGCTCAAAAGTTTATTATTTAAATTTTAAGGTGGTTATAGGTCAAAAACCACTCATCCAATAGAATTTAGACAGATTTGGGTCATTATATTAACCTTATCTTTAAGTATTAACTCTAAGTTAATTAGTTTCACTTTTACAATGTCTCTTAGTATTTTTATATTATATGGTTAATAAACGTACCATATACATCCAAACGACCCCAAATTGGTACATTAATGATGAAACTATCATGATATAAGTCTCTTGGACGAACATTATATTTTTAGGAATTTAATATCAATTAATAATATAATATTTGTTTTAAGAACTCTGTTATGTCAATTTTGACACTATTCAATAGTTGATTTTTTTGAAACTCATAACAGATTGATTAATTCAAACAAAGTCAATTAAATCAATAATAATATATAATATTATCCTATAAAATTAGTTTAATTCATTAAAAGTTTCATATTATATTTATTTGGGAATTTATAATATCAATTATTTTAATTTTTCACTATTATAGTAATTACTTCATCATCATTGTGTCATAAATAAATTATATTATTTAATGTCTAAAAATTATAAATAAAATATCATTATGTAGGAAATATTTTTATATTTCTAATTAATATTTATAATCCAAAATCCAACATATATAACCCTACGTAAAAATTGTTTTTCTAAAAGATATATGCTTGTGTCATTTTTGTATTCATTTTAACTTAATTAAAATAAAGTGTCCCTATCACCTACAAGTGGCACCATGGGGTCCCAAAATCGACCCAAAGATGAATATGGTCGAACATGTATCAACCAATAATTCTAGGACACGTTTTAGGGTAATTTATTATTATTATAATATTATTTTTTTAACCCTTATTTACCGGATTTACCCTTAACCATGGTAAATAAAATATTTACCGCAGTAATTATTCAAAATGTCTAAAAATAAAAGTTATCTATTTTCACAATTTGAACATCCTGATTCCAAATATGGAATCCATTTTTCTAAATTCAAAATACATAAGTGGCAGAAATTAATTTAAAATTAATTCCCGCTGCCAAAACAAAAAGCATGTTTTTTAGAGATAATAACTATGAAAAGATTGACACTTGTTTATGTTCGGTTTAATTGTAAAATTATGTCCAATGAACAAAATTATATTAAATGGTAAAAATATATTCAAAATATACTTTAAAACCACTCAAATTAATAATTTATCACTATTAATTATTTTGATTAAAAAAAGGTTTTTTTAATTAAAATTTAATAATTTTCACTATTCATCAAATTATGAAAGTTATCCGAAAAGTACCAAAATTTAACCTTAGGCTAAATTCGATACTACGAATCCAAAAATGATGTCCATTTTGAGAGATAAAATTTCTAAAATTTTAAAACTTAGGTATTACTATTCATAACGGCTAGTTTGATTGGTTGTGGTGTGTTAGAACTCGAAGTTGCATACAACACACACTACTATATTATTCAAAGAAAAGCATACCGTGGAAGCTTGGGATATTTCATTTTAAATTTTTTGATGTCCCCCATTTAGTAAAAAAGTTTAAAATATTGTATTTAAAAATTTTTCACTATTAAAAGTTGATAAAAGTGCAATACTGAAAATGAATTTTGCTCTTACATTATGTCTAAGAAACTCATAATATGGATTCTAAAATTATAAGGATTATATAAAGTTTAAAATTTAGTTAATATTATTCATAACCTCATTTGAACGGCTTTTTTGGTAAGTCATGGTGTGATTGAACTCGGTGTTGCGTGTAGTGCAAGTTATTGTAATATTTTGAAGAAATAACACACTATGAAATCTTGGGGTGTTACATACTCGTATCCAAACAGGGATGTATTTTCTTGATAAACCAGTTACACAATACTCACAAAAATTTAATACTATTTTCTTATACTTAGTCTCATCCTTACGGTTCTCACTAAGTTGCTCTATTCCAAATCTCCAAAAATAACTAGAACATCCTTTGATACCAACTATTGTGACCCAAACCTTCCTCATATATAATTACATTATTTAAGCATAATTATAAATCAGAGTACATGCCAAGGATCATTAAGGCTAGTGTATTGGAAGACTGGGTACATAAAACATAAAACATGGGGCTAAAAAAATTCTTTATTTAAATCTTCATAAAGAGATCCTAACTTTCTTTGATCCCTTACATCTTCATAGGGTACCCTGTGGAACACATGAACAAACAGAAGAGCAAAAAAACCCAGTAAGGGAAAGAACATAAGGATACATCTTAAGGACATGAGTTAGTAGGATTGACATAATGATAAAAAGGAATAGAGCATATGAAATAATATCATATAATCAAGGGATCATATAATCATGGAATTATATAAATTTGGTAGAATCATAACACATTTCTTTAGTATGGTTCAAAGTTAACCACCAATCCTGTTTCCCATTTTAGAATGGGTCAAGGCTGACCACCTATCCTGTTTCACATTGCATCTCATGAGGCTTAAATTTACCCAATGCATTGGAGCGCTATCTGGGTGCACCCATCTCAAAATTTTCATGAATATTCTTGACACATACCTATTCTTACCAAATAAATATACTTTCCACATAAATAATCATACATAATAAAACATACATAAACATAAGTGAACCCATGGAAAGAATTGGGTACCAAAATCATGAAATAAAGCATAACCAACAAGTATATCATGAAAGTGTCCATGAAAGAAATGTATTAGAACATAAATGGACGTTAATAGGGTAAAATATTCTTATAACATGGTATGTGATGTCAAAAAGAAGTTAAAACATATAAATAATGTATTTGAGAAACATTAGCATCAAAACATTTTTGTGCGGTTTTAAGAAAAATACAATAGAGATTTTAAAGTAGAAAATAGGATAGTATTTTATATAAAACCAGGATTTAACCAATAAGGTTTTCATAATTAAAAATAAATATTTGATAAATAAAATGGTGGTTTAAAACATATGATAGAGTGCACTTGAAATTGGGTAAAATTTTGGGAAGTTCCCTTAAAACGAGTGTGCTTATTGGGAATTGTCGAGGAGGGATTCACATAAAAGCATGTATATCCACGAAAGAGAATGAGTGATGGATCTTGGAACATGGATTTAGATCATATAAATAAAATTTATAAGTTTTAAAAAAAAATATAATACCACTACATCTTGGTAAAATGAAAGATAGATCAACTCGAAGGAATAAAAGAAGTTCGGGTAGAATTCATTACGATTTATCGGCATGGTATCAGGTGTAACTAGAGGGATTGATGATACATAAAAGGGGTTTATAATCAATTATAAATAAATATTTGAGTAGGGAAAGGTGAATTAAAATACCCCATAATTTTATATTACACATAAAAAGTCATAGCATAGAGGACAACCTTGATTAAGAGTGAAATAGAGAGGATCCCTTACCTTAAACCTGTTGGTGTTCTCCACTTGTTATTAGAGACCAAAATAAACAAATTAGGATTATTAATTAATAATTCCAGAACCTATTCTATATTTAATTGATTTATTAAAAACCTTTTTAGTTCATAAAAGGACTTTTTGATAATTTATAAGTTTCAGTTTCAGTGTTCGGGCTCGTTTTTTAACTTGGTTTTAAAAGATCGGTTCACTTATATTAAAGTTCGGATAAACATGAAAGATGGAAGTGGTTGTATTGAAATTAATTTATATGCTATTATTTATAATCTAGGGGATTACATGGTTTTTAATTTAATTTATTTACTTATATTGAATTTGAACTATTATATAAAACCATAGTGACAACTGTTTTTGTTAATCGGTGGATTTGATTACAAAGAACATGTTTTTCTTTATAACATAATTTCATTTGTACAAAAGGATTAAAGAAATAAAAATTGGATATATTACATATATAATAATATGGTTCAACCATATCAAAAAAGGTTTCATGACCAGAAATAAATATTATAATATAAATTGATAAATTGTTGTCCTAGAATGTGATAAATAAGCATACCACAAACTGTGCTTTCATTTCTTTCAAATAAAGGGCGGGGAAAGGATAGAAGATAATGAAATATCCCATTTTAATGAAAAAATTACACTATATTTATATTAATGTATTTATCATAATATTATTTTGAAGGTAGGTGGGGAAAGAAATAAAAAGAAAATAACTTGAAAGAAATTAACAAATTGGAAAGAGGAATTTACCTCTCGAGACTTCCCCCATTGAGAACCTCTTAAGGGGAGAGGTTTCAGTATATTGATGATGATAAGAGATTTTCTTAGTGGGGGAGGTTCTTTGGGAGATATATGGGAAGAATATTGGCAAGGAACAATGTTTGAGAGGAGTGAAGAGAATAGGGAGTGATGGAAGGTTTTTATAGTGGTGGAGAGAGGGAAATTCTCAATATAAAATTCCTTAATTTATTATTTCCCCAAAAGACAAGGAAAAGTTATTATATCATGTCCAAGAATAGAAATTTTATCATATGATCCTGAAAAAATTGGTATTACATCAGTAGAACATCATCAATGACTCAATAAATCCCTTGTTTTTCATTTATCGTAAATTATCACATTTTACTATTCATCAAAAATTCAAGTATTTTAGAAAAATTCCAAAAATTCACCCTAACCATTTTTTGATGTGTAGAGTTAAAAAATGAAGTCCATTTCTGAAAAATAATTTTCTAAATATGATTATTTTAATATTTATATAAAAAACATAATTTATTATCGAAAACCAGTTTTAAAACATTCATTTACTTATTCTAAAATATAGGTATATCGTATTTTCAACCAGAATATTATTTATATAATATCATAGGTAAGGTTACTATTTATTAGGATATAACACTATTCCTAAGGGTTTGTTAATATTCATAAGGGTGTGTTAATATTCACCAAAAATAATGTTTTCTTTATCAGACTCCAAAAAACATACTGATTGCTACAGTGTATGTCAAATTTTCAAAATTCCAAATGCGGAAGGGGTAAAATTATTATTAAAGGTCACTAAGAACATATTATTTCATTATGTAATGTTTTCATGTGATTTTATGACAGATTTATAAGAAAGGAATTTCCATTGAAAAAAATTGGGACGTTACAGTCGATCCAAGGGCTCAACTGGAATCTCTATATCCCGTACAAGGTACGTGGAAAGTATAAAATGACTAGAACCCATATATATCAGTACTATATATTAAATATAAAATATATAGATCATAAATTGAATCCCTCTAGAACCCTCTGGGTTGTATGCTTCGACTTCCAGCAGTTGTCCCAACCCATATCCTCAAACTCCTTAATCGTGGCGTGGACCACCTAGGGGTTGTGGTGGTAACTAGTCAAAGCGTTGGCCGCCTCCTTATACTCTCTCATAACCTTTTCCACATATTCTTCCTTGTGAACAAACCTAATACTACTATTTCATCAACCTTTTTTTCCCATATATAGTTTCTCTATCAACTATACGATGGGTCATACATTCTCATTCAATATGTCCCCTATAGTCACATGAGTAGAACTGTCTCTCTCTATTCTAACTAGACACACCCTGTGAGCCCCAAACTGCCTGACCCACTATCTAGGTACCTCCTTCTAAAATATATCCCATGTATATGTCCATGGGATTCATGTAATCTCCCTTCTATCTAGGTCTTTCCTACTATATACCCACTAACAGCAACCACTAGAAATATAAAATGATCCAAAAAACTCCCTACCAAAAAAAGATCACTCTAGTACCCCATTATATGTACGAATTCATAGAGGTATAACACTATCATGGATTTATCTATGCATAAATTCATTGAATGTTTGATATCTGAAGAAATGGTTACAAACCATATCCATCAAATACCTATAAATGTTGTTAAATCTTGATGAACAGACACCTAATGTTCTGCTTCCCTTCTGAAGCTACAGAAGTTATTGGATACATACATCTCATAGGGTAGTTGTTGATAACTCTTCTTTGAAAAGAAACTCAAACTCTATCCACATAAGATTCACCTTCTTGTAATACAGGTTCACTGAACCACACCATCACATTGTTGATCTATGAAGAAGGCTCACTGCCAGGACCACTATATATTTTGTTGTTGTTCGGACCAGACAAAAAAATTGCATCACTACCTCAATCCAGTCATGATCCAGCTATGGGTTGGGAATTCCTCTGATATTGAGGGTTCTCTATTATGAAACTCATGAAGTGAAGTTAGCCTATGCACCTCATCCCCTAGTACTATGGGTACAAAGTGCTTCTGTATGGGGGGTGGTATAGATGGGACACCACACGGAGTTAATATCTCTAGAATTGGTCCATGTATCCATTCATTTTCACAAATGGAAACATCCCCATGATCATGATGTTAAATCCTAGCTAGAATATTTCTGGTATGAATCCTAAAATAAACAATATGTACCACAGTAACTGAGTATATCTAGAGAGATGACTCAATATGGACATGGAAACCACAAAATATTCTTATATGATGCATGTACCATATTTTCCCTATAGTCAGTTTTCTCATTTACTGAGTCGAAAAGTAGGTGATTAGAGTCCTAGTGTATGGATACATTGGTCATCACTCCAAAATTTGGAATCCATCGACTAAAATCCAATCTTGAAACACTTAAAACTATTGTCCTAAACAAATCTCTCAGACATCTATCCTAATGTAGAACTGACTCCACTAATACTACTTTGTCACAAATCATTCCAATGGGATCTGTTCCACAACTCCCCAAGATTGTTTTTAATATTCCATGGGATAGTGACAACCACAAATCAGGCATATCACTAACATTTGAGGCTTTAGCCTATGTATCTAGACACACACACACACACACACACACACATCTCCAAGAATATAAAATGATAAATGTAAAAAAACAAAACAAACATTCATGAATACATCTAAATCCGACAGACTAAGTAAGAAAATAAGTAAAGGAAGGTGACTAGTTCCAAATACAAGATCACCCCAGGAGTATAAAAACGTATTGATCCTTATGGTTAAACTAGTACTTTGGTAAACACACTATAGGAACACACCTCGTTCTATCCAATCTCACTATGCATCATCTGGTCCTATTCTGTAACAGATTCTTTCAAAGGGTCAATCATTTACACAAGACATAACATGTGTGGGAAAATACCATGAAATGTTGAGTATAAAAATACTCATTGGGACACCCTGAAATCATAAAGTATATAACAATGTAAAATAAATTAATATCTATATATGTATATTACTATAGGACATATAAAAAAACATCCAGATATACTCAAAAAACACCCTCATTCTAATGGTAAGTCAGAATTACAGTATGCAAGCCTACGGATCCAGCATGATGGTTCCATAAATCCCTCATCCAGTAGAAGAAATTTCTGATTTTTATAGAACATAAGGTTTATTTTTGAGAGGTATTTCTTTTTGGGTCATGATATTAGAAGTGCATATTGAGGGTCTGAAGAGATACAAAACATATATGAGGATCACACCCAAGGACATTGGGTGATACAAAAACTCAATCTGGATTAACCTTATATGTATAATATGGGAACCTATGTAGTATTGGTCAGAATGATACCAAGAAATCCACATAGGGAACTAAGTTGAATAGATGAAATCCCTCTAGGGCTTACAGAGGGATTCCAATGAATCTATATAAGACTTCCTATTGAAGGGATCATAGTCCTTGGAGTAGAAGATAATTCCATACTAACCCTCAGATAATGGATATGGGGAATTAACGCTAATAAAACATCTTAAATATATATTAGAAAGGGGTTCCAAGTCATATCTAATAAAGTGCTAGTTATGTAGATGGGGTTACACATCGTTTCACTTGACCCCGGATCCTGCCCATGTAAACAGACTGTATCTCAAGTCATGTTTTTGAAGAAGTACAAGAAATGTTAGATGACCGTGTACTCTACCCATATTCTAGTATATGAATTTATCCCATGAACTTGTTACCATGTAACAGTACATGGCTTTTCATATGTACTCTAGTTCAGTCTGTGTAAGTGTAGGGGAGTACATGACGTGCTCTCTCTCATGTACTCCAACCCTTGTTCATGTACCCTTCCAATTACACATCTAGTCACTAAGAAAATACCATATGACGTGTGATAGGGGTCACATGTTGTGTGATATCTAACTTTATTTGAAAATCTAGTCCCTTCATAGGAGGTCCCACATGGCATGTAGATCTGACTTACAGGCCGTGTTGCATGGGATTTCCCAAAATCTTAGATCTCATTCTCTGAATCTTATAAAGTTCTCAAGACACCAATTAAATCATTCCTTTCTAATAAAATTAAGGGTAATCCTCTTCTAAAAACTCAATCAATGAAATAAAACTTTCGGACCTTCGACCCAAGTAAAATTTAATTTAAATTGTGTTGTTCTTTATGCGTCAAAGAACACAAAACTTGGGCATCAACATCATCTAATCCACTACTATTACCCCCATCCCACCGACATTGTGTTGTGTCATCCTTGGATCTAAAATATCAAATCATTTCACCAAGAAATGGGTTTTAAATGATTGATTCATCTTGATATGTCAAACCATAGTCCAAATAAAGATTTCCCATGATGAGAGAATAATTGGGGGATGAAAGGCACAAGAAACATTGTGTTGAATGGGCTTTAATTGATGTCCAAGTCGGTCTTAGTTTTTAGATAATATAACAAAAATTGATGAACCATAATAGTAAAAAATTATTATCCATATATAACCCCGCAATAAACCCATCTCAAAAATATTCATGATCTCCTGGTCAATCTATTAGTTTATTGATTCATGTTTATTGTTTGAATTATGAATAGGGAATGAATGAAAATAAACCAGATCCCAAACATGAATCAAATTGATTTCTAGAAAATAATGGGGATATTCCATGATCATTTTTTAGATCTATTGATTCTATTTTGTGTTGATCGTCAATTTAAAATCTGGTTGTTGTTCATTTGAGGGATATCCTCCAACATTATATTCAATAGATCTCCAATGGTTCTAGGGTAATATGGAAAACATTTTAATTACAATATGATGGTATATTTAAATAAATGTTAGTTTCTTCATCAGTGAAATAAATATAATACTTTTTTTTAATTATTTTAACTATTTTTTGACCACGATGACTTTTCCACAAACACCATATTCAAAATAAATGTTAAGTCAAACTTTGGGTTAAACACCTGTTATAAACTCAATAGTTCCCTTAGATTTATGATGTGTGCCTCCATTTAGATTTTATTTAAATTCTTCATTAAAATTATGCTCACATGATATTTAATATATTTTTAGTATATTACAAACAATTATTATAGGCACACTAGGATTCATAATCATAATCTATCTCAACACCTGCTCTCCAAAATAACCCATATCATATCCAAAAATAATATTTCCAAACTATTACCCATTAAAAAATCATTCTTCTTGACAATAAATTTGTGCAACCAATATAGATTTAGTTCTAAATATATTTATTTATATACAAGTGGTGACATTAATTGGTCACCTAATTCATGCCCCAAAATTTTATTAAAATATAAATTTAGCAGTACAACCATGAGGTGAAATTTTTTTACACTGGTAGGGATTGTAGAGGAATACAAGTAGTGTTACTAAGAGAAATAACAAGCAGCATAAGTGGGAAAAAATTAATTGAGAACCATTAACAACAACAATCCAAAGGTCTTTATAAATTCATGCATTGAAGATAGAGTATGATATCTGTAGACATCCACGAGGTTCTTCTGTAGTGTTCATCAAAAACTATCAATAATTTGGACTCCACCAATAAAACAACAACTCAGGATTCATCAGAAATATCTATCTTGCCAAAAACTACCACGTATACAACCTTTCCATGACCAATAAACAACTTTACAGTATCATGAACAACCATGTCAATTTGACCCACACTAACAACCAACATTAATATCCATTAAGTCTTATTAAAATAAGTGAATTTTCCCAAGGAACACATTCACAATAGTCACTATGGTTTCTATTGGTCTTAGGATCTAATGTAATGGGTTATTCCAAGTGTTCCAGAAGATTTTTTTAGTCATATTGTTCTACCTTGGTATATTGATCATGAAAATATATAGATTTTTCTGAATAACTGTTCGTTTTTATTCGTATTTAAATTTTATATATCATCGTTAATTTATTATAGAGGTTTTTCAGCTCATATGTATCTATTTCATCAAAATTGTTATGTACATATTCTTTTAAATCTTTTTTTATTGAAGGATATATATGATTTTCAAAAAGATGAATAAGATAGGAAAATAACTTCCTCACTTTATAGAGAAATTTTTTTCTATTATATTTTTCCTTAACAATAAATACATTACCTAAGAAGACATTGGTGTATATAAATTTATTTTTTCTATATATAATTAATTCATTGTGGTTATTATTTAAATGAGGTCAAATAGAAAACATATTTATAAAATAAAATTTTTAGTTTATATATTCATTAGAAAAGTTGACAGGTAATTCATTCATTATAAAGGATTTGGTAAATCACATAAAGAGTTCTATTTATCCTTTAAAACCCTTTATTTTTTTGGAGATTAAGGAGTAAAGAATTTATGATTATATCCATGTTGTGAGAATAAGGTCTCCAAATAATTATTTTGAAACTCATGGTCATAGTTAGTTCTTATAATCGTGATGGTAGGTCCAAAAAAATCTACAGCCATAGTATATTTTTAAAAACATCTACAGGATTAAATATGTGAACAAGAAAATAAACCCATGTAAATTGTGAATAATCATTAATAATCACATAATAATAACTATATCTCACTTAAATTTAAACTATATATTGTCTATAAAATCCATGTGAACCAACTACTAGTGTTGATTAATATATATATCATTCTTTAGTTTCAAATAAATCATTTGGTTCTTCCCTTTTTGACAAGGATTCCATAATATATCTTTAAGAAATTATATATTTGAAAAATCCTAGACTAAACCTTTCTTATGAATCTTTCTAGGAGAGATTATATTTCAGTAGCCTAGACTCCAATTTCATAACCAAAATTATTTACAAAAGGATCTTATTTAAGAAATATTTTAAGCAATAAATTAATTTATATTAATAGTATGAGCATTAACATTCCTTAAATTAGTAAATAATAATTTATGATTATAATCATAAATATTACAAAAAAAATTCAAACATAACATAAAAATCATAATCACGTATTTATGAAATAATAAGTAAATTATATTTTAAACCATCAAAAAATACTTTTTATATTAAAATAGATTCATAGTTACTAATTTTTCAAAGGGATATAATTTTTCTTTTATCATTATCACCAAAAGTTACATCAACACCATAAAATTTAAAAAGATACATAGAACCTAATAATCCTCTCATAAAATATATGGAACATTCAATATCTAGATATCATAATTAATTACTAGTACCCAATCATTTCACCAAAAAATTAATTAATCAATGATTTTGGTACCTATATTTATTAGGTGTATAAATTATTTCATATACAGCTTTGGGAATAAATACATTATTAACAAATCTATCAATCTAAAAGTTAAGTCTGGTAGAAATAATAACCTACTTTTCGATAAATTTTCATGTGACATTTCTAGAAATGAATGAATTTGAACTAGGAATAAAATTATATTTTGGATTTTTCATTGACCATGCTGGTGTATAAAAAAATTATATATCTAGTGTGGTTTTTTACCTAAAATCATAATCAATTTTTCCCTTTCCTTGGTAAATGATTCAAAATACTTCTTGATCTATTAATTATACAAATTAATTTTATTATTTTCCTTTAATATTAAATGATTTTTTTCCTTTTCAATAGTAAAATTGGTTTTATCAAAAACATACATTATATGAAACCTTTTCAATTTTTTATATTTATAATTAAATTAATTCATGGGGTTGTATGACATGGAGAAATATTCAAAAAGTTTTGCATTATACATTTTTAAATCACCGTGACATTAATTTAATTATATAATTATGTAAGTATTTATTTTCTTGGTAATAGAATCCATAAAATAGGTATTGTATTTCTCAGTAATCACATCCCTTGAATAGTTTGAACCACATTACTTCTCTTTGAAAATAATCCATGTATATTTCATTGATTAATAATATTTCATTCCATTCTATTCATAATTAATCTTATATTTGATCTTTGGGAAATATTCTTTAATATTCATCTTTTCATTTTCATTAGTATCTTTTTACTTCTACAAACTGGTCATCCATTTTCTAGTTTCATTTTATTTCATATTTTCCCTTGTAATTGGATTATCCAAAGTGATTTTTTATTCTATAAACCTTTTGAAATATTCTAGATAGTTGACTCATCTCATAATCACTATCTAAATTAGCATCACTTCTACTACAGTTATCATCATCACCAACTCCCTTTTATTTTTTTCAGATGCTTTAAAAGAAATAGAATTTTTGGTTTCTCTATTCTCATCAGTGTTTTACATTAATTCTTATAAACAAACCATTCATTTTTCAATTTTTCCTATTAATGTAAATTTTTTGATATTACACAATTATCTAATGGATAAGTAAGTGCCTCTTTATTTATTAGGTATATGTCTCAAGATCCTCAATACTTGATCTTTTTCATCCACATTATATCCAAGAGAAACAATGGTGTTAATAATTACCTTGAACCATATATATATTAGAAATGAATTAATTAGGATTAATTTTGAATGTATCATATTTGGTCATATAAGTATTAAATATTATTTCTTTAACATTTTAACATCATTCATGAGATACGTAAACTGTATCAAATATTTTAAAATCAATTACATAAGAGGATATTCTATTAAACTCATATTCACAAAAACCATAATAAAAAAATTCCATTTCTGGGTTGTTATAGTAATAACTATCTTTAGTTCCATCACTCTTTTCATGTATTTATTGTTTTTTTTTAATATTGACTATTTATTATAGTTATAATATCTAAAATATTAATCTCAAGGTGAATTTTCATTTTAATTTTCCACTAATCATAGTTTTGGACAATAAAAAAGGTGGTATATTGGTACCATGTCATTCAAATATAGAGATATCTACAAGTAAACAATTATAATAATAAAATAAATATCCTATATAGGTGACATGATCAGGTCTATTATAAATAAAAATGAAAAATAAATGACTTTCCTCTAAGAACCATTATTGTTCTGAGTGGAGAACTCAAGAGTGGGTGAACTGAGAATCCCATTAAAATGCGCATTAAAAATAATTTTGAAAAATCTAATAATCATTAAAACACCAAATTAATTAATAATTTAGTTATAATTAATTTTATGTTTTTATATAACCTGTCAAGGTATTTATAAAATTTACATGAGAATAACTTTTGTTTATCCTAAAATTTCAAGATTACACCACTCTCATCAAATAGTAGACATATCAATTGTAAAAATTATCCATCAATGCATTGCTTTTCTAAATTTATTTTATAATGTTAATTAAAATTAAAATTAAAATTAATTTCTTCCAGTCAATTAGTTTTAAATTATACAGTGAATAATAATATAAAAACATTGTAGAAATAAAAAAAATAGTTTTGGTATCAAATAGAGATTTTGCCTTCTCAACTTGACAATAACCCTCTCTCAAGAATGTTTATTAATATAAAAATGATGGCATAAAACCTCTATTGGGTTTACAAATTACCCCAACACCCAGGGCTATTTAGGAAATCGATAATCATATTCAATGGTTTTCATGGGAATATAAGGATGGTAGAAATAAAATAAAGAGCATATGAGTACAATAAAAGGGAGTAAAAGAGACTGTGATAAAAAAATATACTAAATAAACTAAACAGAATTCAAAATTAATGTAAAACATGGATATATAGAGAGAGAGATGATATTAAATGTATCTTTAAAATTGGTTGAGTTTTGCTTTATTATTATAGTTCTATTCTTTTCCCAATGTCTTCCATCAGTTCATAGAGTAAGAAAAATGATATAATACGTTCATTGAGATCATTTAGTGAAACACAGTTGAATAAAAAATTATTGTAAATATCAAAAAGTGTACTGAACATATGTCCTCATTTTCATTATCATTATCCTAGTTATATACAAATATCTTCATTACATGTTTATATCATTAAAATATATAATTTATTAAACTAAATAAACATTGTTGAATAATAATTAATGTATCCTCAAATTCAGTATGAAATCTCAAAATATTAAATACATTGAATTTTAAATTAATTATTTATAGTTTTTTTTTGTAATATATTACCTAAATATGATTACAATTAGTCACTGATGATTTGTGTTTCCCGAATCAACTTGATACCTCATGGTCATGTCAACACTTGGGAAAAAACACTGATTAATTGCCTTGATTGGCCATGTGGTCTATACTTTTCACATGAAATCACTTCACTCTAACATGTGGTTACTCAAAGACATCATATAGATGCTTGAATACATTTCCAAATATCCAAATTTTTCATTTGGTACCTTGATTCCATCATATGTACGATCTTTAATAACATGTGTTCACTTTGGTACTTCTCTATTTACCTAATATTGTTGGTAAGATTTATCACTTGGTTGCTAGATTTTCTCTTTTGGCCGATAAAGTATATTTTTATATTTTTCCATCGGTGATCGATCATCTATATGGTTATCCACTTATCCATGTGGTCACTTTTGTACTATAAAAATCATCTGATTTCAATATTTATTTCATGTTGTATACTGGAATACTTCATGTGGCCGATCATAAACTCATTCATATAGTTGGGTGCCAAGATAAATTTTACTTATTTGACACATGGTTGCTGGTCTATACAGACAGTCAATTGAGTTTCTTCATTCATCGATTGAAAACTTTATTTTCACTCTGATAGTTAATAAATTTTCATATTTATTAATAAAATACATGTCTCTAACATAAGGCATAGAATTAATCAATAATAAAATAAACATGATTTGATATCATTAAAACCATTATTTGGTGAAAAAGCCAACTTTTGGTATAGGTGACATAAACTATCTATTTGGAAAATAGTTAGTTTCGGTACCACTAATAATTATTGTTTTGCTAAATCATTAGTATTTACCCCATTTTTCCTGGGACCTATACCAATGGTTCAAGAAAATAATTCATGTAGGTATATGCATATGGTTTTCTAAAATTAATTGCATAGGTTATACAGCTATTTTTGAATTTTTATGCATAATAATAATAACTATTTAAAAATTTATCATTACCTAGTGTATATAGATAAATTTATCTAAATATATGAAAACAAAATATTATAGGATATTTGTTTTTTCATTGAATAATAATAGATAGATTCCTGTTTGAATACAATCCATTGATTTTTTATAAAATACCTTAACAACGGGTTTTCATGAGTATTTGTATAGGTATATACTAAGGTTTTCATAACCATTAGTGTATAGCTCTATACATATGGTTATGTAAAATTATTGTTATCAACTCATACAATATAATTTATATCTAATAACTAATCAAACCATTGGGGTAGGATATACCAATTGTTTGAGAGAACATACCAATTATTTTAAACCATTGACAAAGCCTCTATTTTTAAAACTGATTCCATGGTGGTTAACCAATTTTTATTATGTGATTAACCTTGATTTGGGAACCAATATATTTAGAGGAAAGGTAAATTAAGATCTAGGTATGTCAGGGATTTTTATGTTGATAAGAGAACCAATATAGTAGCCTACTAGTTAACGATCTATCATCATTTTCTATCTTATGCATAATGTATTCCTTGTTTATCAACTCCTGGGACACAACCACAACCCTTATAATGTGATCAGTGCCTATGTTATTGAGTTTTAAGTTGATGTATATTTCATGTAATTACTCTTTGATATTGTATAATAGGGTGAAAATATTATATACAAGAATACAATGCCTATAGTTCTTGTGTAGTGGAAACACAGGTGTATTCATGGGACATGGGATTGAGATGGTGATATGTGGGCACAATGACTATAGTTTTATACCATAGAATTATCATGAAGCATCTTAGGGATGAGAAAATATATGACGTTAAGATTTTAATACGTCATATATCCTAAGGTATAGACTTATTTTTATTTTAACTAAACAGTGGGTATTATAATGGTTTTGTTCTATTAAAGGAGATTGTGGAGTTTGAGGGTATGTTTTTGGGAATTCAGACCTCGTTTAGGATTTTCATCTTTTAATAGACTCCATTGAACACCTCGTGGTCTAGTACCAAATATTTTATTGGAATATTATAATTTTGGATCCCCTTGGATAGACACCAGGTGGCAGTGACAACAGATCAGATACTCAGTAAGGCATCAAGTAACCAAAGATAGGTCATGTATTACTCAGTTCTCACAAAGAAATATATATATATATATATATATATAATCATTTATTTTAAATGATATTCCCTTCATTTTACTCCACCTAGACCACACGACCCTATAACCCTCATCTCTATTTCTCTGCCTCTCAAATATGATCCTCATTAATTAGGTATATTTGATTATTATTTATCCTAGTAGATCACATATAATTTGTATATCACTCATCTTCCCTCTATGATTTATTTCTATCATTATTTTAACATTTCTAATAATTTATCCTTTAACTTAGGGTTTTTTTTTTAGATTATATTATTTCATCTATGATAGGTCAATTCATTGTTTGAAATATCTGGGTAATTATCCTATGATTATGAGGTAGGTATTCTATATAAACTCTCAAATGTTTGAATATGTTTTCATGTGTTTTATGTTATGTATTCTCCTCATGGATTTTTTATTAACCTAAAACTATTTTAAATTATTTCCCTTAACCCTAAATGGGTTAGGTAAAGATGCCTCCATCTACAATGGACCCGATAATTTTTATGATTTTTATTATAAAAACTAAAGTCTGCTTTCTTGATATAATGTTTATTGAGCCCTATTCTTATGACCCAATGATGGGTTCTTTGAGTTATATTATAAATCATTGGACCTTTTTTTGTTCTAATTTACCTCCTTGTATAAGAGATGTGTGATCACCCTAGGTGATAGTCACAGTAAATAATTTACTAATCATTGGAAGATTTTTTATTGAAAATTTTTTCTTTTTTTACATTTATAAGGACCATGTGATGTAGTCATTATAATAAATAGTTCCTATGAGATTGTTTGAATTGTTATGAACCTGGGAGTTTTTTTTATATGGTTACTAACCAAGGGTAAACTAAAAAGGTGTGGATCTTATTCCCATCCATAAAGTACAATTACAATATTGTGATATTATAATCCTTAAAATTTTAATATGACGGGTGAGAGACATATGGTTTTATAATGATATATAAATATGCAGCATTTCCCAAGGCCTTCTAACTATTTTTATATAGATAAAAATTCCTATGGGGTTAGATAATTAAAATAGGTGATTTTTTTCCTTTTTATTAATATTAATATGTTGAGGTTGAGATGCCCATGGGGTGAGCCTATATAGGTAGGCGTCACCATTCCCATTTATTGTGATATTGATATATATTGATTGAGATATTGTAAGTGGTAATCATTATATACATGGGGTACATTCCCTTTTATCATATATTATGTTGAGCTTGGGATTTGAAGCATGAGATCTAATACTAGATAGGTCGGGGATACCATTCCCATTTACATTGTATTACTATGCTAAGTACGAGATTCCTATGGGGTGATTTGTATTTCAAAAATGGGCAACCTCTCCTGTATTTATAACATTATTATGAACTATGGTCAATGTGTTTGATGATTGATATAGATATAGGCAAGGGGATATTTTTCCTAATGTTATTACATTGTTATACAGGGTGGTTGAGATTCCTTATAGGATTAGATCCTTACAGTTGTGATAACATACTACACCATTGGTGTCATGGTTTATTTTGATATATTTAGAGACACCTCATCCAAATATAAAGTAGGTGTTTTCACACCTTTGGTGGATTGTTTATAACTTGAGGGAATGAAACAATATATGGAGAAAAATTATTTTGGTATATCACCTATTACATAAATATGTATATTCTAGATTTGTTTAGGGATATGTTTTTGGGGTCCTACTGAGTTATACTGACACCCTTATCAAGCACTACATTACCCAAGAAAAACTTATGATTGATGACCCAGGAAGGGTAAAGGGTGATGTAATTAATTAATAAGATATATTTGCATAGATGGACTATATCACATGTGGTTGATGTGGGACTTAGAAGAAAATTTATAGTTTTCTCTTTTCATTTTTAAAATCTTAAACCATGTTTTATATGAATATACCATAGGTAGTCTTGGGTGTTTTTGTAAGTATCATTTTACATTAAAATAGCACAAATTATTATAGCATTAGTCTTTTTATTTAATTATATTTTTTATTTAGTTTTTTTTCTCTTTTACATGGATTTTATAGTATTGTGACTATTTATATATTGGTTGAACTATTATTTGTGGTTTCCTTTATAAGAGAGGGTATATTCAACATAAATATCCCTAAACCCTCACTGCATGTGTGTGGACTCTAGAATATAGTGAAGAATCATTGATGTAGGTACCACCATGTTTGGTAATTATAGAGGTTTACAAGCTATATAAATAATATTCACAAAAATATTTGGATTTTATTACATTGGAATATAGTGAGTTTAAAAACCCAAAAAGATTAGTGAATATATGGAATCTATGTTTCTCTATAAAATAGGATATTATTTTATTTTTTCTTTTTATGGTTTTGAATGTCTTTATAAAAGAGTTTAATAATATAAAATGTATCATGTTATAAAAAAGGTCATATCCACCTTATTATTCATTCATATTGAAAATTTGTATTTTATAATGTATGTTGGAAACTATATTCTCCACATATGACATTGAGTTATCCCGAACGAATTTTTTTCGTGAATTATTATAGGTTGTGATTAGATATTAATGTTAGTGGGTCACTAAAAGAAAATTTCTCAATGTCCAATGTTCTGTAGCTACCATCTATATAATTGTGGTAGTATATTAGGACATATCCAAATTAATAAATAGTATTTTATGATAGGATGGAATACCACCATGGTCATAATGGACCATAGTGGTAATGGAGACAACAAACATGTAAGATTTGTCTGATGGAAACACAATGATACGTAAAAGGTGATCCCATAGAGGGAAGGGTGGGAAAAGGTACGAGAAGGCCATATAGCTGCATGCCTCTATAAATATTTCCATAGGTCTTCTTAGGGACCCCAAAATCATCCATGTCTATGTTTTTCATTGAAATGGGTCAAGTTGGGGACAACCTTATAATGTACCTACCCAAGCCTCCTTCTGAACTAGCACCCGAACAAGCCCGCCACTTGATAGATTGGAATTTATGATCCCCACATGTTGCTGAAAAGTATTTGGGAATAAAATTCAATAAATGAGAAATATTTATATGATAAATTAGATTTAACTCCCAATATTCTATTTTTTAATAAATCTAGAATGAACTAACTATAATCTTGATATTCATTAAAAAAATAAGCATAAATAATTCGAGTATATATAAATATGTACAGAATAATAATCCCTCTACTCACTAACCAAACTCCCTATACATACTATAACTCCAAGTCTTCCTAATACCTCGACAAATATAATTCAATTCACAAATAATCATTACTAAAAGTAATAAATAACTCATTTAAAGAGCCCACATGGTTTGAAATTCTATTAAAGAAAAATGTAATGACATCATTCTACATCATTTAAAAAGAACAGTTGGTGGATTTCAAATTTAAAACTGATTGAAAACTAACCTCAATTCAAGAAATTAGTCCTCCCTCTAAGGTAGAATAAGATCCAAACCAATAACCCGAAATTGGGATGTAAAATTTGAATGATTAAATTTATTATCAATAATCCACCACTCCCCTTTCTTTGTGCTGAAATTTTAATTATAAATCCATTTTCATTATATTTTTAAATAACCTATAAAAAAGGGTTTTCAAATATAACTAATCAAAAAACAATATCATGTTTACTTATACTTTACAAAACATATATGTATTTTTCTGAAATTAATAAAAATAAAAAACCTTAAATACATTTTCTTATCCAAATTCATGTTATAAACAAAAACACCAATTTTAAAATTAATTTTATAAATCATGACAAAATAATTTAATTCCAAAAGTTTATAAATCCTATTTAAAAATAATTCTTGAAGAATATGAATCAAGCACAAGGATATAACATTCTATTAAGTTGGTACCAAAATAAAGATATAGTGAGAAATTGAACTAAGGAAATATGTGCCACAATAAAATATATTCAAAAAGGGGAAATCACTTAAGACCTAAAGAGGAATTACCTGCATCAACCACCAAGAAAAGTATAGTGTTATGGGATAGTAATGTCAGAATCCAATTAATATAATCCTAAACTACTGACAATCACTTTAGGGTTACCTACAAGAACATATAAGTATTGGTAGTCTTATCAAACTAGTTATCATATGTAACATAAACCCAAGAGCATGAAGTGTCAATGGAGAACCATATGAAAACACTCACCAACCCTGTTACACTCTAGCTAGACACACAATCTAAAATATATTTTACAGTCATCCAAGAATCTACTTAGTGACCCAGAATTCCCATGAATAAAAAAACAATTAAAGAGATAAAAAGTAGAAAAAAATATACAAGTGAAATCAACAAAATATACTATAACTCTACGTACACCAGACACAAAAAATATAAGGGGAAATAATTTAGTGGATAATTATGAGGGTCACACATAGACACACCCTTTCAAAACCATTAAATTTTAAAGTTGTTCCTTCTCCGAAATCTACTATTGAATCCACGTCCCTTTATCACAATTTTAAATCATTTAAAAAAATTCTTAAAACATCACTCTTAATATAAAATTTGAAATCAATTAAAAAATCAACCCACTTTCATAAAACATTATAAAAATATTTAAAGGTATCATAAATTTCTCACATGAACTAACTGAGGTTAAAATATTTTTTTATTGTATAATTTATTTAAAATAATCCATGAAATATCTTAATAATAAATAGATTTTAAAGTTATACAGTGAAAGAAAAGTTAAACAGAAGGAAAAAATTAATAAATCCAAAACGCATTTATTGATTTTAATAAAAAAATTAAAAATCCAAATGGTTCATTCTAAAAAAATATGAGACAAATTAAATAAAATGATATTTTCAGCTTGATTTTAATTTTTCAAACCCTATAAATTAATGTGAAAATGAATTATAACATGATTTTACATTTAAATAAATATTAAACATACAAAATACTATTATAGAGAAATTAAACGATTAATTAAAATCCCATGAAGTTGATAGTTTTATAATTTAAAAATATTTAATAGGGAAAATTTACCTCAAATCAATGAAATAATGTACAAAGATTTAAATAATTGATAAATGAGAACTAATAAAGGGTTATCACACACTATAAATGAAGAAAACATAAAACAATTTCAATTTTTAACCCTAGGGTTTGACTAAATTTTATATAGTTACATGATAAGGGGAAATGTGATATAAATGTGAAACAATATAATTGGATTTCTTTTCTAGATGGATCGACTAGAAATCGCCATAAATTCTATAAGAAATATCTATGAATTGAGGAGATTGGAGTGGGGGAGGTGCGTAAAAGGGGTTATCCAGGGGGAATCAAATCATATGGGGGAATATGGGTGAGAACTTTTAAGGGTTTTAAAAAATGAATAATTTAAAAGGGGATAAAATTAAATTTTAATTTCTATGAAACTCACATAGTTTACCAATCCATGTGGTAATATCATGGTGCTCACTAGACATCCAAAACTTCACTAAAAATTTTCCTCTAAGGCCCCACATGGTCACCATATCCATGGGAAAATTATGTCAAATGTTAGTACAAATATACATATCCAATCACATAGTTTTCTCAAGGTTTACTAATTATTATTAAAAACCATATGCCCCTTAAGAATTTTCAAAATTTTAAAATTTCAAGAAAAAAATTACTGAACCACACAAACCCTAAAATAAAATATAATATTATTATATAAGATACACTTTGACATGATATGTATCACAATTATTCCAACCATGATAGATTTTTTCCCCAGGTTTTCTTAGGATGAAAACATAATGTAAAAGAAAAGTTAATCCTCATACCAAAAAATGAAGAGTTGGGGGTTCATGGAGAGGTTTGGAATATACCAAACAATGTAGAACCATAAAATGTAAAACATCATTTAAATAAACATCTAAAATCCTCATAAATATAAAATTATCTATCCAATCATTCATGAAACCTCCAAGAATAATTAAATCCCAACCATGGTCTAAGGTTCTTAAGAGAGAAATAGAGACTTTTCATGGTTTCACCGCTATTTATAATTAAATTAAATGGTAAAAAAGGGTTAAAACCAATAATAAGGGGGGTTATGTCCACAAAATCACTAGCACCATTAAAAACCATAACTAATTATCCAAAAAAACTTATTAATCTCTAATAGTAGAACAACCCCAGGGAACACAGGTGAATATGAAAATAGAGTTACCATGGTCATCAGGATCACAAAAAATACCAAATAATGACATGTTATTTAACCATGGGTGACCATAATGAATAGATATACTAGAAAATCAAAACAGGTACACCTTCTCATGTATAACCCACCAAAATAAAATCAGTACCCCCAAGTCCCCACAACCATGAAGGAAACTCTCATCCTAGTTACCCTAACATTGACCCTAATGTTTTCCATGATCAAAAAATAAAACCCCTTTATTAATCCAACATAAACATCCAAATATAAAGCACACATACCAAATATAAAAACACAACCCAGTCCATAATCCATCTCTATACCCAAAAAGGAAAACCCATATGTCCTCAATACTACAAAATAAGTATCCCATAACAAACCACCACCCATGGACACACCCAAATGAAAACCCACTAAATATCACGTGCAATATAAAATCACCAACATAAATTTATAAATATAATTAACCAATAAATAACCTAATAATAATTTTTATTACCACATAGATAAGAATAACACTTATTTGAGAAATCATAGAGTGAAATTAATTTTTGGATCAACTAACACACTTAGAGTATAGGAAAACATTGAATTGGAGAAAATATTCTATAAATGATAAATAACTATAATAAATTATTATCCTAAGAGACAAGACATATGTTTTATTTCATGACCATTCTAGGAGGCATATTTTATGAAAAAAAAACATGAACGCCATCCAATTTATTCTCCATAAATAAATTCATCCAATTCCATATAAACAATAAAATTTGATGATTAAATCACACAAATAAAACAAAAAACCTCACTTACATTCCATAAAACATAATTTCCATTATATATAATTATAAAAAAATACTAAAAATTCAAATTACATTATTTTAAAAAATAATTTTAAAAATATTAATTTTGAAATCGATTTCCTTCTAAAACACTCAAATAACTATCATAAAATAACCTATTTAAAAATAAAAATTCTATAATTATTTTAAAATTATTTTAAAAAAACTCACTCTATAAAATTTTATTCCCCTTACCAAGTTTTTTTATAAAATATCATTTGAAACCATTTTTAAAATTAATGAAAACTAGGTTTTTTTAAATGCTTCTTAGAAAAAATGAAATCCATATTCTCTGAAAAAAATAATAAAAAATTTTACTAAAAAAACAAGACATGACACAAAACACCATGTCAAAATTATCATAAAATTAAAAAAATCCAAAACACATTTATATCAATTTCTAACAAGTGAAATATAATTTTTGGGGTGACCTAGATTCATAATAGGGGTTAGAAAATTACCATATGGAAAACCCTTATCATGGAATTATTGAAGATACTAGATTCATCCAATTATAACCACATATTTGTTAAAACCATATAGACTAGTCATGTTGTCCTAGTCCTTCATCCACCACCACAATGAGCATAAGAGGATCCTAAAAATCTCTATCATGACTCATTATTATTATAAATACCATTTTCCACATCAAACCAGTCAAAAGAAAATTGAAAATCAAATAATTAACTCTAGACTACACAAAGAAACCCAAGGCCCAAAGTGGAAAATAGTTAGCTAGACTCTCTTTTGAACATATCTCTTAAATATTGATGTAAACTCTAACTCACACTTAATTTGACTAAACCATGGATTATCATAGCCTATCGTCCATTCAAGGTTCCGCTACACAGCTAATGTGTATAGTATCACTCGGGTCAAATCTTCGGCGATGATACTTTTCAATAGTCAATTGTTTTTAGTTAATTTTATTTTTATTGGGGGGTTTGTTTAAATATCATAAATAAAATTATTAATGGTTGGTTTTTGACACAAAAAATTGATAATGATTGTGGGGAGTTCATTATTAGGAAGTTAATCTTGTGATATCCTTGAGATTTTCTTTATATTGCATTAAATTAACACCTGTTTCACAAGATGTGGTTGACTTGAATTCATAAGTGTTGGGGATTTCGTCCAAGACTTAACATAACATAGGGTTCTAATATCAATCAGTAAATTTTTATGGTATTGTATTTATGATTCCAATAATCCATACAAATCCCAAGTTAAACAAAAAAAATTCCTTAATCCATGACATGTTACGTCCAACATACATAATTTTAATTTGAAGAAAATTCATCAAGAAAATACTCGCAATCACATAAAATCACAAATTATAACATACTACAATGGAATATTTACTAATACATTATGATATTTTTTAGTATGGTATATTATGTTTATTATGATGAATTAATAAGAGAAGAAAAATAAAGGGATTAGAAAAGAGTTTTACATTGAACACACTCACAAACGGTGAAGAAAATTAAATACGGATTTTTGTTTTAATGAGAATGAAAAAAAGGGAATAGGATTCAACTATATCTAAAATATTTTTAGACTATTAATATTATTTAATATAGGGAGGATGATAATAATAGATGAAAAAGAAGAAACTTTTATTGAAATTCAATTGAAAAGAAAAAAAACTCAAAAACTCAAAAATAAGAAGAATAGAAAAGAACATTAAAAAATAGGATGAAGGGTGACTAAAGTTAAAAAATGAGTATTTAAGGTCATAAAAATACTTTGGAAAGGATTTTTTCCTAACAATTTATGCTCTTATCTTCTGAAATTCCAACCTCATTCATGGATAAGAGGGGGTTGTATTTATAGCCCAAGGAGGTGGAATGTTTACATTACCAATATTCCCTTCCACTTTCATCGACAATTTGATATATTAGACAGCCGCATATCGAGATATTATCTTCTTAAAAGTTTTAGATAGAGATATTCTATGTCTACTCTGAATTTTTGGAGGCCATTGGATGTAAGGATCAAAATTAATTTTGGTTTCATTAAAAAAAGTTAATTTATACATTTCAATCCATACTTTTTCAAGGCCAAAATGTTAATTGGTTATGGAATAATATTATTCCCTCAAATACGAAAACTTTATTAAAAAAAAATTCACCTATGTCTCCTTTTTCACACTAAAAATGATGAGCTCGACTGGATGTCCCTATAAGGAAAAATGATTATATTGATGTGATGATTTAATTTCCTGGACATAATGGTGGGAAATATTTCATTAAATCATTTGGGACCATTTTTAGTAGATTTGGGACTTGAAATTTATACCCAATATGAATGGTATTTTATAGATACTTTTAGTGGAGAATCAACAATTTCAGACTTCTAGATTGAGCCTAGTAATTCAATATTTTTAGATAGTCCATTTTCTTCACAGAGTCTAAAGGCATTCTTGTGTGGCCTGTAGGACCCATCAAATGGAAGAATTGGACAATGATTCATTCTAATGATATGTTGGAAATGGGATAAAGAATCCTAAAAAAATAAACATTCAATTTGGATAAGAACAGTGAGATTGATAATTAAAATATTAAACTAACTCAATTGGACTACTTTAAATAATGCTCAAAAAGTGTATTTAATATTAAAACATGAGTATCTCACATAAATTATGCACTTTTACATGAAATTTTTTGAAGGAAGTATATAAAAAGTTTTGAATAAATGAATAAAATAAACTCCCCCGCACTTAGACTTGTGAATTTCTTCATGTTCAAAAAAAACATAACTAAATTATTCTCACTTTCCAATAAATATTAATTTTATTTTCCACAATCAGGGGAGGTTTAGACCATTTTACTCATTCATATTGAACTCCACCACAAGTTTTTATAGAAAAAATGTTCAAAATAATTAATTTTTCATTATTAAATTTAGAAATGGAAAATGTAGATAATATACACTTACTCCGCTCAAGGTGAAAAAAATTTATTTCTGGAGGTTCACTCATTCATCAACCAAAAGTGAAAATATTAGAGTTTGAAAGAGCTCTCAGCTTCCATTACCTATCCTAAAGTACTCAATAATCAAGAAGAATTTTAAAGGTTTTTTATATGTCTATGGTGTTGTAGAAATTTAATGACCAGGAGAGAGGGTAATAGGGATAAAACATAATCATGGGTAAAACAATGCACAATATTTTTGAAATGAAATAAGGAAGGAAACAAAAAGATATTTTTATAAGGGAATAATTGTGTGAAGAAAGACATGCGAGAGGAAGAAAATTTTAAGGTGATGAGAAGATGAAATATTTTCAAAACAAAAAACATCTCCCAATGACATAATAATATATATTGTAAGTGTTCTTTTTTTCATTTCTTTTCTGCTTATTTTTTTATTTTTTTGAAAGGAGAACTTGAAACAAATATCACACTCATCTCCCAACCCATGTTTGATTTCCTCATGAAACTAATTGTAATATCTATAACAAGATAAAAGGTTCATGAAGAGTGATTTTTGACCCTCTCAAGACACAACCCATTTTTAAGTTTTTTGGGATTTTTTTTCTTTTTTTTGAACACTTTTCAATAACATTTACAAAATTACATAAATGAAATAAATTCCACAAAACTCACTGAATGAAAACCTCTCCCCTACAATAAAATGGATGATTTCCCTCATGAATATGATAACATGTTGAAAATAAATAAAAGGGCACCCCAAAATGAAATCCATTCCCCCACACATAAATTTCATTAACTAATGAAATGTAAATCCATGTAGATGTTGGGTGGGATAAGGTATTGGGAATGTAATGTGGATATCAAAGAAATGGTTTTCATATGCATGAAGGGGATTTCAAAAGTAGGATTAATGTAAGTGTAATGGGAGGCAATTTGGATATTGTGATTCTCATGTGGTTCAGAAAAGGCCTCTATCATATTAATGCACACAAAGCGGGATATTTAACTCGAAGGCCTAAAAACACCAAACTCACAATCAGGGGTCAAAACACAAATTTTTAAAATCTTTCCATAGGTGTCCTTGGAATTAAATATAATGTTCTTCCCCACCATTGGGTAAAATTATTTTCCAACTCAAAATTTTAGAATTCAAAATTTTTTGGTTTTGACATAAGATTGTTTATTCAAATACATGCTGAATATAAAAACAATTGATATGAAAACATGTCTTTTGACTCCCCAAAATGGTTGGAAACTTTTCAAAACTATCTAGTAAGTAATTATGACTCTTTTTTATTACCATTTTTTTATTTTTTATTTACTTTTTAGTGTTTCTTTATAATAAAAATCCACACAAAATTGAAATCGATAAAAAGGGTTTGATAAAGAAAGTGGTAAAAAATGAAAGAGAGTGGAAGAAGAATAAATATGGAGAGAAAGGAAGATATATAGATAGAGTTAAAGGGAAATAGGTGCCCCTAGTTTGTATTTAGTGGGTCTACAACTCCATCTAGTGGTGGGTCTATGGATGTTTGTGGCTTCTTGGGGCATGTGACCCCAGCAGTGATGATTTGTAAAATTACCATTATATAAAGGAAAATAAAAAACAAAAAACATTATTCATTTAATAAAAAACTGAAAATAAATTAAAATTTAATAAAAGTAAAAGAAAACATTGGTTTCTTCCTATGTGTTTCAGCATTTATTTTGTCTACAGTTGGATAGTTTCTTTGGACTACCCATAGTCCGATGGTGGCCACTGTATTTTCTCAACTCTAGCTTGATTCCAGAAAAACATTTCCTTTGGGATACCTAATTGTTCCTTGGATAATATATCACATTCCATGATTTTGTTGTTCGGATTTAATGGGGGTTCAAGGTGAATATGACTATCCACAAATTGGTCATCAACTTGATGTATTATGCATCCAACTAAGTATTGGTTTTCTATGATTGGAAGTTAAAGAATGTGTTTCAATTATAATGTTACATTTATGTAATCTCAAGATAATATTAAATTAGAGTATGAGATCCCAGTTGTTTTAAACACATTTATTTCATCACTTACTGATGTATAGTAATGAGGATCAGTGGAGTCATAAGACTAAATAAAATTTTCAATATCCTTTATATAAATTTTGTTTTCCAAATAATGGTCAATTTCAACATCACCAGTGATCACTTTATTAACTTGGGAACATATATCACAAACATCACTACTGTCCGGACAAGATAACCACATTGGTTCAGGGTTCACCTCACATATCACAGAATTTTTAGAATCATGGATAGAAAATGATGAATATTGGATAATCTAATCTAAATCAAAAAATGATTATGCCTATTCATTTTCTTTATTATCAACTAATATGGAGATGTGGTGGTTATAGGTAAGATGATATTACTTAGGGTTTTAAAGATCCTTTATACCAATCAGGTTTGAAATTTAAATGTCAACATCAACTTCTCCTTTTATGACTTGGTTAATTAGGATGAAATATTCACAATATCCTTTATCCTTAAAACATTAATTACATGATGAACTGGGGTTCAACATAATCTCATATATTCTTTTAGAATCGTGGATAGATAATAAATATTTATTCTCTAATGAGAATCACATGGATTGAAAAATATAAAACATGATTAGTTTATCACTAAATTCCATGGAAAAGATGCCAGCATGGGCGTCAATATTGGTCTTAAATTTCATGAGGATAGGTCTTCCTAGAATCAGATGATATTGGAATGAAGTTGTCTCACTATCCATGTCAAGTACATAGAAGTTAGCTGGGAAGAAAAGATCATTGACTCGGATAAGGACATACTCAATTATTCCCTTAGTACATGCAGAGCATCGATTGGATAACTGGATGAAAACACCCACTGGATGTAAGGTACCATGACCAAGATTTGGGAAGATGTATTTGGGAATGAAATTAATTGAGGCTCCTAGATCTATGAGTGAATCATCAAATTTTGAACTTCTTATATGGCGTGGAACTATAAAGGTCCTGGGATCTTTGCACATTATTGGTATAGATTTTTGGGTTGAAACATTCTCAATGGTCCTATATTTTCTCTTATGAGGGAATAATTCTATAATAAACTTTTCATACATGTAAATTTTTTTTATTTAATCTAAGAGAGGAATGTTGACTTCAACACGTCTAAACATGTCAAGCATTTCCAGATCGGTTTCAATGGATTTTTTTGGCTTAGAAATGGATTGAGGAAAAGAATTGGTTTTTTTTGGGAATTTAAGGAGGTGAAGGAGTGGGTTCAAGTTCCTTTTATGGTTTAGTTTTATTTTCATTTTTTAGGTCAATATTCAATGGTTTATTTGACTATCCATCATAATGTATGGACATTTGTTTTCCCCATGTAAGTGAAATTGCACTTACATTGCTCTTGAGGTTGGTAAATGGTTGAGGAGGGAGTTAGAAATAATTTGATTGTTTTTTCTGGATCAGGTGGGATGCAAGTTGACCAGTTTGGGTTTCAATATATTTAATACTGGAATAAGATAAGGAGGAAAGATCTTCCACTACACATTCCCATGGTTTCTTTAAAGAAGTGGCTTATCCCTGATTGGGATTTCAATGATTTTGGTTCTTTGGAAAGTGATTGTATTGGTTTTGGAATTGGAAAGGCTCATTAGGATAGTAGAATCTCATAATATCAATAAGAGGATTGATCCTTTTAGGTTGAGGAAAAAGGGTAAGTTTTTTGGAAGTTACCAATGCATTGACCATATTGGAATTTTTTTGGGTTTTGAGGATGTAATTGAGGGGGGTGAGAAATGAGATTACCATACCTCTATCCTTGGTTGAAGTTAGTAAAGAAGGGCTTAGAGTGGGGTTGGTTTAAGTTTCTAACAAACTGACATGATTATTGAAGGTCGGGGTTCTGCTGAGCATATGTTGCATTGATCTCCATTGGTCCTAATAAATCTGACGGATCCTCTTTTTGTTGTGGACATGTTCCTTTGGATGAACTGGGGAGCTACATATTCAAGAGTTAATGATAGTTCAAGGGAATTGAAATTGTGGAGAAGATGTGTTTGGGTATTTGGAAGCCACATCTAGTTGTCTCATAAGACCTGTAAGTTCACACATCCACTATATCATCTTCTTTGTCTCTATCAATTGACTATCTGGGGCATGTTTTACTTGAGCATGAGTTTAAGTATAAAATTGTTTTGTGTGTTTATCCATGTTGTTTGGAGATCTCTTGTAGCTGTGGGAATTTTATCAATAGGATCATCGCCACTTGTGGCATCAATGAGAGTTATCTACATAGAAAATAACACCTCAAAGAAGTATTGTATCTAGAGTTGGTCAGGTATTTGGTGGTGTGGTCAGGTTTCCACAGGCTTTTTGAACCTATCCCAGTATTCATGGAGTGACTCATTTGGGAATTATTGGATACCATTATTTCCATTTAGATAGAAGTAGTATGAGAATCGGGAAATAATTTTTCTATGAAAAGTCACTTTATGTTATTCCATGTGGTTATGGAACCAGTAGGGAGGTAGTAGATCCACGAATTAGTACTGTTATCTTAGGAGAATGGCAATTCTCAAAGTTTTATTTGTTCCAAAGAAACCCCCTGATGCTTATGGTTTAGCACACCACTTGGAACACTTTAAGATGAAGATATGGATCCTCACCAGCAAGCCTGTGGAAATGAGGAAGAAGATGAATCAAAACCGATTTAAGTTAAAAGTCAGACTCCATGATTAGATATTGAATACCAAGGGGTAGGAAATTCATATCAGGGGTAGAAAGTTATTTATGTATTTTTTCCCAAGGATTAACCATATCTAATTAAATTGGTTGTACAGGGGATGGTTCTTGAATGATTTCATTATCTCTTACGTTCCTCCAATGTTTTCGAAGAGTTCAATCAATTTCAAGGTCAATAAATATGAGGGATTGTATGGTAGACTATGGGGAATTCAGGGATTTTGAGAATGATGATAAAGATGAGTTATTCTTTCGGTTTATTTTTTTAATGATTTTTATGAGAATTCAGGGTTTTATTTGTGTTTTTTTCAAATATTTTTTGGCATATTTTTTTTAAATAAAAAATGAATAAATATTTAATGAACCATCCCTATAAATATATCCATTTAAATTGTGGCTGATTATCCCCTATTGATCATTCAAGGTTATGGTACTCTACAAATTTGTATAGGAGCTCTCAGGTCAAATCATTGGCGATGATACATTTCAATAGTTGGTTGTTTTTATTTGATTGTATTTTGACTGGGAGGTTTTTTTGAAGAGCATAAATGAAGTGATTAATGGTTGGTATTTGACATAAAAAATTTATAATGATTGGGGTGAATTCATTATTAGGGATTCAAGCTTGTGATATCCGAAATGTTTTCATTATACTGTATTAAATTAACACCCACTTAACAAGATGACGTTGACTGGAATTCCTAAGTGTTAAGGATTTAATATAATCCTTAACATGACATATGTTTCTAATAATAATCAGTTCATGTTGATGGTAGTGTATTTATGGTTTCAATAATCCCTGGAAACCATATGTTAAACAAAACAAATCAATAATCCCTGACATGTTAAGTCCAACATACACAATGTCAATTTGAAAAATATTCATCGAGAAAACAATCACAATCACATAACAACCCTTATGATAACTCACCCCAATAGAAAATTTATTCATCCATTAAGATTATTATTAATCCAATTTATTATTTTTATGATGATGAATTAATAAGAGATGAAAAATAAAGGTATAAGAAAATATTGGTGCATCAAACACACACACAAATGACGAAGAGAATTAAAAAAGAACTTTTGATTAAATGAGAATGAAAATAAAGGGAAAGGGATAAAACTATATTTAAACTATTTCAAGACCATTTATATTATTTAACATAATGTGGATGAGAATAATAGATTAATAAGAAGAAACATGTATTGAAATTAAATTGAAAAGGAAACAAACTTACACAATTGAAAATAAGAAGAATGGAAAAGAACATGAAAACATAGAGAGGTGGAAGGGTGTATCAAGTGAAAATTGAGTATAGAAGGTCATCCAAATAATTTTTAAAGGTTTTGTTTCATGCTAATGTATTCTCTTCTATTCTGAAATGGAAACCCCATGCAAGGAGAAGAGGTGGTGTATTTATAGCCCAAGGAGGTGGAATGTTTTCATTCAAAATATTCCTATCCACTTCCATATCAACATTGATAAATTAGATGGCCAAATATCCAGATATGTTTTTCTTACAAGTATTAGATATGGATCTCCTTTATCTACTCTGAAAAAAAAATTTGCCATTAAACTTAATGATCTAATGTTAATGCAGTTGAATTAAACAATTTTAATCTATCTATTTCAATCCATACATTTTCAAGTCCAAAAAGTGAATGAGTTTTTGAATAGTAATATGCCCCCAAATATGAACACTTTCTTCAAAAAAGAAGGTCAGATATGCCTCCTATTTCCTACTAAAAAATATCATCTAAAATGGATCTCTATCTAGGGAAATGTCAATATTGGTGTGCTGATTTCATTTCCCAGACAGAATGGTGGGTTGTACTTCATTGATTCATTCGGGCCCCTTTTTAGTGGATTTTGGATTTGAAATTGTTACCAAATATAAATATTATTTTCCCCTAACTTTTTAAGGAGAATCAAAAAATTTAGACTTATAGGATGATCCCAGTAATTCAATATTCAAGGATAGTCCATTTTCTTCACCGATTCTGTGGGTGTCCATGTGTAGTCCATATGACACTTTAAATAGAAGAATTGGACATTGATTCCTTCAAATGATATATTGGAATTTGAATAAGGAATCCTAAAAAAAGAACCATGCAATTTTTGTAAGGAGGGTGATTATTATAATTAATATATTAAATTGACTGAATTGGATAACTTCAAATAATTCTACAAAATTATATTTTGTATTAAAACATGAGTATCTCATACCAATTATGCACTTTTAAATAAAATTCACCAAACGGGTATAAAAAAGTTAGGAATAAAGGAATAAAATAAGTAATACTCCAAAAAAATTAAAATCCAGAAAATTTTCAACAATTACCGAACCTAGTATTCGGTACTATTTCTAACAAACCATCCTAGGCCGCCATCCAAATCTGCACCCAAAAAATCCCATAATTGGCCCTACGGGTGTTCACAGTCTCCACATGATATAAATAATTTCCAGGGTAGAATATATAAGAAATTGGAATTATTTCAACCCTAAATTATAGTTCAAGGAAAATAGATTTCTTTCTTCAAAATATATCATGAATCATTAGTTAAATGGACATACATGTTAAAACAAATAAGCATAATTATGACAGGAGGATTTAAATAGGTTAAAAATAATAGTCCCTAATACCTCTCTTAAAACACCATCTACATAATATAGCTCAAAGTACTTTTTCTACCTCTACGTATATAATTTAATCCACCAATAATAATAACAAAAAGATATAAATAACTAATTTTTAGGTCTCCCATAGCCCGAAATTTCACGACAGAAAAAGGTATAAAAATTCTATAAAATCATTTAAAATACACATTTATCTGAAGTAATAAATAAAACTAGGGAAATACTGACCACAAAACCACAAAATATTCAATTCTCAAAGAGTGGTGAAGATAATAACCAAGAACCTAAAACTGAGATGTAAAATATGTGTGATAAAATGCATTCTCAATAGGCTAACACCCACCTTCCCATATTCCAAACATTTATTTATAAAGATATTTTGAAGAAAGTTTGAAATGTTAAAAAATAGTATTTTCAAACATATTTTATAAAAAAACATTAACAATCTCACTTCAATTTTAGAAACATTCATTTTATTTTAATTAAATGAAAACAATCACTTTAAATGTGTTTTCTCAAAATAAACCATGACAAATACCAAAATACCAATTTTAAAATTAATTTTTAAAATAATGATGAAATAATAAAATTTAAATAGTTTCCAAAAAAATTTTAAAATGCATTTTTAAATAAATTGAATCAAGCCTGAGGATAGAACAATCGATGAAGATAGCACAAAAATTCATTATATAGTATGAAACTGAAATAATGAAATAGGTGTCACAAGTAAGGAATATGTAAAAGGGGTAATCATTTAAGAAACATAGAGTAATCCCCCACATCATCCACTAATCCATGTATAGGATTCATGGGCTACTAGCATAGGGATCCATATAATATAATCCTCATCTTGTGATAAGATTGAATATCCATGTAGTCCCCTTGAACTAGCTGGGACCAATCCAATCAACCTCGGGGTGAAAATATTCCCTATGGAACCATATGGGAACACTCAAAAATGAATCAAATCTCTAATTAGAAACAAAATATAAACCATATTTTTTTCACTAATCTCAGCATGTTCATAGTGACCGAGATTCCCCATAAATAACACGGTAGAAGGAAAGGCAATAGAAATAGGAAAAAAATTAATAAGAAAGAATAATAAATATTTTACATCTATACATATAACAAAAACCCCAATAGTAGGGGAATAATTCAGTGGGGGTATAACAAAGATATCACATTCTAATTATAATTTAAGACCATTAAAAGTGTACAATGTACCTCTTCAAAGATATACCTAGAAGGTTGGGTCCCTTTATCACAATTTAAAATCATTTATAAAATGTTTCTAAAATCATCACACTAAAAATAACCCTTGAAATATATTAAATAAATAAAAATAATTATATAAAACCTTTTACCAAGTTTTAAAAAAAATTAAAATTTCTCACATGACACAAATGAGGTAAAGTTAATTTTAATTAATATAATTTATTTAAAACATGAATAGAAATAATATAATAATAATTTTAATTTCATGTTCTGCTTGAAATGACATATACAATAAGTTGAAACCAATTTTAAATATCCAAAACACCATTTTTATTTTCAATAATATTTTTAATGTTTCAGTTAGCCCACTCAACAGGAAATCACTAATCACAATTAATAAAATCATATTTTTATCATGTTTTGAAATCTAGAAACCCAATAAAATAAAGTAAAAATTACGTAAAATAGGATTAAAAATTTAACTAATATTTAAACATACTAAATAATATCATTTATATATTTATAATTAACATAAAATTCAATGTAATTGAAAGTTATATACTTAAAATTTAATATATGTGGAAATGATACCTAAAATTATTAGTGTAGTTCCAATGTATTGAATTTATGTTCAAGGAGAAAAAAACCATAGATCCCACATCCTTTTAATAAATGAATCAAAAATCAGTATAATATGAACCCTAGGGTTCAAAATAACATGATTTAATAATAGGAGAAGGGAAAACATAGGTTAAAGGATTAAGAAGGGAAGTTGAGTTATTACATATTGGGATCATCCAAGAATTACCAAGAAATAATAAATATATCGAAATGAATGGAGGAGACCATGGAGGTTGTTGAGATCTAAAATGGATTCAACTAGGGAGGTGGGGGATTGCGTGATATGAGGTAAGAGGTGTGATTGATTTTTCATTATTTAAAAAAGGAAAAAATAGAAAAGAAAAAAATAGAAAAATAATTTCTTAGAAAGCTTCATAGTTTATAAAACCTTGTGGTAACCATGCGGAATGTAAACTATGGTATCTAGGGAAATATGTAAAAAAATATGGTGAATAGAACAATAAAACAATTTAGTATTAATTATTATTATCAAATTTTTATTATTAAAAAGCAACAATTAATGAATTTGAGTTTAGTGTTCAAACAATTAGGTAGTGGAATAAAAATTTAAAATAAATAACACCATGGTTTTTATTGTGATTTGGATCCCATTTATCATAGTCAACTATATAATATCCTATAACTCAGTAGGAGGAATTTTAACCACTAGAAATAAGAGATAATTTATTTATTAATGTTAAAGACTTAAAGATAGTTTATTACATATGACAGACCAGACCTTTTCCTTTTGCAAGATCTAAAAACCCCATGATTTTAAAAGTAATTTCCCTAATATATAACTATATATTTTATATGTACATAAATAAATTTTTTGTCTTTTTGGATCAGGTTATTGTAACTAGTACTACATTTTAATGTATGTATAACAACAAGATGAAAAATATATTATAGGCACTTCCAAATTAAAATAAAAACATCTAGAATTTTCAGAAGACTTTAACAAACAAGTTGGTGCATATTAGTGAACTTCATCCCTTATATATTTAATACAATAAAAGAAAAGTATTCAGGAAACCTGAATTTATTTTTTATTTTTCCATAAATGTATAATTGTTCTCTACTTTTACACCTATTTATATTCAATTCCTTGATAATTATTTATAATCAAAACCTGAATGGATCATGTTCTATAATGAAATCATGTGAATCCTCTTTGTGTGGTGTTTCCTTTTTCATTAATCGCGTATTTGAAGTAAATTGGTTATAAAATAAATTTTGTAACTTTAATTATATATATTTTTATTATAGAAAATCAATTTGTCTTTTCATATCCATGCTTAATTTGTGGGTTAATTGTATTGGGGAATATTTTTCTATGGGTAAGGAAACATGTGAATTTTATATGAAGCATAAGATTTTAAAATGTTCTAAAAGGCATGTGTAAAGGTATTATTCATTAAATTTCAAGGTATTTAACTCACGTATGGGTAATTTATAATTACAATAAATATAACCTATTAACCTATGTAAGTGTAAACTAAATTTTAAACATCTCACATAAAGGTATCTTATAACTTTAAAAGAGTTAAGTGGAATTATGTAAGGGTAATGGAACCCTTAGATAAAGGTAAAAAATAGTTTACATAAATTTCATAAAGTTACCAGCAACACTGTGTAATGGTAAACTTTAGTTATGTAATGTTAATAAACACTCTATATAAAGGTAGTTTGTATCTCAAGTAATAATATTTTAGCATTATGTAATGTCAAAGGCTCACATAATGGTAATTTGGAATTTCATAAAAATAATGGCCCATGTAAGAGTGCTCATGTAATTGTAAAGACTCTATATAAAGTTAATCAATATTTTTGGCAATTTGTGTAGGGGTGACTATAACTCCATGTAAAGGTAAATATATGATTATCCATGATTTCTAATATTAACTAAAAACACATCTAAATGTAGACAGCGATTATATGTGCATGTGTAAAGGTAGTCTTAACATGTGTAATGGAAGTACATGTTTTATGACTAATTTTAGGGTACTATAGAAGTTTCTTAAGGGTAAAGGGTAACTTCTAATAATCATGTAAGGGTAAAAATTAAATATTGAAAATTAATTTTTTATAATATGTTAACCGAAATATTTTTTAGAATAATAATGATAAATAATTAGAAATTAAAAAATGGCATTCAGTAGAATTATAATAAAACAAAAAAACATGTGAAATTTTAAGCATCTTAAAGGTATTAAAAATTTTAAGAAAAAACCATAACCATATAAATTATCACAAGTAAAATTATATTCATCATAGTTTGTATTTTTAATTTTTAATTTATTTATAAAATGGGAGGAGTTATAATTTATAAAAATAGTTATTATTCAGTTACTTCAAACACCAACAATATCCCAGTTTTTTTTTAATCCCAAAACCTATCATTTTAGAAATTATGAATATTATATCACAAAATATTTCTAAATTTTTCATTTTATAAATTCCAAAAAATTTATAATTAAATTTTATATTAAACATAATACACACAAAAATTTCTAAATTTATCCCCCTCAATTAAAATTTAACAATAAGATAAAAAATTATTTTATACAATATAAATAATTTAAGAAGCCTTTCACCCCTTAAATTTATGCTTATCTAAAAACGTTTAAACAAAAAATATATATAATCATTTAGGAATCCAATATTTCATGTTAAAACATTATTCTTTCAAATCAAGTAGCATTTTATGAATTATTTATTATTTCATCTAATACAATGTATCATTTATTACCAGAATATCAAATGAAATTAACTCTTACATCTATATTATTTGTTTGATAGTGCTATAATATGTTTTTAGAAGTTGAAATAACATTATTATTTTCAAAATAAATATAAATTGTATCATAATAAACATAAAAATAACATTATGTTTGTTGGATCCAAAGTCACTAAGCACAAAAATTGGTAGCTTATATACATTCATATTTGGATGTAGATAAACCTATTGAAAATTATTCCTTTGACCTCCATAAAATTAGATTTTTACCTAGGAAATGGCCCAAACATGGTTTAATTTTCCTATCAATCCTAATACCAATAAATTAATAATAAAAGTAAATAGAATATTTTAAAAATGGAATAAAAAACACAAGAATTAATTTTCCCTTTTGTATATCATATTTTTTTATTTATTTCTTTAATATGACTATATTTATGATTACCTTTATACATTTTACATAAATATACACTAAATAATATATTTGGCTTATAAGAAGTTATTTAAATAAAATTCAATATCATTCCTTAATATTATTTTACCATATTTGATTTTATAGACTCATCGCTATCCAATTTTCAATTATTACTATTGGGGTTCTCAAAGTCTTACTAGTATCCAAATCAAACCACTTAACTAATTTTTTTTCCTATTTATATTGATTAAAAAATATCTCATAATTTACATGAGTAATTTGAATACCTAAAAATACATTAACTCTAAAATTATTTCTATATAAAACTCGTTTTTCATTAGACTGGAAAACTCAATACACATTGATTCACCTAAAGTTCCAAACACAATATCATCTACATTAATTTCAACTGTGAATATATCACTCAAAACATTATTAGTGAACTATGTAGGATCAACATTTAATTTATTAAAACAACATTCTAAAAAACATATTTATTCAATAATACCAAGGTTTTGGATCTTTCTTGAGAGTATAAAATTCATTCTTGGGTTAAAAAACATGATCTGAAAATTATTCATTTTCAAACATAGGGGTTGATGTACATACAATTCATCAAAAAACAACATTAATGAATTCACTTTTTACATTAATTTTGAGTAATTTAAAATCATAAAAAATCGTAATCTAATAAAATCATTATTTACTTGGTCCAAGAAATTGGATTAAAATAATTTTGAAAATATATTCCTTCCTATTGTAAATAACCTTGAGCTGTGAGCCTATAATTTTCTCAATTATCCGACCTGATTCATCTAACTTATTTTTTAAAATCCATTTAGTTCTTATTAATTATTTTTCTATAGTGGGTCTGACTATATTATAGACATTATTCCTAAAAATAGATTAATTTTCTCTTCATTTTTTATAATCCAATGAACAACATTGAAGGATTGATCTATGTTATTTGGTACTATCTCATATAAAAAGCCATGATTTGGGTAGAAATTTAAACTTGGTATCTAGTTTTGATTCAAGAATAAATAATTATAATAATTTTTTCCAAGATATGATCCTAATTAATTATCTTATTTTTATTAATATATTGAGTAGGGGAATCCTCCCCCTCAATTTTTCAATTATTATTATTAGACTCATCTTCTCAAAAGTTTAAATCACTATATAATTATTCAATATTTTCAAAATATGAATTTTTTTATCTTTTTTATCATCAAATTTCACATTCATAAATTATTATGTAAACATTTTTCTCTTGTTATGAACTCTATATGATTTAATATTTTTAGAATATACCATTAAAATCCCCTCAATGATTTTTGTGTAAAATTTATCACCATTATCTATTTTATTTAAAAATAGGATTTAATACTCAAACACCTTAAACAGACCTTCTATGGGGTTACTTTCATTAGGTAATTCATATGGTATTTTATACATTAAAAGAATAATAAAGTCTCTATATAGAATTTAATATGTAGTGTAAAGAGATAAATCCCTCAAAAACATTGGTGCATTAGATTAATTTAGAATTTTTTTATCCATCTCAGAAATTGTGTTATTCATTAGTTCTTCAACACAATTTTTTTGGGGTGTAATAAAAGATGAAAAAATATGATAGTGTCCATTATATTTACAAAACATTTCCAAATCCATATTTTAAAAGTCTCCACATTTATTTCTTCTATTTGAAACTATTTTATAACATTTCTTTAATTTGAATTAATTTAAAAAGCTAAAAAAATGGAAACATTTTCAATCTTGGGAACCATAAATAAAAACAAGTAAAAAATCTATAGTCATAAACTATTAAAAACACATATTTTTTTTAACTAAAAATAATTTTTCTCAAAGGTCAAAAAAATAAAGATATATTAATTATAATATTATAGAATTAATAACATTATTTATAGATCAGAATTTAACTATATGTTTCTTACCATTTAAACAAGAATCACATACATAATATTTTTTTATAATTACTATAAGAATATAATGAATCTATCCATGATTAGAAAAACTATGTAGCAACCAAAAACAATCATGTCCCATTCTCATATGACTGAGAATATCATCATATTCTTTAACATTTTAAAACAAATATTTTTTCTTTATTTGATTAAAAAACTATTATATTTGTGTTATCATTCTGTTTTGAAGAAAATAAGATAGATTTATTTTTAAATATAATAATTTTATTATTTTCAAAACATTACATTCATTCCATCATCACAAATATTTGATACAAAAATAAAATTATTTTTAATTCCTTAAATATATAAAAATTATATGTTATTATAGAAATATAAATTCCCACTTCTTTATAACCTTTAACCATTCCCTTAATGTTATCTCAAAAAGATATATCCCCTCTGTCTCATTGATTTAAAGATATAAATATTGATGGATCTCTAGTAATTTAGTGTGAGAATATACTTTCCATGTACCATATTTCCTGGATTTTTGTTCGTATGGTTTCCAGAAATCAAATCAAATGGAGATTTGTTTTGTATCCCAAGATACTTTTGGTGTAATTATTTTAGTTTTAAAACTTATTTAGTACCAATTAATATCTAAGACACATATTTTAGGGTATTCTAAAAGATAAATATGTTGAAATAGTATTTTTAATATACCCTCTATATTTTACAAACTATAGAGAACATTTATCTTTATAAATCCATTCCATACAACACTTAAAACATGAGGTATTAAATGTTTTTCATTTTTACTTTTAATAATGAAATTATTAATATCTTTGGAATGTTATTCTTATAACCAAAACCATATATGTAAGAACCTGGTTCTTATTTTTGAGGTACGGGCTTCTTCCTTTTCCTTATCCTTAATTGTTTTTGAGAAAATATGGAAAATGGGAAAAAATGTAAATTTTTGGAACTACACGCCGTGTACTTTATCCACACGTCACGTACTTTTGTCCGTGTTGGGATGAGTACACGAGGAGTGTGGCCATGCCGGCGATGAAGGGTGTAGGAACCGACTACACGCCTTGTAGTGGTACCATACACGTCGTGTAGTCAGTCCGCAGGCTTAAACAGTAAGGCGATGGAGTCACCGCCAGCCGGGCGGCAGTACACGCCGTGTACTTGGGAGTACATGTCATGTACTCTTGTTGGCAGATGAACAGTGTGGCGGTGCTGCCATTTGAACAGTTAAATGAAAGGGGTACACACTGTGTACTTTGAAGTACACGCCGTGTACTTTGTTTTTTCGGATTAAAACAGGCAGTAGCCTCCTCATTTTGCAGAGGAGACACTTGGGCCGTTTTGGAGCCAAAGGAGGAGGCCGGGTCTTTGAAGATCCATCGGGCATTCGTCTGGAATCTGATTTGGCTTCGGACGATTTCTTTGGAACCGCACGGGTAAGCCCTCTCCACTCCTGGTACCGTTCATGCCAATTCTTCTCCTAACATATGTTATTTACATTTGAATGGGTTTTGTTCTTCGTCAGATCTACACCGTTCTTGGGCATTTCTGGAGTCGGCGTTCGGGTATAGCGTTCGTTGGCGTTTAAGGTAGGTGGCTTTGTGTTTAGTTTTCCAGTTGCTGTGTGTTTTGTGCATTTTTGTGCCACAAACCCATATCGTGGTGTCGTGTGGCTGAGGTCATTGCTATATTTAATACCTATAATTGATTAGGTATTTAATTGTGATAATAAAATGGTGTTTGGTATCATTGCTTGGATCCAAGACCATCCCGAGGGGTGTGTTCCTCTGTTTAGGCATTTGGCCAGGATACCCGAGGGTATGCCTTAAATGTAGTAATTGTAGAATTACCTTGAGAGGAATTTCTTGTTACTACTTGTTTACCTATTGGGCATGGCCTGGTTACCTGTTTAGCCTGAGGGCGTTGTTGTATTTGGCCTGAGGGTGTTGTTGTGATTAGCCTGAGGGTACTGCACTATTTAGCCTGAGGGCTATAGTATTTCTCCTGAGGGAAACCTTTCGTGCCTGAGGGCTTGACTTCTGTGCCTGAGGGTGACACTTCTTGCGCCTGAGGGCAATTTCTGTTACGCCTGAGAGATATACCTGCGTGTTGGATTCTGCTTACCTGAGGGTAAGGTTTTGTTTGTCTAAGGATGGGGCCTGTTTACTTAGAGATGCACTGTGGTGGTTTCTAATATTTAAATGGATTAAATGGATAAAAAATGGAAATATAACTGGTAATTAGTTACTTTTGAGTACTTCTTGCTTTATTGCATTTTACTACTTCACACTGTCGTTGCATGCTTACACGCAGTTGGGCACGGTCCATTGGTGGGCGCCTACTGAGATATATTTCTCACACCCTGTTTGGGTCATGCTTTTCAGCCCAAACAGATTTCGTTGCTGCAGGTGCGGATAGGGGCAAGAGTCCCTATACAGGTACTTGACTGTTGCTATAGAGTAGGAGGGCATGGGACGGAGCCTAGGCTCGCGATGTCACTGCCAGCTGTTTGCTTTTTTTTGCTGTACTCTGCTGTTTACTGTATTGTATTGATGTATAACATGTTCTGGCTGTTTTCTTAGAACTTGAAACGTGTAGCATCATCACTTATATATTATTGGTTATATCCACTACTGTAGTTATTTCAGTTGTGCGTGTTTACTGTTTCCGCTGTTTATTGTATGGTTATTTTGGTATTCCGCTGCACTACACTTTGATAAATGTGGGCATAGTTTCCCCACTATCAGACCTGGGCCCTCACTGTTAGTCAGCAGCCTCTGGCGTTTGGGGAAATGCGCTTGAGGTCACGTGGTGAACCGGGCTCGAGGCACCCGTTGCATGGCACCTGGGTCCAGGACGTTACAAAGTGGTATCAGAGGGGTTTCTTTTCTATGAATTACTATTTGGAGTCGTAGTCAGGGATAGGACAGAATGGTAGTTGGTAATATGTTGTTCTCGGGCGTAGCTAACCCGTGTACAGGGAAAAGCCAGTCTACCTCATATTTTGCATTCTTTTGATTTTTCGAATTTTACAGTTGATATATTTTCACCGTTGGGTGACGCACTTGGATTGTTCTGTTTATATTTTATTTCCAGGTTCTATTTTGTTGCAACCCGATGAGATGAGGTTATGCTGTCTCATGCATCATATAGGCACATTCTAGATATCACATGCCATGCATAGTTTCCATGCCATGTAGGTGCATTAGAATTTTCATGTTGTTGTGATAGTTGTTGTGCTAGTAAAGCATGTTGTTGTGATAGCTTCTTGATAAATACCTGCCTAGTGATATGGTATTATTGTTTGAGCTTGTTTATAGAATGGACGCCAAACTTTGGTTTTTGGAGAGTATGGGCCCCCATTAACCGGAATTTGGTGGATCATTGACTGGTTATTGGTTACAACACAAATAAGATGTCAAACTTTGATTCGTGGGGTGTATGGGCCCCCACGGGTCGAAATTTGACACTTAGGTGTTGTTTTTCCGTATTTTCTGGGTTCCGGAGAAGTTTTTGAGGCATACTGTCTGGAAACCCAGTATACACGCCATGTATTATTTTTATACACGCCATGAATGTTATTCTATTCGGGAATAAAAATGAACTTTTTGAGTACACGCCATGTACCCTGAGTACACGCCGTGTAGTCTCTTCCTGTGTCACAAACCGTGTGGGCGGCGACATGGGGTAAGGAAGGCCTTGGGTAAAACTCACCGTGTAGTTTTGTACACGCCGTGTAGTGTTGACCCGGAGTCCGGCCGTGTAACTAACAACACGGGTCGGTGAACTCCTTGACAGAACACGTCGTGCCAGTTATAGACACGTCGTGTAGTGAGACCTGGGGACTCGGTCGTGTAACTAACAACACGGGCCGGTGTCACGTCTTCCAGAACACGCCCTGTACCTTTGGGACACGCCATGTAGTCTTGTCCGAGGACAGACCATGTGTAGTTAGTCGTGTGTCTAGGAAACGGGCTGGTATACACGCCGTGTTCGGGTGTAACACGCCATGTAGAGTAAAGCCGAGTAGTCGGCCGTGTCACAGACGACACGAGCAGTTGGAAAATAACACCATACACGTTGTGTAGATATTATACATGCCATGTAGTTTTGTTGAATGGAAACCGTGTGGAAGGACCCGAGCAGGGGAAAGGAAGTCAAGTACACACCGTGTAGTCAGTGTACATGCCATGTAGTCTTTTTTGCAAATTTTTAAATGCCTTCTTCCTCTTGTTCTTTTGTGGTTCCTTCGCTTTTAGTCTTAATAATCTTGAATCTGAGGCGTGCTTTTGAGCTTGTAGAGTCATGCCACCTAGACGACCGTGAGTTGTTCACCAGGAGAGCGGCAACGAGTATACTCCGGAGATGGTGGGCCATGGGCTACCAGTTGATCCACCAGCAGAGCCAGATGCGGCACCAGCTGTTATACCGGACACAGGTGCGGAGGAATAGTTCCGTGAAGGCTTATTGTGGTTCATGCAGACCTTTCAGGGAGCACTGCAGGCTGCCACATCTATGGCCGAGCTGACGCGTATCTTTCAGTAGCAGCATCCGCCTACGTTTTCAGGGGATGGCGGACCACAGGCTGCAGAGTCTTGGCTAGGATCGATGCAAACTATTTTCGAGCATCTTGAGACGCCTCCAGGGTGGAGCGTCAAGCTCACGACTTACATGCTGCGTGATTCCACCAAGAGGTGGTGGGATGTTACCACCCAGTTAGAGCATCACAGGTACATGGCATGGGAAGATTTTCACTTAGTCTTCTATAACTTCTTCTTTCCCGAAACGCTGAGGGCAGATAGATCTCGAGAGTTCATGAATCTGCAGTAGGGCTCTATGTCGGTGATGGACTACTCTTCTCGTTTTATAGATCTTCAGCGTTTTTCACTCGTGCTGGTGGGTGATGAGATGTTGAGAGCCAGACGTTTTGAGGATGGTCTTCGGTATGACATTCGAGCACTGTTAAATGTTTTTAGGTTTCCTATTTTACACGCGATTGTGAACCAGGCATTTATTATAGATAGGAACCTGAGGGAATCAAGTGGTGTGGTCTAGGGTGGTTTAGCACTAGTTACTGGTACTATTTCTGCTAGCAAGAGGAAGAGACAGATTGACTTCTCTCATGGAAGAAGTACCAGCCAGGAAGCTTCTTCAGGTGGACTGGTCAGGTGCTACCAGTGTGGCAGAGAGGGGCACAAGAGGCTGCAGTGTCCACGGGACCCAGTGGAGTCCCGATCGTGCGGCAAGATGGGTCATCTGCAGCGCTTTTGCAGGGCGTTTCTACCAGTGGCTAGTGAGAGGTGTTCTGTGCAGACTTCGCATGAGGGAGCAGGACCAGTGGCTTCTTACCAGTCCGGGAATTGGAATACGTCAGGGCGTGCTGGCAGAGATGGTTGTCGTGGCCGTGGTAGCCAGACACCAGGATCGCAGAGGCAGCAGGGTGGGATAGCTCAGGGTAGCCAGCCTGTGTCGTAGGGCCACGGCACTGGGCAGGCATATGCAGTGCAACAGACCCAGCAGGAGCAGGATCCCGAACCTTCGACAGTCAGAGGTACTATTCTAGTATCTTCTTCCTTGTCTTTATTACTTTTTGATATGGGTGCTACGCATAGTTTTATATCAGTACCCGTTGTGGAGAGCCTTGGGCTCGGTGTTTCTACTTCTTCTGATATCTTGACGCTAGAAACTCCGTTGGGGACTAGGACAGTTAGTGTCCGTCAATGCAAGGAGTGCCCCCTTGAGGCTGGTGGGTGTCACTTCCTTTGGGACCTTTATGTCCTGGAGATTACGAGCTATGACGACATTCTTGGGATGGACTGGTTGGTTCCCTTTCGAGCCTTTGTAGACTGCTATCGTCTTAGGGTGCGTTTCACGTCACCAGAGGATGGGGAATTTCTATGCAAGGGCGAGTGGGATGTTCAGGAGAGTTGAGCTGGACCAGATCATCATGGGTGAGGTGGATTCACAGCCCAGATTGCGAGCTTATATCTGGATGACCAGGGGACTTGTCAGACGGATTTCCCTCCAGTTGTCGATCGTTTCAGGTATGTCTTCCCGAATGACTTTTCAGGTCTACCTCCAGTGCGTAAGGTGGATTTCTCTATTGAGCTCATTCCAGGAGTAGTACCGGTGTCCATTCTTCCTTATTGGATGGTCACGCCTGAGTTGCAGGAGCTCAAGAGGCAGCTAGAGGAGTTACAGGCAAAGGGTTTTATCCGACTCAATACTTCTCCTTGGGGTTCTCCAGTCCTTTTTGCGAAGAAGGCGGATGGTACCCTCAAACTTTGTGTGGATTATCGGAAGCTGAACCATTTGATGGTTAAGAACCGATATCCCTTTCCGAGGATAGATGATCTGTTTGATCAACTTCGTGGAGGACGAGTGTTCTTGAAGATTGACTTGAGATCCGGATATCATCAGCTGCGTGTTAGACCATCTGATATACCTCTCACAGCTTTCAGGAGTAGGTATGGTCTATATGAGTATACGGTTATGCCGTTCGGACTCACGAACGTGCCAAAAATTTTCATGGCTCTGATGAATCGTGTGTTCCATCCGTATCTTGATTCATTTGTGGTAGTATTTGTGGACGACATCTTGGTGTACTCTCACACTCGACACGACCATGCCACCCATATTGAGATCATATTGAGTACACTAAGAGAGCATCGATTATATGCTAATCTCTCGAAGTGCCTCTTTTGGATGGACCAGATTCACTTCCTGGGTCATATCATCTCAGAGGCAGGAGTTGTAGTGGACCCAGAGAAGGTGAGACCAGTAGTTTCCTGGGAGCAGCCCAAGAACGTGTTTGAGATATGTAGTTTCTTAGGGCTGGATGGTTACTACAGACACTTCATATAGGACTTCTCCCGCTTAGCAGCACCGTTGACAGATCTGACTAAGAAGGGTGTGAAGTTTTTTTGGTCAGAAGCTTGTGAGAATGCTTTTCAGGACCTAAAGGGAAGGCTGACATCAGCACCAATCCTAATACTCCCAGAGCAGGGGAAGAGTTATACAGTTTACTGTGAAGCATCATGGATTGGGTTGGGAGCCATTTTAATGTAGGGCGACCGAGTTGTGGTGTACGGGTCTCGGCAGTTGAGGCCACATGAGAGTAATTACCCGACGCATGATCTTGAGTTGGCTGCAGTTGTTCATGCATTGCAATGTTGGAGACATTATCTGTTGGGAGAGAATTTTGTTGTTTTAACCAACCACAAAAGCCTCAAGTATATCTTTACTCAGCATGACATGAATCTAAGGCAGAGAAGGTGGGTCGAATACCTACAGTCCTTCGATTTTGAGCATGCCTATACACCTGGTAAAGGTAATACAGTAGCCGATGCACTGAGAAGGAAGACTCAGATACAGGCAGTGCAGGAGGCCAGTGGTGAGTGGCAGCTTATGGCTTTGTTCTCTGAGATTCATCTGGAGGTGCATGACAGTTAGGGGAAGACTTATCTTTCCCCGTTAGCTGTGACTTCTACCCTCCTAGATAGATTGAGGATGAGGCAGCTATCAGATTCAGAAGGCCTAGTTCTACGAGAGTCGGTGGCAAGTGAGGACCCTCCTTCCAGTTGGACAATAGGCGATGACGAGGTTTTGCGTTTCCATGGATGTGTATGGGTTTCAGTGGATATACGCGAGGAGCTGATGCGGGAGTTTCATGCTTCAGCTTGGGCAGTTCATCCCGGGGGTTACCAAGATGTATCGTGACTTGAGGCATCAGTACTGGTGGCCGAGTATGAAGAGAGAGATAGCTGGTTTTGTTACGAGGTGTTCCACCTGTCAGCAGGTGGAGGCGGAGCATCAGAGACCAGCTATGCTGTTATAGCAGTTTCCCATTCCAGAGTGGAAATGGGATGATGTCACAATGGATTTCGTGACGGGATTGCCGAGGTCACCTCGAGGCAATGACGTTGTGTGGGTTGTTGTGGACAGACTCGCGAAGGTAGCTCACTTCTTATTGATCAAGGAGACCTTTGGTGTGGACGAGCTCGGAAGGCTGTATATCCGAGAGATCGTACGTCTGCATGGGGTCCCTCGTTATATCGTTTTAGATAGGGACTCCCTCTTTACGTCTCGTTTCTGGTAGAGTTTCCAGTGGGTGCTGGGTACACAGGTGCTTCTGAGCACATCATACCACCCTCAGATAGATGGCCAGTCAGAGCGAACGATACAGCTGCTAGAGGACATGTTGCGCGCATGCGTCCTAGACTTTGGGGGCTCTTGGGAGAAGCATATACCCTTAGTTGAGTTTTCCTATAACAATAGTTTTCAGAGAACTATTGAGATGGAACCATACGAGGCTTTATATGGTAGGCCATGCTGATCACCTTTGTCCTGGTTAGAGGCAGGTGAGGTAGCTTTGCTGGGGCCACAGCTCGTGCAGGAGACATCTGACCAGGTCCAGTTGATTCGGAAGCGGATGGCTACCACGTAGTCTCGTCATAAGTCTTATGCTGATTGCCGCAGACGACCCTTGGAGTTCATGGTCGGGGATCTGGTTTTCTTGTGTGTTTCACCGAGGCTCGGACACAAGCAGATCCGGAGACAAGGTAAGATTTCACCGTGGTATGTGGGACCATTTGAGATTCTGGAGAGAGCCGGGCTGGTTGCCTATCGTTTGCAGTTACCGCAGCAGTACCGAACCATGCATGACGTCTTTCATGTGTCTCAGTTGCGTCGCTACCTTTCAGACCCATCTCACACCTTTCGGCCAGATGAGGTTGATCTTCCGCATGATGCGTCCTTTGAGGAGAATCCGATCAATATTGTTGATAGGAGCATGAAGGTTCTCTGAGGCCGGTCAGTTCCTCTCGTACGGGTGTTATGGCAGCATGGCCGAGTGCAGGACGAGACCAGGGAGCGGAAGGCCGACGTATGTGCTCAGTGGCCAGAGTTGTTCTGAGTTTTCTCTTCGCCACCCTTGAAAGGGCAATTCGGGGACGAATTGCTATAAGGGGGGATGTTTGTAAGAACCCGGTTCTTATTTTCGAGGTACGGTATTCTTCCGTTTCCTTTTTCTTAAGTGTTTTTGAGAAAATATGGATAACGGGAAAAATGTTTATTTTTGGAACTACATGACGTGTACTTTATCCACACGCCGTGTACTTTTGGCCTTGTTGGGATGAGTACACGGGGCATGTGGCCATGTCGGTGATGAAGGGTTTAGGAACAGACTACACGCCGTGTATTGGTACCTTACACGCTGTGTAGTCAGTCGGCAGGCTTAAACAGTAAGGCGGTGGAGTCACCTCCAGGTGGGTGGCAGTACACGCCGTGTACTTGGGAGTACATGCCATGTACACTTGGCGGCAGATGAACAGTGTGGTGGTTCCTCCATTTGAACAGTTAAATAAAAGGGGTACACGCCGTGTACTTTGAAGTACACACTGTGTACTTTGTTTTTTCGGCTTAAAACAGGCAGTAGCCTCCTCATTTGGCATAGGAGGCACTTGGTCCATTTTGGAGCCAAAGGAGGAGGTCGGGTCTTTGATGATCCACCAGGCGTTCGTCTGGAATCCAATTCGGCTTCGGACGATTTCGTTGGAACCGCACGGGTAAGCCCTCTCCTCTCCTGGTACCATTCTTGAAAATTCTTCTCCTAACGTAACTTATTTACATTTGAATGGGTTTTGTTCTTCTTCAGATCTATGCCGTTATTGGGTGTTTCTGGAGTTGATGTTCGGGTATAGCGTTAGTTGGTGTTTAAGGTATGTGGCATTGTGTTTAGTTTTCCAACTAATGTGTGTTTTGTGCGTTTTTGTGCCACGAACCCATATCGGGGTGTCGTGTGGCTGAGACCGTTGCTATATTTAATACTAAGAATTGATTAGGTATTTAATTGTGATAATAAAATGCTGTTTGGAATTGTTTCATGGATCCAGGACCATCCCAAGGAGTATATTCCTCTGTTTATCCATTTGGCCAGGATACCCGAGGGTATGCCTTAAATGTATTAATTGTAGAATTTCCTTGAGAGGAATTGCTTGTTACTGCTTGTTTACCTGTTGGGCATGGCCCGGTTACCTGTTTAGCCTGAGGGCATTGTTGTATTTGTCCTGAGGGCGTTGTTGTGATTATCCTGAGGGCACTGCACTATTTATCCCTAGGGATGTAGTATTTCGCCTGAGGTCAACCTTTCGTTCCTGAGAGCTTGACTTCTATGCCTGAGGGAAACACTTCCTACGCCTGAGGGAAATTTCTGTTACTCCTGAGGGCTATACCTGCGGGTTGGATTCTGCTTACCTGAGGGTAAGGTTTTGTTTGTCTGAGGCGTGGACTGTTTACTTAGAAATGCACTGTGGTGGTTTCTAATATTTAAATGGATTAAATGGATAAAAAATGGCAATATAACTGGTAATTATTTACTTTTGAGCACTGCTTACTTTATTGCATTTTACTACTGCACACTGTTGTTGCATGCATACACGTAGTTTGGCACGGGCCTTTGGTGGGTGCCTACTGAGATATATTTCTCACACCCTGTTTGGGTCATGATTTTCGGCCCAAACAGATTACGTTGCTGCAGGTGTGGATAGGGGAAAGAGTCCCTATACAGGTACTTGACTGTTGCTGTGGAGTAGGTGGGCATGGGACCGAGCCTAGGCTCGCGATGCCGCTGCCAGCTGTTTGCTTTGTTTTGCTGTACTCTATTGTTTACTGTTTTGTATTGATGTATAACATGTTCTGGCTGTTTTCTTAGAACTTGAAACATGTAGCATCATCACTTATATACTATTGGTTATATGAACTGTTGTAGTTATTTCAGTTGTGTATGTTTACTGCTTCTGCTGTTTGTTGTATGGTTATTTTGGTATTCCGCTGCACTACACTTTGATAAATGAGGGCATAGTTTCCCCACTATCAGACCTGGTCCCTCGCAGCTAGTTTGCAGCCTCTAGCATTTAGGGAAATGCGCTTGAGGTCACATGGCGAACCGGGCTCGAGGCACCCGTTGTGTGGCACCCGGGTCCGGGACGTTACAATATATGTATTTATTAATTTTATTCATTTAAATTACTTATTCAAACTTCTATTACCTTTCTCAAAATATGAAAGATTTTATTCTAAATGAATGAAAATATTTTTAATATTTTTGTTCTCTTTTTTAGAAATTTCCATATCTTTCAAGTTTATACTATTTGAGATGGATGGGGAATTTTTTAGTCTATAAATATCTAGGATTTTCATCATACACTCACATTCCACTTTAGTTAACTCAACCACTATTTGATAAACTTCTCATTGATGATCCAAATTATTTATACAAATAGAATCATTAGTTATTTCATTATAATTTCTTAACTTCTAAATTTATTTTTGAATATTTTACTTCTCATTGTAGATAGAACAAAAAATAGAATGTTTAAAATTATTTTAATATTTATCTAATATTTTACTTTAATTTTTTTTATTCTTATGTATTTATTTTAAGATATCATATAGTTCAATAACATTTAAAAAAAGATTTTTTAACCTATAAATTATAGTAGTTAGATCATCATAACCAAACCTATTTGAATCAGTTTTAGAAATAGAATCGGTTTGAGTTCTAACCTAATTTTCATAAGTAGCCAAAAAGCATAGGTTTACTGTATATTTTTCACTTTAAGAATAACTATTTGACATTGAATCCTTAGTAAAAATCCATCTAGTATTGTATGTTTTCCTTAATTTCATCATGTACTAGTTGTCTCCTCCTCCTTTTATTTATTTTTCACAATAGACTTTGACATACCCCTTTTAATATATTCAAAACATTTTAGATAATAAACTCTATTATAATTACTATAATTAAATTATTTTCCCCACATTTAATCTTCCTTATATTCCCTTTTGGATTATCAAATGAAACAACTTATAATTTTAATCAACATTTAAATACATCTTCTCCTTACAAAATTCTCTTGCTTATATGTCTAAGAATCTGTTTTATAGTCGTTAATTTAAATAGCAGTAATATATTTATAATCTATAACATTATTTTTTTCAAAAACCTATTTATCATTTGTCTTTAATTCCATATCATATTGATGAATGGATATAATAAATTCGTCCGTTGTATATTGAGTGAAATCCTTCATTTCATTCCTTAATTGCAATATTATATGAGTGACACTTCTTCAGTCTTGCTCAAATTATTATTCCAATGATTGCATTATTATTTATTATCTCACTGAAAACTACAGTTCCATTAAAAATTTTAGTAAATCAATTTTACTTCTCACAGAATTTATCATGATCATACATTCTAAATTATAAAAAAAAATCACCATGTATTCCTAACATAGTTCATTACATCTTATCAGTGAAATTTTTAGTGTTGGGAAAAAATACCTCAAGGTATCATTGAATCATATTTGAGGTGATTGTGTTTGTTGACAAAGTGGGCCTCCAAGTTGTGTTTGTTGTCAGAACATACCATGATGATAAAACTTGTTGAAAAAGGGGGTTTACATGGGGTGTTTTAGAGTTCTAGATATTTTTTATACAATCTTTTATTGGTAGAAGAACCTGAACAATGGAATGAATGATATTGAGGTTGTACAAAAAGAGAAGATACAAGGTGGTCTCATTTTCTTGGGGGCCTCAAAAGTTGTGTTCCATATGTTTTTCATGATTAGAACATCAAAATATGGGAAATTAAAGAGGGGTACACTTGTATTGGTTTGGTAATGAAAGGTGATGAGGGCAATAGAGGCTAAGGTGTTTGGACTTGCACGTCGGTGCTCTAGGTGCTGAAAGTTCCAATAAATAGAGGGATACTCTTCCTAATTTAGAGAAAAGATTAAAACATACAGAAAATTCAATCTCCAGTCACATAGGTGTTTTGGGTGTAGAAGTGGTGGTTTGGGCATGCAAGTATAAAGATATTCAGAAGTTGTGTGCCGGTAAATAGTTGAGAACCAATATTGGTTTGGGCGTAAAAGTGTGTGATTCACCCATGTTTTTCATTGGAGATGGTAGTGTTGCACAAGTGGTTTGGTGACACCATTACGCCAAGAAATGATTAGTGTGCTAGTCATTATAGGGTTGAACGAAGGTTGAAATATTTCCCAGTATAAACATGGTAATGTTTTATTCATCAATGGATTAAAGTGTAAATTAAACAGAACATCTACATACATTGTAAGTTGCATTCATTTATTATAATAACGAGACCTACATGTATATAAACTGTGGGTGGATCTTCTAATGAAGCAGTGAGTTCAGTTAAGTTGAGGGAGTATAGAGTTCTCAAATTGTGAATGGTTGTAAACCAGGAGGGATAGTGAGTCCACTTCAAACTTGTAAACCACAGTTCTCTTATAGAGGATTTAGTACATTAGCACATAGTCGGTGTATGCTCCTTGGAAGTAGCCAAGTGAGGGTAATCCAAGTAAAATTGTTGTGTCTTTTGCTTGTTTTAAGGTTCATTCATACTCTAAAATGGAAAGGATAGAGAGAATAGAGTTTTTCTAAGACAAACCAAGATCAAAAGGGGAATTTTTTTAATTTTTCATACCCTAATTCACCCCCCCCCCCCCCCCTTCTCAGGGAATCTAGCCTAGAGGATCTAACATATAGTTAATTATAAACTCCACCAAATTTTATAATAAGTTTTTTATGAATAAATATGATTATATATGTTTATAATTAAACCACAATAAAGTATATTCATTATTTTATAATTTAAAAAATATTTTGAATTATCATTTTCAGCTAATGTATTCAAATATTCTTCTAAAAGTTTATATTATTTAATCATAACAACTAAATATTAAATACCAATAATATATAAAACAATTACAAATTATTATTCTAATATATATAAATATAATCACTTCCATTAAAGTATGGTGGTATAAAAGGATGTATGACTTCTATTTCCTGACACACCATTGAAAAAAAAATATAATTATATGGAATGTTATGTACAGAACCGTTTCATCACTAAAAAAAATAAAATCATAATAAACCATAGAGAAATAAATATCCTTTATTTAAACTCATTTGATTCCAATTATTAACCTCTATATCTATGGATCTATGGAATAGATTTGGGAGAATTTTTAGTTTAATAGTTTTCGACTTAAATCGAATTATCGTGTTATTTTTAATTAAAGAAAAAATAATTGATGATTGTGAATTTAGTATTAAAACAATTAGAAAATGAAATAAAAATAAAAATAAATAACACATAGATTGTTATACTAGTTTGGATCTCTAAGATCGTAGTCCACTATTAAATCCCATTTAACTCAGTGAGAGGACTAGTACCCACTAAAAAAGAGAAAATAAATCTTTTAAAGATGTAGACTCAAAACAAATTTTTTACAAAGGACATCCCAGAACTTTTCCTTTTTAAGGTTCTAGAAAAAACCCAAGATTTTTTAAGAAACATCCCTAACCTATCAATCCATATAGAACCATTGTGATTGTATTTTTATAAAATAAGTATAACTTAGCCTACATTTTAAAGTAGGTATAATCATTAGTAGAAAAATAAATTACAGACTTATAAAATAAAATGAAACTAAGAAAAATTTCTAGAAGATACCGACATAGAAGACATTATGCAACAATTAACTTCAACCCTTCTAGAATTCATGTAGAACAAGGGATCCTATAGTACTTTAGTATTTCAATAGAAATGGATCACAGTTATGTTTCTTGTATCTCATCTATTTATTCATCTTGACTTGATCTCAATTTATAAGAAAATAACCTAATAACTCTTTTTCAGCAAGGAAAATCCCATAAAAATTCGCTTCATGGGATTCCCTTTTTATTTAATAAAATATTTGAAATCAAATGGTTAGGAAATATATTTTGAAAAACATTGTTAGCTATTTTTTTTAATATCACAAAAGAGTTCATATAATTATAATCAGGCTTCAATCATGGTGTAATTATATTGAATAATATTATTCTATGTATAATAAAATTTAGAGAATTATGTAACTATCATAATATTTTAAAATGATCTTAAAGGAATGTGTAGAGGTAGTATCCATGCTATGTACAATTAAACTACATTTTAAACATCTCACCTAAATATAGATTAGCACTTTATTATAGGTGAGTGAAACTTATTAAGGGAAAAAACACTTTGAAAAAGGTAAACAATAGTTTATAAACACTAAATAAAGGTACTATCAATTATATGTAAGGATAGAAAATAGTTACATAATGGTAAATAACATGGTATATAATGGTAGTTTGAATATAGTGTAAGGGTAATTTAGTAGTTCATAATGGACATGGATCGTGTAAGTGTAATTTATCATTATGTAATGTTAAAGGCTAACATAACAATACTCAGGTAATGGTCAATCCTTTTAATAATGGTGATAAATATTTTATGCAGTTCACCTAAGGTTGACTATAACATCATATAAAAGTAAATATAAAATTATTAATGATGCATAATGATTACTAAAAACTCACATAGAGGTAGAGAAAGTTTATATGTGCATGTGTAAAGGTAATCGTAGCATGTGTAAAGGTAATGTACAATGTGTATTGATTACGTTAGGGTAGTATATAATTTAAATAGGGGTAAAGGGTAACATTTAATACTCACGTAAAGGTAGAAAATATACTATTAAAAAAATTATTTTTAACATGATTTAACAAAAAATAATTATATAGAATACAATAAGATAATAGATTTTCAATTAAATAATGATAAATTTTAAAAAATATACTATCAAAGAAATAAAAAATCTAAGAAGCTAAACAACTAAAAAAATTAATCAATTTAAGAAATAACATGTAATAAAATAATAAAAAACATCTAAAAAATATACCACAGAATTTTTATTTCTAATTTCTAATGTATTTAAAAAATCAGATAACTTGTGATTTAACAAACAAAATATTACAAACCAAGTTCAAACACCAACATAGAATTCATAGGAAACCCAAACACATAATGCATTATTTACCTTAGGCCCATGTATGGTCCACCTAATTGTGCTCTAACCATTCCAAATAACACTTCCAAGAGACGGATCCAAATGCTTGGTTTCCACATAGTTTACTAACCATGTGGACTAACAGTGATACCCTTAATAATTTCCAAATATTTATAATTTAAATCTAAAATTTTACTAATACTTATGAAACCAAAAAATAACATACAAAATCAAAAAAAAACTTTATAGTGACATGGTAATTTTCATTCCCCCACTGCCACAAGACACTATACATGTGGGCCTTTATCACACTATGGACACCCTACCACCATGAGCTATCAAGACCATGTCCGTAAGCCCTATAGTGAACTCCCTACATCAAATGTCCATAATTATCATCCCATCGGGCACTACAAGGTAACCCATAATTCGACAAGCCACTATGTCTACAACTATATGCACTGAGGGGGACCCTAACTATTGGATTTGGTTCCCTATAACCATCTTTTGTATAATTTATGGTAAAATATTTTCATTTTTTAGAATATAAAAATACTATTTATTACATCATGATTTTTCTTATGTGTGACATATTATGTTATAATTTCATAAGAGTAGTTGTTGCACTGAAAGGTCATATCAGTACCCCACTATGATGAGAGACCATAAGTTCCATAAAGGTATTATTAAAATATATGTTCCATATCCAACAGAAATTATTTTTTGGGGAAAAATAATAAAGGTTATTCGAGGCATAGACTCGTAGGTCCTTAATGAACCTTCTAATGTTGTTTGAACATAATAATTTCTAGTGTTTGAGATTATGAAAAGGATATCCACCAGTATGAAATCCGCATTTATATGTGTAATTTGATTTTACTATATATAGATGTGTGTATTGATAATTTTATTGTAAGAATATTATTAATGGATATTATGAGTTTCATACTTTGATGTATTGGAAAAAACTATGATATTTTAGGTTAGTAGTGATTTAGGATACATTGGGTACATAATGAGTAATATTTCATTAATTAATAATGCAAGAAATGATTTTTCCTTAATGTTCTTTACTAAATGATAATATTTTATTCCTTTTAATATAAATGATATAACATAAATTAATCCATGTCCATTGTGTTATATAGGAAAGTTAAATTACCTAAAGGCTAAAGAAAGAGACGTTGAACACATTGGTTGATGACAGCAGCATGAAATCTACTTTAATAGAGATAACAAGATAAATAGATTATATTAAATGGTAATCATATATATGAGATTTTTTGTGGCTATAACATTATATTCATTCTCTATGGGGACCTTTATGGGTTTCCAGACACTAACCATTGAATTTTATATGCTTCATTTAATTCCAAAAATAATGTATCCTTGAGTTTCAATCATTAAGTATATCTAGAACATTATATATATAGTAATATTATTAATTCATTAACAAGTTATATAAATATTATTCTTGCAAATCATTTAATAATTTTTCATGCTTGATTAATCCCACATATTCTATCACTAGTTATTCATAAGAATATTTTGTTAGTGGAATAATTAATAAATATTTATTTACTAGTAATAGAATAAAATAATTAATTTTTTATTGGATAATAATCCTATTATATTTATTTATTAAGTAAATAATCATTACTCATGGTCTGATTGATATAATAGAAAAATGGATAACTGATTTCAATAGTCCAATAAGAAATAATATATATTAATTTTATATTTAAAATATAATATGTGATTTAATTCATGATTTTTTAACATGTTATGAAATTATAATATTATAATTATTATAAACATGGGGTATCTCAAGGTTTAATAAAAATATTGATTATTCATATGAAATTGTAATTCTATATCCCAAAATTTATATAAACCTAATAATTTTATTTCATAATTCATTTACATTTAATTTTGGTTGAACACAATGACATCTAGAGATAATTATCATGAAGAAATATAGAACTTGTTATCTAAGAACTCTCTCATGAATGGATAGCGATCCTCCTCCACCGCCACTCCTAATTTTAGAGAGATCTAAGAGGAACCTTCCTTGAAGAGATTAATATGTAGTCTAAAGATGAATGACATTAGCATTTGGATATACCAAGATAGAACCTGGATATTCCTACAGTGATATTTAGAGGTTTTTGTATCACATGGGGATCGTCAATGGAGGGAATCTTCACCTGATTCCAAAAAAGTGATGGCATGTCCTAGATACATTTTTATTTTCATCAATGAATAAATATTTAATTTTAATGAAATTAATCAAATTATTAGATTAATTATAAATAATATATGATGATCCGATATTTTGGATCAGATGATTAATCATAAATTAATATTTTATTTAATTCTATTTTTCATAGTATTTATTACAGATGTACAACTAATATTAATCATCAATTATGATAGGAAAAGAATAGCTCGACATGCCCCATAAATCACTTTATCTACACCAAGAACCATCATGATGTATTATAGGTGTCACATAAGTATTTATATTTATTTAAATATTGTTGATTTTTTTATGAATTTATTAATATTTTTAAAATGAGGTTTAAAAATTATTTAAATCATAATCATGAGATCTTCCCATGTTCCTCTATATTCTCAAAAATATGATCAAATTGAATAATTTTATGATTGAATAAATTCAAGGAAATAATATGAAGGTGTAAGGATTCTAGTCAGTTAGCACAAACGTACATGTCATGTAGGTCGTGGGTACACATCATGTATATAGTTTCAATTCACCAAGAATTATTTCAATAAGTGCACATTTTTTACCAATATTCTATACTTAATACACCATTTTTTGACCAAACAATGACGTAACACAATAATCTCGACTATAAAGCATGAAACATATATACATGAAACTTTTTCCATTAGTCTAAAATAGGCCATTAATTCTCTTCCATGGCCTACATGACTAGTGGTCATTTAACTCGGAGACCACGCACTCTTTATTCCATGTACATATTGTTCACTCTAATATTTTCCATGGCATGATTACAAATCGAGTCCCTAGGTGTGTTCCATGTATAGGTAGTGAAACATATACATGATGGTTAGCTATATTTACACACTGTATATATTAACAAATTATATCAAATTAAAATAATTTTTTTACTACTTAAATCATATCAACATGTGTTTTGTGTGTCATATATTTGACTATGAACATCCCATGTTATTGGTATATATATATTTAATTTCTAAATAATTAATGCATAATGTTCTGAACTTTATCTCATGTACAAGTTAGTAAAAGTAAATTTCTCTATGCATATTGAAACCTGAAACACAATTTAAATACCTTGTTTTTCATGTGTCATTTACTAGAAAATACATAACCTAAAATTATGGGATAAGTCAAGTATGTCACATACTGTATGAGTAAATAGTATATGAATATAATACACTCTTGGTAGTTCAAACCGGTACTCATTGTGTTTCCTATAATATATATTTTTTATAAAAAGTTATATTTAAATAAAATAAATTAATTATTTAAAAATTATAATAGATGGAAATATCATAAAATTTTAGATCATAATTAAGATAAAAAAATTATTTACTCAAGAAGAAAATTAATTTATTTTAGTGTGATTTATCATAAAGAATAATGATTATATTTTGAAATTATTTTATTAAATTCTGAATATTTTTCATGTATGTGGAAGTGGTTTTGAGAGTGTTATAAGAGTTAGAAATAATAGGTGTAGAGAGTACACCTCACACACCTCTGATTTTTTGAATTCCTCTATCATTTCCTATGCCACTCCATTAATGAATGATTCGTCAATGACACCTATCGTGGTGGTCTATAATTCAATGGTGATCCTAGTTCATATCTTCTCCCTTGTTCTTTTAGATCTTATGGTCATGTATACTCCTCTTCCCTCTAAGGAAGTCTTGGATGGGTTTTCATTGAATGAAGTTTTCCTTATTTTGGATCCTTCTCGATCATCCCAAATTCCACCTATTCCTAAAATAAATATAAAAATTATTCGGGAGGATTAATTTTATGGGTCTTTGTCGATTAATTTTTCTATTGTTTCCTTCAAATCAGCAGTTGACTTTCATCAGTGGGCCTTAGTGCCCGATTTGGAGAAGACAATTTCCATGCCCTCCATTTTTCAAGAACATTATTAAGTCTTAAGTATTGAATGCTCTGGAAAGAGTTTTTATCCTTAATCATAAAACTTTATGTTAATTTCTAGCTTTATGAGAGGATTTCTGGAATTCTTGGTTACTATGTCTATGATCATTCAAAAAATGTAAATTTAACCTATTTTGATGATCTATGGAGGCTCTCTTTTTCATGAATTATTAACAAGTGGTGTTTTGGGTGAACCTTCATAGTCTCCCCCTTTTATTTCATAACATCACCATTATTTAGGGTATAGGAGATATCTGCATGTCTTTTCTTTATGTGTATGAATGTACTTTATCACTCCAAGATGTGGTAGTGGCACAAATCTATATTGTACTATATTTATTGGGATCTCTCCCTTATCATATTCTTCTTATGGAATGTTAAGTGATGGGATGGAGAAAATATTTTTTGTACTTATCTCCCATATAGTTCTATATATAATTTCATTTTCAAGGCCACTCATTATGGGTGTGTCCCGGGACCCAGTAAAAGATGATAGTGTCCCACTCCAAACAGCCTCCAAATTCAATCACCATTCTGAAAAAAATGAATATAAACTCTTCTGAATCTCATAATTTCCTTCTTATCGAATTAGTATATTCCCCCTAAACCCTTGATTCCTCATACCCTCCTATTTAAAGTATTCCACACCAATCAAATATTCCATCCAAGGTCATGGTGATGGATAATTAGGATTAGAAACAGACATGGACATACTTAATTCTATATTATCCTTCTTCAGGTCTTCACCTTAGTTTTTGAGTAGTGCACATTTTTATGGATCATACATTGACCTTGGGGGGAGAGATTCTTTATTATGATGATTCTAGACCAATTTTATGTCCGGGGAAATAGATATTGGCTATTTCTAGGATCCAATTAAATGATCACAATCCACCAATCCCCAATATGCATTACCTCTCAAATACATTCAATGTATTATCACATATGGTTACATGTATAGATTCCATTGGTTTTACTCTTCCAAGTTGATTCTAAACCCAAGATCACATCAAGAGGGAGAACTGTTAATATTAAACTCAACTCATGAGTTTATCAATGCTGGGGTCCAAATCCTGCTACGTCCATTTTCAGTGATCTATTTCCTCATTTTGAATTCTCGGGACTTGTGGCCACTAGTAAAAACATACTTACTAGGGTCATAGAATCATTGTAAGAAGGTTGATTTTGTTTCAATCATACAACATAAACTACAGGAGTCTAGAATCTAGAATATCCATATCATAATTTTCCTTTATTATTTTATGCATGATGATCCTGAAAATCAGCACATAAGGCTCTTTGAGAATGACTTAATATCAATTGAGAAGATAGATTCATATAATAAAAAAATCCTTTTTAAAGTCATAATTTATTTTTCCTCATTCCTTTTGTCCCTTAATAGGCATTATTCATCTTGAGGGTTAGTTATCTTCTCTGGTAGGATATAATAAGCTTCAACACAGGTAATGAGGCTTAGATCATCAGTAGAGATTTTAATTGTATCCCAGATCTGTTAGAAAGGAAATAAGGAAAATATTTTCCCTTGATATATAGAAAAACATTTCCCTGATTCATGACTAAAAAATGTATCCTTGATCTACAATACTCAAGAGATAAGTATACATGGTTTAATAATTATGAGGAAACCCATAATATGTAGATCCAACTTGGTCACTAATTATCTATTCCTAATCTCATCTCGACTTTACAATGTGATACTATGAGGAATGTGGTACATGAATATTTTTATCACTCCCATATTATCCTTGTTCATACATGTGAAAATTATGGTCATGGGAGTTTCTATTATTCTATATAATGGGAGGCTTACCCAAGTTTTACCCATGTTGTGAGGTCTTGATAGGAAAATCCAATTCATGAGAACTCTTAGGTGGGATTTCATAGCAGGATTAAAAGGTTGAAGGAGGACCTATGTTGTTGGGATAATATCAATCCATATAGATTCCTCTAATTAGAAAACAATAAGGTTAATATCCAACAGGTAAATTAGGGAATTGAATCATGAAGGGATGATAATGATTTTAGATACCTGGTGTACCAAAAGAATATTTTTATTGACCTACTTCTTGAAGAGGAAATAATTAATATGGAGAGATTAAGGATTACTTGGCATAAAAAGTTTGATAAAAATACCACTTTATTTTAGGAATACATCATAGAGTCTAAGAGAACCAAATCACCAAATATTCACCTCGAATACATCTCTTTCACCAATGACACTAAGGTGGTGGGAGGTATGGTTGGGTCCCATTTTCAATTTATTCTTAAGGATGTTTACCCTCACATGTAGGATGGATAAAAAAATGTTCATCCAGATATTTTTTACTATATCCTTCATATGGGAATCTATGATATCAGTGGGAGCTTTGAGAAGGAACTGGACAAATAGAAATTTTAGAAGGAAGGTGCAACAATAAACTATGATAGTGCCCCCAGTCCAGATGGATTTTCAGGATCATTTTTTATCATACATTGGGAAATCATAAATAAAGGTATTATTAACTATATATATGACTATTTATGATGGTGGAATTTTCCTCATGTGGAATGTAATCCCACATTAATCCTTATTTCTAAAGTTAATGACCCATCCTCTTTAAAGAAATACAGGATGATCAGTATGTGAAATTTCCCCTATACTGTACATTCAATGGTTATTAACTGAGGACTTGTGATTCCCTTCATAGATGGGTCTCTAATGGGAAATAATGTTTTAATCAGGGAAGGTCCACACAAACAACTACTTCCATGGATTAAGAAGTAGTGGGTGATTTCAAAAAGAAAATATCATTTTAAAAATTGTCTTATTTATTGATGTGGACAAAACCTATGACCTTGTCAACTGGATTTTCATCATCATATTTATGTGTTGTATGTTTTCTCTAAAAATTTGGTTGATATATTCTTTAGATTTATTTTTTCTCTATGGTTTTCAATTACATTTTTGTAAAAATTTATGGTTTTTTTAAAACTTTTTAGGGGATAAAATACGGGGCCCATTCCACTAGTGTTTTCATAATGATAACAGATGAATTTAGTAGATTCCTATATAAATTTAGTAGTAATGGGAGTGTCTAGACATTATGGTAAAAGTTGAACATCTCTATAATTACTCACCTCTTCATTACATATGACCTTTTCCTTTTTCTTAATTATAATATTAATAACATCTAAGATCATAACTGAATTCTTAATTTATATTTTGAACGAAGTTTTAAGATTATCAATCATAGTAATAGTAGTGTTTATATCTCAAATATTTGCTCAAATACAAGAGGTAGGAGGTTTTAAGAAATGATGGAGGTCTCTAAATAGTAGTTTCTAGTGGAATATTTAGGTCCCCTAATTTCCCTAGAAAAAATATGCATATATAATTTTTATGGAATTGTGGAAAACATATCTTCTCGTATACTTTTTGGAATAATTAAATCTTATCCTTTAGGGGAATATCACCCCAGTTAACCACGTTCTATCCTTTATCCCCATGCATGTAATATCAGCCACAATTTTACCCATGTCATTTCAACATAATATTAAAAATATATTGTTCAATTTTATATGGTATGCCCAAGTGGAGGGTAAATACCATTTAGCCTCATCACCAGGAATGGATCGTGATGCAAAGGAGGGTGGCATAAAGATCCAGTGTATTTTACAAAGAATTACTTCCCTAAAAGAGAATTTATACTGAGATTCTATAAAGAATATGTTTTTATGGTTAGTGTTTATTAAATAAAATTGGGGCTCAGTTTGATGTAGCATGTAAAGGTGGTTGCAACCTTTGTTATGATACTTACTGACACATCCTTACTCTGAAAAAACACATGAGATAGATTTTTGCAAGGGGATTCATCAAATTCTAGAGTGATAACTGGTTTAATAATTCCCTTGACTTTTTGGGATACTCGATACCTAATTTATCTTTCTTACAAGCCATCAGATTTACCAACTTCTCCCAATTTGTTCTCAACCCTCTATAATATGAACTTATACAAGGTATTTGAATCACCAATGAACCAAGAAGGCTAGTGTTCATGGGTTCCCAGAGAGGTTTCTTCTTGTTGAACGCTTATAGAACTGTTTTTCATACAAATTATGGTAATGATTTATGTGGAGGAATGTTCTGGTGCAACGATATCCTAACCAAACTTATCTTCCTCATATGGTTCATAAGTAATCATGAACTGCCTAAATATGAGGACGTTCATGTTAAATGGATTTCAATTTCCACAAAATTTACTTTATATATTTTCCAAGTAGGAGATGAACTAACATATACTTTTCAAAATTTAATGACAATCATATAAATTAAAATTTATTAGTGTCATCATAAGGTGATATGTGAAAGGTTTCATAGGATACTCTATTATTCAGTCCTGGTTTAGTGGATTGATTTATAATGTTAATGAACATAAGGTGAGTGGAATTTTACTGGTGGAAGGATGTTGGGGCATATGTAATGCATGGAATGGAAAAAAACACAAGGGTTTTCTCAATTTCTTGATAGATATTAAGGTGAAGGAATGATCCTTAGCAGTGGAGTTGGTGTTGTTACCCAAGAAGGGTAAACTATCCCCTTCACTATGGAGGCATCTTGTTGTAAGGGTCTTTGATTTTTTGGTTTGTATCCTCTCACCTCCAAGAAAATGGGTTCCTTGTAATCCCCCTAAAATAGGCTCCAAATTTAATGTTGATGGCTCATACATGAATGGTTTCATGAGGTGAATAGTGGTTATTCATGAACACCATGGATCTATTTTTGTTTAATTCAGTGTTTTTTATCCAATGAGGCTCCCTCTTGGAATAGGAATCTACCATGCTCAATGGGATGGAATTATATCATCCCCATGGTATCAGGATTCACCTGGTGGAAATGGAATCTATGATTATACTGATCTCAATAAAAGGATTTCCCACTACTCCTTAGGATATCATGTTTTTAATTAGAATTTTTAGGATATTTATTATTATTTTAATTATTATTATGCATATTTATAGATAATTTAATATATATTCTAACATAATAGTTTCATGGGATACTCTTAATAACCCATGTATTATTTTTAGTATCATAGGATCCCTTACCCCCAAGTGTGTTAACCTTCTATGGGCTAATGATTTTAGACTGTATTAGTTCCATCCCCATAAATGTTTTGGGAATCTAACCACCTTCATCCTTTTCAATAAAAATTATTAACATTGGATGGATGGATGTGGATTATAATGATCATATAAATAAACTTTTTATTTGATTGTATTCCTTTTAATTTATTATAAAATTTATGTGATGGCTTGTGAGCCACCCCTCTTCTCATTATGTGAGGCCCTTTTAGTCTATGGTTCCTTTTATATATAACCCTTTAACCAATCCTTTGGTTCACCTCTCATATTAATTAGTAAAATATTATTTAATGGATAGAGATACCATTCTCATATAGGAGGGTATATTTTTTGATAAAAGGTGAAAAAAATCCAATAGAGATACAAAGGCGCATAGGCAGAAAGATACAACATAGACCATAAAATTATTCAAGGTGTTTTCAACTTAGGTCAAAAGTTATTTTATAATTTGATAGATAAACTAACCATTAATAATATCTCATCATTATACCACTTTATTATTTTATTTATATCATGTTTCCTGGTTATTTAATTTTGGGTTTTTTGCAATGATCAAATGAATTAATGACTTAAAATAATATAAGATAGGACTAAAATTAATTGAACTATACATAGATTATATCTTATAAATGTTTAATCACATATATAAGTACTCTGGATATTAACAAGCTTGTAATATAGATAAAATGGTAATTTTTTTAATAAAGACAGAAATACCTCAATTATATATTATGTCAGTATAGACATCCAATACTTATGTTAAAATCGAACCACTATTCAAATTAGTTGACCAACAAAAGTAAGGGTTCTTTAAATTATCATGGATTTCTAACTGGAATTATTGGGTTGTATTAACATAATTTACATAAAGGGTTGACTGGAAAATAAAATCATGGTAAAAATAATAGGAAATCATTTAGAAAATCCAATTTAGGGATTTCTTGATTGGGAATTCCAATCCACGTATCAAAGAACTATGATTTAATGATGTTGTAATTTTAATTCCTACCTAACACCCTTTAAATTTCTTGACCAGAAAATTTTTGGGTTATATGAAGTGAAATATGATTCTTCGATACTACAATGTCTAAGAAATCAAATATTTTGAATCCAGTGGTGAGGGTTGTTTTGTATTGATAAAATAGTGGGAGATTAATAAATGTAAAATTTATTTGTGATATACATTTATCTTACAACATACTAAAATTATTTTCTTCTTATTTTTCAAAACAAAAATAAATTTGAAATCAAAATTTTTAATGTAATCTATAATTGAGAACGATACCCTACTCACTAAATATAACTTTCAATAATTTTAATGTCACTTATGTGTTATATTATTTTTTTAAAAGGAAATTATATGTACTATAATAACCTATTCTTAAAGAACCTGGAAAAATAACTAGTGAGGGATAGATACCTATATATGATAAATTTTTGGATAATTTCATAGATGATCAATGTTTCATGCTATCATTGAGGACCAATGTACTTATAAATAAACATGAGGACATAGATTCGTGTAGAATGATATATAACAATTGGGATCATTATAATGACAAGGAAATAAAAGATTGATATGACATCAACAATACTCTCGTTACAACAAATATAGATATTAAATACCATTTAGTCTTTATGTAGTCAATTTTATTTACTACATTGAACGTTTAGACATATTAGGGATTAAATGCATGATGAGTTGTACAAAGACCTCATATGTTCCTCACTAACCATTTCATTATACATTTTTATTATTAACTTTAACATGATAAATAATGTGAAGAGTCTTTTGGAACTTATTACTCTAATGATCTATGAGGAAAAGAAAATGGGGTGTTATAAACTTGTAGTACTTATGGTAAATTAGAAATGTAAAAACCGGGAAAAGTGGCTCAAGACACATAAAAATTATAAATCTCCCAATAACTGTCCTTCTAATAAGAGGAATATCTGGAGGCTCGTAATGGAAAAATAAGTAGTATTTTTTCATGTGGTAATATAGTCTACTGCAAGATGAACTACACCATTAAGAAAGGGGTAGATAAATGTGATTTCATTATTGAGTTTTTTTTCAATATCTATACATTGGGTATTACTAACATCTTTTGGTTCTCACATCTGTATCCAAATATAGTAACCCAATAGATTCAAAAAAATTATTAGAGGAGAGTTGGGTTAATAGGATGTCAATGGTGAGTGGTTGGATGCTCTATCCATTATTGATTATAACTATTAATTTATAATAGGAATTATATTGTTTTTATGATATTTTTATTACATTCATACAGTTACAAAGAACATAATTCTATATCCTTCCTAGATACACATGGTTTTATTTTAAAATTTGGAAATAAACATATTTTCTTTTATAAATACAACATATGTTCAGGTATAGAACATTTAAATTATAATCATTATGTATTAAATTATAAAATCCATGTATTAACAATCAATTACAAATCATGTTCAGATGTCTCATATAATTCCCAATTATGGAATCACCATCATAGACTTTTAAATGAAAATAATTTTCCAAATATCAATCAAGATGGTTATTTGGACTCTTTTGATCTAAAACCACATGAAACATGTCATTCATATTTTACAGGAAAAATGATCAAACCACTATTCAAACGAAATGGTAAAATATCCATAGATCCTCTAAGATTGGTACACACTAATGTGTGTAGACCATTTATTATAGAATCTGGAGGTTTTTACTCTTTCTTAATACCTTTTACAAATTAATTGAGTACATATGGATATGTCTACATGATGAGTTATAAGTACAATTCCTTTCATAAATTCAAATAATTGAATAATTAAGTAGAGAACCATCATCGAATAATGTTAAAAAATATTCAATCAGATATAGTTAGTGAATATCTTAACCAATAGTTTATTAACATTTTATTAGATATTGGGATTCTTTCTCAACTCATTTCACCTTACCCATCAGAGTGTAAGTGATACTAAATTGGGAACCATACCTTGATATACATACAAAATTCAATGATGAGTCATGAAGATCAACCATTATCCTTATGGGTATATCTATTTCAAAATGTGACATACACACTATTTTGAGTACCAACTAAAGTAGAAAATTTAATTAAATTTGATTTATGTAGTGGAAATAAATAGTTGTTTCATATACATATGTATGGGGTTGTGAGGAATTTTTTATGGAATTATCAAGTAAAAAAATAGCACCCTAGGGATAGGTTTATATCATTATAGTGTATCCTAACAAAATAAAGAGATACTGCCTATAAAACCCCTCAAACAAGAAATTGAATGTCACCAAACAATCTGATTTATTGAGAGGGAGAACATATTCAAGAAGGATAGTGGGATAAATATTTACTTTTATGAATTTAATTCTCATGATACACCTGAGTTGGTATATTATTATATTTAATTGGTCCTCAATGAATAATTAGTTTTGAAAATAAAAGTACTACATAACCGAAATTGTGAGGTAATAGAACTAAAGAGATATAGATTTCTAGTCATTGAATATGGTGACTGATTATTTTTTAAAAATAATAAACCTCTCTCATATAAATAGGTAGTATAAATCGTAGAATATAAAATATGGGAATAAGGCATGAATTCTAAAATATATTCATTGTATCAAAAAAAATTCTTTATCTATTATTACATGAAAAAACTATTCAGTGAAAATGGATATTCAAAATAAAACTAGTCATAGATGGTAAAGTGGGTATCCATAAAAAAGGATAATGGATAAAGAGTTTAAAAACATCAAGGAATTGACTATGACCAAAACCTTTCTATTATTTCCATGATTAAATACATAAAAATTCTACATAATTTATAAACATACTGTGACTATTAAATTTGGATGGTGGATGTCAAAATATCTTTCCATAATGGTAACCTTCAGGAAGATTCCAATAGGTCACAACCACAAGGTTTTGTAACCCTATGTGATGAAAAAATGATATTTTTTTATATAGATCCAATTATGGATTGAAGAAAGAATCCAGGTCATGAAAAATTTTGTTTGATAAAGAACTAAAATAATTTGGTTTTATTAATAGTGAATTTTATCCATGTGTTTACAATTGTTTTAGTGGGAATTTGGTTTTTATCCTAGTAGTAAATGTTGATGGAATGTTACTTATAGTAAATTATATACCAATATTATAGTATATTATGAAATGGTTATGAAATTTCATCTTAATTAAGGATTTAGGTGATATAGCCTATATTCTAGGTATTAAGATCAATCTTGATTAATTCAAATAGGGTGATTAAAATAAGTCTATGTACATAAATTGGTCAAACAAAAAATATATTTATTATTGAACAATCAAAGTGGGGGTTGGTCCTAGTGTCATATGGTGGACATATTTATAAAAAAAATTATACTCACACAAAATATGATAATGATAGAATTATTAAGATCCTATAATCTTTAGTGAGAGGATCAATCATGTAATCTATATTATATACTATACTAAATGTTGCTTATGCATTGAGAATGATTTCAATATATCAGTTTGATCTATCAGAATATAATTGGTATGTGACTAGGTATATCCAAATGTTTCTACGAAGAAAAAATGATATATTCATGGTATATGGGGGAGAAAAGGTTCTAGTCATTGGGTTCTTTACTGATTATATTTTTGAAATAAATCAAACTATTCTAAAGTCACATGAAACATGTGGTTTATGTCTTAATAGAGGTGTTGTGATCTGGAAGATTTTAAAGCAGTCATGTGTCACCAATTATACAGTATTTTTTGATTATATAACAACTTTTTATCATGTAAAAAAACCATTAGGATAAGAAAAATTTTCTAGTGTCTTGATTTGGTACCTAGTAGTAAAAACCCTATCACATTATATTTTGATTATACTATAGGGATGGATCTTGAAAAAGATCTATGGCGCACAATCACACAACTCACAGATTCCAAAAGTATCAGATCTTGGGGGATTTTTATCAAATGGGTGAATTTTTATTAAGTATAGATCCCATGAATTAAAATGTGACAAATAATTTTCTCATTAGATGCATTAGTATCTTGTGAGGTCTGTTGGACTTAAGGTTGTTTATAGTTTTCACTAATGAAAGTGGGAGTTTATTGGTGATGGTTCCATAGAACCAAAATCTATATACTTTATGATATCCTATATTCATTGTTTTTAATATTAATAAACTCTTTATCACATCTTTATTTTTTTCTACATGACATAGTATTTTATAATGTTCTTATATTAGATGTCACACTGAATGTTCAAAGTAGTTCCCTTCTATGATGAAAACTTATTAGTGCCACAATAATATTATTTAAATATATATTCTATATCTAATTGAAATTATTTTAATGAAAAAAAATGATACAGGATATCAGGGTTGGATACTCATAGGACGTTGAGGATGATTCTCATGGAGTATGCCATTGGAAATTTTCAGTGAAAAAGATTATGCTAACAAGAACCACTAGTAGGAAATGCACATTTATATGTGTCACTAGAATATATATGAGAGTATTGATCCTTATGATTTAATAATTTTATTAATTGATATTATGAGTCATTTACATAGATAAAATTTCTAAACCCGTGATGAAATACTTTCATAGTGAAGTAGGATATATCAGATATATTACAAGTAACATTTCATTAATGAATAATGAGAAAAAAGATTTTTACCTTTTTTTATTTAATAGGTACTGATATCTAACTCCCTTTGATGGAAATGATATTTCATAAATAATTCCATTACCATGGTGTTATGTATGAAAGTTTAATTTCCGTAATTTCAATGAAAGAGACATTAGTAATATAGGTTGATGACTAGGCATGAAATATTATTGATTAGGAAAATCATGAGAACGATATTTTAATACACAATAAGCATCCATAAGAGGTGGTATGTCATTGATGGTGGATTTGGTTCCCTATAACCAACTTCTGTACACTTTATGATAACAAATATTTATTTTTTTATTTTTAATAAACTCTTTATCATGTCATTATTTTTATTCTATGTAATATAATATTTTAGAGTCTCTTAAGATTAGCTATCACACTAAAAGGTCATATTAGTTCCCCACTATTATGAGAGCCCAAAACATCCACGAATTTATTCTTAAATATATGTAATATATCTATATGAAATGATTTTACTGATACAAATTATATAGGCTATCAGTGGTGGAGACACATAGGACTTTTAGACAACTACTCGTGATGTACGCCCTTAGTAATATCCATTATAGGATATTTTGATAATGATACATATTGTTATGAAATCCACATTTATATTTTACATTATATGTTACTATAAATAGATGTGTTTATTTATCTTTAGGATTTAAAAATATTATTAATGTGTATTATAAGTCACATAATTTGATGTATTGATGAAAATTGTGATGACATATGTTCATAGTGAGGTAGGATATATTAGGTGAAACACAAGTAATATTTAATTAATGAATAATTTGATAGAAGATTTTTTATTCTTGTACATTAAAAGAAGTTGATGTCTTAGGGAATTTGATGGAAATTATATAGCCTAAATAAATCCAAGGACATGGTGTTTTATAGGCATGTTCGATTTTTGTAATGTTAAAGAATGATACATTAATAAAATAGGTTGATGGAATCCCCATGAATCCTACATAATTAGAGATATCACAATAATGGGATTATATTTCATAGTAAGTGTATTTATGAGGTATTATGTCATTGAGGAATTGTAAAGACCCATAAATTTCAATGGAATTTTTTTTCTTAATTTCTTTGGGATTTTACGAGTGCGCAGTTTCTGACAGCATCGAATTCTGAGGTCCGGTGTGCACGGAATCAATTTCCAAAGTTTAGCTCAGGTATGTTCAGTGAACGAACGAGAAGGATTTCCTAACTTCTGAATCGGTGCTCGGAATCAAAATCTGAGGGCACCGATGAAACCGCAGCGTCGTAATTTTCTTAGGAACACCTTTTCCAAAGGTGCGTTTCTCTGGAGGAGATGTTAAAAAAAGTTAGGAATAAAAATATAATTATTTAAAATTTTATTTTTATTTCTTTACTAGGTGGTTTAAGTGTTAAGTGAAATAAAGTTGTTGTCACAACTTAATTCCTCTCTACTTTTTGGTTTATCATCCATGTGAGGGAGTTGGGGTGGGTCCCACATGATCCCCCACCTTTTCAAATTCCCTAACTCCCCATTAAAAACCCTCTCTCATTTATTTTGTAACTCACCCTCTCACCCACTTAAATTGCATGCCAATTCACTTAATTAAATTAAGTGAATAAGAGTTTTAATTTTGTATTTTTGAATTCATGGCATGATTTAATAAAATAAGGATGAACCTTATATTATTTGGGTTGGTTGTTGTGTGTGGAATTCCGGAGAGAACTCTTGGGGGTGTTCCTGAAGAACTTCATCCACTTCGTGAAGAATGCCAAGACTTCGACAAAGAACATCGTCACTGTGAGGAGAGATCGACGTGTCGTTCTTCTCCTCTCCGCAGTCGGTGTGAGACACCAACCCTTCTTCAGACTTACACCGATGACGTTTACGGAGCTTCACCCCGCGATGCCGTCTTCTGTGACGCATGTTTCCGCGAATCACTTCGATGTAGGGGTTGTTCTTCGTTTGGGTATTATTTAACGAATTTTGTTGTTAAATAATTAAGCCGCATGTTATCAAATTAATGGAGGAGGTCGGACCACACGAACATGGCCGAACCTCCTCCCTTTTTTTGTTGAATATTTTGTGGCTTGGAACGGAGGCGACTCAATGTAACGGCACCACGCGGGGACGAGGAATAACACGCGGCGAAGAAGCATGGCACCGTCGAGCCACACCGTTGAGGCCGAAAGAAGCAGCAGCCGGAGTTGGGCCGTGGCGGAGGGGCACGGTGCCGTCGCGCCGCGCTGGTCGGACAAAGGCCGCGGCGGTGTAGGGAAGGGCGGCTGGAAATCCAACCGCTGGCACAAGGGGAGGAGGGACCCGCGGGGGGTCCCGCGGCGGCTCCCCGGCCATCCATCACGGCCAGCCGGAATCGGAAGGGCCGGGGGTTTGTAACCCCTGCGGCAGACAAGCCTGGCCACGCCAGCCAGGCCGGGCCGTGCGCAACTAGGCTGGACCCGGACCCAGGTTGTGTCTACCCGGTTCGGGCCGACCCAGGGGGTATTGGACCGGGTCAGACCGGGCCCAAACCCCCGTGTATGGACAGATCCATTCAAATTCCCATAACTTGGACTACGAACATCTGATTGACGCACCGCTAAGGTTTCGTAGAACTTTGGGTATGTCCGGGTTGGTTCAAACACGAAACCAACCGGGCCCTCAGAGAGAAAACATTTATAACTAGAGCTCCGGACATCTGTTTGACGTGTCGCCGACTTCGTTGAATTACTCTTAGTGAGAAGGTTATTTTGGCTTACTCCGCTCGAGGTTTGGACGCAATTGGAGTATGGTCGGGTTGGTTTTGACTCAAAAACCAACCGGGCCCCTCGGACGAAAACGCCAATAACTCTCAAACTGGGCATTCGATTGACATGTCGTCTGTCGCGTTGAGTTCCTTTTAGAGAGACGGAACATTGGGATACATCAACTCCGGACTACGTGTCAGTTGATCTATCAACATACCTTAGCTCGTGGAGAGGACCCTCCCGGAATCGAGCATGTTGTGTGCGGGAACCCTAGAGCTGGCTGTGACTGTGACGACGATGACAACTGTACTGAAATCTTCTGTGGGTTCAGCAGCGACGACGACCGTACTGGAAGTCTCCATGGTTTTGATGGTGATGACTACTATTCTTGTATCCTATGTTGTTTCGGCAGTACTTGACTGCTGTTCTTGTATCCAACGTGGGTCCGGCAGTATTTGACTCTGTACTTGTATCCTACGTGGGTCCGGCAGAGTAGCTGGTCTTGTATCCTTTATGGGTACGACAGCTTAGCTGGTCTTGTATCCTGTGTGGGTCTGACAGCTTAGATGAATCAGTGGCTACATTTTATCATCTCTATCGTCTTACGAAAAAGTATATCCAGTGTGAGCTGAGTCTTGACTTTCAATCATTATCTTCGACATGATTATTTTTCTTTCCTATGTGGATTTGGTTGTGTTATCCTATGTGGATTGGATTGTTCTATCATGTGTGGACTAGATCGAACTTGGGCTCAGATGTTGGAGCCGAACTGGAATTGATGACTTAGGTATATGTATGGGTATATACCTAAGTAGAGTTGGTTTCTACTTCGTGATTATATCTTTCCTTTGTGGATTATTCTTCGTGGATTCTGGGAGACCTTCGGGGGTCTCGGGCTCCCTACTGAGTAGCGTATACTCACACCTGCACGGGTTATGCTTGCAATACGTTGTGTTGGATGCAGACGACGGACAATGATGATCGTGGTAGGAGCTCGTGGGGATGGACGGTACTTGGAGGTGGATCACTAGATGGGACGTACTCGGAGAGGACGGCTGGAGCCGAGGAGCATAGGGGACTATCTGTACCCACCCTTCAGGTGGGATTACTAGAGGACGGCTCGGAGTTGCTGCTTTACTTTTCTACTGTTGTACTTTCTTTTCAGTTGTACATTACTTTAGTTGGGTTTGTATTCTGGCCCATTTACCTTTCCAGCACTTTCTTTTGTACTCAGTGTACTTAGTGTTTACTTCTACTTTCATACTCTATGGTGTTTGTTTTCTTACATAAAGGCAATGCCTTCCCTTATATTGGGATTTACACCTTTGGTGCTAGTCGCTAGTCCCTAGCCTATGGAAGGCGGGTTTGGGGTAGTCACGTCACAGGTCTCGAGGATGGGTCGTGACAAATTGGTATCAGAGGAGTTCAATTATACCGCAGAACTCAGGACACTGATCTTTCTTCTATGTGAAGCAACAGTGTTAAGGGTATTGAGTGTGGTTATCAGTCCAGGGAGTCCAGTGTTGGTGCGGCGGACGACATATCCATACACTAGGACCCTGACTTCTGATTTCCGACTCAGTGCACGAAAACATTAATTTCATGTGTGTTTCAAAAATTTTCTTTGTGATTACTTTGTGTTAGGTCACCAGATATTCTGTTTGACCATGGCGCACCTGTTTCTTTTCAAAATGGCCCCACGACGGTAGCAAGCTAGGGTTCCGAGATTTATGCGAGACGAAAGCCCACCGAGCGACGAGGCCTCGGTGCAGGGCCCTATTACAGCAGAGGCACCGGCGGTACCTCAACCCACCGAGCCACCGATGCCACCAGCCCCAGCCACTGAGAGTGCACATTGCCTTAGTGCACTGCATGAGTTTCAGCGTCAGAGACTGCCCAGGTTCCATGGGGATACGGACCCTCAGGCAGCCGAGGATTGGTTGGAGGTTGTTGTATGAGTTTTCAGGTTAGTAGGAACAATATCTGACCTCATGATGATCCTTGCAGTGAGTCTCCTGAATACAGTAGCAGGCAGATGGTGGAGCCTAATAATCCAGGTACACGACGAGGCATCTCTCCTTCGGTGGGACTTCAAGAGCCTCTTTCGCTCGGAGTTCGTCCCATCCACCCTCTGTGTGGTGCGCATTCAGGAGCTACTACAGGTGCGGGAGGGTAGGATGACGGTAGCCCAGTACTCGGCGAGATTTATCGATCTCTCGCGCTATTCGACATACATGGTACGAGACCCATTCTTCCAGGCTTGGACCTTCGAGCAGGGACTGAGGCATGAGATCAGGGAATTGATTATCTCCCTTAGCATTCCGATGCAGGTAGGAGTACTGGAGAGAGCCCTTCTTGTAGTGAGCTTTCTTGCTGACCCTACACCAGCAGCGAGACCTACCGCAGGGCGGCACGTAGCAGAGTCTTCTAGAGCTAGCAATCGACGGATGTCACAGGGGTCCAAGCAGACCAGACCATTGGGCGTGCGACCTCAGGATACTAGCTCAGAGGTGTGGGGCACACGGCGCTGAGCTGGCCTTCCGAGGAGCAGACAATGCTATGCGTGCGGTGGGTAGGGCCACATGGCTCATGACTGCCCGACCCGACATGCAGACGAGCAGCAGACTGTGGAGGGACCTCCCAGGCAGAGGCAGACGTTCGACCGTGGCAGTCCGTAGGGAGCAAGCGGATGAGGTAGAGGAGCTGGCCGAGTAGCAGGTGGTGGGCGACGCTTTGAGGCTCTACCACCACCACCACTAGGAGGTCCGCCCCGACCACAGGGAGCTGGCGGACAGAGACAGTCTTAGCTTTATGTAGTGGAGGCCTATGACCACGACCCACCAGAGATGATTCGAGGTACTATCTATGTCTAATCCACCCTTGATGCAGTTCTTATAGACACAGAAGCGAGCCATTATTTCATTGTTACTACCCTTGTTCGGAGCTCTGAGATTCCGACGGAGCCGTTGGCTCGATCCTTACAGCTAGAGACTCCTATGGGAGCAGAATCAATGATTACGCACTGGTTTCGGTAGTGTGAGCTTACTCTAGGAGGTGGGAGTTTCGGCTGAGATTGTCTTGTAGCGGCATCGAGGCCTTACGATGTCATCTTGGGCATGGATTGGTAATCTACGGTCCATGCTCAGATCTACTGTATTAGGCGCAAGGTGTGGTGTTTCCACGCCAATGGGAGCAGGTTCACCTTCACCGGCGAGAAGGGAGAATTTGCAGCACAGGATGGACTCACACAGAGGAGAGGACAGTCGATCACTCATCAGTTGGCTAGCCTCATCCTGGGAGCAGTTGACGTGCAGAGTCCGAGTTTTCCAGTAGTGGTGGATCAGTATGCAGACTTTTTTTCTGACGATGTTCTAGGACTACCTCCTCGCGGAGAGGTACACTTCTATATTGACCTGTACACTGGGACAGTCCCGATATCTACTCCAGCATATCGGATGGCTCCCGCTGAGCTTCGAGAGTTATGGGTACAGCTGGAGGACTTGCAGGGCAAGGGATTCATTTGACCCAGTGTTTTACCCTGGGCTTCCCAGATTTTGTTTGCCAAGAAGGTGGACGGGAGATTACGACTGTGTGTCGATTACCGTCGCCTGAACCAGGTGACTGTGAAGAACAAGTATCCACTACTGAGGATTAGTGACCTCTTTGATCAGCTCAAGGGGGCATGGTGGTTCTCGAAGATAGACCTCAGGTCAGGCTATCATCAGCTCAGAGTTCGAGATGAGGATGTGCAGAAGAAGGCCTTCAGATGTCGATACGGCCACTATGAGTTCTTGGTTATTCCGTTCGGAGTAACCAATGCTCCAGCAGTGTTCATTAGTCTCATGAACAGGATCTTTCAGCCTTACCTCGATCGATTTTTCGTAGTCTTCATCGACGACATATTGGTGTACTCGACTACTGAGGAGGAGTACGCCTACCACTTGCGGGTTGTATTGGATACACTCTGGGAGAACTAGCTTTATGGTATGATCTTGAAGTGTCGGTTTTGTATACTTGAGGTCCACTTCTTGGGGCACGTCATCTCTGAGGAAGGAGTTTCGGTGGACCCTGTGAAGATCGAGGCAGTGCTTGCTTGGGAGCCACCCATGAGCGTGACGGAAGTTTGGAGTTTCTTGGGTCTAGCTGGGTACTGCCGAAGATTTGTGCCAGACTTCTCCAAAGTTGAAGCACCACTTTCAGCTTTGAAAAAGAAGGGAAAACCCTTCTTGTGGTCAGATAGACGTCAGCAGAGCTTCCAGGAGTGGAGACAGAGATGACCAACGCACCCATCTTGAGGATACCGGATGAAGGATTAGGGTACGTAGCCTACTGCAATGCATCAGGGACCAGACTCTGGTGTGTCCTGATGTAGGAGCAGGCAGTGATCACCTATGGATCATGAAAGTTGAGGCATCATGAGCAGAAATACGCTACTAATGACCTAGAGTTTGCGGTAGTGGTCTTCGGTTTGAAGATGTGGTGGAACTATCTGATGGGTGAGTGCTTTATAGTCTATTCTGACCCCTAAAGTCTCAGCTGCATCTTCTCGCAGAAGGACCTAAACTTGAGACAGTGGAGATGGATCAAGTTCCTCCAAGAGTATGACTTTGAGATAGTCTATACTCCTGGAAAGGGGAACATAGTAGTTGATGCTCTCAGTAGGAGGACGGGCATTCAGCTACTTGGAGAGGTGACAGAGCAGCTATCCACTTTGAAGATATCCTTTGCGGATAGAGATGGAGCAGTCTTTCTTCAGTCACTCACAGTCACACCTCCACTTCTTCAATGGTTCAGAGAGGCACAGCGTGGGGACGTTGACTATGAGATGCGGCATGCACAGATTTCCACAGGACAGGCACCTGATGGATTCTCTGTAGGAGGAGAGCACATCGTCCTTTTCAGAGGACGTACCATGGTACCAACTACTTTATAGGAGGAGGTGCTGAGAGAGTTTCACACTTCCCCTTTAAAGGTACATCTAGAAGTGGCGAAGATGTACCAGGATCTCAGGTGACAGCACTGGTGGCCGGGTATGAAGAAGGTTGTGGCAGAGTTAGTTTCTCGATGTCTCACCTGCCAACATGTGAAGTTGGAGCACCAGGTACCAGCAGTCTTGGTACAGCCCTTGGAGGTCCTAGAGTGGAAGTGGGACGGGATATCTATGGATTTAGTGACTGGTATTCCATGTACTTCTAGAGGACATGACTCCATTTGGGTGATTGTAGACCGACTCACCAATTCGGATCACTTCTTACCTATCAGAGAGTAGGGCTAAGTGGAGAGCATGGGACGCATCTACATTCAGAAGACTGTATGGCTTCATGGTGTGCCATCATCAGTCGTCTCCGATCGAGATGCTCTCTTTACTTCCTGGCTTTGGAAGGGGTTGCAGGAGGCATTCTGGACGCAGCTACGCCTGAGCACCACCATTCACCCTCAGGCGGATGGACAGACAGAGAGGACCATTAATACTCTCAAGGACATGCTCCGTGCATGTGTTCTCAACTTTGCTCGCAGCTGGGAATATCACCTACCCTTGGTGGAGTTTGCGTACAACAACAGCTACCACTCCACCATCGGGATGGCACCATACAAGGCATTGTATGGTCGACCTTGCAGGTCACCTTTGTGCTGGACCGACCCTAGGTAATCAGCACTTGTAGGACTAGAGATGGTCCAGGCCATGACAGAGAAGGTCTAGGTCATTCAGGAGCGGATGAGGACAGCTCAGAGCCGACAGAATTCTTATGCTGTAGGAGGAAGAGACCACTGGAGTTCGAGGATGGCGACCACGTTTTCTTGCGGGTCTCACCTCGATGGGGATTACAGAGATTTGGCTGGGGCGGCAAGTTATCTCCACACTTCATAGGACCATTCCAGGTTCTCAGCAGGATAGTTGAGGTGGCTTATCGCCTGGATCTACCACCTTAGTTGCACCGGGTGCATGACGTCTTCCACGTATCTCAGTTGAGGAGATACATGCACGACCCGACGCATATCATCGACCATGGAGAGCTGGACATTGATGACGAGGCGACTTTTACGGAGGTCCTGGTGGAGATTGAGGATCGATTGGAGTGGGTCCTATGTGGGCGGTCGATTCCTCTAGCGCACATCAGGTGGTAGCATGGGAACCTCCAGGAGAGCACTTGGGAGCGGGAGGCTCAGATGCGTGCTCAGTAACTTCATTTGTTCCCCTATTTTGTGATTTATCTTTACGGTGATGTAAAGTCCTGATGTGGGAGTAATTTAAAGACCTGTAAGTTTCAAGGAAATTTTTTTTATTAATTTCTTTGTGATTTTACGAGTGCATAGTTTCTAATAGAACTTGATTCTGAGGTCCGGTGTGCCCGGTATCAATTTCCAAAGTTTATTACAGGTACGTTCAGTGAACGAATGAGCGGTTTTTCCTAACTTCTGAACCGGTACTCGGAATTAAAATTTAAGGGCACCGATGAAACCGCAACGCCGGTATTTTCTTAGGAACACCTTTTCTGAAGGTGCGTTTTCTCGGGAGGATATGTCAAAAAAAGTGATGAATAAAAATATAATTGTTTTAGAAATTTTTTTATTTCTTTACTAGATGGTTTAATTGTTAAGTGAAATTAAGTTGTTGTCATAACTTAATTCCTATCTACATTGTGGTTTAACATCCATGTCAGGGAGTTGGGGTGGGGCCCACATGAGCCCCACCATTTCAAATTCCCTAACTCTCCATTAAACACCCTCTCTCATTTATTTTGTAACTCACCCTCTCACCCTCTTAAATTGCATGCCAATTCACTTAATTAAATTAATTGTATAAGAGTTTGAATTTTGTATTTTTGAATTCATGGAATGAGTAAATAAAATAAGGATGAACCTTATTTAATTTGGGTTGGTTGTTGTGTGTGTAATTGAGGAGATAACTCTTGGGGGTTTTCCTGAATAACTTCATCTCCTTCGTGAAGAACGCCAATACTTCAACGAAGAACGCTGTCATCGTGAGAAGAGATTGACATGTCGTTCTTCTCCTATCCACAGCCAGTGTGAGACATCAACCCTTCTTCAGACTTACACCGACGATGTTTACAGATCCTCACCTTGCGGCGCCGTCTTCCACGATGCAAGTTTCTCTGAATCACTTCGAGGTAGGGGTTGTTATTTGTTTGGGTATTATTTAACAAATTTTGTTGTTAAATAATTAAGCTGCATGTTATTAAATTAATGGAGGAGGTCAGACTGCACAAACATGGCCGAACCTCCTCTATTTTTGTTGTGGAATATTTTGTGTCTTGGGATGGAGGCGGCGCGGTGCAACGGCACCGCGCGGGAATGAGAAATAACACGCGGCGAAGGAGCGCGGTGTCATCGCGTCGCGCCGTTGAGGCCGAAAGAAGCCGCGGCCGGAGTCGGGCCGTGGCGGAGGGGCGCAACGCCATCGTGTCGCGCCGGTCGGACAAAGGCCGTGGCGGTGCAGGGAAGGGCGGTCGAAAATCCGGCCGCCGGCACAAGGGGAGGCGGGACCCGTGTGGGGTCCTACGGTGGCTCACCGGCAGGCCATCATGGTCGGCCGGAATCGGAAGGGCCGGGGGTTTGTAACCCCCGGCGGCAGACAAGGCGGGCCCCTTCCATGTGGGAGGGTCGCCATTTCAAAGCAAGGGGGGCAGCGCCCCCCCGTATCTGCTCAACACGTGGGCACCCAGGCCAGACCGCCCGAGCCGGGCCGGGTCACCCGCGCCAGGCCGGACCCCCACGTCGGGCCAGGCCGCACCAGCTGGGCCGAGCCATGCCAGCCAGGTTGGACCACGCTCAACTAGGTCGGACCCAGACCCGGGTTGGCTCGACCTGGTTCGGGCCGACCCAGGGGGTATTGGGCCGGGTCGGACTGGGCCCAAACCCCCCGTTTATGGACAGATCCATTCAAACACCCATAACTTGGGCTAGGGACCTCTGATCGATGCACCGTCATTTGCATAGAGATTCTTGGATCGAGATAGTAGTTTTGGTATATTACACTCAAGGTTTCAAAGAACTTTGGGTACGTCCGGGTTGGTTCAAACACGAAACCAACCTGGCCCTCAGAGCGGAAACGCTTATAACTTGAGTTCCGGACGTCCGTTTGACGGGTCGTCGACTTCGTTGAATTCCTCTTAGTGAGACGGTTCTTTTGGCTTAATCCACTCGAGGTGTGGACGTAGTTGGATTACGGTCGAGGTAGTTTTGACTTAAAACCCAACCGTCCCCCTGAAACAAAAAAGCCAATAACTTTCAGACTGGGTTGTCTGTCGCGTTGAGTTCCTTTTGACGAGACAGAACTTTGGGATACATCAACTCCGGACTAAGTTTTAGTTGATGTATCGACCCCCCTTAGCTCGTGGAGCGGACCCTCCCAGAATTGATCATGTTGTGTGCGGGAACCCTACAGCTGGCTGCGACTGTGATGACGATGACGACTGTACTAAAATCCTCTGTGGGTTCGGCAGCGACGACGACTGTACTAGAATCCTCTGTGGGTTCGACGGTGATGACTACTATTCTTGTATCCTATGTGGGTCTGGCAGTACTTGACTAATATTCTTGTATCCTATGTGGGTTCGGTAGTATTTGACTCTGTACTTGTATCCTACATGGGTCTGGCAGAGTAACTGGTCTTGTATCCTGTGTGGGTCCGATAGCTTAGATGAATCAGTGGCTACATCTGATTATCTCTATCGTCTTACAAAAAAGTATATCCTGTGTGAGCTGAGTCTTGACTTTCAATCATTATCTTCGACATGATTTTTTTTCTTTCCTGTGTGGATTGGGTTGTGTTATCCTGTGTGGATTGGATTGTGCTATCCTGTGTGGACTAGATCGTACTTAGGCTCGAATGTTGGAGCCAAACTGGAATTGATGACTTAGGTATATGTATGGGCATATACCTAAGTAGAGTTGTTTGTTACTTCGTGATTATATCTTTCCTTTGTGTATTATTCGTTGTGGATTCTAGGAGACCTTCGGGGGTCTCGGGGTCCCTACTAAGTAGAGTATACTCATCCCTACACGGGCTATGCCCGCACTACATTGTGTTGGATGCAGACGACGGACAACACTGATTGTGGTAGGAGCTCGTGGAGCTGGATGGTACCTGGAGGTAGATCACTGGACGAGACATACTCAGAGGGGACGGCTGGAGAAGAGGAGCAGAGGAGACTATCTGTACCCACCCTTCAGGTGGGATTACCATAGGATGGCTCAGAGTTGTTGCTTTACTTTTCTACTGCTGTACTTTCTTTTCAGTTGTACTTTACTTAAGTTGGGTTTGTATTCTGGCCCATTTACCATTCTAGCACTTTCTTTTGTACTCAGTGTACTTAGTGTTTAATTCTGCGTGCATACTCTGTGGTGTTTGTTTTCTTACATAAAGGCAATGCCTTCCCTTATATCGGGATTTACGCATTTGGTGCTAGTTGCCAGCCCCTGGCCTATGGAAGGCGGGCTTGGGGTAGTCACGGCACGGGTCCCAAGGATGGGTTGTGATAGGCATTAAATTATTTCTCTATGGATTCCTTATCATGTTTCTAGATGCTAACTATGGACTGTAGGCTGCTTCACCTAATTCCATTGAGAAAGAGGCCTAGAGGGCCACGCACTATGAGTATCCAAAATCTAAATTAAATAATAATAATATTTTACAAGTTGAATAAATATTATTATTGAACATGATTTAATAATTATTGAAGTTTTCTTGATCTCAAATATTCTATCACCAGTTTTTCGAGAGAATATTATATGATAATAATATTTAGTAAATATTTATTTTCGATTTATTGAATATAATATTTATTTATTTATTGGAGAATGATGTAGTAATATTTATTTTTTAAATAAATAGTCATTATTCGTGGCCCAATAAATATTTTGGACTAATGGTGTAACTATTTTAATTGTACAGTGAGAAAAAATATATATTGAATATTACTTGAATAAATAATATTTAATTTACTTCAATAGTTTAGAACATGTCAAGAACTAAAAATATTTTTATTATTATTAAATAAATGGTGTTTTTTATGGATTATGTAAATAATAAGGGATCATTTTTAGTTATTATTTTACAACCATAGCACTGTATAAACCCAATTATATTACTTTAATATGTAAGATAGATCATTCTTTGTACAAAATGATATCCGGAGTGAATCCTCTCAAATCCCTAGAAAGCTCCCTCTCTAATAACTCTATCATGAATGGATAGAAATCCTCCTTTTCCACCACTCTCATGTCTAGAGTGATCAATTATAACCCATACATGAATTGGTTATCATGTAGATCAAAGGTGAATGATGCAAACATTAGGATATTTTTTTCTAGAACCCAGACATTATTATGGTGACATTTAAAGGTTCATGGAACACATGTAAATCACCTATAGAGGGAATCGACTACTGATTCCTATAATTTATTGACATTAGAACATATAGAGGTTGGAAGATCCATAAAGGAATAAATAATATGCCATAGGGTAATAATTTAGTTTATTATATTAATTATGAATAATATGTGATGATCTAGTTCTTTAGCTTCTGCGTTTTATCAATTGTCTATATAAATTTTTTTAATTTTGTTGATCATGGTGTTTATATTCTTGTAAATATCATTTTAATCATTTAACATGAAAAAAATATGATTTTGGAATTCCCCATATGATAGTTTTTCCTCCCCCAAAACCAATAATTAGGACAATAACTTCCTTCTTTGTGGGTTTATTCATGTTTTATAAGATGTTAACCTTGTACATTGGGCCTCTTTTCCTAATTCCACAAGGAAATTATCCTAGAGGATTACAAAATAAGTGCACCCTAAACTTTAGTTAAATAATATTATTATTTATTATTTAAATAGTTTAAAAAATATCATTCCCATATATGGTTTAATAATTATTCTTGCTTTCACGATCGCATATATTTTGTCACTAATTATTAGAGAGAATATTTTTTTTGTAGTATATTTAATAAATATATTTTTTTATATTTAGTGATTATAATGTTTATTTATTTATTAAATAAAAATCTAGTGATATTTATTTATTAAATAAATATCCATTGTTAGATGTTTTATAAATATTTTGAAGGAATTTCAGATAGATATAAATAGTCTGGTAAAAAATAGTATATATTCGTTATTATATTAATAAAATAATATAAAATTTAGCTAAAGATATATGAGAATGTTAGGAAATAATAATATTATTATTATTATTAAAGAAATGGATTTCTATGAGGATTAATAAAAAAATTAGGGTTAATATGTAATAATTATTTTCAAACCATAGAAGTATATAAACTAAATTCAATTATATCTTAATGGTTTTTCATTTTATTTTTATTATGAACAACAAAATCCAGAGAAATTATTTTTGAAACCCTAAAGAGATCCCTCTCCAAGAATGCTATAGATAATGGAGATAAATCCTCCACCACGAGCACTCTCAATTATAGATAAATTGAAGTGAACAAATCCTTGAATATATTTACAGGGATATAAAAGACCAATGATGTAACAATTAGGATCACTCATGTTATCACCTAGTGAATCCTACAATGATATTTCAATGTTCATAAAGTATATGTGGATCACCACATGAGGGGATCTTCACTTTATTCCTTAAATGAAGTGATGGTGAAATATAGATACATTTTCATATTAATAAATGAATAAAGAATTCATTGATAATAAATTATTTGATTATTTGGATTAATTAAAAATAATAGGTGATGATCTTGTGTTTTAATTTTGGAGTTCAATCATTAATTAGTCTATGATTCAATTTCAATGCTCATTGAATTTATCATTTATGTATATCTAAGATAAATCATCCATTTTAAAAAAAACAAGTCCGATGAGCCCCATTCGGTACTTCCACTACTCCTAGAACACTCACCTACAACCATGGACCCTTTGGTTCATTGTAATATTTCCCATTATAACAAATTCTTCTATGGGAAATCAGTCTCGAGGTGATAGATTTTATATTAAATATTTAATTATGTATATAGTGACATATATATATATAGTTTAGTTTTTTTGGAAATCCATATAGGTTAATGAATATGTTCTCAGAGAAAAACCCATTTGTGAAATTATTTCAAAATTTCACTCCCTATAGTCATGTGATGTACCCATGGAAACAAACCATAATTCATATTCCATGTCGATGTAAATAACCCTAGTGCCATAGTAAATTGTAGTGAAAGTAATTATACAAAGGCAAGAAGTGACCATGGCTCTAGCCTAGGATATTACCACATTTACAATTTTAATGATAGTGCCTATGGATATATCCCAGGGTACTACAACATGGTCTATTACAACATGTTGTGCTTATTAGTATAACTATGGGATATTTCCCCACCAATATCACCAATGATCCAAAGGACTATTGTTATATATTATGACAACTATTTCCCAACATAACGCTATGACTTTCACCCATGGTTGTATACCATTTATATAACTATATTGGTGGGATTCTATTTAGGGATTTGGAATATGATCATGATATATAGACATTATTCTGTGTTTTTAATGACCTACTAGGTATACCACAATGACTTTTATACAATATATCTTTGATATTATATTGGTGTATGTTTCATATTGAATCTCCATGCCTATGGTTGAAAACAAATGTAACATTATAACCCTCATAAGTCGATACCTTTCTTATGAAATCATTTTGCCTAAGCTAATCATGGGGTGGGTGGGTATGTCCCTAATCATGTCATGGATTGAGGTTTATACAATATGAGAATAATTCTCTTATATATTGAGTATGAATTTTGAACCCACTATTGATATGCCTTCATTTCCATTTTCATTTTATTTTATAGAAAGTCCCACTTCTTATATGGTTTGATAAGGAACCATTACAAGGAAATAATGCCCAAACTACATGGATTAAAGACCCAATGGAAAAAATAATTAGGATAAGTGTACTAAAATTCATAAAATAGAATAACCCCCCCTCCCCACTTTCTTGTGGTCTATTAACTCTAACTCATTACTCTAACATCATGTCATGGGCTCACCATTATATGGATAAACCTAGATAAGTTACATGTTATGTTATTTTCTATTTTTATGAGATTATTATGATATGGTCATCCACTTAAGTGAATTATATGTGATGTGTTTATCACTTTGGCCTCTATATACATGGATGATTGATAACATATGAATATTTATATAGTATTGGAATTCTCAAATTCATTTGGTCATATGATTTCATCAAAAAACTGATTAAATGAAAATTCATTATCTTATATGATATAGGTAGTTGACATATGTATAGATATACATGTGTTGGATAGAGATCATGAAATATCACTTTATAGATTGAGTATAACTAATTTTTTTATATTTCGGACAATAATTTCATTTATGAATTTTCCTATTCATATTTGTTTTCAATTCCATAATGGGACATGGTGTCACACTTTGTGGTTAACAGATGGGGAATTTTGTTTTATAAAACATAGAGAGATACTATAAAAATTATTTAGATTTATTATAAAATGAATTTTATAAGGATATTAACAATGTATTATATATGACATGATATGATGTGAATTTGATGAAATTATTCCAAAATTGGTTTTTGAAATATATGAAATGAGTTTTGGATGCGGTTTTAGAGGTCATCGTGTGTGATACAATATTTGGTCACATGGAAAAGATCCTAGGATGATTTATTTTAATTGGGATATTAATGGATATATTCCCAAAATCATAATGTATATATGATATATATTGTCCTATAACATAGTGTATGATATTGGGATGATATATTATATTATATCCATGTTATAAAATGGAATGTTTTATGCATTTGGGTTATGTCACTGAATGTGATATTGGTATATTGTAATGCATGAAATATTTATATTTTGTTACATATAAAATTAGTTATAGTGTGTGACATAATGATGTTGTAGGGTGGTTTTGTGTGATTAATTGTATTTTACAATTCATATAATGTTTCATGATTGATTATAGGTAGTAAAATGTTAAAATTTATGTTTCGAATATTCTTCCAAATTGGATATTATTGATTATAAAGTTTCCTATGTAGAAATATTTGGTATAATTGAATGTATTAATATGATAAATGCAGGTTCATAATTTTTGAAATTTTATAATGTGTTTTTAATGGTTTGATTACTTGAACATTTCATAATGATCAACTAAATTCCAGGGAGGATGGGGAAGTATCACCATGGAATATATAAACTAGTAAAGTACATTTATATAGTTTGTTCCCTTATATTCAGGTATCTATAACCCCCATTTTAAAACATCCTTTGCAACTCAAGATACAAGAATATTATAGTTGAAAGGAGATTCCCACCCAAATTTTGAAATATTCAAGTCATCCCTATCATACACCATAATGAAATAATATTATTGGTTACTTCATGTTGATCATAATCAAACTCATTTTAATATATATAAGTTTTAGTTGACATTAGTGTAAGGAACACATGTTTTTTAATTTAATATAATTCATGGTTTTGGTTTTATACAATGGAGATCTTTGGTTAGGGTTTTATTTTTTATTCCATAGATGGAATAGTCTTATTTGATCCTTTGAAACTCTATTGGCCAACATTGTCTTTGGACTCATGAAACTTTTTGGTGGAAGAAGATTTATTTTTACCTTGTTTGAGGTATATAAGACATGATAATATTTTGATTGATTTTCCATTTGTGACTTGTATTTTTTTGATAAGATATACATTGATATAAAATATTCAGGTATTTATATATAGAAACTACTACATATCCCCTTATTTCTGAAAAATAAATCATTTTCATTAATGCTAAAAGCGAGTTGATGTTATAAGAACACATAAAAACCAGTATCTTGTTTGAGATCTATAAAACTGATGATATGTTATTTCATTATTATTACTTTTTTAATGGGGATAAAAGGGACCTATTAATTTTGAGTTTTAAATTCTTGTAAAGGGTTTATTTATCAAACCTAAAAAATGAACTGATAATTTAAAATTATTTTTTCAAATTATTTTTTCTTCTCACGCACATCGCTTTTATCAGTACTTTCCCTCCCCACCACTTACCTTACTTGTGTGTGAAGCCCTATACTCACATACTTCCTTTATCAGTGCTTTGCACCTTTCCCCCTTGACCCCTCCCATTCAAACCTATCACCCAACTCACAAGATTCGAGTTTTTGGCCTCCAAGTTCAAAGTGAACAATCATTACTGCTATAGTAACAAGTTCTTTCTATATTTTCTGATATATTTATTAATTATATTGTATTTATAATAATATTTTTCATAAATTTATTCACATAATTACGCATATTTATATAATTATTTTTAAATACATTTTTAAAATAGGTTTGTGTGTGTATATGTTAATATTTATGTATAAATTTGTGTCTCTATATATAAAAATATAAATATAAATATTTATATTTATTTACATATATTATATGTAAATATTAATTTACATGTATTAGAATATAAAAATGAATATATATATAAATATATACACAAGTTTTTCAATACAGGAACATACACATATTAGTATATAAAATTGCATGTACATTTTTATAGGTATATATGTTTTCATACATTTTTATATCATAAATAAAATGAATAAAATAAGTATTTATCATTTATTGATATATTTTTTATATATTTAATAATTCATTTTATAATTTAATATATTTACATATTTGTTTTCATAGTTAATGTTTTATATATTAATATAGGAAAACCGGTATATGATTATTTATAAATGACACTGAAATATATAAATGATTAAAATTTAACATCATAAAATTCATATGAGTGCAATACCTATAAATATATTTACCTTCCACAAAAAAAAGAATAATAAGACCTTCATTAAAAAGATGAAATTAACTTTAATATTAAAAAATTAATTTATCCCAAATAAAACTCGGTTTTGGGGACCTTCTAGACCATTTTATCGTCACAAAAAGTGTTAAAATTCTTTTCCTAGTCAACATAACATAAATCCCTTAGTAGAATTTTATTAGATATCTCTTAGAGCCTAAATGAATGATGTAATAAAATGTTGTGGTTGTTTGAAGTTAAAGTCATTTTTTATAAATCTCTAAAGATATTTAAAATTTATTAATTTTTTTTGTTGCCAAGTTGTTATTAAATATCTATTACTCTATAATAATTAGAAAATTTTTTGTCAATATATTTTTTTAATCCATTTTCACTAAATTAATTTTATATTAATTGAGAATATATATTTAGTGTTATATTAATCATATGTTTTAAAATATATTTTACATATATCAATATAAATATATTTATATTTTAAAATGTGTTATTTAAAATTTTCTAAAAAACTAATGAACATCACCTTTTATGAATGTTATCAAAATATATCCTTATCATTTCTAAAAAAAAGTGATGATAAAATATAAGAAAAACCCTTATATATGCATCCTTTATTAGTACTAAATAAGTAAAGATAAAATCTAAAAATTGATGATAAAGGAGACCTTTATCATAACTAGAAAATACTGATAAAATATAGTTTTTATTTTTTTCTTAACTCTGATGAAAATTCTATTTATCAGTTCTTTTATCTATCATTGATAAAATTACTATTTTTAGTAATTATTTTTTAGTGTTGATAAGGGGAAGTGCTTAATATAATAAATTCTATAGTAGTGACAGATTTAATATATTATCCATAGTGATGTGGAGTTATCATTTTTAAGGTTTAATGTTTTTCTATGTATCTGCTTTGAAAGTATCTTAGTGAAAATTATCACCCCATTTACAAATGATGTTTAGTTTCAAGAGGGTCACACTCTAAATCAATATTGTCTCTGTGAGGGTTATATGTCATAGTAGTCAAAGAATGTAACATCCCATTGCCCACTTTTAGGTATTTATCATCTTTATGTTTATATTCCTCTATAATTTGGGGTGTTTTGTGACTCTAGTGGATAGACATAGTTTTTTGGGTAAAATGACCGAATGTTTAGGAATATATGTTTTTTGGAATTAATGATGCCTGGGTATAAATGTAAAAGTTTTAAGAGACTGTCCTTCAGAATCTAGATTGTTGTCTTTCTACTAGACATTTTCACTTCCTAAAATGTTTACATGACATGAGACCATTGTTATGAATTTTCCATGAATTGGTTCAAGAAATTAATGGTTTAAACATAATGAATTCGGTTCACATCGTTATTTTGTAAAATTTGGGATTTTTAATCTGAGGTGATTCATTTTTTGGTGTCTTTCGTTATTCTGATAAATTCAAATTATTAAATGGTTTTATTCCTTAAATTTTTTAGGATTATTTCATTTATGGGTGTTGTATATATGATTAGTTTTTCATTCTGTGTGCAGCTTATATCTTAAGACCTTGGATATCTCCCATGTAATTTTGGTAATCTCCTCTCCTTCTGGATTTTTTCATTCAATGATTGATCTTCATTACGGTTGTGTTTTTCCTCTTTGAGTAAGATATCCTGCTAATTCAACATTCTCACTGATCTTGGTTACATTATTGCTCTATATTTATGGATCCTTTTATTTTGGATGATAATATTCTTGATCCTTTCTAGATAATTTGCATGGTATTCCTTTAGAGGCTGACCCTTGTGTTGGTTGGGTGTGTCAGGATATTATTTAATTTATGTTTTGATATTTCCTCTTTGATTATTGTTTTTCTTGTTCAATTGATTATGAGTTGTGAGGAATGATTATAGGGCCTCCATTTTTTTCTTATTTTTTTACTTCCAAGTTGGTTCATCCATTGTAGGCATGAGTGGCCCAAGCTTGAGGTAGGTAGTTTTGTCTCTATCCAATGATGGATGAACCATATTTCACTGTATTTTTAATTTGTTTTGTAAATTAACATTCATTCTTAAATTTTGTGTGGAAATGGTTTTTTGATAAAATATGGTTTTCCCCATGTTTTGTTAAGGAAAAGGTTTTTCAAATCATTTTGAGAATTATTTGTGAAATGGTTAGGAAAACATTGCACATGGAAAACCTCAGTTACTTAGGTGGAAGGTTTAGTAATAGGCCTCATTTATCGATAATGTCAGTGGGTTCACTCATGGGGTGTTCCACTCCTCCCTAGGAATTTTATTATAGGGTCTTGATAGACACTATTGGTACATTCACTTATTGGGTTGTTCCTATAATCCTTGGGCTTGATTCATAAGTCTATGGACTAGATTCACCCAATTGTCAATATATGGGTATGAGTGTCCTAGCTATCCTAACCCGTTGTGATCATTGGTGTGTTATTACCTTTCCTTTGGTTTGGACTTCATTTGATTTTATATTACATGTGATACATGGTGGTTTTTTTGGAAGTGGAAGTGTACGGTGGTGGGACATATATTAAATTTTTTTTTAATTATCATTTCCCTAAACCATGAGAGAGGATCTTGGCCATGATATTTATAATTTATATATGCATATAATATAAAGAAATGACTACCTAGGCTTAGGATATATTTTTTTTGGTAAATTTTTTTCCTAAAAAATAACCTTTTGGATATCCTTTGTTGTGATCTGAGGATACAAGGATATTGTCCCTCAAATTTTGATCCACATATGCTCCTATGATCTTCGAGAAAAGCCACTCGATCTCTAGGTGCTAGCACTAACAATCAAATGTCTTGTGTTTTTTATTTATCACTCATTATTTCGTATTGAATAAATATATCTTCCATTTATCAATCTCAAGATGAAGGGATAATTGGGATTTGAGAGAGAATTTTTTGTGCAAAATAACTCTCTATTCTGATTTAATCGATCGATACTCTACACAATAGACATAACTATCTATTTATAGAGCTAGGTTTCATGTTAGAAAAATTATTTAATGAATTTCAACCATTAAATAATATAATATCCTTTAATAAACCTTACTCAACATAACAAAATTGTATTATTATTATTATTTTGTCATATGTTAACTTGCGCAATAAGAATTATTATTTAACCAACTTGTTAATTAATATTTATCATTGAAATCATTCTTAGTATTTTAAAACTCCTCTAGTATTTATTTAATACCCAAATAAAAATATTTTAGTTTCTTAAATAAATATTTTATTCAATACCCAGTATGTAAATATTTATCAAATATTCAAAAACATAAATAACTATATTTTATTCATAATATAATGAATAAATATTTATTTAATTTATGTGACCAATTAAACAGGAATAAAATTATTATTTTTCATTAATAATAATATATATTGAAATAATTAAATTTATATAAAATTTAATTTTGGTCAATGGAAACACTTAGTGTTTGGACCATTGGGATTATTTCTCATAGTCAGAAGGAGGGTTTTTTGAAAGTTCAATATTAATATCTATAAATTGGTGAAGAAACCCAAGAAAAATAAATTTATTTAAAAATTACAAAAAACTGTATTTGAATTCTCATAGTGTAATATAATACCTTTCTCACAATATCTCATTGAGTAGGTTTACATCCATAATACCAACATTTAAGCTGGATATGTATTTCTTTGACTCTCTATAATAAGCATGTAATTACACCATGTAAATGGTATTTAAGGTAGTGGTTCTATTCCAGTCAAAGGGATAAGTGGTCAGCTTCAATAATTATAGACGGTACAAATCCTTTCTTATAATATCTATTAATGAAATGTCAATATTGATGCACCCAACATACCCTATCTTACTGTGAATATATGTAATCACTACTTTAATTAGAAAATGTTATTATGAGATTCAACACATGAATTAATTATAATATTAAAATATAAAGATTTATTCACAAGATCAATGATATAAATATCTTATGAAACGAAGAAATTTGGAAATCATACTAGATGGTTTGTTCTCATAATCTCCTTTCTTGAAGTTTACTAAGTTTGAAATTCATGGTATGAAGCCTCATATGTGTATAAGTACTCAAACCTGATGGTCTAAATATTGTGTGTCCCATCATAGTATATTATCCAACTAAATAACTATATAAAGAATATTTTCATATAATTTCATAGTTTTCATCATAGAAGGGAACCACTATGACCTTATGAATATGAAAAATAATCTTGGAAATTATTACATTAGTGTCATGAATAACGATGAATAATATGTAATATAGTGTTTAAATATTATTAAATATATATAATATACATGTTATCAGTTTATAAATATTTTTTCCTAGGATACCAACCCCAAAAAACTACCACTTATAATAGAGCCAACTACCTATGACTTTATATCTATGAGACCTCCCATTATAATCATGTTACAACTGTGTCAAGTTTTTTGTCAAGGGGTCAGACATGTTGTCTTCTGTGAAAATACTCCTCACTACAAAATCACCTCTATGAGAAAAATATGTCAAGAGATTATAATTTTGAATTATTTTCATCTTCCACTAATTTCACCTTAGTACATTTACAAGAGCCACCACTATAGTATTATCATAGTATAGAGTGATATGATATTTGCTACTAGGTGACACATCAATAACTTGGATGATGTGTCACAAACATACAACTTCTTTAGCTACCTCATAATCCACAATATACATGTACTCTTCTATATAATATATGTCCAAAAACCTACTTTGATCACATCCATCTCACATGAACCCCATTCAATGGTAAGATGTATCATGATTATTACTTCTTGTCCTCTTGATCGGTTTAGAAATTGGCATATTCATATCCTATGATGACTTATACCACATCTCCTCCATAAACTGGGAAAATATCCATATCATGCCTCAAATACATAATTATAGTCTTGACTTACATCCAATGGCAGTCGCGTGGACCACTCACACATAATGCATAGGAGACATCTACCCTGGTATATAACATAGAAAACATGACTGACCAAATCGTTGATTCATATGGAATCATTAACATTATATTTCTTTTTTTTATGTGTCTTATGACACATTTTTCAACCAATATATATGAAATTTGACACTAGAAATAAACCCATCTTATATTTTTACATACAAAATCTCTTCACTATCTTGCAAATGAATGTACTTTGACTTTGGCTGAGAAACCTCTAAGATCTTTCATGATAAATATTGATCCCAGGAATATATGCTACCTCACCCAATTCCATGATAGAGAATAATTTACTCAACCATTCATTAATATATTTTATGACTAGTATTTCACTACCAATGGGTAACATGTCATCAAAATATAATTTTAATAAAATGACTACTCTCCCACAAAACTGTTTGTAGACACAAGTCTCACACTCATTATTTATGAAACCAAATTACATTATGGATTCATAAAATTTAATGTTCCGTGAATAATATGCTTACTTTAATCCCTAAATTGATTTATTTAATTTTTATATCTTATTGTCATCTTTTGGAGTTACAAACTCTTCATGTTGTGTCATATATACATCTTCCTAGAGGTTATCATTAAGGAACACAGTTTTGAGATCCAATTTTAAAATAACATATTCATGGTAAGATACAATGGATAGTATAATTATGATGGATTTCATCATTAGAACTAGTGAAAATATTTCAGTGTAGTTAATTCCATGACATTGTCAAAACCCTTTTGCAATAGGTTTTTCCTTATATGTAATAACTTTTCCTTCCATGTCATGTTTATTCTTGAATTCCCACTTTTAAAAATTATTCATTACATAAACTAAAGGAAGTAAAAAATATATACTTGGTTTTGGAACATGGAATCCATTTCAAAATTCTTGGATTCTTCCCAATTGCAAACATCTATTTCACTTACTGCATCCTTGTAGGTTATAGGATTATTATTATCAGCTATTAATTAGTTTCTATACTTTGTGACTAGAAAACCAAAATGCCCTAGTTCTCTAACCTCTCACATAATCCTACCTAGTACTTGTGTATTTGAAAGAATTTATTCTTCCATGGGGATTTGTGAAATTTTTTCATGTAACAACTCTTTTGTACCTTAATCCTTGACTTCATCAAAATATTTATATCTCCATCTATATCTTTTAGATATGTGTTATCTCTCAAAAAATATGTTATTTAATTCCACTCTAACCTTTTATAATGAAGTGTAGTGTAGGTAATATCCCCTTGTTTCCTTTGGATATCCTATAATGGCACACATTGTTCATTAGGGAGAAAGTTTTTTACCTATAGAGGCCTTAAAAATGATTTTCAACCCCACACATATAAGTGTCATGGAATAAATTTCATTTCCTTACATAATTTGTATGGAATAACACTTGTCACTTTACTTGGAACTTGTATAAGTATTTTTTTGATATTGTTTTTAATTTTTATCCTCAAACAGATAATATAAGACTCATGTGAAACATCATTAATCTCAACATGTCCAAAAATGTGTATTTCCTCTTTTCTATTACCCCATTCCACTAAGGTGTACAAGGAGAAGTGAGTGGAGATATTATATCAATATCTTATGAGCAATCATTGAATCATAATTAATATATTCTCCACCATGGTCTGAGTGGTGTTTTTTAATCTTCTTACCAACATGGTTCTCAATTTTATTCTTTTTTTCCTTAAATTTATCAAAATAATATGAAATATACATCATTAAGTTGATATATCCATATTTAATAATATAATCAATAAAAGATATTAACTATTAGTACCCACCTATTTCTTCACTTGGAAATATTCCACACACATCAGTATTGACTAATTAAATAATATCTTTATCCCTTTCACCATTACCACTAAATGGGGATTTGGTTATTTTACCTTTTAAACATGTGTGACATACACCAAGTGGGTTTAGTTAAAAAGAATCTATATATCCATCTTGATGTTGTTTATTCAAGACATTTTCACTTACATGACCAACCAAGTGATACCAATTTCGGGATTGGTATGTGTCATATGAGATTTTTTCATTCTCGATTTTCATTACATTTTTTGCATATTACAACACATAAAGACCATTATTTAATTATACTTTACCCTAAAATGGATATCTTTATAAAAAAGAAATATTTTTTCCTAATTTCAAAATAAACCAATCTATATCTAGTCTGTATACCGATATAATGTTTTTTGTAAATGAAGAACATCTTGGTTGGAAATTTTAGGTGGTATTCACATAAAGCTAAAACAAAAATTGTATCTTCATTGGCTACACAAGGATCTAACTCCCCTTGGTAAATCATTCTTAGTATATGTGGTTCTTTTATTTGAATACATATGTGATAACTATAAGTTGTATCTATTACCCAATTTGTAAAAGTAGATAAATTACACCCGATAAAAAATGTGCATGAAACATCCCATTGATTTTTTATTTGGTTCTAGTTTTCCTTCCAGTTCCCCTTATTTTAACATATGAAATTGACATCATTTTTTCATAGTTCTCCTTTCATCTTCTTCTTCATGGAAGGGTATGAACAATATTTTGGCTTAATTATCCTATCTTTCCCTTCCTGATTGTTCACTATAAGTATGGAAGGATTTTTAGTATTTATATCCTTATATACTTACTGAATGAGAGTAAAAATATCCAACATAGACTTAAAAATGTTTTTTATATTAAAATTTACAATAAATTTAGAGAAGATCATAGGAAGTTATTCTTTAATAAGATCAGTACCAAGTTCTTTGAGGATTTTAAACCCTAGAACCTCCATGATGTATGATCATTATTTTAAATGTGGTACAGATCTTTTGAAATTCAGTTTAGTTCTTTAAATTCATAATTATGTAAATTCTATGTGAGGCCATAGAAGAAATGGAGGTTTCTAGGTCTTGTTCCAAGCTTGGAATCTGAGTATTTAGAAAAGGTAGCAGGGTCACACAGTTAGTAGAAACTACTCCATCCAAGACACAAGGGTTGAGTAATCCAAGTGAGATATTTTTGTGAGCAGCAATAGTCTTCATGTTTTTCCATAACAATGAATCCTGGGCCTCATTCCCATTTGGGAGATCTATAATTTTTATCATAGGATAAATTAATAGATGGAACATAGTTTTTATAACCAGTAACCATGGTCGTGTAATATAGATATTGAAGTATATATGGGTGAATGGTTGGTACACAATTTAACCAATCATTTAGCTAAACAGTGTGACATGGTATTTTAATGGGAAATTTAGTTATTTACACTAAATCCTTAAATGAATTAAATTATATTCCCCTTTTTATTTTCCCTCCAATGATATCCCCTCTTTCTCTATTTGAGTGGGATTTAAAGACTTATAACTCAGATTTTATTCAGGTTCTCCATCCACCCTCTTATTCATACATCATTCATCTCATTGGATCTACTCCTATGAGTTCTTTATTAATATTTAAAAAAAATTCATTTCTCTTCCTCTCAGTAAAGTTATTTTGGGGCAGGCTCCAATGCCCTGTTTTATTTTTCATTCATCTATTCTTATTTTCTATTACAATCTTGGTCGAGTTAAGAGAAAATAATGGACAACTATTCTACTATGGGTATAAGTTAGGCGGTCAATTACAATTCTTAAAAATTCTACTTGTTATATATATCATTGACAATGTTAAACATATTAGACCATCTGGTGTTTCTACTAAATTTATTGAATGCATGGATTAAATTGTTAGAATTTTGATAGGTTTCCCACTTGATACCATGATATGGTGGGAGGATTTCAACCACAACTTGGAACACCTATGAGTTTCTTTTTGTATTTTGTCTATGATTTACCACTTGTTGGGTGTCTGTGTGTTTGATCACTCAATCATAATGGGAGAAATAATAAGTAAAATGATATATTGTGAGGGGTTTTATGCCTCAGTTTCCATGTGATTACATGTTATTAAAGTAGTTAAATTTATTAAATGAGAAACATAGGATAAGTTAGATGATCTCAAGGTTTCTATATTATCATGAATTGTGTTATGAAATGAATAATGAAATGGTTATGATTGCATTGGATTCCATGGATATTTCTACTCAATCAATCTGAAACTGTATTAAATTCCCTGGAAATTTATACCCTATATATTCATAAGTACATTGAATTCCATGGAAATTTCTAATCTATTGATTTATAAGTACATTGAATTTGATGTACATTTCTACTCCATGGATTAATAACTTCATTGAATGTCATGTAAATTTATACTTCATGGATTCAGATTATATTAGATGCATTGGACATTACTAATCCTTGGATATGGTCATTGGGTATCTCATTGGATTAGATTCCATAGTCCATAGTGGATGATTTATCATGATTTATAGATAGAATGTCTTTGCAGTTGATGGTTTATAGTTAAGCTTATTGGACTGGAAAATATCACATTTACATGAATCACCCCAACATATGTAACATTATGACCTAGGTTCCACACACCAGTTCCATGATATGATACTCTATATAACCTCAAGAACAATTTCCCATATTCTAGAGGCTTCCAACTAGTAGTAGGGGACTAATATCGATCATGGGGAGACTATACCGTCTTTACCAAAGTATAAAAGTAGAAAAAATAAATAAATAACAGACAACCATAACCAAATGAAATAACCATAAATAGACCAATACCATAATCACCTGATGACCAAAAAAGAAAATAAATCTCATAATCTAAATGGTAGATATTTCATGCAAATACGTTTGAAGTGTAAATATAAAAACCAAAAAATAAATAATACATGGACTTAAACCAAGTGGGTCCTGAATCAAATTATAGTTCCCTAATCCTTACTCCATCCCGAATCATCCATCTAACCTATGGCTTATGCCATTATCTTATCTTATAACCAAGAAATTTATTTGGGTACTGATGAGTCATCCTGAGTATGGTGTGAGTAAAACTTAGTTGGCCACCACCAAAAGCGTCTAAAACAATATAAAATCAAAATAGTGTATAAAATTTTTAAAATAAAGTACATGCAATAAGTTTAATGGTTTACATTTATTCAATTACTCTTTATTTAACCACATAAACCCCTAGGTTTTTAAGGATACTAGAACTATCCATACATACTTTGACCCATGACGGTGTCTGAACTATCCCCAAGGGATATCATATATATTAATTCCATAGTTATCTTTCATTATCACAATTCACATATGAATTTCATTAGAACTACTCATTGTCTCAATTCACTTATGAATTCTAATATTACCATTCATTATATAAATTGACATATAAATTTCATTATTTCCATTCATTTCCTCAATTCACATATGAATGACATTGTTTCCATTCATTATCTCAATTTACATATGAATTCTATTTTTTACATTCATTTTCAAAATACTCATATGAATTCCATTGTTACTATTTATTTTACCGATTCGCATATATCACAATATTACAATATCACATATATCACGATATCACAATAACACATGTATCATAATATAAATATTAATTAATTCACCAATTAATTAACCTAACTCAAAAATTATATATTCATATCATTCTATTAATTAATTCAATAATTAATTAATCAATTCAGGTCAATTAATTAATCAAATTAATTCCATTAATCAATTCATCAATTAAGTATTCACATCAATTACATTAATTAATTCATCAATTGATTAATCAAATCAATTCCATTAATTAATTCATTAATTAAATAGTCAAATTCTACAAACCCAATATACCCTTAATTATTTATTTAAATTTACTTAATTAAATATCCATAATTTCACAATCTCTTAATAAATTAATTTAAAAAATTAATTAATTAAATTTAAGAAAACCAATTGTTAATCATTCAACATAAATAGAATAATTACATGAAAAAAAATTGAATCTAGACTTTGGGATTTGAATTGTATACCACCAACACTAATTTATTAACAAATGATCACCAACAGAAATCCCCAAGTTGAAATAGAACAATGGATAAGAATAGATCTAGAATAGATGCCAAAAATACAAAATCAAACAATTAGGATCCAACAAACCTAGATGTAGATATAACAAGACATGATATAGATCATATAAAACAGAGGATAACACCCCTATAAAAGACGTGGGAGGAAGGGAGAGAATAAGGAAACTATGTGAGATACAAACCTCTTACTATAATGGGTGTATATCATCAATAAAAACATTGAATCATGAAAAACTGCAGGTGGGATCCCTAGGAATTTATCTGGGAGCCTCCAAAAATTATTAGAATCAAATATTTTCAATTTTAGGTTGATTTTGGTTTAAATAGATGGGGGTCCAGGAATTTTAAATCAAATTTTAGGGTTAATTAAAAATCCACACTCATTTTTATGTGTAGGGTGCATGGTTTGTCAAATTCTGTACCATAAATGTGTGCCTCTTCTGGGGGTTCATAGTTTCTCTTAAAAGGTTGAACAGATTTCAAACTCTTTACTAGTCGTGTGAATCCCCTCTATTTAGGGTTGCACGGTTTGCTAGGCCAGAGTACATGGTTTGGGAAAATCATACCTCATACGTGCACATTTCCTATTACTTCCAAAATTTTCAATTTCCATTCAAACACACCATAAATTACACACCCAAAAAAATTAATGAAACAAGAAAAAATTTATACCTAAAAAGAATCATAAACATATCTAGAAAATTTCCAGATATTATAAGTTCTCCACAATATAATAGCTCATCCTTGAGATATACTCCAAAAATATCTAAGATTGCGAGTCAAAATGGTTAGGCCACTGAGCCCACATATCTGCTTCCCTCTACCATGATTACATCTACACATTCTCATATTTCCACAATTCTGAACTAACAACATGGCCTATCCTTGAAACACTTTCTCACTATGATCCAATACACATGTTGGATTCTCCTCAGAGGACACATCAGCCTCAAGATCAACATCGTTCACATTGATCTCAGGAGAAGATTTGAGTGATGTCATCAAACTTGTGACACATGAAAAGAATCATCCATTGCATTGTATCTCTATAGAAGAGCCAATTGGTATGCCACCATCTTGATTCTCTCCACAACCTCAAAAGATCCAATGTACCATGGTTCCAGCATTCCTTGTCTCTATATAATGTAGTGAGAAAATCTAGGTGAAATATATAGGAATATAATATCACCTTATGTAAGCCCTTGTTTTTGTCTATGTCAATCAACATATGCATTTTATCTACTCTGAGTGATAGTCATAAATTTCTCAATAAGATGAACCTACTCTGAAATCTCCTACATTGGACATGGTCCCAATAGCTCTGACTCACCTACCTCCATCCAACATATTGGTTATATTCATGGCCTACCATAAAACATCCTTGTATAGTTCCATCTGAATAGTTTTCTGATAACTATTGTTATTAGAAAACTCCACCAAATCTAGGTGTTTCTCCCAATATCCACTAATTTATTGGAAAAATGAATGGAGAATATCATCAATAACTTATATTTTATACTCTCAATGACCACCCTTCTATGGGTAAAAATTTGTACTAATTTAAACTTATTTACCAAGCCCTATCTATAAGTCCTTCCAGAAGTATAAAGTAATACATGAGTCATGGTCTGAAACAATATTACATAGAACCCTATACAAACAGAATATTTCTAAAACATACACATCTACTTGAAAAATCCCTTATACTTGTAAGAAATGTGATACCTTTTTCATATTCTCCACCAAAAAACTAAATAGTGTCATTCTTCTAAGGTGTACCCGAGAGACCCACCACATGTTCTATGGTAACATCTTCCCACTTCCATTCCAAAGTATAAAATGGATGTAATAAACCACATGGTCATTGATTCTCATCCATATATTTCTCACTAGTGTAACATAATTTCATAAATTCTATTATCTTCTTTTTCATGATCAGAATCCAAAACTGTAATAATAGGTCACAGTATATTTTGGTCACACCTGGAAGCACCACCCACTTCATGGAATGAAATTTTCATATTAGATCTTCCCACATACTTATAGGAAAAACAATTTAGTTTCTGAAACAGATGGTATCATATTTATTAGTAGTTTAATCTAAAGATGACTCCCAACCTTCATGTCATTCCATCAAGGAAAAACATTCTATATCCTCATGCTATGTGTCCCTAATCCACCTAAAAAGTGTAGACTCTATTAAAAATGATATGAAAATCACCTTCTCCTCACTCCCCTGAACCATAAAATGCATCTAATCTATAAAAATCATCATCTTTCACTAATCACTAGATTCCTGAACATTATTAGTATGATTTTTACTACATAAAACACCATCCACACTATTTCCCTTCCAGGATATATATGATAGCTCAAAATAAAAAGACTACATATATTCAACTAATGTTTACTATTTTAGATTCAAATCTTGATGTGAAAATATATACTTCAAGATATTGTGATCTGTATACATAGTAAAATTATTTCCTTATAGATAGTGCCACAATGATTTAAAACCATAACCAATTGCTGCTAGATCAAGGTCATGGTTATGGTAGTTCTACTTATATGGCCACAACTATTGGGACCCATACACCACAACTAGATCTCCCTTTATCAACACCACTCCAAGTCCTATTCCAAAATAATCAAAAATAATAATATACTCCTCACCTGTATAGGGTACGAATAGGATTTGTACTGATCAAAAATAATTCTTCAGCTCTTGGAAGTCATTATCACATGCTTCTGACCACTCAAAATGTTTCTCCTTCTTGTTCAATCTCTAAAGTGGCACTTAATATTGATAAAATTCCTGGATTAATCTATGAAAATATCCTAATAACTCCATAAATCTACATATATTGAAAAGTATCTTGGTATTCTCCCAATAAACAACTACTTGAACCATCACTAGGTCCACAGACACACCTTCCTCCGAGATGATGTAACCTATGAAGTTTACTTGATCAATCCAAAACTAAAACTTAGATATTTTGGCCTATAGAATATGATCAATTAGTGTAATACGGATGATTTCAAGATGTTTGGCATGTTCATCATGTGTCTTGGAGTACACTAAGATGTCTTCCAGAAACAAAATAGAAAAATTATCCAAGTACGGATGGATGATTTTTTTCATCAAGTACACAAACAATGATGGTGCATTTCTTTTCCCAAACTGCAGTAAGGAAAACACTAAGAGGCCATATCTACTTCTGAATGCAGTCATCGGTATATTAGATGGTCATAATCTCAGCTGATGATACCCTAATCTGATTTCAATCTTTATGAAAAATAAGATCTCCACTATCATGATCAATCTCGTATGGGCCCATTCCGTGACAACCCCATGCTCAGCTCCAATATTGTAGGGGCCATTGACTAGAACCAAGTAGTAATATCCTATAAATGGGAGAAATTTTCCTATGTACTTGTACGTACACACACATCTTTATTCCACAAATGCTGAAATGTAATAACACTATAAAAACAATTCATGAAAACTCTTAAAATCCACTACCAGAGTACGATTGTGAAAGTACTAAAAGTTAAATAGGTCCAAACAAATCCCACCAAAATAAAAGAGCCTGGAACTATAATTCCCACCTTTAAAGTTGGATTTACTGGGGTTATCATCTGAAAATCTACTAAAACACGCCTCAGTCTGTCCGATCTCAAAAGGATCCTCCTGGTCCTAGTATGACTGGAACTCTATCTAAAGGTTTCTTGTCTGCATAAGACATGACATGTACGGGTAAATACCATGAAGGGTTAAGTAAATAAATACTCATTAGTACACCATTAAACTACAAATAAATACCATAAATAAGATACCACACATAATACCACAAAGAATATACCACAAGGAATACCAAAAAGAAAAAATACCAAGAAGAATATGCCACACAGATTACCACAAAATAATATATAGTCAAATCACATAGGTATAAGTCGATGGAACAAAAAACAGGTTTATCAGAAGTTTTTAATAAGACACATAGTCTTGTTAAAGCACACAGTCCCAATAATACATATGGTCTCTAGAAGGAACATAATCTCGATAAGACACACGTTCTTTTTAAGAAAAACAGTCTCTATATGTCACATAGTCTAAATGTTAGATCCATCCATAGGATTCTACTCAGAACATGCTCGTTCTTAGAGAACCCACTCATAAATCCATTAGGTTGTATGAAAACATTCAAATAAACCATCCAATGTATCATTAAAAGGTTGTACCTTCTCAAGGGACCCAACGCCGTAGACAGCTCATCAAACGGATGCATGGTTGGAATTTTATGGATGTTTAAAGAAAACCAGTCTCCTGAACTGGATCTGACCTGGTCTACTAGCTGACCCAACCCAGTCCAGTCAACCCGGACAATTCAACCCTGGACCAGTTGAGTTCAACCCATCTCCACCTATCTTGTCTCAGATCTATTTAGTTTGGCTCAGTTGATTGTGCATGATGAGTAATCTAGCTCAGCCCACTGAACCACCAGGACATGCCCGCTGGAGAATGGGCTAGTGTAGCTCGCTTGGCCCACACGGCCAGTGTGGAAAACACACCACATCCACACCCCATGGACCCCCCATGTGGTGACTTCCACCTTCATAATCCACAGCATGTGGCCGACTACCTTGGGCTCCCATCCAACTTGGTCTCCACACCCATGTGGATCCACTGAAACATGTTTCGTCGAGGCCTCTGCAATAGTGGCCCCTTCCACAGGCTAATTCACCTCTTCCAATTCCTAATATTATGAAAATGAAACATTTATGAGTTCCTGTGGATTAAAACAACATGGATCCAGACTATGTTTCATATTGCATCCAATCTGAGGGTCTGATCATGTTCAAAGCCACCCTGTAGGTCGAGTCGTGACCATGAGGGTCCATCGGTTAATAATTATAAGAACGGGGTTTTAAAAGAACAAATAATTCTCTAAGTAAATTACCTCATCCTTTGTTCATGTTAGAATCAATATGTTCTCAATAGATGTAAGAATAAAGAAATAAAAATAATAAGAAACCCCCATAAAATTCCCACAAACAAGACCATACCTCCAGAACAATCAAACTGAGGGTTAACTTTTTCATTAGTTTATCTATATTCATCATTGATTCTATATATGGGGAAATAAATCCAAATAATAACTCCCTACCTAGACCAGGGATCATTCACCATTGAACACTGATTTCTATTGAAGAATCCTGTCAAGAAAAATCAACGCTTCATTTCTCTATCGTCATGCACCGAGTGGATTCTACAGGGATTCTCTCTAGTGATTCTAGGGAATTTATTGGGTTTTGGTCCTAAACCTATATACTTAACTTTGGATCATATTAAAATAAATTTTTTTGATTCTTTGCTATCTAATGCTAAACTAAAATAAATCTTAAATTTATTTTATTCCTTAAAATTCCAAAAACTACTTTTCACAACTGACCTGCACTGACCGATAATAGGCCTTGCCTAAAGTAAAGCCACTATTTTGAATTCAATAGTTCCCTTATATTTCTGATTCAAGCACCCCTTTAGAACTTATTCAACTTTTTTAGGAAAAATGTGCACAATTGTTATTTAATATTTTAATAGATTTCATATAATTGTTCCATGAACACCAGCCCTTAGAAACGCACTCTGTGTCAACACCTAGTCTCAAAATAATTCAATATAATATTTAAAAAAAATACGTAGGAAAATCAGGGACATTGAATTCTCCCCACCATAAGGTTTTACATACCTGAATGCCATAACAAAGGGAAACTCAAGAAAATGAGGGTACTGAGAACAAATATTAGCCTCCCGATCTCATGAGCTGTCCTTAATATTCTCATATTGTCCCCATACATAAACCAATGGAATCAACTACCCATGAAGGATCCTCTCCTATCAATCCTTGATCTCTACTGGGTACCCAGCGAAATTCTGGCCATCATCAATGTCCAGCTCACCCTAGTCAATGACATGTGATGTGTCATGCACGTACCTACTCAGTTGTGACATGTAGAATACATAATGAACCCTCTCTAACTATGAATGTTGAGACAAGTGGTATTACACCTTTCCATGACTATGTTGTAACAGTAAAGGGAAGATGAAACTTGGATATAGCTTTCCTCTATGGCCAAACTTCTGTAATCTGCATCGAGGTGAGACATGAAGGAACATGTGGTCTACTTCCTCAAACTCCAAAGGCCTCTATCGCTGGTCAGTATAATACTTTTTACATCTATGTACAGTCTTTGTCCTCTTCTAGATTATATGAACCTTCTCTGTAGTCTCCTACACTAACATCGGGCCCATGAGTGCTGACTATCCTAGGTCCATGTAGCAAATTGGTGACCTGCAGGTTCACCTGTATAAGGCCTTGAATATTTTTATAAGGATATTGTAATGGTAGATATTGTTGTATGAAAAATCCACCATAGGTAGGTGATCTACCCAACCATGTCCAAAATATAACATGAGATTCCAAATAATTCCCTCTAAAACCTGAATGGTCCACACTATATAGTCGTCTGTTTGTGGGTGAAATGTTATGATCATGCTTAACTGAGTCCCTAAATCTTCCTGAAATCCATTCCTCAACCAGGATATAATGAAAGCATCATGATTTGAGAATATAATTGATTAAACTCCATGGATTAGATCAATATCTTGTATTTATATGTCTCTAAATCTCTCTACTAAAATATACTCATGGATATCCAAGAAGTGGGCCGACTTGGTGATCCAATCATCGATCACCCAGAGGGTACTGTGTCTCCTAGACGTACGTGATAAACCCATCACTATGTCCATCAATATCCCATCCCACTTCCATTTTGGTACCTCAGGGGATTGCATCAAACTCGTTTGAACCTGGTGGCAGGCCTTTACCTACTAATAAATGAGGAATCAAGATACAAACTCTGCAACACCCTTCTTTATTCCTTGCCACCAAAATAGACATTGAAGGTCCTGGTACATCTTCTCTATAACTGGATGTACAATCAATGGGGATGTATGGAACTCTCTCAAAACCTCCTCCCATAAAACCACATATACTAATGTGCATCATTTGAAAAGAACGACAAGCTCCCAACAATTTGAATATCCATTAAGGGCATTCCCTATGAAATAATGGTCATGTATAGTCACACATATGATATCCCCAAGTTGTGCATACCTGACTTGATAATGGAGTGGAGGGGTAACAACCATCGACTGTTGGTAAGGATCTTTATCTTTGTCTATAAAGGATAACTACAATGAGGCCAACTGCTCTGATTCCTTATTTAGAAACTAGGATATAGATCTTCTGTTGAGATAATCTTCCACCATGATACCCTTCCCATGAGTAAAGAAAATCTCAATGTCATGGTCCAAGAGGAACTCAAACCATCACCTTTGTCTCATGTTCATATCCTTCTGAGATAAGGTATGCATGAGACAATTATGATCATAGTAGTGATAAATATTTCACCCATATTTTATTTTTTCCACATCCTCAATGAGAATAATACCATTGCTAACACAATATCATGGGTCTCAATGTTCTTCTCATGTGGTCTCGACTATCGTGAACCATAAGAAATCACCACTTTCCTCTACATCAGAACATAACCAAGCCTCGTTCCTGTTTCACCGTAGAATATTATGTACACAACACCCTCATCTAGTAATCTAAATATTGTAACACTCATTAATATATTCATCAGCTACTGAAAACCCTACTGACGCTCTTTTTTTCACATGAATGGTTTCCTCTTTCTTGTCAAAGTTTTCAAGGATGCATCCACTCTAGGGAATTCAGGTACAAATCTCTGATAGTACCCAGCAAAACCATGAAAACTCCTTTCCTTGATAGCACTCAAGGGTGGGTCCCAAAAAATCACCTCTTCAATCATCAATATATCCACTGCAACTCTAGAATATGAAAAAACATGTCCTAGAAAATGGGTATCTGGAATCTAGAACTAACACTTCATGATCTTTATATAATGTCAGTGCTCTTGAAGTGTGTCTAGGACCACCCTTATGTGTCTTCTGTGATCCTCCTCAGATGTCGAGTACACTAGGATTTCATCAATGAAGACCACCATGAATCAGTATAAGTAGGGATGAAAGATCCTATTCATGAGTCCCTTGAACACTGATAGGGAGTTTACCATGCCAAAAGGGATTGAAAAGTACTCATAGTAACCATATCAACATCTAAAGTAAGTTTCCATAATATCTACATCTTGTACTAAAAGATGGTGATAGCCAGATCTGAGGCCAAACTTCAAGAACCATCATTGCCCTTTTAACTGATCGAAGGGGTCATCGATCCTTAGTACTGGATATTTATTCTTCATAGTCACCTATTTTAGGTTCCTAAGTCCACACATAACCTCAAACTTCTATCTTCCTTCTTGGAAACCTAAACCAGTGCTTCCAAGGGTGAAACACTAGGTCTCATGAATCTCTTCATCTTCAAGTCCTCCAACTGAACCCTCAACACATGAAGCTGTACAAGATCCATCTGATATAGAGGTAAAGATATATGTGTCATCCGGGGGTATATATCAGTGTAGATGTCTACCTCCCAATGTGGAGGTAATCCGGGATCATCCTTAAAAAAATATTTCATCATACTCCTCCACCACTACAGGAAACTAAGGACTCATATACTCCAATATAATGATGGTCGGGCTATTCAATTGATGAGTGGTCAGCTACACCCTTCTATGTTTCTGTCCATCCTAATCATTCGGAATTTTCCTTTCACTAAAAAAGGAAATCCTGGTCCCATTACTACAGACACGCCGTACTCTGCACCTAAAACAGTCAATTTGAGCATGATCTTTGGATAACCAGTCTATACAAAGTATGACATCATAAGGCCTTGACACCCATACCAAACTATCCCACCTTCATATGTAAGTTCACACTCTTGAAACCAGTGTGTGATGATCTAGTATCCTCCAGTTAGAGTCTCTAAGAGTAAGATTAGATTCAACAGTTCAACCAAAATACTTGACTCTCAAACAAGGTTCGTGGTATGAAAGGAATGAATAGAAAATGTTTCTATAAAAACTGCAGCTAAGTTGGAAACTAGACAGATCATACCTCTAATTATCCTAGGAGCCTCATGGAAATAATACTCTTTCAAATGAAATTGGATTGTCCCATGTCCATCTGCTCATTGAGCCTATTGTGGAACCCCTAGGGGTGGTGATGGTGGTATGTCGAACCTCTACTCACCTCCCACTACCATTCCTACTCCTCTTCCATGTCTTCCAACCTACGAACCACCCTACTCCTACCTACTCCTCTGCCTCAGTGGTCCCTCAACTATCTCTTGATCGGCCATATGATTTGATGGTCAATATCATGCCAAATGTCCCCGACCATCACAAGAGTAACAAATCCTATACATCAGCTAACTTGAGCTTCCCTGTGAGCCCCTCACCACTAATCATGTTCCCTAGGATCATCCCCTAAAGTGTCTGACCCCCTTGGGTCCTTATGACTTATGTAAGATACCAGCTGTTGAGGTATCAGCTACCTGGTGCCCATTGGTAGCTCTCACTATCAGTGTATACTTCGCTATAAATCTGTCGAGCATAATAGCTCACTCATGTACCCCTAGCATAAATAGGAATGGTAAGGGATATCATAGATTCCATGATCTCTCAATATAATACCTTCTCGAATGACCCATTCATAAAGAACGAGTCTTGTACCATTTTTGTAGATTATCAAGAAAGATCGATAAATCCCTCTATGTACACTACCACAGTCATACTGCCCACCTGTAGATGTTGAAGCTCATGTATATGTATTGATCGCAACATATTCAGAATGAACTCCTCTCTGATGAGATTCTCTATCTCAGCCCAAGTGGGATTCATCTCATCATATTTCTAGGTCACTATGCTCCACCATCATCTCGCTGAACCCTTAAGAATACTCGTGGAAAATAATTCCATATGGTTATCATGCATTCTCACAAGGTGTAAGACATTGGTAACCACCTCTAGTAAATCCTTAGCTTCCTGGTGGTTTGTCTCACCCCAAAACCTAAGAGGTTTCTTCCTTTCAAACATGTTAAATCCAATAAGTAAATGTGTACCCTCATATGGTAGTTCTAGTATTATATGTGTCTCGACGAGTGGTGTTATATATGGTAATCAACCTGGAGGTTCTATCTCCAGTACATGCTTCTATACTGATGCCTTGTCACTAGGAGGATCATCCTCATGATCATGCAACGAAATCCTGGTTGGTTTTCTGCATGGAGGCATGATGTAATAAAACATGATGTACCATAGTCAATAGAGATTACATGTTAATATGACTCAAGAACGACAGGAGAACACACCAAAATTCTATATGATGCATGTACCATTATTTTCCCTACAACCTGGGTTTTCATGTTCTAAGTCAAAAAGTAGGTGTCAAGAGTCCTATTGTATGGATACATTAGCCACAGCACTAACACTAGATTCCCTAACCTGAAATCATAACTCGAAACACATAATATCGTTTCCCTAAACCAACCTCATAGACTCCAAGCCCTAATATAGAACCAAACCCATCTGATACAACTCTTTCACGACCCATCCTAGTGGGGGCCATGTCCTGACTACCCTAATATTGCCTCTAATAAGACAAGGGCTGGTAACTAGCAACGAGAAGGAGTATCCCACAAATGGGAGGCATTTTCCTGAATACATGTATGCACACACACAACTCTAATCCAAAAATATTGAAATGTAAAAACACTTTGTTTAAATTTTTTGATAACTACTAAATCCGACAAATAGAGTACAACAGTGAAAGTACTAGAATGTAAATTCTGAAAAAACAATCCCACCAAAGGAAATGAGTCTGCAACTACAAGTCCCACCTATAAATTAGAAGGTACTAGGAATGCCATCTGAAAATATTATGGAACACAAATTGTCATGTCATGTCTCATAAGGCACCTCAGGGTCCTAGTATACCTATAACTCCATCAAAGTGTCACTCATCTTCACCAGACACGACACGTGTAGTAAAATCCCACACAGGGGTGAGTAAATCAATAATCAATAGAAAACCCCAAAACTAAAAAGAAATACCACAAAGGAAAAATACCATGAAAGAGATACCACATAGAGTTCAATAAAGGAAAAATACCCCGAATAAGATACAACACATATTTCCACAATGGAATATATAGTCAGCTCACATAGGTATAAGTTTATAGTACACATAATAGGATTATTAGATGTATTTCATAAGAAACACAGCCTCGATAAGACACATCATCTCGATAAGGCACAAAGTATCTATAAGGCACAAAGTCTCAATAAGACGCACAGTCTCTATAGGAAACATAGTCTCTATAATCCATTAATCTCAGGGTCACATCCAGCCATAATATTCCACTCACAACATGCTCATTCCAGTAGAACCCAATCCCCAAGCCATTAGGTCATATGAAAATTTCCACAAAAAAACTCATAGAGGATATATTGAAAAGTCCATCTACTCGTAAGGTTCCCAATGTTATGGATGACTTTTTAGACAAACAAATAGTTTGAATGTTGTGGCCATTTGAAGAAAAATAATTCGCAGTCCCAGATCTAATCCAGGGCTAACCCAGATCTAATCCAGGTCTAACCCAGATCTGACCCAGCCCACCGCCTGACCCGACCTGTCGGCCAACCTAACCCAGTACAGTCAACCCGGCCCGACCTATTTCACTCGGCATGTTGGCATGTAGCCCATTAGGTCGTCTAGCCCATCCCGGTCCAGCCCACTTGACTCATTTGGCCCACCAGGCCCACACACCACATCTTCACCCCACAAATTCCCCTGGTGATCGCCGCATTCCATGGCCTCCAAACATGGTCAACTATCACGAGATCCCATGTGTCCTGGATGAATCATCCAAATGGCTCCTCCTCAATGTGCACTATTGGCACGTATGCTGTTGTTGTGCCAGTGTCCCCTTCCATAGGCCACCGCACCTCCTCCTGTTCCCATTTTTCTGAAATGAGAACATGTATTCAATCCATGAATTCTGGGTTAAACTGATCTGGCCTTTATTTTGTATTTCCTCCTATTCAGAAGTCCAATCATTTTCGGAGCCACCCGGAAAGTCGAGTCGCAATCACAAGGGTCCAATGGAGAATAATGCCAAGAATTGTTTAAGGAAAGCACCAAGAACACACAAATTAATAATCATTTTCCTTTGTTTGTTTCGGCCTTAATCTATTCTAGTTTAAAATATGTACGAAGAAACACATATAATAATCAACATCGATAAAATTCCCATAAACAAACCCATCATGCAATAATAATCGAACATCGGGTTAACAAGTTCATTGGTTGATTCGCATTTGATATTGATTATAGAAATAAATAATAAAAATCAAATAACAACCCCTTACTTGGGTAATGGATCATTCTCTAAAGAATTCCAATTGTCATTGGTCAATCTCATCAAGAATGATCTTCAATCCAAGTCTCTATCATCGTCCATTGAGAAGATTCTCCAGGGGTTCTCTCTAGAGATTCAAGGGAATTTCTAGTGTTATGAACCTAACCTTGGATCCTTTCTTAAATATCATATTAATAGAAATTGTGGCCGTACATTTCTGTTTAAAGTTAAAATAAAATAAGTCTAAAATTTATTTTATTCTTTAAAATGCCAAAAACTACATTTCCCAGCCGACCCATGCTGGATGATGTTAGGCCTTGCCTAAGGTAATAAAACTATTCTGAATGAAACAGTGCCCTCATATTTGTGATCTTGGAAACCATTTTGATGTTATTCAACTTTTTCAAGAAAACTGTGTGTGCATGTTATTTAATATTGTTCAAACAATTGTTCTACGCACACCAGGCCTCAAAACTACACATCATCTTAGTGCCTGGTCACAAAATAATCCCATATAATATTTAAAAATAATTAACGTAAAAATAATATAAATTACACCCTCAAATGGTTAAAATGATCACGATACAAAAAAAGATGATACCAGTTATTCATAGTCATCCAGTTCAAATTCTGGTAATCAACACACAAACACAAAATTACACTAGCCTTTTTTTATTATAAGACTAGAGAACCCTCAGGATACATACTCATATAGATAAATCCATTATCCTCTTAATCCTTTAGTTGAGTATTGATCTTTTGATGATCCTTTGGTTACATTCTATATGGAGTAAAATAAATTCACTCGGCCAAAAGAATGATCTCAATCATAAATTCCACATCTCTCTCGGGTGGTATCCCTAAGAATTATTTAGAAAAGACATCAAAATAATAAATCACTATGAGTGTAAAGACATGCATATTTACACCCCCATCATTCAGCAATAGACTTGAAACTTGGGTAGTAAGATCCCCCATTTTCTGGTGAACTGGACCTATACAGCCCACCTAGATATCACATTCCCAACGATGAATGTAATTGTCACCCATAAGATACTTGAAATTCACTCTCATGTGGTAAAATTAAATGTACCCACGTTATGAAAATAACTATTCAATATACAAAATTTGGTCAAATCATGACATGTTAAGGATGTAAATATCCTACAAAAAAATATATTCCCTAACATCAAGAGAAAAATCCTTCCATAAATAGATGTGCCTCAATCATACTCCCAACGATGTATCAATCATCAACACCCCTCTAACAAACTCCATCTCCTGAATAAAACCATTCAAAATTTATTCTGATATAAAATAATTATATGGGATAGTTTTAAATAATGAAATAGGAAATTTAGATTCAACAATAATATTACTTCTCTCCATTGATGGTCCAACCTCATTGTCCACAGTGTAGGATAAATTACATGAAATTTTCAAGACACTCTTCCATGTGATGCAGTTTGATCCCTTTGGGATACATTACTCTTATGATATAGGTTTTATTCCCCATAAGCACCTAATTAAATTACCTATACCACCACGTCCAGTATAACTCCAGATTTCATACTAATATGATGTCGCAGATCCCCTTCCTGCACTGGTTTTTTCTAGCACCCCCATCACTACCTGTCTATCATGTGTCCCTTTAGAACTTTTGTAGATGTCTCATACTGTAACAAGATTGATACTCTACTACTGGTTAGAGATAGTTTCTATGATAATGATATATACTAACACACTAGTGACAAAAATTTGAGGTAAGAGAAAAAGTAAATTATCCTTCCCCATAGCCATGATTCCTATTATACCACTAGATAACACTATCATATCAATGAATCTTAATATCATAAGATATACTTCCTAATTTCCAAAAAAACCACATTTCCATCACTGGAATCCGCCATTAGTTTCCCCTCTACTTTGAGATCCTAACCTACCACCTCAACAAAATTATTTAATTGAAAGAGGATAACATGGGACATAATCTCACATTTATGTTCTTCCTCGAAAAAACTTGTTATATTTGTCTCATCCATTTCCAGCATAGTAATAAAATGATGCAAGTATATAATGTGACCAAAATATTCTATCATAGAAATACTCTTCTAGGTCATCCTCTTGAACTCAATTGCTCTATGTTATCTCAACATCTCTAGATAAAATCTGTCTATGAACTTATCAAAAATGTACCACCAACCCGTCATGTCTGTCTTCCCTGTCTGGGCCTGAACATTCCACATGTGCTTCCCTGATCCTCACAACATGTAAGTTTCTAAATTGACCATATTCTCATTAGCTATAACACCTCAAGATTTCATTGTACGTTATTTATTTCAAAATAACTCAATAACATTCACTACACACAACACCGAGTTCTAGCGCACCATGACTTACCAAACAAGCCGTTCAAAAGCGGTTATGAATATTATTAACTGAATTTTGAACATTATATAATCCTTATAATTTTAGAATCCATATTATGAGTTTCTTAGACATAATGTAAGAACAAGTACATTTTTTTAGATAAAAGAAGTATTTTTCAAAAAATGAAATTGTATCACCTTTTAATAGAGAAGCCTTTTTAAATCCAATATTTGAAACTTTTATATATTAAATTTGATAAAATAAACTTCTTCTTTATAATCGGGACATAATAATTTAGTTTCAATAAAGTTTTGGTGTTTTCCGATAACTTTCATATTTGGGTGAATAGTGAAAAATACTATATTTTAAATGAAAACAACTTTTTAATTTAAAATCATTTATATTGTTAAATTATAAATTTTAATGGTTTTTATGTATAAATATGTTATATTTTTACCATTTAATCCAATTATGTTCATTATAAGTAATTTCACTTTGAAATTGGACATAAACAAGTGTCAAACGTTTAGTAGTTATTATTTCTTATAAATACGCCTTTTGGTTTTGACAGCGGGAATTAATTTTAAATTAATAAATGAAACATATATGTTTTGAATTTGGTAAAATAGACTTCATTATTTAATTAGGAATACCAAAAATTAGCTTAGGGTAAATGTTTTGGAATTTTTCTTAAAACTTATAATTTTTTATAAATAGTGAAAAACACTGAGTTATAGTTTCAAACCAAATTTTTATTTAAATAATTATTTATTTTATGTCAAAATAGTTACGTAATACCAATATAAGTTCAATTTAATTCATTAGAGTTAATTTATAATAATTTTAGATATATAAAAATTTTATTGAAATTTTCACCATCTTTTACCCACATCCTAGGAGAATTTAAAAATTCACATAACATAATTTTACCGCTTCTGTGAGTGGAATTTCAAAAATACGAGATACACGGTTAATATCAAGGAGTAAATTTTGGTTTAACAAGATAAAAATAATTTTTGGGGAATCTTAACATTTTACTTTTATTTTCCACAGTAAAAAAGTAAATAGGGTAATTAAGTGTGCAAATGATATTATTATTACCCTAACACAACTACTAGCTCTAATGGATAAGTATAATTCGACCAAAAACAACCTTAGGAATAAAATATGAACCTCTTTGGTCCACTTGTATTAGATTAGGACATTTATTATTATTGAATTCAAAGAAGAGTTAAAAGAGTTAAAATCAAAGTTTAATAACTAAAACATTTTTAATATAGGGTTATATATAAGATAAATTAGATAATAAATATTCCTTAGAAATATAAAAATATTTCATACATATTGGTATTTTATTTATAATTTTTAGACATTAAATAATTTAATTTATTTATGACACGATGATGATGTAGTAATTACCTTATTAATGAAATCTTAAAATAATTGATATTATAAATACCCAAATAAATATAATTTGAGACTTTTAATGAATTATGAGAATTTCATTGGTTAATATGATATGTTAGGAATGATTAAATGAATTTGGTTTGAATTAATAAAGTTATTAAGACTTTAATAAAAATCAATTATTAAATAGTGTCAAAATTGACAAAAAGGAGTTTTTAAAACAAATATTATATTATTAACTGATATAACATTCCTAAAAATATAAGGTTCGGCCAAAGACTTATATGATGATAGTTATGTCATTAATGAACCACTTGAGATTTTCTTGGAAGTTTATAGTATGTTTATTAACCATATAATATAGCAATACAAAGAGACATGGTAAATGGAAAACTATTTAACTAAGAGTTAATCTAAAATATATGGGTAAAATAGGGACCCAAACTTGTATAAAACTTATTAGTTGAGTTTTTTTCGACCTATCCCCACCTTATACTTTGAATAATATACTTTTTATCCATTAGAAACTGAATATTATTTTAGTATAAAATAATACTTTATGTTTTTTATAAAGAGGCCCTCCTCCCCCTTATAAAAGGACACCACTTCTAACCAATTCCTCACACCACTCAAACCTTTTATCTCATCAAAACCTTGCCCATTTAATCTCCCTACATCCCTCTTCTCCTTCTAGAAGCATTACCTTAGGCATAAGGCACTTCAAGAGTCCTCTTTGATTCAAACCAATGGGACTTACCCAAATTAAAGGTAATGATTTCTCTTAGATTCTTTTCTTTTATTTTACTTCTCCAACCCCTAAACTCTCCTAATTATTTTCTTTTGTAACAAAACCAGTATCCTAAATATACTAGGATATTTTTATGAGAATTATTCTAACTAAAATTACACACACCTCCATCTAATGGGTGAAGAACATAATGTTTCTGTGGATGGCAACCAAATGCTTCACGAAACGATGATTGTTCAATTATCTCCTACCACCTCTCATAGTGGCCATTATGATGGAACTATAATTAAATATGATATTTATTATATTTATATTATATATAAGCTTCTGTAATTCCATTTTATATCCTACCATTATTCGTTTCGTGTTGTATATATATATATATGATAATTTCATTTGAGGAAGTGCGGACTACCGCCCCCTCAAAGTGATATGACTCATTCATACCATACATGGAACGTATAAAGTATGGTGCTAATGAAATTAAGTAACACATATAAGATATTAAATTATACTAGAATAATAATATACCTATGTATCATTTTGTTTTGATTCCTTTTAAAATGAAAAATTATATGGAAGTAGTGTTCGTGCGTACGTACAGATTACTATCTCCACGAATGTGATGAGATTCATTTCCCCATCATATCCATTCAAGAATAATTCTCATTTTATAATTAAAATTAATATTTAAGTACTTGATATCATTCTATATATTAATAAGATACAACCTATCTATAACAAACTCGACTTACGTAATGAATCATATAAAGGAAAACAAATCAGTTAACACCCGAAACGACGATAATACTAAAATATTATTAAAAAGATATATTAAAAGATCATATATGATATCAGATTTATGTATATGATATGATTCATGTATAATTTAATAACAATGATTTAACTATTATAACGGAGGTTAACCTACACTCTATCAAGGAAAAGTACAAGGTAATGGTTTATTTCACAATCTCTTCATTATTCGAGCTTGTTTATACGTAATTATCTACTGGGACCTCTTTATCATCCACATCCATGTTTCTTAAAAATGTATTTAAAAACATTCATACTATTTTATAGAATATGGGTTAAAGTCATTTATACCCTTGTTTTACTTTTTATAAGAAGTTTATAAGGGAATCCTTACGTCATTTTCCAAACAACGACCATTTTATCCTTTTCGGAAAATTAAGGTAAGAATGTCTTTTTTTAACTTATACGGTGGGTGCGGCTACTTTACACCATCGTAAAATCTTCGAAGCTTCACTTACAATCTTATAAAAATATTTTCAAAGTAATTGTTTTATTTTATAATTATGTGACTTTAAAATGATTTCAAAAAAAGAGTTATTTCTCTCAAATAGTTTTGATTTCATCTATGTCAACATCCTTTGATGGATTTTAAGCTTATTTGAAGTTGATTTATTATGATAAAAAACGTCCATATTGTATTGAAGGTTTTGTGATATTTTTTACTGTGGATACGTTATTTTTGTACCATTCATGTTTTATGGAGAAAGTATTTACATTTCGTATGCTAGTTTCAATATGAAGGTTTATGTTATCTTTAAACCTGTTTATATGAGGAATGCATTAGACTTAGTAAGTGATGGGTAGAGCCCGATATAGCTCCTCGATGCATCAGTAGGTCTCAAGAGACAAACTAGTGTCTTGTCATGAGCCCTTGACAAAATATTATTTGTATTCTTGGCACGAGGCCTTGGCTATGTGGTTATGATAGTCTGGCATTATGCATTCCATCATTATGAAAGTGGTTATTGATATTGCATGTGATTATTCGACTAGTAGAATATGCATGTGGATAAGTAAAAGGAATTATTTCATTTTATTTATATCATATTATGTTGAAGTTCAAGTTTAAAAGGCTTTTTTTTAGTTATGCATTTCCTTAAATGTTTATACTTATTTGTGAAATTTTCCGCTATATTGTTATCCTTACTGAGCATTTGAGATCACGCATTTCTATGTTTTATTTTTCCCAGGATGTGAAGAAGTTAGTTATGAGTGACTTTCAGAAATAATCTAGGAAGCTCGGATGTTTCCAATGGAATAATTTAGTGTTGTTTTTCTTTTCAAGTTGTAATGTTGACCTTATGAATGTATCTAGTATTTCCAAGGCTACTAAACTGATCGGTCTTTCGGGACATGATTTCCTTGTACCATACCAATGTTATGTAATAATGCACCGACTCTGGGTAACTGGGGTCGGGGTGTTACAGTTGGTATCAGAAGAAGTTTAGTAAAAACCTTGGAAGCTAGATTTAGATAAACTCTAATTAGAGAACATAGTCCTAAGATGGACTTTGAGTATTAGTATAGAAGAACTTCCTAGAATTTTGGTATTGTAGATATTTTGTGAGTTTTCCAAGCAAAACACCCCTGTCTGGATAAGAGGAGGTAGAGGCGGCTCTGGCACAGATGTACCTAGGGGTAAAACCCGAAAACACCTCTTTGATCTAGACTTGAACAGGAACTGGTGCATGAAAATGGGCCTTAATGCACTATTGGTTACGACACTCCTGGGGGATATGTTTTGAATAATTCTCATTTTCTTTACAAATCATTAAGACGGTTTTATGAGAATATAATTCCTCAATGAAAACATCTTTATGATTATGGATTATATCCATAAAACATTAAATTTACGTTAGGTATTTTACAAGTTTGGAATTATTCATTTCAATTCATAAACTGACCTAGTTTATGCTATTGTATAGAAATGGCGCCAAGTAGAAGGAATGTGAACTCCAGTAATGCGTATGATCCAAAGATTAAGAAGGATCATATATTTCATAGTATTAAGACAACATTTAGAAGGGCAATAGTCTCCCATGTATTCTCAACATGTGAAGAAATAGTATCATGTGTTAATAAGATAAGTAAATAATTATCTAAGTCCTATGGCTCTGAAGGGAAGTAAGAGAAGAAAATGATAGAAGAGAGAAATATGGATAAAGGGAAGAGGGAAAAGAAGAATTTTCCCATATGTCATAACTGTGGGAAGACACACCCTGGAAATTTCCTTAAGGGAAAGGGAGTTTGTTATAAGTGTTGAGAAAAAGGAAACCATGTATATGACTGCAAGGGTAAGAAAAAAGGTTTCAAATGTACAATTCTTCATCTTCAAGGAGTTGGGACACTACTCGAATCAATGTCTCATTCATAAGAGTATACCGCAAATGATGTTATTGGATAATAATAAAGTTATGATACTACCACAGATGAGGAGGAATGATTAAAGTTCTTATGTTGTTATTAGGGAATTATGTCATTTTAGTGTTGTATCAACAATGTACTAGTTATAATAATTATGGAGTATATAAGTATTGTACTTCATTACTATTTCATTAAGGACTTGAGATTGTGTGGAACCAAGAAAAGTGACTCAATAGTAGGTTAAATTTTGGGAAAATATATTGTTGAGAGAAAGATAAACCATAATATGGTTCTGATACTGAGGTAGTGATTTTGGAATAATACATGATTGATTTGGATAAATTATATAGGATATTCTTGATTACCTTGAAACTGATTAAGGATTTGTATATTCCATCATTATTGGAGTTTACAACATTTTTTATAGAAGGAGTATTTCCAATATTCTATAAGGAATAAGGGATCATTAATGTAATCAATATGGTTTTATGGTAATTCAGGATGTTTCAGTTTTTTAAAAGAATACATGATCAAGGTGTTCACATGTTATTATGCGACAACAAGGATCTTCATTGTGTTGACCTTCCTTATAAATTTTGGATTGTGAGTTTGGACAGAATTATTTTGGGTAATTCTAGTTTGAGATTATTTTTATATTTCCATAAAAGGATAACCCGGAGGTCGGGCAGCAACCCGTCGCATCCGGCAAGGCCGCGAGACTTGAACCCGCAACCGAATGGTGACAAGGGTGTATCACCTACCACTGGCCCACGTGATGTCTTGGATTAAATAATGCAGTCTTTTTTAAAAAATTCTAGTATATGAATTATAAATTCATTTATTAAACCCTATATGAATACGATAAATAGAATAATATTTTTAAGTTCAATTATCTTTTAGAGTGAAAGATGAGTTTGTGGTAGAAATTAGTTAAAGGATGGGACTCTACTTGTCAAGTATATATTTTTCTTCTTCTCTTATTCTATGAAGAAATTAATTCTTATACTTTAGTGAAGGTATCTTAAAACAAAAAAAATTATCCTAATACCATATGTTTTGTTGAACCGATGGTATTTTAAATCATCATAGATTGATGAATTTGAGGCCCTCAATTTTACACATGTTTGTGATTGATGACCTCAATCACTACCTATAAATATTTACATTTTTCCTCCAATTATATGTCTCTAATTTTAATCAATGTTCTCCTAATCAAGATCATAATTTTCTAGTGACCCTTTTATTTCCCTTTTCCTCTTATTAAGACTAAATTTTATTAACCTAATTTTCGATGTGGGTTTTCCCAAAGGTATTTTCTATTTTCAACCTTCTATTTTCGAAAAATAATTTCAAATTGTGAGGATGAAATTTATTGAAGGAGGGAAGAATGTAACACCCCAAGATTTCATAGTACGTTATTTTTTCAAAGTAATTCAATAACATGTACTACACACAACAGTGAGTTCTAGTGCACCATGACTTACCAAACAAGCCATTAAAAAGTGGTTATGAATAGTATTAACTGAATTTTTAACATTATATAATCCTTATAATTTTATAATTCTTATTATGAGTTTCTTAGACATAATGTAAGAACAAATACATTTTTTCAGATAAAAGAAGTATTTTTCAAAAAATAAAATTTTACCGCCTTTTAATGGTGAAGCCTTTTTAAATCCAATATTTGAAACTTTAATATATTAAATTTTACAAAATAAACTTCTTCTTTAGAATCTGGACATAATAATTTAGTTTCAATAAATTTTTGGTGTTAATTCGATAACTTTCATATTTGGGTGAATAGTGAAAAATACTATATTTTAACTGAAAAAAACATTTTAAATCAAAATAATTTATATTGTTAAATTATAAATTTTAATGGTTTGGAAGTATAAATAGATTATATTTTTACCATTTAATCCAATGATGGTCATTATAAGTAATTTCTCTTTGAAATTGGACATAAACAAGTGTCAAACTTTTGGTAGTTATTATTTCTTAAAAATACGTCTTTTGGGTTTGACAGCGGGAATTAATTTTAAGTTAATAAATACAAATTCTATGTTTTTAATTTGGTAAAATATACTTCATTATTGAATTTGGAATATCCAAATTATCTTAGGGAAAATTTTTGGTATTTTTCTGAAAACATTTAATTTTTGATGAACAGTGAAAAACACTGAGTTATAGTTAAAAACTGATTTTTTATTTAAATAATTATTTATTTTATGTCAAAATATATATCTAATACCTATATAAATTCAATTTAATTCATTGGAGTCAGTTTATAATAATTTTAGATATATAAAAATTTTATTGAACTTTTCACCGTCTTTTACCCACCTCCTAGGAGAATTTGCAAATTCACATAAAACATAATTTTATAGCTTCTATGAGTGGAATTTAGAAAATCTGAGAGACACGGTTAATATCAAGGAGTAAAATGTAATTCAATAAGATAAAAATAATTTTTGGTGAATAATAACTTTTTACTTTTATTTACCACGATAAAAAGTAAATAGGGTAATTAAGGGTAAAATTGATATTATTATTACCCTAACACATGTCCTAATTCTATTGGATAAATATAATTAGACCAAAAAAACCTTAGGAATAAAAGGTGAACCTATTTGGTCTACTTGGATTATATTAGGACATTTATTATTATTTAATTCAAAGAAGAGTTAAAAGATTTAAAATCAAAGTTTAATAATTAAAACATTTTTAATATAGGGTTATATATAAGATAAATTCGACTATAAATATTCATTAGAAAGCTAAAAATATTTCCTACATAATAGTATTTTATTTATAATTTTTAGACATTAAATAATTTAATCTATTTATGACTCATTGATGATGCAGTAATTACCTTATTAGGGAAATATTAAGATAATTGATATTATAAATACCCAAATAAATATAATTTGAGACTTTTAATGAATTCCACGCATTTTATTGGTTAATATTACATTTTATTATTGATTAAATTTATTTATTTTGAATTAATAATTTTATTAATACTTTAACAAAAATCAATTATTAAATAGTGTCCAAATTGACATAAAGAAGTTTTTAAAACAAATATTATATTATTAATTGATATAATATTCCTAAAAATATAAGGTTCGGCCAAAGAACTTATATGATGTTAGGTATGTCATTAATGAACCACTTCGGGTTAGCTTGGCAGTTTATATTAAGTTTATTAACCATATAATATAAATATAGAAAGAGACATGGTAAATGTCAAACTATTTTACTAAGAGTTAAATCTAAAAGATAAGGGTAAAATAGTGACCCAAATTTGTCTAAAACTTATCTGTTGAGTTTTTTTGGACCTATAACCACCATTGACTTTTAATAATATACTTTGGAGCCATTAGAAACCGAAAATTATTTTATTATAAAATAATACTTTATGTTTTTCCTAAAGAGCCCCTCCTCCCCCTAATAAAAGGACACCACTTCTAACCAATTCCTCACACTTCTCAAGCTTTTTGGATCGTCCAAACTCTGACCAATTAATCTCCCTACATCCCTATCCTCCTCCTAGAATCCTTACCTTAGGCATAAGGCACTTCAAGAGTCGTGTTTTGTTCAAACCAAAGGGAGTTACCCAAATTAAAGGTAACGATTTATCTTAGCATATTTTCTTTTATTTTACTTCTCCAACCTCTAAACTCTTCTTAATATTTTATTTTGTAACAAAACCAGTATCCCAAATATACTAGGATATTTTTATGAGAAGTATTCAAACTACACATACACACACATCCATCTAATGGGTGAAGAACATAATGTTTCTCTGGATGGCAACCAAAGGCCTCACGAAATGATGATTGTTCAATTATCTCCTACCACCTCTCAGGGTGGCCGTTATGTTGGAACTATAATTAAAAATGATATTTATGATATTTATTTTATATATAATATTATTTAATTCCATTTTATATCATACCATTATTCTTTTCATGTTGTATATTTATATACGATAATTTCATTTGAGGAAGTGCGGACTACCGCCCCCTCAAAGTGATATGACTCATTCATACCATACATGGAACGTATAAAGTATGGTGTTAATGAACTTAAGTAACAAATATAAGATATTATATTATACAATAATAATAATATACCTATGTATCATTTGGTTTTGATTCCTTTTAAAATGAAAATTGAAATGGAAGTAGCGTTCGTGCATACGTAAGATTACCGTCTCCACGAACGCGATGAGATTCATTTCACCATCATATCCATTCAAGACTAATTATCGTTTGATGATTAAATGTAATTTTTAAGGACTTGATATCATTCTAGATATGAATAAGATACAACCAATCCATAACAAACACGGCTTACATAACGAAGCATATAAAGGAAAACGAATCAGTTAACACCCGAAACGACGATAATACTAAAATATTATTAACAAAACAATATTAAAAGATCATATATGATATCAGATTTATTTATATGATTCTTGTATAATTTAATAAAAATTATTTAACTATTATACCGGAGGTTAACCTATACTCTATCAAGCAAAAGTACAAGGTAAGGGTTTATTTCATAATCTCTTCACTATCTGAGGTTGTTTATATGTAATTATCTAATGGGACCTCTTTATCATCGACATAAATGTTTCTTAAAAATGTATTTCAAAACATTATTACTATTTTACAGAATATGGGTTAAAGTAATTTTACCCTTGTTTGACTTTTTATAAGAATTTTATAAAGGAATCTTTACGCAATTTTCCAAACAAGGACCTTTTTAACCTTTTCGACAAATTAAGGTAAGAATGTCTTTTTTTAACTTATACGGTGAGTGCGACTATTTTCCACCATTGTGAAATCTTCGAAGATTCCCTTAAAATATTATAAGAATATTTTCAATGTAAATGGTTTATTTTATTATTCTGTTACTTTTAAATGATTTCAAAAACAGATATATTTCTCTCAAATAGTTTTGATTTCATCTATGTCAACATCCTTTGATGGATTTTAATCTTATTTGAAGTTGATTTATTATGATACAAAACTTCCATATTGTATTTAAGGTTTTGTGATATGTTTGACTATGGATGCATTATTTTTATACCATTCATGGTTTATGGACAAAGTCTTTACATTTCGTATGTTAGTTTTAATATGAATGTTTATGTTATGTTTAAACCTATTCATATGAGGAATGCATTGGACTTAGTAAGTGACGGGTGGAGCCTGCTATAGCTCCTCGATGCATCAGTAGGTCTCATTAGACAAACTAGTTTCTTGGCACGAGCCCTTGATAAAATCTTGTTTGTAGTCTTGGCACGAGGACTTGGCTACGTGGTTATGATAGTCTGGCATTATGAATTCCATCATTATGAAAGTGGTTATTGATATTGCTTGTGATTATTTGACTAGTATAATATCCATGTGAATAAGTATATGGAATTATTTCTCTTTATTGCAACCATATTCTGTTGAAGTTCAAGTTTAAAAGGATTTTGTTTTAGTTATACATTGCCTTAAGTGTTTATTATTATTTGTGAAATTTTACGCTATATTTTTATCCTTACTGTGCATTTGAGCTCACCCCTTTCTATGTTTTATTTTTTCTAGGATGTGAAGAAGTTATTTATGAGTGACATACAGGCATTATCTAGGAATCTTGGATGTTTCCTATGGAATAATTTAGTGTTTTTTTTCATTTCAAGTTGTAATGTTGACCTTATGATTGTATCTAGTATTTCCAAGGCTACTAAACTGATTGGTATTTTAGGACATGATTTCCTTGTATCGTGCCAATGTTATGTAATAATGCACAGACTCTGGGTAACTGGGGTCAGGGCATTACATTAGCAGTCTCTGAATGGTCAAGTATACTCTGGATGCACTCAATCCAGAACTCTTCTACCTCAGATCCAGCCTCTCCAGTATACATTAGATAGTGTTATAACTATAACTCCTGTGTAAGATCAGACATTCTCTTCACTACCCCCAGGGGTATCTTTCAATGATTTATATAAATCGAGAAATTTTTTCTCAGAACTCCTCTCAAACATCCTCACCAAGAAATATTGGTACCTTAGGTTCCACTACTAGAGGAGCATCTCCAGACATGTCCCCATGTCGTTCTCTAAACAAGTTTCATCATGGAGGCATATATCTATAATTACAAATGCACTTATTTGGACACATAAACCAACTTTAGCATATTTACATAATATGAGAACCATAATAATCCATATAAATAATTTTTTCCATTTTTTCCACTTGTTCAACACTAAGGAACTACCACTTCCCTTAACAAACATACATATAGTTCATGGTTAATAAAGATTAAATTCCTCTTGTTTTCCATTTTTCACATTTAAAGCCCTTTTATTCATATATAGAACCATTTTTACCATTTTAAATTCATATTGGGCACCTTTTTTGTTGAAAATTTACATAATCAAGGGAAAATAGTTCAATTTCAACCATATACCCACAACCCATTTTCTCATGTGTTCCAAAATGATCCATGTAAAAAAATAATCATGAGTTCCTTGAATGATGCTTGTAACTCAAATCTCAGGACATACCAGGCCATGGATCAAATCACAAGAAAAACTCAGAAAAAAAATCAAATCCCACAAAAAGTGAATCACTAGAGATTTTAACCAAGACTCAACTCATCATATTCTCATATATAACTTACTCAAATAGAAATAGAGAATAAAGGAAAATAAGTCACCTATAATACCACTTTGTAACATCCCAACCTGGGTTCCACACATTAGTTCCCTGATTTGGTTCTCTACGTGACCACAAATGTGCCTCCCCGTATACTAGAAGCTACGAACTAGAAGCGAGGGTCTAATATTAATCATGGGGAGACTATACCCTATTTACCAAATTAGCCCAACAGAAAAAATTGATAAATAAAAATAAACTATAACCAAATGAAATAATCATAACTAGAATAATACTAGAATCATGTGATGAAAAAAATAGAAAATAAATCTTAGAAACTAAATGGTATATATGTCTAGACAATGCATGTCATGTTTCAATTTGAAAGACCACAAATAAATAAGATATTGACTACTCCCAAGAGGTTCCCAAATCCATGTCTAGTTCCATAATCCATTCTCTATCCTGATAAATCCATCTAACTAGTGGATCATTCCCTTATCAAGTTATGAAACAATTAAATCTATTTGGGTGCCAATCAGGCATCCTGAGTATGGTGTGAGTAAAACTCAATCAGCCTGCACTATTGGAGTATAAAATAATATCGAGTAAAAATAGTGTATTCTTCTATAAAAACAGTTACATGCATTCTAAAAGGTTAACAATTTATATTTATTCAATTACTGTTTATTTAACCACATAAACCCTCAGGTTCCAAAGGACACCCAAACTCTAAATAACTACTTCGGCCCATTTTGGAGTCTGAACTATCTCCAAGGGATTATATATATTAATTCCAGTGTTACCATTCATTTTGTCAATTCACATTTGAATTCCATCATCACCATTCATTACATATATTCACATATAAATTCAATTTTTACCATTCATTGCATTAATTAACATATGAATTTCATTGTTGCCATTTATTATCTCAATTCACCTATGAACTCCTTTGCTACCATTCATTATCTCAATTAAAATATTAATTCAATTATTACCATTTTTTTCTCAATTCATATTTGAATTTTATTGTTACCATTCATTGTATCAATTCATATATATCACAATATTAAAATATCACATATATCATGAGATCACGATAAAGAATATATTACAATAGACAAAATAATTAATTCTCTAATTAATTAATCCATCCTAAAAATTTCATATTCATATAATTCCATCAGTTAATTCAAAAATTAATTAATCACATCAACCCCATTAATTATTCCTATAATTAATTAATCACAACAATTCCATTAATCAATCAATTGATTAATTAATCTCATCAATTCCATTATTTAATTCATCAATTAATAAATCACATTAATTTAATTTATTAATTCAAAAAATAAATAATCAAATTATACATACCCAATATACCCAAAATTAATTATTTCAATTTAATTTAATTAATATACCCAAGTTCACAATTCCCAAATTAATTAATTTAAAAAAATTATTAATTCAATTTAAGAAGCTTAATTTTTAATCATCCAATATAAATTATACAATTAAATACAAAAAATTTTATTAAAGTCTTTGGGATTTAAATTATAGAACCCCTAACTCAAATCATTGATAAACTCTCACCAATTCAAATCCCCAACATGAAATAGAAAAATGGAGCAGAAAAATATCTACAAAGAAAACCTAAAATACAAGATAAAATAATAAAGATCCAACAATACTATATCTAAATCCTACAAAACTATATCTAGATCCTATAAAATAAATGGTAACATACCTTTAAAACATGAGCAATATATGGGAGAGAATAAAAAATCCATGTTGGATAAGATCCTATTACCTAGAAGTGTGTAGATCTTCAATCCACCTTTTGAATCATGAATAACAATGGTTGGGAGCCCTATGAATTCATCAAGGGGCCTCCAAAACTGATAGGAACCAAATATTATGATATTAGGGTTGATTTTAGGTTAAATGTGGGGGTCATTTATTTTAAATATAATTTTTGGGTTAATTAAAATGTTTTGAATAGTTTTCTGGGTAGGTGTATAGGGTTTGTCAAACCGTGTGCCTTAATTGTGTGCCTCTTCTAGAGGGGTCCACAATTTCTTTTAAAAGGGAACAAGGTTTTTCACATTGTGTTATATCCATGTGAATCCCCTCTTTCTAGGGTTTCACCATTTTTTGGCCCAAGGAGCATGGTTTTGGAAAACCATGGGCCAAATGTTCACTTTTTATCTTCCTTCCCAATTTTAGATTTTCATCCAAATGTACCCCAAGGTATAACCCAGACAAAAAGTAATCAAACCAGTAAAAAATAGTACCTAAAAAATCCTAGGATATTTCCATAAAGGTTTGAGATCTTATAGCTTATTCATTTATATTACTTTAATATACTTCAAACTGTTCAGTTTTTATACACATAATAGACTTGTTATAGACATCATTTCTAGTGTCCTACTTAGTGTTATCTCACACCCTATTTAGGACACTATTGGGTACCCTAAGAACTTATATGGATGCAAGTATGGACTGGGTAATGTGCATGATTTATGATTCTTGATTAATTGTACATAGTAATAGGGAATAATTGGACTGATCTATGGATCATGATGTTGTATAGAAATAGTCATTTTATTTTTTTGTACTATTGATAAATATATTGTAAAGGTTTTATATTGTAGTGTATTACCTGACTTTTTTTATAGACTCATGTAATACTTATAATTTTGTAAATGATATTTCCTTTGGATTTCTTTATTATTACTATTGTCATATTGATTTTTATCTACTACTATTCTGTTATTTGATATGCTTCCTCTATTGAATAATTTAACTGAAACAATATTTTACACTATGATTATGAGGGTATAGTCTCCCTACTGTTCCACCTTATACACTCAATGATAGTCTACACCCTATAACATATGGGGAGGCACTCATAAAGACATGTGACCCCCCAACTCAGGTCATCATTTAGTGGCTTGTTGTTTGAGATGTTATAATGTGGTATCTGATGATTTTATTTTCTATTGTATTTTCAATCGGGAATATTACATAGGGTATTATGAATGTGTCAGAATTTTCTAATTAGTTTTTTTTGGAGTATCTAACACACGTACAATGAAAATCCAAATTATTTAGTATGGGATATTATGTGATAGAATGTTCATTTTTACATTTGATTTAACTATTCCATTGGTTGATTCACATGATATGGGTTGTTATTATTCATATGATTGTGGAATTTCATTTTATCATTTTCCTAATATGGGAACGAATTTAGGATCATGAATCATTTCAATCACCTTACAGGGTTAACATTCCAAGCATTTTCTAGGCTATATAGGACGAATTTCATGACAACATGAAATTTATTATTTGTGGATTATATTATATAATTGTTATCAACTGATGTTTCATTGAAGATATTGAGAAAAATAACTTTTATTTAATGTCTCATACATAACATACAATTTTTTTACCTACATAGGCTACAACAAACACCTTAAATAGTCAATTATGACGCATTGAGTCATAGATCATAGGTCACGTGGGTTGGAATGTTTTATAGTTAGGATAAAATAGAAACTACAGGTCAAATTATAACATGTATTGATGCACACCGATCATGGGGCATAAAAACACAATATTAAATTTTTTTTAATACAGCATAGCAGGCGAACATGGTCGTCTCACATAATGATCCTTTTAGTTTGTTCACTTTATTCTTCTAAATCTCCTAAGATATCTATTTTTTATGGTTTTAATCATTTAATGGAAAAAATATATTTTTGAGATTTTTATTTATGACATGAAAAAAGGAAATTCTAATTTATACTACCTTTCAAATCTAAACAGAATGAGTTAAGTAAAGAAATCACTTGGACTTGTGTTTGGTTTTGGATTTAATAATTATTTTCCTTTAAATGTTCGATTTTAGTTTAATAATACAAACATGAAGTCCCATGTTTGAAATACTATTATTTATTTATAAATTTAGGAATATAAAAGAATGCCTAAACCCTCTCAAATTTACCTCAACTTTTAATCAAGGTTAATGCCACTCCTTGGTCTTAGAGGTTTCATCTTCAAGGACCCAGCTCTATCGCTGTTGTTTCATCCATTGATTAACTCAAATCCATTGTGTGAATAAATAACCAATAGAGAGAGGGAAAGTGATTAAATAAAATAAGAGAGGTATATTGAGTGTCATGTCATTGGGGGCAGTAAACACATCAAGGACATTCTCCTCACCCATTCATGCTACTCAATTTAATATAAAAACATAAAATTAAACTTTAAAAAAATCATAAACAGCTTGACATCCCATTAGAAGAATCCTCGAGGTCAGAATCTCATTTCTAAGAGAAAGAGATCACATGTTGGAGTGGGTGGAAGAGGAGAATAATAAATAAAATACAAAAATAAATAATATTCATAAATAATTGTGATGATAAAACAAAATATTAATGTAAAATAGAATTGGGTTGAGAGAGATAGAGAATAAAATAAAAGAAAATATATTAAAGATAATTGATAAATTTATATAATTTATAAGGAATGTAAAAATAATAATATTACTATTTTATTTTATTTTTCATAATTAAGATAATATTTTATTTTTGAAGAAGAAAAAGAGAAATTAAGAAATGATAAAGGAAATATAAATTTTAAAATAAGAATGTTAAAATAGATATAATAATATTATTCTAATAATTTCTCTTATTATCATTAATAATAATGATTTTAATTATAAAAATACTAGTAAATATTTAAAAACAAGATGAATTAGATAATAATAAAAAAATAAGGATGAAACATTATTAAAATGCATTGAATTTATTTAACGAAAGAGAATTTAAATTAAATTTAAAATTTAAAATTTAAAACTAGAAAAATAATGGGAACAAGACACATAAAAAAGTACATAGGGATATATTGCACCGGCCTCCACCGTGGCCTAGGTTTCTCATCTGGGTTTTAATCTAATGATTTTGGAAGGGCAGATTTCCTTACATTCATTGGAAATGATGAAAGTTCAGTTCCATAATTTTCTTTTAAAATATTCCTCATGTTATTGATAACAAATTAAGGAATTAGGAAAATGGGTCCTAATAAATGTTTTTCACCAATGTATTACTAATTTTCCCTCCACAGTTTAGCTACATCTTCCATGTGTATGAAGAGTTATGTATTTTTTACTTCGAGAAATTATTTTTTCCACACAAACTCTTTCTATTCCACATCATTGGTTTCCCATTCATTAATGACATTGAAAATGGATGATTCATGCATAGTCACCTTCATTAAAGTTGTTAATAAATGTATTTATCATTTACCATCAAAATATCTAGCCTATTGAATCTGTCTATTTAGGATATACGATCCAAAAATAAAAAATTTCAGATCTATGCCTCATTTTCAAGGCTCAACTTGTGAGCTGGTCTTGGGATTTTAAATGGTGGATATAGCTTTGGGTATATAAAAATGAAATGAATCTCATAGAATATAAAACCATATAAAAGAATAATTTTTCAATTTTAGTCAGTAAATAAAAAGTTAAATCCAAAACACAAAAAAAATTAAGAGTTAAAATCCAGAATATTACATCTTTTCCAATCAAGCTCAAAATTACACTAAAATCACAAAATGTAAAACTTTATCTTAAAATAAATCTTTTTTGGGATTAAAAACATTGAAATTAAATGTAAAATTATGGAAAATATTTTATCTATCAATTCCCACACACTTAAACCATGATTTTCCTCAAACCTAAAATCTCATAATTGAAAACCTGAGGTCTCCAATGTTACATATATTCTAATTTGAAATAAATAAAATCAAATAATTTAAAATTTAAAATAAAATTTCCAAAAATAAACATAAAAAAACAAATTTAAAATTTCCATTTTCAAAGAAAAAACCAATTAATAAATATTACTTTTCCCCTTTGAAAATTTATGGAACACATCCTTTTATTCATTTAATTTTCACAATTCAATATTATTAAACATGTCAAATCATAACGTACCTCACAATAGATTATTGTCTCTCATCACTAATAATAAAATTCATTTATAGTTATGCTCATATTATGATAACATGATCCTTTTCTATTGGCATGTAAAGGAACAAATTTCACCACTTTGTAAAGAAAAAATGGAACATATAATCACGGGGACATTCAATATATTTTTAAATGACTATGAGGCATATAGTCAGAAGGATTTTGTCCTTTTAAAAAGTTAAGAAAAAATAAGTAGGTTTAACTCTTAAAATATTGATCATCATATATAAAGTAAAATATTTAATGAAATTATCTCTTTATAATTTTAACAAATCACATCTTCTTAAAAACACAATGCAAATATCATGAATAGTTTTTAAGCATAATAAATGATTTTTTCCCTCTCTTAAATATTCTTTTTCTATTTTTATTCAAATTTTTTAATCTTTTTAAATAATATATTCATAATTTTATTTTTTAATATTTATTTTTTAGAATAAATCTCACATTTACCACCTAACCACATATGATTTAAATCATAGGTCTAGTAATAGTGATTTTTTGTTTTCCCAAATCACAACCCATTTTTATCATTTCTATATTATTAATTTTTCCCCTTTCATATTTTTTCATATTCAAGAGGGTAAAAACAATTGAGTACAATGAATTATTATACAACATTTTACAATTCCCATAGTAAGAACCCCTACACTTATTCCATACAATATAAATCATCACATTTACCTTGATTTTATTACTCCCATAATTTAACCTTAAAATATCATGAATATACTAAGAGGAGAACACTAATATATAGAAATAGATTGAAACATGGATCATTTCTCAAATGATCATTCCTGTTCTCTATGGGCTAAAGAAATATTGATGTAAAGTTGGTGTTTTTAGGATAAGTGGTTATCAAACTATGACTCAATCATTTTAATTTTCTTTGTATAGTCACAGCTTTGGAAAGATTAAATTCATGTTCTTATAGGTAGAACCTCCCAATATCCCTCAAGAAAAATGTTTAAGATAAAATACGAAATACATGGTCTTGAAATCCACTCAGGAATGGTCATATGATATGGTATTATAAATCAAGTTGTGATTAATAATAATAAATCAATTCAGATGAATTTCAGAAACTCAAATAATGAAAAATGGTTGTAACTTTTAATTTACATGAATATATTAATTTCTTTAAATCATGAGTACTTAGATTAATATCAATGATACCCATTAATCATCCAATTATCTATTTTACTCATTTAATTTCATTAATATTGAAAGACAACACATGGAATCACTTCATAAAAAACTTATATCTATTATATTATTAAAGTAAATCATAATTCAAGTATGGGAATGAAATTTTCACTTTAAATCTCAAAACATTATCTGGTAATAAAATGTTGATAGTTTATAAGATAAAACACTAAAAGTGAACTCCATTTCAGATGAATATTATTCCTTATCCTTCATTGTTTGGGGATTCTTTCTTCCATTATTATTCTATAGAAGAGAGTTACACTATTAATTACAAGTATCGTGTCATTAAAGCTCAAAAAGATAGGATAGAGTGGGATGCATGCTAGACTACTTCTTAAGAAAAGTAATTTAATATATAAATTCCTAGAATGAAAATGAAAGTGATAATTCTTGGTATAATCCCCCATGTGTGCCTTGGATTTTTTACTACCTCTAGAGGGAAGTACTAGTTCTAATCAAAAATCACTTAGTGGATAAATATTCTTATATTTGAACCACCACATGTTGATTTTCCCATATTGTTCTTAATCCTTGTTCTTTATGAATGATCCATGGATAGAGTGCACCAGATCCTTCCCCTTCACAATTAGGTACACATTTCAAGAAAGGGGTAGGATGAAGTTTGAATCATCCTACTTCTTGGATGATAATTTTGAAACCTCCTTATCTTTCAACGGTGGCCTCATATAGGATTCATTCCTTTAATAATCAAATATGAAGTAATTAGTTATTTTGACTTGTATAAAATGTGAATTTTTAATAATTAGTTTCATTAATTCAATAAGAGTGGAATATTTTTCTATTTCCTCAGACACAGAATCATGTATCTCTTAATGGGGTTACTCAAATGCATCTTCATTGAAATCATGGAGCTCTATGTGTTCCTTAACAGGTGTAGGTATAGTTTCTTAATTATCCTATAAGGTAAGGAAAATAATTGTTGAAACTAAAACTTCAAAAAAAATAGGGATTGATTCTCAATTAATCTTCAATATAATTAAAAGATAACGATTATAAGAAAATATCAACTCTTTTTCTTAGTTCATATTCAATTAGTTCCTCAATAGTAAATTCATATTGAATTAGACTCTTGGTGGACGGAGGCATGTAGTGAGGCTCCTCCATCTGAAATTCAAATTCTACAACTTTCGTGGTGTATTATTTCACTAATTCTATCTATTCTTATTTACAGGTTTTTGGGATATCAATTAGTTCTTCACATTCATTCCATAATTCATTCAATTCTTATTGATCTCTTACCAATAGATCAATAGGAAAGTCCATATCCTTTTCTTCCTTTGTTAATACAAGTGGATTGTATTCTTGTTCAAGTTTAGGTTCTTCCGATAATGCTTATAAATGTTTATTTATCCCATGTTTTTTTCTTTTTAAAACCTAAACCTTTTGGTATAACACTTGAATATCATAATTGAGTTTGTTCTTTTCCACTTTATCATAGAAATATCCTAGTATAACTTTATCAAAACTATTTTTAAGGAATAAGGCGCACTATTATTATGTCTTAGACACATGTTGAATGAATTTTGTGATGTATTACTAGAATTCCTTTAGCCACTGGTCCAATTCGTCAAACACTGGTTACTCAAGGGTCTCAATGATATCCTAAATGAGGTCCTTCATTTCCTTCTCTTGGAAAATTTGGCTTCAGAATTCCCTAATTTTCTATACCATAATGCAAAACCATCTTCTATTGACCAAGGTTCTTCGGCTACTTTTTCTATTACATGGGAATAATTGTTCCAAAAATTGAATAATTTTCCATTGGAAAACATCATGGAAATATTATTTAATTTTTTTAATAAATTAAATATATCAAAAATTTGAAATAGAAAATGATAATAAACTTATAATTTGATCCCCAACAACAGAATCAGTTTAACGCATGTCTGTCACGAGAATGGAAAATGAAATGTTATATTTTTCATAATATAGAAAAGTGGTTGACCAGTGTTGTATCACATTAGGTTCTTTTCATTTCATTCACTTTTTTCATTTAAATAACCAATTCTATCTCTTTTTATGATTTAAAGTATTTAATGAAAAAATTGGGTCTTTGATATACGAGATTAAAATTGAAATTCTATTTTAAAATACCAAAAAAATAAAAACATAATGAGTTAAGGAAAGAATCCATTTGGTTTTGGGTTTTGTTTTGGATTCAATAATTATTTTCCTTCATATGTTTTATTTCAGTTTAATAATCCATACATGAAATCTCATGTTTGAACTACAATTATATATTTATAAATTTTGGAATATCATTGAATGCCTAATAACATTCAATTCTACATCCTCTTTTAATCAAGGTTAATGACACTCCTTGGTCTTGGAGGTTTCATCTTACAGGAACCAACTCTATTTAGGTTGTTTCATCCATTCATTAGATCAACTTAAATGTGTTAATAACTAACCAATGGAGAGATGGAAAATTTATTGAGTAATAGAATAGAGATATATTTTGTTTTATGTCATTGTGGGTAGTCACCACATCAGGAAAATTTCTCTCACCCATGCATGATACTCAATTCTATCAAAAAACATAGAATTAAACATTAATGAAAATTAATGAACACTTTTACCTTTACCTGGGCCAATCCTTGGGGTCATACTCTCATTTTTTAGAGTAAGATATCACTTACTAGATTGTTTGAAAGAGAAAAAAAAGAAATAGAATAAAATATAATGAAATTTTAAAAGAATATTGGTGAAAATGAAAAAAAAAATTAAAATTAAATTAGAATGAGAGAGATAAAAAAAGAAATTAAAAAGAATTATGATATTTATATATTTGATAAAGACTGTTAAAATAATAAAAATACTATTATTAATAATTATTTTATTACATTAATAATTAATAGAAGAATTTATTTTGAAATAAGAATAAAAGAGAGATGAAAATGACAAAATAAAAATAAATTTTAAAATAAGAATGTTAGAATAAATATAATAATTATAATATTATTATTATTATTATTTCAAATGATATTAATTATAATAATTCTAATAAAAATTAGAAAAGAATGAGAAAAATATTGATGACACTTTATAAAAATGCATTTAAATTATTTAACGAAATGGAATTTAAATTACAGTTAAAAATGAAAATTCAAACTAAACCTAAAATAATGAAATGAAATGAAATTAAAATAATAATGGAGGAATAAGTTGAATAATCCTACTCCTCATCCGAGGATACTCATTTGGGGTCAATTTAATGATTTTGGAAGGGGGCATGGCCCTCCTTTTGCAGGAAAGGATTAAAGTTTGGTTTCAGTGTTATAATTCAAAAGTTTCCATCTGTTATCACCCTTGAAAAGAATAATTGGGAAAATGTGTCTACATAAAAGTTGTTCAACAATGAGTTTTTCATTTCACCACCATATTTCATATTCACCCACAGTGTATAGAAAGTGTTATTTTTATTTTACATCTAGACTCTATTCTTCCCAGGAAGAATCTTCATATTCCTCATCTCTAGTTTTTTCACATTAATGACCTTGAAAATGGAAAATTAATGAAAAATCCCTTCAAAAAATCTATTAAAACATTTTTTTCATGTTTCCCCAACAAAATTTTAGATTATTTGGTCAATCCATTTATGAACTGTGTTCCAAACAATTTGTGCATAGTTTTCAAGGCCCAACTTGGGAGTGGGTTTTGGCCTTCTAAATGGTAGATTTATCTTTGCCTTCATAAGAATGAAATGAATCCAATAGAACATAAAAAGTAATAAAAAAGTAATTTTATAATTTTTATTAGTAAACAATATTTTATTTCCGAAATATAAAGAAGTTAAAATAATTAAAATATAAAATAATCCATTTTTTCAATTAAACTCAAAATTCCACTAATAAAATAAAATGTTAAAATTATACTTAAAAAATATATTCATATGAAAAATAATTAAATTAAAAGTAAAATTATTGAAAAAAAATTTTCTATCAATTCCCCCACACTTAAACCATGCTTTTCCTCAAGTATAAAATCTCAAATTTTGAAATCAAGGGCCACATTTTCACTAATATTCAAATTTGAAAGAAATAAAATCAAATAATTTCCAATGTTAAATAAAATTTTTCAAAATAAATATAAAATGTCAATTTAACTTCTCTATTCACAAAGAAACAATAAATTCATTAAATTTATTTTCCCCTTTGAAAAATTATTGAACTTATCTTTTATTTCATTTACGGTCCTCAATTCATTATTATTAAACATTGCAAATAAATATCTCAATAATAATGGAATATTCTTTATTAACACTCATGATAAAATTCATGTAAATTAATTGTCATATCATGAGAACATTCTCCTTTTCCATAATCTTGTAAAGGAACAATTTTCTCCACTTTGTAAATACAAAAGACACATAAAACCGTAGGCACTATCCATAAAAGTTCAAATAAACCTATGGGATAAGGTTGGTAGGATTTGATGCTTTTATAAAATTAAATAAAAAGGAGTATGTTTAACCCTTAATGAATAAATCATGATATTCAAAGTAAAATGTTTAATGAAATTATCTTCTTCTAATTGTAACAACTCCTAGAATCATTCAAACCCAAAGCAAAGATTATGATCAGTTTAATTGTAATGAATGATTTCATCCCCCTCTAGATTATATTTTGTATACCCTTTTTTTAATTTAAATAACATTTTTTTCTTTTTTTAATTTATTCTTTAGAATTAACCTCACATCCACCACCTAACAACAAAATATAGAAATAAATGATCTAGTAATGTGTTTTTTGGTTTTACAAAATTACAACCCATTTATAGTATATTTTATTTTTTCTTTTTATAATTTCCAATTTTATTATATTCAAGAGGGGAAAATAAATAACACTGAATGATTCTACTAAATTTTCCAATTCCCAAAATAATCGTCCCACACATCTTCATTATAATGTAAATCATCCCATTTTCCATGATTCCATTCTCTTGTACACTTTAACATTAAAATATCATGAAAATACTAAGAGGAGGGAGGGATTGGATAAAAATAGCTTCAAAAATGACTTATTCCTTTGAAGGTCATTCATGGTATTTTTGGAACAAAGAATGATAATGAAATAGTTGTATTTTTTGTATAAGTGGTTAATAAAATAGGTCTCAATCATTTTCAATGTGTTTTTTATATAGTCAAATATTTGAAAAGTTAAAATGCATATTCTATACAGGTGGTATATCCTATGATTCGTCATGAAATATAATCAAGATAAAATAGGAAGTACTTGGCCAAGAAATCCTCTCAGGAATGGATATATGAAATAAGAAAATCACTCAAGTCATGATTAATAATAATAAATAAATTCACATGAATTTTAAAATTTCAAATCATGAAAAATTGTGGGAAAATTTAATTTTCATGAATCAATTAATTTCCTTAAATCATGATTTCATATTTTAATGTCCATACTTCACTTTAATCATACAATTATACATTTTAATATTCTAATATCATTGATATTGAAATCTAAAACATTGAATCACAGGATTCCAAAAAATTAATGTCTCTTTGATTAGTCATGTAAATCATACATCATGTATGGGCATAAAAATCTAACATTAAAGCTCAAAACATGATCTAGACAAGAATGTACTGAGTTTATAATATAAACCACTAAAAGTTAACTCCCTTTCCCAAGAACCTTAGTCCTTCTCCTTCAATGTTCATGGCTGCCTTCTTTCGTTATGATCTTATAAACTATAATTATACAATGAAGCACAAGGATCATGTCATTAATGATCTAAAAGATAGAAGGGAGTGGGACTCATGTTGGACTACATCTTAAGGAATTAAATTTAAATTTTAAATTCCTGGAAAGAGAATTAAAATGGATAATACTTGGTATTATCCCTCAAGTGGACCCTAGAGTATTACTACATCAAGAGGTAAGTACTAGTTATTATAAAAAATAAGTTGGTTTATGAAGATTATTTTATTTGAACCACCACATGTGAATTTTCCTAGATTTTCCTTAATCATTGTCCATTAGGAATGATCCATGCATAGAGTACACCATATCCTCTCCCTTAAAAACTTGGTACAGCTTTCATAGAGGGTGTAGGATGAAATATGAATCATTCTATTTCTTGGATTCTTACTCTGAAACCTCGTGATCTTCTAGTGATGGATTTATATAGGCTGTGAGACTTGAATAACCAAAGGGGAAGTAAACAGGTATTTTTAATTGAATAAAATGTGAATTATTAATAAGTAATTTCTCCCCTTCAGTAAGATCAGTCTCTTTTCTTATTTCCATATGATCATCTACCAGGATATTCTGATGGGGTTCCTCCAATGCATATTCAGTTAAATTAGGTATCTCCATGTGTTCCACAACTGGTTAGGTCCAATTTCTTCATTACCATCTAAGGCATGGAATACATTGTTTGAATCTAAAAATTCAAAACAATATATAGTGATTCACAATTAAGATTCAATAAAATTAGAAGAGATAGAGTGTGATAGAAGATCAACTCTTTGACTTAGTTCATATTCAATAAATTTCTTAGTAGTACGTTACTCTTGATGTAGATTCCTAGTGGATGGGGGAAGGTATTTTGGATCCTCCATGTTTACTTAAAATTACACCACTTGTGTGGTGTATTCCTTCAATGATGTTGTCTCTTATTCTTTTTAGGGTTTGAGGAGATCAATAAGTTCACTGCATTAATTCCATAATTAATCCCATTATTTTTCATCTCCTACATGAAAATTAGTAGTAAAGTCTCTCTCCTTTGCACCCTTAGGTATGAAATGTGACTTTTCATCTATTTAAAGTTTAGATTTAGGTACAAATTCTTCTAATGATTCTTGAAATTTCGCGGTTTTCCAATCCATTTATCCTTGGAGAACCTGTACCTTTTCATTAAGCTCTTGAATATATTACTTGGGTTTGTGTTTTCCCACTTGATCCTAGAAATTGTCTGATATAACTTCTTAAAAAAAATTAGAGAGAACAAATAGCATTATTCTAATGTCTTGGACACTTATTAAAAGAATTATGGGAAGCATTCTCAGTATTCACTTATCTCCATGTCCAGTCCTTTAACTACTTATTTCTCAAGGATCTCCTGGATATCCAAGATGTGGTCCTTCAGGTCCTCCTCTTTGAAAACATTGATTTGAGCTTACCCAAACTATGTACCCATAATGAAAATTCATATTCTATCAGTCAGGGTGCTTCAGCTACTGGTTCATGCACCAAATATTAATTTTTTCATGAATTAAAGAAATGATTATTAGAAAACATCATGGATATAAATTTTTTTTTAAAAAAAATCAATTAAATATATCTAAAATTTTAAATAGAAAAATATAATCAGACATATTATTGGATCCACATTAACGGTCCCTATTTTATTTCATTCCTTTCATGGGGCATTGAAAATGATATATTATATTTTTCCTAATATAGAACATTGAAAAAACATAGTCGTCTCACTTGAGAAGCCTTCCAGTTTTTTCACGTGATACTTATAAATCACCTAATCTATGAATTTTTTGTGGGTTAATGTATATAATAAAAAATGATAATATTTTGGGGTTTTTTATTAATGAAATTAAAAAATGAATTAAAATTTATACTACCATGAAAACCTAAACATAATTAGATAAAGAAATAAATAACTTGGTCTTGGGTTTAGTTTTGGATTGAATCATTATTTTCTTTAATATATTTTTTTATAGAAAAATATGAAATATCATGTTTTAACTATTATTAATTATTTAGAAATTGTGTAATATCATTGAATAACTATACACTATCAATTATACCTCCTATTTTAATCAAGGATGATGACACTCCTTGGCCATGGATATGTCGTCTTCTAGGAGCCTGCTCTATTGATAATGTTTCATCCATTCATTATATCAGCACCAATGTGTAAAGAACTAATCAATACATAGATATAAAAGTGATTAAATTAAAAAAAATAGATTGAGTTTCATTTAATTGTGGGAATTCAACACAATTAGGATATTCTCTTCACCCACTCATGCGACTAAGTTCTATCTACATACTTAAATTGAACTTTAATGAAACATGATGAACACCTTAACCTCCACCCAAGACAACCCTTGGGGTTAGCCTCTGATTTCCGAGACTAAGAGATCATTTGGTGGAGTTGGTGGAAGGTAAGATGAAGAAATAGAATAAAAAAGAAAGGAAATTTAAAAAAAATGGTAATGAGAAAATAAATGATTAATGTAAAATCGAATTGGGATCAAAGGATGAGAGATAAAAAATTAAAGAAAATAAAATAAATTAAAAATAATTAAAAAAATAATATAATTTATAAAGAATATGATAACAATATTATTATTATTATTATTAATTATTATTGGTATTCTTATTAAGAGAATAATTTATTATTGAAGAGTAAGAAGAAAAAGAATAAAATGATAAAAGAAAAATAAATTTTTAAATAATATTTTTAAAATAAATACAATAATAATAATAATATTATTATTATTATTACTAAATATATTTATTATAATAATACTAATAAAAATTTAAATTAACAAGAATTAGAGAATAATATGAAACTGATGGATGACAATTTATAAAAATAAATGTAATTTATTTTACGAAATAGAATTTAAATTATAATTAAAAATTAAAATTAAAAATTAAAAATAAAATAAAGATATAAAAATTGAGGGGGAAGCTACATCATCCTCCACCTCATAGTAGGATCCTCATCTGGGGGATGATCTAATGATTTTTCAAGGGGGTATGGGCTCCTTTTATAGGAATGGATGAATGTTTGGTCCTAGAATTTACATTCGAAAGTTTCTACATGTTAGACATATTAAATATATAAATAGGGAAAATTTGTCTACATTTATTTTTTCATCAATGTATTTTGTTTTTCTCCTCCAAAGTTCATCTTCATCTTCCTGGTGTATAGAGATTTATGTCTATTATATTTTAAAACATTATTCTTCCTAGGAAAACTCTTCATATTTCACATCTATGTTTTCTCATGCATTAATTACCTTAAAAATGACTAATTATCACATATAAACCATCATAAAATATTTTTATAAATTTATTTTGTGTTTCCCCTCCAAATTTTGGATTCTTTTGTTAGACCATTTAGGATATATGGTCTAAACAAAAAAATCATCAAATGTGTGCACTATTTCAAGACCCAAATTCTAAGATGTTTTTAGGCTCCTAAATGTTGTATTTAGCTTTGGTTCCATATGAATGAAATTAATAACATAGAATATAATAACCTATAAATGAATTTTTTTAATTTGGATCACTAAAGAAAAATTTATGGTTGAAATTCAAAAAAAATTAAAATAGTTAAAATTATAAATAGTTTATTTTTTGAATAAAGCTCAAAATACCACTAAAACCATAAAATGGGACAATTTCCCTTAAAATAACACTTTTTTGTCTTTAAAACACTTCTATTAAAAGTAAAATTATTTAAAATATTTCATCCATCGTGTATGAGTCCTTATAAATTATAAATGGTAATCTATATAATTCAACCATTTAAATAGAATTGTAATATAAATAATAACATAAATAATTTAAAATTTGGAGATCTAAAGGTATCAATAAAATGTAGTTTCCAGTTTGAATTTAAAGGGTGGTTCCTTTATAAACTTCAATTGAAAGTCCATATATCGGGACCCATGCTATGAAATAGAGAGCTTGACCTAAACCTAACTATAGTAGGACCAATGTCTCTGGGGTTCTTTATAATAATTCTTGTTACCCCTTCCTATATTTAAAAGTATGATAAGGTGTGTGGATTTTTTATAATAAGGCTTTCACGTATCCTATGATTGATTTTGTGATTTGGTTGATACCAAATCTCCTCTGAGTCATGTGTTTAGAATTTATAGAAATATGCCACCGCGATGACCATCACTCATGCCCCAGGAGGGTGGAGACGACCATGTTCCAGAGGTGGTTTTCCCTAAGACACTAGTAGAACTCATGAGAGTTCTACTTCTATACAACCCATTGTTCGTAATATGGGTGTTTATTTCCAGTTTCGAGAGAGTTTATTTTTTTTCTTTATAAAAACTATTTAGGGATCTCTACAGCATGCTAAGACTATGGAAGAGCTGATGTGTGTGTTCTATATGCAGAATCCACCAAATTTTTCTAGGTATGATGGTCCATAGGATACTGCTATATGTCTTGAGACTGTATTTTTTATCTTGGAGAACTTATAGACTCATCCATATCAGAGATAAAATCTCTCAATATATATGCTTCATAGAGATGCTAAGTTCTAGTGGGATGTTAACTAGTCTAATATACATCGAGATTAGGTTTTTATGGATTCACAAGAGATATTTTATGATTTATTATTTCATGAGACTTTGAGATATGAATGTTCTAGTAATTTTTTGCACCTGAAGTAGGGTGAAATGATTGTTATGAAGTGTTGGGATTTATTTTCCAATATTAAGCCGTTTTCACTTGTGTATCTTATTGATGAGTCATATAGGGTGATAATCTTTGAGGAAGTTCTCAATATTATTACTCGATCAAAATTAAATGTGTTTTATAGTACTACAATTAATGATATAGTGAATCAGGTTCTTATTACATAACATAACCTGGTTGAAGTTGGGGGCCCAGAGTAGGGTAGTGTAGTGTCTTGACCTGGTGGATAGGGATGGGTGGAAGGAATATACATTTTGAGACTTCTCATGAGTGGAATACTATTCCATGGTGTGAGTGATGGTATATCAATCTTATTTCATTAGTGTGGGAGTAAAAAAACATAAGGATCTAGTGTGATAGTGACCCAATCATGGGTTGTGCCTGATGTAAGATGTTACATATAAAGTGGTTTTGATGTTCCTTTCCTCCTCTAGTTATTGAGAGAGTGTCAACTCTGACTCTAGGTTCAAGAGATGGATTCATAGCTCCACATCAAGCCTGGAGCTATAATACAATCAATCATTTATGCTGAGGTGGTAGTAATTGTTGGGGGATCGAGAAACCATTTCACCTTGACAGAAGAGTGGGCCTTCATTGGATAGTCTAACTATTTCTCTGGGTTGTAGATCAACCCAGATATATTCACTACAGTATATACCTGGGGATTTTATTATCAGTACGTCTATAGTTTTATTTACGGTACTAGTAGCTTCTACTCTAGTATCTACCCTTTTTTTGTGGGTGATTTACATTCATTAATATTTGTACCTATGGTGGAGATAATTTGGCTCAATGTGTAGTTTTATTATGGAATTATGACACTTGATACTCCATTAGTAATTTTATCAAGGAATATATGTTGTTGCTGGGAATTCCCCCTTTAGATAGGTGGGTATCTCTGTTTTTTTAATCTCGTTATTTTATATATGATTGGATTTAATTTCATGCTCAGAATGGATTTGTTGGTTCCTTACTATGACAATGTTTATTTCTATCATCGAAGGGAATCATTTACATCAACCATGGGTGGTAGGAAAATCCACAGGGGATTGTGGGATGACCCGAATGGTAGAGTTGGACCAGAGCATTCTAGATTGTATAGAGTGACATCCCAGATGTTATCCTTTATTTGTATGATTAGGGAATGTGATAGGTCGAATTCCCTCTGGTATTAGATCATTTCTTGGATATATTCCTCAAATAATTTTCTAGTTTACCTCCTAAAATAGAGGTGGATTTCTCTATGGAGAAAGTTCTATTAGATTCACCATTATCTATTCTTCTTTATAGGATGTCCACTACTAAGCTAAAGGAGATCATGATAAAAAAGGAGGACTTATAAGAAAAGGTTATTATAAAACCAAATACTTATCTATGGTTTTCTCTAGACCTTTTCATCGAGAAGGAGGATAGAACCATCAGGGTATATTTTTATTACCATAAATTGGGAAATTTTATGGTTAAGAATCAGTATCTATTAACCCATATTGATGACCACTTCAACCAGCTTCACGGATCTCATGTTTTCTCAAAAAATTATTTGAGTTTAGGTTATCATCATTTTCATGTTTTACCAACCGACGTACTGTATACAAATTTTCATATAATTTATTGTATATATTATTATTTAGTTTTATTTCTCAGTCTTATGAATGCACTTTTAGTTTTTGAATTTGAGGAATTGGGCATTCCACCCATATCTAGACTCTTTTTTTTCTTTTTGTGGATGAAATATTTTTGTAATATGAAACTCAATAAAATCATTCCAAACACCTTTAAATAATTCTTAATACAGTAATAGAGCATCATTAGTATGCTAAGCTCACAAAATTTTAGTTTTAGAGATACAAATTTCACTTAGTGGGTCACATAATCTTAGAGATAAGAGTACATAAGGACTCATATATGGTGAGTGATGTGGTCTCTTGTGAGAATTATAAGAATTTTTTTTTATATTTGGAGTTTCTTAGGATGGGTGGTTATTAGAGTCACTTCATCTAAATATTTTCATGTCTAGTTATGCCTCTCATGAGATTAACCGATATGGGAGTGGAATTTTTAGGGTCTGAAATGTATAAAAAGGATTTTTAGGAACATTAGTATATTATAACTTTATCATTAGTCATGATTCTACCAGATCCAGAAAGAAGGTATATTGTATATTTCAATGCATCAGGTATTAGTCTTGGATCTATTCTGATGTAGGAGATAGAGTCCTTGCATGAAGGTTTCTAAAGTTGAGTCCACATTAATGGAATTACCCAACACATAATCTCACGTTGGAATTCATGGTTCACACCTTATGTTATCATAGAAACTATTTTACTGGAGAGGGTTTTTTGGTGTACTTAGACCAAAAAATCCTCAAGTGCATATTTATTAATCATGACTTGAACCTTTAACAAATAATTTGGGTTGATTATATTCATTATTTTTATTTTGAGCTTGCCTATATTCTTGATAAATATAATTTTGGACTGAGTGAGTATCTCAAGAGGGGGTGAATTGAGTACCCAATAAAAATTCCATTAAAAATTAGTTCAAATAAAATCCCCCTATTAATTTAAATACAAAATTTTTTACCAAAATAGTAGATCGACATAATATTGGACCTTTTAAAATAATTCTCAAAGATTAATTATGTCCTAGTTAAAATAAAATATAATATTACATTAAACATTGAAATGAATTTACTTAATCAAAAATTATATAAACACTAATTATAATTAACTATCAAAGTAACAGTTTTGTATATAGTTTAATGTAGATTTTGTTTTAATGTAAATAAAATAAATCAAACAAAACACACAGTAGAAATTAATACAATAGGTTAAGTCTCAAGTAGAGACTTAGTCCACTAAACTTGGGAATAACCTACCACTAAGAATTTTACACAAAATTAACTCTTGATCCTCAAATTGTATAGGGTATACAGTAGTATAACAATAGTACAGGTCACATAGAGACCTCTTCTATAGTAATTGTGGTAGTAAAAATAAAATGAGCCAAAATCATACCTCTACCACAAAACATGGTAAAAATGAGTAAAATATGTGGGATAATATATCTAGGTATCTTCCACATTAAAGAAGAAGATAGTGTGTTTGTAAAATACATAGCATACTTACCCTACTCTTAATGTAATGAAAATAAACAAGAAGAGAAAGTAATGGGGTAAGATATATTAGTGTTACTCTATCTAATAAGAAATGCATCTTGGGACTCATTGAATTTAGTTTTAAATGTATCTCTAGTCAAGTTTCTGAAATTTTATGTGGGACATATTTTCAAAACTTCTTTTGTTATAATTGTAAGATCGGAGTTATCATTATTCTTCACTCTCAAAGTCATCTGCAAGAAAGGTGCAGCATGTAGGAAATCTTCAAGTTCTTTTAATAAGTTCCAGATCTTGTGTACATGTATATATTCTATTCAACACATCGCATATCACATGTCTATATGAGGGAGTCTGCTTCATCCTTTTAATAGTAGTAGCAGCAAAAAGAATAAGTCGGATCTTTATCTCCTAGTACTTCATATTTTTACATGAACAGTAATGAATCTCTATTGAGATATTTAGAAAAAAACATTAAAATATGTTTTGGAATTAACTTCACCAGAATATCTATTATATATATTTAATTCTATATAAATATAAAATAATATAGTTTGGTATTTAGAATGGTGAAAAAATCTACCAGTGCCTATAACTGGAGGTGACTCCATCTAGAAGTGAGACGCACTCTAGAAGTGTCCTGATATTGTGGTGACTGGAAGTCTGGTGCGGACTTAGAGTATAGTGGTGAGTGAGTCTAGTAGTGTGTGATAATGGTGTTGTGTCGAGCTGGCAGCGACTCTTCTCAATAGTAGGTGAGTCCAACACTTAGCCCCATTTTTGTTCTGGTAGTGACTCATCCTTGATGGTGAGTCATCCCAAACATTTCCAAAAAAATATATTTTCTATCAGTTAAATCACTTATATGTTTATTCATCCTCTTATGGTGACACATTCCAATATTTATCAAAACTACATTCTGGTGATGACTCCAGGCATCAGTGATTATTTCCATAACTTATCCATTTTTCAGAGTGACGGTGAGAAATTTACAGGCATTGAGTCAACCATAATGATGTCTCTTATTCGCGGTGACATTTGTTGGTGGTTACTTATACATAAGAAAATTTCACAAATCTATCTCAATAGATAAAAAGATAAAAAAAATAAAACTAATTAGTTATCATAATAAACATGATTTCAAGATCATTAAAACAAGTTTTTCAACAATATCAGCAGAGGTTCCAATAATCTCAACTTTTTTATGATCATAAATCGTGTCATTATATCAAAGGTATAAACAGAGTAATCAACAATAGAGAATACTATAGTAGAAAATAAATTTAAATAGTACGTAATAGAAACAAATATTTATGTTAGTCTTATTAAAGTAATAGAATGAATTGTAATATAATATTGCTCCCCATTTTGTGATTTATCAAAAATTTCAGACTAAAATAGAAAATACATAGAAGAAAGAAGATGAATAAGAAAAATTTCATTAGAAACCAAATAAAGTTTATCCACAAAAAGGTTAAAGAAAAATAATATTCAAAAACACCTCAATCAAAGACCAAAGTCTAAGATAAACTCTTTTTATCAAGTTATGTAGAAGGGAACATAATATTTTTTTCACTTGTCATGCTCTGAGGTAGAGGTTATATAAACTAAGGATGGGGTTTCTATAGAAACAACTATAGGAACATCTGTTATAGAACAAGGCTCTGTGATGATGATTGGTTCGAGGTACTCCATAGCATCTATGTGAGATAAGACAGTGGCAAAGTATCTAGTTAAAAAAGGTGCATGAGGATTTCTTGTAACATCTAGTATAATGTACTCAGGATCTATGGAAGGGGGAGGCAAATATGTAGCAGGCACACGTGAAACTTCTACAGGATCCATTATAGATCAAAATGTAGATCCACTGTAATTTGGTGGACCACTATCCACATCAGAGTAAGGGTAGTACAGACCAAGTCTGACATACCCTGTAAATTATTCAAACTCCTCATAAATTGCATCCAACCATTTTAATTAAAACATTAAATATGTTTTAATAGGAACATATTAGAAAATTTTAGGCATATCCACAATAGGTACAATAATGGTAGGTACAATGATCAGCATATCTAACCTCTAATCAATAGAATCAGGTTTAACTTCGATGTTCTCATCAACTAAAATATCAATTGTAGTAGAAACATCACTTAACTATACATATAATTATTTTTCATCAGTATCATGGTCAACTTCTGACTAGTCTGTAACTAATTACTCAAAAGCATCACCTTCTTTATTTTTCTCAACAACAATATTACTTTGAAAACATAGGGATTGCTCCCCCTCAACTAAAGCTTGTTTTTCCTATATCTATAATTTTTTCAAAAGACTTGTACTTTCATAAGATTTGGAATGATATGCTTATAGGGAAGTGATAAGTGCATGAGTCATCTCAACCTCCTTTTCACTAACTCAACCACTTAGTCATTTAAGGCCATCAGAACCACTATCTTGGTTATCTTCCTATTAACATCTATTTTCATCTTTACTATTATTTTCATCAGCATTTTCATTCTCATCTTCACCATTTTATCATAATTATTCTCCCACTAAATTTTTTTCATCAACATCATCCCCATTTTCATCATTAGAATTAGAACTACCCTTGTACTATTCTTCTCCTAAGACTTTTGTTTTATCCTCATCACATTCTTACTTTAACAGTTTCTCTCTTTCAGATAGATACCTAGGTTGAATAGTTTCCCCATAGGTAATAGTAAGGGATTCTCATAACAAATCAGGGTCACATCCTTCTTCCACTATAAATTCTTTCTCTATATTTCTATCAACAGCAGCCTCTTCATTTTCATCAGAATCAGAATACTCATCTATTTCATATGGTTAAAAACCATGGTTAATGTCACACCCCGACCCTTTTTATTATTATTTTATTTTATTATTTCTTGACTTCAGTTATCTTTTTCAAGGCGCAAGTTGAGAGTCGGTCTAAATTTTTTTATCATTTAATAGTTTTTGTGGGTGTCAGATCGGTGCATGGACATCGTATGGTTGACGGTGACCACACAATCAGCCCAAGTGCCCGCACAAATGTTTAATGTTTAAAATAAATAAATTTTGACATAAATAAAATAAGTTAAATGTTTAAATCGTAATAATAAATATATTATTGCGCATATAAAAAATATTTTTATTATTAAAAATTGTTAATAATATTATTATCATTGAAATTGTTATAGATATAATTATAATATCATTGTTATTAATATTTTCATTATTTAAAAGAAAATGAATAAAATTATGATTATAATTATTACTATTATGTTATTAGAATTTTTATTATTATGATTTGTATTATTATTATTATTATTAAGTTTGTTGATATTATTATTATTATCAATATTATCAATTTATTATTATTATTATTATCAATATTATCAATTTATTATTATTATTATTATTATCAATTATCACCATTATTATAAATATAAAAAAATTAATTTAAAAAAAAAGAAACCTAATATAGCGCCATTTGCACCCCCCATCCCTATTCTTTCTTTATTTTTTCTCTCCTCTCCCATCACCCATCATCCTTTCCACTTCTCCCCTCTCCTTGTTTTGTTTTTTTATTTCCCTCCCCTTTCTCCCACTCTCTCTCACGCCCCATTCTTCTTTTCTTTTTTTTATTTTAATTCCTACATTTTTTATCCCTCTAATGATCACCTCTCCCCCCCTCTTTGGCAGTGTCACTCCCCTCCCCCATAACCCCCCTCCTTGTAGTGTCGCGCCCCCCTGAAACCCTCCCTTGGTTCAACAGTCTCCATGGCAAGCTCCCCTTCACTGCCTCCAGGGCTGGAGCTCCCTCAACCGCGGCCACCTCTCGATCGCGACCCATAGCAGGTGTGCTCAAACCCTCGACCGAGTATGATGGTGCACAACCCCTTTCCCCAGATCTCCCACTTTCTTTGAAATTTATTTCAATTTCTTCGCTTTGCATCAATGATTATTCAAGGTATGGTCCTTGTACCCTTTCTCCTTAATTTTTGAGGCATTTTTTTTGTATTTAGATACCCGATTAAGATCTAGCTTAAACCCTAAAGTTGGGTTATTACACAATTGTTGTGTTTTTCCTTCAATAGGGTATGTGATTGGCATATTGGGACCCATTGATCCATATTCTAGCATCTTCCGCCAAGGACAAGGCAGATGGACTCGATTTTCCTTTCCCCTAATGTTTTGGGTAAGGTTAATGCCCCCACTATTTTATTTCACATCATCCAAATTAGGGTCTTCTTATTTAATTGAGTCCCTAGTATTTAATTTTTTGTGTGTTGGTCTTCACTGCACTGACTTTGGATGTCGGATGTATTATTAAGGTGTGACGATGTTATTTTTCTAGTGTGTGCACTTTCGTGGGAGTGCGTGTACGTGAGCGGGTGGTGGTGCGTGTTTGAAATCATTGGCTCGACCATTTTTTTTTTTGAGGTAGGTGCTTCCATGTCTTTTCTTCCAATTTTGTTCCATCTGATACTTGTATTTTTAGTATTTAATTATTACACCCTGATTCTCACTTTTATTACAAATGTACTTAGTGTATGGTAATGATTTATTGTTAGTTTAACTTGCTAAATATAGGTTTTGACATGTCCTTCAATTCACTCACATGTTTTGGCCTATGAAATTGAATGTGCATAAATGGTATTATTTTAAAAAAAGATTTTTGTTAAATGATTTGGGTTTGTTCCTGATATGAAATCCCTAGAGTGTTATTTGAAATTGTTTTATAAGGTGCTTCAATGGTTTATTAAATTATAGAAGAAGTGTAAAACTGGTTTTGGAAAAAAATTGAGAGTGTGTATGATTTGAAAAGTGGATTTCAACGCGTGTGGCGCATTTTCATTAAGTTTCACTTAACGCATGTTTTCTTTAAATGGCCCGATTGTCACTTTAAAAATGATTGGTGAATTCTTGGTGTAAAGGCCCATTTGGCTTTTGAAATAGATTTTGGGAAAACCCTTCTTCGGTTGGTATCCCTGCCTAAATGTTGACTCGTGAGATGGAAAGGTCCTTGATATGGGACTTCTTTGAATGATAATTATTTTGAGTCAAGGGAAAACCCCTTGAGTTGGCCTGGGTTGTGCCATTTTGTGTGGTGTGTTTGATTATATATATGTGACTTGTTATTTCGAATGATATGGCACACCCCCTTGAGAACCGTACATGGGAACCTAGCATAGCAATGAGGTTTACTGAGAAGAATGTATTACTATTCTAGGTTATGGTACTAGATAGTGGCCCCATGGTAGGGGAATACTGATTTATTACTACCATGTGGATTGGGCCCCTCAGTTAGGCAATGGAGGGCTATACTGGGTAGTAGTATGGGGGTTATGACATCATCGAGTTAGGGCATGCCTTCAGGATGAGTCACATGTATAGTATGTTCTGGTCTTCCTCTGCGTTCCTAGTATTTCTTGTGTTTCCCCATTACGAGTACTATTACGGCCGTTACCCTCCTTGTGTGAAAAATTTTTCATTGCACTTGGTTTTGGTATTTGTTTAGAAAACTGTGAATGTGTGATTACATTAAAAGTATTTCTATTAGATGTTTTGAAATAGAAAGCAAAACTCCCCTATTTTTTCCTTTGTATTAGGTTTTAAATTGAGAGGGAAATGGATCATGCTTGTTTGTTTTTAAAAGGCAAAGTGTGTATTAAAAATTAATTTTATAATGTAGTTCAAAATAGTATTAATGGAATGTTTTGTGGAAGAAATGACATGGATTTTTGGTGGTTTCCTAATGAGTGATTAACTCACACCCTACCTTTACCACTAGGTGTCGGTAGACCTAAGCTATTTTGCAGGTTCAGTTTTTGTTCAGGTTTCCCTAGAAGGTGATTGATGTTGGATCATAGCTGGTCTTACGGTTGGTGGTGACCAAGAGGTCACATAAAGATCGGGTAGTGGCGGTTTGGTTTGTTCATTTGGGTTTTCAGTTTTGTATTTTAGTTTTCTTTCTGTTGAGTTGCACCTTGTATCTGGATTAGTTTATTTTATTTATTTTCAGTTTTTCATGTTTTTGTGTCATTAGTTTATTTCATTTATTTATCTGGTCCTGTTTGATTATTTTTTTGGGCTTAAATCGTTCCTAGGTGTATGTTTTGATGCCCGGTACTAGTCACCATCCCAGGGGGATCACAGACGCCCCTCGGGACTTGTCGCAGACCGGATCGGGTGACCGGCTCAGGGTTGACCCCGGGATGGTTCGTGAAAAAATGGTATCAGAGCAGGTTGGCCCTTAGTGGACCTCTCTTTTAAGAGCACCATTTTTTTATTTGGGATGTCCAGTAGATGAATATTAGGACTGTCGGGGCTCAGGAGGTAGGTTACAGGTCGGTGCCTGATCACCACCGCTCGTGACGAGACCTGAGTTACCACGGTTAGTCCGGGATTTGAGTCACTTGTCCTTGGTCTTTTCAAATTGAAGGATGACAATGGAGGTGATTCAGTTCACTTTGCGGCCTCACATGGGGTGGTGACCCATGTCGAGTCCAAGTGTCCGGTTTAAGGTCCTCTTAGTGTTATGCTTTACTTGGGGCATGGCTCACCACCATGTCACTGGGTCAGACATATGGACTAGTTCCTCATTCCAATGGGTTATTACTTCATGTGTTTTGTTTGAGTCTCAGTTGATTTGAGTGTGCGTTAAAAGTGAAATTGGTTTTTAAATGGAAAAGAGTTTCATCCAAATTGTTTTTGAAATTACTAAATTGGGTTTTTAAAGAGAATGTGTATCGTTTTGGAAAAACTTAGTATGGGTTTAGATTTGGTAAGAAAAAAAACAAGTGTTTGAACCTTGACACTCTTTATGGAGGGTCACACATGTGTGGGTATGTATAGAAAGTGCATGGGGGCACTTGTTCGCAGATGAGGTGAGAGGGATTGAATAAACACACATGTGACGGTTCGTAAGGTTCTATAGGTGAGTTTTTAAAAATTTTAAAGAAATAATGGTTTTGGAAAAGTTATTTCTCCTTATGTTGTATATGTTTGGATTATGGGCCTATTGTCCTTGGATTGTGTTGTTGCTTTGATTGAGTTTTGGCATGATGCCAGTTTCGATGGTGTTTCCCGTGTTGTCAGGAGTATGCCGCCCAGAAAGCCTCTAAAAGTTGTCAATGATTTTTTCACAATTCTTAGTTCCTTTTGTGTGTTGCTTGCTTTTTGAGATAATCGAAGTCTGTTAGAGGTAGTTGTATTGTTCAGAAATATGTTGTGTCTTCGAGTTTTTGGGAACTCCCAGGATAGTTAAGGTTCGTACAGCCCTAGAGTTATTTGAGGGTTCGGTTTTGGACTACTAAAGATGAGATATCTCATTAGCGTTGGAGTTTTGGGTGTGATTAATGGTGTTGGACTTCTGCGAAGGTTCCCCACCTGGCAAGGAGTGCGGGCCGGTGGAACCTGTCTCCATGAAACCATCCTCATCGGTGTTGGTTCCTAGTTTGTCGGACCGCTCTCTTATGCACCACCAGTATGGCCTATCCAGACATTCTAAGTCGTCATGTTGCATTTAATTGAAAACTAATTACCATAGTGATTATTTGAATCATATAACGGAAGAAAGAGTTAGAGACCAGAAGATGAAAATGTCTGACTATGAGGCAGGAGATGCTCAGCCATCAGGGCCCCAGCAATAGGTCTCGGGGTGAAGCTCGCGCATAGTCAGGAGTTGCCGAGGGTGTGTGGAACCTTGGTCCAAGTAATGTTTTCATCTTTGGGAGGGAAATATCCAAAGTTTATTTGTTCTGTTCTTGTCACCGTTGTAAGGTCATCATAGTTGTGGTGATGTGATGAACTTGTTCTACCGCAGTCTAAGATGTCTTATCTATTCTCAGTGTGTTTTCAAATAATTTGGATTTCCTTGAAGGGTGTTGGGACCATGAATAAATGGGTTGTTCTAATTTTGATTTGGGTCTCAATTGTGTTCTTTAGGGGGATGTTTGGTTTCGTGAAATTAATGGGCGCTATTTCGGGGTCCTTTCTATGTTCGGGCTAGGAATTCCCTAGTCTCCGGTTGCGGTGAGGAATTTATTCGAATGGTGTGTGAGGGGTTGAGTTAATTCCTTATCCTCTGGTTGTTGGGTCATTTCTTAGAAATCTTTCTGTTTAAGTCTCTGGGTGTTGTTTGGTCCATGTGGAGAAATTAACTGGGTTTGGTTTGGGAGTTCCCGCGTTGGCCCACCTCCGGGGTGGTGTGTTCAGGTTTCAAGGTTTTCGTATTAGGGAATTCCCGTGGTGGGGAGAGCCCTCCCGTGTTCTCCCCTCAACCTCAGGCTTTAATGTTTCTCTTGAATTGGTTGAGTGTGACCTGTTGAGAGTTAGGTCATCCCGAGATTCACAGTTTTTCCCCAATTTTGTCTAGGCATGGACTCGAGTTATGTAAACTGTTGGATTGGCGACTTTCTAGGGGAATAATGTTTTATGGTGGGGAGAAATGTCACACCCCGACCCTTATTATTATTATTTTATTTTATTATTTATTGACTTCAGTTAGCTTCTTCAAGGTGCAAGTTGAGCGCCGGTATAAAATTTTTATCATTTAATAGTTTGGGTGGGTGTCAGACCGGTGCGCGGACATCGCATGGTTTACAGTGACCGCACGATCGGCCCTAGTACCAGCACAAATGTTTAATGTTTAAAATAAATAAATCATGATGTAAATAAATTAAGTTAAATGTTTAAAACGTAATAATAAGGAAATTATTGTGTAGATAATAATATTTTTATTATTAAAAATTGTTAATAATATTATTATCATTGAAATTGTTATAGATATAATTAATATATAGTTGTTATTAATATTGTCATTATTTAAAAGAAAATGAATAAAATTATTATTATTATTATTATTATTATGTTATTAAAATTTTTATTATTATGATTTGTATTATTTTTATTTTTATTATTTAGTTTGTTGTTGTTATTATTATTATCATTATTATCAATTTATTATTATTATTATTATTATTATTATTATCAATTATCATCATTATTATAAAGATAAAAAATTATTTAAAAAAAGAAACCTAATTTGGCGCCATGCACACCCCCCATCCCTATTCTTTATTTTTTTTTCTCTCCTCTCCCCTCACCCCTCTCCCTTTCAACGCCTCCCCTCTCCTTGTTTAGTTTTTTTATTTCCCTCCCCTTTCTCCCACTATCTCTCACGCCCCATTCTTCTTTTCTTTTTTTTTAATTTTAATTCCCACATTTTTTATCCCTCTCATGATCACCTCTCCCCCCTCTTGGGCAGTGTTCCTCCCCTCCCTCATAACCCCCCTCCTTATAGTGTCGCACCCCCCCCTAAAACCCTCCCTTGGTGTGACGGTCTCCATGGAAGGCTCCCCTTCACTACCTCCATAGACGGAGCTCCCTAGACCACAACCTCCTCTCAATCGCGACCCGTAGCAGGTGCGCTCAAACCCTCAACCAAGTCTCGATGGCGCGCAACCCCTTTCCCCAGATCTCCTGCGTTCTTTGAGATTTCTTTCGATTTCTTCGCGTTGCTTCAATGATTCGTCAAGGCATGGTCCTTGGACCCTTTATCCTTCATTTTTTTGGTGTTTTTTTTATATTTCGATACCCAATAAGGATCTACCTTAAACCCTAAAGTTGGGTTAATACCATATTGTTGTGTTTTTCCTTCAATAGTGTATGCGATCGGCAAATTGGGACCCATTGGTCTATATTCCGGCATCCGCCACCAAGGGCGAGGCAGATGGACTCAATTTTCCTTCCCGCCAATGTTTTAGTTAATGTTAATGCACCCACTATTTTGTTTCGTATCATCCAAATTAGGGTCTTTTGATTTAATTAAGTCCCTGGTATTTAATTGTTTGTGTGTTGGTCTTCTCCACACTGACATTGGGTGTTGGCTGCATTATTAATGTGTGACGATGTTATTTTTCTAGTGTGTGCACTTTTGTGGCAGTGTGTGTACGTGAGCGGGTGGTGGTGCGAGTTGGAAAGCATTGTCTTGGCCAATTTTTTTTGAGCCAGGTGCTTCCATGTCTTTTCATCCAATTTTGTTCCATGCGATACTTTTATTTTTAGTATTTAATTATTACACCTTGATTCGAACTTTTATAACAAATGTACTTAGTTTATGGTAATTATTTATTTTTAGTTTAACTTGCTAAATATAGGTTTTGACATGTCCTTCAATTCACGCACATGTTTTGGCCTATGCAATTGAATGTGGATAAAAGGTATTGTTTTAAAAAAAATTATTTTTGTTAAATGATTTGTGTGTGTTCATGATATGAAAGCCTTGGAGTGTTATTTAAAATTGTTTTATAAGGTGCTTCAATGGTTTATTAAATTGTGGAAGAAGTGTGAAACTGATTTTGGAAAAAAAAAATTGAGTGAATATGATTTGAAAAGTTGATTTCAACGGGTGTGGCACATTTTCATCAAGTTGTACTTACCGCGTGTTTTCTTTAAATGGCCCGATTGGCACTTTAAAAATGATTGGTTAATTCTTGGTGTAAATGCCCATTTGTCTTTTGAAATAGATTTTTGGAAAACCCTTCTTGTGTTGGTATCCCTGCCTAAATGTTGACTCATGAGATGGAAGGGTCCTCAGTATGGGACTTCGTTGAATGATAATTATTTTGAGGCAAGGGGAAAACCCTTGAGGTGTTCAGGGCGGTGCCAGTTTGTGTGGTGTGTTTGATTATATATATGTGACTTTATTTTTTGAATGATATGGCACACCACCTTGAGAATTGTACATGGGAACCTAGCATAGCCAAGAGGTTTATTGAGAACAATGTTGCACTAGTCTAGTTTATAGTACTAGCTAGTGGCTCCATGGCAGGGGAATACTGAGTTATTTATGAAATGGGGCCCCTCGGTTAGGACATGGAGGGATATACTGGGTTTTAGTATGGGCGTTATGACGTCATCGAGTTAGGGGATTCCTTCAGGATGAGTCACATGTATAGTATGTCTTGGTATTCCTCTGCGTTCCTAGGATTTCTCGTGTTTCCCCATTACGAGTACTATTAGGGTTGTTACCCTCCTTGTGTGGAAACTTTTTCTTTTCACTTGGTTTTGGTATTTTTTTAGAAAACTGTGAATGTGTGATTACATTAAAAGGATTTCAATTCGATGTTTTGAAATATAAATCACAACTCCACTATTTTTTCCCTTGTATTTGGTTTTAAATTGAGAGGGCAATGGATCATGATTGTTTGTTTTTAAAAGGAAAATTGTGCATGAAAATATAATATTATAATGTAGTTCAAACTAGTATTAATGGAATGTTTTGTGGAAGAAATGACATGGATTCTTTGGTGGTTGCCTACTGAGCAATTAGCTTACACCCTACCTTTACAACTTGGTGTCGGTAGACCTAAGATGTTTTGTAGGTTCAGTATTTGTTCATGTTTCTCTAGCAGGTTCTTGATGTTGGAGCATAGCTGGTCTTATGGTTGGTTGAGACCAAGAGGTCACATGGAGATTGGGTAGTGGAGGTTTGGTTTGTTCGTTTGGGTTTTCAGTTTTTTATTTTAGTTTTCTTTTTGTTGAGTTTCACCTTGTATCTGTATTAGTTTATTTTATTTATTTTTAGTTGTTCATGATTTTGTGTCCTTAGTTTATTTCATTTATTTATCTGGTCCTGGTTTTTTATTTTATTTTTTTGGGCTTAAATCGTTCCCAAGTGTATGTTTTGATGCCCAGTACTAGTTTCCATCCCAGGGGGATCTGGGACGCCCCTTGGGACTTGTCGCGGACCGGCTCAGGTGACCGGCTCAGGGTTGACCCCAGTCTAGTTCGTGACAAAATGGTATCAGAGCAGGTCGGCCCTTAGCAGACCTCGCTTTTCATAGCGCCCTTTTGTTAGTTGGGATGTCCAGTAGATGAAGATTGGGATTGTTGGGGCTTAGGAGGTGGGTTACGGGTCGGTTCCTGATCACCATAAAGATATGAGAAAATTGGTCTTTAAACTATTATATCTCCATTAAACTCAGACAAATATTAGTCATAAATGAAATCCTCATTACCATCTGGAATTGTTCCTTTATAATCATTTGCAATACCCTCCAGTGGAAATTTTAGACATTCTACCCATAGTCTTGAAGAAAATATAACCTTATTGACATCTATTTTGGTACTCACCAATTATAAATTATCCTAAAATATATACTCCAAAAACTAGTAAAAATATTATACCAAACTAAGATATAATGGTCACTAGTTAGAAGAGAAGAAATCGACCCATCATTGTTTCTGTATAACTTTGAACACTAAAGATTTACTGGAAAACAACCACTTGTATTGAACTTCTTTCTCTGGAAAAAAAACTCTCTATGAAATATTTGGATTTATAGAATTTTAAATAAATAGTTAAATGAAATGACTCACTATTCTATTTCTTAACAAAATGAGACTCATCTAGAGAAGACTTTGAATGTTGCTTCATTCTATATATGAATATTTTCTCGGTTCGTTCGGTTGATAGTGTAGGAAGGTCGATAGTCTGGAGGTAAAGGATCACAAAAATGTTTGGTGTGAGAGAAGTAAACATTGAAATTATAAAGGCTCAATTTTATATCATTTAATGATTTCATGATTTGAAAATTGAAAATATGGATAAAAATTGAAAATAAAAAATTAGAATTGAATTTTAATCAGGTATCAATTTAAATAAATAATAAAGGAAATTAGTAATAGTGACATAGAAATAGTTAAGATAAAAATAGAAAATGTAGGAATTTCATCAATGAGACATCCAATGGTGATACATTCACATTATTGAGAAGTTTCAATGGTGAGACATTCACAATGGTGTGAAATCACAATGGTGATAAATCAGAATAGTGACTCTTGTAAAATTAAACTCAATTGAAAGTAATCAAGCCTAATTCATGTTTCATATAATTAATTCTATCATAATTCAAAGTATTGGTGAAAATATCAACAAGCTGATGGTCTGTACTAATATATTCAAGATTGATATAACATTTTTTAAAATGATCTATCAAAAATTGTTGTCTTACATCTATATATTTTTTTATAGAATGTGATATAGGATTCATAGAGATATGTATATCCCTTTTATTATAAAAATTTATGGGTACCTATCATAATTGGAATCTATAGTATAGAAATATGTGTTTAATCTAAAAATAATTGTACATAGTATCCTCCTGCTGCTATGTACTTTGCTTCATAAGTAGACAGTGCAATAGAATTTTGTCTCTTATTACACCAAGAAACTAGATACTTTCATAAAATGTAACATGTTCTAGAAGATAATTTTATATATAACCTATATCTACCAAAAAAAGAATATAAATAATAAAATAATCCCAATTATTTTCCTCTTGGATATGATAGTTCTAAATATATATTACATTTGAGGTATTTGAAAAAAAACATATAGCAACCAAGTGTGACTCTTTTGGATTTATTTGAAAATGAGCACACATACACAAACTGAACATAATATCTGGTTGGCTAGTAGTTATATAGTGAAGACTTCCAATCATACCTCTATAACGTGTTTTATTCACTAGTTTCCAAGCTTCATCAAGGTCCAATTTTTAGTTATTACTCATGAGAGTTTCACTACTCTTAGTGATAACCAAGTTAAAACATTTTAAAATAACCTTAGTATATTTAATTTGGTTAAAAATAATTCCTTCTATATTGTGAATAATATAAAATCTAGGAATGAAATTTAGTTCACCCAATAAACTAATTTCAAATTCAGTTTGCATTATTTTTTAAAATGAAGTACATAATGAATTTCTTGAAGATTTAAAAAAATATCATCTACGTAAATTTTTTACAATAAATATATCTGTTCAAGTTCATTTTATAAATAGATTAGGTTCATGTATACCTTTTGAAAAACCTTTTGAAATAATAGTGGATATGATTCTATCATACAAAGATCTAGGAGCCTATTTCAAAACATATAAATCTTTTTTTAATTTAAAAAAAATATTTGAAAAGTGGGGATCTTGAAAACTGGGGGGTTTTCAAAAATATCCTCAATTATAATCCCATTTAATAATGCACTTTTGACTTATATTTTACAAATATTGAAACCTTGATGATCTATATGGGAAGGCAGTACTCTAACAGATTTATGTCTGCATACTAGTGAAAATGTCACTTCATAGTCTATTCCTTCTTCTTGACTATATCTTTATGCAACTAGTCTAGCCTTATTCCTAACTATTATTCCTTATTCATCTACCTTAATTATAAACAATCATTGAGTTCCTATATTCTAGGTGTTCTTTGGTGTATCCACAAGTTTCCATACTTTTTTATTTCCATTTTATTTAATTCTTCTTTTATATCCATTACCTAGAACTCATCATTAATGTCATTATTTATGTTATTTGGTTAAAGTTGAGACAAAAATTCTTAATGTTCAACATTATTTCTTAGATAATCTCTATTATGTGTACCATTATCTAGATCTATAACTATATAATATAAATGAAGGTACATAAGGGTCTGAACAACTCTTTAAAAATAGGGGTCAGTCACCTCAGGGTTCTTTATAGGTTCAGGTAATATAAGTTCTAGAAATTCATCTGAACTCAATGATTTTTCAGACTATTACAAAATAAGATTATAATGTTTTGAATTTACATTTTGATAAGATAAATCATCATCAAGGTTTTCTAAATAGAACTTAGTCTCATGTGATATTTCTCGCCAAATTTTACAAGAACACACTCTTCTACAATCTTGGTACTTTTACTAAAAACTCTATAAGATTAATTAGAGGTTCAATAACCCATGAAAATTCCTTCATCACTTTGGGAGGAAATTTTTTTAAAATTATATTAAGTGTTAAGAATAAATACTTTGAAACCAAATACTCTAATGTAATTAACCATAATATTTCCACTATTCCAAAGATTATAAGGGGTCGTATTTATGATTTGTGTAATTAAAACTCTATTGATTATATATTAGGTTTTTCTTCATAGAATCTATACAAAAGTAGATAGGTAAGTCATATTCATTTAGCATATTCTATGCTATGTATTGAATTGTTCTATTCCTTATTTCTATAACTCTATTCTGTTTAGGGGTCCTAGGACCAGATAAGTTATGAATATAGAAATTTTGTGATAAAAAGGATTCAATGTACTGATTTTCAAATTCACGATCATGTTCACATATTAAAGACTTAATTATTTTTTCAATTTAGTTTTCTATATATCTATCATACTTGGTAAAGTAATAATTGGCGTCACATGTATGAGCTTGAAATAACATCCATGTATACCTAAAAAATTCATAAACTAATACATAAATATAGTGGTTCCCATTTAGACTAGAAACTCTTGATGGTCCAAATAAATCCATATTATCAAACTCAATAGTTTCCAAAGTTGAAACTACATTCTTTAATTTAAATTAAATCTCATGCTCCTTCCCTATTTTATATATTTTACAGACATTTTCATTGAGGAACTTCAGTTTGGGTAGATCCCTAATTAATCCTATTCTAGTATTCTTCTTAATTCATTGAATTTTATTGTGGCCTAGTCTCCTATACCAAATCCATGATCATTTATTAAAGGCACTCAACTATAAAATAATTTGATTAATTAATGAAATAATATCAACAGAAAAAAAAAATCCATTCCATAAATAAGTAAAAACAAAATAATCTTTAGAATAAAAAACATTGCATGCATTAATTGAAAATTTATCATTAAAATAATATTCAAAAAAACTATGTGATGATATAAAAATTATACTTAAAACCATAAACAAACAATATATTTGAAATTAAAATAGAATTGGTGTTATCAATTTGCAAAAGCCTGATGATTTTCCCTTCAGCATTATCTCAAAAACTGGTTTGACCACCATTAACATTTATTAGGTTCTAGGAACAGGATTATTCACCTATCATATACATTGAACAACCATTATCTAAGTACCACAGTATTTTATTGGATATCTTCAAGCATATTTCCTACCAAAAAATTATACAAGGAATGATTTTGGTACCCATATTTTCTTGGGTCTAGATGTGGTTGTAATCAGGGATTTATGAACCCACATTTTGTAATAGGTATCTAATAAATAGATGTTAATATTTTTGAAATAAACACATTGTTTGTTCGTTTAGAAAAATAACATGCAATAAAACATCCAAAAATTGATTTTGGTGTAAAATTTATCTTAAATATTTTTCACTACCCAGGTTGATATCCTATAACTGTAACATACTTTTGAGCCATTTTTTTAAATTGGATTTGTTTTAGTTTTCTCATCCACTGGTAAAACATTATAAATACTTATTTATTTGTTCATTAGAGAATTTAAGTTTAGTATTATCTAAAAAAATTGATCATTTTTCTCTTTCCCTATAGTAAGGTCATATTTAGTATTAGCAGATAAATCATGCTATTTTTTAGAACATTGTATTTATCCTTATGGTCATTTAAAGTTTCTTTGATTATGATAAAATTTTCAAACTATTATTCTTAAGTCATAACGTCATCAATTTGTTCATTTTCATAATAATTATAAATAATAATTGATGATACAGACGGTACCTTTGAGACTTTACTCATCATGCACATGCTGGATCCTTCATACTTCTCTTTAGAAGTATGTTCTATGTCACTGGAGATGCCCTCAGAAGAACTCCATGTTACTTTCATGTAATTATTGAATTTTATGTCCTTCTCCTAATATTTTATTTTTTATTTTAATTTTGGATATTTTTCTTTAACATGTCCTTTATGATTGCATTCATAGTTGGTTATCTCATTTATATTACCATACATTTTCCAATATTTATTCTTGTCTTCTTTACTATCATACTTTCCATTATAACAATGATTTATAAAAAAAATATTATTCCTATATAAACATTTAAATCTTCTATCCGTATGGGCCATCACTTCATCACTATCAGGTAGGGACTCATTATCACTTGAACTTTCAGTTTGTATCTAATATTTTTCCTTTTCTATTTGTTTGGATATAGTAGACTTGAAAGATGTAGACTTTCTTTTCAGATCATCATGACCCTCTCAATTTAATTTCAAATATTCTTAGTACATCATTAACTTTTGAATTAATTCCTTAACTAGAAAGTTTCTAATATCACAGGACTATCATATTGACACAAATTTCTCTATCCATATTTCAGGAAGACATCTGACCAGTCTCATTATCTGATCATTATCAAAAACTATATTCCCTAAGGATCTCATGGTGTTCACAATTTTGTTGAACTTGAGATTCAAATCAAAAATTAATTCATCGGGCTTAATCTAAAAGATATCATACTTAATATTTTATGTACTCTATCACATCTCTTTGACATTAGTTGTTCCTTCACGAGAAAAAGAAAATGTTTCCAAAATTGCTAAGACTACTTTACTATTATAAATTATGTTAAATTCCTCATCTCAAAAATAATGGTACAGGGCATTCAGCACTTTGTATTTATTTTTATAGGCTTTCTTTTTAGCATCATCCTAAGTACTACTAACAGTCGTAGGTAACTCATACTTATCCTCAATAGTAGACTAATTCTCAAAACCCATAATTTCAATATGAATTTTTATTTCGTCTTCCACTGACCATAATTATTTCCATTTATAAAAGAAGGTCTATAAATATAAAAACATTCTTTTATGTTATCCATTTAATGAATTAAATTTAGAACTAACGAAAATTTAAGATCATTAACGCACAACTAAAATCACAGTTGAAAAAGTTTTGAAAAACATTGATTCGAATGCCAGAGCTTTGATACAAAATGTTGGTCATAGTGAGTATCTAAAGAGGGGTGAATTGAGTACCCAATATATTATTTTATTTTTTAGGTTAAAATAATAATCCCCCAATTAATTTAAATATTACCCAGTTATCCAAAATAGTAGATCAGTATACTATTATACCTTTAAAATGAATTATCAAGGATTTATTATGTCGTAATTAAGACAATATATAATATTACTTTAACATTTGAAATAAATTTACATAGTCAAAAAATTTATAAAAAATAATTAATGTTATTGATAAAGGTAATGGTTTTTTATTAATTTAAAACAGATTTGGTTTTAAAGTATAGTAAATAATTCAATCCAAAAACACATCAGAAATGAACACAAGTGGTTCGGTATAAATTAGAGGCTTAGACCTTTCCAATTAGAAATCACATGTGACAAGATTATTATATATATATATAATTATCCACAAAAATGACCTTGTATACAACATTATGTCAACTTTCCAGGTCACATAGGGACCTCTTCTACAGTATTCATGGGAGTAAAAATAAAACATGCCACAACCAAACCTCTACCAAAACACATGGGAAAGAGAATTAAAATGTGTTTGAGAATATATATTAGTCTCGTCCAATTTAAAGTTAGAGATAGTGTGTGTGTGTGTGTGTGTGTAAAATACAGATCATATACACACTACTTGTACTATAATTAAAATAAAAAAAGATCATGTAAATGTGTAATAGATAAAAGTGTTACTCTATATGATAATCAATTCTTTTCAATACTCCTTAAATGTAGTTTTAAATGAATAATGATTCATATTTCTGAAATCTATTATAGAAAATAGTGTCGTGAACTCCTTATATTTTCATTGTAGGATCTGAGTGTTTTTTATGCTTCAATATCATAGTCATATGGTACCAAGAATCTGCATGTAACAACTCTTAAAGTTAATATAATAAGTTTTATATCTCATTTAAGTGTATCTATTTTGTTCATCGCCTCTCATATCACATGTCCACACTTAGGACTTTTCTTGATTCTCTTAATAGTAGCAGTAGTAATGAGAATTTACTGAATCTTTTAATACTCGTATTTCACATTATGACATGATCTTCAATGAATATTTGTTAAGAAATTAAAGAATAATCATTAAAATAAGTTTTTGAATTAAATTACCTAAAATATCCATTAGAGATATTTAATTACAAATAAATATAAAATAATATTGGTGAGTCTTCAGAATGGAGACACAATATGATGGTGTCTTGAACTTGTGGTTACTCAATCTAATGGTGGGACACAATCTAGTGGGGTATTGATCTTGTGGGGACTCGGAGTCTAGCAGTGACTTAGAGTCTAGTGGTGACTGAGTCTGGAAGTGTGTTGGGTTAATAGAGTATTGGGCGGGAGGTGAATCTGTAAAACATTAGGTGAGTCCAACACCTAGTCACATTTTTTATATGGAAATGACTCATACCTATTGGTGAGTCATCCCATACTTTGGTAAAACAATATGTTGATGGTTGTGACTCCATTATGATGGTGGGTCATCCTTTGGTGGTGAAACATTCCATACTTTATCAAAATTACATTTTCGAAGTGAATCAAGGTGGTAGTGAGTGTTTCCAACTTTTATCTATTTTTCATAGTGATAGTGAAAAAATTTCTTGTGGTGACTAAACCTTATTGGTGAGTCTTCTTGGAAGTGAGACTTGATGGGGTTGACTTGTATGCAGGAAAATTTATCCAATATGTTTCACAGTATAAAATGATTATATAAAATAAAAAACTCATTAGTAATCATTATAAACATTATTTTTTAATCATTCAAATAAGGTTTTCAACAACATCAATTGAGGTTCCAAAAAGTAATTCAGTATTGAAATATCTGATTTGGAAAACTCAGGAACATGTAGTTTATGATACAAGTAGTGAATGGAAATTGATGGCAGTGTTCTCTGAGATGCACTTGGAAGTGTTGGATAGTCATGTTCAAACATTTCTCTCAACATTAGTAGTGACATCAACTATTTTTTATAGGGTTACAGTGTGGCAGTTATTATATTATGAGGTATTTTTCCTCTGGGAGAATAATACAGGTGATGACCCACCTCCTAGTGAGATCATTGGGAAGGATGAAATTCTAAATATCCATGGATATGTCTAGGTTATAGTAGACATATGTGGGGAGATAATTTGGGAATTTCATACCTCAACATAGGTAGTACATATTTAAATTACTTTGTTTTATTTGGATTTATTCCACTTGTATAGTTGGTCTAGTATGAAATGGGAAATAGTGGTCTTTATCACTAGGTGCTCCACCTATTAATGGGTGAATGTGGAAAACCAGCGACCATTTGGGATCTTGAAGTAGTTATCCATTCCCGAGTGGAAATTGGACTATGTTGTGATAGATTTTTTGACTAGTTTTCCAAGGTATCCCTGAGGTATTGATGATGTATGCATTGTTATGGACAGGGAAACGAAGGTCTCCAATTTCTTTCTGAATAGGGAGACTGTAACACCCCGACCCTAGAAGCCCAGAGCTGGTGCATTTCTTATTACATTGTAATGATTAAAATTAATGAGATCCAGAAATAATGTTCAGTTTATTATTCTTGAAGAAACTAGATACAAACATGAAACTCACATTACATTGGGAAGTAAAAAAATAAAATACATAACAAAAACTAAAAAAAAATGAATCCTCAAGAACTCAATATATAGTCTACTCCTCATAACCTATTAAAGTTAAACACATAAAAGGGGTGAGATAAATTGCTCAATAAGGGTATAAAATAGTGCAATCATGAATCAACAATAACTGAATCATAAACAAATTATCATAGTCAATATGGAAAGGTGAATAAATGAAAAACACTCACCATTAATAAACTGATAATGAAACAGAATCCATAGATTTTGTCATAGTGAAAACCACATAGATATTAATAACTGAAAATGAATAAAGAGATATGTTTATTAATTTTATTTCATGTATATGGAACATGATACCACTATATCATCGAAATGGTTTAATTCTAGGGGTAGAAACCCGTCTGATTTTTTGAAACAAACTCAAAGGGTTTGTCACCAACTGATTTGTCGTGTGAGACCTGTTGATGCATCAAGGGGATATATCAAGCCTCTCCCATCACAAAAATTCCAAATAATTCTTTATACATATATTTAATAAAATTACAATATGCCTTATCAATATCTGTATAGAGTATAGGATACAAATTCATCAATATTTCATAGTTAAAACAACATTCCCAAAAAACACAGTATATAAAAGAATATATGGATTAATACAATAATCATATCAATTAAACCATAATATGGATATTCAATATATTTACAATTTAATATAAAAATGATCTCATATATTTCGTGGATTCCCCACATAGGAAATATTAGGTTCACAATACCAAGTAAATGATAATGAAATGGAAATTGAGTCAAAGTTCCTTACCACAATGTAATCAATCGATTCGTATGACCAACAATTAATAAACACCAAATTAATCATAGAATACAATTAATATTGAATAAATAATGATAATATATATCAAATTTAAGTACACAACACATCACATTCAATAAATAAGTGGCGAACAATTGAAATCTCACGAAATTAAAAGTGAGAAAAGAAACCCCTTACAACATTTTGGCATGGTAATGGGTGTTCTTGTGAGGGATTAAAGAGAGGTAAAGGGGTATACAACAATTTATATATCATAATAATAGCATGGGGGAGGTTATAAAATATAACCAATAGTTAGTAATTAAAAATAGAAGGACACAACATAGGGGAGATTCTTGAATAAAATTGAGAGTGGGTATCCCTTATCTTATGCCCGAAGGTGTTCTCGATTGATCTTAATGAGATGGATAATAAAATTTATCTTAATTAATTAATAATTAAATAACCTCATAAACATTTATTTTATTTATTATAACCCTATTATGTTTAGTCATTCCCTTATTGATGGGTTTAAGAGGTTAAATATTATTATTTTGGAATCATTTTTTTCCTTGGTTTTCATGATCAGTTTACTTGTATTAATGAATTGAAGTTTATTTAAAATGTTTTTAAACATAAATAATTGTCAATATATTTTATTACTGACATTATAAATTATTTTCTAATGATTTTGGGTTATATAACATGAGGATGACTCGTTAGTTAATTGTTAATTATAAAATCATGGATTAACATAGCGGTTTTGTGCATAATGAACTTGTTTTGTATTATTATTTTATATTATGAGTTTGTAAGGATTAAATAACATTGAATAAGGTAAAATAAATATATTATTAACTATTTAATCCATTAAAAATTATTCACAACCAGTCTTGAATATATTAATAGAAATTGAAAACCCATTATCCTTGAATGTGATAAATTATCACATCTCAAACAGTATTTATATTTTTAGTATAAGAGGAGGGGGAAAAGTGAGTTGATGATGAAATATTCCAGGAATAGATAATTTAAATTATAATGTATTTATACAGTAAATTAATGTATTTTACTATTCACCAAAAATTAAAGTATTTCAGAAAAATCTCAAAAATTCACCCTAACTATTTTTCGATGCATAGAATCCAAAAATGAACACCATTATTCCAAAAAAAAATTCTAAATATGATAAATTTAATTTTTAATTAAATTCATTATTTAATCGAAAAAATACCAACACTTAAAATATTCATCTTCATTTTTCATGTGCCTAAATTTTATTTATACATTCATGAGTAAGGTTACCGTTTATAAGGGATTTATTACTATTCATAGGGGTAGGTTAATATTCATAAGGGTATGTTATTATTCATAAGGGTGTGTACTATTCACCAAAAATTAACTTGATTTTATCAGACTCCAAATATCACCCAAATTGCAACTGTGTACATCCATTTTTCAATTTTCAAAACACTAAACTGGAAAATTTAATTTTAATGGCTAGGTTATGACTATCTCCTAAATAAACAAGTGTTATTTCAATGAAACTCATTGATTCATGAAATATAGGCTATCTAATTAATAGATTGTATTTAAGAGAAACATACCATAAAATCTTGGGGTGTTATATTCCTCCCTCCATCGAAAATTTCTTCCATGAAATTTTTCAAGTATATTTATATTTAAAAAAATATTGGTGGTTATCCTATACCTATACTCAAATCCTATCTTAGGATTATGTTCCCTAAATTACTTTTTCTAAATCATGTTTCCAAGGTTTCTACTAAACCTCTATATGATACCAAATGTAACACCCCTACCCCGGAATCCTGGAGAAGGTGCAGTACTTATTACATTGGAATAATTAAAAGGAATGAAATTTCAAAGGAACATTCAGTTTAGTAGTCTTGAAGATACTAGATACATACATGAATCTCACATTACATTGGGAAGGTAATAAAAAACAATACATAACAAAAAATTTGCATCCATGAGAAATAAACAAATGGTCTCTACCTCATAACTTTTTAAAGGTAAATAAATGAAATGGGTGAGCTCAAATGATCAGTAAGGGTTAAAAATAACAGAATCATTAATAAAAAATAACTGAATCATAAACAAATTGGTATATTCAATATAGCATGGTGAATAAATTCAAAACACACACTATTTATAAACTAAGAATGAAATTGCATCCATTGATTTTGTCATAGTAAAAACCTCATGGATAGTAATAAATGAAAATGAATAAAGAGATATGATTATTAATTGGATGTCATGTATCTGGAACATGATACCACTACACCATTGAAATGGTTCGGGAATGTGGGTAGAAACCCGTCTGATTTTTGGAAACAAACTCGAAGGGTTTGTCGCCAACTGATTTGTCTCATGATACATGTCAATGAATCTAGGGGCTATAGAGGGCCCCTCCGATCACTTAACTTACAAATAATTTTTTATAACTAAATTTAATATAATTTAAATATGCCTTCTCATTATTCTTATAGAGTAGAGGATACAGATTCATTAATATTTCATATTTAAAACAACATTCCAATTAAACACCATATGTAAAAGGGTATATGGATTTAGACAATAATCATTCACATGAAAATAGAATATGGATATATAATATATATACAATTTAAAATGAAAAATGATCTCATATGGGATGTTAATACACCATATATGAAAGATTAGGAGCACAATACCAAGTAAATGAAAATGAAATATAAATTGAGAAAAAGTCCCTTACCACGTGGAAGTCAATCGAGTCATATGACAAAAAAATAATAACCACCAAACAAATCATAGAAATCCGTGAATATAGATTGAATCATGATAATATATAACAATGTCAGTACACAATACACCATATGTAATAAATAAGTGGCGAATAATGTAAATATTGCAGAATTAAAAGTGATATAAGAAACCCCTTTCAACATTTTGGAATGGTAACAAGGTGTTCTTGTGGGGGATTATAGAGAGGTAAAGTGGTATCCTGTCATTTATATATCATAAGGATAGTATTAAAGAGGTGAAAATACAAAGACCATCATTATAAATTATAAATAGAAGGATAAAACATAAGGGAATTCTTGATTACAAGTGAGGGAGAGGATCCCTTACCTTATTCCTGAAAGTGTCCTCGGTTGATCTTAATGACCTAAATAATCAAATTTATATTCATTAATTAATAATTCTAGAACCTTGTCAATATTTAATTTATTTATTATAACCATATTAGGTTCATTCATGTCCTTTTTTATGGGTTTAAGAGGTTCAATTTTATTTTTTGGAAGCATTTGTTTCCTTGGTTTTCACGATCTGTTTACTTGTATTCATGAATAGAAGTTCATTTTAAATGTGGTTAAACATATATAATTGTTAATATAGATTATTAGTGACATTATAAATTATCTTATAATTATTTTTGGATATATACCATGTGGATGAAGCATTAGAAAATATGTAATTACAAATGCTTGGATTAACTTAGTAGTTTTGTTCATAATGAAGTTGTTTTGTATTATTATTTTATATTAGGAGTATGTAAGGATTCCATAACATTGAATAAGGTAAAATACATATATTATGATCTGGTTCAGCCATTAAAAGGTTTGATGACCAGTCATGAAGATATTAATATAAATTTAAAAATCTTCTTCCTTAAATGTGATAAATTTACATATCTCGAACGGTATTTTCATTTTTAGTGTAAGAGGAGGGGGGAAAGAGAGATGATGATGAAATATTCCATTATAATAATAAAATTATAGTACATATAAGGTAATATAATTATCATATAATTTGGATGTGTGAAGGTGAGGAGAGAGCAACAAGATAATGAACTTGCAAAAGAAGTTGAAAGAAGAGAGATTCACCTCTTGAGTACTCATCCTTGAGAATCTTCTAAAGGACATTGTTTTTTCCTTTTGGTGAGAAAAATAGGTCTTGGAAATGTGGAAGATTGGGAATTTTATTTTTCATATCTTAGGCAGGGATCAAAGCATGAGTGGTGTGGGAGGAAGAGTGGGGTGAGAGGTGATTTATATAGTGGAGGGGAGGAGGGTTTTCTTAATAATATAATAATTAACTTATTATTTATTCACAAGACAAGAAATGGTGACTATTCCATGACCTAGAATAGTAATAAGTTCATGTGACTTCTAGATTTGGGATCTTACATAACTCATGATGCTATGAATATTTATTTTAAATTATAATGTATTTATACGGTAAATTAATGTTTTTTACTATTCACAAAAAATTAAAGTATTTTAGAAAATTCCCAAAAAAATAACCCAAATAATTTTTTGATTATTAGAATCCAAAAATGAGCACCATTTTTCAAAAATAATTTTCTAAATATGATAAAATTAGTTTTTAATTAAAATAATATTTAAATGAAAAAATACCAACACTTAAAAAATTCGTCTCTATTTTTGAGGTGCTCTAATTTAATATATACATTCATGATTAAGGTTACCATTCATATGGGTCGTAATACTATGAATACGGGTTGGTTACTATTCATAAGGGAAGTTTAATATTCCAAAGGTTTAGTTACTATTAACATAAAATTAACGTTACCCTATTAGACTCCAAATATCAGCCTAATCACAATTGTGTATGTCCGTTTTTTCAAATTCAAAACACAAAAGTGGAAAAATTAAGTTTAATGGATAGGTTATGACTATCTCCTAAATAAACATGTTTTTTTAATGAATCTTAGTGAATTATGAAATATATTCTATATAATGAATAGAATTTATTTAATAGAAACATACCAAAAAAATATTTGGGTGTTATAGAGACCTTCTCTGTAGGATAACTTGGGAGATTTCATATCTACGAGATTGTTCACCTCTATGGGGTTCCACATACCATTATATTGGATTGGGATTCCCAATTTATGTCTTGGTTTTGGTAAGAGTTACAATGGGTGATTGGTACATATGTTCTTTTGAGAAAAACATACCACTCCTAGACTGATGTTTAGTTGAAGAGCACAATACAAGTTCTAGAGGAATTCCTTAGAGAATGAGTCCTCGATCATGGGTGATCTTGGGAGAGGCATAAGACCCTAGTTGAATTTTCCTACAAAAATATCTATCATGTGAACATATATATGGAACCTTATGATTCTTTTTATAGTTGTCCATTCTGATCACCACTATGCTAGTTAGAGGTAGTGGAGGTTTCACTACTTAGACCATATCTAGTCTAGGAGACTTCAAAGGAGGTTCATCTAATTTAGAAGTGGATTGATACTACATAGTCTAGATAGAACTCCTAAACTTATATCTATCAATAAAATATAGAATTTAGGTTATAAGAATAGGTTGTTTTGTGTATCTCGCTGAGGTTGGGGTACAGACATATTTGAAAATAGGGTAAGTTGTCACCGCGATATGTCAGGCCTTTTGAGATTTTAGGGAGAGTGAGTCTAGTATTATAAAAGTTTTAGTTTCCTCATATCTAACAATACATGTATGAAATCATCCATGTTTCATTGAAATTTCACTATCACATAGACCTTCCTCGTACTCATCATCATAATGAGGTTGAGTTATAGGTAGATGCATCTTTCAATTATAATCCTATACATATAATTGATCAGAGAATGAAATCTCTCTATGACAGGTTAGTTTCTTTAGTTTGGGTGCTATAGAAGAACATCTCTATGGAGGATGAGACCTGTGGAAAAGAGAAAAATGTCATTACATAGTGGTCTTAGCTCTTTTCAGATACTTTACCACCCTTAAGAGAGAAATTTGGGCATGAATTGACTTAAGAGGCAGATATTGTTAGATCCTGGGTTTTTCAATGAGCTACAGATCTATTTAATTTCAGTTTTATTCCTTAAATACATACTTATTCGAATATATTTTGAGGCCATGGAGGAAACCATGATGTATTTAGACTATTCAATTCCCATAGAATAATTGTTTGGAAAATCAATATGGATTACATGGTTATTATATACCATTTTCCAAGTCTTCACAGTTTGAGTAATCTATGTGCCGAGTTTGTGTGAGTTGTAGTGGGCCACATGGTTTTCCCTTACTGTAAAACCCAATATGAAAACACGTGTGGGATCTCTATAATTTTTATCAGAGTAAAAATTCATGGTTGTCACATTGGTTTTCTAATCATGTTCCATGGATGTGTGAGAGTGGTATTAAGGAAGATAGGGGTGCATAGTTCGTTCATGGTTTGGCCAAATGTGGAGCCAAACCATGAGACCTTCTATTTTAAGGGGAAATGACCTTTTCCCCAAAATTATTCAAATAATTACCCTCTATCCCTATTTCAATATTTCGTCTAGTTTCAGCCCCTCTTTCACCCTTTGAGAGGTTTTTGAAGCCTTATGGATAGGGTTTGATCTTGTTTCTCTACATGACCTATGATTCAAATGACATCCATCTAATTAGATCCACATCAGTAAATTATCTATTAAACATGCATCTTTGGAAATTTTTATTCCTATCAGTGGTTTTAAGTTAGTGTAGGCTATTATGCCATATTTTATGGGTGTTCTTATGTTATTCCAATTTCTTCATATTCAGGTCTTGTTAGAAGATGATACTGGAAGAGTGTTCTACCATAGGAATACGGTAGGTGGTCTATACCTTTTCCCATGAAATCTAGTTATTTTATATCTAATTATTGTTGTTCCACATGCCATACTTTTTAATGTTTCTCATAAACTAATTGAATTCCTTGATTTTATTATTAGAATAATTATAGGTTTCCCACATAGCACCATGATATCATTGGAGGTATTCAATCTCAACCCTAACCACTCGTGTGGTGTATTTATGTATCCTCCCCATGAGTTACCACATGTTGTGTGTGTGTGTGTGTGTTCTCACCATCCTAGTGGGAGACTTAATGAGTTTAATGATATATTGGGAGTGGGTTTATTCCACTTTTTCCATATGATTACAAGTTATTAAAATGGTTAAATGGATTAACTGAGAAACATGGAATGATTTGGATGAACACATTCTTTCTATATGATTATGAGATAGTTTATGAAATTATTAATGAAATGGTTATGATTTAATTGGATTCCAAGGAAAAGTATACTCTATAGATCCAAAACTAAATTGATTTCCATGGACATTTATATTCAATAGATTCAAAAATACATTGAATCCTATAGACTTTTTTGCTCCATGGACATCAAAATATAATGAATGCCATGGAATTTATTCTTCATGGATTTAAAACAACATTGAATTACATGGACATTTCAACTCCATGAAATCAAATTATATAGGATTCCTTTAAAATTACTACTCCTTGGATCTATTCGTTGGGTCTGATATTGGATTAGTGAGCATAGGCCATAGTGGATTCTGTATCATGCACTACAATTAGAATGTGTTTATGGTTGCCTATTTATAGTTATCCTTGGTGGGATAGATATTTTCACATTTACATGTATAAACCCTTCTTATTAATTTAAATTAATATTATATATTTCACACTAATATACTAATATACAAAGAATATACTTGTTGTATAAATCATTGGTGGTGGCCAACTCGGTGTTATCATACACCCGGTTTGGGTTGTCATTGGGTACCTGGACAGAATTCATGGATACAGGTAGAAACTGAATAAGGTGGCCACTTTTTTATTCTTTATTTATTTCCCATAGTAAAATGGGGTCATGTGGCTGATCTATGGCTCATGATGCTATCTAGAGATAGTCATTTTGTTTTTTTTTTGTACTTTTTGATAGAGGTAATGTACTAGTTTTCTAGTGTCGTGTTTTGGCTACATTTTTGTATAGACTCGTGACATACTCATCATTTTTTATAGGATATTAACTTTGGATTGACTTATTATTATGGTCACCATATGAATTTTTATTTAGCACTATTTAGCTATTTTATATTATTCCATTACTCACTGATGTGATTGAACTATTGTACTATACTCTGATTATGCGGGTATAGTCTCTTTAAAGTACCATAACAGACCCTCACTACTAGTCAGAAGCCCTTTTCATAATGGGAGGCACGATTGAGGCCATTTAACCCATTGGATCAAGATATCATTTAGTGTCTCCCAGTTTTAGATGTTACATAGGTTCACAATGTAATCAATGATCTTAACTACGTGAGGTCCATCTGGGAGATCCATTCCAAGATTTATCTGAAATAGGGCCTTGGATATGTCAAACCATTATTATATATCTCTCTCTAGGTAAAATCTATAGTAGTTCTCAAGAACTCTATTTACATCCATGTTTTTTTATACTTCATGAGTTCACTATACATAGATGAAAGCATAAAAAATTTTACATTGACTATGTCACTCAAATTTTTCTAATATAATAGGAACTCATTATCACTCACCAATTTAGGAGGATGATTAGAAATTGAGTACTCTATCACATAAGATATCCATTTATGATGTATCCCAACCTGGCGGCATCAAACCACTCCTAGAAGATACTGCTAGTGATGAACCATTCTTTCTCCAATATTTATCTTATAGATAATGTGGATGTTAATATTTCCATTTTATTCAAAAAAATAAAAAAGAAGATTATTAGTACTTTTTGTGATTCAAATTTATTTGATAAATAATAAAATAGCCTTATTTTATTAATTATTATTTAATCTCCCACTATTTTATCAAGTCCTATTATCCCTCACCATTTAGATTGGAATTTCTAGTTTCTATTTCATTATGGTGTCAAGGATCTATATTCCTTATAACCCCAAAGAGGGTTAGTCAGGATAATTGAAGGTATTTATTTAGGCAGAACTATTCCAACTATTGGATTGCATCTTCTTGATCTGTTGTTATGACTCCCCTATCCTATGATCCTGGAATGGATTTTCTCAACACTTGACACCACATTACATCATGTCTAAATAGGGCTAATTATATGGATGTAATATTGTTAATTAAAACCATAACCTTCATAAGAACACCACAGTAAAAGTATGTGTCCCAGTGAGGGTTGGTGAAACACTTAGTTTCTGGGATTTCATTCCTAATCAAGCAATGGATTGAAAAGTATAAATTAATATTTAATTGAGAGATTTTATTTAACTTTGAGAAAATATTTTTCTACTTTTATACTTTACATATCTTGCTAATATTAAGTTGATGTTACATAATTAATTAACCATGATGGAATAAACATTTATGCATAATTGATTTATTTAATTTCTATCTTTTCACATTAATTCATTTATTTAGGTTATCATTGTCTTTCTTCCATAAAATAAATAATTACATTGATATAAATAAATAAATAAGTCATTGACCCATTCATGAGAACTATCTAATAGTCAATTTAATGAGTGAACACTAAATAAACCTTCAAACTAGGGTAAATAACTCATATTACTATTCTTGGCATGAGTTACAACATTCCACCTATGTATAACCTAATTTGGAATCATAATGGTTCTATCATGAATTACCCCAACACACCATGGGATACTCTACTAATTACATGAATTAATGACTCACATACAGGTTAGGGGAACCAAAGGATTCGTTAAAAGGGGATTTTTTTAAATTATTCATAGACACTAAGTTCATATATAATGATGGAGAGAGTGATGACATGTCAGGCATCATACTTAATTTAATAATAAATATTTAAAAACCTGTAAAATAAATTAAATTAAAACATCCATCACTTAAGCAGTACTTAGTAAAGCTCATGAATGGTCATACATTTAATTAAAACACTAATTTGTAAGTGGATAGCATTCATTTATTTAATAATTCTTTGTTTTTAAGATGATTGTGCTTGAATTAATGAATTAATTACTTCTATTTAATCTAAATGATCATTCGGACATAATAATAGATACCCATGATTTATGGAATTCATGAAAAAACAGAATATCCAATAATGTCATGTTAATTATAGTAAATTTATTGATCATTTAATGTTATTTAAAACCATTATTTAATTTTCAAAGACACATTGGTGTTTAAATTAATAAAAATGTTTTAATGCTACAATTTTCAATTTAATGTAATTTTTAATTCTTTCCTTTAATGTTAGACTACACAGTATGTTCATACCATCTTCATGTCATGTATCTTGGTTTATATGTATCCAGGGTACATGCCTATGTTTTTAGTGTGTACATTAGTCAGACTACACGACATGTAAAGACCATCTACATGCCATCTGCTCCACTTTATGTGTGTCTACGATACACCTAGGTCTTATTCATGTTTTTTGGACATGTTAATTGATGAAATACACCCCTTTTACACTGCATATATGATGTTTATATCATAAATACTCTAGGTTTTTTGTCTCAATACATTTTCATCGTGTATGATGACCACATGAATTGCACTATTTACACCTCAAACCCATGTAAACTACATGACATGTACACCAATACATTGTGTGAAATCCAAAAAATGTGTTCTAGTTTGGTTGGAAAACTTTCAATGCACACTACATATAATAATTGAATGATGCCTCGTGTATCCCTCAGTGCATCCAGATGCAGTTTACTAGGGTACACGGTGTGTAATTCCTAATACACATTGTGTAACCCTATCTTACTAGCCAAAAGTTAAATTATGTCTGATGGACTATCCTATAATTCTCCATATATTCTTAAACCATTATGAAAATGAAACTATAAATTAATCAAGATTTTTATGTTGAAGAATATTAATTTAAATCAAATTAAATAATGAATAACATGAAATGAAAATATAACCACAATCGTTCATAGATTAAGAATAAAATAAATAATTATAAACTTAAATGTGACCTCTCTAATACCACCTAATGGTACTAGGCAAAGTAGAAGCATGCAGTGGTGGGTGATATATTAAATTTTTTATACATGGGATTATCATCATTATTCATTGATGAATGTTGATGGTCTGAAAAGTCACTTTCCAATTTCCTTTTTTTTGTATGATCCAATGATATAATCCTTCTAGAGTTGATCCACACAATCTCTTATGATCTTGGAGAAATGCTACTAAATATTAGGGTGATATCATAGAGAATAAAATTCCTTTCATTGTTTTTCCTTGATCACTCATTCTTATGTCTTAAAGAAATATATCCTTTGTTTCTTGTTCTTTAGAGGTAAATTGAAGGAGGATTAGAGAGATAATTAACTATATGAAACAAATATCTATATATATTTCACTAATCAATGCTCTACATAATAGACATCATCATATTTTTTTAAAATTATGGTTTAGGTTAAAATAATCATGTAATGCTTGTCGACCATTAAATTTTATAATAACCTTTAATAAAAACCATGTAAAAAAATAAAATATTACTAGTATTATTATTTTGGTGAACACCAACTTGCGTAATAAAAAGTATTATTTAACCTACTTATTAATTATTATTTATCACCAGACTCGGTTTTAGTCTACTTGAACTACTCTTTTATTTAACAAATACCTAAATAAAAATATTTTATTCCCTTAAATAAATATTTTATTCACAAAATAGTAAATTAAAATTTATGAAATATTAAATAATGTAAATATATATATTTTTTGGCACCAAATTCTACAAGAAGGTGCAATAAGCCATATTTGGGTAAACTGAAAGCACCATCTAACTCAACATAACATCCCAAGAATACTAAAGAAGGCACGCACAAGATTAAGGTGTGCATGAAAGATTGAAATCATTGTGAAAATACCTTGTGAAACCAATGAGGCTTTAAACAGGAATCTTTATCCCTATAACCCAAAACATCCAAGCAAGGTGGGAATAAGTGGCTCCTTCTGTGCGCAAGAAATGCATCCATATGCAAAGCCATTGCATGCCCAATGCGACGTCAAATAGCCCTTTGTGTGCTCTCTTTCCATGGATCAATGAATGGCTTCATGAAATCCCACTTCTATGCCCCAAATATTACGTGTTGTCTCCAAAGGCCTCATATCTATATTAAAGTTCACCCCCTTGTTCTGGGCAATCCTTCGGAAGCCAAATCATTTCTCTACTGCATTTTAGACTGGTCTTTCACTACATCAAAAAAGAATGGAAACCTCAAGATATATGATCTTGCATGATAGGTTCTAAACCGGTACTCCCTTGAGTGGTTCTATAGTTTCTTAACACTCACCCAACATATTTTGGCTTAATTTAGGTGCATGGAAACCACCCATATTGTGTTCACCCCTGACCTTCTATGAAAATCAATCTTGGGAATTACCTTTCCTTTTACATGGAACTCTCCAATAATGTCTGAAACCCATATTTGACGCTCCATGGCTTGTTCCTTTTTCAAAACACTATGTTTTATCCCCTCTTTCGTGAAACCCCATCCCTTGTGAACACATATTTTGCGTAGCCCTCTAGGATTGTGCGCAATGATTTCTTGGGACATGATAAGGTGTCCTTTAATAATTTAGTGTAGGTTTTTCCATAACCTTTTCTTCTCAGCATAGGTATGTTAATCCCCCTTACTTCTAAGCATTGAGATACTAATGTGGACTTCGTGAGTGACCACTCTACCACACCGTTCCATATTGGAATTGTTGAAGCCATCCCCCTCCAGAGGGTTGATGAGATAATGTTATGATAGACTAAGGGGTGAGGAGTGAGTCCCCCATGTCCAAGTTGTATGATGAAAAACTGATAAGAACCAAATTCATCAACACATTACGCTAAACTATGATCTCCTCTTATGTGTAAAACTTAGTATTTCCCCATGTATGAGTGAATGGTAATGAGATCTTCCTCACATGGAATGAAAACCTCCATATAACATCCAAGAGTGGATAGACATCGGGAGCCTTATCACCTCCCTTACTCTTAATCCACCATCCCTCTGTCTTTGGTATTTGTATCCATGTGCACCTTGGGTAGTTTTCTTTCATAATCAATGCACACCATTGATAGGATGCTCTGTATAATACTAACATGTAATGAGATCTTCCTCACACATAATGAGATCCTCCTTGTATATAATGGTGTCCTCTTTAGGAATATATTATACATAAGCCCCATATTATCTCTCGTAATCTCATATTTCATGACATGACTTTTAAGGCAATGACTTATTTTTCTTTCTCACACTGAAGAAGACTCACATGGACTTAGAGGTAAGAAGTTACCACAACACCCATCCACCTCCTTCTCATGGGAATCCCTTATAGAGTAATCCCTAGTCCTCAACCACACACCAGGGTCACTTCCATGCGTAAGCTACAACCAAATGGGAATCCCTCGTGGAGTAATCACCAACCATATAATCCATTTTAATGGGCCTCCTCCTTAGGTTTAAGCCTCAATGCCCCTTCTCGAACTATGTGGGTTTTTATTCCAAATCACCAGGTATATGTAGGGATCCTCTTTGAGGTATAGATCCAGAAACCCAAAACTTCATCCACTTCATCCATTCCATCCACTTCATCCATAATCCATCCTAATTTTACCTAGTCCACCACATCATGGTAAAGTCATGCCACACATCCGGGTTTTTCCCATACATAACCCCCATTGGAATCATCATCGATCCTAGTAGAACCCAAGAATAACATGTGAGTAATCCCTACACCAACCCCCAAACAATGTTCATTTTGATCCCTATCTCTTAAACAATATACATTGGATGACTCGCTAAGGTTCAATCCAGACCAAGGGTAAACCTTGGTATCCCCTCATATGGGGTGAACCGTCCTAGTCCACCTTCTGTGGTGTCCAGATCAACTTTTATGGCATGAAATATTCCCTTTATGGGACATGAAACCCTGATTCTATGCCCATAGGCAATTATAATCCATCCATCGGTAAACCTTCTAGGTGTTCCATCCTTGGGACAAACCTTCTCAATCCACCCCATGAGACGTTCTAATCAACCAACCCCATCCCCATAGGACATTAAACATGTTACCCCAATCTTCTACCTAAATTTAAACATGGGATGCATGATGAAAACCTTATAGGATATATCATGTCCATCAGATACCATGTGATCGGCATGGGATTCCCTGGGTTCTGCACCCAAGATGCGTCCATGAGATTCCCTCTTATGAGTAAGAATACATGTGACTGTTGTTCCAATATCCAAATATTATAGTGATTTCTTATGTGACTACACCCCTAAATTATGGTTATTTCACTAAAAAGACCCCATAGAATGTCTAGAATAAATCATCATTATTAACCGACATCCAAAAAGAGATGGAACCATGAATGAGTTTTACGAACATTCATAACTCTATGAGGGAGACCTAAACTAGGAAATGATTTCCAAGGATGAATCTATGGAAGGTGGAACTGAAATCCCATCAACCCATTTTGATCAAGGATAAAACATCATCAAAGAAAGTGATGTCATTCATTCATGAATGTTATCCACCATTGTAAAGCAGTAATGCGGGGTAACAATGCACACAAGTGCGTGAAACCATGTGCGGAAGTGTGGTGGGGTACCCCGCTGAAAGCATCAAAAATAGAAATGGTGAACCGGGCATGTTGAGTTTCTCCTTAAACTAAGGGTATTGTCCTTGTTGGTCATAAGATCAAAGATTGTACTCAGATGCTGTCAATGTTAGGAACCCAAAAAAATTGGTGATCACATCATGAATATCTTCTCCTCAACATGGAGACTAGTAGTGTTTGAGACCAATGTAGATTATCATGTCACCTAAACTATATATTTTTTTCCATGTACCATCAATCAAATTATGGGATCAACATGGAACTCAAAAAAATTAGGGAAGTTAATCATTGGTAATTCAGTTCTATGATATTGTCAGCATTGATCTCTCCCTCTCAACCCATGGAACATTGTGTGAAGATGGGGATTTGAGAATGTCATTCCTTGTACCCATACTAATATCTAAATATTCCTGATTAGCAGGACCCAAGCTATAGGAAACCAATTTTCCCCCACTTGAAAACATAGGGGAAGGAGAAATGTCCACGCAGAAACACCACATGACTCAATATCCTCCATGAATTTAGTTGCGACCCTAGATACAGAGCACCCACACCTCGTATCACCCTAATATATCATTTAGAAGTGGGTGATCCACTCCCTCATATTATTGTGTGAGTAGTTTGGAGTCATTCTCATGAGGTATATGGCTCCCCAAGACCTGGTTGATTCTGCTTCTTTCCAAAAATGAAACCCCCCAAGGCATATGGAGTTATTTCTCCCCACTCCAATAATGAACTACTTTTGGGGCCTATCTCAGGATTGATCTTATGACTCACTCCCCTATGTAGAGGAGGTAGAGAATTGTAGGGTCACTGGAGCTACGACTACACCCCAGAGCCTCCAAGGAAAGATCCCACCAAGCCCAATCATCTCCACTAATGACCTATCTCTTATACCATGGAGCAAGTGAACTACACCCCTACTCTACCATCCTCATTCTAGATGACCCAATTCCAATTTCATGGACACATGCAAGAAGATTCCCTTCATGAGGCATCGTATTTCATAGCTCTAGTGGCTCCGAACACCACTGATTCACTCCACCAATCCCCTACTATTACAGAGCAGGGATCCATCCTAATAGGTAGGTTGGGTTGACTCTGTTAACCACTGGTGCAACCAATATTCATCATGATCCGACCTATAAAAAATGATTTAGTTTATAGTCTCTCATTTTACCATCACCAGTCGGAGTGTAGGTCCTTCCTTCTCTCACACTCGTCATGGAGGTCCTCCCCATGTTCCTAGTGTTGATCAAAGTAGAGGTCCTCCCCTCTTTTTCAACATCCAAAATGGAGGCCCTCCTCATAACATCACTAGTCATAGTGGATGTCCACAATACTCTCACACTAATCATGGAGATCATCCTTATGTTCCCAATATCAATCAAAGTGAATGTCCTCCTCACTTTTTCGACATCCATGCTAGAAGTCCTTCCCATTCCTATAGTTCCTAATATGGAGGGTCTCCTCGTATCATGGACTGTCAATGTGAAGGTCCTCCTCATTCCATTCCTAGCTCAAGCCAAGGTCCTCCCTTATCTGTCAATGATTCAGGCAGAGTCCCTCCCTACTTCATCAACAACTAGTGTGGAGTCCCTCTCCATACAACCACTGGCCAACATGATGGTCTTCCCCATGCAACAGCTATCTAGAATAGAGTCCATCCCCAAGTTTCCACCAACTCAAGCAGTGTATCTCCCCACTCTAGAATCAATCAAAGCATAGGTCATCCTAAATCTATCAACATTAAACATGGAGTCTCTCCCCGTGTCTAGTTCGATCAGTGTGATGGTCCTCCTTACGCTTCCACCCTCTACTACAGAGGCTCTCCCTATGTCATTGCCACCATTCATCATGGAGTTCCTACCCATGTTCATTCCGACCAATGCATAGGTCCTCCATACTATGTTAACATCCATAGTGGAGGCCCTCTACACTCTCACAGTTTTATAATCGGAGTTCCTCCCTGATGTGATAGTTACTAATAAAAAGGTCCTCATATTATCCCACTTATCCAAACAATAGGTCTTCCATGTTCCAGCACCACCCCTCACAAATTTCCTCCCCAAGACAATGAACATTTCTTCCCCGAAGAACCATCCTGGGGTAGAAGGGATAATCACCATTGACTAAAGAAAAACTCTAAGAATCTATAAGTTGTTTTAAATCCGGATCAATTGTCAGATTCTGTGTCTGAATGTGATTCAATGTAGAATCCTTCACCCTAGTCATCTACATCGGGGTTTGGGGTAGGAGACCAACAGGTGAATTTTGTCATCATAGAAGCTGAAGTGAACCCGATCCTCAAATACCTTCACAAGTACATACTGGTGGAGGAGGATTTGGATCCCTTCTAGGATCTTTTGGTGCAATCATATCGGTCGTCTCTAGTGCCATTTTCTACCTCTACATGAGATCCCATAGAGTTATTTTGAGATTTTATATATAAAGAGAACCCAATGGACACAAAGAGGAATTCCATTTCCTTTACACTTGTAAAAGTGTTGAGTAACCAATTTTATAGGTATGTGTTGATGTGATCGACACCACCCTTTAGAGATGACCAATCATGTAGTAATCTATCAGCACATGCGCTGGATTATCTATCATCCAGTTTGCCGTCGTACAAACTACATCAATGTCATCACTAATTATTCATCCATCACTGATCAAAACATGGAAAAAAAGATCCAATATCCACTTCTAAATAGAGGATTTTGTGGGAAAATATTACCTATTATCAAATGTTAATTGTTTTTTTCATGAACATGTTTCCTAAATTTGACATTACAGAGTCACTCACTGAAGATGAGGTGACACGCTTCTGCTAAACCATCAGGGTGGTGCATTTTTTCCTCTGTAACCATTAGTTTTTTTACCTAAATAAATGAGAGAATTTTTATGACATCAACCAATAATTCCTCATGGATGAGTTGGTAGCACTTCTAGTGGCTCATCACCTTAATTCACCCGGCTACCATGTGACCCTCCAGGAAATATGAGTCCATAGCTCCGCAGTGCTTCATAGAACTATTTAAGATGTGTCCCCACATGTGTAGATCTGGGGGTGGGGGAAGTACACTATTCCCCCTTTTAATACCATACTTTGGAATCATTAATTTCCTATTTGTATTAGGGATATGCCTCTAGGTATAGTCATGGTGAGTATGTATGATCTTTGGTTACTCAAATAAAAAGAAACTGGTGTAGGTTCTGAAGAAGAAGACTCACCCCCTGGGGAATTGAAATATCATTTGGGCCCTCATATGGGTGTCCTTACTCACCTATAAAGGCAAAATATTATTCTTGGACATCATCTCAGCATTATTACCCATAGATCGGGAGACCAACAAGGGTAAAGAGAATGTTGATAAATCTAATCCCTATGACCCATAAAATGTTTCAGAAAGGATGAATGTTGATCTTACTAGGTTATACTTTATCCAATAGATCATGGATCATATAAGAATCAATGAAATGGTCCTTTTTCATCACCATGAGTATCAGTGCCCATACTATGGTAATCCTTACCATGATCATTTTCCTCCTCCATTGGGGCAGCAAGGGCAGCCACAAGTCCTTCTCGTCTAATGCTCCGGATCGATCCCAAAAATCTCGTTCAGCCTAGTCTGGTGGATACTAAAGATTATGGAAAACAAATATGGTATGCATCATGTGATCTACTCGAGAAACATGATAACCTTCCTCGGAACATGGATTAAGCCGCTCCCCAAGCCACTCGTCAATCCACTCCATAGGTCGTTCTATAGGCTTCTCCACGAGCCGATGAGCCTGCGTATCATGTTGATGATAATTTTAATGCATTGGTGGTAAATAATCTTTAACAATATGATAATACCTTCCCAAATGATTTTATATCTGCTATTATTTCTTTTCTTGAATCCCTCAAGATATGACAGGTGGTGATCCCACATGATGGCAAGATGTATCTATCATGGGTGGATGATATAAGAGAAACTCAAATTTTGGGAATCATTCCTAAATACCCTTCAATGTTTAGTGTACCCTCTAAAATATTTGTCCCACTTCATCTCATGTTGTAGACCCATGTTGGGAATGTCATAATAGAAACAAGGTCTCCATGATCCGATGTTTTGTATAAACATTAGAAGGGACAACATTTTTCTAGTGAAACCAGTTACCCGTAGGGTATACAACTTGTTGGGAAGGACTGTGTGGGTAGTTTATCAACAAGTTCAACTCCAAAACATTCTTGAAAATTATTTTTGAGCACTTCAAGTGTAAGAAACTATAAAATGATCATGTTGTATAGTTTATCACCTGGTGGAAAGGCCACATGTATTCACTTGATATGTCACTAATTCTAGAGTAGCTATTTGCAATGTGTGTGGGGAATGTTGTGACTGATCTTGTCCATTCCCTCATCACACATAACTTACTAGGTGGATTTTTTTTATTTCTCTTACTATTTATAGAATCTGGATGAAGCCTTGTAGTAGGCCAAAAAGGACCGTTGATTTCCTCTACCAGCACCTGCAAGAAGAACTGTTCAAGTAGATATTGCTGCCACAGTACAGATAGAGGTCTCAGAACTGAAAGAGATTTTAGAAGTAGGTCATCACCCAGTGCAGCCATAGTAATAATAGCCTCACTGAGTGTAATATCTACATGCTTAACCTCTCCCATCACAAAATTGACACACACTTCCCCACTAAGCACTACTTCTTAGATGAGACAACTTGGCTCCATCCCCTCCTCAGGATATAGTCCCATGTTTGGGATAGGATCTAATATCTCCATAATTAGATATGAGAAAATGAATCTAATCCTTCATGGATGAAAAATTACCTAGTTATTTATTCATTTTCTTAGAGAAGGAGGTCCTAAAACTATCTTAGTGTAGTAATCCTCATGAGTCCAAGATCACTAATCATCCTAACCACTTCCCTTACCTTATAATCCTTGTACATGCCATTGCATAAAGTTATTTGTTCAATGATTATCTCCCAGAGAAAATGCACAATGGTGTAGTCACATTTGGACACATCCTGACATAGGTAACATGCACCTCTATTGATATTGGTAGTGACAGAGAAGGTTCTTGTGAATAGAAGTAGGTCTCTAACCACCAAACATAGAAGTATGATGAATGGTTTGCTCGCAGAGCATTCGCTCACACCCATGGAATCATTTAAAAATTCCTAATCTAACACAAACATCATGTAGTTATTGCACCTTCTCCAATATAATTTACTACATCCAATTCATATCTTCCATGTCTCATAAGAGAAAACTCTAATTTCGCAAGGGAATAAAATTCCCCACCAGTGTCAAATCCATCTCACACTTTTAGAGATTTCTTTCCTCTAGATGTGGGAATTGCTTCCAAAGTTTGTATATCATTGTAATGCCCCTTTAATGATGAACATGAGTATTCATTCATGAATACCATCAATATTGTATATCCCTACCCAATCCTTGATGATGGAGAATGTTGGGAAACATCCCGATCACCTCTAGTTAATATCATCGAAGAAGGTTATGAGGACATGTAAATCAACCGAATTCTGAGGGTAGTGCTTCAAGACAAGTTTTGTGTGCTAAAGAGACTAAACAATAGGTTTTTCATAAGTCTTATCAGGAAAATTCCTCTTGACCCATTCTATCATATTCACCACCCCTTCGATCTTGCTACATGACTATGATGAAAATCCATGACTACATCATGATCAGCCACGTCCTACCATGGCAAGGCCATAACCAGTAGACGATCATCCAATAGTGATTATGGTCATGTTTTATATTGATCAGTAGGATGTTTCTAGTACCAACCAAAGTAAATTTGTTTAGCCAGCAGTACCCACCATTCCTTCTTCAAAATAAAAACACTCTATGGTTAGAAATGTGTGTTTGGTGCATAAGTATGATGTGTGGAAGTACCTCAATAGCATTACTACAAGTCCCTCAATCCTCAATACCCTCTTATTATCACAAGTGATGCATGAGGTCATCACATAACCCCTATAAATTCCTCTATAGTACCAAAGAGAGGTTGTATCCGCATATAATTTTTATATTGAGGAGGTTTAATGAGCATAGTTCAAATATATCATATCATTATCCATAGAATATGAGTGCTCCCTCATGAAGGGGAACATCTAATCGATGTAATTAACTGTCCAATTCAATGATGTGGAAGTCTATAACTATTGAGTTGACATAAGTTTTGGGATCAATCTCATCCTTAACTAGACACTCTACTTGTTGGGACTCACTAAAGAAGATCTGATTCCCCCTGACCTGCATATTTTTTGTTATGATAGAACCAAGCAGAGACAATGTAATATAATCCATTTGAAAACTCAGTTTGGTGTCTTGGTAGAAAACACTAAATTCATGGTTGTCTTAGAAGATATTACCAACAATGAGATAATTGTTAGGCCCTGGCTCCATATTCATGTAGTAGTTCCCTTCTCATATCACCAATGCCTCATGTACTCCTTTGGTGGTTGTGTAGGCATGGTCTGAGGTGATGAATCTCTCTTTGCCTCATGTGAATCCTTATATATTCACAAATGCTATTACTTGATCAATTACAAGAATGTTCAAACCATTTATGTTGAGAACACGACTACTATGGACGACTCATGGATAGACAGATATGACACTATCAACCTCCAAATTCACCGGTTGGAGGCCATGACTCCAGACATGGGACACTGCTTCAGTGTTTCTATGAATAAGATGAGACGTGTCCCCTGGTACAAGGAATGTCTGAATATAACCTAGTACTCCTATACAAGATAGAATCATGTGATTCTAGAAACCCCTACCCTGGTGAAGTACAGAGATATTCACACAATGGCCTTAATTCCATTGCACATTCATCTATTTTGGAGGGTTGGATTAAGTTTCCAGAACCCAACCCAACACAACTATTTTAACATCAAGCATGGACCCTATGGTTGAAGGCCTGATGGAATAAGGTACATATATTCCATCAACAGGGTTTCTATAGGGAAATAATCTACCTGTAAGGATTTTATATCCACCTATGAGGGTACCAGTGTCCCTCCAGAATCATAAGTCTTAGAGGAACTGGCTCATCCAATTGATCACCCTACCTTAGATGATGAATAATAATTTTTATTCTCTCCTCCCACATTCAAGGATGGAGTGTACACTACCATCTATGAGTTATTTCAATTGAATCTTATCATTGAGTTAGCTCTGAGGCCAACAAATATTTGTATATCCATGCCTACAGAGGAACATTAGTTGTATGTAAATTTCCTAAAGCTGTATCGTGATGTGTTTTCCTAGAGATAGGATGAGATTCTAGGCCTAGACAATCATGTTCCCATCCAAAATCTTAGTCTCCTAGTAAATAATTACTTGTTCAAACATCCTCTAAAGAATTTGAATCATTTTCATAGTACCATGGTCAAGGAAAAAAGTTGATAAAATCACCAAATACAACTTCATAAAGTTAGTTCAGTACCCCAATTTACTATACAAAATCATAACCATTAGAAAGAATAATAGAATGATTATATTTTTTATCTACATAAGGGACCTCAATCATCATTTTCCTAAGGATAATTTTCCCCTTATGATGACCAATATATTGATCTATGCCACGACTGGGTTCTAGGATCTCAAATTTATGGATGGATACTCTGGATACAATCAGATTAGGATAGACCATGAAGATGAGGACTTAACTATCTTTAGAGAACCACAAGGGGCCTTCTTTTATTAGGAAATTCCCTTTGATTTGAAGAATGTAGGATCAACTTATCAGTGATTCATGCACCACATATTCAAATCGATCTTTAGGATGCAAGTGGAATTCAATATGGATGATTTGGTAGTCAAATACTGCCAACATCAGGACCATCTCAGAGATCTCAAGAAAGTGTTTGGATTCCTTTGTTCCTATCATCTGAAGATGAACCCCTTGAAGTGTGCCTCTGGGGTTACCTTTAAGAAATTTATATTCTTCATCATTAGACATAGAGACATTAAAACCAACTGATAGAAGACCAATACCATCAACTATATGCCTCCTATTAGAAACCTCCATTAAATTTTAGGTCTTCAAGGACACATAGCCTACATATGATGATTAATCACAAATTTTTCCAACAAGTGTATTCCCTTTTTCAGTCTCCTGAAGAAAGGTGTATTCAATTAGTTGGATGAAGTGTGATAGGATGAATTTGAGGAAATCAAGAAATATATGCTACAACCTCTGGTTCTGATGACACCCATCTTGGGGAAGCCTTGGATCCCTTATGTGACTACTCTAGAATGATCACTTACTGCATTTCCCACACAGAAGAAAGAAGAAGGAATAGAGGACAGTTTATAATATATTAGTCACATGCTCCTCGACGTATATTCCATACACTATCCTATTTTTAAGAGAATCCTAGCACTATTTTTTATAGTTTAGAAGTTGTGTAACTACCTATATCATCATGATATACAGTTGGTATCTTGTGTGGATTCACTAAATTATATCTTGAATATACCAATGTTGACAGAGTGACTGCCACACTGGGTAGTGATCCTTTAGTAGTTCAACATCATGTTCATTATATAGAAATCCATCAAGGGTTAGGTAATAGTATACTTTATGGCCACCCATACATCCCTAGGAGAGCAGTCCTTGGATTCTGATTTCCCAGTAGAGTCCATTCTCTCAGTGGGCCAAGCTATGTTGTCATGGAAGATTCATTTTTATTGTGACTCCTAGATTCCAACTATTATAAGGATCAATGATCACATGCTCAATATATAAGGCCTAAGGATTATCTTCGTCACCCCAAAATACTCTGTTATTCCCTATTCATTCATGTTTTTGAAGGGCTGCACCAAAAATGAGGTAGAGTATCAGGATCTCATTTTTTGTCTCGACCTAGCTTTTGAGATTGGTGTTACCCACCTGCACATGAAGGGGGACTCCAACATAGTCATCAAGAAGATCAGTAGTGACTTCTTCATCAAGAATCTAGGTCATGTTCTCTTTCTAGAGCGCACTCAATAGTTGATATCCTAGTACCCTTCTCATCCAGAGGTGACTAGTGTTTCTTTTTCAAATAATGGTTGAGCTGATTCTATGAACATATTAGTAGTGTCTCTTGCATTTCGTGGCCAGGATTATCAATTTATTCACGTGATTCATTGATGGGTTATCATTCCCTTCCTTCCAGATGATGATGATGGCCAGCGAGTAAACCACCTGACAATCGGTTCTTCCACATTGGGACCTCTGGATCCACCCGTAGCTGAAGAAGACTCTGATTGGATAATTCATTTCATTGAGTTTCTCCATCATGACTTTGTACTACTAGATAGATCTAAATTTAAGATAATTTATCATCACGCAGCTCAGTTCACCCTTTAGAGTGGTACCAACTTCTAAAAGACTCCTTGATGAAATGGGTTTGATGGAATTTTACATTGCTGAATTCATGAAGAAAATATCCCACATTTTTATAGGAATTTCATGTCAGGTACTGTTGTTCTCCTCAAGAAGGGTTGAAACTCTCCCACCAGATTCGAAGGATGGGCTACTTTGGGCCCACCATGGTCTATGACTATATCGAGTTCTCCAAAAGGATCCATACATGTCATATCCATGATAACTTCATGCATTGACCGCTATATCCCCTCAATACAAATAAGTATTCTTTCCTCATTGCAGTTTGGGGGATCAACATTGTGGGACAATATCCACCAGTAATATCTCACCAATGCAGCTTCATTCTAAACATGAATCATTTTGTCTCTAAGTGGGAAGAAGCAATTCCTATCAAGGAATTCTAGTCATGATCAGTAGTTGAATTTTGTATCTCCCATATCATTTATCTATTTGGAGTCTCTCTCACTATCCTCACTAACAATGGTACTGACTTCTGGGGTGTTGAGATGAAGAAGTTTTATGCTAAGTAAAAAATTTGTTCCTACCATTTTTCTCACTACCACTCACAGGAAAATCAACCGAATGAGGTGTTCAACAAAACCCTCTCAAAAAATTTATAGAATATAGTGGAACGAAAAAGTAAATTTTGATGGACAAGCTCTCCATTTCCCTTTGGGCTAATCAGACAACGACTTAGAATTTAACACATGTGACTCTATATTCCTTATTGTATGGAACAGAGGTGGTCCTACCCATTGTGATTCATTTACCATCACTCAAAATAGAAATCTATGATCATAAGAAATTAAACAAGATATTCAAGAATCGTCTTTCTAAACTAGAAGCCTTAGACGAGAAGTTGCTCTGATCCATGCACAATCTAGAGAGGCATGAGAATAAGATATCAGGTTCATTAAACAAGATGTATCGCCTCCACTCTTTCCTCCAAGGTGATACATTATTGTCTTTCTGAATTACAATGATACCAGGTGTGATTCTACCAATGTTGGAACCAAATTTGGAAGGATCGTACATCATTCGCAAGATTTATCATAATGGTGCGTACTCTTTGATAACCATGGATGGGGAGTGTGTCACTCCTCCAACCAATTCTATGTTCCTCAAAATTTACATCACATAAATAGTTCAACATCCCAAGAACATGACATTAAACTAATCATCCATTTCCAAACATCATTAATTTAAACTGTGTGTGGATTTTACATGGAAATTTTTCCGGGTTCTTAGTCCTCATTTTACCTCATTCAGGATGAGTTGTTCTTGCTGCACTGCACATGTCCCCTTTTTTGACCCCACCTTATATTCTTAGTTTCATGAATATAAATTGGAGATCCTGAAAATCCCGAGCACTTGATGGAAAACTGGGCGCATGGTCCACGCTCTAGGACCTTAAACTACCAGTTCATGTCTATAAATCATGACTATAAACTATGTAAAGGTATTTTTTGGGATCATATGGTGTATCATGGGCCTCCTTGGTCTTCATTCATGTCAGGTTATAGAAGTCTCTTGATAAAAACTTCTTCTCAAATTACCTCTACCCCAATGTCCTAACTAAATAATGATAAACTGCATAGAAACTAGCATCCTTACCGCACAATGTCAAACTTCATGGACTAGTCTTGTCATATGTCCTTAAATAATGGAACCATCATGAGGCATCTCGCCTTTTTATTAACATAAACTTTCATTAAATTACACAAAACTGAGGATCTTTAAGATTTAGTGTCTTGGAAACCAGGAACATAAAACATGAAAACAACATAAAACATTTTATTAAACACTTGAAAGGATTCTCCTTAAGTTCATACTAGGTTCATTACTGCATCTCATAACCTGGGGACATACATAAAAAGAAAGGGTGAGCAGAAGGCCCAGTAATGGAAACAAGAGAAACATTTTTCATGTGAACTTGAGTTACTTCAATAAGGTCATGAAAAGAACTTTAAGGCATGAGAAAGAAATCATGAGTCATATCATAATAAAAATAACGTTTTTCATAACATGAAGATGTGGCTACAACATTTAATATTGACAATCATTTCTGTTTCACCAAGGTCCATCCCCAAGGTGTCATTAAAAATTACCAAGGTTATTCACCAAGGCGTCGTTAAAAATAGTCATCTCTAGAGATTAAGTATTTACCCAATACATTAGATCGCTATCAGGGCGCACCCTTGACATGTCTTTATTATCATGTGATCCACATATATCATCATCAATCATTTCATAAACAACCCATAAAGCATAAAAGAAATGGGTTTCATTTCACAATCATAACGGTTTAAAACTGCTTTAAAGACCTGATCTTTATGTCACTTTAAACCCACAGAAAGGGAAAGCAGGTCTCATGTATGTAAATCCTAGAATTTAAAATAGAACAATTGGTATATATGTGAATACCCCTATAGAAGAGAGATCATTGAGTATTCACTTAATAAAATAAAATAACATTATAAAAAGAGAGAGATATTTTGAGACAGAAATCCTGCAGCATAACGGCTATGTTTCGGGGTTTTAGAAAACATTGAAAAGAGAGGGGACATGGGTAAAACATTCATAAATGACCCATAAAGAGTAGAGGGGCTGAATATGAATGATATATGAACATGGTAATGAAATTTTAAGGAAATACCATTTTAAATGAAAAACATGGAAGGAAGACAAAAATTAGATTTCTCTTATGAAAATTCGGCAGCCTAACGGCGTTACTTAAACTTCAACAAAAATTAATTGACGAGATCAAATAGGGTATCTCATCATACGAACATAAAATTTAAGTATTATAGATATATATATCATACCCAAACATAATAAAAAGGAACTTGAAGGACTTGACATGAAAGTAGAACTTTGAAAAATGAGAGGGGTGAAAGAATCCCTTAAAAATTCAGCAGCCTAACAGCGCCACTTAAACATTCTTAAAACAAATTGATGAGAGAAAGAGGGGGTGTCTCATCATATGAACATTAGAAGGGAATTAAGATGAATATAAAATAACATCCTCCAACATAATAACATGGAGCATAAAAGAAATGACATAAAAGAGATTACTTGAAAAGAAAAAGAGAGGTCGGATCCCTTACCTTAAAACGTAACTCTTAAAACTCAAAGGTTTGGAACTTGAGGGCTTGGGGTCACCTTGGGATAACTCATTGGGAGGTAAGGAGACCATAACTTTGTTGAGGATGATTTTGGATTTGAAAGGATGAGAGGATGGCTTGGTATTTATAGGGAAAGTGAGGGGACAAGGCATTAATGGTCAAGGGACACCTCATTGATGGTTTTGGTAAAACCACAGGCTTGCCTAGGGTATTTTCCCATGGTATTGGCCACTTGGGACACTTCATACCTTATATTACTATTCATAAGTTTACCATATTGATTACATACTAACACATCATTTAATGATGTCATTAATCACCTGTAACTTAAAAACTGTATTTTCACTATTCATAGAAAATTCATTTTTTTAAGAAAAATCCCCAAAAATTACCATAACATAATATCGATGCTCTGAGTTCAAAAATAAAGCCAATTTTATAAAAATATTTTTCTAAATATTTTTAATTAAATTTTAAAATAAAAAACACTATTCACCTGAAAAAACTAATACTTGACTAATAATTTATGAAACCGTTATTTACCCATTTTATTGAATCTCATTACTTAATCAAGGTGTCTAGATTATATTAAAACTTTATTTAAGTGAGATTACTAATCCATTTGGTCACATTACTAATCCTAAACGTAAAATCACTATTCATAATTTACTATTCATCAAAAATTAAGTTGATCTTATTAGACTCCAAATTCCATACTGAACACTTTTGCAGAAGACCATTTTTTGAAAATCATTACACATCATTAATTATTTAAGGTTTACATAAATATTTTAAAATATCATTTTTTTTAAAATTCATCAATAAAATAAATCCTAAAATTATTCGGACATTTGAAATTTCACAAACATCACTAAAGGAAGAAATCTCAATTTATTCATCCCAAAGGATTACACAAAGAAGATACGGTCTCGTCACATAGCCCCTTATAACACCAGCATATGACCTAAGTGTAAGGTGTGTTATGGTGAGAGAATCTGAGGGAGGCTCAGATAAAATTGCCCTAGTAGTAATCTCTGTTAACTTCAACTTCTCCCGCAGGAGTTTCTGTTCAAGCTTGACACGCTGGAGTTTGGCTTGGGCTTGGTCCAAAGCAAAACCCAAAGATGCCAACTCCTTCCTAAGCTCTGATAAGTGGGCTTCATAAGGTTTTAGTCTACTGGATGAAGCCATCGACTCCTCTTTCTGCATTAACCATTAACATCTCTATTAAATCGCTAAGAGTAAGTTAATATACTATTCAAAAAGTTAGGGTCGTTACATTCTTCCCCCCTTAAGAAATTTCGTCCCCAAAATTTTATACTTGAGGACCAGTCGAAAAGGTGAGGGTACATTTACTTCATTGTTTCCTCAGTCTCCCAAGTCGCTTCTTCATACTTATGATTCCTCTACCACACTTTCACAAGGTGGGTAGTCTTGTTTCGTAGAACCTTGTCTCTGCGGTCTAAGACCTCCACTGGCTGCTCCTCATAAGAGAGTTCATGTTCCAGTTGTACCACCTCTGGGTTCAGTACATGCGAAGGGTCAGGTATGTACTTCCACAATAGAGATACATGGAAGACATCATGAACTTGATCTAGGTTCAGTGGAAGTTCTAGACGATAGGCCACTGATCCTATGTGATCAAGGATTTCATATGGGCCAATGTACCTAGGGCTGAGATTCCCTTTCTTCCTGAATCGCATGATTCTCTTCCATGGAGAAATTTGAAGGAAGAATTTGTCGCCAACACCAAACTCCAAGTCCCTTCGACGTTTGTCAGCATAGCTCTTCTGCCGACTCTGAATAGCCTTTATGTGTTGTTGGATGGCATGAACTTGTTCTGTCATCTCTTGCACAAGATCAGGCCCAAGAAGATTTCTCTCACCAGTTTCATCCCAACAAGTAGGAGTTCTACATCGCTTTTCATATAGAGCTTCATAAGGTTCCATATGAATACTTGAATGGAAGATGTTGTTATAGGAGAACTAAAATAATGGGAGGTGTTAATACCATCCACCTTTAGATTCCATTGAGCATAATCTTAGCATGTCTTCGAGTGTCTGAATATTCCTTTCAGATTGGCCATCAGTTTGAGGATGATAGGCCGTACTAAAATTCAATTCAGTATTCAGAGCATGTTGAAGACTTCTACAGAATTTTGATGTGAATCTTGGATCACGATCAGACACGATGGATAGTGGAACCTCATGTAGCCTTACCACTTCCTTTACGTATATCTTGGCAAGTTGATCCAGAGAGAAATCTTCTCGAATAAAGATAAAATGGGCGATCTTGGTGAGACGGTCCACAATAACCCATATCGCATTGTTTCCTTTGGATGTTTTTGGGAGGCCGGTTATAGAGTCCATAGTGATATTATCCCACTTCCATACTGGTATGGGTAGCAGTTGTAATACCCCCTTAAGAAGTTGTCGTTCTGCCTTTACTCATTGACACACCAGGAACCTTGTAGTGTAATCAGCAATCTCCCTCTTCATATTATCCCACCAATAATGATCACGAAGGTCTCTATACATTTTAGTGCTTCCCGAATGTATAGAGAAAGTAGATATATGATCATCATCCATCATTTCTTTCTTTATCTATAGAATAGATGGAACACATAGTCTTGTACGAAATTTCAGTACATCTTCTTGATCAATATTGAAATCAGGGAACTTCCCATCCTTTACAGCCTCAAACATCTCCTACAGCAATGGATCTTCTTTTTGAGCCTTCTTGATCTTCTCTAGTAATGAAGGTTGAGAAATCATTTGGGATAAGGTTGATGATGTCCCTTCCCTTACAATTCCCATGTCCAGTTTTACTAGATCTTTAATCAAGGGATCTCCTAGGATCCTCATTGTTGCCAGAACAACAGGGCCTTTCCTGCTTAACGCTTCCGTGACTTTGTTTACTCTTCCAGGGTGATAATGAATTGAACAATCATATTCTCTAATAAGATCCAACCATATCCTTTGTCTCATGTTCAATTCTTTCTGCAAGAAAATATACTTTAAACTTTTGTGGTCGGTGTATATATCACATTTCTCCCCATAAAGATAGTGCCTCCATATCTTTAGATTAAAAACAACTACTGCTAGCTCTAGATCATGCGTAGTATAATTCTTCTCATGAATCTTCAACTGTCCAGATGCATAAGAAAGTACCATGTCATTTTTCATGAGGATTCACCCAAGCCCTTTCAGAGATGCATCGCTAAAAATAACGAATCCTTCTCCGATAGAGTGTAGTGTTAACACGGGTGCAGTAACCAATCTCTTCTTTAGATCTTGGAAACTTTCCTCGCATTACTTTGTCCAGATGAACTTAACCCATTTTCGAGTCAACTTGGTTAGTGGATTAGAAATCTGTGAAAAGTTTTTAACAAAGCTTCAATAATATCCTGCTAAACCAAGGAAACTACGAATCTCAGTTACTATTGTGGGTTGAGGCCACTCTTTCACAACCATTGTCTTTGTAGGGTCAATCGAGATTCCTACATTGGTTACGATGTGCCCCAAGAAAGCTACTTGTTGTAACCAAAACTCACACTTGCTGAACTTTCGAATGAGCCTCTCCTTCCACAGAGTTTTCAAAATAACCCTCAGATGATCTTCATTCTCCTCAAGACTTTTTGAATATATCAAAATATCATCAATAAAAACTACCACAAAGTTATCAAGGTAGTCCTTAAAGACTATATTCATCAAATCCATGAAAATAACAGGAGCATTAGTCAAGCCAAAGGGAATAATAGTAAACTCATAACGCCCATATCTTGATCGGAAGGTAGTCTTTGGAATATCTTCCTTCTTCACCCTCAGTTGATGATAACCAGATCGAAGGTCAATATTATAGAAGAATTGATCCCCACGAAGTTGGTCAAATAAATCATCAATTTTTGGAAGAGGGTATCTGTTCATCACTGTGATCCCATTCAGTTCTCTATAATCAATTCATAGCCGCACTGATCCATCCTTTTTCTTTACAAAGAGAACCGGTTCTCCCCAAGGAGACACACTCGGTCGGATAAACCCCTTCTCCAACAAGTCTTGGAGTTAATTATTTAACTCTTCTAGCTCCACATTTTCCATTCTATACAGGGTCTTTGATATCGGTTGAGATCCAGGTACGAGTTCAATGGAGAACTCTACCTCTATTTCTGGGGGAGGTCCAGGTAACTCCTCAGGAAATACATCCATGTATTCCTGAACAATTAGAACATCTTCTATTTGTATACTCCCTTTTCCTTCTTTATCATCACCAATTAACTCCATAAATAAAGCTATAGGAGGTGTTTCTAGATAGGGATCAGTTTGGGATATCTCTCCTTGGAAGATAATTGAAGGTCGTTAATTCAAGACTACTGAGATTTCCTTACTTCTGCATTTGATCTTAGAATTAAACATTGAGAGCTAGTCCATCCCTAATATAATGTCGAATTCCAACATGGGAATGACTACTTGATTTGCGATAAGATTGTGCTCACTAAAGTAAACACTAGAGTCTCTAAACACTGTTGATGCATGGATAATCCCACATGGAGTCCTGATTTACGACTCTACCTCAAGAAGTTTGGGGATTGATTCTATATTCTTTTCAAACTTGGAGGAAATAAAGGAATGTGTAGAACCAGAATCAAACAACGTAGTTGCTAGTTTTGAGAGGACAACAAGAGTACTTGCTACCACGTCATTCGGAGCTTCAACTTCAGTTGTTGTGATAGCAAAAGTATGACCTTGCTCTTCTGTCCTTTGCTGAGGTTGATTGTGATTCTCCTCCACTGGTCTTGGATTTGGACAGTGATTGGAAAAGTGCCCAAGTTGTCCACACTTGAAGAAATGGACTTCGGGTAGGTCCAAAACCATCTTTACTATGTAGTTAGTGTTGGGGAGTTGAGGATTTACCTCACTACTACAATTCCGAGTAATATGGAATCCTATTCCACACCTGTATCACTTGCCACATACGATCAAGTAGTTCCCCGGATGCTTCTTCCCACACTTATTGCATGTGGTAAGTTGCATTTTCTTTCCACCTCTTCCCTGATAAAAAGTCTTCTCTAAACTTGGCTCTAATGATCTCTTCTTGTCATTTGATTTATGAGACCACTATGTCTCACCAAACTCTAGCTCGACTTTCATTTCACTCCGCACGATCTCCTCGTAGCTATCGTAGTCTTGGTTGGCTAGATTCTTCCACAGATGAGGTCTCAGTCTGCCGAAAAATATGTCAACCTTCCCACTTGGATCCATGACAAAGCTGGAGGTATATCGTGAAATTCGGGTGAAGTTCATCTCATAGCTTCCAACATATTCGTTCTCCTTCTGCTTCAGCTCGAAAAACTCTTTCTCCATTATCTTTCTCATGGAACGAGGGAAATACTTATTGATGAATATTCCCCAAAACTCTTCCCACTCCATAGCTTCCATCTCTCCTATAGGCTTCGTGTTTTTGACCAGTGACCACCACTAATCAGCTTCTCCCTCTAGGCGGTAAACAGCCAGGGTGACTTTTTCTTGTTTCGAACAAAGGAGTACAGAAAAGATCTTTTCAATGGAGCTTATCCATTGTTCCGAACCCAAAGGGTTAGTAGATCAACTGAATGTTGGTGGTAGTTGACGCATAAAGGACTCAATAGAGTGTTGTTCCCTTCGTGGTGAGATCGTCCTCTCAGCTTGATTCAAGTTATTACTCATAACTTGAGTCATTTGGTTCATCATTCACATGAATGTTTCCATTCCGGCTTCCATCAGAGGGCCATCAGCACATGGTGCATTGTGGTCACCATCTTCATGGTTCCTCCTATTGCCCGCCATTTTCTAAAAGGATAAAACCTTAGTGAGAAACTTATTTTATTTATGAATCTTTTAACTAAGACTTCATTCTTAGACAATTAGATTTCTCTATAATCCTTCATAATGATTCATAAAAACTTGTGATTAACCAAACATATCCCCCCGGAGTGTCATAACCAAGAGTGCAGCAAGGCCCATTATCATGCACCAGTTCTCGTTTGAGTCAAGATCAAAGCGGTGTTTTCGGGTTTTACCCCTATGTACATCTGTTCCAGAGCCACCTCTACCTGCTCGTATCAAGACAGGGATGTATTTGTTTGATAAACCACTTACTCAATACTTACCAAAATACCAGGAAGTTTTCCTATATTTAAACTTTTCTATAGGGTTCTTCCTAAAGTTATAATATACTAATTTCCACAAATAACTAAACCATCCTTTGATACCAACTGAGGCATCCTGCCTTTTTATTAACATAAACATTCATTACGTTACACAAAACTAAGGATCTTTAAGGTTTAGTGTCTTGGAAACCAGGAACATAAAACATGAAAACAACATAAAAATTTTTCTTAAACACATGAAAGGCTTATCCTTAAGTTAATCCTAGGTTCATTACTGCATCTCATAACCCGGGGACATACATAAAAATAAAGGGTGAGCAGAAGGCCCCGTAAGGGAAACAAGAGAAACATTTTCCATGTGAACTTGAGATACTTCAATAAAGTCATGAAAAGAACTTTAAGGCATGAGAAACAAATCATGAGGAATATCATAATAAAAATAGAGTTTTTCATAACTTGAAGATGTGGCTACATCATTTAATATTGACAATCATTTCTGTTTCACCAAGTTCCATTCCCAAGGTGTCATTAAAAATTACCAAGGTTATTCACCAAGGCGTCGTTAAAAAAAGTCATCTCTAGAGATTAAGTCTTGACCCAATGCATCGGAGCGCTATCAGGGTGCACCCTTGACATATCTTTATTATCATGTGAGCCACATATATCATCATCAATAATTTCATAACCAACCAATAAAGCATAAAAGAAATGGGTTTCATTTCATAATCATAACGTTTTAAAACTGCTTTAAAGACATGATATTTATGTCACTTTAAACCCACGGAAAGGGAAAGAGGGTCTCATGTATGTAAATACTAGAATTTAAAATAGAAAAACTTGGTATATATGTGAATACCCCTATAGAAGAGATATATTTGAGTATTCACTTAATAAAATAAAAGAAATTTAGAAAAAGAGAGAGATATTTTGAGACGGAAATTCTCCAGCATAACGGCTATGTTTCGGGGTTTTAGAAAACATTGAAAAGAGGGGGGACATGGGTCAAACATTCATAAATGACCCATAAAACAGTATAGGGGGCAAATATGAAGGATATATGAACATGGTAATGAAATTTTAAGGACATAACATTTGAAATGAAAAACATGGAAGGAAGACAAAAATTAGATTTCTCTTATGAAAATTTGGCAGCCTAACGACGTCACTTAAACTTCAAAAAATATGAATTGACGAGATCAAATAGGGTATCTCATCATATGAAAATAAAAGTTCAGTATGATAGATATAGATATCATAACCTAACATAATAAAAAGGAACTTGAAATACTTAACATGAAAGTAGAACTTTGAAAAATGAGAGGGGTGAAAGAATCCCTTAAAAATTTGGCAGCATAACAACGCCACTTAAACATTCTTAAAACGAATTGATGAGAGAAAGAGGGGGTCTCTCATAATATGAACATGAAAAGGGTATTAAGATGAATATAAAAGAACATACTCCAACATAAGAACATGGAGCATAAAAGAAATGACATAAAAGAGATTACTTGAAAAGAAAGAGAGAGGTCAGATCCCTTACCTTAAAACGTAACTCTTAAAACTCAAAGGATTGGACCATGAGGGATTGGGGTCACCTTGGGATGACTCCTTGAGATGTAAGGAGACCAGAACTTAGTTGAGGATGATTTTGGAGTCGAAAGGATGAGAGGATGGATTGGTATTTATAGGGAAAGTGAGGGGACAAGATATTAATGGCCAAGGGACACCTCATTTGTGGTTTTGGAAAAACCATGGGCTTCCCATGGTATTTTCCCATGGTATTGGCCACTTGGGACACCTAATACCTTATATTACTATTCATAAGTCGACCATATCGATTACATACATAATACATCATTTAATGATGTCATTAAACACCCGTAACTTAAAAACTGTATTTTCACTATTTATCGAAAATTCATTTTTTTCAGAAAAATCCCCAAAAATTACCACAACATAATATCGATGCTCTGAGTTCAAAAATAAGGTCCATTTTATAAAAATAATTTTCTAAATTTTTTTAATTAAATTTTTAAATAAAAAACACTATTCACCTGGAAAAACTAATACATGACTAATAATTTATGAAACCATTATTTACCCATTTTATTGAATCAAATTACTTAATCAAGGTGTATAAATTATATTAAAACTTTCATTAAGTGAGATTAATAATCCATTTGGTCACATTACTAATCCTAAGCGTAAAAACACTATTCATAATTTACTATTCATCAAAAATTATGTTGATCTTATTAGACTCCAAATTCTATACCGAACACTTTTGCAGAAGACCATTTTTCGAAAATCATTACACATCATTAATTATTTAAGGTTTACATAAATATTTTAAAATATCCATTTTTTTCGAAATTCATCAATAAAATACATCCTAAAATTATCCAGACATTTGAAATTTCACAAACATCACTAAAGGAAGAAATCTCAATTTATTCATCCCAAAGGATTACACAAAGGAGCTACGGTATCGTCACATAGCCCCTTATAACACCAGCATATGACCTAAGTGTAAGGTGTGCTATGGTGAGAGAATCTGAGGGAGGCTCATATAAAATTTCCCTTGTAGTAATCTCTACTAACTTGAACTTCTCCCATAGGAGTTTCCGTTCATGCTTGACACGCTGGAGTTCGGCTTGGGCTTGGTCCAAAGCGAAGCCCAAAGATGTCACCTCCTTCCCAAGTTCTGATAAGTGGGCTTCATAAGGTTTGAGTCTACTAGATGAAGCCATCGAATCCTCTTTCTGCATTAAACATTAGCATCTCTATTAAATCGCTAAGATTAAGTTAATATACTATTCAAAAAGTTTGGGTCGTTACAGATCATCCTAGCCACACAATTATAAACTGTATATCATCCATATCCTAGTCACATGACTTCAAACTGCATAATAATTATCATCCTGACTGCATGATGAAAAACAGTACAACAACATGATCCCATCACCATAGAGGATATCACTTCCAGCATCGTACATCTACCATGAAATATTTTGAGAACTATCAATGGACTAATTCCATTCTATATATGATATGTATCAAATCATATTTTTTCCATCATAGTCCAACCACTCAAAAAACAACAAATAAAAAGAAAAATTGATTCATCCCTATGTATGGGTAAGACCTAAGATGGGAGTCAAATTTTGAGAATTATTTGTGTCTTGATTCCCATACTTATGGGATACATAGAGATTTCAAATCACAATGTATTTGGGACCACCTGAAAAATCAATTCCTAAATTTTTTCCTCAGGGCCCGTTTATGGAACGTGGTCCTCCTTAGATCATTCACGTTATTTACTCCTTTCATCTATTCAATAATTATTTCTTTAGGGATAATCTCAAAATCATCCTTGAAAAAATTTGGTTTGTCATCGAGCCTCTTAATAATTCATTCACATTGGATTTATTACTACATCGTTCTACATGTACCCATTCTGGGGAGCCTCCTCCCCTAATTCTAAACCCCAAAACCCTAAACTGGGAGCCTATAGTCAAAGAATCATGAATTTAAACTGTGTTCAGGTCACTTTTGGTACGTGTCATGTGGTGTTGAGCCTCCTTGGACTCATTCATGTTGGATTTTTCATAACACCACATTACACATGTCCACTTGATATACCTTTCTCCTTTTTCCAAACTATATGACCTTAAACTGAGATACAATGTATTCAAGGCATGATGTTAAACTAAAACCATGCCCTGAATAAGTATAGGATTCCCCATGATAATCACGGGATCCCTCAGTTCCCTCTCTAGAGAGGATTTCCCCCACTAGTTCTAGTATCCTAACACACTGTGTTCAATATTTACATTTTTCTTGATTCCCATCCTCATGGGAAACATTATGATGCCCAAAAATTTCATCTTTCATCCCAGAAGCCATTTCCTTAAAATCTTCAGCCAATTTCCCTTGATTATAGTCTAGGTAAATGACCTTAAACAATTAAAAGCATTCTTCAAGATATGTAAGTGGTATCATTCCTACTTTATCCTCATTCACCTTAGGATATTCATTTCTTATTCCACACAGATACCCTAGAAATTGACCCCTCTCTCAGTCCATACATCATTACTTTAAACTGATTCCCATCGTTGTCTAAACATTATGACTATAAAGTATGTGAAACTGGAATTAGGTTCATTTCATAAATTTTAGATATTTTTGTCTCATTCAAATATATTTTATAAATTTCATACCATGTGAACATATTTGAACACCCCATTGATTCATTGTCCCGGCATTATGACCTTAAACTATTTTCAACCCCTTTATTCACATAAATGAGACTTTAAGAAATTTTCTATTATTTGAGAAACACTACTTTAAATTAATTTCCATAGTCTAAGAGACAAAAATTTAAATTTATTAAAATATCTAGGTTTGGATTCCACCTTCCAAAATGATCCATTCAATACTCCAAGTCTTTCCTATTCCACATTTCCATCATCATTCAAATCCAAACGGTCCCCCTGACTGTGATGGTCTCATGACATTATGTCTCACCTTCCATGCTAGGCTAATACCATAATGGATCTCTGTCCACAAACAGTGAATCATATTTTTTTAACATGATCAATGGTTGATTCTGTGATTTCTCAACCCATTCATGGCCGGTGTGCTCTTGGTCTCTATGTTTTGAACTTGGTCATCAGTCGGTCCCTACTCACTAGTCTCTCCTTTATCTAGGACATGGATTTCTTAACATACCCCCTTTACACTCCCTTGTATCCTGGTGGAATTTCAACCTTTTAATCTCCTATAATTCGTGCTCCAACATGTCAAGTAGACCCCCTATACCATTCCTTATTTCCATCATTGAGCGTGACTCACATGGGATTTGGAATTTCGGTGGGGTGCATGCTGATGTGGTTGAGCCACACCTGAGTCCTTTATGGTCCAAACTCTCTAACCATAAACTAAGATCCTCACTGGGAAAGTGGGGTAGGCCCTTAGGCCTCTTGATGCCTCATTCTTATTTGGTTTATTACCCTGCTGCAGCACATATGCCTATCTTGGGAAGATTTTCTCCCTTTGTTCCATACTCCATGAAGTTAAAATAAGAGTCTCACTATGGATGTGTGTTGTAGCTTGGTTCCCATGGTCTTCATTATCTTAGATATCTATTTTTTTCCTACCCCTTGTGTGGTATGAAAGCCTATTTTGAATCATTCCCATCAGGTTTATTTCATCCATTCCTCACAAATGTATTGGGAATATACATTTCTATAGTCCATGCAATATGACTTTAAACTATTGGTCATGGTCCATGTTGTACAACCATACAAAATGTAAAATGTCTTGGTCACATTATTTTAATTCATGAGAGACATCTAGATCACATGATGATAAAATGTACCATGTATCATCTTCACCATATTATGTTAAAATGTGTTTTCATCATCCTCAGTTGTGTGATGTAAAACAGTAAGGTATCCCAGGAACTCACCAGAGTGGTCTCATCCATCAGTGTTGGTCATTAATAAAAAATTTTGCATCTTCAATTATTTCTCAATATCTAAGATGACTCTCCCCTATAATATGGGTTTTATATTTTTTTAGACCAATATGTTTATACTGGTGTGTTTTATGCTACGGTGGCTTGATTTTATGATTATTGAAATCCATTCAAACATCACTTTGTTTCCACACATCACATACCCCTTATTTGTATTCTCATCCTCTTCCATGTATAAAGGGTACCCTTAATGCTTTTTTCTCATTCCTCTTTAGATAACCTACCATCATCATCCAACATTCCCAAAGAATTTTCACAACACATCGAGATAGGATCTATGTTTAGAACATAGTCAGTGGTTGAACCTCATTTGCTTGTCCCCATTACAAGATAACGATATGGATGATGTGTTTTAAACATCATAAATAGTTATCATGATCCACCATGCCACTCACTTCATGTTCCAAATGTTGTTCATTCAGATTCAAACCTCTCATTCTCCTTTTTTCGGGTAGAATCCATCACCCATGGTGTTGTCCTGTTCATGGACTAGCGCACATTGGGTAATCATGTTGGCTGTTCCAAGATCCCTATTCCCGACCCAAAGCCTCTCTCATCCTAAATACTCTTGGTTTTTAGTCAATAATAAAAGAAATTGAGGGTCATATTGTTATCCAAAATTATCATTTAAGGTGAAAAATCATGTGGTCATCCATTGTTTCTCACACTGGGATTGGCCCACATGAGCATAGGATTGGTTGTTAGTTGTTTCAAGAATATGATTGAAATACAATTATCAAATTAGAAAAATAAATGTATCCATGAATGTAAAAGGATTAATATCAAGAAAATGAGTTTATAAATGTTAAGTTTTATCCACATACTAGAGGCTCTCACATGTTTTGGCAGAATTTCCCCTATAGCTCTACTCCATTGATGGATCGCATCAGCTCGGTCAATCTTTGGCATGTCGCTTCCGAGATTTTCTACCCTCTCCCAATATCTTATTCCTCATAATTCTACACTAGAAAAATATTATTGGCTATTTTCTATGCTCAGCCCCACTCAACCTGGATACTGGAAATTTGAGAGGTCACCTTCGTCATTTGGTTCTCAGCTTCTTCTAGCTTAATCCCTTAGTTATTTGATGACTCATTCCTGAGTTTTGAGGAACTCAGCAAGACCGCTCGGTTTCTCCTCCAACTATTGGATCTCTTGGTTGAATTCTCAAATCTTTCACAAGCTATCGAACATCTCCTAGATCTAGGAAACTTCCAGATGTTGGGTCCCCACCTATATCTTTTCATCGAGATAATCATAGACCACCTCATGGAGTCTGTGAGCATCCCCCCTCTGACACATAGATTTTGTATCCAATGATTAAGGGGGACCATATAGCTTAATAATTATGAATTCAGAGTTTGTTCGATTAAGAATTTAATGTACCTCTATTCATTGTGTTGGATGATGTGATTCTATTCATCAGCCTCAGGTTCGGAGTCATCTAGCTCCTAAGGATCTGCATAATCATACTCCAAAAAAGAAACCAAGAGGTCCACAATAGGTTTTTCCACTAGTATCATCTCAAATGAACTAGGATCCATATCATGGGGGTGAAAATATTCACTTGATTCTTCTTCAACAACCACTACCCTGTCATCTTTGGGTTATGCCCCACCAGTGGCATCACTCACAACCACAGCCACCAGTTCATCCAAAACTACCAAGGCCGGATCAGATTGGATAACAGGATCCACATGAACATGTGCATCCATAAAAATAGATCCCATGGATTATTGAGCCTCATATTATCACTAGTATTGCAGTATTTTGAGCACTACATGGGACAAAATCCCCTCAGTCATTCTAATTCGCAAATGAAAAGTGAGACTCTTCTAGAGTAAGTACTTACATGAGTTGAGTACCATTGGTTTGAGATATAGAGTCATAATAGAGAATTTCACCATATGAGAGTCTTCATAACCTATAATTTCAATGATTTCCACTAGTTATACTAGATTTGTTTAAGCAAGAACTACACAAGACCGGTAGACATTGATGTTAAATCTCTATGGAAACCCAATTATGTCAAGATAGTTCAACATTTTATCTTACCAAGAAGATGAAGAATTTATATGATAATTAATTTTGGACATTATTCTTCACTAATAGTGGGTTCCACAATAAGAATACTTGGACATGGCCCCATAGATGATGGGAAGGACATCTGGTTCTATGTTTTCCACCCCGACCTCCTTGGTTGTCCCACCAATAGTCGCCTCAATCATGATTGGCTCACCACCTACCTTGTCTCCATGTGTAGGTCCTAAATCATGATCCTCTGTACCCACTGTCACATCTTCATCCCTATAGTGGAGGCCTTTTATCAACACTTTTTTGGTTCTATTCCAGAAGATTTTTGGTAATGGGATCTATTTGGTGAATATGAGAGAACAAAGAAATATATGAGTAAGTTAAGCTTATCGAGATATATTTTGTGAAATATTAATTATATTTCAAGAACTGAATGCTCTCTCGAGGACTCCTTTAATGAGAATCTATCCCTTGGGACTCCACATATTCTTACTCTTATTCTTCTTCTTCATCATCATTGTAATCCTCAGGTGGCGTCTCCTCAAGATCTTACTCTAGACCATGAATTACCTTTACTAAGGTGTGAGGGGACTCATACTACCCCCTATGGAATGTGTAGATATACATATCCATTAGTTATGAGTGTTTCCAATGGAATATCACCCTATATACCACCTAAATGTGCTCAATGTTCTGAATCTCAATCTCATCCCACTTCAGCTTCATCTATAAATTATTTATTGTTAGTGATGTCAACAATATTCTCTAGGAATAAAAGAGGGATAGAAAGATAGAGTTAGTGAATAGTGGAAATAGATACCTCTTTTTCTTTCTAGGATCCTCTTTGAATGGCCTTAGATGTTTCTTTTTGAACCATTCTTTTTCAGGAGGGGTGTGGTAGTGGCAAGAAATTTCCACGCCATTGTTGTTCTATCTTTTTCCACCTTAAGTGCATGGATTACTTAGTGGTTAGAATAACATATTCTCTATCACTACTCTTTCTCCACACATACAATCTCAATCATCCGAATGTGTATTCATAAGATTTCTTTTAGATGATATGCCAACTAGTTTTTGACATAGCCTGTCGAAAGGTCGGCATCGACATCCATAGGTGGAAGCATGATAGTTTCTCCAAAACCTGTAGTTTTCAGTGTGACCCATAGTTTGTGGAGGATACAGGGGTTCCACTCTTCACAAACCATCATGTACACTTTATTCTCTACTATTTTAAGGAATCTGTTCTTCCTAGTGAAATGGGACATCACATACAAATCACATAGAACAACTCCATCAATACAAACCACCAACACACCAAACCAAAAACTCTATAAGTAGTGCATATTCTCCCATGAACCTCATGGGTTTTCCACTATTATACCTAATAGAGTGAAGAAGGGGTGGAAGTTGATGTTCAAATGGTTTCCAATATGGATTAAAACTCTATCATCGTGAGGAGTTAGTGGTTGAACCCCAACAATATTCAGTAGGGATGGTTGTAGACTGGTGCCTCGAGAGAGATGGAATTCGAGAAATCATACCCATCAAGATGTGATAAAATCCATACAATTAAAAAACTAGAATGACCCTCAAATTCTCCTGGGCATGTTTCCCCTTACGATGCATCCCAACATGTTGTAGAGCCTATCCAACACAGGCACTCCCATGTTAACCCTAGTGTGAGTTTCCAGAATCCCATCCATTATGGAGGTCCCTAGGGATATCTCCATTCTTTTATATCTCACCAAAAATAGACACCCACTCATGAAATTGGAAAGAAATGTGGTGTTTCTAACCATTGGGTACCAGCCTCCAACCATGTTGTGCCCCCACAACTAAAATTTTGTTGTCTCTAGAATCACCCAATATGATCCCATCATTCCCCTTTGTGATGAAAAAAAACACTACTTCCCTAGACCCCGAATTATTACCTTCTTATCCTTCCTGAGGAATAATTCAAACAAATATTGGAATGGGATTTCCTTTTAGAAGAATTTGATCTTCAACTTCTCCTTCTATGCCCCTGCAAGACTTTTTTCTATTGCATGGGTTTGTTCCCTATTCATCTAAGTATTATCTAGATAATGGAACACATCGTATTGGACTCCCTACTTAGGAATTATTCTAATGAAGTGAATGCCCCATAATGTGATACTGAATTCCCCATGGTGTAGGTGCAACATGTTCGTGTCTAGAGACCCTCAATTGAGGATCTCTGGAACCAAATCATGCTGATGATAGATATGGAACTATGATGTCCATACTCTTTCATATAGCTTTATTTTTCACATATCTCCTCCAAACTTCTCTCATGTGTATCTTACCCAATATTCACATGCCCATTCACTTGTGATGTTTCCCTAGGACATTAGGTCCCAACCCTTCTACTAATGCGTGATTTCATTCATCATGCTTCTTTGGAAGGTACTGGTATAGTGGGTAGGGAACTCCTCCCCCTCCAACTCATCTACCATGATCATCTTGGTCTTTTAATTCAATACATATATGGACATGTCCCGATAATCTTCTGTGGAATGTTCATAAACATTGATGTTTTATCACTGGAGTTTGTCTTCATGAGTGAACCATGACCATAGTGAATTGATGTTGAAGGTTTGTATGGACACTTCTTATGGTTTTCAGAAGTTCAACAATGGGATTATATCACTTATAAGATAATCTTTCTATAATTGTGTCAGCATTCCCATAGCCAATTGAGTGTCTAATATGACCCTTATGGCATGAAGTATCTGAGGGTTCCCAATCATCTCCTCTCTTTGTGAGGTAATTGTGGATTAGATATCAGTAGCATTTGTTTGATTGGAAATGCTGGTTGATCCTAGAAAACCAAATAGTAATGTGAGAAAGAAAAAATATTTAGTTCCCAAGAGGTTGTTTTTCATACAAGATCGTCTTTTAGTCACCGAAAATAACAGATTTCTCATGAAGTCCTAATCACGAAAGAATTTGAACCTATGTGAAAGAGAAACCAAAACTCCTTGTTCCACACACAAAATTAGAAATTATGCACATGAGAATGGTTTTCCTATCACATAGAATGTAAAGGTTCTATACATAATGCCCCATGCCTACTTATAGTCACAGACCTATATTTCAACATGTGCGTAAGTGACCTTATCCTCTCACTAGAAATTTTTTGCTCACCCATGGGAATCAAACTGCCTCATAAGAATTTCCATCAGAACCTGACCTTCTAGTCACCGTTTAGATCAAATGCAAAAGGGAATTTTTTGTCACATAATTCCATAAGAAGTTACAATGATCCATCTTTGTATAAACTGAAGGCACCATATGACTTAGTGAAATATCCTGAGTATACGAATGAAGTCACGTGAAATTTTTGGGTTGTGTTTGCAATATTAAACCCCCCCCCCCCATCTTCTGGGTGATCCTCTAGAATCTGAAGTGTCTCTCTTTTATGTGTAATATTAGCCTTTCACGATATCCTGAAATAATGGAAGCCTCAATGTATAAGATCTTTCAGGACAGGTTCCATATTTTTTCTCCCTTGAGTGGACCCACAGTTTCTTAACCCTCACCCAACTTAATTCGGCCTAAGTTAGTTGTGCACAAAATACCCCACTTTCACACACCATTTTCCTTGTATACAATCCAATATTACACTCAACAATTCATTATGCATGAAACTCTCCCATATTGTGCACACACCCTCTTTGATGCTCCATAGATTTTCCCTTTGTCAAAACACCAAGTCTAATCCCCTCTTGCATTAAATATACATCCCAAGTGTGAACCTCCTACACGCATCACTCTCATCTTGTGCATAATGATTTCTTGGTCCCTCACAAGGTGTCCTATATTCCATTAATGCATGTGTTTCCATAATTTTTTCTCCTCATCATAGGTATGATAATCCCCTTCGCTTCTTGGCATAGGGTCACTAACATAGACATCGCGAGTGACCACTCCTCCACACTATTCCGTCATGGAATTGTGGAATCCATCCCCCTCCTGAGGGTTGATTAGAAATGGTTATGTAAGACCAAGCTGTGAGGAGTGAGTCCATGATGTCCTAGTTTTATGATTGAAAATTTCTTAGCACCACCATCTTAAACACATGATGTCAAACTATGATCTCTCCTTATACAGAAAATTTAGGATGTTCACATTTATGAGTGACATTGAATGAGACCCTCATCGCATGGAATGAAATAATCCACATAGGATCAGAGAAGGGGTGGGAACTGGGAGCATTCTCACCTCTCTTACTCTCAATACTCCATTACTCTCCCTTTGGACATTGTCACCATGTACGCCCTGGGCAGTTTCCATGTGTTAAACCTGCGAACATTTAATATGATTCTATATTTATGAATGAAATTGAATGAGATATTCTTCACATGTAATGATATCCTCTTCATATATAAATACATATTTCCTTGAGAATCTATTATGCATAACCCCCACTGCATCTCTTGTTGACACAACTTTTGCGACATGACTGTCTCACCAATGACTTCCTCTTATTTCTCACACTGAGCATGACTAACATGTGCTTAGAGGTTAGCAGTGACCATGAAACCCATCCATATCCTCTTAATGGGAATCCCTCATGAAGTAAGCTCTAGTCCAAATCCACCTACTTGTGTTGCTTCTATGCATAAGCCCCAACCATATTAGCATGCCTCCTAGAGTAATCCAAAACTAGATGCTCTATTTTTGTGGGCCTCTTCCTAAGGTTTAAGCCCCAAATCCCCTTCTGTAACTATATGGGATTTGATTCCCAATCACTTAGGATATGTGGAAGCCCTTTTTACATCCAAACCAAACCACCAAACACTTCATTCACTCCATCCATTCCATCCACTTCACCTATAATCCTGATTTTACCCAGGTTTCCACATCCCGGTAAAGTCATGCCACTCATCTAGGACGTTCATATATGTAACCCCCATTCGAATCATCAATACTTATAGAAGCACTTGGTAAACACTTCTTCATAATCTCCACACTATCTCCTTGACTATGTGGGTTTTTATCCCTATATCTTAAAAAGGTTATATAGAATGCCTCCCTGAGGTTCAATCCCAACCAATCGTAAGCCTTCGTGTCCCCTCCTAAGGGTTACACCTCCTTGATCTACCTCCAATAGTGTCCAAATAAACTTTCAAGTGGTAATTCTTATATTTATGGTATATGCCACCCCAGGTCCTCTCTCATGGGGTGTTCATATCCATCCATCGGTAAGAATTCAATGTATTCCCTCCTATGGACACACCTCCTCGATCTGTCATATGAGGCATTCTGATCAACCAACATCTTCTCTACAAGACGTTAGACTTGTAACCACAGTCTAATAACTCTTGTTGAATATGGGATTCCTAAGGAAAAACTTAGAAGATATGCTTTTAGCATCTAATACCCCATGATTTACATGGGATGCCTCAGGTTCCATGCCCAAGATGCCTCCATGAGATGCCAACTTATGAGGAAGAATACATGTGATGGATGATCTGGCATTTCTATATGCCAGAAATTCCCAATGTGACTACTCCTATAACCAATGGTTTCTTCCCTATCAATACCCCTTGGAATATCGAGACATAAGTGTAACGTCCCAGTTCCGAATGCCCCCTAGAGGCACCCCATACCTGGTTGGTCACATGGCCTCAAGCGCATTTCCCCGAACACCAGAGGATGCCAACTAGAAGCGAGGGCCTTCGGTGTGATAGTGGGGAAACTATGCCCTAATTGGCAGAGTACAAAGACGAAGTACAAAAATACATACAACAAAGGAAGCAGTGAATACCAAACACCAGTAACAATGGAAGACTAATAAAGGAAACAACAGGAGAAGATATATATATAAATGATTCATGATACATATATGTCTGGGAAAATATCCAAACAAGTCAAAATTCTAGAATACTACAGTGCTAAACCGAAGTGCAAAAGAAAGCAGATAAACTCCTCACCATCACAAGCCATTGCTTGGCCCCATGCTCTCTAGCTCCACAACAATCAAGAACCTAAAGTCGAAGGGTGATTTCCCTTATCTATACCTAAAATAATATAATATGTTTGGGCCCAAAATCATGACCCAAATAGGGTGTGAGAAAAAATCCGATTAGGAAACCACCCGAAGATCTGTGTATAACAGTCAGTGAATATATGGCTGGTAAAAGTACAGAAAGCAGTAAATAAGAAGGTACTCAGCATCAAATAATCCACAATTCCTAGAATATAATTTACAAACAAGTAAGTAGCCACTCAAGAAAGTAGAAATATAGGTACCCCTATGGGTAGTTCTCATAGCCTAACCCCTATGGTTCAACCAACAAGTACTAGCAACCCTATGGGAGGCACACACAGTCTCACCCATCTGGTTCAGCTAAAGAATAGACTCTCTGGGGAAGCACTAAACATCAATTCCCCTTATAGTATCGTATCATATTAAAGGCGCTTTGGGGAAGCACTCAACGTCTCATTACCCCTGTGGCCCGCGTCGGGGAACTACAGACACTATGAGGAAACACTCAACGTCAATTCCCCCTGTGGTCTCACATCATATTATAAAGACACTCTGGAGAAGCCCTTACGTCCATTCTCTCTGTGGTTTACTACACTAGGTTCTCATAGCCCTGTGTAAGTCAAATAATCATAGCGCACGTATCATCCAAAGTAACCTCAAGAACTACTTGGATAGCATTCTATAGCATCTCATCATAAAATAACAACAGTCACACCATCCTATAATACTAGGCATGGGAAAAACAACAGCAGTCAAAAAAGGTAACTAGACCCAACAGTCCAGATATGAAAGAACATGTATGGAAAACACTTCTAAAGCCTAAAAATTAGCCCAAAACACAATCAAAATCCTATACTCTAGTATACAAGAAAAGAAAGAAATCAATAGGGCTATAACAGTAAACACGCAATACCCCGTACAAGGGTATTGGTGGAATTTTCACAAAATAGTCAAAGAATTTCTATAAAAGGCACAAACCACCTACATTGATGTTAAGAGATCGATATACTTGTACCACAAGGATTGAATCTCCTTAGTACATCATAGATATATGAAAACGTATAAAATTTTCAACCCATAATAACTTGTAAAATATGAGGAATTGGAAAACGATGCTCTAGGAGAAGAGAGAACTCACCGCTGCGATTCCAACGCACTAACCGGTGTTTGAATCAGAGTACAGATGGAGGTTTGGGGCTCGCTGAGGATCCATGGATACTTAGTGCTCTTGGATGAAGAAGACCTAAAATAAGTTGATTCTGGAAATTAGACGCATCCTCGGTGAGTTTAGTGAAAAAAAAATAAAGTACATGGCATGTACTTTTGGAGTACACGACGTGTACTCACCTTTTTCGTACTCTGCTTTAGGCGGCCTCCAAGTCACCCCTGCATGGCCATGTTTGTGGACATAACATGGCCAGCAAATGGCCTCTAGTGGCATCACAGTACACGGTGTGTACTTATAAAGTACACGGCATGTACTTCGAAAATTTCCAAATTTTTCTCTTCTCCTTAAAAATGACCATAAAAGGAAAACATACCTGAAAAGAAGATCAAGGTTCTTACAAACATCCCCCCTTAAAAAAATTTGTCCCCAAATTTCCCAAGTGCGGCGTAGAAGAAGAAATCTCAAACAGCTCTGGCCACTGTGCTCGCACATCGGCCTCCCTCTCCCAAGTCTCGTCATGTACCCACCAGTGCTGTCATAGCTCTCGTACCAGAGGAAAAAAAATGTCCATGGAGAACCTTTGTATTGTGATCAACAATCCAGATCAGATGCTCCTCTAACAATGAATCCACATCAAGCTCAACCTCATCGGGTTGAAGGACATGATATCGGTCTGAAAAGTAACATCGGAGATCAGAAACGTGAAAAACGTCATGCATATCCCGATACCTCTGAGGTAATTACAACCGATAGGCAACCGGCCCAACTCTCTCCAACACCTCAAATGGTCCGACGTACCTCGGTGAAAGCTTACCCTATCTCCTAACCCTCCTATGCCCCAACCTCAGTGTGAAATGTAGGAAAACTTGATCCCCAACCTCGAACTCCAGAGGTTGTCTCCGCTGATCAGCATACAACTTCTTTCAAGACTGTACAGTAGCCATCCTCTTCTGAATCAACTTTATCTGCTCTATGGTCTCCTGAACAAGATGAGGTCCCAGAAAAGCTGACTCTCTTGCCTCTAGCCAACATAAGGGTGATCGTCATAGCCTACCGTACAAATCCTCATAAGGTACCATATGAATAGTTGCATGAAAACTATTATTGTAGGAAAACTCCACAAGAGGTAAATGATTTTCCCAAGAACCTCCAAAATCTAGAATGCATGCTCAGAGCATGTCCTCAAGCACCTAAATCGTATGCTTGGACTGACCATCTGTCTGGGGATGGTATGTTGTACTCAAAAGTACCTATGCACCCAAAGCCTTATGAATCCCCTACCATACCCGAGAAGTAAAACGTGCATTCGTTTCTGAAACAATGGAGCATGTAACTCCATGCAGATATGCAATCTCTCGGATTTACAACCACCCCAGCTCATCAACACTGAAGAACTCCTTGATTGGAATGAAGTGAGGAACCTTCGTAAGTCTGTCAATGATGACCCATACAGCATCATTCCCAAGAGGTGATCTCGTTAATCCTGTCATGAATTCCATCGCGATGTTGTTCCACTTCCACTCAAGAATGGGTAACTGCTATAAAATACCTGCAGGTCTCTGAGGTTCCGCCTTCACCTGCTGACAAGTAGAACATCTCATGATGAAACCAGAAACATCACTCTTTATACCTAGCCACCAATACTGGCGATGAAGATCGTGATACATCTTGGTGACACCAGGATGAACTTCCCAAATAGAGGAATGAAAATCCAGAATTAGCTCCTGGTGTATATCTGCTGGCACCCATACGCGTCGCTGGAAATGCAAGATCTCATCATTGCCTATGGTACATCCAGGAATAGGGTCCTCTTCTAACACACTCTCCCTTAGGACTAGGCCTTCAGAATATGAGAGTTGGATCATTCGTACATGATCAATAAGTGTAGAGGTAATAGCTACAGAAGATAGAAAAGTCTTCCCCTATCTTTCGTGCACCTCCAGATGCATCTCAGAGAACGGATCCATAAGTTGTCACTCAATGCTATCCTCTTGAACTACCTATAAATGAGTCCTCCTTCTCAATGCATCATCCACAACATTTCCTTTACCAGGCGTATAGGCAAGCTCAAATTCAAAGGACTGTAGGTACTCAACCTACCTCCGTTGTCTCAAATTCAAATCAAGCTGAGTGAAAATGTACCTGAGTCTTTTTTGGTCGGTGAAAACTACAAAATACTCTCCTAGAAGATAATCTCTCCATGATTTCAGGCACGAACAGTAGCTTCCAACCCCAAATCATGTGTTGGGTAGTTCCTCTCATGTGGCCTAAAATTCCGAGACCCGTAAACAAAAACTCCATCTCCCTGCATAAGCACAGCTCCCATCCTGACACCTGATGCATCATAGTAGACAGTGTATCTCTTTCCGGGATCTGGAAATACTAGTATTAGTGTTTAAGTAAACCTCCCTTTTAACTCCGGAAAGGCTGACTCACATAAATCTGACCATAAAAACATTTCACCCTTTTTAGTCAGACCTATCAATGGTGATGCTAAGCGTGAAAAGTCCTGTATGAAGCATCTGTAGTATCTAGACAGCCCTAGAAAACTCTTCACCTCCATGACATTCTTCGGTTACTCCTAAGAAACTACTTCTATCACATTCTTTGGGTCCACTGATACTCCTGTCTCTGAGATAACATGGCCTAAAAAGTGAATCTGGTCCATCCAAAAGTGGAATTTTGAGAGCTTAGCATATAATTGATGCTCTCTCAGTGTACTCAGAATGATCTCAATGTGTGTGGCATGGTCATGTTGAGTGTGAGAGTGCACCAAGATATCTTCCATGAAGACCACCATGAAAGAGTCTGAGTATGTATGGAACACTCGGTTCATCAGTGCCATGAAAACTACAGGCACGTTCGTGAGTCCGAATGGCATAACCGTATACTCTTATAGACCATACCTTCTCCTGAAGACTGTAAGAGGTATATTTGATGGTCTAACATGAAACTGATGATAACCAGACTTAAATTAGATCTTTGAGAACACTCGGGCTCCTTGAAGCTGATCAAAGAGATCACCAATCCTAGGTAAGGGATATCGGTTCTTGACTGTCAACTGGTTAAACATCCGATAATCCACACAAATCCTGAGGGTACTGTCTAACTTCTTCACAAACAGAACAGGCGAACCCCAGGGAGAAGTATTGGGTCGGATTAAACCCTTTGCCTGCAACTCCTCCAACTGCTTCTTGAGATCCCGCAATTCAGGTGTAGCCATCCTATAAGGAGTAATGGACACGGGTTCCACTCTTAGCAAGAGATCAATAGAAAATTCTACCTCACTCTCTGGAGGGAAACCTGAAAAGTCTTCTAGAAATTCATATCTGAAATGATTCACCACTGGAGGAAAGTATAACTATGAAGACCCCTGGTCATCCAGATAAATACTAGAAATCTGGGCTGAACTCCTCCCAACCCATGATGCTCTAGACCCACTCTGCTCACCCGTACATCCCACTTGACCTTATGAAGAAAAGATCTACCCTCTGGTGATATGAAACTCACTCTGTGGTGATAACAGTCGAAGAATGCTTGGAAGGGAACTATCCAGTCCATTCCGAGAATGACATCATATCCTTTCATCTCTAGGACATAGAGATCCCATAGAAAGTGATACCCAACCACCTCTAGAGGGAACTCATTACACTAACATACACTGGTCGTCCTCTTCCCCAACGGTGTGTCTAGAGTCAAAGTATCGGTAGAGGAAAATATGCAGAGCCCAAGGCTCCCCAAAATAGAAATAGATATAAAGCTATGTAAATCCGCTATATCGAAAAGAGCAGAAGATAAAACTGAGGCTACTAAGATCGTACCTCAAACTGTAGAGGGTTTGGGATCGTGCTCCGGCTGGGTCTGCTCTACTGCAAAGGTCTGACCTACTCCACGGCCATGTGACCCTTCCTGACCACTCTGAGTCGATCCACTCTACTGTCACTGAAAGACTGGTAATTGACCACCCCTTCCATGACCTCCACCTCATCCTGAATGGCCGGAAGAACTCTAGTCCCCATACTGGTGAGAAACTGGTGGCGTTACTCCTGAACGAGGAGTCATGGATGAACCCTTGTCACCAGCTATTGGTGAAAAAACCTGACAGAAGCGCTGAAGGTGACCCATCTTGCTGCAAGATCATCACTCCCTTGGGTCTCTCTAGCACTGCGTCCTTGTATTCCCAACCCTTCCACACTTGTAGCGTACCACATGGCTACATGAAGATGTGTCTCGCTGCCTCAGATCACTGCACATAGACTCCCTACGGTGCTTCCTGCTGTCATCTGGGGAAGCACTAACTCTAGAAGCGGAATAGCCCTGGCTCTCAGATCTGGAATCTCTTAGATTGCGCTCTGTAATTAGTTCCTGGTTGACGATGGAAGCGATGGAAGTCAGCCTGAAGATATTCACCTGTGATAATATCTCCCGTCTAATACCATCCTCAAACTTCCTTTCCAAGAACAACCCATCTCCGCCCTAGTGGGTTGTAAAACGCTGAAGCTCGGTGAAACATGAGTAATACTCCATGACAAAAAGAGTACCCTACTCCAGAATCAGGAACTCCCAAGCTCGGTCGGCCCTCAGGGTCTCCGGATAGAAGTAGTCATAAAAGACACGTTGAAACTCCTACCATGCCATAACCTGCTGATGACCCGCCTGTGAGATCACGTTCCAACACCTCTTGGTAGATTCTCATAGCATGTAGGTAGTGAGCTTGACCCGCCTTTCTGGAGGCGTCTCCAAATGCTCAATGATCGTCATCATGGCTTCTAGCCATGACTCTGTAGCCTGAGGTCCTATTTCCCTTGAGAAGGTTGGAGGATGTTGCTGCTAGAAAACCCACGTCTAGTCTGCTGTAGTCGAGGCAGGAGGCGGTGATCCCTAGAAGGTCTACATTATCCTCAAAAAGCCCTCTCTAAACTGATAATTAGCTCCTATGTCATGTATAACGGCTGGTGCCAAGACTTTCACGATAGGAGGATCTTCTAGAAGTCCCTGATCAGCCATATCTGGCGTCTATTCACCGCCTGGAAACTGGCATACAAACGAAGGATGTCTCGGTGCCATGACTCTGCAAGGTCAAACACACACCTTAGATCAACATTAACAAGGACTAAGAACTAGGAGTGAAATAAGGGAACAGGAGAAAGAAATCATTCAAGTTTTACAAAACATGACTACACAACGTGTATAAAGACTACACAGTGTGTTCCCATAAGTCATTTAAATGGGCATGTACTTCAATTTAAACTAGTAATGTAACACCCCAAACACAGAGCGTGTTATCCTAACACACTTTGTGTACCTGAATCCTCTTCCCCTGCCCGAGTCCTTCTACACAGCTAATCCACACATCTCTCCCAAGACAAGACTACACAGCGTGTTCTCAGCAAACACGGCATGTACTAGACAAGCTTCACCGGGACAGTGTTGTTACTGACACGGAATGTGTAACCAGTTCACACTACATAGAGTGTTCTAGAAGGACCCGGCGTGTACAAAGAAATCCCAACAAACTGTGTGGTTATCTACATGGTCGGCGACACGACTGACACTACACGGCATGTTCCAGGCGGACACGACATGTATGAGAAAGGATGAAATCGACCCGTGTTGTTCGTGACACGGTCGGGTACTAGGGTAAGACTACACGGCATGTTCAAGGTGGACACGGTCTGTATAAGAAGAGACTCCACCGACGGTGTTGTTAACGACATGACCAGACTCCTAGGATTACACTACATGGCGTGCACAACTGGTACACGGCGTGTTCCCAAGAGATTTTCCCTATCCTGTGTCTCTGCCCACACGGCATGTGACATAGTTAGATAATACATGGCATGTACATAAAGTACACATCATGTACTTAAGAAAAATAGTTTTTTCCCGAACAAAAGAACACATAGCATGTAGTCAAAACTACACGGTGTGTATTCTAGGTTTTTCCAGATAGTAAGCCTCTGAAAATACTCTGGAGCCCAGAAAATACTGAAACGAACACTAAAAGTGACAAATTATGATCTGTGAGGGCCCATACTCCTCACGAATCAAAGTTTGGAATCTTTAACAAGTTACAAACAAGGTAAACAAGTCCATGATCTACCAAATTCGGGTCTATAAGGGCCCATAACACCTCAAGAACCAAAATTTGGCATTCATTCAGGTAAAACCTTCCATAAAAAATTCTCTAACAAGAAGAAGATATTTTTATCAAGGCATCTATATCAAGAACATGCATATTTTATACAACATCTATCACAACAACATGCAATCGCTAATGCATCATAGATGACATGGCAAGAATGCATGGCATGTAATTTCTAGCAAGTTCCTATATGATGCATGAGATGGAATACCCTCATCTCATCGGGTTGCGATAGAAATAGAACCTCAATAACATCAATGGTAACAGCACAAAACATGTGAATCACTCAAGGTGAAATCAAATCAACTGTAATAATTGAAAAACCCAAAAAATTATAATTAAACAAGGTAGATTCGATTTTCCCTATACACGGGTTAGCTACTCCCAGGAACAACTTATTACCAAGTACCTATTTCGTGATATACATGGATAAAGGCTCCAAAAATTAAATCAAGAGAAAAGATTTCCTCTAATACCACTTTGTAACATCCCAGTTCTGGAAGCCACCCAGAGGCGCCCCATGCCCGGTTGGTCACATGGCCTCAAAAACATTTCCCCGAACGCTAGAGGCTGCTAACTAGCAGCGAGGGCCTTGGGTGTGATTGTGGGGAAACTATGCCCTCATTGGAAAAGCACACAGCGGAAGTACACAAATACATACAACAACAGAAGTAGTAAATACCAAACAACAGTAATAGCAGAATACTGATAAAGGAAACAACTAGAGCAGATATATATATATATATATATATAAATGATGCATGATGCATATATGTATAGGAAAACATCCAAACAAGTCAAAATGATGGAATACAAAAGTTCTAAACCAAACTGAAAAAGAAAGCGGATAAACTCCTTAGCATCGCAAGCCATATCTTGGTCCCATGCTCTCCTGCTCCACAATAATCAAGAACCTGAAGTCGAAGGGTGTTTTCCATTATTTATACCCTCAACAATATAATCTGTTTGGTCCTAAAAGCATGACCCAAACAGGGTGTGAGGCAAAATTCCAATATGCAACCACCCAAAGATCTGTGCCTAATACTCTGTGAATATATGGCAGGTAAAATTACAGAAAGCAGTAAACATGAAAATACTCAACAGTAAACAATCCACAGTTCCTAGCATATAATTTACAAATAAGAAAGTATCCACTAAAGTAAGTAGAACAAACAGGTAACCATATGGGTAGTTCTCATAGCCTAACCCCTATAGTTTAACCAACATGTACTAGAAACCCTCTAGGATGTACACACAGTATCACCCCTCTGGTTCAGCTGAAGAATAGACTCTCTAGGAAAGCACTCATCGTCAATTCCCCCTATAGTCTCGTATCGTACTAAAGGTGCTCTGGGGAAGCACTAAATGTCTCATTCTCCTTGTGGCCCATGTTGAAGAGCTATAGACACTTTGAGAAAGCACTCAACGTGAATTCCCCCTATGGTCTTACATCGTATTATAAAGACACTCTGGAGAAGCCCTTATGTCCATTCTCCCTATGGTCTACTACACTAGGTTCTCACGGCCCTGTATAAGTCAAATAATAATAGTGCATGTATCCTGAAAAGTAACCTCAAGAAATACTTGGATAGTATTATACAATATCTCAGCAAGAAATAACAACAGTCACACCATCCTACAATACTAGGCATGGGAAAAACAACATCAGTCAAAAAGGTAACTAGACCCAATGGTCTAGATAGGTAAGAACATGCATGGGAAACACTTCCAAAGCCTAAAAATTATCCCAAAAAAAAATAAAAAAGCCTCTACTCTAGTATACAAGAAAATTAGGCAATCAATAGGGCTAAAATGGTAAACACGCAATACCCCATTCAAGAGTATTGGTGGAATTTTCCCAAAATACTCAAAGACTTTCTACAGAAAGGCACAAAACACCTACCTTGATGTTAGGAGATATATATACTTGAACCATTAGACTTGAATCTCTTTATAATATCGTAGATCTATGAAAATGTATAAAACATTCAACCAACGATAACTTGGAAAAGAGGAGGAATTGTAAAACGATGCTCTAGGAAAAGATAGAACTCACTGTTGTGATTCCAACGCACTTACTGATGTTCGAATCGGAGGACAGATGGAGGTTTGGGGGCTTGCCAAAGATCTGCGGCTTCTCGGTGCTCTTGGACGAAGACGACCTAAAACAAGTTGATTCTGGAAATTAGACGCGACCCCGGTGCATTTAATGAAAAAAAGTACATTGTGTGTACTTTTGGAGTAAACTGTGTGTACTCACCTTTTCCGTACTCCGCTTTAGGTAGCCTCCAAGTCACCCCTACATGGTCGTGTGTGTGGCCATGACACGGCCAGAACATGGCCTCTAGCAGCATCGCAGTACACAGCATGTACTTATAAAGTACATGGTGTGTACTTCGAAAATTTCAATATTTTTCTCTTTTCCTCAAAAACAATCAGAAAAGGAAAACATACCTCAAAAGAAGATTTGGGTTCTTATAAGATGTTTCATAATTAACTGGCATCCATATAAAGAGGGAATCTGGAATTTTTTTCATGAATATAATTAACTATATGAGGGAGATCTGTACCATGTGATGAATTCCAAGAGGAATCCATGGATGGAGGAATCGACATACCATCATCCCATTTCAATCAAGTAGCAGTCATCATCGATGAAAGTGATGAATGTCTCTCGCCATTGGAAAATGGGAATGTGGGGTATTAATGCATGTCAACGCATGCAACCAGGTATGGGAACACAATGAGGCACCCCAGTGAAAGCATTGGAAAGAATATATTATTCACAATTCGATGAATAAATATCCTTTTAATTTATGTGATCAATAAACGTGATTAAAGTTATTCCTTGGTATTGAAAATAATATTTATTACATTAATTAAATTGAAATAGAATTTAATTAAGATAAACAAAAACACTTAGTGTGTGAACCTATAAGATTATTTCTCATTTTCATTAGGTTGGCTTGCCTAACACCCATGTTTATTGTATAAAAATGGGTTAATGCACACAAGAGAAAAAAAAATAACGTTAAAATGATGAAAACCACATATGAATGCCCTCTATGTAATATAATCATTTTTTAAAAATATATCATCAATTTTTTTTCACATTTGTGTCCCCAAATAATATTCTTGATACGTATTTCTTTGACTGTCTAGAATAAACACATTGTTACACCATTGAAATTGAATTTAGGTAGAGGTTTCTAATCCTATAAAAATGATGAGATATCAGCTTCCATAAAGGAATAAGAGATAAATCCTTCTTGAACTGATCCATTAATGATATTTCAATTGTGACACACACAAAATACCCTAAGTCACAACAAACATATTTCATCATGAATTTCATTATAAAATCTAATTGTGAGAGTAGTGACTAGAATTAATGATAATATTTTAGTCTAAAGACCTTTACATATGCTTACAGTTCGGAATATCTGATGACACCAAAACTTTCATAATTCCTACTAGCAAGAATTTTCTCATAATCTATGATCTTTGAGATTATAAAGTGACAACTTCATGAAACGAAGCCTCATCCGCTTATGGGTACTCACACCTGATGGTATAAATATTTTGTTCCCCATAATAGTATATTATCCAACCATAGAACTATATTAAGAATATTTTCATATTATTTCAATGTTCTCATCATAGTGGAGAACTGTTATGACCTTAACAATGAAACAAAATACTCAAGGATATTGTTAGATTAAATCCATGTGGAACAGTGAAAAATATGTAATAATATGTTTAATTAGTAATCAATACAACTAATAAACCTATAATAAAAGTATAAACAGTTTTTCTTGGGATACCAACTCCAACAATACATGCTTTGATTTGACTACTTTGATGTATATGAAATGCTTTGAAACTATTTTACCTATATTGTTTTGGTCTATAGAAAATGGGGGGAAATGTTTTACTATGATTTTGATATAAAAACTATTTAACTATTAATCATTCCATATTTTCTTTAAATTTAATCATTTTTATATTTTTTATGGAGAGTTGATATGGAACACTAGGGTGGGATCCTACTAAGCCTATTTATCTCACACCCTACAAACACCTTTAGCAGTGCATAGACCTTTGTATGCCTTTATATACATTGAAAAGAATAGATCCAAAGTGTGGCTGTGAGGTTTCATTCCACAATGTATGGGTAGCTGGTGGTGAGATTTTTGGATTTTTCCCATACTATCACATTGATTAATTATTCCAGTTCTAGTCATCCTTTTATAATAGACTTATACCTTAGATATTATTTAGCCACATTTGAGATTTATTTCTTCTGTTGTTTAATTTTTTGATATGACATATATTTTTTAGTTTACCCTTCCATTTTTTCTGACCTTAATGGATGAATGAATATATATATATATATATATATATATATATATCTGTGTGTGAGTCATGTTTTCTGCATTAGTTTAGGAGAAATTTTTCCCTCTAGTTGTTGTTGATGCATGGGTGCAAGTCACTAGCTTGTGGGGATCGGGAATGACCTTCAATAATGTGATAGTTCAGGTCGGGTACTAGTTTTAGTGGGTATCTAGGTCGGGTTTGTCAAAATTTGATATCATAGGTTCAGGTTGTTCTCTATTTTTGGAAATTGGTAGATTAGAAATATAATATCCAGAACATTAGAGGTAGGTTTTGGTGTGTTCCTAGCTATTTCTTACTGTGAAGAGACTCAAGTTACCATGGGATGTTGGAATGTGTGTCTCATGTTTTGAGTTATAGATCTTAATCGAATATTTTCTTATGGTTTTTTGTATTAAAATGAGATTATGTTTTTGTCTTATCATTTATTCTATTTCAGTTCATAGTGATATGCATTTGAGATATCTTCTATAGGTTCTTTGGGTGGTTGCAGCAGATGCTCTTCAAGGGAATCCGCCTCTTGATCAGAATCATGTCAAGCACTACTATAAAATAAGTATTTAATAGAGCTATCCTTTATTATCACTATAAAAAATCCTTGATTAAGGTAACCATTATCAATGCTAAGACTTGCATTGATAAAGGGTACCATTTATCAACGCTTTTTTTCTAGCACTGATAAAAGGCACCCATTATCAACACATATATTTTTTCACACATAAAAGGCAACCATTAGCATCAAATATTTTTTAGCGCTAATAAAGGGTGGGCTTTATCAGCACTATATGTTTATCATTGATAAAGGAACCCCTTTATTAGTGCTTCATTTTTAGCACCCATAAATGAATCCATGATCATTGATTTTTTAGCACTGATAAAAGTATGAATATAATGAAATAATGAAATAAATAAAAAATAAAAATGCTTTTATTAAAAAATTGTTAATAAAATATTTATTGATAAAAAAGAATAAATTTATTCAATTGTATATAAATTATAAATAGTGTATATTAAATATATAGATATATGTAAAATAAAAATTAAACAAATAAAAATTAAAAATAAGTAAATTGAGAAAAATATTAAACATTTTATTAATTAAAATTTTTTGATAATGATAATAAATAGTATATATTAAATATATAGATATATATGAATATATATAAATATGATTTATATAATACACAATCTTATTTATGCTTTACATTAAATATTAATATATTTAGTGAATAGTGGTTTATAATTAAAAATTTATATTAATTAAAAATACTAGCAATTGCATCGAGTAATGGACATAATTGAAATTCGTTATATTTTTCAATTTAACATAGATCAAATGTATTATATTGATTTCACATATACCTAATTAATGCATTTTTATTTATATACGCACACACGCAAATATTTGTTTTGAGAAATTAGTCAATTTATATTATTTATTCTGTATATATATTTATTTACTACGTTTAAATATTTTAAATATGTATTCATATTTATTTAAAAATATATCAATTTTTATGATTTATATTAATAAAAATTATCCAAATTTACTATATTATACTCATTTTTAATTAATTGATTTAATTCATTTTTAACATGCATGTACTAACGATTAAATATTCGTTAATAATGTTAATAATAAATTTGTAAAAAAATATTTACAAATAAATATATTTATAAATTTTTATTTAAAATTTTTATAGATTTACATTTATAAATAAATAATTACTATTTGATTATAAAGTATTTATATAATTATAAATTAATAATTCTAAAATTTTAATAAAATTTTTAAAATAATTAATATATTTACTATATATATAATTATATACATATATATAATGAAATACATGTTATTTTTTAAAAAAATATATACATAATGATAAATAAATAATTATATATTCAAATAATTATAGAATTATTATTTTATAAAAATTATTATTATAAGTATTAGAATTATATATAATATTATACTTTTATAAAAAATATTTTTAAAAAAAATATTATATGTATTTATCAACGCTAAAAAACTGATAAAATCAATCATTATCATCACTAAAAATTTATCATTGATAATGATTCATTTTATCAGCGCTTATTAACTTAGCAATGATAAAAGGTATCTTTATCAGTTCTTTTTTTTGGAGGCACTGATAAAAGTGTCATGGTCTATTTTAAGAACCCTAACCATTGTGAACCATTTTTTGATATTTGAAGCTCTTTGTGGAAGAAATTTTTTTTCAGTGCTCCTCATTATAAAATCCAAGCATGAATCTAGGGTATAATGAAAGATTCGACAATTCCAAGGATCAAATCCAAGGCTTGGGCTATTCAAGGGCTGAACAAATCCAAGGCTTGGAAAAAATTCAGGTTTTTCAATATCTCTAATTTACTTTGATTATTCAATGAACCTTATCATCCCACATCCATGTATCCCAACATGTCCAGTTTCACTATCCTATAATAAAACAACCCAAAATTCATTTTTTTTTATTTTTAATGAGTATTGAGCTTCTTGAATAAGGCTTTATTGTTTGGATTAAAACAAATTATAGAACATTTACCCTTAAAATAAATATTTGAATTTGGTTTGATATCAATGTTATTTTATTCTTTGTTTTTATCATGTAAATTTCAATGAAAAATAAAAATGCATATAAGTGGACCCAAAAGAAGCTTTCTCAGAATGGTTTATGTCGAAGGAATAAATAAAATATAATCCATTTTTTATCAATAGGTTATAAATTTGAGTCTTTCTCAATGGTTTGGTTTTTCCATCCTCATTCTTTTAAGTGCTAAATTTCCTACTTTCATCTTACTGGTATGCTTCACACAAATATCTATGAGTGAGAGTATGTTTTTCTAGTGAGTTTATCTAAATAGAATAAGAAGAAGAAATATTCTGAAATCATGTAAGGGAGGTTATCAATTTTATTTTTATGTTTTGATTGTAATATTAAAGAAATTTATTTTTATTTTATGGATTTATTTTAAAGATGATAATTTTTTAGAATTATAATTTTTGAAATAGATTAATTTTGTATTTATTTTAACTTGATTTTTTTATTCAAAAGTGAATTTAATATCTTTTTTAAAATTTTTATTCCAATAATTTTTTTTATAAAATTTATATTTCATTAAAATTGTAATAATTATATTTGATTAGTTATTTATTTAAATTACAATATTGTAATTTATTATTTTTACATTATGTAAAGATTTATATTTTCAACAAAAAATAAAATATCATATAGATATATGTATATAATGTAGATATATGTATATAAAATTAATTTCAAGATATTTGAATTTTTAAATCATGTTTTATATTCATTCAAGTATTTCTATTTTTATAATATAATATAAAACAATAATAAGGTCTTTCTTGTTATTGTTATGTTGGTTTTATTTTTTCTAAATATAATTTTATATTTCAAAAAAGAAAAGTTATTATTTTATGCCTCTATAATAAATAAATGTAATTATCAATTTATGTTTATTATTGATAGTAAGTTTTAAATAAGTAAAACTATCAGGTCTTGTGTGTAAAGTTCATATAAAATCACGAATGCAATTTTTAATATAATATATGGTCAACATCTTAACTCATGACATAACATGCATGCACGAGTTTTATTATTCATGTGAATGTATGTGTTTTGACTGAATCATCTCTTTATGCCATCATATTATTATGCATTCATAGGTTTTATTATTCTTGTTGTTGTGAGGTATAATATGCTCCTAATATCTATATTCCATGATATCTACCTCTTTACAATCATCAAATTTTAAAAAAATCATCCACATAATCATCGGTGTTGGCATTGGTTTGGAATATTCTATTAAAAATCACTTGGAAACCTCTTTTTTATATTTGGATTGAGAAATTAATGTGCTATGATTTTCTTAATTAGCCTATAAACCATGGAAAATGATTCACCAAACATAGGCATCTTGATATTTTACCTCTTATAATCCATAAAAATAGTACACTGTGTTTTGTCCAATACTTAAATATTTTGTATAAAATATATATGAGTACCAAAATCCTTTGATCATTCTGCCTCTTGGTGTAGAGGGTGTGCTCAACTCTACCTCAATAAAAATCCAACTTTCTTAGGTATTGATCCAACCTTAAATATTAGGTCCTTAGTTATTTAGTTATCTTATAGAAATAATTCTTTAACTGGTACACATTTCTCTCATTTTTATCCATAATAAACCCATATGATTTCTCAATGTAAAATCCCCCCGTAGGAACTCCATTGGGGAACACATATTTAACATCCATTTGGTATAATTTTAACTCTATTTTCACTAAAATAGAAGAAATAATTAAAATAGATTCTAACTAGGCTATGATAGAGTAGATTTATTATAAATATAAATTCATCTGATCTAATAGTTGTTATTTCACTCTATCCATTCATTGTTTGGATCCACTTTCCCCTAGTCAATGAGTTTATTACTGAACACCCACTTGGTTCTGATAACATTTTTATCCTCTAACCTTTGAAAAGTTTCTCATGCCACGTGTTTATTTTTTGGATGAAGATCCTCATGCATAGACTTGATCCAATTATCATCATTTTCATGCATCTCCAAATAATTTAGGATCTAATTGAAAAAATGAGTTTTTTTAGACTTTATCCTTCATGTTTTCACAAAAAATGTTCAATAACCAATGATATTTTATTCATTAATTTCATCGTTTCTTGTATTTCTTGTAGTTGATAATCCATCTTCATTTTTTCACCATCAATGTTTTATTTTGATTCTACCTCATCCTTGTGTTCCCCCACATATATAACTCAATTCAATATTAATTTCCTATGATGTTTTATAATTACTCTAATTATTAACAATATCCTCATTCTAATTAGTAATAAATATCTATCAATTGTATCTTTTCATCATAAAAACATCTCAACCCTCCCCATTTAATTCATTATTTAATTGTCTCATTATCTAATATGATCAAATTTTCACTACCACAAATCAATTTTCTCTTTCAATAATGTTTTCACTGTAAAATCATTATCAATAGAATTAATGTATTGTTTAATATTAACATTTAATTTATTTATTAATAGTATTATTCATATAATAATTGTTTTCTTGTACAAGTAGATTCTTTTTTTAGTTGGGGTAGTTTGTTCGAAGCTGGTCATGCTTTTGAGGGATTAAACTTCGAGCTTATAACTTAGATAATGAAAATAAATAAATACATATTGAATGAATACAACCATCAAGAAAAGGTAATTCCTACTACTAATTCAATCAATTTTTCATCATTTTATCTAATACATATAAGTTAATTTCTTTATCATTTTTATCAAATAATAATTTAGATTTTTTCACATATATTTTGTGAAGTAAAATTCTCCATTCAACTATTTAAAATAAGCCACAAAATATATAAAATGATTCTTTCTTCCAATGTATCCACTTTTTTATTTTAATTACTTATCATTATTGAACATCCAATACTGTATATTTATTCAATATTATTATTTGAGAATCCTTTCTTATTATTCAAAACCATAAGATAACAGGAAGCTCATATACCTATTGTGGTGAATTCTTGTGATATAATGGGCACATAAACTTCTTATCCTTTTTTTAATTTCTATAATGGCGATGGTTTTTCATCTAAGAACATCAATTCTATACTATGTGTTAGAAGTTCAACATAAAAATACAATTGAATTATTCTAAAAATGGAAGTTAGTATTGTTTTGAGACTTTGGGATGTTTATAAATCATCCAAACCTCGATATGACATACAGTAAGATGGGTATGACCCCAAGTGATTCTTTTTATTTAAAATTGAAATTATTTTTTTAAAAAAAGAAAACTAACATAAAAAACTTATAAAACATATTTTTATTGTCTTTATTCTTTAGATAAATCATCCATAAGTCATTATAATTTAGATAAATCATCCATATGTCATTTGATAAATGTAGGAATCAACCTCACTTCAATTCGATGCACAGTGTGACCACTATGACTCAATATTTTGTTATTAGTTTAAAATTGGTAGTTTAGTTCAAAAAATTCCACTAATTAAAAATAGTTAAAAATACTTAGATTTTATTGAAAATTTAGGATATTTATTGATAAATAATTTTTTACACGTATGAATCAGTATCACATCAAAATAATAGATGATGCGGTCAGTATGATTCAATGTGTGTGTTTTATTTTAAAATGACATTTTATTAAAAAGGACAACTGAACAACTCAAAACTAATAAAAAGCATTCAAATTGTTTTGATACATTATGAAAATTATTCGTATGTCATTTTTGACATGTAGGAATCTATAGCACCTCAATATGATACACTATGTGTTTGGTATTACTCAATGTGTCTGATATCAGTTTAAGATCAATATTTTAGTTCAAAAAGTGTCACTCACTAAAAAACAAGAAAATGCACTTGTATTGTATTTATAATTTAGGAAAATTATTCATAAGTCATTTTTGAAATTTATGAATGATTGTCATGTCAAACTGACTCATGATGTAACCAGTATGAGTCAAAGTGCGTGATTCCTGTTTAAAATAGTATTTTGGTAAAAAATACAACTAACCTACTCAAAACCAATAAAATGATTTCGTATTATTTTATAATCTAGTAAAATTATACATATGTCATTTGTGACTTGAAGGAATCATATGTACCTCAATCTGATACAGGATGTGTCTGGTAGGACTCAATGTGTCTGTTATTTGTTTAAAATATACATTTTATTTTAAAAAGTTCCACTCATATAAAACAAAGAAAACAAGATAAAATTTTATTTATAATTTATAAAAATGATTCATTATTAATTTGTGACTTGTAGGATTCAGTATCACATAAAACCAACACAAGATGCAATCGATATGAGTCAAAGTGTGTGCTTCCAATTTAAAATGACATTTTAGTGAAAAAGACATGTGACATAATCAAAAACAAGAAAACACATTTATATTGTTTTGATACTTTAGGAAAATGATTCTTAATTCATTTGAGATGTTTAAAAATCATTCAAACTTCAATATAACTCACGGTATGATCGGTATTACTCTAATTACATCTTTTCAATATATAAGTATCATTTTATTTTTAAATGTGCATCACATTTCCAAAATTGGGAAAATGATCCTATATTGTTTTCTCATCATTCTATCTCCTATTACTTAATTAATTTCCATATAATTTTTATCTTGTATTTATTTTTTTTGTTTCACAGAGATAATTCTTGAAGATGAATAAGAAATGGTGTGACCTGTAATAATCTACCACAAATCAATCAGATACACATAGTTCCTTGTATGACTCAATGTTTAGTTTAAAATTAACACTTTATGTTAATTTATTTGTTTATATTATTACTAACCTAAGTGTTGGTTGGAGTAGATTACTCAAGAAGGGGGTGAATTGGGTATCTATTAAAATTTCTGTTAAAATTGCTTCTTTGGAAAAAAATCCCCCAATTATAATATAATCAATGTCAGTTTGTTGTGAATTTATAAAATTATGGAATGTTTAATTAATTTCTGAAAAGATTGATTAGTTCTCAGTTGTACTAATCTGAAGATTAATATAAATTTTGAAACTAACCTACAAGTTCATCACAGTTATAAACACTTTCTAAACTAACTGTCAATGTTCAATTTAGTTTTATGTAAAATAAAATAAACACATATTAAAACTAATAGGAAAAGGCATAGAAGATATAAACCAGAGGTTCAGTCTCAAGATAAGACTTAGTCCTCTCCACTTGATGATCACCTACCACCATGAAGTGTAAATTTATAAACAATTTGATCCACACCCTAGATCTAGGTTCACAACAACACACAAGTATGTCCAGGTCACACCTGACCTTTACCATAGTTATTTGTGGTAAAAATAAAAAACAGGTCACACTTGACCACTTCCCTTATTCTACGAGGGATTCAAAGGATAAAAATGAGAGTGATTTTGGGGATATCAAGTATCATCCATTTATGCACAGGAGATAGTGTGTGTTATAGAGATAGATACACACACTGCTCAAAATGATAAACAAAAGAACATAGTAGAGATAGAGATGTAGAATAAGGTTTAGAAATCTTTGTGTATTATGCAGTGAATAATTGGTCTCTTTTAATGTGGTCTAAATGATGTTTGAATCCTCTTATGGAATTTGGATTTAAAAAATAGTATCATAGCATTTTTACTCTAGCATATATGAGTGAAAAGTTTGGATCCTTTTTGTTAGGATGCTCAGGTCATCACAGTAGGTTTTTCTCATCTTGTTGATGTCCCCATATTTTCTTGATTTTTGTTCTTGGGATTTTTGAGAAAGCCTAGAATGTTTCAGGAGTTTGCAGTCCTTTTGTTAATTCTACTTTTCAATGTATTCGTCATCTTAAAAGATCCAGTTTTTAATTCTTTAATACTTTGAGGTCCAGAAAATATAATGATCTCCCCATATGCATGTACCTTGTACCATCTACGGATATTCCTATAGACAGCATTAAATAATTTTATAAACATTAATTTTTCTAAATATTACAATTAGATATAAATTGGAATTAATAAATTCAAAACAGTTTTTATGAATATAAGTGCGTCATAAGTATCAATGACTCATTTCCATCAGTTTTCATCATCGGTCTCTCATCATCGGTGACTCCATGTATTGGTGATTCCTTTCCATCAGTATTGGTGACTCGGCGTATTTGTGAGTCCTTTGTGTTATCGGTATGTCCGGGTATCGTTGGGTCATCATCGGTAAATCATTTTGAACTATCTATGTGTCTCTCTTCGATAAATCGTTCATTCATGTGTCGTCCATCAGTGAGTCATTCATCAGTGACCCATTCATCAGTGTGACGTCCATCTTTGAATCATTCATCGGTGAGTTGTTCGTCGGTGACTCTTTCATCGGTGATTCATTCATTGGTGACTCATTCATCAGTGAGTCGTTTGATCTATCAGTGAGTCCAGCATCAGTGTCTTCTTTGATCGGTGACTTCTTTAATCAATGACTTCCTTGATCAGTGACTTCCTTGATCGGTGACTTCCTTGATCAGTGACATCTTTGATTGGTGAGTCATCCATCGATGATTCATTTAATCTATCGGTGCCAGGGACTCTGAAAAATGTATATGTGTCTTTCTTACATAGAACACTACCATATAAAGTGAAATACATCAAAATTCACTTGTGAACATATTGAAACATATATATCATTGATTTATTGACTCATTTAAATGTATTATACAATGTGACATAATTTATTCACTTATAAATATTCATTGAAATGATTAACATGAGTAATAACATAATATATGAATTAATAGAATTTGTAGATTGGAATGATTTCTGATTATAAAAACCACTATTTCACCAATGTTCCAACAATCTCCCCCTTTTTAAAAATAAAACATTATGGCATAAACATGAAGTTAATGAATAATAATTACATGAATTATCATACCTTAGTGAATGTGAATTCTCAATATGTCTAAGTATTTCCTTTTAAGATCCCCCTCAATTTTGTAATAGAGGAAATATATAGTAGATTGTATTAGAGGATACATATATATATATATATATATATATATATTTTGAGTACATTACATGTTTCCTATCTTATCCCTTAGATTATAAATTTATGCCTAGAACTATCTCCCCCTTTTTGGATTAGCAAAAAGGTTAAAAGAAGAATAAAAAAGAAGGAAAATAACACAAAGAAAATGAGAAACATAGTGACGAAAAAAGGATTTGCACAAAGGTTCAAAAAGTAAAATCATCAAAATAAAAGTTCCAAGTACAATTCCCTTTCAAATAAACAATCCATGGTTAAGGATTTTGCTTTTTAGGTGTTTTCCCTTAGTATGAAGGGTCAAGAGTAGGTATAGAAGGTGTTGGTTTGGATGTTGGTAGGGATAGTCTAATAACAACACCTGGAAAAGCAACACTTGTAAGAACATTTGATGTAATAGGGGGTCTTATTTTGGACAAAACACAGCTCTGAGGATTCTTAGTAATCACCGGTTGGATCTAAGATAAGGCTTGAGAGACTGTCATCTAGGAAGGAGGCATAGAGCTAGGTTCAATGGAAGCAGCAGCTTGGACCATGATTTCCTTATCTTTGGCATGCAGATAAGGCTTTAGAAGCATGATGAAATCATTAATAATTTCACCTCCATATTGCATAACCTTTGCGAAATCGTCACTGTTCTCCATGAATTTTTTCAAAGAAGGAGTAAACACATTCAACTAACTCACTTTCCATTTGAAATCATTTTTCACTGGAGGGATCATGAGATTTTTGGCCAAATACTTTATGTTATTGATCAAATAATAATTTTTATATATTTTAGAGAAGTACTTATCCACTTTTTCTATGATTTCATTCTGAATAGTAGAGGCTTCATTTGTACACTAACTTACCATGTTGTAAATGAGATTAGTATTTCTTTGTACCATGGAATTAGTTTCCTTATTAGAATCACTCTGAAGACTCTTGAGATCCTCCCACATCACAGCTCTGAGAGACTCCATATCAGTAGCAACAGCCGGACTACCTTTAGAACTAGATGGACCAGAGATCATCAGGCCATGTTCCTCCTTCAATTTCTTCAAATATACCTTCAGTATATGTGTATTTATGTTCCAAATAACCTCCATCACACCACTAAAAGAGGTCTTGAAATCAGTGGTCAGATATTTCAATACTTTACTCATCCTATTCACTTCTACTCTCAACATAGTATTATTTCAAATTATTGCCTCATATGTAGAAATTTTATTAGTTTGAATCTCCTAGATCATTATCCTTGCAATTTTAGTAGCATCGGCTTTTAAAGTGATCATGGAGGTATAGGATTCACTTTTGGCTCCAACCGAGGCTATCAATGACTCACATATATCATCTTGGAATTGTCCCAAATCACCCTTAGTGACATAGTCACTAGGCACTGACTGTATAACTGGTTCATTGGAAGGAGGTACTATTAGTGAAGTAGGTGAAAAAGGTTATGGTTTAGCTTGTACATGTGGAGTAGGAGGATAAAGAGGTACCATCTATGCATCTGATTCATAATCCAAGATAGATAAAATGAGTCCTAGATTTCTATTCCATTCACCAGAACATAAACAGTATCTAGGCTCCACTGCATCAATCCTGACTATTCTTCCCTAAGGCTCAGGTACAATCTCATCATCATCTTCTTCTTCTTCTTCTTCATGCATTCTAGTAAAAATATCTTTTCTAGTTACTGGTACCAACTGAACTTGAGCCTGTGCTTGCATTACAGCCACTTCAGCTACTCTTGGCACATCCTCAACCGGAGGCATAGGTGCAACCTGATCCCCAACCTCTTCTTCTAGGCCTTCGTCCATAATTTTATTAATCTCCGGAATGATGAATTGATCTTAATCATTTTTATGGTCATTTCTATTCTCATCACCATCATCTCTCTCTCTATCTCTATCATCATCTGATTATACAGGATCAGCATCACCATGTCCATCAACCTCAATATCAGCACCATGCACAAATTCCTCACTTGACCTATCTACAACTTGTTTTCCTAATTTTAAAAAGTCATTGAAATGCTCACCATTATCTTCCTTATCTTCATCATCATCAACGTCATCGTCATCATCCTCATCATCATCAGATTTTATTACATATCCTTCCACTCTAGTGACCTCGGTCTCTTCCTCTTATTAATCTCCTAATAAAGGCTCTCGAGAGGGTAACTCTGAAGGTGGACTAGAAGGTCCATAAGATATGTCATTTGGTCTCTCAGAAATAATAGGTCACTCCTATCATCTATAGGATACCCTTCTTTCCTTGGTATCCCAACCTCAACTTCCTTATCAGAATAAACAGCTTCTTTACCTGGTTTTAGGTCTGAATCAGCTTTATCATTTGGTCGGGTAGGATGTTTAATAGGATTTTAATCCTCATATAATATATCCTCATATCCTACCCAAAATATCTTCCAAGGGTTCTATAAAATCTTCATCCTCTTAAAAATTTCATTGTGTAGGCAGAAGCCATTGCGGGCACTAATCACTTCATCTCCATCTACCACAAAACCCAACTTCCTCAGCATTGTAGAGATCATTTTAGGATATTACAAAAAAGATTCTTTATTGGAGGGTTTTATCATGTTATAAATATACACCATCAGGTGCCTACAAAGGTTAAATTTTACCCCATTACTCAATAGAAAAATCATAAAGACATCCCGATATTTCACAACACCAATGTCTCCCTTCCATGGTAAGATTTGATGTTGAATGAACTTAAAGAGAATTATTTCCTCTCTATCGAACTCGCTGGCTATAGATCTCCTCGATTCTTCATTCCTAGTCAATTACTTTAAATAATCCTCATATGAATGTATGAGGTTGGAGGAATTTTACCCTGGTAGTTAGCATAGATGATTTTTTTTAAAGTAGAAAATTTTTATTGATAAAAAAGGGGGTATTACACAAGTCTAAAGTAAAACATTGTGCTGACATACTGAGCATAATAAGGGATTAATTCAGAAGGGAGGTCATCCATCCAATGTAAGTCATGAGTAATACCAAGGTTGGCAAGACCATCATAGATCATGTTGGCTTCGTGGTAGGCATGAGTGGCGATGAAGTTCAGCCCAATGAGAGAATTCAAACAGTCCATCTAGCAGGCAATAACAGGCCAGGAGAGATAAATGGTACCATTCCAGATGGCTTGAATGATTGTAATAGAGTCACTCTCAATCCAGATGTTGTTCCAGCTGTGTGATCTAGAAAAGGTGATGGCATGGATGAAACCCATCATCTCGTCTTCCAAAGAAGTAGAGGAACCACAAGAGCCATAGAAGCATCCAAGAATCTGATCCAGGTGATTTCAGAAGACTGCACCAAAACCCGATGGGCCTGAGTTGCCTTTGGAGGCTCCATCCACATTGATTTTAATCCATCCCAGAGGGGGGGGGGGAGCCAAAACATTTCAAGAGTAGAGTGGGGGAGAGGTTATATCCCCTCCACCCCAACATGTCCAGGGATCCCAAAGTCATGGATATAATTGTTTCAGTGAGCTTTTTGGATAAAGGACGCTTCTCAAATAGCCATGAGAATTCTCGTTTTTCCTACATTAATTTTAAAGGAATTATTGCGGAAAATTAAGTCATTTATACCATACCAGATAATATGAAGAAGTTCTGCAACCGCCTCCACCAATAGGTTTTTTATTTTCTGAGACGTAGACAACTCCAAGAAATTGTGGATCTGCATGTTAATGGTATCAAAAAGTAGCCATCTGCACTCAAAAATGTCAAGGATATAATGCCAGAGAGCGGAAGTTGTATCACAGGAGAGAAAGAGATGATTTATATCCTCTCTATGATGATTTCACATACGACATTTAGAACAAAGAGTAATTCTGAAAGTTTGTAAGCAATTATTAGTAGGAATTCTTTGATGGGAAATATGCCAGATTAAAGTGAATCTAGAGGATTTTATCCAGGATTTGTTGAATTTGTCTAGCCAGGGGTGATTATTGTCAACATTGTTGAATAGAAATTTATAGTAGCCTTTTGAGTTGATAATTCCATTATGCGCGGGTTCCCAAATAAGTAAATCATTAGTATTAGCGAAATCATAATCATTAACAATTTGAGATATATTCTCTGGGAGATCAAGGATATGCATATAAATAATCGAATCAATTGAATCCTGGAGATGGGGAGGGGATTGGTTGTTATCCATTAAGGAGATCACCAGAACACCGGTCCAATTATCAAACCAAAATTTCAAGTTGGAATCCTTAGTAGAAATCCATCTAGAATTAGACATAATAGACATGTAGGTACTTTTGATGGAGGGACAAATGGAGGACTGAATAGGGTAGAGATGATTGTTTCTAAGATTTTCAAGGAAGCGAGCTCTGAGAAAATTCAAGGAGGATGAGGTGTTGTGAATAATATTCCACGTAAGTCTAGCTTGAAGGGCCTCGTTGAACTTAGAGAGATTTTTTATGCCAATCCCCCCTTTATCAACAGGTTTGCAGCAAGAGGTCTAGGGTATAGTAACCAGTTTCCTCTCTATAGTGCTACCAGTCCAAACAAAATTTTTAATAGTAGTGTTAATGCGATTTAAAAGACTTTTTGTCCATTTATATATCATCATAGAATATACATGTTTAGAAAACATTTTAGATTTATCCAAGAAAATTCTCCTGGCCATTGAGAGGGACTTACCCTTCCAGGAGGAAAGGTGCCTAAGCGTGTGATCTGCAATATGAGAGAAATAGTCCGCTTTAGGCCTTCCCCAAAAAATAGGCACCCCAAGGTAAGAAAAAGGGAGAGAGCCTTCCCTGATGCCCAATATGTTAGAAATGGAAATTTTTCATCCTAGAGAAAAATCTTTACTAAAAAGGATATAAGATTTGTTCCAGTTGATGTGTTGACCAGATATATCCTGATAGTGTAGCAGGATATCCCTAAGTTTGAGAATATTCCTCTTCCCCCCTGGGTAAATAGAATAATGTCATTAGTGTAAACAAGATGCAAAGGAACTTGTAAGTTCCTGGAGGCAGATATAGTTTTAATGATTCCTTTATCGATCTCCTAGGAGATCAACCTACTTAGGTATTCTGAAATGGATAAAAGAATAGCAGAGAGAGGGTCACCCTGTCTCACTCCTTTAGTGCATTTGAAATAACCTCTCAGATATCCATTGATGAGAATGGAGATGTAGGCATAGTTGAATAATGATTTGATACGAGTAATGAAAAATTCATTAAAGACGAAATGTGAAATAACATTATACATAAAGTTCCAATCAATTGTATCAAAGGATTTAGTGATATCAAGTTTAATAGAAACACTTCCACCTCTACTCTTTTTGTTTAAAAGATTAATGGAATCAGAGGCCAGACAGATGTAGTCTTGAATAGACCTGCCTTTTATGAAACCAAATTGGTTCTAAGAGACTATCTTGCAACAGATGGAAGTCATTCTATTGGAAATTAATTTCGTGATGCTTTTGAATAAATAATTGATGAGGGAAATGGGTCTTAAGTTCTGAACCACATCAGCGTTCTCCATTTTGGGAATGAGAACAAGAAATTGGGAGTTAAGGCCATGAGGAAGAATACCTTTGGAGAAGAAGACTTTAACAAGGTGACAAACATCGTCTTGGAGAATATCCCAATGCTTTTGGTTGAATCCATTATTAAAACCATCTGGTCCAGGAGCACTGTCAGGATTAAGGATGAAAACAGTGTCTCTGATTTCGTGATCAAAAGGGATGCTATTCAAAAGAGTGTTATCTTCCTCAGAGATAAGAGCAGGAATGATGTCAGGTTTAAGATCTTTATCAATATTATCACCATTGAAGATATTTTCAAAATAAGAGACTAAGTGATTGGAAATTCCTTTATCAGTGTCAAGAATTTGGTCCCTATTTCTAAGAAAGGATAAAGGTCTATAGGCTTTCCTAACCCTTTGAAGAGCGTTATAGAATTTAGTATTCTTATCACCATCATTAATCCACTTGGCTTTGAAGATTTGTTTTTTAAGATTATCCTTAAGGTTGAGTAAGGAGATAATCTTAGAGGAGATGGTGATTTCCAGTTGAGAGTCCTGAGTAATGTTTAAAGAAGAATTTGTATTCTGATGTTGGGAAAGTTCAGCTTCCAGAAGGTTGATATTATTGTCCATTTCAGAAACCTTTCCTTTGCACCAACTTTTAAGAGTTTGTTTTAATATTTTTAACTTCACTGGACAAGAAAAAGGGTCAAAATAGCCATGCAATTTATTCCATGTGTTCTTTATGATGCTTATACATTCAGGGTCAGAAGACCAAGCAGTGTTATATCTGAAAGGAGCTCTCAATTTACTTTTTTTATAGGAGAAGGAAAGAAGGATTGGATGATGATCAAAGGCGACTCTCGCAAGAGTAATGCTAGAGTATTATCCCAACTATCAAGGGTGTGGGAATTAGTAAAGGCCCTATCTAATTTACTGGCAACATTTCTATTATAGTTTTTCCTATACCAGGTAAATTTAGCACCTGGGAGGTTGACCTCTGTGAGGTTGTTCATTTAAATACAAGCATTAAATTACCTAGTGGAAATAGGTGTAGGAGGAGGACAAATTTTATCACTCGAAGCAAGTATGGCATTGAAGTCACCAATAATAAACCAAGGATGGCAAATAGAGGCATTAATATTGGAGATATCATTCCAAAGATCTCTCCTATCCTGATACCAGTTATAAGCATAAACAAAGGTTGAGAAAATGTGTGTGTTCTCAAAGATGTAATCACAAGTAATGGATAGACTCAAATAGCTATATAGGTTAACCTTTTTCAAAGGAAAGTGAGAAAAGAGACATAATGATTCATAAGGGCCTCCATTGTTGCAATCTCCTAGGAAATTGTATCCAAGAGGGGCTTGATGTGAACGCGATGCAAAATTAATTTTAGGTTCAGCAATACCAATAAGGTTTAGAGTGTGAGTATTGGTGAATCTTTTAAGAATGTTGAAGATGTCAAGGTTAGCAATTCCTTGACAATTCAAGAAAAGAATATTCATTTTGACTGTTTCTTGGTGGGGTTGTCCCCCGTTTTTTTTAGAATTTGCGGTCCTAGACCTGGTGGAAATGCTAGATGAGTGATTTTTCACAGCATTCTCATGATGGACCTACAGAGTTGAGAGCATGGGAAAGGAATCATTAGCTGTATCACTGCCCTGAGTGATAGAAACAGGTTGTAAAGGAAGAGTAGGATGTCCCTGGACATGAACAGGAGCAAAATCCATTCAGTAGATACTTCCTTCTTAGTAGTTACAACTCATCTTCCCAAACCTAGCTTCCCAGAACATGTAGTACCACTAGACTCACCCTTATGACTCTTAATTGATGGTGACTCACTCGGTCCTTCTATCACATGATTCATCATTTCCATTTCTGATGGTTCAGGTTTGAAGGTAGTTGAAAGGTCATAGGTAGAGATGTAGAGTGTCGAAGGGTAGGAGGTTCAAAGGTAGTGAGGGAGGTGAAAGGTCGAAGTTGGTATTGAATATATTTTATCATTTATGGATTGTAATTCGTAAAACATAAAAATGAATACTGGTAAAAGGAAAACAAAATTGTATCATTTTACTTAAAATAGACAGATTTAAAAAATGGACCTTTTAGGAATCGATTTCACAGAAATGATATTAAACTATCGGCTTCATGTGATTGGTTTCCTAAGATTGGTTTTATGTGATCGATTTCACATAAATAGTTTCACACAACCAGTCTCACTTGATCGGTTTCACTGATCGGTTTGAAAGATCGGTTTCACAAATCAATAGAATTTTCTTAATGGAAAAGGACATATAGAATTTAGAGATTTATCATTTTTATTTCATTTCTGATTTATTTTATTCTCTTAGGGTCTAAGGGTTTGGTGAATATATCAGCAAGACAATTCTCAGTTCCAATAAACTTAAGTGCTATATCACCTTTTTTATAATGGTCTCTCAAAATGTGATGTCTTACATCAATATGTTTTGTTCTAGAATGAGAAAATGGATTTTTAGAGATTTTAATGGAACTTTTATTGAAAAAATTTATGGGGATATGTTTGAATTGAAATCCAGTCTAATAAAGTGTGTTTCATCCATAAAATTCATGCACATCAACTACAAGCAGCAATGTAATCTACTTCAGCAGTTGATAATGCAACCGAATTTTTCTTTTTACTACACCACGATATTTGAGACTTTCCCAAAAAGTGACATGTTCCATAGGTACTCTTTATATCAAACATATATCCACCAAAGTCAACATATGAATAGATAACCAAATCAAAATGTAGTCCTTAGGGGTATACTTGTGGTATTTCAAAATTCTCTTAAAAGCATTTAAATTCTACTCTTTTGGGTTTTCTTGAAATATTGCACACAAAACACACTAAACATAATATCTGGACTACTAGTAGTTAAGTATAACAAACTCACAATCATTCCTTTGTAAGCAGTTTGATCAACGGTTTTTTCATTTTCACCAGGATCTAACTTACATGTAGAACTCATAGGTGTTTAACTACTCTTAATGTTATCAAAACCATATCTTTTCCAAAGATCTTTAGTGTAATTAATTTGGTTTAAAATAATACCTTCTTTTTTTTGAAATATTTGAAATACAAGAAAGTATTTAAGTTCACCTATAAAACTTATTTGAAATTCACATTGCATCATTTTTTAAAATTCATCACATAAATAATTTTTATAATATCGATGAATAATATCATCTACCTATATTTGAGCTAATAAAACTTCTTTATAAATTATTTTTATATAAAAATTAGGATGTTGAACTCCTTTTCTAAAATATTTAGAAATATGAAAGTTTCTTAGTCTTTCATACCAAGATCTTTGAGCTTGTTTCAAAACATATAAAGCTTTAGATAATTTGAAAACTTGGTTTGGAGAATGTGGATTTGTAAATACTGGGGGTTGTTCAACAAAAACATCCTCTATTATATAACCATTTAAGAATTCACTTTTTATATCCATTTGATAAAGTTTAAAATCCATACTGCACAGGCAAGTAAGATTCCAATGGCTTCAAGCCTAGCTACTATTGAAAAGGTCTCTTCATAATAAGTCCCTTCATCATGATCATAGCCTTGTTCAACCAATATAGCTTTGTTTCTAAATATATTTCTAGATTCATCTACTTTATTCCTAATCACCCATTTAGTTTCTATGTTCAATGTATATTTTGGTCTATCAACAAGCTTCCAGACTTTATTACTCTTAAACTGGTTAAGCTCTTCATTCATAGCCATCACCCAAAATTCATCATTGATTGCATCATTGATATTTTTAGGTTCAAGTTGTGACAATAATGCTTAATATTCAACCTGATTTCTTAAAAAATCTATAGTTTGTGTTCCTCTATTTAAATCTCCAACAGCAAAATATAAGGGATGATTTTTTAGGGTTCTAGTTGGTCTTGTAAAATTAAGACTAGTTATTTCTGGTTTGACATTTTATTACGGTTCATTATGACTAGATTGTAGAAAATTTCTAGAACTATATGTTTTCACATATTCCTTTATAGGAGTATTTGAGGTTTTTTTAGGAAAGTCCAAATTGGACATATCCTCTTCATGATTTTTTAATGAGTTTTTAGGGTCATGGGGATCTGTTTCATTAAATTTGACATGTACAGATTCTTCCACACATTTGGTTATTTTATTAAAAAATATATAATATTTTCTTGATGTTGAATATCCAAGGAATGTTCCTTTATCACTTTTGGAGGCGGATTTATCTAAATTATCTTCAATGTTAATAATATAAACATTATATCCAAACACATTAAAACAATTTTCCTTGGGTTTTCTACTATTCCACAACTCATATGAAGTTTTCATAAGGATTGGTCTAATTAATACTCTTTTTATTATATAACGTGCTCTATTAATAGCTTCAGTCTATAATTAAATCGGTAGGCATATTCATTAAGCATAGTCTGGGCAATTTCTTGTAGGGTTTTATTTCTTATTTTTACTACACCATTTTGATGAGGTATCCTAGTAGTAGTGAAGTTGTGCCTATATCCATTTAGTGAGAAAAAAGATTCAAAGTCTTGATTTTCAAACTCACAACCATGGTCACTTATTATGGATTTAATTTTAAGTACACTAATATTTTCTACATTCCTAACATACTTGGTAAAGTGAGAGAAAGATTCACTTTTTGAGCAAAGAAAAAGTTCCAAGTATACCTATAAATGGCATCTACAGGAACATAAAATATTTCTTCCATTGAGACTCGAAACTCTAGAAGGTAGAAAAAAATAAATTTGATCCAACTCAAGAGGTTGAGAAGTTGTTACTTCTTTCTTTGGTTTGAAATAAAATTTATGTTTATCTCCTTTTTTGAAAAGGATTGCACACCTTATTGTCTGGAAACTCTAGTTTGGTCTGGTATTTAACTAAACCATTTTATGTTAACTTCTTAAGGGAGTGTATATTTCAATGTCCTAGTATTCTATTCTAGATCCAAGGCTTTTTTTGAAAGTCAATTAGTCCAGAAACATTCTGTGAGGCTAGTGTGTCTAAATTCATAGAATATACATTATCGTTTCTAAGAGAAGTAAATTCTATGTTATTATTGGGATAAAAAAACATGGCATGAATCATTTTCAAATTTTAAATTGAATAAATCATCACATAGTTGATATAAGCTAAGAAATTTATTCTTTAATCCATCAACATAAAGTACTTTGGAAATTGAAATAGAGTTAGGGTTACAAATCTGGCCTAGGCTGATGATTTTTCTTTTACCATTTTCACCCAATGTGACATGTCCACCATCAATTTTTATAATAATTTTGAAGCTTTATTAGTCCCATGTCATGTGTCTTGAACATCCATTATCCAAGTACCACATATTTGTACAGTAAATCTTAATAAAAATTACTTGCAAAATAGTTTATCCAAGAAATGATTTTCATACCCATATTTTTTTGGGTCCATAAACATTAGTAATAAGAGATTTAGGAACCCACACTTGTCTTATGGGTTTCCTATTGGTAGAATGTAGAGTATTTGAAAAATATACTATGTTTGGTCTTAAATAATTGGTTACAGTAAAATAATTTTTAGAACTAGAACTAGCAGTAAAATTATAGTTTTTGAAGGAAGAAGTAGATTTTCCAGTTTTGGTTATAAAATGTGTTTTTGATAAGTTCTTTTTCCTAGTTAATTTCCTATTTCATAAGTGTATTTAGAATCTATCTATCTTACAAGAATTTTAGTAAGTGTGTTTTTCCCATTGGTAAACTTTTATAAATCCTTCTTTAATTGCTCATTAGATAACTATATATCCTTATTTTCCTTTAATAGTTGAGAATTTTTCTCTCTCTCAATTATAAGTTCAGATTTAATAGTTAAAGTAAGAGCATGATTCTTATTTAAAGATTTATATATATCTTTTATCTCATTACATGTTTCTTCCAGAATGTTTCAATATTCAAATAATTCATCATTTGTCCTATTTTTAGATTCACTGTCATTTTTAGAATAATAAGAATTGGTAACATGATAGTCCAAGGTTACCTCAGATGTGTTTTTCATAAAACACATATTTTCCATGTCATATTTCTCATGATGAGAAGAAGTAGATTCACAGGAGTTGTCCTCAGAGGCACTCCAGGTGTCCTTCATTTCATTCTTATATTTCATGTCCATATTCTCTTACTTATTTTTATATTTCAACTTTGGACAGTCAGCTTTGACATGTCCTTTCCTTTTACATTCATATCAAATTATATCTTCTGATTTATCATTTCTATTACAATCCTTATTCCAAATACCCTTGTTATCATACTTTCTTTTATAGTTGGGTTTTATGAAAAACATCTTTTTCCTTTAAAATTCTCAAAATCTCTTGGCCATCTAGGCCATTTCATCATCAATATCTGAAGCAAATATTTCACTACTTGTGCTCTCAACAACAGCTTAAACTTTCTCATTTTCTTTAATTTTGGAAGTGGTAGTCTTGAATGCTACATATTTTCCTTTTGGTTCTTCCTCCTCTTTATTTACTTTGAGTTCTTCTTCATACATCATTAATTTTATAATAACTTCATTCAATGGAATCTTATCAATGTCTCATGATTCTCTTATGGATACATATTTCCATCTCTATATCTCTAGTAAGCATCACAGAATTCTCATGATTTGTTCCTTTTTAATGACAACTCTTCTGAAATAAATCATGGTATTCACAATTTCATTGAACCTGAGATACATATCAGAAATAGATTTATTAGTATTAATTCTGAATTATCATATTTAATAGTATAAGTGTAATGGCCCAGGCAGCTACTCATTAAGGAGTTTTCCAAAAACTCAGTTCCATCAAATGTTTCCACTGAAACGGTGGCACTAGTCACAACAACACTGTGACGGTGGAACCGGTCACAACTGCACACCGAAACGGTGGCATAGCTTATAGTGTTCCACCGAACCGATGTCACTGTTACAGTGGCACCATGACGGTGTAACCTTGACAGTGGCACCATAGCGGTCACACACCGAAATGGTGGAACTGCTTACAGTGTTCCACCGAACTGGTGGCACCGTGGTGGTGGCACCGTAGAAATCGCATTGTCATGATCACACACTAAAATTGTGGCACCGTGATGGTGGCACTATTACGATGTGTCACCAAATCGTGTCCCACCATTTGTTTTTTTTTTCCAGTTTCTGACTTTTTCCAATTCCGCCCACGCAACATATCTTTGGATGTAAAAGTGTTTTAATACCACTTTCAATGTCATTAAAATCCCATAAATGATACCTAAAATCCCCCATGATCTAGGTGACCATTGACTTACCAAAACGTGTGGCTTTTTCCTTGGTGTCACACCCTTTTTGTCGTACTTTCTAGATCCACCAATGTTACATGTTTTCCTCTATTTAATGGAAACCCTTTAACTAATAGTCATTAAGGACACCTCTCTTATGAGAATTTTTAAATAATAATTAATTCCATCTTGTGTAACCACCCAACCACATAGAGAAACCATGATACACCATTAAAGTAGTTCAAGAATTCATATCTCATAACTCCAAGATATCACCTTTTATCGAATAGGTATTCTTTCATCTTCTTGTCTAGTCTCTTTTCTTTCCTTTGTGCATTTGGGGTCCCCCTTCTCGAGGCTAGTGGTGTGCCAATTCTAGATCCTTTCCTTCTCACTATTGGAGTCCTCAAAGTTCCTTCCCTGCAAGTCGTGCATCACCAATTCTTGGAAGGTGGAGAAAAACTTCAATTTTTTATCATCTAGGTAGGATTTTTTCTTCGTCTCTCTTTACTATGTATTATGAAGGGTGGGTATGATAATGTTCCTATGGGGACGGATGAAACCAAACCTTAACAAAGATAATAAATGGTTTTTAAATCATTAAGGTGTGTGTTAGATGGTGGGAATGTACTCTTTTAAATTTTCTTATATGTTGTGATTTTTTTGGGCTTATGTCCATTAAGAATTTTGGTCATCGGTGGTCCTTTCTTACGCACTAATGAACTTCTATTTTCTAGTTAATTCTGTGATTGAATGTCTGTAACATGGATACTGGTTAATCACATAAAATCAGTTGATTAAATGGATTCCCAATTAATAATAATCCTTATGTGGTCACCCCAATTAACCAAATGGATTGATGAAACTAAAGTAATGGTGTGTTTAAGTCTGAAAACTCCATTTATCTGTTCTGGTGAAGTGTATGGTTTTTCATCTTGATGCTTCTGAGGTGACATGGATGGGGATGGGATCCCCTATTTTTTAGTTGTTTTTTGTGGATTTGGAGCCATATGTTGTGGCTTGGTATGGTTCCAGTACTTCGAGGGATCCCATCGATCCCTTTTGTGGTTGTGACTTTACAAGAGAGATGGGTGTGAATGCTTAATTTTATACTTGGTTGTTTTTCCTTATTTGGCTTATGGCTATGCCAGTTAGTTTCCTAGTTTTAAATAATTATTTAAATGGGACAACTTGAATGTGATAACAAGAATGGGTTCAATGGGGAATTTTTTTCAGAGAATGAGTTGTGACTTGGTTTTGAATGTTGTACTTTTTATTAATGAATAGTAATGATGGTGTTTGTGTATGGATGGTTGTGGAACCCCAAGGTTGGGATGAGTACTTGTTTACCTATATATATAATTGAGTTCTTATGTTTCTTATTCGCTCCCCACCCAAGTTGATCACTTCGTTCCCAACACCCTTATTTCATGGGGGGTGTTTTTTCCAACACTCTTATGAGTGGATGGTTATTAACACCTTTTTTGATCCCTTTATTGGGTAGCCCAAGACTCTTCACGCAAGATGTGATGGCCTAAGGTCTATTATAGCCCATGACACTTCGGGCAGGGTAGTTGTGGTGGTTGGCCCAGGTGTGTGTGGGCAGTTTGTTTCCCAAGTGTCGTTGGGATGCGAGTCAGGTGTCTTTAGGCATGGTGGTAGTTGTTCAGGCCCAGCTGTCAGTAGGCGTGGTAGTAATTGTTATGGAATAGGTTTCTGTAGGTGGGGATGTGTGTTGTTGTTGTGGCCTAGGTTTCTGCAGGCGGGATGTGTGGTTGTGGTGGCCCAAAAGGTTGTTGTTGGGGCGGTAGTGGGACTGTAGTGAAAATGGAGGGGAAGGTCTGACATGTATGATGTCTTCAATAACTAGTGGGAATGTGTTGCGGGGTATCCAAACATTGATTTGTTATTACTATTACTTTACTTTACTTGCATTGTTTTTTTAGTGTGCCTTTGTGAGGTTTGGGTTGATAGTTTCTTTTCTAGGTGCTTTGGTTATCTCCTTTTCTCACAGGGCATTAGAATGCCTCCCCACTTGTGCACGAGAGCTTTTGGTCTTCCCTACTAAGTATACTTGTGTACTCACCCTATGTATATAATACTATTTTCAGGTTTCTAGGAGAACTTAGGGGACCATGCGGGGCGTTATTATCTTGGATGCTGGGTCCATTAGTGTTGTGAATTTTCTTTTCTCTTGGTACTTCCCTTTGAAGTTTTCTTATACTTGTTTCACATTATATTGGAACATGCATATGGGAATGGATTGTTTTTTTTCTTTACTTTTACTTTATGTTTTGGTGTTGTTTGGGATTCAAGATCATATCTCCTGATCCTTTTCATAAAAATGGGTAATGCCTTCCATATCACATATGATTTCATACCCTTAGTTCTAGTCGCCACTCTGGGGCCTATTGGAGGTGGGACTTAGGGGTCATTATCTATCATTCAACTTGAAGAAGGAAAGGTCTGGCAGTTTTTTATCCCTTCCCTCATCTTGGTGAATGTGGTTCATGAAAATAAGTATTTAGTCTTATCTATTTCACATTAGATATTCCCTCAGGGGAAACAGATGATGTGTCCCAAATCTCATGGGTAGTTTTAAAATCAAAAATATGATTAAACTCTTCATATCCTAGAGAAAAATATAGATCATTCATAGATTTATAGTTATTATTATAGAAAATCTTGGTGGTTTTATCCCAAGTGTTTCTATAAATTTTAGGAATTGCATATTTACTTTCAATTGTCATCCAAATTTTAAATCCTATGCTTTCTATATGTATTTTCATTTTAAGATTCCACTGAGAGTAGTTTTTTCCCTTAAAAAATGTTGTCTATTAGTAGAAACTAATTATTGTATATTTTCCATGATATAAATTCTAAAAATATTGAAAAGGGATAAAAATTTATAAATAACATAAATTTCAAGATCTTTGAAATAAAACAACAATCATTGTTGATAAAGAGTGGAAAATGATTTGAAAACTAAAAAATCTCTACAGGCTTTTTATACCAAAGGTTGTTCGGAGTATATTACTCAAGAGTGGGTGAATTGTGCATCTATAAAAATTTTTGTTAAAATTGGTACTTTGAAAAAATTTCCCCCAATTAAAATATAGTCATAATCAGTTTGTAGTGAATTTATAAATGTCCTAAATGTTCAAATAATTTCTTAGAAGATTGATTAGTTCTCAGCTATACTGATATAAAGATTAATATAAATTTTAAAACTAACATACTAGTTTAACACAGTTATAAAAACATTCTAAACTTACTATCAAAGTTTGATTTAGTTTTATGTAAAATAAAATAAACATATATTAAAACAAAAAGAAAAGGCATGAAAGATATAAATCATAGGTTCAGCCTCAAGTTAAGACTTATTCATCTCTTCTTGGTGATCTCCTACCACCAAGTAGTTTAAATTAATAAACAATTTGATCCACACCCTTGATAGGGGTTCACAATAGCACACAAGGTTATCCAGGGCACACCTAACCTCTACCATATTTATTCCTAGGAAAAACAACAAACAAGTCACACTTGACATCTTCCATTATTCTACGTGGGATACAAAGGATGAAAATGAGAGTGAGTTTGTGGATATCAATTAACCTCTAGTTATGAATAGGATATAGTGTCTCTGATAGAGATAGATATAGACACTGCTCAAAAAGATAAACAAAAGAACAAAAAAGATCTAGTGATGTAGAATAAGGTTTAGAAATCATTGTGTGTTATGCATTGAATCCCTAGACTCTTTTAATGTGGTGGAAATGATGTTTGAGTCCTCTTCTAGAATTTGGTTTCAAAATAGAGTATTTTAGCTTCTATACTCTAGTTTCTAGATGTGAAAAGGTCAACTCCTTGTTTTTAGGATGCTCAGGTTAGATCAATAGGTTTTTCTCATCTTATTGATGTCCTTGTATGTTCTTACTTTATTTCTTGGGATTTTGAAGAAAGATTCAAAAGTTACAGGAGTTTACAATTCTTATGTTCTTTCTACTTTTCAGCGTATCCCTCATCTTAAAAGATCCAATTTATAATTCTTTTATACTTCTATGTCTAGTAGATATGAAGATCTCCCCACATGCATGAACCTTGAACTGTCTACAGATAGTCTTATAGAAAACATTAAATAATATCAGAAATATTAATTTGACTAAATATTACCTTTAGATATCAATTTGAATTATTAAATTAAAAACATTCTTTATGACTATCAGTGAGTCTTAAGTATCAGTGACTCATTTGAATCATTATGTAATCATTGGTCTGTCATCATTGGTGACCCCATGTATTAGTGAGTCCTTTCCATCGGTATCGGTGACTCGGCGTATCAGTGGGTCCATTGTGCTATCGGTCTATTCGGGCATTGGTGAGTCATTATCAGTGACTAATTTAAAATTATCGGTGTGTCTCCCATCGGTGACTCATTCATCGGTGTGTCATCCATCGTCGAGTCATTCATCAGTGACTCGTTCATCGGCGTGTCGTCCATTAGTGATACTTTCATCAGTGACTCATTCATCGATGAGTTGTTCATCAGTGACTCCTTCATCGGTGAGTCGTTCATTGGTGACTCATTCATCGGTGAGTTGTTTGATCTATTGGTGAGTCCAGCATCAGTGTATTCTTTGATCGATGACTTCATTGATTGGTGACTTCCTTGATCAGTGACTTCCTTTATCAGTGACTTCCTTGATCGGTGACTTCCTTGATTGGTGGGTCTTCCATCGTTGATTCATTTAAACTATCAGTGTCAAGGACTCTAAAAAACATATAAAGTGTATGTATTACATAGAACACTACCAGATTAAGTGAAATACATAAAAATTCACTTGTTAAAATATTGAAAAAAAATATATCCATGATTTATTGACTTATTGAAATGTTTTATACAATGTGACATAATTTATTCACTTATAAATTTTCATTGACATGATTAACTTGAGTTATAACTTAATATATGAATTAATAGAATTTGTTGATTAGAATGATTTGTGATTATGAAACCCACTCTTTCACAAAGGGTCCAATAATAATAATTTTTTCTTATACATACGATTTTTTTCTTATGTAGGGGTTTGGAACAAAAGGCAATGAAAGACTACTATTTTTGAATGTATTCAATAATTTTTACTTATGTAATTGTATAAACCAATATTAACAAATTATTATCTTTTTCTTGTATTTATGTTGTAAATTTTATTTCATTTAAATTTCTTATTCATAGTTTATTTTTTTGATTTCGTGGTGTTTCTAGTGATGTGGTGTACTGTTATAGAACACTGTAGTATTCCCCTTTATTAGTGCTCAAAAAAATTCTAATAAAGGTTTCATTTATCAGTGCTTCTATATGTGCTGATAAAAGAATAGGGATTTTAATCATGATCCAGTAGTAAACACTTCTATATCACTAATAAAGGTCATTTTTACCACTATTAAAATAATATTTTGTAGTAGTGAATGCTATCATACTAGAAATTTTTGTTGTCTATCAAAACATAATACATGACCATAATGCAGTTTTATAGGAACATCCAGGAGATGGAGGGGAAAGTGATTGATCATGAGTGATCTTATTCGAGAATCGACTGTTATTTGGAGGTATAAATGAACCATAATACGTCAATGACTGTTTGGATAATATGGATCAGATCTTAAACTTCCTCGATGAACCTTATAATATAAAGGTGAATTGTGTGGTGTTCAAACTTGATGTTCCCAGTAGGAGATGGTGGGATCCCATGGTGCAGGAGGATATAAATATGTACATAGAATATAAGGGTTTCAAGACCTAATTCGTTCAGTAGTTTTTTCCATAGATTCTGATGATGGAGAAGTATCTTGAATTTATCTACTTATATTTGGGATAGAAATCAGTGTCATCATTATCTAATTGGTGCATAGAGAAGGTGCATATTTCTACAAATGTGGTAAATAATTACAAGCTAAAGGCTCAGAAGAACATGAAAGGTTTTCAAGCAAATATCAGTTCATTGGTATTTATCCTGAAGCTTTTAACTTATACATATACAGTCAAAAAATAAATTATGGAAGAAATGAATATTTCATGACTGTTTGGTCCTTTTTCCCCTTCTCTTACACCTAGTGGCATCTTCAATGGTATGGATTGAAAGAAGAGTAAGAGGCATGATTACGATAAGAGTGGTGGGGTGGTTCTTAGTAGTATTCCTCCTATACACCATCAGTTTATTCCAGTAGTGTGACCCGGACCTTGTATCAGTGTGGCGAAGTTGGGTACACCAATAATTATTGTTATGTGGCTATGAATATGTGTAATATTTCTACGAGTTATAGTTATATAAAAAATTGATTGTATTCTATGTTTATGCCTCGTTATGGTCAAGGTTTGTCGGCACCAAAGGATACAATATTGTGGTCAGATGATTCAATGATTTTGGTGATCCAGTAATAGGACTCCAGAGTGAAACACCTTACTATAGTGGATATGTTTTGGGTAGAGGTAGATGCAGGTCCAGTGGTATTGAGAATTACTATCTTTATTATGTCTTCAGTAGAGAGTGCTTTATTTGATACAAGTGATTCCCACTCATTTATATCTAGAAATTTTTCACATATTCTTAAACTCCCATTGGAACTCATTTCCTTTGATATGTAGTTAGCAACACCTATTGGAAAGAGGAATGAGAAAGGGATTCAATGTACTTTTTTTGGTTGTTGAATGATGATGTAGAGTTAGTTTGGGATTTTATCATTCTTGATCTGGATATGTTTGATGTCATCATTAGGGTTGATTGGATTATTTATCATTATGCGAATATTAATTGTTATAATTAGCATGTATTACCCTTTCTACCAATGGGAGATATCTGGTGTTTCAAGGATATGGGATCCGAGATTAGTTCATATAAGACCTTACCACCCAGAGCTCAGGATTTTTGTGTGTGTTGTAGCTGTTCAGCTCGATGACGTTTTATCTATTTTTATCTTCCTATTGTTTTGGGGGATATTCCTAATGATATATAGATGATTTCCTTTGTCTTCCTATTAAAATATAGGTTTAGTTTATGATTGATTTTGTGTCTAGTATATAGCCATTCATGATACCCACTTTTCGAATGGCACCACCATAGTCGAGAGAGATCGAGATTTAGTTGGATGATATCATGGAGAAAAAAATTTCACCCTATTATTTTTCTTTTGGAAGCCCCTGTTCTCTATTCCCTAAAAGAAAATGGTTTACTAAAATTCTGTTTGGACTATCATTAGTTGAGTTAGATAACAGTTAAGAATAACTATCATTTTACACATGTGGATGATTTTCATGACCAGTTAAATAGAGAAAGGTGGTTTTTTATTATAGATCTTTGGTCGGGTTATCATTATCTCAGAGTTCGAGAGTTTGATATGATGAAGATGCCTTTCATGAGAAGGTATAACCATTACAAATATCTTTTGATGTTGTTTTTTTGGACTAATACTCCAGCAGTTTTTATGTGTTTTATGAATTGTACATTCCATGATTGTATTGACACATATGGGGTAGTTTTTTTGGATTATATTTTGGTTTACTCAAGATATGATCATGAGAAAAAGAACCATTCAGATTGGTTTTAAAAACATTAGGAGTCACTGTTTGTTTAGAAGCATTTTAAAATGATATTTCTAGATCCAAGAAGTGAAGTTATTGTGGAACGTGATTTATGGGAATGGATTGTTATTTTATCCTAAGAATGTGAAAGATATCTTTTCATGGGGAAAACCATGGAATGTATTTGAGATTTAGTGATTCCTTGTTCATGATAGATAAAATTGAAATATCTTCAAAGATTTCTTAAATATTGCATCACCTTTAAAAGAACATAACAATATAGGGGTGAAATTCATATGGGGTAAAAATTGTTATTCTTCTTTAGATGATATGAAATGACTTCATACATCAGCACCTATTCTTATCCTACTTGATCCCAGTAAGGGGTATGCTATTTTTTGTGATGATTTTGATGTTGTTGTTTTTTTTGGGGGTTCTTATTCAAGATGATCATGTGGTTGCTTATTGATCTCTCCATCTTTGAAAGTATGAGAAGAGTTACCCCACCCATGATTCGAAGCATTCTGCAGTTATTAATACACTTAATTGTTGGTGACACTATATTTTTGGGGATAGGTTCATAGTCTTTTCTCACAAAAATATTCTTAGTTATATATTATATAAAAAAGACTTGAATCTCAGATAGAGACTGTGGTTGTAATAACAACAAACATTTGACTTTGACATCACCTACACCCAGAGGAAGGAAAATTTTATCATCGGCGTTCTCGATGGGAATATACCATCGTAGACTTTTCTATAATCAAAGGAGGAGTGGAACCATTTGGGATAATTCACTCAACTGCACTTGGATTCTTAGGAGGATATTTCATGTATGATTCAGACCAGTGTGCAGTTATCATAAACTCTCCTTGATTATATAATGTAGGATCAGTTTCAAGATGATGAGTTCATAGAAATTTGGGAAACCCTATATGATGGGGAGATTGTTTCTGGTTGGTCTCTCTCTTCCGATTGTGTTCTCTATTTTGGGGACCAGTTTTTCATCCCATTCTTTATGAGGTGCTTGGTTTTTTTAACATTCATGGATCTTCATGTACCATTCATCCTAGTACTATGAATATGTGTTATGACATGGGATGGTGATTCTAGTGGCTAGGTATGAAGAGGGACATTTCAAATTATGTGTCCTATTGTTACACCTACCAATAGATAATGATAGAGAATATAAAAACTTTTAGGTTGCTCCATCCACTTTTGATGCCGGATAGAAAATGAGATGAGGTGTCCATGGGGATTTTTTGTTGGATTACCATAGAATCCCCAATGGTATAATGTTATCTGTGTGGTGATTGATTAGTTGAAAAAGTCATCTCACTTCATTCTGATCAGGGACACCACTAAAGTTAAAGACCTGGGTAAGCTATATGTATAAGAGATTGTGAGTTTACATGAATCTACATATTCCATTTTTTCTAAAGGGATTATCGGTTTACTTCATTGTTCTAGAAGAGTCTTCAAGATACATTGGGGGATCATGTCAGATTGAGTACATCTGACCTTCCACAGGAAAATGTCCAGATAGAGCGTGCTATTCAGATCCTGTAGGATATGCTACATGCTTGTGTCTTAGATTTCCGTGGATCATGGGATATCTATCTGAGAATGGTTGAGTTTTACTATAACAATAGTTATAATTTTTTGATTATAATGGATCCTTTCATGGATTTGTATGGTCACTTATGTAGGTCACCTCTTTGTTGGGTAGAGGTGGGTGTGGCCTCTATGGTAGGAAATAGTCTTGTTTAAGAGATGTCAGTGAGGATTTAGGATATATGTTTACATATGGTTACAACACATATTCAGAAGAAATCGTATGTGGGTCGTTAGCATCGTCCTTGAGAGTTTCTCATTGGTGACCAGGTTTTTGTGAAAGTCTCTTCGCGGATGGGTGACCATAGGCATAGAAAACAAGGAAAGTTTGATCTAATATATGTTGAACAATTTGAGGTCACTGAGTGGTTTGGGAAGGTTTTTATTGGTTGGAATTTCAAATTTAGTTCATGGTAATTCATGATGGTTTCCATATATCGCAGCTCAGGAAGTACCATCCTGATCTCTCTCACATTTTGAGTTGGGAAGAGATCATGTTACAACCATAAATTTATTGTTTTAGATAACCCAGTCGAGATCAATGACTCTTAGATAAAGGTCTTACATGCGATGTCGATTTCATTGGTCATAGTGTTATGTTTACATGGATCTGGTTCTCATGAGACTTGGGAGTGGGAATTATTGATGTGGGAGTAGTGGTGTCACCTCTTTTCTAAATCCATTCTTCCATATGACTTTGCGGGGATGAAATTTCTTTTTGTGGGGATTTTATAACATCTCGTTACCCACTTTTGAGTATTTCTCATCTCTCTTTTTGTAATCCTTTTTAATTGGGTGTGCTCTGGGACTACCATGGATGGAGAGAATTTTTTGAAAAAAAAATTACCTAATGTTTAGGGAAGTGTGTTTCTGGGAATTAATGGATCCTCGGTATTAAAATGTAAAAGGATTAAGAGGTTTCCCTTTGAAATGTGGAATGTTTTCTTCTTTTTTAACATTTTCAAATCATGAAAGGTTTGCATGATTTTAATACTTTTCCATGATGATGTCATGAATTGGTGCAATGTGTGATAGGTTTACACACTGTGAATCAGGTTCAAGTCATGATGTGGTTGATTTTAGGATTTTTAATCTGAGGAAACCATGAGTATAAATTTAGGCTATATCAATGGTTCAAAATTGTGGCTATAAGTGTCAGAACCATGGCTATAAGATATATCCATGGTTTTACTAGACATGGAACATATTGTCTTGGCAATAGAAAAAAGCTATAGTCATGGTTTTAAGAGGCTATATCCATGGTATGAACTGTGGCTATAGGGACTATTGCCATGGTTTTGAAAATCGGGGAAATAGATTACATTGTAGTCCACCATGGCTATAGATATATAGCTACAGTTTAAACCATGGTTATAAGTTCTATTTCAATGGTGGAAAATCGTGACTATAGCCCATGTAAACTATGGCTATAGATTTAAAATAAATAGCGCCCAGTTGGATTCGATCTCCTTACCTCCATTATCTGAACCTATCACCTTACCAATACACCATAAGATTACTTTGAGTATATAAGTATATATTTTTTTATATATATTATTAAGAATCATGGTTGTAACATGTAAACCATTTCTAAAGACCTTCCTGAAATTTTTTGGCGGGTTAATTTTTTCCCGCGCAAGGGTGGGAGACATCTAGCCATGGTTTTGAGGAACCACGGCTATAGAAAATAAATTAAAACTCTATATCCATGTATTTAGAAAACCTTGGCTATAAACCTCGAAAAAAAAACTTATATCCATGGTTTTAAGAGGGTATATACACAATTTAAACTATGGCTATAGGGTCTATTGTCATGGTTTTGGAAACTGTGGCTATAGGTCTATAGTCACAGTTTCAACCGTGAATATAGGGTCTATTCCCATGGTTGAAAATCGTGGTCATAGCCCATGTAAACCGTGACTATATCCTTGGTATACATACCTATAGAGATGGTTTTGGAAAATCATGGCTATAGGTATGTGGCTACAAACTAGTTTTCTAGTAGTGAACATATTTTTTAGCATTTTTGTTAATTGAGAAATTCACATCATGAAATGGTTTTATGCCATAAATATTTTAAGATTAATTTGTTTTACAGTTTTGTATATGTGATTAACTTTTCATTCGATGTACAACTTATCTCTATAGACCTAGGAGCTATCCCCTGAAATATTGGGGATATACCTTCCTTTTATATAATTTTGTTCAGTGATTGAACTTTGTTAGGGTTATGGTGTGTCTATCTAGGTAATAGATCTTTTTTCTTCTTCATTGTCATTGATCACAGTAGCATCATTGTGCTACATTTATATATCCTTTGATCTGTTATAATAATATTTTTTATCCTTTCTATATTTGTTGTGCGATCATCCTTTAAAGGTTTCCCTTATGTTGGATGTGGTGCGTCATGAGCATTCTTTTTGGTATGTTGTGATATGTCCTCTCCCTGCTTGTTGAATTGATTCTACGATGTGAGGATTGATTCTAGAGCCTCTGTTGTTGTCTTTGGGTCCTTCTGTGATGGTGGATTCCTCTGTAGGTGTGTGAGACCCAAGTTTGAGGTTGGTAGTTCCATCATTAGCCTATGTTGGATGAAATGTATTTTTATAGTTGTATAAATTATTATATAAATGAGTTGGTATTATTGAATTGAATGTGTGGAAATTGGATTTTGATAAAAGATAGTTTTCCCTTTATTTTGGTTAACGAAAAGGTATTTTCAAAGCATTGTGAAATAGTTTTATGAAATGGTTTAGAAAATATAGCACATGGGAAACCTTGGGTACTTAGGTGGAAGGTGTAGTAATAGGCCTCATCCGTTGATATTATTGGGGGTTCGCTCATTGGGTGTTCCTCTGCTCCCTAGGCTTGTTGTTCAAGGGACATGTTAGGAACTATTGGGAAGTTCACTTTCTAAGGTGTTCCCCTTCTCTCTAAACTCGATGCATATGTCTCAAGACTCAATGCATGTGATTGTCTACGTCTAAGTATGAGTTTACTAGCTAGTGTGACCCATTGTGATCCTTGATGTGATGTTAGCAATGCTTTGGTTTGTACTACTCTGGATTTGATATGACATGTGATACAAGCATTTTTTTGACTTATTTAATTTATATGAAATGATTTGAAACTGTTTTACCTAGATTATTAAGAATTGGGGGAAAAGGGGGAAATGTTTTACCATGTTTTTAATATAAAAACTATTTAATTGATTATAATGCTCTTTTTTATTAAAGTGGATCTTATTCAGATTATTGTATAGAGACTTGATATGAAACATGTGGGTGGTATCCTATGAGTCTGTTTATCTCACACTCTGCGTACCCCTTTGATGGTACGTAGACTTTTATATGTCTTTCGATGCAGGGGAAAACAAGACACTACAGTGAGGTGGTGATGTTTTTGTTAGCTGTGTATGGGTCCCTGGTGGTGAAAATGGGGGAATTCTTCTGATGTTATGACATGGAGTAGCTATTTTAGTTTTAGTTGTCTTTTTATATTGGACTCATACCATGGAGATTGTTTAACTTCTTTTGAGTTGAATTGCTTCTGTTGCTTCCTTTTTGATATGATATATATTTCTTGTTTTACTCTTCTGTAGTTTTTTCCCATCGTGTGTGTGTGTGTGTGTATCGTGTTGTCTGTTTCAAATTAGGTAAAAGTGTTCCCTTCGGTTGTTGTTGATGCCTGAGTGTTAGGTATCAGCTCGTAGGAATCAGGAATGTCATTCGAGTATGTGATGGTTTGGGTCAGATATCAGGTTGAGAGGGTATTTGAGCAAGGTTTGTCAGAAGACACGTGATCAAACAATGACGGGCCACAACAGTAGCTTGAGGGAATGATCCTTTATGAAAAATAAGGCCCAATTGAATAATATCATTATAGGATGATCCATGACATAATTAATATGAAAATCCAATTATAATATATATTTTCATCTCACTTTTGATAAGGAACCAACACCAAATATATTTCGCAAGTTAGTTTGAACAATTTATTTGAAGAGTTGGTCAAAATGTTGGATTCTTTCCCATGGGTTCTCTATGAATTCAATGTTAAAAGCATATTTTAATATCATTTTTTTTATAGAGGTTAAAATGAGACATTATTTATGTTAGAAAAACATAAAACAAATTAATCAAGATAAAAGTTATGTTTTTATAGTGATTACTTGAGTAATGTTGTGAAATAAGATTACAATTTTAATATCCTCCATATATTCAAATGAATTTAATTTATTTCGGTTATACAAAGTATGCAAAATAAGGCGAATCCTATGACTCACCATCAGTCATATATTATTGTACATCTAACAAAAACAATGAAGTTATGGGATTTTTTTTAAAATACGTTTTAAAAAAAAAATTATTTAGAAAAAATGGTAAGGTTAAAAATTTTCATAAAAATAAACTTTAAAGGCGGCAGGGCAGTTGCCGCCTTTAGGCTTCAGGCGAAAGGCGGCAACCGCGGTGCCGCCTTTCTACTAAAAAAATTATTTTTATGTTTTAAAAAATTTTGTTTTTATTTTTTGGTTTTGTTTTGTATATATATATAAACAAAAAATAATAATCAGCAGATTTTATCCTCTATTTAAAATCCTGCAGTACTGCCATTATAACAGTCTGGATTCTGACAGAAGCTCTCACACATGGCTCCCTTTTATAAGATAGGTTACCCTGGAAATCAATTTGCATTTCCGATGTGGGATTCTATTTCAAATACGTGACTTTAAAAGACTATAAAATATAAACTATAAGACCAATATAAATGAAACTTAATGCATGGATTAAACATATAACAAATAGTTTAAAATAAAAATAATTTCGTAAAAAATGTTGATGTAAAATAATTTATAAGTTTTCAAAGACACCTACATAAAACTTAAAAATGTTTCAAGCATATGACTTTGAAAGCCTATAAAATATAAACTATAAGACCAATATAAATGAAACTAAAAACATGGATTAAACATATAACAAATAGTTGAAAATAAAAAATAATTTTGTAAAAAATGTTAATGAAAAATAATTTATAAGCTTTCAAAACCACTTATTTTAAACTTAAAAATGATTCAAGTATGTGACTTTGAAAGACTATAAAATATAAACTATAACACCAATATAATTTAAAGTTAAAACATTGATTAAATATATAATAAATTATTAAATTATTAAATTAATATTATTAATAATTGATTCTATAATAATTAATTAGTAATTATTAATAATCAACTAGTAATTATTAATAATTATGTAGTAATATAATTATTCAGTATATAATAGTTAATTAGTTAATTAGTAATATAATTACAAATTATATTTATTCATTATACTTAATAATTAGTAATTATTAAAAAATATTATATGATAATTAATTAGTTAATTGGTTATATAATTATTAATTATACAATAGTAAATTAGTTAAGTAGTAATATAATTATTCATTATAATTATTAATTCGAATTATTCATTATAATTACTAATTATTAATTATTAATTATTAATTATTAAGTAGTTAATTAATAATATAATTATTAATTATAGAACTATTAATTTTATAATAATTAGTTAGTTAATTAGTAATTATTAATAATTAATTATATAATAATTAATTAGTTAATTATTAATATAATTAGTTATCTAGTAATATAATTATTAATTATTTAACAATTAATTAGTAACTTAGTAGTATAATTATTAATTATATAATAATGAATTAATTAATTAGTAATATAATTATTAATTATATAATTTGTAATTAGTTAATTATTAATTACTAATCATTAATTGTATAGTAACTAATAAGTTAATTAGTAATATAATTATTAAATATATAATAGTTAATTAGTTAATTTTTTTGAGAAAGATAGAGCCGAGACCTTTTTTATAATTAGTTAATTAGTAATATAATTTAAAATTTAATTATTCATTATAATTATTAATTAGTATTTATTAAATATTATTATATAATAAGTAATTAGTTAATTGGTAATACAATTACTAATTATATAATAGTTAATTAGTTAATTGGTAATATAATTATTCATTATAATTATTAATTAGTAATTATTAAAAATTATTGTATAATAATTAATTAGTTAATTAGTAATATAATTATTCATTACAATTATTCATTATAATTATTAATTATTAATTATTAATTACTAAAATAATTATTAGATATATAGCTATTAATTGTATAATAATTAGTTAGTTAATTAGTAATTATTAATAATTAATTATATAATAACTAATTAGTTAATTAGTAATATAATTAGTTAATTAATAATATAATTAGTTAATTAGTAATATAATTATTAATTATTTAATAATTAATTAGTTACTTAGTAATATAATTATTAATTATTTAATAATTAATTAGTTAATTAGTAATATAATTATTAATTATAGAATTTGTAATTAGTTAATTAGTAATTATTAACCATTAATTATATAATAACTAATTAGTTAATTAGTAATATAATTATTAAATATACAATAGTTAATTAGTTACTTTTTTTGAGAAAAATAGAGATGAGACCCTTTTTATAATTAGTTAATTAGTAATATAATTATAAATTGTAATTATTCATTATCATTATTAATTAGCATTTATTAAAAATTATTATATAATAATTAATTAGTTAACTGATATTATAGTTTATATTTTATAGTCTTTCAAAGTCACATACTTGAAAGAGAATCTCACATCGGAAATGCAGAATGTTCTGTGCAAGAAAAAGAGAACCAGAATCCCACATTGGAAATGCAGAATGATTTCCAGGGTAAGCTCTCTTATAAAAAAGTGCTCTGGGTGAGAGCTTCTGTCAGAATCCAGACTGCTGTAATGACAGTACTGCTGGATTTTAAATAGCGGATAAATTATGTTGAAAATTTTATTTTTGTTTTGTTTTGTTTATATATATATAAACAAAACAAATAATTTTTTTTTTTTTAAGAAAAATATATATATTTTTGTTTTAGTGGAAATGGAGGATTCGCGGATGCTGCAATTTTAAAAATATTTTAAACCCAGCAGTATTTAACAAAATATATTTTTTTTAAAAACGTATTAAAAAAAACTCTTAATGTATTCTCATCTAATCAAGGGGCGGGGGTGGCCGGCTGGCCCGCTCACATGTGCTGTGATCCGCTCGTGCTTCCATTACAATGATAGATTGATACTTATTATTTGATAATATATCAATAAATATATTTAAAATAAATAAAATTGATTGACAATAACGGGTGTATGATATGAAATGCTGATAATTTTTATAAATGATGCAATGCACCGTCCTCGTCCCATCATCATCATCGGTTCACAAGCTGTTCTTATCATCTTGACCCCCGCAGCCGACTCCCAGTCATTAATAGGAAAACACTTCCGTCTTGTCGTCCAAAAGTATGACCTCAAATCCGCCATGCGCGTCCTGCAGGTTGCTTCGCCGCCGCTGCACCGGAGACTGCATCTTCGCCCCATACTTCCCCTCCGACGATCCCTACAAGTTCGCCATTGTCCACAAAATCTTCGGCGCCAGCAACGTCAGCAGGCTCCTGCAGGTCCCTCTCCACCCTCTTCGTATATATATACAAATCTCCAAATCTCGGGATCCCCAGCGGCGTGGTTGTTCTTCAGGAGGTGCCGACGGAGAAGAGGGCCGACGCGGTGAGCAGCTTGGAGTACGAGGCAAACGCGCGGATGAGGGACCCCGTCTACGGCTGTGTCGCCCTGATTTCGCACTTGCAAGCTCGGGTGTCGCAGCTGCGGATGGAGCTGGCGCTCGCGCACACCCACCTCGCCTGTCTCACGGCGCCGCCGGACCTTTTGGACATGCCGGGCGACGATGACCTTTCTCCGCTGCTCGCCAACACTCCGGGTGCGTCCGGCGCCGGCGGACCTTTTGGACATGCCGACGGCGTCCCATAGAGTAATGATACTTCTCCGGTGCACCGCGTCGACCAAGCGGCTTGCTAATCATGTGGAAATGCCCTAATAATCGATTCTCCCATGTTGTACTTTATTTGATTTTGAAAGAAATATGAAAAGCTGTCCCTCGTGTGTTGTGGCTCATATAAGAATTTCCATTGAAGAGTTTGGTATTGCATGTGATGAACCAACAGAGGCTTATTTAGGCATAGGTCTCTTTTTTTTAATGGGTCCGTGTGTGTTTTATTTTGAAAAATGGGGTTGATCAAGACCACTTGGTGCCGTCCATTTCCGACCGAAGGTGGAGCGCCACTTGAAGGGGCGCTCCACCTCTCCACCTTATAACCTGAATCTATGGCGCCGATAGTATCCCACTATTGGGATGAGCGCCAATTGAGGTGGCGCCCAAACAAAACATCTCCTATATAAGAGGTTCCCTCATCCTCTCCTCATTCTCACATCCTCACTCCCTCTCATCTTCTAACTCTATCTTCAATATCTCTCTCTCCACCCCTCACTCTCTCTTCGAGATCTCTCTTTTTCAAAGCTCTGCCTCTCTGCCTGTGAAGCTGTTCGAAGGATCATAACCTTTCGGCCGATTTGAGGTAAATCTATTTTTTAATTTGTTTAATATGGTGATTTATTTATTTATTTGTTTAGTTCATAGAAATAATTCATAATTAATGTAATATATTTTGAAATTGTAATTGTTTATTTGCAGTAATTGTTATTAATTAATGGTAATTAGGTTATTAAGTAATACTATATAGTTAATTGAATTCTAAATAGTTAAATAACTAATCGTAATTAGGTAATTAAATTGTAATTAGTTAATTAACTAATCGTAATTAGGTAATTAAATAATTCTAATTAGCTGAATAATTAATTCTAATTAGGTGATTAATTAATTCTTATTAGGTGATTATATAATTGTAATAAGGTGATTAATTAATTCTAATTAGGCGATTAATTAATTGCAATTAGTTGTTTAATTAATTGTAATTAGGCGAGTAATAAATTATAATTAGGTGATTAATTATTTGTAATTAGGCGAGTAATAAATTATAATTAGGTGATTAATTATTTTGAATTAGGTGATTAATTATTTGTAATTAGGTGATTACTTAATTATAAGTAGGTGGTTAATTTATTATAATTAGGTGATTAATTTATTATTACTAGGTGTTTCATTAATCTTAATTAGGCGATTAAGTAATTTTAATTAGGTGATTAATTAATTATAAATAGGTAAGCAATTGATTGCATTTAGGTGATTAATTAATTACAATTAGGTGATTAAATAACAGTAAGTAGGTGATTAATTAATTCTTATTAGGTGATTAATAAATTCAAATTAGTGGATTAATAAATTCTAATTAAGTGATTAAGTAATGGTAATTAGGTGGTTAATTAATTATAATTAGGTGATTAATTAATTCTAATTAGGTGAGTAATTAATTCTAATTTGGTAAATAATTAAAGGTAATTAAGTGATTAATTAATTCAAATTTGGTGATTAATTAATTATAATTGGGTTATTAATTAATTCTAATTAGGTGATGAAGTAATTAATTAATTCGAATTAGGTGATTAAGTAAGGGTAATTAGGTGGTTAATTAATTCTAAATAGGTGATTAAATAAATCTAATTTAGTAATTAATTAAAGGTAATTAGGTGATTTATTTATTCTAAATAGGTGGTTAATTAATTCTAATTAGGTGATTAATTAATTCTAATTAGGTGATTAATTAAATCTAATTAGGTGATTAAATAATGGTAATTAGGTGATTATGTAATGGTAATTAGGTGATTAGTTAATTCTAATTAGGCGATTAATTAATTCTAATTAGGTGGTTAATTAATTCTAATGAGATGGTTAATTAATTCTAATTAGGTGCTTAATTATTTCTAATTAGGTGTTTAATTAATTCTAATCAGGTGCTTAATTAATTCTTATTAGGTGGTTAATTAATTCTAATTAGGTGATTAAATAAATCTAATTAGGTGATTAATTAATTCTAATTAGGTGATTAACTAATGGTAATTATGTTATTAATTAATGCTAATTATGAGATTAATTAATGGTAGTTAGGTGACTAATTAATGGTAATTAGGTGATTAATTAATACTAATTAAGTGATTAATTAATTTTAATTAGGTGATTAATTAATTCTAATTTGGTGATTTATTTAGTCTAATTAGGTGATTAATTAATTTAAAGTAGTTGAGTAATTAATGGTAATTAGGTGATTAATTAATACCAATTAGGTGATTTTTAATGGCAATTAGGTGATTAATTAATGGCAATTAGGTTAATTAATGTTAATTAAGTGTTTAGGTAATTAATTAAAGGTTATTAGGAAATTAATTAAATATAATTAGCCAAGTAGTTATCTTAATTAGCGAAGTAGTAATATTAACTAGCGAAGTAGTTATAAATTGCTTCTAAAATATATCCTTGCATTACATTCTATGTATGATAATGAATTTAGTTTTCCATCTACCTTGACTTCAGTTTGTAATTGAAGTTATGAACATGAATTTAGTAGTTGAATCTATTTTTTGCATATTAAGTGTTAGAGTTGTCATGAAATGAATGCTCTCTTGAGTAAAGTATCCCCAGGTAGAGGGGCTTTGGGTCAGACCACCTACTTTCCTGGATGCTTTCCTTGTCTAGGAAAGTGAATGGGGTTGGCTATCTGTCGCTTCGTGCTTACTCATTTGGAGTTTTTCAATTTCATATAACTCTATGCTATTACATGACGTGTTCATGTACCTCATGCATATAATGCATGTGGATATGTATGAATATGTTTGAGTTCTAATTTTGGGTAAGTAACACAGACATGCGTGTTGTGTAAAGAGTTACATGTCAATATGGTTTGATCATATTGATTTGGTGGAGGGATTAGGATTCCAAATTGAATTACTAGAAGCATGCATACATATATTGATTCTATAATCAGATTTAATTAATAACAATGGTTTATTTTAGATAAAAAGGACAGATGCGGCCTATATTTACTACAATTGTCAAATAATTGAGGTATAACAAGGATGTAGTTATAGTATACATACAGAAGCTGTTGTGATGCTTGGAGGATGTACAACATTGGAAGTTGTGCAAAGGAAAATTCATCGAAAGTTAAAACTGGTGTGGAATCAAGTAATAAAGTCCATCACATTCAGACATCTGTAATTGTTGGGCAAAAATCCCTCAAGGTAACATTGAAGTATTTTTGGGTTGATTGTGTTTGTTGACAAAGAAGGTTTCCATGGAGAATTGTCGAGTTCTCGAGAAGTTGTTGACAATCAATGTTGACAAAGAACGATGACAAAGGAAAGGATGATCTAGAGGCGGTACAAAGGAGCAGTACACAGTGGCGCCGTTTCCCAGTGTTTGCCAAATTTTTGGGGTCCAAAATTTGGAAGTTAAATGAGCATCGCAAAAAGTGGATTTTCATGAAGATCATAATTAAATATAGAAATGACATGAATTTCGTGAAGTGAAGATTCATGGATTGGATTTCGCGAAGACTAGAAGAATGGAGGCGGTGATTTTTCGCGATTACGACAAGCTTCGCGAACGACAGAGGCTGAAGAGCATCGCGGCGGTGAAGGGCTTTGCAAGGGAGCTTCGTGGAAATAAGGAGAATTGCGAGGGAGCTTCGCGGTGAAGGCGTGAAGGAATTGATGGTATGCTCTGCGATTACGACGAGCTCCGCAATCCGAAAATTGCCGAGGTGCTTCGTGATTTGGACAGAATTTCGGTGGAAACTTTGGAGCTTCGCGATTTGAGATGACGTGGCATTGACTTCGCGCAGAAAGTTCGAGGGACGGTGGAATCGCCTATAAATAGAGGCCGACCCCCTCGAGAGAAGTAGAGAGAATTTTTAGAGAAAATATTTTGCTCTCCTATTGCGAAGGTGGTTCGCGGAGCCAGTGTGTTTCGCGAAAGAGGAGCTTCGCGGCGGCTATTGTAGCTCCGCGAAAGTTGTGAGCTCTACGTTGGCTCAGTGATCTTCGCGAGGGAAGTTGCTCTGAAACGGCTTGAGCTTCGCGAGAGTGCTTCCTGAGAGACATTCGCGAAAAGGCAGAAGCTTCGTGAAGGCTTGTTTAAGCTTCGCGAAATTGGAAGCCTCGCGAAGTAGGGTGCTTTGCGAAGGTACTTTCCAAAGGTAGTTGCCTAGTGGTCAGAGGAAAAGTGGTATTCATCAGTGGATGAAAGTTGGACTTCAACAGAGCATCTATCAATAGTTGAAGATGCATTATTTCTTGAAAATTAAGAGACCCACAGGTCTATAAACTGTGAGTGAATCCCTTCACAGAGCAGTGAGCTTAGGAAGAGGAAGAAGGTGATCCTCTCCACTGGAAGTGAGCCAGAGAGATAGAAACAGGGAGTGACCCTTGGGAAAGTAGTGAGCTGACCCTAAACCTTGTAAATGTAGTGAGCCTGGGCATAGAAGTGATCTAACCCAAACCTTGTGAACATTATTGGCAGTGAGCCTTAGTGGATTTGGTACAACGGAACATCGCCGTTGTATGCTCCTTGGACGTAGCCCAATGCGGGTGAACCAAGTAAAAATCTCTGTGTCTGCCTAGTCGCTTACCTACATTGCATTCAAAGAATCATCATCAGAAAAACCAGAAAAGAACTGATCATAATAATCGCACAAGAGAAAACAAAGTGACCATTGTAATAAATTGGTCAAGATCCAGTGGGGTAGGAAGAACTTTGAAAAAGAATATCCATACCCTGAATCACCCCCCCCCCTCTCAGGGTATATAGGCCCCTATTAGACCTAACAATTGGTATCAGAGGAAAGGTTGTTGTTATCAGATTTGCTTGCTCCGACTTGGTGTAGTCGATCTGTGTGGTTAAAGAATCTATCTTCTATTATCTCGGTGTTCCATGGAAAAGGGAAAAACATCAAAGAAGAAGCAAAAGTTAGGTGGTATTCCTCAGTGTGGAAGTGTGTATGGAAAAAGTGTGATTCAATTAAAAGAATCAAACAGCTTACAGAAGGAAGGTCTGGATGAATCTGATAGGGAAAATATTGATTCACTCAAGCATGATGCAGGAATGAGTGAAGTACATGAACTTCAAAGTGATATTGAAACAAATGATAATGAAGAAGAAATAATTGAAGGAAGAATGGATATTCAAGCTAAGTTAGAAGCTTCTCTTGAAGAGATAGATGTTTGGGGAGCCAAAACCAAGAAAGCTAGAAAAGTGGTTCATGATGCCAAAGTCTATATGCAGCAGCAGGAAGAAGAGAAGTCTGAGTTGTTGGATAAAATTGAGAAACTCAAGTTATCAGCACCAGAGAACTCAGAATCAGTTGGTGAGTATAAGCATAAGATTGAAGAACCTGATATTCCATGTTATGTTGGAAACACCGATGAAATTAATTCTAAAGACATTCAGATCCAAGCACTAGAAATTGAGGTCAACAAGATAAGAGGCTTAAATCAAAGGCTTATTGATGTGGAAACTAACCTAAAGGAGAAGAATGATTCTAAGGGTGAGGAACTTCAAAAGCTGGCTAAAATAAAAGGAAAACAAAAGGCTGGTGATTATGAAGAGAGTCAAAAGTCAGATGAAGTTCAGAATCTGAAAGCCAGAAATGTTGATCTTGCTACACAGCTATCTGAGCTAGTTCATAAGAATCAAAGACTACAACAAGACAATGCATGTTGTTCTGATTCTGTTGCTCAAGAAAAATTGAAAGGAGCAGAGTGACATAGTGGATAAGCTGACATGTGAGTTGGAAGATGAGATAAGTAGAGGGAAGCTTCTCAAGGGAGAACTTGATGTCCAACTTGAATCAAGGGATATGAAGATTAAAAAGTTGGAAGAAGAGATAGAATCAGTAAAGATGAAATTGGATAAATCCAATACTAAAGGAATGCCAAAAATGAAGGATGCCTTACACTTTCTATTTGATCATCCTTCAACAAGTGATGATAAAATGAAGAACAAATATTCTATTTCTGAAGAGAAACAACAGAATATTTTCTCATCTCAAAGACTAGAAATTTTTGGAAAAGCTGGTATTGGATTTGATAAATCACATCCCATGCATGATAAGAAGAGAGCCATGAATAACTCCAGAAATGGAGAAAATCATGTAGGTGCTGAAGATAGGCCTAAGAGGATAGCTAAAAGAAGAAGTGATGACATGTGCTATTTCTGCGGGATTCATGGACACACATCAAGCTTTTGTTCAGAGTCTCTGGAATACATTTCAGGCTGTGAAAATAGAATATATAAAAAATATGAGAATAAGAAGAAGCATCATGAGAAATCCGAGAGAAGAGTCTCTCAGAGGAAATCACTTATTAGATGCTATTACTGTGGAAGAATGAGACATACCATGAGTATGTGTCAGGAAGCTCAGGAGAACAATGTCAGAAGAATAACTCAAGATGCATCAACATATGGACAGAGAAATGATGAAATGAGGTATGCCTTTGATGTAAATTTTTTTATATGTTCTGATTATGGGCGTTTGGCAAGACAGTGTAGCAAGAAGAAAGAAGTAAAGGAAAAGGAACTCGAAAAGAGATTCTCAACTCCAGGTGTGCATGATAAGGAATTATGCACTGGAAGAAAAAGTGAATAGCTCTCGTGGAGAGAATGTGAACAAACCCGGAAGATTAAGGGGAGATCTACTTCAGATGTGAGTAAGAAGAATGCATGTTCAGTAGATGACTCACCACCAATGAAAGAGAGTGTGGTGACTCAAACATCTGATAATAGAAAGATAAACAAATATTACATTGAAAAATTTGCATGTCGTGTTCCTCAGCGAGAAGTGGAGGAAAGAGAACAATCCTTGCAATAGCGAAAGAGGCAAGGGAAGATGGAAATAAAAGAGATTCCTACTCAGAGAAAGAATCAGGGGAAGTGGAATTTTGGTGGAACATCAAAGACAGAGATGTGCAATCGTGGGTTTAAACCCCAAATGGTGAGAAAGGCCAAGCCTGCAGAATCCACATATCAGAAAAAGGATCAGCATGTGGGTAATGAATGCTTAATCATATGGCCAGAGCAGTTGAAGTCGGCTAGGCAGCTAGAAGAATCCAGGAAGGAGTGTGATTCTCTATATAAAAGAATCAAAGGGTTGACCCATCAGGATCAACCACAATCCTTATCTTGAGGAGTCCAGAAGAACTCCCCTCTCCCTATGAATATAAATTCTATTAACTGATGATTCATGTGTTTTAGGTTTTAGGGAGATACGATCCAAGGGGAAGTGGCATCTAAGGATGCAAAGTGGAAAGTTGATATGCTTCAGAGTTTCAATTGACTCAAATCAGGTTCCAAAGTCGAAGAAGAAAGGTAGAAATAGAGCATAAAAAGAAATGATTGTGTTATTAACTTTATCTCTTGTTTCCTACACCGAGTTCCAACTCAGTAGGATTAGAGATATTGTTAATGGATCAATGCCGAGTGCCAGACTGGTATAAATGATGCCGGTGGAAAATGATAATAGATGGTGTAAGATAAGAAGAATTTTTATGGTCCTAACCCCAGGAAATTTTGCATAACATAGGGGGAGTATTTAATAACAAAATCAGAGGCAAGAGCCATGAAAGAAATAATTGGATGAATCAGCTCAGGTGTTTCCTATTTAGGGAAGAATGAAACACAGGGAGAAGCAGAAATAATCATGCATCTCATGCTTATCTTTTTGATCTAACAATGTGGTATCAGCTGACTATTTTCAGGATACCAAGAAGCTGCGATAAGTAGTTGAAAGGAATGATTCCACTGATCAATGAAACAGTGAGAAATTTCTTGCTAAACGTGATGAGGAGGAAAGCATAAAAGGTGGAGCATATGTGACTAATGCTGATTTAGAAAAGAAAAATCCTCATCTGCACAATAGTCAAAGAGTTGAGCTGAAATTGACATGCAGAATATCATTGGTGATTAGTCAGCTCTACCTCAGACAAGGAGAATGGAATCACTGCAGAAAACATCTTTTATATCCCAGGTTGAGCTGAAATTCTTTTTTGATGCAGCTAAAGATGAAAACTGGGATCATGCCATGAATGAAGAGATAGATCAGAATTGAGAAGAATCAGACATGGGAGATTGTTTCAAGGCTAGCAGACAAGAATGTCATCAGGACTAAATGGGTCTATCGCAACAAGATGAATGAATATGGAACTGTGATTTAAAAAAAAGCAAGACTAGTGTGCAAGGGATACTCCCAGATATAGGGAATAGATGTAGATGAGACATTTGAACCAGTTGCAAGGCTGGAGACAATCAGATTATTTTTGGCCATAGCAGTGAAAAGAAAGTTCAAAGTGTTCCAGATGGATGTGAAATCCGCATTCTTGAATGTTTTTCTGGAAGAGGAAGTTTATATTGAGCAGCCATATTGTTTTCTAATTCATGAGGATGAGAACAAAGTTTGCAGGCTGAAGAAGGCGTTATATGGACTGAAACAATCACCAAGAGCATGGTACTGAAGGCTATATCAGTATTTGAAGAAGCATGGTTTTCAGCGTATGGGATTTGATTACAATATTTATTTCAACAAAAATAGTAATAAAAGAATGATGAGGATGGTCTAGGAAGAAGACATAATATTTAGAAGATCAGATGAAGCATAGTGGAGACAATCTTCTGAATTCAAGAAACATGAGTTCTTAATGTCTATGATTAGTGAGCTGATGTTTTTCCTTAGTCTACAGGTGACACAAGGAAGGAATGGAACATTCATTTCTCAATCCAAATATGCCAAGGAGGTGTTAAGAAGGTTTGGAATAGAAAATTCCATGGAGATGAAAACTATGGTTGCTACCCTGATGAAATTATCAAAATATGAGGATGACAAGGCGGTTAATATCACAGAATACAAGAAAATTATTGGAAGATTGTCGTACTTGACTGCGACAAGGCCTGATATTGTTTTCGCCACATGCCAAGTAGGGAGATATCAGAGTAATCCCAAGGAAAGTCACATGCTCGCAGTGAAAATAATAATTCGGTATATCAAGGGCACAGTGGATTTCGGCTTGACATATACTGAGAAATCTCAGACAGAGTTATTGGGATATACTAATGCAGACTAGGCCAGTTCAGCGGATGATAGAAAATCAATGTCAGGTGGTGCATTATATCTTGGTGGATTGTGTATTTCTTGGATAAGAAAGAAGCAAGATTTCATTTCGTTGAGCACCGCGGAAGCAGAGTATACTGCGGCCATTCAAGCATGCACACAGTTATTGTGGATGATGTAGCATCTTGAAGATATGGGAGTTGAAGTGAAGTCTCCGGTCGGAATCCAGTGAGATAACTCAAGTGCTATAAATCTCAGCAAAAATCCCGCCCATCATTCATGGACAAAGAACATTGAGATAAAATATCATTTTATCAAGGAGAAGTTTGAGCAGGGAATTGTGAAGTTGGAGTATGTGCCTATAGAACTACAAGTTGAAAATATTCTGACAAAGGTCTTACCCAAGGAAACTTTTGAGAGGCATCGACTGGATCTGGGAGTTCAGTCGACTCCCCGCACTTTACAGAGTGTGGATGTGGAATTCCACCCTCTCCCCGATGTATGATGTGTTTTTCCCTGTTGTGCTGATATGTGTTCTCTACTCTGTTACAGCCTACAAAGGAGTGACCTTTGGGTTCATTGATAAATGGGGAGAAAATAGTGATTGTTCAAAGGGGAGACAATGTGGCTATTTGAGAAATCATGACAAATTCGGGGAGAAGATGACCTATGGAGAAGCCAGATAGGGGGAGTGCAATGAGATAGGGGGAGATTTTAAAATCTGACGATGCTAGAAGTGATCGATCAAAGCATATATATCACGACAGCTGAGGATCGTGATAAAAGCAGAAGAGTGATGTTGGAATGGTGTGAACAAGTGTCCAGATATCACCAATTGGGATCAATGTGGTTCAACAATTGGTATCAATTTATGAATTGGTATCAGGTTGGAATTGACAGTTGGTGTTTGACATGAAGTGATTCATTGATGAACTTTTCATACTACTCTTGTTTCTCACGCCGAGCATTGCTCATGTGGGCTTAGAGTACGTGTTAAGTGATTCCTTGAAATCTATCATAATCGCAAGAGGTGAATGGTGGTAGCGGCTGGAAGAAGACTCAGTGAGGTATCAAAGTGCAGAAAATCATTCTGAGCAGAGTTGTGAAGAGTTGTCAACAAACCCAAAGGGGGAGATTGTTGGGCAAAAATCCCTCAAGGTAACATTGAAGTATTTTTGGGTTGATTATGTTTGATGACAACGCAGGTTTCCATGGATAATTGTCGAGTTCCCGAGAAGTTGTTGACAATCAATGTTGAAAAAGAACGATGACAAAGGAAAGGACGATCTGTAGGCGGTACAAAAGAGCAGTACAAGGTGGCACCGTTTCCCAGGGTTTGCCAAATTTTTGGGGTCCAAAATTTGGAAGTTAAATGAGCATCGTGAAAAGTGGATTTCCATGAATATCATAATTAAATATGGAAAAGGCATGAATTTCGCAAAGTTAAGCTTCATGGATTTGATTTCGCGAAGACCAGAAGAATGGAGGTGGTGATTCTTCGCGATTACGACAAGCTTCGCGAACGACAGAGGCAGAAGAGAATCACAGTGGTGAAGGGATTTGAAAGGGAGATTCTTGGAAATAAGGGGCATTGTGAGGGAGCTTCGCGGCGAAGGCGCGAAGGAATTGACAGGATGCTCCGCGATTACGACGAGCTCCGCAATTCGAAAATTTCTGAGGTGCTTCGCGATTTGGACAGAATTCCGGCGGAAACTTTGGAGCTTTGCGATTTGAGATGACGTGGCGTTGAATTCGCAGTGAAAGTTCGAGGGTCGGTGGAATCGCCTATAAATAGAGGCCGACCCCCTCGAGAGAAGTAGAGAGAATTTTCAGAGAAAATATTTTGCTCTCGTATGGCGAAGGTGGTTCGCGGAGCAAGTGTGCTTCGCGAAAGAGGAGCTTTGCGGTGGCTATTGTAGCTCCACGAAAGTTGTGAGCTCCGCGTTAGCTCAGTGAGCTTCACGAGGGAAGTTTCTCTGCAACGGTTTGAGCTTCGCGAGAGTGCTTCGCGAGAGAGATTCTCGAAAAGGAAGGAGCTTTGTGAAGGCTTGTATGAGCTTCACGAAATTGGAAGCCTCGCGAAGTAGGGTGCTTTGCGAAGGTACTTTCCAAAGGTAGTTGCCCAGTGGTCAGAGGCAAAGTGGTATTCATCAGTGGATAAAAGTTAGACTTCAACAGAGCATCTATCAATAGTAGAAGATGCATTATTTCATGCAAATGAAGATACCTATAGGTATATAAACTATGAGTGAATCCCTTCACAGAGAAGTGAGCTTAGGAAGAGGAAGAAGGTGATCCTCTCCACCGGCAGTGAGCCAGAGAGAGAGAAATAGGGAGTGACCCTTGGGAAAACAGTGAGCTGACCCTAAACCTTGTAAAGGCAGTGAGCCTGGGCATAGAAGTGATCTAGCCCTAAACTTTTGAACATTATTAGAAATGAGCCTTAGTGGATTTGGTACAATGGCACATCGCTGTTGTATGCTCCTTGGACGTAGCCCAGTGCGGGTGAACCAAGTAAAAATCTCTGTGTCTTCCTAGTCGCTTCCCTACATTGCATTTAAAGAATCAGCATTAGACAAACTAGAAAAGAACTGATCATAATAATTTCACAAGAGAAAACAAAGTGACCATTGTAATAAATTGGTCAAGATCCAGTGGGGCAGGAAGAACTTTGAAAAAAATATCCATACCCTGAATCACCCCCCCTCTCAGGGTATATAGGCCCCTATTGGCCCTAACAACAATATATTGATAGGTTTTGGCATGCGTCATATCCAGTAAATGATGATGATGATGATTGGGAATATTTACTTTCATTGGTTAAGTATCTACTTGGGAATCAAATGATGGAGTTGTATGTCACTATAGCTATAATAGAGGTTCCATCGACATTGGAAGTTGTCCCATCTCAAATTCATGAGACTATGTCATATGCTCCTACACATCAAGAAGATCCATCAGTATTAGTATTTTTTCCATCATTTCCATTGGCCACTGTTTTAATGGATAGTCCTCCACATACTTTAGATGCATTGGTCAATGATTTTTAGGATGATGACAGTTTCGAAGAAGAAGATGAAGAGGAAGTTGAAGAAGAAGAAGAGCATGCAGAAGATCAGTTTGTGCCCACTCATGTAAGGTTCAACCGACCATTTAACCATCCTACACTTTGGCTTCATAGTCGACTGAAGGCATGAATCACTTTCCATAATTTTATTGGTCAGTTATTACTCCCAGTTCAGAATTTCCAAGAATCATTGGTGGCAGAAATCGAGTGTCAGATGATGGTGTTCTGTATATTGGCAGAGAGTTTGAGAGCAAAGAAGCAATGAAAAATGTGATAATACAATATCACATTGAAAGACATTACTCTTATGTTGTATAAGAGTCAAAGAGGTCTTACTATTTGATATGTTTTAAAAAATATGAATCAAACTTTCAAATACGTTTGCGAGCTATAATTGATAACACTTTTCACAGCTTGCGCATCACTAGATTTACTCCACACAGCTGTGTGAACCCAAGCTTGTCACATGAACACTCTTCATTAGATGTTGAGTTTGATTCAAATATTATTATTGAAATGATTAGATCAATTCAACATGTTCTTGTGGTTCTGGTGATGGAGTGAATCAAACAACTTTTTGGGTATCAAATCTCTTACTGGAAGGCATGAGTGGCATGACAGAAGGCAATTGTAAAAGTATATGGGTATTGGGATGACTCTTATCTAGTTATACCACAAATTTTGGAGATTCTACATTACAATAATCATGGGGTCTATTGGATTCATACTGTTGAATATGTGAACCAACACAACCATGTTGGTCTCTCAATGGTTTTGTTTGATAGATTATTTTGGACATTTGTACCATGTGTGGCGGCTTTTTGACATTGCAAGTAGTTTATACAGATTAGTGGCACATTTCTGTATGGAAATTATATATGAACTTTTTTGATTTCTGCCACACAAGATGAAAATCGAGCCCCTCTACCTTTGGCATTTGCAATTGTGGAGAAAGAGAAATTCTCATCAAGGAGCTAGTTTCTGGCATGTCTCCGAGAGTTTGTTACACATGCAGAAGGGATTTGTCTTATTTCAGATTGCCATTGTGCAATCAAGGAGGCAGTACAGTCCGAGGTTCTTTCATGGAGACCACCCTATGCCCATCATTGATACTATATTCAACACATTTCTAGTAATTTGCGAAATAATTTCAAGAATGAGTGGATGAAGAATTACTGTCTTAGTTATTTTCATATCTATTCAGATGATTTCTTGTTTGATAGAATATTAGCCTCAACAACAAAGGATGGTGGAGCGTCTTCAAGATATTCACAGAGTGAATCCAGAAGTGTATGATTACATGATACAAATCCCAAAATAGAAATGGTAATTGGCATATGATGATGGGAGGAGATATGGTCATATGACGACCAACATCGTAGAATGTATAAATGGATTTTTTAAGGGAGTTCAAAAATTTCCTATCATAGGTAAATATGAATATTTGATTATATGTTATTCAGATGATCTAAAATTATAATATAATATTTGTTTAATGTATTAAATATAAATTATAAGTTCGATATAAGAGACCTTCTATCGAAGTGTAAAGTACTTTCTAGAGCTAGGAAACAAGGCTGAAGAGGGATTGAATAGAGGGACGCGCTATGGACACTATTTTCAGTGTGAGCTAGATACAGTTCTTCAGGAAGCTACAACTTACCATGTAATTGCATTTAATCATCCAGAGAAACGATTTGTGGTTGTTGATCCTGGTGATGTTGTGGCTTATAGAAATGGTCATGTGCGAGCTGTTTTACTAGAGAAGCATTACTGTGAATGTGGAAACTTTCAGGCATTGAGATATCCTTGGGCTATGTGATTGCAGCATGTGCTTACATAAATGTATCTTGCGAGCAGTTAATTAATCCATATTATCGACTCAAGAGCATCAAATCCTACTACAGTACTCTGTGGATTCTAATCGGGGAATATCATAATTTTCGGCTGTCTGATAACGCGCTGCCACTTCTACCGAACAAAACTAGACTTTGACCTAATGGGAGGACAAAGTAGACTCATATTCGGAATGAGATGGATTGGCCTAGTGAACAACCATCTGGATGAAGGTGCAGCAGATGCTTCCAGGAAGGTCATATGAAGACACGTTGCCCTATACACATAGGGAAATCATCTAATGATTGAAATGAATCATGTACTCTATCAGTTACTGTAAAAATTTGTAAATGTAATCATTTTTATAATTATCACCATTTTTAATAATATTTGTCTTATTCATATATCGGGTAACCTTTAGAAAATATACTTATATATTATAAAAATTTCAAACATTGGTTAATAGAATTACATAAATACAAATTATTACAAACATTCAAAAACAATCCAAACTTTAAATGAATCCAAAACATGGATTGGTTCTTCATCACTCCCAAATATATTAAAAAAACTATAAATTCTTTGTGAATTTCACTATTTTCAATTAAATATTGCTTAACATAGATTTCTAAGTAATATTTAACTGACAGTAGTGAAGTGCACAGATAATCGGTAGTTTGTTTATTAAATTTGGGAGTGATGCACAACGAATCCATTTTTTGGTTTCATTGATTAATGAAGCCAAATAATCATCATTATTCTTCCAAAACACTACATCAATAGAAACAAAAAAAAAAATAACCAAAATAAAACATTTAAATGAACTCTTAAACAATGCATAAATGTTTTCTTATACAGGTAGATTCTTATTTTTTGAGTTGGTGTTGTTTGTTTAAAGATACTCATGCAGTGCTAACCATTTAAAGGTTCACATTCAAAAAAAAACAAAACCATTTGAACTATGAAATTAAAATGAAAAATGTCATATCTTACATGAAATTAGTTTTTTACTGTTTGTACATTCGGATGGAGAAACCATTATTATCTGCCCAGGAGAGGCACATGTCACATAATGTGTTGGCGCGACAACCTGTTAGACATCTTTCTATTAGGCGAGTGCATCATTTCCATCACAAGGCACCACCAGTAGACATTTTTTCATACCTTAGTCGTGCATGATTTTATGGAGTCGCTATGTGAGACTTTAATACCATTGATCACCATTTGATTGCTGCATTGGTTGAGAGATGGCGGCCAAAGAAAAACACATTTCATCTCCCAGAGGGGGAGATAACTATTACATTAGAGGACGTCACCTACATGCTGGGGTTACCCATACATGGACATGCAGTTATGGGTGCCAGTAGTGGAGACTGGGCTGTAGTCATACAGAGGCTACTGGGAATTGACGTCATTGTCACACGAGGAGTTCTCCAGGGTTCGCACTTGCGCTTGAGGTGGCTTGATCAACATTTTGACATCATTCCTGATGATGCATCTAAGGAGATGCTTATTAAGTAGACATGTGAATATAGTTTGTGACTGATCAGAGGCATGTTGTGTGTCAACTACTCCACCACTTTGGTACACATGATGTACCTCCCATTACTTGAGGATCTGGATCAAACGGCTACATACAGTTGGGGTTGACTGTATTAGAACATCTATACAGATGTATCTTTACTAGTTGTCAAGACTATTCAGATCATATTGTAGGTTTCATGGTGTTATTACAGATATGGTCCTGAGATCATTTTCCACGCATTGCTCCCCGAGCTATCGCACCACTTTCACTCGAGCTATTTCATGACTATCCTCGGGGACGATGGTATGTCTACGTCATTACTTTCAGTTATTTACTAGGTTTGTTATTTTTTTATAAACATACCATATATTACTCTATTTAACAAGGTGGAGTCACTCTCATAAGTATTCATATACCAGTTGTCAGGACGATTCAGATCATATTGTAGGTTTCATGGTGTTATTACAGATATGTTCCTGAGAGCATTTTCCATGCATTGCTCCCCAAGCTATCGCACCACTTTCACCCGAGCTATTTCATGACTGTCCTCGGGGACGATGGTATGTCTATGTCATTACTTTCAATTATTTACTAAGTTTGTTATTTTTTTATAAATATACCATATATTACTCTTTTTTAAGCAGGTGGAGTCACTCTCATAAGTATTCACATACTCCGAGACATAGTCTGCACAACATCTCACAGATATTCGACGCCGTAGTGCTAGCTGATGTAAGTTAATCAATACTTTTTTGTAGGAAAATTTAATTTGTTATCTCTTTTTTGGGTTATTTCAATATAAACTCAGTAACATTATCATGCTAATATATGACTTATTTTTTGAGTTTACATTTCAGGTTTCATGGACTCCGTATATAGGTTCTTTCTACGCATCGCTTCCACCATACTTCATAGCTGTGGTTGGAGATCGTGATATAGTGGTGCCACTCATCCACTTCCACATCATTGAGTGGAACCATCAAGACCAGGTCATGAACCAGTTTGGTTATATACCACATATCCCTAAGGCACCATGACAGCTTTCCGAGTTACATTTGATTGTGCTTATAGGCAGACAAATGGAAGACTGGCGGTGGACTATTGCATCTTATATCGAGCTTTGGGACACACATGACTGATTCAATATCTTTCCATTTGAATATACCAATCCATGCTCTCATTTATCATATTAGGGGGATTATGCATACTAATATCAATGTCACGCCATCATGCACCTTACACGTCAGGGGATTAACATTCAGCAGTTGTTATGTTTACTAAGATTAATTATTTTTGTTTAACTCATTTTTGGTATTAATTTGAATGTTATTTCATTTACAGGAATATGCCATTTGTCATATTTCACATACCACACCGATTTAGGAGGATGCATATATTAGGCTGGATATAGTTCATCGGGATGTGTTGGCTCTGCTAGATCATCTCTGGTTGATACATGAGAGTTTTTTGATGAGGAGATATAGGAATATCCGGATCTATATCCTCTAGATAAAGATCCAGAGGATTACGATGTCCCTACTATGCTTGATGAGGATGATGCACTGCCTCCACCGCCACCAGCTAGATGACAGAGACGAGCACACTACAAGAAAATTTATTGTTTGCGATAGTTATTTTTGGGTATATCAGCAGTTTAAACCACCGCTATATGATTCTGTGGCGGTTTAAACTGCCTCTATGTGCTTTTGCAGCAGTTTCCAAAAAACACTGCTAAATAGTGTTTCAGGAAACCATTGCTGGTAGTTAAAGCCGTTTAACAGCGGTTTATAGGAACCGTTGTAGTTTGCATAGTTCGCGGTGGTTATGATGTTTTTAGGGGCGCTTTTACCAGGGTAGGGACACACTTTTTTTAGTAGCCGTTAAAATTGCTACTAAAAAAAGACATCCATTGGCCAGTAAAACCATCACTAAAAACATCATAACCACCGCGAACTGCACGCAGAAGATATGAATTTTTAGCGGCGGTTAAAACCACCACAAAATTTAAAACTGTAGTGGCGGTTATGACTGCTGCTAATAGAAAAATTATAACATTTAGTGGTAGTTAAAACCATCGCTAAGTATTCTGGTTAAATTTAGCCGTGCTTAAAACCACCGCTAATTGAAAAATACCGACATTTAGTGGCGGTTTTAACCATCACAAATTATTCCGGTTATGGTTAGAGGTGGTTAAAACCACTGCTAAAAACAGATTTATAAAAAAATAGCAGTTTCTACAGCTTCTGTACAAGTTCCCTAAAAAAACCATTCCAAGAATACCGAAAGACCAACATAATACATACTATATTCAATATGAAAATAGATTCTTAACTAAGCACAACCATGGGAATTTTAATTCATATTTAATAAAAACATGATAAATGGTGTGAGAAATATCTTTTTATAAAATTCCAAACTTCTTTTTTGGCCTATGAATCTCTTAAACATTTTCCACAGATAATAATTACTCCTATAATGAGTTTGATCCTTTTTTCATATATGAATGTTCTTAAGTATTAGAGACATAATCTTTTGTAGATATTTTCATGATCATTTTTTATCATAATAGTATGAGCAATATCTTTTCTTATAAGTACATGAATCTCAGATAGAGGTGGTGGGTAGAGTACCTTTAGACATTCAATTTTGAAATTTCATACAACCTAGGGAAGAGAGGATTTACACCACTAATTCACTTATTAGGAATGTTCCACCACAAGAAATTTTAGAATCCATGGAATAGTGGAACCTGATGGGACTATTCACTAAATTTCATCTGGATGCAAAAGATGGAGATTCTAGAGCATCTTTCTCCCACATGACTTCCGAGAGATAAAAATTCATATTGTGAGGATAATTGTAACATCTTGGTTACTAATTATATATATTTTTAATCTTTGAGAGTTGTTACTTCTATTTCAGGGAAATTTTAAGGCAATAACTATGTTTTTCTAGGGATTGAACTGAAGAGGAGATCATTTTCACCATAAAGAGTGCCACTAAGGCGTGGATAGGTTGGTTGTGGTGTGTGTGTGTTGGGGGGGGGGCGTAGAGTGGATTTGGGTGATACATCCATTGTTTTCATGGATACATTGTGGAGAAGGGTCACATTATGCGACCTAGAGTTCTATGGTGTGGATTGGTAGGCTATGACATTAGGGCTCATGGGAGAGTTTGGGTTATTCTTTCATTTTGGTCATGGCATAGGAATTGTCACCTTGGTTTTGTTATGGTGTCTAAGGGTGAGTTTTTTTAGGGGGGAGGGGTGGGGTTGGAGGTTTTATAAAATTTGGGGTAGTGGAATCATGGATTTGGATTATGTTCTTTGAAATAGATCTCTAGAATATATCATGGTTCCATATATTATTTTGTCTAATCATCATCATATATATAACTGCAATTCTCATCGGATTCCTTGACCAGCCTCATTATAGAAAGGTCCTTCCCATTATTCCATAGACCCCTCCCATTTCAGTAAATTTCTGGAATTGTGTATGGGGTTTCACCAAGGTCTTATGTTTTCTAGACCACCTATATATTCAAAAATACCCTTAATCCCCCACATTATTCCTTCTTTTCTATTAGTTCTTATATTACCCAAGTATATCCCTAAGAGTAATTCTGGACCATTTTCATTATATTTTAACCTTGATATCGGTAGACCAACCCTTATCAGTTTTAGGTGAGTTTCCATCTTCCCATATCCTAATTTTTCCCTATTATTCACTATGGTAAAGTTGTTGGAAAGATAATGGTTGGTTCTATTAATAAATTGTTAGGGGACTGATGTAGGTTGTTGTGTCTTAAATATGAAATGGGATTCATGATTCATCGCACAATCAATTAAACATCAATTTCCTTCATTTAGTATTATGAGAGTTTTGGTATGGATGTTTGGTTACAATGCCTCTCATTATATCTAAAAATGTTACTAATCTCAATAGAATATATGAAATTCCTTTTATATATCCACATTATAGGACCGACATCCCCATAACCAGTCTATAATGCTTTAAAGTGGTATGTTCAACCACGGAAAACAAACCTAATAAATTTTGGGAAAATGAATCATAAAAAATGAATCATCACAATAGAGAATCGACATATATGGTTTATACCACACTCAAGATATCAAGACATAAAAAGAAACATCAGAAATAAATAAAATACATTAAAGGAAACATGACAAATCAATAAAATGTTAGGTAATGAAAATGTTTGGTGGAAACTATGTGCCACACATGATACATATACAAACCAATGATGAACACATATCGTCACCCTCTCCAACTCCAACATATCAACATTACAACTAATCACTGTCTGATGATGAACACACATCGTCACCCTCTCCACCTCCATCTCTACTTCCTTCTACCACCTGTAAGAACATTATATTGAAAATTAAATAGTGTTTCATATTTATATTCAAACATACAACCAATAAAAGTTTTCAAACTAAATTATTATGAATTTTTGTGATTTACCTACTCACCACCAGTCGATACAGTACCACCGAGGGCATATCTTCTCATTTGCTGATGTATATCAGTCAACGATTTCTGCAAAGCGGATATCTGATCCCCCTGCTCATGAACTATGTTTTGTAGAGAAACAATCTCTCTCTGAGTATCTCCGTGTATGGACTGAATAAAACTAGGAGTAAATGAATCTATAATCTCCAGTGTCCTTCCAGAAATCTCATATGGTAAGAGACCCAAACCCATCCTGCGCACTCTACCAGGATGCTCCTTCCCAAGGACTATAGCAACCGGGTCATCCTGGGAGACTATGTAGGACTTCCCAGGATTGGCATCCCATAGTTCTTTAATTTTTACCTATAAATAAAATATAATTATATATTAACATTGTAAAAATTGATAATAAGTTATTATAATGAAAAAATGAGTTCATAGCCCAAATTATTTGGAAGGCTCATTAACAAAACTTCCATCACATTTTTTGTGAACATCCAACCACACTTCAGTTCGGGATACTTCATGACCTAAACTCTGTGACTGCATTAAACATATATAAATCAACAATTTTACATATTAAATAGATTATATTGTCTTATAAATATTTAATTTAACGAAAAGATTACCAGAGTCGATCGGCTTCAAGAAAATCTTTTTGACCCCGCAGTGTGAGGGATAACTTCCTTAGCCCAGCTTGATGCATTCTTTCTTGAGAGATCCTGAAATAAATAAAATTAAATTTAATAGTAATGTATTCAATATCACATCCTCTTCATATACATATATAAATGTAAAATGAGGTTAATATAATAATATATATTTAAATACGTTCAGCTTCCCATCATGATGTCTGTCAACAAAAGCTTTCTACTGTTCTTTGGGTACCCCATTGGGTAGCTTCTCATACATTTGTTGGACGATCAACAACGTATCGTTGACATCGCCCCATAATCTCCATTTTAAGTCTTTCTATTTCTTACCAAGATTTTTCAACGTCCACTTTCATGCTATCACATCAGCAACTGCAATGTGGAAAAACATCTGTATACAAAAATTAATTTTGAACATATTAATAACATGACATTCAATTACACCATAATGTATTAAAATTAACTTTATTTGGGAATAAAAAACTTCATTTTTCCAACTTGGAGGCATACGTATCCAATCATCATAAGAAATTGGAAGGGAAATGGGCTTTGCTTCCATTTGGCCTAGAATTTGGCCAAGTAATCCTGAAACGTCATCCGTAGGGACCCCATATGAATCAAATGGGACAACTACCTTCTCTCCATTCATATTCCACACATCTGAACTTTTTATATTTTTCTGCACATTTTCATTTTTTTATCTTTAATTAACAAACAGTTAGTATAAAAAATGTGCAATAAATTTATTTATATTAAAATTTGTACCTATAATAGTGACCATCCAGTATGTCTGTGATGAAATAGAAGTGGTACGCCACCGCCCAACTGGTGAGGCTGCTGAAGGGGGAGTCGACGACTCATCTTATAAAGGGATGCTCACATAGGGTGTGAGAGATGGTGCAGGGGGAGATAATGCATGGTGTAGGCAGCTAGAGGCTCAGATGCCGTTGGGAGGGAGACATATTGATTGTCATCTGTCATAGTAGTGGATGAAATAGTGTATCGTTTCCTCCTTGGAATTCCTGTAATTTAATCAAATAAAATTAAGTTCAGAACATATATTTCAAAAAATTTATACAGAAAAATAATTTAAAAATGAAAATATATGCTCAGTAATAACAAAAAAAATATACATATAAATGATAATCAATGTGTGGACAAATGAAATAAGTGGTTGCTGAATGAATAAATAACTATACATACAATCCTTTTCCCCTTTAATCATGTTTGTTTCTTGCTCCATTAATTTATCCACTTCATTCATCCTTGATAGAATAATATTTTCAATATCATGATGGAAAAATAATTCTGCTTCTTGTTGTTGATGAGATTCAATTTCAGAGGTCAAATCTTCTACTTCATCACCCATATCATACAAATCTCTTTGTATTACCTGAGAAACTACACTCCACACTTCATCCACAACATCATTCACATAATATACCATTTTTTTTTCAATGATATGATATATGGATCATGAAGTTCACGATCACCAATATCCATCAAGCGAGAGAAGTTCACAGAAGTAAATTGCAAGGAATATCATTTAACACCTCTAATAATATCGACCCAATTGCATTTGAATAAAACAATTGGAAAATGCCCATGATAGTTTAATTCAATTATATCAGTCAACTTTCCATAGTATTCCACTTCAAAAAATGTAAATATACCACTATTATGTGTTTTCAAACCCCCTTCTAGATTGACTGTATGAAATCTAAATCCATTCATGTTGTAAGCATCGAACTTTCTAACTTGTTTTAGAGGACCTCAAGCAAGAAAATTCAAATATTATGACACCTATGCTCGAGTATCAGTATTTATGATCTAAAAATGGAAATATACTTTTCTAGATTTACAAAATATATTTGTCAAACTAATATTTGTATTTATTTCCATATTTATGAACTTACACGCTGGAAAACCATTCTACAAGCTCTTTATTAATAGATTTAGTTATATCTTTATCATTTCGTGTTCGGCCTCTCATTAGGATCTTTTTTTGTATCCTCAACTCTTAAATAAACGGATCTTTAATTTCACTATTCCACAGCATATATCTATGTGCCTGTAATAATTCCAATTCTGCTAGTGTCGCATTTGAGGTCCCCCAACTGATCGGCCAATAGTAGGAAATATTTTTTATTTATGATGTATTTGAGATTGAGTTGATGTATCTTCCACACGTAAAACTCGATTAAATCTTGTCTCAATATCATCCAAGTATCTAGAATAAAAGGTAAGACACTCATCCAAATATCCTTCAGAATAGAGCCATCTGGCTGAGCTTTATTTCTCACGTATGATTTCAAATGCTCAAGATATCTGTGAAATAAAATAAAAATAATTCCGCATTTAATTAAGTTCCAAAAATTGTTTACTTAACTAAAAAACATATAAATAATATACCTCTTATTTGGATATATCCATCGATAATGAACATGACCTCCTAATTTAGCTTCCTCAACCAAATGCAAAGTTAAATGCATCATTACAGTAAAAAACAATGGAGGAAATATCATCTCCATTGCACAAAGGGTAAATAAAAACCTATCTTAGAGGTTTTCATGCTGAAATGGATGTAGAGATTTCTCACATAGTTGTCTAAAAAATTTTTAGAATTGGAGTACAAAAACAGTAATTTTTTTCAGGTAATAATGTACGTAATGCCAATACTAGTAACTGTTGTAACAAAATACATGAATCGTGACTTTTCAATCCATGTAACTTATGATTCTTCAAGTCAAAACACCTTGATATGTTACTTTAGTACTCATCAAATACCTTAACATTCTTTAAAGTCCGAAGGAATGTATTTTATCCCTATTTTTCATTGCAAAAATTGACGGAGGATACTTTTCATTCTCATCTAGATTGAAATCACATTTTATGTTCATTACTTGTAAGTATTTTCGAGCATTGAGATGATCCTTCGACTTTACATTCTCATTAAGAAATGTGAAAATCAAATTTTCATAGACATTCTTCTCAATATGCATCACATCAAGAATATGTTGCAATAAATTAAATTTCCAATATGGATGTTTGAAGAATATACTTTTTTTATTCCATTGTTGCATTCTGATTTTTCTTGACGATGCACTTCAAAACCATTTCATACTATAATGCAAATGAAGAACCTTCCAAAATTTTCTTTCAACATTTCTATGTTGTGTCAATATTTCAAAACCAGTTAACAACTTTGGTGGTGGTCTATGATCAATGAAACTGTTAAATTTTGATCTGTTCAGCCGAAATCTATGAGATGCATCAAGAAATCTTCAATGGAACAAGAAGCACCATTTTCTACTATGAGGTAGCTGTTTGGGCTCAAAAACAATTTTACAAATAGGACAAGCCAAACCCGTGTATGTGTTCTAACCAGATAAATTCCCAAGCCCAGGTAAGTCACTAATTTTCCACATTTAAGTAGCATGAATTTTGAACATTGTCTTAGAAGAAGCATCAAATGTCTCAATGCAGTTTCTCCACAACTCCTATAATTCTTCAATTAAAGGCAGCAAGTATACATCAATATCATTTCCAGGAATTATTTTTCCAGGAATAATCATCAAAATGATAAAATACATTTGTTTCATACACATCCAAGAAGGCAGATTGTAAGGGATTAAAACAACTGACCAAATGATATAACTTGTACTCACAGTTCCAAATGGGTTGAATCCATTGGTAGCCAATCCCAATCAAACATTCCTAGGATCAGCTGAGAAATATGGATTTAATGAATCAAATTTCTTCCACGATTTTGAATCTCATGGATGTCTCATTAACCCATCATTATTATTATCTACAAAATGCCACATCATGTGTTCAGCGGTTTTCGATGACATGAATAATCATTGCAATCGAGGATTTAAAGGAAATTAAAACAAAACCTTTGCAGGTGTGTTCCTTTTCTTATTCTTCATGAAAGTATGTTGATTCAGACTTACAACATCACCAATTGACTACTATCTATAAGAAGAACTTTTTTTACAATCCTATATACTCGAATCCTCTCACCAATAAAGTATACAATCATTGGGACACACATGTATTTTTTTATAATTCAGACCAAGCCTGTTAACATCTTTTTTCATATCATAAAAACACATGGGGATGTTTGCTTCAGGAAATGCATCACAAAAAAATTCCAATATCAGGGACATTTCCTTATCTGTAATTCGACATAGACCTTTAATATGGTAAAACTTTAACATAAAAGAATGTTTTGAATATTTCAAACATCCACTATACAACTCTTTATTTCCATTGTTAACTAAATCATGAAACATATTTTCCTCAGTGAAGTTTTCTCATACATTAGTCTCTATAGAATTAAGAGGATGATCCACTGATATGGTACAATCTTGATATAGCTGTCCTATAGTCTCAAAAACATTACTTTTCTAGTTTCTATTTGTAGCACCCTCATATGGTTGTTCTAATATGTTTTGATATTGATGGTGGTCTCTTGCAGTGCCGAATGCATCATTTATAAGGTTTTTCATTTCATTTTACATTTTCGATAAAGTTGGGAGGTCATTCAGTGGATTGACATCAGTGCTCAACCTTTTAGTAACGTTCAATTCTCTGAGCCAAATCCAATGCAAATATTGACCAGGGAATTTCTTCAATATTAAATGTTCATAAACATCACATCTCCTCAACCATATTCAAAATTTACATTTATGACATGGACATATAATCTCCCTTCAACAGATCTATTGGAAATTACAAAATCTAAAAACCCATTCAAACCCTTAATATACTGAGGTGTGTTCCTCGGTAATGTTATCTTGCTTTTATCCATGTATATCACAATGTACCTACACAATATTAAAAAAAATTAAAACACATAACTATTACTAAATTGGGAAAGAGATTCATATATAATAGTTGAAAAAATATATAAATATATTACATAAGGTTTTCCTATATAAATACATATGGTAAACCACCCACAAGAAAACCAAAGTACATATATACAAGCATGTGTATGCTGATACACATGTTATTACAAAATAACATGAAGAAATAAGAATATAGTGAGTATTTTCATAGGCAATACACATTTTAACAAGTTTTTTTCATGATCGGCGATGGTTAAACATATAGATTCTTATTTAATCAATACTTTAATTCACATACACAATTTGGGTCTTGTTATTTTGAATCCCCACAATACATGATGTTAAATTGGGACCCCTATATTGAATATGTATGGCCTAAATTTTCATAACTCTTATATAAGAAATGTACCTCTGAAGGAATTTGGAAATAATTGATGGTTTCTATATATTAAAGATTGCCGAATGTAAATGAAAAATCTTCACTCTCTATCATAGATGATGTAGTTTGAGGGACTTTGAGTACCAGTTATAACATTGTAGTATGAAACTTAATAAACAATCAATGCAAATATGAATCTAAACCCTATGAAAAATAAAATTTAAACTAAAGGTGAATCAAATTTAGAGGATGAAGAAAATGGGGGAATCTATCTAAACTATGTAATAAAGGAGAATTAATTTATTGGATTCACCCTATATTGAAATGGAAAAAGTGTTCTTGATTTAATTTAAGGAAGGATTGTAAAAAAATGCTTAAGTGGTCTCATTTAAAAAACTACAAAGCATGAGAATAAGACTGGTGGAATTAGCTGTGAATAGAAAAACAAGCATAACAAAGAGTTCATGGATGGTGCATAGTTCATAAATGGAGGAAATATAAAAAATTAGGATTATGTGCACAACTAGGTTGAAGCCCATTGACTAGGATATAGAAGATTTTAAATTTAACATTGGTGAAGAATTTTTTACTAGTGGTGTCATCTAAAGTAGTACCACCACAAAGGATTAGAATTAAATTGGGATATTTGGGTGAGTGAACAAAGTCCAACCACATTACTCAACTTAAGAAAGTTGGAGGTTCCCCTCTCCTATTAAATTAAATAATTCTATCCATTGTTTAAAGTGGCCCAATATTTAGGGGGAGATATGATCCATGGGGTGGATGTGCTAATAAAGTACATGTTATTCAGCTAAAGGAAGATCTGATTAAATCCAAAAAATGCATGAAATAAGTGATGTAATAATTATTTCAAGTCTCATTTGATATAAAATACGATCAAAATGTGTCATGGATGATCCTGACTCAGCAAGTGGTGTTAAGAAACCACTTTTTTTCTTCATAACTTGATCTAGAAGTTTCATACTGAAGTAAATTCACTTGTTTAATATAGAATTACATAAAAAATGGATTATTCTAGAATACAAATAGGTTTCCAAGCCTTATCTAAGAGAATCTGTGATATCATATTGGATCTGGTTTATAACAAGGGATATCAAACACTGAATTTAGTATAATTAGACTACTAATAAGGAGAAAGACTTAGAGGAGGAAGTGGTTACATAGATGAATTTTATATTTATTTATTTGTATGTGATAATAAGTGGTATTATCTTTTTATGTTTATAGGATAAGAAAAATATACCAATTAGAAGGAATTACTCTCAAATATTTATATCCCTGAAATAGATAACATTGAAAAATAATACTGAGAGTAAATTGGTGATTTCCATGAACTAACTCGAGTTGATCCAACCCACCACCCGACCAAGATAACAACAAGGATTGAAGGGAATTACTAATCCCCATAGGATTGAAACTTGTTCTAGGGCATCAAAATGAAACAAATGGGAATGGTTTTTACATTAGAATATAAATAACCACATCACGGACTCCACCTAAAAATCTGGTAAGACCGATCTATATATCATACATCCATGCACAAAAATAAATAGTTTTCTTAATAGTGAAAGAACCAAGAAGAGTATAAAACAATAAAATTAATCAAAAAACTCATAAACCAAACCATCACATAATTTGGACCTAAAATAAAAAATAATATCCCATAAACAAGATAAATCAAAAATAATATCCTGGATGAAATGGCTAATACAGAAACATCCAAAGAACAAAAAAATACATGAAAACCATACCTACCACTATGAAAACCACCAGCGGCATGGGAGGGAGATGACCTAGGGTAGGAAAACAATGGGGTCGGGGGGAGAAGGTGGAATCGTAGGTGTCAGGGGGAGAAGGGGGGTCTGCGGTGATGGGCAGTGAGGTCACCGACGACATGGGAGGGGAGCATAACTAGGGTAGGGGCTCGACGGGGTTGGGGGGAGAAGGCACGTCAGAGGGGAGAAGGGGGTTGGATCGGGTGGGGTGTGGGGGGGTGGAGTGTCTCCACTGTAAAAAATAAATGGGTTTCATGGCGGTTTTTGATAAACCACTGTGAATCCCTTTTAAGAAAAGGTTTCACAGAGGTTTTGTAAACCGCCTCTAAAAGACCGCCGCTAAAGGTGATTTATGTTTTAGTGGAACATCAGGAGGGGCAGAGGAAACGATATCGACATCTGAGAGTGGCTCCTACAGATGTTGCCGCACCATAGAGAGATAATACGGTCCAACCGACTGATGATATTTTCCAGCAGGGAGATGCTTATATACCACATATGTTGTCTCCATAGATTACTATGGACTTCGATCTGGGTGCAGTCACACAGCTTATGGCAGCCTCCTCTCCCGACTAGGCCTTCTTCAGTGCCCCATATCTACCATTTATTGGATATTCAGAGCCATATAGTGCCTCATATGATTTTCGATCGTCCTCCTCACATGGTTTTGGTCAGTCCTTTACACAACACCATGGGGAGGCACCAGAAGAACCTAAAGAGGAGGAACCCACAACTTGGACACCAGAGCGACACGAATGTTGGATGAGGAGATGACGTGAGATTCAGACACATCGTTATGGTACTTAGGGGAATCGTCGTTGATGTTTTCAGATGTCATGTTGTATATATTAAAAAAACTATTTACTATAATAAGTAATTGTTGTTTAAGACCAATAACAAGAAAAAAAATATTGTAAATACAAACAAATTTAAATTAACTATTAATAATTTATATATTTTTAAATTCTTATAACTGTAACATTATTATGCTTCATGTATTTGACATTAAATGCATATAAATTATAAATCACAAATACAATCTAAATAAAATTTGTCACACAGACTAAACATATAATAATTTCTTGAAAAATGAAAAGAAAAACAAACATATAGTAAAAAAAAATTTAGTCAACATTGTTTACAAAATTATTTTTAATTTCAACTAATTCTTATATGTTTAATCCATGTTTTATGTTTCATTTATATTGGTCATATAATTTATATTTTATAACATTTCAAAACCATTTACTTGAAATATTTTTAAGTTTCAATTAGCTGGTTTTGAATGACTATAAATTATTTTTAGTCAACATTGTTTAAGAAATTATTTTTATTTACAACTATTTATTATATGTTTAATCCTTATTTTAAGATTCATTTATATTTGTCATATAGTTTATATTTTATATGCTTTCAAAACCATATACTTGAAACATTTCTAAGTTTCAAGTAGGTGGTTTTGAAAGACTATAAATATTAAATATATTTATGAATAAATTTTAAATATATATGTAACAATATTTTTATAATTATATATTTTTAAATATATTTATATTGATATAATTATAAATATTTACTTATAAAGATAGGTTTATAATAATATAATTACAAATATATTTTTTATTTAAATATATAAATATAAATAGATTTATATTTATATATTTAATTTTATATATAAATTTATATTTATACACATATATATTTCAAATTATATTTATTTATAATTGTAAATACATTTTTATATAAAAAAATTCTTTTATATAATTATATATTTAAAATTATATTTATAAATTTACAAATAATTATAAATAAATAATCCTTATATTTAAAGTTTATAAATTTATATAGAGATAAACATTATTAAAATTATTTATCTTTATATAAATAAACCTTATTAAATCTTATATAATTATTTTAATTACATATTTATTCTAATTATGTAATTATTATAATAATATAGTTATTATATTTATAATTATATATTTATAATATTTTTAATCATATATTCATTATATTTATAATTATATAATTATTATAATGATAAAATTATTATAGCATATATTTATTATAATCATATATTTTTTACAATTATATATTTTTTACAGTTATATATTAAATATATAATTATAATTATATAATTATTATATTTGTATAATTATTATATTTATATAGTTATTTCTATTATATATATATAATAATTACATACTTATTATAATTATTATATATATAATTATGTAATTCTAATTATAATAATTATAATATTATAATAAATATATAACTTTAACTATATTATATATATAAATATAAAAAAAATATAACTATAATAAATGTATAATTATAAAAATAATAAATATATAATTATAATTATAATAAATATAATAAATAGAAATATAATAAATATATTATAAGTATGTATTTATTATATTTATAATTATATATTTATTATACTTACATATTTATTATTATTACATATTTATTACTAATTACATATTTATGAATATAGTAAATACAATTACTAAAATAAATATAATAAAAATATAATTATAAAGATAATTAATATATAATTTTAAATATAATAAACATTAATATAACAAATACAAATATAATAAATATAAATATATATTTATTTTAATTATTATATTTATTATAATAACTAATTTTATTATAAACATATTTATTTTATTTATTTATATATATAGGTGGTTGCGGAAGGGGCCAGCGCCACTTGAACTGGAGCTGACCCACAATTTTATCCAGTGCCACTTCAAGTGGCACTGCATAAACCACTTCCCCCATTTAAAATAAACACTGTCCCCTTAAACTAAAAAACCCCCCTCCAACTAAATCTTCCCCCAACATAACATCTTGTGATGAAAAAAATATTTTGGGTATGAGAGAAAAATCATCAGAGAAAGGGGGATGGCATGTTTTAGATTGAAAATATTTAAGTCATCATAGAAATAATCTCTCTATAAAATGTTACTAATTTGTTACAATGCAGTGATTTGTAGCATTCTGGTTAAGGGAAACCCTTATTCTTGGACCCGGTCTCATTAATCTCAAATGCATTCCCTTAAACATCAAACATCTATTTTCATTTGTTAGTGTTGAATATGTGAAAATATTTCCCACTATACTCATATACATTTACAATTTTTGCCTCTATGTTTATAGAAAAGTTTCCATGTCCCTCCCATGCATACATCCAACTATTACAAAAAGTACTAGAACAAAATATGTAGTGATCATGTTATTGGTTGTCTGTTTTTTTGTGTAAACATCATGAATGTGCATAAAAAAGGAGTATGTATTACCAATATGTTGAAGAATGAAGATGATTCTATGAAAACTACAAAAATAAAGGCCTTTAGTGACTATCAAATGATGATTGATATTTGATGGTCACTGGGGTCTTTAGTGACTGTAATTTGGTTATTGTTAAAAGCCCTGTATATAAACTCAAATTTCAGACCTTTAGATTTCATCTTTGTATTGGAAAGACAAATTTTTTTCCAACATATCATAGTTGTTATGTGTTTCGTTGATTTAAAAAATCTCTATTTTTATTCTAATGAATTTATCTTAAGGGTTTCTAATTTGGTCCTATTATAAGTGACAAGCTATTTGTTTCAATAGTATTTATATTACACTTAACACAAGTGATTGTATTACCCTGATTAAAGTGTTTAATATACAACAGAGAATTTTATCTTATGATAATCTAGTTTTGAATGACTACATTCTATTTTCTCAATGTCAGGAAACTCAGTATTGAAACTTTATCTTAGTACATAAGATATTATCTTATAAAGCAAGTAAATTAGTTACCACATGTTCAAAGTCAAATATTTCTGTTAGAAAGTAATTATGGATATTCATTATCATACATAAAGGTTATTCATAAAGATATTATATTTAAATCACCAAGGGATGTTTTGAAACTTGAGTATTAACATCAGTAACATAATTCTATTATGCAGAAGAATTATTCTACGCAGTGTTAGATTGAGTTTATCTTGCACTATAGAAGTCAAAGACTTGTTTTATCTTATAAAAAATGCTGCCTTTGGAAGGAGCAGGGTTCAATTCCTCAGAGCCTGCTATTGGGAGAATTTCTCCTTCCCCTGGATCCACTCATCTTTCATAGTTACCCGATCCCTAACTGGGTGGAAAAAATTAGGTGAAACCCACCTGTGCTGAAAGATTGTTATGTCAAACCATCGCTAATCAAAATGTCACCCACAAGAACGCATTTCCATCTTGACTGAAAATGGATCCTTCCTAGCTGTGGCTCCCTCTAGAGCGACCTCATCATGGGTAGGGGTTTCCTTGTTTGGAGGGTTCATAAAGTCCACTCACCGAGATTCCATTACTAAAATTCTAAAAGAATGTTGTTGTGCAGATCATCATGATTACTTTCACAACATTAATATAATCTATTGATAATTCATTTCATGCTTTTAAGCATATCAGAAAATATGTTTTCCATGTAAGGAAAGAGTGGGTTGCATAAAGTTATGTTTTTTCAATAATATAATTATTTGAAGAAAAATATTTTCAACATATCCATTATAGAAGATTATTCAATATTTTTATGGAATGCGGACATGCCATTAAGATATTGTGTTATCAAATTTTAAATTGATAATTCACTCAATCATTGTGATTATCTCATATGCTTAATTTCAAAATCAAAGAGAAGATATAAATAATAAAGGTAGCTTCTATATGAAAAATATATAGGGATATGAACATACATAAAAAAAAACTCTTATAACATAAAGAAAAAATACATGTACATAGAATAAATCTCATACAACACTTATATGTAGTGATTACAAGTTTATTAGTTGCAATCAAAAAACATCTAGAGCTATACTTTAAAGATAATTATATTATATGGATGTATATTTACCTGATTTCAGATGCTATTAGAAATTATGTACTAAAACGATTATTTAAAGTTCATTAATCTTTATTTTAGATAAACTAAATGCAAGTGAGTGTGTTAAGAACTTAGATATGTCTTGTAAAAGAAGAGATTGGTTTAAATCTCTTGGACCATTATAAAAAGTAACAAATTCTTTCACTCAATAGGGAGCCCCTGTAAAAAGGGTGGTCAAATTGAAAATCACAAAACTCATGGAGTAGAGTATTGGTGAAGTTGAATAGAGGATATTTATTCCCCAAACAAATATAAATCTCTTATGGTCAATATCTTTCCACTAAGATTTTTATTTCTACTTCATGTTTCTATGATGAAATTTTTTGGAACCTATATACCTTGAAGATACTGGTTTTAAAGTAAATAAAACTTTCAGGAACTCAATTCACACCCCTCTTTAGTTTTTATTTAGTCATTCTCTAAGAAAAAAATTTGTATTAGAGCACATGACTCTTACATTCACAAACATCAATGGTTGAAGTCCAATGTTCTTATTTTAAATGGATTTTAATGATGATAATAGAGATGATATGTAAATGTTAAGAGCATCATATTTTAATTGTGAAAATTATGGTTATTGAAGGGAATGAATAACCATATATTTAATGAACCTTTGTTTAAAGGTTTATCTTAAAGTGGTGAATCCTTATGAAATTCCAAAGACACAACCTGAAACATGGGATACTAACACCAAAGAAAATTATGATTTAAATTCCAAGGAAATGAATGTTATAATTTTTTGGATTAGCTCCATATGAGTTTAATCAATTGTCTTAGTGTCAAAAATCTTATGAAACGTGGAATACTATAGAAATTTCTTTTGAGGGTACAACCAATGTCACGGTACAAAGATATGACACTACTAAACTTATGTTTGAAACCTTCAAAATGGATAAAGGGGAAATAATTACCCAGTTGAATGAAAACCTCACTATAATTGTGAATAATATTGATAGTCTAAGAACACCAATTAATGAGATCAAGAAATCATTAAATGTTTTAATATTTTTACCACCTAAATTAAGTGAAATATAAACTACCATCAGATAATCTACAGAAGACAAGAATTTTAAATTAAAATATATCATTGAAACTCTTATTATGCCTGAGGCAGAAATGAAATCTAAAGCTAGAGAATATAAAATAGTTAAGAAATAAAATACTACTTTGAAGGTTTCTACTTCTAAAAATGTTAAAAAGAACCATGGTATACCAATATCTGAATCATCATATGAAGAAGAGTATTCAAGAAATTATGGATCAGATAAAGAACTTGCAAAGTTTTCTCAAGTGTTTTGAAAATTCTATAATAAAAGAAGACGTTTTAGAAGACCTCTCAAAGAAGTCCTGAATCATGAAGGAAGTTACAAGGAGGTAAGATGTTATGAATAAATAAATCCTGGAAACATTATACCGAATTTCCCATAGGCTCAAAATAATAAAATGGACAAGAAAATGTATTTTAAGAAATATATATACAATAAGAAATATAATAATCCCATGAAATAAATATGGAGAGCTAATGAAGATTATAGTGATTATTCATCTTCTGAATCATAAATTGAACATTATAATAAAAATTCCAATATGTGATTTATGGCTCCCTCTGATGAGGTACATTTGTATTATTCTTACGAGCATGAATCTGAATTAGATATTGAATACCGCTCTTTTGAGGAATTAAATAAATACTGTATTATTCAAGAAAATATATAATTCTATGAAAATGGAAAAAAAATCCCTCCTAAAATCACACAATATAATTTTTAATTCATAGAATTGTTTAAATAAGAATATTTCAAATTTGAAAAATCAGTTGGAAAATTATAGTTTATTATATACCGAAAAATAAATAACAATTAAGGGTTTTGAAAATTAAGTTCAAAACATTAAAGGTGATGTAAGTGTTTTTACTAAGGGGATTATTACCTAAATAAACTCATCAGTAAAAATCATTCTACCATAGAAAAATATGGCAAATAAAGTCATGGTGAATAACAAATGTTTTATAAGGGTTAATTTTTTTCTAGCTCAAAGGAAAAAATACACCTAAAGTTATTTTCTTTCATTATAGTGAACTAGGATACCATTAAAATATTTATAGTTCTAAATATCCTTAAAATTGTGGAATTTTTTTTCTACTATACATTTATCAAAATTTAGTTTTGAATTCTATGGAAAACACAAACAAATTTGGATTCCTAAAACTTTTTTAGTTAACATTAATGGACCTAAGAACATTTAGTTACCAAAAAATTTTATTGGTAAATTTTTCTATGTAGGGAACAAACCACATGAACAATAATTCTTAATGGTTTATAGATAGTGGTTGTTGAATTAACATGAGTAGAGATTTCTCAAACTTTCACACATGATCCATGATTAGTGGTGTCTATGTCATATGTGGTGATAATGAAAAATGAAAAATTATTGGTACTAGATCAGTTGGAAATCTATAGTATATCCTCATCAACAAAGTAATTTATGTTGAAGTCTTGAAGCACAACCTGATAAGTATTTCTCATATTTGTGATGATGGTTATTTATTTTATTTTTCTAATAATTCAAACTCAGTTTTTAAAGAAAAATATCATAAGTTTAGAGCATTAAGAACATATTTTCTTTTATAATTTAGATCTTAATTATTTTTATATATAGAATTTGATTTGTTTAATGGATGAAATTAATGAATCATGGATTAGACATAGAAGTACTGGACATTATAATGTTCATTATTTAAGAAAATTATATAAAACCAAATAGATTTATAAATTTTCTGATCATAAATTGGATAAAAAGAATCTATGTGATGTATGTGAAATGAGAAAGTAATAAAAATAATATTATAAGCCAATTAAAGAGTTTTCTATGTCAAGACCCCAAGAACTCATCCTTATAGATATGTTCGGAACTGATAGAACAATAAGCGTAGATGTCATAAACTTTGTCTATATTTTGGTTGATGGTTTTATAAGATTTAATTGGGTTTATTTCCAGATACCTAAAATTGAATCCTGTTCTATTTTTATAAATTTTTGTAAACATGTGAAAAATGAAAATGTTTCCAAAATTTTGACTTTGAGAAGTGGCCATAGAGGATTATTTGATAATCATTAATTTCATTCATTCTTCTCAAAAAATTGTATTAGACATACTTTTTATTCCCCTAGGACACCACAACAGAATGGATTTGTTGAAAGGAGAAATAACAACCTATAATAAATTTCAAGATAAATGTTATGTGAATATTGGAAGCCTACATATTTTTGGGAAGAAACAGTAAACACATCATGTCCTATCATTAATGATGATCTAATAAAAACTTTATTAATAAAAAATTACGAGTTATTAAATAATAGAAATCCAAAGGTATAGTACTTTAATGTATTTGGATATATGGTTTATATATTATGAACCATGGTAAAATATTGGTCAATTAGATCCAAAATCTGATGAAGTTATATTCCTAGGTTATTCTACAACTTCAAATTCTTATAGAGTTTTCAAGAAAAGGTCAAGGTTTATTGAAGAATAAAATCATGTGATGTTTTATGGAACTGAAACTTTTGATCACATAATGACTCAAAATGATGAGAGGAGTGAATCTATTAAGGACATGAGACATGAACACCTATTTAACAACAATAAAGATGATGATTTTGAGATGTATTAACTTATATCCACTAGGTTAGATACACTGAGTGGGGGGGGGTGAATCAGGGTATCATAGATTAAAACAACTTCCCCTATTGATCTTTTTTTTCCTGTTAAGTAAAACTCTCTTCTATCTCTTCCCTATAAAAACGTATAAACATAAATTAAATCTTGCACAAGACACAATTTTTTTCTTGGTTCACCCTCACTGGGATACGAACAAGGAGAATAAACCGATGAAGTTCCAATGTACCAAATTAACTAAAATTGCACTATTGTTTATAATGTTTGAAGAAGAATCACTGTCCCTTCTGGTTTACAACCAGTCACGATATAAAAGCTCACTGATCTCTCGACTTAGGTGTGCTCACTACTTCTCCAGATGTTCCACTCATAGTTTAAATACTTATAGGTCTCTTCAGTTGAATGAATAAATACATCCTAAACTGTAGTTAGATGCTCTATTGAAGTTTTACTTTCATCCATAGATGAATACTTCTTTAACATAGAGTTGAACTGGGAAACTTCAAATTTTACGCGCAAAACTTACTTTTCCTTGCACATAATTATCTTTCCTTGCATGAAAAATATCCTTTTTGTGAGCAATAAAAACTCAAATTTTTGTGAAACATCAAAAATTCCCTGAAACATTAATTTTATGCGCAATGTAAACTTTTTTGTGAAACACCAATTTTTATGTGCAACACACAATTTTTCACACAACTCCCTCTATGTATTTTTTTAGCACACCAATGCTCAGATCTTCTCTCTATATTGAGATTCTCTGAATGAGGGGGTCACCTCATATTTATAGGAAAACTCAAACTCTGTGTGAAAAACCATTATTGAGCGTGTAATCCTATTTGTGTGTGAAAAACACATCTTCCATGAAACACAGTATTTCGCGCACTACTCCAATATTTCGTGCACCTCATGCCTTTGACAATTTTTGAGCTTCTAATATCGAAACACCTATTGTGTAAAAAACTCCATTCCTTTATTTCATGCACCACTATAATATTTCATGCACCTTATTTTTCAAAAAAACACATATCTCAATTTTCTAATTTTCTTTCCAAAAAATTTAGAAAACACTGGAAAACAGAGCCACCTTGAATATGCTCTTTTTGTACCACTTTCAGATCTATCATTCTTTAATCTAGGTTCTTATGTCAATATTGGATTTTTAAAAACATATCTTGAACTGAAAAATTCACCATGTAAACCCCCTTTGTCACTAATTTGAACATCGTGGTCTACTTTGTCAACAAAGACAACATTGAGGCCCAATTTTTCAACAAACAATATCAACTAAAAAAATGATTCAATGATACCTTGAGGGATTTTTTCCCAACAATATCCCCATTTGGGTTTGTTAAAAACTATTTCATAAAATGATACTGTGTTAATGATTTAGATACTATTCTCTTTTTGTTATTCTAATAGCGATCAAGGAATCACTCAGCACACACTCTAAGCCCACATGAGAATGATCAGTATGAGAAACAAGAGTAAATGAAAAGTTCATCATTCAATAACTTCATTTATGATACTAATTATTGATACGAAATTGATTCCAACTATTGAGTGATGGAAGTCTTCAGACACCATTCCAACACCACACTTCTGCTTTTTTCATGATCCTCAACTATCGTGATATCTATTATTTGATCGATCACTTATAGCATTGTTATATTTACTAATCCACCTTTCTGATTACAAATTCAACTCCTCTTATGCTTTCAACTCCCCCTATCTCACTGCTCCACCTATAAGCTTATCCCCATATCCTCCACATGTCATCTTCTCCCTATATCTTTCATGATTTCTCAAATAGCCACAATGTCTCCCCCCTGAACAATCATTGTTTTATCTCCCTTTGTCAAAGAAACCAACAGTCACTCTTTTACGGTCTGTAATAGGGTAAAATCACATATAATTATAATAGGGAAAAACATATAATACCCCAGGGGTCCAAAATTCACACTTTTTCAAGTGTGGGGAGTGGGTTGAACTTACAGAGCTAGTCGATGCCTCTCAAAAGCTTCCTTGGGTAAGGCCTCTGTCAGAATGTCTACAACCTATAGTTCAGTAGGAACATACTTTAACTTCATGATTAACTGCTCAAATTTCTCCTTGATAAAATTATACTTTATTTCAATGTGATTTGTTCTTGAATGATGGAAGGGATTTTTGCTGATATTTATAGAGCTTGAGTTATCACACTAGATTCTGATCAGAGACGTCACTTCCACTCCCATATCATCGAGCTGCTGCTTTATCCACAATAACTATGTGCAAGTTTGAGTGGCCACAATATACTCAGCTTTTGTGGTGATTAATTAAATGTAATACTTCTTCTTACTTAAAAATGAAATACACAATCCACCAAGATATAATGCACCTCCTGATGTTGATTTTCTACAATCCGTTAAACCATCCCAATCTGCATCAGTATATCCCAATAACTCTGATTGATATTTTTCATTATATATCAAGCCAAAATCCATTATTTCCTTGATATAATTATGTATTATTATCACTGCATGCATGTGGATTTCCTTGGGATTTATTTGATATCACACTACTTGTCATGTGGAAAAAATAATATCAGGTCTCATCAATGTTAGGTATAGTAAACATCAAATAATCTTCCTGTATTCTATGATATTAACTACCTTTTTATAATCATATTTTGATAATTTCATCCGGGTAGCAATCAGAGTCTTCATTTACATGGAATTTTCCATTCCAAATCTTATTAGAACCTCCTTATCATATTTGGATTGAGAAATAAATGTGTCATTCATTCCTTGTGTCACATGTAAGCCATGGAAAAATGTCATCTCTCCAATCATTGACATTTCAAACTCACTTTTCATGAATTCAGAAAACATTCTACATTGAGCTTCATTTGATTCGCTAAATATTATTTTATCGACAAATACCAACACCATCATCCTTTGATTACTGTCATTTTTGAAATAGAGATTGTAATCAACTCCACCACAATGGATACCAAGCTTCTTCAAATACTAATCAAGCCTCAAGTACCATGCTCTTGGTGTTAGGGTCAACCCATATAATGCCTTCTTCAACCGAAAAACCCTGTTTTCATCATCATGAATGAGAAAACTATCTGGTTTCTCGATATACACTTCTTACTCCAAAACCCCATTTAAGAATGAAGATTTGACATCCATATAAAACACTTTTAACTTTCCATGCACTGAAATGGATGTGAATAATCTAATTATCTCCGACCTTGAAACCGGTGAAAATGTCTCATCAATATATATTCCCACTATCTGGGAGTAGTCATAGTTTGATTTGGATAACTATTCCATATTCATTCATATTGTTGTGATAGACCCATTTAGTTCCAATGAAATTCTTATTAGCTGGCCTCAAAACAATCTCCCAGGTCCGATTCTTCTCAATTTGATATAGCTCTTCATTCATATCCTGAACCTAGTTTTCATCTTCAACTGCATTATAAAAGCATTTATGCTCCACCTGAGATACGAAAGATGTTTGTTGTAGTTATTTATTTCTTCTTGTATGAACTAGAGCTGATTGATCACCAATGATATTTTTCCATTCAATTTCAGCTCGACTTCAGGGCTTCTGTTTAGATACATATTTTACTTTATCATGCTCATCATCGGTATCTTCTTCGGAATCAGAATCAACCTCTTCTTCTCCCCTTACAATGCTTTCCTCCTCATCAATTTTATCAAGATATTGTTCACTATACTATTTAATACTCTCTTATTTTCCAACAAAAATGACATCATTTCAGTCAACTACTTTTCCAGTCCTATTATTAAAGAATTTATATGCTTTTATTTTTACTATGTAGCCAAGTAATATTCCCTCATCTTCACATGACTCAAATTTCTTGTGTTTTTATTTTTTGAGTATAAAAAACTTACTTACAAAGATTTAAAAGTACTTCATCATTGGATTCATCCCATAAAACATCTCATATGATGTCTTTCCTTCCTTCAGAAAGAACATATCCCTGTTAGAAATGTAGACCAACTTCAGTATAGCTTCCTTCCAAAATTTATCTAGTAGGTATTTTTCTGTAAGCATTGTTCTGGAAATATTGTGGATGATCTGATTTTTCTTTTCATCCACTCCATTCGGTTGGGGAGTTCTTACTGAAGAAACATGATGCCTTTTCCAATTTTTCTTGAGATAGTATTCCACCTGACTATTTGTGAGTTTTATACCATTGTTAGTATGAAACTTCATAATTTTCTACCCAAGAATTCTTTCAGATTCCCTCTGATATTATTTTATCAAACTAAACACATCATAATTATGGGATATTATAAATACCCATGACATTATACTATAGTCATCAATTAAAATAACATTATACCTTTTTCTGTTAATGGATCTTGGTGAAATAGGTCATTAGACATCAGTGTGCACAAATTCTAGAAATCTTGTTGACTTCTTTTCCTTCACTTTGTAGGTCTTTCTAATGATCTTCCCTTGTTTATTGTCATCACACGTATGTGTATGATCACGTGATTACTTAGGGAGGTATCTTGCTGCTTCACACATTACCAAATCTTCCAGAGATGGTTGACATAGATGACCAAGTCATTTGTGCCACAATTTTTTTTCTTTATCTCTTGATCAAAAGCACATATCTTCTTTTCCACTTACAAGGTAGAGAATCCCCTTTATTATTTTTCCCTGTAGTATCACTGTACCATATCTTCCCTTAAAGACACAAATCTTCTTGGTAAACCATATAGAATTACTTGAGTCACACAATTGACTAACACTGAGAAAATTGTGACTGAGACCTTCTACAACCAAGACATCAGCACATCTTATTTTTTCCCACAAACTTGGCCTTACCCAATACAATTATATTCAGGCCTTCATTGATTCCAAACTTGAAAACTCCTTCTTTGACATATTTTATACATGTATCCTGATCCATATTTCCTATCATGCAAGATGTACAACCACTATCTAGGATCCATACACCAAAACGATCTGATGCTTTAAGAGAACTTTCAGAAACCACTGCATTGTATGCTCTATTCTTCTTAGTATATTTTTTTTCTTCACACTCAGCATAGATTGAGACTTCTAATCATTCTCATAGTATGATGGTCAAGATTAATCTTGAAAATATGAAGATCTATTTTTCATTTTTAACTCACTTGTAGGTTCATTGATCCACTGCTTACGAACATTTTGATCCTTCTTTGAAACATTCCTCTGTATGGTCGATGTACAATATCTAGCCATGTGCCCAAATCCTCCACGCCAAAAATAGTGTCCTTTGAAATATGTTCTAGAGAACCATTCTCTTTTTGGATGCCATCTCTATTCTTGTACCCTTTGATATCTTCTGGCTAGTGAACAAACATTTTATTATTGTCCCATCTTTCCACATAAATATCACTAGATGGAAGGTGAATTCATGTGTGTTGCTTCTGTACTGCTAGTTTCCTTTGGGTTCTTTTAATTTCCTAATTCTACTTTTTACCCACATCAATGTTCATCCTTGTAATGGGATCTTTTGGTCTAACTTCAACCCTGAATGCTTTATGTTTTTGATTGATCCATAAACCAACCTTAACAACTAATCTCAATTTCTTCTTCTTTCCAGCTGAAAAACTAGGCTCCTCTAAAAACATCAATCTTTTCAAGAGATGCTTATAATTCATCTTCCATGTCGACTCTTCCTTCAATTTATTCTTATTCATCAGCATCGATTTCTCCCTTTTTATAATAAATACTAACAAATTCCACCATAGAATTCTCTCCCCAGTCTATGAAATTCTCTATCTCTTCAACCACTTCAACCTCAGAATCATATGAACTACAACATTCATGTGAGAGAAGATTATTTTCCTTAAAGGAATTTCTCTTGAATTTTTTCTTTCCTTTCACTTAGGCTGAAGTCTTCTACTTGGGAATTTTGATTTCATACACATCATCTTCTTAAAACTTATTCGATCACCTTTCTGCAAGGTGACATACTTTTCCACATCTAAATCAAGAAAGTGGAAGTTTACCTTTGAAATTTACTTTTCCACTTTTAAGATTCAAGGAAAGGAATGACATCACCTCTTCGGTATCTTCTTCTTCCTGAGAATATTCAACGATGAAATTTTCATGGCCTTGAATGCCACCTCTTTAGATTTACCCTTTCCAACATTATTGTTGTCATCATTTCTCATTTCATATGCAACAAGAGTGTTGTGAAGGTTATCCAATGTCAACTCTTTTGGGTCTTTATCTTCCAAAACTGAGACTTTCGGATTGAAATGAGTTGGAAGTTTTCTCAGGATGTGCCTCACAGTATTTATTTCTTCAATGAATTCACCAAGACCTCGCATGTCTTCTACAAAAACATTTACCCTGTGAAATAATTCATCAACAGACTCATTCAGGTTCATTCTCATATCATCATATTTGTACCGTAGAACTTGCAGCATTGATTCTATGACCTTTATATCACTTTCATATATATTCAATAGCTTTTCCCACATAGAATGTGAGGTTTTTCATGACATCACCTTTGTATAGATATAATTGGATATCGATCACCATAAAGCATTGATTCCCTTGGGATCAACATCCAATTATCTTCGCTCGAATTCCGTTAATGACCCACCATTAATATCAGCTATTATACCATACATTTCTATTGTGAGCACATCCATTCTCAATGATCAGAAGTAGTTTTGCATCCGATTCTTCCATAGCTGCAAATTGTTCCCGTCGAAGATCAACTTCCCTTTATGATTGGTGACCTCCATTTTAGAGGGAACCACTGATATTAAACTTTTTATATAATAAAAATTGTTAGGTACACTAGGTTAGATACCCTGAGTAGGGGGTGAATCATGGTATGAAATATTAAAACAACTATCCCTATTGAAATTGTTTCACTGTTAAGAAAAACTATCTTCTCTCTCTTCCCTATAACAAAGTATAAACATAAATTAAATCTTGCATATGACACAACAATTTTTACTTGGTTTAATATAATTGGGCTATGTCCAAGGTGCATAAACTGGCGATGCGTCGATGTAAAAAATTAACTAAAAGTACACTGTTGTTTAAAATATTCTAAGTGGACTCACTGTCCCTTCGGGTTTACAACCAACCATGATATGAAAGCTCACTGCTCTCTCAACTGAAGTGTGCTCACTACATCTTCAGATGTTCCACTCATAGTTTATAGACCAGTAGGTATCTTTAATTTAATTAATACCCATATCCCCAATTGTGTGTAGATTCTCTATTTATGTTATAGTTTTATCCATTGATGAATACTGATTTGCCACAGAATTGAACTGGGCAACCTCAAATTTTACGCGCAGCCCTTATTGCAACTTACATGTTATTATCTTTATTTGGGCTCCAAATATCCTTTTTATGGTCAATCCCAACTCCAATTTCATACAAACTAAATAATTCCATGTAAACATCATTTTTCATGCAATGTTAACTTTTATGCGCAACATCAATTTTTATACGCAATAAGAATTTTTTTGCGCAACTCCCTCTGCATATTTTTTTACGTGCACCAAAGCTCATATCATATATAAGTATTGAGTTGTTCTGAATGAGGGGTCACCTCATATTTATAAGAAAACTCAACTTCTGTGCAAAAACCCTTTTTGATCACGTAATCCTCTTCGATCATGGAAAACACATCTTCCACGCAACACCGTATTTCGTGCAATGCTCCAATACTCCACGCACCTCATGCCTTTACCAATCTTGGATTGTCAACACCATATCTTGAACTTCAAAAATCACCATGTAAATCCCCTTTGTCAACAATTTGAACATCATGGTCTGCTTTTTCAAAAATCACAACATGGAGACCCTTTTTTCAACAAACACAGTCACATCAAAAATGCTTCAATGATACCTTGATAGATTTTTTCCCATCATATTATTTTGAACTAAATACTATATTGGATGATACTAGTGACCTAGAAAATGTGTTTCCTAAAAAAAATAGATACCTTAAAAACCATCATCTATAAATATTAATAGGGATTTTATAAGAAGGTGTTATAATTATAAGAAATATATAAAAACTAGTAGAATTATCTACCTTTTTTTATCCCATATAGAAACTAAAACTATAGAAGAAGTCTTTTTTGAAGAAAATTAGGTTTTAGATATGTAGGATGTGTGAAACCAGTTCAAGAGGAATAATTTATGATAATTAGTTGAAAAACCTTATTACGATATTGTTATTATAACTATATGGGTATTTAGAATTAAACAGGATGATCATGGTGTAATCACTGTTAATAAAGATAGAGTAGTTGTAAATGTTTATAGTCAAGAAGAATGAAAAGATTATGAAGATACCTTTTCCAAGGTATCTAGTTTAAAATAAATTGGACTCTATATATCATATTCATCATATATGATTTTTAAACTATATCAAATGGATGTTAAATATTTTTTTAAATGAATTTTTAATGGAGGAATTTTATGTTGAACAACCTCTTGGTTTTTAAGACCCTATTTTTCAAAATTCTATTTTTAAACTCACTAAATCACTATATGAACTTAAACCATAACCTAGAGAATGGTATGAGAGATTAATATATTTTCTTTTATAAAATGGTTTTCAGTAGGGCTCTTATACCCTACATTATTTATGAAAATTTTATCTTTTATTTTTTGGGTACAAATATTTGTTGATGATGTGTTTTTTTGGGTCAACAAACCAAAAATTGTGATTTTTTTTTAAAAATAATAATAAACATTAAATGAGTATTATGGGTGAGATAAACTATTTCCTTATTTTTTAAATTTACCAAAAATGTTTTTGAAATGTTTAAATCAAATAAATTCATACTTTATTTTCATAAAAATATTTGGACTTGAAAATAGTAAAACTTATTCAAATCCTATGAGATCTAATAATAAAATTGATATGGATGAGGTTGGAAAACTAATTGACAACAATTTTTATAGAGGATTCATTGTAATATTTATTTTTCTTACAAAAAATAGACTAGACATTATGTTTTCAGTATGACTTTGTGTAAGATTTAAATAAAATCTAAAAGAATCACATTTACATAATACTAAAATAATTTTATTATATTTAAAAGGAACTATTTCTATTTCTCTAATTTTTCTAAAAATTATAATGTTAATTTAACTTCATATTCGATTATGGATTTTTTTGGGTGTAGACTGGATAATAATATATCCTCAAGAAACTATCATTTTCATGGTTTATCTATAGTGTCATGGTCTATAAGAAACAAAACTTTGTAGTATTATCAATTGATAAAGATTTATATATTTTAGTAATATGTTGATGTGCACATGCATTGTGGATAAAACTCACCCTAATAGATTTTGGATTAAATTTCAATTGGGTTTCAATCAGAGGTGGTATCCCAAGTGTAATCAATATTTCAAAGAATCCAATAAACCATTCTAGAATAAAGTACATTGATTTAAGACATAATCTATTGAGAGATCATGCACAAAAATGTGGTATATTTTTAGAATTCGTTTTCATATAAAACCAATTAGAAATAATCTTTACAAAATCTTCATCTATTAAAAAATTGGATTTTATCAAATCTGAATTAGTTCTATTAAGTTGTACATAATTTTATTTAACATAATGTTATAAGTGTAGATAAATATTTAGTAAATATTTTATTTTATTTACTTCATTTGAGATTTTACACCCATGTTTTGACATTATTCAAATCCTATTAGGACATGTAAGCTAGTTTTTTTATCATTAATCTACACATTACACCACCCGATCCTTCAAATACCCAAAAAACAAAAGAATGTAAGTCATTTTTTCATGATAAACCCTTGAGAACCTTTAAACCTTCATCTCCTTTCCATCCAAACCATTCTACCAGAAATCCACAATCATCAAAACCCATTTTAAAAAATGAACAAATCTAAAATAATAGACGGTGATTCCTCTTTTTGATTCAAACATCCAAGGACCACCCAAAATGTTTTGAGTAGAAGAGAAATCAATTTAAGTTGGTTGGATGGTACTAATATGTTAATTAAAAAGGTTAATTGTCATGACCCACCTTCACCAAAAGGAGGGAAGGGTCAGCAGATTTCTAGGCCCTTCTTTCTTTAAGTTGAAGGAGAGATAATGACCCCCGAAACCCACCTTCAATAGGTCCCGGAGTGGTGACCAACACCATGGGTATAGAATCTCACACAAAATGGAAGGAATTACACTTTTTATTTTTATAGGATCGAGAGATAAGATAGAAACCCCAACAATACAAAATCTTAAAGTAAAATGAAAGCAAAAAATAACCCGTTCCCAAATGCATGGTCAATAGTAAATGATACAAGCCAAAAAACTCCAAAGGTAAAGTACCAAAAAAAGGAAAACGACAACAGCAACTACCCCAAGGTCCAAGCAGGTATGGTCCCACATGATCCCTGAAGTCCTCCTAGAAACCTGAAAGCAGTTTTATATATGTAGGGTGAGCATACAAGTACACTCTGTAGGGAAAACCAAAGACTCTCGTGCACAACTGGAGAGGCATTCTAATGCCCTGTGAGAAAAGAAAAACCAAAACAGCTAGCAAGGGAAACTATTATCCCAAGACTCACTAAGGCACACTCCCCAAATAACACAAGCCAAGTAAAGTATATTAATAGCACATCGATATTTGGGTACCCTGCACCACTTTACCACTGGTTATTGAAGAAATCCTATGCATCGAACCAATCCTGCCATTCTCACTGCAGTCCCACTACCAAAACCTGCCCGCACACACCTGGGCCAGAACCTCACCGCAGTCCCACTGCGAAACCCCGCCTGCACACACATGGGCCACAACCTCACTGCAGTCCCACTACCAAACCCCACCCGCACACACCTGGGCCAGAACAACTACTTCCACGCTCAAAGACACCTGGGCCAGAACAACTACTGCCACGCCTGAAGACACCTGAGCCTCATCCTGAAGACACATGGGAAACAACCTGCCCTCAGACACCTGGGCCGACCACTACAACTACCCTGCCCGAAGATTCTTGGGCTAATAATATACCTCAAGCCATCACAGCCTGCTCGAAGAGTCTTGGGCTATTTGGGAAACGGAGCAAAAAAGGAGTTAATAACCAGCCACTTTTAGGAGTGTAGGAAAAAACACCCTCCCCCATGAAATGGGGGTGTTCGGTACTAAATAATCAACTTGGTTGGGGCGCTAATAAGAAACACAAGAACTACAATTATATATATATAGGTAACAAGCACTCAACCCAACCTTGGGCTCCACACCTAACCCAAGCACGAACAGCCTTTTCACTACTCATAGAAATCATACTACTCACAACCGAGTCACAACTCATTCCCAGAATCAATTTCCCAATTAACCCATTCTTGTCTTCATGTTCAAGTGACCTCGTTTATGTAAATTCTACACTACTGGGCAACTAACAGACACAAGAACAAGCCTAGGGGAAAAAGTTACATCCAATAGAAATTTAAACATTCACACCTGATTCTCTTATAAATTCACATCAAAGTGAGATCCCTCCAAGTATTGGAACCAAAGAAGGCTTCAAGATACAACCCCCACATCCCCAGAACTATGGATAAAAAGGTTTCAGAACAGAAGAGGATTCCACCCCAATTTTTGATATAAGCAGAGCAACCACAACCCCAGATTCACAACCAGCAACCGCGCCACATCATAGGATCCAATCCTCACCCACATCACCCCACATGAAAACAAACAGAACAATCCACCTACTACCAAAACAGATTAGAGAAACTTCCAGGTTCAAGCATGTCATTCATTAGGTTCTTATTTCTGTTGGTTAACCGGGGTGGTCACACAAAGATTCTTGTTTTACTGAACATCCATTTAAACCAACTGAGTTTATGTGATTAACCAATTTCCAGGTTAAGTCATTTAATCATCCTAGAAGACAAAGGTTCATTAGTTCGCAAGGAAAGACCACCAGCAGCCATGATTTTTAGTGAGCATAGGCCTTCACAATTCATAACACATATCAAAATAAAATTAGTACAGCATAAACATCGATCACACCCCACTTCATTCTTTAAAAGTCCGTTCATTATCTTCATTAAGTTTGGTTTCATCAATTACCACAGAGACAAAAGCGTACCCACCCCACATGGTACACAGAAAGGAGAGGCGAAGGAAAACCCTACTTGATTGATCAAAGATCGAAGTTCTTTTCCACGCTCCAAGAATGAGGGAAAAGCATGACTCATAGGGGGGGGGATGTCGGGAACTCCAAACGTACTAAGAAGAAAGGAAGCCAGCCAAGAGTAAGAAGAAGGAATAAGAAATTCCCGTGTGATATATAGATAAGATCCCATTGTTACGGGATATGGGGATTTGAACGGCTTTAAATTTGGATCATGGTTCCCCACACGGTTGGGTGGTTACACACGACGGAATTAATTGTTATTTAATTATCCATTGAGGAGGTCCCTCAGGATTTATTGGGTATTAATTATGGGATTTCAAATGGCTTCGAACCACTTGAAAAAAGGTTGAAAAGCCCAGAAAGGTGTCACAAGAAAAACTATAGAAGAGAAACCCGACAAGGCTGGGTGACACCGATCGGTCACGCCAATCGGTTGTGCTGAGCGGTCGCGCTGATCGGTTGCCTCGATCAGTCGCACGCCGAAATGACGTCCTACCACTGAGACCTCACCCCTAGGATTCAGAATTTGTCAAAGGGATGGACCGTGAGGGTCCAGGTCATCACATTAGACACCTCTCAAAGCATTCTTTCCCTCGAGAATTTAAAACCTGACCTGAAGAAAGGAGGGGGGGGGGGGTCCGAACAACTGCCCCGAATGATACCTCTCAAGAGTGAACCCAAATAATTACAATCACCATAAAACAAAGGATTAAACCATCCGGTCATGTGGTGAGGGGTTTCCCTTCCTCCATGTTAAGATACTATCTGCTTTGGGTGACTCTGACTCACCTGCATAGGTTTAGGCACATCCACTCTAATGCATCTTAACTATGGATTAGGTCCTCCCCTCCCCACATCTCAGGATACTTCACACACATCCACAAAAAAAGTAAAACCACACATTCCTTAGTTAACAATTGAAAGCATTCCATCAACCAAGTATAAAAGAATAAGACAAAACTCAAAATAGCTCAGGGTACGGGGCACGCATCTGCGCCCCTCATTCCCAGGTACTTTCCTCAATCCCACCATGCCTCCACAAAACACAAACCAAGGGAATGGTTCACCCACGAAGCACCTTTTCCTCACAATCCTAGACCCTCACAGGTCTTTCCACAAAGGTCACGTCATCCTCGATATGTAGCTCTCCCCAGTCGAGGACGTTTGAATCATCATACAGATACCGATAGAGCTGGGACACATGGAAGACGTCATGTATCCTCAGTAGAGGTGGTGGTAACGCTAGCTAATAAGACACTTATCTGACCATCCGCAACACTTCGAAGGGTCCGATGAATCTAGGATAGAGCTTGCTCCCCCAACCGAACCTCCATTGTCCACGCCGAGGGGAGACCTTCAAGAACACGTGGTCCCTGACCCAAAACTCCACGGGTCTCCTCATATTATCGGTATATGACTTATGTCGGTCCTGTGCCTCCTTCATCCTTTCCTGTATAAGTTGAACCTTCTCTGTTGTGATTTTCACTTCTTCCGGGCCAAGAACACTCGCTTCCCCAACCTCAGTCCAACACACGGGAGAGAAACATGTCCTCCCGTACAAGGATTCGAACGGAGCCATGCTAATGGTAGAGTGATAGCTATTATTGTAGGAAAACTCTACCAGAGGCAAGTGTCACACCCATGATCCCCCAAAATCTAGAATACATGCCCGTAGCATGTCCTCGAACATCTGAATGGTGTGCTCTATCTGTCCATCTGTCTAGGGATGGAAAGCAGTTCTAAGACATAGCTGGGTGCCAAAAGCATGCTGCAATCCCCTCCAGACTCTTCAGGTAAACCGCACATCCCTATCCAAGACTATGGACCTCAGAAATCCATGCAACCGCCTCACCTCATCCACATACTTTCGTGCTAAAGAATCCACTATACCTGGCTCCTTGATTTCCAGAAAGTGGTCCGATTTCATCAACCGATCCACCACTACCCAGATAGCGTTGGAGCCTCCTAGAACCTTGGGTAGCCCAATGATGAAACCCATTGAGATGTCGTCACACTTCCACTCGGTAACATCTAAAGGTTGCAACAAGATTCCTGGGACACTGTGTTCAGCCTTCACCTTCTGACACACTAGGAACTTTGCTAAGAACTCTACTACTACCCGTTTCACCCCGGGCCACCAAAACTATCTCCTCAGGCCCTGGTACATCTTGGAAACTCCCAGGTGCACTGCTAGGGGAGATTTGTGGAACTAACTAAGAAATTTTCCACGCATTTCCTCTGGAACAAACATCATTCCTTGGAAAGGCATCCGGTTCTGACCATCCTCCGTCCACCCTTCCGGAGCATTGCCCTGGTCAACTTGGTCACGCATCACTTTGCTTTTTGAGTCTCCCTATTGGGACTCCTCTACCTACCGCAACAGAAACGATTGCACTATCATCTGATACAAGAAACCTCTCCCACCTTCCATCCTAGCATCCTGGTGTAGGGAAGCCAACTCCTCCACCACCTTCCAAGTATCTGCCAACTCCCAGACTACATCCTTCTACGTCTTCCTGCTCAAAGCATCAGCCACCACATTCCCCTTTCCAGAGGTGTAGGAAATCTTAAAGTCATAGTCCTGAAGGAACTACATCCACCTTCACTGATTTAAGTTCAGGTCCTTCTGCGAGAAGACATACTTAAAGCTCTTGTGATCGGTGAAGACCACAAAGCGCTCCCTGATGAGGTAGTTCCACCAAAACTTTAGTGAGAACACAACAACTACAAGCTCCAGATCGTGGGTGGCATAATTACGCTCATGAGGGTGTAACTGTCTAGACCCATAATAGATCACCCCTTGCCGCTGCATCAACACACATCCATGGCCTTTCCCTGAAGCATCACAGAACACCTCATATGATACCCCTTCTTCTGGAAACCTCAGCACTGGGGAACTAACCAACTTCTTCTTCAGATAGCTGAAGGCTACCTCGCACTGCTCATCCCATACAAAATACTGGTCCTTCTTGGTCAAGGCTTTCAAGGGTGCCGCAGCTCAGGAGAAGTTGGGAACGAACCTCTGGTGGTAACATTCCATCCCAAGGAAACAACGAACCTCCGCCTCGTTCTTGGGTGCTACCCAAGAAACAACCGCCTCGACCTTCGATGGGTCCATTGCTATCCCCTGCTCGGACACCACGTGCCCAAGGAAATGCAATTCTCGCATCCAGAACTTGCACTTGGACAACTTCCCATAGAGTTGGTGCTGTTGGAGGACCTCTAAAACTGTTCTCAGATGCTCAACATGATCCTACTTTGATATTGAGTAGATTAGGATGTTGTCAATAAACAAGACCACGAACCAGTCCAGATATTCCTGGAAGACGGAGTTCATGAGCCCCATGAACACGGCTGGAGCATTCGTAATGCTGAACGACATGACCACAAACTCAAAGTGGTCATATTTGCACCTGAAGGCCATCTTTGAGATGTCTCACTCCTTCACCCTCACTTGGTGATATCCAAACCACAGATCGATCTTTGAGAACCAACCTGCTCTCCTCAGCTGGTCGAAGAGATCGTCTATCCTCGAGAGAGGGTAGCGATTCTTGACCATCACCTGATTCAGTATCCTGTAGTCTATTCACTTCCTTAGACCACCATCCACCTTCTTCGCAAACAAAATAGGACCACCCCACGGTGACGCACTTGGCTGAACAAAACCCATTTTCATCAGATCGTCAATCTGGATCTGAAACTCTCACAACTCAGAAGGTGCCATCCGATAGGGAACAATCAAAATTGGATGGGCACCTGGTTTCAAGTCTATCTCGAACTCAACATCATGTCGAGGGGGCAGAGTTTCCACCTCTTTAGGGAAGAATTCCATAAATTCACTGACGATTCCTGGGACTTCCACCATTTCTGCATCCACTACCCCACTGATAGCTCAGCCAACAAGGAAAAGAGGGGTTCCCCTTTCTTGCTTCTTCCCTGGAAACTCTTCTCGCTGATGAAAGTCACCTGTCAGCCACCCAATTCTGAAAACAAAACCATTCCTCAGAAGCATTCAATGATGACACATATAGAGAATAGCCAGTCAATGCCTAGGATGACATCGTATGGATATATCTGCAACAGTAGAAGATCCCTGATTGACTGATGTGGCCCTATCATCAGTCTTCATCCTCGACAAACATTCAACAACTCGGTCTGTCCTTCGACTGGTGTGCTCAGCACTAGGGGCACTAGAAGTCTCTAAACGTCTAAAACCATATCATGGGCTAGACTGGGTGTAATAAAGGAGTGCAAAGCTCATGTATCGAACAAGGCATATGCAAGGGTACTAAAAAAGCTGATCGTACCTCGAATGACCTCTAGACCTGCTGGAACTGCTACCTCAGTGGCGTGAAACTGCCCACACCCAGCTACTCTGCCTCTCGGCTGTCTGCCACCTCTCTGACCATTCCCGAGTCGAGGTCCATGAGGAGTTCCCTGAGGTTGGCCTCCTCCTGCAATGTCGGCCCTTGGCGGAGCGGGAGCCTGCTGCCCCAACTGCTGCTGCTAAAAGGGCCTAGCCGGGAACTGCTGCTGCTGAGGTGGGTGATGGACCTGCCCAACCCCACCGTACTGTACTCTGTTTGGGCACTAGTTTCAAAGGTGCCCATGGCTGCCAAAGACGAATCACCTTTGTCATGGGACCGAAGGGAAAGGGAGAGGACCAGGAGACTGGAACTGGAACTGCTGTGGCCTGCTCCCTACTGGTCGGAACCTAGAGGGCCCTGATACTGGAGACCTTCTACTGACGGCCTTCCCCTTTGAATAGCCCATATGGATCCCCTCTCATGACACACCTCCTAGCATGTACATCATCTCCACCACTTCAGCCTTCTTCTACACCTCTAAGTATGTCGGTAGGGTGATGGGATTAACATCGTACTAAAGAGAAGGTCAAAGTGCCTCCTCTAAATGTCTCGCCCGAGACTCCTCTTCCAGAAAGTGGTCCTGAATGAAGTGAAGGAGATCCTTGAACTTGATCTCCAACTCTCTCACTAACATACTCCCCTGCTGGAGGGAGAGTATCTCCTGCCTCTTCTCAGACTTCATTGTGGAAGAGAGGAATTCCACCCGGAACTCCTTCTTGAAGCCATCCCACACAACCTCAGCTTCCCTCTTCTCTCCAAGATAAAGCGACCACCACTGACGCGCTACTCCATACATCTAGTTGACGGCTAGAGGAACCCAGTTCTTCGTCGGAGCCCGAATCAGGCCGAAAGATATCACTAGTTCCTCAAGCCAGCTCTCCATCTCCATATCCAAGGTGCTGCACTCGTACTTCCCAAGGGTCTATCGCTGAAAGGCTCGAAGCATCTTCTGCCATAGATCATCCTTCTACTCTCGGTCAGTCCTCTACTGATCGGCCAAGCCAACTTCCTGGGTCTCGATCGCCCGAACTACTCGTGGTCGCCTACCAGGTACCATAGCTGCAAGGTAAACAAGGAATGCCTAAGCCCGAGTAGTGTTGAATATTGTTCTTAAATTTTCATAGACTCCTTTATTTATTTTCAATCCCCAAGACACCCATGAAACATAAGAAAAAAAGTCATTATGATACATTTAACTTTCCTAGGGTCTCTACCCTGCAATAAGTGTAGCCTCACTTGGTCGTTTGGTAGGTCCAAAGTCCTTGTATCGGATCACGGGGGGCCCTAAAATCCCGTGTCCTAGCCGGTCTTCCCTGGCCTAATTCACACACAAAGGTCCCCCAAAAATGTTTCCATACTACCCCATGCAATCCTCACTATGCCTAACTCATACTCCATCCTATTTCTCAACCTCCCTCTGATACCATTCTATCAAGACTCGCCTTCACCAAAAGGAGGGAAGGGTCAGCAGATTGCTAGACCCTTCCTTTTTTAAGTTGAAGCAGAGATAATGACCCCTGAAACCCGCCTTCAATAAGTCCCAGAGTGGCGACCAACACCAAGGGTATGGAATCTCACACAAAATGGAAGGCATTACACTTTTTATTTTTATAGGATCGAGAGATAAGATAGCAACCCCAACAATACCAAAGTTGAATGTAAAGGGAAAACTAAAAATAACCTGTTCCCAGATGCGTGTTCAACAGAAAATGATACAAGACACAAAACTCCAAAGTTAATGTACCAAGAAAAAGAAAAAAGACAACATAAACTACCCCAAGGTCCGAGCTAGTACGATCCCACACGATCCCTGAAGTCCTCCTAGAAACCTGAAAGTAGATTTATATACGTAGGGTGAGCATACAAGTACAATCAGTAGGGACAACAAAGACTCTCGTGCACAAGTGGAGAGGCATTCTAATGCCCTGTGAGAAAATAAAAACCAAAACACCTAGTAAGGGAAACTATCCAGCCAAGACTCACCAAGGAACACTCCCCAAATAACACAAGGAAAGTAAAGTATAGTAATAGAACATCGATATTTGGGTACCCCGCACCACTTTCCCACTGGTTATTGAAGACATCCTACACATCAAATCAATCCCTCCATTCCCACTGTAGTCCCACTTACAAACCCCGCCCGCACACACTTGGGCCAGAACCTCATCACAGTCCCACTACCAAACCCCACATGCACACACCTAAGCCAAAACCTCACCGCAGTCCCACTGCCAAACCCCGCCCGCACACACCTAGGCCAGAACAACTACTACCACGCCTAGAGACACCTGGGCCAGAACAACTACTACCACGCCCGAAGACACCTGGGCCTCATCCCGAAGTCACTTGGGAAACAAACTTCCCACAGACACCTGGGCCGACCACCACAACTACCCTGCCCGAAGATTCTTGGGCTATTAATGGACATCAGGCCATCAAATCCCGTCCAAAGAGTCTTGGGATAATCTAGAAAGGGAGCAGAAAAGGAGCTAATAACCAGCCACTCGTAGGAGTGTTGGTAAAAACACCCTCCCCCATGAAATGGGGGTGTTTGGCACTATATTCTCAACTTGGGTGGGGTGCGAATAAGAAACACAATAACTACCATTATATATATATATATAGATATCAAGCACTCAACCCAACCTAGGGCTCCACACCTAACCCAAGCACGAACAGCCTAGTCACTACTCATTGAAAGCATACTACCCACAACCGAGTCACAACTCATTCCCAGAATCAATTTCCCAATTAACCCATTCTTGTTTTCATGTTCAAGTGATCCCATTTGTGTAAATTCTGCACTACTGGGCAACTAACAGGCACAATTACAAGCCTAGGGAAACAAGTTATAGCCATCAACAATTTAAACATTCACACCCAGTTCTCTTGTAAACTCACATCAAAGTGAGATCCCTCCAAGTATTGGAACCAAAAAAGGCTTCAAGATACAACCCCCACATCCCCAGAACCATGGATAAAAAGGTTTCACAATAGAAGAGGATTCCACCCAAATTTGTGATATAAGTCGAGCAACCACAACCCCAGATTCACAACCAGCAACCGTGCCACATCATAGTATCCCATCCTCACCCACATCACCCCATACGAAAACAAACAGAACAATTCACAAACTACCAAAACAGAGTAGAGAAACTTCCAGGTTCAAGCACATTATTCATTAGGTTCTTCTTTCTATTTGTTAACTGGGGTGGTCACACATAGATTCTTATTTTACTGAACATCCATTTAAACCAACTGCGTTTACATGATTAACCAATTTCCAGGTTAAGTCATTTAATCATCATAAAAGAGAAAGGTTCATTAGTGCGCAAGGAAATACCACCAACAACCTTGATTTTCAGTGAGCATAGGACCACACAATTCACAACACATATCAAAATAAATGTAGTATAACAGAAACATCGATCACACACCCCTTCATTCTTTAAATGTCAGTTCATTATCTTCATTAAGTTTGGTATCATCAATTACCAAAGAGAAAAAAGTGTACCCACCCCGCATGATACATAGAAAAGAGAGGCGAAGGAAAACCCTACTAGATTGATCAAAGATTGAAGTTCTTCTCCACGCGCCAATAATTAGGGAAAAGCGCAACTCACAGGGGAGGGACGTCGGGAACTCCAAAAATACTAAGAAGAAAGGAAGCCATCCAAGAGGAAGAATAAGGAATAATAAATTACCATGCGATATATAGATAATATCCTGTTGTTACAGGATATGGGGATTTGAAAGACTTTAAATTTGGATCGTGGTTCCCCACGTGGTTGGGTGGTTACACATGATGGAATTAATTGTTTTTTAATTCCTCATTGAGGAGGTCCCTTTTGATTTATTGGGTATTAATTATGGGATTTTAAATGGCTTTGAACCACTTGAAAAAAAGGTTGAAAATCCCAAAAGAGGCGTAATGGGAAAAACTGTAGAAGAGAAACCCGACAAGGATGGGTGACACTGACCGGTCGCGCTGAGCGGTCGCCCCAATCGGTCGCATGCCGAAATGATGTCCTACCACCAAGAAATCACCCCTAGGATCAAGAATTTTGCAAAGGGATGGACCCTGAGGGTCTGGGTCATCAAATTTATAATCATCAAGGTTTGGAATTATTTTTTGATGAAAAATTAACTGGGTTATTTATAAAAAAAGTCTGAGATGTTTATGAGATGACTATATTTCATTTCCTTGATAATGAGATCTAGTTAAAACAACTATGAATATGAAAGTGATTTTGATAACATCAATTGAAATGGACAAATTATTTCAATTAATTCATGAAGGACATGATGATTTAGAAACATCATTAATGAAAATGGATGAAGAAATTCCTATATAAATAAAAAATCTTATTTTGAAATGTGTAACATGGAGCAGAAGCCGATGAAATATTTAGAACCCAAGATAAAGGTTTCTGTAAAGATAATTTAGTCATCCTTTGCACAAAAAAATAGTGAGTTTGAAAAATTTATATTTCAACATGTAATAATATTATGACTTATTATGATAGATAAAATTTAAATATTTTCATGATATCATATGAGGTATATATTTAATATTCAAAATAAATTAGTAAATTGTTATCCTTTTATAGGACTTTTGACCTTGGTTTTCTATAAAGTTAATATTTAGTAGAACAAAACCACTACAATAAATTATCTTGTATTAACAAATTTGAGTGAGTGTTTGTTAAGAAGAAGTAGTTTTTACTAGATTATATTTGAATAAGTTGTTTCTGGTTAGTTTAGAAGAAGAAGTTGAGACAATCCTTGCTACTACTTAGGGGGAGTCGTTTGTCTTGGTAGTTGCTAGTGAATTTGTTTCTCAAGAACATGCAAGTTTTCTTATTTCTATGGAAGAAAAAAAATAATGGTATGGATGTAATATATATTATATACAATTAAACTCTTGATAAAAGGTGAAGAAGAGTGAGAGTTTTAGTTCAACCGTGGGAAAGAACTATTACTAAAGTTAATTCATCCCCTGTCCTTAAATCTATTTAGCATGATTTTATTCTTATTTATCATATTAGAGATGAATTATCCTCATTAATTACTATATTGGATATTTTTGGATAGTATAGGACCATCTCATCAATATCTAGTTCAATCCCTCTTTTTAAGCATCTATATCCAGCGAGACAAGCCAAAAAACCAGAGTCGAATTAGTTAGATTTGTTAATCAAAATGGTGTTGGTGAAGAGGAAGAAGTAGTATAAGCTACAAATTATCTTGTTTAAAAAAATAGAGAAATATTATAATTAGAATAAATATATCATGTGGAGTAATTTCACTATGTTGGTAAATATCTAGAGATTGATGATGAACAAAGTGTGGAAGTTCATTAGGATATGTTCTCACTTATTCATTCTATATATAAAAGTTCATAAATTTTCAAAACTTAAATTAATGTTGATAATGAACAAGACATATATATGTATTTCATGTTGATGTATGAATTAAAGTATTTTAAAAATAAATTAGTTAATTGTAGAGGTGAAATCTGGACTCTTCGAGAGAAATTTGTTTTAAATATGATTTGGATGAGTTAAATTTGTTGGGTCAATCACTTTTGGATATGGTTTCAAAAGAATATACTATAGAACCTTTAAATTAGTTTGATATAGAGTAAAAATTAAAATTTTGGAATCAAGATATATACACGATTATATTTACCTTTACTTCCATGAAATGTGAGATCCTTTCTACAGAAATGTTACCAGAGCTTCAAAGAATGGTGGTTACTGAAAATGGATACAAGAATTATTAATATAGGGATGAAAAAATGACCGGATAATTCGAAAATACATTCAAAGTGTTAGATCAGATGTTTAAAAATTTGAATTAGTTAGTATTAAACTAATTAAATTCATAATATTTTGAAGAATAAAATGAATGATATGAATTCATTTGGTGAACCTTTGAAGCATTAAGAACCCATGAAAGGAAACCAGATAACACTTGTTCATTCTGACTCATCTCATAACTACTATAAATTTAATATATATCCATGGACCTATAGCCACATTTTTATATGTCTGTGGATAAAGCTTGTTTATAGCCACGAATGAATTATACTGGTGTGGCTAAAACATGCCCTCTATTTTTTTCCAAAACTCATTAGGATTCTCCTCTAGGATACGGTGATACTCTACATACAATATATTTTTTTCTCCCAAAACTCATCGGGCTTCTCCTCCCTCCTCTTCGATACTCTCTGCGCACGACCCTCTGAACCACTGACCTTCACAGTGGGTCCCTCCTCTCTGATACTCTTCGCACGCAACCCTCTGAACCCTCGACCTTGACGATGGATCCCTCCTCTTTCCTTGAAGGTTCCCATCATGACCTCTCCTCTCCCCGATCCTCCTCCACTAACGGTGCCCCTCGTGACAGTGACACTTACGACGGTGCCCCTCACTGCAACTGAACGAGGCAACCCCACTAATAGCTCTCATATCAGATCCTCCTCCCCCAAACCTGCAACCATATATAGGACACCTCAACTCCCCCCAAAGGCACTGCTCCTAGGCGACATCACCACCTCCTCCGACGTGGCCAAACCCTTCCTGGTGATCCTCCTCATCCTTTTTATGAACAATTATGTGTTCATTATTTTTTTATTAGTTATTAATAGCTATGTTGTATCAAATCTATACTTTTTTTGACATTTCATGAAATTCCCCCTTTAATATCTCTTGAACATCCAGTTTATCTTGGATTGAGGTAGGTATTTTTGTGTGTTTACTTTAATTAGAAAGTCATTTTGTGTTTTGTGTTTTCTAATTTTTTTTTATCAATGTAAATCAATTTTTAATAGATATAGTGGGTTTAAAAAGTGTTATAAATATTTTTCTATCACGGAATAAAGGTTTTATAAGGGTTTTATAAATTTTAATTCATCGGGTTAAATGAAAAGCATTTTTGGGAATGCTTATATGGCTTGTTTTAAATTAATTTATACAACAAAAGGTATTTGAACCAATTTGGGTATTGGTATGATTTTCAAGGATTTATTGAAATAGAATTGGTTTAATGGATTTTAAAATGACTTGAATGAAAAGGTAGTGGGTTTTACAAATGATTTAAGTGTGGTTTTACATAGAATAGTTATAAAGAAGGTGATAAATTCAGTTTTTAAATGGTTGAAATGACTTGGCATTCCTAGTTGGTTTCTGAAAAGGAATATTTTCACTTTATATAAGATATTTTTATAATGTGTATTAGACCATCAATTATTCCCCTTATTTTACTTATTCTTGATTTTAATTGTGGCCCTAGAGGAGGGTTGTTGTATTCTATTTTTGATATGGATGAAGTGAAAGGGGTTATTTCTTGTGAGGGAGTTAGAGTTTGAGGTGATATGAGATTTATTTAAAATAATTTTTTTATCAATTATTGTGATTATTTTGATTTTTCACCTACACTAGATTGATTTATCATGGGAACTTCGGTAAATAAATGAAGGACTAGTGGAATGTGATGCTAGATTAGTGTATGTTAGCTGGATAGTGCCCTAGGAGATTAGCACCCTGCCAGGGGTATATTTTATACATAGAGAGACCTGAAAGGGGAAGCTAAATGGGATGATATGATTTCACATAGGGTCCTAATGAGTAATATGATGAACTAGGTCTATTATCCCGTATTCTAGAGCCTAATGAGTTTCCCATGATGTATATAATTCATTTAATATTGATTAGATGATATCATCACATGCCTTTTTTCTATCCCCAAAATTACTTTAGATATTTCTTATAATCAATTTCCTATTGATATCTTGGTGCATGTTATGCTTCTATATTCTATTTTAGTTATGGTTTTGGTTTATATTAAAACTGAATTAAAAAATAATTTTGAAAGTATATTATTAAAGAAAAGAATGATGTTTTATTTAAATTTTTGGTTTCGAGATATGGATTTGGGAAAAAGGGAAAAAATATTATTTCCCTTTTAATGGATTTGAAACTCCCATTTTCCTTAGTTTGAAATCATTTACTTTTAAAATGAAAAAGGAAGGTGTTTTATAAAATAATTTATGGCATGTTACACTTTTTCATGACACCCTCTTGTGAAAAACCTATTCACTACTTATATTTTAAACTACCATTAATAAAATTCCTTTTCAAAGGAATTATACAAACTCCTTAGTGAAATCCTACTAGGAACAGTTTGGTTCACACCGTGAATACATCAATGGGTGAATGAAAATTTCATGTTTACTTTCAAGAGCCAAGGTTATGTTTATTTACCTTGTTTAATGTTTGAGTTGGTCTGATGATAGATGATATAGGATGGCATGGGGGATTGTTGGTCATAAGGAGGTAGTTAGTAGTGATCCATGTTTGGTCATATTTTTGGATGTTTATATATAATCCTTGTTGGCCTCGATATTTTGTTTACTTTATTATATAATTGGGATTCTTCTTATTACTTTATTATGTGATGATGTGATGATGTAATTTATGACCTTTTATTATTTCTAAAATATTATACTATGTTTGATTGTTTTATTTATATTGAAACTATTTATTTTGTGCATGGGTGACCGATGTATAGATGAGTCATGTTGGATTTATGGGTGGAGTCCTTGATGTGGTTATTCATATTCGGAGGGTGAAACCATTACCAATGGTTATTTTTTGATACCCTGACACTTGTCACCATCCAACAACAATTAGAGGCATTCTTTGGGCCTTTTGTAGATCCTATTTGGGTGACATGTTAGGTCGATCTGGGACAGTTCATTACAAAATTGTATTAGAGGATCCTCTTATTATTTGTAGTGCGTATTAGTATAAAGAAGATATTATCATCATATGGACTCAATAGGTAGGTCAAAAGTAGTTTATTGATCACCAATATTCATAATAAAACTTGAATTTCCATGGGTAGTTGTTATTTAAATCTTTTATTTGGATTCCAGTTTTAATTATTTTAATAATGATAAATAGACCCCCATTTAGTTATATCAAATACTTTGGGGGTTTTCATTAATATTTGGGATGAATGTAGGAAGGAACCAAAGTATCATCATCATCTCACATGGTCTTAAAGAATATACAGAACCTATGCATGTGGTCTCAAATTTTTTTCAGATGCTATTGTATGATTGGTGTATGGTCAGCTAAACCATGTAACCAAGTCATGCACAACTTTGCATCAATTTTGGATTTATTTTGTAAACATATTTTGATTTTCAATGGATCCTATGGAAATTTACACCCTAGGATATGGATCAAAGGAGGTTTTAGTGATTTTTGGTGTTATTGTAATGTATTTTGTATTTTGTGCCACATTATGGTTTTCTTATGTTTGGTGCTTCAATTTTTTTGTACAGAAGTACATTTATTGAAATTTTCTGATTCCAAAACTGGTTTGGGGGATTATTTGTAATGTATTTCTAATATCATGTATAATGTTTTCAAGAGTAGTAAGGTTTAAAAATAAATTTTTAAATGATTGAAAATGAAAATAAATTTCATGAAGTGTTTTAATTTAAAATATTTTCGGTGATTAATTTGAAAATGGGACTCATAAATGTTTTGGATTAAAAAAACTGGTTTTATGATTTGTTTTGACTTTCAAATGATGCTTTGAATGTGTATGATTACATTATATAATTTGGGAAATGATTTAAAAAGAAATGGGATTTCAGGAAATTTTTTGGCCTTTTGATGAAATTCATGATGTTTTTTGAAAATAGAGGAGAACTTTATGAAGTTTGAGTTAGATTTTATTTTAAATAAGATCATCACTTTCAAATCTAGTTTTAATATTTTTTAAAACAATATGCTTGGGAAGTTATAATTTTACCCTATTAAATGGTTTTTGTATTTTTTTAATGAAGTGAGATTCTCTTCAATTTTATTTTCTTTTTTTAAATGAGTTGACATACTTCTTTTAAAAATGTTGGGATTTTTAAGAAAGATATTTTTACAGGGAGATGTGCAAGGGAGTGGGGTGGGGGGTGTAGTGGGGAGGGGGCAATGGGGGGGGGGGTGCAATGGGCAAGCAGAGGGGTGAAAGGTGGGTAGGGGTGTGTTAGGGGATGGTGGGAGTGAAATGGGGGAGGGGGTGGGGTAAGGGGTGGTGGGGTAGGGGGGTGCTGGTGTAGGGGGGTGGTGCTGGGGAAGGGGGATGGGATGTGTGCAGGGGAGGGGGGGCTGGGGGTGTGCTGGGGGGTGGTAATGGGGAAGGGGGAAGGGGGTGCAAGGGGGTGTGGAAGGGGGTGTGCCGGGGGGCGGGGGAAGGTGGTGAAAGGGGCAAGGGGAGGGGTGCAACACCATGTAAACTATTCATTGAGATGTTGGTGGGATCTAACAACCACAATATTTCAAACCTGACCTGACCTTCCATGAAACACCATTTCATGGAACACATAGGAACCACGTGCATGCACAATTCATTCCCACAATGGATGCTATAATTTACCACAACTACCACTTGGATTGCTAACTATGATGGATTCCTAACACAATTGATCATTATTTTTGATTGTTTAAGGCAAACGTTAGTGTCATTAATTGTATTACATAAAAAAATGATGTTTAATTTCTTCAATGTTCTGTCTCACAGCTGATTGATGCTATTGGATAAGAATCACTAAGATACATACCCCATTAGAATCACATTTAACCATATATCACCTATAAAAATGAGTGCCTCCATTATGTTATGCATGGTAAACTACATAAGATAAGTTGCTCAAAGGCCTAAATCTGAGTCTCAAATAAATATATTCATTGGTTGTATATATCATAAAAATTTAAATGATGTTTACATAGTTTCACATGATGTGTGACCATTCCTGGACACCTGGTAATGTCCTCATATAGAACTGGCATGGTAATACTTTTGAAATTACAAGGTGTTTACATGTGGATCACAAAATATCTTATCTTCCTAGGGGTATGCTTGTGTACTCCAATCAATTCTTGTGTATTCTCCAATATGCTTGTGCACTCTATGTACATAGATTGTCTAGACATGTTCAAATACATGACATATCCCCTATGGTACAATTAATGTCTATCCCTTTGGTGTAATTAGTAAACATGCACCCTGTCTTAAATTGATTCTTACATTTGGTGATATTTTCCCCATGAATTAAAATTTAAATTTTTTGTAACTTATGATGATTACTCATGTTTAATCCACTTTTATTGGAATATTATGTACCACAAATGTATGTTTTCTATATATTAAGTATAATAAATATTCATTTAGGGTTTTGATCTTGCATACAAGGTGACAGGGTGGACTGGAACTCGATTTTGGAGAAATACACCATCATGAAATATGCCAGAAACGATATATTTTCAAGCAGTGGGTCATTTTATTTTTTTAGTTAATATTTTTTTACTTGTATTAAATATGATTTGTGATTCATTTTTTAGACTGAATGACTCTTATTGATCAGTGGATGATTTATTTAATTTGAGCAATGGATAATTTTTTAGACCATTAAAACATTGTTTTGACCAGTGATGGTTTTTATTGAGTAGTGGGTCATTTATTAGAGCATGTAATTATCCCCGTGTGAATGTACATGTGAGAACCACTATTGGGTAGGGGGGTGTCTGTCTGGGGGGGGGGGGTATCTGTAAGGGGATGTCTATCCAGGGGGTGGGGGGGGGGGGGCTTTGTCCATGGGGAGGGGGTTGTCTGCAGGGGGGTGTCTAGGGGGGAATGGAGGGGGGAATTGCATGAGGGAAGGGGTGCTGTGGGGGGGGGGGTTCCTGTCAAGGGGGATATTTTCTGGGGGGGGGGGGGGTCTATCTAGGGTATGTCTATAGGGGAGGCTGTTTAGGGTGGGGAGTGGGAGTGGGTCTTTTCATGGGGGAAAGGGTGCTGCAGGGGTGGGGTCCTGTTCGGGGGGGGGGGGGGGGGCTATTTACTAGTGTTGTTATACTCAACGTTAGGATTGAATATTCCTTCCCCGTCCTTAACAAGAGTACACCACTCAATAGAGGCTTCTTTATAGGCTGATTGAATGAGGCCATAATTTCTTCCCCTTGCAGTATCAGGCTTGCCAGTGGATTTTTACTCATCCTTCTATGTATTAGTGATCATGCTAAGAGTGTTCATATTAGGATATAAATATCATCTAAAGATTTTGGATCAAATATTCCCTTAATTATCCCCTCCTTAGACTTCCAAGATTGAACATACAAAGAAGATTCCCCATCCTTCTTCCCATATTCACCTACATTAACCCCTGCTAAAGAATCCTTCCCAACCTTCCTAGATTCAGCTAAGCTGTTAGTTGTTGGAACCAGGTTCTTCAAAGCATGTTTTTGGTGTATGGTTTGTGTTTGTTGTCAATCCTCAGTGGAAGTTCAGGGTGTGTACCAACAAAGCGATCATACCGTTCAAGCAGAAAACAGTAGTGAAGGTGGCGCTGTTTCCCAGTGTTTGCCAAATTTTTGGGCCTAAAAATCGGCCAATAAAGTAAAGTGTTTTTGGCAAAGGTACTTGCACGCCGTGCTCTTGGAGGATAAAAGACTTGCGCGCCATATGTTTTTGAGGATCAGAACATCAAAATTTGGCTAAGGAAAGAAGGTCGCGCAAGTGTTGGTTGGGTCGCGCAAGTGAGTTGCGCGATAGAGTTTATTGAAGACGAGACTTGCGCGCCGTCGAGGGACTTGCGCGCCGCCGCGCAGGGGGTCCAGTTTTCCTATAAATACTGGACCACCCCTCCTCATTTCTCATGAAGTTCAAGGCCGAGAGATTGTTCGAGCTCTCGTCGCACAGGTGGTTGAGTCGCGCAGGTGGTTGTTTTGTCGCGCAAGTAGAGCTTGCGCGTCGGTTTTTGGCTGTGTGCCCAAGGTGGTTTGGAAGAGAAAGGAAGTGGACCGCGCAAGTTTGCTGTTGGGGAAGGAAGAGTCACGCATGTGTGTTGATGACACTTGCGCGTCATTGGGGACTTGCGCGCCGTAGTGGGACTTGCGCGACTGTCTTGGAGAAGCGCGCCTGGTTTTGCTGAAGCCCACCGGCGTGTTTGGAGCTGCACGAAAGCCGAGAGACTACACGGTACATTCGAGGAAAAGTGTAATTCTTCTTCTGGTGAGAATCGGACTTCAATAGAGCATCTACATACAACAAAGGATGCAATCTTATTCAAATGAAGAAGAGACCTTCACGTCTATAAACTGAGTGGGACTTCACCAACGGCAGTGAGCCAGGGGGAGTCAACGGGAGTGACCCGAGGGGAGCAGTGGGCTATCCTTGAAACTTTGTAAAGGCAGTGAGCCTGGGACAGAGTAACTGTACCCGAACTTTTGTAATCTACTGCTAGTGAAGCATAGTGGATTTTGGTACGACCGACAACCTGTCGGCGTATGCTCCTTGGACGTAGCCCTTAGTGGTGAACCAAGTAAAAAGGGCTGTGTCTTCTCTGTGCGTGTGAATGTTTGCTTTCTGATCATAATCATCATACAGGTTCAACAAGTTCCTTCCAACGTGGGAACAAGATCCATCACCTTAAAAGAAAAAGTGGTCACCCTGATTCACCCCTCCCCTCTCAGGGTGTCCCGGGGTCCTTCAAGTGGTATCAGAGGGTAAAGGTTGTTGGTGTTGAATCTAACCTTCTTCGTCATGGAAAACGCGGTCAATGTCAGGGGAGTCCCTCACTTTGATGGAAGCAATTTCCAGATCTGGAAGAAAAAAATGAGATCTCATCTAAGATCTCTTGGAATGGAAGTTCTTTTTTCTACTGTGCAAGGAATACAAGTCACTGATCCAACAGGTATGGCTATGACTGAAACAGACAGGAAACTTCTTGATGCAGATGCTAAAGCACAGAATGCTCTCACTGCAGCCCTTTCTGATCAGATCTACCTGAAGGTGATGAATTGCACCCCAGCAAAATCTATGTGGGATAAACTTGAGAATATCTATTAAGGTGATAGCAAAGTGAAGGAGGCGAAACTACAAGTGCTACACAATCGGTTTGATGATCTGAAGATGCATCCAGACGAGAATGCAGACTCTTTCTTCAATCGAATTACTGAAGTGGTTGGAGCAATTCGGGGTCTAGGCGAAGAAATCAAAGACATTGATATTGTATAGAAAATATTAAGAAGACTTCCACCTCTGTATAATGCGAAGGTGTCAGCTCTTGAGGAAAGAGATCTTTCCAAACTTTCTCTAGATGACTTACTGAGCAGTTTGGTAGCATATGAAATGAGAGTCAAACCAGAAGATGCTACGACTCGGGTGAGCAAGGAAATGGAATTCAAGGCCATGGATAAATTGAAAATCTCAAAGGATAGTAGCGGTGATGATGACGAAGAGAAATAAATTCTTTCTCTCATTGCAAAGAAGTTCCAGAAGGGGAAAGGGAAATTCAAAGGGAAGTTACCTCTCGCATGTTTCCGTTGTGGAAAAGTTGGGCATATTGCCTCTCAGTGCTTGAAGAATATCAATGATGATGACAGTGAAGATGAAAACTTCAAGAAGCCTCAAAGAAGGTTCTTCAAAAATGGAGACTTCAAATCTGGTAAGAAAATGCAAAGGAAGAGTTTTGTCTTTGAAGAGGAAGAAGATGACAATGAATTCTGTGATGAAGAAGAACCAGAATTCAAAACTGGGAACCATGCTTCTATGATGGCCACTGTTGAAAATTCAGAAGATACTGATGGATAAAAACAACTGAGAACTTGTGTAGATCCTGAGGTGCAACTTAAGGATGCAGTTAGTAAGCTTAAGATTAAATGTAAGAGCTGCAATAAGTGGAAATCAATTGTAGAAGAATCAACTGAATATGTTGATCAACTTGAGGCTGAAATTGAACGACTGGAAGAATTTGTGAAGGTACAGTCTAAAATAATTGAAAGCAATGATGATGCAATTGATCTGAAGCTGAGAATTGAAGAGTAGGGAAAGGTCATCAATGACCTCACATCCAGACTGGATGAAAAATCCAAGACTGATGAGGGTCTTGAGGAGGAAGTAGTTACTCTAAGGAGTAAACTGGAGACAGAATTAGTTCCAAAAGAATCGAGGAAGAAAATATAGTTCGGAAGATTCTCAGATGCAGAATTACTTGCAAGAGTCAAGTGTGGTTCAGATGGGGTCGGAAAAGTCTTGAGTGATCAAAGACCTGCTTGCATGGGAAAGAGTGGAATTGGCTGTGAGGCTGAGTCATCAACTGCTAGAAGTGAAAATATCCAAAAGAAAGACAAGATGAAAGTTGAACATGATGAAATGTTACCTAGAGTGCTGAAAAAGGAACCCTCAATCCAAACTAAAAGGAGACCTGAAAATTATCCTCAAACATTCAAAAATGACAGAAAGTCTTACTATACTCCCAAGGAAGAAGGTATAAGGAGAAATTCAAGTGAGAAGACATTTCCTCTCATGGAGTGTCAGTTTTGTGGATATCTGGGCCATACCATGTCTTATTGTGAAGAGGCAAGAGGCTATCTGAATGGAGAGGATATAGATGCCCAACAAAGGAGAACAATCTCATATCCTAACTCTCGTAGAAGAAATAATTTCTATGGATATTGTTTTCATTGTTCTAACTTTGGTCATAAGGCCGTTAATTGCAGGCAGAGAAGAGACATAGACACCTCATACCGAAGTTCAAGACAAGTCAAGTCTCGTCAGCAAGACAATGTTTCTCTTTTAAACAGATTCTCACCTCTCACAGAAGAATTTGACTATGAAGAACCTGGGTATGCGGAAGAGATAGTTGAAAGGCCATCAGTACTATATACTCAATCTAATGTCTCATGGAAGGAAAGGAAGAAGATTGAGAAATCGAACCTTGCAGAGGTAGCCCTCAAAGCTACAAAGAACAACAGTACCTGGATTCTGGATAGCGGTTGTTCATCTCATATGACGGGTAATGCCGGCCTACTAACGAATATCATAAAGAATGTTGATGGTACAGTAAGATTTGGTAATGATGGGGCTCTGAAAATCAAAGGGAGTGGAAGTACCCAATTAGCTAATGGAGAACTAAAGAAGACTGAAGTCCTTTACGTAGATGGCCTACGCCATAATCTCCTTAGAGTGAGTCAACTCTGTGACTCAGGACTTATAGTTACTTTTAATCAGAAAGGTTGCACCATCAAGGGAAAAACCGGCAATTCACTTATGAAAGGATGCAGAACAGAAGGCAACTTGTATCAGGTTGATAGTGAAGAAAATGTATGTTACATGACTGTTGAAGAAGAAAACAATTTGTGGCATCGGAGATTGGGACACATCAATCAACAAGACATGGAGAAAATATCAAAATTGAGAATTTTCATGGACATCCCCAACCTGAAGCGTGAGCGTGAAAAATCCTGTGATGCTTGTATTTGTGGGAAGCTGGTCTGCAGTTCATATCGGCCAAAGAAGAAAAAGGCATCTCACCTTCTTGATCTGATTCATACAGATGTTTGTGGTCCAATAAATGTTGCCGGAACTCATGGAGAAAGGTACTTTGTCCTTTTCATAGATGATTACAGTCGAATGGCATGCGTGATGGTCATTCACCGGAAATGACAAGTCCTTGAATGCATGAAAACATATCGGCGAATCGCCGAGAATGATACAGGACGAACAATCAAAGTGTTGCGATCTGACAATGGAGGAGAATACACGTCCATTGAATTTGAAAATTATCTGGACAAGCATGGGATACAACATGAGGTAGCTGCTGTGAGAACTCCACAACAAAATGGAGTTGTTGAACGAAGGAATCGACAGGTGAACAACATGGCACGAACTATGCTGATTGAGAGTCGTATTCCACGACATTACTGGAAAGAGGCTGTTCAAGCTGTAGTGTACATTCAGAATCGAACAAGACTTTATATGGTTGAGACAAAGACACCATATGAATTGTGGCATGGACGGAAGCCTTCTCTAAAATACTTTCGTGTCTTTGGAAGTAAGTGCTTCATCAGGAACAAAGAAGGAAATCAGGGGAAATATGGAGACAACGCAGATGAAGGGATCTTCCTCGGTTACTCAATGAACAGAAAAGCCTACAAATGTTTCAACAAGCGTTTGGGAAAGATTGTGGAAAGCAATGATGTTAAGATAATTGAAGAGAAAACCACAAATGCTTCACGGACGTCATATGATGATGTGATAGAAAGTCATGAAGAATGTGAACGTGAAGAAAATACAAATGCAGAAATAGAGGAAGCCGTTCAAAACACTCATCAATAACATAATGATGTTGACTCAGAAGAAGAATCTGAAGAAGAAACTATGACTGAAGAGAATACTACTGAACCTCGCAGGAGAAATCGAAGAGCTGATATTGATCCATCCAACATAATTGGGGATAGGAGTGCACCCACTCAAACCAGAAGGATGAGGAATACCACACAATCTGCATTTCTATCAGTTGTAGAGCCATCCTCATTCGAAGAAGCTGCAAAAGATAAATCTTGGGTGAAAGCCATGAATGATGAATTAGATCAGATTGACAAGAATCAGACATGAGATCTTGTCTAGAGACCCGAAGGTCACAATGTGATTGGTACCAAATGGATCTTCAAAAATAAGTTTGATGAGCATGGAAGTGTTATCAGAAATAAGGCACGACTGGTATGTAAAGGATACTCCCAGATTGAAGGTATTGATGTTGAAGAAACCTTTGCTCCAGTTTCTAGACTGGAATCAATCAGGCTTTTCCTTACCATGGCACTCCAAAGAGAATATAAAGTATATCAAATGGATTTTAAGACAACATTCTTGAATGGTGTACTCGAAGAAGAAGTCTACATTGAACAACCGGTGGGGTTTGTCTTGGGTACCGATGAAACAAAGGTCTGCAAACTAAAGAAAGCTCTATATGGTTTGAAGTAGGCACCACGGGCTTGGTACTCACGGCTAGATTCATATCTCAAGAAGTTGGAATTCAAAAGAGGCGGAGTTGATCACAATCTCTATGTGAATAATTCTCCAAAAGATCAATTCATGGTTCTTGTCTACGTTGATGATATCATATTTGGTGGCAGCAGGCAGAAATCACTGGATGAATTTGCCAACCACATGAAATCAGAATTTGAAATGTCTATGATTGGGGAGATCACATATTTCTTGGGGCTGCAAGTGATTCAAAAGAAGGAATACACATTCATTTCTCAGAAAAAATATGCAAGAGAGGTGCTGAAGAAGTTCAATATGCAAGACTCCAAACCAATGTCAACTCCGATTGCAGTTGGAACTAAACTTGGAAAGAATGAGGATGGGAACTCTGTTGATCCAACCATGTATAGGAGGATCATTGGAAGCCTACTGTACCTGACGGCGACAAGGCCAGATATTGTCTTTGCAACATGCCTTACGGCCCGCTTTCAGAGTAATCCAAAAGGGGAACATATAGAGGTAGAAAAAAGAATCATGAGATACATTCACGGTACACATAACTTTGGGTTATTTTTTGCTGCAGGAAGGGATAGTGAATTATCCGCATTTTCAGATGCTGACTGGGCTGGTGATGTGATAGACAGAAAGTCCACTAGTGGTGGAGCTTTCTATATTGGGCAGAAGTGTGTTGGCTGTTTGAGCAAGAAACAAGAAAGTACTTCTCTTAGTACTGCTGAAGCTGAATATATCTCCGCCACAAAATCATGCACTCAACTTCTTTGGATGAAGCAGCAGCTAACAGATATTGGTGATAAGGTGCAGAAACCAATGGTGATTTATTGTGATAACAAAAGTTCAATTGATCTTACAAAGAATCCGGTTCAGCATTCTCGTACCAAACATATTGAAATACGATATCATTTTAGCAAAGAAAAGGTTGAACAAGGCGTGATTAAAATGGATCATGTTGGAACTAATGAGCAAGTGGATGATATCCTAACCAAGCCATTGTCCACGGCTGTGTTCGAGAAGCATCGGTTGAACCTCGGTGTTCGACCACCTCCTACTGCATAAGGAGGCTCCAGAAATCCCCTCTCCCCGTTTGTTTTAACTGTTTTTATCTGCTTATGGCTGTGATGCAGGTTTATGGGGGAGATACTATCCAGGGGGATTATGGCTTGAGCTGAACGTTGAACAATTTTTTTTTCGGTCTTTGGTTTTATTGTCAATGGGGGAGAAAGGAATAAATTCAAGGCAAGAAATTCATCTGTGATGAGAAGTGTAAGATTGTGATGAGAAGTTTAATAAGGATAACATCGGGCGTCATGGATAATTTCAAAACACTAAGACCCAATTCAAGCTTCCTCTCTTGTTTTCTACACCGAGCATTGCTCACGTAGACTTAGAGTGTTGGCTGGGTTGATTCTTGCGTTTTGGATTTGCTCATGGTTGGAGATCTATTGAATTTATTCTGATTGCCAACAAACCCAAAGGGGGAGATTGTTGGAACCAGGTTCTTCAAAGCATGTTTTTGGTGTATGGTTTGTGTTTGTTTTCAATCCTCAGTGGAAGTTCAGGGTGTGTACCAACAAAGCGATCATACCGTTCAAGCAGAAAACAGTAGTGAAGGTGGCGCTGTTTCCCAGTGTTTGCCAAATTTTTGGGCCTAAAAATCGGCCAATAAAGTAAAGTGTTTTTGGCAAAGTTACTTGCGCGCTGTGCTCTTGGAGGATAAAAGACTTGCGCGCCATATGTTTTTGAGGATCAGAACATCAAAATTTGGCTAAGGAAAGAAGGTCGCGCAAGTGTTGGTTGGGTCGCACAAGTGAGTTGCGCGACAGAGTTTATTGAAGACGAGACTTGCGCACCGTCGAGGGACTTGCGCGCCGCCGTGCAGGGGGTCCAGTTTGCCTATAAATACTGGACCACCCCTCCTCATTTCTCACGAAGTTCAAGGCCGAGAGATTTTTCGAGCTCTCGTTGCGCAGGTGGTTGAGTCGCGCAGGTGGTTGTTTTGTCGCGCAAGTAGAGCTTGCGCGTCGGTTTTTGGCTGTGTGCCCAAGGTGGTTTGGAAGAGAAAGGAAGTGGACCGCGCAAGTTTGCTGTTGGGGAAGGAAGAGTCGCGCATGTGTGTTGATGACACTTGCGCGTCAGTGGGGACTTGCGCGCCGTAGTGGGACTTGCACGACTGTCTTGGAGAAGCGCGCCTGGTTTTGCTGAAGCCCACCGGCGTGTTTGGACCTGCACGAAAGCCGAGAGACTACTCGGTACATTCGAGGAAAAGTGGAATTCTTCTTCTGGTGAGAATCAGACTTCAATAGAGCATCTATATACAACAAAGGATGCACTCTTATGCAAATGAAGAAGAGACCTTCACGTCTATCAACTGAGTGGGACTTCACCAACGGCAGTGAGCCAGGGGGAGTCAACGGGAGTGACCCGAGGGGAGCAGTGGGCTATCCCTGAAACTTTGTAAAGGCAGTGAGCCTGGGACAGAGTAACTGTACCCGAACTTTTGTAATCTACTGCTAGTGAAGCATAGTGGATTTTGGTACGACCGACAACCTGTCGGCGTATGCTCCTTGGACGTAGCCCTTAGTGGTGAACCAAGTAAAAAGGGCTGTGTCTTCTCTGTGCGTGTGAATGTTTTCTTTCTGATCATAATCATCATACAGGTTCAACAAGTTCCTTCCAACATGGGAACAAGATCCATCTCATTAAAAGAAAAAGTGGTCACCCTGATTCACCCCTCCCCTCTCAGGGTGTCCCGGGGTCCTTCATTAGTTTCATTGCTAGCAGTACCACCATCCAATTCCATACTTTTATCATCCTAATTCCTTGAATCATTGTTATTAAATCCATAAACATAACTTTTTAAAAAGTAATTATCTCTAGAGATAACCTTGAATTTTCCATTAATAGGGAGGTCATTTTTAACTTCCTCCGATATTGAAATAAAGGTAGACTTCACATATTTATCCTTCTTGTTAGCCCCAAAAGAGGGGGTTTTAATTGGTGAATAAAAATTCATCATTACAAGGGAATTCTTCCCTTTACTGGTATCATAACTCATAAAAAGTTTCTCCTATAAGTCACCAAGGTTATCTCCTACACCTGATTAGAACTAAGACCAGGTTGAGTGGGTGACTCTTTGTGATGTTTATGATTGATGACAGGAATTCATTTCTGGGATGGGAGATTGGTTTTTATATTTATATAACCCCATATGTTTGGAAATCCAACCATAAAGGAAGTGGAATGGGAAGCACACATAGAAGAGTGTCTTCTGTAGGATGATAGTGGTAATAAATTGTATATCTTCACATGCATTGGAACTACTAGGTTTTACCCTACCTCATCTCTAGCATCTCTTCCATGATAAGGTCACCCGACCACACCCACATGTATACATCCCAAATTGATATTGTCCACCTACAAATCATAATAGTAAAACATACAGCTAACCTGACCATGGGATCCTTGAGCATTATGTTTTATCCCTACAACTACCATCCTTTATATTATAGTATTTTATAAAATGAGTTCTCCTTGCCTTATTACATATCATTTGGATAATGAAACAACTTCCCTGTATGTATTTACATTGATTCATGAGGGGTGGGGTCTGTACAAGGGTGTGTGTAGGGGGGTCTGTCCAGGGAGGGGGTGGGTGGGTGGGTGGGGGGTTTGTCCAGGAAGGGGGGGGGGTGTCTTCTTGAATATGTCCTTTGAAACTCAATAATTTACAATGTCATTTCTGATTAGTTAATTTTATCTAATTAGGAATGGTGTTATGGGAATATGATGTTGATTTTGTTTCTTTTTTGGTACTTCAATGAGAGTATACAACTCAAGTGAAAAATATAAGAGTATAGTTGGATCATTAAAAAGAATAAAACTGCATCATATCATTACATGGGAGTACTTAATTTGGTTTTTAATTATTTAGAACAATTCATTCATGAAACCACTTATTAGAACTCTTTTGAAATTCTTGATTTTAGGATGTTATGCTTGTTGAGTGTTTGCTCTTAAACTGTTGAATACTTTTCTTGCTGATGTTATTGAAATGAATATTTTTATGATGGTTATTGAAAATATTCTTGCTTATGGTAAAACATGCAGAGTGTTGGGGGGGGGGGGGCTGTCCATGGGGGTCTGCAGGGGGGAGGGGGGATGTCCAAGAGGGGGTGCTAATATCCATGAGGGAGGGGGGATGTCAGGAGGGGGGGTTATCCATAAGAAGGGGGGGGGGGAGCTATCTAGGGGGTGCTACTGTCTAGGAGGGAGGGGGCTGTCTAGGAGGGGGGGGGGGCTGTCCAGAATGGAGGGGGGTGTCTGGGGGGGGGGGGCTTCTGTCCAAGAGGGTGGGGGGCTATCCAAGAGGGGGGGTGCTGTCTAGGAGGGAGGGGGAGAGGGGCTGTCCAGGATGGAGGGGTAGGGGGTGTCCAAGAGGGAGGGGGAGGAGGGATGTCCAGGAGGGGGGGGGGGGGTACTGCTGTTCAAGAGGGGGGGGGGGGGGTGTCCAGGGGGTGTTCAAAAGGGATGGGGGCTGTTTGGGCGGGGGGAGCTGTCTAGGTGGGTATCCAGGAGGGATTGGGCTGTCCAGGGGGGGCTGTCCCGGGGGGATGGGGGGCTGTCTAGGGGGTCTGTCCAGGGGGGATGGGGGTTGTACAAGGGGGAGTGGTAGGGGGTGTCAAGGAGGGGGGGGGGGTCTATCTAGGGGGTGGGGTCTGTCCAGTGGTGTGTGCCAGGGGGGTCTGTCCAGGGAGGGGGTGGGTGGGTGGGGGGTTTTTCAAGGAAGGAGGGTGGGGGGGGGGTGTATTCTGGAATATGTCCTTTGATACTTAGTAATTTACAATTTTGTTTATGATAATTTAATGTTATCTAAAGAGGAATAAATTTATGGGAACCTGATGTTGATTTTCTTTTTTTAGGTACTTCAATGGTAGTATCTAGCTCGAGTGAAAAATATAAGAGGATGGTTGGCTCATTAAAAAGAAGAAAACTGCATCATATCATTACATAGATGTACTTAATTTGGTTTTTCGTTGTTTAGAATAATTAATTCATGCTGACACTTATTGGAACTCGTCAAATTCTTGATTTTAGGTTGTTATGAATGTGGAGTGTTTGTGCTTAAACTATTGAATACTGTTCATGCTTATGTTATTGAACTAAATATATTTATGATGGTTATTGAAAATATTATTGCTTATGGTAAAACATTCTGAGTGTTGGGGGGGGGGGGCTGCACATGTGGGATGTAGGGGGTGAGATTGTCCAAGAGGGTGGGGTGGGGGGGCTACTGTCTAGGAGGGGGTGTCCAGGAGGGAGGGGGTGTGTGACCAGGAGGGGGTGTGTGGTGTCCCGAGGGGTGTCTAGGAGGGATGGGGCTATTCAAGAGGGGGGGGGGGAGGCTGTCCAGGAGGGGGGGGGGGGGGGGGTTCAAGGGGGTCTGCAGGGGTGGGGGTGGGGGGGTGTCCAGGGGGTGTCCCTGAGGGAGGGGGGTTGTCCAGGGGAGGGGGGGGGGGTGTTCTGGAGGGGGGGGGGGGTGTCTAGGGGGTGCAAGGGGGTCTGAAGGGGGTGCAAGGGGGGGTCTGTAGGGGGAGGGGGAAGTCCAAGAGGAAGGGGGTGTCCAAGGGGTGGAAGGGGTGTCTATAGGGGGTTTCTAGGAGGGAGGGGGCTATCTAGCGGGGGGGGGGGGGGTGCAAGGGGGGTTTGAAGGTGGGGGTAGGGGGTGTGCAGGAGGGAGAAGAGGCTATCTCAGGGGTGTCTAGGAGGGGGGGGGGGTGTCCTTGGGGGTACAAGGGGGGTCTGCAGGGGGGTGTGCAGGAGGTGGGGGTGGGGGCTATCTATGGGGTGTCCAGGAGGGGGGTGCTATCCAGGGGGTGTAGTGTGATCTGCACGGGTAGGGGGGGGGGTGCTGTCCAGGAAAGAGGGGGGGGTGCTGTAGGGTAGTGTCCAAGAGGGATGATGGGTTGTCCAGGGGTGCAAGGGGGGTCTGCAGGGGGGAGGGGTATGGGAGACTGTCTGGGGGGGGGGGGGGGGTCTGTTCGGGGGTGTTTTTTATGAAATGGGAAATGGATATAGTCACAGTTTTTAAACTATTTCTATATACCTATATCTACGGTTTCAAACCATAGATAATGCCTTATAGCCACGGTTTTAAGTTGTGGGTATAGCCCATGTGTGGATAAAGCTTTATCCATGGTTTGAAATCGTGACTATAGGTTTTTTTCTTATAGCCACACAAATACCATCCAAGATTCATTAAAACATGGATATAACCTATAGCCACAGTTTTTGGGCTTATAGATTTGATTCAAAACCATGGCTATAGCCTAAATTTCTAGTAGTGCATGCTGATTTTTCAAATGGTCTATTTGAAAATTAGTTTAAAATGTTGAAGAAACTAGTTTTGAGTTATTCCAAGAAAGAAGATTTGATTTTTTTGAAAATTTCTCTTAGGGAGTGTGGAATAGTTTTAAAACCCTCCTATACTATTATGAGAATAATATAGTAAAGAGAATTGGCACATGTATAGAGGATCTATTTCAACTTCAAGGAATATGTTCTCTTGGACCACCCATTCCTAACCATCATTCCTCTACATCAAATACATTGAAAAAATATTTGACCCAACTAAAATCTGTTCAATGGATAATATTAGGTTTTAAAAATAAGTTTCTTTACCTTTACCTAAGCCCTATTCTATGCTATAATTTACTCCAATATATAAATTTAATTCAGAAAGGGAATAAAAAAGAAATATCAACATTCAGTCCACCTATGTAGTGATTTTTCTAGGTGATAGAGTCAAACATGGAGGATATTAGCTAACTTTGTATAATGTTATTAGATAAACTTCTGGGGATCCTATTCCTAAATCATATTTTCCTATTCGTTATCAACAATAATTTATGACACCCCCTCCAAAAAATAATCTTATGCCAAAAAACTAAAATAATATATTAATTTTGTTATTTAATTTAATGAAACCTCAAAATCATTTGAATGGAGGTTTAAAAAACATTTGATTAGTTTCATACATTGGTTTCATGTTTCTAACTACTTTCTTTCTTTCATTATTTCCTATTACAGTTTGTATTGAATTCTTTTATTAGTTTTCTTAATGTTTTCAAATTTTATTATTCTTAAATTCTATTTAGTAAAATAATTTTATATATTTTTACTCTTTATTAATTTTCTCTAATTATTTGGTAACTTATATTTCTATTTTCCATATATTATCAATATTTTTTCAACACAACTGCATTACAAATTTTGTTCATTTTCAGTATCACTTACCTAGATAATTTACACTTACTATTGTGAAACATTAATTATATTATTTTTCATTACCCTACATATTTTTTATATCATAAAGAAGAGGAGAAGAAAAAGTAGAATCAAACAAAAAAACTAAAATCTATTTAAAAATATTTTTTTCATCAAATTTTCATTTATCCTTAAATGGGATTTGTGATCATAAAAAAGGGAATATTGTTGGATAAAATTATGTTTTTCTTACATATGTCAATTTTTATTTGTTTTTATGATTAAAAGATACATATTTTAATTCAAATGATCTTATCTTAAGTGTTTTAGACTTTATTATGTTATAAGTGGTGATCTATTTGATTCAAAGGAATTAATCATACACTTAACATAAGTGATTTCTTGGATTTGGTGACCTATGACTAACTAGTTGTACTTTGATTACATTTATATTTGATGTATTTAAATTTAGTAAATGTTATTATTACATATTGGTAATTATTCATCATTAATATAATGTATTAATTTCCTATAGTATATATTTCCTTGATAAAGTCATAGCAGTTCCCCACTACGATGAGAAACTTGAAGTGCTCTGATGATATTCTCAAATAAATCTATGCGGTTGGAAAATGTTCAATAACGACACACATAATACATTTAATTTCATGTCAGAGTAGTTATAAGAGGATGAGGCTTGTTATAATGAAGTTCATACATGGTAATATCCAAGATGAAAGATTTTGAGAGCATACCCACAAGTAGAAATTATACATATTTTGGTGTTATCGAATATTCCCATCATGGATCATGAGTAGTGGTACTTGGAATTTAAGATTATTATTAATGAATTTCAAGAATCAAACACTTATATTTTATACTGAAAACCATGATTCCATATGTTCATGGAGAGGTAGGGTACATTGAGAACGTCTTGTTTGATATTTCATTAATGGATAAGTTGAGGAAGTATTTCCCTTCCATATATATGGAAGCTAATATCATTTCACTTCTATTGGAATAGAACAATCACCCTAAATTTCATGGCCATGGTTTAATGACATGTTTATTTTAGATAGTCAAATAAAGACATAGAAATCATATAGGTTGGTGACATAGATGTGAATCCTTATTGATGAGATATTGTGATAAAGATATTATATTACAAGGTGAGCATTCATATGTGGTTGTCATAATTACGATATTAATTTATTTATATTTGGTTTCTTGAACCATTTCAAGACAGTAATATTGGACTTTAGGTAAGACCACCTAATTCCAATGAAAAAGAACCCTATAGGGCCACACACAAATTATTTCTGAAGATCTCAATTAAATTCTATTTGAATCTAATTAATTAAATAAATGTTATTTCCAAGACCAAGGGATAATTTTCTTTATGTATTATTGATTGAAAATATTTATTGATGAATTATATATTTAAATATCTATTTGGGTATTAAATAAATACTATAGGATTTCAAACAAACAAAGACTATGTTTTGTGAAAAATAACGATTAAAAATAGATTAAATAATATTTGTTATTACTTTAGTTGGCGTGCACCCCAAAATAATAATATTATTATGGTAAATGGTGTTTATTAAAGATCATACTATTTTTTAATGTATGAAATTAAATTAAATAATATTATAATAAAAAATCCCAACTCTATAAATATTTGGTTATGACTATTGTGTAGGGTGTGAAATTGTGTGTACAATAAAAAATAGATAATTTTTGCATAGAAAAAAATTATATATTGACTTTTCATTATCTATTCCTCTCAAGAATGATAAATTAAATATATATTATTTAATAACAAAGGAAGAATGACAAAAAAATTTCATAAAATCGATTCACCACACTAGAAATCAGAGATCAATTGACATTTCTTGGATATTAAAGGATAATGGGTAGAACATGGATAGAGGGATTCAATCCTTAGATCTGAAAAGAAACTTGAAAACAATTTGAAAGGGTACTGTCAGGTGATCAACATTCACATCAAAGCAACATTCTAATCCCATGTTATCATTTTTTCATATATTAAATAAATTTATTATAAATTTGATGTGAAAGATCCTCGCTCAGGGATTCTCTCATAGAAATATTAAAATAAAATTTAATATATCACCTACATATACAAGATTATTCTATGCTTGAAACCAAAAAGTTACATTAGAGGGGTCACATTTAAATTTGTAATTATTTATTTTATTTTTGACACATAATGAATAAAGGTAGAATTTTTAGTTTATATTATTCATTATGTAATATTTTTTAATTAAACATTTATTAATATTAAAATCATGTTTTTTAGTGTTTCATTATATTAAAATTCTAAAAACGGATGAAGAAGAACCTTAGATTTCATTAGGAACTACCAATTATTGGATTGTATGATAGGGTTACACAATGTGTAGTCAGAGTACACACCATGTACCCTAGTACTACACTTCACCAGGACATGCCACATGATAAATGACATGACACATAGTTATTACATATGGTGTATGTCACATGTTGACAAGATCACAAGACATATAGTGGTTGTACTACACAACATCTATATGAAAAACACACTGTGTAGTTTTCATGGGTTAGAGGCATAAATTGAATAATCTGTGTGGATAATATACATGATGAAACCGTGTGAGACTAAAAACCTAGAGTATTTATGATATATAATCTGTGTATATAGTGTCAAAAACATGTAGTTAATCAATCCTCACACATGAGATACAGGGTGAGTCCTCAAATTTGTTATCTGGACACACAACATTAGAGATACATGATGTGTAGCTAGCAGCACATGTAATGTAGTTTCTCACCTGAAAACATGCTGAGTTTTTCATCAGGTTTCATGGGAACATAAAATTTACACAAAACAACATATAGTTATCTTGTAAAAGCAATGTGATCCCCCTGAGATACATACTGATGGCCTAGGAAAGTATCTCGGGAACACTATAAGTGAATACATGACATGTAGCTTGCATGTGCATGCAATGTAGTCTGGATGAGTCAACATACTGAAGCCCCATGCATGTGGCCTGAATACACAACAATATAGGAACACATCATGAAACTATATAGTACATGCTATATAGTCTTAATATTAATGGATGAATTAAATTATATTAAATTTACAATTGAAACATTAAAACCTTATTTCTTTCATTGAAGCATTATGTTTTTGATAATTAAATAAGTGTTTTAAAGAATTTTAAATTCTCAATTAAGATAATGCAATAAAAATGAAGCTATTGTTTCTATCATTTATTTTCCATTAATAAATTTATGATGGTTATCTCCAAGAGAATTTGTAAGATCAATAAGTTGAAAGGGAATTAATTAATCATCTTATTAATTAATTAATGCAAGAATATTTATCTTAATAGTAAATAATGGGTAAATAAATGAATGTTATCCAATTAATTCTATATATACATTGCATTTATGACTATTCAAGAGCCCAAACAAGTCTAGTGAATGTATTGACATTAATTTAATTTAATTTATTTCACGAGTTTACAATTATTTATTATTAAATTAAATTTGATGGCCAATGATTCATCCCTACCACCATTATTATGTATGACCCACATGTCCAAGGATATTTATGTAATACACCTTTAATCAATACCTTAATTACCCTCACCTACGTATGAGTTATAAATACTTGTAATTAGTGGAGTTTACCAAGGAACATATAGGTGGTTCAAGATAAACCATACCTATTCCATCCCAGGAGATACATATGTGGATATGTGGAATGATCCAACCCATTCCAAGACTTAAAATATGTTTTATTTACCCTTGGTCAAAGTATTATTTAATGTATTCTCATTAAATTGACCATTACTTAACCTCATTATTGGGAAATTTAATTAATTAATTAATTATTCCTATGAAATTATTTATTTTATAGATGAATGACCATGCTCACAATAATAAATGGATTAATGTGCAAATATAGAATTTAAATAAATGGATTATGTGTAAATGGATTATTGATCAAGGTTAATTAAATAAGTAACATCCAATTAATATTAAAAAAACCTATAAAGTATAAAACATGATAACATTTATTCGTAATAAATTAAAATACATCAATTAAATATTATGTCAAACATGGATTTCCATTAATTTATTTTCAATGAAAGCCTTAGAAAAAAGTGTTTGAATAACCATTTTTGGGAAAATTAATTTTAATGTTTAGTTCTTATGAAGATTATGCATTGAATTAACCATCTTTCATAAAGATAAGTATCCCTATCAAGACCTTAGGTAACTTGAAGGGAATGTGTTGGGGAAATCAAAGTTTGAATTTCAGGATAAGGGATTCCACTCAATGGATCAAGGAGGTGAAATCCCATAGTTGTAAAATACCCACCTACATAAATATCTTCAATTATCTTGACCAACACTCATTGGGTTTATGGGAAGAGGCATCTGGATCCATACCACTAGAATGTCCTATAAACAGGACATTCTGAGTTTAATGATGAGGGATACTAGGACATTATAAAAAGTGTGAGATTTAAGAAAAATAAATTAATTTATTATTTCCCACATAATTTATAATCAAGAAAAAGTAATAATAATATACATATTAATTGTAGACTAAAATGGAAAAATTATCATACACATTATACCTATGATCAATATTAGAAAAAGACAATATCCTAACAGGAAGTAACTTATAATTGTGGATTAGACACCTTTGGGTTGTGCTACACCATGAACATAAATCTTACATGCTATAATCCTAAATTCTTGATCCTCCATCTAAATAGGCAAGTGGTGGAGAGTCATTATCTGTGAAAAATATTTGAGTGACACTGTCGACGTTTAATGTTTGATGATTCCATATATGACTAGTGAACTCATGAAGTCTCATGGTTACATGGATGCATATAGAATGATTGAGAACCTCTATGGTCTTTATTAGGAGGTATCTATATAAAAACCAATCGATATATCCAAGGTTCACTTTCAGAGAAATATTAGATAGGGTACCTTAGGTGGGAGTCCCATAGTAAATCACATTGGATACATTGAGTTCCTAGAGGTTTTAGTTTTAAAATCCCTAAAGAACCAAGCACAAATCTCATTAATTTGTTACTCCCTTAGAGATTATACCGCACTATTTTGAATTTTAATATGAAATACATTGATAAGTATCTTCCAAATGTTATTACTCTCCTTTACCAAATAGATAAGGATACAAACTATGAAAAACCTTCCATACTTATGTTGAATAAAAGGAAGGGGAAAGTGAAGAGATTTAAGTACAAATATTCATTACACCCTTAAAATAAGAGGAACATCATGGAGAAATCATTTGAACATGATGTTATTTGATTCAAATGTGGAAATAAGGGCCAATGGAAGAAAAACTACACATATCCAAAAAATAAGGGGAATCTTCAAGTGCGATTATTTTCTTGTAAAATTTATCTATTTATACAAATTTGGAATTTGATATAGCCCGTGGCCCTCACATATTTATTTAAGTATAGGATTAAAGTAGATATAGAAGAATTAACCAAGGGGAGGTAGATCAATGAGAAACCTATAGAGACAAATGTATTTTGGTAGCTCTTGGGGACTACCACCTTATATTTCCAACTTGAATGATTATGGATTTATAGGGTTTTTATTATGTTCTTTCATTTACCAAAAACATTATTTATGTATCCTGACTTTATGCATATTGATTTATTTTCATGTTATGAAATGAATATTTATTCTTTTATAAAGATAACACTTTTTATGGTATGATTCATTTAAATAATGCTCATTATGTGTTGGATTAAACAAACCATGTAACAGACATCGATAACGAACTTTATTCACATGACTCATACCACACACAACTATGGAAACGTCTAGGTCATGTAAATAAAAATTTATTGAATAAATTAAACAAGGATGGATATTTAGATTATTTTGACCTAAAAAAAATAGTCCATGTCATGTATATTTAAATAGTAAAATGACCAAAACACTATTTAGTGGAAAAGGTAAATTTTCCATATAGATTATTGAATTAGGTTATACAGATGTGTGTGGACCATTTTCTGTTAAGGTATGGGGTGTATACTCATACTTCACAACTCTTAATGACTATTTTAGTAGATTTTAATATGTCTAATTAACATGGTATAAGTTGGATTCTTTTTATAAATTCAATGAATATAATAATGTAGTTGATAACTATCTTGGTATTAATATTAAGAAAATATGATATGACTGTGGTATGGAATATCTTAATCAGGACTTCATTGATTACTTATGGGAGTTTGGGGTCCTATTTCAACTCAATACTCTTTATACACCTCAATTTAATAGTATAAGTGAAATGAGGAACCACACAATTTTGGACATGGTGAGATCAATGATGAGCCATGCGAGTCTTCCATTATCCTTTTTGGGATACATGTTTCAAAATTCATCACAAATACTAAACTAAGTTCCAAATAAAGGTGATGAACATATACAATACCATTAATGGAATTTGAAGAAACCTATATTATCATACATACATGTGTTGGGTTGAAAATAATTTTAATGGCATCTTCAGGTAAAAAACATGCATCCCAAGGTAAAAAGTGTTCCTTTAAAAGAAACCCTAAAGAAACAAAGGGATTTTAACTACATGACCCTTTAGAGAAATTTAATAGTGTAAATACACACCTTATTCCATGAGATGGAGAACATATCTAAAAGTGATAGTGGGAGAAATATATACTTAAATGAAGGTGAGGGCCAAGGTACACAATAGTTGGTAGCAGAATGGATTCCACAAATCCTCATGGTAGAAGAAACTATTACAGAGATATAAGTAGTATGTAGGAGTAAAATATAGGTTTTATAACTGAAATATTATGGGTTTCTAGTCATTGGGGATGGTGAATCATTATTTGTTGATAATAATCATCTTATGACCTATAAGGAAGTTGTAGGCGGAATAGATGTTTCCAAGTTAAAAAGAATTCATGAATTTTGAAATGAATTCCATGTACCAAATCGTTGTTTCGATTTTGGTATATCCTCCAGTGTATTTAAATCTTGTTGGTTGAAAATGGGTGTTTAATTAAGAACTAAACATATAAAGAAAATTCAATACCTATAAGGATTTTTAGGTTTCAAAAGGGTTTATTCAATATCAAGGAATTGACTATGATGAAAATTTTTCACCAACTACAATACTGAAATCCATCAAAATTATACTTTACATTGTTTCTTACCATAACTATAAAATTTCACTAATGGATTTCAAAACTAAATTTTTTAATGGTAATATTCATGAAGATGTCTATATGAAACAAAATGAAGGGTTTTTTTACTATAAAAGATTACAATAAGATATAAAAAATTGAAAAACTAAACTTATGGATTAAATTAAGCATCTAAGTCACAGATGATTAGTTTTTATGAGTCCATAATGGGATTTGGTTTTATAAATAATTGCTGTGAGCCTTGTGTATAAAAATTATTTAGAGCGAGTGACATTGTTTTATTAGTAGTATATGTTGATGACATATTGATAATTGGAAAAAAAATACCAGTCTTGTAGTTTGTTACGGAATGGTTGAATAAATAATTCTCTATAAAGGACTCAGGAGAGGAAAAATATATTATAATGATACAAATCCATCATGATATATCTAAAATATTTCTCTATTTAAGTCAAATTACAAATATTGACAAGATACTGATGATATTTATTAAGGAAAAATCTAAGAGGGGATTGTTTCCGACATCACATGGAATTCATCTATCAAGGAAATTTTTTCCTTAGACACATGATAAAATTAATATAATAGAAAATACTCCATATGAATCAATAATGGGTTCACTCATGTACGATATTCTACATACTATGTGGGGCATTTCCTACACATTTACTATGGTAGGAAGATATCAAGATAACCCATGAAATTTTCATTGGTTGGAAGACAAGATGATCCTTATGTATCTTAGGTGTAATAAAGATATGTTCCTAGTTTATGAAGAATATGATGAACTATTACAAAAAGTACAAGCATATTCTAGTTTCCTAAATGGTCAATATGCAATGAAGCTGTAAAAGAGATACATCTTCACTTTGAATGAAGGTGATATGAGTTGGAAGAGTAGAAAGCAGGATATTGTCACATATTATATAAAAGAATATAGGTATATTGTGACTTATTAGGAATCTTAAGAAGTATCATGGAGGTAAAAATTTATCCAAAATATTGAGTTTTTATCTAAATGTAAAGATATTTTCACACTATATTGAGATAATACTATATTACGGGCACTCAGAAAAGAGATCAGGTCACATCAGTGGTTGAAGAACATACTTTAGAAGAATCATTTTTTGAGGGATTTTTATTAAAGATTTGGTGTTGTATTATATAATATTTCCATGTAAGAACATGTGGTAGAACACTTTATTAAATACTTTAATGAATAAAAACAATATTATCATTTGAGGTCTAGAAAATTGAATGGTACATGAAATTGGATCTAGTCCATGTGGGAGTTTGTTGGTGTTGGTGTCCTTGGACCAACTATTTATAATTTTATTAAATTAATATTCAATTTATTAAATATTAATAAATATTATTGTTACTTATTGTTCATTATTATTCATGACTCTAATGTAATAATGTCATAGAGTATACGTTGTATTGATAAGATCATATCAGTTCCATGCTATGATGAGAACATTGAAGTGTTATGATGTCATTCTAAAATAATATTCTATGGTTGGATAATTTACTATGATTGGAAACATAGTACATATAATTTCAGATGAGACTAATAATAAGAAAATGATACTTTTTTCTCATGAAATTATCACTTGGTAATCACCAAGATGTGAGATTATGAGAACAAACCTGCTAGTAGGAATTCAGCATGTTTCGTGTCATCATATATTCCGATCCATGAGTGTATTTAATGGTCTATATAATTGACGATCATCATTAGTGAAAGTAATGACTCATGCACTTATTTTTATGGTTAAAACCATGATGTAATAGGTTTAATGTTATGTATGGTATGTTGGGTACTTTAGTATTTACATTTCATTAATGTATATGTTATGGAAGGATTTATCTCTTCCATCTTTTTGAAAGATGATATATCTGCCATTTGATTGGAATAAAACCATTTGATAAATTCTATTTACTTTGTTTAAAAACCTATAAGATCCTTCTTTTTCTAGGTTTGTACCACTTTGATTTTTTCATTAAATTTATTTAATCAGTTTTCCATTATTTTTGAACCCTGGGGCTAGGTCTTGTTCAGAGATGGGGAGCCTTTGTTTAGAAAAATGACTAAATGTTTTGGAATGTATCATTTTTTAAACTATTGTAGTCTAGGTATAAATGATTTAAAAGGGTTTATAGGGTTTTCCTTGTTTTGGAAAGGTTCATAGGTTTTTGGGGCCCTTATGTATAAACTGGTCTAAGAACATCCCATTGGACGTCTAAACATTGTGATTGTGTTACATGACATGCAAACAAAAATGTAGATGTTGTGAACCAGTACATGACAAGGATTGGTTAGATGTCATGTAAACTATTCACATCATGTAATGTAAGAGGGCTTAAATATAAATTCTTGGTGATTGGGTTTTCAACATATCTATTTAAAAGTAAATACATGATTTGTAAATGGACTACACAAAGTGTATTGTCATGAGTAGTGGTTTTAAGTGGGAAGTGTAGATGATTTTATTTCATTTCAACTCATGCATTCCTCTCCTATCAACCCTAGGGTTAACTAAATGAGATTATGAAGTTTATTCCTCTTATGGATGTCCCGAATACACATCTGATCCTAGGCTAGCATTTTTATCCGATTTCCCTTCTCTCGCATCAGCTTTTGTTCATTGTGGTGTAATATTTTGATCATAGATTTGTTTTAGGATTTTTATCTTGACCAAGGTTGATCTAGGTTGTTATTCTAATCTCTTACTCCTTCTTCCTTGTTGACATTTTTTGTGGAAGTGATGCGTTCGTCAACGGTTAAAGGTAGGGGTCTAAAGGTTAACCTTATTGTTTCATAATTTTCATATATATGAAATATTGCGATGACTCCAACATAAAGTGCACATTAACTGAATAAATATTATATTGGATTGTTCCATGAAATAATTTTTTTTTCAATTGATAGGGAACTATATTTTGGCAACCCCTTGGGTGAACAAACCATCGATTAAAAATTAATTTGGATATAGGATTGAAGTCTATTTATCATGACATTAGACATTATGTTATTACTTGATATATTACCCCTAGGAAGTGGATTGTTGATTATTTATATGACTTCTGATCATTTTAGATATACATGAATGTCTAATTGAAAGAAAATTGGAAATTATCATAATTAACCATTGATATGTATGATGTGATATTGTGTTGACAAATTATGAAATACTTAAATACCAGGATATGTCCAAATGTATTTTTAAATGAATATATTCCAGGATATTCCCAAACACATGCTGAAATGCTAATTTACTAAGTTGTGTTGTGACACATACTGAAATTATTATATACTATTTTATGCCCTAACACATTCTGGAATGATTTTATACTGAGATATTCCGTGACACATGATGAAATGATTATATACCAAACTATTCCATAAAAATGTTTAAATGATTATATAGTGGGATCAGTCTCGTTTTATGTGTTTTAGATGGATATATGGTAGTGGATTACATGGTTGTATTAAACTCTCAGATACATTTTTATATGGTTCCAAAGCAGGTTGATTGTTATATTGATTTAATTTTTTATTGACACACCTTTTATTTATTATTAAATTCAATTATTATAATTTTTTTTGTTTAGACATTCTTGTTTTGGCCTACTGATTTATAATCACACTTTACTCAGGCCACAATTTTGTACCTATTTTGATTACATGTATGCATGATTGGATAAGGGAAATGGACTTGGTCTCTGATTTTTTTTGTTTGCTGGATGATTTGGAGTTTAGAGTTGGGTCCAACACGGGGTTCAGGACTAGGGTAATTTGGGATTATACTGTGTCAATTTTTGTTGTTGTTTTAATTTTGACATTTAGATACAAATAATATTGTTATTACATTATTCATCAATATTGGTTTGTTGGTTTATCCATCACTTTATATTTATATTGTATACTATTTATGATATTTTATATTACATCGATAATGTTATTATTTGGATTATTCTACTATTTTGTACTCTACACCAGGGTAATAGTCTCCCCACCATATTCATTACACATCCACGGCTAGTCGGTAGCCTCAGAAGTATGAGGAAGTATGCTTGAGGTCTTTTAACGAACAAGGTTTGGCCACGTGAGAGAGCTCCAGATCGAGGTATGTCACAAAGTGGTATCAGAGGAAGGGTTGTATTTACAATTGATTTAATATTTTTTAAAGGAAGGAAGAATATTTATATGTTTTGGGACATGGTAATGAGCTTGTTCATGGGAGTACCTAACTCATGTACACGGGAAAATATGAGTTCCCATGGATGTGATTGTCATTTTTGCTATTTTCTTATTATAGTTTTGGTTATTTCACCCTAAGTGATTCACATGTTGTGTGATGATATTGTTTCATGTGATTTAAAGTTATTCCCCCATATGGAACGATATGAGTATGAATTCATCATGATAAGAACCTATGGATATATATTTACATGCATTGTTCATGATAGGGACATATTTATTACATTTGTTAAATACTTGCCTATATGAAATGTGATATAAAATACCTATTATATCTGATAAATGAAATGAAATGAACTGATATGTCATTCTAAAACACTTTTAATCCATGTTATGAGATACTAGAAGTAGTGATTATCTATTTTGGTCACATGTTGAGGTTGACCCTATTGGTTATAGGAAATTTTATAAGTAGCGTGTTAGTCTTGTATAAAGAAACTACTCCTCATATAATTCAGGTTTATCGTTATGAGAGTGTAAATCACCATGTTATTAATGTAGTAAAAATAGAGCTTCATGTATATTCTTAGGATCAGATTGATGTCCAGTGTCATGAAAACATATTGATGGTTATACGATCCATTGAAATGGAGTTTTTTGTACCATGTATTCGATGAATGAGTTGATGAGAGAGTTCTAACTGTAACACATGCCTACATTAACATGAGAGTGAGGCCCTAATAAAAGAATATCTAGATTTAGTTGGTCCAGATGATCTTCAAGAATATTGAGACACACCCATATAGGAGGGTGAATATTTTTTCATATATGTTCCATGGAACTACAAATCATTAGTGGGAAATTATAAAGTAGGTTGGGAAGCATGAGTAGTTATCATGGATGGAATTGGAGGAAAAGTTTTTGAATTTTTTTTATCTAGAGACGTTGAGGGATGAGAAGGCTCATGAGTTCATGCATATGACATAAGAGAAGGATGCGCCCATAATGGGATCCCAGCCTAGGGTTTTCCTCTCGCCACCGACGCTCATTCGCTTTGAAGGGCGTGTCATTCCTCTTCGAGCTCAGTGGGTTGGTGGAGGAACTCTGCTCCAGTGGTGTCTCCTACCATGCTATGAAGATGCTCTATGGGCTTCTGTGGTTGGTGGTTCAGATCTACAAGTGTAAGTCCAGTATTCATCGACGATATACTCTTAGGAGCGCTCCTGGTTTTGTTCTCGGTAGCTCGCTGTTTCCTTGTGGTGAGTTTCTCAGCGTTTGAAGGTCGTGATCATGCGTCAGTGGTTGTGGGGTTCCGACTTTTCCCAGGTGAGTTCGTTGGGATTTTGTTGTGTCTGATGCAATCAATTTGGGCGGTGGCAACAGGATCTTCAGAAACAGGGTGTTGATGGCATTGATGTTTCTTACATGGTTTGATTTGGTTTTTGGTGAAAGCTCTTTTAATTTAATAGATCTGATTTTGTCTAGTTCGAATAAGGGTTCTTCTCATTTCATCCCATGTCATGGAGGGGTGGAGTTTATTTGCGTTTGATTTCTGATGGATTGAGAATTATTTGTTGCTTTCTGTGAGGAGGTGAAGGTGTTAAATGCGACGGTTTGAAGGGTTGTTTGTGTGGTTTTTGTGGTTTTGTGAATGGGTGAATAGTTTATGGTTTGTGTTTCTGAAGTTGACGCCGATGGGGATTCCGGTAGGCTCTGCAGGCATGGTTGATTTTGTCTGTGGAGCGGGTGGTGATTTTGCGGTTGAGTTCTCTACGGTGATGGTTGACGACGGTTTGTTGCCGGATCGCTGCTCCGGTGGCATGCTTGACGGATGGTTGGGTGGCTTGAGACGGCAGTGCATCACGATCCGCGTGGTGTACGACATATCGGTCAGTGATTTGCGGCTTCAATGGTGATGATGGCAGATGGCAGCGACACGACCCCAGCTGACCCGATGAATCTCCTTGGGTTTGGTGTGGGTTTTGAATTTGAATTTCTATATAACCATCATGTTATTTTGGATTCCTTCCCGGTGTAATATGGTTTACCTCTTTCCATAAATAGGCTTTCTGGAAAATGAAAAAATAATTTTTAGTCAGTCATGCATATGACATAGGAGGGTATGTCAGTGATGGATTACACCACACATTTCAAAAACATACAATGCTTTGTGCCATCTTTAGAATCTGATGATATATCCATGTAATGGTGTTTTAAGGATGGTATTTACTATGAGGTTAGGTCATAGGCAAATAATTTTCATCTAAGTATCTTTCCAGACATGATGAATTAGGCACTCATAATAAAAGGGAATCTAAGAGAGGCCTCAGGAAGCAGCTAGACTACTTCAGTAAGGTGAAATGGGAACTCTTATTCTAGATGAAATAATTTCTGTTATGATAGTTTTTGAGAATTTAATGGTAGAAAGATTAGTTAGTTCAATGTGTATCCTTGTTAGGACAATGCTCCATTCTAATGTTGTCAGTGTGGAAGGATGTTTCACAAGAGGCCTTAGTGTCAGTAACCCACATTGTAGTGTCATTCTTATGGATGGTTGGGCCAACATAATTTTTTTTAGGGGAATGTAGAAGCACATCGGTGGAAGGGTACCATAATAGGTATCAGTTTCTGGGAAGGACTTATATAATCAAAAAAATGGTAGCTAGAGTACCATTAGATATTCAAGTCAAGAAAGGGTACGTAGTAACCCAGTGTAGGATTGATAATTTCAGGAAGATGGGATATCTCATTGGATTTAGGCTGGAGAATAGTTTATAGGGGATAGTTAGTTACACTTTATGAAGTTTACTTTAGCTAGTTTGGATATAACAATGTCTACCATTAGAGTTATGATTCTTGTATCTTATACCTCTTCTTTTGTTTTGTTTGATATAGGAGCATCACATTCCTTTTAGTAAACTCTTTTTTCAAATATTTTGGGATTGATTGTGGAAATCATGGATGGTGTTTTAGCCATTGACCCACCATATGGAGTCTGGATAGAGAATAAAAAACACTTCAAGTCATGTTCTTTAGAGATTGGTGGTTACTGTTTCTTTTAGGAAAAATTCGTGCTGAAAATTATAAGTTTGATTTGATTATTGGTATGGATTGGTTTGTTCTATTATAGTATCATATTAAATGTATAAGGCCCCAGCCTTAAACCTTACTTAATATTGAGTTATTACAAGATTACACATTGAGGATCTTTTCGGGTTTAGAGTTTTAGATAATTAGATCATAAAACTTACATTACATTCCACATATAAACAAAGTGGTTACATAAAGATAGTATTCTTCATTCCCATCAATGGAAACACATTTAAAATAAAACATGGATTATTTCTTGACACATCCTTGACTCTATCATCTTATCATGTACCTTTCCCTTGACCTGTGAAAAACATTTCAAAAACTTTGGATGAGCATAAAAACTCAGTATGGGTTATAAAAAAAACATGGAAATGAAACACGAGTTCATATATACATAAGAATGAAATCATACTTTACCCATAAAACATAGGCACTTTAACATACCTCATAAAATCATGAATAAATCATAGAAATCATAAGACATAAAGGTAACTTGAGGCATCCATAACATTCTTATGTAGGGAGTAACCCTCTTGGTTACGTTTGGAATACCCATCACAGTATATTCCCTAAATCTCTTCGGAGAAACCTTAAACTTTCACTCCTTCACGTTACCCAATGCATTGGAGAGCTATAACGGGCTCACCCGCCCTTAGTTTATCACGGAACCACCCATCTTCATAATAATGCCCAAGAACCATAACATAATCATATCACATAAAACATGCATAAAGGAAACATAAAATTTCCACATTTCAATCACGAGATATCAATACAACACATTGATATAAAAACATTATGAAAACCATTTTCAATACCAAAATAAAAGAAAAGTAAAACATTGTATTTATTTTTCTTTTAAAAAGAAGGTATGGCTTGTAGAGGAAGCTGAAACTCAAATAACGGTCACGACAGCGGAGAAGTCATTGTCGCCGCATACGTACGACAAAAACATTCCCTTTTGTCGTTTAATAAACGCTTCGTATAAAAAATATTCCTTTTGAATAAACGTAAAAGTCAAAGGGGTTTATACACCGTATAAAATAAAGTTGTGTATAAAATAAAATATGCCTCAATGAAAGGAGATTAAGACGAAGTCCCATACCTCGGGTCTGACTTGACTCGATCGTTCTTTAATGTCCTGAATAATAAACTTGAGTTAATCTCTACTTGCTTATGAACTTTTTTCATGTTCATTATTCCTTTTAAACCATGTTATGAACATCATGTAATCATTTAAGTTAATAATGTTCATTTTGTCGGTATTTGGTTCTTAAGTCAAAAATAGACTTCTTACACTTACATGTTGTTAATTTGGTCAAAGGTTCATTATATCCAGAATGATATTAATTTTTTGGATAAAATATATATCATATATATTCAGAATATACATGTATTTATAATATTAAATCACATTTAGAGGTAAGAAATGAAATGCACCTTTCATGGAGACGGTAAGCCGTACGTACGCAAGAACGCTACATCCATTTCTATTTCATATTTTCTGGAATGGAATCATAATGATATTAGAGTATATTATAATTCCAGTATAATAACATATATAATATTATTAACTTTATCCTTTACACATCCCACATATGGTATTAACGAATCAAATCACTTTCATGGGGCGGTAGTCCGCACTTCCTAAAATGAAGATATCGTGTTTACCCATAATGGAAACCATAAAGGTATGCCCAAAATGAAAAAAACAGAAGATTAAGGAAAACATAAACATATTATATATCATATATAAAAATAGTGACATCATAATGTCCACCTTTGAAGGTGTTAAATGAGTATTGAACAATCATCGTTTCGGGAGGCAGAATTTTGCCATCCATGGAAACCGTATGTTCTTTAACAATTTGATGTAGTTGTGTGAGATTGTAGCTCAAATAAATATTATAACAACATCCTATTATATTGAAGATACTGGTGTTGTTACAAAATAAGTAAATAAAAAGAGTTTAGGGGGTTGGAGAAGCAAAATAAAACAAATGAACATGAGAGAATGAATTACCTTTAAAAGTGTAACTCCTTTTGATTTGAGCCTAAAGGCTTCCTTTGAAAGGATTATGCCCAAAGGGAATCCTCTAGGATGAGGAGAGGGATGTGGAGAGAGTAAATGGGCAGGGTTTGACCGAGCCAAAGGCTTGAGGAGTGTGTGAAATGAGGTAGAGGTGGGGGCCTTTTATAAGAGGAGAGGAGGGGCACTTTTGGAAAGTAAAGAAATATTACTTTATTTGAAAATGTGTTTCGGTTTTAAAAGGTCCCACATTGATATAATTTGTGGATAAGGTGATAAGGGTTCGAAATCCACTAATCCAATTGGTTTTTTCCATGTGTAGTTCATAGATTTTACATTATCTTTCCATTTTATTTAAATCGTTAAATAATGAGGTCATCGCTGCATCATCATGATGTCATAAATAATTTAATTTATTTAATGTCTAAAAATTATAAAAAAAATACTATGATGTAGGAAATATTTTTAGCTTTCCAATTACTATTTATAATCAAAAATCTGATCTTTATAACCCCATGTAAATTTTTTGTTTCGTAAAACATATTATGTTTGTGTCATTTTTACTTTTACATTAAATAAAAAGTTATTTATGTCATTTCCCAACCAAAGTGTCTCCATGGGGTCCCCATGTTGACCCATGTCTTGTCTTGGTCGGCCATGCCACAACCAATGAGGGTAGGACATGTGTCATGCTCATCTTATTTTATTAAAGCATTATTTTTACCTTAAACTACACTAATTACCACTAATCGCGATTAAAAACTTAATAAGTTACTATTCACCAAAAAAATTATTTTAATCTCATTGAACCACATTTTACTTCTTAATGACAACCATGTATGTTGGATTTTTGAAATTCAAAACACAATGATGGAAAAATTTCATTTAAACGGAAAATCAGTCTTTATAAGTACCACTTAGTGGTTTCACTATTCATCAAAAATTGAAGTTTTTCAAAAAATTACCAAAAATTCACCCGAAGTTATATTTGATATTCCGAATTCAAAAATGAAGTCTATTTTACAAAATTCAAAACATATAAGTCACATTAATTAATTTAATAATTAATTCCTGCTGTCAGAGCAAATAGCGTGTTTTTATGAAACAATAAGTATCAAAAGATTGACACTAGTTTAAGTCCAATTTCAAAGTGAAATTGATTCCAATGACCACCATTGGATTAAATGGTAAAAATATATTCATATTACACATTAATACCAATTCAAAAGATAATATAATCATATAAATAAATTAGATTAAAAAGCAGTTTTGATGTAAAATGCAGTATTTTTCACTATTCATTAAAAAATGAACATTGTCAGAAAAATACCAAAAATTCACACAAAGTAAATTTTGATGTCCCAATCATAAATAATAATTTTATTTTGACAATCATAGAATATAAAATTGTCAAAAGATAGATTTAAAAAGGGTTTTCCATCATAAGGCAGTAAAACAATCTTTTATGAATATTAGTTTATTCCATGCTTAAGATTGGATTTATTTTCATTTTAAGCCTCTAAAACACTATCTTAATCATTAATAGACATAGATAAAAATATCTATTATTCATTACTTACTTGGGATGTTACATCCTTCCCCCCTTTAGAAAATTTTGCCCCCGCAATTTATTTACTTATCGAATAAATGGGGGTACTTATCCCTCATTGCATTTTCAGATTCCCATGTTGCTTCTTCAATCATGTGGTTTTTCCACAAAACCTTTACCTGGTGAATCACCTTATTCCGTAACACTTGCTCCCTGTGGTCAAGAATCTGGACCGGTTGTTCCTCAGAAGATAGGTTCTCTTCCAGCTGAACTACCTCTGGACTCAAAACATGAGATGGATCTGGCATATACTTTCTCAACATCGAAATGTGAAAAAAATTGTGTACCTGAGATAAACTCGGAGGTAAAGCCACTCGGTATGAAACTGATCCAACTCTCTCCAGAATTTCGTATGGTCCAATGAACCTTGGACTCAACTTTCCTTTCTTACCAAATCTCATCACACTTTTCCAAGGAGAAACCTTGAGAAAAACATGATCACCTACCTTGAAAGATAGATCCTTCCTCCGGTTATCCGCATAACTCTTCTGCCTTCTCTGAGCTGTTCTCATGTGTTTCTGAATCAGCTGAACTTTTTCTGCCATCACTTCTACCAATTCTGGTCCCATCAACTTCCTTTCACCCACTTCATCCCAGAAAGCTGGAGTTCGACACCGCTTCCCATATAATGCCTGAAATGGTGCCATCTGTATACTGGAATTAAAACTGTTATTATATGAAAATTCAACCAAAGAATGATGTTGGTCCCAACTTCCCTGATAATCCATATAACAAGCTCGTAGCATATCCTCCAATGTCTGAATTGTTCGTTCTGACTGCCCATCTGATTGAGGATGAAAAGCTGTACTAAAATTTAATTCTGTACCCAACGACTTCTGAAGGCCTTTCCAAAAGTTAGAAGTAAACCTAGGATCACGATCCGATACAATGGAGAGAGGAACTCCATATAACCTGGCTATCTTTTTAAGATACAAACGGGAAAGTTGATATAGGGAAAAAGTATCTCGTATAGCAAGGAAATGAGCAAATTTGGTCAAGCGATCAACAATAACCCAGATTGCATTATTACCTCGAGATTTCTTCGGTAATCCAACAAAAAAGTCCATGGATATATTCTCCCATTTCCACTCTGGCACTGGTAAAGGATGAAGCATCCCTTTCGGTAACTTCCATTCTTCTTTAACCTGTTGACATGTCAAACACTTCACAGTAAAATCAGCAATGTCTCTTTTCATTCCATCCCACCAGTAATACTCCCGCAGATCTCTATACATCTTAGTACTACCCGGATGAACTAAAAATGGAGAACTATGAGCTTTACATAACAACTCTCTCTTCAACTGTGAATAACAAGGCACACACAATCTCTTCCCAATTCTCAAAATACAATCATTATCAATGTTGAATTCAGACAACTTACCTTTCTGAACCAGCTCTACCTTTTTCTACAACTCACTGTCTTGCTTCTGTGCTTTCTTGATTCTATCTGATAGAGAAGATATCACTGATAATTGAAACAAAATAGAAGGACTTCCTGCACCAATAACTTCTATGCCAAAGTTCATTAAATCCTTAACCAAAGGATCATGTTCCAAACACAACATTGTTAATGAAGCATTACTTTTTTGACTCAAAGCATCAGCCACTTTATTTGCTTTTCCCGGATGGTAATGAATTGTACAATAATAATCCTTGATTAATTCTATCCATCTCCTTTGTCTCATGTTTAACTCTTTCTGAGTGAATATATACTTTAAACTTTTGTGATCGGTATATATTTCACACTTTACTTCATACAAATGATGCCTCCAAATTTTTAAAGCAAAAACAACAGCAGCCAATTCCAAATCATGTGTAGGGTAATTTACCTCATGAGTTTTCAACTGTTGTGAAGCATAAGAAATTACGTGATCATTCTACATTAGGACGCAACCAAGTCCTTTCAATGAAGCATCACTGTATATAACAAACTCAACATTCCTGGAAGGTAGTGCCAAAACTGGAGCATTCACCAATCTTCTTTTCAATTCCTGAAAACAATAATCACATTCTTTTGTCCAGATAAACTTAACACCCTTCCGAGTTAGCTTAGTCATTGGACTAGATAACTGTGAAAAATTTCTAACAAACCTTCGGTAATAGTCCGCCAAACCAAGGAAACTATGAATCTCTATTTGATGGACCGACATCTGCTGAAGTAGTTGAAAAGGATTTCACCACCCCTTTCTGCTTGTAGTCTAACTGCTTCCCATCACTCAAGCTCTTTGTCGGACACTCATTTGCATAGTGACCCATCTCATTGCACTTAAAACATTTCACTAACTATAAATCAAATTTATTCATACCTTCACCTTGATCCTTTTCAGTGCAATCACGGGCCTTATGTCCCATCTTACCACATCGGTAGCACTTACCAGAATTCAGAAGACATTCCCCAGCATGCCTTTTGCCACATTTATCACAAACTGGAAACTTAGTTCTCTTACCATCAGACTTTTTTGAAGAATTCTTACCTTTCTCCTGCCACCTCGGTCTCTTCTTCTGCTGGTTGTTATAGAAAACTTGGTCATCGGCAAACTCCATTTCCACCTTCTCAGCACATCGAACAAGCTTTTCATAACTTTTAAACTCACGAGAAGCTAATGCCCTTCGATATTTTGGCTTTAATCCTGATTAAAAATGATTGATTTTACTATCAAGGTCCAGGATAAAATTTGGAGCATACCTTGCCAATCGAGTGAACCTTTCTTCATAGGCAGCCACTGAGTCTTCCTCTTGCCTCAATTCCAAGAATTACTTTTCCATCCTAAGTCGAACAGACTTAGGAAAATACTTCTCAAGAAACATACCTTTGAATTCATCCCAGTCAACAGCATCAATCTCATCGGTGTTCCTGATATTTTTAACCATAGACCACCACTGATCTGCTTCACCCTCCAAACGGTAAATAGTAAGACTAACCTTTTGATTGTCTGAACACCCCATGACATCAAAAATCTTCTCCAGTGCTTTAATCCACCCTTCAGCTAGCACAGGTTCAGATGATCCTCTGAATGATGGTGGATGTTGCCTCATGAAATGTTCCACCACTGACATGTTCCTCTGCGGTTGGTCTGGCTGATCTCGTGTATGGATACCACCGCCATTTATCGCTTGAGTCAACTGCGCCATTACTGCAACAAACTGTTCAGTTCCAATTCCGACCATTTCTGGATGCTGATTCGGAAGGTTATTTCCTTCTGTATGCCTTCCTAGCACTGCTTCCCTGTTCCCTCTGCGGAAAACCATTCTGAACAAACAAATCTTAGATGAAGCAACATGGTAATCTTTAAATTCTATATCATTTCAAAAAAAAAATATTTTTGGATAATCATTTAATAGAATTCTAACTCCTAAAGTTATCTAAACCGACCTATGATACCAACTATAAGGCCCCAGCCTTAAACCTTACTTAATCTTCAGTTATTACAAGATTACACATTGAGGATCTTTTCGGGTTTAGAGTTTTAGAGAATTAGATCATAAAACTTGCATTACATTCCACATATAAACAAAGTGGATACATAAAGATAGTATTCTTCATTCCCATCAATGGAAACACATTTAAAATAAAACATGGATTATTTCTTGACACATCCTTGACTCTATCATCTTATCATGTACCTTTCCCTTGACCTGTGAAAAACATTTCAAAAACTTGGGATGAGCATAAAAACTCAGTATGGGTTATAAAAAAAACATGGAAAGGAAACATGAGTTCATATATACATAAGAATGAAATCATACTTTACCCATAAAACATAGGCACTTTAACATACCTCATAAAATCATGAATAAATCATAGAAATCATAAGACATAAAGGTAACTTGAGGCATCCATAACATTCTTACATAGGGAGTAACCCTCTTGGTTACGTTTGGAATACCCATCACAGTATATTCCCTAAATCTCTTCAGAGAAACCTTAACGTTTCACTCCTTCGCGTTACCCAATGCATTGGAGAGCTATAACGGGCTCACCCGCCCTTAGTTTATCACGGAACCACCCGTCTTCATAATAATGCCCAAGAACCATAACATAATCATATCACATAAAACATGCATAAAGGAAACATAAAATTTCCACATTTCAATCATGAGATATAAATACAACACATTGATATAAAAACATTATGAAAACCATTTTCAATACCAAAATAAAAGAAAAGTAAAACATGGTATTTATTTTTCTTTTAAAAAGAAGGTATGGCTTATAGAGGAAGCTGAAACTCAAATAACGGTCACGACGGCGGAGAAGTCGTTGTCTCCACATACGTACGACAAAAACATTCCCTTTTGTCATTTAGTAAACGCTTCATATAAAAAATATTCCTTTTGAATAAACGTAAAATTCAAAGGGGTTTATACACCGTATAAAATAATGTTGTGTATAAATTAAAATATGCCTCAATGAAAGTAGATTGAGACGAAGTCCCATACCTCGGGTCTGACTTGACTCGATCATTCTTTAATGTCCTGAATAATAAACTTGAGTTAATCTCTACTTGCTTATGAACTTTTTTCATGTTCATTATTCCTTTTATACCATGTTATGAACATCATGTAATCATTTAAGTTAATAATGTTCATTTTGTCGGTATTTGGTTCTTAAGTCAAAAATAGACTTCTTACACTTACATGTTGTTAATTTGGTCAAAGGTTCATTATATCCAGAATGATATTAATTGTTTGGATAAAATATATATCATATATATTCAGCATATACATGTATTTATAATATTACATCACATTTAGAGTTAAGAAATGAAATGCACCGTTCATGGAGACGGTAAGCCGTACGTACGCATGAACGCTACATCCATTTCTATTTCGTATTTTATGGAATGGAATCATAATGATATAAGAGTATATTATAATTCCAGTATAATAACATATATAATATCATTAACTTTATCCTTTACACATCCCACATATGGTGTTAACGAATCAAATCACTTTCAGGGGGCGGTAGTCCGCACTTCCTAAAATGAAGATATCGTGTTTACCCATAATGGAAACCATAAAGGTATGCCAAAAATGAAAAAAATAGAAGATTAAGGAAAACATAAACATATTATATATCATATATAAAAATAGTGACATCATAATGGCCACCTTTGAAGGTGTTAAATAAGTATTGAACAATCATCGTTTCGGGAGGAAGAATTTCGCCATCCACGGAAACCGTATGTTCTTTAACCATTTGATGTAGTTGTGTGAGAGTTTAGCTAAAATAAATATTATAACAAAATACTAGTATATTGAATATACTGGTTTTGTTACAAAATAAGTAAATAAAAAGAGTTTAGGGGGTTGGAGAAGCAAAATAAAACAAATGAACATGAGAGAATGAATTACCTTTAAAAGTGTAACTCCTTTTGATTTGAGCCTAAAGGCTTCCTTTGAAAGGATTCTGCCCAAATGGAATCCTCTAGGATGAGGAGAGGGATTTGGAGAGAGTAAATGGGCAGGGTTTGGCCGAGCCAAAGGCTTTAGGAGTGTGTGAAATGCGGTAGATGTGGGGGCCTTTTATAAGAGGGGAGGAGGGGCACTTTTGGAAAGTAAAGAAATATTACTTTATTTGAAAATGTGTTTCGGTTTTAAAAGGTCCCACATTGATATAATTTGTGGATAAGCTGATAAGGGTTCGAAATCCACTCATCCAATTGGTTTTGGCCATGTGTAGTTCATATATTTTACATTATCTTTCCATTTTATTTAAATCGTTAAATAATGAGGTCATCGCTGCATCATCATGATGTCATAAATAATTTAATTTATTTAATGTCTAAAAATTATAAAAAAAATACTATGATGTAGGAAATATTTTTATATTTCCAATTACTATTTATAATCAAAAATCTGATCTTTATAACCCCATGTAAAAATTGTTTTCGTAAAACATATTATGTTTATGTAATTTTTACTTTTACATTAAATAAAACGTTATTTATGTCATTTCCCAACCAAAGTGTCTCCATGGGGTCCCCATGTTGAACCATGTCTTTTCTTGGTCGGCCATGACACAACCAATGAGGGTAGGACATGTTTCATGCTCATCTTATTTTATTAAAGCATTATTTTTACCTTAAACTACACTAATTACCACTAATCGCGATTAAAAACTTAATAAGTTACTATTCACCAAAAAAATTATTTTAATCTCATTGAACCACATTTTACTTCTTAATGACAACCATGTATGTTTGATTTTTTAAATTCAAAACACGATGATGGCAAAATTTCATTTAAACGGAAAATCAGTCTTTATAAGTACCACTTAGTGGTTTCACTATTCATCAAAAATTGAAGTTTTTCAGAAAATTACCAAAAATTCACCCAAAGCTATATTTGATATTCCGAATTCAAAAATGAAGTCTATTTTACAAAATTCAAAACATATAAGTCAAATTAATTAATTTAATAATTAATTCCCGCTGTCAGAGCAAATAGCGTGTTTTTATGAAACAATAAGTATCAAAAGATTGACACTAGTTTAAGTCCAATTTCAAAGTGAAATTGATTCCATTGACCACCATTGGATTAAATGGTAAAAATATATTCATATTACACATTAATACCAATTCAAAAGATAATCTAATCATATAAATAAATTAGATTAAAAAGCAGTTTTGATGTAAAATGCAGTATTTTTCACTATTCATTAAAAAATGAACATTGTCAGAAAAATACCAAAAATTCACAAATAGTAAATTTTGATGTCCCAATCATAAATAATAATTTTATTTTGACAATAATAGCATATAAAATTGTCAAAATATAGATTTAAAAAGGGTTTTCCATCATAAGGCAGTAAAACAATATTTTATGAATATTAGTGTATTCCATGCTTAAGATTGGATTTATTTTCATTTTAAGCCTCTAAAACACTATCTTAATCATTAATAGACATAGATAAAAATATCTATTATTCATTACTTACTTGGGATGTTACAAAATTTCACTAAAGATGATTTAAATTTTAATTTCTAGAAGGATTCTGATGTTCTCACAAAGGTGAGTGGGATCTTTAGGCTAATCAGGAAAGACCAATTTAGTGCAGATTAGATTATCTCAGAGCTTAGATACGGAGTGTTGTACTAGATGATTGAGGAACACTTTAAGATTGTTTTCAATAAGGGGTAGACAATTTTTATTATTTTTTTGTAATTAGTTCTATGGATTTACACCCTGAGTGGGAGATCGAGTTCACAACCGAGTTGTTGCCGGGAGGAAAGCCAGTTTCTATTCAGTTATATAGAATAACACCAATAGAGATTTGAGAGTTGAAATCTTAGTTAGAAGACCATTAAGATAAAGGTTTAATATTTCTTAGTACATATCCATGGGGTTACCAAGTCCTTTTCAATAAGAAGGATTATAGGACATTTTGATTATGTGTGAATTATTATATATTAAACCAGATGATGATCTTGAACTGGTATACCCTTCCACATATCGATGATATCTTGAAACAGATGAGAGGTTCTAAGATCCTCTCTAAGATCTATTTGAGAACGGGATACCACCAGTTGAGGGTGATACCTTGAGACATACCTTAAAATAATTTTAGGAGTAGGTATAGATTTTATGTGTTCATAGCGCTGCCATTTGGTTTGACTAATGCACTAGAAAAATTCATGTCCATGACGAATCAGATCTTTCATACATTTATAAACTAATTTTTGGTGTTTTTTGTTGATGGAATCTTAGAGTACACCCAATAAGTGTATGATCAAGCCAAACATCTTGAAATTATCTTATGTACATTAACCGAGCATCAAATTTTCATGAATATAACCAAATAATGTTTCTATATTGATAAAGAACACTTTTTAGGCCATGTACTCTAAAAGGTAGAAGTATTAGTGGAACTAGAGAAGGTTGAAACCTTGGTATCTTTAGATAAACCTAATAATTGCTTTGAGATTCAGATATTTCTGTTTTTAGAATGTTATTATAGGCTCTTAATCCAGTACTTCTCCAGTCTAGTAGCACCTATGTGAGGGATGACCAAGAAGGGAGTGAAGTTTGGTTGGTCATATGCATGAGAGATATCTCTTCAGGATATTAATTGAATTATAACCTTAGTACCCATCCTAAATTTACCTGTTCTGGGTACAAAGTATACCATGTACTATTTTTCATCCAAATTTGGACTCATATATGTTATGATGCAGGAGGATCGAGTGGTTTCTTGTGGATCTAGATAGTTGAGATCGCATGAGATGAATTATCCAACTCATGATTAGAGTTAACAATGGTGGAACATGCCATAAGGTTCTTGATACACTATCTTATGGATGAGATGTTTGTGGTCTACACAGGCCAAAAGAGCCTTAAGTATATATTTTCTCAGTAGGACATGAACCTTCAATATAGGAGGTGGGTATAGTATCTGTAGTCTTTTAAATCTGGGTTGTATTATACACTAGTCAAGGGAAACATCACTACTGATGCCTTAATATAGAATATTAAGACAGATGTAGTGTGAGATTCTTCTAAAGAGTGCAAGATGATGACCCTATTTGTTGACATGCATCTAGATATTCATGAGACCCATAAATGGGTAACTATGGATTCAAAAACTATTATTACTATGATTTTGTACTAGATAAAGACATAAAAGTTATATGATCTAGAGGGATTAGTTATAAGATAAAGATTATATGGTGGGGATACACCATACAGATGATCACTTGGTAGTATAAATTATCTTCCTTTCCATAGCCAGGTATGGGTTCTTAGGGGTTTGTGTTGGGAGATGATGAGAGAGTTTCAAGATTCTAGATGGTCGATACATTATGGTCTAAAAAATATTTATTTTTATATTTATAGATAGTAATGGTGGTTATAAATGAATAAGGAGGTAGTAGGATTTGTAGTGAGATGTTTCTCCTACTAGTAGGAGAAAACCCAACATCAGAGGCCAGATGGTCTGTTGCAGCATCTTCGCATTCCTAAGTGGAAATGGGTTGATGTCACTATTGATTTTTTATCACGATTATGAGGGAAAACACATAAGAATAGTATGGTATGTGTGATCATGTATTAACTGATGAAGGAAGACCACTTCCAAACTATCATGGAGACCTTCACTCTTGATGATATGGGTAGTATGTATGTTCATGAGGTAGTTTGGTTTCATGGTGTTCTGAGTTGTATTGCTTGAAGAAGTGATCCACATTTCCCATCACGGTTCTAGAATGGGTCTTCATAAGGAAATAAGATTTCATTTTTGTTTGATAACAACCTATCATTCTCAAAATAATGGTCAATATGAGTGGACTATTTAGGTTTTGGAGGAAATGTTTTGATCTTGTGTTTTGTATTTTGGTGGTTCATGGGAGCAACATATGTAACTCATGTTGTTTTCATATAATAATAGATTCTAGGAATCTATCCATATGGAAACTTATGAGTATTTTCATTCCAGTACATTCCTTTCAGCTATTTTTCCTTGGAGGTAGGTGAGTCAATGATTGTTGGACCTAGTCTCATGTTAGAGATTTTTGAGTAGGTTCAACAGAAGAGGCGGTGGCTAGTGACTGTGCAGGGCAGATAGAAATCTTATACTGACTAGTGGAGATGCCTCTGGAGTTCATGGTTTGTCATCGTGTTTCCCTTCCAGAGTCTAATAGTTTAAGGAATTTCTATATCAACAAAAATGGAATGAAATCACCTAGGTTTGTGGGACCATTTGAGATAGTGGATAAGGTTGGTCCAGTGGTGTTCCAATTATCCCTTCCACAATGATACAATTCTGTCAACAAAGTGTTTCATGTATCATAGATTCATATATATTATCCCAGTCTTTCTCATCTGATAGATTTCGAGGACTTCAAGATTACTGATTATGTGTAATTTGAGGAGCATTCAATATAGATTTTGGACTATAGTGAAAAGTATCTCTAGGGTAGGATTGTACCTCAAGTTCAAGTATAGTGGTAGCATGGGTGTGTTCAGAAGGAGACATGAGAGAGGGAGTTTGATATGAAAACATAGTTTAAAGAGCTATATACTAGGATCCTACAGTGATGCTTGGATATGATTAGGGATGAACTATTATATGGTGGGGAGGTTTTATGTTTCAATATTTTTATAGGTATAACCCTCTCTGAGTTTTGTGTTAAACATCATTCATTGGGTTTTCAATTTTTTAGACCCCAATGGATGGATATTTTTCCAAGATGATGATAATTTATTGAGGATAATGAACTAAACTTCAGGTATGTAGGTTTTTATAAATAAATGGATTCTGTTTATAAACATGTTAAATGATTTTATGTGGTTTTCTATGGTTTGGAAAGATTTGGAGGTGTTTATGGACTTTTTATAAAAACTAATAAGAGAAATTCCCAAAGATTTTTACACATCATCAATGTGTTACATTATATGTGAACACACAAGTAGTCTTTGTGACCTTGTACATGACCTGAAGTGGTTATAGATCAAGTAAACTATTCACATTGTGTAAAAGTGAAGAAGGGTTAAATATAAATATGAGGTGATAGATTATTTAGTGTATCTATTTAAAAATAAATATACAATGTGTAAATGGATTACATGATATTTATTATTTTCATCAATGGGATTAAATGGGTATTGAAGATGATTTTCTCTCATTACAATGCGTAAATCCCTCCACTCTTGACCCTAGGGAAAATTCTAGGTGATTTTGGAGTTTCTTCCTACCAGTAGGATGTACCAACTACACATCTTATCCTTGTTAAGTGTTTTTTCATAGGTTTACCTTATTTACCATCATTATTTCTTCAGTTATTTGTAATATTTTTACCTTGGGATAGTTTTGGCGGTTTTATATTAACCTAGGTTGATCTAGGTTCTTCTTGAGATATTATGCTTGTTTATTGTTATTGATGTTTACCATTGGAAGAACTGCATTAATATCTAGTTAAATGTAGGGGGTATAGACCTTATCCCCATGGATTGGTAATTGTAAAGTATGTAAAATATTGAGATTGAGAAAAAATTATAAAAAAATTAACTAAATAATTAATATATTGTATTATTCATTGGATTAATTTTGGTTTCAATGGATTTCGGCCTGACTTTTGGATACCTATTTGGTGAGAAAACCCTTGAGTAAAAAATTATTTGGCTACCATAATAAAGTGTATTTAAAATGATCGGATACCTTAAGTGCATTCTCAATATATAATCCCTTGGTAATTTATTGTTTATTATTTATATGATTGTTGATCATTTGAGATATACATTAATGTATAATTTAATGTGAAATGGAAATTCATAAAATTAACCATTGAGATGTATGATGTGATATTGTGATGACACATGCTGAAATGATTATATACTAGGGTATGACCTAACACATATTAAAATGCTTATATACTTGGATATTCCTTAACATATGTTGAAATTTTTATATACCAGGCTATGCCCTAACACATGATGAAATTATTATATACCAAGATATGCCCTGAAACATGCTAAATTCTTATATACTAGGATATTCCATGACACATGATGAAATTCTTATATAGTTGAATCCACCTAGTTTTGTGTATTTTTCCATGGATATATGGTTATGGTTATAAGGGTTGAAATATATTCTCTGAGACATTTCAACATGGTGCCTAAGTAGGTTGATTTTTATATTGTATTAATTTGTTAATTAGTACACCTATTTATCAATTATTGTATTCACTTATTATCAAAATGGATTTTTTAGACACATTGGTGTCAATTTACATTGTTATACTCACTCCCTACTTAGTCCACCATTGGTACCCAGGAAGATTACATGGATGCATATTTGGATAGGGGAAAGGAACTAGGTTTATATTTTTTTTCTTACTCGATGAGATGGGGTTTGGAGATGGGTCCAATATGGGGGTTAAGACTGCAGTCTTTTGGGATTATATTCTTTCATATGTTTCTTTTATTTTTATTATTTTTAGTTTTACATTTAAATACCTCTTAGCTTATCATTACATGATTCATCATTATTGGTTTATACTTTACTTTCTAGTTCTATTATATTCTGTTTCATCTACCTTCCATTACTCTAATGTTGTTATTTTGTGGATTATTCAGTTGTGTTGTACTCTATACTAGGAGGAATAGTATCCTCACTATATTAATCACACCCCACTGCTATTCGATAGCCTATAGAATACAGGGAGACCCTCTTGAGGTCTCTTAACCAACTCGGTTCAACCACGTCAGAGAGTGCCAGGTTGGGGGACATTACAGAACATTTTTAGTTCACATAGTGGAAGAAATACATATCAATCATACTTGTTGGTGACATAGATGTGAAATGTTCTGGATGAGATATTGTGATAAGGTGATTATATTACACATTGATAATTCATATATTATTGTCATCATTTTGATTTTAGGTTCCTTTTCATGGGTTCTTTTACCCGTTTCTAGATCGTAATATTTACTTTTAAGAAATCCCAACTAAGGCCAACAAGAAAAAATCTTAGAGGGTCACACACTCAGTGTTTCTGATGATGTCGATTAAATTATATTTGAATTAAATTAATTGAATAAATATTACTCTCAAGACCGAGAGATAATTTTATTCTTGTTTTATTGATAAAAAATAATTATTTATTAATAATATATTTAAATATTTATTTGGGTGTTCAATAAATACTAGAGGAGGTTGAAAAAACCAAAACCATGGCCGATGAAAAATATTAATTAACATGCCGGTTAAATGATCATTTTATTATGAAATATTTAATTCACTATAATATAATAATATTATTTTTATTTTAGAAAATGGGGTTTATTAAATGTTATAATATTGTTAAATATATGATATGAAATGAAATAATATTTTAACCTAAACCCTAACTCTATAAATACATGGTTATTTATATTTTGTAGGTTTTTCAATTGTGTGTGCAATTGAAACAACAGAATTTTAACACATAATAAATTTACTATTAACTCTAATTTATCTCTCCCTCTCATGAATGAGTATCATAAGAGTTATTCCTTCAAGGCTGAAGGATGAGCGATCAATAAAAACAATGAAAGACAATCGATACGCTGCACTATCACTCATATATCTATTTCTATTTCTTGGAGATCAAAGGATAACATGTGGATCATCGATAGAGGGATTATATCCTTAGATCATCTTGGAATAATTAAGGAATTACTAAAGGGTCTTTTTGGATGATCAAAATTACCATGAAAGAAATATCTTAATATTAGGTATTAATTACTTCCAATATTAAATAAATTAATATGAAATTTTATGTTCAAGATTCACACTCAGGATTTTGGGATTCAAAATATTAAATTAAATTTTTATATAGTTCCCTCCACCATGTGATCTTGATAAAACCTGAACAAATATGATTATATTACAATGAGTAAAGTATTTAATATGCAGAAAAGTATTTTATCTTATGAAAATATTATTTTAAAATATTATCTTCCATTTTCTCGAAGTCTGCAAACTCATTGTTGAGCATTTATCTTAATATGTAAGATATTATCTTATGAAGTGAGTAAATTTTCTACATCATGTTCAGAGTAATATATCTTAGTCAGAATGTAATTATAGAAAGTGTTTCTCTTATATTAAGGTTATTCTAAACAATATTATCTTGCAAGCACCAAGGGAAGTTTTGAATTTTAAGTATCACACTTTAGTAACATGATTTTCTTACTCCAAAGAATTATAACATGGATTGTGGGATATAGTTTATCTTATTCAAGGTAGAAGTAAAATATATATTTTATCTTTTGAAGCTATGTAGAAAATTATCTTATGAGAATAGTGCCACCAGTCTGTTATCTTATGAGTAAAATGATGTTGTGAAGATCATCATGATCTATTTTAGAATGCTAGAATAATCTCTCTATAAATCATTTCATTATTTTAAGTGTATCAGAAAAGGAGTTATCAAAATAAGGAAATATTTATTTTTATTAAGTGTCCTTTTTCCATGAGTAGAAAGGTCATAAGAAGAAGATTTATCACATATCTATTAAAAAATATTATTTAATATTTGGAAAGAATGGACACATGCTATTAATAGCTCATTTCATCATCATTTCAGTGGATTACTCACTCGACCGTTGTGATTATGTCATATGATTAAGTTCAAAATAAAAGAGGATATAGAAATAGGGAAGTTAGTTTCTATATAAAAATATATAGAGATATTCACTTTTATATGAACACTATGACAACACATAGGAAAAAACAAATGTATATAAAATAAATCTCATACAATGCTTTAATGATGTGATCACATGTTTATTAGTTGAAATAAAAGAAAATATAGAGTTTTTCATTGAATATCATCATCTTCTCTGGATTTATCTTTATCTTTCATTAGTATCTATGTAAAAATGTTTTCTGCAATACTTATTTAAAGTTCATTCATATCTATTTGATCTAAAAACACTATAAGTGAGCGTGTTAAGATCATGGAATGGTCTTGTAAAGGGATAGCCGAGTTTAATTATCTTGGATGTTTGTAGCATGTAAGATATGATTGCACTCAGCTCGGAGCCCCTAAAAAGGGGTTTCATAGTGAATATAACCAAACTCATGGATTAGAGTGTTAGTCGAGTGTACTAGGGTATTTTTATTCCCCAAACGATTATTACTCACTTGTGTTCAATATCTTTCTACTATGTTTTTTATTTTCTTATCCTATTTCAATTAATAAAAATATTGGAACCCAAATACCTTTAAGATGGTGGATTTAATGTAATGAAAATTTTCATTAACTCAATTCACCCCCTCAAGAGTTTTCAGTTATCCATTCAATGGGCCAATAGTATGTGCGTTGGGAGTGGCTGATAGAATCACTACCTTTCAACTACTATCTAGGGAATATACATAAAGACCGAAAAGATCTATGGGTGTCAGGGGAGTAAGCGTGACATCATTCAAGTTTATCATCTTTTATGGATGTGGGTCTATGGGTGTCGCAGAGCAGTCAAATTTTTCAAGGGTGATTGAGGGTGGTCAATAGGGTGTAGTGGGGCCCATTAAAGGTAAAATTAGTATGTTGTAGACATTTCAGAAAGAAATAAGCGGGAAAATCATTTTCAAAGATTTTTTAACATTAGAGACCTCTATTTGGAGGTCTCTCATAATATCATCACCAACCCTTCCAATGGAGGTTGGTAATGATCCAAAACATAATGAGAACTGTTTCTCATATCAAGAAGGTGAAATTAGTTCATTTTTTCACAACATTACTGACCAAAAAATGATTTCTTCCCATTTTTGAAATTTTATAATATAAGAATTCCAACAGTGTTAATAAGCAGAGATTTCCCATGACTAATGTGTGGATAAAGAAGACTAATAGAAAAAAAATTCTTGATACTACTCCATCAAAAGAGGAAAATGAAAAGTCTTCAAAAAACCATGATATAGGTCATAAGAACCTAACTAAATTATTTTATGTTTTTACTTAAAATATTAATTAGTTTTAAGGAAGATAAAATTTGAAAATTAGGATCTTTTTCCCCTATTTGACTACATCAATTATTGAAATAATATATGAAATGATATATTATCTTACCCCCCCCCCCCCCAAAAAAAAGAAAATAAGATGTATCCCTTAGACATGAAGGATATGCAGTCATCCCAGAAGGAAGAGACCAAGCTGTACATCATTTTCTATAGAAACAATGGGATTTTACTATAAAGATTTTGTACAAAATTATCTATTTCATTTGATGAACCAACTACACAAATTGTGATGTGATAAATATTTTGGGTTTGAGATAAAAATATTTAGATAAAGAGAGATGAGTACACATGTTAGATTAAAATTTATTATGTTTTAATAGAGATGATTCCTCTATAAAATGTTTATAATTATTAATGCAATAATATAATTACTGATTTGAAATTTTTTGATTTAGGGAAACGATTATTCTTGGACCCAACCTCATCAATATCAAATCCATTCCCTAAAACAGCAAATGACTATTGTCTTCTGATAGTATTAAAAATGTGAAATTTTTTCTCTCTATACTAAAATTTATACACATTTTCCCTCCATGTTTATATAAAAGTAGGAAAGTATCTCCCATGCATACATCTAACTATCACCAAAAGTAATAGTACACAAGATGAAGTGATCATGTTATTAGTTTTCATGATTTTTGTGTAAACATCATAAAGTCTGAAGAGAAATAATAATTAAAATGCATAAAATAGTTGGATGTATTTGTTAATATGTTGAAGCATAAGGTTGATTCCATAAAAACTACTAAAATTAAGGCCTTTAGTGTTTGAAAAAAAATGATCCCATTTTGATGATAACCGGAGTATTTAGAGACCTATATTTAGTGGCCACTAAAATTACCATATATAAACTCTAATATAGGTCCTCAGGGTTTTTGATATTTTTTATGGGAGTGGATGATGGATACATAACCATACCACAACTATCTAGGGTAGATACATAAAAAATGTTAGGTCCTATGGGTATCAGGGGAGTAGGGTTTTCATCAGTCATGGTTATCAACTATCATGGAAGTACATCTAAGTGTGTAGTGGGGAAGCCTAAGGTTAAAAATGTGATTAAGGGTGGTCAATCAGTGGTAGTTAGTTATGTCAAGGGAATCATTGGTAAGTTGTATGCATTTCAAGAAGAAAGAAAAGAGAAACATTATTTGTCAGTATTTTTCAACATTACAGACCTATATTTAGAGGTCCCTCATAATATCATCAAATACCCACCAAATTATGGTTTTTAATTCACCAAAAATTGAATGGACAACATTTTCCATCTAAAGGAGGTGAAATTAGTTCATTTTTTCACAACATTAGTGACAACCAAATGACTATTTTCTACTTTTTCATCTGTAGAAGATAAAATTTACAATAGTGGAAAGAATTTAATCTTTCCCATTACTAATGTGTGGAAAATTAATAATCCTTTACTATATCACTTATGAAAAATTAAATGTCTACAAACCACCCTGAAATTGTTCGTAATAACCCTACCAATTATTTATAAGTGCGTGTGAAATTTAAATGATGTGACCAAGAAAATAATGTAAATTTGGTTGTATGGTAAATTTTTTAAGGCAAATATTCAAATATTTTGTTGATAAATTAAGTGATTCACTATTAGAATAAAATCATTCCAACATGGTTAGTGATAATGATTCATTTAGATGAAAACAACAACTCTTCAAAGGTAGTAAATTATGAATATTTTCATTAAATTCTATGAATATTGTTATGTGTGATATATACGACTCTAAATAATGATGAGCACAACTAAAGAATATGAATTTTCATAAGTTCAGGGATGAGGGAAATATCTTCTGAAGTTAAGTGAAGAATATGAAAATGCATATTTTTAGTTTACAAAGTATTTGGAAACAATTTAAAGGAGTATGGATATGTAATACCTAATAAATTAATGTTATAAAATAAATATTTAATTACTACACATATGTTATAATAAAAAATTAATGATTGAGATTGGATAAATTTTTTATAATTAAAATTAAGGAATAATGAAAGATGATTAATACAGGTATAAAGTAATACTCTTTATGCTCAGATTATCTAATAATCATCATAGTTATAATAATAATAACACGAAATAAAAATAAAATAATCAATAAAATAGATATTATGATTGAACTAAACTTTAGAATGATATGTTTTATTTGTGGTATTTTTATATAAAAACTTTATAAAAAAAGTGCTATCCTAGAAAGGAATCGAAAATAAGGGTGTTAATTAAATATTTATAAATATAAAAAACAAATGACCTCATTAGGTTATATGTTTTGGATGGAATAATATATATAAGATGACCCAAGAAAAACATTAATACATATTACAACGTTTTTCATGAATATTAATTAAATACCACAAAAAATAACACCCTAGAACCTATAAGTTTATTTTAATTGGTGTTTCGATTCATAAATAACTTATTTTAAAAACAATATTCAACATTTCTGAAAAATAAAAAACACACCTGATACCCTTCTCAATACGTCAAATGTTATACTCATATTCATTTTCTAGGGAAAGGAAATATAAGAATGGGTGATCTCAAATACTCAGTAAGGGTAAATGTAACGCCCCGACCCCAGTTACCCAAATTTAGTGCATTATTACATAACATTGGCATTATACAAGGAATCATGTCCCAAAAGACACACCAGTTTAGTATCCTTGAAAATACTAGATACATTCATAAGTTTTACATTACATTATAAAATGGAAAAATACCACAACATAATATACTTAGGCTACACTTATATCCCTTAGACTATCCCTGTATGTTAGTCATAATATACATCTTCGCATCCTGGGAAAAATAAAACATAGAAAGGGGTGAGATGAGATTCTCAGTAAGGATAACAATATATTAGAAAATTTCATAAATAAGCATAAAAATTTTAGGCAATGTATAAGACTAAAACAAAAGCCTTTAAAACATGAACTTCAGCATAATATGGCAAAGATAAAATCAAATAATGCCATTTACTTATTCATATGGATATTCTACTAGTCGAATAATCACACTCAATATCAATAGACACTTTTATAATGATGGAATGCATAATGTCAGACATCATAACCACATTGTCAAGGACTCGTGGCAAGACTACAAATAAGATTTTTTGGTCAAGGACTTGTTCCAAGACACTAGTTTGTCTTATGAGACCTACTGATGCATCGAGGAGTTATAGTGAGCTACACCTGTCACTTACTAAGTCCAATGCATTTCTCATATGAAAAGGTTGAATCATAACATATACATTCGTATTAAAACTACCATAAGAGATGTCAATACGTTATCCATAAAGCATGAATGGTATAAAAAAAGCACATCCAAAGTCAAATGTAACTCATTCAATACAATATAAAATATTGTATTATAAAATATTAACCTCAATAAATAATAATAAAGGATATTGACATAGATGAAAATAATCATCAAAACTATTTGAGATAAATATCACCCACTTTCTTTAAAACATTTAAAAGTCACATTATTTATCAAGAATCCATTTAAAATAGATTTTTTGAACCAAAGTGACCCATAAAACTTTGAAAATTTTAAAAGGAATTTTAATTTTAAAACATTAATGTCCGTATAAATTAATCCTTAAAACCATTTTTAAAACATGGACCTTAATGGGATTGATTTTGAAGAATAAATCTTTAAAACATTTTAATGATATTTTAGTTAGAGTTCCTAACCAAAAGAGAGACACTTGAATAAAAATAATTGAGTTAATAAAAACTTTATAATATCATGAGAATAAAGGGATTCATGATATACCATGTCAAAGTACATTATATAAACCATATAAAAGTGAATTTGTGTATAACAACAATGAAGTCTCAATGGAATGTAAATTGAGATGAAATCCCTTATAAAGACCATATCCTTAGGTTAAGGATAAATAAACGATATAATTATGTGTGACAAATATAAATAAACTCAATATTATTGGATTTTTATAGTAAATCAATCAGAGTACATTCAAACATATTCTTGTAAAAACAACACCAATGGCGTGGATGTTTAAGTCAATGAATGGAAATTGAGCTAAGATTAATCTTATCAAGTTCATATCAATGACTTGAGAAATAATAAAAGGTGTGATTATGTGTTTCAAAATTATATCCACACAAATTAGAGTGGAAATTACTACATAAATAATAAATAGTGATTCCACACATAATCTTGGAGTAAAATAATCAAGGAAGTATGCATAAAGCACAATGAGTGGAAATTGAAATTTGAAATTCCCTTACTGATTTGGTAACTCACAAAACATACACCCAATGAAAGAAGGATGATACAATGAAGTTTTAAATACACATAGATTAAATTATATTACTCAAGGAATACAATCATGGCCAGTACATAGACCACACAAAAGGAAATAGTGGCAATACAACATGAATCTCACAGGAATAAGAAGTGAGACAAAATCCCTTTACCAGGTTGTCATCAATCGAGTCATATGACCAAGAGTTAATAACCACCGAATGATTCAAAATATACCATTAATATAAAGAGAATCAAGATAATATATATCAAATTTCAGTACACAATATACCACATTCAATAAATAAGTGCTGAACAATGGAAATATCACGGAATTAAAAGTGAGATAAGAAACCCCTTACATCATGTCTGACTTGACTCATTCGCTATTTAATCTCCTGAATAATAAACTAAAGTTAATTGATACTTGATTAAGAACCGATTTCAAGTTTATTATTCCTTTTATATCATTTGTTACCATGTTATAAACATTATGTTATCATTTAAGTTAATAATGGTTGTTTTGTAGATATTTGGTACTTGTGTCAAAAATGAACTTGTTATAATTACAAATTTTCCATGTGGTAAAAAGTATATTATCTATATTATAATATTCATGATTTAAATATAACATATGTCATATATATCCAGTATATATATATATATTTATAATTAGTTCATTATATTTGGAGATAAGAAATTAAATTCACCGTTCATGGAGACGGTAAGCCGTACGTACTCATGAACGCTACTTTCATTTATATTTCATATTTAGTGAAATGAAAACATAATGATACACAGGTATTTTATAATTAAAGTATAATATCATAAGTTATATTTTTTACATAATTTAATTAACTCCATCCTTTATACATTCTATGTATGTCATTAATGAATCATATCACCTTGAGGGGGCGGTAGTCCTCACTTCCTCAAATGAAATTATCGTGGTCACACATATTGGAATGAAAAAAAGTGTGTTTTTAATTGATAATTACAAAATCATAGAGAAAAAATAAACATAATATATATAATATATTAATATAGTGCCATCATAATGGCCACCAGAAGAGGCGGTAGGAGATAATCGAACAATCAACGTTTCATGAGGCGTTAGTTTTCTATACACAGAAACAATATGTTCTTCACCCATTAGATGAAGGTGTGTGTAAGTGTAGTTTAAATTATTCTCATAAAAACATCCTAGTATATTTAGGATACTGACTTTGTTCTAAAATAAAGGAATAAAAAGATTTTATGGGGTTGGAGAAGTAAAATAAAACAAATGAATTTAAGAGAAAGTGTTACCTTTAATTTGGTTAACTTCCTTTAGTTTGAACCAAAAAGGACTTCTTGAAGTGCTTTATGCCTAAGGTAAGACTTCTAGGAGGAATAGGGGTATCTTAAGAGCTTATTTGGGTAGTGTTTGGATGAGCCAATGGGCTTGAGAGCTGTGAGGAATGAGTTAGTAGTGGTGTCCTTTTATAAGGGGGAGGAGGGGCTCTTTAGGAATGTGTGAAAATATTATTTTATTATATAGTGATATTTGGTTTTTAAAGGTTAAAAAATAATTAAAGTTGATGATAAGATGAATCATGGTCTAAAAAAATCATCCAATAAGAATTGGACAGTTTTGGATATTATTTTAATATTAATAATCATATTTATTTAAACCATTTATTAATGAGGTAGATACTGCATCATTATTGTGTCATATATAATTTAATTTATTTGATGTCTAAAAATTATAATAAAAATATAATGATGTAGTAAATATTTTTATATTTACAATGAATATTTATAGTCAAAATGATGACTTATATAACCCCATGTAAAAATTGATTTACTAAAAGATATTTGTTTATGTCATTTTTTTCTTTACTTTAGTTAATTAAAATAAATTGTCATTATCATTCATAAGTGGCACCATGGGGTCCACGAATCGACCCATGGATTCACATGGTCGGACATGACTCATCCAATAAGGTTAGGACAAGTGTTAAGGAAATTTTTTATTATTATAATATTATTTTTACCTTGAATTACCCTATTTACCTTGAATCACGTTAAATAAAAGTGAAAAATTACTATTCACCGAAAATTATTTTCATCTTATTGAACCACATATTACTTAATAATAACAACAATGTATGTCAGATTTTCTAAATTCAATTCATAGAAGTGGTAAAATTTCATTTAAATGAAAACGTCAGTTTTTAACTTCTACTAAGTGGTTTCACTATTCATAAAAAATTGAAGCTTTTTAGAAAAATACCAAAAATTCAGCCTAATATATATTAGATATTCCGAATTCAAAAATGATGTCTATTTTACCAAATTCAAAACATATAAGTTTTATTAATTAATTTAAAATTAATTCCCGTTGTCAAAACAAATAGTGTGTTTTTTAAGAAACAATAACTATCAAAAGATTGACACTTGTTTATATCCAATTTCAAAGTGAAATTAATTCCAATGACAAAAATTGGATTAAAAGGTAAAAATATAATATAATAATACTTCTAAACCATTAAAATTTATAATTGAACACTATAAATTATTTTGATTAAAAAAGTTGTTTTCAATTAAAATTTTGTATTTTTTAGTATTCACCCAAATATGAAGGTTATCAGAAAAACAAAAAAAATATATTGAAACTAAATTTTTATATCCTGATTCTATACAAGAAGTTTATTTTGTCAAATTGAATATATAAAACAGTAAAATATTGGATTTAAGAAGGGTTTTCCATTAAGAGGTGGTAAAATTGCATTTTTTTGAAAAATAATTTTTTAATTTGAAAAATTGGATTTGTTCTTAAAATATGTCTAAGAAACACATAATACATAAGTTAAAATTATATGGAGTATATAAAATTCAAAATAAAATTAATACAATTCATTACTGTTTTTTGAATGGCTAGTTTGGTAGGTCGTGGTGCGCTCAAACTCAGTGTTGCGTATAATACAAGTTATTAACTTACTTTGAAGAGATAATGTACCAAGAAATATTGGGGTGTTACATTCTCCCCTCCTTCAAGAAACTGTGTCCTCACAATTTGAAATTGTTCTTCAAAAAAATTTTTAAAAATTGAAAAGAAATACCTTTCTGGGAAACCCAAATCAAAAATTGGGTTAATAAAATTTAGTCTTAATAACAGGGAAAGGGAATGAAAAATTCCACACAAAATTATGATCTCTATTAGGAGAACATTTCTGGAAATTATTGACACATAATTGGAGGAAAAAATTAAATATTTATAGGGAGTTATTGAGGACAGAAATCACAAACAATTATAAAATTGAGGGCCTCAAGTCCATCAATCTATGATGATTTAAAATATCATTGGTCCAACAAAACATAACGCATTAGGATAACACATTTTTGGTTTTAATATCCCTTCCCTAAAGTTTAATTATTAATTCATTCATAGAATAAGAGAAATATATATATATATATACTTGAAAATTACAGTTTCATAATTCATCTAATTCTTACCACAAACTCATCATTCACTCCAAACGATGAGTATTCAAGATGACTTTGTTACACCTAAAGTGCTAGAATCAATTTATAGAGAATCAGATAATCTACAAAGAATGAACTGTATATTTACCTTTTTTATAGATTAACCAAAACCAAACTGGTTAGAAAAATATTAGATGATGCCCAAAAAGGATAACCCTTTAGAGAAGGAAATACTAATATCAATTTCTAAAATTAAACCAAAAATACCCAATGTTCAATAAATACCATTCAATAAAAAATTGTCCATAAAATATTTCAATATAATCCAAACTAATATTGAAACACAAAACATAGAAGAATTTTCTTATGTAGTCTTCCACGTTAAATAGTATCTCCAAATAACATCTACTACTCTTAAAGTCACACACTTAAAAGTAATTAACCTAATCCCATATTCTCTATGATAGGTCAATCATTTACATAAATAACCCAAATTTATATAAATATGAAATAAAAACATAAATAAAAACTCACAATTACTCCTCAAATGAAATCCCATATTATTCTATTTTTCTTAGGCATATAGTTTTACCAAAAGAGAGAGCATCATCCAAAATAAAATTTATCACTTATTCACCAAATAATTTTCTTATAGTAAGGATAAATCTTAAGTTCCCAAAATACACATATTCTTGATCCATAAAATCATTTAACAAAAAGAATTGGTCAAACTAAACAGGGAATTCGCGTAGTCCAAAGGTAGGGGATAAATCCCAATCGCACTTTAGTTGTGGGTTTTATTCCCACAGCTTTGTCCGACACGATGGGTTGTCACACGGTATGCGTGTTGTCTTTTTTTCAAAAACTATATAATTTTATAATATTCCAAAAAATGAGATAGATTCCTCAAAATAACTATAACATAATTTAACCACAAATGTTCTCTCATACCACACATTTTCATCCTAAAAAATTAATATCCTATATTTGCCTCAAATTCAAGGGTCATATAACCCCAAATGGTTTTTTATAAATACATATACAAAAGAAGGGATAATTCTTCCTCAAATATCATTTTCACAAAACAAACTTCATGGTTACACATAAAAAGGATAAGTCTTCCAAAGTAATCCCATACTATTAAACATTTCTCCATCTATTTATTTCCACATAGGTTCTTCTTTGACCAAGAGGTTATCCTATAGAATAGGGAATTTACTCAGGTAATGGCCAGGTCCCCTACATTTACAGAAAATGACTGTAAATGGATTCTTGGGATCATTTTTATTTTCTACCACAGTACTCTTTATTTTTCCATAGTAATTATTTACTTTATGTCTTTATTTCCCACACATAGAGAAATTCTTTGTTCCATTGAGACACTTTACTAGGTGTCTCCTTCCACATTTCCTGCATGATGAAAATTTATCTTTCTTTTCTCCATGGTCTCTACTGATGGAGCTCTTATCATTCATCACCTATTTATTCTTTGTTGAGTCTAGGTGTTGGTTAATATATATATTTTTGATCATATTTTTGGAAAACTGATTTGGCATGAACCTGATATATTTTACACCTATCAACATTCCATTTAATTTATCATTTCCACCACTGTTCCCACCTTGTACATCATCTTCAATGTTACTGTGAATTCCTTGGAATCCAGCCATTGACTAACACAAGAAAGCATAGTGTGAGTCATAAAATCATTTAATGAATATCATAACACCGTATTTTTAATCTAAAACACCTTAGGATTAACCAAGGTTATTTATTATCATCTTATATTAAAATCCTTCAAATTGGATTGTAAAGAGAATGTGAATTATCCTAAGAATATCCCTCGGGAGTTTCGTAACCAAGAGTGAAACAAGGCCCGTTGTCGTGTACCAGGATACCCCGGGTCAATCCTGAAACTCCTTTTCAGGTTTTTCACTCATAGGCACATCTATGCCAGAGAGACCTCTACCTTATCATATCTAGAAAGGGATGTATTTCATGGAAAATACACAAAATATCTACATTAAAAAAATTATCGGATGTTCTTCTATACTATTCCTCAAAGTTTGTCTTAGAGTAATGTGCTCTAATCAGAGTTTATCTAAATCTTGTTTTCCAAGGTTTGTACAAAACTTCCTCTAGTACCAACTGTAACGCCCCGACCCCAGTTACCCATAGTCAGTGCATTATTACATAACATTGGCATGATACAAAGAATCATTTCCCGAAAGACATATCAGTCTAGTAGACTTGTAAATACTAGATACATTCATAAGTTTTACATTACATTATAAAATTAAAGACTACAACAACATAATCTTCATACGACACACTCATATCCATTATACTATCCCTGCAAGTCAGTCATAATATACTTCTTTGCATCCTGGAAAAAATAAAACATAGAAAGGGGTGAGCTCAGATGATCAAGAAGGATAACAATATAGCTGAAACTTTCATAAATAAGTATAAAAATTTAAGGCAATGTATTAGACTAAAGCAAAAGCCTTTTAAACTTGAACTTTAGCATAATATAGCAATGATAAAATCAAATAATTCCATTTACTTATTCACATGGATATTCTACTATTCGAATAATCACATGCGATATCAATATCCACTTTCATAATAATGGAATGCATAATTCTATACATCATGACTAAATAGTCAAGGGCTCGTGCCAAGACTACAAATAATATTCTTTTGTCATGGCCTTATGCCAAGTCACTATTTTGTCTCATGATACCTACTGATGCATCAAGGAGCTATAGTAGGCTCCCCATCACTTAATATGTCCAATGCATTCCTCATATGAAATGGTTGAAACATAACATAAAAATTCGTATTAAAACTAGCATACAAAATGTCAATACATTACCCATAAACCATGAATGATATAAAAATAACACATCAATAGTCAAAAGTAACTAATTCAATACAATATAAAAGAGTGTATTATAGTACATTAACCTCAATAGAGAATAATGAAGGATATTGACATAGATGAAAATAATCATCAAAACTATTTGAGAGAAATATCCCCCCTTTTCAGGAAATCATTTAAAAGTCACATTATTTATCAAGAAGCCATTTAAAATAGATTTTTTTTAATCAAAGTTTCCCGTACCACATTGAAAGTTTCAAATGGAATTTTATTTTTAAACCATTAATTTATATATAAATTAATCCTTAAAACCATTTTTAAAACGTGGAAATTAATTAGAATGATTTGGAAGACTAAATATTTAAAAAAAATTAATGATATTTTAGTTAGAGTTTTTAACCAAAAGAGAGACACTTGAATAAAAATAACAGAGGTAATGAAAACATAAAAATATCTTGAGAATAAAGGGATTCATGATATACTATGTCAAAGTAAATTATATACACCATATATAAGTGAATTGGCATATAACAACAAAAAGTCTCAATGGAATGTAAATTGAGATGAAATCCCTTATAAAGACCGTATCCTTAGGTTAAAGATAAATCAACGATATAATTATGTGTGACAAATATAAATAAAATCGATATGATTGGATATTCAGTGTAAATAAATCATAGGACATTCACATATATTCTTTTAAAACAACACCAATGACTTGGATGTTTAACTCAATGAATGGAAATTGAGTTAATATTACTCTTATCAAGTTCAAATAAATGACTTGGGAAATAATCAATGGAGTGATTATTTGTATCAAAAGTATATCCACACAAATGGTAGTGAAAATTACTACATAAATAATAAATAGTTATTTCATACATAATCTTGGAGTAAAATAATCAAGGAAGTATGCATAAAGCACAATGAGTAGAAATTGAAATTTGAAATTCCCTTACTGATTTGGTAACTCATGAAACATACACCCCATGAAAGAAGGATGATAAAATGAAGTTGTAAATACACATAGATTAAATTATATTACATAAGGAATAAAATAATGTCTAGTACATACACCACACAAAAGGAAATAGTGGCAATACAACATGAATCTCACGAGAATAAGAAGTGAGATGAAATCCCCTTACCATGTTGTAATCAATCAAGTTATTTTTCCAAGAGTTAATAACCACAAAATGATTCATATTATTCCACTAATATAAAGAGAATAATGATAATATATATAAAATTACAATACAAAATATTCCAAATGCAATAAATAAGTGGCAAACAATTGAAATCTTACAAAATTAAATGTGAGATAAGAGACCCCTTACATTGTGGTCAACTTGACTCGTTTTTTATTTAATTTCCTAAATATTAAAATAAAGTTAATTTATACTTGATTTAGAACATTTTTAAAGTTTATTATTACTTTTATATAACTTATTACCATGTTATAAACAATATGTAATCATTTAAGTTAATAATGGTCATTTTGTCGATATTTGGTACTTGAGTCAAAAATGAACTTGTAATAATTACAAATTGTCCTTGTGGTAAAAAGTCTATTATCTAAAGTATCATATTAATGATTTAAATATCATAAATATCATATATATATATATATTTATAATTAGTTCATGATATTTGGAGATAAGGAATGAAATGCACCGTTCATGGAGACGGTAAGTCGTACGTACGCATGAATGCTACTTTCATTTATATTTAATATTTAATGAAATGAAAATTTAATGATACAAAGGTATATTATAATTCCATTATAATATCATATGATATATGTTTTAAATAATTCAATTAACTCTATACTTTATACGTTCCTTGTATGTCATGAACAAATCATATCACCTTTAGTGGACGAAAGTGCGCACTTCCTCAAATGATATTATCATGGTCACACATATTGGAAAGCATAAAGGTGTGTTTGTAAATTAAAATTACATAAGAATAGAGAAAATATAAACATAATATATATAATATATAAATATAGTTCCATCATAATGGCCACCATAAGAGGCTATGGAAGATAATCGAACAATCATTGTTTCATGGGGCGTTAGTTTTCCATCAATAGAAACAATATGTTCTTAACCCCTTAGATGGAGGTGTGTGTATTTTTAGTTAGAATCCTTCTCATAAAAACATACTAGAATATTTATGATACTGGTTTTGTTATAAAATAAAGTAATAAAAAGTGTTTAGGGGGTTGGATAAGTAAAATAAAACAAAATAAACAAAAGAATTTAATAGAAAGTGTTACTTTTAATTTGGGTAACTTCCTTTGGTTTGATCCAAAAGTACTTATTAAAGTGCCTTATACCTAAGGTAAGGATTATATGAGGAATTCAGGGATCTTGAAAACTTATTTGGGTAGGGTTTTGATGATTCAAGGGGTTTGAGAGGTTTGACGAATGAGTTTGAAGTGGTGTCCTTTTATAAGGGGGAGGAGGGTCTCTTTAAGAAAGTGTGAAAATATTATTGTATTATTTAGTGATATTCTGCATCTAAAAGTCCAAAACTAATTGAAGTCAAATATAAGATGACTCATGGTCGAAATAGAATCACCCAATAAGAACAGGACCGGTTTTAGATATTATTTTAATATTAATAATAATATTTATTTAAATCATTTATTAATGAGGTAGATACTACATCATTATTGTGCCATATATAATTTAATATATTTGATGTCTAAAAATTATAATAAAAATACCATGATCTATTAAAATTCTTTATCTTTCCAATGAATATTTATAGTTGAAAGTATTAATTATATAACCCTATGTAAAAATTGATTTACTAAAAGATATTTGTTTATGTCATTTTTACCTTTACATTAAGTTAATTAAAATAAAGTGTCATTATCATTAATTAGTGGCTCCATGGGGTCTAAAATATACCCAAGGATTCCCCTTGTCGTCCATGACTCATACAATAAGTTTAGGACAATTTTTAAGTTAATTTTGTTTTATTATAATATTCTTTTTACCCTAAACTACCCTATTTACCTTTAACCGCGGTAAATAAAAGTTAAAAGTTACTATTCACCAAAAAATTATTTTCATCTTATTGAACCAAATATACTTAATAATAACAACCATTTATGTCATATTTTCTAAATTCAATTCAAAGAAGTGGTAAAATTCCATTTAAATGAAAAAGTCAGTTTTTTAACAACTACTAAGTGGTTTCACTATTCATCAAAAATTGAAGTTTTTCAAAAAAATACAAAAAATTAAGCCGAAGATATATTAGGTATTCCAAATTAAAAAATGATGTCTATTTTAACAAATTCAAAACATAGAAGTGGAATTAATTAATTTAAAATTAATTCCTGTTGTCAAAATAAATAACATGTTTTTTTAAGAAATAATAACTATCAAACGATTGACACTTGTTTATGTCCAATTTCAAAGTCAAATTAATTCCAATGACCAAAATTGGATTAAATGGTAAAAATAAAAACTTATCTTAATTAAAAACCATTTAAATGTATTATTTAACACTATAAATTATTTTTATTAATAAAGTTGTTTTCAATTAAAATTTTGTAATTTTCACTATTCACCAAAAAATGAAGGTTATCAGAAAAACACAAAAAATTTATCGAAACTTAATTTTTATGCCCGTATTATATATTAGAAGTTTATTTTAACAAATTTAATATATATAAGTTTCAAATATTTTATTTTAAAAGGTTTTTCCATTAAAGGGTGGTAAAATTTCATTTTTTTGAAAAATACATTTTTTATCTGAAAATTTGAATTTGTTATTATGATATGTATAAGACACACATAATAAATTTGTTAAAATTTTATGGAGTATATAAAATTCAAAATTAAGTTAATACTTTTCATAAATATTTTTTGAATGGCTTGTTTGGTAAGTCGTGGTGCGCTCGAACTCTGTGTTGCATATAGTACAAGTTATTGAATTACTTTGAAGAGATAACTTACCAAGAAATATTAGGGTGTTACATTAAAAATTTAAGATACGTATCATAGATACTATTTTATCATAATATGAACATGTAGATATAATAATATAATCTAGTACTTGAAAATATCATAAGGAAATCATACCTAAAAAATGGTTCTAAACTCATGAATCACAATATATTATTTTTTCAATAACATAAGTAATGAGTCATAAGTGTGTTAAAACATGATTCAATAATCATTATCCCTAAATAAAAACCTATAAATGTGGAATGGAATATATATTTGTGAAAATAAGTATATAAAATCATATTACAAGTCAATGATCACTACTAAGACCATCATCACATATTAGACATAGACTTATAAGATAGTGGATTGGGTTCAATCACCATTCCCATTAACATCTCAGATTGGGTTCACTCCCTAGTCCCTTAATTATCATTTCATGAGATATACAAATTTACATAAGGCATTAATGTCTTATATAATTCCATTCCCACTCATCAAAAAATTAAAAACCGTACATATTTATGCCACATAAACTTGAAAGCATTCATAATTCCATCATAACATAAATAACTAGTGATAAATAAACGAGTATCATGAAAATATTTACAATATGTGACTATAAAACGTCTATTGAAAGAAGATTGATGTTATCATTAGATAATACCCCAATTGAAGCATTAGAAACACTGATGTATTTTGATGTAGATGATAAAAACATTTGAATAATATTAAAAATCATTTACAAAATAAGAATAAATATATTATATAATTTTAATAGTTATTATTTTGAAAATAAATTAATTATAAATTTTCTTATAATAATAATAAAAAATTAATTAAAAATAACATTGAAGAACCATGAAAAATTTTAATGGAAGAATTGAAAAGAAAATCAAAGAAAATGATGGTTGAAAGCGACTATGTAGAAAATGTTAAAAAAAATATTCATTTCAAACCTTTATAAAGAAATCTAAATTTAATATAAGATTTCCTTAAAAAGTAATATATGTATGTATAAATAATTCTATAATAGTGTATGAAAAACATGGACATAATGGAGAAGGATTCCTAACCGAAAAGAAGAGATAAGGTTTACTTCACTTATAAGGACCCTTTTAGTTTAGTTATGAATCAATGTGAGGTAAAATTGTATGAAAACTTTTAAATCCTATAAATAAACTAAGGATAAGAAAATAATTTAGTTTTTAGTGATAAATTACACATATCTTTCCCCAATGTGAATTTAGGAATAGAAAATCATCATTTCGAAGTGAAATTAGAGAAGAAACGCTTACCTTTACACCCAACTTCCACAAAAGCACTATAACCCCTGGTATAATAATCATAACCATATTAATAACATATTTCATAACTATATTCACAAATATTAGCTTTTATATTATTAAATTATAATCATTTATCACTTATATATTAGTTATATAAAGTTTATTTTCATTATTTTATGTTAATAATTTTGATTATTTATTAAATGTTTCATAATGGTGATGTTGATTCCCATTCACTGACAACAAGTTCATTGTTCCCATATTCATTAAGTTAGTTGAATAATTTTGATTCAATGATAAATGTAGTCCAATTTTCATTAAATATATGGTATATGATGGAATCATATTTCTAATACACCCTATGAGGGGTGTGGATTACTGTGTTAATGTTTTTTAACAAGATATTGTCCTCATGTTATAAAAAAAGTCAATTATTTTATTCATAAAAAACACACACAAAATAAATATAATGAAATAAAATTAAATGAAATATGTTTTTTACATGGTTCACCACCAAGGGCTAGTCCATGAATAATACACTGATAATGCTTTAACATACCAAAAGGTAATCCCATCAATTGTAGGTATTAATATTTTTTGGTAAGGACCCACTACCAACTCCTAAAAAAATTCCTCCACTTGAAAATTCACACACTGATTTAGGCTAAAAAATTAAAAATTGTTATAAAAAATAGGTTGATTATAATATTTTTATGAAAATTATATGAAAAATTCAATAATGGTGTTATTTTTCTCCTTATTCACTATTTCTCTTCAATTTAGGATCATCAAGAATGTTATAATTTTTATAATTTCATAATGCACACTTCCTCTACTCACCTATATTTTTTTGATAATAGTATTAAGGACCTATTATCTCTTATCTTTGCTATCATTTTTTATTTCCTCAGTTCCCTCCAAATAAATCTACCGTATTTTGATATGGAAAACTATATAAAAGAAATAATTATATTAACTTTTATATTCCATTCATCATAATTTACATATCTTGATTATATAAATTCATTAAAGATATACCTAAATTATCACCATTTTAATGTTCCACAATCCTTATGATATTCCATAAATAATCATAGTCTTCACATCATTAAAAAAATCCATGTGTTTTCTTTTTCATGTTTTACTAAATTATTAATCATAATATGAAAATAATAATATTCCCAAGCATATTGTCATGTAGTATAATGATTTGAATTATTATGTGATATCATGAGTGAACCATATATTCATTTTTAACTATTAAAGACATCATATTTTAACCCTCCATTAATATCAATATAATATTTCCCTATTGTGGCATGATCATTGGAATCATAGTATGAAAATGTTTTAAATCCCCCAAGTAATAACTTATTTATAGTTTCTTGGAAATGAGATTTTTCTGATATATTGGATGAAAGATCCCTTATTTATTTTTAAATAACCTTTACATAATGGTTAAATTTATAACTTTCACAAGGGAATGACTCTTATAACCTAAAATAATGAATCTTAAAATTTTTAAAATTAGTTTTATTTATTTAAAAATTAATTTTTTAATTCTTTCCTCTTCTATTTTTCCACCATACCCCTCATAATTAGTCATAAATAACCAGATATAACTTCTACGGAGGCTGATATGATTCTTAGGATTTCTCTAAATTACCCTTATAAGATATAGGATGACTCATATAGAATCCCGAATAACTCTTAAGGTTTTCTAGATGACCCTTACAGAACCTAGGATGAAACTTAATGTTTTCTAAGTTACCCTTTTATTATGTATAAAAAATTCTTATTGTTTTCATGATGATCATTACAGCTGTGATGTGAAGAACATAAATTATATCAGTGAAATTTCCCTTATTATGATTATTTCATATAGTATAAATCACATAAAATCACTTAGGTAACACAATACAAACTTTATAAATGAATAATTAATGAAATAAGTGGTATTTTTAGAAGTTTAGAAACCTATACCAATGAAATAATAGCTTGACTGTAGAAATAGTAATATGAACCTTATGAACAGTAAACCAAAAAAATGAATAGTAACCTCAACTGTGAAATAACAAATAAAATTTAATAATCATATAAATTAAATTGTGATAGAATTATTTTATAGTATAAGTAATTAAATATTTTAGAAATTGTTAATTAAGATTAGGTATTTTTGTAAGTCATAAATATTTAATTATAATTTAAAATTAATATAATTATTTAAAAGAAATATTATTTTCATAAAATATATTGATATATAAATATATTCTTTTATTATGACTTTTAGATAATTTTATGAGACCTTTTTTTATTTTCAAAGTTTTATAAAATCAGTTTTTGTTTTAAAATCTATATTTTTCGATTAAATGATGATTTTAATTAAAAATTAAATTTAGTATATTTTAAATTTTTTTCATAAAATGGATCCCTTTTATGAATTATACACATCTATAAATGGTTATGTTTAATTTTTTGTATATTTCAAAAATACTTCAATTTTTTGTGAATAGTAACATGCAATAATTTACGATAAATGTTAAATACAAGAATTGTCGAGTCACATGTGATGTTTGGAAGATATAAGCCCTTTATATCGAAATATACTTAAATATTTTAATATTTGTGGTGATAATCCTCAAACTATTCATATTCTTGGGCCAAAATATAATACAAATGAATAAAATATTCAGAAAACTACTCTCTCCTCCACTATAAATACCACCCCTCACCACCTCTTCTCCTCACATCTTCCAATATTTGGGCCTTAACAAATTTATACTCAATCCATTTCAAAATCCTAAACCCTATTTTTTGGATCTCTTGGTCTCATTAAATCACCAAAACCGTTTCCCTAAGGAGGTTCAAAAGGAGGAGAAATCAAGAGGTAAAAACCTTTTTCTTATTCTTTTAATTTCTCTTCATGTTCTTTTCTATTATTATTTTCTCTTAACTTATCCTCATCGAAATATAATGATAAATATAGTAACTTAAATATAATATAATTTTATTATTATAATGTAACAATCCATTATCAGGACCCTTCTCGACTCCCTTTTATTCTAAAAATAAAAATTTCGTCATTGAGGTGTTGTTGCATCGCCTTCAAGGTCGAAAAGTTTTAATTTTCCTTCACCATCATCAAAGTTTTTAATAAAAACATTTTCACTTTTCAAAATTATTTTTAAATTTATTATATAACCCTATTTATGTTTTTGAAGTAAAATATTTATATAATAAAAAATAACAAAACAAAACAAGTTCATTGTGATATAAAACCGTTAAAATAAATCTAAACGATTATCATTAACATGCTATATAATGATTCATCCTCATATCCAGTGAAAAAATTTAAAACCAATTAAAAATATATAAATTAATTAATAACATATAATTCTAATTCTAGATAATTATTACCATTTTACATGAACTTTATTTCTTATAAACAAGGGAACCGATCATGAGAACCGATAAAACAAATTCTTTTGAAAGATGAAATTAAACTCTATAACTCATCAATATGGACATAATTGAAATTAATAAAAATATAATTAATAAAATACATGTATATAAGGATCTTAATTATTTAATTAATGGATTTAAATTTTATTATCCAATACATTATGGTTAAGTGCAGAACACATTCATGCATAAGGTAAGAGTTTCTTACCAAGCCTCCATTTTCATTTAGGTTATTCTTTCTCAATCTTTAAACCAAATATATTATTAATTATTTATATATTATTATTATAAATTTTGTTTATAAATTAAAAAATTATTTATCTACATCATTTAATCTTTCATTTTTGGTAATTAATTGTTTTACATGGTTCACTTTCCAATTCTCCCCGATACGCAAGCCCAATTAAAGGGAACATCTCAATTTTTTACACATTTATAGGTAGCATCAAGAATATTTTTTATGAAACCATTATTTTTCCTAAATAAATAATTTTATCATGAAAAAATATTTTGTTTCATTTATTATTTTATACATAGAATCATGACAAATAAAAATGATTTTTTCAAAAGAACTCATATTTGCAATGTATAAAGGGCATTTCTCCCAAGAATTCCTCAATGATTTTAGAATAGTATTTTCATATATTTCAACCCATTTATTGAATCTTATGATATATTGATATTTATATCATATGACTATCATTTATAATTTTTATTAAATTTCTTATGACCAGTTTGACTGTGGATGTGTTATATCGATACCATTCACCATACTACTCAGAATGATTAACGATTATGTTTACAAATTAGGGAAAGTAGTTACATTACATATGTATATGATTTTATGTTTATCCGAATTCATATGAAGAATTAATTGGTCTTATCATGTGATGGTTTTGGCACACTATATCCCCCTTATTTTTTGGTAGGTCTCATGAGACAAAATAGATATGGACTTGACTAAGGCCTTGCCTATTTTCTGATATAGTTTTCGCTAAGACCTTAAGCATTTATTTTCTGATGTCTTGGACAAGAACTCAACGGAATATTTATGACTTCCAAAATTATGCATTCCCTTATTATGGAATTAGTAATTTATATTACATGTGAATATATAACTATTAGAATATCCATGGTTAAGCTTTATTCTTAGGTGATTATTTTATGGCATTATTTATTCATATGTTATTATTTCAATATTATGCTCAAGATTATGTTCAAATAGCATGTATTTGTAGTCATTCACAAGGAATTATTTTTTATATTATATTCTCATTTAATACTTACCCTTACAGAGAATTTGATATAACCCCTTTATTATGTTTTTATTTCCCCCTAGGATGCGAAGATGTATATTATGAATTTATTGTAGGGATAATATAAGATTTTGTGGGTGTTACCAATGGATTATATATATACTTTTTCCTTATAACTTGTAATTTAAAGGTCATGAATGTAATATAAATTCTAAATATACTAAAATTATTGGTACTTTGTGGTTCATGTCATGTATCTATGCCAACGTATTAATTTAAGGATCCATCTCCGAGCTACTTGGGTTAGGGTCTCTACCATTAGTATCAGAGGAATTTTAGTTGAAACCTTTGAAAATAAAATTAGAAAACATATATAAGGGAACATAACCCTAAGATATAATTTAAATATATGTATATAAGAACATCCTATAATTTTGATATGGCAGAGATTATGTGGGTCTTCCTAACAATACATCCCGATATGGATACTACAAGTGGATGTGGTTTTGGTGCAAATATACCTTGGGGTAACAACTCTAACAATGTGTCACAGTTTTGACTTGAGGTAACCTAGTATATAACAACATGACATATTGCAAACCTATTTTGACACTCTCAGGGGATATTCCTAGAATAATTCACATTTTCTTTATAAACCAATATTAAGGATTTAATAGAAAATGTGTCCCTAAAGAAACCATGTCCACGAATATGAGATTATCTATGCATTTATTTATAATTTATGTTAAGAGTTTTTTTTAGTTTTAAAATATACCGTATTAATTATTACCTAATTTAGTGTATGCCATTATTTAGAAAATTCAACTAGGGGAAGGTATAGAAACCATATCAATGAACGTTTCCCATGTAGAGATTTCATTTTTATGCAGGACATTCATATTGGTACTGGAGATGAGAATAGAGATGAGAAACATATAACTATACTGGGGTAGCTAACATAAGTTATGAACAATAAAATTTTTTATATGGATCACCTTGATGTACAATATAGATGAGAAATTTTATACCATTTTATGCTACAACAACCTCCATCATTCAAAGGGATTACAAACCCATTTGTATCGAAGTAGTTAATAAGTTCCATATAATAGATATTTCTCACTTAGGGAAGTAATAAAAATTGATAAGGTTTTCATGTAATTTTATCTTTTATCTAGAGATTCAGATAAATGGTGGTCATTAATTAAAAACACAATAGAGGAGGAAGAAATTAAAAATATGGAATCTAGGGATTTTTAGGAAATTTGTCATGAATTTTTTTTGTGAATAGTGAGTCGATAAAGAGAGGTAATTCTAGAGTGTAAAAAAAGTTGATTAAAACAATACAATATATAAATCCAAATTTAAATGTTTATAAAGGCATGATACAGACAATCTACATAATCCAAAGAGAAATATTGATTTATTATTTAATGGTTTAAAACCATTCTACATAAGGGAACTAGTCTCCCAAAAGGTCTCATCATATGAAGATATAGTAGCATGTGCTATCAAGATAAAGAAGGAATTCACTATGTCTTATAAATTTAATAGAAAACAAGATAATAATAGTGTTTCAGAGGTAATAATGGATAAAGGGAAGAATAAAAAGGGGGATTTTCCATCGTGCGATACTTGTGGAAGGAAACATCATAGTACACGGTTAAAAGGAAAATGATTTTTCTAAAAGGGCATAGACAACAACCATCATCCTAATGATTTCAAGGGAAATAAATAATCTATAAATGTTAAATGATATAATTTTATAGATATGGGACACTATGCTAATGATTTTCTAAATAATTGAGGAAATATTCTTCAGAAAAGGCCATGGGAGCAAGGCCGATCTTATGAGATCATAACTACTGAGGTTGAAATTCATAATGTTGTAGTGGAAGGTACTTTAATAATTTAATCATACATAGACATGATTTATTTTATTATGTATCATCACATTATTTTATATATTCATAGTTTTATTAGAATATTACACATTTCACTTTTGATTTAATAATGGATCTATGAGTCAAAAATCCTAAGGAAAGTATTATTTGATGAAAGATGCACTGGTCATCACCCATTATGAAACATAAATTTTCTTTAGTTTCAGATCATTTCATCATACCTTTGATTGAATTTTATATAATCCTTGGTATGTACTAGATTTCAAAATATGATGTGGAAATCTATTTCAAAAAGAATAAAATTATTATTGGTGTAGAAGATGTTGAATCCCTTATCTTAAAGCATAAATATCATCATCTTATTCTTATCTGGATCCACCCTCAGTAGCTCTATTGAATGAGATTCTTATTGTGGAAGAGAAAAAATCATCTTTGGTTAAGGAAATAAATATATATATTGAATATGTACCTATTGTTCAAGAATATATTTATGTATTTCCAAAGGATTTGATTGGACATCCTCCAGAGTGGGAAGTTCTGTTCTATATTGATTTAATTCTTGGTGAAAGACCTATATCAAAGACTCCATATAAAATGGACACTATGAAATTAGTTTAACAGAAGAAAAAACTAGATGAATTGAGTGATAAAGGATCTATTCACCATAGTGTTTCTCCATGGGTATATTTTATTATATTTTAAATAATAAAGATGGATCTTTGTTGATGTTCATTTATTATAGAGAAATAACTTCTATTATAATAATGAAAAAGTATCTCGTTCCTCGTATTGATGATTTATTTGATCAACTTCATGGAGATCAATATTTTTCAAAAATTGACCTTAGATATTGATATCATTAGTTTCATGTGAAGAAATAATATGTTCCATATACAACATTTTAAACTAGGTAGGGACATTATGAGTTTACAATAATGCCATTTGGACTGAATAACGAACCCTCTATTTTTATAGATCTAATGAAAAATGTTTTAATTTAATATCTTGAACATTTTGTAGTGGTATTTATAGATGATATCATGATATATTAAAAAATATATTAGGAATATAAAAATAACTTTTGGGTTGTTCTAGAGACCCTTAGATAATATGGTAATTTTAGAAAGTTTGAATTCTGGCTCAAAACAGTTTCATTTCATGGGAATATTGTCTCTAAGGATGGAATCTCATTTGGTCATGTAAAGAAAAAGGTTGTTTAGAAATGAACTACACTAATGAACATTACTTATCAATGTAGTTTTATTGGTTTAAAAGGTTACTATTGGTGCTTTGTTTATAAATTTTCTCAATAAGCTAACTTTTTAACCAATCTTACTCGTAAAGGCGTTAAGTTCATATAAACAAAATAATGTGATGAATGTTTTGAAGATGTTAGTAGGAGATTTTTGAATTTTAGGATATTGACTCTACCATTGGGAAATAGAGAATTTTTGATTTATAGTGATGCATCAAAGAAAGGACATGGATGTTTCCTTATAATGAATGATAGAGTTATTGAATATGAATCAAGGTTGGTAAAAACTAATGAAAAGAAATATCCAAGTCATGATCTTGAGTTAGAAGCTATAATATTTGCTCTAAAAATATAGGGACACTATATCTAGGGTGAGAGATGCAAGATATATGCAAATAATAGGATATTTAAACATATTTTATTATAGAAATAACTCAACGTGTGACAAAGGAGATGGATTGAGCTACTCTAGTCGTATGACTATTCAATACACAACCAACCAAGGAATGTAAATAATGTAGTAGATGCTCTAGGCATGAATGATCATGGAGTCTTGAAAAGAATGGGGATAGGCAAGGATCAGGGGTTTATGGATCTAGAGAAGACAGATATGAGAGTTATCAAGGAAGGATAATCATCATTAATTTTTCAATAGGTTTCCCAAACATCTTTATTAGAAAGGATTAAAAGTTCACATTTCAATGATGAGAGTCTTGAAAACAAAATTAAAGATGTGAATAATGGGAAGTTGGGAGAATTTTTTTGTGAGGATATAATCATGAAATTTGGGAAGATGCATTGGGTTTCCTATATACCCGTGCTAAAAAGGGAGTTATTAGATGATTCATATAACTCAAATTTATATATACACCCTAGAAGCACTAAGATGTAAATAGATTTGAAGGAACATTTCAAGTGGGATAGTATAATGTGTGAAATTGCTGATTATGTATCAAGAAGTTTAGTCTGTCAATAGTTGAAGGCTGAAAGACAACATTTTAAAGGATTAATGAAATATCTTCCTATTACTAAATGGGAATGGAATGACATCACTATGAAATTCTTCATAGTATTATCAAAATCTCCACTAAATAATGGTGCAATAAGGGTAATTTTTTATCAACTCACTAATCTTTACATTTCCTCACTATAAGGGAGTATTTTCCACTGGAAAACGATACATGACTCTATATTAATTAAGTTATAAGAATTCATGGAGAATATATTTCAATTGTGTCTAATAATTATATATGATTTACATAGAAAATATGGAAAAGTATTCCGAAATATTTGGATACTAAGATTCATTTGAGTACTTTTTATCACCCTCAAACTAATGAGTAATCTGAAAGAACCATTCAAACAATATATGACATTTTAAGATCATTAAAACTTGATTATCAAGTTTTGTGGGTTCAGTATATAATTTTTTTAGATCTTTCCAATAATGATAGATTTTATTATTGTATTAAAATGGAAAAATATGATGCATTGTATGGAAAGAGATGTCATACACCATCTTTTTTGAAAGATGTTAGTGAAAGAAATCTTGAAGGCCCCAAGATTGTGGAGGAAACAATATAAAAAGTAATGACTATTAAAACACATCTAAATGCATCTAAAATTAATAAAAAAGTGATATGTGGATAATTGAAGGAAGGATTTGGAATTTCAAGTGAGAGATCAAGTTTTATTGAAAGTATCTCTATAGAAGAGTGTTATAAGATTTGGAAAGATAGAGAAACTAAGACCCAAGTATATTGGTCCCTTTGAAATTCTAGATAGAATTTGAGTTATGGGTTATCATTTGGAAATTCCTCATAGCCTTTTAAAGTACAAAAAATGTTCCACATCTCTTTGTTATGGAAGTATATTCTAAACCCAACACATGTTTTCACTTCCAATTGAATAGATTTTGAACATGATTTTTCTTAAAATGAAGAGATTATCTATATTCTAGACACTAATGAATTAGTGTTGAGGAATAATATATCTCAAATTGTAAATTTACTTTGGAAAATAATAAAAATGAAGAGTAGATGTGGGAACCTGGGGAAATTATGATGAAAAACTACCCACATCATTTTATGAGGTCACATTTTGTAAATATTGAGGAAAATGTTTTTGTAGGAGTGGAGAATGTAATCACCCAAAATTTTATAAATGAAATTTACCTACTTATGATTATTTAATATAGTATAAATCACATAAAATCACTTAGATAACAAAATAAAAGCATTATAAATGAATAATTAATGAAACAAGAGGTATTTCTAGAAGTTAAAGAACATGTACTAATGAAATAATAAAACGACCTTAGGAATAATAATATGAATCATATGAATAGTAAAGCATCCAAATGAATAGTAACATAATCCATGAAAGTATTACGAAAATTTAAGCATCCTATAAATAAAATTATGATATAATTATATTCTAGTATGTATAACTAAATATTTTAAAAATTATGAATTACGAGTTGATATTTTTGTAAGTCATAAATATTTAATTATAATATTATAATTAATATAATTATTTAAAAGAAAATTTATTTTCCCGAAACATATTAATATATTAATATATTTTAGTATAATTATTTTAGTATAATTTTATCTGACCATAGTTAATTTTATAAAGTGTTATAAAATCAGTTATTGTTTTAAAATATGTATTTTTTTAGTAAATGATAATTTTAATTAAAAATTAAATTTTTCATATTTAGTAAATTATTTTAATAAAATGGAGCTCATTTTTGAAATCTACACCTTGAAAAATAGTTAGGGTGTATTTAATGGAGTTTTCTAAACTATATGAATTTTTGGTGAATAGTAAAATACGCCAATTTACGATAAATGTTAAATACATGAATTATTAAGTCATTGGTGATTTATGGATGATTTAAGAAAATAATATTCAAATAACTTTAAATATTTTACTATATTTGATTGTTAACTCTCTAACTATTCATAGTCTTGATCCAAAATAATAAGCAAATGAATAAAATATTTAAAAAACACCCCCTCCACTATAAATAACACCCTCACCACCCCTTCTCATCACACCTTACAAGATTTGAACCGTGTAAAATTTATTCTCAATACATTTAATAAGCCCCTAACCCACTTATATGTTCTCTTGGTATCATCAAAATAACAAAACATTTTCCCTAAGAATGTTCTTAAGGAGGATAACATCAAGTGGTAAAAACCACCTTTTTCTTATTTTAATTTATTTTCATGTTCTTTTAATTTATTATTATATCCTTTTCTACCATCAAACTAATATAATTATAACTCTAGTACCTTAAATATTCATTAATTTTATTATTATAATTTATTAATACATCATCAATCCCATTCTCTTATCCCTTTTATTCTAAAAATGGAAACGTCGTCAGTGAGGTGTTGTTTCATCACCTTCAAGGATGGAAAGTTTCCATTTTCCTTCGCTGTCTTCCAGGATGATTATAAAACCATTTTATCTGTTGAAAAATATTTTAAAATTTATATTAAAACCCTTTTTATTTTTTTTTCTATGGAACATATTTACATAATACTAACTGATAAAATAAAACGAGCTCGTTGTGATCTAAAACTGCTAAAATTAATCTAAAAAATTGTTATTAACATGTTATCTAAATATTAATCCTCATATATATGAAAATAAAAAATATAAAACCAATTAAAATTATATATTTTAATTAATAAAATTTAATTCCAATTCTGGAGAATTAAATCTATTTTACATGATTTTAATTATTTATAAACAAGCAAACCGATCATTAAAAAACTAAGAAAACGAATGCTCTGAAACGATAAAATTAAACACTATAACTCATAAATAAGTATATAAAAAAACTTAATACAACTATAATAATTATAATACATGTTTAAAAATATATGAATTAATTAATTAATGAATTTAGTTTGATTATCTATGACATTATGGTCAAGTGGAGAACACATTTGGACATAAGGTAATGGTTTCTTCCCGAACCTCAATTTTTACTAGGGTTATACTTTATTGATTATTAAAAAAAATTAATTATTTATTATTTTTATATACTTATTATGAATTATTTTTATAAATTCAAAAACTAATGTTTCTAGATCATTTTATATTTATTTTATAGAAATTACATGTTTTACATAATCACCTTCTCAATTATTCCCAAAACGCATGCCCTATTAAAGAGAACATCTCAATTACATAAACATTTATAAACCATCCATAATATATTTTAAGAGACCATTATTTTTCTAAAATTACAAGTTTTATCAAGAAAAACTATATTTGTGTATTTCATGTTTTATAAAAATAATCCTGACAAATACAAATGAATTTTCCAAAAGAACTCTTCTTTATAAAGATAAAAGGGTATTTCTATAATGAATTCCCTAATAATATTATTAGATTATTTTGCTCTATTTTAAAACCTTTGTTGAGTATTATGATATATTGAGATTTCTCTATTATGATTATCATATTTCATATTCTATTAAATGGTTTATGAATAGTTTGATTGTGGATGTGCTATCTTGATACCATTAACCACAACACTCATAATGGATAGTGATTATGTTTACGAGTTAGGGAATCTTACATAGAATATATATGTATATGTGGTTTATGTTTATCCCCATTTATATAAATAATAAAATGGACATAGTAAGTGATGGCCATGGCTCACTATATTCCCTTGATGTATTAGTATTTATGTTGAGGAAAAACAGATATTGACTTGGCTGAGGCCTTTCCCATTTTCAGATATGGTTTTGGATGAGGCCATAACCATTTAGTTATTGATTTCTTGGTTGAGTCCTCAATGGGTTTTTTCAAATGTCCAGAATTATTCATTCCCTTATTATGATATTAGTAATTAATAATCCATGTGAATATTTTACTAATAGAATATCTATGGTTAAGATTCATTATCATGTGATTATTTTATGGAATTATTTATTCATATTTTATTCTTTCCATATTTTTCTCATTTTTATGTTCTAATGACATGTGTTTTTAGGTAGTCACCATGACTTGTTGTTTATATTATAGCCTAATATATTAATTATGCTTAATGAGCATCTGATCTCACCTATTTTGTATATTTTGGTACCCAGGATGTGAAGATGTATATTATAAAGGATATGTAGGGATAATCTATTAGTTTGTGGGTGTTCCCAATGAAATTTCTATATTGTTTTTTCTATTCAAGTTTCAATGTAAAGATTATGTATGTTATATCAATTCTAAAACTACTAAACTAATCAGTCCTTTTAGATTCAAGTCTTGTATCTATTCCAATGTATTAATGTAATGCACAGGCTCTGGGATATTGTGGTCGAGGTCTATACACATGAGGAACTGTTTCACAATTTTTCAAATTTATTTTTACATATAAGAATAACTACTATAATTTTAGACATTATCAGTTTTAAATAAACCTGTAAACAATATATTTTTCTATAATCATTCCAAATAAGTCTAAAAAATATATAAGTACTTCAATAAATTCCAATAATAGATTTTATTTTAGTTCTAAAAAATAAAAAAAAATTATGAGGTGATTCCTATATTCAACCCATTTGGATTTTTTCTTTCAATTACAAAAAATTCTCATTCAATTAATTCACATGATTATGCTCCCATTCTTGCATCCCCTAAATATGAAATTTACCCTTTATACTATACCCCCTATTATAATAAATTAAATAGGGTTACCTTTCCTCAGATCCAAGCTCCCCTATCTTTGAAAACTACTTCAAAAAATTCCATTGAACAAAGAACTAAGAAATGAGTAACCAACCATGTCTGTTCACCTATATGAGTTAATTATAACTATGAGAATAACGAAATATATAATAATGTATTAAATTATGTTCAATAAAAATAGATAAAACATTAACTTTTACACTTACATCCCTCATGGATAGCGAAATTACCAAGTCATTTGGTACCACTGGGGGGGGGGGGGTGAATCAATGGTATAATTTTATAAATTTTTCTTTTCAATTTATTATTTTTGACCTAGTAAAGTCTCAGTAATATTAATATTAAATATTTAAACCACTCATTATATGATACATAAATAAATATACCATAATAAACAAGGGTTTAAATGGTTTGACCTTAAATACCCACTCTGTTTCATCATTGTTTACCCCCCCTCATCATAGATTCTGAATTATATACTCATGTGGTTACACCAATGACCTTAAATATCTTGTTAAAATAGAGTAAAACTGTGTTTCTTTTCTTGATTCAAACTATTTAATGAAAATATTACTAAATGTATTGATAAAAAAAAATACTTTCTTATCCTCCAAGATAATTTTCACCACTTGATGTTGATATTAATCTTTGATAAAAGTGGATGAATTTGGAATTCTCATGTAAAAAATCTCTAAGAGCTTCAATAACTGACAATTGTGATGATAAATATTTGTTCCAAAAATTATTTTAGAAAAATGATGATCTGAGTCATATCAATATCTTAAACACTTAGAAAAACATGTTTCTTCTACCATTAATAACTCTAAACACCAATACATTCTTTATTTATTCAATACAATGAAGTATCCGAATCTTAATATATTATAATTTCATGGAAAAAACTCAGTCAATTTTTTATTACTCAGTATTCACATTTTCATCACTTTTTATTATATATAGCTCTTAATTTCTCTCTCCTTTCCATTATTAAAAATATTATTTTCTAGAATATGTTCTATTCTTTACAAGATCTTACTTTATCCTGTGTATTTATCTCAGTATTTTGAGAATTATTCCACTCTTAGGTTGTGCCCAATATTCAAATAGTTAAAAAAATTCCTAAATTAATTTAATTCATAAAACCAATTTCTAGCTCAGCCTTCTTGAGATTCATATCAACATAATATTATAGAATACTCCTTCTCATTTTCTCACTCAGTTAGCCAAAAAAACTTACACCATGATCTCAAAATATTCTCAAAATTAAGTAACTACATATCTCCAAAAATATTCCATGAATAAATTTATTTTATTCCTTATCAATTAAACAAAAATTAAAATCATCAATAAAAATCTAAAGATAAAATATCAAAATTAAATTAAAAATAAATGTTTTTTCATTATTCCAAAAATATATATCTTCTTAATCACATTAAAACAACCATGAACCCCATATTTTTCCTCATCGTAGTATAATGTAATTCATATCTATATTTAACTTAACTACTTAGTAACATGAATATTTTATTTCAAAAAACCTAGGTTGAATAAATTAAAGAAAATTTGTTGTGATTATATGATCTTAACTATTGTAATTCATTATCACACATAAAAACTAGAATTATTTTCTTGCAAATAGATTCATCTTTATCTTAATTCATTTTCATAAATCATGTCTAATTATTTAATTTTATTTATTTTTTAATAATTCATAATATATTCATTAATAAATAATCACTTGTTATTTTTTATGTTTAATTAATTTGATATCAATATTAGAATCAATTGATTTACACATAAATAAATTAATCCATTATATTGATGTTGATTTTTTAAGAAGGAATTTAATTTTTTTTCGTAGTGTTGCAATCATAATAAGTGACATGATACTGCTATGAACTCTCATATTAATCATCTTAACTACGAAATGTCTAATATTATGTAATTGATCAATCATAAAAATATCTTTTTTACTCAACTGAACACTCATATTAATCATATGAACTATGGAATAAATAATCCAAAGTGGATGATGAATTATCAAAATAATGAAAAGATTGGTTATCTCATCTCATATCTATCCATAGAATCTAAAAAATTCAATATAATTTCAATAAAGTATTAATTTTATAAAACAATAATCAAAAAATTCTGAACTTCTTCCACATTTTATTTAACACTGATTTTAGTAGATTCCATGTGAAGTACCCTCAAATTGATTCTCTAACTACTCAGCTAGCATGTCCCCAATCATTTAATCTGTTATAGATATTTTAACAATAACAAATGAAATGTGTTTAAAATATAGGAAAACATCAAACAACTCAATCCTATGTAAAATATTGTATTCAATACCCAAATTTTATAACTTTATGACATTGAAAAATATACATAATAAAAAATATATTAATCAAGTAGTGAACTTCAAATAGTATATATCATTTCCGATTTATTCAAACATATTATAAGAATATATAAGAAATAAACAAAAAAATGCAAATAATTATATATAATGGTGAGAGTGGAATTTTTCAAACCTCATCATGTTGAGGGAGGTGTTTGAAGGACATGGTTCATTCAATGCTTCACAAATAATGAAGTACTTAAGGGATTATTCATGGTATTTGTTTATTTTTTTAGTACCAACACACATCATCTTGATTACTCCTTACTCCACTTCTCCTTTAAAGAAATGATACCTAATCTAAATGTGTTTGGTATAACAGAGCTGAACTAGATTCTTTTTTATCTAAAAAACACTTGTATTATCACATAAATCAACATTGGGTTTTTCATGTTGAGAAACCCCAGATTCACACTTCCAAATACAGAGCAAAAAATACATATTTGTTCACATAACACAAAAAACAAAACCAACACCCATGTTGAAAAGACTGGTGAATTTTGGAACTAGGTACATTAAATTAAACAAATCTCATTATAAGGAATATTTCCTCTATAAAAATTTTCCAAACATGTACCTCTTATGTGTATATATAATATTATATCTACTTATATAAATTAGTTTAAAAATGGGTAAGCATAAAAAGATGTGATATCAAATACACAGTAAGTTGTATAGTATTAATAATGAGACAAAAATGATAAACCATTGGGATAATTGATTATGATAGAAATGAAATAATTAACATATGAGTTAAAAGGTATATATTATATAATTGAAATTAAAGGATTATATATAATAAAATGGATCAGTGGAATAATATAAGGGATTTCATAAGTCATGGAATTAAATGAATTATGAAAATCCATATTAAATGACATCATACGATTAAGTCCACACACAATACATTTTATTTATTTATTGAAAAGCTACATAGATGGTTAGTGGGAACCTACAGAACTTCCTCCAACCTCCAGTCACACACACACAAATTCACATTAGACATTTCACAATTCAAATTTCAAAATAACACAATATCATTAACTGCTCTATGACTATCAACGACACCCTTTTTCAAATTTCAAAAGATATCATACGCAAAATAAATCCCCCAAATCCCATGTCTGTTACACCTGACAACCCTACCATCAAGGACCACATCACCTCACCACCATCATCATTTCACCTACAAATCACCATCACCACCAACATGTCATCACGTCACCAAGTTCACCACCATCTATTCATCATCTTCAGCCTCTCACATCATAAGAATAAGTCAAGGATCACAAACAAGACTATCAGCACATAATGGAAAAAGTATCATATATTCGGGAAATGGGGATACAAAAAAATATATATATTTATAAGCACAGCACTAAATTTCATCACCAAGGCATCATAAAATACATTACCAAATGTGTTCACTAAGTGATCATAAAACATTACCAAGTAATTATGCCGAGGTACCATAAACATGCAATATCTAAGGATTAATACTTTACACAGTGCATTGGAGTGATACCATAGAACACCCTTCATATAAAATAATTTATATTTTCCATATAGATAAATACATAAATAAATCCTTCAATAATCATAACATGAAAAAATTGTGGAAATTTGACGAGTATTTAATGAAATTATGTAACTCCCTTGTAAAATACCCTTTAATCAAGATAATGAACTATAGGTAATTTAAATAGTGTAGAATTAATTATATATGTTTTAAAATATAATTTCCATATCTAATCGATGTATGTTTATTTTGGTTAATTCCCCTCAAATAGAAGAATATACAATGGTATTAACAAAATAAAGGCATTAGAATAAAAATTATATTTATTAAAAGATGAAAATATTGTAAGATAAAATAATTTATGGATCATTTTTCTTATATATGTTTCATTTATACTGCATCATAAGTACATAGAAACCTGGAAATAATATAGTTTTTTAATCCATGAGAAAAATAGAGAGTGATATAGTACATTATAAAAAGATATAGAAAGAGCGGGAACCATCACATTAAAAAAAGTAATGCATAGAATAAAAATTGTTAAGGGAGTAAAGGTGAAGATAGTTACATAAAAAATGAATTTATGATAATAATTTAAACATTCCATAAATTTAATTTGACTCATTAAAATGAATATAAAGAATAATGGAACAATACTTAAAATAAACACTTACATTGAGTCAATACTCCTTTCATATGTCCTCTAATTCTTTAAAAATTAATTTATATAAATTATATAGATTTATAATAAAATTTTAATGTTAATTTAATTATTATAATTCAATTAAATTTAGTTATTATCATCTTTTGTTTAATTTTTAAATTTATACTGTTCATGTCATTCACTTCGAGGTCATTCAGTTTATAATCTATTAAACTATTAGAGAATATTTTTAAATATCATAGGTTATTTTAAAATGGGTCCATAATATTCAAATTTTTTTTGTATGTGTTTTAAAACATTCATCAATTTATGGAGTTCAATTTATTATTATATAATTTACACTCAATGAATATTCCTCGGTAAACTTGTTTAAATTTTTTTTATATTTAAATGTTTGTTTAATTTATATTTCATTGTTATAAAATATATTACACTATCATGGAATCATAAACATGATAAATATTGCATATAAATTTTATATTCAATAATTAAATCAATTTTATTGAAATTACATGAATAAATATTTTTCCCCAAATGTTATCGTTCTTTTATATAGTGTAAAATTACAACAGTGAGTGATGCTTCTCCAAGAGTTACAAAAATAAGGGTAAAAACAATATATATTTGATATTTTATAAATATAATTATATTTTAATGATTCTAAAAGTTTTGGGTTCACTTTAAATATTAAATATGTTATTGGAAATATTAGGAGTAAAATTGTAACAAAAAATAGTTTTTGGAAAGACCGTTATTTTGATATGGTAATAGTTTTTTGAAAATATATTAATGAGAGGTAATTGGTAATATATCATTAATAATAAATTTAAAGGATTATTATTACATGAAGATGAAATCATGGAAGGATATTATAATTATTATTAAAGGGTGTTATAGTGAATCAATCCCATGTAAGATATAGAAAGGGGGAATTATTAAAAAAATTATTTCGACATTGTAACATGTCATAGTGGAATTTCAATATGGAAAATTCATCATGCTTAATAGTTTTCAATTATAAGATACCAAATAAATTATTGAGGTGTCATTCCAAGAATGATACCTCTATATCATAAAAATATATTTAAAAACTTCATTATGGTTTGTTAATAATATTTGAATAAAACAAAGCATATCCCTTGGGAGTGTCAAACCAAGTATTTATTTAAGGCTACTGATTTTTCACTAAATGAAGATTGAGTTAATAAAAAACAAAAATATTTTTTGGTTTTTAACCATAGGTTTATTTATACAATATCCTATACCATCTTATTTTTATCTAGACCTGGATTTAATTTATAGGAAATCACACACTATTTTACTTTATAAAAATTTAGGTTGGTATACAAGTAAGGTAATATTTAATAATTATAGAAGATTATGAAGAGGGTATAATGGTTATATATCAATAATAATATAATAATGAATTTATTAAAATAAATCATAATAACATTTCACATTTAATTAAAAACAAATTAGAAATAATAATACAATTAATGAAAGATAAAAGGTTAATAACCCTTACTTGAACATAATAACATATTCAGGAAAGAAAATAATGAGCGTAGATAAATAATATATAATTAAAAATATATAAAAAATATGATAATACAATGAAATTAAAATCATGGCTATTTATGAAAAATAATTTGAACAATGTCACCACAAAATTATTGTAATTGAAAAGGAAAGAGAAGTATTAGGGACACTTAGCATAAGTACTAATTCTTATTTTTATATGGTAGACTCATTGAGAGATTTTTTAGATTCTAAAATGGTAATAATATAATACTAAATGATAGGGAGACATGTTAATGATATCAGGAGTGAATGAAATCAGGGTGGAGAGGTGAGTATTTTAAGAAAAAATGAGGAGAATTGTTTTTGTTTCAAATATATCCTTTGGAATTATAGGTTATAAAAAAGATAATTTCTATGTCCCCCCATATTTTGGGATCATTGTTTATGGAATAAATATTTTTTTTAAAATATTGAAATTTTGGAACCTAATTTTAATATTACATAATTATTTAACCACAAAATAATCCTTTATTCATTAAAAATGATTTCTTAAAGTCTAAAAGTTTTTTTATAGACACTAATTTTTTTTATATTTTATAAAAACGAATTTAATTATTAAAAAAAATGAAATCAATATTAAAACATATTTATAACATCAAAAAATATATTTTTACATCATTATTAAAAAATTATGAAGTCATAATATATAATAAATCAAAAAACAATTTCTATTATTCACCGAAAAACAATGTATTTAGAAACATCCAAAAATCAATCCAAAACCTAATTTAATCACATAGGTTTTTAAAATAGTAAACATTTTTAAATATTTAATTCTAAACATTAGATATTTAAATATTAATTAAAATAATAGAGAAATGATTTATTTGGAATAAAAACCATTAATCTTGTTATGGGTTCTTGCATTTATATTTGAATTTATTTTATAATAATTATTTTTATGATAAATAATTATTTATTGATTTAAAAAATAATATAATTTTTAAAAAATTCATTTTTTAGTTTTGTGAATTTTATAATTTAGTTAATCAATTTAGTTTTTTTATTTAAATGAATATTTTACACAATAGTTTCAATGCTATGTTGAGGAAAAAATAAATTTTATATTAGCAGACACATATAAATATAATTCCTATAATGTTATAATAAGAAAGTATATAAATGTGAACTGATGTTTTCAAATATAATAAATAATTAATGAAATTATTTAAATGTAAAAAATGTTACTTATTATATTTAAAATAAATTTATACAATATAAATATATGAAAAAAGTCATTTAAACATTAAATTATTTACTATAAATTCCATATATATTTTTTAATTTAAACATAATTATGAATTTAATAAAATATATTTGATAAAACCATTTTAATTAATAATTATTATTCATAAAATTTAATTATATTTTTTGTTCAAAAAAATATATGTTAAAATAAAAACTACATAGGAGAAAAATATGTGCATAAATGATTGATTTTAATTAAAAATAAATAAAATAAATTCATTTAACATTTTTATATATAATTTTTAAAGAAAATTTCAAGAAATATTCACATTCAATCTAGGATGTTACAATCTACTAACATAAAGAAATTACATCCACACAATTTTACTAATTTATAAACACTGATTAATGCATATGACTATATTAATGAACCATATTACTAAATGAGAATATTAACTTAGACATTGTCGATGATGTGGACACATCATAAATACATTGAAAATGTTAATCATGTACATCCATACTAGTTATACATAACCCAGTATTTTAGGGATTATGGTTATCAATCTAGGTAGTCACACACAAATTTTCTATATTCATAATTCCCTAAATCAACCAAACCAGTATTTGATAACAAATGAGGCACCATACATTCTCAATTCTGGATCTGGTGTTAAATATATATACTTTTTCACATATCAAAATAAATATAACTCATATGAAAGATCAAAAGATCATTTTATTTAGGAAATAGTTAAATTTACATCTTCAAACTCTCATTACAAGGTAAATTTACACTAAAAAATATCTACACACATCTATATATCTTATAAATATCCCTTAATATATATTTATTGGGAAATGGTGAATCATATAAAATGGTGATATCAAACTCTCTATTGTTAGTAAAACATTAATAGTTAGACATAGTTGATAAGATAATTTGATACATGATATTGATAGATATGACACAATTAAAACATGCATTTAGAGGTATAATTGATGTCATATAAATGGGATGATAATATATAATAAAATGGATACCTGAAATAAAGAAAATAATTTAAAAATTAATTAAATTATAACAATGTAGAAAATATATAAAACATTAAATCATAAGAATAAATCAAGAATCATTGATAATACCATCATCACATGGCATTTATAGTTTCATATAACATGGAATTATGCTACAAAAAACAATATATTCATAAGAACACCACCAAAGTTCATCACAAAGGTTTCATAAAACTAATTATCACGGTTTTTCACTAAGGTATTATAAATGATTAACAATAACTATTTCTAAGGCATCATAAACATGTCATCATTAAAGATTTATTATTTACCCAATGTATCAAAATATTATATAGTTATACCCTTTTTATTCCCTAATTTATTTGTTCTATATAGATAAATATATACATAATTCAATCAATAATAAAAACATGATAAACATTTATAAATTAAATAAGTATCCAATGAAGTTTAATATATATCTTGATAAATAACTGAAAAATTTATATAATGAACTTAGAGGTATTCACACCATAAGTATTAATCATATACGGTTAATTAAATCATTTTCCTTAGTCAATTGATGTATGGTTATCTAGGTGAACACCATTCAAATTGAAGAGGATTGCATAGGTATTCATAGAGTAATGAAATTGAAAGGAAAAATATGTTTATAAATATATCATGATATGGAAAGATAAAGGTAGTGAAAAATATTTTCTCATAATGATATTTCATTTCCACAACACCAAATTTAAATATGAATATTTAAAAGAAGTATTATAATAAATCTGATATTAAATGAAGAGTGATAGAAAACAAAATAATACGATGCATGATAAGTGGGAAAGATCATTTTTGAAAAAAAAATTAAAATATATACTATAAATCATTAAGGGAGTATTGGAGATAAAATATTAATTATTTTGAATTTAAGATAATTATATAAAGACTATACAAATTTAATTTGATTTATCAAAGAGAATACATGGAATAACAGAATAATACTTGAAAATAAACCCTAATTAGGAGTCACGACTCAAATCGTATATCCTCAAATTCATTGAAAATTTATTTTTTATCAATTATATATTTACTTAAAAAAATTCATGTTCATTTACTTATTACAAATACATTATATCCCTTTATCATGTTTTATTAATTTACTAAATTAATACTATTTACATTAGTTGTTTTGAGGTTATTCAATTTATAATCTTATAAACTAATTAAGTATATTATAAATAGAAAAACATAATTTTAAAATAGTTGAATAATATATAGAAGTTTAAATGTATATTTTTTAAAATATTAAATAATTTAAATATTTTAATAAATTAAAAAAATAATCATTCAATCAATCTTCCCTGATTTACTTGATTGAATCTGTTTAAAATGATTATGTCTATTTTCTTTAGATATCATTTATATAAAAAATATTTAACTATAAAAGAATCATACAAATGAAATTAATTTTATAATAATATCTAAATTAAATCACAAAATCATTTTTAAATAAATTCAATGAAATGAAAAGGCTTACTAAAATGTTATCATTCACGAATAAAACATATAATTACCATGGTGAAAGATGATTCTCAAAATGTTGTAAAATAAAGAATATAACCAATATATATTTGTGTTTTTATAAAAATAATTATATTAAAATTATTATAATATTTTGGTTTTACTTTTAAGATTAATTATATTTTTGGAAAATGTAAGATTGAAACTGCAAAAAAGGCAGTTTTTGAAAAAACCCACATTTTGATGTTGTAATGTATTTTTAAAATAGTTTATTATGAAGGAATTGGTAATATATCATTAATAAATTATTAAAAGTATGATAATAAAATTAAAATAAAATCATGGTTGAATATTAATTTTTTACATAAAGAGGATTATAATAAAGGAATCCTATGGAGAAGATAAAAATAGATAATTAAGAAAAACATTATTTTGACATAGTGTTGAGTTAAAAAAGAATATCAACAGGAAAAAGTCATTGGGATTAATAGTTTTAAATTATAAGAGATCAAAGAAATTATAAATATTTTTCCCATAGAAATAAATATTTTTATTATAATAATATATTGAAATCTTTCATTATGGTTCAAAAATAGCATCGAAATCATTCAAAGAGTATCACATGGGAGTGAAAAAACTAGTTGCTTAGTTTGGCCCACTTATTGTTCAACATGTAAACATTTAGTTAATAACCAATCCTCCATTTTTGGGGTTGTTACACTATGTAATTTTTATCCCATAACTTTTATCCACTTGTTTGTATTCTTCCCTGCACGTCGTTTCTAAGAATTATTACACATTTTTTTCTTTACTAAAATTTTAAGATGTTTTAAAAAATGGGAATGTTTTAGAATTAAAATGGATTAAGAAGGTGTTTTAATGGTTATATAGCATTAATAAAATCATAATTATTTTATTTAAATTATGCATAAAAACATTTCATATTGAAATGAAAATAAATTGGAAATAATAACACAATCAATGAAAGAGAAGAAACCATGAACCCGTACGTTGGAAAAATAACGGCTTTAATAAAGGCTATAATGAGAGGTGATAAGTAATATTTAATCAAAAATATATCAAAAGGAATAAGATAATGTTTAATTAAAACCATGGTAGTATATGTAATATAATTTAAATGATATAATAACAAACAAATTTCAATTGAAAAAAAAGAATAGGATCATAGACCCTTACCTTGAGTACTAAATCTTGAGTTTTTATGGGTGAATATTTAAAATAATTAGGGAATCTAAAAAGGTATTAATCAGATACTAAGAGAGAGTGTGATGTTATATTGAGTTTTGGAGTGAAATAAATAGAGTAGAAAGGTGACTATTTATAGATCAATTAAGAGAATTTTTCATTATTTTGTAAAAACAACCATTAAAATTCTATGTTTTGGAAAATAGTTTTGATGGGACACCAAAGGTTTTGGATCTTATTTTATTAAATAAAGAACATGTTTTTTGAGATATTTAAATTTTATAATTTAATTAAATTTATATATTAATTTTACAAAAAATTATATTTTATTAATTATAAATTCCCTTTATTTGGAAATGTTCTTTCTAGACTTTTAAAACTATTTATAGTTTTTTAAAATTATTTTATTACTTATATAATAACTAAATGATTATATAAAAAAATTTAATTCATGAAAATCAAAATATACATCCTTAAAACATTATTACATAATTTTGAAATTTAAATATATGTATAAAACACAAAACTATATTTTTACTATTCATTACCAAATAATGAATTTTAGAAAATTTAATAAATTTCACCCTAATCTAATTATAATACGATTTTTTAATAAATTTGGAATTTTTCTTCAAATTTAAATTCTAATTATTATATATTTACATTTAAATTAATATTACATAAAAATAATATATTTAGAATAAAAATTATTTTTTTAATGTGTGATTACATTTATGTTTCTATTTATTCGATAATAATTTTTTGGATGAAAATGAATTATTTACACATTTGAAAATTTAGAAAATTTTCATAAAATTCATCTTCTAATAATTGGTTGTTTATTAGTTAGTTAAATGGTTATGAAAATAGCTCTGATTAAATGAAAATTTTTCTTTATAGATGCTATGTTAAGAAAAAGAAAATAATTATTTTACACTAACTACATTATATAAATATAAGGTCTATAATGTTATAATAAAAGTCTATAAAAAGGGATATTATGTTTTGAAATTTTGTAAATTATTCATAACATCATTTCAATAAAAATCATGTTACTAATTATATTAAAATAAAATTTCAACGGTATAAAAATATAAAAATTGTTATTTGAACACAAATAAATTACTATAAATTCTATATAAAATATTATTTTAGTGTAATTAAAAATTTTAATATAATAACTAATTTTATAAAAAGGTTTAAAAAAATAATTATTCTTCATAAAATTTAATTAATTCTTTTTGAATAAAATATATTGAATAAATTAAACTACTTAGGTGAAAAATATATGTATAAATGTTTTGTTTTTAGAAAATATAATTAATGAACTTAATTTTACATTTTCATATATAATTTAAGAATGAAAATTTATAAAAAATATTCATTGTAAATATGGAATTTTATACACCTCTTCATCTAAATATTCTTACTATTGTTTCATATACTAAAATTGTGTACAAGATATAGTTATTATAATGTATTTTACCCTAGTTGTATTAAGAGATATACTCTCTTGTTTCTTACTCAACCACCTTACACACATAATGCTCATGTAAAATTCTCCTCCACCCACGGATTTCAAGTTCACCACATCACTGGCCCATTTAACACCCAAGATAGAAATTAATTACTATTCCTTATATACAATGTATCCTATGTGTAAGAGTTCCCCCAAACACACCTCATTATTCTCTTCACTACTATATGGTGATTCTTACTGGGATTTATTTTGAACTAGGAAACCAAGATGGTAGCATAAGATATGTCTGGCCAAGTTTTTACCATGTAAAAAAAACACCCCACAATTCTCCAATATTTCATAGGATCTCATGAATTTACATTATCTAGATTCCCATGTTTGGATCCTACTATAATTGGTATTGACATAATTATTAAATAATGCATGTAAACTTTCATCAATATATCTATTACATATTAATCCCTTGAGATAAAAGTGTATCAATACTTTTGAATCACTTAGAATAAAATGATTAATTGACCTTACTAATAATTGAAAATTTAAATTATTAACTCACCATATTAGAAAATTCAACCACTAATATCTATTAGCTACTGCCAATTATTTTTATAATACACGTAAACTAGTAGCATAAAATTTTCTTACATGGATTTATTAACATAAAGGATGTGATCAACATCATAAAATTTTAAATTTAAATAATTCATATATGAATATAGTAGAAGATACAAAGTATTTCTTGAATTATTTAGACCATAAAATGTGTTATTCAATGTATACATTGTTTTTTCATCAGTTTGAATCCATAATTCCACTGGATGCACAATATATAATTCCTTATTTTAAAAATCAATCAGAATTATGATTTTATATTCATTTCAAAATTACACTACCAATAAGAGTATAATTGAAATTTGACAAGCTACTGGTGAAAAGGTTTCTTCATTATCGACACTTTCAGTTTGATAATACCCTTTGCATCCAATCCAAGCCTTATTTCATAACAAAATACCATGTTCATCAATTTTTTTTCGAAGAACCAATTTTTTCAAATTATGTTGTAGTTATTGGGTCACTCAAAAAGTTAACATAAATCATTTTTTTTTTCAATCTAGTACATTCCATTGATCATTTATCTTACTAATGATTCATCATTTATATCTTCTTCAAATGTTGTTGGCTCTACAATTGATATTAAAGAAACATACTCTACCATCCCCATTCCCTACATCTGAGTTGCTGAAACTTTATCACTAATTATATTCGTTGTATCAAATTACATCATAATATTTATTCATAAAGGTTAAATATTAATATTTTTATTATTTTCTTACTTCTATGAAAATGTTTTATAATCCTCAAATTTTAAATGGATTTTTTACAATATCATATTTCAAAATAGCTTCATTATCTTCTTCAGAGACTTTATCCTGGTTAACATCCCCAAAATTATTCACTTATCACAATTATATTACATTGAATTCATTTAATTATATATTATTTATTCATGTTTTATTGAATCATTTATTCTATTTAGTCTTTTATAATTATCCTAGGAACAATCCTCCATCTGCTACATCACAGTATTTTCATTAATTGACTTTTTTATTTTGAATGTGGCACCTACTTGAAAACACATGGAAGTGATTTAGTGATGGATTTATTATTTTACATATCTCATAGAGAGTTCATTCTTATCCATGGATTAGAAATTTATTTTTTGAGTGCTAAGTGGAACATAAACTCTCTCAATCTAATAATGACAAGAGACAAAATTTTCTACAAGTTGTATGTTAGCGATATTTTTCACCAATCAATTTCACTATTCAAAATATTGGTTTTACTTCCAGGTTTACAATAATTATACCTTATATTTTTTGTCATGGTTATAAAAAATAGTATTTTTTTCATCAACAGATGAGTAATCCACTAAATTACTTAATCAATTATTTTAAATTATGCAGGTAGTTTCTTTTTCCACTCCCATATAATGCCTCTTCAATCACTACATAACCTAATTATTTCTATACATAAAAATAACACAATATATTATACTATAGTCATCAAAAAAGTGAATAAGGTATGATTCTACAAGTGTTATACAATGAATTATTTATCCTCAAATTCTAGTGTACACTAGATCATGAAGATTGAATTTTAGCTTCTTATTTCATAAATAAGTGTTAAGAACCATATTCTTATAGATACATAGACCACACTTCCCCTCTCGTACACACTTCAAGTTGGATATGTCATGTACATATTTAATATTGGAAATATTTTCTATAATTTTCTAGTGAATATATCTAAGCCTCCAATGCCTGTAATTATTATCTTCCTCTATTCCAAATAAACACATGTTCTCCTTAAAATCAACATGGTAAAGGAAAATAACTAATCTCAAAAACATCAAGAGGGAATTTAAAAAATTAATTATGATAAAGAATAAATTCTGATTAAAGGTGAACACAATATTAGAGTAACAACACAGAATCATGATTAAGGAATTGTCTCAATATATCCATAATAAGTACTTCAATGCTCTTGTGTTTATCTCACTCTATGATAATATTTACAGTTTTTTATTTTTAAATAACCATTATTTAAAAAATTGTACCATTGAATCTTTAATTTATATTTTTAATGATATTTATTTATCCAGTAATATGGGATGAACTCCCACTATTGAGTTTCCATGAACTATTTTTTTCTTTGATTGATAATTTGTTTGTGTTTCTCTTTTTATCTTATTATTTCCCTTCTATAAGAGACCCACTCGGTTTGAGACAAGGGATCTAATATCCTTTATTTCTCTAGAACATGAAGTGTAAACATTTTTATATTATCCCTTTAATAGAAAATATTTATTACCCAGTAGAATCTAGTTTAGTTTCTTAACTTATATCTTTATATATCTCTAATCAAAACTTGAAATTCTTAAATATTATTTTAGGATTTTATTTGATTTTAAAATTTAATTTTAGTTAATTTAAAATAAATGGATTAAAATTTATAAAAATGTGGACATGAAATTAAAATGATTTTTTTAATATTTTTTAATTATTTTTATCATTCACATAATTAATTTAAAAGTTATATAGTGGTTTTTGGATTTTGTGTTTAATTATTAATAGGATTTTAATTATTAATTTACACTATTACTAATCTATCCCATAATAAATAATACAAATATGACATTTGGATTGTGTTTCCATGAGTTGTAGGTCTATAGTTGGAAATTAGATAAGTGTTGAACAATGTAAGAGTTATGCACTGGGATGTGTGTGAGTTACCTAAATGGGTTTCACCAACATTAGATTATTGAAGATGAGTGCATGATTCCTTAATATAAATTTACGAGTCATCAAACAGGTTGAGTATGATTCTTCTATTTGGTACTAGATTATGTACATGTCACCTACAACCAATGAACATGTCATGGAGGTAGTGTATGATTCATTTACTAGGATGTTTATGAGTCTCCCACACATGAGTTCTCTATGTACGAGTCATTCCTTGAAATGTATAATAGTTTCCTACATGCAAGTCTCCATCTTAAAACTAGACTATGTATATGTAATCTCTATATACACGATCCTCTATTTTGATTTTTTTTCAAAGAAAGTTGGAAAACTTTTCAAATTGATTATATAATTATGGGATGTCTTAAAATTTATCTAAATTTCCCTGGTCTACCAAAATTAGGAAATAATTTTTACAACTTTCTATACATAAATCATTCATTAAGATACACAAGGATAAGATATTATGAACGAAATTCAAGGTGCAGAATATTCAAAGAGAGACTCTTAATGGAATCCATACACTAAAATGAGGCATATGTAATTAATTTGAGGAAATTGGATCCAAAAACATAAATATAAAGGATTATGGAGGTGTTGAAATCAATAAAGGGAGAAAGTGATTTCCATAATTAAAAAATATGAGATTATAAATCCCATGAAGAATCCCAATCATTATACTATTTATATAAACCAAATGAGACTCACTATTTATAGGAGTTGGGTGCTATAAAATTGAATTAGTCAAGAAAGATTGTATAGTTACTTTTGGAATTTATCTTATTTATTTCTCTTACTATGAATTATTTTTAGTGACAAAACATGAGACCAATAGTAGTTGAGGAAAAGGGATTATATCCAACATTGTCAATGAATCCTTCTCTTAACTGATATTTTCTTTTCTTCTTGACCTTGAAAAAAATAATTTCATTTTATTAGAAATAAAAGTTAGTCATTATTTTACTATTTTAAATACTTAATTCCCTTATTCTTGGGTTTAAAACCTAGAGAACCTAAATATTCTCTACTACCCATAGAATACAGGGTAGTATGTTGATTTGTGAGTCACTGGAGTTAACTAATACCAATAATTTTATAGAATAGGGGATGAAATGATTATTCAATACTCTATCCAAGCCAACCACTTCAGGTTACAATGATCATTAAAAGTTTAGTCTGATTGGAGGAAGAGATACATTGGGCTAAATAAAATTATGATTAAATAGGTAAGTTAGGGTAATATCTGAGGCCAGACCACTAATTTTAAAATATACATCAAAAAACAACCTTATTACCCTTATAAAAATTATCAATACACACTAAACTAAATAAAGAAAACACTAAAATAATTTCTTCTATATGGAGACAACTTGAGTCTCATTATTAACTATTTGTTTCTTAGGTTCAAAATTGTTTTTTGTGAGACTCTCAATAGTCGCAACAACAAACTGGAACCATTATTGGGGAGGTAGATCAATGTGATTGTTTACCTCTATTTTTTGGGTTTTTATTGAGAATTATTCTATAAATGATCAAATATAGTTATTAAAACTTATTTAGTTTTGATAAAAAAGTTTAAAATGTTTTAATGGATAGGTTTTTAGATGTTTGAATCAGAAAGAAATTGGAGAGGGAATCATTCATAGTCCCATTAATATACTCTCTATTAAATTATCCTTCTTCTAATATAGACACCCTAGGATGTGAAAAAATTGAAGATAATATGTCTTAAATGAACATATCATTAAGATATTTTTATGAACGTAAGTTCAATAATAATTATCGGCTTTAACACAAAAATAAAAAATATGACTTTGAGTTAAACATTGAAATGATCTAATTGTTGTCCATGATTTATGGATTGGTAGGAGTGGACCGGATTTGAAACATTAAGGAGTTTTAGAAATTATTTAGTAACTTCAATCCTAGTGGAGTTATATATGTTAAGATTAGGTAAATATTTTTTCCCTTCTCACTAGATTTATTAACAAAGGAGTTGATGCATAATGTTTATCCTAGAGAAGTCAACACTTAGGATGAACACTAGAGGTCCTTCCTCCAAAAGTTGTCCAATTCTTTAGGGAGTACCCATACATGGGTGGTCGTTTATGGAATCAATAAATCATATAGAATAACTCTATATGAGGTAATGGATTGATTTAAAATACTAACATCATCCTTCCCACACCAACCATTTAAGGACCATAATTTCTTGGTGTTCCTTTACAAAGGAATACTTTTCATGAACCAAACCTGCTAAACCTTTATATAAGGAAGCCAAGATGACTCATGATATAACTTAAGGCTATCTATAATCCTTATGTGTTGAAAAAAAGATTCTTGGGAATCAAAACATAGTAATTTGGGATTATTTTTCCTAACAAATGAATAAAATGCATAAGATTCCCCTGGGATGACTGAAATTGCTAACTTTTACGTTAGAGTTCCACGCACAAAAATTTAACTTGTACAAAAACTAAAAAAATTAAAATAGGGAATATGAAAAATAAACACATAATGAATTATAAATAAGTACAATTAAAAACAAGATCCAAATATAGGATTCTAAACTTGCTGGTACAATGGCTTGGAAAAATAAAAATCCAAAATACCCAACGTCATATATATGAGACCTCTAAGGTCACTATCCATCCATAGAATGAACCCACTTCAAGAGAGAACAATAATCATGACCTTAACATGAAAAATATGTCATGTATATAGAGAAAAGTGTCTCAATTAGGGGTTTAGCATAAATAGATCAACATTTAAACATCAAAGTTTCGATACATTCCCTTTCAAAAAATAGACAACAAATACTAGTTCAAAAAATAAAATTAGAAAGTAGGTTTTTATATTTTTGAATAAAAAAACATTGAATTTACATTTAAAACAATATTTTAAACTTAAACATGTTTTTAGATAGGCATTTAATGTTTACACAGACCATTCCTTCAAAAACTCAATTTTTTAGACATCCCTTTTTATTTTAAATAAAACACACAAATCATACATAGTCAACTAAACATGAATAAAAATTGAAATATCACTAAATAAGTAAACATATTTAATAAAATCAAGAAAAAAGTAAAATAATGAAATTGGGGAAAAATGAAAAAGAAACATATGGAATTGGAGAAATAATAAAACCAAATGAAATTAGTAGAAAAGGATAAAAAATAAATTAACATGGGAAATTCCTAAAAATCCTCTTGTGATACACTATATTTACCTGGGTTGGAATCATATATTGGTATATTTGATGAACCTAAGTCTATACCCACTAAAATTCTCAAAACCGTCCTCACCATTAGCTCACCTCCTATGGTATTTGATACCATAAGAGATCACATTTTACAAATCATAACTAGATAGTAAAATCTTTGATCCCTAAATTTTTTCCTAGGATCTCATGATGATAATAATGTTGGGGGAAGATGTAGAACTTAAATAAAACATAAAAAAAGAACTCTATTAATCTAAATAAATTTCTAATCTCATCACCCCACACCCAAACTTGTGAACATTTTCCAAAAAATAAAAGGTTTCTATAATGGTACACAAATTTCAAATAGACCATTTAAGGTTACCAACCGAGCCATATCATTTAAAACTAATTATGATTTTGAAACAAATTTTTATTTTATAAATTATTATGAAAAACCTAAATTGGTCATTAAACCACTTTCTCAAACTTCCAAATAGTTCTAAAAAATTCTGTAGGTAACATACATATTAAAACCTCTGTTTAAAAGTCATATAGAAGTTAAAAAACCATTTCAAGAAACCAAATTTTATTTTAGGAAATGGATTTATGAAGTTTCTATATATATATACATGTACAAATATATATGTACACAAACAAATAAATATTGATATTTATATATCACCCATATATATAATAATAATTCAAAAAGATTATAAATGATAAAATAGAGAGGAATGATTCATACCATCTTCCAGAAATATATGTATTCCCAAATGAACCCATAAATCTAGAAAAGAGAAAATAAATAAATGAATTCATAATTCAATTGTACACACCAAACCATATAAATTAATTCAAGTACAAACATAAATTGAAACACTAAACACCCTTTAAAAAACATAATTTAGGAATTCTAGAAAACACAAAATATTCATATAATATTGACCTATAATCCAACACATTGAATCCTAGGAAAATAAAATTTTCAAATAATATTTAACACCCAAATATTTATAATGTAATTTATGAATCCCATAACATAATCAATTTAATAAAATAAAAAAGGTAGAAAATCCATGTATTTTATGGTGTGTAATTGAAAAGAAATATATGGAAATTCCTACATAAATAGTGTGAATAAGAAATATAATGTTTTAATATGGGAGAAACAATGCCTAAGGAACAGAAAAAACAACCTAACATAAAAATAAACCGTACAAATGATGTAACCATCAGCCTAAGGTTTATCCAAATAGGAAATAATCCAAGAAAGAAAATAACAAAAAGGGTAAAAGAAGAAAAGAGAAATAATAAGGTATTACCAAAATATAATCCACCAAAAGTTGAAGGAGAAGTTATCAAAATCCATGTGGATGAAAAGGGAAGGGTTTTTTGGAGTCAGTTATTTTTGTCATAATCGCGTGGGAAATAGGGGAGATCATGTTGTATTTTATTTTTATGAGGATAGTATATTGAATTTATGTTTTATAAAAATAAAAAATATTGTATGATTAGGTTTCATGGTTTAAAAAATATTACACTAATAATGCACCCTCTACTAGAAAGGAAAAAAATCCCTTGCATGGTTAAGAAAAATGTTTTGAAAATCATTTACCCCACCATTATTTTTTTAATTTAAGATAACAAATTATTTTTATATGGTTTTCATGATAGTGCACAATCCCTATGAATTTTCCAAGACACACAAAACTACCACATAGTTTAACCTACGTTTCTCATAGTTTGGACTCAATAGTGAATTTACTATAATGAATTAGACACAAAATAATGAATTAAAATAAAAAAATATAGAGTATTTACATTTCCTATTGAAAACCATGACCACTAATAGTGAGAGAGGTAAAAAACTACCTAAAACTAAAAAAATAAAAAATTCCATTGAGAATTAATCACAGAAATAAATAAAAAGATCAATAAACAAAAAAAATAAATTATAAAGGGAAATTAATTTGGGTTTTTAGTAAAACACCCCACCATAAAACTTCTTGACCCTATAAAATAACTAAATTTAAGGTTCATCTAAGGAAAAGGGATCTCATATGGGAATATAATGTTCTAAATGATTATATCCAAACCGAACCAAAACTAAGGATATCTACAAGAAAAAGAACACCTATTCTCTCAAAAATAAAATATTATGAGTTTGAGGGAGAACTATAATTTTTAGGCCAAAATGGGTATCACATACATTTAAGTATTCTACTAAAATGGTGGTTAAAAAAAACAACCCCCTTGAAAAAGTAACTAAAACAATGATACAAAATATCCATCAACAAACTTAAATATATCAACCTACTAATAAAAAATCCATAATTTCAATAAGAAACCCATTTCAAAAAATGGGATGAATATATCAAATCACCCAAATCACAAGTCACCAATTAAGTATAAAAAATAAAGAAGAAAAATAAAGAAATATAAAAAATGATACTAAAATTTGCCTTAAATGAATGAATGAGAGTGTTACTGAGACTTATGAGTCAAAATGGAAATTTTATTTTTCTTATACTGAGAACCTAGCATAATTATTTTTTTAATATTTCCATAATTATTACACTGAGTGTAGAGAATTAGATAACAAAGGCAATAAGGATTGGAATTCCCAAACTGACCACATTGGAATCACTTAAGAAACCACTTCCTTCTAAAATAGGAACCTATAGAATATAGAGACTCCTCAAAAATATTTTCCTTAGGTTTCCACACCCAAACAAATGGGTGACATTCATTTTCACCTAAAAAAAAGTAGGTATTTTACTCATGATGTGATACCCTATGAAAACTATCTCAATAAAAACCTTATTGACCTCTAGTTTTTAAAATTATGATACCCTAGATGATAGAGCTAGATCAATTATATTTGGGAAAATACCCTTTACAAAGAGACAATCATTTAAGGAATATATAGACATCATATATACGAAAAATGGAACCATCTCACTAATGTGTTCAAAAAACTTCATCAATATCCATTGACCATATTGAACACCCATGAGCTCCACCATATTTTCACCTTCAAGATATGAAGAACATAGATTTATTTGAAAGGGGTCCTAAAGAACCCCCAAATCATCCCATATTAAAACATGGATGTAATAATAAAATTTCAATGATCTAGACCAAATACCACAAATAAAACTAAGACAGATCTCAACCTCAAGGATTATAGAGTTCCCAAGGGCCTGACGATCCTTTGAAGATTCTATAGCAATGCTACAACCTTTAATGAATCTCATTCAAAATGAAATAAGGGTAGGCACTGAAAATATCCCAACTCCATAACTCCAAATGTATTCTTGGTAGTGTTATCCACTAGAATATACATCTAATGATCCTTTGGGACCCTTCTAGGAAGCACACTATAAACAATATGAAAACATAAAAACCTATCAAGAACATAGAAACATAAATGTCAACCCATAAAAAAAATTAGAGTAAGACTAGAAAAATAGAATTATATCACCACTCAACAAAATCATTGCATTAAAAAAATTTAAAACTCATTGTCTTAATTTATTCATTCTAATTTAAAATTCTATAAATAAATTTAGACCTAATTTTATAATTTTGAAAAACCTGATAAAAATATCAAAATTTTAATTTCCTTTAAAACACAAAATTAATCACAAATACATTTTTATAATTTTTTAAAAACCAAATTATGCTTCATTAAAACCAACCCAATCTAATGAAAACTCATTTAAATAAAATAAAATAATTAACTGATTCATAGTTGTTCTGTATAACTTGTCCACATGGTTTAGTAGACCATGTGGCAACTGTAAAACCACCTATTGATGTCATTTCAAAATATTCCCCTAGGCTCTACATGGTTTTCTAGGCCCTTTGAGCTCATTGTATGATTATAGTTCAACCGTCATTTTCATTCATAAAATTTCATAAATCCATAATAAAATACAAAATAACAGATTTCACAATCTCGGAATGAAAACACAATAATCCATGGAAACTCTAGGCTCCAAAAAAATAAGATCTTATCCCACTCTCCCCACACCCACATATCAAGTTATTATAGTCCTTATCTAATATAAAATCTACCCAAAATTGAAAATGGAAGATTTGATACAATTTTCTCATAATCGTTCCCAGGTAATTCCTTAAACCGGGAACCCAATATGGACTAAAACATACCCAAGGGACATCAAAATATCCTGATTGTCTATTTAATACCATATTATTCATCAATACATAATCATTGGGGATTATTTCACACAATAAATAATTTAAAATTATGGGATTATACCAGGAATATTGATATTGAAAAATTATACATCAATGTTCTAAATAAATAAATTTAACTAGAAATAAAAATATATCAAACAAAAACCAGATGTAGATTCAGAAGTACAATCAATCTGATTAAAAATTTGGATAAAAAAAATTACATCATCATCTTGTGACCTCTGAGGACACTAACCATTTATTTAACTAACCTTATTCAAGAGAAACTATGAACCAGAACTTTAACTTAGAAAATTTCTTAGGTAAACCTATTTTGAATTGTATAAGTAGGGTGTGAGCATAAAAATATCATTAGGTAAATGAAATAGAATCCATAAATTTCTTTTTCCAAAATGGATATTAAATACTACTTTGATAGTACAATTAAAAATTAGGGTTTCAAAATTTTTAAGAAAAAATCATGATATTTCCATGAAATCAAACCTATTAAAATAAACGTGTTTTTATAAAAGAATTTAATTTTTTATTAAACCATTACTTACAAATAAAACTTTTAAAGAAATCTATTTTTATTTTAAATAAAACACACAACACTCACTATAGTATTTAAAAATAGATAACAAGAGAGACATCACATTATAGTTTTAGAATCATGTTTCTTCATAGTCTATAAACTTAATTCAATAACCAACTAGATACTCTCAACTTGTCTTAGAAGGGGAATAACATCTAGGGATTTTGACACCATAGGGTATCTAGTCAGTCTCATAAATAATATATAGTAATATATCTTAACTCACACAAATATGACTAGGATCCCATAGAAATAATAAATGTTGGAAATGAGGTAGACCTCACATAAATCATATAACATAAGAATCCACTTAAGATAAATAAATTTCTCATCTCATCATCCCACACACATATATATTAACACAATATTAATAATATAAGGATTTGTTAAAGATGAAAAAATTTCAAATAAATCATTTAATGTTGCAAACTGGGTCTTAACATTTAAAAAATTGTTTAAATTTTACAATTTTTATATCAATTTTATTAAATAAACCAATGTTAGAATCAAGACACTTTTCAAAAGTTCCAAATAATACAAAAGCATGTTAAGGTAACACAAAATTTTAAATTCGAATTTAAAAAGAATAGGTAAGTCAATAATCTTTTTCAATAAACAACATTTTATTTTAATAATTTTATTCTATAAAATTTCCATATATATGAATGTACACATCTATATGTACACATACATTCACATATATAAATGTATATATCACCCATATATATATATAAATAGTAATAATTAATTCCATGGATAAAATATATATACACAAGTCAAACCATTTTAAAAATGTATAATAAATCTTTAGGGAAGAAAAAATTCCATAAAAGATGGAATAAACCAATAAATTCTCAATTAAACCACACAAAAAAATCATAAAAAATAATTTAATTCCAAACATAATATTAAAAGAAAAAGTACCACAAAAAATAAAATTTATGCAATTTCACATACACCATGTATATATATATGTTTAACATATAAATAAAAACATTGAAACCATTTAAAATAACCTTTGTAAATATACTTTAACTCATATATAATTATAAATTTGTATGTAAAGACAATAAAATAATATATTTAATCAAAAAAGAGATATTTCAAAATTCCTAGGAATTTTATAATGTGTAATGGAGAAGATATTGATAGAAACACCTACTAGAATGGTTTGTTGAGGAATAGAACCACTAGATATGGTAGAAACAAGGAAAACGAAAAAAATTTCACACCCTAACAATAAAAAAACACACATGATCCAAGCCTCACTCTAGGTTTTGACCAAGAATGTAATGCCCCGACCCCAGTTACCCAAATTCGGCGAATTATTACATAAAATTAGAATGATCAGAAGGGATCAAAATCCAAAAAGACCGATCAGTTTACTAGCCTTGGAAGTACTAGATACATTCATAAGTTATACATTACATTATAAAATGAAAAACAAAAAAAATTGTCTCCATTGACCACATTAATCTATTAGACTATCCCTGTAGGTCATTCATATTATAATTCTTTGCATCCTGGAAAAAATAAATTATAGAAAGGGGTGAGCTCGGATGCTCACTAAGGATAACAATATAATGGAAACTATCAAGAATAAGCATAAAAATTTAAGGCCATGTATAATACTAAAACACAAGCCTTTTAAACATAAACTTTATCATTGTTAGGAAATTATAAATCAAATAATTCCATTTATGTAATCACATGGATATTTTACTAGTTGAATAATCACATGTAATATAAATATCCAATTTCATAATGTTGGAATGAATAATTCCAGACTTCATAACCATATAATCAAGGCTGTATGTCAAAACTAAAAATAAGATTGTGTCAAGAACTTGTGCCAATACATAAGTATGTCTCATGAGACCTACCGATTCATCGAGGAGCTATAGTGGGATCCACCCATCACTTAATAAGTCCAATTCATTCTTCCTATGAAAAGGATTAAACATAAAAAACATTCGTATTAAAACATGAATAAGAAATGTCAATACATCATCCATAGACCATGAATGGTGTAAATATAACACATTCATAGTCAAACATATCACAAAACATTCAATACAATATGGAATATTTGTGTCATAATAATCATCCTCAAACAAGCATAAAATTCATTAAAGGATGTTGACATAGATGAAATATAAAATATTCGTAAAGAAATATATTTTTCTATTTTGAAATAATTTAAAATTTATATAATTATAAAAGAAAAAATTTATTTTGAAAACATTATTATAATATTCTATGGGAAGCATCGATGATGTTATAATGGTGGAAAATAGCCGCACCCACCGTATAAGTTAAAAAAAGACATTCTTACATTAATTTTGTTGAGAAGGTCATAACATACCTTGTTTGAAAAATGATGGAAATATTACTTTCAAAATATATGTGGTAAAATAAGGATATAAATGACTTTAACCCATGTTATAGTAAATATTAAAAATGTTTTAAATTAAATTTTTAAGAAAACACGGATATGGATGATAAAGATGTCCCAGTAGATACCTACGTATTAAAAACATCGGATAAGTAGAGAGATTGTAGAATTAACCCTTAAATTTTACTTTTCCTTAGTTGAGGATAGGTTAACCTCCTACATAATTATAAAATCATTGTTATTAAATTATAAAATAATCATATACATAAATATGATATCATATATGATCTTATAATATTTATTTATTAATAATATTTTAGTAATAATATCATTTCAGGTGTTAACTGATTCGTTTTCCTTTATATACTTGGTTACATAAGCCAGGTTTTCTATGGATATTATGTATTTGATTCATATACAGAATTATATTATGTTCATAAACATTATTTTTAATCATAAAATGAAAATTATTCTTGAATGATAACAATGGGGAATGAATCTCATCGGGTTCTTGGAGATGGTAATCCGTACGTACGCATGGGGGGAAATATCATTATATTGATGGTGAAATCATATGTAATTGGATGGTATATCATATATACATAATAATTAACATGATATATTTGTTATTTACATTAGTTATACTCATTATTATACCGATAAAAATAATTACGTGTTTGAATAACAAACTACACCACGACATGGAGACGGTAAGTCATACGTACGTATGTATGGTGACTTTGTCATTTATTGGATAGATAAAATAACGAATATATATTTACTATATTTATAATAAAATCAAATAATATATAAGGTTCAATATTTATTATATTGGTATGTAATCAAGAAAGAAAGAGGAAATGGAAGAAAAAAAGAACTTGACAGAGGTTGGTGAAATTATTACCTTTTTTCAGGTGTTTCCTTTTGAGTTGATCAAAAGGGCTCTTTAGATTGTTTTTCTAATCAAAGAAAGGCCTCTAGGTTTAAGGGAAGCTAGTTGAGAGGATATTTGGGAATGTATTGGATGATATAAATGGCATTGGAGGTCTGAAAAGAAGAGAAGGGGAAGTACTCTTTTATAAGATAGGTGAGGGTCACTTTAGGAAAAGCTTGAAATATTATTTTATAATAATATAATTTTAGGTTTTTAATGGCTTAGAAATGATTTATTTCTAGAAAAATGGGGGTAAGGGTCTAAAAAATCTCAACCAATAGGTTTTATACAGGTTTAGGTCACAATATTAACCTTATCCTTTTTATTTAACTCTTAGTTAAAAAGTTTGACATTTACCATGTCTCTTTGTATTTTTATATTATATGGTTAATAAACATACTATAATAAGCCAAGAGAACCCCATGTGGTTTATTATGAATATATATAACCTTATATATGTTCTTTGGCTGAATATTATTTTTTTAGGAACATTATATCAATTAATAATATAGTATTTGTTTTAAAAACTCAATTATGCCAATTGGGACACTATTTAGTATTTGGTTTTTTTTGAAATCCATGAAAACTTTATCACTTAGAATAAAATTTATTTGATCAACCCTAAAATGTCATATTAACCTTTAAAATTAGTTCAATTTATAATAATCCCCAATTTAAATTTATTGGGATATTTATAATATCAATTATTTTAGTATTTCATTATTACGGTAATTTCCGCATTATCATTGTGTCATAAATAAATTAAATTTTCTACTATCTAAAAATTATAAATAAAATACCATTATATTGGAAATAGTTTTATATTTCTAATTAATATTTATAGATGAATATATATTGTGTGTAACCCTATATTAAAACTGGATTAGTTATTAAACAATGAATTTAACTCCTTTAACTATTCTTTAAATAAAATAATAATAAATTTCCTAATATAATACAAGTGGACCAAATAGGATGCTATTTTATTCCTAAGAATGTTTTGGGTCAAATTAAATTTATCCAATTGAATTAGGACATGCGTTAGGGTAATTATAATATCATTTTTACCCGTAATTACTGTATTTACTTTTAACAGTGGTAAATAAAAGTGAAAAGATACTATTCACAAAAAATTATTTTCATCTTATTTAATTACATTTTACTTAATGATGTCAACTGTGTCTCTCGAATTTTCTAAATTCAACTCAAAAAAGTAGTAAAATTTAGTTTTATGAAAATTTACAAATCCTCCTATAAGGTGGGTAAAACACGGTAAAAAGATCAATAAAATTTTATATATTTAAACATATTATAAAATGAATAAAATGAATTATATTGAAATTATATAGGTATTATGTATCTATTTTGACCTAAATAAATTAAAATAAAATAACTAATTACCTAAATAAAAAGTCATTTTTAAACAATAAAGCCGTATTTTTCAGTATTCATCAAAAATTGAAAGTTTTCATAAAAATACCAAAAATTCACTCTAAGATAATTTCGATATTACAAATTAAAAAATGAAGACAATTTTGAAAAATAAAATTTATAAAATTTAAAAAAGTGGGTATTTCTATTCATAATATCTAGTTTTATTAGTCATGGTTTGTTAAAACTCCATGTTGCGTACAACGCAAGCTACTACATTATTCAACGGGAAAAGTACCGTGGAAGATTGGGGTGTTATATTCCCCCCTGTTTAAAACAATTTCATCCTTAAAATTTCTAAAATATTACTGCATAATAATATTTGGGTGGTACTTCATCATAAGTTCTTTGGGTTCCCATGTTGCCTCTTCTATATTATGGTTTCTCCATAGAACTTTTACAAGACGAGTCAGCCGATTTCTAAGCACTTGTTCTCTTGTATCATGAATTTTGATAGTATCTTCACAATAAGATAGATTAGGTTCTAGTTCAATTTTATCATAGGTGAGTACATGCATTGGGTCATGCATATATTTTCTCAACAGTGATACATTGAACACATCATGCACTTTGTAGAGACTTAGAGTCATTTCCAAAATATAATCCACAACTCCAATTTATTCTATAATTTCGAAAGGTATGATGTACTTGGGACTCAATTTACCCTTCTTACCAAAGAGTATAACACCCTTCTATGGAGATACCTTCAAGAAAGCATGATCTCCTACTTGAAATTCCAAATCCTTCCTCCTATTATCGGCATAGCTCTTTTTCCTACTTTTAGCTTCTTTGATGTGGGTTTGGATAATCTTCACCTTTTACATTGTTTCCTAAACAATTTCTAGGCCTTCACGTTTTCTTTCACCAACATCATCCCAACATGTTTGTGTGAGAAATCTCGTTCCATATAATGCTTCATATGGTGTCATCTAAATTCTTGAATGAAAGATATTGTTATAGGAAATTTATACTAGAGGTAAATATTGATCCCACATACCATGAAAGTCAAGTGGAAAAGATCACAACATGTCTTCTATGGTTTGAATAGTTCGTTCTGATTGTCCATCGGTTTGAGGGTGGTAGGCAGTGCTCAAATGAAGTTTAGTATCCAAGGTCTTCTGAAGTCTTTTCCAAAATCTTGATGTAAAATGGGGATCGTGATCAGAAACAATCGATAGGGGTACACCACGGAGACTTACAACTTCCTTAATATATAGTCTTACTAGAAGATCAAGTGATAAATCTTCTCTTATAATAAGAAAATGTGCTGACTTGGAAATATGATCAATAATGACCCTTATTGCATCATTCTTTCTAGGAGTCTTTGGTAGCCCCATGACAAATTCCATCATAATATTATCAATTTTCCACTCAGGTATAGGAAGAGGTTTCATGACTCCTCTAGGATGTGGCCTTCTATCTTTCACTTGTTGACAAACTATACATCTTGACACAAAATCAGAAATCCCCCTCTTCATGTTGTCCCACTAAAAATGTTTTTTCAAATCTCTATACATCTTGGTGATCCTAGGGTGTATAAAAATATTCTATCTATGAGAATCATCCAACAATTCCATTTTTAGATCAGTTATATCAGGAACACAAAGTCTCTTCCCAAATTTCAAATTCCATCTTCATATATAAAGTCACCCAATCTCCCATCATTTACAACATTAATCTTCTTTTGAAACTCATTATCATTTGTCTGAGAACTTATTATTTGTTATAGTAAATATGGTTTGGAAATAATTTTAAAAAGTATTCATGTTTCACCTTCCATGGTAATTCCCATATTTATCTTTACTAGATCCATGAAAATAGGATCCCTTTCAACTCTCATCTTGTTCAAAACTCTATGATACTTTCTACTCAAAGCATCTTCCACCTTACTTACCTTAATTTGGTGGTAGTGTATTTTGAAATCATAATACTTGAGTAGTTCAAGCTATCTCCTTTGCCTCATGTTGAGTTTTTATTGTGAGAAAATATACTTCAAACTCTTTTGATCAGTATAAATCTCACATTTTTTTCCATAGAGATAGTGTCTCTATATCATCCGAGAAATGATTATAGCCGCTAACACTAGATGATGAGTGGGATAGTTTTAATCATGAATTTTTAGCTGTCTTGATGCATAGGCAATAACTCTATCATTCCGCATAAGGAAAAATCTAAGTTCTTACTTTGAAGCATCACTATTAATAACAAACCCATTGTTCACTGATGGTAGAGTCAAGATAGGAGCATTGAATAATATTATCTTAAGTTCTTCAAAACATTCCTCCCACTCTTTTGTAAAAAAAAATTTAACCCCTTTACGCGTGAGCTTGGTTAATGGGTTAGCTAATTGAGTATAATTTTGGACGAAACATCGATAATAACCTGAAAACCCAATAAAACTATGTACCTCAGTTATAATCGTCGGTGCTGGCCATTCTAGGATTACCTTGGTATTTGAAGGATCAACAGAGATTCCATCCTTAGAGAAAATATGGCCCAGAAAATAAATCTCTTGAAGCCAAAATTCACACTTTCTTAACATCCCATATAATTCATTTCTTATGAGGGTTTTCAGAATAGTGCGCAAGTGATTTTCATGATCTTTGTAGCTTTTTGTGTATACCAAGAGATCATTAATAAATACCACTAAAAATTCATCAATATATTCCATGAAAACTCTATTAATTAAATCCACGAAGACCGAGGGACCATTAGTCAATTCAAAAGGCATTATTGTAAACTCGTAATGCTCGTACCTAGTTCGAAATGCTTTTTTTGTAATGTCTTCCTTCTTCACAGACAACTATTGATATCCAGATCTAAGGTCAATCATTGAAAAATATTGACATCCATGAAGTTGGTTGAAAAAATCATCAATACAAGGTAGGGTATACTTACTCTATATTGTTATAGCATTGATCTTCCTATATTCAATGCCCAACCTCATAGATCCATCTTTTTTCTTAACAAAAAGGACAGAGGATCCCCATGGAGAAACACTAGGGAGAATAAATCCCTTATTACTCAATTCCTCTAGTTGTTTCTTTTGTTCCACAAATTCCACAGTGTCTATTCTATAAGGGATCTTCGATACAGGCCTTGAACCATAAATTAAATCAATGGAAAACTCAATTTCTCATTCTGGAGGATGTCCAGGTAAATCCCCTGGAAACACATCAACACATTCTTGCACAATAGGTACATCCTCTATTAAAACATTCTTTTCCTCACCCATAATTATTTAATTCTCTTCCAGCCTAATAATTTAATTTAATAGAGCTACTAGGGGTGGATCTAGATAAGAATCATGTGGTGACATTTCCCCTCAAAAGATAAGTTACTCCTTATCATCATCGAGAATTGTAACCTCCTTCTTCTTATAATAAATTTTTACATCATGGTCTGAAATCCAATCCATTATAAGTATTATATCAAATTCAATCATGGTTATGATAATGAGATATGTAGATAAAGAAAATTTATATTCCTTAATGGGAACTAATTCACAAAACTTTGTTGTGATGATACTTCCCTTATGAGTTTTGATTGAAAAATCCCTTGTTATGTCAAATTGAAAATATCTAATTTTCTTAGAAAATTGGGAAGATATGAAACAATGTGATAATCCATAATCAAATAAAGCATTGTCTAAACTTGATTAAACCATTAAATTACATTCCCGCACATCTTTTAGAGCTTCATCCTCAGTAGTAGTGATCGCATGAGCTTGGACTTTCTCCCTTATACTTTTCTGAGGTAAGTTCCCTTGGAACTTATGACATTCATTTGCATAATATCTATTTTCTCAACAATTTTATCATTCAACATTGATAGCCTCTTTCTTTCCCTTACAATCACGAGTTTGGTGGCCTTTTTTACTACAGTTATAACGGAATCCCATTCCCTTCAGGAAAGTACCTGGGTGTTTCTTCCCACATTTACCGCATGATAGATATTAAACTTATACCTTCTTCTTCTTATTTCCATTTCTAGAGTGATCAAAAGATCTCTTCTTCTATTACTTTTCTTTAAAGTCACAAGATATAGAGAATTCCTTTTCTATATTAATAGCACATGAGACAATATCTTCATATGATGTGAAGGATTGGGAGACTAATGATCAATGGAGAAATGGTTTTAACTCATCAAATAATTGATCAGTCTTACTCCTTGGGTTACATATATAATCTGCTATATGCCTTGCTAAAATTGTAATGTTCACCTCATACATTGCGACATTCTCATCCTCCTTTTTCCTCAAACTTAGAAATTGTATTTTCATATCTACTTGATGGTCACAAGGAAAGTATTTTTCTAAGGAAATATCTTTAAAATTCCTCCATTCCATGTTCAATACTTATTCATCTTCTTTTGTGTTTTGAATTAATGAACACCATTGATCTGTATCTCCCATGAGGTGATAAACTGCCAGGAAAACTTTTTCCCTTTTTCTAATACCTAAAGCATGAAATATTTTCTCTGAGGAACTTATCTATTTCTCATCTATTAATGGATTTGTAATCCAATTTAATTTTTGTGGTTGTTGCCTCATGAAGCGGTCTAACGTTGATCCTCCATGTTGTGGATCAGGGTGCTTTATACAGGTAAGGTTATTATTCATAACACGAGTGAGTTGTCCCAATATGGTGATTAACTAATCAGAACCAATTGAATCATTGAGTCCACAGTAATTATCTTGAGTAGGATGGATATCCCTATATGGATTACATGCATTGATACAGTTTCCATTACTTCCACTAGGTACCATTTCTAAACAATAGCATACAATAGATTCGTTTAGGAATCACAATACATAATACCAAACTTGTAAAACACTTAACATAGATTGAACAATTTATGGATACAATGCATAATCATAAAAAAATTGTTTTATGTGGTATATACTAATAAATATTTCATAGTGGTTTGTAAAGAAAATTTCAATTATCCTAAGCATATCCTCCAGGAGTGTCCTAACCAAGAGTGAATCAAAGCCCATTATTGTGTACCAGGATACCCAAGGTCAAGCCTGAAACTCCTTGTCAGAGTATTCACTCCTAGCTACATCTGTGGCAGAGCCCCCTATACCTACCCATATCTAGATAGGGATGTATTTCTTGGAAAATTAAAAAAATCTCTATATTACCAAAATTCTAGGATGTTCTTCTATACCAATCCTCAAAGTCTATATTTGGGTAATGTTATCCAATCAAAGATTATCTAAATCTAGTTTACAAGGTTTTAAAAAACTTCATCTGATACCAACTATAATGCCCCGACCCCAGTTTCCCATTGTTAGTGCATTATTACATAATATTGGTATGATCAAATGGGATCAAAATCCCAAAATACCAATTAGTTCAGTAGCCTTGGAAGTATTAGATACATTCATATGTTTTACATTACATTATAAAATGAAACACAACAAAAAAATTGTCTTTATTGAACACATTCATCCCATATACTATCCCTATAGGTCAGTCATAATATAATTCTTCACATCCTGGAAAAAATAAAACATAGAAAGGGGTGAAATCCGATGCTCGGTAAGGATAACAATATAGCAAAACGTTCAAGAATAAGCATAAAAATTTATGTTAATGTATAAGACTAAAACACGAGCCATTTAAACATAAACATCATTATAATATGGAAAAGATAAATAAAATAATTCCATTTACTTATTCACATGGAAAATCTAGTAGTAGAATAATCACATGTAATATCAATAGCCAATTTTATAATGTTAGAATGCATAATTCCAGACTTCATAACCACATAGTCATGGACTTCTGCCAAGACTAGAGAAAAGATTTTGTCAAGACCTTGTTCCAAGATGCTTTTTTGTCTCATGAGACCTACCGATGCATCGAGAAGCTATAGCGGGCTCCACTTGTCACTTACTAAGTCCAATGCATTCCTCATATAAAAAGGTTTAAACATTTCATAAACAATCATATTAAAACTACCACAAGAAATGTAAACATTTTATCCATAAACCATGAATAGTGTAAAATTAACACATCCATAGTCAAACATATCACAAAACCTTAAATACAATATGGAAGATTTTTATAACAATAACCAACTTCAAATAAGCTTAAAATTCATCAAAGGATGTTGACATAGATGAAATCAAAACTTTATCTAGAGAAATATCTCTTTCTATTTTGCAATCATTTAAAAGTAATATAATTTTAAAAGAAAAAATTTATTTTGAAAATACATTTATAATATTTTATGGGATTCTTTGATGATTTTATAATGGTGTAAAATAGCTGCACCCTTCGTATAAATTAAAAAAAACATTCTTACCTTAATTTTGTCGAGAAGGTCATAAATTACTTTGTTTGAAAAATTATAGAAAGATTCCTTTAAAAAATATGTGGTCAAATAATTGTATAAATAACTTTAACCCAGAATCTAATAAATAGTAAAAATGTATTGAATTAAATTTTTAAGAAAACATGGATGTGGATGATAAAGAGGTCCTAGTAGATACTTACGGATTAACAACCTCAGATTAGTAAAGAGATTGTAGAATTAAACCTTACCTTGTATATTTCCTTAGTCGAGGGTAAGTTAACCTCCTTTAAAATAGTTAAATCATTGTTATTAAATTATACAAGAATCATATATATAAATATGATATCATATATGATCTTCTAATATTTCTTTGTTAAGAATAGTTTAGTTGTATCATCATTTCAGGTGTCTAATGATTTGTTTTCCTTTATTTGATTCGTTACATAAGCCATATTTGTTACGGATATGATATATTTGATTCATATATAGAATGATATTTTGTTAATAAAAATTATTTTTAATCATAAAATAAAAATTATTCTTGAATGATTATGATGGGGAATGAATCTCATCGCATTCGTGGAGACGGTAATCCGTACGTACGCACAAGCCACAATATCACTATATTGATGGTGAAATCATATGTAATTGAATAGTATATCAAATATACAGAATCATTAACATGTTATATTTATTATTTACATGTGTTATACTTAGTATTATACCCATCAAAATAATTAAGTTTTTGAATAACAAACTACACCATGACGCGGAGATGGTAAGGTGCACGTACGTACGTATGGTGACTTTATCATTTATAGGATGGATAGAATAAGGAATAGGGTTATACCATAGTTATAATAAAATAAAAGTATGTAGGAAGTACTGAATTTATTATTTTGGTATGTAATCAACAAATAAATAGGAAGTGGAAGAAGAAAAGAACTTGTAAGAGGGTGGTGAAATTATTACCTCTTCTTCGGGTGTTTCATTTTGAGTTGATCAAAAGGGATTTTTAAGTTAGATTTTTGATCAAAGTAAGGAATATAGGTTGATGGTAGGGTATTTGAGAGGATATTTATGTAGGGTTTGTCCGAGTGAAATTAAGAGAACATTATGTACCCTTTTATAAGAGAGGTGAGTGTCACTTTAAGAAAAACTTGAAATTTTATTTTATAATAAAATAATTTTTGGTTTATAATGGCTCCAAAGTAATTTATTTAGAGTACATGATAGGTATGGATATTAAAAATCTCAACCAATAGGTTTTAGATAGGTTTAGGTCACCATATTAACCTTATCTTTTAGATTTAACTCTTAGTTAAATAGTTTGACATTTACCATGTCTCTTTGTATTTTTATATTATATAATTAAAAAATTATTATAAAAAGAAAAGAGAACCCCAAGTGGTTAAGTATTAATATGTATAACTTTATCTAATTCCAGTAGCCGAACCTTAGATTTTTTGGAATATTATATCAATTAATAATATAGTATTGGTTTTAAAAACTCAATTATGTCAATTTTGACACTATTTAGTATTTGATTTTTTTGAAAGCCATTAAATATTTATCATTTCAAATAAAATTTATTTAATCGACCATAAAATTTCATATTAAAATAGAAAATTAATTTAATTCATCAAAAGTTTCGATATACATTTATTTTGATATTTATAATATCAATTATTTTAATATTTAATTATTAAGGTAATTACTGCATCATCATTGTGTCATAAATAAATTAAATTACTTAATGTCTAAAAATTATAAATAAAATACCATTATTTAGGAAATATTTTCATATTTCTAATTAATTTTTATATACGAATATATATTGTGTTTAACCCAATATTAAAAATGGTTTAGTTATTAAACTTTTAATTTATCTCTTTTAACTCTTCTTTAAATAAAATAATAATACAAGTCCTAGTCTAATAAAAATGGAAAATAGGATTATATTTTATTCCTAAGGTTTTTTTGGTCTAATTACACTTATACAATATAATTAAGACATGTGTTAGGGTAATTATAATATCATTTTACCCTCAATTACCCTATTTACTTTTAGCCGTGGTAAATAAAAGTCAAAAGTTAATATTCACAAAAAATATTTTCATCTTATTTAACCACATTTTACTTACTGATTTCAACAATGTCTCTTATATTTTGAAAATTCAACTCACAGAAGCGGTAAAATTATGTTTTATGCAAATTTGCAAATGCTCATAGAAGGTGGGTAAAAGACGGTAAAAAGTTCAATAAAATTTTATATATCTAAACTTATTATAAAATGACCCAATGAATTACAATGAACATATATAGGTATTATGTTTGTATTTTGACATAAAATAAATTAAATAAAAAAACTAATTACTTAAATAAAAAGTTAGTTTTAAACAATAACGTAGTGCTTTCCACTATTCATCAAAAATTGAATATTTTTAGAAAAATACCAAAAATTCACCCTAAGTTAAAGTTGATATTGTGAATTCTAAAATGTAGGCAATTTTGAAAAATAAAATTTAAAAAATTTAAAAAAGTAGTTATTACTATTCATAAAAGTTAGTTTGATTGGTCGTGGTGTGTTAAAACTCCATGTTGTGTACAATTCATGCAACTGCATTATTCAAAGGGAAACATACCATGGAAGCTTGGTCTATTACAATGAATGAATAAATCCCTAGAAAAAAAAGTGGAAAAGGAGAAAATTGAATGAATAAGGGACAACTGAAAGAGAATCTAAAAAAATCAAAGCAGATGGAATCAATATCTAAGGGGAAGAAAAGGTGTAGGGGATTGTAATACCCTTCACGCCTCATGATAAGTGAAGTAGAGAGAATCTTGAGTGGGGTTATATTTTTTATAGGACATTTTGGGGAAAAAACTTTTAGGAAAACCAATAAAGTCACATGGTCAGGCTGGAATGTTTTTAAAACTGTGAACCCACCACTAGATTGAAAAAATTACCTCATAATGTTAAGATTCATAGTTTAGAAACCAAATTCCATCCTTTAAAGTGTATCTATTAAAAGTTTATACAAATACACATTCTTGACTCATCGTTTTTATTGACTATACATTAGCTGTCCACTGGTATATAGACACACCAAACCCCATATAGTTCTCCTAGGTTTTACACAATGTGGACTAAATCATGCATCGATCAATATGAATAAACCATTCAATAATAAAAACAACCAATAACACCCCTATATATGAGAAGTCACACATTTTCTCCCAAATTATGCAAACTAACTATGTGATAGAGGTAAAAAACTCTGTAAATACTCCAAAATTAAAAATTTATTTGGGAATTAAACCAAAAACTCAATTAAAATATCAATGGAAAATAAATAAATAACATATAATGGGTAATTAGGGTAAGGTTGTGATACTACAAGAAAATGATAAAAACCATTTGGAATCTTCTTATAAAGAAGCATAGATTGAAAAATCACTAGCTGGAGTAAAAGAAACAACAGACGATCTCATAGAATTATCAACAATTAAAAACTAGATCTAACACATGAAGAGTACATGAGGTAATGTGTTCTAACTATCATTTAATTGAAATTAATATTGATTAACTAACCTATATTATTATATGGTTAACATTAAAAAATATTTATGAATCATACCTATCCAATCCCCAATACGAGAAAAAAATAGATTTTTTCATTAGGTATTTAACATTGATTATTAGTAATTGACAAGAAAACCCATACTTGTAGGGTTTTAACATCAATTATTATAATTATATATGTTAAAAATCTCATGATGTGGTTTTTCAAATCAGTTATACTAGTAATTTACATGAAATCATCAACCATCAGAGCTTTCACATTGATTATTAGAACCAAAGATGTAAAAAATATGATTATTTCAGTTTGAACATCAGTTATTATAACAAAATAATTTAAATGTATTTTTTTTTAAATTATGTTATAGTATAACATATGTTAAAAAACATTAAATAAAATAAAATACACATGACTTTGGACTCCAAAAACACAATCTCTCAGACATAAAAATCTCAATTACTTACTATCTCGAGTCTTAAACACCACACATCATTATTTTTCATTTATATTCCTCCCTTTTGTATGTTTAATAACTTAAATACTCAAATTTTTACTTGTTTCATTTTTTCACTTTCCGTTGCCACATTTCAATATTTAAGAGTCATTCAACATCTTTCCTTTTAGTTCCATAATCTTAATTACTAATAATGGTTTTCTTGAATTTAATTAGAGGTTGGTTTAACATTGTTTTATCTGTGTTACTCATTAATATAATTCTTGAAACTAATTTTTTTATTAAATTTTTGTTTTCATTGTTTAATATTTTATTATATATTTGTGATTTAAATTTTATTAATTTATTTTTTTGTTGAACTCACAACCCAAAATTTATTATAATCTAAAGTTTTTTTATTTCTCTTTTGTCTCTATTTATCTTAAACATACTGTATGCATCTAAATTTTTTCCTAGTTAAATTTTTATATTCTTTGTATAAGAGATTTATTAAATGTTTATGATTTTTAAGTGTTTTTATTTTTTTATTATAGAAATAAATATTATATCCAATGATTATCTTATGTTCATTTATTTATGATATAAATGTTCATATTTTATAATTGTATTTAAATTAAATAATTTTGAATAAATTGTTTTGATTTCATGATTCGGAATAAATAGTGAGTTTATTTACTAAATTTTATTTTATTATTTATTATATTAATGTTTATTTATTATCATTTATTATTTTAATTAAATATTTATAAATAAATGGTTAATTGATTATTTCTTTTGATGGAATTCTTATATATATATTTATATATTTTAAATGCATATATAATTTTAATCTTTCCTTCAAAAATTTATTTACGTTTATATATTTTTATTATTATATGTTTTAAATTTATTAGGTTATATATATGTTTAAATTTTTACATTATTTAATATTTAAAGTTTATATTGATATTTTAGGAATTAATGGATAACATTTGGATAAATATTGGAAGAAAAATTGATGAATTTGAGAATGGGATGAAAATTTATAGGAATTTACTAAATGAAATATTAAAAAAAGACCTATTTTTCTATCCATGCATAGTGTGTTTTAATACGAGAATATTATGGTATATAGCAATCAAGAAAAGATAATTTTTAATGTTTTTAATCATTCTTATGAATGATTAACATGGAATGGTGAAATAACAAAAAATTCATGATCTAATGTGGATGAAGATGTTCAACATGAGATGAAGGATAATCTTAAAGGGGAAATTCATGATTTAGGAATTAAAAATATTTAAAATAAATCAAGTTTTGAATGATTTTATAAATATAATAAGAAAAAACTATTCATAGTAAACAATAAATTAACATTATTATCATTAGTGATGATATTGGATAAATTAAAATAAATAATTGTTTGGTGTGATAAATGATTCTCCAGATTGTAATTTTAGAAGAGTTACATCTAGATGGAAATAGTCTTTCAGATTTAAATTATGATGAAAAACATATTATGTCCAATTGGATTTGAGTTTAAGAATATATAATCTTTACCCAATTATTCTAAGTGTTACATGATGTAATGTGAAACATTATTATATTTTTTCAAAATTCGAGAAATCATGATATAAAATAAATGATAAACCAAAAAATTAATCAACATCAAGAATAGACACCAAATACTGTACTAATTTAATTTTATATCTTAAAATAATTATTCATTTGAAGTGTCTATTTTTAGATTTTAATGACAGAAAGAAGCTAATATGACATACATATTAGTGAATCTATGATGAAAACCTACATCAAAAAATTGATTCAGTACAATGGAATAAATTTGATAAAAAATTCTTTAATTTGAAATGAATTTATAAATATCATATTGAGACTATGAACAGATAGAATAAATCCACATTTAAGCCTTAATAGCTATCATAGTTAATGTAATATAAATTTCAGAGTGTAAAACATTCACCCATAGATATTTTTGATGAAAAAATGGATTATGATGAGCATGATGATTTTTGGACCCAAGCATATTGGAAATGATATTAATTGACACCTTTCTACATTGATTGATTATTTCAAATTCATATGAGAGGTAGGTGTTACCATTTATGATGCAGACAAGAAAAATAATTTTATTTTTCATGTTATAATAATATTCACTATAAATGAATTTTGTGATTATGGAATCTTATCTGGACACAATGTTAAAGAATATAAAGCTTTCTAAATTTTATAAAGAGGGAATTAATATCATCAATTAAAGAATGGTATAAAGGTATTGTAGATAATACATCAAATATTTTTTCAAATAGATCATGCTTATCGAATATTAAAATGTAATTTTATGATTTAAAAGAATATGACTCCCCCCATAATAATTTTGAATTGAATAATATTACAATAATATGAGAAAATTAACATCATGTTTAGAAATATATGAAGTTAAAATCTTAAACAAATGAAATTTGAAGTAATAATCCATCTTATTTTATATACCTTTTTTGATATTTTTTATGTTAAATCATAAAATTTATTTCAAACATGTCTAAGAAAAAAATATGTGATTGATACATTGGAACTTTTTATTTATAAAATGAAAGTAAAAAATAAGGATCGAATCCATTATTTTACTTAATATATATGGTAATACATATAGATTTACCTCCTACAATGGATGGAAATAAAATATATTTACTTATGTCTTGTCACACATTAAGAAATGGTGAGAAGATAAATTTCTATAATTGTTTTAATTGTATTAAAGTACTCATTGGGAATTTTAAAAATGTAAAAAATTTGGGGTCATTTATGGGTTTAATTTTAATAGTTATGAAATATCATGACTATCATGTATTTATGTAATAGATACTAAAAATTTTACTATGTGGAAAATTTATAATTCCTATTGGACTGTCCATAATAGGATTTTATTACCTCTTAAATTCTATTTTTATTAATTTAATGGATCCAAGAATATTTAATGAGTTTGATAATTAAGTAGCCCTTATATTTTTTCAACAATAATTTTATTTTACAAAATCATTTTTTATATAATTATTTATCTAGTGATTCATTTTATACGTGAGATAATAATATATCATCTCTTGTACATAAGTTGAATGTATCCTTTTGAGATATATATGAAAATTTTAAAGGGATATTATAAAAATAGATATAGACTAGAGTACTATATTATTCAATTATATATGTATATATGAAGAGGTACGTGAATTATGTACGAATTTTTTGTTTAATTTTTCACAAGTTAGTATATGAATATCTCAGTATTTAGAAGTTTATAGTGATAGTAAAGGAATCTGTATCTTAAAGTTTATGTTAATTCCATGTTATGAGGTGGTGTAGAAACTTATATACATTTTGAAAATAAAAATCAATGTTTAACTATACATATAATTCCATATTAATGGATTGATGGTATAGTACCTAAAAATATATAAAAAGTGGTTGATGATTGAATATACGAACATATATATTTCTTCATTTTAGGATAAAATAACCACTTGTGTATCAACATAAAAAAGTTAATTTTTTAGTATGGGTACCATGTGTGAATGTGATCACATGGTCTCATTTTAACATTAATAGTTATAAATTTTATATAAAATTTTGAATAATAACGGAACTTCTCAAAATAGGGGAGAAACGGTCATCACTTAAGTAATGAATTTTTAAATTACAAGATATTAAAACATATTTTATGCATCAAAAACATATTTTGGATTTGTTTAGGATATATGGATAATTAATTATATAAAATTCTGAGTACCACAGATTTAATATAACTAGGTTGATAGAAAAAGTTTTGTAAAACATGATGAGTATGAAATTACACATGTTGATATGAAAATATTTAGTTGTAAATAAGTATTATTTATCATTATGATGCCAGAAAAACATATATTCAATGTTATTATCCCATCAGATGATTAGTATTCCATAATTTTATAAATGGGGAAAAATTTGTTTTGGTGATAATGATATTGATGATATTGAGGACTTATTTGAGATTTTATCATCTATTAAATGATTATCAGAGTATAACAATCATAGTGATATAGACATAGTCTATGTAATATGAAATGATCTGTGAAATATTTATTTGAGTGAGACATACATAATTAAAAATGTTTTCCACTTATATTTTAGAAAATATAGATATTGATCTTTTTTTTTACTTTTTTATTAATTTTTTATTAATTAGTTTTAGGTATGCACATTTATTCAACCATATTAGTTAAAAAGTGTGTTATTTTCTTTTCATTATGAGATTTTTTTACTTATAATAATTATCTATTTCCTTTCAAATAATATTACAAAAATTAAAAAATTTTATGATTATAATATTTGTAGATTTTGTGTTATTTTTATATTCAATCGTTTTAGTTACAAATTTTTATAGTTGAAAATACAAAAAATAATTATTGTTATTTCTATTATGAAAAATATATTTTTTACTAGTGAAAGTCATTTATTTTTACATAAATTTAGGTAAATAGAATTTAATTCAAGTTACAAGCATATTTCAAAATGATAGACACAATGGTAGAGGTACCAAGGTATGCACAGGTTTATTTAGATAAATATATATGTAATGATTATATTATTTATTAAAATTAAACATATATATAGTGAAATTATTTGAATTTTTTGTTCTTTTATAAAGAATAAAGTACATTGAGTTGGTAGATGTGAGATTACATGATTACTAAGACATTCCCTCACACATGGTGATACGAGATTTGTAATTTAATTTGATGATAAAGAAAACCAAGTTGTCCCAAAATCCATGTATTTCAGGAGTCGCATGGTTGGAAAGATGTATTATAATTATAAAACATTATTTCATAAATAGAGGATCATTGACCAGTAGGAGGAAGATAAATTATTAGAGTCCATAATGATTAAATTTATAATATTTATTAAATTTTTTCAACGGTTTAAACATCAAATATTTAATGTGAATAATATTTATTTTATTCAACCACAAATGAAATTTTAATTAAGATATTAAAAATCAATTAAGGAATGGTGGCTATCATTTATGGAAATTATATAGGGGTATTTTAAGATAACACCGACTTTATTAAATAATTTTTTTAATAAACCATAACATACCAAAAATATCTTTCATCATTATACCACTCCATGGTCTTGTTTTTAGGTGGCTTGAGGTGTGGAGGAAACCCTAAAGCATCAAGGATCCTTTTGGAAGAAGAACATAAAATTTTAAATCTATATTTGGTCCACAGAATAGTTGGTGTGGGACACCAACCGATAGGTGGGATGTTTAGGGGTCACATCATTTCTACTATAACCACCAGCTAGCAAGTAATGACCACTAGCTAGATAATAGTGTCAGTAGATGTGGGTTTGTGTAAAAATAGAACAGTAAATGCACATATAAACCCTTTTTTACATTATTTTCTGTCCTACATCAATCCCAATTTTATCCACTCAATCTTTAGGAGCCTCTTTGATGATTCTGGGTCTCCCAAACTCATTTCTTAGAAAACAGAAGTGTTATTTGAAGAAAAAATACTCTGCCAATAAATTTTTATCTTATTGGTATTTTATTTTCATTATTATTTTGATATATTATTACTAATGGATATTTTTTCACTAGTTATTATTGTCTCTATAATGGTTAATTTAAAATTATGATTCTAATATCTCTTCTCTGAGAACTTTAGAGATCCATCCTCTTTGAATTGATGTTCTCCATCAGAGGGAACTCATCTAAGATTCCTTATGATTTGGTTCTATAAATTCAAATTGGTTTTTTATATGATTATCCTTTATCTCACATTTCATTTTGGCTGATATTTCAAGGTAATGTATTTCTTATCCTTAATTTATGTTCTATGAACAATGAACATAAATTGCCTTGTAGAAGCTTTTTTGATCCTCTTATATATTATTTAAATATACAATGGATATAATAATTTGTGATATTTATTGGTTTCAATGTTTTATAATTTTTAAATTGCATTTTTATGTTTATTTATTATCAAATATATTTTAAAAGGCTATTTTGGAGAATGTGAGAGCTTTACGATAGTATTGATTTCTAAAGAAAAATTCCTTGAATTGAATGAGTTTGTTGGATTCATTTATGGGTTTTCTCCACGGATTTAATGATTTTATTTTTGAAAAAGCCATATACAGTATTGGAATTATTTTCTTTTTATTTATTATAGGATTTCATGGGTTTTTTGAAATAAGGCATGTTTTTAAAAGGAAAAGTGTGTAAAACCATGTTTCAAAATGAATTCAACCCTTTATAACTATGAAACATTCTCATTGAATGCCTTAGGATTTTTTAAATTTAATTATTTATTTTTACTTTATTTTGGAATTTTGTTGATGAATTTCAAAAGAAAGAATATATGATTACTGTTTTGAATTTTTTTTGAAATAAAGGCATCAATTTAAAATTGAAAATTATTGATGGTCCATTTGGTATATTTTGATGAACTTACCTTATGAAAATTTATTGATGTGACTTAAATGATTCTTATGCTTCCCATTTAATGGTGTTGAAAACTAGTTTTTTAACTTTTTGGGAGTTGAGGGTGGGGATGAGATTTAAAATATGAATGAAATGAAATGACGAGGGCAGGAGACCATGTTGATATTGATGAGGATCCCCTTTGTGGACATTGTGAATTAATTCACTCACTCATTCCCATTGGTTAGTCATGGGAACCTGGGTACTTGAATGATATTAGCTAGATTTATTCATCACTAATGGACTAACACATTTTTAAGTGAACACATATAGAATATGAAATTTTTGGGATATTAATTTCGGGCTAGGAAACCAGGATTGTGTGAACTTTATTTACATTAGAACTATTTAGATGATGTAATCTGAAAAACTAGTCATGTTTTTTGGATTAGTTAGACTATGTTGGAATCATAATCATATATTGATCATACCTATCACATCCTCATACTTGATACTCAATATACGACAACATTTTTTTTCCATACTTAGAATTGCTTTTTCCTTGGGTGATTGAGTACCTTTCTTGATTGATCTTATTATTGATAAGTTAAAAATTGATTCTAATATATTAAAAAGTGTATATCTCATTGATATATAGTTTAAGGAAATATATTTTTATTTATCTGTATTTATTTTATTAGATTATTTTTGAAGATTTTCAAGTATTGTTTTAGTTTTTAAATGAATGAATGACATTTTCGGAATTTGTTCCCAAAATGTTTTTTAAATGTTCAAAGCACTATTTAAATATTAACCATGATGTAATACAATTTTTATGGATTTAATTTACTATTATGAAATGAAAATACTTTTATTCTCTTTATTATAATAACTTTTAGTGTATTTGGATTAAATTATAAAGATAATGTATAGACTCTTTGGTAGAATCCTACTAGGATGTGTAGTTCACACCCTACTTGTATCATTTAGTGTTTACAACCTTAATGTTTCTATAATAGGCAGTCATGTTCTTTTAACCTACTTGTGGTGGGTTTGTTCTTAGTTTTATGGGGTTGGGTGACTTGGGACATGGTGGGTGGTTCTGTAATTATCAAATATGGGTTGGGTTAGTTTTCTTTTTATATTTTGTTCTTGGATTTTTTTGTATCATCACCTTATATCATATTGATCTTGTACTATTTATTTATCTATTAAAGTTTTGTATTATTCATTGTTTTATATTTTCTTTTTTTGGAAATAATTAAAAAACATTTATTTGATTTCTGGGTGCTAATATCTAGCTCATGGGGATCGAGAATTCCCTTCAGGATAGTGGTCAAGTGGTTCAGTTTCTAATTAAGATGGTATTCCAGTTTGGTTTTGTTAAAATTTTTATCAAAGAAGGGTTGGTCCTAAAATATTATTTATTTAGAGACCTTATTTTATTTATTTTTGGTGAGACATGATAAAAATTATATTATTTTCATTTTTAGGATCAATTAGTTGTTCATGAAGTGGTTCTTGGTCACCACTCTTTGCGATGAGACATGAGTAATTAGAGGAAGTGGGGACTTGAACTTTCTTTAAAGTTATTCATTTAATGAGGTTAATGTAATTTAGATTCCAAATTATTTTTCTTTGATTTTGGTAATCATTTATGAGTTTTGGGTTTGAATAGATAGATGAATAGACCTACACAGAGACTTCATAGTATTATAAACTACGTGTAATCAATGTGGTTAATATGGAAGTCAATATAAGAACTATTATAAAGTTTCTCGGTGATTTACAATAAAATGACACTAATCCATGAATATTACTATTCTAAACCCAAAATTGTATCCTTTTAAATTTTATTATGAAATTACTTCACTTATGTGAGGTTAGTTTGGATGGTTATTTTTTTGATGGAAAATAATGGTTTTGGGTTTTTTCATTCTATTTTTTGATGGATTAGATTTAATCCCATTAGTGATGACTATAAATCCTTTGACAAAACAAAAAATTTAAATTAAAATATGTTAGTTTGAGTTATTTAAAAATTTATTTCAATTACTATAAGTTGTTTTTATGAATTGTTTGAATTAGAATTGTTTTTCTAAAACCCATATGTGATATATTAAAGGAATGATTTAAGAAAAAAATTCTGATTTTTAATGGATTTAAAATTTAAATGATTTTGGAATTGGAATTTGTGATAAATGTTTTGAAACCGTGGAAGCAGTTCCATGATATGGTTAATGATATTTTAAATGTGAGGGATTTATATAAATATTTCGTATTTTGAAAAGATATTTTATTATTTTATGAGTGGTTAAATCTTGAGTATTAATTTTTAGGAAATAATGTTATGATAAAATTGGTTTAAATGTTTTATGAATTTTTGGTCTTGTTTATGTTATATTTTCAGTTTTTATGCCTTATTTAATGATATAATATTTCAAGATGTCCAAAATTTTCTCATAGAAAGTTTATAAATAAAGATATAAATTTTATTTTTCTGTATAGTCTTCAAAGTAGACCATCAATTTTTTTGAAAGTGGCATATCAAGTTGACATCTCTACCCAAACATCAAATTAAGTGGAAGAGACAAAGCCTCTGTAGACACCGGAAAAGTCCGTTGCTCCTCCAACGAAGTTCCGGATGAGGAATGCGAGGTCATATTTGGCGTCAGAAGCATGTTTTGGAAGACCCGAAGGCCTTGCGCGAAATGTCGGAGGCCCGCGCGCAAAATTGGCTAGGCGCGCGCAATCCTTCCGGGATTCGCGCAATGGGCCGAGTCGGCGCGTAATTTTCCACGCCCGACGCCCGTGCGCGACCCTCTTGCGCGCCGGGCCCCTATTCCGCGCCCGAGCCGAATTGCACGCCCACGCGCCGAATTGCGCGCCCGCGAACCGAATTGCGTGCCCGGGGTTGCCTATAAATACAAGGCAACCCCCGACGTTTTGAAGGTTTCCAGAATTCGAAGGGTCGCTCGTGCACGCAATCCCACCCCCTCCGCGCGCAATGCCGATCTTCATGTAACCGCCCTTATTTTGCGCAAGCCAGCCTCGGGGTTCGCCTTCGCGCGCAACCCTTTGGCTTCTTTCCTTTGACCAATCCCTCACCCGAAGGCCTTCGCGTGCAAAAGCAGCCTCTTGCGCGCAATTGCCCCCTGGGTGCGCGCAATCCAGCCCGATTGCGCGCACCCCCCTTACTAAGTGGCCATTCGTTAAAGAATGGGCCGTTGCCCCCGCGCGCTATCAGTGGCACGGTGCGCGCAATCTTCGTCTTCCGCGCGCAAAGCGCTGACCCAATTGCGCGCCAGCCCGCCCAATTGCGCGCCGACCCGCGGTATTGCGCGCCAAGCTGCCCTTTTGCGCGCAAACTGCCAGGGTCACCCCCTTTGACCCCCTGAGGGTACCCGCCTGCGTGGCGCCCGATGATCTTCATCCCGGGTGCCCGCACCGTGCGTTGTCTTCCCGTGCGGCCCTCCAGGCTCGCGCGAAGTGACACAGACCCATCGGCAGCAACAGTTCGTCCCGCACGATGTTAAACTGCATTCGTCCTGCACGACGTTAAACTGCATTCGTCCCGCATGACGTTAAACTGCACTTCGTCCCGCATGACGTTAAACTGCACTTCGTCCCGCATTACGTTATACTGCACTCCGTCCTGCATGACGCTAAACTGCACCACGTCCGAGCTACAAGACGTTAAACTGTTCAGCATTCGCCTCGCATGACGTTAAACTGCACATCGTCCCACACGACGTTAAACTGCATTCGTCCCGCACGACGTTAAACTGCATTCGTCCCACATGACGTTAAACTGCACTTTGTCCCGCATGACGTTAAACTGCACTTCGTCCCGCATGACGTTAAACTGCACTTCGTCCCGCATGACGTTAAACTGCACTTCGTCCTGCAGGACGCAAAACTGCACCACATCCGCGCTGCAAGACGTTAAACTACCAAGCATCTTCGTCCTCAACACACGACGTTAAACTGTACTTCGTCCGGCAAGACGTTAAACCGTCCGCTTAGTCCTCAACACACGACGTTAAACTGTACTTCGTCCGGCAAGACGTTAAACCGTCCGCTTCTTCCTCAACACACGACGTTAAACTGTACTTCGTCCGGCAAGACGTTAAACCGTCCGCATCACCCGATCCCATGCCTCGCACGCAGGGTCCCCCTCCCAGTTTTGATGTGGCCCCCACCCGCTCGTCTCTGCAGGGATGTCGGGATTTCCCCTCTTTAGGGATGATTTATTGGAGTGGCCTTCACCCACGGGGGTAGGGTATTACAAACCCGTAGTTTCTTGTGGGGGACTGCACATGTGTATCTCCATTGTGCTTCCCCACTGCCGAATCCAGTAGAGGGCGTGACAGGGATCGAGGTCTCTCACCTTCGGCCCAAGTACCCCTTCAACTGAGCTTTGCTGCACTCAGGTTGCCTCAGTGTGTAAGTCCTGACCGAATGAACTACGTGGACTTTGATCCCTGTCTCTTAAACATGGTACGTAGGAAGCCTCCCTGAGGTTCAAGACCACCACCTGGTCGTCCGGTCGTATTCACGTCGGTTCGTCCATCAAGGGACCCCTCCCGGGTTCACATTCGCGTCGATTCACCTATGAATCCGCCCTTATGGGGGACTGCACATGTGTATCTCCATTGTGCTTCCCCACTGCCGAAGCCAGTAGAGGGCGTGACAGGGATCGAGGTCTCTCACCTTCGGCCCAAGTCCCTCTCCAACTGAGCTTTGCCGCATACGGGCCTCCTTAGAGTGTAAGCCCCAAACACCAGCATCCAGCATGACGTGAAACTGTGATCCACCCGGCCGTTCCATCCCCCTCTGTGCGAGGTGGTTCGGTTCAATCCTCCGCCTGACAGCCTCGACCTCCTTGTGAGTCGGCTTGCCATCGTCCAGCATGACGTTAAACTGCATATCCGAACTACGTTGACTTTGATCCGCGCTAACGCGCGGTACGTAGGAATCCTCTACGGTGTCCAAGCTCTTCACTCCATCATCCATCCCGATCCTTACCCAGGCCGCCACATCCCGGTGGGTTCATGCCATTTCATTCCACTCCACTTCACTCGGGAAGCCGCCCATGTGCTGGCCCCAGCATCGGAGGTTCCCCGCAAGGGGTTCTGTCATCTGATCCACTCCCCGTGTTGATCAGTCTGATGCCGTCCCCGCTGGACGTTAAACTCGCGGCATACCCCGTGTTAAACATGGGAAGCTAAGGAAAATCTCAGGTAACGCAGTTCCCCGCACCCAGCGCGGGATGCCTCAGGCCATCACGCCTTCGAGAAGCCCTATTAGTGACGGAAGGCAGACATGCAGAGCCGCAGTGTTAAGACACGCCCCCAACACCCAGAGCTACCCGGTCTCCTCACCGCAGGTTGCTGCCCCGACCAGACTCCTTGGAGCATCTGGGCGGAAGCAGCGTAATTAACCGGTGTCCATGAAGATATGGCGTCGGGAATGAGATTCACGAACATTCTTAAATCTATGAGGGAGACCCGGATTAGGCGACGAGTTCCGAGGAGACGTCCACGGAAGGAGGAGCCGACATCCCATCATCCCGGTTTCAATCAAGGAGCAGACATCCCTGAATAAGGGATGGATGCCGCACGCCTTTGGAAAGCGGGACTGCGGGGCCACAAGCCGCGCTCCCATCCCCTCGGGTCGACGGGCGCACGCGCGAACGCGTCCTGGCGGAACAACATCGGAATAGAAACCCGACGCACATCCGCACCGAAACAGAAAATGGTGAACCCGACGTGAATCTCTTCTCCTCAATACGAAGACTGATAGCTTTCCGAGGTGTTGGAAGACTAGCATGTTTCCCGGTGATGGGGGTCCCTCCCCGGATCCGCCCGGTGATGAATGATTCGTCCGATGACAGTGTTGGGTACGCTTCGGTTAATACCGTTGAGCTGGTAAATCCCTTTTCGGTTCCCGACGTTGAAGAACACCAGGTGGACCTCCCTAGTGTCCCCGGTTGTTGCCACCGTCGGAGGAACCACAACAACAGGAGTCGCTGGGGCACGGCAGTTGGTACCTCCAGCCAGGCCGTGCACACCACTGAGACTAGGCAGCGGGCTCAAAACCGAGCTCAGCGCGCGCAGCCACCCCATCCGGGGATGACGGATTCTCCTCCGCCACCATTTGTGGTGTGGGACCAGGCAGAACCGCCTCAGCCGCGCCGCGACCAGCTCCGTCCTGCCACGAGTCCATCCCGGCCTCCTGGCCCCAGTACGGTGACCACTTCTCGGGCTGCAACCAGTGAACAACGAGATGAGCCAAGCACCAGTCGGCCGCCGGTCCAATCGGCAAGGCCCGTCATGCCTCCAACCGCAGAGCAACCTCTTGCAACCAGGGGCTCGCGCTTGGAAAGAATGTATGGTGTCCTGAAGAACTTGGCCGACATCCCAGCAAGACTATCCATCTTTGAGGCGCTGCGCCTGTCACCTGAGATGCGTGAGGCGCTCGCTGAAGCCCTGAAAATCCCCCTCTAGTTTGAGACGGAGGTCGCGGCTGCAGAGGCCTTTCACGCCGAAGCGATTGAGAACGCCGAATGTCAGGCGGTTATCTCATTCTCTGGTAAGGATGAAGACCCTCCTATACAGGGGCACATTCGTCCGCTGTATGTTACTGGCCAGTTCAATGGCCTTGAAGTCCGGCGCTGTCTTGTCGACACGGGGTCCGGGATTAACCTGATTCCAACTCGGACGCTCCAGAGATTGGGGTTGTCTGAGGATGACTTGATTCCCTCCGACCTCAGGATCCAGGGGTACGACCACACCGAGCAAACTCCGGTCGGCAAGATACGTTTGAAGACCCAGTTCGGTGACCTAGTTGCCAACACCGAATTCATGGTAGTCTCTCAGGACACTGCGTATAACGCATTGATGGGCAGGACATGGCTCCACCTTCATGCGGCGGTTCCCTCGTCATACCACCAATCCCTTAAATACTCCCTTAATGGTCGAGTAGGCGTGCTTCAGGGAGATGCCTCTCCTTTTTCCTCATGTGAAGCCCGCTATCTGGACGCGGACTATTACAAGAGCAAGGATAAGCAGATCCTGACGGGTGAGGTTGAGCCTGTCGCTGTTGCAAGTGATCCCTGGGCTAGTTTGGATGATGCTTATGTCCTCCCGATCCATCGGTTGGACGTATCCATGGTCTCGACGGCCTGTGAGTCTCCTGATGAGATGACCGCGACCGCCCATGCCAGCACCAGCGGCCCAGCAGGATCTGGTAGCCCCAATGTAGTTTCCAACGCAGTCTCTCCCGTGGACGATCCCTCCCCGAGTGGAGAGGACGTGGAAGATGCACCCCCAGCCTTTGAGGAGGGCGTCTCCGCCACGGTTGATGAGTTAGTACAGGTGAACCTGGGAACCGAGGCAGATCCAAGACCCACATTAGTCAGTGCCTCCATGCCCTCTGAGGAGCGGCAGCAGTACGTGGACTTCCTCAAACAGCACCGTGATGTGTTCGCTTGGGGATATGACGAGATGCCAGGGCTAGATCCTCAGGTAGCCGTCCACCGCCTTGGTCTCCCGGCGAACCATCGCGGGTTCAAGCAGCCTCCCAGGAAGATGCACCCATTCCACGGTGCCATGGTTGAGGCCGAATTTGACAAGCTTATCAAAGCCAACTTCGTGAGGGAAGTTCAGTACCCCAGATGGCTGGCCAACATTGTGCCGGTCAGGAAGAAGAACGGGCAGATCAGAGTCTGTATCGACTTCCGCGATCTCAACCGCCACTGTCCGAAGGATGATTTTCCCCTTCCGGTGACAGAGCTGTTGATTGACACCACGACAGGGTTCCAAGCCCTCTCCTTCATGGATGGATACTCCGGATACAACCAAATCCGGATGGCCCCTGAGGATGAGGAGTTCACTGCCTTCAGGGCCCCCCAAGGTATCTTTTGTTACTAGGTCATGCCCTTCGGCCTGAAGAATGCAGGTTCCACCTATCAACGGGCGATGCACCGCATATTCAAGCCAATCCTAGGCACACTGGTGGAATGCTACGTCGATGACTTGGTGGTCAAATCGCACCAGCGTCAGGACCATCTCAAAGATCTTGATAAAGTGTTCGGCTTCCTCCGGTCTCGCTGCCTAAAGATGAACCCGTTGAAGTGTGCCTTCGGGGTCACCTCCGGGAAGTTTCTTGGATTTGTGGTAAGATACCGGGGTATTGAGATCGACCCAGAGAAGATCAGGGCGATTAGCCAGATGCCTCCCCCAAAGTAACATCCGGGAACTGCAAGGGTTCCAAGGCCACTTAGCCTATATACGCCGATTCAACGCGAATCTGGCCGGAAAGTGTAAGCCCTTTTCTCGGCTCATGAAGAAAGGCACCACCTATGTATGGGATAAGGAGTGTCAGACCGCTTTTGAGGAAATCAAGCAGTACTTGCTTCAACCTCCGGTTCTGATGCCGCCTGTATCCGGGAAGCCGCTGGTCCTTTATGTGACCGCCCTGGAACAGTCCCTTGGTGCCCTTCTCGCCCAGAAGAACAACGAGGGAACAGAGAATAGCCTCTATTACCTCAGTCGAATGCTCCTCAATGCGGAAGTTAGGTATTCCCCCATCGAGAAGAGCTGCCTGGCGCTCGTATTTGTCGTACAGAAATTACGGCACTACTTGCAGCACCACGAGGTACAGTTGTTTTCTCGGGTAGACCCGTTGAAATATATCCTGAGCCGGCCTATGTTGACTGGCCGTCTAGCGCGGTGGGCTGTGATTCTCTAGCAGTTCGACATCAGGTATGTGTCTCAGAAGGCCATCAAAGGGCAAGCATTGGCAGACTTTCTGGATTCTCACCCAACCTCCGAGGATCAGCCGCTGGATCTTGGCTTTCCTGACGAGGCCATTCTCTCGGTCGATCGTGCCGATCCATGCTGGCAGATGCACTTTGACGGTGCCTCCTGGAGCCCCACCGGTAGAAGACTCGATAATCCTAAGCTCAAAAAAGTGGGTTTGGGTATCGTCTTCATTAACCCAGAGCGAGCCGTGCTTCCATACTCTTTCCTGTTGTCATAGGGCAGTACCAACAATGAGGCGGAATACCATGCCCTCATCACTGGCCTCGAGTTAGCTCTCGAGATCGACGTACCCCATCTGTGTGTGAAAGGGGACTCTGAGCTGGTCGTTAAGAAGATCAATGGAGACTATGTTGCCAGGAAGCCGGAACTTGTGCCATTGCTGGAGTGCACCCTCCTCCTGATGGCCCAGTTCCCTTCTCGGCCAGAAATTGTCCATATTCCCCGGTCGCAGAACGGTCGAGCAGATGCTTTGGCAAGCCTTGCTGCGTCACTCGCGGAGCCTGAACAGGACAACCTGATCATCCGCGTGACGCACCGCAGAATCATCGCTCTCGTTATCCCGGAGGGAGATCGCGGCCCGTCGGTTAGTAATCTCACCACGGTTGCCCCTGTGCCTGGAGCCCCGAGTACCACAGATATGCCAGTCGAACCAGCCCCTGATTGGAGGACGCCTTTGGTTGAGTACCTCCAACATGGAACTCTCCCGTCGGATTGGGCCGAGCGCGAGTGAGTTCGACGCCGCGCATCGTAGTTTGTCCTCCAGAGCAGTCTCGGCCTGGAGCAGATCCTCTATAGACGCGGATTTGATGGTGTTCTCCTCCGTTGCCTTCAAGGAGTTGAGATCCCACGAGTCATGCAAGAGGTTCATGCTGGTTCATGTGGTGCCCACCAGACTGGGCCGAAGCTGTCCCACCAGATTCGGAGGTTGAGATACTTCTGGCCCTCCATGATCCATGACTGCATCGAGTATGCCAAGAAGTGCCATGCGTGCCAGGTTCATGCGAACTTTGTGCATCGGCCGCCGGAGCCTCTCCATACCACCAGGTATTCTTGGCCCTTTGCAGTCTGGGGGCTGGACGTTGTGGGACCTTACCTACTGGCGACGACTCGCCAGTGCCGGTTCATTCTGACCGCCACAGACTTCTTCTCCAAATGGGCAGAGGCGATTCCGCTCAGAGAGGTCAAATCATGTTCTATCGCTGACTTCGTGACCTCCAACATCATTTATGGATTTAGAGTGCCTCACGCTATCCTCACGGATAACGGAGCCAATTTCCGGGCAGCCGAGTTGGAGAAGTTGTACGCCAAGTACAACATTCGCTCGAACCATACATCTCGCTATCATGCGCAGGTGAATGGACAGATTGAGGCGTTTAACAAGACCCTCTCTAACATTCTGCAAAAGATGGTTGGTCAGAACAAGAAGAGTTGGCCAAACAAGCTCCCCAACGCCCTCTGGGCTTATCGGACGATGAATTGCAATTCCACCCAGATGACCCCTTATTCCCTGGTGTATGGAGCTGAGGCCGTCCTGCCTATCGAGATCCAGTTACCGTCCTTGCGCACTGCGGTCTATGACCAGCAAGCGCCGGACAGAGCTGCTGAAACTCGTCTAGTCGAGTTGGAAGCACTGGATGAGAATAGGCTTCACGCTTTGCACAACTTGGAGAGGCATCAAAGGAGAATGGCTTGAGCTTTCAATAAGAAGGTTCGCCTCCGCTCCTTCCTGCAGGGTGACCTAGTACTGGCCCTAAGAGCACCCATGATCCCCGGCAGGAAGCCGCCCAAGTTGGAGCCCAAGTGGGAGGGACCTTTTGTCGTCCACAAGGTCTATCCCAATGGCGCGTACTCCCTAGCGACTATGGATGGTGAGCGTGTCACTCCTCCCACCAACACTAGGTTCCTCAAGAAGTACTTTGCCTGAGTGTACTCCGTCCTTCATGATGCTAAACTGCACCATGTCCGAGCTACAAGACGTTAAACTGTTCAACATTCGTCCCGTAGGACGTTAAACTTCACTTCATCCCGCATGACGTTAAACTGCATTCTTCCACGCTGCAGGACGTTAAATTGCATGCTCCATCGTCCCGCATGATGTTAAACTGCACTTCGTCCCGCACGACGTTAAACTGCACTTCGTCCTGCATGACGCTAAACTGCACTTCGTCCTGCATGACGTTAAACGGCCTCTCAAGAACTACGTACGGCTTGATTCCCATCCTTATGGGATACGTAGGACCACCTGGACGCTTGTGTTCCAGGTCCAGCCCCATCTCTTGGTTGATCACGGGGATCTGCCGTCCTTTGGTTGCTCTCAAGGTGAGTCCTCCAACCCTTTTCGGTGATCTGTTAGCATGTTTTGGGGTACTCCGGTCTATGACCTGTAGTGTCGGATTCAATCCCGACAAGTCCTGTGTTACTTATTGGGCCTCGCGCTTCCTCTTGTTTGGGCCTTCCTGGGCAGCAAATCGATATGAATCCTGCGCTTGAGCGGTTGATGCTCGTTTGTTTGCCTCATCCTAGGCTGACGTGATCGGATGTTGTGTTGCGAATATGGTCAGCGACATCCTTGATCGCCATGTCAACTCTTTCAGGCTCTGAACATTGGTTGCGCAGTCCTTGTCACACTCCGCCTCAGTGCGTTGTAGTGGAAACTCGACACTCTCTCTTCATACTGACCCTCAGTACACCCCTACACGTTAGGCAGGCCAACCAGGGTAATGGTGCCATTCGAGGCTCCCACGATATGAGCACCAATGATATGCTAATGTCCTCCCTAAGGGCCATGTGTAGCTAGACCCTCGTCCCCATGAGGATTAAGGAGTCGCCCGAACAATCGCGTTCTGGGCCCAGCATAGCTGGAGGCTAGCATCTCTTCCCCTCGGTTGATAGACATATGCAGGCCCCTATCCCAGGATCCTTCTCCTGGAATTGTGCGTGACCGCAGGGCTGGGATGTGTCCCCACCTCCGCTGGGTCCGCCGTATCGCAATAAGAGGATTCCTCCATGGTCCGAACCACACGACCTTAAACTGTGTTGCTTGGTCCTACCACATGACCGTAAACTGTGATCGTCTTGGCCGCCCGACGAGAAACGGCACTGCATCATGATGTTCTCCTCAGGGGACACTCACGTTGGGCGCTGGTTAATAACCACGCCATTTATCATTGCCTTTCATGGCTTGATTATTGTGGCGACGCCAGGGATTTCTTAATCACATGCATGTCGCTGCACAAAGAAAAACCATCCACCTTTAAGGACAAACAAGAAATATCAAATACCGCTTCTTTTGGGTGCAAGGGCCAGACCCGCACCCCTCCCCACGCTGGTGCCCGATTGTGTTGCGCCGCGCTTCAAGAACTACGTGTGGCTTGATTCCCATCCTTATGGGATACGTAGGAACGCCCAGATGTTTGAAACTTCGGGTCCAGCCCCCCACCTCTTAAAGATTCCCCCTTCTCTTGGGAATCCGCCGCCTTCGGGTCACCCTCAAGGCGTGTCCCTTGACCCCTTGCAGTGGTCCACCAGTGTCAAGTGAACTCTAGTCTATTTCCAGGAGGGTCAGGTTCAGCTTGGTCAGGTTCCTTCCACCTTTCAGGCTTCATGCTCCCCTTCATTCGGACCCATCGCCTACGCCCTGGGTGGAACCCCCGTGAGCGGTCTGGATACAATGCCTCAGTGCTCTCCCACCGATCCGGGCTGGTACCCCCAAGGGCCTTGGGCAGAAAATCGATATGAATCCTGCGCTTGAGCGGTTGATGCTCGTTTGCTGCCTCATTCCATCAACGGTCAGTGCGATATTGATGCTGCTTTTCCGCCACGGTCGGCAGTACTCCCATATCGTTACGCCGGTGCCCCCAGTCCTTGAGTGAATGGCCGCATGATTGACATTACGTTTTCCACCTCCCATTCTGACCAGGCAAAATCTCGGCACTCTTGACACTATCCCTCAGTGCATCTTTGCATATCCAGGCGATAGGACCACGATGTGGCGTACTTTGAGGTCCCTATGGTCCGAGCTCTAAGACCTTAAACTAAGATCTGCCCCTATGGTCCGATCTCTACGACCATAAACTATGATCTCCCTAATCAGGGTTCTACGTCCCGCATGACGTTAAAACTGCACTCTCAGAACTACGTGTGGCTTGATCTCCAGCCTGATGGAGTACGTAGGAACGCCCGGGCATCTCGACTCGGGTCCAGCCTCAGGGATCGCTGAGTCCTGCCCCTCCTCGTCGCCGGCCGTCTGGCCTGGCTTCTGGTAGAGTGGTGCAGTTGTGATATTCTCCCTGATTCAGCTCGGGATGCCCCATTGCAATGATGGGAAGCGACAGTTTCCTCGTCAAAGAGGTTATGTCTGAGAATTGGGGTGATTCACGGCCAGTTTAGTGCATCCGCCTAATACGCTTTCCCCACGGTGGCACAATTTTGGGAGCGTTAGATTCTGTCTGAACAAATCATCACTTCGCCCCATGATTCGCATGCTCTTTTGGTCCGGATTTCCACCCTTATGTCTGAAGGAACCCCCAAAGCGGTATTGATGATGACATGTGATCCGCCTCCTGCAATATGAATGATGAACTTCCGTCCGTCTATTGCAGTAGTATGGTCGATTGATCCATTGTCCGCTTGCCGTCTTGGGCATTTCTTGGAAGACTGACCGTCATGGATTTCTGAATTCGGGACACGCGATTCACCCTTTTTCATTTCCCTATGTTCGGATAAAATCTCAACGCCCCTAGAGTTGTCCCGCTCGTGTGTTGGAACAAGTTGGGGGGATGGTACATTGATTAGGTCTGAGGTCTCCTTTCCTAGGAATGACCTCCCTCTTTTCCTTAGAAATCTAGGCCCAATTGTGGATGCCTGAAACTTGGTTAACGCTCCCGAAAGACAATGGATTGTGGTTGAGAACGTTAAGCCAAAAGGTGCAGATAAATATGTTGATTCATACAAATGGATCGAAGTATTGAGTAGCGGAAGCAAAATTTTCTGGGAATGGCAAAAATAAAGCCCCTAGGGATTAGCGTGCTGAATGAATTTTTCTAACGCCGCTACCCTTTGGCTGGTGGCCTTCAGAGCTGCTTCTCGCTCTCTGCATGCCCTCTCTTCGTCAGCGGTCACAGCGCGCAGCTCGCCGATCCTGGCCTGTGCACGCTCCCGCTCGACTTGAAGTGTGACCATCTGGTGGCCCGCCTCTGTCATCTGTGCCTGGGAGTCATTCAACTGGGCCGTCAATTGCTCCACAAGCTCAGTGCACGCTACGACAAAGGCCTCCTTCTCTTCCGCCTGCCCTTCGAGGCGTCGGACTTCCTGTTCTGCCACGAGGAGCGCCCGCGTGTTCTCCGACATGTCCCGACATTGTGCGACGTCGGCACGCCGGCGGCTCTCGCGCATCTTTTCGGCCATGAAATCACGGACCGTCAGATGGAGGCGTCTAGCATCAGCTCCCCCGGCACACAGGAAGCGCAGCCAGGTTTGAAGCAATCCCATGCGCCCCAGCCACTCCGATGGGGGTCGCTTGAGGAAGCGCTGGATGCACTTCCACCCCCGGCGGCGCGTTATCCGGATCTCCTCGACCGCCTCCGAGTCCGAGTCGTCCATCTCCTCGGGGTCAGCAGGCCGGTAGGCAGGGAAGGCAGCCAGCAGGTCTGCTGCAGGGTCCGCCCCTAGGATGTCCTCACAGGGGATAGGTTCCCCAAAATCTGGGCGACCTTCTTCTCTCGCCCCAGCGGCGTTGACACCCTCGTCAGCCCCCGACCTCTCTCCGATGGCAGCACCGCCGGCGTCCGCTGCCCCCTGATCAGCAGTTGGTGGGGCCGGCTCGGTGTGAGAAGTCTGTTCTGGAGAAGGCGGCATGTCTGCCACGGGTCCACTCGTGGATGGCCCGGGTTCGACAGCCCGACGAGCCTCCAGTATTAAGATCACTGCGCAAGGCATGCCGTGGTTAGTCACGGATCGTCAACGGCAAGCACCAGCAGTAAAGTAAGAAGACTTACGGGAATCCAGAGCGTCATCTTCCACTGTCCCGGCCACCGCAGGAGCAATTGCAGCAGGGGACCCCTCAGCGCTTGTCAATTCAATGATGGGTGTCTGGCCCCCGCCCTGTCCTGTTGGCGCATCTCCTACTCCTACTGAGGATGCCTGACCAACATCCGGCGTCTCCCTCGGAACCCGATCGTTGCGACCTCTCGCCGATCAGATTCTGAGGGGGGGGGGGCTTTTGTAGACGCCGGAAAAGTCCGTTGCTCCTCCAACGAAGTTCCGGATGAGGAAAGCGAGGTCATATTTGGCATCAAAAGCAAGTTTCGGAAGACCCGAAGGCCTTGCGCGAAATGTCGGAGGCCCGCGCGCAAAATTGGCTAGGCGCGCGCAATCCTTCCGGGATTCGCGCAATGGGCCGAGTCGGCGCGTAATTTTCCGCGCCCGACGCCCGTGCGCGACCCTCTTGCCCGCCGGGCCCCTATTCCGCGACCGAGCCGAATTGCGCGCCCGCACGCCGAATTGCGCGCCCGCGAACCGAATTGCGTGCCCGGGGTTGCCTATAAATACAAGGTGACCCCCGACGTTTTGAAGGTTTCCAGAATTCGAAGGGTCGCTCGTGCGCGCAATACCACCCCCTCCGCGCGCAATGCCGATCTTCAGGTAACCGCCCTTATTTCGCGCAAGCCAGCCTCGAGGTTCGCCTTCGCGCGCAACCCTTTGGCTTCTTCCCTTTGACCAATCCCTCACCCGAAGGCCTTCGCGCGCAAAAGCAGCCTCTTGCGCGCAATTGCCCCCCGGGTACGCGCAATCCAGCCTGATTGCGCACACCCCCTTACTAAGTGGCCATTCGTTAAAGAATGGTCCGTTGCCCCCGCGCGCTATCAGAGGCCCGGTGCGTGCAATCTTCGTCTTCCGCGCGCAAAGCACTGGCCCAATTGCACGCCAGCCCGCCCAATTGCGCGCCGACCCGCGGTATTGCGCGCCAAGATCCCCTATTGCGCGCAAACCGCCGGGGTCGCCCCCTTTGACCCCCTGAGGATACACGCCTGCGTGGTGCCCGATGATCTTCATCCCGGGTGCCCGCACCGTGCGTTGTCTTCCCGTGCGGCCCTCTAGGCTCGCGCGAAGTGACACGGACCCATCGGCGGCAACAGTTCGTCCCGCACGATGTTAAACTGCATTCGTCCCGCACGACGTTAAACTGCATTCGTCCCGCATGATGTTAAACTTCACTTCGTCCCGCATGACGTTAAACTGCACTTCGTCCTGCATGACGCTAAACTGCACCACGTCCGAGCTACAAGACGTTAAACTGTTCAGCATTCGTCCCGCATGACGTTAAACTGCACTTCGTCCCGCACGACGTTAAACTGCATTCGTCCCGCACGACGTTAAACTGCATTCATCCCGCATGACGTTAAACTGCACTTCATCCCGCATGACGTTAAACTGCACTTCGTCCCGCATGACGTTAAACTGCACTTCGTCCTGCAGGACGCTAAACTGCACCACGTCCGCGCTGCAAGACGTTAAACTGCCAAGCATCTTCGTCCTCAACACACGACGTTAAACTGTACTTCGTCCGACAAGACGTTAAACCGTCCGCTTAGTCCTCAACACACGACGTTAAACTGTACTTCGTCCGGCAAGACGTTAAACCGTCCGCTTCGTCCACAACACACGACGTTAAACTGTACTTCGTCCGGCAAGACGTTAAACCGTCCGCATCACCCGATCCCGTGCCTCGCACACAGGGTCCCCCTCCCAGTTTGGAAGTGGCCCCCACCCGCTCGTCTCTGCAGGGATGTCGGGATTTCCCCTCTTTAGGGACGATTTATTGGAGTGGCCTTCGCCCACGGGGGTAGGGTATTACAAACCCCTAGTTTCTTGTGGGGGACTGCACATGTGTATCTCCATTGTGCTTCCCCACTGCCGAAGCCAGTAGAGGGCGTGACAGGGATCGAGGTCTCTCACCTTCGGCCCAAGTCCCCCTTCAGCTGAGCTTTGCCGCACTCAGGTTGCCTCAGTGCGTAAGTCCTGATAGAATGAACTACGTGGACTTTGATCCCTGTCTCCTAAACAGGGTACGTAGGAAGCCTCCCTGAGGTTCAAGCCCACCACCTGGTCGTCCCGGTCGTATTCACGTCAGTTCGTCCATCAGTGGACCCCTCCCGGGTTCACATTCGCGTCGATTCACCTATGAATCCGCCCTTGTGGGGGACTGCACATGTGTATCTCCATTGTGCTTCCCCACTGCCGAAGCCAGTAGAGGGCGTGACAGGGATCGAGGTCTCTCACCTTCGGCCCAAGTCCCTCTCCAACTGAGCTTTGCCGCATAAGGGCCTCCTTAGAGTGTAAGCCCCAAACACCAGTGTCCAGCATGACGTGAAACTGTGATCCACCCGGCCGTTCCATCCCCCTCTGTGCGAGGTGGTTCGGTTCAATCCTCCGCCCGGCAGCCTCGACCTCCTTGTGAGTCGGCTTGCCATCATCCAGCATGACGTTAAACTGCATATCCGAACTACGTTGACTTTGATCCGCGCTAACGCGCGGTACGTAGGAAGCCTATACGGGGTCCAAGCTCTTCACTCCATCATCCATCCTGATCCTTACCCGGGCCGCCACATCCCGGTGGGGTCATGCCATTTCATTCCACTCCACTTCACTCGGGAAGCCGCCCATGTGCTGGCCCCAGCGTCAGAGGTTCCCCGCAAGGGGTTCTATCATCTGATCCACTCCTCGTGTTGATCAGTCTGATGCCGTCCCCGCTGGACGTTAAACTCGCGGCATACCCCGTGTTAAACATGGGAAGCTGAGGAAAATATCAGGTAACGCAGTTCCCCGCACCCAGCGCGGGATGCCTCAGGCCATCATGCCTTCGAGAAGCCCTATTAGGGATGGAAGGCAGACATGCAGAGCCGCAGTGTTAAGACACGCCCCCAACACCCAGAGCTACCCGGTCTCCTCACCGCATGTTGCTGCCCCGACCAGACTCCTTGGAGCGTCTGGGCGGAAGCAGCGTAATTAACCGGTTTCCATGAAGATATGGCACCGAGAACGAGATTCACGAACATTCTTAAATCTATGAGGGAGACCCGGATTAGGCGACGAGTTCCGAGGAGACGTCCACGGAAGGAGGAGCCGACATCCCATCATCTCATTTTCGATCAAGGAGCAGACGTCCCTGAATAAGGGACGGAGGCCGCCCGCCTTTGGAAAGTAGGACTGCGGGGCCACAAGCCGCGCTCCCATCCCCTCGGGTCGACGGGCGCACGCGCGAACGCGTCCTGGCGGAACAACGTCAGAACAGAAACCCGACGCACATCCGCACCGAAACAACCTCTATATACTCTGAAACCCATCAAGGTCCTATTGGATAATTGACCTTCTTCTTCTGAAGTTGATATGGGTTATCCTATGGTAATGAGGTGTCTTGATGAATTTGAAGTATTTTTTGTTCTCTATAGATTCCTAATAAATTAAGGGTTTTATAGGTATCTTAGCATGATGAAACTAGATTAATGTGGTGGGAAGTCATGATTCCTCCCCAAATATGGGTAATAATTTCTAGAATATTCAACATTTTAATTATCTTTCAGTGTAAGTATCCCAAGGATGGGAATAAAGAGAATGTTTATGAGTCATTTAGTCTTAGTCATGGTGAGAAATCAATTGAATAGAATTTCAATAAATTCTAATGTATGGTATGTTTCATACCTATGATTAATGGTTATGAATCCTATAATTCACTCTATTTTAAAAGTGTTTCATTTTGATTTTTGAAATAACTTACCTGAAGTCTCTCTGACCTCGTATTTGATGGGGTTGAGAGAGATTTGTCATTAGAAGTGATGCTAGTGAAGAAATAGAAAGTGGATAATGACTTGTTTGTGGTTTAATTAAGTAAGATTCTCTCTCAACTGGATCATCTAGGTTGGTTTTGAAGAGAAATTTTTACCATGTAAAGTAGAGGAATCTCATGTTTTTCTATTTTGAAGTAGTAGGTCATTCACAAAGGATCTAAAGGAGATATCTTCGAGTTTGTAATATGTTCTTCCATTTGGGTCACCATAATATGTTTTATAAGTTGGGAGACAAAAAGTGAATGTTTTTGTTAGGGATCACAAACTCATAAATTTATACCCAATAGAGCCGTTAAGATATTATATATCTATCTATAGGCCTTAGAGTGAATTTTTTTTCATGTAGTGATGGATTTGTCAATGGATGTTGATATTGGACCAACTTGTTATGTCAGATGGTGATGCAGAGACTTTTTGAGTTTTCTATTTAGTATTTCATTGGTTTTTAGTGAACTCCTTGTTCTAGGGGAATCTTATGGATTTATTTTTATTTTCATATGGAACATGCTTTATACCATAATGATGGTTACATTTCTTGAGATCTCTTTTTTCCTTATGTATATACTCTTAGGAATGATTTATTATTATTCGGTGTGCTATGATCCTATGGATGGAATGGGATAATGTTCATGAAACATCTATATGTTTTGGGATATTGTATATTTAATCCCTTATACATTATTCCATGGGAGACTAGCTATGGTGGGATCTGGATACTATTTGGTTTGGTTTGTTCCATTAGTATCCTCCATTTCACAACTTATTGGTTAGAGATCAATCATTATGTGTTGGGTGACCTCCCTTTTTGATAGTATGTTGTTCGCTGTCATGCCAAAACCTTGATGGTTGATCTATTTTTTATTATTCTTGGATATAATTTAGGTATGTAATTGGGTTACTCAGACAGTGTGGATTCTTGTTGGACTAGGATCCGGAATGTGCTAATTTTTCATTGATGAACTCATTTAGGGGTGACCCACTACATTAAAAATCATAGGTTTCCAAATAATATGTAGCTAAGGTATAAATCCTATTCAATTTGTTCCTTTCTTATGTACAGTTGAATATTTAATGGATTTTTTGGGTGTTGGTTATTTTGTAATTGAGGGTATTTTTTAATAATGGATATTAATTGAGGATATGGTTTTATGCCCTTGATTGTTCAGCATGGTGGGTGATTGAGGTTTATTATTTGTCATTAAGAGACATGTTTTTTGTGGATGTATATATCAAGTTCAAACATTTTATAGAATATTTAAATGGTGGGGAGACATATTACAATTCTTTTGATTTCTACCTTCTTGGAATTGATGGTGTATAGTTTGTAGATGTGTTTTGATATTGGATGATATATTTAAATGATTTTTAGAATTTTGGTTGTCATTTATATTTGGATTTGTACCTTGAACATTTTAAAAAATATTCTTACAATATATCTTATTCTGTCAACCTCATAATTTTTTATGGGAGTTTCGTTTATTAACTTGTTTTCCTATATTTTAGACTAAGAGATTTATAGGGAAAAAAATAACTATTTTGGATAGAATTAAAACATCCCAAAAGTAAAATTAACCATTTGGACACTCATTGGATTTGTTGTTAAGTGGTAGGAGGGATTCGAGGATTCCCCAAAGCTTTAAGGATGGTCTGGACAATGACATGTAGCTTTTGATGATGAAAGAGTTACACCAGCTATCCAGTGAGAGCCACCCAATGGAAAATAGGCTAACCAAGGGTTAAAATAGTTCTGTTTTAACCAAAGGATAGTCAGAGAGGGCCTCTATCTTGACAGTGGACTCACTAGACTTGGACTAGAATTAGGGTAGTATTATAAAATGCACTATTAGACCACTACTTATTTTATTTTCTCTCCAACATCAAACATAATTCAAATCAATCGATCCTTCACATCCTCATGGATGATTTTAGCCCTCCCAAAATCATCTCTTAGTAGATCAATGTTCTGTTGAAAGATTTAATCCTCTTCAATAATGGTTTTCGCTTCTAGTTCTTTGATCAGCTTTATTATAGAGATCCATTATTTACATGGGATATAGAAGTCTTTTGAATTTTTGTACCTAGAATGGTTTATTTGTAGTTTTTATCCAAATATATCTTATCACTATTTTAGAGATTAATCTTCCTTGATTTAGTGTTTTCCAGTGGAGGAAACTCATCTCAGATTCCTTGCGGTTTGATTCCAAAATTATAAGAAATTTTTTCTTTGCATTTCCTTCATCTTATGATAGTTTTTTTCTTAATAATTCATAAAAACATATTTCTTCACAAAAATATATGTTCTATAAATGTATACCTATTAATTTCTCTTGAAATATTCTTTGATCCTATTATCTATGATTTAAACATAGAATGGATTTTTTTTTGTGATATTGATTCCAGTTAATTTTTTATAATTTATGAATTCCTTAACTTTTGGGTTTATTTTCAAAGATATTTTAAAATTATGTTTTGTTGAAAGTGATGGAAAATTCTTGGTTTTATGTCACAAGTGAAATTTCTTTACATGAAGGATTTGGGTTGATTAAACTAAGGTTTTCATCATGGTTTTGAATTATTTGATTTATTAAATGACCAAGAACCATTAAAAATTGATTCTATCCTTTTTTATTAATGGGAATTCATGGGTGATTCAAAAGTGTGATATTCATATGGAAAATGGTGTAGACGCATGTTTTTAAATGGATTCAAGAATTTTCAATTGAGAAAATTATTCCATGAATGACTTATGGATGTTTTGAAAGTAATTTTTTCTTTAAAGGCCCTTTTGGAATATTTATGATGACTTGTGAATGGAAGAGAGTTTGATTATCATTTTTAATTTTAATTTGAAATAACTTATTTTATTTGGAGTTTATACTGCTTGATGTCCTGATTAGAGCATTGTGATGAAACAATATTTTGTTAATACATTTATGACTTTCCTATTTCTTATGATTTAAATTGGAGAGTGATAAAAAAGGAGTTAATCACTTTAAGGGAGTTAGAGGTGGGTATGAGAAGTGAACTGAGAATGAGATCAGTTGATGAGGGCATGATACCATTTTGATGTTGATGAGGATAACCTTTGGGATACTTGTGACCTTATTACCTCACTTACCTCCTTTTAGTGGTCATGGGAAGCTAGGAAGTCTGGTAGAATAACCCTGATTTATGCATTTCTTGTGGACTCACACATTGAATAATGGATCATAGAGAATATAAATGGGTTAGGATAAAAATGTGTGTCCATTAATGTGGGTGTACATGAATAGGGTTTAATTAAGACATGTTTAAAATTGATGTGGAAAAAAATATCATTCATGATTTTATGATTAGATAGACTATGGTGGACTCAACATTGTATCTAGTTCATTATATTGACATCCTCAAACCTGATACTCAATATATGATAGTGTTCATTGTGACTACCTGGAACAAAAGTGTCCTTGCATGATTGATTAGCTTTATTGGTTGATATTCTTATTGACATGATTCACTCTTCTTTTAATATATTGAATATTTAATAACTACTTTATTTTTCATGCTAGTTCATATCTTTGGATTTATTTGAAATTATCATATGAAATAGTTTTCATGATTATGAAAAAACTGATAATTTTTTAATAAATGTATTGATTGTTTCCAGCTTTGTCTCACAAAATGTTTTAAGATTGTTTGAAACATTTTTATAGATAAAAAATGATGTAATTTTATTTTGATGGTTTTAATATGAAATTATAAAATGTAAATCCATGTAATCATTGTATTATACTACCTTTTATCATATTTGGGTTACCCTATGACGGAACTACATAAATTCTTTGATTTAATCCAATTGGATTTTGTAGATCACAACCTACTTATACCATTTGGTGCTTGTATTCTTCATGTTTCTATAATAGGTTCTCATGTCCTATTTTCCTAATTCTTGGGGTTAATTCAAAGTTTCCTAGGGGTAGGTGGCTTGGGACCTAGTTGGTGTTCTTGGACCACTGAGATATGGGTTGTGGTAGTTTTCTTCTCCTTTCTGTTCATGGATGTTTTTTATCATATACTTATATCTATTTTAGGTTATAGTATTTATTTGTTTATTTATTTTTCTGTATATTTATTTGATTTATATTGTATTTTTTTAGGAGAAATAATTACCAAAGGTTAGTTATTGATACATAAGTTATAGTCACTATCTCGTGTGAACTAGGAACACCCTTCATTTCAGTGGTGAAATTTTTCTAATTATAGTTCAGATGGTATTCCATGTTCTCCCATTAAATAAAAAATAACGATTTAGGCATCAAATATCGGTTAATATATATGGACACCTAATAACGAGTCTTCACCAACCTGTTTAAGGAATCCATTATGGTGTATAGTGTTTTTTTTAAAATATAACTGTAAAATTTATTTTAATTACATAATAAATTAATCATTTTTCTTAATATAACAGGTATGGTGATGCAAGATAAACATATATTTATTTTAAATATTTTCCATTATTCAAACATTATATCTCAAATAATAATCCCATAATCCCATGAATTAAAACTTTAGTGTCTTTAAAGACTATTTAAAATCATAGATTATTTTGGAAAAATATTTGAACACTTTTCCATAACCGAACTCTTATAGAACCACTTCTAGACCTCTCATACGTTATACTTTTATTTATAACCAGTAGTAGGGAGAAATAATAAATCTCAACAAAATAGTATGGAAAAAAACTTATAAACATGACATTAGGGGTTATATCATAATCATATGGAAAAAAACATTTATGTTGAAATTTATTATTATAAAAGTAAAAAATTAATAATTTTCCATAAATCATGTTTGGAGGACATTTAATCATAAAATAAAAAGCATTTACTATGATATATGAGTGCGGGATAATAATTGAACCCAAGCTTAAGGAAATGGTATCATAAGGTCATGGAATCCTAAATATGTGGAAACTACACAAACCATGACATTATAATAATATTTCAAGGTTAAATACCAATAACATCACCACATAGTGGAAAATGTCCCGTAGTGGATAAAGTTCAATACCCATTCTCAGATATAGAGTGGATAGATTCCCATGCCAGATGGGGTTGACTCCCAGCTCCGATAAACATAATATACAAAAACCCAAAGTGAATTTGGTTCAATCAATAATCCCATAAATAATGTCTCGTGAGATATAAATCATTACCCAATATATTTTAGGTCTATACAATTCTAGGCCCACTCATTATAAAACATATTGTATTTAGGATTACCGTCAATGAACCAAACATGGTATCTCATGAGAAAAAAGAAACTACCCAATGCATTGAAGGGACATATAATTTCAGGACCAACCATCACATATTGTAAACCATAATATGTACATGCATACATGTGATAAATGATGAAAAAAATATTTAATGAATCATATAGATGATAAAACCCATGTGAAATAAGTGGGTTTTATAATATTATCACAAAGTATAACTAAAGGATATATCATAAGGATTCTCAAGATAAAAAGAAATTAAATAATTTTATATGTTAATCTATTCATAAATACTAATAGGTAAAAGAACATAGGGTTATAATATATTAAAATCCATGAGAATAATCAATGATAAGTAAGAATAAAATGGACCACATATGTGACTCATTTCAAAAAGATAAAAGGATTATTTAAGGAGGGAAATATCTTATTATTAACCTTTATAAATGAATAGAAACAATACGATTTTAAATAGAATAATTTTGGGTATTAGAATCAATTCATGGTAAAAAATGTATGAAGGTGAAACCTTTCATAAAATATGAAATCTGAAAGTTCCCTTAAGTCATGTTTTGTTAAATGATGGATTTTTTGAAGGTAATTAACACATGTATTAAACCGATAAAAAAGGTATAGTTAACTATTTATATAATTTAGGAACATATACACAATATATGTATAAAAAACCTGACAACTATGATATATAATGGTGGATAAAAAGAAATATAATGCATAACCCAAAAGTAAAAATGGTTGGTTTCAGAAGATCCATTTTTTGGTTTTACAATTCCTTTCCCTCATATATGACACTATAAAAATTATAATAAAATATTATTTCTAAAATATTAAAATATTAAAATATTAATACAAAGGTAAATTTAGATTAAAAATAATTATTTTTCCAGTTAAATGGGATAAATTTGGAGGGAATAGAAATTATTAACAAGGAGGTGAAACCGTGGTTAAATATGATTAGAATTATTCTAAAAATGGTATATTATTAGAGAAGGAAATTCATCAAGGTAAAATCATTGAATAAAAAACTAATTTTCCCTATATATAAATAGAAAAAAACTTGAAATAAAATATTATGTTGTACGGAAACCAATCCAAAAGATATAAGTTCAAAAAGAGTAATTTTAACTCAATAAAGGAAGTAGAATTCATAATTAACGTTACATCCACGTTATCATTAGAATCTAAAAAGAATAAATAATTAACATGTTATGTATGTTTAAATAACCTATATTAAATTAATTTTACAAAACCAATAAATCAATTTATGATTCATACACCATTGAGAAGAAATAATCCCTGAATACAAATCATATCATAATGAAATAGAATTTTAGATAAAAAACTATAAAATTTTATATTGATTTTTTCAAACAAAGTCTAACCTCATGTATAATAAACATAACTATGATATTTAATTAATTTATATACATATTCATAGCTATTACCACTTATATAAATCATTTATAATAATTCTTTATGTGTATATTAATTAGTTATTATATATTTTCAATATCGTGTGTGAGTAAACTTGATCATTTTTAACTAGTTTCATTATAGCATAATTTATATTTATTATTTTTAAAAAGGTTATAATTTTGAAATAATTATAGGTACACTAATTTATTATTTATAATTTTTTATAAATATATTATTTCACTCTATGGGAGTTTCTATTACAATATATACAAATGAACTTAATGGTGATGATATTTTTATGATATTTAATAAATAAGTAGTGGTATCTCAGTGAATGAGTATGATATTAGTATTAAAGTACCAAAAAAAATATATTTATCCAATTATTTATAAAATATATTATTAATAATTATTTTCTCATACTCATCCATGATATTATTTTATATCTTTTTTCATATAGGTGGTTACACCAACCCAAATAAAAACATCCCATAATTAATTGATGGTTAGGATTATGAACGTTGTTTACTAATGAATAATATCATTTTTAAAAAAGTATAATGATATTATTTATATAATTTTAATGTAATAATATTTTAATATATGTAAATAAATAAAAAATAAATTATATAAAAATAGATATACATCACTTCATAGAGGTGGTAGTCTACATAACAGACGGTAAAATATTTAATTTATAAATTAAGTATAAGGAAAGAAGGTGGATTATAATTTATCATTTAATAATAATAATTATACAAAATTTTTCTAATTTATTCATTAATTTCATCTTTATAATTGTTAAATAGATGTGGTGATTAAAAATGGAAGTTATCTCTTTAGGGAGGCTGTCGTATGTCCAAAACATACATTCCTATTTTAATTTTATTAATAGAAAGGGTAAAATAGATTAATAATTATTAATATAACATAATCACATTAATTATACAAAAAATGAATATTTTATTATATATTAATTATAGAATATCAATTGAAAAGATAATATATAAAGGGATAGACATTATGAAAAAAGAGTACCCACATTGAGATGTTTTGAGTTTTCCTTGGAAATTTTGAGAAAATAGAGGGCTTGGGATAATTAATTTTTTCCAAATAAATATAGAAGTTAATGAGGTATCTAATATAAGGTAAAAATGAAGGGTTAAAATTGGAAACAAAATTTTTTTAGCTCCATTAAGGTGTGTTGGAAGTCCCCTATTTTAATTAGTGTGAATAGAATTTATATAAATACCTTTTACATCACAATAATTTCACAACATTATCCAATTGAAATGGATAAAAAATGATAAAAATTGGATTTAGGGAGAGTAAAAGGTTTATTATTCCAAAAAACATAATGATAAACATATTTTTAACACGTTCCAAGACATTTACCCAAATATTATTAATTTTATCATTTAATATTTTACCACGTTAACAAGTTTTCAGCTAACTAATTTATCCACTATTACTAAAATGAAAATCCAACATATTATATAATTTTGACCTATGATTAAAATTAATAAAACAATTTTAAAATAAAAGGTATATTTTTAATAAAAATTACTCTTTACACGAGCACATATAACGTGTGAAAACCCTATTTTTAGATATAATTTAATTTTAAGCATAAAATTTATGAATAGAATAAAATTATAAATTAAATTTATTTTCATGATAAAATATATTTTATTATAAAAATAATAAATTTTATGTGTACATAAATAAATAAAAAAATAAATTTTACCAAAATAATATTGAATTGAAATAAAAATAAAAGTGTTTTTATTGAAAAATAATACTTTATTTGTTAAAATTAGTTTTTATAAATTAATAATAGTATCTTGATATATATATTATTACTCCTTTAATAAATATTTGATCATGAAATATTATTTATTTGTTTTTAATTTATACTTAATTCTATAAATATTCAAAAACACTATGATTTTAGTGAAAACAGTATTTTTCACCATTCACATAAAAGTCGACTATTTCATAAAAATATCAAGAATTTACCATTGGTTAATATTGATATATATAATTTTAAAAATTCACCTTTATAAAATTAATTTTTTAATGTATTTTTTAAATTTGGAATAGAATGAAAAACTATCAAATAAAAAAATAAGCATTCATTTTCTTTGAAATTAAAAATTTCCAAAATTTGTGATAAATAAATAATTTATTAATAAATATATTTTTATATAATCATAATTTATATTTACATAACCCCTAATTATATACATGTATGTTCTATGAATAAGGTTTGTTGTGGTAGTAGTTTAGTGCGTTCATTTTTCTAATATATATCTTCTGGAAATTTCCCTGAGCTTAAATTTTTCTCACAGACAATTTCACTCAGACCATAGTTGTTTGAGTTTGGAATACGAGTGGTTTATGGAAAAAAATTCAATATACCTCCTTACCAATATTGGATAAATGGGATTTATAAGGGATACTTCCACTACTAGATCTCATTTCATTCCTTCATAGATTTCATAATATGGTTACTTCCTTTTATACCCACTAATTTAACAACAATATTATACTAGTCAAATTTATTATAACATATCATGATTTCATTTTAGTTTGGTGTTTCATGTAGACAAATATTTTAACATAATACATATTTAAATAAAAAATGTAATGAGATTTTAAGTAATTACATTTTCTACCTTTAAATAAATTGTGTTCTAAAATTTTTAATTACTAATCATTAATTAAAATAGATAAGGTTTCAAAAAATATAGAAGTGATTAATTGTTTTTATTATTATGAGGTTTCATACCTACTATATTAAGCTTGGATATTGATATTTTTTTTCACTAATAATAGAAATATAACTAATATTGATTATTTCTCTGAACATTTGTGAGAATACCACAATATAATGAATGTATTTGTTTTTCATATAGTGTATATAATCAATCATGTAGTAATAGGTTATTATGGTTCGATTTAGTTTTTTATATGTGTTTTTTCTATCCTAGAATTTATTAAACCTGTCAATAGGGAGATCTAATACCAACATAATATAATAAAAAAATTTACTAAAGGAAGGATGGAATTATTTTATAGGAAGCATATTCATATAATTATCTATTAATAAAGGGTAACGTAATTAGAATAAAATAATCATAATTTTTTTTCTATTAATAAATCAAAATATTGTCATTGAAGAGATTATTTTTATTCCAATTTATAATAATATATGTACCAAAATTGGGTTAAATAAGATCCAAATAAAAAAAAATTCATAGTTCTTGAGTGGATAATCAATATTCTTATTTCCAAATCAGTTTAAAAACATTATTTAGTTTGTGTGGTTATATGGGAATTACCCTATTACCTTAGCCTTGGAATTTATTAGTTTTGATAGTAATATTAATTCCTTGTATTAGCCACATAGTTTGTAGAGTACCAAAATTATTCACATAAAAAACATCAAACTGCTTGTGGATCATTAAGGAGAAAATTAAATTTTTATCAAGTTATTTGAACTCTTAATTTTTTCATTCGCATCATTTTTATTTATTATCACACGTACCTAAGATCAAACATATTACAATTCCATTTGGATATTCCCCTAGGTGTCACTTCCCACATTTTTTACTTGAAAGAGGTTCAATCATATTTCCTTTATCATCCTCATCACATGAACCTATAGGAGCCTCCATCATCTGGTTCATTTATGTCATATAAACTCAAATAAATTATCATTTTTAATCATAATTCTTGATATATAGTTTGTAATAATAATAATATTCATTATTCCAGCTCTTATCCCATTAGGTTGATAATTAGGAAAGTCCACACAATGTCTATGACATCTATTGTAAAGTTGGTTCCTTCATGAAGCCATCTTTACTAAAACAAAAAAAGGGTAATACAAGTGATGAATAATTAACATCATAATATAATTATAAAAAATTATCTAATGAGAAATTCAACCTCAAAATTTATTATACTTTGATATGATCACATTAACATTCAGTTCAACAAAAATCACTCTTTTTTCAACATATATTCCTTTAATTTCGGATCTCTCATACAATTATCCAAATTTAATGAAAAAATAAATTATTTATAATTTATCATAGAGGAAATGTTATTGACCATAAAATGTCCCCCCAAATTGTTAAAATAGCTATGCAATTCATTTTATTTGTTATGAACCAGGTGATAATTTATTTAAGACCCAACATTCCCATTTTAGTGTTATTACCCTAGGTACATCTATTCCTTCACCTTTATCCACTTTTAGTGTCTATATAAGGATGTTTATGCGAGAAAAAAAATATAATATATAATTTACCAAAATCTCAAGATTCTATTCTATATTTAGACTTATACAGTAGACTTATCCATAACGGTTTTAATAATGTCTATAATCACAATCCCCAAAAGAACTAAATTAATCCAAAAAATAACTAATCTATACTATGATACCAACTAGGACAAACCAAGAAAAATATATCTATATTTTACATTATTTTGATAAATTATACATAACATCTCATAAAATAAAACCAAAATCCCAATAATTGATAGTTTTACATCTTTAAAGACTAGTTAAATATGATTAATATTTTATAATTAGGTGACCACTTATCTATAATTGAATTTTTCTACATCCCCTTATAGAATTACCATAAGTTATTCTTATCTTCTAAACTTGGGGATGAGAAACATCTAAAAGGGGTGATCTCAAATAGTCATTAGGGGAAAAAGTATTAAAATGACATCAAGGGATAGATCATAAGAATATTATAAAACCTATGAGGAGATAATATTATTTTTAAAAAGAATAAGGAACAATAAAAGTTTTCTATAAATAATTAATAGAGTAAATCTAATCAAAAAATAATTATCATGTACCATGACATTAGAGTGTGAGATAAGCATGAAACATGTGTTTAAGAAATGATATCATCAGATCATTTAGTAATAAAATTATATAATCTACATAAAACATGATATAATAATAATAGGTAAAGGTTCACTTCTTATACCATCATCACATAGTGGAAAAAGTCCAATATTGGATTGAGTTCACTCCCCATTACCATAAACATTTTGGATAGAGTCCCATGGTTGATTGTGTTCACTATGTATTCCCATAAATATAGTGAAAAATACCCATAGTGGATTAGGTTCACTCTCTAATATTATATATAAAAATTAATGAGATATAAAGAATGACATAATTCATTATAGGGATATATAATTTCAGACCCATATATAAAGCATTACATAACGCATTGGATGGATATATAATTTCAGACCCATATGTAACCTTGCGTAGTGTGCTTAGGCTAACTACTGACACACCATATAAGGTATCTCCTGAGGTGAAAACATTACCCAATGCATGAGAAGGATATATAATTATTATACAACAAATCATATAATGAGAATCATAATATATACATGCACACATGTTCTTCATGAGTAAAAGAAACATTAAATAAGGTATAATAATGAAAAAACCCATGAGGAATAAGTGGGGTTCATAATATTAGCTCAAAGAATAAATATAAAGACCCCAATCCCAATAGCCTAGAGTTAATGCCGTACTTTTTTACATTGGTACTATGAATAAGTGATCCCATACCAAAAGACTGAATAGTTTAGTATATTTGGAAACCCAGATGCAAACATAAATTTTATATTATTTCTTAAAAGTAATTAAATATAAAAACTCCATTGAAAACACCTATAAACGCCTAGATTATCCATTCAAGTTATTCATAATGTACATCTCCACATCCTAGGGAAAAATAAAACATTAGAAAGAGTTGAGATTAAATTTTCAGAAAGGGTAATAAATAAAATTAAATATATAAATGTAATCAAAACAGAAAGGTGAATATCTAACAAAACATGCCATTAAAACATACACCTGAACATATTATGGATAGAATAAAAGATGGTAAAAATAATTCCATATAAATAATCACCCTAAAATAAAACATAACCATAGATATTATACAAGTCAAATAATTACATGGATTATTTATTAATAATAACATTATGAGGGAATTCATAATTCCAAACATCATAAACATGTTTTCAAGGATTCATCCAAGACGCCATACATAAATGGGTAAAAACATAGTCTAGTTTGTCTCATGAGACTTTCCGATGCCTCAAGAGGCTATAGAGGTCCCTCAATTCACTTACTAAGTCTAATTAATTCCTCATATGAAAGGGGTGAACCATAATGAACATACACATCAATATTTTAACTATAATATGAAATGAAAATAATGTTCCCAAATAATAAACAAAATAATTAAACATCCATAGTAATATGGTGAATGTTATCAAGATAGTAAATCCCCAGTCAAAATAACCATAAAAAATTTAGTAAAATTTGGTATATGGTCACATAAGAGATCAATTTCAATAAATAATTAGATTAAATGAGGGTTTTTGAAATATATGTGTAACACCCCAGGTAAATAAAGAATAGGACATTTTTATATTTATCCATATTTGTGAATAAAATATTAATATTACTTTAAAGGGGATGCTATGCTCGATAGCGTACCCAATACGCAACAACGAGTTTCATGAGAATCTTACGTTGCACTCTAACAATAAAATAACATTATTTTAAATGGTAGTTAATGCCTCGCCGTTGTAATGGAGAGAATGAACAGAACTAACTACAAAATTATTATATATTTTTGTCAAATATTTTTACTCTTTATAATAAATGTTAGAGGATTAAAAATGTGAATGAATCCAATTTTAAGCGTAGAGAGTCTAAAAGGTCGATTAACCGCCTTTTGATGGTGAACCTCTTTTAAATCAACTTTTTTGAAAATTTTATGTTTTATATTTCACAAAATAAAATTCTTATTTGGAATCGGGACATCAAAATTTACTTTGTTTAAATTTTTGGTATTTTTCCGAAAAAGTTCAATTTTTAATGAATAGTGAAAAATGTTGTATTTTATTTCAAAACCACTTTTTAATCTAATTTATTTATATGATTAGATTATATTTTTAATTTATTTTAATGTGTAAATAGAATATATTTTTACCATTTAATCCAATGGTGGTCATTGTAATTAATATCGCTTTAAGATTGGACATAAACGAGTGTCAATCTTTTGAAAGATATTGTTTCATAAAAACACGCTATTTATTTTAACAGCGGGATTTAATTATAAAATTAATTTATGCAACTTATATTTTATGAATTTGGTAAAATATAAATCATTTTTGAATTTGGAATGTCAAATATAGCTTAGGGTTAATTTTTGGTATTTTTCTGAAAAACATCAATTTTTAATGAATAGTGAAACCACAAAGTGGTGGTTACAAAATTTGAATTTTCGTTTAAATGGGACTTTACCACTTCTGTGATTTGAATTTAAAAAATCCAATTTAAATGATATTAATTATTAAGTAAAATGTGGTTCCATGGGATGAAAATAATTTTTGATGAAAGGTAACATTTAAGTTTTATTAATCGCGATTAAAGGTAATTAGTGTGATTTTAGGTAAAAATGATATTATAATAAAATTAAAATATATTGACACTTGTCCTAACCCTATTGGATGAGTTATGTCCGACCAAGACAACCCATGGGTCGATTTGTGGTACCCCATGGAGCCACTTGGGTTTGATTATGACATTTATGCCTTTTATTTAAAGTTAAAACAAAAATGTCACAAACATGATTTGTTTTACTAAAACAATTTTTACATGTAGTTATACAAGTCAGAATTTTGACTATAAATAATCATTGGAAATATAAACAGATTTCCTACATCATGATATTTTTTTATAATTTTTAGACATTATATATATTAAATTACTTATGACATCATGGTGATGCAGCGATTACCTCATTAATAAAGGATTTAAATAAAATGGAAAGATAATGTAAATTCAAAGACCTAAACATGTAAAAAACCTATTGGATGGGTGGATTGAGAACCCTTATCACCTTATTATCGAATTATATCAATGTGGGACCACTAAAATTCGAAAACCATTTGAAAATAAAGTAACATTTTATAATTTACCAAGAGTGCCCCTCTCCTCTTATAAAGGCCCCCACCTCTACCACCTTCCCCACACCTCTCAAGCCTTTGGTTCGGCCAAGATCTGATCATTTTGTCTCTACACATCCCTATCCTCATCCTAGAAGCCTTAACTTAGGCAGTAAGCTCTTCATTAAACCCTTTTGGTTCAAACCAAAGGGAGTTACCCTATTTTAAGGTAACGTCTTCACTTGTGCTCTTTTGTTTTATTTTGCTTCTCCAACCCCATAAACTCTTTTTATTCATTTATTTTGTAACAACTACAGTATATTAAATATACTAGGATGTTGTTATAATAATTATTAGAGCTACACTTACACACACCTTCATCTAATGCTTAAACAACATACTGTTTCTGTGGATGACGAATTTCTGCCTCACGAAACGATGATTGTTCAACACTCATATAACACCTTCAAAGGTGGCCATTAAGATGTCACTATATTTATATATGATATATAACATGTTTATGTTTTACAAAAGATTCTGTATTTTTCATTTGTGTCATACCTTTATGGCTTCCATTATGGGTATACGCGATATCTTCATTTTAGGAAGTGCGGACTACCGCCCCCTCGAAGTGATTTGATTCGTTAATGCCATATGTGGGACGTATAAAGGATGGATTTAAAGTTATTATATATTATGTTATACTGTAATTATAATATACCTTTATATCATTATTGTTTTCTTTCCATTAAATTATGAGATAGAAATGAAAGTAGTGTTCATGCGTACGTACGGCTTACCGTCTCCATGAACGGTGCATTTCAATTCTTATCCTCAAATGTAATGTACTATTATAAGTATATATAATGGATAAATATTATGTATGATAAATCTAAAGGATTAATATAATTTTGGAATTAAAAATATACATATCTCTTATTTAGTTTTAATTCCATTAATATGACATAGAAATGAAAGAAGCGTTCATGCGTACGTACGACTTACCGTCTTCATGAACAGTGCATTTCATTTATTACCTCTAAGTGATTATGTAATATTATAAATAAATGTATATTATGGATATATATGATATATATTATATCCAAATCATGAATATTATTATTGAGATAATGGATATTTGACTACGTGAACAACTTGTAAATATAAGAAGTTCACTTTTGACTCAAGTACCAAATAACGAAAAAACAACTGTTATTAACTTAAATGATTACATAATGTTCATGACATGTAAATAAGTGATATAAAAGGAATAATGAACTTGAAAAAGTTTCTTAAGGAAGTATAAAGTAACTGATGTATATTATTCAGGATATTAAAGAACGATCGAGTCAAGTCGGACCCGAGGTAAGGGATCCTACTCCTCTCTTTCTTTTTAAGTACACTCTTTTATGTCATTCCTTTCAAGCTCAGATTTCTTGTGATTGGGATGTTATTTTATATTAACTTTACTGTAATTTTTATGTTCATATGATTAGAGACCCTATTCTCTCTCATCAATACATTTTGGAAGTTTTGAGTGGCGCCGTTAGGCTGCCGAATTTTTGTAAGAGATCTAACCTCTCTCTTTCTTTTTAAGTACTCTCCTTTATGTCACTTCTTTTAATATCATATTTGTTTTTTTTGGGGATGTTATTTTATATTCCACTTTTTGTAAACTTTATGTTAATATTATGAGAGACCCTATTTTATCTCATAAATCCATTTTTTTATGTTCTAAGTGGCGCCGTTAGGCTGCCGAGTTTTCGTAAGGGATTTTTCATCTCACTTTTATTCCCCTGAGATTTATGATAAATTTTCCACAATTTCATTTAAGTGGTGTATTTACTGCCCATTATTTTACTCATTGTGTAATATACTTTCATTTATGAGTATTTACATCAATGTTGTATTCTCCTTCTTTCACGGGGTGTATGTTTCGAAATATACCCATGTAGGTAAGGGAACCTTTCACCCTCCTCTTTTTAAAAGACTTCTTTTGTTATGTATTTTAATTCACATACTATTATGTTGGGATATGTTCTTCTATATCCTTATTTATGTAAATTTTATGTCCAAGTGATGAGATACCCTTTATCTCTCTCATCAACCCTTCTTGAAAAATTTTATGTGACGCCATTAGGCTGTCGAATTTTACCAAGTGAACTTCTTAACCCAATTTCAATTTCTTTGGGTTCAACATGTAGTTATTGAATATGTCATCCTTTGAATATGTGTGAATAACCTTTGATTGTTTTACACTTAATATCAACTTCTATTGGGTGTATTTATATTTGTCACACATAATTATGAGATTGATTTATCCTTAATTTAAGGATACCTTCTTTATAATGGATTTCATCTCATTTTACATTTCTTTTGAGACTTCATTTTTGTTATGCACCAATTCACTCTTATATGGTGTGTATACTATCCTTTGACATATTATTTCATGAATCCATTTATTCTGAAGATTTTATAAAGTTCAGATTAAATGTTATTCCTCTATTATTTGTATTTAAGAGTCTCTCATTTTGATAAAAACTCTTTAACAAAAATATCGTTTGAAATGTTTTAAAGATTTATTATTCTAAATATTTATCTTTAATGTCCATGTTTTCAAAATGGTTTTCATTATTTATTTATATGGACATTAATTTTTTAAAATTATAATTCCATTAAAAGCTTCAAAGTGGTATGGGACACTTTTATTCAAAAATCTCTTTTTATTGGTTTTAAAAAACGGATTGATTAATTAAATATCTGGAAATTACTTATTGTGATTGAAAATGAAATGTGGTTATTGAAATGTTTATATTTTCAATATCTTATGTGTAATGATGGTACTTGGACATTTTACGGGTGGTTACGTGATAAACCATATGACGGGTGGTGCCGTGAATACCAGGACGGGTGGTTACGTTATGACCTCTAATGCATTGGGTATGGAAGTCGGCCGTATGGCTATTCCATTAAGCATGTATGGAAGTTAGCCGAATGGCTATTCCATTAAGTATTTTTGGAAGCCGACCGTATGGTTATTCCACTTAAGTATGTTTATGTCCCAAGTTACCTTTATATGTTATGTGATCTTTATATTTGTTTTATGGTAATCTTTTGGTTACAGAAGTTTAAGTATTGAACTTTTATTCAGTGAAGAGTTTTTACTACTTCGAAATGGTGAAAAGTATTACTTTGATAAAGTATACATGGTTTACTTGTTGTTTTGAAAAACTAACAGTTTCCATTATTTTTGTATCCCTTACCGAGCTTTTTATTCTCACCCCAAGTTTTTTTTGAAATGTTTATCACAGGACTTAACGTGGAATAGGGTCAAGGATGGGATCAAGGGAAAGTCATGCTACCTAAAACATGTAACTAGACATGTTTATTTTTAAGTGTATTTTTTATTTTATGGAAATTTAGTAGAAGTGACTACTTTGTAATCTTTTGAGATGTAATATTTATGTCCTAATTCTCTAAAACTCTAAACTTGAGAAGATCCTCAATGTGAATTATTCATTTAATTCAATATTAAGTAAGGTTTAAGTCTGGGGCCTTATAATATGAAAATACTCTAATAATTTTTTGTGGAATTCTTGAGTGAAATACGCTTTTACTTTTAGAAAGAAGATTTTATTAGGAAATTACTTTGTATTTATCATAAATTTTCATTTTCAACATGTATCTACCAGAAAAAAATAATAATAATGAAATTATTTTTTATTCATAATTTATTTCCAAAAAGTGAAAACATGTAAAAATATTTTGTAGGAAACATTAAAAATGGGCCACTTCTATGACATTTATGGGAAAACGTAAAAGTACATTTAACGCAACCAAATGATTATTTGATTATAAAATACCATAAAATAAATAAAAGGTTTCTCATGATAAAAAGAGTTATTATTGAAAAATGTGGGTGTCTTAAAATTTATTATGGTGTACACTTGGAAAGGGGATAGAAAATGAGAACCACCATTTAATCGAACTTGCATATTGGGAGGAATTGAAAAAGAAACCTTAGAAAATATGTATTTACTATAAAAGAAATAAGAAATAATCTATGTAAACATGTGTGGAGCATAAAAATAGAATTTATTATCAGTAAAAAAGAATAATTAATAACTATATTGGGATAGGTAGATAGATAGAGAAAGAGTAACCAGAATGAAAAATGGACGTTCGGGGAGAATCCCTTACCTTGTGTTTGGAAATATTCTGCACTTAAACATAACATCAGGAACCACTAAATTAGAATAATTAATATTTTAATTAATAACCTATTAAATGGATATTTGGTTTAGTATAATTTCATTAAGTTCATTTATGGTATTTTTATTGATTTATAAAATTGAATTTTTTCATTTGGAAGTGTTGGTTACCTTTGTTTTCATGATTGGTTTACTTGAATTCATGTACAAAAGATCATGTTAAATGAGAATAGTTATAAATAATTGAACTTATATGTTTTAATGAAATAAAGTAATACGTTTTGGTCTGATATATAATTTTTCTTCATATATTTGGATGATTAATTTTATAAAACATTAATGATAACTATTTGGATTGTTTTGGCATTGTTTGGATCAGATCACACTAGTTTTTTTATCAATTAATATCATGTATATATAATAGTTTCATAACATTAAATAAATTTTAATATACATATTATAATCTATTTTAAAAATAAAAATAGTTTTATGTCCATCCGTGAAGGTAGAATTATAAAATGAATGAATCGTCGTCCACAAAGGTGGTGAATCAACCCCTCATAGACGACGTTTTCATTTTTATAAAAAATCGGGAACAGAAAGGAATTGATGGAAAATATCCCATTATCATGATAATATTTTAGTATATATAATATATTTATGTTATCATCCATGTTTGGAAAGAGGTGGTAAGGAAATTATAAGAAAATAAAATAAATTGAATTAAAATTAAATGAACGAAATGGGATTTTAACACTTGAATTACTCTCCTTGAGAAACTCATTAAGGAACATTAAAATGGTATTTTATGTGAGAACCAATGAAACATAATGTGAGGGAATGGTTTAGCATAGTTACTAGACATAAATTGGATAGGATACAAGGATTTGTATGTGTAAGGAGAAGAGGTGGTGAGGGTGGTATTTATAGTGGAGGAGAGGGGTGTTTTCTGATTATTTTATTAATTAATTTATTATTTAGGATATAGACTATAAATAGTTAAAACAATTAACATTAAATGTGTTAACATATCGAAGGAGTGTTCAGGATTATGGGATTACATACAAAATACTTAATTTACAACTCAACAATTCAAGTATTTGTTACATACTCTAAATCACCATATTTCACTATTCACCATAAATTAAACTATTTTAGAAATATCCCCAAAATTCACCCTAACCAATTTTCGAGGTGTATAATACAAAAATAAAATCCATATTATGAAAAATAATTTTCTATATATGATAAATTTAATTTTTTTAAATGTAATTATTTTCTATAAAAATACAGATTTTATTATTATAACTATTTTTATGATAATTTGATAATTTAATTAAGGTATCATAAAACTAAATTATAATCGTAAGAAAAATGGAAATTTTTTAATTTATTTTATGAAAAAATTCTATTTTCAATCATTGTATTAATTATTATATTGGAAATAGACATTTATGTTTCACAAAAATACTAACTCTTAATTTAAAATTTTTAAAAAATTTAATTACATATTCGATGATATAAATATGAAATATTTTCATTTACATGTTTATAAAATTATATTTATACTTTAATATGGGGAGTTACTATTATATTAGTCAGTTTACAATTCCAAATAGTGACATTACTGTACCCACTCTCATATTTAATAATATTTTAATGTTTTAATCAAGGTGTAACATGAATAATAAACTAACGAAGGTATTAAATTTTAAAATATTAATAACATAAAATATTGGGGTGTAACATTTTCCCCTCCTAAAAAAATTATACTCATAATTTTGAGGATGTCACCTTATAATAGGATTTGGTAGTTCATCATCATAAATTCTTTTAGTTCCCACTTCGCCTCTTCAATTTTTTGATTTTTCCAAAGTACCCTTACTAGAATAGTCATATAATTCCTCAAAAACTACTCTTTAGTGTTTATAAATTGTATATGCTCTTCATTATAAGATAGATCATGTTCCAATTCTATTCCTTCATAAGTTAGAGCATACAATGAGTCTTGCATGTACTTCATTAATAAATAGATTCTAAACACATCATGTGCTTTAGAAAGGCTTGGTGGCTTCACCTAATGATAATCCACAATACCATTTCTATACAGGATTTTAAAATTTCCAATACACCAAGGGATTATTTTCCATTTCCTTCCAAATATTATAACACCATTACATTTATATTCCTTTAAGAATACATGATATCCTACTTGAAACACCATATTCTTCCATTGGTTATCGGTATAGCTCTTTTTTCTACTTTGAGTTTCATTGATATGTTTTTTAATAGTCTGTAACTTTGTTTTTGTTTCCTCCATATTTTTGGGCCCCCAAGCTTCCTTTCCCCACCTTCATCCCAACTAGTTGAAATTCCACATCTCCTTCCATATGATGAGTGATATTATTCCATTTGAATACTTGAATAGAAAATGTTATTGTAGAAAAACACTATCCTTGGTTCATAATGACCCCACATACGTTGAAAGTCATGTTTTCATGATCTCAACATGTATTATATTGTTTTAATGGTCCTTTTTGATTTCCATTAAGTTTTAGGGTTATAAAATGTACTCATATGAAGCTCAAAATATATAGATTTATATACAATATTTAATAATTTCAATGTAAATCATGGGTCAGGATCACACACAATTAGAATATGTTCCCCAAGAAGTCTTAAAACATCATTAATATAGAGTTTTGTAGGGAGATCTAGTGGAAAATATTCCCTTTTAGCAAGGAAATGTTCATATTTGGAAGTTGATAAATAATTACCTATATTGAGTAATTATTTATTTGAGTTTCTAGTAATCTAGTAAAAAAATGATATAAATCTAATCCCATTTACATATAGGAATTTTCCTTTGATTCATGAATCTTATAGGATTTTGTCTTTTAGCCTTCACTTGTTGACAGACTAAATATATTGATACATAATCCACAATTTTCCTCTACATTTTATCCAACCAAAAATTTCCTTCAAATATATATACATATTAGTTATATCATGGTGTATATAGAAATTCATGCAATGAGAAGCATCCAATAACTCCATTTTTTTCTTGGGAATGAATGGAACATAAAGTCTCTTCACAAATTTCAGAATTCCATCATTACATATGATGTCTTCCAACTTTCTGTCATTCAATGCTTTAACTTTCCTTTGAAAATTATCATCATGATATTACATACCTTTATTTATTTCTAATAGATACTATTGGGAAAACAATTGAGAAGGTAATGATGTTTCTCCTTCCTTGATAACTATCATATACAAATTCTGTAGATTTGAATACACAAGATCCTTGCTAATAATCATTTTCTTCAGTTTTCTATGATCCTTCCTACTCAATGAAACTGATACTTTATTCTCCTTCTATGGGTGGTAGTGTGTAGAAAAATATTAATCCTTGAGTAGCTCTATCCATCACCTTTTCTTCTAATCAAGTTCTTTTTGTGAGATGATATATTTCAAGATCCCGTGATTTATATATATCACATATTTGGACACATAGATAGTGTATCCTTATATTCCATGTAAATATTCTAGATGATAACTCAATATCATGATTTGGATAGTTCTGTCCATTAGTATTTAACTTCCATGATGTATAAACAACTATCTATAATTATGCATAAGGACACATCCAAGTCAAGTCTGTGATTCATCAGTGTAAATAAAAAATCTACCATTTTTAAAGGTAGATTCAAGATCAACTAATTAAAAATATTCTATTCAATTATTCAAAAACATTCATCACATTTATTTTTTCAATATGAACATAAACCCTTTACAAGTAATCTTTGTTAACAGGTCAGAAAATGGCGAAAAATTATGAATGAAACACTGATAGTAACATACTAAACCAATGAAACTACGTACCTCATTTATTGTAAAAGGGGTAGGCCATTTTTAAAATACCTTTTTCATATACATATCCATAAAGAATAAATCCATAGAGATAATATGGCGAAGAAAATAAACTATTTGAAGCCAGAATTCAAACATTCTAAAGTTCATATATAAATATTTTTTATAAGAGACTACAGAACAATCATGTCATTTATTTTATGGTCCTCATAGATTTTGGAATATATCAAGATATCAGAAATAAATAATACCACTAAATCCTCAAGATATTTCTTGAACACTCAGTTTATTAGATGAACAAAAATAGATGGTGCATTAGTCCGTTCAAATGGAATTATTGTAAACTCGCAATGTCGATACTTTGTTCGAAATGATGTATTTGGAATATCATCCTTCATCACGTAAAATTGATGATATCCAAATCGAATATCAGTCTTTGAAAAATATGAAGCTTCATGAAGTTGATCAAATAAGTCATCAATACGAGGCAACATATACTTTTTCTTTATTGTAATAACATTTATCTTTTTGTAGTCAATGTACAACCTCATAGATACACATTTCTTCATAAAAAAAGAATTGGAACTCCATAAGGTAAAATTGTAGGGATTACAAATCCATTATAAATGTATTCATATGTTTGTTTATTTAAATTTATTAACTCCACCATGCCCATTTTATATAGTTTCATTGATATAGGTCTTGCATGAGGGATTAAATCAATAGAAAACTCAAATTATCACTCTGGAGGAAGTCTAGGTAAATCCACTAGAAATATATCATTATATTACTTTACAATAGGTACATACTAAATTTGAATATTTCTTTCCTCATTAATAAATGATGTTTTCTCTTCATCCCCAATAATTTCATTTAGAAGATCTTCTAGATGTGGATCCAAGTGTGATGCAGATGCTGAAATATCCCCTATAAAGATGATAAATTTCATTCCTTCATCATGGTTCATAATTCCCTTCTCTATGCTATAATTGTTTGATTTATATCTAAAAATCACATGAATACCAAGAATTATATTAAAATCAATGATACATATGATGATAAAATAAGAAATTAGAGCATTTTTATGTGTTAAAATAGGATATTCTCAACAAATCTTTATTTTAATAATGACTCCACTAGGATTATTTAGTAAAAAATCCCCTATTAAGGTGAATTAGAAATATTTTTTTTAAAGAAGTCCAGTAAGATATAAATGAATGTGATAATATATAATCAAATAAATATTTTTCTAAATTTGTGGAGATTATTAATGCACCTTACACCACATTATTAAGAACTTAAACTTTAGCTGTTATGACTACATCATCATGACCTTGTTCCCCAAGCCTTTTCTATTTAATTTTTACAGGATATTTAGGAATATAATTTGCATAATTTCCCATATATTTAAAATTTTAGCATTGAAAATTGGTTTCTTATTTATTTCCCTTACAATCAAGGGCTTGGTGGACTTTTTATCTACACTTGTAACAGACTCCCATCCCCTAAAAAAGTTCTATGATGGTTTTTTCCACATTTATGTAAGGATGGAAGTAAACTCTTCCCTTCTTCCATGTTACCTTATTTATTTTTATAAAATTTTCAACAAACCTGTTCTTATCTTTATTTCTATTAAATTCGTAAGTCCTAGATTATTTTTTATCTGTCTTGATATCACATGAGACTATATATTTGTATGGTTAGAAATATTGAAAAACCAGTTCCATTTGGAGTAATGGTTAAAAAACATCAAATAATTGGCCAATATTTCTATTTGGATTTCTTACATAATAAAAAACATGCCTTTATAACATTGTAAAGTTAGATTAACACTTATCAACATTCTCATCCACTTCTTTCCTTAGATTCAAGAATTATATCTCCATATCCAGTTGTTATTCATGAGCAAAATATTTTTCAAGTAAAAATTAATTAATATTGTTCCATTACATATTGTAAATTTCTCCATCCTGTGTGTTTTGTGTTAATCAACACCATTGATATTCATATCCTAATAGATAATAAACTACCATGATAACCTTCTCCATTTCGTTACTTCCCAAAGTGTGAAATATATTCTCTAAGGAACAGATCAACTACATAACTAAAAATGGTTTTATAGTCCCATTGAATGATGGGGTTTTTTCTCATTAATAGTTCTAAAATTTTCCCACCATATTATTGATCATGATGCTCCATAAATGTAAGGTTATTGTTTATAACTTGAGTTAGGTTTCCCAGTATAGTTTTATGTTCCTTAGATCTAGTTGTATCTCCTACTTTAGCATCATTATCTTTCATAGAAAGAAAATCCCTACATGGAATAATTTTATTGATATGATTTCATGTCATTCCACTAGGTTACATTTACAAACAATAAAATACACTAAATTAGATTATTAATCATGATGAATAACATTCAACTATTAACACATAATATAAATTTAATAATTTATGTATAGTTAATCTCATAATCATAAACATGGTTTCCTTGAGAACATATTTAATTTTAAAACCTTCATAATTGTTTGTAAAGAAAATGTGAATTAAACTAAGACTATCCCTTAGTATTTTCACACTAGGTGTGTAGTGAGGCCCATTTTCTAATACCAGGTTATGTAGAGTCAGGCCCAATGCACCTTGTTGGATTTGTTACCCGTATGCATATATTTTCCAAAACCAAATCCACATATAGAATCCATACATGGATGTATTTACAGAAGATCCACATAATATATACCTTACCAAAATTATGGGATGTTCTTCTATTATTATATTGAAGTTATATATTAGGGTTATGTCCCATAATCCTTGTTTTCTAAATCTAGTGGATAAGGACTCTACTAAACCTATCTTGGACACTAACTATAATGTCCCCATCCCCTGTAGCCTGGAGTCGGTACATTAATTTATAAAATTGGTACTGCGATCAAGTGATCTCATTCTAATGGGACGAATAGTTTAGTAGATTTGGAAAACTAGATAAAAAATTAAATTTTATATTATAACATGGAAGGAAAAAAATATATAACCTTTATTAGAAACACATATAACCTCCTAGATTATTCGTATAAGTCATTCATAATATACATATTCTCATACTGGGGACAAATAAAACATAAGAAATTGGTGAGATCATATTTTCTGTAAGGGTAAGAAATAAATTGGAACCTATAAACATAAAAAATAAGTCAGTGTGAATATATAACAACACATATCAATAAAACATAAACATGAACATAATATGACCACAAAAAAGATAATCAAAATAATTCCATATAAATAATCATGTGAGAGTAAAAAATAACAATGGATATTCTATTAGTAAAATAATCATATGATTTATTAATTAATAATATCATAATGAGGGAATGCATAATGATAGACTTCATAAACATAATTCCAATGCTTCAGCCAAGACACCATACATGAATGTGTATTAACATAGTGTACTTTGTCTCATGAGACCTACTGATGCATCGAGTGTATATAGTTGGCCCCACATTTTAGATAATAATTCTAGGGAATTACTCATATAAAAGTAATGAAATATAATTAAGATATATATTCATATTTGACATAGTATATAAAATATTAATAACTTTCCCCTAATAATAAGCATAATCATAAACCATCCAGAGGAATTTAGTGAATGGTATCTGGATAGTAAATCGCCAATAAAAATAATCAAAAAACATTTTTTGAAATATGGTAGAAAATAATAGAAGACATCAATTTAAATAAATAATAATATTAACTATAGGGTTTATAAATATATGAAAACACTCTAATAAAATCATTGATGAATTTTTGAGATAAGTACACTTTTTTCTTTTATAAAGAAGAGTTCTTTTTGAAATCTACTTTATATTTTTCCTAACATTTTATTTGAAACATGTATATCTCAAAAATGAAAATAAAAGTTTAGTGAAATTATTATTGTGGAATTAATGATGGTTAATTGAAGTAAAAAAATGTAAAAAAAGTTTTTAAGAAACTTTATAAATGGGCCACTTTAGTGCGGTTTAAGAGAAAATGATAGAGTCATTGAAGAAGACAAAGGATTAATTATTCACATAAAACTAGAAAGGAGATAATATTTTTTTCAGTATTAAAATAGTTATATTTGAAAAAATTTGGAATTATAAAATACATTGTGTGTTGTATTTGAAAATGGGTATGAAATTGGGAAGTACCGTTTAACCGGGCTTGCTTATCAAGTGGAATTAGAAAAGGAATCTTATAAAACATGCATTCCCCATTAAAGAAAGATTAATTGAGATAGGTTCATATTTATGAAACATAAAAAAATATTTAGTTGGAGTACATAATAGGAATTAATAATTATATTGGGGTAGATATAGAGAAGTCAAAAACCAAATAAAAATGGAGGTTTGGGAAGAATCTAATACCTTATGCCTGAGAGCATTCTGCACTTGTACTTAATGCCACAATTAATTAAATTAGATCAATTAAAAATTTAATTCAGAATGAATAAACAAGAATTTTATTTATTAAATATATTCAAGGTTAATTTATGGTATTTTTTATGAGTTATAAGATTCAATTTTGTCATTCATAAGTGTTCTTTTCGGCAGTTTTCATGATTTTTACACCTATATACATATTTGAAAGATCATGTCAAATGGGAATAGTTATACTGAATTCAAATTATATGTTATTAATTAAATAAAATAATATTTAATGGTATTATATATCATTTTTTTCCAGATATGACTATGAATCGTTTGATAAAACATTAATGATAATAATTTGTATTTTTTGTTTTTGTTTTCGATCATCACACACTAATTTTGTAATATCAATTAATATTATGTATACATACTGGTTCCAAAACACTAAATAAGTTTTGATACAAATATTATAATCCATTTTAACCATAAAAATGGTTTTATTATCATCCTTTAAAGTTGTAACGCCCCGACCCCAGCTACCCAGAGTCGGTGCATTATTACATAACATTGGCATGATCACAAGAAAGATCAAATCCCGAAAGACCGATTAGTTTAGTAGCCTTGGAAACACTAGATATATTCATAAGTTTTACATTACATCATAAAATGAAAAACTACTACAACAACATAATGTTTCCACAGTCCACACTATAATACCCTCATAATATCCCTGCAGGTCATTCATAACTTACATCTTCACTTCCTGGGAAAAATAAAACATAGAAAAGGGGTGAGCTCAAATGCCCAGTAAGGATAACAATATAGCGGAAACTTTCATAAATAAGAATAAACATTTAAGGCAATGTATAACTAAAACAAAAGCCTTTTAAACATGAACTTTCAACATGGTATGGCATAAATAAAATGAAATAATGCCATTTACTTATTCACATGGATATTCTACTAATCGAATAATCACATGCAAAAATCAATAACCACTTTCATAATGTTGGAATGCATAATGTCAAACGTTAATTTCATTGTCTAGGCCTCATCCCAAGACCTAGGGGTTACTTCTAACCGGAACCCAACCCGGAGTGCCTCTAATAACCGGACACCAACCCGGAGTGCCTCTAATAACCGGACACCAACCCGGAGTGCCTCTAATAACCGGACACCAACCCGGAGGGCATACTTTTACCAGTCCCTAACCTGGAGGGCTTACTTTAACCAGTCCCCAACCTGGAGGGCTTACTTTTACCGGTCCCCAACCCGGAACATACTTGTTTAGCACATTCATCTGAAGAAAAGTTTGAAATATAACATAAACATTCGGATTAAAACTAGCATACGAAATGTCAATAGTCTCACCATAAACTATGAATGGTATAAAATAGCACATCCACAGTCAAACATATCACAAAACCTTCAATACAATATAGAAGTTTTGTATTATAATAAATCAACTTCAAATAAGCGTAAAATCCATTAAAGGATGTTGACATAGATGAAATCAAAACACTTTTTAGAGAAATATCTTCTTTTAATTTGAAATCATTTAAGATACATATAAAATAAAACATTTTCTTTGAAAATATTCTTATAAGCTTGTAAGGGAAGTTTTGAAGATTTTATAACGGCAGAAATTAGCCGCACCCGCCGTATAAGTTTAAAAAAAACATTCTTACCTTAATTCTGTCGAAAAGGTTAAAAAGGGACCTTATTTTGAAAACGACGGAAAGATTCCTTTATAAACCACTTATAAAAGTCAAAAAGGGTATAAATGACTTTAACTCATATTCTAGTAAATAGTAAAAATGTTTTGAAATACATTTTTAAGAAACATGGATGTGGATGATAAAGAGATCCTAGTAGATTATTACATATAAACAACCTCGGATAATGAAGAGATTGTGAAATAACCCTTACCTTGTAATTTTCCTTGGTTGGGGTAGGTTAACCTCCTGTATAATAGTGAAATAATTGTTACTAAATTATACAAGAATCATATACATTAATATGATATCATATATGATCTTTTAATATTGATTTGATAATAATATCTTAGTATTATCGTCGTTTCGGGTGATAACCGATTCGTTCTTTTTAAATGTTTGGTTACGTAAGACATGTTTGTAATGGATAGGTTGTATATTATTCAAATCCAGAATGGTATCAAGTCCTTAAACATCATTTTTAAATCATCAAATGATAATTATACTTGAATGGATACGATGGAGGATGAATCTCATCGCGTTCGTGGAGACGGTAGTCCGTACGTACGCACGAACGCTACTTCCATTTAATTTTTTATTTTAAAAGAATCGAATCCAAATGATACATAGGTATATTACTATTTCAGTATAATATAATATTTTATATATGTTACTTAAGTTCATTAACACCATCCTTTATACGTTCCATGTGTGGTATGAACGAGTCATATCATTTTAAGGGGGCGGTAGTCCGCACTTCCTCAAATGAAATTATCGTATGTATATACAACATGAAACGAATAATGGTATGAAATAAAATGGATTTACAGAAGATTATATATAAAATATATATCATTAATATCATATTTAATTACAGTTCCATCATAATGGCCACCATGAGAGGCGGTAAGATGTATTTGAACAATCATCGTTTCGTGAGGCGTTAGTTTGCCATCCACAGAAACATTATGTTCATCATCCATTACATGGAGTTGTGTGTATGTGTAGTTTGAATCCTTATTATAACAACATCCTAGTATATTGAGGATACTGGTGTTGTTACAAAAGAAAGGAAATAAAAAGAGTTTGGGGGTTGAAGAAGCAAAATAAATGAAAATAATTTAAGAGAAATCGTTACCTTTAATTTAGGTAACTCACTTTGGTTGGAACCAAAGGACTTCTTGAAATGCTTTCTGCCTATAGGGAAGCTTCAATGAGGAGGAGAGGGATGTGGGGAGCTTAGTGGGGAAGAGTTTGGACGAGCCAAGTGGCTTGAGAGGTGTGAGGAATGAGTAGAAGTGGTCTCCTTTTATAAGGGAGAGGAGGGGCTCTTTAGGAAAGAGTGAAAGTATTACTGTATAATATAATTATATTCGGTTTATAATGGTCCAAAAATCATTGAGGTCGAAGATAAGATGACTAATATTCTAAATAACATCAACCAATAAGAATTGGACAGGTTTTAGATAATATTTTAATCATTATAATCTTATTTATTTAAATGATTTATTAATGAGGTAAACATTGCATCATTATTGTGTCATTAATAATTTAAATTATATGATGTCTAAAAATTATAAATAAAATATAATTATTTAGGAAATCTTTTTATCTTTCTGATGAATATTTATAATCGAAAATCCAACATGTATAACCCTATGTAAAAATTATTCTTCTAAAAGATGTAAGCTTATGCCATTTTTATTTTTATTTTAACTTTATTAATATAAAGTGTCCCTACCACATACAAGTGGCTCCAAGGGGTCCCCAAATTGACCCAAGGATACTCATGGTCGGGTATGTGTCCTCCAATAAGGTTATGACACGTTTTAGGGTAATTTTGTATTATTATAATATTATTTTTTAACCATTATTTACCGGATTTACCCTTTAACCATGGTAAATAAAATATTTATCACAGTAACTATTCAAAATGTCTAAAAATAAAAGTTACCTATTTACACAATTTGAACATCATGATTCCAAATATGGAATCCATTTTCCTAAATTCAAAACACAGAAGTGGCAGAAATTAATTTAAAATTAATTCCCGCTGTCAAAACAAAAAGCGTGTTTTTAAGAGATAATAACTATCAAAAGATTGACACTCGTTTATGTTCGGTTTAATTGTAAAATTATGTCCAATGACCAACATTATATTAAATGGTAAAAATATATTCTAAATATACTTTAAAACCACTCAAATTCATAATTTATCACTATTAATTATTTTGATTAAAAAAGTTGTTTTTAATTAAAATTTAGTAATTTTCACTATTCATCAAAATATGAAAGTTATCCGAAATGTACCAGAATTTCACCTTAGGCTAAATTCGATATTCCGAATCCAAAAATGAAGTCCATTTTCAAATATAAAATATATATAATTTCAAAAAGTAGGTATTACTATTCATAACGGCTAGTTTGATTAGTTGTGGTGTGTGTTAAAACTCAAGGTTGCGTACAACACACGCTACTGTATTATTCAAAGAAAGCGTACCGTGGAAGCTTGGGATGTTTGATTTTAAATTTTTGATGTCCCCATTTAGTCAAAAAGTTTAATATATTGTATTTAAAAAGGGTTCACTATTAAAAGTTGATAAAAGTGCAATACTGAAAATGAATTTGTTCTTGCATTATATCTAAGAAACTCATAATATGGATTCTAAAATTATAAGGATTATATAAAGTTTAAAATTTAGTTAACACTATTCATAACCTCTTTTGAACAGCTTGTTTGGTAAGTCATGGTGCGATTGAACTTGTTGTTGTGTGTAGTGAAAGTTATTGAATTATTTTGAAGAAATAACACACTATAAAATCTTGGGGTGTTACATTCTCCCCTCCTTCAATAAATTGCGTCCTCGCAATTTGAAATTGTTCTTCGAAAATAAAAGGTTGAAAATAAAAAATATATTTGTGGGAAAACCCACATCGGAAATTGGGTTACTAAAATTTAGTCTTAATATGAGGAAAAGAGAAATCAAAGGGTCACCACCAAATTATGATTCTCGATTAGGAGAACATTGGTGGCAATTAGAGACATAAAATCGGAGGAAAAACGTAAATATTTATAGGTAGTGATTGAGGTCATCAATCACAAACAAGTGTATAATTGAGGTCCTTAAATTCATCAATCTATGATGATTTGAAATACCATCGGTTCAACAAAACATAGGGTATTAGGATAACACATTTTTGACGTTTCAAAATATCTTAGTTGAAATCCCACATTGAAAAATGAATTAATGAGACCTCTATTTAAAATAAAGAGTGGAAAATATGAAGATTACCAAAAATAACACATACTAGGGTTCCATGTAGGAAAATATGGATATGGAAGAAAAATATAACCATCAATTATCTGATGGAGAGTGGTAGAGAACATGGCTATGAAAAGGCCAACAATCCCAAAGCCATAAATTAGTGATGATTTAAGGTACCATCTAGGACAACATTTTTGTTCCAAGTTCCTTTTATTAATGTTGAGGAATTTATTTATGAGATTGGATAAGATCATAAGGAGATATACTTACTTTATAATTAGAGTTTTATCCACTAATAAATTTCTACCACAAACTCATATTTCACTCTAAAAGATAATAGAATGGAATTTTTTTTTCTATTTATACTATTTGTACAGGGTTCCAAAATAAATGAATTTATAATTCATCTACCAGATCTTTTAAAAAAAAACTATATTATTTAATCCAGGACATCTCGTGGGCCAGTGGTAGGTGATACACCCTTGTCGCCCTTCGGTTGCGGGTTCAAGTCTCGCAGCCTTGCCGGACGCGACGGGTTGCCGCCCGACCTCTGGGTTGTCCTTTTATGGCAATCCAAAATAATCCAAACTAGAACTATCAAAAATACTTCTGTCCAAACTCACAGTCCAACATTTATAAGGAAGGTAAACATAATGCAGATCCTTTTTACCCCGTAATAGCATATGAATACCTTCATCATGTATTCTTTTAATACACTGAAACATCCTGAATTACCATATTCCTTATTGATTACATTCATTCTCCCTTATTCCATATAGAATGCTGGATATACTTCATCAATCCAAAAATGTTTTAAACCCCAACAATGATGGAATATACAAATCATTAATCAGTTCCAAGGTAGTCAAGAATATCCAATATAATTTTTCCAAAATAATCATGTATTATTCGAAAATCACTACCTCGGTATCAGAACTATATTATGGTTTATCATTCTCTCAACCATATATTTTCCAAAAATTTATCCTGCTATTGAGTCACTTTTCTTTGTTCCACACCATCTCAAATCCTTAATGAAATAGTACTGCAGTACAATCCTTATATACTCCATAATTATTATAACAAGTACATTGTTGATACAACACTCAATTGACATAATCAACATAAGAACTCTAATCATTCCTCTTCATCTGTGGTAGTATCATAACTTGATTATTATCCAATAGCATCATTTGCGGCATAGTCTGATGACTGGGACATAGGTTCGCGTAGTGTCCAAACTCCTTGCAAATGAAGCATTGTACATTTGAAACCATTTTCTTACCCTTGCAATCATGTAATTTGTGCCCTTTTCTTCCACACATATAACAAACTCCCATTCCTTTCAGGCAAGTTCGAGGGTGTTTCTTTCCACAGTTACCGCATATGGGAAAATTCTTCTTTTCCCTCTTCCCTTTATCCATCTTTCTCTCTTCTATCCTTTTCTTCTCTTGCTTCCCTTCAAAGCCATAGGACTCAGTAAACTCTTTACTTATCCTATCAACACATGATATTATTTCTTCATATGATGATAATACATGGGAGACTATTTCTCTTATAAATTCTAGCTTAAGACCATGAAAGATATGATCCTTCCTTCTCTTTGGATCATGTGCATTTCTGGAGTTCTCATTCCTTCTACTGGGCGCCATTTCTAAACAATGGAATACACTAGATCAGTTTATGAATCAAAATACATAATCCCATACTTATAAATCACTTAACATAAATTGAACTATTTATGGATATAATCCATAATCATAAAAATGTTTTCTTTGAGGAAGTATATACTCATAAACCCTTCATAATGATTTGTAAAGAAAATGAGAGTTATCCTAAGCATATCCCCCGGGAGTGTCGTAACCAAGAGTGCAGCAAGGCCCGTTGTCGTGCACCAGTTCCCGTTCGAGTCTAGCTCAAAGCGGTGTTTTCGGGTTTTACCCCTAGGTACATCTGTGCCAGAGCCGCCTCTACCTGCTCGTATCCAGACAGGGATGTATTGCTTGGAAAACTCACAAAATCTCTACAATACCAAAATTCTAGGAAGTTCTTCTATACTAATCCTCAAATTTCATCTTAGGTCTACGTGCTCTAATCAGAGTTTATCTAAATCTAGTTTCCAAGGTTTGTACTAAACTTCCTCTGATACCAACTGTAACGCCCCGACCCCAGCTACCCAGAGTCGGTGCATTATTACATAACATTGGCATGATCACAAGAAAGATCAAATCCCGAAAGACCGATTAGTTTAGTAGCCTTGGAAACACTAGATATATTCATAAGTTTTACATTACATCATAAAATGAAAAACTACTACAACAACATAATTTTTCCACAGTCCACACTATAATCCCCTCATAATATCCCTGCAGGTCATTCATAACTTACATCTTCACTTCCTGGGAAAAATAAAACATAGAAAAGGGGTGAGCTCAAATGCCCAGTAAGGATAACAATATAGCGGAAACTTTCATAAATAAGAATAAACATTTAAGGCAATGTATAACTAAAACAAAAGCCTTTTAAACATGAACTTTCAACATGGTATGGCATAAATAAAATGAAATAATGCCATTTACTTATTCACATGGATATTCTACTAATCGAATAATCACATGAAAAAATCAATAACCACTTTCATAATGTTGGAATGCATAATGTCAAACGTTAATTTCATTGTCTAGGCCTCATCCCAAGACCTAGGGGTTACTTCTAACCGGAACCCAACCCGGAGTGCCTCTAATAACCGGACACCAACCCGGAGTGCCTCTAATAACCGGACACCAACCCGGAGTGCCTCTAATAACCGGACACCAACCCGGAGGGCATACTTTTACCAGTCCCTAACCTGGAGGGCTTACTTTAACCAGTCCCCAACCTGGAGGGCTTACTTTTACCGGTCCCCAACCCGGAACATACTTGTTTAGCACATTCATCTGAAGAAAAGTTTGAAATATAACATAAACATTCGGATTAAAACTAGCATACGAAATGTCAATAGTCTCACCATAAACTATGAATGGTATAAAATAGCACATCCACAGTCAAACATATCACAAAACCTTCAATACAATATAGAAGTTTTGTATTATAATAAATCAACTTCAAATAAGCATAAAATCCATTAAAGGATGTTGACATAGATGAAATCAAAACACTTTTTAGAGAAATATCTTCTTTTAATTTGAAATCATTTAAGATCCATATAAAATAAAACATTTTCTTTGAAAATATTCTTATAAGCTTGTAAGGGAAGTTTTGAAGATTTTATAACGGCAGAAATTAGCCGCACCCGCCGTATAAGTTTAAAAAAAACATTCTTACCTTAATTCTGTCGAAAAGGTTAAAAAGGGACCTTATTTTGAAAACGACGGAAAGATTCCTTTATAAACCACTTATAAAAGTCAAAAAGGGTATAAATGACTTTAACTCATATTCTAGTAAATAGTAAAAATGTTTTGAAATACATTTTTAAGAAACATGGATGTGGATGATAAAGAGATCCCAGTAGATTATTACATATAAACAACCTCGGATAATGAAGAGATTGTGAAATAACCCTTACCTTGTACTTTTCCTTGGTTGGGGTAGGTTAACCTCCTGTATAATAGTGAAATAATTGTTACTAAATTATACAAGAATCATATACATTAATATGATATCATATATGATCTTTTAATATTGATTTGATAATAATATCTTAGTATTATCGTCGTTTCGGGTGATAACCGATTCGTTCTTTTTAAATGTTTGGTTACGTAAGACATGTTTGTAATGGATAGGTTGTATATTATTCAAATCCAGAATGGTATCAAGTCCTTAAACATCATTTTTAAATCATCAAATGATAATTATACTTGAATGGATACGATGGAGGATGAATCTCATCGCGTTCGTGGAGACGGTAGTCCGTACGTACGCACGAACGCTACTTCCATTTAATTTTTTATTTTAAAAGAATCGAATCCAAATGATACATAGGTATATTACTATTTCAGTATAATATAATATTTTATATATGTTACTTAAGTTCATTAACACCATCCTTTATACGTTCCATGTGTGGTATGAACGAGTCATATCATTTTAAGGGGGCGGTAGTCCGCACTTCCTCAAATGAAATTATCGTATGTATATACAACATGAAACGAATAATGGTATGAAATAAAATGGAATTACAGAAGATTATATATAAAATATATATCATTAATATCATATTTAATTACAGTGCCATCATAATGGCCACCATGAGAGGCGGTAAGATGTATTTGAACAATCATCGTTTCGTGAGGCGTTAGTTTGCCATCCACAGAAACATTATGTTCATCATCCATTAGATGGAGTTGTGTGTATGTGTAGTTTGAATCCTTATTATAACAACATCCTAGTATATTTAGGATACTGGTGTTGTTACAAAAGAAAGGAAATAAAAAGAGTTTGGGGGTTGAAGAAGCAAAATAAATGAAAATAATTTAAGAGAAATCGTTACCTTTAATTTAGGTAACTCACTTTGGTTGGAACCAAAGGACTTCTTGGAATGCTTTCTGCCTAAGGGGAAGCTTCAATGAGGAGGAGAGGGATGTGGGGAGCTTAGTTGGGTAGAGTTTGGACGAGCCAAGTGGCTTGAGAGGTGTGAGGAATGAGTAGAAGTGGTCTCCTTTTATAAGGGAGAGGAGGGGCTCTTTAGGAAAGAGTGAAAGTATTACTTTATAATATAATTATATTCGGTTTATAATGGCCCAAAAATCATTGAGGTCGAAGATAAGATGACTAATATTCTAAATAACATCAACCAATAAGAATTGGACAGGTTTTAGATAATATTTTAATCATTATAATCTTATTTATTTAAATGATTTATTAATGAGGTAAACATTGCATCATTATTGTGTCATTAATAATTTAAATTATTTGATGTCTAAAAATTATAAATAAAATATGATTATGTAGGAAATCTTTTTAGCTTTATGATTAATATTTATAATCTAAAATCCAACATGTATAACCCTATGTAAAAATTATTCTTCTAAAAGATGTAAGCTTATGCCATTTTTATTTTTATTTTAACTTTATTAATATAAAGTATCCCTACCACATACAAGTGGCTCCAAGGGGTCCCCAAATTGACCCAAGGATGCTCATGGTCGGGTATGTGTCCTCCAATAAGGTTATGACACGTTTTAGGGTAATTTGGTATTATTATAATATTATTTTTTAACCCTTATTTACCGGATTTACCCTTTAACCATGGTAAATAAAATATTTATCACAGTAACTATTCAAAATGTCTAAAAATAAAAGTTACCTATTTACACAATTTGAACATCCTGATTCCAAATATGGAATCCATTTTCCTAAATTCAAAACACAGAAGTGGCAGAAATTAATTTAAACTTAATTCCCGCTGTCAAAACAAAAAGCGTGTTTTTAAGAGATAATAACTATCAAAAGATTGACACTCGTTTATGTTCGGTTTAATTGTAAAATTATGTCCAATGACCAACATTATATTAAATGGTAAAAATATATTCTAAATATATTTTAAAACCACTCAAATTCATAATTTATCACTATTAATTATTTTGATTAAAAAAGTTGTTTTTAATTAAAATTTAGTAATTTTCACTATTCATCAAAATATGAAAGTTATCCGAAATGTACCAAAATTTCACCTTAGGCTAAATTCGATATTCCGAATCCAAAAATGAAGTCCATTTTCAAATATAAAATATATATAATTTCAAAAAGTAGGTATTACTATTCATAACGGCTAGTTTGATTAGTTGTGGTGTGTGTTAAAACTCAAGGTTGCGTACAACACACGCTACTGTATTATTCAAAGAAAGCGTACCGTGGAAGCTTGAGATGTTTCATTTTAAATTTTTGATGTCCCCATTTAGTCAAAAAGTTTAATATATTGTATTTAAAAAGGGTTCACTATTAAAAGTTGATAAAAGTGCAATACTGAAAATGAATTTGTTCTTGCATTATATCTAAGAAACTCATAATATGGATTCTAAAATTATAAGGATTATATAAAGTTTAAAATTTAGTTAACACTATTCATAACCTCTTTTGAACAGCCTGTTTGGTAAGTCATGGTGCGATTGAACTTGTTGTTGTGTGTAGTGAAAGTTATTGAATTATTTTGAAGAAATAACACACTATAAAATCTTGGGGTGTTACAAAAGTTGTATTGGAAAACTAAAGAATCATCATCCATGAAGGTGGGGAATCGACACCTCATGGACGACGTTTTCATCTTTAGAACAAAAAGTGGAAGATAATGTAATTGATGATGGATATAAAATTATAATAATAAATTTATTGTATATATAATAAATTTAAGTTATCATTCATGTTTGGATATAATAGGTAATGAAATACTAATAAAAGAAAAGAAATTGAAAAAAAATTAAACGAATGAAGGGGATTTTACCTCCAAGAATTCCTCTCTTAGAGAACCTCCCCAAGGAATTTTTAATTGGGTTTTTTTGGGGAGACCTGTTGAAATAGAATGTGGGATAGAGTTCTTGGAGAGGTATTGGCATGAAAATGTACATTATTCATGGATTTTGTGGTGTGATGTGATGAGGTGGTGAGGGGTGGTATTTATAGTGTATGAGAGGCATGTTTTTTGATTATTTTATTCATTTTTTATTATTATGAATCAAGAATATCGATAGTTTTATCCTTACCACTAAATATAATAAAATAAGTATGGATAATAATATATTAGGGTATTTCATCAGAAATACATCATCTATGACTCAATAATTCATGTATTTGTTAAATACCATAAATTATTATATTTCAATTCATAAAAAAATAAAATTTTTAGAAAAATACAAAAAATACCCTCTTAACAATTTTGGATATGTATAATTAGAAAATAAACTACATTTTGTGAAAATAATTTTCTAAATATAATAAATTTAATTTTTTAATAATATCACCATTTACTCGAATTATACTGATTTTAATATTATAACTGTTTTCATGATAATTTAAAAAAATTATTATAGTCTCATAAAATTATCTTATAACAATAAGACAATTAAATATTAAAATTTTAATATATTATGTTAGAATAATTTTTTTAAATAATTATATTAATTATAAATTTGTAAATAAAATTGATATTTAAAAAAATACCAACACATTAATTCTATTTTTTTAAAACATTTATTTTCTTATTTAATGAAATAAAAAGACCATATTTTCATTTATATGTTACCCAAATTTTATTTATACTTTCATTGGTGAATTTAAAATTATATTGGTCATATTAATATTCTGAATGAACAAAATTTATTTCCCATGGTAGTATTTATTAATATATTATTATTTTAACTCAGTGTTGCATAAAGCATAAACCATGGAATATGTTAACTTTTAGAAGAAACATACCATTAAATAGTAGGGTGTTATAATAACCAAGTTCTATATAATAATAATTACTTATAGATGAAAAGATTTAATCATTTTTTATGTTAATATTTTAATAATTTAATATATGTATTTTATCATTGAGTTATAATGTTATAAAATTCATGATAATGATCAAGTATAAGAAATAATTGTATGGAATGTATAGGAAATGGTTTTTCAAATGATTTGAGAATATTTTAGGGAGTGAAATAAATTATTATTTACCTTAAGAAAAAAATTAACTAAGAATGTTTTACATAAAATAATGAGGGTTTTTATAAGATACTTATAGGGAAAAACATTTTATAGAGGTGAAACTTGTCATGAAATAATAAATCAAAAAGTCCCCTTAATCATAGATTACATAAAATATAGAATTTTAAATGGAGCATAAAACAAGTATTAACCATAAAAAAATGGTATCGTATATTAGGTATATATTTAGGTAATATATATATATATATATTTAATATAGAAGAAATATATGATAATTAAGGATGAGATAAAGGGATATAATAAAGTAGAATTCATAAACCAAAAGTAATTATGGTGGTTTCAAAAGTCCCATTTTTTAAGTTTTATGATTCCATTTATTTAAATAAAAAATTGTATTATGGATAAGAAAAAATTATTTTGAAAATAAAATATGGTAAATAAAAAGGTCACATAAGATAATAAAATTTTTGTTTTTAACTAAAATGGATAAATCTAAGGAGAATGGAAATTTCAAATAAGGAGGGGAAACAATTGTTAAAGAGGATATGAATTATTTTAAGAAATGATATAATTTTAAAAGAAGTGATTAATAAATGTAAAATAATTGAATTAAAATTTAATACTCCCTTAAGAATAATATAATGACACATCAAATAATGTCTTAGGGTGTAAGGGAAAAAATCCTGGAAGAAAGAAGTTCAAAAAGAATTATTTTAACTCAACAAAAGGATTATAACTAACAATGACTGTCACACCATCATTAACTTTTGATTTTATAAACCATATTGGTATAATTTGAGATGAAATTTTAGATACGCACTATTTCATAAAATTTATGAAAAAAAATATCGATGTCCAATACATACACCATACAAAAGCAATAATTGGGGAAGAGATATCATATCTCAAGAAAACATAATTTGAGATGTAAAGACCTTAAAATTTATTATGATTTAGTTAAACGAACTCTAACATAAACAATATGAATAGAAATATCCTAGTTAATTTTTTATGACCTTATTCATAACCATTTCTAGTTATAATCTGGATTTTTAATCATTCTTTATGTGTACATTAATTAGTTATTTATAATTTTCAATATTGTGTGCATGTAATCTTGATCATTTAAAACTTGTTTCATGATATAATCGTCAGTAATCATTATTCTATAAATATATTTTTTGAAATCATTTATTGGGCTTGAACTTTGTTTTTTATAAATATTTATAATGATATAATTTCATTTTATGAGAGTTTCAGTTATAAAATTTTAAGATGAAGTCAGCGACGAGCATGTTTTATTGAAATTAAATAAATGAGCGTTGGTATCATTATGAATAATTTTAATTTTAATATTACCATTATAGAACCAAAAAAATATTTATTTTACTATTTATTTCATATATTATCGTCTGCACAACACACAATTAACATTTCCATATTTCTAGGATTGAGAGGGAAAAGAGGATTATAACTTATTTCTTACTAATCATGATTATATTTAAAATTTCATATTTATTCATAAATTTCACCGTTATAATATATTATGAGAGGTGGTGATGAAATATGGAATTCATCACTACATGGTTATGGTAGTTTTTGTATCACACCAATGACTATTTTATTAATAGAAATGAGAATGATGATTAATATTTATCATATTAATGTAATAAAATTCAGTAATAATATTATAATTATGTAATTATATAATATTGAGAAAATTATAATTAAAAAGGAAAGATATAATGAAATAATATTTTGAAAAAAAGAGTACTCACTTTGAGAACTTTGATTTTTCCTTAGAGATTTAATGAAAATTGAGGGCTTAATGTAATTGTTTAGGACCAGAATCATATGAAAGTAAATGAGGGTTATAATAGAGGGGAAAAGAAAGGGTTTAAATTGTAAATAAAAATTTTGGAGTGAATTTAATTGGTGGTGGAATTATCCTTTTATAAGAGATGAGAATGATTTTTTTAAATACAATTAAATTTATAATAATATGATTACACTATTCGTGGATAATGGCTCAAAAAATGATAAATAATGTTGTGGGGTGATGAATAAAGTTGAAAATAAATAAAACACAAAAATATAAACTTTATTTTAATATGTTAAAATAAATTTATGTAAGATGGTAACATTTCAAAAAATTATGTTATGCTGAATAGTGAACAAGACATGTAACTACGAGCATGATCAAAACATGAAATAACATTATTTTAAATTGGAACATTTAAACAAGGCATTAAATTGGAGGGTATGAATAATATTAACTTATTAATGATATATATATATATATATATTTCCAACTAAATATAAATTTATTGATAAATTCTTAGTATATAATCTATTAATTTCAAGTAATGTAATTATATTCCTCAAAAAAATGTTTTCTTCAAAAATGATTTATATTGATTTTTAAGAAAATAATATAATTAATTTATATAATTTTTTTAATATATATTCTAAAAAACATAATTCAAATTTTAATTCATCAGATCAAATTTAACATAGGATGAAATTTATAGAATCTTCATAAAATATTGATTTTTCAATGATTAGGTAAAAAAATGGTTTTTGTAAAAATGTAATTTATTTCCATTAAATAAATTAATTTAAAAGACAAGTTATGTTTTTAATATGATTTAAATTAGAATATTTATTCTTTATTTTTATTTAATAAAATTAATCACACGTTAATCAATATTATATTGGTTTTTATTATAAGTTTGTTTTTGTGTTAAAAGTAGGTTCTTTGTTTTGAAAACTATTTTAATATTCATAATTTTTCTCTATATAAAAAACAATAAAAATTACCAAATGATGAACAATATAAATTAAATATATAAATAATAGTTTAAATTAAGATAATTATTATTTCTAGTCTTATTGTTATTATAAAATCATATTTTTCTTGAAAAAATAGTGTTCTTGAATATCCACTTTTTTCTCCATTCTATGAATTTAATTTTAAAATAATTCTACTTCTTATGTAAATCAAATTTAGTAAAATCTAATAAATATAAGTAATCATAATAATTTTTATTATATAATAATGTAAACTTAATTTTTGGTCATAATGAATAGTGAAAAAGTAAAAATATTTTATCACGGGCAAGGTGAAAATGTATTTAAGAGGGTTAAACTATAAAGATAATAATTTGAATGACCAAAAAACTTGTATAAAATATATTATATGGAAATATTTCAAAATTTTCTTGTATAATTATTGTAAATGGTTTATTTTTTAGCCTTTTTGTAGTTAAAAATGTGAGTATCACTTTTTCTTTTCAAAGATTACAAGTGTTCAACTCACCCCACTTATAAAATGCCACCCATATCCTATACTATTAACACCTTAAAACATTTTTGGTTTAGACAATACCTACCCATAGACATTACATAATTTCATACCCATGATATAGATCCTATTTTTTGATCATAAATTCATCCTATTAAGGCTTTTCGAACTAACCAATGGAGGTTGTTTGATGAATAAGTATCATGCTTAATAGAGAATTTTTTAATTTCTTCTTCGCCATTATTCAAAACATATTAAATTGTTATGATATACTATAAAAAATATAAACCATAATTAGTTATGTTATTATGTTATCATAACAATGTAAATGTGTCTCCTTTTCTATTAAATATGAAACGAAACCATCATTCGTTTGTACGATGGACTACTACATTGCGAACCGATATAATTATTTTCTCACCATATCCTCTCACAATTTTTTATAATGATGCATTTAATGTATATAAATATATATATATATTATATCTATAACAAAATTATATTTTTTGAATTGCGATATCACATATACATTCTTAATTTTTTTTTCTATGGGGGATACGACAACATCACTCGTTTGTATGCTGGACTACCTCCCCATGAAGCGATGCGATTTTCCCACTAAATCAATACACGAAAGGTATTAAGGATATTGTAAATTAATATATGAGATATATATGACACAATTATGATATTAATGAAATATTTATAATTCCATAAAGATAATATTTTATTTTATTTTTTTCCTTTCAAATCACTGGAAAACGATATCGTCATTTGTGTGTATGTGTGGACCACCACCACTGGGAAGCGATGTGATTATTTTTTCACCACCAAAACACATGTAAGATATATAGAAGAAAAATTAAATAAATAATATGATATTTATTATATTATGATAATTCTATAATGGTAAAATTTTACTTTCCATCTTTCCACAATGATTATTGAAAAATAGAAACATTAGTCAAGCATACATACAACCTATTCTTTCCATGATTGCAACATAGTTCATTTTTCATAACCATATTTAACCATTTGTTTTAAAAATATAATTAATATATATAAATTATAATTATTACTTGATTATTAGCAAGGATATGTTTAAATTATGATATCTTTAACTCTAGTCAACATAATGAAGTCTCTTTTGACATATAAGCTGAATTCATAAAAAAATTCAAAGTAAAATTAATTTATTAAGTAATAATATTTAATTCGGAAATAATTGAAATAAAAAAATAACATACTTGGAAAAATTTCTGGATAATAAAAATAATTAATATACATTTATTATTTAGGAATATAAATAACGTAAGTGATGTGAGAAGACATCTCTCAATTTGGAATGGTAAATATTTATCCTTGGCCGGTCAGGTCTTCTTAGTGAAGTCCATTATCATCTCTTAATTTGTGTATTATTTTATGGTGTATAAATGGATGAAATCTCTTATCAAGAGCATTAGTGTGTCGATTAAAAATTTTATTTGGAGTGGTTCCATTGTGGAAAGAAGGATTTCCATGGTTTCATTAAAAAAATGTCTGCAATCCTTATGATGCAGGTGGTTTGGGTATTAAGAATATGGGATCTTTTAATGATTTCTTGAAATATGGGTTTATGTAGAGGCTGATTAATGTTCATTCGGATTCCCTTTTCTTCCTTTGGGTTAAATTCATGAATAAACTTACAGGTGGAAACTTTAACAATCTCCGCTCTTCGGTATGGCCTACTATTAGGTCTATTTTTTCCATTATTAATAATGATTTGAGATGGCTTGTATCAAAGGATTCATCTTTATCTTTTAGGAAGTGCAACAAGACTGGGGTTCCTGGGATTGATTTGACTCTAGATGGAGATACAAGTCTAGATATTGACATATCTATTAAAGATCAACTACAGAGTTTGGATAATATGCCTTGTCATATTATTTCCACTATTGATAGATATTTCTTCTCTCATTGGGAAGACATTTTATCTTGGTAACCTACTACTAATGGAATCCTCTCTTCTAAGGCGTTCTATGAGCATGCCACATACAACAACAATGAGTTCAATTGGATGGGTAATTTGAGGGGAAACATATTGAATCCTTCTCGATCAACATTGGCATGGTGAGTTGCTCATAAAAAGATTTCAACTGATGATTTCTTACAATGTTGTGGAATATCAATTTTTTCTATTTGTGTTTTGTGTCATCAACACAAGGAAGATATTTATCATCTTTTCCTTAGTTGTGCAGCGACTTCGACAATGTGAAAGGCTTTGGCTGATATGTTTGAAGTGTCTTTACCTTGGGTCACAACCATTCTAGATTTTCTAAAGAGCTGGAGTAATATCAGATTATCACCACATCTTTTGTGCCATTTCCAGGTGGCTACAATAGAGGTCATTCACTACATCTGGAGCTCCAGGAACAAGATGATTCATGACCAGTACACCTTTCAGGTTAGTGCCACACTAGCTTGTATTTTATCTACTGTTCACAACACTTTTGTTCCAAAAAATATCTATTTTTAAAATTCCATGCATGACCTCTCAGTTTTAACTCGGTTTGGGGTCAAAGGAAATTTCTACATTATTTTGGCATAATTTAAGTTCTTTTGCAATCACTATTCTTTGGTTTAATTAAAATCAATTCTGATGGTGCCTTAAGAGGCAATCCGGGACCTACTGGTTTTGGGGATGTTTATAGGGATCATCATGGAGGTGTTCTTGGTTGTTTTCATGGATCTTGTAGACATGCCTCTACCCTGGAAGAAAAAATTCTTAGTGTGATTATTACAGTTGAGAAGGCTGAACAACATGGTTGGAAAAAAATTTGGTTGGAAAGTGATTATACTACTATTGTTCTTTCCATTCAACCAGTTTCTATTCATCTTTCTAGGAATCTCACCAATATATGGATCTGATGTTTGGATTATCTTTAATCTATGGATCATATTTTTACCCATATATATTGAGAGGCTAAGGCACTCACTGATGGTATTTCAAGAAAAGCTTTCAATGGTCTTGTCTTTCATTGGGACAATCAAGTTCCAGATGATCTCCTACCTCTTCTTAAGAGGGATCAATGTAAATCTCCCATTTTCAAACTTGTGTAATGTTTTTATTTAATAAAGGGGTTTTTATTTTACAGGAAAGGTCTCGGTTTACCATTAAAAAAACATATGTGATGAGTCAGACTCAAGGTAAACCACATCATCTAAATTTCCATTGATTGAGGAATATTTTGAGGTTATTAACATATATTATTTTTTAAGGATTACATACAGACCCATTTGAAATATTATATTATGAATTTTTCTATTATCATTATATTTATTTATTTTTCTTTATCCATGGTGGTTATGATTAAACTATTCCCAATGTAGTAAGAGACATTTCTTTATAAAATAGAATACTTTTACAATGTTTTACATATTAAGTTATTTTAATTTAAATTAAATGTTTTTAAAATTATTTTATTAATTTAATTATATGTAAATGATAATTTTGTACACAATTGTTTTTGATTAATCTAGAGTTTTTCAGAATAGGAGTCTTTAAATATAATGTTTTACTTTCATTACCAATGAAAATGGCATAATTTATTTTAAAGTATATGATGACAACGAATTTTCCTACCACAACAACTAATATTTAAATTTTGGATTCCTATAAAATATTTCATGTTTTATTCAATGAAAAACAGTATTTTAGGGTATTTTTCATTTAGAATAATTTCATAAAAGAAATGGGTATTTTCAGGTCTAAAATGAATTTTCATACGAGCTTAAAAGAGTTTTTCAAATTTTTATGATGATAAAAATGAAATATTAAAATGTATATTCTTACAATGGTATATGGTTATTATAAATGTAAAATGGGTGATCCAAGTATAGATTATACAATGTTTTCATCCCCATTATATGTCACATGTGAGACTAATATAATTTATACTATAGGTTAACCCTAATAGTGTTGGGTGAGCCCAATATAACATATATAATGGGTTTTCCCAGATAATTCTCCAATTAATTGAAAACTTTTAATTATCTTAACACGGAATAATATGGTATTTACTATAAGGTTTATTTAATTGATTTAACTGTATTTAATTTTTTTTCTAGCCCATGTTTAAAATGGGTTATGAATTTGAAGCTATATATTTGCAAAAGGGTTTTTTTTTCTTGATATTGGTTTAAAAGAATTTATTTGAGAAAAAAGAGTGTGTGTTTTTCATGTGGAAAATATTTATTTCATTCACTAATTAATGTTAAGACAAATTTAAACTTCAAATGTGATTTTCATGTTTTTTATTGGACTAACAAATTTCATCATTCTGTGTTTATTTCTGATATTTTTATTCACATCCCAAGTTTTAAAATATTTTTCATAGGGTTTAAAAATAGTTAATCACAAAAAAGAATTCATGTTGAAATTTTTGAAGATTTTTTATGAAAATAAAACATGGTTATTTTTAAAATTTTTATATTGTGGAAAAATGGGAACTGATTAGAAGTCTTCACATTGTATATATTTGTATTTTTTCAGGCAAGAGGTATGACCAAACTCTCTAAAACTATAAACCTAAATGATATTTGGGAATATTAGAAAGTAAATTCTTCTGTAAATTCTCTATAATATTTAATATTTAATGATGATTCATTATAGTTTGTATTGTAAGAAAGGATTATATAAATTTTTTGGTTTGGACATTATTTAAGCTTAAAAATCCATTATAACCAAAAAGGATTGTATGCTAAATAGTGTGGTTATTTTATATAAATTGAAATAGTTGAATAAAGATGTTATGGTTAAGGATTTGTTTTTATTTATGATCCACCTAATATGGTATAATATAGTTTATTTGATTTTATTACACTATTTTTTAGTAAATGTCTAGATCTAACAGGAACGAAAATAACAATAGAAATGAAGGAAAATAGGGTCATTGTTTGAACAAAAAACTGAACATAATGAGAGTTGTAGTGAAAAATATTATGGTTATTCTTAACTATATATCATGAGTTATTATTGAATACCTATACCTAGGTTGGTTTCCTAACATACAAAAAAAAGGAAAATAGTGTTCTGTATAATTTCACGTGCTACATATCATTGGTGTGAAAAGATTCAACGACCCATGTGTCATATTGCGGGAAGAATCATATAGGAAAACTTAATAATAGAAATAGAATATTTTTTATATGTGGTAAAGGAATTATAATGTAATAATATTCCAAGGGAAAAGTAATAATTAAGTTAACTACACAAATGGTAAGAATATTCATACAAAGGTATCCATTTAATGTTTTATATTTTTGGTGTTTCAGCATTCTAGAAGTTTTTGTCCTAGGGGGAAAGCTCAATAATGAGATTTCAAAGAATGTACATATAAATTACTAGTAATGCATAAAGATATTATAGTTGATGGAGAGGAATATGTAGATGACATATGAAGGTATGAATTATATCCTAGATTATGTTTTGAAACTGTTTAATATAAGGACATGATTCATTATTTTGTTTGCAAGAAGGATGTATTAAAGAATAAGATAGAAAATAATGGTTAGTGGATTATGAATAATCTTGAATTAATAAGGGGTATATTTCAAGGGATTAAAGAGTTATGATGCAGTTGTATATTTAACAATGATCATAATTTTAAATTAATTAATACTCATTTGATGTTTTATGTGATGGGAGTAATTTTGGAGATATTTATTTAGTTTTGAGAAATGTTTATTGTATATGTAACATAATGTTTAAAATGATAAAATGTTATTGGAGGGAGAATTATATTTTTGTTTTTTGGAAATATGTTTAAAGGTTTTAAAACCCTTAGGGTTTATATGATCTTGGATGATTAATATTATTTTTTATGATAGTCACCATATTTTAGGGAATGTTATAAGAATTATATTAGTACAATTTTTGAAAAAGGAAAACAACTCACATCTGGAAAGTACATGGGGTTTGAACCCAAAACCAAAGGGTGTATGGGTTAAAAGACCAACATATATCCTATGTTATTTCACTCAATTTTATAGATATATAATGTTTAGGATTATTATGGGAGAATATTTTGTATCATATAGATAATATTGGATATAAAAGTGATTTGAGGATTGGAATATTAATTTTACTTTGAAAGAATTTCAGTATTTTGGGAACCTTTTATGATAACGGTAAACAAAAAGTTATGGAATTTTATAGAATAAATCAATGTTGAATTATATTTATATAGTGAATTTTTTAAAATTAAATTTATTTATTTAAATTATTTGTATATCTTATAAAATATATTATTAATTCATATAAATCTTTGGTATGAGTCTTTAAAATTGATTAGTCTTATTTAGAGATAATTATTAAATCAATATAAGAAGAATATGTTATTAATGATTTCTAATTTATGGGGTTAAATAATATTAATGAATACGTTATATAATTTTAAATATATTTATTTATCAAAATATATAAGATAATATTTGGGTATTTTTTGAGGACTTATAGATTCATTTTTTATTTTTTTATATGAAGGTTTATTCATTTTATAGATTATCATTATTTTTGAAAACCATTTTGGTTTTCATTAATATCATAAAATAGGTGGAATATCTTTTTATTATTTTACAGTTATGTGATCCTTTTAATTAATTTTTAGTGCATATGAAATGAAAAATTCATCTATAATACACATCATTTGGGGAAAAAGATGATATTATGGTGGAAATTATTTAATGAAAAATATTAAACATATCTTTTTAATTTATTTCCTTTTGCTATAAGTCTAGATAAAATATAATTCCTCAAACCTTTGGAAAAGATCTTGAAATTTAAAATTGTATCTAATTATGTTTAGTTTTGATGAAATGATGGTATTTTTTTGACACATTCGGATTATGGTTTTATGGATGTTTACATTATTAGGATAATTCAATTTCTTATGATCAATGATCTCCTTTAATATCCATCATTATTTTGGCCTTAAAATTTTATTAGATGTCTAAATATTCAATTCCCACCAATTTTATACTATTTCAAAAACTATTATGTGATATTATAGATAACATTTTCCTTTATTTTCACTCTTACCAAGAGGATATTTTATTAACCCTCTTTATGATGATGGTTTCAAAAAAAGAAAATTTAAAATGTCCAACCTTTGATGACTGAGATAATGTTCAAATTTAAAGGAGTAAATTTACTATGGGGGGGTGATTATGTAAAAACCTGGGATTTTAAAAGAGGAATCTATGTTCAATAGGTTATAAGGTACAAAACAATAATTTTAATCAAACCATGAAATAAAATTATTTTTGATATGACTATTACAAACCAGCTATTGAATTAGAGGGTATGAATTGTATTAACAAATTTATGATATATATATACATATAAAAATAAAAATTTCATACTCAATATTAATTTATTGAAAAATCCTTTTTAAATAATCAATTAATTTCTATTAAATTATTATTTTTTCATAAAAAATATGTTTTCTTTAAAAAATGTTTTGTTGATTTTTCGAAAAAATATTATAATTAACATATATAACTTTTAAATAATTTACTAAAACAAATTCACTTATTTTTTAAAATAATTATTTAAAAATTATCTTAGGGTTAAATTTTGGTATTTTTAAAAAAATATGGATTTTCAGTGAATAGTGAAATTACAAATGTTTATAAAAATGTCATTTATTTTCAAGAAATTAAAAAATTTTAAAGGTTCATTATAGTTTTAATATGATTTAAAGTAATATAGGAATTATATCGTTATTTTTAATCCAATTAATCAAAATTTAACTATCGGTATATTGGATTTTAGTATGATTTTAATTTTTTGTTTAAAATTGGGGTTTTTTGAAATCTGTTTTAAAGTGAATAATGTTTATTTATTTTAATTAATTATAACAACACCAAATTAATAGTGATTTAAATGATATATATATATATATATGTTATATCAATAAACATCAATTCAAATTTACATAATTATTATAACTATTCCTAATGTTTAAATAAAATTATGTTTTTCTTGAAAAATACACTTCTTGAAAAACCATTTTTTCATCATGTCTGTGGGTGTTATTTTAAATTAAATTCTACAACAGAGATAAATTGAATTTTTGAAAATGTATTCAATTTTTTTAATAATTATAATTTTTATTATTTAATAATATCTAATTGATTTTCTCATAATGAATAGTAAAGAAAGTGACAGTATTTTATTCTGGTTAAAGTAAAAACACATTTTTTGTGGATTAAACAAAATATTATGTGGGTTAAAATGACCTAAAAATTTGTCTAAAATATTTTTTCTATAATATTTAGATTTTATATTTTTTAAATTCAGGATAATGGTTCATTTTTTATCCTTATTTCATCTGGAAAAAAAGGGTTTTACTTTCTCTTTTGAAAAATTACAAGCGTTCAACTTACATCACTTATAAAGGTACTCCCCCTCTCATTTCCAACTAAAACAATAAAAACGTTTTTGTTTAGAAAATAAATAATCAAATAAATTCCATTATTCCCTTAACATGACATATATAACTTGGTTTGATCATAAATCTATCATTATAAGTAATTTGGTGATAACCAAAGCGGTTGTCCAAGGAATAGGTATTGTGCATAACTAATTTTTTTTATTCTTACACCTCCTTTAAATTTATTCCACTATAATGCTATAATAAAAACCAAATATTTCATATAATGATATGTTATTTTTTTTTTTAAATAACATAAATATGTATCCTCATCCTTCAAATGAGAAATTAGTCTGTCATTCATTTGTATGATGGACTACTGTCTCACAGATTGATGTAATTAGGGTTTCATCATCACCTCTCAAGTCTTGTTATAATGATTTATTTAATATAAATATATTATATTTGTAACATAATTATAAAATTTTCATTATTATACCACATATAAATTTATTGTTTCGATTATGTGGTGGATATGATAGCATCACTCATGTGTACGGTGAACTACCTCCTCACGAAGTAATGTGATTAAAATTTAATGAAATCATTACACATAGGTAATAAAGGTAAATTTAATGAATATATGTGAGGTATATGAAATAATAATTAAAAAAATTATATATTTATCTTTCTAAAAAGATATTATATAATTTTTTTACCTTTTCACATTGTAAAAAATGATAATGAAATTTGTGCGTATGTATGGACTACCGCCTCCCCAAATTGATATGATTTTTTTCATCACCACATCAAATGGATGATATATATAAGTATTTTTAAATATATCATATGGTATTTATAATATTATGTTAACTATTAATAAATAATATAACACTTACCTTATTTCAATAATGATCATTGAAAAATAGAAATGTAACCAGTGCGTACTTACAAATTACTATCTCCATTATGGAAACATAGTCTATTTTTTATAACCCTCTCTCATGATTAGTTTTTAAAGTAAAATATATTTATAAAAATTATAATTATTTAATATTTATTATTATAAATATGTTTAAATGATGACTACTTTGTCCATTGTCAACCTACTGAAGTCATTTTCGACACATAAGCAGAATATCATAAAAACATACCATACAATCATAATTGATTGAGTATTCATATATAAAATTGTAATAAGTAAATATAAGAAATAATAAACCGAATTAAATGTATTATTCGTGTAAATAATCATCATAAGTTTATTATTTTCAAATATAAATAAAATATATTATGCATTTGACTCAAGGTAAGAGACTTTCTCTCAATTTCCTTTCATTGAGGCTTATTTTGATGTTATGCACCAATACAATTTTATGAGGTGTATACAATACTGGAAATCTGACTTTTCCCAACACTTCTATACCAATGGTTTTTAAAAACCATTGGTATAGGTCCCCCTTCCCAACGGCTTGGCCAACCCATTGGGAAATCCAACATTGAGGTCACTTTTCCCAATGGTTTGCCAAAACCGTTAGGAAAGGGTATGGATTTCCCAAAGGTTTGGCCAAACCGTTAGGAAAAGTTTACTTTGTGTCCACTTTTCCCAATAGTTTGGCCAAACCATTGGGAAAGGGTGTACCTATCCCAACGGTTTGGCCAAACCATTGGGAAAAGTATACTTTGTGGACACTTTTCCCAATGGTTTGGCCAAACCGTTGGGAAAGGGTGTACCTATCCAAACGGTTTCACCAAACCATTGGGAAAAGTATACTTTGTGGCCACTTTTCCAAAAAGTTTGGCCAAACTTTTGGGAAAGGGTGTACTTCTCCAAACAGTTTGGCCAAATTTTTGGGAAAAGTGGCCTATAAACCAACGTTACTCCCAAACTCAAAGGACCTATACCAACGGTTGTCAAAACCATTGGTATAGACCTATACCAATGGTTTTAGAAACCGTTGATATATGTGCTTTGATTTTTATCAAATCTTCTTACCTAGAACATTTTATAAATCAAAATTTAAAATAATTAGGATAATATATATATATATATATATGAAATTATGTTAAAAAAAGTCATGTTAGGTTAGTGGTTAGGTTGTTCACTGATAAACTAGAGGTCGTGGGATCAAATCCCACCGAATGTATTTTTTGAAATAAATATACCAAAGGTTTTATAGAACCATTGGTATAGATTTTAATATCACCTATACCAACAGTTTTTTAAAAACTGTTGGTATAGACCTATCCCAACAGCTTACTTGCCCACGGTTCTCCAAACTGTTGGTATATGCTATAACAATGGTTTGGAGGCCTATACCAATGGTTCCAAAGCATTGGTATAGGTTAGTTTTCCAGTAGTGATATAAATAACCAATATAAATTTTAGATAGTTAATTTTTCTATTCATATTAAATATTATTTTGTTCAAATTTTATTCTTTCATGGGAATTATGATTAAACTATTTCTAAAGTGGTAGGGAATATTCTTAAAAAAAGTCCTTTTCTAAATTTTTCTATTTAGATATTTTTTCTTCTAATTCCATTTTCTAAAATTCATTCCATGAATGTATTTATATGTAAATTTTAATTTCATTAAGGGAATTATTTATTTATTTTTTTTAAATAAGAAATATTTTTTTATGTAATGACTGATATTCTGTACAAATGAAAAAATGAATGTTATATTTAAACATATAAAGAAACCACGACATTTAATGCCACTATAACTGTTATTTTATGTTTGTATTCCTTTGAAATAATGTTTTTTTATTCAAATAAAAACCCATTTGGGTTATTTTTTTATTTTAAGGTTATTTTTTAAAACTAATGGGTATTTTTGTGTCTTAATGTGATTTTCATACATGATTAGAAGTGTTTTTCAAGAGTGTTACCCTGAAAAAAAGAAAGAATGAAATATTTTATTGTTTAAATGGTACTTGAAAATTATACATGAGAAACAATTGATCCTAATACATATTATACATTGGTTTTATCCCCATTATAACTCATAGGATATCCCAAATATGTTTATATGATGGGTGCACCCAGATAAGACTAGGTGAGAATATTATAGCTTATATGATGTGTGCATCCAGATAGCGCTCTAATACATTAGGTAATGTTCCTCATATTAATATTATAGATGTTTAGAGTAACCAAAGGGATTCTGTTATGTATTTTAATAAGCTACAATATTTAAAAATGGGGTTGAAACGAGTTATGAATGTGATGCTCTATGTTTCCAAAAAAGGGGTTCTATTTTTTACTATGGGTTTCCATTATTTCCATTGAGAAAAAATATATTGTGGTTTTTATGTAGACATTATATATTTCATTTAATAGATAATATTTACGTAATGTTAAAAATTTCATGTGTTTTCATGTTTTTTATTGGAATAGTGAATTTATTCTTTTTTATGTCCCTTAATAATTTTTTTTTTCTTATCCCAGGATTAAAATATTTTTATTGGGTTTAAGAATGAGTAAGACAAGTAATAATTATAGTTGAAAGTCATGAAAATTTTTCATCAAAAGAAAACTTTCTTTTAAGATATTAATATCATGGGAAAAGTGGAAACTGATTAGAAGTACCCACTTTATATATATTCCATGTTTTTATGTAGGAGTTATGAATTGAATATATAAAATTATAAACCAAAAATATATTTAGAAATATAATAAATTTAATTCTAGTTTAAACTCACTAGAATATGTAATGTTTAAGGAAATTTCCTTAATATTTGTTTCAAAGTAAGGTTTGATATATATTTACAGTTTAGGATGTTACATAAGACTATGTAAAAAAATAATCTATAATAACAAAGAGTTGTGGAAGAATAATATTTATGGTTATTTTGGTTAAATTTAACAAGTTGAATAATTTATGAAATATTAAAGGATATATTTTTATATATCCTTGATATAAGATGTGTTGTTATTTTTTATTTTATATACTAATTTTTTTTGGTTTTTTCAGAAAATAGATTGATCTAATAGGAACCAAATTAATAATATATGTGGAAGAAAATTTGGTGGTTGTGTGAATGACCAACCAAATTAAATGGGAGTTGTAGTGAAAACACTTGTGGTTATTCTTAATCATCAAACATGTGTTATTAATGAAAAATTAGAACTTGGTGAGTTTATTAACACACCAAACAATATAAAAATGGAACTTGAACTAAGAATAGGTGGAAAATATAAAAAAGGTAAAAATATTAAACAACTTATGTGTTAATAATGTGGGATGATTAACCCTATAAAATTTAATAACTAGACTTTAAGATATTTTTTATATGGTAAATGGGGGTATAATGTAATAATCATCCATGAAAAAAGCATGAATCTTGTTGACTCTATAAAGGAGAATAAAATTATTTCCATGTTATCAATTGAACTTTTTAAATTTGGGGAGTTTGGAAATTTTATAATTTTATTTCATAAAGGTAAATCTCAAGAATGAGATAAAAAGACTATATAGTTAAATTTATAGTGATGAAAAATTAAATAATAGTTGAAATGAAGAAACTAGAGATAACATATGATAGGTTAGGATTATATTCAAACTTGATATTTGAAATAATTGAATATTTGGACATGATTTATATTTTAGTTTCTAATAAGGAAGAAAATGGGGAATAAGATGTAAAAGTATCTACCTAAAGGGTCTTTTGAATTATGATTTTTTAGTAGATTACAGGTTTTTCATATGTTTAAATGCATTAAAACTCTTTTGATGTTTCATGTTGTGGGAATAATTTTAGAGACATTTGATGAGTTTTGATAGATGTTTATGGTATATATAACCTTATGTATAAATTTTGAAAATGTTATTTGAGGGGGAATTCTATTTTAATGTTATGATCATAAGTTGAATGGTAATAAAATCTTAAGTGATTTTATGATCCATGATAATTTAGATTATTTTTAAGCAAGTTAAATATATTTTTAGCAATGTTATAAGAATTATATTAGTAATTTTTTTGAAAAATGAATCCTATTATATATGTTATGTCCATGGAGATTGAACCCACAACCGAAGGGAACTAAGGGTAAAGATCCAACCACTAGCGTATGTGATATCCTAGTTAGTATGATATCATTTTTTTCACTAAAATGGATTGATAGATAATTATTAAGTTGATTTAGGGAGAATATGTTTTATCATATAGATAACCATGGGCTTGGAATATGATTTAATGATTAGTTTATTAATTTTATTTTGGAATAAGTTCATTATTTTTGAAACCATGTATAATTAAGGAAAAAGATATATTATGTGATTTTATTTAAGTAACCAAGGTAGAATTTTTTTATTGTGGATTTTTTAACTCAAGTCATTTTTGGAAATTATTAGTATATCTTAGAGATTATCTGATTAAGGAATATACATTTTTGTTATGATACTTTCAATGTGATTGGTGTTTTTTTGGAATAAATATTAAATCAAGATCAGAAGAATATATCATCAAAAACTTATGATTTTCATGTTTAAATCACAGTTATGAATATTTTGGATAATTTTAAATATAGTTATTTATCGAATGATCTAGATTAATTTTGCGGGTTATTATTGAGTACTTGGATATTAATACTGTATTTCTTCATATAAAGGTTTATTTATTTTTTGGAACTATCTTAACATTTATTAATCATTTTGGGTTTTGTTAAAGTATAAACATATGATGAATATATTATTTTACTTTTAGGGTTATATGATCATTTAAAAGTTATTTTAATACTCATTGTTTGGATAAAAATTTGATATTATGGTGGTAGTTGGTTAAAATATGCAATTCAACTTATCGTGTAAATTTATTTTATTATATTTGTATTATCAATGGTAAATTTTTTTTAAAGCCATGGAAAAGGATCCTAGAGATGAAAATGTTTTCATATTATGTACATTTTTTAGGAAATGATGGTCTTTTCCACACCTCGTTGGTTTTTAGTTTTTTGGATGTCTTTTTTTCTAGGGATCATTCACTTTCTTGTGACCAATGATCTCAATCATTATCCATAATTATTTTGGAATCACACTTTTCTTCAATGTAAAAATCTTTAGTTCCCACCAATGTTATCTTATTTAGAAAACTAGTATATGTTAGCCCGGATAACCTTGTAAATTTCTTTTCTTTATTATTAAGAAAATTTTATATTGACTTTTTTTTTGATGTGGGTTTCAAAAAAAAAAATTTAAAATGTACAAAATTTGAATTTGAAGATAATGTTAAAATGTAGTGGATGAAATTTTTTAAAGTGGTTATAATTTAACACCCTGATATTTCTTTCAAAATCTATTCTCAATAGTGTATAAGATTCACAACATCAAGTTTAATTGAACTATGAAATAATATTATTTTTAATATTATCATTATCAAATAGCCTTTAAATTTGTAGGTATAAATAATATAAAATAATTAATAAAAAAATATAAATTCCATACTCAGTAAAATGTATTGATAAATTCTTAGTAAATAATCAATCAATTTGTAGTAAATTAATTTTTCAAAAAATAATATGTTTTCTTCAAAAATTTTTTTATTTCATTTTATGAGAAATATTACATTTAAATAAAAACTATTGTAGAAAATTTATTTGAAAAAATAAGAATCTTTCTTTAAATATCTTATACAAATTATATTGGAGTTGAATTTTGGGATTCTTTATGAAAATATTGATTTTTCGGTGAATAAAGAAAAATAAAATTTTTGAACAACTATAATTTAATTTTTGTTATTTAATTTATTTAAAAGTTCCATAATGTTTTAAATATTATTTAATGTAACAACAGTAAAATTTAGTTATATTTAATGTAATTAATCACATTTTAATCATCATTATATTGGATTTTATTATATGATTATTTTTGGGTTTAAAAATATGTTTTTATGAAAATTAATATAAAGTGTATAGTGATTCTATAATTTAATTAATTAAAATAACCCCTAATTATCAATTATTTAAATTATATATATAATGTTTCAATAAATATTAATTTAAATTTATATAATGATAATACTAGTTATAGAGTTAAAATAAATTCATGTTTGGCTTGAAAAATACACTCATTGAAAACCTGCTTTTTTTGTCACGTCTATGGGGGTTTTAAAATTATACTATAGTACTTATTTAAATTTAATTTGTTAAGAAGGATACAATAATTTTATTATTTGTCACGACCCTTCCTTGGGACCCGTGCTGTGACTACCCCAAGTCTGCCTTCCATAGGCTAGGGGCTGGCAACTAGCAGCAAAGGGGAAAATCTCAAAGATGGGAAGGCATTACCTTTATAAAAAGTAAAAACACACAATCCGAGTACAAAACTTGAAGCAAAAAAATAATCATTACTGTATAAAGGAGTGATGGAATGTAAAAGGGGCCGGAAATACAAGCCCAACAGTAAAGTATAGGTACAACTGAAAGCAAGTACAACTGAAAAAGGAACAAATAGATGATAGGTAAAGAGCAGATCCTGGATCGTCCTCCGGGGTTCCTACCTGAAGGGTAGGAACATATGAACACCTCATCACTCCAAATCCGTTAGACTCCTCTATGTACCGACTTGTCATATGGTCCACCTCCAGGTACCGTCCCGTCCTGGCGCTCTCAGCCTCTGTCAGTGCTGTCTGTCGTCTGCATCCAACACAATGAGGTGTGAGCATGGCCCGTGCAGGGGTGAGTATAATGATACTCAGTAGGGATCCCGAGACCCCCGAAGGTCTCCCATAATCAAATTAGGATAAACCACATTAGAAAGATACAATCACAATGTATCAACCATCCTTACTTAGGTATATTACCATACATATACCTAAGATACCAATCACAAACCGGCTCCAACTCTTGAGACCAACCACATTCTGTTCCACAAGTGTTGAGACACTTCACAAAGAATGTACATCACAAGGTGTATCCCATAGGTAAAAATCATAGAATAAAGCCATGTGGTCTTCACCACAACACACCCACGAAGAAACTTAAACAAAGAAACATCCTCCCTTACTTAGTTATATGCCCATACATATACCTAAGTCATCAAGAGTACACATCTCTTACATGAGGTAAACACGAAGGTAATGACTCATCTCACACTAGGTATACACAAATTAAAAGAGGGTAAGAGATGATTAGTTGTACCCACTGAATAATCTTTCACTGTCGAATGAAATATATCCGTAGAAACCTAAAATAAAAGTCCGTTGTAGTTGTCGATCCTATGTGGGATCTCGGTACAAAAGTCATCCCTGTCGAACCCATGGAGGATCCTAGTCTAGTCTCATCATTGTCGAACCCATGGAGGATCCAAGTCCAGTCACATCACTGTCGAACCCATGAAGGATCCAGGTCCAGTCTCCTCACCATCCACCCCACAGAGGATCCAGGTCCAGTCACATCACTGTCGAACCCATGGAGGATCGAGGTCCAGTCTCGTCACTGCCGAACCCACAGAGGATCCAGGTCCAGTCTCGTCACTATCAAACCCATGGAGGATCCAGGTCCAGTGTCTTCACTGTCGAACCCACGGAGTATCCATGTACAGTCTCATCACTGTCCAACCCACGAAGGATTTCGGTATAGAATTCATCATTGTCATCTTAGTCCCAGCCAGCCCTAGGGTTACCACACATAGCACACTCGATTCCGAGAGGGTATGATCCTCGAGCTAAAAGTTGATACACAAACTACCACAAATTCTTGAGTTGATGTATCCCGTAGTTCCATCTCATCATAAGGAACCCAATGTGACAGACGGTGAATCAATCGGACGTTCGGTCTGTGAGTTATTGGTGTTTCCGTTCCAGGGGACTGGTTGGTTTTTAGGCTCAAACAACCCGTCCGTACCCCATGTGTGTCGGAACCTCAGGTGGAGTATGCCAAAAGTATCATGTCACTCCAAGAATTCCATTGCCATGGACAATCCATCAATCGGACACCCGAACCCTAGAATAGGGGAGAAAAGGTGATAAATGGATATAATGGGTCTGAGTCCAGTCTGACCCCGTCAGAGTAACCCAGCCACAACCAGTACGAACCAGGGTCTGACTCGGTATGAGGGATCGACTCGATCTACAGGTGTAACCTAACCCAAGTGGTCCGCCTGGCCCGACCCAAAGGCGCGACTCGACCTGAGTGAGGCCCGACACGAGGGGTGGCCCGACCGAGGTGCCCCGACCGAGGGGTGGCCAGGCCGTGGGGCGGCCTCGCCCTGGTGGCTTGACAATGAGACGGCCCTGCTGAGGGCGACCCGGTCATGGAGGCGCGGCTGAGGGGCTCGGCCCAGTAGTGGCAGCCCGGCTGAGGGGCTGCCCGGACGTGGCGGCCCGACCGAGGGGCTACCCGACCATGGGGGCCCAGCCGAGGGGCTACCCGGCCGTGACAGCCCGGACGTGGCGGCCCGGCCTAAGGGTGGCACGACCATGGTGGCCTGACCGAGGGGCTACCCCACCGTGGAGTTCTGTCCGAAGGGCGTCCCGGTGGTGGGCTGCCCGGCCATGGCGGCCCGGCCGATGGGCGGCTGGCCTTGGCGGCCCGGAAGTGGCGGCCGGGCCATGGGGCGGACCAGCCGGGGCGGCCGGGCAATGGGGTGGCTTCCTCGGCGCTGCGCAACGGCGCCGCACCATCTTTGTTCACCACGACCCGCATGGCCGCGACCCCGTTCCTCTGACAAGGCGCGACGGTGCCACGCCTCATCCATCCACCGCAGCCCTCATGGTCGCGGTTCTTCTCTGGCACAGTGCGTCGACACCGTGCCCTTCCGGCTCCGCCTCCATCATCAACCAATCAAGAACCAATTGGAGGGATGTCAGGCCGCTTTTGTTCGGCCCGCGCCCTCCACATTAGGTGGAAACAAGTGACCATTATTGAACCCAAATAAATGACAAGGAACAATTGTATAATTAATACATTAAAATAATCAAATCTTCCTACCTTGTAATATGCGATCACTTGACGGAGTTGCGGGAAGGTAGCGTCATTCCGTTGACGTCAGGAGGAGATGACGTCGTCGTTTGTGGCATTCTTCATGGGCGGCGTCTTCCCTTTCTTGCCCCGGTTGGAGTGGGGGAAGACGACATCATTGTTCCGCAATGGAGACGGGCGTTCTTCATTGGGGAGGATGTCGTTCTTCGTTGGAGAGGATTTCGTTCTCCAATAATTATCCCAAAGCTCTCTGAAAGTTCCACCACCAAGAATCACCAACCAAAATAAAATAATGGCTACTCCATTATTTTATTGTTTCCATGCATTCCAAAAAAAATTCAAACCATTTTAAATTAATTAATTAATTGGCATTAATTAATTCTTAGGTGTGTTGGCGCCATAATGAGGGAAGGTGGAAAGTAAAGAGGCTCTAAAAATTTATGGGGAGCTCCAAGAGTTAAAGGGGGGTTAAGGGGGTTTGATGCTCATGTGGGCCCCACCTTATAACATCCTCCCAAGGGAGGTTATGTGTGGGTGGCCCCACAACCAACCACCCCTTGGTGGTTTTAACTACCATTCATATAAAAATATGCTACATATATTTTTATTTAATTTTTATTTAGAAACCACAAAAATTAACTTCCACTCACGTCAGAACACAACTGTGGTAATGATCTCCTTAAGCAAATACCAGAGTTGCGAGTTCAACAGTGTCCTCATATTTAAATTCCGAGCACCGGTTCAAAAGATATAAAATCCCGCACGTACGTTTATTGAACTTACCGAACAAAACATCCAAAATTGATTCTGGGCACACCGGGCCTCAGAATCAAGCACCGTCAGAAATTGTAGACTCGTAAAATTCCCATGTATTTAATAAAAAATTCCATGGAATTTACTGGTCTTTAAATTCTCCCCATCTTAGGGATTAAAGTCCCTGTAATCCATAACTAACACTAAGGGAACGAATTGGTGTACTGAGTATGCATTTGAGCCTACTGCTCCCATGTGCTCTCCTAGAGGTTTCTGTGCTTCCAACGAACGTGCACCAGAGGTATCGACCATCCATACAGGACCCGCTCCTATCGATACTCAATCTCTTATGGAACCTCCGTGAAAGTCTCCCCATCATCGATGTCCAGCTCCCAATGGTCGATGATGTGAGAAGGGTCATGCACGTATCTCCTCAGTTGAGATACATGGAAGACTTCATGCACCTGGTGCAACTGAGGTAGAAGAGCTAAGTGGTAAGCCACCTTGCCAACTCTGCTGAGGACCTGGAAAGGTCCGATGAACCTCAGAGATAACTTTCCACCTCGGCAAAAACTCCAGAGGTCTCCATCTCCTTATGTACGTGGAAGACCTGTCACAAATCCCATGGATATCTGATCCTACATCCACTCTGGGACCTCCAAAAGTTGAACCAAGCATGCCGATACCTGTTTCTCTATCTTCACTTGCTGAAAAGTGAGGCATCGTGAGACAAACTCTACTACTTCCTTCTGCATAACTGGCCACCAGTGCTGTCGTCGGAGGTCCTGATACATCTTTTCCACTCCTGGATGTACCGTTGGAGGAGATGTGTGGAACTCCCTCAACACTTCCTCCTGAAGTGCAACTGGTACCATGGTACGTCCTCTAAAAATAATACCGTGCTCTCCACCTTCATAAAATCCATCAGGTGTCTTCCCTATGGATATCTGAGCACGTTGCATCTCATAGTCAATGTCCCCACGCTGTACCCCCTTGACTCGCTAATGAAGTGGAGGGGTGACTGTGAGATACTATAGAAAGGATACTCTATCCCGATCCACAAAAGATAGCTGCAATGCGGCCACCTGCTTCGTCGCCTCTCCGAGTAGCTGAATTCCTGATCTCATGCTGAGATCATCTGCTTCAATGTTCCCCTTACCAAGAGTATATACTATCTCGAAGTCATAGTTTTGGAGGAACTCAATCCAACACCACTGTCTTAGGTTCAATTCCTTCTGGGAGAAGATATACTTGAAACTATAGTGGTCAGAGTATACTAAAAAATGTTTTCCCATAAGATAGTGCCACCACATCTTCAAGGCGAAGACCGCAGATTCTAACTCTAGGTCATGGTTAGCGTAGTTCTACTCATTCTATCTCAACTTCCGAGAACCATACACGATCACTGCACACTCCTGCATCAGGACACACACGAGTGCGGTCCCTGATGCATCGCAATAGACTACATAACAAACAACCTCCTCCAGTAGCCTCAAGATGGGCGCACTAGTTTGCCTCTGCCTCAAATCCTAAAATCTATGCTTGCATCTCTCCTACCACACGAAGGGTTTCTCGTTCATTGTCAAGGATGATAGTCATGCTGCAAATTTGGAGAAGTCTGGAACAATATTTCGGTAGTATCCAGCTAAAGTAGACGTCCCTCCCCCCTTTCAAGGGTAATCCTGGAAACATATTTTGAAAAGATGTCCCCATGTATTATCACTTCTGTTTGGAACAGAAAACATAGAGTTCCTGCTACCATGAGGGTAAGGCAGGCCGATTCAAGAGTGATTAGCTGCACCCTCCAATGCATGAGTTTAACATGTGCTGACTGGGTTTCCATTTTCTCCGACTAAGGAAATCCTCATCCCAATGTTGTAGATAAACCACAACCTTTTTGCCCAATACATTAAATCTGTGTATGAACTGTGGTTGCCCAGTCCATACCCAAACTAACTTCATAAGGCCTCGACGCTGCCACCAAGAGGTTCCAACCGAAACTATCACCTCAAGGGATAGATCACACTGTCGGCGTAAGTGTGATTATCGAGTCTCCTCTCAAAGGTATCTACAGACGTGAGGGTCAATTCAATGGCTTAACCAGAAACTCTAGGTATGGGACATGATTCATGGAAGGAAGGAATGATTCATATCTATGTCTATTGATACAACAACTAGTAGTAGACATAGATTGTACCTCCAATAATTCCTAGAGCCCTTGGGTCACACTCCTTGACCGCATGCAACTACTCTCTTTCCCTGACCTCAAGCTCCCTGAGCCTGATAGGGACTACGATGTGGGTGGTTGTAACATGTCAAAATGTTCACTACCTCATGCTGCTCTCCTAGCTCTGCTTCCACATTTGCTGCCCTGCAGATTAATCTGTCCTTAACACTTCCTCTTCTTGAAACCTTTTACACGCTCAAGTCTCTAGGACTGGCACAACTTTCATTCTTTACAATATCTATCATTCACTGGTTATATCCTCATATCCAATGAACAATCAACCATAAGGGTTCTCTCTAGTAGCCTAACATAAGTAGGAATGCATAGAGGAAAAAGTGATGGATCAGATATCTTTAAACACACCTCGCTCAGAGGTCCGAGCTCTAAAGAACTGATCATATCATATTCATTGAGTACTATGAAATATCAGTATGCCTTGTTGAATACTCAGCTACCGACACGTCGTCCTGCCGAAGCTGTATAAGCTCTAGAAAACTCTCAACCACCTCCTCAAGCTAGTCCTCAGCTGCCTGTGGGTCGGGCTCACCTCAGAACATGAGGGATATCTGGTGATGAGACACATTTAAGGCACTAAGCCTACAAGTTTCCTCTATTGGTACCACCGGTAGTGTATTATGACCAGAAGACAGTGATATAGTTGGCACAATGCCCGAAGGTACCATATAGGAAAACGATCCAAGTACCAAAACCTCATCACTATGCGGAACATCCTCATGGTCACTCACTAAAAAAGATTAGTAGCTAAGATCAATATCTACTCTACTAGTGTCTCAATTTGGAGGAAAACTCCAGTAATATACTCCATCCATCCCTCTATTGCCTGGGAATATATCTCACCTCAAAATCTGGGAGGCCTCTGCTGCTGGAACTCATGAAACACTCTCATTCTACGTGTTCCATCCTCCAATGGGGCTAGTGGAACCTACTGCCCAACAGGTGGTGGTGCTACTGGTACACCACATGAAGGTTCCAAAATAGTAAGAGGGCCCTACACTGGAGCCTCGTTGCTCAGGGGGCCATCATCGTGTACTCTCTAGGTAACCCTAGCTGGATGTCTATGTAGTGGAATCCTAATAAGGAACAGATTCACCACAGTCAATATGTTATACCTAGTGAGCAGACTAAATGATTTCATAAGAAGAATCTTGAAAACACACTCGCAATAACTGTTTTCGTGAACTGAATCAGAAATTAGAAGTCAGAGTCCTGGTGTATGGATACGTCGGCTGCCACACTAACACTAGACTCCTTGGACGGAAAACCACACACAATACTCTTAACACTATTGCTTCACTATAAGACAGACCAGAGACCTAATTTCTGTGGTAGAACTGACTCCTCTAATACTAATTTGTCACGACCCGTCCTCGGGACCCGTGCCGTGACTACCCCAAGCCCACCTTCCATAGGCCAGGGGATGGCGACTAGCACAAAAGGCGTAAATCCCAAAGCTGGGAAGGCATTGCCTTTATAAAAAGAAAACCCACACAATCAAAGTACACAACTAGAAGCAAAACACCAAGAAATAATGTATACAAAAGAATTGATGGAAATTAAAAGGGGCCAGAAATACAATCCCAATGTTAAAGTACAGGTACAACTGAAAGCAATTAAAACTGAAAAAGGAACAAATAGCTGATAGGTAAAGAGCAGCACTTGGATCGTCCTCCGGGGTTCTTACTTGAAGGATAGGAACAGATGACCACCTCAGCACTCCACATCTGTGAGACTCCATTGGGTACCAACTTGTTGTATGGTCCACCTCCAGGTACAGTCCAGTCCAGGCGCTCTCGGCCTCTGTCAGTGCTGTTCGTCATCTGCATCCAACACAACGAGGTGCGGGGATAGCCTGTGTAGGGCTGGGTGTAACGATACTCAATATGGAACCCAATACCCCTGAAAGTCTCCCAGAATCCACTAAGGATAAACCATAGTAGAAAGATACAATCACAAAGTATCAACCATCCTTACTTAGGTATATGCCCATACATATAACTATGTTACCTATCACAAACCTGCTCTAACTCATGAGACCAACCAAATTCCATTCCACAAGTTTAGAAAGAATCCAAAAAGAAATTACATCACAAGGTGTATCCCATAGGTACAGCTCACAGAAGAAAGCCATGTGGGATTCACCAAAACACATCCCGAAAGAAACTTCCCTGAAGAAACATCCACCATTACTTACGTATATGCCCATACATATACCTAAGTCATCAATAGTACACCACTCATACATGAGATAAAGACAAAGGTAATGACTCCACTCACACCAGGTATTCACAACATAAAAGAGAGTAAGAGATGATTAGTTGTAGCCACTGAATCTTCTTTCACTATCAAACGATAAATATCCGTAGAAACCTAAAACAACAGTCCGACGAAGTTTGTCGATCTGATGTGGGATCTCGGAACAAAAAGTCATCGCTGTCGAACCCCTAGAGGACCCAGGTCTAGTTTCCTCACTGTAAAACCGATGGAAGATCCAGGTCTAGTCTCATCACTATCGAACCCAAGAAGGATCAACGTCGAGTCTCCTCACTGTTGAACCCATGGAGGATCTAGGTCCAATATCATCTCTGTTGTACCCACAGAGGATCCAGGTCCAGTCTCGTCACTGTCAAACCAACTGAAGATCCAGGTCCAGTCTCGTCACTGTCAAACCCATGGAGGATCTAGGTCCAATCTCGTCACTGTCAAACCCACAGAGGATTCATGATATAGAAGTCATCACTGTCATCTCAGTTGAAGCCAACCCTATGGTTCCTACACACAATATGCTAGATTCCGCGAGGGTCCTCCCCTAGAGATAAGATTCGATACATCAACTGCCACAAAGTCCAGATTTGATGTATCATGTAGTTCCGTCTCATCATACGGAACCCAACGCGACAGACGATGAGTCAATCAGACGTCTGGTCTGTGATTTATTGGTATTTTCGTTCCAGGGGCTCGATTGGTTTTTAGGCTCAAACCAACCTGTCTGTAACCCAACTGTGTTTGAACCTCAAGTGGAGTATGCCAAAAGAATCACCTCACTCCAAGAATTCCATCGTCACAAGCAGTTCATCAATCAGACACCCGAATCCTAGAATAGGGGCGAAAAGGTGATAACTGGCTATAACTGCTCCAGGTCCAGTCCGACCTCATCGGAGTGACCTGGCCCAAACAGGGGCCTGACTCGGTCTGCAGGTGTGACTTGACCCAAGTGGTTGGCCTAAACGAGGTGGCCGGCTGAGGGGAGGCCCGACCGTGGGGTAGCCCGGCCGCGGCGGCCCGACCGAGGGGAGGCCAGGCCGTGGCGGCCCGACCGAGGGGCGACCCGTACACGGCGGCCCGGACGAGGGCGGCCCGGCCGGGGCGACTCTGCCAAGGGGCTGCTCGTTCGAGGGGAAGACCGACCTTGGCGGCCCGGTTGTGGCGGCCCAACCGAGGTGCGACCTGGCCGTGGCGGCCCGACCGAGGGGTGGACCGGCCATGGGGCGTTCCGGTCGTGGCGGCCCAACAAAGGGGAAACCCGACCGAGGGGCCACCCGGCCGTGGAGGTCCGGTCGCGGGGCTCCACGGCCATGGAGGCCCGGCCGAGGGGCGGCCCAGCCGTGGCTTCCCGGTCGTGGGATTTCCTCGGCACTGCACGATGGCACCGTTCCATCTTCTTTCTCTGTGGCCCGCATGGTCGCGACCCCTTCCTCCGGCGCGGCGTGACGACACCCTGCCTCTTCCGTCCGCCGTGGCCTACATGGATGTAGTTATTCTCTGGCATGATGCTTCGGCACCATGCACTTCCGGCTTCGCCTCTTTCGTCAACCAATCAAGAACCAATCGGAGGGATGTCGGGCCGTGTTTATTCAGCCTGCGACCTCCGCATTAGGTGATAACAAGTGGCCATTATTGAACACAAATAAATGATGAGGAACAAGGGTATAATTCATACATTAAAATAATCAAATCCCCCTACCTTGTATTCTGTGATCACTTGACAGAGTCGTGGGAAGGTGGTGCCATTTCGTTGATGTCGGGAGGTGATGACGTCATCATTGGAGACGTTCTTTTTGGGTGGTATCTTTCTTTTCTTACCCCGGTTGGAGAGGGAGAAGACGGCGTCGTCATTCCTCGGTGGAGGCGGACGTTCTTCGTTAGAGAGGATATCGTTCTTCGTTGGGGAGGATGTCTTTCTCCATGTATTCTCCCAAAGCTCTCCCAAAGTTCCACAACGAAGAATCACCAACCAAAATAAAATAACGACTAATCCATTATTTTGTTGTTGCCATGAATTCAAAAAATAATTCAAACCATTTTAAATTAATTAATTAAATGGAATTAATTAATTTTTAGGTGTGTTGGCTCCATAATGAGGGAAGGTGGAAAGTGAAGAGGCTCCAAAAATTTATGGGGTGTTCCAAGAGTTAAAGGGGGGGGGGGGGGTTTAGGGGGTTTGCTTCTCATATGGGCCCCACCTTATAACATCCTCCCAAGGGAGTTTATGCGTGGGTTTCCCCATCACTAACCTCCCCTTGGTGGTTTTAACTACAACTCAAATAAATATATGCTACACATATTTTTATTTACTTTTTATTTAGAAACCCCAAAAATTAACTTCCACTCACGTCAGAATGAAACTGTGGCAAAGGTCTTCTTAAGCGAATATCGACACTGCGAGTTCAACGGTGTCCTTGGATTTTAAATCTGAGCATCAGTTCAAAAGATATAAAATCACGCATGTACGTATACTGAACGTAGAGAATAAAAACTTCATAAATTGATTCTGGGCACACTGGGCCTCAGAATCAAGTGCCGTCAGAAACTATGGGCTCTTAAAATTCACACGTATTTTTTTAAAAAACATTTCACTGACTTTTTGGGTATTTATAATAATAATAATTTATATTATCTAATAATGTGAACATATTTTTCTTTCATAATGAATTGTGAAAATAATAAAAATAATATATTATGGTAATATGGTCAAATATTATTTATCATGGTGTTAATCATAACAATATAAGTGATATAAATGCCTAAAAAATTTATAAAATATATTACATGTCTATATTTATACAATATATTGTTTTTTGGAAAATGGCTGATTTTGGAACCTTGTGAAATGTGAATAATGTGGATATCACTTTTTTTTCAGAAATTAAAAATGTGACACTCAATACAATTATAAATGGGCGCCCACTCTATTATCATATTAACATATTATAATTTTTTAATTATGAACCTTCCAAAATTTCTTAATTAAATTTCCCTCTATGTCCTAGATTCCTTGTTTTGATCAGAAATCCATCCAAAGAAGGCTTCTGGTGGAAACAAAAGGATGTTGTCTAAAAAAGAGGTATCATGCTTAAATGAGCATTTTTATTTTATTTATTTTTAAACATACATAAATACATATTAAATTATTCTGAAAAAAACCATATATATATTATAATTAAATATCATTAAGTTATTTTAATAACCTAAATACATATCCTCTTTCATCAAATGGGAAATGAAACCATCATACTCGTGTATGGCGGACTAGTGCCTCACAAAACGATGTAATCGATTTTTCATCATATACTCTCATGGATTGTCAAAAATATGGATATAAATTATATATATTATATATACTTTCTTACTGTAAATTCTGTGCGAGGTAAGATAATGTCAGTCATGTGTATGAAAAACTAAAATCTCATAAAGTGATGTGATTCATTTTTCACTAATGCTTTAAATGAAATGTAATAATGGTATAATTATTAAATACATGTTATATATATTTTAAAAAATGATGATATTAATAACATATTTTTACTTATTAATAGATAATATATCTGTTTAATTACTACTATTCCACTCACTAAAGAATGATATTATTGTTCATTCGTACGTGTGGACCACGACCTCCACCAAGCGATGCGATCCTTTTTTCATCACCACATCACATGATGGATATATATAATTATATTTGAATATATAATATGGTAATTAATATATGATAATAATTATATAATGATAAAATAATACTGACCTTCTTTCCATAATTATTGTAGAAAAATAGAAATGTTACTCATTTGTACGTACGACCTATCGTCTTTATGATGGTACTGATGTTAAGTTTTGATAACCATATTTAATTATTGGTTATAAAAGTATTATTTATATATAAAAGAATATTTATTTCAAGATTATTAATTTTAATATGTTTAAATAATGACCACTTTTACTATAGTGAACCAACTGATGTCATTTTTGACACATTATCTGAATAAAGTGAAACCATATGATGTAAACATAATTTATTAAGTAATCTCATATAAAATAGTTATATGTTAATTAAGAGGAATAAAAAACATTAAAATATTACTTAATCAATTAAATAACTTGATTTTGTTTATTATTTAGGAATATAAATAACTTAGAAGATGGGTTAAAGTCAAGGTAAGAGACTTCGTCTCAATTTCATTTCATTGAGGTTTATTTTGACATTATTCACCTATATTGTTTTATGAGGTTTATATACAAACCCAATTTATATTTTATATTCTGAATATGTCTATTCTTATGAAATTAAATGTTTTTTACTATTATTCTTTCATGCGTATTTTGATTCAATTGTTCTCAAAGTGGTAAGGAAATTTTTATAAAAATATTCTTTTATTATTTTGCTTCTAACTATTATTTTTATTCCATGTACATGTAATAAAAATTATTTTATAAATTTAATTATTGGAAATGATAATTTTATAATTGAAATTTGTTTCATTCTGCCAATTTTTTTTTCAAAAAAGGAATATTTTTATGCAATTTTTGACATTATTTACCAATATAAAAAGAATATTCCTTTTTTACATATACGATGACAATGTATTTACACATCGGGATAAATTTTATTTTACGTTTATATTACATTAAAATATTTCATTATTAATTCATATAAAAACCCAATTTCATGGATGTTTTTATTGGAAATAGTCTTCTAAAATAATATGGTATTTTAATGACTAAAAGTGATTTTTATTAAAGTTTTAAAGTAGTTTTAATGAAATTTATAATGAAAAAACGAATGTGTAAAACGTTTTATTCTATCAATGGTACTGTGAATTATAATTGGAAATTAGGTGATCTTAATATATCTCATATGAATGGTTGAGTCCTATTATAGATCACGAGTGAGCTTGGTATAACTTATTTGACGGGTGCGCTGGTAATCTTAATATAACCTATATGACGGGTGCATCTAGATAGAAATATAATGCATTAGTTTATTTTTTTTCTTATCATTGAATATGTAGGGAGTAAATAAAGGGTTTCCCTTATGTATTAAACTAGGATATTTTTATTTATTATATTGGTTTAAATAAGGTTATGAATGTGATGCTCTATTTTTCCAAAAATTGGTTATTATATGCTTACTATGAGTTTTTACTGATTTTCATTGAAAAAAAGTGTATGTGTTTTTTATGTGGTAATTATTTGTTTTCTTATTTAAATAAAATTTATTTAAAGGTAAACTTATCATGTGATTGTTTTTCAATTAACTAAAAAATTTCTTGTATTTTCTATCCCTCACTAAGTTATATGTGCTGATAAGATATTTTAAAATGTTTTTAATAGGGTTTAAGGATTGGTAAGAACCATAACGAAGTTAAATTGAAATTAATTGAGATGTATCAAGAAAATAAAATGTGTTTATTTTTAAAATATTTATATTAAAAAAAAATGGTTACTAATTATATGTTTTCAAATTGTATATATATGGGGTTTTTATGTAAGATTAATGATCTAAATCTCTAAAAATCTAAACATAATGATATTTGGGAATATAATAATGTTATTTTTTAGAAATATACTATAATATGTAATGTTTTTGTTCAAATCCTTATAATTAGAATTTGAGAAAAGGTTTAGATAATTTTATAGGTTAGTATTTTATTTAAATTTAAGTTATAAATCCTTTACAACCACAATGGTTGGTATTATATGTATAATTATGGTTGTTCTAGATTAATTTAAACTATTTAATAGAGGATGGAATGGTAAAGGATATCTTATTATTTATCCTCCACAAACAATGATTTTTTACAGTTAATTTTATATACCCATAGTTTTTTTATTTTTAGTAAGTGGATTGATCTTGGATGAAATAAATTAATAATATATGAGAAGAAAACTATGGTGGTTGGATGAACAAGAAAATAAAAATAATGGTAAATTTAGTGATAAATTATGTAGTTATTATTACTTAGATATCATGAGTTATGATAGAAAACATAGAACATTGTGAGTTTTCTAATACTCAAAACCATAGAGAAACAGACTTATATATAAATTAATGTGATAAAGACCACAAAGGTAAAAATATTAAATCACATACTTTTATATATTGTTGGAATAATATCCATGGAAAAATTATTAAGAGAATTATAAGATATTTTATATAATGTAAAGGGGGCATAATGAAATAATCTACCAAGGAAAACGGATGTGATCAATTAACTCTTTGTAGGGAAATAAAATTATTACCATGGTATAAATTTAATGTTTTAAATTTTTAGAGTTTGGTAATTATTAAAATTGATGTCCTATGGGAAATTTTGATAATGAGATCAATAACACTTAATAGTTAAATTCTTATTGATTTATAATTCCATTATAGTTGAAGATGAGGAAACTACAAATTTTATATGAATGGTTTGGATTATATAATGGATTATGTTTTGAAACTGTTGAATCTTAGTATGTGATTCATATTTTTTTGATGGAAGAATGTATTGAAGAATATTATTGTAAATCATGGTTAATTTATTTTTATGAATGTTGACTGATCAAGCTACCCACTACAATAGATTCAAGAGTTATGATTTAGTGGTAGTTTTAATAATGATAATAATTTTAAATGATTTAATATGAATTTTATATTTTATGAGATATTACTAATATTGAAAGAAATATTTGAGTTTTGAAATATTTTTAAGGTATATCTAATCCTAAATTTGACATGTAGAATTATTATTTGAGTGTAAATGCTCTGTTCATTTTTTAGAAATAATTTTAATGGTTTTAAAAATTTTACGGTTTATATGATATTAATTGAATAATATTATTTTTTATGATGTTAACCATATTTATAGGTGTTTTATAAGAATTATATTTTAACAATGTTAGAAAATAGAAAACCTGTTTCATTTGATAAGGCCATAAGGCATGAACCCATAACTGATGGGTGACAAGGGTGAAACACCATCCAATGGCCTATGTGAGGTATGAGTTATAATAAAATATATATTTTTTTCATTAAAATAGTTTCAAAAAATAACTATTACATTGATTTAAGTAGAATTTATTTTATCATATTGAAGACCATGGGATTAAAAAGTGATTTAATTATCAGTTGATTAATGTTATTATAAAAGAAGTTAATGATTTTGGGAACCTAGTTTGATTAATTTAAATAAATCATTATGAGATTTTATTTAAGAAATCATGGATGAATTAGTTTTTAAACTATGTATTTTCGGTAAATCATTTTATCTTTGGAAATGATTAGATTATCTTGGAAATTATTTGATTAAGGAATATATTATTTTGGTTAAGACTTTAAAAGTGATTCGTGTTATTTGGAGATTAATATTAAATCAACATCACAAGAGTATGTGATCAAAATATTTTTTTTGGGTTTGAATCATATTTATAAAATTTTTGTATAATTTTAACGATAGTTATTTATCGAATGACCATTGATAAATATTGGGTGTTATTTTTGAGCCATTAGATATTAATATTGTATGTTTTCATATGATGATTTATGTATTTTGGAAATTATATTACCTTGTGCTAAAAATTTTGTTTTTTGATAATCTAAAAAAATATTAGGAATATATTTTTATCCTTTTAGGTTTATTCGATCCTTTATAAGTTTATTTTTGTGCTTTAGTCATGAAAAATTCATCTTGAATACTCATAGTTGGGTGAAATACATAAGATTGTGTTAGAAATTTATTTAAGGATAAAATTCAACTTTTCAAGTAACTATATTTTCTTATTTTCATAGTATATATGTAATGAAACTAATAAACCCAAAGAAAATATATCATCAAAATGAAATTTTTATCCTATCATAATCATTTTTATGAAATTATGGTTATTTTCAAACCTCTTTGTTTTATGGTATTTTTGGATGTTAACTTTCTCATGATCATTGAATTTATTATGATCAACAATATCAAAAACTATCCATCATTAAATTTTCTAGTAAATGATCTATCAGTTGTTAGTAATGTAATTTTATTAATCAAAAATAATTTTTCATAAAAAATGGGTTTTATTGAATTTTGTGAGAAAAATATTATATTTAATTTATAGTACACTTAGAAAATGTATTTGAAAGACTTAAATTCATTTTTAAATAATTATATCAAAATTAACATAGGATGAATTTTTTTTATTTTTTTGGCAAATATTGATTCTTTAAGAAACTATAAAAAATACAGAAATATTAAAAAATGACCTTTAATTTCTATAAATTAAGTCATTTAAAAGTAAAATTATGTTTTTTATATACTTTAAATTAAATATATTTTCATTTAGTTTTATTTAATTCAATTCATAACATTTTAATTGTCATTATATTGTATTTTAGTATATGTTATTTTTTTTTTCAAAAATGGGGTTTTATGGAAACTATTTTTTAAAGTGCATAATGTATATTTATGTTAATTAATTTAAAAAACACTAAGAATGAGTGATTTAAATTAAATATATATATATTATATATATAAATATTAATTTAAATTCATATAATAATTATTATGAGTTTGATAGATAATATAAAATCATTTGTTTCCTGAAAAATACACTTATTGAAAAACCGTTTTTTCATCACGTGAAAAGGTTTTTTTTAAATTACATTGTAAAACTTATATTAATTGAATATTTTAATATGTAATATATGTTTATGATAATTATAATTTATATAATCTAATAATGTAAAATTAATTTTTCTTAATAATGAATTCTAAAAATAGTAAAAATATTTTATATCGGTTAACGTAAATGCATATTTACCCGGGTATTAAACTAAAAAAATTAATATTTTAAATTAAATTAAAACATTAATAAAATATAATTTATGAACATATTTTGAAATTATATTATCTAATTATCTATAATGGTTCATTTATGGTCCTTTTTCTAGGTGAAAAAACATATGTATCACATTTTCATTTCAAATATTACAAGTCCTCTACTCACTTCATTTATAAAAGGCCACCCCTCTCCTCTATGCTTAAAACCTCAAAAAAATTTGTTTCAAAGAATATATTCCATAATATTTTTCTTAATTACCTCCCAAAAATTGGGTTCCCTTTTTTTGATCATAAATCCATCCTAAGAAGACTTTTGGTGCTAACAAAAAGAGGTTTTCTGAAGAAGAGGTAACAAGCTTAACCAAGTGTTTTTATTTTATTACTTATACCACCTCTTTAAAACCTTATTTAATTATAAATATATAATAAAACCAATATATATATTATATAATGATATTTTATTTTGTTAATTCCCTAACCTAAATACATCTCATCATCCATTAAATGGTAATGAAAATCATCATTCATATGTATGGTGGACTACATTCTCTCGAAGTGACGTAACTATTTATTCATCCCCTCCTCTCAATAATTATTATAATTATGGTTTTAATCTACATATATTGTATTTTTAATATAATTATACTTATGGAGTCATTATATCATATATAATTCTTACATTCCATTATATAGGGGATGACTTAATGTCATCCATGTGTACTGCGATCTATCATCTCATAAAGAGATGTGATTCGTTTTTCACTAATACAATACATGAAATGTAATAAGGATAAATTTAATGAATATATGTGACATATATGAAATAATAATGATAATAATGACATATATTTTTATTATAAAAAGATAATATATCATTTTTTATATCTTTCCACTCACAGAAAAATGATAACATCATCCATGTGTTCATGTGGACTACAACCTCATTGAAGTGATGTGCTTATTTTTTCATCCAAAAATCAAATATATTATAGGTAAGTATATTTAAAGAATTCAGATGTTATTTAATATATTATAATAATAATTCTACAAATATGGAACAATACTTATCTTCTTTCTATAAGGATTATTGAAAAATGAAAATGTTTCCCTTGCGTACATTTTCCCTACAATCTCCATGATTTTAATGTAGTTAATTTTCCATTAACATATTTCATTATTAATTATAAAAATATAATTTATGTATAAAACTCATAATTATTTAATTATTATTATTCTTTATATGTTTAAATAATGGCATTTTACCACAGTCAACCTACTGAATTCATTTTTGACACATATGATTAATATAATAAAAAACCCAATATAAAATTATTTGATTAAGTAATAATATATAGAATCATAATAGGTTAAATAAAAGGAACAATAAGCATGAAATTTTTTCTCATGTAAATAAATAATCAATATAAGTTTATTATTCTTGAATGTAAATAACCCGTTTAATGAGTTTGACATAAGGTAAGGGACTTCATAAAAATTTCATTTAACTGAGGAATAGTTTTTATGATATGAACATATATTATTTTATGAGTTGTATATACATTACACTTTAAAATTTAATATTATGAATTTTTCTATTATTAGGATATTTAATGTTTCTCTTTCATGGGGTTTACGATTCAACTGCTAACAAAGTTGTAAGGGATTTTTTTTTAAAATATCATATTTTAATTATTCCTTCTAGCTATATATATCCTCTAATTCTATATTGTTAAAATTATTTTATTAAGTTTGTTATATAGACATGATAATTTTATAAGAAGAATTTATTTTATTTATGTAAATTTTTTTTAATAAATAAATCATTATATGGAATGTTTTAATTTTTATAAAAATGACAAAACAAATATTTTATTTTAATGTATACAAAAACAACCAATTTTCCCACCACCATAAACACTCGGAAATATAGAAATGGGAAAGGGTGATAAAAGGGAATGTTTCGTTAACATCCAGAAAAAAGTATCTAAAAATATTGTAACAAATTAATTATTAGTTTTATTGAGAATTATTATTATTTAAATAATTCACCCTAATATGAAATTTTAGAATATTATTTTATAGTTACCTTTAAGAGTAGGTGACACATGAGACCTTTATCTATGAGGGTAGGATTGATATTTAGGCATATTTCCTATGAAATCAAGAACACCTAGGTTACATAAGAGGATATTATAATTTCCCGACTCAATTAACCACTATAACCGTAGCTGAACCAGTCACCACATGACCTCAAGAACATCTCCTCGTAGCCATAGGTTGTCTACTGGTATCATGGATGTCTTTCTAGTCTAGTGGGGATACTATACCCTCATAGTCAGAGTGTGGTAAACACATAATAAATAATAAGATATAATAGATGTATTATAAAAAGGGATAAAGCAGCTAGAGGAAAATGTAATAAAAATTGGATATAGAATATGACCAACATCAATTTATATGATGAATGAATGCCAAATAATGATACAGAAGAAAAAAGAGTGACAAAAAACATGCTTTAAAATTATGTAGAATACAAGAATCAATTAAATAAAGGAACTAAAAATCTAAATTGTGAAACCCACTTGAATCATGAGTTCCATATTAGCCTTATACTAATAACTTCCCAATACAAGGAAATAACACAATCAGTAGCCATTGTTCTTACCACAAAATGGTCTACTCAGTTACTGATGGTGCCAAAGCAGGGTGTGAGATAACATATCAGCAGGGTTATACCCATGATGTCCAGACCAAACCAATTAATACAAAATATATATAAGTCATTATGTAGGTAAGCAGTTAAGTATTAAAAGAATGTGATGATTCACATGGAATGTAAACTGCAAGTCTAGTGATACTAAAAATAGCTGCTCTAGGATCAAAACACAACATAGTCAATATCATTTAACAAAGAAGCTACAAATAATGAAAAAAATAATAAACATGAACATTCTATTCATACAAATATTTTATACCACCACGACCTCACCATATACCCCACATGCCATATCAATCACAAAGTTTCCATTTAACTCGAAGGGTCATAACATTTCATGACCAAGATGTATAATTACTCATATCACTTTACCATTTCACAGACATATAAAAAAATTATCATATAAACCAAGACCATTCCATATGTCAAAGAGTCATACCATGAAGGGTCGGATTCAAGGTGTCGATGAGAAAGGCATCCTTATCCAGTCCCAGAAGAATATTGTTGGAAATGTAGTTAGGCACTAGTTGGAGGTCTAGGAGCATGTTATAAAGAACATTTCCTACGTGAGTCCAAGAATACCAGATATAAGGGTTATTAAATCCCATAGAATCCCATGGAATCAATACCCAAAGGGATACTCAATCCAAGGCATCCACTACCATATTGAAGATCTATGGAGAGTCTTCCATGGAATTAGTAAAATCATTCATCCATTTGATATCATTTTAAATTAAACACCATATGAGTCTACCCACTCAAATATAATAAATTACATTAAATTCATACAATGAGTATACCTACGCATTAATTAAATTTCATTAACCAAATACATATCATAATTTTTTTCCACTCATGTATCCCAACACATTATGAAAGAAACCAAAGCGTATACCCACTTGTTTCCACGATTCACATTCAAAATATACAAATAATGTGAGTTTACCCACTCACTTTTCAATTATTATTTAATTAACTATTTAAACATTTAAAACCAACCAAATGATTCTTCCCACTCAGTTAACCATTTAAAATTTAAACCATTCAACCAATTCAAGCATGGGATTCTAACACAATAATATTTTAGGAGGAAGGACATAGTCCAATAATCTATTTGTGTTCCATATTGACCATTCAGTCAAAATCATCAACATGATACTGAAGAAACCCATCTTTTATCTATGAAAACACATTCACTTATGTTATTATCAAGATTACTCTAACAAGGAATCTATAGGAACACACCCATTGGGAGGTTCAAGCAAGAGAAATTCAAATTTAAATGGAAAATATGGAACATAAAAGGTGAAATGGTTCTGTAAAAGTTTATATAGGAAAAAGAAATTTTCTAACACCATTAAAGGTAATGTTATAGAACATTTCTTATATCACACCATGTCATAAAAGAATATGGAAAACTACAAAGGATCATGTCAGAATGCATTAAACATACTAACAAAATGTTTTTTCATAGAAGATAAAGCATATCCATTGGAGGCGTAATATTATAAAACATGAATTTGTTTCTCAAAAAAATATTTTTTCATAATTATGAAGTTAATTCAAGAATAAAAATTAAATTTATCAAAGAATCAATAAGAAGAAAACTAAAGAATTATAAAGTTAAGGGGAAATGATATGGATCCTATCTTAAGGAGTATAACGAGTAGACACTCAGAACATTCCAGATTTATTAGCAATCACTCGAAACCACCCCGCACTAGCATGAACATAAATTCTTAGGTATATATATATATATATATATCATTTAATCCAAATCTTGTATTCCCTTATCCATGAATTAATACATATGAGGAAGATTTATATATTAATATGTATGTGTGTGAGCACCATCAAGGATGATCAAAACTCCCAATAAATAATTCTATAGACTAAGAACACCTTACGTCCCTAAATTAATGGGTGTAAAAAAGCAGAAAAACCCTCTATTCAATGTGGTGAAGGTGAGATAAAATGTAATGATACACCTCACCTTAGGTGGTGGATGTCAGAATACACATAAATATGACCTAAGTAGCCTATTGTATGTCCTAACATCAAAATAAGAAATCAGAATATGGGTTAACCCTAACCTAGGTTTTTATCCAAATCATGAGGGATGATGGGGAGACCTAATCTTAGATAGAAAGTGAATGAGATAAGGAATAGTGTCATACAATAGAGATTGAAGCGAGAAACCATGAGAAAACTGAACAGATTGAGGATTAAAGGATAAGCCATGTTGGATTTGTGCGCATGAATGAGGAGACCCACATGATGGGGGTGCCATGATACCAACAAGGGAGAACAGGGTTAAGTGGGTTTTTTGTATTTGTTTATTTTAATATTAATTAAAATAATTAAATTCATAAAACAAGTCATCATACATGGTTTGGGCCACACGGTCTGTAAAATTATGCGCCAACCATGCATCCTCTATTATGAACCTGGAGCACCCCACACGGGCTCGCCACATGCTCTGGAAACTGTACACCAACAGTGTTGTAAATAGTTATTAGATACTGCCTCTACCAGTAACTATGCAGGATAGAGGATAGGTTTGGAATTCCATGCCCAGCCTGGGTAGCTGCCTCATTCTACCAGAAATTAGTTGTACTATTTTATATTGTGGGCCGCTGTGTTTCAAATAAACCGTACAATCTCTATAGCTTCTTAAAAATATAGTTTTCCCAGTTCGGTGCTCCTGAAACTCCATTGGACACTTTTGAATCTTTAATGGACTTTACCTATGTCCCAAAATAATGACTTGAAAGTGTTCTAACTCTCATAACTTTATTAATAATCCCTCTTGGTAAAATAGTCTATCTAGTAATTTCCAAAAATTTAAATTCCCATAGAAAACCACAGGGTCCAAAACATGGGATTATAAAATCTCCCCACCCTAAAACTACTCATCCCAGTGAATATTTTGTGGACCAAAGAAACATCAACCAATCTATAAGTGTTGTGAAGTCTCTTTCAAATGGTTATTTTACATTTCCAAACTCCCAACGTACCTCTAAGTACTTCTTCAGCCTATGGAACTTATGCTGTCAAAACATGAGCCAACACACGATTTCCAATCGAAACATCCAAAATGTTTTTAACTAAGACTATAGATATAGAGACATGATATCATTATATTATTGTAAAACATTTGGACAAAGGTTCTCCCCACCATATGATTTAACATTATAAAGTGTTCATATCAGATCCGCAACACTTTAACCATTGGAATTACCTTCCAAAGCATGCTCCATGTATTTAAACAAGTTCAAACCTTATTTCCATGAATACGACCTAGAATAAACATATCAAACATGCACCCACTTGATGGTGTACCTAAATTGGCCCATCAATGACTTTAACGAAATGGAAACAAGGAAAAAATACAAGCTACTCTGACCGACTATCCTCAAATGCTCGACATAAACGACTAACGTAATTCAAATGGGACTATGATGCCTTCACCCAAGGAACTTTTTAGTTACAATGAACATTCTCACCAAAGTACATACCTAACTTATGATGATGTTCCATGGTCAAAACATCACCTGAACATTAGAAATATCATTTCACCACCCCAAAAGGTAAAATCCAGATCCATCCCACTGAAATTGTTCTCATTTAAGTATAAACCCTAGGCCCGAAAAAAGTACATGGTAACCTCAGATTCATTAAACTATAGTCCAAGGATCTAACCCATGGTAGTACATACTCCACATTTACATGTGATATTTTACCATAAGGATACAATGTCTAGATCGAATCATTGTCTGATCCCTGAGCTACATCCACTTGGAGGTCACGTCAAGGGAACTACAATTGTCCAGGATAACATCTAAGATGTTACAACACGAGAACCCATGTATCACTATGAATAATAAAATCCCTAAAATAACCACACATTCAGTGTAATATTTATATATTGATCTCAAAAAAATCCCATAGATTTTAATACATTAGAACAACATATTACCAATTAGCTCTTAGTACATCTAGAACAATGTCAAAATAGAGGACATGTTGAGCTCTTTCATAAGAGTACACTAATAGGAAACCAAAGGTACCCAAGAAGACAATTTCAACAAAAATTAGACATATTATTTAGAGGAAGATTACATTCACCCACCGACACATCATTTACCGATCAGAATGCCTTTATCACTTGAGTAATTTCTAGGTTCCTTCAAACATGACCACCGATGTCCATCCATGACCAAACATTTTGTAAAGGGTTACATATATTTACAACCACAACCACATCATGTGGCTGAGAAATAATCAACATGATCTCAAACATGCAACACTCAAGGAAATTTAAAAACATAAGTAACCATTTAAATGGTTTTCATTAACTATGATCCATCTACTCAGAAGACACACTTATCAGAACTGGTGTGATTCTCTTCACAGTGTCCTAGTTGTCATAAGAAGGGATAGTAAGACTATCCACCCACAAGGGTGATTCATTATATTCACATTAAATGCACATATGACATTACAAAAATAATGATCACCATGTCCAAGCAGTTTTCATGAATGATGTAATCAAATCGACCATCATGTCCAAACACCCAAATCCTAGATAGTCCTCTTGAGCAGTGGGAAAAATTTATTTCCTTAACTCCCAAGTAACTCTATTACAAATTTGACCTGAGAAATTCTTCTACAGTGCAATTCTAAAAAACCTGAATGAACTCATCCAGTTCTCTACACTAATTAACACTAGATGGGTACTATGTGTCCAACACATATTACCACGAGTTGACAAGATAAAATAAATATCCTTAGTAATATTCATAGAATTTACACCCTATTCAATAAAGTATTAGCTGGTTCATGTATAAACTAGATCAAAATCACATTATCTTACGCCATTAACTCAGATGGTGAAATGTTGAGTCACCCGTCATTGAAGAAAAGAGACGTTCCCCCAACCTCCTAAGTAGTTTTCCATGCCCGAGGCATGTCTAACCTTCTAAACTAAGCATTCCTCAAAGCTTATTCCCATATCACAAGTCATTATACAATGACCACCCACCCAAAAAGGGTGTCCTTTTAAAAACCAAACATCCTATAAGAGAAAATGACATCCAAATGACACCAAACGTCATAAAGATCGCATTATAAAGCATGATATCATGATATAAGGGAAACACCTACCATGACTATCCCCTTACAAAGCATGAGGGTCCATCCTATCACTAGGTGACACAAAACATATTCCACTAGGCTCAAGAGACTTTAATTTAATCAGTTGATAAAATAATCAGCATATGGATAAACTCTCACATCTCTGTTATGAGGCATACTATTGAAAAAATTTAAATTACTCTTCCATGAGGGTTTAATAAAAGAAAACAACTTCATATTCAATTTTCAAATAATTTATTAAATATAAAATATTTAAGGATCAAGATAATTAATTTAATACATTGATAAAATAATCAGCCTATGGATAAAATCTCACATCTATGTTATGAGGCATAGCATTGGAAAAATTTAAACTACTCTTCCATGAGGGTTTAAATAATGGACACCACTTCATATTCCATTTTCAAATAATTTATTAAATACTAAGTATTTAAATATAAAAAAGATTTAATTTGAAAACATAAAATACCATTTCAAACAAAACATTTGGAACTTGATTTTAACCAATTCCATAGGGGAAAAATGGAATGTAATATCAAAATTCCACTTGAAACATTAAACACTTTTTAATATTCCATAAAAAATATGAAATTTAATATAAAAATAACATTTAATAATAAAGGATACATATGAGGGCCCCATTAAACCAACCATGGATCTTCAAAAATAATCTTAATAGTTCTTTTTTAAGCATAGGAAGCATAAACACTCATCCATTTTTTTTCAAAATTTCACAGCTTCCACATCACACAATTACAAGACACATCATTCCATTACGTTAAAATTGGTTTCAATTTATTAATTTATGATGATCACATACACTTTATAAATTAGAAATTGTCTCCCATTGATCATATCCAACCAACTTTATCATTTTAAATTTAGTATAATGTTACAATGATTTGAATAAACCAGTGACATTTTCTTCATTATATAGAACCCATTCACCGTATAACTAAAAATCATCTCTCCTCATAATTAAATCCAGAAAATTTATCCAATGAACAACCCATATATAAACAATGAAAATCAGGTCATCAAAAGTGGTGAATACTAAAGCAGGATATAACATAGAAGCATGGAATATAAATAAAATAAGTATCATAACATATTTTCATGGAATAATGAAAAAATGCTAAAAAAAACCCAATAATATTATATAATATACATGATAAAAGAAATAAAATTCATATCATAACAATCCTGAAGCATGACTTAAATTACTAGGAAAACTACTAATGCAAAAACATGGAATGACATATTCAAGGCATGTGATTTTTTTATGTTAATAAAATGATGCATGTAATGATCCATCCTTTCTATACCAAGACATGTGAAAAAATACCATACATCCCACAATCAATAATCATTGAAAAATACCCCAGTCACTAAAGGTGAAATAATATTCCACTATAAAAGAAAACAACATGAATAACAATCCCATCCATGGAAACATGGTCATTTACTATATATGGGGTGATTAGTCCCAAGAAAAACTATCTAAAAAGAATTTTAACATTCATATTCTCCTTTATACCATCCTAGAATAGTAAAAAAAAGGGATATTAACATTGACACCAGTTCACAACATACCATCATGACTGTCCACAATAATGATAAACAGATTAGTTTCCCCATGACCTAAAGTGCATATCCAATATTCCAAATCCTACTAAATAATAGTGAGGGTGTCAAGTTTGTTTAGTGGAGGGACTATACCCTCATAAAAAAAGTGCACAATGGTAAAAAGGTAGTAAATAGAATGAAACAACTGATGTAATATAAATCCATGATAAAGCAATAAGAAGAAAATATAAAAAACTGAACATAGAATATTGAAAATGATAGTTTATACAGTGAATGAATCCAATATGATGGTGCATAAGTAGAAAGAGTCACATTCAATATTCTTTACAATTTAGTACCTTACACGACTAATGTAAAGGAACTAAAAATCCCAAAGGAGACCCCCTATGATCATGTTGATAATTAACTCTGTTCTATTCTTCTAACATCCCTATAAAAGTAAAACAACACAATCAATATCAATTTTTCCAACAACAAGAAGGTCTAATCAGTTACCAATGGTACCAAATCAGGGTGTGAGATAACATCTCAGTAGGCTGGCACCCACAATGTCTAGCCCAATCTAATTTGTGAAATATAAAAATAAGTCAATGTGTAGGTAATTAGTGAAGTAGTAAAATAAAGTGATGATTCCCATGGAATATGAACTGCTAAACCAGTGATACTAAAATTGCCTCTCAAGGATACCTACACAAGAGAGTCAAGATCCTATAATAAGGTTGTTACAAATAATGCACAAATAAACAACATGACTCTCCATTCATCCAAACATGTTATAACACCATATCCTTGAATAACATCCCATAACTGATCTATCAAGTTTTACTCTAACCTCATTGTGTGTTTTCCTTTTCTCATTATCTGTAGAGGGCCGAGATGGAATTTATAGGATACCTATAATGGAGTTGTCAGATATTTGTTGGACTCTTAGACTTAACCCATCTTTTCTATAGGATACAAGATAATTTCACACCATGTAACTAGGTTACATGGTGTGTAAGATTCGCTGGATGATAGTACTGAATGGATTCACACCATTAAGGGTTACATTTCAGGAAGTGGATTTAAACATCATGAATATTGTAAATAATGGATTTTAAATTTGAGGTGATAGATGTATCATTATAATTTAACATGAATGATTTCATGATGTATAAAGGAATTACATGTTGTGTAATTCCATGGGCATGAATATTTTACAGTGCCCCTTAGGTTTTAGTTTCCAATTGGTCATTAGTTTTCTTTTTCACTGTAACAAAAACTCCTCTCTTGAGATATTTTGGCACCCCATTCATTCCTAATCAATGCATTTGACATTCAATCTTCACTATGCATGTAGTTCTTAACTTCGAGTGAGCGATCATTATACTTCTTTATTTTCCATGATCACAATAGCACCATTGGGTTGAGTTATTAGATATATTTATCTAAGTTGGTGTTTCATCTTGATTTCTTCTATGATCAGTTTTGTTAACTCATTCTAAAGGTCGTTTCTCTGTTGGTGGGTGTGTGGTGGCTGTTTTTTGTCAAAGTATGTGGTATTTCCTCTACCATTCTATTCTAATTTCTCAAATGAATCAATCCGAAGATTTGTGTATTTTATTATAGGGCCTTCTATTTCTAATGATTTATTCAGGGCGCATGCAACCTTCTATCGAGGATGCACTGTTATTTACCCCACATTCCAACATTCCAAAGGCGGGAGACATCCATCTCTTATTCAGGGATGTTTTCTATTTGATCAAAATGGGATGATGGGATATCGGATCCTCCTTCCTTGGATTCCTCATCAGAACTTGTTACCTTGTCTGGGTCTCCCATAATGATTAAGACATGGTTTGTGAATCTCATTTCGATTTCCATATCATTATGGATGCTGTCTAATTACACTACTTCTATGAGGAAATTCAATGGGGTCTTGATATGGTTGCAACCTTCAATCAGAGTATACGGTAACATCAATCATGTCGGGGCATATCTAGTTGTGTGGACATTAGGGAACCTATATTATTCCTCCTAAGAGGGTATCTCAAGGGTACATAACCCAAGGCATCCACATCGAGTGTGGGGAATTTTATGCAAGAGGCATATCTCTAAGGTTTTCCTCACAATCCCATGTTTAACATGGAGTATGTCATGAGGTTAACATATAGTAGATAAGGTTACACCAAAGGTGTGTATTTCGATGTTTTCCTCAGGCATATCATGTTTAACACAGGGTATGCTACTAGTTTAACATCTTGTGGAGATGGAATGAGAGTGATCAAAACATCCCATAGAGAGGGATCATATTAGTACACCCCTATGAGAGAACACTAGGAAGATGGATGAATTCAGAACACCCAATCAGGATGGATATGAGGTGGTGTGTCCCATGGAGGGGAGATGTCACACCATGATGGATGATTTGAACACTACTGAGGAAAGATATAGGAGAGTGCACCCCAAAATGGTGGACACCAAGGTTTACCATAGGCTGGGATTGAACCATAGGGAGGTTTCCTACGTACCATGTGAATATTATAGAGATCAAAACCCACATAGTTCAAATGGGTGATGAATTGGGGTGTACAAAAAGGAAAATGACTCAGAGACATGTTAGGGATTATGCATGAACATGAGCCTATAGATAGAGGGGAACTCTTGGGTGGGTGGTTAGGGATTATGTGGGGATTATGCATGCTTAGCTACCCAGAGGAATGACCTCATTCCACCGGGATGTGGTGGCCCGGGTAAGAATCATGATGGATGATGGAAAGTTGAATGAAGTGGAGGGGGAATGAGATGGAACCATCAGGAAGGTGATAGTAGTGTTGGGATTGAGTATCGAAATGACTTCCTACGTTTCCCCCTTGTAGGGAATCAAATTGTGCGTAGTTCAGTGGGGGTTCCATTGGCTTATCACTAGTTGGTGTTCCAACAGCGTACTGCTGGGCACAGATGACAACGACTTACCGTGGATTGGGGTTCCAACGACTTACCAACGAGGGGGGATCACAACGACTTACCATTGAATTGGGTGTAGTTTAGTGCCATGCAAGACTAAATGGGAGTACACTTTAACGTCATTTAGGATGGGGGTAGACCAACGTGAAGTAGTCAGGACCAATGGTTGTTGGCGTTAGACCTCAGGGAGGCTTCCTATGTACCTTTCTTTGAGAAGGATCAAAGTCTGTGTAGTTTGAATGAGGTGTTGGTGAACCGATGTTAAGGGGGTAGAGACAAATAGGTCTATGACATGAACCTCAGGGAGGCCTCCTACGTACCATGCCTTTCTAAATATCAATGTCTGCGTAATTCGGATGAGGTGTTGGTGAACTAACGAGAAGGGGGTCGAGACTAATGGTTGTTTGGATTGAACCTTAGGGAGGATTTCAAAGTACCTTGCCTTGATAATGATTAATGTCCACGTAGTTCGAAATAGGGTTGGTTAACCAATGTGAAGCAAGTCAGGACCAATGAGTGTTGGTCTTGATGTAACAATTGGGCCCCGGTAATAGAAAAGACACCAGTCCACCAGGTAACACTAGTTGCCCCGGAGACACGTGGTCCCCACCCTGGGCCCCACTACATACTTGAACTGGTAAGCTGACTAATGATAGTCCCCACAGGACAATAAATGTCTATTCTAATGTGATTTGTCCTCACTCACACATGCCCTATGAAATTTCCCAGAAGGTCACCCATCATGATCACTACTCTAGGACAAGAATGCTTAACTGTGGAGTTCTAATCTTGTAGGCTCCTGAAAAGGAAGGTTAACCTTCTTTAAATGAGTCGTATCATTTAGTCATGTAAACCTATATCATTTTGGGGTGTTACATTCATCCCTCCCTAAGAGCTCAACATCCTTATTATGGGCCCTATATCTCAACCCAGGTAGTGCGCTGCACTTAAGGCTGGGTACCACCTCTGATACCAAATGTAACCACTGGGCCCTGGTGACAGCACATACACCAAGACATAACTTGGTCGTCGGGTCCTGGGCCCTCCAGGTACCACCAGTTGCCACACAAACCTGTGGCCCCCACCAGAAGGCCCACCCACAAGACCGGACAGGTCATCTGAATAATGACCGTCCCCACAGGCCAACCCATGTTTTTTCTATTGTGTTTTTTCCTCACTCACACACACCCTGGAAATCTTTCCTTAAGGTCACCCATCCTGGTCACTACTGTAGGCCACGTATGCTTAACTGTGTAGTTATAATCAGGCAGGCTCCTGAAAAAGAAGGTGTACCGTGTTGACATGAGTCATATCATTTAGTCATGTGGCCCTTTATCATTTAGGGGTGTTACATTCACCCCCCATTAGAGCGCAACTTCCTCATTGTGGGCCCTATATCTCAACCCAGGTAGTGCGCTGCACATACGGCTGGGTACCACCTATGATAACAACTGGGCCTCAGTGACAGCACAAACACCCCACCTTAACATGGCCATCAGGTCTTGGCCCACCAGGTACCACCAGTTTCCTCGAAGACATGTGGTCCCCACCCTGGGGCCCACCCATGTGCCCCAACTGGTAATTTGACTAATGAAAGTCCCCACAAGCCAACACATGTCCTTTCCAGTGTGATTTTTCCTCACTCACACACACCCTGAGAAACTTCCAAGAAGGTCACCCATCTTGATCAGTTCTCCAAGACAAACACACTTAACTGTGGAGTTATAATAAGGTAGGCTCCTGAAAAGGAAGGTGCATCTTGTTGAAATGAGTCGTATCATTTAGCCATGTAACCCTTTATCATTTTGGGGTGTTACATTCACCCCCCTTTAGAGCACAACATTCTCATTGTGGGCCCTACATCTAAACCCAAGTAGTGCACTGCACTTAAGGAAAGGTACCACCTCTGATACCAAATGTAACAACTGGTCCCTCGAGGTAGCATAAACACCCCACCTTAACAAGGTTGTCAGGTCCTTGCCCGCTATGTACCACCAGTTTCCATGAAAACCCGTGGTCCCCACCTTGGGGCCCTCCCACGTGCCCGAACTTGTCATCTGAATAATGACAGTCCCCACAGGCCAAACCATGTTCTTTCTATTGTACTATTTCTTCACTCACACACACCCTTGGAATTTTATCAGAAGGTCACCCATCATGATCACTACTTCAGACCAAGCACACTCAACTGTTGAGTTCTAATCCGGTAGGCACCCTAAAAGGAAGGAGAAACTTGTTGACATGAGTCTTATCATTTAGTCTTGTAACCCTTTATAATTTGGTGGTGTTACATTCACCCCCCATTAGAGCACAACTTCCTCATTGTGTTCCCTATATCTAAACTCAGGCAGTGCGCTACACTTAAAGCTGGGTACCACCTCTGATACCAAATGTAACAACTGGGCCCCAATGACAGCACATACACCCCGCCTTAACGTGGTTGTTGGGTCCGGGCCTGCCAGGTTCAACCAGTTGCCCTGCAGACATGTGGTTACCACCCTGGGTCCTATCTACGTGCTCGAATGGGTCATCTATCTAATAACAGTCCACACACACCCTAGAAATCTTCTCAGAAGGTCACGCATCCTGATCACTACTCCAGACCAAGCACGATTAACTATAGAGTTCTAATCAGTTAGGCTCTGTAAAAGGAAGGTGCAACTTGTTGAAATGAGTCATATCATTTATTCATGTAACCCTTAATCATTTGGTGGTGTTACATTCACCCCACATTAGAGCACAACTTTTTCGTTGTGGGCCTTATATCTCAACCCAGGTAGTGTGCTACACTTAAAGCTAGAGTTCTAATAAAGTAGGATCTCGAAAAGAAAGGTGCAACTTGTTCACATGTGTCATATCATTTTGTCATGTAAGCCATTATTATTTGGTGGTGTTACATTCAACCCCCCTATTAGAGCAGAATTTCATCGTTGTGGGCCCTATATCCCAACCCAAGTAGTGTGCTACACATAAATCTAGGAACCACCTATGATACCAAATGTAACAACTGGGCCCCGATGACAACACATACACCCTGCCATAACATAGTTTTCATGTCCTAGCTCACCAGGTACCACCATTTACCCTGCAGAAACGTGGTCCCCACCCTGGGGCCGACCCACATGCCTAAACGGGTCATCTGACTAATGACAGTCCCCACAGGCCAACAAATGTCCTGCCTAGTGTGCTTTGTCCCCACTTACACACACCCTGTGAAACTTACCAGAAGGTCACCCATCCTGATCCCTAATCCAAGACAAGCACACTTAACTATGGAGTTCTAATCATATAGGATCCTGAAAATGAAGGTGCACCATGTTGACATGAGTCGTATCATTTAATCATTTAACCCTTTATCATTTTGGGGTGTTACATTCACCCCCCATTAGAGCAGAACGTCCTTGTTGTGGGACCCACATCTCAACCAAAGCAGTGTGCTTCACTTAAGGCTGGGTACCACCTCTGATACCAAATGTAACAACTATGTCCCGATGACAACATATACACCCACCTTAACTTGGTCATTGGGTCCTGGCCCACCAGGTACCACCAGTTGCCCCGCAGACCCATGGTCCCCACCATGGGGCCCACTCATGTGCCCGAATGGGTCATCTGAATAATAACAGTCTTCATAGGCCAACCCATGCCCTTTCTAGTGTGATTTTTCCTCACACACACAAACCTTGGGAATCTTTACAGAAAGTAACCTATCATGATAACTACTCTAGACCAAGCAGGCTTAACTATGGAGTTCTAATCAGGTAGGCTCCCAAAAATGAAGATTCACCTTGTTGACATGAGTCGTACCATTTACATGTAACCCATTATCATTTAGGGGTGTTACATTAACCCCCCCCCCCTTAGAGCACAACTACCTCATTGTGGGCCCTATATCTCAACCCAGGCAGTGCGCTACACTTAAGGTCGGGTACCACCTCTGATACCAAATGTAAAAGCTGGGACACGGTGGAAGCATATACACATTGCCTTAACATGGACGTTGGGTCCTTTCCAGCCAGGTACCATCAGTTGCCCCGCAGACCCATGGTCCCCACCCTAGGGCCCACCCACGTGCCCGAACGAGTCATCTGAATAAAGACAGTTCCCACAAGCCAACCCTTTCCCTTTCTAGTGTGCTTCTTCCTCACTCACACACGCCCTGGGAATCATTCCAGAATGTCACGCATCCTGATCACTACTCTAGAGAAAGCATGCTTAAATGTAGAGTTCTAATCTGGTAGGCTCCCAAAAAAGAAGGTGCACCTTGTTGACCTGAGTCATATCATTTAGTCATGTAACCCTTTATCATTTGGTGGATTCTACACTCACCCCTCCCCATTAGAATACAACTTACTCGTTGTGGGCCATATATCTCAACCGAGGAAGTACAATACACTTATGGATGGGTTCCACCTTTGATACCAAATGTAACAACTGGGCCCCGGTGATAGCACATACACCCCGCCTTAACATGGTCGTCAGGTCCTGGCCCACCAGGTACTACCAGTTTCCCCGAAGACATGTGGTCCCCACCCTGGGGCCCACCCACATTCCTGAACAGGTCATCTGACTAATGATAGTCCCCACATGACAACACATATCCTTTTCAGTGTGCTTTGTCTTCACTCACACACACCCTGGGAATCTTCACAGAAGGTCACCCCTCCTGATCATTACTCCAGGCAAGGCATCTCAACCCAGGCAGTGTGCTGCACATAAGGCTGGGTGCTGCCCTTGATTCCAAATGTAACAACTGGGATCTGGTGACCACACACATACACCCCACCTTAACATGGTCATGAGGTCCTGTGCTTCCAGGTACCACCAGTTTCCACACAGGCACGTGGTCCTCACCCTAGTGCCCATCCACGTGCCCAAATAGGTCATCTGACTAATGATAGTCCCCACAGGCCAACATTCGTCCTTTCCAGTGTGCATTTTCTTCACTCACACACACCCTAGGAAACTTTTCAGATGTTCACCCATCCTGATCACTGCTCGAGGCCAAACATGCTTAACTGTGGAGTTCTAATCAGACAGGCTCCCAAAAAGGAAGGTGCACCTTGTTGACATGAGTCATATCATCTAGTCATGTAACCCTTTATCAATTTGGTGTGTTACATTCACCCCCACATTAGAGAACAACGTCCTGGTTGTGGGCCCTACATCTCAACATAGGAAGTGCACTGCACTTAATGGTGGGTACCACCTCTGATACCAAATGTAACAACTGGGCACCGGTGATAGCACAAAAACCTTTCTTTATCATGGACTTCGGGTCTTGGCCCTCCAGGTACCAGCAGTTACCCCGCAGACACGTGGTCCCCACCCTGGGGCCAACCCACATGTCCGAACTGGTCATCTCAATAATGATAGTTCCAACTATCCAACCCATGTCATTTCCATTGTACTTTTTCCTCACTCACACACACACTGAGAATCTTACCAGAAGGTCACCATTCCTAATCACTACTTCAGGCCAAGCATGCTTAACTGGGGAGATCTAATCAGGTAAGCTCCCAAAAAGGAATGTTCACCTTGTTGACATGAGTCGTATCATTCGTCCATATAACCCTCTATCATTTGAGGGTATTAAATTCACCCCCATTAGATCAAAACTTTCTCTTTGTGGGCCCTATATCTCAACCCAGGCAGTACGCTTCACTTAAGGCTAGGTATCGTTTCTAATACCAAATGTAACAACCGGGCCTCGATGAAAGCACAAACACCCTTCCTTAACAAGGCTATCAGGTTTGGGCCCGCCCGGTACCACCAGATACCCCGAAGACACATGGTCTCCACCTTGGGGCCCACCCACATTCCCAAATGAGTCATCTAAATAATGACAATCCCCACAGTCCAATCCATGTCCTTTCTAATGTGATATTTCCTCACTCACACACACCCTATAAATCTTCTCTAAAGGTCACCAATCCTGATCACTACTCTAGACCAAGCACACATAATTGTGGAAATCTAATCAGGTAGGCTCCCAAAAAGGAAGGTGCGCCCTATTGAGATGAGTCATGTCATTTAGTCATGTATCCCTTTATCATTTAGCGGTCTTACATTCACCACCCCCATTAGAGCACAACTTCTTCATTGTGGGACCTATTTATCAACCCAGGTAGTGAGCTCCATTTAATGATGGGTACCTCCTCTAATACCAAATGTAACAACTAGGCCCCGATGAAAGCATTATCACCCCCACCATAACGTGGATCTCGGGTCTTTGGCCGCCAGGTACCACCAGTTGCCCCACAGACACATGGTCCCCACCCTGAGGCCCACCCACATGCCCGAACGGGTTATCTGACTAATTATAGTACCCACAATCCCAAAAATGTCTTTTCTAGCATGCTTTGTCCTCACTCACATAGACCTTGGGAAACTTCCCACACGGTCACCCTTCTTGATCACTACTCTAGGTCAAACACGCTTAACAGTTGATTTCTAATCAGATAGGCTCCCTAAAAGGAAGGTGCACATTGTTGACATGACTCCTATCATTTAGACATGAAACCCTTTATCATTTTGGGGTGATACATTCACCCCCCTTTAGAGCACAACGTCCTCATTGTGGGCCCTACATCTCATCCCAGGAAGTGCGCTACACTTAAGGCTGGGTACCACCTCTGATACCAAATGTAACAATTGGGGGCCAATGACATCATATACACCTCACCACAATATGGTCGTCAGGTCCTGGCCCTACCAGGTACCACCAGTTTCCCCACAGACCTATGGTCCCCACCCTAGGGCCCACCAACGTGCTCGGACGGGTCATCTAAATAATGAAAGTCCCCACAGGCCAACCCATGCCCTTTCTAGTGTGGTCATTCCTCACTCACACACACCATGGGAATCATCCCAGAATGTCACCCATCCAGATCACTACTCTAGACCAATCACCCTTAACTGTGGATTTCTGATCAAGTAGGCTCCTAAAAAAGAATGTGAATCTTGTTTACATAAGTCATATCATTTAGTCATGTAATAATTTATCATTTGGGGGTGTTACACTCACCCCCCATTAAATCACAACGTCCACATTGTGGCCCCTATATATCAACCCAGGAACTGCGCTGCACTTAAGGCTGGGTACCACCTCTGATGCCAAATGTAACAACTGGGCCCCGTTGACAGCATATACACCCTACCTCAACATGGCCATCGGGTCCTAGACCTCTAGGTTCCACCAATTTCCCCACAGACCCTTGGTCCCCACCCTGGGGCCCACCCACATGCCTGAAACAGGTCATCTAAATAAGGATAGTCCCACAGGACAACCCATGCCCTTTATAGTGTGCTTTTTCTTCACTCACACACACATGAGGAATCTTCCCAGAAAGTCACCCATCCTGACCACTACTCTAGACCAAGCAAGCTTAATGGTAGAGTTATAATTAGGTAGACTCTCGAAAAGTACGGTTCACCTTGTTGACATGAGTCGTATCATTTAGTCATGTAACCCTTTATCATTTGGGGATGATACATTCACCCCCAATTAGAGAACAACTTCCTCGTTGTGGGTCCTATATCTCAACCTAGGTAGTGCACTGAACTTAAGGCTGGGAACCACCTCTGATACCAAATGTAACAACTGGGCCCCATTGACAGCACATACACCTCGTCTCAACATGGATATCAGGTCCTCACCCGCCAGGTACCAATAGTTGCCTCGTAGACACGTGGTCCCTACACTAGGGCCCACCCATGTGCCCAAACATGTTATCTAACTAATGACTGTCCCAACAGGACAACACATGTTCTTTCCAGTGTGATTTGTCCTCAGTCACACACACCCAGAGAAACATTCCATAAGGTCACCCATCTTAATCACTAATCTAGGCCAAGAATCTTAACCCAGGCAGTGCGCAACGCTTAAGGCTGGGTACCACTCTCTGATACCAAATGTAACTAATGGGACCTAGTGATAGCATATACACCCCACCATAACATGGTCGTTGGGTCCTGGCCATCCATGTACCACCAGTTGCCCCGTAGACCCGTGGTCCCCACCATGGGGCCCACCCACATAACCGAATAGGTCATCTGAATAAGGGAAGTCCCTACAGGCCAACCCATTCCCTTTCCAGTGTTCTTTTTCATCACCCACATATACCCTTGGAATATTCACAGAAATTCACCAATCCTGATCATTACTCTAGACCTAGCACGCTTAACTACGGACTTATAATCAGGTAGACTCCCGAAAAGGAAGGTTCACCTTGTTGACTTGAGTCTTATCCTTTTTTAATGTAACCTTTTATCATTTGGGGGTGTTACATTCCCAGCCATTAGAGCACAACTTCCTCATTGTGGGACATATATCTCAACCTAGGCATTGCACTGCACTTCAGGCCGGGTACCACCTATGATACCAAATGTAAAAACCAGGCCTCGGTGACAACACATATATTCCTCCTTAACATGGATATCAGGTCTTGGATCTCCAGGTACCAATAGTTTCCCCGCAGACATGTGGTCCCCACCCTGGGGCCCACCCATGTGCCCGAGCATGTCATATGACTAATGACAGTCCCCATAGGCCAACACATGTCCATTCCAGTGTGAATTTTCCTCACTCACACAATCCTTGGGAATCTTTTAGAAGGTCACCCATCCTGATCACTACTTTAGGCCAGACATCTTAACCCAGGCAGTGCGCAACACTTAAGGCCAGGTACCACCTTAGATACCAAATGTATAACTAGGCCCCGGTGACAGCATATACACCCCGTCTTAACATGGTCGTTGGGTCCTGGCCATCCAGGTACCACCAGTTGCCTCGCAGACCCGTGGTGTAATGCCCCGACCCCAGTTACCCAGAGTCGGTGCATTATTGCGTAACATTGGCATGATCACAAAAGATCAAGTCTCAAAAGACCAATTAGTTTAGTAGCCTTGGAAACACTAGATACATTCATAAATGTTACATTACATCATAAAGTAAAAAACTACAATAACAAAGTCTCCATAGTCCACACTCATATCCTCTTCTGATTATCCCTGCAGGTCATTTATATAATAATTCTTCACATCCTGGAAAATATTAAAACATTGAAAGGGGTGAGCTCAGATTCTCAGTAAGGATAACAATATTGCGGAAGCTTTCGTAAATAAACATTAACATTTATGGAAATGCATAACTAAAACAAAAGCCTTTTAAACAAGAACTTCAACATAATATTGCAAAAGTAAAATTAAATAATTCCATTATTTACTCACATGGATATTCTACTAGTCAAATAATCCCATGCAATATCAACAGCCACTTTCATAATGATGGAATGCATAATGCTAGACTATCATAACCACGTAGCCAAGGCCTCGTGCCACGACCAAAAATAAGATTTTTTCAAGGCCTCATGCGAAGACACTAGTTTGTCTCATGAGACCTACCGATGCATCGAGGAGCTGTAACGAGCTCCACCCGTCACTTATTAAGTCCAATGCATTCCTCATATGAATAGGATTAAACATGTCATAAACCATAACATAATCGTATCACATAAACATGCATAAAGGAAGCATAACATTTCCACATTTCAATCACATGATATCAATACAACACATTGATATACTAAAAACACTTTTAAAACCATTTTCAGTACAAAAATAATAGAAAGTTAAAACTTTGTATTTATTTTTCATTAAAAAAAGTTATGGCCTGTAGAGGAAGCTGAAACACAAAAAATGGTCATGGCGGCGGAGAATTCGTTGTCACCGCATACGTAAGACAGAAACATTCCTTTTTTCGTTTAGTAAAACGCTTTGTAAAAAAATATTTCTTTTTGAATAAAAGTCAATGTCAAAGGGGTTTATACACCGTATAAAAGAAATTTCTGTATAAAACAAAATATGCCTCAATGAAAGGAGATTGAGACGAAGACCCTTACAAAGATCATTTTTTTAATAAAGTAGATCTATTATGTGTATTCACTATATGTACACATAAATAAAGTACAAATACAAGATAGGAAAATATAATATCACGACATAATTTGAATGTAGGAGATTAACCCAAAGAATGGAAATTGGGTTAATAAATTCCCTTACCTCGTGTCCGAATTCACTCGACCATTCTTTGATCTCTAGAATAATAAACAAGAGTTAATCTATACCTTCTTAAGAACCTTTTTAAAGTTCATTATTCCTTTTATATCACTTATTACCATGTTATGAACATTATGTAATTATTTAAGTTAATAACGGTCGTTTTGTCGATCTTTGGTACTTAAGTCAAAAATAAACTTCTTATAATTAAAATTTGTTCATGTGGTGATATATCCATTATATACAGAATTATATTCATGATATTGATATCATATATCTCATATATATCCAGTATATACATGCATTTATAATATTCCATAACGTTTAGAGGTAAGAAATGAAATGCACCGTTCATGGAGACGGTAAGCCGTACGTACACATGAACACTACTTTCATTTCTATTTCATATTTAATGGAATGAAGTTATAATTATATAAAGGTATAATATAATTCCAGTATAATATAATGTATAATACCATTTACCCCATCCTTTATACATCCCACATATGGCATTAACGATTCAAATCACTTTGAGGGGGCGGTAGTCCGCACTTCCTAAAATGAAATTATCATGTTTACCAAAAATGGAAATCATAAAGTATGCCACAAATGAGAAATACATAAGCATAAGGAAAACATAAACATAATATATATATCATATATGAAAATAGTTTCATCAAAATGGCCACCATTAGAGGTGTTATATGAGTGTTGAACAATCATCGTTTCGTGAGGCAGAAATTTTCCATCCACAGAAACAGAATGTTCTTTAACCATTAGATGTAGGTGTGTGTAAGTGTAGCTTGAATAATTCTTATAAAAACATCCTAGTATATTGAGGATACTGGAGTTGTTACAAAATAAATGAATAAAAAGATTTTAGGGGGTTGGATAAGCAAAATAAAAGAAAATAACATAAGAGAAGACATTACCTTAAAATCGGGTAACTCTTTTGATTTGAGCCAAAGGCTTCCTTTGGAAGACTTCTGCCCAAAGTGAGGATTCTAGGAGTAAGGGAGGGAAGTTGGGAGAGTATTTGGGTAGAGGTTGGCCAAGCCAAAAGTCTTTGAAAGTCTGAGTAAGGTGGTAGTGGTGGGGGCCTTTTATAAGTGGAGAGGAGGGGCACTCTTGGAAAGTAATGAAATGTTATTTTATTATATAATGAGTTTTGGATTTTAAAGGTCCCAAACTTATATAATTCAAGGATATGGTGATAAGGGTTCTAAATATACTCATACAATATGTTTTTGACATGTGTAAGACTTGGATTTCACATTATCTTTTCATTTTATTTAAATCGTTAATTAATGAGGTAATCATTGCATCATCATGGTGTCATAAATAATTTAATTTATATAATGTCTAAAAATTTTCAAAAAAATATCATGATGTCAGAAATATTTTTAGCATTATAATGAATATTTATAGTAAAAAATATGACTTGTATAACCCCATTTAAAAAATGTTTTAGTAAAACAACTTATGTTTGTGACATTTTTATTTTAACTTTAAATAAAAGTTATTTATGTCATTTTCCTGTCAAAGTGGGTCCATGGGGTCCCCAAGTTGACCCAAGGATTGTATTGGTCGTCCATGACACATAAAATAGGGATAGTACAAGTGTAAAGGTATTTTCATATTTTTATAATATCATTTTTACCTTAAATTTCACTAATTACCTTTAATCGCGATTAATTAAACTTAAAAGTTACTATTCACCAAAAATTTATTTTAATCCCATTGAACCAAATTTTACTTACTAATGAAAACCATGTATGTCAGATTTTTGAAAATCAAATCACAGAAGTGGTAATGTTTCATTTAAATGAAAAATCAGTTTTTTAACTACCACTTAGTGGTTTCACTATTCATCAAAAATTGAAGTTTTTCAGAACAATGCCAAAATTTCACCCTAACCTATAATTTATATTCAGAATTAAAAAATGATGTCTATTTTAAAAAATTACAAACATATAAGTTTCATTAATTAATTTCATAATTAATTCCCGCTATCACAACAAATAGCGTGTTTTTAAGAAACAATATATATCAAAAGATTGACAATTGTTTATGCCCAATTTCAATGTAAAATTAATTATAATTAACACCATTGGATAAAATGGTAAAAATATATTCTAATTATACTTTAAAACCACTCAATAGTATAATTTATCACTATAAATTATTTTGATTAAAAAAGTTGTTTTTAAGTATTTTTCACTATTTATAAAAAATTGGAAGTTCTCAGAAAAATACCAAAAATTCAACATAGGCTAATTTCGATATTCTGAATCCAAAAATGAAGTCCATTTTGAAATATAAAATATATATAATTTCAAAAAGTGGGTATTACTATTCATAATGGCCATTTGGATTGGTCGCGGTGTGTTAGAATCTCGAACTTGCGTATAATGCAAGCTATTGCATTATTGAAAGAGAAGTGTATCGTGGAAGCTCGGAGTGTTACATTCTCCCCTCCTTCAATAAATTACGTCCTCACAATTTGAAATTTTTCTTTTAAAATAAAAGGTTGAAAATAGAAAATACCTTTGTGGAAAACCCACATCATAAATAAGGTTAATAAAAATATAACTTTAAAAGATAGAAATATAAGTACAAAGGTCACCCGAGATAGCCTATACTAGGATTCTATGAAAATATGGATATGGAAGAAAAACAAACCATCAAGTTCTGATGGAGAGTCTTAGAAAACCGGATTAGGAGAAAGTTAACCATAAGAAAATCACAAAATTGTGATTGGTTAAATATTCATTGAATCACTAGTTGGAAAAGTTAACCGGCAATGTTTTTGTTTTAAGTTACCTTTTATAAAGTTGAGGAATTTATTTTGGAGATTTACTAAGAACATAAGGGAACATACATACTTGTCATGTAGACTTTCATTCTTTAATAAGTTTTTACCACAAACCCATCTTTCACTCTAAAAGGTAATAGAACTCAAAAATATTCTATTTATCCTAATTGTATAAGGTTCTAAATATTAACACATACAATTTATATTAGTAAAACTATTTTGTAATAACCATGGACTTCCTTTAGGCTAGTGGTAGGTAATAAAGACATGTCGCACTTTGGTTGTGAGTTCGATTCCTGGATCTTTGTCCGACGCGACGGGTTATGCCCCACCCTACAGGTTTTCCTTTTCCTAAAACTATAGTATTATAATATTCCAAAAATAATATTCAGAAATGTTTTAACCTTAAACAATACTATCCAAAGTTCAACTTAATTCATTCCAACCGTTCTAGTTATCAAAAATACCTCTGTCCAGAATTTCACTAAAAGGTCTCTAAATTCTAAAATCAATTGTATCATCAGATTTCTCAGACAAAGTAAAGTTCCTCTTATTGTCACATACTAAAATATGATGACCTTCATCATATTAAAACCTTAACGAAAACAACAAGTACTGCAGTACAATCCTTATATATCAAATTATTCCTATAACCATAATATAATCCTTGATTCCAAAAACACAAATATATTAATTATTCAACTTCATCTGTATCAACAACATAAGCTTGGGCTTGATCCCTTGGCCTTTTATGAGGTAAGTTTCCTTGGAGCTTAGGAAAATCATTTGCATAATGCCCCATTTCCCTACAATTGTAGCATTCAACATTGATAGCCTCTTTTTTTCCCTTACAATCACAAGCCTGGTGAACTTTTTCTCCACATTTTTAACAAACTCTCATTCCTTTTAGGCAGGTACATGAGTGATTCTTCCCACAATTATTGCATAATGGAAAATCCTTCTTTCCCTTTATCCCTTTATCTGTCTCTTGTTCAACCATTCTCTTCTTCTCTTACTTTAATTTATTGTCATAAGATTTAGAGAATTCTTTTTCTGTCTTGATAGAACACACAAATATATCTTCATACGTTGAGAAAGATTGTGATACTAGTGCTCGACGGAGAAACGGTTTTAACCCATCAAAGAAACGATCGATCATACTTCTTGGGTTACGTATATAATCTGCAGCATGCCTCGCTAACATTGTAAAGTTATCCTCATACATTGCAACATTCTCATCCTCCTTCTGCCTCAGACTCAGAAATTGCCTTTCCATATCTGCTCGATGGTCATGCGAAAAGTATTTTCCAAAGAAAATTTCCTTAAACTCCCTCCATTCCATACTTCATACTTTTTCATCTTCCTTTGTGTTTTGAATCAGCGGCCACCATTGATCAGCATCTCCAGTGAGGCGGTAGACTGCCATGACAACCTTCTCCCTTTCGCTACTCCCCAAGGCATGGAATATTTTCTCTAAGGAGTTTATCCATTGCTCAACTACTAATGGATTTTTACCCCCATTAAATGTTGTCGGTTGTTGCCACATGAAGCGGTCTAACATTGATCCTCCACGTTGCGGATCAGGGTGCTCCATACGAGTATGGTTATTATTCATAACCTGAGTGAGTTGTCCCAGTATGGTAATAAGTTGATCAGCACCAGTTGTATCTCCAGATCCACAATAATTATCTTGAGCAGGAGGGAAACCCCTACACAGAGTGCGTGCATTGACACGGTTTCCATTACTTCCACTAGGCTCCATTTCTAAACAATGGCTTAAACTAGATTAGTTTATGAATCAAAATACATAATTCTATACTTGTAAAATACTTAACATAAATTGAATTATTTATGGATATAATCCATAAAAATGTTTTCTTTGAGGAAGTATATACTCATAACCCTTAATTGTGGTTTGTAATGAAAATGAGAATTATCCTAAGCATATCCCCTGGGAGTGTCGTAACCAAGAGTGAAGTAAGGCCCGTTGTCGTGCACCAGTTCCCGTTTGAGTCTAGCTCAAAGCGGTGTTTTCAGGTTTTACCCCTAGGTACATCTGTGCCAGAGCCGCCTCTACCTGCTCGTATCTAGACAGGGATGTATTGCTCGGAAAACTCACAAAATCTTTATAATACCAAAATTCTAGGAAGTTCTTCTATACTAATCCTCAAAGTCTATCTTCGGGATATGTGCTCTAATCAGAGTTTATCTAAATCTAGCTTACATGGTTAGTACTAAACTAACTTTGATACCAACTGTAACGCCCCGACCCTAGTTACCCAGAGTCGGTGCATTATTGCGTAACATTAGCATGATAAAAAAAGATCAAGTCTCAAAAGACCGATTAGTTTAGTAGCCTTGGAAACACTAGATACATTCATAAATGTTACATTATATCATAAAGTTAAAAACTAAAATAACAAAGTCTCCATAGTATACACTAATATCCTCTTCTGACTATCCCTACAGGTCATTCATTCAATACTTCTTCACATCCTGGAAAATATTAAAACATTGAAAGGGGTGAGCTCAGATGATCAGTAAGGATAACAATATTGCGGAAGCTTTCGTAAATAAAAATTAACATTTAAGGCAATGTATAACTAAAACAAAAGCCTTTTAAACTTGAAATTCAACATAATATGGCAAAAGTAAAATTAAATAATGCCATTTACTTACTCACATAGATATTCTACTAGTCGAATAATCCCATTCAATATCAACAACTACTTTCATAATGATGGATTGCATAATGCCAGACTATCATTACCACGTAGCCAAGGCCTCGTGCCAAGACCACAAATAAGATTTTGTCAAGGCCTCGTGCCAAGACACTTGTTTGTCTCATGATACCTACCGATGCATCGAGGAGCAGTAGCGGGCTCCACCCATCACTTATTATGACCAATTCATTCCTCATATGAATAGGTTTAAACATATCATAAACCATAACATAATCGTATCACATAAAACATGCATAAAGGAAACATAAAATTTCCACATTTCAATCACAAGATATCAATACAACACATTGATATAATAAAAACACTTTCAAAACCATTTGCAATACCAAAATAAAAGAAAGTTAAAACTTTGTATTTATTTTTCATTAAAAAATGTTATGGCCTGTAGAGGAAGCCAAAACACAAATAATGGTCACGGCGGTTGAGAAGTCATTGTCGCCGCATACGTAAGACAAAAACATTCCTTTTGTCTTTTAGTAAAACGCTTTGTAAAAAAATATTTCTTTTTGAATAAAAGTCAAAGTCAAAGGGGTTTATACAACGTATAAAAGAAATTTGTGTATAAAACAAAATATGCCTCAATGAAAGGAGATTGAGATGAAGACCCTTACAAAGATCATTTTTTTAAATAAAGTATATCTATTATGTATATTAACTATAAGTACACATAAATAAAGTACAAATACAAGATATGACATAATAATATCATGACATAATTTGAAAGTAGGAGATTAACCCAACGAATGGAAATTGGGTTAAGAAATTCCCTTACCTCGTGTCCGAATTCACTCGACCGTTCTTTGATATCCTGAATAATAAACTAGAGTTAATCTATACCTTATTAAGAACCTTTTTCAAGTTCATTATTCCTTTTATATCACTTATTACCATGTTATGAACATTATGTAATTATTTAAGTTAATAACGGTCGTTTTGTCGATCTTTGGTACTTGAGTCAAAAATAAACTTCTTATAATTATAAGTTGTTCATGTGGTGATATATCCATTATATCCAGAATTATATTCATGATATTGATATCATATATCTCATATATATCCACTATATACATGCATTTATAATATTCCATAATGTTTAGAGGTAAGAAATGAAATGCACCGTTCATGGAGACGGTAAGCCGTACGTACACATGAACGCTACTTTCAATTCTATTTCATATTTAATTAAATGAAGTTATAATTATATAAAGGTAAAATATGATTCCAGTATAATATAATGTATAATACCATTTACCCCATCCTTTATACATCCCACATATGGCATTAACTATTCAAATCACTTTGAGGGGGCGGTAGTCCACACTTCCTAAAATGAAATTATCGCGTTTACCCATAATGGAAATCATAATGTATGCCACAAATGAGAAATAAAAAAGCATAAGGAAAACTTAAACATAATATATATATCATATATGAAAATAGTTTCATCAAAATGGCCACCATTAGAGGTGTTATATGAGTGTTGAACAATCATCGTTTCGTGAGGCAGAAATTTTCCATCCACAGAAACAGAATGTTCTTTAACCATTAGATGTAGGTGTGTGTAAGTGTATCTTGAACAATTCTTATAAACACATCCTAGTATATTGAGGATACTTGAGTTGTTACAAAATAAATTAATAAAAAGAGTTTAGGGGGTTGGATAAGCAAAATAAAACAAAATAACATAAGAGAAGACATTACCTTAAAATAGTGTAACTCTTTTGATATGAGCCAAAGGCTTCCTTGGGAAGACTTCTGCCCAAATTGAGGATTCTAGGAGTAAGGGAGGGAAGTTGGGAGAGTATTTGGGTAGAGTTTGGCCGAGCCAAAAGACTTTGAAAGTGTGAGTAAGGTGGTAGTGGTGGGGGCCTTTTATAAGTGGAGAGGAGGGGCACTCTTGGAAAGTAATGAAATGTTATTTTATTATATAATGAGTTTCGGATTTTAAAGGTCCCACACTTATATAATTCGAGGATATGGTGATAATGGTTCTAAATATACTCATCCAATATGTTTTTGACATGTGTAAGACTTGGATTTCACATTATCTTTTCATTTTATTTAAATCGTTAATTAATGAGGTAATCATTGCATCATCATGGTGTCATAAATAATTTAATTTATTTAATGTCTAAAAATTTTAAAAAAAATATCATGATGTCAGAAATATTTTTAGATTTCTAATTAATATTTATAGTAAAAAATATGACTTGTATAACCCCATTTAAAAAATGTTTTAGTAAAACAACTTATGTTTGTGACAATTTTATTTTAACTTTAAATAAAAGTTATTTATGTCATTTTTCTGTCAAAGTGGGTCCATGGGGTCCCCAAGTTGACCCAAGGATTGTATTGGTCGTCCATGACACATACAATAGGGGTAGGACAAGTGTAAAGGTATTTTCATAATTTTATAATATCATTTTTACCTTAAATTTCACTAATTACCTTTAATCGCGATTAATTAAACTTAAAAGTTACTATTCACCAAAAATATATTTTAATCCCATTGAACCAAATTTTACTTCCTAATGAAAACCATGTATGTCAGATTTTTGAAAATCAAATCACAGAAGTGGTAATGTTTCATTTAAATGAAAAATCAGTTTTTTAACTACCACTTAGTGGTTTCACTATTCATCAAAAATTGAAGTTTTTCAGAACAATGCCAAAATTTCACCCTAAGCTATAATTGATATTCCGAATTAAAAAATGATGTCTATTTTAAAAAATTCCAAAAATATAAGTTTCATTAATTAATTTCATAATTAAATCCCGCTGTCACAACAAATAGCGTGTTTTTAAGAGACAATATATATCAAAAGATTGACAATTGTTTATGCCCAATTTCAAAGTAAAATTAATTATAATTAACACCATTGGATAAAATGGTAAAAATATATTCTAATTATACTTTAAAACCACTCAATAGTATAATTTATCACTATAAATTATTTTGATTAAAAAAGTTGTTTTTAAGTATTTTTCACTATTCATAAAAAATTGGAAGTTCTCAGAAAAATACCAAAAATTCAACATAGGCTAATTTCGATATTCTGAATCCAAAAATGAAGTCCATTTTGATATATAAAATATATATAATTTCAAAAAGTGGGTATTACTATTCATAATGACCATTTGGATTGGTCGCGGTGTGTTAGAATCTCAAACTTGCGTATAATGCAAGCTATTGCATTATTGAAAGAGAAGTGTATCGTGGAAGCTCAGGGTGTTACATTCTCCCCTCCTTCAATAAATTACGTCTTCACAATTTGAAATTTTTCTTTGAAAATAAAAGGTTGAAAATAGAAAATACCTTTGTGGAAAACCCTCATCAGAAATAAGGTTAATAAAAATATAACTTTAAAAGATAGAAAGATAAGTATAAAGGTCACCCGAGATAGCCCATTCTAGGATTCTATGAAAATATGGATATGGAAGAAAAAAAACCATCAAGGTCTGATGGAGAGTCGTAGAAAACTGGATTAGGAGAAAGTTAACCATAAGAAAATCACAAAATTGTGATTGGTTAAATAGTCATTGAATCCCCAGTTGGAAAAGTTAACCGGCAATGTTTTTGTTTTAAGTTACCTTTTATAAAGTTGAGGAATTTATTTAGGAGATTTACTAAGAACATAAGGGAACATACATACTTGTCATGTAGACTTTCATTCTTTAATAAATTTTTACCACAAACCCATCTTTCACTCTAAAAGGTAATAGAACTCAAAAATATTCTATTTATCCTAATTGTATAAGGTTCTAAATATTAACACATACAATTTATATTAGTAAAACTATTTTGTAATAACCAGGGACTTCCTGTAGGCTAGTGGTAAGTAATAAAGACATGTCACACTATGGTTGTGAGTTCGATTCCTGGAGCTTTGTCCGACGCGACGGGTTATGCCCCACCCTGCAGGTTTTCCTTTTCCTAAAACTATAGTATTATAATATTCCAAAAATAATATTCAGAAATGTATTAACCTTAAACAATACTATCCAAAGTTCAACTTAATTCATTCCAACCGTTCTAGTTATCCAAAATACCTCTGTCCAGAATTTCTCTAAAAGGTCTCTAAATTCTAAAATCAATTGTATCATCAGATTCCTCAAACAAAGTAAAGTTCCTCTTACTGTCACATACTAAAATATGATGACCTTCATCATATTAAAACCTTAACAAAAACAACAAGTACTGCAGTACAATCCTTATATATCAAATTATTCCTATAACCATAATATAATCCTTGATTCAAAAAACACAAATATATTAATTATTCAACTTCATCTGTAGCAACAACATAAGCTTGGCCTTGATCCCTTGTCCTTTTATGAGGTAAGTTTCCTTGGCGCTTAGGAAAATCATTTGCATAATGCCCCATTTCCCTACAATTGTAGCATTCAACATTGATAGCCTCTTTTTTTCCCTTACAATCACAAGCCTGGTGACCTTTTTCACCACATTTTTAACAAACTCTCATTCCTTTTAGGTAGGTACAGGGGTGATTCTTCCCACAATTATTGCATAATGAAAAATCCTTCTTTCCCTTTTTACCTTTATCTCTCTCTTGTTCAACCATTCTCTTCTTCTCTTACTTTAATTTATTGTCATAAGATTTAGAGAATTCCTTTTCTGTCTTGATAGAACACACAAATATATCTTCATACGTTGAGAAAGATTGTGATACTAGTGCTCGATGGAGAAACAGTTTTAACCCATCAAAGAAACGATCAATCATACTTCTTGGGTTACGTATATAATCTGCAGCATGCCTCGCTAACCTTGTAAAGTTAGCCTCATACATTGCAACATTCTCATCCTCCTTCTGCCTCAAACTCAGAAATTGCCTTTCCATATCTGCTCGATGGTCATGCGAAAAGTATTTTCCTAAGAAAATTTCCTTAAACTCCCTCCATTCCATACTTCATACTTCTTCATCTTCCTTTGTGTTTTGAATCAGCGGCCACCATTGATCGACATCTCCAGTGAGGCGGTAGACTGCCATGACAACCTTCTCCCTTTCGCTACTCCCCAAGGCATGGAATATTTTCTCTAAGGAGTTTATCCATTGCTCAGCTACTAATGGATTTTTACCCTCATTAAATGTTGTCGGTTGTTGCCTCATGAAGCGGTCTAACATTGATCCTCCACGTTGCGGATCAGGGTTCTCCATACGAGTAAGGTTATTATTCATAACCTGAGTGAGTTGTCCCAGTATGGTAATAAGTTGATCAGCACCAGTTGTATCTCCAGATCCACAATAATTATCTTGAGCAGGAGGGAAACCCCTACACGGAGTGCGTGCATTGATACAGTTTCCATTACTTCCACTAGGATCCATTTCTAAACAATGGCTTAAACTAGATTAGTTTATGAATCAAAATACATAATTCTATACTTGTAAAATACTTAACATAAATTGAACTATTTATGGATATAATCCATAAAAATGTTTTCTTTGAGGAAGTATATACTCATAACCCTTCATTGTGGTTTGTAATGAAAATGAGAATTATCCTAAGCATATCCCCTGGGAGTGTCATAACCAAGAGTGAAGTAAGGCCCGTTGTCGTGCACCAGTTCCCGTTTGATTCTTGCTCAAAGCGGTGTTTTCAGGTTTTACCCCCAGGTACATCTGTGCCAGAGCCGCCTCTACCTGCTCGTATCTAGAGAGGGATGTATTGCTCGGAAAACTCACAAAATATTTATAATACCAAAATTCTAGGAAGTTCTTCTATACTAATCCTCAAAGTCTATCTTCGGGCTATGTGCTCTAATCAGAGTTTATCTAAATCTAGCTTACATGGTTAGTACTAAACTACCTTTGATACCAACTGTAACGCCCCGAACCCAGTTACCCAGAGTCAGTGCATTATTGCGTAACATTGGCATGATCACAAAAGATCAAGTCTCAAAAGACCGATTAGTTTAGTAGCCTTGGAAACACTAGATACATTCATAAATGTTACATTATATCATAAAGTGAAAAACTAAAATAAAAAAGTCTCCATAGTATACACTCATATCCTCTTCTGACTATCCCTACAAGTCATTCATTCAATACTTCTTCACATCCTGGAAAATATTAAAACATTGAAAGGGGTGATCTCAGATGCTCAGTAAGGATAACAATATTGCGGAAGCTTTCGTAAATAAAAATTAACATTTAAGGCAATGTATAACTAAAACAAAAGCCTTTTAAACTTGAAATTCAACATAATATGGCAAAAGTAAAATTAAATAATGCCATTTACTTACTCACATGGATATTCTACTAGTCAAATAATCCCATGCAATATCAACAACTACTTTCATAATGATGGAATGCATAATGCCAGACTATCATAACCACGTAGCCAAGGCCTCGTGCCAAGACCACAAATAAGATTTTGTCAAGGCCTCGTGCCAAGACACTTGTTTGTCTCATGATACCTACCGATGCATCGATGAGCAGTAGCGGGCTCCACCCATCACTTATTATGACCAATGCATTCCTCATATGAATAGGTTTAAACATATCATAATCCATAACATAATCGTATCACATAAAACATGCATAAAGGAAACATAAAATTTCCACATTTCAATCACAAGATATCAATACAACACATTGATATAATAAAAACACTTTCAAAACCATTTTCATTACCAAAATAAAATAAATTTAAAACTTTGTATTTATTTTTCATTAAAAAATGTTATGGCCTGTAGAGGAAGCCAAAACACAAATAATGGTCACGGCGGTGGAGAAGTCATTGTCGCCGCATACGTAAGACAAAAATATTCCTTTTGTCGTTTAGTAAAATGCTTTGTAAAAAAATATTCCTTTTTGAATAAAAGTCAAAGTCAAAGGGGTTTATACACTGTATAAAAGAAATTTGTGTATAAAACAAAATATGCCTCAATGAAAGGAGATTGAGATGAAGACCCTTACAAAGATCATTTTTTTAAAATAAAGTATATCTATTATGTGTATTCACTATAATTACACATAAATAAAGAACAAATACAAGATATGACATAATAATATCATGACATAATTTGAAAGTAGGAGATTAACCCAAAGAATGGAAATTGGGTTACGAAATTCCCTTACCCCGTGTCTGAATTCACTCAACCGTTCTTTGATCTCCTGAATAATAAACTAGAGTTAATCTATACCATATTAAAAACCTTTTTCAAGTTCATTATTCCTTTTATATCACTTATTACAATGTTATGAACATTATGTAATTATTTAAGTTAATAACGGTCGTTTTGTCGATCTTTGGTACTTGAGTCAAAAATAAACTTCTTATAATTACAAGTTGTTCATGTGGTGATATATCCATTATATCTAGAATTATATTCATGATATTTATATCGTATATCTCATATATATCCACTATATACATGCATTTATAATATTCCATAACGTTTAGAGGTAAGAAATGAAATGCACCGTTCATGGAGACGGTAAGCCATACGTACACATGAACGCTACTTTCAATTCTATTTCATATTTAATTAAATGAAGTTATAATTATATAAAGGTAAAATATGATTCCAGTATAATATAATGTATAATACCATTTACCCCATCCTTTATACATCCCACATATGGCATTAACGATTCAAATCACTTTGAGGGGGCGGTAGTCCGCACTTCCTAAAATGAAATTATCGCGTTTACCCATAATGGAAATCATAAAGTATGCCACAAATGAGAAATAAAGAAGCATAAGGAAAAAATAAACATAATATATATATCATATATGAAAATAGTTTCATCAAAATGGCCACCATTAGAGGTGTTATATGAGTGTTGAACAATCATCATTTCGTGAGGCAGAAATTTTCCATCAACAGAAACAGTATGTTATTTAACCATTATATGTAGGTGTGTGTATGTGTAGCTCGGATAATTCTTATAAAAAAATACTATTATATTGAGGATACTGTGGTTGTTACCAAATAAATGAATAAAAAGAGTTTAGGGGGTTGGATAAGCAAAATAAAACAAAATAACATAAGAGAAGACATTACCTTAAAATCGGGTAACTCTTTTGATTTGAGCCAAAGGCTTCCTTGGGGAGAATTTTGCCCAAAGTGAGGCTTCTAGGAGTAAGGGAGGGAAGTTGGGAGAGTATTTGGGCAGAGGTTGGCCGATCCAAAAGGCTTTGAATGTGTGAGTAAGGTGGTAGTGGTGGGGGCCTTTTATAAGTGGAGAGGAGGGGCACTCTTGGAAAGTAATGAAATGTTATTTTATTATATAATGAGTTTCGGATTTTAAATGTCCCAAACTTATATAATTCAAGGATAAGGTGATAAGGGTTCTAAATATACTCATACAATATGTTTTTGACAAGTTTAAGCCTTGGATTTTACATTATCTTTTCATTTTATTTAAATCGTTAATTAATGAGGTAATCATTGCATCATCATGGTGTCATAAATAATTTAATTTTTTTAATTTCAAAAAATTATAAAAAAATATTATGATGTCGGAAATATTTTTAGATTTATAATTAATATTTATAGTAAAAAACATGACTTGTATAACCCCATTTAAAAATTGTTTTAGTAAAACAACTTATGTTTGTGACATTTTTATTTTAACTTTAAATAAAAGTTATTTATGTCATTTTCCTTCCAAAGTGGCTCCATGGGGTCCCCAAGTTGACCCAAGGATTGTATTGGTCAGCCATGACACCTACAATAGGTGTAGGACAAGTGTAAAGGTATTTTCATATTTTTATAATATCATTTTTACCTTAAATTTCACTAATTACCTTTAATCGCGATTAATTAAACTTAAAAGTTACTATTCACCAAAAAATTATTTTAATCCCATTGAACCACATTTTACTTCATAATTAAAACCATTTATGTTAGATTTTTGAAAATCAAATCACAGAAGTGGTAATGATTCATTTAAACGAAAAATTAGTTTTTTAACTACCACATAGTGGTTTCACTATTCATCAAAAATTGAAGTTTTTCAGAACAATGCCAAAATTTCACCCTATGATATAATTGATATTCCGAATTCAAAAATGATTTCTATTTTAAAAAATTCCAAACATATAAGTTGCATTAATTAATTTCATAATTAATTCCCGTTGTCACAACAAATAGCGTGTTTTTAAGAAACAATATATATCAAAAGATTGACAATTGTTTATGCCCAATTTCAAAGTGAAATTAATTATAATTAACACCATTGGATAAAATGGTAAAAATATATTCTAATTATACTTTAAAACCACTCAATAGTATAATTTAACACTATAAATTATTTTGATTAAAAAATTTGTTTTTAAGTATTTTTCACTATTCATAAAAAATTGGAAGTTCTCAGAAAAATACCAAAAATTCAACATAGGCTAATTTCGATATTCCGAATCTAGAAATGAAGTCCATTTTGAAATATAAAATATATATAATTTCAAAAAGTGGGTATTACTATTCATAATGGCCATTTGGATTGGTCGCAGTGTGTTAGAATCTCGAACTTGCGTATAATGCAAGCCATTGCATTATTGAAAGAGAAGTGTATCGTGGAAGCTCGGGGTGTTACACGTGGTCCCCACCCTGGGGCCGACCCACGTGCCCGAACATGTCATCTAAATAATGATAGTCCTGGTGACAGCATATACACCTTTCCTTAACATGGTCATTGGGTCCTAACCATCCAGGTACCACCAGTTTCCTTGCAGACCTGTGGTCCCCACCCTGGGGCCCACCCATGTGCCCGAACAGATCATCTAGACAAAGACAATCCCCGCAAGCCGACCCATGACATTTCTAGTGTGCCTTTTCCTCACTCCCACACTCCCTGAGAATCATCACAAAATGTCACCCATCCTGATCATTACTCTAGACCAAGCACGCTTAACTATGGAGTTCTAATCAGGTTGACTCCTGAAAAGGAAGGTGCACCTTGTTGACATAAGTCGTATCATTTAGTCATGTAACCCTTTATCATTTAGGGATGTTACATCCCCCGCCCCATTAAAGAACAACTTCCTCATCGTGGGACCTATATCTCAACCTAGGAAGTGCGCTGCACTTAAGGCTGGGTACCACCTCTGATACCAAATTTAGAAACTGGGCCCTGATAACAACAAATACACCCCGCCTTAATGTGGCTGTCGATTCCTACACCTGCAGGTACCAATAGTTTCCCCATAGACATGTGGTCCCCACCCTGGGGCCCACCCATGTGCCCGAACAGGTCATGTGACTAATGATAGTCCCCACAGGCCAACACATGTCCTTTCTAGTGTGCTTTGTCCTCACTCACACACACCATGGAAAAATTTTCAGAAGGTCACCCATCCTGAACACTACTCCAGGCCAACAATCTCACCCCAAGTAGTGCGCTGCACTTAAGGCTGGGTACCACCTCTAATACCAAATGTAACAACTGGGCCTTGGTGATAGCACATACACCCCTTCTGAACAAGGCCATCGAGTCTTGGCCCACCAGGAACCACCAGTTGCCCACAGACATGTGGTCCCCACCCTGGGGCCCACCCACGTGCTCGAACAGGTCATCTGACTAATTACAATCCCCACAAGACAAAACTTGTACTTTCTAGTGGGATTTATCCTCACTCACACACACCCTAGGAAGCTTCCCAGAAGTTCGCCCATCCTGATCACTAACCCAGGCCAAAAATGCTTAACTGTGGAGTTCTAATCAGATAGGCTCCTGAAAAAAGGTGCATCTTATTCACATAAGTCTTTTCATTTATTCATGTAACCCTTTATCATTTTGGGGTGTTACATCCACCACCCCCCATTAGATGACAACGTCCTCATTGTGGGCCCTATATCTCATCCCAGGCAGTGTGTTGGAGTTAAGGCTAGCTACCACCAATGATACCAAATGTAGCAACTGGGTCCTCGTGACAACACAGGCACCCCGCCTTAACATGGTCATCACGTTCTGGCCCACTAGGTACCATCAGTTGCCCCACAGACCCATGGTAACCACCCTGGGGCCCACCCACATGTCTGAACTGGTCATTTGAATAATGATAGTCCTCACATGCCAACCCATGTCATTTCTATTGTGCTGTTTCCTCACACACACAAACCCGAAGAATCTTCCAAGAAGCTCACCCATCCTGAACACTACTCCAGTCCAAGCACACTTAAATTTGGAAATATAATCAGGTAGGCCTCCAAAAGGAAGGTTCACCTTGTTGACAAGAGTCGTATTACTTAGCCTTATAACCCTTTATCATTTGGGGGCACTATATTCACCCCCATTAGAGCAAAACTTCCTCGTTGTGGGCACTATATCTCAATCCAGACAGTGCACTGAACCGCCAATTTCCCCGCAGACCTGTGGTCCTTATCCTGGGGCACACCCACATGCTCAGACAGGTCATCTGAATAAGGACAATCCCCACAGGCCAACCCATGCCCTTTCTAGTGTGATTTTTCCTCACACACACACACACACCCTGAGAATCATCCCAGAAAGTCAGCCATACTGATAATTACTCCAAACCAAACACGATTAATTGTGGAGTTCTAATCAGGTAGAATCCCGAAAAGAAAGGTGAACCTTATTGACATGAGTTGTATCATATAGTCATGTAACCCTTTATCATTTTGGAGCGTTACATTCCCCCCCATTAGAGCACAACTTCCTCATTGTGGGACCTATATATCATCCTAGGAAGTGAACTTCACTTAAGACTGGGTACCACCTCTAATATCAAATGTAACAACTGGGCCCCAGTGACAACACATAAACCCTGCCTTAACATGGTTTTCAGGTCCTGGACCTACAGGTACCAATAGTTTCCCCACAGACACGTGGTCCCCACCCGGGGGCCCACCCATGTGCTCGAACGGGTCATCTGACTAATGAATGTCCCCACATGCAAACACATGTCCTTTATAGTGTGCTTTTTCCTCACTCCCACACACTCTGGGAAACTTTTTAGAGGGTCACCCATCATGATCCCTACTCTAGGCCAGGTATCTCAACCCAAGCAGTGCGCTGCACTTAAGGCTCGGTACCACCTCTGAAACCAAATGTAACAACTAGGCCCTGGTGATAGCACATACACCCTGCCTTAACAGGGTCGTCAACTCCTAGCCCACAAGGAACACCAGTTTCCCCGCAGAGACATGATCCCCACCCTAGGGCCCTCCCACATACCCGAACAGGTCCCCTTGGTAATGACAGTCCACACAGGCCAACACAAGTCCTTTCTAGTGGGCTTTGTCCTCACTCACACACACCCTAGGAAACATCCCAGAAGGTCACCCATCCTGATCACTAATCCAGGCCAAGAATTATTTACTATGGAGTTCTAATCAGATAGGCTTCCGAAAAATGCTGCATCTTGTTGACGTGAGTCTTTTCATTTAGTCATGTAACCCTTTATCATTTTGGGGTGTTACATTCACCACCCCCATTAGATGACAACATCCTCATTGTGGGCCCTATATCTCAATCCAGGTAGTGCATTGCACTTAAGGATAGGCACCAACACTGATACCAAATGTAACAACTGGGTCCTCGTGACACTACAGACACCCAACCTTAACATGGTGGTCAGGTCCTGGCCCGCAAGGTACCATCAGTTGCCCCACAGACCCGTGGTCCCCACCCTGGGGCCCACCCACTTTTCTGAACTGGTCATATGAATAATGATAGTCCCCACATGCCAACCCATTTCATTTCCAATGTGCGTTTTCCTCACATGCACAAACTGTGAGAATCTTCCAAGAAGGTCACCCATCCCGATCACTACTTCAGGCCAAGTACGCTTAACTGTGGAAATCTAATCAGGTTGTCTCTCGAATAAGAATGTTCACCTTGTTGACAAGAGTCATATCATTTAGTCAAGTAACCCATTATCATTTGGGGGCATTATATTCACCCCCCATTAGAGCACAACTTCTTCATTGTGGGCCCTATATCTCAATCCAGACAGTGCGCTATACATAAGGCTGAGTACCTCCTCTAATAAAAAATTTAACAAATGGGCCCTAGTGACAACACACACACCCCGCCTTAACATGGCCTTCGGGTCCTGGACTGCCAGGTAACACCATTTTCCTTGCAGACACGTGGTCCCCACCCTGGGGCCCACCCACATGCCCGAACGAGTCATCTGACAAATGACAGTCCCCATAGACAAACACATTTATTTTCCAGTGTGCTTTGTACTCACTCATAAAAACCCTAGGAAACCTCCCAGAAGGTCACCCATCTTGATCACTACTCCAGGCCAAGCCTGCTTAACTATGAACTTCTAACCGGGTAGGCTCTGGAAAAGGAAGGTTCACCTTTTTTCCATGAGTCTTGTCATTTAGTCATGTAACCCTTTATCATTTTTGGGTGTTACATTCACCCCCCTAGTGCACAACATCCTCGTTGGGGTGTGACATTCACCCCTCCCATTAGAGCACAACTTTCTCATTGTGGGACCTATATCTCAACCTAGGAAGTGTGCTGCGCTTATAGATGGGTACATCCTCTAATACCAAATGTCACAACTGGGCCCTGATTACAGCACATACACCCTGACTTAACATGGCCGCCAGGTCCAGGCCAACCAGGTACCACCAGTTGCACAACAGAAATGTAGTCCCCACCTTGGGGCCCACCAACGTTCCCAAACTTGTCATCTGACTAATGAAAATCCCCACAGACCATCACATTTCCTTTTTAGTGTGATTTGTCCTCACTCACACACAACCTGAAAAAATTCCTAGAAGGTCACCCATCATGATCACAACTCCAGGCCTAGAACACTTAAATATGGAGTTCTAACCATGTAGGCTCTTGAAAAGGAAGGTTCACCTTGTTGACATGGGTCATATCATTTAGAATTGTAACCCTTTATCATTTTGGGGTGTTACATTCATCCCCCCTTTAGAGAAAAACACCCTCATTGGTGGGTTACATTCACCCCCCATTAGAGAACACCTTCCTTATTGTGGACCCTATATCTCAACCCAGGCCATGCGCTGCACTTAAAGCTGTGTACCTCTTTTGATACTAAATGTAACAACTGCATAGTAGTGACAGCATAGACATCCCGCCTTAACATGGTCGTGAGGTTTGGGCCCGACAGGTACCACCAGTTTCTCTGCAGACACGTGGTCCCCACCTTGGGGTCTACCCACATTCTCGAACGGGTCATCTGATGAATGATAGTCCCCACAGGCCGACACATGTCCTTTCTAGTGTGCTGTATCCTCACTCACACACACCCTGAAATATTTCGAGAAGGTCACCCATCCTGATCACTACTCCCGGCCAAACATGGTTAACTGTGGAGTTCTAATCAGGTAGGCTCTCGAAAAGGAAGGTGCACCTTGTTGACATGAGTCGTATCATTTAGGCATGTAACCCTTTATAATTTTGGGGTGTTACATTCACCCGCCTTAGAGCACAACATCTTCGTTGTGGGCCCTATATCTCAACCAGGCAGTGCGCTGCACTTAAGGATGGGTACCACCTATGATACCAAATGTAACTACTAGGCCCCGTTGACATCATGGGCACCCCACCTTAACATTGACATCTAGTCCTGGCCCACCAGGTACCACCGGTTTCCCCACAGACCCGTCCATTCGGGAACACGGGTGGACCCCAAGGTGGGGACCATGTGTTTGCGGGGAAACTGGTGGTACCTGGCAGGCCCAAACCCGATGACCTTGCTATGGTGGGGTTTCTATCCTATCATAGGGTCCTAGTTGTAAGATTTCATATCAGAGGACATATACAGTCTGTAAAACTTCCAAGAAGGTCACCCATCCTGATCATTAGTCTAGGCCAAGCATGCTTAACTGTGGAGTTCTAATCAGGTAGTCTCTTGAAAAATAAGGTGCACCTTGTTGACATGAGTCATATCATTTAGTCATTTAACCCTTTATCATTTTAGGGTGATACATTCACCCACCATTTTTAGAGCACAACATCCTTGTTGTGGGCCCTAAATCTCAACCCAGGTAGTGTGCCGCACTTAAGGATGTGTACCACCTCTGATACCAATTTAACAACTGGGCCCTGATGACAGCACAGACACCCATCCATAACATAGACATCGAGTCCTGACCTTCCAGGTACTACTCTTGGGCATGCATACTTAACTGTGGAGTTCTACTCAGGTAGGCTCCCGAAATGGAAGGTGCACCATATTGACATGAGTCGTATCAATTATTCATTTAACCCTTTATCATTTTGGGGTGTTACATTCACCCCCCCTTTTGGAGCACAAAATCGTCATTGTGGGCCCTATATCTCAACCTAGGTAGTGCGCTACACTTAAGGATGTGTAACACCTCTAATACCAAATGTAACAACTAGGCCCCGGTGACAGCACAAACGCCCCGCATTAACATGGCCATCGAGTCCTGGCCTACAAGGTACCACTGGTTGAACCGTAGACCCATGGTCCCCATTATGGGGCCCTCCCACGTACCCGAACGAGTCATATGAATAATTAATGACCCCACATGACAACCCACGTACTTTACAGTGTGTTTTTCCTCACTTACACACACCCTGATAAACTTATCAGAAGGTCACCCATCCTAATCACTACTCTAGGAAAAGAACACTTAACTGGGGAGTTATAATCAGGTAGGCTCCCAAAAATGAAGGTGCACCATATTTACATGAGTCGTATCATTTAGTCATCTAACCCTTTATCATTTGGGGTTGTTACATTCACCCCCCATTAGAGAACAACTTCCTCATTGTGGGAGCTATATCTCAACCTAGGCAGTGAGGTGCACATAAGGCCGGGTACCACCTCAGATAACAAATGTATCAACTAGGCCTCAGGGACAAAACATACACCCCTCCATAACATGTTTGTTGAGTCCTAGCCCACTAGGTACCACTATGTACCACCAGTTTCCCCGCAGACCCGTGGTACCCACCTTGGGTCCCACCCATGTGACAGAACGTGTCATCTGAAAAATGACAGTCCCCACAGGCCAACCCATGTCCTTTATGATGTGCATTTTCCTCACTCACACAAACCCTGGGAAACATTTTAGAAGGTCACACATCTTGAACACTACTCCAGGACAAGCACACTTAACTGTGGAGTTCTAATCAGGTAGGCTCACAAAAAGAAAGGTGCACCTTCTTTACATGGGTTGTATCATTTAGTCATGTATCCCTTTATCATTTGGGGGCGTTACATTCAACCCTCCATTAGAGAACAAATTCCTCATTGTGGGACCTACATCTCAACTTAAGTATTGCACTGCACTTAAGGCTGGTTACCACCTCTGATACCAAATGTTACAACTAGGCCCCGATGATAGCACAAACACCCAACCTTAACATGTTCATTGAGTCCTGGAACTCCATGTTCGACTAGGTACCACCAGTTGTCTCGCAAATATGTGGTCCCCACTCTGGGGTTCACCCAGGTTCCCAAATGGGTCATCAGACTAATGATAGTCCCCACATGAAAACACATGTCCTTTCTACTGTGCTTTCTCCTCACTCACACACACCCTGGGAATCATCCTAGAAGGTTACCAATCCTGATCACTACTCTAGGCCAACCATGCTTAACTGTGGAGTTCTAATCAGGTAGGATATTGAAAAAGATGGTTCAACTTGGTGAAATTAGTCGTATCGTTTAGTCATGTAACCCTTTATGATTTAGGGGTTACCAAAATTCTAGGAATTTCTTCTATACTAATCCTCAAGTCTATATTAGGGTAATGCACTCTAATCAGAGTTTATCTAAATATTATTTCCATGGTTTTTACTAAACATCATCTGATACCAACTGTAATGCCCTAACCCAAGTTACCTAGAGTTGGAGCATTATTTTAATACATTAGCATGATAAAAGGAATCATGTCTCGAAATACTGATAAGTTTAGCAGTCTTGGAAAATAAATTACATACCTGAGCATTACATTACACATTCAAACATAAAACACAACATAAATAATCCATTTTTAATGCCATTATTCCCCATGATTAACCCTACATATTGAACATAATACAATTCTTGGAATCCTGGGAAAAATAAAACATAATAAAGGGGCGAGCTCAGATGCTCAGTAAGGATAACAATTAGCAAAAACTATCATAAATAAGCATAAAAATTTAAGGCAATGTATAAAACTAAAAAAAAGTATTTTAAAAATAAAATTATGAATACTATGGAAAAGATAAATAAAATAATTCCATTTATATATTCAATGGATATTCTAGTAGTCAAAAAATCACATGTAATATCAATAGATAATTTCATAATGAGGGATTTCATAACGCCAGACATTATAACCACATATTTAAGGCCTCGTTCCAAGACTACAAATAATATTTTGTCAAGGCCCTGTGCCAAGACAATAGTTTGTCTCTTGAGGCCTATTAATGCATTGAGGATTTATAATAGGATACACCTGTCACTTACTAAGTCTAATGAATTCCTCATATTAAAATGTTGAAACAAATCATAAACATTCATATTAAAACTACCATACAAAATGTCAATAATTTAACCATAAATCATGAATGGAATAAAAATAGCACATTCACAGTCAATCATATCTTAAATCATTCAATACAATATTGAAGATTATATTTATAATAAATCAACCTCAATAAGGAATAATATTCAAAAAGAAGTTTACATAGTTGAAAATGATTAGTAAAAATCTTTGAGAGAAATATCCATTTTTCATGAAAAAATTTAAAAGTCATAGAATTTATAAAGGCAGACATTTAGAAGACATTTTGGAATCAAAGTGTCTGATACCCCTTTAAAACTTTTGAATTAATTATAATTTTAAAACATTGACATCCATATAAATAAATATCTTAAAAACCATTTTGAAAACATGGACATGAATTAGAATGATTTAGAAGGATAAATATTTAAACTGTTATAATGATATTTTAGTTGAAGTGTCCGTTAAAATTAATCCTTTTTAAAAAGCCTTTATCTAACATGTACATGTATAATAAATATGTCCTAGTAAATACTTAAACATAAACAGTCTCGAATAATAATGAGATTTTTGAATTAACACTTACCTTGTACTTTTCCTTGGTCGAGGGTACGTTAACCTCTTGTATAATAGTTAAATAATTTTTATTAAATTATAATATGACCACATACATAAATATGATATCATATATTATGTTCTAATATTTAAGTTTTAATAATATTTTAGTAGTACCATTGTTTCGGGTGTTAACTGATTCGTTTTCTTTTATATGATTTGTTACGTAAGCCATGTTTGTTATGGATAGGATGTATTTTATTCATATACATAATTATATAATGTTTCTTAATATTATTTTTAAAAATCAAATGAAAATTATTTTTGAATGGTTATTATGGGGAATGAATCTCATCACGTTCATAGAGACAGTAATCCATACGTACGCACCAAAGCTACATCCATTTCATTTTTTTATTTTAAAAGGAAATAAGATGAAATGATACATAGGTATATTATTATTCTAGTATAATATAATATTTTATATATGTTACATAAGTTTATTAACACTGTCCTTTATATGTTCCATGTATGGTATGGAGGAGTCATATCACATTGAAGGGGCAGTAGTCCGCACTTCCTCAAATGAAATTATCATATATATACAAAATAAAAGAATAAAAATGTTCTATAAAATAGAATTATAGAATATTATAGAAAAAATAAATATCATAAATATCATATATAATTATAGTTCCATTATAATGGCCACTATAAGAGGTGGCAGTAGAAGATTGAACAATTATCATTTCGTGAGGTAGTAGTTCACCGTAAAATAAAAATTATGTTCTATACCCATTAGATGGAGGTATGTGTAAGTTTAGTTCAAAAAATGATCATAAAAACAACCTAGTATATTGAGGATATATTTTTTGTTATAAAATAAATGAATAAAAAGTGTTTAGGGGGTTGTAGAAGCAAAATAAAAGAAAAGAACTTAAGATAAGATGTTACCTTTAAATCAGGTAACTCCCTTTGGTTTTAACCAAAAGGATTCCTTGAAGTGACTTATGCCTAAGTTAAGGCTTCTAGGAGGAATAGTGGGATATAGGGAGACTAATTTGACAGAGGTTGGACAATCCAAGTGGCTTGAGAGGTGTGAGAAATGGGTTAGAGGTGATGGATTTTTATAAGGGGGAGGAGGGACTCTTTAAGAAAGTTTGAAAATATTATTCTATTATATAATGATTTTAGGATTCTAAAGGACCAAAAATCATTAAAGTAGAATATAAAATGACTCATGTTCAAAATAAAATCATCCAATAAAAATTGGACATGTTTTTGAATTTGTTTAAAATTTTAAAATCTAAATTATTTAAATCATTCATTAATGAGGTAAAAACTGTATCATTATTATATCATATATAATATTATTTATTTGTTGTCTAAAAATTATTAAAAAAACCATGATGTAGGAAATAGTTTTATATTTAAAATTAATATTTATAGTTGAAAAGATTGATTATATAACCCCTTTTATGAATTGTTTTACTAAAAGATATATGTTTTTTTTCATTTCTGTCTTTACTTTAAATTAATTAATATAAAGTGGCATTATCACGCCCAAGTGGCTCCATGTGGTCCCAAAATCATTCCACGTATGACCCTGGTTGGAAATGTATCAATAAATAAGACTAAAACACATGTTAGGGTAATTTAATAATATTATAATGATATATGTTTACCCTTATTTACCCAATTTACCCTTTAACCATGGTAAATAAAATATTTAATGAAGTAAATATTCAAAATATATAAAAATAAAAGTTAATTATTAATACAATTTGGAAATCCTGATTTCAAATATTCAATACATTTTTTAAAATTAAAAACACATAAGTGACTAGAATTAATTTAAAATTAATTTATTGTTGTCAAAACAAAATGCCTGTTTTTAAGAAATAATAACTATCAAAAGATTGGCACTTGTTTATATCCATTTTAAATGTGAAATTACATAAAATGACATAGATTATGTTAAATGATAAAAATATAATCTAATTATACTTTAAAACCACTCAAATTTATAATTTAACACAATAAATTATTTCTATTAAAAAACTTGTTTTCAATTAAAATTTAGTATTTTTCACTATTCATCAAAATATGAATGTTTTTAGAAAAGTACAAAAAATTTATACAAAATAAATTTTTATATCCTGCTTCTAAATAATTATTTAATTTCATTAAATTGAACATATAAAAGTGTCAAATGTTGGTTCTAAAAATGGTTCTCCATTAAAAGGTGGTAAAATTGCATTTTTGGAAAAATACTTCTTTTATCTAAAAAAATGAATTTAGTATTATATTATGTCAAAAAAATAATAATATGTTTTCTAAAATTATATGGATATATAAAATTTAAAATTATTTAATTCTATTCATAACCGCTTTTTGAACAGCTAGTTTCGTAAGTTGTGGTGTGCTCGAACTCGGTGTTGCATGTAGCGTAACTTATTGAATTACTATGAAGAGATAACGTACTATGAAATATTGGGGTGATACCATTTATTTTTCTTGTGCATTATAACTTTCATAAATGAAATAGAAAAGAATCGAGTGTGACCCTTCTGCAATCTTCATGGTCATAAATTTGTCTGACACACTGTGGAGATCGACTTTGAGGGGATCTTTCCAAAACAACCATATATGAGAGTTGGAAGGCTCCCCATACATGAAGCTGCATACTCATAGCCTCTAATAAAACTCCTTAATTTTACTAGACATCAACTTAGTTTCTAGGATCGCAACCATAGAGACAAAATTGTTGCATAATTCTTTTTCTATGAAATTAGATTTTGCCTAAGCCCCAAGACCATGGGCATTCCATATTAAGATCTTAAACATTTGAAATTGCGTGTCTGGATTTGGCCCTAGACTCTTGAACCTTGACATGAAGAAATGAAATTATGGAGGAACTCACTTCCATTCTGAATTGAGACTGGGTACGCATACAACTCTACAACTTCTGGCAAACACCCACAGGAGAGTGGAAACCAGTGGCCGATGCCCTACGGATGATCTTTGTAGAGATAAAGTTCTGAGTGCTCATCTCTATCTACTAAATTCCCAGTGATTCTGTTGGAGATAATGGTGGGGAACACAAACCCAAAGTTTGCAATTGGGGAGGAAAATACACTATTGGTAGAGAAGAGAGCTACCTTGGTGGGGAAACGCCCTCAATACCATCATCGATTGATTCTAACAATTGAATCTCCTAAATGTAGGTGCATAAGGTAACCCAAGGGTCAAAAGGGAAAGACCAGAGCTTCTAATTAATGATAGGAAATATCCCTGCAGAATGGAAACCTCCATCACTGAGTAGAGACAGATCTGCACCCCTACCTTTTTTGAAAAACACAATATCACTCATGAGTAAAAATTTACCTTCTTAACATGAATGGTTCTTTGATTAGGAAGCCTCAGACAATGACACACCCAAAAAATTTTTGAGGAGAACCAAGTCATGGCTGAGAGGTTCATTCCCTTCGAAACATAAAGGACTCTTGGATGAGGAAGCCTCACAAATCATCCCCAGGAAAGCCCAACTTTTTCCCTTATCATAAACCTCTGCACCAATAGAGGAATTCGAGCCAAATGACCCAGTAGAAGGCCTTGGGAATTATAGAGACCTAGAGTCCCTCATCCAAGCTTTATGACAGACCTACAACGAATGAACTGAAATATGACAGAATGAACAAAACTTGGGAAATGTATGGTAAATTAGAGGTTGATGAAGATTCGCCATCCCTTAAATACGAATGAACAAATAATATTGTAGTGGTTGAGAAATATCACTCTCGACACAAATCCTCACAAATAAATCCATAGAATGTCTAGTCATCCTATCATCCGCACACATGAATGATCCTAATGAATACCCAATCACCCTCAGGAAGGACTCGTTCATAAGGGGGAGAGAAAGCCCCAACATCAAGATCCAGACCGCCACCTCAGAACATTCCTTACTGAGATGGGAATCCATCAACAAGCGATAAAGAGAAAATCCCCATCAACCCCCACTCTGTGGACAGTTGCTCCTATATTTCAAAAAATACACCCTAGAAGATAGAACGATGAAAAAAGAATTTTGATCAAAAATCAATACTGAAGATGGAAGATCCAAGCCCCAACGACGAACATTATCCTAAAAAACTAAAATGGGAGGCTTATTGGAAATGAAAAACACAACCAAGGTCCATTGAAGATCCTTAGACACCACCATGAAAGACTCCCCGGAAACATCCATCATGGTACACCCATCCTCTGAGAAGGAAGACGCAGTCAGAGAGACCGCCATCAAACAAACAAGATCCTCACCCATCCTCAGGGGAATATGTAGAAAAAAATCCTTGAAAAAGGGGTGAGGGTGCCGAGCCAAATCACCATGAGACACCAGAGAGCTAGTCAAGGGGATGCCATTAGAGAGCACCTGAGTAACAGGCGGGACTAGGGAATTTGAAAACATTATGGGTCTCATCCTACACTATTCTTGTTGTTCATTTATAGTATACCCAATATCAATTTTTGAAATAGTGAGAATGGGATAATTTTTATACTTTCCCCAATATCACAAAGGAAATTAAATATATAGTTATTCCTTAAGGTGTAGGGGAGGACAATAGCCATGAATTTTTATGTTTTTGTGGAATTTTATTTTAAATTATAATACTAGACTCTTAAATGAGGTTGTAAGTGGAAACATGTTATAAATATTTCTTATTTTAAAATTTTTTTCTAAGTGATTTTTGATATAACGTAATATTAATTATGTCTTTTATGAAAGAAATATTCACTTGTATCATGGTTAAAATCCTAAGGAACTAGAGTGGTTCATTTTTTTTATTTATGAGTCTCATTTTTTTTCTAAAAAAATATGGGTGGGGCATAGTTCATAAGAATAAAAGACATTTCCACCATTTCTTATAAATATTATACTTCCCTTCATTATTATTTTCAAGTATTTTTATAATTTGTTTTCAAGTGGAAAATTTATATTTTATTCATTTTCAAAATTTCTTCCATTATTTCCATATTTAGTTTTATGTAGTTTTTAACATCCAAATTAACCTAGTTTTCTAGTTTGTGCTATCCTTAAGTCATTTCTAGATTCTATTTCAGTTTTAAATAACTTTTTATAAGAGAAACCTTGAATTTTTTCATCGGGTTAAATTATTTTGTTCTTAAATGTTTCTATTTTTCCTTATGACCTAACTCTCTATCCATTTTACTAAATTGAGTTTGAAGATTGGCAATTTTAGTTTTATTTTTCTACTATTGAGATTCTATCCTAATCATCATTTGATCCATCATAGTAATATTTTTTCTCTCAAAATACCCTTAAGAATTAAAATATTCACCCCTTTATTTGTTTTGAAATTGCAGTTTGGTCTATTGAGAGAAACTGGGTGGAACTTTTCTTATCGTTCCTTGTTCTTTACAAGATTGTTTTGGATGATTTCTAAAACTAGAGTTAGAGTTATTTTAAAATATCACAAAACAAATTAAAACTAGGACCATATCTCACAAAATAACATTTTCTTGATATTAAGATAGGATATGAATGTTGGGGAAAAAATTATTATTGTGTCCAAACATTACACACTTAACAAACTACTCTCAATGTTTCTAGTTCTGATTTTGATATGTCTCTTGATTGGACCTTTATTTGTATTTTTCATTCATTAATGATTGATAATTCTATTGATTTCATCCATTTGATCATTCATTTAAATGCCAAAACTAGTGTTATTTCCACCTATATTCACTCTCATTATTCTATAATTCTTGTGTTGTAAGTTAGGAGAATTGTTTTTGTAAAACTGCCATAGATATTTACTAGTTTTATCATTTAAATTCCCACCAACTAATTGATACACTAAATTTGGACATGAAGAGGAAAATAAATTATAGAAAGTATCCATAAGGACATGGTAAGAGATCTAATGATGAGGGAACTACATAATAATATCCATAAATCTATCATAAAACTCATGGATTTATTCTTCATCCACTTGATAAAACTAGTGATCAAATTCCAAATTTCTCCATTTAATTTCCTTGGGTAAAATTTAATGATAGATATATTATAAAAATGTTCCCATGTTTTGAAAATGATACCATATAGACTTAAAATTTTTTTTATATAATTCAATTTTAAGAAAAAGGAAAAAACTCTCATCCTATGTTCTTCCTCAGTATGGAATTTCAATGGAAATTACCACACTATGTTGTAGAAGCCCATAATTAAATCTAGAAAATAATCATTAGACAAACCATTACATGTGGGAATAAAGGATATGTACAACTACTTCAGCTCATAGTTTCATACTCTAGGAGACAATATAATATGATAAGGGATGCATGAGACTTGAGGAATTTGATAGTATCCCATAATAGGCCTTCCTAAGTTATCTTGAATTATCTTTGGTTGAAGATTCTCTTAATTTCTAGTAATAATCCCTGATCTCATATTTTTTCAATTATGATTTGTTTTTATTATTCATGGAAATAAAATGTTTATTTATTTTAGAAATATGCGACTCAAACCTATGATATTCCTTGGTTTATTTCTGTAAAGAACACACATATATGTAATTAATTGATTCTAAATAATAATTTTCAGATAATTTTAATGTTTTTTAATTTTTTTAATTTTTTATGTTTTAAAACATAATCCCATGAAGCCTTACATATTAATGGAACATGAAACATGACATGTATTTTATTTAACGTGTGAAAATTTGATTTTTCATTACTCATATTAACTACTATATAATAAAGAGTAGGGTGTTGAACCCATAGGTAAGGTAAAATAATTGTGTGAAACCAATATTTGAAAAACCTAAAAGAAAATAGTTTTGGAATATTTTTTGGGTTTATTTAGAAATAAAAATAATGTGTTTATTCAGAAGTTGAAAACAAATTAAGGATTCATGAATAAAATAACATCTTAAAGTAATAGTAAAGATGATCTGAGCGATTTCAGTTGATTGTTCTAAAAATATATTTCTTCATACATTGTAAAATTAATTGCATGTTAATATTCTAATTGATTATATTAATCTGGATCTCTAAATTTTTAATCATTTGGAAGGATGATTCTTGCCTTTTTCCACTTCTAATGTCATCTAAATCCATACAAATTGAAGAAAAAATCCATCAAAATTAATCTCATTGAATTTTTCTGGTGATAAAAAAGAAACATTTCTAGAAGAGAAAAAATTTTAAAAATAAAGAAGATAAAATGAATATTTTATATAATGAGAACCATTACCATTAGTTCCCCAATCAAAAATCCATTCAATCATTATTCTAAAAAATATATAAATATTAATAGATTTTCTTCATATAAAAGAAAAGAAGAAGAAAGAATCAATAAATTTTTCCAATTCTTATGTTATCCTTTACTACTCACAACTTATATCTATTCACACCCAGATCTTCAATAGTTTCTATAATATAAATCCTCTAATAATAAGTGTCTCTCCTCATGCATGAGTTATAATTTATTTTTATTCTTTCTTAGATCAGTGATAGACCATGTGCACCAACTAAACTCAATGATCACTTAATCACCAGACATATATCACTAATCATCTTTCTTTATTACCTATACATGATTTATGGAAAACCTTCAAAACATAATTTAACAAATAACATGCAATCATATTTAATTTCAAGAAAAATGGATCTAGATATACCAATTTCTTTATTCACTCTTGTAACATCTCCAAAAAATTGATAAGATTCAAATGAGCTCCAGGGATCTAGAAAAAATGAGTCATAACATCTTTCTAAAACCAATATCTAGTTGAATGAAGACCTTAATATAAGTCAGAACCATGTCATTATCCAAATGTGACACCAACATGAAGAAAACTAAAATATCAATGTATTATTTTTTACATAGTGTAATCACAATGTTCATTCGATAATCAAAGTAAAATTCTGAACCAACTTCACTCGATTATTAATACAAATTTATTTTAGTCACCCAAATCAAACCCCTATGTCATTACAAACAAACCCACTTCAAATGTCCATAAAATATTTCTGTGAAAACAATAAACTATCTTCAATCAGAAATTTAATAGAACAACTTCTATGTATAATTATTTATCTACAATTCTGTTTAATCATAGAACATGATAGACCCCAAACTTATTCAAATAAAACCTAAATCAACAAAAACTATTCACCATGATACCTTAATTTATATCATAGTTTCATCCACATATCACCAAATTAGATTTATCGATATTGGACCAAAAAATTACAGTTGATATTAGTATTATCTAACATATCATTTTTAGAAATATCATAGCTCGATTCCATACTATAGGCTCAAATATTCTTCCATTCAAGATTAAAAATAGTGGTGTTGATTTCAATATAACACTACACTGAGTTCTTAAATCCTTTATTTTCCATATCATGGTTATAGTTCAACCAAATTTCAATGATCTTCAAATTTTTTTTGTGTCGAATGATGAACCTTCAGCTTCAATGAGATTGACCTCAGATTTTACCCAATCTTTAAAGGATAGATTATGGTCAAGGTTGACAGAAACTTCTCTTCACATGATCATGATGTACCTTTTTATCCTGGACCAGATCAATATTAGACTAGTATTCACCCTAGGTACCTTATTTAACTAATTTTCAACAAGAATATATTATTTTCATGCCAGTATTTTCATGAATCAACTAACAAATCAATCTAAGCCTTATTCAATTTACCTTGTCAATACTAACATCAAACCATCTTGATGCCATACTCAAACATTCTTGAGAATTAATTATTCTTAATGGCTCCAAAACCCCAATTTCCTCTCTTTAGATTCAGTTCAAGATCATCTCATCTCCTCTTTATTTCAATCAGTTTAAAAAAATATCCTTCTACCTAATGAAATCCAGGGATGACCTTTGAGAATTTTCCCATAGTCTATGTTGTAAAAAATTGTGGTTCTGGATTCAACTACTTCAACCACATAAACATGACAAGACATGGCTAGGATTTTGTTGAGAACTTACCGTAGAAGGATCCATTTACATTAACTCCCAACTACATTCATGGTAGTTTCACCATTAAATCTTAGTTGGTAAATTAACCATAACCAACTCTTGAGGAAAATCAATGTGTTAACTTCATCCCCATTGAAAGTTGGTCGAATTGTGGTATATTATCTTCTCAACATTCATGATCACATAAGTGATCATGAATGATCCATATAGTATGTATCTATCCCTAAGAAATGATCATTCAAGTGAATGTGTCTCTTATTCATGTGTTAAGTAAAACATTTATGCAGTCAGTTTATTTTTGGGGTGTAGTCACTTTTCCCCTTGCACAAATACTTGGAAATTGAAGGTATGATAACTAGTATTCATTTTATTTAGTAACTAAGATTATTTATAATAACTCCAAGACTATTAATAATTAAATATGCATCAAATCTTATGGTACATAGAAAATTGGGGTGTATTCAGTGTACCTACTGCACAAAATTTACATAAATTCACTACAAAGAACAATTAATCTATTGAACACCAAAAAAACATTATAACAATAATAAAAAGAGATCTTATTTCAATTATTGAAATAGAAAATTAAATATTTGAGCATTAAAAACATATTTTAGAATTAAATAACTTTTCAAAAACCAAAAAATATATGTGGAATCACGTAATGAAATATAACCACAACACATTCCATAGAAAAAGCCAATGAATACAATATCTTCTATTAATAGAATCATAGATCCCATGGTGAAACACATAATCAAAATGGTGAGATAATTCAAATAGAATGATGAGGATGATGATATTAAATATTATCATCACATAAGTTAGCATGCATGCACAATGTAACATGTTGTTACCACTTTATGGTACCACTTTATTTTTTTCCTTGATCGCCTTTTGTGTCGGTATGATTCCAAGTCTTTTTTTTGAAATTTTTTATGTTTCCTATAGTGAGATGCACTATAGTGAGAGGGGATATATTGCAGAGAACATGGATGAAGTGTGAGAGATATAAATACAATATAACCAGTTTTGGTGGTGGCTAGGCTATAACTAGGAGAATTCTCAAGGTTATTCCAATTTAGGAATCACTACTGTGTAGGGAGTCAACAACACCATGGATCCTTATTATGGAGTTTTTCTATGATTATTCCATTTTTATGGTGTATGTGGCATGATTTTTGGGATAAAATGTAGCCTTACAATTCTTAAAGTGGATTTGAGTGTAGTTGTCATTGTTGATTCAAGTGGCAAGTTGGATGGGGGCAGATACATCATAGTCTCTTGAATTAAACCATGTTCTAGGTTATTATCACAACTTCTACACCATACCCATGGGGTTGAGAGAGGGTATATAATGTGGTATTTTAGTATTTACAATATGTAAACTCCCAAACCTTGTTATTCTTCCAATTTCCACCCATTAAACTTCATTCTATTCCCTTGGATTTTTGAGGCTCTCTAGAGAGTATTTGGAACCCTTCAACCCTTTCCTCTTGGATTGAAGTGCCCGTGGTAAAAATTGATATCCCTTTGGCAAGTGTATCTATCATTGATATGGAATCCATTTCTTGTATATTCTCACCATTTTTAGATAGTGATGAATCCTCATCTTTTTGATGGATTTGGTCATTTTATTGATGAATTGTGATTCTAGGAAATCCAATTTGATCTTAAATTCCCCCAATTCTCCCCTGGAGATTCTCATTTTGGGTGATTGGTTATTTGGTCATGTTATTAAAGGCTGATGATTCCATAAGGATTTTTTATTCTTATTATTCCTTGATTTCTTACTTATTTGAAATGAGTATTCAACTAATTTATGACCCTTGATTTTATTATTTTAGAAAGTCATGGAATTATAAAATAGAGCCATTTTTCAAAAGCTTTGATGAACATAATTAATTAGGATAAAAATATGTCTTTAATTTCTAAATTATTTGATTAAATGATTTTATGATTTATCTTTGAGAAAATATCTTTAAATGGAATATTATTTCAAAAGTCGTGAAATTGATGAAAAACCCTACATGGTTTTGAAATTCAAAAGCTATGCTGAAACATGAAAAAAATGCAATTGAATTGTGAATTATGAATTAATTTGAAATGAATTATTTTCTCATGATTGTTTGATTGATTGAAACACAAGTGATATTAGGTAATTAATGGTCGAATAAGACAAGCATACTAGTACTCTAACTCCCTAGTAATGGATTGATGATGAAAACTCTAACAAAAATCCAATTTGGCATGATTTTATCTGATGGGGTATACGTCCCATTGGCATGAGTTGAGGGATGTGTGCACACTTGAGAAGTAATCACTTATTGAGAAGTGTGTGGATCATCGAACCAAAAAATAGATTACCTCAGGAATTATTAACTGGTGATATGAAATATGCTAACTTTATGACCACATTTCTATGGTTATAGAAGTATTTTTTTTCATTCCTTCCAATTTTATTGAAATTTTCATTTAATTTAGTTTTGAAATATTTTAAATCTACTGATTTGAATTCATGTTTTGATTATAATTTGTAAAATGGTTTTACATGCCTTAATTATTATTAAAATTAATGTATATACAGTTTATTTGTTATAGAATTACTCAGGGAACACTTGGTGAGACCTTATTGAGTGATTTTTTCTCACACTCATCCTTTGGATCTGGGAATTTTTAGAATTTTTCATGCTTGGTCCAGAAAAAGGGAATTACCAACTTGGTGGTTGAGGGTGTGCTTGAACATGGGGCTTGGGTAATGATCGTGTCAAGTAGAGATGTGGTCCACTCATCATATAGAGTTTCCAAATTATTTTATGGATGTTGTGATGTATTTTAAAGTATGTATCACTTCGATATTTATCTATCTTCTTGCGGTACTTTTCTTCTTGAGGATTGTTTAGCATACCAAATATTCATTGTTTATATTCTACTATTATGTACTTGTTGTATGATATTAGGGTGAAATATTTCCCTCAAACCATTGAATGATTCCTTGGTGCTAGTCACCAACCTGTTGGGATTAAAAACTCCCTTAAAGCTATGCTAGGATAAGATTAGGTATCAGTGTACCAAGGTATTTGTGTTGGTTCATGAAAATGGGGTATCAGAGGTTGGTTGAATATCTTTCCTTGATTTAGAAATGCGGTTTATGATTTCAAGGTAGATAAGAAGTAGTATTTTTGGGACGTAATAGGTATTAATGAGCGGGTGTCTAGTCATATCTCAATATAGTGAGCCTCAACTCACCTGGGTGTTTTTGAAAAGTGTCTTTGAGGAATAATTTTTTCTGATTATAGTATTTTATGAGTTTTAACTTAGTGATTTGATATCCCAATATATATTGATTGATCTGATGATATGAGTATATTTGATGATGTTTTAAGGTTTATGATTACGTTATATAGAACCATTCCCCAATGAAGATGTCTGAACAGAACTCAGAAGGGAGATATTGATGAACCCTGGTAATTGAACCCTCCAATTGATTAAAACCATATTGTGATAGTAGTTCATGATGTATAAGATCTTGGATAGAAATCTACAAAAATTCCTTTTTAGTCTTCGGTACTGGATCCTCAAAGGGATAAATCTAAAGATCATGATCAAGAGTTTTTTTAATCTAAATCCACCAGCTTTATAAGTCTAAAATAATCCTCAAGAGGAAGAGGATTGGTTGAAAACTGTTGAGATCCTATTTGAGTTCTTTGAAACACATGATTTTATAAAGATTAAGTGTGTTACCTTTATTATTGAAGGGCCAATTAGGAGGAAATGAGATTTTATGGTTACTAAAAAGGGAATGAAGTATTGGAGTAGAATGAATTAAAGATATTTATTGGAATAGTTCTATCAAAATTCGATGGTTTTGGTAATGTTCATGGAGTTTCTTATCCCTAAAAAATGTATACAGTACCACGAATCAATATAAAAAACTATTTGCCGAAATTATTCAATTTTATACTGAAGTATTAATTAAGGAGAAGCTGAAGGACAATGTATTTGATATGGGTCTTCAATATTATATTTGATACCATGATTTCATTATGAAGATCACTTCTTATGCAGATATACTGGATAGATAATTGACAGATGAGGTTGATATGGAAGAAATGTTAGGGTTGATGGGAGTTCCCCTTGATCCAAGTGGAAGTTCTATTTTTTCCATTAAAGGAAGGAAAACATTTGATCAGTCTCGTGGTGGATCATGATAATGAGAATCATCCATACCTTATGTTATATAAGTAATAATCCCTTTTACTTGCTTCTATTGTGGAAATTTTGGGCATTCAAAACAAATTTTTACTAAGGAACAAATAACCTATAGCTCAGGATATTGATCAGGAAACATACAAAAGTTATTTCATTTATTCTACTCCATAAACATTGTAATAATATCATAATCACCTAAAAGTAATACATTTCAATCAGTATTTTGAATAACTAAGATGTTCCATCTATATGAATCTATAATTAATCTTCTTCACGCAATGCAAGTGTATTCATAGGAAGCTGATGCGGGTAAAATGAATGTGAGAGGTACCACCACTATAACTTCTTATTTAGTGACTCATTAATTTGATACAAGTGAATCTTACTCATTCATATCAAAATGTGTTATTAATATTTTGAATATTCATGTGAAAATTATGTCTTAGGTGATTGATATTGCTACACTACCTAGAATGAAGAGAGGGTAGGATCTATGATGCCCTTATTATTCCTAATATTTATCTGAGATCAAGATCTTCATGTATTTTTTGTTCTTCAACATACAAACTCTTTATGTCATTATTGGGATAGATTGGATGATTTCCCATAAATCTCAAATTTATTTCTATCTTCAGTGGTATCCTTTACTTCCCCAATCAGGCTATGCCTTGTATTTCAAGGAGAATTGGAACTCATGTATCACTGATCTAGAACACCTTTTCCAAAGTTGGTATGGGTAATCTATAAGTTTTATTTTAATCTAGAGTGAGAACCCTAAAGCCGTAATATTCTTCCCGTGGCTTTCAAGTTTCCCAACATGTTTCTATCTTACTTTTCATATTTTTCATTGTTATGGGAAGTGAAATTTTCTGTGGATTTTATATCGAGTACCAATACAATATCCATTACATATTACCATATCAAATCATATAAAGTAATATAGTTGAACAACCATTTTTATTAATTGTTGGATAAAGGATTTATATTACTGATCATGTGACATTGGGTGGTGCATGTTTTTTTGTAGAGAAAGCTAAGGAGACACTTTTCCTTTGTGTGGATGATAAAAAACTCAATAAAGTTGTGATAAATAAGAAGTATAAATTTCCATGTATTGAAGTTATATTTGACTAGTTGAAAGGGGTTAAGTGGATCTCAGGGATTGATATTTGGTCTTGTTATCACTAGTTGAGAATTAAAGAATCTTCCATCCCAATGTCCGCCTTCCAGAGTTGGTATAATGATTATGAGTATCCTATAGTTCAATTTGGTTTAACCAATTATCTTACATGTTTTATGGGTATGATAAATTGGATACTCCTTGAGAACCTCAAATCATTATTGGTGGTATTTTTGGATGACATCTTGGTTTAATCTGTGACTGAGGAAGACCATGTGTATCATCTAAGAGCAGTTCTAAAAATTTGACAAATCACCAATTTTATGCTAAGATATTGAAATACAGTTTCTGGATATATGAATTGAAGTTCTTGGGACACATGGTCTTAAAACAAGGTATCTTAGTTGATTCTGATAAGGAATAAGCTATGATGACATCAGAACAAACGCATAATGTTTTCAAAATTTGGAGATTATTTGGATTAGTGGGGTATTATCTCAGATTGATCAATGATTTATCACATTCAAACTCTATGATTACCATTATCACTTGAAAAGGATTGAAGTTATTGTAGAATTTGAAATGTTAGAGTTCTTTTTAACAGTTGAAATGTATTTTGACTTCTATTCTAGTGTTGAATCTTCTAGAGGCTGGGCAGAGATACGTTGTCTTTTGTGATGCATCAAGTGTAGGCTTGGGTTGTGTTATCATATAGAGTTATCACATGATGGCCTATGGTTACTGAAATATTAGACCACATGAGAAGCAATAACCTAATAATGATCTTAAACTCATATTCATGATTCATTCTATTAAGAGTTGATGGAATTAACATTTCAAGTAAAGCCTTACCATCTATTATCACCCCAAAATCTTGAGTTATATATCCATATAAAAATATTTGAATCTTCGATAGAGGTGTTGGGTGGAGTACCTAAAATATTTTTTTGACGTTTCCTAAAACCCTGGGAGTTATATTTTCATTATTTATGCATTCATAAGGAATATTATGACATAGGATGTGAAATAATCATTGAAAGAGTGTGATATAAAGTCTCTCTTTGATCATATACATTTGAATGTTTGAGAGGAAGAGGCTGAGATTGTTCTGGAAAGTGTTCAATTAACCTCTTATCTTCTTGAAATTATTCTTAAGAGTAGAAAATTTATGATGTGTTATATAGAATTACAAACTCACTTTATGGGGGGATACCATCTATGAGTGGTCATTCTCTTTTTAGGGTATTTTATGCTTTCAGAACCAATATGTCATAAATTTTCCCTTGATAAAGTCTATGATGGGGGATTTCCATTGTTCCCAATGGGCAGTCCAACCAGGTACTATGGAGATTTACTATGACACGTGACACTAATTCTAGGGGACAAGTATGAGATTAGAGATTTCTAATTTTATTTCTCATTGTTATACGTATCAAAAGATCAGGGCTTAGCACCTCAAGCCTTTAGGATTGATTCAACCCCTTCTTATAATGACTTAGAAGTGGGATGATATTTCTATTGACTATTTAGTTATGTCTCCACATACCTTATGAGGAAAAAATTCAATATGGGTTACAATTGATCACCTAACCAAATTGGATCAATTTTTTTTCCATGTGTGATATAACTAAAGTTAAGGAATTTGGAAACCTGTATGTGCAAGAGTTATTTAGGTTTCATGGAGTTTCATCTATTATAGTCTTCATATAGATCCCTATTTTAATTATTTTTGTAGATAGGCCTTCAAGAGTAAATGGGATATCATGTGAGTTTGATCATGGACTACCATCTATATATAATTGGATAAATACAAAGAGATATACATGTTATTGAGGAATTCTTTGGGATTGTGTTTTTAACTTTGGGGGAGATTGGGATATCCACATGGGACTAGTTGGGTTTTATTATAATAACAACTACTGGTCATCCATAATGATGTAACCAATTTTGTACTTGTATGAAAACCCATATAAGTCTCTATTGTTTTGGGTGAAGATTTTTTAATCTTCTTTGGTTATTATTAGCTTGCTGAAAGAGAGGAAAAAATGATTTAGTTGATTCACCAGAGAATGGTAATGTCACAATGATGGTAAAAATATTATGATCATCGTCACCAACACCCTTTGGAGTTTTTAGTCGGTGAACAATTGTTTTTTATAATCTCACCTCAGTTAGATCACCAATGGATTGTGAAATATGAAAATCTTAAACTAAGATATGTTAAACTATTTGAGGTTGTTGAGCATATTTAAAAGGTATCTTATCATTTGAAATTTAAACCCCATTTTATTTTGATTAATGATGTGTTTCATGTATCGAATATTAGAAAGTATCTTTCTAATCCATCTCATGTTTTGAGCTAAGAGGACTATAATGTTGATGTTGATTTATTTGTTATTGAGAAAGTAGTTTGGATAACTGATTCTATGAAAAATGGTTTTTATGGGATGTTTATACCTTTATTTATATTTCTATGAAAACATTATTCTGATTCATATGACATGTTGGATCGTGAGGCACTAATGAGAGAGTAGTGGTGTCACCTCTTTGACATGAAGTCTTCTTGATTGGATTTATCGGGGAAGAAATAGTTTATGTTGGGGAGGTTGTAACATCACGTTACTTATTTTAGGTAATACTTAAACCTTTTCCTTAATCTCTTGTTGTGTGGGTGTGGTTCCAAGTAACTTTCTAGAGTTTTTGCAAATTTTCTTAGTTTTATAAAGGGAGTTGTGCCATAGTGCGAGGGGTTAAGTCATAGAGAGCAAGGTTGTGGAATGAGATATAAGAATTTAATTTAGCCAGTTTTATTGGTGGAAGAGCTCTGACATGGGCCATTAAGATATTTTATGGAGAATTTTTATTTTTTTCTAATTCAAAAACCATTATGGTGTAGGTATTTTACCGCACTATAGAGTCCATGGATGGAGTTTTTGATGCTTCTAACATTTATTGAGTGGTTTTGGTTTGATGTGTGGGTTGTGACATAGCCTTGCACTAGGTAAAGTAGATTTAGGTGTAGTTTCTCCTATGGACTCGGGAGGCTAGTTGGAATAGGGTGGTTATGACATGGTCTCTTGGACTGTGCTATGGTCTTTTTTATTTTCAAATCTTCTGTGTTATATCCATGGGGGGATTCAGAGAGGTATTTTTGTTTCTTTGGCTATACAATCCTGAAACTCTATTTATTTTTCCGATTTCCTCACCTTCATCATCATTCAACCCCTTGGGATTTTGAGGCTCTCAAGAGAAGATTTAGACCCCTTAAACCTATTTCCTCCCAAATATAAGTTCTAGTGGACGCTATTGATCTCCCTATGATAAGCGTATCTCTCTGTAACCTATAATCCATCACCTATCCTTTTTCTAAGAGTGATTAATCCCCATTTTTGATGGATTTTATCATTATCATGTTGGATTGTTATTCTAGTGATTCATATTTAATATACCTTGAATTTAATTCTCAAATGAAAATCCATATTTTGGAGATTGACCATTTGATATTGTGATTAAAGGTTGGTGATTTTGTAAGGATTTTCCATAATCATGATTCCTTGATTTCTCTGTTATTTGAAAAGTGTTTTCAATTGATTTCAAAAACTTGATTTAATTATTTTATAAATTAATATAATTATGAAGGAAAATCCCTATTCAAAGGACTTGATGAACTTGATTAATTATGATAAAAGTTGAATTGAATTGTGAAATTATTTTATTGAATTATTTGATCATTAATAATTGAGAAAATTTATTTAAATGAAATATGATTTTGAAAGGCATTAAATTGATGAAAACCATGATTTGGTTTTGAAATTGAAAATGCATGTTGAAACTTGAAAAACTGATAAATTGAATTGTGAATGATGAATTGATTTGAAATGAATGATTATACCATGATTTTTTTGATTGATTGAAGAACATGTGAGACTAGGTATTTTATGGGTGAGTAGGTCAATAACACTTAGAAACTAACTCTCTAAAATGGATTGATGATAAAAACTCTAACAACAATATATTTCATCATAATTTAACCTAATTGGGTGTATTTACTATTGGAATCATCCAACGGACACGTACTCACTTGAGTCATGAGTATTGATTGATAAGTGTGAGGATATTTGAACCAAAAGTTAACTGAAGTCAGGTATAATAACATTGTACTGTGATATGTTTTGACTTGATGATTCATGTCTATAGTTATAGAACTATTTTATTCAGTCTGTCCTATTTTATTTAAAGGTTCATTTAAGATGGTTTTGAAATATTTTCCATTTACTGATTTGAAATCATGTTTCTATTGAATGCTGTAAAAAAGTTTCAATTCCATTTTTAAAATTGATGATTATATATTTAATTTAGTATGGAAATATTTATAAAACATCTTGTGAGAACATAATAGGATATTTTTACTCACACCATACCTTTGACTTCAGAAATTTGTATACTTTTCCACACTTGGTCCAGGGAAAGTGAAAGTGCCACTTAGAGGTGGTGGGTGTACTTGGACATGAGACTTAGGTGATGATGGTGATAGGTGTTTCTTTGGTACACTCACCACCCAGAGGTTTTGTGTTTTCATTTTTATAGATGTTGTAATGTATTTTGGATTATGTATCACTTTGTTATATATTTTCCACTAATATTTTATTATTATATGCTCTTAGGGTGAAATCATTCTGTCAAATATTTTGGTGATGCCCTGGTTCTTGTCACCAACCCATGGGTATCAAGAATTCCACTTGAACTATGATAATACTATCTTTGGTATTAGTGTACTAGGCTATTTAGGTTGTTTTGTGAGATAAAACATTGTTTAAAAAACTAGAAAACATAAACATGAAATGAAATTTGTTTCACAATGTAGAGACCCACATTGACTCTCCACATGGTGGGTGCATCACTCTATCTACTTGAGTATTCCCTTGTATGAATAGTGATGTCATACTATAGATTTTTTTCTCTTACAGACTACTTTTACTAACCCCACAATAGAATATAAAAAACCCTTGACCCTATTCACACTTGTTCCAAACCGTGTAGATGTTATACATTCTCTATGCTGCTCATGGTTGACTTGAGGTTAGACACCAACTTCATGCTTAGTCGAGTGTCCTTCTAATGCACTGACTGTTTAGGTGAAATTTCTATCTTAAATATTGGAAATATTTTTTCCTAGTCTTTCATGTTTTCTATCCAAATAGCAGTAGAAGAGAAAAATAACCTCAAGACTATTATTTTCATATGTATCCTCTAAATTCAAATTCCTCTTATAACATCTTCTTGTAAATGTTATTTAACCGAATGTTTTCTTCATGTCAAAAATTTGAATAACTAAAGAATATTTCTCCCTAACTTCCACACATCAATAAATTTCAAAAAATATTGAAATATTCTTATTCTTCAAGAAACCTTTCTGCATTGACAACAAATGCAACCATTAATCATAGGACCTTTATCTACTTATAACAATCAACTTACTTTCCAATGAACTAATTATATATTTATATAATATCCTCAATAATAATAGTATTTTATTTATAAAATCTTTCAGATGAAAATTAAATCCGGGAAATACACACCATGTTCCAAGAAAGGAAGAACATTATTGAAGGATATTTTGGGAGAAATATAAACTAAAATCAAGTCGTGGCTCATGATACACAAGATTTGGTACAAAAAAATTCCACATAACCTAGAATAAGAGTTTATTAGAAAGACACAAAAACTATGTAGGATCATCATAGATGTTAAAAATCATATTAGATATATTTTTATAGTCACTGAGGAATGTGAAACATTATTAGTCGATAATAATTAAACTATTTATTAAAAGGAAGAAATAAATAGCTCAAAATTTCAAATGCGGCCCGAATCCATAAATTTTGAAATGGATTCTATGTAACTAAAATAAGTCAAGGTTTTAGCAGGTCCTCTAGTTGATGTAAATACTGTTGGGGGATAATGGATATTTAGAAGAAACTAAACATGGATGGTAAGGTTAGTGACTATAAGGCATGAATTGTTGCTAAAGGGTTTAATAAATATCAAGGCATAGAAAATGAAGAAAATTTTCACCATTCTCTATAATAAAATCCATTATAATTATACTTTCCAATGAAAATTAACATGATTAAGATATTTTTCAAATGGATTTAAAAACCAAAAGCATTAATGGAATCATTATAGAAGTTGTCTATATAACACAACCGGAAGGGTTTAAAATAAAAAAGTATTATAATAAGGTGTGTAAGTTTCAAATTTCAATTTATGTGTTGAAATAAGAATCAATATCAGGGAACATTTAATTTAATGAATCCATAAGACAATTTGGTTTCATAAATAATAAATTCAATACATATTTCTATAAGAGGTTTAATGGGAGTGGAGTAGTTTTAATAGAAGTATATATTGCTAATATAATACAAATAATAAATGGGATACTAGTCTTGTAGTTAGTTAAGACATGGTTAAATAAACACTTATCTATAAAATGATTAACTAAGGAAAACTACATTCTAGGGATTAAGATCCATCTAGATTTATCTAATAGGCATTTTAAAATTATATAACGTGCATACATTTTTAAGAAATTAATGTGATTAAATATAGAACAACCTAAGAGAAGAATATTGCCTATGTATCATAGTAAACATCTCTCCAAGAAAATGTTTCATCTAACATATTAGGATAGAGAGAGAGGGAGAGATAATGATTAGTATCCCTTATGATTTTGTGATTAGATCTATCATTTATTCCCTTGAATGTATTAAGATTGATGTTACTTATTACTTAAGCATGATAGGTAGTGTCACACCTCAACCATAAAGTATTTATTTATTTTATTTTGGAGTTATATATATTTCTCTTTATTATTGGTTGAAATTTTCTTTGAAACATGGAATTTTTGGGCATAAAGTTCATGTAACACGGTTAAGCTGAATAGTTTACCAAATCATGTGAAATCCATGTGAAATATTTGATATTTTTTATAGAGTTAACCACACTACCGATTCATGGGTTTTCAATCTATACAACCTACCCATGTGAGGTGATCTAGAGTCCCAGTGAAGGGCGCATGGTTGGTTAATGATTTGAAAAATCGTGTGACCAAACCATTCATGTTGTACATTATTTGGTAATGCAATTAAATTAAATTAATAATAATAATAACCTGAATATACCACCATTTTCTCCATCACCCATCAAACCCCACCCCAATATCCTTCCTCTCCATGTTGTGTGACACAACATTCCCAAATGGGATATTGGGCATGAATGCCTCCTTTTACACATCTATTTGTACATTCCACCTCTATTTTCTTTGTGTGATTTTCAAAGATAAGATTTTACTCCTCTATGCAACTTCTTTCTTACTCTTTTTTCCTCTCTCGTTCCCTCTCTCTTATTGTGCTGCACCATGGACTGAATCCTAGGATGGTGTTTCCATCCAATTTATCTTGTGGTATTATTTTGATAGAGGCTATCTTCGTTAGGGTTAATTTTGGTTGTGTGAGACTCCTTGGACCTTGTGATAGAGGTTTTGAGCTCCATGTAGTGAAGGAAAATAGATTCCTCTCTAATTAGAGGTAGGTTACTTTATGCCCGAGCCTTTGAATTGAAACCTATGCTTGTGTGATTATTTTTAAAAGTGTTTTTAAAATATTATTAAGAAAATAAATTATAGAAAAGACTTTCTAGGATTGTAACAGGATTATTTCATTCCTTCTACACTCACCTCATATTCAAACTTTGGGACTCTCTTATAAAAACATGTTTTCAAGATTATATTAAAATTTTAAATCTTATAGATGTTTTATTTTGTTTGAAAATTAATTTTATCATGTAAATAGAAGTTTATAAAGTCATTTTGGTTTCTTAAAGATCCTCTTAGTGAATTATAATACTTCATTGTATCAAATTTGACTGAGACTCATAAACACAAATATATATATATAAATATATATAAACATTTTCCTCTTTGTACATATTATCACATGGATTTCGTGATATGTGCATTGAGACAATGGGTGTATATATATAATGTTGTATATGTGTCTATGTATAATGGGTAGTTTTGGAATTTGATGGTCTATGGGTTTAAATGTGGTTTAAAAAAAATCAAAGTTGATTTATAAGAAAATAAGGTCTGGTTGACACTTTCCAAATTTTTTTGACATATGATATGCACTCTAATGGAAGAATATAATTTTATATATGTTTTGGACACAGATTGACATGATTGGAACATGGGTATGGTTTTGAAAAAAAAGATTTTCATTTGTATTCTATGGAGGTGAAAAGTTTTTGTATGCTTTCTTTATAGTGTTTTATGATTGGAACATAGTTTTTCATATTATAAATCCCTTGTAACATCCCAGGATAGGTTCCACTTAACCCATGACCAAGGATGGTGGGTCACATAGCCCGAAGAACACCTCCCAGTATGCATGAGGTTTCCAGCTAGTAACAAGGGTGTGAAGGTGGTATGATGGGGTGACTATACCCTCTTATAATAGTGAAAAAACATATACAACAACAAACATACAAAAGTAATATAAGCATATATGAACAAACTAAATGATAAAAACGTGAAAAAATAAATAGAACTAAAAAACTGATAATAAAAAAAAATATCATAGTGTCAATATATATTCATGGAATGATGGTATACAAAAGGGGAATAGGGGACAATAATACAATCACGATATAAAAAATGTACAAAAAGAATAAAAGACAGCTACATTAGCATCTCAAGAATAACCTCGGTTCTCTACTTCTAAGCTCGAACTATATGTAAAATGTAACAAAAACATGTAACAAAGCCCTTTACATTATCCAATCCTATAGAAAAATAATATTCTCAAGTACTAAATGCAGCCCAAGTAGGGTGCAAGATAAAAGATGAGTAGTCCACCACCAACAATTTCTACGAGTAATCCAAGAAGTACTCATACTAAAAAGTGTGCAGGCATAATTAATTAACGATGCTAAATAAATAGTTTATCTCTCGATCAGGTTCTTAAGGGACTCCTGGTAGATATACGTTATTTGGCCCATGTACAAGAGGAATTTTCAGTCAACTAATCCCTATATATATGGTTGTATATTAAATCCACCTATATGAACCATGTATGCGTGGATGTATGTGGCCACATTCTTGAAATACTAGGTTCTGGATGAATCATGGTGTAACTCAGAAATCCATGACCAGTCTAACAATCTTATAATATAATGTATTAGGGTTCATACCCTATACCTCATAGTCACTGGGAGACATCATGCTCGTCACTTGAGATGGTGATTGTTCCATCATGTCAACACTATAACAATTGACATGTCATTTAAATAACATCATCCAATTAGTATAAATGGTGTAAGACATCATTCCTAACACCTGATGTAAGGGAGTGTGATACCGTCTTGCTTAACTAAACCCTTACCATCGTACCACAACCATAACAAGGCATAATTATATTTATAACATTTAGAAGGATGAAATACCTCTAATTTACACCAATAGTTAATATAATTATAAAAAATGGATTAGAAATCATATAATAAATCCCACTACTATCAAATATGATGTGTGTCCTTTCCACCCTTACAATTCATTCTATTTAACCCATTGAAGTCACTAAAAGAAAATCATACCAACATGTAATATCCATACAACCTAAAAAAACCATTTAATTCTCAAAACATGGAATTTCAGTTTATTAGGTTCATAGGGTCACATAAGAGGTGACATGGTCAAATAAGGAAATTGTCTATACATGGAATTCCATTTTGAATCAATAGGTGAAGATAAATAGGAATTTCTAGAATTTTTAACATTTAATATTAATGGAAAATTAAGGTTTCACACTCAAGGGTTGCCCCTAGGTGAGTTAAAAATCCTATAATAAACTAAATAGGGATCAAAGGGGGTGTATCAGGGTGTGATGATCAATTTGATATGAAGAAATCATTAAAAAGGGGATACATAGAAAAATATGGAATGAGGCACAATGACAAGGATAAGTGACATAAAAAATTATGAAGAAAATGATGAGGCTACCTACCTCAAGGTCGTAGACAACTTCTTGCTCAATATTAGCCTGAAATTCAGAATAGGCTAAATGAAATGTAATAAAAATTCTAAAGACCTAAAAATAGGTAAAATAATATTGCACTTAAATAGCATGATGGATTCAGAAATAAAATTTTATAAAAGAGAAGGTACTAAGAGATATCACCTTAAGAATCAAAATACATATGACAGATCTTGAATCTAACACAGGATGTGTGCGATGGAGGAAAACATTGGTTGGAAGGATTTTGAGCTCATAGAAGAAAAAACCCTCATCCACTAGAGTGAAGCACAAAGAAAGAAAGAGTAAATATATTTAATTATGGGAAAAACTAATTTCCCCCCAAAATAAAAACTTGCAAGGTTTGGACACATGGTTGGAGAAACTGTGCACCAACTATGCTCTAGTTACTTCTTAAAAGGGGAATATCACATGATTAGGCACACTGTTTGTATAAACTTGCACAAGCATACAGAACTGGTATGTTCAAGAACTGTAGTTGGCCACATGGGTGTGATCTTGGGGTATCATAGTTCTATAAAAACTATGCATCCCATACTACCCCACTGTCTGTAAGTACACAATTTTGAGAAACCATGTGGGTTGGGCTGCACGGTTTCCCCTAAGTGTGCGACCTAGTATTTTCTTCCCATTTTAGTGATCCATGATTCGAATGAGCCTCAGATGCAACCGATGACACCTCGTCTTTCTTACCATCATTTTTGGACCATTAATTTTAATTTAATCCAAAACAAATCAACTCATACATTCATGGAAATGAAGGCCATTACAACCCCACCTTCTTAAAGAAACTCATCCTCAGTTTGGCTTTTTGAGGGTAAAGAGGTATCATCAACAAAGATTTTTAACCATTGAGATTGTATATCAGCTTCCCATTCTTAGATCTCATCCTATACTCAACCATGATTCCATACCACCCATACCAAAGGAACATACTTTCCTTAGAGTATCTTCACTCTCCAATCCATAGTAGGAATTGGATAATCCTCAAAGGAAGCATCCACATCCAATTCACACTAATATGGATGAATGACTTGTGATGGGTATATATAATATTGGAGAACTTGAGATATATGAAATACATCATACATAGACTTGTATTTCTAAGGAAGTTCCAACTGGTAATGTAACACCCTAATGTTTTTATGAAATTTTTTCTATAAATAATTTTAATTCTTCAATAGCTTTCATTTCATACAATAATGAGTGTAAACGAACCTTAAGACACCGTTGGTATAAAATTACCATTATAATCTTTCCATTAGGTTATCGATAATAAATATAACTAACTTATAAAAAATGTATGCTGAATTCATTATTTATAAATTATTTATGAAAAATATATATAAATTTAATATTTATATTTTTGTATGAATAAACTGAGTGAATTACTAGTATTAAATGAAATTAATGAAATATATATTTTATATAATTAAGAAAATATTTTTAATATTCATACAATTGTTATTTTTGTCATTGGGTATGAATAAACACTATTTTATGTATAAAACCTTTATTTTTTCGAAGGGAAATTTTACCTCCTTTTAATCATAAACCATTTTCAGAGTAAAATTTTAACACATTAATAATTTTTATATTAAAAAAAATATTCTATTTCAAATAGGGATATAGAAATTTACTTTGGATGATTTTTTATATTTTTATGATAACTTTCATGTTTCGATGAATTGTAAAAATATACTAAATTTCAGTTGAAAATAACATTTTTCATCGAAATAATTTATATGGATAAATTATATCATTGAGAAGTTTTCATGTATAAATATAATATATTTTTATTAATTAATATAATATATATAATTGGCATTAATTTTAAATTGAATTCAGATGTAAAAACATTTCAATATTTTGCAAAGTTTTAACTCTTAAAACTCATTCTCTCTTTCTGATAATGAGATTAATTTTAAATTTGTAAATAAAAATTCTGTGTTTTCAATTTTAAAACATGTATTAAATATTTGGAATTATTATTTCCAAATTATGTAAATAGATTTCTTTTATTTTTTTGTATTTTTGAATAGTAACATCAGTAATTTTATTAATACAGTAAAAGGTTAAATCAAGAAATTAAGGGTAAAAATAATGTTATAAAATTACCATAAAACCTGTCCTAATATCATTGGATTATTGGGTTTAGAAATATATCATTATTAGGTGTAAATGGTATCCTTTTGAAGCCACTTACATGAGATTAGAACATTTATTTATTTTATTTAAGGAAAAGTTAAATATGCCTCACTATGATTTTAGTAACTATATGATTTTTAATATATGGTTATACAGAAGACAAATTTGATTATAATTACTTATTTTAAATCTAATTTTGTTTCTTTATTATCTTTATTTATTTTTAAATTTTAGGAAATTAATAATTACCATAAAGGGTGATATATTGATGATGTAGAAGTTATTTAATTGATGAAAAATCAATAAAATAATTTTTATTAAAATGATAATAACTATTAAGAGACACAAAAACTTTACCAAATATTACTGTTTGACTATATCTTGATCATAATCAACCAATGGTCAAGTTATTGACCATTTGGAGTCTTATAGAAGAGATTATTTCCCTTATATTATTTTATTTAAAGTAATGTTGAAGTTGTCACATTCATGTTTTAATAAGTATAACATTTTTAATGATGGATTTTTCAGTGTATATACTATACAAAAGTATTTTTATGAACTCTAGAAGATTTATCTTCATCATAGTATTTTATTAAACAAATAATTTTATTAAATAGTTATACAAAACTGATGTTGTAATTATTTTATTAATGGAGATAACAAATAAATGTTATTATAATATTAAAATAAATATAATTTAGGATAATTAATATGTCCAATGAATTTTATATATTATCTTGACCTATTATTATTATAATAAAATAGTGGGTTTTAAGTTAACTTCTTATCTTAATGTTTTTTAAAATCCATTAATTGAATTGTGTCAAAATTAACACTATTTATTGTTTATCAAAATAATGTTATACTAAATTAGTTTAAAATTAGAAAACATTTTTAAAAACATTTAATAATTATTTTATTTGTAAATTTTTTAATGTATTTATTTATATTCTAATTTACATCAAATAATTAAATATTGGACCCTTTTAATTTTGAAATATTTGTTACCCTAGTTAAAAATTAAATAGAATAAATAAGTGTTAATTAAAATGACAAGGTTTAAATTGATAGAAAAACTTGTGTAAAACTTATTGTTTTATTATATTACAACCCTATCTCATATAATAATCTAATTTGGGTCATTTTTAAATTTTTTAATGTGGATTTATTTTATTATAAATTAGTATTTTTGGAGTTTCCAAAAGTGCCCCTCACATCAATTATAAAAGGGCATGCCCTCCCTCATTTATTCAGAACACATTGAAAAATAAATCTTCTCTCTACCCTACCCTTTTCCATTATAAACTTTTATAGTAAAATTATAGAGGTTTTGGTCATCTTCATAGACCAAATATAGTGATTTAAGAGGAGATTTAGAGGGAGCACGACAAGGAGGGGGTAATCTCATCTACCGATTCTTTCAAAATTATTTATTCTTATAATTCATCATAATCAGTTGTTTCAATATAAAGTTATTAATCCAGTATCAATTATATAATGATATGTTATTATGATTATGAAACAAAAATATTCCACCTTCTATCCATACTATGAAAAATGAAATCACCACGTGTGCGTACGTACGACTTACCGTGTCCACTATGTGGTTTAATCTATTTTTCACCAATACCTTAATTTTATGGGTATAGTTATGGAAAAAATAATGTATATTATTATTATAACATGATATTTATTCTATAATATTTTAAGGCCCCAGTCTTAAACATTACTTAATCTTGAGATATTTTAAGAATACACCTTGAGGATCTTTTCAGGTTTGGAGTTTTAGAGAATTAGATCATAAAACATGCATTACATCCCACATTTAAACAAAGTGGTTACAATAAAAGATAATATTCATTTTTCCCATCATTGGAAACATATTTAAAATAAAACATGGATTCTTTCTTGACACTTCCTTAACACTATCATGGTATCATGTACCATTCCTTTAAACTATGAAAAACATTTCAAAAACTTGGGATGAGCACAAAAATCTCAGTAAGGGTTATAAAAAAATATGGAAAGGAAACATGAGTACATATATACATAATAATGAAATCATAATTTTCCCATAAAACATAAGAACTTTAACATACCTCATCAAATCAAGAATAAATCATAGAAATTATAAGACATAAAGGTAACTTGAGGCATTCATAACATTCTTACAAAGGGAGTAACCTTCTTGGTTACATTTGGAAGAACCATCATAGTATATTCCCTAAATCTCTTTGGAGAAACCTTAACGTTTAACTCCGTCGTGTTAAACAATGAATTGGAGAGCTATATCGGGCCCACTTTCCCTTAGTTTATCACGGAACCACCCGTCTTCATAACAATGCCCAAGAACCATAACATAATCGTATCACATAAAACATGCATAAAGGAAACATAACATTTCCACCTTTCAATCACAAGATATAAATACAAATCATTGATATAAAAACATTATGAAAACCAATTTCAGTACGAAAATAAAAGAAATGTAAAACATGGTATTTAATTTTCATTCAAAAAAAGTTATGGCTTGTAGAGGAAGCCGAAACTCAAATAATGGTCACGGCGGCAGAGAAGTCGTTGTCGCCGCATACGTACCACAAAAAACATTCCCTTTTTTCGTTTAGTAAACCCTTTGTATAAAAATATTCTTTTTGAATAATCATAAAAGTCAAAGGGGGTTTATACACCGTATAAAAGAAAGTTGTGTATAAAACAAAATATACCTCAATGAAAGGTGATTGAGGCAGATTCCCTTACCTCGTGTCTGACTTGACTTGATCGTTCTTTAATATCCTGAATAATAAACTTGAGTTAATTTCTAATTTCATAAGAACCTTTTTAAAGTTCATTATCCCTTTTATATCACTTATTATCATGTCATGAACACTATGTAATTATTTAAATTAATAACGGTCTTTTTAACGATCATTGGTACTTGAGTCCAAAATAAAATCTTTATAATTACAATTTGTTCATGTATCCATTATATCCAGAGTTATATTCATTATGTAGATATCATATATATCATACATATCCAGTATATACATGCATTTATAATATTACATAACATTTAGAGGTAAGAAATGAAATGCACCGTTCATGGAGACAGTAAGCCGTACGTACGCATGAACGCTACTTTCATTTCTATTTCATATTTTATGGATTGGAATCATAATGACATAAAAGTATATTATAATTCCATTATAATTTCATATATAATATCATTAAATCCATCCTTTATACATCCCACATATGGAATTAACGAATCAAATCACTTTGAGGGGGAGGTAGTTCGCACTTCCTAAAATGAAATTATCGTGTTTACCCACAATGGAAACACTAAAGGTATGCCACAAATGAAAAATACAGAATCATAAGGAAAACATAAAAATAATATATATCATATATAAATATAGTGTCATCTTAATTGATACCTTTGAAGGTGTTAGAAGAATATTGAACAATCATCTTTTCGTGAGTCAGAAGTTCGCCATCCACAAAAATAGTATGTTCTTTAACCATTAGATGAAGGTGTGTGTAAGTTTTTCTCTAATAATTATCATAAAAACATCCTAGTATATTTAAGATACTGGTTTTGTTACATAATAAAGTAATAGAAAGAGTTTAGGGGGTTGGAGAATCAAAATAAAACATAAGAACACAAGAGAAGACACTACCCTTAAAACGGGTAACTCTTTTTGATTTGATCTCAAAGGCTTCTTTGGAAAGACTTCTGCCCAAAGTGAGGCTTCTAGGAGTAAGATAGGGATTTAGAGAGACAAAATGGGCAGGGTTTGGCTGATCCAAAGGCTTTAGATGTGAGGGTAAGGAGGTAAAGGTGGGTGCCTTTTATAAGAGGAGAGGAGGGGCACTCTTGGAAAGGTATAAAATGTTACATTATTTTCAAATGAGTTTCGGATTTTAAAGGTCCCACATTGATGTATTTTGTGGATAAGGCGATAAGGGTTCAAAATACACCCATACAATTGGTTTTTGACAAGTGTAGGTCTTAGATTTTATATTATCGTTTCATTTTATTTAAATCGTTAAATAATGAGGTAATCGCTGCATCATCATGATGTCATAAATAATTTAATTTATTTAATGTATAAAAATTATGAAAAAAATACTATGATGTAGGAAATAGTTTTAGCTTTCAAATGACTATTTATAGTAAAAAATATGACTTGTAGAACCTCATGTAAATTTTCCTTAGTAAAACAATACATGTTTGTGTCATTTTTACTTTTACTTTAAATAAAAGGAATTAATGTCCTTAACTTACCAAAGTGGCTCAATGGGGTCCCAAAAATAGACTCATGGATTGTATGGGTCGGCCATGACACATCCAATAAGGGTAGGACATGTTTCATGGTCATTTCATATTATTAAAACATTATTTTTACCTTAAACTACACTAATTACCTCTAATCGTGATTAAAAACTAAAAAGTTACTATTCAACAAATAATTATTTTAATCCCATTGAAAAAAATTTTAATTTCTAATGAAAACCATGTATTTCAGATTTTTTAAATTCAAAACACAGAGTTGGTAAAATTTCATTTGAAAAAAAATCAGTTTTTTTAAGTACCACTCAGTGGTTTCACTATTCATCAAAAATTGATGTTTTTCAGAAAAATACCAAAACTTCACCCTAAGCTATATTTGATATTCCAAATTCAAAAATGATGTCTATTTTACAAAATTAAAAACATATAAGTTACAATAATTAATTTAATAATTAATTCCCGCTGTCAGGACAAATAGCGTGTTTTTGTGAAACAATATATATCAAAAGATTGTCACTAGTTTAAGTCCAATTTCAAAGTGAAATTAATTACAAAGACCAGTATTATATTAAATGGAAAAATTATATTCTAATTTAACTTTAAAACCAATTCAAAAGATAATCTAATCATATAAATAAAATATATTAAAAATAGGTTTTGAATTAAAATACAACATCTTTCACTATTCATTAAAAAAAGAACTTTATTAGAAAAATAAAAAAATTTTACCCAAAGTAAATTTCAATGTACTGATCATAAAGAATAAGTTTATTTCGACAAATAAAGCGTATAAAATTGTCAAAAGTTTTATTTAAAAAAGGTTTTCCACCAAAAGGCAGTAAAACAATCTTTTAAAAATATTAGTGTATTCCATGCTTACGATTGGATATATTCTCGTTTTAAGCCTCTAAAACACTATCTAATTCATAAATAGACATAGATAACTATATCTATTATTCATTACTTACTTGGGATGTTACATCCTTCCCCCATTAAGAAAATTGAGTCCCCGCAATTTATTTACTTATCGAATAAGTGGGGGTATTTATCCCTCAGAGCATTTTCAGATTCCCACATCGCCTCTTCAACCATATGGTTTTTCCAAAAAACCATTACCTGATGGATCAAATTATTCGGCAACACTTGCTCCCTATGGTCAAGAATCTGGACCGGTTGTTCCTCATAATATAGATTCTCTTCCAGATGAACTACCTTTGGACTCAAAACAGGAGATGGATATGACATATACTTTCTCAACATTGAAACATGAAAAACATTGTGTACCTGAGATAAACTCGGAGGTAAATCCACTCGGTAAGAAACTGATCCAACTCTCACTAGAATTTCATATGGTGTAATGAACCTTGGACTCAACTTTCCTTTTTTACCAAATCACATCACACTTTTCCACAGTGAAAATTTGAGAAAAACATGATCACCTACCTCGAGAGATAGTTCCTTCCTCTTGTTGTCTGTATAACTATTCTGTCTACTCTGAGCTGTTCTCATGTGTTTTTGAATCAACTGATCTTTTTCTGCCATCTCTTCTACCAATTCTGGTCCCATCAGCTTCATTTCACCAACTTCATCCCAAAAAGTTGGAGTTCGACAACGCTTCCCATATAATGCCTCAAACAGTGCCATCTGTATACTGGAATGAAAACTGTTATTATATGATAATTCAACCAAAGAAAGATGTTGGTCCGATCTTACCTGATAATCCATCGAACAAGCACGTAGAATATCCTCCAAAGTATGAATTTTTTGTTCCTACTGCCCATCTGATTGAGGATGAAAAGCTGTACTAAAATTTAATTCAGTACCCAATGAAATCTGAAGGCCTTTCCAAAAGTTAGAAGTAAACCTGGGATCACGATCAGATACAATGGAGAGAGGAACTCCATGTAACCTAACTATGTCTTTAAGATACAAACGAGAACTTTGATATAGGGAAAAGTATCTCAAATAGGAAGGAAATGAGCAGATTTAGTCAAGCGATCAACAATAACCCAGATTGCATTATTACCTCGAGATGTCTTCGGTAATCCCACAACAATGTCCATGGATATATTTTCCCATTTCCACTCTGGCACTAGTAAAGGCTGAAGCATCCCATTCGGTAACTGCCGCTCTACTTTTACCTATTGAAAATTCAAACACTTCATAGTAAAATCAGCAATATCCCTTTTCATTCCATCCCACTAATAATACTCCCGCAGATCTCTGTACATCTTAGTACTGCCTGGATGAATTGAAAACATAGAACTATGAGCTTCACATAACAACTCTATCTTCAACTGTGAATCACAAGGCACACACAATATCTTCCCAAATCTCAAAAAAACAATCATTATCAATGTTGAATTCAGGCAACTTGCCCTTCTGAACTAGCTCTACCCTTTTCTGCAACTCACTGTCCTGCTTCTGTGCTTTCTTGATTCTGTCTGATAGAGAAGATTTCACTGATACCTGAAACAAAACAGAAGGAAATCATGCACCAACAACTTTTCTTCCAAAGTTCATCAAATCCTTAACCAAAGGATCACGTTCCAAACGCAACATTGTTAATGAAGCATTACTTTTTTGACTCAAAGCATCAACCACTTTATTTTTTTTTCCTGGATGGTAATGAATTGTACAATCATAATATTTGATTAATTCTAGACATCACCTCTGTCTCATGTTAAATTATTTCTGAGTGAATATATACATTAAAGTTTTGTGATCGGTATTTATTTCACACTTTACTCCATACAAATGATGCCTCCAAATTTTTAAAGCGAAAACAATAGCAGATAATTCCAAATCATGTGTCGGGTAATTTACCTCATGAGTTTTCAACTGACATGAAGCATATGCAATTACCTGATCATTCTACATTAGGACACAACTATGTCCTTTCAATGGAGCATCACTGTAGATAACAAACTCACCATTCCTGGAAGGTAGTGCCAGAACTGTAGCATTCACCAATCTTCTTTTCAATTCATGAAAACAATCATCACATTATTTTGTCCAGATAAACGAAACACCCTTCCGAGTTAGCTTAGTCATTGGACTAGATAACCGTGAAACATTTCTAAAAAACCATCGGTAATAGCATACCGAACCAAGGAAGCTACAAATCTCAGTTACATTTTTGGGTCTTGGCCATTCTTCAACAACTTTTGTTTTAGGAGGATCAACAGTTATGCCATTTTTAGAAACAATATGACCAAGGAAATAAATTTGTTAAAACTAAAACTCACTCTTACTGAATTTACCGTACAATTTATTTGATTTTAAGGTTTTCAATATAACCCTTAAATGACTTTCATGGTCCATTTTAATTTTAGACAACAACAAAATATCATCAATAAAAACAACCAACATTTTTCACCTGAGTCAACTGAGCCATCACTGCAAAAAACTGTTTAGTTCTGATTCTGACCATCTTAGGATACTGATTTGAAAGGTCATTTCCCACTGTATGCCTTCCCAGAAAAGCGGTTCTATTTCCTCTATGAAAAACCATTCTTGACACAGAAATAACTTAGGCGAAGAAACATGGTAATCTTCAAATTCTATATCATTTCAATTTGACCATTAAAAAAATGGATAATCATTTAATAGAATTCTAACTCCTAAAGTTATCTAAACCGACCTCTGATACCAACTATAAGGCCCTAGCCTTAAACATTACTTAAGCTTGAGATATTTTAAGAATACACCTTGAGGATCTTTTTAGGATTAGATTTTTAGAGAATTAGATCATGACACATGCATTGCATCCCACATTTAAACAAAGTGGTTACAATAAAAGATAGTATTCATTTTTCCCATCAACGGAAACATATTTAAAATAAAACATGTATTATTTATTGACACCTTCTTGACACTATAATCGTATCATATTCCATTCCCTTGACCTATGAAAAACATTTCAAAAACGTGGGACGAGCAGAAAAAGCTTAGTAAGGGTTATAAAAAAATATGGAAAGGAAACATGAGTACATATATACATAAGAATGAAATCATAATTTTCCCATAAAACATAAGCACTTTAACATACCTCATCAAATCATGAATAAATCAAATAAATAATAATACATAAAGGTAACTTGAGGCATTCATAACATTTTTACGTAGGGAGTAACCCTCTTGGTTACGTTTGGAATACCCATCACAGTATATTCCCTAAATCTCTTCCGAGAAACCTTAAAATTTAACTCCTTCGCGTTACCCAATGCATTAGAGAGCTATATCGGGCTCACCCACCCTTAGTTTGTCACGGAACCACCCGTCATCATAACAATTCCCAAGAACCATAACATAATCGTATCACATAAAACATGCATAAAGGAAACATAACATTTCCACCTTTCAATCACAAGATATCAATACAACACATTGATATAAAAACATTATGAAAACCATTTTAAATACCAAAAGAAAAGAAAAGTAAAACATGGTATTTATTTTTCATTAAAAAAAAGATATGGCTTGTAGAGGAATCTGAAACTCAAATAATGGTCACAACGGCGGAGAAGTTGTTTTCTCCGCATATGTACGAGCAAAAAAACATTACCTTTTGTCGTTTAGTAAACGATTCATATAAAAATATTCCTTTTGAATAACCATAAAAGTAAAATGGGTTTATACACCGTATAAAAGATTGTTTTGTATCAAACAAAATATGCCTCAATGAAAGGAGATTAAGACGGATTCCCTTACCTCGTGTCCGACTTGACTCGATCATTCATTAATATCCTGAATAATAAAATTGAGTTAATTTCTAAATTCATAAGAACATTTTAAAGTTAATTATCCCTTTTATATCACTTATTACCATGTCATGAACATTATGTAATTATTTAAGTTAATAACGGTCGTTTTAACAATCATTGGTACTTGAGTCAAAAATAAACTCTTTATAATTACAAGTTGTTCATATATACATTATATCCATATTTATATTCATTATGTAGATATCATATATATCATACATATCCACTATATACATGCATTTATAATATTACATAACATTTAGAGGTATGAAATGAAATGCACCGTTCAGGGTGACAGTAAGTCGTACGTACGCATGAACGCTACTTTCATTTCTATTTCGTATTTTATGGAATGGAATCATAGTGACATAAAGGTATATTATAATTCCAGTATAATGTCATATATAATATCATTAACTCCATCATTTATACGTCCCACATATGGAATTAACGAATCAAATTACTTTGAGGGGGTAGTAGTCCGCACTTCCTAAAATGAAATTATTGTGTTTACCCACAATGAAAACCATAAAGGTATGCCACAAATGAAAAATACAAAAGTATAAGGAAAATATAAACATAATATATATCATATATAAATATAGTTTCACCCTAAGCTATATTTGATATTACGAATTCAAAAATGATGTCTATTTTAAAAAAATTTAAAACATATATGTTACAATAATTAACTTAATAATTAATTCCCGCTGTCAGAACAAATAGCATGTTTTTATGAAAGAATATATATCAAAATATTGACACTAGTTTAAGTCCAATTTCAAAGTGAAATTAATTCCAACGACCACTATTGAATTAAATGGTAAAAATATTTTCTAATTTTAGTTTAAAAACAATTCAAATGATAATCTAATCATATAAATAAATTAGTTAAAAAATAGGTTTTGAATTAAAATACAACATTTTTCACTATTCATTAAAAAAAGAACTTTATCGGAAAAATATTTTTTTTTTACCCAAAGTAAATTTCAATGTCCCAGTCATAAAGAATAAGTTTATTTTGTCAAATAGAGCTTATAAAATTGTGAAAAGTTTGGTTTAAAAAAAAGGTTTCGAACTAAAAGGCAGTAAAATATTCTTTTAAAAATATTAGGGTATTCCATGTTTAAGATTGGATTTATTCTCGTTTTAAGAGTCTAAAACAGTATCTAATTCATAAAAATACCTAGATAACTATATCTATTATTCATTACTTACTTGGGATGTTACAAATATTATACACCATCCACTTCAATACCATTCAAAAATTATCGGAATGATATCGTAGCTTGTGTGTATGTACGACCAACCGTATCCACGATGCGATGCGATTCATTCTAAATGATCTTAATTAAAGCATGATTATATAAATAAATTTAATAAAAAATATGATATATGTGACCTCAGTTTAGTAGCACAGGGGTAGAATGTCCTTATTTTAGTAACACATGGCTAGAATGAGGAGTGATCTTGGTTCAGTAATGGACTTTGTCTAATATGGTGGTTTTGGAAATGATCCTTGACTAATATTAAATGATTGTAAGTTCTTATGTGAATGCCAAAAAATTTCAGGTCTTATGTTATGAATTTTGTGATTACGTTCATTGATTCTTATTAACTTTTATGATTTGTCCCATGACATGATATCAAGATAATTCATATGCAGGATTAGATTTTCAAATGTTATGTTATTATGTGTCATTATTATGATATGAATGTTATCTCCTAGTTTACCCTTACTGAAAATCTGATATCACCCTTTCTTATGTTTCTTTTCCATAGGTCATGAAGAAGGGTATTAAATACGATATGTAAAAAAGGGGTCTAGTTATGAAGGAATAAGTGGGATATAATGTAGATGTATTATGAATTGGTTGTTTATGTTTCCTAGTTTCTAAAGACACTATACCTGTATAGTTCTTTCATGACTTTGTTAATTTTATAATTAATATTCATCAATTTTGAATTAATATCTATGTATGTAAAGTATGGGTCACTATAGTTGGTATCAGAGAAAAGTTATAGTTAACCATTGGAAACTAGGATGAGAAAATAATAGGAAGACCCCCAAGGATACATCGAAGTGAAAGTTACAAACCTATTGTTTTAGAAATGATCAAGAACAACCTAAGATAAACCAAAAAATTCATAAATAGAAATTTCATTATTTATTATGTTGTTTTCCCATTATGGTTGTGGTTTTAGTCAATGGATAAAACCTGAAGTAACCACATTAATGATGAATATGAAGGGAAATCAAATGATTGTCCACTCGAGAAACTAAATGTTATGGGAGTTGGAATGAAATTTTTTGTAACTATGATCACACAAATTTCAAAAGTTATGAATCATGTAGGGATTAAATGAATAAGAGAGGGAAAAAATCTATATTAAGTCCTTCATGAGGTAGCATCCACCCTCTTTTAGTGGGCCTTTAGATCCACTAATGTATGAACAATAGATTAATACCACTAAAAAGATATTTCTAGTTCCCCAATGTTCAAAACATGATAAATTCATCTGGAAAGTCAATCATTTGGAAGGTGATGTTGATCATTGGTGTAATCTTATCAATAATAATATTCAAATAGATGAAATTGAATCCATGAAATGGGAAAATTTCAAGAACTTATTTTTCAATAAGTACTTTCCTCATATTCTTAGAACAAAGATGGGGAAGTAGTTCCTTGAACTTAAAAAATGATAATGAATCTGTTGGTACCTAAAAATTAAATTTTCAAAGACATGCATGGTACTATACAAAAATTATTATCCAACATAAGAGTAAAATTGATCAATTATTTAGTGGCCTAAAACCAAGTCTCTGAAGATCATTAGACACAAGAGAGCTCAATAGCTATGAGGAAATAATTCGACGTACTCTCAAGGGGGAGATAGAGATTGGAGTAACCCATAAGTCCTATGGATTTGATAAGAATAGAAAAATGGAATTAAAGGTAAAAATTAAATACCACACTAAAAAGAAGATAGTTTTCACTTCTTCTCAATGTGTGGAAATAAACATGGTGGAAATTTTCTTAAAGGTACTAATTTTTTTAAGCATGGGAGAGAAGGTCATCAGGTTGTTTAAAGCTCAAGATATGGGAAAATTATTTCTAATGATGCGAATAGAGAAAATGATACACATAATGCGCCTAAAACACTTCAATGTTACATGTGTAAGAAATTGAGGCATTATGCCAATCAATGCCCTAATGAAAGGGTTATTGATGATGATTGATGTCATAAAAATCTTAAGGCCAATGACAAAGTAAAGTCAAATGTGATCACTATCAGCGATGTGGAGTATGATAATGATGTGATAAAAGGTACACTTACTTTAGACACTAAATTAGAAAAGGTTTTATTTGATTCTGGATCTACCCACTCTTTTATTTATAATTAATTTTCTAAGGGTATCTCTATATTACCTAAATAATTAGATGTTGAGTTAGTTGTCACGACTCTTAATGGAACAATAGTAAAATTAAAAGTTTATAATTCTTATCTAGTTGAAGTCTATGGGAAAGTTCTTCCTACAATTATTTTGACCCTTAATATAGAGGAATTTTATGTGATTCTTAGCATGCATTGGATTTCTCCATATGGGGATAATATCAATTTCCAAGGAATTGAATTAAAATTTAATATTCCAGGTCATTATATGATCATATATCGATGTAAGGATGAATAAGAACTTCTAGTAGTAATTTAATCTATCTTATGGGTCTTGATTCTAATAAATGAAGGTTATTTATCTCAAATTGTTAGGGAGAAACTCATAATTAATAATTCACCCATTGTGTGAGATTTTCATGACCTCTTTCTAGATGAATTTTTAGTTCTTCCACCAAATCCTGAAGTTGAGTTTTCAATAGAATTCATACCGACTGATATGCTTGTTTAAAATACAACTTATAGAATGAAAGCAATTGAGTTATAGGAATTGAGCAAGAATCTCCAAGAGAATACTGATAAGGGATTCCTATACCCTAGTGCATCACCTTGGGGGGAACCTATTCTATTTTTTAAGAGTAAATATGGATTAATGAGACTCTGCATTGATTATCAAGAACCTAACAAGATCACTATAAAAAAAATTCATCTTCCTTGAATTGATGAATTATTCAACCAAATACATAGATATCAATAATTTTACAAGATTTATCTTAATTATGGATATCATAAACTAAGTGTCAAGATAGAGGATATACCAAACACAACATTCCATATAATCGTTGGACACTATGAATTTATAGTGATTCCTTTTTTTCATACCAATACCCCCTCTATATTCATGGATCTAATGAATAGAATCTTTTAAGACTATATTTATCAGTTTGTGGTAGTCATTATTGCCGATATTCTTGTTTATTCAAAGAGTAAGGAAGAGAAACAATATCAATTTATAATTGTACTGAAGACCCTTAAAAAGGAGAATATTTATGAAAAATTTACCACGTGTGAATTTTGGCTTCTAAAAGTCTCATTTTTAGGTCACATAATCTCAAGAGAGGGGATATCTGTGGATCCAGAAAAAATAGAATTTATTGAATGTTGGATGAGATAAACAATGGTAACATAAATATGAAGTTTTAATGGGTTGGGTTTATATTATCAATGTTTTGTGAAATGTTTTTACAATTATCTAATCTAGTCACCATGTTGACTCATAAAGGAGTTATGTTTCTGTGGATGGAGTAATGTGAAGAGACTTTCAATGATCTAAAAATAAGGTTAGCTAGTGCACCTGTGCTCACAATGACTTGTAGTGGAGAATGGTTTGTGATCTATAATTATACATCCAAGAAGGAAAATTATTGTGTTCTCTTGTAAAATGATATAGTGACAACTTATGCCTTATGAAAATTGAATATCCCTGAAAAAAATTACCCAACTCATGATTTGGAGTTAACTGTGGCAATATTTTCATCAAATATATCATGGAATTACCTTTATGAAGAAATTTGTGATATTTATACTAATCATAAAAGTTTAATGTATATTTTCACACAAAAGGAGATGAATATGTGTCAAAGAAGATGGTTGGAGTTGATTAAAGATTACAAACTCTCAGCACATTACCACCCTGAGAAAGAAAAAAAAAGTGGAATATTATTTGAGATGAAAGGGATATACTAGCCTATCCCTACTGAGGAAATAAATATCCAATATTTATGGATTTTAAAGGGATTTATATTAAAATTATAGAGGAAGGGGAGAAATATTATCTTTATTAAATGAATGTTCAACCATATATACAAGTGAACATTAAGAAGGTGCCGAAGAATGATGTAGAGCTATAAAAGAAGGTGATAAATATTTTTAAATTAAACCTTGATTGTGATGGAATAATAAAGTTTAGTAACTCTGTTTTTATTCTCCCGTACTAGTATTAAATAAAGAGTTATTGGATAAGGATCACAATTCTCCATTCTCAATTCATCCTAGAAGAACAAAGATGTATAGGGACATGAGATAGTATTTCTGGTGGGATGACATGAAAAGAGATATTGCTAATTTTTTTTCTCAGTTCTTGGGTTTTCAGCAAGTTAAGGATGAGATAAATAAGTCTAATGAGAGGCTACAACCATTATGAATCCCATAATGGAAATGAGAAAACAAAACTACAAAAGTTTTCATCATACATCCCAAAAAATATACATGTCATAATGATATATGGGTTATAGTGGATCACATTATGAAGTCAGAAAACACAATTTCTATTAGATAGGATTTATCTCTTGGTCACCTTTCTAGTATACATGTAAAGGATGTTGTAAGATTGCATGGAGTAGCACTTTCCATTATATCTGACCAGGATCCGAGGTTTACCTCGATGTTGTGGAGAAGTCTTCAGTAGGATATGAATGTATAGTTCTATTTCTACACTACTTATCATCCTCAGATATATTTCTATTCTGAGATGAAAATTCAAACTATAGAATACATGTTGAGAGAATACTCTATGGATTTTAAAGGTGGGTGGGATCAACACCTACCTTTGGTGGAATTTTCCTACAATAATAGCTTTCACTCTAGTATTCAGATGGCCCCTTATGAAGCCCTCTATATAAATAAGTGCAGAAATCTAAATTTCTCTGATTAAGTTAAGGACATAAATATATAAAGAACTGATATTGTTGATGAAATAGAAGAAAAAGTCATATCTATTCAACAACACTTAAGAACATCTCAGAGTAAAAAAAAATATATGCTGAAAACCGATAATAAGTTCTAGAGTTTGAAGTGGATGGTAATGTATTTCTATAAATATCTCCCTAGAGGAGAGTAATGAGATTTGGAATGAAGGGAAAGCTGAGACCTACGTATATCTGTCCTTTCAAAATTATAGATCGTTTTGAGAAGGTAGCTTCCCTATTAGTACTTCCACCGAATATATATGAAGTTCGTAATATTTTAGATGTATATATCTTAAGAAATTACATGCCTAATACATCACATGTAATAAAATCAAAATTCATAACAATGGAGTAAGACCTTTCTTATAAAGAATAACCAATATAGATTCTCGATCATAGTGAAAAAGTAATGCGAAACAAAACCACTTTCTTGGTTAAAGTTTTTTTTGGTGGAAGCACCAATTTAAGGAATCTACATAGGAGATTAAGGATGTGATGTTGAAAATGTATTGTCATGTTTTTGTATCTAATGAATTAATTTTGAGGGAGAAATTCAGTTTAGGGGGGGGGGGAGGGTAGAATGTAACACCCGAATGTTTTGATGAAATATTATCTTTAATTAATTTTAATTATTCGATAACTCTCATTGGAGGGAAACATGAGTTTAAATAAACCATTTGACACCATTAGTTAGAGGGAATAAATATAACATACTTATGAAAATGTATAATGAATTCATTGTCTACTAATTATTTATGGAAAATATAAATCAAATATATATTTTAAATATTGTATGAATAAATTGATTGAATTATTATTAGTAAATGAAATTATTGAAATATATATTTTTTATAATTAATATGATGATTTTTATATTCATCCAATATATTTTTTTCATTGGGTAAGAATAAACCCTATTTTATGTATAAAAACCAATATTTTTCAAAAGTGTAATTTTCCCCCTTTTAAAGAAGAAACCCTTTTAAAGTAAAATTATGACAAATTAATAATTTTTATATAAAAACATAGTAACATTATTTGGAAGTGGGATAATTTTTTTTACTTTGGATGAATTTTTTAAATTTTTCTGATAACTTTCAAGTTTTTTTAAATAGTAAAAATAGACTAAATTTTAATTGCAAACAACATTTTTCATTGAAATAATTTATATTGGTAAATTATATTATATATTGGTCTTAATTTATAAATATAATATATTTTTTTAGTTAATATAGTGTAGTTTATTAGAATTATTTTTATATTCAATTCAGATGTAAAAATATTTCAATCTTTTGTAATGATTTAACATTTAAAACCTGTCATCTTTTTACGACAACGAGATTAGTTTAAAATTAATTTTGGAAATTTTTTATTTCAAATTTTGAAAAATGGATCAATATTTGAAAATATTAAGTCCAAATTATTTAAATATGTTAATTTTATTTTATATAAATTTTAATAGAAACTTCAGTAATTTTATTAATACAGAAAATAGGTAAATCATGTAATTATGAGTAAAAATAATTTTATAAAATTACCCAAACACCTATCCTAATATCATTGGATGATTTGTTTTTGAAAAAAATCATCCTTGGGTATAAATGTTATCATTTGGAAGTCACTTGGGATGAGACTAGGACATATAATTTATATTATTTAAAGAAAAGGTAAATATGTCTCACTCAAATGTTCATGACTATATCATATTTAAAATAAGTTTATAAAGAAGATAAATTTTATTATAAATACTCATTTTAAATATGTAATATCTTTATTAATCAAGGTAATTTATTTTAAAATTTTAGTAACTAAATAATTACCTTAAAGTCTTATACACCGATGATGCTGAAATTATTTAATTGATGAAAAATCAATAAACTAATTTTTATTAAAATGATAATAACCATTTAAATGCAAAAAATCCTGAAATTATATTATTGGTAGAGTATATATTGACTATAAAATTCCATGTGTCGAGTTATTGTCCATTTGGATCCATAAATAAGAGATTATGACACTTATATTATTATATTTAAACTAATGTTAAGGTTGTCGCATTAATGATTTAATAAGTATACCATTTTTAATGTTGGATTTCCTAGAAGATATATTCTAGTAAAATTATTATTCTGAAATAGAGTATATTTATTTTCATTTTAATATTTTATTGTTAAATTTTATTCAATGAATAAGTGTATTACATAATTACACAAAACATATGTTGTAATTATTTTATAATGGAGATAAAAAAATGTTATTAAAATATCAAAATAAATATAATGTGAGATACTTAATATGTTAAATAAATTTTATAGATGAAATTGGCCTATTATTAATGTAACACCCCGACCCCAGTTACCCAGAGTCAGTAAATTATTACGTATCATTGGCATGATCACAAAAGATCATGTCTCGAAAGACCGATTAGTTTAGTAGCCTTGGAATCACTAGATACATTCATAATGATTACATTACATCATAAAGTGAAAAACTAAAACAAAATCTTGACTCCATAGACCACACTCATATCCTAATACTATCCCTGTAGGTCATTCATAAAATAATTCTTCACATCTTGGGAAAAATAAAACATAGAAAGGGGTGAGTTCAGATACTCAGTAAGGATAATAATATAGCAGAAATTTTTATAAAAGAGCATACACATTTAAGGCAATGTGTAACTAAAACAAAAGCCTTTTAAAACATGAAATTCAACATAATATGGAAAAGATAAAATGAAATAATTCCATTTAATTATTCACATGGATATTATACTAGTTGAATAATCACATACAATATCAATAACTACTTTCATAATGATGGAATGCATAATGCCAGACTATCATAAGCACATAGTCAAGGCCTCGTGCCAAGAAAAAAAATAAGATTTTGTCAAGGCCTTGTGCCAAGACACTAGTTTGTCTCATGAGACCTACTGAGGTATCAGTGATCTATAGAAGGCTCCACCCGTCACATACTAAGTCCAATGCATTCCTCATATGAAAAGTTTGAAACATAACATAAACATTCGTATTAAAACTGGCATACGAAATGTCAATACTTTAACCACAAACCATGAATGGTTTAAAAATAGCACATCCACAGTCAAACATAACTCATTCGATATAATATGGAATATTTTGTTATATCATATTAACCTCAATCAAGAATAATCAATTATATTGACATAGATTAAAATAATCTTTAAACTATTGAGAGAAATATCCCCCTTTTTCTAGAAAACAATTAAAAGTCACACTATTTTTCAAAGAAAACATTTAAAATAGATTTTTTAATCAAAGTGTCTCATACCACTTTTAATGTTTTAAAAGGAATTTTGATTTGAAAAATTTAATTTCCATATAAATAAATCCTTAAAACCATTTTTAAAACATGGGAATTAATGTGAAAGATTTAGAATAATAAATCTTTAAAACATTTAAAATGATATTTTAGTTAGAGTTCCAAAAAAATAGAGAAACTTGATTTCAACTAATTTAAGCAATCAAAACATTATAATATCACAAGAATAAAGGGATTCATGATATACTATGTCAAAGTATATTATATACACCATATAAAATTGATTTGGTGTATAACAAAAAAAAGTCTCAATGGAATGTAAATTGAGATGAAATATCTTATAAAGACCATATTATTAGGTTAAGGATAAATCAATGACATAATTATGTGTGAAAAATATAAATACACTCAATATTATTGGATATTCAGTGTAAATAAATCAGAGGAAATTCCCACATATTCTTGTAAAAACAACACCAATGAAATGGATATTTTACTCAACAAATAGAGATTGAGTTAAAATTAATCTTATCAAGTTCATGTCGATGACTTGAGAATTTAAAAATAGAGTGATCATGTGTATCAAAATTATATCCACAGAATGGGGAGTGGAAATTATGACATAAAAAACTGAATAGTGATTCCACACATAATCTGGGAGTAAAATAATCAATGATGTATGCGTAAAGCCGAATGAGTGGAAATTGATATTTCAAATTCTATTATCAATTAGGTAACTTAAAAAACATACACCCATGAATTAATGATCATACAATGATTATATAAATATCCATAAATTAAATTATATTACACAATGAATACAATCATGGGTAGTACACACACCACATGCAATAAATAAGTGGTGAACAATGGAAATATCACGGAATTAAAAGTGAGATAAGAAACCCCTTACTTTGAACTTTATCTTTGGTAAAGTGTAGGTTAGGATCCTGTATAGTGGGGAAATAATTTTTATTGAATTATACAAGGATCATATACATTAATATTATATCATATATGATCTTTTAACAATACTTTGTAAATAATATCTCAGTATTGTCATTGTTTCAAGTGTTTACTTACTCGTTTTCTTTTATAAGTTTTGTTACATAAGCTGTGTTTGTTATGTATAGGTTGTATATTATTCATATCCATAATTATATAATGTCTTTAAAAATTATTTTTAATCAACAAATTAAAATTAGTCTGGAATAGATACGATGGGTAATGAATCTCATCGCGTTCGTGGAGATGGTAGTCCGTACGTACGCATGAGTGACAATATCATTATTTTGAAATTAAAATAATATATAATTGGATGGTATATTATATATAAAGAATAAATATCATGTTATATTTATTATTTACATGAATTACACATCATTATTATACCTATCCAAATAATAATATATTGAATAACAATTACACCAGGACGTAGAGACAGTAGGCCGTACGTACGCACGTATGGTGACATGTCATTCAAAAGATGGATAGAATAAATAATATGGTTGTACCATATTTATAATAACATCAAATCATATATAAGATACTGGAGTTATTATTTTAGAATATAAATAACAAAGAAAGAAGAAGTGGGAGAAGATATGAAATTGAAAGATGGTGGTGAAATCATTACCTCTTCTTCAGGTTCTTCCTTTTGATTTGATAAAAAGGGATCCTTAGGATGGATTTTTGACTAAAGAAAGGCCTCTAAGATGAATGGAGGATATTTGAGGGGGTATTTGGGTAGATTTTTGATGAACCAAATGCTTTGATGGTATGAATAATTAGTTATAAGTGGTGTCCTTTTATAATGGGGAGGAGGGGCTCTTTAAGAAAAACGTAAAGTATTAATTTATAATAAATTAATAATCAGTTTCTAATGGATCCAAATTAGATTATTAAAATTATAAGGTTGGGATAATTTGAAAACAACTCAACCAATTGGGTTTATATAGGTTTGGGTCACTTTATTAACCCTATCTATTAGTTTTAAGTCTTAGTTAATTAGTTTGATATTTACCATGTCACTTTGTATTTTTATATTATATGGTTAATAAACTTACTATATATTTCTAAGAGACCCAAAAGTGGTCCATTAATGATAAAAATATCATTATATAAGTATCTTGGATGAACCTTATATTTTTAGGAATTTAATATCAATTAATAATATAATATTTGTTTTAAAAACTTCTTTGTGTCAATTTTGACACTATTTAAAAATTGAATTTTGTTAAAGTATTAAAAACTTTATTAATTAGAAAAAAATTAATTTAAGTAATAATAACATGTCATATTAACCAATAAAATTTGTGTATATCATCAAAACATTCAAATTATATTTATTTTAACATTTATAATACAAATTATTTGATTCTTTCATTAATAAGGAAAATACTGCATCATTATTGTGTCATAAATAAATTTTATTATTCAACGTCTAAAAATTATAAATAAACTCCCGTTATGTAAGAAATGGTTTTATCTTTCTAATGAATATTTATAGTTGAAAATATAACATATATAACCCTATGTAAAAATTGTTTTTCTAAAAGATATATGCTTTTGTCATTTTTGTATTAACTTTATCTTAATTAATATAAAGTTTCATTATCACTTACAAGTGGCCCCATGGGATCCCAAAATCGACCCAAATAAGCCCATGGTCGGACATGTATCAACCAATAGGGTTAGAACATGTTTTAGGATAATTTAATATTATTATATTATTTATTTTTTACCCTTATTTACCGAATTTACCCTTTATCCCTGGTAAATAAAATATTTACCGAAGTAATTATTCAAAATTTATAAAAATAAGAGTTACCTATTTACAAAATTTGGACATAATGATTCCAAATATGGAATCCAGTTTTCCAAATACAAAACACAGAAGTTCTAGAAATTAATTTAAATTTAATTCCCACTATCAAAACAAAAAGCGTGTTTTTAAGAAATAATAAATATCAAAAGATTGACACTTGTTTATGTCCGGTTTAAATGTGAAATTTTTTCCAATGACCAACATTGTATTAAATGGTAAAGATATATTCTAAATATACTTTAAATCCACTCAAATTTATATATTATCACTATTAATTATTTCTATTAAAAAGTTGTTTTTAATTAAAATTTAGTAATTTTCACTATTCATCAAAAATTGAAAGTTTTCAGAAAAATACCAAAATTTTACCCTAGGAAAATTTCAATATTCAGAATCCAAAAATGAATTCCATTTTGAATGATAAAATTTATAAAATTTCAAAAAGTGGGTTTTACTATTCATAAAGCATAGTTTGATTGGTCATGGTGTGTTAGAATATCGATGTTGCATACAATGCACGCTGCTGTATTATTAAAATAGAAGCATACCATGGATGGTTGGGGTGTCACATTCTACCCTCATTTAATAAATTGCATCCTTGAAATTTTTAAAATTGGGATTGGGAATATAATGGAAAGTCCCACATCGGAAAAAGAGTCAGTAAAACTATCACTTTAAAAGAATGAAAGAGAAGTTCAAAGGTCACCCGAGATGACCTATACCAGGGTTCCATGTATAAAACAGGGATATGGATGATAAACTAAGTGTCATGTTCTAATGGAGAGGGATAAAAAACATGATCATGAGAAAGTTAACTGCAAGAAAACCATAAACTTGTGATTGGACAAACGGTCATTAGTTTTTCAATAGGAAAAGTAAACGAACAACATTTTTATTATATCATTTTAAGTTACATTACATAAAGACGAGGAATTCATTTCTGAGATTTGACTAAGAATGTAAAGATATATACTTACTTTTTATGTAAAGTTTCGTTGTTTAATAAATTTCTACTACTAACTCATTTTTAAACGATGAGTATTCAAGAAGAGTTGGTTACACTAGAAGAGCTAGAATGAACTTCTTATAGAATCACATGACCCAAGAAGGATAAACTATTTATTTACCTTATCTTTAGAGATTAATCAAGACCAAAATGGTTAGTAAAAGATCTGATGATCCCCCAAAAGGATATTCCGTTAGTGAAAGAAACACTAATCTTAATTTCTAAAATTAAACCAACAATACACCAAAGTTAAATAAATATCATTCAATAAACAATTTTCCTTAAAATCATTGAATATAATCCAAATTAATATTGAAACCTGAAACTTAGAAGAATTTGGTTATGTAGTCTTCCACGTTAAATTGTATCTCCAAATGACATCAACTACTCTTAAATTCACATACTTAAAAGTAATTAACCTAATTATATATTCTCTGTTATAGGTAATCATTTCTATAAATAACCCAAATCAATATAAATCCACAATAAAAACATAGATTAAAATCCACCATTAATCATCAAATGAAAACCCATAGTATTCTATTTTTCTTGGGCATATAGTGTTCCCAACAATGCGAACATCTTCCAAAATAAAATTTATCACTTAATCACCGAATCATTTTCCTATACCAAGGGTATTCATTTGATAAGACATAAGATCCAAAATCAACTTATTATTGATCAATAAAACCATTTAACTAAAAATAATTAGTCACACTAACCAGGGACTTCACGTAGTCCAGTGGTAGGAGATAAATCCCGATCGCACTTTGGTTGTGGGTTCGATTCCCACAGCTTTGTCCGATGCGATGGGTTGTCACACAGTCTATGTGTTAACATTACTGAAATGAGATAAATTCGTCAAAATAACCATAAAAGAATTTATCCAAAAAAGTTATATCATACCTTGCATTTTCATCCCAAAATATAATAAATTGTAATTGTCCCAAACCCAAAGATCATATAAAACCAAATGGTTATTTATAACTATATCCACAAGAGAAAAGATAAGTCTTCCTCAAATATCATTCTCACGTGGAAATATTCAGGGCTAAAAATAAAAGCGAAAATTATTCCAAAGTAATCCCAACAACAAGGAGAACTAATACTTTTAAACATTTCTCCATCCATTTATTTCCACATACGTTCTTCTTTTACCAAGAAAATATCCTATTGAATAGGGAATTCACTCGAGTAATATCCAGGTCCCCTACATTTACGTCAAATGACGGTAAATGGATTTTTGGGACCATTTTTATTTTCTTTAATAGTACTCTTCATTTTTCCTTGGGAATTCTTCACTTTATGTCCTTATTTAACGCATGTAAAGCATTTCTTTGTTCCATTGAGACACTTTCCTGGGTGTCTCCTTCCCCATTTCCTGCATGATGTAAATTTAGGATTCGTTTCTCTATGGTCTCCACTGCTCGATCTCTTATCATTCATCACCTTTCTCTTCTTTATTGAGTTCGGTAGTTGGTTAATATATATGTTGTTGATCATATTTTTGGAAAAATGATTTGGCATAAACATGATATCTTTTATTACTATCAACATTCCATTTTTTTGCTCATTTCCACCACCATTCCCACCATGTACATCATTCTCAAAGTCACTATATCTTCCTTGGAACCCAACCATTGACTAAAATCAAAAAGCATTGTGTGAGAAACATCAGTTATAAAATCAATTAGAGAATATCATGACACCATATTCTTAGTTGGAAACACCTTAGGATTAACCAAGGTTATTTATTTTCATTTTATATTAAAATAATTCTAATTGGGCTGTGATGAAAATGTAAATTATCCTAAGCATATACCATGGGAGTGTCATAACCAAGAGTGCAGTAATTCCCATTGTCGTGCACCAGTTCCCGTTCGAGTCTAGCTAAAAGCAGTGTTTTCGGGTTTTACCCCTAGGTAGATCTGTGCCAGAGCCACCTATACCTGCTCATATCCAAACAAGGATGTATTTCTTTAAAAATTCATAAAATCTCTATAATACAAAAATTCTAGGATGTTCTTCTATACTAATCTTCAATGTCTATCTTAGGTCTATGTGCTCTAATTGGAGTTTATCAAAATCTAGTTTCCAAGGTTTGTACTAAACTACCTCTGATACCAACTGTAACACCCCGAACCCAGTTACCCAGAGTTGGTGCATTATTACATATCATTGGCATGATCACAAAAGATCAAGTCTCGAAAGACCGATTAGTTTAGTAGCCTTGGAATCACTAGATACATTCAGAATGTTTACATTACATCATAAAGTGAAAAACTACAGCAACATCTTGTCTCCGTAGATCACACCCATATCCTCATATAATCCCTAAAAGTCATTCATAAAATAATTCTTTACATCTTGGAATAAATGAAACATAGAAATGGGTGAGCTCATATGCTCAGTAAGGATAACAATATAGATAAAACATTTATAAATAAGCATACATATTTAAGGCAATGTATAACTAAAACCAAATCCTTTTAAACATTAACTTCAGCAAAATATGGCATAGATAAAATGAAATAATGACATTTACTTATTCACATGGATATTATAGTAGTCGAAAAATCACATGCAATATCAATAACAACTTACATAATGATGGAATGCACAATGCCAGACTATCATAACCACATAGTCAAGGCCTTATGCCAAGACTACAAAGAAGATTTTGTCAAGGCCTTGTTCCAAGACAATATTTTGTCTCTTGATACCTACCGATACATTGAGGAGATATAGCGGTCTCCACCCATCACATACTAATTCCAATTCATTCCTCATATTAAAAGTCTGAAACATAACATTAACATTCGTATTAAAACTACCATATGAAATGGAAATACTTTAACCACAAACCATGAATGGTATAAAAATAGCACATCCACAGTCAAACATAACTCATTCGATAAAATATGGAAGATTGTATTGTATCAGATTAACCTTAATCGAGAATAATGAAGGATATTGACATAGATTAAAATATTCATCAAACTATTGAGAGAAATATCCCCATTTTCATGAAAACAATTAAACTTTACACTATTTTTCAAAGAAGCCATTTAAAGTATATTTTTGAATCAAAGTGTCCCATAACACTTTTAATCTTTTAAAATAAATTTTGATTTTATAACTTTAATGTCCATATAAATAAATCCTTAAAACCAATTTTAAAACATAGACATTATTGTGAAAGATTTAGAATAATAAATCTTTAAAACATTTAAAATGATATTTTAGTTAGAGTTACTAACCAAAATAGAGACATTTGATTACAAATAATTGAAGAAATAAAAACATTATAATTTCATTATAATTAAGGGATTCATGATATACTATGTTAATGTACATTATAAACACCATATAAAAGTTATTTGGTGTACAACAACAAAGAAGTCTCAATGGAATGTAAATTGAGATGAAATCTCTTCTAAAGACCGTATCCTTAGGTTAAGGATAAATCAACGACATAATTATGAGTGAAAAATATAAATACACTCAATATGATTGGATATTTAGTGTAAATCAATCAGAGGACATTCACACATAGTTTTGTAAAAACAACACCAATGAATTGCATATTTAACTCAACAAATGCAGATTGAGTTAAAATTACTCTAATCATGTTCATATCGATAACTTGAGAATTTATCAATGGAGTGATCATGTGTTTCAAAAGTATATCCACAGAATGGTGAGTGGACATTATGACATAAGCAAATGAATAGTGGTTCCTCACATAATGTTGGAGTAAAATAATCAATGATGTATGCGTAAAGCCGAATGAGTGGAAATTGAAATTTCAAATCCCCTTATCGATTAGGTAACTAACAAAACATACAACCATGAATGAAGGATCATAAAATGATGATGTAAATATCCATAAATTAAAGTATATTACACAATGAATACAATCATGGGTATTACAAACAAAACATGCAATAAAGAAGTGGTGAACAATGGAAATATCACAGAATTAAATTTGAGATAATAAACCCCTTCCTTTGTACTTTTTCCTTGGAAGAGGGTAGGTTAGCCTCATATATAATGGTGAAGTAATTTTAATTGAATTATACAAGGATCATATACATTAACTGACAAAGGCATTTCCTTTATAAACTATAACACACACAATAGAGTACGTGATGGAAGTAAAACACTAAAAAAAGATGTATTCAAAAGAGTGCTGAAAATTAAAGGGGCCAGAAATAAAAGACCAATAGGAAAGTACAAGTACAACTAAAAGCAAGTACAATAGAAGAAAAGTAAACTAGCTACTGGGTCATCCTCCGGGGTTCCTACCTGAAGTGTACGTATAGATGGCCTCCTCATCACTCCATGTCTGTCCGTCCGCTTCATGTACCATCACGCCGAGTGGTCCACCTATGGGTGCCGTCCAATCCCGCTACTCTCCACCTCAGTTAGTGTTGTCCATCGTCTGCAACCAACACAACGAGGTTCATGCATAACCCGTGCAAGGGTGAGTATAACGATACTCAATAGTGACCCAGAGACCCTTAATGTCTCACTAAATCCAACAAGGATAAACCACAAAGCATGGATTCAACTGATAACCATTACTTAGGTATATGCACATACATATACCTATGTTATCTAGTAACCCATATCAATCGTGAAGAAAACACAAAAGTCATTGACTCAGCTCAAACCAGGATATTATTCTAGGGTTTAGTATCATGTAACAACCCCAGTCACACTGTTGGAACTTCGGCTGATGGTGTAATCCTCCTCTATCAAGTACAGTGGGCCTGCCACGTCACACAGAGGAGCTCCCCACCTTCCTGGACTGCTGTGGTACTTCTCCTATTGATTACTGTGTGTCTGCTGCGTCACACAGAGGCGCTCCCCACTGTTTGTCTGATGCACTCACACATAGGCACTCTACCTCATAGCCTGCTGAGGTACTACTCCTATCGAGTACTGTGGGTCCACTACATCACACATGGGTGCACCCCAGTGTGGGTATTCCATGTCACATAGAGGCGCTCCCCCGCTGGACTAGTCGAAACACTCCGAGTCGAAAGGTCAACAGTCATTAGGTCTCAGCCATCTACTAGGTCTCTGTATTCTACTCGCTTATCTCCAGGAGGATCCTCTCCACGAACTACAGGACGATTCTCTGACTGTCATGAAGTCCCTAGTAGTAGTATCTCAAAGGTCCACCTCATCATAGGGGTCTTAACACAACAGACGACGTGTCAATAAGACACCGGGTCTGTGAGTAATTGGCATTTCCGTCCCGGGGGTCCGGTTGGATTTTTGGTTCAAACCAACCCATCTATACCACAACTATTTCCAAACTCTTGTGGGGTATTCCAAAAGAACCGTCTCTCTCTAAGATTTATTTCTCCGTAGACGGTTCGTCTATTGGACACCCGTAGCCCATGATATGGGCGAAAAGTGAATTGGGTCAAAACTGGGTTCGAACTATAGTCCAACCTGGTCTGCGGGTCCGACCCAGTCCGCAGGACCGACCTGGCCCGAGGGCGACCTGACCCGAGGGGGCAACCTGACCAGATGGCCTGTGTGGCATGGCTGGCGGCCCGCGTGGCCCGACTGGTGGCTTGCATGGCCTGGTTGGCTTACAGAAAGCGTGGCCCAACTGGCTGCCTGCGTGGCCTGGCTGGCCACGTGTGTGTGTGGGGGGGGGGGGGGGGGTGCCGCACTCCCTTCCATCCAAAAGGAAAGGGCGCTAAGCACCGGTTCGGTAGCCCGAGGGACCTAGGAGGGTCCCGACATGTCTGGCTAGCCGAGCCGCCAGCCGGTTCTATACCACCGATGGCCGACCTGATGCCGTCCACCCCTACTCATCCATTGTGGCCCAGCCTGGCCGCACCTCACCTCCTACACGCGGTGCAATGGCGCCGCGCCCTTCGGACATAGCCCAGCCTGGCCACCGTCCCCTTATACTCTGCACGGCGCAACGATGTCATGCCCTTCCGCTGTGGCCCAGCCTAGCCACAGACATCCTTTCATCCGCATAGCATGATGGTGCCACGCCCTTCTGGTGACTTGGTGGCCTTGTACCGCTAGTGTCTTCGCAGCCGGCCCGTCACTAGCCTCTGTTGCTCTATCACGGTCCATTCTTCTGGCAGCGCAGTTTCACCACTGCAGTCGTCAACAAGCGAGGTAGAACGAAGGGGAAGGGTTGGGCCGTGTTCGTGTGGTCTGAGCCCTCCACGTTATGTTGATATCAATAGGCCTAAAAGATCACAACTAACAACGAAGAACGGAAGTTAAAAATCAATCATAAAACAACCCCTACCTCATTTGTCGATCATTGAGGGTGGATTGAGAGTTCGGAGAAGGCGAAGTCATCAGCATTCATCGTGGGAGAAGGTTTCATCCCATGATCGAAGGTTCTTCATTGGCGGAAGAAGTGTATTTCATCCTTCAGTGATCGTTCTTTGTTGGAGTTTTATTCTCCTTCCCAAAGCTCCTCCAAAATGTGAAGCCAAAAATTATAGAATAAGTTGTCTATTATTTGTTGGCACAACCATACAAATTGTTGTGATTAATTAAATGAGACAAATCATTTAATTAATAGGGTGGAATTGATTCAAATTAATAATTAGAGAAGTTGGAGGGTTTCAATTAAATGAAGAGAGTTGGAAAAATAATAATAATTAAACAATGGAATGTTTCAACCTTTCTCCACTTAATTGGGGGGAGGGGGTGGGGGGGGGGTTCCAAGGGGTTACAAGCCCAGGTGGTCCCCACTAAAAATATCTTCCCAAGGGAGGTTATGTGCGGGTAGGCCCCACCACCATATCCTCTCATAGGAGGTTATGGTGTTGTGGGCCCCACCTCTAAGCACCTCTTGGAGGTTTTAACCACCAAATAAATAAAAATAAGCTAACACTTTATTTTTATTTAATTTTATTAAAAACCCAATATCTAAATTCCATTCTCAAACAACTACCATCAAGGTTAAAGTATTCTTAATTTAATACTGGTGCTGTGAGTTTGATGGGCCCCTTAGATTTCAGTTCTGAGCACCGGTTCAAAAGTTATAAAATTTCATTCACACATTTACTGAACTTACCTGAACAATACTTCAGAAATTGATTCCAGGAACACTGGGCCACAGAATCAAGCACCATAAATTTTAGCAGACTTGTATTATCCCCATGTATTTAAGAAATTTTTTCCACGGAAATTCCCAGTCTTTACATTCTCCCCACCTTAGGGATTTACGTCCCTGTAAGATATAACTCATAATAAGGGAAAAAATGGGGGTACTGTGCATGAATCTGAGCCTCCCATTCTCATGTGCTCTCCTGGAGGTTCCTGTGCTTCCAGTGAACGCATACCAGAGGTATCGAACATCCATGTAGGACTCACTCCTATTGATCCTTAATATCCAATGGGACCTCCGTAAAAGTCTCTTTGTCATCGTTGTCCAGCTCTCCATGGTCAATGATATGGGAAGGGTTGTGCACGTATCTTCTCAACTGAGATACGTGTAAGACGTCGTGCACCCGATGCAACTGAGGTGGAAGAGCTAAGCGGTAAGCCACCTCACCTACTCTATTGAGGACCTGGAAAGGTCCAATGAATCTTGGAGATAACTTTCCTCCTTGGACAAATCTCTATAGACCTCATCGAAGTGAGACCCATTGAAAGACATTGTCCCCATTATTGAACTCTAGAGGCCTTCGTCTCCTATCAGCATGCGACTTCTGCCTGCTCTATGAAGTCTTCATCCACTCTGAGATGATCTGCACCTTCTCTGTGGTAGCACATACCATCACTGGTCCCACTAGTGCGGACTCCCCTGGGTCTGTCCAGTACTATTGAGATCTAGAAGGTCGACCATACAAGGCCTCAAAGGGTTCCATACCGATGCTGGAGTGATATCTGTTGTTATATAAAAACTCAAACAAAAGCAAGTGATCCACCCTACTGAATAAGTGGAGGAGTGACTATAAGAGACTATAGATAAGCTGCTCCATCCCTATCCACAGAGGATATTTTTAAAGCAGCCTGCTACTCTGTCGCCTCTCCTAGAAGTTGTATACCAGTCCTCCTGTTGAGTGAATCAGCAACAACATTCCTGTTCCCAGGAGTATAGATTATCTTGAAGTCATAGTCCTGGAGGAACTCGATCCATCACCGCTATCTCAGGTTGAAGTCCTTATGAGAGAAGATATATCTGAGACTACTGTGATTATAGTACACAATTAAACACTCTCCCATCAGATAGTTTCACCATATATTAAAGGCGAAGACCATTGTTGCTAACTCCAGGTCATGGGTAGCGTAGTTCTCCTCATGGTATCTCAGATCCCGAGAACCATATGCGATCACTATTCACTCCTGCATCAGGACACACCCAAGTCTGGTCCCTGATGCATCGCAGTAAAATACGTACCCTACTCCTTCCACTTGAAGCCTCAAGATAGGGGCACTAGTCAACCACATCCTCATCTCTTGAAATCTCTTATAGAATCTCTCCGACCACACGAAGGGTTGCCCCTTCTTCGTCAAGGCTGATAGTCGTGCTGCAACACTGGAGAAGTTTGGAACAAATCTCTGATAGTATCCAGCCAAGCCTAGGAAACTCCATACCTCCATCACTCTACTCGGTGGCTCCCAAGCAAGTACTGACTCAATATTCTCTGGATATACAACAACTCCATCCTCTGAGATAACATGTCCCAAGAGGTGAGCCTCTTGAATCCAAAATTGGCACTTCGAGAGCTTACCATAAAGATGGTGCTCTCAGAGTTTGTCCAGTACTACCTGCAAATGGTAGGCATGCTCCTCCTCCGTAGTCGAGTAGATACAAATGTCATCGATGACGACCATGACAAAGTGATAGAGGTAAGGATGGATGATTCTATTCATGAGACACATGAACACTGTTGTAGTGTTGGTTACACTAAAGGGAATAACCAAGAACTCATAGTTTTCGTACCGACACCTGAAGGTCGTCTTACGCACATCCTCATCTCAAACTCTAAGGTGGTGATATCCTGATCTGAGGTCTATCTTTGAGAACCTCTGTGCTCCCTTGAGCTAATCAAAGAGGTTATCAATACTCAGGAGTGGGTACTTGTTCTTTATGGTCACCTAGTTCAGGTGACAGTAGTCGATAAAGAGCCTCAAGATCCCATCCACATTCTTGGCGAACAGAATCGGGGCTTCCAAGGGAGAAACACCGGGCCGGATGAATCTCTTTCCCTGTAAGTCCTATAGCTGTACCCACAGCTCGCGAAGCTCAGCGGGAGCCATCCGATATGCTGGAATAGATATCGCTTTCGTCCCGTGGTCCATGCCAATGTAGAATTCCACCTATCTATGAGGAGGTAGTCCTGGAATATCGTCAGGGAAAACATCCACGTACTGGTCCACCACCACAGGATAAGTCGGACTCTCCACATCAACTGCTCTGAGGGTAAGGCAAGCCAACTGTTGAGTGATTGGCTACACCCTCATCCAAGTAAGTCCATCCAGTGCTGCAAAAGTTTCCTTATCACCAGTGAAGGTGAACCTTGTCCCATCCATGCGGACACACCATAGTTTGTTCCTAATACAGTCGATCTGGGCATGACTGTAGATAACTAGTCCATACTCAAGATGGAGTTGTAAGACCTCGACACCTCTATGAGGAGATCCTAGAAAAAGATCTCACCTTTTAGAGAAAGCTCACACTGTCGGCACCAGTGCGTTATCATTGAGTCTGTTCCCATATGAGTCTCTAGCCATAAGGATCGAGCAAACAACTCCATAGGAATCTCGGAGCTCCGAACGAGGATAGTGGCAATGAAAGAGTGACCGGAATTTATGGCTATAAGAACTGAAAATAAGGTGTATTAGACATAGATCGTACCTCGAATCATCTCTAGAGTGCCATGGCCACATGACTCAGGTGCCTGGAGCTGAGCTCTCCCCTGTCCAGCGGCTACCTAGGGTCTGGGTGGACCTCTTGGTGGTGGTGGTGGTAATACCTCCAATCACCGCCCACCACCTATTGCTCAACCATCTACTCTGCCACATCTGCCTGCTCCCTATGGACCAACTGGATCAAATATCTGCCTCTTCCTGGGAGGTCACTTAACTGTCTGCCGATCATCAGCACGATGGGTCAGACAGTCACAAGCCATGTGACCCTGCCCGCCACATGAGTAACACTACTTGCTCATAGTAGGTAAGTCACTGCCTTGGGTGCCTCGCACAATAGATCCTGAGTCATGCGGTCATCCACCCGTGGGTTTGGTCCTCTTGGATATCGACGTCATTTGTCTACTGATAGCTGAAGAAGACTCTGATGCATGTCTACTAGTAGTGGGTCTCGCTGATGATGACTGATCAGCTAGGAAACTCTCCACTATAAGGGCTCTCTCCAACACCCCCGCCTGCTTAGGGATGATGAGGGAGATCATCGATGCCCTGATCTCTCGCCTGAGCCCCTGCTCGTTGTTCCAGGACCTGAAGAATGGGTCTCATACCATAACTGTTGAGTTGCGTGAGAGGTCGGTGAACCTTGCTAAGTACTACGCCACCGTCATGGAACCCTACTGTAGATGAAATAGATCCTGTATTCGCACCACTGGTAGGGTTGCTGGAAAAAACTCCATCTGGAACAGGATCCTGACGTCTCTCCAGAGTAGTGTCTCCTCCTTATGCACCTGGGGCATCAGGCTCTACCATCTACCTGCTGCTACCTGAAGGGGGCTAAAATAAAGGATCACCATGATCTCTGTTGGTGTCCCTACTATCCTGAAGACTCCCACCACATCCTCCATCCAATCCTCAGCCGACTGTGGGTCCGTCTCTCCCCGGAACATGGGTGGCCTCTAGAGCTGAAACTCATGCAACACGCTCAAGAAGTGTGCATCATCTACTGATGGGGATGGTGGAATCGGTGGACCAATGGGAAGTGGTACCGCTGGTGCCTCCGCTGGTAAATGGCCCTACACCAAGGCCTCATCGTTCGAAGCGCTGTCAGAGCATACGACTCCCGGGGCTCTGCGGGGAGGCATCCTGTACAAAACTGGTGAGACATGGTCAAAATACTATAACAGGTAAGCTGACTGGGTTGAGGTGACTTAAAGAATACTTTTAAAAACACACACAAAATCATTGTTTTCATGCACTTAGTCAGAAATCAGAAGTTAGGGTCCTGATGTAGGAATACGTTGGCCGCCCGCACCAAAACTGGACTCCCTAAATTTAAAACCACACTTAATACCCTTAAAACTATTGCGTCACAGAAAATAATGATCACAGTAATAAATTATGTGGTAGAACAGACGCCTCTGATACCAATTTCTCATGACCTGTCCCCCGGGGCACGTATCTTGACTTCCCCAAGTACGCCTTCCATAGGCTAGGGGCGGGCGACTAAAACCAAAGTCGTGAATCCCACAACTGGGAAGGCATTGCCTTTATAAATTGGAACACACACAACCTAGTACGTGCTGGAAGTAAAACACTAAAAAAATCTGTATACAAAAGAGTGCTGAAAATTAAAGGGACCAGAATTACAAGCCCAACAAGAAAGTAAAAGTACAACTAAAAGAAAGTACAATAGAAGAAAAGTAAAGCAGCTACTCGGTCATCCTCCTGGGTTCCTACCTGAATCATAGGTAAAGATGGCCTCCTCAGCACTCCACGTCCATCCGTCTACTCCGTGTACCATCACGCCGAGTGGTCCTCCTTCGGGTACCGTCCATTCCTACTACTCTCTTCCTCAGTCAGTGCTGTCCATCATCTAAAACCAACACAATGAGGTGTGGGCATAACCCATACAGGAGTGAGTATATAAGGATACTCAGTAGGGACCCCAAGACACTCAAGGTCTCACTAAATCCAACAAGAATAAACCACAAATCATGGATTCAACAAATAACCATTACTTTGGAATATTCCCATACATATACCTAAGTTATCTAGTAACCCATATCAATCGTTTGGATAACACAAAAGTCATTGACTCAGATCAAACGAGGATTTTATTCTAGGGGGTAGTATGAAGTAACAACCCTAGTCACACTGTTGGAACCTCGACTGATAGTGTAATCTTCCTCTATTAAGTGTAGTGGGCCTGTTGCGTCACACAGAGGCTCTTCCCACCTTTCTGGATTGGTGTGGTACTCCTCCTGTTGAGTACTGTGGGTCTGCTATGTCACACAGAGGTGCTCCCCTCTTTGGTTCTGCCGCGCTCACACAGAGGCTCTCTCCATCATAGCATACTGAGGTACTCCTCTTGTCGAGTACCATGGATATGCTGCGTCACACAGAGGTGCTCCCTATTATGGTTCTGACGCGTCACACAGAGGCGCTCCCCACTGGACTAGTCGAACCACTCCGAGTCGAAAGGTCAGTAGTTGTCAGGTCTCATCCATCTACTAGGTCTCTGTATTCAACTTGCTCGTCTCTAAGAGGATCTGCTCCAGGAACTACAGATCAATTCTACAACTGTCACATAGTCCTTAATAGAAGTATCTCAATGTTTTACCTCATCGTAGGGGTCTCAATGCAACATACGACACATCAATCGGACGCCCGGTCTCTGAGTTATTGGCATTTCCGTCTCGGGGGCCCGGTTGGATTTTAGGTTCAAACCAAGACAACTATACCCCAAATCTGTAAAAACCTCATGTGGGGTATTCCAAAAGAACCGTATATCTCTATAATTTCCAATTCCAAAGATGGTTTGTCGATTGGACACCCGTAGACCAGGATATTGACAAAAAAGTGAATTGGTTCAAAATTGGGTTCGAACTAGGGTCAAGCTCGGTCCGCGGGTCTGACCCAAACTAATGGGGTGGCGCAACCCGAGGGCGGCCTGGCCTGAGGGGCATCTTGGACTGAGAGGACGGTCCGAACTGAGAGGGCGGCCTGGCCTGGCGACCCACATGGCCTGGCTTGCCGCCCGCGTGGCCCGGCTGACAGCCCACGTGGCCGGGATGGCTGGAATCCCTCAGGGCTTGCCTGGATGGAAGCCCACGTGGCCCGGATGGCCACCTGTGGGGGGGGGGGGGGGGGGCTACCATGCCCCCTACCTTCCGAACGAAACCAGCGTTAAGCATCGGTTCGGTAGCCCGTGGGACCCAAGAGGGCCCCACCATGTCCGACCAACTGAGCGGCCAGCTGGTTCCACACCACCGGTGGCCGGCCCGACGCCGGCCACCCCTAATCTTCTATCGCGGCCCACCCTGGCCACGTCTCACCTCCTCTGCATGGCGCGACGACGCCGCGCCCTTCCACCACGGCCCAACCTGGCCTCGGCCACCTTCTCCTCCGTATGGCACGATGATGCCGTGCCCTTCCACCGTGGCCCGCCCTGGCCGCTCCCCTCCTTTCATCAATGTGGCACGATGGTGCTACACCCTTCCAAAAACCAGGTGGCCTTGCGCTGCTGGTTTCTTCATGACCGACACGTCTTCAACCGTTGTTGCTCTGCTGTTTCTTCATTGTGATCCACTCTACTAGCAGCGCCATTGCACCATTTCCATCGTCAAAAGCAAGGTAGAACGAATGGGGATTGTCAGGCCGTATTCGTGCAGTCCAAGCCCTCCAAATTATGGTGATATCAATAGGCGTCAAAGAGCACAACTAACGACGAAGAATGGAAGGTAAACTCAATCAGAAAAACACCCCTACCTCATTTGTTAATCGTTGATGGTGGAAGGAGAGTTCGGATAAGCCGATGTCGAAGACGGGGTCGTCAGTGTTCTTCATGGGTGACAATTTCATCCATCGATGGAAGGTTCCTCGTTGGCGGAAGAAGTGTCTTTAGTCTTTCAGGGATTGTTCTTCATTGGAGCATTATTCTCCTTCCCAAGCTCCACCAAAATGTTGAGCCAAAAATAATAGAAGATGTTGTCTATTATTTGTTGGCACAACCATTAAAATTATTGTGATTAATTAAATGAGACAACTCATTTAATTAATGGGGGTAGAATTGATTCAAATTCAAAATTAGGGGAGGTGGAGAGTTTCAATTAAATGAAGATAGTTGGTAAAAAAAAATAAACAATGGAACGATTAATGGTTTCTCCACTTAATTGTGGGGGTTCCAAGGGGTTACCAGCCTGGGTGGACCCAAATGAAAATATCTTTCCAAGGGAGGTTATACGTAGGTGGGACCCACCACCATATCCTCTCATGGGAGGTTATGGTGTGGTGGCCCCCAGCTATAACCACCTCTTGGAGGTTTTAATCCCAAAATATATAAATATAATCTAACACTTAATTTTATTTAATTTTATTAAAAACCCCAAATCTAACTTCCATTCACGAACAACTGCCGTCGAGGTGAAAGTCTTCTTAAGAGAATACCGGTGCTATGAGTTCAAAAGTGCCCTCTGATTTCAGTTCTGAGCACTGGTTCAAAAGTTATAAAATGTCGCTCGCACATTTACTGTATATACCTGAAAAAAACTTCAGAAATTGATTCCGGGCACACCGGGCCTCAGAATCAACCACCGTAAATTTTCACAAACTCGTAAAATTCCCATGTATTTAATAATTTTTTTCCACGAAAATTCAATGTATTTGCATTCTGAGATAAATTTTATCATTTATCTCTAAATAATATAAACCACTCTTAATGTCTTATACCAAAAAGTAATTAGCATAATCAAATATTTTCCCAGATAGGTTAATCATTTCCATAAATAACTTGAATCTCAAATGTCCACAATAAAAACATATATTCTTCCAAAATATAGATAAAACCATTACTTATAAAATGAAATTCTATAGTAATCTATTTTTTTAGGCATATAGGGTTCCCAAAATAGTAAAATTATTCCCAAATAACATTATTCACTTAATTACTAAATCATTTTCTAATCCTGTGGTTTTCTTTTACATAAAATATATGTCTCCAAAATAAAATTATACTTAATCCATAAAATAATTTAACTAAATAAAAAAATTCCTACTAACGAGGGACTTCACGTAGGCCAGGGGTAGGAGATGGACCATTTTTTACCTTCGGTTGTGGGTTCGATTCCCACAGCCTTGCCTGACGGGATAGGTTTTCACCCATCCTACGGGTTGTCCTTTTTCTAAAATGATATTATTCATATAAAATTATAAAAAATGAGATAAAATCCTCACAAGTAACCATATCATTTTTAACCTCTATGTTTTTCCCATGCCTTTCATTTTTCATCCTAAAAAGTAATAACCCATAATTACCTCAAAAATAAACATCTCTAAAAATACCGACAGTCACCTTAAAATTTTATAAAATAAAGCCTCGAAAGAGATTTCTATGACATAAAACATATCATAAACTTGAAAATTATAAACTCATATGATATCTGTGTATCTTCATAAGACATCCAAATAACTTCAGTTGTCTAAACCATCCTTTGGTACCAACTATAAAGAACCATCCTTAAATATTACATAATCTTGGGTTAAGTCAAGAATTCTCATTGAGGTTTAGGGAATTAGGACATAACTAATAGATAATAACTCAAATTCATACAATGTGGATACCTCTACAATATTATCCATTTTTTCAAAATATAAAACTTTTAAAAGAAAAAATTATTTCTTTTTATTGAAAAAATCATTCAATACTTTCCTCTTGGAATATTCTTTTTCCTTACCAATCTTAAGTCCTATAAAAAACATTGTAAAACTTGGGATGTATATAAAAGATCAGTAAGGGGAATAAAAATAATAAAATCATTATTCTAGTAAATTTTTTTATACACATTTAACATTCTTTGAGTGAATGAAACAAAAAAATTTCTCATGAATAACACTAATAATTTTTGATCAAATAAAATAATTAAAACCAAAAAAATGAAATTTAAACTCATTTAGGTGACTTAGAGAATCATATACAAAAAACGTTATTAAACCCATTTCAATTGGAATAAACATATTGTCAAATTCCAAATTATAGATCTACAATTGGGATCACCCTTCTTTTAAGCTATATAGGGCTCACCCATGAGCTATAATGGAGATCATATCTTTGTATAATCTATAATAGGATCACCTATGAGTTATTGTGGGGATAAACCCTTCATATAAGCTATTTAGGGCTCAACCATGAGCTATACAGGGGCTCAACCCTTCATATTATTTATCGGTCTCACCAGTTTCATTTAATTCTCAAGTAACATTTCAAAACACATTCATCACAAAACCCTTTTTAAAAACTCTTATAATTCCATATAATAAAATTTCATATAAAAATACCATTTTAAATTATAAATCCATTTTCAATACCAACATACCCAAATAAGGGATTTATTTTCTTTTTAAAATATGTTATATCTTATAGAGGAATCAAAATATCAAATAACAGTTATGGTGGTAGAGAAGTTATTGTTTCTGTATACGTTAAAATAAAAAAACATTCCTTTTTTCATTTTTTAAAGAAAGTAAAAAAAATTGTTTAAAAAGATTCAATTATAATAACATTTTTTGAATTGAAACATAGTAAAAAAATTTCATGTGTAATCCTATTAAATCAATATAAATAAATAAGTAAATTAATATCATGAAGAAAAATATTTTATAATTAAATCTCTAAACGTTCAAGATGACCCATGCCACTTTGAATAGTTAAATCTAAATATCTATGAATTTAGAAATTTAAGAAACCAATAAATAAAATTATTATAGATAAACTATGGATATGAAATGTCATATTGGCTGTACATATGCCTTATAAAATAATATAAGTTCATATTATCAATAATTTTATTCAATGAAAGGAGATTGAGACAAAATCCCTTACCTTGAGTCTGACTCCTCACATACAATCATTATATCCCTTAATAATAAACTCATGTTAATATATTTTATCTTTATATCATTTTTCAGGTTTATTTTTACTTTTATATCATTTTTTCTAGGTTATAAAAATTACATAATTATTTAATTTTATATCACCCGTTTTGTCGAAATTAGGAACTTGCGTCGAAAATGAACTTAGTTTTATATTAATAGTCCATATGATAATAAGTCCGTAATTTCCAGAATAATATTTTTCTCATAATAAAAACATTAATATATCTATTATACATTTCAAAGAAATCTAATCATTTATGCTATAAGAAATTAACAGCGTTAAAATCTTAGAGACGGTAGGCCGTACGCATGAATGAGTAACATTTACACCATTCATTGATCATTATGGAAATAAGTTAATTATTATTTTATCTTTCAAAAATGATAATAATATTATTAAAATGATAATAATAATTTAAATATACTGATATATATCATAAATGTTATGTGGTGAATAAAAACGATTCACATCTCTTTGTAGAGGTTATAGTTCACACACACACACAAACGATTTTATCATTTTTATGTGCATAGAAAGTAATAAAATAACTCAAATATTATGCTTTCAAAATTATAAATATGTCATAAATATCATATATAATCATTTATTAAATCATTATAATTAGTCTTAGTATACGATTATGAAAAATGAATTATATCGGTTCATGGAGGTGATAGTTCACACACAGGAACCAACTATTAATTATTTCCCAATTTAATAGATGTTGAGACAGATTTAGTCGATGATAGTAACATAATAACAGTTAATTATATTCAGGATTATGGATTTATTATTTGATCATGGTTTGAGGAGTTTTAAAGGAATTGGAAGAGTAAATATAATAGAAATACTTAATGAAAATGATACTTATTATTTAGCTCATCACCTTTGAAGAACACCTTAACACTTATAAAAAGGGTGTTATGCCTAAAATAAGGGGTTGGGGTAGATATTTTCTGAACCCAAAGGTTTTTTAAGTGTTATTATTCGAGTGGATTTGTTACATTTTTATAGGAAAGAGGTGGGACACCCTTGGAATCTCTTAAAAATTTAATTTAATATAAATTCAATCGAAGTTAGAAATGGCACCAAAATAATTTAGTTCTAAGAAAATATTCTTCTATGCCTAATAAAATTAAACCAATTAAAATTATACAAGTTTTAAATATTTTTAAATCTTTATATTTTTTTTAACCTTAATTATTCTCTTTTAATTTTAATTGTGGTAACACAGTATTAAATATTAAGACACCATAAATTTAACTATTATATTGTAGATTTCACATAAATGGATGATTAATGAAAATTTTGTCCTTATAATAGTATATTTTTCCATTTAAAATATTTTTATTATTTTAAAATAATTTAATACAATATTTTGTTTATAAAATATCAATTATGTAAATTTTGACACTACTCAATTTATTGAATTTAAATAAAATCCAAAAGAGGTATAAAATTAAATATAACATTTAATAATATTATAAAATGTTATATTAACATATAAAAATCTTTTATTACATAAATTATATCATATAATATTAATTTTTATATTTATAATGTCATTTATTTGATACATTCATTAATAAGGAAATTTCTACATCACCATGGTGTCAAAATATAATATAATTTTTTATTGTCTAAATTTTTTAAATAAAATACCATGATGTAGGTAATATTTTTATCTTCCCAATTTAAATTTATAGTCTAATATATCACTTATATAACCCCATATGAAAATTATTTTAGTAATAAAAGGTATGTTTATGATATTTTTGCCTTTACTTTAAATTAAATGTTATAAATGTCATTATTATACCCAAGTGGATCCCAAAAGGAAAAAATCAAAAAAATTGTTTTATTGGTTGGAGATAACTTATAAAATAATATTAGGATAAGTTTTAGGGTAGTTTTATATTATTATAATTTTATTTTTACCCTTATTTACCTGATTTAACCTTTAACCATGGTAAATAAAATATTAATGATACTATTCAAAAAAAATTATTTTGATCATATTAAACCAAATATTTCAAACATATTACAAACATGTATTTAATTTTTTGAAAATTCAATTCACAGTAGTGGAAAAATTATATTTAAAATTAATCCTATTGTCGGAATAAAAAATAAGATTTTAAAAAGTAAAAACCATTAAAATATTGACATGTGTTTATGTCAAAGTTACAGGTGAAATTAATTTAAATGGACCAAATTGTATTAAATAATAAAAAAAATATACATTAAAATTAAGTGAAACTATTATCTATCAATACAAATAAATAAGATGAAAAGTCAGTTTTGAATTAAAATGTAGTATTCTTCACTATTCATTATGATTTTTTTTTGAAATGTACCAAAATTTACAGAAAATTAAATATTGATGTCTCACTTCCAAAGAAAAAGATTTTTTCAAATAGAACATATAAAAATGAAAAAAACAATATTTAAAAATGGTTCTCCATAAAAAGGCAGAAAAAAACTTTTTTTTTGAAAAAACTTCTTTTATTCGAAAAATTGAATTTTTTCTTATATCATGGCTAGAAAACATATAAGATAAATTTTAAATATTTCATTGAATATATTAAATATTAATTTCATTAATAAAGTTCATCAAGAGTGATTTTTTTATAAACTCACTTATTTTCTTTAAAAGAGTTTTCTATAAAAATACTTCCTTTTAATTAAAATGAGTTTTATTTTCATTTACAAATAATTATTCATAAAATAATTAATTATATACATGTGTAAACAATATTTTCATAAATAAATTCATAAATTTCATCCCCAACATTTTAACAGATGGGTTATAATGTTTCATAATAATATGCAGTTGTTTTTTATGTTCGATGTGGTGAATTATGTATGCTATCAGATATATTTTCTCCTTTAAAAAACTCAAGATGTTAAATTCTCCCCCCTTTTGGAAATTTCATCCTCAAAATTTGAACTTTGGGTCATTAACTAAGGTATAAATTTGAAAATACCTTTATTTCAATCCTATATCAGAACAATGATTGACAAAACTTCCACTTTAAAAGAAAGAAAAGAAATTATGAAGGTCACCTAAGATAACACATACAAGGATTCCATGCAGGAAAACATAGATATGGAAGAAAAAGTAACTGTTATGTTCTGATGGAGTGTTATAGAAAATATGATTAGGAGAATTTTAACAATCACGAAACCATAAATTTGTTATTTGTTATTAGGTCATTTATTTCATAGTAGGAAAAGTAAATGGAATTTTTTTAAAATACTTTTCATAAATTTGAGGAATTATTTTACTACATAGAATAAAAATATAAGGAAATATAGGTACTTGTAAAATATATATTCATCCATTAATAAAATTCCACCACAAACTCTACATTTCTTTAAATTATGAGTTTTTAAGATGAATTCTAAATGCCTGAAAAACTATAATCTACTTCTAAAAACCCACATCAACCTCAAATGTTTAACTATCTATTTATTATACCATTAAATATTAAAAAAACCAAAATGGTCAGTACAAGATCATATAATTTTCAAAAATAATTATCCTTTTTATAGAGAAGACTAATTTTAATCTCTAATATTCAAAAGTAATATCGAAAGTTCAAAAAACCCCATTCTACAAATAAAATTCCTTAAAATTCATTAAAAAACCAAACTAATATTGATATTCAAAAATCAGATGAATTTGATTACTTAATCTTCCAACATAAATTTTACCAATTATCTACAAATAACATCAACCACTCATAATGTCTTATAGAAAAAAGTAATTAAGCTAATCACATTTTATCCAAGATAGGTTAATCATTTCCATATATAACTCATATATCCATAAGTCCATAATAATAAAAAAATTATTCATCCAAAATATAGTCAAACAATTACTACTATAATAAAATCCCATAATATTCTATTTTTCTTATGCATATAGGATTACTAAAATAGTGAACATCTTCCAAAATACCATTATTCACTTAATCCAACAATCATTTTTCAATCCCATGGTTATCTATAACATCAAATATATGTATACCAAATCTACTTATTCATAATTAATAAAATCATCTAACAAAAAATAAAAAGTCATACTAACCAGAGACATCATGTAGGCTAGTGGTAGGCAATGCATCCTTGTCGGCCGTTGGTTATGGGTTCGATTCCTGTGGCCTTGCCAGATGCGATTGGTTTCCACCCATGTTATAAGTTTTTATTTTTGTAAAGCTATATCATTATTATATCTATGTCAACAACGAGATAATGTTCTCAAAAATAACCATAACATATTTTAAACCCAAATTTTATCTCATACCTTTCAATTTTCATCCCAAAAAGTAATAACCCATAATTACATCAAAAAATAAATATCTCAAAAAATAATATTAATGAAATTAACATTTTGGAACATAAACCCTCCCAATAGATTTCTAAGACATTGATATTATTATTTAAATATTAATTATAAACTCATATGATATACCTATATCTTAATAAGACATCCTAATCTCTAAAGTTGTATAATCCATTCTTTGATAACAACTATAAGGACCTAACCATAAACATGACATAGTCTCGAGTTAAGTTAAGAATTAAAATAGAGGATCTTTTTAGTTTTAGAGTTTTAGAAAATTTGAAAATATCTAATACATAATAACTCAAATTTATACAATGTTGATACCACTAGAACCTTATCCATTTATTCTAAAATATAAAACTATTAAAAGTAAACATGATTTCTTTTTTATGATAAAAAACGTCAATACTTTCATCCAGGTATTTTATTTTTCCTTACCAATATTACGATCTGGGAAAAATATTTTAAAAATTGGGATGAGTACAAAAGGCTAGTAAGGGGAAAAAAGGAATGAAACCATTAGTCTAGTTTAAACAAGTTAACCCATTTAAAGTTATTTGAGTGAATGAACCAAAACATTTTTACAAGAATAACACTCATACTTTTATCTCAAAGAAAAACATTAAAACTGATAAAATTAAATTTAAATCATTTTTGTGAGTCACGAGGTCATATATATAAAACCCTTTAAAGAATATTTCAATTGGAATAACCATATTGTCTAATTCCAAATTGGAGATCTATAATGGGGATAAGCCTTCATATAAGTTATATTGGGTTCACCCGTGAGCTATAATGGGAATCATCCTTTCGTATAAACTATAACGAGATCACCTGTGAGTTATAATGAGGCTGAACCCTTTATATATGGTATGTAGGGATCACCTGTGAGCTATAATGGGGCTAATCCCTTCATATAAGCTATTCCAGGCTCACCCATTTCATATAATTCTCATGTACGATTTCAAAAACATATTTATCACAAAACCCATTTAAACAACTCTTTTAATCCCATATGAAAAAAATTTTCAAGTAAAAAGACCATTTTCATTTAAGAACCAATTTTTAATATCAATTTAACAAAATAAGGAATTTATTTTACTTTTAAAATACATTAAGTCTTATAGAGGAACCCAAATATCAAATAACAGTTATGGTGTTAGAGAAGTCATTGTCACCGTATACATTAAAATGAAAAACCATTCCTTTTGTCATTTTGTAAAAAATTAAAACACTTTGAATCAAAATATTAAAATTTGAAAAAAATTTAATGGGATTAAAGATATGCATAAAATTTCCATTATAATAATTTAAATCTATATAAATAAATATGTAAATTAATATCCGGAAGAAAAATATTTGATAATTAAATCATTTAACATTGGAGGAGTATCATACAAATTTGAACATTTAAATATTAATATCCATGAATTAATTTATTTAACCAAACAATAAATTACATTATTATAGATACAATATGTATATTAAATCTCATAGTGGATGTATAAATTTCTTATAAAATAATAAAGTTGCACATTGTCAAGAAATTCCTCAATGAAAGGAGATTGAGGCCAAATCCTTTACCTAGATTCTGAATCATTATGTACCATAATTATATTATATAATAATAAAATTAATTCAATTTATAATTGTTTGAGAAAATTTTCATGTTTATTATTCCTTTTATATCACTTATTACTATGTTATAAAAATTACATAATTATTTTAGTTCAAATTAGACATTTTGTCGAAATTCAGTATATACAATGAAAATGAAATTGGCTTGAAGTAAATAGTCCATGTGGTAATAATTACATCATATAAATAATAATATTCATGTAATAATAATAAATTTAATACATCAATTATCCTTTTTAAATCAACCCAATCATTTATGGTATGAAAAATGAACAATGTTATAATCATGGATGCGGTAGGTCGTACATTTGCATAAGTAACATATCCCCTTTTAGTTGTTCATTATAGAAATAAGGTAATTATTATTTTATCTTTACATAATTATAATAATATTATTAATGGAATAATAATAATTTAAATATACGTATATATATCATAAATGTGATGTGGTGAATAAAAATGATTCGCATTGCTTCGTGGAGGTGATAGTTAATACCTATGCAGGAATGATGTTATAATTTTTATGTTAATGGAAAGTAAGAATATATTTTAAATATTATTATTTTAAAATGATAAATATTTCATAAATATCACATACAAACATTTATTCCATCATTATAAGTAGTCTTGATAGATGATTATGGAGAATGAATTATGTATGTTTGTGGAAGTGACAGTTCACATATATACATGAAAGATTAATTACTTTCCTATTTAATGGAAGTGGAGATATATTTAGGTTATGATATTAACGTAATAAAATTTAAATAAGGTGAACATACTATTTTTATTATTTCATCATCGTTGGAGGAGATTTAAAGTAAGTGGAATATGAAATATAAAATAAATACCTAAAGAAAACGATACCTCTTATTTGGTTGATCACCATTGAAGAATACATTACCACCTCTAAGAGGGGAGTTATGACTAAAAAAATTCCTAAATAACGTGGATAGATATTATAGGAAGGGTTATGGGAAGATATTGTCTCAATCAAAAGACTTTTGAAGTGTGAGTATTAGAGAAGAGTGTGTACTTTTTTATAAGAGAGGAGAGGGGCACCATTGGAAACTCTTAAAAAATAAATTAATATAAATTCAATTTTGATTCCAAATGGCCCAAAAATCGTCTAGATATTTGATTATATGATTTTTGGTTGAATAGAAATCATGAAATTTAAATTCTACAATTTTTTAATATTTTTTAATCCTTATCTTTTTGGTTCAACCTTAATTATTCTCCTTTAATTGTAATTATGATAACAAAATTTTAAATATTAAGAGGTGATAAATTTTACTACTATAAGGTCAATTTCTTATAAATGTATTATTTATAAAAATTTATATCTTATAATAGTTACTTTGTATATTTTAATTATTTTTAAATTTTTTAAATAATTTAATAAAATATTATTTTTATAAAATATCAATAGTCAATTTTGACACTATTAACTTTATTGAATTTAATTAAATTCCAACCAAGGGATAAATTTGAACCAAAACATTTAATAGTCTTATAAAATTTCATATGCTCCTATAAAATTCATTTATTTTATAAATTATATTTATTTTAATATTTATAATATCATTTATTTGATTCTTTCATAGGTAAGAAAATTACATTAACATCATTGTATCATAATTGAATTCAATTATTTAATGTCTAAAAATTATAAAAAAAGAACATGATATAAATAATATTTTTTATTTATAATTAATATTTATAGTCAAATATATCACTTATATAAACCAATATTAATTTTTTTGTAATAAGATTCATGTTTATGATATTTTTCCCTTTACTTTAAATTAAATGTTATAAATGTCATTATCACACCCATGTGGCTCCAAAAGGCCAAAATTTCATCACAAGGGTTTTATGTGTTGGCCATAACTGATTAAATATTATTAGTACAAGTGTTAGGATAGTTTTTTTATTATTATTATATTATTTTTACCCTTATTTACCTAATTTACCCTTTAATCGTGGTAAATAAAATACAAATATTACTATTTATCAAAAATTATTTTGATCCTATTATAATTTTTTTTCAAAATTGTTAAAACCATGTATGTGATTTTTAAGAATTCATGTAACTGAAGTTAAAAAATTAAAATTAAAATTAATCTTGTTGTCGCAAGGAAAAATAGGTTTCTAAAAACTAAAAACCATCAAAAGATTGACGTGTATTTATATAAAACTTCAATGTGAAATTAATTCCAATGAAAAGTATTGGATTAAATAATAAAAAATAATATAAATATATTTTAGAAATAATTAAAATGATAATATTTGAATTCAAATAAATTAGAATAAAAATATTTTTTGATTTAAAATGCAGTATTTTTCACTATTCATTAAAATATGAGTTTTATGAGAAAAAATACCAAAATTTCAACCAAAGTAAAATTTTATGTCCCCATACAAAATAAATAGTTTATTTTTTCAAATAGAACATATAAAAGTGAAAAAAAACTATTAAAAAGGTTTCTCCATCAAAAGGCGGTAAGACATCATTTTTTTGAAATATACATCTTTTATTCAAAAAATTGAATTTGTTATTATATCATGTATAGAAAACATAAAATATAAATTTTAAATTTTAAATTAAAAATATTACATATATTTTTAATTAATGAAATTCCTCAAGAGTAATTTTAATATTTTATAAACTCACTAATTTTTATTTAAATAGTTTTTTAGAGAAATATTTTATTTTTAATTAAAAAGTTTTTTATTTTAATTTATAAATAATTGTTCACAAAATAATTAATCATGTTAATTTTTAGAAAATATTTTCATGAATCAATTAATAATGTTAATTTTCTCTATTTTGACATCTTATATATAAGGTATAATTATAATATTTAGTTGTTTTTGTAAGTTCGATGTGGTGTATTATGTATGCTATTAAACATATTGTCTCTTTTAAAAAACTCAGGATGTTACACATAGTACTACATGATGAATATAAATTTTGGATAATGAAAATTCATATTTTGAGATGTTAATTATCATTTAATTTCATGAAATTTATTTAATATATATATTTATACATCCCTGCATAATATAATGATAATGTGGAAATTTAATTTTATATGATATATTTTATATTTATTATAATACTTTAGTAATACTTAATAAAAACCATATATAAGTTCCTATCTACCATATCATATATCATAGACCAAAAGATCAACCTTATATATATTTCAATTTATAGGGTTTTTTAACTTATTCCATCAATATTTATTTTTTTACAACATCACTATGTGGAAATATGATTAAATCCTCCAAAAAATTTATTTTCTAATGAACATTTATTAAGAAATAATGTTTGAGTAGTGGTGATATTTTGGAATTATATTTCTAATGCTCAACTTCTTGAACATATTCAATATCTTTAACCCTACAACATCAAATGTTACAATGTTAATAACTTCTTTTATCAATTTTGAAAGTTTCTACATTCAACACCATCATTATAGGAACCCTATTCATAAAAACATTTCCATAAAATACAATAATATATAATGTAACTATTTATATTATTACTTACTAGCACATTCTGAACTCCTTTTTGGATAACATCATATTAATTCAGTCTTGGTTACTAAATATAACATAAATTTTTTGTTACTACTATACCCTAAAAATATTTTAGGATATTGCATGAAATTAACTTTTTGTTATTTAACTAGAATATTCCTTTATAAAATAGTAATATTCACTTTTCATAATAACATAATATAAATTTTAATATTTTATTAATCGGAATATATCCTAAAATATTTAGAATATTAAGTTGGAAATTTATATATTCTTAGACTTATAATTTTTTTTATTTGTCGTATTTTACCTTCTTAATTACAAATAAATTTCAAATAGCCTCATTGACAATATAATATCTCTTGAATATACTAATAAGAAATATTAACTCCTTTGTGTAGGGAAATAAAACTTATTTACCCTTAGTATGATTATTGAATAAATAAATTATGGATTCCATATTATATATGGTATTCTATGTGTTTTTAAAATTTCTCTCAAAAATAGGAATATTCATGAAATGATGTCATTTATGGGTGACTATAATATCATCCATTCTATTTTTAACAATACATAGATAAGCATTTTATCATGCATAAAACCTTTTTATCTATATATCATTTTCAAAAAAATATTATAGGATTTGATGAATCATAAACCATGTGTATTTAAATCATTATCTCATATTTCTCATAAAAATAAACTATTAACAAATAAATCATCTTATCCTATAAGAAAAATAATAAAATTATAAAAATCCTTTATTTAGAGGCATATGAGATTGATTTATATTATTTTACATTAAAATATTTGATATAACACCGATTTTCTTCAAAACATGAATAAAAATTACAATATTTTATAATTATTAAAATGATTTTTAATTAAAGTACATTTAAAACACTTATTAAGTATACATTTTTATCATATACCCTTAAAAACTGAAGAATGGATTTCTGAAAAACATATACCATACATGGAAAATCAATGGAGTTTCAAAACCCCCTTAAGGAATTTAAAAAAAAATCCATTATATGGATTCATTAAACCTTCCTTCCTTATTTAAGATTTTAGTTTTAGTGATCTTGAGTAGCTACTTAAAGAAACATTACTAAACTCTCCAATTAAATTTTTATTATTTTAAATTGAACATTTACCCATTTAATATATCTATACAATATTTAAATCTCAACATCATATTCCTAGTTCATTTAACCGGAATAATTTGAGTATAATAGGTTAATAATTTGTTTAACTCATTAAAATTGCCATAATATTTTTATAAATGACAAAATAATAAATTCCTTCCCCAGAATAAGCCTTACTAAAATATATAAACTAACTTTTTCATTAACTCACCAAATCATATTGAGTATATAAGAAGAGACTAAAATTATATTTTTTATCTAGAATCTAATTGTTTTAAATATTAATTGAGTCATTATTTGCTTATAAAAGTCTTATATATTCACCCATTGATCAACTTCAACAGTCGGTTACTTAGGAGTGTTTTCTCCAACACAAATAATTTATGTTACATGAGAACATTTCATAATTTACTAGTCTAAGAATTTGATTACATTAGGCTTATCCTTCATATAATATTCATATCAAAGTCTAGTTTTATGATTATGATGAAACTATTAATCTATAATAAATTCTTTTATCATATGAGTATCATGTTTTATTATGATTTTAAAATAATTTTATTAAATGGAATCCCACTATAATGATGATCCCTTTCGAATCATATCATATCGATTCATGTTTCAAGATTCATATTTTAGTATGAAATGGGTCACTTTATCATTTATACTATCACTTAGCTACTTAAGTAGGGAATCATCCACACCATATCATATATTACACTTGGATAATCAAGTGGACAACTCTTTTTCAATATATTTGAATAGATAAAGTCAACTCTATTCCTCTATTAACATAGTTTTAATAGGCTCTCTTGGATGAGTATAACCCAAAACAATTCCAAGAATGAGTGAAAAATCCAATCAGGTTAACCCAATACTTTCTTTCCTTACACAAGATAATCAACATGCACTTAAATTTAGCATGGCCTACCCGGTTTGATGATCAAGGTCTTAAGGAATGACACCTTGAAAGGAATATCACACTTAGTATTAAAAGAGGTTTTAATATCTTACCCTCTTATCTCATACTATTCCTTTTATGTAGGTATACATATAATGATTTAGTTTAAAATCTTATTCCTTCCCCCAAATCAATATGTTCAAACTATATTATTGTGTATGTATTTACACAATTCATAGATTGTGTTTATCCCTTAAAAATAGAATCCAAACATGTTTAAACATATCATAAATCATGTCATGGAGACATAGATAACCAACCCACACATTTTTATACAAGGAATAAGTCTCAATGGTAGTGGGAATTCTAGACCCATGTTCCTCTACCTAAGAATACATTACCCAAGATAGAATTAAGTCCATTATAACTCTAACACCAAATATGTAAAACTATATTTTACAACTAAATTTTATCTAATAAATTTAATTAAAAAATAAATTGAAGGTAACTAAATCCCATATCATACTAAGAATATAACACCATAGATGCATGTATGATAATATTTAGAAGCTGTCTGATAGTTTAAACTAAAGCATTAACATATTTTGAATATAAAGAATTTGTATTCATGAATAATAACGTAATGAATATTTTTTATATAAATTATCATTTTACACATTTAAACACGAGATAAATATTTACCAATAATTCACAAATAATATATTATTATAAAAACTATAATTTATCAATGAATTATGGAAATTCCATAATCTTGGATAGAAAAACTATATTTTGTACCTATTTTTTAATTTATAAACAATTTATAAATAAAATTTATGATTTATAAAAGAACCCTTAATTTTTTAGTAATAAATAATTCCATATAATTTGTAAAAGGTATTTGCAATATTAACAATTAATATTGTGTAATATTTAACAATTATATTTAAAAAAAATATACTAGTTAATTATAATATATTTATAATTAATTAATTAATAAACAAATTATAAATTAATAATTATCCCAAAATACTTTTTATCATTATTTACAGAAAATTAATATATAATAAAATCCAATTCACAATTTAATTTCAATAAAAATGAAATTTATTAATCATTAATACTTTACAATATAATGGGAGTCATGAGATATGATTGATAGACCACATATTTTTGCAGCAGTAGCCGTTCATTATAATCGATAGTCATATCATCAAATACTATAGACCAACAATGTGATATAATTCATATTTTATTATTGATAACCTAATCGTTACCTTTGTTACCCCATTTCATATTTGACAATAGGCATCAATATCACCTTAAAGATTCAATGCTCCATTTTCCAAAAAAATGCGTTTTCAATCAAAACATTCTATACACTAGATGTCATATGATATGACTAATATGAAACCATATGTTTTATATGGAGTCCCAAATTTTGATTTCCCATATCATAAGTCATGAATCAAAAAACCAGAACAAAAAATTGTATGAGAATTTATGATATGTAATATAATATGAAATATGATATCAATAATCTTCATTTCGAATATGATTTCATAAATCTAAAAATAGGAAAAGATATAATTCCAAAAAGGAGTTTTTAGAGAATTAATAACACATTGAAGAGATAATTTAAGTGATTAGGAAGCCCAAACCAAGATCTATATGCTTGAATAATTGAATTCATTCATAAAATGAAATAAAGAAAACTCTAAATGTGTATACCTTTCACAATTACTATCACGACTACTTATTCATCCATCATATTTATATGTGGTTTTTGGAGATCACATAGTAGTTTCCAAATTATTTCCCACCGATGAGGGTATCCATGGGCTATTGAATCAAGTAATGTTCGTTTAGAATTTATCTTTAGTACACAATGTGCTAGAAAATCTCTATGTAATAGAAAGGAATATAAGGAGCAATGCATTTTAGAGATATTTTCCCAAAAATGAACATGCAAACACACCACCACCACCACATGGTAACTTTTATTATGAATCCCTCAAGGATGATCATTAATAGTAAAATTATTATTTCTAAACTAAAGCATGGAAAACCAGATTTCATCAAGCTATCATACATTTTATCTTATTAAAATGTTTTTAATAGATAGCCTACATGTAATGTATCACTCAAAAACTAACCCTTAATGTTAAAACTATATATATATAATATATAGTGTCTTGAATATAATGGAATAAGATATGAGACATTTTACTATATGATATGCATGGACAATGGAAACAACCATGAATAATGGAATAACTATAAAAAATAATATTCCTATAAAAACCATTCAATTATACTTTTCTTACAGAAGATGTTTATATCAAACACTAAAATATATTCCAAAACACATTATATCTGTAAAGTATTTATGTTATTTCTCCTTCATAATTTTGATGTGATTTTTTTATTTAACTTTTGATAGAACTTATTCCTATATTTTCAATAACATATTGATCCTATCAATCTCAATCATACATCCTCAATTTCTAGATGGATAAAATAAATGAAAAACACTTTTTTCACTTAGTTCACCACTAAGGGATACTCTAGGGGGAATTAATTGTTAATGTGTCAATGTACTAGGATATAATAATGCATTATATGCGTTTTCAATGTTTACTAAATGATTAATAACGAACCTAGGGTCTCTAACGTAATCTTCCAATTCACACTCTACTCTAAATAATAAATATACGAAAATTTAGGACTCATAGATCACTATTAATTGTTTTTATAAAAAAGATTAAAATAAATCCACAAGGTTGTTTTATTTATGCTTAAATATCCTCTTTCAAATTTAGATATTAAAATTATATCTTCACACCAAAAATTCTTCTCTAAAGAATTAAAAATGTATTAATTATATTTAATAAATTTAATATATTATTTAACTTCATTTTACCTCATTAAAATTAGCTTAAAATCCATGCCCCTTTTGTTTTTCAAATACAAATTTTGATTGGACCCTAAAATCATCCATGAGAATGATGTTATATCCTCCCAGATCAAATTGAATATCTCCCATTATAAAAAATATTTGAATTTACAAAATAATATACAACTCAATAAAATTAAGACACGATTCCCCTAATTGAATCAATATGATACTATTCTCTAACTATTTCTGGTGTGATAACTTCTATTATGTTTTGACTTGAAGTAAAATTTAAATATTAAAAATATAGTTTAAATCTAATTAAAATATTCTTATATATTTATGCATGATCCTTTAAATATCTTTTTATTAAAAACACATTATTTACCAACACAACTAGTTTTATCACGATATTTTTAATTATAGATAACCTTATTTTTGTCATTTTTCCTGAGATCAATCATTATGGAGAAACACTCTTCATTATGGTGAAATATTTTTTATTTGATCATGCCACAACATTTCTTAAAAATATCGCATACCCAATTTTTAATGGATTACTCATTTTAGCATAATTGATACCTCTATAGAATGAATCAACCCATTTCGGCATGGCTAATTGACTATAAAATGATTACCTTCACCATCAATTTAGTTTATTAATATGTAACTTTCTTCATGGGGAGAACATTCCCATATCCCCATGATCTTATCTTCATTCATAAAATCAGCTACAAAACTTCTTAAATATCCAAAAAAATTATCCAATACACTTACCAGAACAAATAATAATAATTTCACAATAATTATATTTTTTTATTGAAAAACACAAAACATATCCACCCATATATCTTGGTTTCCATATTTTCTTGTAACTCCAAATATTTCTACCATAAAAAACCCATGTCCCAACATTTTCCACCTTTAGGATTTTTTGAAATATTGAGTTACTCAAATTATCTTAATGAAATTTAGAACCTATAATCTATAGAAAGAACTAAAAAATTACATAATTACTCTTCCATAAAAAAAATTCTATGTGATAAATTATTGGAATAGAAGACAAGAGATCAAGAAATAATTTTATTCTTTTCATGCATACCTCTGGACATTAGCTTAGTTAACCACTTGTTGTTAAAATCTGAGACAATATTTTAATCCCCCTATCTTCATTCATAATAGTAATATTATATTTCATCCAAAAATATTTTATATCCCCTATTCAATATGCCATCTCCCATTAATTTTTGGACCCCTTCAGATAACAATTATTCTCTTACACCACTTTGTTTTGTTATACTTGATCCCCCCTTTTAAAAAAATAAAAGGATCTTGGATTTCATTATCCATCACATCACTAATGTAAATATCTTTAATTTCACCCATTTTAATACTAAATTCAAAAGAATAAATTATAGAAAAATAATCAACCAAGTTAATCAATAAATATACATGGTGATAGGGGAATTTTAAACCTTTTCATGCCAAGGGATGTGGTTAAACACCTAGCTTCAATCGATGATTTTAAAATTCCACTATAGAAATTGGTTTCTTTAGAATTTACGATATTTGGGACTTCATTACAGAGTAATATATATTGATAATTCATTTCACCACTATTTCATTAATGAAATGATACTAAATTTCAATGTGTTTTGTATGAGAGTGCTACCAGATTCTTGATGTTCCCAATGACACTCTTATTATCACAAAGAATCATTATCAGAACATTCACATCATTACCAAAACCCACCAATTGAAACTCATCTAACTAAAAATTATCATAAAAAACATATGTCTTTATTTCTGTCATGTACAATATTATTCCAATAATTCTCTATTAGAATATTGGATTCAAAAGACTTACATATTCATGTTTTTAATGTTCCGTTCCAACTTCTATTGGTTTTGAAACTGGTTTGAAATAATGAAACTAAAACTTCAATAAATAATTTTTATACATTTTTTTATAAATAAAATTATTATCCTTCATTTGATTCAATTGTATCCCAAGAAAATATGAAATCTCTTTAATCATCAATATCCTTAAGTTTGAACGCATCAATTATGAAAATTACACTGAAAATTTCTTCATATTTCATCCGAAAATGACATAGGTTATGAATATGAGCAGTATGAACTACTTATCCTTATATTATTTCACATATAGGTTGTGATTTACACCACCTATACTTGATTATGGTTTCGTCAAGTTAGATTCCAATCGATAATTCCTTGAAAAAATTCTATTCCAATCCATACAACGACTTCTTCAATCATAAAACCTTTGTTTAATAATTAGCACTTTGAAGAAGATCTTAATGTTCAATATAAATTTCTTAGTCAGGTAATATATTCCAAAATTTATTTTTCAAATCTATTTGATAAACATAGAAGCTTATTTGAATTTTAATAGTCTAAAGGATTCTTATGTGATCAAATCTATTTGTCAGTAAAATATTTTCTTTTACATCCATGCCTTGAACTTTAGAATAGCTCTTTAACACCAATACTTAATTCATATTACTATTTCATATTCATAAAAGTCAATTTTTAACACTCATTTCATTATGATGACATAATTATCGATCCGTTTTTTCAAGAGCTTCTTTATTTAATTTTTCTCAATTTGGTATGAATTTTTATTCATGGTCTTGATACTTTATTACTAATTTTTACATCTTCAAAATTATAATGGATCCAATTGAGATAATATCGGAGTTTTTTTACACCTGTTATCCTTAATGTTTGTGTTAGAGAATTTTTTTGACAAATAATGTTTGATTCTTCAAATTACATCTCTTTTATGTACCATTTGGTTGAATGATTATCACTCTTTAATATCATCTTCTTAATTTTGATTAAATATCAAAATTCTATTCATTTATGGGTTATTTAAACCTCAATAATTTGTTCCAATATCTGCATCTTCATCAAAAATTTCACCCAAATTATAGTTTCCATATTTTATACAAAATATTTCTCCAATAACACCCACATAATTTCTCTCTAATTTTTTTTCAACATCTTATTGAATTACTTATTGGATTTAATCTATTTATTATGATAATAAAAAACCTTCATCATCCACATAACCATATTTTCTGTAATTTCATTCCTTATATTCTGAATATAATACTTATAAATAGTTTAAATTGTGTATATATTGTATTCAATCCGTTTCACAACTCTTATATTATATTATTTAGTCCATAACGTAAAAAAGATCAATTATAATTATAAACCACCACTTGTACTACTTATTTCCAATATTTCCTTGAGATTCTAATCTTAATATGTAGTGTCTTCACCATGTTATAAATCATTATGTACCTTAATTCCACAACACTATTTTACTATAGTGTTATCATGGATTAAACATCATGATTGATTTCATTATTTTCTAGATAGTTTTCTATATAATTAGAAATTTATTCGGTTCTATTATCCAATAAGTGTTTTTTTATTAATTTTATAGTTTATTTTTGAAATATCCTCCAAAACCTCTTGATTCAGTCCATGAATTTATTTTTTTGTTTTAATGAACCAAATAAAAACCATCCTACTATAATCATCATTGAAAAAATGACATTATTTCTACCATGAGGCCTAGGATGTTTCATTGGACCAATATCATCAGAACATAATGAATGTTCAATGAAATTTTCTTATTTGGTTTGTAATTATTTCTCAATATCATCCCTCACAAGTATGCATTAAAATTTTTCTACATAACCTACATTAAATTGGGAATTCCAACTATAACCTTTAATTTTTTAAAATTCTATATTCTTTGTTGATGTATATAACCATGCCTTTGATGTCATAAGTTATTCTCCAATTCAAATATAATGAGGCATGTCCTCTACTTTTAATTCACCTTATATAAGTTCCCATTAATTATATTACCTTTATCAAGGAATTATTAGCTTCCCATTTGATTTAGAATACCTTCTATTTAAATGTGAATTCATGTTCCGAGTCACATATATGGATAATGATCACAATTTTTGTGTCGAATTCCATATAAAAAATTATTTTCATATTCTTTATATCATCAATAAGAAACCTTATTTTTTTAGTTCCTTTTATCTTCAATTTTCTATAACTTAAAACCAAAATGTTCCATTAAATTATCTATTTACTATCTTCAATAAAATCATATTATATGTCATGTTGTATGAACACACACTATCAAGACTCTAATGATTCAATTTTTCTGTTGACATTAGAGAAATACCTGCTAGGATAACCTTCTCACTATTTCCTTTTTTACTTATAAGAAATATACATTTAATTTGAGACATAATTTGATATAGTGTCCCTCTCGTTAGCATTATCAGCATATTCATAATCTTCTTATTTTATTAGAAAAAAAAACTAATTCCCAAAAGGAATAGAGTTGTTCCATCCCATGTATATTATCCTTGGCCTCTAATAGGAATTATCTTGAATCCTTCATTTCCTATAACTCACAACTTTTTTATTTAAGTTTGATAAATAAAAACAATAAGCATAAAATGAGTTTTTTGAGGTAAAAATTATGTTCTCATACCCCTTTTTAATGAACCTAATTGGTTTATTGTGGTTATGATGAATTGTAATTTTTTATCAATAAGGTGTGAAGAATAAAAAACAATGTATTTTAATTATGAAAATTTTAGATATTATCCTAATGTTCTAATCATGTGCAAGAGGTGTTTGGAGAATGCATTTTTTCTCTAAAGAATATAATATGATTATATTTTTATGTTAAATAATTGTTGAGACATTTCATGAATTTTAATTGAGAATAATTAAAATTTAGTTATTGAGATGGAATTTACATGTTTGAATTTACATTGATTTTTATGTACATTTTGGAGTGGTATTTAGTAAAAAAATTAGCTAACCATGGGCTAAATAGGGGACCCATGAACTTCTTCTATGGTGGGAAAGTATATTAACCCCATATATCCATAGATGAAAGATATTTCATTATGATGGATAAATATATGAAGAGATAAGCATGTTGGGACAAATTGTACCCATAACAATGCACATGGGTGATGATTCATTGAGGTGGAATGGCGGACCTACAAAATGAGGTACAAACCATGAAACCCAGTATATAGAGGTGTAACTGGATAATGAAACTAGTGCCATATCTAGATTTTAGTGAAACGGAATATATTATAAATGAGGGTGAGGCCAATAAAAAATTAATGTCATCTATTTGGTTGCAGCAAACTTTAGCTCTTCTTTAAATGATATATAAAGATTGGCGAACATCAAATTTTTTATTTTATTCTATCCAATCACTCCATACCTTTATATTTAAACATAATAATTTAATAGTTCTACATGCATTGGGTTCTTTGTTTCATTTTCAATGTGATAATACTATTATAATATTTCAATTGAGAATCATCATGTGGGATCGTTTGTATCCTGAAATCACATTGTCAAATGAATCTGACATGCATCAATGCATTGTGAAGGAAAATACATTTTGTGATAAAGGTGAATTTTTCAATTCTGTGAAGTGTGATATGAGGTGGTTCACATAAAACATTGAGGCGATTTAGTATGTTGGTGGAGTTTTTACTATAAATACCCCCATGTGAGCTCATTTTTATGTATGTGATTAAAGATAATTTTAGAGAGTTGTGAGAATGAAAAAAAGAAAAATGACATGTATTCTTCTATGGATTCCATGAATTAATGCTAATATTTTATAATAAATTTTGTTCCCATGATGGTTAACTACTATAAAAAAACTTTCTCCCATATTTATCAAATTCAAATTGGTTTTGTGAAGAAAATGTGATCATTTTCTATGATATTCAATGCCACATATAGAAAAACAAAATATGTATATTGATACATGGAGTAGAATAAGAAATTTAGAATATGTACTCTAGTTTACATGAAGAACATACTACATCATTCCTATTATAACATGACTGAGACAAGAAGAAATGAAAATTTTAGACTATGTATAAGAGGAGAAGTATCAAAATTAGATCATAGCTTTAGAAAAGTGTTTTTAATGATGTGTTCCATATATATATTGATGAACTAAATACTATAGTCTATGTAGTGTGCTTCATGCATAAAATAAAAAACTTGAGTGTCTGACTCTTAGAAATAGTAAGTGTCAAAGTGAGAATGTAAGTGATATAGTGTAAGTGTTCTTGCATTATTCAATATTTTCATGCATATGAAATAATAATTTTATAAAAAACTATGTCTGAATCTAGTTTATTTATATTTTTTCATAATTTATAGAAATTTAGAAGACTATTAATTGTATTATAAATGTATTAAGTATGATAAAATCACCTAAAATACATTTTTCATGAATAATGTTTAGTGAAATTTCAATCTGATGTGGGGAAGTGTTTTATAAGGAATTCATACTCAAGTATTCAATATATTGAGAAGGTGAATAGAATTTCAATATAATTGTACTGTGATTATGTTTAGGAAGACATGATTTTATTTTCAAATTTCTTAAAGGAGTGTACATAGGCAGATCATGTGATCTAGTTTGTTATTGGAAGAAGATTACATCTCTGGGTAGTAAAAAAGTAGTCACAATTCAATGAAGATATTTCTATAAATTGTTCATGATTTAAGTGACATGAAATAATTCAGTCTGACTTTCTAGAAGAACAAGTAATGTGGGATGATTATTACACTATGGGATGTAGTATAAAGATCTTCTTTATGGGACTCAAGCATAAGTCATGACATAGTGGGACATTGTATTGAAGGCTTGTGTTGGTGGAGAATTTTGTTCTCCTGTGGAACACTATAGTTCGAACCCGGTGTAACTCATTGTTGATGGGAATGATAATTTACTTGGTTGTAACCAACCACATACAGTGAAGAATATATAACCATGAGGATTAATTAGTTTTATTAAAGATTAGTTCATTTTACCAAATAATATAAAAATATCATGTTTTGTGTTTAATTTTCTTTTTGATTTTCATATAGTATCCAATAATATTAATAGGTGATATAGGTTTTCATTAATATAGTTTAAAAGGAAAAACAAAATAATTCAGTAAAATAAGTGACAATTGATTTACCCCCCTTAGTGGGAATGCGTAACCCATTAGTCACTTCAATGGGTATCAAAGATAAGGTTCCACCTCTGATCTGATTTACTTTACTAGATTATTTTATAATATAAAAAATAAATGAAGTGCATATTGAAAAAGTTATATAAGAACTTAAAATAAAAAATCATTCCTCTAATCTTGATGTTATTAATGTTGAATTTTTAATCAAGTCTCACAAAAATAGGAATAAAATAGTGTAAAATAAGATGAATAAGAACTCAATGGTGAAATAAGATCATCTTCTATCTTAGAAAGCTAAGAGTGCTAATTGTTTGAGAAATTAGTTTATTATAATTATGTTGAATCAATTTTACATTTTGATGAATTTGTTTTCAATTATTAAATCATATAACATTTTAAGAATGTTCCCAAAGAACTGGTTACTTTAATAAATAGTGGTTTCAAGAAACTTGTTGATATAAAATATCAACTAGAAGAGAAAGATGATGAAATGGAATAAAAATTAGCCAAGAAGGGTCAAAACTGTAACATTGTTTTAAAACTTGAAAAATTCAAGGAATAGAATATGATGTTATATAAATAATATGTCACCATGGATACAGAAAAAAATAAAAATTTTAGTCACTTTAAAATATAAATATTTATTTTAATTAATAATAATTTCAAATTAGTTTTTGTAATAATGTTATAAATAAAGGGGTTATACATATGTTATCCATGTATTAGAGAAGTGAAAAAATACATCTATTAATTTTAATGATTTCCAGTTTGAGGATAACAAAATAATTAAGGAGCTTAAATTTTTTTATTAAAAAGGACAATCAGGAGTATGGAGATAAGATTCACAAGATAAGCATTTAGTGGGAAGAAAAAGTAAAAAATATGAGCATGAAAATATTCCTATCAATTTAAAATGTCCTGAATTAGAATTTAAACTCATAAATATAGAAGAGACACAAGATTATACTACCCAATATGATAATAAAATATGTTCTGCCAAGAATAAATTAATAACATTAATATTTCTGAAAATACTCAACCAAGTTATAATAGGGTCCTGATATTAAATAAGCATAAATATACTACATGATTTTTGTTATGATAAATCTATGCGAATTAGTGTAGTTTTGATGACTAGTGAAAATTACAATTTAACATTTGGTAAAGCAGGGAAGGAATTTTTTTTTCAAGAATCCTATAAATAATTAAAGGTTTTTGTGGAGAAGTTTTAAAATTCTTCTTATTTAAAGAAAACATAAAATAAGAAATTTTTTTTTCAAAAATTAGAAGGTGTTACAGATTGTCAAAATTTATCACCAAAGAATAAATCAATATTTTTTGTGTAATTATGTTGAAAATGAAAAATTTTCCAACAAGTAATTTTTTTATTTAATATGTCGTTTTATGAAACATATAGAATTACTACATTTTGGGGTATAAGAACTGAAGAAATGGGAAACCCTTCACAACAAAATCATAATTCATAGAAAATGAATAAATCATTCATGAACATACATATATACTTTGTTAATTTATATGATTGTTGTAACATAAGTGGTAACTATTAGGATGAGTGATTCTATGTACCAGTCCTTCACAAATCATCTATTGATGTGAAGAGAAGACCATACAATAGGGGAAAAGGTATGAAAATACGATGATATGTCAAACTTGAGATGTGAACAAAAGTAGAAGACTGTTAAGAAAACAACTCACTAGAAGTTTTTGAAGAATTATGAGAAGGGATTCACACTAAATAAAAGGTGATTATTCTATTATTGGAAAGTTCATAACATGAACCACTAAAAATTATCCATTCACATCAGTATTGAAGAAGTAATTCTAGAATCAAATAAATAATTAATGTAGAAAAGAAGCATTAGAATTGATTTCAGGAAAGAAATCTCAGATGAAGAATAATAGTTTGTTCCTAAAATGGTAGCTTGATAAATGATAAATTTGTTTTTAAATTTTTTATTATGTCTTCTAATTTACCTAAAAATTAGTGACATGACTTCTTGGATAGGAAATAGTTATTGAAAAAGAATGTGTAAACACATGTTACTTCTTATACTAAAAATATTATTGAGAAAAAGGAGTCTACACAAAAAATGGTGACTGATCATGTTTCAAAACAATTATTGATCATATAGATAGAACTATTGGTGGATGATTGGAAGATGGAGTAAGAAAATAAAACCAAAACTTATTTTGTATAAAATTTAATAAAACCAAATTCATTTAAAAATATAGTGAAGTTGAGAATCAACTATAATCCATGTTTCTTTGAATGGGGAGCATTGAATAACCACTTTATTCCCGTATACATATTTTATTTTAATCTCATGGATGGAATTTATGGTGATCAATGTATTTTATTAGAGACATTAATTTAGTAAAATATGTAAACATATTATAGCAAGAATGTTATCAATCACGGAGAACTATTAGAATCATGTTTCCTCTTGAAAAGATTTCCCATAATATTATAAGATTCTTAGAGTTTATTCTTGATCAAATCCAATCAATGTGAGAAATAATAAAGTGAATATCTTTAGCGGGAGCACAGAAGAACAAAAACTATAGCCGTACTTTTCAAAAAACGGGCCTTGGGCCAATAAAATGGGACTACGGGACATGTAATGGACTAAATTCCCAATGGGACTTTGGGAAATGTAATGGGTCTCCCTCTTCCTAGTTAAAGATGTATTTTCATGGCTTTAATAATAAAAGAGGCTTCGACCCCAACCTTTTTTAAGAAAAATCTAAATTATTGGTGAAGGATGTCAAACCTACAAATATTGAATCTTATAATCATTGAGTTATATGGATTATATATTCTTATATTCATGGTAAAAGATCAATTGTAATGTGTAGAGACTTATTTATTGATGAAAAATGGAAAACAAATCTAAAAAGGGTATTAATTTCTTATAATTGAATGTTTTTAATCTTATTGTTGATATTTATGTAATAAATTAGTTGAAAATATTTTGAACATTAATTATAATAAGTTTTTTTGTGTTGGTATCTCATATTAAAAATTTATTGACAATATTAATGTTAAATTTAATCACTCTTGTTTTCTACACTGATCATATCTCATATATACATAGAGATGGTTAATATTATATCATTTCTAATACTAGAGTGATTCCATTCTTCTCTCAATAGAATCAAGAAGTAATTTTTAGATGTTATGAAGATAATATATTGAAACATGGATGGTGTAGATGATAATTCCTTATCATTATTATATATTTTATTTTATTATCAAAAATGGGGAGAATAAAAAATTTAATTTATAAATAAAATGGGTATTGAAAGAAAATACAAAGATAAATATTGGAGAACCAAAGTGGATTATTGAGGTGGTTCTCAAGTTAAATTTTATTCAATATGTTTTGAAGATAAAAAGTCAATTAATTTTAATTATTATGATTGTAGAGTTGTTCCTAATATTCTCAACATGTACAATAGGTGTTTGGAGAATGATGTTGTTTTTTATATATTATGATGTGAATTTATTTGGATTTTGAAGAAATTTTGAGACATTTAATGAGTTTTAATTAATAATGATTAAAAATGATTCCCTGATATTGAATATACATGTTTTTATTTAATTATATTTTACTAAGAAAATGATTAGGTGGCCTTTATTAAATACATTATCCGACAATAGTCTATAAAAGGGACTCAAATTCCATTGATTAGGTGGGAAAGTAGGTCAATCCTGGCTTGGCATGGTGGATAAGGGATTCATAGTGATGGACTATCCTACATAGATGAAATCATTAATGGTTTCATAGTTCCCATCAGATGTTAATGGGTGAGAGAATATCAACATAGATTAGTGGTCTCATGTAGAGAGGCACTACCCATGAATCCAGTGTGTAAAGGTGTGTTCGAGTGCCATCCTCGGTGCGAACTAAAGCTATCAACAAAATATAATGTATTATAAAGGAGATTAAGGATGAGGAAATATGCAATGTTGGATACTAGGTAGTGGAACATTGTAGCATCAATTTAAATGATATTTAAATAATTAAAACCATCGAATTTGATTGTTCTTGGCCATCCAATCACTTTTCACCTTTATCATCAACATTCAGCATTCAAGGGATTTTCGGGCATCATGTTTTTATTCCATTTCTACTAGGATCATATTGTTATAATATTTTAGTTGAGAATCAACTTGTGGGATTGTTTTATGTTTTAAATCAAGTTGTTAAATGATTTTTAAGTTCATCCATATATTTTGAAGGAAATTAAAATTTTCTCGGATGGTGATTTTCTCAAATACATGAAATGCAAGATAAGGTATTTCATGCCTGAAAAAGTGAGGTTGTGCATGTACAATATTTTAGATATGGACTAATATGGTTTAATTTCCAATATAAATACCCATATATGAGATCATTTGTATGTATTTTCTTAATGATAATTTTAGAGAGTTGGGAGACGAAAAATGTAAATTTTTTTTATCAATATTAATTTAAGGAATCTATGCATTCATTATTGGCTTATCTAAGCCTCCATGTTGACATGATGATGAACTAAGATCCCAAAACATTCACATCATCTACTAGAATTCAATGGAGTTTCATGAATAAACCGTAAAATGTTTCAACTATATAAAAAGTTACCTGAAGAATAGACTCTACATATATGAACACTGAAATAACAAGAAGAAATAAAGAATGTGTACTCCTGGTTATGTGAAGAACTGACTACTACATGCATGTGATAATGAACTTTAGTGAAAAAATGAATGCTTGAGATTTTATGAAAGAGGATAAGTATCATGATAAGTTCAAAAAATTTTTGTAATTATTTTTCATAACGCATGCTATATACATTCATGAAGGAAATAATGAATGAAATAAAGTAAATTTCACACATAAAATAAATACTATGAGTGTGTGACTTTCACAAAGATTATGTATAAAAGTGAGAAGGTAAGTGTGGATGAATAAGTGTGATTACATTATTCAATATTTTCATTCACATAAAATAAAACTTATATAAAAAAATTGTGAATATTTTTTATTTTTATTTTTTCACAATGTATGGTGAATAAAATTACTATTCAGTGTATTATAAATTCATGAAGTATGATAAAATCACATGTAATATTTTTATTCATGAATAATGCATATTAAAATTTGAGACCGTATCTAGGAAGTGCTTTAGATGGAATTCATACACGATTTTTCAATATAATTAGAAGGTATAGATCACTTTGGAATCATTATAAAGTGAGAAAGATCATTCAGACTTGATTTTGTTGATGATTTTCATGAAGTAGTGTTGATAAACATATCAAGTGATATAGTTTATTGGGGACAATGGTTACATCTTAAGGTATTGAGAATCTATCATAACATGAATATAAATTTCTACCATTGGATTATGTATAAAGTGAACTGGAAGAATCAAGTGGAAATCTAGAGAAGGATAATTCCTGTTAGATACTATTAACCCTACGTGATGCAGTATGAAAATCCTCATATGTAAATCATGAGTGAATATGGAAATAAAGAAATTTTGTGTTGAACTCTTGTATAGATGTGAAATTTTGATCTTTAGTGGTAACATAGAGTGTTAACACTCTGATAATTATTATAAATGGGAATGTTATTCTCTCATGTTTTAATATCCTATATATGGTGAATTATTTGTTACTGGGGGGATAACCGGTTGCAACAAGGAGTATATATTTTGACCAAAACATGTAAAATTATTATTTGCAGTGTTTAATTTGCTTTCTATTTTGAAAAAATGATACATTAATACCATCACAAGACATAGTTATAAATTAAGTGAGGCTAAAATAAAAATAAAATACTTCACTAAACTAAGTAACAACTGATTCAATCTCCTCTCAGGGTGACTGCATAATCCATTTGTCATTTTAATTTGTTTTCTTATGGGTGTTTATCCTTTCCGTTAGTCATCTTCCTTTTCACAATATGTCATCACGTGGAATATGTAACTATATAATTGATACATTATCCATGAAAAGTTCTTTTTACCACTATTTTACATATCCATAGGTACCAAATAGCTATATAGTCTTTAATATTAGATTAATAGTTGAGATTTTTCTCTAACCTTTTTGCTCTATTTTTTTATCATTTCCGCTATCTCTGTTTGGGATTTTGTTTCCTTTGAAAAAAATTCCAATTTTACCAATATAGTTAGGCCTTTTAACATTCAACATTTTCTTGAAACTCATCATGGAACTTTTCGCCTTTTCCCTTAGATAATTTTCCAAGAACATTCCAAAATGAAACTTTTTATATTAATTACCTAGTTTTTAATTCAAATTTCATTTTATTTCTAAATGTTACCACTTATTCTTCAAAACATTTAACCCTTATTTCTCTCTGATAAATATAAATATTAATTTCCCTAATTAATCTAGATTGTTCTCCAAATTTCAACATGAAATCTTGAAATTCTTTTGGATTTTAATGAACACCCCTTTAATCTTATATACAATTAGTTAACTGAATAATTTTATATTTGAGTTAGAAAATATATTCTAAATATTCTTTTAATAATCCAATACTATTTATGTTATTATATTGTATATCAATCTCTTTAAGAAAACATTCTTGTTTAACTTTTATATCATGATCACCTTCTAGTAGTTTTTATTTCATATTGACCTTTCATAGTCAATAACATTATAAAATCATATGAATTTTATTTAAAAGTAGTTTTTACCTCATTAAAAAAAACACATCATTATCCCTTTTATTAATCAATAATCTATTATATTTAAAATTATTTTTGGATGTGTTTCAAGCTTTTATGTTGATTTAGGGAGAAAATTATTTCACTACTTTTATGTGTATTCGGCTTCAATTTTACCCATTTAATCTTTTTTATCACATATTATTAATGTTTGATACCTTTCCATATCAAAAAAATACAACAGTTGAATTCCATCAATATCCCCTTTCCTCTCTTATATTTTATTTCCTTAAGTGATAGGAAATAATCCCTTTAGGAACTTATCCTTCTCACATTTCATTAATATACAAATTATATATTGAATTAAATGAAATTTCCATTAATGAATATATTTTTGAAAATTCCATATCCACATTTATTACATATACTACAATATTTTAGGTAAATAATTAAGTTATAGTTCTGTATGATTTCCTTCCCTAAGCATTGACACATTGGTTTTAAAAAATGTGCAAATATCATTAGAGATTTCCTAATAATTCTAAAACTCTTTATTTTATCTCCAAGTTCAATTATGTATCCAATATATTCAATGATTTGTTTGGATAAATAATATATGGTCTCACTTGGATTCATATTGATTCATAAAGTGTTCCCCAGAATCAATGATTAGTATTCCATCAATATCAAAAGAGAAGACATCATGTATGGGAGAGGAGAAATGTGATCTCATTTGACTCTTCTACATTCAATAAATATAACCATTAAACAGCATGTCACATTTTTTGATCACAATGTTCTCCATGTCAATTATATTACACTAATAGATCACCAAGAATAACCTTGTGTCTCTTATAACATCTTGCCTCGAAGTGACTATATCATCGAGGAGAAATTTCATATGGCCTCAAGTTCAATCCTTGATCAAAAAAGGCTAGTGACTGGTAACTGGGGTATAAGATACCGTTTTGGGATTGATTTTAATTCTAATGGATGATCACATCAAATAATTTTACAATATGTATCAAAAAATAAATAACAAATATAAGACACCAACATCAAGTTAAAATCCTATAATTAATAAACCAACACACCCACAAGTGTCATACAATCAAACAAGACTGAAAGGTAAATAAAAGATACTAAATCCTTGGAAAAATAACCAAAAAATATGAAATAAATAAATGTGGTCAACCTACTCTTCAAGTCTCTACAATCCCATGAACAATGATCTGAATTGTATCTATAAAATAACTAATAGCTATAGAGTCCCCTTTCATTTACCTAAAATTTCATATATATAATCTCAATGAACACTGGGTGTGTATGTATAGTAAGTGAGAAAAAAATCTTTAGTAGAGAAAATTGAAACCCCTTCACCCTCATGGAAAAAGTATGTATGTATTTAAAAAATGATACAAAAACAAATTTATTCAATTAATATCAATTTATAAAATAAAAAATAATATAGTTGGTGAAACCATGTGACCCAAATAATGAAAAAAAAATGTTAAAATACATCTGACCCCTTCACCCAATGCCACTACCTATGGATAAAGAAACATGTTTGGAGCACATCATGAAATACTAGTCCCACCGAAATGATAACTATGAACACAGTATAACAAAATCTAAATACTCATGACCCATAACATCAAATGTGTCATATATATCAAGATAAAATATGCCATATAAGGGAATATTATATATCTACTCCCAGGGACAACCATTCCAAAATGTTTCATAACACGTATCCACCATTAGGGAAAATAATGCCACATCCTGGTATATAATATCTAAGACCACCATAAGATGCCTAAAAATTACCATTATCAATGATAAAATGTAGAAAAACATGGTTAGTGATAGACATATCACACATTGTGGGTACCATCTGAATACAACTCACTCACTAGGTTCCTGTTACATGGGACTAGTCACCCAATATCATGGAAGTTTGGTATCATGTCATGACTATAGGGTGTCACATCGTGAAACATGTGCTCGTGTCCCACATCAGGGTGCATATGGGATTTTGAATGTAATATAAGTACCATGAAGCCCCATCCCTATTAAAAGGTCATTTTTATCCATGAGCGAGTGTCCAATGGTTAAGAACTGTGGAAACACAGGGAAAGAAATGTCGTGTGGGTTATCACACAAAGTAGATAATATTATGATGATAAATACTACATACTTGGTCCTCTCAATAGGTATCATATAGAGGAATATCCTCAGTCCCGAGGGAAAGTGTTGAGGGGAATAATGTGGGTCCCACTTGAATGTATCTCATGCCATATCATCACATTACATGGTACTAACCCCCCTATTTCTTTGTAGTAGGGTGTCACAACATGTCTCTAGGGTTTCATGACATTAAAGATGTTCCTACATCCTAAAACTATTCATGGATGGGTTTGGTCATTGTATAGAAGTCCCATGAATCCCCCTCCCTATTATAAATCCTTTTCCATCCATGGGTGAGTGACCAAACATTGATCCCTATAGAAACCCTAGGATAGAAAAATCCATGTAGGTTATCACATATAGAAAACAATATTATGATTATTGGGAATGTAGCGTTGTTTCACTGCCACACCAATTTTATCAAAACACAACTCATCATTTTTGGCCCATGATAACTCATGCTGACACATCATTCCCTTATATAGAATATACAATCAACATGAATAAAAATTATTTTATAGTATCATAACACATAATTTTAGAAAACAAACATACTTTAGAGAACCCCACAAGGTCTTAATGTCACACATTTTAATCCATGGTTATATACTTATACCTTACCCAATTAGTCATTCTATTTATACATTTAAATTATATTTTCCAACTTACACATGTCAACATTGATTTTACCCAATACTCCATCAATCCCCTTGACATAGGATAAAATACTGTGGCAACATAGATACCTTTTCCCATTGATTACTCTATATTAACACATGAATATGAGTAATATATTAAAAAAACTACTAATTTAACATGATAAATGACATTAAATCATACTAAAATACATAATATATTCCATTATTATATTACAAGAATTTACAAGGTTGTTTTCGACATGAACACAATATTTATCCGGTTACATCAGAATTTACAACCATATTAAACAATATAAAATCACTATATTAATATCAATTTTTTTTATCCATTTCATTGGGGGTACTTCCCTTTACTATTAAATATTTAAATAACGGTTAATTTTAATTTAACCCATAAACCTATACATTAGGATCATGAAATTCTATTAATAATTCATAGTGAATTTTTTCCTCAACCATTAAACCAATTTATAATCTAAGTAACATATAAAATGAATTTAAAGTGTTAATTATTCCATAAATTATATATAAACACATTGCAAATCCATGATAAAGAATGAGGCCAAAAAAACAATTAAGAAAATAAAACTACTCAAAGCAAGAGCCACTAACAACTCTAATAACCCAAGAATACTACATTTAAATGGACTAAAAGAAATAAGAGAATATAAAAATCACAAAAGGATTAAAACTTGTTAAATTATTATAAAAAATTAATATTTATGAAAAACATACAAAGGTGAATCCAATGTACTGATCAATTCTCAAATCCAAGATAAAAAAAAATGTATAATCAAATGTTGAAGATAGAAAATAAAGATATGGATACCTATCCATAATTATATCAGAATTCATCCAAATAATCCCTTCATTGAAGGGTCATGAGTTAGAAATTAAATCCATTACCAAGAAAATATAAAAATTCCCCTCATTAAGAAAATCCATAATATATTTACTAGGTAACCATGTGGGCCTCACCATCCACAAGGTATCACAGTAGGAAACCGATGAGAGTTCACTGAGAACTCGGTGGTAGGTCCAATGGACGTTCACCCATAGCTTGTCTAGTGGGCACCAAAAACCCTATACCTGGGAACCCAATTTTATTTTATTGGTAATTCCTAGTAAATTTCACTAAAACATATTCACATTCTATTTTATTTTAATTAAACACCAAAATAAGCTTCCAAGTATGTAAAAAACCATACCAAGAACATAAAACTAAATTAAGGACATTCCTTAATGAAGTGGGTTGTTGAAAACTCCCCATAATAAGATTTATTGTCCCTGAGAAGCATGATCAAGTGTCTTTAGTGAAAAACTCTGATCATTAGGACTTCATCTTATCTTCTCATTCATAGGGTAATTATTGTACATGTCTATGAAACCATATGAATTGTACATGAGGAACCACTTTGCTATATAATTTTTCTCCCTATCTTCAAGAATCCTCACTATATTCTCCATAATTGAAGTATCCATATCTATATATGCAGCCTCACACTAGATCACATGAAACAAATCAATTTCATACTTCATAAACTAGGACAGATGAAAGATATATTTCATAGCACCATATTTCATATGTAAGACCAACTAATAAAAAACATTCCCAACCCTTACCAAAACCTATAATGATAAAAAATACCTTGGAACCAAAATTACTTGCTTTCCGATCCTCCAATTCCCCAACTAGGTTGAGGCCCAAAAGAATATATGACCCCCAACCACAAAATCAATAGTTAGGAACCAAGAATAATCATATGAATTTTGTCTACTATGATTGAAAATAAACCTCTTTCAGATATTTTATACACGGTTTAAAGTCACTTTTACTAAGCTAGACATAGTCATTTAATCTTTCCCAAATTCTATCTGGCAGAATATTTAGTGATAAGACATACCATATAAATCCTCAAATAGTAAAAAATGAATCAATTATTATCTATTATTTTAACAAACACAAAAAAGGTATATTATCCTCCCACAAAACACTTGTTGGTTTATATCAAGGTTTTCAACATGAGGTGGGGAGAGCCGATTAGGGAATTAAAAACATTAATATTTTTTCCATGATCACAGTCTTTTTCTCTTAATATAATGTACACTTCTTTATCTCTATTACAACTAGTCTTGAGTGGGAAAATTAGAAAATAGAAAAAGTATTTTTTACATGGTTCACCCAAACTAGGCTAGTTCAAGGTGCATGGAAATAATGATTAGAAGATTCACTTGAAAAAATATAGAACACTACTTTCATATTTCTCAAGAATGGATACATCTCGCTGACTCGCTAGACTCACTATCCATACAAGTAGTAAAAATTACAAATCTCTTATTCTTTATAATAAACAACACATAGTTCCTCTTAAAAAATTAGTGCTCACTTATCCTTAAGTAGTAGTAGTCGTTTACAAAAAATATATATAGTAAATACACCAAAAATGGTGTGTCACATCCTGAAAAAAGTTAAAAATATTCCAGTGTATTAAAACTCTTAGAATATACCCTATGCGTTCGATATTACATACCATATTTTTAGACTTCCTTTATCTTCTTTTTAATTAAAATTTAACAAAAATGAATATGTATGGAGATTTCTACCTTGTCTTATTTGATAATTTTATCCTTTAAGTACTCTACCTTATTTTTTTGATAATCTGCAAGATTGATACTTATAAAACAAAGGATATTTTTTAATATGAGATTACAAATTCTAATTTAAGTCAAATTATAAATTCCATGCATTAAAATGTAACCATTAGGACATATATAATTAAATAATCACCATTATATTAAAATAAGGTTATTAAACCTCAATCCATAACTACTAAATGATTTTTATAGAACTAAATACACTTAAATATTCATAAATTAATGTTTTGAAACAATAAACCACAAAAAACTCCTTCTCCATGATAATATAATGTGGTGAACTGAATATCAAGTAAAAACAACATTTGACATGCTCAACACCATGACAGATTTCCATTTTGACTTCTTCCTGGGAATGAAATAAATCATCTGCAAACATTATGATTTAAACCATTGTTACCTCAATGATTGTAGTGGGTTTTTACATTTTTCATACGTAAATATTTGACTCAAAATACCTTGTTATAGGTGTTGTGATAAACCATGGCCCATTTTTGATTTACATGACCCATAAATAGTTTGAGAGACCAATGTGAAAAATCCCCCTTTTAAACACTACAGATGTAATCTTCCATCTTGAAAATTCCAGGTGCGATGGTGTGGTGTCTATGAATTGGAAGTATAATACTAACTATGTTTAAAACATAAGATTACCATTAAATAGTTTGTATTTTATTTATATGTATGTTACAATCTACAGTTATGGATCATTCACAACTTAACCAACTATCCTTAAATAAGTTTTCTGATTAAAATATGAACCTTGATTCAGTGTAGTCAACACCACAATTTCGTAAGGGAAAAATTCTACTTTAAAATTCGATCCAAAAGGATCTTTGATCTATCACTAAGACTATTTTTAAATCCAAAACACACTAACCAAAATCACATTAACATTGTCCATATTATGGTGAAGTATTCGTACATAAAAGTTTTCGATCTTCCCCTATCCTTGTAACTCTATCTTCTCCATGACATCAAATAATATTTTTGATAAATACACATAACACTTTGTCAATAAATGAAACTGAAACACCTCTCCGATGTATATTTATAAAAATATCCCTCTTTAGGTTTTTGAAATTTTTCTAAACCTTCAAAAAATGATAAAAACCTTTATCCAACAACATTTTTTTTACAAAAGATAGATCTATTCATAAAAAAACACAAACACCCATCATTTTAGGTGGTAATAAATTAATCACAAATAATAAATTATTAACCCATGTGATCTATACTTAGTTTGAAAAATAAGAACTGAATTAAAAAACCATATGAATACTTGTCTTGATATATTCAAAACACCAAACTTTAAACCAAACACTTCTCCCCCTGAATTAACATTCAATAATTCTCTCCCTTTATTAATAAAGAATACCAATTCATTTCCCCTTCTCAACACATGTATAGACCATGTTCATCTAAATGGACGAATCAATGAATAATTCCCCCTTTATTGATAAACCTAAATAAAAAACACTTTTTAAGGATTAAAAAAGAGTGTTAGAAACTAAGAAATTAATTAATAGGGATTATTCATAACTTTTTCTTTAGAATGATATATCATTTTGAACTAGGGAATATTCTTTAATAAATCCATTTAAATGAATTTATTTGGATTCCAAAAGATAAATAAGTACTTTCAAAAAAAATATTAGGTAGTTACTTGGACATAATATTAATGACTTCCTTTTTAGTAGAAGCATACCCCATACAATCAAACTGTTGTTTACCATTATCCTTTATAAAGTGACATTTGATCTCAAGGTTCTTGGTCCTCGAATATTAAATAAGGTTTTTTTTCTAAATATGATAACTCTAAATTTCTTTAATTAATAAGGATAATAGATTTCACTTCATCTCCAATGTGTTAAAGCAATTTATTTATCCATAATAATTGGTTATAATCTTGAGTGGTGAAAATATAATCAACCCAATTTGTGATAGAAGGAGGTGAAACCCTTAGTTGTTCATTATCCATGAAATATAAAAACTAATAATATAGAAATAACCTCATGAAGTATACTTTTAGTCATATACCAAACATGGAAAGTCTCCATCATTGATTCCCAAGAGTGGTTACTATGATTTGGTATAATAAAACAATCCATAGTTTACTATGTGATTTATATATCAACAAACTATTTTCATATCATTCACATGAATTAATGTTGAGAAAATTTGACAATGTGTATCTTGAAATGTATAAAATACAAGATATGGTAGAGAGAATATAAAATATATAAAACTACCAGTGATCAATCAATATGGAATCACATAAAACTATTTACCATACAAATATTTAGAAAACTTCATCCAGGACTATCGTGTAGTGTTCTTTAGTTTAGAATCACCCATATGAAAATTTTTCTCCACTTTATTGGCACAATAAGGTTGGGAAATAAATGTCTTAGTTTCTATTTAAATCTCTTACAAGATAATGAAAAATGCTAATTTAGTAATTAGAGACATATAAAATTTACACCTCAAGAGTTCTTAAAACAGTTGGGATTGTGTGTCATTTGCTTCTCCAAAGATGATTTCATCATCATATATGAACACCAACATCCTCTTATCCTTCAGTGTCTTAATATATAGGTTGTGATCAACCCCAAAATTTCTAAAATCAAACTTCTTTAAGTACTCATATCACCTTGAGTACTATTCTATTAGTTCTTGTTTTGAACCATATAAATCACTATTTAACCAACACACTTTATCATCATCTCATAAATGAGAAAAATGTCTATTTTTTCAATATATGATCCTTCATAAAGCACACCATTGATAAATACTTAATTCACATTAAAATGAAAAATTCAATCCCCCTTTTTTTCTAGCTATATCCAAAACGAATATTATGGTATTAAGACATGCTAAAATCATAAAAGTATTGTCTATATCAATTACTTATTTTTAGAAATAACATTACCATACAATACATGTTTTTTTATTTATCACCTGGTTATCTTCATTCATTTTATTTTAGAAAACATACTTATTTCTGATAATATTATTGCTCTTAATCCTTAGGAAAACACCCCACATCACATTCATCTCTATTTGGTCAAGTTCATAATTTATAGAATTGACCTAGATTTTACCCTTAGTAGCTTATTGAAATGTTTTTGTCTCTTCTAATATAAGAGCGATGTTCACTATGGATCCTTCATTATTTTTGGATGAAATGGGGCTATTAGGTTACTAAATATATTATTCTCACTATCTTCAACCCTTTATTGTTCTCATGTTCGAAGCTACTATTTCTATTTTAATTTATTTATTTTTAGAATATTCTTCTGTGTATTCTATATATTTTTTTATCTCCACCCACTCCACACACTTATTCATAAATTTATTTTTTATAAATTGAATAGTCATCATATAAAATATTATTATTGGAAACTGAAACCTACTCCTATGTGTTAAAAATATAATCATTTTCAACCTTGTAAAAATAATAAATTTATACTATGTTTCAAAACCACTTGTTAAAAAACTTATATGATTTTATTTTGGATGAATATAAAATAAAAATACCTTCATTTACATGAGAATAAAACAATAAAATATTTTCCAAATTAAGAATAAAAAAATTACTTTCAAACACCAAAAAGTATATTAGTGTGGAATTCATGACATTCCAGATTTTATACGGAGTTTCATTTTAGTTTAGAAATAGAAAGTCTCTGTTACATATATTATTTTCTGTATGAAAAAATTATACTAAATAATTATACAATAAATTATTTTCAATTAACATAGCCCATACCATGTTATTTATAAACATATTTCTCATCTAAATAACTCTACATTGATAGAGATTCCTTGTCACTAATACCTGATATTGAATTCTTTGATTTTCTATGTATTCTACAATATGAATTTTTGAAAATTATATTCCATTTTTAGTGAAAATATTTTGTGTAATGGACCAGACCTCTCTCGTCAATTACATTTGTGAGAAATCTAGTGTTTAAGTGTTTTGGGAGGTCAAGGTGACTTATTTCAACACTTGTTTTTCCCAGTTTTTCGTGTTCTTTAATAGCGACTCTTGGTAGTGACTCATTGAATGGTGACATGCCAAATGGTAGCTCATTGAATAGAGGCTCACCGAATGACCACTCATACTAGCGACCAATGATGGTGAATCATGATGAGGACTCACTATGTGGACTTGTAACGATGAATCCTAATGGTGAATCATGACAGTAACACACAATGATGACTTTTGATGAATACTCATGATGGTGGTTCACAATGGTATCTCCCAAATAATGACTTCCGATGGTGACTTGCAACAGTGGATCATTATGGTGACTTCCATTGGAAAAGCACAATAGTGACTCATGATGGTGACTCAAAATAGACGCTCACAAATAGTGACCTGCAATGGTGACTCGTAATGGTGACTTATACCGATGACTCCAACCGGTGACTCGTAATAGTGACTCATCTAATGTTGAGTCAATCGAACAGTTCAATTTTTTTTTCTATTTTTCCATTCATACCCTTTTTACAACTTTAATTGATGTAAAATATGTTTAATACCACATTCAAGTTGTTTTGGATCCGTTTCAAGGTTTATGTGTCATATTGTTAAATTTATATGTTTTTGGTAGCTTTTAATTAGTCAAAGCCTGTAATCTTCACTGGATTTGACTTTAATGGAAAATTAATGATGTATTTAAACTAAGAACATATTTTGGATCTTCAAAGGGAAGAATCACCATTGTAGTTGTTTTTTCAATATTTTTATCTATTATTATGAGTAACCCAGAACCATTCTCCCCATAGGAGTCATTCTATTGTGCTACACAAGTTGGTTTGTGTTTTCCTTGGAGTTTCCTACTGCATATGTGCCCCTTTCTTGGTGAAATTAGGAAGTTCCAATCTCTTTTTCTTCTATGTAGGTTTTCCTTCATTTATATTAGTTAATAATCATATTCGATGGGTATATGGATGTCTCTTTTGTGAAAATATTTGATCCAGGATTAATAAAATTATTTTGATCAGTTTTAAATTTTCAGATAAGGGGTTGGGAGAGTTAGATATGTTTTATTGTGTTATTGTTTATTTTGAGGATATTATGATCTATATGAGATATTTACCAATTAAAAATCATGGATATTTGTGGTACTTTTTTTCAAAATGAGTAATGATTCTAGAATGCATGATTTTTGGTTTTTTGTCGAAATATTATTATGGAATCAGTTAATTACATACACTCAGATAATTCAAAGATGTCCCATGATTTGACTATTTCTGTGATTACCCCGAAATTAACAAGTGGAAATGGACTAAGGAATTCATTTTTAAGTCCAAATATTCTTTTTCATGGTTAGTGTAGTGGTGTGATATGTGTGGTATTTCTATGACTTCTGTTATTGTAGGTCTATGGGAATGGCTATGTGATATGGGGTTGTTTAGGTGGTGTAATGGAATCTCTGGTTGAGAGATTGTTTTCTTGTATAATGGATGAAAAATGGAGCATAGAGGGGATGTGATCAGGTTGTGTAGTGATGTTTTTTGTGTTTCTTGTTATGTGTTTTTCATGGTAGTTTCTCAGATAGTAATGAAATATATGAATAAATAACTGGTTAATAACGTTTGGAACTGAATTTGGTTGGTATGGTTAACAGAATGAATAAATTATTTTTGAATAAATAATGGTAATGGTTTAAAAAAATTGGTTGGGAATTGGATGGAATTTGTGTATTTGTTTGTGGTGATTGAATTAACGGTATGAGAGAAGAGTGATATAATGAGAGCTGGTTGTTTGTTTGAGAACCCATAGGATGGTTAAGAGTTTTTGGTATTATATATTTATATACATGTATTTCGTTTGAGTTTTCTATATGCACCCCACCCTAGTTAATATATATGTACCAAACACCCCCATAGTCACTGGGAAGGGTATCTTTCCCAAACATGCTGGTGTGTGTGTGTGTGGGGGGGGGGGGGGGTTGGTTGGCAACCTGCTCTTCCCTACTTCTTCTTCCAGGAGTTAGTGGCCCAAGATTCATCAAGAAGGTTATAGTATGTAGGGACCAGGTGTGTGCAAGCATTTTTTTTCCTAGGTGTCATTGAGATGATATGAGTCATGTTTTCCTAGGTGTCTTCGGGATGAGATGTGTTGTACTTATCAGGTGTTTTTCGGATGTGACGTGGAATGTGGCCCTAGTGTCTATGATGGGGGGGGGGGGGGTTAAGGTGTGGTATGTGGACTAGGTGTCTGCGGGAAGGATTTGATATGTTATGTGGCCCATGTGTTTGTGGTAGATATGTGTTTGTGAGGCCTAGGTGTGTGTTGGTGGGTTGTGATGTGCTGTTTTCAGAAGATGTGGGAGCACCAATACATTTTCCCTTTAGGGTTTGAGAGAATCTAATCAGTGGGAATGTTCAGTGAGGTACCCTATAATAGATTTTATTTACTAATATTGAATTAGTTGACTTGAGTTATTTGGTGAGAGTTCCTTTTTGAGGTTTGGATGGGTAGTGTACCTTTTTAGGTGCTGTTTGTTTTGGCTATTTTAACACAGCTTCATTAGTTTTCTTCTTTCACATGTGCACAAGTGACATTGGTTTTCCTATTGAGTACACCTGTATTCTCAACCTATGAATACAAAAACTATATTCAGTTTTCCAAGATAATTTTATGGACTCTGCAGGGCATTTTTAGTTCAGACCTTTGGAGCTGTTACTGTGTTTCTATCTTAACTTTTATTCTTTTATATTTTCACTTGATGACTTTTATATGTATGATTTTTATATAGTTATGGATTATGGGATGGCTTATATTTCTTTTATAATATATCATGGATTTTATTCTAGTTTATACATCCTATCTTCTGATCTTGTTATCTTATAAAGGGTAATGCCTACAATATTATGATATTTGTATGCCCTTGGTGCTAGTCGCCAACCTGAGGCCTACTAGGGGAGGGACACAAGGGTCATTACACTTTTTATTCATTTCTAGCCAAGTATGGGTACCAATAGAGGGAGGGGTATTGAATAATGGTATCAAAGGTGATTATTGAGAGATAGGATGGAGTACAGAGTTAGAAATAATTAGAAATACATGGGATAGTAGGGAAACAATATCATAAAATCTTGGTGCATGATATAGGCCAGAGAAGACTGGCTATGAAACCAGATTTTAGGTCCATCCTATGATCCGATGCAAGGACTCTGAGCTTACCAAACAACCAATTGAGGTGGCACTACATGCAAGGTAGAGACCTAAAGAGAAACATGTATCATAATGACTCATGTTATTATTTTAATTGATTGATTTTGGTGAAGTTAAAATTAACTAAATGAATCATGATATTTTATGCCTGTTTCTCTGACTTTTCACAAGATATTATTGTTATTAAATTATTTTTTATTTTTTTTCTGAAATATTCATATAACCTTATAGAAATACTAATATAATGATTGAAAGAATTTAATTTTTTCTGTTTCAATAACTATTGAGGTTTTAATGTGTTATTTCCTTTCATATTATAACATGATTCTTGATAAAGAGGATTTTCTTCCATTGTTAGAAATTTATAACATGCCATCTAGTTTTCCGATGTTTGAAATTGTTAGAGAAACATGCTTAGTGCATTTTTTTGTGACCAACAATTTAAATTTGGGAAACAATTATAAATCATGTTACCTTGATGTATATTACACACTAGCACGATAAAATAAATTATTTTTAAATCATGCTTAGATTTATTAATGTTCACATGTGAGTTAATATTCCATGGATTTTATTTAATTTTAATTTATCTGAAGCTTTTGTTGTTTACTTGATGTAAAATTTGGATTTAGACCTTTAAATTAACAAATTTGTGAAAATATTTATATTAGTTATTAATCGGTATGATTATAGTTCTACACTATTGGTATAGATATACATTGTAAGAATGTGTTAGGGTAAATATTATTTTGACATTTATTTCGAAATTTTAAAATGATAAGAATTATTTGTGGTAACTTTTTGAGGCATTAAACTATTTAAATTTTGAAACTTATTATTTTACTACTAATATTTAATTTTATTTATTTAAATAACTTTACCTGACTTGTTAATTCACGATTAGTTTGTTATGTGAATCATGTCTAAAGATGGAAGAACTTTTTGTGGAAACTAATAAATTCTAGCATGAAATATTTGAGCATGTAACATGATTAATATGATATTAAAGTATAATGGTGTCATTCATATTCTATATAAAAGAATGTTTCTTGATCCATGAAATGATTAATTAATGTCTAGTTTCAGAATGGTAAAGTATGAATCATAGTAATACAACATGTGTATTTTTAACTTTGTTGTAAGAAATCAGGTTTTACATTGATGATTATGCCATCATGCTGGTTATATAATGTAGTATTTGAATTGAAAATATGAACATAACATGTAGGATTTTTTCAAATGATGTTGAAAGTGTATTTACTTGTTAATAATATTACCCCATAATGTCTTTTTTACCCATATAAAACTTGGTTTGTGATATAACATGTGTGTAGTTTTGTAATTAACATGGATTCATGCTAGAGATATTTAAAGTCAATACATTATGTTTCACTATATATATAATATAAACAATGAGTGTCGTTTTTGGTTTCATTATTATCACTACATTTATGGGTCAATATGCCTTACTGAATGTTGTAGTTTTTGGGAACCATGTTTGTGATATGATTGTTGTAAAGTATGAGACTCTTAATATGACTCCTGGATTAATCTCACAATGTATTAAAAGTCTAATCACATGTATATGGAAAATTATTTGATTACCCAAGAAAATTTTATAATTGTGTGAAAGTACCCATGCTAAATAATGAGATGAAGTAATATATGACCACAAATAATTATAAAAGATGCTAGGTGTTGTTGTTATGCATGACTTTTCTTGTTGCGATTCCCTATGTGATATGTGCCTTAAAAAATTTAAGTATACAAAGAGAGGGAATCATTATACCTAACTGAGTCATGTTATAATTTTACAAAATTAAAACCATTACGGAAATTCACTATCAACCGAAGCAGATACTATATCGACATGGGAGAGAGAATTCCATAATTTGTACGATTGGGGACTTGTGTGTGATGATAATTTGGATTGTTGGTTGGGGGTCTGTGGAGGATGAGATAGATTATGTGGTTATGCGAAAAAGGTATTTAACTATATATGGTAATTCGATGTGATGATGTGGCTATATATAATTTCTGGTGGAATTTTTTTTGGGTTGGGAAGTTCAGACAGTGGTTGTGCTCTGTAGTGGTGGTAATGTGTGGGGGTAGAGTTGTGTGGTAGTTATGGTGAGATGGATTGATTTTTTTCGTGTTTTGTTGTGTTGTGACATGTTTATATTGATGGAATAACTTTCCCATCATAAAAAGTTTTAATCAATTAAAGTCAGTAACAAAATAAAACGGTTTTTTAGTGAGATCAAGAAATCAATAAAGACGGGCTTGCCTCCAATGCCTAAATCTTTTTTTACAAAGTAAATGTTAGGAATTTTTGAATACCACCATGTTGGTTGGGTTTGATTTGTTTAATTGTATATTGAAAAAACATGTTATTAACAAAAATATATTAATAGAGGGAAACTCTTTACCTATATCAAGACATGTTATAGTACGACATGTTTTAAAACCATACGGGCAAGTCAGTTCCACCCAAAGTGGAAAATATCATGTTGTGGGGGATGACTTTCTTTGATTTTAATGCTTGTAGTATCTCTATCTATAAAAATATAGGTTTTTACATTTTTATAGGAAGTATATTTTAAACTCCATCAAGTAATGACACGTACCTTTGAAAAATAGAAATTTGAAATCTTGAACCCCTTGTTGTTTATGCATAATTATGTCACTTGTGATTAATATTTTGATGAAAAACATGAAAAATATTTAATATTGGATAAGTTGTTACGTTTAAAACACATGACATATTTGGATTCATGACATTTTATAATTCATTTTTCTAAATTCTATGTTAATTTTTTATAATATTAATTTGGAAAATAGCATGATATAGTTTTGTTAGTATAAAAAATAATTTTTTTGAATGATTTAACCCGTTCAATTTATATAAGTGGTATTGGGGATAAATTTAATGTAAAGTGGTTTTACATTTTTTTTTGAATGTTCTTTAAAATTTATTATTTTGATAAATTTTTTTCTATAACATGTAATCAAAAATGGGTTTCTAGTCAAGGTGGTTTTCTTAGTCTACTGAATTTTATTTTATATTTTTTATGAAAATGAATTAATTGGAATGTTTTAAAACTTAACAAGCTTTAAAATATACTCTTAAGACACAAGCCTAAAATGTAATGGATCATTTGAAAAATATTTCTTATCTTTTTTTAAACTCCTTCACCTATAAAATAAAATTATTACTCAATTATGATAATATGTTTTCTTCATGATATGTTATGTTTTATATATTTTAATGTTTTTGAATTAAAATTTTATGAATAAGAAAATAACGATAACAAATGTATTTGTATTCAAACAATAGAATATCTAAGAGATTTTGTGGAAATAAAATGTAGAAAAATGCTTTCTATGATCCTAAATAATTCCTTCAAATTGACATAATGTAACAAAATTGATTTTGAATGTGATTCCTTTCACAGTGTTATTATTTTGTTTTATTTTTTGTGTTTTATGCTAGACATGTTATAACTTTATTTGGGCCCGTGTTCTTGTTTGAGAGGTATCTCTCCCAAGAGATTGTGTTTAATATATTGTTAGATTTGAACTTAATTACCCAGTGTCTATTGGATTGTAAATATATCAAGAAACTTGATTGGTATGTAAAGGGATAGTCTTTCAGACCCTTACCCTACTTTCTTCTATGTTGGATTTGAATTATCAAGGGAAATAATAGTTTGAGAGGTACCTGATGTAATGTCCAAGACTTCTATGGGCTATTAAATTATGGGAATATGCTACTTGAAGTGTTCTATGAGGTCAAGGTGACTTATTTCAACACTTTTCAGTTTTCAAATGTGTTCAAGTTCTCCAACAATGAATCCTGGCAGTGAGTCACTTAATGGTGACTTGATGGAAAATATGTCATTGAATGGTGACTCACCAATTAGAAACTCACACTGGTGACTTGTGATGGTGTCTTGTGATGGTGACTCATGTTGGTGAATTTCAATGGTGAATCATAACAACGACTCATGATGGTGACTCGTGATGGTGACTCACGATAGTGATTCCCAATATTAGCTTTCCAACGGTGACATTCGTCGATGACTCGACATGATGACCCGTGATGGTGACTTTGAATGGTGAATACCAATGGTGACATCTGATGGTGACTCACAATGGTAGTTCTCCAATGGCTACTTCCAATGGTGACTGACACTAGTGACTCACACTGGTTTCTCCCAATGTTGACATTCACCGATGACTCACAATAGTGACTCATCTAAGGGTGAGTCATTCCAATAGTTTTCCTTTTTTCCTATTTTCCCATCTTTCAATTTTAATGAATTTATTTGAAAAAATGAGTTTAATACCATATTTAAGTGGTTTTGGATCCTTATAAAGGGCTATGAGTACCATATTTAAATTTATAAGATTATCAAGGATTTTAGTTAGCCAAATCATGTAATCCTAAATATATTCGACTTTAATAGAAAATTAAAGATGTATACAAACCACATCCCTATTTTAGATCTTCCAAGGGAAAAAACATTCTAATTGTTATTTTATTCTATTTATCTCTTGGTAAGAGGTGCCTAAAACCTTTCTCCATATTAACTTAATGCCATTGTGCTGCACCAGTGGGTTCATGTTTTCCTTGGAGTTTCTTGCTGCATACGTGCCCTTATCTTGGTGAAATCAGGAACTGCCGATAAACTTTTTTTCTAACTAGGGTTTCAATCATCTTTCATACTTTTTCGTCATAAAATATGGGTATATGTATGTATTTTTTTGAAAATAGTCGATCCACGATTAATAAAGATAATTCAATGGGTTTAAAATAAAGAAATAGGGGGTTAGGAATGTAAAGTATGTTTTACTAGGTTATTGTTTCTTTTGATGATATTAGGATCTATATGGGCTAGCTACCCACTAAAAACCATGTCCATTGACGATCCTTGTTTTCAAACCATGTAATGATTATGGAATGCATGATGATTGGTTTTTTAAATAATTGTTATAGAATTGGTTAACCACATACACTAAGCTAATAAATGGATACCCCATGATCAAAATGTTTCTATGATAACCCATGAATTAAAAAGTGGAAATTGATTGAGGAATACCTTGTTAACTAGAATATGTATTTCCTTTTTTATGGTGGAGTACTGTGTGTGAGATTATTATAACTTGTGCTTTAGTATGTTTGTGGGAATGGCTATGTGATGTGGGGTGGTTTGGGTGGTGTAATGGAATCTCAGGTTGAGAGATTGTTTTATGGTGGAATGGATGAGGAGTGGTGCACAGTAGGGATGTTATTGGGTTGTTTAGTGATGTGTTGTTGTGTTTCTTATAGGTTGTTGTTCTTCGTATTTCCTCAAATAGTAATAAAATAGATGAATAAATAATTAGTTAATAAAGTTAAGAATTGGCTTGGGTAGGTTTGGTTAACGAAATGAAAAAATGAGTTATGAATAAAGATTTTTAATGGTTTAAAATTTTTTTTTAGGGAATTGGAAAGAAGTTGTGTCTTCTTGTGTGGTGAATTTATTAGTAGTAGAAGTAATGCTGACAGTATTGTGATATGTTTTTTGTTTGAGAAGCCATAGTTTGGGTAGGTGTGTTTGTTATTATATCTATATATACATGTAATTTTATTCTGATTTGTATATGCAACCCACCCTATATGATAACTATGTGCTGAACACCCGTATCATTAAAGGAGAGGGTGTCTTTCCCAAAAATCCAGGTGAGAGAATGGATGGATGGCCAACCGACCATCCCTAATCCTTATTCCAAGTGGATGTATCCCAAGATTCATCTGGGAGGCTCTGGTCATTGGGGGCCATGTGTGTCTATGTGAGTTGTGTCTTCCTAGGCTTCCTAGGGATGAGATGAGTTGAGTTTTCTATGGTGTCTTTAGGATGAGATGTATTGCAATTTACCTGGGGTTTTCGGGATGTGACATGGTATGTGGCCCATATGTCTCTAAGAAGGATGAGGTGTGGTATGTGGCATAGGTGTATGAGTGTGGGATGATATGTGGAATGTGGCCCTTGTGTCTCTAGGTGAGATGTGGTTGTGAGGCCCAGGTGTGTGTGGGAGGGTTTTTAGGTTGTGTGTTTGGAAGTGGTGGGAGTGCCCGACCATTTTCCAGTTTGGTGTAAGAGAGAATAATCAGTGGGAAAGTGGTCTGAGGCACCGTATCTTCAAATTTTTTAATTATATTAAATTACTTGACTTGAGTTATTTGGTGAGCGTACCTTGGTTAGGGTGGGATGGTTAGTGTACATGTTTAGCTATTTTTTGGTTATGCTGTTTTCATAAAGGTTCATTTGTGTGCACGTTTCATATATACATGAGAGACATTCGTTTTCCTACTAGGTATACCTATATTCTCACCCGATATATATAAAAAATGTATTCAGGTTTCCAAGAGGAATTTGTGGCATATGTGTAACATTTCTAGTTTAGAAATTTGGATTTCTTTTTATATCACTTCTATAGATTTTTTATTTTATTTTATTTAGATATGTTTATATGTATCAGTTTAGATTCATACATGCATTGTGGGATGGTTAGGCTTTCAATAGTTATATTTCATTGAGTTGAATATGGTTGATACATCCTATATTATGATCTAGTTAAATTATAAAGGGTAATGCCTCCCACATTATGAGATTTGTATACCCTTGGTGCTAGTTGCCAACCCAAGTCCTACTATGGGTGGGACTCTCGTGTCATTATCCACCTTTCTTCATTTCCAACCTAGTAAGGGTATCATTAGATGGAAGGGGTCATGAAATTTGGGATATTTAGACCCAGAATATTTTCATATTCTATTTAATATTGAGTAATATATTTGAATACCACATTTTTTTGTAATCACAATTATCTAGGCCATTATGATTAAATAATCCAAAAAAAAACAAAATACCTTTTTTGAGGCCTTGGTTTGAAATGAATGAAAGAAAAACCCATATATATGCTTGATTAACCAAGTTTATGTCCCTTTATTAAACATATAATCCTTTTGAACAAAACATTCCTTCTGACATGTGCCCCAAATGTGAGCATCATATACAAGGCTTTGGATATCTTGAGCTTAATCGTTCTTTTCCAAATTACCGAAGCATTATTGGATTAATTGGCTATATCACATATTCCATAACTTGTTTTCAACCTAAATGAATTGAATGAACATATTTCTTCACCATTAAGGTAAATGTTCCCATTGATTAATTTTCTTAGTAAAATGATTAAACCATCTCTATCTTTAATAGTTAACACCTTCTTACTAAATTCCACTACATGTTCCCAGTCACACAGATAGATTATAGTCAACATATTTTTACTAAATTCCATATCTATGAATAAATATATTCATATTAGAACATTCCCACTAATATTTTTCTTTCAGAAGGAAATTTTTTTAAGTCCCTCAACATTTCAAAATGAAAAACTTATTTTTATCATGTTTTATCCCTATGATTAGGTTTTTATTTCCATATATATGTGAAGTACACTTATTATGAAAAATTTATAATTGATATCTATTTATTTCTATCAAATAAATATTTGTAAATTTTTATTTGTTGAAGATTCTCTTCTTCACCCAAGATTCTTTAGTTAACCTCTCTTGATAATGATCAAAGTTACTATTCTTCTGGAATCTTAGAATCTTATTAATTTTCTAAAACTATAAATATATTGTGAACATTCATCTTGATCAAATATGATTCCATCTAATGGTTTCAAACTTTTTGAGTTACTTATTTTGTAAAGATAATGTGTAAAGAATTTATTTGTGTCAAATCCTTTACAATAAAATAATATCTCTTTAGAATAATAATAAAATAATGAATTTATGATTTCCTATTTCTATTACACTTTCTCTTATAAATATCTATTTAGATGAAAATAGACATAATGAGTGTATCTCAACATTGCATAACAATAACACCTGACTTTTGGTGTCTTAATCTATTAATTTTCAATAGTAAAAGTGATCTATTATGTACTATGAAGATCCAATTTCCTTGGAATTATTGATACTTGAGGCTTAGAAATAACCATATCTAGTTTCTTATTATGATCATGATACAAAAAATATTTTACTATATTCTTAAATTTACTCACATATGGTATAGCTATATTAACTTCTCTAAAGCATTTTAGAACTTACATAGCCTCTTTATAGGTTTAATCAATTGAACATTCTGATGTCATACCTAAAGTGACAAGTCTTTCTTGAAATTCACTCATTTGTTCACATGAAATGGATTCTAATTCACATTTTTAAATTATTTTGACCCTTTCCATTTTAAAATTTTCTAGTCTATAAATGATATGTCCCTAATACTTTTCTTTGAGTTTCAAACAAACATATTTTTAGGATTGTTTAACTTATTAGGCCTAGATTATTCAATTTCTACCTTAATTTAGGAATTTTTCTTCCTATTGTTCCATGTAATTCTTTTTTTCACATACCACTCCATTACCCTTCTTAGTCTTTACCATCTAAAAATCTATTTCTTCAATATTTAACTCAGTTTTTTCTTGTAGATCAACTATACCTTTTATTCCATAGATTTTATTATCACTTTCATTAGATCGTAGCCCAGTTGCAATAACCAAAGGTCATATTCATTATGATCCTAGAAATTTTCAACCTCTTTAACTTCAATTTCCTTAAAAATTTCACATTCTTGTGAGAGAATAATTTTTTATTTGATTTTTTTTATTTTGAGACTTTTTCATTTCATTTACTTTGATATATATTTGGGAGGTACTTCTTATTCATAACCCCTTGATATTACCATAAAATAGTGGCTTAAATATTTCCCATATTTATATTTATAATGAAAGAAAGTGGAATCATTCATTTGAGCCATCATTTTTCTCTGTTGAGATTAGATGATTGAAAGGAAACCACCTAATCAACATCTTCATCATTAATGACCTCTTTCGTTACGTGATTATTGAAGTATTTACAATCCACATCCTAAACCATATATTTTTTCGTAGACTAATTATCTGCATTCATCATTTCATGTCAAATGAGGGTACTATGAAAGCTCCCGTGAAATTACTTTTAGATATTTGTCTCCAAGTACCATGAATTTTACATCAAAAAGGAGTCATTCTTCTCAAAATCATTTTAACAATTTTAATAAGATAGTTTTTTTCTCTATGTCTACACATGAATTATAAAAATATCAATCAAAGAATGTATCAACCATTTCATTTGGATAAGTCTTCAAATAATCATAATTATTCTATAAAATTTAAAACATTTCTTCTAAATTTTTTAAATCATATTCATAAATATTCAAGATTTTCTTGCACATTACAACACAATACTTTCCTAGAATTACTTTTATGTAAATATACATAGACATGGATCCCCCTAAAATTGATAACTTTGGAATATACATTCAATTCTACCTGATCTCTCTCCGTTAGAGCTCCATTATCCATACTAGAGTAAATGTAATGAATTTGTATTATATAAACATCAAACATTATTATTTGAAATAATATTGTATTTCAATCATCTATTATTGAAAATTATTTCCTTAGAAAATAGATAAACATTTTTTATTGATAATATTCATCATTCTTTTAAGAGAGAAAACATCACTAAAAAATATCTAATAAATTTTTTGGTCCTTGTGATGGAATTTACCCTGGGGGAGTGAATTAGAAAATTATAAACATTAATATTTATTATTTTATCATGATCATGTTCTATTAATATTATGAATAATTCATTATCTCCCTTACAATATCTCTTGAGGGATAACTAAAATAAGGAAAACATTTTTTTAATACTCAGTTCACCAAAACTAGGATTGTCCATGGAGCATGAAGACATATATGTTCTAATAAACCTAAAATTTTATTTTACACTTGTTTTTATGTTCTTACATAATATATTAATCTCAATAACTCTCTAGACTCACTTTCTATATAAGAAATTAAAAGATCAATACTCTTTTTCTTCAAAATGAGAAACATAAAATTCCTATTCATAAAAAGGTTCTCACTTATTCTTTTATAATGATCTTGTTATCCTCAAAATTTAGATAAGGAAGAGAAATTAAATTACATGTCATTTATTCAACTAATTTCAAAATATTACAATGAAGTAAAACTCCTTTAATAACCCGCCTTGAGGTTAATATTATAGATAATACATATAAAGTAACTTTATCTTCTTAAAAAATTTATATTTATAAGAAAACCACATGTTTAGTTATGTTTATCTTCACTTCATTGAGAATTCTATCATTTATCTACTATTTTTCTATTGTTTTTTTGAAACGTTTCATATACAATGCTTATAAAACATTGAAAAATTTTGAATATAAGGTTACAAATTCAAATCTCACTCATCATCCAACTTACACACATTCAAATTTTAAATTTGGATCATCTCTCATAAAATCATCACTATTATATTTGAATAATGTTGTTAAAACTCAATCCACAATTTCAAAAATCTTGTTGAAGCAAAAAATCCCTAGAATAATTCATAACATCAAATTTTTAAGTTATATGGCATCCAAAATGATTTTCTTCTGAAAAATATGACATGGTGTAGGAAATTTCTATGAAAAAATCCAATTTGAAACGTTCAATACCATGACCAATAACCATTTAAACTACCATATTGGAAACATGTATGTAATATGTGAACTTGATGACTTCGACCACAATCACCTATATGACATCAATGGGTTACTAAATTTTCCATTGTTAAATATTCCACTCAAAACTATATGTTATATGGAATGAAGAAAAGACAAAATTTTTTTTATTTACATGAACCTCACATATTATGAGATACCTATATGAAATAATTCGTTATTTGACCTTTACATTGGTAATATTGTAACTCAAAAATTTAATGAAATATGGAATGATATCAAAGCACTGAACGTTTTACACTAACCATGATCGAAACTCTAGATGAACCTTCAATATATTCCTATTATATTTTTAAAAGTTATTAATACAGTGATGAACCTTACATATATTCTCCCAGGTATCATTATATTGTATTTATGGGAGTAACTCATGCATTTCTTCTGTATTTCCCTCATCAATATTTCTCACAGATAGAATTCCAATTTGAAACCCCATCTAATATAATCCATAATCTATCACTATAACCATTTATAAAATCAAAATACCATGAATATAGTCAATGTTATTCCATACAAGTCATAGAGAAGTTTTTTTTTCACTAAACAATTTGAGCTTCTTCTATCCATATAACTCTATGTTCTTTGTGACTTCAAAAGACATTTCAGATGAGTACCAATAACAAATTTTCAAAAAACAAACAACCCAGACACCCCTCAAAATTATTTTTCTAATAGAATCAATGTCAATTAAATGTCCTCAAATGATATTCTCAATATTCTAGATGGTATTATTATATTTTTTGTCCATTTATATATTATAAGGCATACTCAATTTCACTTGAGAGACAAAATCTATTTGTACGCCTTTGTAAAACTGTTATATGAATCTCACATCATAATGATAATGGGTTTCCCATAAAGTCTCAAAACAACATCAACATAGATATTCCCAATCTACCCAGCCATATAGGTCTCATGATTGGTAATAAATGGGAAACTTTCATCAACTAATCAATGAAAACCTAAATGATATCTTCAAATTCTATGACCTCAAAAATCTGTTCATGAGATCCATGGTGTCTTTTTCCCACTTATATTATGGAATATTAATGGACTAAAGATCATGTTAAATCCTCAATTTATATGATTTAACCATATTATAAGTTATGAATCTATAAATTAAACCAAGCTACATCTCACTTCATTCCCAACCATGCTATATCTTATTAAAACTAGCATGAATTTTCCACTATGATATATGAAAGTCGATCACAATTTCCTCATATAAATACATAGTAATATAATGAATCCCATGTTAATATAATAAATAATCTCCCATATGTACCTATCTGAGCATTTAAATACCACCATATAGATTTAGATTATAAACATGGCACTTGGAATCAAAACTCTAACACTTTTAACCGGATCTATCATGGTTGAGATGCTATAAAATGGAAGAAAATTCAAATTTCATACTTAAATACATCAAGATACATATCTAAAAATTTATTCAAAGGATGAACTCATCTTTTGATAACCAAAAAGTATTAGATTGGGACTTCCAACTCAAATCTTAAATAATGATATTCCATTTCCCGGTTGTATATATCATCTCAAAGAAAAATTATTGAATGTAATCATCCTGTATTCTATTCTCCATATTCAAATCCATCATAGAATATATATACTTTATGGTATTTTGGTCAATAAAATCTATGAACATATCTTTGAACATAAAATTATATAAAAACCTATGATAATGAACAACTATACCTGACTCTAGTTCAACTGTGGGGTAATCCTTCTAATGTGGATGAATATTTAAGGAATTATACACCATAATATAAACCTCTTTTCTTAAAAAAAATATATCCCGACACTGATGTTAGTAAAAGTGTTTGGGATTAGGTAAAGTGTGACTATTCTCTAATGTTATGATCTACTTTAGGTCCAAGAATGTGGTCTCAGACTCCCCGCACCACTGAAACTACACTCCCTTCCTATTCAATGCCATCGTCAGTGTATATAGATGAGAGAAGTCATGGATAAACAACAATAATGTCCTGTAAGTCCTAAAAGTCTTTAAATCATAGAAATATCATCTTGAACCTTATAAGTCATCATAGTAGCTAACTTCTCAGGATACACTCCCTATATTCAAAAATAACATTCCCAAGGAAATATACCTCTAAAATAAAAAAGCATCACTTATAAATATTTATATAAAATTGAATAATTCACAATATATCTCTGAAAAGTGATAAATTATCATCAATCTCATCATAAGATCAATAATATATCAAAATATAATTAATGAAAATAATAAAAAAGGAATCCATATAGGGTTGAGATCCATTCTCCGTCAGATATATAAACATCACTGGTGAATTCTACCCCCACAAAAAAACTATAAATTTATAATTTTCATATCAATTATAGAGATCCATAATAGGTACATCCTCATATCCCATGTTTAGTTGATTATAATCGGTCATGAAATCAATTTTAGAAAACCCTTGATATCCCATTGACTGATCAAATTGAGAATCAATCAAAGGTAAAGGATATAAATTCTTCTTGGTTACTTGATTAAAATTGAAATAATCAACACAGGACTAAAAAATCACATCATCCTTCTTTTGAAAAATCCCTAGAGAACTCCCAAAGGAGACACACTCTATAGATTTAATATATCAGATTCATGATCCTCCAATCGATTATTTAACTATTAATACTTATTTAGTTCCAAATAGTAGGGAAAAATAGAGATAGGATCGATAATCTATACCAATTCAATCATAATATCCACCACCTGCTAGAGAAATACCCCCATGGATTCCTCAGGAAACTTGTGTTGATATCAATAAACAACATGAAGAAAAAACAAAACTACCAACACTCTATTTTAACCCATGATATATCTATAATACATGACATGTAATCTTATTTAGCTATCTATAATAAAGGCCAAACCTATTGTAATTATCATCAAAATATATCAGAAGGAAATTTGTGTAATCAATAGATGGTTATAATTTAACACATACCGATAACAATCATTATGAACCTAGATATATGAAAAAACATATATCCTAATATTCACATATAAACCCTTCATATCCATAAAAAATAAATCATTGAAATTATAAAGACTACATATATAAAAAATACATGAATCTCACAACTTAATAGTCCCCTACCTACTTCCCATAGGTGTGTTTATGGAAAGGACTTTAGAATGAAGCGCTACAATGAAATCATGGCCATATACCAAAGAAACTGACTTAAATGAATGAATTTTTCTAGAATAAAAAAACAATAGACATGGTAGAGTTAATTGAAATCATAAATATCAAAATCTAATAACCATATTTATGATCCACTGGTTCTTTCTTAACTAAAACAAATTCGTTAAAATAGAGCCATGATCATTCTCCTGATCCACTTAGTTCCCCTTCACTATATCATCCCTATAAGATTACCTCTATATCATCCAAAAAATTACCCAACCTATTAGTTGATATAAAAATCAAAATATATTGTAGAAAATTATCTCATACCTATGATACCATGAACTATATTCTGTTTATAACCTCTCCGACTAAACATCTAATGATGGACTGTATTTCAAAATTAGTGAAACTCGATGGGATAATATGGACAAGAAGATTGATTATAGTATTTTTTAACATAATTAAAACAAATAATTGGTTCCCTAACACTTATATAAAGTGATGATGAGCCTTTCTATAACTCCATGAACATCCTCCATCTTAAAAAAATCACATCCTTTACCCTTATTAAAACATCTAGATCCACTTAATCCCATTAAAACCAATTTCAATTCCTATAGGTCCTTCTTAGACATGAGATATTTTTTTTACCATATCCATAGGGTAGAAACAATGTGAAAAACCACAAAATGAATATCCATCCTAAAACCATACTCAAACCATTGGTCTTTATAAAGTTTATATTCACCCATGGATGGATTGAATTGAATCAATTACATGAACATGGAAGTATGACTGAGAAAATAAATACTTCCCGACTTATGTTATATGTAATCCCATTCTTTATTGATCATATAGGTATGAGGATAAAACAGATCAAGTAAAAGATCCTAAAAACATCCTTGTTCAAACCTTCAATTTATCATCACATAAGAAAATATATCCCACCAACACTGAATTTGGTCCCCAATCATAAATACCTCAAAATTAACTTTTTACCTACCAATGAGTCAATGAATCTAAAGATCTAATCCATTATCTCTTGTCACGCTACCGATCTATTAGTCCTAGTATCACTTGTGATAAAAATGGGTGTTTTTAGTGAAAATAAAAAACCATATCTAAGACTAAAAATTCTTCCATAGATAAACTTATCTACATGGCTTAGATCACATTACACAACATCTAGGTGATCTTATTTTCCATCAGGGTCTCTCTTTTAGCTAAAAGTCCATATACTCTACTTCCACATCCATATTCCCCACAATGGAGAACTTGTACTCAAATTAATTTTCACAAGTTTTATCTACTTACCTCTTCAGTGCCATAATTATAAGAAATAATGATTAAACACAATAGAAATAACAACAAGGACACATCAATAAAATATATCACACATCACATTAGAGAAATGCTCAAAAAGTGGTCAGTCTTGCAAGGTAGTTCCACATACACATTCAAACATGAATTCCATGCTCTTATTTGTAATTAATGATTCATTAATTTTCCATTACTCATCTTAAATGAAGTGAGTATAAAATCCAAAATATTTTGTAAACAACAAAAATTTCATCCAACACTCCATGAAAATTCAACCTTCATTTATGGTCATACTGGCTGGGCACCCACACATAACTTTAATACCATGAATCATTATCTAGTATCCACTCTACCAAAATTAAAATTTTAATATTATAAGAAATAATGACTTTGATACCATGTTTTAACATCACAACTCAGTGTGAGTACACCATTTAGAAACAATTACACTATAAGGCCCCAACCTTAAACCTTACTTAATCTTGAGTTATTACAAGATTACACATTGAGGATCTTTTCGAGTTTAGAGTTTTAGAGAATTAGATCATAAAACTTGCATTACATTCCACATATAAATAAAGTGGTTACATAAAGATAGTATTCTTCATTCCCATCAATGGAAACACATTTAAAATAAAACATGGATTATTTCTTGACACTTCCTTGACACTATCATAATATCGTGTACCTTTCCCTTGACCTGTGAAAATCATTTCAAAAAAACTTGGGATGAGCATATAAAAGCTCAGTATGGGTTATAAAAACATGGAAAAGAAACATGAGTTCATATATACATAAGAATGAAATCATACTTTACCCATAAAACATAGGCACTTTAACATACGTCATAAAATCATGAATAAATCATAGAAATCATAAGACATAAAGGTAACTTGAGGCATTCATAACATTCTTATGTAGGGAGTAACCCTCTTGGTTACGTTTGGAATACCCATCACAGTATATTCCCTAAAATCTATTCGGATAAACCATAACATTTCACTCCTTCGCGTTACCCAATGCATTGGAGAGCTATATCGGGCTCACCCGCCCTTAGTTTATCACGGAACCACCTATTTTCATAATAATGCCCTAGAACCTCAACATAATCATATCACATAAAACATGCATAAAGGAAACATAACATTCCCACCTTTCAATCACAAGATATCAATACAGCACATTGATATATAAAACATTATGAAAACCATTTTCAATACCAAAATAAAAGAAAAGTAAAACATGGTATTTATTTTTATTTTAAAAAGAAGGTATGGCTTGTAGAGGAAGCCAAAACTCAAATAACGGTCACGACGGCAGAGAAGTCATTGTCACCGCATACGTATGACAAAAACATTCCATTTTGTCATTTAGTAAACTCTTCGTATAAAAAAGATTCCTTTTAAATAAATGTAAAAGTCAAAGGGGTTTATACAATGTATAAAATAAAGTTGTGTATAAAATAAAATATGCCTCAATGAAAGGAGATTGAGACGAAGTCCCATACCTCGTATCCGACTTGACCCGACCGTTATTTAATATCCTAAATAATAAACTTGAGTTAATATCTACTTGCTTAATAACCTTTTTCAAGTTCATTATTCCTTTTATACCATGTTATGAACATCATGTAATCAGTTAAGTTAATAATGTTCATTTTGTCGGTATTTGGTTCTTAAGTCAAAAATAGACTTCTTACACTTACATGTTGTTAATTTGGTCAAAGGTTAGTTATATCCAGAATGATATTAATGATTTGGATAACATATATATCATATATATTCATAATATACATGTATTTATAATATTACATCACATTTAGAGGTAAGAAATGAAATGCACCGTTCATGGAGACGGTAAGCCGTACGTACACATGAACGCTACATCCATTTCTATTTCGTATTTCTGGAATGGAATAATAATTATATAAGAGTATATTATAATTCAAGTATAATAAAATATACAATATCATTAACTTTATCCTTTACACATCCCACATATGGTATTAACGAATCAAATCACTTTCAGGGGGCGGTAGTCCGCACTTCCTAAAATGAAGATATCGTGTTTACCCATAATGGAAACCATAAAGGTATGCCCAAAATGAAAAAAACAGAAGCTTAAGGAAAACAGAAACATATTATATATCATATAAAAAAATAGTGACATCATAATGGCCACCTTTGAAGGTGTTAAATGAGTATTGAACAATCATCGTTTCGGGAGGCAGAATTTCGCCATCCACGGAAACCGTATGTTATTTAACCATTTGATGTAGTTTTGTGAGAGTGTAGCTCAAATATATCATATAAAAACATCCTAGTATATTTAATATACTGTTTTTGTTGAAAAAGATGTAAATAAAAAGAGTTTAGGTGGTTGGAGAAGCAAAATAAAACAAATGAACATGAGAGAATGAATTACCTTTAAAAGTGTAACACCTTTTGATTTGAGCCTAAAGGATTCCTTTGAAAGGATTCTGCCCAAAGGGAATCCTCTAAGATGAGGAGCGGGATGTGGAGAGAATAAATGGGAAGGGTTTTGCCAAGCCAAAGGCTTGAGGAGTGTGTGAAATGAGGTAGAGGTGGGGGTCTTTTATAAGAGGAGAGGAGGGGCATTTTTGGAAAGTAAAGAAATATTACTTTATTTGAAATATTGTTTCGGTTTTAAAAGGTCCCACATTGATAAAATTCGTGGATATGGTGATAAGGGTTCGAAATCCACTCATCCAATTGGTTTTGGACATGTGTAGGTTTTAGATTTTTCATTATCTTTCCATTTTATTTAAATCGTCAAATAATGATGTCATCGCTGCATCATTATTATGTCATAAATAATTTAATTAATTTAATGTCTAAAAATTATAAAAAAATAATATGATGTAATAAATCTTTTTAGCTTTCCAATGACTATTTATAATGAAACATCCGATCTTTATAACAACATGTAAAAATTGTTTTTGTAAAACATATTATGTTTGTGTCATTTTTACTTTTATATTAAATAAAAAGTTATTTATGTCATTTCCCAACCAAAGTGGATCCATGGGGTCCCCAAGATGACCCATGGATTGTCTTGGTCGGCCATGAAACAACCAATGAGGATAGGACATGTGTCATGATCATCTTATTTTATTAAAGCATTATTTTTACCTTAAACTACACTAATTACCATTAATCGCGATTAAGAACTTAATAAGTTACTATTCACCAAAAAATTATTATAATCTCATTGAACCACATTTTACTTCATAATGACAACCATGTATGTCGGATTTTTGAAATTCAAAACACAATGATAGCAAAATTTAATTTAAACGGAAAATCAGTCTTTATAAGTACCACTTAGTGGTTTCACTATTCATCAAAAATTGAAGTTTTTCAGAAAATTACCAAAATTTAATCCTAAGCTATATTTGATATTATGAATTAAAAAATGAAGTCTATTTTACAAAATTCCAAACATATAAGTCACATTAATTAATTTAATAATTAATTCCCACTGTCAGAGTAAATAGCGTGTTTTTATGAAAAAATAAGTATCAAAAGATTGACACTAGTTTAAGTTCAATTTCAAAGTGAAATTGATACCAATGACCACCATTGGATTAAATGGTAAAAATATATTCATATTACACATTAATACCAATTCAAAAGATAATCTAATCATATAAATAAATTATATTAAAAAGCAGTTTTGATGTAAAATGCAGTATTTTTCACTATTCATTAAAAAATGAACATTGTCAGAAAAATACCAAAAATTCACACAAAGTAAATTTTGATGTCCCAATCATAAAGAATAAGTTTATTTTGACAAAAATAGTTTATAAAATTATGAAAATATAGATTTAAAAATGGTTTTCCATCAAAAGGCAGTAAAACAATCTTTTAAAAATATTAGTGTATTCCATGCTTAACATTGGATTTATTTTCATTTTAAGCCTCTAAAACACTATCTTAATCATTTATAGACATAGATAAAAATATCTATTATTCATTACTTACTTGGGATGTTACATACACAAGGTATCAAGTTCAAAACCTGATAACCATAGGATGAAGAATTATTTTGAGGATTTAAGATACCTCTTTGGGATTGATTTTTCTTTATAATGGCTTATTATATAAAAAAGATAACAATAATTAAAACTTAAATAAGTATAGGAATAAATCATTATAAAATCAATATGATAAAAATTATATCTCAAAAAATAAAAAAATACATGCACTAAGACATGACTCCAAGGTATGCCATATATTCCAAAACTTGTTCAAAACAACTGAAATAAACAAAACATGTAAGTATCGATAACTTACTCCTCAGGACTCTACAAACCAAATGACTATGATCAAAAGTGCCTCCATAAATAAACTCCCATTGATATAGGCCTATTTCATTTGACTGAAATTTTATTCATTTAATTAATAGGCACATGAGGCTTGTATGTATAATAAGTGAAAATAAATTACTCGGTAGAAAATAATGTATTTCTTACACCCTCAAAGAATTTGTATGTCTGTAAATATAAACAACGTAAATCCAAAAATAATTCAAATACTATTAATTGCAGCAATGAATTATAAAATATCAGGTTCAACCATGTCACCTGAAATATTCACACCTTCTTTGTCCAACTCTAGTATTTATTGATCATAAATCTTTATTGTAGCTCATCATGAAATCTGAGCCCTTACAAGGGGTTATCGTTCACAAGGATAAATCGAATCCAGTATACCATGAAATATAACATGAAATTCATCTAACCCCTTAGGGTAAATAGATTTATATCCTGGAATATCATATATCTATTTCCTTAGGGAAAACTATCCCCTAATAAGGTATAACATATATCCATACCCTCAAGGATAACTATGCCATATAATGGCTTATTATATATCATCCCACCACAAGACACCACTAAATGACCATTATCCAAGATGAAATGCTTCAGAACATGGAAAATGATAAACATCATACACATCACTTAATTTACAATATAACATATCAATTTGGTCCAATGATAACTCATGTTTACAAAATATTCACTTGAATAACATAAAAATTCAACAATAATAATCAAATAAATTTATAATACCATAGGTTATAGTTTCACCTAAAAAACATTGGGAAACCCCAACATGGTCTTAATATAGTGATCCAATCCTTTTACACATATTATTACATTATTTGAAGATAATTATCCATTAATTACAAATCAAGAATTAAAAAATCTAGTGTATTTGGAATACTGGATACATAAATATAAATCAAGAAACCAGAATAAAACATATATTTTTAATTTCAATAATCAAATCCTAAATCCATTTGAGCTCTTACAGCTACATAGGATAACCTGAGGAATACATCGAACCAAGGGGTGAGCTAAAAATCCCAGTATGGGAATAAACATGGGATTGATGCATAGAACATGCGTTAGAAGGAATAACATGATAACATAATAGGAATAGATCATTAATAAACATATGGAAACATAACATATAGTACAATGATTCATATGATCATATCAACATAGAAATTTTCAAACATATATAACATGACATAAAAATGAGTCAATGCTAACTTCCAAGACTATATCCATGGTCGACAAAGTCCCATAGTTGATTTTCTTTACTCCCTAATCCAATAAATAATATCTCTTGTGACTAAAATATTACCCAATGCATTGTAGAACTATCTGAGAATACACATCATAACATGTTCATGCATATTTAAATGACATTAATAGTCCAACATAATGGATAAATTTAACGGTTTCCCATAGAAGGAAATGGGTATCATAATCATGTCATAAGACATAACCAAATGGTGTATAACAATGGTATACATGAATGAAGGTATTTAAAAAAAATTCTTTTTAATTAATATATGAATAATAAGAATATATCATGAATAATTATGTCTAATTTAATTTAAAAAAATAAATAGAGTGGCTAGATAACTTTATAAATGTTCAACTTAAGCACAGTTCTATGGAAAAGAAGAAAAAGTATTTAAGGGGATAAGGGTATAATTTTATATGTAAAAGTATAAATTTTAAAAAATATATTTCATGATAAATTTGTTGATTTTATAAAAGAATTTTTTTTGTCATAAAACTATTTTTGAAGTTTACTTGAAAATGAGTAAGAAACGGAGAAGTTCCCTTTAGCCGGATTTGCTTATCGAGAGGAATTAAGAATGGAACCTTAAAATACTTTTCATTACCCATAAAATAAATATTAATTGAGATATATACATATGTGTAATAATATACATATAATAGAATAAGAATTATATAATAATAATGAAGATATAAATTTAGGTAAATAGAGATAAATTACAACCCAAAAGACAACACGGAGGTTCAGAGAGATCCCTTACATTGCAATTTCCATTAGTTAAACAGAAATTAAACTCATATATAATGGTTAATAGAATGTTATTAATTTAAAATATAAGAATATTAATTTTTATTATATCATATATAATATTTATATAACCTCTTACTACCCTCTCGTTAATAATATTTCATTGTTACCATTATTTTAGGTGTTAACTGCTTCATTTTTTTCCTTGCATGTTTTGTTACAAAATCTCTGATTCATGTGCATGAGATAAAGATTCATCATATATTGAATTTTGAAAATTATATTGGTGTCATATTTAATAATTTCATACATTTTTATAACCATTATGAATTTTAGATATGGAAAATGTTCTGCTTCATTTCATGAAGACGATATGTCGTACATACGCATGAGTGATGGTATGAATCCATTAATGGTGAAGGGGTAAAAAAATGAAACTTATATTAATTTTAAATAATAAATATTATACCATAAATATCATATATATCCATTATTTACATTATTATAACCATCTATGTGAATTTGTGGTGAGAAAAAAATTACACCGCAACATAGAGATTGTATGATGTATGTACACAAACTTGGGGCTTTCGTTTTTCATAGGATTGATAAATGTGAAATATGATGGTATCATAATCATAATAGCATCTATGTATATATATTATACTGAATTTTTGTGTGATTATATCATATTAAGAAGAGGTATAAGTATAATGAAATTAGAAAGTGTGGGTAAAGATGATTACCTCTTATACGATGAAGATCCTTTATAACTTATCTTACGTGACCTAGGGTAGGTATTTTGGAAGTTAAAAAAGAACAAGAACATAAATTAACATGTTTATAAGATAAAAAGGTATAGTATATTCAAGATATATGGCTCAATGTGGTGTGAATAAGTGAAGGAAGTGTTTCCCTTTAATAATTGAGGTGTGCGATACATTTGAAATTTCCCAAAATATTAAAATATAGTGAGGCTATTATAGATAAAAATGCTTTAAATTGGCCTATAAACGCATAGGGGCTAAAATTTTAGACTGTTTATCATCTATTTTGTGATTATATAAAATTTATATGATTTATAATAATTTAAAAAAATAGTATATTCATAAAATATCTTTCTTATCAATTCTGACCCTATTCATTACTATGCATTAAAAACCTTAATAAAAAAAGTAAAATTAACGAAAACTATTATATTATATCCTAAAAATGATATTTTAATCTATAGAATTCTAGTATCACCTTAAGTATCACAAATTATGTTTATTTTAACATTTTCATTATCATTTATTTTATTTTTCCATTAATTTAATAATTAATACATCGTCATTGTGTAAGAATTTAAGGTTATTATTTCTTCTTTAAAAATTAAAAATAAATGACCATGTTGAGTATAAATATTTTATATTTCAAAATACTATTTATGGTATAACATAGCTTCTAGATAACCATATATTAAAAATGTTGTACTTATTAGAAATAATTGAGTGATATGTTTGACTTTTCTTTAAATAAAATAATATAAAGGATATAATGTAAACCAAGTGGATCCAAAAGGACATAAATTCAACCCATTGATGATACGGTCGAAAAATACTCATAATTTTTTTTTGAAAATTTTAGGGTCATTTTATAATCTTTATCATATTATTTTACCCTTAATTAACTGATTTACCCTAAACTGTGGTAACAAAAATTAATAATGTTACTATTACTATTGAACAATAATTAAAAAGTGTATATTTAATAAATTTGGACCTCAGGATTAAAAACAATTTGATATTTTTTTCAAAATTTAAGTCATGAATTTTTTAGAATTTAATTTAATATTATTCCAGTAAAATGCAATGAATTTTTTTCTTCTAAAAAATACCCTTTTAAGTACAAAATGGTTTTATACTAAATTAAATTATAAAATTCATTAAAAATATCATAAATTGAAAATTTATAATTAAAATTAACTAATTTATATCTAAAACTAATCCAAATTAGAATTTTAATTTGTAAATACTTTAAAATAAAATATGTTTTCAATGTAAATCAATATTTTTAATTATTCATTTAAATTTTAAACAATTTATAAAATTATAAATAAATCATTCTGTGATAATTTTTACATAATTAATTAATAATGATGATTTTTTGGAAATAAATTTACAAAATTGTAAAAATTAAATTTATTTTATTTTCTCAAAGAAATAAATAAAATCACTTTTTCAAAGAAAACATATTTTTAAAGAATAAAATGGCTTTAATAAAAATTGTGTTTTTATTTCTTAAGAATTAATAAATAGATTTCAGAATTTGTTTATTTTTATTAATACCTGCCTATCCAATAACTATTTTATTTTTACCATGTAAAAATAATAATTTTTTACAAGTATATCACATTTCATTTAAACATAGTTTTGAATGAAACACAAGCCGCTAAAGAAATCAAATTATTTTTAGAGGAATATTTCATGAAAATCTATAGTTTTCAAATTTATCCCCTATTATTAAATTTCTCCCTTGAAATTTAATTTTATATACAAAGGATAAAATAAGTGAGACAAAATCTCCTTAATTGATTCCTCCAGTTCCCATGTCGCCTCTTCCTATTTGTGGATCCTCTATAATACCTTAACATGGAGAGTGGTATTGTTTTTAGAAATTTATCTCCATTTTCCATGATCTTCATTATATAATCCATATAAGAGAGTTCATTTTCTAGCTATACCACCTTTTAATTCATTACAAGTGACTAATTTGATATGTTCTTCCTTAGAAGGGATACATGTAATATATCATGAACTTGAGACATGGATGGTGTAAGTGATAAATGACATGCCACTAATATGATAAAAAAATAAAAGTGAAAAATGTACATGGGACTTAGATTTCCCTTATTCTCAAATCTCCTGACTCTCTTCCATAATGATATGTAGAGGAATAAATTATCTACTATTTTATACTCTATTTCTCATCAATTTTTTTTAATAGATCTTCTATCATATTTTGGAAGCCTTAATGTGGTACCAAATGGTCTTCACATTTTTTTACCATTTACACAAACTATTCTGGTCCTAGTGGTTTTTTTTCATGGATTTAATCATAACATTTATGTGTTAAGCATCCTTCCCATGAATGATATCATATCAGGAAATTTTGATGCTCGAGGGGAAGTTATTTTTGTAAGATAACCAAACCATTGGAATATGATAATCCCATCATCCTTTAAAGTCCATTGAAAATGGTCTTAAAATTTCATCAAGTTTCTGAATGGCCCACTTAGACTGGCCATCAGTTTGAGGGTGCTAAGTCATACTGATGTTTAGCCCAATGTTTAGAGCATGTTGGATAATTTTATAAAACATAGCGGTAAATCTCGAATATCGATCTGATACAATAGATAATGGTACTCCCTAAAGCCTCACAAATTCGATAATATATATCAGTTCATGTTGAGTCCTCTCAAATTTAAAAGTGTGACTAGACATTGTATAAAAATACACTACAACATATATAACATTATTTGATATGGGTTTATTTGAATGTCTATAGACAAAGTCCTTGGTTATGTTTTCATATTTCCATATAGTTATAGGTAATGGTCACATCATACCCTTAGACTTTTTCCTTTCATCCTTTAGTTTTCGCCATACTGGGCACTTTGATGTCTATTCAGTGATATCCTTCTTTATATTGTCCCACTAATAGAGTACAAAGAGATCTTGATATATCTTTATGATACATGTGTAGATGTATAAGGTTGAATAATGTGAATAACTCAAAATACACCTTTTATATCAGGATTTTATGGTACACATATTTATGACACAAATCTCATGACTCCATCCTCGTCAATTTTGAACTCTAAGGATTTAACATTTTTTATATATCTCACTTCCATATGAATTTCATCATCATTTCAATGAGAATGTGTTATATTATTTATAAGGTATGGTTGAGTAATAATTTGAGAAATAAATAATGATTTTACTTACATTATGATTCCTATGTCTCTCCTATGTTAGTATAAAAATATTGGATCCTTCTCAATTCTCTTCATTGATAAATTTGATGGATCCTTTCTACATAGGGTGTATACTACTTTATTTTATTTAACAGGATTGTAGTGGATTGTGAATTCATAATCCTTGATGATATCTAACAATATTTATTGGTGCATATTAAGATCCTTACATTTGAATATATATTTGTGGCTCTTATGATGAGTATATATCTCACACTTCTCCCTATAAAGATAATAATTACAGGTTTTTAGTGTAAAGATCACAATCTAAAAGTCCAAATAACATGAGGTTTAGTTTTTCTCATGAAATTTAATCTTCTTTGATGATTCAGATATTAATTTTTCATTTTTATTCTGTAAAACTCCAAAGAACTTATTTTATGCATTACTGTATACATAAAGAGTTATCCACTTGTGGGTAGTGTAAGTATTGGTACAGTGATAAGCCTTTTTTAATTCTTTAAAGAAGTATTGTCATTCATTGGTCCAAAATAACATTACTCCCAATACATATTTTATACTGGGTTTGAAAACTATTAAAATTTCCTCAAAAAAATTCGGTAATACCCAGCTAGACTGAGGAAACCAAGGATCCCTGTTATTGATACTCGTTTGGGCCACTCCACAATTTCCTTTATCTTAAAAGGGTCTAAAAATATCTCTTTTTTAGTGATAACATGACCCAATAATGATGCTTTATCTCTCAATAACTCATATTTAAAATACTTTTCTTATATTTTCTCCCCTTGCAAAGACTTTACATTCAAGCTACTCCTTTATCTTAGAGTATATAAAAATATAATCTATAAATACTACCACAATTTTATCAATGTAATCTATAAATACCATATTCATTATGTCCATGAAAAATGATGGATCATTAATGAGTGTAAAGTGAATCACATTGATCTCATAGTTTTCATACATCATTCAATAGGTAGTCTTGGTAATGTCTTCTTTTTTCACCATTAATTGGAAATTTCTTGACTGAAGGTCCACATTAGAGAAATACTTGGCCCCACATAGTTGATAAAAAAATTCATCTATCTACTATAGGGGATAATTGTTCTTTATCATGATTTTTTGACATCAGAATAATCCATTACTAGGAACATTGAACTATCCCTCTTTATAACAAAGAGGACAAACACACCCCATAATGAGTCACTTGATCATAGAAAAACCCTTTTCTAGATTCTATTTTAAATACTAAATAAATTATTATACATGAATGGGGGATATAATATAAGTATTATTTTATTTTGTTATAGATATAGGTACATGTTTAATTGATAACTCAACCTATCAGTTAGGAAGAAGATTAGGAAATTCTTTAGGGGACACATCAGTGTAGTTCCTCACAATGGGTATGTCTTCCAGAATAATCTTCTCTTTTTCCTCAATCATTTGATTAAGATATTATTGCTCACACATCAAAAATATCCACACAAGAGTTAATGATTCTATAAGATATTCATCCTTCTGAATACACTTGTATAGAATTAAAGGATGCCTTGGGATGTGAAGATATATCTCCCTATCATGATAGTTGATGTTTACTTTGTATAATGATAGACATTCCATTCCAGTATAGCATCAAAATATATAAAAAAAGGTAAGAAAATATTTTAATTGAGGTTCAGTCTACAAAAATTGAATAGGGATGAGTTATATACTTTATATGCAATAATTTCCCCATTTTATATTCTCACAGATAACTCAACCTCTATATTTTGATGAGGTGTGCGAATAGTTTTAATAAACATGAACGACATGAATGAATACGTAGAATTGAAGTCAAATAGTACATTGACTATTATTGAATGTATAACTATTATACATATCACCACATAATTTTTATGCTCCACCTCAGTAGTTGTGATATCATATGCCCTTCCTTGCTACCTTATAGTCTGTTGTCATTGATTGTCTCCAAAACACCTCAGCTTAGAAATTTTTTAAATATATGACCATGTTCCTTGTAGTTGAAACACTGCACTACATGATGATTTATGATTTGAACATTCCTTTATTCTTCCTCGTTAGTATGAAGCTTCAAAATCCATTTGGAAATGATTATCCTAATTACCTTCTCTTCTATAGTTGAAGAATATCCCAACTCCATTTAGACAATTATTGGGATGATTCTTGCTAGACTTTTATCACACAGGATACTGGGTTTTCATTACACCATGGGATTTATCTACTGATCCTTACATATTAAAATCAATCTTTCTAATTTGGTATCTAATCCAACAAGAAAACCGAGAGTCTCTGATCTTCATCTACACATTGAGGAAGAATTAGACAATCAATTCATAAATTCCAATGTCTTGAATCACCAAAAATTTTCATAGACACTGATTTATTCCTCCAAATAATTGATCCACCTTACATTCATTGTTCACAACAATTCCAGAGGTGTATCATGTAATCCTTACAATGTTTTCCACACACACTCCAATAGACTCATCTTCATTTTTTCATCAGTCTGAGGAACCCCCTCTCTATCCTAATATGGATAGTTTGGGGGTAAATATTTGTTAAAAAATATTTTCTTAAATAATTACCAATACAGAAAATAAATTTCCACCATATACTTAATGTTCATGATCAATGTCCACCACAAATTAGGTTTCCCATTATATTGATAAAGTGATAAAAGAAATTTGTCTTCATCTATGTATTGGAGGACTGAGAATATCTTCTTAATAGAGTAAATCTATTGTTTCGTGATGAGGGGACCATAGTATCCATCGAAGATATGAGGCATTTTTCACACAAAGTATTTGACCCCCAAATTATCTTTTTAGAGAAGGGTGTTTCCTATATGATTCCTGTTATTATTCATAACTTGATTTAGTTGAGATAATAATTTCATGAATTTATGAACTCCCACTATGATTTGGTTTGGTAAATAATCATAGAAATCATCACATTACCTATCATATTGTTTATTAGAACATGTTATCCTCTTTCACTCTATTAAATATAAATGAAAAAATAAAATAATGTGGATTTATTATTTAAATAGTGATAATATTAAAATGAAACTATCAACATAGAAGGACCAACTTATAAATGAAAATTGAATCCTTACATATGATTCCCTCTATTTAAATATAGGTTATCCATGGTTATATAATTATCTATAGGGTTATGACAAATGTTTTCTCGATATAATACCCAAAAATAACTAGACCACCCTCTGATACCAAATATAGTGAACAAAACATTTTAGACATATTATTATATGATTTTAAGAATAATCACCTACTAAATAGAAACCAAGTATTGAAAAGTTTGATATCTTTCAAAGAATATGTACATAAATTAAAATCATATAATTATAATAAAAATTTATTTATTAATTTTCATAATGATTTCAAAACTCCCTTTGAGCTCTTACAACTAAATTTTAAAACCTAGTGAATACAAAGAAAAAAGGGGCTAACAAAAAATTCCACTAAGGGAATAAATGATGGATTGAATCATATCACATAGGTTATATGGAATAAAATGATAACATAAAATGAAGAGATTATGAATAAATATATGGAAGAATAAAATATTTAACATTGAATCATATGATCATAGTAACATAGTAATGTGGTAAAAATGTATAACCTGATTCAAGGCTAACAACCAATACTATATCACATGATGTATATAGTCCCAGAATGGATTAGGTTTACTCCATAATCCCATACATAACGTCTCATGAGACTAAAACATTACCCAATGAATTTAAGTGCTATTTGGGTGCACCCATCACATCATGTTCATGCATATGTCTTCCACATAAATAACAAATCATAAGGGATAAACATAAGGGTAACCCATGGAAGGAAATGTGTATCATAATCATGTCATAAGGAATCAACAAGTAGTGTATATGAATGTTATTAATGAAATAATACATTTAAATTATTCTTGTTCATTCCTAAATGAAAAATAAGAATAAAGTATGAAAATTTATGTCTACATGAATTTAAAACAAGATAGAGAGTGCCTAGGTAACTTTATAAATGTTCCACTTAAGTATAATTTTAGGGAATGGGTAAAGATTATATAAAGATGATAAAATTATACAACTATATATAAAACAAGAAGGAAACTAAAATTTGACATCATGATAAATTGATATATTTTATAAAAATATTTTTTAAGGTTAAAATTGAATATGGTGTGTACATAAAAATGGGTAAGGAATAGAGTAGTTCCCTTAAATAGGGTTTTCTTATCGAGAGGAATTGAGAAGAGAAGCATACAATACATTTAATTACCCATAAAATAAAGATGAGTCGAGATAAATACATATGTGTGGTATATATAAACTGAATATAGGAGATGAATATAATAATAATGAAGATATAAATTGTGGAAATGAGAGAAAAAAATTAACTCATAAGAAATATAGAGGTTTAGAGTGATCCCTTACATTTCACATTCCTTTAATTGACCGCGATTTAACCTCTTGTAAAATGCTTAAAATAATTTTATTATTTTATACCAAAACGATATAAATATTAATTATATCATATATAATCCTTATATAACCTCTTACAACCTGACTGTTAATAATATTTCATTACTACCAATGATTGGGGTGTAAACTACTTCATTGTTTCCATGCATGTTTTGTTACATAATCTCTTGTTTGTGTGAATAAGAAATGGATATACATAAGAACCTTTTCAAGTGAAAAAGATATATATTAATGATCTCCTGATAATTAGTAATTCTATAAGTATCATATTTAAATTTTTAGTAATTTTTTATAGCCATCATTGATTATTTGATATGGAAGATGAGTTACATCACTTTGTGGAGAAGGTAGGTGGTACATGCACATGAGTGATGATATCATTCCCTTAACGGTGAATGCGTAGATAAATAGATGATATATTAATTTTCAATAATCAATATAATGTGATAATTATAATATTTATCATTATTTTTATCATTATAACTATTCAAGTAATGCTATGGTGGTAAATTAATTACAATAATGTGTAGAGATGATAAGTCGTATACACACAAACACAATGATTTCATTTTTTAGCGGATGGATAAAAGTGGAATATGATTGTGTCATTATCATTACAACATATTAGTATATATGTAATAATTTATTTATTATTTCATTACGGGGATAATATATTGTGTAGAGGTATAGAAATAATGAAATTTGAAAGATTCAGAAAAGATTGTTACTTGTTCTACGAATGACCTCCATCATTATTTATCTTAAATGACCTATGGTAGGTCCTTTGGAAGGGATAAAACCAAATAAGATAAATAATTATTTTTTTGGAGATAAATTGGTAGAGTTAGGTCAATATAGACGGTTCAAGGTGGTGTGAATAAGTGAAGTAAGGGGTTCCCTTTTATAATTTCAGTGAGATGAACTTTTTAAATTTCCTGAAATATTAAAATATAATAAGACTATTCTAGAGAAGAATGTTTTCAAATGTTCTATAAATTAAAAAGGAATTAATATTTTGAACCTTTATTATCACGATTGTTATTATATAATATTTTTTTTATTTTTAAATAATTAAAAAAATATTATATTCATAAAATCTCATTATTTTCAATTTCAACACTATTCATTTCTATGACTTTAAAAACATCAACAAAATAAGTAAATTTTAAAAAAATTATTTTTTTATATCCTAAAAATGTCATTTTAATATATAAAACTAATTTATCACCTTAATTATCTCAAATTATACTAATTTTAATTTTTTAATATCATTTCTTTGATTCTCCATTAATTTAATAATTACCACATCATTGTTGTGTAAGTATTTATGTTAACTTTTTGTTCCCTAAAAATTAATGATAAAATTTCATTGTGAATACTAATATTTTATAATTTCATATACTATTTATGGTCATATATGACTTCTATATTACCACATATTAAAAATGTTATACTTATTAAAAACAATAGTGTGACATTTTTGGCTTTTATTTAAATAAAACACTATAAAGGAATTAATATCAACCACGTGGCTCCAAATGGACATAAATTAGACCCATGGATGACTATGGTCTAAAAATAATCCTAATTGGGGTATGTTTTAGTGTCATTTTATAATCTTTATCATATTATATTTACAATTAATTACCAGATTTACCTTTAATTGTGGTAATAAAAATTACTAAGGTTACTCTTGATTTTTTAAAAAATGACTATATTTAAGAAATTTGGATATATTATTTATAACTATGGAATTTTATTTTAATAATTAAAAACACAGAAGTTGAATATTTTAATTTAAAATTGAATCAGAAAAAATGGAATGAATAATAATTTTTTTAGAAAATACCCTTTTAAATAAAAAATGTTTTTATATTAAATTAATATATTAATTTCTCTTAAAAGAAAAAAAATATAATATTTATAATAAAAATAGACTAGTTAATGTTTAAAAATAATCCAAAATAGACTTTTATATAGTGAATTATTTAAAATAAAACATAGTTTTGAATTTTAATCTGTATATTTCATTATTTTTAAAATTTTATACTTTTCATAAAATTAACAAAAATTAATCCTGAGAAATTTTTTTACATTATGAATTAAAAAATGAAGTTTTTTTAAAATAAATTTTCTAAGAGTTTAAAAATTAATAATATTTTTTTCTCATAAAAAAATAAAATCATTCTGTAAAAGATAAAATATTTTTTTAAATAATACAATGAAATTAATTACAATTAATTGTTTATTTTCTTAGTATTATGATGTATATTTCTTAATATGTTTATTAAAATTAATTCCCACAAAATTAGTAGATAATTTTTAATGATTATGGTAGAAAAAAATATTAAAATTGTTTAAAATCTGTGTTGTGTGCAACAGAATCTACGGATGAAATCAAATTATTTAAATAAGACCAATTCATAAAAGTCTCAGGGTGTTACAATTAATATGAAACATTTGATGTTAAGATAATATGACTAAAAATTACCTATTAATTCATTATATTTATGCATTTAAATTTCAGTCTATATATTTCCCATATCAATATTCATTTTACCAAATAGTCCTATTAAGCACCAAGGCATATGATAAATTCCCAAGGTAGCCTAGCTATATTTTCCCATTGACTTATCTATATCCATGTAATTCCCCAACCACAGGTACCCAAGTTTAGTGTATTATTTTAATGCATTATCTTGATTAAAAGGAAACAAGTCCCAAAGGACCGATCAATTTAGCATTTTTGGAAAATTGATTACATACATGAATATCACATTACACTTTATAACATGAAACACAACAATAATAGTACTTTGATAACACCATTATTCCCTTATCTTAACCATTTATATCAATCATAATACACTTATTGGGATCTTGGGAAAATAAAACATATGAAAGGGGTGAGATCAGATGATCAGTAAGGATAACAATATAGCAAAAGCTTTATAAATAAGCACAAACATTTAAGTCAATTTATAAAACTAAAACAAAAGCCTTTTAAACATAAACTTCAGAATAATATGGAAATGATAAATCAAATAATTCCATTTACATATTCACATAGATATTCTACTAGTTGAATAATCACATGTAATATAAAAAAAAAATTTAATAATGATGGAATGAATAATACTGGACACCATAACCAGATAGTCAAGGCCACATTCCAAGACTACAAATAAGATTTTGTCAAGGCCTTGTGTTAAGACACTAGTTTGTCTCATGAGACCTAACGATGCATCGAGAAGCTATGGCGAGATCCACCCATCACATACTAAGTCCAATGTATTCCACTTATGAAAAGGTTGAAACGAAACATAAAAATTCATATTAAAACCGGCATATGAAATGTTAATACATTAACCATAATCCATGAATGGTATAAAAAAGAACATCAAAAGTAAAACATATCGTAACTCATTCAATACAATAATGAAGATTTTATAATAATAAATCAACCTTAGTAAAGAATAATATCCAGTAAAGGATGATGATATAGTAGAAAATGATCAATAAAACTCCTTGAGTGAAATACCCCTTTTTCATGAAATCCTTAAAATTCACACATTTACAAAGGAATTCATTTAAAAAATATTTTTAAATCAAAGTGTCCCATACCAATTTGAATTTTTTGTATGTAATTAACATTTCAAAATATTCATGTCCATATAAATAAATCCTTACAACAATTTTGAAAACATGGATTTTAATAAAAATGATTTTGAAGAATAAATATTTAAAACATTTAAAATGATATTTTAGTTAAAGAGTACCTTAAAATAATAATTTTTAAATGTATATTATGAAACATGGACATGGATAAAAAACGTTTCCCAGAACATACTTACACATAAACAATCTCAGATAATAATTTGATTGAGGAATTAACCCTTACCTTGTAATTTCCTTTAGTTGAGGGTACATTTAACCTCCTGTATAATGAACATAGTCTGTTATTAAATTTTACCAGAACCATATTAATATTTTTGATATCATATATGATTCATTTACTACTTTATACTACCCATATAATAATAATTTCCATGTTAAACTTACATTTCAGGTAAAAATCGCATTCTTTATCATACGTGTTTTAACTTGTTATTCCTGATCGTATCACTTAGATCATGATTTATATGCGTAAAAATATAAAACAGAATTTATATATCACATATATTCAGAATATAAATATTTATAATATATATATTTTTGAAATGGAAAACACTGTTTATGGAGACGGCATGCCATACGTACGCATATACGCTATTTCTGTTTTCATATCATATTGAACAGAAGTAAGTGAATAAGAAAAAAGAAAACACACATAGATATCTATATATATATATTTCCATTAGAATTATTATGGCACATATTACATACATATTAATAATATATTTTTTATATTCATCGTTGAATGGTGACCGTGGAAATGAATCTCATCGCATCGTGGAGATGGTAAGCCATAAGTACACACGGGCGATGATATCATTTCATTAATGATTAAAAGGTGTGGAATTGGAAGGTATATTAATTTCTCATAAACATTATAATGTTATTTTAATTATTTATATACACATTACTCATCATTATATCAATCAAAATAAAATAAGGTTGAATAACAAATTACACCACGACGTGGATACGGTAAGCCGTATGTACGCACAAATGGTGACATTTTGATTCGTAGGATGGATATAATAATGAGTATGATTTTACCATATTTATAATAAAATCAAAGTATTTTTAAGGTATTTAATTTATTATTTTTTTATGGAAATAACAAAGAAATATAAAGTGGATGAAGAAAAGAACTTTGAAAGAGGTGATAAAATAACTACATCTTCTTTGGGTGTTTCCTTTTGATTTGAACAAAAGGGATTCTTAGGTTGGATTTTTTCTCACAGTATGTCCTGTAGGTTTAAGTGATAGAGGTTTATATTATATTTTTATAGTTTTTGGACGATCCAATTGGATTTGGAGTTGTGATTTTGGGAGAAGGGGAAGTACCCTTTTATAAGAGAGGTGAAAAACATTTTAGAAAAATCATGAAATATTATTTTATTATTAAATAATTTTATGTATATAATGGCTTAAAAGGAATCTATTTCGAGCCTTATGTGTTTATGGGTCGAGATAAGCTCAAACAATATGTTTTATACAAGTTCAGGTTACCATTTTAACCTTATATTTTAGGTTTAACTCTTAGATAAATTTATCACTTTTAAATTGTTTTCTTGTATTTTTATATTATATGGTTAATAAACATAATATAAAATGATACGAAAAATCAAAGTGGTTCATTAATTAAATATATATAATTATATAAGTCTTTTTTCTGAACCTTATATTTTTTGGACAATTATATCATTTAATAATATAGTATTTTTTCTAAAAATTCATTTACGTCAATTTTGACATTATTTAGTATTTGGTTTTTGTGACAGTCATAAAAGAATTATTAATTTGAAACAAATACATTTAATAATTACTAACATGTCATATTAACCTCTAAAATTTATGGATGACATAAAAAAATTCCAATTATATTTATTTAAATATTTATAATATCATTTATTTGATTCATTCATTAATAAGGAAAATACTGCATCATTATTGTGTCATATATAAATATATTTATTTTATGTCTAAAAATTATAAATAAATAATCATGATGTAGGAAATATGTTTATATTCATAATTACAATTTAGAGTTTAATATATGAATTATATAACCTCATATAAACATTATTTTACAAAAAGATACATGCTTTTGTTATTTTTGACTGTACATTAGATTATTTAATATAAAATGTCATTATCACACCAATGTGGCTCCATGGGGATCCAAAATTGACCCATGGTTGACCATGGTAAGAAATATTTTAACCAATGGGATAAGGACATGTTTTACGGTAATTCAATATTATTATAATATTATTTTTTTACCCTTATTTACTGTATTTACCCTTTAACCATGGTAAATAAAATATTTACCGAAGTAATTATTCATAATGTCTATAAATAATAGTTACATATTTAAAAAATTTGGACCTACTAATTCCAAATATGAAATATAATTTTCCAAATACAAAACATAGATGTTTGTAAAATTAATTTAAAATTAATTCTTGTTGTCGAAACTAAAAAGTGGGTTTTTAGAAGTAAAAAATGATCAAAATATTGACATATGTTTATGTAATATTTAAATATAAAATTACTTCCAATGAAATAAATTAAATTAAATGATAAAAAATCAATATAATGAAAATTTAAAACAACTCAAATTTATAATTTAAGACTATAAATTATTTTGATTAGAAATGCTATTTTTAATTAAAATTTAATATTTTTTTACTATTCATCAAAATATGAAAGTTATCATAAAAGTACCAAAACTTTATCTAAACTATGTTTATTTATGTCCCGAATCAAAAAAATAATTTAATTTCATTAATTTGAATATATAAAACAACCAAATACTAGTTTTAAAAAGGGTTCTCTATTAAAAGATGGTAAAATTATATTTTTTGAAAAATACTTCTTTTATTTGAAAAATGATTTTTTTATTATATTATGCCTAAGAAATAGATAATATGGATTCTAAAATTATACGGAGTATATAAAATTCAGAATTCAGTTAATACTATTCAAAACTTCTTTTTGAACGGTTAGTTTGGTAAGTTATGGTGCGCTCGAACTCGGGGTTACATGTAGCCCAAGTTAATGAATTACTTTGAAGATATAATGTACTATGAAATCTTGTGGTGTTACAATACATTAAAAAATAATCCCAATACCATTTAAATCACACTTACTATACACAATAAACCTCTTTAAATCATCCCTAAATACATAACATATTCCATTCTCTTTGACATTAACATAATATTTATCCCATTCTATTACAATTTATAGCCATGTTAAAACATCTAAACCACCAAATTAATATTAATTTAATTGAACCATTTATTTAGGTAATTTCCCTAACCAATTAGTTATTTTACGTCTATAACTAAACTCACACTTTAGGTTCTTGATTATCAATCAATAATTCAATGTAAATTTATTTCATTATATTTATACCAATTTCCTAGACAACCTACACATGATAGGAATATAATGCTTTATTCACTCAAAAAATCATATACAAAGACATTATAAAGACATTAGAAGGTAATAGGTAACCAACTTTAATAAATATACTAAAATTACTCATGACATGAGGCTCTAGAAACTCAAATAACTCAGGAATCTTAAATTATGATGAACAAGAAGTAATGAAAATATAATTACAATGATAATGTGATCTAATCATTATATACTTTATATAGAAAGTATAGATTCATGAATAACATTTAAAATACATATCACACTAATCCTATCTCGAATATGAGCTAAAATAAAGATATAATTGAATCCTGAAAATGGAGAATGAAGAGGGTGATTTATTTTCCAAAATTCCATAAAACATATTCTAAAATATCCTTAAATTGGAGGGATATAATTTTAATAATTGAATCCCCAATTTGGAATAAGAAAAATTTTACCTCATTAAAAAACCCACTTAGTGTTATCAAGGTATCCTCCTAGGCTTCACTGGCCACCCAGTATCTCACTAGGCACCTCGTAAGATCACATTAGGCACTTATAGTTAGGTCTAATGGATTTTTTCATATAAATAGACCAATGGGTACCTGAGATGATAATTATTGTCAAATAGTGTCCTTTTCTAGGTAATTCACTAAAAATTAACCTCAAACTTCTCCCCTTTTTATTTTATTCACCTCAAACTCCCAGAAAAATATTAACAATAGTTAAAAATCTACACCAAGGACTTAAAAATAAATAAAGAACAAAACTCAATGCCAGGGATTATTAAAACATTGGTACCTCTTATTATAACCACAGTTTCACAAACAAAACCTAAGATCGGGGAGGTGGTAGTGAATTTTGTCTCTATTATTTTGTATAACATATAATGTTTCATTCTCCCAGATTTTTAAGAACAAATTGAACATTCAAATATGAAGTATGCATTATCAATTTCTAGATAATGGAAATAATTATAATATCACATAGTTTTTTACCTAGTTCACCAAATGGGATTATTCAAATATAATAAATTAATAATGTTTCGATGTGTCAGGCTTACCACTAGGCACTATATGGGATTATAATATTACTCAGTGAAAATAATAGGGTAACTTCCACACTCTCTCTCTTCACACACTACTATATTGAAGAGATATAAGAAAATAATAGACTCATTCATCAATCATAATAATTTCCATGAATATGATCTAAACCAACCAAAATTTATGTTTTCCATATACTTTAATATAAAATGTTAAATCAACACCTTTAATGTATTTCTTCACTCTAATAGTTCTTGTATATGTTAATTTTAATTTCCCACTTCAAAATTAACATCAAACAAACCAACTTAGAATTTAAAACTTTTCAATATTTAATGTCATTAAAATATTGTAAAAAGTCTTTATAAATTAAGGAATCATCCAAGATATATCTATTAATGTTGAACAAATTATGGCATGAAACACTAGGTTATGAGGTGATAATTGTTATTAGAGATAACCATATTTATTCCATTTTATGTGGGTTTAAGATTATAACATGAAACCATTCATTATATTATAATCTATTACATTATTGGGATTATTTAAGATTTATTGAAAATAAATTGAACCAAATATTTCATAGTTCCCACATTATCATGTTATCAATACCTATATAATGTGAGTCAATCCATTATATTGTGACTAACTGACTAAGATAATATTTTATTTACCATCACATTATTTTTCTCACAAGTAATACCCTTTATGGTGTGACCATGTCCATAGAACCATTATTTTATATTGTTTCATAAAATCACATCTAAAACTTATATAATCTCCACTAAACTACTCTAACTATCCCATCCGTCTAAATAACAATCATTTCACTCAAATTCTTGTGAATTATTGAAAATAAGAACATTACCTCCCCAACCTTTAAATCTAGTCTATAATATTCTAGAAATAATTCCAATAATTTCTACCATAAAAAATCTAAGATCTAATTATTTCTAATTAAATAAATTATGAATTAAATATTAAATTTATTATATTTTTATAAATCTATATTATAAATATTCTGTAAAATTTTAGGTGTGTGTGGATGGATAAGGACCTATGCGGGTTTGGATATGTAAAATATGAATCTTGTTTAATAAAATAACTCTATTATGAGTTAAGTGGTCCATAAATATTATTCATTTATATATATGGTCACGAATTATGTGGAATGAAATTGGAGGTGAGTGGGTCTGTTTGACTAGATAATTAGTCAAGGGGGATAACACCGTTACAATATAATAGGATAGACCTATTTGGGATGTGTTAGTGATACCACAAATGTTCCTTGGATTTTGGGTTTCTATACATGTCTATAGGTGATTCCATTGTGGATTATTTTGAATGGAACATCAAGAGGTGTTTAGAGGTGAGTCCTGATAAGAGGTGGGGTGAGGTCCTGATGAGTGTGATGGGTTATGGCTGATAGGAATTAGTATATCATTGAGAAACCTTTGTGGTGTGACTTTTCTAAGTGGGATAAACTATGAGATTGATTTAGGTTAATCAAGAGTGGTAATATAGGCCTCATGTTAAAAATAAATAGATTTTTACCATGGGTGAACTAGTGAATTGACTGTCAGGGGATATTTCACCCTTGGGATAAGGTGTGGGGTGATTTGGCAGTGAGATGTTGTTCTAAGTCAACTTGTAAGAGGTTATATGAGGAATATAGTGGATTATATTATATATACCAGATATGGATGAATATTAGTGGAGTTTTTAACCCAATAAAGTGTAATGTACCATATACAAGGGATTGTTTTTGATGTTTTGTTTTTAGATGGTGGCTGATGGACCTAAGGGATGAATGGGTATATTAGTTCTATTTTTCAAAAATATGTTAGAGGGGATATGTTGGCCTCTTATAATGTGAGGAATAAGACTCAGGATGGGACATACTACCCACCTATCTTATTGAGCCACCATATCTATAATAAGTCTATTTACCCTCCAGTGATGTGGATATACAAGATTAATTTGTCCAATTAGTCCTTTAATTCCTCATTTTGTTAATCAAAAATAATGTTTATGTTATTTATAATAAATTTATTATTTTCTATAGATAAATATTTTTATGGATCATAATGTATATTTTTTAAAGACTTAAATCAACTGTGAGTAGAGATATTAAAATTTTTACTATGTATTAAATTAGTTGTATGTAAGCTGCATCAAAAATATGGAATAAATTACGAAGGACTCATGTGAATATGTGATAAACCATGAAACATATCGTTGTACCACAAGTTACCATTGTGATATGATTTTTGCAAAGGCATGAATGAACCACACGACCGGTGCATTGAACACATGATATTTTGATTGACAATGTTTTTTTCTCAAAATTATATTAGATAGAATTTATAGTAAACCTTGTGACATAAAATCCAATTTGAAGTGATCATTCATCAGTGAAAAATCATGTTAATCATTGATCATATTATACCAAATATAAGTGCAACTATACCCTAATGAAGATTTTTTAAAACTAATTAAGATTTTGTAATGTTTCCAATCGACCACACATTGATGTGAAGAGACATTATTAGAAAATTGGAATTTTGAAAATTTAATGAAATTTTAAGCACAAAATATGAATGTAGATGCTCAATTACAAGAGGGGGGGGGTGAATTGTAAGTTTAAAAACATTCATTTTTAACCTTAAGGAAAACTATGGTTAACAATGTTAAAAAGGTAAATTCACAAGACCTATTTTTGTCCTACAATCTTTATAGGTTCCTGAAATGTGGTTCTAAAAATAAAACTTAAGGAAAGCTTACAAGGAAAAGATTCTAAAATAAAGCATATAGAATCGTATGTATCAAAGTATAAAAAAGTACAAGAAAGCATAAGAAGGTTTTAATTTCTTACTTTATCAAAATATAGTGGAAATAAAAATGAAACAAAACAAGTAACAAGTATAAAATCTTTTACCCAATGAAAAGGGTATCCAACAAACTTGGATAAAGGTCCATTGATTTACACTTTCATGAAAGATTGTCATACACACACCAGGGTAATCCATTAATAGGAATAACATAATTTGTCTTGTTATCCCTGCAATCCATTTAACATTATGGTATTTAGAACCTCTGTATTCCTATCCATGGAAGTCCTCAAACATCAAGGTAGACTACATCTCTGTCTTCTTATCCACGGAATCCCTTGATTATACCCAACAAAAATTGGAGTCACAAAAAGAATGCTAAATCGGATGTTCAGAACACACAAGGCATGAGAGTCTCTCTCTACAAATCACATCAGTAGCATGAAATCTCTAGATAATTTTCATTATATTGAGCTTGTTCAAATGAGCTCTTATTTATAGGCAATTCTCCAACAGTTGGCTCCCCCTCCAAAAGTCATATTTTTCCTTGAATTTCGTAGGGACCTGTACAAATGTCACTTAAAACAATAACTATTTATAAAGAGATTGTATGACATCATTTCATAACTATAATAAGTGTACGTAAAATAATGTGGCCTAATCAAATATAATTTTTAGATTCTAAGGAAAAATAAATTTTAGAGTCTAACCAAATAAAAATTTAGTGGCTATATCTCATGGATATTTGGATTTTGTTTTTCCAAAAATTTGGAACCTAAAATATATTGAATTTGGATTCTTAATTCTAAAGAATTCCGAGTCTAAATTATGAGGCATTTAATGTCTGAATTATGGGGAATTACAAGTATGAATTATGAGGAATTCAGAGTCTGAATTCTAAGAAATATAGAGTATAAATTCTAAGGGATTCAGAGTCTAAATTTCAGAGAATTTGGAGTCAGAATTTTAGAGCATTTGGAGTCTAAATTATAGAGAATTAAGAGTATTAATTTCAGAGAATTCAGAGACTAAATTTTAGATAATTTGGAGTATGAATTTTAGAGAATTTGGATTCTAAGAATAGAATAATTTATAACCAAGGATTTATATGATTATGAGGTTTTAGATTTGAAACTAAATTTTAGACTTAGGAATAAAAAAAGTTATATTTAGGAAAACTATAAAATGAAAAATAAAAACATGTTAAGGATAAAATTTCCTTAGGGAAAGAAAATTTTCCTTTTTAAGATAATTCTTAGGGAAAACAATTTTCCTTAAGATAAAGTGTTTGTGATTTTTAAAATGATGAGGAATGGAAAATTCATAAGGAAAACTTACTGACTCAATAATCTCCCCCTTTTTTGAAAGTACAAACATCCAAACGAAAATGAATATAATAAATTAGAATTATTTAAGAACTTGAAAAAAAAGCTTATTTCCCTTTAATTATGACTCTTGGTGAATACGATTAACTCCCCCTCAGGTTTTGAAATCTCTAAGGATTGTATTCTAGATTTTCTAAATGATATTTTACATTTTGTTTCATACGAAAATCAACTTTTTTGCATAAGAAAATATTTTTTATAAGAACTTCCCTGGAACACCCCCACCCCTGGACACCCCTACCCCTGGACACCCCCACCCCTGGTTACCCCCACCCCCTTGAGCAGCCCATCCCACCCCCTGGACACACTACCCCTTAGAAACCTGTACCCGCTGGACACCCTCCCACCCACCAGACATCCCCCACCCCCTGGACACCCACAACCCCCCTAAAACAACCCCCTCTCCGAGACACCCTTACCCCCTTTGACATCCCCCACCCCCTGGACAGACCCCACCACTAGGAAACCCTCCCACCCACTAGACACCACCCAACCCCACTGGACATACCCCACCCCCTGGACACCCGCCCACCCCATGGACAACCCCCACCCACTAGACACTACCCCACCCCACTAGACAGCCCCACCCCCTGGTCACCCGACCCCCTTGGATAGCCCCCACACCTTGGACACCCCACCCCCTACACAGCCCCTCCCACCCCCTTGACCCCCCCTAGAACCCCCACCCCTTGGACACCCTCCCACACACTGGACAACACCCCACCACACTTGATAGCCCCCACCCCTGGACTACCCCCACCCCTGGACAACCCCTCCCACCCCTAGAAAACCCCACCCCTAGAAACCCCCCACCAATTGGACATCCTCCCACCAACTGGACACCCTCCCACCCACTGTACACCACCCCACCCTACTGGACAACCCCAACCCCCAGGACAACCCCCCACTCCCTGGACACCCTGCCCCCCTTGGACAGCCCCCACCCCTAGACACCCACACCCCTAGGACATCCCATCCCACACCCCAGACACACACACCTATAGAAACCCCAACCCTTGGAAACCCCCACCCCCTAGTCACCCTCCCACACACTGGACACCACCCCACACCACTAGACAGTCCCCACCCCCGGGACAACCCCCACCCCCAGGACACCCCGACCCCCTTGGACAACCCCCACCCCTAAACACCCCCACCCCTAGACATCCACTCACTCCCCCTAGACACCCCACCCCTAGAAACCCCACCACCCCTGGACACCCTCCCACCCACAGTATAGCCCCCACCTTTGGAAACACCTTAACCCCCCACGAACAACCCCCACCCCTAGACACCCCACCCCCTGGACAACCTCCCTCAATCTTCTCACCCCCCAGGGATATCCCCCCACCCCCTGGACACCCCCACCGCCTAGACACCCCCTAACTCATGGACAATCCCCCAGACACCGATACCCCCAAGAATCCATTACTATGCTCTGGCATAGTATGAAACAAGCAGAATCCAGAACAAAAGCCAACCAAAACCAGACTAGAATCCTAACTAGAAAAACATTAGAACTTGACCAAACAAGAAAAACCAGAGAAAAATTAAACATTGACATATATAACATTAAAAACATATAATCCCAACTAAAAAATCTAAATCCAACAAAAAAGCTAACAAATAGACAATTATAATTACAATATTCAAAATTTAATTTCACACTATAAACAAACTAAAATCTAATTAAACCTATAAAATAATTTGACCATTCCACTTGTAACTGGTTTTCCTCTCGACCACTATAGGGTTGAGGGTCATAAAATAGCTACAAATTAAAGGTTTAGTAGTTAACATGTTTAATTAATAAATCAAATGAAATATTATGGATATGTTTATAATGAAATCTTACCAGGTAAAACTTCACAAGTGTTATAGTTGTAATTATTTCATACATAAATATTAACATATAATATCCACATTCGACGATGCCTTGTGGTTCATGATTTTTTTTAAATTAGTGTCAATTCAAAATATCATTTTTTATGTAATACACAGAAAAGTACAAATTATTAATGGATATTTACCTTGACTTTTACATATTTGATATTGACACTCTTTTTTGTTTTTTTCGAATGTAGATCCATTACCTATTATAAAATAATACGAATTAGATAAAATTAAAATTCATTATAATATAAACAACTATTATGGAATTGAAACTTAATTTTCCAACATATTCTGAAAACTTTCCCGCACATCACCATGGATAGAGCAAGTCCAATAATGTGTTTTCTACCTTGGACAAAAAACACCTAGCATCTAATGATCACTGATATAAAAGAAAAATTATGGTCAGTGGTTATTTATGTTAAAAGATAATGAAAACATTTCCAGATAAATGTTTTATACCCCCCACCAAAAGGCATCATCCAACACTGCATGATTATATTTTGTTTAAATCTTTCTGCAATATAAAGTGTTCTTTGTTCCTCATCCAATGCATGTCCTTCCAGGGAAATCAATTGCGGGTCCATGAATCCATATACATATGCCCACTCATTCTTCTCACACATTTTATAAAGATACCTAATACAAAATCAACATAAGTATACATTTTAAATAAATATAATGTAGGAGAAGATGTTATGTATTACGTGAAAAGAATCTACACCACGTTGATGACCAAATTATATCTAGTAACAAGCTCCATGATATCATTTTTTAGAATCCCCACATTGATTTCAGGTCCACAAAAATGAGCTTACATTGGATACTCATAATGATTCGTAAAAAAAAATTGAATATCTTGACAATCGATCTAGACTACTAGAATCTGTATCCGATGTCATAACCAATTATCTTTATTGTTTTCTACACAATATTTCTTTACCATTGATGTATTTCAACAAAAATAAATAAAAGAATATATTAGATTTCAAATTTTAAAATTTTAATAAAAAATAAAATAAAATATATAACATAAATACCTCTATGGTAATGAGTTGTAGAAGTCTAGATGGCCAAAATAAAAATTGGCTGATACTATTACCAACTGTCATCACCTTATCTGTAGGTAATGGTAGTCGATATGATCTATTTATAATATCATGTATAGTGACCCTATGTTTATCTATCTATAATTATTGACGATGAACTATACCTCATATAAAATATACCAGACCATATGCAACTATATGATGGTGAGGATCATCAATATACAACTCAAAATAAGTAGGAAGTTGTTGTGGAGGGGTAGGATAGAAAATGGGTTCTGTAGGCTGAGATGGGGGAGTGGGAGCTACTTGAAGAGGTGGAGGATAAATAATGGTGTCTGTAGGGGGAGTAGGAAGAGTGGGAGCTACAGTATGAAATTTTCATTTCATGTTTGCAAACATAGGCTGTACTGACGCTCTCATATTTTCCTCTATCGTTGCATTAATATTATTAACTTCATCCTGAAAGTATTCTATTTGTTTTATAAACACCCTCAATGGATGAATTTGAGGAACGTGGCAACACATTTCTTACTGATACACCCATAGGATATCTTCATACACGACTGATGTGTTGGGGATTTACCAATGCTAATTATAAAATATCTTACCTCCCTGCAGCTGTAAATACCTCAAGTGAGCTCTGCTCATCAAGAGAATACTCAATTAATTAATTGAACATTTCTTTAAGGATTCAAATTATATAAATAATATAATTGACATAAATAAATAAAATAAAATTGTTATTATCCTCTCATCTATGATTCTTGATTCTTTTGAAAGACATTGTCCCTTTTTTCTCATCCGAGCTCTCTTCCATTTTTCATGTCTAGATGGAAGGGATGGAGGGGAAATATCTCAATATTTTGAAAACTCAGCTCTCAGTTTTTTTAATTTTTCCACCATCATTTTTTCTTCCAATAATGTATACCCTCCCCAAGATATACTATGAGGGTATACATTTTTAGATTGGATATTTTTATGAGATTTTCTTGTTTTCTGTAAATTAAGAATAAGAAATCATTAACAAAACATTAATAATATCATTTATATAAGAATGATTATAAAAGTTCACATTTCCCTTACCAAAAACGAATCAATTTTTCTACATTAAAAATATTTCCACCCTGTGTCTTCAACAATTAAAGGATATATATGAAATGTATTTTCAATATTCCTATGAACAATGATGAAATCAGATGTGAGGGTTGATTTGAAATCCCTCCATCTTCTGGAATCCATCGATATACATTTCTTTCTATCTTGTCCAGTGTCAGGAATATCAAATTTCATCAGATAAAGAAGAGGTAAAACATATTATACTAGAAACATATAAAGATTAGTCAAACAATATAATTTCTTTACCAAAATTGTCTCACACAACTGAGATATTATTTATTTATCCACACTTCTCCAATCATCATACAAAATGATTACTTTAATTTTACCCAATGTTGATACAATACTCTTAAAATATTTTTCATTTGGACCTCTAGGAATATAATTTTCATCAAACTCAACCAGTATCCTTTTGTCTTGGCTATAAGAAAGTGATAATTTTGGTAAATGTGTGTAGCCACAGTTAACAACTTTTGAACTCTTCTTTTCGTTATGGGATCACATAATGAAGATTTGGGAAAATAAAAGGGAGCATGTGAATGTTCCTCCCTAGAGTTATGATCATGATGCTCATCTCCAGAATTATGTGGTTGATCAACTGATTAATCTGTCATTATCTTTCAAATCAAAAAAATGAAATCATTAGTTCAGAAATATACAAATTCAAATATTACAATACTAATGTAAACAAAAAATGGAAAACTAAACAAAGTTATGTAATAGTAAACATGGAAAATGTGGTAAGCATGTTAAAAAATGGTAAATATGGTAAGCATGGTAGTGTAATTGTCATTAAACAAAATAAATAAATATATAAGTTATGTAAAGGTAATATTTGGTAAACTATGGTAAAAATGGTAATAATGTTAAACATTATAATGTAATTTTCATTCAAAAAAATCAAATCATATATAAGTTATGTAATGGAAAACATGATGAAATAAACTAAAAAAAATTAAAATAAACAAAAATTTCTACTTATTTTTTTTAATATGAATTTTAATAACGAAAAAATTACAATATCTAACATTTAATGAAAATAGTAAGTGTAAACCAGAAATAAAAATATGTTACCTATAAAATTAGGAATGTACAAATGGATTGTTTTCCCAAATTCCTTCATCATGATCGTTCCATACGGAATAATCCATGTCTTCAACATGATCATCATTATTTTCTGCTAATATTTCCATGGAAGTAGGGATATAATATAAATTAGCATCTCAATCATGTTTATCCTCACCAATATACTATTTTTTTCATTGTAAAACAACAGACCACTGCATATATGATTGATCAACTACATAGAAAATCTATTTTTCATGTGTTTCCATTATCATAGAATCTGTTGTTTATTCCAGTCAATTCATATTAACAACTATCATTCCAAATTCATTGTGCCTTACACTATCGTTACCAATAAAACATTTGAATTTAAAAACATGAACTTAAATTTTTAAGTAATCAACCTCCTATATTTCTTCAATGAATCCATAATTTTTCCTTGATGCAGAAATTGGGGTTTTTTCATTAGAACTCGAAAAATGCATTTATTCTGCAAACACCAATAAACCACTATTCTAAACTACACTTCTGTTGTCCTGATCTTTCATATCAAATTTATAGCCATTAAATTCATACACGGACCATGTTATCACATATAAAATTGGCCCCCACTAAACATATTAATGTATCTAATACATCTGATCTACCGAGCAAGGTATTTTTAAACCATGGAAAAAACCTTTTTTTTGTGATCATTAAAAATCCAAATTTTATTATTCAATAGATGACATTGTTTCAAATCATTAATATGCAATGTGATATATAGTTGGGCATCAACTATGTTATTCTAGATGTATAATTATACCTTCTTCATCTATTCAGATGGAAACGATTTGACTTTGAAGCCACAAGTCACCCTACCCTCATTATTACCTCATTCATGGAGAGATGGAGGCAAACCTATGTACTCCACTTCAGCCAAGTAGCTCGTAAAATTTTTTCAACCTCCTCAAAAATATACCATTAAACAATGGAGGCTTCAGGTCGATATGGATTCTTAACATAACCCTTCAATATTTTCATATACCATTCTAAAGGATACGTCAAACGAATATAAAATGGTCCACAAAGCTTTATTTCTCGAACCAGATAAACCATTAAATGCACCATTATATCAAAAAATATAGAGGAAAATACATTTAAATTTGAAAAACTATGGAAATTGAATCGTTTTCCAAAATGTTCAAACCATTCACACCAATCGATTTATTAGAAATTCAATTGAAAAAATAACAAAACATTAGTATAGTCTTTCTGATACAGATGGGATATATTACACACAATGAAAATGGTAGAAGTTATTGCATCAGGATGTGAAAATCATGCGATTTTATACCGATAAACTTCAAGTCCATTAAAGAGAAAAAAAATTTACATTTGAAGAATAACCTTGAGGAACATTGATATCATGAAGACAATTACAAAATATAATTTTCTCCCTCTTGGATAATTTATGACAAGCCGGGGGAAGAAAAGTTCATCTTCCATTAGGAGTGGAAGATAAATCCAAACATATTCACATTGATAGTAATTCTAATCTTGCATTCAACCCATCTTTAGTATTCCCTTTAATATCTAAAATTGTTCAAATCAAACTATCACAGATATTATTATCCACATGTATTAAATCATTATTATGTTTCACATAATTATATATGCAATAGAGTAGCTGTAACAACCCAAGATTTTATAAAGAAATATTCTTTTTAATTTTATTAATATCTTGTGTTGTACGCTACACCAAAAGGAGCTTGCACAACACGCATCCTTGTCTTGCCTTGCATTACACGCAATCACGACCTTCCTCGATAGCGTGTGTAATACGCAATACCGAGTTTCACTAAACAACGATGTGCTATTAAAATATTATTAAAACTAGCCGTTATGAATAGTAATAACCACTTTTTAAAATTCTGTAAATCTTATTTTTCAAAATGAACTTCATTCTTGGATTCGGAGTGTCGAATTTAGCCTAAGGTGAAATTTTGGTACTTTTCGGATAACTTTCATATTCTGATGAATAGTGAAAAATTACTAAATTATAATTAAAAACAACTTTTTTAATTGAAATAATTAATAGTGATAAATTATTAATTTGAGTGGTTTTAAAGTATATTTAGAATATATTTTTACAATTTAATACAATGTTGGTCATTGGTTGTAATTTCACATTTAAACCAGACATAATCAAGTGTCAATCTTTTGATATATATTGTTTCCTAAAAACACGCTATTTATTTTAACAGCGGGATTTAATTATAAAATTAATTAATGCAACTTCTATGTTATGAATTTGGTAAAATAGATTTCATTTTTGAATTCGGAATATGAAATATAGCTTAGGATGAAATTTTGGCATTGTTCTGAAAAACATCAATTTTTGATGAATAGTGAAACTACTAAGTGGTAGTTAAAAAAACTGAATTTTTCATAAAACTTAATTTTGCCGCTTCTGTGAATGGAATTTCGAAAATCCGTGAGACACGGTTAATATCAAGGACTAAAATGTGGTTCAATGAGATGAAAATAATTTTTTGGTGAATAGTAACTTTTTACTTTTTTTACCGCGGTTAATAGTAAATAGGGTAACTAAGGGTAAATATGATATTACTATTACCCTAACACATGTCCTAATTCTATTGGACAAGTGTAATTCGACCAAAAACAAACTTAGGAATAAAATATGACCATTTAGGCCCACTTGGATTAGATTAGGACATTTATTATTAATTTATTTAAAGAAAGGTTAAAATAGTTAAAATCAAAGTTTAATAAGTAAATAATTTTTAATATGGGGTTATACATAAGATAAATTCGATTGTAAATATTCATTAGAATGATAAAAAGATTTCCTACATGACGGTATTTTATTTGTAATTTTTAGACATAAAATAATTTAATTTATTTATGACACAACGATGATGCAGTAATTATCTTATTAATGAAATATTGACATAATTGATGTTATAAACACCAAAATAAATGTAATTTGAGATTTTTTATGAATTACACTAATTTTATAGGTTACTATGATATATTAATGTTGATTTAATAAACTTGTTTCGAACATTTAATTCTGTTATGACTTTCACAAAAATCATATATCAAATAGTGTCAAAATTGACACAAAATAGTTTTTAAATCAAATATTATATTATTAATTGTTATTGTATTCCTAAAAATCTAAGGTTCGGCCAAATGACTTAGATAAGGATATATATATTAATAATAAACAATTTGGGGTTAGTTTGGCATGTTATAGTAAGTTTATTAACCATATAGTGAAAGAAAACAAAAAGACATGGTAAAAGTTAAATTATTTAACTTAGAGTTAAATTTAATTGATAAGGTTAAAATAATATCCTAAACTTGTCTAAATTCTATTGGTTGATAGGATTTCGACCCCTCCCCACCTTATCTTCGAAATAAGACCCTTTGGAACCATTATAAACCGATTTTGACTTTAATATAAAATAATATTTTGAGATATTCCTAAGGTGCCCCTCTCCTCCCTTATAAAAGGACACCTCCTCCCCCTCCTCCTCACACCAATTTGAGCACTCAAGCTCGGACAAACCCTGCCAAAATCCCTTCTCCACTTCCCTAGCAACATCCTATATGTTCTGGTCTTCCTCAAAGACCAATTCTAGTGCCCTAAGAGGAGGTCTCAAAGAGGCACTTCAAAGAAGAGGTAATTACCGTTACCAATTCTTTCATCTTTATTTCTTCTTCCACTTCTTCTTCTTAGGTTGTTTCATTATGAAGTAATAACATAAGTATCACTCATATACCTATATGTTATTATAAGTATGAAACAACCCTATTTCACCATCTATCCATCCTACGGAAAAAGAAATCACCGCGCGTGCGTACGTACGGAATACCGTCTCCACGCCGTGGTGTAATCTATTTTCCACCACCACCTTACATGGATGGGTATAATGGTGTAAAGAATAACTATACATAGTTATTACAACATCATATTGATTCTGATATATTGTATAATCCACTCCAATTCAATTCAATATTTATAGAAATGATATCATCGCTCGTGCGTACGTACGGACTACCGTCTCCACGACGCGATGAGATTCATTCTCCATGTTAACCATTTAAGAATGATTATAATGTATATATAAGAAATAATAATGAAATATATGACATTATAAAGCTACTGGATTTATGTATATATATACATATGTATGTCATCTACTTACTTCCATTTCAAGACAATAAGGAAAGAAAAACAGCGTTCATGCGTACGTACGGACTACCGTCTCCATGAACGGTGTTTTTCATTTTATTTATCTATCTATTATATATATATATATATACTGAATATATATGATATATAAATCATATTTTATATTCTGGAAGTAAGTAAATCATGATATAAGTAATAATGATGTCAAGAACAACAAGTCAAAACACCTACGATAAATGAAACGATTTTACCCAAAACGCTTCTTTAACATGGAATTTACAAAAGAACGGGTAATATAATGTCATAAGTGAACCATATATGATATCATAACAATGAATATGATTCTGTAATAAGTCAATGACATTATTTAAATCATTATACAGGAGGTTCGGACACATACGAAGCAAATTGGACCTAAGGTAAGGGAAATATCACAATATCATTTTTATCCGAGATTGTTTATTCGTAAGTATTTACGGGGGTGTATTTTATCATCCACATCCATGTTCCTTCAATATGTAATATTGTTTCCATCCACTTACAATAGTTTAAATCCAATTTTACTCTTCGGTGAGTTTTTAGTAAAGAATATGAAAGGAATCTTTTGTCGCTTTTTCATACGAGGTACTTTTTGACTTTTCCGACAAAAGTACGAAGAATGTTTTTTTTAACTTAAACGGCATGAACGGATTTTTACGGTTTTATAAAGCCTTATTTTCATGAATCTTCCTCCAAAATATTTCATGACTATTTTTAATAAAATCTCTTTCTTTTAAAATTGCATGATGTTTTGTGAAAAGAAATTGATTTTGAAGAAGAAAGGATATTTTCCTCAAGAATTCATTTCAAGTGTTTTATCAAAATTATTTTCCATCTAAGATAATAAAGGGTTCTGTTTCTATCCATATTTTTACATTGATTTGACTATGTTGTGATGGAATTATGTTTATGAATTCCTTTATCTTATATGAATGGTTTTATGATGTCATGTTGTTTTAAGAATCCCATTTTTATTACATGTGTTATGAAATGATGTATGATTTCTGATTTTGTGGCACACATAAGAATGGTATCATTATGAGATGGGTGGGACCTATATCTCCCTCCAATTCATTGGGTAAAGATTTTATATCTCATGAGATAGACATGGCTGAAATGGTAGGTTATACCGGTTCAGTGAAACAGGACTGAAACGAGGGTTACTCGATTCAGAAAGGGACTTTGTCCACTAAGATAGTCTTGGCAATGAGTCTGACTAACAAGAAATGATTTTCTATGATTATGTGTGTATGCCACAAAGTTTCATGTTTTAAGTTATGATTATTGTAATTACATTTCACTTCTATGATATATCCCATGTTATGATATTATGAGCTCTTTTGCAGGTTAAGATTTCCAAAAGCTATGTATATGATGTGATTGATTTTTCTTTTGTTTACCCTTACTGAGCATTTGAGCTCACCCTTTTATGTTTTCTTTTCCCCATGATATAAAGAAAGGTTTTAGGTAGAAAAAAGGGATGACCTTTATGGGAGATATTGAAGAACTTTCACCACGATTAGAAGATTACGTTCCGAGTTTCCAAAGACACTAAACTATTACGATCCTTTAGTGTGTGTTTTTGTTATGTACTAAGTATTCCGCAAATGTAATGTAATTTCCATGTACGTCAAGCTTCGGGTCTCTACAGTAGCTCATAAAATATTGACATTTTCTTCCAAATATGCCTATCATTTCCAGATTTATGTGTCTTTTCTAATGACACATCATTGTTTTTCACCCTCTCAAAATAAACATCATGGGATAATGGTTTTTGATAAATATAAAATTCTTGTGGACCATTTAATGCCTTTTTTGTATTCTATAAGAGTGACCCATAGGAAAAAAGTTTCGATAACCCATGTATACTGTTTTCCTCCCATGATGAAATTAACAATATGATGTCTGTTGTTCAAAAATTGGACAATCTTTATGCCACTTAAAACTGTATCCAGACAAATTTCCATACACTGGGAAGTAATTTATAGTGAACATAAGCACTTCATGCAGTTGAAAATATTTCATTTTATAAGAATCATGCACCCAAATACCATCCTCACTTAAAAGTTTCAAATCATCAATCAATGGTGACAAGAAAATATCACGATCATTTCCAGGTTTCTTTGGACCAGAGATCATTATACTCAATATAGAATATTTTCGCTTCATACAAACTTCAGGGGAGAGGTTGTAAATTTCCAATAAAACAAGTCATGAACTATATGTGCTACTGAGGGTTCGGTATATATTCATTCCATCTATGCACAACCCAAGTCCGAGGATTCTAATTTCATTTCCAAATGTAGGATAGTACTTATCAATTTTCTTCCATTATGGACAATCTACTGGATGTCATATTTATCCATCACATATCTTCTTATCAAAAATCCATATTATCCTTCTTTCATCATTTGAATTAGAAAATAAACATGTAAAATGATGAATTATATGAATATTCCAAAATACCTTGGTAGGAATCATTGTAATCTCTACATCAGCCTGTGATTTTTCTTCCAACTTAGACCGTGATGTCCCACATTTAAAACACTCTTACATAAATACATATTCTTGCCCATATATTATACAGTCATTCAGACAAGCATGTATTTTATTGTATCCTAATCCAATCAGGTATAATAGTTTCTTGGCCTTAAAATCTGAATCTGGAAGATCGTTTTCTTTTGGAAGAATGTCTTTCATCAATTTAAGAAGCTCTATAATCCTTTTATCACGATATCTATGTTTTTCCTTCTGGTTAATCAATATTAACATCACCAAAAAAATCTTAAAATCCATACAACCTGGATATAATGGGTTTTCAGCATCACCATATAGACCCGCAACTATCAGTTCTATCACAATTTGTTCTACTATAATATCACGAATCAATTCTTCAATTCCATCAGAGTTACCATCTTGAAAATCATAATTATCAGTTGACCTGACATTGTGTCCAGTTTCACCATGTTAAATCCAAGGGCTATAACTTGGATTAAACCATGAAAAATTAGATGATATTTGATGTCTCTACTTTTCAACTTCTTCATATTCAAACATTATAGGCATGGACAGAAAAAACAAGTTACTGCTTGGAACATTTCATTTAGAAAATTCCAAAAAGTAATCAACACCATATTCATATTCATTAGTCATTATATGTGTTATAATCCAACTTCAACTCATTATTACCTATAACAAATATCAAAATTATATATCTTGTTAAGATAAGAAAATTTTATATTTATATGAAAAATATCATAATTTGAAAGTACATTTTTTTTGAAATATAAAACAAATCTATGCATATTTGAAAATTATATGTATGAAAATGATTTTAAAAAGAATATATAGTTAGATATAATAGTTTCAAAATTCATCTTGGTTCCTTTCTTTTTAAGGTACACAAATAATACATCTTGGCACAATTGGATTCCAAATTCTCCCTTCCGTAAAAAAGAACTATGAAGTATAAATATTAAAATATGAATACATTCACTACTGAAAATTACACCCATGATTTGAAACCATTAGGACAGCCCCTGAAATAGTTGGGATAGTATAACCCAATCGTTTCACACATTGTTGGCATGATGGTCATTGTAATATCCTTATACCAACAATTCTATAGGAACTGTTGGTATAAACTACCTGGAGATAAAATATGCCAACAGTTTCAATGAAACGGTTGGGTTATATATATATATATATAAAGGGGGTGTCCAAGGTGGTATGGGGATATCCAGAGGTGGTGTGTGAGTGTGTGTGTGGGGGGGGGGAGGGTTTCCAATTGGGTAGGGGCTATCCAAGGGGATGTGGGTGTCCTTGGGGGTGGTTGGGGGCTGTCCAAGGGGGTGGGGTGTCCAAGGGGTGGGGGAGTGGTGTCCAGCAGGTGAGGGGGTTTTTAACCCCCTACCCCATTGAACACCACCCCCACCGCTATGGACACCCCCTGGACAACACAAGCCCTTGGACAACCTCCACCCCCTAAACAACACCCCCACCCCTCTAGACACCCCCACTCCAGGACATCCCCACCCCTAGATACCCCTACCCCCTTGGAAATCCCACTCACCCCCTAGACACCACCCCACCCCCTACCCCCTTGGAAACCCCCCATACACCCACCCCCTCGACAACCCCCTCACCCCTGGATACCACCCCACCCCCATAGACACCCCCTGGACACCACCACCCCCTTGGACAACCCCCACCCCTGGACACCCCCACCCCCGTGGACACCCCCAACCCCCTTGAACAACCCACTCACCCCCATGGACACCAACCCCACCCCCTAGACACCCCATCCTCTAAACAACCCCCATGTCCAATACAACCCCACCCCTCAGGACACCCCCACACCTTGGAACCCACCCTTGGATACCCCTATCCCTTTGGATAGCCCAATCACCCCTGGACAACACCCCCACCCCTAGACACCCCCTCTCCCCCTTGTACACCACGCCCACCCCTTGGAAACACCCTAGACACCACCACCCCTTAGATAGCCCCGACCCCTCTAGAAATCCCCCACCCCCTAGATAGCCCCACCCCTCTAGAAATCCCCCACCCCCTAGAAACCCCCACCCCTGGACACCCCTACCCCTTTGGACAACCCACTCACCCCCTAGACACCACCCCACCACCCTGGACCCCTACCCCCTAGGACATCCCCTCACCCCCTATACACCACCCCACCCCCTTGGACACCCTAAACCCATTGGACATCCCCTGCACCCTAGAATCCACCCGTACCCCCTTGGACACCCCATGGACACACCCTCCCCCTAGACAGCCCCCCACCCCCTTGGACACCCCCACCCACTTGGACAGCCCCCTGGACACCCCCTGTACGCGCGCACACACACACACACATGATAGAACACACAAATATTCTAAACTTGCATGATATAACTTCCATGGATTATTTTACTTGAAAATAATTTAGCATGGTATAAATGAACACTATGAATCATACCATGATAGAAAGAACAAAGATAGAAAAATAACATCTCAAAATATTAGTTGAGGGAATTGTGAAAAATAAAAAATGAAACCACGCCCTTTGAGGATTAGTTGAGTGTTGCGAGTCAACCTGATAGATCTTTTAATAATAAAGATAACTAATGATGTTGAAAAAATGAGGCTCGAAGCCATGACATCCAAGAATCATTCTAGGGTTTCTGCATGAGAGAGACAAGTCACATGTTTCCCGATCAAAGAGAACAAAATTACTGAATACAAGGCATTATACATCATTTAATAGATTTATAATGTTGGTTATTTAATAACTGACATGATAAACTATTTTTTATGTTTATAATGTTTGTTATTTAATAAATGACATAGAAAATTATTTATCACGTTGGTTATATGTCAGTTCTTTTATAAACGATGTGATAAATTGTCGAGATTTTAATTATCACATCGGTTATAAAATAACCGACGTTATAAAGTTCCTAGAATATATATTTTACGTCAGTTTTTTTAAATCTGATGTGATAAAGCTAATATCAGTATTTTTTTACGTTAGTTATTACATAACTGACGTAAAAAAATGATTCTCATTGATTTATCACATCGGTTATTCTATAAACTATGTGATAAATCAATTTTTACAGCTTTTCATGTCAGTTATATAGAACCGACGTGAAAAAATCTGAAATGTTAAATGATCTTTCCATTAGTGACTGTTTTTATCATTCCTTTCTCCCCTTTTGTGATTTTCAAAAAGAAATAAAGGGAATGAGAAAAAATTTCTACATGAAATATTAGTACCAAACAATAGAATATATGAAGATCAACAAAAAAACATCATTATGATTGAACGTATTTGTACAAAGAAGAAAAAACAAAACAAAATACCGGATTGGGAAAAATATTCTTATTTATCCATCATTATTAGCTTCTTCAGAATGGTTTTTAGCTACTTAAACACATTGTGATCTTCTTCAACATGCATGAGCAGCTGATCCTGGTATTCATTTATCTTCTCTAATGATTTGATCTTTTCTTCTTGAGCCTTATGAATTTCTTCTCATGCTTTCAAAAAATCATATTTCTTATTGATTTTTTCTTTAATCTCTATTCTGAGATCCCTTTCACTTTTCTAATTCATAGCCACTGAATTAATCTTCCCATTCACGTCTTTGACTTCTTTCTTTCTGGTTGTTTGTTTGAGACTTAGCTTTTCCTTAAAAATTTTAGTAAGATCTTTGAACAGTCCATCTTCGGTGTCAAGATCATCCTTCACACATTCCTGAAAATCATAAAATATTCTCATCTCTTCAATTGTTTTCTTTGAAAACTTTGTGATTTCTATGCATGATCTTTTGTGAGATTTATATCCAATGATGAAAGATTTAAAATTAGCTTCAAGACTGAAAAATTTATCCTTAAGCATGGTAACTGAATCTACTTTCTGATTAAATGAGTGCTGAAGAAACTGGCATTTCGAGTCTATACTCAGAAACAAGGGAATGGTATCAACCAACTTCTTTAATGATTAGACTATGAAGTCATGTACAAGGGGGATTATTCCAAATCATATTTATTGGTTGGTGAGGATTATTTCCCTATATCTAAATCTTTTCTCTTCGATGAGAAAAAAAAACTTTTTTTATCACTATGTATTTCTTAGGTGTATTAACCAACACATATTTTCCCTTTATTAGCTCTCGGAAATATTTTTACTTCTTTTGGCAATTCATGCTCACTATCTGATATTTGAACTATTTTACCATCATCAATATTTTTTTTCTTGTCACATGCCACAAGATCTTCTAGTTATAATAAATCATGATTTCTAATCACTTATTAAAATGGTTTATTCTATTCATCAATACCCTTTTCTTCTTTTCCTAGGGTAGCAGGGTTTGAATATTCAGCTTCAGATGTTTATATTGACAAATTATTAGAATGAATCTCATTCTCATGATATTATTCCACTTGTTTTATCATGCCATATGTATCATCAATTATTTCTTGTTATTATTCTTTAAATTTATATTCATGAACCATTTCTTCTTCTTCTAGTTCTTGAGTCACTATCTTCTTTCTCGGAGTTACTGTAAGTGATTCTTGCAAAAACGATTCCAGAACCTGAATTTGTTTAGAGGCTTTCTCAGCAGCCTTAAGAACGGATTGAACAATCCTAGATTCTGAAATCTTCTTCCTCTACTTCATTTCTTATTATTTATTATTATGATCTTTAACAACCTTCAACTTTATATGTTTTTCCTCACCTGGGTCCATGAAAAAACTAGACTCCCCTTTCTTCCTATTCTTCTTGTCATCTCTCCACTTGAAAGCCACATCATCTGGATAAGTCTTTTGCTTCTTTGGATTAAGTGGTGCTGATTGAGTTTCTTTAGTAGTAGAAGATTTTTCTTTCTATCCTTATTCCTTCCCCATGATCTTCTTTCCACGCTTCTTTGAAGTCTCACCGACTTCCTGTTTCATTGTTTGGGATTCTATTTCATCTTTACATATATTATAAAAAATCTCCGGATTCACTATTGAAGGCAACCTTCATCCTTCTGAGGGTATCATCACTAGAAAACATGACATTGAAATTCCTTGGATTATAACTATAAGGAATTTAAAATGATTCTAAGAAAAGGACTATAATCATGGTGATAATAACATGATACTTGATTATTTGAGATTTCAGAGTTCCATTCTCAGTATTCATGATTTTCATCAAAACATACTTCACCATATTTATCATTCTGAGATTCACCAAAAATTTGGAAGCATAAATATCACTATTCTTAAGGGTATTCTTGTCACCTTTTCAGGGAATGAGAAATCCCTAAACCCATAAATCAAGAATTCAGAGATTTGTAGAGAGATGGATAATCTTCGGAGTCTTAACTTATTTCATAGCTAGTAATTTGATAGCCTTTTTCTAATCAAATGATCTTGATATATCTAGTGACTTATGGGTACATAATTCAGCTTCACCATCAAAGAGAATTCCAATTATATTGACAGCCATACTATAAAAAAGAGAATAGGTATTTCCATAGCTCTTAAATGAAATTTTTTCTCTCCCTCCTTCATTGAAGAACCTTATAGATTCATTTAATTCTACCATCAAATCCTGATAAACTAGATACTGTGCCTTCATTTTGGATACACATAAGCCCTCCCAGTCATTAAAATTGATTTTTTGAGATAATAAAATCATACTTATCATAGAATTTCAGATCTACTATCCTTTCTCGGTATATCTTATATTCAGATATTTCTTTTACAGATGACATTTGATTCTGATGAGAAGCTTCCACATATATTCAAAATTGAGGAAAACCTGAAGAAGAGGAACAAGCCTTAAGAATAGTAGTAGGGTTTCAGCATGCCAATGATTTGAAAAACGATGCCTGACAACCATTAGGAGGGATTTATATAGGCTTTTGAGGTGATAGTTCATATTCCCAAAGAGATCCAACAGTTGAAATAATTTTGATCAGATATGACAGTTGAGATGATTTCCAAATAATAAAATTGGTATGTTCCGATCTTTTGAGGTTTTTAAGATTAAAATTTGGATTTAAGGAAAAGTGAATCTATAAAAATTTCTTAAACAATATGAAAATAAGAACATGTAAAAAGATGATTACGAAAATTTAAGAAAGGAGACATACCTTCCAGAATACTAGGAAAAATTTAGTAATAAGGATAATTCTTCTTAGAGAACATTAGATTTTTGAAAATTTTAGCTAATAATATTTTACTATGAAAAATTTCTTAAAAATAATTACTACGAAATTTTTTTACTACAATAAATTTTTTACTACGAAAAAAAATATGACTGAAATTTTTTTGACAACGAAACGTCTTTGACAAAAAAAAAATTGACTACGAAAAAATTTTTGACTACGAAAAAAAAATTTTACTTCAAAAATTGTGACTGAAAAAAAAAATTTGACAATGAAAAAATTTTGACTACAAAACAATTTTAACTACAATAATTTTTTGATTGCAAGAAAATGTACTCCCCCAATGAAAACGAGTTTCTTACTTTAAAGAGATAGGTTTAAACAAAATGTTAATATGGGAGATTACCATACATGTATCATTCCAAACTTTTGTTTAATGTTTTGAAATCTATTTGAGGAAAAGATTTTGTTAAATTATATGCATGTTGAACTTGTATTCCTATAAATTAAATAATGATATCTCTTATTTTATGTGACCCCTAAGAATGTGATGCCTAATATTTATGTGTTTTTTACGAGAGTGATGTAAAGGGTTTTTTTCCTTGACCAATGGCCCTAGTGTTATCACACAATATTTGTATTTTGGTTAAACTGATACCATAGTTTGTGAGGGTGTGTTACATCCACAACACTTTGGAATAACAACTTCTAGCTTCTACATATTCAACTTCAGCAGTAGAAAGTTCTATTAAGTGTTGCTTTTTTCATGACCAAGAAAATAACGAATCTCCTAATAAATGAGAAGTTCAGGATGTACGTTTCCTATTCATTCTATATCTATAAAAATCATCATCTTAAAAAAATTAAAAAAAATCATTTTCAGAAGTATAATAGAGACCTAAATCCGTGGTTCCCTTTAAAAAAATTCATTTCACTGCCTTTAAATGAGATTCCATAGGGTTGGATTGATATCTTGCACATAAAAATACTGAAGACATTATATCTGTAAAACTAGCTGTCATGTATAGTAAACATCCTATAATACCACCAAATGATATTTGATCTACTAGTTTTCCATCTTCATCAAGATCAAGTGAATTTGAGGTACCAATAAGAGTACATATACACTTGTTGTTTTAAAATCCATACTTTTTTAGAAGATATTTAATATACATGTGTTGAGATATATATGTTCTTCATGGTCGTTGAGAAATCTGAAAACCTAGGAAAAATGTTAACTCACTCATCATACTCATTTTGAACTCAGATTTCATTAGATCTGCAAATTAATCCTTTAAAGATTACTAAGTTGAACCAAATATAATGTTATCTACATAAATTTCAACAATCAAAACATTTTTCTTATATTTATTTATAAAAAGGGTTGGATCATCTTTTCCCTTAACATAGATGTTTTGTACCAAAATTCCTGTAAGTCTATCATACCAATCTCTAGGGGCTTGTTTAAGTCCATATAAAGCTTTGTTATGTTTGAAAACATGTTTAGGATGATTTTTTTCTTCAAAAATAGAAGTTTTTTCAACAAAAAATTCCTTATGAACATATCCATGAAAGAAATCACATTTCACATCCCTTTGAAAAAGTTTAAAGTTGAAGAATGCTGTAAAGGAAAGTAAAATATAGATAGATCCAATTCTGGCTACTGTAGCATAGGTTTCTTCATAGTCCATTTCTTCTTATTAATTATATCCTTTAGTAACTAATCTATCCTTATTTCTTACAATGATTCGATTTTTATCACACTTATTTTTGAAAAACCATTTAACTATAATAACAAAAGTTTGCTTAGGTATTTCTACCACGGTCCAGACTTTATTCCTTTTGAATTAATTTATTTCATCTAGTAAGGATTTTATCAAATCATCATCACCTAAAGAATCATCAGTGATTTTTTGTTCTAATTGGGAAATGAATGCTAGATGTCCTACTTCATTTCTTAAGGAACTTCTATTCCTCAGAGGTTTTTACATCACCAATGATACTATCATGTGGATGATTCATTAGAAACAAATGATTTGGGTTTTGTAAAGCATGTTCATCAACATATTGTAGAAAATCATCTGGGTTAAATGCTTCAAAATTTATTTTGATCATTTTCTTTATATGAAGGCTCTTATTTCAAGGGTTGATAACTAGTTTTTGATAACACATCCGAAGAAGTAGGTTGAGGTTGTTTAAAAACAAAAGGGCCAGTTTCATGAAATTTAACATGTACTATTTCTTCAACAGTACAATTATTTTTATTAAAATCTTTATAAGCCTTAAAAGTTGTGGAGTTTCTTAGGAAAATTCCTTAATCATATTTGGGTGAAAATTTATATAAATTATCATTATTATTCAAAATTAATAATTTGAAACCAAATACATTGAAGTAGGAAAGTCTAGGTTTTCGACCATTCCACAATTGTAGGGGGTATTCCTAATAAAATTTCTAATTAAAACTCTATTTATAGTACAACAAGAATTATGTACATCTTCAACCTAAAATTGTTTAGCTATCAAATTTTAACTCAATATGGTTCTAGTTATATCTTGAGGAATTCTATTTATTATTTCAACAACACTATTCTATTGAGGAGTTCTTGGTGCTGAGAAATTTTGAGTAGCGCCTCTTTTACCAGAAGAAATTTCAAATTCATAATTTTGAAATTCTCCTCTATGATCACTATGAATAATTATAAATGGTAGGTTTTTCTCATTTTTAACTTGGGATCTAAAGATTTTTAAATAATAAAAAGCTTTAATTTTTTTTATTGAAAATAGATCCACGTGAATCTTGTGTAATCGTCAACTAAGACATGTACATAATATTTTCCTTCAATGATTGTAGTTTAAATTGGACCGAAAAGATCCATATGCACCAACTATAATGCATTAGTAGTTGAAACTTCACCGATTGATTTAAAAATTGATTTTTATTTCTTTCCATATTGAAAAGGATAAAAAACTTTTGAAGAATAAAATCTATGCTCCAGTAGATCCTGAACAAGTATTTTCTTAGAGAGTTTACATAGGTTACTAAGGTTACATGGTCTTAACCTTTTATTCCATAACTAATATTTATCGTCCATTGCACTATGACAATGTAGATCTTGAATCCTATGGGATTCTAAGTTTAGTGTGTATACATTCTCTTACCTGTGGGTAGAAAGAATAAAATCTTCCTTGGAATTGTGTACTAAGAACTTATAATTCCTAAAATTCACAAGGTAACCATTATCACATATTTGTCTTATTCTAATTATTTTATGCATAAGACCCTTAACAAATAAAACACTTTAAATTAAAGTTTTTCCAAGAAGAAAAATGTTACCTATACAAATAATTTCTCCTTGAGCATTATCTCTGAAAGTTACTTTTCCTCCTTTCATTTTCATAATCTTTTCAAAGAAGTTTTATTACCATGCATATGCTAGAAACATCAAATATCCTTGTACCATGTATTCCTATTGGTAAAATCATTATTTTCCTAAAAATAAGAGTGTTAGACTTTCAGAATCCAAACATTATTGGATCAAGGAATTTGAGAAAGTGAAATTTTAGCTATCCACATTCTCTTAGAAAAATAATCTTTTTGAAATCCTAAAGATTGAATTTTTTTTAAGAACCAATTTCTTGCCCAATGTCCACCAAACTAACATTTGGTGCAGAATGGAGCACTTTGAAGAAAAAAATAGGAATTACTAAAAACTGGAATAAAATGAGTATAAAAAATCCAAAACTATTCTTTATAGGTTGAATTTTGGAATAAATCTTGTAAATGATTTCCTTATAATAGGTAATGTTTTACAAACACTTCTTGAAGGAAAATATTTCTGAACATAGATTAATAAGAATGTTCATATCCTAAAAAACATTAGTTTTAGAAATAGGGTTAGTATCAATTATATTTTTCTTAGAAATTACATTTTAAATATCTTTAAAAAGTTTATCCATCTCAGAATTAAATTCCTCAAGGGTTTTGGAAATACTTACAAAATAATAAATTTTCATATCATGATCTTTAGAAAGATCTGATTCTTCTTTAGTTAAAATAGAAATTCTAGAATTTTTCTAATCATGATTTTTCTTGGGTTTAGAATTTTCATTCTCATAATGAATAGAAGCCCTAGACACTTATTCAGTAGAAGGTAATGTATTATCTTCATCAGAAGAAGATTTTTCATCTGAGGACTTATAGTATTAATAACCAGTATAATTTGAATTTAAATATATGTTGGTGATAGATTCAACAATGTGTACCTTGTCCATTAGAAAATTATTTTCAATGGGTAGTCTGTCTAGTAAACCATGATTCTTCTGATAAGAAGACTCATACTCTAAGGATTCATCAGAAGAATATCCACCATTGGAACTCCATGTGTCATTTTATTTTAAAACATTATTATCTTTATCCCTATAATACTTTTTTCTAATCCTTTGAAAATTCTTTTCTTTTCTATCCTTATTCTTAAGAATAGGCATATCCGTCCTGATATGCCCTACTCTTTTTCAATCATAACAAGTGACTTCTAGGACTTTATTTTCCTTTATTTATTTGATCTTATACCTATAATGAATTTCATTAGCTTACAACTATCTTGTTAATACTTTGAGCGTGATTAGATAGATAATTATCTTAATGTTCAATTTCACTAGATTAAGATAAAACAATGACTTTCTTAGACATAGATCCTACAACCCTTTTAGGATTCATGACTTAAGTTGTATTAATGGATACACTACCATTTCCATTTTTACTCTTATTCATATCAACATCTCTTTTAATTATTGTCTCATATTGAAGAAGAGTTCCAAAATTCTCATCAATAGTGATTTGAGATACTTTTCTATTCTCATCAATAGCTATTATCTTAGATTCCCATTCATTAGGATTAATATCTATAATCTTGTCCACAAGTTCCTCATCATCTAGACATTTTTTACCCACAAATTGCAAGTTGTTAACAATAGTCATAAACCGTTGTTTCACTTTGAAAAAAAGTTCTCCATAAGGAAATAGAAGTCCATGATATTATTCTCTAATAATAGCTCTTCTAGTTTCTATAACTTTGGATTTACCAAAATGAGTAACCTCCAATTTCATCCATATACAGTTATCAGTTTCACAATAAGAAATCTGACTATATATATTCCTGGTCATGGAACATAACAAAGTATTACATACCACGTAGTTTAGTTGATATTCATATTTTTCTTTATTGGTAAAGGTTCTGAATTCTTTAGCAGAAACCTTATAATCTCCAGTAAGCATAAAAAATTTTCCACTCTCGTATTAATGAAAAATTTCTTCATACGATCTCTCCAATATTCATAATCATTACCATAATAAATAGGTGGTATAGTAAGATTTAGATTGTCAATCAAACCAACATTTATTGCTGCTATTCAAAAAGAAAGCATCATTCCACAAAACATGTAAATAATAAATGTTGGTAAACATTGATAAGAATTCATAAGTCAGAAAAATATTAAGAATAATGAAAACATGAGAAAAAAACATATATATGAATATAATTATTTTAGAGTCCCCCTTTTATACCATTTGTAGGATTGAAATATGAATGTAGATGCTCAATTACAAGAGGGGGGGGGGGTGAATTGAATGTTTAAAAACATTTATTTTTAACCATAAGAAAAATTATGTTTAACAAAGTTAAAGAAGTTAAATTCACAAGATATATTTTAGTTCTATAAACATAATAGGTTCTAGAAATTTGGTTTTAGAAATAAAACTTAAGGAAGGATTATAAGGAAAATCTTATACCATAAAGCATATAGAATCATACTTATCATAGTATAAAATAGTTAAATAAATTAGAATAAGGTTATACATTCATCATTTATAAAAATGTAGACGAAATAAACATGAAAAAAACAAGTAATAGGTATGAAAAATTTTAACCCAAAGAGAAGGGTATCCCACTACCTTGGATAAATGTCACTTGATTTATACTTTCAAGAATGTCTATCTTACCGACACCAGGGTAAGACCTCGATAAGAATAATGGAATCGGTATTTCTATCCCTAGAAGCCCTTGAAATTTAAGGTATTCTAAACCTATGTCTTCCTATCCATAGAAGTACTCAAACATTATGGTAGGGGATACCTCTCTCTTCATATCTAGGGAAGCCCTTGATTGTACACAACAATAATCAAAGTCACACAAAGAAAGATGAACAAGATGTTTAGTACACACAAGTAAGGAGAGTCTCTATCTATAGAAATAACTTTAGCGGAATACAATATCTAGATAACTCTTACTATTTTGAGCTCATTCAAATGAGCTTTTATTTATAGGAAATTCTCTAATGGTCGACTCCCTCCTCCAAGGACATATTTTTCCTTGAATTTAGGAGAGACATATGCACATGTCACTCAAACAACGGTTAGTTAGAAACATATTTTACTAAATAGATTAATAACAATAACAAGTGTTTGAAAAATATGTTTTCCTACCCAAAACTAATTTTGGAGTCTAAGGAAAAATAATATTCAGAGTCTAATAAAAAAAATTCGGATATAATAACTCAGGGATATTTGGATTCTGTTTTCCAAAAAATTCATAACCTAAAATCTGTATATTTTGGGGTATGAATTCCAATAAATTCAGAGATAGAATTCTGAGGAATTCAGTGTCTGAATTTTCATGGATTCAGCATCTGAATTCTAAGGAATTCGGAGTCTAAATTCTGAGGAATTCGATGTCTGATTTCTGAGGAATTCAGAGTCTGAATTCTAAATAATTCAGAGTCCAAATTCAGAGGAAATCGATGCCTGAATTCTAATGAATTCGGGGTCTTAATTCTGAGGAATTCAGATTACAAATTTCAGAGAATTCAGAGTCTAAATTTTAGAGAATTCAGGTTCTGAATACTAGATAATTCGGAGTCTAATTTTTAGAGAATTCATAGTTTGAATTTCATAGAATTTGGATTCTGATGATCAGAGAATTCAGAGTCTGAATTTCAGTGAATTCTAAGTCTAAATTGTAGGGAATTTAGATCCAAAAAACAGAATACATTATAACCAAGTATTTATATAATTCTTAGGTTTTATATTTGAAACCAAATTTTATACTTAGGAATAAAACGAGTTAGATTTATAAAAACTATAAAATTAATAATTAAAACAAGATAATGATAAAATTTCATTAGAGAATGATAAATTTATTTATTACGATAATTCATAGGGAAACAAATTTTCCTTAAGATAAAGTGTTTGTGATTTTTAAAATGTAGAAGAATTGAAAATTCATAAGGAAACCTTATAGAATCAATAGAAATGACCATGTAAATTAGTAAAATTGTTACAATGTACTTGATTGACTGTAACATCAAGGTGATCAACTATATGTCTTCTTCATGGAATCTAATAAAATTATTTTGACTTTTTAAATCTACCATGAAATATTTCATATAAAAAATTAAAGTGACTATATCTAATTTGAGATATAATATTTTTAAATATAATATGCCAAAACTTTTTTCTGTGCATAATTAAATTTTATTCAATATCATTTAATGAACCAAAATTTCATGTTGAGTTTGAGGTCGATAATGATGAGTTTTCAACATGTATTTTCATATAATTATTAATTTTTATAAGAGAAAAAAATACATAAAATAGATATATATAAATTAGCGAAACGTACACAAGTGAAATATTTTTATTAATATGGAAAACACATGATACTCTATTTTGATCAAAAAATCATTATGAGATTAGAGAACATCATCACATCTTTAAATCTATCTTATTAACCTAAATGAAGAAATAGAGAAGAGGAGAAGAATCTGTAGAGAAATAAAAACTTATTTCTCACCATATTAGAATACTTTGATCTCTTATTTATCTCCATTTTTCTTACATATGATTTTTTCTTAATATAAATTTTTTATTTATTGAAGAAAAAACTTTTTTACTTTATTGGAGAGTACTCAAATACTCTATCTAACTTTTTTATAACTCCCAAGCCATAGAGATCCATAGAAGAGGCTATGTGTAGCCAGGAATATTTGTGTATAGATGTGTTTAAAACATGACCCATGTTGTGGGTTAGTTTATTACTTACTAAATGTGATTAGTAGCCTGTTAATGATAAATAGAGAGTATTGGGTATCTTATTTTGATAGAGCCTCTTATATTTTTATACTCTAATGTGTTTAAATATTTTGTTTACTATTATTTAAAACTAGTTCTGAAATATTCATTAAGAAATTATACTTTGATGGTTGGATATTAGATGTTATGTTTTCTCTGTTTATTGTAAGTAGAGTAATCTAAAAAGTATGGAATAATTCTATTATTATTCTAATTGAGTTTTGATCAAACTTCTGGGGGTTTACATAAAATAATTTAATTAGCTATACCTATCTTAATAGTTAACTATTAAATTTTTCATATTTGTGAGATTTTTTATAAATTTTTTATTAGAAATTTTATTGTATACTCAATTCACCATCCTTTTTGGTACTCCACTCTAAAAAACATTGGGTATCAATGGAGTTTTTTTCTTTTAACTGGTAATTTTTTACCCAAAACAAAAAAATTTCTACTATTTCAAAATTTATATTTTTATGGATAATAATAGACTTGAGGATACTCCTATGGAAAAAACTAATTTGTTTAATGCTATATATTTGTCTTAGTGGTAAATTAAAATGAAAATACATATGGAAATTATGGGTTTTCACATATGGACTATAATTAATGATCAATATGAATAAACCTAAGGATTATAGAGAAGATTATATTGATTCAAAAAAGTATTTCTATGATTGTAATTATAAATTTATGAATAAATTTTGTTTTTAAACATGATAAGATAAATCCAATACAATTTCTACATGTTTTACTACTTTTATAAATTGGTGTACCTTATCAGTGTTTCATTATGGGACATAAAATGAAAATAAAATGAAACTAAATACTTATAATATTAAATATGATAAATTTGGGATGAAAAATTATGAATATATTTCTCAAATTTATCTAATATTTAATGAGATTACCAATTTGATTCATGCACGAGGAAAGACCATAGATGAAAATTCTCAGTTGATAATAATTCTATGATTTTTACATGACAGATAGAGAGGAGTTTCTATATCCATCAAATGATATTTTTATGTATGAAAGCTAAAAGTAAAGGAGTTAATAGAAAAAATTAGGATTTATGATGAAAATACCAATGTCAATGAGGAAGATTATGAATAGAAAATCCCATTTCATTTATGAATTGTTTGTCAATGGCTAAAGAAATAGTCAAGGAATCAAGAACCAATGGAAGTTATTATGACTCTGATAGTGATGAGGAGATGTATAATCTATCTAGAATATTTAATAATATATATATATAAATAAAATGTTCTTCATGAATTCAAACATTAATGGAATGTAAGATAAGAAAATATATTAGATGAAAGGTGGAAACTTTGAGGTAACCTACTATGAGTGTTTGAGAAATAAAAATATCAAAGGTGATTATCCAAATATGAAATAAAAGAAAAAGTATAAGGATAAAGGGAAAAAAATAAACAATTGAAAGAAAATGGAGTGTGTATGAGGATAGCTCTAGAGAATATGATTCAATCAAAGAATATAATAGTGAAAGAGCTAATATGGGTTTTATGAAATACACATCATAGGTAATAAATATTAATGCTACATCGTGTGATCATATTTAAAATATCAATAAATGAAAATAATGATGAAAATATATCCCATGAATATAAATTTAAATATTACATTATTATAGAAGAAAAATTTAATGACCATAAATATATGAATTAAATTTTAATAAAACAATATGAATTATCTATTTCTATATATCAAATATTTTATTTTTTTAGAAAATAATAATTAACTAATTTTTAAATAAAATAATTATTTAAATTAATTAATGAGGAATTAAAAAAGGGATATTGAATGTTTTATTATAAGAATAAAAACCCTTAATGAAATTTAAAATAGTCATGTTTTACCTAAAACAAGAGATGATTTTTGTTATCAACGGAAAAAGATAAATAAACATTATAAAAATAATTTTATTGCAGGATCAAATGCTTCAAGTGAACATGTAGTAAATCACATAGATGTAACTTCATGATATACATATATCCAATTTTTACCTATATTTTTATTTTTTAGGACTCCTAAGCATTTTCATTAATATGTGAATTAATCTATTAGGAATATGTGGATGAGAAAATCTTTAATTTTAACCTTTCTTATCACATACAGATATAGATATTGAAGTTAGTGTGAACTAAATTAATTGAAGGAAATAAATTTGAAATGATCTTATACAAAGAAATGGTATCTAGATAGTGTGTGTTCCATAGATTTTATAAGAGAATTATAAAGATTCCAATGTCTAACTAGAGTATATTATGGTCATGTCACTTTTTTCGATAATGAGAAAGGCTGTATTATTAGTCTTGATCATATTGATAACTATAAAACATTCCTAATTAAAAATAATTTTTTTATAAAATGTTTAATGTAAAATATTATTATAATATCTCAGTTGTGTGATGATAAATTTCATGTAAAATTATAAAAATTCTGATAATATTTATGATTATAAATTTAATTTAGTATGTACTGACTTAAAGAATGATAACAGTTATGTAGTACATTAAGATTTTTTTTTCAAATGTTTCTTCTTTAAAATTTTTTTCTTCATGAACATGGATGTAAAAATGGAGACCATGCCACTATATTATATACACAAATTGAATGTCAGACAAAATTTATTATTCAAATAATTACCTAAGCTATATTTACATAAAGAAAATGTGTGAACTCCCTAAAAAATGGTAATCCAACATAATTTTCCATCAAAATCAAATAAATAACTTTCAAATTATCAATAAAAACAATTGTTTTATTTGGAGTTGTTTATAACTTCAAGAGTTTCTAGTCTAGAAGGAAAATTGTATTCTTATATAATTTTTAATGACTATTCATGGTTTACATGTGTATATTTATTGACTCAAAAGAGTGATGCCTACATATGTTTTGTAAAGTAGTCAAAATATATCTAAAAAAATAGTGGGCTTACCATTAAGATGGTGAGGAATGATCTTGGCTGTGAGTTTGAAAATCAAGATTTTTAATCCTTATTCACACAATATGGCTATAATCATAAATTTTTTACACCTTGAACACCTTAAAATAATGGGGTGATTGAATGGAAAATAAAACTATTCAAGAGATAGAATGAATTATTCGTAGTGAATATAACCTACCAATATATTTTTAGGTTGATGTTGTATGTACATCTTATTATATAAATCATATATTTTTAATAATACTTCTGTTTTAGAATAGTATATATGAATTATGTAATAAAATAAAACCACACATAAATTATCTTAAGGTTTTTGTCTATAAATATTATATTCTCAATAAAAATAATAATCAGGAAAAAATTATCCAAGAGCGATGATGGAGTTTTTCTGGGATATTATACATACACTAAATCTTATAGAGTCTTTAAAATGAGAAAGAATCTTGTGGAATAATCTATTCAATTAAAAATTGAAGATAATAATCCACATGAACCTTGGGTTTCCTTAAAAAACTCAAAGTATGTCATGTGAAACTAGAATAACAAAAAACCTCTAAGACCAGAAATATTTATGCTAATTTAGTTGAAAAATAACCGAGACAAGAATTTTTAGAGGAACCATTCCCTAATGAAAACCTGGAGGAATCTGGTATATCTAGAACTATTAAAACCCATAGAGAATATCCTTTAGATGTTTTAGTTAGAGGAATAATAAAGGAAATAAAATTGGTGAATCACTTAGAAAAAAAATGAACAACAAGCCTTTTTGTCATATATTGAACTAAAATACATCAGTGAATTAATTGGTGATGAAAATTGGTAAATGGATATAAAAGAAGAATTGAATCAATTTGAAAGGAATAATGTCTAGAAAATATTTGAGATACCTAAATACTTATTAACCATTGGTACTAAATGGGTATATATAAAAAAAGATAATTAATTTGGTAATATTATTGTAAATTAAGATAGAATAGTAAAATAAGGTTATAGTCAAGAAGAAAGCATTGAATATGAAGAAACATTTTCTCCAGTAGAAATAATCGAATACTAAATTCTTATACAACCCATATAAATTTTAAATTATATCAAATTCATGTTAATATTGCTTTTCTTAATGGTTATTTTGTTGATAATGGTTTTTTGAACAACCCCTATCTCATCAAATCTACATTTCCCAAACCAGGTTCCAAACTAACAAAATCACTTTATGGTTTAAAATAATCAACATTATTTTTGTATGATAGGATACACACATGTCTTATTTCAAATAGTTTTATAGTAGGTGTGGCCTATCCTACTTAATTTGTTAAAATAACTAAAAAATAGTTTTTAGTTGATCAAATATATGCTGATGATATGATTTTTTGTATTTTAATGAATAAAATAAAATTTCTCACAAAGTGTTGAAGCTACATTGGAGGTTGAAAAGTAACACTTTAAAGTGACCATATATAATTTTTAAATATAATATTCCATCCACATTTTCTATATAGTATTAAATCTTGTAAATAGGAATTTAATAACTATAGATTTCATGATGAGTATGAGGATATATAATGATGAGTTTTTAAAGGATATTTTTATATGAATGAATTCTTTTATAAGTGACCTAAGAAAAAAAGATACAAATTCACAATAGAGAAATATAAATAATACAAAAAGATTATTTCTAACATGAAAAATGAACAATATTCTGTTTTGGTTAGAATTACATCGAGAGATCAGAGAATATCACCACATATTAACATCTTAATTCATAACCTAAAGATGAACATCGAGAAGAGAAGAATCATATCCAAAACAAACTAAATTCATTATTAAAAAATTAGAATTATTTTCTATATTCTGTATCTTTTTTTCATAGATATGAGTTATTATCAAATTAATTGATTTATTTATTGAGAATAATTTCATGTAATATAAAATATTGTACTCATATACTATATTTAACTTTATATTATATCTCATATCCCATAGAGAAGTGTTGAAGATGATGTGTATATCATAGAATATTATTTTTACAGATTTGTTTAAAACATAATCTAGGTTTTGGACCAATTTATTTCTTAATAAGAATGTCTAAAAATGGGTGACTGCTAAGTGAAGAGGATTATGACATATATTGAGACTGAAAATATTTTCTTTTTATACTCTACTACATTTCAATGTTTTGTTTACAATGTTTTTCAAAATTAATTCGAATCCTATTTTTTTATATTGGACTTTTATAGTTATATCTAAAATTTCATATTTCTTTTTTTAGTGAATGTATAGAAATATAAAAATATTGGAATAATCCTAATATTATTATAGATTATTTTCAATTAGAATATGATTGGTTACTCAAAAAATTAAATTATATATACCTATAGTACTAGTTAACTTGGATGTTTTTAAGATTGGTGGATTTTGTTTTATAAATATTTTTTACCGAAAACCTTATTGGATACTAAATTAACCCCCATATTTAGTATTACACTCTCAATAACATTATTGAATTAGAGTATCCATGAGTCATTGATTGAATAATTATGGAAGTATCTAAACTGATACTTATTGTTATGCAACTATAAAGGTTGATTGATACAATAACCTAGAGAACTAAAATACCATGTGAACTAATTTTCTAGGATGATAACCAGCAGATATATTTTTATAATCTGTTAAAGAATATTTAGAATATTTTTAGGGATATTTTTTAATATTTATTAGATATTCTAATCTAGATATTGGATCTTATGATGGGTCGGTGATCACACCGTGATTCACTACTTTATTTTACTCTTACACCACGATTCTAAAATAGTTTTCTATTTGAGATTCAAAATTTAACAAAATATTTTACTTCTAATTTGATTCAATAATTTAATTTTTATCACTATAAAAAAGGAAAATTCTACTTTTTTGGTGATTTTATTGTAGGAGGTGGTTGTTTGGAGGGATGGATATGATCCAAAAGTAAAATTGACCATACTACATTGAACCACAAGGACACATGTACACAGTTTTTCATAGTGAATGAAATTTGTGTCTCCAAATGGGGTGATTTTTTTAAGGATCCAACAAATCATGTGATACAAATAATATCAGAAAAGTGAAGACTAATTCTTCAATCTTGCGGTGCATCCAAACTGACTTGTTCATGGGAATGAATCTGCAAGAATATCAAAGTTAGTTTTAATAATTAATAATATATCCTAATAAATGTGTCCAATGGACTTCATATTTGATATGGAGAAATTAAAAATTCATTCAAACAACTCTCAAATATTTTCTAAGTCATTATATGGGTTTTTACTTGTCAAAAAATAGAGCTAAAAGTGTTATAACCAAAACTGGGAGCCGAAACCCACTTCCCAATTTGGATATAAAAGGGAACCATGGGAACCCCATTTGAAATATAGACTATGGGATTGAGGTGTTTCCCTTTTGGAGTTGTAGAGGGGGTAGTATAATCCCCCTTTAAGTTTTAGACATCCCTATCCTCATAGTGAGAGTTGAAATGAAGAAATAGATCCACCAAAATTACCTACTCTTCTTGATGTTGGGATAAATGATGTGCATTCCCTGCAAGTGAGATAAAAATATTATAAATTGAGTAAATAAAATTTTAATACTAATTTGTTGAATTATTTTGTGTTTTAAAACATTAAATTGTTATGTATCTTACTATGATTCATGTTTGAATGTTTTTTTGATTAAATCTAATGAAATGCTCTTTATATTTAAACAATTAGTGTGAAGTATTGAGTGAATGACTTATGGTGTTCTGATTGAAAAAACCAAGAATAATTTACTTTTCCAATTATTTGAGATCTAAATATAATTTTTAATTTATTAAATCATGCATGAAATTTGTACCTTGGATATATAATTATTATATCAAGGTTTGGATCAATATGTTTTGATATAAAATCTTGGAAAGTAACCAGGATTATAAATAATTTCGAACAAATAATTACAAAAAAACCTAATTAATCACCATGAATGGTGAACATAAAATGTGTGTTGTGAACTCATAATGAACCATTTTTTCTCATATTTTTCAAAATACACTTCTTTTTTCAACTATTAAAATCTTTTAATTATGTTATTTTGTGGAAGCTATTTTCAAAACCAAATTCCTCTTTTAGTAATATTTATTTATAATACACACTTTGAACAACCAAATATCCTTGAGATAAAACCTAGGATCTAAACTATACTATAAATAATCATAAAAAACATAACCAATTTGACATGTCATGACCACAAGGTAGTATTTGGGCATTGATTCTAGGGAGTGATTTGGGTTTTATTGTGTGTATTTGACATGTTTTTTATAAATTTTGTGAATATTTATTTGTTTTATTTTATACCAATAAATATCTATTTGTGTTCTATTTGATTTCTTATGTGTGTTCTATGAATGAAAAATTCTACTCAGGGATATTTACCCCCTTTCAAACCCAGACCAGAGAGGATCCTATGTTAGCAACACCGTGTCCCACATGACAACCCTTTGAAAGGAGGATAGACCACAACATGAAGCTTTTAGAAAACCATCTTCTTTAAAAACCAAATTTGAAACTAAAATTAATGTTTATAATATATCTAAAAATAATTATACACTAAAACAACTTACCATGCCTTATATTGATATCGAACCCACTTATATTCAAATTGAATGTGAGGCACTGAATTTCGAAATAATATCCAGCCTAATTCTCTTATTTCCATGATTTTAGTTCCTTTCTAGAGATGACCCTCATGAGCGCTTAAAATAATATCATAATGTGTTTTCAACATTAAAATTAGATAATGTGGTTTTATAACATGTAATGCTTAATACATTCCATTTCTCATTAAAATACACTACAAAAGATTGGATTTACTATGTTAATTCACATTTGAAAGGATGTGCAAACATGAAATTCCTTTTTATTGAAAAATATTACTGAGACTTTGGAACCACAATAATAAGGAATGCATTTTTTGGTATAAGGAAATATCAAGGATAAACAGTTCACAAATACATGAAAATATTTAAAATGATTGGTTAATGTTTCCTATTCCACAAAATAAGTGATAAACTTTTAATTCAGTATTTTTATAAAAGTTTAATTACTATTGACTAAAATATGATTTATGCTACTATAGGTGGTGCACCATTTGATATGATCCCAATTGCAATAATAATCCTAATTCCAAACATGGTCCAAACACTAAGCAATTAATTTCAAGATCCATTGTACCCATTCAAGGTGTCTATGAGATATAAAGAACTGAATTTTATAAGAATGTGGACATGATACATGAAGATGTAAGTACCATTATCTAACAAATTCCTCTTTCCCAACGAAATCCCAATCTACTCCCATCCATTATGGTATCTGTTCTTCTGACAACCACTGTTATGAAAAATGTCCTCAACTGAGAGAAACTTCTGAGAGTTGTGAGGAATTTTTCCAAGGCCACCACTTCAATCAAACCATTAGGAAAAAACATTACTATCTATCCAACCCTAGGTAGAAATATAACCAATCCTATAGGAATATGGTGTTTTCAAAAAAGAATCCTTAATAATGGAACAAACTATAGAAGAGTAGTCATCCACCACCACCAATCTGAAATACCTAACCACTAAAAAGTTATTTAAAACCACCACATCAAAAACCTAAGCATAGCCTAGAGGTAATAATTAAAAATGGCTATTAATAAGATCCAATTCCAACAAACCACTCATGATTTTATACAAGACCTAAAAACCCAATTAAGCTAAAATTTTAACTCAGTGGGGGAAATTCATAGTCATGATTTTGATAAACTACCCTATCAACCACTAGTCAACCCAACGGATAAAGGAAATGTCAATTCCATTACCCTTTGGGGTGGAAATAAACTGAAAAAATACAAATTAATCATCTATTAGTCTCATCCCCACCTAAAGAAACCCCCACCCCAATCATAAAAAATTGTCTAAATAGGGAAACAACTTGTCTTGAGAGAATCCCTTCCAAGGAAAGAATGATTAACTCGATGACATGACTAGACAAACCATTACTCTTCCATTTTATCAAAGGGCTACCCATCCAAGGAAAAAAAAAACTAAAGATGATAAATAAATGTTGGGAACATTCAAAAAAGTTCAGGTTAACATCCCCTCGATCGATGTCACAAAGAAAATACCACAATACCTATTGTTTATCAAGGAGATATGTACACACTAAAGGAGACTATGTGGTGATGAAACGATGATCATTGGAAGGAATGTATTATCATCGATTGATCCCTCACTTCCAACAAAATTCAATGATCCTAGAACGTTATCTATTCTGTGCACCTTAGGGAGTTATTCATTTTCCAATTCTATCTTTGATTTAAGCACTTCCATGAATGTGAGGCCTAAATACATTTCTATTCATTATATGTTAAGGAACTTAATCCCACAAGAATATTTAAAAAACTTGAAAACTAGAATACAACACAACCCATTGGTGTGTTAGAGATTGTTCTTGTGAGGGTAAAAAACATAATTTTTCATTCTGACTTTTATGTGAATCAAATAGAATATGATAAGATGAATGAACATGAACCAATTATATTGGGGAGAGATTTCATGAAAACTTCAAAAAAATTAATTAATGTCCACAATGGTACTACATCTATGGTGTTTTGTGGTGACATTGTCCACTCCAACATCTTTGGTTCCATGAAGAACCCTTCAAAATAACATTACTCTTTCTCCCTCTTTGTTAATTTAATTGATGTACTTTCTTCCTCCAAAGAAACTTATTTTCTTTCACATGATCCTATTTTGGAGTTTTTATCCAAGATTGGAATATAATTTAGTGAATCATATATTGAAATTTTTACAGGTCTATAAAAAAGTCTTTCATGTTTTTTAATTGATGATTTCTAGAACACTGAAGATTCTATGACCATATATGGTACTTATAATTCTGTAAAAATTCATTATTCATCTAAGGATGACACTATTGAGAAGTTAGTAGAGAACATTGACCTATTACTATCATATTCACTCCCATAAATCCAAAATCCACCTGAATTAGACCTAAAAAACTACCTCAATATTTAAAATATTTGAATCTTGGGAATGAAAAGAAGATTAATGTCATCAATTCTAGTTCACTAACTCTAGAGAATGAATTGTGACTACTTAAACATTTGAAGGAGTATAAAAAATATATATGATGGACACTTTCTGAAGTTAGTAGTTTTAGTCCATAAGTTTTAACACATCATAAATTATTAAATGATGAGGCTAAACCAGTGAGGAAGGAACAACATCTACTGAACCAAAACCTCCTAGATGTTATTAAAAAGATGTCAACAAAATTAGTGGCTAATTGAATCATTTACACCACATCTAACTTCAAGTGGGTTATTATAGTCTAATTAGTTCATAAAAAATGGTCTTACTATAATTGGAAATGAAAATAATGAATTGGTTCTAACTCATGTGAAAAGTAGTTGGCATGTCTGTATAAACTATCACCGACTAAAAAAATACACTCTGAATGACCATTTCCCATTTCCATTAATATACCAGATTCTAGTGAGGCTAGAAGGTAAGCCACAATTCTATTTCCTTAATGAGTATTATTTATATTTTAACATCTATATTTTACACATGGACTTGGAAAAGATAACCTCCAATTTCCCTATGGCACATTTCTATATAGGAGGATGCCTTTTGGTCTGTTCAATGATCTGTGTACATTTGAATGATGCATGATTAATGTTTTTTCAAATTAACTTGAGAATTGCATGGAAGTATTCATGGGTGATTTCAATGTTTATTTATAATTTTTTCAAGAATTCTTGATTAGTATTGGTTATGTTCCTACATCACTATATTGAGAAGAATATTTTATTAAATTATGAGAAATTCCATTTCATAGTGTGAAAAGGTATAGTTTTTCAATATGTTTTCTCCAAGGATGGTATCCATGTAGATAAATCAAAAGTGGATGTAATTTCTTCCCTAAAATTCCTAAAATATATATATAATGTATGATAATTCATAGTTTATTTTGTATTTTACCATCATTTCATTCATAAATTCAATAATATTTCACTCCCCCTCTCACTCTTAATCAAAAAATAAAAATAATTTATTTTTGTTAAAGAATGTGAGGATCATTTTAATTAATTGAAAAAAAGTCTAACATCACCCCCAATAATCCAACCAATGTGGTGGGATTTACTATTTGAGCTCATGTGTGAAGCCTCTAACTATGCAGTTGGGGTAGTCTTATCACAAAGTTTTGATCAAGGTCTACATGTCATTGCCTCTGACTCACATTCTTTGGACCATTCCCATGAAAATTATACCATGACTGAAAAATAATTCTATACTATTTTGTTTTCCCTAGATATTTTCAATTCACACCTTTTATGGTACAAATACATTAGTTTCTCAGACCATGCAGCCCTCCGGTATCACATTATGAAACTAAAAGCCAAAACATTTCTCATTCACTAGATTCTCCTCCTTCAAGAATTCAATCTAGAAATTGGAGATAAAAAAGGAGAAGAGAATTTTTGGGTTTACCATATAAGTTAGATCCTCTCATACTCATAAATTGAATCATACCACTGTAATCCCATTAATAAAATGTTTCATGATGAGAAACTATATAGAGTATAGTATTCTATTCCTTGATATGATGAAATTGAAATTTTTGGACATCATCTTGTATTCCTGCTTATTTTAACAAAAAAAAAATTTCCACCTAAAAAATGATTCTCATTGGTACATATTAGATAACCCATACCTTTGGAACACATTTAGTGATCATGTCATCATGCATTGTGTTCTTAATATATATTTTTATTCTGTCCTTATGTTCTACCAAACTATTTCTTATGGGGGCCACATGGGTCCCCAATGGACAGCTCTCAAGCTACTCAATTATGGTCATTTTTGGCCAATATTATTTTAGGATGCCCATTATTTATATAAATATTTTCCTCACTATCAATAAATGGGAAATTTATACAAAATAAATGAAAATAAATAACAACTATTTCTCTTTCTGAAAATGTTTTATATTTGGGGCATCGACCTTATGCGACCATTTACCAATACCTAGGGGAACTTTTACATTCTTATAGTCATTTATTATGATTCAAAATGGGTAATGGCATGTGAAACAAGGATATATGATTCCAAGAGAGTTTTTTAAAATTTGAGAACCCAAAAATTTTATAGGTTTGGATTACGTAGGTTAATCATTAGTGATTAGGGTTCTCTATTCTACAAACGAACAATGAAATATATTTTTCATCGGTATGGGGTCAGACATAATGTTTTGAAAACATATCACCCCCAAACCGATGGTAAATATTAGGTGCTGAATAGAGAGGTAAAAAAATTAATTTAAAAAAAATACTTAATTATAATAAAAAATATTTGAGTCTCAGACTTGATGATTCATTATGGTCCTACAGTAATACTTTCAATACTCCCATCGGAATGCCACCCTATAATCTTTTTTTGGAATGATTTGTCATCACCATGTTGGGATAGAGAATCAAGCCTACATGGCCCTTAGAAATGAAATTATATTATACCTATGGAAATTTATAAAAGGAAGTTACAGATTCAGGTGTTGGAGGAAAGGAAAATAGATTCATTTGAGAACTCTCGAATTTATATGTTGAGAAACAAAGAAGCCCATGGCTGCCTCATCCATCATCGTAATTTCCACATTGGGCAGGCGATCCTCCTTTTCAATTCAAGGACGAAGTTACATCTAGGTATGCTTCATTCCTACTAGTTTGACCCATATATTATTACTAATTTATTCCATTAGGTTTTTCTAAGGTTCAAAAATAAATAAACCAAACAAACCTTCACTGTCAATGGGCAGCAGCTGAAGCACTTTCATTAAGCCATTATGGAGTCCTCAATGGAGGAAGTCCACGTTCAAGAAAAAACCTAGCATTTACACCCACTAGGTTTTATCTTCCATTCCCACATTATATTTTATTTCAGTGAGGACATTATATGATATAGGTGTAAGGGGATGAGTATATTCCTAGGTTAGTTAGGAATTTTTGTCTTCATTATTATTTTCATCTTTTTGGATTGATGGATTGTAATGTAACTTTCCCCCTATTTTCCCTCACATTTGTGCTAGAATGTTAATATTTGATGCTTAATTTATCATTGAAAATTATGCTCGCTTAATAAAAAATGTTATTGAAAAGGCATGAGGAATTTCCCTTTTTCAGGTTTTTTTATCATTCAAAACAAAAAATATAATGAAAATTTTCATTTTAGAATTAATTCAACATTGTGGAGTGACTTTATATTTAAAATTGGTTGTTTTTGATGATATAAATAGTGGTATCACTTTTAAAATTTTGTCAATATTGGAACCCTTGTTGTGAGTAGTTTAATGGAAAATTGTGTCACTAAATTTATCCACAAATCTTTTCACCCAACTGTGAAGTGTGAAAATTTCATACTCAATATAAGGTAAATATAGGTTAGGTAAATTTTTCTTTACTTTCGAAAATTATTGTTCTATATTTTTTTCCTTATCTGATCTATTTCATTATTGTACCATATTGACCCATGCAGGTGTACCTATTACCTGATTACTGTACAACCTAAAAAAACACAAAAACAAATAAAAATTTAGGGGAGTGATCAAATGTACATCATCTGGGGATATCTTAGTCAGGAGATTATTATTTTAATTCTATAAATAATTATGTTAGTGGATCAAGAAATTTTATAGAAATAGATATAGGGAAGATTCAGTGGAAATGATCATGTAAGAAGAAATTTTTTAAAATAACCAATATTTACTAGAGAAAAAGTGGAAAGAATATAATGAAATGGTTTTCACATACAGACATGCAAAATTAGTTTCACGATTAAATTTTGAATTATTTTTTTATATTGGTATCATGCATCTCTTGGAATTTCATTCTGATACAATTTTTGAGACATCGTTTTCCATGATCGTTGAGAATAACTCCTCGGTGTGATTTTTTCTTTGATCACTTATATATTATGTGATAATTCTTTAATGAGAAATATTCATTAAGATGATAATATATCCATTCATAATATTTGGAAATGTTACTTTTACCAGGAGTGAAAATTTTTAGGTGTGGGGGAGTGATCACATCGTGATTCACTACATTATTTAAATCTTGCCCACTATTTTAAATATTATTTTTATATGAAATTCCAAATAGAATAAAAAATTACTCTTCTTATTTGATTAAATAATTTAATTTTTATCAGTTTAATAAAGGTAAATTCTTCGGGTTTTGTGATTTTAGTATAGGAGGAAGTCATTTGGAGGTTCGAAGATGATACTGAAGTAAAATATGCTAAACAACATTGAAGCCCAAGGATACCTATTATAGCGCCATGAACCCAGTTAACCAGATTTAGTGCATTATTAAATAACATTGGCATGATACAAGAATCATGTCCTAAAACACTGATAAGTTTAGTATCCTTGGAAGTACTAGATACATTAATATGTTTTTCATTACATCATGGAATAAAAAAATCAACAACATTTTGTCCCCTTTTGAACATACTTATATCCTTAGCCAATCCCTGAAGGTCATCCATGAAATACTTCTTCACATCCTAGAAAAAATAATTCATAGAAAGGGGTGAGATCAAATTCTTAGTAAGGATAACAATATAGTTTAAACATTCATAAAAATCATAAACATTTAAGGAAATTTATAAGACAAAAACACAAGCCTTTTACACTTAATATTCATCATAATATAGAAAATATAAGTAATATAATTACATTTACTTATTCACATGGATATTATACTAGTCGAATAATCACATTTAATATCAACAATGAATTTCATAATTATGGAATGTGTAATGCAAGACTTCATAACCACATAGTCAAGATATTATGCCAAGACTACAAATAAGATTTTTTTCAAGGCCTTGTGCCACGAAACTAGTTTGACACATGAAACCTATCGATGAATCGAGGAGCTATAGCGGGCCCCACCCATCACATACTACGTCCAATGCATTCCTCATATAAAAAAGGTTTAAATATAACATAAACATTCGTATAAAAACTAACATACAAAATGTCAATAATTTATCCATAAGCCATGAATGGTATAGAAATAACACATCCACAGTCAAACATATCACAAAAACATCAATAAAATATGGAATATTTGTATCATAATGAATCAATTTCAAACAATTTTAAAATCCATCAAAGGATGTTGACATAGATGAAATCTAAACTATTTGAGAGAAATATCTCATTCTTTTGTTGAAATAAATTAGAAGTCACATAATAATAAAAGAAAAAATTTATTTTGAAAATATTTTTATAAGCTTGTAAGGGATGCTTCGATGATGTTATAACAGTTTTAAATAGCCGCACCTTCCGTATAAGTTAACAGAATATTCTTACCTTAATTTTGTCGAAAAGGCCATAAATTACATTGTTTGGAAAAAAATAGAATGAGTTTTTTCAAAACATATAACATCAAAAAATTGTATAAATGACTTTAACCCTTAGTCTAGTAATTAGTATATATATTTTAAAATAAATATTTATGAAAACACATATGTGGATGACAAAGAGGTCCTAGTAGATACTTACGTATTAACAACCTCAAAAAAGTAAAGAAATTGTAGTATTAACCCTTAACTTGTACTTTTCTTTGGTTGAGGGTATGTTAACCTCTTATATAATAGTAAAATCATTGTTATTAATTTATAAAAAAATTATATACATAAATATGATATCATATATGATCTTCTAAAATTTCTTTGTTAATAATATTTTAGTAGTATCATCATTTCAGGTGTTAACTAATTTGTTTTCCTTTATATGGATGGTTATGTAAGCCATGTTCGCTATGAATAGGATGTATTTGATTCATATAAATAATAATGTTATGTTCATAAAAATTATTTTTAATCATAAAATGTAAATTATTCTTGAATAATTATTATGGGGAATAAATCTCATCGCGTTCGTGGAGACGGTAATCCGTACGTACGCACGTGCGAAAATATCATTATATTGATGGTGAAATCATATATAAGGGGATGGTATATCACATATACAGAATACTTAACATATAATATTTTTTATTTACATCATTTATACTCATTATTATACCTATCCAAAATAAATAAGTTTTTTAATAACAAACTACACCACGACGTGTAGACGGTAAGCCGTACGTAAGCACGTATGGTGACTTTGTCATTTATAGGAGGGATAAAATAATGAATATGGTTGTAACATATTTAAAATAACATAATAGTATTTAAAAGGATCTGTAGTCATTATTTTGGTATGGAATCAAAGAAAGAGGAAGTGGAAGAAGAATAGTACTTGAAAGGGGGTGGTGAAATTATTACCACTTCTTTAGGTGTTTTCTTTTGAGTGGATTAAAAGGGCTCAATAGGTTTGATTTATGATCCATGTAAGGACTCTAGGTTGATTTGAGGGAATTTTGGAGTATATTTTTTCAGGTTTTGTTTGAGACAAATGCGTACAGGGTTGTGAAATTAAGGAAAGGGGAAGTACTCTTTCATAAGAGAGGGGAGAGTCACTTTAGAAAAAACATGAAATATTATTTTATAATAAAAAAAATTTCGGTTTCTAATGGCTCAAAATTAATTTATTTTGAGGATAAGGTGGGTATGGGTATAAAAAATATTTGACAATAGGTATTATATAGGTTTAGGTAACCATATTAACCTTATCTTTTATATTTAACTCTTAGTTAAATAGTTTGACATTTACCAGGTCTATTTGTATTTGTATATTATATGGTTAATAAACATACTATAACAAGACAAGAGAACCCCAAGTGGTTCATTATTTAGATATATAACCTTATCTAAGTCCTTTGGATGAAACTTATATTTGTAGTAATATTATATCAATTAATAATATAGTATTTTTTTTAAAAACTCAATGATACCAATTTGGACACTATTTAGTATTTGGTTTTTGTGAAAATGATAACATCATGATTACATAAAAAATAATTATTCAATAAACTCTAACATGTAATACTAACGTATAAAATTATTGGAATTCATCAAAAGTCTCAAATTAGATTTATTTGGATATTTATAATATCAATTATTTTAATCATTTATTAACAAGGTAATTACAACATCATCGTTGTGTCATAAATAAATTAAATTATTTAATGCCTAAAAATAATAAATAAAATAAAATTATGTATGAAATCTTTTTATAAATCTAATTAATATTTATAGTCTAATTTATATTGGGTGTAACCCCATATTTAAAATGGTTTATTTATTAAACATTGAATTTAACTCTTTTAACTATACTTTAAATAAAATAATAATAAATACTCTAATCTAATCAATGTGGACAAAAGGAGATCATATCATATTCATAATAATTTTTATGGTCTAAATAAACTTATCTAGTAGAATTTTGATATGTGTTAGGGAATTATGATATCATTTTTACCCTTAGTTAACATATTTACTTTTAATTGTGGTAAATAAAAGTCAAAAGTTACTATTCACCAAAAATTATTTTCATCTTAGTGAACTACATTTTACTTACTGATATCAGATGTGTCTCTTGGATTTTTGAAATTCAACTCATAGAAGTGGTAAAATTATGTTTTATGAAAATTTTCAAATGTTCCTAAAAGGTGGGTAAAAGACGATAAAAAGTTCAGTAAAATTTTATATATCTAAACATATTATAAAATGACTCCAATGAATTACATTGAACATATATAGATATTATATATCTATTTTTTACCTAAAATAAATTCAAATAAAATAACTAATTACTTAAATAAAAAGTTGGTTTTAAACAATAACACATTGTTTTTCACTATTCATCAAAAATAGAAAGTTTTCAGAAAAAACAAAGAATTTACCCTTTGATAATTTTGATATTTCGAATCCAGAAATGAATTCCATTTTGAGAAATAAAATTTATAAAATTTCAAATATTTGGTAGTACAATTCATTATAGATTCTTTGATTGGTCGTGGAGTGTTAAAACTCCAAGTTGCGTACAACACAAGCTACTACATTATTCAAAGGGAACGTACTGTGGAAGATTGGGGTGTTACATTCTTCCCTCCTTAAAATAATTTCATCCTTGAGATTTCTAGAATATTATTTCATAAAATGATTTGGGTAGTTCTTCATCATAAGATCATCAGGTTCCCGCGTTGCCTCTTCCATCCTATGGTTTCTCCATAGAACCTTTACCATAAGAGTCTTCCAGTTTCTCAACACATGTTCTCCAATGTCAAAACATTTGACATGCTCTTTACAATAAGAAAGACCAGTTTCCAGTTCAATTTACTCCTAGTTGAGTACATGTGTTGGGTCAGGCATGTATTTTCTCTAGAGTGATATGTTGAACACATCACAAACATTGGAGAGATTTGGAGGCATTTTCAAATGATAAACTACAAATCCAATTTGTTATAGAATTTTGAAACATCATATGTACCTAAGACTCAATTTACCCTTATTACCGAAAAATATAACATCCATATATGGAGATAACTTCATGAAACCATGGTCTCCTACATGAAATTCTAAATCCTTCCTTCGGTTATCAATATAACTTTTTTTCCAACTTTGGGCTACTTTGATGTAGGTTTGGATGAACTTATCCTTTTCCATTGTTTCCACAACAAGTTATGGACCTGTGAGTTTTCTTTCACCAACATCATACCAACAAGTGGGTGTGTGACATGTATTTCCATATAATTCATCATATGGTGCCATCTGAATACTTGAATGTAAGATATTTTTATGTTAAAATTCTACCAGAGGTAAATATTGATCCCACATACATTGAAATTCATGTGATAAAGATCTCAACTTGTATTCTATATTTTGAATAGTCTGTTCTAATTGTCCATCGGTTTGAGGTTGGTAGGAAGTGCTCAAACAAAGTTCAGTATCCATGGATTTCTGAAGACTTTTCCAGAATCTTGATGTAAAATAGGGATCACAATCATAAAAAATTGATAAGGGTAGTCCATGAAGTCTTTCAACTTCATTAATATATAGGCTTACTAAATTTTCAAGTGATAAATATTCTCTTATTGCAAGAAAATGTGCTGACTTGGTTAGAGGATCAACAATGGCCCATATTGTATCATTTCTTCTTGGAGTCCTTGGTAGTCCTATGACAAATTACATCATAACATCATCCCATTTCCACTCAGGTATGGGAAGAGGTTGCATGACTCCTCTTGGATGTTAACTTACAGCTTTCACTTGTTGGGTTACCATACATCTTGACACAAAATCCGAAATCTTTCTCTTCATGATGTTCCACCAACAATTTTCTTTCAAATATCTATACATCATAGAGCTACTAGATTGTATATAGAAATTGGAGCTATGAGAATCATCCAATAATTCCCTTTTTAGATCTGGTATATCAGGAACACTAAGCCTCTTCCCAAATTTCCAAATTCCATCTTCATATTTGAATTCGATCAATATCCCATCATTCACAACTTTAACATTATTTTGAAATTCCACATAATAAGTCTATATTTTTTTTATCCTCTCCAGTAAAGATGTTTTGGAATCCATTTTAATAATAATTGATGTTTCACATTCTATGGTCATTCCCATATCCATCTTTACTAGATCCATGTATATAAGATCTTTTTCAACTCACATATTATTCAAAACTCCATGATCCTTTCTACTCAAAGAATCATCCACCTTATTTTCCTTCCCTAGGTGGTAGAGTATAGTCCAAATATAATAGTTGAGTAGTTCAAGCCATCACCCTTGCCTCATGTTGAGTTATTTCGGTGAGAAAATAATCTTCAAACTCTTGTGACCAATATTAATCTCACATTTTTTCACCATAGAAACAGTGTCTCCATATTTTCATATCAAATATTATAAAAAATAACTTAAGATCATGAGTAGGATAGTTTTTGTCATGAATTTTTAGCTGTCTTGATGCATAGGCAATAAATCAATCATTCTGCATAAGGACACAACCATGTCTTTTCTTTGAATCATCACTATAAATAGAAAACCCACTGTTCTCTGATGGTAGATTCCAGATAGGGGAATTGAATAATATTATATTCAATTCTCCAAAACAATATTCAAACTCTTTTTTTCCAAGAAAACATAACCCTTTGACATGTGATCTTGGTTAATGGGTTATCCAATAGGGTGAAATCATGGATGAAACATCGATAATAACCAGCTAAACCGTATTAAACTGCGTAACTTAGTTATACTCGTCGGTTCTAGACATTCTTGGATTGACTTGGTATTTGATGTATAAACATATATTCCATATTTAGAGACAATATGGACAAGGAGAGAAATATCTTGAAGCCAGAATTCACACATGCTAATCTTTCCATATAATTCATTTCTTCTGAGAGTTTTTAGAATAGCGTGCAAGTGATTTTCATTATCTTCATAGTTTTGTAGTATACCAATATATAATCAATAAATACCACTACAAATTCATCAAGATATTACTTGAAAATATATTTATTTGATCCATGAAAATAGAGGGTACATTACTCAATCCAAAAGGCATTATTGTAAACGTGTAATGCTCGTACCTAGTTCGAAATGCTATTTTCGGAATGTCTTCCTTCTCTGTACAGAACTGATGATATGAATATAGAAGGATAATCTTTGAAAAACAATCAGATCTTTGAATTTGGTCGAATAAATCATCAATGCGAGGTAGGGGATACTTTCTCTTTGTGGTTATTACAATGATCTCCCTATAGTCAATGCAAACCTCATAGATCCATCTTTCTTTTTATCAAAACGGACAAGGGCTCCCCATGGAGAATGACATGGGTGAATAAATCCATAATTACTCAATTGATCTAGTTTTTTCATTAGTTCCACTAATTACACAGTGGCCTTTCTATAAGGGTTATCGAAAATGGCCTTGAACTAGAAATTAAATCAATGGAAAACTCAATTTCTCATTTTGGAGGATGTCCTAATAAATCCTCTGGAAACACATGAACATATTCTTGAAAAATAGGTACATCCTCTATTAAAACATTATTTCCTTCACCCATATTTATTTAATTCTATTCCTCCCAAATAATTGAATTTAGTAAAGCTACATGGATTGATCTAGATAAGAATTAGGTGGTGAATTTTCTTCTATAATGATAAGGTACTCCTTATCATCATCGACAAGTGTAACCTCTTTCTTCTTACAATAATTTTTTTCATCATGGTCTGAAATCCAATATATTCTTTGGAATATATCAAATTCAATATTGGGTATGGCGATGAGATTAGAAGATCAAGAATATTTATATGAACTAATTGGAACTGATTCAAAAAAATATGTTTCAATGTTAATTCCCTGAGTTTTTATTACTGACAACTACCTTGTTAAGTGAAATTGAAAATATCTAATTTTCCTATCAAACTAAGAAGATATGAAATAATGCAATGATCCAAAATCAAATAAATCATTGTCTAAACTTGAGGAAACCATTAAATTACCTTCCACCACATCTTTAGGAGCTTTAAACTCAGTAATAGTGATCTCATAATCTTGGTCTTTCTCCCTTTTCCTTTTCTAATATAAGTTCCCTGGGAACTTATGACATTCATTTGCATAATTCGCATTTTCTATAAAATTATAGCATTAAACATTGACATCATCTTTCTTCTCTTTGCAATCATGAGCTTGGTGGCCTTTTTTACCACACTTATAACAGACTCCCATTAACTTCAGGAAAGTACATGGGCATTTCTTCCAAAATTTACCATAGGATGGAAATTAAACTTTTCACTTCTTCCCCTTATTTCAATTTCCAAAGTGTTAAGAAGATCTCTTTTTCTCTTGCTTTTCTTTAAAGTCTTAAGAGTTAGAGAAATCATTTTCTGTCTTGATTGCACGCCCCAATATATCTTATATACGATGAGAAGGATTATGAGACTAATTATTTATGGATAAATGGATTTAAACCATCAAATAATTGATCGATCTTACTCCTTGGGTTATGTATAAAATCTTCTGCATGCCTAGCTAACCTTTTAATGTTAGCCTCATACATTGCGACATTCTCATCCTCCTTTTTCCTCAGACTTAGGAATTTCCTTTTTATATCCACTCGATGGAAATGAGGAAAGTATTTTTCTAATAAAATCTCTATAAACCCCCTCCCTTCCATGTTTGATACTTCTTTATCTTCCTTTGTGTTTTGGATTAATGAATACCAATGATCTGTATCTCCCATGAGGTGACAAACTTCTATGAAAACTCTTACCAGTTCACTACTCCCCAAAGCATGAAATATTTTTTTAAGGAACTTATCCATTGATCTAAAACTAATGGATTTGTACTCCTATTGAATTTTGGTGGTTTCTTCCGCATGAAGTAGTAAAAAATTGATCCTCTACATTGTGGATCTGGGTTCTCCATACAAATAAGGTTATTATTCACAACTTGATTGAGTTCCCCCAATATGGTGATAGTCTGATTAGCATCAATCGCATCACCAACTCCACTATAATAATCTTGAGTCGGAGGTAAATACCTACATGGATTACATGCATTGATACAGTTTTTGTTCCTTCCACTAGGTGCCATTTCAAAAAAAATGGCATACACTAGATTAGTTTATCAATCGCAATACATAATTCTATACTTGTAAAACACTTAACATAAATTGAACAGTTTATGGAAATAATCCCAAATCATAAAAATGTTTTGTTTAAGGATGTATATACTCATAAACCCTTCATTCCGTTTTGTAAATAAAATGATAATTATCATAAGCATATCCCCCAGGAGTGTCGTAACCATGATTGTAGCAAGGCTTGTTGTCCAGCACCAGTTTCTGTTCGAGTCTAGCTCAAAGCCGTGTTTTTAGGTTCTAGCACTAGGTACATCTGGTATAGAGAAATATCTACCATATCATATCCAGAAAGGTATGTATTTCTTGGGAAACTCACAAAATCTCTAAAGTACCACAATTCTAAGAAGTTATTCTATATTAATCCCCAAAGTCTATCTCAGGGTAGTATTTTTTTATAAGAGTTTTTCTAAATCAACATTACAAGGTCTGTAATAAAATTCCTCTACTAACAGCTGTAACACCTTGACCTCAGTTACCTAGAGTCAATGCATTATTCCATAACATTGGAATGATACATGGAATCATGTCCCAAGAGACCATTCAGTTTTGTATCCTTAGAAGTAACAGATACATTCATAGTTTTACATTACATCATGAAATAAAAACATCAACAACATTTTTCCCCTTTTGAACACACAAATATCCATAGCCTATTCCTATAGTTCAACTATAAAATAATTATTCACATCCTGGAAAAAATAAAACATAGAGAGGGGTGATATCAGATGCTCAGTAAGGATAACAATAAAGTGTAAACATTTATAAATAAGAATAATCCTTTAAGGCAATGTATAAGACTAAAACAAAAGCCTTTTAAACTTAAAATTCATCATAATATGGCAATGATAGATCAAATAATTCTATTTACTTATTCACATGGATTTTATAATAGTTGATTAATCACATGTAATATCAATGGCCAGTTTCATAATGATGGAATGCATAATGCCAGACTTCATAACCACATAGTCAAGGCCTTGTGCCAAGACTACAAATAAGATTTTGTCAAGGCATTATTCCAAGACACTAGTTTGTCTCATGATACCTACTGATTCATCGAGGAGCTATAGCAGACTCCACCCGTCGCTTACTAAGTCTAATTATTTTCTCATATGAAAATATTTAAACATAACATAAACATTTGTATTAAAACTAGAATATGAAATGTCAATAATTTATCCATAAAACATGAATGGTTTAATAATAAAACATCAACAATAAAACATATCACAAAAAATTCAATACAATATGGAATATTTTTATCATAATGAATCAATTTCAAACAAGTGTAAAATCCATCAAAGGTTGTTGACATAGATGAAATAAAAACTATTTGAGAGAAATTTCTCTTTTTTTAAATCAATTAAATGTGAAATAATTATAAATGAAAACATTTATTTTGACAATATTCATATAATACTTTAAGGGGAACTTTGACTATGTTATAATGGTGGAAAATATCCACACCCACAGTATAAGTAAAAAAACATTTTTACCTTAATTTTGTTGAAAAGGCCAAAAAGTACCATGTTTGGAAAAAGAACGAAACAATTCATTAAAAACATATAAAGCCAAATAAGGGTATAAATGAACTTAACCCATAGTATAATAAATAGTAAAAATGTTTTGAAACACATTTTTAAGAAAAACCAGATTTGGATGGTAAGGAGGTTGCAGTAGATACTTACCTATTGACAATATCAGATAAGTAAAGTGATTATAGAATTAACCCTTACCTTATACTTTTCCTTCTTCAAGGGTACATTAAACTCCCATATAATAGTTAAATAGTTTTTATTAAATTACAAAAGAATCATATACAAAAATATGATATCATATACAAACTACTAATATTGCTCTGTTAATAATATTTTAGTAGTATCATCGTTTCAGGAGTTAACTGATTCGTTTTACTTTGTATTATTGGTTATGTAAGCCATGTTTATTATGGATAGGATGTATTTGATTCATATAAAGAATTATATTATGTTCATAAACATTATTTTTTATCATAAAATGAAAATTATTCATAAATTATTACTATGGGGAATGAATCTCATCACGTTCGTGGAGACGGTAATCCGTACGTATGCACGAGAGTCAATATCATTATATTGATGGTGAAATTTTATGTAATTGGATGGTATATCATATATAAATAATAATTAAAATTTTAAATTTATTATTTAAATCATTTATACTCATTATAATACCCATCCAAAATAATGATTTGTTTTAATAATAAACTACACCATGACGTGGAGACTGTAACTGTACGTACTCACATATGTTGATTTTATCATTTATTGGATGGATAGAATAAAGAATATGGTTTTATCATTTTTAAAATAACATAATAGTATGTATAAGGTACTTGAGTTATTATTTTGTTATGGAATCAAATATAGAGGAAGTGGAAGAAGAGAATATCTTGAATGAGGTTGGTGAAATTATTACCTCTTCTTCGGGTGTTTCTTTTTGAGTTGATCAAAAGGGCTCCATAGGTTGGATTTATGAAACATGTAAGGACTCTAGGTTGACGTGAGGGATGTTGGTAGGATATTTGGGCATTGTTTGGCTGAGAAAAATGTCTTTGGAGGTGTGAAATTAAGAGAAGGCTAAGTACCCTTTCCTAAGAGAAGTGAGGGTCACTTTAAGGAAATCTTGAAATATTATTTTATAATAAAAACTTTTCAGGTTCTAATGGAACTAAAATGATTTATTTGTAGGATAAGGTGGGTGTGGGTCGAAAACATCTCCACCAATATGTTTTAGATTGGTTTAGTTATAAACATTAACCTTATCTTTTAGATTTAACTCTTAGATAAATAGTTTGACATTACCAAGTCTCTTTGTATTTTTAAATTATATTGTTAATAAACGTACTATAAAAAGACAATAGAACCCCAAGCTGTTAATTATTAATATATATAATCATATTTGTGCCCTCTGATATAACCTTATATTATTAGTAATATTATATCAATTACGGACATATTATTTTTTTTAAAACTCAATTATGTCAATTTGGACACTATTTAGTATTTGGTTATTGTAAAAATCATAACAGAATGATTAATAAAAAAACTATTGAATCAACTATAACATGTAATATTAATATATAAAATTATTGTAATTCACCAAAGTCTATAATTACATTTATTTGGATATTTATAATATATATTATTTTAATCCTTCATTAATAATGTAATTACTACATCATCATTGTGTCATAAATAAATTAAATTATATAATTTCTAAAAACTATAAATAAAATATCATTATGTAGTAAATATTTTTATCTTTCTAATGAATATTTATAGTCTAATTTATATTGTGTGAAATCCTATATCAAAAATGTTTTAGTTATTTAACTTTGAATTTAACTCTTTTAACTCTTCTTTAAATAAAATAATAATAAATGTCCTTATCTAATACAAGTGGACCAAAGGGGATCATATTTTATTCCCAAAGTTGTTTATGGTCGAACTAAACAGATCCAATAGAATTAGGATATGTGTTAGGGTAATTATGATATCATTTTTACCCTTAATTACCCTATTTACTTTTAACCGTGGTAAATCAAAGTCAAAAGTTACTATTCACCCAAAATTATTTTAATCTTATTGAACAACATATTACATTCTTATATCAACCATTTCTCTCTGATTTTTGAAATTCAACTCACAGAAGCAGTAAAATTATGTTTTATACAAATTTTTAAATGCTCCAAGAAGGTGGGTAAAAGAAAGTAAAAAGTTCAATAAAATTTTATAGATCTAAACTTATTATAAAATGAATTCAATTAATTACATTGAACATTTATAGGTATTATGTATATATTTTTCCTAAAATAAATTAAAATAATATAACTAATTACTTAATTAAATAGTCGGTTTTAAACAGTGACACAATGTTTTCACTATTCAGCAAAAAATGAATATTTTTAGAAAAAACAAAAAATTCACCCTAAGCTAATTTTGATATTCTGAATCCAAAAATAAAGTCCATTTTGAACAATAAAATTTAAAAATTTCCAAAAGTGGGTATTACTATTCATAATAGCTACTTTGATTGGTTGCGGTGTGTTAAAACTCTAAGTTTTGTGCAATGCAAACAACTGCATTATTCAAAGGGAAACGTACCGTGGAAGCATGGGGGTTACACCTATCCACTATTTTGAAAATTTATGATTTTTTTGTTTAAATTGAGCAAAAAATTTGGGGATGGATCTAAAACTGTGTGGGCTATAACTCATCACAAGAAATAAAATCCCAGTTCTTCCATCTAGTGGCCCATCCAAACTGATATATCCATGGGACCAAATCACCCCGAATTCAAAATTTAGGTTCTATATTTTGACAATATATCCAAATACAGGTGTCCAATGGCCATCAATACTGATTTAGAGATAGTGAAGATGCCATCCAATAACTATTTTTTCTATGTCATGATACAACCATTTACTTGTAAAAAACAAATATAAATGTAGTATAACAAATATTTGGTTCCCAAAACCACTTCCCATTTTGGATATAAATGGGAACCATGGGAACCACATTTCCAAGTTAGACCAAGGGATTTATGTGATTCCCTTTTTTAGTTCCATAGCATTCCTCTCATCCCCTTTGAGGTTTTTGAGCACCCTATCCTCATAGGGAGAGATGGAATGAATAACAAGATCCACCAGTCTTTTCTTGTCCTCTCAATGTTGGGATAAACCATACATGTTCATTGTTAGGGAGCTACACATCTTTTAAAGGGACATTAAGAACTTGTACTAATACTGTATTGATGTATATTTTGTTTTAGAACATTTCATTTTGAATTATTTTACCTTTATTCAATTTTGAATTCCTTTTTGATTTAATAAAATGGAATACTCATTACTTTTATCTAATCAGTATGAATTTTTTAGTGCACTTGTTGTGTTGTTCATATTGGATAGAACAAAAATCATCTTCTTCCTCAGTTATTTGAGATTTTAATTTTATTTGGATGCTATTATACCAAGATTGAGATCTGGACATTGGTTATACGATTTTTATTTGAATGTTTTCCTCAATGTTCTATGATATAAAATCTTGGAAAGTAATCAGGATTATGATTAATTTTAACAAAATAATTACTTCAAAACCTCATTAGTCTCCAAGAAATATGAAATTTAAATGTGTATAGTAAACTCAAAAATACTATATTTCTCATATTGATCAAAATCCACTTGGGTTTTCAACTATTATACTCTTTAAATTAGGTTATTTTCATAAATATATCTTCAAAAACACCTCTCATTTAATAATATTTTTTTTTAAAAAGTCACATTATAACATCAAATGATCCTCGATAGATGACCTAGGGTCAAAACTATACTATGAATAGACCCTAAAAATATAATCAATTTGACATATCACGACAACACATTCAATTTGTAGGGATTCCAATAGAGAGGATGTGATACCTATTACCTGGTTGAGAATTATTCCAATAAAAAGTAATTCCTTTAAACTAGTTGTGATACATTACAATGAGAGGTGATTTTTGGGAATCAGTTTATTGTGATTCCAACTATGCGATTGTGTTTTGTGAGTAGGCTAGATAGAATTCATAAAAAGTGATGTATGAGTATTCATTAGTTGGTTGATGTTAAGACCCAATTACATGGGTGTCTAGGCTATCATCATAGGGGAGGATTTTTCATTGACTCTGAATATTCATTGTAATATTTTCATACACTACAAAAAATGGAAAAAGAATGTTTTTGTCAACTATGGGTGTGAATTCTAGTGTACCTTATGGTTTAATTAGTGTGTGTATACATTTTTCATGGATTTATTTTATCCAATACTTTCATAAAAATATATTTTGGTTGTTATTAAGAACAGTTTTTGTGGTGGAATAGTGAAGGATTTTCTCACAACCTACAAATGTACGCCTATATATATATTGACCTTATAGATGATGTGTAGATTACAGAAATGGGCTTATACATATGGCTCAGAAAGGGAGGATTGGAATGGTAATTGATATTGGTTCAAGGGGAGTCTAAGGATAGTGATAAGGCATCCTTAATTTTTTTTTTTATTGTTTACGATTTACCATTCACATAATATTTTTTGGGAAATTTAACTATACATTATACAAGTGTTTAATTTTATTATTGCATTATGTATTATTTTAATTATGGTATAAATTCCACATCAATTCAATGATACTATGATTATATACCTGATATAGTTATTTAAGTGATTTTTTAATTATTTAAATGATATTAAAAGTATAGTATCCCTATGTGGTATTATCAGTCACTCGTTTCTTGTGGAACCCACTAGCATAAAACGAGGCATAAGTAGACCATGTTTAGGTGGATGGTTAGGGATTAGACTAGAGTTGTTATAAAGTGTTATTTGGGATTTGTTTATTAGTTTTATGGTTTGGGACATGGTATATGGAAATATAATAAAAAAACATATTATGGGAGCTATATTTGTGCCAAGAGAACATATGTACAACTATAATCCCATTTTTTAGAGAGTTATGAATGTTTTTCTTTATTCTTACCATTTTTAACTACTTTTATAACATGTGTGATGTTTTGTTTGTATTTTTCATGGTTTTTCTTTTATACTAGGGTGGAAAAAGGTGTGTGTTCAAAGATTATACTTAGTTTGTAAGGTCACAAGAGAAGTGTATGCCTATGTGTGATTGAAGAATGCAGTCCAAAAGAAACAAAGAGGTTGTGTTATTTAAATCATCAATAATAAATTCTTATATTTTGTAATGAATATATTATTGATTGAAATTCACTCAAACAATTAATGAAAATTTCAATAGAATTATATTATTGAAATTCATATGGATGGGTGACTATTTTTTTAATAGTTGGTAATATTGGTAAGAGGATACCCAAAATGATGGGAACCCTAGAGGTGGTGTGTTATCATGAAATAAGTCATGAATTATATGATATGAAAGCATATTTGGAGCTTCGGGAGTTGGGCCATACATGGATATAAATCCTCTAATCATAATTGGGGAGTCTATAGATGATTATATATGGCTTATAATTTTAGTGTGTTGAGTGGGTTAACTGATGACAAGTGTGATTTTCCAATTTTTTTGGGATGAGCTATTATGTGTAAGGGTAACTCAATGAGAGCAGTTAGCATAGTCAAGGAGATAAATTTAGTGATATTAATCACGATTATATGGTTTATCTAGTGGTAGTGATACACAATCTATTTATAGATGAGTGTTTTTATATGCATGCTGATTGCCTAAATTATGCATGTGACTAAAATCATAAATGGTTACATATAAAGGATACAACTGACATACATGAGATGCATGAATTATTATTAATAATTATATTCTATTATCATTATTTATTTATTTATTTTTATTAATATTTTTTATATTTAAATTTTATTTACTAAGTTAATAAATAATTAACAAGTCTTAATGTAATTTTCAATATATATATATATATATATATTTCTAATTTCACTACCTATAATCAATTACATTCAAGTGTTCATTATTTTTTTCTTAAGATTGTAATGAATTATTTTATAAAAATAATAATATTTTTATGAAATTTAAATTACTTATAATTTTGTATGTGATATAAATTTTTTAATTTTTCTTATTTTTTATAAATTTACTAAATAGTTTCATTTATAAAATAAATAAATATTTTTTTTTCAAATTTAAATAAAATTTAAATAGAAATGTTTTATTTTACTTTATTTTTTTATAAAATAAATTTCTAAAACATTTTTAATTATTAACAATAAAGTAATAATTTATAATAAATTTTAATAATAATGTTATAAATTAATAACAAAAAATAAATATTTTAGAACTACATTTATGATAATTAATCCTATATTTTACTTATTATTTGTTTAGGTTATCCACTAATGGGGGATTTATCAAATAAAATTCTTTGAGAGGGATTGTCTAGAATTTTTTCCTTTGAGGTGGTTTGAGTTAGGGTCTATCCTCTAATCCTTTCGATTGAATGAGATGAGGCTAACCAGTGACCATTATTGGCGAATGATGTTGGTGATTAATGATTAAAAGTTTTTACATGTGATAACCAAGATTTGAGGTTTAGATATGAGAATGCATAATTTCTTGTTAAATATATTTGAGTGAAGATTCATATAGTAGGAGGTTATTTTAGTCTATGTTTCTTAAAACACTATTTAAAGGAAGAGATCATGGTCCATGATTATAACTTTTCTAGATTTCACAAACCATGGTTGTTGAAGGTGCATCATTAAAGTTTGTTTTGGAGAGGGTATATGTGAATAGTTGAGAATAGATCAGGATTTTACGGAGTAAGATAAAATCTAAAACCAATCCAAAGATATGGTTTTGTGTCCAAGAAGATATTTGAGATAATAAGGGACCCAAAAATGTTTTTGATTTTAAAGAGGGAGATTTTTTTTCAATGATGAGATTAAGTGGATATCATTGAATATATTTCTGTTGTATTTTATTTTCAACACATGAATAACATAAAAACTCATATGAAGTCAAATACTTCCAATGAGGTGATGGATATTTAGATGTTTTTGAAGTGTTCATATGATGATTAGAGTTGATGTGTGGTGTTTTGAACTGTTTAATATAACAGAAGGCAAAAACATATGTTAGTGAAACCAAAATATGTTGTAGTATTTTTATTTGGAATAAACGAGAGCAATAATGAACTAAATGGGTGTTATATAGGTATTTTTTTTAAATAAGTTTTTTAAAAAATACATTTTCAGTATTGGGATGAGGAATTCAACTATGGTTTTTGAGGACTAGTCATGGTTTCCAATGTATGAAGAAAAATGAGGAATTTAGTATTTCATGTTTTTGTGATATTGATCATGGTTTGAGGATAAAATGATCATAGATTGATTATTGAGTTATGAAAAATAGTGAATATTCATGGATTTTAGCTAGGGAAAATGGTAAAGGCATCACATCATGGTTCCAGCATCATGGATATGGTTAGGTGGTGAAATTATCATAGTTCATCAAATCATGGGTAAGTGGTCATCATAGTTTTATTATGATTAAAAAATAGATAATAATAAACCACAATTTATTTAGAGTATCTTTGGTTTAGAGGATTTCCAAACTAGTTTTGAGCTGTTAAGTCAGTATTACATCATGATTTGACCTCACCATTGTGTGGTATGTCTAAAATCCAGAGTCAAATTTTTTTTTTTGCTTTTACTTTTTGGTTGGATCATCGTCTATTATTAATCGATACATTTTATATCAAAACCATATCATGGGTAACTTATAATGGCCCACGTGTATCACTATTAGATATTACATCTTTTTAGATGGATATTCATTACATTACAAAAACATTCACCTTAAGATTATAAATGAATAATCCCTTCCAAATCATGAAAACATAAAAAAAGGTTTATAAGAGTCCTATATCACCTCCCACTAAGTTCCTAATAACTATAAACCTTATTATAAATATCAAATGTAATACCTATCATTATATATTGGGGAAAAGACATATAAGAAAAGGTGAAATTAGATGCTCAGTAAGGGTAAAAAAGTGAAATATGTAAAAATAACATAATAATAATGGTATGAGAACACGATCATAACATAAGAAAATCACACCCGACATATCAAAGATTAAAATATAAATTCATGGAATAAATATTAGTATTTCATAAGTCAGGTATCATAAAGAAATAAAAAAACACGAGTCATGAGATCATAACATTGATATAACACATGGAATTATGGAATACAAATAAGCATAGAAAGTAATTTCTATAGTATTAAAGGATCCTTGTGAAGGATATTATATTGGAATAGATACAATCCCAAAACCATCATATTAGTCAAGGTTCACTCCCAAGACAATCGTAGTGAAAAAATTCCCTTACTTAACTAGGTTCAATCCCTATTTTAGTCATGATCATCTCATTAGATATCAATCATTACACAATTAATTATAGTGAGCTATAGGACCCTACCATCACATAATAAAAATTATACATACGTGTTCTAAAAGACTATAAAACATTCATCAAATTAGAACGAATGAAATGAAATGGTTTTTATAAACATTTCAGTATATAATAACCTATGTAAAATAAAATGGTTTTATAATCATTTCATCATTTCATCATATCATAACCCATAGAAAAGAATGTGGGTTTCAAAATAATTTTATTATGGTATAACTATTGTAAGATAAATTGTTTTCATAAATATCTTTTCATCCTAAACATAATCCATCCCGAGAGAGAATAATAATGGTATCCTAGGGTCTTATCCCTATTAAAGTATAAGTAAGATCAAATTATTTCAAATTATATTGAAAAAGTTTATTAAAGATGAATCAGAATAATTATTGAGAAAAATTACCTCGTCACCAAGAAAATCACTTTTTTAACTGAAAATCCATAAAAAAATTAAAATCATTTTCTTTGATAATATCATTTGAAACATATAATGGAAAAATTTGAAATACTATGTTCTAATGACTGTAATATCCTAATTTTAATAAAGATAATAAAAAACCTATTATTGAAAATTTATAAGTCTCTTATGTGAAAAAATATTTATCTGTGAAAATAACATAATAAATATGTTAAAGGATTTATATACGATTAAAATCCCAATTAAATATTTGTAATATTCAATATAATTTTTTCAGAATCGGATGATATAATTGGTGTGACATTCTGGGTCTATAATGACTTGGTGAATGTGGAATAAAATTATTACATATATTATATTAATAACTTAAAAGTTATTCAAAATAATTGAATAATCACAATTTTTTTTTGAGAAATCTGAGGCCACTATTATGTCTGGGACACAATGTTTACCCTAGAGAGGAATAAAATTTGTATGTTTCAAACATTTGGATTCCTCACTCATGAAAATAATTTATTTAATATTTTTTGTTTTATTATTCTCAAAATAATTTAATATCTCTCAAATGGTGTGTCACATGACAAATATTAAACCACCGATAGGTCTGAGATGTTGTGTTTACCCTGGCCGGGGTATAATATTTGTAAGCATCAGGCGTTTGGACGTCTTGTTCACAAAAAAACTATTTATTTTTAATTAATTATTTAATCGATATTTTAAATAATAAATTATTAATATATCCCAAATGGTGTGTCGGATGAGAAATCTGAAACCACCATATAGTCTAGAATATCGGATTTACCATAGTTACGGTATTCCTATTTTACACAACAGACATTTGGTTAGGTGACCAAATTAAATTAATTTATTTGATAATTATATTAAATAAATAAATAATTTATTTAATTAAAATTATAAACATGGTTCATTTATCTTTAAAACGTGAAATCCACCATTAATTCCCACGGGTTAATTTTAAAGCTTCAAATTAGACTATTTTTGACTAATTAAAAATATAAAATTCCTTAAATGAGAGAAATAATTGACCTTTCATTGATTGGTTTAGTGTTTAAAAGATTAAAAATAGGATTAATTTTTTTTTTCAATTTTGAAAACCCTTTAAGTGTTTTGGGAATTAAAAATACTTGGATTATCCTCTATATTTTTCCAAAAATGAGTCTGAGACACCTCCTCCCATGATTATTGAAGTTATCAATCCCATCTCTCAATTCCAATTTCCAAGAACAAGCTATAGACATCTAATTATCTGGTTGGAGAACTACATGGATGAATAATAACCATGTTTTTTATTTCATCCAAAATTTTCCCATTGATAACTTCTTCATTATTGATCAGATTGACGCTCCATTAGTGACGTTGGATTCATATCGATGAGTAGAACATAAATCATATTTTTTTATTTGAAGGAACCATTGTATTTTTCAAAAAATCTTTTTAAATTTTAATTTGATATTTTATAATAAATTATTAAAGGATAGTCGTAGAGATTTTTTGGGTGATAATTTATAAAATTTTCATATGATAATTTCCATTAATTAATAAATGAAAATTTAAAAGTTTTACAAAAATAATTATAGAATAATTATTAATGAATAATTGAATCAAATTATCATGGTATAATATGTATAAAAAATAACAATTACAAGATAAATGCATAATGAAAATTTGTATGGAATAATTATTATAATAAAATTATTCTAATTTATATAAGGATAATTATATGGTAATTATCACTTGAAAAAGACATTCAAAATTATAAAGGGACAATTATTTGGATTATCAAAGGATAATTATTAAAATTATTAATTGATGCCTGCTTGATCATTACAAGATAATATTTATAATAAAAATTTTCAAGGGATAATTTACAAGTAGAAATAAATATTAAAAGATAAATTATAAAAAAAAATATCAAAATATAATTATCAAGGATAATTTATAAAATATTAGAAAAATATAGTAATAAAGCACAATTTATATGATGTTAACAAGAAATAATTTTAAAAGGATAATTTGTGATAAATTACAAAAAGATAATTAATTTTATAGAGATAATTGTATGTTAATTAATTGGCCTAAAACAAAAATTTAGAAATTATCAAGGAGAGAGAAACCATCATCGCATGTGATATTTTATTTACTTTTGAAATAAAATATCTATTTTTTTATTCTAGGAATCGTTGAATAACATCGATATTTTATGTGTTGATGACTATGATAATAAGGCCTCAAGGAGGTGTTTCGAACCACACATGGTGTTTCTTATCCTTTCCCTTGGACTCAATGAATTTCGAGGTAGGATGTTCCTTACCTTTTTGGGCTCACTGACACATGTCCCAATTAATATTTTAATGCATAGAAACTTTTTGTTGACCATGCTAGATTATGATCACATGTGGGTGAATGCATGTATCCCTAAAAACATTATGTTATGCTTGATTCCATGGGTAATTAATTTCTTGTTATCCTTAATTTTTGTTAATCACATTTTTTGTGTGTGCTACTTTACTTACGATGACATGTTATGCTTGTTCGTGCATGCTACCATGCTATATATGATTTGTTGTATTTTTCATGGAACCAAATCTAGGTGGACCATTGTGGAATGTTATCCCTTTGAGAGGGAGTGAACATGTCTTGTGAAAATGACAACGGGGGACCCATGTATAGGAAAGGGATATGACAATGTCTCAGGATGTCTTGTGATGCACTCAACGACTATTGGGTGCTTACTAACTCTTAATCCATAGAATTCATTAAATGAAGTAGGGATATTAATTATCTCTCAATCCATAGTTTGTTACTAAAAAAGGGATATTGAATAGCTATCTGTCCCTATTATATGATTCGATGACTAAGGGATTCTGATTAACTCTCAATCCCTACTCTTTTACTCGATGAATATGGAATGCTGATTAGCACTCAATCACTTATATATACATAGAAGAAAATGTTCTTGATGATCATTAATTTTGAGTTGCATGATAAAATGACACTGAGAATCATAATTCATTTTTCTCAGGGATAATCATTGATTCAACTAAAAGATTGACCATCCATCCAACATTGAGCCGAAGAAGGTATGACTATAGGTTGTGGATGCTTAGTTAGTGAATTTCCACTCAGTTTTTATTGTTTTATATTATTATTTCAAATTATGTTATTATGTAATACACTTGTATACTTGAGAACACCAGGATAAGGTTGAACTTTTGGGGTCCTACTGAGTCTTTGACTCACACCCCACTTGGAAATTTCAATGTATTTGTATATTAAAAGAGGGATCTATAAATGGGAAAGATCCCTATGGTGGGTAGTTTAGAAGAGGAGTATGGATATAGTAGTAGACAAAAACAGGCTTTACAGGATCCCCTATTTATTTATTTACTCTATCAAATTTATTTTCTTTGGACATTATTTCCCCATAGAGGATCTATTTTATTTTTATTACATGTATATCATCTTTACTTGTCTTCATGTTTACTATGACTATTTATTAAAATAAATATTGTTAATTACTAATCATATAACATGATATTAAGGTCATAGTCTCCTCAATGGTAGACTGAGACCCTCTCTTCTAGTTATAAGCCACTTTCATAAGAGGATACCCACTTGAGGTCATGACACATTCCATCTTGGACCCAGTGATTTGGGTCGGGATGTTACAAAAATGATATCAGAGGATCATGACTCACTAACGCATTCTTATCTTGTCTTTATTTGGGATAGAGTAAACTAGAGTTAGAATGGTTGGGACTCGGGATGGGGAACTATGTTAGTGCACGGCCAACACTTTATATTGGACCTCTGAGTTTCCATAATGTGTGGAACTTATGGTTTGTTATTACTATTGATTAATATCTCCTCAAGTGATTCACTTTATATTGATATGCGATTTATGAGATTTTACATATATCCAGGTATCATGAATAGGAATGTAGGTTCAGAATCCATTTATATACATATTATTGTTCTTTATAGAAACTCATCAACGAAATGACATGATTTTCACTAGATGTTCAGGATAGTTTATATTGTGTGATATATTTGTGTAACCATGTTGCATGATATATCTCTTTTTAATTAATTTTTTGAATATATCATACTGTTGTGTTAGTACATATATGAAAAATATGACTAAAATGTAGAGAAGGAGACAAGGTTTAGTGCTAGGAGGGTTATACCATGGGATGATGTTAGACTCTTAGGAAAACCTAGCGTGATAACATGAACTACTTAGAGATTATTATAATGAAATTTTTTATTTTATAAATTGTTTACTCTATGTATTAAATTATTTCATCTTTAAATAGTTTAGGGAACCATTAAATACATAGTTAAAAATACTTTTACAAAGGAAGAGGTTTCAGCATTACCATTTGATGTGTAAGAGAATGCATTTGGGCCTTGTCTTGCACTTTCTTGGTGGTATATGAAGCATGGTCGATTTGACCAGAAGTGTCCCACTTCATGTATATCCTTGGAAAAGGAGTTTCAAACTGCTGTCAAATATTCCATGATGTTCAACTCTATATGTATTCACCTTCAATAGAATCATAGTATCTCTAGGTTCTAAATAATTAGTTATGATATTTTTGGGATTCTTTGACCTAGTTGATACTTTGAAGATCTGACATGTTACGATGGGTTTGAGATCATGTCAAGGGCACATAATTTTTAATACGAATATCATATGGTGAAAACTAAGATGAAGGCACTCAAGGATGAAATGGATGTCTTGGAAGGGATTAAAAAGGTCATGTACTTCACCTTCAGTTCACCTATTTTGTTTTCCAAGAAGGAAAATAGTAATCATCAACTGTACATTGATTACTGAAAGATGAATCAGGTGACGATCAAGAACCAATGTTTTATTCTAAGGATTTATAATCTTTTTAATTATATATAGAGATACTTATGGTTCTCTAAGATCAATATTCGACTAAAATATCACTAGTTTCAAGTTAGAGAAGAGGAAATTCTGATGATGATGTTTTGGATAAGGAATAGAATTTAAGAGTACTTTGTGATGTTGTTAGGACTGAAGAATGCACTTGGTGTGTTCATGGAACTCTTAAACACGATCTTCCATTCACACTTATATTCATTAAACATTATGTTTGATGGTGATATCTTCATCTACTTGCTCACACCAGAGCGTATTTTTGGGAACCTTGGGATAAAAATTTGTATGCTTCGAGCACACAAGATTTATTCTAAACTATTGAAATGTGACTTTTGGTTTAATGAGGTGAATTTATTAAGACATGTGGTGTTTGACACCAATATATGAGTAAACCGAGAGAAAGATGACAAAGTAAAATCTTGGAAACATCCCTAAATTTTTTTTCAGGTTAAGATATTTCTATGATTAGTATGATATTAACATTAGTTTATTCAAGAATTCTCCCAACTATCAGCACCCATCAAATCACTGAGAAAGAAGGGAAAACAATTATTGTGCACAAACCAAGGTGAAGAGGCTTTTATTGGGGTAAAAAGATGTTTATAACATATCAAGTACAAACACACCCTATTATTTCTATTGGTTATGTAGTGTACTATGATTCCTCAGGCATAGGTTTGGGAGTGGTGACGATGCAAAGAGAGCAGGTAGTACCCGATGGGCCTCGACTTCTATAAACCAATGAGAATAGATTTCATATACATAACTTGGATATATCATCCATGGTCTGAACTATAATGAGTTCATGAAAATATCTTTTTTGTTATAGATTTGTAGTTATTACGAAAAAAATAGCCTTCACTCTATCTTCACTAAAGGGGAGCTGAAATTGAGACAGAGGCACAATGTTGAGAATTTTTTTTACATCTACAGAAATCCCTAGGGGGACTTATCTGTGACTGAGCAAGTGGTACCATCCTCAAACCAATAGACAGTCTGATATGACATTACACATATTGGAAGATATGCTTCACGATTGTGTGATATACCTTGGAGAAGTATGGGATGATCACCTATAATTTATTTTTTTTAATAAAATAATATTTATTATGAATTTATTTAGATGGAACCTTATGAGGCTCTTTATTGGAGGTAATTTCACTCACTGTATTGTTGGAATGGGGTGGGTGAGGCTGTATTTGTTGTCCTAGTATTGTTCATGATACTTCTAAGAGAGTGCATGTGATTTTGAACCAATGAGAGCAAACATATATCTTAAGTATACCATAAAAGAAGACCCTTGGAGTTCACTTTGGGTGAATAGGGGTTTTTGTAAGGACTCACTGGTTAGGGAATAATAATCTGGGGAAGCATGATAAACTAGAACCATGTTTTATTGGACCCTTTTAAGAAACTGACCAGATTAGGGTAGTGAAATATTGTTTGGACCTCCCTTCTTGCTATTGAGGTACAAATGATGTCCTTTTTGTATCACTGATTCAGAGGTACATACCCATCCCTAAGCCTTATTAATTGTGAGGAAGTTGTGATGGAAAATATTTCATTTTATGAGGAGCACCCATTGTGGATTATAAATCGTAGCGAGAAGGTTTTTCTGAGGAAATATGATACGACTAGACCTGATTTGGTGGCAGCATGTAAGGATATTTGAAGAAACATGGGAATATGAGTTTAATAATTGAGATTAATGGATCGAGTTTTTTGATTAGGACCACTAGAAGTACATATCAAGGATTATAAGTCAGTATAGGTTGGAGGGGGAATTGGAATATCTTCATTTTTATAAAGATAATACAAACCTTCAGGTTTACAAATTTTAATTTTTTATGTGAAAAAATTATTTATCAGTGAAAATAACTTAATAAATGTGTAAAAGTCTTCAAGGAGTAAAAGCCTAGTTAGCTCATTGGAATATTCAATCAAATATTTTTTAAGTGTCCAAAACTAAGTTTACATGATATCCCGAGGCCCGTAAAGAATTGGATAAGATAGAATAAAATTATTAAATATATTATATTAATCCCAAAAAATTTATTCAAAATAATTTAATAACTCTAAATAAAATACATTGTATATGAAATTTGAGACCACAATTTCGATCAAGATGTAGTGTTTACCCTTTAACAGTTTATAACATTTTTAAGTGTCAGTCATTTGGATGCCTCACTTGTTAAAATTATTTTTTTAAGAATTTTTATTATATTATTTTTTAAAATAATTTAATATCTCCAAAATAGTGTGTATAATGATAAATTTGAAACCACTATTAGGTAAGGGAAATAGTATCTACCATAGGCTAGGTAAAATATTTATAATAATTAGATGTTTAGAATGCTCACACATGAAAAATACACTTTCATATTTAGTTATTTATTTAATCTATTTTTTAAATAATATATAATTAATATCTCCCAAATGGTGAGTCATAGGAGAAATAGTATATAACTATTTGGTCTCGAACATGGGGTTTTCCATAGGTAAGGTATAAATTTTATAGCCAATGAGATTTTGGATAGGTATCCAAAAATTGAATTAATTTATTTGATAATTATATGAAATATTTTATTTATTTAATTAATTAAAACTATAAACAATGTCCAATCATCTTTCTCATGCGACATCCACCATTAATGGCCATATGTTGTTTTCAATTTTTCAAATTAGACTATTTTTTGAACGATTAAAAACTAAAAGTTCCTTAAATGATAGAACCACAATGATTGGTTAAATTTACAATGGAATGAAATGGAAGATTATATTTTTTTGAATTTTGAAAACCCTATATGCATTTTGGGAATTATAAATACCTATTAGAACTACATTAATTTGCTAAAAATGATTTTGAGAAACCTACTTCTAGGATTATTGATGAAATCAATCCCATAATTAGGTTCTTGTTTCCAAGAACTGGCTTGCGACATACATTCAATTATCCAGGTGTGCCATTGTATGGAAGAAAAACTAACATTGTTCTTTAATTTCATCCAAAATTACCTCTTTGATAACCTTTTCATTATCGATTAGTTAAACATGTCTTTATCATTGGTATATTCATATCAATGTGAAGAACCTAAATCATATTTCATTTGAAGGCATCGTGGTATTTTTTTATCTTATTTTTACATTTTAATTAGACCTTTTAAAATAAATTATCAAAGGATAATCACAAATATATATCTTCAGATAATTTATGAAACTATAAAATATTATTGAAAATAAATATAAAAAAACGAATAATGAATAATTTTATCAATTTATAATGGAATAATATTTGGAAGAAAATTATCATGAGATAATTTTTAAATGGTAATTTGTAATGAATAATTTTTAAAATATAATTATAAAAATGATCTAAGGATAATTATTTGTTAATTATCATCTGATAATCAATTGAAATTATCATTGGATATTTACATGTATTATAAAAGTATAATTATTAAAATTATGAATATATAGCTGCTAGATTATCAAAATAATATATATAGATAAACAACTATGAAGAGATAATTTATTTTTAGAAATAATTATCAAATGATAATTTATAAAAAAAATAATAACAAGATAATTATAAATGATAATTTATAATAAATTCTCAAAAAATTATTAATAAATAATTTTCAAAAGATAATTATAATGAATAATTTAAGATTAATTATCAAGAAATAATTATAAAAGGATAATTTGTGTTAAATTTCCAAAAGAGAATTTTCTTTATGGAGAAAATTCAATGCACATGAATTGGGCTAAAAAGATAATTTAGAAATTATCAAGGAGAGAGAACATATCATCGCATGTGATATTTTAATTATTTTTGAAATAAAATATCTGGTTTTTTATTCTAAGAATCCTTGATAAACATTGAGATCCAGCACTTCGATGATCATGAAAATAAGGTCATGGGGAGGTGTATCAAACCACACAGGGTGTGGTTTATCCTTTCCTTTAACATCAATAATTTTTGAGGTAGGAAGTTCCTTACCTTTTTGGGCTCGTTGACACATGTTGTCCTTAATATGTTTTTGCGAAGACATATTTTGTTGACCATTAATGATTCTGATCACATGTGTGTTTATGTGTAGCCATGAAAACCTTATGTTAAAATTCATTCAATGAGTACTTAGTAGCTTGTTATTAATGTTTGGTGTTAATCACATGTGTTGTGATTTATAACTTGCTTATGATGATATGTTATTCATTATCTTGTAACCTAACATGCTATGTATGATTTGTGGTATTGTTCATGGAACCAAAAATAGGTAGAATGTTGTGACATTTTTTCCATTGGAGGGTTAGTTCACACATGACTGGCTACAATAACAATGAGGGATCCAAGAATAGGTTAGGGATACAGTGATGTCTCGGGATACTGTGTGATTCACTCGATGAATAAGGGATGTTGACTAAATCTCGATGCCCATTATGAATTCAATGAATAGGGGATGTTGATTATCACTTGATACCTAATATGTTACTTAAAAACAAAGGGGTGTTTCCTAGATCTCGGTACATAGTATATTATTCAATAACTAAGGGAATCTAATTATCTCTCGATCCCAATTATTTCACTCAATGATTAAGGGATATTGATTATCTCTCAATCCCTTGTATATACAAAGAGCATAATATTCTTAACTAGCATTAATTTTGAGGTGAGAAATCAAACAATGAGGAGATGTATGATTCATTAGCCTCATGGATAATACTTGATTCATCCGAAACCATGATTATCTATCTGGTATAGAGCCGAAGTATGTATTTTTGGGGATTGTGGCAACATGGTTAGCACATGACTGCTCAGTTTTGATTGTGTGTTATTATTATTAAGAAATATTTTTCTAGGAATACACTAGTATACTTGATCACCCAGATTAAATAAGTATTGGTGGTGTTACTGAGTCTTTTAATCACGCCATATTTGAGAATTTTTATGTCCTTTTAGATTTCTTGAGGGATCTAGAAAAGGGAAAGGTCCCTATGGTGGATATCTGTGTAGAGGAGCATGGATCTAGTGGAAGAATATTATGGAATCTAGAGGATCCAATGTTTATTTATTTACATTATATGATTTATTTAACTTGGACATTCGTTCCACTTACGTGACCTACATTATTTTTATTACATGTCTGTCATCTTTACTTTTACACATGCTTAATATGATTATTTATTATGATGTTTATTGTTTGTTATTGATCCTATGACATGATATTTAGGGTATAATATCATCACTAATAGGCTCAGACCTAACCACTAGTCGAAATACACTTACATACATGGATACACACATGTGGTCATATTGAATTGTAGCTTAGACATGGTAATTCAGGATGAGATGTTGCAACAATGGTTGAAATTCTCTTCATTCCACACATGTAAAATAATTATTCATATCAAATTTTCTGTAAAATTCTAATAGGATTTGTTTGAAAAAAGAAAAGAATATGTATTTTAAAATATTTTTTAAAATGTAAAGCATCAGATAAAATTTCATCATTAAATTTTTTGATATTGTTAAATTATTATTGGAAATAATTTTTGGAAAACATTTTTTGAAAAACAAGATATATAAGAGAACATAGTTTTCAGCCAAATAGTGAAATAAATTAAATTTTTCATAAAATAATTATTTTGAACTCTAAAGTATATAAAGAGAGTAAGGTGAATGGAAAAAATATTCACTTGAAATAATCACAGGAGAATATAATTCATGAGTTTTTTTATATACAAATATAATATTTCATTATCAGAAGCATAATCATAAACAATCTTGATAAATGATGATACTATATCATAAAAGCATTACAACGTAGGTAACATTGAATCATAATCCCCAATAAAGGATAACATTAACTAAAACAAAAAATATCACAATAATAAATAATTTTAGGATATTACATATCAATGGTGTTGTATATACACTCATAAAATAAGATAGGGGCATAAAACACTATATATCTCAAAGAAGAAAATTTTACAAAAAATACCTTACCATAGGTCTTCACTTCCTTCATACATGCTGGAACAACATATAAAAAATATATGTTTATTATACATGTATTTTAAAACTATAATAATATTTATCATGTCATATAGGATTTATTTATGACTTTTTATCACCTTTTTATATATAATTTCTGATTTAAAAAAATTAAGGTAATAACTTCATTATTTTTTGTGTATATTTTAGTTTGATATTTTTAATATATTTACATTATCAAGTTTATATCATATTAGTAATTTTCAACATGATATAAATATCATATAAATTCATTATATGTTTATTTAGGGTAATCTATTAAGTTAAGATACAGAAAATGATTTACACCGTTCATTGAAATGGAAAGCCTTAAGATTAAATGAATACTATTCCCATTTTCTAGATAGATGGAATGAAAGTATGGTTAATAATATATCACCATTATGTATTTATTAATATTTAATATATATATCACATATATCCATTAAATTTATCATTATTACCTTCCATCTATAGAATTTGTGAAAAATGAATCACATCACATTGTGAGGTGAGAGTTCACTGTACACAAGAGGGGCCTTATCATATCCCAATCGTTTGTTAAGTATGAAGGAATATGTAATATAATTTTTAAATAATAGTAATAATATCATAAATATAATTTATAAATAATAAATGCATTATTATATCATGTCATGATAGATAGTGATGGAAAATGAAGAACATCGGTTTGCGAGGCAGTAATTTGTCGTACACATGATCGATGGTTTTATTTCCCATTTTGTAAATGTGGAGGTGAATAAAGGATATTAAATTAACATAATAATAACAAATTATATTAGAGATAATTATTTTATTATATCATCGTATTGGAAAAATATTTTAAGGAGGTGGATGATGAAATAAAACTAAAAATAATGTTTTAGAATTTTACCACTAATTTAATGAGAATCTTTAGAATTATACATAATTCCTTATTAATAGAGATTAAATATAAAAATATGGTCTCTTGGATTATGGTATGGAATTATAGAATTTAATTGTATTTTAATTTTTCAAATAAGTGTATTTTTGAAGTGTTAAGAAGAGAGGATTGAGGGTTTCCATTTATAAGTGTGGGGGAGGACACACATGAAATTTTTAAAATAAACAAATAGTAACCATGGTTTCAAATAGAAAAAATATTTATAATGGGTAATTGTATAATAATATATGTGATAAGGTAGAAATATGTCCATAAAATGCGTATAATACAATTTTATAAGTCTTTTACCCTTATCTTTTAGTTTAACCCCAAATAGACCCATTTCAACCTTAACCACAGTAATTATTATTTTTTTCTATTTTTACCTTTCATTAAGGTAAAAAATTATCATTAAATTATTATATAAAAGTAATTATAATAATTATTTTTTTTCCAATTTTTTAAATTGAAATGAAATTAAGTTTTAGAATTGAATTTAAAATTGAACATGCAGACACAACAAAAATGTGGTCTTTTAAAGGGAAAAGATTAAAAAACATTTACATAAAAATTAAATATAAAATTAATTTAAATAAAATATATTATATTGAGTATAGTATTATTTAAATAATTTTTCTTTATGAACCATTTAATAATAAAAATCATGCACATAAATCTTTCATAAGAAAATATAGATTTCAACAAAAACAAGTATTTTTCATTATTGATCAAATAATTAATCTTTTCCACAATATCCCAAAATTTCACCATAAGAAAAATTTTCCATTTTGATTAGAAAATGTTGTTTATTTTTAATGAAAAATTATTTAATGTTTCAAAATTGAATATTTTATTTGTGTACAAAAAATCAATAAAAGAATTTTTTTGATAACATAGTTTTTTCAAACCATACAAATAATTCACAATAATCACTTACTATTTTATCCATCTGTTTTATTCATATAAAAAAATTATAATTAATATTTAAAATTTTCCTATTTTTATACATACCATAATTTTTAAAGGTATGATCATAAAGCCATATTAAATAGTAATATATATATATAATATACTAGCATTTTTTGAACTTGATGTTCTTTGTAACACAAGATATCAAAATAATTAAATTCATTTGAGAAACATATTTAATGAATTCTTTGGGTGTTACATTCTAACCCTCTTAAAATGAATTTCTCCCTTGTAATTAATCACTATAATATAAAAAAATAAATATAATTCTACCTCATTACGTTCTCAAGTTCCCTCATAGTTACATTAAGTTGTTAGTTTCACCACAAAAACATTGACTGAGTGAGTGGTCTTGTTTCATATAAATTTATGTCTACCATTAATATTTTCTAGTAGTTTTCTAATATAAGAAATTTCTTTCTCTAGTTGTACTAATTTTGAGTTCAATACATGTGAAAGGATATGTATGTTCATCTTCAAGAGAGATACGCGAACACATCTTGAACATTAGTGATGTTTTGTTGAAGTGACAACTGATAGGATACTGTCTTGATATGATCAAAAATTTCAAAGGGTCCGTTATACATAGGTAGTAGTTTTACCTTCTTTATAAATCACATTACCTTATTCCATGTAGTTATTCTTTGAAACACCTTGTCAGTGACATCAAATTCTAGATCACATTGATGATTATTAACAGAAACTTTATATCAAATTAATGCTACCCTTATGTATTATTTAATGGAAATAAAATTCTCTTCCATTTTTTTAGATATCTCAGGTTCTAATTTATTTATTTCACCAACATCATTCCAACTCATTTGATCTCTACAATTATTTTTATACATGGCTTTATAAGGATCCATATGAATACACATGTGAATGATTTTTTTTGTATAAAAAGTCAACTAGATGAAGGGGTTTCTCAAAAAACCTTTTAAATACATATAAAAATATAAAAATATATCATATACTTGTTGAATTGTTCTCTTAGAATGACGGTGTTTATGTGGCTGATATGCAATGCTGAAACTATACTATATATGAAGATCTTGATAATGGATTCCCTAGAACGTCAATGAAAACCTTGAATCCTGATTATACACAATATAATGTGGTAATTTATGAAACCATACCACTTCTATAATTTGTATCCTAGTAGGATTATCCAAGGATAAATATTATAGGATTACGATGAAGTGTGATGACTTTATATGGTGATCAACAACAAAATGTATAACATTATGAAATTTCGACCTTTTTGGGATTCTGATGATTAAATCAATGGTGATTTTTCTCTATTTACATTCTGGAAAAGGAAATAGATGTAGAATATCCTTATAATTTTGAATCCTAGAATTAACTATTTTACATACCAATAATCAAGATAAAAACTCTCTAATAACATTCTTTATGCCATCTCACCCAAAAAAATATTTCAAATATCTTTACATCTTTACACTTCTAGGATGAATTGATTAATAAGAATAATGAGCCTCAACTAACAAGCCATTATTCAAATTTGGTATGGGAGGAACACATTCATTTTTCATGAAACTTATTATTTCCTCACAAACAAGGTTATAATATAGAACATGTATCACCTTATTCTATAGCTCTATATCATCCTTCTATGCCAATTCAATCATAACATGAAAATATGGTTGAAAATTCTATTTATAAAGATATAATTTCTTCAATTCCATTGAGATTTATAGATCTATCCACTAAAAATCAAAAAATATTTGATCTTTTGTGATCCTCATCATGGATATGATAGTGTGATAGTTTTTACTGGAATCATAGACTACATTAATTGGTTTTCCAAGGTGGAAATGTATTTAGTAGTCATAATTTTGACCATCTCTAACCATTTACTTTCGAACATGGTCAACTCCTTCAGTTTTATTTTTTGATCAATATATATATCACACTTTCCTTGTAAATATAATTCGTGAATATTTTTAATGAATAAATTACTATAGTTAACTCTATATCCTGAGTTGTGTAATTTTTCTCATGAAACTTCAATTTTTTATGTGTCATAAGCTATTATCGTGATATTATTGCATAAGAAGACATCCCAATCCTTTCTTGGATGCATCAATAAAGACTAAAAAACCTTATCCATAATAGGGTAATGTATGTGCATGTGTATTATATAATATTCTCTTTATTTACTTGAAATTTTTATTACATTAATCATTCAAAATAACATCGCTACCTTCAAAATTTTGCTTGGTGAGTGGGGTAGATAGTTGTGAAAAATTAGTCATAAACTATCTATAATAACCTGATAAACCTAGAAAACTTTGGATATCAATCATTATGGTTTGTCTTGGAAAAAATAAATAACCTCTATCTTTAATGGATCCACTAATATAAACTCTCTTGAGATTATATTATCAAAAAATTGAACATTTTTTCTCCAAACTTCACACTTTTTAATTTTTTATTCATCTTATCCTTTCTCACGGTCTTTAGTACAATTATCAAGTGATCTTCACGTTATTACTTTCCCTTTTAATATATAATAATATCATTTATATGGATTACTAGAAACTAATCAAGGTAATATCTAATAACTATATTCATTCAACCAATGATGATATAGGGTGAGTTAGTATGACCAAGTGTCATAAATATATTCTTATAGTGATAATACATTATATGAAATGTGGTATTGGGTATATTCTCTTTATTGACTTGCAGTTGATGATATCAAAAATAAAGACCATTTTTTTGATATATTTTTCTCCAAATAGATGTTCAAAAAATTCATCAATTTAGGTTAGAGGATAGTTGTTTTTGATTGTGATCTTGTTGAAACACTGATTTTCAATGAAATGTTTCATCTATACCTATTTATTTTTTATCAAAGAGAAGGGTTATACCTATGTAAATACACTTGGATGTATTAATCCCTTGTAAATATTCTCTTAAAGTTTCTTTTTTAGTTTCCAAAACTCAATTGGGGAAATTCTATAAAAAGTATTTGAAAAAGGCGTGACACCATGTATGAGTTACATTGAAAATTAAACTTCACAGTTCTGTGGAAGAATGAACAACTCTTTCTAAAAGGCATAAAAAAATCATAAAAATAGGCATATCATCGATTTTGAGTTTATCCCCAACCATCTGAGACAAATTCCCCTTTTGAATGGGAATAAAAATCTATACAATGCATGTGATTTCCATATGAAGTTCACATTTTTCATCAAACTAATAAATGATCACAGGTTGGTTTGCAATATCAAATATGAATTCTTTTCCTTGAAAATTGATGGGAGATTTATGTAGAGAAATCCAATACATTCTTAAGATAACATAAAATTCAGTAAGAGGAAGAATGAAACGATTTACATAAAGAACATCCCCACAAACATATACCAAAGTGTAATCATATACATGAGATGAGATTATCATAAAATTAGGTTTTTTCACTACTAATTATATATATAACCATGTAGGGGAATCTTTATAGCCTTTGAAATTTCATTAGAATAATATAATGTGTATATCTAGATTCAAAAAAGATATTATATTTTCTTGAGTGGATAGTTAGTGTATAATTCACCACATTGTTATCTCACCCTCCATCAAAAATAGAAATCTCATGAGATTTTAGCTTATCCTTTGACATAAGAGGTTAATGACTTTGATCATCATCATTAAAATTCAGATTCTGGAACAGGTTATCAATGTGCCCATACTCTTTTGAGCTTTAAAGGAAATGTCAGGTTATTCTATCAATTCTTCTTAGTGTTTACATTCATCTTCATATTTATTTTATTATAAAAACATTCTGATTTATGGGTAACTATAATATCCATTTCCACCTTGATAGAACATAAAAAGATTTCTTCATAGATACTAAATTCCTTTATGGATAACACCCTACAAAGACTTGGTTTTAATCCAATAAATAATCAATCATCCTTACATATAGGTTAGATTATAATTAAATAAGAATATGTTTCATGTAATGTAAAATTTTCCTCATATTTACCAATGAGTTCATCGTCCTTATGATTTATCTAAAGAAATTACTTCTTAATTTTCATATGATTAATGTGAGGGAAATACTTTCTAGAAAATAATCTCTAAAAATAATCTCAATTTATGGATTAAAATTCATATTATTTCTCGATATTCTTAATGGGAGTCCACCATTTATCCAATTTTACTTCCAAATAATGGACAACCAAAATCCATTTTTTATGTTACAATCACTAGAGAATAGAAAATATAATTTTAATGGTATTTATCTATTTCTTAGAAACTATTGGATAAGTGGAACCACTAATAGATGATAGATACTGTCTCATGAAGGACTCAACAAAATATTGTTCCCTCAATTTATCATTTGTATGTTCATTATGATTCATATCTTGAAAAGATTGTGTAAGAATAGAAAATATATTTTTCATTATAGATCCCATAAATACTAGTTGTTTAGAATAAAAATCAATGCATTGTCCATTGTATTTATAATTAACATAGTTCCTTTGGGTTCTAGCCATTGACTAAAACCAAAATTATAGTGTGAGAAAAAAATAATCATACTGGGGAACCACAAAATCATGAAGAATAAATTATAAGACATCTAAAGCATGAAATCTTTTTTTATAATATATGTAACTCTAGTCTTATCCTAAATATTTCATGGTCATTATTTAATTCCATCATAGTGGTTCATAGGGAAATGTAAATTATCCAAATCATACCCCTTAGGAGTATCAAACTGGGTGCATAGTAAGGGATGTCATTGTGTACCTGATAATGATCGAGTCAGTCCAAACACCAATTTTTTAGAGTTATTACTACTACGTACTTAAATTCTAGAACCACATAAACTGGTAATATCTATAAAAGGATTTGTTTCTAGATAAACCACATAATATATTCATTATAAGACATTAGGATGTTACCCTTTACATAGGATTAAAAAATCTAACTAAATATTTCTCATTATAGTATCCCAAGTTTAACTAAACTTATCCTTTGATATGAACTATAAATACGTAGACATTTATGACATATATATTATTTCTTTTTATATGGATATACATTACATTAAAAAAACAAATTCCCGATGATCGTAAATGTATAGTGCCTTTTGAAACTTGTAGACACAAAAAATTGGTTCATAAGAATTTTACATCATATCCCAATTAGTTCCTTATAAATAGAACCATTATTATACATATCACACATAATACATATCATTATAACATAGGTAAATTAAACATAAGAATGAGAGAGCTCATATGCTCAGTAAGGGTAAAGAAGTGAAATACATAAACATAACATGAGCATAAGGGTATGATAACATGACCATAATATATGAAAAGTATACACCACATATCAAAGATAAAAATCTTTAGTCATTCCATAACTATAAGTATTTTATAAGAGAAAAATCAAAATTAAATCAAATAACTTGATCCATGAGGGAAGGAAATTGAGATAAGATATGTAATTATGTCACACACGTAATCCAAGAGAGTTATTTCTATAGTAGTCATGGATCATTACCAAGGATGTCATATGGTAATGGATTCACTCCCCAAACCATGATAGTATCCATGATTCACTCCCATGACTATCTAAGTGGACTACGTCCTTTATCGAAATGGGTTCACTCCCCATTATAGTGATTTTTATCTCATGATATATCAATATATACCCAATGCATTTGAGGGAGATATAGGTACCACTCATTACATAATGAAAATCATACATACGTGTTCCCCATGATCATAGAAAATTAATCATATTATAACCCATGGAAACAAATAGTTTCTATAATAACATCATTATATCATAACCTTTGTGAAAACGTATATTTTATAATAATTTAATTAATTCATCATAACATAACATGTTGAAATGAAAGAATGTTTCATAAGAATATTATTATGTTATAACCCATGGAAGAGAAATAGGTTTCATGAACATATTTTCTTCATAAACATAAACCATCCTGATAAATAATATGTATGGTATTCTTGGATCATACCCCCATTAAGGAATAACTGACATCAAAGGATGTAATCTTAAATAGAAAATGATTTTTAATGATCACTTGGAACATTTTTTTTTGAGAAATATTCTTTTCAATATGAAAATAAATTTTTTTAACAAAAAATTCATTAAAAATTTTTAAATTATTTTTGGCCATGATAGTAGAAATTGAATTCAAACTATAAATTTTTAAACAAATAATCCTATGAAATTTTCACTAAAATAATAACATTCCATGTTTGTAAAACAACATTAAGATTAATTTTATTTAAAAATAAATAAATAAAATGTTATATAAAAAATAATTTGGAGAATGCAAAAAAATTGAAAATATATTTAGAAAACATAGATATGGGAGAATTTTTTTTAACTGAAGAGTGAAATAAAGTTGATTTTTATTAAAAGAATTCATTTGAAATTTTGAGTGTATAAAGAGAGAAAAATAATGTGACAACATTTAATCTCATGAAATAACTATTGGAAAATATAATTAAAATTTTTATTGAGATGTGTCTCTTAATATTTCATCATCTAAATCATAAACAAAAACTATCTCGATAAATGATGATATTATATCGTCAAACCATCAACGCTTTGGAAACATTAAATCATAATACCCATGAAATAATAACAATAAAGGAAAAATAAAATATCATGGTAATCAATGAAATCATGATATTAAATGTCAATATTTATATATATATACATCATAAAATAAAATAGTTGTATAACATAACATATTTCATAAAGAAAAAATTGAGACAAAAATATCTTACATTTTGTCTCAACATCCTTTGTAAAAATTATAATCTCCTATAAAATAAATATAAGTTTACTATAAATAAATTAAATAAGTATATTAATATTTTTCATACCATATATCATATATTTATTCCTTTTTATTACAATTTTATTAATAATTCCTTGTGAAAATCACATTTTGGGCAATAAGTTCTTCTTTTTTTGTTTGTTTAGGTTTGGTATTTTTGATCCTTTTACTTTGAACATGGTTACATCATATAAATAATTTAAATATTTTTTTAAATTTCATATATATTCATTATACATGTATTTAGAGTAATCCATTAATGTTAAATATAGAAAATGAGTTACATTGTTCATGAATATAGTAAACCGTACATACACATAAATGTGGTTTCCATTTTATTGACTGACAAAAATGAATGTAAAGAATATATTACCATAAAAAATTAATTATTATTTCATATATATAAAAAATATCCACTAAAGGTATCTTTATTACCTTCCATGTAAGGTGTTAGTGAAAAGAGAATCTCAATGCTTCGTGAGGGGGAAATTCCCCGTACACACGAGTGACATTATCATATCCCCACAGAATGGAAATAAGAATTAATATGTTACATAATGATTAAAAAATAATAATTAAAAAATAAATATCATATATTAGTAATAAATCCATCCTTATATTCAGCTGTGAGAGGTGGTGATGGAAAACGAATAACATGAGTTCATGTGGTGTTAGTCCTTTGTACACATGATCAATGGTTTCATTTCCCATTTGATTAAAGTGAAGATAGATATATGTTATACCACTAACATAACAAAAAATTATAATATGGGGGATATTTTTTTTATTATATCATTATTGTTGAAGAATATTTCAATGAGGATTAAGAAATACAAAAAAGGCATGTTTTAAAATTTTACCTCTTCTTTAGTGAGCCTCTTTAAGATTATACCTAAATACATTAAAGCATGGATTAATCATCAAAATAAAGAATGTTTTATTATATGTGGTAATTAAGGAATCTAATTGGGTAGGTATAGGCTGAAAGTGATATTTATGGAAGTCTGGAGTGGAGAGAAGAGGTGGTGACCTTTAAAAAGCGAGGCAGAGGACACACATGAAATTTTTGAAAATAATAAGGTGTAACCACATTTTTCATATGCTAAAAGGTTCAAAAATGGTTAACTATAAAATATAACCTGTTATAATGTCTAAATATGGCTATAAAATTGATGTTTTGTTTTATTCTTATTTATTTAACACCTTATCTTTTAGTTTAACCCCATGTAAACACTTTCTAACCTTAACCACAATAATTAATTTTTTAGTTTCTACTATTCATTAAGGTAAAAATTTAAGGTAACCATATTTGATAATTTTATATGTACATATTAAAAATATGGAATCAATTTTCTTAAATTATATTGATATAATTTTCATAATTTAATTTAAATTTAAGCTAGCATACATGATGTAGAAGTGGATTTAAAAGGGAAAAGTTTCAAAATTTTAAAATCAAATTATATCAACATTTGATAAGAAATTGATAAAATTGACTTATACTAGTTTAATTTTAATATAATTTGCCTAATTTTAATTTTAATAGAATTATAAAATATAATTTATACATATAAATTAATTAAATTAAAAGGTAGTTTTCTATAAAACTAGTATTTTTCATTTTTTATTAAAAAATTAATATTTTCGGAAAAATAAAAAAATCATCCAAAGATAATTTTTAAAATTTAAATCTATAAATGAAGATAATTTTTAACAATATTGATTTGAAAAATATCAATAATTATTTTTTAAAAATTTTCAAAAAAATCAATATTAGTACTTTTATGAAAATTGTATTTTCAAAACATATAAAGTCTTCACAAAAAGTAAGTAATTTTTTATCAGTAGGTTTTATTAATATAAAAAATTTAAATTAATATTTCAATTGTGGTTTTTACTATTCATACAACCATTTTTAATTGCTAGGTCATAAAAACCATGTTTCATAGTTATATAAATAGTATATTTCATTTTTATAGAACATGGTGTTGCGTGTAGCACAAGATATAAAAGAAATTAAATATATTCAAAAAAATATGCCATATAACATATGGGTGCTACATAAAAAAAATATTTTATTGATCCAATAGAAAATATTTATGTATGAGGGGTTTCATTGGATTTTGTATTTGAATGTCAAATTTTTATGAGAGAGATATGTTCTACTCTTATGTAGAGGGAAGAAACATATGAAGCATGAATATGAGAGAAAAATAAAGAAGTGAAGAAGATGAGACACCCAAGAAGAAATAAAACTATTCATTATCATAATTACCTATTGGAAGGATCAATAAATAATGACTAATAGAGGCATTAAGTTAAGAATGATGGACCGTAGTGGTTTTACAGGGAGTTTCAAGTTTATTCTTATTATTAGATGATCAATGATTAATAAATAATTTTTAATATCTCAGTTAAATAAGATAATGATTCTAATATCTCTAGAAGAAGCATTGGATTACTTAATTTTATACATTTAGTGATCTAAGTGAATAATGAGATAATAATTCATTGCTAGTATATTTTTATATTATTATTAAGGTTAGAAGATCCTTGTTTCCACTTCACTAATGTGTTATCTTGATTGTTTAAGGGAACACATCATAATTGTTAGTATAAATTTTTACAAATATGAGTTTCAAGAATAAAACATTCTCATTGTAATCCATTTGAATAAATTAGTAATTGAATATGAAATATATTATAAATATTTTTTAATTAAATTATATAAGACCATGACTATGTTAGGCATGTGTCAATCGACGAGAACTGATTCATGTTGGGATGTATGGAACAATCCTTGTGATTAAGGTGGTAACTCTGTTAGTCGTCAATAAATATCAAGATCCATTGAGCCTCAATAAATATGAAGATAATGAAATCAATGTGGATGCTTATATGTACACAAAAGTTAATATGTTTTTAATGATTATCATATATTTTTTTAAATATTAAATTTTATTTTCATAGAATACTATAATAGAAGCATTGGTTCTACTTTTTTTTTCCTATAACTCTCGAATGTATCTTCTTTTCATGGAATTCATTGGGATTTGGTTTCATCTGATGATAGATATATCCTCAACAATGATGCACCTTTTAACTAGATTTTCTGGATATTTATGAGGATGATTCTATTTGATTTAGGATGATTTCAATTATATTTCTCTACAATTTATTTCATCTACTTCTGATAATCCCAATGAATATCAATTTATTCGGGGTTATAATTGTGTTTACTACTACAAAGAATATGTGAAATTCGATTTTAGAGGATGCAAGGACTATCTTGAAAATAATTATTAGTGATGATGATGATTGATTTATGAGGATTCGTTTTACTAATTTGTTATGTCCGATATACAATTTAGGATTTAATTCTTGTAGCTACCAATTTTTATATTTTCTAACACTCTTGATTTATTTTATTGATTTTTATAGTGGTGAAAACTATTTGTACTTCATGTAATTATTTAAAAATTTTAAAATATATTATTGGAGTGAGAGGTATATTTCCCATTAAATTCCCTCATTTATATGTAAGTAAATTAATTTTTAGGAATTCAAGAAATTATGGATGTGTTTGTTTACCCTAACTTTTAATAAGTGGGTGATAACTGTAATATTTGGTTTCCTAGAACCCATTGAATATATAAATTTCATTAATAAAATATTCAAAAATTTCACATCACATAATAATAATTATTATTATGCGTAACATTAATGTGAAAAATACTCATTGATTATTTTAGACATCAAATGTCTATAACAGGCATCTACAATGAGAACCTAGAAATTCAATGAAAATATTCCTAAAAATATGTCATATGATCAAGATAATATATGAATAATGGGACATAGAGGATGTTTTAAAATCTGGTTATGGGGGATCATAAGACACTAAGACTTATTATCATAAATTTCTCACATGGTAATCTATAAGAAGGGATGTTGTGAGGACATACCCTACAATAGGATTTCCACATGTTATATGTTTCATTGGTTATTACTATTTTTGGATGTGTGTATTGATCCATAAATAATAGATTATAATTAATTTATACTAGGAATCACATAACCTGATGTATGAAAAAAACTGTGATGAAATATGCTCGTGGTAATGTAGCATATGATTGGTGAATCATAAGTAATATGGAATTAATTAAATAATTAAAGAAATTATATTTGTATTGAAATTTGAGGGTATAAGATATCAATATCCCATTGATTTAAATGAATGTTTTTTTATTTAATCCATGGAACTGGTTGTTCATCAATAATATCATTTTATAAAGTCAATGATAGAAAAAATATCATATTAGATGAGGTCACAAGTAGGAATCCATCTAGATGGTATATAAATACATTTGGATTATAATATACACTTGTGTTCTAAATAAGGTTTTTTATTTCAATATTAACTTTTTTCTCTATGTATTCCATGTCATGTTTGTAGATGACAATCTTTAAATTTAGGCGAGTTTACCGAATGAAACTGAGAAATTGGCCTAGAAGGTAACACACTTCATGTATCCATAATATTATTAAATTCTGCAAAACATTATATCTAGAATATATATTATTCTTAGTTTATGTGAGAATGATTATTTATGTATTATTGATCATATAAATTCAATCACCAGAAATTCATGTTTAGAATATATTATTTTAATTTTACCTTTTTTCTATCATTAACAAGGTAACAGAAAAATAAAAATATTTATTCTCTAGTCTTGTAAATAGAATAACATAAATATTTATTTAATTATGTAAATATTAAGAGTTTTTTTATTTATGATTTTAGTAAATATTATATTTATTTATTGAATGAATAATATTAATCTGATTAAATATTTTATCGTTTAAATGTTTTATAAATTTCATGGAGGAATCAAGAGTCGAATTAGGATCCCAATAAAATGAATAAATTTTATTTACTATCATTTAAATAAATATCGATTTATTCATTTAACAAATTATATTTAAATATTAATATTTCATGGGAGAAAATGATGATGATGATGATTATAATAATAATAATAATCATAATAATAACTATCATGGGAAGTTACTTAAAATGAATATTTGATAAAAGGGCTTGTGAAAATATTAAATATTAACTTTAAGCATAAATTATGACTTCTATAATTTTTGAAACTGTAGAAATTTGTTGTACTCAATAGATAAGCTATCAAGAATATTTCTTAAGACCTAAAGAGAAAATATTCCACTAATACTCTAAGGAAAATAAAGGGGAAATTAACTCCTTTATTATGATGAAAGGAGAATGTTGTTAAGGTCTAGGGTTCTCTGCGATGGAACTCAAAATACCATGGACTCTATTAAAATATTCATGTATCATGTTTGGATACAAATAGATTATTATTTTTATTATTCTCAACCTCATGACAAATAAAAATGTGGTTGATAAATAATTTTTTCAAGAAAAATTATTTCATTTGAGGTAATTATAATTTTAAATTTATTAAAATGTAATTATGAAATCTATTTTCTTGGATATTTTGAGGTTTAATTTTTTTGGACCCTTGAATTTATCCATAGAAACAAATAAAAAACCTAAATTGGGAACACACCCACTACTTATTCTATGCCTCATAACCATCAAGTGGTATTAGAAAAATCATATTTTAATATATAATTATTTGTAAGATGAATTTTATATTTATATGTCTGTTTGAATGTTTTTCATTTCCATAATTTCATTCATAATCCTAAAATTCAAGTTAACATATTTGTTTAAATTTATATAACCGTGAAAAAATTGTGACATGTGAGGAATTCTCAAAGAACTCTTCTAGATGTGATAATTTCAGTGAATGTATGACATCAATACATGATTTATAATGATAAATCACACAAATTTCACCTATAGTTAACTACACAATGTGTGTAATACAATAATCTCAACACTCAGTGGGGATCAATATGAATCATCATTACGCATCGTATATTGAACTCAAATATAAAACACAACATGATAAGTATTTTATAAAATTTAATTAGTGTACATGATGTTTAACCCACATGGTTTTGATCCCATGTAAATTTTGATATGTTGTGTGGACAAATACACTGCATTATTAAATGTTTCATAGGGACTTCCAGTTGCATGATATGAAAAAATGTGAATTACATGACCTGTAGTTGTCTTTACATATCATGTAACATGTGTAAATACATTCAATGTACATGTTGATACTTTACATGTGATATTTGAGTCAAAATATGAAATAATGTTATTAGTGAAAAAACTGCATGACCATTAGCTATATATACACACCATGTGAGTAGTGACGTTCTACACAAGGTACACATAGGGAAATTTTCAATGTGTTTTTATGGTTATACATGTCTAATAATTAACATCATGTAAAATAATTAACTACCTGACATGAAATTCTTTATATGTACAACATTTACTTCACATATCATTCCATTAGTACATGATTCAGATATTTATCACATTCCATGTAGGTATACATGCCACCCAAAAAATGTGGAATGACCCATGGAACAACACGTCATGTATATTAGAACACACCATATGGGAACACATGGTGTGTATGTACAATGAAATACCAAACAAAACGTGAGTCACATTAAATTTTAAGTTGTAGTATATTCTACATTATTATTAAATTATGTAAATTGATTTAATATGATATAGAAAGGTATATATCATCTTTCTTCCATAGTGGATATCCTGTACTAGATTATTTTAAAATTAAAATTAAGAAATTTATTTAAAATAAAACAGGATGGTAATCTTATCATATGTCAAGGTCCAATTGTATAAAATGTTTCAATAAAGGAGATTAAATAATTACTAGATTTATTTATTAATTCAGTTAATTCTATTTGAATTAGAACTAATTGATATGAATTATAGAAATTCTAAATGTATATTGACTTTGGTTTTGACATGTCTGACTTTAGAAATATTTATAAGAATATTTTTGATGCTAGGAACTAAGTCGTTGTGGTATTCCAGGTCTCCGAGAGCCTCAATGTGATGGGTTAAAAAATAATAAATATATTTCTCCACATATTTTCAGTTATTCTTGAAACATGGATTACCTATTTTTTGATTCTAAGATAATTAATCGGAGTCTATAGTTGCGTTCAAAACACAATGTTTACACTAAGCATGATATAAAGTTTTCTGTGCTGGGAGTTTGTTCAAAGGTGAGTTGTTATTTCATTGAGTGGTTAAATTTTTAATTAAATGAGAATTTAATTATTTTGTTTACTAAAATCTTTTCCCCCATCTTACATTGGGTGCATGAAACAACCAAGAGGAGAATTCCCATTCTCCCCCATTTTCTGATGGATTGAAACTAACCAAAATCGAAACGATGAAGCACAACCAATCTCCATTATTGGAATCGTTTCTCGTCAAATTAAGGAGAAACATGATCAAAACATCATTCTACACCCGCAGTTTTTGTGTTTCTCAATTTAGGTAGGAATATTTTAGTTTTGTTCCTATTACACTTATTTTTATTCATTTTTTATTTTTTTAGAGCCCTATTAAAATTTCATGTGATCTTTCTAGGATGATATATTGGTTTTCTGGTAAATCAGGGTGAATCATATGTATCTCAAGGTAATTATCATATGGAATTACCACATAAGTAGTGTGTAGTCTAATGAGACACATTGTTTAATGCTTCCTATTTGGGGTATATTACTTTTGGGGACTACACATCATGTACCAGGGTTACAAACCATTTAGTTCCCTCATGTCATGTGGAGATGGGATATAGACTGAGAATCCTTGTGATAGTACATGGCCTTGTATAATTACATGAGAAATGTAAACAAATACAGTTTTCTAGACACATGCATTAGAAAACCTCATGGTGATGTGGACGTTTATCCTAAACCTGTCATGTAGTATGTGATGCAGAATATCTAAGGACACGACTCTCTAGTTCTTGTGGAATATGATACATGGATATGGGATGGGTGAGGGAGAACACACTGTGTACGAGATGTAAATGTTGTGTATTCATGCATGGATAAAAAATGTGTAATCAGGATACACGTTGAGGTATTTGGACTGGTTCACACACAATGTGGACCCCAGTGCATGTCGTGAACTCCTTTGAGACCTTCTTGAGATATTATGACTTATGTATCACTATCTTAGGAACTCAGATTGCGGATAGAGAGTATCCTATATTGAGTAGTTTTCCATGTAGAACGCAACGATGTCCTCTATTTTTTCCTATGAGATATGAATTGGTGTTTTTTGGGAACGAATCTTGTGTATCAATGATTAACCACGAGTAGTGATTAGGATGGACCACTGGGTTGATTTCGGGATTAATACCCTTCCCTTTCACCCTAGGATGTGGGTCTCCATCACTCTTTAGGATATTATAGTGGTGATCCCCTATTTTATTAGGGCACGAGACCCTTTCCTATGGTAGTGTTGCGATCTGGGGCATGATATGTGTGACATTACTTTTAGCAGTGATTTACTGATGTAGTATATTTTTATGGTTCATAAATAAAGATGATGGGACTGATACTCCCCTATGGAATCAGGTATTAGTTTTTCCTTAAATTTCAACTTTGGTAGAGATGGGACCCCCACATCATGGGTGAGAGTTATATTACCTATGGGGTAGTTCATCCATGGTTGGATATACCCTATCTTACTAGGGAATGGGTTCCCCATATCATTCATGTAATTGGATGTAGTTCTCCCCTACCATGCCAGGGTGAATACCATTCTTGATTGTTATCTAGATAGAGTAGAAACTACCATATTGCACCATACTATAGGTCATCTATCCATTAGATTTGGTACTCTCTTATCATGTCAGGGAGAGGATGTGATTTATAGATGTAGTGGGTACTACCCTATTGATGTAGGGTGTTGATCCTCTATCCTTGGAGTAAGAATTCCCCTATCATACAAGGGTATGTGTCCTCTATATGTATTTTTTGATAGGGTTGGTACTCCCCTATCGTACCCGAGAGTGGGTCCTCTAGCCTGGGTTAGGTAATCCCATGTCATGTCAATTTTTATGTCCACCATATAAATGGAATTAGTAGATTTGTGATCCCCTATCATAACATGGTGATGGTCCTTTATCCATAGAGTGGAACTACCCTTTCCTACCTGGGAGAGGGTCCTCATCTACAAAGTAGTACTCCCACATCACGGAGTAGATGTGGGGAGTGGGTACTCTATTAGATTTAGTTCTCCCTCAAATATTGAGTAAAATTATGAGGATTGGGACTCTTCACTAGTTACATATTACACCAGGTTAGGGGTTAATGATCCATCAATGGACTGAGGTACGAGAAACTCAATTCAAGAGTGCTAGAGGTTTTATGGGTTTGTTAGGATCTAGTACTACTCAGACTATTGAGAAGTGGGGAGGTGTGTCTCCCAATTATCTCTCTCTATCAATAAGGGATTCACATGATACATAGTCTATATCAGTGCTCCCCCAATTGTGTGTAGTGTTTAGGAGTCAACCTCTCCACTAGGGTTTATTAAAGCCTTACGCATGTCATAGGTTAGCAATATAAGGAGCAATGATTTTGGGCACTATAGTTAGACATTATAGTTTTCTTCTGATGGAGGGTGTTCTCTCGGACGTACCATCAGGAATAGATTAGTTGTTTCCTGATGGAGTGTACATATCATACAGGTGACATCTAGGATGTCTGGTCTCATGGTGTGTGTTCTACAGGTTTTGTGTTACCATTAGAAACCCGAGTAGATTTTTTTCACTGGTTATGAGGTCAGAAAATCATGAGACACGGTGTCTAAGAAGAGTGTATATGAGTATTACTAAGATTCTTTGTAGTTTTTTCATGTTTGTTGGATGAATACGCTTGTGGACTGCGATGATTAGTTATTATTATCGAAGGATGGTTCGGGATCTAGTTTCTCTCACAATTGGGTTCCATCAAATGAGGTTAATCATATTGCTGCCTTTCAGTTTTCCCTTTTTCTTTTGGATTTTTGTGGTGCCTACTAGGTATTATTATACTCAACCCTATAGAGGATTTGTCTAAATGGGTTTTGTATTGTGAAGACAACATGACTTTAGACTGAGTCCCTATAGGACATGAGGTAGGTATAGAATAGTGAGCTAGACCGACTGACATGTTTTCCGGAGATGGGATGAGGAGATTTCTAGATATTTTATTTGATAGTGATACCCAATTCATGAGAAGTTTGAATGATTTATATTTTTTTGGTAGGGATTTATTTTCAAAATTTATTATTTAAGAGATTCTGTTTTACTTTGGTTTGGGATAGTTGTATCCATGAATTTTAGTTTCCATCTTATAATATCTCTACAATATTTCATCGAAGTGTTTTTGGATACATGCATACATGTACCTTTGGAAAAGTCCCCCCAATTTGTGTGATAAAGAAACTAAGAACAATCACATTACCCTATCCTATTAGAGGTAGGATTGTGGACTTACATCATGAGACATGTTGGGTAAGGTCATGATAGAGTGTTATGAGAACTGGTTCTACTTTGGGACTATAGTGTCGTGACCCTGTTTTGGGTGTAATTGAAACAATGTTAGGATATTTTGAGTTTAGATCGTAGGTCAGAGGTTCCAATGTTGGTGTGGTAGTAGACATATCCACTCACTAGGACTGTGATAACGTTCTTTTTGACATTGTAAATTTAAACATTCATCATAGTTAAATAATGATGCCTACTTAATATAGGAATGAATTTTGGGTTTTTATATTATTTCTTGATTAATATCCCAGATATACACTTTGACCATGGAATCTCTTGAATTTGGTTTTCAGATGTAACCAAAATGATTGAGAGACATGGTTCCATGGAAAGACTGTGGTGGAGATCCTCCTTATGATTTGGCTTCAGTTTATAGAACTAGTTCTGAGGCGATACGTCCTAGTGGTACATCGGTTGGGATAAAACCCATTGATTAGATAGTTTTGATAGCTGTTCAGTTTGAGGATGTGCATAGAATTATTATGTTACTAAAATTCTATAGGTAGTGACCTCTATGATATCACGGTGAAACAGACCCCCAGGAAGATGCTGACTAGCTCGAGGATGTCACACATATTTCGTGCCTTGTGTGGACACCTCCCAATTATATGGTGGTCCTAGTGCTGAGACTTCCCTATGTTTTATCTAGGTGATTGTATAATTTAGTGATGAAGTCCCATGATTAGGTGATTATCTCATGGGTAAAGTTTGAGAATCTCTTTAGGTAAGAGTTTTAACAAACAAATTTTAGGTTGGTACATATCGGGGAGCTTCTGCATCTTCGGAAGGGTAGCATGATTGTGGAAGTGTACTCAGTGAGCTTCTCATAACATTCACTATACTACCTAGATATGGTTTGATACCCATTCTTTATAACTCAAACCATTGAGCATGGACTCAACTGATATGTCAAAATAGGTGGGCTCTCCATGTTATTTCTCCATTATGCGGGGGTACTAGAGTGATCTATGGTCGTAGAGAGATTCTAAGAAGTGGGAAAGGCATATTTGGCTAGAAGTGGTGGTCACTAGGCTGAGGCATCTAAAATAGTTTGTAGATGAATGATAAAATGATTTCTATGTAGGAGGCATACACATTCCCAGACACAAGACCGTGGGACTATAACATATGATTCTTTCTGAGGATCAGGCTATAAATAAGAGAGGTTGTTTTATGCTTGTAATGGTTGGGGATAGTGGGAAATATATTTTCTTACCCTCCATGATACATAGATGAGGGAAATAGATGGTCTACCTTGGTAGATGCGTCATTTAGAGTATGGAGTTTCTAAATAAGGAATATGTTGATGAGGATCTGGGAAAGAAGTATGAGCTGCCAAGATGTTTTAGGTGTTTCCACTAACACCCCTAGATTGTCCATACCAGGCTTTGGGAGTTGGAGGATATGAGTGAGGAAAACTATAGGCCATAAAGGGATTTGATCCAAAATCACTAAGGATGAATATAGTTATGGTCTATTTCAATTATACTTTCTATAGTAGTATTGATAGACACAGTTGTGAGGTACATTTTATTTTTCATTCCTCATCATACTCAAGGTTTATTCGAGGTGATTCAGGGCACCAGTAGAACCCTTTGTTGGAATTTTATGACTTAGATTCTAATGAATGAGGAATATGGGTCCTTCCCCCACTAATATGGGTTTTTAATGCAATCAAAACTATGTGGGAAAGTTATTAATTCCCAAATAATATAGTATCTAGGTTTGGTGGATGAGTATTTCTCTTTTTTTGTTCATGTCTGGTAGCCTGTTGGTAGTTTTCCAATAGAGGGATTGATAAGACTCAGTGTTATAGTTGTGGAATTTCTTTATTGTTCATCATTATCCTCATGTTCTTATCATCATCATTGTAAGTGAAATTCTTGAGGAGGACATTACATATTTTGGAAAAGCATTACACTCAAAAGGAAAAGGATAATTTCCCCCCGAGATGTCTTTTTATGACGTGATCAGAATATTTTAGGTGTGTAAGTTCCACCCAATTCCGAAAGTGTCAAGGTGTGGTGGATGTGTTCTTTAGACTTGTGGGTTTAGGATGAGGTTGTACGATGGAGTGTCATATTATATCATGAAATTTCTAGTGGAGATTTAGATCTTGACTATGTTTTTTCTTGGATGCCTTTTTGGAGGGAGATCATTTCATAGAACAATGTTGTAGTAGTATAGATAGACCCTATAATGTATATATAGATTTTATTGGTTGAATACAATTCATACATAGCTAGGATTTCACTATTGGGTGTGGTAGTGTTTTTGTTTTGATGATATTTGTTACAACTGGAGGTCCATGGATGAAGGTCCTAGTAAGACATAGTGTTTTCAATTGGGAAGCCCTATTTTATTACTTCGTACCCTTTCATTCTCATAATAAACCTTGAATACAATATGGTTGAAGAGTTATAGCTGAAATTTATCCATGGGTGGATGTGAACTATGGGTTTATGTAGGTATCATCATTATGTTAGAGAGGTGGTGTACTGTTAAACTCTATGAGGTCAGATAGAGCATGGTGCTTGGTGATTTTAAACTTTTCACATTTTTGGAGTCATGTTTGCCATTTTTAAAAAATTTGAACCTGGTTTGATATAGATGTGAGTGTGGTTTGGCCTTAGTGGTTTCCCTGAGTATGTGCTTGGATGTAGCAGAAGAACCCTCAGTTAGCTCACTAGTGTGGTAGTTCCAATGGAGATCTCAATTACTTTTCTTTGTGCCCAGGCTTTTCCATTTCAGGGATAAAAAGCCGAATGTTGGGGAGAATGTACTGAGTTAGGTTTTGAGTTGTAAGACTTCAAAATATTTTTGATAATATTTTTGAATATAGGAATTTTGTCAGCATGGGATTCCGAGGCTCGGAGAGCCTCCATGTGGTGATTTTAAAAATATTAAATATATTTTTTCACATGTATGTAGTTTCTCTTGAAACATGAAATAACTCATGATTAGACTCGAATCGTAAATTTGAGGTCCAGGTTGAGTTCATAATTTCTAGTTTACCCTAGGTGCGATGTAAATTTGTTCACACTGAGAGTTTGATCAGAGGAGATCTGGAAGGGAATAGAGTGGTTAAATTATTAATTAAATGAGAGTTTAATTAATAAAATTAACCTATATAACTCCATATCTCACACATTGGGTGCATGAAAAAAATTATAAGAGAAGCCCTCCCCTCTTCCCCCTTTGGAAATGGTTGAAATAGATCCAAAATCGATGTGATGAAGTGATAAAGATCTCCTCTCCTAGAACTGATCATCACCAAATCGAGGAGGTATGATTCAATCATTTTTATACATAAAAAATATTTCGTGTTTCTCCATCGATGTAGGTCGATTTGAATTTTGGTCCTGGTCCCCTCCATTTTTAAATTTTTTATTTTTGTGGAGGAATTTTGAATTTCTAGTGATCCCTTCTAGGTTGATCTATTAGTTTTTGGCTAACCAGAAGAAAATCAGGTGAATCTGAAGGTAATTTCCATATAGAATATCTTTCTACCCAGCGTGAAGTCTAGTGAAACATGTCATGTGTCTCTTCCTAATTAGTGTAGATGATAAATGGGTACAATAAATCATATACCAGGGTTACACATCATGCACTAGGGTTACATGCGATGTAGTGACCCATGATGTGTGGTCAGAAGACATGGACTAGGAAGGCATGTGATAGTTAATGGATGTGTAGAACTATATGTCCAATGTACACAAATATGGGGTGACAGAAATGGGCATGGTAAAACCACACATCTAAGTGGTTGTTCAGCCCAAACAATCCATGTAGTATGGGATGCACAGAGTGTGAGTGACATGGCTAACTAGGCCATGTGGAAGAGGATAAATGGATAGGGGACAGGTGATGTAGAACAAGATATCTATGAGATATAAACACTATGTAAAACTACATAGCTATGAAAAATATTTAAAAAGGAAACATGGTCAGGTTCTCAGGGGGTTTTACATGTCAAGTGGACCCTAGTGCTTGTTGCATACTCCTTTGAGATATTCTTTAGATCTTCCACATTTCATATCTTCTTCTATGATAATCAGACTCTAGATTATGATTATCCTATAATGTGTAGTTTTACACATAGAATGTGATGGTGGAATTCATTTTTGATACGAGATATGATGTGTTTTTTAGAGCATGACACTTGTGTAGTGGTGCATATCGTTGAGTATTGATCAGAGTGGATCTTTTGGTTGACATTAGGGTTGGTACCATTCCCTTCCACCTTAGGATGTGGGTCCCCCAAAATCTAAAGGCCAAAAGACAATTTCTCCTCTGTTGTATCAGTTCACAATTCCCATACCCATGGTAGTGTTGTGATACATGGTACGATATGTGTGACACTCCTTTTAGCGGCACATGAAAGATGATGTAGATTGGAGTGGATAATAAACAAAGACGCTGGGATTAGTACTTTTTAACTCCCTGACCCTAGAATACTAGAGTCGATGAATTATTTAATTACATTGGATAGATTATAAGAAATTCATATTTATAAGTACTGATTAGTTTAGTGGCTTTGGAAACCAGATACAAACATAAGTTCAACATTAAATCTTGAAAAAAAATACAAAATATAAATTCCAATGAAAACACCCATATCTCCACATTTATCCTTGCAGTTCATTCATAATGTACTTCTTCTCATCTTGGAAAAAATAAAATATAAGAAAGGGGTGATCCCAAATGCTCAGTAAGGGTAAGAATTACGATGGATGATATCATAAACATACACATTAGGCATGTATAATAACTAAAAATTCATTCCTCCAAAAAACATTAACCTGATTTGGTAGGAATAAGATCATAAAAAACAATTCCATCATAAAACATAATCATGGGTATTATACTAGTCGAATAACCACATAATATTTCAATTAATAGATTCATAATGAGGGAAATTCATATGCTATACATTCTAAAACATATCGTAAAGGCCTCATCTAAGACATCTTAAAATGAATAAGGCCTCGACCAAAACCATATCAAAAAATGGGAAAGGCCTCACCCAAGACCATATCTATTTTCCCATCAGACCTACTGATGCATAAAGGGGATATAAGGGGATCCATCCCTCAAAAACTAAGTCTAGTTTATTACTCATATGAAAGGGGTTAACATATCCAGCATATAAATTCATATAGAAACTAACATATGAAATGAAAATAACTTCCTCAATCATTTAACATAAACACTATGAATTCATAGTAATAGGGTTAATGGTTTCAATATAGTACATACAAAATCAAAATAATCAGCAACACATAAAAAATTTTTTAGATTATATCATAACAGATAAATCTCAATTTAGTACAATATTCAACAAGGGATGTTTTTTTATATGAAGAACCTTTTAAATGGTTCCATTGAAAAATTCCAGAGGAAATAATCCTTAATCATTCCAAAGTGTCCCATACCAACTTGGAAAACTAAAATATAATCCATTAGAATATCTTTAGAATAAGGAGACTCATGATATGATATAACAAAGGTATGTACATTAATCAAATACTTGAAATATGTATTAAACATGGCATATACTTCATAAAAGTTAATGTGAGACGAAAAAAATCCTTTTTTACTCTTGAAACAAGATTTCTTTTAGAAAATCATTTGTATTTGAAATGAAATAAAATTTTAAAAATTTATAATCCTTAAAATAAAAGGGAAATAAATTTAAACTATATTTTTGGCATAAATTATTTCCCCTTGAAGAAAAATCATGTAAAAATAGTTCTTATGAATTTTTAGAAATGAAACAGTTTAGAGAATTTTAAGGAAAATATTAATGAGAATTTTTAAGTGGAAAGTAATTTTTGTTTTATTAAATAAAGAAATTAACCAAGATAAATTTTCATGATAAAATGATTTATTTTTAAACATAATGGATGATTAAAATAGATTATGGAGCACATTTGAAAATTGTTAAGAATTTTAGAAGTTCTATTGAATCAGGTTTTTTAACAGGATAAAATTTAGAATTATCCTTTTAAATCATGTAACTACCCATAAAAGAATGAATGATTATTATAGGTACAAATATATATATCATTCATACCTAATTTATGATTAGTAAATAAAAATAAATAATAATTTCATTGAGTTGAGTAGAGAATAAGAGCAACACAAATGAAAATAGAGGTTTATGTACAAAATAACGACAACTTTATAACCAATAAAATTATATGCCACATAATTAATAATCATCAAATGATACATATAATATCAATAACATAAATATATTCATGATATGATACATCAATGGGAATCATATAGTCAACATAAAAAATTAATAGTAGTGAATACAGAATATCACACAAAAATGGAAGTAAAATGAAGAAACCCTTATCTTAAGTCTGAAGGTGTTCTCCACTTGATCTTAATGTCCTGAATAATCAAATTTCGTTTAATTAATTAATAAGTTAGGAACATTATCTTCATGAAATTAATTTATTATAAACTTATTATGTCCATTCATGACCTTTTTGATGGGTTAATAGGTTCAATTTCATTGTTTGGGTCCGTTTGTTTCATGATCAGTATACTAATATACATAGATGGAGAATCATGTAAAAATAAAATGGTTATCCAGAAAAACAATTTTATGTTATTAGTGGAAATATGTAAGGTTACATGGTTGTAAATTTCATTTGGTTACATGGAGTTTAGATGAATCATTAAATAAATTATTTAATGATACCGTGTGGGTAAATTAGCAGTTCTTGAACACAATGAACTCCTTTTGATTTATAAATCAAAAAACTATGTAAAAAAAGATTCCATAACCATATAGTAGACATAATACATATATTATAGATTATTTAAACAAAAATAATGGGTTCATGACCATAATTGAAGATGGTAATAGAAATTAAAAACCGATCGTCCTTGAATGTGGTTAATTAGCACATCTCAGATGGTTTTCTTACTACTTGCATAAATGAAGGGTAAATGAGATATGATAATAACTTATTCCATAATCATAAAAACATACATCACATTTAAGGTACTAGAGTTTTCATAACATTGGTATTAGGAGAGGTGAGTATAGAAATGAAAACAAAGGAACTTGAAATGAAAGTAAAAGAATTGAAAAGAGGGATTTACCTCTTGAATTAAACTTCTTTTAATTCCTCTTTAGGGGAGAGAATTTGGTCTTCTTATTAGAAAATGGGATGATGTATGTGGTGGAGGATGTGATTGGGAGGATATTTGGGCATAATTCAGACCAGTCATAAGGCATTAGAGGAGTGAACAGAAGAGGGAGTGAGGGGATTTTTATAGAGGATGACAGGAGTAATTTTTGAATATATTTATCATTATTTTTATTATTTTTCTCAAGACCAGAAATAGCATTGATTATTGTGACCAAGAATAGTTATATTTTTATGTTATTTATAACCAAGTGGTCTTACATCTGACTTACATAATCTATGACTCAATAAATCATATATGTATTATTTATCGTAAATTATCATATTTTACTATTCAACTAAAATTGATGTATTTTAGAAAAATACCAACAAATAACCATAACAATATTTTGACATGTAGAATTTAAAAATGAAATCTATTTTATCAATGTAATTTTATAAATTTTGAAATATAATTTTTAAACAAAATCAATATTTACTTGAAAAATACATATTTTGTATTTAATACTACTTTTATATTTCATTAAATAATAAACTATGGTCTCATAAAATTTACCTAAAATCATAGGAAAAGAATATTTATTTGGGATCCCATTTTATAAATTATTTTATTAAATCAAAATTTTATTTAAATATTTATCAGTCACAATAAATTCAAATACTTAATTAATAATTTATAAAATATTACACTTCATTTATAAGGTTCCATAATTTTATATATACTTTCATGGGTGAGGATACCATTCATAAGGGTAATATGTCTATTCATAAGGGTAACATTACTATTCATATGGTTATATTACTATTCCTAAGGTTAGGTTACTATTCGTAAGGGTAGGATACAATTCACTAAAAATTATGTTTGTTCTATCAGACTCCAACAATCACCCTGAACACAACTGTGTATGTAATATTATAGAAATTGAAATCATAGAAGTGGAAAAATTATGTTTATTGGCTCAGTTATAACAATGTGTTGTTTTGTAAATAATTAGTGTTTCATGCATTCAATATTAAATTTATTTTTAAACTCTTGGTGTGTTATTTTCTCCCCTCCATAAAAAATTTCTTCCTTGAAAATTTGAAAATGAATTTTGAATGTTAATGGTTGATACTAGAAAATTACCTTGTGGGAGCCCCACATTAGAAATATGGTTAAAATTTACTCTTAATAAATGAGAAAGGAAAATGAATATGTTACTACAAAACTGAACATTATAATTGGATTACATGTTCATGGATGAATAATAAAACCATCTTGTTCAGATGGAAAGTGATAAAGAATGTTATCAGATGAAAGATCATTAAGACAAAAATGTAAAGTGGATTTATGAAAAAATGATAATAGGAAAACATTTTTGTATAAGACTCTTTTCCTAAAGTCGATGAATTGTTACACTCTATAATAGTATAAATATATGTTTTTATTTCATAAAAAAATATTATCCTTTTGTTTTTGTGTTGAACTATCCATACAACATCTCTTAGCATAGGTTGAATCATCCAGTGACATTAAACTCTAAATCCTCATGTAATGATCAAGTTAAACCATTTCATAAATGGTTTATATTTCTGAAATATCATGATCCAAAACGTTCTAATTATTCCAATATATATCAGTGCTATATCCAAAAACACAGGTTCCTTGTAAATCCTCATTTCGTTAAAAACTCCATGAACCATCCTGGTCAATGCATCTGCTACCATATTTTCTTTTAATCAACATGAAGCAGTGATAATTATGACATTCCAAACATGTGAATATCATCATCATTTCTCCTCTTGAAACATAGTACTAACTCAAATTACCATAAAAACATATTGGAATCATTCAATCGTCCTTAAAAATGCTATTGGATATATTCCTTATATCCATAAATGTTGTAAACACCATCAATGATAGCATAGACCACTTGCAGACAAGTCAATAATCAGTTTTGAAGAAGTTAGTAATTATCCAAATCATTCATTTAATCATTATTATATTAATCATTAGGAATATATTTAGGGTTTTCTTTCCCCCATCCATATACATTCCCAAGATATTAACTTTCTACTATGTCACTTATCCTTGGTACAATTCAACATACGACATAAAATTATTAACGAAATAGTAATGTAGTACAATCCTCAAATATTCCATAATTCATATAACTAGTGCATTACTGAAACAATATTCAAATGACATGATTATTTATGAGTAATATTAATAACTCAACTTCATCTGCAGCAATATCATGACTTTATCATTATACAGTTACATCATTTGGGGTATATTCCATTTAATCATGGGACATTGATTCAGATAGTGTCCCATTTCCTTATAGCTGAATCACTATAAATTAAAAACCATTTTTTACCCTTTAAATCATTAATTTATTATCCATTTTCCCGACAATTGCAACAAACTCATTTTCCTTTTATGAAAGCTCTGGGGTGTTTCCTTCGATAAGTACTACATGTTAGAAAACGACCATTTTTATTCTTCCCTTTATCCAATCATTCATCTTCCACCCTCTTATTATATTTCATCCATTAAAATCCATAGGACTCAGATAATCCTTTATATACTTTTTTAACAAATGATATTATCACCTCATACGATAAGGGTACTTTGGTGACTATTTTCATTCAAAATTATGGCTTAAAACCATAAGATATATGATCCTTATTACTCTTTGCATCACATGAATTAGTGAAGTTCTAATTCCTTCTACTGGGAGACATTTCTAATCGATTTAATATACTAAATTAGATAATAAATTTATTAACTCTATATAAACCTAAACATGGTATAGTACATAAAATAATTTACGCATCCCAAATCCTAGAAACATATACATTTGGTACATCTGGGGAATAAATCCATTATAATGGATTTTAAATAAAATATAAATTATCCTAATAATATCTCCTAGGATTGTCAAACCTGGGGCATATTATGTCATGTTGTCATGTACCATGATACCCCAGGTCAAGCTTCAAAATCCTTGTTGGATATTTCACACCTATGTACATCTATGCCAGAACCACATCCACTTGTAGTATCAAGTAAAGGATGTATTTTCTAGAAATATACACATAATCTCTTCCATACCAAAATTCCAGTCTATTATTGTATGTTTATGCAAAAATAATATCTTAGGGGTTTGTTTCCTAATCTATGTTTTCTAAATATAGTTTCCAAGTTTTCTAGTAAACATCCTCTAATTCCAACTATAAATCCCCAACCCTATAAGCCCGGAGTCGGTGCATTATTTCATTACATTTTCAGAATTATAATGAAGTCATATCCTAAAGGACCGAGTAGTTTAATACATTAGAAACAAGATACCTACATAAGTTCAACATTAAAACACGAATATAAATACAAGATATAAATTCCTTTGGAAACATCCATATCTACTGGGTTAATTCTACAGTTCATACATAATATACTTCATCACATCCTGGAAAAAATAAAACATAATAATGGGGTGAGATTAAACTCTCAGTAATGGTAAGCATTATATTGGAATATATTATAAACATAAACATTAGTCTTGGTGAATAACTGAAAACAAATTCCACTAAAAAAACATGAACATAATATGTTAGGAATAAGATATGAATAAATAATTCCATAGTAAAACATGATCATGAGTATTCTATTAGTTGAATAACCACATGAGAATTCAATTACTAGATTTATAATGAGGGAAATACATATTCCAAAAATTCTGAAACATACTATCAAGGCCTCAGAAAAGACATCTAAATATTATTAATTCCTTGGCCAAAACCATTTCTAAAAATGAGAACGACCTCAGCCAAGTCCATATCTATTTGTCTCATGAGACCTACTAATTAATTGAGGGGATATAGTGGGCCCAACTCATCACTTACTAAGTCCAATTCATTACTCATATGAAAGTGGAGAACATAATCAACATATTTATTCATATTGAATTTTATATATTAAATGTATACAACATTCCCGAGTCATTTAACATAAAAACTAACCATTCTAGGTAATATGGTGAATGGTATCAAGATAGCTCATACACAATAAAACTAATTTAAAAAACATTAAAAGAATATTTCAAGTGATATTAGAAGGGATAAATCTCAATAATGTACTACATTCAATAATTTATATTTTCTAATATGAAGATACTTTTAATTGAGACCATTGAAAAATTCCTGAGGAAATAATCCATAAACATTCCAAAATTTCTCATACCACCTTGAAGCATTTAATAATAATAATACCTTAAAATATAATGATAATAATGATACTCATGATATTATATTACAATGGGAATTAAATTCACCACATTCATGGAATATGTGGTGAAGAAGGCATATCCTTTGTAAAATTTAATGTGGGATGAGAAAATGCTTTTTACTATTGAAAGAAGAGATCTTTTGGAAAATAATTTTTATTTTCCATGAAATAATATTGTAAACATGTATGCACCATAAAATAAATTGGAAGGACATTGAAATTATATTTTAGGCATTAATGATGTCCTGTAGAAGTGAAATCATGTAAAAAGAATACTGAATAATTTTTAGAAATGAAACATTTTAGAGTATTTTAAGGAAAATATTATTGACAATTTTAATGTATAACGGAATGTTTATTTATTAAAACTATAAATTAACCTGGATAAATTTTCATGATAAAATTAGTGATTTAAAAAAATAATGGTGGATTAAAACTTATTTTGGAGTGGACTTTAAAATAGGTAAGAATTTAAGAATTTCCCTTGAATCAGGTTTGTTTATAGAGATGAATTTTGAAAGATCCTTTTAAAACATGTATAGCACCATTTAATAAAGAAGGATTATTATTTTCACACATATATATAACAATAACACATATTTTATGAAGATTACATAAGAATAATTAATAATTTCATTGAGGTAAGTAGAGAATAAGAGCAACTCAAATTAAAATAGAGGATGAGGTAGAATATACTTACAACATTATATCCAATTGAATTTTATGGCCCCAAAATTAATAATAGTAAAATGGTACATTGAATATAATTAATATAAATATATTCCTGACACATTACTTCAGTGGGAATTATATATACACTGTACACAAGTTACAGTAGTGAATACAAAATATCACAGAAAAGTGGAAGTTAGATAAAGAAACCCTTACCTTAAGTCTGAAGGCATTCTCCACTATATCATAATCTCCTAAATAATAATATTTAGGTTCATTAATTAATAATATTAGAACCATTCATCATTTATGTGATTTATTGTGCCCTTATTATGTTCATTTATTTCCTTTCTTATGGGTTAAGCGGATTAATTTCATTGTTCGGGTCTGTTTGTTTCAGGATCGATATACATATATACATAAATAGAGAATCATGTAAATTGAGGATGGTTGTACATAATTGAAGTTATATGTTATTAGTTCACATTTAGAATGTTTTTGGGTTATACATTTCATTTTTTACATGTAGTGAAGATGAATTGTTATATAAATTATTTAATTATAACTGCTTGGGTTAATTAACGAGTTTTGAACATAAGAAACTCACTTTGCTTTACAAATAATAATCATGTGTACAAAAAAATAGATAACCATATTTTAGTCAAAATACAAATATTTTAGAATTTTTAAACCACAATAATGGTTTCATGAGCATAATTGAAGATGATAATAGAAATTGAAAACCCATCATCCTTAAATGTGGTAAATTAGCACATCTGAGATGGTGTTTTTTACTACTATCATACAAGAAGGGTAAAGAAGAGATGATATTAAATTATTACATAATATTAAAAAAATTATAGTACATGTAAGGTACTGAATTTTTCATAACATTTGGATGAGAAGATGTGAGGAGAGAGAATAAAACAAAAGATCTTGAAAAGAAAGTAAATGAATTGAAAAGAGGAATATACATGTTGAATTAATCTTCCTTAAGAGACTTTTTAGGAGAGAGGATTTTGTCTTTTTATGAGAAAATGGATATGGAAATGGGGGAGGATCTTTGTAGAAGATTTTGGAATAATTTAGAGAAGTCATAAGTCTTGAGAGGAGTGAAGGGAAGATTGAGTAAGTTGTGTGTGGGGGGGGGGTATAGTGGTGGAGGGGAATAATTTTTGAATATCTTAATCATTATTTTATAATTTACTCAAGTCCAGGGATAATATTGACTCTTATGGCCAAGAATAGTAATATATGTATGTGAGTTCAAAATAATTGGTCTTACATCATCTTTACATCATCTATGACTCAATAAATCATGTATTTAATATTTTTTATAAATTATCATATTTTACTATTCATATAAAATAGAAGTATTTTAAAAAAATCCCAAAAATTTACCATAACAATTTTTAGACATGTAGAATTAAAAATTATCTAAATTTTATATAATTAATTATATATATATTTATAATTTAATTTTTAAATAAAATCAATATTTACGTGAAAATACAAATTTTATATTTAAAAATGCTTTTATAATTCACTAAAAAATTAATTATGCCCTCATAAAATTTTCCTAATATCATAGGTAAACAAAATATTTATTTAGGAAATTTTTTTTAAATGAATATATTAAATTGTAATTTTAATTGAATATTTATCACTCATAAAAATATAAATACTTAATTAATAATTTATTAAATATTATACTTCATTTATAAGGTGCCAAAATTTTATTTATACTTTCCTGGGTGTTTTTACTATTCATAAGAGTCATATTATTATTCATAAGGGTAATAGTACTATTCATAATGGTATATTACTATTTACAAGGGTAGGTTATTATTCGTAAGGTTTGGTTACTATTCACCATTTTTTTGTTCTATCAGACTTGAAAAATCACCCCGAACACAGCTGTGTATGTAAAATTTTTGAAATTAAAATCCTAGAATTAAAAAAGTCATGTTTATTGGATCATTTATAAAAAAGTTTTTATTTGTAGAGATTCAATGTTCCTTACATAAAATATTAAATTTTGTTTTAAATCCTTTGGGTGTTACATACTCCCCTATTGTATCTGGGTGTGAGTTTCCCATACCTCTATTATTTGGTAGAGATAAGACTCTCCGCATCATGGATACAGGTTTTATTACCTATGGGTCCGTTCTTCTGGTGTTGGTACTCCTTTTTTATACCAAGGCACATATTCCAGATATCATTCTTGTAGTTGGAGACTGCACTCCCCTACCATTACAGGGTTTTTTACCTTTATTCTTGTTATCCAGATATTGTAGGAACTCCCCGGTTGGACCAGGGTGTGGGTCATCTATTTATTTGAGTTGGTTCTCCTTGGTTGTGTTCATGTGTGGGTCCTCCAGACATGATATATAGATAAAGTGGGTACTCCCCAATCTTGTAAGGGTGTGGGACCTATATCCCAGGAGTAATAAATAACCTCTTATACCATGTTACAAGTCCTCTATATATGTTTTTTCAGTAGAGTCGGTACCCCCTATCATACAAGGATGTAGGTCCTCTAGATTTGGGTTGGTACTAACCTATCACATTAGGGTTTGGTTCCCCTATATTAATTGAAAGAGTAGAGTGAAACTCCCCAATCACACTAGTATGAAGGCCCTATATCCACAAAGTCGTACTCCAATATTTTACCAGGGTGTGGGTCCTCACCTATGAACTATTATTCTCCCATCTATGAGTAGTAATGGGAAACAGGTCCTCTAATAGAGTTAGTGCTTCCTTGAAAATTGAGTACAATTACAAGGAGCAGTCTGATCCACTAGTTAAGTGAGATACTTGGTTCTAGGTTAGTGATCCCTCAATGGACTGAAGTGTGGACCACTTCATTTAGGATTTCTAGAGATTTCACTATATAGTTACGAGATAACAATCATGCGACTGTTGGGTAGTGGTGAGGAATATATTCCCCTTCTGTCTTGGTAAAGAGGATGAACATGGTGCATTTCCTAGATCTGTTTTCCCTCAACTTTGAATAGCGGTGAATGGAGGGCCACTCAACATGGGTTACATACCAATTTGTGTAGGGGACAATGTTAGTGATGGAAGGACCTATAGTGATGGGAACTAGATTTGGACCTTATAGATGGTTTCTCAGGAAGTGTTTTATTTCGGATGTACCATCAGGAATTGTAGAATTGTTTCACAATGGAGGGTACTACTAGTATAGGTGAAATCTATAATGGAAGAGATTTTGGAGTGTGTTCTCTTGGTTTTGTGTTACCATTTGACACTAGAGTACAATCCTATCACTGGTTATGATGTCCAAACCTCATGTGAACTAGATTATAAGATGATTGTATCTAGTTATTTCTAGGAGTCCTTGTGGTGTTTTCACAGGTTTATGTTGAAACCCCTTGTAGACTAAGATGACTAATCATGTTGAGCCAAGGATGGTTTGAGATGGAGTTTTTCTCTAGATTTATTTCACTATGGATAGGCCGAGAGAACTGTTTCATTTTAGTTCCTCCCTTATATTTTTGGAATTTTGGGGTTCTTAATGAGTATTCTTATACTCACTCCTGTATAGTATTTTCCCGCATGTATTGTGTCTTATTAAGGCTAGAATCATTTCGATGGACTCCCTTGATCCCATGAGGCTGTCAGAGTTTACTAAGATAGGCCGACTGAGGTGTTTTCTAGAGATGTGTTGAGGATATTTTTGGAGGTTAATTTTGATAGTTATCCCATCCTTTTTAATAGGTTGGACACTTTTACATTTTTTGGTGGGCGTTTTTTCCTTTTAATAATTTTAGTGCTTTTTTGTAATCTGTTTTGGGATAGTTTTATACATGCATTTTAGTTTCCATCTTTTTTATATCTCGGCACTATTTCATCGATTTGTTTGGGGATGAATACATACATGTACCTTTGGAAAATTCCTCCCATATGTGTGATATGCCTACTCGGGACTAGTCTCCCAAACCATTCATATTAGACGTGATTTGGGTGAGTTGCAGCCCAAGCCCCATTGGGTCTGTCCTTCAAAAAATTCATAGTCATTTCATGTTGTTATTGACCATGAGATTGATTGACTTGTGTATTTATTGAATTTATTTATTTGATTTTAATATTTATTACATGGGTTTTAAATAAAAATGTACTACTAAAGTTAGTATGATAATATATGAATCATCCATCATTCATTTTTTACATATGGGTTAGTGTATCCAATGTGTATTTATGTAACACTATACCCCTGGTACCCCTCAACCTTGAGTGGGTGAAAATTTGTAATGGATGGAGCACATAGAGATAGGAGATAGTTTAGGATTATAGTAGAGGAAGAACCTATAAATAGGTAAGTTGGACAATATAAAAATGTAGCAACTAAACCAAAGATGGGATCAAGGAGTTATATATCCTAGGGTCATGGTCGGTTTATCATCATTTAATATACCAATCAATAGATAAAATCTAATGGAATGATCAATTTTTTTAGCAGTACATGGTTACTTTAGTTATTTATGTGATGAATGGTTTATTTGGATTATTAAACATGATCACATAATGTAAATAAAATTAAAAGCATACTAAGAAGAAATATAAAAAAAATATTAAGAATTTTTTTATCATAATTAGTTAATTAATTATATAAATTATACATAATATTTAACAAATCATGTGAAGAATAAACAAAACGATATTTATAATCATGTTATAGAAAAAATATCAATGAAAATATTAAGTCAGTAATCACCTTTCATCACTTTAGATAGATAAAACCAAAAAACAAAGTATTATTCTGGCCCTCAATAGGGTAATTTCAATTATCAACGAGGTAATATGAAATTATGGGGTTGAATTAACCATTCTATCATTAAGAGAAGTTTCCCTTATAAGAATAAGTGTATCTTTTACGTGGGTGTTGATAAAACCCATGTAGAGGATTTTACCATATGGGATTCTACTCAATAGATTGATTAATTGTGATTTAACATAGTTGTCAAGTAAGACCTACCTAAATGCCTTTTAAAAATTTAATTATGCCTCTTTATGGGTTATTTTAAGGGAAATATGGATCATTTTCACTAGAATATTCATTTTATGGGATATTACAAATCATATTATGAGATTTTTTTGAATTTGTATAAAATATCAGGTGACTAAAAAAATTAATTTATTACGTTATAACCATTAATTGAGATAAAGTAAATAAATATATTATTTTATTTAGGTAGAAAATAGATCTCTATTACACCAAATCTCTATACTTATAATCAATTTTTGGAGAACGATAATCCTTTCACTAGTGATAAATTATTGGAATTGTATTGGAACATACACATTCTACTAGGTCCGAAGTGAATGTTTTTTTATTGTAGTCTATATTTACTAATATTCCATATAAATAGGAATGTGAGGACAAATAAATCATCTTCTGGAAAGGAAATGATAATTCATTAGATATACAGTACCTCATGTTATCATCAATGACTAGGGAGCTAGGGAATATTCACAATTATGTAGATGCATACCCCATATTAACATATCTCCATCTGTAAAAAGAAGTAAAGGATAGGTATAGAATCTCCAAATAACTCTTTACATGTAATATAGGACAAGTTATTGGTGAACCTAATGTATGGAGTTTCAAGTGGACCTAATTTAGTTATGATGATTAGTTAAATTGACCCCCAAAAAATTATGGGATTCGAGCTACATTAGGAATTGTACATAAACATCAATCTCGCCTCACCTCTTCCATGATTATCATGTTTTATCATAAATTTCAATATAAATAATATTGAAAAAACATTACTAAATATCGTTAACATGATTCTCCTAGTGGATAAATAAATTAATAATGAATTACCTTCTATATTTATGGTGATAAAGAGGAAAGGAAAAAAATGAAAAGTTATAATACAATGTCTAATTCAAAGGAATATTTGGAGCACTCTTCTTAAATGTGGAATACATAGAGAGAGGATAAAAAGAAAGATGAGTTGTGTTTTCATTTTTGGAAATAAAGGGCACTAGAATAATAAAACAACCTCAATAAATAATCGAGGGTAAGAATCATGTATATTCATTATCAAGTGAAAATTTTCATTTTTTATAAATTGGGAATTTAATCTATCTATTCTTTCTCACATCTATATCCAAATATAAGAACCATGTAGATTATTGATGGTTATTAGAGGTGGGATGGATTTCTATGATACAAATGGATAGTGATTAACTATTTTGGATATTTAAGAACATCAAATGAAATTTTCGACTGAATTAGATTTTGTTTTAAAGAATATTGAATATGTTCCCAATGTAACAAGGAGAATTATTTTTGTATTTAGTTTAGAAATTGAAGAATTTTTTTTCAACAACGTAAATAAATAATTAAACATTTATAAATACTATAAAATTTATATTATGAAATATCGAATAATGGACTTTACATACTAGAATATTAAATCCATTTTTTGGTAATATATAACAAAACAGGTTCACCAGCTTGGTCATATAAAAAAAACATTTGGAACAATTATATCAAGAAGGGTACTTGGATTATTTTTAGTTAAAACCTATAAAAGTGTGTTACACTTGTTTATATGAAAAAAAATTACTATGGATTTATTTAATATGGAAGGTTAAATAGCTATAAGGCTTCTAGAATTAGTTCACACATATGTGTGTGGACATTTTATAGTATAATACAAATGTTTATACTCATACATAATAAATATTACCAAGGAATTTAGTGTATTTGAATATATCTAACTAGTTATGTATAAATTTTATTCTAATTAGATATTTAAGTAATACAATAATGAAGTAGAGAATCAAATAGGTATGAATATAAAGAAACAATTCCTAGACCATGTAAAGGAATATATTAACCCTAAATTTGATGATTATATAAGAGTTTGGGATATTATCCCAAATCACTCACCCCTATACATCACAATTAAATGTTTTTAGTGGAAGGAGGATTCACACATTTTGGGAAATAGTGAGAGAGATGATGATTTATGAAAATCTTCCATTATCCTTTTAGTGATATGAATTACAATTAGCAGCATATACACTAAACTGAATACTAAAAAATGTGTCTAGGGGAAACCCATATTATTTAGATATGAGAAGAAATCCTTTATATCATATTTATAAGTCTGGGGATGTGAAACATTTTTTAAGGATACTTCATCTCCTAGATGGATTGTGTATAAACATTTTGAGGGGGGAGGGTGAATCACTATCCCCAAATTTTACTGATTCTCCCATTAACCCCAATTACAGTTGATCCCCTTCCTCAATAAAGAGGAATGGATCAATAGTTGATCTATCCAACCACATATTATCATGAAATTTATAAATAAAAAAAATAAACAAATGATTATATTTAAAATGTTCCACCTCAATGTGAGATCCTAATTCTTTCCATGTTAAACACTTGTCGAGTACACATAGTTTATTATCATTATATAATTTTGGTGATTACAAGTACATTTTATGTAACAAACAATTGTTGGGAAGGTATCATCTAAATCCCTAAAGGCGCGATAAATCAATTTTTCAAATTTATGGTGTTATTTGAACTATTAGAACTAGTTATCTAATAGTTTTGTTTGTAGAGGTACCACATATTCTTCTAGAATCCTCTAAATATGCATAAATTGTTCTTAAATAGAGGAATAATAATTAGAAAAAACAAATTTAGGTTAGTCAAATTATCAACTCAAGTCACTATGATATTAAATCAAATTGGTTCTCAATATTCAATATCTGTGATGAGAATAGTTACTCAATGGTTGTTGCATTGGTCCATTATCATTATTTTTCAATTCCATGAGGATATCATTGAACTATATTCCCATTTTATTCAACACATTGATAGGTTAATCTACATGTTGTGTTAAACTCAACACATATTTAGTAAATACTATACCACTTCATTGTCAAAAAAATGATGGATCCTATTCACCCCCTCTCCCTTTCAACTTCATAGAATATAAATTTTCTTTATAAACAAGAAACTCTATATTTTGTTTAACATGAAGAATGTTTATAAAAAATAATTGATTCTAAATTCCTTTTTAGTTATTTTGACCTTTAAATATTCACTACACATGTGAATATTATTTACTTATTCGAATAAGTAAATTCTATGATCTATGCACATATAGAATATAATAAAAAAGATTATCACAATTCATCTCTTTCTTCCAGTATTTTTAAAAATTTATTCCCTATAATATTATTCATTATGGCTTAGGATGCTTAGTTTTTAAGTTCCCTTTTAACCCCATAATGACCCATAAATCTCATAAACTTCCTCCAATTTTCCATCATATGTTTTATCAGTGTTTCCAATAAAATAGTCATGAATTGCATCACATGAAATGTTTTTACTCATTGTTTCTATAGGTTCCCCTATCTTCATGGATAACTCATCATTATAATATAAATAGGTCATTGTTTCCCATAGGGATCTAAATATCTTAAAATTATCAATATCATGACATGGTGTGAATGTTTGAACAATTTTTTCATATCCTGTTTTTTCAATGAAAAACACTAAAACCAATGGCATGGTGAAAATACACTGATAGTTGTGTAGCCACCATGATCACTAACTCTGTTCTATAACATGGTGAACTTATTATTAATACTAGGTTATTCCGTAGATATTCATAATTTATAGCTATAATAATATTAATATTTCATATTTATTTCCATGAAGTTCACTCTACACATTATCTAATTTTTAGCTTTGTGTTTCGGTTATTGTAAAATATCCTCACAAATTGTTTTTAAAAGGACCATAGCTTCATAATCTTCACAAGAACAATATTTAATTCTCAAGATGAACCTTCTCTGTATTTTATTTATCTTTTCCATATTTCTGATATATAATTATACTATAATAAATAAATTATTTAAATTTCCACTTATGTATGATATTATTGAAATATGATAATTCTTCAATTAACATTTATATTTCATTAAGAATAGAATAAATCATTTATGAACTCAAAATTTATTAAATTTATTAAAATTATATCACGTGTAAAAAAAATTTATTATGTAAAAATCTCATACATGTTCTCTTGTCACTCAATAGTTTTGAACTCCACTATCAAAGAACACAAACAACTTTCAACCCATATGGGTTCATGGTGTCTAAATCACTATGATATTTCAGTAATAAATAATATTTATTTTGTAAATATATTCTTTTTAATATGAAATATTATAGTCTTACGATCAATGGTCTAATGGGGTACTCATTCTCCTCTTTTTTAATCCTTACATTATAAAATGATCAACAGACGTTTCTTATGATATTTTCCACATCATTATCTTTCAGTGGACCCAATCATGTTTATTTTTGTCAATATTCTAATATCCAAAACTAATTAAAGAAATATATTTTATTCATTAAACATAGATTTCATGAAAGAATACATGAATCTAGTGGTACAAACCTTTAAATGGGATGAGGATAAAGAAAAAATGAAATGATGTTTTTACATAACGTGTCACACACATGTAGCATAATTTTAAATAGTAGACACAAAAATTTAAAACTGTATAGTGTAACACAATTTAGAGTCCCAAATTGAATCATCGCATGATTGGTACATCATTTAAATACCCAAAACATTTCTTTCGATGGACTATGTTGTCGGACTAGAGTCATTTACCACTTACAACCAACTATTCATGAACCCATGATGGAAGCAAAGAACCCCTGCCCCTCATAACACTAGTGAGAACAACTATAGGTTTACAATTATCCCTATGATCATCTCTTCTAACTTAAAGAAAACATCCACCTTAAATCTTGGCCAGGTTTCTTTGTGATTCCCTATCTTCTTCTGTGCATGTTCTAGAATGATCTTGGAAATTTATTTTCTATGAATTTTGAGTTTCCTTGGAAATATAATATAAGAATCCACAACAAACAAAAAATATCATGAATGCAATAAATAACCTGAAACTCCTATAATATATTCGTATAAATGTATTTCCATCAAGTATTATTCCTTTAAACCTTGGAAGTATAAAATAATATTTCTACCGAACTTTCACACTTCAATAACATTAAACACACACTAGTATATTCTTATTCATCAAAGAACCTACCTTAATTGAATGAAATACAACCACTAAGAAAAATCTCATCAATACCGCACATTTTTTTTCAATACCCTAAAATACCATTAATGAAATATATGTTATTTCTAAATTTTTTATATATTCCTTATTGATAAAAAAATACCAATGTGATTTTAGGAAGAGGAGTTTCACATGTTCATCAAATAAATTTTCATTCTACTTATGAATTTCAACTTAGCTTGAAGTAGTTAAAATATTTATGGAAAAAAATGTATTTTTCTTTATGATATACTAGTTAATCACTATATGTATTATTATGAAAAAATGTATAGAAAAATAATGTTGAGTAAAAAAATGGTATTAAAATATATACATTAATCAATGTATACATGATATAACTCTCAATTATTCACTTTGGGGGATGAAAAATTATATTAATTGAGAATATTTATACATAAAATCAAATAAAAACCCATAAAAAATTCAGGAGAATAATTATTTACACCCCTTTGACTCTCCATTATCATAAAATAATACTCATATATTAGATCAGATTTATTATTACTAACAAAAGGGTTGAAAATTTGATTGGAATACCTCATCCCTTAACTTAATGATTTCTATAAATAAGTTATAGATTATAAAAATTAGTTTACATGAACTCTTATCTAAAATAATCCCCTTAAGATAATAATCCTCGTACACATAAAAGGATGTTTAAACATTTCTATGTTACAAAAAGTGATTGAGACCAATTATTATAAATAATCCTCCAATATAATTTCTTATATTTAACTCATTACATATGTTAAAATATTCAAGTATACATAGTGAGATGTAATTTTATAAATTATATTTGAATTATTTCCAAAATTTCAATTTTATTTCATTGATTAATTTTTTTCATCAACCTTAATTTTATAATTTATTCTAAACACACATAGAATAGAGAATATGAACCCATAATTTTTCAATGTCATTACCTGAAGAAATTTATATAAATATGATTTTTATTTCATATAATGACTATGATATCATATCAAAATCCTTTTTGCCTTGTATTCCCTTCATGGATACACTCATTCTCATCTTCATCAAGGATATCCTCTTCCATGGTTTAATTTCATGATGTTTCATGATGTGAAAATTATAATATGGAATAATTAAAGATTTCATCAAGTCTTGAATAGTGATTCCTTCTCAATTCCTTTAATATTTCTATTCAGTTTTTAATATATCCAAAACATAGCTATAACCACTAATACTAAAATAAGGATATAATATTTTCAAGTATTCAAATACATTTATTATGAATAAATTTTTAATTAAGTGGTTGTTTTTTATCTTCATCTTGTTATTTCATAATATTTTTTTTATTCCCCTCATTTTTGACTTCATTAAACTACCAAAACCTTAATATTATAAAAAAAATATAATTCCCTATTACCAAACATTTTATCATACCAAAAAAAACCAATAAACCATGATTTTTTTCTTTAGGGTGATTTCCCAAGAAATTTTAGACATTGAAGGTTTTTATTTTTGGGTATTCTTCAAAACCTTTTAAACATCTTATATGTAACTATATTTTTTTATATATTCATCAATCCAAACTTTAAATGGTTTTATACTTCTCATCAATTTTCATCATCTATGATTTATAAAAAATCTTCCTTTAAAACCATCATAGTAAAAAAACATAGATTTAGCGTGATCAAAGGAATTGGATTTGATTGTACCATTATCCAACATCTAGAAGTGGTTTATTATTTAAATGGTATAATGTTATTTTTTCCATTTTTATAAGAGTCTTTTTTGTAATGATATATTTTTAATCTTATGTGGAAATTCCAAATATGTCAACATTTTGGGAAGATATAGATTTAATATTTTACATATTTTTTGGTTTTATCCCAATATCAAGAGACTTTATGTTTAAAGAATATTACTCATCCTCAAATGATCTTATATGTTATTTAAATTATCTATTATTATTATGAATAATCTATATATATATATATATATTTGTAAATATTTATCAATCTATTTAATTCATTTTTATTTGACCTCCATTTGAGTATCATTTAAATTCATGGAGGTTTTATGTAATTAAATATATCCATAAATTACATATTCAAGAGAAGTTTATTCTAATATATTATCATATAAATTACTATTTAATTTTTATTCAATTAAGGGAATATTGTGATTAAAAATTATCATAGATTTTTGTCTGTCTTGAATAAGTTCTATGATAGAATTTTACTTCTTGAATTTACTTGCTAGTAAATCCTCTAAATTTTTAAATTAATCATTAGGATGTTATTTTTAATCATCAATATCCTTAGTAAAACCAATTATATAATTGATTTACATAATTATTACATTCATCAAACACTTTTTTATTTAAGAGTATATTTTTTAATATTTTTGAAAATCTCATATTCTACAAATTTTCATAACTTTAGATAACTTATTTAAATGTATCAATTTCAAAAAACTAGATAGATGAGAATATTCTAATACGAATAGATTAAATTAATTATATAACCTTATTTTCAATTTAGTTTTTTATCAATTTTTTTCCAAAATATTCTTCCTATTTTTAGAGTTTTCATGAAAACCTATATGTGTACTTCGACAGGGGTGAAGAAAAACTTTTCCACCTGAGGAAGTTATATATTAATTTATATTCACACTTCAGATATAGATTCTAAAAAACTGAATATAATATTTTAAGTAGAGGAATAATAGTGATGTAATACAACTATTAGGGACATTTTATATCATTCAAGGACATTGAGGTGGAATGTGCGAATCAATTTCCTTAAATTTTATCTATTGTTACATTATTTTAATTAACCCCTTTTATAATAAAAGGGTTACCCTGGTTAATAGGATTGTTTAAATATATGGTCTCTATTATCTCAACATACCATAAAATTTATGAATATACAATGAAAATCATCAAACAAATTTCATTAGTTTCAATCCCTGTGTGAGTGCCCACTAATTTTCATATTCAACTATTGTTGAGTACATATATTTTATTTCTACTATAAACTTATAGTTTTTAAAAGTGTAGTATTAAGTCACACTAAATGTTTGGGTTGGTACCATCACAATATTTAATGTTATGAAAAACTAACATCCTAAATGCATGGTGTTATTTTTACCAGTACTATACAATGGAATTATTTAAACTCTTATCATATGTTTTTATGGAATCATATATAATCCAATTAAAAGGTATTAAAAATTGGTTAATAATAATAAAAAATACATATGCAGGTCTGAATTTTTATCCACTTTGATCCACTATAAATTTAAATCCCAGTGGTTATCAATCTTTAGGAGTCTTGACACCAATATTTTCTTAGTTGGTGTAGTGTCAGTATCTTATCACTCTTCTTCTATAACATTAGGATATAAATGTTTTATTAAAATAAGTCATCGTTCCCCAATTTTAAAAGACATGATTCCCATTTATTATAATGATTCAGTTATTCCGTAATTTTATGCTATCACATCATGTTCACTAATTTATTTACATAAAAGATGGTATGGTCTCTGATGATTTATTCTGGATGGTTTATGTATGATCTCAATGTCTTTAATATTGGGTGTATAATTTCCATCCCACATATAAACTCCCAATGGATCTCACATATATATCAAGGTACATACCAAAATTCCAAAAAGCTGACTTCATTGGGTGCTTCATACCCAATGACGCTCATGAACTCACATTGGTCCTGAGGATGGGAGGTCAGGATCAGCACACCCTTGGGGGGGGGGTATTATTTCATATTTTAGGATCCAAGAATAAATTTAAGATATTTCTATTAATATCTTCCAAATTATGAAACAATATTTGTCACCCTAATAAAATGAACAACTATTAAATTCTTATTCATGTAAAGAGGTTTCTATAAATGAGTCCATTTATATTTAACCATTGTTCTCCATTAATTTCACATTATTCCTTAGTAATGAAGATATGCTAATCTTTTGAAGGAATATAAATAAGAACACTTGAGTTTACTTCCATCCAGGGAGGAGATTTGTATTTCTATGATGAGATTGAACCTTCATGAGGTATCCTACATAACATGTTTATAATAATAATCAAAACCATGTAGTTCAATTAACTTCATCTTTAAATGTGAACATCCTGTGGAAAGGATATATATGAGGGAACTTTAGAATCAGTTATGAATCTCTATGTATACTACTTAAAACAACAATTTTAGTCTTTGTAGTTCAATATTCCCTCAACCTTATGATGGGAATGGGATGATAATTATTAATCATAAGGATTATTTCTGTTCAGTTTATCGACATTCAAAATGCTTTCAGGACTTACACTGGGGTGGATTCCCTTTTATAGAGGTAATTTTATCATGTCCCTTATTAGGGCTTACACACTGAGGTTTCCATGGCTATGGGAAATTTATTATTTGGGTGATATTATTTTTAAAAATATATAAGACCATATGAGTCATGATCAGTGTGAGAAATAAGGGATAGTATGTGATTAGACACACCATATATGTATACCCGAATTAGGCATTGGGTAGGACCTAATGGGGATTTTGATATAGAGCTTAGGCCTTTTGAAGGAATTATACATATCATTCTTATAGTTGGAATCTGAATCCTCATAGTTCAATTATATTCTAAATCTATTAAAGTATGATAAAGAATGATAAACCTATATGATACATTGGGTCCCATACGTTATAATTTCTGAGGTATAGAGGGAATTAAACAATGGTACATTCTTATTCGAGCTCCGACCGTAAGAGGTCGTCCAACATATACCATTGGGACAAGAATCAGTGTTCCCATAGTTTAATTTCATCTTATGGTCTTTATGATTATAAATGGGTGATTACACTCAAAGAAACTATTTGTATTCCTTATGTTTAGGGTGTTTAGGGGCCTATACCAGGACGGATTCTCATTGGTTGATATTTGATCCTTATCCTCGGAAGGATAAATAGTAGGAACCATGACTGGAAAACAAAGTATGTTTGCATAGCCTGAGTATACCATAATACCCATAAGATTTTGCTAGTATCCATTAAAACCCAATTATGAACACTTACCATATAAAAGGGGAATTTCCAGCCAACGAATCATGGTTTTGTGTTTACATGGTTTGAGGGAAATTTCTAAGTACTCTTACTAGACAAGGCCATCGTTTTTAAGGGTTCCCACATAAAATGTCTTGATTTTCTATCTGACATGTCCTTGGTGTTTTTATGACATGTCTATTGTGTCAAAATGACATGTCTAGTGTGTCTTGTCGACATGTCCTGAGTGTCTACCCGACACGTCCTTCTTGTTTTCCTAACAGATCCCGAGTGTCTTCCTGAAATGTATGACATCTCCCATGGTTCATTAATAATCAAAGTTGACATGTCAATGAGATGTATCATGACAATAGTGACATGTATAATTTAATTTTCATGATCAAACAATACATGTTCAGTGCCTTTATCATGATCAAGGTTGACTTGTTAGATGGACGCCGCATGATCTAGCACATATGCGCGGAAAAATTTTCTAGAGGTTTTCCACATGATTCAGTTGAGTTTTCTTGGGAGTATTCAAGTGATCATCACATAAATGTACAAGGGTGTCATGTTATCAAGGCTGATATATCTAGAGTACATCATCTCACATGGATAATATATCTGAAGGTATTTGTGTGACTTAAATGATATATCTGGAGGACATCACATGACTGAGATTATATGTTTGGAGGACTTCATGTAACATAGATAACATTTCTATAGGTTTTTACATGACTTGGATGAAATACACATGTTATATTTCGTGACCTAGATGACATGTTAGGATATCTCATGACCTGACTAATATTTCTTGGTGCAATTACATGAATAATGAATAGTTCATATTAATAACACAATCCAATCACATAGAAAGAATATTTTCTATCATCACGTAAAGTTCCCATATTTTTTAGCCTTTATCACATAAATTCTTCAATTTTCATCAAGAATTATCTTATTGATATGTTTTATGACCATGTGAATACTTGGAAACCCCTTTTTATTTTTACAATAGTGAACTCTAAGTTCTTTACATGATCAATATGGTGATCATGAGAAGTTTATACACATTCCACACAATCAAATAAATTTTTTCCTAGTTTTACCTTGAGTAAGACACATTATATTTCATGAATATCCACTTTGATTATTTTACTATCTCCTATTAATAATTGAGTGTGTTTTTTGTTTTTGAGGGTGAGGAATTTATAGGCCTTTGTACCTTGGTTATATGCTACTTCACATAACACATATATTAAACATTAAGTATTGAGTTAGTGGATCACCATGTATTTCAAATGAACTTATTGTAGGTCATTCTAGAAATTATCTTTGTTTCATGTGATAAACAAGGACTGTGATATCACTGTGTCGTCACCATATTTACTAGACCCATGGATTGCCAAAGGGATTTTTCATAATAAAATCGATATGTAATAGGTAGTTCATAAAATTAGATTGACATGAAATGGAATCTTCATGAGATCAGGATGCCTATCTAAGAGGATTTCATGTGATGAAGGGGGATTTTTTGGATCCCTTCACGAGATCAAGTTAGCTCATCAGAGTGCTTTGTCATCAAAAAAGCATAACTATCCATCTTGTAAGGGTAACACCATTTTTAGAATTTTTTACAGGGATAATGGTGTTTTCCCATTGATTGTATATCAAAACATCACATGATCAAGTGTACATGCCTACTATCCTTTTCATGACAAATATGATAGGTCCAGCAGCCTTCACATGTTGAGGATGGAATTCCGATGGGATTTTCGAATTATTAAGGGATTGATCATGCATAATACATACACCTCATATTAAAAACATAACTTCCAATCACATGAGGTGTCCATCTTTTCTAGATTTTTATATGCTATTTTCCATTACCTTTTAATTTTTTCCATTGATTGTCCATCAATGTGTCAAATGATCAATAATGAATCTCACGATGAGGTGAGAGAATTATTATCAATGTTCACTATTATTTTTAGTGGGGCATCACATGATCAATGATAGATCTTATAATGGTGTGTGATCATTTCCACAGACAGTCACTCCCCTTTTCTATGGATTGAAGGTGTGTCACATTATCATCTGTCCAAGGGAATTTACATGATGAAGGTAGAATTGACAAAGGATTTTGTGTGACTTGCATAACATTACACTAGGAATTTTGCATGATCGTTGAACTGAACACGTGACACATATAATTCCTTTTTCAAAAAATAAAAAAACTTCCATCATATGAAGATTTAGACTTTTCAGATTATATTTAATAAGAGTATTAGGGTGATTATCATGTTTTTGTCTGTTGACATGCTGTATGATTAGTTGGACTCATCTGAAAATGGTATTTACAATCAGGAATACTTATCCAATGAGATAAGATGAAACATGATTTCTGATGAGGATTTATTGTATCATAAGGACTCCCAAAGGTGATTTTCATGATAATTACTAGATTATGTGGAATTAATGATCCATCTGTGTGACATTTCTATGGTCATGTGATCATGTGTCCTCTTGGGGGTCAGACGATCTAGGTAACCTAGACACCAGATCTCTATATATTAATTCTACTCATTATTCTATTTTAGGGTGAAAATAATACCTTTTTATAAGGTATTTAGTTGTCCCCAAAACATATGATTCTTATTTGGTGGGAATCAGAAAATGAACCCTATAATAATATAGGTACATAGGGATGAGAACTCAGTTACGAGGAGTGTAAATTCCCACTTGTGTCTTTTGGGCTTTCATTGGTCGGTGTTTTGAGATTCTTTCTATCTTCTAGGAGACATGTGGTATTCCGTAGGGATCACTATTAATAGATAATCTAGGGGATATTCATTTAACATGAGACCCAAACCATCATAGATCTATAAATCTCTTCAATCGCATGACTACTTCGTAATACCACTTTGTTTAAACCCTATCACAAGAACTCCTTATGAGATCCGATCACAAAATATATTCATGCGATCTGGTTTTCTTGGAAATTTTTAAAAAATATATGAATCCATTCATCGTAAATCTGTTGTACCATGACACATGTTCTTGTTCTCATGGTTGTCTCATAGGATTTCATGAACTACCAGTTCCATGATGTGATCACTTGATTGTTACACAACATGTGTGACTATATCACAGTCGTGCAGTCAAAATTATTATAAAGGGTCTTGAGATCATGAGATGATGCATTTATTATAATATTTTCAAGATATATAACTTCTTATGCAATCATGAACCCTAATGTGGTCACATGATTCATGTGATACTATACATGATATTCACTTATTTTAATTATTTCCGAAAGTCATCCTAGGTATTTGATATATTCTTATTTCCCCATATAGATGGATTCTATTTCATGAATGGATTATCAGAATTAATCCACAACATCATTGACCCATCAGAATACCATATTCGTAAGTGTGGATTCCAACTACCATTCCATCATCCATCCATCCCAAATAAACCTGATTGACTGGAAGGGGAAAATTGTTATGGAATATTTTGTATCAGACATCCTAACATTTTATGGATTTGGTGTTACAAATTATGATCATATACTTCCACAAAAATATTTGATTGTTCCTCCATCATAGGTATTAAGGACCCATAATACCTTAAATGAAATTTTATACTATATGGTACACTTTATTGGTGAGAGAAAATGATAAAATAGCTATATACTAATGTTTAATCCATCAAACTATGGTGGAAATCATTATAAATTTGTTTTTAAAATCCATATGTACCTATAAATAAGGAGGAAATATTTCATGAATCAGATGTTCCAATGGTTGTCTAACTACGATCTTCTATTTCTACATTTTATTGTATTTTATCTTAGACCTTATATTTCAATAGTATAATGTCTTTTAGATCTAACCTTTTATTTCTAAATTTTAGGGTATTTTTTTAGACACTCCATTTTTTCTAGTGAAGGATGGGTATTCATGAAGGGGTCAATAACACTGCATACTTGATGAGATTTTAAAGAACATATATGTAAAAAGGGTTCTACCACCCTGAATTCTTAATTTTTATTCCAAGAATTGATTATTCATAAAGGTTTTCGACACATGATGTTCTTATATAAGACCTTAAGGGTGAATTTCTATGCTAGGATGTGATAACCAACATCCTTATTGTAAAGTTCATTGTTGGATGGTAAAATCTTATGGATGATGTGTCCACTTTGATAGTTGAAATATGTTTTATGAAAAGAACACATCAAATATATTTAACCGGTGAATACGAAATGGGGAATACATTCTAGAGATGACTAAAACATATCCTAATGTGATGATTTATGGTGATGTTTTACCAAATATAATAAGGATTTAACGTCCAATCCTATAAATAAAATATGGTTCTAGTATATGGGTCAGAGGCTGTTACGTATAAACCCATATGGCCTACAAGAATTGTCAAGTAGAAGGGACCCCACTTTTTTCCAAGGGAAGTGAATTGTTTGATGGTATTTAAACTTTTTGATGGATAATATGGATTTCAATAATATAGATATCCATGAAGGGATTTGGATCCATAGGGAAATTTAGTTATTGGTTGGGAAGATTGGGCCATATTCCATGTGATTTTGAGTCATGTGGTATGGAAACTCAAAAGTATTAGGAATGGAATATCACATTACTTCTATAGAAAAGGGTTCAATACACAATGTCCTAATGAAAAAATGCCAAATACAATTTAATAGTATGTTTATGGGGATTTTAAATCATAGTCTCAAAATATATGAGTCAATTGAAGGTGGAAATTTGTGGGTATGTGTTAACCTTTGATAAAGGAGGAAGCCCATATTCCACATAGGCATGAAAATAACTTTTTGGTGTAGGTGTAATTGTCCAATGGGACAAAGAATCCTCTAGAAATAAGCTCTTAAGAATGGTTTCATTCACCTATGAATATTAGTGGGGTCTCGTTGGATCTATATGTCCATCATACCAGCATTTTAGAGGGGAAATAGGAGAAATAACATGAGTCTATAAGGTTCCAGGAGAATAGTATCGACTGAAGGAAATGGTTTTTTCTATCTTAGACAATGAAGAAAAGAAGGTGGTTTATTGATAATTTAATATTCATGAAGGATCCATACACTCTAATAGTTTTTTCATTACTTAGAGAACACATTATCATGATAATGAGATGTGATGAATCATTACACTTACTTTTTCTAGATTACGGGGTCTAGAGAGAATAGCTCAAATTTTACTAGAAACACATGGTGGGCCCCATGATCATTATTATTTTTTTATTTATGCTCTAAATTTTTCCTAAACTCAAAAGATGTATATTTTAGTGAGTAGAGACATGAATTTTTCTCATAACACCCATTCAATGTTTCAAACATGAAAAGTGTTATGTATCTTTAACTAGATGTTTAGTGTAATGCGATTTAGACCATTAAAGGCTGATGTTTGAGGAAATAAATCATTGAACAAGATGCATGTGGTTTATGGTCATGATTAACATGGGAGCAGGTATGAGGGAAGTGTCATTGAACCGCATAATTAGGATTCCTAGGTTCTAGATTAATCCAACATCCTTTTTAGTATAAGATGAGATTATTGTAAATCATTGCTCAAGGTTCTCATTTCATGAGTAATAGTATGGAATAATCATGTAAATGATAATCGTGAAACACTCTATGGTGAAAAGTTTTACTATGATGCTGTTAGGTATCACATAGAATATAACTCCCTTCTTATAGGGCCACGATGTCTTTAGTTGATTGGTCTATGTCCGTTATGCAGACCCATCTCTTACATGGTTAAATAGAGAGATATATACTTCTTTCCATGGGGCATAGAATATTTTCATAAACCCAATGCGTTCAATACATGTAGTGTGATTTATGGATTCAGGTTCTTGACATGGAGACGGAAGAACCCCAAACATTGGTTGAATATGGTAAAAATATTATGGTCCTTTGATAAGGATTGATGATGGGATATGGTTTTCAAAATTTTACATTGTTCAGTGGGGAAAACCTATCTGGGAGTTTAACATCACGCAATGATGATGTATTCCTTATAATATAGAGTCATGTGGAATGGATGTAGGGACTAATGTGAAAATGTGAAAATAACATTAGGGACACATTGTAATGGTTGGGTGAATTTAATTATAGGAAATATTTTTAACCATTAATATGATTATTTATGGGTTTCTATATGATAGAGACCTTATTATGTAGATTTATCTCATCTGCAAGAAATCCAAACATAGATTTGACTCATAAGTAGGAGGAGTGAGTCTTTATGACTTGACCCTATTTAAATAGAGGCATGAAAATTTCTAATGGCTAGGATTCTCTAGGTTTCCATTTTAATATTATATGTAAAATAACCATGCCATAATTAGATCCTTTAAGGGGATCATTATATATATATCCATCTCATATGGAGGGGACCATGGAATTATATTCTATACCCTTAGAGAGTATCAACATCATGGCCAGCTAAGGGTAATTCTACAGAGATCAGGCTCATACATAGGGATATGGATGTTCTATATTTTATTCTAGTATAGAGGTGAAAAATTTATCTAAAGCATAGATTCATGAATAGAATGGTCTTCTATATGAAATTTCAGGTCTTTTAAGATGGACCATATGTCATAAAGATTAATTTCATGCAACGTGGATGTTTTCATGATGTTTAATATCACACGACTATGAAATATCCCCATGAGGAAAGACTAATTCAGAGAAATTTCGTCTTCCTAGAATATGAATACCTCAAAATAGAAGGTTAAAATCAAAAGACTTGAAAATGATTCCTTAATAATGGGTACAATGCACATATTTGTAACATCAAGAGTATAGAAATCTTTCATGAATAGTTGGGTTATAGAAGGTGAAAATCATAACCCAAAAAAGAGTTATCTGAAGGTTGAAACCATTGGGTACAGGTCAACAATTAATAATTTCACAATGCCATATTCCACACGGTTAGGATAATAACTCCTAGTTTTTAGGGGGGCCTCTCATATTGGACCAAATATCATATAATAATAATCTCTTCAACACTGTATTATTCACCATAGAATCCTAGAGGGGTTCCTTTGGAATATCCGACCTATATTACTAGATTATTATAGGGTAGAACCATGAGGAAGGGATATCATGATCCATGATGTTCCATGATGAGGAAATAAACATTAGGAATTGGTTGGTATCAACTAATATATAGATTAAATGAATTCGGTTCATAGGGAATGTAAAATATAAAGATGTTATAAGCACCCTATTTTCTAGGATAATGTGTATTAAACACATTTATAGGGTGAAAGGATAAGACATCAAACTCGTTAATACACAGTCATCATAGGGATGATCTATTTTCCATGAATACTCTTAATATACAGTTTAACGTCAAACGACAAGAAGATTTCCATGTTGTTTAATGACAAGACACAAGGATGTTTTCATGTAGTTTAACATCTTGAAACTAAGAAATTTTTCCCTATCAAAAAAAATGTATTAGTCATGATATATAGAGCACCTTTCCAGGTTCCCCAATCTTAAAAGATTCATGCTCATCATGAGAAACAAGGGATAATTAGGCAGTCAGTTATGTTGTGTTAGAGTTCATGATAATGAACATGTGGGATTGTTCAAAATTTATTATTTAATGGTGTTTCTATATGGATATGAATATCATGAAAGAACAAAATATGGAAATATGGAAACGTATGGTTGATCATGAAGTGGAGGATCTCAACATCACTACATATCCCATGATGACATGAATCATTCAACTCATAGTTCTTAGATATTTTACCACATTGGACCATCTAATATTAATGGGGTGTATTTTTATCATTCTATATGTTGTGGTTGGACCCATGATTGGAGATATGGTTTCCACTAAGTATGCTATAGTAAAATTAATTGTGCCACACATAGTTCATTTATGAAAGAATCTCCACACAAGTCTGACCCATACACATAGGGGGAGTTTTTCATTGATATTGTGCCTAGAACAAGGATTTGGGATAAGGGTGTAACTACATATATTGTGATAGTAGGAATAAAGACACATTCAGTTATTAAATGGAAAATTCTCTATATATGTCTAACCCATACACATAGGGGCACTTTTTCTACTTGTATGGAAGATGGATCCAGGATTTGGGATTCGATTTTCACATCATATACTTTGATATATGGAATTAAGACACACATAGTTCTTGAATGGAAAAATCTCCATGTATGTATGACCTATACAAAAAGGGGAAATCATTTCCATTGATATTTCTACAAGACCTAGTATTTGGGATTTGGGTGTCACTACATATCCTATGATAGCACTTTTAATCCACTCATAGTTATTAAATGAAAAAATTTCCATAAAAATGTTGGGACCTGAAAATTATGAATCTAAGAAAAGAATTATATGTGGACTAACAAAGGGTAGAAATGATATTTGGATGAATATTGAAGAAATGATTCAAAAGTATGGGATTGGGAATCCAAAATTACTTTTCAAACTGCCACTCTACATGTCATTTTTTCAGGTCATGAAGTATCCATGAATAAAATATTTCCTAGACAGAGGCAACACCTTAAAAGGCTACCAAAAAAGTTGTTTGTGGTACCATGGAGGTGATTTTAAACCCCATAAAATAATATCCCATGAAAAATAAATATTTCATTGGATGATGTAGTATGGTTATCTCCCATAAACAAAATGTAGTCATTAAAGTGATTGAGGTTGTGATTTCATCCCCCTTTATTGACATCCCCACTAATTAAATAATTGGTGGGCTATAAAAACTTTTTGTTGGATCCTAAAAAAGAAGGAAAGAATCCCATGATGAGCCATTATGCAGTCCCTCCACTATTACATTAATAGACCCTAAGGGGGACCTAAAAAGAATGGATGAAGTAGAGGAGACTGAGCCAAGGTAAATGAGTGATGTGGAACTACGGAAACCGAAGCCCATTCGATGATTCCTATCATTTAAAAATCTACCACATATAAGAAAAGAGGGAATAATAAATTTTTCAGCAATCTGAAGCCATAAAAACTCCTTGTGGTCCATCCCACAAGGTGAAAAATTGATGTACCCTTTTTGGATTATATTCATGTATAGAAAAATTCTATTTGGGAAGAACCCGACCTCATAAAAAATGCCACATGATAGGAACCTGACCACGTGTAGAAAAATGGTACACGGGTAGAACCCATGTCAGTGTAGAACAATGATATGTATATGATTCCCTCAATTTTATAACAACATGATACATGGAAGGAACCCTATCCAACGTAATAGCCATCAACACTGAGTAGGGTATCCGAAGGTGTTATATTCTCCAGCTCCCATCACTTCCTTCCATCCTATCATCAACCCTCATATTGGACCCTCTATGAACCTGTTCAATAGTATCAAGGTACTACCCAACTTAAATACACCTGAAATTTATGATAGGACCATCAGGCACATCGGTATGTCCTCTCGTGTTTATATTCCCAATGTTAAGAGGAGTGTCATGAGTAATCTTCCCAGAAAGGGAGATCCTGAAAGTATCCTCAAGTTTACATTCCCATAGTAATATGGGTTCCAACCTCGGGATGCTGACATGAGGCACCCCATTCTAAGGATTGAGGGAAACTATTGGCCCTTTCCTTCGATGAGTTCTATTTTTGAACATTCATCCCTTTCATGGAACTAATTTAGGGGCATTCCTCCAGATGTAATAACCTAGTCGTTTTTTGTGGGTAGTGGAACTTTTTCTCATCTTCACCTCCACCTAGTAAATATTTAGATAGGTCACCAAATGTGATTGTATTGGATATAAAAAAGTATAGAATACAATCTTAATAATGACCACTCCCTCTCCATTTAGTATCTAGAACCATTAATTAGAAGATATAGTGGGTCATGCAATATTCAGATCCACTGTTTCCTCTTGTTTCTCACACTAAGCATGACTCAATTGGTCATAGAGTTTAGTGCTGATCCTGACATTAAAATGATCCTAAACAAGATAGGCATACCCAAAGTGTAATACCCCATCATATCCATTAATGTGGGACACATATATGCAAAATCCCTAACAACATGAACCTTCTTCGAAAATATAATACTCAAGTAGATGGGCATCCCATATGGTATAATCCAAATTCATTTCCTCTGAAGTGGGAAGCTTCCATGCTTATGCCCCAACCACTTGGTTGTTCTTCATAAATCTAAAATCCAACTTTAAACCAAATGGGTATCACCTATTTCTATTCCTCGACCATATCCACTCAAATGGGCCTTCTCCATCGATTTCATCCATAACTTTAAAACCCAAATGGGCTTCTTCCACGGGTAATCTCCCATCTGCCGAAATATTTGATCTGTGATGACAAACTAAATGGGATAAGTATGGATCCAATATAAAGTCCAAACCCATCACCAAACTCCACCCAAAAGTTCATTAAGACACATTCACGGTTGGTTCATATCAACCCAGGAGAACATATCCCTCCCGGGTCCCTTGGGATGCCTTTGTATGAGTCCCATACAATCCACGACTAGGAACCTTTCCTTGGGAATCCTTGATGCAAGAATTTAAACTACATGGTTGGGTCCTTGCCACACAACCATAAAAGGTGATGTGACCTATTAATAGGAGCTTAACTTTGTGTGTTTTGATTCCTTTGATATGGATACATAGGAATCCCATCTCATGGGTTTGATCTTGAAAACAAAAAAAAATTATTTCCCCCATGAATGATGGTAAAATCCAGAGCACCCCACAATGTGGATTAAAAACCGGCGTCATCTCAATAAATGACCAAGGATTAAATGATCTATCCATAAAAGTGTATAATTGATATATAGACTTAGATACATGAATATACCTCCCTTGATGGATAACCTCAGATAAAAATAGATGATTGCAAACCCATGTGTATTTATGATCAATCATTAACTAGGGTTAATCAACATATATGTTCTTAGGAATGAACCAAGGAATCATGAAAATATATTAAATTTATAAGAGAGTCCCAAAATAGAAAATAGTCCCACAAAAAAGGATGTGATTATCCTGACTTCCCAACCCATCGACCAATGTGAGTTATTAAATGTCATTGACCAAGTTACCCAATGAATGTCTACCTTTGGAAAGAGAGTCCATGAATCCTGTATATGATAGAAATTTAGGAATTTACAGATCAACCAAAAAAACCCATTAGAGACGATTCAAATATATTATTCCCAATATTAGTGATTTCACACCATTGGACCCTTATAATAAACTATGGGGTTGACAAATATGTCTTCGAGGGAAAAAATGGTGAACCAGATGTGAATCCTTAATTAAGGTGGTGGTGTTACCCCACTCTAGACCCCTTCAAATTATAAAATGGAAGATGGTCAAATGAGACCATCAATTTCACATGTTATCATGAGATGTTACTTTTATGAGGTTTTTTTTTGTTTTTTTGTCACATATATTTCAAATCTCTTCATATCTTCCTCCAGTCCAATGGAATCTTTAATGTTTCCATAGAAACACATACCATTAATTCATTTGGGTCATACATGAAGAAAATGACTCCATGTCCCACCCATTGTCTTCAACGATGAGTCTTGAATGTAATTATTAGAGATTCGAACATGAATAGTACTCTCCCACCATTGAAAATTTTAAGAAATCCATCAAGTCTATGATTCCCCACCAGTCATCCTCTTCATGATGGTTGGTATCCTAGAACCAAATATCTCTACTAGCCATATCCAACCATTTTGGGGGCCTATCCTCGAAGTGATACAATGAGTTCCTACCATACCTTAGGTGGGATAATGAAGTCTACACCAACGATTTCATCCTTATAGCATAGGGGCCCTGAGAAAGGGATCTATTTGGAAGCCGTCATTGCCAATTCTATGTTTCCCAATATCCTAATCCACATGATAGGGTAGTCAATATTGATAAGACATTCATCCTTGATATTTTCCATAAGGTTCCTCGAAAATATTCCACCATAAATAGAAAACTAAAGTGGGAAAAAAATAATTCTTCCAACTGGGAGACACTAGTCAACTTACTGGCCACTCAGGGGAAATCATATTTCCCATCCATAATTCATGATGCTCACTGGTGTATCCTGGTTTCACCATGAGGGAACTAAAAAAATCACTCATATATGAAGGTAATCAAACATAGAAATTGGCCCTAACTTCCTGCAATGTATTTCATAAAAATAAATTTTTCAAGTCAACAAGAAAATGAAGAGAAAGTTAACGAACCAGCTCTGTTGGAATCTATTATACAAGATTCCATAAAACACTTATCAATGGTGGATCTGAATCATAATGACCTATTACCAAATCCTGAAAATGGAAAAAGCAGTTGTGAAGGTCCTTCCTACAACAATTCTACGAGTAGCTCTAGAGGTCATCCCTGTGTCACATAGCATGAAAGCTTCCTTTTGGGGCACACAATGATTGATCTTGAGAGCTTATCTCTTGAAGATAATCATGGTAACCCTTCTCATGTCTAGAAGATCAATTAGTAAGAGGGTCCAACCCTTTCTTTTGTTTTCCCTGAATGTCCTCCCGAGGTTATATGCTATATAATTTATCTCTATAGGTGTACTTTAAGATATAATTGTATTATTGACCATAATAGCACCAAATACGATGGTCCTACCACCAACCACATCTTATTTCAGAAAGAATTTCCTCTCCTTCCCATAATCTTCCATAAATTTATTCCCCAGGGTATACACTAAAAAAATTCTCCTTGCATTCGGACATCAAGCTTTGACGGTTTTCCACACCATGATAGCACTAACTGCAAAGAGCCTCTTTGAAGTGATATAATATTTCATCAAGAACATCTTCCCATTATTATTGTCAATCCCAAAGGTCCTCTATAAGGTATATAATAACGAAATTCTCACTATAGTCCAACATCAAGCTATGATGATTTTCATAACTATGGTTGCACCATGTGTGATGGTTTTCCCTGTAGTGACATTTCAAATCCATAATAAAGTCATCCCCTTATCAAGTCAAATATGTGAAATCCCTCATATGTCGAGGAACTTGGAATAATGGAATTAGATATGTTAAAATATCTATAAATAACAAGAGACATTCTTTCTCAACTTGGAGATGGCCTGGGTCAATGCTCATCCTCTAAGCAAACCCTAATCCATTCTCATGTGAATGAGACCTCTATCAGCCCCCCACTTATAATTAAATTAACAAGAAACATCCATGTTGGGATGATCAAGTTGTGGATTATCTCTTATGTGAAAAAGGATATGTTTCTCATGATAAGAAAATTGTATCAGGTTTATATACGCATTATGTTTTGTCCCTTAACTACTTCTCAGTTCAACATATGTAGATAATTATTAGAAGAGTGCGTACATAACACTCAAATCAACTTATCGCCAACTATCGACCACCTAAAAGAAAAACTATTTTCTTATTATGGATAATACCACCATTTCATTATATTGGGATAGATTATTTTTCAAATCGACCTATAATACCTTCTATCTACATAGAAGCCACAATAGGAAAGCGAGAAGAAATATATCCATATAATTTGCCTCAATAAAATTCATAAGTTGAATAATATCCATGATAATTCCCTTCATAGTGTTCATATTATGGGGTGGGTGGAACATGGTTCATGGAATTTCACCCCACAACTCTTCTAAAAAATCCATTGAAAATGTCAACCTGTAATGTCATTATCCCAAAATTACTATCATGAAAATCCCTTTCTCAGGAAAGGTGACATGTTCAATAAGAACCAGCCTTAAATAAGTCTCAGTAGAATCACTACCAATTTGAGAAATCCATAAAAAACCTCATGATCTAGGAATCTACGAACAATTAGAAGGATTATCGCATAAGGGAATCTAATCAGCAAGAACTGTTAATGACCTCAGAAGAAAATTGTTCTTGTGAATGCATGACTTCTGATCCAACTAATGCCTGTACAAGGCTCTGTGACATATAGTGGGTAGTGAATAAATAATAATTCTCTGCAATATGGGATTTTCCCCAGCCTATAGTGTTGGGGGATTTTTTAACACAAAATCATTCCTAATGATGATAAAACCGGGCAAAGGTGAAACAATAAGTGAATGAGATAAACCTCAGCACATAGAGATTGGGGAATTTTTACCTCATCCACCGTCTCAATGGAAATTATTATTTTTTATTTTGGGATGATGATAAGAGGAATGATATTTTATTTTAACCCATTTTGTGACTCATTTCCTCCAAAATTTAGGAAAACAAATAGGCTGAATAAAGGATCTATCCGAGTCACTCTTCACCAAGAGGCCTGAAGAGGATCTCAAAAGGGATGGGAGAGGACCCATAAAAGGCACATGCAACCCTCCTATCATTTCACAGTCAGTAGAATGGCCACAATTCATTATGAATCAGTTAAATTCATGTACATAAATCCTAAAAATTACCCTTAAAATTATGAAAATATAGAAGAAAAATAATAGGATGGTTTCATTTAGAATCCAGCCCACAATGAGAATGAAGGTGTGCTGACCTGAACCCCAATATTTAATCTAAATCTGGGTGATGCCTAGACCATTCCCATAATTCTTCGTCAGCGAACCTCTAACTAAGAGAAAAATTAAATAAAGTTCATATAAGGACCACATCCCCATTTTAATGAGAACAAGCTCCATATGATCAAAGAGATATTTAATCAATATGATGAAGAAACAAAAGAGTTGAGGTGAACCAACGTCGAGTTACTATGAGGTAGTGTTCCAGACATTTTTTCTCTATAAACAAAGCTTCAATATACACTTACAGATGTTGCACTTCTTCCAGAAGGGTTTATCCTAGAAATTGTTGTTAGGTAAGGACATCCTTACAATATGTAACATGGAACATCTATCTACCAAGACTCAATAATGGATGGGTACCATGATTTCCTACCATTAAGTAAACAACAAGGAAATGTTCAGGTAAATCCATAGAATACATTTCCAATAAAATATTTGAACCAAATAACAACATATTCCAAACATCAATTTGAACCCATTATTGCACTGGTCATATCCCATGTTCAAAATAACACTCATCAATGTCGTATCAACACTATCAAGGCATTAGAAGCTCGAGTGGATGCTTTGTAGGAATGAAATGCACCAGTGTAGCAGGACCGAAATCCTTACCACAACTGGGTGATTGAAACCCCGACACTGCCAAAATTTGAAAGTCTTATGATTCTAGTGTTAAATGTATTAGGTGATTAATATTGATATATGAATCCTAATGAGGTCCATTATGATCCAAGGATGGGATCACCCAAGAAATAAAATGTAGTGAAGCTTAGATGCTTAGGTGAACCCTGCAATGGGTCATCCATTGTATGGTACTACAACTTTCCTACTATGTCTATCACAGGATAACATTGACCTTATAAGTTATTATTCCATTTAATCTCAACACTATAGAACTAAAAAATTAGTGACATATCGAATTTCAAATAGTGAGAGAATAAGAGAGTCTCAAATTTAATCACTAGATAGAAAGGGTGGCTCTATTCCTTGAACTGACTACATCACTATGAATATATACTTTCTATGTCCATAGATAACCTCCATGAAGATATATGGAACCCAAAAATCCATGTGAAATATACAAACGGGTTCTAGGGTTTATCTACCGGTATCCTATGAATGGGGAGACTCCATACATCAGACCATGTAAAACTCCTAGATGACTCAACTGGTCCCGGGGAAAATAGAGGGAAATGCAGAGGTGGTATCAGTTACACATAATCCAGCTACCACACCCACTCCAGCTCTTAAAACTACACCATATTATTCAATACCCCCATGTGTCAACGAAAACCCCTACCTAAATGATACAATTATAGGGGTACTAGAAGAAATCAAATTGAGGAGATAAGTAGTAATGTTTACTCATTATGCGATGATGATGTCTATTGAAAATTTATAAGCACTACGGATTGTGATTTACTAAATATTATAGATCTAATCAAAGATGATGCGGTAGATCTTGATGAGAAGATATATTATTGTCCCTTTAATCGAATACTGGGATACCCCATTCATTAAGGTTTTGTCTTTAATGACCTCATGTTGAAAATGATAGATTTTAGGCATGTAAAACTGGGACATCCACCAATGCATGTGCAGTATGTATCTACTGTTACCCCTGAGGAAGGAGGTGAGTAAAAAGAAGTTTTTAGCAGAAGGTAATAGATTTTTGATTGTTGGATGTGACATAAGTCAATAAACCGAAATCATGGAAACATCCAACCATAGTTGAAACAAAAAAATACTCTCCTAGATGATTCAATTGAAACACAATTGATGTCATCGGCCCAATGAACCAACAAAATATAGGATTTTTAAAATAATCATGTCACAGATGATAGAGAGAAAAAGATGAGGATAAACCTACACCATAGAATAAGAAGGAATTGAAACTATCATATTTTATTCCACATATTTGAAACAACGGGAACTATGCCACTAAATGGTACCATAAGAATAATCCAACTAGAAAAATGCATCATCAAAAGAGGATTTGATTTCTATTGCATTAATGTCATTAATTTAATGTATCCTTTCCATGATGATGAGTATGACTTTGAGCCTGAGTTTTGCACACTCGACTAGGGAACAGGAGGAAGAAGCTACCAAATCCATGGTTACCAGGGAAGACACAGTCACAAAATGAATAAGTCTTCTAATCATGCCCCAAATATTATGATAAATGTTATAGAAACTCATATAATACATCTCCAATGAGTTCAATATGACAAATAAAATCCCCCTGCACCTACCAGAATACAATCTAACCTAATAATTTTATAATATCTAATAGGAGAAGAATAAGTATCAGATCTACCTCGACGAGAAATATGACCTGCCAATATAGATATGTTGCTACCACAGGGTGTTAAAAAACAAATATTTCCAAATTTAAAATCCATTATTATAGTCAATATAGGTTTTCTCTAGAGAGGAGCACATAACAATCAATCTATCACACTAAATTATAGAAATAAGTCGAAGTTGATTTTTTGAGAGTTTGATTTTGAAATGAAACTAATGAAATGAAAAAATGAAATCAATTATGAAAAATATTCAAAATAAATTGAAAAATAATGTGATTGAAAACCGCGATATGAATTAGGTGATCGGGGCAAGTTCATTTTTCCAATTAAAATTATATCATATTTCTAATATATCAAATTCTATTTAACTAAGATAATTAAATTGGCATTCCACAATTAGTTCCTCTCAATACCTTTGTAAAATGGTGATAGTGAGACTAAAAATTACCAAGATCTTAGATTGATCAACTTTCCAACCTATGAGAAAAATATTTTTAGTAAATACCCTCAATTGACTTATGAAATTTTTAATTGGGTCTTGATTCTCCCGAACAATCAATAATACCCACTACCCCTCCAATACGTACTGAAGATCAACAAGTAGTCCACCACTAATCCCAGATCTATTCAATTGTATATAGACCAAAACCTAGTAGAGGGATGAAATGATAATATACCAAATAAATAAAAATAAAAAAAATCTAAAAATAAATACGATCAGACTTGATAATAAAACTACTATTAGAAATTGAAACCAAATTGTAAAAGTGATAATGTAATTTATATAATGATGTGAATTAACTCAAGAATTACAAAAGATAAAACGTCTTATTTTACAATAATTTAAAGGATTAACACTAAATTTTAAGGGTATCCATAAATAAGGGGGATGAATAATTCATTAGAAAACTAAAATTAATGAAAAAGGGGAATGAAATAACATAAAATTTCTATTCCAAAATACTTCCAACATATGTTTTTATGCCCAGAAAACTATCTAAAATCACCATAGTTCATGATGAAAGGTGATTCATCATGGTTTTTTATGGAACTAATAAATTTCAAATATATTAGTGTTGTGTTGGAGGATTCAATACTAAAATACCGAATTATACTTTTCTGGACAAGGAGACTCGTCAACTTCACCTAATTTGACCCACGTTTAGTCAGCCATTATGAGAGAATTTATCAATGGTATTTATTGGCCACTTGATTCTTGAGTTTTGTTTCACATCCACTCGGAATAACATCATAGGTATGTCTCTTGTCTGAGATATGGTTTAAAAACTGAGTCGGGGTCAGTTTTTTCTGTAAGATAAGTTTTGTCATTTGATTGATTATTTTGGGCTAGCGTGTTTGAATTGGATTTGAGTGAAAAATATAGAGTCTAATTCAAAAAAAATAAGTAATACTAAAAATAATAATAAAATATAGTGGATGAAAATTGAAAATGTTATTCCCTATAATTCGAATCTATAGAAAACTGTTAAATTTCATGAATTTTTCAATTTTCACAATTAATCCCAAAATTAACCAAAAATTATTAAATAATGAAAATAAGATCAAATTGATTAATTTTAAAAGATTAATTCATTTAAAAACATATAAATAATTAGGGAAATGATATCTATTTTAATTCCCCCACGCATAGCACTTAAACTCCAAGAAAAGTAATTATCCAAACCAAATCAAAGCGAATTAAAAACACATGCCCATAAGATCCACAAATTCCACACCATTTAAAAAAGATATAATGACTCATAATAAATAATTATTTCAAGTTCCCCATTTAGATCATTCAGTATATTTCAACAAAATTTCTCCTCCCATGCACACAAAAATCTTTCCCCACATAAATTTTATCTTATTTAAAAAATGTTAACTTTCAACAAGTCTTTTGTCATCGAAAATATTGAAAGGGACACCATATTCTTGATAAATTCATACAAATTCACCCAAGGTGGTTCAAGGAAATGTTTTTATCATGATTACATTGCAATTTTTTTTCCTTTCAGTTGTTAGAATTATATGAAAAAATATTTTAAGGCAGAATAAGGAGGTATTGCCTCTATTTAGAGAAAAATTGCAAGACTCTAATTTTAACATAGGTGTGGTCTTCTCCTCATTATAATTAGTATAAAATAATCTTAATAATTTTAAAAATAGATAGATTTCTCCTACCATTTAGCGTTGTAGTATTTTAAATGTTAATCTTCCCAAACACAATTTTTATTCTTAAAATCACAAGATAGATAAAACATTATTTTTTCGTTGGAATATCAATAAAATAATAACTTCTCTTATCATTAATGCAATATAAAAGGAAAAAATATAACAAAAATTAATTTTTAGTAGAAAAAAATCTCTTAATAGTTTTATTTTCCACCCAAAGAATCAATAAATGGGGTAGCACAACAAAAGTCATACCCCTCAACACTTAAGTTCAACTAGATGATGAAATTTTACTTCAAGAGTAGGTTGGATAGGGAAATTTGTCTTGTAATGTGGGAAACCTAACAGTATGTTAATGGTTTCTAATAGATACAAGTATTAAATAAACAATGAGGTATAGAATGAAAATGATTATTTTTTAAAGGGGGATTGAAAACCAAATAAATTTCTCAATCATTTAAAACAAAAGTACCTGAAATCCTCAAGTTTAGATGGGATTAAATCAAATGATGGTTAATGTAAAATTGGTGTGGCTCTCTCAATATGTGTGGTTCCTGAAATGAATATAGAAAAAGAGTTCATAAGAAACATAGGAATGTAACTTCATAGAAAATGGTAGTGATATGTGGCATGAGATTAAAAAATAAGAGTACTTTTCATGAAATTAAAAAAGTTATGAACTAGAAAATAAGTAATTTTCAGTATTCATATAAGTTTAGTTTAATGTAATATATTGTTTCACTCATTGACATGGGTTTTAAAATATAAATTATAATAATTTTATCTATAAATATTAAATTTAATTAAAACAAAAAATTTGAAATACAAACAAATATTTTTTTAAAAAACACACAATTTTTAAATAGAAAAAAATAACTAATGAAAATAGTAATAAAAAAGTATCCCTCTCAAATAATTAAAATAAATTGTGTCTTAAATGAAATCAACTAGATTTAATAGGAAAAGAGATTTGAAAATTAATCACAATAATCAAGGATGTTTTATTGAGAGGTACGATATGACTCATTCGTAGTGAAACATTGAGTTAAGCAACTAATTGTTGCACACTAAAAACCTACAAGAAAACGTATAAATGATAAAATAATAAATTTATAGGAATAAATTAAAATATAAATAAAATGGTAAAGTAAAGCTATATCATGGTATAAACCCCCATGAGTGCCCCATGTTTTCACTACCTCCAAAAGGAAAATTCGAGTGGGTTATCCCCAATCTGATGGTGGGTAGAGTTTCTTTATGATGAACCACTAATATTTATTCTTTACATATTTCAATTTTTTTTGACTCCATAGGTATATTACACCAAATCCACCCCAAGGACAATGAGATAAAACTTTCATAGTATGGGTAGGACAAATAAGGAATCCACCTCTTTCATAGAATCCAATTTCACAACTTCTTCTTCATTCTCCAATGGCTGTTGAAGGTATAATGCATCAATGAAAAAATACAAGGGAAATTTAGAGAGTAATTCTATTTGAAAAAAATTAATCCATGAATAATCAATATCAATATATTCCTCTTTAATGTAAGAAACATGCATCTCAATTTCTTTAGGTAAATCCAATTTCATCTCCTATTAAAAACCCTTGAATAAATGTTCAATAAGTTCAAGGAGCTCCAAATTTTCCTCTTCAGGTGCATCATATTTTTCTTCATAATCCACAGGGTAAATACTAGGGTTTTAAAATTAGGAAAATTTAAAATAAGGGGAGGTAAAACCCAATTTATTTTCTATAAAATTAGAAGATAACAAGGTCAATAAATGATCACCTACATGAGTTTGTTATAATATTTATTGATTCTTCAGTGGAAGGTGCCTCTTGTAGTTGAATTTTACTATATAGAGGTAGGTAGTTAGTCTCCCACATATTATCTTCAAATTCCAAAAATTTAGTTGTGTATTCCTTTAATGATGTTTGATCTTCTCTTTTTCAAGGAATATGGGGATCAATAAGTTCCTCGCACTTAATCCAAAAGTAATACAAATAATGATGATCCCCCATACATAGCTCAGTAGACAATTCACCTTCATAAATATCCATTATAAATATTTCAGATTGACTAAATTGATATTCTTTGAATTACATTAAGGTTGCCGTAGTTCTTAAATATCAATGATTATTTGGGAATCCACTTAAACCACTGGACCATGTTTACGTTTGGTTTTCTCTTAGAATGTATGAGCATATTCATGAAGTAGTTTCATTTTTCTATCTAGGTATTTTATTACTTTCCTTGGTCCTTGCAACTTAAATTTTGTTTAGATTTTTTCTTTTTGTGGTAACCTGGCCATTTCATGATTAAATTACAGAAAATACTCTTAGATTTCAATTAATTCTCTAGACAGTCTTACCAGCACTAGGTATTTGAGGTTCATAATTAGTTATTTAATGAGATCCTTGAATTCATAATCCATGATGATTTGTATTGGATATCCCATATTATATTTAGAAAATAAATAAACAATATCATCTATAAACCAGTGTGAGTAAATAATTGTTTCTTGAACTTGTGGGTAACTGTTCCTTGAATTAACGAAATAAAAATTTCATTGCATCATGCCAAAATATTTTTTAATGATTTTTTTAATTTTAAAACAGTCAAATATTTTTTATAAGATTGTTGGAACTGCCTCCATAGAAATGAAACTATGTTTTTACATGTACCTATTATAGGGTGTGATAAAAAAATTTCATAAGTTAAATGTAGTATAGTAACAACCTGGGTAGTCTTTAGAGAGGATCGTACAATAATCAAGATATCACCTTAAATTAGAGAAAGAAGTTGGTGTTGTTTTTTAAATTGTTTGATTTTGAAAAGGAACTAAAATAATGAAAAAAAATCAATTAAGAGTATTATTGAAAATAAATTGACAAACCATGTGATTGAAAACTATTAGACGAATTGGGTGATCATGTATTGTTCAGTTTTCCAAATGTAATGCAATCATAGTTCTAATTTATCCAGTCCTCTTATACTATGATGATTAAAGTGAGATTCGATGATCGATTCCTCTCAATCCATTAGTTAAATAGTTATTTTAATATTAAACCATTTTATGATATCATATTTATCTATGCTCAATGAAATGTGAGAAAGACTTTCTGAGAATATGCTCAATTGTCCTAGGCAATTCCTGATCATGTCTTATTTATCCCAAACAATCAGAAATACTCACTACCCCTCCCATGCATACTTTTGATCATCAAATAACTCACCACTATGCCCTAATATATTAAATCATATATGTAATGGAACCTATAAGAGGTAGAAAGTAGTCATCAACTAAAGAAATAAAGACAACATAATGTAAAACCAAATATGATCATATTTGAAAAAAAAATTCTATTAGAAATTGAATCCAAATTTTAAAAAGAGGTAAAGGATACTATAACCTAAAGTGCCTAGATTAAAACATTTAAAATGAAGAAAATTTTCCTTCCCTAATCACTCAAAATATTACCCCTCCATGTGAAGGGTATCCATGAAGAAGACGGAAGTAGAAGACATTACAAGACTAAAAAGCAAGAAAATAGGTGAATGACTGAATAAAAAAGTTCTATTTTAGAATATATACAACAATTTTTTCGTTTGTTTTTTACAAAAAAAAACTCTAAAAAGGACCACGTTATCTTCTTTGAAGTTATTAGGAATTAATTGGTCTATCAACCCTGTAAATTTCAGAGCAACTGGAGGCATTTAGAGGGATTGATGAATAAATTACTAAAGTGTAGTTTTTCAAGCTATGGAAACTCTTAAACATCATTCAATTGGATGAATGAAAATGAATAATTAATGAGAGAATTTTCCCATGGTATTTAATGGGAGATTGATTTTTTGAGATATATTTTATATAAAATGGAATTAAATCATTTGGATATCTCTATGATAAAATATTCTTCAATAACTAAGGAGGGTAAATTCTATCAGCTAGCCAAATTTATCCATTTGATTTATTTTTCTAGGAAAATGTATTTTGAATTGGATATAGGTGAAAAAATAATGTATAATCCCAAAAATATAGCTATACTACAAAAAAATAATAAATTAAATTGAATAATAATTGTAAAAGTTATTCAAGATAAATAGAATCTCTATAAAACAATTAAATTTCGAAAATTTACCAATTTTCAAAATTAAGCCAAAAAATCACAAAAAATAATAAAATTATGAATACCAGAATAAATTTTTTAATTTAAAATGATTAAATATTTAAAATAAATGTATTAATAGTTATGAAAATTTTAGCTCTATCATGGCCCAACCCACCAAGTGTGGAGGGGCCTCCAGCTCATATCTTGAGGGCTGATCCATATACAAAAAATGTTTAATCCCATTTAAACACCTATGAATGAGCATCCCAAAATTGAGAAGCACAGGAATTTAGACTACAAGTATGAAATTAGGAAACAATTACCCTTGTTATGGACTAACTATCAGTCTAGTATGGCTTGAGTGTGTCAAAATACCTTAGATAAGCACTCATAAAATCATTTTTATGCCACTGTGAGATTGAAACCGAAGTAGAATAGGTGAAGGTTTTTCAAATAGAGACCGATTATATTTAATAAAATGTGGTTATCTCCTTCAGAAATCAAGAAAATGACTCTATAATATAAGTACACACAAGACCCCTATAAGTGTCTAGAAGGACAAAAGGTGTCGATGTATATAATGTTTTCCTTCATAATGGATGTGGAGTTAACATCATTCATGTATAACAATTCACCAGCTAGGATACAATGAAAATAACCTATAAATTTCCTTCAAAACAATTTAATGTTATGAAAAAATCTCTAAAAACCCATTGCACCAAATCATGCTCAAGGAACATTTTGGAGACCTCATAGCCATCACATAATTTATAGTGGTTGTGTAGAACACAACCTTAAACATCTTACTTTGAAGGCCCTATTTTCACCAACACATAAAAATCCCAACCTCATAACTTTAATGCATCAAATACTACATCATTGGAAAAATAAGAACATTGTGTGGTGAAAAGTACACATTCAAATCCTCTGAGTCACATTATATTAATATTTTATTCTATGATCGAAAAGGTAAAAGTCCCTTGGATGATGATATTGATCGGGTCACCACCCCGGAATGTGTTGGAAATGATAACAGATACCCCATTAAAATAGATTTGTAAGGAATGTATATTTCTTATCAATCAGATTGGGTACAAGTGCACAAATTCAGACACATGCTCAGTAGTCCTTATGATTTTGGTAATGACTGCTGAGACTTATAGTGTTGAAAAATAAACCAACCCATAGTAAAAAATGAACGAACTTATGAAAATTCCATTAATACATCTCCAAATAACATGGAAATCCCTGATTCACCCCTTAAGGATTAAGAGGATTTATCTTCACCCAATGATGGAAATAAACCCATCCTTCTCTCACTCCATCCTTTCAAGAGTTTCAAGGGAATAACCCACTTTCGTCTTGGTAAGAGGAAGTCACATAATCATTCAAATATCTAGATATATTCTCCTCTCCTAACCCTCGATAACTCTCCTTAATAACCTTTCCCCATCAGAACAAGAGGAAGAGATTAATAGGATAAAGAGGAAGCGTAGGTGAACATTAGGGACACACCTCTAGCATTTGATGAGGGTGTCTCAACCACCATTGATGAACTCAGAGAAATAAATATGCGCATTGATGAAGATTCTTGGCCCACCATGATTAGTGTAGGACTATATTTTGTGGAGAAAGAGCTATATACCCCATTTATAATGATGAATAAAGATTTATTCTATTGGAACTATATAGATATTATAGGCCTTTATCCGGTGGTGGCCACTCACCACCTAGGCCTTCGGGAGGACCACTGAGGATATAGGAAATCCATCAAGAGAATTCACCTGACACATGCTGCCAAAATAGAGGCTGAAGATGAAAAGATCATTAGTGAGAACTTCATTAGGGATGTCCCATATCCTATCCATCTAGCTAATATCATCCCTATCAAGAGTAAGAATGAGAAAACCATAGTGTTCATCAATTTCAGAGATCTCAACTGATATTTCCAGAAGGATGATTTCTCGGTTCTGCTCATAGAACTGATAATCAATGAAATAGATAGATTCCATAATCTCTTCTTTATGGATGTATATTTAAGACACATCCAAATCATGATAGACTAGAATGATTATGAATCCACTATCTTTAGGACCCCAAGGGAGAATATTTCTATCAGGTTATTCCCTTTTGCATAAAGAATTTTATCACCACACACCAACTAACCATGCATCAAATCTTTAAACCAATCCTATGAATGTTCATAGAATTACATGTCAATAACATGGTGGTTAAATATATATAAAGCTTAGATCACCGGTCAGATCTTCAAATAGTTTTCAACAAACTATAGAAACACAACATGAAAATGAACCCCCTAAAATGGGATTTCAATGTAACATTAGCGAAATTTAGTTGCTTCATCATACGACATCATGTAATATATATCGACCCATAGAAGAAAAAGGAAATCCTTAGGATGTATCATCTCCACAACCTCATAGTGTTTAGAGGTGTTCTAGAACACTTATCTGACACCCAAAGCGTCATAGCCAATATTTAAGGAAAACATTTCCCTCTAAAAGGATGAAGAAAAAAAGGTTTTCATACCAATTGACTGATGATTTCCAAGAATCATTAGATAGTCTCAAGAAATACCTATTGATCCTGCTAGTTCTCATGACTTTTGTAAAAGGAAGACCAATTAATTTATATGGGACAACCTTTTAGTGATTAGTAGGATCATTCCTCATACAAAATAATGATGATATAAGGGGAAATCCTTTATTACCTTAGCCGAACCATGATTTATGTTGATACTAGGTACATTTATATCAATAAAATTTGTTTGGAGCTAATCTATGAAGTCCATAAACCGATGCACTATCTGGAACACCACAAGGACCAATTGGTCACTCATATAAAGAGATTTAAATATAACCTCATCCTTATGATATTTAATGGGCATATTTCATGATGTGTTGTTACCCTGTAACATTTTTATATTCAGTTTGTGCCTCATAATGAAATCAATGTATAGACATTAAAATATTTTAGAGGAATAACACCCCTATGAATAAATGACTCCATTGGACACTGAATTACCCAACAAAGTTGTTTTCTTTGATCAAGAGGTACCCCGGATATGGAAAAAATTTTTTTACAGTGCATCTATAATCCCAATAGGGACGAGAATGGAATACCCATGACTCAACAAATTAGGGCTAGGAGTAATTCTATAATCTCCAAAAGAGGCATTCCTACCTTAATCCTTCAAGCTATCGAAGAGGTGCACAAATAATGAAGAATAATTCCAAGATCTCATTGTAATCCTAGAGGCATCACATCAAGTACAATTAAAAAACTTTAAGATAAAATAAAATTTGTAATTGGTCATCATGAAGGTTAATGATTATTATTATATAAAAAGGTTGAGATAAGCCCCTGCTAGTCCATGTTTAAGGATTAATGGGGGAATTACCCTTTGATCTGACATTGATTCATTTCCCAAGATAAAAAATATTCCGAAGATAATATATTTTTAAATGCTACAACAAATTTGGATGATCTAGATGAGGATGAAATAGTCATCATCATTACACACTATCAGATGGTCTCACCATTCATTTAGGGAAATATAGAAGAGATCAAATAGAATAGTGTCACACTTGAACCATATAGTCCTACCACCAAATGGATGAGACCAATTTTAGACTGCCATCGAAGTGGAGAACTCTAAATAGAAATACCTAGGAGAGAGAAAATCCAAATACTATAAATTATATTTTTTCTCTATAATGACAGAAAATGTCAAAGAGAACATTATAAGTGAATCCTTGATGGGCTCTTTCTCAGGTACATTGCAAGAGAAGAGAATATTTTTGTCGTGAAGGAAGTGTACAATTGAGCCTGTAGAGATCACTAGTCAGTACACAATCATTCCCACCAAATATTATGGCTTGGATACTACTAGCCAACACTAACTTAGGATTACATTGTGTTCACCAAAAAGTTCCATTCTTATAGGTTCACGCCAACTTCTTCCACCAACACCCAAAGCTATTTCACATAGAAATGTATTCCATGAAAATATTCATATGGGGAATGGACACTGTGGAACTATATCCTTCCACCGTTTTCAAAAAATTTAAGTACATTCTTATTTCATTTCAATTCTTATCCATGTGGGTTGAAGTCATACCCCTCAATGAATTCAGGGAAATAAACATTGTTAGCTTCGTGAAAGCCTAAATAATCACAAGATTTGGAGTCAAAAATAAAATACTAATGGAATGTGAAAATAAATTTTATTCTACTAAATTGGAGAAGCTATATCTAGAACATGATATCAAATAAATCCATTTGTCCCACAACTATGAAGTAGATAACGGATAGATAGAGGACTTTAACAAGACCACTTCTAATAAAATCTAGAATATATTAGATTAGGACAAGAAATCAAGTTTGGAAGATCTTCTACATGAATTGTGTGCTTACTGTACCATGACTTGAACAACCACATACGAAACCCTAAACTCAATAGTTTATTGGACAGAGGTTGTCCTTCCCATTTAGGATAAATTTCCATCACTCTGTTTATCCATATATGATCGATTACCCATATGTTAGAAATACTGGAAATGGAAATATGAATTAGAGTAGCTGGATGAGAAACTTTTTCATACCATAAATCATTTGGAAGTCCACAAAAATCAGACCACACAATCCTTTAACAAAAATGTTCACCTTTGATATTTCCTTGAAGGAGAGATGATGTTAGTCCTACTAACTCCAATGATACTAGGAAAGAAACCATTGAAGTAGTAACAAAATGGGATAAACATGATTCCATACATAAAGTGTACTCTAATAAAACTATTAATTGATTATAATTGATGAGATGATTTACATGACTCCCAAAAATAAGTGGTTTTTGAAAAAATATTCCATGAAATCACACGCCCGTCATCCTGAACACACAATGAAAAACAAAATGGTTCAATATTCTTAATTAGATGATGTTTAATTGTAGGGTGAATCATCGTGGTTTTATGAAATTAAACTTCGTTGAAACGTTCTTCTGGATCTCATGATTTAAAACTGCTTGAGAATTGTTGTTTTAATCAATGATTCACTGCATGTTATCTAGTTCTATGTGAGAGAAAGATAAAATTACACTATTCACATGTGAGAGTTAGAGCCAGACATGGAGTATCTTTCTCATCAAATATGTATGGATTGATTTTGGTTATTATATGATATGTATAGATTCCTATATTCAACATGTTGGTCTATACACCAGGAAAAAAAATAAAAAAAGCCCCTCCCTGTTTATGGGTCAAACCTACAGAGGGTGAATTTTTCCAGAACTATACATGGCTTGATTCCTTTTATCACATGATATTTAGGGATGCTAAAATTTCATATCTTGTTCTAGCCAGTACAAAGAATTTTTTTAATTGTCTCAATCCCTATATATTGTTCAGACCAATGTATAAAAATTTGATTTAGAAATATTTCTATCTTGATTCCCATTCTATGGTATATATAGTGATGTATGTACCCAAATTCTATGTCCTAATCATAAAATATCTAAAAAATGCCTCCCTCGATGTATGAGACATACCTTCATGGAGAATTCCCATTAATAACTAAATGTTTCTTGATTCCTTCCATAAAAATATACATAGAATACCATAATCCTTTAATCTTGGGTCCAGTTGAAATATGTCCTCTACACTTTTGGGAGCCTAATTACTTTATATATAGAATTAAACTGCATGGTGCTTTAAAAACTATGTATGGATTGATACTTGTTTTGATGAGATACGAAGTGACACCAAGGCCCTATTCTATTGTCCCATCCATAGAGAAAAGAAAAATAAAAATGTTACCATATCCCATATGAAAATATTGATCAATATAGGAGATCTCAATTTTGGATTCCTCATTTAGGGATTGACCAAAGAAGAGAAAATTCATCCTATGTATGATTCAGATCTTCATAGAAAATCTCACACTTCATGGATAATAATGGTTTGAATATTTATATCATGCCTTGAAATATCCCTTACATTCATCAAAATATGTTCCCTAGGAAATTTCAGATATCTAAAATTATCATTAAACCATCGAAAAGTGATGGTCAATGTCCTTGAAAAACCTTTGTTTGACGATGCACAATATACCCCAATTGGCATTCCATTATTGTCCAACAAAAAGGCCTTTCATCAAATTAATGATCATCCTCTGGATATGACACTTTCATATTTATAATACCCAATGGATTCCAATCCCCATATCATTTTTCTTGATCTGAGAATCCCCAAGACCATAGCTTACACATTATTACCCCTTCACAACCAGTGCATGTTAGGTCATCCATGCCCGATTAAACTCTAGTTACTCATGGTTTCTATAAAAAATAATCTTAGTCACATGAAACTAAAATTCACAATATTAAGAACAATGTGTGTATTTTGTCTTGTTTTAAAATGGTACGTAGTGACTCCCAAGCCTTTTCTCTTAGGTCAAACTGCATCAAAAATTACAAATTCTCCATCCATGTGCGTGAGTTAGACCTGCACGAGAGAAGCACGAAAGAACTCTTAGTTGAATGATTCTTATTATCACAATATATGTAGTGATAGAAGAAACTCATATATCAGGTTAAACCATGAATTAAAATTTCTCCTCTTTTCCTTTGTATGAGAATGCACTACATCAAAAATTTCCAGACACAAAAGTGAATTTTCCCCCTTCCCTATTCATGGGTTGGACTTCTATGTGGAATCTTTCCAGAACTATGTATGGCTTGATTATATTTTCACTGAGATATATTGTGAAGTCTGGGCCACATTTATTGTTCCAAACCATATCGAAAAAAATATTTCCTATACTTGGTTTTGTCCATCTAAAGTTAAAATTCTCTACCAATTGTTGATAATTTTTTACATGGAATGCTCCAATCAGGTTTTGGCAGCCTCCTTTCACAAACCATACTATGTGTCTAGAAAGGTAAAAATCCCCACAAACATCCCTGACTATTAGAGGTGTAGGGTTAGTTATTTGGGGAAACCTATGTTTAACTATGAACCATATTCCCTTGTTGGATCTGCATAAGATCCCCACAAAAGAGGCCAATCAACCAATGTAAAAATTGTCCCCATGAGGGGGTATTCCTACTCCCGTATTCCCCCAAATTATTTTTATATTCCAAATCATTCCTTGGATTTATAAACACCATATATTAAAGTTTAAAACCATCCTCCTTCATGTTAGAATATGAGAAAACATTCATGGTTAGAATATCATAAAAATGATGAATCATTTACCCCTTAGTCAGAGGAATGTGGGTTTAAGTATCAAATCTCCAGGTTATAAGACATTAAACCATGATATCCGTGTCCTAATTTCATGATGATAAAATGAATAATTTATTCAACACTCATTTACACAATCAAAATTTGTGTTGGAGTGGTTTCACATTAATGTCCAAATCTGATACAAATACAATCATCATTTTTAGACATCATTTTCTTGACAATCCACACATAGTTGTCTTGAAAAACAACAATTTCCAGAAAATTATTTGGCCATTATAAATGGGATGATAGTGTCTTGAAAAAAACCGTTGTTTGAAAACGCATAATATGTCCCATTTGGATCTACATAAGTCACCCAAAATTAATTCATGTTTGTCGAAGGAAAATTTTTCCTAAGGAGAGGCTTTTATTAACTTCATACAACCTCAAAACACAATCTTCGAAGAAATTATTATGGTTACTCCCCAAATAATTTCCCCATATCATGTCTTGAATACTATAATTACAATACAAGGGTCCATAAAAATCCCTCATTCACGTGTGAATAATATTGTGACATTCCTGGTCAATAAGCTCTATTTGGTCCCTCACCCCATAATTTAGGGCCAAATATATTTTATCTAAAACATCAGTAAAATTGGTAAAATTTTTATGACTCTAAACATCCCATTAAAAGAGACACAAAACATTTTAGGATGAAAACCAACAAAGGGAACCCAAAGTAAATTTTGATTATCTACTCTCTAGAACTATGGCTCACATGGTTTAGGGAAAAATAGAGTGATCCCAAAAATAAAAATAAAAATAAAACAAAAGATTCAAAAATCTTGTTAGCTTGAAAACCCAAAATGGAATCCAAATAAAAAGTTAATTTATGGCTGCTAAACCCATACCATAGTGAACATAGAAAAATTAGGGCTAGATAAAAAAAGAAAAAAAAAATTCATAGGAATTTCCATGTAATCCTAAAAAATGGTGAAACCCCACTCATTGAGTCCCTATGATTAGAAAAAAATTAAACCATTACATGATCATCTCAATTTGGTTATCCAAAACTGTGATTGAAAATGATATCTAATGACTAAAATATTCAATCCCTTCGACAAATTATCTTTCAAATCACATAGAAATTTTTTATTGGCAAGTATTTTATAAAAATATAAAGTATTGGAATTGAAGATTGAAAAGGTTTTCATTTAAATGGATCAAGGTAGGAACCTACACATCCTCGAATCTCTCCCCAATTCTGAAAAAAAGTATATAGAATAACCTAAATGGTTAAAATGAATCTATTCTCACATTGATCAGAAAATTTACTACTACTTGATGAAAACCATCAATAGTTCATTCTATAGTGGTCGTCTACTCGACCTCAGCTCTAGCTATTTGATGAATATATTAACAATGACCTGATGGTATCATCCTTTCTGCTTAATTTAATTAAAATTCACAGTCATTGATGATAACTGTGCATTTATCCATACTTCACAACCCTCAAATTCCAATAGTTCCTCCATCTGTGAAACTAGTTGGTCAAAATATCTTTCCTCTTCAGCAACGAAATGGTATAGTGCAACAGTAATATCCCATAATACTTATGTTTGATGATGGAAGGATTTAAAAAGAGTATTGTTTCCATCATGAGTAGATAGGTCTTCTTATGCTATGACAATATGATGAAAAATTATTTTTATGTGCCAATAACCAAAGCCTCCATAGATAAATCCAATTAATAGTTGGTGGAATGTGTCCACGTCATCATCAAAATCTGGTAAGGGGGTCTCTATGTTGATGGTGTAGATTTTGTGCCATGCCCATTTTTTCATATCTTGATGTCCACTGACAACATGAAGACCTCGATCATGTTACTCCACCAACATGGGTATATAATATGGTATTATGATTAAAGAAGATAAGATCACCATAAATTATAAACAAACTGGTAGGAAATTCATCAATATCTATGGCTATTTCAATCTCATAGGCTAAATAGATAGGAATGGATTCAATCATGGGAATGCCTGATGATGTCCCGCTTGGGCCGACCTCAGTAGGATTGTCAATAGTATCAGTAAGAAGTATATGCATAGAATCACTGCCTAAAAAAGTGGAATTTATAATGATGTATCCTATGAATGCATATGATGATAATAAAAATATCATCCACCTGTAGGAGTGGATAATGATGTCGAAACATGTGAAAGACTTGGAGCAATCAATGAATTATTCACTAGTCAACCTAACTTCGCTATCACTCTATCATGGTGGTAATCCATTCACATCTTAGAGTACTACCAAAATATGTTAGTTGAATCTAATTGGGTTGGTAAAAGAAATTTCATTCTAGAATCCTCATGCTTCATCATCAATCACAATTAGTGATGAATGAATGAATGAGATTCCCTCTTAATTTGGGTAAAGTGTAAAAATGAAACTGGCTGAATCCAAATTTCCATAGACACCTATAAGGGGTTTAAGGTTACAAAATGGATACCCTATCCACCCAAGAACATAGGATTCCATCTCATAGCATAATGATGCAGGAAGTTTCATTGAACAAACCCCATCTGTCCTCAAATACTTCCCCATGGGGTGCAGGGTAAGGCCCAAGTGCGAGTAGAGAAAAATTAATCAATATCTCGACCACATCATTCATTCCAAAGGATTTTATGTGAAAAAAATTCAATGTTTATAAGTTAAGGATAGAATTTGGAGAAAGGAACTACTGTAATATGTCAATACTCATAACATCAATAATGCTCCACCACCCAACCATTTGAAAATTGAAACGGCCAACTGAGGCGATGTGAGTATCTTACTTCCAATATTTTACCCAGCAGTTCAAAAATACGATCTAGGGTGGGAATGAACAAGTTGAGGTACTATCGATTTTCTAATGTGACCACCAGCATTAATGTACATAATTAGACACCAGTATAGGCATCAGGAGATGGGAAAATCTACTGATCAAGAACATAGAAATGAAACTGCCCAACCTGAAGTCTAGTGGTATGTTTGTATAAATTCTATAACTCCACGTGGTGTATTGACCCACCTTAATGGAATCCTAGTATGAAAACTAAACTTTTTCTGTGTGTTGGGTTGGGTGGGTACTACTATGGAGAACTTATGGACTCATAAAACTAACATTCAATAATAACATTATCCAATAATTGAATAGAATAAGTGAGTATGAATTCGGGGTTTGACAAAGTAATTTCATCTCTATGATCAATAGGTTTATTTCGAATGGAGTTACTTGCTCGGAAATTTCCCAAATATTGGATATAGGTAGGAATTAATCATATATGTTACCAAGAAGAGGGATTCCCCCTAGTGGGTAAATATTTTATAAAAAAATCCCCTAACATACTATGAGATAGGTGGAAGGTATTGGTGTTCAAACAAGAATGATTAAGCTGTTTGGTAAATATCATAGTTGGTTAGTAGATTGAAAATTAGGGGACACAAACTGCCTTGTATAAATTGATATCCACAATCTATTCTGGTAATTCCAATCAATTCTAGTTCACCCAAAAATTTTAAGCCCATTCATCTTAGAATAAACTTCTTAACCAAAGATACCATTTATAGATCCATCATCCGTCGGGGTTGCCTCATGAGAGGTTGAAAATAGATGGGTAGTCTAGAATGAATGACTACATGGATATATCATGAATATATTAGTTAATTAGTTTCCACATATAACCATTCAAAATAAGTGTGCTCTATTCAAATTAGCCAAAAATTATTTTTCCATTTAAAAATATATTTGTTTGGGAACACTCTGGGTAAATCTCAAACCAATCCGAGGAGATATTTTGGTCAATCGGTGGAAGGAGAGCATTGTCTAGAAGTCCAAAATTATAAATTGGTAATCATATGGAAAATAGATATGGATAAAGTTATGGTTAGATGTGGTTCATCATAACACCTTATTTAGGGGTAATTTATGATCAATGATCATCTTCAACATTCCTAGCCATGGTCATTATTCTCTCACTCACTATTGTAGATGTGTATACAAGATCCATTATTGTACCTGGAATGGATCAATAAATTAATATGAAATTAATTTGAGATATTTCAAAATGGATGCATAGTAAAACATAAAATATATAGAACACACAAAACATCGTCACGTGAACCATCATACCACAAAGCTACTCGCTCCCTAAATCTCCAACTCATGATGGTGTTGACCCGAGAAGTGTTGGATAATAAAGAAATACTCCATAGAGCAGTTTAACCATAATGAATTTTCCATGATATGGAAAATCTGAACATACCATTCATTGATATTTTTTTCAGTTCCAAGATGATGAAACGTAGTTTATGAAAGATCTGAGCACAATGGAGACAGTTTGCGGACAAAGTACGCAATCAAGATAATTTTAGATCACCATTCTCACCAAGAAAATTGGTAGTATAAAAAGGAGATGGGCCCCATATTAAAGAGTGTGGTCCCCTATTTTAGGTCCACTTATGTTAAATGAACCAGTTTAAAGGAAGACTACTTTCTACATCATAATATCCCCCTCTTCATGCCAATCAAAACACATTCCAGTGGGGGTATTTTTTAGGACTTGAAAAATATTTATTTAAGAACTAAATAATGTATAAATTGAGAATGTGGTCAAATTAAACCAATAATATGATTTGGGAAATATTAATAGAGACGAGACCAGGAAGCACACATTTCTCCATGGACTACACATCCATATGGAACTCCACCATGTCATGAAGTGTCAGTGAAAAAAATACATTGTAGAAAGAGGTAAACCTATCAGTACCTTCAAACAAAATAAAGATTTTTTCTAGACTGGGGTAGTTATTTATGTCCCTTTAAATGAAAATCCTGCACAAAATAAATTGTTCATGGGATGATGTGGTATAGTAAACTCTCAAAAATGAAACAAAGTAATTTGTGGGACTATTATTGGATTTACACCCCCGTGAAAGATGTTCCCATGGACTATGTCATTCGCTGGAAAAAGAGGCTTATGCAGACTCCAACAGAAGATGGCCCACAACTGACCTTGAATGGAAAAACAAGATGGTATGTGGTACCTCAGTTATTCTATTAATATACCCTAAGGGGTACCTAATGAGAACAAATGAAATAGAGGAGACTGAACTAAGGAAAAAATATTGATGAGGTAATTTGAAAACCGATCCCCTTCAACGATTCCTAGTAGGTAAAAATATTCTGCATAGTATAAAAGAGGGAATAATAATTTAATTAATAGATGTAAATTTTGTAGAAAAACACCCCACATAGAATGACGCAATGCGAGAGGAACCCTACACTGTGTATAAAAAATATAAATAAGAGGAACTCAACCCTTCACTGAAAAAACACTATGTTGGAAGAACCAAGGTCTATGTATCCCAATTCTATGTAGATAGTCCCCCCATCCACATAGAAACAAGATATACGGAGGAACCACATCCCATTTAAGATCCTTCTACATGGAGTGGGGTATACTAGGGTGTTTTAGTCTCCAGCCCCCATCACTCCCATACATCATTTCATCAGCCTCTATAATCGCCCCTCCATAAATTGGACTCAAGATATCAGGATAAGTCCCCTTCCAATGACACATGACATGAATGAGTGGATCATCAAGAACATCAAAATGTCCAATCACCTTTATATAAACATGGTATGTAGAGTCTCATGGGTAATATCTATAGAAATGAAGATTCTAGGAGTATCTTTTTTTTACTTTATGTAACACCCCAAGATTTCATAGTGTGTTATTTCTTCAAAAATAATTCAATAACTTGCACTACACGCAACACCGAGTTCAAGCGCACCATGACTTACCAAACAAGCCGTTCAAAAAAAGGTTATGAATAGTATTAACTAAATTTTAATCTTTATATAATCCTTATAATTTTAGAATCCATATTATGAGTTTCTTAGACATAATGTAAGAACAAATTCATCTTCAGTATTGTAGTTTTACCAACTTTTAATAGTGAACCCTTTTTAAATAAAATATTTTAAACTTTTTGACTAAATGGAGACATCAAAAAATTTAAAATAAAACATTCCAAGCTTCCACGGTACGCTTTCCTTTGAATAAAACAGTAGCGTGTGTTGTACGCAACTTCGAGTTTTAACACACACCACAACCGATCAAACTAGCCGTTATGAATAGTAATACTTAATTTTTTGAAATTATATATATTTTATATTTCAAAATGGACTTTATTTTTGGATTTGGAATATCAAATTTAGCCTAAGGTGAAATTTTGGTACTTTTCGGATAACTTTCATATTTTGATGAATAGTAAAAATTACTAAATTTTAATTAAAAACAACTTTTTTAATCAAAATAATTAATAGTGATAAATTATGAATTTGAGTGGTTTTAAAGTATATTTAGAATATATTTTTACCATTTAATATAATTTTGGTCATTAGACATAATTTTACAATTAAACCGAACATAAACAAGTGTCAATCTTTTGATAGTTATTATCTCTTAAAAACACGCTTTTTGTTTTGACAGCGGGAATTAATTTTAAATTAATTTCTGCAACTTCTGTGTTTTGAATTTAGAAAAATGGATTCCATATTTGGAATCAGGATGTTCAAATTGTGTAAATAGGTAACTTTTATTTTTAGACATTTTGAATAATTACAGCGGTAAATATTTTATTTACCATGGTTAAGGGTAAATCCGGTAAATAAGGGTTAAAAAATAATATTATAATAATACTAAATTACCCTAAAACGTGTCTTAACCCTATTGGTTGATACATGGTCGACCATGGGAATCTTTGGGTCAATTTTGGGACCCCATTTATCCACTTGTAAGTGATAATGACACTTTATTTTAATTAAGTTAAAATGAACACAAAAATGGCATAAGCTTACATCTTTTAAAAGAACAATTTTTACATAGGGTTATACATGTTGGATTTTCGATTATAAATATTCATTATAAAGCTAAAAATATTTCATACATAATGATATTTTATTTATAATTTTTAGACATCAAATAATTTAAATTATTAATGACACAATAATGATGCAATGTTTACCTCATTAATAAATCATTTAAATAAATAAGATTATAATGATTAAAATATTATCTAAAACCTGTCCAATTCTTATTGGTTGATGTTATTTAGAATATGAGTCATCTTATCTTCGACCTCAATGATTTTTGGACCATTATAAACCGAATATAATTATATTATAAAGTAATACTTTCACTCTTTCCTAAAGAGCCCCTCCTCTCCCTTATAAAAGGAGACCACTTCTACTCATTCCTCACACCTCTCAAGCCACCTGGCTCGTCCAAACTCTGCCCAACTAAGCTCCCCACATCCCTCTCCTCCTCCTCGAAGCTTCCCCTTAGGCAGAAAGCATTTCAAGAAGTCCTTTGGTTCCAACCAAATTGAGTTACCTAAATTAAAGGTAACATTTTCTCTTAAATTATTTTCAATTATTTTGCTTCTCCAACCCCAAAACTCTTTTTATTTCTTTTCTTTTGTAACAACACCAGTATCCACAATATACTAGGATGTTGTTATAAGAAGTATTCAAACTACACATTCACACAACTCCATCTAATGGATGATGAACATAATGTTTCTGTGGATGGAAAACTAACGCCTCACGAAACGATGATTGTTCAAATACATCTTACCGCCTCTCATGGTGGCCATTAGGATGGAACTGTAATTAAATATGATATTAATGATATATATTTTATATATAAGCTTCTTTAATTCCATTTTATTTCATACAATTATTCGTTTCATGTTGTATATACATACGATAATTTCATTTGAGGAAGTGCGGACTACCGCCCCCTTAAAATGATATTACTCGTTCATACCACACATGGAACGTATAATTTATGGTGTTAATGAACTTAAGTAACATATATAGAATATTATATTTTACTGGAATAGTAATATACCTATGTATCATTTGGATTCGATTCTTTTAAAATAAAAATTAAATGGAAGTAGCATTCGTGCGTACGTACGGACTACCGTCTCCACAAACGCGATGAGATTCATTCTCCATCGTATCCATTCAAGTATAATTATCATTTGATGATTTAAAAATGATGTTTAAGGACTTGATACCATTCTGGATATGAATAATATACATCCCATTAATAATGAATATGGCTCACATAACAAAGAATATAAAGTAAAATGAACCCGTTAACACCTGAAATGACGATAATTCTAAGATATTATTAACAAATCAATGCTAAAAGATCATATATGATATCATATTAAAGTAACTGATTCTTGTATTATTCAATAACAATTATTTCGCCATTATACAGGAGGTAAACCTACCATCGACCAAGGAAAAAGTACAAAGTAAAGGATTCTCTTATCTCACTTTCAATTCCGTGAGATTTCCATTGTTTGCTACTAAATTATTGAAAGTGGTGTATTGTGTACTTCCATTTGATATATATTATCATGATTCACTTTATATTCATGTTATTCTGTAAATCATTTGGTGGTTATTAACTTTTGGCCATGCGACTCAGTTGATTAACGTGGTAAGGGGTTTCTTGTCTCACTTTTAATTCCGTGAGAATTCCATTGATCACCACTTAATTATTGCTTGTGGTGTATGTGTACTACCCATGATTGTATTTATTGTGTAATATACTTTATTTTATGGGTATTTACATCATCATGGTATGATCTTTCTTTCATGGGTGTTTGTTTCTTAAGTTACCTAATCAATAAGGGAATTTGAGATTTCAATTTCCACTCATTTGGCTTTACACATATTTCATTGATTATATTACTCCAAGATTATGTGTGGAATCGCTATTCATTTGATTATGCCTTAATTTCAACTCCACTTTCTGTGGATATACTTTTGATACACATAATCACTCCATTGATAAATTCTCAAGTGATCGGTATGAACTTGAAAAGAGTAATTTTAACTCAATCTCCATTTGTTGAGTTAAATATCCAATTCGTTGGTGTTGTTTCTACAAGAATATGTGTGAATATCCTTTGATTGTTTTACACTGAATATTCAATCATATTTAGTGTATTTATATTTTTCACACATAATTATGTCGTTGATTTATCCTTAACCTAAGGATAAGGCCTTTATGAGAGATTTCATCTCAATTTACATTGAACTGAGACTTCTTTGTTGATATACACCAAATCACTTTTATGCGGTGTATATAATGTACTTGACATAGTATATCATGAATCCCTTTATTCTCATGATATTACAAAGTTTTTATTACCTCAATTATTTTTATTCAAGTGTCTCTCTTTTGGTTAGAACCTCTAACCAAAATACCATTTTAAAATGTTTTAAAGACTTATTCTTCTATATCTTGCTCATTAATTTCCATGTTTTAAAAATGGTTTTAAGGATTTATTTATATGGACATTAAAGATTTAAAATTAAAACTCCTTTTAAAAGTTTCAAAGTGGTATGGGACACTTTGATTCAAAAATCAATTTTTAAATGGCTTCTTGACAAATAGTGTGACTTTTAAATGTTTTCAAGAAAAGGGGGATATTTCTCTCAAATAGTTTTGATGATTATTTTCATCTATGTCAACATCCTTAATTATTCTTCATTGAGGTTAATGTGATACAATACAATCTTCCATATTGTATCGAATGAGTTATGTTTGACTGTGGATGTGCTATTTTTATACCATTCATGGTTTGTGGTAAAAGTATTGACATTTCATATGCTAGTTTTAATACGAATGTTTATGTTATGTTTAAACCTGTTCATATGAGGAATGCATTGGACTTAATAAGTGACGGGTGGAGCCCGCTATAGATCCTCGATGCATCAGTAGGTCTCATGAGACAAACTAGTGTCTTGGCACAAGGCCTTGGCAAAATCTTATTTGTAGTCTTGGCACGAGGCCTTGGCTATGTGGTTATGATAGTCTGGAATTATGCATTCCATCATTATGAAAGTGGTTATTGATATTGCATGTGATCATTCGACTAGTAGAATATCCATGTGAGTAAGTAAATGGCATAATTTCATTTTACCTTTGCCATTTTATGCTGAAGTTCAAGTTTCAAAGGCTTTTGTTTTAGTTATAAATTGCCTTAAGTGTTTATGCTTATTTATGAAAGCTTCTGCTACAATGTTATCCTTACTGAGCATCCGAGCTCACCCCTTTCAATGTTTTATTTTTTTTCCAGGTTAATGAAGAAGTAATTTATGAATGACCTGCAGGGATAGTATGAGGGGATATGAAGACAAGATGTTTTTTTTATGATGTTATGTAAAAATTTATGGATGTATCTAGTTATTCCAAGGCTACTAAACTAATCGGTCTTTCGAGACTTGATCTTTCTCATGATCATGCCAATGTTAGGTAATAATGCACCGACTCTGGGTAACTAGGGTCGGGGCGTTACAGTTGGTATCAGAGGAAGTTTAGTACAAACCTTGGTAGCTAGATTTAGATAAACTCTGATTAGAGCACGTAGACCTAAGATGAACTTTGAGGATTAGTATAAATGAACTTCCTAGAATTTTGGTATTGTAGAGATTTTGTGAGTTTTCCGAGCAATACATCCCTGTCTGGATACGAGCAGGTAGAGGCGGCTCTGGCACAGATGTACCTAGGGGTAAAACCCGAAAACACCGCTTTGAGCTAGACTCAAACGGGAACTGGTGCACGACAACGGGCCTTGCTGCACTCTTGGTTACGACACTCCCGGGGGATATGCTTAGGATAATTTACATTTTCTTTACAAAACGATTTAAGTAATATATACATAAGATGAGATTAAATGACCTTGGTTAATCCTAATATGTTTCAAATTGAGAATATGGTGACATTTTAATCTCTAAATGATTTTACGACTACTATTACTCACACAATGCTTTCTGGTTTTAGTCAATGGCTGGATTCCAAGGAAGTCATAGTGACTTTGAGAATGATGTACAAGGTGGGAACGGTGGTGGAAATGAGAAACAAAATGGAATGTTGATAGGCGTAAAAGATATCGTCTTTATGCCAAATCAGTTTTCCAAAAATATGATCAACAACATATATATTAACCAACTCCCAGACTCAACAAGGAAGAGAAAGGTGATAAATGATAAGATCTCCAGCAATGGAGACCATGGAGAAAAGAAAACTCAATTTTCATCATGCAAGAATTGTGGAAAGAGAGACCCAGGAAAGTGTCTCAATGGGACAACGAAATGTTTTACGTGCGGGAAGGAAGGACATAAAGTGAAGAATTGCCGAAGAAAAATGAAGAGTACTATAGAAGAAGATAAAAATGGTCCCAAGAGTCTATTTACAGTCATTTGCCGTAAATGTAGGGGACCTGGCCATTACCCGAGTGAATGTCCTATTTTATAGGATATTTTCTTGCTCAAAGAAGAAGCTATGTGGAAATAAATGGTTGGAGAAAAATTTAAAAAGTATTAGCACTCCTTGTTGATGGGTTTACTTTGGAATAATTTTCTCTTGTATTTGTAACCCCTCAGTTTGCCATGTGAGAATGATATTTGAGGAATAATTGTCTCTTCTCTTGTGGATATAGGTATAAATAACCATTTGGTTTTATATGATCATTGGGGTTTGAGAAAATGATAAGTTATTATAATTTGGGATGAAAATGAAAAGTATGATATAACATTTGTGGTTAAATTATGTTATTTTGAAAAATTTATCTCATTTTGGTAATATTATAGAATATAGTTTTTGAAAAAGGACAACACGTATACCGTGTGACAACCCGTCGCGTCGGACAAAGCTGTGGGAATCGAACCCACAACCAAAGTGCGATTGGGATTTATCGCCTACCACTGGACTACGTGAAGTCCCTGGTTAGTATGACTATTTTTTTTGTTAAATGATTTTATTGATCAATAATAAGATGATTTGGGTTCTTATGTCTTATCAAATGAATACCCTTGGTATAGGAAAATGATTTGGTGATTAAGTGATAAATGTTATTTTGGAAGATGTTCATTTTGTTAGGAACACTATATGCCCAAGGAAAATAGAATACAATGAGGTTTCATTTGTAGAGTAATGGTGGATTTTTTATCTACATTTTTATTGTTGATTTATAGTGATTTGGGGTATTTATGGAAATGATTAACCTATAACAGAGAATATGTGATGATGTTAATTACTTTTAAGTATGTGACTTTAAGAGTATTTGATGTCATTTGGAGATACAATGTAACATGGGAGACTACATAATCAAATTCTTCAATGTTTTGGGTTTCAATATTAGATAGGATTATATTAAAGGATTTTAAGGACAATTGGTTATTGAATGGTATCTATTTAACTTTGGGGTATTGTTGGTTTAATTTTAGAAATTAAGATTAGTGCATATTTATCTCAATGAATATCCTTTTGGGGGATCATTAGATCATTCACTAACCATTTTGGTTTTGATTAATCTTCAAAGACAATGTAAATATATGGTTTATCCTGCATGGATCATGTGATTCTATAGAAGTTTATTCTAGCTCTTCCAGTGTGACCAAGTCTTCTTGAATACTCATCGTTTAAAAAACAAATTGAGTTAGTGGTGGAAATTTATTAAAGAATGAAAATCTACTTAAAATTTAAGTATATCTCATAATGTTCTTAGTCAATATCATAAATGAATTCCTCTTCCTTATGTAATGTAACTTTAAAAAAAAATGTTGTCCTAGATGGTACCTTAAATCATCACTAATTTATGGCTTTCGGATTGTTGGCCTTTTCATAGCCATGTTCTCTACCACTCTCCATCAGATAATTGATGGTTAGATTTCTCCTCCATATCCATATTTTCCTACATGGAACCCTAGTATGTGTTATTTTCTGTAATCTTCATACATTCCACTCTTTATTTTAAATAGAGGCCTCATTAATTCATTTTTCGATGTGGGATTTCAACTAAGATATTTTGAAATGTCAAAAATGTGTGATCCCAATACCCTATATTTTGTTGAACCGATGGTACTTCAAATCATCATAGATTGATGAGTTTAAGGACCTCAATTTTATACTTGTTTGTGATTGATGACCTCAACCACTACCTATAAATATTTACGTTTTTCCTCCAATTATATGTCTCTAATTGCCACCAATGTTCTCCTAATCGAGATCATAATTTGGTGGTGACCCTTTCATTTCTCTTTTCCTCATATTAAGACTAAATTTTAGTAAACCAATTTCCGATGTGGGTTTTCCCACAAATATATTTTCTATTTTCAACCTTTTATTTTCGAAGAACAATTTCAAATTGCGAGGACGCAATTTATTGAAGGAGGGGAGAATGTAACACCCCAAGATTTCATAGTGTGTTATTTCTTCAAAAATAATTCAATAACTTGCACTACACGCAACACCGAGTTCAAGCGCACCATGAAATACCAAACAAGCCGTTCAAAAAAAGGTTATGAATAGTATTAACTAAATTTTAATCTTTATATAATCCTTATAATTTTAGAATCCATATTATGAGTTTCTTAGACATAATGTAAGAACAAATTCATCTTCAGTATTGTAGTTTTACCAACTTTTAATAGTGAACCCTTTTTAAATAAAATATTTTAAACTTTTTGACTAAATGGGGACATCAAAAAATTTAAAATAAAACATCCCAAGCTTCCACGGTACGCTTTCCTTTGAATAAAATAGTAGCGTGTGTTGTACGCAACTTCGAGTTTTAACACACACCACAACCGATCAAACTAGCCGTTATGAATAGTAATACTTAATTTTTTGAAATTATATATATTTTATATTTCAAAATGGACTTTATTTTTGGATTCGGAATATCAAATTTAGCCTAAGGTGAAATTTTGGTACTTTTCGGATAACTTTCATATTTTGATGAATAGTAAAAATTACTAAATTTTAATTAAAAACAACTTTTTTAATCAAAATAATTAATAGTGATAAATTATGAATTTGAGTGGTTTTAAAGTATATTTATAATATATTTTTACCATTTAATATAATTTTGGTCATTGGACATAATTTTACAATTAAACCAAACATAAACAAGTGTCAATCTTTTGATAGTTATTATCTCTTAAAAACACGCTTTTTGTTTTGACAGCGGGAATTAATTTTAAATTAATTTCTGCAACTTCTGTGTTTTAAATTTAGAAAAATGGATTCCATATTTGGAATCAGGATGTTCAAATTGTGTAAATAGGTAACTTTTATTTTTAGACATTTTGAATAATTACTGCGGTAAATATTTTATTTACCATGGTTAAGGGTAAATCCGGTAAATAAGGGTTAAAAAATAATATTATAATAATACTAAATTACCCTAAAACGTGTCTTAACCCTATTGGTTGATACATGGTCGACCATGGGCATCTTTGGGTCAATTTTGGGACCCCATTTATCCACATGTAAGTGATAATGACACTTTATTTTAATTAAGTTAAAATGAATACAAAAATGGCATAAGATTACATCTTTTAAAAGAACAATTTTTACATAGGGTTATACATGTTGTATTTTCGATTATAAATATTCATTAGAAAGCTAAAAAGATTTCCTACATAATGATATTTTATTTATAATTTTTAGACATCAAATAATTTAAATTATTAATGACACAATAATGATGCAATGTTTACCTCATTAATAAATCATTTAAATAAATAAGATTATAATGTTTAAAATATTATCTAAAACCTGTCCAATTCTTATTGGTTGATGTTATTTAGAATATTAGTCATCTTATATTCGACCTCAATGATTTTTGGACCATTATAAACCGAATATAATTATATTATAAAGTAATACTTTCACTCTTTCCTAAAGAGCCCCTCCTCTCCCTTATAAAAGGAGACCACTTCTACTCATTCCTCACACCTCTCAAGCCACTTGGCTCGTCCAAACTCTGCCCAACTAAGCTCCCCACATCCCTCTCCTCCTCCTTGAAGCTTCCCCTTAGGCAGAAAGCATTTCAAGAAGTCCTTTGGTTCCAACCAAAGTGAGTTACCTAAATTAAAGGTAACATTTTCTCTTAAATTATTTTCAATTATTTTGCTTCTCCAACCCCCAAACTCTTTTTATTTCTTTTCTTTTGTAACAACACCAGTATCCACAATATACTAGGATGTTGTTATAAGAAGGATTCAAACTACACATTCACACAACTCCATCTAATGGATGATGAACATAATGTTTCTGTGGATGGCAAACTAACGCCTCACGAAACGATGATTGTTCAAATACATCTTACCGCCTCTCATGGTGGCCATTAGGATGGCACTGTAATTAAATATGATATTAATGATATATATTTTATATATAAGCTTCTTTAATTCCATTTTATTTGATACAATTATTCGTTTCATGTTGTATATACATACGATAATTTCATTTGAGGAAGTGCAGACTACCGCCCCCTTAAAATGATATTACTCGTTCATACCACACATGGAACGTATAATGGATGGTGTTAATGAACATAAGTAACATATATAGAATATTATATTTTACTGGAATAGTAATATATCTATGTATCATTTGGATTCGATTCTTTTAAAATAAAAATTAAATGGAAGTAGCATTCGTGCGTACGTATGGACTACCGTCTCCACAAATGTGATGAGATTCATTCTCCATCGTATCCATTCAAGTATAATTATCATTTTATGATTTAAAAATGATGTTTAAGGACTTGATACCATTCTGGATATGAATAATATACATCCCATTAATAACGAATATGGCTCACATAACAAAGAATATAAAGTAAAATGAACCCGTTAACACCTGAAATGACGATAATTCTAAGATATTATTAACAAATCAATGTTAAAAGATCATATATGATATCATATTAAAGTAACTGATTCTTCTATTATTCAATAACAATTATTTCACCATTATACAGGAGGTAAACCTACCATCGACCAAGGAAAAAGTACAAAGTAAGGGATTCTCTTATCTCACTTTCAATTCCGTGAGATTTCCATTGTTTGCTACTAAATTATTGAAAGTGGTGTATTGTGTACTTCCATTTGATATATATTATCATGATTCACTTTATATTCATGTTATTCTGTAAATCATTTGGTGGTTATTAACTTTTGGCCATGCGACTCAGTTGATTAACATTGTAAGGGGTTTCTTGTCTCACTTTTAAGTCCGTGAGAATTCCATTGATCACCACTTAATTATTGCTTGTGGTGTATGTGTACTACCCATGATTGTATTCATTGTGTAATATACTTTATTTTATGGGTATTTACATCATCATGGTATGATCTTTCTTTCATGGGTGTTTGTTTCTTAAGTTACCTAATCAATAAGGGAATTTGAGATTTTAATTTCCACTCATTTGGCTTTACACATATTTCATTGATTATATTACTCCAAGATTATGTGTGGAATCGCTATTCATTTGATTATGCCTTAATTTCCACTCCCCTTTCTGTGGATATACTTTTGATACACATAATCACTCCATTGATAAATTCTCAAGTGATCGGTATGAACTTGAAAAGAGTAATTTTAACTCAATCTCCATTTGTTGAGTTAAATATCCAATTCGTTGGTGTTGTTTCTACAAGAATATGTGTGAATATCCTTTGATTGTTTTACACTGAATATTCAATCATATTTAGTGTATTTATATTTTTCACACATAATTATGTCGTTGAATTATCCTTAACCTAAGGATACGGCCTTTATGAGAGATTTCATCTCAATTTACATTGAACTGAGACTTCTTTGTTGATATACACCAAATCACTTTTATGCGGTGTATATAATGTACTTGACATAGTATATCATGAATCCCTTTATTCTCATGATATTACAAAGTTTTTATTACCTCAATTATTTGTATTCAAGTGTCTCTCTTTTGGTTAGAACCTCTAACCAAAATACCATTTTAAAATGTTTTAAAGACTTATTCTTCTATATCTTGCTCATTAATGTCCATGTTTTAAAAATGGTTTTAAGGATTTATTTATATGGACATTAAAGTTTTAAAATTAAAACTCCTTTTAAAAGTTTCAAAGTGGTATGGGACACTTTGATTCAAAAATCAATTTTTAAATGGCTTCTTGACAAATAGTGTGACTTTTAAATGTTTTCAAGAAAAGGGGGATATTTCTCTCAAATAGTTTTGATGATTATTTTCATCTATGTCAACATCCTTAATTATTCTTGATTGAGGTTAATGTGATACAATACAATCTTCCATATTGTATCGAATGAGTTATGTTTGACTGTGGATGTGCTATTCTTATACCATTCATGGTTTGTGGTAAAAGTATTGACATTTCGTATGCTAGTTTTAATACGAATGTTTATGTTATGTTTAAACCTGTTCATATGAGGAATGCATTGGACTTAATAAGTGACGGGTGGAGCCCGCTATAGCTCCTCGATGCATCGGTAGGTCTCATGAGACAAACTAGTGTCTTGGCACAAGGCCTTGGCAAAATCATATTTGTAGTCTTGGCACGAGGCCTTGGCTATGTGGTTATGATAGTCTGGCATTATGCATTCCATCATTATGAAAGTGGTTATTGATATTGCATGTGATCATTCGACTAGTAGAATATCCATGTGAGTAAGTAAATGGCATTATTTCATTTTACCTTTGCCATTTTATGCTGAATTTCAAGTTTCAAAGGCTTTTGTTTTAGTTATAAATTGCCTTAAGTGTTTATGCTTATTTATGAAAGCTTCTGCTACAATGTTATCCTTACTGAGCATCCGAGCTCACCCCTTTCAATGTTTTATTTTTTTTTCCAGGATTATGAAGAAGTAATTTATGAATGACCTGCAGGGATAGTATGAGGGGATATGAAGACAAGATGTTTTTTTTATGATGTAATGTAAAAATTTATGGATGTATCTAGTTATTCCAAGGCTACTAAACTAATCGGTCTTTCGAGACTTGATCTTTCTCATGATCATGCCAATGTTAGGTAATAATGCACCGACTCTGGGTAACTAGGGTCGGGGGGTTACACTTTACCATGGTAATGTGGGTTTCAACCATAGGATGCTCACATGAACTTCTTCATTATTTGTATTAAGGGGTACCATAGGATGTTCCCTTCAACGAAATCTAGTGTTGAACATTCCTCTCTTTCCTAGAACTAATTTATGGTAACCCCTCATGAGGTAAGACCCTATACTTTCTTTTGAGTTGTTTAACATTTTCATGTATTTTCCCCCACCTAGGAAATATCTAGATATGTCACCAAATGTGACTATCCTAGATTTCAAAATAGAAGAAGAGACATGTTCCCTAATTCCCTACCCTTCTCTCTTTGGGCTCTAACACCGTCCATTAGTGGATAGAGTGGGTCTTGTGATCTTCATGTACATTGATTCCCCTTTTTTCTAAAACTGAGCTTGACTAATGAGGGATTAGAGGTTAGTGTTGACCATGAAATCCAAATTATCTTAAACCAGATAGGTATCCCTTGAGTGTAATCCTTAGTTATATCGGTTCTAGTGGGATGATTCCATGCGTAAGCCCCAACCACATGGGAATTCTATTTAGATTTAAGCCCCAAACAGATGGGCATCCTATATGGTATAATCCCCAATCATTACCTCTCATGTAGTTAGCTTCAATTCATATTCCTTAACCACTCTAGATTTGTCCATAGATGTAATCCCACACTTCATACCAAATAGGCATCACCTAAGTGTAAGACCCCACATATCCACTAAAATGGTCCCCTTCCATAGATCTAATTCCCAACATAAAATATCAAATGATCCTCTTCTATGTGTAAGACTTCATACACCGAACTATGTGAGCATTTATGGCCAAGTAATTGGGATATATAAGAATAATCTCTGAGGTCCAGACCCAGTACCCAAATCCACCCTAAATTTCTCTATCCCAAATTACCCATAGGTTCTTATATGCCCAGAAGAAAATATATTTCCCAGGTCCCGCGGGCTTCCTCGATATAAGTCCCACACCATCAATGACCAGGAACCTTCCACATGGGCATCCTTGTCATACGACGTTAAACGACATGGTTGGGTCCTTATAACATGAAATAAAAAGGTGATGTTTCCAGTTAAGTGGCACTTAACATCATGGATTCTGATTCCATTCATGGGGATACATAGTAATCCCATCTCATGAGTTTGATCATGACATCAAAAAAAATTATATCCCCTGAATGATGGTAAACTCAAAACCACCCCACCATGTGTCTTAAAATCATATTTGTCTTAATAAAGGACCAAGGAATCTTTGATATGTCCATAAAATGGCAGCATTGATAGAGAACCTCAGATACATGTTGATCCATCCATGGATGGAGTACCATGGATGAATAAAGATAGTTTTAAAAATATGTGTATTTATCATCAAAAATTACACAGGGGTATGTTGCATATACATACATAGGAATTAACTAAGGATTCATGACACTATCATAAATCAATAAGTGATTCTTTGAATATGAAATTGTTCCCCCAAAAGGGTGTGATGAGCCTGACATCCCATCCTATCAACCAATCTATGTTTTTTATTGTTGTTTACAAATTTTCCCAATGAACACCATCAATTAAAAATTAGGCCCACAAATCATTGATATGAGATCAATTGAGAAATTATATATCCAGGATCAAAAAATTTTAAAACCCATTCAAAGTCCCTGCACCCAATAATAATAATTTCACACCATTGAACCCACTACAATAAACTTTTCAGTCCACAAACATGACTTTTAGGGAAACATCATGTTTAACCCATATTCAAAGGGGGATTTTATCCATTAATAATAAGGAGGGATTTAATATTTGGGGTCTGGGTGTAACTACAATCCTTTTGATAGTAGGAATAGAGCCATAGATAGTTCTTTAATAGAAAACTATCCACACATGTATAGCCCATATTTTAATGTGGAATTTACCCAATTCACAATTTGACTGAACCTAGGATTTGGGATCAAGGTGTTACAATATATCCTAAGATAGTAGGAATAAAGAGACAAGTAGTTCATAAATTGGTATATTTCTTATGTGCATCATTCTCACACAAATGGATTAGAGTACTTTATTTTACCTTTTCATAGATCCTGATCATTTACAGTGAATTATTTTCAAAGTAATGTCCCATGTATATTTTAACATCACGTGGTATGGATGTCTTATGTACAGTTTTACATCATTAAATGAGGATTAATTCTAGGTAGTTTAATGTAATGATGTAAATCCATCTTTCATTCATTTTAATGTCATACAGTAAGGATGAAAGAGTATATATAGTTTAAAGTCTTCATCGTAGTACATGGGATGTTTTGTTGTTTAGAGTCTTCTTTCTAGGACATAAGATTTTTTGTAGAATAGATTATTTCTTCCAGGTGTTTGGAGGCCATGATATTTAGAGTCATTACTCCATGACATAAGATTCATTAAGTCATCTATGCAATGTAATTTTTGGGAAACCTTGCATTAGTGGGACGGGTCATTACAAGTTCCCAATCCATTGTGACCAATGAGTAATATCCATTGGAAAAAAAATATTTATGATGTATGTCCCTTCCAACATGGGTTCCAAAATTGGAGGTTTTGTCCCTAATATTATTGGGGTTTGAGAGTCATAACCAATTTTCCTTGAAGGAATATGTAGAGCAGAAAATTTTTATTGAATGCTCACATGATCCAATTATGATAAAAATATAGGTTGTATAGTGTACAAAGCCTTTACGCATCAATCCATTCCAATACATCCAACCTATTTTGAGATTTATCATCATCTAAGAGTTTTTAACAGATATAAATTCAAATTGAGGGAAACTAGGTTTTTAAGGGAAACATTACTTTAGGCCTATATCCCAATTAATGTGGTGTCACTTATGTGGTAGTGTGTATGGTTGTACAATAGTTCCATAAAGTATGAAGGATATTATCTGACTAAGACTCATTATCCTTATTCACCATTTTCTAGGTAACATTTGATAGAGTCGTATTGATGTCCTATATTTTTCCAATTACTGCTGCATGATAGTAGGATGAATGGTTGGATATGATTTCTCACTCTTGGTATAATTTATTAAATACATTAGAATAAAATTTAGTGTTTTATGTTGTCAATATTGTGTTAGAGACACTGCATGTGATAATAGTATTAGATTTTATGGATTTTATAATATTATTCATCCAAAATTCCTTGAGGGATATTACCATATCCTATTTGGAAATAGTAATGATGTACACAATCATATTATCTTTGGACATGGGATATATACCAACAATGTGAATTTCTCATATAGAAAATTACTAGGAATATTTATTTGTATTGATGAACTCTTGGGGTTGATGAATGATGTTTTCGTGAATCTATAATTCATGACATTTCTTTGTTAATTCCACATAGTTATGAGTCATTTTTGTTTTGAAATAACCAAGACTCCAAATTTTGTGGGAGAGTCTGGTCACAGATTGATGAGTGCTATAGGGGCTTGTATGGACTTCTTCGATGATGCTGGGAATCACTCCTTATAATACGAAACTAAGAAGGATTCTATAAAATTCTATTATTTAGAGTGAATTTTTATCATTTGACTCACATTTATGGGTAAATCTCACTGATAAATGTTGATTGTGTTCCATTTTATCTTTATCTAATGGGTGGGTCCCATTTTTGAGGTAATAAACTATGGGATCCATCTATCTAGGGGTGGATATTGGTTCATCACACATCGGGGTAGTGTTCAAGTAATTGATATCCTCCAATTCATAAATGATGATAGATGATGCCATACTTGAGTGCATGATGAGAAAACAGACTTTATCATAATCATGGTCTACCGAGACTATATATGAATTATCTAGTACAACAGCACAAATATTCGTTTTATTGAGCTATGTGATGAAATTTTGGTTAAAAATGGCATTATTCCATCAACCATCTAACACAATAGATGAGACTGGAAAATTATTCTATATTTATGGAATAATTATAGTATATTTTTTTGAAGACTACATTAAAATGTTGTTTGATGTTCATGTAGGATATTTGCAGCTATGGGTATAGTTCCAATTTGACAATGAGGGATTGGTATTCTACCTTATTATTATAATAGTCTTCAATCATTGAGAAGGATTTGGGAAAATTTTATTTGTCCGAATAAACAAATACAATCTCTAGAACAACACGATTAACCTTCAAATTTTCAATCAAATTTGCAAATGGAATTTGGGATGCGCCATAAAAATAAATCACCATCATCCATGGAGAATCATTGGAAGAGAAATCTTCTTCCTCTCTATGCTTAGTCACTTTTAGTGTGATTCTCAAGGGGGGTTCAACACATTGAAATCATATGGGAAATTCCCTTTAACATCCTTTAGAAACAAAAAGTGGATGTCTTTTTTAGTTGAATAACCACTCATCTGGCCAAACACCTAGTCAAAATAGGGGATCTGATAATTCATTCTAGTGGGTTAATATGAGATTCCAAGTGTAATTTGTGATGATATAAGTAATGTCTCATCCATTTCACTATTAATAGGAGTGTAAGAAAGTAGTTCTCAACATTATAATACTTGGTCTCAGTATATAAAATCATTCAACTAAGTTATCATAGGATGATTTCATTCCCCACATCATTTTTCCTTACAAGGAGAGCATTGAGTGATTATTCCATAGACGCTAGATAAAATATAATATGTTTTCCTTCTATTAGTGACATCATGTCTGGTGGGTATAGTAAGTACTGATTGATATTCTTAGAGGATTCTTAGTAGTCCTCATCCCATTTGTACCAAACTCCCTTCCTCATTAACTAGGTGAAGGGGAGATATTTTTGAGATTGGTTATCTATGAAATGAGGAATGTAAGTGAGGTAACTATAGACCCCCTTAGTTATTTAATATTTCAACAGGTGACATTAATAGGATTTCATTAGTTTTTTACATATCGGCCTCAATGCCTTGGTGTGATACCAGATATCTTGGAAATGTCCCTATCATTACTAAAAAATAACACTTTATACTATTTATCATCAAACCATGTTTCCAAAACCTGTATAAGACTGTTTGAAGATACATGAGTTGACCAAATCATAATCTTGATTTATTAACCATGTAATCTCAATTAAATTATACTATACATATATAGATGGTATTAAAGATATAATTCATAGAGCATTGAAATATAGTGAATTTTTTTTAATCCAAAGAGAATGAACTGATTGAAAAATGTCCCATGAGGTGATCTAATGGTAGTGTATTCCTCGTAATTAGGGGACAAACATATATAATTATACCCTAAATACTCACCCATAAATTAAAAGGATTATAATACAATTGTTACATTGATCAAATATTCTGGTATTGGTAATGAGAAATCATTATACATGAATCATCTATTATTAACCTTGAAATTGATGTATACCATGATATGCCTATTATTTTTCTTGATGGGGATGATGATGGGGATAAATTTTTGGACCCCCACCTCCTTAAAAAAATTTCTATGATAAAATTTTCAAATTATAAATCTACATTAGTATCATGATAGGGGTACATCCTCTTTGATGTGTTATTTAATTCTCAATGGTCATCGGGTAAGCCCAGGTGGTGAGTATCCATATTAGGGTTTTTCTGGGGATTTTTAATATAAGTCTAAGAGAACACCTATTGATGCTACTTTAGAAATTAATTATACATATTTTACTCCACTATAAGAATGGTGGAACTAATCATCATTGGCCTTGATTATTCTTTTGATCCCAAATTCACCTACCTGAGAACATTGGAGGCTGGAGTGACACATTCATTAAATACGATATGGGAATAATGAGGTTATCATATTATTTTATCATATTTGAGTCCATGGAAAAATTTTATGAAATAGTGGGTAATATGATGGAATCTCTATCATTATCATGGAATGTGGGGATATGGGAAAAGATATTATCATCACGGACTGCCAACTCATTATTGAGATATTCATGGGATTCTTTATTTCTTTTATACTTCCAATGGGGGTAAGTAAATACTATACATCTTGAGTTGCAGATAATTTCAAATGGTAACCATCAATTTTTTATGATGGAATAATGGAATTATAACATCTTGATAGAGATTCATCCTATCCATCTTTAGAAGAATCCTCTCCTGCTAACACAAATACTATCACTTGGACATGATACAACCATGAATTTGATTCATTATAGTTTACTCAGAATAAATATGATGCCTCAAATAGTTATATGAGTAGCACATAATTTCTATCAAACATGCTATAAGGATTATTAGGGGAATTCCCCAAGATATTGGTGGCCTTAATCTGCATATCATCTTCCACAAATATTTATTTTCCTTCGTTATTATAAAAACCTATCTCATAATATAAGTATATAGAAGAATCAAATGGGGAACTGTCACCATGTAGTATTCTAAAACTTCCATCGATGTGGTATTTCAAGTATTGATGAAATGGAAAAGGTATTGCTACTTAGATATGAACCTAATTTCTTCATAATAGGGTATTATATGTTGCCTCCTGCTGGATAACCACAAAATCAACCTTATATTTTAGATCACCAAATTGAGCCTTGATCTTGATCTTCTTGAGATAACGTTTCTTGCTCTTATCATAGCCTTGAATAGTTTTCAAAGTTAGAGATCGCCAACTAATTATATAAAAAATGATAGAGAATCCAAATCAGTAAGTGGCTAATCCTAGAACCATTTTCAACCAGATCCCTTTAGATGTTGAAATTATTGAGTTTTCCTAAACCATAAAATGGTTTTATATGTCACAAGATAACATCTTATTGATTATATTTTGATTAAAAGATAGTTTTATGACTTTATAATGGCATAGTCTACACTAGGTAATCTTTAGCTACAATAGTATTTGACTAAAAATATTGTGGGATCTGGAGAGCCTTGATGAGTACGCATCTAATTTATTTTTAATGATGGAATGTGTCTAGGGTTAAGAGTTTATCTATAAAAATCACTAAATTTTATAGAATATCATATTTTTTTATGAGAGGTCTGCGATTCCCAAGGTAGGTTTGTTCCCTATTATTTGGATCAGGAGTTGAGGAGTTTGGGGTGGATGAGTTGGTTCTTGAGAATTCATTATAGAATATAATGTATGTGGTTTAGGAATCACTAGCATCTCCCATTTTCTAGGATGATTATAAAGTCACACCACACATATTGGTAATGTAAAATGACTAGACGTGAATTATTTATAAGGGGATTTGAGGAATCTCTATGATTTAGTTGGTCTTTCTAGAGTTCTTTCCTATGGATATCAACAACATATATAGATTCCAAGATGATGTGACTATAATATTGGGTATCAAAACATCTGCAATTTCCCTTATATCCTTAGTTTCTGCATCCTCAACCTATAGCTTGACAGATAGGTATGGGGAACGCATACTCAGAGGAATAATTACCCCTAGGTAAGGGATTTGTCAAGTGAACTTTGTGAACAAAACAAAAAAATTTCTCATTATCCAATGAGGTTTCCTTTTGGTGGGGCGTTGCCCATTCTCCAGTTGCTAGAGGATATAATTCTACAACAATCTATGCTTATGAAGGAACGAGATGAAACTTTTTATATTTAATTGTTTTCTATTCATGAAGATTATATCTATCTCTAGATGTAATATTCCCTTATTCCTTCTTATTTATATGTACCATTCTTGGTTTATGAAGATGTTATCTTATGGTGTATGAGATCGACCAAAGTTCATTTGAGTCATTCAATTATTGAATATCTATACATTCTTGGAGAAAAAATCCTCATAGATTCCCTCTTATTTTGGTAGAGTGATGGTTTCCATAGGTCACCTATCCTTGGACCTTCCCTATAATTAACGATCAATAATCATCCATGCTCTGGATGAAATATTTGAAAACAAATCATTCAAAAATTGTTTTACCCAACCTCACATGAAAAGGGTAGTAGTTAGGATGATTAGTTATGTTGAATTAGTTGGGTTTCCTAGGATTTGATTTCCTGAGTAGTTTATAATCAATTATCACAACATAATAAATAGAGGGCATCTCATTTCAGAAATAATACACTTTATTCTTCCATTACTCAAGGCATAGGTGAACCTGATCACTTTTTTTATTCTTGTTGAGAGATATATTTTTCTCATTCCATTTTATGAGATACACCAGATGACTCGACGCCTAGCTGGGTTATTGAATAGGAACAACTTCGAGTGTAAAGGTAAAAATAGAATTCTCTACCTTACTATGATTTTTTCCCCATGCTGAGCGAATGGGTCGATATTTATCCTAGGTCAGCCAAATTGGATCTTATAGACATTATATCATTGATACTAATCCTTGAATCCTTTTGGATACATTATTAGGATTAGAGGAGTTTACAGATCATCTAAAATATTTTCAGTACATAAATTCATCAACTACCCTAATGAGGGAGGGATACTGAGTGAATAAGATAAACCCTTCTGTATGACGTTGAATCTAGAATCCCTATAATTTTCACATCATTTGAAAATTGTGAGTTGGAATTTTTTATTTTCAATGATGTAGGGATGAATTGATTAATGAGTTAATTATGAAGGCCTTACCATATAGAAATAGATCATGATGGAAGTATGTTATACCAAATTAAGTCTATCCCAACTAGGTTTGTACAAAACATATTTGTTTTGTCACCTACATGTAATCTCATGGGGTCATCATCAGGTCACTTCAGGACATGGAGTGAATGGTATGATGTTCTAGATCTCCCATTCTGTTAAAGGTTGAGAAAATATTGTTACCTACACTGGGAGGGGGAAACGTGTTATCCAACAATTTAGGATATAGATTCTTCTCCCGATGCATAGGTGTATGACACCCTTTTGTGGATTCCATTTGAGTAGGTGGGGACTCAAAAACATTAAAGAGTTTTCGAGGTAGAACTATCTAGACCACCTCCCCTATATAAGGCGTGGGTGGGGCTTGATGAGGTAGACACCTTTTTATATATCACAGATTCATAATCCTTATTAAGATTGAATGATCACCCTAATAGGGGAGACGTTATCACAGTAATGGATGAAAGTTGTGATCATTCTCTTCTTCTTCAATTTTGTTGATATATTACCTATATTCAGAGCATTCCAAATACTCAAATATCAAATTTTTAGGTACATTATATATCCTTATATATGTGGGAGGATTTACACTCATATCTATTTCAGGATGTTATCTAGAGGTAGTGTTTCCCAAGAGAATTTTCTCATTGATCTGTTAGATATTTTCTATATCATTCACATATTTTCCCAGCCATTCATTTCTAAATAGAATTTAGGCCCCTTTGTTAATGATTGAAAAGTTGTAATGAAATTCCATTTATCATTGGATGTGTTCTACCATGGATGTGGAAATTAATCATTTAGAGGTAACATGTTTTGGATCCTCTGATTCTGCATGCATATAGCCTCATTTTGTTCTGGAATATCACATACCTCATGATTTAGGGTTTCTAAATTGTTCCCCTCTAACTTTTTATCTTGGTCAACAATTTTATTGGATTGATTGTGATACTATTCACTACAGTGTATTAGGAAATGGTAGTTATCCCATTAATATTCATGAAATAGGGTGACTCAATACCACTCACTCCTCTTTAATGGGTTTCATCAGAGTCATTTCATTGACCCTATCTCTATTCGGACATTTTTTATAATAACCTTTATAGTGTTTGATTTCCTTCATTGAAAATTCCTCTTATCTTGGTTTATGAATAATGAACCTAAGGGAGTTTCATGTTTTGTTCGTTGAATATACCCCAAATAAAAAAAGAATGTCTTAGGGTGGGAGGAATAGATGGGATGTTGAATATCAATATTTATCTCCTAAATTGGGGAAGAATAATTCTTTTTTGGGTGATTATAATGTTAAACCCCTCCATCCCTATAGGATGCAGATGATTAATGGCTGTTTGTTGCACTTTTAGATCCTATTGTTGAATATTTGATGATCGAGTCAAGGATTAGAGAGATCCTAAGGTAGAAATTGAGATATAAACGGCCCTAGTTTTGTGGGATGTAGTTTTTCCAAACCCAATATTAATTTCTCCAAGACCAACATGGGATGGTATGAAACCGGTGAGAGCGATTGATAAAAAATTCCACCATCCTTGTGGACTGGGGATGGATTGTAGCTACCATTTATATTTCCTAGTTCATATTAGAGTTTGATAACCATAGGGTTGGATGTGGTGGTAAATATTCCTCCATTCCGGTGAGTTTTTTTCTATGCTAGATAAATTATTTGGAGGCTTCTATTGTGATCTGTTTGGTTTGGAATAATTTTTCTCATGTATGAGATTGGTGTAATGGTTACCTATGATGGGAGTAATATTATGTAAAACGTTTTCTGATAGTCCCCAACATTATATTTCATGTCTAAAATGAGTTCCATTTTTATTCAAGGGGCATAACCTAGGATTCTGCAGGCATCAATCTCCCTCCATTCATGACATCTTTGAGACTTCAAATAGAAGTAATCTCACTATATTGATCAACTGGTATTTGTGTAACCTAATGAAATTATGTATCCTATGACTATATCATTAGAGGTTGTTATATATATGAATAATTTCTATTTTGGGTAGTGCAATTCTCCATATTTTCCTCATACTCAGATACATACATTTAATAAGGCTATGGAAATCAGTTGATGAAGAGTTTTGATGATACAGAGACAAACAATTCATATTCATCTTTCATTCTTTTCCATCATTGGATTTCATTATATACAAAATGTGACCATATATAACCAAAAAATAGAGTGTATTAATGATGTGAATATTTCCCTCATATCTTTGATAAAGATGTTTTCTAGCCTTCAACCTTTGATGAGTCTCCCACATGTTCTGGCATAATAAAGGTTTAAACACTTTTCTCTAGATCATTAGGGGTACCATATTCAGAAGTGTATATGGGACATAACATTTTTGGGATGTTTTTTCTAGATAAATATTTCCATATATCCATGTTGTTATATTATTAATCAAAATTATATGCCTCCACATGGTTAGGCCATAAAGGTTCCTTGTTTGATTTACTTACTAACCATAATGATGTGATACTGTCATTTGATGGAGAACTATATATGATTAAACCTAGTGGCTTGATCACCTCTCTATATGATTTTTTTCTATGTTTTTATCCCCTATCTATATTATGGTGTATGGGAAAGGGGAGGATTTCCATGTTTGAGAGAGATATCAGTATGGGGTGGTTGACCATGAATGATTCTAGGAGTAGATTATTTGAGATCCACCACTGTATTACTGTGAAGAGGAATATTAAAGTAATCATCACCATATAATTCAGTTAAAGAGTCGATAGAACCATGACGTGTTGATAATATGAATTGACCAACCTCAAGGATACTTGAATTGAGAAATTTATGGATATGAGCCTCATTCTATGTTGTAATCAGAATATTTTGTTCTTCCAATTAGGTTTGAGTGGGAATATGATATTTTTTTCATGATTGTTTTTGGATTATATTGATAACTGTTTAGTTTTATGGGGATATTATCACACTACAAAGAATATGATGAAGTATGATGATGAGATTCTCTATTATTGGTAGGAATATGAGCCTCCTTATAGGTGGTTTCTGGAATATATTGGCCAATCCAAGAAAAATATGGGGTATAACCCTTTTCAAATATACATTCCCCATTATAATTTTGAAAAAAAAACATTATAATGGGAGAAGAAATATGAACCCCACCTATATAGCCTCTAAAGGTTGTTGGTGTGGTCATTTATCAGCGGAAGTAGGGATATGATATGGGAATTTGGAAGATAATATAATATGCTAATAGTAATCATTGGAAGGGACATGTGTATACTCAAAGTATATTTGCATATTTTACTTACAATCCTTGATTAGAGCGGGGATATGAGCACAGTCATGTGATTTTTACTATGCCACTCGTCTTTTTGTGTAGGAATGCATGCTATTCCAGATGCATGTTCCAAATTAAGATGGTGAACCCTGGTTGGAATATAGGTATGATCTTGGTGAAATGCCTTATGAGTATTCCACTAGTATTTTTAGATTTGAATTTTAAACATCCTGAGTCATGTTCTAAAATGAAATGTTGAGCCCTAGTAAGGACATGTATATGATTGTAATACTATGCCATGTCCTTTACCAGAGTATACTGATAATCCACCAAGATGGGAGCAAGAATCTATGATTTATTGGGAGTAGGCACCTATTCATATTGATCATGGTGATATGCTTCTTTTGATATTAGTATAGGGATATGTTCTTGTCCCTACATCTACAATATTGTTGTAATATGTCGAAGAAGATCTTATGCTAAATATAGAATGTAGTAACACATTGTCTATGTGTATGAAGGAATGTATCCTTGCACATTATCAGTCTCCAATATATGATAAGAATTTGTATTTGGTTGAAGAGGGGATTTAATCCTACTCTTATCCTCCTAGTCCCATTTGAATATGTATATGGGTCTTATGTGTGAGAGGATGGATATGTGCCTCCTCCATTATTCTTAGAGGAATTTCTATGTTGAATTGATCTAACAGAGCATGGTTATAAGCCTACTTATTAGATACCATTGAAATATGTCGACAATAATTTTCAATGGATGTGGAGATATCATCCAACTCCTATTTATATATAAATTTTCATTCCCATTGAGACCTCCTTGGTGCCCATGCATGTGTGTCCATGGTGAAAATGTTTCATGTGGTGCTCTTAGTAGGTGTCCAAGTGGAACTAGCGGGATGAATCTAGTGATATAAGTTGAAATGAGTCATAATTGGTTGCTCTTGAATATGGATGGATTCGTAGTTGACTCAATGATTTAAATTTAAAATATATAGATGGTGCTGATTTTCATGCTTTGGGGATATGCAACCAATGTTATTGATGGTGGCGACATGCACCACAAGTTTCATTGTATGCTTACTTAAACTAGAATAACATGTCAGATTTAGCAACTTGATACCTCTACATTTTTCCTCAAGGTACAAGGTCATACAATTTATCTGTTATTCCCGAACCATCATGTTCACCATCTGAAGCTGAAGGAATCTCGTGGGTAAGGTTTTTTGCAACCCGGGAAGGTTATTACGATAATTGAGGTTTAGATACATTCACTTGATAAAGACGTGATATTGGTTCAAGATATATATGAGCTCAATTTATATAGTTTCAAAGACAAAAAATAATATTTTAACTTATCATTTCATCGTATTAAGTGTGTAACATGCCCAATCATATATGCATGGGTAACAGAATTGTCCATTCTTATTCCCGGTTTTACCATTTTTTGTGTGGAATTTTAATAGTGAGAATGAACTTATTTCATGGGAAACCCATTAAAATTTTATTATTAAAGGATTTCACATCAGACATTCCATTTTCATTTTCATAGGAGATGGAAAACAATATGTCCTAATGCTTGTTCAACTGATCATTTTTATTATTCTAGATATTCACACCAGGTTCAACATTTTTGTTTCTATAAAAGAAGGTATTGTTCCATAAGTTTTTTATATATGATTCCCAAAGTCTATAATGATTCATTCATTTTATAAGTACAATATTTCACATTGTGTTCACAATTTTCATTTCCTTATAAAATAGTTTTGTTCCACAAGTTTAAGAAAATGGATGCCCAATGCTTATAATTATTTTCTATTCTGTTATTACATGATTTCACATAAAATTCACCATTTTCTTTTATAAAATACTGTATGATATCTAATGATTGATTTATTTGGGGGGTGGGGGTTTAATTAGTCTTACACAATCATTTAAATCAGTTTTACCATTTTTATATCTCATAGAAACACCCAATTGTTCATGAATCCATAACAAGGAACATAGCTACTTTCCAATGGTAGGCGGTCATTCGGGGTTTTGAACCCAATGATGCTTAGGTACACACATTTTTTGATAGGATTAGTGGTTATGATCATCAACTATTTTTGGGGGAATTATTTCTTATCCTGTAACTCTTTTATATATTTAAAATATGTTTATGAATCTCTTCTAAATACCAATATGGGATTAGATACCCTAAAAAATTATAAGGTGTTGAATACTTATGTATTTATAGGGGAATATATTTAGGATACTATTTGTATGTAGTTTAGGTTAACCATATATTTAGTTTTATTTCTTGTTAATGCGAAGATAGTTATATCTTTAATCCATATTACCATGTAATCTTATGTTGAATTTGGTTTAGGGATGCGATGGGTGTTTCTGGGATGGGGTTAAACCATCATGAGTTTTCCTACAAATCCTATTTATAATAGGAATAAAAACCACAAAGTTCATTCATGTATGTGCTATGAAGTTTATTGACACGCAAAAAAGACATATATGAGGGCACTAAGGCATCAAGTATAGAGATTGAGTCATAGAAAGGAATCCTTTACATCCTTTTAAAAATAGTAATAAGTGTCTTCATAGTTTATTATACCCAAAACCATTTTATGGGAAGGGGATGATGATTAATATTCATTGGGATTATTTCTTTAGAGTTTAACAATATAGAAATTCCTCTGAAAATTACACCAAGGTGGATGGCTTGGTATAGAGGTTGTCGTATGATGTTACTGAATGAGGCCTAAATGTTTAGGTTTCCCTAGATGGGGAAAATTCATGATGCAAGAGATATGATCATTAAAACTAACTTGTCCCACATGAATCATGACATGTGTTAGTAACAAGGGAAATAAATTTATTAAAGTAATCATGTATGGATATAAGAATTATTCACTTGGGTGGTTATAATGAGGTGTCTGATATAGAGCTATAGCTTTCGAAAGGAATCCTACATATCATGATTATAGAAGGAATCAGATTCATCATTTTTCAAATATATTATTAATATGATTATAGATGAAGAATAATGATAAACACTTAAGAGATTTTAGGTACTATGTATTAGAGTATTTGATAAATATAAGGAAATACACTAAGGCGGACACCCATTTGGGATCAGGCCTTAGGAATGTATCCTTTGTATCCTATTTTTATAGGAATTATATTTCTCGTAGTTTAATTCCTTACAATCCCAATTGTGGGATGGAATAGGCGGTAAAACTCAGATAAATTTTTATTATCTCTAAGGTTTAGGAATGCTATAGAAATTTACTAGTATGGATTTCCATTAAAAGTTATCTTACCTTAACCATTTGTAGGATAATGAGTAGGAACCATGTGTGGAAAATTGGTCATGTTTAGATATAATTATGATCCCATAATAACCATAGGATTTTATGAGTATCCATTCCTATCCCATTATATACATATCCCATATGAAAGGTGAATTACCATACAAAGACTCATGGATTGGGGTTGACATGGATTGAGGGAATATGACCAAGTAATAATGCTAGAAAATGAAGACATTTTTAGGAGTTCCATCTAGAAATGTTCTGATTTTCTACCTGTAATGTCTTGGGTTTCTATCTGACATGTTTATGGTGTTAGCCTGACATGTCTAGAGTGTCTTCCCATCCTATCCCGAGTGTCTTCCTAGCACGTCCTGAGTGTGTTCTTGTTAAGTATGACATGTCCCAAAGTTTTTTGCATGATCAAAGTTGAAATGTTAATAGGATGTCACATGAAAATGATTAAATGTATGAGGTTCATTGTAGGATCAAGGAATACATATCCAAGGCCATTTGTGTGATCAAGGTTGACATGTCGGAGGGATGCTTCATCATCTGGTTCACATGTCTAGAGGACTATATTGTGACATGGATAACATTTCCAGAGGGTTCTTACATGATTCAAGTGAATTTTATATGGATTCATCATATGACCAATATGGACATGTCAAAAGGTATCATGTGATCAAAATAGATATATCTGAAGGAATTTATTTGACATGGAAGATATGTCAAGGGGACTTTTCATGAATTTAATGATATATCTCAATGAATTCACATGAATTTGATGATACGTCTATAGGTGTAACATCTCAGGTAAATGAAGAATAAGAGATTTTAATATTTATTAATATTTTTGACATAAATATTAATTTCACTTTAATAGGTTCTCTATGTTCGATAGCGTACCCGATACGAGACAACAAGTTTCTTTGAAATATTAGGTTTCACACTAATAATATAATAATATTATTTAAAATGGTAGTTAACTCCTAGCCCTTTTATTGGCGGGAATGATCTAAACTAACTACAATATGATTATACATGTATGTTAAATGTATTTACTTTTATCCAATAAAAGTTAGAGGCTTAAAATGTGAATGAATCTAACTTTAAGCCTAATATACATTTAAAGGTCTATTTACCACCTTTTAATGGAGAAACATCATTAAATATAGTTTTGGTCACTTTAATATATTCTATTTGAAAAAATAATATCTTTCTTTAGAATGGGGACATCAAAATGTACTTTTTGTAAATTTTCGGAATTTTTCTGATAAAGCTCATTTTTTAATGGTTAGTTGAAAATATTGGATTTTAATTCAAAAGTGAATTTTAATATAATTTACCTATATGGTTATATTTTCTTTATATTTGGGTTTAAAGTGTAATTAGAATATATTTTTACCATTTAATCCAATTTTTGTCATTGGAATTAATTTCACTTTGAAATTGGACATAAACAATGTTAATCTTTTGATAGTTATTATTTCTTAAAAACGTTCTATTTGTTTTAACAATGGGAATTAAATTTAAATTAATTAATAAAACATATATGTTTTGAATTTGGTAAAATAAATATCATTTTTGAATTCATAATATCAAATACAGCATAGGTTTAATTTTTAGTAGTTTTCTCAAAAACGTCAATTTTTGATGAATAGAGAAACCACTTAGTAGTAGTTAAAAACCCGAATTTTTCATTTAAATCAAAATTTACCACTTCTATAAATTGAATTTCAAAAATCCGACATACATAGTTGTTATAAGAAAGTAAAATGTGGTTCAATAAGATCAAAATATTTTTGGTGAATAGTAACTTTTGACTTTTATTTACAACGGTTAAAGGTAAATAGGGCAATTCAATGTAAAAAGAATATTATAATAATTTAAAATTGCCTTAACACTTGTCCTATAATTATTGGATGAGTAATGGACAACCATGGGCATCCTTGGGTCGATTTTGGGACCCCATGGAGCCACTTATGTGTGACAATGGCACATTATTTTAAATTACTTAATGTAATGACAAACATAAACAAAAATAACATAGTAAATCAGTTTTATATGGCCTTATATAAGTCATATTTTAGACTATAAATATTATTTAAAAATATACAAATATTTTCTACATCATATTATTTTTTTATAATTTTTAGGAATCAAACAATTTATATTAGGTATGACAGAATAATGATGCAGTATTTACCTCATTAATAAAGAATTTAAATAAATAATATTATAAATATTAAAATAACATCCAAAACCTATCAAATTATTATTGGATGATTTTATTTCGACCATGAGTCATCTTATATTTGACCCTAATGATATTTGGACATTTATAAACCGAATATCATTATATAATAAAATAATATTTTCACACATTCCTAAAGAGCCCCTCCCCCCTTATAAAATGATTCCAATTCTAACCAATTCCTCAAACCTTTCAAGCCTTTTGGCTCGTCCAACCTCTAACCAATTAAGCTCCTTACATCACTATCTTCCACATTTAAGCCTTAACTTAGGAAAAAGGCACTTCAAGAATTCCTTTTGGTTATAACCAAAGGAAGTTACCAAAATTAAATGTAAAAGTTTCTCTTAACTTATTTTATTTTATTTTATTTCTCCAAGCCCAAAACGCTTTTTATTCATTTATTTTATAACAACACAAGTATCCTCAATATACTAGGCTGTTGTTATGATAATTATTCGAACTACACATACACACACCTCCATCTAATGGGTGAAGAACATACAATCTCTATAGATGGGAAACTAACGCCTCACTAAACGATGATTGTTCGTTTATCTCCTACCACCTCTCATGGTGGCCATTAAGATGACACAATATTTATATATGATATATATTATGTTTATGTTTTATTTATACTTCTGTTTTTTTCTTTTATATCATACCTTTATGGTTTCCATAATGGGTAAACGCGATAAATTTATTTGAGAAGTGCAGACTAATGCCCCCTCAATTTGATATGACTCGTTAATTCCATACATGGGATTTATAAAGGATAGAGTTAATAGTATTATATATGATATTATAATAGATTTATAATATACCGATTTATCATTATGTTTTAAATCCATTAAAATAAGAAATAGAAATGGAATTAGCGTTCATGCGTACGTACGACTTACTGTCTCCAAGAATGGTGCATTTCATTTCATACATCCAAATGATATGTACTGTTATAAATATATATATATAGTGGATATATATGATATATTTTATATCTAAATAATGAATATCATTTTGGATATAATGGACTGTTTACCACTTGGACAACTTGTAAATTTAAGGTGTTCATTTTTTACTCAAGTACCAAATATCTACAAAACGAACACTATTAAATTAAATGATTATATAATGTTTATAACATGGTAACAAGTGATATAAAAAAGAAAAATAAACTTTAAAAAGGTTATTAAACAAGGATAAATTAACTTTTGTTTATTATTCAGGAGATTAATGAACGATCGAGTCAAGTTAGACATGAGGTAAGGGACTTCGTCTCAATCCCCTTTCATTGAGGCATATTTTGTTTTATACACAACTTTATTATTTATGGTGTATAAAAAACATTTACTTTTACTTTTATTCTAAATGAATATTTTCTCTATGAAGTGTTTTACTAATCGACAAAAGAAATTTTTCTTAACGTAAGTGGTGACAATGACCTATTTCTTCACAACAAGTATTATTTGATCTATGGATTCCTTAACAAGACATACTGTTTTTAAATGAAAAATAAATACCACATAATCTTTTAGGTATTTTTATATTGAAAATTGTTTTGATAATGGATTTGTTATGTCAATATATTTAAGTGATATATTGTGATTGAAATGTGGAAAGGATTTCATTCCTTTATATTTGTTTTATGTGTTATGATTTTATAATGGTACTTGGACATTTGACGGGTGGTTACGTGATAAAAAAAATGACGGGTGGTGCCGTGATAAACAAGGACGGGTGGTTATGCTATATCCTCCAATGCATTTGGTATGTAAGATGGCCGTATGGCTATTCTATTTAGTGATATGTGTGCAAGTTGACCATATGGTTATTCCATTTATATATGTTTATGTACCAAGTTACCTTTATATGTTATGTGTTCTTTATATGGGTTTTTATGGTAATATTTTGGTTACAAAAGGGAAAATACTGATATTTTATTCAGTGAATAGTATTTACTACTTCATAAAGGATAAAAGTTTTAATTAAGGTAAGGTATTCATAGTATACTTTTTGTTTTGAAAAACAAACTATTTTCCTTCCCTGTGAATCCCTTACTGAGCTTTTTATGCTCATCCCAAGTTTTTGAAATGTTTTTCACATGACATAATGTGGAATTGGGTCAAGGATTAGTTCAAGTAAAATTAATTATGTCTTAGACATGGATCTAAACATGAATCTTTTTTTCCAGAGTTCTTGTTTTTTGAAATAAAAATGGAAACTGAGTAGAAGTGTCTACTTTGTATTTTTTTTGAAATGAAATGTAACAGTTATGGCTTAATTCTCTAAGAAACTAAACATGAAAAGATCCTTAATGTGAATTATTCATTTAATTCATGATTATGTGATGTTTTAAGGCCATGTCCTTATAGTTGGTATCCGAGGTTGGTTTAGTCAGCTTTAAGAGTTAGGGTATTGTTAAATAAATTTTGACAATTTAATTTATGATAATATTGAAAAGAAATAGAATTTACAGATTACCATGTTGCTTCGCCTAAGATATTTCTATGTTCAGAATGGTTTTCAATATATGAAATAGGGCAGCTACACTTAGATGGCATCAGGTGGAAGACAACCTTCCCAATCAGCTACCTGAGATGGTCGGAAATGGAACTGAACAGTTTTTTGCACTGATGGCATAGTTAACTGAGGTTATAAATGGTGGTGGTATCCATACATGAGATCATCCACATCAACCACCGAGGAACATTTCAGTCGTAGATCATTTCATGAGGCAACGTCCCCCATCATTCATAGGATCATCTGAACCTATGCTAGCTGAAGGGTGGATTAAAACACTAGAGAAGATTTTCAATGTTATGGGGTGCTCAGAACATCAAAAGGATAGTCTGGCTATTTAACATTTTGAAGGTGAAGCTGATTAGTGGTGGTCGATGGTGAAAAATATTTGGGATAGTGAGGATATTGATGCTCTTGATTGGGATGAATTCAAATATATGTATCTTGAATAATATTTTCCTAAGGTGGTTCGTATTAGGATGGAAACAAATTTCCTGGAATTGATGTTGGAGGATGACTCAATGGCTGATTATGAAGAAAAGTTCACTCGACTGGCAATGTATGCACAAAATTTCTTCCGGGATCCGGATAGTAAAATAAATCAATTTCACTTTGGATTGAAGCCATGATATCTAAGATCATTATCCTCTTGTGAGTTAAAAAGTTATGAAATACTTGTTTGATGTGCAGTGAATTTGGAAATGGAGTTTGCCGATGATCAGGTGTTCATTGAAAAACAACAAAACAAGAGGTCTAGTTGGCAGGAAAAAGGGATATAAATCATCAAAGAAGCCTAGATGTATGAAAATTAAGTATCCAACTTGTGAGAAGTGTGGTAGAAAGAATCATGGAGAATGTTTAACAATATCTGGAAAGTTCTTACGGTGTGGTAAGTCTGGTCATATTGTTTGTAATTGTAAGGAATATGATCATGAATGTAATTGAAATCCATCAGTAATATGTTTTAAGTGTAATTAAATGGGTCATTATGAAAATGAGTATCCAGCGAAGAACTCAACCGAGGGAAAGCAGTCATAATACAAGAATAAAGGGGTGGTGAAATCAATTGCGACTACTTCAGCAGATGTTAGGCCATCAAATGATGTAATATCATGTACACTGTTTGTTTGTTCAGATAATGCCAATGTGTTGTTTGATTCATGGTCTATACACTCTTTAATTTCTGAGAAGTTTTCTAAAAAATTGGGAATTACGGATAAAGATATGAATTTGGTACTTATGGTAATAACACCTGGAGGAAATGATTATACAAATAGAAAACATAACAACCTTCCTGTCCTTGTGTTCAGGAAGAATCTACCTGCAAACATTATTGTTTTTCATCTAATAGAGTTTGATGTAATTTTGGGCATGGATTGGATGTCTGTTTATCACTATAATAATGACTACAGATCTAAAGAGGTTTCACTTTATAAAGATTTAGAGTTTTTTACAATAATGAACCCTTTATTTTGATTACATATCAGGAGGCTGAAAAACTAGAAAAATATGGAAATGAATGTTACCCTGCACATATTGTTGACAATAAAGTAACAATTCAGATTAATGATGTGCCAGTGGTAAATGAGTATCCTAATGTTTTCCTAATGTGTTTCTTGGTATTGTACCTGATTGTAATGTTTAATTTACTATTGACTTAGTTATTGATGCTAAGAAAATTTCAAAACCCCCTTATTGAAGGGCTCAAATTGAACATTTTGAGTTAAAGAAGCAATTACAAGAGTTATTTGATAATGGTTTCATTCGACATATCACATCACCATGGGGTGATCCTGTCTTGTTTGTTAAAAAGAAAGATGGTTCAATTAGACATTTCATTGATTATAGAGCATTGAATAACATCACTGTTAGTAACAAGTATCATATGCCTCATATTGATGATTTGTTTGATCAGCTCCAGGGAGCTCAGTATTTTTCAATGATTGACTTGAGATCAGGGTACCATCAGTTTAAAGTAAAGGAATAAGACATTCCAAAGACTGTGTTTCATACTAGATATGTCCATTATGAATTTGTATTTATGCCTTTTGGGTTAACCAATGCACCTTTTGTATTCATTAATCTTATGAATAGTGTTTTTTGTGATTTCCTAGATATGTTTTTTGTTCTGTTCATTGATGATATTTTGGTTTATTCTAAATGTAAAGAGGAACATGAAAGTAATTTTAGGGTCATCTTGAAAACCTTAAAAGAAAATAAACTTTATTGGAAATTCAGAAAGTATGAGTTTTGGATAAAACAAATTTATTTCCTTGGTCACATTGTTTCAAAAAATGGAATAAATGTTGATCCTGCTAAAACAAAAGTTGTTGAAGAATGGCCAAGACCCACAAATATAACCGAGATCCACAGTTTTCTTGGTTTTTAAGGTTATTACTAGAGGTTTGTTGAAAGTTTTGCACAATTATATAGTACAATGACAAAGGTAACTCGAAAAGGGCTTAAAATCATTTAGACAGAAGAATATGATGATTCTTTTCAGGAATTGAAAAGAAGATTGGTGAATGATCTAGTTTTAGCACCACCTTCCTAAAATGGTGAGTTTGTTATTTACAATGATTCTTCATTTAAAGTACTTGGATGTGTCCTTATGAAGAATGATCAGTTAATTTATTATGCTACATTTTAGTTGTAACATCATGAGTTAAATTACCCTACACATGATTTGGAATTAGATGATGTTGTTTTTTCGTTAAAAATTTAGCAGCATCATTCATATTGATTAATGTGTGAAACATATACTGATCACAAAAGTATAAAGTATATATTCACTCAGAAATAATTGAACCGGAGAAATAAGAGATGTCTTGAATTAATCAAGGATTATGATTGCACGATCCATTACCATATGGGAAAATAAAATAATGTGGTTGATGCTTTGAGTCAAAAACGTAATGCTTCATCAACCATGATATGTTTGGAATGAGATCCTATGGTTATTGATTTGATGAACTTTGGAATAGACGTTTTTGGTGTAGGAAATTATTATTTTTTGTTTCAGGTGTCAGTGAAATCATCTCTATCAAACAGAATAAAGCATGCACAGAAAGAAGAAAGTGAGTTACAGAAAATGGTAGAGTTGGTTCAGAAGGGTAATTTGCCTGATTTTAACATTAATAATGATTGTGTATTCTGGTTTGGGAAGAGATTATGTGTGCCTTGTGATTTACAGTTGAAGAATGAATTGTTATGGGAAGATCATAGTTCACGGTTTTCAGTTCATCCTGGTAGTACTAAGATGTACATAGATCTTCGAGAGTATTACTGGTGGGATGGAATGAAAATAGATATTAGTAATTTTACTTTGAAGTGTTTGATTTTTCAGCTAGTTAAAGCAGAGTAGAATTTACTGAAAGAGATGCTTCAGTCTTTACCGGTGCTAGAGTGGAAATTGGATAATATATCAATGGACATTGTCATGGGATTACAGAATACATCTCGAGGTAATAATGCAATCTGGGTTATAGATGATCGATTGACTAAATGTGATCATTTCTTTCATATTTGAGATAAATTATCTCTTGATCAACATTCTCAGTTGTATGTTAAAGATATAGTCAATTTTCATGTAGTCCCCCTCTCAATTGTATCTGATTGTGAACCTAGGATTACTTCTAACTTTTGAAAAGGCCTTCAGAAGTCATTGGGTACTGAATTAAATTTTACTACATGTTTTCATCCTCAATCAAATGGGTATTCAGAATAAAAAATTCAGACCATGGAGGATATGCTATATGCTTTTTCAATGGATTACTAGGGGATTTGGGACCAACATATTTATTTGGTTGAATTATCTTATTATACGAGTTTTCATTCCAGTATATAGATGGCTCCATTTGAGGCATTATATGGAAAATGTTGTTGAACTCTAGTTTTTTTGGGTTGAAGTGGGTGAAAGGGAGCTGATTGGACCAGAAGTGGTAGATGAAATGGCAGAAAAAGTGCAGTTGATTCAGAAGCACATGAGAACAACTTAAAGAAGACAGAAATGTTATGTGGATAATAGAAGGAAGGATATTTTTTGAGGTAGGTGATCATGTCTTTCTCTATATTTCTCCATGGAAAAGTGTGATGTGTTTTGGTAAGAAGGGAAAGTTGAGTCCGATGCTCATTGGACCTTATGAGATCCAAGAGAAAATTTGATCTGTTGTGTACAGAGTGGATTTACCTCCATGTTAATCCCAGGTATACAATGATTTTAATGTTTCACTATTGAGAAAGTATATTCTAGATCCAACTCATGTTTTCAGTCGAGAGGTAGTTCAGTTGGAAGAGAATATCTCTTATGAAGAACAACCAGTCTAGATTCTTTACCGTAGAGATCATGTTTTTTGGAATAAGGTAATTCACAAGGTAAAGGTTTTATGGAAAAACCATATGGTTTAAGAGGCTATTTGGGAATATGAAAATTCTATGAGGGATACATACCCGCACTTATTTTGATAAGAAAATAAAAATTGTAAGGACGCAATTTCCAAAAGGGGGGAAGGATGTAACATCCTAGGTAAATTAAGAATAAAATATTTTCATATTTATTAATATTTTTGAATTAAATATTAATTTTACTTTAATAGGGTTTCCATGTTCGATAGCGTACTCGATATGCAACAGCGGGTTTCTTTGAAATCTTACATTGCACACTAATAATATAATATTATTATTTTAAATAGTAGTTAACTCCAAGCCATTTTATTTTCAGGAATGAACAAAACTAACTATAATATTATTTTACATGTTTTTTAAATGTATTTACTTTTATCCAATAAAATTTAGAGGCTTAAAATGTGAATGAATATAAATTTAACCATAATTTACCTTAAAAGGTCGATTTAAAACCTTTTAATTGAAAACCCTCTATAAATCAGGTTTTTGTAACTTTAATAAATTCTATTTGACCAAATAAAATCATTTTTTATAATGGGGACATCAAAATTTACTTTGTGTCATTTTTTGGAATTTTTCGGATAAAGTTAATTTTTTAATGATTAGTGGAAAATATTGTATTTTAATTCAAAAGTGTCTTTTAATATAATATATTTATATGTTTATATTATCTTTAAATTTAATTTCAAAGTGTAATTAGAATATATTTTTAACATTTAATCCAATTTTTGTCATTTGAATAAATTTCACTTTGAAATTGGACATAAACAAGTGTCAATCTTTTGATAGTTATTGTTTCATAAAAACACGCTATTTGTTTTAACAGCAGGAATTAATTTTAAATTAATCAATACAAATTCTATTTTTTGAATTTCGTAAAATAGGAATCATTTTTGAATTCATAATATCAAATTTATCTTCGGAATAATTTTTTGTAGTTTTTTGAAAAACATCAATTTTTGATGAATAATGAAACCACCTAGTTGTAGTTAAAAACTAACTTTTTCATTTAAATGATATTTTACCACTTATATGAATTGAATTTTGAAAATATGACATATATGGTTTTTATTAAAATGTAATGTCTGGTTCAATAGGATGAAAATAATTTTTGGTGAATTGTAACTTTTGACTTTTATTTATCGCGGGTAAAGGTAAAAAGGGTAATTCAAGGTAAAAAGAATATTATAATAATTCTAAATTACCTTAACACTTATCCTAACCATATTGGATGAGTAATAACCGAAAATGGGCATCCATGTGTCTAATTTGGGACCCCATGGAGCCACTTAGGAGTGATAGGGAAACTTTATTTTAATTAGCTTAATGTAGAGACAAAAATGACATAAACATAAATAATTTAGTAAATAAATTTTTACATAGTGTTATATAAGCCATATTTTCTACTATAAATATTCTCTAGAAATCTAAAAGGATTTCCTACGTCATAGTATTTTTTTTATAATTTTTAAACATCATATAAGTTAAATTAGTTAGGACATAATAATGATACATGATTTACCTCATTAATAAATGATTTTAATAAATAAGATTTTAAATATTAAAATAACATTGAAATCATATCCAATCCTTTTTGGATGGTTTTATTTCTACCATGATTCATCTTATCTTTGATAATAATTAAAATTTTACCTTTAGAAACTGAATATCATTATATAATAAAATAATATTTTCACACTTTCCTAAAGAGCCCCTCCTCCCCCTTATAAAAGGAGACGATTTATAACCAATTTCTCACACCTCTAAAGCCTTTTATTCTTACCCAAACTCTACCCAATTAATCTCCCTACATTCATCTCCTCTACCTAGAAGCCTTACCATAGGCATAAGGCACTTTAATAATTCCTTTTGGTTAAAACCAAAAGAATTTACCCAAATTAATGGTGATCGTTTCTCTTAACTTATTTTATTTTATTTTACATCTCCAACCCCTAAACTATTTTTATTCTTTCTTTTATAACAAGACCGGTATCTTTAATATACCAGGATGTTGTAATGAGAAGTATTCTAACTACATATACACACACCTGCATCTAATGGGTGAAGAACATGATGTTTCTGTGGATGGAAAACTAATGCCTCACGAAATGATGATTGTTCGATGCATACATTTGGCTTACCATATCCATGAATAATTATGTTTTAATTCCATTTAAATAAGAAATATAAATGTAAGTAGTGTTCATTCGTACGTATAACTTACCATCTCTATGAACGGTGCATTTCATTTCTTACCTCCAAATGATATATACAGTTACATATATATATATATACTGGATATATATGATATGTATGATATCTAAATAATGAATATCATTCTGGATATAATGGACTATTGGCCACATGGACAACTTGTAAATATAATGTGTTCATTTTTTACTCAAGTACCAAATGTTGAAAAAATGAATGTTATTAACATAAATGATTACATAATGTTTATGGCCTAGTAATAAGTGACATAAAAAGAAAAAATAAACTTGAAAATTGTTTTTATGAAAGAAGAAATTAACTTTAGCTTATTGTTATGAAGATTAAAGAACGATCGAGTGATGTTGGACACGAGGTAAGGGACTTCGTCTCAATTTCCATTCATTGAGGAATATTTTTTTATACACAACTTTATTTTATAAGGTGTATAAAACACTTAGACTTTGACTTTTATTAAAAATGAAACTTTTCTCTATGGTGCATTTTACTAAATAACAGAAGGAAGGTTTTTTTAACATAAGTGGTGACAACAACCTTTTCCGCCACCGCGGATATTATTTTATCTTTGGCTTCCTTAACAAGCCGTATTGTTTTTAAAAGGAAAATAAATACTGTATTCTCATTTACGTATTTTGTTATTAAAAATGGTATTGATAATGGATTTTTTATGTCAATATATTTATGTGATATATTGTGATTGAAATTTGGAAATGTTTTCTTCCTTTATATTTGTTTTATGTGTTATGATTTCATAATGGTATTTGGAAATTTGACAGGTGGTTACATGATATACCAAATGACCGGTGGTGATATGATAAACCAAGATGGGTGGTTATGTTGTAACCACCAATGCATTGGGTATGGAAGATGGCCATATGGCCATTACATTTAGTGATATGTGTAGAAGTCGACAATATGGTTATTCCACTTAAGTATGTTTATTTCCCCAATTACCTTTATATGTTATGTGTTATTTGTATGGGTTTTATGGTAATCTTTTGGTTATAAAAGGGTAAGTAGTAATCTTTTATTTAGTGAAGATTATTTACTACTTCATAAAGGTAAACTGTATTACTAATGTTAAGGTATTCATTGTTGACTTGTTATTTTGAAAAACTAATATTTTTCTATCATTGTGTATCCTTTACTGATCTTTTTAGGCTCATTGCAAGATTTTGAAATGTTTTTCATAGGACATAATGTGGAATAGGGTCAAGGATGGGATCAAAGAATATCCATGTTGTCTTAAACATGGAACTAGACATGACTCTTTTTTCAAGAGTTCTTGTTTTTCTTAAAAATGGAAACTGATTAGAAGTGTCTACTTTGAATTTTTTTGAAATGAAATGTAATATTTATGGCCTAATTCTCTAAAACTATAACCCCTAAAATATCCTTAATGTGAATTATTAATTTAATTCATGATTATGTAATTTTTTAAGGCCAAGTCCTTATAATACGACTTTTCATTACATGTATAACTTGTATGTAGGGATATGAATGATTTGGATGACATTACTAGGAGTTGTTTCCTGAAATGTTTGACATTTCCTGATGACTGTCACATAGCATGCCTATCACGTCTAGGAGATGTATCATGACTGATAAATAGGCCATTCATAGTGCATGATCCTATTGAATGAAAATAATCATATCCTTATTCATGTTACCATTATATATTTTTACAAAATTATCACATATATTCCTCAATGGTCATCATAAAATATCTTATTGAGATATCGCATTAGCATTTCAATACAATGAAACACATTTGAATAATTGGGACAAATGCACCATAAGTTCTTCACATTATCAAAAGTGGTTATAATGAAAGGTGTATATTCATGTCGTTTAATACCATAAGTAGTTCCCCAGGTTTACTTGGTGGAAAAGCCTTACAATTGTGTGGATTTCCTCTCTAAGAAGTTTACTCACACTTATGTACTCTTGTGTGTGTGTTTTTCTATGTCGAGGGCGTAGAATTTATAGGCCTCACCACCCGAGATTTACACTGATTAACACAATGTGTATATAAAATATATGGTCATGAGTCATTGGATCATCACACATTTTATATTAACCTTTCATTTGGGTAACCATTTATTTATATTTGTGTTGTGTGGTAAACACCGACCGCGAGATCACTCCAACATCTCCAAATTTAATGGACACATTTCATGGTGAAGGGATTTCAGATAATGAAATTGATATTTCTAATGGAATTCACATGATTAGGATCACATTCCAGAGAGTATTTGTGAGATTAGATCACCTATCAAAGAATTATTCATGTGATTATGGGAGACTTGTTCGGTTCCCTACATGAGATCATGTTAGCTTCTCATAGGGACTTCGTATAAAAAACAACATACCTCTTCTTTACATAACTTACATCCTTTTTTATATTATATTTTACAGAGACATTGGGGATCACCAATCAATTTAATATTATGGAATCATGTGATCAAATGGATATGTCTGATATCCTTCTCATGGAGGAGGTGGGATGTCCATGGAAATTCATGTGATGAGTTTTTTATGTTGGAAATTATTTCTCATGATCAATGAATTGATCATACGGACCACATCCAACCTTAAAATGAAAAAAACAACATAATTCCGCTTCACATGAGGCCCCCCAATTTCACAACATTTTATCTTCTATTTTCTAGGATCTTTATCCTTTACTCATTGGTTGTACATCAAGGTGTCACATAAAAAATAATGATTCTTGAGATGGCATGTATGAATTGTTTTGGATGGCCACTCCTTTTATCTATGGGTTATCATGTGATCAATGATTGATCTCGTGATGATGTGAGATCATTATCACGAAAGCTTCTCTACTTTTCTGTGGATCCTAAGGGGAGTTGCTTGATCAAATGGACATGTATACGAGAATTTTATTGATAAGAGTGAAAAAAATAAGGATTTCATGCAATGTGGATGACATACCTCTAATGATCTCATGTGATTGTTGAAATAATCATAGGATCCATATAAGACCTTCATGTGAAAATCAGCACAACATCGATCATATGAATCTTCCACCATTTTTAGGTGACTTTATTATATAAATTTAGTTATTTTAAGGTTTATATCATTTTCCATGTCTCATTATTGGAAGGAGACATTTGATAGATATTTTTACAATTATGAATAATTTTGGAAGGTATTCACATGATGAAGCATTCTTTAATTTAGCGATTTGTATGATCTGAAGGATTTACCAAAGTGTCTTCACGTGAACATTATCAAATTAAGTAGAATGCATCATCTGGGTGCATGAGGTTCTTAGATTCATGTGATCACATTTAATCATAGGGGTCACACGATCAACATAACCAATCCTCTTAATCTCTATATATCCATGATTATCCATCATTTCTTTGAAGGGAAAAATAATTCATATTCTTTGGGTATTTCATTAGTCCAAAAATTTATTATGATCATTTATTGGGTTTAAAAATCATAGAACTCTCTTCTCATTATAATTTAGAATATTGATAAGATTATTTTTATGTAATAATAACACTCCCTACTTCTTTAGTAGATACTCCATCACTTTCTAATTACAACAGAAAATGGATCCTCTCATTCCTTCTCTCACTTTTTGATTCCAAAAAAATATATCATTATAAAAGCCAATAATATCAATCTAATGATTGAATTTCATAATGTATATCAAAAAACTAAGTTGAACATCCATTTAAACCTTATAATCCTCTTAAATATTCACTGCACATGTGAATATTGTTCATTTATATGAATAATGAAACTATGATATTCCTATACACTTTCAAATTTATTCAATTTTTTTAATTATTATATTCCTTATGATAATGTATACATTTATCTCTCTATAATTTTATTAATTAAGGCTTATAATATCACGTTTTCAAGTTTCTTTGTATCCTAAAAATACCCAGAGCTCTCAAGAAATTCCTTCAACTTTAAATCAAATTATTTCAAGATGGATACTGAAAAGTGTCATCAATTATGTAACATGCCATATTCCAACTCACTATTTCTTTTAGGTGTATTTACTTTCCACAAATTCTCATAACTATGGTGTATAAGATTCTCTATTTCTCATAGGAAAACCATTTCCTTGAATCTATCAATATCTTGGTGTTGTTTCTATGCCCTTCTCTTTTTTCTTCCCTAGTTTTTATTAGTCTGAAAAAAATCACCATGAGGTGGTGAAAATATCCAAGTCATTTTATAGCCACCATGACTTCAATATCTATTCAACATCATGGTGGATATCCTAGAAATACCATCTTTAACCTTGATTGGTTCTCTTTCATATCTAGTATCACATTAATATGTGATAACGATGTCCTTGATGTTCACTGCACACTTCATCTAATTTTTAGCTTGATATTTCTATTGAATTGAGATCTCCTCAAAAATATATTCCACAAGGATATATTTTTACAATCATCACAAGAATAAAATTTTATACATAAGCTAAATATTCTACCAATTTTTTCTTTATCTATTCTATATTTTATATGAGTAATTATCATATAAGAAATTACTTACATGAATTAACTTACACATAAGATATTTATCCCATATAGGAATTCTTATACATGTATTGAAATTATCATATGCATATGATGAAACACTTATAAAATTGAAATGTTTTATGCATATTAAAATTATCCTACACATATGAATATTATTCTATAAAAAATCACATGAACTCTAGATCCTCACATCCTAATCTGAAAGTCATCTTTTGAATCACACATATATCATTTAACTCATTTCGGATCATGGCGTCTTAATCACAATGATATATCACTAATAAAGAAACAACGTTGGATTTTCATATTATTTTTTATCTTATTTAAATGTTTTTTTCGGGGTACCCATGTTCCTATTTCATTCATCCTTTTATCTTCCACTAATTAAAAAAAGTATCTTTCAATAATATATGCTTATTCATCATTCAATGGATCCAATTATAATTTTATCTATCAGAATTACAATAACATCAACTATTAAGTAATAGATCTTAGGTTTTATCAATGACTATATCACATAGATAAACACATGAATTAAATTGTAAGATACTTATAATGGTGTGTGAAGAAAGATTATATGAAATAATTTCATCACATAAGGAAGCACATATTTTAATAATTGTTTAAAATATAAGGTCAACTGTTTCAAAAATGACATGTGTATCACAAATTAGAGTATCACAGAAATTCGTAAGAAGAAAGGAACACAAATTTATTAGTCCGAGTGATTCCTTAAATTGATAATGATGTTTGATTGGTACAGGTTCTATACAATATCCCACCATAACTATCCCCTCAGTAGAAGATAAGTACCATTTCTAATCCCACCTTCTCTAACCTACACAGATTCAACCCAATCTCTATAACCCTCTCATTTTTCTTAAGGTTGTAAACCACATTCATGGTTGGTTGGGTGTCTCTATGATGCCTTGGTTTCTTAGGTGGAAGTGTTGTCTTTGATCTTGAAAATATTTTTTTCTTTTTATTTAGAGATTATTTATACAAATTATAGAATAATTCTTTGAAAAATAGTAATCTCAATAATTTAATTGTAATATACATCCAACAACCTCAAACTCCTCTAACATCACCTTTTAAAAAACCCTTTCCCTAAAATCATCTTCATGTCAGCCTGGGATGTTCTCATTAATCCGTCTACTTAACATCCACATTAGAAAAAATATCAAAACATATTAATATAGTCTTATTCCTGAAGGAACATGTATTTATTTTAAAGACAATTCCACCATCACACATGGGATCTTTATCCACCTATAGAAAAAAAAATCATCTCGATCCACTAAATATTTCTTTATCAGATATCCTAAAAAACAAATGGGTATTATAAATAAAATAACTAAGAAAACATGTTAATCATTGAAATAAATTCCATGTTCTTAGAATGGGAGAACATATTAAAATAAGATACTGTGATAAAGATATACATTGATGAATATGTTTTTGAAGATACAAAATATTATTATTAAGAAAAAATTCCACATGACCTAGTAGAAGAAGTTTTTATTGAGACAATAGTTTTTTAAAGTCACAAGATACTTTAGAAAATATACGAGATATTGTATTATAGTAACCTAGGAAGATTGATTAGTTGAAAATAAGGAACCTTGTTTCTATTGGTAGGAAACATAAAGATCAAAATATTTCATGTCTAAAGAAGACCTAAGTATCAAAAAATGATTCTATATGAAAAAAAACAGATGTTGTTTTTAGTAGATCATATAGTTGATGTAAATAAAATAAGGTGAGAATGGGAATTAAAGAAGAAACTAGATGCATATAGTGAAGTTAGTACCTATAAGGAATGGTTGGTTACTAAAGTATTTCTGAACATTTAATGAATATAATTTGAAGAAACAATTACACCATTAATTATGTTTTTCATCTATTATAATTATACATTCCATTATAGCATACCATCATTATGAGAAATTAAAAATAAATTTAAAGACAATATTCCTAATATAAACCTTATAGAACATGTATATATGACAAAACTATAATGGTTTATTATAGTTAAGGATTCCAATAAGGTGTGAATGTTATAGAGTAATATTTATATCTTGACACATGAGTCAAGATCACGGAAAACTAATTACATTGAAGCCAAAATAAAATTATGTTTCATAATAAAAGAATACAAGAATTATGTATATAATATATATAATTGGAGTACAGTAGTTTCAGTAATAGTATAAGTTGATGATATATTACTGATAGTAATAGAGATAGCAATCTTATATTCAGTTAAGAAAGGGTTAAATAAATGCTTCCATATAAATGGATTCGATAAGGAAGCCTATATTCTAGAGGTTAATTCCATCGAAATAGATCTATTATTATTTGAAGAAAAATTCAAGGATAACATATTTTTTAGTTTTTAAATAGATTAAATATAGAATAATTGATGAGAGGACTATTTCCTACATCTCAGATAATACTTGTCTGTGAGAAAATGTGTCCTTAGACACAAGAGGGGAAAAGAAAGAGAGTGATACAGAGAGAGAGAATGATTGGAAGCCCTTATGATTCTATGATCAGATCTATATAGTATTACATGATATATACTAGGATTAATATTTTCAATCCACTTATCACAGTAGGAAGGTATTATGAAGAACTTAGAGAGACACATTGGTCAACTATAAGGACTATCGTAAAATAACTGTGGCATAAAAAGGATATGTAATTGATTTATGGAGGATATAAAGAAAATGTTTTGAGGTGATACACATATTATAGTTTCTTAATATATTAGATTGATATAAAATTGAAATATTGATATTATTTTTTCCTTAGTTGAGTAGATATGAGTTGAAATATTTATAAGAATTGAGTTGTCACTATCTGTATATCAGAGTTCGAGTATATTAAAATATTTAATGTAAATAAAAAAACATTGTATGTATGTTTCTTCATCTTGGTTCCTATCATTGTACCTTAAAGTAATGTTTCTTTTAATTTATACTATGATAATAAACATAAGTGGATCTGGATAAGGTTCTCATATCACATCAACAAATAACACATATAATTTAAAATTATGACATCTTTATTTATTTTTATGAATGTGGTGAATTCATAGTAAGCAGAGTGACAATAATGGATAAAGTGAAATAACTATTAACATAAACAGTATGTTAGTAGGGTTATGAATATAATGTTAGAGATAACATGATAATGTTTATTAGTATTTAACTCAAGTGGATGTGGGAGTCAGTTAGAGTCGCTGACTTAAAACCAACTAATTTTTTACATTGGAATACATGAATATTAATAATCATATTATCAAATGTTGATTTTTTCTTCTATATAATATTAACATGTTATTTTTTTAATGGTTTTTTGACATATAAAGTTTATTTTAGTAACCCACTATAATGAGAACCATGAAATTATATTATAATATTCTTAAATTTATGTCATACGTTCTAGATAACATCTGTCAGAAATGACACAAATTTTATTTTACTATGAAGTGTTGGGGTCTCATAAGACATTGATACTTCTTCCCATGATGTTTAAACCTGGTAATCTCTAATAATGGAGGTTCTAAGGATTTAACTTCCAATAAAATTCCACATTTTTTCATGGATTTAGATAATTGAATCTATAAACATGTGTATTGATCCTTAAACATGAGATCATTATCAATTTATGTCATGAATAATATGAATTTATGTTTTGAATTTTATTTACATAATCTTATTGTTTGGTATCATACGTGGGGTGCTTCATAAGTAACATGTTATTAAATAAACATGTTAATAAATTATTTTTCACATCAGAGTAAATAAAACAAGATATATCTGACCTTTTGATTGTAATAGAATTGATTGATTAAATTTATGGACATGGTAGTTTATATATGATTTAATTTTGGAATTACAAATAAATATAAATCTAGAATAATGGGAGATGAAACAAGTATGTATCTTACATGATGACATATCAAGACAAATGGTTGTAATGAACCAACCTATTTTGACCCAATACGTCACCGGACATAGCTCACCACCTGGACCAAAGAGAATTCCTAGTCCCAAGATGTTTAAAACTGGTTCCTAAACATCACAGTAAAAAATGTAACACCCCAATCTTCCACGGTACGCTTCTCTTTGAATAATACAATAGCATGTGTTGTATGCAACAATGAGTTCAAATGCACCACGACTCACTAAACTATCTATTCAAAAGCGGTTATGAATAGTATTAACTGTATTTTAAATTTTATATTATCCTTATAAATTTAGAATCCAAATTATGAGATTCTAAGACATTATTTAAGAACAATTTCATTTTTTTCAGATAAAAGAAGTATTTTTTTAAAAAGTACAATTTTACATCCTTTTAATGGAGAATCCTTTCTAAATACAATATTATAAACTTTGATATATTCAATTTGACAAAATAAACTTCTTCTATAGAATCGAGACATAAGAATTTAGTTTCAATAATGTTTTGGTGTTTTTATGATAACTTTCAAATTTGGGTGAATAGTGAAAAATAATATATTTTAACTGAAAACAACTTTTTTAATCAAAATAATTTATATTGTTAAATTATAAATTTTAATGGTTTGGATGTATAAATAGATTAAATTTTTACCATTTAATCCAATGAAGGTTATTGTAAGTAATTGCACTTTGAAATTGACATAAACAAGTGTCAAGCTTTTGATAGTTATTATTTCTAAAAAATACGCCTTTTGGTTTTCATAGCCGAAATTAATTTAATAAATGAAACTTTTATGTTTTGAATTTGGTAAAATAGAATTCATTTTTGGATTCTTATTATCAAAATTATATTAGGGTGAAATTTTGGTACTTTTCTGATAACTTTCATATTTTGATGAATAGTGAAAATAAATTAGTTTTAATTAAAAACAATTTTTTAATTGAAATAATTAATAGTGATGAATTATCAATTCGAGTTGTTTTAAGGGATATTTATAATATATTTTAACCATTTAATACAATTTTGGTCATTGGACACAATTTCAAAATTAAACTGGACATGAACAAGTGTTAATCTTTTGATAGTTATTATCTATTAAAAACATTCCTTCTGTTTTAACAACGGGAATTAATTTTAAATTAATTTCTTCCACTTTTGTGTTTTGAATTTCGAAAAATGGATTCCATATTTGGAATCAGGATGGGAAAATTTCCTAAATAAGTAACTTTTATTTTTATAATTTTGAATAATTACTTCGGTAAATATTTTATTTACCATGTTTAAACGGTAAATCCAGCAAATAAGGGTAAAAAATAATATTATAATAATAATAAATTACCCTAAAATGTGTCCAAACCTTATTAGTTGATACATTTCTGACCATGGGGATATTTGGGTTGATTTTGAGACCCAATGGAGCCACTTGTAAGTGAAAATGACACTCTATATTAATTATGTTAATTTAAATACAAAAATGACATAAGCATATATCTTTTAGAAAAACAATTTTTAGATAGGGTAATATATGTAGCATTTTGGACTATAAATATTAATTTAAAATATAAACAGATTTACTAAGTAATTTTATTTTATTTATAATTTTTATACATTCAAAAATTAATATTATTTATGACACAATAATGATGCAGTATTTTCCATATTAATGAAAGAATCTAATAATTGGTATTATAAATGTTAAAATTAATATAAATTGAGAGTTTTGATGAAATCCTTGAATTTTATATCTTAATATGACATTATAGGATTGCTTAAATGATTTTTTTTGGAATTAATAAAGTTTTTAAGACTTTAACAATAATAAATTATTGAATAGTGTCAAAATTGACATAAAAGAGTTTTTAAAACAAATATTATATTATTAATTTAAATTCAATTCTTAAAAATTGAAGGCTCAGCCAAAAGACTTATATAATAATAGGTGTATCATTAATGGACCACTAGGGGGTCTCTTATATGTATATAGAATGTTTAATAACTATATAATATAAAAATACAATGTGACATGGTAATTGTTAAACGAATTAACTATGAGTTAAAACTAAAAGATAAGGTTAATATAATTACCCTAAGCTGTCTAAATTATATTTATTGACTGGTTTTCGACCCATCCCCACCTTAAACTTTAAATAATCCACTTTGGAGCCATTAGAAACCGAATATGATTTTATTATAAAATAATATTTCTAGATTTTCCTGAGGGGCCCCTCCTCCCCCTTATAAAAAGACACCACTTCTAACCAATTATTCACACTTTCAGAGCCTTTTGGTTTCTCCAAACCCTGACCAAATACTCTCTCAACTTCCATCAATTCTTTATAGAGGACTTCCTTTAGTCATAAAGCCATCCTAAGGAGTTCTTTGGATCAAATCAAAAGGAAGAACCCGAAGAAGAGGTAATGTTTTCACCACCCTCTTTCAAGTTCCTTTCTTTTTCCACTTCTTCATTATTTTCTATTACCATTATAAAATAGTAAATCCAGTATATTATATATACTTTGATATTATTATAAACATGGTATAACCATATTTCAGTATTCTATCCATCCTTTGAATGACATGTCACCATACGTGTGTACGTACGGCTACCGTCTCCAGGTCGTGGTGTAATTGTTATTCAAAACATTATTATTTGGATGGGTATAATAATGATGTGTAATTCACGTAAATAATAAATAAAACATGATAATGATTCTGTATATATGATATAACATCCAATTAAATATTATTTTAATATCAAAAGAATGATATTGTCGCTCATGCGTACGTACGGACTACCGTCTCGACGAATGCGATGAGATTAATTCCCCATCGTATCCATTCAAGTCTAATTCTCATTTGATGATTTATAATAATGTTTAAGGACTTAATATAATTCTGGATATGAATAAGATATAACCTATCCATAAAAAACATGGCTTACGTAACAAAACATATAAAACAAAATGGGTAAGTTAACACCCGAAACGACAATAATATTATGATATTATTAACAAAACAATGTTAAAATATCATATATGATACCATATTAACGTTTATGATTCTTGTATAATTTAATAACAATTATTTCACAATTATACAAGAGGTTAACCTACCCCAAACATGGAAAAGTACATGGAATGTGTTATTTCACAATCTCTTCATTATCCGAGGTCGTTTATATAGAATTACCTACTGGGACTTCTTTATCATTCTCATCCATGTTTCTTAAAAATGTATTTCAAAACATTTTTTACTATTTACTAGATTATGGGATAAAGTCATTTATACCCTTTTTTGACTTTTTATAAGAGGTTTATAAAGGAATCATTCTGTCGTTTTCCAGACAAGATCCTTTTTAACCTTTTCGACAGAATTAAGGTAAGAATGTTTTTTTAACTTATACGGTGGGTGTGGCTATTTTATGCCATTATAAAATATTAGAAGCTTCTCTTACAAGCTTATAAGGATATTTTAAAAGTAAAATTTTTATTTTATAATTATGTGACTTTTAAATTATTTAAAAAAAGTGATATTTCTATGAAATTGTTTTGATTTCTTCTATGTCAACATCCTTTGATGGATTTTATGCTTTTTTGAAGTTGATTTATTATGATACAAAACTTCCATATTGTATTTAAGGTTTGGTGATATGTTTGACTATGGATGTGTTATTTTTATACCATTCATGGTTTATGGAGAACGTATTGAAATTTCGTATGCTAGTTTTAATATGAATGTTTATGTTATGATTATACCTTTTCATATGAGGAATGCATTAGAATTAATAAGTGATGGGTGGATCCCGCTATAGATCATCGATGCATTGATATGTCTCATGAGACAAACTAGTGTCTTGGCACAAGCCCTTGACAAAATCTTATTTGTAGTCTTGGAATGAGTCCTTGGGTATGTGGTTATGATAGTCTGGCAATATGCATTCCATTATTATGAAAGTGGTTATTGATATTGTGTGTGATTATTCGATTAGTAGAATATCCATGTGAATAAGTGAATTGAATTATTTCATTTTATTTCCACCATATTATGTTGAAGTTAATGTTTAAAAGGATTTTTTTAGTTATACATTTCCTTAAATGTTTTTTCTTATTTATAAAAGTTTCTGCTATATTGTTATCCTTACTAGGCATTTGAGATCACCCCTTTCAATGTTTTAATTTTTCCAGGATGTGAAGAAGTAATTTATGAATGACCTGCTGGGATTTTATGTGGGGATATGAGTGTGGACTATGGAGACTATGTTGTCATAGTTTCATTTTATGATGTAATGTAATCTCTATTAATGTATCTAGTTATTCCAATGATACTAAATTAATCGGTCTTTCGAGACTTGACCTTTCTTTTGAACATTCCAATTTTATTTAATAATGCACCGACTCTGGGTAACTGGGGATGGGGTGTTACAGTTGGTATCAAAGGAAGTTTAATTCAAACCCTGGAAGCAAGATTTAGATAAACTATGATTAGATCACATAGACCTAATATGGACTTTGAGGATTAGTATAGAAGAACTTCCTAGAATTTTGGTATTATAGAGGATTTGGGAGTTTTCCGAGCAATACATCACTGTCTGGATACGAGCAGGTAGAGGAGGCTCTGGCACAGATGTACCTAGGGGTAAAACTCAAAAACACCTCTTTGATCTAGACTCGAACGGGAACTGGTGCACAACAACCGGCCTTGCTACACTCTTGGTTACAACACTCCCAGGGTATATTATAATGCCCCAGCCTTAAACATTACTTAATCTTGAGTTACTACAAGATTACACATTGTGGATCTTTTCAGGTTTAGAGTTTTAGAGAATTTGATCATAAAACCTGCATTACATTCTACATTTAAACAAAGTGGTTACATAAAAGATAGTATTCATTTTATCATCAATGGAAAAAAAATTTAAAATAAAACATGGATTCTTTCTTGACACTTCCTTGACACTATCATCATATCATGTACTATTCCCTTGACCTGTGAAAAATATTTCAAAAACATGGGATGAGCATAAAAAGAAATGTAAGGGTTATAAAAATATGGAACGGAAACATGAGTTCATATATACATAAGAATGAAATCATACTTAAACCATAAAACATAAGAACTTTAACATACCTCATAAAATCATGAATAAATCATAGAAATCATAAGGCATAAAGGTAACTTGAGGGATTCATAACATTCTTACGTAGGGATTAACCCTCTTGGTTAGGTTTGGAATACCCATCATAGTATATTCACTAAATCTCTTCGGAGAAACCTTAACGTTTAACTCCTTCACGTTACCCAATGAAATGGAGAGCTATATCGGGCTCACCCTCCCTTAGTTTATCATGGAACCACCCGTCTTCATAACAATGCCCAAGAACCATAACATAATCGTATCACATAAAACAACCATAAAGGAAACATTAAACATCCACATTTCAATAACAATATATCAATACAACACATTGATATAATAAAAACTTTATGAAAACCATTTTCAATATCAAAATAAAAGAAAATGAATACATGGTATTTATTTTTCATTTTAAAAAAAAAGATTGGTTGTGGATTGTAGAGGAAACTGAAACTCAAATAATGGTCACGGCAGTGGAGAAGTCATTGTCGCCGCATACGTATGACAAAAAAAATTCCTTTTGTTGTTTAGTAAATTGCTTCATATAAAAAAATATTCCTTTTGAATAAGCATAAAATTCAAAGGGGATTATACATCGTATAACATAAATTTGTGTATAAAAAAATATGCCTCAATGAAAGGAGATTGAGATGGATTCCCTTACAAAGATCACTTTTAAATAAAATATATTCACTATATGTACACATAAAGAATTTATAAAAACAATATAGGACATAATAATATCATGACATAATTTAAAAATAGGAGATTAACCCAAAGAATAGAATTTGGGTTAAGAAGTTCCCTTACCTCGTGTCTGACTTGACTCGATCGTTCTTTAACCTCCTGAATAATAAACTTGAGTTAATTTCTAATTTCATAAGAACCTTTTTCAAGTTAATTATTCCTTTCATATCACTTATTATAATGTCATGAAGACTGTAATTATTTAGGATAATAACGGTCGTTTTGTCGATATTTGGTACTTGAGTCAAAAGTGAACTTCTTATATTTATAAGTTGTTCACGAAGTCAAATATACATTATCTAAAGAATTATATTTAGGATGTATATTTCATATATATCATATATATTCATTATATACCTTCTTTTATAATATTACATAATAATTTATAGGTAAGAAATGAAATGCACCGTTCATGGAGACGGCAAGCCGTACGTACGCATGAACGCTACTTTCATTTCTATGTCATATTAATGGAATTAAAACTAAATGAGAGATATGTATATTTTAATTAAAAATTATATTCATCATTTAGATGTAACATACATCATATATATCCATTATATATTTGTACTTATAATAGTACATTACATTTGGGGATAATAAATGAAATGCACAGTTCATGGAGATAGTAAGCCGTACGTACACATGAACACTACATTCATTTCTATATCATACTTTAATGGAAAGAAATAATAATTATCTTAACATATATTATAATTCCAGTATAATATCATATATAATATCATTAAATCTATCCTTTACACATACCACATATGGTATTAACGAATCAAATCATTTTGAGGGGGCGGTAGTCCACACTTCCTAAAATGATTATATCGCGTTTAACCATAATGGAAACCATAAAGGTATGCCATAAATGAAAAATAAAGAATCTTAAGTAAAACACAAACATATTATATATCATATATAAATATTGTGACATCATAATGTCCACCTTTTATGGTTTTATATGAGTGTTGAACAATCATCATTTCGTGAGGCAGAAATTCGCCATCCACAGAAATAGTTTGTTATGTAACCATTAGATGTAGGTGTGTGGAAGTGTAACTCGAATAATTCTTATAAAAACATCATAGTATATTTATGATACTGGTGTTTTTACAAAAGAAATGAAAAAAAGAGTTTAGGGGGTTGGAGAAGTAAAATAAAACATAAGAACACAAGAGAAGACACTACCTTTAAAACATGTAACTCTTTTTGATTTGAGCTCAAAGGCTTCCTTGGAAAGACTTCCGCCCAAAGTGTGGCTTATATGAGTAATAGAGGGATGTGGAGAGACAAAAAGGGCAGGGGTTGTCCTATCCAACGGCTAGAGAGGTGTGGGTATGGAGGTAGAGGTGGAGGCCTTTTATAAGAGGAGAGGAGGGGCAGTCTTGGAAATGTATAAAATGTTACTTTTTTTTCAAATGAGTTTCGGATTTTAAAGGTTCCACATTGATTTATTATAAGGATAAGGTGATAAGGGTTATAAATATACTCATCCAATAGGTCTTTGACATGTGTAGGTCTTATATTTTACATTATCTTTTCATTTTATTCAAATCGTTAAATAATGAGGTAATCTTTGCATCATCATGATGTCAAATATATTTTAATTTATTTAATGTCTAAAAATTATAAAAAAAATTAATATGATGTAGGAAATATTTTTATCTTTCCAATTACTATTTATAGTCCAAAATATGACTTGTATAACCCCATGTAAATTTTTTTTTAGTAAAACAATACATGTTTGTGTCATTTTTACTTTTACTTTAAATAAAAGGCATTAATGTCCTTATCTTACTAAAGTGACTCCATGGGCTCCCAAAAATAGACCCATGTGTTTTCTTGGTCGGCCATGACACATCCAATAAGAGTATTACTTGTTCCAATGTCATTTCATGTTAGGAAAACATTATTTTTACCTTAAATTACACTAATTACCTCTAATCACGATTTAAAACTTAAAAGTTACTATTCACAAAAAAATTATTTTAATCCCATTGAACCACATTTTACATCCTAATGAAAACCAATTATGTTTGATTTTTTGAAATTCAAATCACAGAAGTGGTAATGTTTCATTTAAACGAAAAAATCAGTTTTTTAACTGCCACTTAGTGGTTTCACTATTCATCAAAAATTGTTGTTTTTCAAGAAAATACCAAAAAGTCACCCTAAGCTATATTTCGTATTCTGAATTAAAAAATGATGCCTATTTTACAAATTTAAAAAAATATAAGTTAGATTAATTAATTTAATAATTAATTCTCGCTGTCAGAACATATATCGAGTTTTTATGAAATAATATATATCAAAAGATTGACACTAGTTTAAGTCCAATTTCTAAATGAAATTAATTCCAACGACCAATATTGGATTAAATGGTAAAAATATATTCTAATTTAACTTTAAAACCAATTCAAAAGATAATATAATCATATAAATAAATTAGATTAAAAAAAAGGTTTGAATTAAAATACAACATTTTTCACTATTCATTAAAAAAAGAACTTTATCAGAAAAATACCAAAAATTTACACAAAGTAAATTTTGATGTCCCGATTCTAAAGAATAATTTTATTTGGTCCAATAAGATGTATAAGAATGACCAAAACTATATTTATAGATGGTTCTCCATCAAAAGGCGATAAGTCGACCTTTAGTGAATGCTAGAGTATATATGCCGAAAATTAAATTCTTTTCATATTTTAAGACATTATCTTTTATTGGATAAATGTAAAAGCATTTAAAAAACATATATAATCATTTTTTAGTTATTTCTATTCATTCCCGCCAATACAACAACTACATGTTAACTACCATTTAAAATAATATAGTTTTATTACTAGTGTGCAACATAAGATTTCAAAGAAACTCTTTGCTGTGTATTGGGTACGCTATCGAACATAGAAACCCCATTAAAGTAAAATTTGTATTTAATTATTAAATATTAATAAGTATGAAAATGTATTATTCTTTATTTACATGGGATGTTACATCCTTCCCCTCTTTTGGGAATTGCATCCTCACAATTTTATTCACTTATCAAAATAAGTGGGTGTATTTATCCCTCATAGAATTTTTAGATTTCCACGTTGCCTCTTCAACCATATGGTTTTCCCACAAAACCTTTACCTGATGAATCACCTTATTTCGCAACACTTGCTCCCTATGGTCAAGAATCTGGACTGGTTGTTCTTCATAAGAGCGATTCTCTTCCAACTGGACTACCTCTGGGCTCAAAACATGAGATGGATCTGGCATATACTTTCTCAACATAAAAACATGAAAAACATTGTGTACCTGAGATAAACTCGGAGGTAATAACACTCAGTAAGAAACTGATCCAACTTTCTCTAGAATTTCATATGGTCTAATTAACCTTGGTCTCAACTTTCCTTTCTTACCGAATCTCATCCCACTTTTCCATGGTTAAACTTTGAGAAAAACATGATCACCTACCTCGAAAGATAGATCCTTCCTCGAGTTATCCTCATAACTCTTGTGCCTACTCTGAGCTGTTCTCATGTGTTTCTGAATCATCTGATCTTTTTCTGCCATCTCTTCTACCAATTCTGTTACCACCAACTTCCTTTCACCAACTTCATCCCAAAAAGCTGGAGTTCGACACCGCTTCCCATATAATGCCTCAAACGGTGCCATCTGTATACAGGAATGAAAACTTTTATTATATAAAAATTCAACCAAAGAAAGATATTGGTCCCAACTTCCCTGATAATCCATCGAACAAGCACGTAGCATATCCTCCAAAGTATGAATTGTTCGTTCTGACTGCCCATCTGATTGAGGATGAAAAGTTGTACTAAAATCTAATTTAGTACCGAACGACTTCTGAAGGCCTTTCCAAAAGTAAGAAGTAAACCTGGGATCACGATTGAATATAATGGATAGGGGAACTCCATGCAAACTGACTATCTCTTTAATATACAATCGATAATGTTGATTTAGAGAGAATATATCTCTAATATGAAGGAAATGATCATATTTTGTCAAGCGATCAACAATAACCTAGATTTCACTATTACCTCGATATGTCTTCGGTAATCCCACAACAAAGTCCATGGATATATTTTCCCATTTCCACTATGGAACTGGTAAAGGCTGAAGCATCCCTTTTGATAACTGCCGCTCTGCTTTAACCTGCTGACAAGTCAGACACTTTATTGTAAAATCAGCAACATATCTTTTCATTCCATCCCACCAGTAATACTCCTGCAAATCTCTGTACATATTAGTACTGCCGGGATGAACTGAAAATGGGGAACTATGAGCCTCACATAACAACTCATTCTTAAATTGTGAAACACCAGGCACACATAATCTCTTCCAAAACCTCAAAACACAATCATTATCAATGTTAAATTCAGGAAACTTACCCTTCTAAACTGGCTCCACCATTTTCTGTAACCCACTGTCTTTCCTCTGCGCTTGCTTAATTCTGTCTGATAAGGAGGATATCATTGATACCTGAACCAAAACAGAAGAACGTCCTACAAAAACAACTTCTATTCCAAAGTTCATCAAATTAAAAACCAAAGTATCTCATTCCAAACGTAGCATGGTGAATGAAGAATTACTTTTTCGACTCAAAGCATCATCCACTTTATTTTCTTTTCCCTGATGGTAATGAATTGTACAATCATAATTATTGATTAATTATAGCCATCTCTTCTGTCTCATGTTCAGTTCTTTTTGAGTGGATATATACTTTAATCTTTTGTGATCGGTATATATTTCACACTTTACTACATACAAATGATGCCTCCAAATTTTTAAAGCGAAAACAACAGCAGCTAATTCCAAATCATGTGTAGGGTAATTTACCTCATGTGTTTTCAACTGTCGTGAAGCATAAGAAATTACCTGATTATTCTGCATTAGGATGCAACCAAGTCCTTTCAATGAAGCATCACTGTAGATAACAAACTCACCATTCCTGGGAGGAAGTGCCAAAACTGGACCATTCACCAATCTTTTTTTCAACTTCTGAAAAAAATCATCACATTCTTTTGTCCAGATAAACTTAAAACCCTTCTGAGTTAGCTTAGTCATTGGACTAGATAACCGTGAAAAATTTTCAACAAACCTTCGGTAGTAACCTACCAAACCAAGAAAACTAAGGATCTTGGTTACATTTGTGGGTCTTTTCCATTCTTCAACAACTTTTGTTTTACCAGGATCAACAGTTATGCCATTTTTTGAAACAATGTGACCAAGGAAAGAAATTTGTTGTAACAAAAACTCACACTTGCTAAATTTTCCATACAGTTTTTTTACTTTTAAGGTTTTCAAGATAGCCCTTGAATGACATTCATGCTCTTATTTACATTTAGAAAATCCCAAAATATCATCAATAAACACAATCACCATTTATCACATGATTCAACTGAGCCATCAGTGCAGTAAACTGCTCAATTCTGATTCTGGCCATCTCTGGTTTCTGATTCGAAAGGTCATTAGAATTTTTATTCATTCCTAGAAATGCTGCTCTGTTTCCTCTATGGAAAACCATTATTATCACGGAAATATCTTAGGCGAAGCAACATGGTAATCTTTAAATCCTATATAATTTCCATCATACCATAAATTAATTTATAATTTAACAATTTTCTAACTCCTAAAATTGTCTAAACCGACCTCTGATACCAACTATAAGGCCCCATAATTAAACATTACTTAATCTTGAGTTATTACAAGATTACACATTGGAGATATTTTCAGGTTTAGAGTTGTAGAGAATTAGATCATAAAACTTTCATTACATTCCACATTTAAACAAAGTGGTTACATAAAAGATAGTATTCATTTTTCCCATCAACGGAAAAATATTTAAAATAAAACATGGATTCTTTCATGACACTTACATGACACTATCATCATATCATGCACCATTCCCTTGACCTATGAATAACATTTCAAAAAATTGGGATGAGCATAAAAAGCTCAGTAAGGCTTATAAAAATATGGAAAGGAAACATTAGTTCATATATACATTAGAATGAAATCATACATTACCCATAAAACATAATCACTTTAGTATACCTCATCAAATCATGAATAAATCACAGAAATCATAAGACATAAAGGTAACTTGAGGCATTCATAACATTCTTACGTGGGGAGTAACCCTCTTGGTTACATTTGGAATACCCATCATATTATATTCCCTAAATCTCTTCGAAGAAACCTTAACGTTTAACTCCTTCACGTTACCCAATGCATCGGAGAGCTATATCGGGCTCACCCACACTTAGTTTATCACGGAACCACCCGTCTTCATAACAATGCCCAAGAACCATAACATAATCGTATCACATAAAACATGCTTAAAGGAAACATAAAATTTCCACATTTCAATCACAAGATATCAATACAACACATTGATATAATAAAAACATAATGAAAACCATTTTTAATACCAAAATAAAAGAAAAACAATACATGGTATTTAGTTTTCATTTTTAAAAAAAGTTTGGTTATGGCTTGTAGATGAAGCCGAAACTCAAATAATGGTCACGGTGGCAGAGAAGTTGTTGTCACCGCATACGTAGGACAAAAAAACATTCCTTTTATCGTTTCGTAAAATGCTTCGTATAAAAAAATGATTTCTTTCGAATAAGCGTAAAATTCAAAGGGGTTTATACACCGTATAAAAGAATGTTGTGTATAAAACCAAATATGCCTCAATGAAAGGAGATTGAGACGGATTCCCTTACAAAGATCATTTTTAAATAAAATAGATTTACTATATGTACACATAAAGAAAGTATAAATACAAGATAGGACATAAAAATATCATGACATAATTTGAAAATAGGAGATTAACCCAAATAATAGAAATTGGGTTAAGAAGTTCCCTTACCTCGTGTCCTACTTGACTCGATCGTTTTTTAACCTCCTGAATAATAAACTTGAGTTAATTTATACTTTCTTACGAACCTTTTTCAAGTTCATTATTCCTTTTATATCACTTATTACCATGTCATGAATGCTATGTAATTATTTAGGATAATAACGGTCGTTTTGTCCATATTTGGTACTTGAGTCAAAAGTGAACTTCTTATATTTACAAGTTGTCCACGTAGTCAAATATCCATTATCTCAAGAATGATATTCATGATTTAGATGCCATATATATCATATATATCCAGTATATACATGATTTTATAATATTACATAATCATTTAGAGTTAAGAAATGAAATGCACTGTTCATAGAGCCGGTAAGCCGTACGTACGCATGAACGCTACTTTAATTTCTATGTCATATTAATGGAATTAAAAATAAATGAGAGATATTTATATTTTAATTACAGAATTGTATTCATCATTTAGATGTAACATACATCATATATATCCATTATATATATGTACTTATAATAGTACATTACATTTGGGGATAAGAAATGAAATGTACCGTTCATGGAGATGGTAAGCGGTACGTACGCATGAATGCAACTTTAATTTCTATATCATACTTTAATAGAAATAAATAATAATTATATAAAGGTATATTATAATTCCTTTATAATATAATATATAATATCATTAAATCTATCCTTTATATGTACCACATATGGTATTAACGAATTAAATCACTTTGAGGGGGTGATAGTTCGCACTTCATAAAATGAAGATATCGCGTTTACCCATAATGGAAACCATAAAGGTATGCCATAAATGAAAAATACATAATATTAAGTAAAAACTAAACATATTATATATCATATATAAATATAGTGACATGTTAATGGACACCTTTTAAGGTGTTATATGAGTGTTGGCCAATCATCATTTTGTGAGGCAAAAATTCGCCATCCACAGAAACAGTATGTTCTTTAACCATTAGATGTAGGGTGTGTAAGTGTAGCTCGAATAATTATTATAAAAACAGCATAGTATATTTTTTATAGTGGTGTTTTTACAAAAGAAATGAAAAAAAGAGTTTAGTGGGTTGGATAAGAAAAATAATACATAATAACATAAGATAAGACACTACCTTTTAAACAGTTAACCCTTTTTGATTTGAGCTCAAATGCTTCCTTGGAAAGACTTATGCCCAAATTTTGGATTCTAAGAGTAATAGATTTATGTGGAGGGACAAAATGGTCAGGGGTTGGCCGATCCAAAGGCTTGAGAGGTGTGGGTAAAGAGGTAGAGGTGGGGTCCTTTTATAAGAGGAGAGGAGGGTCACTCTTGGAAAGATATAAAATGTTACTTTATTTTCAAATGTGTTTCGGATTTTAAAGGACCCAAATTGATTTATTTTGAGGATAAGGTGATAAGGGTTCTAAATATACTCATAAAATATGTCTTTTAAATGTGTAGGTCTTATATTTTACATTACCTTTTCATTTTATTCAAATCGTTAAATAATGAGGTAATCGCTACATCATCATGATGTCATAAATAATTTAATTTGTTTAATGTCTAAAAATTATAAAAAAATAATATGATGTAGGAAATATTTTTATCTTTCCAATGAATATTTATAGTAAAAAATCTGACTTGTATAACCCCATGTAAAAGTTTTTTTTAGTAAAACAATACATGTTTGTCATTTTTACTTTTACTTTAAATAAAAGGAATTAATGTACTTATCTTACCAAAGTGGCTCCATGGGGTCCCAAATATCGACCCATTGGTTGTATTGGTAATCCATGACAAATCCAATAAGGTTAGGACATGTGTCAAGGTCATTTCATATTATTAAAAAATTATTTTTACCTTAAATTACACTAATTACCTCTAATCGCGATTAAAAACTTAAAAGTTACTATTCACCAAAAAATTATTTTAATCCCATTGAACTAAATTTTAATTCCTAATGACAACAATGTATGTTTTATTTTTTGAAATTCAGAACACAGAAGTGGTAAAGTTTCATTTAAATGAAAAAATCGGTTTTTTAACTACCACTTAGTGGTTTCACTATTCATCAAAATTTGATGTTTTTCAGAAAAATAAAAAAAATCACCCTATGCTATATTTCCTATTCCGAATTCAAAAATTCTGTCTATTTTAAAAAATTCAAAACAGATAAGTTACAATAATTAATTTAATAATTAATTCCCACTGTCAGAACAAATAGCGTGTTTTTATGAAATAATATATATCAAAAGATTGACACTAGTTTATGTCCAATTTCAAAGTGAAATTAATTACAAATACCACTATTGGATTAAATGGTAAAAATATATTCTAATTTCACTTTAAAACCAATTCACAAGATAATCTAATAATATAAATAAATTATATTAAAAAGAGGTTTTGAATTAAAATACAACGTTTTTCACTATTCATTAAAAAAAGATCTTTATCGGAAAAATACCAAAAATTTACACAAAGTAACTTTTGATGTCCCGATTCTAAAGAAGAATTTTATTTGGTCTAATAGAATGTATAAGAGTGACCAAAACTATATTTATAGATGGTTCGTCATCAAAAGGCGATAAGTCGACCTTTAGTGAATATTAGAGTATATATGCCTAAAATTGAATTATTTTGGTATTTTATGCCTTTATATTTTATTAGATAAATGTAAAAACATTTAAAAAACATATATAATCATATTTTAGTTATTTCTATTCGTTCCCGCCAATACAACGACTTTGTGTTCACTACCATTTAAAATATTATTTTTTTATTACTAGTGTGCAACTTAAGATCTCAAAGAAACTCTTTGTTGCGTATTGGGTACGCTATCGAACATAGTAAACTCTTTAAAGTAAAATTAGTAATTAATTTGTAAATATTAATAAGTATGAAATTGTATTATTCTTCATTTACCTGGGATGTTACAGATATGCTTAGGATAATTCTAAATTTCTTTACAAACCATTATGAAGGGTTTATGAGTATATAATTCCTCTAAGAAAACATTGTTATGATTATGGATTATATACATAAATAGTTCACTTTATGTTAAGTGTTTTACAAGTATGGAATTATGTATTTTGATTCATAAACTGATCTAGTTTATGAAATTGTTTAGAAATGGCGCCCAAAAGAAGGAATGAGAACTCCAACAATACGCATGATCCAAAGAGTAAGAAAGATCATATCTTTCATGGTATTAAGCCATAATTTATAAGGGAAATTGTCTCCCACGTATTATCATCATATGAATAAATATTATCATGTGTTGATAAGATAAGTAAAGAATTCTTTGAGTCCTATGGCTTTGAAGGGAAGCCAGAGAAGGAAAGGATGGTAGAGAGAAGGACAGATAAAAGGAAGAAGGTAAAGAAGGATTATCCCATATGTGATAACTACAGAAAGAATCACCTAGGAAAATGCTTGAAGGGAATGAGAGTATGTTATAAGTGTGGAGAAAAAGGACACCAAGTACGTGACTGCAAGGGTAAGAAAAAGGTTTCAAATGTACGATGCTTCATCTGCAATGAGTTTGGAGACTATGAGAACCAATATCCCAATCATCGGACTACGCTGAAAATAATGCTATTGGATAATAATAAAGTTATGATACTACCACAGATGAAGAGGAATGACTAGTGTAATTATGTTGTTATTTTGGAATTATTTCATTGAAGTGTTGTATCAACGATGTACTGGAAATAAATAAGGATTATACTATAGTACTATTTCATTGAGGAGTTGAGATTTTATGGTACTAAGAAAAGTGACGCTATAGCAAGTTAAAAGTTTTGTAAACGACATGGTTGATGGAAAGATAAACGTTAATATGGTATTACTATTGAGGTACTGATTTTGGAATACGATATGGTTGATTTGGTAAATTATATTGGATATTCTTGACTACCTTGAAAATAATTAATGATTTGTATATTCCATCATTGTTGTAGTTTATAACATATTTTGGATGGATGAAGTATATCCAGTATTCTATAAGGAATGAGGGAGCATGAATGTAATCAATATGGTTTTATGGTAATTTAGGATGTTTCTGTGTTTTAATAGAATACATGATGAAGGTATTCACATGCTATTAAGGGGTAAAAAGGATCTTTATTGTGTTTACCTTCATTAAAAATTTTGGACTTTGAGTTTAGACATAATTATTTTGGATAATTCTAGCTTGAGATTATTTTTGGATTGCCATAAAAGGACAACCTAGAGGTCGGGCAGCAACCCGTCGCGTCCAGCAAGGCAATGAGACTTGAACCCACAACCGAAGGGCAACAAGGGTGTATCAGCTACCACTGGCCCACATGATGTCCTGGATTGAATAATGTAGTTTTTTTAAAAAAAATCTTGTAGATGAATTATAAATTCATTTATTTTTTTGAACCCTATACGAATAGGATAAATAGAATATTATTTTTATGTTCTATTATCTTTTATATTGAAAGCTGAGTTTGTGCTAGAAATTAGTTAGAGGATGGGACTCTACTTGTCAAGTATATATATTTCTTCTTCTCTTATTCAATGATGAAATTAATTCTTATAATTTAGTCAAGGTATCTTAAAACAAAAAAATGTGTTATCCTAATACCATATGTTTTGTTGAACCGATGGTATTTTAAATCATCATAGATTGACGAATTTAAGGCCATCAATTTTACACTTGTTTGTGATTGATGACCTCCATTACTACCTATAAATATTTATCTTTTCCCTCCAATTATTTGTCTGTAATATCCACCAATGTTCTATGAATAGAGATCATTATTTGGTGGTGACACTTTAATTTCCCTTTCCTCTCATTAAGACTAAATTTTATTCACACAATTTCCAATGTGGGTTTTTCCACAAAGATATTTTTGATTTTCAACCTTTTACTTTCAAAAAATAATTTCAAACTGCGAGGACACAATTTATTGAAGGAGTGGAGAATGTAACACCCCAAGCTTCCACGGTACGCTACTCTTTGAATAATACAATAGCGTGAGTTGTACGCAACACTGAGTTTAAATGAACCACGACTCACGAAACTAGCCGTTCAAAAGCGGTTATGAATAGTATTTACTAAAATTTAAATTTTATATTATCCTTATAATTTTATAATCCATATTATGAGTTTCTATGACACAATTTAAGAACAAATTCATTTTTTAGATAAAAGAAGTATTTTTCAAAAAATGCAATTTTACCGCCTTTTATTGGAGAATCCTTTTTAAATCCAATAATTGAAACTTTTATTTTTTAAATTTGAAAAAAATGAACTTCTTCTTTAAATTCAAGACATAATAATTTAGTTTCAAAGATGTTTTTGTGTTTTTATGATAACTTTCAAATTTGGGTGAATAGTGAAAATTACTATATTTTAACTGAAAACAACTTTTTTAATAAAAATAATTTATATTGTTAAATTATACATTTTAAGGGCTTGGAAGTATAAATAGATTGAATTTTTACCATTTATCTCAATTATGGTTTTTTAAGTAATTTCACTTTGAAATTGACATAAACATGTGTCAAACTTTCGAGAGTTATTATTTCATAAAAAAATGCCTTTTGGTTTTGACAGTAGAAATTAATTTAATAAATGAAACTTTTATGTTTGGAATTTGGTAAGATAGACTTCATTTTAGGATTCATAATGTTGAAATTATATTTGGGTGAAATTTTGGTACTTTTCTGATAACTTTCATATTTTGATGAATAGTGAAAATTACTAAATTTTAATTAAAAACAACATTTTTATTCGAAATAATTAAAAGTGATAAATTAAGAATTCGAGTGGTTTTAATGTATATTTAAAATATATCTTTAACATTTAATACAATGTTGTTCATTGGACATAATTTCACAATTAGACCGGACATGAACAAGTGTCAATCTTTTGATAGTTATTATCTTTTAAAAACACACTTTTTGTTTTAACAACATGAATTAATTTTAAATTAATTTCTGCCACTTCTGTATTTTGCATTTATAAAAATGGATTCCATATTTGGAATCAGGATGTACAAGTTATGTACATAGGTAACTTTTATTTTTAGACACTTTGAATAACTACTTCAGTAAATATTTTATTTACCATGGTTAAAGGGTAAATCCGGTAAATAAGGGTAAAATAATAATAATAATATAATAATAATAATAAATTACACTAAAATTTGTCCTAACCTTATTGGTTGATACATGTCCTACCTTGGTCATCTTTGTATCGATTTTAGGACCCCATGGAGCCACTTGTATGTGATAATTAAACTTTATATTAATTTACTTAAAATAAATAAAAAAATGACATAAGCATATATCTTTTAGAAAAACAATTTTTACATAAGGTTATATATGTTGAATTTTGGACTATAAATATTTATTATAAAGCTAAAATAATTTAATATATAATTTTATTTTATTTATAATTTTTAGAAATTTAATAATTAATATTATTTGTGACACAATAATGATGCCGTATTTTCCTTATTAATGAAGGAATCAAATAATTGGTACTATAAATATTAAAATTAATTTAATTTGAAAGTTTTGATGACATCCATGAATTTTATTGCTTAATATGACATTATAGGATTTCTTAAATAAATTTGGTTCAAATTAATAAATTTTTTATGACTTTAACAGAAATCAATTATTGAATAGTGTCAAAATTGACATAAAAGAGTTTTTAAAACAAATATTATATTATTAATTTATATTCAATTCCTAAAAATCTAAAGTTCTGCCAAGATGATTATATCATGATAGGTTTATTATTAATGTACCACTTGGGGGTCTATTGGATGTATATAGTAAGTTTATTAATTATATAATATAAAAATACAATGTGAGATGGTAATTGTTAAACTAATTAACTAAGAGTTAAAACTAAAAGAGATGGTTAACATAATGACCCTAACCTCTCTAAATTATATTGGTTGAGTGGTTTTAAACCCATCCCCACATTAATCTTTAAATAATATACACTGGTTCCATTAAAAACCGAATATGAATTTATTATAAAATAATATTTCTAGATTTTCCTAAGGTGCCCCTCCTCCCCCTTATAAAAGGACACAACTTCTAACCAATTCTTCACAATTTCAAAGCCTTTTGGTTCAGACAAACCCTACCCAAATAATCTCTCAACTTCCCTCACTTCATCATAGAGCCCTTCCATTAGTCATAAATCCATCTTAAGGAATCCTATTGATCAAATCCAAAGGAAGAACCCGAAGAAGTGGTAATGTTTTCACCACCCTATTTCATGTTCCTTTCTTCTTCCACTTCTTATTTCTTTGTTATTACCATTATAAAATAGTAAATCCAATATATTATATATAATTTGATGTTATTATAAACATTTTATAACCATATTTCAGTATTCTATCCTTCCATTGAATGACATGTCACCATACGTGTGTACGTACAGCTACCGTCTCCACGTCGTGGTATAATTGTTATTCAAAACATTATTGTTTGGATGGGTATAATAATGATGTTAAATTAATTTTAATAATATATATAACATGATAATTATTCTTTATATATGATATACCATCCAATTAAATATTATTTTAATATCAAAATAATGATATTGTCACTCGTGCGTACGTACGGACTACCGTCTCCACGAACGCGATGATATTCATTCCCCATCGTATCCATTGAAGTCAAATTATCATTTGATAATTAATAATAATGTTAAAGGGCTTAATATCATTATGGATATGAATAATATACAACCTATCCATAACAAACATGGCTTACGTAACAAAACATATAAAAGAAAATAGGTAAGTTTACACATGAAACAACAATAATATTAAGATATTATTAACAAAGTAATGTTAAAAGATCATATATGATATCATATTAATGTATATGATTATTGTATAATTTAATAATAATTATTTCACCATTATACAGGAGGTTAACCTACCCCCAACCAAGGAACAGTAAAAGGTATGGGTTATTTCACAATCTATTCATTATCCGTGGTTTTTTATGTAATTATCTACTGGGACTTCTTTATCATCCACATCCATGTTTCTTAAAAATGTATTTCAAAACCTTTTTTTACTATTTATTAGAATATGGTATAAAGTCATTTATACCATTTTTTGACTTTTTATAAGAGGTTTATAAAGGAATCTTTCTGTCGTTTTCAAAACAAGGTCCTTTTTAATATTTTCGACAGAATTAAGGTAAGAATGTTTTTTAACTTATATGGTGGGTGTGGCTATTTTCCGCCGTTATAAAATCTTCAAAGATTCCCTTACCAGATTATAAAGATATTTTCAAAGTAAATGTTTTATTTTATAATTATTTTACTTTTAAATTATTTAAAAAAAAGATATATTTCTCTCAAATAGTTTTGATTTCATCTATGTCAACATCCTTTGATGGATTTTTTGCTTATTTGAAGTTGATTTATTATGATACAAAACTTCCATATTATATTGAAGGTTTTGTGATATGTTTGACTATGGATGTGTTATTTTTATACCATTCATGGTTTATGGAGAACGTATTGAAATTTTGTATGCTATTTTTAATACGAATGTTTATGTTATGTTTAAAGTTGTTCATATGAGGCATGCATTGGACATAATAAGTGACGGGTGGAGCCCGCTATAGCTCATCGATGCATCGGCAGGTCTCATGACACAAACTAGTGTCTTGGAACAAGGCCTTGAAAAAATCTTATTTTTAGTCTTGGCACGAGGCCTTGGCTCTGTGGTTATGATAGTCTGGCATTATGCATTCCATCATTATGAAAGTGGTTATTGATATTGCATGCGATTATTCGATTAGTAGAATATCCATGTGAATAAGTAAATGGAATTATTTCATTTTATTTCCGCCATATTTTGTTGAAGTTCAAGTTTAAAAGGCTTTTGTTTTAGTTATACATTTCCATAATTGTTTCTTCATATTTACAAAAGTTTCCACTATATTTTTATCATTACTGGGTATTTGAGCTCAACCCTTTCAATATTTTATTTTTCATAGGATTTGAAGAAGTAATTTATGAATGACCTGCTGGGATAGTGTGTGGGGATATGAGTGTGGACTATGGAGACTATTTTGTTGTAGTTTTCATTTTATGATGTAATGTAAACTTTATTAATGTATCTAGTTATTCCAAGGCTACTAAACTAATCGGTCTTTCGAGACTTGATCTTTCTTGTGATCATGCCAATGTTATGTAATAATGAATCGACTTCAGGTAACTGGGGTCAGGGCATTACAAAAAACATGGTAATGATTTCTTCATCAAATCATAGTTAATAAATAGAAAATAATTTACCAAAAATTCTTCATAGAGAATCTATAGTTTGGATTCCCATGTTAAACATAAATAACCAGAAATAAATATATAGAAAAAAATGATTCCATATAAATAAAAGTTATCTACTCATTTATATAAAAATTAACATTTTATTAAAATAATGTAAATAATAGGGTAATATAAAAAAATAAATCGAACATAGATAAAGGAAGGACATCTTGTCCAATAGGTTAGCAAAATAACATGAACCAAAATTTTTAAGAGCTACTATGTAGTCTATGGTTTTTGTCCACATCCCAAATCAACCTTTTTCAACAAATATAATTATGAAAAATATGAATAGAAACCCGAAACATGTACATACATAAGAGCTACATGCACACATACATGAGTGTATATATAGGATGTTAGCTAACAGGATGAGTAAAATATCAATAAAGAGTCTTTGTATTTCTTTTAATAAAATAGGTCATGAATTCTTCTTTGAAAAAATAAATAATGGTTATATATTTTTGTTATAAATTATGGAAACAAATCACAAATCATAACATAATCAATATAACATTTTATTTGATACTCACATAAGAGAATCCACTTTGAAAACCAAAAATACAATTATATTTCGTTTCATGAATATATAAGAAAAGACAGTTTTTTAAATCCATTTCCAACTCTTTAAAAAAACAATTAACTATTTTTTCCCAAAGAATCTTCCTAAAAAACCTTCAACTCCATTTCAAAAGAAACTCACCTGGAGATAAAAGACCAGAATCAAGTCCAAACAAAAAAAATCATGAATAATATTAAATTAAATAATAACGCAAGATTTTATACTAGTCATGGATGTATAATGTGTAAAAACCTTTATCCATATGATTGTTTGAATGAGGTTTAGATTTCAAGAAATGATTAATTCCTCAAACTAGGGGATGGGCGGAATTTTTAATTGATGTTTGGAATGGAATTAGGAAAACATTTTATGCCTTAAAGTGTTATTTTTTGGTATGTTTTTCATCCTGAGAGGTGTGTTAGGTTAATTGATAATAATTGGGATACTTTGTTATAGAGATAATGTTTTGGGGAGTTACTAACTAGGTTAAGTGGTTAGTGAATGATTAGTTCTAACCATTCCCCACAACCATGTCAGGTATCTAAGGAAGGGGTGATGTTTTTTTAAATTTTCAAAGTGGTCTTGATGTATGTGTACAGTTTTATATAAAACTGAAATGATTACTATATGATCGGTACATATTTTGAAAAACCATGTGGCCTAACCATGATGAGGGGATGCCTTGAGGAATCGTTGTGCCCATGCTTGGAATGCAGTTTAGAAAACGACTCCACTTTAAAAGGATGGGTCTTATAGTTTTCCCCTTAAATGATTTTAACAAAAACCACCCTACATTCATTTCCTATTCTTGAACCATCATCCTGCCATGCACCATCCTATTTCTCCTCTTCCTACAACATGGTGATCCCTTGATTTTTTTACATTTGAGTCTTTGTTCCTTCCAATCAAGAGTCTTCGACAAGTCTATCATGTTTTTTAATCCTCCCTCCCCTTCAATTAATAAATTTCATGTTACAAATAGAATTTTTTGGGATTATTTAACAAGTGAGTGGTGAAATCATCTAGATATGACAGAACATACATAATTACTAGAGAGAGGGTTTCCTTAGACCACACCGGAATGTCATTACTTATTATTTTGATGGAGGTATGTGGATGAGTGATTTTTTAATAGGGGTTTAGGTTTAAATAAAATATCATCCCTATTTGGATTGCTTTTTTTAGGTATTTGTCCTTAGGTATCACCGATGGAATGATAAGGAATTTTAATGGCTCATTGGACTCAGTTTTGATGCATTGAAAGCACCAAATGAGTGGGTTTGGGTTTATTCCATAGTGGTTTACCTTGGTTAACGGTTTTAAATTGATAATTAACTATAATTCAATAATAATATATTATTTTTAGTTTTATGGACGTGAATTAGGGTCATGTATGGTTTGATCACTATCCATTGGTCATGGACAACCTAGAGTAATAGATTTCCTGGATAGAGATAAATGAAAAAAGACTCATTTTTATGGTAGGTATTCTATGTTATTTTCCCCAAAGTATTTTTATTTCATGAAATATATCAATGGTTCATCATGAAGGTGTCTGACATCATACTTTTATTTAAATTATAGATTCTATATTTCCTTAATTCATGGTCTTTATGTTAATTTTTTATTCCTCCTCAAGGTTTTAGTTGAGAAAAATATCAAGGGAATAAGGATAGTCTATGGGAGTGACGGATTAACCAATAATATTGAAATGTATTGGACTAATTTAAGAATCTTATTAAATTCCACTCCCAATGAGTGAAAATTTAATTAATTAAAATCAGTCCATAGATAAAGTAAGACCATAAAAGATTCATAACCTACTAATTGGGTCACACAAGAGGTGAACATTTTTAATTAGTTGAAACAAGTGTATGAATAAATTGAAATAAAATGGTCGACTACGGGATAATTGATCTGTTATAACGAATCTAGATTGAATTATGGTGCTTTAACCAAGAACATAGACTGGAAACCTTATTGACCCTAATAAACATGGGTGTGGTTGATCCTAGTTAATAAAATGGAAGATTATAAAATCTATCATTTTTATAATTAACATACAATGGGAAGTTGATGAATCAAGATTACATTAAATAATTAAATTTAGTAATGTTGTGGTCTAATTGTGATATCGTTAATTAAGTGATCAATTTTTTAATAATACCATGGATTTCTATTGGTTTAATGAAAAATGAATGTAACTAGGCGTAATTTAAATGAATGGACTTGAGACATGATGTATTATTTCATTAACTAAAATTAACTTTCCTATAAAGGGAAATTATTCCTTACATGTCTTGTTAATAAATTGAAACTAGATATAGATTAAAAGATTGGTATTCCAGGTTTAAACCTTAGATTATAGATTTTAGTTCCATGCATGAACCCAATGACTGCCATACTCTTCATTGATGTATATGACTTTAGTAAAATGTGTTATCTTAATGAAGTAATTTATCAATTACAATTAAATAATTCCATGTGTAAGACTTGGATTATAGATACCAATGAAAAACATGAAGCCAGTCGATGTATCATGATTAATTAATTATGGTCAATTATTTATATTCATGATTTCCTTATCCTAGAATTGTATATTCATCTATAACCTCTATAACATTACAATTCCTCATATGATCTCACAAATTTGGCTTGAGGTTCTTTGGATAAGAATTAATTTGATTACCTCATTAGATCCAAATAATTCCACTTTATGAAATTAGTAAGGAATTTCTCCATGTATTTGATTTCAGACTATTTAGAAATTGAAAATTTGATGTTTTATCCCAAGGATTATATTCTAGATCCATAATCTGTGGTTGATCACTATGGTTTGTCTCACAAAATTCTACACATAGAATGGTATGATATTTTCCTTCGATTGTGTGGTTTTTTTATTTTTGAATTATTAGTCATTCTATGTGGATTCACTTTTGATTCTTAATATTGGATTCTTGGGATATTTTCCGTGGGTATTATGAACACCTCTTAGGCTCCCCAGATTTGAGAAATTCATCTTTTTCAAAGTAGGTAAAATTAGTCGAGAACCACCTATTGACCCGTGATTGACACAATGTTATTAATTTTAGAGTTTTTTAAAGACTATACATATTTCACAACAAATTTTTTATAATAGTATAATAGAAATTTATTATACACCATCAGTGGTGGTCAATTTAGTTTTACTAACACTCATTCTGGGCCACCGATTGTTACTCAAGAAGATCTCAATACTGTATGTTAGGACCTTGGGCGATGCCTATTTACTATTACTTTTATTATGTAAAGACATGGAATGAGATATTTGGAATAAATAATGTTATAATACTGAAAATATAAATATGGTTTTCTTGTTTATTTATTTATTTTAATATATCACTAGTATATGTGTATCACCTAATATGTGTATCAACCCCTTTGTACTTATAACATCAATCGTTCTTACATGGTTGGAATTATTTCCACTTCTCAGGTTGTCAGTTTGTTATTTTATTTCTACTATATTCTATTTTACAATATGTCTACATCTGCATGAGGTGGTATTTTATCCTCAATACACTATCATCAAACCCTGAATTCTAGTTAGAATCCTCTGGAGTACGAGGAGGTGAAATTGAGTTCATGTTACCCACTAGTTTAATTACTCATGATTAAACTGGGATGTGGACATCACATAGTTATGTCATAGATACCTTTTTATTATCTTAATATTTTGGGATAGTAGAGAAAATATTAATATTGTGTTATAAATTGGTAAATAGATCATTTATAGGAATAAGAAACCCACTCTTAGGGGGAAGACCTTGTTTCCAGTTACAGGACTAACTGTTCTTGAATTCCATTATGATAGTTGATTATTATTTCAAGTCGAGTGATTTGTCATCAATAATTAGGTTATTGTTATGGTATTTTTACTTTTTTTTCAGTAAAACACAAGAGAATGTGTTCATTTATATTTTCAAAGTAAATAATCTTTTTCCATTAGCATGATTTATTCTTTTTTTGTATTCCCTAATCATGTGATTACTTAAATTATTCATATATAAAAATTATGGAGATTTTAATAATGTTTCTATATTAATATAAATGTTTTTTATTGTATATTTTGATTTTGGAATTTTATATAACCATACTAGAATTAATTAAATAAGTGAAATAGTTTTGAAATAGTAAAGAAATTATCAACAATTAGAACTCATAAAATGTTGACGAAATTTTATTTTTTCATTAAAATAAATCATAGAGATTAATGTGGTATTTTAGTTAAATGTGTTACACCACAAGATTCCATGGTACATTTCCCTTTGAATAATGTAATGGCATGCATTGCACGCAACTTCGAGTTTCTAACACACCACAACCAATCAAACTAGCTGTTATGAATAGTAATACCTACTTTTTGAAATTTTATAAATTCTATCTCTCAAAATGGACTTAATTTTTGGATTCGGAATATCGAATTTATCCCAAGATGAAATTTTGGAACTTCTCGGATAACACTTATATTTTGATGAATAGTGAAAATTACTAAATTTTAATTAAAAAACACTTTTTAAATCAAAATAATTTATAGTGATAAATTATATTATTGAGTGGTTTTAAAGTATAATTAGAATATATTTTTACCATTTTATCCAATGGTGTTCATTAGAATTATTTTCTCTTTGAAATTGGACCTAAACAATTTTCAATCTTTTGACATATATTGTTTCTTAAAAACACGCTATTTGTTGTGACAGTGGGAATTAATTATAAAATTAATTAATACAACTTATATGTTTAGAATTTTGTAAAATAGACATCATTTTTGAATTTGTAATATCAATTATATCTTAGGGTAAAATTTTGGCATTGTTCTGAAAAACATCAATTTTTGATAAATAGTGAAACTACTAAGTGGTAGTTAAAAAAACTGAATTTTTCATAAAACATAATTTTACCGCTTCTGTGAATGGAATTTCGAAAATCCGAGAGACACGGTTAATATCAAGAAGTAAAATGTGGTTCAATGAGATGAAAATAATTTTTGGTGAATAGTAATTTTTTACTTTTATTTACCACGGTTAAAAGTAAATAGGGTAATTAAGGGTAAAAATGATATTAATATTACCCTAACACATGTCCCAATTCTATTGAACAGGTGTATCTCGACCAAAAACAACCTTATAATAAAATATTATCATTTAGGTCCACTTGGATTAGATTAGGACATTTATTATTATTTAATTCAAAGAAGAGTTAAAAGAGTTAAAATCAATGTTTATTTACTAAAACATTTTTAATATAGGGTTAAACATAAGATAAATTCTATTGTAAATATTCACTAGAAATATAATAAGATTTAAAACATAATGATATTTTATTTATAATTTTTAAACATTAAATAATTTAATATATTTATGACACAATGATGATGCCGTAATTACCATAATAGTGAAAAATTAAAATAATTGATATTATAAATACCCAAATAAATACAATTTAAGACTTTTAATGAATTACACTAATTTTATAAGATAATATGACATATTATTATTGATTTAATTAACTTTTTTCGAAGTAATCGTTCTGTTATGAGTTTCACAAAAATCAACTATGGAATAGTGTCAAAATTGACAAAAAAGAGTTTTTAAAACAAATATTATATTATTAATTGATATTAAATTCATAAAAATATAAGGGTAGGCCAATATACTTATATCATGATATATATATCATTAGTGGACCACTTGGGGGTCGCTTGGATGTATATATTATGTTTACTAACTATATAATATAAAAATACAAAGTGACATGGTAAACGTCAAACTAATTAACTAAGAGTTAAAACTAAACGATAAGGTTAATATAGTAACCCAATCCGATCTAAATTCTATTGGTTGAATGGTTTTAGACCTATCCCCATATTAACCATTTAATAATCAACTTTGGAGCCATTAGAAACTGAATATGAATTTATTATAAATTAATATTTCTAGCTTTTCCAAAGGTTCCCCTCACCCCGCTTATAAAAGGGCACTCTTGCTTCTTATTTCATCACACCATAAAAGCCTTTTGGTTCGGCCAAAACCTGTCCAAATACTCTCTCAACTTCCCTCGCTACAACATAGAGGCCTTAGATGGATCATAAAGCCAACCTAGGGAGCCCTTTTGATCAAATCAAATGGAAGAACCCGAAGAAGTGGTAATGTTTTCACCACCCCCTTTCAAGTTCCTTTTTTCTTCCACTTCTTCTTTCTTTGTTATTACCATTATAAAATAATAACTCCTGTATCATATATATACTGTGATGTTATTATAAATACGGTACAACCATATTCAGTATTCTATCCACCCTTTGAATAACATGTCACCATACGTGCGTACGTACGACTTACCGTCTCCACGTCGTGGTGTAATTGTTATTCAATATATTATTATTTGGGTGGGTATAATAATGATGTTTAACTCATTTAAATAATAAATATAACATGACAATGACTCTGTATATATGATATACCATCCAATTATATATTATTTTAATATCAAAAGAATGATATTGTCGCTCGTGCGTACGTACGGACTACCGTCTCCACGAACACGATGAGATTCATTCTCCATCATATCCATTCAAGTATAATTATCATTTTATGATTTAAAAATAATTTTTAAAAACTTTATATTATTCTGTATATGAATAATATACAACCTATCTATGACAAACATGTCTTCTGTAACAAAACATATAAAAGAAAACGAGTAAGTTAACACCTGAAACAACGATAATTCTAAGATATTATTAACAAAGAAATGTTAAAAGATCATATATGATATCATATTAATGTATTTGATTCATTAATAATTTAATAAAAATTATTTCAACATTATACATGAGGTTAACCTACCCCCAACCAAGGAAAAGTACAAGGTAAGGGGTTTCTTATCTCACTTTTAATTCTGTGAGAATTCCATTGTTCACCACTTATTTATTACATGTGGTGTGTATACTACCCATGTTTGTATTCATTTTGTAATATAATTTAATTAATGTATATTTACATCATCATTTCATGATCCCTCTTTCATGGGTGTATGTTTTGTATGTTACCAAATCTATAAGGGAATTTGAAATTTCAATTTCCATTTATTTGGCTTTACGCAAACATCATTGATTATTTTACTCCGAGATTATGTATGGAATAACTATTCATTTGCTTATGTCATAATTTCCACTACCCTTTTCTGTGGATATACTTTTGATACACATAATCACTCAATTGATAATTTCTCAAGACATCGATATGAATTTTATAAGAGTAATTTTAACTCACTCTCCATTTGTTGAGTTAAACATCCAATTCATTGGTGTTGTTTTTATAAGATTATGTGTGAATATCCTTTGATTGATTTACACTAAATATCCAATCATATTTAGTGTATTTGTATTTGTCACACATAACTATGTCATTGATTTATCCATAACCTAAGGATACGACCTTTATGAGGGATTTCATCTCAATTTACATTCCATTGAGACTTCTTTGTTGATATACACCAAATCACTTTTATGTGGTGTATATAATGTACTTTGACATAGTATACCATGAATCCCTTTATTCTCATGATATTACAATGTTTTTATTACCTCAATTATTTGTATTCAAGTGTCTCTATTTTGGTTAGAATCTCTAACTAAAATACCATTTTTAAATGTTTTAAAGACTTATTCATCTAAATCTTCCTCATTAATGTCCATGTTTTAAAAATGGTTTTAAGGATTTATTTATATGGGAATTAATGTTTTAAAAATAAAACTCCTTTTAAAAAGTTTCAAAGTTGTATGGGACACTTTGATTCAAAAATATATTTTTAAATGGCTTCTTGACCAATAGTGTGACTTTTAAAATGATTTCATGAAATGGGGAGATATTTCCCTCAAATAGTTTTGATTATTCTTTTCTTCTATGTAAACATCCATCATTATTATTGATTGAGGTTAATGTGATACAATAAAATCTTCCATATTGTATCAAATGAGTTATGTTTGACTGTGGATGTGCTATTTTTATACCATTCATGGCTTGTAGTTAAAGTATTGACATTTCGTATGCTAGTTTTATTATGAATGTTTATGTTATGTTTAAAATTGTTCATATGAGGAATGAATTGGTCTTAATAAGTGATGGGTGGAGCCCGCTATAGCTCCTCGATGCATCGGTAGGTCTCATGAGACAAACTAGTGTCTTGTCACAAGGCCTTGGCAAAATCTTATTAGTAGTTTTGGCACGAGGCCTTGGATATGTGGTTATGATAGTCTGGAATTATGCATTACATCATTATGAAAGTGGTTATTGATATTTCATGTGATCATTCGACTAGTAGAATATCCATGTGAGTAAGTAAATGGCATTATTTTATTTTATTTTTTCCATTTTATGCTGAAGTTCAAGTTTAAAAGGATTTCGTTTTAGTTATAAACTGCCTTAAGTGTTTATGATTATCTATGAAAGCATCTGCTATAATGTTATCCTTACTGAGCATCTGAGCTCACCCCTTTCAATGTTTTACTTTTCCCAGGATTATGAAGAAGTAATTTATGAATGACTTGTAGGGATAGTATGAGGGGATATTAAGACAAGATGTTGTTGTAGTTTTTTTACCTTATGATGTAATGTAAGACTTATGAATATATCTAGAGTTTCCAAGACTACTAAACTAATCGGTCATTCAAGACTTGATCCTTTGTGATCATGCCAATGTTATGTAATAATGCACCGACTCAGGGTATCTAGGGTCGGGGCATTACAGTTGGTATCAGAGGAAGTTTAGTAAAAACCTTGGAAGCTGGATTTAGATAAACTCTGATTAGAGCACGTAGACCTATGATGAACTTTGAGGATTAGTATAGAAGAACTTCCTAGAATTTTGGTATAGTAGAGATTTTGTGAGTTATCCGAGCAATACATCCCTGTCTGGATACGAGCAGGTAGAGGTAGCTCTGGCACAGATGTACCTAGGGGTAAAACCTGAAAACACCGCTTTGAGCTAGACTTGAACGGGAACTGCTGCATGACAACGGGCCTTGCTGCACTCTTGGTTACAACACTCCCGGGGGATATGCTTAGGATAATTTACATTTTATTTAAAAACTGATTTATAGTATTATATATATATGATGAGAGTAAATGACCTTGTTTAATCCTAACGTGTTTCAAATTGAGAATACGGTGACATTTTAATCTCTAAATGATTGTATGACTACTATTACTCACACAATGCTTTCTGGATTTAGTCAACGGCTGGATTCCAAGGAAGTAATAGTGACTTTGAGAATGATGTACAATGTGGGAACGGAGGTGGCAATGATCTACAAAATGGAATGTTGATAGGTGTAAAAGATATCGTCTTTATGCCAAATCAATTTTCCAAAAATATGATCAACAATATATATATTAACCAATTACAGGACTCAAAAAAGAAGAGAAAGGTGATTAATGATAAGAGCTCCAGTAGTGGAGACAATGGAGAAAGAAATCCTCAATTTCCATCATGCAGGAAATGTGGAAGGAGACACCCATGAAAGTGTCTCAATGGGACAAAGAAATGCTTTACGTGCGGGAAGGAAGGAAATGAAGTGAAGAATTTCCGAAGAAAAATGAAGAGTACTACGGAAGAAAATAAAAATGGTCCCAAGAATCCATTTACAGTCATTTTCCATAAATGTAGGGGACCTGGCCATTACCCGAGTGAATGTATTATTCTAGTGGATATTTTTTTGGTCAGAGAAGAAGCTATCTGGAAATAAATGGTTGGATAAATGTTTAAAAATTATTAGTAATCCTAGTTGAAGGGTTTAATTTCGAATAATTTTCTCTTGTATTTGTAACCCTAACATTTGCCAAGTGAGAATTATATTTATGGAAGAATTATCTTTTCTCTTGTGCATATAGTTATAAATAACCATTTGGTTTTATATGATCATTGGGTTTGAGGAAATTACAAATTATTATAATTTGGGATGAAAATGCATGTTATGAGATAACATTTGTGGTTAAATTATGTTATGGTTATTTTGATGAATTTATCTCATTTTGGTAATGTTATAAAATATAGTTTTTGAAAAAGGACAACACGTAGACCGTGTGACAACCTGTCGTGTCGGACAAAGCTGTGGGAATCGAACCCACAACCAAGGTGCGATTGGGATTTATCGCCTACCACTGGACTACGTGAAGTCCCTAGTTAGTGTGACTATTATTTTTAGTTAAATGATTTTATTGATCATTAATAATTTTATTTGGGATCTTATGTCTTATCAAATGAATACCCTTAGTATAGGAAAATGATTTGGTGATTAAGTGATAAATGTTATTTTGGAAGTTTTTCGCTTTGTTGAGAACATTATATGCCAAAGGAAAATAGAGTAGTATGGGATTTCATTTGAGGAGTAATGGTGGATTTTTATCTATGTTTTTATTGTGGATTTTTAATTATTTGGGTTATTTATGGAAATGATTAGGTTAATTACTTTTAAGTATGTGACTTTAAGAGTAATTAATGTCATTTGAAGATACAATTTAACGTGGAAGACTACATGCTTAATAAGTTTTGGTTTTAAATATTACATTTTATTATATTAAAGGATTCTGAGGACAATTGATTATTGAATGGTATTTATTTATCTTTGGGGTATTGTTGGTTTAATTTTGGAAATTAAGATTAGTGTTTATTTCTCCCAAGGAATATCCTTTTGGGTGATCATTAGATCATGTACTAACCATTTTGGTTTTAATTAATCTCTAAAGAAAATCTAAATATATAGTTCATCCTGCATGGATCATGTGATTCTATGGAAGTTTATTCTAGCTCTTCCAGTGTGACCAAGTCTTCTTGAATACTCATCGTTTAAAAAAATGAGTTAGTGGTGGAAATTTATTAATGAATGAAACTCTACTTAAAATGTAAGTATATATCTTTATATTCTTAGTCAATATCATAAATAAATTCCTAATCCTTATGTAATGTAATTTAAATCAAAAAAATGTTGTCCATTTACATTCCTACTAGGATACTAATGGTCGTTTGTCCCAACACAAGTTTGTGGTTTTCTTATTGTTCACTTTCTCCTGATCATGATTTCTATCCCTCTCCATCAGAACTTGACACTTAGTTTATCATCCATATCCATGTTTTCCTACATGGAATACGAGTATGGGTTATCTTGGTTGACCTTTATACATCTCTTTCTTTCTTTTAAAGTGATAGTTTTATTGACTCTTTTTCCAATGTGGGGCTTTCCATTATATTCCCAAGCACAATTTTAAAAATTGTGGGGACAAAATTTATTGAAGGAGGGGATAATGTAACACCCCAATCTTCCACGGTACGTTTCCCTTTGAATAATGCAATGACATGCATTTTACGCAACTTCGAGATTCTAACACACCACAACCCATCAAACTAGCCGTTATGAATAGTAATACCTACTTTTTGAAATTTTATAAATTCTATCTCTCAAAATGGACTTCATTTTTGGATTCAGAATATCGAATTTATCCCAGGGTGAAATTTTGGAACTTTTCAGATAACACTTATATTTTGATGAATAGTGAAAATTACTAAATTTTAATTAAAAACAACATTTTAAATCAAAATAATTTATAGTGATAAATTATATTATTGAGTGGTTTTAAAGTATAATTAGAATAAATTTTCACCATTTTATCCAATGGTGTTCATTATAATTAATTTCCCGTTGAAATTGGACCTAAACAATTGTCAATCTTTTGATATATATTGTTTCTTAAAAACACGCTATTTGTTGTGACAGCGGGAATTAATTATAAAATTAATTAATACAACATATATTTTTAGAATTTTTTAAAATAGACATCATTTTTGAATTTGGAATATCAATTATAGCTTAGGGTAAAATTTTGGCATTGTTCTGAAAAACTTCAATTTTTGATGAATAGTGAAACTACTAAGTGGTAGTTAAAAAAACTGAATTTTACATAAAAGTTAATTTTACCGCTTCTGTGAATGTAATTTCGAAAATCCGAGAGATACGGTTAATATCAAGAAGTAAAATGTGGTTCAATGAGATGAAAATAATTTTTGGCGAATAGTAATTTTTTACCTTTATTTACCACAGTTAAAAGTAAATAGGGCAATTAAGGGTAAAAATGATATTAATATTACCCTAACACATGTCCTAATTCTATTGGACAAGTGTATCTCGACCATAAACAAACTTAGGAATAAAATATTATCATTTAGGTCCACTTGGATTAGATTAGGACATTTATTATTATTTAATTCAAAGAAGAGTTAAAAGAGTTAAAATCAAAGTTTATTTACTAAAACATTTTTAATATAGAGATATACATAAGATAAATTCTATTGTAAATATTCACTAGAAAGATAATAAGATATAAGACATAATTATATTTTATTTATATTTTTTAAACATTAAATAATTTAATATATTGATGACACAATGATGATGCAGTAATTACCATAATAGAGAAAAATTAAAATAATTGATATTATAAATAACCAAATAAATATAATTTAAGACTTTTAATGAATTAAACTAATTTTATAGGATAATATGACATATTAGGATTGATTTAATAAACGTTTTTAAAAGTAATCGTTCTGTTATGAGTTTCACAAAAATCAACTATTTAATAGTGTCACAATTGACAAAAAAGAGTTTTTAAAACAAATATTATATTATTAATTGATATTAAATTCCTAAAAATATAAGGTTCGTCCAAGATACTTATATCATGATAGGTATATCATTAATGGACCACTTGGGGGTCTCTTAGATGTATATAGTAAGTTTATTAACTATATAATATAAAAATACAAAGTGACATGGCAAACGTCAAACTAATTAACTAAGAGTTAAAACTAAAAGATAAGGTTAATATAGTAACTCAAACCTATATGAATTCTATTGGTTGAATGGTTTTAGACCTATCCCCAACTTTACCTTTGAATAATCAACTTTTGAGTCATTATAACCCAAATATGAATTTATTATAAATTAATATTTCTAGCTTTTCCAAAGGTTCCCCTCACACCTCTTATAAAAGGGCACTCTTCCTTCTCATTTCTTCAAACCTTAAAAGCCTTTTGGTTCGTCAAACCCCTGCCCAAATACTCTATCAACTTCCCTCACTACAACCTAGAGTCCTTAGTTTGATCAGAAAGCCAACCTAAGGACCCCTTTTGATCAAATCAAAAGGAAGAACCCGAAGAAGAGGTAATGTTTTCACCACCCCTTTTCAAGTTCCTTTCTTCTTCCACTTCTTCTTTCTTTGTTATTACCATTATAAAATAATAAATCCTGTATCTTATATATACTGTGATGTTATTATAAATATGGTAGAACCATATTCAGTATTCTATCCACCCTTTGAATAACATGTCACCATACGTGCGTACGTACGACTTACCATCTCCACGTCGTGGTGTAATTCTTATTCAATATATTATTATTTGGGTGGGTATAATAATTATGTGTAACTAATTTAATTAATAAATATAACATGATAATGATTCTGTATATATGATATACCATCCAATTATATATTATTTTAATATAAAAATAATGATATTGTCGCTCGTGCGTACGTACGGACTACCGCCTCCACAAACGCGATGAGATTCATTCTCCATCATATCCATTAAAGTATAATTATCATTTGATGATTTAAAAATAATTTTTAAGTACTTTATATCATTATGGATTTGAATAATATACAACCTATCCATGAAAAACATGGCTTATGTAACAAAACATATAAAAGAAAATGAGTATGTTAACACCCGAAACGACTATAATTCTAAGATATTATTAACAATGCAATGTTAAAAGATCATATATGATATCATATTAATGTTTATGATTCATTAATAATTTAATAAAAATTATTTCAACATTATACAGGAGGTTAACTTACCCCCAACCAAGGAAAGGTACAAGGTAATGGGTTTCTTATCTCACTTTTAATTCTATGAGATTTCCGTTGTTCACCACTTATTTATTACATGTGGTGTGTGTACTACCCATGTTTGTATTCATTGTATAATATAATTAAATTCATGTATATTTACATCATCATTTCATGATCCTTATTTCATGGGTTTATGTTTTTTATGTTACCAAATCAATAAGAGAATTTGAAATTTCAATTTCCATTTATTCAGCTTTACGCAAACTTCATTGATTATTTTACTCTGAGATTATGTATGGAATAACTATTCATTTACTTATGTCATAATTTCCACTCCCCTTTTCTGTGGATATACTTTTGATACACATAATAACTCAATTGACAATTTCTCAAGTCATCGATATGAATTTGATAAGAGTAATTTTAACTCACTCTCCATTTGTTGAGTTAAACATCCAATTCATTGGTGTTGTTTTTATAAGATTATGTGTGAATATCCATTGATTGATTTACACTAAATATCCAATAATATTTAGTTTATTTATATTTTTCACACATAACTATGTCATTTATTTATCCTTAACCTAAGGATATAACCTTTATGAGATATTTCATCTCAATTTACATTCCATTGAGACTTCTTTGTTGATATAGACCAAATCACTTTTATGGGGTGTATATAATGTACTTTGAAAAAGTATATCATGAATCCCTTTATTCTCATGATATTACAAAGTTTTGATTACCTCAATTATTTGTATTCAAGTGTCTCTCTTTTGGTTAGAATCTCTAACAAAAATATCATTTTTAAATGTTTTAAAGAATTATTCATCTAAATATTTCTCATTAATGTCCATGTATTAAAAATGGTTTTAAGGATTTATATATATGGAAATTAAAGTTTTAAAATTAAAACTCCTTTTAAAAAGTTTCAATTTGGTATGGGACACTTTTATTCAAGAATCTATTTTTAAATTGCTTCTTGAAAAATAGTGTGACTTTTAAAATAATTTCAAGAAAAAGGGGGATATTTCACTCAAATAGTTTTGATGATTATTTTCATCTATGTAAACATCCTTCATTATTCTTGATTGAGGTTAATGTTATACAATAAAATCATCCATATTGTATCAAATGAGTTATGTTTGACTGTGGATGTTCTATTTTTATATCATTCATGGTTTGTAGTTAAAGTATTGACATTTCGTATGCTAGTTTTAATATGAATGTTTATGTTATGTTTAAAACTGTTCATATGAGGAATTCATTGGTCTTAATAAGTGACGTGTGGAGCCCGCTATAGATCCTTGATGCATCGGTAGGTCTCATGAGACAAACTAGTGTCTTGGAACAAGGCCTTGGCAAAATCTTTTTTGTAGTCTTGGCACGAGGCCTTGGATATGTGGTTATGATAGTCTGGAATTATGGATTCCATCATTATGAAAGTGGTTATTGATATTTCATGTGATCATTCGACTAGTAGAATATCCATGTGAGTAAGTAAATGGAATTATTTTATTTTTTCTTTTCCATTTTATGCTGAAGTTAAAGTTTAAAAGGCTTTCGTTTTAGTTAAAAACTACCTTAAGTGTTTATGATTATCTATGAAAGCTTATGCTATAATGTTATCCTTACTGAGTATCTGAGCTCACCCCTTTCAATGTTTTATTTTTCCTAGGATTATGAAGAAGTAATTTATGAATGACCTGTAGGGATAGTATGAGGGTATATGAAGAGAAGATGTTGTTGTAGTTTTTTTATCTTATGATGTAATGTAAGACTTGTGAATATATCTAGTGTTTCCAAGACTACTAAACTAATCGGTCTTTCAAGACTTGATCCTTTGTGATCATGCCAATGTTATGTAATAATGCACCGACTCTGGGTATCTAGGGTCAGGGCATTACAAAATGGTATTCCAATTGATACTTATATATTATATTCAATATAAATTAAAAATAAAAACCCTTATAACGAAATCCTTATCTGCTCAATTCATCCTATGTAGGATGATATTAACATTATGTGTCTATACAAGAAATACTTTTTGGATTTGTATATTTTTTAATAAATTCACTAATAATGTGTTACAGTTAAATTGTATTCCAATTACAGTTATTGAGAATCCACCTTTATAACTTTGGAATGGAGAGCCAAATAATTGAATCGATGTTGGCATGATTCGACTTACATAGGTCAATATTATATTTACATGGATTAGTAATTAAGCTATTTGGTGTATATACATATATTATATGGATTTGATTTTTTAAAATTTCAACAAAAATATAATTTATGTTTTCTCTTATAATTTACTCATGGAATTATACTTAGTTGGGTATTATAACCTTAATCACATGAGATAGATTATCTTGGTTAATGATGCTCTTTTTTAAATAAGTTATCATTAAAAAATTTACTTATCGCAAACCTATTTTTATAATTATCGTTGTTTAGAATTATTTATTAAGGGCCATCATTAATGCTTATAATTTTGTTAAACAATGAAATGGCTTAAAGAGAACCTTATAAAAAACTTTTTAGAGAGCCCCTTTTGTGGGGGTTCATCATAGAGACGTCTTGAGTGGGAACATGGCTATTTCTGGTGAGCCACATTTTATGCCTTTTGTTATATTGTAAAAAGAGGTTATTCGAGAGAGATATTAGTAACCTTATGGGAGTGCCCCTTGATTTATTTTTTATTCATTATGTTAAGTGATGGGATATAAGAGTTTTTTTAGTATCCTTGAAGATACAATGCATCAAGGGATGTTTGTATTGATTTTTTACACATGGAAAGTTCTATATTCATGCCATTAAGGATTGAGTAGGACTCTTAGATTGTGAAACAATACCTTGGTAGGTGGGTATCCATGAAGTAAGTTAAGCCGGATGAGTGTTTTGACCATCAAGAATGCATGGGTTTAATGGGACTAAAAATAAGAGGGAATGGTTAGACATTTATTTTTCCGCGAGAGCTTATTTTTAGTGTTATACTACTAAAAAAGACATCAGATACATTATAAATGGTCGTGTCTGATAGTGATACCCCTAGGGATGATTTGTTTGAGAAAGCCTACACATAGAAGCAATGTTTGGTTCTATTGGGATTAAGAATCATAGAAAAATAAGTATTTTCATTTCATTGAATTAGAATAGAGGAAACATACATTTTCATATGTGGTGCTTATTAGAGTAAGGTTTGGTGCAACAACTTGTGAGGTTTGTGAGGATGGGATTAGTTAAGGTTCCTAGCCTTATCAGCTAACAAAATACCATCAGGAACACATTGAGAGAATAAAATATCCTCAGTGGAATCTAGGAATAAATATCATCATTTTAGTGCTCATGGTAGTAGTTTGGATTTGATAAATTCTCTAGTATTTTAATGGAACTTAGGGAGATATATGATTTGTGAAATTGGCATGCCAAAAAGGCATGGCCAATGGCTAGTGTCCTAGAAGTGTGGGTCTAATTTAGAAGAAACATGGCTCATTGGGGATTGAGATAGGACATCATTATCAGGATTAATAGGTGTGTACAACCATTTATTTTTTAACAATCTAGGATACAAGAATGTATTTTTGATATGGTACATTGTTTGGCACATTGGTTGGGTTGTATGAGAGAATATGACCTTGATTCATGACTAGTAGAAAGCTATGTGTATGGGATGAAAAGTAATGTGGGTATAATATTGGTTTGATTTTGGGTTGAATTGAGGCTCTCATGTGATAATTTGGATGTTCTAGGAGTGGGAATGAGAACATAGAAGGATCAAGTGTGATGGAATGACCAATACAGGTGCAACCTTAATGGAAGAAATAGAGGTTGGTTTGTCTTAATGTGAATCATTGTTTAGTAAGAGTGACACATGTCTGATTTTGATGAGATATATTTGGGTTAATGATTTTGGAAGTAGTAATGGATGATCTAGATGGTGTGAGATACTCCTTTGTTTCTTCTTGTGGTGTGACTCTTGTGGTCTATGAAATCATCAAGGAATGACTTAGTTACCTTTCTAAGGACCGTGAGTGGAATATAGAGTAATTTCATAGAGGTTCTTAGGGGTGAGTGTTCATAGCTCTGTTTAGCCAAAATATTTAGTGATATGATAATATAGATTCTCATATAGTGAATAAGATGATTTATTTTCTTGGAGATAAAAATGTAGTGTGTGGGAGATCTGGGGTACATGAGATCAATCATGGGATGATCATTATGCAATTGTGATGATGGAAAATAGGTGAAAACACACACTTCTATATAACTCATTGAATTCCATGTAGGGACTGAAATATGGTTTTGAATTAAGAAAAATTTCATTTATGATATTGAGATGGATTAAAGAGTCTCATGCAAGATAATATTAGTGTCCTCTCGGTGCCTACGGTAGATCACAATAGACGTTTTGTTCAATTAAATTTTTAATCAAGGAATTTCATTAGATTTTATGAATAGAATTCAATCAGAAAATTTAGATGATTTCAAGATTCCATTTGGGTTTAGAGCATTATGGTTGATAATTTAATTGGAGACTTAGTACATGAAGACATGTGTTTTTAGGAATTTTGACTGGAGGAGGATTGAATTCTCTTATTTCATGAAAAACTACAAAGGGTGAATAATTTTGGGTAATATGGGTGAGTCTAAAAAATTAGTTTAGGATTATGAGGATATAATTTTTATTGTATTGGTTTTTTTATAATGGGGTTTCATTCAATTTTTTTGGGAATTTGAGAGTAATTTAAGTAAAAATGTTTGACTGGTGTTTTCATGAATATCGGGCATGGTAGTTTGGGATATATATCAAGCGACATAATCAAAGTATTTGAATTTATTTATATTATAAATCCCAATAATATAGGGTTCCATGGTTCACTATTGGATCCTCTTGGATTAGTCATAAGGTGGGAAGCACTATAAGTTTGATGAGTAGTGGGACGAGTATTCCTCACATCTCTCAGTATATATGGGAATATGTGAGTGTTGTATTGGAATTTTGGTAAGGAATACAGGTTGTGTGTTGTGTTTGGTAGTATAACATAATGGAATTAATGTTTTATATATAAGATCATTGGGTTCTTATGATAGGAACATGGATCTTGGATGTGACTAACGAACGATGTGGGTTAGATAAAGTTTTAGATGACGCGTGGAGTGACAACTTGGGGATGAGATGTTATATGGAGGGGAGGTGGTAAAACCCCATATAATTTTGGGTTTATAGGTGAGGTTTAAATTTTTATAAATGTTTTAATGCTCAAACTGGTGGATTGGAAAAATTTCAAATCATAGTTTGGAATGGATTTTTGATTGTTCAGACACATTAAAATGTTGTTTTTGGGTGGGGTTTATGGAATGGGAGGTGTATTAGGCTTATGGATAATCCTGGAGACAATCGAACATGGTTATTTACTTTTTTTAATTTTTATCCTAGGGTTCTTGGTTGGTTATAAAAATTCATCCCAACCTCTAAGGGTTTCCAATGATGGGGAACCATTTTTTTAACTATGCTAAATGGACTTTATAACCATGAAAATGTATGTAGATAACTATAATTCCAATCACACGAAAAGGAAAAAAAATTGATATACCCTGGGGCCATACCATGGGAAGGGGAATGTTCTGAGATAGTGTTGATCATGTGTGGGGTGAATAGTTTGTAAAACCATGCATCCTAACCATTTTCCCCTAACAAGTGCATTTTAACATTTTCTATTATGATATTATGACCTAAATACCCATTTTTTATGTGTGTCCTAGTAGCCGCCAATGTTCCCTCTATATTTTCCCATTCCATAAAGTTGGAGATCCCTTGATTCTTGACCATTCGAGCCACCATCACTTGTAATCAAGAGTCTACAGTAAGGATGCCACACTGCTTCATCCTTACTCTACATCATACAATCTCTTGGTTTCAAAAGCATCTCCTGAATGATTTAACATTTATTTAAAATAATTTTAGATTTTTAACTATTGAAGATTTATAATTAATTATAAATTGATTATTATTGATTATTATTTATTTTTAAGAACTGTGGTATGGTCATTGATGGTATGGTAATTGGCCATCAGTCATGAATGAGTTTGAGTAGTGGGTTGTTGAGCTAGATCTAGATGGAAAATGCCTCATTTTAAATGTACTTGGTCTAAATTCCTTCAATTAAATTCTTGTTATTTTATAACTCATGTTTATGGTTTATCATGATGGTGTCAAGTATCATCCTTGAATTTAAATTATAAATGTTATATTACATTAATTCATGAACCATAGTTTGATTTTCTCTCCCACTCACACCTAAAATTGTGTGATCAATCCATGGAGTGATGATGGTCAATGGAAAAAATGGATTATCCATAACTCTAGAAATAAATTAGAATAATTTGACACCCTTAACAATATTAAATCATTTTGAGTGGATATGTTTTTAATTAATATCCTTCTATGGAATATGTAAGGCTATGTAGGAGTCTTGATCTTTTAAAGGTGTTTCCCTAATAGGATCCCTTATTTAATTAGTTAGACCTAGTGTCTGACTAAAATTAAACAAAAGAGTTGGTCAAGAGATACTTAATCTATTATAATAAACCTGAACATCATTAGGGATATTTATCCCTAAACACAAACTGGTAAATTTATGCCCCTTAAGAAATATGGTATTAATAATTCTATTTAAAGAAATAGTAAATCTAAAAATATCTCATTTGTGTAATAAACTATCAAATATATGTTAACACATTGAGATTTCATTAAGTAACTAAATTAAAACAATGATGCTAGTGAGTTGTGATACACTTAATTTTATTAGTTAATTTGTTATATTAGAATGTGGATTTACAATTGGTTATTGATTAGTGGATATCTTGAGGTGTAATTTAAAAAATCCGTTCAACAAATCATGTATGTTTTCTTTTATTAAATATCCCTTTTTTTACAAAGAGAATTTATTCTTTATAATACTTTTTAATATATTAAAACATGAGGTAGATTAAAATTAGGGTAAACTATGATCAAGACGTTAATTCTATATTTTAATTCTATGAATGAACCGAATGGATTTCAAAATTTTAATTACCATAGATTCAGTTGGTCATCCTTGTTAACATAATGAAACCAGTAATGGATTTAAATTAAATCATTACATGGGTAATAAATTGATTCTAGATATGAATGATATGATTGACGCCAATTCATTTCATACAATTAATTGATGTAAAATTTAGGGGTAATAAGTCCTTGGGAATAGTCTACATTAGATATTCATGAATTCCTTGTCCTTGAATAACATATTCACCTTGAAATTATATAATATTATAATACCAAGGACAAACTCCAAAATTCTCTTGACATCCTCAGATTCAGAATGGCATGGATCCCCTCCTTAGATCCTAATCAAACCCCTTCCCAAAATTATGAACGACTTGGTCATTGGTTTATATTAGTTCCCCTTCAGAAAGTAGAATTATGAGGGTACATCCATTAGAATCTACTCTCTAACTATACCTTTAGGCTTGATCAAAACATTTTGGCTCACCTGATCCACACATAGAATGACTTATAGTTTTTCTATTTGGTAATACCTATAACTTCTCTATGAATTCACATATTATTATTGTTCATGGATTCCTCGAATTATTTCCATATATCCGTTGACCATATCATGGGGTCCCATAATCTGAAATAGTCGGCTTAGGTTGAAGCAAGTAGATTTAACTGGGCACCACCTACAAGATTATACTTGATAAAATTTCATTAGTTTTATTTTTTAATGATTATATATACTAAACAGCTTATGTTTTATAACCATGGTCCTAGAATGAATTAGACACTATGGGAGGTATCCTACTAAATTTTAATAAAACCATTTTTGTGTCACTATTTGGAACTCAATAAGATCTCTTACCTATATGTAATGGCCATAGATAGTTCCAATTTATTGTAAATTAAATGGAATAGGACTTTATATGTGACCTGTGAAACATTAATGTACTGAAACTACCTAAAAAAGTCGAGTTGTATTATTTATTTATATATTTCCATCTTTCCATGTAGTATATTTATTACCTACCATGTGTATTGATTTTATTATAATTTTATCATGATCAGTTCTTGCATGATTGGTTTTATTATAAATTTTTTGGTTTTCAAGTCATTATTATTTATTATATTTTCATTTGAAATATTTTTTATTTTGTATACATCTATATCAGAGTTTATAGTCTCCCCACTGTACCATAATCAGACCATCCCTGCTAGCCGGTAGCAACTAGCATACAAGGAAAAAGGATTGAGGCCAAACAGACCTACAATTTGGTTACTTATGTGTGAATTTGGCCTAATACATCACATAAGGGGATATTATAAAGGTAAAAAAGGGAATAAAGTTCATATAATAACCTATAAATGAGCAATAATAATGGGATACAAACCTATGAACTAAAGTAATATAACCTGGAACTCGTGAGATAATTACTAGGGAAACCCTAAAGTACCACTCTACCCTAGTAGTTCCATTGAACTTTATGGGACCTATAATCGTCCCATGAGTGTAAAGACACTGTGGGAACATAACACATATCAGGATTATTCAGCTTATATGGGTAGTGACCCCTTAGTAAGAGAAAAATATACACTATTAGTTTACATTTTCCAGGTCCACTCTAAGTTACATATCACTACCATAACCAAAAAAGTTTATAGGTGATCCAAATATTTATATAATTATATAAATGAAAAAAATATTACACCCAAACCTCCAAAACCCTCACATGGAACAACCCCCTATCACATAACACATATATCAGAAAGTAATAAACAATCTATGTTGAAAAAATAAGTATAAGGGACAAATAATGTGGGTCTTAGGAGTGATTAAAAATTATTTATGTTTCAAATGGGAATTATCATGATAACTAACTATGAATTACAATTCATTTATTTTTTGTTAAAATATAATCTTTTCAAAATATTTTTAATATCTCCAGACACATCACTTTTTCAAACCAAAATAATTCTTTAAAACCTAGATCATTCATTTAAAAAATAAAAAACAAGGATCAAGGACTATATTTTCTAAAAACAATCTTTAAATAAGTCTAAAAAAATTAAAGCATTTTTCAAAAAAAAAAATTAAAAAGTGAAATTAAAAATAATTCAATAAATCCCTTTATGCCAAACCAATAAATCCATGAAAACCATTTACATTTCCATAAAAACAATTACATATCTTTATAATTGAATTATAAATTAAATTTACACACTAAAAATTCCATGAATTTATTAATTACGGGGAGATCATGTCAACACCTACCTCAACCCCTTCAAAATCAATTTGTTATGTTGCACCTTTCATGGAGAACACCATAACGGGAAAATAATCACCCTTTACAATCTCTAAAATACAAATCCCATATGTTAGAATCAATACGGATCCCTAATCCCCATGAACAATAGATTATAATATTAGTGGTAAGATAAACATAGGAGATATAGGTATATGAGGATGAAATGAGAGGAATGAAGAGATAGAGATGATTATTCATTGATGAATGGAAAAAATCTGAGATAAATAGGAATAAAATTAAAGATAAGGTAGAAAAAATATCCCAATAAATCTAAGAGGGCTATAAAATTGAAGGGGAGAGGATAAAATTTTAGGTGGGTAAAATTTGAGAGGTTGTTTTTATAAATTTCACTATTAAATACAATCTTTATTGAACACGTGAATTTCCAAACTGTACATTAACCATGAAGGATCCATTGACTAAAATACCACACCCAACATGTGTTGGATCATGTGATTACCCTAACTCTGTTACAACCATTAATAATGGAACTATCAAAGCTTAAATATAGTTTTCATGGTTTCCATACACTTTATAATAACCATGAACAACCATAGAAACACATAAAATATCTACCAAATTAAAATAAAACACCAAAACATCAATTTTTTTAAAAAAACCAAAAATTATACAAGTATAATAAACCAAGAATAACAATCCAACGTAAAATGTGGTGTTACCATATCCCCAAAATATTCCTTTGACAGGATAAATCCTTTGTAAAAAATAGAAGGTGACTTGACCTGGAAAATGAAACTAAAATCCCCAAACAACACCTTCCAATCTCAAATATTGATAAGAATACAATTATCTACCATGAATACTTACAAGATGGAGACCCATTAGGATATCCCCACCATGTAGAAATATTATAAAGTGTCAAAATAAAAGGAAATAAATACAAAGTAGTTAAATAACCGAAAATATGATCAATTATGTAATTATAATTGACCTCTCCATGGAAACTGGTAAAATTATTAAAGAAATACAACCCCTAAGAGCATCCAAAAAACTTCAAACATTCTCACCAAAACATAAATGGGAATTTTATCAGCACTTTCCCGTCATAAATGATATAAGAAACACTAAAAAATAACCTTTAGAAAGAAAAACATGGGAAGTGACATTATAAAATCACTACACATGGGTAAAATAGGACATTAACTACAAGGTTCCTTCTCACAAAGAACCCTAAAAAGAAAACTATCACCCCAATGTGAACAATGAAGTGAAACCATGATCATAATCACCTGACTATGAAACCAAAGGCATACCATGTTAAAAAATTTTATAATTAACATTGAAGTACTAATCATCATAAATATAGTGAATATCAGCATAATAGGCTTATCAAAGAATCACATCACCCCAAAGAAATAGAATCCCACCAAGACAACAAGAGAATAACCCAAAATAGGAAACATTCTAAAATAATCGACCATGAAGCCAGCCAAAAATAAACATGCATATGAATTTTTTAAAAATAATTTACCAAATACAAATCCTCAAAAAGTAACTCAACAAAATATAAGGTCATATCAAAGTAAAATATCACCCGAGATTCATATAATAATCGAAAATAAAAAATTTCATAGAATAGTCTAATAGGATATTAAAGATGAAAATTCCTCAAATTCCAAAGAGATCCTCTATCAAAGAATAAAATATAAATAAAAATAGACAACTAGAACAGTAAAATTAAAACTAAATACTATGAAACAATAAATAAATCCTAAAATTGATCCTAGATTATAAAAAGTGAAGTGTAAACCACTCCACTCAGAGTTTGGGTGGAGTTCAAAACTGAAGAATCACTTCCAACAAATGAGGGTGGGGTTCACTGGAAGGATCACCATCAAAGATAATAAATCTATTTTATTTCAGGACCACACTGGGAGACATTTTTAATAGAAAAATTCATTAACTAGTCTGGGTATTTCCTAAAATTACAAGATAAACATATTATAACAATGGGATATATAAAAAAACACAAACTTTATAAAAAATACAAATACTGAATTTTTCTTTTTTATGTCACTTATGTGTTGTAAAAATAATTTTTCAAAATGTATTTCCATAATATCACCAACCCTCAGAAATGTTTTTACATCCTATTTCCACCATGGCACGCAGTTGATAAAAACAGCCCACTTCTTTAAAAATTATTCAAATATAGTAAAGCAGACAAATTTACTTTATAACTAACGAAATAATTTCACAAATTTAGTAAACATTGAAAAAAATATAACTTTATTATAAATTTAAATTGAATTATCCTAAAAATTAATTTCAAAACATATTTCTAAACACCACACTGAAACAAATTTCAAAATAATTTTCTAAGATGTAAGGAAATTATTTGAAATTACCAACAAAAACCTATTTTAGAATTAAATTTTGTATATATTTTTTCTATTATATTAAAAAACTATATTAAATTAATTTAAAATAATAAATTTTATAATAATATATACTTTCTACTCAATCAACATTTATTGAACCGAACATAATTAAATTTTAATATAGAACACCAAAAACATCTATTACAACCAGATAAAAACACAAAAAAACCCTCTAGAATCTGTCTCCCATAATTGGGAGTCACTTTAAGATAAATAAATAACCAAGAGGGGTTAAAAAATTCCAATAACGATGAAGATACATGCACTAATTGGATGCATGATTTTTTATGCCATGGGCTTTCCATTTTATGGCCTTTAAAGTGTTTATAGAACCATATGAATAAACTCTACACATCTTGAGATAAAATGAGTGCTAACTATGTAGACCTAGTTCAGCATCATTTTACACCAAAAAGTGAAATGGGACTAAAAAAACACTTTTCAAATGAATTGGAATTCCAAACATCATCCTTTAAAATAAATATATATCAGACCATACTGAATGATATAAAACTAAAATATTAATCATGAATATATCTGAAAACCAAAGGTTTAGGGTGATCAATAGATAAATATGCTCTCCATTCACTTACCACATGAGTTCTGACATTCCTATCTCCTAAATACCATAACACACCCAAAATAATATGATAAAATCCTAAAGAAACAAGGTCATAACCATCATCCACGGATCTAATACTATTTTAATGAATTGTCCAAGGTTGACCCAACAATTCACCCAAAACAGCTTCTCACATGGCACAAAGGGAATTCTAAATCCACATGGGTTGGGAACTAGTTCTAGATCATAAAAGGGAACATATTGGGAACAATTTATCCTTCAAATAATAGATAATAAATAATATATCTTTTATCAAAAACCCTAATATGGTCTATTCATATTTTGAAATCCATTCAAAACATAAATAAACTAAAATAGATTACTAGATGAAAGTGATTACACATAAACAAAACAAATATAATCATTTACATATTCATGTACACAAAATCCATAAATAATACATTATACGGTACAATAAAAAATAAATCAAATATAGATAAAGGACGTTTATCTTGGATGATATATTAAAAAAAATCAGAACCTAAACCAAACTACCTATGTGCCTCCATAATACCAATAATAGTTCCCTACAATCCAAATCACCCTCATTGGACCAATAGAATGATACAAAATATCAATAGAAATTTAGATCTTGTGGAATATATAAAAGATGGATACATTCATATATGAGTGTGCATGTAGGTTTTGAGACAACAAGCTCAATAGGAATTCTCCCAAGAGTCTATATAATTACATTAATAAAAAATCATGGATAATAGTTTTAAACATAATAAATAAATGTAAAATTTTCCATTTTAAAAATGCGTAGTGAAAAAAATCACACAACATAAAATAAATAACAAATACTTTATTTTTAAAGTCAAATTGGTGAATCCTCGTCAAAAAACTACTCTTTTCTACTTTAAAAAAATATAAAAAAACCTTTATAAAATACATTTCAAATACTTTAGGGAAAAAATAGAATAAATTTATTCCCTATAATATCATCCCAACCTACCCCAAACCCCTTTCCAAGAGCATACACACCCATAAATGAATGATCAGAGTCAAAGTGACACCATATGATTATGATGAAAATCAAAATTAATAATAACAAAGGAGGTGGATGTAGTTAATAAATCACAAGGGGTGAAAAAATTGTAAAAAAGAAATATCCTATATAAAACCACTGATCAAGAAAAAATCATCATGGAATAAAAACCTAGGTAATCACGTAATATAACCACGAACTGGTGAAGTGATCCATAGGTTGGAGAAAAATAACATATCTATCCTGATAGACCCATCAAAATAGTGAGACACTATAACCATCCCATGAGTAAAAATCTAATTTTGGAACATAATAAATCTTGGGTAAAGTTATATTCCAAGGAATGTGACCCCCTAGAAAGAGGAAAATTCACATTTGGAGATTTCAATCATCCAATTAGATTCAAAGTTATATAGCACTCCCATGACCATAGAAATATGTATGTGAAAATTCAAGTGAATTAAATATATAAATGAACATAATAAATTTTATAAACTGTACCTACAACACCAACACATATAACAACCCATTTTGATATCATATATCCATCAAAAATAATAAACAACCCATTTCAGAAAAAAAATTATATGGAGAAATAATATGGGTCCCAAGAGGTATAAATAGGTTATTGAAGTGCTATATGAGAATCCAAATGAAAAATAAATCAGAATACATATTCTACCCAATTATTGAATTTTCATTTGTTCAAAATATTTTCCCACACTCTAGAAAGACCTCGTTTTCTGACTAAAATTATTTGTTAAATCGGGGTACATTATATTTAAAATTAAATAACAAGGTTTAATGATTTTATTTTCTGTAAAAACCATTTAAAGAAGTTCCACACCATTTTCTATAGAGGCATGTCATACCAAATCATTATATCCAAAAGGAAATAATTTTTTTTTCTGAACATCCCTATATAAAAAACTTTGAAATAAATGGAAAATGTTACATTTCTATCCAAATAATCACATATAGTTATATTTTAATTATAAAAGAATTTATAACACTCTATAATTTTATTATTTTCATAATAATGGAGAAATCAGATTTAACGAACCAAACTTTCATTAATGAAAATTCTCTTGATCTAATTAAATGCCTTCTTATGGTTTTATAAAATGTGAAATTAATTAATTTTATGTTTCTTATTTTTAAATTACCATTATAAACTGTGACCATTGCTAATATAGCCTTTCAATTGTGATCACATGATTTGTATAAATATAGGCCTTTAACAAACCTAATTTACTCAGAAAAAAGAAAGAGATGGCCTTATATAGTAGACTTGCCTCCTAAGAAGCCCATTTGTTAGAGCTCATATAGAAGGTGGAATCATTGGGCTTCACTCTTGACCAAACTCAAGTTGAGCTTGAACTAGTTAAGCTTATGCGAAATTGACTATGGGACCAGTGGAAGTTAATAGAGATTACCACCCGAGAAAAGTTATCCTAGACACCCCAAGAGATTGTCACCACCACACACCTTACTATTCTGTCTTATGAAGGTGTTATAAGGGTTATGTAACAGGACCCTACCACTATTACAATGTACTTAATTTTTGTATAAATAATGTGCATTCATTTTATTATTGTTACTTTGCAAATAGTTCTTAAAGTACAAATTGTTTTTTAGTTAATATTCAACTAAGTAATAAATTTTCATGAATTAATGGATTTTTTAATTGAGTAATACTTTAATTAAATATCATTACTATTATTAAATTATGTTTTATTAAATATAAATTATCGTATAATTTTATGAATTCAATTGTAATTTTTATTAAGGTTTGAAAGCTGTTTTTTTAAAAACCCATGAATTTTTTATAAATCATGTTTTTTATATTAAAAGTAAAAATTCACATATTTAGAAAATTATTTAGATAAAATGAATATTATTTTTGGAATTAGGATGTCAAAATTATCCAACAGTTAATTTTTCATAATTTTCTGAGACAATCGAATGTTTGGGTAAAAATTAAATACAGTTTAAATATATAATGTGTTTTCTGACATCATAATGACCCAATAGTGATGTAATAAAATACTATAAACATTTTGTTCTGAAAATATATGTTATTAAATTAAAATAATGTGATTTTATGTTTTATTTATTTATTTTACAATGCTTTAGTGGACCCTCCAAGACCTATAAAACATTTGGTCTTTTTAAATTGGTTTCCTTTATATTGTGACTCACCATCACATAAGCAACCCTATTATTTTATGAATTTCTTCCATTGGCCTCATAAAATATTTTTTTCTACTCCCCTTTATAAAAAAACCATGGTCCAAAACAAGGGGCTGGTTTGTGGTTTTGATTAGTTTAATGTGTGGTGTCCCAAACCTAAATAATAAAGAATTCCCTCTCATTTCCTATATAAACCCACCCCCAAACTCCAAATTACTCTTACCTATAAGAATTAGGAGTTTTACCCACCCCTGAACTTCTCTCTCTAGAGTCCTCACATGGTTCCCATGCCCCAAAGAAGCCTCTCTCAAGCCTCTCCCGTGGTTTGGGTATCACACTTCCAAGTAAGGGATTTCTTCCTTTCTCATTTTAATCCAATTTTTTAAAGATGTTATGCGATTTTGTTTTCAATTAAAAAATTTTTGGTATGTTTTGGAACATCCACCATACTTCCCTCTTTATGTTTGGATTATGGTAGACCCCTTTCTCTCTCATTAATGCCTCCCAGGTACACCCGTTACCATACCAAAATTCCTTGAAGGATTTCTCTCTCCTCTTTTACATCCAAGTAATTATTTTGTATTATGCATCTAAATTCTATTATGTTTTTCGGGAAATGTATCAATATGAACCTCTTACATTCCATTTCATGTATATATGAGGAGACACCATATTCTCTCTCATCAACCATTTTCATGAATCCTTATGTCTCGCCATTATGCTGCTGAAATTACACCGTGTCTTTCCAAGACAAGATCATTGTGTAGTGAATACCATACCCATTTATCTGTTAAGGTTATTCACCATTATGAACATATACATATTTAATGGTACTTTCATGTATTTATTCCACATTATATAATCTTGGAATAACTTATGATGTTTATTCATCCCATGTTATATGATCCATGTGGCACAGTTATGCTTGAAATGAAATGTTTAAGATGGGTGCGACCTGATAGTGCTCCAATGCATTGGGTAAAGTATATAATCATGATATATCATCTATAATAGTAGTTGAATCCTTATAATTCAAGTGCAATGAGGTTGTACTCGTGCTTCAGGTGTAATGAGGATTTACTCATGCTCCATGTGCAATGAGCATTGGGTCATGCTAATTCCATGTTAAGTGTTGTTACCACATTTCCATGTTCTGATATCATGATTTATCATGAAATTATGTTCATGTTTCTCTTTTCATCCATTGATATGCCTTCTGTCTAACATGTATTTTATTACTCATTTTATTACATGTTTATTCCCTTACCGAGCTTTATAGCTTACCCTTTTCTTACGCATATCTTGAGGTTATCCCATTCAATACTTAGTACGAGGTAATGTTGTGGTCATGTAAATGAGTTTTTCAAAAGAAATGTTATATTTATTGTTTTAAGTTATTATGTAATGATCATAATACCCAAATACACTAGACCTCATTATCTTCCATGTTGTATAAAGTGATGATTTTATGTAATAAATCTGGTTTTATTGTGTAATAAATAGTAGGGTTTTCATAGGTGGTATCAGAGGATTGGTTTAGTTATTTGTGGGATTAAGTCTATAAAACTGTAATGAATACTTGGAGACAAGAAAAAGTATAATAAAAACATACCTATGTATTGGTGAGTATTGAGTAAATGGTTTATCAAGAAAATACATCCATGTTTGGATACGAGCAGGTAGAGGCGGTTCTGGCAGCGATGTACCGAGGGGTGAAAACCCCAACAAGGAGTTTCAAGCTTGACCCAGGGTATCCTGGTACTTGATAACGGGCCTTCCTGTGCTCTTGGGTATGAAACGCCCAAGGGTTATGCATTGTTAAATTCACAAGCTTAGTATGAACCATTATTAATGGAATAAAAAAATTCCCCAATTAATGTATGTTAGAAAATAGATCATGGATAACATAGATTAAAGCATATAGATTCAGAAGTTAAGGAAATAAAAGCTATTTATGAGTCATCTATTTTTGGATTACCCTTTTATGTGTTACCCCTAACTTTCCATTTATTACAGCTAATGGCTGATAATAGAAGGAATTTGGCTAACAACAGATGTTAAGATCAATGTGTTGACTTTGATCTTGAGATTCCCAATCCGAGGGGAGCGGTAATTATGAACTCTATCATGATTCCCTCTCAATAACCTTAATCTTTGAATAGAAACATGGGTCAAGAGGAATATCCACCCCCCCCCCCAAGAAAGAACAAGTTGTTATCAAGATCATCATGAGACAAAGGCCTCCTACATTTAATGGATTATCTTATACCTCAACCACTAAACAATGGATCAACTCCATCGAAAATATTTTCTCCATCCATCAATGTTATGAACAAGAGAAGGTTATTCTAGCTTCTTATTATATGGAGGGTGAAGATAATCAATGGTGGACATAAAAAAAAAATGAAGCCTGAGGATGAGATCGAGACATTGGAATGGAAGGATTTTCTGAAGATGTTTTTCTATAAATATTTTCCTTGCTCCCTCCAGCTTAAGATGGACAGGGACATCCTTTCCCTCAAGAAAAAAGACGATGAATCTGTCAGATTGTATGAGTCAAACATCAAAAATATTTCAATATACGCTTCAAGATTTGTTGTTACCCCCAAATTCATGGTTGACCACTTATTTGGGGGGTTGAAACCTAATTTGCAGAATGCCCTAGCGATCTGTGACTTCGACAGCTATGAAAAAATTGTTCGTTGTTCCCTCAAGGTTGAAATAGAGATCAGAGAACCTCAGGGGTACCATGGGGATACGAAGCATAAGTTGGACTTTAATTATAGTAGCCCGATGGATAAATCAAACATTTCTAAGAAAATCAAGTAACCCACTTGCCAATGGTGAGGAATGAAGCACCCTAGTTATTGCTGGAATGGGATGAGAAAATGCTTTATGTGTGGAAGAGAAGGACACCTAGCTGTTAACTACTGACAAGAAAACACCATGGCTACGATAGACGAGAGGAATGCTCCATTCGACTATCAATGCATTGTTCATTACATCAACTATAATGAAAAAGGGAATCTCTCAAATCAGTTCCCTATGCCTAGGGTTTTCAGAGGCAACAAACAACCTCCAAGGCATCATGGGACAGATTTTTCCATCACTACTGCTGAAGTGAACCCCGAAAACAAAGTGGTGAGAGGTATGCTAGTTATTCATACAGGAATAAATAAAGTAATTTTTGATTCAGGTTCTATACATTCTCTTATATCTGAAATGATTAGTAGAACAATCCTTGTGCCACCACAAATCATGGATATAAAGATGTTAGTGAGTTAGGAAATTGGGGTAATATTTTCATCCCATGAATATAACTTTTCCCCTTTCATAATATGTGGATTGAATTTCATGGAGAACCTTGTCATACTCCATGTGGTATAATTTGATGTAATTTTGGAATGGATTGGATTTCCTTATATAGTGAAAACATAAATTGCTGTGAGAGATAAATCGCACTCAATGTGGATAATTGACCCCCGATTCTATACAAGTGCAAGGAGGAAGATTAATATTCTTTAGCTCCATCAACTCAAGAGTGGATATTACCACCCTATGAGCATGCGTATTTGGATTAGATGATTGAGTCTAATGAGACAACCATCCTTGAAGACATGCCGATTGTGAGGTAACTCACAGAAGTGTTTCCCAATGAATTTCCCTGGTCATCCTCCATGAAGAGATGTTGAATTATCAATTGATCTTATACCAGGGCATTTCCAATATCCAAGAGTCTATATATAATTGATGTTGTGGAGCTTGAGGGGATAAAGAAATTACTACAAGTGAATATGGATAAAGGGTTTATACACCCAAGTGCTTCACCTTGGGGTGCACCAGTCATCTTCTTCAAGAATAAAGATATGTCAATATGCCTTTGCATTGATTATTGTGAGATTAGAAAATCATGATAAAGAACAAGTATCCTCTCCCACAAATCAATGAATTATTCAATCAACTGCATGGAGAAAAATACTTCTCAAAGTTTTATTTTTGGTCGGGATATTATCAATTAATGGTGAACACAAAAGATATCCCCAAGACTTCTTTTCGTACAAGATACATGCACTATGAACTCATAGTAATGCCTTTCAGACTCACTAACGCTGCAAAAATCTTCATGAACATTATGAATAAAGTCATTAAGGATTACCTTGACAAATTTTTTGTAGTATTTATAGATGATATTATGATATAATCCGAAAACAATGAGTAGAATGTAGATCATCTAATAACTATACAAGAGACCTTGCGGATGGAGATTCTCTATGAAAAGTACAAAACGTTTGAGTTAATGTTGAAGGAGGACCCATTCATAGGCTATATAATCACAATCAATGGTATATATATGGATCTCCCTAAAATAGATGCAATTTAGGGATGGATGAGGCCAAAATCATTAACAGATATCTTTATCTTCTCGGAGTTATCTAGATATTATCGAAGATTCGGGGTAAATTTCTCCCGATTGTCCAACCCTCTTACCAAGATAACTATTATGGGAGTAAAGTTTTCCTGGATTGATGAATTAAAATAAAGCTTCAAGGAGTTAGAAGGGATGCTTATCACTATCCCTGTACTAACTTTACCCACAAGTGCACAACTTTTTGTGGTATTCAGTGATTCTTCATAGAAGGTCCTAGGATGTGTGTTGATGAAAAATGACAAAGGCATTGCCTATGTTTGACGGCAATTGAAAGTTCATGAGCTGAATTATCCAACACATGATTTGGATTTGGTTGCGATGATCTTCGTTTTAAAAATTCGGTGGAGTTATCTCTTTGGGGAGAAGTGTAAAATATATATGGATGACAAAAGCATCTAGTATATATTCACATAGATATAGTCGAACATGCACCAATGAAGATGGTAATAGTTGGTCAAATACTATGACTACTCAGTCCATTACCACCCTAGGAAAGAGAATAAGGTGGAATATGCTCTATGTAGAAAGGACCTAGTGATTCTATCATTAATGGGAATTAAGAAGGATATAATATTCTTAGTCTTAATGAAGACGGACATGAGAATCATAAAGAAGGGAACATCATCAATCCTTTCACAAATTATTTCTCAACCATATCTTTTGGAAAAGTTAATGGATCCTCAAAAGGATGATGTGGGAATTCAGAAGAAATTCAAAGCTATCAGAAAAGTGAGACCCTTGGAGTTCAAGGTAAATGAAAAAGGAATTGTGAGATTTGGGAAAATTCTATTTGTTCTATCATGTTCAGAGCTGAAGAAGGAACTTTTGGATAATGCACATAGTTCAAATTTCCCTATTCACCTAGGAAACACAAAGATGTATCGATATCTCCGAGAGCATTATTGGTGGGATAATATTAAGAAGGAGATAAAAAAGTATACATCAAAATTCCTAGTGTGTCAGCAAGTGAAGGAAGAGAGGCATAAGTCTAAGGGGATGATGCAACCATTTCCCATACCATCATGGAAATGGGAGAAAATAACCATGGAAATTATCAGTGGAATTCCGAATACATCTAAAGGATACAATAAAATATGGGTTGTTGTGGATCTTCTTACAAAGTATTCACACTTCATTGCAATTTGGGAGGATTTATCATTAGATCAATTCACACATATATACATCCGAGAAGTTGTATGGCTACATGGCGTACGACTATCTATTTTATCCGATCGAGATCCAATATTATCCTCTATGTTTTGGAAGGGTCTTCAACATGCTCTAGATACAGAACTGAATTTTAGTATGGACTATCATCCTCAAACTAATGTCCAATCAGAGCGAACTATTCAGACACTGGAAGATATGTTAATATCACGTTCAACAGAATTTAAATGAGGTTGGGATCAACAACTTCCACTGGTTAAATTTTCCTACAATTACAGTTTTCACTCGAGCAACCGAATGGAACCTTATGAATGCATGTAGTGGAAGTGGTTCAGAACACTAACATGTTGGGATGAAGTTAGTGATCCTAAGCTACTAGGAAAATAAATAGTCTAAGAAATGGTGGAGAAGGTCAAAACCATTCAGCATTATATCAAGGCAGCCTAGAGTTGTAAAAAGAGTTACGAATATAACCATCGATGAGACCATGAGTTTAAATTTGGAGACATGGTATTTTCATGCATATCTCCATGGATGAAGTTCATGAGGTTTGGAATGAAAGGGAAGTTAAATCTTAGTTACTTAGGCCCCTTCGAGATTATTGATCTCATTGAGGATGTAGCCTATCGACTATCAATTCCACCTACCTTGGACAAAGTACATGATGTATTTCATGTATCCCTATTATGTAATTACAGAACGAACCCTTCAAATGTACTCTCTTTAAGGGTAGTACATCTAGAAGACAATATTCCTTATGAGGAGCAACCAGGGAAGATCTTAGATCGTAGAGAAAAAGTTATATGAAAAAAGACAACGCCCCTAATCAAGGGGTTGTAGAGAAACCAAAAGTTTGAAGAAGTGACATGAGAATCAGAGGAAGTGATGAAGAAAAGTTACCCACATATTTTTTTAGTGTGGTAAAATGAAATTTTGAGGGAAAACTTTCTTAAGGGGGGGGGGGAGGGATTGTAACGACACAAAAATTCATTAATGAAAAATACTCTTGATCTAATTAATCTACTTTTTATGGTCATATAAATTGTGAAATTCATTGGTTTTTTGTTTCTTAATTTTAAAATATCTTTATGAATTGTAAAATTTTCTAATATTGTCGATGAATATTGATCACATGATTAGTATAAATATAGGGCTTCAACAAATCCAATTTACCCATACAAAGGAAGCAAAGGCCTCATCCAGTAGACTTTCCCCATACGAAGCCCATTTTTCAGAGCTTGGAAAGGAGGTGGTATCATTGGGCTTCACTTTTGACCAATCCCAAGCAATGTTTGAACACGTTAAGCTTGAGTAGAACCGACTATGTGTGAAGTGGAAGTTAATAGAGATTACCACCTGAGCATTGTTATCCGAGCCACCCCAAGAGTCTGTCACCATCGCACACCATACACTTATGGCATATGTGGGTGTTATAAGAGGTTATGTAACACGACCCTAGCACTTTGACAATGTACATTATTTTTGTATAAAATATGTGCATTTATTTTATTATTGTTACATTTTAAATATTTTTTAAAGCACAAATAGTATTTTTTTTTGTTAATAATCAACTAAGAAATATATTTTGATGAATTAATGGATTTTTTAGTGAAATAAAATTTAAAAAAAATAATATTATTATTATTAAATTAAATTTTATTAAATATATATTAATTTATATTTTTATGAATGCAATTGGAATTTTTATTATAGTCAAATCGTTTTTGTCAAAACCCATGAATTTTTGATAAATCTTGGTTTTTATTTTAAAATTAAAAATTCAAATATTTATAAAATTATTTATATAAAATTAAAGTTATTTTTTAATCATTATTTAAAAATTATACAATGGTGAATTTATCATAATTTTCTAAGACAATCGAATTTTTAGATAAAAATTAAATACCGTTTAAATATATATTGTGTTTTATGACATCATAGTGACCCAATAGTGATGAAATAAAATAAAATAAACATTAATTTCGTCCAATATATGTTTTAGTATTAAAATAATTTGATGTTATATATTTTTTGATATAGTTTAAAATTCTTTAGTGGACCCTCCAAGACTTATAAAACATTTTTTCTTTTTAAATTGTTTACCTTTTGAGTTAGACTCCCCTCCATATAAGAAACCCTATTATTTTAAGAATTTCAGCTAGTAACCACATTAAATACTTTTTTCCACTATCCTTTGGAAAACCCATCAGCAAAAACCATGGTCTGGTTTGTTCTTTTCATTAGTTTACTGTGTGGTGTCCCAAACCTAAATAATAAAGAATTTCCTTTCCATTCCTATATAAACCCACCCAAACTCCCACTTACTCTTAACTAAAATCCTTTGGAGTTTGACCATCACCTATACTCATCTCTATATAATCCTAAAATAGTTCCCCAAGATCCCAATAATCCTCCCTCAAGCCTCTCACATGGTTCTGGTATCACACTTCCATGTAAGGAATTTCTTCCTTTCTCATTTGGTCAAATTTTCTTTAAGTTGTTATGCCTTTTTTTCAATTAAAAATGTCAGGGAATGATTAAGAACCTCCCAAATACATACCTATTTATGTTTGGATGATGGGATACCCCTTTCACTCTCATTAATTCCTCCCATGTACACCCATTATGATGCCAAAATTCCTTGATGGATTTCTCTCTTGCCTTTTACATCCAAGTAAATATTTTGTATTATGCATCTAAATTCAATTACATTTGTTGGGACATGAGTCTAAATGAACCACTTACTGTCCATTTCATGTAAATATTATGAGACAACATTTTCTCTCTCATCAACCATTTTCATGAATCCTTATGTCACGCTGTTATGCTGCTGAAATTGCACCGCATTTTTCCATGCCAAGATCATTGTGTAGTGAATACCATACCCATGTCTCCATCAAGTGTATTAACCATTATGCACATATACATATTTAATAGTAGTATAATGTTATTATTACACATTACTTTAATAATGGAATAACCTATGATGTTGACTGATTCCATGTTATATGATATATGTGGCACACTTATGCATGAAATGAAATGTTTAGGAAGTGTACTCCATGATAGAACTTTATGCATTGGGTAAATTATAGTGTCATGATACGTTATGCGAAATGAGTGTCAAATCATTATAATTAATATACTATGATGGTTTAATCATGCTTCATGTTCAATGAGGGTTTACTCATTCTTCATGTGCAATGAGCCTTGGCTCATGCAAATTCCATATTAAGTGGTGTTGCCACATTTCCATGTTATGATTATCATGCTTTATCATGCCTTTATGTTATTGTTTCTATTGTGATCCAGTTATGTGCCTATATTATAAAATTTAATGTATTCATCATGTTATTTGATGTTTAATCCCTTACTAGGATTTAAAGATCACCATTTTCTTATGCATGTCTTAGGTTATCCCATGAAATGCTAATTCTGAGGGAATGTTGACGTCATGTAAAGGAAGTTCTCAATAAAGTTATTGTATTTCATGATTTAAGTTATTATGTAATGATCCTAATACCCAACGATAGTAGACCTCTTGACCTTCCATGTTGTATCAAGTGAAGAGTTTATGTAATAAATCTTGTTTCAGTGCATAATAAAGAGAAGGGTTGTCATATCAAAGAAACCCCAACATCAACATGGTGGAAATCAGGGTTTGACATGTCCCATTCCATGTAAAACAATAGAACATGTAATAAAAAAATATTAAAAATTCATAAATAATTAAATTCTAAGGTTATAATTGTCTTGAACCACAAAATCTCCATGCACATTAGATAATGTTTATAGTGGGTGGAGAAACACAATATAGATAGGTTAAGGAACAGGTAAAGAGATAAATGATAGGAAATATTGGAGTTTACCATTAATAATGATTTAAATATGAGGATAAAAGGTCACAAATTGAATTTAATAGATAATTTAATCTCCCCCAGACTCCAAGAGGCTTAGCAAAATGAAGGGGAGATGAGAGGAGGATATGAGGGTTAAAAACTGAGAAGTGTTTTGAGGTAATTTAATCTTTAAATGAAATATAATTCAATCCCATAATTTTAGAAACATTGTGATAACTGTGTAGGATCTATTGACTCACCCCTCACACCCCTCATGGTTTTAGATCAAAGATTCACCTAACCATGTTCCAACCATACAGATCAAATCGACACCCAAACCGATCCACATGGTCTACCTGGTGACTGCACATAGTTTGATAAACCATGAAAAAACCATGAAAAATAAAATTTTCGAACCTACAACATGGGTTTCATGGTTTCCTCACGGTTCACTAAAACTATTTGAAACTAGTAAAACACCCATAAGCATCAAATAATTTATGAAAAACAAAAAAACACTAAAATGTCCAAGAAACCTGAAAATTAAATGAATATAATAAACCATCGTAACACTGCGGATTACATAGATTATATTACATAGTATAATTCATAGGATGGTTTTTTCATTGTGTTATTAACTCTATCATCTATGGGTTCTTTGGCGTATTTGTAGAAATTGATCTAAGTATTTACTTAGGCTCATCTAATTCCACTGAGAAATAAACCTAGAGAGTCACATGATATATATATATATAATCAAATAAAATTATATTAAATTTTGTATTAATATTTAATATTATTCAAGGATTTTGGAATAATAATTATTTAATTATTATTGGTCCTATAAATAAAATTACCAGAAATTTGAGTTTAGAATATGTGAGTTGGATTTTATCTATTGTTAATTTTGCACAAAGAATAAATAAATATTTTCTATTTCTCAGCTTAGAGAATAGAATAATATAAATATTTATTTTTATATGTGGCTACGAAAATAAATATCTATTTATCAGTTTATTGAATATAAATATTATTTATTTATTAATTTATTAATATTTATTTGATTAAATATTTTATTATTTGAAGGTTTGATAAATTCTAGAGTGGTTTCACAAGTCGACTTAAGGACACAATAGAAATGATATATTTTATTTAAGATCATTTAAATAAATATTGATTTATGTATTTGAAAAATGTTATATAAATATCAAATGTTAGGGGATATAATATTAACAATATTATTATTATTAGAAATAGTTAATTACTTAGAAGGAATATTTTGTAAAGGTCTATTTTGAAATTCTTGAATATTAACACTAACTATAAACTACAACATATTTTAATTCCCTGCCCTAGAGTGATGTTGTGAAAAATGAAGAAACTATGAAGAATTTATCTAAAGTCCTATAGAGAAAATTCCCCAACCCTCTTAAAGAAATAGAATTGGAGAACCCCATATAGTAGTTAATGATGAATGATGTGAAGATCTAGGTTTATCCACGCTATCACCCCAAATAATATGAAATTTTTTCATAAATTCATGGATCATGTAAAAATAAAAATAGAGGATTAATTTCTTTTAATCTCAACTACATTAAAAATTAAAACATAGGAAAATAAAAATATGTATTGTGAATAATTATCTCATTCAATGCAATTATTAATTTAATTTATTTATAAATTAAATTTAAATGATCCCATATAAGAGATCATGGTAATATGTTCACAATGTTCCATAGAATAATCTATAGAAATAAAAAACAAAATTAGTCATACATCCACTATTTTTTCTATACCATTAAACCTTAACTAACATTTTTATGAGTGTCTATGATATACCTATTTGGGATGTGATAAAGACCCCAAACACATTGTCTTAGATTTTGGTTTTCTACATTAAAGTTCCCCAAGACATAAACATAAATTATTTCATGATTTATAACCTAGATTACCAATAATATAGTCTAATGTTAAAGAGTATTAGTGCCTCTGAAACATTAGAAACATTATTTCTTCATCATAAACATAAAAACAACATATTTATTTTAAAAGTAAAAATTTTGTACTAAACTACCATAGATCTTCGAAAACAATGTAGTATTTCCTAGGGAAAATAAATGTTAGGACACCCATCCACCAATGATATGCATGTTGTGATGAATATGAGAGAATGGAGATAATTAAACCAAAATCCCACCTTCAATAGGTGATGGGTTTTTATGAAGAACCAATTGTATTTCATATAAACAAATAGGAGGAATTACTCTATAATAAGAACATTACAGAAGCGATATAATATAAAAACACCATACAAATCCTACTAAATATAAATAAAAAACTATAGCACATGAATTTAATGTCATGTAAACCAAAAACACTAGAAGGTAAACTAAGAGTATAGAAAGAAAATCCTAGACAGTGGACTCGTCGACCAAGTATATCTTGAAAAACTACACGAGCTAGTAACATCTAGCCCAATTGGTAACCAGATCATGTGGTTCAAAAAAATAGATTGTATATATATAGTGTTAACAGAACATGTATACTAAGAAAGATCCTTCACAAATCCCCTAGTTAAAAAGATTTCAAATCATAATAAATCTTAGTATTCCACAAGAGAAACCAACTCATCACCTAAGTATGTATGAAAAGTTCCCAACATCACCATGGATATCTCATGGATTTTCATAAAAAATTAATAATATATTATCTAAAAATAAATAATAAGGTAACCCATTACTACTTCCTCACTGTATACCCCTCTACACCAATTTTGAGAATCCTCATCTATCTCTCTCCAAAAGATGAAAGCCTGAAGACACTAGGGAAAATGTATCATATCATGCATCCAAGGAATAAAAATATCATATCATCACATACCATAAACCAAATTCATCATATCATCTCATCAACCCATGATACATCTTCAGATAGTAACCGAGTATTTTTTTGGGATACACCACATCCATCATGTCATGTATTGTACATGAAACCATCATATCCCTTACAAAACATACCGATAATATTTTATAGGATACTATATCTATAAATACACATGTTTGAAATGACCAAAATCCATTAAAACCCTCTACTCAAATATATGGTTAAGGTTACCACTATGAACACCGACACATATTACTACCAGCAGAAGAGAGTGGGGAATGTGGGGGACGTTAACCATCCATTCCTTAGAAAATCAGATATTGGGAAAACACCCTCCCAGAATCCATAGAGTGTTAGTAACCCAGAAGATATGACTGGCTTAAATTATGAGAACAAAAAACATACAAGATATATATATATATATATATCACAACTACACTATGAATATCGACCTAGTATTAGGCACAAAAATAGCTATCATCACTCAGACACTCGACTAACACAACTATGGACAAGATATCCTACAAGCATAGAACAATTATAGTAGACATTCATTTAAATATTTATTAACATTAAACATATAACAATGCATTATTTTTTGGTTAACCCTTAATCATAATATTAATAATATCATCAACTGATTCGCATTCCCTCTTGGTGAAAATAAATAAACCCAACAATTTCCCATGATTATCATCATTAGAATTCCAAAAAAAAACAAACCTATTGGTTTAATTTTTCTATTCTTTACCATTACATAATTCAAATAACTATTGGAATCATTGTAAGATATGATAAAAAATATTCATAAACCTACACAACCATATTCCTCAAGCAGTAGAAAAAGGAATCAATAACCATGAAATTCGACCATTCATCCATTAAAGTAGAAAAATAATCAAATAATAATCCCAGCTTTCTTTAGAATAATAGGCATGTACAGATTTGTCATAATTTATTTGTCCTAGATCCATCCCTAACACCACCATTCATATCACCATGAATATATCCCATCATAATAAGAACCTATTATACAAAAAAAACCTGGGACTACCCTCCCCTTTCTCATTAGACAATCAAAAATCACTAGATCAAAACACAACGCATCACAAGTATCACATTTAGTTCAATCAAAAAGGTTGTAAGAAAACAAAAAATATTAAACCATGAATATAATCCGTAAAATAAAAGAATTTAAACTTTAAAATAAAATGGGCTCACTTGTTCCTAGAATTTTATCTTTATCAAATAACGAATTTTTTATCATCTTGAATTAACTGATTCATTTATCAAAGGTTACAACCATGGGTAACCTATGGCATATTCTATAAGAAGATAGTAATTATATAAAAATAATTTTAATAATAAAATTTACTTTCATCAAACATTACGTAATAAGAATAACATTTAAACTGGCATTGAGAATCAATTTTATTTCCATCAAATCATGAGGAAAAACAATTTCTTTGAAAAAACATTAATTTTTTATTTATCTAATAATAATTTCCATATTTTTATTCTTTATCCAATTTCAAAATATCAAACATTTTAATCCATAGTATATAAAAACATTAAAAATGTAGCATATAAAAAAGATAACACACTATATATAAAAACAAAAGGAAAACTATTAACATAGTGGAACAAATATTGTAACGACCCAAAGTTTTATCAATGGAAATTACCTTATTATAGTTATTTATTATAGTATAATCACATGAGATTACTTTTATAACACAATGCAAACTTTATAAGTGAAGAAGAACTGAAATATAATGTATATTTAGAATATAAGGCACTTATTTCAATAGTAACCTAACAATTGGAATACTAATGTGACCCTTATAAATAATGAACCAACCAATGAAATAGTAACCTATACAATGTAAGTATAAATAACATTTAACTTTTTATTTGTGACAATATTATATCATAGTATAAGTAAATAAATATTTTTTTAAAAAAAATTAATAAGTTGTTGGTATTTTTATAAGTCAAGAATTTTTATTTACAATTTTATGAAAAATCTAATAATTTAAATGAAAATTTATTTTCCATAAATGTATTAATAAATTGATATTTTGATTTTAAGATAATTTTAGATGACCTTATGTAATTTTTTAATGTGTTAGAAAATTGTTTGGAATTTAAAATTTTTATTTTTCATTTAAATTTTTATTTTATTTAAATATAAAATCAATCAAATATAAAAACTTATTTTTGAAAAAAGGAGTTCATTTTTTGAGTCTACACATCGAAAAATGTGTATGGTGATTTTTTTGGCAATTTCTGTAGTACTTCAATTTTTGGGTGAATAGTAAAAATATAGTTTTCACATAAGCAGTATATGTTTAATTTAATCATTCATGATCTAATGATGACATAAGAATTCTAGAACATTAATTTAGGCCAGTTTCTACTTAATTTAATACATGGTTCCTTAAAAAACAATAAACTCAATTTCTAAACCTGAAAAGAACTTTCCAAAAGGTAATGTCAAAAAGTGATTCTTACAAATCATTTTCTCTTTCATTTCACATTCCTATAAAAAATTAATGAATTATAATTATAAGTATTATTTTAAGTCTAAAAAAATTATCTTATATCAATATATGATTTATTTTTTAAAAAACTACTATTACAAGGCTAACTTTTGATATATTATTTTATTTAATATTTTATTCTAAAATCACCCCTACTCATGTATGAACATCCCCTCTCCATACCATTTGAAAATGACTCATATCATCCTCTAATAGTCCTAATATCTTCTTAAATTCTCCCATTAATTTTACTTTAATAAATAGGGACGTTTTGGAGCCTTCCAACACCAATCAGCAAGGTAGATATAATTTCGAAAAAGAGAAGCTACACTGAGGAGAGAGTAAGACTCTATTAAATATTCTCTCTTTTCCTCCAATTTTTTTATCTTATGATATCCCTTTCAAAAAAATATTCTAAAAAAATTATTATACAGTATGTTAACATTATATTAATTATGTTAACCTAATTTAATTATCATATTAATGATAAATATAAATGTCATATCTCTCTTTCCTGCACTATCGATAATGTCCCATTAAAGGTCGATTAACAATCTATGGAAACGTTGCCTGTATAATTATTATAAAAACCTTCATGTGTGGAAAATATAGGTTATATAAAATATATAAATAAAAATTACATTTATTCTATGCTTCTGAAATGAATTATATTAATATATAAATTACTTTTACTAAAAAGTGAAATTGTCTCAAGATGTGAAATTGTTAAGTAAAATATCATATCAAAACACATCAATTTCATCAACAAAAAATATGAAATAAAATCCAATGAATATAATTTATAATTATTTTTATAAAATTGATATAATTTAATTTTATATAATTGTTTTAGAAAACATAAATTTTTTATTCACGGGAAATAGAAGAGATGCAATTAATCAGAAATTAAGGTATGGGATCCTCTCCATTTTACACTTAATCATGATTGTCCTCTATGCTATACCTTTTATGAGAAATCAAAATTGATGATGTAAGATTTATCACCTCCCCCATACATTCCTAAAGATTTATAAGTAATGAGAAACCAATTTACTCTCTAATATATCCATTTAAGGTACACCTAATACCATGATGATAATCCTTAATGAATTCTACTGGAACCTCATTTATTCCTTCACATTGCTCTAGCCTTATTTTTACCCAATTGAAGTTTTCTTTTTCATTTTATATAAAACTTTTACATGATTTATATATGATACAAAACCCTGTTCCATTTTCCATAAATCGTTCTCTTTTAGGGATATGCATGCTTTTAAGTGAATCCCTCCTCGATACTTCCCAATAAGAAAACTTGTTTTATATGAACATCCCAAAATTTTACCCAATTTGAAGTGCACTATATCATATATTTTAATCCAAAATTGTCTTTCTAAAATCATTATTTTTATTATTGAATCCTACTTGGTCACTTCTGGTTTTATATAAAAGGGTTTTCTATTTTCCATTTTGAAAGCTCTATAGTAACTTCCTTAAAACCGCACGAAAATGTTTTGAATGATAAAATTTATCAAATACATTCATTAAACGTTTACACATCTATTTGAAATCACTTAACATGATATATGCCTATATTTACTTATTAACATCCAAGTATGTTATAATTCCTTTCATTCATGGACACTTTAACGATACTCCCATTGGTTATGCTTTATGTCATAATGGTGGTACCCAATTTTTTCCATTGGTAACCCTTATGTTTATGTAAGATTGATTATGTGTGATTCTTTATTTGGAAATCATGTTAATGAAAAGTAATATGGGTTCTCCTAGATAGAAGTCCAATGCATTGGGTAATGTTAAGTCACATGAGATTTTAGGTGTAATAGTATTGGCGGTTAGCCTTGTCTTGTGTTGCTATGGGAAATGAGATTGGTGGATAGCATTGACCCGTACTACTCTGGGAAACGAGATTGGTGGTTAGACGTGACTCCTACTAAAGACTTGTATTATATTTCATCCATATACCTATGATTCGATGTTTAAATGAATCTATGTTTATATGTTATGATTTCATATGTTCCATGATTTTGGTATCATTATGTCATTCCTCCTAACTCATGTGCTTAAGCTTTATTCTTATTTTCTTTCCCTTACTGGGTTTTTAGCTCATACCTTTGTTCTTGACTTCCTGAGGGTACCCTATGAAGGTGTAAGGTATCAATAGAAATTAGAAGCTCTTTATGAATATTAAATAAATAAATGTTTTATCCCCAATATTCATGTTTTATGTACCTAGTATTCAAGGATTATAGAATACACGATCCATGGCTTGTACAAAGATTTATATATTTTTTTAAAATCATGTACAGTAATATGAATAAGAATAGGGTTTCTATAATTGGTATCAGAGAATGGTCTAGTTATTTTTTGATATTAGTAATAGAGAACCTTAGTGAGAATCTCAAATATGAGACTACATATAAGAAAAAATCCCTAAATTTTGGTGGGTTTTGATTAAGTGGTTTATCAAGAAAATACATCAATGTCTGGATACGAGTAGGAAGAGGATGATCTGGAATAGATGTATCTAGGGGTAAAACATGAAAACACCACTTTTTTATTGACCTGTATGGGAACTGGTGCATGAAAATGGGCTTTGCTGCAGTCTTGGTTACGAAACTCCTAGGGGATATGCTTTGTTGAATTCATGAGCTTAGTATAAAACATTATTATGGGAAAAACCATAAGAAATTAAGGTAAGAAAATGATAAAGGATTTCCTAGATTTAAACCTATGGAATCCCATGTTTGGATATACTTATCCATTACAAGTTTATCCTCTTAAGTTCAATGTTTCCTTTTAATGATCACTATATATGTATTCAATGAATCTAATTGTACGTTATTTGTCTTAGTTAATGGAGGGAAATAGAAGAACATGTTCCAATTAAAAATGTGATTGGCAATGTAAAGATTTCCTTAATGATATGCTTAATATGACAGGAATGGGTGCTCAAAACATCATGATAGTACTTTCTTAGTTGACTCAAGTTGTGAATAAAAACTTGAATAATTTAGAATTCCCTCCTCCTCCAAATAAATAGAAAGTTTCCCTACAATCATTCAAGAGACAGAGGCCTCCAATTTTAGCGGATCTTCTGATCCCCTCCTCAAGGAACAATGGATTAACTACATTAAAAAGATATTCTCCATCCTCTAATGATCAGAAGAATAGAAAGTTGTACTAGTGGTATATAGTTTTGATGGAGAAGATTATGAGTGGTGGAAACATATCAAGAATACAGATCCCAATAAAAAATTGATTCTATGTATTAGGATGAGTTCAAGAGGATATATTTCAATAAATATTTTCCCCAAACCCTCTATATCAAAATGGAAAGAGAGTTCCCTCGATTCAAGAAAAAGCAGGATGATTCCATTGGGGAATTTGAAGAAAACATTACAAGGCATGCAAGGGACACCTCTGACCTTGTCATGAACACCTAAATCAAGGTGGATCATTTCATTAGTGGACGAAAGCCATGTCTAAAAAAGGAATTGGTGATTTGAGACATCAACAGTAATTAAGAGAATGCCCGTTTTCCCTCAAGGATGAAATAAATATTGGAAACTATAAGTCGTCTCTTGGGCATGATGATAAGAATCGGAAAATGGAGAACAACATGGGTGGTTTAGCAAAAAAAAATCCCATGATGGAATGAAACTCAAATATCCCACATGTAAAATTTGAAGGAAGAAGCACCCTGAGAACTATCTAAATTTTACAATGAATCCCTTCAAATGTGGAAAACTAGGACATCATACTATGAAATGCCATAGGGATATTAAAACCCCACTAATCTGAGAGAAGAAATCAAGGTTCAAATCAATGCTCATCCAGTGGTGTAGTGATACAACTACAGGGAGCATGTGAATTATGGAAAAAAATTCCCTATTCTGTGGGTTGTCTGAGGAAATAAAAAACAACCTCCAAGGAAACAAGGAAGGGCTTATGCCATCACTACTAATGAGGTAGATCTGGAAAATGATGTGGTGCAAAGTACGCTAGTTATTCATTCAAGAATAGTGAACATACTATTTGATTCTAGTTCTATGGATTCTTTCATATACTGAAATTTTAGTAGAACTAATCAAACACCACCTCAAAATTTGGAGGAAAAGTTATCAATGAGAATAGAGAATGGGAAAATTATTGTATCCATGGTATAAAACTCCTCCTATGTTAATTTTTGTAGACTCAACCTCGCATAAAATCATATAATACATACATTAGTGGAGTTTGATGGTATATTGGGAATGGATTGACTATCCTTATACAATGCCAACATCAGCTGTCAGGAATGGGAGATCACTCTTCACATCCCAAAGCATCTTGCAATTCGTTACAACTATTAGGAGGAAGATGAATCTCTTTTAGAATCAGTGTCTTATGTGTGGATATTGGTTCCTTATAAGCAAGCATTTCTAGCACAAATTATGGAGAAAATGGTTAGAATATTCCTCGAATACATGCCCATTATGAGGGATTACACTGATGTATTCCATGAAGAATTGTCTGGTCTTCCTCCTGACTAAGAGGTTGAGTTCTCAATTTAACATATTCATGGATCTCTACCTATATCAATGAAAACCAACATAATGGCCATTGTAGAGATGGAGGAGGTGAAGAAGAAATTGCAGGAGAATCTAGAGAAGTGTTTTATACACCTAAGTGCTTTACTTGGGGTGTTCTAGTCCTCTTCATCCAGAAGAAGGATTGATCAATACGCCTCTCCATTGATTTTCATGAGCTCAATAAATTGATGATAGAGAACAATTATCCCCTTCCACGGATAAATTACTTGTTCAATCACCTTTGTGGGGCCAGTTATTTCTCTAAGCTAGACATTTGGTCATATTATCCCCAATTAAAGATGGGGAAGGAATATATTCCAAATATTTCCTTTAGAATGAGGTATTGTCACTGTGAATTCATAATGATTCCATTCCTTCTCACTAATGCTCCAGAAATTTTCAATGATTTATAGAATAGAGTATTTTTAGATTATGTCGATAAATTTCTTGTGGTCTTTATTGATGATATTCTAATATACTCCAAGAGCTAAGCGAAACATGTGGAGAATTTTAATAATGTGTTAAACACGTTGTGAAGTGATAATTTGTATGAAAATTACTGTAAATGTGAGTATTGAATGGAGGATGAATCATTCTTGGGGAATGTAATCACCAGTGAAGGGATATCTGTGGAACCTTCCATGATAAAGACAATAGAAGAGTGTCCCAATACGACATCAATAATAATGATCCACAGCCTTTTGGGTATAGAAGGGTATTATTGATGATTTTTGAAGATCATTTCATGATTTTCAAAACCAAATACCAAGCTGACATTGAAAGGTAGTAATGTGTTTTTAGATGTAGGAATGTGAAGTCTATTTCAATGTTTTTAAAAATAGACTTATCACTGCACCAGTACTCACGCCCTCAACAAGTGGATAACTCTTTATAGTTTATACTGATTCTTCAAAGAATGTATTAGGTTGTGTGCTGATTACAAATGATAAAGAGATAGACTAAACCTCAGTAAATCTAAAAATCCCTGATCAATACTATCCCACGCATGATCTGGAGTTGGCGGCTATGATCTTTGCATTGAAAATATGGAGGAATTATCTATATGGGGATAAGTGTGAGATATGTACTAACTGCAAGAGTCTTAAATATATATTCTCACAAAAAGAGATAAATATGTGCCAGCATATATGGATATAGCTCATCAAGGATTATTACTGCTCAATCCACTACCATCCTATTAAGTTAAACACGGTGGTAGATGTTCAATGTAGAAAGGATCCAGCATCATTATCAATAATAAGAATTAAAAAAGATCTGATCATCACGTATTTGAAGTTCATGGACATGGGAATCATTAAGGGAGGAACATCATCTATCCTTTCTCAAATGTTTGCTCAACCATTCCTCATGGAGTGAATAAAGGATGCTCAAAGAAAAGATGTTGAAATTATGAAAAGTGTGGAATCTGTTAGCAATGAGAAATCCTCAGAGTTCATGGTTGACAAGGATGGAGTCTTATGATTTGGTACACAATTATGTGTACCATATGATCCAAAGATAAAGATGGAGCTTCTGAATGATGCACATATCTCAAGCTTCTCTATCCACCTATGGAGTACAAAGATGTATCAAGATCTCCGAGTTAACTTTTGGACGAACAATATGAAAAGATATATTACTAAATATACATCAATGTGCCTGGTATGTTAGAAAGTTAAGGATGAGTGGAAAAAGTCTAAGGGGATGAAGAAACCACTCACCATACCAACACAGATGTTGGAGAACGTCACCATGGACTTTGTCACTAAACATCAAAGGAAATCCATAGGAAACAATGATATATGGGTCACTGTGGATCGTCTTACAAAGGAAAAACACTTTATTTCAATTATAGAGGACTTATAATTGGATAAAAATGCGTGGATTTACATCAAAGAAGATTTAAGGCTACATGGAGTACTAATATCTATAGTATCTGGTCGGTATCCTAGATTCACCTTGATGTTCTAGAAACGACTCCAACATACTATAAGAACTAAACTAAACATTTGTAAGGCCTATAATTCTCAAAATGAATACCAATCTGGGAGAAATATTTAAGAACTATAATAAATGTTGATAGAATGTTATATGGACTTCAAGTTAGGATGGGAACAACATCTTCCACCTGTTGAATTCACCTACAACAACAGTTTCCACTCGAGCATCTGAATGGCACCATATGAATCCATTTATGGGAAAAGGATCAGAACACCTGTGTGTTGGCATAAAGTAGGCGAGAATAATTTTCTAGGACCTAATATGGTCGATGAAATGCTGGAGAAGGTGAAAAGCATTTAATAGAATATCAAAGCTGCCCAATGTCGACATAAGATTTATGCAGACAATTGTTGAGGAGACCTTGATTTCAATGATGGAGACAAGGTATTTATCCATGTATCTCCATGGAATAAGGCCATGAGGTTTAGAAAGAAAGGTAAGTTATGTCCCGAGTACATTGGACCCTTCCAGATCCTTGATCGATTTAGAGTTGTGGCCTATAGACTGGCACTTCCACCTACCATGTCAAAAGTACATGATGTATTTCATGTATCCCTCTTATTGAAGTACATACCAGACCCTTTACATGTACTATCTTCAGAGGTGGTACATTTGAATGAAGATAATTATTATGAGGAGAAACCAGTGAAGATATTGGATCATAGATATAATATTCTACATAACAATACTTCTCACTTGGTTTGATGTGATGGAGGAATCATATGTATGAAGAGGCAACATAGGAACTGGGGCAGTAAATAAAGGAAAAAAATATGCCCCTGTATATGGCTGAGAATGTAAAACAAATTTTTTTGGGTGAAATCTCTTATGGCTGGAAGAATGTAATGACCACATGTTTTATCAATTAGAATACCCCTTTTATATTTATTTCTTATGTTATAATCTCATAGGATTACTTTTAGAACAAAATACAAACTTCATAAGTGAAGAATAAATTAAATAAAAGGTATCTTTAGAAGTTAAGGAATTTATAACAATAGTAACTTGACCTTTGGAAAAGTAATATGACCATTATAAATAGTAAACAAGCCAATGTAATAGTAACCTCTCCAATATAAGTTTAAATTATGTATATCTTTTTATAAGTGACAATATTATATCATAGTTTAAGTAAATAAATAATTTAAAAATATATATAAAGTGTTTGTATTTATATAATTCATGAATAAGTAATTACAATATTAGGAATAATTTAATTATTTAAATGAAAATTTAGTTTCATGAAATGTATTCATAAATTAACATTTTGATCCTAAGATAATTTTATGTGACATTTAGTATGTTTTAGAAGTGTTAGAATATCATTGTTAAATTTTAACTTTCAAATTTTCAATTAAATTGTGATTTTTATAAAATATTAATTCAATCATACATTGAAAATTATTATCTAAATTTGAGTTTATTTTTGGATCTAAACATCAATAAATAATTATGGTGAAATTTTGGGAATTCTTTTAAATACATCAATTATTGGGTGAATAATAAAAATACAATATTTCACATAATTAGTATATATTTGTTTTATAAAATGTTGGGGTTGAAGCCTTATTTGTTATTAAATCATAGAAAATACCTCTTTTAACTGTGTAGAGGGAGACCCATTACATAGCCTGAAGGCCTAGTGCACATTTAGCCCATTGTAGGGCCCACAAACCCAAATTTATTTCCCAAAGACCATTTTGTGAATAATACTACTACAGTACCCACTTACAATAGTACCACATTGTACCCTGCCACCGCTACAGAACCTTGTCGCCGCTACAGTGATCAGTATATCTTAAATTGTATAATTCATGATATAATGATGAAAAAAAAACATTATATACTTTTATGTTCATCCATATTCTCTTTAATTTCCTAAATGGTTCCTAAAATACAATAAACTCAATTTTCAATCCTAAAATTTTTCCCCAAAACTAAAGTCAAAAATAAATTCCTTTATAATCATTTTATCTTTCTTTTCACATTCATTTTAATAAAATAATAATTTCGAATAATAAATATGACTTAATGTCTAGAATGAATTATATTATATTAATAAAAGATTTATGTTTAAAAAAAACTATTACAAGTATAACATTGTATATATTATTTTATTTAATATTTTATTCTAAAATCACCACCTCCTCATGTATATATAACCCCTCTCCCTCCCCATGGGAAAACACTCCTATCGTCCTTCAATAGTCCTAATATATACCTGAATTATCCTTATCCATCCTATTAGAATACATAGGGACAGTCTGGATCCCACCAACTTTAATCACCAAGGGAGTTATAGTTTCACACAAGAGAAGATACACTGATGAGAGAGAATGACTCTATTAAATCTCCCCTCTTTTCTTTATATTTTTTTTTCCAATTACGCTATAATTTTAAAAAAAATGATATTTTTCTATAATGTAATTTCACATTATATTAATGTTTTTAACCTAATGTATAATTATATTAATGTTAAATATAAATGCATAATTGCTTTTCCCATACTATTGACAACGTCCCGTTAAAGGTTGATGAACCATCTATGGTAACATTTACAATATAATTATTATAAACCAAACTATGTATGGAAAATAGAAATTATATAAAATATAATAATATAAAATTAAATCTCTTATATGCTTCTAAAACTAATTAATCTAGTTTATATATTACTATTAATAAAAAGTGAAATCGTCGAAAGGCGAGAAATGTTTAAGTAAAATATGATATCAAAACACTTTTATTTCATCAACGAAAGTTATGAAATAAAATCCAATGAATATAATTGATACATATTTTTATATAATGAAAATAATTCACTTTAATATAATTTTTTAAATAAACATAAATATATTATTCATGGGGAACATAAGAGATGAAATTAAGTGGAAATTAAGGTAAGGGATCCTCTCCATTTCATAATTAACCAATATTGTCCTCTATGCTATGCATTTTATGAGTAATCCCTAATTATGCGGTATGATTTTACACCTCCCCCTTACTGCCCTTTTAATTTATAAGTGATGATAAACCCCTTTTCTCTCTCATCATCCTTTTTTAGGTACACCTGATACCATGCTGATAATCTGTAATGAATTCTACCAGAACCTCCTTTATTCCTTTGTGTTGCTCTGTCCTTATTTTTACGCAAATGAACCCGTCTTTTCCTTTTTTGTAAATCTTTTACATAATTTCTATATGCTCTATACTCATGTTACATGATCCGTCCCTAATTATCTTTTGGGGATATGCATGATTTTAAGTGAATCTCACCTCGATACTTCCCAATATCAAAACTAATTTTAAGGGAACTTCCAATATTTTTACACAATTTCAAGTTCACTCTATCCTCTATTTTAATCAACCATTGTATTTATAAAATCATACTTTTTAATATGATATCCTTATAGGTTCACTTATGGTTTTATATAAATGGTTTTTCAATTATATATTTTGAAATCTCTATAATATATTCATTAAAACCACACAAAAATGATTAAATGATAAAATTTCTAAAATATATTTCATACATGTTTTCACCTATATTTGAAATCTGTTACCATGATATATTCCTATTTTTTCTTATGAACATCCATGTATGTTCTAATTTTATTCTTTCATGGACACCTTCATGATACGCCCATTGGTTTTGTAATATGTCATGATTTTGGTACCCAATTCTTTCTATGGGTATCCCTTATGTTTATGTAATATTGATTATGTATTATTAATTTTACGGAAACCAATTTAAAGAAAAGTAAGATGGGTGGGACCAGACACCATTCCAATGCATTGGATAAAGTAATGAATCGTGATATGCTATGTGCAATGGTCTTCGCGATTAGCCTCGGCTTGTGCTTCTATAGGAATTGGGATTGGAAGTGAGCCTTAACCCATACTACTATGCAAAATGGGCTTGGTAGTTATCCTTAACTCATACTAAAGACATATATTTTGTTTCTTTCACATTTATATTATTCCATGGTTATATGATCCCAGGTTTATATGTTATGATTTATTATGTTCCATGCCTTTGGTATCATTATGTCATGCCTCAAAACTCATGTGCTTAAGCTTTATTCTTATGTTATTCCCTTACTGGGATTTTTAGCTTATCCCTCTATTCATGTGTTCCCCAGGGTACCCAAAGCAGATGTAAGGTCTCAAAGGAAGTTAGGAGATATATATGGACCTTAAATCAAGAATTGTTTTTTATCCCCTAGTTTCATGTTTTTTTTACCTAGTCATCAAAGATGCTAGAAATCATGATCCTTAGATTTCACTCTGATGTATAATTATGATTAAAATCTTGTACTACTATATGTAAAAGGAAAGGGTTGCAATACATGTGATCAATAAAACTATAAACCATCTATTTATATTCATTCTAGTTTAATATTCATTAAAATTAATTTCACTATTACCAAAAGAGAAAATGTATGTTAACTATATGATTTATTATAAAAATATTCGGAGAAGAAATGAATACACTACCTCAATTTATAAGTCCAAAATTATTTTAAAAAAATGATTGATCGATGATTAGGAACCACCAAAATGAATACCATCAAATATAAGGAAGGTTCTCCCAAACCTAACATCTATAAGACACCAAAAAACAAGAGCATATTTTGTTCATATATCCAAGGGAATTATGATAATGGTCATTCTAAGTAAAATAAAAAATAATAGGGAAAGAATAAGAAGGAAAAATTAAATCCTTAAACCAAAAGTGTTCTATTATCCACAAACCAGGGGGTAGAAAACACACAGTGTAGATTAAAGACAACTGATAGACATAGAACCAACACTCAACCAGTGATAATATATGTTATTGGTGTGTCAAATCAATAAATCACTCAACCACTCCCTAGGTATACTATAATACCTATAATTAAATGGAACACAAAATAGAGGTTTGTGGATTTATTAACAGAGGAATGTAATGAATTAAAAATTAATTTAAAATACCCACACAATAACACATTTCCCACTTATGACTTGATTAATATATATGGAATAAGGTGTACTATTTATTAACTTCAATTAAATTCCATCCACTACGATGGTTTCCAACATTCCCATGCTAAGTTCTGGTGCTCTTGAAGACTACATCCCAAAACATAGTGAGCTAGGGGGGGGGGGGGTTTACCAAAACTATTGTTTTTTCCCTCACAATGACTTCTTAAATGTTTTGAAAAGCCATTCAAGGCTGGTTGTTTTGTAAAAGGGGAATGTTAGGGCGTCAAAAACATGCACCGATTTATGGTGTAATAGTTTTTGTGCAATAGAATCTTCAAATACATCTAAACTCTTTCAAATTCTTCCTCAAAAACGACAATCCTAAATAAAATTAAAAGGAAAGGTAGAAAAGTTAGTTACCATTACATTATATACCTCTAACAAAATTCTCATCCTCAACAATTAAAACTAAATTAGAGATATGGAAAGGGAAGGGGTCATCCATATAACCACCCAGTATGATACCTCTCAAGAATATGACCATGATATGAGAAAACCCACCTCACTTATTAAAACAAGGTAAAAAAAAACTCACAACACCAATTTTATTTAAAATATATCGTAAGATAGATATCTCTCAAAAAAGATAATTTCCATAAATAAGAAATTAATGAAGAGAAAACTATAATATAATCCTGAAAAAGTTCAATTAAAACATCAAACAATTGTTACAAAATAATAAATATGTATCCAAAAACATGGGGTACTGATCACGTACCTATTACTCTTCTTCAAAGGTTCTCTCCTACATACCATCATGCTAAAAAATTGGAAAAAAAAATAAGGTAAAAATAAACCTATGTAGAACCTTCTATAATGTTCCTAAATCTCCAAAGGTTGATCCTCAATGGAACCAACAACTTCAATTTCAATTTATCCCCAAATAATGATGTATGATTCATTATGAATATTGACATGAAGTTGAAACACATGTAATATATCATGTATCTAGTTCATCTTTTAGGGAAGTGTTATTTGATATATAATGACTCCAAAATGATCTGACACCTCTAAAAGAACAATATACTATAGAGAAGGATTACTCACATCAACAAACTATCACTTCCCATGATGAGGAGTCACCTTTAGAAACACATGTTATCCAACGTCAAACTCAACAGGTATCCCTCTATGGAAGACATATGACTTCAGATGATCTGATGATTCCTCTATCCTCTCATGTATTACTTCAATAATTACTGTAATGTTTTGGACAAGTTTCAGCTTGATAATCAATGAATCTTTGACCCATGTCTACCAATATAAAGGAAAAAAGTTCAAAAATATAACGATTCAAATGGTCCCAAACCAATGGTTTAGTGGTAACTATTTTTGTAAAAGAACGTCTATAATAGGTAGGTGCATCGTCCACAAACCACCCAAATCTATTACAAAAGTGTGAAATATGTCTGTAAGAGTATTTATTATCCACTATATCTGACCTTAAATTTACAGATGAGAATTCATTATAAGGACCAAATGAAAACTAAAATCATTCTAGAGACATCTCCACATCAAAGAGGTGAAATGATGATCATAAATATTTATGATCATCCTACAGACTCTATGGATCCTCACCAATTCCTCTAGATACGACCTAGATAAATCCTCTAATGATCCTAACACCTTGATCAATAGGAACTGGGAATACTTTTCTATGTGATCCCCTATCACCCTTATCACATAATAATCTCCCCGATCATGAAGAATTTTGTCGAAAATGTCCATAAATATATCCTCTAACTTCCACTGAGGAACATCTATTGGGTTGAGAATTCTGCTGAGAATAAACTTTCCATGCTTTACATTATGAAAGAACAAATATTGAGACCCAAAATCTAAAACTGAACAATTCAACCTATGCTACCAATATTGACCAGTTAGATAATGGTACATAATTGTTTCACCATGATGGACCACTGAGGTTGAATTTTGGAAACCAAAGAGAACCACATCATGAATCATCAATGGAAGAAAAATCCTCCCTTGGAATACAACCTAAACATATTCATCCTCATATTAAACAATAGGGCAATCACTACAAAAAAATTTGTATCACCATACCTCAATATTAGAATCCCTTAGTTTGTATTCTTCCACCCATTACACTAAATATAATTTCAGTTTTATATGAAAAAGGAATCCTCTTACACCAGCCTCTCCTATATCAAGATGCATTACGAAGAGTTCATCCATCAATCTATCAAAATATCCATATTCACACACAAAATCACCATGTGAATTCCTTCTTAGAGTATCACAAAGAATAGAACCCTTTCCCGAGGTATATATAATATCAATGTAATAACCATATAATAATTCTATAAATTACCATTATCAAAATTTTACATCATTCTATTAGAATACATACCTTAGGCTTTTTTAATTAGTGAAAACCCCAAAATTCTCACTAATTATGTAGTCTCACAAAAAAATAATAAAAATGAATGATTCTAAATTGATATAATGGGTGGAATAGATATATTCATGGGATGTAACTATTAGGAACCATAAGAAAAAAATTATATTCGTTAAATAAATAATCATCCTATGAAAATATGTGAAGTGTTATAAAAAACTCAAACTGGACCCCTTCCTCTGGAAATTAATGGACTGGATCACAGACCAACATCTCATTCAGGTACTTGAAATTGGTCTGATACTAATCAATTCACCTGAATGAATAATAATTTTTTTTCAAGGATATCAGAGTAGTCACATTTTGAGATATTTCACGTATGAACTGCTTATAATATCCCACAAGATCATTGAAACACTTCACCTCTAGGATAATATTAGGGGTGCCCATGAAATGATAGCTTCGTTTATCAATATATCCATAGTTACTCCACAATGGGATATGAAATTAACCAAGAATAAAAACCTTAATATCCTAGAAATCCCACTCAAACATCATCATGAACAACTTGTAATAATGATGAACTCCCAAAACATCCCATAGATGCTTTGCACACTCTTCCTTAGACACAGGGTATAAAAGGATATTATTTATGGAAACAACTATTAACCGATCTATGAAAAATATAAAAACTATGTTTATAAAACCCATGAAATATTTCAGATAATTTTACAAACCTAATTTCATTACAATGAATTCATAATTCCCATAAATTCATTAGAATGAACACTTCATTATACCCTCACCCATTACTCTCATCTAATCATATCCTAATCATAGAAAAATATTTGAGAACCAACTACCTCTATTAAGTAGATTGTATAAGCCATAAATATATGGATGATTATAGGATTTCTTTATTTTCACCACATTCAAGAAATGATAATCGATTCATGGGCATAGAATATGATTTCATTTATTCAAAAACTAAACCAAAATTCTTGGAAAACATATAATAACTATAAAGGATAATTGATTTGTAACTAAAAATATCACAATATCGATTTTTTCAACCTATTAGAAGATATAGAGACCCAAGACGCACAATACTTCAACTCTATCCCAAGTAATATCCCATATTGAGGGGTAACACCAATAAATTTCCAGAAAATCATTTGGGTACTCTTCCAAAAACATAGTAATCACCTTTTTATGTACCTCCTACAAACTCAGAATGAACTCAACCATCACGGAAGAAAAGGAAAAAAATATGATTCTAGCCCATCCAAGGGTATCACTATCCAAAGAACAATATAAAATCACTCTCAAAAAAATATAACACAATCAACCTTATAAATTTACCCATAATATTATATACCGAATAAAGCATGTCCATGATGAGGATTATGTCCTATGGTTTTATCTGCAACCATAGGAAGTCCACCCAATAGTGGTGCTACCCCATAACAAGATCATATTCTCAATATACATCATACAGTTAGGTTTGACCTCTGTTAAGCTCAGTTAATTCTAAGGGAACTAGAAGTCTCTCTATATCAAGTCCCAATAAAATTTCTAGCGAAAGAGATATGTATGAATACATAGCTCTTGCATCAAAAAAAGGATTAACCAATGTAAAAAATAAGAAAAGGATACCTCATAATCAATTTGGCTCGGCTAACACTTGAAACACTAGAGAATGTACATTACGATGACCTACTCCATGACATATCTATCCTTAGTGACACCACATCAAATGTTTCTCTCGACTCTATAAATTAGAAGAATCATGGGGATATCATCTTCTTGATCTATTCCACCTATACTAATCCAAATATGGATCCCCTTCCTACTTCTTCCTCTGTTAAAACTAACAAAACAATAAAAACTAAATAGAAAAACCTATTACATGATTCATACTCAGAATGTACGACAACTCAATTTACTGATAACCAAGACATAGATATGAAAAAAATAATATGATCTATTTTTATTGGACTAAGAGAGGCCATGCTTGGAGAAATTTGATGATGAGGTATATTACCTACACTTGGTTTTATAGAAACTCTTTCATCCTAGAAACTCGGAACCCCAAACCATATATTTAATGCATGGAGAATCTTAAAAACACCCATATAATGATGATTTTGTTCGTTCGATCATTTTCTCCAAAAACTTATTCCCCTCACTAGCATCTTGATATATGTCAACATAAAAAATAGGGTCACCTAGCATTGGGTATTTGTATGAATAACCTTCTTTAAGTGCCTCACCCATGCCTCCTCATTTGGAAACATGTCCAAGAATATTAGAGATGGGTCATGAAAAATACCATAAAATATCAACTGATAGAACTCCCATATTGAAGTGTAATAATCACTTAAAGGATTTCCACATTTATTTTTGAATAAATAAAATAAACATCAAACTAATACGATATATTATCCCTTAAATCTCTTAAATCCTTATGTTCTCCAAGGAACAAGAACAACCACTTCTTTTATGCTCCATGTTGCATGGTCACAACCAACTAAACCTTGTGTTACATCCATAAATGGATCAAATATAAGGCTATCTCCCCATATCCAAATCATTATTATATAATTAATTTTGAAATGGATCCCTTATCCTTCTTCATACTATATAATTAAAACTCTCATAGTGTATTCCTCTATGATTCATTACCATCGACCTAAACCCTATGATTATCTACTCAGACATCCTAAAAAATATTCAACATGAACCCAGTGAGGATGTAAAATTTTAGGTGTACCTATAAATGAAAAATATATTTAGGGACTCCTGAACACAAAATATGGAATATTTTTTATATTAATTAATTAATTAATTATGGTTTAACCAAATCCCAATGTCTATTCCTTTCAATAATTGGCACAAAAAAAGAATTATGTATGATTCATTTCCTAGGTGAATATACCGAATCTAAAATCACTTAACATAATAGGATTAGTAAAATTTATGGTCCATTTATTGGATTACATGGTCCCTAAATACACGTGTCTTAACTGGTGTCCCTAGTTTACATTTCTTATTAGGTTTACCAAAATCTATTTCATTACCAACCCATTAACTCTTCCCATGTATCTACCTCTAATATCAATCTCATCCTTCAACATGAAAATTTTATACCACTCCTTCATGACCCCTCCTCCCAATGTTACCCCTCTTAAGATAATAATGAGATAGTAGAGATAAGAATTCCCATATCCCACCTCCAATAAGACATAGGATTGAAAAAAAAACTAAGTGTATATTGTACTAGAAAATGTAAATCACTCCCCTATATAAATAATATAAAGAAGTAGTGACAATATAAAAAAACTATACAAATCCAAATAAATATAATAAAAATATCCCAAATACATTCATGTAATTTCTTGAAGACTAAAACAAGAACAAGGTAAACTACAAGTACTACAAGATAATTTTTAGTATTGACCTCAATGTCCAAACTGATCATGAACAACCCCATGAGCTAGTAACGTTAAACCCATTAACCAAAAACCAATTTCAATCTAGAAAAATAGTTTATATTTATGTTGGGTGGGAATAACATGTATACTTAGTTGGATACGCCTTAGCTATTACCATGTAAATGATAAAGAAAGAAAAAAAAATCCTAGAAAAACGTGTGAAACCAAATCATCACCTAAGTAGATATTTTATGTTTTAAACCTCACCATGGGTCTCTCACTATGTATGGAATACATGTTTTTTATATGATATAAAAAAATATAAAATAAGGTGACACACAACCACTTAACGATAGTTTTACACATTACCCAAATGTAACACATCCTGAGACATATCTCTTGAAAATTAATCCTACCTATAGATTCCTAGAACTTTTTACCATATCATGTATCATATGTATCAAAAAATAAAATAATCATGTACCATGAGCCCCATGAATTACATCATATCATTATTCCATGACACATCATCAGATAATAATTGTGTAGTTTTTTTCCACCATAGCTTATATATCAAGTGTTATACCTCAATTTGTCACAACATATACAAAGAATACCTATATTAATCCATATCATATTATTTGGAGATACATTCATGTGAAATAGCTACAAAAGAATACATACCTCTACACACATATATAGTAATGGTAACCACTATTCATAGTATCACATAATACTGCCAAGAGAATAGAGAAGGGAAAGATAGGATAGTCATACATATGTTCCTTTCTAACCTAGCTAGTAGGGAAAACACCATCTTAGAGTCCATTGGGTGTCAGTCTCCCTAAAAACATGGGTGGGGTAGCATATAAACTTCCATAACATACAAGATATATATATATATATATATATTGACAACCATATGGGAATCAATATAGTCTTAGGATTAACTAATACTATCATCACTCAGACACTAAAATTCCACCACTAAGTATTAGATATCTTATAATTACATTTACATTCAATAAGAAATTAATTTAATTATATATTTCCATAAAAAAATTCACATTATGTTAATTCTATTTGTTAAAAGATAAATATTCCTTTAACATGATCTTAAACTAATTCCCATTTTCTATAGGAATAAACTAACAATCTCATGATTTCTCAACATTATCATCATTTTCATTCCAACAAATCACCAACATCATGAGTTAAAATATTTATTGTTCATTACCATTCCACAATTCTTGGTACTCTAGGACTCATCCTAAGATACCATAAAAGAAATGCATAATCCATGCAGAACCACCTAACTCAAGATTATGGTAAATGAAACCAAAAATAAGAAACCCAACCATATAACCTTTAATTAGAAAACATTTACAATCTTGAATTCCAAATTTTAGAAAAAAATGGAAATAAATTCTTAAAACCACTCTAGAAGTATGGGTTTCATCTCTAGTGGCTTTATTCATATCCCCATGCATCCATAAAAAATCATTGTTGGAAATTACTTCAATGAACATGGACCTCTACACCCATGTATCCTCAAACAATCAGCCATCTCAATCTCACATTATGTCACATAACATGAATCAAATCCAAATAAATAAATTAATTAAAAAAGAAAACAAAAAATAGTCATTATGGAATTTATGCCATAAAACTAAGGCATAAATGCATCATAAGAAATCAAGAACTCTTTCCTCAATAGGTTATCTTTGTCAAACAACCAGTTCATTACAATTTTGAAGTAACTGATTCATTTATCACAGGTAAAAATTGTGGGTAATATAAGGCAGTAGATATAGACATAAAATAATTATTTAAACATACGTTCATGAATAATATCATGTTTCATAAATTTGTATAGGAGAGCAATAAAATTTAGACTTATCCCACACATCAATTTGATTTCCATCAAATTATAAGGAAGAACAATATCATTTAAACAAGAATCCATGTTATATACCAGAAATTTATTACCATTTTTAAATTATTTATCATATTTATACATATAAAACATGATAAACAATATAATAGACAATCATGTTAACCAGAGCTTGAAAAAGCTAACACATTATATAGAAAAACAAATTACAAATCTTTAAAATGGATGAAACACATGATATCACTAGAACCATTAAATTTTTACTTTCATCACTTGATGATTAATATCCATTTAGGTTAATTCCACCAATACTCATAGATATAAATAATGGTAACATTATTCACAAAAAAATAGTAGGATAAACAAAATATTCATTTCCATGATTTATAAGTTTAGTGTTATATCTACAAGAATAGATGAATTTGGATCCAAAAAATTATAAGGAATATCAAAAATTCAAATGATTATCTCTATAACCTATAATCAGTAAGATACCTAAAAAAATATCAAATTACCTCCCAAAATATAATTTAATTACCACAATAAATACCATTTGAAAAAGAATAATGATGGTTAAAAATAGAGGAGGAAATCTTTTTACCATGAATCAAAAGTCATATATTATCCATGAAACAGGCTTTAGAAACCACAAGGTGTTGATCAAAGAAAAATAAGGGATATAAAACAAACAATCACCTAAAGAAAAACTCAATCAAAATATACTTAATGTTATAAATTTATCAACTATTCTAGAGGTTCACTATAACATATAGAATTCAAAGGGACACCCAAAAGTGTTGTCTAGATTTATTATTTTGGGATGAAAAAAATTCAAAATTCATTTAAAACACCCATAACATCTCATTTGTTTCCCCAATAGGAAGAATTTAATATTTCACGAAGAACGTTTCCACTTAAATGAAATTGAATGAAATCTCGACCTTCACCATGACTTTCACTATGACCTGGTCATGGCTGTTGTGTTCTTGAACATTGCAACCCAAATAAAATTGTGAAATGGTATGTTACCTATACCTAAGAGATTTTCCCATCACCGTAGATCCTAAATTATAATTAAAATCAATTTCTAAGCTAGTTGTCTTGATCATAGAACACTAGGGCAACCATAGCTTGGATCGGGATATGGTGCAACACTTTTTGGAGAATAGAGACTCTAATGATATACAAAATCCTTTGAACACTTCCTCAACACCTCTAATCCAAAATAAAATAAAAATGAATATACATAAAATTATAGGAAATTAAAATACAGTAATAAAATGGTTACATAAAAATCAATGTAATGGAATAAATAAAGTTAATCATGAATTTGAAAATTGGTTAGGAGGCATAACATAATACCATAAAGAGGATAATAATAAGCATGAAAACATTATATAACAGAATTAAATCATAATTTTGTTGAATCATATCCATGTTAAAACATCATAAAGAATCACATGATAATAATATTTCATGTCTTTCCACCATGAAAATATAGTATACGCAGTCAACCATCAAAATAATCATATTCTTAGGCTAACTACCATCCTAACATAGTGCGATTTGGATAACATCATATGCACCATAGGTTATCTCATTAGACATTAACATTCTCTAATTAATTGGAGGGTAATAACATACCCACCCATTAAGTCATAATATATACATAAATATGTATCCCAAATGATAAAAAAGAATCCATATATAATTCTTAAGTATTATATAACCTAGAAGATAGAACTGGGTTTTGCAATATTGTCTTAAGACATAATATAAGTCTTTAACATATAGATTCTCCAAAAAAATGAAAGATATAAGTTTAATATAATACTTGATAAAGTAACATATTTTATTAACATGGAGCTCTAATTTAAAAAATTAATGGGAAGGATCATGTAAAGAAAAACTAAAAGTGAACAACTTAGGAGGAACATCATGAAATACGTAATGGGATTGTAATGAAGGAAAGTGATTATAATTTTTCATAAAATTATAATTTAACCAAGAGGGTTCTATATAAAATAATTATTTTTTATAATGTATTAATGGTTGTTAAATATTTTATGGGGGTGATTCTCAATGTGAGATATGAAATAATAAAGTTAACTTATAATGGTTTTACTTAAAAGTGAGAATATTTAAGGGAACTAATAATATGTATACTAAAAAAAAGTAAATTTATTATTTAATACTAAAATATATGCAGGAAATATATAAAAAATAGAAATATTTAATTAGAATCATATTATATAAAAAGGGAGAAAAAATAAGAAACTATTTAACGAAAAGGTAAACATGGTAGTATAAAAAATCTATTTTATGTTTTCAAACACATTTTCTGAAATCCAACATTGTAAAATAAAACAATATAACATTACTTTTAAAATGTTAGGATATAAATATTTTATTTTCACAATATAAATCACATAATGAGGTTTCCAAATAAAGGAGAACATTATTGGGAAGAGATATTATGGACACAAAGGGGAAACCATCATTTAAATAGATGATAATTATTCTTAACATAGTTTATTTTTCAAATAGGATTGGAAATCATGAGTAAATATAATTTGAATAAAATTTTATCTAAAAATAATTAAATATGATATATTATAAGAAATTATATATGAAACTTCAGGAGGAAAATTATAACTCAAGAAATTATATTGAGTCATGAAAGACAGTTATATTTTAGAGAAGACAATAATTATAGCCCAAAAAAAGGATGATCCAAAATGGAAGTTAAGTTTAAAAGTTAATAAAAAATATATGATTTTATAATTCATTGGTGTAGTTATTACACCATAAAAATTTAGATAGATAAATAATATGGAAGAATTCCTCAATTATGAGTGATTAAGATGAAATCCTCACGAATTACAAAACATTCTAATAAAAACCCCATGAAAGAGGGAGAGAGAGTGAATAAATTTGAAGTTAAAATACAATGGATAAATATTATATATGATATTAAATATCCAATTTGGAAAATAAATATTATTTAAAATATGTTTAGAATATAAATTAATATGGGTATCAAAGATAGAAATTTGGAGATGAAACCCCTACCCTGTGTCCAAAAGTGATCAACACTTACACTTAACTTCATAAATTAATAAATTAAGGTCATTAACAATATATGCAAGAAACTTATTAAACTTCATTTATTTTTATATGGTTCATTAAATATCTTTTTATTTTTTTTAATATAGTTTCTTCTTATTTTGGTTTCCCTAGGTTGTTTGGTTGATTTCTTTTTAAAAAAATTTGTCTGTTGATCATGGACAAATGTGTTGTAAAATAAAATTATATTTTTTATAATTGTTTATTTTTATTTAATTTATTATTAAATATGGATTAAACTTATATAGTTTCAATGTATATCCAAAAATAGATCAATTTAATAATTGTACATTGATAAGTCAACTCAAAGTTGTTAATGTTACTATACCTATTTATTATATTTTATTACTTATAGATTGTAAAATGTATTAACTACATAAGACTAATATAGTAAAAAATATCAATTTGAAATATGAAATAAATTTTTAATGTCATCCATGTTGTCTATTGATGAAAAAAACATGTTGTTCTTGGAGGTGGTAGTATGTACACTTGCGTGATGTAATTTTTTTAATGATTTTGGTGGAATGTATATTATGGATATTCAATTAGTATAATAAAATTTCATAATATTAAAAATTATTATTTTTTATCATACTTTCAAAGATATATGGGTCATTAGGTGTGTAGAAGAGAAAAGAAACTTAAATTTTGGGTTGAGACTTTTACCTATCCATTAGCTGTTATCCCTTGGGTAACTAATTGAGACTCAATTTCTTTGTATTTTTCATAGAACAAGGATTTAAAGGAAAAGTGAGAGTATTTATAAGATAATAAGAAAGATTTTTGGTTGAGAAAAGGATTCAAAATAGACGTGGAATTGGGAAGGAGGTGGTCTCTTTTAATAAGTGTAGAAATGAGATCTTTTGAAAAAAACTCATTTTAATCAATAATATCATGCCATTAATCAAGAAAAAATGTAAAAATTCACAATAATGATGTGGGTATATATATATAAGGTAGATACACCCTCCACCATCAAATTTCAAACCTATTTTAAAATTTTTCACTGCATTAAACCACATTAACACTAATTTATTGTTATTGTGGTAACTCCACATTCATGATTTAGAATTAATATTAAAATTATTATTTATTTTGAAAATTATGATTTCAAATACGTAAATAATTTTATAAAATAATATTTCATAGATTTAGGGAAATTATTATAATTATGAGTGCACAGAATCCTTAAAATTTATTTGTAAAAAAAGTAAATTTTACAAATAATTTATTTGGGTAGGATATATTATCAATGATTATGATTCTCATGATCTAAAATTGTTTATTATAAAAAAATTAAATTTTATGTCCCTTTGAAATTGATTCAGAACAGAATACTTTTGAAAGTAATATTTAATTAAATGAACTAACCAATTTTTATATTAGAATTAAAGTATTACTTTTAGTTAATATATTTTATAACAATAAAAAATATATTTAACATTAATAAAATTATACATAAAATAAATATTTGATATATTAAAAAGTTCTATAAAATTCAAAATTTCAATTATATTCTAATAATGTAACAAAATTAACCACTTTGGCAAAAAAGTATCTTTTGTTATTCATCAAAAAATTAATTATTTTAAAAAAAATATCCAAAATTAATCATAAGATATTTTTCAAATTTTGAAACCAATAATAGAATCCATTTATAATATTCAACTTTTATAAGTGTTAATATTTTTAATGTACAAAATGTGTACTATATTAAAAATAATTATCTGAAAAATATAACAAAAGTACTAAAACGTTAAATAAGAGTATAGAAATTAATAACATTTTAAAAAACCATAATTAAACGTAGGAAATAAATATTTTTTATTATAAAAGTTTTCATGAATATCTAATTCATAATTATGTACTAATAATTCCACTAATGTCTTGTTATTTATAAAAATGGTATTTTGTATTGTTCACATAAAATTATTCTTTTTTATAAAAAAACACAAAAATTCATTTGAAAATAATATTAACATTATGAATAAAAATGTTTTTTAGTTTTTAATATTTAATTCCATTAAATTTAGTTAAAATTATAAAATACTAATATAAATTTTTTATAAAATAAAATAAAATTTTTATTGTACTAGTTGTTCTTATTAATTATTTCTATAAAACACTAAAATGTATATCAATAATCATTAAATGTTATATTAATTTTAAAATTTTCATTTAATAATAAAAAACATAGTTTTCATTCATAAAATTTAAAACACATAAGAAGTTATATTCTCGAACATAATAATTAATCGTGTAAATTTTTATAAATAAACATTATATATTATTATATGTTAATATACATAATAATTTAGTTTTTCATTTTTATAAATAATAATTAAATGGTTTGGATTTATTGGTCTAAACATATTATAGTTTCATTTTAGTTTGGTGTTGCTTGAGGTGTATGTTATCAACCATAATTGACTCAATAAGAAAAGATATGTTAAAATCTCTCACTGTTACATCCATGGATATATTATGTGATGATATTGGGGTATATTTTTTGTAAAACCTCAATTAGATTTTATAATTGGTTAAATCTATAGTGGTTTGGTGAGTCCTTATATGAGATTGGGTGAGGTTCTTTTGAGAGTGATGGGTTATGGGTGTTCCACTTAAGGGGATCCCTGAGAAGTCTATGGGGTTTATGTTATCTGAGAGGTATAACCTATGAGACTGAGATGGATAAGTGGTCATATATTCTGGGATTGAAATGAAAATAGTGTTTTACTGTGGGAGGAGTGGTTAATTGACAATTAGGGATCATTTTACCTTGGGGTGAGTGTGTAGGGGGAGTTAGTTGTGATCTGTTTGGATACGTCACCCTCTTATGGGATACATTTGACATAGACTGGCATAGATGGAATAAGGAAATTGTGGTCTTAAAAGAGTGGTGATATAAACCTACCAAAAGATAAGTCTCTTTGTAGTAGGGATTAAACCTTATGTTGTTTGTTTAAACAGTGATTTAATGACCTTTAGGATGAATGGGTATGCATGTTCTGTTGTTTACATACTATTATGATGGGATATATTTCATTCAAGTAATTAGAGGCACAAGAATTAGGATGGGACATGAAACCCACATATGTTATTGAAACACCACATAAAAGGATGTGTGTCCTCACCTTCCAAGGATATAGATACAAAAAATTATTAGATTAGACACTGATTCAGGTCATTTTGAATATGTTGTGTAATATGATAATTAATATTTATTTTTATGTGAGTTAATATGTTAGGTGATATGATAACCTATATAAATAAAAGGTTATGTTCCATAAAACAATGCATATTGACCCAGATTCATGGATTTTATTAGATCATGATATGGTCCAAGAGGAAATTATGATCCTTTTAAGATATAAAGTACTTCCAAACATAAAAAAATAACACAATTGACAATTATCTAGCACATGGAAAAAACTAAAAATAAATATAAAATGATAAAAATTAATGAACAATAGAATAAGGAAATAAATAACTCTACACATAACTCAATGTGACCTCACAGGTCACCACAAATCCCAAAACCATTATTAATTTATGGGTGATCTAGATATATGAAGGAAAATAAACTAAAAAAAGATAGATATATAGGTTTTCACACCAATATTCTTAGTTAGGATATCCAAGGGAAAAATCACTATGCATTACCATTAATGATAAATCAAAATATTTCTAGTTTGAAAATAATTCATATAAAAATAGTCTCTTAATTATTTTTAAAAACCAGTTACAAGATTCCATTTTTATAAAAATACTTTCCATCAAAATTTCAAAACAGATTTGAAAACAAGAAAAAAAATCAACAAATTCCTTATACATGATTACCAATTTTAAACCATGTGTTTTAGTATTAAAAGTAAAAAATATTTCATTTTATAATTAAACTAGAAGACCAATGAAATTAAAATAATGTTAATGTATGTTTTAGGGGATTTTATGTGCTGGTTAAGATAGCCTGGGACTAAGCTATAAATACTAAAATCTTCATTCTCTACTGGTACGTGGTATCATCATACATTACATATAGAAACCCATGATTAACATACATGTATATTATATGTTTTTATATTAATATTCATTACATTACACAAAAATATCTTGACAATCGTAATAGTTTTTTGTATATGGAAACATTGAACACAATCTTCTAACTTGGAGAAAGATCATAAATGTTTCCCATAAATATCTTACCATGTTTTACTTCTACTTAAAAATAATAATCATAACTTGGGGAATGAGAACATAAAAAATAGTGAGTTGAGATTCTCAGTAAGGGTAAATTAAGGATATATGTAAGTTTAAAAATAAAATCATATTATGATAACATGAGAATAACAATTGATGATCACACATTATATATCAAATATGATAATCATGAGTTATAGAAAAATGATTGTCAACTCATAATAAAATAATCCTAAGGAAATGAAAGAACATGAGTCATGAGAAAATTAAATTTGCATAAGGAATACTCTTATTGTATATGAAATATACTATAACATTTTGAACTTGTGTGAATATAAATAGGTTCACTCATTGTGTTAAGGACAAAAAATTAGGTCCTTACAAAAAATTATGGGCATGAAAAAAGGTCCATGCATAACATTGTGATCAAGTAATCACGTTCATGCATAACATTTTTAACTGGTAATTTAGGTCATTCATAACATTCTGAACATGTATTCAATTTCAAGGATAACATTGTGAACATGTAATCAGTTTCACATGTAACATTTTTAAAATTTAATTAGGTTCATGTATAAGAGTTTACACATACTAGGTGAGATAGAAAACCATCCACATCGGTATCCCTATCTTATTGTTTCAGCTTCACTTCCTATTCCAGACATGTATATATCTTGAGATATATAAATATTTACTAATTAATTGGAGGTATATATTTTCCACACCTGTCACATAATTAAATCATACATAGGTGTTCTATAAGATAAATAAACATTCATCACATTATGTCCCTTAAAAAGAGACGGGTTTCATAAAACTCATATCCTAACTGATAAGATGAAATGGGTATCTAAAACATTTCATTATATGATAACCTATGGAAAATATATAGGTTTCACAATAATATCATCATATAATAACATTTGAAAGTAAGTGGGTTTGATAATTATTTTATTGTGGTATGACACATGTAATAGAATGAGTTTCATAAAAAACATTTCATCTTAAAGAAAAATCACTCTATGAAATAATAATAATTGATTCCATTGATCATATCCCCATAATTCATAAATAATAAAAGGGAATTTCATATTAGATGAAGAAGTATTTTTAAAGATTGAATGGAGCATATCTTAAGGAAAATTACCATTCTATGAAAATCATTTTTCTCTTCTTCAATTAAAACATTTTCAAAATAATTTTCTTTGAAAAAAACTTAAAATATATGAATTAATCATTAAAAATTATTTAAAATATTTTTTGAAGAAAATTACCCTTTTTAATTTAAAAAACACTTTTTATATCATAAAATATTATGAAAACAATTTTATTTAATGTTTATAAACTTATAAAATATCATTTTAAAATAATTTTAAAAACTTTTTAAACATAAATGTAATTTTTAAATTCATTTATTTAGAAATAATCTTTGAATTGTTATAATGTATTCTTTATTAATAAGGTAAAATATTTCTTGAGGAAAATAAAATTTAAATTTCAAAATGATTTTTAAAAAATAATTTTTTTTGAAAAAAACATTTTATTTGAAAACCAATTTAAAAATAACACATTTCATGAATATTAGTGGAAAAATTCATTAAAAACAATCTTGTAAGAATGAAAATAATTCATTAATGAAATTAATGTCATGAAAGTGCATAAATCCATATATGTTGAGCATTCCAGTTTCAATATAAGATATTTAGAAAAGTGGGCTGATCAGAAAATGAAAAGAACATTCCTTTTAAAAATATTTTTTAAAATGTATAAAATCAGATTAAATGTCTTCTAAAATTCTTATTGTATTATTATAACACTCCTGAATTTTTTTATAAAAATAGATTTAGGATAAAACACATTTCTTTCTGAATAGAGGGATAAAATCATATTTTCTTAAAAACATTTTGTTAATAATGTTAAGTAACATAGAGTCAAAGGAGGGTAAAATTACATTATGATATTATGAATAACTAGAGAGGACTAAAATTAAATAGTTTTCTTGAGATATAGATCATAATATTTCATCAATGGTTGCATAATCATAAAACAACCCAATAAAAGATGATATTTTACTAATGAACACATACCACTTGGTAACATTGAATAATAACCCCTTTGAGAGAATAACATTACATAAAACTTTAAATATTATAAAAATAATGTGATTTAATATATAACACCTCAAAGGGGTAGTATACACACCTTGTAAAATAATACAAGTTCATATCATAACCTGTGTCTCAAATAAGGAATTATGATACAAAATACCTCTACCACGTTGGTAATGTTTTAACTGTAACCCCTCGCGAAAGATAGATACTCAAATGGATGTGTAAATAAATAAAAAATTTATGTATAAGAATCATAATATACATTTATTGGCAGTATATACACCACATAGAATAAAAATGTGGTGAATATATCATTTTTCTCATAAAATTAAAAAGTGAGGCATAAATCCCATACCACTACAGTAAATTTTAAATCACGAGATCTGTGAAGGAATAATATTAAATGAAACATATAATATAATTAAATAAATTTAATTAATTATATATCATTTCATAAGAAAACATATACAACCCACTAAATAAATGAGTCGTGAATTAGTCATAAGTCTCATAGAAGTAAAAGTGAGAGTCGAAATCCTCCTACCTTAATCCTTGAATTTCTTCATACAATTTAAAAACTCCTATATAAAAAATATATTTTTATTATAAATCTTAAAAAGAACAATGTAATTATATATATGATTCCATATATTATTTTATTATGACCTTATATTTCTAACTTATTAAAATATCCATGTCAAAGTTACATTTTGGGTATAACATCTCTTTTTCAAATATGTTTTGACTTTTAATTTCTGTTCATCCTTATATTTTCATGATATAATTATTTCAAGTTTGTAAATATATATATATATATCATATGTATTTATTATATATGTATTTATAATAATCTATAAAATATAGAATTATGAAAGTAAATACACTATTCATGAAGGCGTTTGGTCATACGTACATAAGAATGATGTTTCAATTTTATTGCCTAATTCTGAAACCAAGACAAGTTTAAAAAAAATATATATTATGAGTAAATTATAATACTTGTGTAATATATATCACTTATTTCTATTAAACCCATCCTTAATAAATTCAATGTAAATTTTGAATGAATCACATCGCCTCGTGAGGCGGTAGTTCGCCATTAAAAAGAACGACATTTTCATATTCTCAAAAAATAGAAATCATTAACATATGTCTTATATAACATGTACAGAAGCATAAATAAAACGTTAAAATAATATATATAATTTATAAACTATAAAACCATCATTATTACCAACCTTGGATGGTGGTAATGTAAGAACAAACATCATTAGTTTTCGAGGAGATAAACTATTGTAAACACAAATGATGATTGTGTATCCCATTTGATTGAAGTGGGTGAAGTTATAAGTCTTACATAGAAGATAAAAATATTTCTTTATATTTTTTTAAGAAACTTTTATATGATATTTATATAATATGTATTTAATGTTTGGGGAGGGAAAAAACAAAAATTCACATTGATGAACATTCCCACTGTTCTGTGTAACTCAGTTTGGCATGCGCCAAAGAACATCCTTGGTTGGATTTATGAACAATATTATAATTCAAGGTTGAGTGTATGGATTTTTTTTCATATAATGGATATTTTTTGATGAGATATAGGTTTTATAGGTGTTTAATGTGAATAAGTTGAGTTCCCTTTTATAGTGGTCGAGGAGTTTCAGTCTTGAAACTTTTAAAAGGTAGCCACTATTGGGGGATCTCCCATATATAATTTTACTGAAATAAAGAACCATATTCTATAAAAGAGGATATATTGTATAAATAGGCTAACAAAATTGGGTTTCAAAATATTTTTTGGTCATTTGGGGCCCTTAAGATAAAGTTCAGTCCCTTGTTAAATTATTTTTCTCCTAATCACATTAATTATTTTTAACATGTTTTACAAATAATTTTTCTAAAAAACTCAGTTGAACATTTTATAAATGATAAATTATTCAGATTTTAAATAGATAATACATTTATAAAATATAATAACATAAATGTAATAAATAAATTTTTAATTAACCTCGTGGATGGGATGAAACAACTATTTTTTAATGAAAAAATGTTCAATAGTTTGAAATGTTTTTAAATCCAATTAAACTAAAAAATTGTATAAAATTAAATAAATTGTATTAATAGACATTTTATTAAAAAATATTTACATTAAAAACAAATGAATATTTAATTTATCTATAAAAATAAATTAATAGAAAAAGTATTACACAATTAAAATTCAGTATATTTAACTACTCCTAAAAAATAACACTTCTGTGAAAAATACCTAAAATTCAACCAAAGATAATTTTGAAATTATGACTTCAAAAATAAAATATATTTTATCAATTTTGTTTACAAATGTTACAAAATTCTGTTTTAAAATAATTAAACCATTAAAAGGCGATAAAATTATCTTTTAGAGAAATGCCACTTTTATACATAAAATATAATTAATTTAGATATCTTATCTAAAAAAATCATATAAATGGAAAATATTTAATTTTATATAAAATATATATATTTCAAAAAAATATTTCATCAAATCTTTTTTAATTAATATATTTATACAAAATGTGTTGGGGAATAGAAAAATAGTTTTTCGGAAAAAAGAATTTCATTATTTTCAAATAGTTATTATTTCTATTTGTAATTATCTATTATCAAATAATTTATTTATAAAAAATATTTTAACAATTTAGTTAATAATTTTAATATCCTCCATTCCGATGGTTATGTGATTACTATAACAATATTTTCATAATAATATTAATACTATATTGTAGTTCTGTAATATTCGTTATTTCGTGTTACACAAGCTATCAAAAGAACTCATCATTTGTTTAACACAATCCAATAATTGTATTTCATATACAAAAATCTAAAATAATTTTTGCATGTAGTTCATTCTTAAATTATCGTTGAGAATAAAAAAAAATCCTTACTCAGTGTTGTGTGTAGTGAAATCTATCAGATAAATTTAATTTATAAGAAAAAAATAATTCACAAAAACACAGGGTGTTAAATAACACAAACACTCAGTGACACCCTACCTAGTTAGACTGGGGGATAAATCTCATGGGTAGTTAGGTCATCTACTTAGTTCCACTAGTCAGTGTGTAATCTCAACATGTGTAGCATGTTTAACAAGGGATCCCAATTTACTAAAAAATGATTACCATGATAATTGAATGAAGTTGATATTTATAAATCTATCATATAAATGTGTATCACATTATTTACCCAACTTCTCTTCCACATTCTCACCTCCAATATCCCACCTTAAGAACAACTCGTTTTGAAGGTCACACAAACCAAGAACCGGCCTTTTCACCAGAAACATATCACAAATCACACATTTAACACATAAAAAACAATTCCAATTAAAGGTTCATGCCTTAAAAAGACTTTTCTATTTTAATTAAACATTTAAATGTTACAACCAACACCATAAATTTAAAATAAACACATTCACTTTAGATAAAACTTTTACCGAATGATTTTGAGTTAGAAAACAAAATTTATACCTAAAAACCGCTTCATGAATATATATATATATGAACCCCTTTTCCATATTTACATATTCCCACGACCATGAGTGAATATGTATAAATATGGTAACTATATTTATACCTATATATACATGTTCAAGTAAAATTTACATAGAAAAAATATTTTAAATACAATTAATGATTACTAAAAATCAAAACATGTCGTTAAGTTTTTTTGAAATTCAAAGGAGAAACCCCAAAACATCTTTGGGCATATCTAATTTACAAGGTAAAAATCATTTTGAAAACTAATTAAAAGTTTAGGATTATCTTTTTTTCAATATTTCTTATAAAAATGTTTCTACAAATAAAATCATGTTGTATACTAAAAAATATATATAGAAAATGAATGAAAAATCACTTACGAGAACCAAATTTTTTTTATATAGAATATAAATTATATATATCAATAAAAAAATTATATCACAAGAAATTATAGTTTTCTAATTAAAGGTGTGGAAATTATGTAAACTAGATAAAACAATGTTTTTCCCCAACGATGGACAAAATTTATATCAAGGAGGCCCGAGGGTAACTAAATAAATAATTACAATAAAAAACTAAAAAATATGACATCAAAATTGGGATAAGGAATAAGAATGGATGAAAACCTACACGAAACCAAAGGAAAATTATTTTCATTCAACTATAGTAGCTAAAAATATCATTAGTCAAATCCTATGGACCATAGAAACCAAAAACCAACCATGATAAACCCCCAAATCAGGTTAGGGTTTAGATATGATGTGTTCACTATATGGGTAGAATAAAAGTCATAACGAAAATAAAATAATGAGAGAATGGATGAGTAGAAAACCCCACTGAAAGTTAACTCAAATTTAATTAGGGGAAAAACCAACTAACATAGAGGGGAATAGAGGATGTGGTGTGTGAACGGAATCCCCCTATCCATGGGTCAAATGAAAATGGGGGATAGGGGAAGGGATTCACTAATTTAAAGATAATTGGGGGGAAATTTTTAAAAAATATTTATTAAAGCTAAACACTGCCCACATTTTGGCCACAAGTTTTACCATACCATTGACCCATACTAGAGGCCTTGGACACCCTAAAATGGTAGGGAACATGGTTAGAGATACTGTGTTCTGACCATGTGGTTGGCTCTAAAAAAGTTATAAACTCAGTCGTATGGTTTGCACAATGTTTCCACTAACCATGCGTCAACCATGCACTAATATCAAAAATTAAAAATTTTAAAATAGTAAAGAAAAGTTCAATACAAAAATAAAAAAAAGATATATAAATTTATCTAATAATAAAATTAATAAGTGAATTTTTGGGTTTGATAAATCTCCTCACCATGACACATTCCTCCCCCGTAATGTATAAAAAGAATTTGTTGGTCATGAAAAAAGAAAGGATAAAATACTACTCTAAATGAGGCCTTAAATAACAGGGGATAAAGAACCTAACTATTATCCGTTTAAATCCCAAAACACTGAAATCAAAAAAGATGATAACAATTCATCCTAGAAAAGAATAAAAATATCTATGGAAACAACAAATGAGATCAAGGAACTCAGGACCACCAAAAAATAATCAATAGAGTAAGACATAAATTACTAAATTAAAATTAAAATTAAGAACACTCCAACCCTAAATGTCACGAACCAACCGGTGTTCACCTAGAATAGGTCACTTGAGCTAGCATGTGATATGGCATAAATGGAATTCCCGATCCCCACCGATTGGAAACTAGTACTAGGAATCATAATTAAATAGCTGCGAATGATTTTTACAATAAATGTAAAACATATAAAAAACTAAAAAATGAAAATGAAAACTCACAACGTTGAGAATTTAAAGCTGTACATACCTCTATGTGACCCTACAAGTCACCACATAACTCAACCTAGTGTCTCACTATAGCAATCAAATCTAAGAATGGCGGAGAACCCGAAGAAAAAAATGTGGATAAACCTATAAGCATGAGAATTAAAACTCAGCAGGCATTCTAAAATAATTTATTCCCAAATGTATTTCCATTAAAAAAAAGAATAACCATTTTCAGGTTTGAGCTGGAATGTATAGAATTATGTTTTCTATACATTTTCTAGTAAACAAAAATCATGATCCATTACCATTTTTAAAATAAACACTAGATTACCAATTAAATAAGTAGACATTGGTATTTTAAAGATGGTTATGTAAAATAAAAAATGGGGAAAGTATAAACCATTTTCAAAACCATTTATCATAAGCCCTTGAAACCATTTAGTCAGTTCTAACAAAGAGATACACTACGTAAGGAAACATGATCCACAAACGTAGAACACATGCAATGGAAAAACACCACACAACATTAACCATCAAGCACATGCATATCATTCACCTTCCACATATAAATAAGTACCATAAAACATGGAAGAACCTAGGAGCTTATGAATAATATCGAACATTATATTAATTGACTCATCCTTAATGAATTCCCTACCTGATGACATCATAATGTCTAAATTCCCGATCACCACCCTACCTGGCCTAATCGAGGGGCCTGACAATATAACAATAAACCAAGGTATCAACCTGCTATGGTCCACTAGCTAGTATAATAACACGGACTAGTAAAGTAATAATTCTTTATAAAACTATATGATATGCTAAGTTCCCATGCTTTTTTCACAATGGGTAGTTCCATTCAATTCAAAAAAAATCCTCTTATATATAAATAAACACATAATAAAAACCCAGAACCAAAATAGACACATCGAGGGTAGTATTTTTCAATAAAATAATTATCATATAGATGAGGTCCCATACAGAGGACCCTCCCATCTCCAGAGAATCTGTCTTGGAATGAAACCTAACTTTATATGGGTTTTACAAAAAACCATTTCAAAATTCGAACTGGGACCTTAGCTTCACAATTTGTAACTTTTAAACAAAAACCCTTTGAAACAATTTTTAAAGAAGAAAAAACATCATCTTAGAATTAATGTGAAAAATGGGCTTTTAGTCCAAGAATTCATGAAAATGTTTCCATGTGCATATCAAATCCAAGGTAAATAACCCAAGTATTTGAATGTTACAAAAGAGCTTCCAAACTAGATATAAGCCAACACTCATTTATAAATGCCTAACCGGCATATCTTCTACCCACTCAACCAATCATGTTTCAATTCCAACTGGGAAAAACCATGATGAACAAATTTTGAACCAATTTCAAACACATGAGACACCACTTACCCCTTTTGGTAATATATTGATACATTTTATGGAAAAATAAAGGAAATGGGGGAAGATATGTTCTTGAGGGAGACAATATTTAGAGTGTCATCTTCAATTTATTTCACATAACTATGTGCACCTAATGCACCCATTTATGTGCCTTCATCCAATGGAAAACACTAAAACCATTAAAAATGTTTGAAACCCATTTTCATAATACCATTTTTTTATTCTAACCAAAATCCATCCATTGCACAAATTAATAAAATAAAACACAAGTTCAAAATCTAAGAAGCTATTCTCAAATCATGTTCTAACCCACTTCAAAGAAAAACACCTTGATTCAAATATAAACTCCAAAACATAGCCCAAATTAATTTTAAAAAACATTTAAAATCATAAAATATAATAAAACCATACAATTTCACCCAAATGGTTCAATAGAAATTTTATCTAACACCCATTACACAAATACATATGGGAATAAATAGAAAAACATTTCAAAGCCTATTTTTTGTCAAATCGAAGAATAATAAAACATTACCATTGATTAAATATGAATTTAATAATGGTGTGAAACATGTTTTAAGAATTTATTAGGAAATCATGTTTATCAAATGGATTAAAATTAGAATGAAAGGAAAGGAAACACCTAGACAAACCAGAACCAAAACGAACCACAAATTTCACCAAAATTCTACAATGAGGAACACGTAGTTATTCTTAACCCATAGATACTATAGTGAGCCATGCACTGAGAAATAATCAAAAACTATGAGGTACTTCAACTCTATACTCAAAAACCACAAGGGTCACTACTCCTTGTGAAATAACAATATAACACCACCTTGACTCCATTTTCATCCTTTAATTTAGAAAAAGGGCATAATAATCTAATCTTGGACATCCCTTGGTATCTGGAGGATCAGTGCAAGAAAGATTCCATGACACCATTCTTAAAACACCTTCTGACTCCAAACATTCATAATATCTATCTACCGGACACCCCAAATAAGAAGGTCATCCTTTGATACCATTTTTTCAAGAACTAACCTGCATCAACCTTGAACTAGCCATCTAAGCCAGGCCATGACATGGCCCGATGAGAGTTCCTGATCCCCACGGGTTGTAAAATAGTACCAAGAATCAAAATTAAATAGCTTGAAGGATTTTTCCCACAGATGAAAAAAATTAACTAAAAAAAGTTAACAATGAAAATTAAAACCATTAGCTATTAGAAAATAATCTGTATATACTTCCATGTGATCGTACAAGTCACAGCAAACCCCAAACCAACATCGCACTATGGTGAAACAATTCATGCAAGGTGCAAAAACTAAAGCTAAAAACAAAAATAAAAATATAGGCGTGAGTATTAAAACTCAGTAAGCATGAACAAAAAATCTATTCCGAAATTCATTTCCTTAAAAAAAGAATCATCAATTTCAATATTGAGATAAAATATATAAAATTTATTTTTCCACACAATTTCCTATAAAAGAAAATCATGGTCCTTTTCCCTTTTCCAATTAAAAACAATATTCGATTTTTAAGAAGATGACATTATAATTTTTAAGGTATTGATGTTTACAATAATAAGGGAGAATGTGTAAAAAAATATTCAAAACCATTTCTGATGAACAATTGCATCCATTCTGTAACTTTTATCAAGAAGCTACACTATGCAAGGAAACAAGATCAAAAAACATACAACGCAGGCAATGGAAAAACACTACATAATAGTATCCAAAGAGAACATGCATCTCAATCAACTTTCATAGATTTATATGTACCAGAAAAAAATGTGACAACCTAGGAGATCATGAATGATATAGGACATACTATACAGTTTACATATCTCGAATGCATTGTCTAGCCGATGACGTTATCATGCCCAATGACCCGATCATCGCCCTACTTGGACTGGTGGGCGGGCCCAATCCCAGAGTAATAAACCCAATTTTCCTCCTTCTATAAGCCACGATCTAGTACTATAACCTAGAAAACAGTAGAAATAATTCTTATTAAACCTCTCTACTATGCTTATTTTCCATTTTATGTTTCACAAGGGGGTGTTCCGTATAATTCAAAAAACCAACCTCATATATACAACTAAACATACAACACAACTCAACACCACCCTTGCCACAGTAAGGCTTTTACCTTGACTTAAAATAATTACTATACAAATGAGGTACCATACCAAGGACCCTCCCATATCATGATAAACCAGCAAGGAAAGAGACCTAACACAAGTGGGGTTTTCCGAATAACCATTTAGAAATCTCAACCGGGCCATTAGCTTTACAACATTGAACCATTTACCAAAAACCATTTGAAACCATTTTAAAAGAAAAAAACATCAACTTTCTATTAATGTGTCCAAATGGGTCTTTATACCATGAATTCACCAAAATGTTCCCATGATCATGTCAAAGAAAATTTAAAACACACAAGCAAATGAAAGTTCTAAACGGGCATTCAAACTACTTACAAGACAACCATCTTTTAAAAATAATAAAATTTTTATATCACAAAACCACTTAGGAAAGCATGTTTCAAGGCCAACCAAGCCAAACCATGATAATAAAATTTGTAACTTCTTTCAAACTAAAGAGACACCACTTCCCCCATTTGGGAAAACATGGAGACATTTTGAGGAAAAATAGAGGAAATCGGGGAGGAGATGTTCTTGGGGGAGATGACCTTTAGACTGTCAAATTCATTTGATTGAACATCCATGAGTGCACCTAGTGAACCCATGGTTGTGACTTCATCCATTGGAACACTCTAAAACCAATAATAATTTTTATATTTTTTTACAAAACCATTGTTCACATCCAACACAAATCTATCCATTTCACTCATTGATAAAATACCCTTTTCTTTCTTAGATGAAACAAAGACCTGTTATAATATTTTTTCCCTTGAAATATTTTGGAAACTTAATATTAATTTTATTAATTTGGATTATTTTTCAAATTAGGTTCCATTTTGGTTTTTTGGCTATCCTCAAGTTCAGATTTATATATTTGATCTTGGTATCATTGGGAATAAATAGTTCTCACTTGAATGTTATGATTCCTAACAGTAGTTTCCAGCCCATGGGGATCAGTAATACCTTCTTAACCTTGTCATAGAACATGTTGGGTGCCTGGTCGGATGGTGAACAGTCTTGGATTGTGAAACTAACATAGAAAATAACTACATAAAATCATAATGGTCTTTTTAGGATCTCTATGAGCATCCACCCCATTACCCACATTCATGGATCACTGTCTGCCACTCTGATTGGGGTTAAGGAGGCTGGGAATAATGAATTTTCCTACAATAGATCCACGAAAAATGTTTCACCACAAGATCCTTCTATTGTGGCCTCCCCACAAAATTAGATCTATGGGTAAGGATATATTCATCAAGTTGGAAAAATATCGTGAGTGAAAAAATGAAATCCATGAGAGAGGATACATGAAACAAGAAAAAACATCACTATATGATTACAAGATCTAGAATATACAATAAAATAAATTTACATGAAAGGTAAGGATTATTAAAAGATACAAAAAATCTCCCAAAAAATGACAAAAAAAATCACCAAAACCAAGATTATTTTTAAAAATATCTTACATGAGCACCATAATTCTACAACTGGGTTCAGGGATCCTTAAAATATATGGATTTTGATCAATATAACTTCTTGGAATCACCCAAAAAACTATTAAATATTACCCAAGAATCTACTGGTATGAGTGGTCTTTGGAACTTCTAGAGGAGAAAACATATTATGACCTATATTCCAAACACTGATGTCGCAACCATATCTTACTCTTAGGAGTTTTATAAGAGAAGAAACAAAGAAATATTTTTATACAACTTCCCAGAAGGACAAATGCAAATTTCTTCCCTTACCATTTAGTACTCCCCATGATAGATGAGACATCAACCACATTTTTCTCATATACTAAATCAGGATCAAACCAAACATACTACCTCAAAAATTATTCATATTAATCAACGAACAAAGACATTACATGAAAGAGTTTCTTTTTGAGTCCTTTTTAAAATAATTTATACTCTAGGGATTTATATCTAGACGTTTTATGGAGCTATAAAACTGGCATAAAACAAAATCATAGATTACTCAAAATCTATTAAATCACATCTCTAGAGATGGTAAAAATAAATTTTCTCCATTATCTTCATGAATTAGTAAAATTATCACCCAATGAACAAGGCCATAGAATTTTTTATCTTGTACCATAATATTCTAGTGGCGGTTGATGGATGCACTTTGGTGGATCTATCAGAGGATGAGCTCTATGAGGCATCAATTTTACATAACCCTTCATTTTTTGTGAGATTCGTCCATTTGAAAACCTATGTATATTCATTTTGTTCATTCATGAAATTTTGGCCTCTCAAAAAACCTGTGTTGGCACTAGTTATTTCTAGATCTACCTTCTCTATTAATCTATTTTCCAAGGTTGATTTCTTAAAGGCATGGGTCTTAGGGGAGCCACATTATAGTTCTTAGAACGTATCACTATCTCAGTGGTCCTAGGATATGAATCAAAGTATGGATTTTAGGGTGATCTCTATGAGGATTATTTTTTCCATAAACTATCTCTAGTGGTAATATTTCCCCAAGATAAACCCTCCATATATTTATTTACATTTTTCATGATGTTGTAGAGGGGGGTTCAAGCAACATGCAATGTTATGGATACATTCTACATCCTCCTAATGTTTTATACTTTTTAACAGTGCTGATTAAATGAAGGAATGGTCCAAAGAAGAGTGGTGTTGTGGTGATTGGTGTTTTTCATTATCTTGGGTTTCCAATGATGAATATTATGGGGAGGTATCGAGTATGGACAATTTATAGTTCTGAATATAAGGTTAAACCCACCCTCAACATAATCCCTCTATTCTAAAATCTATAGAGAATGCATTATGTTAATCTATTTTATCTGGTGAGGATACTCAGTGTCTCCAGTCAACATCATGCCCAACCATATATACTGATCTACATCTATCAAGGAATCATCCTTTGTGAGTGTTTATTAGAGCGAATAATAGCTTCTCATGGTGTCAACATGTTTTCATTCACTGTTTTCCCATACTTTACACAAATTTCATATCTAGGAGAATTATTTGGATTTTTTATGAAAAATATTATGTTTTCAAGGTGATTAATTACATGTAAAAAATTTATCTTTGGTGGCACTCCACCTTTCTATGGTGAGTCTGATTTAGTATTCTATAATCTGGAAATCCCATTGTTTCACGAGTAAGCACCAGCGACCCCTATTATTCCATCGATTTATGATTGTGAGATAAAAAAGTCTCATGATGTAAAATTTTGTATAAGGTGTCTCACACACAAACTCTTGCTCTGAAAACCAAACCGTTGATATTTATTTGACACTTACCTCATCCATTGTGCCTCCTTTTATAGATATCATGATTCTTATTGATTTATCTATAAAAGATAAGGCATTATCTTCCCTTTCTTCTCCCTCATCCTCACTGGTCTCACAATATTTTCTCCTCACATAGGCTTCTCAAGTCTCATCTACTAATATGAGACACCTACTCAATAAAATGTGATGGAGGCGGTGATGAATGATATTTTTCTTCATGGAAGTCATCAGAGAGGATGTTGATTATTTATATTTTTACAGAGGGATTTAAAATGGTATCTCAATTGTTGGTGTATCATTTTACAAACCATTTTTCAGTACTAAACGAGATGGTATACATAGATATGGAACAAATTTATTTAGGTATGATGGACAAGAAATGATTTAATACCTTTTATTATATGGTTGATAGTGGTCACATTAATTGATCCATGGATAGAGAAGCACCTGTCATCAGTTCATATTCTTTGATAGGTTTTTTGGGCCACTATTAAAAACCACCTAATTTTAAATTATCTATATTATTAATTACAACAGATGACTTTTCAAATAATATTAAAATAATTCATTCATTTTCACTGATTATCATTGTCATCATTCTTTTGTAACTTATACAAGGTGTCAATCGTATATATTTTTTCTCCAAGAACATGGGTTTTTAGAATTTAATGCACAAAAATCCATGAAATATGTTTATTTGGGTTTTATAGAAACATGGTACCTCAATGGAGTTTGCGGATTCCACTATGTGTAATATTATTTTCAGAATATATGAATTGGGTAATGAGTTTTTATTTTTCTTTGAATATGAAAAATTTGAAGTATCTGATAGAATGTCTTTATAGAAGTCTTTTTTTCATTTTATCCATGTGGATATTCATGTTATTTAGGCCGAGACTTTAATGATTTTTTTGAGGATTTGATGAAAAGTAGAGGTGTAGTATTCTATTACAAATATATTCAAGACACAAAATTGTTCATGAAATCTATGGTCTTGATAGATATGGTATTCTTCAGAAGTAAATACATATTGTGTAATAATTTGAAATGAAATAGTCGGATATAAAGTAGGCTCAAACGGCGTCTATCTATTCCTTAATGGTCGGAATCCTTTTAATGGGCCAAAATTTTAAATCTCACCAGATCATATTTTGAATACTCTCCTTTATTATGGTCTTACAGAAGTAGGATTAGAGGATTAAGTTATTAAACTATTATACTAACTCGCACCACGTGGTTGGATTTATGAAAATGGAAAATATGACCTAGGAGAAACTGGAAAGGGTTAAAATATGGGTAGGACTTTTGCAATATTGACATCATATAAAAAGGTATTTACATGAGTGGTATTATTATTGAATGGATATGAATTTCAGAATATAAGGGATCAAATAGGACATTGAAACACATGAGGAGACACTTGAGGTAACATGGAATGATGGATTGTTTAGGTCTACAACTACAACGAATTTTTTTAGAAGATAAATTCTTTGAGGTAGAGAGTGTGTGCAAGGAAAGTTAAAGAGATCCCTTTATCAATGTGTGTGATCTAAATACTGATTATTTTTATGAATGAATTAAGGAGAAAAATTGAATCAAATTATTAAATATCAAATTAATTATGGCTCATACCCCACAAATTTTGACGTAGAATGGTAGATGGCCTTGAAATTATTTGAAGAACTTTTTTCTTGACCAAATAACAACAATGGTGGAATAAAATATAGGGATAATAAATAAGATACCATAATTATATGATTGATGACATTATTGGAGGAAATATACAGAGGTTTCTTGCAAGATATACTTGAGGAGGAATAAATTAAAGAGACTATGTTTAACATGAAATAGGATAGTTTACCAAGAATTGATTGATTCCCAGAAACATTCTATGCGGAGTCTTTGGATATTTTCAAATATATGGTAAAGGAGGTTGTCTAGGACTTCTTTTGAGGCTAAGCAAAGAATATAAAAATCTGTTCATCCATGGTGATTATAATTCAAAAGTTCAAATACACAATTTATCTTAATAAAAAGGCCAATCTTCATATGGAACTTTTCTTTTAAAATCATTTCTAATTTAATTAATATAATAATTACTAGAATTATACTAGAATTTGTATTGATGGAGAAACCCTATTTTGTGCATGGAATATGTATCTAGGGTATCATTTTTATTGAAAAACAAATAGTAGTGGAATTTAATGAATGGATTATTGGATACAATGTAATGTTCAAGGTGTACATGGTAATTTCCTATAATATGTTAGAATGATGCATCATTTTAAGATCAATGAAAATTTGTTGATTCCAAAAATGTTTCTATGATCTCTACATTATATGTAATGATTCCACATGTTTTAATGCCTCCGTAATGGGAATGAAATATAAATATTTCAAAAATGTACCTGGGGTAAGGAAAGGAGACCCTTTGTGTATTAATATTTTTATCTTGGCACATGTTTCTCTTTTATGAAACAACAATTAAGAGGTAGATGATCAGAGGTTTATGTGATATAGAAATAGGTTCAGGAATACATTTGTGTCCCACATTATGTATGCTAATGGCAGCTTATTTTTTTAATAGAAGACATGGATCAATTACTAGGTTCATTAATGTTACCACTTCATATGAAAATATGAGTTGGCAGAATATCGATAAAAGTAAAAGTATTTTTTCCATCACTAATAAATGTTCATGAAGTATTTTAAGTAAAATGAAAGAAAAACATGGCCTAAAAAATTAAAATGGACTACCTTGAAGCCCCAATATCTTATGGAATAATTAAAAAGACTCTATTTGATAGTGTCAACATCCAGGTCATCGGAGAAATATGAAATTGTAAAAATAAATTCCCTGCATTTTGGGTAAGGAATAATTTCATTAGAAATGTTATTTTTGCTACAGAAATTCTTGTTCACTATATCATCATCCCTCTGATGGGAACAATCAAAAGGGTGTAAAATATCATGAATGAATTCATATGAGATGAACACCTTGTCATACAATGCCTTTGGAAATCATGAAAATGATTGGTGAGATTGAATAATGAATGTGGTAACGGTGTATATTGTTTTTTGGAAACCATGAATGCCATTTTTCGGAGCTTCGCTTGGGATGTCATGGATGATAATTAATTATAGGTGAAATTAATGAGAGATATATAGGGGTTCATGTGAGAGGATTTTTTTCACATACCATGCCGGGGTACAATCCAAACTGATACACAACCTGGCCCATATAATATCCCAAATGGTGTTCTTGATCCCCATGGGATAGAAACATGTTCTTGGGTACCGAAAATGAACTTTTGGGAATGATTTAAGCCATGTGTTTAAAAATAAGAAACCAAGAAGGATAATACCTCATCAAATGACTAATAACCATAACTGAAAAAGGATATTTCTTTAGATTTAACATTTTATAACGTTAACAAAATAAAAAGTAAAATAATGGATAGGGGAAATAGGTAAACCAAAACTAAAATACATCTATGTGATGATATGGACATAAACCTCAATCCAAATCCACTAACACCTATATGAAGTGGAACACTGGAAACTGGATACACCATCACCACCACGATACACCTTGTGCTTACCTGGGTCATACTTGTCAATGTCCACATACACCCCAAAGTGTATATAGGGTGTGATCCAAATACTAGTAGGATTCTAGGAAAATGATGGATTCCATGCTATAAAATTAGAAGATAAATCAACATGCACATTTTCAAAAGAACATTGAAAAAATTATCAAGGATCATTTTAAAGGAAATATTTTTAGTTAAATACTTTAAATGGAAACCACTTCTAAATAAACTTTTTCTATGAAAATAAATATACAAAAGGTCCACTATAAAATGATTGTTTCCACCACATCACATATGAATCATATTAAAATAGAGAACCATGGGAAAATCCCTAAGGGTAACTAGAACTAGTGGGAGCCAATGAGCCCCATACCTCAATGATCAAAATCATCCAACCAAATCCAACAACATTATCATGCATGAGCTACTCGGGGTGAACTAATCCCAAGGCCTAGTGGTCTCTATATCATAATACAAAACTAATAGCATTCTAATAAACTATACTAGAGGGGATCCCATCCCAAGGGATAGTGGTCTGTGATCATATCACATGTTTAGTTAGTGTTGTATTTTCAATACAACTAGAAGAATATGGTACTCAACCACTTCTAATTCAACTAGTGTACTAGTTTTCTTCCACCCAAATAGATACTCAAGATTCCCTTTTTATCAAATTCTATTTCACATATCACATAAATCATCACATTCACATACACTATCCAAGAATCAAGACTACACAATAACAACACCACTTTCAAAATTCACATTGATCTGATGATCAAGGATCACATAAAAACGACCATTATCCATGAAAACAACTTTTATATTTACACGAAAATAAAAAAAAATTAAATAAATTTCTCACCACTTTCACTATTCATGAAATCTGATTGAAAACGAAATAACAAGGGAACATATGAATTCCAACAATTTCCCTAGTGAAAACCCTTTTAAAATAAACACACAAATCAAATCAATTTTGAAACATGCTTCCCGTCAATTATAAAATTAAAAAATAATATTAAAGTTTAAATTAATATAACTAGGAATAAAACCTATTTCTTTTATAAAACCATATTTTAAAACATTCTCTCCTTCAAATAACATTCACGAAATATTTAGTACATTTCACTCAAATAAGAAAACCCTTTCAAGAAGCAAAAAAATTAAGAACACATAAATCCTAACTATATCGTTTAGAAAACCAACTTTAATAACATATCAATATAAAAAAACTTTTAAAAAATAGTTTAAACAACACCAATAGTCCATGTAACTCATCTAGAAAACAAAGTAAGAAATCAAGAATCATCATATAATAAAAAATCATGGAATCAACTACCTCAATCTTAGAAAATTCAAGAATCGGATGGTAAACAACAACTACACCACTAAGATACCGTAAAAATTCAAGATTGAACCACAATACATATTATTCCACCCAAAAACAATAGATAGAAACGACATTATGCAAAATAACCCACTATTAAATATGAACCTAAGGGGAGAGAGAAACCATACGAGAAGGAAGATATCAATAGAAAAAAGACTTACATGAGTCTATATTGAAGTTCCCACATGAAAACCACCCTAACATTGCAGTTCAAGAGTTCCCATAGGTAGAAGAGGAATATACCAAGGATGAAAATACTAAAAGACTCATATTAAGAGTGATTTTGGTCAAATTCAGAGAGGGAAAAGGAGTAATTTTTTGTTTTTCAATGTCCTTGATTGATTGCATGGTTAGGCCACACGGTTTTCTAAACATTAGAAAACTATGATTCATTCTCTGTCCCAAAATAAAAGGCCACAATAAATCCTTGGGAATGTCACATATCTCTGTTGAAAGATTTAGAGAAATCCATCTAACCTGGAAATTTCCACTTTCTAAGGCCCACATTTTTCTCTAGGCTGGCACACAATTTCTATTAACAAGGCACCAACTATGTGCCACCTGCTATCCTGTCCAAAAATTAAATTTCCACAAAAAAATCACATGGAACTCAAGGTATAAATACCAAAATAAATATAAACAAATTAATAACTAAATACAAATACATGGGTGTAAAAATTCATCCCAACATGAAAACATTCCTCCCTTAAAAATTCATATTGATGAATATTTAGAGAACAAAAATGGATACTCCTATTCAAAACAACACTTTTTCTCCCATGTATGACGATCATCACTTCGATAGTCCCAATTAACATAGACCAATGGTATGGAATATCCACAAATCACTTTATCATGAGAATCCACATTCTGCACTGGCACTCAAACACCAACAATTCAGGCCCTAATTCCTACTCGTAAAAATGCAGCAAATGAGATGGATCCAAATTATATTTTTTCAACTGATAGATATGGAATATGTAATGACTTGATGTCAATATGGAGGTAAAATCCAACATTTATTGCAATTTACTAATCCTCTCGATGATATCAAAAGCTATGACATACCTCATAATTATATTTCCTTACCTAAAAATGAAATGATGACCCAAACAAGGAGACACTTTCAAGAACACCCAGTTTCCCTCATAAAATTAAAATCTCGGTGCCTTTAATAAGCATAAGTCTTATGGATATTTTGTGCTATCTAAAAATACTTCCTAATAAACTTGACTTTTTTTATGTTTCCTCTTTGATGCTTATCCCCAACAATGTGGTTTCACCTACCTCAGAAAAACACAAGGGTGACTGACCCTATCTATCGTAAAGTACCTCAAAGAGAGATATTCAAATCAAGGACTAGTAACAATAGTTATACATAGACTCATCTAACCCAAAATAGCTACACCTTGAGCCTCCAAAATCCAACACACATTCCCAAAGAATGTTTTCCAAGATATAATTTTCCAAATCTATTTGGCCATCCATTTGAGGGTGGTAAGTCATTCTCAAATTGATTTGTAACCTCATCTACCTCCGAACATCATCCAATATACAGAAGGTAAAGTGAGGGTCCATGTATGAAATAATTATTGATGAGACACAATGATGAATCACTATCTATGACACATAAAATAAACCCAACCCAACCACCTTGGCTAAATCTCTAATAGGAAGGAAATTGGATGATTTGGTCAGATAATGAATTATTACCATATTATCATTCTATCCATGAGGTGCACAAGTTAGGGAAAAAAATTCCATGATAATATAATCCCAATTACAAGTAGTAATTGGTAGTGGATGAAGAAAACCAGAGGGAATTTGGTTCTTTTCTATAACCTGATGACATGTATAACCCATCGATACAAATTCAGCTACATCTCACCTCATTCCTGGCCACAACAACTACTGAGACAAATCATAACACATCTTGGTAGCACAAGGATGAATAGACCATTGTGACATGTATTTATCATGTATCACCACCTTCCTCAATGAAAAAGGAACCATGAAGAGTCCTCTAAAGAAAACATTACCCTCACGGTATAAAGACCATTCAGAAAGAACTTCCCCATAATACATAAACATAATTGAACACTGAAAAAACTCATCACTCAATTTCTATTTCCAAAGAAACTCCATAAGAAATGTGGTCCACTAAACACTATACATGAATAGACCTCCACTACGATTTTTTTTGAGATGGAGTTAGAAAAAAATACACATCAAATGACACTCATTGATGTACCCTTTCAATGCTTTCAAAAGAGATTCTAACTCATGGAATCTAAAACCACATTAACTTTACCTAATGTGAACACTATAGAAAAATAAAACCCCTAAAGGTACTCAACCCAACAACCCTAGCTCATATTCATATCATTCTAGGATAACCCATAAGCTCATCTCTTATAATATGAATAAATAAAAAACATCTTCCCCTAAAGATAATGACACCATATATTGAAGGCTTTCAACACTTTAGTTGAATCTATGTCCTGGTTTGGGTAACTAATTTTGTGTCCTCAGAATTTTCATGAACCTTATGCCACCACATGGTAATCCTACATCAACACACACCCATGATCCATACCTGAAGCATCAAAATTGACCACATACCCTTATACAGATTCCCTAAAGATCAAAACATGGGCTTTGGTCAACATTAACATAATATTTTCAATGGATTCATGAAATTTAGGGATCCACTCAAACATTACCACTTTTATGGTAAGAACATTCATGGACGAAGAAAAATGAGTGAAATCATGAACAAACTGCTTATAACAGCATACCAAGATGAAAATGACTCTGGTTTCAAAATCATTCCTTGACTATTCACAAGACATCAAAAAATTGATGTTCTCAAGGTCCAAAAAAACCCCTCATTTTGAGATCACAAGACCTATAACCATCACATACCTAATCCTGAAGTTGCACTAGGAAAAAAACACATAGATGAAATGATCTTGAAGGGTTCCTAGACCAATCCTTAAATGAGTGTCAAACTCCACTTAAATTTTGTAATAGGTCGTTATTACATTAAGAAACACTATTATAAATGATTTAAGATATTGATGGAACCCTCAATTCATAAGTTCCATAAATACCGCTGGGGTATTATTCAATCAGAAAGTCATTAAAAAATAATAAAAGTGGTTTAACCTAACTCAAAAAGTTATATTTGGAACATATTACTCTCTTACTCTGAGTTGGTGATACTTGAAATAAAAATAAATCTTGGAGAACCAATTTTCTCCCCTTATGTTGATCTAAATAATGAGTGATGAGATCTAACAAATGATGTTTTGCAATTCTGGAAGTGGAGGTCTATCGCATCACAATCGACGACCCCATTCACCTTGAAAATACCAAGTAATTAGAATAAGTGGAATAAGAATTAATCACCACTGATAGAAATTGATGTTAAAAAAATGATCCATCCAATCCGTACTAAGATTCACATCAATGAGGTCTGCTTCCATAACTAAAAAATCTGAATCTAACTTCACCACTTGGCATAGTGAGTTCACAAGAAAGACACTTTAAACCCTTATATCACTTCTTATCAATAGGCCATACTAACTTTATTATGTATGTCATAATTTGGGTTGAATATTTTAACACAACCAAAATATATGAACAAATAAAAGAAAAAAACTCACTATTATAGAACATATCCATAACTAAAAAAATTAAATAATAATGGAACATATAACTAACAGAGGCCGTGCATCTAATTGTATTGGTGCTTGATCCACAACTAGAAGATGCATCATCTCAACCAGAAACTATGAATGAAAACTGACATTTGGATCTCCCATTAAATGAATCTACCCAAATAAAGATCCAGACCTATGTCTATGACCTATAAAATGAGAACCCACTGTCATAGATGATTCTCAACGAGATGACATCCCTTTTAGGGTTACATATCCTACATCATGCTGTTATGGGTGAACCATCTTAAAAAATCACTAAAAGTGCCCCATGGTTCCAAACTAATGGAATGTCCGGGGTGGACATGAACAGGTTGAACACAAATGATAAATCATCCCACAAAACTGGTACATGACTGAACCAACACCTAAATCCACTGAAAAAGATAGTCGGGAAGGATGGACTAAACTACCACCTCTCCTATTCTCTTTATCATCCCACATTCTCTTCATCTTATATGAGCTTCCACTATCCACTACTGATATTTCTCATGACAAGCCATAATTTCTACTATGATCAATTTTTACCATGATAGAATGATTAAGAAACCAAAAATATTTCTTAAAATTGAACAATAATACCGAAGATCATATTTCTAGACATATCCCCATATGAAATTTTTATCATTCAGTTTCTCCTTAGAAACTATTATAGGTGAGAACCATACCCACTCTATAAAGTGGTTATCATACTCTATCGCAGTCTGATCTCCCTAGTAAAGATCCAAAAACTCTCAGAAATTCGAGAAGGCCAAAATCTCAGGACAATATTTATCAATGAAGATAACCATGTAATATTTCCAAATCATCTGTTCATGCATCCCATCTTTTACTACTGTGTCCAACCACTTCTTACAGGGACATTATAACATGGAAAAATAACACTTCACCCTAACTACCTTAGGAGTGTCAAGAAACTGAAAAGTCCCTTCAATATTTTTATTTCATTCCTCAGCTTCTTGGGGATCCATGCTACCCTAGAATTAAGGAGGCCAATTCTTGAGGAACTCCTATGATTTATCCTTTAGGACCTTGTTTGTCTTCTCTACCCTGAGCATCACCAAAGCGCGCCCCATGAACAAAATATTGGGCCACAAAAACGACTTCTTCCACGAGTCTCTAATCTATTTGTTAGGGAAAACTATCTATAGCCTCCTCCTATGGTTTCATTTGATTTCTAAGGGTATTCATGTTACTACATTAAGCAACAACCATAATAAAAACCCATCAACATTGCCATCAATGAAAATTATCAAAAATTTCAGCAACAAAGACAATTCCCAAACACTTACAAAAATAAAAAAGCCACATCCAATTCAATAAAAATCCATATAAAAACAGTCCACCTCAACCGAGTTTCTTTTTATAGTATCCAAAATTCACATTTCACATGAAGTATAAGTCAAACCATGTTTTCCTATATCCCATGGTGTCTCGAGTCCTGTTATAAGGTTTTTTTCTTGACACCCCACTCAAAACCAAATCCTAATGCCCTAATAATCCAAGCTCTGATATATCAAGACTGTTCCCAAATAACATTACCAAAAAAATAGAATAACTACCTTTCATATTGTTTTTTCATGAAGCATGAAAGTGTTCTATCTAATCAAATACCTGAATTAACCCTTGGCATGGCCAAACAGGTGTTCTTGATCCCCACAAGATGGAAACTAGAGTTTCGGTATTGACAATTTATTTTTGGGAATTATTTCAACCATGTTTTTTACATTAAGAATCCTAGAAGAATAAGACATCCCCAGATAACTACTATCCATAACCAAATAGGGAAACAACAATTTATAGATTCAATATTTTTAAATTTTATCCTAATAAAAATTACCAAAATATAAATATATAACAACTAAACCACAACTCAAAAACCTACATGTCATGAGAGGGACATAAACCTCAATCCACCTTCACCAACACATTCAATAAGTGGAAGACTAGCAACCAGATCAACCATCACCACCCTGATACATCTTTATCTTACCTATTTTATACATAATAAATTCTGCATACATTGAAATGTCTATTTAGGGTGTGTGAAAAAGCTGAATAGGATGCCCCCAAAATAAAGTATTTCATACTATAACATTAGAAGATAAATTAATAACATGTTTAAAAAAGATATTTAAAAAAATTATTAATGATAATTTCAAAGTAAATATAAAAACCCTTTTAGGAAAAACCTTTTATCAAAAGAATGTTTCTTTGAAATTAAATATACATAAGTTCCACTGTATACCGATGTTTAGCACTACATAAAATAAGAACCTTATCACAAGGGAGAACCATGGAAGAATCCTTAAGAGTAACTAGAGGTAGTAGAACCATATTAACCTCAATCCTCAGTGATAAAAATCCTCTAACCAAAACCAACAACATTTTTATTCACAAGCCACTAGTGGGGAACACATTCGAAATTTTAGTGATCTCAATACCATACGAAAAAACTAACAACAATCCCATGCATAAGCCACTAGTCGAGATCCAATCCCATAGTCCAGTGGTATCCAATCATATAACATGTTTAGTTAGTGTTGTGTAGTCAATACTTGTAGAAGAATATGGGCCTCCACCTCTTCTAAATCAACTAGATTACTTGTTCTAGTCCACCCACCTTGGTACACAAGATTCCATTTTTTCTAAAATTATATTTCACATATCGCATAAATCATTAAATTCATATACAAAATACAAGCACTGCAAACACATAAGGAAAACACCACATTCATTATTCAAATTGATCCAACGATGTAGTCTAACATGGAAACAAAAATTTTATATAAATACCACATTTATATTCACACACACAACAAAACCATTTTAACATAAATTTCTTACACCTTTCAAAATTCATAAAATTCTTTTGAAAACACAAGAAGAAGGAGTCATAAGAAATAAAACCATCTCCATGGTCAAATCCCCTTTCAAATCCACATAGAAATAAAAACCATTTTGAAATTATCTTCACATCACTTATATAATTAACAAACCACATTAAATGTGAACAAAAAAAGAGATTACAAGTAACAAAACCTATTTATTTTATAAAACCAACGTTCAACACATTCACCCCTTCAATTACCATTGAAGTCACTTTTTTCACCTTACACAAAAATTGTAAAATACTTTAAAGAAGAACCCTAATAAAGGACACATGAAACCTGACCATTTATTTTATAAAATAAAATTTCATCACATATAAATATAGAAATAGTTTAAAAAATTCACACAACAATAACAGTCTATAGGTCAAAATTAAACTACCATGGAATAAATACAAAATCATCTAATAATGTAAAATCATGGAACCACATACCTCAATGTTGTAAACTTCCAGGATCCAATGGAAAAAAACTGCACCACTAGGAGAACTTAAAAAGGATTTATCGAACCCAAGAACATCACGATTCCACCTAGCAACAAATGATTGACCACTCATTAGGTCAAACACCAATTTGGAAAAGGATAACCCAAAGGGGGAGGGAGAGAAACCCTATAAGAATGATGAAATCAACAGAAACGTGACTTGGTAAATGATTTAATGTGTTACCACAAAAAACCAACCAAATATTAGAGTTAAAAAGGATTAAGAGGGAAAATAGGAATCTCCCAAGGCTAAAAATCCCATAAGAATAGAAATAGGGGTGATTTATGGTTAGATCTAAAGAGTGAAAAAGAGTAATTTTCTAATTTTTTGTGACATGGATAGGTCACACGGTAAGCTCGCAAGATTTTCCCAACAATATTGAGGAAAATATGTGTCCCTCTCTATCCAAGGAGAACATAGCCACACGGTCTCATGGGGAATGGTGCACAATCATATGGAATGATGTGTAGCTTGGATAGTTCCAATTTTTGAGGTGTACATATTACTCTGGGATAGCATATAGTTTCCCAAAACCATTCTCTAACCATGATCCACCTTCTATATAGCACAAAAATACCATTTTGACCAAAAACACTCATGTAAATCAATTAATATATACCTAAAAAAAATAAAAAAAATGAATATATGGAAAAAAACGAAATGAGTGATACTTTTTTTGGATAAATAAGGAGACTATCAACATTTACATAATGCATTATTGTTATCTTGGATTATCTAAATGATATTTTTAGTGTATTTTTGGGTTAGGGGTTATTAATTTGTATAATGAGAAATGGGTTGGAGAATTTTTTTTTTCTAAGGTGCCCAGTTTTGAATATCTCATTTACAAAGGCAGGTGTGGTCACTAAAATTTTTTAACATCATTCTTAATCAAAGGAAAAAGACCATTTATGATAATATAGTCATAATTGATGAATCAGATAGATGTGTGTTCTTGATGTCGATTCACCTAAATTTCAATATTATAGATTTTTGAATCATGGTTCATAGAGAAAGTAGGATATATAAATGAGATTAAAATCTTTGGTGCATGTAGATTCTTAGAAAGATGAACTTTCTGGTTTGGAGAATGAGAAATCCATATCTTCCAATAGATCATAATGTGAATAAAATGTTTTTGATCCTGACCTCATGATTTCATTTATATGAAATGATGAATCGTGAATTGAAGAGGAACTTATTTATTTATTGAAACTGGGAAAAATGATCTAGATTTTTATAGATCCCGGTATGAATTTACAGATGTTTAGAAACTCATTGTAGGATGTCTTGGAGGCTTGGTTCCATTTCTTTGTCCAATAAGAGATTGAGGTTGATGTAGTCGTAGTGGCCTTCTTATTTGTGTGTTAGATCCTTTGAGAGATCAGTAATAGACCAAGAGATGGAATATGTTATTACCTTCATCTCCTCTAGTTATTAATTAAGGCTATGGTGGATGAAATGGGTTCCTTAATTAAGGGAATCATGTCTTCTTATATGATAAATAAGTTCCTATCAAGGAATTCCCATAATACATATGATATACAATATAATTACTATAGATAGCATAAATTGAAGGATCGTAAAATGGATACTAAAGTAAATTTTGACGGATTATGTATTTCTGGGGAAATGAGAGGGGCAGTCTGGTCAAAGATAATTAGGGATTTGTGATTCTATGTTTTTGGTCCTCTTATGGGTAAGGTAATTCTTTTGGAACAATCACATGATCTACGGTAACTGGTATTAATATTTGAAGAATTTTTAATATTAGGATCATAGAAGATGAATTTTATTTTTTTTGGTTGTCTATGTTTGGGTGGAAGATATATCTCTATGGGATCTATCCTACCTTATAATAAAATGAATATTTTTTTCAACCAGGGCATTTAGGTTATCCATAATTGGAGATAAGTGAATTTTGTGGCTAATTCTTTATCAAGTAAAGATATTCTATGTGAGAAAATTTTGTATACACATATTTAGGTCCCTACTAGATTACTATAATCTCTTTGTAATGGGTGATTCTCTTGGCCTCCATCATTTCAAGGAACCTTGAGTGAAGAGCACCTTTTCTTGTTTTTTTTATTTTTCTAATAATAACAAGTTAATTTTTATCCCAATAATGAGGACCACCAGGAACCATATTTGGAGTAGAAAAACTAGAAAACTAAGATGAGGCTAAACAAATAAAATACATTTAGTGGATGATCCATCAACATATCCTCTAAAAAATTATTATATCTTAATGGTTCATATTCTTAGAAAATAGGCATAAAACTGGATAAAAATGCATCATGAGCCAAAACACCACATATCAATCATAAAAAAACAATTTAAAAACACCAGACAAACAACATTTCAACATAACAGATTCCAAAATAATAGAAAAAAATCCTAAAACTCAAAATTGAAATTCAGAGTAACACTCACCCATCAAAACATTGAATCATATTTTTTCAAAATACACTTCAATAAACTAAATAAAAACATTGAAACCAAAAATTAGAAAATTTTATCCATTGAAACATCACATATTATTTCACACTCATATCCACTATGTACAAACATGCATGCATGGAATCTGGAACATTCCACACAAATACCCACATATGTTTACATCTATAAAAAATACAAAGGGTCATTCAAACAATGAATTCATCTCAAACTACTTCTTAATCAATTCCAATTCTTTTAAATCCCCCATTTTCCCAAAACTATAATTTTAATAACAAAAAATTTTATTTTCTTTTCACATTCCACAAAATCATTCAAAATCAATATATAATACCAATTTAATTTTTCAAATGCCCAAAATTTTTTATTTAGTAAATCAAAAATTCTAAAAGAAATAATATTTTTATACTTAAAATAAACACTCCAAAAATAATCATAAAACTATAACAAGGAATAATAGTAGAATTCAAAAATTAAAATAATAAAAAATTTAAAATTTTTGAAAGAGAAGGATTTTTTACACTATTTGGATTCATGGTTTGGAAGATTCTGTGCCACCCATGTGAATATCAGTGGTGGTCAACAGAGGTATTCACAAATTTTCACATGGCATTCCAAATCATACAATGTAATAATGCACCCACGTAATCCATAAAAAAATACACTCCAAGATTCTGAGCTTCACAAAATAACCCACCAATAATCATATAAGATCATAAACACTCAAATAGATGAAAAACATCATGACTAAATTTAAGATCCAAGATATTAGTTGAGACAGAGACATACCAGAACACACTAGAAATTCAAGAGTCCTTTCAAAAAGGTCTTGATCAAGAACCTACACAATACTGACCACTTTAACTCTAAAACTCATGCTTCAACCTACTGGGAATCCCATAATAACAAAGGATAAATCCTATGATACAATTGTTTGCTGGACAAACTTTAATCAGCCCCAAACCAGGTATCTGAGTTGACCCATGATAAGACCCAAGAGTCATTCCCAATCCTCTTATATAGTAAAATAGTCTCTAAAATAATAAATAAATCAATTAGGAATGATTTATACCATAAATAAAATTAAAATCAAAAAAACTGAAAAAAAGAACATAAAAATATACCAGAAAAGAAATAAATCTAGACATACATCCATGTGACCACATAGGTCAACACCGATCTAAAAACCACACTTCCTTCATGAGAGATCCAAATCATGGAGTCACCTGAAACTAAAAAATATATTTTTTATATATTTTTTTCATTGATATTCAAAGTAGGGATACTAAAGGAAAAAAAATTATATTCCTTACCTATATAATGAAATCAAAATCATCCTATTTTAAAAATAAGTTAGATAAAAATTGGGTTTAACATTATTTTTTTAAACAATTAAAAAGATTCAATTTTATGAAAACTACAATACATAATGTTTTTAAAATAATTTTAAAAATAGGAATGATGTTTCATTAAATTCCTCAGAAAAGTTAATCAGTTATAATATAAGTGTCTTAGTATGAAAATTAAATTAGAGATGTCACATTATAATTAAATTAGAAAATATATGAAAGTAAGGTATTTGAAAAGTAGTTCTAATGGGATCTCATGTTCAAGTTGACATATCCTAGTAATATGATATAAATTCATAGAAAATCAATATCTACTAGTGTAATGTATCATCGAATACTTCCCAAAAAACACATTGATAGCCTCCATAATTTGACCGAGGAGCACATCCCATGGGAAGTCATGTTATCCAAATTGGGCCACTAGTCAGTACATAATCTCAACTAGTGAAACATGTGTACCTATGACTCCCACATAACAACCCAAGGCCTTCCATGATAGTTAAATGGAGTTTTGTTTTATCAATCTATCATATACATATGTATCACAGTCTTCAAATTAAATCCCATCAACCATCACACCTCTATTCTCCCTCCTTAAGAAGAAACCCTTTTCAAATTCACACAAACCATGAACATTCCTATTTATAGAAAACATATAAAAAATCACACATTTAACACATACACCAAGTTTTAAATTAAATGGGTATTCCTTAAGATGGATTTTCTATTTTCCAAAAATATTTGAAAGGTCCAACCCGACCTCATCACTTAAAAAATCACATTCAATATAGGAAACACATTTTCCCAAATATTTTGAGTTCCAAAACCACAATTCACACTTACACACATATGAACCTATACATTTATATAAGTATTCATTTTACCAATGTATATATTCAAACCCCCAAGAGTAAATATGTACAAACAAGATACTTATATGTATGAATATATTTGTATATATTTTCATGTCATATTTATTGATCCAAAGTATTGGATATCCGATAAAAGATTCCTAGAAACAAAAAGATTACCTTATTACTTTATAAAAACTATATAAAATACCAAAACCCATTTGAAAATCTTCAATAAATATAATAGAAATCGTTTAGAAAACCAATAAAACATATAAGATGATTTACATTTCAAAATTATATTGGAAAGATGCTTATCAAAGAAACTCATGTTCGGTGATTATGGAAAGATATAAAAAAAATTTGATAAACCACTTACAATAATCACATCCATTTTAAATAGAAATTAAATTTTATATATAAAATAAAAACCATTAAAATTACCAATAAACCGTTGTTTTTAAATTGATGTCTTGGACATTGGGTAACCTACCTCAAATTACATTTGCTGCACCATAAGAAACCCCAATATACCTAAAGAATGTCAAAGGAACAATATAAAAATAAATGAGTAAAAAAATCCATATAATCACCAATTATAAATGGGACAAGGTACAAAAATGGAAGAAAACCTACCCACAACCAAATAATAATTCATCAACTTCAATTGTTGTGGCTGTAGAACTCATAAATTATACAAGATGAGCCCATGGATTCAAAAACCAACCAAACAATAACACCAAAATACATTTCGGTTTATCCCTAGTGCACATACCAAAATGGGGTATGAGAAATTTTGAAACAAAATATAATAATGAGAGAACAATGAATGAGAAAACCCAACATCAAGAGATCTCAAAAGGAATCAGGGATGAAACTACCTAATAATGATGGGGGAAGAGAGGTGGTGTAACATGAATTGAAGCCCTAAGGCCATGGTTCAAATGAAAATGGGGTAGGGGAAATGGTTGTGGATGATTCAGTTTGAAATCAATGAGTGAAATTTTGGTGAAATCCCTTTTTTATGTTGGACACTGTGAAATGTTTGGATGCATTGTTTTTAAAACCATACACTAATTGTGATCCCCTATAATAGGAGAAGGTCACCATGCATAAGAAAATATTAGGATTAAATAAAACTTGAAATTACAATGTCTTTAGATCTATAATAGTTTCAGATGCACCTATATGAGTTTTCATAGTTTCTACTTATCATGCGCCAACTGTTCACCTATAAAAAAAATACCAACATTTAAATTTTTTAAAACTAGTTCAACCCCAAAATAAAAATTAATGTTAAATATAATTATTTAATAAAAATTAACTAAAAATTCAAGGTCTCGGATGAGACACTATGTGATCTAGTTTCGTATGATTCTAACTAGTAAATAGATTGTTGTTATGAGTTATGAAATATTATTAAAATGTGTATGGTTATTGAGGACGATATGAATGCTTTTCTAATAGAGAGATTGGTTTATCTAATGGTTTGTACATGATGTTGATTGATTTCAATTGACCATTGTGATTGTGTTCTAAAATTATACCAACTAAACATAATTCTCTTAAATTGTTAAATCCATCTTACAAATATATGTGGATCTTATGAATGGGTTGGCTGTGATCCCAATAATAAGATTGAGTTTTGTGAAAAGGTTTCACAGGATGATAGACTTGATATGCATGAATATTGATTATTTAGATAGTGTTTCATCCTATTTTATGGGGGTTGATAGGTTATGATATTATAGCTATATGTTCTTATGAACTACTATGTTTATTGTTATATTTCCATATTCGACATTGACACCATTTGATTAAAGTGTGATTCTACCATACTAGTGAATTCTATAGTACCCAATAATTCATTAGGTTTGGGAATATCATTTTTTTAATTTAATTCATTAAATTCATCTAAACATATATATTATAGTTATTATTTGGGACACCTTCAGCTATGGCCTACTATGTTTTGTACTTACACCCTAAATGGGCATCCGAATGGATGTACATACCTTATGGATGTACATAACTTATTGATGTACATACTTTATGGAATATATGAATATATAGGAGATTGATCTTATAAAAGAGGATGAGTTAGAGGAACCCATAAGTGCTACAAATAATGGTTTGAGGTGTGTCCAATGATAGTGTTGGAGTATCATTCATTTTTATCAGTTTTATCTTATAGTTTATTTGGTCAAACCATTGGAAAATATTTATTGGGATGTTTGACTGTATGTTATGATTTTGTATAATTTTGTTATAATATGATGTGTGATTTTATTTATGGAATGTCATCCACTATATTCTAATTATACAATGATTTTATACATATTAAAAATTTTAGGTTAATTTTTTTATTTCCTATAATATATTTATATAATCCCCCCAAATTGTATTTAATGACATTTTTTTGTAGTTCGTATCCACTCATATATTTGTAGTCCCCAAAATACCTTGTTGAAGCTGATGGTTGGTGGCTAGTTTTGAAAAGTTGTAATGTGGTATTACAAAATTTCATTATATGTTTTATGATTTACGAAATTGAATATGGAGATATAATGTTACATTACTTTGGGATGAGATACATATTTATTTTTGAATAGAATATATATGGGTATAATTCCTTATTTTGAGGGTGTTAATATTGATTTTATTTTTGTTTACTACTTCAACATTGTTATTTTATAAAATAATGATGTTGTGATGTCATTAATTATTTTTTATCTTTTATCCAAGGGTATCGGGATGTGTATGTTCATGCATCATATATATATAAGTTGATTGGGGGTACAATTACATTAGACACCCACAAACACCCAACAGACAAGCAAGAAAGGCATGCATTAGACACCCAATTGATATCCCACCCATCAAACATTATTTATTCAGTACATTCACCAAAGGTCTAGTGGGAATCAAGCCTATTACATGGCCCAATATCCCAGAAATTGTCCTGAAGGCCGAGGCCATCCATATTCATAATGGTGTGTGATTGTATAATTAGATACTAAAAAAATAAAGGGTATTATTTATTTAAAACATCAATAATAACTATTTTTTATTTTTATAAATAAATTATATGTTAAACTTAACTTAATTTTGACGATTATTTGGTGACTTCCTTGATACAACTTTTTAGATAGTAATATCATCATGATTTTCATGGATATGTAATAATTCTTACCCCAGAGTGAGTATTATAGTTGGAAAAATATCTGATATGATGGGAACTATAGAGTGGGTGTGTTCGAATATGAATTTCAATGGTTTCTATGAGTCAAAAGCATAAACAACGCCTTATGTGTTCTAAATTTCTGGTGAATATGGTCTACAGACTATGTGGAGGAGTCTATAGATAATGAAATATAACATAGGATGTTACTGAGTTGAGAATTTTTGTTGATGAGTAGGGAAATTTTCATACATTATTTTATATGAATTATGATATTTACGGGTAACTTCATAGAGATGGGTTAGTCTAGTCATAGTGATGAAATTATTTTTGTGAAGTATGGGCAGATTATTCATGTGATGTTAAAATCACATAAGTGATATATAGCCAAAAGTTTGTATATTATTGTGAATCAACATGGTAATTGTAACATATATAAATTTTGTTCAGGTAGTCCAAAACCTATCATTTATCAAATATTTTTGGGTTACGTTTTGGGTTTTTAAGTTGAATTTATTAGAGTTTTGAATATTCTGGTCTAGTTCATGCTGTGCACATGGTTTACCCAAACTATTCACCCTCTTGGAGAAAAACATGCAACCCAAGACAGTGGTATTTTTCATGGTTAGTGAATGTTTTGTCAATATGTACAACCTCTATGGAGAAACCATGCTTCCAATATAAAACATGTTCACAATTAGACCACATAGTTTTTCCAACAGTATGACTCTTCCAAGCTAACCATGAAAATGATATAATTAATCGGAAAATCAAAATTAAAAATCCCTACCCCACAGCTTTGGGTTTCGTACAAACCTAACTTGAACCCACACCCGTTATTTTTCCTTGGGAGAATCCAAGATCAATTCATTGCCACTCAGATCCCTCTCGAATGCAATTTGTTGCATGAGGAACTCCCTTCGATCTACCCTGAGTCAGTTTCCTCACCTCATTCTCTATATCTCATAGTATATCTTCTAATACCTATGGTTAAATGGATACTAGTGTTAATTTTGGATTATATTACCCTTTTTTGTATCTCAATCCATGATTTAAACCTCACATCCCTGATTCTATGATCACCGTTTTTCATTGAAAAATCCATATTAGGGTTTGGTGTTGCAAGATCCATTATTCCCGATGTAGGTGGTTCCATCATGATGCCCAATTTATGTTAACCAAAAAATAATTTATTAATTTCAATTTTTTTAATTAAATTCAATTAAAATATTTTTATTAAATTTATTTCAATTAGTTTGATTCATAAACACAATTCCATTGAATTGGTGTTTAAAAAATTGGGTTTTATAATGAAATTGGAAAACCCCCAATTCCATTTAATTGGGATTATTTTATGAAAATAGGTGAAATTTAAATTGTTTAATTTAAATTGTGATTTTGATCTCATTGAAAAGTTGTGAAAACCCCAATTCCATTGATTTTGGGGCTTGTTGTGAAATTTATGGAAATTGTTTAAAACAAAATTATCGAATTTAATTATGAATCTGAACTGTAGAATTGTATTGTGAATTGATTTAAAATTACTATTTGTGATAAATGGTTTAAAATGGGTTTTAATGAAACCATAGGGGGTTTATCTTGGTGAATATGCATGTTTTTTATTAAAACAAATTTTTGGGTTTTAAATGGAACATAGCATTTTGAAATGGGGGAATGTGATTTAATTGTATTTTAATGTTGCTCAAACAAATTTCCCATCAATGAATTGTAATGGATAGAATGATATCCTAGGTAGTCGACATGTTATTAGGATAATCAATATTGGTTTTAATTTGCCTAGTAATGGAATAGTTCGTTACAATACTAAATAAAATTCGGCAAATCTTTCTTTCCCATTTAGAAATAGATGAGTTATCTCTTTCTATTTATGAGGGATTTGTGTTAACATTAATGATGATCACATGAGTGTGTGAAGACCCCTTTACCTGGAACTATTATACCTCTTGGAATATAACCTTACAGATTTCTTTTTTATATATCATATATAAATGTTTTCCATTGTTGAAAACTATTTTACATGCCTTGATAATTTAAATAAATTTTCTTATATTAAAGAGATAAGTTAACCCATTAGTGAAAATAACCATTTTGAATGTATTTCCATCAGTTTAAATGTGAATCATGCTTTATTAAAAAAATCATCATTTTTAAACATATATAATAATTTTTTGAAAAATGAACCTAATATGCCAAACCTGTTTATTTGAAAATTAAAAGCACATTATTTTGATAATTTGATATTGGAATATGTCATGGAATCATAGGTGTGATGCTAATTGGATTGTTTCTCACACAATACCTATTACTTTAGGTGTTTTTATATGATCTCTATATAGGTTTTAGAAGGGGTAAAGCACCACTTGGAGGTGGTTTTAGATGTTGATATGTGGACTTGGAGGGTTGTGTCTTTTAGGACATGGGTTTTTAACATCATATTTTCTAGAACATTTCTATATTCATTTTTGTTTTCTTACTAGTTTGACTTTTGGTAAACTTCTCCCTGTGAAGCTTCTTTTTCATTCATACTATTTTTTTATGTTTCTTTAGGAATGTTTATAAAGAAAAATAATCCCACATTATTTCATATGATGAATGGTGCCAATCACCAACCCATGGGGATTTGGAATGGCCTTTTTGGGAATGTCATCACCAGATCTGTATCAGGTTACCAAGGTACCCAGGATAGTTCCAAACATTGTGGTATCAGAGGATCATATTTCACATATTTCCTTGATGTCAGTATATAGTTATGATTTCTTGTTGGGACTTAGAAGGTAGTTCTGATTGAGTGAATGTCCACATCTCACAACATAGAACTATATGTCTCCAAGGGTGGTTTGGAAAATACATCTTCTAGATGAGATATAGTCTTTTCCCTTATATTTTTATATAGTGAAATCCAAATCATTTTTTTCTATCTTCTAGGATCAAATGTTCCCTTTTTTCTCAGTTTGGGTGTAATCTAATATCTTCTGTATTGTCTATTGAAATGGTGTAGAATAATTCCTCCAAGAAGACATGTGAGTTAGATCTAAGAAGAACCTTCTACTAAACAACATGAATAAAATATTTTATTGGACAAAATTTGGTTGAGGTGATTGTCTGTACATTCTATGCTTTAGGATATACACCGCCACCAGCTGCCATCCATGCAGTAAATGTGGAAACTTATAGGGAAGTTCTCAATATTTTATCTTATGAGTTACATTTCAAAAAATCTTCCAATTTTAAAAGGCTCAATTGGTCTTTGATAGGCTGAGGAGTGGATGCGTTGAATAGAAAATATTTTTGGGTTCTTGGAGACAGCTGAAAAAATTAAGTTGAAGTGTGACACCTTGGCATTATAAGGACTGATCATGATTTGGGAGAACACTATGGTGATGATGAAGAAGCATGAGGGACTAGAGTGGTAGTAATTAAAAGTTATTTTCATCAAATTACACTATATGGTGTCGATGAAATTGGACAAGGCTGTGGAATTTTTCAAACATGAGTTGGATTACAGGACTGGGATAGATTAGGCAAATTTTTTTTCTACGATCATGCATTTCACAGATAATATTGTATTGAATAAGAAGATGAAGGCATCATGGATCGAGTTGGGAATTCAAAAAATATTCATTATTTTATTTTCTTTATAAATATACCTTCTTATGCTAATGTGATGGATATATCACTAATGGTAGAAATGATCATGGAAGGAAAATCTGGGTTATCAAAAGTTTCTTTATCACCTTGTAGCATTTTGGTTTCCATTAAAGGAAATTAGAATCATGAAATATTATCATATTATTTCTCTATAATACGGTCATTATAAACCTATAGTAGTTCCTAGAAGTGGTCCTTTTAATTGCTAGCAGCGTGGAATGCCATGACATTCAAAGTGGGTATTCACTAAGGCACCCAAGGATTGTTGTTCTTTTGGATGATCTGATCACTTATATAAATTCTTTCATTCTTATTCCAATACATATAGTGTAATATAATAATCATATACTTCTAAAACCATGGGGAAATTTTAGGATTCACATGTATAATTGTTCTAGCCATAGGCATCTAGAAAGTATTTTATTTATGTAGTGGAAGAGTCTACTGAGGAAGCAAATATAGGTATAGATATTGTGACAGGTATCATCATTATAGACTCATTATTACTATCTTCTTAATTTGATAATGGTGAATCTCATTCGTTTATACAAAAATATATTTTTGATATATCAAATCATTCTAGAGATCTTTCTTCTTATGTCACAGATATTACTATACCCCTTGGTATGATGGGAGTGTAGGGTCACCATAGTCTACCTTTTGTTTTCTCTCTATTAGATTTCAAACATTCTGGGAGTTTTTTATTAATCAAGATAAACACCTAAACATCATATAAGGAATGGATTAGATCATTTTATTATAAATAATGAATTGGATGTTATCTTTGACAAGTCTCATTTATTACACCAAGTGGTGTGTATTGTTTTATTCATAGAGAATGGAACCCAAGGTCAAAAAGGGGAAAAATTATTATCTAAAGTTGGGGAATGTAATATCGCTGTTTGATTTTTTTCTAGATAAAGAATCATTGAGTAGTGATCTCCCTTTGGTTTTTGTTTAGTGTCCAAACGTAATTAATTCTGAGTTCCCCAATTCGCCACTAGTTAGAGAGTTAGAGTCTTTTTTAAAGATTTAGTTTTTGGGAATCAGAATTTTTTTATTCCTTCTCACAACATGGTATCAGCTAAACTGAAATTGATGAAAAGTCATTTGGAAGATATTTTATAATAATTATTTATATCCCTAACTGTCACCATGGGAAGTGCTAATTCTCTTTTCTAGGAAAGCTTATTTTTTACTACACCTATGTTCGGATTACTAAAAGATCAATCAAGTGATGATAAAGATCAACTATCTATTGAAATGGATTGATGATATGTTTGATCATTTAAAAAAGGAAAAGTACATCTCAGATATTGATATTTACATTTGTTACCATCAATTTTGGATAAAATATTATGATATTTAAAAAACATCCTTTCAATGGAGGTATAGACATTATGAGTACATTTTTATTCCATTTGGTGTAACCTATTCTTATACAGTCATTAAGGATTTAATGAATAGTATATTCAACAAGTATCTTGAAACTTTTGTTGTATACTATGTGGATGATGTCCTAGTTTAGTATGTGTTTGAGGAGGATCATGTGCTTCATATGAGATTTTTTTTGGAATTTGTTAAGAAATAGTTAACCCTATTATAAAACATTGATGTGTGATTTCGGAATGGAGAGGTAAAATTATTGAGAAACACAGTGTTGAAACATGGTATTTCAGTTGATTCCAAAATGGTGAATGTGGTTATGACATGAGAACAACCACATAATGTTTTAGAGGTTTAGAGCTTCTTGGGTCCAGATGGGTATAATCATAGTTTCTTAAGGACATCCCAATGTTGTATTCTTTCATGAATACTCTAAAATAGAAGGGAGTAATGTTTAATTGGGATGAAAAATATAAAAATTATTTTATTGAGATGAAATGTCTTTTGAGGACTGGTCCAGTGATGAATCTTCCAGAGGTTGGAAAGGGATATGTTGTCTTTTGCGATGCTTCGAGATCATGTTTGGGATGCATTCTTATGTAAGATGATCTTGCAATTTCCTAGGTATCTCTTATTCTCAGGACACACAAGAGGAAAAATCTAACCCATGACCGTAAACTCATAGATTTGATGCATACGCTTAAGAAATAATGGCATTTCCTTTATAGATAAAGGTTCAACATGTTTTCAAATCACATGGCCCTAAGTTATATATTCTATCAAAAATATTTTAATCATCACCAAATTAATTGTTTGGAATACCTAAAGTATTTCAATTTAATCACCCTCTAAAACCCATGGAATGGGAATTCTATCATAGATGCTTTTTGCAGAAAACTTCCAACCCATGATGTGAAAAAATATTCATAAGCGTGAAATTTAATGGCTATCTTTTCAAAGCTACATAGTTTAGTCCTAGGATATGGGACTGAGGATTCCTTAACCAGCATTCAGTTGAAATCCTATCTTATCAAGATGACTCTTTATGAACATTAGATTGATGATGACTTTCATATCATTAGTGGGTGTATTTATTATGGGGATACCATTACTAAGTGTTGATTCTCCAAAGAGGGTATTATATTAATTGAAAAACAATTTTTTGTGCCTTTAGAATAAAGGAATTATTTGATGGGGGTTCCATAATTTCCATGGGGATATTCACCCTAAAACCACTATGTTGTTTTATGATGTGTTGTGATAATTATGGTCGATAGTTATGAGAAGTGACATTGCTGATTTTGTCTCTTTATTTATAGGTTCCAAAATTTTACCTCTGAGCACCAGATGTTTTGAGTTTTTATCAACCACATACAATTCCTACATGGAAGTGGGATGAAATATTTATGGGATTTGGGGTTCAATTTCCACATACGTTAATAATGAAGAATGTGTCTTCGGTAGAGATCAATCGGCTAACAAAATAGGCGCAATTTTTACCCATTCGTGAAATAACCAAATTTGAAGAATTTTCAAATATCTATATGAAAGATGTTATGTTGCATGGAGTTCAATATGTTATAGTATCTAATAGTGATCCTTTGTTTACTTAATATTTTTTGAGAGGCCTTCAGGAGGAATTGGATATCATGTCAATTTAAGCATGAAATAACATCCTTAATAAGATGGTTATGCATACATAGTTGTACATATTCTTGAGGATTTTCATACATCGCATTTTAAAAAATTTGGTGGAGATTGGGATGATCATTTGGGGATATCTGCTTTTTCTTATAAAAATATTTACCATTCATCGATCAGAATTTCTCTATTTGAGTCCCTGTATAGACTACCTTGCAGATATCTGTTGTGTTGGTCAGAGATTGGGGAAATTTCTATTGTTCTACTATGATTGGTTTTTGGGAATATATAAAATATTCATATGATTTTCAGATAATTTTGAAGGAATTGAGGTGATATAAGTCTTATGCTGATCATCATTATTGGACACTGAAGTTTTATGTTGGTGACCAGGTGTTCTTGGATGTTTCACCCCAGTTAGGTTATCAATGGATTGGGAAGAAAGGGAAACATTCACCCTATTTTGTTTGACCTTTTGAGTTTTTTAAGAATGTGAGAAATTTTTCTTATCATTTAGATATTCCACTATAGTTGACATCAATACATAACATGTTCTATGTATCACAACTGTAAAAGTGTCTATCTGACCGATCTCAGGTTCTGAGCTGGCATGATCTTAATGTTGATCTTGATTTATCAATCATTGAACGAAAAATCAGGATACCTAATTTTCAATCCAAGGTACACTGTGGTAGGATTATAAATTTGTTTCTTGTACAATGGAAGAAAAATTATGATAATAAAAAGATGTGAGAGAGGGATTCGTTGATGATATAACAATCTCCTCATTTTTTGGCATGTTAGCTTCTATGTAGGAATTCTGGGGACATAATGTTTCTATGGATGTGAGTTTGTAACATAATGTTATTGTGTTATGGTCTTCCAAATCCAATACTCTTATTAATATTTTATATGGTTTATTTTTGGACTATTTCAGGTTGTAAATTTTAGAGTTTTGAAAATTCCGAGTTAGTGCATGGTTGGTGCATTGTTTGTCCAAACCGAACACGTTATCAGAGAAAATATTGAAACCAAAGGAAATGATATCTTTAATAGTTGAAACATTGTTAGTCAATATATGTTCCATATTAGGATAAATGATGTATACTATATAAAATATGTGCAAGGTTATTTGGAATAGTATATCAAACCTTTCCGCTTTACCTAGCTAACCGTGCATGAGATTCTCTTTGTCCAAAAATCCATCTTAAAAATTATAAACCTACCATATAAGGTGTGGAATAGAACTAACATAAACCCATATGAGTTACTCTTCCTTAGTAGAATAAAATAACAATTCCTGGCCCCATATATCCCTCCCATAAGAGATTCAATTCTTGAGGAACTCTTTATGATCTTCTCTATTTTCATGATCTTTATATTTTTGGAAAATTAGGATTTGGGTTTGGCATTTCGAGATCTATTGATCACTAGGTAGGTTGTTCCATCATGATCCCAATTTTTGCAAACCCTATACAGATTTTTTAACTTCAATTGATTGAATTAAATTACATTATTTAATCATGATGTTATATATTTCAACAAGTTTTCTGGAATATTCTAATTCCATTGAATTGGGTTTTTAAAAATTGGGTTTTGACTTGATTTTGTAAACCCCCCAATTGCATTGAATTGGGGTACATTTATGAAAATTGTAGAAATTTAAATTTTTTACATTAAATTGGGAAATATATATTATGTAAACGTTATAAAAACACCAATTCCATTGAATTGTGGGTTTGCTGTGAAATTGATGGATTTTTTTTGAAATTAAATTATTGAATTTAACAATGAATGAGAATTATGGAATTGAATTTTGAATTGATTTAAAATTCTTATTTGTGATAAATTAGATTAAAATTATTTTGATAGAAACGATAGGGTTTTATTTTGGGGAAAAATGTTTTTTATTAATACAGTATTTTAATTTTTAAAAGGAAATTAACATTTTGAAATCGGGGAAAGGGATATAATTGTAGTTTAATATTTATTAAAATAAATTTCCCATCATTGAGTTGTACTAGAGATAAGTATATCCTTAGTAGTTAGTGAGTTATTGGTAGAAAAAATATTGGATTTAATTTTCCTATCAATAGATTGACACATTACTATACAAAAAATATTGGCCATCACATCTTTTTCCCCTATTAAGACATATATATGTCATCTATTGACATTGTTGAGGGACCTATGTACACATTTACGCTTATCAAATGATTGAGTGAGTATCCCATTACCTGGATCTATATTACCTCTTCAATGATTACCATGTTTTTATTATATTTATATATGATATATAAATTTATTAAATTATTGAAAACTTTTGTACATGACTTGTAAATTTATATAATCCAATTTATAAAAAAAATTTATTTATTAAAATTTCTTAAAGAACTATTTTTGAAATTATTAACAATATTTGAAATGCGATGCATGAATTTATATAATATTTCCATCATTTAGAAACCTAAATCATGATTTTTTGAAATACTCCTTTTATATGTGAAGATTTTTATTTTAGAATTAAAAGCATGTTCTTTGGTTAATTTGATATGGTATTTTATTATGGAATCCATGGTGAGGTCCTATTGGTATTTGAGCTCACAAACTACCTTCTCCATTGGGTGTTTTTAGATTATGTCCTTCTAGTTTCGTGTAGGGGTAATGAACCACTTAGAGGTAGTTCTAGCAGTGGTTCCATGAACTTGGATAGTTTGTCTGTTCAGACTTGGGATGTTTATATTATTTTTTCTAGTACATTATTATAGTACGTCTGGTTTCATACATGTTTGAATTCTGAAACACTTCTCCAAATGGAGATTCATTTGTACGAATACTGTTTTTTATATTTATTCTACCACGTTAGTAAAAAAATCATTTTCACTTTCTCTTCATATGATTCTAGGTGCTGGACTCCAACCTATGGGGATCAAGAATGCCCTTTGATCCTTATCAGGGTAGGCTTGTATCTTGGGTTACCAGGGTACCCATTATGGTTCGTGACAATTATGCATGGTGTTGAAAACATGGATGGTCATCTATGCGATATGTTTTAGAAATTTATTTTATAGGTGTGAATTTTCATCAACATAATTAATTTTTTTATATTTTTTTTGAATGCAATATCGACCAATCTTAGGGTCAATATCATAAGGAGGTGACTAACACAACATTGTTCATCTATTTTCACTTTTATAGTATAAAATATACTACCAATTTATATTAAAAATTATATAGGTTTTGTTAAATTAAATTGATATATAAATATATATAAATATATGAAAATCTAAAAAAGAATGATGTAAAATACAAAAAAAAATATTGAGAGAAAATCTATTGTTGTTTATATAGGTTCATAATGAATATATCATTGATATTTTTGATATATAATTTTTTATTCTCTATGTAATGTAGTGATCTAAACATATCATTCTACACCATCATTTTTTAATTGTTATTACCCCACTCCAATAACACCACAAACATGACAATACTCTTCCTAAATGTAGTTTGGATGCCTCTTCACTGAACAAAATTATCAAATAAGAACTCCATTGTATAAATGAATTAAATTGAAGTGATAAATAATATTGATGAATAATTATGAATGAATTAAATGATAAGGAAAAGGTATTTATATATTATCCTAATCAGTTTAACTTTCACTAAAATAAAAATAATAATAAGAAACACTGAAGTCTAAGAAACTCAAACACACACTTCTCCCTCCTATAGAATAATTATCAAAGTTAGTTCCCTATTTTTAAGGATATGAGAAGGGTACAATGGGATTACAAAAATAAATGAATTTACAATTGTAATAATTTAAAAAACATATATTAATATTATCATAACTAATAAACCTTACCTAAGATTGGTTGTGATTGAATATAATATATTTATATGTATAGTTACAGAAAACAGTTCAAATAGTTATAGAATCCTAAAAAATTGACAGCCAACACAATGGTTGAGTTACTTTGGAAAAGTTATTTTCATTAACGGCTACTTCACATGAAAAAATTATGTCTCCCTCTTTCTTCTTGGTTGATGAATTGATAATTTATTTTACTAGTGTGCATGTTATGAATAGTAGTGAAAATACACATAGATTTCATTAGAGGCATCATTTTATTTCAATTTGAATACATTTTTGGTCTCTAACTCAATAAATTCACGTTAAATGAGTGCACATGATCCACAAAATATTCAGAAATGTTTTAGTAGTAAAAATGATGAGCTACAAGGAAAACCAATATCTTGATGGAATAGATCTTTTAATAATCTCTATAAAATTAGATCAATTGAGTTCTCTAACTATATATTCAACAATGACATGTATACTGTTCACCATTTCTCCAATTAATCCTTCTGTAATACCTTGGATAGAACCACTATGTGGATTAAATAAATATTATATTTTTAATAATCCATTTTGAAAGAGTTATATCCATACAGCAAGGCTTCTGAAATTAAATGTGTCTTTGATTTTTCATCATAATATTCTGCATACCTCAACATATCTTCCATAATGAAAAGCACACTTCTTATTTTTCTTGGAAATGTGTCAAATATTACACAATAATTTTTTAGAAAAAATCTTATGTACAAAATACTACACATTAATTATTCCCCATGAAAATATATTACTTATAAACATCCTTTTACAAAATAATATTAGTTATCAAAAATATATATGTTTCGCTTGTAAAAAAGTATCTATTAAATACTCCATTAAAAATATGTTATCTATACATTTATAAATATTATGAAACTCCCCCATAAATAAGAATAAAATGTAATATATCACTTGGTCCATGAAGAAAAATCTCACATACATGATAAAAAATAAAAAAATATTAACTTTATTTGAAAAAAATATGTTATAATCTTCCAAAGAAATGGCACACATCCATAACATTTCAATTTTTAATACTATTATTCCAAAGAAGTTATGTATCAACAATTTGGGAATAATAAGTTTTTTATGTGTAATTATTTTTGAAAATAATTTTATATATTCCTATACATATCCATTTATGATTTGATATACAAAAATGTTACATATAAGAAATAAATATCCACAAAAATTACACAATATAATACCTAAAATTCCTAAAAAATATTATTTAGAAAAAATAAAATTATGGATTTTTTAATTAGTTTTAAAAATGAATAATATTATATTAAACTCATGAATAAATCTATTTTCACAACTAAAACCATATTATTCCTAAAATATAAATATTTTATATTTAATAAAAAATGATTGATATGTGGGATATAAAAAATTTAATTATAAAATAATATTAACTAAAAATTGAAATTTATCAAAGCCTGAAACATAATCATTGCACTCATGGATATTCATATATACCAAGGTGAAAAAAAACCTCCCATGATATTATAACACCATAATTAATTGTCACTTATAATGAAAAATAATTCCTTCTACAAGGATTCAAACACCATAAACCCAAAAAAAATGAAATTAAATTAAATATTATTCTAATACCCTTGTTCATTTCATACATACCTCCATAGAATTGAATTTATATCTCACTCGAGTAATTTAAATTTATTTTTTCTTATCCCAGCGAATGATTTATCACTATAGGCAAGATTTAATACATGTATCTACACTTAATAGATTCATACATGTGTCATTAATAATGAATTTTTTAGAACCTATTATGCGGTTGAGGGAGTTCACGTTTCAAATATTATAATACGAGATAAAAAACGAGGAGTGTTAGTCTCTAAATCAAAGTAAATTCATGAAAATAATTACCCTCCAGAATTGTGTGTTCCTAAATCCTTTTGAATAAAATAACTTATAAATTAATATTCATTTCTCTTAGTCCATCCAAACAAATGTATTCCTATAAAATAAATATAATCATACTCCAAAACCCTTCATTTTTCTTAACTATATAATTTTATTCAGATAATAAATCCTAGAATATAATTTTTTATTATGATAGGAGAGACATATTTCGATATTCAAACTATAGTACAAAATCCATACCTATATTTAATTGACATTTTATACCTCCTTACAAATTTCGAGCCAAATTTTCCTCCATAAACTAGTATTAAATTAGTGTAATGAATTTTTACTTCTTCTCAATCAAATAAGAAAATACAACTCATCTTCTTCCTCCCTAACACATGACTTCCAAAATAAATTCTCATTTAACTTATAGACTATCTTTGGAAGAGATAAATTGCATGTAGTATGGTTTCCTGAAATAGTAATTATTGGATTCCAAGGGGGTAATAAAATAATATGTAATGGAAAGACACAATATGAGTTAAATATAAAAGGGTTGTTTGGAATATAGTTCCTCAATGATACATGACACATTCTATTAACTCGTAAATTATAAAAAAAAAGTGAAAAAAAGTATATAGATAAACAAACATGACTTAAGGATCTAAATAAAAATTGAACAATAAAGAATATGTAAAAATGTTCAAACACATCTTAGGATGGGAATGAAAATAATTTTTCTTGTACTAGTGAACATGAGTCTCATAATCAATCAAACATCCTTGATGTAAAGGATTGGAATTAAATTAATAAAAATATATTCAATAATCATTTAAATAAATTAAATTTATAAACTAAGAAATATTCCAAAAATACCAAGATGACCTCAATTTAATATTGAATTATATTTTGATAAAGAATCATAAAACTAAACCAACAGATAAAAATAGAAAAATAAAATATATAATTATATATATATGTTGATACCCCTGACATAAGATTTAGCTACACTAAATTTAAACACAAATATAATTAAAATGTAATTGAAACAAAACCAATGAGAAGGAAATATAAAATCTATGTTTATTATTAAATGGAACCTTATTTTAAGAGATTAAATTATATACACTTTAAACATACATTAAAATAAAATAAAATATTATAAAATTATTAAAATAAAATAAAAAATAAGAAATAAATCGAAATAAGGATTGGTTTAAACCCCTTAAGTGGTTACAAGTTTTTGTCTAGCCCTAGTTGGAAGTTCTGGTGGGCTATCCCTAATATGAAAATTGGGATATTTTTTTCTAATAAAACACAAATTTTTTTTCATCTCGAGTGCTATTCAGTTTGATATTCTCATAGAAGACACCATGGACAGTGAACTGTAGGTCCATCTCCTTAAAATTGAGTATAGATTATTGGTTGGGGGAAGAAAAATGTGTGGGTACTCTACTTTTTCTTCAATTAATGATCCATTAGAAACATATTTAACTTCTAGTTCCCAGTATATGTGTTATTTAATAATAATTTTATGAAATGGAATGTTAATTGATATCCTAATTTGAAGAAAATTAAAAAAAATTAAATTAACAAAATAAGATTCACTTCCATGTTAGTCATCATGAAAATTTATTTCATTAGTCAATTCTAGGAGAAATTAGTTATCATACTCCAAGGAAATCCATGCTCTAGTTTAATATGAAAATTTAATTAAATAATAGGTAATAATATATTCGATTTAATGAAATGAAATAAAAAATAATTTAAATGAAATATTACCTAATTATGTTGTTTTGTAATTTAATTATTCTTATTTTTTATAGTGAATCATGGCGTTGAGTTATGGGAGTTATATGTGGGTAATAAATCTCATCCGATTTTTCATTAAATTCCACCATATTAGTGAAATTTATTTCCAAATATGGATAGATGTAAACTGGTACTAATTTTTCTTTTTAAAATATGAGATAATTACTTAGAATTTTAGTAAATACAAAACTATACTCTAATTTATCCAAAACATTTTGATCTACCGCATGTTTATAAATTTGTATTTACTCTTCTGGAACATTTAATTTTTTTAGATATGCCAGAGGTAGGACTGAAAGTTACTTCATCTATCCCTCCTCATAATCTTAATTGGGGAATTTAGGTGGAAGAAGCATCACTTATTATTCAATTTTATTTTCTCTCTATTATATCATAAAATATTTCATTTCCTCCATATAATAATAATGAATGTTAATTGTGTTTCTCAATTCTCCGATCATTCTAAAATTTTATCACACATGTCTCCTTAAAGGTTCTTCTGCACTAGTATCATAAAATTATTTAAAAGGAAAAAAATAATAAAAATCACTATGAAATTATACCTATGAACAATTAAATTAATTATTTAGATCAAATTCCTATTTTCTAGTCGTTTAAATTTTATAATTTTTTGTATTTTTATAGAAAAATATTTTTTATGATATTTTTCTCCAAGGTAATGATGCTAAATTGATGGAAATAGTTTTTTGTGAATCCCAACTCAATATTTTTTTATTTTTTAGGAATTTAACATGGTTCTCTCATAGGGATGATCTCATAAGGAGGAAACTCACAGAACACTATAATTTTATTATCAATATTTTAAACTAAAATTAATTCTAATTTATATATTAATTTTTGGGGGTTCTAAAAATGAAGTTTATCAATAAATATATTTATGAATGCATGAAAAACGAAATAAGACGGATGAAAAACAAAAAGAATCTTGAATGAAAGAGATGAAACTATTATTAGTAGTCTATAGTGAATATGTAATTATTATGATAAAATATAATTCACAATATTATATACATTTTAGTGATAAATCCAATAACTCAATACACTCTGGTATAAATTTTCATTATCCCACAATGAGACCTCTACATATAGCAAATATTATTCCTAACATAATCTAGGAGACCTATTCACTGACCAAAAATATTTAATCTAAACTCCACCATCTAAATGAATTAAATAGGGAAGATAAGTCACATTTATGAACAAGAAAAAATTACTTGGATCAATGGGGAAGGGGGGGAATCCCCTTTAGTAGTATTACAATCATAGAATATATAAAAAAATAGAAACATTAAATCCTTGAAATTAAAAAATAACATCTATCCTGTTAATAAAAAGAAATGATAATTCTCCATTTTCATAGATATCGTAAGGTAACCAAGGGATAATATGAAATAAAATAGATGTAATAATCCAAATATATTAAAACAATATAATTATTACTTTAAAAATCATTAAACTATGATTAGAGGGATTTGAATCTAAAATATATATTTTTTGAGATTAAAAAGATATTAAATAGTAGATAAATATTAAAAATGTTGGGCAATGATACGTTCATTTTTCTAGGTAAAATGTGATTTCATTCATTGTTTTTTCATACAATAATTTTTCTCTCTTCCTTTTTTATCAATGTGATTGTGTCAGCAACTTCTATTCCTTACATTCATGGGATAAAATAAAGTTAATATCTTCATTGATTTCTAGCTGGAAGAATGGTTTTAATACTCTTTTAATCCAAACATGATCTTTGAGTCCTCATTATCACTTTAAATGGGATCATGTGATCAACAAAAGATGTGATAAAATTTTAATAGTGAAGGAAAGAGTATTTTGGAATAATAGACATCTTCATAGAGAAGATCATTGAATGATGTCGAAAAAACTATTTATCTTAAGTATTTTTACTATGAATTCGGCCATGACATGTATAATATTCTCTATTTATCATAGGAATCCATTTATTATAACACAACTCATACCATTACATGGTGGGAATATTTGTACTTTTTTGAATGCATCATAATGAAGGATGTATTTCCATACCATATGGATTGTGAAAAGGGTAATGTCTTTGATTCTTATTCATAATATTCTCATGTTAATTATATATATTCTTTGGTTTGGTGCTTCTTTGTTCTTTTCTATGGCCATGTGGAAAATATTATACAAGAGTTCTGGTTAAAGATCACTTTTGTATAAAATATTATATATTCATTATTCCTCAAGAAAATATAATTCATATGAACTATGTAATGACACAATATTTATACAATGGAAATTAAATACTTATAAACATGTCATAATCATATTACATCACAAAATAATGAACTATTATGTGGTTTGTGACCCTTAATCATTTTTTGTTCACTTCTGGTATGTGAATTTTCAAAATTTGACATACACGGTTACGATCAGTAAGTTATCTGGAGTCCAATAAGAAAAAAAAATTAGTGAATAGTAACCTACCTATATTAATAGTAACATACCATTATGAATTGTGATATACACTAGTGAATATTAACCACACATATGATAGTATATAAATATTATTCAAGTGGAAGTAAGATATAACTATGTTCTCGAATAAGTAAATAATTGTTTGAAACCAATTTTTGGAATAAATTATGTTTTTAAATAAATATTAAATTATTCATATTTAGAACATTATTTTTGAAAAATGGGCTTAATTTTTGGATTCTACATATCAAAAACTGGTTGGGTTGAATTTTTGTGAGTTTTCTGAAATACTTGAATTTTTTATCAATTATGAAATACCATAATTTAAAAAATAAGCTAAATACACTAATTATAGAGTCGTGTATTATGTTCTATTGATGAAAGAAAAATTGATCCGGATTTGCATGATTCAATTACAATTCATGGTCAAGGAAGACTCATTATTCCTTGTCTCGAGGACAAATAATAAATTAATGAATATAATATTGAGAAATCCCATCTCCCCTCAACTATAAATACCACCATTCACACCATCATTTCCTCACATATCTCAAGCATCACATCTTGTCTAATCACTTCTCAATCATGTAACACACCAAGTTTCTATGGTACATTTCCCTTTGAATAATGTTATAGCTTGCATTGTATGCAACTTCGAGATTCTAACACACCACGTCCAATCAAACTTGCCGTTATGAGTAGTAATACCAACTTTTTAGAATTTTATAAAATTTATTTTTCAAAATGGACTTCAATTTTGGATTTCGAATATCTAAATCACCTTAGACTGAATTCTTGGTATTTTTCTGAAAACATTCAATTATTGATGAATAGTGAAAAACAATCGTAATTATTTAAAATCGAGTTTTTATTTCAATAATTAGTTATTTTATTTTAAATTATTTTAAGTCAAAATAGGTATATAATACCTATACAAGTCAAATTTAATACATTAGAGTCATTTTATAATAATTTTAGATATATAAAATTTTATCGAACATTTTACCGTGTTTTACCCACCTCCTAGGAGCATTTGCAAATTTGTATAAAACGTAATTTTATAACTTTTATGAATTAAATTTAAAAAATAAAATAGGAAAGATTGATATTAGTATGTAAAATTTTGTTCAATAAGAAAAAAATAATTTTTTGGTGAATAGTAACTTTTGACTTTTATTTTCCACAGTTAAAAGTAAATAGGGTAATTATGGGTAAAAATGATATTATTATTATCCTAAAACATGTACTAAATCTATTGGATAAGTTTAATTTGACCAAAAACAAACTTAGGAATAAAATATGACCCTTTAGGTCCGCATAAATTAGATTTGGACATTTATAATTATTTAATTCAAAGAAGAGTTAAAAGTGTTAAAATCAATGCTTAATAACTAAATCATTTTTAATATTGGGTTATAAATAAAATAAATTCGACTATAGATATTAATTAGAAAGATAAAATTATTTACTACATAATGGTATTTTATTTATAATTTTTATAAATTAAATAATTATATTTATTTATGACACAATGATGATGCATTTATTACCTTATAAATAAAATATTAAAATAATAGATATTATAAATACCCAAATAAATGCACATTGAGACGTTTTTTGAATATCACAAATTTTCTAGGATAATATGACATTTTAGGGTTGATTAAATTATTTTTTCACATTTATTGTGCTGTTATAACTTTAGAAAAAACAAAATACCAAATAGTGTCTAAATTGACATAAAAGAGTTTTTAAAACAAATATTATATTATTAATTTATATAATATTCATAAAAATTTGACCTTCTTCAAAATAACTTATATAATGTAATATATATTAATAATGAACCACTTGGGGTTCTATTGGAATTTTATAGTAAGTTTATTAACCATATAATATAAAAATACAAAGAGACATGGAAAATGTCAAACTATTAAACTAAGAGTTAAATATAAATGACAATTTTAAAATGGTGACCTAAACATGTCTAAAAACTATTTATGGAGATTATTTCTAAACTTCCCCACATTATCCTAGAAATAAAGAATTTTTGAGTCATTATATACCCAAAATGAGTTTATTATAAATTAATATTTCAATCTTTTCCTATGGTGCCCCTCACCCCTCTTATAAAAGGGAACTCCACCTTCTCATAAATTCAAACCTCAAATGCCTTTTTCCTCTGCCGAACCCTACCAAAATATACTCTCAATTGTACTACCTTCATCTTAGAGGCCTTCCTATAGTCATAAATCCAACCTAAAGATCCCTTTTGATGAAATCCAAAAAAAGAACCTGAAGAAAAGGTAAATATTTCATCATATCTTTCAAGTTCATTTCTTCTTCCACTTACTCTTTCATTATTGTTTCCATTATAAAATCATAACACTAGTATCATCAATATAATTTGATGTTATTATAAAAATGGTATAATAATATTAATTATTCTATCCATCCTATAAATGAAAAAGTCACCATACGTGCGTACGTGGGGGTTATTGTCTGCACGTCATGGTGTAGTTTTTTATTTAAATACTTCATCATTTTGATTTGTATAATAATGAGTAAAAACGATCTAAATAATAAATATAACATGATTATTTTTCTCTTTATATGATATACCATCCAATTATATATTATTTTAATATAAAATGAATGATTTTGTTGCTCATGTGTATGTACGGATTACCGTCTCCATGAACATGATGAGATTCATTCACCATCATATCCATTCAAGACTAATTTTCATTTGATGATAAAAAATAATGTTTTAATACCTAATATCATTCTGAATATGAATAATATAATTCCTATCCATTACAAACATTACTTACGTAACAAATCATATAAAGGAAAACAAATCGGTTAACAACCAAAACGACAATAATACTAAAATATTATTAACAAAGAAATATTAAAAGATCATATATGATATCATATTAATGTATATGGTTATTGTAAAATTTAATAACAATTATTTCTCCATTATTTCGATGTTTAACATACCCTCCACCAATGAAAAGTACAAGGTAAGGGTTAATTCTTCGATCTCTCTATTATCCGATGTTTTTTTAGGTAAGTATCTACTGGGACCTCTTTTTCATCCTCATCCATGTTTCATAAAAATATATTTCAAAATTTTTTTACTGTTTACTATAAAATGAGCCCAAACCATTTATAACCTTTATTTAACTTATATTTTTTTAAAATAATCTTTCTATCATTTTCCAAACAAGGTACTTTACGACAATTTCGATAAAATTTAGGTTAGAATGTCTTTTTTAACTTATATAGTGGGTGAGATTTTTATACAACATTATAACATAGTCAAATATTCCCTTAAAATCATATAAGAATATTTTCAAAAAAAAAATTTTCTTTTAAAATTATTTATCTTTAAATGATTTAAAAAAAGAGACATTTCTCTCAAATAGTTTTGATTTTATTTATGTCAACATCCATTGATGGATTTTATACTTGTTTGAAGTCGATTCACTATGATAAAAATATTCCATATTGTAATGATGGTTTTGCGATATTTTTTAATATGGTTGTGTTATTTTTATACCATTGATGGTTTACAGTTAAAGTATTTACATTTTGTATGCTAGTTTTAATATTAATGTTTATGTTATAATACAACCTTTTTATATAGGGAATGTATTTGACATAGTATGTGATGGGTGGAGCTTGATATATATCCTCGATCCATTGGTAGGTATAATGAGACAAATAGAAATGGAGTTGAAGATCCCTTTCCCAATTTGATATATGGTTTTGGCTAAGGCCTTAATCTTTTTTAGATGCCTTGGCCGAGGCCTTGGAAAAATGTTTCAGAATGTTTGACATTATATATTCCCTCATAATTAAAATAATATTTATGGATCATGTGGTAATTCAACTAGTAGAATACCCATGATTATGATTTATTATGGAATTATTTACTTAGATCGTATTCCTGCCATAAAAGTGTTCATGTTTATTTCTGGAAAATGCATGTGTTTTTAATTATTCACCATGCTTAATATTTATGTTATCTTCTGCTATATTTCATACAATTATTGATAATTTGAGCTCACCCCTTTCTTATGTTTCATTTTCCCAAAATATGAAGAAGTTAGTTATTAGTGACTTGCATGCATAATCTAGGAGGCTTGGATGTTTCAAATGGGATAAATTAGTGATGTATTTATTTTCAAATTGTAAAGTTGAACTTATGTATGAATCTTGTTTCCAATAATACTAAACTGACCGGTTTTTCCGAACATGATTATCTTATGATCTTGAAAATGTTATGTAATAATTCACCGAATCTGGTAAATGGGGTCAATGCATTATAATTGGTATCAGAGGAAGTTTAGTACAAACCTTGGAAACTAGATTTTGATAAATTCTGATTAGATCACATATCCCTAAGATAGGATTTGAGGATTAGTATAGAAGAACTTCGTAGAATATTGGTATTGTAGAGATTTTGTGTGTTTTCCAATAAGTACATACCTATATAGATATGACTAGGTAGAGGTGGCTCAAGGAACAGATTATCTAGGGGTAAAACCCGAAAACACTGCTTTAAGCTAGACTCTAATGAGATTTGGTGCACCAAAGCGGGCCTTGCTACACTCTTGGTTACGGCACTCCCAGGGGATAATCTCAGGTTAATTCTCATTTTCTTTACAAACCATTATGAAGGGTTTATGAGTATATACTTCATGAAAGAAAATGTTTTTATGATTATGGATTATTTCCATAAACTTTTCAATTAATGTTAATTTTTTTACAATATTGGATTTATGTACTGCGATTCATAAACTAATCAAGTGTATGCCATTGTTTTGAAATGGTGCGTACTAGAAGAAATGGAAATCGTATCAATTCACGTAATCCATGTAGGGATTTCCCTCTTACTCGTGATAATTATAGAGGAGCTGGTGATGCAACTGGTAGTGATCATCTTATCACTATACTGGGACAACTCACACAAGTTATGAATAATAACGTTACCCGTATGAAGTACCCTGATCCACAATGCATAATATCAATGTCTGAACACATCATGATGTAATAACTACCAACATTCAATGGGAGTACAAATAAATTAGTGGTTGAGCAATGGATAAATTCCTCAAAGAAAATATTTCTTTCTTGGGGGAGTAGCGAATGGGAAAAAGTTGTCATGGAAATTTATCACCTCACTAGAGATGTTGATCAATGGTGGTCATTGATTCAAAACACAAAGGAAGATGGAGAAGTGTCTATTATGAATTGAAGGTCCTTCAAAGATATTTTCTTAGAAAAATACTTTCCTCGTGACCATCAAGCAGATATGGAAAGGAATATTATGAGTTTGAGGAAAAATAGGTTGAGAATGTCGCAATGTATAAAGCTAACATTACCAGGTTAGGAAGGCATTCTGTAAGTTATATACATAACCCAGGAAGTAATATTAACCATTTATTTGATCGGATAAAACCATTTATCCGTCGAGCATTAGTATCACAATCATTATCATCATATAAAGATATTGTCTCATGTACTATCAAGACATAAAATTAATTCTCTATGTCTTATGAATTTAAATGAAAGTAGGAAAAGAAGAGATATGATGAACACTCAGGGAAAGGAAATAGGAAAATAGGGAAGAAGGGAAGAATTTAATTTTCGCCCTGTGATAATTGTGGAAGGAAGCACCCAGGTGCATGTCTAAAAATAAAAGGATTATGATACAGTTGTGGACAGAAAGGACATCTTGCTGGTGATTGTATGTTAATGAAAGATGTTACCAATGTTCAATTCTACCATTGTAGGGAGATGAGACATTATGAAACTAATTGGCCTATGTGTCAGAGAAAATTACCTCAGAAAATACTAAGGGATCAATTCCAATTTTATGAGATCACTATTGCTTAGGCTGAAGCTCTAAAAGTTATGGTGGCAGGTAATTTAATGGTTTCCTCAAGTTTAACCAATGCATTATTTTATTATGGATCATTTCATTGTTTCATATCGTTCCATTTTTCTGTGAAGATTTGATATTTTCAATTTAATTTACCAAGGGATTTGTCCACAAAACACCTAAGGGAAGTATCATTGCAACAATGTTTTGTGAATCAGTTCCCATTAGGGCATATAAATGTTCTTTATCTACTGATTTCATTATCATAACCTTGATTGAATTTGATATAATCCTCAGAATGGATTTTATTTTAGATCATTATGCGAATATTTATTGTAAGAAAATGGAGGTTATAATTTTCAATGATGATAAGGAGTACCTTATCTTTATAGCAGAAACGTCACTGCCACATTATTATCTAGATCCAACCCCAGAAGCTCAACTAAATTCAATTTTTGGGGAAGAAGAGAATAAACAACTATGGGTGATGAAAATAATATTCAACTAGAGGAAGTACCTATTGTGCAATAATATGTTGATGTGTTCCTAGAGGGTTTACCTGGACATCCTCCAGAACGAGAAATTGAGTTTTCAATTGATTTAATTCCTGGTTCACGGCCCATATCGAATACCCTTATAGAATGGCCACTGTGGAATTAGAGGAAGTAAAGAAACAACTAGAGGAATTGAGTAATAAGGGATTTATTTTCCCCAGTGTTTCTCCATGAGGATCCGCTATACTTTTTTAAGAAGAAATATGGATCTATGAGTTTTTTCATTGACTATAAGTAGATCAATGCTATAATAATAAAGAACAAGTATCCCTTATCTCACATTGATGATTTGTTCAACCAAATTCATGGAGCTCAATAGTTTTCAAATATTGACCTTTGATCTAGATATCATTAGTTGTGTGTCAAGAAGGAAAATATTCTGAAAACATCATTTCAAACCAGGTACATGCATTACGAGTTTATAGTAATGCCTTTTGGGCTGACTAATGCACCCCTATGTTTTCATGAATATATTGAATTGAGTTTTCAAGGAATATCTTGATCAATTTTTTGGGGTATTTATTGATGATATACCGGTAAAATCTGAAAGCAATGAATATTATGAAAATCATTTGTGCACCATTCTGAAAACCCTCATAGAAAATGAATTATTTAAGAATATTAACATGTGTGAATTTCTGCTTCAAGAGATTTCATTTATTAGCCATATTGTCTCTAAATATTGAATCGTTGTTGACACTTATAAGACCAAGGAAATCCAATAATGGCTTACACTGATGAGTATAACAAGGGTACACAGTTTTATTGGTTTATTATATTATTATCGACGTTTCTTCCAGAATTGTTTCTGGTTGGCTAACCCATTAACAAAGATCACATATAAAGGGTTTATATTTTTTTGGACAAAACATTGTAAATAATGTTTTGAATAATTGAAGAGAAGATTAGTCAATGATTCTCTCTTTACTCTATCATTGGGGAATGATGGGTTTGTTATTTATAGTGATGATTCAAAGATAGGACTTGGTTGTGTCCTTATGCAGAATGATGTGGTTATTGCCTACACATCATGACACCTAAAAACTCATGAGAAAAACTATCCTACTCATGATCTTGATTTAGCAGCTATAATAATTTCTTTGATGATATGGATACATTATCTCTATGGTGAAAAATGTGAGATATATACCGATCATGAGATTTTGAAGTACATTTTCTCACAGAAAGAACCCAACATGAGGCATATGAGATTTCTTGAACTACTCAAGGATTATTATTTCACTATTCGCTACCACTTGGGGATTGAAAATAAAGACGCGGATTCTTTGACCAGAAAGGATCATGGAGTTTTAAACAAGATTATAGTTGAAAGGGATCCTATTTTCCTGGATCAAGTGAAAATGGATATGGGAATAATAATGGAAGGTATAAATTAATACTTTTTCAAATGGTTTCCAAACCATAGTTACTAGAAAGAATAAAAAGTTCTCATGCTGATGATGTGGAGTTTCAAATAAAAATTAATGCTATGAATGATGGGAGATTGATTGACTTCATATAAGAAGACATGATTTTGAAATTTGGGACGAGACTTTGTGTTCTGGATATACCTGTTCTGAAAAGGGAATTGTTAGATGATTCTCATTGCCCCAATTTCTCTATACACTCTAGTAACACTAATATGTATAGAGATTTGAAAGAACATTTTTGGTGGGACAACATAAAGAGGGATATTGATGATTTTGTTTCAAGATGTATGGTTTGTCAACAAGTGATAGCTAGAAGGAAACAACCTGGATGAGTCATGAAACCTTTTCCATTACCTGAGTGGAAATGGGATAATATTACCATGGACTTTGTCATGGGACTACCAAAGACTCCTAGAAGGAATGATGCAATATGGGTCATTGTTGATCATCTTACCAAGTCAGTACATTTTCATGATATAAGAGAAGTTTTACCATTTAAACGTTTATAAAGACTTTATATTAATGAAGTTGTAAGACATCATGGAGTACCCCAATCGCTTGTTTCTATTCGTGATCCCTATTTTACATTACCATTCTAGAATAGTCTTTAGAAAACTCTGGGTAATGAACTTTGTTTGAGAACTTCCTAAATCCCTCTAACTAATGGACAATCAGATTGGACTATTCAAACCTTACAATACATGTTAAGATCTATCTCACTTAAATTACAAGTTATGTGAGATCAATATTTTCATATGGTAGAATTTTACTATAATAAAAGATTTCATTCATGTATTCATATGGCACCATATGAAGTGATATCGCACATCAACCTGTTGGGATGATGTTGTTGAAAGAATAATCATATGCCCATAAATTGGGAAGGAAATGATCGAGAAGGTGAACGTTATCCAAACACACAACCAATATGCTCCATGTAGGAAAAAGAGCTATGTCGATAACCAAAGGAATTGGAATTTTAGGTAGGAGATCAATTTTTCTTAAAGGTATCTCCATGGAATAGAGTTATACGATTTATTAAGAAGGGTAAATTAAGACCTAGTTACATCGGACCTTTCAAAATTATAGAATGAATTAGGGTTGTAGCTTAGCATTTGGCAATGCCTCCAAGTCTCTCCAAATTTCATGATATGATCCACATATCATTATTATAAAAATACATGCCTGACCCAACACATTTTCTCACCTATGATGAATTTTAATTGGAACATGATCTGGCTAATTGCGAAGAGACTGTCAAGATTCTTGATACAAGAGAACAAGTGTTGAGAAACCAGATGAATCCTCTAGTAAAATTTCTATGAAGAAACCATAAAATGGAAGAGGCAATGTGTGAACCTAAGGAACATGTGATGAAGAACCACCTGAATCTTTTTATACAGTAATATTCTAGAAATTTTGAGGATGAAATTATTTGAAGTAGGGGAGAATGTAATCGCCCAATCTTCTACGGTATGTTTCCTTTTGAATAATGCAATAGCTTGCATTGTACGCAACATCGTGATTCTAACAAACTAAGACCAAGAAAATAGCTATTATAAATAGTAATAATCACCTTTTGAAATTTTATAAATTTAATTTTTCAAAATGGACCTAATTTTTGAATTTGGAATATCGAAATTAACTTAGGGTGAATTATTGATATCTTTCTAAAAACATTAAAATTTTGATGAATAATGAAAACACTGCGTAATTATTTAAAACCAACTTTTTTTTAAATAATTAGTTATTTTATTTTCATTTATTTTAGGTAAAAATAGATATATAGTACCAATATAAGTTCAATATAATTTATTGGAGTCATTTTATAATATTTTTAGATATATAAAATTTTATCTAACTTTTTACTGTTTTTTCCCACCTCATAGGAGCATTTGCAAATTTGCATAAAACATAATTTTACCTCTTCTGTGAATTGAATTTTACAAATTAAAGAGACACGGTTGATATCAGTAAGTAAAATTTGGTTCAATAAGATAAATGTAATTTTTGGTGAATAATAACTTTTGTCTTTTCATTTCCACGGTTAAAAGTAAATAGGTTAATTAAGAGTAAATATGTTATTATTATTACTGTAACACATATACTAAATCTATTGGATAAGTTTAATTTGACCAAAAAAACTTAGGAATAAAACATGGTCCTTTAGGTCAAAATGGATTAGATTATGACATTTATTATTATTTAATTCAAAATACCCTGGTTCAAATTCAGGTAGGGATGAATTTTCGGGGTACTGTAGCCGGGTACTGTTACAGGGCACTGTAGTGGGGCACTATTGCGGGGCACTATAGCAGCAGTGGAACTGTAGTGGTGGTAGCACATTAGTAGAGGAGGAACTGTTGTAGGATACTGTAGCAGCAGCGGGTACTGTAGTAGGAGCTGTACTTGCGCGGGGTACTGTAGCAGTACTGTTCACCGAGGATCCTTTGGGGCAAAAATGGGCTTTTAAGCCTTGTATTCCTACCACTTGGCCTTGGGCCTTCGGGATGTGTATTGGCTCTCCCTCTACCCTTTAAATAGGTCTTTTCTTTAATTATAAATTGAGGCTTTGGCCCCAACCTTTAAAAAAGAGTTAAAAGTGTCAAAATCAAAGTTTAATAACTAAAAAATTTTTAATACAAGGTTATACATAAAATAAATTTTACTATAACGATTCATTAAGAAAGATAAATAAATTTCCATCATAAAGATATTTTGCTTATAATTTTTCGACATTAAATTATATAATTTATTTATGACGCAATGATGATGCAATAATTTCCTTATAAATGAAATATTAAGATAATTGATATTATAACACTACTGGAAATAGAGTATTTCCCAATAGTTTATAACTGTAGGGAAAGGCTGCAGAACCGTTGGTATATGTTATACCAACAGTTCTGAAAACCATAGGGAAGTAAGCCATTGGGAAAGCTTTCCCCAACGGTTTACAGTGAACCATTGGGATAGGGTGGAGAAAAATTACCCTGTCACAACGGTTCTTCCAAACTATTGGGAAATATTTTCCCAATGGTTTACAACTGTTGGGATAGGGTGAAGAAAAATTAAACTATCCCAACGGTTCTGCAAAACCATTGGGAAAAAACCCAAGGTTTCCTCTTTCCCAATGGTTTCTAAACCGTTGGTAAAACAAAACCCAGAGATTCTATGCCAACAGTTTCAAACCTTTGGCATAGCCTATGCTGGGCAAATTGTAAAGCAACTCGACAATTTGCCCAGAAACTCTACAATTTTCCCACTATGTCTCATTGTGTGGGTTCCCTCTCATTTTCAATCCAATTATTGTACCTGCAATAAACTAACACATAGATATAAAATTATTGTACCTGCAATAACCAACTAACACATACATATAGAGAACCAATTCATACACATTTAACATATAATGTTGGAACTATACACGTCCATAATTAAATTAGAATTCATAACATAATTATAAACATACAAAATTCATTCAGAATTCAATTTAAAATTTAGATGACAATTATATGTGGAATCGGGAATTCAATTCATAATTTCATCAGTTTTTTGTATACCATATATTTTTACCTGAAATGATGTCCATTTTAATCAAAATACATACACTAGGAGTTTTACCGGTAACACCACGCCTCGAATTGAGGCGGGGTTGACTCGTACACATCACATATGACCCATGGATCGTTTTGCTAATGTATCGACACAATCTGAATGCGTTTGGTCGGGTTTCCGTATGCCAGTTGATGTTTTTCAATTAAAATGACATCCTTTTGAAAAAAAAGGCAGACACATTGAGTGGTTCCGACCACATCGCATCTTTTATTGAGGTGGGGTTGATTCGTACATGTCACATATAACCCATGGATCGTTCTCCGAAATTTTCAATGGAAACCAAATGCACTTGGTCGGTTTTCCATATGTACTTAAAATGTTGTCCATTTTAAACAAATGAGAGCCACTTAGAGTGATTCCGATCACACCGTGTCTCTAATTAAGGCGGGGTTGACTCTTACATGTCACATATGACCCATGGATTGTTGTGCTAAGGTATCGACCTAATCTGAATTCCTTTCGTCGGTTTTCTGTATGTCAGTTGATGTTTTTCACTTAAAATGATGTCCTTTTGAAACAAAAGATAGACACTTTGAGTGGTGGTGGCCACACCATGCCTCGGATTGAGGCGAGGTTGACTCGTACACATCATATATGACCCATGAATCCTTGTGCTAATGTATTGACACAATCCGAATGTGTTTGGTCGGTTTTCCGTATTCCAATTGATGTTTTTCAATTAAAATGACGTCCACTTGAAACAAAAGGAATACACTTTGAGTGGTGCCGGCCACACTGCATCTCAAATTGAGGCGGGTTTGATTTTTACACATCACATGTGACCCATTAATCGTTCTCCTAATGTTTCAACGGAAACCGAATGCATTTGGTCGGTTTTCCGTATGTACTTAAAATGTTGCCCATTTTAAACAAAAGAGAGACACTTAGAGTGATTTTGGCCACACCATGCCTTTTATTAAGGAAGGGTTGACTCGTACACATCACATATGACCCATGGATAGTATTTCTAAATTATTGACATAATCCGAATGCATTTGGTCATTTTTCCGTAGGACAGTTGGTGTTTTTTACTTGAAATGACGCCCTTTTGAAACAAAAGACAGACACATTAAAAGGTGGCGGCCACACCGCGTCTCGGATTGAGGCCAGTTTGACTTGTACACATCACATATGACCCATGGATCGTTGTGCTAATGTATCAACACAATTCAAATGCGTTTGGTCGATTTTTTGTATGCTGGTTGATGTTTTTCAATTAAAATAACGTCCTTTTAAACAAAAGGCTGACACCTTGAGTGGTGTCGGCCACACCGCGCCTCAGATTGAGGCGGGGTTGATTCGTACACGTTACATATGACCCCTGAATCGTTCTCCTAAATTTTTAATTGAAACCTAATGCGTTTGGTCGGTTTTCCGTATGTACTTAAAATATTGTCCATTTTAAACAAAAGTGAGACTCATAGAGTGATTCTGGCCACACCGTGCATCAGATTAAGGAGGGATTGACTCATACACTTCACATATGACCCATGGATCGTTGTGCTAAAGTATCGACACAATCTGAATGCATTTGGTCAATTTTCCGTATGTCAGTTGATGTTTTTCACTTAAAATGACGTCCTTTTGATACAAAAGACAGACACTTTGAGTGGTGGCGGCCACACCATGCCTCAGATTGAGTCAGGGTTGACTCTTACACGTCAAATATGTCCCATGGATCATTGTTCTAAAGTATCGACACATTCCGAATGTGTTTGGTCAGTTTTCCATATGCCAGTTGATGTTTTTTAATTAAAATGACTTCCTTTTGAAACAAAAGGCAGACACATTGAGTGGCTCCAGCCACAAAACATCTCAGATTGAGGCGGGGTTGATTTGTACATGTCACATATTACCCATGAATCGTTCTCCAAAAGTTTCAATGGAAACCAAATGTGTTTGTTCATTTTTCCATATGTACTTAAAATGTTATCCATTTTAAACAAAATAGAGCCACTTAGAGTGATTTTGGCCACACCATGCCCCCGATTAAGGTGGGGTTGACTCGTACACCTTAAAAATGACCCATGTATAGTTGTGCTAAATTATCGACACAATCTGAATGCGTTTGGTTGGTTTTCCGTATGTCAGTTGATGTTTTTCACCTAAAATGACATCCCTTTGAAACAAAAGACAGACACTTTGAGGGGTGGCAGCCACACCGCACCTCGGATTGAGGAAGGGTTGACTCATACACATCACATATGACCCATGGATAGTTGTGCTAATGTATTGACATAATCTGAATGCATTTGGTCGGTTTTCCGTATGCCAGTTGATGTTTTTCAATTAAAATGATGTCCTTTAGAAACAAAAGGCAGACACTTTGAGTGGTGCCGGCCACACCGAGCCTCAGATTGAGGCGGGGTTGATTCTTACCCATCACATATGACCCATGAATTGTTATCCTAATGTTTCAATGGAATCCGAATGTGTCTGGTCGGTTTTACGTATGTACTTAAAATGTTGTCCATTTTAAATAAAAGAGAGCCACTTAGAGTGATTCTGGCCACATTATGCATCAGTTTAAGGAGGGGTTGACTCGTACATGTCACATATGATCCATGGATCATTGTGCTAAAGTATATACACAACAGTAATCCATTTGGTCGCTTTTCCGTATGTCGGTTGATATTTTTCACATAAAATGACATCCTTTTGAAACAAAAGAAAGACACTTTGAGTGGTGGTGGCCACAACACACCTCAGATTGAGGCGGGGTTGACTTGTACACGTCACATATGACCCATGGATCATTGTGATAAAGTATAGACACAATATGAATTTGTTTGGTCAGTTTTCCGTATTCCAGTTGATGTTTTTCAATTAAAATGACATCCTTTTGAAACAAAAGGTAGACACATTGAGTGGTGCCGGCTACACCGCACCTCGGATTGAGGTAGGGTTGACTCGTACACATCACATATGACCCATGGATCATTGTGCTAAAGTATCAACACAATGATAATACGTTTGTTCAATTTTTCGTATGCTAGTTGATGTTTTTCAATTAAAATGTCGTCCTTTTGAAACAAAAGAAAGACACTTTGAGTGGTGCCGGAAACACCGTGTCTCAGATTGAGGCAGGGTTGACTCGTAAACATCACATAGGACCCATGGAATGTTGTGATAAATTATCGACATAATATGAATGCGTTTGGTCAGTTTTTCATATTACAGTTGATGTTTTTCACTTAAAATGGCGTCCTTTTGAAACAAAAGACAGACACTTTGAGTGGTGACGGCCACACCGCGCCTCAAATTGAGGCGGGGTTGACACATACATGTCACATATGACCCATGAACTTTTGTGCTAAATTATCGACACAATCCGAATGTGTTTGGTCAGTTTTCTGTATTCCAGTTGATGTTTTTCAATTAAAATGACGTACTTTTGAAACAAAAGGAAGAAACTTTGAGTGGTGTCCTCCACACCGCGTCTCAGATTGAGGTGGAGTTGATTTGTACACGTCACATATGACCCATGAATCGTTATCCTAATGTTTCAACAGAAACCAAATGCATTTGGTTGGTTTTCTGTATGTACTTAAAATGTTGTCCATTTTAAACAAAAGAGATCCATTTATAGTGATTCTGGCCACACTATGCCTCAGATTAAGGTAGGGTTGACTCGTAAACATCACATATGACCCATGGATCGTTGTGCTAAATTATGGACACAATCTAAATGCATTTGGTCGCTTTTTCATATGCCAGTTGATGATTTTCAATTAAAATGACGTCCTTTTGAAACAAAAGGCAGACACTTTGAGTGGTGTTGGCCACACCGTGTCTCAGATTGAGGCAGGGTTGATTCTTCCACATCACATATGACCAATGAATCGTTCTCCTAAAGTTTCAATGGAAATTGAATGTGTTTGGTATGTTTTCCATATGTACGTAAAATGTTGTCCATTTTAAACAAAAGAGAGACACTTAGAGTGATTCTGGCCACACCTTGCCTCAGTTTATAGCAGGGTTGACTCATACACATCACATATGACCCAATAATCGTTGTGCTAAAGAATCGACACAATCCGAATATGTTTGGTGCATTTTCTATATGACAGTTCATGTTTTTCACTTAGAATGACGTCCTTTTGAAACAAAAGACAGACACTTTGAGTGGTAGCGGCCACACCGCGCCCCAGATTGAGGCAGGGTTGACTCGTACACGTCACATATGACCCATGGATCATTGTGCTAATGTGTCGACACAATCCAAATGCGTTTAGTCGGTTTTCCATATGCCAGTTGATGTTTTACAATTAAAATGGCGTCCTTTTGAAACAAAAGGCAGACACTTTGAGTGGTGGCGGCCACACCGCACCTCAGATTGAGGCGGGGTTGATTCGTACATGTCACATATGACCCATGAATCGTTCTTCTAATGTTTCAATGGAAACCAAATGGGTTTGGTCGGTTTTCTGTATGTACTTAAAATGTTGTCCATTTTATGAGAATCTTAATGTGTCTATTAGTGGAATGGTATTTACGTAAAATCTTGTGGAAATTTATATAAAATATTTTTATATCATTCTTAGTATGGATTAGATTTTAGTTTATCATGCTATGAAACCCTTCAGAGCTAAAAATGTCATGTCCAATGAATACATGTCTTTTATAACATACCAAGAATCTATGATGTTGATTAGATGTGTAAATGTGATTTACATTGATTATCATGATGAAAATAAATAAAATATATATTATAGATTTTCTAGTATTAAATGAAATCAGGTAGGGTGGGGGGGCTGTCCGGTGGGGATGTTCGGGGGGCTCTTCGGTGGGTGTCCGGGGGGCTGTCCGGGGAGCAAGGAGGAGGGTGGGGGGCTGTCCGGGGGGTGTTCGGGGGGTTGTCTGTGTTCTAAGGAGGAGGGTGGGGGTCTGTCTGGGGGGCTGTCTATGGGGCTGTCTGGGGGGCTGTCTGGGGTCCAGGGAGGAGGGTGGGGAGACTGTTCGGGGGGCTGTCCAGGGGTGTTTGGGGGGGGGGGGGGGGGTTGTCTAGGGTCCACGGAAGAGGGTGGGGGCTGTCCGGGGGGGCTATCTGGGGATATGTCTGAGGGGGTTGTCCGGGGTCCAGGGATGAGGGTGGGGGGGGGGCTCTCATGGGGGCTATATGGGGGGATGTCCGAGGGATGTCCCGGGGATGTCTGGGGGTGCTCGGGGGGTTGTCTGGGGTCCAAGGCAAAGGGTGGGGGCTATCCAGGGGGCTGTCTGGGGGGTTGTCCGGGGTCCATGGAGGAGGGTGGGGGGCTGTCTGGGGGGGTTGTTCGGAGGGCTGTCTGGGGGCTATCCGGGGGTGTTTGGGGGGTTGTCTGGGGTCCAAGGAAGAGAGTGGGGGGTTGTCCGTTGGGCTTTCTGGGGGGCTATCTGGCGGGGCTGTCCGGGGTCCAGGTAGGAGGGTGGGGGTTGTCCAGGGTCCAGGAAGGAGGGGGGTTCCCAAACACACAACCACTAAAAGACAAAAACATCCATAAAAATAGAAAATATATAAAAATAACTCAACTCCAATACTATACTACGAGTCTAGATAAAACCAACAACTAGAATAGATTAAATATCAAATCTTAGTAATATCAATCAAAAATGTAATGGATCAACTTGTCCCACATGACCATCACCATCACCATCATCATCATCACCCTCATCCTCGTCCCCATAATCTTCCTCGCCCTCCTCGCCCTCTCCCTCCTCCTTGCCCTCACCCTCCTCCTCACCCTTGCCACCCGCCTTGCCCTCATCTTCTCCCTCTTCTTCCGTATCAGACTCCTCGCCATCATCATCATCAAGCTGAAAATCGTCCTAACCACCACTAGAACTTCAACCTGGTTCACCATATATAGAACGTATCGACAACATATACTCATCAAAAGCAGGTTTGGCCTCTTCTGGAAGTGTTGGATGTAGAACTTCAATAAATTTCATAAATGTACTGTTTGCCCTAGCAGACTATTCTTCCATCTCTGTGGCACTTTTCTCAGCCTGTTCTGCCTAGGCCCTAACTTTTTGCAGCTCGTTGGCAGTACAGCTCATACCTGAAGAGGTCCAATACCTCGTCGGGGCTATCCTAGGTCGGCAGCGTACTCTTCGATAATGCTCTTCTCCCAACACCTGATGTAAGTGATCTGTTGACCCAAAATTGTCTGGTTCTCAGGCATCGAGGGCCTCTAAAGAAGCCTGTTACAAATATAAATATATCATTATGTTACAAAATAGATATTAAAATATAAATTCAACAGATTAAAACTTATAATCTGCCGCTGAGTCGCTTTGTTGACGGCACTTCCATCCTTTTTCCGTCTACTCAAGCAAAACAGTTTTTCTCGAGGCACACGTCCTTCAATATTTTGTATTTTCCTCTACAATGAAATTGAAAACTAAAGTTATATGAAAACTTTATCAAACTGTTAAATAATTGAGAAACAAAAGAATGTGTAAGTCGTAAAGAAAACTTATAAACAATTGTCATACCTGCTTCCTCTCATGATCAGACATCGTAGTGTGTCTCAGTGTGTGGAGTTATTTTTTTGCATCAATGTTCTTTTTATTTTTTCAAGATTATTCCAAAATAAATTTTGAAAATGCAACAGAAAGTATTAATGAAAAACATGAAAGTTATTATTTAAATACCTCAAATGTTATTAATACCTTAAACTAGGTACTTGTCCAATGAGTAATCATCTGACGATACTGCTCTATAGGACAATCATCCACCACTGGTACCGCCTCTAACTCAATGCCAACTCTAGAAACCCAGCCAATACACAATGCATTCTTGTAGGCTCTCTAAAGCTCGCATAAATCCTTTAGATGTTCCGGTCATGTACCCTCAGCATCAGGAAAATTAAATCAAAGATGAAATCAAAATATTAATTCATATAAACACAAAAATAATTCATGGCATTAAATAGAATATTTTTTTTACCCATATCTCTTCCCAAGCTCTATCCTCGACCTCATGTAGAAAATGTCTCCACGATAGCGGGCTGACGGGAATGATGTCGGAGTATTTGGAAAGAGTCACCAAAAAACCCAGACATTTCTACCCTGTTTTCTCAACCATTCAGTTGTCATTATTATAATCCAACATAACCTGTGTGCGGCGGTTCCACAATGAGCGCTTGCATGTATGCCCCTGCCCACGCCACCTATCAGTAGATGTATCTGTCATGAAAGAATAAAAAATATTTTATCAAGAAATGTTATAATGAAACTAAATATTGCTATTAAAATTTGTTAGGGTTCTATAAATATACCTATACCGGTCTAATCACTGAGTGTCGCTAGATCCATAGAAACTGATGGAACACCCTGTGGTGGAACAGGAGTCGAAGACAATGGAATATAGAAGCTCAGAGAGACAGAATTAGAAGGAATAGAAGATGGGATAGTTGTCTTACCGAATGCTGACTGGGGAGTGGGAATCATCATGGGATGTGAAAATTATGGGTCAGAAGATGCAGAAGGTAGTGAAAACATGGGAGGCCTAAATATCCAGTGTGTCCCTAATGACACACCGGGATCAGAATGTGTGAAGGATGACATGTTAGTGGCAGGGGCAGGGTCTAGTCTGGTACGCGTAGCTGCTTCTCCACCTCTGGTACAGACCCTCCTCGTACCACCAGCCTGAGTAATAGGACCAGTACTAGGCTCCTCGTCGAATAACATTCAACGTATAGGTGGATCCTACAAAAATGTTTACAAAAAAATTAATAACATGAAATTATATATTTTTTAAATATATCAATTTGAAATAAAGTAACCACTAAAGGAACTAATGATGGAATTCCCAACACCTTCATTCAATGATTGTTCTCTATCATTTTTTTCATTCATCTCTCTTCAATTGGCGTCATTTCCAACTTTTGAAAACTAATATTTAATTAATTAGAAAAAGAAAACTAATGTGTAACCCAAAAATCTAAATATACGAGGGAATAGGGGGATTCATTGGTAATTTAGCTATCAATTATTTTAGAGGAGCTTGAATGGATTTGATAAATCATACATGTTGTAATGTTAATCAAGTTAGAAATATTGTTTGACAATGTTTGAATACAGTTCAATTCCAAATTAGAAAATGAAATTAAAATAAAACTACAACCAATAAACATTGAATATTCACATAATGGTCAAGTCAGCTATCAATTGTTTTAGAAGAGCTTGAATGGATTTAATAAAGCATACAACTTGTAATGTTCACCAAATTAGAATTTTTTTTTACTATGATTGAATATAGTTCAATTCCAATTTAGAAAATGCAATTCAAATACAACTGCAACCAATAAACATTGAAAATTCACATAACGGTCAAGTCAGCTATCAATTGTTTTAGAAGAGCTTGAATGGATTTAATAAATCATAAATGTTGTAATGTTCACCAAGTTAGAAATATTGTTTGACTATGTTTGAATATAGTTCAATTCCAAATTATAAAATACAATTCATGTAAAACTGCAACCAATAAATATTGAAAATTCACATAACGGTCAAGTAAGCAAAAACATATTTGTGATCAATACAAAATACATTTGAATATTACCAACCTTAACAACCCAACTCGAGGTAATCCAAAAGAATTGAGAACATGTATGAATGATTCTATATATTTTCAACCACAACTTAAGGTTCACAATCAACTCTCACCATTGAGCTATTTGAGTCATCAAAAGAAATAAATGGATTGGTTCCAATGGCACTAGGGCTCGTTTCAATTCCATCATTGCCATCATCAAAAATATGTCTTGGAATTACTTCAACTATGACACCAAATTCAGTTCGATGTTGTTCTTTGACATAAAAAACTCGTTTAGCCACTGATGCTAACACATATGGTTCTTCAGTAGAAAGAGTGTGAGTCATATTAATTAATAGAAATCCACAATCATCAATAAATGTGCCATGTCTCATCATTGAATAAAACCAATGGCATTTCATCATTATGACACGTCCATGAGGGTAATAATCCAATATTATTATTTTATCAACAAATCCATAATAACCCACATTTTCAAATCGTGGTCAACTATCTGATGCACTGGAATAAAAATCTGTTGTGGCAGTAACCATAAAACCATCATGTTTTGTTCTCATGTTCTTTTCTCGTTCAGTGAAAATAAATTTGTACACATTGATAACAATAGATTTACAATCACAAACCACGGTATTAGGACCAAAAGTCAAAGCTCTTATTTCCTCAGAGGCAGAGTCAGCAGAAAAAATCAATACCTACAATATAAATGGCCCTTAAACTTAATTAAATATTGATATAAATATTTTAAACATTAATTTTTTATACCTTCAATTTTAACCAAGCAGAAAACTCTTTTTTATGAAAAATCTCTCTCCTTCTCAAAGATAAAGAATGATTCTTCTTATTTATCATTTTTTATGTTCCCTGTAGATAAAAAAATATGAATAGTTACATAATAAATTTAGTTACGTGATATAGTCATCGAAAAAATCACAGTTGAAAAAAACCGTGCGATGTGCCATCTCCCGCTCTTCATGGATTAATGTCTTCAATGCATATGATCAAGGAATTCCTCCTGTTTGAGGAAGTGATGGAAAACTGGGTTCAATTTTCTCATACTGTTCTTCTTCATTTTTCATTGGTCTGTTCAATCTTGAAGTAAGATCAGACAAATTTATCGAGCAGAAATCCATACATTCTTGAGCCAAGTGACCGTTCATGATAGAACCTTCAAGATGATTTCTGTTTCAGACATAAGACTCTAATGTGAACATATTTCTTTCAGTTGGATACATCCAACGAAAAGAAACATGTCCTCCGAGAAGTATTTCAGTGGGAATATGGAGAGTTAGATTCAACATTCATGTGAAAAATGATGGAGGAAATTTTTTCTCCAACGTACAAAAAATTAATGGGGCATCTGTCAACATTTTTTGCAAGAAAGAAATGGACAACTTCTTAGCACAAAGATCTATAAAAAATGTCACAACTGAATAACAGCCACACTTACATTATTGGAAAAAATATGACAGATTGATATTGGAAGAAACTCATGTAGTAGAACGTGATAATCATGAGTCTTCCATGATTTTAGCTTCAACTCTCTTCTGTTGACCAGTTTAGACATGTTGCTTGAATAGCCATCAAGAACTATAATAGTCTCTAATATTTGCAGAAATTGTTTTTTTCGTAGGTGTCATCACATAAGAAGCACATATAAGTTTCCATTTATTTTCACTGATACACACAGTATTTAATTATGGTCTAATGCCCCAATCCACCAATTCAGGCCAAGATCGTAAATCATCTTTTGTTTTCCCCTTGACATTTACAAGAAACCAAAGCAACATTTCACATATATTATTTTCAATATGCATTATGTCTAAGCAATGACATAACAAATTGGTTGACAAATAAGGCATATCAAAAATGATAATCCTCTTCCTCCAATTGTAACGGGTTTCAGTGGAAACATTCTTTCTCTTTCCAGATTTCATTTGACCCTTCCCGAAAGAAAAACTGAAATATTTCAATTCATTAAGCATGTCAGTTCCAGACATACACTGTGGTGGATCATCAGTCTCTATGGTATTATCAAATCTTCGACGATTAATTCTATATGGATGATCCTTTTGCAAGAATCGTTAATATCCCATAAAACTAAAACTATAGTGATGTTTCAGTCTTCTGGATCATGTATTCTTCATACAAACTAGACATGCCAATTTTCCCTTCGTGCTCCATCCAGACAGCATTACATAAGCCGGAAAACCATTGATCGTCCTCGAAAGCAAAGCACACATCTGAAATATGACTATCGATCATGCATCATATGTGCGCACAGCCACATCCCAAATAAGTTTCAACTCTTTTATTAAAGGTTGTATGTAGACATCAATATCAATGTCGGGATAAGAAGGACCAGATATGGGTGTACTCATGAAAGTGAATGTTTTTTTCATACACAACCATGGGGGAAGATTATAAATGTGTACAAAAACTGGCCATGTGATGTGTGATGTAAGCATATGCACAAACGGATTAAAATCGTTACATGAAAGACCCAGCCTCACATTACGCATGTCATCTGAAAAATCAGGATTTCAATCATCAAATCTCTGCCTTGCAAATCCATCTGTAGGATGAACTAACTCATCATTAGTCTTCTTTATCTCGATATCATGACATCTCATTTTTATTGATATGTCACCAGACATAAAAAGATTCTGGAGTCTGGGGATCAATGGAAAGTGCCACATTACTTTCTGTGGATGCGGGATGGTGTTCCATCAGATTTTGACTTCCAGCTGGATGTGCCACATTTTATACAATCATTTCATTCAGCGGTTTCCTCCCAGAATAAGCTAAAATCATTCGGGCAAGCATGAATCTTTTTTCTCGAAAATCCAAGTTCCTCAACTAACATCCATGCCATATAGTAGTTTGAGGGAATATCTGCATCATCTGAAAGTAAATCCTTCAAGAGGGTATGAATGTAATCGATTTCTGTATTTGAAATCCCATACATAGTTTTCCCATGAAACAATCGGATTAAAAATTCCAGCTTTTTCATTTTATCACATTGTTGATATACTGGAGTTGTGGAAGCATCATTAATTTTTTTTTTCACCCTATCAGTATCATCATTTCCACTAGATGAATCAGCTATGCTCATATCAAATTCTTCTTGAGTCGAAATCCATTCTTTTTCATGATGGCGAATAAATGGAAACCGATTATCTAAAAAATTCTCCATTCCAGTGTTTTCATTTCGATCATCACCAATTTGAGATTTCATTTTCTCCCCATTGTGATAGCACACAAAGTAGTTTTCTTGAAAACCATTTTTTATGTGGTAGCTGACTTCTTCACAGATCAACCAAGGTCTACCAACACAATTGGAACATGGGCAGATTATGTGACCACTATCTAAAGCACTGTAAAATGAAAAATCTATAAAGATCTGCAAATTGTTTTGAAAATCACTTGAGATCTGATCGATTTAATATATCCGACATATGTCCATTATTTAAAATAAATAATTTAAATCATTTTGTCATAAAAAATTCAATAGGATTAGACTTTAATAGAAAATACATTTAAGTAAATGATAAAGGAAGATGTTTTTAGTCGATATAGTGAACTATTAAAATAATGTAAAGAACAAGTACTCATTAATTAAATTAAAATTTATTTATATTCCTTTTCACCAGGTCTATAAGAGAAACATGAATCCTGTCCCATCATGTGTTATAGGCATCCCAAATCAGTCACTCATGTTCAATAACTCATTATTGACACCTGGCCATTCCTTTCATTACCCAATTACGTCCCCAAGTCCAACGCACCCCATGGGTGAATAAATTTTAGGATTCTACACAAATAGGTTGTTCATGGCCTGTAAAAAGATTTAACATCATTAAGTATAGACAAAAATATTTATTTTTAAATTTAAAATTCTTAATAATGTATGTTAATGATAACAACATTACTGGATTAAACTTTTGACTTATCTAACAATATTATGGATGTCTACACATGCCAGAATGGGTAGTGAAAAGCACCCCACCCTCATAAAATGGAGTATTGTCCAAGAAGGAATCTTAATATACAACGTACAATGAGAACCATATTTAGTTGAACCTAAATTTATATTAGTACAGTCATCTTGGTGGAAATGGAATATATGATCCTGGTTAATTGATGAATTTAAAAGCTCATATTCCATATGTTGGACACTATCTAAGGTATGAAATCATGTGAGGATGGGATTAAATCATTAAATTTCTTACATTCTAGTGAGAATGAAGGATTTAATTAATGACATGAGTTCACTGATACCATTTCAACCGTTATACATACCATGTGAACCCTTATACACTCCATATGAACCCTTATACCATATCGTCACAATTACAACCATTAATAACAACTTATTAAATAACATCACTTGTTAATGATAATAAAATTGAACATAAATCAATAATAATATTGGATATATCAAGTAAAATAAAGTCATAATATCTTAAATCCTAAATGACCACCCACAACCTTGATTAATGACCACAAAGCTCCCCTTTCAGCCAAATCAAAAGTGAAAACAAAAACACATAGTTGTAGAAAAAAACTTCATTTGTGTAAAGAATAATAATATCATTGTCCTCATTATATTTGAACACACATTCATGATTTTCAAGATGAACTTGTATCCATGATACCATATGAGAAACACGATTCAATACATTCATTTTTCTAATTTTCCCATGCATTTTGAGGAACACCAAATAAGTGAAAATGGTCATTGTGTTTTAAAAAGGTGATTGAATAACATATGTATGATGTCGAAGGTAGAATGATTAATGGTTATATTAGAGAAACTAATATTCACTAATATTACGAATTTGACATTCTGTGAATTAGTTTCATGAAGAAGGTAGAAGTACTAATTAGGGACCACATACTATTTGGAAAAGTTCAAGAAGATACTCCATATGTTCTATTGTGCAAAGGATAAGTGCACAGAGTGTCATTTTATATATATATAGATTTTGATAGAAACATGATACATAATTGTTATGTAATACACATAGTGTACAAAAAATAAGATGAACAAGATCTTCACGTTTGGCATGATCTTAATGAAAGGATTTATTTTCATGAAATAATATCAATAAATATTATAAACAATTTCTTATTAGTTCATATACATAAATCTATAATATTAGAAGAAGATTAAAAAAACTATGAATATTCAAAAGTAGAACACAATAAAAAGACACCATGACCTTATTAATGTAAATGTGTAATGAAAACATTAATTTGACATACACTGATATTGGTATTTGAGTACACAATTCATGGAACAATCATAAAATTTTACAAAAACCCAAAAAATTGGGAATAAAAAAATCGTTGCGAATAGAAGGATATGCTTTATAAGAGGTGGAACTATATCCTTGATAAAATATGGAAAGAGTATAACCTGGTAGCTGCTGATCCGATGGAAGAGGTTGGGATTCAAGAGTGCTTCTGCCAAGGAATCGCTTCTGGAGACAGCCGAAGGGTTCTAGAATCGTGGCGAGGCCACTGCATACATTTTGAGAATTTTGGGCTTTTTTCCCAATGATTTTTATAAGCATTTGGGAAAACTCAATCTTTCCCAATGGTTTTATAAAACCATTGGGAAAACTAAATTTTTCCCTATCTTTCCTGATGGTTTTCTCAAACCGTTGGGAAAATGATTTTCCCCACTTTTCCCAACAGTTTCATAAAACTGTTGGGAAAAGTCACTTTTTAATGTTCTTTACCAACGGTTTATGAAAACTGTTGGTAACGAAAACATATACCAATGGTTCTTTGAACCGTTGGTATACAGTGTTGGGAAAAGTCCCATTTCCAGTAGTGTAAATACCCAAAAAAAAATTGAGGCTTTTATTAATTAAAAATTTTCATAGGTTAATATAAAATGTTAGCATTGATTAAATGATTTTTTTTGTGAAGTAATAATGATGTTATGAATTTATAAAAAACAAAAACCAAATAGTGTCAAAATTGACATAAAAGTGTTTTTAAAACAAATATTATATTATTAAATGATATAATACTATTAAAAATCTTAGGTTTGTCCAAATGAATTATGTAAAGATATATATATTAATAATGAACAACTTTGGGTTCTTTTGGATGTTTATAGTATGTTTATTAACCATATTGTATAAAAATACAAAGAGACAGGGTAAATGTCAAACTATTTAACTAAGAGTTAAATCTAAATGATAAGGATAAAATGGTGACCCAAAATTTACTAAAACATATTGGTCAAAACTATTTAGACCTACCCAACCTTATCCTATAAATAAATTATTTTGGATCCATTAGAAACTGGACATGAGTTTATTATAAAATAATATTTCAATATTTTCCTAAGGTGCCTCTGACCCCTCATATAAAAGGGGACTCCCCCTTCTCTCAAATTCACACATCAAAAGCCTTTTGGCTCAGCCAAAACCTACCCGACTATCCTTTAAACTATTCTAACTTTATCCTAGAGGCCTTGCATTATTCATAAAGCTAGCTTACTGATCCATTTTTATCAAATCAAAAGAAAGAACCCAAAGAAGAGGTAAATATTTCATCACCCAATTCATGTTCTCTTCTTCTTCCACTTCCTATTTCTTTATTATTTCTATTATAAAATAATAAATATAGTACCATCTATATACTGTGATGTTATATAAAATTGGCACAACCATATTCATTATTCTATACATCCTATAAATAACAGAGTCACCATATGTATGTACGCACAGATTGATGTCTCAATGTCGTGGCGTAGTTTGTTATTCAAATACTTCATCATTTGGATGGTTAAAATAATGAGCATAAATTATGTAAATAATAAATATAAAATGATTATTATTATTTTCATATGATATAACATCCAATTATATTTTATTTTAAAATCCAAAGAATGATATTTTTGGTCGTTCGTACGTACGGATTACTGCCTCAACGAACACGATGAGATTTATTCCCCAATGTATCCATTAAATAAAAAATTTCTTTTTATGATTAAAAATAATTTTTAAATACTTAATATCATCCTGAATATTAATAATATACATCCTATAATTAAAAAATATACTTACATAACAAAAAATATAAACGAAAATGAATCAGTTAACACCCAAAACGACAATAATACTAAAATATTATTAAGAAAGAAATATTAAAAGATCATATATGATATAATATTAATGTTTCTAGATATTGTATAATTTAATAACAATTATTTCACCATTATAAATGAGTTTACCCTACCATAGTCCAATGAAAAGTACAAGTTAAGGGATAATTCTACAATCTCATTATTATCTGTGGTTATTTTTATGTAAGTATCAACTGGAACTTCTTTATCATCCACATCCATGTTTCCTAAAAATTTACTTCAAAACGTTTTTACTATTTACTAGACAATTGGTTAAAGTCATTTATACCCATATTTTAACTTATATGTTTTGAAAGAAAACTTTCATTCGTTTTCCAAACAAGGTAATTTATAACTTTTCAACAAAATTATGGTAAAAATATCTTTTTTAACTTATACAGTGGGTGCGGTTATTCTGCACATTTATAACATTATCAATGATTCCCTTACAATATTATAAGAATATTTTCAAAATAAATGTTTTCTTTTATAATTATGTAACTTTAAATGATTTTAAAAAAAATAAAAGAGATATTTCTCTCAAATAGTTATGATTTCATCTTTGTCAACATCATTTGATGGATTTTATACTAGTTTGAGGTCGATTCATTATGATACAAATATTTCATATTGTATTGAAGGATTTGTCATATGTTTGACTAGGGATGTGTTATTTTTATACCATTCATGGTTTATGGATAAAGTATTGAAATTTTCTATACTAGGTTTTATAAGAATGGTTATGTTATATTTAAACATTTTCATATAAGGAATGTATTGGACTTAGTTAGTGGTGGGTGGAGCCCGCTATTTCTCCTCGATGAATTTATAGGTCTCATGAGACAACTAGACCTAGAATTTTCCGAGGCCTCTCCCTATTTAATTTATAGTTTTGGACATGGCCTTAATCATTTTTGGAAATCTTATGTAAGGCCTTGAAAAAATGTTTCAAAATGTCCGGCATTATACATTCCCTCATTATGAAAATAATATTGATGGTTCATGTGGTCAGTTGACTCATAGAATACCTATGATTATATTTTCTTATGGCATTATTTACTCAGCTCATATTATGGCATTATTTACTCAGCTCATATTCCTTCCAAAAAAGTGTTCATGTTTATTACTGGTAAAGTAATGTGTTTTCAATTATTCACCATGATTAACATTTATGTTATCTTCCACTGTATTTCTTACCCTTACTGAGCGTTTCAGATCACCTTTTTCTAATGTTTCATTTTCCCAAGATATTAAGAAGTTAGTTATGAGTAACTTGAAGGAATAATCTAAGAGTATTTTATGTTCCTAATGGAATAAATTAGTTTTGTATTTCTTTTCATGTTGTAAAGTTGAAGTTATTTATGAATCATGTTTCCAATTATACTAAACTGATCAGTCTTCTACGACGTGATTTCCCTGTGATCATGCCAATGTTATGTAATAATGCATAGACTTTGGTAACTAGGATTGGGGTGTCAAAAATCATCTTCCCTAGTCACTCCCCACATACAAGAATCTCATGGTCTTTCCAAAAGTAAAAAATATCTTCCCTTATGGAGGTTCTCAAGGATGTTGTTTCAAGTGGTAAAGCACCTTTTTTGAGTTAGTATCAGTACAATTTTTTTATTTTGTTATCCTATCCTCAAATCCTATGTAAAAATGACCATGATTGATCCAAAATCATCTATATAATGGAAATATATCATGTTAATTGATGAAACATCATCAATATCCTTAATCTCTCTCTCTTTTATTTTATAAATTAAAGCAACGTCCATGAGGTTCCAATTTATATCTTTCAGGGATGGTGAAATTTAGTTCATCAAATTATCCTTAATTACTTGCCATGTAACCATTTTTATGGTTGAACCTGACTATAAAATATGTATTATAACCTAATTAATATTCACAAACTCATATATGTACATATTATTAAATCTTATGACCAAACTAGTTTCTAATAATAAAAATGCCGCTAAAATAAACAATTTAAATGTCATTAATATTTCATTTAATGATTAATCCTCCTTCCATTTAATTTTTTTTAAATGACCATTAAAGTATATGGATATTAATATATAATATTTTTTCTCAATTATGTATATTTAGTACCATTCAACATGAACTCCATTACATAAAAACAAGTGAACCAATTAGGAAAATAAAAAATCAAACACTCTAGAATGACAAAAATCAATATAATAACATATCAATAAGGGAAAAAATGATCTAAAAGGAATTATTTTAAACAAAATACAGGAATAATATTTTCATAAATAAGTTATTAATAATTATAATTTCATATTCCAGGATCTTCTTTTCAAGAGCGGAACACGTTCGGATTTAAGGTAAGGGGTTTTCCACCCGAACATCCATTTTCATTCGAGTTATTTTTATTGTCTAATTATGTCATAGAAATTGTTAGGTATTATTATTTAATCCTCATAAATTTTGTTTTTTTATATATATTATCACCAACCATAACCCTTCCCTATTTTTTTGATAGTTACACATTTTAGAAGGGACTTTCAAAATTGTTTCCAAAATACAAGCCCAGTTCAAGGGAATTTCTCAAATTCTTACCCATTTTCAAGGGAAACCTATAATATGTTTTTGGAAAAAACTATCATTATAAATTCACTAATTTTATTATGAAAATAAAAACTTACTTAGCTTATGTTTTTATACAAATATTTTTCCAAAATAACTCTACTTTTCAAAGTAAAATCATTTTTATCTCAATAATTACTCGTGGATTTTATACAAGTATCTTCATCTATTTCAATAAATTTGTTAATTTGAATGTATTATTGGGATTAATATTTCATCGTATCATCTACGATATTTAATTTAATGGTTTATTATTATTCTGTCTATGAATGTACTATCTTATAAACATTCACCAATTTACTCTGAATGGTTACTGTTTATCCATAATTTTTGGGAATGTTATTTACATTTCATATATTTTCTTCAATATTAATGTTTATATTGTTTAAATTTATCAACTTTCATAAGAGGAATGCTTTGGACAAAGAAATTGTTGGGTGGTTCCCTCTATATCCCCTTGTTGCATCGGTATGACTCATGGGGAAAACTACGATGTTGGCACAAATCCTTGAAAAAATGATCATTTATGGTCTTGGCATGAGGCCTTGATAGTATAGTTATGTTGTCCAACATTATGAATTCCCTTATTGTGAAAATAATATTGATGATTCATGCGGTTATTCTACTAGTATATTTCCGATGATTAAGTTATATTATGGTAATATTTACTCAACTCATATTTCTACCATATTATGTTCATGTATATTGTTAATGGAATGTGTTTTCAATTATTCACGATGTATAATGTTTAATTCATATTCCATTGTATTGCTTAATATTACTGAGAATTTGACCTCACCCCATTATTATGATTCATCTTTTTAGGACCTGATGAATGTTATTATAAATGACATGCTGAAATAACCAAGGATTTATGGAAGTGGTCTAATGTGTGTCTATGTTGTTTTTTCCATTCCAAGGTATAATGATGAACTTATGTATGTATATTGTTTCCAATAATACTATACTACTTGGTCTTTTAGGATGAATATTCCTTTTATGTATGCCAATTTAATCTAATAAGGCACCGGCACCATGCAAAAGGGTTTGGGTCCTTAGAGTTGGTGTTGGGGGATTTTTAATAGATAACATAGAAACTAGATTTAAAAAATGCAGATTAAGTAACAAATCCCTGAGATATTATTTCCGGATAATAAAAAAAGAACATCCTAGTATTTTGGTAAGGAATAAATTATGTAGATATATTTAGCAAATAAAACCCTGTTAGTATACAAACATGTATTGGTTTCTCTAACACAGATGTACCTAGGAGTAAAAGCTTTGAAAAGGTGTTTTGGGGTTGACCCAGGGTATCCTGGTACATGACAATGGGCCTTTCTGCACTGTCGGAATTGACACTCATAGGGTATTTTCTTAGGATAATTCATATTTTCAATATCAGTCATTATAAAGGATTGATATGTAAATTATTCCTCAAGGAATCCATTTTATTAATTATAGGCTTATCCATGTGTAGGATTTCAATTTATGGTACATATTTTTCTATGTTAAGATTATGATTCACAACATAATATAGAGTATTCCATTATCTAGAGTTGACACCTAGTAGAAGAAATGGAAAACCACACGAACACTCATGTCCCCTATAGGTATTTCCCTCTGATACAAGATAATGATATTGGGTCTGGGGTTGTGACTAGTGCTGAGAAACATATAACAATACCTGGACAACATACTCAGGTTGTAGATAATAACCTTACTCGTATAGAGCATCTAGATCCACCATGTGGAGGATCTATTTTATATCTCTTTATACAATAACATCTTCCATCATTCAATGGGACTACCAACCCATTTGTATCAGTGTAGTGAATATGTTCCCTCGAGAATATATTTCTTGCTTGGGGATCTAAAAAAAGAGAGAAGGTTTTCGTGGAAGTTTATCATCTATCATGTGATGTGGATTAGTGGTGGTTGTTAATCCAAAAGAAAAATGAGGAGGAATAAATAGAAGAAATTGAATGGGGGAATTTAAGGAAATATTCCTAGAAAAATATTTTGCTCTTTAATAGTGAGTAGATATGGAGAGGTATTTCCTCAATATGAGGCAGAAGGAGGATCAAAATGTTTCCATGGATGAATCCTACATCACAAGTCTAGAAATGCATGTTTTGGACTACATACATAATCCAAGGAGAAAAATCAATCGATTATTTGATGGATTAAATCCCTTCCTCCAATGGGATCTAGTCTCCCGATGTTTCTCAACCTATGACAATATAATCACAATTGTTATCAAGAAAAATAAAATAATTTTCTATGTCTTATGAATTTAATGAAAAATAAAAAAAGAATAGGTATGTATAAAAGATTGGAAAATGAAATAAGGAAATGGGAAAGAAGGGATTAATCGAGTTTCCATCATCCTGTAATTGTGGGAAGAAACACCCTTGCACATTCCTGAAGGGAATGGAAGTCTAATGCAAGTGTAGAGAAAAAATACACATATCTCAAGATTGTAAGGGGATGAAAGAAGCTGCTAATGTTCCGTGATACAATTTCATGGAGATAGGAAATTATGGACATAAATTTCTTAAACGTTAGGGGAACATTCCCCAATGAAGGCCAAGGGAGCAATGCCAAGCTTCTACAGTCATAACAGTGAATGTTGAAGTTCATAATGAGGTGTTGGTGGGTATATAGATCATTTTATAAAACTTATCCAATTTTTTATTTTATTTTAGATCGTCACATTCACTTATATCTCCCCAGTTATCCATGAAAATTAGATATATACAATTTGATTTAATAAAGGAGTTATTAGTCAAAAACCATAGTGGATGTATCATCAAAACAAAGGTGTGTCAATTAGTTCCCCTCATGACACATAAACATGCTTTAGTCGCAAACTTTATCACCTTACTAATGAATGAATTTTATATAATTATTGGTATAAATTGGCTATCAAATTATGAAGCAGATATATATTGCAAGAAGAAAGATGTTTCAATTTTTTATAATGGTGTGGAATCCCTTATGTTTAGGGAAAAAAATATCACCATCTGATTCTCATCTAGATCCACACCCATTAGATCTACTAAATTGAATTATTGGAGAGGAATAGAACCCAATATCTGTGGGCAATGAAATAAATAATAAAACTAAAGATGTGCATGTAGTGAAAGAATATGTTGTTGACTTTCTAGATAATTTTTCAGGACATCATCCAAATTATGAAACTGGTTTTTTCAATAAATTAATTCATAGTTCAAGACCCATATCAAAGACCCCGTATAGAATAACCACTGTGGAGTTGGTGGAGATAAAGAAACAACTAGTGGAATTGAGTGAAAAAGGATTTATTCCCCCTAGTGTTTCCCCATAGGGGTCTTCTATTTTTCCTTTAAGAAGAAAGATAGGTCTATGAGGATTCTCATTGATTTTTGGGAAAATAATACTATTACATAAATAATAAGTATCCTATTACAATTTATGATTTATTTGATCATCATCATAGATCCCAATGTTTTATGAAGATTGATATTCGATTAGGATATCATCAGTTTCTTGTTGGAAAGAATGAAATTCCAAAAACAATATTTCGAATCAGGTACGGGCATCATGAGTTTATAGTAATCCCTTTTGGACTAACTAATGAACCATCTGTTTTCATGGATATAATGAATAGAGTTTTCAATTAATATATTAATAACTTTGTAGTGGTGTTTATTTTTGATAGCCTGGTATACTCTGAATGCTATGAAGATCATGAAAATAACTTGATCAAAATTATGAAGATACATAGAAGAAATGAATTATATGGGATGTTTATCAGGTTTGATTATTTTCTTCAATCAGTTTACTTTTTAGGAAACATTGGCTCTAAGGATGGAATATCTGTATATCCTATGAAGACAATGGTTTTGCACGAATGGCCTACTCCAAATAACTTGACTAATGTATATAGTTATATTGGTTTAGTATGTTATTATCGGCATTTTGTTCAGAACAACACCCGTTTATCCAACCCAATGACCGATCTCTCTGAAAAATAAGATAAGTTCATATGGAAAATGGAATGTGAAGAATGTTTTGAAGAATGGAAGAGGAGGTTATTGAATTCTATGATCTTAACCCTACTATAAAGGAATTATTGGTTTGTTATCTATAGTGATGCATCAAAGAATAAACTTGGTTGTGTACTTATGCAGATTGATCAAGTGATTTCCTATCCAACTAAGAAGCTAAAAATTATTGAACAAAATTGTTCAACTCATGGTCTTGACTTATCAGTGGTAATCTTTACTCTGAATATTTTGTGAAATTACTTCTATGGCAAAAAATGTGAGATATATACAGATGATAAGAGTTTGAAGTATATTATCTCACACAAAGAACTCAACAATAGACAAAGGGGATAGATTGAGATACTCAATTGTTATGATTTCAAAATACACTACCAAATAAGGAAGGAAAATAAGGTGGTTGATTCTTTTAGAATGAATTGCCATGAAATTCTAAACAATATGAGTGTTGAAAGGTGTCCTATGATTATGGATCTAGTAAATATAGAACTGTGAATTATCATGGAAGGTAACACGTCACTAATTTATCAAATGGTTTCCAAAACTTCTTTACTAGAGGGGATAAAATATTCTCGGGATGGTGATGAGAAGTTTCAAAAGGAAATTAAAGCTATATATTATGGGAAGATGACTGAAATTGTATATGAAGTTGGAAGTTTGAAATTCAGAAATAGGATTTGTGTTCCCGCTATTCTTGAGCTAAAGAGGGAACTTTTTCATGATGCTCATAGATCTAATTTCTCTTTAATCCCTTGTAGAAAAAATATTCATATAGATCTAAAGGAATATTTTATGTATGAAAACATGAAGAGGGAGAATTCTGATTATGTGTTGAGATATTTGGTTTGTCAACAGGTGAAGGATGGAAGATAACATCTCGGAGGATCCATGCAACCCCTTTCTATTACCATATGGAAATCGGATGATATTATGGAGTACTTTGTCATGGGGTACCAAATACTCCTTGAATGAATAATGTGACATGGGACATTATTTATCTTCTTACAAAACCATCACATTTTCTTTCTATAAAAGTAGATTTACCACTTGAACGTTCATAAAGAATATATATTGATGAATTTATAAGACTTCATGGTGTACCCTTATAAACAGTTTCTGATTGTGATCCTTGTTTTACATCACAATTTTGGAAAAGTATTAAGAAGGCCCTAGATATTGACCATTGTTTGAGAATTTCCTACCACCCACAAAATGATGGATAATCCGAACGTACTATTAAAACATTGGAAGAATAATTGAGGTCTTGTTCACATGATATTATAGGTAAGTGGGATCAGTATTTACCTCTCATAGAATTTTCCTATGATAATAGCTTCCATTCAAGTATTCAGATGGAACCATATGAAGTATTGTATCGAAAGAGATGTCGTACGCTAACTTGTTGAGATGATGTTGGTGAAAGAAAGATCGTAGGCCCCTAACTTATTAAGGAAACAACGAAAAAGTTAAAGATTATCGAAACCCATATCAAAACAGCTCAAAGTAGATAAAATATATATGCTGATAATGGAAGGAAGAATATGGAATTTCAAGAATGAGATCATGTTTTCTTAAAGGTATCTTCATGGATGGGTATTATACAATTCCATAAGAAGGTAAAATTATGTCCCAAGTATGTCAGACCTTTTGAAATTCTAGATCGCATTAGAGTTGTAGATTACTATTTTGAAATGCTTCCAAGTCACTCTAATGTTCACAATGTTTTAAATGTATCAATGTTAAGGAAATACATGCCAGACCCAACACAAGTACTTACCTATGAATTAACAGAAGATGAGCCCGATCTTTCTTTCTGTGAAGTGCCTATCATGATTTCTGATACTAGACTAAAATTATTGACAAATTGAACGAATCATCTAATAATGGTTATTTGGAGTTAACATAAGTTGGAGGAAGAAACATAGGAGGTTGAGGGGCTTATGTTGAAGATGTACCCAAAACTTTTTTGGTAACATTTTGTGAATTTTGGGGAAGAATGATTTATAAGGAGGGGAGAATATAACGAACCAATATTTCTTTAATGGAAATTTCCTTTCTTATAAATATGTCATGATCACATGAAATCACAACATAATGAACTAGTAATTGCTATATGACCCTTAAACATAATGTTTTCACTCTTGTGATGTGAATTTTGAAAACCTGACAAACACAGTTGTGATCAGTAGGTAATTTAGAGTGCGATAAGAAAAACTTATTTTTTGGTGAATAGTAAACCACCCTTATGAATAGTAATATACCCTTATAAATAGTAACATACCCTTATGAATAATGATATACCCTAGTCAATATTAACCTTACCTATTATAATATATAAATAATATTCAGGTGGAAGTATGATATACATATGTTTTGGAATATGTAAATAAATGTTTTAAAACTATTTTTTAGAATAAAATATGATTGTAATTAAATATTAAATTAATCAAGATTAGAATATAATTTTTTAAAAATGGACGTCATTTTTGAATTCTACACATCAAAAAATGGTTGGGGTAATTTTTTTTTATTTTTCTGAAATACATGATGTTTTGCTGAATACTGAAATATCATTTTTTACAATATAAGCTAAATACAGTAATTATCGAGTCGTGTACATTTTTTTCTGGATTTATACCCAATAAAATCAGATTTAATGATAAAATAACTATTATTGGTCATGGAAGACTCAATATTCGTTGTATTTTGGAGAAACAATAAATTAATGAGTATATTATTGAGAAATCCCCCCACCCTCCACTATAAATTCCACTATTCTCAACCTCATTTCCTCACACATCTCAAGCTTAAATACTTGTCTAAATTCTCCGCAAGAATCTTCCCTAGTAATTCCCCCAAATGCAAGAATCTATTGGTGATTCCATAAAACCAAATTCCCTTCCCTTAAGGATGTTTTGAAGGAGTTTATTTCAAGTGGTAAAACACCTTTTATTTTCATTTAGTCTCATTGAAATTTATCTTCTTTTGTTATCCTATCATCACCTAATCTAAAAAAATGACTATTATAGATCCTTTATCATCTATATAATGAATTTATATAATGTTAATGGAAGAACCATTATCAATACCTTTAATCTCTCTCTCTCTCTTTATTTTATAAACAAATTCAATGATCATGAGAATCCAATATATAATCTTTTGGGATGATGAAGTTTCATTCTTCTATTTATCCTTAATTACTTATCATGATGCCATTTTTATAGTTGAACCAGACTATAATATATTTATTATAACCAAATTAATATTCGGGAACTAATATACGTACATATTATTAAATCATATGAACAAACTAGTTTCTATCAATCAAAATACTACTAAAATATTCTATGTGAATGTCATTAAAATTCCATCTAATGATTCATCCTCATTTCATTAAATAAAGATATATAAATGACCATTAATAATTATGTACGTCTATAAATAATATTTAATTTCAATTCTTTAGATTTACAACCATTCCACATGAACTTCATTACTTAAAAATAAGTGAACCGATTATGAAAAAAAAAAGAAAAATGAACACCTCGGAACGACAAAAATCAATATAATAAAAAATAAATAAGGGAAAAAATTAAATAAATAGAATTGTGATAAAATAAATACATGTATAATTGATTATTAAATAATTTATTGATAAGTAAAATTTCATATTCTTAGAGCTTATGTTCAAGAGCGAAACACATCCGGATTTTAGGTAAGGGGTTTTCCACCCGAACCTCCATTCTCATTCAGGTTATTATTATTGTCTAATTGTGTCAATGAAATTATTTACTACACATAAATTTTATGTGTGTGTTCTATATATTTTCACCAACCAGAACCATTCTTTATATTATGGACAGTTATATGTTTTAAAAGGGACTTTCAAAATTTCTTCCAAAATACAAGCCTGATTCAAGAAAATTTCTCAAATTATTAACCATTTTCAAGGGTACCCCATAATCTATTTTTGGAAACCATTATCTTTATTAAATAACTCATTTAATTATTAAAATACTACCTTACTTCATTTATGGCTTTATACAAATATTTTTACAAAAGAACTCTTCTTTTCAAAGAAAAAGGGTTTTTATCTCAAGAATTACAGGAATATTTTATAAGAGTACATTCATATATTTCAACAGTCTTGTTGATTATTATGTAATATTGGGATTATTTTTTGATGGTATCATATTCAATCTTTAATTTAATGGTTTATGATTATTTTTTCTCTGCATGTACTATCTTAAAACCATTCACTAATTTACTCCGAATGTTTAGTGTTTATGCTTAATGTTCGAGGATAATTATTTACATTTCATATATTAGTTTCAATATGAATGTATATTTTTTTATATTTATCACTACTCATATGAGGAATGAATTAGACATAGAAAGTATCAGGTGGGGCCCGCTATATCCCCTCACTGGATTGGTAGGTCTCATGAGACAAACTACGGTCTTGGTACAAGGCCTTGAAAAAATGATTATTTATCTTCTTGGCACGAGGCCTTGAAAGAATGGTTATATTGTCCTACATTATGCATTTCTTCATTATGAATATAGAGTTGATTTTTCGTGTGTTTTTTCTACTAGTTGAAAAACCATGATTACATTATATTATTGAAATATTTTTTAAGCTCATATTTCTGCCATATTATGTTCATGTTTATTTTTAAAGGAATGTGTTATAAATTATTCATCACATCTAATGTGTATGTTATATTTCTCTGAATTTCATACTCTTTTTGAGCATTTAATATCACCTCTTTATAATGTTTCATCTTCTCAGGGCATGAATAATTTTATTGTGAATGACATGGTGAAATAACCTAGGAGTTATGGAAGTTGTCTAAGCTGTTTCTAGGTTTTTTTCATTTTCAGATGTAATGCTTGACTTATATATGTATCTTATTTCTAATAATACTAAACGATTCGGTCCTTCAGGATGATTATTCTTTGTATGTATTCCAATTTAATCAAATAAGTCCCCGGATCTGGGAATTGTGGTAGAGTCCTTACAAAGTACATTTAAAATTTTTTAATACATATAACACAAATATAACTTTTCATCCATAAAAATTTATTTAATATTTATTCTATAAAAGTTAAATAATGCATACTATATAAAATTTTATGTAATATTTCCCATGGAAATGTATAATATGGTACATTTTACTAGGGTAATCTTAATAAACCTTATATTCTAGTTAAATAATGTTACATGAGATTATTCATAAAATAAAAGAAAATGAATTATGAAAATATATATATTAAACATCCACCCCTTTTCATTTTATTTCCCCACAACTAAATATGTTATGATTCAAAAAATTAGTTAGAATATATATTGTATAAATCATTCCTTAATAAAATTATGTTACATAACCACAAACACAATTGTTATTCAATTGAGTTACAAAAACTATTATGTATCAAACTTGTAATCACAAAAAACCTTCTACATTACAATATCTACATAAAATCATTAAAAATAACGTTTTAAAAAATCAAAAATAAAACATTAATTCTACAAATAACCATAAAAACAAACAAAAATTATTTCAGTTCAAGAAATAATCCATTATCTTTATTAAAACAAAAGTTTTCCAAAATATAAAAAATGTGACAATTACACATATGATTTCTAATTAGTGGGACTTATAACATTGAATTACGGATTAAAATTAATAAAAAAGGAGCTTAATTTTTAAAAGATACATTCTTAATAAAAATAATCATATGATTTTTTTAATTATATATATTTTAATTTGTTTTTCATTTTTAAATTTCATTATTAACAAAATTAATAATTAACATGTTTAAATAATAATTTTATGATTTATGTAATTTTTCCTTATTTTACAAATTTTATTCATAGAAATCAATTACATTAAATTGTTATTATTTGGTTTTTAGAATTAGAAATAATTCTTTATAAAATATATTAATTTTTATGTTGTTTAAATTATTTATCATCTATTATACGTTTCAAAATTTATATTTTTTCATATATTCATAAATAAATTATATACATTAATGTTAAAAATAAATCAATTTAAATTGTTTTAGTTTTAAATTAATTTTTAGCACATTTATAATTAATATTTTTATATTTTAATAAAATAACTGAATAATTTTTTAAATTGATAATACTAACATAATAATGAATAATAATAATTTTTAATAATAAAATTTCAAAATAATAATGATGATTTAATAATTTTTATCATAATTTATGAAAATTAATAGTTTTTCGATTAATATTTTTTTTAGTTTGTCCAAAAACGGGGGATCGATCCTAGAGTTTTCCTTGGCATGGATTTACCTGTGTCAGACTATTGAGGGGGTCTGATCTAGGGTCCCACTTTTGATATAGTTTATTTAATAATATGAATAAAACTAATGATAATAATCATTTAATGATGTCGATGAATCATGATTGAATTTTTAGATCAATGATATTTTAGTGTTTTTGTTGAGATATGTGAAATAATTATTTCTTATTAGAAGATTACTAATTTAAGATTTAAATATTTTTAGGTTTTTCTGGTTTTTATTTCATAAAATAATGTTCAAAGAAATCCATTTGGGGTTTATATTTTGGTTTTTGTAAATTTAATTAATTGTGGTTGTTGAAAGAGGAATTCCAATGTTTGATATAGAGAGGGGAAAGATGTCTAGTTTAGGATATTGTTTGATTTATTAGAGTAGATGAGAATCATTAACCAAGGTAAAGATATGGTGTAGTGGATATAAATATTCTTGAGAGATTAAGGATCCCAAAAAGTTGATTGATATGAAAATGATTGTTTTTTTGTAAAGATGAGATAAATTGGATTTCATTGAAGATTTGTGTGTTTACATTTATTTTAAAAAATTGAATCACATAAAAAATGAAATCAATTAAATTATTTAAAATGAGGTAAATATCATATGGAATATTTGACATGTTTTTAATATTTTTAGAGTTGATGTGTTGTGTTATTAGTTTTTTATTGTATAGGAAGAAAAAACCTGAAATTGTGCAACCAAAACACATCATAGTTTTATGATTCAAAAAAATGGTAGTTAATGATCAGGAAAATGGGTAATATATTGGTATTTTTAATATTATTTTTGATAAATTCCATTTCATAATGGAGGAATCCAAATTACATTTTGGTTTATGAGGAATAGTCATGGTTTCCAAAAGATGTATAAAAATGTGTAATTTATTATTTATTGGTTCTATAAGAGTGATCATGGACTAAAGGTTAAATTAATAATTTCTATTTGAGAAATGGTGACTAATATAGGATTTTATATTGGATGAAATATGGTTATGAGTCCACATTGTGTCTCATGCATCATGTTTTTGAATTGATAGTGAAGTTATCATGATATTACAAAAAACATGGAAGTGGTCTTTATATTTTTATCATGAATAAAAAAGGGGGATGATTACACCATAGTTTTTTTGAGTGAAATTTTTAGTCAATTTTCATAATTTTTTAGTGAATTGATATCAATATTATGTCATGGTTTCTCCTCACTAAGTCATGTTGGTTCTATAAATCTATATCTATTTGTTTTTGATGATGTTACTTTCTGTTTGGATCATGGGATGCTCTAAATTGTTCCTTTATATCCCTAAACCATATCAAAGGCGACTAAATGGATTCAATTGAGAAAATTAATCGGATTGAATAAAGGGATGTTTTATTTTATTTTGAATTTTAAACCCAAATTTCAATCAAATTTATAATTATTAATTCATTATATAGAGAATTAGTGTGTGTGGAAAAATTGTGAGAGAATAATAAAGGATATAAGAATAACTGATAATTGATAAGAAATCATGTTATTTATTGTCCTACTATCTTTTTGGAAGCATATTTAAATAGTTATGATTAATGTATTTGATTGAAATAATATGATTTATAGTGGTTGTGTAGTGAGTTTCATAGAATGTTCCTATTTTTTATGATCAATTATTCATATATACTTTTTTATATATTAGTTAAAGAATAATAAATAGTTTAGGTTCTCTATAATAGCTTAATTATTTAATTTTAAATATTCAATGGTCAAATTAAGGAAGATGATGTGATAATCAGTTGAGAGAATATTAAAATATCCCTATTAATGTTAGAAGATCCTTGTTGCTATTTTATCGAAAATTCATCCTGATTAGGTGAGCTATCCTATCAAACTTATTATGATACATTTTTACACACATGAGTTAATGTTAAAAACCTTATTATTGAAATCCTTTTGGGGATTTTGGTGGATCATGTGGAAATTGATGTTATCCTACCTTTCCAAAAATATAACCAATCATTTTCAATAGTGAGCCTTGAAAATCACCGAGTTATTTTTCATAGCATTGATTGGAGAAAGAAATAATAGAACTAAATTGATTAATTTTGAATGGTTTCATTATGAAATATGAAAAGATCATTATTTTTTTCTTTATTGGTGATGAAGGTTGATTAATAAATATTTCTAACATATTATTATTTAAAAATTTACCACCATTGCTAAATAATCTGGTAAGACCTCACTAATATTAGTGATAGTGACTTCTATAATTTGTAATAGAGTAATGGGTTTCCATTAAATACAAAAATGCTATTTGAATTTAGTGGTGTGAAGTTGTGATTATTTATTTGTTCTGTTAGTTTTGATTATATATTTCCATCATGAAATGAGTTTCCATATTTAAAAGTAAAAATGATAATGTTTGTATGGATAGAATGATTTCATACTTTATCTTGTTAGGTATTTTAATAGTCAACATTGTAACTAATGGTTTCATTATATTTTTGGAAGGTGTAGTGATTTTTATGGTCGAAATGAAAAAATTAAGATAAATGAACATTAATGTAATTATCTCTCATCCGTAATTTTATAGAATGATCTAATATTAGTAATTGGGATATATAAAAAATAAAATATATAAAAATTCATGAAAAATTCATGAAGAGAAGTATATTAGAGAAAGATAAAAAATTTAAATTTTTATCCAATGTTTGACGATATTTTTATGAATAAAAAATAATCTATGGATTATTTTTACACTATATTTAATTGTATTGTAAGATCTATTAGTAGTTTTAATAAGAATCCAAAAGATTGAATAATATTCATGATGTTGCTTCATATTTTTGGATAGGTTTGATTCCAAAATGTTCATCTCATGATGATCATGATATGAATGCATTTTCGTTGTATGACTTGAAACAATTGTTGGATTCATATAAAATGAGGAAATTAATTATCATTATAAAATAATTCAACGTGAATTTTTTAGACCCCTAAATATTGAGAAGTCTTTTTGGAGGTCAAAGAATAATATAGAGAACAAGATTCAGATAGTGGCGTTGATATAATATTCTAGGAGCTCATATCATTTATCATAATATGTTTGTAATGATAATAAATGTATATATCATGGTAAAATTCCTTTTATGTATTTCATATACGGTGGAATTAGAAATTTTACTATAAATTTTAAAATTTTCAATGATAATGAATGTAATGAAAAACATGCATCATCAAAAATCTATCTAAAAATAAGGATTTTAGTAGTAAGAAGTATCATTACAATTGAAAGGAAAAGAAATTTTCTAAATTCAAATGGAAGAGATAATTTTCAAAAATGGGGGAAGAAAAGTGTGACGTTAATAAAAGTGAGAAATATTCATCATCTAGTGATAATGGTGATAATTTATTGTTTGTCATGAAAAATGAAAAAGGATTAATAAGTGAAGGAGTTTAACAAAAAATGGATATGTAATTAATTATGATTATAGAGTCAGATAAGTGAATTTTAATATTTAAAAACTAGATAATGATAAAAACAATCTTAGGCCGCCTCAAGTAACAAATGAGTTTGAAGAAGACTAAGGATAAAGAGAGGTAAAACTGGTCAAAGAATGGTAAAATATAAATGCTTCACATTCCAAAAAAATGATTTTAATAATACCCTGAATATGGTAATTAATTTTTTTATTTATTTTTATAAAATGATGTTAGAGGTTATGTAAATACCCAAACATTAATTAATGGAAATCCCTATATATTTAATCAAATGTCTCTTTATGTAAAATATTTATTAAAAATTTCAACTTTTTTGTTTTATGTTTTTAGATTTTAAAATACTATTATGAATTATGACCATTTATAATATAGCCATTCAATAGTGATCACGTGATTAGTATAAATATAGGGCTTTAACAAATCCAATTTAATCAGAAAAAGGATGTGATGGCCTCATCCCGCAGACGTGCCCCAAAAGAAGCCCATTTTTCAGATATCAGAAAGGAGGTTTTGTATTTGGGCTTCCCTCTTGACCAAGCCCAATCCGACCCTGAATATGTTAAGCTCGAGCGGGATCGCCAATGAGAGAAGTATAAGTTGATAAAGACTACCACCGAGCAATGTTATCTGAGTCACCCCAAGAGTCTGTCACCATCACACACCTTAATCTTTGGTCTTATGTTGGTGTTATAAGTTTTTATGTAATAAGAACCTAGTTCTATGGTAATTTACATTGTTTTTGTATATAATAATGAATATACTTTAATTTTATTATTGTTAATTTGTAAATAGTTTTTAAAGAATAAATAGTATTTTTAGTTAATGTTCATCTAAGAAATCTATTTTGATGAATTAATGGATATTTAAAGTAAATAATATTTTAGTAAAATATTATTAATATTATTAAATTAATTTTTTTATATATAAATGATCATATAATTTTATAAATGCAATTGTAATTTTTATTAAGGTTTGAATGCCATTTTTTTCAAAACCCATGTTTTTCGATAAATGTCAGTTTTTATTTTAAAAGGGAAAAATAATATATTTATAAAATTATTTAGATAAAATGAATATTATTTATGGAATTAAGAAGTTGAAATTATCTAACAGTTAATTTTTCATAATTTTCTGAGACATTAAAAATTTTGGGTAAAGATTAAATACCGTTTAAATATATAATGTGGTTTATGACATCATAATGACCAAATAGTGATGTAACAAAATAATATAAACTTTATGATCGTCCAATATAAGTTTTACCATTATGATAATGTTATTTTGGGTTTGTTTTATTTTTTTAAAAAATCTTTAGTGGACCATTCAAGGCATTTTAAACATTTTGTCTTTTTAAATTATATTCCTTAAGAGTGTAAGTCACCTTCACAAAAGCAATCCCATTATTTTACGAAGATGGGAAATTAGCCTTATAAAAAAAATTCTGCTTCCATTTTCTAAAAAACCATGGGAAAAAACCATGGGATGGATTTTGGTTTTGATTAGTATAATATGAGGTGTCCCAAACCAAAATAATAAAGAATTCCCTCACCTTCCCTATATAAACCCTCCCAGTCTCCAACTTCATCCTCACTAAAATCCTTTTGAGTTTGTCCAACCTTTTCTCTCCTTTCTCTAGAATCCTCCAAGGTTTTCCAAGCTCCTAATAATCCTCCCTCAAGACTTTTTAAGCACACTTCCAAGTAAGGGTTTTCCCTTTCTCAATTTTGTAAAATATTCTTTAAATTGTTATTCCGTTTTAATTTCAATTATAAATTTTTTGGTATAGTTTTACACCTGCCCCATACTACCCTATTTATGTTTTAATGATGGAAAACCCCTTTATCTCTCATTAAATTCTTCCCATGTACACCCATTACTATGCCAAAATTCGGAAATGAATTTCTCCCTCCTCATTTACATTCATGAAATTATTTTGTAAAATGAATCTAAATTATATTACATTTGTTGGGAAATGTATCTATATGAACACCTTACTATCCATGTATTGTAAATATTATGAGACACCCCTTTCTCTCTCATCAAAAATTTTTAAGAGTTCTTATGTCACACCGTTATACTACTGAAATTGCACTGCATTTTTTCCAAGCTAAAGACAATGTGTAGTGAATACCATTCCCATTTCTCTATCAAGGGTATTCACCTTTATGAACAATTAATTTTTGGTTTAATATTATCATGTATGTACTCCACATTTTTTTCATGGAATAAAAGATTATGTTGAATGATATAATGGTTTATTATCCATGTGGAACACTTATGCATGAAATGAAATGTTTAAGAAGGGTGCACCCTGATAGCGCTCTAATGAAGTGGGTAAAGTATAGTATCATGATAAGTCATGTGAAATGGATTTTTACTCATGATAATTTAAGTGAAACAAGGGTTTACTCGTTCTTCATGTGCAGCAATGGTTTACTCGTGCTCTATGTGCAATGAGCCTTGGCTCATGCTAATTCCATGTTAAGTGTTATTCTACATTTCCATGTTATGATTATCATGATTTATCATGCCTTTATGTTTATGCATCTCTTGTTCTCTATTGATATACCTATTGTCTAACATGTATTTTATTCCCCATGTTATTCCATGATTATTCCCTTACTAGGCATTATTACTCACCCTTTTCTTATCAATGTACTCAGGTTATACCATGGAATGCTATGTACGAGGGAATGTAGTGGTCATGTAAATTATGTTTTCAATAAATATATTGTATTTAATATTTTATGTTGTAATGTAATGATCCTAAGCCACAGATACAGTAGACCTTTCATTCTTCTATGTTGTATCAAGTGAATTTTATATAATAAATTATGATTAATAGTTTTATAAAAAGAAGGGTTGTCATAGTTGGTATCAGAGGATAGGTTTAGTTATTTTTTGGATTAGGATTAAGAAACCCTTATAATCCTTAGAGATATGACTATTTATAATAAAAAAATTGTTATGTTTTGATGAGTATTGAGTGAGTGGTTTATCATTAAAATACATCCCTGTCTAGAAACGAGCAGGTAGAGGCGGCTATGGGAAATATGTATCCTATGGGTAAAACCCAAAACACCTCTTTGATCTAGACATGAACGGGAACTAGTGCACAAAAATGGGCCATGATTCACTTTTTTTTACAACCCCCTCAGGGATATGCTCTGGTAAATTCACAAGCTTTGTATGAACCATTGTTAAGGGACAAAAAAATTCCCTAAGAATATATTATATAAAGTAGATCATGGATAACACAGACTGAAGCTAGTAGATTCATATGTTAATGAATGAAAATTTATTTATGAGTCATCAGTTTTTGTCCATGGATTACCCTTTATGTTTTACCCCTAACTTTCATTTTTATCCATTAAATGGCTGGTAATATAAGGACTCGGGATAACAACTGATTTGAAGATCAATTTGATGATTGTACTAATGAGATTCCAAATCCAATTGGAGCAGGAATTTTGAACTTTGTCACGCTTCTCTCTCATATAACTAAATATTTGAATAGAAAAATGGGTTAAGAGTAATGTTCAACCCCCCCCCCCTAAGAAAAAATAAGTCGCTATCGAGAGATTCATGAGACAAAGGCCTCCTATTTTTAATGGATCATATGATCCCTCAATAATTGAACAATGGATCAACTCCATTGAAAATATATTCTCTATCATTCAATGTTCTAAACATGAGAAGGTTCTTCTGTATGGTTATCATATGGAGGGTGAAGCTGAACAATGGTGGTCATTGATAAAAAATACAAAGCCTAGGGAGGTGATCGAGGCGTGAGAATAGAAGGATTCTCATAAGATGTTTTTTGATAAATATTTTCCGTGCACCCTCCAGCTTAAGATGGAAAGGGACTTCCTTTCCCCCATCAAAAAGGAAGATGAATCTGTCTGAGTGTATGAAGAAAACTTCACAAGGTATATACAATACACTTTCGGCTTCGTCATTACCCCAAAATGAAAGGTTGACCACTTCTTTGGTGGGATGAAACCTAGCCTGAAGAAAGTGTTGGTGATCTGTAACTATGAAAACTATGAGGAAATTTTTAAATGTTCCCTCAAGGTCAAAATTAAGATCATAAAATCTCAAGGGTGTCATGAGGATAATAAGCATAAAGTGGACTTCAGTACTGGTGGTCCAATGGATAAATACAATGGTGCTAAGAAAATCCAACACCCCACATGCCAAAGGTGTGGAAAAAAGCACCACAGAAACTGCCTAAAGGGGGTGAAGAAATGATTTTGGGTGTGGAAGAGAAGGGCACCTGGATATTAACTATCGGCATGAAAGACCCACAGAAGCAACAGTGGAGAAGAATGCTCTGTTCGAACTCAACGCGTGTTTCATTACTACAATAGTAATGAACTAGGGCATCTTGAAAATTAGTGCCCTAAGCCAAGGGTTTTTCGAGGCAACCAAAAACCTCCAAGGTAGCATGTGAGATCTTTTTCCATCACTTTTGCCAAAGTGAACCCCGACAACAAAGTGGTGATGGGTAAACTAGTTATTAATTCAAGAATATAGAACATAGTTTTTGATTTAGGTTCTATGCATTCTTTTATATATCGAAGGATCAGTAGAACAATCCCAGTACAACCACAAATATTTGATGTTAAGATGTCGGTGAGTATGGAAAATGGGGAGATCATTTCATCCCATGAATATTACATCTCCCCTATCATAATCTATGGATTAAACATCCGGATGAACCTCTTCATACTCCCTCTGGTGCAATTTGATTCAATTCATGGAATATATTGGCTTTACTCATATAGAGCCAACAAAAATTTCCGTGAGAGGGAAATCACTCTCCATTGGGAGAATCGACACCCGATTCATTACAAGTGCAAGGAGGGTGATGAGCCTTCTTTAGATACATTATCTTAAGTGTGGATTTTAATTCCCTGTGATTATTTGTATCTAGCTTAGATAATTCAGTATAAGGAGGAAACCATCCTAGAAGATATGCATATTGTTATTTAATTCCCTAAAGTGTTTCTTAAAGAATTTTCCTGGTCTTCCTCCGAGAAGTAATGTTGAAATCTCAATTGATCTTATACCTAGAGAATTTCCAATATCTAGGTCTTTGTATTGAATGGCTATTTGGAGCTTGAGGAACAGAAGAAACAACTGCAAGAGAATCTTGATAGAGGGTTTATACACCCAAGCGGTTCAACATGGGGTGCACCTGTCCTTTTCGTTAAGAAGAAGGATGAGTTAATAAGCCTTTGCATTGATTATAGTGAGCTTAACAGAATCAGGATAAAGAACAAGTATCCTCTCCCACGAATTGATGACTTGTTCAATCAGCTACATGGATCACAATACTTCTCCAAGGTATATTTTCAGTTGGGATATTATCAAGTAAAGGGGAATAAAGAAGATATCCCCAAGATTAATTTTTGAACAAGATACAGGAACTATGAATACATAGTACGGCCTTTCGGACTCACAAATTCTCAAGCAATCTTTAAGGACTTGATGATTAGATTTTTTAAAGATTACCTTGAAAAATTTGTGGTAGTCTTTATAGATGATATTATTATATACATCAAAACCAAGGAGGATCATGAGGAGCATTTAATAACTCTACTATAGACATTTCAGAAGGAGAATCTCTATGAAATGTACACCAAGTGAGAGTTCTAGTTGATGGATGTCTCATTCATGGGCCATAGCATCAAAAGCAATGGGATATCTGTGGATCACTCTGAAACAGATGTAATTCGTATATTGATGAGGCCAACATCGTTAACAGTTATCCGTAGCTTCTTAGGGTTAGATGGATGTTATCGATAATTTGTGAGAAATTTATCATGATTGTCCAACCCTCTTACCAAGCTAACTTTTAAGGGAGTAAGGTTATCTTAGAGTTATGAATGCGAAGAAAGCTTCACGTAGTTGAAAAAGAGGCTTATTGTTGCACCCATTCTCACATTACCCACAAGTGGAGAACTTTTTGTGGTATTCAGTGATGCTTTGAAGAAGGGCCTGGGATGTTTGTTGAGGAAAAATGAAAAATTCATTGCCAATTCTTCAAGGAAATTGAATTTTCATGGACATAACTATCAAACACATGACCTCGAGTTGGATGATGTGATCTTCACTTTTAAAATTATGTGTGATTATCTCATTTGGGAGAAGTGTAAAATATATACGGGCAAGAAAATCATCAAGTATATATTCACACAGAAAGAGTTGAAAAAGTTCCGAAGAATAAGGTTATATATGATCGAAGGCTATGAATTCTCAATCCATTACCACCCTAGGAAAGAGAGCAAGGTGGCAGATGACCTATGTAGAAAATACCTAGTGATTCTATCATTGATGAGAATTGAAAATGATCATATATTCTTAGATTTGATGAAGATGGACATGAGAATCATAAAGAAGGGAATATACTCAATACTTTCACAAATGACTACTAAATCGTCACTTTTAGAAAAGTTATATAATTCTCCAAAGGATGATGTGGGAATTTAGGAAAAAGTGGAAGCTATCAGAAAAGGGAAATCCTTGGAGTTTAATGTTAGGAAAGAAGGAATTGTGAGATTTTGTAAAATACTATGTGTTCCATCATTTCTGGAGTAGAAGAAGGAAATTTTTGATGATTCACATAGTTAAAATTTCCCTAGTCACCCAGGAAACAAATATATGTATCGAGATCTCTGATATCATTATTGTTGGGATAATATGAAGAAGGAGATAGCTGAATATACATCAAAGTGACTGGTGTGTTAGAAAGTGAAGGAAGTGAGGTAGAAGTCTAAGGGGATGATGGAACTACTGCCCACACCAGAAACGTAATGGGAGAACATCACCATGGAATTTTTCACCGGACATCCGATGAAATCAAAAGGGAACAATGCAATCTGGGTTGTTGTGGATTTTCTTACAAAGGCAACACACTTCATTTCTATTTGGGAGGATTTATCATTGGATCAACAATAACGAATATATATCAGGGAAGTGGTAAGGCTTCATGGAATACCACTATATATTATGTCTGATAGAGATCCAATATTCATCAATATGTTTTGGAAGAGTCATCAACATGATCTAAATACTGAACTGAACTTCATTAAATCCTATTATCCTCAAACTGATGGCCAATCCAAGTGGACTAACCAAACACATAAGGATCCAAATGGAACCATATGAAGACCTTTATTGTAAAAGTTGTAGAATAGTAGTGTGTTGCGATGAGGTTGGTGAGTGTAAGCTTCTTGGACTAGAAAGGGTCAATGAAATGGTGGAGAAGGTGAAAACCATTTTGTATCTTATCAAGGTAGACCAGAGTCGACAGAAGAGAGCTGAATATAACCATCAAAAATACCTTGAGTTTAAATTTTTAGAAATGGTATTTCTATGAATATCTTCTTGGATGAAGGTCATGAGGTTTGGATAGAAAGGGAAATTAAGTCCATGGTACATTAGCCCCTTCGAGATTTTTGATCGGGTCGGGGTTGTGGCCTCTTGAATAGCACGTCCACCTACCATGGCCAAAGTACATGATACCATTCATGTATCCCTCTTAAGGATATAAATATTAGACCCTTCATACGTACTCTCTTTAAAGGTGGTACAGTTAGAGGATGAACTTTCTTATGAGGAGCAACCAGTGGAGATCTTAGATCACTAAGAAAAAATTCTACGAAAAAAGACAATGCCCCTCATCAGGGTGTTGTGGAAAAACCATAAGTTTGAAGAAGCGACATGGGAATCAGAAGAAATGATGAATCAAATATACCCACATATTTTTTAGTGTGGGAAAATGAAATTTTGAGGGTAAAATTTCTTAATCATGGAAGATTGTAACGACACAAACATTCATTAATGGTAATCCCTCTTGATCTAATTAAATGTCTATTTATGTAAAAAATTTATATAAAATGTCATCATCTTTGGATTTATGTTTTTGGATATTAAAATACTGTTATGAATTGTGACTGTTTCTAATAATGTCATTGAATAGTGATCACATGATTAGTATAAATATAAGGCTTTAACAAATCCAATTTACTCAGACAATGGAAGCGATGGCCTCATCCATTAGACGTTCCCCATAAGAATCCCATTTTTTAGAGATCGGACAGAGGTTTCATCTTTGGGCTTCTCAATTGAACAAGAAAAATCCAAGCTTGAATATGTTAATCTCATGTGGGACCGCCTACGAGATAAGTGGAAGTTGATAGAGATTACCACATGAGAAATGTTATCTAAGCCACCCCAAGAGACTGTCACCACCGCAAACTATACTCATCAGTCTTATATGGGTGTTATAAGGGTTTAAATAACAAGATCCTAGTATTGTGGTTATGCACATTATTTTTTACATAATACGGAATATACATTAATTTTATTATTGTTACCTTGTAGAAAGTTTATAACATACAAATAGTATTTTTTTAATGTTCAACTAAGAAATATATTTTGATGAATTAATGGATTCTTCAATAAAATAATATTTTAATAAAATATTATTATTAATGAATTAATTTTTATGAAATAATGATGATCTTATAACATTATGAATGTAATTTTAATTTTTAGCATGGTTTGAAAGTTATTTTTGTCCAAATACATGAATTTTGTATAAATATCGATTTTTATATTAAAATTAAAAATTAACATATTTAAAAAATTATTTAGATAAAATGAATATTATTTTTGGAATCAGGACATCAAAATTAACCAATGGTGAATTTTTCATAATTTTCTAATACAGTCAAATTTGTTGGTAAAAATTAAATATCATTTAAATATATAATGTGTTGGTTGACATCCTAATGACACAATAGTGATGTAATAAAATACTATAAACATTATTTTCGGACAATATATGTTTTACCATTAAAATAATTTTATTTTGGGTTTGTTTTATTCATTTTACATTCAATAGTGTACCCTTTAAGACTTATTATACATTTTGTCTTTTTAAATTGTTTTCCTTGGGAGTGTGACTCATCTCCAAATAAGAAACCCAATTATTTTAAGAAGACCGGACTTTGGTATTATAAAATATTATTTTCCATTTTTCTTTGCCAAAAATCATGGGCAAAAAACATTGTATGGTTTGTGTATTGGATTAGTTTAATGTGAGGTTTCCCAAACCAAAATAAAAAATAATACCCTCACCTTCCCAAATATAACCCCACCCAACGTCCCACTTCCTCCTAACTCAAAGCCTTTTACTTCGTCCAACCTATTCCCTCCTATCTCTATAATCCTCCAAAGGTTCCCCAACCTCCAGATAATCCTCCCTCAAGCCTTTGGAAGCACACTTCAAAGTAAGGGTTTTTCATCCTTTCTCATTTTTGTTCAATATTCTATAAATACTTATACCCCTTTAATTTCAATTATAAATGTTAGGTTATGGTTTTGTAAATCTACCATAATGCCCTCTTTATGTTTTAATTTTGTGAGACACCTTTCTCTGTCATTAAATGCCTCCCATGTACACTCGTTACTATGCCAAAACTCCGAAAGGAATTTCTCTCTCCACATTTACATTCAAGAAATTATTTTGTATCATGAATCAAAATTTAATTAAATGTGATGGGACATGTATCTATATAACCATCATATTTTCCATTTCAATTAAATATGACGAGACACCCCTTTCTCTCTCATTAACCATTTTATGAGTTCTTATGTCATGCCATTATGCTGCCGAAATTACACCACGCTTTCCAAGCCAAATTAATTATGTAGTGAATACCATGCCCATTTCTCTATCAAGGGTATTCAAATTTATACACATTTATATATTGTATAAATAGTTTCATTTATTATTCCATATTTATTTATCGTGTAATAAAATATTACGTTGAATGATTCAATGTTTTATGATCCATGTGTCGCCCTTATGCATGAAATGAAATGTTTAAGAAGGGTGTGCCCTGATAGTGCTCCAATTCATTGGTTAAAGTATAGTATCATGATAAGTCATGTGAAATGGGTGTTTAGTCATGATAATTCATGTTTAATGAGGGTTTACTCAGGCTTCATGTGGAATGAGGGTTACTCATGCTCCATGTTCAATGAGACTTGGCTCATTCTAATTCCATGTTAAGTGTTGTTGCCAAATTTCCATGTTAGGATTATCATGATTTATCATGCCTTTATGTTTATGATTCTCTTGTGCTATATTGATATGCCTGTTGTCTAAAAAATACATTATTCCTCATGTTATTCCATGATTATTCCCATACTGGGCCTTATAGCTCACCCTTTTCTAATGCTTGTCCTCAGGTTATCCCATGAAATTCTAAGTACGAGGGATTGTAGTGGTCATGTAAAGGAAGTTTTCAATAAAGATGTCATATTTCATGTTTTATGTTGTTTTTTATGATCCCATTCCCCCAAGACACTTGAACTCTCAATATTCTATGTTGTATCAAGGGTAGTTTATGTAACAAATTATGTTTAATTGTGTAATAAAAATAAGGGTTGTCATAGGATAAGGATCAACAGAAATAGATAATGTTCGATTTGGAAATTTGTGTGCATGAATTTGTATAATGTTCAATGAGTTGTGATAAGAATAGTAAAACATCCAAGATTGATGGCTATCACTAAAATTTTAAAAATATAATTCTATAGAATCCTAAAATCATTAATTTTTTTATATAAAGGCTTAAGATAGAACAAAGTGAAATAAAAAAGATATATTTCTCTCATAATGTGAATTTTAAATTTCTAAAATAATATTTAAATTAGAAATAGAATAATAAACATATTTCAAATGGAATGATATAAAATACGAGAATCAATTACTCATATGAATTATAGAAAAACAAGGAAATTTTATTTAAAATAAATGATATGAATTATGTTGTCTGAAAAGTGAAATAATTGAAGTTTTACAGTATGTTTATGAAGAAAATGTTTCTTATAAATTTTCATTTTTTGGAAACTATGACTACTGTGGTCGGTTGGTTCATATAATTTGTAATTTTTTATTCTTTGAAAGGTATTTCTTCAATTATTAATCTTTTATGTGGTAGTGATTGTTTTTGGGGAAACCTGCTCATGTAATGAATGATATATAAGATATTGTAAATTTTGGTGTTAAAAAATTAGTTTAAGTTTTTTAATGAAGTCTATGGAAGATGTGATGAGTCATATCATTTTTATGGGAAATATATAACCATTAATCCAAATTAATTGAACATAAAAACTATATAATTATTTTATAACAATACATAGGAAAGGAGTAAAACCTTTTGGGGGAAGTCTCTTTGAATGTGTCTTAAATGAATCACCCATATATGCTCAACAATGTGTGTATATCACTTAGGGCTTGTTATAAGATATTTTTAAAGGATTTGATAAGTAAAAACAAGGACCCATAAATTTATTTAATAATAGTTCACTCAAAATAAAATGATTCAGCTTGAAGTGGATATGGGAGTAGAATTTGAAGTCGAATAGTAATCACACTGGTGATGGTTTGAAATAAAAACGTTTAAGAGTTTCTCAAATATGTGATGAAGGAAATAAAGAGAAATTATTGAATGATGGATGTGTAGTAAAGTGTTAAAGGGATGTATATGTCATAACTAATGAAAATAAATTTAAAGTAACCCCATTTTAAATTTTAGAAGATGAAAATTTATCTAATATGAGAATAGAGGATATAGTGGAGTTATGAAATGTACAAATTGTCCATATTTGGAAAAAGGGTATGAAAAAATTGACTTAAGAAGATAATGACCCTGGTATTATATTTCTAAAAAGAGATAGGTAATGTGAATGAAATACATGACACAAGGGGAAAATTTTCATTTAATTACACAAATGATTGTAGATCCAAACAACTTATCCCTTGAAACCTATAGATTTAGATATTTTTATACACATGAGGAAGAAATCAATGAATTCTGATAAATATTTAGTTTAATTCATTGATTGATTTACTCAAATCACATGAATCATTTTGATGAATCACAAATATAAATATTTAATGAAGTTCAAGGTTTTTAAGAGGAGTATAAAAAAGAAACGTGGTTATTACTTATAGATGTTTCCTTAGGACAGTGAAGCTAAATTTGAAAGTGGCAAATTCGAGGAGAATTTGGAGAGGCATGATTTTTTTCAGAAGTTTAGTGAAATTTATTGCCCATAAAAAAATTTAGTTTTAATGATGAATAATCAAAGTTTAATTGAAATATATTTAACTATGTTAGTAAAACATGACACTTATTATTTTATTTAGTGGAGATTTATAATAAAACTGATATATATAATCCCATATAAACAAAAATACCTAGAGGGTTAGGGGTGAATCTAGGCATGTAAATTTTAAAATGAAATTTCAGATGATATTATCATGATTTTAGTCTTAATATAAATCCCATCATAATGAATGTATAGAGGTGATAATGCATAAAATAGAGACACAATAAAATTTATTTATTTTACCTACACTAGGTTATTTCCAAGAGTATACAATTGTGGTGTGTCGATGCACTATATTGACAAATTTTTCTTCGTCTTTTTAACAAATAATAGATGATACACATAAACTCTACATCTATTACCCTTAAAATGGTATGAAACGCATGGATATCCCCTTATAAGATAGTTCAATACTCCTCCATGCCATTCATTTATCTTCCTTAAAAAAATATTTTTAATTACATTGATGATGTGGTAGAAAAACGTTCTGCATTCATCAATATATCTATCCAAGAAAAATAAATTACAATTATTACTATATTAATTCTAATAAAATTTGTAACTGTATTACATAAAAAATATTCCCTCTTTTCTAGGTCCTTCTCCATTCTTTTTTATAGTGAAATATCTCTCTAATATTTAAATAGAATCACCATATTTATATTGTTCTTATTCTTCAACATTACTTTATTATGATTGGAAAATTATCTCATAATTATCTTATAATAACTATGTAAAAGTAAATAAATTTTATCATAAATGTTCACCCAAAATATAAGATATTGGAATAAAAAATATTAACTACATGTTATCCTACCATGGAATGTATGACTATCACCATGCCCATTTTCGAGTTTAGGGTAGTTTTGACCTTAAAACTCATGAACATAAAATATTCAACATACCATAAATATTATTGTTTTATATATTGTATATGATATTATAAAAATCATAGAACACATTTAACCCCAACATATATGATTATTAGGGGAAATTTCATGTCTAATTATTTATGAAATTTATTGTTTCCCAATTCCAAATAATTCCAAAAAAATCATGATAGAAAAAATGAACTACACTATTCCATAATATACTACATCTAACCATTTTTTTTAATCAAACAGAGATAAATAATGAACTGAAAAAAACACATTTTTTCTTCTAATTAATTATATTGGAAAATCTATCACACCAAATTCATAAAAAAACCTTCCAAAACCTCAAAAGGTATTTTTTACTTATCCAAGAATATCTTTTATATACACCTCAAACATCTAAAATGTCCAAACTCAAATTTTTCACTAGTGAAAATCCATATATAATGACATTAATTTTCATGAAATTCCATTTCATATACCGTATATAGTATTTGGATGTTATTACCACAACACCACCCATTTATATGGGATGTGGTAATGACCATGTTGTACCCATAACTACACCATGACATATTTAATGTCTTTAGGAATTACTTAATCCAAATTCATCCCATTATTTCTCCAATTCATACAATAACCCATGGTATATAACCTTACCATTATTATAAATATTTTATAGGTTTTTATCTTTTCTTATTTAAAAAACACAACCCAACAATGAATCCAATTTTATTTTTCTAAAAATCTCAACCATTATGTTTTTTGACAACCAAAAATCGCCTATTTATCCAAATACATCATATTTATCTTAAAATTCCATCGAAAAAAATAATGATGATCTTTAGATAGTTTATCGGATGATTCACTAATAATAAAAAATAAGGTGACTTGATACATGATTGATGTAAGAAAATAGAGTTAAATAAAAAGTACATCATGAAACTCTACATTGATATTTATGATCTTTGGCACAATTTTTTATAAAAAAAATTACAAAAACCCAATATAAAGATGCTACTAGTTTTCCACGAGTTCTAATAAAAATATATTGAAATTATGTTCCGCTGAATAATTATTCATGAACTCTCACATAAAAAACACTCAAAATCTAAACCATATCACTCTTCTTTAACAAGATAATGATCCCCCATTTTCTAAAAAAATAAAAACATATAAAAATAAATCATTGATATTTATTTACATTAAATGATTCCATGTAATTCTCCCCTTCATTTTGGAAAAAATCTCCATCTTTATTAGTGAAACCAAATAGAACTTCTATAAATTTTCATAGAAGATGATTAGAAGGAAAAACAATTATTACATTGGATATATCATACCATTCCATTGATCAATTATTGATGTTACATATTATTAGAAAAATAAGTGGAATAATAAACATTATTTCATAGTAGGGGTATAATATTTAAAACTAATAGATGGATAAAGATGTTTGGACTCAAAGATCCAACTTATGCACTTAGAACACTATAAAGTTGACTTGTATATTCATATAATCTAAATATATTATCCGAGGATAAAATATTTATTTAATTAATTAATATTTGATCTCAATTAACTTCTATCTTAAGATATGGAAAAGTTTTTTTCTAAGACTAAAAACACCTAAGTTATCATACATGATCATAATAAGTTATTTAACATCAACTATGATATCTTCAGACAATTAAATAATCTTCAGAAGTTTTTTACAAGATTCAGTCTCTAATATATATTCAGGATATTCTGTTTTTGGTGGGATAAAATCATTTTTTGGGTATTATATGAAATAAATAATTTTTTGATAAATAATTTCACTATCAAATATGAACTTTCTATAATCTTGGAACGAGACTAATTAATATATATAAATTCTAATATCTAATTCTATAATGGTTTACAGAGTAAAATTGAAATAATATAGTCTATTGATATATAATAACATTATTTTCTCTAAATTAAAGTGTATTTATTTAAAATAGTTTATGTTCTATGTGACTTGAAATATAGAAAATAAAAGATATCAAGTCTTTTCACTGTTGGTATAACGGAATTTCAATAATTTCCTATATTTCATCACATTTTCACTCTTCCATGTTAATACTTAAGAAAATTCATCCTGGTAGAAATCAATATTCTCACTTCTTTCTAAAATTCTATTATAAATCTTCTTATAATAACTTTTCATATTTAGATTAATAAATAAATGTTTAATATCTTCTATTAATATCATGAAATCAAGTAATTTTCTTTTGATTCCCTAATCATTGATAAATCAAACTCATTCCACATTATTTTTTATAAACTATTTTCATATTCTATGTTCAATCCTCTAAATATAATTCCATCCAAATAAATGAGGAACATCATACATTGATAAATCTCCTTCATAATATTTATACTGCAATAAACTCCACATTATTGGTATCTAATCATTCACAATTATTATTCAAATATAGAATAACAAGATCAAGGTTCAAAATATCACCCATATAATGCCTTCTTCTATAGAAAAATATTTCATTTTGTAATCATGAATAAGTAAACTATAATTTTTTTTATTTACAATTCATATTTATGGAATCAATTAAGAAATGGTGACTTTATATCCATCAAGAACACATTGAATATCTTTTTCCTCATTATAAATAGAAATGGTTGAATTATTTCCAACCTATCCCTTAAAGAAAATTGGTTATTCCTAATGATTGATTTGATTTGATAATATCCTTTATAAAAAAATCATGACTTTTTCTGAATGAAATGACCTTCATTATTTATTTTGTTATATAAAATCCATTTAATTAATATAAAATTCATATACTAGAATAAATAAATAATTTCCCATGTACAATTTTTATTAATTTAGTTGGGATATCTATATATACTATTGGATGACTTATCATCCTTATAAGCCTTATTACAAACTCTTAGGCTCTACTTCAGATATGAACGATGTTTGATATAGAGACTTAATTGTATTTATTTTCACATTATTTTTATTATCACAATTGATGTTTTCTTCATTTATTTCAGGACTAATTTCTTCTTTCATGATGATTCCAATATTTCCAAATCAGTATCATAATTAGTGTGTTATTTAGAATCTATACAACCCTCTTTTTCACCCCCTAATATCCTCAAATCCTCTTCACTTTCCTATACAATTTTATCATATTGTAGTTGTATAAACGGTGTATTTTCTAAAAGAATGGCATACGGGATTTAAAAAAAATCTCATTTGTTTTTTTATATTTTTATGATTATCTATTTCTTGTGTAACTAATAAAAATACTTGCATCTACATGATATTCAAGATTTTTATGGATATTATCCATATTAAAAATACTAAATTTACATCAAAATATTAAAAGTACTTCAATGATGAAATCATCACATTAAAAAACTTATGTGGAGATTTTCCCTCACCCATACATAATAAAGATTCATTTTAGATACAGAATGATGTTAATACCACTTTGTTAAATTAAATCCATAGTATATCCTTCCAAATTAAAATCATTTTATCCATTTTTATGAACTAATTCATCATATCTACTATACTATTTCTATATGGAGTCCTTACTGTTAATTGTTGGTTCATAATCCTATATTTCTTTAGCTAATCTTATTTTTTTAAACATTATATCATTATATGTCTATAATTATATAATTTTCAATCTATAAATTATCTATATTAATCATTGATAATGTGTAATATAATTTAACACTTTGGATTTGTGTGTGATCACCATCATCTACAGGATACTGGTGTAATAATTAATGAATAACACATAATATATATTTACATCAATTTATCATAGTGATATCAGACTGAAAACATCAATAGAAAAGAAGTAGATAAATATTTTCCATTATTTGTCATTCAAATTTTATTCCATTTTAGTGATCTTTTCCTTTTGATAAACACAATTCTTCTAAATAAGATCACATTAGATTTTAGTGATATAAAAGTCACTATCATTCTTCAGTAAATCATCTATGTATTTTTGGATCAAGTGACAAGGACTCTTATACCTTAACCTTTTATCATAATCTTTAGATATGAATGATATGTTTTATTATTACTAATAAGTTTAATATTCCCCTTAATGTTATTCATTTTCACCAAAATTGATTAGTCTCCTACATTAATGTTCCAATTATTATTAGTGATGTTTATTACATAAACCGGGTCACATAATTGAATTATACTAGGAAAATTTCAACTAAGTACTTCTACTACCAAGATATCCACATGCCTCATGTCATTTCCTCAATGTTTATATTTCTTAGTGAAAATTCTCTTCAAGCATATATCATTACCAAAACTTATGAGACATTCTTTTTCATACCTAAATCCCAGGAAATGAAACTTATTTACCATAATATATAATGTAAATTTTCTATTAGGAATCTGTACAAATTTTGATATATTACCTTTAATGTAATCTAAAACACAAATTTCTCAACCCTTTTTCAATCCATGTCAAATGATTCACCACCCATTTCAGAGAACATGTTTGTTTCTCCTATTGTTTAAATGGATTTCCCTCATTTTAAAATACTATAAATACAATTTTTATCTTTCTTCATGAACATTGGAGGTACATTCATCCCCTCTTTTTTATCACTTTTAGAATATTACTATAAATTTATATGGTGAAATGCTATACCCTAATATTTCATAGTACGTTATCCTTCTAATGTAATTCAATATCCCATGCCACATGAAACACCAAGTTTGAGTGCACCAAAACTTACCAAACTAGTCGTTCTAAAGGAGGTTAGGAATAATATTAACTGCATTTTGAATTTTATAAAATCCATTTAATTTTAACATCCATATTATGTGTTTATTAGACATAACACAAGAACAAATTCAATTTTTCAGATAAAAGAAGTATTATAAAAAAAATGAAAATTTACCACCTTTTAATGGATAAACATTTTTATAACCAATATTTGACTATTTTATATATTCAAATAAATTATATAAACATCATCTTTAGAAGAGAAATAATAAAATTTATTTTGGATAAATTTTTGGAGTTTTTCTGCTAAATTTCATATTCTAATGAATAATAAAAAATACTATATTTTAATTGAAAATAATTTTTTTAAACTAAATAATTTATAGTGTTAAATTTTACATTTTATAGATTTTAAATTAAAATTATATTATATTTTTATCATTTAATACAATGTTGGTCATTGGATGTAATTTTTCTTGTAAATTGGACTTAAGTACATATCAAGCTTTTGCTAATTTTTACTTCATAAAAAACTTGTTTTTTGATGTTGACAATGGGAATTAATTTTATATTTATCAATGTAAATTATATGTTTGGAAATTGTTAAAATATACATCATTTTTTATTTGGAATATCAAAATTAACTTAGGATTATTTTTTGTATTTATTTTGAAAACATTCAATTTTTGATGAATTGGGAAAAACACTGCGTTATTGTTCTTTACCAACTTATTATTTAAATAATTATTTTTAATTTAAAAATTTATAAATAACACATATAATATTATAATTTATTTCATTGAAGTCAATTTATAATAAGATTAGATATAAATATATTCATTGAACTTTATATTGCCTTTTACCCACCAACTAGGCACATTTGAAAATTTTCATAAAACATAATTATATCGCTTCTGTGAATTGAATTTCAAAAATCTAGGAGTCATAGTTGACATTATTATTTTAAATTTTCTTCAACAGGATGAAAATAATTTTTGGTTAATAGTAACTTTTGAAATTTATTTACCACGGTTAAAAGTAAATAGGGTAATTAAAGGTAAAAATGATATTATAATTACCCTAACACATGTCTTAATTCTATATGATAAGATTATTTAAACCAAAATAATCCTTATGAATAAAATATGATCTTTTTGGTCCACTAGGATTAGATTAAGACAATTATTATTGTTTTATTTAAAGAAGAGTTAAAAGTGAAAAATTCAATGTTCAATAACTAAACCATTTTTAATATTGGCCTATACATAAGATAAATTCAAATTTAAATTTAAATTTAAAAGATAAAAATATTTCTACTTCAGGGATTTTTATTTATAATTTTTATACATTAAATAAATAAATTTATTTAAGACCTAATGATGAAGCAATAATTACCTAATTATTGAATGATTAAAATAATTGATATTATATATATTAATTTAAATTTATATTGAGTCTTTTGATGTATTCCATGTGTTTATAGGTTAATATGACATTTTTGGGTTGATTACATAAATTGTTTTCTAATTAATAGAGTTTTTATTACTTTTACAAACACCAAATACTATATAGTGTGAAAATTGAAAAAAATTGATTTTTTATAAAAAATACTATATTATTAATTCTTATAATATTTCTAAAAATATTAGGATTAGAAAAAGGACATAGATAAGTTTAGATATATCAATAATGAACCACATTGTGTTCAATTTCCTTTTTATATTATGTTTATTAACCATTTATTATAATAATGCAAGAATACATGGTAAAATTTAAACTATTTAACAGAGTTAAATCTAAAAGATAAGGTTAATATGGTGACATAAACCAATCTAAATCCTATTGGTTGAGTGGTTTTAGACCCATCCTCACCTTATCATCTAAATAAATCCTTTTGGAGGCATTATAAACCGAATATGATTGTATAATAAAATAATATTTCACTCTTTTCCAAAAGTAACCATCACCTCTCTTATAAATGGGTACTTCTCCTTCTCTCCAAATCACACAGCCAAACCAATTAAGATCCACCAACCTCTATCCAAATATATTTTACACTACCCTCAATTCATTCTAGAGTCCAATCATGGAACATAAATCCAACCTATGGAGCCCTTTTGTTCAAATCAAAAGGAAGCACCCGAAGAAGAGGTAATAATTTCATCACCACATTCAAAGTTCTTTTCTTCTTCCACATCCTCTTTATTTTTTATTTACATAACAGAATAATAAATCTAGTACCTTATATATAAAATGATGTTATTATAAATATGGTACAACCATCTTCATTATTGTATCTAACCTATGAATGAAATTTTCACCATACATGTGTACGCACGACTTACCATCTCCACATTGTGGTATAGTTTGTTACTGAACACTTAATTATTTGGATGGGTACAATAATGAGTATAATTGATGTAAATAATAAATATAACATGTTATTAATTTTTTTTATATGATATAACATCCAATTACATAATATTTTACCATCAATAGAATGATATTGTCACTCGTGCATACGTACGGATTACCATCACCACGAACCCGATGAGAATCATTCCCCATCTTAACCATTCCTAAATACTTTTCATTATATGATTTAAAAATAGATTTTATGAATATAATATAATTTTTGATATGAATCAAATACATCTTATCCATAACAAACATGACTTATGTAACAAAACATATAAAAAATGAATCAGTTAGCACCCAAAACAATGATACTACTAAAATATTATTAACAAAGCAATATTAGAAGATCATATATGATATCGTATTTATGTATGTGGTTCCTGTATAATTTAATAAAAATTATTTATCTATTATATAGGTGGTTAATGTACCCTCAATCATGGAAAATTATAAGATAAGGGTTAATTTTAAAATCTCTTTATTTATCTGAGGTTGTTTATACGCAAGTATCTACTGAAACATCATTATCATCCACATCTGTGTTTCTTAAAAATGAATTTCTATTTTTTTAATATTTAATATAAAATTGTTTAAATTCATTTATACCTTTGTTTTTTATATAAAATGTTTTGAAATGAATCTTTATGTTGTTTTCCAAACAAGGTACATTATTACATTTCAATGAATTATGGTAAGAATGTTTTTTAAATATATAAGGTGGGTGCAGCTATTTTACACCATTATAACACCTTCATATCTTCCACTAAAAGATTATATTAATATTTTCAAAATAAATGTTTTCTTTTATAATTACATTTCATTTTTATTATTTCAAAATAAAAATAGATATTTCTCTCAAATAGTTTTGATTTTATATATGTAAACATATTTTAATGGATTTTACGATTGTTTGAAATTGATTTATTAAGATACAATCTTGCCTATTGTATTGAAGGTCATGTGATATGTTTTAATGTGGGTGTGTAATTGTTTTTTACCATTTGTTGTTTATGGTAGAATTATTAACATTTTTATGCTAGTTTTAATATTATTGTTTCTGTTATATTTCAACATTTTCATACGAGGAATGCATTGGAATTAGTAAATGATGGGTGGAGCCTATAATAGCTCCTCGATGAATCGGTGGGTATAATTAGAAAAACTAGTGTCTTTGCACAAGGCCTTGAAAAAATCAAATTTTTATACTTGGGACAAGACCTTCACTATGTGGTTATGATGTCTGAAATTATTAATTCCATCATTTTGAAATTGGCTATAGATATTCCATGTGATTATTCTACTAGTAGAATATCCATATGAGTAAGTAAATGGGCTTATTTGATTTATCATTTTCATATCTTGCAGAAGTTTACATTTAAAAAGATTTTTTTTAGTCTTATACATTGCCTTAAATATTGATACATATGTATGAAAGTTTGTTCTATATTGTTATCCATTCTGAGCACCTAAGCTCACCCAATTATATGTATTATTTTTCCTTGGATGTGAAGAATTATGTTATGACTGAAATATAGGGATAGTCTAAGCGATATTAATGTGTTAAAAGGAGACAAAATGTTGTTGTTTTTAATTTCATAATGTAATGTAAAACTCATGTCTATATCTATTACGTCCAAGGCTATTAAATTGATCAGTATTTTTTGATTTAATCACTCGCAAGAATTCCAATGTTATGTAATAATGCATTGAATCCGGGAAACTCTGGTCAGGTCGTTATAGATTGTATCATAGAAAATTTAGTATAAACCATGGGAGCTAGATTTAGAAAAAACATGATTAGAGAACATTACACTAAGATAGATTTAAAATATTTGTATTGAAGAACTTTCTAGAATTTTGGTAATATATATATTTTTAGGGTTTTCCGAGAAATACATCCTTTACTTGATACGAGCAGGTAGAGGCGGCTCTAGAACATATGTACCAAGGGCTGAAAATTATGACAAGGAGTTTCGAGCTAGACTCGGGGTATCGTGGTGCCCGAAAAAATTCCCTGATGCTCTCTTGGTTATGGAACTTTTGTGGGATATTATTAGGATAATTTAATTTTTTTCTCTAAAAACCGTTATGAAGGATTTATGAGTAAATATTCCAGCAATGAATTTTTTATAATTATTATGAGGCTAGATGTGTGAAAATAAAAAATTAATGTGGATAATTTTTATAGATTTTGAATTGTACATTATGATATGATCTAACCTAGTTTATGTCATCATTTATAAATGGCACCCAGTAGAAGGAATGTGAACTCTAGCAACACGCATGTCTTAAAGAGTAAGAAGTATCATATCATTCATGGTTTTAAGACAACATTTCGATGGAAAATATCCTCCCATGAATTATCATCATATGAGTAACTAGTATCATGTGTTAATAAGATAAGTAAATAATTATCTGAGTTCTATGGATTTGAAGGGAAGCCAGAGAATAAAAGGACATTAGAGAGAAAAATAGATAAAGGGAAGATTGAAAATAAGGTTTTTCCCACATGTGAAAACTGTGGAAAGAATCACCTTGGTAAATGATTGAACGAAATAAGAGTGTGTTATATGTGTTGAGAAAAAGGAAAACACTTTCGTGATTTTAAAGGTAAGAAAAATGTCTCAAATGTACAATGCTTCATCTGCAAGGAGTTGGATCATTACGTAAATCAATGCCCAAATCATCAGATTATACCAAAAATGATGTTATTGAATAATAATCATGATATGATAATACCATAAATGAATAGGAATGATTAGTGGTCTTATATTATTATTAAATAATTATTTCATTTGAGTGTCATTTTAATGATGTACAGGTTATAATAATTATAGAGTATATAAGGATTGTACTGCGGTTTAATTTCATTAAATATTTGAGATTCTATGGTACCAAGAAAAGTGACACAGTTTCATGTTATTTTTTTAAAATATATGGTTTGGGGAAATATAACTCTTAATATGTTTCTAAAACAAAGTGATATTGATTTCAGAATAAGATTTGATTGATTTGGATAAATTATATTGGTTATTCTTGACTACCTTAAACAAATTAATTGTTTTTTTATTCCATCATTCTTGATGTTCAAATCATTTTTGGATATATTGAGTATGTCTAGTATTGTTTATGAAACAAGGGATCATGAATGTAATCAATAAGGTTTTATGGTAATTCAGGGTGTTACCATGTTTTAAGAGAATACATGATGAAGGTATTCACATGTTATTACATGGAAAAAGAGATATTCATTATGTTTACCTTCCTTATAAATATTTGACTATGAGTTTGGGAAGAACTATTTTGGATAAGTCTAAGGGTTGTAAATAATTAATTTGAACATTGGAAACTATTGTTTAAGGTTGAATCTATAACACCCTGGTATTTTATGAGAATTATATTTTTTTTATGTATTATGTTATACGCAAAGTAATCTTTCACTACACACAACACTATCTTGGATTGTGTTACACACAATCGTGAACTTCCTCAATAGCGTGTGTAGTATGCAATACCGAGTTTCACTAAACAATGATATATTATTATAATAATTTGAACTATCTATTACGAATAGTATTAAATGAATTTTAAATTTTATAAAAATATAAATCATCTTACACATTTTCTAGAATGAGGTATGAAAACAAAATCAGTTTTTCGGACAAAAGAAGTATTTTTCAAAAAATGCAGTTTTACCCCCTTTTGATGGCGCACAAATTTGAAATCTAGTGTTTGACATGATTATAAGGTCAATTTGATAAAATAAAATTATTCTTTGGAATCAGGATGTAAAAATTTTACTTTTGATAAATTTTTCATATTATTCTGGTAACTTTCATATTTTGATGAATAATAAAAACACACTATATTTTAATTAAAAACAACTTTTTTCATCACAATAATTTATATGGATAGATTATCTTTTTAATTGGTTTTAAAGAGTAATTAAAATATATTTTTACCATTTAATCTAATGTTGGTCATTGGAATTAATTTCACTTCAAAATTGGACATAAACAAGTGATAATCTTTTGATAGTTATTATTTCTTAAAAACACGCTGTTTGTTTTGATAAAAAGAATTAATTTTACAATTAATTAATTCCACTTCAATGTTTTTAATTTGGAAAAATAGACATCATTTTTGAATTCGGAATATCAAATATAGGTTAGGTTGAATTTATGGTATTTTTATGAAAAACATCAATTTTTGATGAATAGTGAAAACACAGAGTTTTTGGTTAAAACCGACTTTTTATTTAAATAATCATTTATTTGATTTAAATTTATGTTAGGTCAAAATAGATAAATAATATTTATATATGTTCAATTAAATTCATTGGAGTCATTTTATAATAAATTTAGATTTGTAAAAATTGTATTGAACTTTTCACCGTCTTTTACCCACCTCCTAGGAGCTGTTGCAATTGTTCATAAAGCTTAATTTTAGCACTTCTGTGAGTTCAATTTCAAAAATTCTAGAGACACGGTTAATATCACAGAGTAAAATGTGGTTCAATTAGATAAATTTTTTTGGTGAATAGTAACGTTTTACTTTTATTTACCATGGTTAAAAGTAAATAGGGTAATTCAATGTTAATAGAAAATTATATTAATTAAAAACTACCTTAACACTCGTCCAAACCTTATTTGATGAGTAATGGAAGAAAATTGAAACCCTTGGGTTGATTTTGGGACCCCATGGAGCCACTTATGAAAGACAATGACACATTAGATTAATTAATTTAATGTAAAGACAAAATTGGCATTACAAAAATCCTTTAGTAATTAATTTGTATAAGGCAATATATAAATTATCATTTCTACAATAAATTTTTATTGGAAATCTAAATATATTTCCTACATTTTGGTATTTTTTTATAATTATTAGACATCAAATAAATTAAATTATTTATGACACAAAAATGATGCAGTATTTACCTCATTAATAAATGATTTCAATAAATAAGATTATGATGATTAAAATATTTTCCAAAACATGTCAAATTCTGATTGGATGATTTTATTTCGACCATGATTCATCTTATCTTAAACTTTAATTATTTTTCGACCTTTTCAATCTGATGATATGTTTGTAATAAAATAATATTTTCACACTTTCCAAAGGTACCCCTCTCCTCCCTTATAAAAGGGAACCTCCTACCTCTCCTCCTCACACCACTTTGAACCTTCATGCTCGGACAAACCCTGACCATTTCATGTCCACACTTCCTTAGAGACCTATTAAAGGTATTGGTCTTCTCAAAAGAACAAATCTAGTGCCCTAAGAGAAAGTTTAATGGAGGCACTTCGAAGATGAGGTAATACCTTCTACCGTTTTCTTCAAGTTACATTCTTCTTCTAATCCCTCTTCTTTAGTTGCTTCATTATGAGGTAATAACATCAGTATCACTCATATACTGATATGTTTTTATAAATATGAAACAACCCTATTTCACCTCTTATCTATCCTACGGTAAACAAAATCATCGCGTGTGCGTACGTACAAAATACTCTCTCCACGCCTTGGTGTAATATGTTTTCCACCACCACCATAATTGGATGGGTATAATAGTGTAAATAAATAACTATATATGATTATTTTAAAGTGGTATTGATTCTTAAATATTATACATACACTTCAATACAATTCCACGATCATGGGAATGACATCATCGCTCGTGCGTACGTAAGGCCTACCATCTCCACGATGTGATGCGACTCGTTCTATATGATCTTCATTTAATAAGGATTATATAAATGAAATGAATGAATTAATATGATATATATTACACTAATACCTTTCTTTAAATGATTTATATATATCCTATAAATATGAATAAGAATTTATTCGACAAAACACGTATAAGAACATAAAGAAATAAACACCCGAATAACAAGTAGCAATGAAATATTACTACTTAGAAGATACAAATATGACCATATATGATATCATAACAATGAATATGATTATGTAATAAGTCAATTATCATTATTTAAACTATATTACAGGAGGTTCAGATTCATACGAAGCATATCGGACCTAAGGTAAGGGAAAATCTCACAATCTCATTTTTATCCGAGATTGTTTGTACTTTGGTATTTACTGGGGTGTATTTTATCATCCACATCCATGGTTCCTCAATATTTAATATTATTTCCATCCTCCTACAATTGTTTAAATCCAATTTTACCCTTTCGTGAGTTTTTAGTAAAAGATATGAAAGGAATATTTTGTCATTTTTCGTACGAGGTATTTTTTGACTTTTCCGGTCAAAGTATGAGAAGAATGTTTTTTTAACTGATACGGCATGAATATATTTTAGAACATTATTTCCAAGATTCTTCCTTTACATGCTTTCAAGTTTATTTTTAATCAAATTATTTTAGTTTAAAATTTTATGACATGTTAGGAAAGGAAAAATATTTTTTAAGTAGAAAGGATATTTTCTTTAAGAATGGAGTTCAAGTGTTTTATCAAAATTATTTTCCATCTAAGATAATATGGGGTTCTGTTACATTCCCTATTTTTACATTTAATTGATTATGTTATGATGGAATTATTTTTATGATGTCCTTTTATCTTATATAGATTATGTTATGATGGCATGAAGTTTAAGAATCCCATTTTTATTACATGGGTTATGCTATGATGTATGATTTATGATTTTTTGGCACATATAAGAATGGTTTCATTATGAGATGGGTGGGACCTATATCGCCCTCCAATTCATTGCATAAATATTTATATCTCATGATATAGACATGGTTGGAATGTAAAGTTAAAACAGTTCAGTGATACAGGACTGGAACGAGGAGTGAACTCGGTTTAGTAATGGACTTTTCCCTCTATGATGGTCTTGGCAATGAGCCTTTACTAATATGAAATGATTTTCTATGATTATGTGTGTATTCCACAATGTTTCATGTTCTATGTTATTATTTTTTGGGATTACTTTTAATTACTATGATTTATCCCATGACATGATATTATGACCTCTTTTTCAGGTTATGATTGTCACAAAGTTATGTTCTTATGAATATGATATGACTAATATTTATTTTGTTTACCATTACTGAGAATTTGAGCTCACCCTTTTGTATGTTTTCTTTTCCCCAGGTCAAGAAGAAGGATATTAAGTAGGATATTCTAAAAAGGGACTCTAGATATGATGATATAAATGGGAGACAACGTAGATGATTTATGAACCAATTGTTTATGTTTCCCCATTTCTAAAGACAATATACCTATACGGTACTTTCATTGTTTTGTTATATGTTGTAATAAGTGTGCTTCAATTTTTGAAGTAATAACCATGTATGTAAAGTATGGGTTGTTATAGAAACACTTCTTAAGATTATTTTTGGATTGTTTTAAAAAGAAAAACCAAGAGGTCTAGTGACAACCTATCGCATCTAACAAGGTTGCGAGACTTGAACCCACAATCAAATGGCGACAAGAGTGAATCACCTACCATTGGCCTACATGTTGTCCTGGATTGTATAATGTAGTTTTTTTAATATTCTGTCAAATAAATATTAAATTAATTATTTTTGGAACCCTATACGATTTAGATAAATAAAATAATTTTGAATTCTATTATGTTTTAGAGTGAATGATGTGTTTGTGGTAGAAATTAGTAGAAGTATGGTACTCTACTTGTCAACTAGTTTTTATCTCTTATTCTTTGAATAAATTATTCCATAAACATTAGGGAAGGTATTTCAAACCAAAATCTTTTTATCTTAATAACTTGTTTTTTCGAACCAATGATATTTTAAATCATCATAGATTGATGTCTTTGAGGTCCTGAATTTTACAGTTGTTTGTGATTGATGACCTAAATCACTCCCTATAAATATTTATGTTTTACATACAATTAGGTTTCTCTAGTTTTTCCCAATATTCTCCTATTCGAGATCATAATTTTGTGGTTACTTTTTCATTTCACTTTCTCTCTTATTAAGAAAATTTTTTATTAACACTATTTCTGATGAGGGTTTTCCACAAAGGTGTTTTCTATTTTCAACCATTTATTTTTAAAAAACAATTTCCAATTGCAAGGAAACAATTTATTAAAGGATTAGAGAATGTAACACCCCAAGATTTCATAGTGCGTTATCTCATTAAAGTAATTGACTAGCTAGTGCCACATGCATCACCGAGTTAGAGCGCAACACAACTTACAAAACTAGCCATTCAAAAAGCGGTTATGAATAGTATAACTAAATTTTGAATTTTATATACTCAATATAATTTTAACATCCATATTTTGTGTTTCATGGACATAATATAAGAAAAAATTCAATTTTTTAGATAAAATAATTATTTTTTCAAAAATGTAATTTCAACACCTTTTAATGGAAAACCCTATTTAAATCCATTACTTCACACTTTTATATATTAAATTTTAGAAAATTATCTTCTTATTTCGAATAGGGACATAAAAATTTAGTTTGGATAATTTTTTTGGGGTTTTTCATTTAACTTTTAAATTTTGATGAACAGTAAAAGGATATAAAATTTTAATTGAAAACTACTTTTTTAATAAAAATTATTTATTGTGTCAAATTATACATTTTAATTATTTTTATGTATAATTAGATTATATTTTTATCATTTAATCCTATATTGTTAATTGTAATTAATTTAACATTTAAATTGGACATAAACACATATCAAAATTTTGCATGTTTTAACTTCTTAAAAAACGTGTTTTCTGGTTTTGACAACAGGAATTGCTTTTAAATTAATTTATACAAATTATATATTTTTAATTTGTTAAAACAAACATCATTTTTTGAAATTTAAATATCAAAATTCACTTACAGTTATTTTTTTTTGTATTTTTATGAAAACATTCAAATATTGATGAATAGTGAAAAACAATGGGTTATGGTTTAATTCTGACTTTATATTTAAATGTATTTTTAAAATTAAATTTATTTTAAAATAAAAATTGATACATAATTTATGTATTAGTATAATTTAATTCATTTAAGTCATTTTATAATAATATTAGATATAAAAAAATTAATGAACTTTTTATTGTGTTTTACAAACCTTCTAGGCACATTTGCAAATTTTAATAAAAAGTAATTTTACTGCCTCTGTGAATTGGATTTCAAAAATCTGAGAGCCATGGTTGACATCATTAAGTAAAATTTGGTTCAATAGGGTGAAAATAATTTTTGGTGAATAATCACTTTTTAATTTTATTTACCACATTTAAAACTAAATATGGTAATTAAATGTAAAAATGATATTATAATTACCCTAAAAGAAGCCTTTATTCAATTAAATACATGTACATCGACCAAAATCAACCTTAGGAATAAAATATGATCATTTTGGTCAACTTATACTTTCTTAATACATTTATTATTATTTTATTTAAAGAAGAGTTAAATGTATTAAATTCAATGTTTAATAACTAAAACATTTTTAATATAGGGTTATACATAAGATAAGTTCGACTAAAAATATTAACTAGACAGCTCAAAATATTTCTTACATCATGGTATTTTATTTATAATTTTTAAACATTATATAATTAAATTTCATTATGACCCAATGATGATGCATTAATTACCTTATTATTGAACAATTAAAATATTTGATATTATAAATATTAATATAATTGTAAATTGAGACATTTTATATATTAAATTAATTTTATAATTTAATATGTCATGTTATGATTGATTTAATAATTTTATTTCGAAGTGTTAAAGTTTTTACCACTTTTACAAAAACAAAAAACTAAATTGTGACAAAATTGACAAAAATGAGTTTTTAAAACAAATACAATAGTATTAATAGATATAATATTATTAAAAATTGAGAGATCGAGAAAAGGATTTATATAAGGATATATATATCAATGATAAACTACTTGGATTTTTCTTGTATTTTTATAGTATGTTTATTTACCATTAATTATAATAATACAAGAATACATGGTAAATGTTTAACTATTTTACTAAGAGTAAAATCTAAAAGATTAGTTAATATGGTGACTTAACATATCTAAAATCCAATTGTATGAGTGGTAATTTACCAAGACCATCCTTATCCTAGAAATAAGTCATTTTGGATCCATTATAAAATGAATATGATTTTGTAATAAAATAATATTTCATCTTTTTCCTGAAGTGACCCTCAATTCTCTTATAAAAGAGAACTTCCCCTTCCCTTAATATCACATGTCCAAAGGCATTTGGATCATCCAATCCCTCCTCAAATATCCTACCAACTACCCTCACTTCATCCTAGAGGTCGTACATTGATCAAAAAGCCAAAATAAGGGGTTGTTTTGTTCAAATCAAAAAGAAGCACCAAAAGAAGAGGTAATAATTTCATCACCACTTTCAAAGTTCTTTTCAACTTCCACTTCCTCTTTCATTATTATTTCCATACCAGAATAATAAATCCAGTAAATTATACATACTATAATGTTATTATAAATATAGAATAACCGTATTAAATATTATATCTATCCTATGAATGACTAAGTCACCATATGTGGGTACATATTACTTACTGTATCCATGTCGCTCATGGGTACGTACGGATTACCGTCTCCCGGAACACGATGAGATGAATTCCCTATAGTATCCATTCACAAATAATTTTCATTTGATGATTTAAAAATAATATTTAAGAACATAATATCTTTATGGATATGAATTAAATACATGTAGTTGGGGATTTTTCTTAGTGGTAAGAACCCTATAGTCCTACATGGAATATGGGGGTACATAATCTATTGGGCATCAGTACTATAGCAGTACTGTAGCGACTGTAGCAGCGGTGACACTATAGAAATGCGGGAACTATTGTAGCAACAGGTCACTATAGTAGTGGCAGAGGGCACTGTTGCAGTGGCGAGTACTGTGGGGTACTGTATAAGGTGGTTACTATAGTATTATTATTCCCAGAATGGGCCTTGGGCCAAAAATTTGGGCCTACGGGCCATATAATGGGCTAAGTGCCCACTAGACCATAAAGCTATATAATGGTTCTCCCTCTACCCATTTAAAATAGGGATTTTATTTTCTTTAATAATAAATGAGGCTTTGGCCCCAACATTTAAAAAAGTTAATCCATTACATCCTATCCATAACAAACATGACTTATGTAACAAAACATATAAAGGAAAATGAATTAGTTAACTCCCGAAATGATGATACTACATAAATAATATTAGCAATGAAATATTAGAGGATCAAATATCATATCATATTTATTTATGTGGTTCATGTATAATTTATTTACAATTATTTAACTATAATACATGATCTTAACGTACTCTTGATCAAGGAAAAGTAATAGTTAAGGGTTAATTTTACAATCTCTTTATTTATTTGAGGTTGTTTATACGTAAGTATCTACTAAGACATCCTTAAAATCCACATATGTGTTTCATGAAAATGAATTTCAATTTTAAGAGGATATTTTATGCTGTTATAATGGCATAAATTCAATTATACCATTGTTTTAATTTTTATAAACTGTTAGAAAAGAATATTTCCATCATTTTCCAAACAGGTTACTTTCTAACCTTTTCAATGAATTAAGGTAAAAATGTTTTTTAACTTATATGGATGGTGTAGCTATTTTCTTCCATTATAACACCATCAAATATCCTCTTACAATATTATAATAATATTTAATTTTTTTTTCTTTTATAATTACATGACATTTAAATTATTTCAAAATTAAAAGTGATATTTCTCTTAATCATTTTTTATTTAATCTATGTAGACATCCTTTAATTGGTTTTACACATGTTTGATGTTGATTTATTATGATACAGTCTTCCATATTTTATTGAATGTTTTTTGATATGTTTAACCATGGTTGTGTCATTTTTATACCATTCATGGTTTATGGATAAAGTATTAATATTTCGTATGATAGTTTTAATATGAATGTTTATGTTATGTTTCAATATTTTCACATAAAGAATACATTGGACATAGTAAGTGACTGGTGGAGCTTCATATATCTCTTAGATGCATCGGTAGGTCTCATGAGACAAACTAGAGTCTTGGCATAAGGCCTTGAAAAAATATTTTTTTTAGTCTTGGCATGAGGCATTGACTATGTGGTTATGATGTTGGGAATTATGCATTACATCATTAAAAAATTGGATATTGATATTACATATGATTATTTGACTAGTAGAATATCCATGTGAATACCTAAATGGAATTATTTGATTTGTCTTTTCCATATTATTCAGAATTTTAAGTTTAAAGGGCTTGTGTTTTAGTCTTAAAAATTACCTTAAATGTTTATTCTTATTTATGAAGGTTTGTCTAAATTGTTATCATTTATGAGAACCTAAGCTCACCCCTTTCTACGTTTTATTTTTACTAGGATTTGGAATGTTTATTATGACTGAATTATAGGGATAATCTCTAGTAGATGTATGTGTTAAATGGAGACACAATGATGTTGTTTTTAATTTCATAATGTAAGTAAAAAGTTATGTTTGTATCCAGTATATATAATGACACTGAAATAATTGGTCTTTGGGGATTTGATCACTTATGATCATGGTAGTGTTATGTAATAATGCACTGAATCTAGGTAACTAAGGTCGTCACGTTACATGAAATAGAGGGATTTTTATTTGTATCATCCAAATAAAACACAATATTTATTTAATACATCATGATTATACAAGTTTATAAATTTATGACTCCATTTATCTTCTTTATGGCTATTCATTTTAGATATAAAAATATATCAATTATAAATTACAATTAAATAAAAAAATTTGATTTATATTATATTTTCTTGTACCATCACCTCAATTTCAACATTATTCAGGGTCATTTGAGAGTCACCCGATTCATGCTTCCTCCTAATACTACGTTATCTAGCATTAGACATGACCATAATTTTATAGAGATAAAGCTATACACCATATTTTATTTCATTTTGACCTTTTTTACTGAAGACAACCCTAAATCATATCTACTTAATATTCAATCTTTTCCCTAAACTTTTATACACCCCACATAATCTAACTTTTTATTTTCATTCCAGGAGTGAAAACCCTCCCCGTATCTTTATCATTTTTCTCGAAACGAATGATTTCTTATTCAATATATTTGATGTAATTAGCTTAATATTTCATTTTAGTTTTCAAACTATTGATAATTTGATCATTCACATGACTTTTAATTTTTTGAAAAACAAAATCCCTTGAGTTTTCGAGATTTTATATTTTTTTAAACCCTAACTCTGAATTATTGTATTTTTATTAATATATATATAGAGTATAAAATCATAAATCACTATATTGGAATTCACACTTTTTCATTAAAAAAATAAGTAACTTAAACTTGAACAACTAACTCCATTTTTAGCTATACTCCTCCCTCAACATCATCATATTCATTGCCTTTTGGATGATCACATTATTTATTTTCTATGAGATCCACATGAAATACCTCATTAATATATTTATTGTCCTTGATTTATTTAACTTTTATTTTGTTGAGATAACATCTTCTTTTGTAAGAGAAATATTTTTCCTAAATAATTTTTACTTTGAAATCCACTTTCCTTTCACACTATTATATGAATTTATTTATTGAATTAAATCTTCAACATAATATCAACATTTCCAAGGTCATTTTTCATCAAGATGAAAAAAATTGCTATATGAGAAACAAATGACTGGAAAAATTACTTTGAACATTCATTTCCACATTTATAGATTTTAATATAGGATTGACCTAACTTTATTAACTTTATTTTCTTTAGTATCATCCTCTATTGAGATATTTTTCATTTCAATGAACAAAACAACATGATTGTTCACATTATTCCCTAGATAAATATTATTTTTTATCGTCTCATAAGAAACAAGTGTGTATGGAATTCTATCCAACTAAAATGCTTATGTATCCTTTTTCTTGAAAACCAAAACCCTCAGGTTTAATTGAGGAATATACCTTCTCAAAAATATTTTTATAATCTCAATGTCTTTAAGGGTTTATCTATGTCCAAAAGTTTCCTTCAAAACTATGTTAACCTAATAAAAGAATACATTATTGTATTTATTTAGGTGTATCCATGATCCATAGTACTTATTCCCAATAACTAATATTTTAACATAATATACCACTCCTCAACCTTCATTAATGTAAAGAAACTTTTCTCACCTATATTGTAAGTATTCACATTCCACAAACTTCTAGTAGAATGGATTGGATAAATCCCCCAACACATTAATTAATTTGGATTCACATAAAATTATATATGATCCCATTTTATAATGGTCAAATTTTTATATTAACTATAATATAATGAATGAAAGACATAAAAATATATATTTATAATTTTTAGAATTAATATTTCATTTTTTTCATCCATAATTTATTTTTCCCACCAATGAGTGTAACTAATTTTCAATTATTAAATTCTACCAGAGATTTTTTTGTAAGAATAATTTATTAATTTGAACTGTATACTCAGATACTTATTTTTAGTGTCACATTAAAAATTACCATGGGGTGAGAATCAAGGTATTTATATTTTGAAATTATCTTTCTAAGGATCATATCATATTGTTAGTAAAAATCTCTCTCCCTCATCAAAAAGTGTGGAAGAAATAAATCATAAAATAATTAAGTATTTAATTTAACTTGGTTCAATCACATTGGGATATATCTATAGAGCATGATGTAATGGTGTGTTGATGTACTAAATCTACTAAATGATTTAACTTTATTTTAAAAATTTAGATTTGAATCCCCCTCTAGGTTAACATCACTAAAGGTGGCTAATAATTCACTAATGTCCCCCAATAAAATACTATTTCTGATCCAAGTGATATGTTGATCTTCCAAAAAACCATGAATGTAAATTATAATGATAATTGTTTTTAAATTTATTCAATTTGATAAAAATACTTGAACATCCAATATAGAACACTTTTAATAACTGCTCTTTTCTCCCATGTATGATTTTTAATTCCCATTTCCCTAAAACTTCGTCTATATTTTCAATGATATTCTTCTAAAATTTTTATAAGGACTATATATAAAATATATAAATATAATATCCTTTTTTACCATGTTTATGATTATCAATTTTCCGTTGTTTTTATCAAAACATTCATCCATAATCATATTAATAAAATTTTGATAAATTAAATCATTTCAACACATAATATATATCCGTAATTATTGGAAACTAAAATAAATGGTATTTACTATATATCCATAAACCATTGTTCTTAAATACATCATCAATCCCATTTTGGAGTTTAGGTTAGATTTGACCCTAATTTCAAACATTCAAATATTAAAAAAACCTAAAAATATTACATTTCTAATCTTGTATATGAAATCTGTAAACCATTTGAACACCTATAACCACAAAATAAATTATTTCCTTGTAAAAATCAATGTGAAATACCTTCATCCGTGTATTTTATACAATTTCATATGAATTATAGAAATCTTAATTAGAAATATTAATTATACCATGATAAACAAAACTCTAGGTTTCTATTTTGGTTAATCTTTAATTCGATGGAGTTAAAATAAAATTTTGAATTTTTGGATTCTCACTTATAATTAAATAAATTTCACTACAACACATTCACTAAAACACTTATTTTGAACTGCAAAATCAATTTTAATTTTAGTTTTAATAACAAAGATCTACATCCCATGTATATAAAATATCATAACATATCATTTCCCTTTCTAAAATTCCATATATCATGGAATTGTCTAGAGTATATTCTTATTTTCTTTACCATGTATGTCCTTTTAGTGATCCAGTAATCAATACAACCATTTCCAAGATCCAAGGTCACTAATAAGCCAATTCTAGCATGACACCATTATTTATCAATTCTTAGTCCCATAATCTAATAAAATTTGTATCAATATTTCATATATTCATATAATAATCCATGGTATAGATCATTACCATTATTATGAGTCATAGAGTCTTTCAACCACATTATCTCAACCAACACGACCGAAAAATCTATCCAATGATTTTTGATAAAAATTACATATTAAAATTTATGTATATATTTTTCAAAATTTTATAATTCTACCTATGACATGTATTAAAGTAATGATCCATGTCTAATGTGTATAAAGGAATTTTGAAGAACTATGTATCATCAAATTTAAGGGGTCAAATATTTGTGATTTTTAGTAAAGAGGAGTTAAAGAAATTTTACTTACATATCCACCAAACAGAATGAGATATCACCTATATGAAAACTAATCAAAAAATATTATTGTTTCTACAAATTTAAAGGAATTATTGAACTCATTAAAAAAGGGAAATAGTAAATAAAACATTAAAAATACTATGGATATGATAAAACATTACATTATAATAAGAAAAAAAATAAGTGCATAAGATGTTAGTTATAGAAAAGTTAAAAATTCTAATATAACCATATCATGTGATAAATATTAAGTATAATTATTTCACCAATATTTAAGTATGGAAGTTTATATTTATAGAATAATTTGTGAGCATGTATAATATCAATATACAAGGAGCTCTTTCAAGACACCATCACACACCTCTTGGATTTTATAAATTAACCTATTGAATTTGAATGATGCATTGAATCATCAGGAGTTCATGTGTCCCATGAATTAATAATCAGATCCAATTTAGAAAAAAATAATATGATATTTAGAACCAAAAATGATAAATAATAATTTTTTGGGATAATTTATGTGTTTCATAATACTTTAAATTATATGGTTTATGTGATCGGGAAGGCATGCGTTGAAATGATAGAGTTTTGTTGAAAGAACTGTATTCTATGAGAACTTTTCACTAGTTTCAATGATAAATATCATAATGATTTTTATTTTTATCACAACTAAAAGAAGATAAAATACATTTCATATGAAAACCAAATGAGGATTTCTCAATTATTAACATAAAGAAGTAGTGTACATTTTGTAACAAGAAGTACATTCAGTTATAGAAAACAATAGACATTTTAACATATTGGATAATGAACTATATGGGTTAAAAAACTCTAGGAGATAATGGTATTAAAATCTTGACTCATTCATTAGGTTTCAAGAATTCAGGAAAAAAAAAGTTAACAATAATATTTACATTAAAGTAAGTGCATTATCAAAAAATTTCATTGACTATGTTGATGAAATTATCATTTTGGGAAATGAAGAATTTTTTATAATGAATTTTACATCAAAAAGAAAGATATTTTATATTTTATTATATTGGAAGAGATAAATCACTTCACAAGACATCAATTTTCTCATGATATAAGGCACCAGCCTTAAACCTTACTTAATCTTGAGTTATTACAAGATTACACATTGAGGATCTTTTCAGGTTTATATTTTTAGAGATTTAGATAAAGAAACTTGCATTACATTCCACATATAAGCAAAGTGGTTACATAAAAGAGAGTATTAAATTTTCCCATCAACAGAAAAATATTTAAAATAAAACATTGATTGTTTCTTAACACATCCTTGACACTATAAACACATCATTTACCTTTCCCTTGACCTGTGAAAAACATTTCAAAAACTTGGGATGAGCATAAAATGCTCTGTAAGGGGTACACAAAGAATGAAAATTGTTAGTTTTTCAAAACAACAACTAAACCATGTATACTTTATCAAAGTAATAATTTTCACCTTTTCAAAGTAGTAAAAACTCTTCACTGAATAAAAGTTCCTTACTTACCCTTCTGTAACCAAAGGATTACCATAAAACCCATATAAAGATCACATAACATATAAAGGTAACTTGGGACATAAACATACTTAAGTGGAATCACCATAAGGTTGACTTACACACATATCACTTAATGGAATAGCCATTCGGCCAACATCCATACATACTTAATGGAATTGTTATACGGCCAACTTCCATACCCAATGCATTGGAGGTTAAAACATAACCACCCATCCTGGTATTCACGACACCACCCGTCATATGGTTTATCACGTAACCACCCGTCAAATGTCGAAGTACCAATATAAAGTCATAAAACATAAAACCTATATAAAGGAATGATAACATTTCCACATTTCAATCACAATATATCATTTAAATATATTGACATAATAGAATATTTTATCAAAACCATTTTAAATACCAAAATACATTAAATATTATAGGTTATTTAATTTATTTTAAAAATATTACGGCTTGTTGAGGAAGGTAAAGACCAAATAATACTCGCGGGAGCGGAAAAGGTCGTTGTCACCGCGTACATTAAAAGAAACATTCCTTTTTGTCGTTTAGTAAAAGGCTTCGTAGAGATAGATTCCTTTTGTATAAAAGTAAAAGTAAAAAGGGTTTATAAACTGTAAAAAAGATAGTAGTGTATAAAACGAAATATGCCTCAATGAAAGGAGATTGAGAAAAAGTCCCTTACCTTGAGTCTGACTTGACTCGATCGTTTTTAACGTCCTGAATAATAAACTTGAGTTATTTTCTATTTGCTTAAGAACCTTTTTCAAGTTCATTATTCATTTTATATCACTTATTTCCATGTTATAAACATTATTTAACCATTTATGTTAATAATGTTTGTTTTGTCGGAATTTGGTTCTTAAGTCGAAAGTGGACTTCTTACAATTACATGTTGTTCGTGTGGTCAATCGATCTTTATATCCAGAATGAAATTACTGATTTTGATATCATATATATCATATATATCTAGCATATACATGTATTTATAATATCACATAATCGTTTAGAGGAATGGAATTAAATGCACTTTTCATTGAGACGGTAAGCCGTACGTACGCATGAACGCTGCTTTCATTTCTATGTCATATTAATGGAATTAAAACTAAATGGGAGGTATGTATATTTTAATTCCAGAATTATATTAATCATTTAGATGTAACATACATCATATATATCCATTATATATATGTACTTATAATAGTACATTATATTTGGGGATAAGAAATGAAATGCACCGTTCATGGAGATGGTAAGCCGTACGTACGCATGAACGCTACTTTCATTTCTATATCATAATTTAATGGGAAGAAATAATAATGATATAGAGGTATATTATAATTCCAGTATAACTTCATATATAATAACATTAAATCCATCCTTTATACGTCCCACATATGGCATTAACGAATCAAATCACTTTGAGGGGGCGGTAGTCCGCACTTCTTAAAATGAAATTATTGTGTTTACCCACAATGGAAACCATAAAGGTATACCACAAATGAAAAATACAGAAGCATAAGGGAGACATAATCATAATATATATCATATATAAATAGAGTGACATCTTAATGGCCACCATTAATGTTGTTTAAAAGAAGATTGAACAATCATCGTTTCGTGAGGCAGAAATTCGCCAACCACAGAAACAGTATGTTCTTTAACCATTAGATGTAGATGTGTGTAAGTGTAGCTCGAATGATTATTATAACAACATAATAGTATATTTAAGATATTGTATTTGTTACAAAATAAATGAATAAAAATAGTTTATGGGGTTGGAGAAGCAAAATAATACAAAAGAACACAAGTGAACACATTACTTCAAAATTGGGTAACTCTCTTAGATTTGAGCTCAAAGGCTTCCTTGGGAAGAATTCTGCCCAATGAGAGGCTTCAAGGAGTAATAGAGGGATTTGGATAGACAAAATGGGCAGGGGTCGGCCGAGCCAAAGGCTTTGGAAGTGTGGGTAAAGAGGTAGAGGTGGAGGCCTTTTATAAGAGGAGAGGAGGGGCACTCTTGGAAAGTAAAGAAATGTTACTTTATTTTAAAATGAGTTTCAGATTCAAAAGGACCCAAATTGATATAATTAGAGGTTAGGGTGATAGGGATTCAAAATAAACCCATACAATAGTTTTTGGACATGTGTAGGTCATAGATGTTACATTATCATTTCATTTTATTAAAATCCTTTATTAGTGAGGTAATCGCTGCATCATCATGATGTCAAAAATAATTTAATATATTTAATATATAAAAATTATAAAAAAAAATATCATGATGTAGGAAATCTTTTTAGATTTATAATGAATATTTATAGTTAAATATATGACTTATATAACCCCATGTAAATTTTTTTTTAGTAAAACATCTCATTTTTGTGTGATTTTTACTTTAACAATTAATAACAAGTTATTTATGTCATTTCACAACCAAAGTGGCTCCATGGGGTCCCCAAGTTGACCCATGTATTTTCATGGTCGGCCATGACACAACCAATGAGGGTAGGAAATGTTTCAAGCTCATATCATTTTTTTAAAACATAATTTTTACCTTAAACTACACTAATTACCTCTAATCGCGATTAAGAACTTAAAAGTTACTATTCACAAAATAATTATTTTAATCTCATTGAACAAAATTTTACTTCTTAATGACAACCATGTATGTAGGATTTTTGAAAATCAAATCACAGAAGTGAAAAAGTTTCATTTAAATGAAAAATCTGTTTTTTAAACTACCACTTAGTGGTTTCACTATTCATAAAAAATTGATGTTTTTCAGAAAAATACCAAAACATCACCCTAAGCTATATTTGACACTATGAATTCAAAAATGATGTCTATTTTACAAAATTAAAATCATATAAGTCACATTAATTAATTTAATAATTAATTCCAGCTTTCATGACAAATAGCGTGTTTTTATGAAATAATAAGTATCAAAAGATTGACACTAGTTTAAGTCCAATTTCAAAGTGAAATTGATTCCAATGACCACCATTGGATTAAATGGTAAAAATATATTCAAATTTAAATTTAAAACCAATTCAAAAGATAATCTAATCATATAAATAAATTAGATTAAAAGGTGGTTTGGATTAAAATACAATATTTTTCACTATTCATTAAAAATGATCTTTATCGGAAAAATACAGAAAATTTACACAAACTAAATTTTGATGTCCCGATTCTAAAGAAGAATTTTATTTGGAACAATATAATGTATAAGAGTGACCAAAACTATATTTAATTACGGTTCTCCATCAAAAGTTGATAAGTGGACCTTCAGTGAAAATTAGAGAATATATGCCTAAAATTGAATTCTTTTCGTATTTTAAGCCTTTATCTTATATTGGATATATTTAAAAACATTTTACAAACATATATAATCATATTTTAGTTATTTATATTCACTCCCTCCAATACAACGACTACGTTTTAACTAACATTTAAAATAATATTATTTTATTATTAGAGTGCAACGTAAGATTTCAAAGGAACTCGTTGTTGCGTATTGGGTAAGCCATCAAGCATAGTGTCCCCTTTAAATTAATATTAAAATTTTATTCAAAAATAGGGATTAATATAAAAATTAAATATTCTTTATTTACCTGGGGTGTTACATCCTTCCCCCCTTTTGGGAATTGCTTCCTCGCAATTTTAAAATTGGGCTCGGAAACATCCTTGAAAGTCCCACATCGGAACAAGAGTCGGTAAAACAGTCACTTTAAAATAAAGAAAGAGAAGTACATAGGTCACCCGAGTTAACCCATACTAGGATTCCATGTATGAAAACATAGACATGGAGGAGAAAAAAAGGGTCATGTTATGATGGAGAGTGATAGTAAACATGTCTAGGAGAAAGTTAACCATAAGAAAATCACAAACTTGTGATGGGTTAAACGGTATTTGATTCCCCAGTAGGAAAAGTTAACAGACAACATTTTTGTTTTAAGTTACTCTTCATTGTGGAATTTATTTATGATCTTAACGAAAACATAAAGAAACATACATAATTTTCATGTTGACTTTCAACTTTTACTAGATTTCTTACACGAACTCATATTTTCTCCAAAAGACGAGTATTTAGGAAGACTTTTTCACATTAAGAGTACTATAATCAACTTCTAGAGAATCACCTAATCCACAAAAGAGAACAATATACTTACCATGTCTTTTGACAAAATCCAAAACCAATACCAAAAAGGTCAGTACAAGATCAGATAGTCCAGAAAAGGATAAACCTTTATAAAAAGAAAATCTATTCTTAATCTCCAAAATTTGTCCAACAAAACCCAAAGTTCAACGAGGACCATCCGATAAACAATTTCTCCATAAAATTCTTCAATGTAAACCAAACTAAGTTTGAAACTCAAATATTTGAAGGATTTAGTCACATAGTCTTCCAAGTTAAATCGTAACATTTATCTCCAAACAACATCAGTTGCTCTTAATGTCTCGTATTGAAAAGTAATTAACCTAATCACATATCCTCCACGATAGGTTAATAAGTTTCCATAGATAACCCAAAATCAAATTACTATTAATTCATAAAATCACGTAACTAAAAATAATCAGTCAAACTAACCAGGGACTTCACGTAGTCCAGTGGTAGGCGATAAATACCAGTCGCACATTGGTTGTGGGTTTGATTCCCGCAGCTTTGTCCGACACGACGGGTTGTCACACGGTCAGCATGTTGTCCTTTTTCCAAAACTGTATAATTCTCAAAACATTCCCCAAAACGAGATAAAATCTTCAAAAATAATCATAACTTATTTTAACCTCAAGTTTATCTCATGACTTTCATTTTCCATCATATCATATAATAACCTATAATTACCTCAAAAGTAAAGATCATATAAACTGTAATGGTTACCTTTATAATTATTACCTGAACTTCCACATCGATTGGTCATCTCGTACATGATTCATTACAGAACATAATAAGGTTCAAGTGGTTGATCATGACTCCTTGATAGTTGGTTTAGAACAACCACGAGTTTCCTCATTGAATCCCCCATTTTATCTAGTATCTTAATCAGAGAACCACCACAGTTTCCTTCAAACCTGTTGTCTCTTTGGTGCCTGCTAGATCCATCCATTCACTAAAAACAGAAATGTCAGTGTGAGTATATCAACAAAATCATCATGTACTAATGAAGGAGATAACCACCAAGATATACTTACTCATTCACTTTATCTAAAACTAGGACTCTTTCCGAAATCCTATCCATTATGGTACTGTCACTTATGCTTAGAGAATACCCTAACCTCTAATGTTATCTAAACCGACCTCTAATGCCAACTATAAGGCCCCAGCCTTAATACTTACTTAATCTTGAGTTATTACAAGATTACACATTGAGGATCTTTTCAGGTTTAGAGTTTTAGAGAATTAGATAAAAAAACATGCATTACATTCCACATTTAAGAAAAATGGTTACATGAAAGACAGTATTCATTTTTCCCATCAATGTAAACATATTTAAAATAAAACATGGATTCTTTCTTGACACATCCTTGACACAATCATCACATCATGTACGTTTCTCTCGACCTGTGAAAAACATTTCAAAAACTTGGGATGAGCATAAAAAGCTCAGTAAGAGATACACAAAGAATGAAAACTGTTAGTTTTTCAAAACAACAAGTAAACCATGTATACTTTATCAAAGTAATACTTTTCACCTTTTTAAATTAGTAAAAACTCTTCACTGAATAAAAGTTCATTACATACCCTTCTGTAACCAAAAGATTACCATAAAACCCATATAAAGATCACATATCATATAAAGGTAACTTGGGACATAGACATACTTAAGTGGAATAACCATAAGGTCGACTTCCACACATATCACTTAATGGAATAGCCATTCGGCCAACTTCCATACATACATAATTGAATATCCATACGGCCGACTTACATACCCAATGCATTGGAGGTTATAACGTAACCACCCGTCCTGGTATTCACGTCACCAGTGGTCATATGGTTTATCAAGTAACCACCCGTCAAATGTCCAAGTACCAATATAAAATCATAAAACATAAACCAATATAAACGAATGATAACATTTCCACATTTAAATCACAATATATCATTTAAATAAATTGAAATAATAGAATCCTTTATCAAAACCATATTCAATACCAAAATACATAAAATAGTATATGGTATTTAATTTATTTTAAAAACATTACGGCTTGTTGAGGAAGCCAAATACCAAATAATACTCACGGCGACGAAAAAGGTCGTTGTCACCGCGTACGTTAAAAGAAACATTCCTTTTTGTCATTTAGTAAAACGCTTTATAGAAAAAGATTCCTTTTGTATAAAAGTAAAATTAAAAGAGGTTTATACACTGTAAAAAAGATAGTTGTGTATAAAACGAAATATGCCTCAATGAAAGGAGATTGAGACGAAGTCCCTTACCTCGGGTCCGACTTGACTCGATCATCCTTTAACATCCTGAATAATAAACTTGAGTTAATTTATTTTTTCTTAAGAACATTTTTCAGGTTCATTATTCCTTTTATACCACTTATTTACATTTTATAAACATTATGTAACCATTTAAGTTAATAATGTTTGTTTTGTCGGTATTTGGTTCTTAAGTCGAAAGTGGACTTCTTACAATTACATGTTGTTCGTGTGTTCAAAGGTTCTCTATATCCATAATGACATTACTGATTTGGATATCATACATATCATATATATCTAGCATATACATGTATTTATAATATCACATAATCATTTATAGGTAATAAATGAAATGCACCGTTCATGGAGACGGTAAGCCGTACGTACGCATGAACACTACTTTCATTTCAATGTCATATTAATGGAATTAAAACTAAATGAGAGGTATGTATATTATAATTCCAGAATTATATTAATCATTTAGATGTAACATACATCATATATATCTATTATATATATGAACTTATAATAGTACATTACATTTGGGGATAAGAAATGAAATGCACCGTTCATGGAGACGGTAAGCCGTACGTACTCATGAACGCTACTTTCATTTCTATATCATAATTTAATGGGAAGAAATAATAATGATATAGAGGTATATTATAATTCCATTATAACATAATATATAAAAACTTTAAATCCAACCTTAATACGTCCCACATATGGCATTAACGAATCAAATCACTTTGAGGGGGTGGTAGTCTGCACTTCCTAAAATGAAATTATCGTGTTTACCCACAATGGAAATCATAAAGGTATACCACAAATGAAAAATAAATAATCATAAAGGAAACATAAACATAATATATATCATATATAAATAGAGTGACATCTTAATGGCCACCATTAAAGGTGTTTAAATGAAGATTGAACAATCATCATTTCATGAGGCGGAAATTCGCCAACCAGAGAAACAATATGTTCTTTAACCATTAGATGTATATGTGTGTAAGTGTAGCTCGAATGATTATTATAAAAACATCCTAGTATATTGAAGATACTGTATTTGTTACAAAATAAATTAATAAAAAGTGTATAGGTGGTTCGATAAGCAAATTAAAACAAAAGAACACAACTGAACACATTACCTCAAAATCGGGTAACTCTCAAAGATTTGAGCTCAAAGGCTTCCTTGGGAAGACATCTACCCAAAGTGAGGCTTCATGGAGTAATATAGGGATGTGGAGAGACAAAATTGGCAGGGTTTTGCCGAGCCATAGTCTTTGTAAGTGTGGGTAAAGAGGTAGAGGTGGGGGCCTTTTATAGGAAGAGAGGAGGGGCACTCTTGGAAAGTAAAGAAATGTTACTTTATTTTAAAATGAGTTAAGGATTCAAAAGGTCCAACATTGATATAATTCGAGGGTAAGGTGATAAGAGTTCTAAATCCACCCATACAATAAGTTTTGGACATGTTTAGGTCATAGATTTTACATTATCATTTCATTTTATTTAAATCCTTTATTAATGAGATAATCGCTACATCATCATGATGTCAAAATTAATTAAATATATTTAACGTCTAAAAATTATAAAAAAATCTCATGATGTAGGAAATCTTTTTATCTTTATAATGAATATTTATAGTCAAAAATATGACTTGTATATCCTCATGTAAAAATTATTTTAGTAAAACATCCCATGTTTGTGTCATTTTTACTTTAAAATTTAATAAAATGTTATTTATGTTATTTCCCAACCAAAGTGGCTCCATGGGGTCCCCAAGTTGACCCATGGATTTTCATGGTCGACCATGACACATAAAATGAGGGTAGGACATGTGTCAAGCTCATCTCATTTTATTAAAACATTATTTTTACCTTAAACTACACTAATTCCCTCTAATCGCGATTAAGAACTTAAAAGTTACTATTCACCAAGAAATTATTTTAATCTCATTGAACCAAATTTTACTTCTTAATGACATCCATGTATGTCAGATTTTTGAAAATCAAATCACATAAGTGACAAAGTTTCATTTAAATGAAAAATCAGTTTCTTTAACTACCACTTAGTGGTTTCACTATTCATCAAAAATTGAAGTTTTTCAGAAAAATACCAAAACTTCACCATAAGCTATATTTTATATTCTGAATTCAAAAATGATTTAAATTTTACAAAATTAAAATCATATAAGTCACATTAATTACTTTAATAATTAATTCCCGCTGTCATGACAAATAGCGTGTTTTTATGAAACAAAAAGTATCAAAAGATTGACACTAGTTTAAGTCCAATTTCAATGTGAAATTGATTCCAATGACCACCATTGGATTAAATTGTAAAAATATATTCTAATTTAACTTTAAAACCAATTCAAAAGATAATCTAATCATATAAATAAATTATATTTAAAAGAGGTTTTGAATTAAAATACAATATTTTTCACTATTCATTAAAAAACGATCTTTATCGAAAAAATACAGAAAATTTACAAAAAGTAAATTTTGATGTCCCTATTCTAAAGAAGAATTTTATTTGGTCTAATAGAATGTATAAGAGTGAAAAAAACTATATTTAATGATGATTAGCCATCAAAAGTTGATAAGTGGACCTTCAGTGAAAATTTGGGTATATATGCCTAAAATTGAATTCTTTTTGTATTTTAAGCCTTTATCCATTATTGGATAAATGTAAAAACATTTAAAAAACATATATAATCATATTTTAGTTATTTCTATTCACACCCTCCAATACAACGACTACGTGTTACCTAACATTTAAAATAATATTATTTTATTATTAGAGTGCAACGTAAGATTTCAAAGGAACTCGTTGTTGCGTATTGGGTAAGCCATCAAGAATAGCGTTCCCTTTAAATTTATATTAACATTTTATTCACAAATAGGGACCAATATAACAATGTTGTATTCTTTATTTACCTGGGGTGTTACACATGATAACAATCATATGTTTCTTTATGTAAATAAGCATTCATGACAATTGATGAATATGTTTATAAAAGAATATAGAAAGCCAGTTTTTACCATAATTTTTATAGGAACCCTTATGTTAAAAGTAAAAAATGGAAATGAATTATATCAAGAGGTGTTATGAAATATTATTAAGAGGTTTTGTTATTTGATACTAGATAATATCCCTGTTTTCACATTGTGTGAAATGAATAAAAGTGTTCCCAAGGAATATCAATTCATATCAGAGAATAGTGTTTAATTTATATAAACAGATATATATGATATGGTTTGAAATATATAAATAAATGAAATATTGATATATTTTTTATTCATATAGAAATCAGGATAGAAATTTTGATGATCGGATTTTAACATCCATTTGATTAAATTTCTTGGGAGAAAGTTGTATTAATGATCAAAAAAACATAATTGTGATACCCTAAGAAAAAAGGGCGTAATATATTAATGAAACCTTTGAAAAAACCTAGCTAATGTGGATGAATAAACAACTTTTATATTTTTGAGTAAAACAGATGTATCCTTTGATAGTGTTCTATAAAAATCATAATTTCATAGATCATTTGATAATTCATGATCAATATTATTTATTCAAGTATATTTATAAAAGCTACAATTTTTTTTTTAGAAAAATATTTAAAAATAAATTTTCAAGATGGATTTTATTTCAAATAAGGATAATGTGGTTTATGTTTTTAACAAACCACTACATAAGAATCAATTTATGAAATTAGGTTAATGATGAGAGATTAACATCGACATAATTAAGTGAAATGTCCCATTATCCACTTATAGGTATTTTCCCTCTCCTTGCATATTTCCCTCTTGAAGTGGGGAGCATCTTGGGACTCATGGTAATGGAGAACATTTTCTTGGGAAAAAAGACTTAATGTTCAGGGAAGTATGTTTATTTGAATAATTGGAATCCATATATAAACATGAAATGTATTTTCAGGGTTCTCCCACAGTTCGAAGAACGTACAAGTTGGTTTAGTGGTTTTGTGAAATAATATAACATTTTTGAATTTTGTAGGAGAGTTTAACTCAAGGTATTGGAAATACATGCCATGTATGTTTTAGAAGTTATATTCCATGAATCTATTTCAAAACATCAAGTGAGTACATGTTTTCTAAAGAACACATTCGATATAATAATAAAATATTAGTTTTTATAGGAAATAATTTTTTTGTCTATCTATGTTTTTAGGATTACATGGTGTGTAATAGTATTACATAGAGTGTAAATTTTGTGAAAATTCCTTTTAGGGAATTTCATTGGTTGATTTTTGTTTCATTATTTCATAGATCTATTAGCTCTCATCTTAGTATGATTCTCTAGTTACTTTTGGGGTCTCTGTTGAATCTATATTGATTCTTTTAGTGATTGATTACTGTTTTGTTTGTATTTAATCTCTAGGGGTATGAAATCCTTTATTTTTTCATTTATTTGATTATATTTTCATCATGGTGTTGTGTTACAGGATTCACTGACCTGTTGTGAAGTTTCATTTTTTTAGATCCATGGTAAAATATTATTCCTGGGTTGTTCCTCTATTGGTTGTCATGTGATGAATTTATGTTATAAATTTATATGTCATTTAATCATATAATATATCCATTTTTATAAATTGGATAAATTAAAAGATATGTGTTCTGATTCTAGGGCCTTCTTTTACATTGTTTCATTCCTCGGGTTGGTGTATTCTTTTTGGGTGTATTCAACCCAGATTTTTGAGGTACGTGGTTTTGTCTCTCTCCTATTTTGGTGAACAAAATTACTCTTTTTTTTATAAAGTATTTTATTTAATTAAATTAAATGTTATGATTTATTCTAATTGTGTGTGTGGAATTGTTTTTTTATAAAAGCTTATTTTCCTTTACTTTTAGTAAATAAAAAGATTTTTAAAACATTTTGAGATGGTTTTTGAAATATATTTAAATGAATTAAATCATGATAATCAATTGATGAGTTTTTTAGTAAAAAATAGAAAATGGGAATCCTTGGGATCTTAGGTAGAATGAATAATAAAATTACTCATCGACTATCATGTGATTTTCTCATGTGTCTTATCTCTTCCCCTGAGATATTTATTATTGGGAAATCCTAGAATTATTGGGGGTTCACTTGTTGGGGTGTTCCTCTACCATATATACTCAATACATATGTCTAGTGGAATGTTGTGTATTTCATTTTATATCTTTTTTACAAGTGTCCTGGTTATTCTAACTTAGTTTGTTCCATTGCGTGATGGTACATGTGCTTCTTGGATGAGTTGGGATATTTTTGGTTTTTACTACTCTATTGTACTCCCATGTATTTTGATATGATATGTGATGAATAATTTTTCTAACTTGATACATATATTGGGCTATTTGGATATAAAATAATTTGGAAATGATTTTCATACTTTATTTAAAAATTTTGAAAAATGTAACATTAAACTATTTTCCCATGTTTTTATATAAAAATTGTTATATTGTTATTATGAATTTTTCTTATAGATAACAATAAATGGATTATTTTTTAGAGAATTGATATGGAACACCTAGTTGAGACCCTACTGAACCTATTAGTTCACACAATGTGCACCAATTCTGTGGTATGTTGACTTTGTTATGTCTTTTGATGCATGTAAAGGAAATGCACTGCAATGAGATGGTGATGTTTTCTGCTAGTTGGGATGAGTATCTAGTGGTGAGATTGTGGGAGTATGACCACACTATCACATGGAGTAATTGTTTTTAATATTTTTTTGGTCCTTTTTTGTTGGACTTGTAGATAGTGATTGTTTCTATTCATGATTTGTTTGGTTTCCCTAATTTGATTTCTGTTATGGAATATATTTATCTTCCGAAATTTCTATTCATTATGGAAATAAATATGCACAATATCTGTGATTATTGTTGGGAGAAATCTTTTCCTTCATCCTTTTATACCTAGGTTCTAGTCAACATCCAGTAGGGATCAGAAATTCCCTTAAGATATATGGCATATCAGTTTTGACACTAGTTTTAGAGGGTATTTGGGTTGATTCGTTAATAATGTTATCAAAGGGGGGTTGGTTTATGGATTTTTCCTTTTTTTGGATTGTTTGTTAGACTGGAGAATGTATTTTCATAACATGAGAGGAAAATTATAGGAAGTTTATAGACATCTCTTGTCCTGATGTCTCCCAAGTTACCATGTGATGTTGGGATTTATGTCTCCTTTTTTGAGTCATTGATATTAATATCAATTTTATTTCTTTTGGGCCTTCTAGTATAAAATTATATTGTTTCGTTTTATAATCATTTGTTATGTTTTGGTGTGTACTAATATACCCCTGACACATGTTCTGTGAGTTCCTCGGGACGGTAATTCTAACTATCCTCATGGAATCCATTGATGGATCAGAACATTATCAGGGATAACATGTGAGTAGTTTTTATTACGGACCAAAATAATTCACAAGCTCATATCTTAGATTTTAATGTACAACAACTAGTTTTATTGGAAAGAGATCGATTATAGGATTTCTTGTGTGAGAAGCCACAACACATTATTTGTTAAAATGAACATCAAGAGGGGGATGATTGAATTGATAATACTAATCAAATATTTGATTTCCAAGAAACACTTGAGAATATAAATGTGATTTGGGCATAATTTAGACTTGAAGGTCCTAGAAATCATTGTTGGGATTCCATGATAGAGGTGGGTTTTCATGTGGGATTATATTGGAAGATTTTAATGATTATCTTCATCCCATGGTTTTTTCTAGAATCATTGATGAAAGAGAAGTATATGGATTTCCTTTATTTGTTTAAGGGAGACAACTCGGAGTTGGCACAGACCAAGGAATTTGCTGGGTTCATTCATTTTGGACAAGAGGTTGTAATGAATGTCCAACTAAGTTCATATAAGTAATTGTAGTTCATTCAATTAGATATTAGATCACATGTATTCATGTTCAAACTTTTTATATAGTTAATGAAAATTGACATAGAAATGGTAGAAGAAAAAAATATGCATGGAATAGATGGATATTCCCCCATTATCTTTCACCTAGTGCAAGATTTAGTGGCATACCAGGGGAATAGAGAAAGTGGATGTATCCTCATATGATTATTGGTAGTGGTTCTCAGCTGCAGGACTCTTTAGATTCTATGTTGCAGTAAGTGGTATGTGTCCGACTTCATGTAAGTTTGGAATGGTTGAACACACATAGTGATCTATTCCTTAACAAACAATAAATGTGTAACATTTGTTCTCATTATGATCATCTATAGTGTTACATTCAGGTTATGTCTACTCCTCAATATGGTCAAAGATTTTCAGCTCCAAAGGGTACTTCAACATAGTCATATGATTAAAATACTATAGGTATCTATCCATAGGCTTCTTGAGTGAAGAACCTTTACACAATATATGAGTCTCTATTGGAGGTATACGTGGGTCCTGAAATGGTAAGTGGTGTCATGTTTATTGTATACTTCGTAGAAATTTATTTAGTTGATACTGGTTCCTCTAAAAAATTTATATTTGTCCATTTTGATTAAATGATTAAATTAACAATGGAACTCATGTCCTTTATTATGGTTTTATAGAAACATATTTGGCAGAAAAAAGAACATGTGTTTTTTCATCCTTCTAATGCATTATCGATAGCTAATACAGAGTTATTATAAGATTTTTGGGTTCTTGATCTAGATCTATTTTTTGTCATCATCGAGATGGGTTTCCTTATTTATCATCATGAAGACATTGATTGTTATCATCATGATGTATCACTTATCTGGGATGATAATATATCTTTAGTGTTTCAAGGAGACTGTGATATGAGGTCTGGTAATGTAGGACCATATAGTCCAGAGCTCATGAGAATGTTTTTTTGTTCTAGTCGATCTTTATGACATTTCTTCTATTGTTGATATTCCCACCATCGTACATGTTTTTGCTAATGTTTTTTGGAATATTTAAATGTGAATCCTTCATATTGGAAGGTAGAGTTTACTTTTTCTAGGTGTTGGGGGTGAATTCAATATCAATACTTTCTTATCATATTCAATTGGTAGAGTTAAAAGAGATCAAGATTTAGTTGGATGACCTAGTGGGAAGGGGTTCTGTTCTCCATAGTGTTTCCCACTTAGTAAAATAGGAGTTCACTACCAATAAAGCAGATAGTTTACGCTGGTTGTGTGTGAAATATAAGAAATTGAACCGTATACTAGTTAAGAAGAAGTATCATTTTACTCATCTAGATGATTTATTTGATTATTTAAATGGGTAAAGTGGTTTTCAAATATTGATCTTAGATTTTGTTATGATCAGATTAGAGTTAACAATTGTTATATATATATATAACATCTTTTAGAATTTGGTAATGCCATTAAAAATATCATGTGATGTCACTTGGTTAGTAAAATTCTCTGATTGTTTTTATATATTAGATAAATGATATATTCTATCAGTATCTTGAAACATTTTTCTTAGTGTTCATAGTTGATATTTTAGTTTACTTGGGATCTGATCATAAGCATAAACACCATCAGAGTTTGGTTTTGGAAGTCCTGATGAGTCAACATTTGCATGAAAATATTTCTATATGGTATTCTAGATTGAAGAAGATAAATTATTACGGAACATTATTTTCAGCTTGTCTTATCATTTCATCATGATAAGTTAAATACTTTCTTTTTGTTAGAGGAACAACAAAACATATTTTGGATTTTATTCTTCCCTGGTCCTGCTAGATATTACAAATGGTTTTCCAAGTATTTTACAATGTTGGTGTAAACATTGACTACTCATACTATAAAAGGGGTTAAATACATATGGTATACAATTTTTCAGTATTATTTTTATGATATGAAAATAATTATAACATTATATCATATTTTGATCTTACTAAAACCAGGTAAATGATATGGGTTATTTTTGTGATGAATCTATAATTTTTTTGGATAGTGTGCTGATGCAGGATGATAATTTAGTAGATTAGGACAATCATCATCTTTGAACACATGAGAATAATTACCCTACTCATGATTATAGATTCTCATTATTATGAATGCACTCACATATTGGTTCCATTATTATTTTGAGGAGGGGTCCACTTTGTTTTATTACCATAATAGTCTGAGCTATAACATTTCTAATAAATAATTTAATGTTAGATATAATTACAGGTGGAATAAAATTATTATTTTTACATTGAATCACCTACTCCTTGAAGAAAAAGAATATCATGGAAGACACTCTAACCAGGAAATATTCAACTCAAGCTATTTTGGATTCCAAGGAAGTGTGGTATCTTATATATCGTTTTTCTCAATTGCATCCAGTTTCTCAGGAGGATGTTTCATATATAGTTTTGAGTAATGTTCAGTACTCATCATATCTAATTGAGTCTATTATATACAATCAGATACAGGATAATTATTTCATAGGAATTTGAGAAAACATATATGGTGGGGAGACCATTTCTTGTTGGTCTCTCTCTTTAGATGGTATTCTCAGTTTTGGGGATCTGTTTGTCATCCCAGTATCTATGATGAAATTATTTTTCTTTCATTTTCATATTTCATCATGTTCCATTAATTTATATTCTATGAAGATGTATTATGATTTGATATGACAATTTTGGTGTCTGGGTATGAAGCATGAAATGGCTTATTTTGTGTCCCACTATTACACATACTAACAGATTAAGGCGGAGCATTTAAAACCTTTTGATAATCTTCGACCTTTTCTAGTGATGGTGTGGGAATAAAAAGATGTAACCATGGAATTTTTGGATTAATTTATATGTAATCCCAATGTTAGGAATTCTATTTACTTTTTCATTGATCGGTTTACAAATTTATCTCATTTTATTCAGATCAGGGGCCCCAAAAACTTTAATATTTGGGTAAGATGAATGTACAAAAAGTTTTAAGGTTACATGGAGTCCCTTATGATGTTGTTTTAGATATGGATCCTAGTTTTACTTCTAGTATATATAGTTGTCTTCTAATGATTGTCAGGAATCTTCTTAGGTTGATCAAAACATATAACACATAGATAGATTGTCAAAATAATAGTGCTAAGTAGATTCTAGAGGATATGATCCATTCTCATGTCATTGATCTGGGAGGTTGTTAGGATAGCCATATATAATTTTTTTAGTTTTCTTATAAAAATAGTTATCTGAAATCTATCAGAATATATCATTTTGAGGCTTTGTATGGTATTCGATATAGATCACCTCATTATTGGGTAGAGGCAGTCAAATATTTCTTTGTGGGAACAAGTTTGGTTCCAGAGACATCCCTAATTTTTTTTGATATAATTCATTGTCTAGTTACAACACAGAATCAATAATAATATTATGTTGATAATAAAATCATCTGTTAGATTTTTTTCTAGGGGTATGGGTTTTATTAAATATTTCTCTTAGGTTGGGTCATTATCTTCTCAAACAAAAGGAAAATTTGGGTTCAATACTTGTGGGACAGTTTGAGGTCCCTGAGCAGCTTGGTATGGTTAATTATTTGTTTATATTTTCATTTCAGTTGATATGAATTCATAATTTTTCCACATACCACTTCTCTGAATATATTTTCCAGATTCCTCAAAAATTTTGAGATAGGAGAATATTTATTTAGAGAAACATGATTCTGTTGTTAAGTAGGTAATTGATATGATTGAGTCTCTTGTTAAATTCTAGAATGGGAAGTCAATTTTATTAGTTAGAGTGTTATGGTGATGCAAACTGGAATCTCATGAAACATGGGAACATGGTTTATTGATATGGGAGTAGTGGTCTCACCGATTTTCTAAATTACATTATTCCACTTGACTTCCTAGGTGTAAAAAGTCATATAATGGATAGATTGTAACATCTCATTACACAATTTTACTTATTTTCCCTCACTATTATAGTATTACTCTTGAATTGGGTGTGTCTTAGGACTCCCAAGGATGTTGGGAACTTGTCATAGAAAATAAAATTATATTTCTGGAGGAATTATAGTTAAAATAATTGGAATTTATGTATAAATGTTAAATAGATTTATTGGGTTCTCCTTGTGTCTATATGATACATGAGTTGGTTTTCAGTTTTCATGCAAGAATTTATAGTTTTTGATGTTTTTTTTGGAATGGTACACATGGTGAAATTATTGTATATTTCTTGTAAGTTCCACCGGGAATCTGTCATGATTATGGTGTACAACATGAAGTGAGTACACATCTTGTAAATATTAAACACCATGTAATAAATAAATATATGATTTTATTAAAATACAAGGAGTTTTTTGGTTTAGTAGAGTCATTAGTACATGATGTTTAAAGGGATAAAATACCATGTAAATATCAGAGACATGAATTTTAGGTTTCAAAATAAGATGAATTTTATTTGATTCATCTATAGCTCCATTGTCTCTCGATCTAGAAGGCTTGTCCAGTGATTTTTAGACTCCCTATTTGATATGTATTAATTATTTTGGTGATTGATCGCCATTTTTCTATATTTCATATCACCTAGATAGTATTCCTTTCCACTAATCCATTTCTTTTTTCCTTATGGAATTATATCATTGTTTTATCAAAAGTGTTGAAGTATGGTGAAATTTCATCAGGTTTTAATTAATATATATTTTTCAGTTTATTCTAGGGGCCGTCCATTTGTAGGTTATGTGGTGTTGTGTGGGAATTCTTGAGTTATGTTTCATTTTCTATTCTCCTCCATCCATTTTTATAAATTGGATTGATTTTAAGATGTGTTTATTTATTTTAGATCCTCCCCTATCAGTGTTTCATTACTCTTGTTGGTGGATACATTGTGGGCATGTGTGACCCTGAGTTTTGAGGTAGGTGGTTCCATATCTATACTAAAATGGTGAAATGAAATTCTCTCTTTTATTAATTATTATATTTAATGAAATATAATTATGTGATTGATTATAAATGTTTTTGTGGAACAATGTTTTTATAAATTCTGGTTTCCCCTATTGTTGTTAAATAATATGGGTTTTCAAATAATTATGAAATGTTTTTCAATGCATAAAATGATTAATATGGATTGAAGAATTAGTTTTGAAAATATAACACATGATAATCTTTGGTTAATTAGTTGGAAGGTATAGTAATAAGTCTTGTCCACTATCGTGGGATTTTCTATTGGGTATTATCTCTGTTCCAAAAATCGTTTATATAATGACTTGATAGATGTGTTAGTTTTTTTCACATAATGAAGAATTTATTTCCCCTCTAGACTTGATCCATATTTCTAGTGAAGTGATTCATATGCAATTTTCTATATTAGTTATGGATTTCTAAGATTTCCTAACCATGTGTGACCCTTGGCATGATGTTACCTACGCTTCTTTGCTGATTTGGGATATTTTTTGTAGGCCTTTGATATACTTCCATGAATTTTTATATATATGTTATGCATGATTTGTTTTTTATTTATGTATATTCTGAGATATTTTAATATGAAATACTTTGAAACCGATTTACTTGATTTATTTGGAAATGTGGAATGGTTGGAAATTAAACCTTTTTTTTAATTTTTTCATATAAAAATTATTAAACTATTATGATACCTTGTTTTCTTTAATGTTTAGAAATCTATAATGATTTGTTTTTGTGACTTTAAATGTAGAGCCTTGGTGTGAACCTAATGAGAATATTAAATAAAAACTTGTGTGCCTCTTTGTTGGTGCATAGATCTTGTAATATATTTTTATGTAGTGAAAGGCATGGCACCACAGTAAGGTGCTGTAGTTTTCATTCAGCAAGGATGGGTAGATAATGGTAATATGGTGGGATTATTCCCTTATAATCACATGTAGTAGTTGTTTCTATTATTTTTTAGTCCTTTATGGTGGAAATTTTACTAGGATATTGGTTCTACTCTAGAGTTATTTGTTTACCAATGTTATTTTATATATTTATCATTCCTGGTTTTCACTATTATATATATATATATCTTTGTGTGTGTGTCCAATGAGCTTAATTCAAGTTAGAAAAATTATTCCCTCCATTTTTTTTGATGCCTGGGGATAGTCGCCAGCCCACAGGTGTTGGGAATGGCCTTTGGGTATGTGGCGTATTAGGTCGGTACCAGTTTGAGATGGTATTAGAGTTATTTTGTTACATTAATATCAACATATAGTTTCAGGTATCCTCTCATTTATTCATTGAATTTAACTATCAAAGGGTTATAAATATAACAATATGTATATATATATATATATATTATGTGGATAAATATATTATTAATGGGTAGTATATATTACGGGATAATATTTCAAATGGGGAAATTATGAGCTCAATGTGCACATGTGGTGTGGGTGTTTGTGACATTTTGACTTTAATAAGTGAATGTGTGATATTTTTTTGGTGTGTGAATTATAATAACTCATTCATTGAGTATGTTTGCAAACTTTTTTTAAAATATGTACATGAATAGTTTCTGATAAAATGTGATGAGTTTTGAAGTGGAGTGCATATTTGATTGTATATGTAGGTTTCTCATATAGATAACATTGATATTATTATTAATTTTTCTTTTTTTTCTACATCATTTATAACCGTGAAGGCTAAAAATTAAGGAAAGATGATTTTTTAACAATAATTAATGTGATATTTATTTTATTGGTTAATTAAATTGACCAAGGGTGGTTATTTTGACTAATAACATGTTTGTAGAGTGTTAGGCTCTATAAAATGTGTTTGGTATGAAAGGGAAAAATTGTTGGTTGAAGATGAAATGAAATGGGTGTGAGTATAGATGTTGTTTTTATTTTATTATCATGTGAATTATAGTAAATATTGGATACATTAAATTGTTTTTGATGAGTTGTAGTTCATTTTTTACTTTGGAAGTTTTTAAAAGATGATTGGAGTTTAATTTTTGTGTTTAGATTTTTTAATGTGTTAGGTGACCAAAACAAGATATGATGTGAAGAAAAAATGACATTTAACTGTGGGTTTTGAAGAATTATTAGTGAGGATTAGTAAAAAGGGAATTATATAGTTTTTGGTTTCTATAGTAATTTAACAAAATATCATTTCACCACGATGAAGTTGAATTATGATTCAATTTTTAGGAAAAATATAAATTATTGGTAGATAAAGTTAATGTGTAAATCCATTATATTAAGGTTTTATGAGAGATATCATGGAATAAATAGTTAAAATAACACAGATTAGTTTTAGGGTGATTGAAAATGGGGGTTTTTCAATGTTTTTAGTTGGGAATAAAAAAAAGGGAATGTGACACATTAATGATCAATAATCACAGTCATGGTTGGAAAATTAAGTTACCAAGGTTATTAAAACAACATGAAAGTGTTAGAAATGTGTTTTTTCATTGAAAGATATAATGGGTAAAATTAAATCATTTTTTATTTAGTGTGTCTATATTTTAAATATGTTTTAAAATAGTTCATATTATTTAAGTAAATATTACATTATGATTTCAACTAACCGTGCTATGGTGTCCATGAAAATTCATATTCATGTGATTTTGAAGAAGTGTATTTATGGTTGGATCATGGAATACTCCAATTTGAACCATTTTATCTAAAATAATATAATGGTTGATTATAAGTATTGGGTTTATCCAATATCCAACATTAATGTTTTAAAATTTTAATGTCGTGATAATATTAGGATTTTGAAATTGAAATTAAAATTTTAATGATTGAAAGAAGTCTTGGTTCAATTGTACAAAGAGAATAAATGTGTATAGAATGAATGTGGGAGAATAAAATAATGAATAAATAGATTTAACACCCTAGATGAAATCTATATCTTATAATCATAGGTTTATATAGGAGGAATCCTTAGATAACATATACTGAAGGATTTCATTGAATATAGATGGACTAGAATGGTTATATAGTAATTTATATGTTTTTTCATCACATTTTCTGATTATGGAGAATTAATTACTTCATAATATCCTAGTTAAGGGATAATTTATATTTTGGGAGGTCATGAAGAAGTATTTTGTAATGAATTTCGGAGTTTTAGTGACTGATGCGAGCAAAATGAGATTATACACTATTTATAGAAGATTCAAGAATTTTTATTATTTTTAGAAGATCCTTAATATTATTACATTAAATAATTATCCTTATTGGATAATATAAAACATAATAATTAGTGGTATTAATGGGTATACACATTAGTTTGAATGATAACACCTACTTTTTGTGAACCATTTAGTGATTCTAGTTGACCATGTTGAAATGGATCATACTATGCCTTGAAAAGGGTGTATCCATTTGTTTTAAATGGGGAACCTTGTACATTTTCATATACATTCTGAGTTTTATTATACATAAATGAAATCATATAACTAAAATAATAAAGTTTTAGAATATTTATTTTGATAGAATACAATTTAGTAAAAACTTATTTGTTTATTCTTAATTTGTAGTTAAGGTTTATTAGGTAATAATAATAAAAAGATTTTTATTCACAAATTCATCCAATCTTAGTGATGAATTATGAGTGAATTCACTATTATAAATTTTAGTTCCCTTTAAAAAGGGATTTAATTTGACTAAGAGTTTATACCGAGAGAGAATTTTATTATTGTTAAAATGTAAAAACCAACATCTATTGCTTTCATGATGCATTTATATCATGGGGATATTAGCATAATGAATTTTCAACCTGGAAAAAATGTATTAAAAGTTCGACTTAGATTTTATTTCAATAAGACTATGTTGTGTGTTCTTTGAAATCTAATTATTTTTGTGTAACATGAATTACACTTTAAATGAAATTGGTTGGTTATAAAATCAATTTAACAAGAAGTGGTCCAACATTGGATCATTCCATCATTTATCTGTTGAATAATTATTCAATTCATTTTTATTCATCCTCTTATAAATTGAATATTATTAATTACTTTTATCATTCTATTTCTATTAAGAAATTTATATAAAATAATCATTTTGTCAACCTCTTCATAGACTAGTGATTTGATACCTCAGTTTATATTTGAATTAAAACACATCCAACAATTGTATGCATTGAATTAAATCCAATTGTCATGTGTGTGCAATGCAAGGATAAGTAGAAGAAATTAAAAGATAATATTAGAAAAAATTGCAAATTTTTAAAACCATTAACATCTATATATGAGTTAGTTAATTTAATGATAATATTTCATATAAAGGGATACACTAGGTAATTATCCTTTTCAATATCACAAATGAATTAGTGTTCCATCATCATAGTTGTTACATTAAATAAAAATAAACCACAAGTTGTAGTAATAGTACATGAGTGTTCCCCAAGAGTGAGATATTCCCCCCCTTTCTTATTAAAAGTGAAAACCTTTTATATATTACTCCTAAGATAGTGTGATTCCTTAAATGTGGAAGGCACATGTTTCTTCATAGAATTAAATAAAGTCTTCTTTCAGCAGGGTTTATGTTTAATTTCTATTGTATGGTTGACCCGGGTTCTGAACAAACAGTCTGGACGATTGTTTAATGAATATGTGTTCCTCTCATGGTTAATCCCCGCATCCTTTTGGTTATGAAGTGTTCCCATAATTATCAACATTTTGGGAGAGTTTTAAGTGAAAAAAGTTCAAATGTTTTTGTTGATGGCCATCATTATTTTTTATCACCTGAGCATTATTGATTTTACTTATGAGACATCACATAATGCCAGTTTATGCAAATTAGATTTCAAATCATTATCGAGTAAATTCCAATAATATAATATCAGTGGAACTGTATTTATCAGTAGGATGTATTTTAGTTCTTACCTCACGTTTGAGACTTACAGCCTTTAGAGGTTCTATTTAAAGAAGAAGGAAGCTTCTCAAAATCATTAGGTTGTTGCTGCTATATTATTTCCTTATTATTTTCAAGGGATATTAATCATTAATCATGTAGATATGGTGTTGCTAAGAAGTGATATCACTCATATAAAAGTGGAATTTCCAAACTCCCTTAGAGGTCTTGTATGAAATGTGGATTAAATCCATCATCATCTTAAATCGATGGGTGGTAGAAGAAGGAGGAACATATAGGGTTGATAGCACCATGATTTTCCTCAAGGTGGTTTGAAATATGTGGTTGTGACATTGCCCGGCCACTGGATCATCATCAATATATAGTTGACTAGTTTTTTTATTTGGTGGATGTGAAATCTAGGGGTCAAATTATGTCCTAATGACTGAGGAAAAATAGGTAGATATGGGAAAATCATATGTTATGAATTATTACCATGAGGGAAACGATTACTGTGCCAACTATGAGATGAGTTTGAAGAATAGGGAAGAATATAGTTTTTCCTACCTTGAGAGTGGTGGCATGAAAATTAAACATTGGTGATGCAGTTAGCTTATTTTTTTCCACTAAATAATTTTTTAGAATTCATGTTCAGCTGATGGCACTCATTATATGTATATGTATTATGATAATTAGGTGTGGTAAGGTGGGAAAGTTACCATGAGAAGTGATCAAACTATGTTGAAGGAAACATTTCCATAACTAATGTTTCATAGTAGGTTCTCAATATAGGTGAAGCTAATGATTAGTACCAACAGTTATCGTGGTGACTATGAATAACACAGTCACTTTCAGACTCTATAAATTTTCAACCAATAGAACAAAAGAATTCAATTTTGTTCTTTGTACTATGTTATTCTACAAGTAAAATTCACAATGATAATTTTGAATAGATTCAAAATTTATATCTAAATATGAATATTTCAATAATATCCATATTTGAATCAAATATCCATTTAATATACTGAAATTCTAAAAGGAAACACTATGTTCAATATCATAGAAGATACACCACATCAAGCATTCTGGAATGACCAAATATTATTATCCAAATATGACTTTTTCACCATGATTTTGGAATGATGAGAATGAATGAGATTAAAAAAATTGTGAAAATAAAAAAAATTATTAAAAATTATTTCATTTTTGACCATTTAATTTTAAATATAAAATAATAAAATAACTAATTGAATAAAAAGGGTGTGTCTTTATAAAAAAATATTTTTATACCGACAAAGGAATTTCATCATAAAAAATTAAATTTAAAACTATTATTAAAATATATTAATTATATTATTGTGTTACATATTCAATTAATTTTTTTTAAATTCATTCAATAATTTTTATTGTATTATGTTAAGAATAAAATGAATTTTAATTATAAAAAGCTATATACTTCTAAAAGACAATTTTGTTGTGTTTTGATGGAGTACCAATTTTAAACATAAATTCAGAAAATTTTATAAATTTAATTTGAAAAAATAAAATAATTTTTGAAAAATAAATATTCAAATTTTCTTAGGGTAAATTTTTATTATTTTCTTAACAAGTTTAATTTATTATTGAATTGTAAAAATTACTACATTTTATTTCAATACTGAGATTTCATGTAATATATTTTTATAGATAAATTATATTTTAATTTTTTTAAATAATATTTAGTTTAATTATACATCAACAAAAAAAATTTGGTCATTGTAATCAATTTCACATTTAAATTTGATATAATACATATCAATTTTTGGAGTTTTTCACCTTAAAAAACAACAATTCTATTTTGTCTATGGGATTAATTTTAAATATATTTTTTAAAATTATATTAATTGAATTATGTAAAATGGATTAAATATTTGAAATCATTATTTGAATATTTGTTTTTAATTTAATTTTTTTTATGCATAAATACTTTACCATTATAAAAAAATTTATTTACAGAGGTATAGGTAAAAAAGAAAACATGTTAAAGTAAAAATAGCAAGGGCATAAAATTCATAAAAATACAAAATTATGAGGTATTTATAGATCCTATGTAGCCTATAAATTGTTAATTTTCATCCAATGTAATTTAATTTAATTCCTCCTAAATATCGTTGGCTTTAAAAAATAAAATATTAAGTATTTTAATCACTTAAACCCCATTTCCTCATGTATAAATATGACACTTCCCCACCCCATTTAACTCACAAGAATTTTATAACATAAAATATCATCCCAAAACTTTAATAATAACTATTCCCTAGTCCAAGTATTTATTTTTTGAAAAAAGGTCAAATTCATGGAGTTCAAGTGTTTCCCAATGAGATGATTTTCAAGAGGTAATTTTCTCAAAGCCATTCTATTAATTTCTTTTCTTTTTATAATTTATCCTCACCCCCTTCATCCATCAATACATGATATCTCGAAAACAATTTATATAATTTTTTTTCTATTTCTAATTAATTATGTCAAATACATTTCATTTCTCATCTCCTCTTATTAAAAAAACAAACTATCTTCCAAGTTATGTTGTTTAACCACCTCTGTGAATAATGATTTTGTTCATTTTACATTACCACCAACATGGATAGACATTCAACTATAATTATGGATAAATGAAAATTTAATAGTTACATTATAACTCAATTAATGTTTTTTAACTAACATATACACAAAATTAAAATTAAATTATTTTATTTTATGATGTTATGATAACCCGTCAAAATAAACTAATCATTTATCATTAATGATTCATCTAATTAACCATCCACATATAAAAAATAAAAATGATATATGAGACCATTAATGCTTATTGAAGTTAATTTATGCTATTCCACTATGCCTATGGATTTTTAATCACATTTGATTAGAACATCCATAGTTATACACAAAGGATCTGATCATGAAACAGTGAAACAAACACCCAAACCCATGAAAATAATGAAATATTAATAATGAGTGTATCATAAAATGTTATAGAATCATCACATAAGTTATTTTAAATATTAATATAATTTTAAAAGGGTTGAGAATAATATTCAAACTACTATACAAGAGATTTGAATACATTTTTTAGAAATCGAATGTGAGTTATGTGATTTCATAACCAAATTTCCATTATTTTGGTTAAACCTCAACTGCATAATTATGTCATACTAAGATTACGTGTGAAATAAAATTTTAATATATTGCGTTTCTTTTAAAATGTATTTATATGAATTTAAATTTTATACTCATATTTACTTAATTTCTTTTATTCTCAATTCAATGATATGATATTTATAAGGATATTTCTTTTAAAATTTTATTTTTAAATGTTACCCTTCCAACTCTATTTTCATTCCTGTCCATGTTTTATAATATTATTTCAAAAACTATTTTTTACTATAATCCTATTATTATTTAATTTCATTTATAATTATTTTTTAATCTTTTAAATGTCTTTACAATTTATTCCTTTTTTCATTTTATAAAATAGGCACTTTGTGACTTTTCCAAAATAAATATATAAGGCTTTTTTTTAACTTATATTGAATGAGTTCCTTTCCCCATAGTCATGAAATATTAATTATTTTATTATATTTTTATAAATTTTCATTGTTAGTTTCAAATAAAATTGTTTCCTTATGATGTGCACATTGATTTGATTTTAAGGGTATATTTCAAAAAATAAAAGGGTATTTTGATATCAGAAAATTTTTTATGAGTTTAAAAGAATTTATGAAATGATATATGATAAAAAGTCATAAAAATGTTATATTGACTTTATGATACTTTTGTATTGAACAAGGTGTGTCCCATATAGCACCGATAAATCGAGTTATAGCTTAACATGGTGGGGCCTAGATTGCATCGAGAAATCGGGTTATAGTTCAACATGGTGTGGACCAGATAACATCAAGAAATCTCATTATAGATTAACATGGTGTGGTCTATATAGAACTAGGAAATAACATTATATATTAACTGGTAGTGGAAAAAATATCATAGTGAAATTCCTTTACATCTTCACATGTGGTGGCCCAGATAGCACCAGGTAATACTATAATAGCATTTATAAGTGTGAAATATTAAATTATGTCACAAGTTTACTACAATTATTTTATATTTCTGATAATGATTTTCTATGAAAACTTATTTACCTTAATATGGTATGATATTGTTGTTTTTGAAAATATTATTGCTTTTTATCAATAAAAATGTATTTATAATATTTTATTATTTTTCCTGTATTAAAAATTTTCATTCTATTATATCTCTTAATAGAAATTTTTAATAATCCCGCATTTTAAAATTTTTATCATAGATACAAGGGATAATAGTTAAAATTAGGAAAACAAGAGAAAACTCTGAATATTTTAGACGAAGAGAAATAATAATTTATTTTCAAAGGGTTTTTTTATTGAATAAATGGATTCTGAGTATAACAGTATAGTTATATTTTAATGGGTTCATGTTGTAATAATTTTCTTAATTTTTTAAAATTTTAAACATAATTTTTTTTGGGACTCAAATAAATAGAATTATAGTTTAAATCACAAGAATATGTAATGTTTAATTTCATTTAATTATAGTTGGGAACAGATCTGGGTACACACAATTTTAAAGATTAAGATATTTCCTTTTATTGTTTTCTTAAGAGTTATAGACATTATTATGGGTTTACATGTTTAAGGATTATTATAAGTTCAATGTATTAGAAACCCATTTTGGTTTAATGTGATTTATTTCGAAAATATTAATTCTATTTTTTGGTAGATTGGATTTACAAAGGTAACAGATATATGTATAAAGTATTTGAGGGTTAATTTATTATACACTTTAGATGGGTATCATATTTAAAAAGACTATTTTCATTTTAGCATTTAATTATTCATATAATGTTTTAATGATGTTATTTTCTATAGAATAATGATAATTTATAAAGATGGATAAAAATCTTTCATTCAAAACATTCTTATTTTTTCGGAAGATTTGTGTATCACTAATATTGAAAATGGTTGTTTAAATGATTTTAAAATATTTATGGGTATTCTTATCACCTGAAAATAACTACATTACTCTTCTAACACTATTTAGTTTTTCCAAAAAATTATGGTTCATGGTATTATATTCATTTTATTTAAAAATATCAACATTACATCTCACTTGAAACATGAAATTCTACAAAGGGCATGACGACTTACATTTATGAATTTTCATTCATGTTTGCATATAAATGGTGTATCAAACAAATAAAAAAATATATACTAAGTGTGTGAATTATTTTCTTATTTTCTATGTATATAACATTTTTAGGTTGATATTTTTTAATCCAAGGGATATAAATGAAAACTATTATTATAGGAATGAAGTGTAAAAGAATAAAATGGTGAAGCATGGATAATGGATTGAGAAGGAATTTCACTAAAGGATGTGTTTATATATTGAGTTTTTAAATTTATTATATTGTGGTATTATATAAATATTAGGGGATTTATTTAATTATTAAGTATTTTTCTAAAGTAGTTTTGATTTCATAAATAAGGAAACATTAGTTAGATGGAATCAATACCATTGAAAAGTGATAAAAATATGATAATTTTTAAAGCTAATGTAACCCTTAATATTAAGATATGAAATCATTTATTTGAGTGAAGATGCCTTTGCATTTTGTGGACATATGTTTACGGGAATTAGTAGTATTATTGGTTTTTATAATCTTTTATCTTGAGGAAATTATGATTTCTCACTTTTGTTGGATGAAAAAAGAAAGGTACGAAATAAACATAGGGGTTCAAATATATTAATTTTATTTATAATATGTTTTTTAACCTTATATAATTCTATAAGGATTGTATTAATATAGTATTTTAAAAAGGAAAACCAATAGTATTGGTGAAAACTCATCACATATGGCAGGGCAATGGGGATCAAATCCATAGTCGAAAGGTGAAAATGGTGGTTCCACTACCACTACCCCATGTGATTTCAGGGCATGTTTGATATTTTTTATTTAATCAAATTTATTAATGAAAAATAATTTAATTTTGTGATCATATGTTTTATAAAAATATAAACTTGTGGATTTTAATTTTATTTGGATACTATTTGATTAATGTTATTTTGTAAGATGTTCATTATTTTGGGAACCATATATTATAAAGGTAAAAAAATATTATGGGATTCTATTTGAGAAATTAATGGATGAGTTATATTTTAAAAAAATATATGATTTATGATGATTCAAGTTATTTATATAAATAATTAGTATATATTGAATATTATTAGAGAAACGAATTTTTAGAATGAGGCATTAAGAGAAATTGATGTTATTTGAAAATGAATGTTAAATTTATCATGGAAGACTATGTGATCAAATAATTCATATTTTTTTGTTTCAATTTTAGTTAGAAATATTTTTATGAATTTTGAGGATAGTTATGTATTGAATAATATATAATTATGTATTTTTATTTTTATATAATTTTTTAGATTAAATTATTTTTCTACCATATCATGGTTTATTATTTATTTGAAATTACATTATTTTTTACTAACCATTTTGGTTTTGGTTAATCACTCATGACATGTAGAATACATATTTATATTTTTTTTATACCAGTAGTAGTTATTTTTTAGGCTTTAAGTATGAAAATTCATCTTTAATAATCATAATTTAGATAGAATATGAGGATAAAATTATACTTATCAAGTAAGAATATTTCATTATGTTCATAGTCTAGAAAATTAATAATTCCTTAAATATAGAAACTTTTTTAAAAAGCAACATCATCCAATAAATCTTAATATCAATAAATAAATTTCCTTTCATTATATCATAGTTGTATGGTTTTATGGTTGTTAACAATCTAACAACCATGTTCTCTATCACTTTCTTTCATTGACTGACTGTTAGATTTCTATCCCTTGTGCATGCTTTCGTACATAGAATCCAAGTATGTGTTATATTAGTTTACCTTCATACATTGAATTCTCTCTTTTCAAATAGATGATTTATTGATCCCTTTTCAGACGTTGGATTTCAAAAATAGTATTTTTAAAATTCAACCCCCTAACATTTCTATCCTGAGTTAAAATTATGAGTAAATAATTTATTAAAGTGGGGGAGAATGTAAAATCACAAAATTTTAAAGGGAAATACTATGGTCAATGTATTACAAAATATGTGAATCAAGATTACAAAAATGACTAAATATAATATTTAAATGTGATTAAAATAAATTAACCCAATTAATTATAAGGCATCCCAGTTAACCAAAGAAGTTGATAGATATAAGACAGTACCATTTACAGGAATTCTGAATGATTTATTAGGTCTCATTAAAAACAATATATAATATTAATATAACCTTTAATATCAAATTACTCAATCAAAATTTTTATAAAAATTAGATATGGTTTAATAAAAAATTAAATGTTTTACTTTAAATTTAAAATATATTTTTTAAATTATTGTAAATAAAACAAAAAAAGAATGGGAAATGAATACAAGAGGTTCGTTGTTAAGCTAAGACATAGTCCTATCCATTTTGTAATCACTTGATGCCAAATAGTTTTTATAAAAATAAAATTTTATCCACACCATGGATTGGGTACTAAATAATTTATTGAAGGTTTTGTGAAATGATTGAATTTGGTTGTGTTATTTTTATACCATTCATGGTTTATTGATATAATATTGACATTTTTATGCTAGAATTTATACAAATTTTTATGTTATGTTTAAAACTTTTCATATGAGTAATGCATTGGACATAGAAAGTGATGGGTAGAGCCCGCTATAGCTTCTATATGAATCAGTAGGTCTCTGGAGACAATCTAGTGTCTTGTCACAAGGCCTTGAAAAAATCATATTTGTTGTCTTGGCACAATGCCTTGACTATGTCGTTATGATTTCTGTAAATATGCATTATATCATTACAAAAGTGTCTATTGATATTAAATGTGATTATTTGACTATAAGTATATCTATGTGAGTAAGTAAATTGAAATATATTGATTTATATTTTCCATATTATAAAGAAGATTATGTTTAAAATGATTATGTTTTATTTTTATACATTGCCTTAAATGTTTATGCTTATTTATTTAAGTTTCTGGTATATTTTTATCCATACTAACATCTGATCTCACCCCATTCTATGTTTTATCATTCCCAGGATGCGAAGAAGTATATTATGACTGACCCGCAGGGATATTCAATGGGATCTCAATGTTGTATATGGAAACAATGTTGTTGTAGTTTTCTATTTTACGATGTAATGTAATCCTTAGGAATATATCTATTAATTCCAATGATACTAAACTAATCAATCTTTCGAAACATGATATTTTGATATTATGACAATGATACATAATAAATCATTGACTCTGGGCATTTGGGGTTGGGGCATAACAGTTTTTATTAGATGAATTTTAGTATAAACCTTGGAAACTAGATTTAGAAAAACTCTGATTAGAGCACATTATCCTAAGAGAGCCTTTGAGGATTAGTATAGAAGAACTTCATGGATTTTTGGCACTATATAGATTTTTGGGGTCTTCCAAGAAATAAATCCCTGTATAGATATGAGGATGTAGAGGTGGATCTGGAAAAGATGTACCAAGGGGTAAACCCCAAAAACACCACTTTGACCTAGACTCGAACAGGAACTGGTGCACGACAATGGGTCTTATTGCACTCTTGGTTATGACACTCCTAGAGGATACTCTTAGGATAATCCAAATTTTCTTTACGCACCATTATTAAATATTTATGAGTATATACCTCCTCAATGAAATATTTTTTTTTGTGATTATGGATTTTATCCATGAACTGTTTAATTGATGTTAAGTATGTTATATGTTTGGAATTATGTATTGTGATTCATAAAATAATCTTGTGAATGCAATTTTTTTAAATGTCACCTAGTGGAAGGAATGGAAACTGTATCAATGCACACAATACTTGTAGGGATTTCCCTCTTGCTCAAGATAAATATAGTGGAGCTGGTGATACAACTAGTGTTGATCAGCTTAACACTATACTGGGGAAACTCACTAAGGTTATGAATAATAACCATACCCGTATGGAGCCCCCTGATCCGCAACGTGGAGGATCGTTGATAGATCACTTCATGAGGAAAAAACCTCCAACATTGAATTGGGTAAAAATCCATTAGTATCTGAGCGATGGATATGTTCCTTAGAAAAAATATTTCTTGCTTTGGGGAGTAGTGAAATTGAAAAGGTTGTTATGGATGTTTATCTCCTTACAGAAGATGCAGATCACTAGTGGTCATTGACTCAAAACACAAAGGAAGATTATGAAGTATAAAATATGTAATGGAGGGATTATAATGAAATTTTCTTAGAAAAATACTTTCCTCAAGACTATCGAGCGGATGTCGAAAGGAAATTTTGGAGTCTAAGGCAAAGGGAGTTTGAGAATGTCTCAAAGTATGGGGATAACTTTACAAGGATAGCAAGGAATGCAACAAATTATATATGTAACCCAAGGAGTATGATTGATCGTTTATTTTATGGGTTAAAACCATTTCTCTATTAATAATTAGCATACCAATCCTTCTCATCGTACGAAAATATTTTCTCATGTGCTATCAAGACAGAAAAAGAATTCCCTACGTCTTATGACTTTAAAGAAAAGAAAGGGAAGAAGAGATCTGTTGAACACTCTAGAAATTGAAATAAGGGGAAGAATGGAAAGGTTGAATATCCATCCTATTGAAAATGTGGGAAGAACCACCCTGGTACATTTCTGAAGGAAATGGGAGTCAGTTACATGTGTGGTGAAAAAATCGACCAAGCTTGTGATTGCAAAGAGAAAAAAGAGGCTGTCAATGTTGAATGATAAAATTTAGAGAAAAGTGGAATTATTAAAATGAATATCCTAAGCGTCAGCGAAACATACCTTAAAAAAGGAAAAGGGATCATGTCCATGTTTATGCAATAACTACTGCTGAGGTTGAAGCTCCAAAAGATAGGGTGGCAGGTAATTTAATGGTTTCCTCAAGTCTATCCAAAGCCTTATTTGACTCTGGATCATAACATTGTTCCATATCTTCCCATTTTGATAAGAAAACTATATATTTTCAATTTTACATAACAAGGGAGTTATCAGTTAGAACACCTAAGGGAAGTATCATTGCAATAATGTTTTGGGAATTAGTTCCCATTAGGGCATATAAATGTTCTTTGTCAGCTGATATCATCTTCATACACAAGATTTAATTTTATATAATCCTTGGAATGGATTGGATTTCAAACCATGATGGGAAAATTTATTTTATGATGAAGGAGGTAAATTTTTTTGATGCTGATAAAACGTACCTTATCTTTAGAGAAAAAAAATCACCACTGGATTTTTATCTAGATCTTCCTCCAGTAGCTCTACAAAGTCCAATTATTAGGAAAAAATAAAATGAAATAACTATGGGTAAGGAAAATAATGTTTGAATAGAGGACGTACCTATTATACAAGAATTTGTTGATGTGTTTCCAATGTATTTACCTAGATATCCTCAAGAATGATAAATTAAGTTTTCCAATGATTTAATCCCTAGTTCATGGACCATATCAAAGACCCTTTCTATAATATCCACTGTGTAGTTAGTGGAAATAATGAAACAACTAGAGGAATTGAGTAATAATGGATTTATTCTCCCTAGTGTTTCTCCATGGGGAGCCCATGTCCTTTTTATTAAGAAGAATTACATATCAATGAGGTTTTGCATTGACTAATGGGAGATCAATGCTATAAAAATAAATAACAAGTATCCCATACCTCACATTGATGATTTATTAGACCAACTTCATGGAGCTCAATATTTTTCAAAGATTGACCATCGATCTGGATATCATCAGTTGTGTGTGCAGAAGGAAGACATTCTGAAAACATCATTTCGAACTAGGTATGGGCATTACGAGTTTACAGTAATGCCTTTTGGATTGACTAATACACCCTTTGTCATCATGGATCTAATTAATAGTGTATTCAAGGAATATCTTGATTAATTTTTGGTGGTATTTGTTAATTATATTTTGGTATACATGAAAATCTATGAAGATCATGAAATTCACTTGCGCATTATTCTAAAGACTCTTAAATTAAATGAATTATATGGGATGTTTAGCATGTGTGAATTTTGGCTTCAGGAGATTTCTTTTCTTGGCCATATTTTCTCTAAGGATGGGATCTTTGTTGATATTTATATGACTAAGGAAATTCAATAATGGCTATCACCAATGAGTATAACCGACATACACAGTTTTATTGGTTTAGCAAGTTATTATCGTCATTTCGTCCAGAATTTTTCCCGATTGGATAACCCGTTAACGAAGCTCACATATAAAGGGGTTGAATTTGTTTGAATGAAAGGGTGTGAATAATGTTTTGATGAAATGAAGAGATGATTATTCAATGCTTATATATTGACCCTACCATCGAGGAATGATAGTATTGTTATTTAAAGTGATGCATCAAATAAAGGACATGGTTGTGTCCTTATGCAGAATGATAGGGTTATTGACTCTGCATCACGAAAAACTATAAAATCATGAAAAAAACTATCCTGCTCAGGATCATGAGTTACCAGCTGTAATATTTACTTTGAATATATGAAGACATTATATTTATGGTGAAAAATGTGAGATATATACCGATCACAAGAGTTTGAAGTATATTTTCTCACAGAAAGAACTCAACATGAGGCAAAAGAGATGGCTAGAACTACTCAAGGATTATGATTGCACCATACACTACCACCTGGGGGAAGGAAAATAAGGTGGAAAATACTTTGAGTAGAAAGGATCGTGGTGTTCCTAACAAGATGAGAGTTGAAAAAGATCCAACATACCATGATATATTAAACTTGGACATGGGGATAACCATGGAAGGTTTAACATCAATTATTTTTTCAAATGGTTGTTAAACCATATTTTCTAGAAAGGATAAAGAGTTATCATACCAATGATAAACGTTTTAAAAAATGATTAATGTTTTGAATGATAGGATATTGAGTGACTTTGTGTATGAAGATGGAATTTTGAAATTTGGGAATAGTCTTTGACTTCCTGATATACTGGATCTAAAAAGGAAATTATTTGATGATGCTCATAGTTCCAATTTTTCTCTACACCATGGTAGCACTAAGATGTAGAGATATTTGAAAGAACATTTTTAGTGGGACAACATGAAGAGGTATATTACTGATTTTGTGTCAAGATGTATGGTTTTTCCACAAGTGAAAGCTAGAAGGTAACAACCTGGAGGAGTCATGCAAACTCTTCCCATAACTGAGTGGAAATGGGATAATATTATGATGGATTTTTTCATGGGGATACCAAGGACACCTTGAAGGAGTGATGAAATATGGGTCATTGTTTATCATCTAACCAAGTTAGCTCATTTTTCTTGCTATAAGAGAAGATTTACAACATGAACATTTAGCAATACTATATATTAATTAAGTTGTAAGACTCCATGGAGTACCCTTATTGATTATTTCAGAATGTGATCCACGTTTTACATCATGATTCTAGAGAAGTCTTCAGAAAGCCCTAGATATTGAAATTCATTTGAGTACTACCTACCACCCTCAAACTGATGGACAATCAGAATGATCTATTCAAACTTTAGAAGACATGTTGAATTCATGCTCACTTGACATTCAAGGTATGTGAGATCAATATTTACCTTTCATAGAATTTTCTAATAACAATATCTTCTATTCAAGTATTTAGATGGCACCATCTGAAGTGTTATATGTAATGAGATGTCACAAACCAACCTGTTGGGATGATGTTGGTGAAATAAAACTCCTAGGCCCAAAACTAGGTGAGGAAACGATAGAAAAGGTGAAGGTTATCCAAACCCACATCAAAACAGCACAATGTAGGCAAATGATCTATGTCGATAACCAAAGGAAGGATTTGTAATTTCAGTTAGGAGATCTTGTTTTCTTGATGGTATCTCCCTGGAAGGGAGCTATACGATTTGGTAAGAAGGGTAAACAACGTCCCAGGTATATCTGACCTTTCGAAAATCTAGAACAAATTGGGGTTGTAGCTTATCAGTTGTAAATGCCTACAAGTATCTCAAAAGTTCACAATGTGTTTCACGTATCACTGTTGAGAAAATACATGCCTGAACCAATGCGTTTACTCACCTATGAGGGAATTGAAGTGGATCCTGATCTGTCTTATTGTGAGGCGCCTGTCAAAATTCTTCATACCAGAGAACAAGTGCTGAGAATCCGGACGACTCGTCTGGTAAAAGATCATTAGAGAAACCATAAGATAAAAGACGTAACATGGGAACCTGATTAACTTATGAGGAAGGACTACCAAAATCTTTTTATAAAGTAATATTCTATAAATTTTAGGTTTGAATTTATTTAAAGTAGGGGAGAATGTAACACCCCAAGCTGCCATGGTATATTTCCCTTTGAATAATACAATTTCTTGTGTTTTACACAACTTCGAGATTCTAACACACCACGACCAATAAAACTAGCCATTATAAATATTAATACCCACATTTTTAAATTTTATAAATCTTATCATTCAAAATGGACTTCATATTTGGATTCGAAATATAGAAATTAGCTTAGGGTGAATTTTTGGTATATACTGAAAACATTATATTGTTGATTAATAGTGAAAAACACTAAGTTATTCTTTAAAATCGAATTTTTATTTAAATAATTATTTACTTTATTTAAATTTTTTTTGTTACAATATATACATAATACCTATATATTTTCAATGTAATTCATTAGAGTTTGTTTATAATAATTTTAGATATATCATAATTTATTTAACTTTTGACCTTCTTTTACCCACCTCCTAGGAGAATTTTCCAATTTGTATAAAATGTAATTTTAAAACATCAGTTATTAGAATTTCAAAAATATGAGAGAAACCATTGACATGAGTATAAAATATGTGGTTCAATAAGGTGAAAATATTGTTTGGTGAATAGTAACTTTTTACTTTTATCTACAATGGTTAAATGTAAATTGGTTAAATAAGGGTAAAAGTGATATTATTATTTCCCTAACACATCTCCTAATTCTATTGGATAAGTTTAATATGACTAAAAACCACATTAGGAATATAATATGATCCTTTAGGTCCACTTTGATTAGATTAGGACATTTATTATTATTAAATTCAAAGAAGAGTTAAATGTGATAAATTAAAATTTTAATAACTAAAACATTTTTAATATAGGGTTATACATAATATAAATTTGACTATAAATATTCATTAGAAATATATAAATATTTCTTATATAATGGTAATTTATTTATAATTTTTAGACATTAAATAATTCATTTTGTTCATGACATAGTAATGATGTAGTAATTACCTTATTAATGAAATGTAAAAATAATTGATAATATAAATACCCAAATAAATTTAATTTGTGACTTTATCTGAATTATAATAATTTTCAAGGTCAATATGACATGTTAGGTTAATTAAATGACTTGTTTTTGACATAAAAATACTGTTATAAATTTAGAAAAAAACAAAAAAAATTGTGTCAAAATTGATATAAAAGAGTTTTTAAGACAAAAATTATATTATTAATTGGTATTATCTTCCAAAAAATCTAATGATAAGACAAAGGGATTAAATAATATTATATATTTTATTATTGATCCACTTGGGGTTCCATTGAAAGTTTATTGTATGTCTATTAACCATATTATATAATAATATAACGAGACATTGTAAATGTCAAACAATTTAACAAAGAGTTATATATAGAATATAATGTTAATATAGTGACCCAAAACTGTCTAAAACCTATTGGTTGCGCGATTTTTGACCTATAACCACCTTAGCCTTTAAAAAATTAATTTTGGAGCTATTATAAATCGAAAATGATTTTATTATAAAATAATATTTGAATCATTTCCTAAGGTGCCCCTCACCCCTCTTAAAAAGGGGAACTTCCCCTTATCTAAAATACACACCTTCTAATAAATTTGGATCGGCCATAACCTTCCCAAATATCCTCTCCACTACCCTCCATCAATCATAGATGCTATATTTTTATCATAAATCCAACCTAAGGATCCATTTTGACCAAATCAAAAGGAAGAACCTGAAGAAGATGTAAATATCTCACCACTTCTTTCAAGTTATTTTCTTCTTCCACTTACTCAATCTTTGTTGTTTCCATTATAAAATATTAACACCAGAATATTATATATATTATGATGTTATTAGAAATATAGTACAACCATATTCATTATGTTATCCATCCTATGAATAACATGTCACCATAGGTGCGTACGTACGGCTTACCGTATCCACATCGTGGTGTAGTTGTTATTCAATACATTATTATTTGGATGGGTATAATAATGATGTATAATTAATGTTAATAATAGATATAACATGTTAATGATTCTGTATATATGATATACCATCCATGTAATTAAAATTATATTTTCAAAAAAATGATATTGTCGCTCGTGCATACCTATGAATTACCTTCCCCACGAATGCGATGAGATTCATTACTCGTCGTAATCATTCAAGAATAATTTTCATGTGATGATTAAAAATAATATTTAAACAACATAACATCACTCTGTATATGAATCAAATACACTCTATCCATAATAATCATGTATTATTTAAGTATGTATATAATGGAAAACGAGTTAGTTAACAACTGAAACGATGATACTACTAAAATATCATTAACAAATCAATGTTGGAAGACAATATGTGATATCATATTAATACATATGGTTCATGATTAATTTAATAACAATTATTTCACCATTATACAGAAGGTTTACCTACCCTATACAAAGGAAAATTACACGGTAAGGGTTAATTGTACAGTCTCTTTATTATCCAAGGTTGTTTTTATGTAAGTATCTACTGGGACCTCTTTATCATCCACATTCATGTTTCCTAAAAATGTATTCTTAAACAATAGTACTATTAACTATACTCTTGGTTGATGTCATTTATAACATTGTTTGATTTTTTATAAATTGGTTGAATGTAATCTTTCCATCATTTTCCAAATAAGGTACCTTATGAACATTTCGACAAAATTAAGGTAATAATGCTTTTTTAACTTATACGGAGAGTGCAGATATTTTACATTGTTATAACATCTTTGAAGATTCCTTTACAAGATTATATGAATGTTTTCAAAATAAATGTTTTCTTTTATAATTATATGAATTTTAAATGATTTCAAAATAGAAATAGATATTTCTCTAAAAAAGGTTATTATTTCATCTATGTCAATATCCTTTTATGGGTTTTAAGATTATTTGAAGCTGATTTATTATGATACAAAACTTTCATATTGTATTGCTAGTAATGTGATATGTTTGACTGTGGATGTCTTATTTTTATACCATTCATGGTTTATGGATAATGTATTGAAATTTTCTATTCTAATTTATATATGAATGTTTATGTTATTTTTAAACCATTTCATATGAGGAATGAATTGGACATAGTAAATTACGGGATGAGCTTGTTATGGATTCTCGATGCATCGGTAGGTCTCATGAGACAAACTTGTGTCTTGAAACAAGGCCTTGAAAAAATATTATTTGTAGTATTGGCACAAGGCCTTGACTATGTGGTTATGAAGTCTGGAATTATGAATTCCATCATTATGAAAGTGGCTATTGATATTTCATGTGATTATTCTATAAGTAGAATATCCATGTGAGTAAGTAATTGGAATTATTTTGATTATTATTTTCCATATTATGATTAAGTTTGTGTTGAAAAGAATTTTGATTTATTTTTATATATTTCATTATATGTTTATTCTTATTTGTTTATATTTTCGCTATAGTGTAATCCTTACTGAGCATCTGAGCTCACCCCTTTCTATGCTTTATTTTTCCCAGGATGTGAAGAAGTATATTATGACTGACCTGCATGGATATTCTATGAGATCTCAGTGTTGTCTATGGAAACAATATTGTTGTAGTCTTCTACTTTATGAATTAATGTAAACCTTATAAATGAATCTAGTACTTCCAAGGCTACTAAAATAATTGGTATTTTGAGACATGAACTTTTGAGATCATGCCATTGATACATAATAATACACCGCCTCTGGGATTCTGGGTTCAGGGAATTAAAAATAAATTCCTATTTCTGATTCTGTTATTTTCTATCATGTTCTTTTTTTCTTTTTTTCATTCCTCATCTCCCTTCACAAAAATGATATAATAACTTCAGTAACATACATATAACATAATTCTCTTCTTTTAATGGTATAATTTATAATAATTTCTCTTTACCCCTCCTTTTATATAAATAAAAACACTTTCTGAGATGTGTTTATTTTTTCACATTCCAGGATGACGAGTTTTCAATTTTCAATACCTTATTCAATTCTAGTCCCGAAACCATTTTTAGGGTTGAACCAGAGTATAAAATATTTATTTTATATTATGTTTTTTTTTCTATAATCCTTTTCCAAAAAAATATTTAAGTAATATTACAAAACAATATTATTTTGAGAAAAATCTCCAAGTTTATCCAAGTATTTATCACATGTATTACATAATGAATCACCTTCACTCAGAATAAATAAATGAGTTTTATAACCTTGTAACCTTCTAGATATTCAATAATAAATTAAACTTCAATTATGGACAACAACCCTCATCATACATGTGTATCTGAACATGAATATAGGTGAATTGATCATTCATCCAATGGCCCGAAGGCCTTCATTTTTTTTATTTTTGATAATCCACCTTTCAGGGAGTGAGGTGAAACCCTTAAAAGGATCGTAGGTGTAAGTAATACATGGACTGTATGCCATAGAGGAATTCATTTCCCGTAGTCTTCAAACATTACATACAACCTTGAATAACTACTTGAAACTACTCCACCCTAGTATCTTCATCATGAAATCATCTCTCCACCTTCATATGGTTGTTCGGCTAGGATTTCTTATTCATGCATAGTATTGTACCGATGGTAGGTGTCTTACCCTCTCATTTTTGAAATATCTTTACCTTCTTCTATGATGCGGTCTTATTTCTCATCCTCCTTATGATGTTTATTCCTTGTAGGTTTTCTGGTTTTCATCTGCACTTAAGGTTTCGTGAAGGCCTTGAGTTGGCCTGAAGGCCTTAAAGGACATAAGGACAAAATCAGTGGCTTGAAGGGCCAAACAGGGGAATATTCCCAGCTGCTATAGTGTCAAACATTACCTGGTAAAATACCTACTATAGTACTGCACAGTTCCTACTACAGTACTGTTATATCACTGCTACAGTACCTCAAAAATTATCCTCCACTTGGATTTAGTCCCAATTTTCTAAGATTCACATAAGGAGTCCACCCCAACTGGGTTATGGCTCATGTGCTAGATGATCCGATCATTAAAACCAAGGAATCAAACATACCCAAATAATGAAAATGATCCCCATAACCAATATAAATGTTTATGAATAAATTAATAAAGGTTATAATAAAATATTTATATTGAATAGGATCCTAAATTATAAATTAATGAACCTAATTTTATTATTAAGGTCATTAATATCATGTGGAGGACACCATCAGACATAAGGTAGGAGATCCTCTCTATTTCACATTTACTCAAGAATGTCCTCAACTTTATTCCATTTTATTTGTAATACCTAATGATGGGGTATGATTTTAAACCACTTTCATACATAACTCATGATTTATAATTGATTATAAACCCATTTATCTCTCATTAATCCCTCTTAAGTTCACCCAATACCATGCCGATATTTCGTAAATGATTCTACCCAAACCTCATTTGTTTCATAGGGTTTCTTTATCATAATTTCAACAAAATGAAGTTATATTATATTTTTATTTGGATATTATAATTTCATACATGTTAAAAATTCATTTATCAAGACCTTTTCATCATTATCATTTATGGATATACATGTTTTGAAGGGATTCCCTCCTCAATACTTCCTGATAAGCAAACCTATTTTGATGGAACTTTCTGAGTTCTTACCCAATTTCAACTGCACTCTATATTATAATTTAAGACACAATTGTATTTACAAAATAATTATTTTTATTATTAACACCTTTTTAGTTAACATATGTAATTATATAAATGAGTTTAACTTCTCTATTACAAAGGGTCTATTGTATTTCCTTAAAACCTCAAAAAAAATTCAATGATAAAATATCTTAAATAATTTTCTTACATGTTGTCACATATATTTGATATAAAATACCATGATACATGCCTATTTTCCTTATGAATTTCCAGGTATATTTTAGTTCCTTTCTTTCATGGACACTATTACGATACACCATTTGTTATGCTTTATGACATGATGATGGTACCCAATTCCTTCCATGGGTAACCCCTATGTTTTGTAAGATTGATTATGTATGATTATTCATGTGGAAAACATATTTAGGAAAATATAAGATGGGTTTTCCTAGATAGGTCTCTAGTTCATTGGGTAATGTAGAGCCCCATGAGACATTATATGAGGCTGTTTTGGCGGTTAGGATTGGCTTGTACTGCCTTGTGTGATGGTCAAGGATGTTAGCCTTAGCTTAGGGTACCATGTTAAATGGTCTTTGCGGTTATCCTTAAATAGTTCTAAAGTCATGTTTTATGTTTCTTATACGTTATTATGAATCCATGTTTATATGATTCCGTATTTTTATGTTATGATTCCATTTGTTACCTGACTTTTTATATCACCATGTCATGCCTTCTATCTTATGTGCTAATGCATTGTTCTTATGTTTATTCCCATAATGGTCTATTTAGCTCATCCCTTGGTTCATGTGTTACCTAGGGTACCCTATGCAGATGTTTGAGTGTAATGTATGTTAGAAGATAAATTTGAATATTACATTGTGAAATTTTTTATTTAGTTTTATGTTTTCAGTTTTATGTACCTAACCTTCCATGACACGAGACTTTACGATACATGGATTGTACTCTAATTAATAATTATTCTTAAAATAAGGTAATGTTATATTTAGAAGGATAGGGTCACTATAATTGGTATCATAGGATGGTATAGTTATTTTGGGATAATAAGAATATAGATCATTTGGAAGAACCTTAAGGATTATACTAAGAATAAAAAAACACCCCTAAATGTTGGTAAGTATAGAGTTAGTGGTTTATCAAGAAAATATATCCATTTATGGATACATATTGGTAGATGTGGATATGAAACAGATGTGTCAAGAGGTAAAACTCAATAACACCAATTTGGGCTTTTCATGAATGGGAACTGGAGACCAAAAATGGTCATTGCAGCACCCTTGGTTTGACACTTTCTGGGAATATTCTTTGGTATATTCAGGAGGTTAGTACAAACCATTATTAAGGGTATAAATATAAGACCATAAGAATATAATTTATGAAATAGATCAAGGATAACATAGATTGAAACATAGGGAATCACAAGTTAGGATTTACTTCACCTTTATAAGTTTATCCTATTATATTCAATGTTTACTTTTTTATGCTCAATAGCTAAGTATTAAAGCCCACTAATTGTGTTATCTTTTTCTTAGTTAATTTTTATTAATATAATAACACATTAAAAAAATAAATATAGTAGGGAATGTGAATATTTCTCTAATGATATGCTTGATTTGACGAGAACTAATTCTCAAAACATCATGACAGTAGTTTCTCACCTGGTTCATGTTATGAATAATAACAAAAATCATGTGGAACACCCTCCTATAAGGGAAGATCTAGTTTCTGTTCATTCCTTCAGAAAGCAAGGGAATCCCATGTTTAGTTTATCTTTTGACCCCCAATGCATGGAACAATGGACTAACTCTATTAAAAAGATATTCTCTGTCCTCAAGTGCTAAAAAATAACAATTCATATTTGTAGTCTATCATTTTTATTGGGAAGATGATTTGTGGTGGAAACTGATCAAAAGTATTAAGTCCCAAGAAGAAATTTATTCCATGGAATGGAATAAATTCAAGAAAATGTTTTTCAATAAATATTTTCCCCAAACCATCCATCTCTATATGGAAAGATAGTTCCTCAGAGTCATGCATAAGGAAGATTATTCAATCAGGTTGTATAAACAAAACATTAAAAGGATTGAAAGGTACACCTATGAATTTTTCATGATTATTGAAATGATGGCGGACTGATTCTTTAGTGGACTGATACCAAGTCTACATAAAAGTGTTGGTGATTGGTGACATTGATAGTTATGAGGAGATTGCCCGTTGTTCCCTTAAGGTTGAAATAGCGATCGAATACACTCTATGGTATTGTGGACTTATTGAAATGAAGAAGAAAAAGGAATATAAAGTGTGTGGTCCTATAAATATATCCCATGATAGAAATAATCCTGATCACCCCATGTGTAAAAATTGTGGTAAAAAGCCTCCTGAGAACACTCTAATAGAAACCAAGAATTGATTCAAATGTGGAAAGGTTAGACATATTTCTAAAAACTGACGAAGGGATATAAAGAATCCAACTAATGTGGAAGAAGATAAGAAGGTTCAAATAATGCTCATCAAGTGGTGTAGTGTTATGAATTCAAGAAGAATGTGAATTATGAGAAAAATTACCCCAAGATGAGGGTTTTCGGTGGAAATCAACTACAAACATCAAGGAAACCAAAAAGGGATTATGCTATCACTACTACTAAGGTGGATCTGGACAACGATGTGGTTAATGTATGCAAGTTATTCATTCATAAATAGTGAATTTACTTTTTGATTCTATTTTTATTGATTATTTTGTCTCTTGAATGTTTAGTTGAACTATTCAAATACCACCTCAAAATTTGGATGATAAGCTATTTCTGAGAATAGTGAATGGGTCAATAATTGCATCCATGGTTTATAGCTCCTCCCCAATTAATGTTTGAGGACTGAACCTCCCTGAAATGTTTGTCATACATCCTTGAGTAGTGTCTGATGCAATCCTGGGCATGGAATGGATATATTTATACAAATTCAAAATCATTTGTCGTGAAATGGAGATCACTCTTCACATCCCAAAGAATATTCCGATTCATTACAAGTGTAAGGAGAAAGATAAATTTCCTTTAGAATCATTGTCTCAAGTGTTTATATTATATCATTATGATAAATCATATCTAGCTCAGATGATTGAGATGGAGAGAATATTTCTTGAAGATATCCACATCATGAGGTATTACACTGATGTATTTCCCGAAGATTTGTCTGGTCTTTCTTCAGATCGAGAGGATGAGTTCACAATTGAACATATTCATGGATCTCTGCCTTTATCAAGTAAAACTTATAGAATGGCGACCATAGAGATGGAAGAGCTGAAGTAGTAGTTACATGAGAATCATGATAAGGGTTTTATACTCTCGAGATCTCCACTATGGGGTAAACCAATCCTCTTCATCAAGAATGTTGAAGGATCAATGTTCCCTAATATTTATTATCACAAACTCAATAACAACATGATAGAGAACAAGTTTCCCTTTCCACAGAAAGATGACTTGTTCGATCAGCTTCATGGGGCCTGTTATTTCCCTAATTTGTACCATTAGTCGGGATATCACCAATTATATGTGGAAAGGGAATATATTCACAATACATCCTTTGTAATGAGGTATTGAAACTATGAGTTTATAGTGATTCCCTTATAAATCACTAATGCTCCAAAATTTTGATGGATTTTGTGAATAGTCTTTAGATATTACCTCGAAAAAAATTTGGTAGTCTTTATTTATGATATTCTGATATAATCCAAGAGAAAGGAGGAACATGAATATCATTTGAATACTTTGTTTAAGACTTTACCAAGGAATAAGTTGTATTAAATGTACAATAAATGTGAGTTTTGGAAGGAGTAAGGATCATTCTTAGGGCATGTCATAACCAACAAAGGGATATATGTTAAACCATCCAAGACAAAGGAAATTGAAGAGTGGAAAATTCCAAGATATATAATGGAGATCCACATCTATTTGGGTCTAGATTGGTAATATTGATGATTTTTTAATAAATTTTCATGATTTTCAAATACAATGACAATGTTGCACAGAAGGGAGTAATGTTTGTCTGGACTCAGGAATGTAATGACTATCTAAAGTAGTTGAAAAAGAGACTAATCACTACGCCAATAATCACGCTCCCAAAATGTGGATAACTGTTTGTGGTGTATAGTGATGCTTCAAAGAAGGGATTAGGATATGTGCTGATGAAGAATGATAATGTGGTAGCTACAAATCAAGGCAGCTAGAAACATGTGAGAAAAAATATCCTTCGCAAGATATGGAGTTCGTGTATTTGATCTTTCCACAAAATATATGATGTCATAATATATATGGGGAGAAGTGTGAAATATATACTGATCATAAGAGTATCAAATATATATTCACACAAAAATGACATAATATGCTCCTGAAAAGACGGATAGTGCTCTTTAGGGATTTTGACTTCTCAATTCCCTACCATCCTTCTAAGGAAAAAAGGTGGAATATGCTCTAATTAGAAAGGATCATGCTTCTTTAACAATGATGATAATTGAAAATAATCCAATATTCATAGATTTTATGAGGATGGACATGTGAATCATAAAGGTAGGAACATCACCAATCCTTTCTCAAATGATTTCTCAACCATCCCTCATTTAGAAAATAAATGATGCTCATAGAAAAGATGTGGATGTTCTGAAAAGGGTGGAAGCTGTTAGAAATGAAAAATCCTCAGAGTTCAAGATTGATGTGGAAGGTATTGTAATATTTATATCATTATTATTTCTACCATATTACTTATAGATAAAGAGATATATTATGAATTACACACATAGATCAACCATCTATATACACCAAGGGAGAATAATGATGTATAAAGCACTCCTAGATCTCTTTTGGAAGCATAATTTAAAGAAGATTGATGGATATACATCAAAGTGCCTTGTATGTCAACAAATGAAGGCTGAAAGAAAAATTCATTAGAGGATGATGAAACCATTACCCATACCAAAATCGAAGTAGGATAACATTATCATGGATTTTTTCATTATAATTACAAGGACATCTAGAGGAAAAAATGCTACATACATCATTGTGGATCCTCTTACAAAGATAGGTCACTTTATAAAAATATGAGTGGACTTCTCGTCGGATCAAATTTCATTTAAATTTATCAAAGTGGTTATAAGGATGCATTGAGTACCACAATCTATTATATCCGATAGAGATCTGAGAGTAACCATGATGTTTTAGAAGAGACTCCAACATGCTCTAACAATTGAATGGAACAACAGTACATCTTATCATCCTCAAACTAAGGGACAATATAAGAAAACTATTCAGACACTAGAAGATATGTTTAGAGCATATTCTATAGAAATTAAAGGAGGATGGTACCAACATCTTCCACCAGTTGAATTCTCCTACTACAATAGTTTCCACTCGAGCATCCAAATGGAACAATACAAATACATTTATGGGAAAAGGTATATAATAGTGGTTTTTTGAGATGAATATAGTGAGAGTAAGTTTCTAGGACCTGAAATGGTTGATGAAATGGAAGAGAAGGTGACAAAAATTCAACAACACATCAAGGTACCCCAAAATTGCAATAGTGTTTTGCAGATAATCTTTTACGATACCTTGAGTTCAAATTTGGATACATTGTATTTCTATACATTTATTCATGAAAGATGGTCATGAGGTTAGAGAATAAATGAAAGTTAAGTCCTAGGTACATCAGAACATTCAAGATTGTTGATCATTTTGGGGCTATGGACTATCGACTAGAACTACCACCAAACATGTATAATACTCATGATGTCTTCCATGTATCCCTATTAAAGAAGTAAATAATATATCATTCAAATATACTCTCTTTAGTGGTGGTATAGTTGGATAATGATCTTTCTTAAGAGGAGCAGCTAATAAAGATCTTGGGTCATAAGGATAATGTTCTAAATAACAAGACTACTCACTAGGTAAAAGTAATTTGGTTGAACCATAAGTTGGAAGACGCAACATGGGAACTAGAGGAGCAAATGAAAGAAAATTACCATCACTTATTTGTGTCTTATATTTAAAAAATTAGTTTTTTGGGTGATATTTTATAAGGTAGGAATAATGTAACAACCCAATGTTTTAACAATAGAAATCCCTTTCTTAAAATTATGTTATATAATAACTTGAAATCGCAACACAATGAACTATTATGTACTGTGTGACCTTTAAACATAATATCTTCCATTCGGTATTGTGAATTTCAAAAATCTGACATAAAAGGTTGCATTCAAGGTGTTTTTTGGGGTCAAATGGAATAATCATAATTTTTAGTGAATAGTAACCTACACTTATGAATAGTATACTACCCTTATGAAAAGTAATATGACCCTTATTAATAGTAATATGACCCTTATGAATATTAAATCATCAAAAGAATAGTAACCTTATCCATGAATATTGAAATAAATTTTATGCATCTTATGAGTGATAATTTGACAATAGTAAAAGTATTGGTATTTTTGTAAGTCATAAATAAATAATTACAATTAATTAATTAATTTAAAAGAAAAAATATTTCCATAAAATGTGTTAACAAATTAATGATTTTTTGTCTTCTGGTTTTAAGATAATTTTATAAGACCTTACGTAATTTTTGAAAGCATTATAAAATCAGTTATAGTATTAAAATATATATATTCAAGTAAATTATTTATTTAATTAAAAATTATTAACCATACATAGAAACATAACTTGGAAAATGGATTTAATTTTTTTATTCTAAAAATTCAAAAATATTTAGGGATAATTTTAGGGATTTTCCTAAAATACTTGAATTTTTTATGAATAGTAAAATATGATAAGTCATAATAAATGCAAAAACCAGAATTTTTTACATCATACATGAGTAATGGATGATTTAAATGGAAATGTTTTCATACTCCCATGTATATATTACTATTTTTTGTCCCATGAATTATTTCTATTTCTTTTCTTATGAGAAAATAAAAAACTTATGATAAAAATATTATGAAAACCCTCCTCCTCTCTACTATAAAAACAACCCACACTCCCCTCTCCTCTTAACTCCTATAAAGCCTTGTGACATACTTATATTTCTCTTAAATATATCCCCAATATCCTACCTAGTATCCATTAGTCCTTGGTCTCCTCAAAAGGCCCTATCATCTACCCTTATTATGCTCTCAAAGGATATAATCTAATGAGGTATATTCTTCTTTCAGATTATCTTTTTTTCTTTTAAGTAATTTTATTTTCATTTTTTTTATTTCCTCACATACATTAACCAAAATTGTATGATAAATTAAGTAAAATACATTTAATAGAATTATATTATTTTATAATTATAGTTTTTCATAATATTTCATCACCCCTCCATTTATATGAATGAAAACACCATCCGAGATGTGTTGATTTCTAATATTCAAGGACAACAGGATTTTGATTTTTAGAATTATCTTCAATTATGGTCATGAAACCATTTTCTATTCTTAATTATGTATTTTATAATTTTTTTGTAATTATTTTTAATAAATTATGTTAATTAATAATACAAAAAAAGTTTATTGTGAGTAAAATCACCAAGGTAATCCAAGCGTTTATCCTTAATGTTCTATATAACGATTCAACTTCACTCAAAATAAATACCTGAATTTTACAACCATATAACCTTATAAAAGTTCATTAAAAAATATAACATCAATTATTGAAAACCACACACATCATTCATGTGTATGCTAACAGGAATAAGGGTGAACCGATCATTAAAACCAAGGAAGAAAATGGACCTGAACAATAAAAATGAACATAATAAGCAATAAAAAAGGTTATCAATGAACTCAAAAAGGTTTTAATAAATCATATAAATCTATTATAGGTTCTATAATTATAAATTAATGGACATAACATGATTATTATGGTCATTAATACCAAGTGGAGAACACCATCAGACTTAAGGGAATGGATCCTCTTTATTTCACATTTATTCAAGAAATTCTTCTATGTTATGCCCTAATATGTGTAATAACTAATAATGGGTTATGAGTTTGAATATCCCAAATAATTCCCTCACGATTTATAATTGATTAGAAACCCCTTTATCTGTAATTAAGAAATCTAAAATACACCTGATACTATGCCGATAATCTGTAAGGGATTCTACCCAAACCTCCTTTATTCCTTCGGGTTGCCTTATCTTCCATTTAAAAAAGTTAAGTTATCTTATATATTTCAGTAAATTTTTAAAATTATGTGTACATGTTACAAATTTATTTATCAATACGCCTTCATAATTTTTTTAGGGATATACATGTTTTTATGTGATTCCCTCCTTAATACATCTAGATTAGCAAACCTATTTTTATGGAACGTCCCAAATTCATAACCAATTTCATGTAAACTCTATATTATATTTTATGAAACCATTGAATTTATAAAATTTTCCTTTTTATTATAAAAACCATCTTGGTTAACTACTATTTTTATATAAAGGATCGCTCCCTTTTCAATTTTAAAGGATCTATAGTATTTTCCATAAAACCTCACAAAAAATCTTTTAATGCTAAAATTTCATAAATACATTGCTTACATGGATTCACATACATTTTACATAATTTACCATGACACATGAATATTTCCCCTTATGAATTTACATGTATATTTTAGTTCCTTTGTTTCATGGACACTGTTATGATGCACCTAATTTTTATGCCTTATGACATGACTTTGGTACCCAATTCAATCCATGGGTAACCCTTATGTTTATATAATATTGATTATGTATGATTATTTATGTAGAAATAATATTCATGAAAAGTTAATATGAATGTTCTGAGATATCTCTCCAGTTTATTAGGTAATTTTGAGTTTCATGAGACGTTATGTGTGACAGTCTTCGTGGTATGAAATGGATTGTGCTACCATGTGCAACAGTCTTGGTGGATAGCCTTGGAATGTGCTACCATGTACAACGATCTCGGAGGTTATCATTCACTTCTGTTAAAATCAGGTTTTATGAATCTACCCCATTATTATGACTCCTTTTATATAATTCTGTTATTATATGTTATGAGCATATATATTAAATTAAATTTTATATCATTATGCCACACCTTCTACCTCATCTTTTAATGCTTTGTTCTTGTGGTTATTCTCTTACTAGGCTATTTAGCTCATCCCTTTGATCATGTGTTCCCCTGGGTACCCTATAGAAATGTTTGAGAACAATGGATGTTAGGATCTCAATTTAAATATTAAATTAAGAAATTTTTTAATTAGTTATATGTTTTTAGTTTTATATACCAAGTCTTCCAAGACACTAGTCTTTTCGATCATTTTATTGTATTCTGATATATGATTTTTTAAATAATTTAATGTTATATATAAAATGATAGGGCCTCTATAGTAATACTAATAGTAATTTTTCTAATTTAATAAATCAGATTTGATAAAATACATTTCATATTTTGAATCAGATGATATGAATTAGTTATTATAGGAAATGACATTTTTTAGGCATAAAAATTTTACCATAGTAAAAAAACAATTTACCACGGTATAGGTAAAAAATTAAAATGAGTTAAAGATAAATCATTAAAAGACTAAAGTACCTAAAAACAAAAAAAAAATAATGTGTTTTTTATGTGTTTTTAGAACCTAACAAGCCTCTATAATACTAATTATCATCTAATGTCATGTAATTTAATGCCACCTCACAATGATTGGATTTAAAAATAAAATATTTATTATTTTAGTCACATTAACCCACCTCACCTCATGTATTTATACCACCAATTTAGACCCACAAGACTTTTATCTCCTCAAATACCTACCCAATCATCTCATACTCACTCTCACCATGTCAAAGTGATGATGTTATCCCCAAAATACTAAATCCACAGTCTTCATGGGTTCCACAAAGAGGTGATATTCATGTGTTAATTTTCTGAAAGTTCCTCTCTTAATTTCAATTCATTCTTCTACTTTATCATCACCTAATTCATACATAAATGAATAATAACCATAGAAAAAATTATATATTATATATTTCATTTTTATGTGTGACATCTCATAAAATTTTCATTTTTTCCCCATATTAAAATAAGTGAAACTATTTTATATGTTATGTCGGTTAATGACCTCCATGAATAATGATTTTGTTCATTTTATATTACCACCTTCATGGATGAACATAAATCTATAATTCTGGTTAAATAGTATTTTTATATTTTTATATAAACTATTTAATGTTATTGAAGTTATTTATACACATAATATTAAATAAAAAATATTAGTTCATGATGTATGAAAAAACCACAAAAATTAACAAAACATTTATCATTAATGTTTTATCTAATAAATCATCCCCATGAAAGAAATAAAAATTATATATGTAACCATTAATACTTATAGATGTTCATGAATACTAGTCCATTCCAAATCTAGAGATTTAATCCCATTTTATAAGAATATCCATAACTATATAACAATGAATCGATCATGAAACCATGAAGCAAACTAACTCGAATCCATGAAATAATGACATGTTATTAATTAATGTGTCATAAAAAGTTCTAATGTCATCATATAAGATATTAGAAAAATTAATATAGCCCATTAAAGATTTAATATATTTACTAAACCCATTATACAGGATATTTGAACAAATATAAAGGAATTCGAATGTGAGGTAAGAGATTTCATAACACAATTTTTTTTTCTTTGGGATAAACTTATACTTCTCCATAATGTTATTCTATGATTATCTATTGTATAAATTTTGAATATATTATGTTGTATTTAAAATTATGTTTTATTTTTTATTAATAGATACACATATTTGATTCATTTGATTAATTCTCGCATCATTGCTATGATATTTATAAGGGTATTTCTTTTTAAATTTTGTTTTTTAAATGTTACCCTTAAATCGCTGTTTTTATTCCTAGACCAAGATTTATAAAATTATTTAAAAAATGATTATATTATTATACTATGATTGTTTAATTTCATTTCTATTCATGTTTCACTTTTTAAAATTGTTTTTATTTCTTTTTTAATTTTACAAAAGAGGCTCTTTGTCTGTTTTACAAAACAAATACAAAATAAATGTTATTTATGTTATACAACAAGATATAAATTTCCCAAAATCATGAAACATTAACGATTTGATTAATATTTTAAAAAGTTTCATCATTATTTTCAAATAAAATGGTTTCTTTATGATGTGTGTAGTTGTTAAATTTTAGGGGTAATTTTTAAAAAACAAAAGGGTATTTTTGATATCCAAAGTGATTTTCTAATGAGTTTAAAAGAGTTTAAAAAATGATTTCTAATAAAATATGTCTTAAAAATGTTTTATTAATTATATTTTACTTGGTAATTAAAAATGGCTTGCCTTGATTTCTTTATTAAATCCCAATATATATTAACAAGATGTCCCCTAAATAGCACCGGGAAATCATTTTATGGATTAAAATGGGTTGGACCAGATAACACTGGGTAAGCCAATTACAACATAACATGTGGTGGCCCAGATTGAGCTGGGTAATCCTGTAATAGATTTTGTAAATGTGATAAGTTAAATTATTTCTAAGGTTATCAATATTTCATTTATATACTTGGTAATTTTTTATCATGAAAATTGATTGATTTTCATGTTGTAAGATATTGATTTTTTTTAAAATATTATACATTTTTATAAATAAAAAGGTGTGTTTCCATGAAATGTTTTTATGGATTTTCACTATAATAAAATTTTACCTTCTCTTATGTCCCTTACTGAGAATTTATGCTCAACCAAAACATTAAAATGTATTTCACAGTATTTAAGGGAGAATATGGTCATAGATAAAAACAAGGGGAATACTATGAATATTTGACATGAAGATAAACTATGTTTTATTATAAAATTGTAATATTTTGTGAAAAAAGATAGATACTGAGTATTATAGTCCACTAGTAATTTTATGGGTTTATTTTGTAAGAGTTATCCTTATTCTCAAAAACTATAAACCTAAAAAATATTTAGAAATGAAATAAATAGTCTTCTACTTTAAATTCACTTGAATGTGTAATGTTTAAGGACAAGTCTATACAATCTAACCATATTCTAAATTTAGTTAGTTATTCAAAAATCAATATTTACCCAATACATTTTTTAAAATTAGGGTATTTTCAATTAATAACACACAATAAATTGTGAAAATTACTACTTACATTATTTCTATTCTTCCCTATATCACTTAATTTTTTAATTTTAAATTATTTTTCTTATATTAAAATGTTATAAATAAATAAATTAATGATTATATAATTGATTTCTTTTAAAATTGATTGTTTTGTGATTTTAAGTTATCTATCATGATTTCTTTCTTTTGTTACTGTGGTACATATTTCTAAAATTTTGTTCTAGTTAGAATTTTTTCTTTTTGAACCTCTTTTAGTTGTTAGTATAATATAAAAAAATATTTTATTTCTTGAATGATCTAGTGATCATATTCTTGACTACTTTGTGTTATAAAACCAAACGTTAGAACCTCATTCAAATTTTCATACTTATTTTGTATATTATTATATTCATATGTTCTATATATGATGTTAAATGTGTAGAATAATTAAAAAGTGATTAATATTTGGGTTTTAATAATATTGAATTTATGTTTCATCACTCATTAATCCGTAAAATTATTAAGTAGGAAAAATATTTTATTAATGGTTTATTAGAAAACAAATAAGTAATTATTTATTATATTATAGGATACCACTAATTTTGAAATATAAAATAATAAATTTTTTATTTTGGGTTTAAAAAATAAAAAAAGAGACCTTTTGATCTAATTTTAATATAAAAGTATTAATTTTATTTTAAGTTGATGTATTATTTGAACTTCATAATTAATAATCATTAATAACTAATGGTTAATCATAATATTTTTTAGAAAAAAATCCATCAGTCATTATTTTATTATCCTATTTCTTAGTTCTCAATATTTTAAAACACCTTCTTAAAAATTTTAAAAACATTTTTTAACAAATATATTTAAATATCAAAATTCCATCAAAGATTTGACATTGAAAAATATAGTACTAAATTAGTGAAAGCTATGATAAAATATTTATCTAAGATAATTATGTGACATAAAAATTTTCATATAAAACTTTGGCATGATAATATGTTGATGGTAAATAGTTTCTTAATACATTTTACAAAAAAACTATTTTTATAAATGAATATGATAAAAATTTAATCAAAAAATTAAATATTAAATTTTAAAAACATAAAAAATAATAAATTAAAAATTATCACAAAAATTAAAAAAATATAAAAGTTAATATTTTGAAAAAGTAAAAAATTTAAAAAATTTATGTAATTATAAATGCATTAAAAATATACAAAAATTAATAAATTAGTCATTTCTCATAAAAATAATAAATTTTAAAATCATAAAAAAAAACAATTAATTATAAAATTTCAAAAAAATCAATGTGAAAATCATAAATATCATATATGGATTCAATTAAAAACACCATAAATATTAGATAATTGATAAAAATTGTTTTTAAAAAGAGAGACATTTTTTCTTGATTTTCTTTTATGAATTAGATTATTTTACTTAATACTCTGTTAGTACTAAAAAGATTCAATTACTGTAATATATTATTGGATGTCAAAATTATCCTGTTAATCGGAATTTTGGTTTTCATTTGACTGTTGGAAGCTAAAATATACATTTTTTTATTGGAAGTTTATAATTTTGTCACTAGTTTCATACTAAAATTTTTTAAACCTATTATCTACTATGTTTTATGTAATAAATCAATGTATTAATTTAATGTTCTATAAAATTGAGTGATTTTTTCCTAGGAGTGATAAAACTGTTAAAATGAAACATTTCATCCAAAAATTGATGAAATACCACCATAAATCAAAAAATAGTAACAAATGAAAAAAAGAATACCCTCAAAACCATTTTTAGACAAACAATATATAAAAATAATAATTTCAATAAAACTCTCATAGAGCTAGTTTCTTATAATTATTATAATTAACAATTTGTAATTCCATATCATAATTTGAATAAAATCATTGAAATGAAACCTATAGTGATTTATCTATTTTCCTAAATTTAATGAGTAATTAGAGGAGGATAACCATTTTAAATTGAAATAATTTCAAGTTTATTTATCCACTATAAATTTGAATTAGGTGAATGGGGATTAAATCAAACACAAATCCCTTTATTTTCCCTTGAAAACTCTAATGAAAATATTCCTTGTTCTTATCCTCATGGTTCCATCTCTTGTTGGATTAAAATTCCTAATTTTTTAGGAAAATTACTTTAAACCTCTAGGTCACTTATTCTAAGAGTGATATTAGATTAATAATGTAATTATCCATTAAAACTCTCCATGTGTACTAATAAGGATTCAATGAATCTCTATATTAATTCCCTTATAATAAAATTCCTGAATAACTCCCCTTTTATTATTTTAGTAAGATGATATTATCTATAGAAATGGAAAGGAATGATACTGCTTGTGGTGGAGTACCTATTGAGAATACTCCCACTAACACTAAATAACTATTCAACAATATGGTTTCAATGTCGCAATTATCAAATATTTGATATAGGTAAATTTATGTCTATGTAGTGAGTGAAAATAAAAATGGACAATCAAAAAACAATATAAGAATTAAGTAAAAACTATAATGAGAGAGTACTTTATGAAGTTATTAGCTCAACCTATTTCATTGAATAAAACATCACTAATATATTCCCATTATTTTGTGGTTATCTATTTCCCTATCATAATGTTCATCATTACATTCATACAATTCCATATCAAAAATATAATCCCAACCACTTTTCCAACCATCATTCATATAACCATTACACACATCCATCCCACAAAATCCTTATGGTATTTGCTCATTTAATTAAATCCCGACTAATTATTATAGAAATTTGCAAAACCCATTGGAATATTTTATTGAATATCAACATCTTAATGGTTTTGAGGACCCATGAATCAATTCTTTTATCAACCAAAACAATTATTAACCAAAGAAATAACATTTTAAAGACATTAACTGATATAAAATATATAATTTTCTATACTTTATAACATTATTTATAAATTTATAAATAATTAATTGAATAAAACTAAAGAGTTCCCTCAAAATAAAATATTTGATAAACATAAATATAATTTTTATTATAATTAAAACTAATAAAAAGTTATTAAATTACATATAATGGATATAATACAAACCCAAATAAAATTAGAAAAACAAAAAGAAGTTAATTATATATAAATAATTAATTAACCAAAGTAACCATGAACAAACCTAATTTTATAATCACTATTCACCCAACAACATTAACAAAAAAATAACTAAAACAATAAGAACTATATAAAATATTATACATGAAAAATATAATAATAACAATGGAGATTTATCTAGGAAAAAAAATTATTCTATTTAATACTTATTTAATAGTAAAAAGAAATTAAAAAAATCATTTATACTTGATTATGACCGATTTATTCCATTTTAAGATAATTTCATTAAAAAATTATATTTAATTACTATAAAAATAACCTCTAAATCTAAAATGTAATGTAAATTAAATATGACACAGGTATATAAATTAAATAATCTAACAATAAAATCATTATTTAAATAAATTAAAAGAAAAAAATACTAAAAATATAAGAAATGAAGACGGTTAATAAGAAATTCACCCATAATTTGAGAAATATTTTAATAATAATATAAATTATCCTCTAAAAAACCTGAAAAACGTATTTTTCATAGACAAAACCTATCTATTTGTAAAAACTATATCATTGTGTGTGGTAAACTAATATATTTTTTCTGAAAAATTATCTTATAATTGAAATTTTTATCCTTCAAGTAAAGCCTATATTAAACCAAATATTTTACATCAAATCATTAATTTTCAATAATTTCAAAACATGAAAAAAATGCCAACTAAACATTTACTATAATTACATAAAATATTTAATAATGTTAAGATAAATATTCCTTCTTTGGAATCTATGAAATTAATTCCTAAATAAAATATATTTTTTAAGAAAACTTGTACTAATCAGTGGGAGATAAAAGATATTCAAAAGTCTCTTGTTAATTTATCCCTATTAAATTTAAATACCCCAATAATTTTACCATTCCTTACTAAATATAGAATTTTAAAATATCAGGTGCATTATTTTATTTAGAGACACTTTTAATGTTGCACTAAAATAAGTTTTTAGCTCAATTCATGTTAGTCTTAGCCCACATTCTTTTTTTTAAAAGGTTTCTTTTTAATATATATTTAAATTCCCAACAAACCCATCCATTATCCTAGAATATATTATTATAGATTCTTATAGATTATTTTTTGGTTGATTTTTATATATTGGATTTTAAATATGATTATTCTAAAGGGAAAGTATCCCAATTATTTTTGGAAAGCTTTCACTGTGGGTAAAAACAATGATTGAGGTTTATTCAACAACATTACCCTGAATCATTGTAATAAATTTTTAAAATTTAAAATTTATATTTCATAAATTGTAAATTTTAAAATGAAACCCTATTTATAATTTATTTTTTGTGTAAAATACTATTTGAGTATAGTTTTTAAAAGGGGTGTTTTAATTACAACTTAATCACTAATTGTAATTTTTATTAGGATTGTGTGTTGGAAAGCTAGTGTTTAGTTAAATTTTAGGAGAAAAAATTTTCATTTATTTAAATATCATTATATATGAAAATTACTAAGGTAAATATTTTATAATAGATTCAGTTAGTTAATTATAAATATGTTATATTAGATTAAAATTGGACATTAAATTACATAAAAACACCCTTATTTTATTAATCCAAAAATCTTCATTGGGAGTAATTTTGTAACATCTATTTTAAAACATGTAAAATTATAACATATTAAATTTTATTCATGGAAATTAAGTCCAAAAGAATAGAAAATCAAATTTAAAATTTGAAGAACATAAAGATGATGTGAAATTAGTGTTGACACATATTACAAAATTTTATTTCTAAATAAGGAAAATGTAATTTTGTTTTCCAAATAAAAATGAAAATAAAATAATATATTAAAAAAATTATATTTCAAGAAAGATGAATAAAATTTTAATAAAAAAATCTTTCTATGTTCAATAAAAATATAATAATACATAATACCTTTAGAAATATTCTAAATATATTTTTTCAATACATAAAATGGAATTATATAAATATTCAAAATAAATTTTTTGATTCAAAAGTAAAAACATTAATAGCCTCTAATGAAATTGTATAACTATCTATTAAACCTTATTTAATGTCACCATAATTAATCAAATCCATTTTATGCCTAAAATTTATCTAAAATAGCATCTCAAACCTATAATACAACCTCAATAAAGGTAAAATATTTTATTTCTAGATGTTTGTAAGAGAAATTCAAATTATTATCAAGGGATGATATACTTTATCCTCTTTTAGATAGTATGTGGGTGCGTCCAGTTCCAATAGTCCCAAAAGGTAGTAGCATAAATATTATGACTAATGTAAAAGGAGTGTTGGTATTCTTTAAAGTTGAAAATAAACAGATTTTTCTTATAGATTATAGAATTTTAAATAACATCTTTATAAAATTAAACAATCCACTTCTATTTATAGATTAATACATAAAATATAAACTAAAAGCCACATTTTTTTTCTTTTTAGAAGATTAAACTATTTTCTTTTAAATACACACAATTCATATAGACCTATAAAAAACCACATTTACATGTCCCTTTGATACATTTTATTACAAGGGAATTATATTTGTTCCTTATAATGGTGCTTCCAAATTACCAATGTGTATGATGATTGTGTTCTATGAACTCCTTCAAAATTATATTTAAATATTTATAAATGAATTTAATTTTTATAAAAAAATGATTGAGCCGTATTTGGATTATTTGTCTAAGATATTGAATAATTATTTATAACGTTATGAGTTTTAAACCATGAAAAAATTAATTTTATTTTTAATATGGATATGATCTGAGTTTATAAAAATTTATTTAAGGGAATTTATGCTAACTATTTAAAATGTAATTTTATTGAGTATTTACCAAAACGAAAAACTATTAGACATTCAATCATTCTTATTATATACTAGTTTTTATAATATATTAATTATTAGTTTTAGTTTCATTGCATTAAAAGGAAATATTTTCCATACAAAAAGATTTTCCTTTATTATATGGATTTTCATGATGATTTTTATGATTTAAATAATATTTAAATTAATACCACTATTCTTGAATCTTCTGATAGATCATTGTCATTTAAAACTAAGTGTGATGATTTTGATTTTGTGGTAGATGTTATTTGGGTGATCATAAAGGTAAAATATATACTTTTAGATATTAATACTCTAAAACAACTAATGATCCCCAATTAATAATACCATTAATGAAAAATAACTTTTATCGAATATATTCTTATATTTGATATGTTTAGATTCTATTTTCAAGGAGATAATTTTATTGTTTATACCGATAATTCATCCTTAAGAGACTTATTAAATAATCCTTAATAAAAAATTTTATATATATGTCGATAACACATGATTTCAAAATAGAAATTAAATTTTAATTTAAAAATTATGTTTTATAATACCATCACTTGAGTAGAATAGATAATGATGATGAATTTTAATTTTATAGACTTATAGTTCACAATGAAAATTTTACCTCTTTATATGATAAATAAATATGGTATTCTCTGGTAATAAATTATTAAACTTTTCTTATTTTTTCCTTGTAATTATACAAATAAATATAGGACTGAGAAAAATATATTACTAAAAATTTATTAAATTAAAATAAACAAGAAAAGTCAATCATTACAAGGGGTTTACATGAATGATAGTAAATTACTCCATGCATATTTTCACCCACCATTGGTGAAAAATAATCAAGGGTTATAAAATCTTACATTATGCTCAATTATATGATCTCCCTCTTCAAAAAAGATTATGTGGCTTGATTTTCATCTCTATAGGCTTGTGAAATGGATAAATTAATATTATCGGTGTGATGCAAAGTCAATCTAATAAGGTAATGGTTTCTGGGGAACATTCCTTGTAATTATAATAGATAATAAAATTAAAAATTAAAAAATAATTCTAAATATTTTTTTATTATACTAGTTTATAGATAAAAGGTTTAAATTTATTAATGTGAAAAAAAATTTAATGAATAACTAAATCAAAATTTGACCAGTTTTGAAGATTTAGTTAGTGGTATTGACATTTTCCCAGAAAAACCGTTATAAAATTTCTAGATCTTGGATTATTTATTCCATTATAACTAATGGAAAATAATAAATATTATAAGTATTATGTCTGGTGTTAACACGTTTGTATGATTAAAAATAATTAAATTCCACGATAACATTAAAATATTGTCATTTTTTTTTATTTTCTGAGGATTGATTTATATACCTATTTTCTCCATTTATTGGTCATTTTTACATTTCATTGTTATTTAATTATGTATCTAGGTGGGTTTAAGCTTAATATATTAGGAAATACAACTCTTTAATTGTTTTTAAATTATTGAAATATAATATATTTCATTGATTTTGAGTACCTAAATCCTTGATTAGTTATTTTGTAACTCATCTTTTTAACAAGACACATAGTAATATATTCATAAATTATGAAATCACTTATTGAACATCCATGGATTATCTTGAACAATAAAATAGGTCAATATAATTTTAAAATAGATAAATTAAATGGATTCCTGACAACATTATTAAACTAAATAAGATATATATGTTTAAAAAAAATTGATTAAATCTCCTTGATATTATATAGTACCCTATAATATATAATTGAATATGTATCCTTTTAGGATATTATTTGATAAGTACATTTATTAATAGCTATTTAGCATAGGTTATTTTGGGTTGTTAAAAAATATAACCATGAACTTGAGTCTACTCATATAGAAATTAAATTTATGTTGAAATTGTATAATAATTCACAGTGGAATTATTTCACCATATCATAATTTATATAAAAACACTTGTTCATTCGTTTTAATAGCTTATATAGGAATACAATTAATGAAATATATCTAGTGTTGTTTTTTAACTATTAAATTAAATTATTTCAATGTAAATTGGAATATATATGTGATAGAAATCAAATTGTTTTAGATATCCTTTATTTATATAAATTTAAATCTAAGAAAATTATCTGTATAAAATCTATGAAGTAAATAATAAAAGGTCAAATATTTTTTATGAAGATATCCATAAAAATTATATTATAAACATTACATATAATGAATAATCTAGAAATCTTATTATTTTTTTTTCAAATTCAAGATTATTTTGTAAAATGTTTAATGTTTTGGGTAATTAATTATTTTACACTTGTGCAGAAAACGTTTTTTACGTCACTATTTATTACGTCGGTTATATATAACCGACATAAAAAAATGCGGCGAGTAGCTTTTTAACGTCACTTATTTTAATTACCGACGTTACAAATCACACCTATTTGGTTTTTACGTCGGTTATCCTATAAACGACATAAAAAACCAATGCGCGTGGGGGTTTTTACGTCAGTTATTTGGAAACCGACGTAAAAAACCAGATATCTACGTGTTGTTTTCATCGGTTATCAAATAACAGACGTAAAAAACCAATGCGCGAGGTTTTTTACGTCTATTATTTGGAAACCGATGTAAAAAACCCCCCCATTCTTTGGTTTTTTACGTCGGTTATTTGATAACCGACGTAAAAAACGTGTAGATATCGGGTTTTTTACGTCAGTTTCCAAATAACCGACGTAAAAAACCAAAGCATGGGGGGTTTTTTACATCAGTTATTTCATAACCGACGTAAAAACCAAAGCGCGGAGGCTTTTTTGCGTCAGTTTTAAAATAACTGACATTATAAATTTAAAAAATAGTTTATAACGTCGATTATTATATAACCGGAGTTATAAAACTTTTAAAGAAATTAAAGCCCCGTGGACTGTCATTTACGATTTTTCGATTGACAGTCCGCCGGCTCGTCTCTCTCGCGCGGTAAACCCTAATATTCTCATAGATCGACCTGCGTTAAACTCATTTTGGCTTCATTGTTTATCTTCTTCACTCCTCTCAGATCTATTATATCAACTCGCAACATTCAAGTAATCCTTCCACGAATTTATTTCGTTCGTTTTTTTCACAGATATTCTATAATTATGTTTTGCGATTTTTTTACATTTAATGTATACAAGATGTAGTGGTTTCCAAGTATGCACCTCATTACTATTTTTATAAGATGGTGATGCGATAATCTAAGATACATATGATTCATTGATGGAAGTGATACAATTTCACATGGTGTAGGATGATTTATGGGCGGGGTGAGACCATTACATTAGCATTGGGGTGTGAGAGGAAAACTAGTGGAGAAGTGGTATCCGAGAACCTTAATTTTAATATATATATATATATATATATATAATTTTTTATACGAAAAGTTTTATTTATATGAATTATTTTTTGAGTGATCCATAGTGAGTATATGAAACTATTTTTCCATGTTTAGGTGATGATTTAGATTCCTTTTTTCATAGGGCTTTAGTGTGCTTCCTCAACATTTTCATGAGATGTATTCGGGAGGATCTTACTATGTATACATGTTATGCCAACCATACATAAATATAAACAATTTTTTTGCTTTTTAAAAGAAATTTGTAGTTTTTTATAGATGTTAGTAGCATGGATGTGTTGTGGTGTAGCTTTCATAAGTATATAGAGTTTATTGTTTCTTCCTAGTTTTACTTTTAGTACTAATAATCTTCTTTTTGGTTTATATACAACAATACATGTATGAATTCATGAATAATTATCTAAATTTATTCATTTCGAACTGAGGAGGGTTACTTTTGGTGGGATCATATCCTAAATGATATGGTATGAATTCATTCTATCATAACCATAAATAAAATATAGTTGTATTTTATTTATCATATACATCAACTTATACTCTTCTTTTTCATCACAAACCCTTTGAGAATAAAAAACCAAACTAAGGGATTTGGTATCCACATTGCCTTTTGTTATAGAATATGGGACATCAAAATCAAATGATTGAACATATTCCTCCCAAAAACACATCCATTGATTTTTATAATTGTGTGAAAATATTTACCAAATGGATTTAGGGTCTATAGAAACCATTAATAACATGTTAAATAGGTATTTTATCTTATATATTAAAACATCAAAACCACAATCAATATTAAAATATGTAGGCGTCATGGTTTTCACTGATTCAATGAAATTTAAAACTATTATATCTAACTATATTTTGTTTTAAAAATAATATTCAAGAATATTTTTTTTTAAAACCTATAGATTTGTTTTATATTTTAAATAGTTTTACATTAAAATTATGATTTTTTTCATATAAACATATATTTCACTTCTCTTGAAAATATATATTTTTTGTGGATATTAGTTATAGGTAATAATGAGTTGAAGATGGACTACGACACATCGAATGAGAAATGAATTTGAGGAAGGTGTTGATCCCTTTTTGGAATTTTCAAAATGAAATTTTCCATGTAGTGACATTTTTTTCTGTCCATGCCTGAAATGTTTGAATATGAAGAAGATGAAAAGTAGAGAGATAAAAGATCATCTGATTTGTCATGGTTTTAATCCGAGTTACAACACTTGGATTTGGCATGGTGAAACTGGACGGAATGTCACTGATGATGATGATTCACAAGATGGAAACTCCGATGGAATTGAAGAAATTATTCGCGATATTGTAGCAGAAAAAATTGAGATAGAACCAACAGTTGCGCATCTATATGGTGATGCTGAAAAAAAAATATATCCAGGTTGTACATATTTTACGGTTTTGTCGGCGGTGTTAAGATTGATTAACCTGAAGGCGAAGCATGGATGGAGTGACAGAAGTTTTACAAAGATGCTACAATTGATGAAAGGAATTCTTCCAAAAGATAACCATCTTCTAGATTCACATTACAAAGTCAAGAAAATATTATGCCCGATGGGATTGGGATACAAGAAAATACATGCATGTCCGAATGACTGCATTATATATAGGAAGGAATATGAATTTCTGTCAGAGTTTCCTAAATGTGGGACATCACAGTATAAGGTGAAAGAAAAATCACCGGCTGATGTAGAGATTACAAAGCTCCCTTCAAAGGTATTTTGGAATCTTCTTATAATTAATCGTTTCAAATGTTTATTTGCTAATTCACATGATGCAAAAAGGTTAATATGGCATGCTGAAGAGCGGGTATGTAATGGGAAAATACGTCATCCAGCTGATTGTCCACAATGGAAGAAAATTGATGCGTAGTATTATATATTTGGAAATGAAATTAGAAATCTCAGACTAGGGTTGTGCACAGATGGAATGAATCCATACCGAACACTCAGTATCACACATAGTTCATGGCCTGTTTTATTGGTAATTTACAACCTCTCTCCAGAAGTTTTTATGAAGCACAAATATGTCATGTTGAGTACAATGATCTCTGGTCCAAAGCAACCGAGTAATGATATTGATGTTGACTTGTCACCGTTGATTGATGATTTGAAACTATTATGGGGTGATGGTATTAGGGTGTATGATTCATATAAAATGGAATATTTTCAACTGCATGCAGTGCTTCTGTTCAATATAAATAACTTCCCAGCATATGGAAATTTGTCTGGATACAGTGTTAAAGGGTATAAATCATGTCTAATTTGTGAACAACAGACGTCATATTGTCAATTGCATCATGGGAGGAAAACAGTGTACATGGGTCATCGAAAGTTTTTTCCTATGGAACACCCTTATAGAAGACTAAAAAAGGCATTCAATGGCTCACAAGAATTTGATACTGCTCCAAAACTGTTATCCCTTGATCTGTATTTTGAGAGGGTGAAAAACCTTGACGTGACATTGGGAAAGACACAGAAATTTGGTAATGATAGACATATTTGGAAGAAACGATCAATTTTTTTTGAGCTACCATATTAGATGTATCATGAAGTTAAACATAATATTTATGTCATTAATGTGGAGTAGAATAAATGTGATTCTTTTATTAGAACTTTGTTAGATATTAAAGGAAAGACTAAAGATGGGTTGAATGAAAGATTAGACTTACTATCAATGGGAATATGTTTGGAGATAGCTCCCACTCCTAAAGGAAGACGAACATTTCTTCCCCCGGCTTGTCATACATTATCAAAGAAGGAGAAAGTTAGCTTCTGTCAATTTCTTCATGATACCAAAGTGCCTCAAGGTTATTCTTCTAATGTAAAAAATTTTGTCTCATTGAAGGACTTGAAGTTGATAGGTATGAAATTACATGATTGTCACGTCATGATGCAACAAATTCTACCAGTTGCATTGCGTGGAATATTGCCCATTCGTGTCATAATGACTATAATGAAGTTGTGTTATTTTTTAAATTCAATTTGTAACAAGGAGATTGATGTGAATGCTTTGAACATTTTAGAAAATGATGCAATTTTTATACTTTGTCAATTGGAAATGTATTTTCATCCAACTTTTTTTGATATAATGGTGCATTTAATGATTCATCTGGTTTGAGAAATAATGCTTTGTGGACCTGTATATCTTCGTTGGATGTATCCTTTTGAAAGGTATATGAAAATATTAAAGGGGTATGTTAAAAATCTATATCGACCTGAAGCCTCCATTATTGAAAAGTATATTTCTGAGGAGGTAGCAGAGTTTTGTACGAGCTACATGGCTGCGGCGCAACACATAGGTTTTCCTCCATCTCGCCATGAACGAGTTAATAATGAGGGAAAGGGGATTCAAGGCTTGAAAGTCAAATCATTGTCAGTTAAACAGATGAATAAGTTAGAATCATACATCTTGAATAACATAGATGATTCTCAACCATATATCACATTGCATATTAATGAGTTGAAACAATATCATCCAAAGAAGAAAGAAATTTGTATTTTGAATGAGCACAACAAAACTTTTTTGTGATGGATTAAAAAGACTTTTCTTGGTAGATCAAATGTATCAGAGACATTAAAATGGATAGTAGGTGGTCCATGTTTAAATGTGATAACATTGTCCGGTTACGACATTAATGGTTATACATTTCATACAAAAGCTCACGACAACAGAAGTGCTATTCAGAATAGTGGTGTATTGGTGTTTGCAGAAGCAATGCAATTTTCGAGTGCTAAGGACAAAAACCCAATTTCTGCATCAAGTGCATATTATGGAGTGACTGAATACATATGGGAGGTTGATTACTTTAAAATTAATGTTCCTGTTTTTAACTGTAAATGGTTTAATGGTAACAACAGTGTCAGACATGATGAATTTGGAATGACACTTGTTAATCTGAATAGATTGGAAGACACAGCTGATTCTTTTATAATGGCAACTCATGCAAAACAAATTTTTCTATATAGTAGATCAATCAGATATGCAGTGGGTTGTTGTTTTATAAGGGAAAAAACAATATGTTTGTGAGGATGAACTTAATGAATATGCTGATTTATGTGAGATCCCTACTTCCATGGAAATATTAACAGAACATAATGATGATCATGTTGAAGACATAGTTTGTGCCATAAGGAACGATCACGACGAAGGAATTTGGGAAAACAATCCATTTGTACATTCCTAAAATTACAGGTAACATATGTTTATTTCTTGTTTACATTTATTTTTTCCATAAATGTTAGATATTGTAAGTTTTTTATTTATTAAAACATGTTTCAAAATAAAATAAGTATATGTTTTTGTTTGTTTTATGTTTTTTTAGTTTACTATATCATGTTTATAACCATTACATGAATTTTAAAATTCTGATTTATGTTCACTGACAATTACTTTACCATGTTTACAATGTTTACCAGGTTTACCATTTTTACCATTTTTTACCATCTTGACCATCTTGACCATATTTTCCATCTTTACCATTGTTTAACATGCTTACCATATTACCAATGTTTACTATTATGTAACTTAGTACACTTTTCTATTTTTTGATTACAGTAGTATTAAAATATATGAATTTGTATATTTGTGAACTGACGTTTGTTTTTTTGATTTGAAGGATAATGACAGATCATTCAGATGATCAACCACATGATTCTGGAGAGGAGTATATTTCTGGTAATACCTCTCGAGATGAACATTCACATGCTCCTATTACGACAAAGAGTTCAAAGGTTGGTAAACGTGGGTGTACACGTTTACCAAAATTATCACTTGCCCGTACGCAGGATCAGAGGATAGTCATTGAGTTTGATGATGATGATATTCCTAGAGGTCCGAATGCCAAAGATTTTAAGAGTTTTGTTGCAACTCAGGTTAAGACCAAAGTAAGTATTCTGTATGATGATTGGAGAGGTGTGGATAAATCGATTATCTCTCAGTTTTGGGAGACGATTTTGGTAAGATCTTTTTTCATTGTTTGACCATTTTTTAATGTTTCTAGTATATATAATATGTTTAACCTCTTCTTTATCAAATGACATTTGATATTCCTGACACTGGAGGAGTCAGGAAGAAATGCTTATCGTTGGCTGCTAGGAGATGGAGGGATTTCAAATCAACCCTCTCATCTAGTTTCATTTATCGTCATAGGAGTCATGACAATCCATGTCGTATATATCCTTTTATAGATGAAGACACATGGAGACAGTTTTTTGAAAGTAGAAAAAAAGAGTCATTTCTGTTAAGGGCAATGTAATCTTTTATAAACATTCTTATATAAATGATTTTATTAATGTTTTGTTAGTGATTTCTTATTCTTAAATAACAACAAACAAGGAAAGCTCATCAGGAGATCCAATCTAAAAATGTATACCCTCATAGTTTATCTCTGGGAGGGTATGCATTATTGGAAGAAAAAATGATGGTGGAAAAATTTCAACAACTAAGAGCTAAGTCTTCAAGCTCTGGAGAGGTGACCCCTCCATCCCCTCTATCTATACATGAAAACTGGAAGAGAGCTCGGATGGGAAAAAAGGGGTAATATCTTTCGGACGAATCGATAATCGCAGATAAGAGGATTGTAATATATCTATTTAATTTATTTAAGTTAAATTTTTTCTTTATATAAGTTTCAATCATTATAGAAATGTTCAATTAATGAATACAGGACTCTGTTGAGGATCAGAGTACAGAGGGGACACTTACAGATACTGGGAGGGAAGATATTTTATTTGCAGCATTGGTAAGGCCCGAACATCCTGGTCGTGTAAGAGGATATCTGGCAGGTGTATCGGTAAGAAAAGTGTTTCCACGTTCTTCAACTTCTAACATTGAGGGGGTTTATAAAAAAAATAGAATCCTTGGAGGCTGAAGTTCAAAATATTAATGTGACGATGGAGGACAAGATTAGAGAGTCGGTGCAGTCTATGTTTGCAGAAATGCAAAGACAATTTCAGACTGCAGCTCCCACTCCTCCACCTCCCTTGCAGACCCCATTATTTATCCTCCACCTCTGCCAATAGCTCCCAATCCCCCACCTCAGCCTGCGGACCACATTGTTTATCCTACGCCTCTGTCGCAGCTTCCTACATATTGCGAGTTGTATGTTAATGATTATCAACATCATATAGTAGAATACGGGTTGGTATATTGTATAGGAGATACAGTTCATCATCAACAATTAGAGGTATAGAATCATAGGGTCACTGTACAGGATATTATAGATAGATCAGCTAGGGTACCAATACCTATAGATGAGGTGGCGACAGTTGGACCGAGTATCAGCGATTTTTTAGTTTGGCCATCCATACTTCTTTGACTCATTACCATAGAGGTATAAATGTTATATCTTTTATTTTCTTTTTTTATTAAAGTAATTTTATCATTTGAAAACTACTATATTTTTCAAATTTTTTTCATAGGAATACTTCAAAGGTAAAGAAATACTATATAGACAACAACAAAGACAACATGCTATGACATCAGATACAGATTCCAGTGGTCTTGACAGATTGTCAAAATATCCACATTTGTTGTTGGGTTTTTTTGAGTTTCCAATGGAATATCATGTTTGTGGACATGAAATAAGTGTGGGGATTACAAAAATGATATCATGGAGCTTGTTACTGGAGATAAGTTGGGCATCAACGTGGTGCAAATTTTTTCCATGTATGTCTTAACACCTTTACCCTACGTTATATTTATTAAAAATGTATACTTATGTATGTTTTGTATTAGGTATCTTTATAAAATTTGTGACAGGAATGAGCTGACAGAAGTATATAGATTCATGGACCCGCAATTGATTTCCCCTGAAGCATGTGCATTGAATAAGGAACAAAGAATGGTTTATATTGCTGAAAGATTTGAAAAGAATATAATCACACAATGTTGGATGATGCCTTTTTGTGAGAGGTATGAAACACATTTCTCTCAAAGAGTTAATTATCTTTTAACTTAAAAACCCACTAACATTAAATTTCCTTTTATGAGTGATCATTGGATGTTAGGGATTTTTTTCCCATGGGAGAAAGCTCTTTATTGGATATTCTCTGTTCATGGTGATGTGTGGGGAAGTTTTCAGAATATATTGGAAAAGTAAGTTTCAATTTCTCAATAGTTTTATATATTATAATGAATTTTAAATTTACCCCATTCGTATTATTTTCTAACAGTGCATGGGCCTACTTTCGAAAAAACACAATTTAAAGAAATGAAAATATCAAATATGTAAATGCGAAGGTAAATTTCCATTTATAATTTGTACTTTTTGATTTATTACATAAAAATAATATATTGAATTTACACTCATTCAAACAGAATTGTCATGAACAACAAGGCATCATCGAATACGGATATTATATGTTAAGATTTATGTATGAAATAATAACAACTGGGACAGTTGTGAATTTTGACCTGGTGCGATTTCCTCTTAAACTATTCCATAATATTTGAATTTGATTTATTCATTATACACGTTAACTATCTTCATTTTCATTTGTAGCATTTTGATGACCCTCAACCCTATACTACTGAAGACATCAAACACGTACAAGTGGAGTGGTCAAATTATTTTACAGGTTTGATTGAATTTTAGTTGTTTGTAATGTAAAATGTAATTTTGAATATTTTCATTTTAATTGTGTATTTGGTAGTTGTTTAGGTTGGATTTAGTTTTCTTTGAAGTTGACAGTGTATGTTTTGAATTTTATATAAGTGAATGTTTAATTTTGCTCTACTTCTTGTTTTGGTCTACTTTTGAAGGTTTTTCTAGTATGGATTTGGGTCTGTGGGGGAGGGGTTCGAAGGGGGTGGGGGTGTATTCAGTGGGGTTGGGGGTGTCCAGCGGTCTGGGAGGGCTGTCCGGTGGGGTGGGGGACAGTCCTGGGGGGTGGCAGGGTTGTCCAAGGGTGTGGGAAGGTGGTCCAGGGCTGTGGGAGTGTTGTCCAGGTGTGGGGGGGGCGGGGGGGGGGGGGGGGGGGTTGTCCAGGGTTGTATGGGGCTGTCCAGGGGTGTGGTGGGGGCTGTCAAGTGGGGTGAGGGGGTGAGGGGGTGATGTTCAGGCAGGTGGGGGGTTGTCGAGAGGTGTTTGAGGGTGTCCGGGGGTCGGGGGTAGTCCAGGAGTGTGGTGGGGGCTCCAATGGGGTGTGAGAGGGTTGTCCAAGGGGTATACATGAGGGTGGGAGCTCCAATGGGGTGGGGGAGGGCTGTCCAGGGGGTATACATGAGGGTGAGGGCTCCAACGGGGTGGGGGAGGGCTGCCCATGGGGTATAAATGAGGGTGGGGGCTGTCTAGAAGGTATGTTTTATATGTTATCAATGTACATGCTTAATTTTGATCTAATTCTATTTTTGTGGTACAATTTCTTGATTTGTTTTCTGGTTGATTCTGGTGGAGAGAAGATGACTGCATTCTGTTTTAAAAAAAATGGTTTTATCACGTCGGTTATTTAATAACCGATGTGATAAAAGGCCTGGAGAATGGTTTATCATGTCGGTTATTTAATAACCGATGTGATAAAAGGCCTGGAGAATGGTTTATCACGTCGGTTATTCAATAAACGACGAGATAAAAGGCATGGAGAATGGTTTATCACGTCGGTTATTTAATAACTGACGTGATAAAAGGCCTGGATAATGGTTTAACACGTCGGTTATTGAATAACCGATGTGATAAAAGGCGTGGACAATGGTTTATCACGTCGGTTATTCAATAACCGACGTGATAAACCGCCTCTCGGTAGTTTATCACGGCGGTTATATAATAACCGACATGATAAACCCCCCTCCCCCCGGTTTTTCACGTCGGTTTTCTAAGAACCAACGTGATAAACCACGCTCACCCCAGTTTTTCACGTCGGTTCTGTATGAACCGACGTGATAAACTCCCCTCACCCCAGTTTATCACGTCAGTTCCTATAGAACCGACGTGATAAACCCCCCTCACCCCGGTTTATCACGTCGGGTCTATATGAACCGACGTGATAAACCCCCCTCACCCCTGTTTATCACATGGGTTGTTTAATAATCGACGTGATAAACTATTTTCCAGGCCTTTTATCACATCAGTTGTTAAATAACCGACGTTATAAACCCTTCCCATTTTCATTATCACGTCGGTTCAAAAATAACCGACGTGATAAACATCGCGATTTTATGTTTTTGACGTCGGTTTTTAAATAACCGACATCAAAACCCTTATTTATAACGTTGCACGTATTAACGTCGGCTAGAAACTGATGTAAAAAATGAAAAATAACCGACGTAAAAAACGTTTTCTGCACTAGTGTTAATATGAATATTTAATAATATTATTATTATTTTTAAACATGATATTATTTATTATATTATGTAATATTTGGATTTTCTATTCTTTCTGACAAAATTTGTTTTATGTCTTGATTAATTTTATGTTTTGTAAAGTTAATATTTTATATTTATTTAAAAAATCTCTAAACAACACATGTTTTGAGTGAATTGAGTTTTTTTATCTGTGTTAGTGAATCATATATTTGATTCCATTCTATGGTGGTGTGCGTTAGGAAAATTTTTAAATTATATAGCAAAATATATCCCCCCACATTAAAATTATTTAGAGGCTCCATTATACAAAAAGTCATAACTTCACCTAATTTAAAAATTCCACTTTACCTATGTTAAAAAAACTAACCAATAATTACTCAAAATTTGTAAAAATTTCCATAATGAGAACATAATCTTTAGAAATCCTTATTTACAAACAAAATATATGTTATTTTCTTTATAAGGGAAATAATACACATAAAATTTCTTTTCTATAACCCCTTATTTTTTTAACTCTATTTATTCATTTATAACTATGTATTCAAAACACTAAAACCTATTACATATTAAATTATTTATTTGAATTTATTTTTATATTATTATAAGAGAGAAACATTTGATTCCACCAACTGTGCATGTTAGTCATCTACAAAAGAGTAAGCAGATAACATTCAATTTTATTCTTGTAATGATATAGTTCCCTATTTCTATCATTGAAATAAAAAGGTTTCTTGGTATCAAATGGAAACATTTAGACTTAAAACACACTATAAAAAATTCATAATAATAAGATATCCAATAATTTTTCAAGGGTGTTTCTTTTTAATCACTATTTTAATTAATATTTCATATTTCAAATTATAAAACTAATTATTTTTACTTAATATTGATTTGATTGTTGATATATATTTGAGTATGATTTATTATTTTTTAATTTTTATAATTTTTATTAATTTTATATGTGTTAAATGATGTGATATTTATTTGTTTATATTCATTTTTTACATCTTTTTTTCAAGAGGTGTTTATTTAGTTTTGTTTTTATGATTTTTTTAGAAACTATAATTTCATAGTTTTGAGTAATAGTGTATTTTAAATTTTTTAATAGTAAATTGTGTAATTGGTTATCAATATATTAGAACATTTAACTTTTTTAAAAATAAATATTACATTATTATAACCTGGGATAAATAATTTGAGTGAAAAAATTCTATTATAAACAATTTGTACCACTAAATTTTCATGGTGTTTTTAGAGTAGTTGAAATATAAGTTCTTGATTACATTAGTGATTTATAATAAATTCAAATCGTGTAATTTTTGTAAATAAATGTCCTCTAAAAAGTAAATTAATCTTCTATAATAAGGTAGTGGAATGAAATAATCGCTAACTAGTGTAAAACATCAAGTATTGAGGAAACCAAAAATAGAGTGAAACTACATTAAGGATCACCTTAACTAGGTGAAAGGTGATTTATATCACAAAAAAGAATCTAGGTATCACATATAATTTTAACTCCAATTTCACATTACAATTCAACCAATATTAGTGAAAATTCAGATAATTATTAATCTAAATTATAATTTTTTATTTTTTTAATGAGATATTATTGATTAATCTTTATAAAAAATATAATATTATGAATTTTTAATAATAATTTAAAATATATTTTACAGAATTATAAATTCAAAAAAAAAGGTAACATTTCAACTAATTGTTTTACATTTCCCATGTTAGATAAACTTAAGGTATGATTTTACGTAATTTTTTTTTAAATTTTGATTAATTTAATCTTTTGTTTTAAATTATTTTTAAATTATGTTATAGTTGAAGTTCTCATAAACTAAAATCATTGATATAGTGCTAAATACAATATAATTTTCACTCCAGCTTTGAAATACACCACTGACATCAAGCTTTTTTACACATATTGTTACATTTAAATTGTGAGGGAATTTTTGGGTTTAGTGTTTTAGAGAAATAATAAAACGATTTTACTTTTTTGATCCATATTATTTGAATAAAATAAAAAAATTTACAATTATATGAGAAAATATTTAATCCATAAAATTTATTCAAAATCTCCTATAAATACTCCATAATAGTTACTCTTCTAGAAACATCTTATGTATTTTTTTTATCACATGGGTAAATGGAAACATAAGAATGGGGTGATCATAAAATCTCATTAAGGGTAAAAATGAGAAGTAAAAATTACATGTCATAAGTGATCATACAAGGAGAATATGATTATAATCAAGATAGAAAATTAAATTCATTCCTAGTAATTCATAGATAACCCACCACTTTATAATTGAATATTACTTCCTGAGAATGTTTCATATCCTAGAGGCAAGACATACTTATGAATTTTACCACATTTATATGAATAGAAATAAAATCATAGTATATCATGTTTTATAAATTTTTTCCCATATTGGATCAATATTCAGTATCATTTTTCTCTTTGAGGATCATGTTTCACTCACCTATTCTTCATATCTGATCAAACATCCCAATCAAATTCCCATTTTGGATAGGGAATCTCTATCCATTTCCTCATTATCTCAAAACATGTAAATATTTACCAAAATCATTATTATCCCATAAAAGTACCACACATTACAAAAATATTATAGATATATATGTGTGTGTGTGTTTTGAAAAAAACATCCAAAAATCACAACATTAATACCCTAAAATAAGAATGGGTTTCATATATCTTTTAAATGGAATTAATTCAATTTTTTTATCATTAATATCACATGAAAAAATGGGTTTCATTGAAGATATCGTAAATAATATATGAATGTAAAATGAAATTAAAATCTTTTCTAATAGATTCACACAACGAAATAATTACATGATAAACCCATGGAATATAAACAGGTATCCAGTGATTTTTATTAACTTTATAAGTGCACACCATTCAATACGAATAATTAATTATCACAACCTTTCCTCTGGGCCCATGCCGTGACTACCCCAAGCTCGTCTTCCATAGGCCAGGGGCTGGTGACTAGAACCAAAGGCATAATCCCGATAAAAAAGGTCGACATTTCCTTTAATTGGTAATCAAAAACAATAGAGTACACAAATGGAAGTAAACACTATTTAAAAATGTATACAAAAGAAAGTGCTGAAAGAAAAGGGGCTGAAAATACAAGCCCAACAGCAAAGTACAAACAACTGTAAAACCAGTACAACTACAGAAAGGTAAAACAGCAACTATTGAGTCTTCCTCCAAGAATCCCACCTGAATGGTGGGTACAGATGGCATCCTCAAAACCCTAGGTCCGTCCATCTGCTCTGTGTACGTCTCGCCATGTGGTCCACCTCCGAGTGCCTTCCAACTCTACAACTCTCTAACTCGATCAATGTTTTCCATCATCTGCAACCAACACAAAGAAAGTGCAGGCATAGCCTGTGCAGGGGTGAGTATAACGATACTCAGTAGTGACCCGAAGACCCTTGAAGGTCTCCAAGAATCCACGAAGGATAAACCAAAGAATAAAGATACAATCACGATGTATTAATAAACCATACATAGGTATATGACCATACATATACATAAGTTATCAATCACAGTTCATCTCTAACACTCGTGCCCAAGCACAACCCAGTCCACATTGTATGAAAAGTCAATCACCTCGAAGATAAATGATTGAAAGTCAAGAATCATCTTACACAAGTATACTTCTTTCGTAGAGTGATAGAGATGATCAAATGTAGTCACTGATTCATCTAAGCTTTCAAAACCACACAGGATACAGGACCAGCTAAGCTGTCAGACCCACACAAGATATAGGACTAGTTATTCTGTCAGGACCACACAGGATACAGAAATAGAAGTCAGAACTGTCGGACCCACGGAGGCACTCGGTTCAGTATTCATCATTTTCAAACCCCCGGAGGATTCTGGTACAGTAGTCATCGCTGTCGAACCCACTGAGGATTCTGGTACAGTTGTCGTCACAGTCGAAGCCAGCCATAGGGTTCCCGCACACAGCACGCTCGATTCTAAGAGGGTCCACTCCTTGAGCCAAGTGTTGATATATCAACTATGATGAAGTCTTGAGTTGATGTATCCCAAAGTTCCATATCATCAAAAGGAATTCTATGCGACAGACAAAACGTCAATCGAACGCCCAGTCTTAGAGTTATTGGTGTTTCCGTTCCAGGGGCCTGGTTGGATTTTATGCCCGATCAAACCTGTCCGTTTTCCAAATTTGTCTAAAACTCACATAGAATATTCCAAAAGTACTACCTCGTCGCGACGTTCCTAGTGTTGTAGATAATGCGTCGATCGGACGCGCGGTCTAGGAGATATTTGTATTTAAGCAAAGTCGGGCCCGAACCGTCACACCCAGTGGGCTGGCGGGTCGGCCCGACCATACTCAGCAGGTCCGACCCGGCTAGGCAGGTCCGACCCGGCTATGGGGGTCAGCCGGCCCAAGCTCGGCGTGTCAGACCAGGCAGGGGGGTCAGCCCGGCCTGTTGCGGCGCGACCCACCTGTGGACCCGGCCAGGGTTGCGGGTCGGTCAAGTTCACCCAGAGGCACCAGGCGGTGCTGCCTCCTCCTGTACCCAGCTGTCCATAGTCAGTCGTTTAGGCCCGGTGCAAGCAGCACGCACAGCGGGCCACAGTTCTTCCCACATAGCGCCTGCGGGTCCGCGATTCTCCACCTCGGCCAGCCGGTTCCCCCTGTCGAGCATCCCACGGATGCGGAACGCAGTCTCCACTGCGCGGCGCCTGCGGGCTCTGCGATATTTCCACCCAGCCGGCAAGCGGCCGATAGGTTCTTCCATCCGGGAAGACATGTGGCTAGCCAGTTCTTCTAGTCGAGTGGCTGGCGGATGTGGGCCGCAGTCTCCCTCCATGCGGCGCCTTCGTGCGCAGCGGCTCCTGCACGCAGACCATCTAGATCGGACGGCTGGTTGTCCATGGTCTGGGAATCCCGAGTGGCCGCCTGTCTCCCTCCATATGGTCGGCGCGTGTCCACCGCTGCCGCTGCTGTCTCCAGTCGCCGATGCTGCCGCCTCCTTCATCCCATCGTTCTTATCTTGCAGGGTGCGACAGCATTGTGCCCTTTCGGCTTTGTCTCCGACGTCAATAAAAAATAACCAATAGAAGGGATTTGGGTCATGTTGGTTTAGCCCGTGCCCTCCACATTAGGTGATATAAATTATCCATTGACAAACCAAAGCATGAATCAAAGAATGAGAGTATAATTTTATTCATTTTGAAATAATAAAATCCCCATACCTCGTATTTGTCATTTTACATTGACGTGTCGCGGAAGATGGTCATCGCGGAAGACGGATTTCATTCCATCAACGTCGGAGGGATTAGAGCTCGGGGAAGTCGAGTCAAGATGAAACACTTGGTGTACTTTGTGGGTGGCGGTACATCCCTTCCATGCTCCAGTTGAAGAAAATAGAAGAGAATTCTATCGTTTTTCATTGGAGAGAAAGGGCGTTCTTCGTGTCCTTCACATTCCTCGTTGGTTGAATGATTCTCCTCCTCTCCTTAGTTCTACCAACCAAGCTTATGCCAACAAAAATAAAAATAAAATAATAGCCTTCATATACATTAATTATGCCCTGCATTTCAAAAGAATTCCAAAGAATTCATAACACCATAAATTAATTAATTAAGGCATTAATTAATCCTTGTGTTGGCACCATTATGAGGGAATGTGGAAAGGGTCCAACATAATGTGGGAGTTCTAGAGTTAAAAGGGGGATTTAAGGGGAGTTGAGGGTTTTGAGCTCATGTGGGCCCCACAACAAAATATCCTCCCATGGGAGCTTATGTGGGGGTGGTCCCCACCTCCAACTTCCCCATGGTGGATAAACCCACCACTTAAATAAAATAATGTCACACATAATTTTTATCTAATTTATTAAGAATCTCCAAAAATTAACTTCCACTCCTGATAAAATGAAACTGCGGTAAAGGTCTCCTTAAGTGAATACTGGCAATGTGAGTTCATCAGTGTCCTTAAATTTCAATTTCGACCCCCGGTTCAAAAGATATAAAAAACCGCACGTACGTTTACTGAACGTACTTGAACAAAACATTTAAAATTGATTCAGGGCACACCGGGCCTCAGAATCAAGCACCGTCATAAACTGTGGTCTCGTAAAATTCCCATGTATTTATGAATAAAAATTCCATAGGATTTCCAAGTCTCTACATTTTCCCCACCTTAGGGATTTACATCCCTATAAGTTACATCACACACTAAGGAAACAAATGGGGGTACTCAGCATGCATCTGAGCCTCCTACTCCCATGTGCTCTCCTGGAGGTTCTAAAGCTTCCAATGAATGTGCACTATAGGAATCGACCGTCCACATAGGACCCAATCTTATCGATCCTCAGTCTCCTCTAGAACATCCATGAATGTATCCCAGTCATCGATGCCCACCTCACCATGGCCGATGATGTGGGCCGGGTCGTGCACGTATCACCTCACATGAGATACATGGAAGACATCGTGCACCCGGTGCAACTGAGGGGGAAGAGCCAAGCGATAAGCCACCTTGCCTACCCTGCTGAGGACTTGAAAAGGTTCAATGAATCGTGGAGATAACTTGCACCCTCGGAAAAATCTCTATAGACCTCGTCGAGCTAAGACTCGTGGAATGATGTGGTCACCATCCTCGAACTCCAATGGTCTCTGTATCCTATCAGCATATAACTTCTATCTGCTCTGTGCAGACTTCATCTTCTCCTGGATGATCTGCACATTCTCCGTCGTAGCCTACACCATCTCTTGTCCCACAAGTACTGAATACCCTGGGCTAGTCCAGCACCGAGGTGATCTACAAGGTCATCCATACAGTGCCTCGTATGGTGCCATCCTAATGGTTGAGTGGTAGCTGTTGTTAAACACTTACTCTATCAAGGGAATGTGAACCTCCAGCCATGACCAAAGTCGAGGATGCATACCCAGAGCATGTCCTCTAGAGTCTGAATGGTCCTCTCAGTCTGGGAAACTGTCCGAGGATGGAAGGTGGCTTCCCAAAATCCTCTTACAACCCCTTCCATAGCCGGGCAGTGAAACGAGAATCCTGATCAGAGATGATCGTCGATGCAACCCCATGAAGCCATACAATCTCCTGTAGGTAGAGGCCTCTCAATCTCTCTACCGAGACCTGCTCTATTATCGGTATGAAGTGGTCCGACATGGTGAGTCGGTTGAAAATCACCCAGATAGAGTTGTGTCCTCTGGATTTAAGTGGAATTCCCATCACGAAATCCATGGATATCCCATCCCACTTACACTCTAGGACCTCTAAGGGCTGAACCAAGCCTGTTGGAACATGGTGATCCGCCTTCACTTGCTAACAAGTGAGGCATCACGAGACAAACTCAACTACCACCTTCTTCATACCTTCCCACCAGTGCTATCGTATGAGGTACTTAAACATCTTCTCCACTCCTAGATGTACCGTAAGAGGGGAAGTGTGGAACTCCCTCAACACCTCATCCTGTAGTGAAACTGGTACCATGGTACGTCCTCTAATTAGGATGACGTGCTCCCCACCTTCAAAAAACCCATATGGTGCCTGCCCTAAGGATATCTGAACACGTCACATCTCATAGTCAACGTCCCCACGCTATGCCTACCTGAATCGCTGAAGAAATGGAGGAGTGACTGTGAGAGACTTCAGAAAGGTTGCTTCATCTCTATCCACAAAGGAAATCTGCAACGTGGACAGGTTCTCTGTCACCTCTCCTAGTAGCTGAATGCCTGATCTCTTACTGAGAGAATCTACTACAATGTTCTCCTTCCCAAAAGTATAGACTATCTCGAAGTCATAGTCCAGGAGGAACTCGACACATCGTCGCTATCTCAGGTTCTGGTCCATCTGCGAGAAGAAATACCTGAGACTCTGGTGGTCAGAGTAGACTGTAAAATGATCGCCCATCAGATAGTGTTTCCACATATTCAAGGCGACGACCACTACTGCTAACTCTAGGTCATGGGTAGAGTAGTTTTTCTCACGCGCTCTCAACTATCATGAACCATACGCGATCACATCTCGCTCTTGCATCTGGACACACCCGAGTCTGGTCCCTAATGCATCGTAGTAAAATGCGTACCCTACGCCCTCCTCTAGTAGCCTCAAGATGGGCGCACTGGTCAGCCTCTACCTCAGCTCCTGAAAGCTCTGCTGGAATCTATCTGACCACACAAAGGGTTTCCCCTTCTTCCTCAAGGCTGAAAGTGGTGCTGCAACTCTAGAGAAGTCTGGCACAAATCTTCGATAGTACCCAGCCAGTCCCAGGAAACTCCACACCTCTGTCACACTCCTGGGTGGATCCCAAGAAAGTGCTGCCTTGATCTTCGCTAATTACACTATAACTTCAGCCTCTAAGATGACGTGTTCCAGAAAGTGAACCTCTTAAATCCAAAACTATCACTTCAAGATTTTACCATATAGCTGTTGCTCTCAAAGTGTATCCAATACTACCCGTAAATGGAAGGTGTTCTGCTCCTCAGTATTCGAGTAAATCAGTATGTCATCGATGAAGACTCTGACAAAGAGATTGAGGTAAGGCTGGAAGATCCTATTCATGAGACTCATGAACACTGCTGGAGTGTTGGTTACGTTGAAGGGAATAACCAAGAAGTCATAGGGGCTATACTGACACATGAAAGTCGTCTTCTGCACATCCTCATCTCAAACTCTGAGCCGGTGATTGCCTGACTTTAGTTCTATCTTCAAGAAGCATTGGGCTCTCTTGAGTTGATCAAATAGGTCATCAATCCATGGGATTGAGTACATGTTCTTCACGGTCACCTGATTTAGGCGACGGTAGTCGACACACAATCACAAGCACCAATCCACCATCTTGGTGAACAAAATCGGAGATGCCCAGGGTGAAACACTGGGTAAGATAAATCCCTTCCCCTACAATTCCTCCAACTGTACCAATATCTCATGAAGCATGGAAGGAGCCATCTGATATGCTGGAGTAGTTATTGGTGTTGTCCCGGGGTACATTTCAATGTAGAAGTCTACCTCTCTGTGAGGAGGTAGTCCTGGAACGTCGTCAGGGAAAACATCTGCGTATTGATCAACCACAACAGGAAAACATGGACTCTGCACATCAACTGCTCCAAGGATGAGACTAGCCAACTGATTTGTGATTGGTTGTCCCCTCTTTTGTGTAATTCCATCCTGCGCTGCAAAGGATCCCTTCTCACCGGTGAAGGTGAACCTAGTCCCATCCGTGCGGATAAACCACACTTTGTTCCAAATATAGTCAATATGAGAATGAACTATGGATAACCAGTCCATACCCAAGATGACGTCGTAAGGCCTCGACACCGCTATGAGGAGATCCTATACAAGTCTCTTGCCTCCTAGATTATTCTCACACATCTAGAACCAGTGCATAATTGTCGATTCTACTCTTGTAGGAGTCTCTAGACTTAAGGATCGAGCCAACGGCTCCGTCCGAATCTCCGAGATCTGGACGAGGGTAGTGGTAATAAAAGAATGAATAACACCTGTGTCTATAAGTACTGCAGCAAGGGTGGAGTAGACAAAGATAATACCTTAAATCACCTCAGGTGTGCCGGGGTCGTAGGCCACGACTGCCTGGAGCTGAGCCTGGCTCTATCTTCCAGCTCCATTTGGTTGGGGTGGAACTCCTGGTGGTGGTGGTGGTAGATCCTTGAAACGTCATCCACCACCCGCTACTCGGCCAGCTCCACTGCCACGTCCTCCTGCTCCTAGCGGACAACCATGGTCAAACCTCTGCCTCTTCCAGGGAGGTCCCTCTACTGTCTTTCGATAATTTTCATGGAATGTTGGGCATTCATGAGCCATGTGGCCCTGCCCGCCTAATGCAAAGCACTGCATGCTCCTCGTATAGCTAGCTCTGTATCGTGTTCCCTACACAACCGAACCTGTATCTTGGGGTCACCCACCTGATGGCCTGGTCCTCTTGAACCTCTATATCATCTGTCTGATGTCGACTGCAGAAGGCTCCACTACGTGTCGCCCTGTTGTGGGGCTCGTCATTTGTGACTGCTCAGCGAGAAAATTTTCCACTAGAAGGGATTGCACCAGCACCCCTGCCTCCGTCAGAATGCTAAGGGGAATCGTCAAAGACCTGATCTCATGCCTAAGTCCCTGCTCAAAGGTCCAGGACCTAATTAATGGGTCCCAAACAATATCTGTGGAGTAGTACGAGAGGTCGGTGAACCTCCCTGAGTACTAATCTATTGCCATGCTGCCCTACTTCAGATGAAGTAACTCCTGAATTCACACTACACGAAGGGTGGCTGGAACAAAATCAGAGTGGAAGAGACTCTCGAAGTATTTCTAGAGTAAATATGCCTTATCATGCACCTTGAGAATCAGGCACAACCATCTGCCTACTGCTGTATGCAGGAGACTCGCGGAAAGTATCACCATGAGGTGGGTTGGTGTCCCTATCTATATGAAAAATCTCACAACAGCCTCCAACCAATCTTCAGCTGCTTGTGGGTCCGTCTCTCCCTTGAACCTGGGTGTAATCTGGCCCGGGAACTCATGAAATGAATTGAGGCGGTGTTCACTCTTTGCTGCTGGAGTTGGTGGTATCGGTGGCCTAGCGGGTAGTGGAACCGCTGGTACCTCTACTGGGATGGGCCCCTGCAACGATGCCTCGTCGCTCGACAGGCTACCATCTCATACGAAACTCAGAACCCTAGCTGGCCGCCTTCATGATGCCATCCTGAAAAGAAACAGGAGCGCCATGGTTAAATTAGTATACCTAGAAAGCTAACACAAAGTAACCACAAAAAAACATTTTCAAAGGAAACACACACACAATCAGTGTTTTCATCACTGAATCGGAGATCGGAAGTCAGAGTCCTAGTGTATGGATGCATCATCCACCACACCAACTCCAGTTTCCCTAAACTGATAACCAAACCCAAAAAACATGACCCTATTGATGTTAAAAGAATCAGAGTCCAAGTTTTTCTATAGAACCGACTCCTCTGATACCAATTTGTCATGACCCATCCTCGGGGCCCATGCCATGACAACCCCAAGTGCACCTTCCATTGGCCAGGGGCTGGCGACTAGCACCAAAGGTGTAATACCGATAAAAAATGAAGGAATTTCCTTTAATAAGTAAACAAAAACAACAGATTACACATCTAGAAGAAAACACTATGTAAAACTATATACAAAATAAACTGGTGAAAGTAAATGGGCCGAAAAAAGAAGCCCAATAGTAAAGTACAAACAACTGTAAAACCAGCACAACTGCAGAAAGGTAAAACAAAAACTACTGAGTCATCCTCTGGGAATTCCACCTGAAAGGTGGGTATAGATGGACACCTCAGCACCCTAGGTCCGTCCGTCCACTCTGTGTATGTCTCACCATGTGGTCCACCTCCGGGTACCGTCTAGCTCTATAACTCTCTACCTCGATCAGTGTTGTCCGTCGTGTGCAACCAACACAAAATAGTGCGGGCATAACCCATGCAGGGGTGAGTATAACAATACTCGGTAGAGACCCCGAGACCCCCGAAGGTCTCCAAGAATCCATAAAAGATAAACCACAGAAGAATGATACAATCACAATGTTTTAACCAACCCTACTTAGATATATTCCCATACAAATACCTAAGTTATCAATCATAATTCGACTCCATCTTTCGAGCCCAAGCACAACCCAGTCTACATATGAGGCAATGTCAATCACCTCTAAGATAAATTATTGAAATTCAAGACTCATCTTAGACAGGTATAATAATTTTGTAGAGTGATCTAGATGATCAGATGTAGTCACTAATTCATCTAAGTTTTCGAACCCACAGAGGATACTGGACCAGCTAAGCTGTCGGACCCACACAGGATACAAGACCAACAATTTTGTCGGACCCACACAGGATACAGGAACAGAGGATAGAACTGTCGGACCCACGGAGGATCCTTGTTCTATATTCATCACTGTGGAGCCCATGTAGGAATACAGTATAGTATTCATCGCTATCAAACCCAAAGAGAATTCTGGTACAGTAGTCGTCGCAGTCACACCAAGCACTAGGGTTCCCGCACACAGCACGATCAATTCTGGGAGGGTCTGCTCCTCGATCCAAGTTCTAATACATCAACGATCATGAATTCATGAGTTGATGTATCCCATAGTTCTATATCATGAAATGGAACACAATGTGATAGACGATGCGTCAATCAGATGCTCGATCTGAGAGTTATTGTTGTTTCTATTCAAGGGACCCAGTTGTATTTTACGCTCGATCTAACCCGGCCATTTTCAAAATATGTCCAAACCTCAATTAAAGTTTTCCAGAAGGACATCCTCATCACGAGGGTCCTAGTGCTGTAGATGGAGCATCGATCAAACATACTATCTAGGAGATATTCGTATTTAAGCGAAGTCAGGCCTGGCCCGTCAAGCCCAGTGGGCTGGGGGTCAGCCCAACCAGGCTCGGCGAGTCCGACCTGGCTGGGGGGGTTGGCCCGGACTAGCTCGGCATGTCCCACCCAGCTGGGGGGTCAGCCCAGCCCAGTGCGGCGCGGCCCAACTACGGACCCGGCTCGCACTGTGGGCCCATCTGGTTCGCCCAGTGGCGCCAAGCGGCACCGCCTCCTCCTCTACCTGGCTAGCTGTAGCCAGCCGGTTCGGCCCAGCGCACAAAGCCCACACAGTGTCCCACAGTTCATCCCACATGGCACCAGCAGGTGGCATGATTTTCTAGCCCGACCAGTAGGAGGTCGGCCAGTTCGTCCAACCGAGCGGCCTGTAGGTGCGGGGGCACCATGGTTTTCCAGACCGTCTGGCAGGCATCATGCCAATTCTTCTAATCCTACTAGAAAGTGGTCATACAGTTTATCCTGTCGAGCGGCCTGCGGATGTGGGCAACATTCTCCCTCTACACTGCGCCTTCGTGTGTCATGGATCCTTCATGCGGACCGGCTTGATCGGCCCGCCGGTTTTCCGCGGTTCGGGCGGCCCGAGCGGCCGCGTGTCTCCCTCTATGAGGCCGGCACGTGGCCACTGCTACCACTGCCACCTCTGATCGCTGATGCTGCTGCCGCCTTTGTCTTGTGGTTCTTCACTGGCGTGGTGCGACGACACTATGTCCTTTCATCTTCGCCTCTGATGTCAATCAACAATAACCAACGGAGGGGCATCAGGCTGTGTTAGTTTGGCCCGCGCCCTATGCATTAGGTGATATCAATTGGCCAATGAAAAACCAAAGCATTCATCAAAGAGCGAGGGTATAATTTTATTCATTTAGAAATAAGCAAACCTCCCTATGTCGTATTTTTCTTTGTACATTGACGTGTCGCAGAAGATGAACGTCGTTCCTTCAAAGTCAGAGGGAATGGAGCTTAGTGAAGCAGAGTCGAGAAGACGCCCACAGTGTACTTCATGGGTGGAGGCGCTTCCATTCCTTAATCCAGTTGAAGAATATAGAAGAGAAGTCTGTTGTTTTTCATTGGAGAGAAAGGGGGTTCTTCATGTTCTTCACATTCCCCATTGGATGAATGATTCTCCTCTTCTCCATAGTTCTCCCAACCAAGCTTATGACAACCAAACTAAAAATAAAATAATAGCCTCTATATACTTTAATAATTCCATGCATTTCAAATGAATTCAAAAGAATTCATTACACCGAAAATTAGTTAATTAAGGCACTAATTAATCCTTATGGTGGCACCATTATTATGGAAGGTGGAAAGGCTCCACCATAAAGTGGGAGTTCAAGAGTTAAAAGGTGGGTTCAAGGGGAGTTGAGGGGTTTGAGCTCGTGTGGTACCCACCAGAAAATATCCTCCCATGGGTGGTTATGTTGGGGTGGGCCCCACCTCCAACTTCTCCTTGGTGGATAAAACCACCACTTAAATAAAAGTATGTCACACATAATTTTTTTTAATTTATTATGAATCCCCAAAAATTAACTTCTACTCCCAACAAAATGCAACTTCAATAAAGGTCTCTTTATGAGAATACTGGAACTATGATATCATCAGTATCCTCAGATATCAATTTCGAGAACTACTTCAAAATATATAAAAACCCGCACGTACATTTACTAAATGTACCTGAACAAAACTTCCAAAAATGATTTCGGGCACACCGCGCCTCAAAATTAAGCGCCATCAGAAACTGCAGTCTCGTAAAATTCCCATTTTTTTATGACAAAATATTCTACAGGATTTTAGGGTATTTACATTAATCATATTCTTTTTACATAGTATAGATAATGGGCATAAATTTAGGACAATAATTTCCCCAACCTATCAATATATGAAATCCATATCAACACACTTCATTCAGAGGAATAGAAAATAAAAAACAATTCAAAAAATAACTGCTTTGTATGAAATGTCAAGACTATTAATGGTTTATGGTTATGAAAGAAAAGGGCAGCGATGGATAATATCTCTGATAGAGTATAACATTAAATAAGATTTATAGAGAAATAATATAGAGAGTTTCTAAAAAAACCTATCCCCAATGTAGTAATGGAAACTTATAATGATATTTAGCAAGATGAAAAACATCCTTGCAATATAATGCTTTTAACAATATCACATAAGAAATGGTTAAGAAATTAACAGTATAATACTATGAGTTAAATCTATAAATTATTTTTACATATATTTATTGATGATAGATAATGAAATATAAATCTAGTGAGTGTAAATAAATATTAATACGTAATGGAAAATAATGGTCAAAACATAAATTTTTTTTTAGAAATAAAATTAGCGATGCTGTAAAATTAAAACGTACACACCCCTTTGAAATATTACAATTTAAAAGTAAATGTAAATTATTTTGGAAAAATTTACATATAAAAGTAATCTCTAATAAACAATCCTTTAAAATTAAATAAATTTTTCTATAGTAAATGTGAATCTAATGATAAACCATTTAATAATAAATTAAAGGTAAACTTTTTAAAACATTGAAATTAATGTTTTTGAAAATAAACATTACAAAAAATTTTGTAAAATTTTATTTATACTAAATGTTCATTTTAATAATTTGGATTATATGATACCTTATAAAAGTTATTAAGATATAAAAACCCAAAAAAATCACGATGAAACATTATAAATCATTAAATGATATTTAGTTACCAAATACTCTAACTGTAATAGTAAAAATTTAATAATTAAAAATTTAAAGAAAGACTTTTTTTGATTAATATAGCACATGAAATAAAAAATTAATGATATAAATACATCCCTATGTAGTAAAAAAATGTATGCAAAGAAAAAATGTTGCATAAAATGTATTATGTTTCAATGAATCTGAATTGAATCTATGAAAACCCATACAAATTTGGTATATTTTACAATTAATCCTATGTAAAGAAATATCATGATATATCTCCTTAAACAACATTAATTTCACAATTATGGAAAATAAATTCATTACGTAAATATTTCACCACGAAAACAATTTATTTTTTTCTATCAATATCTAGAATATTTTTTAGAGCGTGCCTTGAAAATTAGGTGAATTATTTTTATACACATCCACTGAATATTACTTCTTATTTCTTTCAAGGAATTTATTTTCCATCGTATATTGAAACACCTTAGGAAAATATTTTATATGGAAGATATTATTAAATTCATCCCATTATAAGTCATCAATATCCTCACTATACATGTTATTCTTGACCATGTTCCACCATTGGTTTGATTAACCATAAAAAATAAATATAAAGACTATCCATTTGATTTTCCGATCACCCCATAACAAAAAAATTGAAGGATTAAATCCATCTATCATTCCCCACTAGGTCATAAGTTCCACTTAATATAAGAGGGTATTGCCTCTAAAATGGTCCAATATCATCATGTTCCTTTAAGACAGATGCATTTTTTCTCTTTCATTGAATCCACCACCATTTATAGCCACTGTCTTATTATCCATTTTTGTCAAAAACATCTTGTTTCAAAATATAACTATTCCATGTTTCAGATTCGTAATGATATCATCCACTCGGTGCCTTCTGACATAAATTTCCTTGTTTCTTCTATGGAAACGCATTCTGAAGAGACATATCATAGACTAAAAAAACATGGTAATATTATAATTATATATCATTTAAGAATAAATATATGGTAAAAATAATTTATTCTGGTTTTATTAACATTATCCTAACCACTGATGTTATCTAAAACTTGCTATGATACTAATTTTTGGGACATACCGATAAACAATACATAATCTAGTTAATTCAACTAAAAAATTTTTTATATTCCCATTGATCATTTCTAGTTTATATTTTTATAGAATTAGTAAATAATTATTTCATATTAACCCATAGGTATATATAGTGGATACTAAAAAAATATCCAATTTTTCACAGTATAAATATTTTTAAAACAAAAAAACTTTTGTTTCAATGGAAAAACATCATAACTTAAAAATTGAATCATTATATTTGTTTACACATCGATATTACATTGAGAATATTTAAAACATTTTATGAGAAACAAATATCAATAAGTGATATTAAATAATGAAATTAAACATTATTCCCTGAATACATATACACATATGAATTCATTTTCACAAGATATACATGTCACCAATAAAGTACCATATACATATTTTTTGAGAACAAGTGATTCCCATAAAACATAAAAAACATAAATAAAATCATATGGATTACATGGGTAATTAATTATATAATATTAAACCATCACTGCGACCTTATGATTTGTAATCCTCATGGTTACCATACAATGTAACCCTAATGGCTACCTTATGATGTAACCATCACAGTTATACTTGAAGTAACCATACGAATGACCTCCATCATAAAAATACCCAATGAATTTGAGGGAGATATAAGTACCACCCTTAATAATAATAAATTCCCAATAACTAGAACATAATTCTAAAATATTTATACTTTCATCATAAAAACATTTTTATGAATTTAGTAAAAAATTAAGAAATTAATAATTTGGTATTTAAAGAAATGTCAATTACAAATATCATATATTTGATGTCAGAATTTATAAAAAAATATTTTAATATGTGTATAAACTATAATTCAACATAATAAAACATAATATAAACAAAATTAATTTCACAAATACTATTTGTACCACATAATCAATAATGTAGAAGGTTAACCTAAAGAATTGAAATTGGGTTCTGCATTCTATTACTCAGGTTCATCTAACATAGAACATGTTAAAAACTCTTGTATAACAGATTAGAAATTATTATTAATATATTAAATAAAAATATTAATATTTATTATAAATTATATGATACTGTTTTAACATCTTTCTACCCAAATATTAATAATAATTTTTTATTTTCAATGTTTTAGGTGCATTTATTTAATTTTTTCTACTGTTGGATCATTATGTATTTTCTTATAGGATACATGAAAATATCTATAACTGAAATAAAATGGTATTAATATTCATTCATTATTTCAAATGATATCATATATAATTTATTTATTTTATATGATAACGAATCATCAGAGAATACATTAATGAAAATGATTTAATTTAATTTGGTTTTTTACTACCACCAACTTATATCATTTTATTCATTATCTTGTTTATATATTGGTTCCATAATATTAAATAAATTATAATATGTATAATAAAATATTATTTAACAATAAAAATTGTTTTATGTCCATCCATGATGGTTGTAATGGAAAATTAAATTTTATCTTCCACGATTTAAATTAGCACATCATGAACGATTTTCTCATTTTTTGAACATAATGGAGAGGAGAAGATGTTTTATGGTGGATTTTTCTATAAAAATGATACAATTATAGTATATAGACAATATTTGAGTCTTCAAAAATCTTAACTAATGGTATGTGAAAAGATTATATGGAAATAAAAAGAATTGAAAAAAAAGAAAATGAAATAGGATGTTACCTCTTCAATTCTTCTCCTTGAGAACCTATTTAAGGCCCTTGGATTTGAAATTAGTGAGGATAGTTGGTCTTCAAAATGGGAAATAGTATTGGGAAGGTGATTGTGTTGAAATAAAAAATGTTTCATGGCCTTTATGTGTGAGGAGAAGAGGCTGTGAGGTAAGTCATTTTTAATGGAGGATAGCGGTGTTTTCTCATTTTTATATACATTAGTTTATTATTTCAGATCAAGAAAATGAAAAGTATTATATATCAATAAATTTTTTGAAATAATGATGGTTACTTTGATATTTTGGGCTTATATTATCTTTACATCATCTATGACTCAATAAATCATGTATTTAAAACATATTGTATAATACTATGTTTTACTATTCACCAAAAAAATCAAGTATTTTAGAAAAATACAAAAAATTCATAGCAACAATTTTTTAATGTGTATGATTCAAAAATTAAATCCATTTTTTATAAATAATTTTATAAATAGGAGAAATTTAATTTTTAATTATAATCGTAATATATTAAAAAAATACCAATTTTAATGTTATAACTGATTTTATAACAAATTAAAAAATTAATTAAAGTCTCTTAAAATTAACAAATAATAATAAGAAAAAAACATCATTTATTAATCTATTTTATGAAAATATAATTTCTTTTAAATCATTATATTAATTTTATATTTTTATTTAATATTTATTTCTCAAAAAAATACCAACACTTAATTTATAATTTTAAAAAAATTACTTATTTAATGTTATAAATATACCATATTTTCACTATAAATATGGATAAATTTTATTTATGCATTCCTATGAGATGATATTATTCTATTCGCAACATTACTATTCCCAATGGTCATGATACTATTCAAATGGTCAAGTTCGTATTCCTTGAGTTTAAATTCCATAATTTATATAAATGCCACTTATTTAATTATACATTTATAATGTATTTACATATTTAATTCCAGAATGAAAATAAATTATTTTATAAGTACCTAAATTGTTACATCATGCATTACTCATATGTTTTCCTTCGTAAATAAGGTTTATCTCACATGTTTCCCATAGAGGATAAGACATTACAACCAATTTCCCATCTTAGATTGAGAATCATTATTCTTTTCACCATTATCTCATGAGAGGTAATGCATTACCATGTACATTCTAGGTATATATATGTTCCACCCTCTACCTATAGAAAACCCATACATATGGGTGATATGACAAAATATTTGACCATAACATCATTAAACCCCTTAAGTAAGAGTGGGTTTTATTAAAATTTAAAATGAAAATTATAGAATTTTTAATGTATAAATAACACATTGAAAGAAAAAGTATTTAGTTCAACACATATTTAAGAAGAAGTAGAAATAAACTGGGTTTCATATCACTTTCAAAATTTTTTACAAAATGAAAATATTAATAAATCCCTTAATAATAACAACATGATAAAACCAAGTAAAATGAATGGGTATCAAATGATATTTAGTAACATTATATGTAAATACCATTCAATTAGGATAATAATGTATATCATATTTACACCATATATATAAATGGTACATAGTTAAGAAAATAATTTACCTAATTAGTCAACGAATTAAATATAGGCGAACACCCTTCAATCAATGGAAAGTAAAAAACGGTATTCATAAAGAAATGGAATTAGAAGAAAAGTTGACTTTATTCATAGTGGATGGTTAGAAAGAAAAAATATAGTAAAATATCAAATATTTGATATAAAAGGATGTTACAAAATCCATATAAAGATATAAGGTGGATATTTTCAAAATAATACATCCCCAGCATGACAGAGTAAACTCATAATGATATTTACATAGATCAAACTTTTCCATACAAAATAATACTTCAATGTATATCAAACAAGAAGTGATTGAGATATTTATTATTTTATAATGTGAGATTCATATCCAAAATTATACATATATATATATATATATGAGGAAATATCAAGTAACATAATTCCCATGAGTGAAAATCCCATTGAATACAAAACGAAAGGCAAAGGCGACAACTAAAAATAGATTTTAAAAAAAAATTATATTGACATAAAATACTAACTAATAAGTTTCATTCAAATATAACTTTTTATAAGGTGAAGTGAATGATTTTGAAAAAAAAAATTATTTGAAAAATAATCTATAACTATGGAATCATGAGAAAGACATAAATTTTTCTATAGGAAATGTGGATCCAATGATAAATCAGTCTCTAAAAAATCAAACAATTTTCGATGGGACCCCATCAAAAATAACTTGTCAGATAAAATGGCATCGGAAATAGTTTCTTTGAATGTTTTAAAAAACATATTTTGATAGGACCATTGTAAATAACTTAAAAAATATTAATATTAATAAATAATATTAAAATAATATTATTAATAATAAAAATTAAAATTAATAACATAAGATTAATACTATAATAATTAATATAATTATATTAATAAAAATTATATAATAACAATAATATTGTAATAATATTATAATTATAATAATAATAATGAAAATAATTACATTTATAACTAATAAAATTATAAAATAATTAAACACTAATATTCACAATAAATAAATAATTATAATAAAAAAATAATAAAAAAAATAATAATTTTAATAAAATAATAGAAAAATAATAAAATTTACAAGAAAAATAAATAAATAAGAAAGTAATAAAATTATAAAAAATTTAATATATATTTAAAAATGAAATATTTGTAAAAATAAAAAAAACTGCAGCTTTTTGAAAAGTAAATATATAATATTACAAAAAAATCCATTCAAATGTTTTATCATAAAAAGTAAATACATCATTATGTTGGGAGGTTTCTTGAAGGAGGTGGAGGAGCTGTTAGATTTGGTGGAGGGAACTACATTCTAAAGCCATGATTCAAACGTCTCATATACTCCGTTGTATTCTCATGATACTAATATTTTTATCATCGCAACTCCTCTTGTTATTACTATGACTATTGACAAATCTTTTCCTGCTCCCAACGCATACTCTCTATAAAATCACATTAATCTCAAAGCTAGTTCTAATACTATTCAGAATATAGTGATGACTATACATGAGCTCCTCTCAAGCTACACATTGAAATCAAAATAGTTCTATAACAACTCACTTTTTTCAGTCATGAGACGATACCAACAACTCAACCTTTTTGGATGGAATTCTAGGTCGCCTACATTAATGTAGCCTCATCAAATTTTGATGCACTAGTATGATCCTTAGTATCATATGGACTCTTAGTTTGTATTTAAGATGTCATGACCTCATATGAATCCTTAAATTGCAATTGAAAAGTAATATAGTTTAAATATTTATTTTATTTTATTTTATAACCCAAAAAAATTCTACTGGCCATAATCTAATGTGAGAGATCACCTATAATCTATCTAGATACATAATCATTGTACATCCTCTTAAAAATTTCAAACTCTATAATATTGGGTTGTTCGACTATAAATGTGAATAAAAAATAATCAATTAACATTTAAAGTTATGAAAATTAATTAAAATGGTATTTACCATATGTTCTCTATTTGTACTGAATGTTTGACTCCCAACTCGATGTGTCACCTCATGTCTCCCCTGTTATGATGACCTACTAATGAAATCCTCTAGAAATGACCACAAATCCGTTTTGAACATAACCCATCCCAAACATGAGATAAAATGTAATTAGGTATGTGGGAGAAAAAAGACTCATCAAACTCTATGACTTCTGCTTTCCTCGTCATTATCTTCTCAAAATGGGTGAAAACTGATGGGTGCGATCACGCATAAATCCCTCTCATGCCTGCCAGATAGTGTGACACATTCTCTTATTGATAGTATACCATAAAACCTACAAACAATTAATAATTTCTTGTTATTAATTAAATAAATATCAAAATAAATATAATTTATTTACATACCATCCAATAATTAACATTTAGCTCTGAACATCAATGGAAATCCGATCCCATGTAACCCATGCTCTAGAAAAATAATTTTACAATAGAGTAGTCCCCTATCCTATATCGATATTCGAGAATATTTGAAAAAAATAATAAATATTAAAATAGTTAGAATATAAATAAATTATTTATAATTAATTAAAATAATCTAATATACCCAGGTAAACATACCTAGTTATGCATGGATCGAAGCCATGACTTGGATGTCAGTTGAGGATATAGTCTATAATAATTAATTGCACAAGGCCACGACCCCTATGAGTCCTCCCTCAACTTCTAGTAGTCTGAGAGTAAGAAGATCCAAAACCATTCTCATCATCAAGTAGATCAACCTCCTCATCTCACGAAACATATCCAAGTCCATCTGAAACATGATATGACTATTGTTAGAAAACAGTTGAGAAGAACTATTATATATAGATATATATTATATATATTTTTAACTAGCATTTAACTATTTCAATTTTAATCTTAATCCTCTTCTCCATATCTGACAGTATCAATATCTTCATATTCTTCCTCAGCATCTTCAATTTTCATATGAGTGTCAATTTCTTCATCTCTTCTCATATCAAACTCATTTGTTACATCATTAACAATATCATCACCATTGACATTAGTTTTAGGGTTTCATCATCTATATTCTTGTATCTTCATGAAAAATATGGATTTAGAGTAGTCTCTTGAATAATTTATATTCTTTTCATATCAATGGAACTATATTCACTTTGAACAAACTGTTTTTCTTGAGACTTCATATTTATTATGCTCCACTAATAATCCAACTCTCTTGATGTATCATAATAATTTTCATAATTAACTTGATGTTCATGATGATAAAATAAAAATGGATTATTTTCTACATGATGGGTTTTAAATTAAATATCAACAATTCCATGGCTTAGATTAACTCGCAATCATCTATTTGTATAAAACCACTAAAATTTAAACATCATTATGTAATTATACCTCAAATAAAATAGTTCAATAATTTCTTCTAGTATTATATAAAATTTAACTTAAATTTCTATATAATGATATACTCTCTAGAAAGAACCTCTAATGTTGTTTTTTATTCCTCATATACACTTTTTTGAAATCAAAAACCATTCAACACATATGCATTATAATATTTAACCATTTTGGATGGTGGGATACTCAATTAAAATAATCGATTATAAATTTTATCAACATATTGAGACACATGATTTTTTAAAAAAAACTATTAATATAACATGTAAATATTTGATTTTATATATTAAACCATAAATAATTTTTGTTACCATGTTTTTAAAGTAGTAGGAAAAATTAGTTTTCATATGTTCTTGAAGAGAAACTATTGTAATTTTTTGGTAGATGTTTTATGATATGATTATCCTATAAGATAAAAATACAAGAATATTAATTTACAGTAACAAATAATATGGAATAATTGTTCAGTTCACTCACAATACAAATGGTTTCATTTCTTCACATTTTATATGAACGTAATTATATGCTTTTTGATTTTCATTATATGAAAGCCAACTTTCAGGAACTCCACCAAAGCCATGTTTTGGCTTATTAGAAAATAATAATTGATTTCTCATTTCATTGTCAACATTTCCCTCTTCATGGCCCATGGGTTGTTTTTTTGAGATATATTCAGATTGTATATAATTAGAATTAAATAAATCTGACCTGCAAATAAGATTTTTTAATTGATCCTTCAATTAATGTATTATTACTCACTTATTTATTCAATTTCACAATGAATCTTTTGAATGGGTACATCCACAAAACTATACCAGAACACCATATTTTTCTTCATATAGAAATTTTAATATAAAATGTTCCATTGAGTCAAATAAATCTAGTAAGAAAATTTTTTCCATCTTAAAAAAAATTAAAACAATTTCTTCTTTCATTATGCATAATGCATCGTAGTCTGCTTTTGATGCACAAATGTCTCAGAAAGAATATTATCTATATATTATCATATCAAAAACCAATTAATTCAACAAACCTCTTAATCTAGTCAGTAGATGTATTTTCATTATAATATGAAAATCCTGACATTTTAATCCAGTAATATGACTATTTCTGAAACATCTTCCTAAATTGGAAAAATAACCATCTTGAAGTCTCAAATCTATAATGAAATGAAAAAATAATAATATATTTTCATTAAGAAGTGAATAAGATTGTTTTTTAATTTTATATTATGTGATATGACATTTTCAAACATTTCAATTCTGGTCGCTTGCAAATTTGGGCAAGATCTAATCGTGCCTTTACATTATCTTTGGTCTAACTTATAAGGCCCTAGCCTTAAACCTAACTTAATCTTGAGTAATTACAAGATTACACATTGAGGATCTTTTCGGGTTTAGAGTTTTAGAGAATTAGATCATAAAACTTGCATTACATTCCACATATAAACAAAGTGGTTACATAAAGATAGTATTCTTCATTCCCATCAATGGAAACACATTTAAAATAAAACATGGATTATTTCTTGACACATCCTTGACTCTATCATCTTATCATGTACCTTTCCCTTGACCTGTGAAAAACATTTCAAAAACATGGGATGAGCATAAAAACTCAGTATGGGTTATAAAAAAACATGGAAAGGAAACATGAGTTCATATATACATAAGAATGAAATCATAATTTACCCATAAAACATAGCCACTTTAACATACCTCATAAAATCATGAATAAATCATAGAAATCATAAGACATAATGGTAACTTGAGGCATCCTTAACATTCTTACGTAGGGAGTAACCCTCTTGGTTACGTTTGGAATACCCATCACAATATATTTCCTAAATCTCTTCGGAGAAACCTTAACATTTCACTCCTTCGCGTTACCCAATGCATTGGAGAGCTATAACGGGCTCACCCGCCCTTAGTTTATCAGGGAAGCACCCGTCTTCATAATAATGCCCAAGAACCATAACATAATCATATCACATAAAACATGCATAAAGGAAAAATAAAATTTCCACATTTCATTCACGAGATATCAATAAAACACATTGATATAAAAACATTATGAAAACCATTTTCAATACCAAAATAAAAGAAAAGTAAAACATGGTATTTATTTTTCTTTTAAAAAGAAGGTATGGATTGTAGAGGAAGCTGAAACTCAAATAACGGTCACGACGGCGGAGAAGTCGTTGTCGCCGCATACGTACGACAAAAACATTCCCTTTTGTCATTTAGTAAACACTTCGTATAAAAAATATTCCTTTTGAATAAACGTAAAAGTCAAAGGGGTTTATACACCGTATAAAATAAAGTTGTGTATAAAATAAAATATGCCTCAATGAAAGGAGATTGAGACGAAGTCCCATACCTCGTATCCGACTGGACCCGACCGTTCTTTAATCTCCTGAATAATAAACTTGAGTTAATCTCTACTTGCTTAAGAATCTTTTTCAAGTTCATTATTCCTTTTATACCATGTTATGAACATCATGTAATCATTTAAGTTAATAATGTTCATTTTGTCGGTATTTGGTTCTTAAGTCAAAAATAGACTTCTTACACTTACATGTTGTAAATTTGGTCATAGGTTCGTTATATCCAGAATTATATTAATGATTTGGATAACATATATATCATATATATTCATCATATACATGTATTTATAATATTACATCACATTTAGAGGTAAGAAATTAAATGCACCGTTCCTGGAGACGGTAAGCCGTACGTACGCATGAACGCTACTTCCATTTCTATTTCATATTTTCTGGAATGGAATCACAATGATATAAGAGTATATTATAATTTCAGTATAATAACATATATAATATCATTAACTTTATCCTTTACACATCCCACATATGGTATTAACGAATCAAATCACTTTCAGGGGGCGGTAGTCCGCACTTCCTAAAATGAAGATATCGTGTTTACCCATAATGGAAACCATAAAGGTATGCCAAAAATGAAAAAAAACAGAAGCATAAAAAAAACGTAAACATATTATATATCATATATCAAAATAGTTACATCATAATGGCCACCTTTGATGGTGTTAAATGAGTATTGAACAATCATCGTTTCGGGAGGCAGAATTTCGCCATCCACGGACACCGTATGTTCTTTAACCATTTGATGTAGTTGTGTGAGAGTGTAGCTCAAATAAATATTCTAAAAACATCCTAGTATATTTAAGATACTTTTTTTGTTACAAAATAAGTAAATAAAAAAAATTTAGGGGGTTGGAGAAGCAAAATAAAACAAATGAACATGAGAGAATGAATTACCTTTAAAAGTGTAACTCCTTTTGATTTGAGCCTAAAGGCTTCCTTTGAAAAGATTCTGCCCAAAGGGGATCCTATAGGATGAAGAGAGGGATGTGGAGAGAGTAAATGGGCAGGGTTTGGCCGAGCCAAAGGCTTGAGGAGTGTGTGAAATGATGTAGAGGTGGGGGCCTTTTATAAGAGGAGAGGAGGGGCACTTTTGGAAAGTAAAGAAATATTACATTATTTGAAAATGTGTTTCGGTTTTAAAAGGTCCCACATTGATATAATATGTGGATAAGGTGATAAGGGTTCTAAATCCACTCATCCAAGTGGTTTTGGCCATGTGTAGTTCATAGATTTTACATTATCTTTCCATTTTATTTAAATCGTCAAATAATGATGTCATCGCTGCATCATTATTATGTCATAAATAATTTAATTTATTTAATGTCTAAAAATCATAAACAAAATACTATGATGTAGGAAATCATTTTATATTTCCAATGACTATTTATAATCAAATATCTGATCTCTTATAACCCCATTTAAAAATTGTTTTCGTAAAACGTATTCTGTTTGTGTCATTTTTACTTTTACATTAAATAAAAAGTTATTTATGTCATTTCCCAACCAAAATGTCTCCATGGGGTCCCCAAGTTGACCCATGGCTTGTCTTGGTCTGCCATGACACAACCAATAAGGTTGGGACATGTTTCTAGGTCATTTTATATTATTAATTCATTATTTATACCTTAAACTACACTAATTACCACTAATCGCGATTAAAAACTTAAAAAGTTACTATTCACCAAAAAATTATTTTAATCTCATTGAACCACATTTTACTTATTAATGACAACCAAGTATGTAGGATTTTCAAAATTCAATACACATTAGTGGTAAACATTTATTTAACTGAAAAATCAGTTTTCTTGATTACCACTTAGTGGTTTCACTATTCATCAAAAATTGAAGTTTTTCAGAAAATTACCAAAAATTCACCCTAAGCTATATTTTATATTCCAAATTCAAAAATGAAGTCTATTTTAAAAAATTCAAATCATATAAGTCACATTAATTAATTTAATAATTAATTCCCGCTGCCAGAGCAAAAAGCGTGTTTTTACAAAACAATAAGTATCAAAAGATTGACACCAGTCTAAGTCTAATTTCAAAGTGAAATTGATTCCAATGACCACCATTGGATAAAATGGTAATAATATATTCTAATTTCACTTCAAAACCAATTCAAAACATAATCTAATCATATAAATAAATTAGGTTAAAAAGCATTTTTGATGTAAAATGCAGTATTTTTCACTATTCATTAAAAAATGAACATTGTCAGAAAAATACCAAAAATTCACACAAGGTAAATTTTGATGTCACAATCATAAATAATATGTTTATTTTGACAAACATAGTTTATAAAATTGTCAAAATAAAGATTCAAAAATTGTTTTCCATCAAAAGGAATTAAAACAATCTTTTAAGAATATTAGTGTATTCCATGCATAAGATTGTATTTATTTTCATTTTAAGCCTCTATAACACTATCTTAATCATTAATAGACATAGATAAAAATATCTATTATTCATTACTTACTTGGGATGTTACATCCTTCCCCCCTTTAGAAAAATGTATCCCCGCAATTTATTTTCTTATCGAATAAATGGGGGTACTTATCCCTCATTGCATTTTCAGATTCCCGTGTTGCCTCTTCAATCATGTGGTTTTTCCACAAAACCTTTACCTGGTGAATCACCTTATTCCATTACACTTGCTCCCTGTGGTCAAGAATCTGACCGGTTGTTCCTCATAAGATGGGTTCTCTTCCAGCTGAACTACCTCTGGACTCAAAACATGAGATGGATCTAGCATATACTTTCTCAACATCGAAATGTGAAAAACATTGTGTACCTGAGATAAACTCGGAGGTAAAGCCACTCGGTATGCAACTGATCCAACTCTCTCCAGAATTTCGTATGGTCCAATGAACCTTGGACTCAACTTTCCTTTCTTACCAAATCTCATCACACTTTTCCAAGGTGAAACCTTGAGAAAAACATGATCACCTACCTCAAAAGATAGATCCTTCCTCCGGTTATCCGCTTAACTCTTCTGCCTGCTCTGAGCTGTTCTCATGTGTTTCTAAATCAGCTGAACTTTTTCTGCCATCTCTTCTACCAATTCTGGTCCTATCAACTTCCTTTCACCCACTTCATCCCAGAAAGCTAGAGTTCGACACCGCTTCCCAAATAATGCCTGAAATGGTGCCATCTATATACTGGAATGAAAACTGTTATTATATGAAAACTCAACCAAAGAAAGATGTTGGTCCCATCTTCCCTGATAATCCATAGAACATGCTCGTAGCATATCCTCCAATGTATGAATTGTTCGTTCTGACTGCCCATCTGATTGAGGATGAAAAGCTGTACTAAAATTTAATTCAGTACCCAACGACTTCTGAAGGCCTTTCCAAAAGTTAGAAGTAAACCTGGGATCACGATCCGATACAATGGAGAGATGAACTCCATGTAACCTGACTATCTCTTTAAGATACAAACGGGAAAGTTGATCAAGAGAGAAAGTATCTCGTATAGCATGAAAATGAGCAAATTTGGTCAAGTGATCAGTAGTAACCCAGATTGCATTATTACCTCGAGATGTCTTCGGTAATCCAACAACAAAGTCCATGGATATATTCTACCATTTCCACTCTGGCACTGGTAAAGGCTGAAGCATCCGTTTCGGTAACTGCCGCTCTGCTTTAACCTGCAAACAAGTCAAACACTTCACAGTAAAATCAGCAATATCTCTTTTCATTCCATCCCACCAGTAATACTCCCGCAGATCTCTATACATCTTAGTACTGCCCGGATGAACTGAAAACGGAGAACTATGAGCTTCACATAACAACTCTCTCTTCAACTGTGAATCACAAGGCACACACAATCTCTTCCCAAATCTCAAAACGAAATCATTATCAATGTTGAATTCATGCAACTTACCTTTCTGAACCAGCTCTACCTTTTTCTGCAACTCTCTATCTTGCTTATGTGCTTGCTTGATTCTATCTGATAGAGATCATCTCACTAATACCTGAAACAAAACAGAAGGACTTCCTGCACCAATAACTTCTATGCCAAAGTTAATCAAATCCTTAACCAAAGGATCACGTTCTAAATGCAACATTGTTAATGAAGCATTACTTTTTCGACTCAAAGCATCAGCCACTTTATTTTCTTTTCCCGGATGGTAATGAATTGTACAATCATAATCCTTGATTAATTCCAGCCATCTCCTTTGTCTCATGTTTAACTCTTTCTGAGTGAATATATACTTTAAACATTTGTGATCGGTATATATTTCACACTTTACTCCATAAAAATGATGCCTCCAAATTTTTAAAGCAAAAACAACAGAAGCTAGTTCCAAATCATGTGTAGGGTAATTTACCTCATGTGTTTTCAACTGTCGTGAAGCATATGAAATTACCTGATCATTCTGCATTAGGACGCAACCAAGTCCTTTCAATGAAGCATCACTATATATAACAAACTCACCATTCCTTGAAGGTAGTGCCAAAACTGGAGCATTCACCAATCTTCTTTTCAATTCCTGAAAACAATCATCACATTCTTTTGTCCAGATAAACTTAACACCCTTCCGAGTTAGCTTAGTCATTGGACTAGATAACCGTGAAAAATTTCTAACAAACCTTCGGTAATAGCCCACCAAACCAAGGAAGCTACGAATCTCGGTTACATTTGTGGGTCTTGGCCATTCTTCCACAACTTTTGTTTTTACAGGATCAACAGTTATTCCATTTTTAGAAACAATGTGACCAAGAAAATAAATTTGTTGAACCAAAACTCACACTTGCTGAATTTCCCATACAGTTTCTTTTCTTTTAAGGTTTGCAAGATAACCCTTAAATGTTTTTCATGCTCCTCTCTTCTTTTAGAAAACACCAAAATATCATCAATGAAAACCACCACAAACTTATCCAAGAACTCATGGAAAATTCTATTCATTAAGTCCATGAATATAGAAGGTGCATTGGTTAGCCCAAAAGGCATTACTAAAAATTCATAATGACCATATCTCGTACGGAACGCGGTCTTCGGAATATCTTCCACCTTTACCTTCAGCTGATGGTACCCTGATCTCAAGTCAATCTTTGAAAAAAACTGAGCTCCCTGGAGCTGATCAAGCAAATCATCGATATGAGGCAAAGGATATTTGTTCTTAACAGTGATATTATTCAAGGCTCTATAATCAATGCAAATTCTCATAGAACCATCTTTCTTTTTAACAAATAAAACAGGAGCACCCCATGGTGATGTGCTAGGTCTAATGAAACCTTTCTCTAATAAATCTTGCAATTGCTCCTTCAACTCAAAAAGTGCAATTTCTGCCATTCGATAAGGGGGGTTTTAAATTCGCTTAGCATCAGGAACTATGTCAACAGTAAACTCAACTTCCCGATCTGGTATTATTCCAGGAAACTCATCAGGAAAAACATCAGGATACTCATTTACCACTGGCACATCATTAATCTGAACAGTTCCTTTATTTTCAATGACGTTTGCATGGTAACATTCATTTCCATATTTTACAAGTTTCTCGGCCTCTTGATATGTTATCAAAAGTAAGGGTTCATTCTTGTAAAAAAACTGAAAGTCTTTCTGAAAAGAAACTTCTTTAGCTCTACAGTCAATCTTAGCATGGTAAATAGAGAGCCAATCCATACCCAGGATAACATCAAACTCTACTAGAGGTAGAATAATAAGGTTTGCAAGTAGGTTCTTTCCACAGATAAGGATATGAAGATTCTTATAAATTATTTTTGCCTCAACATTCCCCCCAGGTGTTTTTACCAAAAGTTCAGGAGTCATTTCTTGAGATGGTATTCCCATTTTACTAGATAAGGTTTCAGAGATGAAAGAATGTGTAGACCTCGAATCAAACAACACACTGGCATAATCTGAAAAAACAAACAATGTACCTGATACAACTTCATTTGATGGCCCGACATCTGCTGAAGTAGTTGCAAAGGATTTCACCACCCCTTTCTGCGTGTATTCTAACTGCTTCCCATCACTCAAGCTCCTTTTCGGACACTCGTTTGCATAGTGACCCATCTCATTGCACTTATAACATTTCACTAACTGTAAATCAAATTTTTTCTTACCTTCACCTTGATCATTTTCAGTGCAATCACGAGCCTTATGTCCCATCTTACCACATCGGTAGCACTTCCCAGAATTCAGAAGACATTCCCCAGCATGCCTTTTGCCACATTTATCACAAACTGAAAACTTAGTTCTCTTACCATCAGACTTTTTTGATGAATTCTTACCTTTCTCCTGCCACCTCAGTCTCTTCTTCTACTGGTTGTTATAGAAAACATGGTCATCGGCAAACTCCATTTCCACCTTCTCAGCACATCGAACAAGCTTTTCATAACTTTTAAACTCACGACAAGCTAATGCCCTTCGATATTTTGGCTTTAATCCTGAGTAAAAACGATTGATTTTACTATCAAGGTCCCGGATAAAATTTGGAGCATACCTTTCCAATCGAGTGAACCTTTCTTCATAGGCAGCCACTGAGTCTTCCTCTTGCCTCAACTACAAGAATTGATTTTCCATCCTAAGTCGAACATCCTTAGGAAAATACTTCTCAAGAAACATACCATTGAATTCATCCCAGTCAAGAGCATCAATCTCATTGGCGTCCCTGATATTTTTAATCATAGACCACCACTGATCTTCTTCACCCTCCAAACGGTAAATAGCAAGACTAACCTTTTGATTGTATGAACACCCCATGACATCAAAAATCTTCTCCAGTGCTTCAATCCACCCTTCAGCTATCACAGGGTCAGATGATCCTCTGAATGATGGTGGATGTTGCCTCATGAAATGTTCCACCCCTGACATATTCCTCTGCGATTGGTCTGGATGATCTCGTGTATGGATACCACCGCCATTTATCGCTTGAGTCAACTGCGCCATTACTGCAAAAAACTGTTCAGTTCCAATTCCGACCATTTCTGGATCCTGATTCGGAAGGTTATTTCCTTCTGTATGCCTTCCTAGAACTGCTTCCCTGTTTCCTCTGCGGAAAACCATTCTGAACAAACATGTCTTAGATGAAGCAACATGGTAATCTTTAAATGCTATATCATTTCAAAAAAAAATATTTTTGGATAATCATTTAATAGAATTCTAACTCCTAAAGTTATCTAAACTGACCTCTGATACCAACTATAAGGCCCCAGCCTTAAACCTTACTTAATCTTGAGTTATTACAAGATTACACATTGAGGATCTTTTCGGGTTTAGAGTTTTAGAGAATTAGATCATAAAACTTGCATTACATTCCACATATAAACAAAGTGGTTACATAAAGAGAGTATTCTTCATTCCCATCAATGGAAACACATTTAAAATAAAACATGGATTATTTCTTGACACATCCTTGACTCTATCATCTTATCATGTACCATTCCCTTGACCTGTGAAAAACATTTCAAAAACTTGGGATGAGCATAAAAACTCAGTATGGGTTATAAAAAAAACATGGAAAGGAAACATGAGTTCATATATACATAAGAATGAAATCATACTTTACCCATAAAACATAGGCACTTTAACATACCTCATAAAATCATGAATAAATACTAGAAATCATAAGACATAAAGGTAACTTGAGGCATCCATAACATTCTTACGTAGGGAGTAACACTCTTGGTTACGTTTGGAATACCCATCACAGTATATTACCTAAATCTCTTCGGAGAAACCTTAACGTTTCACTCCTTCGCGTTACCCAATTCATTGCAGAGCTATAACGGGCTCACCCGCCCTTAGTTTATCACGGAACCACCCGTCTTCATAATAATTCCCAAGAACCATAACATAATCATATCACATAAAACATGCATAAAGGAAACATAAAATTTCCACATTTCAATCACGAGATATCAATACAACAGATTGATATAAAAACATTATGAAAACCATTTTCAATACCAAAATAAAATAAAAGTAAAACATGGTATTTATTTTTCTTTTAAAAAGAAGGTATGGCTTGTAGAGGAAGCTGAAACTCAAATAACGGTCACGACGGCGGAGAAGTCGTTGTCTCCGCATACGTACGACAAAAACATTCCCTTTTTTCTTTTAGTAAACGCTTTATATAAAAAATATTCCTTTTGAATAAACGTAAAAGTCAAAGGGGTTTATACACTGTATAAATTAATGTTGTGTATAAAATAAAATATGCCTCAATGAAAAGAGATTGAGACGATGTCCCATACCTCGTATCCGACTTGACCCGACCGTTCTTTAATCTCCTGAATAATAAACTTGATTTAATCTCTACTTTCTTAGGAATCTTTTTCAAGTTCATTATTCCTTTTATACCATGTTATGAACATCATGTAATCATTTAAGTTAATAATGTTCATTTTGTCGGTATTTGGTTCTTAAGTCAAAAAATAGACTTCTTACACTTACATGTTGTTAATTTGGTCATAGGTTCATTATATCCAGAATGATATTAATGATTTGGATAACATATATATCATATATATTCATCATATACATGTATTTATAATATTACATCACATTTATAGGTAAGAAATGAAATGCACCGTTCATGGAGACGGTAAGCCGTACGTACGCACGAACGCTACTTCCATTTCTATTTCATATTTTCTGGAATTGAATCATAATGATATAAGAGAATATTATAATTCCAGTATAATAACATATATAATATCATTAACTTTATCCTTTACACATCCCACATATGGTATTAACGAATCAAATCACTTTCAGGGGGCGGTAGTCCGCACTTCCTAAAATGAAGATATCGTGTTTACCCATAATGGAAACCATAAAGGTATGCCCAAAATGAAAAAAACAGAAGCTTAAGGAAAACATAAACATATTATATATCATATATAAAAATAGTGATATCATAATTGCCACCTTTGAAGGTGTTAAATGAGTATTGAACAATCATCGTTTCGGGAGGCAGAATTTCGCCATCCATGGAAACCGTATGTTCTTTAACCATTTGATGTAGTTGTGTGAGAGTGTAGCTCAAATAAATATTATAACAACATCCTAGTATATTGAAGATACTGGTGTTGTTACAAAATAAGTAAATAAAAAGAGTTTAGTGGGTTGGAGAAGCAAAATAAAACAAATGAACATGAGAGAATGAATTACCTTTGAAAGTGTAACTTCTTTTTGATTTGAGCCTAAAGGATTCCTTTGAAAAGATTATGCCCAAAGGGAATCCTCTAGGATGAGGAGAGGGATGTGGAGAGTGTAAATTTGCAGGGTTTGGCCGAGCCAAAGGCTTGAGGAGTGTGTGAAATGAGATAGAGCTGGGGGCATTTTATAAGAGGAGAGGAGGGGCACTTTTGGAATGTAAAGAAATATTACTTTATTTGAAAAAACAATTCGGTTTTAAAAGGTCCCACATTGATATAATTTGTGTATAAGGTGATAAGGGTTCGAAATACACTCATAAAATTTGTTTTGGCCATGTTTAGTTCATAGATTTTACATTATCATTCCATTTTATTTAAATGGTCAAATAATGATGTCATCACTGCATCATTATTATGTCATAAATAATTTAATTTATTTAATGTCTAAAAATCATAAAAAAAATACTATGATGTAGGAAATCCTTTTATGTTTCCAATGACTATTTATAATCAAATATCTGATCTTTATACCCCCATGTAAAAATTGTTTTCGTAAAACGTATTATGTTTGTGTCATTTTTACTTTTACATTAAATAAAAAGTTATTTATGTCATTTCCCAACCAAAATATCTCCATGGGGTCCCCAAGTTGACCCATGGATTTTCTTTGTCGGCCATGAAACAACCAATAATGTTGGGACATGTTTCTAGGTCATTTCATATTATTAAAAGCATTATTTATACCTTAAACTACACTAATTACAACTAATCGCGATTAAAAACTTAATAAGTTACTATTCACCAAAAAATTATTTTAATCTCATTGAACCAAATTTTACTTATTAATGACAACCATGTATGTAGGATTTTCAAAATTCAATACACATTAGTGGTAAACTTTTATTTAACTGAAAAATCAGTTTTCTTGATTACCACTTAGTGGTTTCACTATTCATCAAAAATTGAAGTTTTTCAGAAAATTACAAAAAATTCACCCTAAGCTATATTTGATATTCTGAATTCAAAAATGAAGTCTATTTTAGAAAATTAAAATCATATAAGTCACATTAATTAATTTAATAATTAATTCCCGCTTCCAGAGCAAAAAGCGTGTTTTTACAAAACAATAAGTATCAAAAGATTGACACCAGTCTAAGTCTAATTTCAAAGTGAAATTGATTCCAATGACCACCATTGGATAAAATGGTAAAAATATATTCTAATTTCACTTAAAAACCAATTCAAAACATAATCTAATCATATAAATAAATTAGGTTAAAAAAGCAGTTTTAATGTAAAATGCAGTATTTTCACTATTCATTAAAAAATGAACATTGTCAGAAAAATACCAAAAATTCACACAAGGTAAATTTTAATGTCCCAATCATAATGAATATGTTTATTTTGACAAACATAGTTTATAAAATTGTCAAAATATAGATTCAAAAATGGTTTGCCATCAAAAAGCAGTAAAACAATCTTTTAAGAATATTAGTGTATTCCATGCATAAGATTGTATTTATTTTCATTTTAAGCCTCTATAACACTATATTAATCATTAATAGAAATAGATAAAAATATCTATTATTAATTACATACTTGGGATGTTACATAACTTGATGTATCCAAAACCATATAAAATATATCATAAAAATTATTTTTCTAAATATTATTGAAATCCAACATGTGATGGAACATCAAATCCAACCAATATGGTAGATCCCAAAAAAATATATGTTTTATCCTATTGTGTTCCTTCCTAAAACCATCAATTTTATGTTGGTTTATCGTTGGATCAAATGTAATGGGAGATAATGAAGAGATAAAGGATATTAATTTCATACCTCAGATCACTGGGAGAAGATCATTTATAACAATTATTTCTTTACAAAATATGATATTTGTTCATCCAAAAAAGGATGAACAGTTGGAAGGAATTAGTGATGACAGTAAAAAACAATATTTTCCTCTATTGATGAGCATAAAAGAATTTTTATCTCTCATACAACACAAAAATGATTTTTTATCATGTTTATTCTAGCCAGATAAAATTCCATATTCTAGTAAGTAGCTAACTATCCACATTAATATAACTTTCAGTAGAAAATTTTGTTTCATAAAATCATCATATGTACTGACACCATTACTCTATAATTAATTTAACTCATCAATCACTGGTTTCAAGTAAACATCAATATTCATTTTTAGATGTCCTAGAATTAATAAGGCTGAAAAGATATATGGTTATTTCATCAATATACAAGGAGGTAAATCATTAAGAATTATGAATATTGGAAAACATGAATACTGACTACATTAAAAAATGAATGGACATAAACCATTAGTAGAATGATGAAATTGTATGTTTTCAGCTTCTGAGGTAAAATAACGATCTACATGGTCAAAAAATTCCCATGAATCACCGTCATTTGGATTATTTGTTCATTTATAATTTCAAATATTGGTTTTCTTCCATGAAATCCATGTTGTTCTGTTCTGGTACATAAATAAATGCTACAATCTAGGTGAAAGTTGAAAAAACCTCAACTACTTTACAGGAATCAATACAGAAATCCCTAATTGAGGCTCTATATACTGTCATACTCCACATGTGGGTCAACTATCCAAAGAATTGTTTTTAGTATAATATAAGATGCAATAAGTTGAAGATGCATGAATCATATAATTTCAAAGACCCAGATTACGAACTAGCCTCTTGCTCTCATATAAATTTATAGGAAACACATTTCTTTTCGGTAAAAGTATTTTAACTGAATATAATATCTGATCAAAACAACTATTTTTTATTGCATTATCATATTTAATATTCATAAAATTTTCAACTGCTTCATATTTTCATATCACCAAAAATTATGCAGATAATCCTCAGAAGACCTCAATAATTCTAAAAAATGAGATGTTTCCAACTCAGAAGTTAAATTAATATCCTCCTGTGTTTTATTTTGCTGAAAATACAAACCTAACACATCATGTACTAATTATTGAAATCAGGATGGATCTCAAACAAAATTATTAGTATCTTATCTAAAAATGTGTTCACCAAGTTTATACCCAAAATAATAAACTATTTTAAAACCAAAAGGCAATAGATGAAGCCTAAAATTGTCAAATATTTCAAAAATCGTCAAACCACAATATTTATAGACACTTAATTATCCCTTCTAAAAAATATTTTGGTTTTGATTCTGCAAATTGTATGAAAGATTCAACACCCTCAATATATATAAGATTTATACCAAACCCATCTAAATTCTTATATTGATTTATATAAAATGGACCATCTAATATTAAATATTGTTGAATTAATTGTTAAATATTTCAAAAAATATATAGAATAATTTTGTTATAAATAAATTGATTTAAGAAAAACAATATTCAAAATAAGAAAAAATTGATAATTTTTCGTAATTACCGCTAATTTTATAATTATTACTATTTACTATTAATTAGTTTTTATTAATAATTATTAAAATTATTAATAATTATTATTAATTATTATTAATTATTAGAATATATTTCTATTTTTTACTATTCATTACTCTTTATTAATATTTAATACAATTTATTACAATTTTAACTATTCATTGTAATTTATTTCGATTTACCACTAATTATTACAATTTATTACTATTTATTAATATATAATACTAATTATTTATAATTTATACTAATTAATATTAATTTATACTAATTCATAATTATTATTACTAATTAATTACAATTAGTTCTAATTACTATAAAGTTCAAATCCTTGATTTTACAATCTTTATGTGATGAGACAAACTAACGCCAACCGTATCCAAAATTTTTCATTCCACCAATTTATACCATCCATGTCATGTGATTTATACATATTCTTTTCCTACTACTGTTGATGCTATCATCGACACATCATACCCCATATAACATGTTTTTTGTAACCTAATGATAAAATTGAATAGGGTTGGCACAAATTGGCCATTTCTAATCACCTAAAGAATTGGAATTCAATGTTTTATAAGCTAATTATTTCAATGTATCACTATTTAATACTTTTTACCACTATTTATTACTATTTATTACTATTTATTACCATTTATTACTATTTATTGCTATTTATTTGTATTTATTACTATTTGTTACTATTTATTACTAATTATAAGAATTTATTACTAATGATACTAATTATTACTATTTATTAATATTTATTACAAATTGTTATTATTTATTACAAATAATTACTATTTATTATTAATTATTACTATTTATTACTATTCACAAATATTTTTTACAATTTTTTACAATTCATTTCTAGATATAACTATTTATTACTATTTTATAATAATTATTCCAAATTATTAGTAATTATTAATAATTATTACAAATTATTGATATTAATTACTATTTATTACAATTTATAACTAATTATTATAAATTATTACTATTTATTACTTATTGTTACTAATTAGTACTAATTGTTAAAAATTATTTATTTTTATTACAAATTAATTCTAATTATTACTAATTGTGGCTAATTATAAATAATTTTTACTAATTTATACTAATTATTATTATATATTACTATTTATTACTATTTATTGTTATTTATTACAAATTATTGAAATTTATCACTATTTATTACTATTAACTATAATTTATTATAATTGGTTTTCTATTTATTGTTATTTGTAACTATTTATTACTATTTTCTACTATTTATTACTATTTAATACTCTTTATTAATATTTATTACTATCTTAAACTAATAATTTCTAATTATTACTAATTATACTTATTTTGACAAATTATTTATATTTATTACTAATTATACCTATTTATTACTAATTGTTACTAATTATTCAAAACATTTTCTAATTATTACTAATTTTTAATAGTTATTCCAATTATTACTAATCATTAGTATTTATTACTAATTATACCTATTTATTACTAATTATTACTAATTTTACCTGTTTATTTCTAATTATTACTATTTATAACCATTTATTAACAATTATCTCTAATTAACGATAATTATTAATAATTATTACTAATTATTCCTAATTATTACTAATTATTCTGAATAATTTCCAATTATACCAATTTATTACAAATTATACCTATTTATTAAAAGTTATTCTTAATTATTAGTAATTAGTCTTAAATATTCTTATGTAGTCGTATTTATTCTTAATTATTCCAATTTATACAAAATTATTCCTAATTATACCAATTTTTAGTAATTATTATTGATTATTAGTAATTACTACTAACTATTACTATTTGTTTAAATGATTACTATTTATTATCAATTATTAAAAATTATTACACATTATTACTCATTATTACAACTTATTAGTATTTATTACTAATGAAACAATATATTTGTAAAAATAAATAATGCAATATAATACTATTTAATTCTGCTTTAATTTAATCATCACTAATTAACAATTATTACAACTGACATAAAATTAAATGAAATAATTAAAAAATATAATCAATAGATGAATAACTTAAAATAGAATCATTCATACGATGTAACGCTTGAAAATTTATCCGATATGAAATTTTAAACTTTGGAAAAAATTTAGAGAGATATATTAGAGTTCATGGAGTAATAAATGAGTTGAGGGAGATGTGAATGGAAATAAAATATATGGGGGAATATAAATTTAGATTAGTTAGAACAAGAGTATTTGCGATCGGTCCCATCACAAATATTAGAACTCTATTAATAAGGGGGTGGTTGTTAAAAAGACTTTGTGATGGGTCTTGTCGTATATATCTTCATACCAATAGAACATTTGTGACAATCGATAATTCTCATCGCATATTCTATTATTTGTGATGGGACCCATCATAAATGTTGAACCCTTATTAATTATTTGGTTGTGGATAAAAAGGTTATTTACAATGGGAATAGTTGCTAATGCAGAAAAAATCAAAGGGTATTTGTGATGGATGAAAACCAATCGTCGCAAATAACCTTTTTGTGGTTTTGTGCATAGTGAAAACGAAACTATTTATAAAGGGATACTTATTCCAATCAAAAATAACTAACTATTTGCGATTAGAAGAGTGTTACATCTCAAATAGTACATCCAGGTAGAATATTAATAGTGGGACTCTTTCTCGTCAAAAATAACTTATCTCAAATGATGGGTTTTCTGTAGTGATTTGACAATGAAAGGAAAAATCATTTTTAACATTTTGAAAATTCCGTTTTTAAAAACCCACAATATGAAAATGTGTAATAAAAAATTCTTCATGTTAAAACATATTTTAACAATATAGTATTATAAACTATCATATAATAAAATATTTTGGTGCAATAACCCATCCAATGTTCACGATGAAACATTATAACTCAATGAATGAAATTTGTGTTAATAAAAATCCTTACTACGAATGTACATTTAAATAAATGTGAATTTTAAGTAGGGATTATAATATGTTTTAGTATATAACATGATATAAAAAATTATTATAATAATGCATCCATGGGTTTTAAATACCCCATAAAAGTAAAACATGGTGCACACAATGTGCTATGTCTCAAAGACTCAGAATTGAGACCCAGTAATCCCTTTAAACATTGGTATCTTCTGAATCAAAATCCATGTATAAAAAGGGAATGATATAGCCATTTAAAACCAATAAATTTCATATATATGATAAAATATATTATTAATTTAATAATCCCACAACATAAAAGACATGATTGTTCACAATATAAAACATGACTCTTTATCCGTTCTATATCATAGACATAGACATATTAATAACATAATTCATAAACTAAATGAAACAATTTTTCATTTATACTCTTCATATATAGTAATTACATCTATGAATTCAAGTTAGTTGCTTATTTACATATATTCCTACATCGGGTGTTTATTGTTTCATTATTTATAATAGCTTCAAAATAAATTTGTCCATACTCATTATACATAAAAATTTATTCATTATCAGTTCATTAAACTAACTTTTAGTGATGAATTGTAATAATTTATGAACTTTTCAATTCTTTTGATCAATGTTTAGTCTTTATCAATGAAGATAAAATCGATTACATGATGGTTTTATGGATTTTTGATGAAATAAATGAGATTTATTAAATAATCAGTTTAAAAATAATGCTTCAATTTTTTAAAAATGACTTATTCACATTTTTATATCATTTTATATGAATATTTTTGTTTCCATAGTCATCTATGATATAAATTCCTATCATTGTTCAAGTGTTTGTTAAACTGACCCAAACATGAACATGCCATTGTTAATAGATGATTATGTGGGGGTTTAGATGTAATAGAAATATACTAGAACATTGATGATAATATTTAGTGTTTATTTATGTGATATATAAAAATTTTAATTAATTATAATAATAATTAATGTGTATGAAAATGTTACATAATATGAATAAATTTTTCTTCTTCTTCCTAGTTTTCCTGTTTGTGACACTTCATTTTACAACGATTATTTATTATTCATATCATTAATTGTTTATTAAGTTTTTATTAACATAAACATATTTATATAATAAAAAAAATATCCTTTGAAACAATTATTAGATCCATCTATGAAATGCAATGATGAAATAAAAAATCAAAATTCATCAATTTATAATTGTGCTAGTCAATATGTATTCTTATATAAGGAATTTGTTTTCCATAGAATATGGGAAAAGAGAAATTTGAATTATCTTTTAAGAATATATTATTTTTCATAAATATAATAATTAAAAATTAAATTCTATATTATTTTTAAGAATTTAAGGTTGTTAAATAAAATAAATCACTTGGTGTCGTGGAGCCGGATGTCCGCACAGTGTGCGAGTGGTAGTTTTGATTTTCACAACAGAAAAAGGAAGGTGGTTAACTATTATACCATCACTATAATAAAGCATTATTATAATATTGGTATGTAATTTATAATTTTAAGATGGTGTAATGTGACTTGATGAATAAGGGGTGCACACAAAGATATAGAGATTAAAAAGAGTGGTTGTGAATAAGTAACACACTTCTTTGATTAACTCATTTGAAATGGGGTTATATCCTTGAGGGTTAGTTTTTTTAGAAGAAAATAACCATGTTATGGTGGATAGGAATTATTAAGAGTGATTTGAACAGATTCTGGGCTTAACTAAATGGATTTTCTGGTGAAGGGAGTGCGGATAAATGTGCCCCTTTTATAAATGAAAAGGGATGAGATTTAGGGAAATACCCAAAACCTTTTAATAATTAAAAGTCTCCCCTTGTAAAGTGACACCAATATTAAAAAATCATGGAGTGGTGAAAATCTAGTGTCGATCCAACCCTCAAAAAATTATTCAAAATATTTTTATTAACAATTAAGTCATTTACCTCTTAAGTTACTCATTTTTACCATTTTTATTTTCACCACAATAACTTGGTTTTTTCCTAGGTAATTTATTATTTATAAATTAATATAAAATGGAAATTATTATATAAATATTAATTAAATATTATAAATTTAAAATACATTATTTTTTATCAAATTTTTTAAATTGATAAAAATTAATTTTAAAATACATAATTTATAATGTATAAAATATTTATTTAGAAATATAAATTTTGTTCTAGAATGTATAAAATTAGTTAATAAATAAAAATAATAGTTTTTAAAATTATAATGTCACTTATAAAATACATATTTCATCTTATGAATAATTTAGAAAAAATTCTAATTTAAACTTATTTAGTAACAATATCATAAAATCCATGTAATTTGTAAAAAAGAAATTTTATATTATTTACTTAATAATCATTCTTATTATAATAATGAAAAAATATTACATAATATTAATTTGTCAATATAACATAAAAGATGATTTTATTTTTATAATGTTTAAATTATAAATTTATTTATTTAGTTATTAAAATTAAAATATGAAATAAAAAAACTATTTTTATTGAAAATTTCTACTTAAAAACATAGTGAATTTAATAAAATTTCATATAAATTTCAAAATAATCGAATATAGAGGTAATTTTTTAAAAATAAAAATAAAATTTTGGATGTGATCAAATTAGTATATTCTGTTATATAATATACAATTTTTTAAATGGTTAATCGAAATACTTCGTTTTTAAAGTATTAATCAAAGAGAATAATATTACATAATTATTTTAATTAATATTATACATTAATCATATTATTATTATGTCATTTATTTACTTTTAATATTTTATGGTTCATTTTACAGTGGTGTTGCATTATTTCTCTCCGGCGTGTGACACAAGCTATTATAAATAGTAATAATTTAAAGGGCTAAAAATCTCAATTCTCTACTATAATTTCTAAATATTTTGGATTGGAATATGAATTTTTTCATATATTTATTGTTATTAATATTATATAATTTATTAACAATTATATTATATTTTAATTTATTATTTTATATTTCTTTTTTATCTTTAATTCTGTTCTAATTTGTTAAAAATTATTTTTGTTTTTCTTTTGTATAGAAATTTATAATTTTGTTTTCCAAAATATTTAATATTAAATTATACAACATTAGAATTTATAATTTTATATACTCATTCTATATATTTAAATATAATACATATGAGTAAGAGTTTGTGAATTTATTCAATTAATATGATGTTATTTTATATAAAGCATTATCAATTATATAATCTAATTTACTATTTTAATTTCTCAATCATGACATTACATAGTTATAAATATAATATGATTTAAATCCCATTACTATAAGATTATAAAAAATATTAGTATGTATATTATAGAATTATTTTAGTCTATCAAAGCTAATCCTTGTAGTATATAATTTTGAATCCATGAAATACTATTTCTTGAAACTCCATTCTAGTAATATAATTTCTGAGCGATCAAAATGAAAAGAAATTACAAGTAGAAAATGTTATAGTATTAGGTTTCTATAGTGGTTGTTTGACTAGTTTATGTACTTTTTAGATATAAACTAGGAACATATAAGTAAGCCAAAGAATACTTTACCAAATGTAACAAATTCTAGTTGCAATGTTTCTGATGTTTTGAATAAGAAGGCAGAAATTAAAAAATATGTATTTAAACTAGAATTATTCATTTTAAAGTTACAGGAACGCAACCCTAGTGTTCTCTACTACCATATTTAAAGGATATTACGTACTGAATCAAAACCAATTGCATGGATATGATGTTATCTATCATAAAATAAGTACTTTTTATTAAATTTTCTCATGAAAATATGAATTGAAAATATTCATTATAATTTAAAAATTAATTTTGTCCTTTTTTATACAACAGTTAGTATTTATATTGTGTATTTTTTAGTTATCACCAACTTAAATTTAATGTTATTAATTTCCATTAATCAATTTTATAAATGTTATATAGTTTATAATTAGATTATCTTAAAAAAAATTCACCAAATTTTTCAAGAAAATCATAAATTGGTGCTGATTGGGAATTATCTTTAATAATATTTAAATTTTTAGATAAATTTTATAAAATAAAATAAATATATATATTAAAATTTTATTTATATTATTATGTGAATTTTTGGTAAATGGACAATAAAATTTTTTGTATTCTAATTTTTAAATCTTTTCCCAATTATAAGTAATTTATAATTATTTTTAATTTTTAGAATATATTGTAATTTATTAAATATTCTTTCAATTTTTAAAAAGGAATAATTTCTTATTTCTCCATATTTTTTCAATATTTTAGTTAGAATAAAAACTATTTAATTATTAACTGATATTTTTCACTCTATATATTTATTATTTAAAGAAAAAAAATTCAAAAAAAATATATTTTTTAAAAACAAAAATTTTTTAAATTAGATTTTTTTTATAAAATTAGGTCTTTGTAAGATTGAATATGTAAATTTTATATAAAATTATGTATATTTATTGAAAAATTAATTTATTTGACAAAAATACCATGTGAATTAGTAATAGATAATATTTATTAATAAATAAATATATTTTAAAATGTTGAAATTGGGTTTTAACAGTAATCTTGAATGGATCAAAGGACTTCATTTTTATTCGTTTTTTATAATTCCCATTTTAAGGGTTGGAGGGAAACTCTTACATAGCCTCTAGGCTTTGTATAATTACAATACCCAATTCCAATTGTTATTTTCATTTATTTTGTTATTTTTTTTAATCATAACTAACTATTATTTATCTCTAAAATCATTTTAACATAATATTAAATTATAATAATTTAATTAAAATATCTTTCACTAAATTAGTATTCATTATATAGAAAGTAAAATAATTTTTTTTTTAAAAATTATTATATTTATTAGAAATAAACTAACATTATTTTTCCTATTTACATTTTTTATTTCTTTCTAATTTAGTAAATATTAAATTTAGTTAAGTTTTAAAATGATTATCTATTCTATTTTTTTAATATAATTTTTTCTCTCATAATTTTCCTTTTTCATGATATAATAGTTTTTAGAGTCGACTATGATAAATATAGATAGTTTTTAATTTTAATTGGCGAATTGTTTCATATATAATTTCCCTTATGAGTAATATTTGCTCCTTCTTCCGATATATGGACACATTTGACAGTAAATATATTTATTGAGTGAATTATCTTCATTTTAGTGATTTTATCTAGATAATTCTTAGTCTCTCTTCAATGGTTTGATTTAATAAATTGTACTTAGTTAATAAAGGCATTCTACTGAACTTCATTGATTAATGTTTTAGCTAAATACAACCTTATACCAATATTTAAAATTTTCTTTATCCCCCTATATCCACAAACATGCCTGATTGATTTCTTATGAATTTTATATTTTTCAGAAATCTAAATCGACCTTTTTACTCAATATTTTACTACTAAACATAATATAAGAGTATAAAGGTGTTATTGCTTTCAAATCCAATTACACATGGACAAGTAAATAATTAATATAAGGGAAAAGAGGAGTCAGAATCTTGAGTGTGTATGGAATTTTTATTATTAATCATTTATGAGTGACATTATTTGTTTCATTCAATTATTTCATTCCACTTGGGTTTTTTTCATTTATCCTTCCCTTTCCATCAATTTTTCTTTTCATGGAAATTTGTTAATTGAATAATTATTTTATTGGGCATGTCATTTTTGTAAATGTTATCTAAATTATATTAAACATGGTAAATTTATAACAAAAATTAAATAATGATATATCTTTGAAATAAATAAAACAACTACATTTGAATTAAATTATTAAAAATTAAAAATTGTTTTAAAAATAACAGTAATATATTTTTATTAATATTTTTTTAAATATCCTTATAGGAAAAATAATTTTAAACAATAGGTAATTATCTTAATTCAAAAGTTTACATTCTCTCTCTCAAATTTATAGTATTACATCAATCCTATGTCACATACATTATTTTCATTAGTTTTTTGTTCTTCAAATCAATAAATGAGTGCTTTTAAGCCTCCTTTTTATTAAAATTCTATTTTTTCATTATCTTCTTAAAAAAAGTCATTGAATGACTGAAAAACATATCTTGAGAGTTTAATTATTGTACCATGTGGTGGGGATGGTAAATTCAACACAAAACTAATGCACAAGTCCCAGGATTAATGATTAAGAGAATCTTCAATATTGGTTTATATTCTAATTCAATTTAATAGTGTAGTAAAGAATATTGGTGAGGTTTTCTATCGATGATTAATTAATAAATTAATCAATTAGATCAAGATAACATAAAGGAAATTATTTAGGGGGAGTAATTATTAATGTGATATAATTTTAAATTAAAATTTATTTTTTAGAATAGTGAGTTTATTGGAAGTTTACTTATTTTAAATTATTACTTATCATACATTTTTATTTTAATACCATTGAGAACAAGGACATGGTGACCCTTAAATACATTAGACGTGATAATTACTAATTATATAAAAATTTTATTATTTAATTATTTTTACATTAAGTGGTTTTTTATGTTTATGTATGAGTAATTAATTTAAAAAATTCACAAGTAAAAATAGTAATTTTATAAATTATTTCATTTTTATTAATCATTATAGATTTTATTTTTTATAATAAATTAATTTTATGTATTAATTAATTAAAGATTATAATTGTAAAAAAATAATTTAAATAAATAATAATTAATTTTTTGATATTTAAATATAAAAAAATTAGCTAGAAATTATAAAATAAGTAATTTATATCATTTTTCAAAATTTAACTCTATTGATTAAATTTTAAAAGAAATTATTTTTTAAAATTTTAAATAATTTTTTTAAATAAAATTTAAAAATTAAATTTCCTTAATTTTTTTAAATATAACTTAGTATTTTTGAACAGTTACTATATTAATAATAAAAACTAATAAATTTTAGTAAGAAAATTCTAAAATAATAATAATTTTTAATTTTTAATTTGATTTATTATAAGGAATAAATTTTTAGCTTGTTATATTTTAGGTAATCTATTGAATGGGGTTAAATTCAAGTAATTTCCAAGAATGGTATCCCACTTTGCTTATCATTTAATGGGGTCCAAATAAGGGTTTTTTCCACTAAACCACTCAAGTTAAATAGAGGTGACCAATCAATGATAGTAACATGTGAAGGATATTGGTCATTCATGATTGAAATATTCTACTGAAGGTAATCGAGCATTGAGGTTCATATTTAGAAATAAAAAATTTGTTGATAGAAGATTCCTGAGTAAAGATTCGTGATTTTCTATTTTTTTGGGTCCACTTTTCATAAACCACTTTCTAATAAAATCCATTAAGGAACACGATTAGACTTGTCCAGATTCTTTGAACTAGTAATACTGAAGGAAGATCCACTAATTTTTTTATGGAGTGTTAAGATGTGGTTATTTGAGAATAGATTATGAATTTAAGTGGCCTAATAAAATCCTGAACCAATTTATAACGAAGGGTCTTTTGGTAGCTTTAATTTAGTTTAATATAGAAGTTCATGCATCTCCAATATTCCATATCCCCTTCAATTACTTTCATTTATTCCCTATACTACTATTTTTTCATCAATCCCTCAATTATTTCCCTACGACCACATCTTAGATATTGGTAGATTGAGGTTTGAAAAATGGATTTCTAAAGGAATTTCATTATATTTTATTTTCTTGTATTTTTTAGGATTTCATAAATTTTGCTAATATTTTATATATTTATATAAAGTATAAAATTTTCACCCAAATATTCCCTATTATGTTTCTTATTTTATAATAAATTAAATAGCTTGTGTTGTACAATACACAATAAAAATCATGCACTACACAAACCATCAACTTTTCTTGCGGTATGTGCAACACTATACATGGATTTTGTTACACAAAATACCAATTTCTTTTGATAGAATTCATTTTACACAATCCCATGTTTATGTGAACAACTAAATATTATTATGTTACCTAATAACCGAGCTATTATAGTCATGGGTATGAAAAATATTAACCTTCTTCTGAAAAACTATTTAAATGAAAATAAGTGAGTTTATAAAATAATAAAATCGCTCTTGATAAAATTTATTAATTGAATATTTAAATAATATATTTAATATAATGTTTAAAATTCATTTTATATGTTTTTTAGAAATGATATAAGAACAAATTCAATTCTTTCGGATTAAAAAGTGTTTATAAAAAAATTTAGTTTTGTCTGCCTTTTGATGGTTCACAATTTTTAAATCTATTTTGACAATTTTATAGATTATATTTAACGGATAGTGTTTTTATATTAAATCACGTTAATAAAATTTACACTCCAGGTATTTTTTATATTTTTTTGATATGTTTTAAATTTTGATGAATAGTAAAAATATAATAAATTTTAATTGGAAAAAACTTTTTATATCAAATTAATTACATGGATAAATTATATTATTCAATTGTTTTAAATTAAGAAAAAAATATATTTTTATCATTTCATATAATATTGTTCATTGGAATTAATTTTACAATGAATTTTGATGTAAAAACATTTCAATATTTTTCAATTTTTTATGTTTTAAAAACCTATTTTCCATTCAGACAATGAGATTAATTTAAAATTACTTAATAAAACTTATATTTTTTTATTTTTAAAACTATATTCCACATTTGGAATCAAAAGGTCTAAATTATTTAAAAAGGTCCGTTTTATTTTTGGAAATTATGAATAGTAACTTAGGTAGTAGATTTTATTACCATGATTAAGCGTAAATAGAGTAATTAAAGGTTATTATTATAGTATTAAAATATTCAAATTACCCTAAAACTGTATTTAATTTAATTGTATGAGTTTATAGAAGTGAATAGAATCCATGGAATATCTTTAGGACCACTTGCAGCCACTTTTATGAATCTAATGCATTTACAATATTATATTAAATGAAAAGCCAATTCTTTTGCACTTCTTTTAACAAGTAAAGTATTTTAATATGTGGTTACACATGGGATCTCATTAACTATAAATAGTTTTTATAAATCTAAAATAATTACCAATCTCATGTTAAATTATTTATAATTTTTAGTAAATAGATAATTAAATTAAATGGTGACATAATGATGTTGGAGTAACTACTTCATTAATGGAAGTACAGAATAAATTGTATTAAAAATATTAAAATAAATAATTTGTTATTAAATTTTATGGAACTATTTAAAATATATAATTATTCTAGATAACTATAATGACATAAAATATATCATAATGATCGATTTTGAGTCATTTAATGGACCCTTGTCTATAAACGTTACTTAGATTTTATTAAAATCAAAGAATGTGACAATATTTCACACTCTCATTTATTATTAGTACAATAATTTTAATATAGGGATAAGCTTGAGATAAATTTGATCATTAATATTATATGGAAAATTAAAAAATTAACTATATAATAGTAATTTATTTATTATTTCTGAGACTAAATAAATACCATAAATAATGACACAATAATATAGAAGTAATTATTATATTAATAGAAGTATCAAATAAATGATTTAATAAATATTAAAATTAATATAATTTCACCTAATTTAGGTGATACAAATATTTTATAGACTACTATGACATTTTAGGATTATATAAAATGATTTAGTTTGATGTTATTCTTCTGCATGGATTTTATTTAAAGTTTAAGAAATGAATATTGTCAAAATTGATACTATAGATATTTTATAAAACTAAAATTTTATTCAATTATTTAAAAATCATAAAAATATTTAAAAACTAGAAATTTATAATTATATGTTCTAAAAATCTATTGTGTTTTCATTTAGGAATAATTGAAACCATATAAGTTAGTATTTGTAACCATTTATTATTTTGAATATTATTTCCATAATTAAAATTATATAGATTAATTAAGTACAAATCAGAATTATACAGTTTAAAATAAAATAATAACATGTTAGATTTTTTTGTTTAACTAGATATATACACATAATAAAATTTTATTCTCAAAAAATCACATTTGATCTATTTTTAATTAAACATTAATTTATATTAATTTAATATTTTAATAGTTTCCTAAACATCCCCTAACCTCTATTATAAAAGAACATCTCTCATTCCCATATAATCACACCTCTAATTCCCTTTGGATCGAAAAAACCCTTCCCAATTATCCTTAAAATTTCCATCACGTCATTATAGAGTCTATTAATTTGGAAAAAAGCCACCCTACGAAGTCCTTTTGTGAAAATGAAAATGAGACACTTGAAAAAGAGGTAATTATATTACCAATTAAATTAAATCTCATTTCTTCTTATACATCCTCATAATGTGGTGTTTCTACTCTAAAGTAATAAATATATTATAATATACATGATTAAATTTTTTTATGATTATTATACAACAATATTTCTCCTTTTATCTATTCTATAAATAATAATATCACCATGTGTATGTGTGTGTGGCTTACCGTTACTTCTTCATGGGGCAATTATTTATTCTACACTAATATATTTTTATGGGTATAATGATGAGTATAATGGATATAAATAATGATTATAATAGCATAATTTTACTATAGAATTAATATACTATCATATTTGGTACTATTTTACCATCATGGGAATGATATCATCACTCGTGCGTACGTACGGCCTACCTTCTCCACGACGTAGTGAAAATCATTTTCCACCATTGAAGAATGATTATAAAATAAATATGATTAGTAAAAATAATAATTATCAAGTAAATATAATTATTTATACGAATAAAATACATCTAATTCATAACAACGACGACTACCCAACAAAATAGGAATGGAAAAAAGAAGCCCTTCAAACCTGAATCAATGCTAATACTGAAATATTAAAAAATTTATATAATAGGATCATATATAACTTAATAAAGGTGTATTTGGTTCTGGTATAATTTAATAACATAATTTTAACATTATACAAGATTTTAAGACACCCTTGGCTAATATAAGTACTAGGTAAGAGTTAATGCTGACATTACATTATTATTTGAGGTTGTTTGTATATGTGTATCTACTAGGACACATTTTTCATCCATGTAAATGTTTCATTAAAATTAATTTCAATATATTATCGACAGTTGTTTAAAGTCATTTTTACCTATGTTATAATTTTTATAAAATGTTTTTTAAATGAATGTTTGAGTCATTTTGCAAATTAACTACTTTATGTCCATTTTAAAAAATGGGAAGAATTTTTTTCACTTATATGACATGAATTAATAGTTTCCTCAATTATGAAACCATACCAATTAATTGAATTCCATACAAGCTTAAAATTTTATTTTTAAAGGAAAATTTTTCTTTTATAATTGCACAAATTTTAAAGAGATTTCAACGTAAAAAGGGATATTTCTCTCAAATAATTTTAGCGATTTTTTTTTATTGTTTTCATTTATATCAACATAGTTTGTTGGAATTTATGCTTAATTGAGGTTGATTGAGAATAAAACAATATTCTATATTTTATTGAATGTTTTATGATATGTATGACTATGGATGTGCAATTTTGAAACACTTTATAGTTTATGGTTAAAGCTTTAACATTTTGTATGCATGTTTTAATATGAATATTTTAGTTATGTTTCAACCTTTTTATATAAGGAATGAAATGGACTTAGTAGGTCATGGTACGGAGCCTCTATATCCCCTTCATGCATTAGTATGTATCATGAGGATAATTATTGACTTTTTGTGAGTCCTAGATGGTATGGTTATGTAAGGTCTTGTCATGAGGCCTTGATGGTATGGTAATGATGTCCGACATTATGAATTTCCAAATTATGAGAATAGTTATTGATATTACATTTTTTGTTAAATTAGTAGAATATCCATGTAAATGCTTAAATGTAATTATTTGATTTATTATTTTTATATTATGTTCAAGATTATATTTAAAAGTCATCTATTTTAGTTGAATACCATGCCTTAAAAGTTAATGATTATTTATGAATGTGTCATCATTATTGTTTAAACTTACCGAGCATCTAAGCTCACCCCTATCTTATGTTTTATTCTCCTAGGATATTAATTTGTGTTTTATGATTGATATAAAGGGTTAATATAGGAAAATAATGCCTTTCATCAGGAATCATCTTTGCAATATATTATGTTTTTATTTCTAATTTAAGGATCATATAAGTAATATATTCTCTAATATTGATAAATTTATCAGCCCTTGATTATTTTATTCATTTTAATCATGCCAATGTTTTAAAATAATGCACTAAATCTTGGCTTCTTGGGTCGGGGTGTTATAGTTTTCATCAAAGGAATTTTAACAACAACCTTGGAAGTTAGGTTTAAAAAACATGGATTATATAACATAACCCTATGACAGTCTTCGGGGATAAGTCTAAGTATAGGATATCATATTTCATATTTGGTAATTGATAACCTAGTTTAATCATATAGAATTATGGATTGAAAATAATATGTAATCATTTATAGAAACTATAAATTCTTCTTCATGATTGTATCACTACGATTAGTGTTTCACACATGGTTCTTTGAGTTTTGGTTAGTTGCTAGAATTAGTAAAGTTATAAAATAAATAGTTATACTAATGATAATGACAGGGCTAGAAATGAAAAATTAATTTGAGGATGCATTAATAAGTTAGATATTAAAGAGTAGTTAAAGGTTTATGAGTGAAGTGGAATGTGAATGTTTATTACATATTTGTATAAAATAATTATTACATCAATGGATTTTTGATTATAAGATGAATGAGATATATAAGGATTATAATTCAATACATATTCATCAAGTATTTGTAATTAGTAATTATTTTATAAATTTTTTATGTAATAAAGTTATTAGTCAATAAGTGATTAATTATGTTTTCTGGGGAATTTGATGTTATGATTCATTTGGGAAATTTAAAGACCTTTCTTGACTATGAATTTAGTCAAGAGTATTTTGGAAAATTCTTAAGGTCGAAATGGAGTATGATGAACATTGTATATTAATATTTATGGTTAATGTATGATTTATGGGATCCATTGGGATGACATTCTTAGTTTCAATAAACATTTATAGGATGAAAGAAACAATTTTTATCCTTGTGATTTTCTTTAGGAGTGGAAAAAACGTTTTGAATGTTCATTTATAGGATTAAATAATGACGTGAAAATATATCTAAGCACATTCAAAGAATGAGATTATTCTTATGACATGGAAGGAAATAAATTAATTGTTAATATGAATAGTAAAATAATTATTCAACATTAGGTAAAGGATCTTAAAACAAAACATGATGTCTTAGTACTTTCACTATAGAGTAAAATGGTCACATAGATCATATCAGAATTATATCTTTGTGATTGTTAACATTATCCTTACCATGTTCTATATCACTCTCCATCAGAACATGATGGTTAGATTAATCTTTCATGTCCATGTTTTCCCACATGAAACCCTTGTATGTTTTATCTCATGAATCCTTATTACTTCCTTTTTTAAATTGGATGTTTTATTGACCATCATAGAAATGTTGGATTACAATAGAAAAGTTTTGAATAATGAAACCATTATTACCAAAAAAATTAAAATTGTGGGGATTCAATTTATTAAATTATGGGAGAATATATAACCCCAAAATTACATGGTACGCTTATTTTTTTAATTAAATTCAATTGCTTGTGTTTTATTCTACACCAAGATAATCTTGTTCTACACACAACACTTGATTGGATTTTGGTACAGAAAACACTATGCTTGGCTTGTTTTAAAAAAAATTTCAATTTATTTTGATAGAAATTATTTTATACAAGAATTATTTTATGTGAAAGACTAAATATTATTATGTTACCTAATAACCTAGTCATTAAAATGGCATGTATGAACTCTATTAAGTTTCTTCTTAAAACCTATTTAAATGAAAATAAGTGAGTTTAAATTAATTTAAACACTATTGATGGATTTTATTAATGAATATTAGTTTAATATATTCTATCTAATATTTAAAATTCCTCTTATATGTTTTCTAGACATGATATAATTACAAATTAAATTTCATTAGATAAATGAAGTATTTATAAAAAAATGCATCTTTTCTATTTTGATGTCATAACCATTAAAAATATATTTTGTGAAACATGAATATGTTATATTTAAAAAAAAATCTTTTTATTTTAAATTGGGATATAAAAGTTTAGTTTTAAATAATTTATGATATTTTTTTTGATAAGTTTTAAATTTTGAAGAATAATAATAATATACTAAATCTTAATTGAAAAAACATTTTTATCAAAATAATATATATAGATAAATTATATTATCGAATGATTTTAAAGTAAAAATAGAATATAATTTCATCATATAATATAATTTTGGTAATTCTAATTATTTTATGTTTAATTATTATGTAATATCCTTTAAATAGTTTGTTATGATTTAACTTTTAGAAACCTGTTTTCATTCTAAAAATGAGATTAATTTTAAATTAATTTTGACAACTTCTATGTTGTGATTTTATAAAAATGGATTCCATTTTTGGAAGAATAACTTCCAAATTAATTATAAAAATATTTAATTTATAATAAATTATAAATATTAACATTAAAAATAAATTTTATTACCACAACTAAGGGTAAATTATGAAATTAAAGGTAAGTATTGTGTTATAAAAATATCAAATTTACCAAAAAAAGTTGTCTTAATTTAATTGGATGTGTGTATCCTAACCATGATCATACATATGTCTAATTTAGAACCACATGGATTCATTTTTATTTTTTTAATTCATTTATAATATTATATTCAGTCAAAAGTCATTTTTGTTTATCTTATGTTTTTATCATGTAATGTATTTTTTAATAAGTGGTTATACCTGGGATTTTTTAAACAATAAAGAGTATTTAGAAATTTAAAATAGTAACCTAAATAATGGAAATTTATTTATACTTTTTAGTATATAAATAATTAAATTAAATGGTTACATAATGATGATGAATTAATTTATTTAATAATGGAATAATCAAATTAATGATATTAAATATATTGAAGTAAATATAATAAGCCTAAATAAATGATATAAACGAATTTCAAATATAAAATTGACATTTTAGTGACATAATATAAGTATTTTGTTGAATTCATCATGTTTGGTTTATATTTTTTAAAATGATAATATTTAATAGTATCAATATTGAAATAAAAGATATTTTAAAATAAATAATATTTTATTAAATGTGAAAAAATTATTAAAAATCTATAATTTGGAGAAGTAAATAGGTTAATGTAAAATATATCATAATGATAAATTTTTAATAATTTAATGTAAACATATCCATAAAGATGTCATAGATATAATTGAAATCAAATAATGTAACAAAATGTCACACTCTTATTTCATATAAGTACATTAATATTAATATAGGGATAACCTTTAGATAAATTCTATATAGAATATTCTAGGGAAATATTATATAATTATTTATTTAATATCAATTTATTTATAATTTTTAGAGACTAAATAATTAGCATAAATATTGACACAATAGTGAATAAGAAATTATTTTGTTAATAGAAACACCAAATAAAAGATACTTCAAATATAAAACTAAATATAATTTGTCATTATTTAGGTGATAAACAATTATTATAGGTTAATATGTTATTTTATGATTATATGAAATGATTTTGTTCAATTTTATACTTATTTTTGGATTTTATTTAATGTCAAGGAAATGAATAACGTCAAAATTGACAATATTGATATTTTATAAAAATAAAATTTTCTTAAATAAATTAAAAATGATAAAAATATTTTAAAAATATGAAGATATAATTATAAGGTTTAAACTTCCTAAAGTGTCTATTTATGGAAAATTGACACCATATGGGTAAATTTTTAGAACCATTTAATATTTTGAATATTATTACCACAATTAAAATTAAATAGAATAATTAAGTATAAATCAAAATGATATGGTTTGAAATATATATAAACATGTCTAAATTTTATTTATTGAATTTATTTTGCCCCAAAATTATATTATATTTTAAATAATTCACATTTGATCTATTTGGAATTGAAAATAAATTTATATTAATTTAATACATTGAGAGTTTTCTAAAGTGCCACTCACCTCTTTTATTAATGAGTACATCTCAATCTCTTTTACTCACACATACAAATCCATTTTGATTGGAGAAAACCTAAAAAATTCTACTTAAAACTTCTATAAATTTATCCTTGAGGCCTTAATTTTTCTATAAATCCAACCTACGGAGTCCTTTTGTGCAAATAAAAAGTAGACACTCAAAGAATAGATAATTGTTTTACCAATTCAATTCAATTTCAGTTCTTCTTCTACCTCCTCTACCTATGCTTTTTCCATAATAATGTAATAACTACAATATTATCCATATAATGAGATTTTATTAAGATTATGGGAAAACTATATTTTTTCTTTTAGCAATCCTATGAAAAATAATATCTTCATGTGTGTATACATAAGACTTACCCTCTCCACGTCGTGGTGAAATTTGTTATTGAAAACTAATTTATTTAGATGGGTATAGTGATGAGTATAATGGTTACAAATAATTAATATTACATTATAATGTATCTTTTTAATTAACATACCATCCAATACTATGACATTTAACCATCAATGGAATGATATCATCGCTTGTGCGGGCATACGACTTAAAATCTCCATGACGCAGTGAGATTCATTCTCCACATAGACCATTAGAAAATGATTATAAAATATATATAATGTGTAAAAATAATAATAATGAACTTAATATAATTTTATATATGAATCAAATACATCAGATTCATAACAAACATGACTTAAATGATGAAACAAGAATGGGAAATTGAACCTGTTAACACCCGAAACAATGGTAATACTAAAATATTATAGACAAAAGGATATAAGAGGATCATATATGATATCATAAATATGGATTTGGTTCAGGAATAATTTAATAAAATACTTTAACCATTATACAAGTGTTTTACTCACCCTTTACTAATTTAATATACATGGTAAGAGTTAATTTCACAATCTCATTATTATTTAAGGTTGTTTATATGTAAGTATCTATGAGGACATATTTTCCATCCATGTCCATTTTTCTTAAAAATGAATTTCAATAAATTATCTTCAATTATTGAAAGTACTTTTTTTCTTATGAATTACTTTTTATAAAACATTTTGAAAAGAATAATCATATATTTTTTAAAATGAGGAACTTAATGACCTTTTCGAAAAATTAAAGAAATAGTTTTTATTAAATTATATGGTGCGAGTGGATATTTTTTTGATGTTAAGATACATTAAAAATTGTAATATTACCTTGCAATAATTCAATTTTATTTTAAAAATAAATTTTTTCATATTCACTTTTAAAACATTTAAATGATTTCAATGTAAAATGGGATATTTCTCACAATGATTTTTGTTGATTTTGTTAGAATATTTTCATCTATGTAAAAATATTTTGTTGGATTTTATTCTCAATTGAGGTTGATTTAGTATGATACAATCTTCCATATTGTATTCATGTTTTTATGATATTGTTATTCTATGGATGTTCTATTATAATTCCATTAATGTTTTATGGTTATATTATTAAGATTTCATACTCTAGTTTAATAAAAATATTTATGTTATGTTTCATCTTATTTATATGAGTAATGATTTTGACATAATAAGTGAAAGGAGAGAAATTTTATATCCCCTCAATGCATCGATCAGGCTCATGAGACAAACTATTGTCTTGGAACAAGTCCTTGATGAAATTGTTATGTATTATCTTTGCACAAGGCTTTGACGGTGTGGTTATGATGTTCGACATTATGAAATTCCTTGTTATGAGATTATTTATTGATATTACATGTATTTATTTGACTAGAAGAAGTTTCACGTGTTTGTTTAAATGGAATTATTTGATTTAGTTATTCCATATTAAGTTCATGATTATGTTTAAAATGATTCTATTTTAGTTTTATACCTTACATTAAATTTTTATGATTATATATGAATGTTTCTACTGTATTGGTTAACCATACAGAGAATCTGATCTCCCCCATTATAATGTTTTATTTTCCTTGGATACTAGAAGTGTTTTATGATTTATATGCAAGTTTTATCTAGGATAATAATGATATTCACTATAAATCATCTTTTCTACATATTATATTTTGATTTGTGATTTTAGGATCATATATGAAATCTATTCTCCAATAATTATAAACTGATTAGTCCTTCATGATTTTATTCCTTATAATCATAAAAATCTATTAAAATAATGCACCTACTCTAGGATTCTATGGTTGGAGTGTTATATGTAATCATTTATTTAGTTAGTATTTTATTTCTCATTCAGTGGTTCCAAATATTTAATATGTTATAAAATTTTATTTCACTTATATAATTCTCTTGTAACTATTTTAATGAATCTATTGTGTTTTTTCTATCTAAATAATCACTTATTTCCGATTTTCATACATGTTTTGTTTTGTAACATATTTTCATTTGATAAATGGTTTAAAATGAGTATAATAGTAATTATGTTATATATATTTTGGTTTTAAAAGTATTAAATGAAAGTTTTATATCTCTTTAGTCTTCAAAATTCTTAATGTGCACAAATCACTTCATCAAGAATTATTGGAGAATTAATAAGTGAGTTGCTATTGGATTATAGGCTACTATAAATTTTAAATTAGAAACAAATTATTATCAATAATATTATTAATTAATTTATATAGTCAAATGTTAAACAATTTTGAAAATAGGGCTAATAAGTTCAATTTAGATAAATAATTAGTTAAATTATGATTTTTATTTTCTATAATACTTAATACTGAAACAAAAACTTATTTGTAAAAAGAAAATATTCAATCATGTGCTTTGTTATCCTAGTTTTTAGTGGTCTACTTGAAAAAACATTTCTAAAAAATTATCATATGACACTTTGAAAAATGATTTTAAATATTAACCTCCACTGAGATATTTTAATATAAAAAATGATAACACTATATTAGTAGAGCCTAGGATAAACAATTTTAGTATGATAATTTCATGATACATAACTTTAGTGACCAAAGGTAAGTTTTTGGTTAGGTGATTTAGCATAAAATTGACGTGGTATGACTCATGATAATATGTGTTGTGGGAGGAATTGGATACCCATTGAGTTTGTGATTATTCAGATAAGAAATTTGATAGACAATGAAAGAAACTACATGAATGTGGCTTGTTAGGATGATTGTATCATAGAGATATGGAGGGTTTAATCAGTGATACTATTTTATTTGAAGTTTCTTTTCAATTAAAACAACCTTCACCTACTGTTAAATATTAAATTCTCTGCTTAAAAAATTAAATCACACATCATTAATAACAAGAATATTTACAAGGTTAACTATTAAATAAGAATATCTACATCCATGTTATTGTATGGAATTGATCTAACACAACATAGGCTATTAGAAAACTACCATTGGATTACAATGAGCAGGATATACCCATTCACTCATATTGTACATTGAAGACACTCCAAAAGTATGTGTGCACCCTCTTTCCACAAATAGGGTAATAGAAGGACTATGTAAGAATGCGTATTACCTATGATTTTTCACAGTTCCAAAAATGTATTCAATTTCAAACACTTCCTCAAATTCTTACCTAGAAGACGGTAAGAACATTAGGGGAGTTGTTATTAAAAATAATTCTGATTTTACCAGTCCAATTTACCGTGTCCAATTCCTATGAGTATGATTCTCCTTCATATTATTCATCTATGTGCAGTTATACCTAGTATAAAAAATATGACTTAGACGAAATATGATATATGTAAATCATGACCACTTCAATTCTCCTTCGTCTTCTCTCCAAAAATCCTATTATGTAAATCCCAATCTGAATAATTCAGCCAAATATGATGATCAATTGAATAAAACCTACAAGAAAAATAAGCTAATCTAACGAGTATGATAATTACTGAGTATGATGATCATCTGAATACAATATTGTGACCATGTATCTTCTCTATTACTTAAATACACCAAAATGTTTTAAAAAAACTCAATATAAAAATCCTCTTTTTACCTCGAGAAACCTGGAACATCAATCTCATGAATAATACATCGGTCATCAAAAAAGTGAAATTTCTTTTTCTATTTTCATAGGTGACCCTGCAATTTCTTTAGTAATAATCCCAATATTTTTAATTCTTGATCAAATTCACCCTAATCACAATTCCCCTAAAATATCGAGTTAATTTTGACTTCATAAACTCTTCCCGAATATTCTTTATTCTTCTAAAATATTAACTTCTTCTTCAGACGATCATTTCAATTTCTAGTCATATTTCAATTCAAAAGTCCTATTTTATTAAAGAGGGTTTTTAATATAATTCCTTATTTCAATTGAAAACAAATGTGTGATGAAATAGATATCACTTATGAATGCTTAATATATTCATTATATTGAATGTTGAGATCCCCTGTGAAAGTACATTGTAAAAAACTTCTTCACATATTCACTTTTTCTGTTAACCTAGTTGAGAAAAAAAATCATCTTTTCCTCTTCTCAGGCCCTAGTTAGAAAAAAACAATGTAACTCAACCCTTTTGAAATGATTGAAAAAAAATTTAATCTTATTCTCTCCTTCTATTTTCATTCATCGGCCTCAAGAAATTATTCTATGAATACGATTATCCAATGTATGATATTTCTATGTATGATTTTCCTAGATATGATCATTCTAAATATGATCATACAAGGTATGATATTTTTCCTATAGAGCCTAAGTATGGTCATCTTGGGAACCAATGTTTTTAAAAACATATGATGTCTGATCAGGTGCTATAGTAGGGCCACCTCAAGGCCTTCGGGCCACCTTAAGTGCAGAAGCAATGTAGATAACCTACGAAGAACAAGCTCTACAAGGAGGATGACCAAGGAGAATTAACCACAGTAGAAGCTAAACGGATTGCATGAATGAGAGGGTATGGAACCTACCATCGGGACAAGCCTATGCATGCACGGGAATGCCTAGTCGAACAGCCATGTAAAGGTGGAGAGCTGATTTCACGATCAAGATACTGGTGAGGAGTAGTTCCAAGTAGTTAGTCTGGGTTGTATTTCATGTTTGAAGCCTATGGGAAAATGAATTCCTCTAAGGCCTAAGGTCCATGTAACACTTATGCCTACAGGACTTGTAAGGGTTCCACCTCACCCCTTGAAAGGTGGATTGTCAAAATCAATAAAAAAGTTAAGACCTTTGGGCCTTTAGAGGATCGGGTGGTATAGTATGTGATGTTGATTGGAAACTTCTCTTTTCCATTTTCTTCCATAAATCCTCAATCATAATTTCTCTAATCACCTCGTGATTTATATAAAATAAAAAAAATTAAAGAATCACCAATGTTATTTTATCATAGTAAAATACACTCTGATTCTCTATCAAAACAACCAATTCATTCACACCAAATTCAATGTGAACTTGATGACCATATACATCCAACAAGATATATTCTCTCTCATTTGACTGATTCGATATTTCCAATTAATGATTAATTACTCATTATGATGGATATAGTTAGTCTAAATTTTTTAGAAAGAATGAGCTAGTTCCTTTTGAAAATATTTTCCAAAACAATTTTAATTGAATACCAAGTGATTTGATTTCCATTCATTATAAAAATTCTATAGAAACAAAATACAATAAATAAAAACAAACACCCTCCTCATCAACATGGTCCTAACAATATATCCCTTTTCATTTTTTTACAACTAACCTTCACAAATCACTGATAATTGTAACTTCAAGAAATGGATCACTTTTCAATAACTCTAAGCCTACACAAGCTAACTCATTGAAGGAAACAGGAATAATTCATATCAAAATTATCCTATCCAAAATCTGTGATTATGAAAACTTTTTATTTTTATTTTTGAAGAACATATTAAACCTGAAATTTTATTCATCATATCAAGAATAAAAATATTTTTCTTTTCATACACCCACTCCAACAAAAAGTTACAATATTCCACTAATATAACAATTTTGAATTCATAGCTTACCAAAAACTCCCCCTTTTTACATATGTCAAATGTATAGATTTATGAAATAAGACAATATCCCCCATGAAAACACTAACCTAAGGTGATATAAGAGTGGTGAAACATACACATACCTAAAACATGAAGAGAAAGAGGCTAGAAACCCATGTTCACACTCAAGTTAGAAAATGATTCCTTCGATAATGTTTTTGTGAATATTTCACGAACTTGTTATAATGTTGCAACACATAACAGCATTAATTCTTTCTTCTCCACATGCTATTGGATGAAATGATGTTTGATATCAATATTTTTTGAATGATAATATTAAAATGGAATCTTGGTGAGGTTTATTTTCCTTTTATTGTACTAACCCATGAACAAGGGTAACTTCAATTTGACAACATAGTCTTCCAATTGAGTTTTCATCTTCCTACGTTGATTAGTGGATTGAGTGGTGGAAGCATACTTCACATTAGAAATATTGAGAGTAACTGAATTCTATTTCTTTGAATTCCAACTAATTCAATTCAATCCTAGAAATAATATTTCACTCGATTTGGTTATTATATCATCATCATTTCCTACCCAATAATCATCTGAATACCCAATCAATTCAATACTATCTATGATTCCATACCATATTTCTAATTCTTTTGTTCCTTTGATATATCCGAGAATTATTTTTTCCATTAATTAAATGAAATTCTTTTAGAGCACTTAGAAATCCTTAACATAAAGTAATGACATAAAAATTGTGGGTCTTTAAGCATTAAAATACAAAAAACATACAACTAACATCCTAAATTTTTTATGATCAACATGTTTTACTTTTTCATTATTGGATAACATTGTACCCCATCATATCTATGTGGAAAAATATATTTAATTATCTATTCCAAACCTCTTCATATGTTCCTTAGCATATATTTCATGGGAAATAAAAAATTATTCCTTCATTTTTGTATTTGTAACCTAAAAAAGTATTTTATTTCCCCCAACATTGAAATTTAACCTATATTATTCATTACTTTAGGAAACCATTCACAAATTATTTCATCATTCCCAACAATGATAACATCATCAACAAAAACAATCACTATAATGTAATTCTCATAACTTTATCTAATGTATAGATTTTTATCCACTATTCCTTTCTTGATATTCATCTTCCTCAAGCATGTATCCAATTTGGAATACCATGACCACAAGGATTTTTTTAGGCTAGACAAAGCCTTTTTCTGTCAGCACACATAAATTTCATCTTTTCCATCAACAAATCCTCATGTTTTTTCAATATTAACTTCCTATTCAAGATCTCTATTTAGGAAATTAGATTTCGAATCCATGTAAAATATCTTGCATCCCCATTGCGCAGAAATAGAAATAATGATTCTCATTGTTTCATTTATTTCTACCAGAGAAAAGGCTTTATCAAAATCAATACCTTAAATTTGTGTATAACCCTTTCACACCAATATTTGTTTTTTTCTTGCCACTTCACCTTATTCTTTCATATTGTTCCAGAAAAACCACTTTGTGCTAATAATGTTTTTTAGGCTTGGGTACTAGCTCCCATGTATCATTCTATTGAATATGATCTAACTTTTTATTCAAGTAATAAACCTATTCTGGATGATCCCATGCTTCTTTCACATCATTTGGATCCACTTTTTAATATAAATATGTATGTGTAATATCATTTATTTTTTCTTCTTGTTTTGAAATTTCTAATGTTGATCTTGAATTATATTCTGAGATTCCTCTAGCTTCCTAAAAATAGGATGATGTTTTTGGGTATCTTCCTCATCACTAGAAATAGCTTAGTTTAATTATTCTTATTTTATAGGAATAGAATATTCTTAATCCTTAAAATAACTGTTTTCAAAATAATCTTAATCAAATTTTTCATCTTCCTGAGTATGTTAATCTTAATTTACATTTTAAATCATATTCACATCAACTGAATGTAGAGTTATTCTTGTTTATTTGTTGAAACATCTATATAATCTTCCTTCTGAAGCATATCCAATAAATAGTCCATCATCACCTCTCTACTCTAACTTTCCATAGTATCCACCTTTCTTATTTAAAATATATGGAGTTCTTAAAACTCTAATGTTTTTCAAACTTTTATTTTCATCATAATACAGTTCATATGGACTCATATATGATTGAGGCCTTTAGAAATGATGGTTCTGTACATAGATATATGTACTCATCTCCTAGTTCAATATTTTATGTAAAAGGACATGTTCAAGAAATTTGGTTCTTCCCATTTCAAATATGCTTCTATTATTTCATTCTCTGACCCCATATTGTTGAGCATTGTATGAGGAACTATAATCATGATAAATTCTATGATTCTCAAGATAAGATTAATATTATTCAAATCATTATTCGGAACTAATGTTTGTTGTTAACTTTTTCACTAAATACTCACATACATTATCAGCCATGTTTCTGAAACTTTTAAAAATTTTCAAACAATCTGATTTAGGATTTATATACATAACACAAGTAAAGCGAGAAAAATACTCAATGAATGTGATAAAATACATATATCCATTTTTTTTATTTTTTCTCTCATCATCCCACAAATAATGGAAAAAATCAACTCCATGGTGTGACTTGAAAAAATATTAACATTATTATGCACAACATTTGTAATATTTCTTTTCTAAAAAGTAGTACAAAACCAATATTTACTTCTTGGAATATAAGGAATGTCTCTAACACTATCTATATTTGAAAACATTCTCATTTTTCATTAACACATGTGTCCCCGCTTTTTATGTAAAAAATGATTCTCTTCTACAACACTCATGTAACAAGAGTTTTTTATTTCACTAACGTGAAATAATTTTATTTTATACATTGGCCTCTTGAAACTTTTTTTTTCATATAATTCACTTTCTAAAAGAAACCCATATTTTCTGAAGATAAATTTTTTACCCACATATGAAATTTTTTAATCGCTTAGATTTTTTTCATTCCATTAACATACAATGCTTAATTGGGTTTCACCATTTATTTCCTAATTCTGGTTGATCCAACAACTTTCATTTTCAAGGATTCTTCATTTCTAAATGTCATTATTCCTTGTTTAAAATCATTCAAATTACTAAATAAATATAAATCTCCATTCATATGAGAAGAACACCCACGATCAAGAATATGATATCATTATCCTTTTGTATCTTTAAAAGAGTTTTCAATGACAAGTTTATTTTCATCTTCATTTTTTTCTTTATCTTAAGCTTCTATGAATTGTTAAGAATCATTTGTTTTGAAGGTAACCAAGCAAGACATAATTATGAAAGACTTTTTCATGGTTCATCAAAAAAATCCATTAAGACTTTTTCTTTTGATCGAATTAACCCGCTAAACCACTTCCTTTAATAACCTATGTAATAGTAGTAATTTTTTTGGTATAAAAACCATATATTTTCTATATGTTTGAATCCGCATCAATAATAATAATAGGAATAGAAAGAGTATTTACCTTAGAAACATCAAAATAGACAAGAACTATGAATACATTTCTCAACAGCCTTATTCTTTTTATTTTATAAGCCACCAAAAATTCTATTATCAATATGATTTTTCATTTTATTTTATGATTTATCATAATCATAAGAGTTTAAAACATTTTTGGACTCTGGTTATTTCAATACATTTTTGTATTTTGAGTTATTTGAGACCACTAAATTCCATACATTGTTGGATTAGACCACATACATGAATTTCCCAGATTTAGTATTTCCAAAAACAATATCATAATTATTCTCAACCATTAATGGTATCTTTTGTTGATATTTCTTAGGTTTCTCCTTTTGAGAAAATTCTATAACTTCAATGATACAGTTTTTGAAACATGTACTTTTATTTTGATCTGTATAATGTTATTACTAGACATGTTTCAACACTTCTTCATTTTCTTTCAACTTCACCTTGGGAATCTCATTAAAATTATTTTCTTCTTAAATATATTTCTTCAAATCATGAATATATTTCACTAGCTCCAACTTCCCATCAGAAAAACACTCTTGATTACTTTTTTTCCTAAAATATGTTAAGTGGGAAGGGATGCAAAGATGAATCAAATCCTAAAGGTGCTACCTCGGGAAGCCCACTCGTTGAGCCCCCCCCAGCACTACAGACATCGTGAAGTCGAATCCCCCTCTATAGTTTCCATAGTGTAAAAGAGGTTGGAGGATCTATGGTAAAGATACAATTTATATTAAGCTTCACACCATGAAGGGTACCAGATAAACCTCTAAGATCCCTTGTAACGTGATGAGAGACTCTGTGAGTGCCACAAAGTGACCCAAAGAGTGATCTGTACTGAGGAGGGGATAATGGTTGACTCTGCGGTTACAAAAAACATGACTTCATCAGTGGTCGATCATGGAGCACAACGTGGTTTCGCACCGAGTTTTCCATGATTTGCGCTTCCCCTCTTGTATAAATACTAGGATCCCCTTGATCCCATAGTAATTATTCTCTAATATTTTACATGATCAAATCTCTAATAATGAAGCAACATCTTCTATGTGATACATTGAAAAAAATGAGATCTTCCTGGTACTTGAGCACTATGAAGTGTCTTTCCCTTAGATAAAATATGTCCACTCTTTAAGCAGGGATTACCTTCATGGAGACCACTGGCCATCACAAAGTAGAAACATCCTTAAGAGGACTCAGGTCTTTACAAAAAACTCATGCTTCATGAAGTACCCCCAATGCACATGTTAACCATATGATAAGGAAGGATCAATGTTCTTCACGAAGCACATTTCTTCGTAGTGCTATGATTTGTAAGGTACCCTTACTTCTACATGTACTACTCAATGAAATCCTTTCTACATAATGAAGCACCCATTATATTCATTTATAACCTATGCCTAGGCTAGGCCACATCACTTCCTGATGCATAACCCTTTGTCAATACCCTCTACTATGTGAAGCACTAAATATTCACAAGGTCCTTTACTATAAACTCATTTTCATTACAAAACCTTCTTCTATATGACCCTCCACGTTTATATGAATTGATTTCAAGGTCTATTGGGTAGTGCTTCATATTTTGTTGATTATCCTCATTCTCTTTTTCATAGGCACACTAATGGCTATTGCTTCTTCACATATCCTCTCTAACTTGAGTCACTCAACAGATCAGTCCATAGCACTGCCTTGCCATTACATTTTTCATGCCTTCCATACCCCAAGGGTGGGTAGGTATCAGTCAATTGGAGTGAGATCTTACTCACATGGAATGAGATCCTCTTTGATGTAGTGACATCTATCCACAGGGAAGGGAAACCATCTTAGTGTAAGACCCTATCCTTTCTTATAAGAGGTAGCATTCATGCTCATCCTCTTTTCTTCCATACAAAATACTAGTGGAGAGATGGGCACCCGGACCATCGTTACCGCATCCCTCCCCCTCTATTCATTGTCTCTACTAGGCCTCCATCCAGGAATGAGTCCCATTATCCATCTCCCTGGGCCTCTAACTACACATAAGCCCATGTTTTCTACTTGAGCATCCAACCACATGTAAGCTCTACTCCAATTTACATGGACACACCTTTCACGATGTGATTGTCAGGTATTTTCTTCATTCTGTTTCAAACATAAAGCATGGATCACATGAGCATAGAGTAAGCATCGAACATGGAATCCTTCGTTGGATATTGTAGCATGTAAGCAAAAAACCCTACTAAATTAAGTATAATTTGATCCTCGTATCCTAGATAGGGTACATAAGAATCATCCCCATTGTTTAGGCCCATTATCTATCGGACCTAACAACTTCATGTTGGATCACCTTCATCCTACATAATGTTTAACTATATGCCCACATCGCATCTTACATGACGATAAACTGCATGCAATAGAACTATGTGGGTTTTCATCCTTGTCTCCAAGACATGGTATGTTGGAAGCCTCCCTGAGGTTCAATCCCAATAGACGGTAATCCATTGTGATCCCAATCACTGGTAATCCTTTGTGATCCCCAATCTGTGGTACGCCATTGTTATCATAATCGACGGTAAACCATTGTGATCCCAATAAATGGTAATCTATAATGATCCCCAATTGATAGTAAGCTGTGGTGATACCCATTCAGTGGTAAGCTTTTGTGACCCCCATCTAGCTGTAAGCCATTGTTGTCACTATCTAGCTGTAATAAATTATAGTCCCATTTGTCGGGATCCACATCTCTGGTCTACCCCCAGGAATTAGACCATCCTGAGCTGTTAACCATGCATAAGCACCATCATGTCATCAGGTTACTATCCTCTGCACACACCATTATTTTATGCACTCATCCAAACTACGTGGATGTTTATTACATACCATGTGGATATGTAGGAATCCTTCTTGATGTTTGAGACCATCACTCATGTCCCATCATGGTCTCTTCCTCGATCCCCCTATGTTTTAGGAAGGTCATTCCCCAACTCGGTGGTTACACTTTCTCTAGGTCCCATCCATGCATCCATTCCCATGGTCCACCTCTGTAGGCATCCCATCATCCCATCGAACTAAATAGACTTTGATTCCCTACCGTGGGGATATATAGGAAGTCTCTTCAAGGCTCAATCCCAACAACACTATCATCCCCACTTCATTCCATCTCATTCCCCATCAACTCCATTAAACCCTCTATTATCCATCCAGATTTTTACTCAGTCTACCACATCCCAAAGAGATCACGGCATTTCATCGGGAAGCTAACTATAAATAATCCCCACAATATCTATAGTCGTACACCCAAATGAGTCCCTCTTGTGATGGGAAGCAATCCATGCATAAGCCTCAACATCATCTTTGGGTCGCTATCTTTTGAGCACATCCATATTTATCAGTCCTTTAAATGATGTCAGTCTGGTCCCTATCTCTTGGAATAGGGTACATAGGTAACCTCCCTAAAGTTCAATTCCTGTTAATGTAAAACCTTGGTCTCCCATTATAAGGAACCCAAGCATCCTCGGATCCTCCTTAATCGGGCGTCTTGACCCACTCATCCAGTAAGCCCCTCAGGTGCTCCTTCATGGGGATGCACCCATCTGATTCACATTCATCAGCATTTTGATTATACTGATCAGTCTCCTCTTGATGTTAATCTCATTACATACCCTTTGTTAAACATGGGAACCTGATGAAAACCTTTGAGACATGTCTCTGGAAAATAATTCACTTCAATCGACGTGGGATGCCTTGGGCTTCCAAGCCCTGAAGAACCCCAATCCTAAGAGGAAGAAACAAAGTTGCACTTGTGTTCTTGCATCAATACACTCGAGTGATACCCAACCTGAAAACTCCCCCATACAGAGGTTGTTTCGCTGACTTGACCCCTTGGAATGTTTAGATAGGAGTGGTGTAATTAATCGGTGTCCATGAAGTCATGGTACTAGGAAGAGTTTCACGAACAACCTCTTAATTTTTAAGGGAGACTCAGACTAGGAAATGAGTTCTAAGGAGGAATACAAGGTTGGATGAAACTATATCCCATCATCTCCATTTTGATCAAGGTGAAGACTTCCCTGAATAAGCGAAGGATGACGCCCACATTTGGAAAGCAGGAATACGGGACAAAATATCAGTGTGTCCTCCATGATTGGATGCGCACCCCAGTGAAAGTGTCAAAAACACTTTCTAAAGAACATTCATCTTCAAAAATTTTGTTTTAATTTTCATGAATTCTAATCTTTGTCAAACATTCCTTCAAATATTCTTTCAAATATTCTTTCAGAAGATAATCATGTTGAGTTTTTTATTCTTTTTCAGAACTACTTATTCTAAATTTTTCATCATTCAATGTTCTAATAATATTATTTTGAATACTGTATTCAACTAATTTTTCAGATTCATCATAAATCCATTATTCTCCTCAATTTTTAAATAAGAAGATTTTTCATTTGGCATTAAATAATTTTCTATATTTCCATGTGGAATAAAATTTTCCTTTGTCACCATGTTTATTCCACGGTATTCTATTATTTATCTGGTTCTACTTCTTAATCATCCCATTATTTATTTCATTGAGTTAAATTGGATGAAATGTTTCCAATGACTCCATATTCAAAACATTTCAATGGAAGTTTGTATTTTTATTTCCATGTACCACTTTTGACATTTCTAGAAAACAAGGATAAATATTGTCAAGATTTTTACATACCTCATCTTCGTAATAATATTATTCATCTTTGTCTCCAATAATAATTTTCAATGAATTTATTTTCATTGAATCCATGAAATAAATTTCTCAACAAACCAATTTTCATCTTTTCATAGCTTTATCCCTTCTCATTCCATAAGTAATTTTATTTCTATATAAAACACTAAGAGATAATGTTTCAGGATCTCTATCTTCTAATGAAAAAACATTTGAATCAGACTTATTCGGATGGATTCTCAAAATATTTTCAAAAACTATATAATAAACTAAATTTTCACCAAGACATCTAATAATAGTAACTACTTCATTTTCCTTGGTAAATAATTCCCAAAAATATTCATGTTCACCCATCTAAAAATATTCATATTTGAATATCTTGATTTGTAAATTGTCCTTAATAAATTTTTGTATTTCCTTTATATATATTATTAAATTAATCCCATATACCTTAGGCTATAGAAAATCCATTTACTCTTAAGAATTCACTTTCAATGTGCGATGATTATATTTCATTCTTATCCCATCCACCATTTTCCAGATTCTTCTTCTGAATAGATATTATAGGAGATTTATCACCAATGGGGTGAATCATAGCTATTTCTTCTTCAAGAACATCACAAGTGATATTCATAAGATAAGGAAACATTCTATCATTCCAGATATTATAATTATTTCTATTAAAGACATGAATACCTTTACTATTCATATAATTGAAAATTTCCATCAATAAAAAGTAAGTGATCAAAACCTGGCTCTAATACCCCTTGAATGTTCCCAGTCAAGATGATTGTATCCATGATAGGGGGAGGGGTTAATCAATGAATCCTTTTTCATTAATTTTTCTTTTCAATTTAAACATTTTTCACCTCCTATTAATGGCTTAATTTCCTATTAAAAAAATCAAATTCACATCCTTTGGAACATAAGAATTTACATGGTTCATTGTTCAATAGTAATATACATATCCTTGGTATGGTATTGAAATGATGCAATACAACAAAATCCACTAGAAACAAAATACATAGATTACAATGAGTTGGTTGTACTCTTTCACTCATGAAGTTCTTTGAAGACAATACAAAAGTGCGTGTACTTCCTCTTAACACCAATAATATAATACAATTTTTGTGTAAAAATTCATGTTACCTATTCCTATTTTCAATTCCCCAAATGAATACAATTGAAAACACTTTTTAACATAATTACATAGAAAAAAGGTAAGAACATTCCTAACATTGTTATGAAAAAACTGTATGATTTTTCCAGTCTGATTCCTCTAAGTATGATTCTCCAATATATGATTCTTCTATGTAAAATTCTCCCTAGTACAAAAAATATGACTTTGACAGAATAGGGTAGATATGAATCAGTAGGACTTCATTTATCTTTTTTCCTTAGTCCCATAATCCTGATCTAATTAATTCATCTTGATACGATGATCAACCAAATACAATTGATAACCCAAATATGGTAATCAGTTGGTACGATAATTATGATGTTTAATGACTAACTGAATACAACTTTTTTACCTTGACTATTATATTTCACTTCAATCCGTAAAATAATTTTGAACAAAAACTCAATACCAAAATCCTTTCCTTCTATCTAAATACTCAGAGATTCTCTCTCATAAAGAGTGCATCAGTCATCTAAAAAGTACAATTTACTTTTATCCTTTTATAGGTGACCCCCTGTTGGCTTTGGTGGGAATCCCCAAATTTTTCATACATAATAAAATTCCACCTAATAATAATTTACCTTAAAATATTAGGTGAATTTTTACTTCATCTGATCTTATCAAAGCTTCTCAATTCTTCTAAAATCATCACTTCTTATTTAAACAGTCACTTCAATTTACAGACTAATTTCAATTCATGAGTTTAATTTTATGAAACTGGTTTCTTCAATATAATTCATTTTATGAATAAAAAAGGAATGATTAAAGAATTGGATTTCACTTCTTAATGATTAATACAATCATTATTTTTGAATGTTGAGATCCCCTTTAATAGTACATACGATAAAATCCATCACTTATTCACTTTTTATCTTAACCTAGTTTAGATACAAAACATCATCATCTCCACTTGTAAGATCCTGTATTTTGGAAAGGTGTGTTCTAATTAATGTTTTGGTTTGAATTCCTTATTTTTTTTAATTATGTGCTTACCCAATCCTTAAGGTGGATCAGGGGTGTTATGAGGGTTTGAGACATGAAAAATGGATAAAAATGGGTTTCCTGGGTAGGCCACATGACTTATGCACAATTAGTGTTATCTTTGCAGGCATCCCAGGAAACCATGAAGGATGTAGGTTTTTTGAAAGTGTCCACCTAAAAATTTTAGCATAGTTTTACAAACCATATGGGTAAACCATACGGCCCAAAAACATTCAAAAAAAAATTCAATTTTTCCACTACAAGATTTTAATTCCTAACTCAGGATTTCCTCCAATTTCTTTATTTTTCACCATATGAACGAACCAAATATCCCAAGATCTCTAAGAGATTTAACTCCCTAATTTATGAGTCATTTCAATGTCATTGGTTGTGGATCGTATCATTGGGCATGTCTAATCCCATCCTTTATTTTCATTTGAGTTTAAGGTTTGCATATTTTTCTCCTCTCTTTCAAAAGCTCTAAAACCCTACTCTTTGTTTGAGATATAGGTTGAAGCCTCAAATTTTGGTTGAAGTGGAATCTATGGGCTCAATTAAAAGATCTTTCACCCACATAATAGAGGTAGGTGGTCTACATGTTATATCCCATGGATTATTTATGGATTTATGAATGTGTGGATTTTTTCTTGGGTGTATCTTGGTACATATTGATCACCCTTAGCATGTATATGTAATATAGTTATTAAAAAGGTAAACAGAAACACTAAATATCCCCATGTGATGTGTCGAGGGTGATGAGACTAATCTTGGGCCACCCATGGTGTGTGCCAAATCTCTCATAAATAGTGTTTTCTTAAAGAAAAGTGATATTTTTTGGTAATTATGTAGATCCTTGATAAACATGTCGATGTGTTTGATTTTTTTGAAGTAGTATCTAGGTGATGCACCAAGGATTAGTAATAACCTATGGGATTATGAGTTAAGATGGAAATGATTAATGACCATAATGAAAGGGATTATGATCCTGGTAAATAATCCTAGCTACTTAGGCATAATGAATGAAGCTTAGTGAGATATGAACAATGAATGAATTTTTTGTGAGATAGGCATAATAAATGTTGAATTTGGCTATGTGGATAAATGATGTGAAATGTGATAAATATATTAATAAGTCAAGGAATGGTATTAACTTTTATGTTATTGTTATTTTTTAGGTTTTCCTTGGGGAATGGTTTTGATGTTGTGTTAATGGTTAATGGATATATATATATATGTATAGCATGTGAACATGGCTTGATAGAGTGTGGTATTAAAATTAGGTTCTATGCCCATGGGTCAAGTTGGATGGAGGATATAAAATCCACCACAACGGCATGGGTTAGGGAAGGGGACTATGGCTATATTCTCATAACAGTTTCATCAACCTAGAATAAGTCGTCGAGGTGAGGATATGGTTAACATGAAGAAGTTTGTCCTAGTGAGATAGGATAACAGTGTGTTTCCTCATGCATGTGATTATGTACTTTAAGCCAGTGTAACTTTTTGTGCTTGATGAACCCCTGTTAAATGTTTAGGAAATGGTATGTAATGGGGAATGGGATGAAATGGAAAGATATGGAAATGGTAATAAATGTTAGGAATGGACCTAAACCTGCTAACGGAACGTAATATTTTCCATGTAATTTTTTATTCATTTCTATTTTACATGAACAATTGTTTATACTAGATATTTTTTAGACACTGTTGGTGGTAGATTATTGATTTTTACTCACACCCTTCTTGGGATGCCGTTGGGTACCTGAGTAGAATTCATGTTTGTAGGTCAGGAGAAGGGAAAATGTCCTTCATAGGCATTTGGGTTGGCATGGGTGTATATGGAGGAGCACCCAGACTTGGTGTGGAGACCATTAGGGGGATTTTGTAGTTTCTCTTCACATTGGGGGTTTTCACTTTTTCACATGTAGAATGGAATTACATATTTATTGTTGGAAATGGTTGTACACCATTTGGGGAATGGTTGTTAATGTATGCTATGATATTATTCATTATTATTCTACCATTTTTTTATCATATGTTGGGGTACACGGTGATAAAAACGGTGTATTGTCTCCCCAATTTACTATTTGGACCCCCGCTACTAGTCAAAACCTTTGTCCCAAGAGGAGGTACGCTTAAGGTCATGTAACCACTCAGCTCGGAGCACCGATATAGTGGCTTCCGCGTGTGGGACATTACAAGATGCACTCTTAGTGAACTCAGCTTAATGTAAAGATGTGGGGCATGATTGTCATGAGTTTTTGAGTACACCAAGATGTCTGCAAAAAAACAACAAAAATCTTGTCTAGATAATCATAAAAGATTCAGTTCATCAGATCCCTGAATGCCGCCAATGTATTGTTTACGATGAAATGCATCACAACAAACTCAAAAAACTTGTACGTACTCCTAAAAGCTATCAGTGTTATGTCACAAGGCCTCACTCTCAACTAGGGATATCCCAATTTTAGATCAATAATAGAATCCACTGATGCACCCCTCAACTAGACAAATAGGTAATCAGTACTAGAAAGGGGGTACAGATTTTTCACCATAATCCGAGTTAACATCTGATAATCAACTCATAGCCTTAACGACCCATCATAATTCTTTGAAAAATTACATGATATCCCCAAAGAGAAGTACAAGGATAAATGAACTATTTATTCTCTGACTCCTCAAGTTGATCCTTTAAATCCTGGAGTTCTACCGGTGATATTCGGTATGACGAAATTGAAATTGGTTCCGCTCCGAACAGAAACTTAATTGTGATCTCAACATCCCTCTCACAAGGAAACCTCAAGAAATACTCAGAAAAAAAACCTAAAACTGAACTAATACCAGATAGAATCTAGACTATTCTCTTTATTTAACATCAAGCCCAAGACAATATACTTGGGTTGTGAGCCTACCAACCCACAAGAAAAACAGTCCCATACCACCTGCTCGAGCATCCCACTCTCTACGATGGACATTAATGTCACCCTCAAGTGACCTGAATGATACCCTATGATGGTCAAATTCTATGTCATCCCAATACAACACTATACATTCCATAACCAAAATCATGTCAAATCCGAATATCTTGAGAACAGAAAATTCCCACAGGAAACGGTACCAACAAAATTACAAAGCACATCCCTTACACTACTTAAAATCTTCCCTTCGCAGCCCCAAATAAGTTTCAATCAACATAACCATGTCCACACTCCCTACAAAAAAACCCAAAAATAGCACAAACTGAATAGAAAAAAAATGAGTGGAACTAGTATCTAACAACGCTCTATAAAACGTAGAAGCTATAAGGATCATACATCAAACAATATATGGCCCTTCCTTTCCATCACCGGGTGACGACTGAACTAAATGAATCTATCCTACCGATCTACCTTGGGCTCCAACTTGTGTGTCATACACTTCACTTCCCTAGTGATGTGGGCGATCTGGTCCCAGAGTTGCACAACCTGTCTACCCAGTTTGCACGATAGGCCCACTACCTGAATTTCTCTTCAGGATTCCTTCTAAGATCAGCTATTGACCCAATACCGATGTAAGTATATTGAATAGAAATATATTCATCTAAAACATGATCTCGGGACTCATTTCATCCTAGAAATTCCTCATACCTGATGCCTCATCCCCCAAAAACACTGGAACAAAGTGTCCTAGGTTGGTGATGTAACTAACATACTCCATCAACAACATCAATCCCTAAGGTAGGTGTGTCAGTGGATCTAGATAATGTGTAGGATGTCATGTCTTGGGATAAGTACAAGAGTGTTTTAGATGTATGGAGTTTTTTGGTTTTGGTCGGGTATTACCAAAGGATCATATAGGATTTCTCTCGCTTTTCAGCACCACCGACAGTCTTGAAAAAGAAGGAAATATGGTTTGATTTGTTTGAGGTTTGTGGGAATTCCTCTCTAGATATGAAAAAGTGATTAATGACCACTCTCTTATTGATCTTACCTAAGACAGGTAGGAAGTTTGTTCTATTTTGTGATGCCTCTGGTATCAGGATTGGGGCCATGTTTATGCAAGATGAGTGGGTTGTGGATTATGGGTCAAGAAAATTGAGACCCCATGAGAAGAATTATCCTAATAATGATCTTGAGTTGTATGTAGTTATGTATGCCATAATGCGTTGGAGGTAATACATGTTTGGGGGAAGTTTTATGGTGTATAACAATCACAATATTCTAAAGTATATCTTTTTATCAGCGAGATTTGAATCATTAGAAGTAAATATGGGTCAAGTACCTTGAGAATTTCAAATTTGATATGGTATATACACCAGGGAAAGGTAAAATTATTGCTGATGCTTTGAGTCAGAAAGCTCAGAACTATGTGGTTCAGGAATCTAGCACCAAGTGGAAGATGATGGTTTTGTTCATGGAGATGCACCTAGAAGTGCGAGATGAAAATGGTCTGGTGAATCTTGCTTCAGTGGAGGTTGAGTCAACATTTTTTAGTTTAGTTAGGGAAATTCAGCTCCATGATATTTAATGTTTGTCCATGAAGGAAATACATAAAGGTGTGGATCCTACTTCTGGTTGGGCCGACAGTGTGTAAAAAGTTGATTGTGTTCATGGTCATGTGGTTCTACCGATATGGATGTCGGAAGAGGTGATTTGTGAGTTTCATGAATCCAAATGGGCAGTTCACCTATTTTGAACAAGATGTTTCATCATCTCTACAGACTGTTATGGTGGCCAGGAATGAAAAAGGTTGTTTTGCGCTTTGTGGCATAGTGCCTTACCTGTCAGCAGGTGAAAGACAAGAATCAACACCCAGGTGGTTTGATAAATCCATTGACCATTCTGAAGTGTAAGTGGGATGACGCGGTGATGGATTTTGTGGTGGGTCTTATGTGGACACATCAGAAGAATGATGCAATCAGGGTTCTTGTGGACAAGATAACAGAAGTGGCACATTTCTTACCAATTTCGAAGACTTAAATGATTTACTAGTTGGTTGAGTTTTTTGTTGGGGAAATATTATGGTTTCATAGTGTAACATAGACTATAGTTTGATATAGTGATCCTTTTTTCACATCGTGAATTGGGAAAGGGTTGTAGAAGGTTTCGTATACATAGGTGCTTTGAGTAAGGCCTTCCACCCATAGAAAGATGGGAAGTCGGATCATACAATCCATGTGTTGGAAGATATATTGAGTTATTTTGTGTTGTATTTTTTAGTTCATGGGAAAAGTACCAATCGCTTGTTGAATTTTCCTACCACAATTATTTTTAAAATACTGTTTAGATAACACTATTTGAGGCTCTCTAGGGGAGGTTGTTAAGATCTCTGTTTTGTTGGTTGGAGGCCAGTGAAACCGAGCTGTTGGGACTGAGTCTCATGCAGGTAACTTCTGAGAATGTTTAGTTGATTTAGAAGCAGTTGGCAGTAGCCCAGAGTTGGCATTTGTCATATGTAGATCGTAGGTTTAGAACACTTGAGTTCGAGGTGGGTGATAGTGTTTTCCTTTGGGTGTCTCCAATGTTGGGTCATTGAAGGATTCAGATGAAGGGAATGTTGGTGCCCATGTTTGTGGGTCGTCTGATATTGTGGAGAGTATCAGGCCAGTGGTGTACCGATAGGTTATACACAATGGTATAGTGGGCTGCATGATGTGTTTCATGTTTCACAGCTTCAACAATATCACCCTGACCCATCTCATGTTTTAGATGTTGCTGATGAGGAGCTTGAGGTTGATGCGTCCTTTATGAAGCTTCTGGTTTTTCAGGTAGATCGTGGTGAGAAAGCCTTTTGGGGAAAGGTTGTTCCATTAGTGTGAGTACAATGGTAGCATGGAAATATTGAAGAAGTATCTTTGGAGTGGGAATCAGATATGCAGGATCAGTGGCCTGATCTCTTTTCATTGGATGTGAAAATAAAGCTTTGGAACTTTGCTCGAGAATGATCCATTTTAAGGTGGGGAGGTTGTAAGATCCTAGATCAGGGATAGGTATGTTCTCATTTATATTTTGGTTTGAATTAATTTTTTTGTCAATTAAGTTCTTATCCATGTATTTATGGAGGCTCAGGGGTGTTCTGAGGGTTCAGAACATGAAAAATGGAGAAAAGGGGGTTTTCAGGGTAAGTCACACGGTATGTGCACAGTTAGTGCTAACCATATGGATATCCCAAGAAACTGTGTTGGTGGTGGGTTTATGGACAGTGGCCTCTGGACAGTTTGTGCACGGTTAGGAAAACTACACAGGTAATCCATGCGGCCCAAAAACATTTAAAAAATTTCAATTTCATTCACTCTAGGATTTTAATACCCAACTCAATATTTCTTCCAATTTCTTTCCTCTTCACTCTAGAAATGAACCAAATCTGAAAAGAGCTCTAAGAGATTGATCTCCCTCGTTTCTAGGGAATTTTAATTCTGTTGGTTGTGGATCAATGCTCCAGTTATGGGTAATCCCATTCTTGATTCTCTTTTGAGTGTAGGGTTTGTATCTTCTTGTCATCTATTTATGAATCTCTAAAACCATACTCGTTAGGTGAGATTTAGGTTGAATCCTCAAAGGGTGGTTGAAGATGAATCTAAGGGCATGATTAATTGCATGATCACCAGTAGAATCGAGGTAGGTGGTCTACAAGTTATATCCCATGGTTTATTTTATAGATTTTTTCATGTGTGATTTTGTTCATGGTTTTCTATTAGTATGTTTTGATCACCTTTGGAATGTTTAGGTAAAATGGTTATTAAGAAGTTAAATAGAAACTCTCACAATCCCAATGGGATGCATCGAGGGTGATGAGACTAATCTAGGGCCACCAATGGGGTGTGTCGACTCACTCAGACCTAGTGATTTGTAACACACAAGTGAGATTATTCTGTAGTTATGTAGTGTCTTGATAAACATGTTGATGTGTTTGATTGTATTGAATTAGAAGCTAGGTTATGCACCTGGGATTAGCAATAACCTAATGAATCCTGAGTAAACATAGAAATGATTAAATACAATAATTAAATAAATTATGACACCATTAATGAAGACTAGTGGGTTAGGAATAATGGATGGAGCCTAGTGTGATATGCACAATGAATGAATGCTTAGTGAGATAAGAATAATCAAAGGGGAATACGGATAAGTGGATAAATAATTTGAAATGTGGTAAATGTGTTAATGGGTTAAGGCATGGTATTAAATCTTATGTTATTGTCATGATTTATGTTTTTCTCGAGAAATGGTTTTGATTTAGTGAGAATAGTTAATGGATACACATATGTATATCATGTTTTCATATCTTGGTAGAGAGTGGTATTAACATGAGGTTCTAGACCCATGGGCCGAGTTGGACTGAGGCTCTAAATCGACCCCTAATTCCCACGTTAAGAAAGAGTATTGAGTCTCTGTTACGCTAAGTGTTTTATCCACACGGTATGAGTCTTTGAGGTGAGGATATGGTTGACATGAGGAAGTTAGCCCTAGTGAGTTAGGATAATAGTGTGTTTCCTCAGGCATGTGATTATGTACTTTAACCCCATGATACTTGTTGATCTTGATGAACATAGGTTAAATGTTTTGGAAATTGTAAGTAATGGGAAGTGGGATGAAATGGTACGATATGGAAATTATAATAAATGTTGTTAATAGTCTAAAAAATAATTAAGGCACTTAATCTTTTCCCTCTAATATATTATTCATTTCATTTTTTCATGGAAAATTATTCATACGGGATATTTTGCAGACATCGTTGGTGGTGGCCTAATGAGTTTTACTCACACCCTACTCGGGCCACTATAGGTTGCCTGAGCATACTTCATGTTTATAGGTTAGGGAAGGGAAAAGGCCCTTTCTTGGTAGTTGGGATGGCATGGGTGTACGTGGAAGAGGACTCAGACTTGTTGTTAGGACCATTTTTGGGGAATTTTCTGTTTTTCTTCATCTTGGGTTTTGTTCACTTATTCATTTATAGCATGGCATATCAGATTTTCTGTTGGACATGGTTGTACCCCATTTGGGTAATCATTGTATATACATTATCTAGAATGTATAGGTTATTATTCTACTATTTTTTAACTTATGTTGTGGCTTAATCTCATAAAAAGTGGGTATAGTCTCCCCAATAGACTATTTGGACCCCATTGTTAGTCAACAACCTTTGCCATATGAGGAGGCATGCATAAGTTCATGTAACCACACATCTCTTAGTACTAGTATATTGGCTTCCAGGTGGGGTAAATTACACCACTTCTCCAAAACCAGTTGGAAACCTACAAAGTAACTCAACCCTTTTGAAATGGTTGACTTCATTATTGATCTCATTCCCTCCATTGATTTTCATTCATTGGCCTCAAGAAATTATTTCCATGAAAACATTTGTCCATATTATGATATTTCTATGTTTGATTATCCAAAATACACTCATTATGAATAAGATCATACTGGGTATGATCTTTTTCTTCTTCACTATAAGTACGATCATCCTGGGTATGAATGTTTTCATAGGCATATTATGGATGATCAGATGATACAATACCTGATGTCAATCAAAAATTCTATTTTCCATTTTCTTCCATCAATATTGAGTTACAGTTTCTCCTATCAAATCATGAATTATATGAAATAAAAATCATAAAAACATCATCATAGTTATTTTATCACATTCATAGAGACTCTGATTCTCCATAAAAATACCCAATTCATTCACATTAAATTCATAGTGAATCTGATGAATTTTTTTTTCCAAAAATATAATTTCTCATTCATTCGATAGATTCTATCATTGTAGATAATGATAAATTACCCATTAAGATGCATAGAGTGAGTCCAATTTTTTCAAAAAATATGAGTCTGATTCTTTTGAAAACAAAAAAAAAATATGATTTTCACCAAATAGAATATTAGGTGATTTTCTTTCTTTGGATAATTTACTTTAAAACTAAATAGAACATATAAAAACAACCACCTTTCTCATAAAAATGGTCCTAAAATAATGAACCATTATATTCGTGATATTTTAGACTCTCTTACAATTGAAATATTATAGTGGGATTTTATAATATATGTGGTATTTAGTGATTGTGTGTTTTTTTATCATCTTTATGATGATGATATTACAAATTAGAAATTTTAAATCTACCTTATATGTCATCTGATTCATTCTAATGGGAAAATAATCAAAAAATATATTTTCTAGTGACATTGTGTAATGATTTTCATGTGACTACTAATAGAAGGTTACAATAATTATTGGTGACAATAGTGAGATGTGTGAAGCTTTCCCTAGTGTGTGGATTAACATTAGTTGGTATATCTATTTGGTTCCTTGAGAACCATATGTGAAGGATCACCTTGAGATGTTTTAGTCTGTTGTGTAAGATTATACAACTCTTTATTTCGTGACTACATGGAATTCGGATATTAAATTCTAATGTTCTTATGAAAATGATCCCACATAGGGTTTGATCTTATATGACATGGTTTGAGGAATGTGGTGTGATATTTTTTCCTAGTCAAGAAACAAATAATGGTGATATCCCTTCGACACTCTATTTTGTGTTAGTCTAATAAAATGATGTGTTGAAGGTATAATTATAGGGATTTACAAGGGAGAAACAATGGATTGTGGTCTAATCAGTTTAAGAGATGAAGTACTTGTTTTGTGATGGTGGATGAACTATGATTTCATGATATTTATTATTAAGTTGAGATGGATTTTTTAGGGAAATGAGATACTACCACATTATAAACATGGGATATATTAATATATTCATGTTGTTTTTTTAGAAATTTGATGATTTATGTTGCTCAGGATGATTAATTGATAAATTTATAGAGTATTCAAATTTTTCTGAGTTGGAATTCATCAAAATTATTAAACCTACAAAAGAAATATATGTACTATATATGAAATGTGGAAATTAGAGTTATGTGCTAGTGAGTAAGTTCTACAACATTTTGGTATATCTATCATAGAGTGTCATGTTGTCATATTCCAATATCATGGATAATGGGTTGTGTTTATTGAGGTATGATGAGAAAACATCATGGGTGTTAGTGTTTGGTTGAGGAGGGAATATATGTTGCTCAGTGCTTATCGAATAATGATATGGATAATCATATGTTGGGGACATTTGAATTTATTATTTAACATAGGGACCCCTTTATTGGGTAGAATGTCACTGAATGTTAGATGTAGCAAGCATAATAAATCAAACATGGTGGTACTTGACGATGTGTGTCAGTGTTGTATAGAAAGTCTCTGAGATATGCCTAGTTAGTTAAGGAACATCAAATTAGGTTATTGAATGGTGATAATTAGATGTGGCTAATACGTTCAATAAATATTGAGGTGTTAGATTCATGAAATAAAATGATATTCAAATTTATATAAGAATATATCACTTATCCTATGAAAAAGTGATGTCAACAATAATAGAGTAGGGATTCATGAGATGGATTGAGTCTCATGAAAGATAAATTGAATTATAGACATGGATAAGAAATATGTTACTAGGTAAAAAATAATTAATTTATGTATTTCATATAATAGAGACATATACCATCATAGTTTGAAAATAGTTTTTAGGGCATTAATGGATATCAATGGGAATGGGACATTTTTATGAGTCAATGAATTAAGACAGTGTCATATTGAATGAGCTACCAACTATTCAAAGGTAGTTAGTGAAGAAATATAAATTTCAGTATTTGATTTAGTATAATATATATATATAGAGAGAGATTTAGTCACATTTTTGAGTAATAGATTTTGGGTATAATGGACGATAGCATGTGATTCCTAAATATTGTGAAGATTATTGGTTTATATGCATTATCAACTTGAACATAATATGTTGGAATTTGGTAATAAATGTGTGAAAAAATCAAAGTGAATTGAATGATGAAATATAGGCTTAAAAATATGCTTCTCAAGGATAATAAATGTAATGGAAGGGAGTTTATAATCAATTATACTATTTCATGATTGTAAGAAGGGAGGTCAGTCAGAATCCCATTGAGTTGGTGAGAGGGTGAATTTAAATTTTGGACAAGGGTAACGGTTAGGTTGTTTAAACATCATTTTGGAGAATAATACAATATTTTACACATAGAATAGATCATAGAAATATATGGAGGAGTTTCTTTATCATGATCTAGGGTGACTGGGTTAGGGTTTGTAGCTCTAAACCTGAATATTTTTTTGAAGGATGTCCACCAGAAGACCAGTGGGAAAGGCAGTGGATGTGTTCCCCTTCCCATGAATAAGAACCTTGATGGATGCAGCTAGAGTCTGGTGAGATCCAATAGTTTATTACTGGATATTCTTATCCCCAACTTGATTTTGGGGTGTAGTTTTGTAAATTTTTTTTACCTTATGATTAAACTCCAATGGTTTTCATATTTTGTATAAATGAATGACCTAGAGGGGAGCCTCATTTTCTCTCCCTTCTACTTTTATCATGGATAAATTTTCATGGTTTCTAGTGATTTCATCTATCTATTATGGTAAATAATACTCTCCATTCTATCTTCTTCCATTCCATTCATCTCTTACTCTAGTTTCAGTGTGATGGTGTAGGTTTTTAGATTTTTATTTCTCTAGTATATGGTAGAATCACATCGATAAAAATATAATTTTTCATGTGGTTTGTAGGGAAGGAAGAACACACATGGTTTTAAAAAATTTCACAAATGTTAAGTCACTTGTGTTTTTATATTGGGTTTCATTAATTTTTAGTAAAATTAAGTGAATAATTGTGATTACGAATTAGTTCAAAAGTTCATTGTAAGTCCATATGTATGTCTTGGGTGGTTTTCACTTTATTGAGTAAGGTTTCAACTAGTTTTTGACACCTAGTGAGTTTTACCATAAGGATATGAAAGTGTATAAAATATGAATTAATTATTACATTAATTATAAATATTATTTAATTTAATTGTGTTTTTTTAGAATGAGATAGGGTTCTATGGATGTATGGGGATATATGTGGGATTTTATGTGTTAAATGAGCATTATGATTGTGGGGATGAAATTTTTTATGAGGTAGGTGGTCCTTAACTTATTCTCATTTGTATACAAGTTCATAAAATATTTTGAATAAACGAGAGGGTGAGAAGGATTTTTCAAACTAATCATTATCCAATGTGAGTTAGCATGGCTATGGGATTCAATAATATACCTATTGGGGATATGGTAGTGATCGTAGATGTGTTCCCTTTAATTATGTGCTACTCAATGATATTTTTAGTTGTTTTTATTGGGGTTTATAAAGGGTGGAACATAAATGGGTTTATGGATATGTGTAAAATATTGTGTTTCCTGGTGAGTTTTCATATGTGGTGGGGTGAGGTTTAACTGATAGTGATGATTAATGGGTGATCAACCTAAGGGTCACCTTGAGAAACTTCCAAGGTTTGTGTTATTCAAGAGGGATAACCAATAGGGATTATTTATGTTCATTAAGAGTATTTATGTTAGACTAGAGTAAAATATAAAGGGTTATATACCACGGGTGGAATAGAAAATTTACTATCAGGGACCATTTCTCCATATGGTTGGTGTATGGGTTTAGTAGAGATTTATTAGGAGAATTTTCCATATGAGTGGTAACAAATAACATAGAATGGGTTAGATGGTGTAAAAAACATGTGGGTTAGAATAAGTGGATAAATCAACCAACCAAAGTTTATAGTTCCTTATAATGGGTGTCTTCCAAAATAGTATCTATTTAGGTGGAGGTATATATACCTAAGGTTGTAAAATGTATAGAGATTACATTGTTTGGAAACTATCAGGATGACATGAATTTAATTCTTGATATTAGAGAAACCTAACTTAGTATGGGATGTGTCAACCATAAGTGTTATTGAGAAATCACATCTAGGATGGGATGATTCATCCTCCTGGGATATGAAGATACTAAATTTCTTAGATTAGACACTTTGTTTGTCCTTGTACGAATGAGTTTGGTAGTAATCCAACTAATACTAATTGTTATGAAAGTGGAAATGGTTGTTGAAATACCATCATAGAGAATTAAAATACTCTATGAGTTACTTGTGAACAACACTAATTGAAATATTTATTTCTATAATTGGTTGGTTGATATTATAATTGAGTGATTGGATCCTATAGTGGATTGGGCATTAATACAATCAAGGGGAATTGATACTCATGATCAGGTTAGGTACTCTAATATTTGAAACTAGTTCCTGTGAACTGGTTGAGTGTTATTCCAACTAGAGGATACTATTTTGAATGGGTTGGGTGATATTAGCATTGAGGGACTATGATTTCTAAATGGGTTGTTAAATATAATAAGATACATTTGTATGAGTTTCAACTATTTGGGAAGTATAGAAAACTAGTCCCTTGGTTTTCATGGTTATATTCTGGTGGGAGAATGTTTTTATTTCCAACCATTGTCATGGTGAAATATTCAAACATGACACTGTATCTATTTAATAAACATATGACTCAAATTTTAAGGTTCATTATAAAGTACCCATTATTTCAATAGGTTTGTACATGTGATTATTTACAGTTTAATTTCATTTAGTACATGGAATCATATATATGCTTTTTTGTTATTAGGGATAAAATTAAGGATGGACTAATGAGTTTTATACACATACCCTGCATGTGAACCCTAGTTCATGATTAATCATTGTGGATGGTATATATGTCAAGGTGATATACCTTATATAGGTGGATTTCCTATGGATATCAAAGTGTTTATGCATACTGGTTTAAGGTGATTCCGAGGATAGTGGTTGGGTATCCTTCAATTTATTTTTTAACATTTTTTATACAGTATATGATGAGACCTTCTAAAAATCTATGTTGGGATGTTTGACTTTTGATTTGTATGAGTATAATCTTGTTATAATATGATCTATAATTTTATTTAATGTTCTTCTTGCAATATAATTACATTATAGAGTGATGTTATACATGTTAATGTTTTTTTATTATTTTTTTTATTTATTAAGATGAATCTAAAGGTATAGTCTCACCACATAGTATTATTATACCCTCTTCAGATGTTTATTTCATTTGGTGTATGGGGATGTGTACTTGAGGTTATGTAAAAACATGTAATGGGTTGACTATAGGTCCCCAAGCTTGGATTGTTACAATAGAACACCTTTCAGTTTTAACAATATCAGAGTCCATTATTAGTAATATATACTATTACTCCATAATTCACTTGACTAATGGGATAATATAATATTTATGGAGAAATAAATTATATTTTTAAAATAAAAAACAACTTTTATTTTTTTTAATTTTATACTTTGTAAAAATTAATCATAGGGAAACCGATATTAGTATAACGAAATTTAAAAACACAATGGAAATTATAACTAAAAATTATCTCCATATTTACCAAAGACACATTTCAACACAATTTAATAGATTATAATACAATAATAAATACCCATGATGAAATGAATATTATTAAATATCCAGAGTTTACACATTTGGTTAGCTCTAAAACATAAATAATACACCCCTGGAACAAATTCTGACATAATATAACACATTATATCATGATTTTTTCATTAGATTAAAATAAATCCAAATAAGTACTATGCATATTCATACTCCTCTAATTTCCCCCAAACATAAATGAATAAATTCAATGAAAATATATATCCCTATATTATATATATATATATATCATAACAATTTCATCTATTATAATCAAAATAAAACCTATCATGAATATGGTAAAAGACCTAAGAACACTACTACCACCTGAGATACATCTCTTTTAGGAATGTCTCTATAAAAATGAATCATGCATAACATAAAAAGAAAAGGAAAATATTAATCAACTTATCCCAAGATCATGTCTTAAAATCACTATAATAATTAAGGATCTAATCAATAATGAATATTGGATATTCAATTTCAAAATACCACTCTTATATACATTCATTCAAACCACCATGTCAATACAGTACATAAACTAAGGGAATGACTCGGCTAGACTATACCTTCTATTGAAAACCCTAGATATCCACATGTTACTTTATGAATGATAGTTTTGAATCAATATATATCCATCCCATATTAATTAAATGGGAGTCATTAGGATGATTTTTTTATATCTTGGAGTTATAGAATAAATCACAAACTCAAAAATTTTGGTATGCATGAACAAACCTATATTTCACTTCAGTTATCAACTCCAACACCTAATGTGGTCAAATGAATCATAGAGATAGTTTATTAACACTATCAGACTTTTGCAATCCATGACAAGGTGATAACATAAAAAACAAATAATCACCAAACTTTAACTTCAAAGTTATCATCCTTAGATCAATAAAAAATTTCTTGTATTTCAAAGAAGATGTCATCCTTTCTCAAATATCATATACCTTCTCCATAGTACATTGCACTAAATATGAAATGATGAAAACCCAATATCCATCATGATTACTAAATAAATTTAATAAACATGACCTCCCATACATCACCTAAAATTGTTTCATAACAACATGTTATTGATAACTATTGTTTTAAGAATACTCATCAAATGAAAAATTACTAGCCCATGAAACTCCAAAATCAAGGGCACATACATGAAACATTTAATATAATGTCTGAATACTTTTCAATATTTGTTCACCCATCCATGAAAGGAATTAAATTTTATGTCATAAATGATATCTAAAATAAAATCGTAATCAATTATACACTCATGAAGTAAATTGAGGATCTTGATTAGAGATGAAATTTAATAGAACCTCATAGAGCCTCACCACATCTATTATATTAAACCATAAAAACACATCCAACTCCTTAATTACTAGTAAATCATATTACATAATCAATTAATTTGAAATAATTCTTTTTTGTTCATATAATCCCAAAGAATGAGAAATACTACCCCAAAAAACCTTGATATATCCTTCTATATGTACTACAAAATATTAATGGTTTGTAACAACATGGAAGAAAATTCATACTAAGATTTAACAAAATAACTTAAAATTAACCAATTCATGAACTCTACTAACATATTATTCATACCCATCCAACAAAACCACAAATTCAAGGGATTATATATATTTTAAAAAACTCGAAGTACTTTTAGAGATGAGTTATAGAACTCAAAAAAATTACCACTTGAATCACTCACAAAACAAAACAACTTTCTAGAAAATAACATTAATTATTCACTACACAATATCCATATATAAATATAATAACTATAAATTATATGATCCTTATAAAACTCCTACTCAGGATCTCCCAGTTTAGTTTATTTAACCTTTGAGAATGTACATAGCTATTTGAGACATGAAAACTCCACCATCAAAATCCTCTATGTATAGATGAAATTATATACCCCCCATACTTCACTTATCATTGGCATCCTGAGAAATATCACCATCAGTATTTTGAATCCATTCATTATTTTTTATATTACATTTATTTGAATTTCAATAGATCTTAAGGTTATAATATTATCTTAAATACACCCATATATATATAGGTAAATTTAAACCATTCAAACAAGAAATATAATACAAGATCTTTTAATATATTAAGACTAAAAAACACCCTCTTTTGAATAAATTATTCCAAAACAACTATGTAAACACTATAATCTGAAGATCAATATAATGAAAAACATAGTTATTCTCATGGGGACAAAACATTAAATACTATAAGAGATCACTACCCACTCATAAAGTGGCACACAATATAAAACAAGGTAATAAGAATATCAATAAAACTATGATGTACCTAATGTATTGTGAGTGTTCTATTTATTGGAAATATGGGATGAATATATTGATAATTCGAGAAGTTCAATATAGGTTGAATAAGAATAAAATACTCAAAATGTAGGGAAATTTATGTAATGTAAATTGAATATATTTTATAATAGATATCCATTCATATTTTATCAAAGGATAATGAAAAAAAACCATTAACAAGTTAAAAAAAGGAGAATAAGAGGCTATCATGAATTAATGTAATTCATCCATATACTTTTGGAATGAATTAATATAAATATAATTAAAGAGTCATTTGGATGATATTATATATATAATATAAACTGAAATAAGTTCCACATTTGTTTGATAAATAACTATACGCTATTATTGATTGAAGTCTGAGATGAAAAATATGAATAATTAAAGTAGTGAAGTTATTTTTAAAATAATAAATATTGTGTAATCAAATGCTACAAGTGGTCTGGAATAATGTTAATGAAATTTTAAACTATTCATATAAATTGTATAATGTATTTTGATGTGTTCAATGTTAAATTAGAGTAGATAGAGATAATTTTTATGTGATTTGTAAAGTTATTGAGTAGTAGATTTTGAATAATAAAATCTCATATACCTATGTAAGAGTAAAAATATAATTCCACAAGATACATATGATTAAAATGTTATATATAGAAGAATAGTTTTTGAACATTAAAACAACTTTTTAATATTAACCATGGAAGTTGTATGGGTATCTAAGAGTAGTTTTATATGAATCACTACTATATAAGATAATTTTTTGATGATTAATATTCAATTTAGGGTTAAATATATAGATTCATAGGATTAATATGATATATTTATAGGCTTTGTAATATTTAATTCATGGAATAATAACTATTTTGAGATCTATTACCCAATAGTAGTAGCACATATAATAATAATCTACTGTTATGGAATAATAACTCATGAATATTCAAATCTATATCAAATTAATATAGAAGAAACATAAGATATGAATAAGTTTCTTATTATAGAGTGAAAAATTAAATAATTAACTGAGGGATACAAAATAATAAAACCCAAAAATGGAAAAGTTTTTTATATTATTCTGTATGTTTTAACATGATATGTAAGAGAAAATTTCATGATTATATGATTAATGTTATCATTTTGAATTACATTTTATAGGATAAAATGTGATGAATTGTTAGGTTTATATTATAACCAAGAAATGAATTATTTTAAGTAAAATTCAAGGATAACAAATGTGATGATTATTTTTTATTAATTATATATTAATATTTATAATGATTTGAAGAGAGATTTATTATTCAAGATCATATATAAAGAAGAAGTCTATTTCATGAAATAAATTCTAGGTGATGGTGAGTTATAAAGAATGTATTACAAGAATCAATTGCATTTGAAGGATAATTTATAATAATATGTGGTTGAACTATAATTAGTTTGTGGAATTAAGTGTTATTTGACTATAACAACTACATCATGTTCATGTGAGTCCTTGAGAAAATAAAATAAGCTCATTCCAAGAATATAATCCTTGAAACATAGGAGGTTTCTTCTCATGATATTGAATATATAGAAAATATATACATGTTTTATGGTATCGTGAATGACAATTTAAGATTGAGAAAGATAAATAATTAAAGAAATCATTTTAAGAGAATAAAATATTGAGTATTATAAATATACATATAAGATTATATTTTATTTTCAAATATAATGTTTTGGAAATCATAAATGAAGATTAAAGGCTGGATATTCATTTTATATTTTATTCACTTTTTTAGATAATACAATAATCGGTATCTATGGAAATTTACAAAATAATTTTTTGAAATGATATTTATAGAAAACCATGATATTTGATACAGATTGTGGATCATGGGAAACCCGCATCTAATTTGTGGATGGAATTTAAAATTATAAGATAACAATTGATGTTTTCTAATTAGGCTTTATGTATCATAATTATGGTAATAAATTCATGTAATTTGGTTTATTGTATATTGAAGAAAAGAAGATGAATAAGGTAACAAGAGAGTAGATGAATCTGATGATTTATCAAACCGAATATCAAGGGAAATAAAAGATATGGGAGGAGGAAATAGTTGAGAAAAAATTTATTTACAGATGTTGCATATTATATTTTCACTATAGGTGGAAAAAAATTAGTAATATTAGAGAACAATATATTTTAATTCCATTATATAATAAATAGTGATGAATAATATGAAGAAGATAATAAGGGATGGTCAACATAGATACATATATAAAAATTTTAGGTTATTAGGATTAAAAAAAATGGTGTAACTTGAGTTATGATTAGTGAGTTTTTTCTGTTAGAATATATCTTAGTAATAGAGGATCTTATATGGAAGATGAAGAATAAAATATAAAGGAACCTACTAATTATTTTTATTGATAATTAATAATATAAAAAGATTAATGATAGAATATTGTGATACATAATATACCATGTTGGTCAATTTATACTAAATTGAAGAAAATGACCTATACCAAGATTCTATGACACTCTGGAGCACACAGAAGTTATTTTTCATTAGTTATTTTTTTATGACTATTTTATAATATAGGGAGATGGTATAAATAACTAGTGAATGTATATAACTCCTGATATTTCTTATTCCACTATAAGGATCATACCTTCAATTATTAATTAAATTATAAAATTAGTGGATATCTATGTCTCAAACTCAACCCAAACAAAACAAAGATGCATTATTCCAAATTAGAAGTAAAAAATTTAAATACCATGTGTTTTTGTTTTTTTATTTACTACTTTTCATATATTATGGTGTGTTATGAATTAATAATAGGATCCAATTTATTGGATCAATTATTAATCATGTATTGATTTAAATAATTTTTTGAATTATTTATCCAATAATAAATAGTGAATATATATAACAATACATTCATGTATGATAATAAATGATAATATAAGAATATGAGAAAGATCTAATCTCTAAAAAGGTGAAATAGGATTCATGACTCTTTGAAGGTACTAAAGGTGGAAATTTTCTATTAGTTATATTTATAAATATCCACATTGGTAATCAATTTTATACTATTAAGTGAATTTTCCCATTTATTTACCTATTTAAAATTACATTAAAATAAATTATTATTTGAAAAATACCCCCTTGATTTTTTAAATTTCATATTCAAATTTATTAAGGGAAAAATAGATGAGAAAACATTACTAAATATGGATGTATATGATATTGGGTATGGTATTAGACATTTCAAAAGTAAAACAATATCATCAATGATATGTAATCAAATAGGAAAATTATATTTTTCATTATGGAAAAACAATCATGGGATGAAGGAAAATTGAAGCAAATCAATTTATGAGAAGGATGAGATTATTACACATTTTAAATAAATGATACATGAATTGGATGAAACATAAAGGGCTGCCATGAATGTCAAGAATTCTCAATATGAGATTAAATACAAAATCTTAATGTAGAATACCAATTATTCTCAAGAAAAGTGTAATTTTCATGAAGATAAAATTAAGAAGATGAAAAGATAATGGGGTGAAAGAATACTATTTTATAAAAATGAGAAAAATAACCTTATAATGAAGTGTATTAAACATGAAACTAAAGTAAACAACATAAAAGTGACAAAAGATGAATCTTCCAAAACTACTAAGAGTAGTAGTGTTACCATGGATGTTTTCCATAAGGCTGTTTTTTTAAAAAGGACTAATTCTAGTGGAACTAAATGTTTGAAATCATTATGAAATATTTCTACTACAAGATCTAAGAATAGGGTAATCCTTTCTCAAAATGTTTTTATTTTTATTAATTATGTTTCCATTAAATGTTGAGGACATAAATCTAATTATTCAAAAATATTGGTGGATAAAATATTTTTGAATAAAATATTTCATAAAGGGTGGATTAAATAACAATTAGAATTATTGGGTCCTGAACATGTTTAAAAAATGTTATTTTAGCTTAATATAATAAGGCATTAATACTAGTTAGATTGTAATTAAAAGGAAAAATTAAAGGCCCTTTGGTCACAGTTATTCTTGTAGAATATTTTTACACAATTCATGGATTTTGGAATAACATTTTAATTATTAGAAGATATATAAGACCTATATAAAGGGGACTTATACCTAAATTCAATATAAATCATACTAATATAAGGAATCAATCATAACATATGTTAATATATTTTTCTACAGTGATCATATTTGATGTCATGGAAAATATGTATGGAAATTTAAATTAGAGTAGTCACTGTGATTTTGATTTATAGTTCATAAATATCTTGCATCATTTGTAATCATTTTAAGAAAGAATACCACAAAGGATGAGCAAGAAACAAATAATTAATGATGATTTCGCCATGGGGTGGGAGAAAAATTAATGTACTAAAAAATCACACCTAAATATAATACTAAGAGAGATTAAACCCCAATAAGAATATGATTATACATTGGATTAAAAGGATACATCATATATCATTTAAAACAATCCAAAATAAATAATGATAAATTTGGAATGTAGGAGAAATAATTAAAGTCACTCTCTGAATGAAAAAAAGGATAGTTTGATAGAATACATCTATGAATAAGTGGTGAAATTCTACAGAGATGTCTAAAAATGGCTAACATAAATATTGATAAGATACCTTGTGGAAAATCAATGATATATGGGGATATTACTAAAGAATGCATGATTGTTCGGGCATCCCCATTAGATATAAAAAAGAAGATAAGGTGAGCATAAGAAAATGAGAATGATTTTCCTGATTATATATAAAATAAAAATATATAATAAGAATTTTGATAAGATCATGAATAACATAAATTCATAATAAGTTCAATTCTATAAAATATTTGTAAATTTTTTGAAGGGTTATTTTAGGATTAGATATAATCAGGTAGTATATTCATGGAAAAGAAATATCTCTCAACATTACTTCTATCACTATAATGATTGGGAGGATCTACCTTATTCCCATATAATTGTGACTGATTTTCTATATATGTAGTTGAAAGTGGTTTATATAGGTTGTTTAGAAAACCACCCACTAATAATATATTTTCCAATTTTGGCACCACAACTAATAACATTTTTGTTTTCCTCGTCTTAGTTATTGATCTCTGGGAAATTTCTTCTAAGTGTGGCGATGTATCCACACCACCATATAAAAGTTTAATTTATTCTCCTAAAACATTATTGTAGGATCAAGGTTTAATCACATCCGTCAGGGATAACTACCACACTAGAACATCGTATGGTTATTGGCTCTAATAATAGTTGTAACAGACTTCCCAGCACTAAGAAATTATCAGCATTGGGCACCCATGGTCCATCCTAATTTTTTTATTGGGATAGCTATGCCTTTACATAAACATTATTCTTGGGGAGTTCAATTAAATAAATTTATTTATAGAGGGTTTTTTGTTCTCATCAACCTTCATTGTAGGATCACTATGTAATTATTTAGGAACTAACTCATGTTATGATATCTTGACATCTGAATTAGTATGTGGAACCTTTTAGAGGTTATTTCTATTTCTCATGATCTGATAACTTATTCCATTTCATAAATTTTAATGTTATGGGAATATTTTTTCCAATAAACATAAATAAACATGAATTTATATTATTATTACAAATAAAACAAAGAACATATTATTGTTGGATTTATATCCCTAATAAAATAAGTAAGTTCAAAACAAATTAAACTATATGAGGGATAGATCCAAATTAACACCAAAAACATATCTATATAATATAAAAAGAGTAAAATAATAGAAATTAAAAATCACATAATACACAAAGGTTTAAATAAACAATACGTAAATTATATAATAAACAATAGAATCCCATAAAATAGATAATCTATATGTAATCCATGTTCAAAATACAAAATCATCTTCAAGAATTGATCTAAGAGTAGATTGAGAGATTAAGTCCTCATAAATTATGTTTCTCTATAATCTAAACTTAATTATTTTAAATCCAATAAATATATATAAAACTAGTGGAATAAGTAGTGTGTGAGAAACAAATTCTCTAAAATGGTGATATTAATAAATGCCTCTATGTGGTTCCTTTAATATGTAATTTAATTAATGTTAGTTTGAAACAAACTCCATGAAAATTATATATTTTTATCATTTTTAGCAAACCAACCCACATTTGTAAATCCCAAAATTACTTTTTTAATAGCAGAAGACATCATTGATTGAAATCCACTAGTTCTAGAAAATTTATATAAAAATAAATTTTTATAATAAATACATAAATTATTTTGAATCCATAGATGATAATCAAAATAGTTTAAAACCGTTGTTAGTGATTCACTTACAAAAAATTATAGGATGTTATTTTGAAAAACAATAAAAAGTAATGAGGCTTAAAAAAATTAGGTATACAAAAAGTAAATCTAATATGTAGAACCAAATAAATAAAACTACAAGAAAATAAACACTACATGAAACAAAAGTATCTAGAAATATCATCCACTTATAGTAAAAAATAAAACCAAAAGTAAAAGATAATATAATACACTGAGTAAAGTCGAGTTAAACTAAACATAATAAAAGTATCCCTAAGGAAACTAGGGTCTAGTTACCTGAAGATCTTCATGGTTTCTCATATTAAAAACACTTATATCTAACCATATCTAGCTATATCCGGACATATAAAACACTTCATAGGCCACTAATGAGATGTATATAATGTCCTAGTGGTAATTCATGTAAATAATATAGTATCATTCAGCTAGTTAGCAGGGTAATCGATGTCTAGGGAGTGTATTCAAATTCCAGGTGGTACATGACCTGGTACATTCAAAATTACTTAATATTCCCATGATCTACCAATTATAAGTGATTAAAACAATTATAAAATCAACCACATAAAACATTAATGAAATATAAAATTCTCTCATTCCTCCTCTCTAGAAACCTCTTAACTAAAATATCCCAATTATTCAATAATATCCAAAAACCATATGATAATATGCATATCCCTTAACCATGAAGTTTAAAGTATAAATTAATGTAGAGGGGATCCCAACCAAACATTTTTCTAAAGTTATTAGTAGGAATTCTCCATCTCATTGACAACTAAAACATGGAATTCTGTTAATTTTTTTAAATTGTTTTCTAAATATGTCATCCATGTATAATACATAAAAACCCATTTGAAAAAAAAACATGACTCAATGATTATAAAATAATCCATTTAATTCAAAATTAATGTTAATTATAAGATAAACATGTAAAAAATTAATAACATGGATACTAAATTTCATATAATATTTCATAACATATTCAAAATAAATAAACGGAAATTATTTGAATATAAAAACAAAAAGAACACCAATGCTTACCAATAATCAAATCCCATCGAAAATGCATGATTTCATAATGAAGAAATGTATAATTCATGAAATTATATATATATATATATATATAACATTCCAAGGTCATTAGATAACTAGAACATCTATTTAAAAACATTTTGAGACAAAAAATACTATAAGTAAATTGCTAAAAAATTTATAGTGCCTTCGAGAATTTTTATAAGTATTTACCATTTAAATACCATTAATGTTAACATAAAAACTGCCAAAGGTAGGAAAAAAATTTATGTTTTTAAAAAAATATAAAAAATAAATTTTCCATATTTAATAAATGTTTTTATACAACCCATGAAGCCCTATTATATCAGAAAAATTGAATAGTCTAGATATTCTTACCTTAACCCAAATAAATCACATTACATACTATCAAAATTTCTTTATTTGGTCTCTAGAAGAGATTCACAAGGAATTGATAAACAAATAACACATGTTTTAACAAAAACCGTAACCAAGGTTTCATCCACAATGTACCCATTAGTGAGAAGGTAATGAAAGTACAAGAACAGAAGAAGAGGAGCAAGAACAAGAGACCTATCCTTAATAGATATGTATGGAATTGAAAGGGAATCCATGAAATCCAGGGGAGAGGAAATCCGGAATTATTGTTGACCCAATTTCCTACCTCAATTTTTCATTTCTCATGGATTGTTTCACAAGTGCTTAACAATTTTTGCACCTCTCTTCCATACAAATAGATGCTCATAAAATCGATTGAATCCTTGGATGATACTATGTTTTCCTTATTCAATAAAAAAAAATTCCCTAAATAGGTTATTTATGAATCTATTTCCCAATGTACCACAAATTTTTAATGAGAGGAACGAAAACAAATATATATTTCAGAAATAGTTTTTCCCAGAAAATAAAAAACATAGGTACATTGGGAAATAGTTTTCAAAGTACCATATTAAGGGAATTTTTTTCTGGTTATAAGAGGACAACTTCTATGTACGATAATAACAACTGCAAAAAGGCATCGATATCATAGTGCATGGAGTAAACATATGGAGGCCTCATGAAAACACAATATGCACTAATGTTGAAAACCCTTAGAATGATAAAAGAACTAGGAATGATGATCTTGGTCAAGAACAACCCCATTAATCCCAACCCTATAGAATCAAAAAAAAGGGTCTATGGGCATCCGACAATGTACGAAATCTCACTTCTAGTGGGTAGTTTTTTTGTCAGAGAGAAGGCCTCAGGGTACGTCGTTGAAGTCCTTTTTTTACCTATAGAGAATAATGCTAAGACATATCCTAGAATCAGTAGGCTAATTGGTCATTGCACATATAAGGTCAAGGACATAGCCTCACCATTGACAGTGCCTGTAGTGGGTGCTTGAAGTCCTAGGGGTGGCATAAAAAGCTAAAATAATCATCTTGAGTATGTTAAGATTATTTATTTTTTGAGTTTTGTTTGATGATTTTCCTCACAAAAAGATGATAAAACAACTTATTTTCTGAATATTTCAGAAAACTTTATTATAAAATGATAAATTAATTTATACATGCTATAAAATAAGAGATTCGAGTCCCTCATGGGTCTTTACATAAGATACCATGTGTGAATAAGGGGATAGGGAGACACAAATGAATTTTATTTTGTAGAGGGTATATGATTATCCTCTAAAAGTTGGTAATATTAATTATTTATATTTAATATTCATTTGGTTAAATATCCGTAAACATTTTTTTACTGAATATTATTATTTGAAACACATTTCACATAATTATGCAATTCATGATTAATGTGTATCAATTTATACCCAATTAATCATCATCTTGTTGATATACTATTTTAATCTTTTTAATTTGATATTTAATGATATGATGTAATGCGTTGCTTATAACATTTATTCTTTTATGATTAATTTATGATACATAAAGAGATATGGGTAATTTTTGGAGTCTGATTTAGAAAATTCAGAATAAAGAAAAATGGGTCTTAGGCACATCAGAAAATTGTGTATACCAAAATTCATTCCCAATGAAAATAAAATATAATATTTATATAGAGAGGAGTACGAGGAACATTTAATTTAACTACGACCAAAACAATTTTATTTAATTTCATGGTGATCCAGGTAGTGAAACATTATGTTTAGATTATGGTCCTAATAACAAGGACCATAAATTTATAAAAACAATTTAATCATAATTTTCGAATGGAATATACAATTAGGATGAAATTTATACAATAATTACCGGGTATATTTAAGAAACATTTATCTACTAAATATTCCCAAATTCTTCATATTTAATGTAACGCCCAGACCCTAGTTACCTAGAGTCGGTACATTATTACATAACATTGGCATGATCACAAGAAAGATCAAATCTTGAAAGAACGATTGGTTTAGTAGCCATGGAAACACTAGATATATTCATAAATTTTTACATTACATCATAAAGTGAAAAACTACAACAACAACATAGTCTCTATATTCCACACTCATATCCCCACATAAAATCCATGCAGGTCATTCATAACTTACTTCTTCACATCCTGGGAAAAATAAAACATAGAAAAGGGCTGAGCTCAAATGCCCAGTAAGGATAACAATATAGCAGAAACTTTCAAAAATAAGCATAAACATTTAAGGCAATGTATAACTAAAACAAAATCCTTTTAAACTTGAACATCAACATAGTATGGAAAAAGTAAAATGAAATAATGCCATTTACTTATTCACATGGATATTCTACTAATCGAATAATCACATGCAATATCAATAACCACTTTCATAATGATGGAATGCATAATGCCAGAATATCATACCCACATAGCCAAGGCCTCATGCCAAGACTACAAATAATATTTTTCCAAGGCCTTGTGACAATACACTAGTTTGTCTCATTAGACCTACCGATGCATCGAGGAGCTATAGCAGGCTCCACCCATCACATATTAAGTCCAATGCATTCCCATATTAAAAGGTTTAAACATAACATAAACATTCGTATTAAAACTAGCATACGAAATGTCAATACTTTCACCATAAACTATGAACAGTATAAAAATAGCACATCCACAGTCAAACATATCACAAAACCTTCAATACAATATAGAAGTTTTGTATGTTAATAAATCAACTTCAAATAAGCGTAAAATCCATTAATGGATGTTGACATAGATGAAATCAAAACTCTTTTTAGAGAAATATCTCTTTCTATTTTGAAATCATTAAATAGTCTCATATTAATGAAATAAAACATTTTATTTGAAAATATTCTTATAATCTTGTAAGGTAAGCTTCGATGATTTTATAATGGAGGAAAATAACCGCACCCGTCGTATAAGTTAAAAAAACAATCTTACCTTAATTCTGTCGAAAAGGTTAAAAAGAACCTTGTTTGGAAAACGACAGAAAGATTCCTTTATAAAACTCTTATAAAAAGTAAAACAAGGGTATAAATGACCTTAACCAATATTATTTTAAATATTAAAAATGTTTTGAAATACATTTTTAAGAAACATGGATGTGGATGATAAAGAGATCCCAGTAGAATATTACGTATAAACAACCTCAGATAATGAAGAGATTGTGAAATAACCCTTACCTTGTACTTTTCCTTGGTTGGGGTAGGTTAACCACCAGTATAATAGTGAAATAATTGTTATTAAATTATACAATAATCATATACATTCATATGATATCATATATGATCTTTTAACATTGCTTTGTTAATAATATCTTAGTATTATCGTCGTTTCGGGTGTTAACTTACTCATTTTCTTTTATATGTTTTGTTACAGAAGCCATGTTTTTCATGGATAGTTTGTATATTATTCATATACATAATTATATCATGTCCTTAAAAATTATTTTTAAATCATCAAATGATAATTATACTTGAATGGATACGATGGAGAATGAATCTCATCACGTTCGTGGAGACGGCAGTCCATACGTACGCACGAGCGACAATATCATTCTTTTGATATTAAAATAATATATAAATGGATGTTATATCATATATAAATAATCATTAACATGTTTTATTTATTATTTAAATGAGTTATAAATAATTATTATACTCATCCAAATAATAATATATTGAATAACAATTACACCACGACGTGGAGACGGTAAGTCGTACGTACGCACGTATGGTGACATGTTATTCAAAGGGTGGATAGAATACTGAATATGGTTGTACCATATTTATAATAATATCTCAGTATATATATGATACTGGAGTTATTATTTTATAATGGTAATAACAAAGGAAGAAGAAGTGGAAGAAGAAATGAACATGGAAAAGGGTGGTGAAATCATTACCTCTTCTTCGGGTTCTTCTATTTAATTTAATCAAAAGGGCTCCTTAGGTTGGCTTTCTGATCAAACTAAGGCCTCTAGGTTGTAGTGAGTGAAGTTGGGAGAGTATTTGGGCAGAGTTTGTCCGAACCAAAATGCTTTGAAGGTGTGAAGAAATGATAAGGAGGAGTGCCTTTTTATAAGAGGGGTGAGGGGCACCTTGGGAAATCCTAGAAATATTAATTTATAATATATTCATATTCAGTTATTAATGGTTCCAAATTTGATTATTTAAATTTTAAGGTGGGGATAGGTCGAAAACCATTAACAAATAGAATTTAGACGGGTTTGGGTTACTATATTAACATTATCTTGAAGTATTAACTATTAGTCAATTAGTTTGACATTTACCATGTCACTTTGTATTTTTATATTATATAGTTAATAAACATACTATATACATCCAATAGACCCCCAAGTGGTCCATTAATGATAAAAATATCATGATATAAGTCTCTTGGCAAATACTTAGATTTTTATGAATTTAATATCAATTAATAATATAATATTTGTTTTAAAAACTCTTTTATGTCAATTTTGACACTATTCAATAGTTGATTTTTGTGAAACTTATAACAGAATTATTACTTCGAAAAAAGTTTATTAAGTCAATACTAATATGTCATAGTATCCTAGAAAATTAGTTTAATTCATTAAAAGTCTCAAATTATATTTATTTGGGTATTTATAATATCAATTATTTTAATTGTTTTACTATTATAGTAATTACTGCATCATCATTGTGTCATAAATAAATTAAATTATTTCATGTCTAAAAATTATAAATAAAATATCATTATGTAGGAAATATTTTTATCATTTTAATTAATATTTACAATCAAATTTATCTTATATATGACCCTATATTAAATTTTTTTTAGGAAATAAAATTTGATTTTAACTCTTTTAACTCTTCTTTAAATTAAATAATAATAAATGTCCTAATCTAATCCAAGTGGACCTAAATTATAATATTTTATTCCTAAGGTTGTTTTTGGACGACATACACTTGTCCAATAGAATTAGGACACGTGTTAAAGTAATATTAATAACATTTTTACCCTTAATTACCCTATTTACTTTTAACCGTGGTAAATAAAAGTAAAAAGTTACTATTCACCAAAAATTATTTTCATCTCATTGAACCACATTTTACTTCTTGATATTAACTGTGTCTCTCGGATTTTCGAAATTCCATTCACAGAAGTGGTAAATTTAAGTTTTATGAAAAAATTCAGTTTTTTAACTACCACTTAGTAGTTTCATTATTCATCAATAATTGAAGTTTTTCAGAACAATGCCAAAATTTCACCCTAAGCTATAATTGATATTCCGAATTCAAAAATGATATCTATTTTAAAAAATTCCAAACATATAAGTTGCATTATTTAATTTTATAATTAATTCCCGCTGTTACAACTAATAGCGTGTTTTTAAGAAACAGTATATATCAAAAGATTGAAAATTGTTTATGTCCAATTTCAAAGTGAAATTAATTATAATGAACACCATTGGATAAAATGGTAAAAATATATTCTAATTATACTATAAAACCACTAAATAATATAATTTATCACTATAAATTATTTTCATTAAAAAAGTTTTTTTTAAGTATTTTTCACTATTTATAAAAAATTGACGTTCTCAGAAAAATTCACCTTAGGATAATTTTGATATTCTGAATCCAAAAATGAAGTTCATTTTGAAATATAAAATTTATATAATTTCAAAAGTTAGGTATTACTAGTCATAACGGATAGTTTTATTGGTTGTGGTGTGTTAGAACTCGGTGTTGCGTACAACACATGCTATCTCATTATTCAAAGTGAAGCGTACCGTAGAAGCTTGGGGTGTTACATTCTCCCCTCATTCAAATAATTTTGTCCTCAAAATTTCTAGAATATTATCTCATGAAATAACTCGGTTGGTTCTTCATCATAAGTTCCTCGGGTTCCCACGTTGCCTCTTCCATCTTATGGTTTCTCCACAAAACATTTACCAGACATGTCATCCGGTTTCTCAGTACTTGTTCTCTCATATCAAGAATCCTGATGGGCTCTTCGCAATAAGACAGATCGGGTTCCAGTTCTAATTCATCATAGATGAGTACATGTGTTGGGTCAGGCATGTGTTTCCTCAGTAGAGATACGTGGAACACATCATGAACTTTGGAGAGACTTGGCGGCATTGCCAATCGGTAAGCTACAACCCCAATTCGTTCTAGAATTTCGAAAGGTCCGATGTACATGGGATTCAATTTACCTTTCTTACCAAAATGTATCACTCCCTTCCATGGAGATACCTTCAGGAAAACATGATCACCAACTTGAAATTCCAAATCCTTCCTTCGATTATCGGCATATATCTTCTGCCTACTTTGAGTTTCCTTGATGTGATTTTGGATTACCTTCACCTTTTCCATCGTTTCCTCCACCAGTTCTGGGCCTATAAGTTTTCTTTCACCAACGTCATCCCAACAGGTTGGTGTATGACATCTCTTTCCGTATAACGCTTCATATGGTGCCATCTGAATACTCGAATGGAAGCTATTGTTATAGGAAAATTCTACCAGAGGTAAATATTGATCCCACATACCCTGAAAGTCAAGTGAGAAAGATCTCAACATGTCTTCTAAGGTTTGAATAGTCTGTTCTGATTGCCCGTCTGTCTGAGGGTGGTATGTAGTGCTCAAATGAAGTTCAGTATCTAGGGATTTCTGAAGACATTTCCAGAATCTTGAAGTAAAACGGGGATCACGATCAGAAACAATCGATAGGGGTACTCCATGAAGTCTCACAACTTCATTAATATATAGTCTTGCTAGACGTTCCAGGGGTAGATCTTCTCTTATAGTAAGAAAATGTGCTGACTTGGTAAGATGATTAACAATAACCCATATTGCATCGTTCCTTCTAGGAGTCTTTGGTATCCCCATGACAAAATCCATCGTAATATTGTCCCATTTCCACTACAGTATAGGAAGAGGTTGCATTACACCTCCAGGCTGTTGCCTTCCAGCATTCACTTGTTGACAAAACATACATCTTGACACAAAATCAGCAATCTCCCTCTTCATGTTGTCCCACCAAAAATGTTCCTTCAAATCTCTATACATTTTGGTGCTCCCAGGGTGTATAGAGAAATTGGAACTATGAGAATCATCCAGAAATTCCCTTTTTAGATTATGTATATCGGGAACACAAAGTCTCTTCCCAAATTTCAAAATTCCATCTTCATACACAAAGTCTCTCAGTCTCCCATCATTCACATCTTTAATATTCTTTTGAAATTATTCATCATCGGTATGAGAACTCTTAATAATTTCTATTAAAGAAGGTTTGGCAACCATTTGAAAAATCATTGATGTTTCTCCTTCCCTGGTTATTCCCATGTCCATCTTCACTAGATCCATCAAAATTGGATCCCTTTCAATTCTCATCATGTTCAAAACTCCATGGTCTTTTCTGCTCAAAGCATCTTCCACCTTGTATTATTTCCCCAAGTTGTAGTGTATCGTACAATCATAATCTATGAGTAATTCAAGCCATATCCTTTTCCTCATGTTGAGTTCTTTTTGTGAGAAAATATACTTCAATATCTTGTGATCAGTATAAATCTCACATTTTTCACCATAGAGGTAGTGTCTCCATATCTTCAAAGAAAAGATCACAGCTGCTAACTCGAGATCATGAGTAGGATAGTTTTGTTCATGAATTTTCAACTGTCGTGATGCATAGGCAATAACTCTATCATTCTGCATAAGGACACAACCAAGTCCTTTCTTTGATGTATCACTATAAATAACGAACCCATCATTCCCCGATGGTAGAGTCAATATAGGAGCATTTACTAATCTTCTCATTAGTTCTTCGAAACATTCTTCACACTCTTTTGACCAAACAAATTTAATCCCTTTACGTGTGAGCTTCGTTAATGGGTTAGCCAGTCAGGAAAAATTCTGGACTAATCGTCGATAATAACCTGCCAAACCAATAAAACTACGTACCTCAGTTATACTCGTAGGTGCTGGCCATTCTTGGATTGCCTTGGTCTTAGAAGGATCAATAGAGATTCCATCATTAGAGAAAATATGGCCAAGAAAAGAAATCTCATGAAGCCAGAATTCACACTTGCTAAACTTCCCATATAATTCATGACTTCTCAGAGTCTTCAAGATAATGCGCAAGTGATTTTCATGATCTTCTTAGCTTTTGGAGTATACCAATATATCATCAATAAATACCACCACAAATTCATTGAGATACTCTTTGAAAACTCTATTCATCAGATCCATGAATACAGAGGGTGAATTAGTCAATCCAAAAGGCATTATAGTAAACTCGTAATGCCCGTACCTGGTTCGAAATGCTGTCATCGGAATGTCTTCCTTCTTCACACACAACTGATGGTATCCAGATCGAAGGCCAATCTTTGAAAAGTATTGAGATCCATGCAGTTGGTCAAATAAATCATCAATTCGTGGTAGTGGATACTTTTTCTTTATTGTTATAGCATTGATCTCCCTGTAGTCGATACATAACCTCATAGATCCATCTTTCTTTTTAACAAAAAGAACAAGGGCTCCCCATGGAGAAACACTAGGGTTAATAAATCCCTTATTACTCAATTCCTCTAGTTGTTTCTTTAGTTCAACTAATTCTAAAGTGGCCATTCTATAAGGGGTCTTCGATATAGGCCTTGATCCAAGAACAATATCAATGGAAAACTCAACTTATCATTCTGGAGGATGTCCAGGTAAATCTTTTGGAAATACAACTACATATTCTTTCACAATAGGTACATCCTCTATTTGAACATTACTTTCCTCACCCACAGTTATTTCATTATCTTCCTCTGCAATAATTGAATTTAGTTGAGCTACTGGGGGTGGATCTAGATTAGAATTAGGTGGTGACTATTCTGCTCTAAAGATAAGGTGTTCCTTATCATCATCATCAAAAATCGTAACCTCTTTCTTCTTACAATAAATCTTCGCATCATAGTCCGAAAGCCAGTCCATAATGATGATTATATCAAACTCAATCATAGATATGATGATGAGATCTGCAGATAAAGAACATTTATGTGCTCTAATGGGGACTGATTCACAAAACATTGTTGCAATGATACTTCCCTTAGGAGTTTTAACTGACAACTCCCTTGTTAAATCACATTGGAAATATCTAATTTTCTTAGAAAACTAGGAAGATATGAAACAATGTGATGATCCAAAATCAAATAATTCATTTTCTAAACTTGAGAAAACCATTAAATTACCTGCCACCACATCTTTCGGATCTTCTACCTCAGCAGTAGTGATAGCATAATCTTGGCCTTGATCCCTTGGCCTTTTCTGAGATAAGTTCTCCTAATTATTAGGACATTCATTTTCATAATGCCCCATCTCCCTGCAATTGTAGCATTGAACGTTGGTGGCTTCCTTCTTCCCCTTGAAATCACGAGCTTGGTGGCCTTTTTTACCACACTTGTAACAGACTCTCGTTCCCTTCAAGAAAGTACTGGGGTGTTTCTTCCCACATTTACCACAGGATGGATATTCAACCTTTCCCTTCTTCCCCTTATTTCCATTCCTAGATTGATCAGCAGGTCTCTTCTTCTCTTGTTTTTCTTTAAAGTCATAAGACATAGAGAATTCCTTTTCGGTCTTGATAGCACATGAGACAATGTCTTCGTATGACGAGAAGGATTGTGAGACTAATGCTCGACAGAGAAATGGTTTTAACCCATCAAAGGAACGATCAATCTTACTTCTTGGGCTATGTATATAATCTCTAGCATACCTTGATAACCTTGTAAAGTTAGCCTCATACTTTGCAACATTCTCATCCTCCTTCTGTATTAGACTCAAAAATTTCCTTTCCATATCTGCTCGATGGTCGCGAGGAAAGTATTTTTCTAAAAACAGATCTTTGAACTCCCTCCATTCCATATTTGATACTTCATCATCTTCCTTCGTGTTTTGAATCAATGACCACCATTGATCAGCATCTCTAGTGAGTCGGTAAATTGCCATGATAACTTTTTCCCTTTCACTACTCCCCAAAGCCTGAAATATTTTCTCTAGGGAATTTATCCATTTCTCAGCTACTAACGGATTTGTACTCCCATTGAATGTTGGTGGTTGTTGCCTCATGAATCGATATAACATTGATCCTCAACGCTGTGGATTAGGGTGCTCCATACGGGTAAGGATATTATTCATAAACTGAGTAAGTTATCCCAGTATGGTGATTAGCTGATCGTCACCAGTTTCATCACCAGCTCCACTATAATTATCTTGAGTAGGAGGGAAATCCCTACATGAAGTGTGTTCATTGATATAGTTTCCATTTATTCCACTAGGAACCATTTCTACGAAATGGTATAAACTAGATCAGTTTATGAATCAAAATACATAATCCCATACTTACAAAACACTAAAAATAAATTGAACTATTTATGGATATAATCCATAATCATAAGAATGTTTTCTTTGAGGATGTATATACTCATAAACCCTTCATAATGATTCATAAAGAAAATGAGAGTTATCCTAAGCATATCCCCCGGGAGTGTTGTAACCAAGAGTGTAGCAAGGCCTGTTGTCATGCACCAGTTCCCGTTCGAGTCTAGCTCAAAGCAGTGTTTTCAGGTTTTACCCCTAGGTACATCTGTGCCAGAGCCGCCTCTACCTGGTCATATATAGACAATGATGTATTGTTTGTAAAACTCACAAAATCTCTACAATACCAAAATTATAGGAAGTTCTTCTATAATAATCTTCAAAGTTCATCTTAGGTCTACGTTCTCTATTAAGAGTTTATCTAAATCTAGCTTCCAAGGTTTGTACTAAACCTCCTCTGATACCAACAGTAACACCCCGACCCTAGTTACCTAGAGTCGGTGCATTATTACATAACATTGGCATGATCACAAGAAAGATCAAATCTCAAATGACCGATTGGTTTAGTAGCCTTGGAAACACTAGATATATTCATAAAGTATTACATTACATCATAAAGTGAAACAATACTACAACAACATAGTCTCCATATTCCACACTCATATCCCCATATAAAATCTATGCAGGTCATTCATAACTTACTTCTTCACATCCTGGGAAATATAAATCATAGAAAAGGGGTGAGCTCAAATTCCCATTAAGGATTATAATATAGAGGAAACTTTCAAAAATAAGCATAAACATTTAAGGAAATGTATAACTAAAACAAAATCCTTTTAAACTTGAACTTCAACATAGTATTTCAAAATTAAAATGAAATAATGCCATTTACTTATTCACATGGATATTCTAATAATCTAATAATCACATGCAATATCAATAACCACTTTTATAATGATGGAATGCATAATGCTAGACTATCATAACCACATATCCAAGGCCTCATGCCAAGACTACAAATGAGATTTTTCCAAGGCCTAGTGCCAAGACACTAGTTTGTCTCATGAGACCTACCAATGTATTGAGGAGCTATAGCGGGCTCCAACCATCACATATTAAGTCCAATACATTCCCATATGAAAAGGTTTAAACATAACATAAACATTCGTATTAAAACTAGCATACGAAATGTCAATAATTTCACCATAAAATATGAACGGTATAAAAATAGGACATCCATAGTCAAACATATCACAAAACCTTCAATACAATATAGAATTTTTGTATCATAATAAATCAACTTCAAATAAGCGTAAAATCCATCAAAGGATGATGACATAGATGAAATCAAAACTCTTTTTAGAAAAATATCTCTTTCTATTTTGAAATAATTTAAGAGTATTATATTTATGAAATAAAAAATTTTCTTTGAAAATATTCTTATATGCTTGTAAGGGAAGCTTCGACGATTTTATAACGGTGGAAAATAACCGCACCCACCGTATAAGTTATAAAAACTCATTCTTACCTTAGTTCTGTCAAAAAGGTTAAAAAGCACCTTGTTTGGAAAACGACTGAATGATTCCTTTATAAAACTCTTATAAAAAGTCAAACAAGGGTATAAATGACATTAAACCATATTATTTTAAATAGTAAAAATGTTTTGAAATACATTTTTAAGAAACATGGATGTGGATGATAAAGAGATCCCAATAGATTATTACTTATAAACAACCTCGGATAATGAAGAGATTGTGAAATAACCCTAACCTTGTACTTTTCCTTGGTTGGGGTCGGTTAACCTCCTGTATAATAGTGAAATAATTTTTATTAAATTATACAATAATCATATACATTCATATGATATCGTATATGATCATTTAACATTGCTTTGTTAATAATATCTTCGTATTATCATCGTTTCGGTTGTTAACTTACTCGTTTTCTTTTATATGTTTTGTTACATAAGCCATGTTTTTCATGGATAGTTTGTATATTATTCATATAAAGAATGATATCATGTCCTTAAATATTATTTTTAAATCATCAAATGATAATTATACTTGAATGGATACGATGGATAATGAATCTCATCACGTTCGTGGAGACGGTAGTCCGTACGTACGCACGAGCGACAATATCATTCTTTTGATATTAAAATAATATATAAATGGATGGTATATCATATATAAAGAATCGTTAACATGTTATATTTATTATTAACATGAGTAACACATCATTATTATACTCATCCAAATAATAATATATTGAATAAAAATTACACCACGACGTGGAGACGGTAAGCCGTACGTATGAACGTATGGTGACATGTTATTCAAAGGGTGGATAGAATACTGAATATGGTTGTACCATATTTATAATAATGTCACAGTATATATATGATACTGGAGCTATTATTTTATAATGGTAATAACAAAGGAAGAAGAAGTGGTAGAATAAAGGAACTTGGAAAAGGGTGGTGAAATCATTACCTCTTCTTCGGGTTCTTCCTTTTGACTTGATTAAAAGGGATCCTTAGGTTGGCTTTATGATCAAACTAAGGCCTATAGGTTGTAGTGAGGGAAGATGGGAGAGTATTTGGGCAGATTTTGGCCGAACCAAAAGGCTTTGAAGGTGTGAAGAAATGAGAAGGAGGAGTGCCTTTTTATAAGAGGGGTGAGGGGCACCTTTGGAAAAGCTAGAAATATTAATTTATAATAAATTCATATTCGGTTTCTAATGGCTCCAAAGTTGATTATTTAAATTTTAAGGTGGGGATAGGTCGAAAACCATTCATCCAATAGAATTTAGACAAGTTTGGGTTACTATATTAACCTTATCATTAAGTATTAACTCATAGTTAATTAGTTTGACATTTACCATGTCACTTTGTATTTTTATATTTTATAGTTAATAAACTTACTATTTACATCCAAGAGACCCCCAAATGGTCCATTATTGATACAACTATCATGATATAAGTCTCTTGGAAGAACCTTAGAATTTTATGAATTTAATATTAATTAATAATATAATATTTGTTTTAAAAACTCTTTTATGTCAATTTTTTCACTATTCAATAGTTGATTTTTTTGAAACTTATAACAGAATGATTACTTCTAAAAAAGTTAATTAAATCAATCCTAATATGTCATATTATCCAATAAAATTAGTTTAACTCATTAAAAGTCTCCAATTATATTTATTTGGGTATTTATAATATCAATTATTTTAATTTTTCACTATTATGGTAATTACTGCATCATCATTGTGTCATAAATAAATTAAATTATTTAATGTCTAAAAATTATAAATAAAATATAATTATGTAGAAAATATTTTTATCTTTCTAATTAATATTTACAATTGAATTTATCTTATGTATAATCCTATATTAAAAATGTTTTAGTAAAGAAACTTTGATTTTAACTCTTTTAACTCTTCTTTGAATTAAATAATAATAAATGTCCTAATCTAATCTATGTGGACCTAAATGATAATATTTTATTCCTAAGTTTGTTTTTGGTCGAGATACACTTGTCCAATAGAATTAGTTCATGTGTTAGGGTAATATTAATATCATTTTTACCCTTAATTACCCTATTTACTTTTAACCGTGGTAAACAAAAGTAAAAAAGTTACTATTCACCAAAAATTATTTTAATCCTATTGAACCACATTTTACTTCTTGATATTAACCGCGTCTCTCGGATTTTCGAAATTCCATTCACAGAAGCGGTAAAATTATGTTTTATGAAAAAAATCAGTTTTTTAACTACCACATAGTAGTTTCACTATTCATCAAAAATTGAAGTTTTTCAGAACAATGCCAAAATTTCACCCTAAGCTATAATTGATATTCCAAATTCAAAAATGATGTCTATTTTACAAAATTCAAAACATATAAGTTGCATTAATTAATTTTATAATTAATTCCCTCTGTTACAACAAATAGCGTGTTTTTAAGAAACAATATATATCAAAAGATTGACAATTATTTATGTCCAATTTCAAAGTGAAATTAATTATAATTAACACCATTGGATAAAATGGTAAAAATATATTCTAATTTTACTATAAAATCACTAAATAATATAATTTATCACTATAAATTATTTTGATTAAAAAAGTTTCTTTTAAGTATTTTTCACTATTCATAAAAATTGGACGTTCTCAGAAAAATTCACCTTAGGATAATTTCGATATTCTAAATCCAAAAATGAAGTTCATTTTGAAATATAAAATTTATATAATTTTAAAAGGTAGGTATTACTATTAATAACGGCTAGTTTGATTGGTTGTGGTGTGTTAGAACTCAATGTTGCGTACAACACACGTTATCGCATTATTCAAAGAGAAGCGTATCGTAGAAGCTTGGGGTGTTACATTTAATATTCAATTTTTTATCAAAAAATGGGATGAATCTTGTTCTGATTTTTCAGTTCAATATTTAAAAGTCCATTTTCCCTTTTTTAACACCCACCTTTTGACTATACTAATTAAATTGGATGATATTTAATGATAGGGTATTGAACTAATGATCAAATATTTCTTGTTTACGACGGTGGTGGTGGAGAAATTATGTCTATATTATTTATTCATTCAATTGTAATGTTAAACTATAATTTTGTAATCACATGTTTGTTTTTTCATTCATTTTATTTTGATCACCATAATTTATTAATAAATTATTTTATTATTCTCATTCCATTTATATATATTTTTTATATCATGTTGATAATATTTATTCAAGGTTTTAATTTATTCACACAATAATGTGTGAAATTCCTCACATAATAGTGGATTGATTGTTATTTCGTTGTTTTTGCTTCTTCTATCCTAATTCAATTAGTCCAAGTTCAACTTACATTGAAATATTTTCATATATGGAAGGATATAAATTTTGGGTTGATCCAAGTTAATTTTATGGGGGTGGATTTGAGGTAATTTCAAGTTATCTAATATTAAAATGAGGCCATTATTTTTAATATTTTCATTGGATGAGTTATTTTCCTCTTCGTGTTCACCAACATTAACGATGACACATTTTGAGTGCTAATACAATCCAATTCCACAGAGTTCTCATTAAATTTATTCACTATGTGAATTGGTGAATATACATTGAATTATTAGGTACAAAAATAGAAAATTAGTTTGGATAATTATATCATTATTCATATAAATCTTGAATTTGTGATCTAAAATCTTAACGAAAACAAATACATAAAATATAGCACTATAAAAATCCTAGGATTGGTCCATAATCATTCAATGTGTTAGTTGAATCTATTACATTTATTATTTTTTAATTAAATTAAATCATTAGTTCTTAAAATAAAATTAATCCTAATAAGTGGCCATGTAAAACATGAATATCCTCTCATTAAATGTTTTTGTCTTATGGTAACCATTTCGGTCTCTGTTGATTAGACCACTACAAGTACAATAATGATTGCTTCTACCTTTAGAGTAAAATTTCTTAATAAAAAAATATTAGAACAATTCTTGGAGACCCAAGTTTTTTATCTTATATACTCACCCACTATTTTCTCCCCCTTTTCTCTTATCTTTTCCCCTTTCTGTTTGTGTGTCTCATGAGAATCCTAAATCCTAATTTCAGTCTACCCTAGTGGTGAATCTTAAATATTACCCCATCATAATCCCATGATGGAATAAAATATAAAATCAGTCTTTAGAATCCAATAACATAGAGAATTATTTTAATCAAAACATGAATGATTACCCTTCACCCTGTGAGACGTAAAATAATTAGGATGTTGAATTTTTAAATGATAAATTTATATCCCTCTAATGGATTTTTGAAGATATTAATATTGTGGAATTCCATGATCTTCAACCACCTTACCATTCCATTCTACATTAACTGATTAAAAAATTTAGTAATGAAATTGAATGAATTAATTCATAGGATTTATCTTTGATGTTTGAATTAAATGTAATTAAATATTATTAAGAACACATCCCCACACTGATTATTCCTTCCATAACCTTATGTGGAGTGTCTAGTTTACCACAAACATCTCTTGAATTTACTAACTAACCAACATTAATATTTGGTTAGAAGAAAAAGAATAAATAACACTTAATGATTATTTAAATGAAGTTGAATATTATTTTATTTAAACAAAATAGGGTAATTTGACAACATGGAATGAGTGTCCTGAATATCACTCTATTATTTATCTTTTAGACACAAAATACACAAAACTATTTAAAATAATCTTGAACTCTTAATTTGTAACATCCCCTATCAATAAAAGGAAAAATGTTAGGATTGATAAATAATTTCACAATGAACCAATTATTTCTAATTTTTTTATGAAGAATCTAATTTTGATTGAAATTTACAATATTCTCTAGGAAATTTAAATCAACAAAAAATAAAAAATACAGTCACTCATTTTATGCTCAGAAATCACTTCTTAGGGTATAAACCTGACCTTGATGTTGGTTTTCTTATTCTCTTCAATCAAAAAAAGGGGGACTAATCAATGATGTCTTAGGTAAGACTATAGATGAAACTGCATCAACAGTTTCTGATATTCCATGGATTGTACTACTCAATGAAGCATATATTTTTATGCTTGAAAAAAATTTCAAATAACGTATTGATTTTAATCATAATGATGTTATAAAAAATGAAATCCTCCTCATTGTCTGAGTTGGTATTGGGTAGTTTGGGGGTCTATGTCGAGCTAATTAATTTAATCAATGAACATCTTGAGAGGCAACTTAGATTCTACATTGATTTTATTTATTTTACTTATTTGTGTGTTTTTATTTTTTTAAGGGATCACTTTGGAGTTTCAAATAAGATCTTATTTTTTATATATTTTAGATTTAGTAATTAAATATGTTTTATATTTTCAAACAAAACAAGTGCCTTATAGAGTTCAAGTCTAACCTTAAATCATTAGTGAGGAATCTTCTTGTAGAATTTAGCCAATACAATTTATTTCTTATTTATGGGTCGTAAATATCAAACTAGGTGATTTTTCACCATGATTTCATTTCCAGTGACACCCCAATTTCATTCCAATTAAAAAATATCTTTTCTCTTCTCTTACAATATTGAGGGTAGTGTAATTTTATGCCTGGATGAGGAAAATTGTTTTTTAGAAATTGTCCCTTTTAGAAATTCTTTATTTATTTTCCAGGAATATATTAATTCACATTTTGAAGCATGTAATCTAAATTTAAAATGATTGTAAATTACTTAAATATTTTCTTTACATTTTCAGTTCTATGGTAAAAATTATGGTTGGTATAGTTGTCCAATTTTAGTTTTCAATTTCTACTTATTCATCAATTTAATCCAAATGACACAATTCATGTACATTTGATTTTTTGTGGATGTTTGAGTTATTAGGTACCTTTTATCATCAAAAAGGGGTTGGAGAAACTTTTACCTTATTTTGAGTATACAATAATGAATAAAAGACTATGTAGTGAATTTTTCGACTAATAATGTGGCATTCGAGACTTAAGGATCATAACTCCATAGTTTTCTTATGTATAATTTGAATTTATATCATTATTTTAGAGCATGCAATTGAAAAAATATGTAGTGTTCGATTCATAGAGATCGTGACTCTATATTTTTCTTTCCTAGATTAGGTATTTCTTTCTCTATTTTGAGTAAAAAATAGAAAAAACCAATAAAAAGTGAAAATAAAAAATTTGGATACTAATATTAATTTTTAATGGGTTCCCACCAATCACTTTCAAATATTTACACCTTTTAAAAGAAAATAACCCCCATATCTATTATGATTTATAACACATCTTCCTACTTAACTGAAATTCGATAAAGAGTTTTGATGAAATTGATAAAATAAATAGGCTTGGTATTGAGATATTATTTTAAAAATATAATGTGTTAAATTATATTGATAGGTTTTATGATTTTTTCATGAAATATTTTTATCAGTATTATAGGATAATTTTTTATAGAAAATATAAATCAATTTTCATATTTTTGAAAAATGTTTTACTTTGGGACAAGAAAAAATAAAGTTAAGAATGTGATTTTCCACTAAAAGAGTCTAATATTATTTATTTATGTTTTAATATTCATTTGTTTGAATGTATATAATCATTAATTTTAGTGAATTTTATTATTTGATCCCCAATCTGTGTCATTATGAAATTCTAGTTTAATGTGCATCAATTTGGGAGTATTTAATCTTCGTCTTTTGGAATAAATTATTTTATTTTTTCTATTTTTTCTATTTTAGTTTATTTTTTAACACTTTTTGGGTTAAATTTTATATTATGGAATCAATAAAAGATTCATAATGGTATATAGACATTTTTTAGACATGGCTACAAAAATTTATAAACAAAGTAGAATGTGCCATAGGCCTTTAAAATTTTTTTGAGCCCACAATTCAAGCCCAATGAAGATGATATTTTAACTATATATAGAAAAAATCATAGTAAACATTTCATTAATTTATGGTGAGATATAATTTATATATTTTCATGGTGATCTAGGAGGTTCAAGATGATGTTTATGATGTATGATAAATTTCAAGGCCCATATGATCATCCCACCAATTTAACCCTAATTTTCTAGTGGAATATTATATAGAAATGAAATTTATAAATTAATTAGATGAAATATGGAAGAACATTTTCATCTGCTACATCATTACCAAATTCATTCTTCATCAAAGTCAAATTTTTAAGTCAATACGGAGTGAGGTTCTTGATCTAATTTTTCAAGATAGTATTTAAACATCCACTTTTCCTTTTATTTATCACCCACATATTAAATATACTAAATAATGGGTATCATATTGAATGATGGGGGATTTTACAAATGCTAATATATTTCATATTTAAGGTGTTTTTGTGTGAAGGAATTGTGTTTATAATGTATATTATTTCAATTTCGATGTTCAAATATCATTTTGTAAAAACATGTTCATTTTTTCTTAGACAAGTTCTTCAGATCACATATGATTCGTGATAATAGTTTTTTCTTATTCTTATTCAAATTATGAATAATTATTTAAAACAAAATTATACAGTTTCTACTAGGTGTGAATTTATTCACATAAAAATGCGTGAAATTCAATTCATAACAGTGAGTTGTTTGTTTTTTCATTGTTTTAGCTTCTTCTATCCCACTACATTAAGTCTAAATACATATTTTATTAAAAAATTTATATTAATGGAAGGATAAACCTTTTTTAGGTTGATCATATGGAGTTTTTTAGTGGTGGATTGAACATTATTTATTTTTATTTAATATTTAAATTAGTTAATTATTCTAATATTTCCATTGGATGAGTTTTTTTATTTTTCAACTTTTCCATATTTAAAAATAACACATTTTGAGTGCTAGTACGATCCAATTCATTGGAATTCCCATTTAATTTAACCTATAAGTGAATTGGTGATTAGACTTGGGAATGTTTTGGTATTAATTTAGTGAATGATTTTGGGAAATTATCTCTGTGTTTGGATACATCATGAATTAGTGATTTGAAATTTTCTAAGAAATGAATTATATCAAATCTAGGCTTGAAAACTACCTAGGATCGACCCATCATTTTTAATTGTTTTATTCTAAATAATTACATGTGTTTTTCCTTAAATTATGTAATTATTTCTTAAAATAAAATCAATCCAAATAAGTGGTCACATAATAGCCAAATATCCTCCCATATAATGTATCTATCTTAAAATTAAAACTTTGATCTCAGTGGATTTGACGACTACATATAATACAATGACCTCTTCTACCTATCAGATAAATTTTGGCATCAACAGTATAATATTAATTCCAAAAAAATTAAGAACATGGGTAGATCACGTGTTTTGGATGCATATTTAACTAAAGAATGTGCTAATCTTGAAACACTCCTTGGATGATCTTGGGGATTCAGCACAATTTACTAAACTATTCAAAAAATGCGTGCCTATGAAAACTATAAAAAAATAATTGTTTCCAAAATTAACAAACCCTATTAAAATAAATAAAATATATTAAAATTATTAAAATATTATATTTGGGTGTGACATTTATCCATACCAAATCAAATTTTCCTGAAAACATAAAAAACTATTTAATATAATAAACATGATATCCTCTACATGTAATTCCACGAAAGATATACACCAAAAGAAAAAAATCCAAAAACATTAAATACTAAGAAAACAAAAACACCAAATGCAACTCCAAATCTATAAAAAAATACTCCAAAATCCAAAACATGATGATACAAAGAAGAGACTGTAATAGGTCTCACCGGCCTTTAATCATTGTGCAAACTAGGTGTGACAAACAAAACTAAAAGATCCAAACAAATCCCTATGAGGATAATGAAATAATATTTATTGAACATTTTATTGGAAAAAATTTATATAATTTCCACATGTTTTTTTCTAAATATTTATATATATATATATATACATATTAACATAGGTAATGAATTCAAAAATTTTATTAAAATATAAATTTTAACACATTAATGTATAATCTAGTATTTTTGGAATAACCAATTTTCTACGATCTAATTTATAAAGTAAATCAGGGATCAAATTTTCACAAAAATTTCACATTATAAGAAAATATTTTTTATGGGTTTTAAACATCAACAAATCAATATATGTGGTATTTAAATATTTGTTTTAATTTTACACTAAAATATGTAAACTCACTATCAACTCCATTATATAAATGTGTTTGTTTCACCTTTTAAGGGGTTTCCCCTTGATTTAAAATATTTAGGGAATATGAAAATTGGATTAAATTATTAATATCAGCATTAGAAGAGGAATATCTATTTATGTAAGGATATATTATATAATGATTTATTGTCTTTCATATTAATAACATTTTAGATTTTATTTCATGAAATAAATTTCTCAATTTCTCATTAATTTATTTTGTTTTATTGAATATTATTCAACATTATTTAACTTAATTTGGGTAAAAGAAAGAGTAAAAATAAGATTTACGTATACCATTTCTTGAAATTTTTAAATGGATGTCAAAAAAATGTTGTCTAGTATAGTTTAGCATTATTTGATTACATTATAATAATTTAATCATTACATCTAACAATAATATCATATATCATTGAAATCCTTTTGTTTTCATTTCTTTTATAACTACTTATATAAGTATATTATCTTATAATACATGTAAATAATTATCAATAATAAATCTCTTGTAGATAAACCTTTTGAAATATCAAAAGCTATATTTATCATCTTAACCAAGGGAATGGAATTATAATAAAGGGGTGGGATCTAATGTTCTATAAGGTAATATTATTAAATATATATAGTTGTTATATTATAAACATTAGGGGAAACATGGTTATGTGAGATATATCAGATTAAATGATTATTATATCTAAATTACTAATCATTAAATATTATTGAGCACTTAGTATCATGGTATAAGAGTGTAATACCCAATAATGTTCATAAAGACAAGTCTTAAAAACAAATAATTAAATTAAAAAAACATCGATTCATAACACAATAAATAATAATAACATTATAACAAGGAATATTATAAACCATTGAAATATCTTGAAAACAAAGCACATTTAGATAAAATTTTGAAACATCATAATACGAAACCACAGTTAACCAATAAGTTTATTTCCACCATATATTTGTTTTGTGTATAAATACAATTTTGACAACCCTTATGTTTTTAAAAAATTCAATGTAGGTCCACAATTTAGTTTATAATCAAATACATATATTTCGATGCTTCATTATCTCACAAGATATAAAACAACAAACAATCAATTATAGGGTGATATAGAGCCCCAATCATCATCATCAAAACATATATATTCCACTAAAAATAAAATCATTCATCATATAATAAATAACCCATGATAGGAAAATGAGTTTTATAAATCTAGAAAGATTAATTCCGTAAAAACATGATATTTTTATAAAAAACCTAATATTCCATAAATATTATTTAACAAGAGAAAATATAGGTTTATTTATTAACTATTAATTCATTGAATAGTAATAATTTGAAAATGTAATATAAATAACAGAAAAGATTTTTCTTAAAAAGTGTTTCCTAATATTATCATAAAAGATCTTTATTTTCCTGTCAATTTCATGAAAATAATTTCTTTTACAATGAAGAAATAAGTTCTTAAAAAATTACTTTAAAATATATTCCAATAAATTATCATAAATAAGAAATAATATATTGGTAAAAATATCACGTATAGGAGAAGAATATAAGATCATGGTATGTAAAAGCCTTCTAAATATTTTAAAATGACTTTATTGAAAACCCAAATAATTGAATAGTTAATGAATCTATCTTTATTAAATGAATATAAAAGAGTATAAGAATAATTGGAGATAAAAACAACATAAGTTTCTACTAGGTAAATAATAATATTTAAGGATTCAAAAACTTATATATGGAAGAAAAACCCATTAATTTAAATCAAAATTACTCTTTATAAAATCACATTATCACAAAACAATAAATTAATAAAGGAATACATGTTTGGAGTGAAACATAGTTTCCATGTAGAATAAAAATTAAATACATACAAACTCCATTATATGGTACTATATTTCACTCTATAAAGATAATGCTCTAAAAGGAGTGATTATGAACAAATGAATGGATTTGAGTCAAAAAAAAACCCCTTACCATTAATCACGCATAGTCGAATGCACTCAAACCTCATTTAAAACACATAACCATATTAGTATAATATTATATAACTATATTCATATATTAAAATGTTTTTTCTTTATTTATAATAAATATATTCATATATATTAGTTAGTTTTTTCTTTTTTCCCCAAATCAAGTGTTTATAGTTTTTATCATTTTATTAGTTTTATAAGAGTGTTTATATTTATTGATCTTAAAAAATTGATTATTACTAGATAATTAAATATAATTTATTGTATTAGTAATTATTATTTGTTATGTTTAAATTAACCTTGATGAGTATTTCACTCTTTACACCAGAAGATAAAATCCACAATAAACATACTATGATAATTTTCTTAACCAACCAAAGGTGTTTTCTTAATTATTGAGTTACACACTGATGTATCCTTGCGAGAACAAAAAATATATAATTATCTAAATATTTATATAATTAATTATGTTTTCAAAGTCTTCCATGATATAATTTTGTGTTATTGATCAAGTATGTGGTCAAACAGGCCAAAGATGAACATGCCCTGATTAATGGATGATTATTAGGTGATTTAGTTGAAATATTATTACACCAATATCATAACGATATCATTTATTTTTTTAGAGTGATATATTATATTTATTTAATAATTATAATAATATGTTTCAGATAATGAAATATTACATAATATGATTATAATATTTTCCTCTTAGTACACATGTTTTAATAGATTGAATTAACGAAGATTGATTGTTGACCATATAATTAGCAGGTTCACTAAATTTTTCTTACTAGACCATTAATTATATTATAAAAATAATATTTATATATTAAATCCATTATAATTTCCAACCAATTATAGCTGAATTTAAAATAATAATGTATATCAATCATTTTATGGAGGTAGTAGTCCACACATATGCACGGTTGAGGATTTCATTTCCCATTGAATGAGATAATCATTTAATATGATTTATCCCATAAAAATATAAAATATTTTCTAAATATAATAATTTATTTTTAAATTAATCATTATTAATATCTGTGTAATGTGGTTAAGGAAAAAATTCATTACTCTTTCTTGAAATGATAGTCTACACACATAAACATGAATGCTATTTTTTATTTTCTTAAAGAAAAAATGTAAGATTCGATAATGATTTTACCACCAATATAATAACATATTAGTATAGTAGTGATAATTATGTGGCCATTTTCAGATGGTTTAATAGAGTACAAGGAATAATAGTGTTGCAAAATGAAATAGAAAAGTGAAAGAGATGTTAGGAATTTATCCCTCACTTCTTTTATTATATCCATTGGAAAGTTGGTTAATCCTATGAGGGGTGGTCTTTTGATAATATCAAAACCACATAAATGTTGATAAAATTGTTTATGTGAGGATTGGTTAGTGTTTATTCTCATCATTGGGGTTTTGGATTTATGGTAACTGAGGAGAGGGGAGCCCATTTTATAAAAGATAATGTAATAATGTTTTGTTAATACCTGTAACTCTTCAATAATGTGAATTATATCTAAAATAAAATGTTTCAAATTTTGATTATAAAGGGATTGGGGAAGATATAAATTCATTATATCCAAAAAATTATAAATTTTTTTTAGTATTTTTAAATCCCTTTAAAACATGAATTATTAAGTTTTCAATTTTATCTTTTACTATGATAACTAGTATTTACCTAAGATAACATAATATTTATACAAAAAAATAAATTCAAAATTACATTATATTTGTACCTACTAATTATATATTTGAAATCAATTTATTTTGTTCAATTTCTAAAATATTTAAAAACTAATTTTAATCTATTAAATATATAGTGATTTAATTTTTTTTAGGGAGACATTACTTGAGTTCTAAAATATCAATCGAAGGTTTGTAAAATATAATTAAAATTTTTAGAATTATAATTTAAACTATAAAATAGTTTTTTGTCAAGAATAATTTCTAAAGAATTTTCCAGTCAAAATTACATAATAATAATGGAATAAATTTCATAGTATTAGTAAAAATGGTATTTTGTGCTATATAAATAAAAATTAATTTTTTTTAAATATTATAAATTTAGTTTAAGTTGATATTTCCATGGTAAATAGAAATAATAATTTAATTGTTTAATTTTACGTGATACAATTTATAAATTTTAATTATAAGGATAAGATATAGTGAAAGATAGTTTTTTTAAAATAACTTTTATTATATTGACTATTATTTTTCATATAAATAATTAATTAATCTAGTACCAAATTATTAATCATAAAATAAATATATATTTTTATTCTTTTTATGATAATGAATATCCATATATTAGTAATCAGGACACAACTAATAAAATAACTCCATCCATTAGTTTGTGGGCATATTCGTCAATGAAGAACGATCCAATATACAGTTAGGACATACCAATTCATGGATTTATCCCCATTTGATGAAATTTATAGAGAGAAAAAATATTCTTACCTTTTATTTTTTCCAATTGTAGGCTTTTCATGTGACCCTAAATTTAAACATAATTATTTATTCTTTTTTTTTGTAACCAAGATATACCAATTGTGTTCATTGTCCATTAACACTTGGCGAACAATTGATAAAAAATTATTGATTGTGCCTTTATCCCAAAATTCTGTTATGTTCTTAAAATATTAGACCATGTAGTCCTTGTTCGAAATTACCGAGTTGTACTATGACTGATTAGACCTATGAAATAATGATGAATCAATTTATGAGAGATGGAATGGAAGATAAAATATTATTTTCAATATATTGTGATTTTTTGGTGATCGTTGTGATGATCTAAAATATAATCCCTAATTTTGTAATAACCAAAGAATAATGAGGTTTTATGATTATATACATGATGAATCAAAAATCATTTTATGGACACTTGAGGGAAGATAACGTGATTTTGGGAGGAGATGAGGTCGAAATTGAAGTATAAATAAAAAATCTAGAATATAGTGTTTGGATCTATGAATATGATAAAAACTTGATTACACATAGTGTATCAGTATGAACATATCACGGTGCAGACGTTAGGGAGGGTAAGTTTCTTTTAGATAGTCTCGCTGAATTCTCTATGACGTCTGGGTCATGTAATCTCCTAAGCCTACATGCCAGGTAATCTCTAAGCCTATGGACCTTGTAAGGGTTCCCCCTCATCCTTTGAAAGGGGATTTATCCAAATTCAATAAAAATGAAGGCATTCAATCCATTAGTATATCAATATGAACACATGATGTATATGATATATGCTACAATATCTAGGGTTTCCAAAAATAAAAATGATGGAACATGGTGTATCCCTCTAACATGTCATGATTTTCTTCCCTAAATGGATGATCATGGGGTGAATCACATAGGTAAGACACAATTTGGGACTAAACATCCAGTCCCACATTTGTTTACATAAGTACACAAATATGGGATGGATACATGGACATGACCAAGAAAACAGTTGGGATGACGAGTATCATTCAACATTGTATAGACCCCCTACATATTATGTATCCCAACATGGTTGGAAATTTTTGTACCTGTAGGGACATGTCCAAGTGGTAGAATGGGACCACAAACATTGTGGGTCCACTCACACACCATGTACTAAATGTTTTGTTTTTAGGAACATCAATTTATCATGTAACCTTTGTTTGGAAACAAATTTTGGGCAACGAGTAGCCTATCCTGAGTGATTTTACATGTAGAATGTGATGGGTCCCTCATTGGTTTATTTTGAGATATGATTCAAGATTTTCTGAGATTAAATCTTATATTGGAAATTCTCAATGATGCTAGTGGTCACACATGATCAGTAGAGCCTTTCTTAGTATAACCCTAGAGTCACTCTATGAAAGGGTCCCCTATTGACCATCAGAGTGGAACCCTCCTCTCGGGTTAGGTAAATGGTCCTTTAGAATTAGGTTTTTGAACCCTACTATTGAATCATGGAATTTGTCCTCTATATAACTACCATAATAATTGAACCCTCATTCTAGGATAGTGTGTGATTCCTCATTGTTTCAGAGTGTAACTATCCAACTGGGTTGGGAATGGGCCCTCTATCGGCTATCAGAGTGGAAAAATCTTTCAGAATGATGGAATGGGTCCTCTAACACCGTAGTGAAACCATCCTTCTAGTAAGGGAATGGGTCCTCTATCTACTAATAGAGTGTAACCCCCTTTTTCAATAGGTTATGATTCATCTATGAATACATAGATTTGAGCCCCATGTGAAGCTAGAAAATAGGTCCTCTATCAAAAATTAGAGATTGGAACCCTTTGGTTTACTAGGTAATTGGTCCTCTACCTATATATTATGGCCCTTCAATTGTGAAACATAATTTTGAGGAATATTTTAAGTTGAATGTTTCAAACTATGAAGATATTCTAGAATCTTCACATAGTTTTTGGGCTTCTTAACTGTTGGAGACGCTTTTTATTAGGATAGGTTGTGAGATACAGATACTGTTTATATCTCTTTTTGGATTCTTTGGTAAGACAATATATGTATATATTTATTTAACCATGTTTTTAAATTTAGTTACTCTCCTACCATTGGTTGTGAAGATGTATATAGTATTCCATGTGTGGTTTGTGTTTTTATTATTGTCGTTGTGTGAGGTAACTCACCTACTATGGGTGGAAAAGACACAATAGGTAGTCCACCCACACGCAATGTTGACCCCCTTGTGTTTAAATGAGGTTTCATTTTATTACATTAAGTTGAGATACATCCTATTTACTATATACTATATTTCTAATCCTTTTTCCTCTTACTCCTCCCCCTTCATGCTTTCAGGGAATCCTTTTCTGTTTGTATATGTTCACCCCTTCAAGTTATTTTCAAGAATTTTTCATCTTTTATGAAGATTAAAAATAGATCCTCTCTGACTATAGAGTAACTTATGTATATATGGGGATTTTGACTAAATATAGAGGTCATAGTTTACTGATCTAGATTTAGGCTCTCTCTATAGTTCATCGACTAGTTTTTTTCATGTTGGGCATATTTTGTGGTGGGAATGTATTTTTCCCATTTACATTTCAATTTTCTTTTTAATAATCTTATTCACTCTAGAGTTTCTAAATCCTTTCTTTAATTTATAGTTATTTTATAATTTTATTTTTATTCCACTACACTTATACGTTGATATGGTCATGTTTGTGCATATGGGTACATTAGGAAATGTCTTCCCCATGTAATATATTCCTTATAGAATATTTTTCTAACCCCTATACAATGGGGGTTGGCTTGGGGTAGTTGAGGCTATATCCTTTGTTAGGTTCATTTTATTGCATATTTTTATCAAAGTGTTTCATTCATTGGGATTTTGTCGGAAGTGGTCCCTTTATAATTATTTTGGTTGGGATTTAGGGAAACATTATTAAAGTGTTTTGATTGATTCTCTCTGGCTTGGTAATCCAGTGATTGTATGGGAGAACTCTGTATCCACCCCCTAATACCATGAATACCCACTTGTCCACTTGATATACTAAGACATTTTTTATAGAGATTAATTGAACATGAATCATAAATAATTGATTCTTTGACTGACCTTCTTGATATATCTACCCATTATATATATATATATATATATATTCTCATCAAACCGTGGTAATACATGATAAATTAATTAATTACTCAATGATAAAAACTATCCATCATACCAATTAAGATCTTGATAATTATTTGATGGTCAAAGATTCATCAGATCATGTTACATACCATGATATTCATCTAATAGGTGGATAGGTGGTAGAACCCCTACCAATTGATAAAAATATCATACTATACAACTATGATGAGGATGCCTTCATGATCAGCGCACTTTATGTGTTTCAAGGCCAGAGGCTACTTAGGTTTCACAATAAGCAAGATCTCCATGTGGTGGATGATTGGATACAGTCAATGGTCTATGTTTTTAGGCTTATATGGTCTCTGGTGTATCAGGTGGTTGTACTAGAATCTTGCCTTTCCATGGAGTGGATTGGTGATGGTGGAGTCTTGTTACCCAAATGCATGATGACTTGACACTATAATAGCCAAACATCCAAATTTTTTTCTCGGAGGAGTACATCCCATTATATTTGCACTCAGTTTAAATTCAGTAGTTTTTACAACTGCAATTGGGAGGGTTGATAATGGTTGAGTATGTTGTGAAGTTCATTGACCTTATACAACACTCCCTTGACATGATCTATGATGCCTAATCATGGGAATGGATTTTTTTGATAAGTTCCTCCTAATAGAGATCTATGCCATCATAGTGACCTTCTATATTCCCCCATATGAAGGAGAGTTAGAGTGGGAACTATTGATAGAGATATTTCAATAAAAGGGGATTAAAGGTATGTGAAGCCGGTAGTGTGAATCATATTTTTGAGTCATCTACAATATCTAAATGATTCTATCCAATAAGATATTGGATTATGAGATCCTATAATTATTAAAATAAAGCTTCTAGTTGTGTAGAAGAGGGAATGATCACAGTTACAGGGTATCTCAGATAGAATCAAGGCTATTCTTGTGATGGGAGAGCTCATGTAGTGCATGACTACCCAAAAAACTATTTAGGGAGCACATGTAGGTAGTTGAAGGACTAACATGGTAGAGGTACTGTCCTGAAAAGGTATCTCCTATGAGAGGGAAGGGTGGTCCCCAGGGAGGTGGAGTAGGAAATTAAGGAATATGACATTTTGTTTTCATACATTATTATGATATCCTTCCATCACAAACATAAGTAATCCAATGATAGGCTCCAGGATCTAGCAGTCAGGGTTATAGAAAAATATACGCTCTAGAGGCATATAACCTAACAACAAAAGAGATGATTAGAGGTATAATATATTTTTACTCTACACTTTACTTTTTATTAATAGACATAAGATCCAATAATTTATTTATATCTATACTCTTGGGGTGAGAGTTGTAACTCCTAGTTGTGTCACTAGCCCAACATCTACTTCTTAAGGATACTACAGAGAACACTTCTTCTGTATCATTTATTTTCTAGATGTGTGAGGCATCTCTTGGTGGAGAAAGGTTCATGTGGAACCTTTTGACCTTCATGATGGAACCCTATGAATTTATCTTTGGTATAGATAAATTTTCTGGGGTCTAGGACTAAATTTATTTTTAGTATAGTTGAGTTAGATTCATTTCAAATGATGGGACAAAATTCACCTTTATGGGTGACAGATAAATCATTTTAGGATGAGTGGGTTCAACGAGAAAGAGTTCAAACCCTATCACTCATCAGTTGTAAAGTATAAAACCTATTACAACATATTCTTCAGGAAAATAGATTAACTTATTCATTAATTATTATATGAAAATAATTCCCAAGGATATTCTGGGAGATCCTATGAGGCAGGATATGGAGTTTTGCATTGACATTAATCCTAAAATCACTATGATATCTTCTTATCCATATCAGATAGACACTACCAAATACAAAGAGGCATTTTTATTTCGATGAACATTGGGAGGAGGGGTTCGTCGGACCCAGTGTGACCCCCAGGGCTGATTTGGCATTTTTTTGGAAAAATGTGGATATGGGATTGAAGATTTTTGGGGATTACAGTCCCCTAAACCAAGACAGGATAAATAAAAAGTACCCCTTGATATAGATTAACAATAACTTTTACTAGTTTCATGTGACAAGATGGTTCTCCAAGATTGGTCTCAGGTCTTGCTACCATTATTTGAGGGTTCAAGAGGCATATTTTCAAATATATAATTCAAATTTCACTACAGAATCTATGTGTTCCTTGTGATTTCCTTTAGTTTGGTGAATTTTCCAATATGTTTATGGATCTAATTAACTAAATCATCTAGGTGTACATGGATTTTTTGTGTGTTATTTATTAATTACATACCTATATAATCTGCATTAGATGAAGATAATGAAGAACACTTGAGGATGGATCATAATTTCTCATGATACTAACAACTTTGTGGGAATATCTCTATGTTACACTTCTTGATTCATGAGGTTCCCTTTCTAGTTCATGTCCCTTTAGAGCATGGTTTACATATGGACCCAGTAAAGATAAATGCAGTTTTTCTTGAGAGACACACAAGAGTTTTTTAGATGTGCAGATAATCCATGGTTGGGTGGGGAATGACAGGACGATTGGGGTTGAATTCTTTAATATTGATGCCCTATTGAACATTTGTATGAATAAAAGGTTTTGTTTTACCTAAAAAATTAATATACATAGGGACTAGTGGAAGTCAAGGATTATTTATTCTTTAGTGTTGACACTTCCATAGGAATTCATAGAGAAAGTAATTTATTATGATGCCTCAAGAACCATGCTCATCTGCATTTTGATTGAGTGGAATATGGGTAGTTGTAGTTTTGAACCCATGAGAATAATTTTTCATTCCATGACCTCAAGATGGATGTTGTAGTATTTTCTTTGATGATGTGGAATCACCAACTTCTTTGAGAAATTTTTTTTATTTACTCATTCTATTAAAGTCTTAGGTACGTCTTAATATAGAGATTCTAGAATAAAAGATATAAAAAAAATTTGTAGTTCTTGCTTGAATACAACTAGAAGTTAGTCTTCACTCTAGGAACAAAAAATTTATTTTTAGATACCATTAACAAGAATTAACATTATCTCTTGGTGTGAGAGGTTTTTAAAAAGTAGTATTACTTGTATCTGAACCTGGTAGTGAATGAGGGTGAAAATTTTCTTTTGTTGATGATGTTGAATCATCTTCTTCATGGCTGTGTGAGATAGTACCATTTGAGGGACATGGACTTCAATGTATTTTATGATCAGATATCCACTGTAATTTAAATGGATGGTTATTCTGAATGAATGAATCACATCATCCTTTTCTAGGTATGGATATTGGTCCTAGTCACAATGATGTAGGAGGTGATGCGATAGTTCCACACTTCTACCTTAATTGAATATCATGCTATCAAGAACAAGTATAGAGAAATTCAGTGGTAGTTTTAGTTTTCCTACATGAGATAGAGTGTTTCAGAGTTCTTCTAATGGTGCATTAAATGTTAGTAATAAAAGGTTTTGTGCCATGTTCTTATAGGTTATTGTAGCCCCTTAAGATCCCTGAGTTGAAATGGGATGGAATATCCATGGACTTTTTGAAAGGGAATCCATGTATAGTGAAGTACCTTGACTCCATTTCTGTGAAAATAGATCAAATCAGGAATTCGATACACTTCCTTGATATCAGGGAGAAGTATCTAGTGGAGAGTGTGGGGATATTTTCTGTAAGGGAGATAATTCCCCATCCTGGGGTTCCCACAACAATTTTATCTAGTTATAATGCATGGTTTACATTGAAATTTTAGAGAGTCCTACAAGAGGAATTCAGGACCAAGATGAGGTTGAGTACATCACTTAATACCTAGATAGATGAGTAGACCGAGAACACTATCCAAATGCTTTATGATATACTGACTGCTTGAGTATTGGTCATTGTCTAACACTAGGAGGATCAATTTCCCTTTGTATAGTCCGTAAACAACAGCCACTACCACTTTATCATCAGCATGAAACCATTAATGTCAATTTATATGATACCCTGGAGGTCACCCTTACGATGGATAGAGATTTATGAGACATCTATATTTCTCCAATAGTTAGTGGAGATGATGATGAAGAATGTCCCAATAATCAACAAGTATATTAGAAGGACCTTGAGTACGAAAAAAATATTACATAGATCGACATCGTAGTCCCTTAGATTTTTTATACGGAGAATACATTTCCCTGAGCGTTTCTCCACAACAAAGATGGAGGAGGTTCGGATGGGGATTCAAGTTATCCATGAGATTCATAGGACCATTTGGGATCATGCAGAAGTTTTTAAAGGTTGTTTACGGCCTCTCCATACCCCCAAAGCTCGAGCGAGTGATAAAATATTCCATGTGTAGCAGATAAGGTGATACATGAATGTCCCTATGCATGTTATGGACTTGTGGGAGATCCATATAAAGGATTAGTATCCTATTTTTTGTGTTTTTTTATTTTTGTAGAAGAAAAATTTAATGAAGAGAATGATGTAGAACCCTTTTTTGTTCATTAAAATAATTTAAAATATTTATATATATATATTTAGAGACAGCTGTTAAGATGTTGTGCAATTCAAAGTCCCAATGTTCCCAAAATTAATTTTATAAAAATATAAAAACTATTTTATAATACATCCACAATGTTTCATAAATAAAATGGTTTAAATATTAACCTGAATATTCTATATAAAATATGAGAACATGTTTGAGTCTTGAATTTTATTTTTACCATATGGGAAAACAAATATGGGTCATTGTAGGGTGTTATAATAAGACAGATGTTGGAGGTACATTTAGTGGATTAATTAATTGATTATTTTAACTAATCAATTAAAATAACACAACAGATTACATCTATTGGTACGCTAATATGGAAAATCCTTTAAGGTTTTCCATACAATCGTTTAGAGTATTATTTAGTGATCTTAATCATTCTATTGGATAATTACATCCAACAGTGATGAAACTCCATATGGGATCACATCAGTATGTAGTTAACACAATGAATCCATCTATTCATTGTTAAACACATTCCTCAATGAATAATTATACAATCTCTTGGCAGGAATAATCAATTCATGATTTCTATATTTTTTGATTAATTTTTTTGAGAAAGATCATATTTTTACTTTTTATCAGTGCTAATTTTTTCCTTTTCATGCACCCATTAATTGAAACATAATTGGATTTTTTTTCAAAACTGAAACACCAATTTATTTTATTCACTGAGGATTATTTTCCACAAAGTGATAATATATTATTGATTTTATTTATTACCCTTTAATTTCATCCCATTATTCACCAATTGGACAATGTGGTCCCGGTTTGAAATTTTTGGATTTTACTAAGCCCAATCACACCCCTAGGATCATGATAAATCTATATGGGAGAGATAGATAAAAAATAAGGGATTATTTTAGATGGATTTATGGATTTTGGTGATAATTTTTATGATTCGAATTCATATCCTAAAAAGTGGAAGTACCATCTACATGTGAGGGGAACATGTTCTGTACAGGATGAAGAAAGAATCGATTTTCATCCACTGGAGGGCTATGAATTACTGGCTTGAGAAGGATACCTTGATTTTGTGAGGAAAAAAAGGCCAAACTCAAATAGGAAAGGCCTATTCTGTATCATTGAGTTCATATTTAAGAATCTGTGAAAAAAACAACTTCATACCAAGTATCACATTGAACACAAAACATGTGTCTTGTATGTTGTGGAGACTAGGGTTTTATAAAATAATAATGATGGAACAACTTGTAGACTTCCTACATATTTTATATTTCTTATTTGTGTGGGTGAGACATCTGACAAGGAAAAAGGGCAGGACCTTGAGTGGCATGCTAATCATTAATATATCATGTAAAAAACATGTATCCATAGACTATTGTGACACATATACCTATTGGGCAACAGAAAGGTGTTGGACCGAGACCATAGGGTGTGTGGGTCCACTCTCACACCGTGAACCCCATGGCTAATATTAGTGAAAACTCAATCTCTCATATATTCTTTGTTTGGACTCATATTTTAGACAGTGAGTAGCCTATCAGAGTGTTTTTTATGTATAATGTGATAGTTGTATCATTTATTACATTTGATATATTATTTTATATGTTTTTTTATTACGCTTATTTTGGTAATTCTTGACAATGGTAGTGATCATGCGGGATCACTATATGATTTTTATATTTAAAACCTACAGTCAGGCATGGTAGGGGTCCTCTATTGACCATTAGAGTGGAACCCTCTTGTGTGGTTTGGGCATGAGTCCTCTAGCATCATGGAGTGGAACCCTACTACTGGAAAAAGTAATGAGCACTGTATCGACCTACCATTTGAGTGGGACCCTCCCACTGGAATTGGGAATGAGTCATCCATGTTTCAGAGTGGACCCTCTAGGTGGGATAGTAATGGGTCATATATCAGCTATTATATTGGAACCCTATTATATAGTTTGGCATGTTAAATCTAACATCAATGTGAAACCCTCCTCTTGGGGGGTCATGGGACCTCTATCAACTATTAGAGAGAAAGTATTATATTAGAATTAGGTATGGGTCCTTGATCTTTCTAATATGTGGAACCCTCCTATGAAGTTATGGATGAGTCCTCTATCGACCATCAATGAGTTGAACCATCATGGTGTACCTTGTCCTGGGTATTTTACCTAGATATTTTAACCATTGATTGTGAAACAAAATGATGAGGCATGACATGACTTGGTTTCTTTTTAATGGATAGATTCATGAGATGATATGCAACATTGTTACACTTTTGGAACTATTAGAGACTGTTTTCCAGTGTAGGGATATGATATGGACATCCCATTATTATCTCATTTTGGTTTCATTGGATTGAACATATATATATACACACACACACACATCTATATCTATGTTGTTGGATTCAGTTACTATCATTCCATATGATGTGAATATGTGTGGGATATGTGGTGTGCATTCTATGACTAGCTTCTCATGGTTGGATGAGTTCACTATCCTGGTATGGGTGGAAAATAACTGATGTGTAGTCCACGTATACAGTATGTTGAGCCCATTGTTTTTGTATTATATTTTATTTTCATATTTAGGGATTATCTGAACCATTGTTACAATCTACTATCATTTTATTCCTAGTGTATCTCTTACTTCTCCACCATCTAACATTTGGAACATCCTACTATATATGTATATACTCAACCCTTGGTCGGATTTTCTTGTAAGTGTCATGTCTTATGCAGAAAAAAGACAGGTCAATGGTAACTAAAGAACAAATTAGGGATAACTAGTGCCTTGGACTGCATATGGTGGTCATAACATACAAATATGGAGTTGGGATCTCTCAGTAGTTTACGAGCATGTTTTATCATGTGGGGTCATATTTCTAGTTGTATGTGTATTTTCCCCTATATTTTCCATTTTTATTATTGTTCTCTAATAAACCCTATATATTTTTCTCCCATGTTTACTTTATAGTTGTTCCAGTATTTCTTTATTACTTCTCTACACGTATACATTATGATGGTTGGGAGTGTGTACATGTATATTAGATAAAGTCCTTCCCTTGTTAGATATAAGTTTCAACTCTTTTCTCTAAGACCTAGAATATAAAGGTGGGATTTAGGTTATTTAGGCTTTAGTGGTGATTAGTTTCAGTTCATGATAGGTTTATATGAACTACAAATAGTACAATACCTCCTCTACTGTTTGTCTAGGCAAAAAATCATAGCTCTTCTGTCAACATGCTATAGGGTTTCTTCTACATTAAACACCAACAGTAAGCCTAGAAAATAGAATCATATGTGTACATATCAAATCAATCATATAAAAAATCAAGTATTTATGTAACCGCAATGGATGTATATATATTAATATATACATATTGAATAATCAAACTCCACTTGAATATTTCATACAATCAGAACATTCTTTCAGGGTCTACGATCACGACCTTCAAATATACCACCTTATTTTTCAAGCTCACACCACAATTCATGTGAATTTAAACCTTTATATATATATATATCATTTATAAGTAGAAATATTATCTTTCATTGGCTTACCCAGCCCTTTCTATCTCTTTCTTTGTTATTCTAAACCATGCTTGATTAGTGAATCTGTTCCTTGAACAATGTTTGTTTTTTTAAAATTTCGATAATGGAATATATATATGTATATATATTCTAGTTGATGGTTTTTTTGTTTTACGACTTCTAATTATGTAAGTAAATAATTTTAATTTTATACTTTTTTCAATGGGATATTTACATATTTTCAATATTTTATGGTTATATAGTTTTAAAATTTTAAAATTTATAAGAGTGGCAAGTTTTTTAAAACCATATTTTTTAAATCCACAGTTAATTTTCAAAACCCATTTCAAGAATGTATGTAGAAATAATTTCAAAAATATAATTAGTATTTTATGAAAGAGGATTTAAATTTTTGAAGCCCTAATTATAATTTAAGGTCCATTCAAAAGGGATATCTCAATTTCAAAATCTTATATATTTTTTTTGAATTATTTTATTTATATAATAATAATTTTTTTCAAATATATTGTTATGTAATTGTAATAATAATTTAATAAACAAATTGATTATGATTATTAATTTTAGTAAAAATCCTCTTTTAAATGTATTATTTGATGTATGTAATAATAATTAAATGTATTATTATACATAAGAAATTTTTATTTCTTCAATGTATTATTAATGTATAGAAATGATGATTGAAAAAATTTAATTTCTAATCAAATAACTAATTAAAAATGGGAATCATATTAATTTATTGAAGGATTAATTGTAAATGATTTATTTTATAGTATAATTTTTTTCTATATAAGGAAAATTATTTATCTAAATAAATATAAAATTTATGAATGAAATGTCATTATAAATATATAGATGATAATTATACCATCATTAACAATCCATGAATGATTGAAATTTATATTTTTCATATGATTTGGTTTTTCCAATTTTATTGAATGATATCCTATAGATGTATATATATCTTTATTTATATGTATGTGTATACCAATATATATGTGTGTGTGTAATAATGAATTTTAAACATTTTAAATGTCAAAAACTCTAGTAAAAAATATATTTATATATATATATATAAGGAAAGATCAATTTTTTTATAAAAATTAGGAAACATAACTTTATAAACATGATAGCGATCTGGTGAGTGAAGCCAAACCTCCTTGAAGGGTAGGTCATTGATTGCATTAAATTATCTATGTTTCCACATGGAATTTTTTTCTTAGTATGCATAATTATTTCTAAAAACCACTAGATTATTTTGTTAATAAAAGTTTAATAAGTATTTTCAATGATATTAAAATTTGTAAATGTGTTTTCAAAATAATTTTTTGAAAAAAAATATGTATTTTCAAAGGTACTATATTTTGAATGTTTTTTTGAAAATAATTTTTCTAAAGAGATAATTATTTTTGAAGATATAATATATTGAAAATGTGTGTTGAAAATAATTTTTTCAAAAAAAATTATACTTTCAAAGTGAATTTATTTTCAAATAAATGAGTATTTTTAGAGGTATTATATTTTGAAAATGTTTTTCAAAATAATTGTTTCCAGGATATACGTACTTTAAAAGGTAATAATATTATTGAAAATGAGTTCAAATGAGTTTTTAAATAGTATATAAATAATGGATTTTAACTAGTTTTTAAGACTCCTTTCTAGGTGATTTTATTCTCACCCTATGGTTTATAAATGTTTTTCTAGTTAATATAGAGTTTTCAAATGAGTATAGATTTATTAAGGAGAAAGTGTGAGAAAAAAATAAAAATAGATATTCATTTAATTATGTAAACTCTGATATATGATAATAGTTATTCTTTTCCTCAAATGAATATACTATAAAATATCATCATATATATGATTCTATTTATATTCATATAACTTTATATAAAAAATATACATTATTATTTTGTTCCGAATCTGGAAGCCAATATCTCGGGAAGCTACATTGAATCTATTAGTGGTGGACTACTGAGTCATATACACACCCTACTCTGTAAATTATTGGTACCCAAAAAGACTTCATGGTTTCAATTATAGATAATTGATATGAATATGTAACTGATGATTGGTCTGTTTTTATGGGGATGGAGTAGGGGATGTAGATTGACCTAAAACTGAGATTGATTTTGGGATTTTTCTAAATTTTTAATAAAATTATTTCTATTTGAATCACTACTAGAGAAAATGAATATTCCAATAGTATGGAACCATTGGTATAGGTCTCCAAACCATTAGAACAACCTATAATATTTGTTTGGAGGGGTTTGGGATGCTCTAGTCTTGTTATAGACCTATACTGACAGTTTTGGAAAGCCATCAGCATTTTTCATATGAAAAAACTATACCAACAGTTTTGAAAAACTATTGGAAAATGTGATGTAAAATTAAAATATTTTTTGGTTTTGATCACGATACCTCCCATTTGTATTACAACAAACTAAAAACTAAGCTATAGTGACCTTTGGGAGCATAAATTGATAAATATACTAATTAATATTTACATTTAATTTAATTTTTTATTTATTAAATTTTATTTCAAAAAATAATCAATAAAAAATATTGGTAGGCATACAAAATGCTTCTGAATGCTATTGGTATATTTATATACCAATGGTTTTCAGAAAAATTGGTATAGATACCCTAGTTTTAGTGGAATATACCAATTTTTTTATAATTTGTGGGTCTGTGGTTTATCTATACTAACATTTTTGAGAAAACCAATGGGTTTGGAATCTCTAAAAGGGACCTATTCAAACCGTTTTGGTAGAAACCATTGGTATATGGCTTCTCCAAGACACATATACCAATTATTTTTTTATAATAATTGTTATAGGGTCTTTCTAAGTTACTAATTACATCAGTTTTGTCAAAAAAATTGTATAAGTTTTTTGGTATAACTATAATTTCTTATAATGATTTTTTTTATATATAATCAACTATAGAGGATCCATATTTTATGTATGTCTTTCATGGAATGCATATTGCTCCATTCTATTAAAACATGAGTTATATTATTATTGGACATTCCAATTATCTCTGTTATTGTTATTCATCAACTATATGATATTTTTTTCACTTTAACTATTTCATAACATTGATATATGGGTATAGACTCAAACATACATGGTATTTTCCCACACATGGATTGTATTATGTAGATTATGGAAAAGTCATAGATGACTATAGATGAGTGTAGTGATACTTATTTCTTTGGATAGAATATGGTGGTCATAGCATTCAAATCCAGAGCTATGATCTCTTAGTTGTTTACTACCTAGATTTTTCATGTTGGTAAGTATTTCATGATGGATGTGTATTTTTTCCCATTACATTTTAGTTTGCACTATCATTCTCTTATACACATTAGGTTTTTTTCATCATTGGTTTACATTCTAGTTATTTCATCTTTTTTTAATATTCCCCTACAATTATACATTGAGATGGTTGGGTGTGTGCATACAGGTATATTTGTTAAATGCTTCACTAATTTAGATATATATTTTAATGATTTTATCTAACCCCTATCCTATGGATTCAGGATTGGTGTAGTTTTGTATCAATCCCCAGTTAGGTTTTATTATTGATAGATTGGTATCAAATTTTATCATTCCTTAAAATTATTTCTAGAGTAGTCCAATTATTAAGATTTTGGATAGGATTTAGGGAATCATTGTTAATGTTTTGTGATTGTATCTCACTGTATAGGGAATCCTGTGATGGTATGAGTGGACAACACAACCACATATTAGGTACATAATTACTTTATTGTTGACTTGACATACCGAGACATTGGTTTCATGGATCAATGGTACATGATTCATATAGGATTGGATATTTTAATTTACTTCTTGTGTATGTTCCTGATTGTTGCATATCATTATATATCTACATATATGTTCTCATCTGATAGTGGTATGTCTTGATAACTTTCAAAATTCCCTTATGATTATAGCCATCTTGGATACTAGTTTCGGACCACTTCAGTGATATGATGAGATAATATTCCTCAGTTCAAGGTCCATCCCATTAGACTCTTATTTTGGGTGGATTGGTAGTATCACCCCCACTAGTTGAGAAAATTATCATACCAACCATGCATGATGAGGATGTGTGTAGGTTCAGTGCACTCTATGAATTTAGGCTCTACTGGATGATGAGGATCTACATCAAGCTAGATCCCTAGGTAGTAGAGGATTTTATTATGTCAGTGGTCCATGTTTTTTGGATCATCTGTAAATAAGGGAACATGTTGCTTTACTGACAGGTATCCTTTTCCTCAGAGTGACTTAGTTCTCGTGGAGTCTTGCTACCCAAATTCATGATGAATTTCCACTCTCATCTCCCATCATCCATTAAATAATATGCGAGGAGTAATACCCCTCTTGTTTTTTCTTATTCTGGATTCAAATGCTTCTAGAGTTATAGAAGTGGTGGATGATAGTGGTTGAGTATACTTCGAGATTCACAAACCTTACATGGTACACCCATGACATGATCTGATATGGCTACTTCAAAGAACTGGATTCTGAGCATCACCTATGCCACAAGATTTGTGACATAATGGTTCCCTTGTTCATCCCCACATATGATGGGTAATTTTAGTGAGACCTAGTGGTAGTTATGTTTTCTTTAGAGGGATTCCAAGTACCTTGAGTAGGTAGTGGGCATCATAGTGCTGAGTCATCCACAACAACTAGTAGGTTACAATCAGAAATATCATAGTGTAAAAGATCATATTATTAACAAACTCATGCATGTGTTCCTAAATCACATGTATAGTAATGGGAATCAAGGAATCTCGGAGACTGTTGGTGTTATTTTTGTGATGGGATAGGTCACATAGTGTGTGATTTCCCAACAAGACATGTTAAAAAGGACAGGAATGTAGGTGACTGACTACCTTGGTAGAGGTAGTGCAGTGAATTTTAATATAGCATAATATTATGGAAAATAAATCCATACACATGATGACATTATAGGGTTCCATTGGGATGAACAAAAGGTCCCACTTGAACCACTCCCCCCAAAGAGATAGTTCGCACTATCGATAGATAAATGATACAAAATATGTATTCTCTTTATGAACATCAATACAATACTGATGGGCTAGCACCACAACTGGGATCTCTAGAACCACAATATAAATTTTCAATACTCTTGGTGTGATAACTATATCTCCATGTTTTGGTTCTAACCAAGTATATTTTTATTGAGGTTCTTATAGAGAATAGTTCTTCTATATCATTTACCAACCGATAGTGTGAGTTATCTCTCAGTAGAGAGAGGTTCATGTTGGAACTTTTGTTCATCCCAATGGAACCCTAGGATTTCATCATGTGATAGGATTTATTGTCCATAATATGATCCTAGACTGAGATTCATCGCAGATGAGTGAAATCCTTCATAATGGTGGGATACGATTCAACTATCTATGTGAGAGAGATCTCATGACGGGACGAGTGTATTCTATGAGTAAGGGGATGAATCCAATAACCCATATTATGTAAATTAAAACCCATAGTGTAGAATAATATTCAAGAATATGTATTACTTCAGTCATTTATTATTATACATATGTATTTCTTGAGGGAATTTTGGGTCTACCTCTTAGGTAAGAGATAGATGTTTGCATCAACAAGTATCCCGTCATGAGATGGATGAGTAAAATGCACTAATATATTCTACAATATATCATATGGATCATAACAATATCTATGAGTGTAATTTATAGTTTTAGGAAATTCAATATAAGGGATTAATCATACCCAATGTTTCCCCCTATAAAGCAATAGTATTTTATGTGAAAGGGGAATACATTAGATTGTGGATTTTAAACGATTTTTGTCGCCTGAACCAAGCTGTGAAAAAGAAGTACCCCTTTCTAAGGATTGATGAACTCTATGACTAGTTTCCTATTACAAGATGGTTCTCGAAGATAGTTTTCAGGCATTACTACCTCCATTTTAGGGTTTTATGAGATGATATTCCAATAATGACATTCATTTTTCACTATGCAAACTATGTGTTCTTATTGATTACATTTTTTTGTGATGAATTCCCCAGCCATGTTTAGAGATTCTTTAGTGGATAATCCATATGTATATGGACTATTTTGCGGGTTTATTCATTGAATATATACTCATCAACTCTATATAAAAGGAGGAGCATTCATAACATTTGATGATAGTTCTAGATTTTATTAGAGAGAACCAGCTTTATGGGAATCTCTCGATGTGATAGTTATTTATTCATGAGGTTTAATTTTTGAGGCATGTCATCTCTAATAATATTTTAGTTATTGACCCATAGAAGACTAATCAGGTTCATTCTTTGGTGCCACCCAAGGCCATATTAAAGGTTCATTGATTTCCTAGATTGGTGGGGCACAAAAAGTAGTTTTTTGAAGACATCTTCAATATTGCCAATCCATTGACCATCCTGGCATAGAATGTGTAATAATTTAACTATATCAAAAAGTGATATATTTCTTCATGGATTTGGGGATGAGTAAGATGAGTGATTTTTTGTTAATATTACCATATTTTGTTGTGTAGTATGTAGTGTATTTCGATGCCTCAGTAGCCGGGTTCAGCTACATGTTGATGTAGAGGCATGAAGTTATCTCATAAGGTTCTAGGTAGTTTTGTACCCATGAGAGGAACTATGAAAATTCATGACCTATTTCAGGTAGTATTAGTATTATCCTTGATAATGTGAAGGAACACTTGTATATGGGAATATTTATTTGTTTACTCAGACCATTAGAGTATCATATACATCTTTGAACACATAGACTTCAACCTAAGACAATAGATTTGGATGGAATTCCTACAAGACTATGACTTATAGATTGTATATACTCTAGGGAATGGAAATTTAGTAGTAAATTCTATTCTTAGGAAGTCACAAACTCCCTCGGTATAGGAGTATTTTAATCAGTTTCCTTCATTTTATCTGACCTTGGTGGAGCTGGAGTGTCCATTGTTTCTTCATTCGATGGTGTTTAATTCTTTACTTCTAAAGAATCTAAGGGAATACTGTTTGGGATGCATATACTATAAAGTATTCCATGACAAGATAATGATAGTAATTCCAACATATGGGAATTTTTAATGAGAGAATCATGTCATCCTTTTACAGTGATAGATGGAGGTCTCAGTCATGATGAGGGAGGATGTGATATGAGAGTTTCATAATTCTTCACAAGCTATACATTGTGCTATGGGGAGAAGGTATAAAGAACTTAAACAGATGTTTTGGTGGTCCTACATGGTAAAGAGTGTTTCTATGCTCATCTCTTGGTGCCTCACCTGTCAGTATATGATGGTTTTGAATCATGTTCTGGTAGGTTTTCTACACCCCTTGAGATCCCTTTGTGGAAATGGGATGGAATATCCATGGAATTTTTGATAGGGATTCCATGAACAGAAACATATCATGATTCCATATGGGTGATATATAACTGAATCATGAAGTTGTAAAAATTTATTGATATTAGATAAAAAAGTTTTTTTGAGAGTTTTGGGAAGTTTTATGTATGGTAGATCATTCTACTTAATGTTTTTCCCTTGACGATTTTCTCCAATTGTGATTTGATTCATACATCTCAATTGAAGAGAGTCCTTCTAGAGGCATTAAGGACCCAGATGATAAGGAGTACAACCAATCATCCCAAAGTTATGGGAAGACTCATCCCACTTTTGAGGAACTATAGGATATGATTCCATCATGCATGATGGACTTTGGTCGGAGTTGGGAGGATCACTTTTTCTTTGATACAGCATGAGTAAAACAATAACTACCACTCTATCATTGTCATGGAAAAATTCGATGCCCTACATGGAAGACCCTATATGTTACCCTTGTACTAGATAGTAATTGTTGAGTAATCTCTTTTGTGCCCATAGTCGGTGAAGGTGATGATGAAGAAGGCATGGGTCATACATTATTGGATAAGGATGACCCATAGTAGAAAGAAATAATACATAGATCAAAATCATAGGCCTTTATAATTCATATAGAGATATCACATTTTCTTAAGAGTCTCCCCAAAATTATGATTTTAGGGGTTGATATGGGGAGGAAAGCTATCTTGGACATTCATCTGTCATTTGTAACTTCCATATGTTTGGAGAGGTTTCTTATTTATTCACCCTACCTCTACTGCTGGAGAGGTTGCATGACCTCTTCAATGTATCATATTTAATGAGAAACATTCATGAACACACACATTTTAATGAATGGGGGAGAAATAAACAATGAGGATGGAGCCATTTTTTGGAGAAAATAGTGAAGTGTAAGGATCGACATTATAGGAACCTATGTGGTAGACCATCCCCTTGGTGCACATGTTGTAGAAATCGAAGAACCTGATAGAGAACTCCTGGGAGAGGTAGATCTATATGATTGATCAGTATCCCATGTTGTTTTCCAAGTTATAATTTTTTGTGAGGAAAAGTTTGATCAATGAATTAATGTAGAGAAATGTTTTTTCCTTGTAATACTTTGATTCATTTCTACGTATATTTTGGGAGCCAGGTGCTAAGACAACATGTGATTCCAATGCCTGGTGTGCCCAGAATTAATTTTGAAAAATTATTAAATATATTTTATATTATGCGGCAATATTTTCTTTATTAAAATCGGTTAAATCATAAATGGAATATAAAATAATAAATATGAGGCCACGATTTATTCTGGAATTCAATTTTTACCCTAAGATAGATCTACGATAGGTCGTTGTGGGGTGTTCATGTAATGGAATTAACCCTCCTGGTCCATTTCACTGCCAAATTCTGGTTTTAGGGGTATCATGGGGACCATTAATGACTCATTAAAATGTTTACAAGATTTTCGGTTGAACGAACAATGGAACTTATCATTGTCAATGGAACTGATGGGCGTTAGTGGCATCGATCAGCATCAGTGGCACCAAAGTGCATCGATGGAGGTGAGGGGCATTAGTGGCACTGATGGGCGTTAGTGGAACCAACTAGCATCAATGGAACCGATGGATCATCTATCACCCCAATCAGCATTGGTGCCAGAGAGCCAGTTCCAGGGGCATGGCGTGAGGGCAACAGTGCTAGGATGATAATTCCACGGGGACGGTGCGAGGGCGATGGTGACTCATCTAATGGTGAGTCATCCCCAGTTTTTTTAGGAGCATCCCAATTTTTTCCCCGTAACATATCTTACAACATAAAATTGTTTTTATACCTTTTTAAATACATTTTAAGCCAGTAAAATATGTTTTAAACCCCTAATATTCATGAAACCCTTGAGTTACCGAAACATGTGGAATTTTTTTTGGGTCACACCTCTAACATGTTTTACAGGTTTTTACATTCTCACCCATGTTACATTATTTTCATTATTCAAAAGAAATATATAAACTCATAACTGTTATCTCCACAACATTCAAGGAGAATTATTATATCTCATTTAATCTCAATATGTGAGACCTCCCAAATGCATGCCTGATCCATGATCAAAATTTTATGTACTTTGAAATCACCTTCCTAATTTTACGATCTGGCCTTTTCTTAAGTTAGGATCCTCCCTTCCTTTTCCTTTTGGTCTCTATTAGTGCACCATGAGACCTCCTTACAAGATGAATCATGCACCAGGATCCCTGATTTCTCATCCTTAGAGTCATCATAATTAATCCTCTACAAGTTGTGCATACTTGTTTCTTAGCGTGAGGAGAAACCATCGATCATTTATCATTCATGTAGGGACTATTACTTCATCTGTCTCTTTTGTGCCTCATGCAAGATGGGTATGATGTTTTTTCCTCAGGATGTAGATGAAAATAATCCTTAATAAAGATAACAAAAGTACACTTAAAAGAATAAAGGGGTGTGAATTATGATGATGTTGTTGTATTCTTTTGTCTTTGTTTTTTATGTTTTTAATTGTATGGGATAGTGCCTACTAAAAATTGTAGTCTTTAGTGGCCCTTTCTTGTTCACTAATAAACTTCTATTTTTTTGGACAATCCTTTCATCGAATCTTTATAACATGGAAACTCATTAATCACATAAACATGATTGATTAAATGGAGTCCAAATAAATAAAAAACATTGTGTAATCACCCCGATTAACCAAATAGAAATAATGATCTAAAAGAATGATGTGGTTAAATATGAAAACATCCTTTCTCTATTCTAGTATATGTGTATTGGATCTATTCAATGCCTCATGGGGTGAAGTAGAGGGGGATGAAATTTTTTTTTTGAGAATTTTTCAGTTTGTGAATATAAGGACGTATGACGAAATATGTTGGTTATTGATTTTGTTCATGTATATCGATGGGTATGAAATATCCCTTTTATTGTTGTTACATTACAAGAGAACCATGTCTGAATGCTTAAATTACTGCTTGGACATTTTCTTCTTCAGTCTAGTGTTGTTTTGACTTGTGATTGTGCCTGTTAGTTTCCTTCTATAAGAGAATTGTTTAAAATTGAATCACTTGATCATGATAATAAGAATCGGTTTTATGGGAAAATTTTTTCTAGGAGTGGGTTCTGATTCATTTTTTCATGTAGGGATATCATTAAGAGTGGTTTTGTATGGGATAATTGTCTTCTCCGGGGCCCTTAGGATGGGATGAGTTCTTGATTACATATATGCATAACATTTATTTATCGTGTTTCTTATATTCACCCCACCCTCATGTTTCTCATGATTCATTGCATAGGCTATGATGACCTGTGGTATATTATAGGCCAAGAATCATCAATGAGGGTGTGTTTTAGTGGTTGGAATAGGTGTTTGTGGCCATGTTTTCTTCCCAATATCTATCCGGATGAGGCCCATATGTGTTCAGGCATGGCAGTGATTGTTCTAGCCTAGGTGTCTTCAGTTGTGGAGGTGGTTATTATTTCCTAGGTTTCTTTAGGTGTGGTTTGGAGTGGTTGTGGTGGCTTGTGTGTCTACGGGTTGAATGTGTGGTTGTGATGGCTCATAATGTTTTCATTGGGGTGGCACTATGACTGCAATAATAATTGTGGGGGAGTTCTGATGCATAGGATGACCTATATAAAAAGTGAGAAAGAGGTGTGGTGTACCCAAATATCGATATTCTATTTTTATTACTCTACCTAACATGCAATATTTGGGGAGTGTGACTTATTGAGGCTGAGTGGATAGTATCTTTACTAGTTTTATCAGTTACCTATTCTTTCTCGAGTTGCATTAAAATGCATTCCCACTTTTTAATAAGAGATTTCAGTTATCCCTACTGATTATTTCTGTATACTCACCCAAGGTATACATATATTCATTTAGGTTTCTAGGAGGACCGTGAGGACCATGCTGGACCTTACTAGCCTGACCGTCGGGAGTTGTTGTTGCTTCGTTTATTTTCCAATGGTACTATTATTAGAGTTTTCTTATATTTTTTATCATTTTATTTTGGACATGCATATGGGAATGGATTTTGGCCTTACATTTACTTTCAACTTTTGGAGATTGTTGAGATTGCCATATTATCTCCTGATCTTATCCTATAAAAATGTTAATGCCACATATTTAATGTGAGATTATATACCATTGGTTCTTGTCGCCACTCTTGGGCATATTGAAGCTGGGAATCGGGGGGTCACTATCACTACTTAAAATTGAAGAAGGAATGGTCTGGCAGTTTGTTGTCCCTTCCCTCATCATGGTGAAGGTGGGTCATGATAGTCCAAATAATTTAGTCCTTTTCTGTATGTTTAGTGGAGTAATTATGTTATAAATTTTATTAATTTATTAAAACAACACAAAAAATAACATATCTAATTATTCCTCTTTGAAAAATAATCTAGGGATCCCCACATAATCCTTTGGAGGATTATAGAGTGTTATTACTACTTTCATTGGTGAATCACATCCGACAACAATGATTCTACAGACCAGAGATGATCAAGATGCAGCTAAAGTGATTAATCCTTCCATTTGATACCAAGAATGTTCATTGATAAATAATGATCCAATATCTTGGTATTAATCTTCAATTTAGGGTGTATTATCCTTTTTATTAAATTCATTGATTGAGATTATCCTCTTACCATTGATCCATGCCAATTGTGGCCTTTGAACGTGCCAATGAAATGAAACATAACTTTTACTTTTGTTTCTAAATAGGATCCCTCAATTGTGTTTTTTGGCCAAGAACTCATGGCCAATGTCTGATATATTTTTTTGATTTTTCCTTTCTCTAATAATATAAGTATGTTCTTCACTGATTGGACAACATTTTCCCGGTTCGACAATATCGAGTAGTACATACCCTAATTAGACCCCCATAATCTCTATGAATCCACCTGAGATATATGGATCAACAAATAAAAGATGTTTATATATGGATTTTTTTTGGGAAAATTTTGATGATTGAAAATAAAATCCTACATGTATGAAGAACCAAAAACTTGTGGGGTGTGCATGTTATGTTTGAGATAAATCATCAACCAATTTATGGAAACTAGAGGGCCATAATCTATAGATGGGGAAAGATCCCTTAATTTTGGGTGGTGATAAGGCCATAATCAAAGTGGAAAGGACATATCTAGATCTTGGTGTTCAGACATAAGAATCTATTGAAATCCCAACTATATGTCGTGTTTAACAGTGAACCCACAATGTGTTTTTCTCCTATGATTTGGTGTCTAGGGTTTTGGAAAATAATTAGGATGGAACAACATGTATCCACTCTACATTCCATGTATCTCTTCCCTATTGGGAGACAAGAGTGCGGGAGAAGATGAGAAATACACCGTGAGAGAGTACCTCGCTAAGCACACAGACATTTACCGAAGTACACACACACAATATGGATACAAAGACATGACCAAGCACATCGGTGAGACACCGAGTGTCGTTGAAATTCCATGTAGATCCCATAAATGACATGTATCTATACACTATTGGTGACCCATTTACCTACTGGGACATAGATTAGTGATTAAGGGGGTCACATACCATGTGGTTTCCATAACACAACATGTACTCCAAGGTTCCTTTTAAGGAAATGTAAATCTCATGTATCTCTTTTATTTGGACTCATATTTTAGCCCGTAAGTAGCCTATCATGAGTGTTTTTACAATTATAACATGTTAGTTCCATTGTTTTAGGATTTTAAGATATGTCGAGAGATTTTCTGAGAATTATGATTATTTAGGTGATTCTTAATAATGGAAATGATCATGGAGGATCATCATAATCTTTTATTGTAGAACCCTTGAGGAGGGCTGGGCAGGGGTCCTCTATCAACCATTAGAGTGGAATCCTCCAGCAGAGTTTGGGCACGGGTCCTCTAGTATAAAATACTAGAATACTCCTATTGGAATTTGTAATGGGACCTCTATCTAACTATTATAAGAGTGTATCCCTCCTATTGGGTTAGGGTATTCATCCTATTTATTTCAGAGTAGAATCCTCCAGCTAGGCTAGTCATGTGTACTCAATCATTTATCTTAGTGGAACCCTCCAATAGAGTTATACATAGGACCTCTAGCATCAAATTGTAACCCTCATACTACGAATTGCACAAGTCCTCTATTGAAAATTAGAGTGGATACCTCATATTTATATAAGGAATTCATCCTCTATCTATCCACATAGTGTAACCATTCATATGGAGCGAGGTCACTGGTCCTCTATTGACCATCATAGTGGGGAAATGTCATGTTGTAAAAGTGAATGAGTCCACCACCTAGTGATTTTTTAAAACTTTACTATGCGGTATAGTGACGAGTCATGGCTTTACATGGATTTTTTTTACTACAATGACATATGAGATTCTAGGAAATGTTGTGGTAATTTTGGAACTTTTGGTGACATTATTTCTATGTGGTGTTATAAGATGGGGATCCTCTTTCTATCTCATTTGGGTTTCTTTTTTTAATATAAATATATATACATCTATATCAATGTTTTTGGACATAATTATTTTACTAACATTTGTTTCAAAGACGGTTTGGGTATGCCGCATGCCTTTTTTATTTTTCTTTTCATGGTTGGATGTAGATACTAATCAAATATGGGTGGAAAAGACTCCATGTGTTGTCCACCTACACACTGTGTTTAGACCCCTGTGTTTGGAATATTTTTCATTATACTAATTTGGGATTGGTTGAATCCCTTTTACTTTCTATGATCCATCTTTTCCTATTGCACCCCTTACTACACCCTATTCTATATTTTGGGGGATCATACTAGGTATTTATATACTCACCCCTCTATGTTTTAGGTCATATTCAAATGAATAATAGTTCAACGATGATTGTAGATGAGCATAAGGATACATGGTGCATTGGACCTTGTATGGTGGTCGTAGCTTACATATATGAAGTAGTCTTATATGAGTAGATTACATTCTGTTTTTTCTGGTTGGGACATTATTCTGGTTGGTTGTGTACTTTTCTTTTTTTTTAGTTTTAATTTTTTTTCTCTTATACACTCTAGAGTTTTTTAATCCTTAATTTACTTTCAAGGTGTTCATCATTTATTATTACTACACTCTATATCAACATTAAGATGATTGGGTGTGTGCATATAGGTATAATAGGTTAATACCATCTCGTGATAGATATTCAAATTGATGATTGTCACCAACCCCTATCCATTAGATGTGGTCTTGGGGTTGTTATGGCTAGATCCAGAGTTAGGGTTGGGTAATGAGAGGTGAAGAATACCAAAACATAGTGCCCTAACTGCTATAATATTTTCCTTTGAAACAAAATCATTGGTCTTCTTCCTACCTAAAATATGTTGTTTTCTTCCTCAAACACTAATGGAGAGGATAAAAAATAGAATCATATGCATACATATATAATAAAATGAATAAATAATTAGGGATTTATCAAACTCCAACAAAATTATATATATGTATATATACATAGAGAAAAATAAAACCCGACATGAAGATTTTAATTTATGGGAGAGTTATTCTAGGGCATATAATCATCATCTTCCAATATCTTAGATTCATTATTAAGATATATCTTCTATTCATGTGAATATGAACATTCAAATATATATATATATATATCACTTACAAGGAGAAATTCACTCATTCATTGGCTAACCCTACCTATTCCCTCTCATTCTTCATTCTTATAATCTAATCTCGGCTAGTGAAGTTGGTCCTTGATCAATCATAAATTTTATCATAATCTATCAAGGATATATATATATATATATATATATAATTTTTTTATTACATGATAGTTTGTTTTAGTATATATAATTTTGTAAGGAAACAATTTCAAGTTTATATTAATGTGTGGGTATGATTATTTATCATTAAAATTATAAAATTATATGTCATAAAGAATTTTGAATTTATAATAGTGATGTGTTTTCTAAATAACTATTTTTTCAAAAAGTGAATCTTAATTTTCAAAACTCTTTTTAAGCATGGGAGTAGTATTATTTTAAAAAGATTTACTATTTCGTGTAAGATGATTTAAATTTTCAAAATCTTAAAAATGATTAAATTTTGATTTAAAAATAATATATAAATATAATAATGTAATATTTAATTTATTATTTTACATTAAAAATAAATTTTATATTTTAAATTTATACGTATGTGAATGGAATAATTATTTTAAAAATAAAGTGTTTATTATTATTTAGGTCATTAAGAATCTAAGTTATCAATGTAATTTTTAGGAAAGTAATAATAATGAAAATTATTATTATTATATAGGAGGAATTTTTATAGCTTCAAGGTATTATTTATGTTTGGAAATGGTGATTCCAAAAACATAATTTCTAGTAATTTATGTAATTCAAAATAAAAATCGTGGTAATTTATTCAAGGATTAATTGTGAATGAATATTTTTTTCATTTTTCTTTCTTCTAACCCATTAAAATTATTTTACTGAAATGAATTTTATTATTTTATGAATAAAATGTCATTATAGATATATAGATGTTAATTATACCTTTATTGACAATCATTTATTATATGTAATGCCTATTTTAAATACGATTTATTTTCTTTGAATATAGTGAATTATATTCAATGTAGGTACAGTTATATATTTATTCATATGTAAGTGTATATATATATACACATATGTAATAATTCATTCTGATATTTTTAAAAGTGAAAAATATTAGTGTGAAATATATGTAAATATATAAATGGAACTAAAGAAAAAGTTATAAAATTAGATTACATAAACTTTTATAACATGATAGGGATCTATGGAGTGAACCCAACCCTTCAATATGGGTAGGACATTGATAGTGTTCAATGTTCAAAGTGGACAAATGTTTTTTTTTCAAAATTTAAAAAATATTTAAAGAAACCACTTGAATATTTTATTTATGAAAATGATAATAACTATTTTAAATGATATTATATTTTTAAAATGTGTAATCAAGATAATTTTATCAATTAAATATGTATTTTAAAAGTTATTATATTTTGATAAAATTGTTTTTAGAATAATTTTTTCAAAGCAATAAGTATTTTCAAATATATAATATTTTGAATAGTGTTTTGAAAATAATTATTTCAAGGTAATAAGTATTATCAATGATAAAATATTTTCAAATAAATATGTATTTTTAAAGGTGTTTTATTTTCAATTTTATAATTATTCTCAATGGTATTATGTTTGGAATTTTTTTTCAAAATAATGTTTCCAATGAAAGAAGTATTTTCAAAGGTTATTATATATTTCAAATTTTTTTCAAATGATTTTTAAAATAGTATTTATATATAGGTTTTTCAATCGAATTTCAAAACCCCATAATAGAAAATATTATGGTCACCCTAGGTTTTAAATTTATTTCAGGTTCATATAATGGATTTAGAGGATTTTAGATTTGTTAAGTAGAAATTGACCAAAATAATCAAAATAGTTATTCATTTAATTATATAAACTTTGATATATTGTAATGGTTACCCCTTTCCTCCAAATCATAGCCTATAAAATATCTTCATATGTATAATGGTCTATATATATTTTATTTACTTTTATATAATAATATATACATCATTATTTTAAATGGGATCTAGAAGCATGGATCCCAGTACACTACATAGAATCCATTAGGGGTGGACTACTGCATCATAATCAAACAATACTAAGGATATTTTTGGTACCCAAAAATAATTCATGGTATCAGGTATAGATATGTGAATGGAATCTATGATTTATTAATAAGAAATTATGAATGTGATAGAGTAGGGGATGTGGTATTGAGCTAATCATAGGATCAATTTTGGGTTTTTTTCAGTTTAGAGTATCTTTATTTCCATATGAGTCACTAATAGAAAAAACATTGTACCTAATGTTTGGAACTATTCATATAATTGTTTAAACCATTGGAATAGCCCACACCAATGGTTTGGAGGGGGTTTTTGATATTATAGTATTGGAATAGACCTATTCCAATGGTTTTGGAAAACTATTTGTATAGGTCATATGAAAAAACTTTGCAAATAGTATAAAAAACTCATTGGAATATGTAATGAAAAAATAAAATCTATTTTGGTTTTGATCACGGTGCCTCCAGTTTATATTAAAATGATTTAACCATTAAATTAAGATGCCTTTTGTTAACATAATTTGGTAAATATATATATATACATATATTTACAAGTAAATAAATTTTTGATTTATTTAATATTATTTAACAATAGATTACACAAATAATCAACATACTTATACCAAGGATTCTAAAAACCATTGGTATATGTCTATACAAAGGGTTTTCAGAACTATTGGTGTGGGTACCCTAGTTTTGGTGACCTATACCATTAGTTTTAGTTAAATCATGGGTCTTGGGTGGACTAATACAAACGGTTTTATGAAAAAACCTAGGTATAGGTCTCTTCATGGGACCTATATACCATTGTTTTTTAATAAACCATGGGTATATAGTCTTTAAAAGAGAACTATTTCAATGGTTTTGGAAAAACTCATTTTACATGGTCTATTTGATACTTGTACTAACGATTTTTGGGAAAACCTTGGGTATTAGGTCTCTCTAAGTTAACTATTCTAATGGTTTTTTCAATATTATTTCTATAGGTCTATTGGTATAGCTCCAATTTCTAGTAGTGGCTATATATATTTATATGTATGATCCAAAATAGTGGATCCATGTTGTATATATTTCATTAATGAGATCTGTATCGCTCTATTTTCTTATCACATGAGTAATGTTGTTATTAGAAGTTTCAATTATCTTTGTGTTTCATATTCATCTACTATATTATATTTACTATGTACACTATTATTTCTCTTTGACATGTGGGTATAGTTTCCCCATTGAAACACTTGATTCCATTTTTTCACATCACCATACTCTAATATATGGGTAGGTGTACCTAAGATCATGAAATGACTCCATCCCAAACACCCATTAATAGAAAGATGAGGAGGGATGAAATGTCATTCATTAATAGGTGTCCACTGAAGATAGTATTATAGATTATTTATCATGAATAATTGGAATGGCTTGTAAAATAAATTAAAAGTAATATGATGGATGGATATCAAGATCTTTTTTTGGAAAAAAGATTATCACAATACGAGTAATTTTTATTAATGAAGACTACTTGGTGTTATGTGTATATACGTCACAAGTATCCCTAAGGAAGACTCAAATTTAGGGAAATTATATACTTCTATATGGTCCTTCTACGTGTGCTACATATGAGACTAAGATTATGTATAAGAATGGTAGGAAAGGATAGGTCATTGAATAATGAATCAAGTCATCCTAAAAAGGGTAGTATCCATGCCTGATATCCACTTAACAAAAATACAACATAGATCATTGAGTATGTTTAGGATAACAGTTTTTTGTGAAGTAAGGTTTAGTTCATAAGAAAATACTCATTATGTCGGTTGGTATAATGAACCCACTATCTAGGGAGGCCCTAAGTGACATGTTCGATGGATAGATAGATGATATGGCCTTTATTCTAATATTTCTAAATAGGCTTTAATTAATTAGTCTTTATTAATTAATTTAACATCATTAAATTAATAATTTAACTTATTTAAATTTTTTGGATGAATTCTTTGAACCGTTTTAAATTTTTGTTAAATTATGTAAAATTAATTTTTCTATTTGTATCTAGTGTTATTTATTTTTTTTTGTTCTATGTATTTAATAAATATAATGATTTTTATTTTGATATTATTATTTTTATTGATTAATTTAAAGGTAGAATTTTAATTTCATATCATAGACTAATTTAATAATTTGTCACATTATATTATAATAAAATTCTTCTATAATTCTTATCATTCATTAATTTTTTTAGATATTTAATAATTTTATTGTTTTATGTAAGATTTTTTTTCATTAAATATTTTTTTTCTATTTACTAAATATTGAATAATGTTTCAAATTAATTTAAATATTTATATTAGATAATAATTAATTTACAAATTTAATTTAATTTTGTCAAATTATTTATGTATTCTAATTGTAGTTATTTAAATTGATATTTTGTTCTAGGGATTTTAAAAATTACCACATGTCCTTATATATTTAAATACACAAATCATGTAGTTAAGGGGAAGAATACCAACATATCCAAATAAATACAGAGAGTTAAATCTCTCAAGTCTGAGTATGAATATGAAAATTATTAATGAGCATCGATGAAGATGATGGAAGTGGATACAACAAGAAGATGAAGCATACCTCAGTATATGGATGATTGTGCTTCAATGATGATAATGAAAGAGAGTGTAATTTTTTTTGATGAGGATGAACCTGTGTTTCTCAATACAATCGAAGGATGTTGATAAATGTAATTTTTAAACGTAAACGACTAAGTTTGGGGTGGATAAATTCAGTACATGTATTGAAGAATATGAACATGGTTTGAAGTATGGTAGGATTGATGAATTAGAATCGAGTATCAAATTAAAGAGGTGGTTAGGTATTAATCTAAACACGTGAAATTTACTAATTTGATCTTGTGGAATTTTGGTGATGTTCGGTTTGTTCTTTGAATAAGAGGAAGATAAAGGTCAGATATCAGTTTCATGATTATTGTGGCCAATAGTGGATGTGCAATAAGCTATTGCAAAGAATTTTATGTTGTTTTTAATGAATGATATATGGATAAAAATTAAGGGTGTAAGTGAGGAGGTTATAGTATTGACCAAATATTAGAAAACAATTCAATGGAATATAATAATTACAAAAATGGTCATTTTTTTATATTAAAATTTTAAGTTAGTAGAAATAAATTTATTTTATATTGAAATAAGAATTGAATCAAAAGTGTTTAATTTTTAATTATTTAAAATAAATACATGCATTTTCTGAATATCCAAGAACTATGAGAAAAATACAATAGTATTATTTAGAGAGCTCGCATTCATCCCCATGAATACGAATATTAGAAAATACCATAGATTTCCCTTTTACAACATGAAAAAAGTATTTTACCTACGCCAAAAAAATAATGTTAGATCAGTGGAGTTAAAGCGGTGTCCCCTTTCTCAGTGATATTTCAAGTTCTCATAATGGGTCCCTTTATCAGTGATTTTGATAGTCTTGATAAAGGACATTAATGTTGTAGTGTTATATTTATATAACATCACCTTATATAAACTTGTAACATGTAAAAAAATATATAATTCTAATGAAACTAATTTTTCAACATGAATATAAACAAAATCACTATTATATACATTTCAGACATTTTTTTAAAAAATTTAATTTACAATTTTTGTACACAAACATTTAAAAACATTAATTTCCATTCATCTTCAGCACCTACGATCCCATCTCAAAAATGTCCATCCATGGTATCTGTTAATGAAAAAATCACCTCAACCCAGGAATAAATATGTCAATATAAGAAAACAAATATTATGTTTGTAATATTATATTGAAATAAATTAAACCTTAATATAAAATAATGCATTAATAAAATGTCAAATTGAATTTAAAAGAAATATTTTGTTTACCAGTAACACCATGCATCATAATGGGGTTCCATTATTTATAACACACCAAAAATATGTTATAAACCATTGAATTAATTTATCCAAACAATCCAATTTTGTTTTATCGTTTTTGAGTATGTCAATTGTTCATTTGTGGAAATTAATTACAATTTTAAATAAAAACACATGGAGTTATATCAGTCACACCATGCATGATATTGAGGATCTGTTGACTCCTACAGATATAAAATTAAATATAGATCTTTTTCCAAAAGTATCAAAACAATTTGAATGTGTTCTTTCAATTTCAAGTATGTCAATTGTGTTTTCACTAAAAGTTCGTGTCAAATAGGAAAGATGTAGTTTGAGTCATACTGGTCACATCATTTTTTGTTTTGATGTGATAATTCTTCCTACATTTTTATGAATCACTATCTAAAATTTTCCAGGATGTAGGGGCACATTTTAATGGTTTTCATTGAGTGACACACATTTTGAAATAAATGTCTATTTTAAACCGATAAGGAATAATTTGAGTCAGACTGGTCACATAGTTTTTCAGATAGAGGTGAGGGTGATTTCTATAAAAAATGACTCATGGATAATTGTCTTAAAGTATAAATACAATATAAATTCATTTTATCAATTTTCAGTATGTCACTTGTTCTTTTTTATAAAATTAATGGCAATTTAATATAAAAAGATGCACTTGGAGTCATATCAAACACACTGGGAATCGGAACGAGGTTTAGTTCATTCCTAAACTCCTCAAAAGACACATACATCATTAAAAAACTAATAAAAATGTGTTTTCTATATTTTAAGTATGTCACTTGTCTTTTTCAAAAAATTAATGTCAATAATAAATTAACAGACACAGCTTGAACCATACAGGACACATCATGCTTTTGATTGAGGTATGGTTTTTTAATAGAAATAAAAAATGAATCAACTATCCTTTTTATAAATTATCCAAATAATATGAATTTGTTTCATTGGTTTGAAAAATTTATCTTGTTTTTTAGTAAAATTAATGTCAAATTTAAATGAAAATATACAAATATAGTCAAAACGATTACAACATGTGTTTGACTATGGTAATATTGATTCATAAATATCTAAAATGACATATGGATCATTTTACTAAAGTTCCAAAACAATAAAAAAGTGTTTCCTCTATTTTCATTATGTCACTTGTTCATTTTAATAAAATTAATGTCAATTTTAAATAAAAAGTGCACTTACAGTTATACCGGTCACACACAACATCATATTGTGGTGATGTTGATTCATAAAAAATTTAAATGAATTATGAACCATTTTCTTAAATTATCAAAAACATTTTGAATACATTCTCATTTATTTCAATATGTCACTTATTCTTTTACTAAAATGAATGTTAATTTTATATAAATAGACACACATGGAGTTACACCGGTCACATCGTATACAATATTAAGGTGAGGATGATTCCTAAATAAAAAAAAACTTATGGTAGTTTATAAAAAGGTATATAAAAAATTATAATTTATTTTGTTACTTTTTATTATGTCACTTTATTTTTAATAAAATTTCATTTGAAAATAGAATCACACACTTTGAGTCATACCGATCACATCAGTTTCCATTTTTATGTGATAATTCTTCATATATTTCCAAAATGACATATGAATAATTTTGTTAAATTATTAAGAAAATATGAGTGTGATTTATGGGTTCTCAATGAGTGACACATTTTGAATGAAAATGATATTTTTATACTGATAACAGACATTTTGAGTCATAATCGGAACATCGTGCATTAGATTGTGGTGCGGTTGATTCCAACATATAAAGAATGAATTATGGATCATTATAATACCTTATTATAGATGTATAAATGTGTTTAAAATTTTTCAATATGTTAGTTGTCTTCTTTACTAAAATTAATGTCAATTTTGAATAAAAAGATGCACATTCAGTCATATCGGCCACACCATGTGTCAGAGTGAAGTGAGACTAATTCCTACATGTCCCAAATGACTTACAGATCATTTTACTAACATTTCAAAACAATAAAAATGTATTTTCTTACTTTTGAGTATGTCAGTAGTCTTTTTTTTTGTAAAATTCCATTTCAAATCTGAAACAAGAACTTTGAGTCATACTCGTCACATTGGGTGTCAGTTTGACATGAGACTGATTCCTACACAACAAAAACAACTTCTGAATCATTTTACTAAATTATCAAGAAAATAATATTGAATTTTATAAACATTTAGTGAGTTCCACATTTTACTTCTTGACCTGGTTTCGACCCACCAGTTCCCCATGCTGAAACGCCTTATGACCTCAGTAATGCCTCCCCGTACGTTAGAGGATGCCAAATAGAAGTGAGGATTTAATATATATATCATGTGGAGATTAAACCCCATTTTATTAGAGTAACACACTAGTGTAAAATAAAAATTTTTAACTGAATTAAATGTAACAATAACATGAAATAATGAGTGTCACACGATGGCCAAAACTAGAAATACATTTTAAAAACTAAAGAAGAGAATTTTGAATGAAAATGTATGTGTCAAGTGAGTAAAATTAAATCCAAAATAAAGAAATTTAAGAATCCACTGAACAGTTCTCAAATCACGTCCAGTTCCTTTATCCATGTTCCATACTAACTTTTCCATCTAACATATGTCCTTTTCCGTTATCCTTTCCTTCAACCATGAAATCTATTTGGGTACCAATTAGGAATCCCAATTAATGTGTGAGTACAACAAATTAGGAATGAAAAAACGACATATAAAAAATATCTAGTAAATAACAGTGTACGCAGTTTTATAAATAGACAATTAGAATTCATAAGTAAATATTCATAGTATTATTATTTATTATTTCTTTAAATTCCAAAACCTCATCATTCCTGAGGAAACCCAAACCTCATTACCTTCTTCAGATCATGTTGCGGTTTGAAAAATTTCATAATATCTATTCACAATTGACTATATTAATTGGATTTCATTATATATTTAATTTCAATTTATATAATTTTTAATTGGAACCATATTATATTGCCAGAAATTTTGGTATAGCTCATCATGCCAAGGACCTCATGGTCTTGGAATCCCCTTACCACATCCCACACATATTTATCATTATGGCTTTCAGAATTAGCAGACCAAATCCTAGACATGTGGGATTTGGAAGAAGAAAAAAAGGTAACAGACATATTTTGAAAACACATTATTGCTATGGGATTCATAAGGAACAGATGAATTCCTTCACATGTCATCTTCACAGGCACTAGACCATGTTTGACCCATATCACATATACCACAATATCACATCAATCATGATTAAAAAATGTAATCCTATTATCACAATTAACCATCAAAATCATCCATTAATAAATTCATAAATTAATTGTTCGATTTTTAGTAATTAATTAAGAAATTAATTAATTTATAAAATTCATTTCATTAATTCAACAACCAATTGATCTCACATATCACATTAATTAATTAACTAATTAGATAATCAAATAACATCTAGTAACTAAATCAACAATCAATTATCCACATAAGGCCCCCTAATTAATTCACTAATTAACTAATCATTTCACAATCTTAATATATCATAATTAATTATACAATTAATTATCTAAATATTATTATCAATATCTCATTATTAGTTCCACACAATATTTACTCCAAATCCCATAATTTCAAAATTTCATTATTAATTAATTCACTAGATTAATTAATTAAATTATGTGTTTCATTTCATAAATAACTCTACCTTTATACAATTATCATACACATAACAAAACTTGAATATGTTATTTAATTATTATACCTCCTACATAGATTCGTTGTTGAACAATCCCCCTATTAAAATACCCCAAATTTGAGCAACACAATGACGTTGAACAAGATACAGATCTAAAACTGAAATCATGATCAAATAAATCAAGATGTATATAATCTAGATCAAGATATATTATCCTAGATATAGATCCACAATACTAGATCATCATATATTCCAAAATAGGAAGAACATCAACAAAAAGAATAAGAGAAAAAAGGAAAGAAGAATAGGAAACTAACCATGATAGTATTCTATTACTGGAAAGGGTAAATATCTTTGATATGAGATTTAAATCATGAATAACATTGTTCAAGAATGATTTTAATCCATTTTAGAGGCTCTAATATTGAGATAAAGTAAGTAGGTCTGTGTTTGGGTCTATTATGGTGGGTTTTGGGGTTTTAAGTGATTAAAAACTTATTTTCGTGTGTAATTAAATGTCAAGTGTGGTTTGGTGGGTAGGGTCACATGGTATCCCCAAATTTTGAACCTAAAATATAGACCTATTTTGTAGTGGTTTCATGGTTACTACTAAGAGGGTACAAAATTTGACAAACCGTGAAAATCTCTACTATCTAGGGTTTCACAGTTTGTTGGAATGGAGGACATTGTTTTCTATAACCATGTTCCAACCATGCACAAAACTATTTCGATAAATTTTAGTCAATATTCACTCAAATTAACCCTTTTTTAATCCCTAATAAATTTATTCTAAAAAAATTACCTGAAATCATGTTGATGTCATATCTATAAAAGGTCAGGATATTATAATGTCCCCACATTTTAACAGATCATCCTCAAGATATACTCCCATGCCTCTCTAAGAATTGTAGTAAAAAATATGTTGCCACTGATCCTTTATATATGCTTCATTTCACCTTTTTTCCTCCTTCATATTTCCATGTTTCTATAGTACACGAACTATCAGCATTGTGTTTCCCGTCAAAACATTGTCACGGTGATCCAATACACATATCGAATGGTTCTCAAAGGTCACATCTATCTCATTCTCAACATCATCCACTTTGATGATGTCAAAATGGTTGGGGTGATACTATCATAGTTTTGGAACATGAAAAATGATATTCATGGAATATTATTTAAATAGAAGGAACAAATGGTATGCCATCGGCCCAACTCTTTCTATAACCTCAAATGGTCCAAAAACCTGGGATCCAACTTTCCCAACTTCCATAACTTGCAGTGACCCATTCTTGGAAACATCCAAAGGAATACATGATCACCTTATTTAAACTCTATGTGTTATCTCTATTTAATATTATATGACTTTTGGATACTCTGTATTATATCCATATGCTTCTGAATCAGCTGAACCAACTCTAACATTTCTGACATGATACTGGGTCCCAAAAACTCTGAATCACATACCTCCGACCATAATAAATGTTATTTGTATGATCTACCATAAAGTTCCATGTACGGTATCTTCTATATAATTTCATAAAAAATTATATTATATTCAAAGTTTACTATATAAAAATGATTCTACCAAATCCCACCAATCTCAATAACATATGCTCGTGACATATCCTGAAGTATATAGGTCGTATGCTCCGACTACCCTTTTTTCTGCGTTTGAAAAGTCATACTAAATAAAAATTTTGTACCAAGTACCTTATGTAAACCCTTAAAAAGAGCTTATTAAACCATGATTCACGATCTAAAATTGTAGTATAGGGAACACTATGCATATATAAAAGCTCTTGTACATAAAGATATTACAACTTTTACACTAAATAAGTCATCTGTAAAAGAATAAAATGTTCTACTTTCATAATTATGTCCAAAAAAACTCAAATGTCATCATTATTATGAGGTATACCCTAGAAACCCACCAAAATTTATATGGTAACATTTCCTGACGTCCATTTTGGAATAGGCAGGGGTTGTTTTAATACTTTAGGTCTTTCATGCTCAATATTTTTTTACTGGTAGTTATAGCATCATGTCATGAACTCCGCTATCTTCTTTTTCATGCCTGGACACAAAAACTATCATTGTAGTTCATGGTACATTTTTTAAAAACTAGATGTACTTCTCAAATTTATGAATGAAATACCCACATAAACTCCTCTTGCATGCTCGTAGGCACAACAAACTATTTTGTGACATAAATTATCACATCTTCATCTATTGTCTAATATGAAGTTGAATCCCCACCATCTATGATTTCCCTCAAGTTCAAGTACTTCGGATCCTCATACTAAATTTCTCTACTCTAAATAAAAAGTCTATACCTCACTAAAAATGATATGAGAGTTGTCTTCTACTAACACTCCTTAACCACCAGATGCATCTCTTCTAGTATAGTCATTATCTTCCACTCCACACTAGACTCTGAAAGAACCTAAGTATGATTATTCTCCATTTAAGAATCATTAAAATTGTTTCCTTTCCCAATAATATATGCTAGTTAAAAGTCAAATATGTTCATATATGAAATGCATATATGCTACCAAATATTCATGCTGCATTGTGAAAAAAATATAATATGTGTGTTAATGATATTTATACATAGTAAAATTTATCCCAATAGATAATGTGGCCAACACTTCCAAGCATACACCACTGCATTCAACATGAGGTTGTGTGTAGGGTAGTTCTATTCATGTGTCCTAAACCACTAAGACCCATACATGACAAATAAATTCCCCTACATCAACACTTCTTTTAGTTCTATTCTAGAAACAACATAATATATTGTATACTCCTCATCAAGAAAAGATAAAATAATGATCGATGTAGATGTCAGTTGCTTCATCAACTCTAAGATTGAATCTCCACACGCATCTGACAATTAAAACCTTATCCCCATTTTGGTCATGCTTGTATGCGGTGATTCTAATCGAAAAAAGTCTTGGATAAACCTCCAATAATATCCAACTAACCATATAAATATTCGGTTATCAAAAACATTTTTGGGATACTCCCATGATAAAACTTCATGTACATTCTATGGTTCTATATACACACATTCCACTGAGATTATGTGACATAATTAGTGTACCTAATGGATAAAAAACATATACTTATATATCTTGGAATATTGCTGATGCTATCTCACTTTACATGGGATGATGTTAAGGTGTTGGGAATGATCATCATGATTCTTAGAGTAAACCAATATTTCATCAACAAACACTACAACATATTGATCTAGGTACTTATGAAAGATCATATTAATTAATGCCAAAAATAATTATGGTGTATTGGTCCACCCAAAAATCATTATGAATATCTCATATAGTCCATACATTCTTCTGAAAGTGTTCCATAGTATATCATAATTATGAACTCTCAACTGACGATACCCCAATCTCAAGTCAGTATTGGAAAATTCACAAGATACCCTCAAATGTTCAAAAATATAATTAATACATAGAAGAGGATATCAGTTCTTCACAGTCATTTAGATCATGTTCTTGTAGTCTATATATAATCATATAGTCTCATAATCATTCTTAGAAAAAAATACTGGTGAACCTCGAGGAAATGTACTCAGTTGGTTAAATATGTTATCCTACAAATCCAAAATCCATGCCTTGTACTATTGAAGCTCTGTTAGTTCCATTCAGTATGGTAGAATTTAAACTAGATCATCCCCTGACATGATTTCAATAGTAAATTTCATATATCTCTTGGGTGGAAAGCGTATGATTTTTTTTTTGGAAACACATCATAAAACTGGTCCAGTATAGGTGGAATAAAATCCCTCATTATACCTTCATCATCCATAAATAAACTAGAAACATATGTAGTAATCTCTCCAATTTACTGATTAATTGGACCTTCTCAGCCGACCTAGATATCCCACTCTCCATAATGAATGTAATAATCATCCTTATGATCAGTAAATGTCACCCACCTCTAGTGACAATTAATATGGGATCAGTATAAAACAACATAGTCCATGCATATAATGATGTTGAATCCTAATATATCGAGAATATAAAGATCCTAGAGAAAATTTTAATCCTCGATATCAAGATTACATCTGTTACATAAATAGATGTCTCTACACTATACTCCCAATGGTGTATCTATCTTCATAACCCCACATATGAACTCCAACACTAGTATCAAACCATAAACATGTTTTAAATATATAATGGAATGAATGTAACTATTGTAAAATAAGAAACTAGATAATATAGAATCTACAATAATAATAAGTCTCAATTTTTATGGTCCAACCTCGGTATCCACAATTGTGTGCTGAATGGCAGGTAACTGTCATGCCCATACTCCCTATAATAAAGTCTAACTCTCCTAAGATTCACCACTATGCTTATATGGGCTCTCTATTTCAGATCCACCACATCCACTTCCTATATCGTCTCAGCTAGGAGAACTCCAACCACCATACTGATACGGGGTAGAATATCCCCATCCTACACTCAGGTTCTGTCTACCTCCTTCATCACAAACTGTATGTAACGGTTTCCTATAGAACCTCTATAGATATCCCATCTTTCCATAAATTTGGTACTCCACTGGTGTTTTGGGCAATGTTTCTGAAAGTATATCATACTAAAATATTGGTACAAGAAAACTGGTGTATGAATCTATGTGATATACCCCTCCCATGGAAACTCTTCTTTCGATTTCTCATGGACAATTTCTCATAATGATGTTTCTGTCTTTCAGAAGTTTCACCTTCTAACCATGTAGAATAAACAACATGTCTTCCCTATGAATCTTACTGCAGGTTCCCCTCAGATATGAGAGCCTAATTCCCACATCAATAATCTTCCTTATCCTGAAGACATTTTCCTTGGAATTAACTTCACATTTAATACCATCTTGAAACAGCTTGGATATAGTATCCTCATCTACTTCCTACACAAGAAAAAATCAATGGAAATCTTTGAATAATCTAGAATAGTCCATCGAAGACATATTCCTCACATTCAATATCATAAACTCAACTTCTCTCTCTTGATTCATTTTATCAGGATAAATGTTCTCTAGGAACTTCTCTTGAAAGTACATCCATCCCATAACTTCCATTTATCCTGCCAAAACCTTATCATCCCACCAATGTTTATCCAAACCACATAAAATATAAGAAACCATATTTAATCTCTTCTCAGCAGGATTCTCCATGTGATCATGTATAGTAAATATTGATTCAATATGAAGCATAAGTCCCTCTAGTGAACACTCAATAGTCAAAGTTAGAGGGTTCTTCCACTGAAACTCCCCCATCATACCATAAATGATTTTCAAAACATTTCTTTGGTCTCATTTAATAAGTTTTATCAAATGAGGGATGTTATCTAAAAAATACTCCCCCAATTCCCCAAAAATCACTATTTGTTCCCCAGGTCCCACTATTGCTGGAAAATCTCTAGCCATGTCATCCTATCATATTCTCAATAAGTGTCACTGTGGAGTCATATCTTTTCAATTCCAGGAACACATTTTTGGAAATAGATCATAAAATTAACATGTTTATGTAAGAGGAAAAATAATTATAAGTCAAAAAAAGACTTTTCCACAAACCTTGACAAATGTACAACACTAGGGGTTATCACTACCCCTAATCAACATACACCTAAGGCCTAGTGAATAAGGGTATCCGTGTTCTCATTATGAAAATATCTATTAGTAACCCATTTTTAATGTTTTTAATCATTAATCACTTCCAATTTCATATTAGACACCATTATTAAATAAATTTTACAAGAAATTAAAAGCAATTCAAGTTCAAAAACTCATCCACATAATATTTTCACGTGCACGCCTAAAATGATGCATGTTTCAAGATAATCTTGAGTTCCTATAATGTTCCACATAGTCTCAGGTTTGATGCCTTACTGGCCCACAAGTCATAACATATAAAATATCAACAAATATTTGAAACAATAATAACATCGCATAATAAGTTTTTCACCCAATGTGAAATAGTATCCAAATGTAACAACACACATCTATAACAAAAATCACCCTATAGGTACTTGGGTTTTCCCCCATACATGGGTTTATTACTCCCATGCATGAGCTCATGACCAATGTAAGAATAATATTATTCTCATTTACACCATTAACAATAGTAAGATAAAATAAAAAATAAAAGAAAACCACTTTTGATACCACTTTGTAGTGTCCCAACCTGGGTTCCACTGACTGTTTCCCCAATCCAGATTTCCACATGACCTTTGGCATGCATCACTATATTTCATTGGATTTTAACTAGTTTCAAGGGTCAGATATATCGACCATGGGAATTCTATACCATATTTTATTAGATTAATACATGGATAGAAAGTAATAATCAATAAATAAATAACATAAAATCCTAACCTAAATGAATCAATATCACTAGTTGGTTGAAACAGAAAGTATATTATCAAAACTGAAGAAAATAATATGCCATTCCAATGTATGTTTCATGTGTCTAAAATGAAACCCTAAATAAAGATACTGATGAATCCAAAAAATATGTCCCAAATCATTTATGGTTCCCCCATACATGCTTCATCCTGACATAGCCATCTAAAAAGGGTAATTTTCAATTAACCTATCCCACAACCATGAAATCTAATTAGGTAATGATCTGGAATCTCATGTAGGGTGTGAGAAAAAATCAGTAGCCCACCCACAAAAATTTATAAAACAATATTCACTTAATAACACTGTAAGAATATTTAAAATAGATACATACAATTCATAAGTAAATATTTATCACATTATCATTTTTTTATTTAACTACATAATTCACTGAGTTCATGAGGAAACTCGAACCTCAATCCCTACTTCATCATGTGTTGATGTCTCAACCATATACATTTATCAATTCACAATTCATTAAACTAATGGTGTTTCATTATCCATTTCATTTAAATTTATTAAACAACTAGTTGGAACCACAGTCTAATGCCAGTAATTTTTCTTTAGGTTATCATACTTATGTCCCCATGTTCATGGTAAGTATCAAACCTCATACCAATGTTATTTATCATTGTGTTTTTTATAAGAAGAAGACCATGTAACGCACATGTGGGATTTGGAATAAGGAAACCATTTACCACACATATTTATCAGAAAATATATCACTACAAGCTTTGGAAGGTATAGACCATGTCTCTATAACATGGGATTTGGAAGTAGTAGACCATTTCCCATACATATCACATATATCACTATATCACATCAATAATGGTTAATAAACATTTATCCTATCATCACAATTAATCACCACAATATTATATTATTTAATTTATAAGTTAATTAATTTAGGTTAATTAATTAATAAATCAATTATTTAATCACATAAATTTCATTTAATTAACTCAACAATAAATTTATCATACCTATCAGATTTATTAGTTCACCAAACAATTAATCACATGACCTCTATTAATTAATTCAACAGTCAATTGACCATATGAGGTCCATTAATTCATTCAATAAATAATTAATCATTTCATGATACCAATATCACAAAATTTATTCCACAATTAAATATCTAAATCTCAATATCGATATCACATAATTAATTCCACTATTAATTATCCCTAAATAAAAAAATTCACAACTCCTTCATTAACTAAATCACCAAATTTATTAATTCAATTAATAGGATCAATTGCTAAACATGTCAGGAAATTATACTATTTACATACACATTATCAAAATAATGACTATGAGATTTCAATACTAGACTACATACCTAGATTCATTGATGAACGACCGCCCAATAGAAATTCCTTAGAATTGATAGGCACAATGACATTGAATGATATCATGATCTTAAACCTAAATCAGTGTCAAATAAATTAAGATATTTCTAATAAAAATATAGATCCATAACCCTAGATGTAGATCCAAAATAAAATATCTACATATATCCCAAAATAGAAATAACAACCACTAAATAATAGGATATAGAAGGAAATAAGAATGGGAAACCAATATGTATATGAATCTAATACTAGGAGGGGTGAAGATCTATTATCTAGACATTTAATCACGATGAAAAGAAGAATCGAAGTCATGTAATATATTATAGAGTATATGAAATCAATATAAATTTACTTAGTTTCGGTTTTGGCCAAATAGGGTGAGTTTTAGGGGTTTGGGTGATTAAAAAAATAATTTCTAGGTTGAATTAAAGGTCGAGTATGGTTTATTAGTAAGGAGATCAAGGATTCCCCTAACCATAAACCACAATTATAGTTGTTTCAAGATTACTCCTAAGAGGGAACATGGTTTAAAATACCATGTACAAGCAATGAAAATTCCCTCTTTTAGGGTTCCACAGTATTCTTGGATGGGACGCAGGGTTTGGTCTTATTGTACCCCAACCGTGCACAACCATATTTCTATCAATTATTCTCAATATTATCCCAAAAGAAACATAATGTAAAACTAAATAAAAATATTATAAAACAAAGAGATAATATTTACCTAAATTAAAGACTAAGTCATCTCCAAAAATGGATGGGATGTTATGCACTTTTTGAAATAAATGAGAAAATTAAGATGATTCTTGGAACTTTGAGTCATATCGAGCATATCATTTATCAGATTGAGGTAAGGATAATTCGTACACATAAAAAATAACATATGGATAACTTAAAAAATTTATGAAAACAATATTAATGCATTTTCTTGGTTTTGAGTATGTTACTTTTCTTTTTTACTAAAATTAATGTCAATTTTAAATAATAACACACACTTGGAGTCATACCAATCACACTGTGCATTGGATTATAGTGAACATAATTCAGAAATATCTCAAATAAGTTAAGTGTAATTTTAATAATGTATAAAAAATAAATAATGTGATTTATTAATTTTCATTACGTCAACTTTTTTTAATAAAACATCATTTAAAACTAAAAACACACACATTGAGTCATATGATAACATTATATCTCAATTTAACCTAAGAATAAATCTTACCCATCTAAAATTAAATAAAAATAATTATCATAAATTATAAAGCTAATATCATTATGTTTGTGTGTGTTTTAGTGATAAATATTATTTTATCAAAAATTGTCAATTTCAAACAAATAACAGGATACTTTGAGTCATACTGGGCACAACGTGTATCATATTGAGGTGGAGTTGATTTCTACATGTTAAAAATGACTTACATATAGTTTTATTAAACTATCAAAACAATACAAATGTTTTTTACTATTTTTGAGTATTTGAGTTTACTTTTTTACTAAAATTAAAAACAATTCTAAATAAAATGATTCACGTGGAGACATATTGTCCAAACTATGCATCAGATTGAGGTGAGGCTAATTCTTACATGCCTTAAATGACATATAGTAATTTTATTAATGTATAAAAACAATCTCATATAATTTCTTAAAATATACTATGTATGATTTCTTTTTAACTAAAATTAATGTAAAATATAAAGAAAAAGATGCACTCGAGTCTTAAAAAATACACTATGTTTTAGATTAAGGTTCCAATGATTCCTACATGTTTCAAATTACATATAGATCACATTATTAATGTATAAAAATATATGAACCACTAATGTTACAATTTTTCCATTTTATTTTTTTAAACATCCAACACTATATATTGAGTGGCTGCTCTTAGCCAAAAAACCTTCCTCTAATCTTATGGTTTTCAATAATGATAATGGGTTTTCAACTAAGAACATTGACTCAATATGCAGTGTTGGAAGATCAGAAAATGAAATCAATGTAACGCATGGTAATAGTGGTAGAAAATAACTTGTTATCTCTTTTTTTCCTTGTTATAGATAGTTAAAAGAAAAAATATTGCCTCCCAAATGATCTATGAAAGAAAGTAAATAAATATTAGATAAAAATAATCTGAAAAATAATATAAAAATTGTTTTTAAAATTATGATAAATTTAATTAAATAATTTTTATGAATTCACATTATCATTATGGGTGTAATCATTCTTGACCTATTTTCTTGTTGTCATTATCTTAGTTTCATCCTCAATGTCCAATCACTCAACAGTATGAGTAGATTAGAAAACACCACCCCAACTCCAACAAAGTATACCATTTTTATAATAAAAACATCTTTATATGAGTAATACTAAAATGAATCAAATAAAAAAACTATTAAATAATACATTACTTCTATAGAAGTCACATCTTCATGCCATTTGTATACATTTTTCCATCAGGTATGTTGCCCATTCATTTTAATGAAAATATTCATCATCTTGTGAATATGAGTATTTCCAACAGTCATTATATTATTTGATAAATATAAATACATAAATTATAAATAAATATTTTAAATTAAATAGAAGTTATCTTCAAAAATTCCTATGTGGGGATGCATGTTTGTTGATTGAATATGATATTTATTTTAAATTTACAAACACAATAACCACTATCTTTTCAATTTTTTAGTTTCAGAGGCTGTAGAAACATTGATAAAAATAACTCATTTGTTTTCATATTTTTTTGGACAATGAAATCTTATTATATATACCTTGATACTTTCCTAGTTTTATATCTTTTCAGGCTTCTTGTGCATATGGAATGTCTTCATTCCATGATGTTTCAAAATATTTAAACACTTCCCTATCATAATAGAATAATCATTAAAACATAATATAAAATATATAACATGATTTTTAGTTTTTAAATGATGGATTAGGAATATTAAAAATTGAGAAACATCATCATGTGTGGTTGTTTTTTTGGGTATCTATGAAGTTAATCCACGAAATAAATCTTTTCTGTATACAAATTGACCTCCATGACTATCTAATATTATTTAAAAACAAAAAAAAATTGAATAATTAATGAAAGAAATTAAAATATATTATACATTATTAAATAGTATTGTTTTACCCCTTAAATGTTGGTATTAATAAGATTATGTCATCCACATGTTTTCTTTCAAACAATTAGGCCAGGTCAACCATTATTTTATCTATATTTATGGTATGTTGTTGTTTGTTCAGTAAAAGGAATATGTGGAAAAAATAGTCAAAATTTATTTTTATGGAGTAATTCAATAAATTTGTATTGATATATAAACATGAATAAATATTAAAATTTATTTAGACATAATTAACACTGTATATAATATTTTCAAAAAAAATCCCAAAAACATACCTAATGTATACATTTACCACTGAGGTTCCTACCCATTAATATTTGAGGATTTAATTTAAATTCCCTAAAGAAATGTATTATGTAAATTATTCTCTATACACTTCTTCTTCTAAATCATCTATGTGACTATAGCCATTTCATAATGTTAAAAATACATTACCCTTAAAAGTTAGTAAATGCAGATATTGAATGGGTGGGGTGAAGGTGGTTTTAATAGAACCTTTTGATCGATTATTGTATCCTTTATATGATTTTGAGTTGACCATTCATTTCATCCCTTCCATTTTTCATTATGTAATAACAATCACCAGCTCAGACCTTTATTTATTAATTTTTAATGGTTTAGTAGGAAAAATAAATTTGAAATGAATACCACTTTACAGACATGTGTATTTACACAATCATACATATAGGCGATGAATGCTCCAACCACATGTTCAACTCTTTTAACATCGCCATTATCATGGGTATCTAGTATATCATCAATCATCTCATGAGCTATGCTAATCACCACTCTCACATGACCTATTGGAAGTGGTCTATTCTATAGAAGGTCTTCTATTATATTGAAAAATATATCCCTCACTACAAGGCTAGGGGTGGGTGTTGAGAGATATAAATCATAGCCATTTCCCCTATAGAATATTTCTATAGGAATGGTATCAATGTCTATCTAATATTCATTTCACATAAAAAATTTAGAATATTTATTACCTCAACTAATATAGATCTTTTAGGGGAATAACTCACCTAAATGATTGTTGGGGGAGGGTGGATCTTCACACAATTGATGATCTTTAGTAGTTTATTCTATTTGATTCCCCCTGTAATAGTTTATATCAACTCAATTTTCCATTGAAAGTTTTCTTCAAGGGTAAAAAATATTATATTCAACTCTTCAAATTATATATCAATATCCTCAAATTTTTTCTCAAAATTTGTTCGGGGTGCACACACAAACCTACACCTTTGATGAGACCATATTGTTCTAGATTCTTGAAGGCCAACAATAGTAGGTGTTTATCCAGTATAGATACTAATGATTCTTGTGATTGTGTCAGATAGAATATATCAGAAAATAAGTAACTATTAATATATAATGGAAATATAAAGAAAAGGAATTTTTATTTTTTCACACAAACACATGTTTCTCACACTTTTTTTGTTTTAATCTATTAGGATCCCATTTTTATTTACACATACCTCTTTATATATAAACTGTTGTGGGATGGATGTGGATTTTAATTTGGATCCATCAATCTACAAATACACACAAGAAAATAATTATTCTATTTTTTCATGTAACATAAAGGTATTATTTTAGATTTAATACATGTACCAATTTAATTCTAGTGAAGTGTAACCAATCCTTACACTATTGGAGGGGTTTATTTTCTTTTCTTCTCATTAATTACTTTTAACACTCTATTGTTGTTTCATAAATAAAAATTTCTCAATCAATGTGATGAATGAATTTATTATCAAACAATTAATTACAATCCATAATGTACCTAAAAATACATCTTTTCACGATGGACAGTAAATGCATCACACCACTTTTGGGTTATAATATGTGCCTACATATAAGTTGTAGGTGTGAGTTTTTTCCCTTCAACATCTATAATAAGAAATCTTTTTAGAATTTTTTAAAGCCTCTGTGAATCCTTCAATAAATCATTAATACATATTTCTTATGAGATTTATCCTATATACATATAAACTAAAAGGGATGATGAAGAGTAAGTCGATGATTCATTGTTTTATTTTTTAGTGAAAAAAATAGCTTATAATAATTTTATTGTAATATCATGCTACATCACTCTCTTAAGGGCAGACACAACATGGTTCCACAAATCTACATCAACTAGAATGAGTTTTAAATTAATGTGAAACATATAACTACTATAACTGGTCATGTTGGGGTTAACATACTACTAAAATGAATTCTATCCAAACTTGAATATTATGCCTTCTCATTTTTTCCAAAATGATTTTTTCTAACATCGTCAAACTACAGAACCAAAGTTTTCCCTACATCATCGAACATTAATCATGTACAATTTCCTTGGATTAAACATTGTTAATATGTTGTTCCACTATAATGATTTCATCATCATGTGTAGAATGTTATTGTAATTCTACACTGGGAGCTGTAATTGGTTGAGGAATGTATTTTTTTCTTTGGATTGGGAGCACCAACACATGAGTAAGGTCATTTTTCCCATATAGTAGGAGAATTATAAGGATGAGACACCTGTTGTTAAAAAATATTTGGAGCACCATAACATGTATATTTCATTATCTTTAGATGTGGTTAAGAATGTAATTTATATTACATAAGTTCAGTAGTGAATATATTTTAACATGAGGCAACACAATTTATATTATAATAAAAATATAACATGGTTTTTGAAATTCATTTCTCTAAAGATTAACAAATTATTTCTCTCTAGAAAGTAACCAAATCCAATAATTATTGTCTCTAATGACTTCAAAAACCTTTTCTCAATTGGGTATTTTGTGAAATGACTATGAATTCCCAATGAAATATTCACCCTCTATTGAATATTAATATGATCATTCATTGGTTTGGGTTTATGACATAACAATTGACAGCTTTTTATTTGTAGGATCTGGAATATAAAATACTTTTACAACATATGACTCCATTACAAAATGTTTTCCATTGTAAAATTACATACTAAATTTAAATTTCATGAATCTCAATTCATCTATTTTAACAGAACTATTGTTATCAACCCACTTGCATCAAAAAATAATCACTTGGAATGTTTTATAATCCAACTACCATATTTTTTTGATAATTTCCAAGTATGACATATTTGAATAAATTTGATTTATATTTTTAGTACCAGAAACATGAATTACTTGAACTATTAGTGTAACTCCACTATTTTTCATGGTACTACCTTGATCATGTAAATTTTTATACAATGTATAAACATTAATTACATAAACATTATAAGATAATATATTGACAATTCCTCCTCTAGCTATCTATCAAATTCATTCTGAAATTGAATGTAGATTTTCATCGAACTCCATAAACATATGGTCTCAAAATCATCCTATAAATTTTTTATCATGTGTATTATATATCCAAATTTCATTTATTTATGGATTCAAATGTCTAAAAATTTCACTACGGTTTTCAAAATATGTGGAAAATCAAAATATTTTGAAAATTGTAATGTTAGTCCTACTTATGATCTGTAATATTGATTGTGACAACATCCCTTCAAGAAATTCCTTAACCCACAATCCACCTAGTGTGGATGGATTTTGGTAGACTAATTCCTTTGACACCATAATAGTAGTCAGTACTGAATTAAACATATTCATGAACAATATATTTCATCTCAATACAACCATAAGGTCAATTTATATATTTGACATAGCATTTCAAAATACTAATATACCATTCAATGGGGTACATCCATCTGTAGTGCATAGGAAAACATAGTCGAATTTCTCTCACCAAGTGAAACATATAGTGATCCATGATATCACAGAATACTGCTGGGAAGAACATTTCTAATTCTGATATTATGACGGAAATAGTATTTTCTATAGTCAATAATTTTTTCAGGTCGTACTGCAAATATATTTGAAAAAGAAGAAGATCATGGTTAATGTATGTTAGGAATTCATGGAAAAAATGAAACATAAATCTATTAGAATTAGGTCTTGCCACAAAAAATTTAAGTGATGTGATTACAACCCATTTAACTTTAAATATTTCATTGACACAGTATTCATGAAATTAGATGAATTATATTATGAAACCTTTACATCATTCATGATGTTTTAAAACTAATATCTCTCCCTCCCGGAAGGAGTGTAAGCATCTCGAGGAAAAAGAATTTCATTATTTCCCCTTCACTAGCATCAACTCTTACTATATGATCACATGCCAAACATGTCTATCCTAGTCTTAATGCTATCAATTTCTTTCAAATTCATTTATTAATGTTCCATTTACAATATCACATTTTTTTTTTCAATATACATAACATCAATATAATTATTGACAAACATATATTTCCAATATGGAAATTAACAAAATAAATCTCATCTTCTAAATGATTTTTTAATATTTTTTTAAAATGATTTAACAAAAGTATTGTCCATATATTTTTCTTTCACATGTATTTGACCACATATTAGAGGATATGATGATTTAATTTCTTCTAAGCTTCTATTGAACGATGTCAGCCGATATTTTTATATTTGTTGTCAGTGTTGAAATAAATGATATCCTAAAAATACTTCTTTTGATGAATATTTAAGAGGAATTGATTATGTACCTTGTTCTCAAATGGGACTCCCAAGAGTTACTTATTTCTATATCTTGAGAAAATTCTATAGGCAGTAAATTAATTTATTTTCCCATACTAAATGGATCACAACATAAAATCTCTAGGTTTATAGGAATGATACAACATAACACCTGAATCCCACAATAATTTAAAATATTGGATATATAGAGACAAATAAACAATAATATCATTACCCTATTATTTTGGTCCTGATATAAGCATATAAAACATGATTTATCATTTTTTCATGGAATACCATGATCTTATTTGAAACCCAAGTGGATTCAATCCATCTATAGATAAACAAGAATAAGGTTTCTTGGATTGTATAAAATTTCATGATACTCATGATCATTTATCTTCCACTAGGAGATTCCTTCGGGTGGTGAATCTTCTCATCTGTATTTTTTATATCTACGTGCCACATCAATTAATTTTTAGTCTTATCACTAAAATATATGTTTATAAACATTCGAACGATTGTAAAGTACCATAAAACTTTTGTAGGACATGATTCATCTTTCTAATATTCAGAAGAACCACACTTCGGACATTGTTTAAGTGATTTTTGGTCCTTGATAATTTATATTCATTTATTTGGAAAGGAGTGTATTCTTTCAAATATCATGCCCATCAAACGTAGAATTCATTTAACATTATGTGTTTTTCTAGGGAGCTCATTATATTCTGGGAGCATATCATTCAAGGGAACAAATAGTTAATTAAAACTAGAATTAATCTATATATTCCCTGCTTTCAAATTACATCGCTTCAGTATGGTTAAAAATGATATATATTTAGTGAAAGCAGTATATTATTGCAGCTTTTCATAACTTTTTATCTTTTAAAAAAATTTAGAAAATCAAGAATCTCATCAAAAACTATCATTGTCATTTCCTCAATATGATCTTTATCATAATTCACACCTGTAATCACATTCCCTATATGGTATTCTTCATTTTCCACAATTTTAATAAAAATAGATGATCCATAAAATGTAGTGATATCCTAGTCACAAGTTACATTATATTTCCAACATTCTATTCTAATTTTTTATAATGTCGATAAATTTTATAATAGATAAAGTGTTCTGCCTATTCTAATGAACTAATTATTCTTGGATAACTATAGTGTAAACATAGAAAAAGTATTTTTGATGGGTCATATTTTTGATATTTTTAGAACATGATGAACTATTTCACCCCGTATCCATACTCTTTAGAAATACGATTGTCGTCCGTCTAATTTTTATTCATTTCTGCCATATATGATTATGTAATTCTAATATTTATCCTAAAATATAAAAAACATATTCAATTGAACATGGATATCATGAATTTATAGAAATATAATAGAAATATTGAAAATAGTTTCTCACCCCCAAATGATAAACCATGAAAACATATTAAATTATATTTATAAATAAAACTATTCTATACAGCATTGGGAATAAAAAAATATAATATTTATTCCTAGAAAATATATTTCATAATAAAAAAATTAGTATATTGAACATAATAACGGATTTAAAAATATAAAGAGAAACAATTATATTGTTTAAAACAACAATCTGTAACTTTTAGAAAATTCGGGACATTACCTAAGACCAAAGGGATTTGATATAGTAGTGTGGTTAAATATTTGTTTAAATAAAAAATGGACTAGATTTTAATATTTTTGTGTCATATAGAATATGAAATTCAAGAGGTTGTTTTCATGTGGAATTTAAAATTGATAGAAATACTTTTACAAATATTTTAGGATGTTGCATTCAAATTTGATGGTTTTGATTAATCTACAGAAATATTTTATTTTTAATATTTTCATATATAAACAAAGAATTATAAATAAGTGTACAACATTATAAATAATAGGTAAGAGCTTTATAATGAAAAATACTAACATACAATGGTATTTTTCAAAACGAACTTGGATTAGAGAGCCCCAATCGTAAACCATCCCATGTCATCACCATTTGTGGGTGGAGAGCCCACCTAAGAACCATATCAATATTCCCTTTTCATATCACCCAGGGAGAACAATTATGTGGTAATAAAATGATTTATTTTCCGCATATTCTTATTATTTGTTTCATGATATAATTAAAAAAATCATTTTTTCTATTTAATATCAGTTTTGTAATTTAATATTTAAATTCATTATTTAATTACTTTTTTATTGTTAATTTTTTATTTTAGGATTTTAAAATAGTTATTTCTGTCTTTATAAACTATCTAGTGATTTAATATTTTTAATACCTTTTAATCGTTATTTCTGCTTATAGGTTTAATTTTACGTCATGTCTATTTTTAATTATAAAAAAAAATATTTTAATAGATTCGTTAATCTAATTTTGTATCATGAATTTTTTTATTATAAATTAAAATAACTGTAATTAATAAATTCTAATATTTAATATGAATTATTCATTCAAATTAGTTAAATAATTTTAATACATAAATATAATTTATATTATTAATTTCAAAATTATTTATTTAATATGATTTTTAATTTTAATCTGTTTCAAAATCAAGTTTAATTTTTAATATTTTTTGTTAAGTTTTTATATTAATTAATTAATTTTTTATTTATTTCAATTTATGTTTTTTATTTTCTAATATTGTTCTTTTTTTGGGGGGGATAAATATATCATTGTCAACAGATTCACCATTAGAAAAATTCCAAATCGTGGCTCCTCCTTTTTCAAAATTTATAATGAAATTAAATGGTGACTTCATGAAGAACCACCAGCCTCCACACCTCAATCCACAACAAACTTACTTCCGCTTTTTCTAGTAGAAAATGAGCCATGTCCACCATCCAATTCCAAGGACACCTTTAGGGCTAGAGGTGAATTCTTGAGTCATCGCCACTATTTCCTTCCACCAATGATCTGAAATCATCCTTCCTCTCATGACACACTGTTGCCTTCTTCCTCCAATATCACTGGCTCAAGCTTAAACCATAAACCATACCAACCTAGATCTTACTCAATAAAAAAAATACATATATTAAGACCCAAGCATGAGGCTAAACCCCGCACCGCTAGATCTTGTCCAAGATCTGAAGCCCTATACCTAATTGATGATAAGTCACCATATTATTATTCTACAATCTGAATAGGTCTCATCGCCATGACCACAATCGAGCCACGAGGAGGAGGCATCGAGCCAATTTTTGGTATGATCTCGTACTAATAGATCTGACACAAAAATCTAAAAAATAGGCCATCGTCGACTCTGGACACTACCACTAATGTTCGAGCCCCCATAGCCATCAGGTATGAACCCTAAGCCCCTACCTATCAACACTAGGGCTCACACCACTAGATAACCCCCTAAATCCACCGGCACCGCACTTGGAAATAGAAGATAAGAGGAAATGCTCAACCAAAGGCTTCTTCGAGAACCTGATGACCCCCCTCCACCATGTGTGAATAAGAAGAATGGAGGCTGGGGGACTAATTAAATTAATTATAAAATATAATATAATATGACTAAAATAATAAAATGTAATAAATGTATTTATAAAATAATAAATTAAGTTATATTTTGTAATTATAAAATAAAATAGAAACCTCAATAATTAAATATTTTTACATATTAATAAAATTTATAAATTTACAAAATAAATTGATAACGTTAATAATATTATAACATAAATAATTATAAATTATTTAACACAATATAATAATAACTTTAATAATTTAACATTTAATCTAATATAATAATAATTAATTTTAATGAAAAAAATTATTTATTTATGATTTTTTTTCATATTCATACCACTTTCCATTTTTTTATCCAGGTTGAACACAAATAAAACCATTATTGAACATGTTTAGTTCTTTATAAAGGACAGGTTAAAGTCAAAATGGATTCCAAATAAAAATAAAAGTGTCCGGATAAAATGAATTGGACCAAAATCAATTGATGCATTCAGTTGGTGATGAACAGGAAATGATAAAATATTTTAAATATCTAGATTCATTCATCAGATACATGATTCGTCAATTTATAGACATTAAGGTGAGACATCATGGAGAGCCACAACAATAGATCTTGGAGTTTTCTAGGAGACAGAGTCTTAGAGTCCTGGGAGAGTTATGGTACATGCTTTTGATATAGAGATCTCTTTCTCATCATTTCAATTTTTATACTACGTAATTTAATTGTTTTTTAATTTTTTTAGTGAGTATAATCATATGCTAAAACTTTTCTTGTTCAAGGGATTTTTATCCTGCTGGTATTTCTCTTCTTTTCTTCACATAATTATTGATAGTAATAAATTCTAAATTGATCAGAGATATTAATTTCAAATTCATAAATATTTTCTTGAAAATATTTTTGTAAACCTCAAAATATAAAGACCTATAAGTGAGATTGATCTTGAATATAGTTCTAAAAAGATTATATTTCAAATATTGGTATATTAAATTGAATTTTATTCCTAGATTACTTAACAATTATCATTATAGTTAAATAACAATGGACTAGAGAACTCAAAGATTTGATTTTCTCGATGTTTGATCTTCTTGCGAGGAATATTAAAGCCATCTTTCATTGAGTTCATGAAAAAACAATGTTTTAGAAAAGAAGATATATTTATATACCATTGATTATATAATTCTGTGAAAATTTCATCTTGAATTACTTTTACTCAAACTCTTCCCCTATTTTCATACATGGATTTCCCTTTAAGTTAAAACAGAACGCTAGTTTCATCATTGTTCTTAAAAAAATAATTGTTCATACCTTACTACTTTCTTCAAAATAAAAATGTAAAAAAATTTAAAAAAAATCTACCCTCTATTGAAAATAGTTGGTATTTTTTCAAAAATATTCTACTCCTCCATCCTTATAGGTTCAACTCTACTCACCATTATACATTAATTAGTAGGAAAATAAAAAAAAATTAAACATTGACACAGTTTCAATGTTGATCAAGTCAAATCAAACCCTGCCCAAGAACCATCCTAAAAATGTCATGATGTATTATTTCCCAAGAAAAATTTCCGATAAATAATATTTCATGTAAGAACAATATTACAAGAGATCTCATTCATAATTTGAAATTGAAGATTTCCATGTTATAAATAGGTCATAATTCTATCCTGGTTTAAAATATCAATATTATATTCAAGGGGTTAGAACATTCCCAACCAATGTTATATATTCATATTAAACTAGATTTACCACCTTTCTTACCCATTTTACTACATTTTAACATCTTCCATATTATCATAGTGCATCTATTTTTTGGATTTCATGGTAACAAATTCACTTATATAACCCCTCAGGATGCCTCTTATTTTTCATTTCTCTTCATTCTAAGGAATTCCTTTCTTATATTCCAATTATCTAAGATTTAATTTTATTTGTATACCCCTCATAACCTAAATAAAAAGATTCCACAGAAAACTAGAATATATACCATTTATTTAATTTTTAGGTATGTCGCACATTAGGTAGACACAAACACAGATCATACATACATTGAATGAGTGTATCATTTAAGGATAACTAAAGGACCCCCTTCATTATTATTGTTTGGTTCATCTCATTGAATATATTTTTTTTTATTGTCACACATTATTAAAATAAAAAAAATTGAGAAAACATTTATAATGGGCAGAAATGGTTTTAACATGCCTAAATCTCAAAGAGAATGAGATAAACCATGGAATAGATGCTCAATAAAAACTAGCCTTGTTGATGATTTCTTCCCTAACAAAATGACAGGAATATTTTAAAATATGTGATGAATGTATCAATTGGAGATGAAAATTATAATGAGAGATCAATTTAAGACATGCTCAATATTTTATTGACAAAAAATCCACAAAACCTCTTTATATTACTTGTAAACATGTTTTCAATATTTTATAAAATTAAAACCAACCATATCAAACAAATAATTTAGAAATGAATGTGACTCATATGTATAGGGACCCGTACTAATCTGAATTAACTAATATGAATTTTATTAAAACAAACAAATCATAAAAGTATCTCCAAATTCACCCGAAAACACTTCCAAACATTTTCACAGAATACATAGTTTTTGTAAAAATATCAACATATAGAAAATTGTGGTAAATCATCCCAAAAAATAGAAAACTATAGATACTCAATGCCACGCATATACAGACACCCTTAACCCCGTGATTGTGTCCCAATACACACATATAATAAATTATCCAATGAAAACATTTTCATTACCCAAAAAATAAAAAATTACTTATGACATCCTCGCTTTTTAATACATAACTTTTCATTACATTTTACATACAAAGGATCTTTAAAGTCTACTGTCTTGGAAATGAGGAACATAAAACATGAGAAAAACATAAAACATTCTTATTAAACAATTGAAAGGCTTCTTTATTTTTCATCAAATGTTCATTACAGCATCTCATAACCTCGGAGCATACATAAAAGTAAAGGGTGAGCAGAAGGCCCAGTAAGGGGAACAAGAGAAACATTTTACATGTGAACTTGAGATACATCAATAAAGTCATGATAAATAACTTCAAGGCATGATAAAGAGATCATGAGGCATATAATAATAAAAATAACGTGTTTCATAACTTGAAGAGGTGGCTACAACATTTAACATAGAAAATCATTTCTGTTTCACCAAGGTCCCTCCCCAATGTGTCATTAAAAATTAACAAGGTTATTCACCAAGGTGTCTTTAAAAATGGTCATCTCTAGAGATTAAGTTTTTACCCAATGCATTGGATCGCTATCAGGGTGCATCCTTAATTTTTCTTTATTATCATGTGATCCATATATATCATTATCATATATTTCATAAATAACCTATATAGCATAAAAGAAATGGGTTTCATTTCATAATCATAACGTTTTAAAAACTTCTTTAAAGACATGATCTTCATGTCACTTTAAACCCACGGAAAAGGAAAGAGGGTTTAATGTATGTAAATACCAGAATTTAAAATGGAACATTTGGATATATATGTGAATTCCCCTATAGAAGAAAGATCCTTTGGTATTCACTTAATAAAATAATATAATTTGAGATAAAGAGAAAGACATTTTGAGATGAAAATTCTTCCGCATAACAGCTATGTTACAAGGTTTTAGAAAACATTAAAAATATAGGGGACATGGGTCACCCACTCATAAATGATCAATAAAATAGTAGGGGGATAGAATATAAAGGATTTAAGAAAATTTTAATGAAATTGGAATGATATAACATATGAAATGAATAACTTGAAAGGAAGACAAAAATAAGATTTCTCTTGTAAGAATTCGGCAGCCTAACAACGTTACTTAAAACATCAAAAAATTATTTGATGATATCAAATAGGGTCTCTCATCATATGTACATAAAAGGACAGTATGATAGATATATAAGATCATACCCCATGAAAAGAAAATGAACTTGAATGAAATGACATGAAAATAGAACTTGAAAAATGAGAAGGGTGGAAGAATCCCTTACAAATATTCGGCAGCCTAGAGGCGCCACTTAAACATTCATAAAACGAAATGATGAAAATAAGAGGTGATACCTCATCATATGATCATGAAAGGGGCAGTAATAGGAATATAAAATTACATCCCTCAACATAAGAACATGGGGCTTAAATGAAATGACATAAAAAAGGGTACTTGAAAAGAAAGAGAGAGAGATAGGATCCCTTACCTTCAAGAGTAACTTCGAAAGCATGATGGTTGGGACCTTGGGAGGCTTGAGCGCACCTTGGGAAGACTCCTTGGGAGGTAAGGAGGCCAGAACTTTGTTGAGGAGGATTTTGGAATGGAAAGAATGAGAGAAAGGCTGGGGAAAAGACATTAATGTCCAAGGGACACCTCATACCTTATCTTACTATTCAAAAGTTGAACATCCCTTAAAATATCTAATGAAATCATCATGATGCAGTTATGATGTCATTAAACCTACCGAAACCCTAAAACTGTATTTTTACTATTCATTGAAAATTTAACTTTTTCAGAAAACTCCCAAAAAATTTCTGTAACATAATATCAGTGCTCTGAAATCAAAAATAAACACTATTTTATAAAAATAATTTTCTAAATATTTTTAATTTAATTTTTAAATAAAAACACTATTCACCGAAATTTCATTTTTTTCAGAAAAAAATCCCGAAAAATTACCTTAACATAATATCGATGTTATGAATTCAAAAATAAAGTCCATTTTATAAAATTAATTTTCTAAATATTTTTAAATTAATTTTTAATTAAAAACACTATTATAAAAAAACCAATATTTGACTAATAATTTATGAAACAGTTATTTGCCTATTTTATTTAATCACATTACTTAATCAAGGTGCCTATATTATATTAACACTTTCTTTAGGTGAGATTACTAATCCATTTGGGCACATTACTAGTCCTAAGCATAAAATCTCTATTCATAAATTACTATTCACCAAAAATTAAATTGATCTTTTTAGACTCCAAATTTCTTACTGAACACATTTTCAGAAGACCATTTTTTGAAAATCATTACACATCATTAATTATTTAAGGATTACAAAAATATTTTAAAATAACTTTTTTTCAAATTCATCAAAAATATACATCCTACATTTATCCGAACATTTGAGAATTTACTAACTTCGCCATAAGAATAAAACACAATTTTATTTATCTCAAAGAATTACAAAATGCAGTTATGGTCTCTATACATAGACCCTTATAACCCCAACATAGGACCTAAGTGTAAATTGATATAAGGTGAGAGAATCTGAGGGTGGCTCAGCGAAAATTGCACGAGTAGTAATTTCTACCAGTTTGAACTTCTCGTGAAGGCGATTCCGTTCTAGCTTCACACGATGAAGTTAGGCTTGGGTTTGGTCCAGAGTAATGCCCAGTGGTGCTACCTCCTTCCCATGTTCTTTAATATGGGATTCGATTGGACCGAGACTACTGGATGAGGCCATCAAATATTTTTTCAATATTAATTAACCAAGATCACTGGTATTTATAGACAATAATCGCAACATTTAGTTTCCAACGGTCATATTGACTAATGGTCATATAACAGTAAAAACACAACGGTCTCATAGTAATTATACTCATGTTATCAAATGAAACAGTTTTGTTGAGTATAAAAATAAAATAACACAAAAATTTAGGAAATAAGATTTATTCAATATTTTGGGTCGTTACAATCTTCCCCCTTAAGAAATTGTGTCCTCTCAATTTTTAAAATTGGGCTAGGAAATTTCATTGAAAGCCCCACTTCGGAAAAAGAGTCAGTAACACTATTACTTTAAAAGAATGAAAGGGAAGTACAAAGGTCACCTGAGTTAACCCATACTAGGATTCCAGATAGGGAAACATGGATATGGAAGAGAAAACGAAGGGTCATGTTCTGATGGAGAGTGATAGAAAACATGATTAGAAGAAATTTAACCACATGAAAATTACAAACCATTGATGTGTGTAAACGGTATTTGATTTTATAGTAGGAAACGTAAACCAATATCGTTTATGTTTTACGCCCCTTTTCATAATTTTAGGAATTCATTTACTACATATAATAAAAACATAAGGAAATATACCTACCTTCAAGTAGAGTTTCATCCTTTAATAAGGTTCTTCCAAAAATAATCTTTTCTCCAAATGATGAGCATTCACAAATACTTGGCCTCATCAAAGCACAAGAATCATCTTCTAGAGAATAACGTAATTCATAAAATAATAACTATCTATCTTTAAACATTTATCCAAAAAATAGAAAGGGTAAGACAATGAAACTCTTAAAAAAGAAAGAACCTCATAGGAAGAGAAACTACTTTAAATCTTCAAAGTTCCACGATACTACCAAAAGTTCATCATAGACCATTCCATACATATCTTCCCTTAAAATTACTCAAAATAAACCAAACTATGATTGAAACCCAAATACAAGAAGGATTTGATAACATAGACGTCCAAGATAAACTTTATCATTCATCTCCAAACAACATCAACCAATGCTAACATCTTATAACAAAAGTAAATAACCTAAACATATTTTCCCCAAGATAGGTTAATAATTTCTATAAGTAACCTAAATTACTATAAGTTCACCATAAATTCATCAATTATTCAAAATATAAGTCTACAATTACTCCTCAAATAAAATACCATAGTAAAATATTTACCTTGATCATATAGGGTTCCCAAAATAGTGAACGTCTTCCAAAATAATAATCATATTTTAATCCCCTAATCCTCTTTTTTTCAAGAAGAACAGCTTCACAACATCAACATGTGGTACATAACAATAGATGTTTTCCTTAATGATATAAAACCATTTTAGTTATTGACTCAATGTTCTTAGAAAACATTAAAGATATTATCATAGGGCACAAACTAAAATACAACATGACATAGACAATTATTGCGAAGAAGTTACATGTACTTTAGTAATCATGATCCATCTTAGCATAGGAAATTCATTGTTCCCTTGTCTTTGAATATTTTTTATGCTCTTCATGCTTCACATCCCTTCCAAGAAAACATTTCCTTGGATAATGTCCAACTTCTCTACATTTACGACATTGAAAAGTATAAGGTACATTAGATGGAACCTTATCTCTATTCATCACATTATCCATTTTTTTAAGAAATTGGATACTTTATGCCCTATCACCCCACACTTAAAACATCTCCTAGTTCTTTTGTGACATTCTCCATGGTACCCCTTTCCACACTTTTTGCACAAAGGAAATTGGGTCTTCTTTCCCTTATCAACTTTATTAGATGAACATCCTGGAAACTTCGTCTTCTTCTTCCTTGATGAATTTGGGAATTCAACTAGGTACCAATTATTAATTGTGATTTTTGATAGCTGGTTTGGCATAATCACAATATGTTCAAATTTATCTCTCGTCATCTATATCATTTTAATATGAAAATCCTCACATTTCCTATCACATTTGTTGTTGGGACATGTTCTCTTATTTCCCGCCATTAACTAAGAAAAGAAAGTATAATTAGGGGGCTTAAATACTTATCTAATAATCATGAAAAGGAATGTTAAAGCATAGAATGATAAACTTTTAGAAGAAAAGTATACCCTAACTTATGATCCCCTAGGTTTCAATCTAGATTATCCATGATCATATATTCTTATGTGAATCTTTATTTTATTTTATCTTTGTCCCCTTAATAATGGTTCATACAAACTTATTAATTTACCAAAGAATAACCCCCAGGAGAGTAAAACCAAGAGTGCAGCAAGGCCCGTTGTCGTGCACCAGGTTACCCCTGGTCAAGCCCGAAACACCTTGTCAGAGTTTTCACTCCTAGGAACATCTATACCAGATCCACCTCTACAAGTTCGTATCCAGACATGGATTTATTTGTTTATAACACACTTACTCAATGCTCACCAAAATACCAGGAATATATCTTATATTTAAACATTTATATAGGGTTATTCTTAAAATTTTAATATCCAAATTTCCATAAATAACTAATCTATCCTTTGATACAAACTATGACATCCCTCCTTTTTAATACATAACTTTTCATTACATTTTACATATAGAGGATATTTAAAGTCTACTGTCTTGGAAATCAGAAACATAAAACATGAGAACAACATAAAACATTCTTTTTGAACACTTGAAAAGCTTTTTTATTGTTCAACCTAAGTTAATTACATAATCTCATAACCTAGGAGCATACATCAAAGGAAAGGGTGAGCAAAAGGCCTAGTAAGGGGAACAAGAGAAATATTTTACATGTGAACTTGAGATACATCGATAAAGTCATGATAAATAACATTAAGGCATCAGAAAGAGATCATGAGGAATATCATAATAAAAATAATGTGTTTTATAACTTGAAGATGTGGATACAACATTTAACATAGACAATAATTTTTGTTTCACCAATTTCCATCCAAAGGTGTCATTAAAAATTACCATGTTTATTCACCAAGGTGTTGTTAAAAATGGTCATCTCTAGAGATTAATTCTTTACCCAATGCATTACAGCGCTATCAGTGCGCAACCTTAATTTGACTTTATTATAATGTGAGCCATATATATCATCATAAAACATTTCATAAATAACTCATATAGCATAAATGAAATGGGTTTCATTTCATAATAATAACATTTTAAAAATTTCTTTAAAGACATGATCTAAATGTCACTTTAAACCCATTGAAAAGGAAAGTGGGTTTCATGTATGTAAATCCCAAAATTTAAAATAGTGAATCTTGATATATATATATATGTGTGTGTAACTACCCCTGTAGAATAAATATTTTCGAGTATTCACTTAATAAAATAAAAAAAATTTGAGAAAAAGAGAAAGACATTTTGAGACAAAAATTCTGCAGCATAATGGTTATGATATAGGGTTTTATAAAACATTGAAAAGAGAAGGGACATGGGTCACCCACTCAAAAACGATCCATAAAATAGTAGGGGGAGATAATATAAAGGATTTAAGAACATGGTAATGAAATTTGAAAGATATACCACATGAAATGAAGAGCTTGAAAGGAAGACAAAAATAATATTTCTCTTATGAAAATTCGGTAGCCTAACGTCGTTACTTAAAACTTCAAAAAATGAATTGATGAGATAGAATAGGGTCTCTCATCATATGTACATAAAAGGATAGTATGATAGATATAGAAGATCATTCCCCAACATAAGAAATGAAACATGAATGAAATGACATGAAAATAGAACTTGAAAAATGAGAAGGGTGGAAGAATCTCTTACAAACATTCGGCAGCCTAACGGCGCCACATAAACATTCATAAAATGAAATGATGAGCGTAAGAGGGGATCTCTCATCATATGATCCTAAAAAGGGCCAAATAGGAATATAAAATAACATCCTCGAACATAAGAACATGGGGCTTAAATGAAATGACATACAAAAGGGTACTTGAAATGAAAGACAGAGGTAGGATCCCTTAACTTGAGGAGTAACATCGAAATCTTGATTGTGAGGACCTTGGGATGATTAAGGGCATCTTGGGAGGATTCCTTGGGAGGTAAAGAGACTGGATCTTCGTTGATGAGGATTTTGGAATGGAAAGGATGAGAGAATGGCTTGGAATTTATAGGGGAAGTGAGGGGACAAGGCATTAATGGCCAAGGGACACCTCATACCATATCTTACTACTCACAAGTCAGCCAACCCTTAAAATATTTCATGATATCATCATGATGTAGTTATGATGTCAATAAACATACTGAAACCCAAAAACTGTTTTTTTACTATTCCCTGAAAATTCATGTTTTTCAGAAAACTCCCAAAAATTTACCTTAACATAATATCAATGCTCTTAATTAAAAAATAAACTCCATTTTATAAAAATAATTTCTTAAATATTTTTAATTTATTTTTAAATAAAAACACTATTCACCGAAAATTCATTTTTTTCAAAAAAAACCCCAAAAATTACCTTATCATAATATCGATGTTCTGAATTCAAATATAATGTCCATTTTAAAAAAATAATTTTCTAAATATTTTAAATTTAATTTTTAATTAAAAAACACTATTCACTTGAAAAAACTAATACATGACTAATAATTTCTGAAACAGTTATTTACCTATTTTATTGAATCACGTTACTTAATCATGGTGCCTATATAATATTAATACTTTCTTTAAGTGAGATTACTAATACATTTGGTCACATTACTAATCCTAAGCGTAAAATCACTATTTAGAAATTACTATTCATCAAAAATTAAGTTGAACTTTTTAAAATCCAAATTTCTTACTGAACACATTTGCAGAAGACCATTTTTTGAAAATCATTACAAATAATTAATTACTTAAGGTTTAAAAAAATATTTTAAAATTACCCTTTTTTTAAAATTCATCAAAAATATACATCCTACATTTATCCAGACATTTGAAAATTTAGAAACTTCACCATAAGAAGTGAACACAAATTTATTTATCTCAAATGATTACATAAAGTAGTTATAGTCTCATTACATATCCCCTTATAACCCAAGAATAGGACATAAGTGTCAGGTGTGCTAAGGTGAGAGAATCTGAGGGCGGCTCAACCAACATTGCATGAGTAGTAATTTCTATCAGTTTGAACATCTCACGAAGGTGATTCCGTTCTAGCTTCACACGATGAAGTTCGGCTTGGGTTTGGTCCAGAGAAAAGCCCAGTGGTGCTACCTCCTTCCCATGTTCTGTTAGATGGGCTTCGATTGGCCCGAGACTACTGGATGAGGCTATCAAATCTTCTTTCTATATTAATTAACCAATATCACTTGTATTTAGAGACAATAATCGCATCATTTAGTTTCTAATAGTCATATTGACCAATGGAAATATAACAGTCTAAACCCAACGGTTTCATTTTAATTATACTCATGTTATCAAATGAAATAGTTTTGTTGAGTATAAAAATAAAATAACACACAAAATTAGGAAATAAGATTTATTCAAAATTTTAGGTCATTACATTACTAGACTAAATTTTTTTTATTCCAAAAAATAGAGAAGAAATAATCTCATACCTTAGAAAGGTGATGATTCATAGATGAAGAGCAGTGTGGGTTTGGTTTGGAGAAACTATAATAAGGAGCTATAAAAACAGAAAAGGAGAGAGGATACAACAATGGATGGTGGTCACAATGAGTGGGGAAGGTGAGCAGGTAAGTAAAGCGTTGAAAAAATTGATTGGTAGCAATGGAAAACATGAAGATGAAATTGTAGGCCAAGGTGAATGTGTGTGGTGACAGTAGCACTGCAGTTCCACAAAATCATGAAGGAGTTAGAAAGACGACAATCTATTACTCTTTTTATATAAATGGGTAAGGTTTTTATAATCACATTAAAGAATGAACTAATAACGTGATATCTTTATCAGTTCTAAAAAAGTACTGATTATGATCTAATTTTAATAATTTATTTATATTATAATATATATTTATATATTGATATTATATTATATATATATATATACAATAGAAATAGTTCAGATCATGGTTTTGGTAACCCAACCCCATGACCCCAAAAATATATTGAAAAAAGTAAAGGAAACATAAACATGCAAGAACATTGGGTGAATACCCCCCAAAAAATCCCTAAATTCTCCCCAAACCCCAAGTCCCCAAGTGAATAATACATTACTCAACTTAAAAAGGGTAGCTCAGTGTACCTCAAAATCTCTACCCATCATGCGTGATTTTCTTGCCATCACATTTCTAGAAAGCCAATTAGATGGTGTGAACCCAAATATTCCCAAAATAAATTTGCATGCAGCCTTTCATATACCATCTATCAGTCATCCCAAAGTCAGAAATCCCACGTCTTGATGTTTCCATCCTTCCAACATCGTTGGTCTTCATCCTTTCTTTGAACCTCTGATGCCTACCACTATTAGTTTGTTAATGGCACAATAATGGTGTGTGGTAATGAAATTCACATAAAACAAAAAGAAAAATGAATACCACACAAGTTAACGGGGTTTGATTGATTTTCTTACAACCACGAGAGAAACGACGCCAATTTTTTTCATCTCTCTAGATCTTGTCGGAGGATTAACACATCCATAAATTAGATCAATTGAATTTTATTATTATAAAGAGGAATAAAACATCATTTTCCAATGGTTGTTGGGTAGATCATTAACCCCTAACAAACTCCATGTCGTTGGCCGCTCATTCATCTTGATTTCCCACCATGGAACACTGTTGCGTGGTGTAGTTTCCGACAAAAGAGAAGACCCTGCTATTGACAAAAAAGTCATCCATTCAATGAATTCTCCCTTGATTGGGAGTGGACAAGACAAATATCCCCCTCACGACCAATTTGGGGTAGAAAATAGAACTTCAGTCTCCTTGTAGGCATTGAAGAATTATTTGGAAAATCGAACATGCTTCTTCATGAAAGAAGCTGTGGAACTTCCACTTTCTTCAATCAATCATAGGCTGACTACGATCCCCATCAAATGATACAACCCTTGGAATTATTTCCCAACAATCACTGTCGCATCACCATATAATACATCCAACAATCCAACTATTATAAATATATATTACCCTTCCACATCGAGCTACATAATTATACAAAGTTCTGTCTCATCCTCGTAAGGAATTTCACATTAGCCAGTATTCAAAAGGCTCCATCGCGTGTCTTTAATTTCACAATCCCGACTCCTCAAACCTCACATGTTGACCCATCACAAAGTCTCCCTGAATCATGCCCCTGCTGAAAAGTATTAAAACGAACTTTGGTCGTACATATGTGCACAGAGCTAACTGAATCCAAAACCCATTGTATTCCTTTGGATTATGAGCCTGTTCGTTCATCCTTTATAAGAAACATCATTCCCGGTTCAGGTGCATTTATCTTTTGCAGTAATGAAAATGAACTTCTCCCTGTTTGACACTCCCATCTGAGTGCAAGCTCCCCATTGTCACACATACTTCATCATCTGCTGATAATTCTATGATATTTTCAACATTCTCTTTGTATTTATATTTCTGAACTATGTACTGTCTGCACTCTATATATTCACTTTTATATTGACATTTTTTCTCACACAAAAAACACATGATTCCTCATGGATCACATCCCCTCGATTTTATCTTCCATTCTTTAACTACTGGATTCCAATATCAACTCCTCCCACGTTGATCATATCACATCATTATTATTTTCTCATCAAAATACTCCATGAGACATCGGAGTTTCTATGATTTTGGAAGAAACTCCATCACTTCATCCAGATTCAATGTTTCCTTCCCCATGAGCAATGCATTTACAAGTCCATCAAATGAACTTGTTAGATATGACAAAATCCTAAATGCATTGTCTTTCTCAGGAATCATCACTCCGAGCCCCAATAATTGTGTAAGGATCATGCTGAATTCAATGGTGAGATCCAACAAAATTATTCCTTCATCCATGCGCAACTAGTACAATTTAGTTTTGAGGAATAATGTTTTGGTAAGAAACATCACCATATATCACTGCTCCGTCTTCTTCCAGATCTCCATCAGTGAGGTGTCATCCAACACTGACTATTTTACGTCGTTTTCCGGACACAGTCAAATTGTATTGACGACCCGTATCTCGATCTCGTATAAATCATCATCACTGGTTCTCTCGAACTCTTCTCTGATTACTGGTTGAATCATGCCATGCTACACAAGAATACCGTTCATCATGTTTCTCCAAAATCCCAAATTATTCTGACAATCGAACTTCTTGATATCAAATTTTGGCAGTGCACCTCCACCAGCCATCGTTGATGTCGCAAAACATGATTACCACCGTTGATGTTTCATCCTTCTGAAACCACTTTATGCGGTGTAAATTTGGAATAACAAACTAAACAAATGCATACAAGACTATGGAAATACACTACCACAAAACTGGGCAAGGCCAGCGCCAACCCTTTGTCAACGCTAATGAAAAAGTGCTGATAAAGGAGGGGGCTTTATCAGTGCTAAAAAAATCACTGATAAAAGTACCCCTTTATCAGTGCTTTTTTTGGCACATATAAAGGGACCCCCTTTATCAGCGCTTTTTTAGTAGCACTGATAAAGAGGGAGGCTTTTATCAGCGCTTTTTTTTAAAGCGCTCATAAAGGGTCGACTTAAAAAAAATTAAAAATATATTAATATATAAATATAATTATATAGTTATATTGATATAAATATAATATATAATTTTTGAATATATTTTAGATAAGTATAAATATACATTTACACTTAATATACTTAATATATAAGATATAAGATATTTAGTAAAAATGGATTCTTAAAAAATTAGAAAAATATATTTAATTAAGAATTTGCTAATTATTATAGAGTAATAGTCATTTAATAACAATTTGAAGACTAAAAAAATAAAAAAAATAAAAATAATAATCCAAAAAATATGTTGAAAACACAACTCAAACTTCAAATGGCCATAACTTTTTATCCGTGTGTCCGTTTGAGCTTTACCACATATCAAATTGATGTCTATGACGAGTTCTACGTCTTTGTGACCGGGGGCAACCCCGGTCAAGTGTTTCGAGGCCAAAAGAGGCATAGAAGGCCTCTAAAATTGAGTTTTTAGTCAGGGTACACATATTTTTTAACATTTTGTGGGTTTTCAACCTTGTTTGAGGGGGTATTATTGTATTTTTTGGTGGGGACTGAATTTATTCCAAGGTATTACATTCATATTTATATTATATCTTTGAAATATTATCATTTTTTTATAATTCTCTACTATTTATAATCAAATATATAACTATATATACGAATTTTTTATATATTCACACCTAAAAATTAAATTTTTTAAATAAATAATTAAACATATTTTCATATAAAATATATTAGCTTTATCTAAATAACAACTAATATCCATTTTATTTAAAATATCAATATATGAATATTTATATAACTACTATATATTAATATAACTATATATAAATATTAATATAACTATATATATATATTAATATAACTATATATATATTATTATAATTATATATATTAATATAAATATAGATTACTATACGAATAAATATAATTAAATATATATATATAAATAAATAGATATATCATGAATAAGAGAACAAATCAATATAGGGTAGTTGTAAAGGTTTTAGGTGCGCTGGTGGGAGGTCTCGAGATCAAATCCGGGTGGAGGCACGGGCGCGCGCGCAAGGGTTATTTAAAGGGCTAGCACTAATAAAGTGTGTAGGCAGTGCGGGCGGGCGCTAGAGGTGCGGGTAAATCGATGATAAATGGGGGGTCAAGCACTGTAAAAAGCCCCCCCCCCTCAAGATTGGAAGTATTTTTTTTCAGCACTAAAAAAAACGCTGATAAAAGAGGTCTTTATCAGCGCTTTTTGGAGCGCTCATAAAGGGGACCCCCCTTTATCTTCACCAGCATTAAGAGCGGTTTTTCTAGCACTGTTAATGACCATTTTTATTGCTGATAAAATCCATATTTTTAATAGTGAATATTGTTAATTGTCTCCTGAGCCGTCAAAATCGGGCACCAATTGATCAATATAACCCCAAAATAGTGTCAACGGTTGATATTGTACGATGATCTGTCGATAATTTGGTGCTAATGTGGCACATTGGGGTAGCTGCCGAAATCTCAGACGAATTTTTTCCAACGGCGTGAACAATATTGTCTTCTCCAGCATAGGGTTGCTTTTCACCCTTGGTTTTACTATCTCCACAGATCTCATTTCAACTTCGTTTTCAACGCCACTTGCACTGTGGGAATCGTCTTGCCTTCATCTTCACAGATTTGTCCTAGGAAAAAGTTTTTGACCTCAGTCAATTTTTCAGTCACACGAAAACTTGTTGTCACCCTTTAGTTTCGAACACCCTACCTCCAGCTCACTCTGGTACCACTTGTAAAGGCACAATAGAGGTTTGTGGCAATGAAAATCCAAAAAAATACAAAAACAAAATTGAAGAACACACAATATAACATGGTTTAGTAGCTTTTCCTACATCCATCAGAGAAAGATCACCATTTTTGTTTATCTCTTTGGTTAGAGTCGGATGATTACCAAACACACAGATCACACCCTATGGATGTTCCTATTATAAAGAGGAATCAAACATCATTTTTCAACAGTTGTTCGGTAGATCATCTACCCATGATAAACTCTATGACACAAGATACTCATCCACCTTGATTGCCCACCAAGGAAGACTGCGCAGTTGGGTAGTTGAGGGAAAAGTAGAAAACCCAGACGTCGAAAAAAAAACTCATCCTTCCGCTGAATTCCAATTTTATTGGTAGAGCCCCCACAAGTTTTTCCTCCTCCTGTCATCACGACGATGAAAACTATTTTCCCCGCATCACTAGTTGACACTTCATTACCGGTATCCAAACCATGCCCCGTATTCCAACTGTTACAATTCCCTTACACCATCACCGACTCCCTGTAATATTAGGAAGAACTCCTCGACACCTTGTGATATGACGTCGAACTCAGCGATCCTCAATCTTCAGAATTTCTCCCGGGGTAGAAACCAAGGCCGACTCCTATATCCAACAATAACATTCCTTCCCGCATCACTGACCAAGTATATAAGTAGCCACAAGGCCGCTGCCACTGGGATCCCAGATCCCCACTAACAAGACTGAACCTCTCACCTTCATTCATCGAACTGTCTCACATTTTGGCTGCCAACAATGCCCACGTGTTCAGATCTCCACATACAGAGCACCACCGCTACATTCAATAGCCTACAGGATCGTCGATTGAATAACCCTATGGTGTTTTGTGTGCCATAAATTATCACCTTTGTCAAGACTACCTCACAAGGAAGAGTCCTCCCCCGTCGTTGTCTTGGAAAAACCACCATTCAGCACCACCAATTTCCCATCGCCATATGTTTATCCTCTTTATCCTCAAGCATATCACCAGCTACCTATTGTGAATCATTCCGATCATGCCAACCGGCATAAGCTGCAAATAACTTATAATGACCAAATATATGCTGTTCAAACCCATTGTTGTGAGAGCAACCTCCTTGCTTAAGAGAGAGAAACCTTCAAATTTTGATATAGGTCTCGGTACATATATATATATATTTATAATTATAAATATGAATAATTTTTTTAATTAAATATATAATAAGTAAATTTATGAATATTTGTACATATTAATATAAGTATATATAATTATAAATGTATAAACACAATAAGTATATTTATTCTAATTTTATAATATCAATATTTATTTATTTATTTATAGTAATTAGTATAAATAAATATAAATATTTCAATAATTATATAATATAATAAATAAATTTATTATGTTTATAAAATTAAAAATATATATATATTTATAATTTCATAAATATAAAAAAAATATTTATTATAATTTTATAATTTTTTATGTAATGACTTATTTATTTATACATATAAGTATCAATAAATATATAAATAAATATTTTTAATTATCAAATAATAATTAATATATTTTGTATATTTACAATTTTACAAATATATATGTTATATTTACTTAGTTTAATTTTATGATTATATATATATACATATATATTTATAAATATAAATATTATTATATATTAAAAAGTATTTGTATATATTTATAAAAATATTCATATAATTATATATATTTATAAAATTAAAAATATAATAAATATATTTATCATAATTTTATAATTATATATATATGTATATTTTTTTTTTATTTTTTTATAAATAAAATTATAAATAAACATATTTATAAAAATTTGTATATAATTATATATATATTTATATGTATATATTTATTAATATATATATATATAAATAAAATATAATAAATTTATTTAGTATAATTTTATTTTTGTTTAAATACACACACACAGATATATATTTATAGAAAAATATATTTATAAATAAAAATATTTATAAATAATAGTATATAATTATTAATAAATATATCTATTTATTGATATATAAATAAACATATATATTTATAAACTAATAATTAAAGTATTTTATTATAATTTAACAATTATTTCTATATATAGTTTATAGTATACTGATAAATAACTATATTTAAAAAGAATTTATATACAACTAAAAATTTATAATTAAAAATTATAAAAATGTATTCACTATTTAAATATAAATTTTGTAATTTAATAAGTATTTATGATAACATAACATGATAATAGGTATAACATGAATCAATCATTCCTAATAAGGTACATATTGAAAAAAAGGAGCCGTAATGGCCCCCTCTCTCCAAAGATGCCTATCCTGAGCTTGCAATGAAGGAAAAAAAGATAAAAAACCCCAAGTGCCACCTCTAATATGCCCTAGGGTGGCAATTAGCACCAAGGCATACTAATGCTCCAGTGATAAAACAAAAGAACCAACAAAACCTTACATGGAATACTAACCATCCCTCCCCACCAAAGAAAACTCACTAAACAAAGCAAGTCATGTAAAGTAATATAGTATGTATATCGATTATAGGGTACCCACACCACTTTCCTGCTGATTATCCTCTTTCACGCCCTTAGGGAAAACATCATGGTGTTCCCACCTATTCAAAAAGTACCACATAGCAAACCCACCCGCACAGACATGGGCCTCACAGCTAGTCTCGTCACCAGATAATGAAAGCCCTTCATGTCCTGCCCGCGCACACCTAAACCTCACAACAACATCCCTCCCACAAACACATGGTCCACACAACCACAACATATCCCGACCACATACACATGGGCCACATATTATATCACATCCTGAAAACACTTGCGAAGTTCAGGACATCTCATCCGAAAGATACCTGCGTAATCACAACTCGCCAGCACACACATAGGCCTCACAAACCGCAACATGCCTGAAGAATCATGGGCTATCAATGGCTGAAAGAGGGAGTAGGGAAGACAGGGTGGCCAGCCATTCATCATCCCATCGAGATGTTTGGGAAAGACACCCTCCCCCATGAAAATGGGGGTGTTCGACACATGGTTCTCAACTTGGGTGGGGTGCATAAAAAATCACAAGAACATATAGTGTATGTATATATATAGTACGAAGAACTCAAACCCAACCTATGAGATTCACAACAACTGCAACCTCTATTAGTATCAAAAACAGTCACTTCGGATGTTGATAAAATTAAAGCAGCTTCACAAATCCTTTTCTCTCCTCATCCTTTCATCTCAAAATTTAGTTTTAACCATAGTTAATTGTGAAACCCATCAATTAAGTATTCATTAACAAACTCTTCCACATTTACGAAACCGACTAATTACATTTCTACATTATTAAGTATTTATTCACCCGATCACTACCCAGGAAACATAGTGACACAAACCACTAAAAGAATCCTTAAAAAGTCACACAAAGAAAGGGGAATGATGGTAAATCAATCCCCATTACATTTACTCTCTGTTTAACACCTATTCATGGAATAAAATACATTGATCTTGAGACACATGGTGAAGCATTTTTCATGATACTCATGGATAAATAGTGGATGAATTACCCATACCAACAACTTCCATAACCATTTTTCAAATTCATTCCACCCAATTCATCCTTTAAATAGAGTAAACCACCCCACTCACATCCACACCAACAAAACATATAATCACAACTACAACACTCCCATCACAACCACTCTCGGCAGCCCTTCTATATAACCATACCACACCCACAACTATTCTCCTAACCGTAGCACCATACAAACCTCAAAAGGCATAAATTAAATTTTTAGTATGGAATTCCTTATTTAATTCAACTTAATATTTTTGGGGTTATCACAAAACAAGTTTGATCAAGGGGCCTCCATTTATTTTACCGAATATATGTGCTTAATTAATATAATAGAAATTGTTTGAAAGAAGACCAAACAACATGAATTCAAGAATCATTACTCATTGTTCAAACAATGACCCCCCAATGTCCATAGTTTTCCATAAGCATATATCCCATACAATTCAAAACATTAATCCAAATACTAATAAAATAGTAAAATCATTCGTCACTTCCCCATCCCCCTATGTTGTTCTTAACTGATTCAACGATCATTATTAATTTGGTATTATACTATCTTTACAATAGAGACATTCACACAACCATTTTTTCTGATACACAAATAAAAGAGAGACTAAATACCCCTACATCGAAGAAAATATGATCAAAAAATCTTTATTGTGCCAAAATCGGGGAGTGCATACAGTTGGAAAAGGCTCCATGGAAAATGTGATCCAAAATCAAAAGAACAACGCAAAAATAATTAGTGTAGAAGGGTTCAGGGAAACTTTTTAATAGAAAGGGAAATTTATAAGGAATAGAAGGTCCCATCTTTAGAAATTCTAGATAACAAATCAATGTGATAAACCATTTTTAAAATCTATTAATGGTGTATCTTGACCAAGACCACACGGTTTGGAATTCAATGGGAAATTATTGTTTTATATGATATATATTATTCTAAATGACTCCATAAACTGATAAATAAGGTTTAAAACTCATTTTACTACACATTAAACATTAAATATGAAAAATGTAGGAAACTTGAAAATTAGAAAAATAGAAAACTATTGGAATTGATTCACTCATAGGTGAGACATTGATGTGTGTCACCGATGTGAGTAACATGTGTGAGTCACCGGTGGGAGTCACTAGTTGGTGTCACCATTTTGAGTCATCGGTGCGACTCACCGTTCATTGAGCTACCGGTTTGAGTCGCTGTTATGACTCACCAGTTCTGAAACACTGTTAGATGAGCTACTATTGGGTGGGTTACCGTCACGATTCACCATCATGAGTCACCATCATGATTCAGTGATGTGAGATACTGGTGCGAGTCACTGATGTGGGAAACGAGTTTAAGTCACTAGTGCGAGTCACCGTTATGAATCACCATGTTGACTAACCACTGTGAGCTACCGTTGTGACTCACCGTTGTGACTCACTATTCTAAGTCACCATTGGAAAATTGAAAATTTGGAAAAATCATAAAACAAGTCACCATGACCTCCTAGAACAATTCAGAATCTATATTTTCGTAATGTAAAATACAGGGGAGGTCTGAGCGATTACATTAGACACTTCACAAAATATTATAGTGCTCAAGAATCTAAAACCAATCCTATAAGAAATAGGGTTCCTAACAACAACCTCGCGAGATACCACTTAAGGATCTCAATACACTTGAAACACCTCAACCGACTATGAAAATCACTGCTCAATGATAAACCACCCCCATATTAATTGAAAACTAGATTGGAAACCTTCTCATCCAAGGAATCATCCTCTAACCCAAATGTCCACAAGGTACTCCACGTAAGCACACTAACCACAATGTCTAAGCACATGAACCTGAGAATTACATCCTTCATGTCAAGATAACATATGTTATGGGTGGTACTCACTCACCCGCTCATGTTTAATAACATCATAATTAATATGTATTTATTAAGAATCAGGTCATACATTCTTCATGTGTCCTGAATTCACCAAAAATTATGGAACAAGGAAACCACTCATCCCATAATTAATAATGTTCAATCATTACATTAGAAGGAAAAATAGAATATGTAAAAATAAAAAAACTCTTGGTATTGGGAACACATATACACTTCCCATTCCAAAGTACATACCTAAAGGATACCATGCCTCTACAAAACAAGAACCAAAATAATGGTCCTCCCACATAACACATTCTCTAGATGATCTAGGATCTCTATCATTCATTCCACATACGTCACATTATCTTCGATATCCAACACTTCCCTATTAATGAAATGAATGTCATCGTAAAGATTCCAAATGATTTGAGAGATGTGAAAGAGTTCATGGATCCCTAAAACTATGGTGGTAGCATACACTGGTATGAAACCTCACCAACTCACCCCAACAACTCGATGGGTCCAACAACCCAGGGAGAAAGCTTGCTCCCTCTTCCAATATTATTCTGCCCACATCAAGGGGACACCTTCAGAAACACATGGTACCCAACCTAAAACTACAAGGACATCCTCATATGATTGAAATATGACTTCTTCAAGTCTTTCACCACTTTCATCCTTTTGCGTACAAGCTGAAACTTCATTTTAATTCATTTTCCAACCTCAGTTCCAAGAACACCTATCACCCTAGCCTCTGTCTAGCACAATAGAGAACAACATGGGATTCAATAAATAGAATCAAATAGAGCCATGCTAATGGAAGAGGGATATCTATTATTTGAAGAAAAATCTACGAATGGAAATTGTCATAACCAATATCTACCGATGTACAAGATGCATGCTCGCAACACATCGTCCAGTGTCTGGACTGTCCATTCTATCTGCCCATCTATCTGAGGATTGAAGGATGTTTTGTGGCATAATTATTTTACAAAACCAAGCTACAGTCCTCTCAAGACTTAGAAGAAAAAATGTGTATCATGATCCGAGAAAATGGATATTGGAGATTTGTGAAAACTCCCCATGCCATCCACATACCTATATTCAAAGTCATACGTTGTGCCAGACTCCTTAATCACTAAGAAATGATCCGATTTCGTCAGTCGATCCATTACTACCTTGATGAAATCATATCTTCCTTAAGCCATGGGTTCCCTAGTGATGAAATCCACCAAGATATCATCCCACTTCTTTTTGGGGATATACAAGGGATGCAATGAAACCACAACGAACAAGTCTCTCTACCTTCACCAGCTAGAACACTATGTATTTTCCAAAAAAATCACCAATACACATTTCATCCTGGGCCACCAAAAGTGCATATTTTATCCATGGTACATCTTTTAAACACTTGGGTGTTCAACTAAATGTGATCTATGAAACACACAAAGGAATTCCTTGCACGACAGTTCTAGAACAAATAACCTTCAATAGAACAACATTCAACTCTTACCATCCTCCGAACATCACTCCAGAAAAGCACCATGGATGACATAATCATGTCACACCTCTACCTTCGTGTATCCCCACTTCGACTCCTCCACCAACAACATCAAATTATACAACCCCGATATTTAAAAAATAGACTCTTCTACCTTCCATTGTTGCATATGAGTGCAAGGATACTAACTCCTCCCTCGCTTTACAAGCATCCAAAGATTCCCAAATCATCTTCTTATGTGACTTACGACATAAATAATCATCCACAACATTCACCATTTTTGAGGTGTAGGAGATCTCAAATTCATATTTCTTTTGAAAATCCATCATCTTTTTCTATCTCATGTTCTGATATTACTGTGAAAAGATATACCTTTAACTCTATTGACCTTTGAATACCAAAAAAAATCATGAATGAGGTAACTCCAATACAACATCAACAAAAACAAAACTGCTTCCAACTCTATTTTTTGTGTGGCATAATTATGTTGGGGGAATATAAAATCCTAGAACCATAAGAGATCTTTGCTCACTGTTGTATCAAGACACGTCCCAATTTCATACGGGAAGCATAAGAATCACTAGAAACATTACCCATTCATTAGGAAGCTATAGCACAACAGAAATAGCCAACTTCTCCTTTAGATAACCAATCACTAAATGGCATTAATAAATCCACAAAAAAGCTTGATCCTTCTAGGTCAAGGTTGTCTTCAGATCTACAACTTGTATGAAATTTGGTACAAAAACTCTAGTAATAGCCCGAATGACCAAGAAAACAACAAACATATCTCACGTTCATGGGTGATTTCAAAGAAAAAAAATACATCCACATTAAATAGGTCCACTGCTACACCGAATTGGTACACCATATTCCTAGGGAAATGCACTTATCATGTACAGAACTTGCACTTGGACAACATTTTGAAGAGTTGGCGGCGTCTAAGAACATACAAGATTGTCCTGAGATGCTCGATATTCCACTTATTTATCTTTTAGTAGATGATGATGTCTACGATAAATATGATGATGAATCGGTCGAGAATCTCATGAAATATGGAGTTCATAATCCCTATGAACAAGAATGGTGAATTTATAACACCTAATGGAAAGAAAAAATACTTGAAGATCCGATACCTACATCTGAAAGAAGTCATTAAAATATCAGCTTCCTTCAATTTCAACCAGTGATATGCAGACTATAGATTAATATTAGAAGACCAAATCACCCTCTCAGTAGGTCTAAAAGATCATTTATCCTTGAAAGAGGGTAACCGTTCCTGACCATCACCTAATTTAGCCTCCTGTAGTCTATGCACAACCTCATACCACCATCCTCCATTTTGGAGAACAACAGTGAAGAACCCCATGAAGACACATAGGGATGGATAAATACCTTCTTCATAAAATCGTCTATCTAGATCATCAACTCCTGTAACTCCTAAGTTACCATCCGATAAGGATCCATTTTAATCATAGAAGCTCCTAGCAACAAATCTATCCCAAACTGAATGACACATAGAGGGGGTAGATTCACAACCTCATCCGGAAAAGCATCCATGAAATCCCTAAAAACCCTAGAGAATGTAGTGTCTACTATATCCACTGACAGCTCATCCAAAAAGGAAGGAAGAGGCTCCACACACTGATTTCCCACCTAACAGCTCTACTCACTAAAGAAATCTACACGCTGACCATGAATATCTAAGAACATGAAACTTATTTGGAAGCGGTCAATAAAATAATGCATGTAATACAACCAGTTGATGTTGAGAATGGATTTGTATTGTTAAATCTATAGTAAAAAAGAGATCTCCATAGGACCGATGTGGTCCTATCATCAGCCTTCGTCGCCATCACACATCAAACAAGTTGGTCTTACCTTTGACTGGAATACTCAACACATGGATAATGGGAATACTATATATGTCTAGTCCTAGGGAACATGATATAATGGTCACAACAAAGGGGTTGTAATTTCTCCAATCAATCGAATCACAAGAAAGGGTACTAAACATGATGATTTCACCTCAAAAGATTATAGTTCTAGCTAGAATTGATTCCATATTTACATGAAATTTTCCATGACCAGCTCATCTTCCCCTCTTCTGATAAGTGGCTCCATGACCATGATCGGTTCGAGGTCCCTAATGAATATCCTGAGGTATGCCTCTATCTTCTTTATCTCCACTTAGTAGACCATGAGCTTGATGCCTCACATGCTTAAATGGACTAGTTGGAAACTGATGATGAGGGTGGCACATAACCCGCCCTCTCCACCAAACTGAGCTCGAACAACCATGTTGTACTAGTTATGAGGATGACTGTGAACCCCATTAAGTTAACACATTGCTTCAAAGACCACTGGAATGGAATGCCGACTAGAAGGTACAAATAGAAATTCTTGAGGTGGACTCCCCATCAGTCGAAACCTCAAAGGACATGGATAATGAGACTTACTATTGGTAACTATAACTCTCAATGAACCTTGTTGGTTTCCCTCTCATGTTAGACCTCCTTACGAGTGCATCCCGTCAATCACTTCTGCCTTCTTTTTGGAACTCTAAGTACTTTAGAAACATAAAGGGAGTAAATTTATTATGGGAAGAAGGATGAAGTTCCTCGTATAGGAATCTCACATGAGAATCCTCATCCAAAAATAGTTATATGGAAAAAATGTATGAGTTCTATGAACATAATCCACAACTCTTATAATTACATACTCACATTCTGGAGGGAGAGTAACTAGTGCCTTTTCTTATCCATTAAGGTTGATTAAAAGGAATTATATAGAGAACTTCTCAAAATCAACCCACAAAATGTTATTATCCTTCCTCTCACATAGGCACATCATCCACAACTAACAAGAATCCCCCCTCACCTAGATTATTTCCAAAGGAAAGCTGCACTCTGTCGGATCCCGGATCAAACTGAAGGTGATCTCAAGATCCTTGAACCAGCTCTTCATCTCTATATCTGAAACACTTCCCACATACATTACCAATGCATGTCACTAGAAATAACGTAATGTTATATACTACTGGTTATCCTCTTTCATTGGATTAACCATCCACCAGTCGACCATATCGACCTGTTGATCCCCAACTACCCAATCCACATGTGGGCTATGACCGAGTTCCATAGATGATGAAACAAAATAAGGAATTACAAAGTCTATGTAGTATATAATTTTATTTAATATTAATTTAAATTAAGTTAACTAATTTCCTTATTAAAATTGCCCAAAACAACCCAATTCAAATATGAACACATGTCATTAAAATGCATGTACCATCCCAAGGGTCTCTCCCCTATAAACTGTGTAGCCTCACATGGTCACTAGGTTGGCATAGAGTCCTTGCATCGGATCCCGGGGTCCCTAAAATCCCATTTCCATGTAGGTATTCACTGACCTATGTCACACACTATGATCATCTGACACTATTTCCCTACCAAACCCATGAAATACTCACTCTACCTAACTCAAAACTCCATCCTATCTATCAGCCAGCGCCTTTAATACAATTTTTTTGACCCCCTCCTTCAAAGATTCCCCTCTGGAGTTATCAATGAAGGAAGTAAGACAATGATCCCTAATTCCTCCCTTCAGTTGGCCCTAGGTTGGATACTAGCACCAAGGGTGTAAATATCTTACTATATGGGAGGCATTGCCCTTTATAAGAAGAGAAGATCATGAGATAAATGTATCAACCTCAAAAAAACTCCAAGACATATATATATAAGGAATCTAAAATCAATCCCACATGCATGATTAAATATAAATCTATTACAAATGAAATTAAACTCCATGGTAAGTACTAAAAGTAATTATAATCTGCGACACAAGAACTATTCCAACATCCGAGCTAGTAAAGTCAATCATTTTCCATGTAATCCTCAAGAAACCCTAAAAATAGTATTATATACATAGGGTGAGTAGACAGTTATACTCAGTAAGAAAAACCATGTTCTCTAGTGAACAACTGAGAGATGCATACTAATACTCTTGTGAGAAAACAACAAAACCAACAACACCTACCAAGGAATACTAACCATCTCACCTCAACAAGGCATGCTCACAAAATAACACAAGTAAAGTATAGTAAATTACTATGAACATCAATGATAGGGTACCCCCACAATACTTTACTGTTGATTATATTCTCTCTCATTTTAATGATAAATGTCCCTATACTCCCACATCTTCTGAAAGTACCATGTCACAACCCACCTGCATACACCCGGGCCTCACAACTAGTCCCATAACCTAGGAAAATGAATCCCATTACATCCCACCCACACACACCTGACCCTCACAACCAATTACCAACCACATACTCCCTGGACACAAAACCACATCATATCCCACCCACAGACATCGAGGCCATATACCACGTCACATCATAAAAACACCTAGGAAGTAAAACACATCTCATCCTGAAGACACATTAGAAAACAAAACTCTACCACACACACATGGTCCTCAAAAAACACAACCTACCTAATGAATCTTGGGATACCAATGGCTGGAAGAGGGATCAAGGAAGGGTGGGTATCTAGCTATCCATCCTCCCACCGAAATGTTAGGGAAAGAAACCCTCCCCATTACAGTGGGGGTGTTTGGAACATGGTGCTCAACTAGGGTGGGTGAACACAGAAATCACATGAATATATAGTGTATGTGTGTATATAGTAGCAAGCACTCAATCCCACCCTATGACATTAATAAAAACTACTACATCTATAAGTATCAGCAATGGTTACATCGGATGATAGTAAAATTAAAACGGCCTCACACAACCCTTTCGATCATCACCTGTTCATCTCATTATTAAAATTTAACCATAATTAACCACAAATCCCATAATTTAACTATAAATTGAAAAAATCTTTCACAAATTTCAAACCAACTAATTCTTTCCCAACATTATTAAGTATTTATTTACCCTATCACTACTCAGGCAACTAAGTAACACATATGACAACAAGCAGCAAAAAGAAGCCACACAAAGGAAGGAGAACCATTATAAATTAATACACCATAAATTTACTCTCAATTTAACAACCATTCAGGGAATGACATCAAATGATCCTGAGACACATGGTGAAGCTTTATGTTTTCTACTCATGGAGAAACCCTAGGTGAATTACCCTTACCAAACACTTCGATTATCATTATTCAAATACATTCTCCCCAATCCTTCCTCTCAACAAATAAAACCCCCAACTCACAAAAATAGCTAGCAAAGCATCTCATCACAACTAAAACAACCCCATTACAAACATTATTAAAATCCATGCGGCATAACAACCCCACAACCACAACTGTGCTCTCAAATGTAACACCATAAAAATCTCACAAGGCACGAATTAAAAAAAATTAATAAGGCATCCCTTATTTAATTAAACTCATTAATTTAGGGGTTAAAACAGAAAAAGATCAATCTTGGGGAATCCATTTATTTAACTGAATATATGTGGTTTATCAATTTCATAACAACTTTTTGATAGAAAACCAAACATCATGAATTCCAGAATCATTACTCGGTGTACAAACAAAGGACCCCCAATTGAAATTATTTTTAATATGATTATATCTCATACAATTGACAACATCGATCAAAGTATCAAGAAAATTGTACGATAATTAATCACATTCCAAGCCCCACATGTTGATAAAAATAGATTCTATTTACATTATTAATTTTGTATTCATCTATCTTCACAACAGAGACATTCACACACCTACCCCACAAGATTCAAAAATAAAAGAGAGACAAAGTGACCCCAACTTCAAATGACAGATGATTGATACTTCATTGTTGTTCCAAAGCAGGGGGTGTAGATGTAGCAAAAAATGCCTCCAGGAGAAAAGAGATCTATAATCTATAGAAAAAAACCAATCCTTAGGGAATATGGGTTTGGGGTGCCTTATTAAGATAAAGGGAAACACACAAGGAATATAATGACCATATTTAGAAATCCAAGATCATTAATCAATGTGAGAAATAGTTTTTAAAATCCATTAAAAGATGATCATGACCAAGACCATGCGATTTGGATGTCAAGGGAAACATCAAAGTTTTAGATGATATATATAGTTATAAATGGATCCATAACACATTAAATAAATTTTTAATATTTTTTATATCCAATAAAATTATAAATGGGTGAAACTATTGGAAATTATAAATAACTGGAAAAACAAAAAACAATTAAAAATGACTTACCGTTAGGTGAGTCCTCGGTGTGAGCCACCAGTGTGAGTAATTGGTGAGAGTCATCATTCGATGAGCTACCAGTATGAGTCAATGGTGAGAGTCACCATTCTATATCACTGGTCCTGAATCGCCATTGGACAAACCCACCATTGTGTGAGTTATTGTCAACTTCACCAGTGTGAGTCATCAGTGTCAGTCATTGATGCAAGTCATCAGTGAGAGTCATAGGTGAGAGTCACCTATCTGAGTCACCATTCTGACTCACTAGTCCTGACTCACCATTCAAGCTCAACCCTACAAGCTACCGTTGTTACTCACTATTGCGACTCACTGTTTCGAGTCACCATTGGAAAACTAGAATTTTTTAAAACTCATCAAATGAGTAACCAAGACCTCCCAAATCACTTCAAACACAATATTATCATAAAGTAATAAACTGAGGAGGTCTAGTAAATTACACGAGTCATCACATATATATGGATAGAATTATTAATATGTGGTTAAATGTACAAATAAACATTTATGAGTCATGAATACGTAACATACACAAGTGTCATCAAAATATATAATCCTAATATTTGTAGCATAGAATCCCATAATAATGTCCATAAATAAACTTATAACCATATAACTTCAATTATACACACTCACACATTAGATTTGGAACATATATAATGCCATTAATATCCATGAATACTGTCATTATTTCTTTATATATGTATTTATATGAACCAAATTCATTGAGAACATATATATTTTTATGTATATTTATTTATATACTTATAATAACAATAAAATATATTTCCAAAGTCTTTATGTAAAATTATTAATATATAATTATAGAGATAATAAGAATATTTTATATTTTAGAAAAATATATTTTAATTTTATAATTATTTAAATATATATATATATAATATTATATATAATTTTTTAAAACATTATTTGTTTATTTTAATTATTTAAAAAATTAAATTAGTTATTAGCATGAATTTTTTACTAATTATATGTGAATAAAAATTATTTGTGTAATAAATATAATGAATAAATAAATATTAAAAATATTTATAATTAAAAACTTTTATCCGCGCTAAGAATAGCTACCAAAATTATATCATTTATCAGTGTTAAAAAGAATTGATAATGGGTACACCTTTAGAGGTGCATTTTTGACTCTAAGTGTTACCTTTATAATCACTTTTATCTAGCGATGATAAAGGAGAGACATTTATATGCACTTTCTACTTAGCACTGATAAACATCGGTGCATCCCTTGCCTGAATCTGTGCTAGTGAGAGTTCACTCATTTTTCAATGGTCATGTATGTCTAGTTTTTAGTGTCCAAATCAAGTAGATACCCATGCTGATTCCTTTATGAGTTTTATTCCTTCAATTTCAAAAAAAAATTATCTCCTGATAATTTAAAGTTAAAATATATTCATTGATTGATGTTAAATTTTTTATACCAAATTATTTATTTCTTCTAATTTCATTCTAATATTGTTGCATCACAAATTTCAGGGTGTTGATCTCTTAATATACTTTTTTCATTAGCACCAATTTGGATTCTGAATTTGATCGTATTTATTTGAATTTATCGATCATTGATCATGTACAATGAGAACAACGGGTGTAAACTATTCCAATGTACTCAGTGATCATCTAGCACATTGATCAACTCATACTAAAAGGAGAGTAACATCAAAATATTTGATAGTAAAAAACAATTTATGAACTAAATGAGATGCATTTACTGTGATCATAGTATGTGTGTTGAGGGAGTTATTTGTGCTCAAATCATTTTAAATGACGATGAGGGGATGATGCATGAGGATCTCTAGAATATTCACTAATTTTACTTTATGTGGAATTATATATCTTTTTTAAACTCATCTACCATTGTTTTCACACATGGGTTCATTTCTACATAATTTTATACTGTTTTCATTTACTTTTTGATAATTTTGTACAAAGAAATTTGGGTAATTTCTTTTACATCAATAGAAATCCCTTAAAAATTATTAATTTAACAAATAAAAGAATAATATTAATTATAAATAAACTCTAATATAATTGTAAATTTTGGATAAAACGCAGGGTACTGCAATACTAATATATTTAAGATTAAAACTAATGGAGGAAAAAATTACAAAAAAAAACAAAACATTAAGTCACTTTCACAAAAATGTAAATAAGAGTGGCATATAAATAAAATATCAAATTAAGGACATTAAAACATAATTATTATTCATCCATTAAAATGTGTGTGATTATTAGTTAAATGATAATGTCTCGATGTCCTTTAACCATTATGCCACATTCTATAAGAATAAAGAGATTAATTTTTCTAAAGCATGAAAACCTATAATTGATCAATGTGATATCTCCATTACACTAAAATGATTATAGTAATTCTGAAACATGATATAAATTCATTCCTTTATGAGAAACATTATGTTTTTCCATAGATGAAATAATATTCACACCATGAAGATCATTATTGCACCACAATATATTCATACATTTCTAGAAGTTGTTAATGAGGTTAAAGAATATATATATTAAAATATAATACTAATCTAAGTGGTTCAAAGAATAATAATGATAATTCATAGTGTTGAAAAAATATGTGTTTACTATATGCCAATATTACGAATAAAATGGTGATACATATGAAGTTCATATAGTGATACCTGAAATGATAACATCATGAAATAATTTTTAAAGTATTAAAGATGTATCCCTATATGTGTGAAGATTAATGGAATGAAATAAGATCAAGGGAGATGCATGAATAATAAGTTTTTTTGTAGATAGATACATTATTATTAATGTTGGAGAATAATATATTCATTGAATTTAGGTAAATATATTTAGTTTTTTTATTAATAGATATTATTCTTTGATATATTATGAATTAAATAATGTTGTCCTTATTATTATTTTTGAGTTATAAATAATGTAAATATATAAGAGATTATGGAGATTTTGAAATATTAATAAATAATTATTACTAAAAATTTATATGTCTTATGATTTGGAAACTATCTCATGTATAGATATTAGAGAGACTAAATCGAGTTTATAGAAGGTTAGTTTCAAAGGGTTTATAGAGTTCATACTATGGAATGTATTTCAAATAATGAAGGATTCAGATTTGTGGAGGGTTTCATTGTAAAAGTAATGAATTTTTTCTCACTTGATTATTCTTTATTCTATAAAATGGGTTGATGAAGGATGAAACAAATAACAGTAACACTCGAGACCATACTGTTGAATGTAAACAACATATCTCATACTATCACACATTGTGAACTCTAAGAAGTCATTATTCAATAGTATATTTAAATTATTAATTTATAAATATGATAATTTTATTCTAAAAATGAAACTGTATTGATTAATTCATTATAAAGATATTATATTAAGATGAAATATTTGGGTTTTCAAAAATATGGTTTCTTATTTGAATAGTGAAAATACCATTTTTTTAAATCGTGACTCCTAAAACATTACTAAGATGTAAGCAAAAAATAAAACTAAATAAACCTTTTTTACAATTATATGTTTATATAAGTATTTTCATTATTCATGTTGAAATAATATTTGAACCTATAGATACAATGTTCAACATTTTTAAAACCAATTAAAATAATACATTAAAAAAATTAATATAGGTCTTTTTCTGAATCTTGTATTTTCATGGTGAGATTGGGTTTTTTATATCCTTGCAATAATAATAAATTTAATTTTGATTTTTAATATATCAATTTATTTCATTAAAATAATTGTCTTATATAATATTTTCAATAATATAAAATTAATGATTAACATTGTTTTTTTCTAAAAAAAAATTTATGGAATTAATTGTGTTTATTAAAAAAAATTAAATTTCAAACTAATTTTTTTAAAATGATTTTCAATTTTAAATCAATAGGGTAAAATTATTTAAAACAAGAAACTTTTTTTTATATTAAAATTGATCACTAAGGTTAATAAATTATTTCCAATGAAAAAGTAAATTTGGGTAAAATTTAAAAATTAAAAAAAATCACTAAAAACTCAAATATTTATCCAAAATGTGGGTTTGAGGTGAGTTTCAACATAGAATCACTATCGAATCATATTTTCCCCATTTTGTTTCCATTGACCTGGACACTTGAAAATTAACACTAAATTATCGAAAATGTAACAGTTACTCTTAAAACGACCCTTTCCTTCACTTATAAAATAAAAACACATTAACCGACTAAAAACTAACATATTAATCAAATATAACATTTTAAATATGAAAACATACTCCTCCTTTATCCCATTCCCAAATTCAAAATCTCCAGGTAACCATTTTTTTCATAAGACCATCATTTACAATGATAATTCCACATAAAATTTAAGTCCAAAACATGAGTATAATCAACTACTTTTCTTTTCTTATTATTTATCTTCATATAAAAATTTTAAATATATACTAATATAATGATATCAATATCATTTATAATCCTTAATGTAACTATATTAAGTGTATTATCATTTTATATTCATTTTCCCCTCAATTAATAGAAAATAAATCATCATTCATTTATATGAGTAGACAACTACCACCATAAGAAACAATATTAATTTTTCATAAGAACCCATAATTTATGGTCCATAGAATAATTTAACAAGGAAATGTGTTTTTAATATATAATTAATTGTTCTATTATATAATTAATGTTTGTATGAAAAATGGGATAACCAATTAATGATATAGTCAATAAATAATCATCGTTAATTTAATCATTTAAAATAAATGTGTTAAGGGGGAAATCATATATTAAAATTATTTAATAATTCAATATAGATTAATAATTATTCTAAATACATTAAAATTATTATATATCAAACATATAAACAAAAAATAAATTAATATTTAATTTTTTATAATTCTATTACAATAAAACCACCTAATAATCATTCATTAAATGAGGGTATATTCATGTTTTGGTATGTTAAACCACCTGAAAGAATAATAACGAGAATTTATAACCTTAATTACTTCAGAAACAAACATAAAAGTATCATATAATAATATAAATGTGTAAATTATTTTATTTTATTCTATAGATTTTATAGCAATATTTAATTCATTAATTAAAAAACACTATTCCATCATCAATAATCACTTAGAAACTGTTGTTATAGATCTCATCTTAAATGATAATGAAAAAAACACTTTAAATTAAATCTGAAAAAAATCAATTATAAAAAAAAGTACTAGAGATATTAGTGGTCTGGTATTGCAGAAATTTTTTAGAATAATGAATTCCGACAGGACTACTATAAATTTAGTACAAACAATCAAAACTAGAAATACCTGATATTGGAAATATATAGAATTTATATAAAGAATGACTATTTTTGAATAATATATATAAATAGATAGGAGTAAGATTTTTAATTTATGAAGTTATTTTAATAATTTTTTTGATACTAGAGGAAAAATTATGTTTATTGATTTCAAAACAATATGTAAATTTTTATCATCTCAAAATATATTCTTTTAGAGATGTTTTGTTTTATGCACATAATTTCCTTTATGTGGGATATATAATACATTTTTTATATGTTATATTAATAAATTACTTATACATGGTACTTTATGACCAATTTTATGCCCTATATATCTATTTTTGACTAAATCACTACCCAAGTAATAAGTGGGGGTTTCCATCTCAATTTTCATTCTTCGAGACATATGTTATATTCACCACATATTTTATTCTATTTGGAGAAAGAAATTACATTAAATAACCTTATCATAATATAGTTGAAATTAAAGAGATTTACATGTTTGCATTTTTATCCCTTCATCACATTTATATGCTACAATATTTAACAAAAAATTGTAAACTTCAATATTGTCCATGGTGGAAAACCATGCTAAATTTTGGGAATTAAAAAGTGCAAGTAGTTTACAAAAAAATACATCCCTATTTGAATATTTTAATTTGGATGTGGTTGTCCCATAGATTCATATAGTGGTAGTCACCTGAAAAAGGGTTATTTGATAATTACATCAGTCGTACCACAATTGCATGATTAGTGGGACTATGATAAAACAACAAGATATTTAATATATGGGGATATGATTTGAAAAATTCACACATTATTAATGAATTAAGAAGAAATATTTTTACCCTCATGACCTGAGCCAACTAGGGCTCAAGCCACGATTGACACATGTCCTCCTCTATTGGAAAAGTGATGGGGACAAGAGTCGAAAAGATTATCCTAAATTGGAGGTCTTTTCTTAATGTACATGTACCCACTAACTTGACTCTCTCTATATAGAAGTGCATTGTAATAATAATACAATGTTGAAACAACTTGAATATAAACTAAGCATGAAAAACCACTATATTATATAATAGTATGACTATTGAATATTAAATGTAAAGGGGAAAATTATTTCTGAACCCAAAAGATATCCCAAAATGAAAAACCTAGAAATTAAAATTGTTTAGAGTTCCACGTTCCTGATCCCAAAGATCTAACCACCATATGCGTCATAATGCACAACGTATCCCTAGTTTCTTGTAAAGACCCCGATGACATGTCCACCACCAGTATAAGATAAGACATGTGTGGGAAAATCTCAAGCAGGTTTGTGTATATACAAACCTAGTAGGACACCTAGAAAGCTGAAGGAGAGCAATAATAGTCACGATAGAAATTACAGTAAACTGATCAACCCAAATAAAGAGTGTAAATATTATCAATCATATGGAAACCAATATATATGTATATATATATATTTATATATAGTCAAAAAATCTAAATGAGATAGAAGGTGATCTCCATCCCATAAACAAACACAAGAAAAGAGTGTAAATATTTCTTGAATTCCATCGACAATTACATCTTATGTGTTTGTTCAGATGTAATGAGGTGGAATCCCACACCATTCCTATGCAACTCAAAGTTGAGGGGAAGAATAACCATGTAGAGGAACCATTCCGTAGTGTGTTAGGGGGTGTCACTCAATGATTATCTATACGGGGTCTACACCCTAATGAACCCAGTGGTTTCACTTTTTAGGTATAAGAACCATGCCCTTGTGTGTTAGGGGGTTCCTGTTTAGTTTCATGAGGACCCATGCCCTATCTAATAATGGGTAACACTCAGTGTTCAACTCTAATGTCATGATGTCCCACGCCGTATCTGATAAGGGGTACTACATGGAAATTAAAGGACCCACACCCTGGTACATGAGGGTGTTCCACTCTGGTGTCACTAGGACCCACACCCTATTTTATAAGACGTACTAGTAAGTATATAGATAAACCCTTACCATACCCATTGGGGGGTTCCACTATAGTTTATATGGTGATCATCTTCCTGATCACATTTATCTTGGTTGCCTCTTAAATAAGAGTCATATTTAGAAAATTTATAAAATTTAACATTACTTATTGAAACCCACTATGGAGGCCACAATCACATTATATGAAAAAACACCCATTATTGACTACAGATGGGCCAAAATCCAAGTCCATATGATGGAGAAATATGATTTTAGTTACCTTAATAAGAAATATTGGGTACCTGATGCGTGAGGGGACCTAAATGGCATGTGGGGGACCCACACATTATGTGGTCATGCTGCGTCATCTAGTCGTGTGATTAATGGTACATCGAGAACATTCCATGCATGGATACATACTGTGAAGTTGGTATACATGGTGTGTTTGATCAACTCATGGACTTTACCATGTTTCTTGGCTATTTCAGTGTATCCATCTTATGGCTATGTATTTCGGTACAATTCTTCTCTCTCCACACATGGGTATGTGCATGTCTTTAACTATGTACTTGTATTTCATCACATGGTATGTGCCTGGTTTTTCCCGTAAACATGTAATATCAGAGTATATGGAGAGATACCAACAGAAGGTCACATGGAATGTTGGGTTCCCACATGGTGTGTGATACATATAATTCAACAAAACCCAAGCCATAGTAGACAAGGTCCCACTCACCCTATTTTCTTCAGACTACCAAATTCATAGACACATTTTTCATATAACAATAGATCTCTTCGATGGATCTTATATATACAGTTGTATCTTTAGATCTTGTATTTGAGTCATCTGAAAATGGAGGATCTTTCCATGGTAGGTTATTTTTTCCCTCCGATGGCTGAAAATCGTGTCCTAATTCTTCTCGGTGGTTTTCTACACAAACTGTGATCCTTCAACACATCCTCTATCTTGAATTTTTCAATTTTAATCTCATATCCATGAAAACTAACACATGCTATTCTTTGATTCATCCCTTTTTATCCTTGATTCTCCAAAACATTTGTTTCACATGAAATTATCATGAATCTGGAGGTTGTAATCGGGTTCGATACCACCCAAGAAAGATAGAATTATGGCCCTATAATGGAATCATAGATTAATGAAAATAAATGAGGGATCAAACAACCATAGTTAAGATTTTAAATTTTTTGGACAAATTGTGATGACCATAGTAAGAAAAAAATGTATAAATAAATTACTATCAATACCAGGGTGCATGCAGTTTTCCACAATTGGAAAAAATTGTAGAAACATATTTATGAAGGTCAATAATTAAATAACATGAGGAATAATCTATAAATGGTGATTCATACCTAGATATTTGATCATTTGTAATCAATGAATGGTTTCACCCATGATTGAGATACCTCATTGCATTCACTACATCTTGATCGGCCTTGAACCTGAGTTCTACCATCATCTGAATTTGATACCTCAAGGGAGAAAAGGATGAACACCTCTTGAAAATCTAAGGGTTATGTAGGGAACACAAAGAAATTTTCATATGGGATAATTGAAATAGGAAATTAGGTTTATGTGATTTAATTAAATAAATAAATGAATTATTTAGTTTGATTAAACACACTTTCCAACTGTGTCTATATCTGAATGCCCTACACCAACCATTTCTAGGTCACACCTAAAGTAAAATAATTTTTTTTCCTAAACCATGGTATCATATTTAGGATATAATAAATATTTTATGAATGATGAAATTTATTTGAATAAAAATAGAGTGTATAATATATAATATATTTAATTTTTTTATAAGATTAATTTATGGAAATCATGGCTTTGGAATCACACACCGTTTGAGTGCATGGAACCAAAAATATATGTTGAATTATTTAAAATTCTTATAATGAAAAAAAATTTCTCTACATCATTCCGACGTTCATTTCTTTCATCACTAAAAAGTAAAACTAAACAAACATATTAGGATAATAAACTCAGATCTGGATCTCCCTCTCCTAGGAACTCTACTAAACGTTCTCTTGAAGACATAACACATGAACAAAGGGGATGGTCCGTCAAAAATGGGTCATCTCTGGTTAATCCTTAATTACCACTGGGTGATCTATAATCATGGCTCTATCCTCGATATCCAACATTCTCCAGTCAATAATGTTTATGAGGTCATGAAGGTCTCTACTTAGCTGGGACAATTGGAAGATTTCATCCACCTACTTCGACTGTGGAGGTAAGGTGAGGTGTTAAGAAATATCACCAAATGTGGTCAAGATCTCTAATGGGCCGATGATCCTAAAGGATATATTTCCACCCCAATTTAATCTCATGAATCTTGATAAAGGGGAGACTAATTGTATTTTTATGTAGTGATAAAACATTCAGGATTTAATGAGGTAGTGATCAATCCAAAAACAGATTGGGGAATGAACCCATGAAAAGAAAAATTCAAACTACATAAAAATGAGGTTAGTGTTCAATTGATGCATTGACACATTATCAATTGGGTGGTCCATGGAGCATCCCAATGTTGGTAAACCAAATAAAAGTATTTTGATTTTTGGGTTATTTTTATTTCATTATATTTTTTATTGAAAAAATTAAAAGGATGGTATAGTGAAAATTGATAATACATGTTATAGGGGTAGTTTAACTAAAACAATAATATAATAATATAAATATATAAAAATAAGTTAATTTTATCATTAAAATTTCTTGATCACCTAGGAATATAAGAGAAATAAGGAAAAATATTTAACATGGAAATATTAAAATAATTTTTAGGACATCAGGTTTTTAAAAATATATATTGAAACATCAAATAAATAAGATAATCTTAGTGACATTTCAATATATAGTTTAATGTAAAAACTGAAAATGAAAAATTGTTACCCTCTTTTTTTTATAGAATATCGAATGTAGAAGTCATTAAAAAATTGACCTTTTTTGCATCGATTTTATTGAAAAAATTGGAAAAGTTATGAAAATGTTATGTAACATTCCTCCGTAGTAAAATAAAACTAACATGGAAATTGGATTTCAAAATTGTATTTTAAACAATAAATATGAATAAATATTAAAAAAAATATACTTTCCACATATGTTTTACCATAAAAATTACATTAAAATGGGCCTTCAAGGTTAATTTTTACCTAGAACTAATGTCTTAATCCACATAATTTATGATTACTTACTGGTTTATAAAAATACAGACATAAAATGTTTTGGTTTTTGTTTAATGATATATACCATAATTGCTCAGTCAGAGGGAAGCCTCTGACCCTTTATTAAAATAAATTAAAAGTACAGGAGGAAAAGATCAAGAGTACAGGCATACCGTGCATCCACATCCAGATATCAGTACCAACCAGAAAAGATCAGCTACATATCATAGTAGTCATAATCCTCCCCACATCCATAATAAGGCACATCCTTCATAGTAGCCAAATCCCATTCATAGTTTGTATCATATGGATTTAGAACCTTGGCATACTTCTGTCTGAGCTCCAGTTGCTCCATAGTTAGATTATCCTTATTTTCTTGCATGCTCACATGAATCTTTTTAGAATTAGGTACATCCCATTTTTCCTTCTTGAACAAGGACCTGGTGGATACTAGCTTCAGTAAGTAAGAATAGTCCTTTTGTGGCCTCCTCTTTGGTGGAGTAGTAACCACACCTTCACTGCCAGACAATTTCTGCTGGACACAATTAATGATATCACTATATGAAGGTCTTGCAGCCCCGCGGTCATTCTCCTTGTGACTGTCAGATACATTTCCCCATTTACCCGTGAGATTCATTGGGATGAGACCTACGTCCCCACCATTTTGCCTTACCAAAACACCTTCTGAGCTTGTCAGAGACTCACCCCAATCATTGGAGAGAGCCTATTGTGATCAATCGGAGAAAGATATTTCAGATTTACCTCTTTTCCAGGGTTCTCTACAGTCCGCATCGGGACATCAACTGCAGTTTTTTTCCAAAAAATTAGAACCAATTTGTAGAGTCATGTCTCCATTCCCCTGTGAATTAGAAAAAAAATTGGGTGACTCCTCCTGCTCCAAGATCTCACTGCTATTACCAGAGAGGACACCCTGTACTGAAGCCACAAATCCTCTCTTTATGTTTCCACCCAATCCAGCAGCACCCACCAACACATTGAGGTCCTCGCCTCCAAGCCCACATTTAATCCGCTTAAAGACATGCTGCACAGATGGATTGAGTGAATCCCACACCTCTTTCACAGCACAGTCATGTGGGCACACCTCTGCATGAAAGGCTTTCCGCAACTCCTTCTCCAAACCTGTGCCCAGTAATCCCTTTCCAATGTAGGGGATTCCCACCTGTTCATCACGCCCAGTAGAAACCGCAGCCCCTCTACCCTCCACAAGTCCACCCATGTCTTTATTTACACTCCCTCTCACGATCACAATATCACCAGAATTGTACTTTCCTAGTACTGAATCCAATCCCAAAGCCAGACCACCATCAGATCATCTCCTTTCAACCATATTTTGAAGAACCAATCATTTTTCCACGGTGACAAACCATTCTAGATGACCAAATCAGGAAAAAACAATGAAATAGCGCATCAAAGACTCAAAACTGACACCCTGCATCCATTGAGACTCCTTGCTATCTATGATCCAGACACAGCCCACTGGTGGTCTTGAGACATAGACCTCCATACAGATTCGGGGGGGAAATCGGGTGACTCACAGCCTCAGTCTGACGATAAGAACAATGGTAGCAACCGATCATATTGCCAATTGTGGATAAAATCGAGGGATTTTGGAATGAAAGAGGTAATCTAGGAAGACTCACCCACGTTGGGATTGTTGAGGGATCTCGTCACATGTAGAAATAGAATCTCCAATAAAACATGAAGAAGGTTAAACCATTGCATCTCCAGGGAGCTCGATACCATGCCATAATCAAATCCTCCTAAGATCCAAAGAGAATCATGATATGATTCCGATCAAGAAGACCCATGACTATACACTCCTGTAACTCACAAGAATCAGAGACAAATATCTCGAACTCATCAACTGAAGGGTGTTGTGGACGAAACCGGGCAACTTGGGTTAGCTTGCATAAATCCACAGCATGATTGATTTCAGCTGGGAGAAGAGGAAGCTTCGGTGCTGCCTGAAACAAATCTGGGACCTTTGGGGAGATATGGATCCTTGGGAATGGAAAATCCGAGCCAAGATGTGTGAAATCATTATCAAGAAGATGCAGATCTCTCCCCTAAGAATGGGAGGGGGATCAGATCTCATCTGCATCAGATTAGGTCATCGCCGATCGCCTCTGTGGTCGCCTCTGCCCAAATAGATACACATGAAACTTTGTTTTAAAATTATCTGTAACCTGAAAATATTTTACAGACAAACGTAAAATGTGGGTGAGGTCTTAACCAATATAAAATGTGAAATCATTGAAAATATAAAATTATTTTGAATGTTATAAGCATAAAAAATTAAATAATTTTATGCAAGACATACAATAATTAACGTAAATAAACTTATTAAATTCATTCATCACCTCAGTTGTGAAGATCTCGAATTTGTATCTTAAAATGTTATAACCACATTCAACATTTACTTTTTGATGATTATAACCTGGTTATGAAAAATTACTGTGAAAATAAAAACCAAAAAATTAATAAAAATATATTATCCAATATAAAATATATTCACCTTTACCTTCACATATTTAGTTTTCATGGATCCTTTATTATTAAGTGGTTAGAATTAATATTTTCCCATGACCTTTGTTTCTACATATAAACTATCAAAACAATTATAAAAAGAATTACTAAGGATAAAGAACATTTAATAAAATAAAACATTCCTGTTTCATACTTTGCTAAATATTTTATAAACTCTACCTAATAAAGAGAAACACCAATATAATATTTAATAATATGTGTAGAGTACACATAATTTCCAATGAAAACTACAATATGAAATGTTAAACATTAACTAAATTAAGATTAATATTACTTAATAATTATCTTATTCTATTTAAACATCATGTAATGGACAAAATCAAAACCAGTATCTATATTTTATAACATTCTCACACACACATAGACACACAGACACACAGGCACACACACATAGATATATTTATAACTATATCATCCTAATTCCATTATTTAATAGTCATTGAAATGTATTATACATCCAAAAAACCATAAACATAATTGGTCTAATTTTAAATGAAAATAATACACTGACTCCATTATAAAAAAAGTAATTAATTAAGATACTTCAAGTCATTTTTACATCAAGAAACATTAATTAAAATATAAATTTAATTACATTAAAAAAATGCAACATAGGTATAGTGAGATCAACAAAACTAACCAGTTCCATAACATATATTTTTAAGATTAATAATTAATAGTATCTTCCATATTTACTAGTCATTATAGAAAACTCATAAATATTATCGAATAACGGATAAATATTGGAAAATATTTTATTCCAATTATTAATATAAGATGTATCCAAAGTTATTTGTTCTGAAACCCTTCATTAATGTTTTATTAATTATTTTGATTTAGATAATTTGATATCAATTAATTATAATAAATCATTATATGTAATTATCAACAGAATGTAAATAATTTTTAAAAAATACCTCATTCATCCTATATGGTGTGGTAAAGATGGAAATTCCAATAAAGTAAAAAATGAACCACATATTGTCATACATTGCTAATCTCTTCATTATGAACAGGCAAGAGATAATTTAGAAAAATAATATCATGTACTGATACTTTATCCTAACCCAACTATATTGGATGGTGTTGTAAATAATAAATTAAAATATGTATGACTATATAAACTATAATATGTGTATGGGGATCTCCAGCATAAAACTAAAAGTATAAGGATTTGTTCGAATAATGAGGTTGAGAATCTGAGCAGGTAGGATGTGCAGATTAAGATTGGATCATCATTAATTCAATCAAATCCTATAAAGATGGTTTAATTTGTTCTCCCGTGGAATATTTCATGTCTTCCTTGAGAAAATTTTAACAATCATTTTTGGTGTCCCTCTATTCCATTATTATATGACAATAAATATTATTAATACTAACACTCACCTCATATCTTATAATGAAGCTGGGGTGTTCTAGATTTCATAAATCAGTAGCTAGAATGTAATTCCTACCGTTAAGGATTAAAGTACCATACAATTCATTCTCGTAATAGTCATATAAAAATGATTTATTAAAATGGTTTATTAGTCAAATTAATTTAAATAATAAAAACAATCAAAAAAAATATAAATTAGTTTCCAATAATTATGTCAGAAACATTTTACAGTGATTTATTATGATTTCTTCCCATTCACATCTTTTCCATTTTTTCAGATCATATGACGAGACATGGTGGACCTTATTGGACCGCGTCCAAATCAATACTTGATTTAGCTTTAATTCATTAAATCTTTCTATAACGATTTCCTCTTCTTGTAAATTATACCCTACACGTGATAATGTAACATGATATGAACTATGCCATAAGATCTCTTGGTGAGATCTCCTAGAGTCCGATTACATTAAAATAAATTAATAATTAATCATGAAATATAAAATAAATTTTATATTATTAAATATTTTTCACACCAAAAATACTTCATTAGGTTGGTGGATGAGACATTTAGTCCATGTATCTGTATCTAAATACACATACACGAGGCATGTGATTTATTTCTCTGACTTCCAAAAAACCAATTTCTTTTATCTCTTACAAATGTCTCTATAAAACACCAAATTACAATAGAAACCTTTCATTATTTTTTTCTCATGAATATCAAATTTCATCTAAAATTGAATTCATTTAATATTATTCATATAAAAAAGATAATATAAAAATTGATATATTAAACTAAATCAATATATATGTTTTACAAACATGGACATCCATAATTTCTATTTAATTTTCTTATCAATGGACATCCAATTTGTATATAAAATTTTATTACTAAAATAGTTTTGGATAGATATATAACTCATAAACTATGTTAAATTTTGTGTAATTGGGTTATTTTTATCATCATAATTAATATACATCCACTATTATCCATGAGAATGTAAATATTTCAAAAGATGTGTAATCACATGACTACCAACTATAAGAATCAAGTTATATAGGAAATAATAATAAGAATATAATTCCAATGGATTCCCACCATTGGTCCTACAAATAATTTTAGGAAAATTAGACATTTAGATTCATTAAATAATTAAATATTTATATATTTAATAATTTTAAAAAACACACATATACCATAGTAAACGTTCCTATAACTATATGTTTGTCATTTGAATAGATGAATGTAATGATATTTTATTTACTTGAATAATATTAGATAAGTGAATATCTAAAATAAGTGAATTAATAAATTTTTAATTAAAAAAATATTGTCACAAGTGTGAATGTTTGAAAAACAATTATTATTTCCAGTTTATTAAATAAAAAATTTGTAACATAACCTAATAAAAGTAAAAATTAATTCAAATATGAATCCAAATAATAATAATTTTAAATTTAAAAATCACAATAACAAAAAAATATAATATGTCTATATTATTAAAAAAATGATGTACATCTGGTTTTTCAATCCAAAAATGTTTTACCAAAAAATTTGAAAATAAAATTTAACTCATAATTCCTTGAAAATAAATAAATAAATATATATATATCAATATTTAAAAATATATTTTTTACGGGTTTAAATTAAAAAAAATAACATATAAATATTTATGTTAATAATGAGGAGAGTAACAGAGTGCTTCCCCATATACCCATAAAATGATTAATTCAAATAGCATGAACCATGAATATATTTTAATAATTTTAATCATCTAGGAATCAAAAAATAAAATATTAAACCTCACATAAATACATAACACCCACCTCCTCCTCATGATCCAAATAAATTTAAATCCCATTAAAAATGATTGACCACTAATCATTCAATGGTTCAGTAACATAAAATATATTTTTTTTCGAGTGTCGTAATGATAATAACTTTTTATTTTCAACTAAATATAATAAAATAAAATATTTTAAATTATTAATCATCAACTTTCATGAGACTGTTACTATCACCCATGTCACACTTAAACACATTTACTCGAAACATTGAATAAAAAATTTACTATATATCCTCAAGAACTCTAAAATATGTCATTGATGTGGAAAATTGGTTTTTATTTGGCACTCAAAAAATTAAATGATTAAATTATGACAATTTACACACTATTGTGAGTGATACTGTAGTCATTGTTAATTTTCAAAACATGTAGTAATTAATATAAAAAATATTCCATGTGATCACATTACAATATAGTCCCCTTGACAACAATTTTAATGTTTCTATTTTACATAACAATGTTTCAAATTTCTATTGTATTATCAATAATTTTTCAGTTTGTTTCAGATCTCATACCTTCAATCCAGCAATATATGGTGATATATGGATGAAACCCTTATATTTTGTACAAAATGTATAAATATTCCTAAATCACATCATTACATGGTATTGGAATTACCTTTAAGAAACGAATCCCTAAACATTCACTATAAATTATAAAATTTTGAGATTTAGGGGGATTAATGAGGTCCAATTCATAAAAAAGTTATCACATAACTCAATCACCACAACCGAGATATATTTTTATCAAAATAGAGGCCTCTATTTGATTATTATTTTTAACATATTATACAAATTTACATACCTTTTGAAGGGATTTATCCAATGTAAATAAATAGGCCTTTTTATTCTTATCACTCACACTAAATTAATCAGCATGTGAAATATTATATCAAAATAATGTTTGAGGGATATCCATTTCTAGTTGAAAATTATTAAGGAATGATTAATTCTCAAACAAAAAAAATAAATTGGATCAATGATGTTTTTACAAATAGATTTTAAAAAATAATTTATCTTTATTGTAGTAATTTTGACCAGTGTTGATAATATAACACGTAGTGAAACAGGTAGTTGTTGGTTCATCAATACATGAGAGTCATTAGAATTAATACATATTAAATTAAAATCCTTCAATGACCCCTAATGTCATATCATTTAAGGAATATAAACTTGGTAATTTAATTACATGTAGTAATTGATAGAAATAAAAATTTCTACTCTTTCAAAACTCATAACAAGATGGAGAAAAACATGTTCAAGTCAATTTTATAGTGGGAGGTAACTCCAAATGAATTATCATGGATATCAAGTCTAATTTTTCATGAAATATATTTTTTATTTCCCTATAGGTCTAAAAATTTCCCAATAAAACTATCACATATATTTTTCTCGGTATGCCTAAGGTTCGTGTAATGTTTTATCTCTAAAAATCTCAAAATAATTATCCTGAATATGATAGAATATTTCTTCTAGATATTTTTTATTCACTATAATTTCAAATACATCCAATTGTGATCTCAAAAAATTTCACCTTACATTAATATTATTCAGCCGAATTTTTAATTGGGAATATTATGTTCCTATAAATCCTTATATTAATCTTTCATTCCACAGTAAGGATGATCCACTCAACAAAAAAATTGGTGTCTCGTGTACACTGTCTTTCTTCCATTAAGAAATATATAATATGAATTCTCTTTTTCAAAAACTAAATATGATTTATATCCCTTAACATTGTATCATGATATGTTTCCATATGCCAAGAAGTCATATATATTGAACATTATCATAAAACAAAAAATAAAATACTATTTATCATTTGCATTAGAAATTGTATCACCTATGTCCAATAGAAATTTCAAATCGTCTATCACTACACAAATTTCTCACTTTTAAGTTAACTAATATCATATCTTCTAATAACAAAATCAATTTAGTGCATCATATGAATAGTGTTTCTCATAATCTCTATGTAATTAATCAACAATTTCTATTTTTTGATGGTTTCAATGCCTATATACTGAATTAATTATTCACTATGATACTCTTACTCATACTGAATATTTTAATCGACATTTTATCTAAAATTTCCTCATATTTCAAATTGAAATATTTTATGTTTATAATTGTGGTTGAAACAATATCAAATAAGTTTTTCATTTATTTATATATAATTTAACTTTCTCATATTCAAATATTTCATGCACATATAGAAAATAATATTTATGTAAAGATTTAATTTAGAAAATTCCTAGAAATCATAAATGCCGTTTTTAATATTCATTAGTGGTTAACAAAAAATGTTTATTATATTGGAGAAGTTCTAATGTGAAAGATAATGGGTAAAATGACTAAATGATATGACTCATGTAAAGAAGGTGAATGTTCCTTTTCAGGATCCTCCCTGATTAGAACACCACAGTTAGCCGTGTTTGGATTGGAGTGGTTATCAGGATGGGTGACCTTCTGGGAAGTTTCCCAGGGTGTGTGTGAGTGAGGAAAAAGCACACTGAAAAGGACAAGTGTTGGCCTGTGGGGAATGTCATTAGTTAGAAGACTCCTTCGAGCATGTGGGTGGACCATAGGGTAGGCCCCAGGGTGTGTGTGAGTGAGGACAAAGCACACTGGAAAGGACAAGTGTTGGCCTGTAGGGAATTTCATTAGTTAGATGACCCGTTCGGGCATGTGGGTGGACCCTAGGGTTGGACCCACATGGTTTTGGGGAAACTGGTGGTACGTAGTAGGCCAGGACCAGATGGCAATGTTAAGGCGGGGTGTCTGTGCTGTCACTAGGACCCGGTTGTCACATAATGTAAACATATCAATCAATCATCATATAATTATAAAAATGTTTACTTTAAAAATTATATTATTAACATTTTATAAATATAAATAATTATAAAAAAATTACAATTAGAATAAAATTATTCAATAATATCAAATAATTTATAATCACAATGATATTTATATTCTAAAAATAAATATAACCATAAGAATTTATAATTGGGAAATATATTTATATAAAAAATATATCAATTTAATTTATAATTAAAAATAATAATAATTACTCTAAAAAAATATTCCACATACAAAATATAGATATTTAGGCCAGAAATTTTTGATCGAGAGATATAAAATTTGTATCGATGATCATCTGATTACAAAAAATGAAGTGGGGTTGAGATTCATTCACTACTCATATTAGGGTTTTAAAAATAGATATTGGTTGGATAGAAGAAGCTAATATAAATCTATGAGGTTTTAATGAATGATAGAAATTTGGAGAAAAATAATAAAAAATGTTCAAATAAGGAAGATTATGGGAGTTGAAATGGCATGGACAGTGGATCGACAAATTTATTAGGGGTTTTTCAAAAAAAAAGGAATAATGAGGGGAAAACATTGGGGATATTTTTTTTAAAATTATTTTCATTTATGTTACTATTAAAAATATGTTTATTTTTTTAAAACATTACAAATCATTTTCTTATAATAACAGACATTGAATGATTACAAAAAGAAATGAGGTAGATTTCTTAAAAAACCAATGTTGAATGTTTTGTTAAAAATATTTATTATAGATTTTTAATTAAATAAGACTATAAAAGGTAATAACAAAATATATTTAACATCAATTATATTTAAATTTATATTAAAAACTTATCATAATCCATTTTAACCTCAGTTTAATAAAACTTTTTGTTAAAATTTTGATACATAATCATAATTTTCTACTAATGGTTTAATGTTGAAGAACCCCAAATTTATAAAATCATAACTTTTCACTATATTAATAAATCATAGAGTTCAATATAGATAATATAATATTATTCAAAATAAATTATGATATAGAAAAGTTTAAATCCCAATTAACATAGTTAAAAAAAATGGTGTCTCAATATCATATATTGTGACATTCTTGTTAAGGGAATATTAATTTCATTAACATTCAAGAATATAATAATATACAATATATCCTATGTTAGTCATATCACATTGTATTATTTGATAAATTTCATCCACCCTCCTCTAGGATTAATGGAATTACTATGGATTTTATATATTATATTATTTTTTAGGGTTAATAGTTTTAATATGAAAAGAATATAATAATTTGTGATCTCAACTTTGAATTATTTTTTCATACATAATCCAGTGCTTGATTAACTGCTTTTGAGTTTATTAGAACTCATATTAATATCGAGTGAGTGAATTGGTTTCAGGATTTATTTCCATTGAAAATTTTCTATAAATTTATACTTCATTTTTTTTAAAATAAAGATGATAAAATTTATTTTTTTCTGTGTCATATTGAAAAAAATTATTCCATTTTTTTGGAAATGATTTTTTAACATCCAATAGGTGTTTCATAATTTTCAGGTGATTATATAATATTATTCAATAATAGAGAAAATATTTTTAATTCATATTAATAAAATAATAATAAATTTCTTCCATAACATTGATCCACCCTTATTATTTCATATTTAACGATCTTCTATATTGGATCAACTAGTGGGATCAATAGTGATCTAGAAATCAGGGCTGGTGGAATGATGTATCATCTAAAATTAATATGGTTTTTATGTTTTGAGATTTAATTTTTAGAGTTAATTTCTATATTATTATATTTTGGTTTATACCTCAATTATTCATTCCAAATTTTTTATTATTACATAATCTTTGTCCCTTTAGAATTTGAAAATGGATCATGGTATTTTGATGTATGAATTTTGTGTAACAATAGATAGATAGTTCTCCAACAAAAAAGTATCTTTGTAATTAGGGGGTCTTATTTTTATTATTTGTTTGAACTCTTCTGAATAAAATACATTATGATAAAATTATTCCGATGACTTTTGAATCGTGAAGATGTGACTCATGAATTTCAAGATAACATAGAGAGAAATTCTTGTGTAAATATTTATAATCTATAAATAATTATTTATTTCAATGAATTAAAATTAATTAAAAAATACAACTATAATAGTCTTAACCAGACGAAGAATATTCATTTAGAGTAACACTGATTTGGATTATTAATTAAGAGATACATTTAGTGAATCCAATCCTAGAATAATTATATCAGTGGATACTAATATTAAATTGGAATAAGATAAAATGAAAACATAACCAAAAGGAAAAAATAGTTTATTAGTCTTGGTAAAAAAATATAAATATATGATTTTGGTATTATTATTGAATAAAAAAATAAAAAAAAATAATTTATTGTTGAGAATATTTTTATTTCATCTAGAATATCTTTTATGGTCATTCATTGCACACTTCATGGAAAGCTGGGTAAAGGAAAAAAAATTGTTGAACTCAAATTCTAATTAATGGTCAAGTACAATTGAAGAAACAATGAATCAATAAGCATAATCAATATGTAATGGTAAAAAAATGATCACACATTCACTTTAAATGATTGGATAATGAAAAATAAATATGGAAATTCAAATACCTGGGCACACATTGCATTTAAATAATTGGAGGTGGAATAATCCATAAAAAGATAAATAATTAAAAACCATGATATTTAATCAATAAAATAAAAATGAAACAAATCCATATATTTTTTCATAGTGAGGACCGCATGAATAATAATAATTGAATATAAATAATGGACATGACTAATTATTGTACATCATGTTCAAGGCACAATGAGAAATCTACCGTCAAGACCATTCAACATATGGTTTAAATCTATAGGCATAAACCAATTAGATTTATAAAACTAATTTTTATCAAAAAACCTATTGATGTATCATGAGGATATATAAGGTTTGGGCCCATATGTCCCTCCCAGTTCAAATTATACCTCATATATAAAATATTAGTTTAATTCATGAACAATGTCTCTTATCAAATATATGTACTAGGAAGAAGAAACATATTTATCAATATTTCACCATTTAATCAAATAAAATTAAAAAAAACACAATATGAAAAAATGGTATACTATTTAAGAAATAATCATAACCATGATAATTAATGAGAATATTTTTTTGGAAATTTAATGTTCAAAGGTCTCTGGAAAATTAATAACTCAAGGGAAAATTAATGACAACATAAATGATCCATGGAACTGAATTACTATAAAATTCTTGGAAAAAATATGATGATCCAACCATATGTAAAATAATGATAGTACTAATAAAATTTATATCCATTGGAGTAATAATATAGTTTTTTTTCATTAGTGTTATAAAAATATATTTAAAAACATTATTGAAGAAAATTTCATTTTATTTTATATTTTTTTTGAAAAAACAATTATTTGAAAATAAATTTATAAAAACGTTTCTTTATAATTATATTCATAAAAAAGGAATTAAATATTATAAAAAATAATGTTTGGTAATTCCTTTATTTTTATAAAAGGTTAAAAGAGCACTCCTTTACAATTATAAAAAGTTTAGTATAATTCCTTGTTAGGAATGATATAATAATATTACTTTGAAATTTATTTTCTAAAAATACCAAATGGTTAAAAATTTATTATAAGAAATAATATAAATTTATCTTTAAAAAAATGAAAACATTATTAAATTTTTTTGTTTTGTTAGAAAACAAATTTAAAACGAAAAGATAAATGATGTCATGTTTTCTGAAAAAAAATTTTAAAACATTTTTTAATCTCTTAGTAGAAAATGGTATTATTTCCTGAATATAATGATTATTAACAAGTTTATATTAAAATTAAAGGGATTATTAAACAATATTCAAATAATTAACATCAATGTAATCCCAAGTGTATACAATCCAACATAAAGTAAGATTGTGAATCATACCCTTATAAAGAATATAACATTTAGGTGAGAAATAAAAAATGAATCATTTATTTTCATAAAAAATAAGTCCAAATAAAACAACTATAAATAAATTAATAGATATTTAAAATTATTTATACACATAATCATAGAATATTAATGACAACTAGGAAGTAATATAACATAATTAAATGGAATTGAGTTATTAAATTATTTACCACTTGGTAACATTTATTTAAAAACCAATAATATAAAATAATTCAAATTTAAACTTAAAATACCATGAATAATTAATTACAAATGATATTACATGTCAAGGGGATTTATTTACATCAGTTAAAATTAATTACACATATAACATTACAAAATGAATCAATTAAATGAAATTGACACGAAATCCATTGGTCAAACTTTTATTTTATTCGTAATAGATTTAACATTATTTATAGTCATTTAAAACATTTTATTTACATTGAAAACAATATTAATATTTATTATATCATATATTATCCTTTTATAAAATATTATTACCAATTTTTTAATAATATTCTATTATTTTATTTTTTTTTCGTAAAAATATGACAGGTTTTTTGAGTATGTTTTCACTTGTTGTTTTCCTGTACCTATTATTTCAATAATTATAAAAAATATCTAGAATTAATAAATTATATATATATATAATATATACTTAGTATATACTTAATTATAGTAATCCATAAAATTGAGTGATTGAAAATGAAATGCACCGTTCATATAGATGGTAGGTCATACATGCACACGAATGGTGCTTCTATTTATTATCAAATTAAATAATAAAGATTATAGGATATATATTTATATTATCATTAATGTTTCATATTTATGTAATATATATAAAATATTCTTTGTTAAACCCATCCTTAATACATTAAATGTAATGTCTGAATGAATCACATTGCTTTGTAAGGATGTAGTCTGTCACACATAAAAATGAAGTTATCATATTCCCAAAAACATAAAAGAATGAAGTTATGTGTTATATAATAATTAAATATGAATAAAGAAATCATAAATATAATATTTATCATATAAAATATAATTTAAATCATTATTCTAAGCCTTTAGAGATGTTAATGTAAAAACGAATGACATATGTTCACAATACGGTAGTCTGATATATACGTAAATGACGATTTCCTAACATATTTTAGAGGATTGTATGTGGGAGAATATAATACCATTAACATAAAACAATATAATTATTTTTATTATACATATATTAATATATAATAATTATATGAATATAATTGAATGGGTTTGTGGAATAGAAGAAACAAAACGTTCGTTGATGGATGTCACTACTTATTCAGTTATATTATTTTGGTTTGCACCAAAGGCCTTCCTTCAGTAGATTTATACACAAATAATGTCTTATAATATAAGTTAATTGAATGTTTTAATTTAATTGGTATGGTTTTTTAGGATCCAAATGGTTGGGAGGTTTGAATAAGTTATAGGAATGAGTCCCCATTTATAGCAGAGGGGTGGAAGTCATGTAAATACAAGGAAGTAAAAAATATTGAGGGGTCCCCCTTACCAAAGGTGACACGAAAATGATTTTTTTTCAAAAAAGGCATGTTGTCCAAAAATGGTGATAAAATCTATTTTGTAAATGTTTTTGGTCATTTAAACACATCATATTTTAATATTAATGACGTAGTAAATTTATTGGTACCATAGTCGATGTGATTAATATTAAAATTTTTCTCTAATTATATTTGTTTAATATTTTTTTTATATTATTAAATCTATAAATTCAACCTGATTATAATTGTTGAATCAATTTATTGAAATTTATCTCAAAGGAGTGTAAGAATCTAATTTCATACTTATCCCGCAGATGTGATGACAATGTAGTTTTTTAATGTGAACATGGTCAAATGGATTAAATTTTTTATATGAATCAACAAATTTAAATTTATTAGAATTTGAATAATTGGATAAATATTTTTATAATTTATCTAATTTAACTATAAAACCAATTCAATGTATAATTCGTCATTATAACTTATTTAGAGTAAAAGTATGTTTTCAATTTAAATTCATAATTTTTCTATGTTCATCAAAAAATGAAACTTCTAAAAAAATACATAAAATTCACCCAATTAATATTTTCAAATTATTATTTAAAAAATGAAATTTATTATTTCAAGTAAATATTATTATATTCTGAAATTTTGGTTTTAAACAATTGTTTTATTAAATGATAGAAAATAACTTTTAAAAAAATATGGGGTTTTATAACTAAAATTGGATTGGTTCATATCATATGCCTATAAAATCAATTAGATGAATGTAAATTATTTATGGAATATATAATATATAAATTGAATTATTATCATTGACTAATATTAAATAATTTATGTTATTATGATTATACACCTTTGGCATATAAAAATAATTTTCTATAAAAACATTTCTGTTATAATCATTTTGTATTTATATTTGTTTCTAATTAACTAGGAACCAATTAATTAATTTAATATGTCTATAAACCCTATGTATTGATAAGTTAGTAAATCTTATTCTCATCCACCAAATTAATGTTTTTGAAATAGTAATAATATTAATAGTATATTGTTGTCATTATAATCCAGACATGCATGTAACAAAAGATATAGAGGGAACTCATTATTGTGTGTAATGGAATCTAAAATAAAATATTATTGTAACACAAGAAAAAAATCGTTGCATGAAATGAAATTAAACATATTATATTTTTTAATATATTCTATCTAATATGATATATATATTTTAAAATTTCTAGATATTTTATTCTCCCCACCTAAAAAAAATAGTGTCCTAAAATTTTAAACATGATCTTAATAATCAAGTGTTTGATATTTGAAAATAAATTTATTAGAACTATTTTGTAAAAGTGTTAAAAAATATCCTTATTATAAGAGATAATTGGAAGTACAAATGTCATAGGGAAAATGATATGAATAGGATTTTATGTATGAGAACGTTAGTGTCATGTGAAGATTTATACATGGAGGAAAAACATAAATAATTATAATGAGAAATTGAGGTATTGATCATAAGAAAGTGAATTATCAATGGAATGTTTGGGTCCTCAAAACCATAAATATAATAGGTGTGAAAATACCATTCATATTCTCTAAAATGATTGTAATAGGACAATGTTTTATTTCAATATACTTTTTTCTAATGTTGAGGAATTAGTTTATACATAAGAATATAAGGGAATATATTTATTTGATATATTTCAATTTTGTAAAAATATTTTCATCATTTTATTTGTTTTGATAAATTTTCAATTCATTTGTTATTCCAATACATAAAAATATAATAATGATTTATTTATTCCTAAATAACTAAAATTTACATTTAAGGGATCATAATAACCATAAGAGAGTGAAATGTCTCTCTTTCTATCTTTAAATATTTTCCAAAACCAATATTTTTAATCCCTTAACCTATAAAAGTAAAAATTAAAACAACTTGTTCAACATTAATATTTAATCATCAATTTTATTTAATGGAAATAATGGCATATTAACTAGTACATCACATAGGACATTTGTAGGCACGAAAACCATTTTGTAATTCACTCATGTTTTCAAGACCTCCCCCCACTATAACAACTGTTATCATTTTTAAAAATCAATATATATTTTATCATATAAAATTACACTAAATAAACACATAAGATTGATAGGTTCCTTGTATTTGGGAAATTAGTTACATTATATAACAACATAAAAAATGAAATGTAACATCTTTATTTGAAACTTCTTTAACATGAAAAAACATTACCTTCAAACATAATATTGCATGGGATAACTTAAGGATATACATAATAAAGGGGTCATTTATAAAGTTGAGTAAGGGAATATAAATGGTATAACATGAAAAATCCATTATAATGTTCATAATAATCATATCAATGAAGCATAAAAGGAACATAAAAAATGAGGAGTTATATAGAATGATAATCATAACATGGAAAATGTGGAAACAACTTAAGACACTTCATCATAAACCTAGGTCAAGGATAATCCACCGAAGGAATTTTGGGAAAAAAGTACCATAAATGAATCAGGTAAAACCCAATCCCAACTGTCATATTCTGATATGAAACATTACCCAACGAATTGGAGTGCTATCAGGGATTTCCCTTCATAATAATTTCATTCATATTCTTAGGTGTTCCACAAAGTTCATATAACATGGATTCATTGAACATCCTAATTTATTCCATGATCAATGAAATGTGGAATGTAATAATGTAATTCAGAATGTGCCCGTAAGGGGCATTAAGAACGAGAGCTCCCATCTAGGGTTTCTTACACCATTATTATCCATTTATCCTTTCTCCTCCTCCTTCTATCCACCTCGGCGATGTTTACTATCGGAGCTCTTTTCGATTTCCCCAAACCCACAGTGCGTTCTATGGATTAGATCTCGGCTACGCTCGGTGGCCGACATTGGGTGCTCAGATGGATGGGTTCGTGGGTGTCGGAATGTGGTAGGGTCGTCTCCTTCCTCCCGGGTCAATATGAGGTTGCAGAAGGTTACTTCATGAAATCTCGGGCCCAAGAGTTTTCCCTTTACAGTTTCTCCCTAACCCTTTCAGCTTGTTCTATTTTCATGTTTGGTTCGGCAGGGCCGTCATCCACATCCCGGGTCATTACGAGGTCGCAGGAGGTGTCCTCAAGAAATCTTGGTGCTGATGATGTCATCATGTCTATTCTTCTCTCTATTTCGTCCTATTCTTTGTGTTTGGTTGCAGGTTCCGTTGATGAGGGTTTGGCCTTGGTGGATCAGGTTCTTACGATGTGGTTTTTGTTTTCTGGATGGTCTATGTGTCGACGAAGATCTTCCCGTCGGTGCGGATCTGGTGATGTTTGGTATTTAGCGGTGTGGATCTGGTTGTATTGATTCGTTGGCCTCTGTCACGATGATTTTTGGGTCGTGGAGGCCATCGATGTTGGGATTATCTGGGCGACGACTAGATGTCCGACTATGGCGGTATGACGAAGGTGGGAAACTGCTATATCTAGCCCAAGGCAATTTGGAATGATCGGTGAGGCAAAGGATAACCCAAGGTACTCCTCTGTCACGACAACATAATAGTCAACAGGGTTGAGGGTTGCAATATGTTTTTTGGATGGGTCAGTCTTGGTTGCTGTTTTGGGAGGGTCTGGTCTAGGACTTGGTTCCTTGGATGGCCTTCTTTAGGATATTTGTTGGTTCTCACATACCCTTAAAGTGATCTTAATTTAAAAAAAATCAAATCATAATGTTATTCCGAAATGAATAATTATATGTGCTTAATGGTGAATTCCCTTGATATATAAATGGGTTTGTAATTCATTACCCAATTATTTTGGCATGGAAAATTACGGTGTAATTTCTATACTATAACATTGTCATATAGAAACTCATAAAATGAGGTTATGAGAGAGAAAGGGGGGTCTCGTCATTTATATATGAAGTGGATCGTAAAAGGTACAAGGAAGGAAATTACCCAACAAATGGAATAGGAAATATAATACATTATATAATAATTAAACTTGAATTTAGACGAATAAAAATGAACCGTTATAAAATTGTGGCATGGAAACGGGTGTACATAAATGTTACCAAGACAGTTAAATGGGAGTGAAATTGGATATCATAATTTTTAAATCAAATTTAATTTAATGTATTTAATTATGAACAGATCGTATCATAGGAAAAAAGAAATTAAAAGACATAACATAAAAGTAATTATTGATAAATAAGATGATGGAAATTGATTAAAAAATTTTGGAATAGTAAGCGGTGTACATAAGGGTTCATAAGAGGGATAAATGAGAGAGAAATGGGATCCCATCCTTTAAAAATAAATTGTATAGTAATGGGAATAGTTTAAAATCTATCCCAACTTAAGAAAATAGGTATTAAATGGCATATCATAATGGAAATTCATGATAAAAAGAGGAGATATAAAATCCTTTACATGAATGTGTGACTCCAAAAGTTTAGGAGGGGATTTGTGAAAACATAGGGATGCCTTATAAATAATCTATGGAGTAGGGGGAAGAGTGTGTACATATTTCAAATATTTTTATTGATGATAAATGGATGATTTGGTTGTTTTATAATGGAAAGGATGGGGGTTTCATTATTATTTGGGTTTTGGACACTACATAATAAATTATTCAAAACAACAGGGAATCCCATGATTTTTTATCATGGTTTCTACAAAATGGGTATGGTTTAAATTATTTTATATTTACCAAGTCCAAATATAAGAAACTAATTCCATTTATTAGGTGGAGGTGAGTCACACAATCAAACAAATTATTTTAAAATATTAAAAATATTATATGTCATGGAGGATTCCATAAAGCTTTATGAAATAAATCAAATAAACATAAAATAAAATTATTCTAATGGAGAAAATATATTTGGTATAGGGTACATTTTATAGTATTTATTACATAACTATTGGGCCTCTAAGATGTCATAAAATACACAATATACTAATATGAAATGTCCCGACCTGGAAAACCACTATGACATTGGATAGATCGGTCACCATAGGACCTCAATTACACCTCCCAGTATGCTAGATTCCATCGACAAGTAACAAGGGTAAAAGGATAGTTAGTGGAGAGAAAATACCCTCTTATCAGAGTTATGAAGTGGTATAAAAGAGTAAATATCAATCAACATTAGAATAAGTAATACATAATTAAAAAATCAGTAGAAGATATATTTCAAATAAATAAACAAAAGTTGAAAATACCGGTTTATACAATTGATTAATGCATAAAATGGCATTGATACATGATAGAAATCAATAAAAATTCAAAATTATTTTTCATATAATAAAATGTATTAATTGAGTAAAGAAATGAACTAAAATACCATAGGTGATCTCCATGAGCATCCTAAACTCCACCTTAGTCCTTTGATCCTAACTCCCAGGTACGAGAAAACATCAACAAGAAATGTCCAAGGCCTGGTAAACAAGAAACATCTATATAGGTTCCCCAATGTAATTGGTGCCCGATTATGGCATGAGATATAAATCATAGTAGTCCATTACCACCCTTTTATAACACTATCATGACAGTGTGATATAAATTAAACAATATACATGCATGCATAAATTAAGTAACGAGTACAATGTTCATAAATACCCATGTACTATGTCAGCTCTCATCTAGTGTCTGGACATGTAATAAATTGATTAATTTAATATTACCAATTTATTCAGAAGTCACATATGAATAATATTCATTCTGAGCACAAGGAGTTTCTTGCAAGGTAAAATATGGCTAATTAATGACCAAGCATGATGCTCTTCAACCATGGATCCAACATGTCAATACAAAACTCGAAGAGTGTATACAAGGAATCATATGACGGTGTTTAGTAATTATGTCCCAAGGTAATAAAAAATAAAACATTCTCATTATAACATTAGTAGTGAGGGTCCCAAGATGTAACAATACTACCTGATAATGATTTCCTGTGAGGGAGTTCCAGGGTAATAACCAAGGTAAATAAGATCTCATAGAACACTAAACCCGTAGTATCTTGGTATTGCTAAGGGGTAAAGTTGTAATATAAAGAGAACAGTCCACGGAATTACATTATGAGGTGCTTACTAATTACAAGAAGTGAATCCAAGGAAAAAAGGGCCCACGCAAGGACTGGATCCAAGGAATGTCTCCACGGAACCTACTTACCAATGTTGTATCCAAGGAGTATATCCATGGAATCCAATAATACTACATAGGGACACAATGGATGTATACTAGGTGTCCAAATATAAGAAAAGAGAAGTTATCTAGGTGAGTCTTAACCTTAGTAACCTATCCATGAATTTGGAATGGGGTACACAAGTGGTCATGGTATTCTCTGATTTGAAACCATGACAAGATCAGGTTTAACAAATTATTGTAATAATTAGTCATGTGAAAATTCATTTTGGTCCTAGCCTTTCCATCCATTAGTCTGGAAAGGTCATGTAGCATTGCGGTCGTTTATTTTTTGGTCAAATATTTACCTTCCATTAGTGTGTAAAGTTCAAGTTTTATTGCAACCATTTAGTTAAATCAATTAAGGTGTATTCATTAATTAAGGTTCAATCTGCTACCATCCATCAACATGTTAATGGGTGAAACAAACCTGCAACCTTTTTTAAATTATTCTTAAAAGGCTATTTTATATACTCATTATATATTCCTATTCACATTTCACATTTAATTTTCAATTCAAATAACTTCCCTATAGTAGGTAAAGTGTGAAGGACCCTAAACCACCCTGGGGGGGGGAGTGACTCAGGGTGTCAACTTTTTCCCTATATTATTGGAGCTTATTACCATTGTTGGTAGGAACTTGTTTAAACCTATATGATATATATGTGAAGTAATTAAAACATTCACATGCAGAAGTTCAGAACAATAATTTTTACTTAGTTCACCACTATGGTCTACATCCATGTAGCATAAAATTACATGTATTCGGTCGTAACTAATTCCACTATTCGTCATTAATTGTGGATTAAAATGGTTTAGGAACAATCACTCTATCCCAGGCTCACTACATAAATGTTTATGGATAAATTACTTCTTCCCTTAGGCCACACCCATTGACTCCCCCTGGCTCAATTCCTTAGGTGAAGACCCACTTAGTTTATAGACGTGAAGACCTCTTCAACAAATAACAAAGAAATATTTTTATCTTGTTTAGAATGAGACATTTCTTGAATCAGATTCCATAATTGATGCTCTATTATATACAATCATTTCCTTTAGTGAAATAACTGGACGCACTGAATCTCTATCTTATCTTAATTTCCAGATCCTAATATCCTTTGTTATTGTTCAAGGAATGAAGATCAACTAATCAATGAATCCTCAAAATTCTACTACCCTGAATAATTAACATCTTCATTTGGGCACAATATGTTCATATTCCTCTTCTCTTCCTTTAATTTCAAATTTTGACGCTAAAGTGTATCAGTATACTTCATTATTTATGTGATTATATATGTTTAGTTGCAATTATTTTTATTCTTCTCTTATCAAATCACAATGAGGGTGTCAAACAAAAGTCTTGTGTGTGTGGTACTACGTCTCTTTGTAAACCAAATGGCTCCCAGTACTTCATAAATCACAAAGTTTCCTTGAGTATTCTAAGAACCTCTCAAGGGAATATATGACCCCCAATTTTTTTCACACCGTTCTATATGTCTTTCACATGAAAATTAAACCTTACTCATGAAAACACATTTTGGTGAAAAAAAGCATTTTCGCACAACTCTTATATTCCACACAGAACTTCCCTTTTGGTGAAACACTCTCTTTTCCATGCAACACTTCATGTTTTTTCACAAAACACTATACATAAATATTATTGCACTTCAGAGATTGTGATTTTTCTAAGTTTCAATCCTTGAAAAATGATAGGGGTTCACCTTGTATTTATAGTCATTTTTTCACTGCATGAAAAAACACAAATTCATGCATAGAACCATCATCATGCTCAAAAAAATTCTTTCATGAAACATCATATTTCGTGTAATATCATTATTTTTTCATGCAATTTATTCCTTTTTCATTTTTCTCCATTCAGATCTCTAAAAACCAATTGCATGAAAAATTGTAAACAATGTTCCATATTTTGTGAAAAAACAATCATTCGTGCATCCTCTTTTTTCTCGAACTTTATCCAATTTTTCACGCTCTTCGCCTTCAATACATGCTTCAACCATAACCTTCAAAATTATTTTATGTGATTTTGATTCTTCAAAAACTATTATTATATCATTCCATACTCCACTATCATGATATATTTCATTCGATAGATAAAAATTAGCATTGTTGATGTTTCCATAGATAGTACTATAGCTTCTCTATATTCCACCAGCATCATTCCTTCCAATCAAAACTGTATATGAATTCCAACACCTTTTATCCCCTATTCCATCATAAGGATGGAATCATAAGTTTTCTTGAATTATGATATTTGTGAAATAAAAATCAACAAATCATCATCTAATTTAGAAATAATGTGAAATTCATGGCTATCAAATAATTCCAATCCCTTCCACACTCTCTCATCTTCTTCAACCATCATTATCTACTACATGAAAACAATATGATTATATTCTTTAAGAAATATCTTTCTTGGTTATCATGAAATCATGATGAATTTTATATTCTTTATCAAATCCTCATTATTCTTTAATCATCCGCAGATGGAAAAGACATCACCATTCTCCCATTTAATTAGATCTCTTATTAATCTCCTTCATTTTGATATTAATTGACAAATATTGACAACAAAAACGTCTTTATAAACAAAGTGGTCCCAAAAAAGTGATGTCCATACATGGTACATTAAATTATGAGATTCATTGGATATGTTTACCATTTAATATATAAGGTCTTACCATTATGAAGTTCATTTCAAGGTACACCCAAACAGTGGCCAAAATGTGTCAGAAACACAAAATGAAAATTATAGAAAACATCGCACATTGTGTAACCTATTTTCAAAACTAGGACAAGGACAAAGATGGTGCCTTGGACCCTTTTAATTATTTCAAAATGGTAACTCTACTTTTTTATTCGATTAGTTCCATGTCTTAAATATTCCATATTTTAACATAACATCATAGAATAAGAATTATAAACACCACATGTCATGCAAGCAAGGTATAACCACAACATTTTAGCTTGAATGCAGTGCATATCGGTTGGAGGGGTTTTATTATAATATCATGATATTACTTATCACAAAAATCATTTCTCACCTTAATATTTTTAAATATGAAACATGATAAAACACTTTTAAGGTAATCCAATATAGATACTTCACTTCATGAATTTAAATTCAAATTAAAGTGTTGTAGTTAATAAATTAATGCATTTATATAAATATAGGACATGGAAAGGGACCCTACCTTATGGTGGAACCAAGCCATACACTCATCTCTTGGAGATTTATAACTAAAAGCAGTTTCTCCCCTATTGAGTATATGCACCTTCACAGACATGCAAGGACACCTATCCCCAATGCACACAACTGCATGGCCATAGGCATGCACAAGGGGATCCTTACACATATTCTTATATGCATATACCGGTCGCCACTCACCTACACATGCATATATATATATATATATATATATATGGGTACACCTAGCCTCATGTATGTGTAATCACTAACATGTATACATATACACTTAACGGGGGAACCCACATACATATATTTACTTACATATGCATACGAAAGTGAGTCCCCCTTGACTTGGAGACTAAAAAAATCTTAAAACAACCCAAAACTCTATGTAGAAAATAAGAGGACCCTAATAATATATTAAGGGATAAAAAATAATGGTTCAAGTACCAAAAAATACCTAAACCCTTAGCTCGGGTGATGGTGATAAACAAAAAATGAACCCAAACCACTCAGAACATCTCAACGCCATATAAATTAAATAATAAGGAGACAAAGACACATAAAGGATTTAATATAAGAGGTGAATAACCATTTACCAGAATAAAATATTACTTAAAAACAAATCCTATGGATGAAAACCATTCAAACCTACTCTCTTTTGGATGTGGTTTCCTGAACACACACCAACGAGACCCGAGAGGCCCTCTCAGCAACCCAGAAAAAAAATACAAAAATAGGGTTACCCAAATGTGACAGGGTTCGAACGAACATCTTGGGAAAATTGTTATGATGAATCAGAGTTGGGAAGGGGAGTGTAAGGTAAAGGAGAGTCACCACAATTGATTGTGTAATGAAATCAAAAGAAAAATTTTCCAGATTAAAGGTGGAAGGGGGGCTGAGAAGGGGGTCCACGCACGATAAAGGGAGAAGTACCTTTGGACTTGGTGAGATGCAATTTGAGGGAGAGGGTTGTGAGGTTAAAGTTTAATTTCATTTTAAAAATAATTAAATTCTTAGACAAATTAAACCAAATTGTTTGAACCACATGGATTTCCAAACTGTGTGCAAACCATGTGGAAACCATGTGGAGTCTTCTACCCGAATGGGTGTGATGCGCAATGTTTAGAAAAGCGTGCCCAAGCGATGTGCAAGGGCACTGTTCCTTTTAAAACTAGGATAGATGGTTATCTGTAATGGGCCACACAATTTGACAGATATTGTGCAAACTGTGTCCCTTCTCTTGCTTTTTAAAACACTGGATGTTTTTTAGATCTGACACTCCCGAAACTTCTCGTGGCACTCGAGAAAACTTATCAGTCCTTCGATCATTCTAAGAAATATCACTTAGGAGTGATCCATCTATTAGAATTATGTTTTGAATATTAGTTTTATATATTACCCATTTAGAAAAGAGAATCTCAAAAAAACCAACATACATTTTTTTGGTTAAAAAACATGCGATTCTACAGTATACCAACCTTAAAAACTTCTCATCCCTGAGAAGTATTCAGGGACAATTTAAACACCACCCTTCTAACATTTTTCATGAAGTTTCATTTGAAAATTTAGATTGAATTCCCAATACTCAATTCACCATTACCATTTCCTAAGAATTCTGCACTTCAATCTTTGCAACCCGAACCAACAATGAAATTTAAACATTAAACTAGAAATGGAGTTGACATGATACTGTTTAGATAAAGATACAATCATGTCAATGTTTTGATAGACATTCGATCGATGGTTATCAACAACATATGTTTTAACTTAATAATGGGAAAACTACAAGCCATGGTATCTCTACCATTGGAATTGGTGTACAAGGCAAAACTCAAATTGTTATTTTGATAATATTGGAATATTTTCATAAAAAGGAAATATTCATATTCTGATCGACCTAATAGAATTGGTGAAGAAATATATCTTAGAAGAGATTCTCGACCTTGATACCACACTTGGATTCTCTTGGAAACGTTCTTTAAAATTGGCAATTACAATCATAAACATTGAACTAAAGGAAGAAACAATGAGTCGAGCCATTTGGATGATGTGTCTCGTAGAAGTCTGGAATAGGGGGATGAGTTAATTAAAATGAAACAACTAGATTCCCTGAGTCTGAACAAGGAATCCCTACATGGGAACCATGGAATCACTCAAGAGTTACCAAGCCTCAATGAGAACCACACTTTAATGTGCATTTATAACAAGGATCATCCAAAAATCTCCACATCTTTTTATGATTTATTGCAGTGTGAGACCGATGCTCTCTTAGTGAATCGAGGATGACCTCAAGATAGGGTACATTATCATCTCATAAGAAGAGTACACTAAGAGTATTTGATATGGGGTTCTAGTCAAACACACCAAAAAAATTGGATGAATAAAATGTCAAACCAGATCAAATTCATGATACCAAGAAAGAACCGACATGATTTAAGATTTGAAAGACTCAAGAAAAATAAATAAATAACCAAACATTTAACAATGGTTCTCATAGGTATTCCTTATATGTGGAAGGGCACATTAACCAACTCAATAGGACACTGCCCACTATAAGAGAGTCCTAGGTTGAAAGGACAAAAAAACTAACAACTCATAAGCACTCTAGATTTATAACAATGATAATGGAACATCGAAACAGCCATGTATTTCAAAAACCATCCTAAGTATTTTGATGAAACTCATTATTTAATAATCATGTCACTATACGTAGAGAGGACCAAAGACTATACTCAATAGTACAAGATGATTTATTTTGGAGTTATACCACCTCACACGACCATCATCCTAGATGATTCCATAACTAGTCATCCATTACTAAGAAAATAGGGGGCCAAACAATCTACGAAGGGGATGAGCATCCCCCAGGCACATCTAGCCAACTAAAAAGGAGAACTACATGATTATTTAACACATAAAAATGTAAAAAAATACATGGCAACCCATCCAAACAAGGGTGTCACTTTAAAACTGAAATTCCAACTTGGGATAAAGACTCCCAAACAACACCAAAAGTGAGAAAAGGCAAATCACTCGCATGTGATTTATGGTTGTAGGGTACTTCCTACTATAGGTTATCCCATTACGAAGAAATAATTTCTACCATGTCACAGGATCACGTCAAACAAAAGGCACTAGGCTCAAAATCTGATCATCAAGCCATTGCTGTGGAATAGAACACCTAGGGAAATTACTCCTGCTTCCCTTCTAAGGAAACTCCAAGAGAAGTTTTAACCACGTTTACGCAATGGTTTTTAACATTATAAATAACTACAGGTTTTATTTCCATATTTCTTATATTTAATCACATTTAATATTAAATCATCAAAATATTTAATTAAAACATCAATGTACCATTTTCAAAACAAATCACAAGGTACTTGATTTATCCATCTCCTAAAATAGAAAAAAGGAATGATTTATAAAAATTACATGTAAAAACATTTTACATTAGTTTATATCCTATAATTTTCTATAAACATTGAAAAATTATTTTTTAGAAGATTATACGACCTATGAGGGTCCCATTTTAACCAACCAGGGTTCCCAATAAAGTAACCCAATTTTTATCACACAAATTATTAAAATATAAACACCCTAATGGGGCATCTCATAAAAAATTTCCTCAACTGGCCTACTTGGGTCTAGTTTTTTTAAGACAACAATTTTATTTTAGATAAAGTTGAACCTCTTTCACATTTATATGAATCTCACAAGGCCTCATGCCATCACATTTATTATGGGTTTCCATTTCCCAATTCTTGAAGCGCCCAAACAATCCACAGATTGAAAAATGGCTCCAATTAATTGATACCAGTGTCAATTCATAATTTTACATGATCAAACATAACAATCCAAATTATATGGGTGGACAAATACTAACCTGCAAAGCACCCATACACATTAAAATTTGGAATTTGGCTCCCTTTATTCAAAACCAACTTACTTTAGAAATTAAATTTAATAACCATTTTACAATGGTTTAATTACGTGGGTTAGCTTTCCCAAGATATAAGGTGCTCATACACCTTAAAACTAAAAACTGTCTCTTGTCGTAATCACAACATTTTAATTTAACCAATGAAACCAACTATATAAATATCAAGCAAGATAACATTCAACTATATGAAACTAACACAAATCAACATACTGAAATCACATAAGCATGTACATTTAATCATACGATCACACTATAAAGAGAAGTAAGTATATAATGCATGAAAATGTATTACTTAAACATGAATAAATCTATCCATGAAATATCAATAAGGAACCGAATCATGCATAGCAGGAAACCTACTAATGAAACTACATGGAATGACATATATTCATGGCATGTAAATCTCTACATGCCTAATATGTTTCTTGTCATGCAACTTCCCTTTAATACCAGGTCCAAGAAATGTTTCCAAAATTCCAAAAATCAGAAGTACTGGAATTTACACATGTCACTCTAGGTGAAATACTATCAATTGTAAAAGCGAAGAAAAAAACATCAATCCCAGTCCTGACCACCTAGTCTTTCCTCGTACTTGGAGTGATCAGTCCCAAGAACGAATATTAACAAAGAATCAAAACATCCCTATTATCTTGTCTACTGACCCAAAATAGTAAGACAAAAGGAAAAACCACCTCTAATAACACTTTGTAACATCCCAACCTGACTTACTACTAAGATGGTGGCTAGACCTGTCACCACATAACCTCAAGTGCACCTCCCTGTATGCCGTCGGATGCGACTAGCAGCGAGGGTGTAAGGATAGTCATTGGGGAGACTGTACCCTCTTATTAGAGTTGTGTAGTGGTATAACAGAGTGAATAACAACCAAAAATGGAAGCAGTAACAAAAAATTTACAAAGTAGCAGATATCATATTTCATATAAATGAACAAAAGTGACCAATGCCGATTTATAAAATAGTTGAATGCATGACATGGTATTGATACATGAAGGAAAGTAGTAAAATGTTCAACATTATTTTTAAAAAAATACAATGTATTACTCGTGTAATGAAAAGAACTAAAATCCCGAAGGCAATCTCCATGAGCATCCTGATCCCCAGCTCAGTCCTTTACTCCTAACTCCCCGGTACAAGCAAACAAAAACGAGCAAGATAAAAGTACCCAAGAGCAAGAAATGTCTAATTGGGTTCCCCATTGAAATGGTGACTTGATTTTGGTGTGATATATAAATCTTATTAGGCCAGAACCACTAGTTTTAAACCCTTTCCAGACAGTGTTATATAAATTAATCAATGTACATGCATGGATAAGTTATGTAAGGAATACAATGTAGCTAAATACTAAAGTACCCGCTTTAGCTCTCAGATGGTGTATGGACATTTAATTAGTTTAGTAATTGATTATTTACAATTTATTCATAATTCACATATGAATAAGCTTCCAACCAATTTCAAGAAGTTTCCACCAAGGTAAAATGGAATCATGCAATGACTATGCCAGATGGGCTTCAACCATGGTACCTACTTGCCAATTACAGACCTAAGGAGTTTATCCAAGGCATCCAATGATGGTGTTTAGTAATAAAGTCCCAAGGTAATAAACAAGGGAAAAACTTCACAATAATATCAGTAGTGAAGGTCCCATGATGTAATAAGTACACCTGATAAAGCTATTCTGTGAGGCAGTTCTACGGTACTAACCAATGTAATGTAGATCTCACATAATTTTATCCATATAGTATCTGGGTCTATAAAATATTTAAGGGTGTAATAAAATTAGTGTAGTTCAAGGAATTACACGATGATGAGCCTACAAAGTCCAAAGAGTGCATCCATGGTAAAAAAGGGCTATGTAAGGACAGGGTCCAAGGAGTGTGTCCAAGGAACCTACTTGTCAATGCTAGATCTATGTAGTGTATTCAAGGGATCCTGTAGTACTACATGGGGATACAATTGTAGTATACTAGACATCCAATGATAATAGAAGGAAGGGATCAAGGAGAATCATAACTTTAAAAACCCATCCTTGAATTAAGGATGGGGTACATTAGTGCTCATGGTATCCTCTAAGAAAAAACCATGACAAGATCGAGTCTATATATTCCTATTTAATAAAAAGTCTTGTAACAATTCATTTTTTTCCAATCCTTGCCATCCATTAGTGTGGAAATGTCAAGTAGCAGTGAAACCATTTATTTTCTGTTCCTTGACATTCCTTCCATTTGTGTGTAAAAGTCATGCAGGATTGAAACCATTTAGTAAAATCCATTAAGGCATATTCATTAATAAAGGTTCACTCCACTAACTTCTGTCAACATGGTAAGGGGTGCTACAAACATGAAACCTTTATTAAATTAAAGGATATGTGATATGCTCATTATTCTTTCTGATTCACATTTCACATTTAATTTCCAATTCAAAGAACTTACCTTAAGCAGGTAATGTGATGAACATACATGGTACTTGCCAATATACGATTCATAGGATAATTTTACCATTTAATATATAATGTCATAACGTTATGAAGTTTATGCCAAGGTACTCTTGAATGGTGGCCTAAATGTGTCAAAATCATTAAATGACAATTATGGAAAACATCACACACGGTTAAACACAATTTCAATAATAGGACAAGCACTTAGATGGTGACATGGAACCTTTTAATTATTTCAGAAAGGTAACTCTATTTTTATTATTCTATTAGGTCCATAGAAAAAACCTGACATATTTCAACATAACATTTAGGAAAAATAATTATAAACACAACTAGTAAATTAAGAAAGGTCTAACGACTAATTTTTAGATTGAGGGAAGTGAAACTCCATTGGAGGGGTTTTATTATAAACTCATTATGTTACATACCTCACAAATCATTTATCACCTTTATCTTTTTAAATATGAATCATGATCTACCATATTTCATAACATTAAATATAGAGACTTCACTACATGAATTTTATTTCTACATAAAGTACATTAAGTAATTATTTAATGCATTTATAAAATTATAGGACATGGAATGAGACCCTACCTTCGGGTGGAACCAAGCTGTCCACTCAGCTCTAGGAGCTTTCAAACTAAAAGCAGCTACTCCCCCAATGAGTATACGCACCTTCACATACATGCATGGAAACCTACACCCAATTCACACACTCGCATGACCATGGGCTTGCATAAGGGGATCCTTACACATATTCTAACATGCATATACTGATTTCCACTCACCTAGGAATTCATTTTTATATATATACAAGGGAACACATATTCCCATACATGTATAATCACTTCTATGGATATTTACACATGTAACAGGGGAACCCAGATACATATATTTACATACTTATACATACGCAGACGAGTCTCCCATGACTTGGCTACTCAAAACCACCTAAAACATCCCAACACTATATGTAGTAATTAAAAGAAACCTTAAAATATATTAAGGGACCAAAACATATGGTCTAAAACCCAAAAATGACCTAAACCCCTACCTCGGTTGCCGAAGATAAACCAAAAACAAATCTAAACAACCCCAAACATCTCAACAACCTATCAATTAAATATTAGAGAGTCAAAGACACATAATGGATTTAATAAAATAGGTGATAAACTTTTAGTGGAATAATATATTAACGTGAAATAAATCCAGTGGACTGAAACCACCCGAACCACCTCACCTTCGTCGGTGGTTGAAGGAACACACACCAACAAGACTCTAGAGGCCTTATGCACTAACCTAGAAAAAAACTATTTGAATATTGGTTCAACTATAGAGATCTAGTATTTGGATGAACTTAATGGGGTGAAAGTTAGGCCACATTGAAGCTGGTAAATGGAGGATAAGGGATAGGAGACTCACCGCAATGGATCATGTGAATAAATTGAAAGAATAAATATCTATATTGAAGGCGAAAGAGGAGGTTGAGGAGGGGGTTTGTGCACGATTAAGGGATAAGAACCTTTGGGATTAGTGGATCACAATTTGAGGGAGAGGTGAGTGAGGTTTATGTTTTATTTCATTTTTAAATTAATTAAATATTTATACAGATGCAACAACATGGTTTGACCAGAACATTTTTCTAAACCGGTCAAGAAATGTGTAAAGTCAATTGTATGCACAGGAGGGAGGCACACAGTTTAAGAAAATATGTGAAAGCCATGTGCAAATCCAATATCCATTTTTAAAATAGTGAAACATATTTACATGAATTGGATGCATGATTTGGAAGACCCTGTGCAAACCATGCGCCCTCTATAGCTTCTTAAAAAACATGATGTTTTTCAGGTCTCACACTCCCGAAACTTCTCAAGCCACTCGGGAATCTTCTTTGTCCATCACACATGAACAAAAACATCACATAAGAGTAACCCAACTCTTGGAATTATGTTCCAAATATTGGTTTTAAATCTAACTCATACAATAAATGAAAATGTTAAAAAAAACTTATGTACTTTTGTCTGATTCAAAAACACAGGTTTCAACAATATATTATATTTAATTTTTACCCAAAAATTAAAATATCTCATAAAATTATGAAAAATACACCATTAAATAAGTTAGAAATCTTTATTACAAAAATAATTTTCATTTTATATAAATATTTTTCTAAATATGTGAATTTTAAATTTAAAAATAAAATTGATATTTATTGAAAATTGACGGGTTTTAACAATAACCGTTTTTGAACTCTAATAAAAATTACATTTGACGTCATAAAAATTATCTGATCATTTATATTAAATAAAATTTATTTACTAATTTTTTTATTCTAATCATATTTTTTTCATAAATCCATCAAAATAGATTACTTTTTTGTTTTTTAATATTAACTAAAAATAGAATATGTTCTTTAAAAATAATTTACTAATAAAAATTAATTGGATACAAATATATTCATTAAAAAATAAAATACATATACATATTCTTATTTTCTTGATAATATCCCTTTATTACACCATAATATGTGATAAGAGTAAAGACCAGATTGGTGGTGCTTTAATGGGTCCATTTGGTGAACATGGTTTGGGTTCTGATCCTGATGATCTTAAACTACTCTTATAAATGGTTTCATTCATGATTAATTTGTTGGATATAATTTTGGTATTGGTTTAGGAATAATCCTACAAATTCCATCTTCCTCAGGATCTCTGATAAATGGGCTTCATAGGGTATGATTCTACTAGATGAAGACATCACTTCTTTTGTCTATAACAGATGGATTTGTTAAACCCCTATATTTATATATGTAATGTTATCACATTTCCATGACCATATTATCAATAATAATGATACTTAATGATCATTTATATCTAATTTGATATAATAAAACAAAATAAGTGCATGTGTTTTCTCTTTGATTAAATTAAAAAGGGAAATTTTACTCATAACAGTTCGGGTCCTTACAATCTTACCACCTTTATAAAAATTTCCCTAAAAATTTACATTTCCAACAATAGAAAATTATGGGTATCCTTGCATCATCAACTCATTTTTCCATATTTCATATTTATACTTGTGGTTTCCCCACAATGTATTGATAAGGGGCATTGCGTTATTACAAAGAAATTTTATGTGCAATCTATGATGTTCACTGGCTAATACTCTCTAGAATGATCATTATACAATTGTACCACCACTGTATTGAGTACATGTGATATTCCCATCATGTAATTTATTAAGAGTGATACATGGAATACATCATATACTTGATGCAGGTTTGGTGGGAGTGCTAGTCGATATTCCACTGCTCCGATGTGATCAAGGATCTGAGAATGGTTGATGTATCTTTGACTAAGCATTACATTTTCCCCATATCCCATGACTATTTTACTTTGAGATATAATGAGGAATACCATGTCTCTAAGATCAAACTCTATGTCACATCTATGATTTTCAGCAATGATATTATGTTGACTTTGATCAACTTTGATCTTATGTTGGATGGTCTTAACTTTATTCACCATTTATTAGAGCATTTCAGAACCAAAATTTTATATTAGCAAAACTCATCACAACATGTCTGTGTTTTTAAACTCATCCCAAAATGGAATTAAAAGGGGGTCATTTTTATTCTTGAGTGGAAAAAATTTTGAAATCTAACTCTACTTAAAGAATATGTTGGTCCCATTTTCCTTTTAAGCCCATTGAGAAATCTCTCAACATGTCCCCACATGATTAGATTGTATTGTCAGATTTTCCCTCAGTTTGAGTGTGGTAAGACATACTAAAGGTTAAATCAGTTTTTAGATCATGGTAGATATTTTTAAAAAACGTAGAGGTGAATCTTGGATAAAGGTAAAAAAAATCAATACTAGTACTCCATGAAGAATCACCAATTCTCTCATGTAATACATTCTATTTGATCTAGTGAGAAATTCTCCCGAATCTTAAAGATGTGTAAAGTATTTTTAAGAATACCCATAAAAGCTTAAAGAGCATTGTTTCTCTTGGATGTCATTGGATGTCTGGTGAAAATGCCTATGGTGACGTTTTCCCTTTTCCATGTTGTTATAGGTAATAGTTGCATCATCACCTTATACTTCTACCATTCAGTCTTCCCATACTAACATACCATGAAATTTTATATATATTCATACAATATCGTACATTATATTTTCCCACTAATAGTTCTCTATGGAATCTTGATACATCTTTGGGTTTCCTTAATAAATGGATAGAGTCAAAATATGTACATCATCCAATAATTACCTCTTTAACTCATTATTTGATGGAACACATATTCTTAATCAAAATATCATAATCCCTTCTTCATTAACACTGAAATCTGGGGATTTCCCTTTTCTTATAGTTCCCACTTTATTCTTAATTACCATATCCTATTTTTGAGCATCCCTTAACCTTTCAATAACTAGCAGTTGAGGAATAATTTGTGAAAGGACTGATTATGTTACCTTTCTTATGATTCCCATGTCCATGCTCTTCAAATCATAGAAGATTTAATCCTTCTCAATTATCATTGACGATATAATTGATGGATCATTTCTACATAGATAATTTTTTAATTTTTTATCCTTACCATGATGGTTGTGGATTTAGTAGTCTTAATCCTTGATGAGATCTAATTGTCTTTATTGGGGCATATTTATATCATTCATTGTGAGTATAAATTTAAGAGTTCTGTTATCCATAAATATTTCACACTTCTCCCCAAAGAGATAATTCAGCTATATTTTCAATGTTAAGACCCACACTTCCAACTCCAGATACTATGTGGGATTTTTTTTTCATGAATTTTTATATTCCTTAGGGTGTAAGTAATGTATTTGTAATTTTCCATCAACACACATCCCAATCCCTTCTTCAAACCCCTTTTGAAAATTATGAAATTCTACCCACTTCTGGGTAGTTTGATCACATGGGTAGTGATAAATATCATTTAAAATTACATTAATATTTATTAAAATTCATAATTGAAATCAAAATTTACTCCCTTGTAGGTTATCTTGATAAGTGGGTTTGATAGTCGTGATAAATTTCTCTAAAATTTGTTATAATATCCAGATAACTCAAGGACCCTATAGATATCTATCACAAATGTTGGCCTTAAACATCCATTAATTAATTTTTTCATTGAAGTATATATATATATCCCTTTTCTTGTGATGATATGCCCTAATAATTAGACTTTCTTCAACTATAACTCACACTTTCAATACATTTCATAGATGTTCTCATTTCAAATGATCTTTAGCACAGTGATTAGATGATTTTTATAATCCTCCTTGGTTTTAAAGTATATTATAATATTTTATATAAATATTACCAAATATGTGTCGATATAATATAAAAAAATTGTATTCATAATGTCCATGAAAATTTATGGATCATTAGTGACTCCGAAAGGAATCAGTATAAACACATAGTGCCTATATCTTGTATGAAATGCAGTCTTGGGTATATCCTCCTTCACCCAAACTTTGTAAAATGAAGACCACAAATAGACTATGGAGAAGTATTGTGCTATGTTTAGCTAATTGTATAAGTCATAAATCTATGAAAAATGATATTTTTTTTATCCTGAACATTTTGATCTCACGATAATCAATACAAAGGCTCATGGACCAGTCCTTCTCCTTGATGAAGAGTACTGGTTCACCCCACAATGAAGCAGTTGGGTGTATAAACCTTTTATATGGATTCTCCTATAGTTGTTTATTTATCTCCACATATTACACAACATCTATCATATATTGAGTCTTATATATTGTAAACACCCCAGGTATATGCTCCATATAAAATTAAACATCCTTTCCAAGAGGAAGACCAGGCTATTCCTTGGTAAATACATCAGTGAATTCACTCAAAATATGCATGTATTTGAGGATGAACCCATATTTAAACTTAATCATTTGAGGAAGAAATGATTTATCAAAGGTAAATAATATCCATAATTGGGATAATATTTCAAAATAACATTCATCCCCTCCTAGAACATGTATAGAATTGGGGATTGATTCTTCAAATAGAGACTAATTTATATACCATATAAATTTATGTTGGATCCATATAGGGAAATAAAGTCCATACCCATATTGCATCAAATTCCACCAAAGGGAGTATATCAAGATTCATCAGGAAGATAATCCAAAAAAATTTGACAGTGGAGGAGTTATATACAAGGGATATAATAATTTTCCCATTTTCCATGTTTTCCAATATCTCTTGTTCCATGATTTTTTGATGGTGTGTGGATTTTTCAACTAAACTATCATGATACAAATAAATGTGTAAATCTAAAATAAATGTGTATGTTCACTATTAATGAATTAATAACTAGAGTACCTGTCACAAATTTTTTGATCGAATTCACTTTAATGGACTAGAAGGAAAACCACTCCCTTTCCACCTTATAAGTTGTTGGTTTCATTTGAAAACCCATGGATTAGTGCACTGGTTTGCAAAGTTCCCTGGTTTCTTGTGCTTATTGTAATGAACAATACGTTGAGGGTTTCTAGGATCATTCCTTTCCATTGTAACAATAGTGGGTTTCTTTTGTCAATAATTATTGGACATGTTCCCTTCTCTTCTACACCTAAATAATTTTCTTTTTCCCCTTAGCATATTTATATGATTCTTATTTTCAAACCATTGACAAGTGGGATGATGAAATTTTATAAAAACATTGGATATAACCATTGGAACAATAGAAATAAACCATAGTTTTTTTATTCTTATCCCCAGGATACCCATGATATTGACCGATATTATTTTTGACTTTTAAGAAATATCAGAAAATGTTCTACTAGTTATCAAAATCATGTTTTCCAAGTCATTTTGTTCACTAGTATTTATCCCAATAAAGAATAAGAAAACCTATCATTCGGGGTAACAAAAATACATGATCCTTATTATTCAAGTTTTATCATGTTTTCTTAATAAAATTCAACATGTTTGATATTTTTTTATTTATTCAAATGAAATCTATTTACATTTTAAGACTATTGGTGCGGTGAAAATATTTATTGAAAAACATTTTCTAGATCTCCTTTCACAAAATTTATTTTATATCATTATCATGCTTCATATTATGGATCAATTTCCACCACTGATCAACTTCACCCTCCATAAAATACATATCCTAAAAAAATTATTGTTTGGAACTTTTAAGGATGGAGAAAATCATTTCAATTGAGTTGATCAATTCCTCTGCGGTTAATGGATCAGCTAATCCATTAAAATTGAAGGACTTTATCGCATAATGATCTCAATTTCATATTTCTCTATCATAGGGATTTTTGGGTGACCCTCTTGGTCCATGTTTATATTTATAACTTGTTTTAAATAAGAGAGTATCATGAAAAAGTTTTTGACTCACGCTCCCATCATATTGGGCATCTCATTGAGGAAATCAACACATTTACTTTTGCATCAGTTGTAAACATTATTACTCATATTTCATACCATTGGATAAAAAAGTTATTAGGGATGAGTATCATAAAATTAATCGTAAATGAGAATCCAATTACATCAAAGGTAAAACATATAAACTAAAATTTTCTCATTAAATTTTGAATTTCTATGCATTTATCTATGATATCCATGATCGGTTTCTTAATATAAATTCTTATAGGAATGTTGGTTCCCTTAATAAAATTTCATATTGAGTTTATGAATTTACCAAAGCATGTGTTTTAAAAGTGTCAATCCATGTGTGCAGTAAGGCCCATTTTCGTGTATTATATTACCCAATGTTCGGCCTGAAACACCTTATTAAAGTTGTTACACCCATGTACATATGTTCCAAACCACATCCACTTAATGTATTTAGATATGGATATATTTTCTCGATAAACAAATTACTCAATACTTTTCCAAAATTTAGGGATGTTTTCTTATGATTAGTCTTATCTTGACGGGGTTTTACCAGGGTGTTTTAATGATAATCCCAAAAATAACTAAGCATATCGACTGATACCTACTATACCAACACTTATCATAATTATACTTTAATACATGTTTTATTTAATTAAATTATACTAAATAATACCCATAATATATGTAGTTCTAGTTTTTTTGAGATTTTTGTTAAATTACAAAACCAAATAAAACATGAAAACCATTATCTTTATTGAAAAACTCATAAACTTGACCCAAATGTTCCTTCATACATAACACTTAATAGGATAACATGAGGAGATACACAAGTAAGGGGTGACCTACAAAGACCAATAAGTGAATTAACAAGGTACATAATGAGTAAGACAATACATGTTAGATAATAATTATATCAAGAGAGCATAAAAGTAATATGAATAATTATCCATGATATTTCATGATAATCCCAATATGAGAAATGTTGTAACAACTTAAAAAACTACATAAAAAACATATGTCATGTATAAACAACCACGAATTCATGGTGAAAAAAGTACCACAAAAGAATTGGGTAAAAATATTTCCCAAAATGGTGTATCATTATACAAAACATTATGAAATGAATTAGAGAACTATCATAGAGCACCCTTAATAATAATTTTTTTCTCATTCCTAAGTGTTCCACATAGATAATATAACATTGATTCATTCGACATCATAATTTATTCCATGATCAAGGAAATCTGAAATAAATACATGTATGTAGTGAATCAATAAGTATATGTTCAAAATGGTGAATACTGTTGATAGAGAAATGGTTATGGTATTCACTACAAAATTATTTTCACATGGAAAATCACATTTTAATTTCGATTGCATAAGGGAGTCATATAAAAATTTATAAAATGGGGTTTTGAGAGAGAAATGGTTTTATAATGATTTATAAATGATGGGGATTGTAAAAATTACATGGAAGGAAATTTCCCGACATATTTAATGGGAAATTAAAGGTATAACAAGATAAAAAAACTTGAGTATAGGGGATGAAGGAAAGAACCCTTTCAAAATTTCTACATGGAAACTAGTGTACACAAAGGTTTTTAGGATTCTTAAATGAGATTGAAAGGGGATATCATTAATTATAAATCAAATAGAAAATATGGGGGATATTTATGAAAATATCCTTAAATAGGAAAATGGAAATAAATATACATAATATAAAATGAATTTGTGATAAAAAAAGTGTGGGAAATACATTATAGAATTATGATTTAGTAATATTTATACATTATGGATTATAAGAGGGAGAAATGATATTTATAGGGGATACCATAATCTAAAAATAAAATTTATTGTAATGGGTACATTTAAGAATGTATTCCAACTTATGAAAATGGAAGTTAAATGGTATATCATAAATGAAATGCTATATAAATAGATGAGAGAGGGAATCCCTTACATGAAAGTGTGACTCCAAAATAATTGGAGGGGATAATAAAAACATAAGAGAGACTTATTATGACTATAGGTAGAATGGGTAAGAGTTTTTTCATCCTATAACATGTTTTAGTGAAGATAAATGGGATCAAATATGGGTTTATATAAGAAAGGAGTGGGAATTATTTATTACATTGGCATTAGACCGTATATAACAAAATATTCAAAACCACAAACCATCTTAGGATTTTCCCATGGATTCTACCAAATAGGTTTGGAATAAATTATTTTATATGGAAAGGGATGAATATAATAAAATAATTCCCTTTCTTATGTGGAGGTGTGTCAAACTCTTAAAGAAATGATTTTAATCTCTTAAAATATATTATAACCATTGGATGATTCATTAATGATTTATAAAATAAATAAAATAAGTAAAAAATTAAATTATTTTAAAATCAACATATATATTTTTCAAAGGATAAATTTATAGTTTTTATGACATCGCTATTTGTTATTTATGATGTTATAAAACGCATTGTATACTTATACATTATTTATTTTTTTACCCAAAAACATGACAGTCTTAAAAAGTTATAAATAATTCACTAATATATAATTTATATGTACGGATTTAAAATATAATAATAACATTATCTAAATAATTTTCTACTTTTTGAATTTTCTTTTGTAAAAATAAAAAATAGACATTTAATAAAAATTCATGGGTTTTTACAAAAATAGTTTTTCAAACAATAAAAAAACTACATTTGACATCATGAAATTTTTATGATAATTTATATTTAAAAAAAGTTATTTAATATTAATATTTTATTAAAATTTAATTTATTCCATAAATCCATCAAAATATATTTGTTAACTGATTTTAAATATTGACCAAAAATATAAATTGAGATTTAAAAATTATTTACCAATAAGAAAATATTAAAATGAAAACATATTCATTAAAAAAATAATGTAAATAATACAATTGTTAGTATCTTGATACATATCCCTTCATTACACTTGATTATTCCTTGATAGTATGGTGCATTATGGTGTGGCTTTCATTGGGCCATTTGGGGAACATGGTTTGGGCCTTTATCTCGATGAGCTTGAACTTATCTCGTAAACCGTTTCGCTCATGCTTAAGTAGTTGGATATCAGCGTGTGATTGATCCAAGTAAAATACCATAAATTATATCTCCCACTAAAGATAAAATAAATGGTCTTTATAAGGTATGCTACTACTATTTTAGGCCATCACATCCTCTGTCTATTCCCTAAGGAGTTGTTAAATCAATGTATTTATACTAGTAATGAGAAAAATATTCAATGAATATATTATCAAAGGTAATGTTACTCAAAAGTCTTTTAAATCTAGTTAGATATAATAATAAAATGAAATTCATGTGTTTCCTATTTTATTAAATAAAAAAGAGTAATTTTACTCATAATATTTCATGTTATTTCTAATACCATGGTAGATATAGAGAGCTCTAACCCTTCATATGGGTTAGTCTTATTATAAACTATATTAACATACTTCTAATGATATTCCCAAAAAAATACGATGGACATCCTTGAAATAACGCTAATCGTTAAATAAAATTTTTACTATGGTTTCCAAAACAAACCCTTCTTCTTCAATGTCAAAAAATAATATTTTATTATAATTACAATTTCGATAATGATCATATTAACCATAATGGTTACTAGTACCATTAAACTTATGTCCATAAAATATAAAGGAATTATTCCTCAAATAATGTTTCCACTTCAACATAAACCAACTAGAAATTTTTCTAAAATATCCTTAGTCGGAATATAATATCAGTAAACATAACATAAAATTAGGTGTTTATGATAATGAAATTATTTTTAAAATCATTAACCTATGATAGTATTCGTGAATCTTATGTCAATGAATTCAAAAAAATCAATTTTTTTAGAATCATTTGATCATTAATAATTGTTTTATCCAAAATACTCTTGGTAAAATAATTCAAAAATTTCGTTCTTGAATAGAAATATATAAGTACAACAACAATTTTATTTACACTTATTTTATTCCATGGAATTAGAGTTACCCTATAGAAGAGGTCATTAACTTGGGTAATTCTTATGTATCCCAACTATAAGGTAATAAACTATAAATGGATCCCTAGGATGATATTTATTTTTCTTACATCAGAATATTCAATTTTCCTTAAAAATCCCTTTCTTGATGCCCTTATTTTCTATATATAATTAATTTATCTATTCAATCAAGGAACATTCTTTGGGTGTCTCCTTGAACAGTTATTTCCATATGTAATCCATGCCTTCTTTTCTCCATGGTACATTCCATTTTTATTATTATAAAACTCCATCCTTTCCTTATTTGGTGAGTTATATAGTGGGTTATTGTATATATTGTTAACCATATTTATGAAAGTTTATTAGAAATAAAAATGATATCTTCAATCTTATATTTTCAAGAACATTCAAAAGATGGTTTAAAAGTACAGGTAGAAACCCATTTAATTTTTCCAACTGATTTGTCTCACAAGACCTATTGATGCATCAAGGGGATATATTAGGACTAGGCCCCACCCATCACTTCCATTACAAATCATTACTCATATTTCAAATAATATATTTTAATTTCAGAATAATATTCCTTATCAAATATTTATATTGTGTAAAGGATAAATATTTTTCAATATTTCCCCTATTAAACAAATAACATTAAATGTGAAAACTATATATAAAAATAGTATATAGTTTAGTCAATAATAATATACATGATATTTTTTTTATATTTTTGGGTAAACATAAATGATCAATAGAAAGAGAATAACTCAATAAGACGATAATGACTACGAAAATGACAGAACAAAGTCATTGTCGATTCAATACTTGGTTAAAATAATCATAATCCATATAGAAGAAGAATAAAGAAAATATAAATATATCCTATACCAAATATATTAAGAATAAGGTTTTTTTTCAGTCATGAATTAAAAAATATCTTTAATTTTATTTTGAGGAAAATTGAATGTTAATTTTAAAAATACCACTTTGAAAATACATTTCATTAACAAAAATTAAAAAATTATTTAATAATATAATCATAAAATTTGAAAGTAATCTTTAATGAAATTATGGATGTTAATCTCATATATGACATGAATTGTAAAAAGGACATTCATTTGGCACTGTATAATTTTGAAAAAAGTGATTTGTTTGAAAAATGATAACATGGTTCATTTGAAATTTTATATTAAAAGGAAAAAATAGTTATTCATTTATTTTAATAAATCAATTTTAAATATTTAAATAAATAATTTATGATGTTTTCCAATACATTATTTTTTAGGAAAACATATTTGTAGAATATGTGAGAAATGAAGTTAAGTTTTATTAAAAATATTTTATAAACCATTCTATGTACCAAATAGTGGTAAAACGATACTATAACTTATAAATAAAAAGTAATAAATATTAATGAATAAATTTAACAGGTTTATTAATCAACGATTACATAATTTTCATAAATGGTAATATAAGGGTAATGAATCTCGAATAATTTGATATTCTGATATAAACCCTTGTAAAGAGGATAATGTTGAAGTTATAATCAATAATTGAATCAATTATTTGTGTAAAGTATAAAAATTTATAAAATAGTTTTAAATAAAAATATAGATAGAAAAAAATAATTATATTCAAAATCATATAATCCTAACGACAACGAGGAAGTAATATAAACAACGAGAAAGGAACCAAGTTATAAAATTATTTACCACTTGGTAACATTTAATTGAAAACCCCTTAGATGAAATAATTACAATGGAAAAATAAAAGAAAAATAAAATTTAATTATTCATGATTTTACATGTAATGGTTTAATATGTACCCCATAAAAATTCAATTATATTCATAACATTACAATATGCATAATTGAAATAGAATTATAGAAAAATCAATTAAAACATCCTTTATTTTTGTTCATACAGTCTATAACCTCCTATATAGTGGTTATAATAATGTTATTAACTTATAACAAAACCATATTAATATTTTTCATTTCATATATGGTCCATTTATGACATATTTTTACCCATAAATTAATAGTATTTTTTTTTATTTTTCATGTAATAGGTTGATTTGTATTTCGAGTATGTTCTGAATTGTTGTTTTTTTGTTCCTATTAATTAGATTTGGAATTAATAATACCCTTAATTTAAACCATTATGTAAATATATCATATATGTTCACAATATATTTATTTATAGTAATCTATAAAAACTAGGGATACGAAATCAAATTCACCAATCAGGGAGACGGTAGACCGTACGTACGCATGAACGATTCTTCCATTTTTATTTCACTTTTAAAAAATAAAATAAAATTATGTATATGTATATTATCTTTATAGTATCATATTTACATAATAAATATCAAATAATTTTATTATACTTATCTTTTATACATTCCAGGTAAATTGTAAAGAAATCACATCACTTCATGAGGTGATAGTCCTCCGTACAACTGAATAAGGTTATCATATTACCACATAATGGAAATCATGAGGATATATGTTATATAATAATTATATAATAATAAAGAAATCGTAAATATAATATTATTCTTATAATTTATTATGTTCATCATTATTCCAAACATTGATAGGTGGTAACGTAAAGTCAAACGACATCGGTTTGTAAGGCAGTAGTCCACCACACACATGAATAATGATTACATCAACCATTTGATGACAGTGTGTTTCAGTGTTGGTCATAAAATTGTCCTTAAAAAATTGAGTTTTTTGAATATAATTAGGGTATTATATAATAATTATATAAAAAATAAGTTAAGGGGTTTGAGGATGAAATAAAACAATATATTTCATTGATGAACATGGCCTGTTCTTTGGGTATATTCTTTTGTATTACACCAAATACATTAATTGGATTTATTTTTACTGAAATTAATATTTAGAGGATTAGGGGAGGGTATTTTCAATGTGAATTGTCTGTTTTTGGATTATTCTATTGGATTTCGTAGTGTGATTATGTGAGGGTAGTGAGTTCAATTTTATAGTGGAGGAAGAGTGTTATTCTTGTAAATACCCAAATGTGAACAGTAGTGGATGGTTTCCATTATCTCATTTGACTCCAATAATGAAATAATTTAGATAAAATATGATATTTGGTATAAATATTGATATAAAAGTAATCTGGAAATGTTTTGGGCCATTTGAACACCTTATCTTTTAATATTACCAACTATGTAAACTCATTTTTACCTTAATTGTTGTCATTAACAATAAATGTTATCACAAATATTGTCAAAAAAATTATTTGAACTTATAATAAATTAGAAATTATTCTTACATAAATCATTTAATCCATATTTCTAAATTCAACACATATGAGAGGTAGATTGAAATTTAAAATTTATCCTGCAAACATTTCATTGATGGAGATTTTTAATGTAAAAATAATCAAAATTTTGATATGATTATATATCAAATTTTATTATGAAATTGATTCTTGTGACCTAAATTGAATTAATGTATTTATAATTTATCTATTTTTAAATTAATATCAAAATACAAAAAATAATTTATCCTTTTTGATTATTTTGAAGAAATGCCAGTTTTCAATAAAAATAAATTAATTTTTAGAATTCCTAAAAAATGAATTTTCTCAGAAGAATACCAAAAATTAACCCTAAAGGAACTTTGAAATTAATATTTTAAAAATGAAATTCTATTTTGATAATAATTTTTTTAAATATTACAACATATTCAATAAAACTAGCGTTTTATTTAAAAGAATAAATACCACCTTATTAAAAATACAACATTTATGCATGAAGTCAAATATATTCTATATTATAATTATAAAATATACTCAATGAATGTTATTTTTTTATTTAATATATAATATATAGTATATAAATTTAATTATTATCCAATTATTATAGAAATTAATTTAATTTATTAGGATTATATGCCTTTGGTACATAAAAATCTCTTATGAAAACATTTCCATTATATTTAATTATGTTTTATATTAATTTCAAATTAATTGTTATCTAATGAATTAATTTTGTATTTTCCTAAACCATATATTTTTATAATTTTGTTAATCTATTTCTTTACCACTATTTTAATAGTTAGAAGATACTAATATTATTAAAACTGTATTTTTATCGGTAAAACCCAGTCATTAGTCTTACAAAAGTTATTAAAGGATATTTTTGTTGAATGTAACACATGCTAAATTATTTCTTTTAATATAATGAAATATGAAATCATAATTGTGTGTAATTCAATCTAACTTAGTATTTATGTAACGTAAAATATCCAATATGATATTTATAATTTATAATTTTTGGTTGTTATAATAAATTAGTTTTATATTTCTTCATGTTAAATAATCTACCAAGATTTTTATATACATATATTATAATTTTTAATGAATAGATTCCAGATTCATAATCAAGGGTTTGTGATCTACAAGCCCTGTAATTTTATTACTCATTATAGAAATTCAAGTGTGGTCAAAAGACCTTATTTTATTTTGAAATGTTACGAGAAACAAGGCCTAATAAGAAAGAATGGTGGATATGTGATTCATAATAATATTAAAATATTCATCCACCTTAGGCCTAAAATTTTAGTTTAAGGGAAGAATATATGAGGTGTTAAATTAATCCCTATTATCAAATTATTAGATTTAAATAATTCTTCTTTGTCACCTAGAAATAAGTGGTGTGAGGTAATTGGACATAATATAAGTAAAGTATACCCCCCAATCATATATTTGATTGTGGATATAGAGTGTGTTTGTGGTGTTTCAGAGGTGTTATTTAGGAAAACAAGGACCTCCTGATCATATGGATTAGATTATAGTGTATGTGGAAATGATGATGTCACATGGGGGAGGTCAAACAAAGGAATATCAAACCAATCTAAATATCGAATGACATATGATAAAATATGGCTTGTCAACTTTTACACCATGTGTAGAGGCATGTGGTGGTTCCACCTCAAACCCCTCAACAATTTAAACATCATACCATGCTTGAGATAATTTGTGGACACCATTTTGATTTTGAATGTTTTGTTGGAATCTTTTTGACATCTTGGACCTGTTGGAATAAAAACTTTTTCAATTTAAGATTATTTGATGAATTAATTAGGTGGTTAATTGTGGAATTATTACAACTATTATGATTATATATACAATAAAAATTTTACCATTTAAAATATAAGTGTTACCTTGTTTTGTCACTATTGATCATCTGTTATATGAGTATTTCTTGTAGAAAACTTAGTGAATACGAAATACATGATCAAGATTTGAATATTTAATGAGTAATCATGTAACAAATAATATTTTTATATAATACAAATATTTGAGTAAATATTATTAGGATATAAAGAGAGGAACATAGATTTCTCGTTTAGAAGATCTGGTTAGGAAAGAGTGGTTCAAATTGGACTTTGTTGATAGTTATATAGTCAAGAAATGATTACATTAAAGAATTAAATAACACTGTAAATTCAACGAAAATACTTTTAGGAATATTTTTAAAATTATTATATGAATTATATATTTATTATGAAATAAGGAATTTTACATAGTGATATTTTATTGTTAAAATGAATGAGAATATATAATTGATGTAAAAAAGGTTGATGTGAAATTATAAAGATTAAATATGATTATAAAAATGTATAATTAATCATTAAATATGTAATTAAAATACATAAACTATTATAGTGGATAAAATAATAGTTTTTTCATAAATTATTTTGTTAGGAAAGAACATTAAATAGTTATATATATAAGTAAAATGTGAATTTTTATACCAAGATTTGAATGAAATTTATTAGACTGATAAATGTTTATAAGGGTATTAATCATAAACATTTTAAATTGAGATTAAATTTTTATGTTAATAATGGGAATAAAATAATGATATAACACATATGATGGGTATTCCAAAAAATGGTGTTACATGTCTATAAATGAATGATCAATGATTTATGGTAAGAAAATGAGGAACTATAATTTTGAATTTAATGAATAAAGTGGTAGAATCATTATATTACATTTTTATATATTACTTAGTTTTATAGGGAACGTAGTAGGTTTATATTGATTTACTACTGATAAATTGATCATGAACTCTATGAAGAGAGTAATATACTCCATATTGTGATGTGGATTTCATATTTACTAAATAACAAAATTTATCATTTTCTTAATTATAATTCACTAACATTGTGTTTTGGTGGTAGGAATACATTGATGAGGATGTGGTAGATGTACTGTTACATAGGATGTCTTTTGAGGGTGATAAGAGGATACTAAACATTGATTTTGATATATGATGTGTGATTAATCACATGGTGTGTGTTGAAATATTTGGTTTGTGGATATCGATTGATACCATATATAGTGTATGGTCTTAATATACACTCCCTTTGTATATGGTGGAAGTGGGCTGACTATGAATAAAATTTATCTCAATCATTGATCTTGGGAGGTGGGGGATGATAATTATTTATCCATGTATCTACTTACTATCAACCACACCTCTAAGATAATATATATTTGTTACTCCTATGAGATACATGGACAAGGTTAATTTCCTCAAATATTTCATATGATAAATACATGGATATTGGTACATACTTTGGTATCCTTGATCTAAGGAAAAAATGTATGGGGTAGGTAGATAGTATTAGTTCATTGAAGTTCCTTATCATGAGAATGAAATGAATGATAATTCAACCAAGTGGGGAAACTCTATCTCTTCTATAACAAATTAATTAAGGTGGAGGTCGATGAAACTAATAATCTATCATCCTTTACTCATATAATTTTATCTTCAGAGAAATAATGTATACTTTAAACTATGGAGATGATTCATTTATAAAACATTTCAGTATAAGTCATTATCATTAAATATATATATTTATACTAGTGTCTAGACATGTATAAAACAGTGATTTGATGCTGTGTATTTCCATGATTACATTAGATATTTTTGGATATACTTTTACTCTAAATAATTTGAGAATGGAGAAATTTTTTACCTCCACCAGAATATCAGGACCATTTCATCAATGGTGAATTATCAGGTATAAAATACATCATGGGTTATGATATTTTATTGGTACTATTTTTATAAATCATTTGTTACTATTGAAGTGTGACACCACTAAAGAGGACCCCCAAAAAATTATGATGTGGAATTTCATCCTCAATGTTATCTATACAAATATCAACTCAATCTCTCACCAGAGATAAATATTGGTTCTCATGAATGATGAATCACTAGAGATGTATTTCATCTATTATTTTCCAAATTCTACAGAAAAATAATTCCAATTTGATGATAAAAAAATATAAAATATAATCTATAAATAAATCATAATGGAATATATTACAGAAATATGTTTTAAATTTTTATAAGTTCAATCATAGATAACATTAATATTTTTCATCATATTAATCCCAAATAGTTCCCAATATATTTATATTATAAATGCATATAAATGGGTTTTTTATTTTCATTTTTTCTCTTGATTTGTGATTTAGGATTACATTCGTACTTCACATAGTAGATACATGTGTGGATTCAGAAATGTATTTTCAATTATTTAATGGCATCATTGGTGTAAATATACTTCATTTAGTGGTGATAAATGGGTTCTGACCATACATTTTGTGGTTATTTATATGTTTTAGGACAACATGAATCAAATGTGGTTCATTTGTTTGGATAAAATACCAAATTTTTCTATCATGGAAGGGGGAGAAGAATATGAATGTCATACCTCATTTGTAGTAGATTCCATCATAAAGAAATGATGATATGAAAACCCCCACATTTTTGTATTATGTAAATATAACAAAAAAAATTCACTAGTGAAGATATTAAATAAGAAGTAAGAGTAGATTATGTGGTTATGATATCATAGATTTATGGTGATAGTTTTGTGATAGTGGAGAAGTTTTTTTTTAAAATTTTCACATTATGTGAATTAATTGATGTGTTTAATCATCATTCATAGTGGGTGAGGCATCAGAACTAGTAGTTACTAGTAGCTATCATTTTATTAATGGGGTATAGAGAAGTCATAGTGGTACAAGATTTTACAAAGTAGATATAGGTAATGTCTTGTGGTTATGAGTGACTATTGGAAGATTATTTCATTGGATGATTCCATTATCCATGCTTTTGAAAGTTCATATTAGGGGAAAATGATATTGTAAAGTAGAAAAAATATATTTTTATTATTATATTGTTAGTAATAAATCTCTCTAATTAATTTTTTATAATATATTTATATAATATTCTACTGAGATAATATGATATTTCTATTAGTGGTAGACTTGGATATTTAATGATGTAATGTTCATTTAGACTATCATTTTTTTAGTGAGTGCTTAACATTTGGAAATTACTTGAAATCTTAGAGCCAAACATCATTTATTAGTGATGATCTTTATTTTCTGATGATAACAAAAATGATTTTGTTTAATGGGATAACCATGATGATAATATGAAATATTACTATAATTTACATCCATTCATAAAAGGTGTGGATGTTGATGATCGTCCTAGGATGAATGTTTAATTTTTATGAAATAAGGAATGATTTTTTAAATGAAATTCATAGTTTTTATGGATGGTATCATTAATCTTTTAAATTTAGATGATTGAGAAATATTGATAATGGTATCTAAATTTATTAATTTGAGATAGATAATTTAGTTAATACATCTGATTTTTATGTTATTTTTTTAGTATGGTTTAATGAGATTTTTAATTCATGAAACTTTAAAAGGGATAATAGATTTTTTATTTAATGGAAGCCTTGAGAAGTATATCACAAGGAAAAAATTGTATTTTTATGTTTTATGGAGATATTTGAATTTTGGTAGAAGTCTAGTAGGATATCATAGTTGACATTGTTTTAAAAATAATTGTAAATAATAAATTATATTTGTTCCTTCTTATAGATTGATATATTCATGAATGTGTGTATCATGTTTTTTATGGTTCCATTAATTCAAGGATGAAAATTTTTAATGTTGATGGAATATGTTGCACCTTATTTTATAGGTGATAATTCCCCTTGAGGTGAAACATAGTGGATGCATTATAAAAATCATTAATGTGAATCTAGGTGGTGTTTCTATATGAGTGAAGATGTCACACCAGAGTGTTTTTTGAGAATTCCCTTTATGGAAAAAGCTAGTGGATGGATAAAAACTCCCAATGAGATGTATTTGTGACGTGTTTTCCTTAGGAGAGAACCTATGTTTACCATTGGTTGGTAAATCAATTGTGGAGAACCCTAATATTTAGACATAGTTACCCTTGATGGGTCTTAGGGAGGTACATCCCAATAAGTGATCACCTATGTTCACCATTAGTCGAGACACCCCTTGAGGTGTACCCAAATAGTTCATTAGATACCCCATGAAGAAGATATGGGATGTGCATCCCTAGGGGGATCCTACTTATACAATTTGTTGGGATACCCATTGAGGAAAACATGAACTGTTAATTAGAACACACCTTGAGGTGGGACAGGTAGGTATGTCCCTATGAGGGAGCATCTATGTTTACCATTAGTCGGGACTCACATTGATTCTAACCTGAAGAGTTGATTAGAACATAATTTTAGGTGGACTAGGGAGGTATACCCCTAGGATAGAGAAACTAGGTTTACAATTGATCATGATTGAACCTTAGTGAGGCTTTCAATATACTCTGTTTAGAAGAGAAGGATCTACACCCGGTTAGTTTGATGCCACTGCTAAAGGTTGTGTTATAAGACCGATCCAAGAATTTTAACATTATGTGATAAGAATGATTATTTCACAAAACCAGAAACTACATGATATTATGTGGGGATTGTACATTGATGTAGCCTTTGAAAAAATTATTTCTCTTGATTAGAATGGTGTGGTCTGTATACATTAATCTTCTTGAGGGATTCTAGTAGTGGTGACGACATGGTTGGGGATTACGTGTGGGGGGTGCCCATACGCTACTAGGGAGTAGTGATGATGTGATCGGGGCTTACGCCTGAGATTTCCCTATATGATTCTTTGGAGCATCGATGATGTAAATCAAGAAAAAGTATGGATGTTTCATGTACACTGTTATGGACCAGTGATGATACGAATGTGGCTTATGTGTGGGAGCAGCCTAAGTGTAGCTATGGACCAACAATGATGTGATTGGGGACTACATGTGAAATCTTCCCATACACCGTTATAGAGAAATGATTATATTATTAGAGCTTATTCATTGAGTCCTCCCATCATTTATTCCTCATTTCATCTTAATAGTAAATCACATGCACATTTCATGGTGTAAGATTACATTTTAACATCATGTTTGAGGATGTGGTGTGTTGTACTTATGCATTGAGTTTCCATTATGTCTTCCGCAAATCTGGTCATAAGGGTATGCAATGTAAAATTCTTGGGGTAATATTATATTTTAACATCATTTGATTGGATGAAATGTGTGGGGATTATTCTCTTAGCTTCTCATCATTTATTCCTAATGTAAGATAATGAGGGCAACCCATTTATATTACACCGGGCAAGACTACAGTTTAACATATTGTGAATTTATGAGGTTTGTGGTGATTATGAATTCATATTATTTTATATTCCTATATAGGCCATATCATTATGGAATCCCATATACATTAGATGGGATAATATCATAGTTTAAAATTATGTGAATGGATGAGGTGTGTGGGGATTATGCCTCGGGCTACCCACTTCATCCTCCTCATGTCATATCGAAAGGGAATCTCGACCTATTTATGAGTTGAGGGATATGATCAGGAATTAAACATGAGATAGAGTATCATGATAAATTTCTTACGGTTGTATCATGATCATTACATGAGTCATCTTATGATTGATAGATAAGGTATTTAATTCTTTCCACAGGAGGTATCATGTTCTTGAATGACAGGGCATACTACAGTTTAATGTCATGTAATGATGAAAAATTGTTATCTTAGCCTTAAATAATAAGAAGTATATTTATTTTAAAAGGAGGAATAATATTCATGAATTATATAGTATAAAATAGTTTAATTTTATTTATCTAAGAATATTGGGAAAAATATTCCTACAAATACCTACTATCGGAATTACACATGAGTGACCCTCTCCATTTGAGCAAGACATGGGAGCTAGGTAACATGTTTTTAAGAGTTTCTTGAGGAGTATTTATACTATATTTACTTAGGTAATCCATGTGTAGAATCAGATATCATTGAATGGGAAAGGGGTCAAGAGGATTTGGTTAAATTTTGGATTTTGAAAGACTATACAAGAGTTTCTAGACACATGGTATTCTAGGGATGGATATTTGGGCTACATAAGGGTGAAGCCCAAAATTTCATTGACCTAGAGAAAAATGAATGTGACTATCAATTTTTCATGTGGAAAATGAAGTTAGTGATGGGTCATGGAAGTGACTTCAGGCCCTCACAGAAAATGAGCAGTAGTGCAACATCACAACCCTTGCAATATGAAATAACAGGTGCATGTCAGAACATTAATTTAAAATAATATTGGGTTTTTCATACTGAGGTATTTGAGAAAGATCAATCATTTATGGAAAATAGGGTCATGAATGATTTTACTTTTCTCCCAAATAAGGAGGTGTGATTGATGAATCTTTATGTGCAATTTTATTTACCTGAATGAGAGGTCGATGCCATATTTATTGGATTTTCCACTGTGGTGCACACATTTTCATGAAAAATCTTTTTTCAGATGGAACATGCACACTTTTTTTCATTTGAGGTCACTTTTTGGACAAAAAATAATGGTTTTGAAATGATTCTGTGTTCATCTTTCCATTCTTATATGAAAAATTCAATTTTTTCATAAAACAAATTTTGTTTTCATGCATGTGAATTTATCACACATTTAGACTGAGGGGATTCAAAGAAAATTGTCCCAGTATTTTATTGTATATATAACTTGTGTGAATAAAAAATGAATGAATAGAATCTCCATAATGTTTCATTAAATCCTATTCTTTTCCCTATAACTTCATTGGCTAGCTGTTTTTAGTACTTTGACTTCAAACGTCCATAACATTTGATTCATATATCCATTTGGGCTCCACGTCCTCTATAATGGAATATTGTTAAATAGTCTATTTCCCTAACAAATTTAAATTTTTTTAATCATTTCATGATGATTTTTCATGATAGAAAATTGTTTTAAACACGTAATTATATTAACCTCTTTATTTTACCCCTAGATAATCTGAATATAGCATTTACATTGATAACAAATTATAACTATTTTCATTATTCATTATGACCAAATATTAAGTTGACCTTATAATATAACCATAACTAGGATGATTGAAAATATTTCCTAAATTCTATGAATTTAAACTCCAATAATTTTCAAAATTTAATTTAAATTTAAACCCATTGACATTTCCAAAAAATGAGTATTTATGAAATGCAATTTTCAAGCATAAGATAATCATATAATAAGTATATGTAATTTAATAAAAATTAAATTAAATTAAATTATATATATATATATAATATACGATTTATTTAAATAAATCCTCATTATGGGTTATTTTGATTAATTTAAATTAAGAATCATTATGTACTTTAATATTGTTTTAAGAAAAAATGTGTTTTAAAATCATAAAAATGAAATTATATTAAAATACAACATTAAGCTGAATCAAATGTAATTTAATTGATTGAATATAACTAAAAAATAATTATATTTATTTGGAACAAAATTTAAATAATAATTATATTTTTAAATTACATAATTTATTAAAAATACATGATAGTTTTAAAAAAACTGTATTTTTCCCTATTCATTGATAAATATATATTATTTTATGAATCCAAAAAGTTCTGAATATGTTAATATAATATTATTATTTAATTAAATTATTTTATATTTATAAAATTATATTACTAAAATATCCAAAAAATATTTTTAACATGTCGACAAAAAAATAAATATATATCATTATTAAAAGAAAATAATTTTTTTGAAGAATTAATGTGTTACATAAAAAGTGTGTGCATATATGATAATAATTGAAAAATTAGTTATTAAATATATATCTATCTCGTAATGTAGTTATTCATATTCATACCCACTAATTTAATGGCTATATTATAGCTATCATAATTTGATAATCATGGTTCAATTGGGATTAGTGTTTCATGTCATATACACTGTTGAACATAGTGTCCCTATTAGAAAACTCATGGTGTTACATTAATTCCCCATCAAGGAACTTCACCATTGATATTTTATATTAAATAATTTTCTAAAAATAGTAGATGGAACATTTTCATCTTCTCCTCTTATAATTACCTTATTAATTATCCAAACTTGTGGTTTCACCACAACACATTGACCAGGTTAGTTTTCTTGTTTCATTTTTATTTTTCTATATAATATATGATATTCAAATTATACTCCTCATATAAAATATCTTTATCCAATTGTATTTTTTCTAAATATAGTACATGTGAGGTGTTTTGTATTAACATCTTTAATGGGGTTACATGGAACACATCGTGTACTTGAGAGAGGATATGTTAGAGTGATAGTTGATAGGCCTCCTTTCCTAAGCAATCATGGATCTAAAAGAGGAAAATGTATCGAGGAGTAATATTTCCCTTTTTACAAATCTCATAAAACTCTTCCATGGTTATTTAAAACATAACACCGTACCTCCGAACTCAAACTCTAGATCCCATCGATGAATGTATTCAAATATTTTCTATCAAATTTGTTAGGATTTCATATGATGTTTAATGTTATGAACCTTATCAACCATCTCTTGGACAAGTTCATGTACCATTAGATTTATCTCTCTAACATTATCCCAGAATATCATAGTTCGACACCACTTCCATATATTTACTTATAAGGTAATATTTTAATGCTATAATGGATGATTTTTATCTAATAACTCTAATAGTGTAAGGTGATTATCCCTAAGTACTTATTGATCAATTGAAAAATATATTATCATATACTCTTGAGTTTGGATGGTTCTTTTAGACTATCCATCCATCCAAGGGAGGTATACAATTTGAAACTGAGTTTTGTATCCATCTCTTATTGAAGGCTTCTCTAAAATCTTGAAAATAACATCAGGCCATGATTAGATATAATAGAGAATTCAACTCCATAAAATATTACCACATCCTATATATATATATCATAGAAATATGGTAAATAAAGAAATCATTATTGACTACAATAATATGTGATGATATTATAAGGTGATCGAGTGCCATGCATAAGGGGTTATTACTTTTTATTATCCTAGGGAGTCCAATAATGAAATCCCTTGTTGTTGTTTATTATTTCTACACTATTATTTGTAGATTATTCATCATATTCATAGACTTGGGTCATTTATCTTTGAATTATGGGAACACCAATCTTCATGAAACAAATTTCACAATCCCCAGCCTCATGTTATCTCACCAAAAGTTTTTCTTCAAATATTTATACATTTTAGTTATTCTATAATTTATAAAGATTGATGATCTATGATCAACACAGAGAAGTTCCATCTTTATCTCTAGTTTTTATAGGACACATATCCATGTTCCAAATCGTACAACTCTATTTTAGAAGAGTTATGCTCTGGAATACTCCATAGAACATCCTAAAAACAACATCATATTTCTAGGGGTCCTTTTTTCATCTCAATAATTACTGGTTGATAAAGTTATTTTGAGTAGCCTTTATCTTTTCCATTTCTATATTTTTTAATTCTAAAAAGATTATATCCTTCCCAATTCTTATCATTAGAAAATTTCGTTGATCATTTCAACTTAAAATATCTACCAAAATATTTTCAGTACCATGTTTGTAATGGATGGAGCACTCATATTATTTGATAATATCTAATGATCTACAATATAACATGTCAAGATACATCCATGTGAATATCTATTTGAGGATCTAGTGATCCATATATAGTTTACACTTCTCCCTATAGAGATAATATATTTTGATATCAAGAAAATATCATTGAGGATATCATTTTGTAAAGTGTTGGATATATCTACTAATGGAATTTCAACTACCTTAAGGCATATACTACCAATTTATCACACTTATTTAGAACACAAGAAATAATATTCTTTGAATAATTCATGTAAAACTCATAAGTTTCCCCCTTGAGGGAAGTGTGATGGATATTATAATGTTAATCATCTTTTTAAAATTTTTAATGCTCTAATCAAATTCACTAAAAAACATTACCACCATCCATTAATTTTTGGTTATTTTTTTTGAAAATAATGATTGGTTTTTAGAAAATCAACTAAAATAGATTGAAAGCCTATGTATAATACAGATCTCCCTTAAAATTACCAAACTACGTTAGTCATTGACTTCTTTTTTAAATAACGGTATATAAATATCTCATTACTAATGATATTTTTCCATAAGAGTGATACATCCTTCGTTTAAAAATCACATTTAATATTCATTTAATATAGGTTGTAATTTAGAAATCCCATTATCATTGTATTCAGATTCTCTTCATACACATCATTTCTTTTTGATTAAATCATAATATCGTCTATAAAGACTACAATAATATTTTTTTGGGATAATATCGAGAAATTATATTCATTTAGAACATAATTTTTTTTGATAAATATTTGTAATTAATAGAATCACTTTGAACCTATAGTGTATATACCTTATTCGAAAGGTTTTTCGGGGACTATCTTTAATAATAACCCTTAATTGGTGGTACCTTAACCAATGATCCAACATAGAAAAATACTAAACTCCATATAGATGATTAGGCAAGTCCTATATCCATGGTAAGGGTTTCTTATTCTTTATTATGAATTTTATGAGTTCAAGATAATAAATATAGAGGTGAATTATACCATCCCTCATCTGGATGAAGAGGATTGGCACACCAATCTATGATGAATTTGAGTGTATACATCCCGTTTCTAGATTCTGTTTTAAATGCATCTTAAACTCTCCTAACTTTGTGGTGGTCATCTTGATGGATATTTATACATGGGAAGATATCTACGTATATGTTTGATTGAGAACTCAATTTCTTAGTTAGGAGTAATATTTGGAAACTACTGAGGGAATAAATCAGCATAATCTTAAATAATGAGCATGTGTTTAGGAATGATTCTATTTTTTTCTCAATCATTTAAGAAATATATTCTTTCTCTAAAAAAATAATTCTCATGCATGAAATATAGATTCTAGTGGATATTCATCCTCTTACATAGTCTTGTATAGATTTTTTGGGTGACATGGGATATAGATATTTATCTCCCCTTCTTGATAGGTAATTTTTTATTTATATAAGGATAGGAGATACATTCCTAAAATAGTATCAATATCCACTAAATTATGTAATATGAGATTTTATAGAAGATTTACTACACATACAATGAATGGTGATGCATTATATATTTGGTATACAACTATTTCTCAATTTTCTATTCTGATAGATAGCTCATCTCCCAGGTTTTCAGGTGGTTCAAGAATAGTTCTAATAAAGTTGAAATATTTTAAATATTGTGTAGAACCAGAATCCAAAAATATTTTCCTTATCCATTAATCAATAACTATAATGTAATTTACAATAATGTTATCAATATCCAACTCAGTAACAGTGATAGTATATTATCTTCATTAATCTTTAGTCTTTGGATATTTATGTCATGTATTATCTTAAAAAAATATTCTATTATATAATTTGATTTCATAATTATATTGTTCATTTTATTTAAAAAACCACATTTTAGGATGAATATTTATTTTAACCATCATTTATTATTACACATTAGTGGGTTCCTTTGTCTCCATTACATGCAGATTATCCTGATGCCCATGTTTTAAAAATCAAAAGAATCCCCTAGTTCGCCTCAGATAGTTTCCAGGATGATTGTTCTGACACTTTTTTATGGGAGGTGTTGGGTTTTCTATAATCTACGGAATTTATCTACTAATACTATAGTAATGTTCTATGTTTTGAACCTGATGAAAAAATGCAGGAAATGAAATTTTTCCGTTAACTAGGCCGGTAAGTTTTAAAACTGAGCGGCAGAACTTTTTGTTTCCAATATTCGACACTGCGGAATTGATAGAATAAAAATATTAATAATTTTTTATTGATACAAATATTTTTTTATTTTCAAAAATGAAATAACTATCAAACGGTGCGTCGTACTTGAAATCAAAGACCACTATTAGGTCCAAAACATTGTGTTTACTCTAGGTAGTGTATAACATTGATTCACATCAGGTGTTTGGCACCCACACACCTGATAATTCTATCATTATTTTTTATTAATTAATTATTCTGATTTTTAAATAATAAATAATTATTTTCTCACAATCTATACTTCAAATGAGAAATTTGATATCACTGATAATTGCGGGACATGGGGTTTACCCTAGGGAGGGTATAATATTTGCGAGCGTCGGATGTTCATTCATATCATACACAATGATAATTTATTTGAGTTATAATATTTTTTGATGGACATTATAAATAATATTTATAATTTTATTGTTAATATTTTTTTCATTGAAGACAACAAATAAAAATACATTTCCATAATTAATAAAATTTTCACGATGTAAATAATAACCGAGTAATTTAATAGATATGATATTATTAATTGTTCCAATTAAATACAAATGCGCGATAAATATTTTTTTAATAACTGTTATCCTTTTTATTAATGGTTGTTGTCATTAAAATATTAATGGTCTAATTGATGTGTCGAATTAAATAATATTTATTAATTTAATTTTTGTTATAATTATTATATTGGGACAAAAACATTGATATATATATATATGAGGTATATATATTTATGAAATTAAATATTTATAGTTATATATACATGTGAAGATATATATATAAATGAATATATATATATATATATATGAATATATATATGTGTGTGTATATTTATATATATATCATGTATATACATGCATGGTTATTTATTTTTGGGATAGATAAAATATTTTTAATTACCAACATTAATGAATGTAATGTTTCAACTTAAATAAAGGTGTGGACCGTTAAATTATTTTTCCAAAAATTTTATGCAACCTAGGATGAGTGTCTGCGCACCCAGTTACGGGTCCCAGATAGCTATTAAAATTAATTAAATAATTTCTCAGACTTTAAATAAAATATTATATTGTGCCCTAGTACAACGTTCAGGTTAAAATTAATTAAAAATATTTCAATAAATTTTAAAAAATTAAAAGAGGTGGAAAATGAATGAAAATAAATTATAAAATTAAAATCAGGAATGAGGAAAATAGAAAATTAATTAAAAATGGGTCTAACCATTTTTATTATTTTCATTTTCATTTTCTTTCCCTCCCCTTTTATTTTATTTTTATTTTATTTTATTTTCAATTTTTCCTTCTTTTTCTTTTCTTTCTTTTTCTTTCCTTATTTTCTTCCTCTCATCCCCTCCTGTGTGTCATGCCTCTCCCTCCTCCCAAGGTGGCGCACCACCTTGTATCTCCTTCGAAAAACCGCCACACCTTTGTTCTTCATTTGTTTTCGTCTCCTTCAGGTGCGTTGTGAACCTCTCGGTATGACTTAACCCATGCACCAAGAATCATGTGATCTCATTCCAAATACATTGCGTAGTTTACTGCAGAAGGGTTTTACCCTATTTTAGGGGTTTTCTAAAATATTCTATTTTCTTTTGTTTTAGGTCAAATAAAAGCATACAAAGGATCATAAGATCATCTTCGACCATAAGTTAGGTCATCTTCTCTCTTTCCTCTATTTCATTGAGATTTTTAAAAATGCACCATTGTGTCGTTTGTCTATGCCTATCAGTTTTGTGAAAATTCACCCAAATTCATTAAATAATTTGTTTCACCTAGTTGTTGCAGGTATATTGATCATTAATTAATTTGTATAATTTGTTGAAACAAGGTCTGATACCCCTTGGGGCATTATGATGTGGTCAGTTTAATTTCCATTATCCCAAACATTTAATTTATTTAATTCCATGTGTTGCTCAACATATTTTTTGTTGTGTTCAATTTAAATAATTAATTTAGATTAATTATGAGTCTTTAATTGTTGAATATTTGGTAGTTGGTTATGCTGGTTTATTTATTATTAAAAAGTGTCTTTATCTGTATGTTTTGAACAACCTATTCTGTTGTGTTTAATTTAAATAATTATTTTATATTAATTATGAACATTCGAATTGTTGTATCTTGGTAGTGGGTAGGACTAATTTATTTATTTATTTAAAAGTTCATTTATCTTCCTATGTTGATGTGGTACATTTCCTTGTTAATATTGCTATGCTAAAATATTTAATTTTCACTATGTGATGCACTGGTGTACCTGTTTGGTTTCAAGTTTCAATTACATATATTGATATCATATCTTCTGGTATGAAAAAATTAATTAAATTCAAGGTGGGGAAAGAACATGGGTCCCATATTAAGGTCCATGCTTAGACCCTTCATTCCTGATAGTTTCCTCTATGTGTCAGGGGACGATGTTGTTGGCTTTGCTGAACAGAGTCTTCCTCTGTCTTTCTAATACTTATATGTGATACTAGTTCCAAAAGGGACCATAGGGATTGATCCATTGGCAATGTGGCTAATCCAGCCTCGGATGACACTCGACACCTTTTTGTGAGATCAGGATGGACTAGGGAAAAATCCATGCCATGAGTGATACTTTGTCACTCTAAAGATTGCCTCGGACGGGCTCGGTGGTATTGGATAAATAAAGGATGTTTGGTAGAGATACCTTTAGGATGGTCTCAGACTCCAACTCCCAACTTAGACCTTAATAATGATTCATTTAAGGTTTATATTAAAGTCTCTATTAGTCTCTTGAGATTTGAGATATTCTATGGTATGTTGAAACACACCTGGTTGACACATGACTTAGACCCCATGTTAAATCACAAAGCATTGAGGTGAGCTAGGATGGGATGATACAAAGTGGTATCTGATGTGGAATTTTTGTTTTGTCTTATTGTTTGGGGTTGGTATACAATAGACTAGAAATGTATCGTCTCTTGGTTAATAGTCGTGCCTAGGACTGATCACCCCATGTACGGAAAATGACCAACTAGATGGGATGGGATTGTTGTTCCTACTTTTTGATGTTACAATTGATATGATTTCACCTTGATTGATTGGTTTAATTTCCACTGCATATGAATTTATGTAATTTATAATATTTTACCCTTGGACTGTTAAGGTAAGGATAAAGCATTGCATGCATCATAATAGGCACATATTTATCCACATGTCACGCATAGTACCATGCCATGTAGTTGCATTTTAGGCTTCATGTTGATTCAAATTGTGTCCCTTGAATGTATTCCCTATCTTGTAATTATATAACATGGCTGTTTGGATTCCATGTTTCACTGATATAATTACCATGTTAGCTTTTTTCCATGCTGCCTGTTTGAAACCATGTTTTATTTGTGCTTTTGTGCATATTATCTTTTTCCTAGGATTAACATTTTATGATTATGTTATTACAACATATCTCTCTCTATTAGCTTACTGTTGCGACATGATAGCTTTTTGGTTATGTAATTGGTTGTTTTTCTACATTTTATTGGTTTCCTTTGAATGTGATCCAAATTCAAAAAAATATAAAGTGTGTAGTTTCTTATTAAGTTGATAACCACCCATATATCTAGGCTGATATTTTTTTGAGCATGTTATAATTTCAAATGAATTGGTTAACTAACCAAAATAACAACTAGTACCAAGTAGTCTTGTTGGTGTATATTACTTATAAGAAAACCTAGTACGGGTGTTGTGACTCTTAATAATTAAAATGATATTTTTGGGTAGAATTATAATGAACCGAGGTCAGCTTAGTGGGACCCATATAGGTCACCTTATCTACATAAATGGAATTCATGGGATAGACTTTCTAATTAAGGAAATGATGTCAATTAATGTAAAATGTTTTAAAATCGAGTTTTTAAAGCATTCATATTTATCCCTTGAGGAGTTGGTAAATATCAAGTACCAAGTGTTTTGTTTTGAAAAATAGTACGTAATTTTTTGTTTAAATATTTTGATGTTTAAAGATTAAATGTGATTAAATATAAAGGTATTATATATGGAACATGTAGTGATGTACTCTATTTAAGACCCTTGTATAAGGATAGTTTTAGTTTCTCCTTGAGTTTCTTTAGAATATAAATTCCTCATGTCATTGTCCCTAGTCGGACCCCTTGTATAAAATGACACCCTTGTTCAGACGGGTGGTCATGTTTTCCTTGACATTTGTTTTGGGCTTGAGCATTAGTAATTCACATTTCCATCAGTTTAGGAATTCCTTAAGAATGATCATTTCCATGACTTTTGTTTGGGGCTTGAGCATTAGTAATGCTCATTTTCATCAGGTAAAAATATATCTCCATGGGGTAGTATGCATTCACGTATGTGGTGACATAAAGTATCTAATGTTGTGATGAACCAGTTGAGTTTAGTTTAATCATGAAGTCTTGTGCTGTTAAATAAGTTTTGGGTCAACTATGTAGTACTGTGACTTCTCTATTAAAAGAATCAAGTTTGTCCCAGTTCCCAAGATGACTTCTAGATACTCAAGTGTTATGAAACTCTGGTCATTTTGGTAGGTATTTTATGCCAGTTGTCTAAATGTTTCCTTTCTAGTAATTTTATAATCTTCTTAGTGTACTATTACTTAAGTGACGAGCATGTACCCTATCTTGCCTTCGTCCTTTATACACTAATAGAGCATTGGTCTTATGCAATGGTAATTCTTTAAAAGTTGTTGGGATTTGTTATGGTGGTTTTTCTCAGTGTTTCACATTAATGCTTTATTTTTATCAAGGCTTGTTTAGTCTTGAGTGTCCTATGGATTTCCGTGTGGGAATTCCTGATGAACAATTCTACACCTACCATTTCATCTAAATTGAATTCCAGGATGATGCTAATATGTATTTGTTCAATGTTTTTATATGGGCATCTTTCCCGTGTACAAATTTCTCACTCGTAAACATGGAGTATGGACTACATTGAGTTAGTTCCCTTCACACTTATTGTGTCAATCCAAGGTTACCCAAGAATTTGGTTGGGTTCGGTGATGCCTAAATCATAGAAGGTCACTGGAGTTCAGGTATGAACTTAGGTGGACGTGTTCATGGTAAATGCGAGAAACCATTGAAGGATACATCACAGTTTAGTCTATAAACACCTACCATATATGTTGAGAACCATCATAAATGGTCGGTTAGAGTGTCTTGACTAGTTCTCTCTCTCTTTCACAATGAAGTGGTCAGTGCAGGGGCTTTTTCTGACATGTCATCAGGTGAGACAAGTGTGTTTTGGGTCGACCAAGGCTTTTCATAAAAATCTATCATGACATGGGCTTTAAGGACGATGGAAAATCAACCATTTTATCCATTTCAAAAATCAAGTGAGAGGAATTGCTATAATACATAAGGGAATTTATTATAGGAAATTCAGATGGTGGAAGGTGTTGTAACTCATAATATTCCCTAACCTAAGGTGGGAAGTAACTTTGGCTATAAGTTAATGAGATGATGAGATATTTGTGTCTCTAGCTAAATGAGTTTGAATAAGTAAGGTCATGGTGTATCAGTTGGAAAATAAGTGTTGGCTAAGATCTTTATGGATTATGTGCCGATTTCTTAAACAATGTTTGAATGTGCGATGAGTGTTTAGAGATCTTCTATATTAGACTTCATGAACCTGTATATCGTGTAAGAGTTACGCTATTCCGAATGAATTCTCGGGGATGAGAAGTTCTAAGGCCGAAAAATGGTAATGTACCGTGTTTTGAAACAGATTAAAAAATGCATGAAATAAAATTTTTCCATTAACTAGGCATGTTAGTTTTAAGATCGAGTTTTATAATTTTTTTTTCTGATAGTCGGCACAACGAAATTGATAGAATAAAAATATTGATATTATTTTATTGATACATGTGTTTTTTTCATTTAAAAAAATGAAATAACTCTCAAATGGTGGAATGTGTGAGAAATCTGATACAACTGTTAGGTCTGAAATGCCATGATTACCCTAGGTAGGGTATAACCATGATTCATATCGGGTTTTTGGAACCCTCACACATGATAATTTTATCATTTTTTATTTAATTAATTATTTTAATTTTTAAATAATAAATAATTATTTTCTCAAAAACGGTCCGTCAAATGAGAAATTTGAGATCACCAATAATTCCAGGACATGGGGTTCACCCAAGGTAGGGTATAACCTATGCGAGCATTGGACGTTTGGTTATATCGCACTCGATGGTAATTTATTTGGGTTATAATTTTTTTGCTGGACTTTAGAAATAATATAAAAAATGTTATTATTAATATTTTTTTGCGTTTACGACAACAAATGAAAATGCACTTCCATAATAAATAAAATTTCGGTGGTGTAAATAATAAATGGGTAATGTCATAACTATGATATTATTAATAATTCCAATTAAATAAAAATGCATAATTAATATTTATAAAATAATTGTTATCATTTTTATTTAAAATTGTTGTCATTAATATATTAATGGTGTAATTGATGGGTTGAATTAAATAATTTTTATTATTTTTATTATTGTTATTATTATTATATTGAGAAAAAAACATTGATGTATATATATATGAGGTATATCTATATATATGTGATTAAATATATATAGTTATAAATTCAAGTGCATATGTATATATATGAACATACATGTGTGTGTATATATATAATGTGAATAAACATATGTGGATATTTATTGTTGGGTTACATAAAATATTATTAATTACCAACATAACTGTATGTAACTTTTCAACTTAAATCAAAGTGTGGAATGTTAAATTTTTAGTCCAAATATTTTAACAGACCCAGGGTGCGCACCTACGCACCCAGTTGCGATTCCTATATAGCTATTAAAATTAAATAAATCATTTCTCGGACTTTAAATAAATTATAACGTTGCGCCCTAGCACAAAATTCATGTTAGAATTAATTACAAAGGATTAATTAAATTTTAAAGTAATTAAAAGTGGTAGAAAATGAATGAAAATATATAATAAAATTAAAATCTAGAATGAGAAAATAAAAAGACAATTAAAAATGGGTCTAACCATTATTATTATATTTATTTTCATTTTCCTTTTCTCCCCTTTTATTTTATTTTTATATTATTTAATATTCCTTTCTGTCATTTTTTTCTTTTTTTCTTTTCAATCCTTTTTTCTTTTCTCTTCATCCTCTCCAACCCTCCTGTGCATCGCGCCTCTCCCTGATCCATTGGAGGCGCACCACCTTGCTTCCCCTTTAGAAGACTGTCATGACTCTATTCTTTGTCTGTTTTCTTCTCTGTCAGGTGCGTTGTTAACCTCTTTATAAAGCTTATCCCTTGCTCCAAGAATCATATGATCTCATTCTAAATCCTTTGTGCAGTTCACCGTGGAAGGATTTTACCCTATTTTGGGGTTTTTCTAAAATCTTTCTTTTTCTTCTGTTTTAAGTCAAATAAACGCCTACCATGGATTATAGGATCATATACAACAATAAGGTAGGGATTCTACTTTCCTTCACCCCGTTTCATTGCAATTTATAAAAATGAATTGTTGTGCCGTTAGTCAGTGCCTACAACCTTTGTGAAAATTCACCCAAATTCATTAATTAATTTGTTTCACCTCGTTGTTACATCCATATTGATCATGAATTAATTTTTTTTAATTTTTTGCAACATGGTCGGGCACCCCTTGGGGCAGGCCGATGTGGTCAGTATAATTTTCGTTAGCCCAAATAATAAATTTATTTAATTTCATGTGTTGAAAAAATATTTCTTGTTGTGTTCAATTTAAATAATTAATTTATATTAATTATGAATCTTGAATTGTTGAATATTTGGTAGTTGGTTGTGCTAGTTTGTTTATTATTAAAATGTCTTTTTCTCTGCATGTTTTGCACAACGTATTTTGTTGTGTTTAATTTAAATAATTAATTTAGATTAATTATGAACATAGGAATTATTGGATCATGGTAGTTGGTTGGTCTAATTTATTTATTTATTTAAAAGTGAATTTATCTCCTTATGTTGATGTGGTAATTTTCCTTTTAAGATTTCTATGCTGAAATATTTAATTTTTACTATGTGATGCACGAGTGTACCTATTTGGTTTCAAGATGAAATTACATATGTTGATATCATATTTTCTATTGTGAAAAGATTAATCAAATTCAGGGATGGGAAAAGAGGTGGGTACCATATTAAGGGCCATTCTTAGACCCTTTGTTCTTGATGGTTATCTCTATATGCCGGGGGTGGTGTTCTTGGCTTTGTCGGACTGAGACTTCTCCGGTATTTCTAATACTTATGAGTGATACCGATTCAAAAAGGGAACATCGGGATAGATCCATTGGAAATGTGTCTAAGCCAGCATCGGATGACACTCAACCCCTTTTTTCAAGATCAGGATGGACTCAGGGTAAATCCATGCTACGAGCGATACATGATATTTTGAATGATTTCCTCAGACCGGCTTAGTGGTATTGGATAACTGAAGGATGTTCCGTAGTAATACCTTCGGTAGGGTTTTGGGCTTTAACTCTCAACTTGAACCTTAATATTGATGCATTGAAGGTTTATATTAATGTCGCTATTAGTCGCTTGAGATTTCAGATATTTTATGGTATATTGAATCACACCTGGTTGAAACAAGACTTAGATCCCAAGTTATAGCACAACCTTGGGGGTATTCCTCTTCCTTGTTTTAACTTACTCGTCCAGGATTTATATATATACATATGTGTATTCTACTAACAGGTACTTTTTTCAGTCTTCCAGCATAGGCAGAAGAAGGTGATTAGGCACGGGTGGCGCTTAGAACTCGGGCCATGTTATTTATTTCAAGGAACTTAATAAATTATCTATAATTGTTATATAATGGAACACTGCATTTTATTATTTCACGAAATGTAAAGCTTTAGACACCCGGGTGACGTCCTACTAGGATATTATCTCACACCCTGATCGGGAATCATTGACACCCGAGTAGATTATATTATTGCAGGTATTCACAAAGTAAAGTGTACTGCTTCAGATTCAAGATTAATTGTTGCTGCTTAGGATGGAGACTTGGGAAGAGGACCGAGATTTACTCATTATAGAGTTGTAACACTTTGTTTCTCTTCATTTTATTTGATAGCATGAATTTGGTCTTGTTTTCTGTACTTTTAGTTTAGACAAACATCATGGCATGTCATCGTTTTGTGATATTTTTTACTTGAATATTATTTAGTTGGATTATTTATTTTTCTTATGCTGCACTTTATTCATTTATACGCTTCATCTATTTATTATTAATTGTTGTTTACTTCTTCTTTGATAATACCTATTACCTATGAGGGAATAGTCTCCCCATCAGACAGAAAAAGGACCTCACAGCTAGTCGGCAGACTCTGGCATTCTGGGAGATGTGTTTGAGGTCAGGTAACCCACCCGTCCGACCACCGTCTTAGAGATAAGCCGAGTTGGGGAGTTACAACTCCCAATTAAAATTCTAATTTAATTTCTTTGGTCTCTAATTACATAAGAACACTATGAATCACTAATTATCATCTCAACATTGTGAAAAAAATAAAATATCCTAATTTCTATATGTTTCTTTAATGAAAAATATTATTTAAGGTTATCATTGACCAACAAAAGAAATGGTCCACCTTACTTTTGGTATTGATGAAAAAATGAGAGGCATATTATGAAATCCCTATGATGTTTTTCTAATATGACCCAATAAATTATAACACCATTATATTTTACTGAAATTTATTTTAAATAATGTAATATATTTAATATATTTCATTTAATACTATACCATGTTAATTTGCATAACACACACTACCAAGTTATCTTGCGTTACATGCAACACCGAGCCTCTATGAAACATAAATTTTATCTTTTAATTACTCAAACAAGAATATTATAACCGTAAAATTAGAATTATACCTATGAATAAGATTAAATTAATTATTATTTTACAATTTACACATTTTAAACCCATTTTAAATAAAAAGTAAATGTTTTTTAAAAAACAATTTAAATATACCCAAGGGATTTTTATATCAATAAAATAAATAAATAATAATTTTTTAATTATATTAATGGAATATATATATATATATATAATTTTTATAATTTTTAACATTAATATTATATGTTTTCTATACATGATATGACAACCAAGAAAAATATTATACAAAAAAGAAATATTTTTCTAAAAAAGGGGTTTTTCCGCCTTCTGATAAAACATTTTTGTGAAATAAAAGTTTCAAACTATTATGAATTATATTAGAAAAAATTAACTTATTATTTGAAATTATAGTATAAAATTTTACTTTGGATTGATTTTTTTGTATTTTTTCTGATAAGTATTAGGTTTTGACGTATATTGAATAATATTGAATATTAATTTAAAACAGTTTTTTCACAAAAAAACCCTTACATTGTGAAATTATATTTTTTTTATTTGTTTTAAATTATAATTAGACCATTTTTATCTTTTAATACAATTTATCTCCTTTTAATAAATTTCAAATTGAAATTGGATATAAAAAAATTCTATCTATTGAATGTATTCACTTTAAAACCCCGTTTTATCACCCCATCTAAGGAATTAATTTAAATGTAATATCATCCAATTCTATGTGTTGAATTTTGAAAAATATATTCCATGTATGGTATCAGAATGTTTAAATTTAGTAATTATTCCCCTTTTCTATTTGGACAATATGAATAATAACATTTGTAATATTTTAAATGGTAAAAATAAGTAATTTATGATAAAAGTAAATTGATAAGGATTAAAAATTGACCATAAAACATGAATTTTTATTAATCAATGATGTTAATTATGACCTTAGCACATAAGGTTCTAAATTTAATTATTTAATGTAAACTATTCACTGAAAATTATAGAGATATTATTAAAATACAAGAAGCTGAAAAAATGTCACACTGTTACTTTTACAAAGTATATTATTTTCAGGATTAAAGAGAAGATATTATAGAATATATATATATATATTTATGAAATCATAATTAATTATCTTTATTATTAAATTTTTTAAATTTTTTGTGAATAAATAATTTTCATGAACAATTATAAAATAATTATTCAATAATTATTCAATTAATGAAAATCACAATTTAGTGATATTAAAAATATAAATTAAATATTTCCAATTAGTAAATGAGATAGACAAATTTTATATATAAATATGACATATAATGGATGTAATAAAGGAGAATTTTAAAAAAATTATCTTTCTTTATTGATTTTATAAAATTCAACAAAATAAATTGTAATAAAATCTACCCTAATGATATTGCATGACAATAATATTTTACTAAATTATTAAGAAATTATAAAATCCTAAATAACAAAAAATAAGATAAATTATGGTTGAAAATATCACAAATTGTACGTTTATGGTTTAACTGAGACCTTAAATGTAAATGTTTCCACCGTTTAATATTAAAAAATTGTTAACATTATTATATTTGAAATATATTAACTAAGTGTTAATTAAATAATAAAGATTAAAATTGAAAAACCAATTTTAAATTAAATTTGTTGATGTTATTATAACCCTATATGACATTACCTCCAAATTCCTTTTCATTTGGAGGTATTTTGTTTGATATTAAATTTATTATAAATTAATTTTTTTGAAATTACTAATGTTCCCCTCACATTCATTAAAAAAGGACACCTCCTCCATCATCTCCTTTCACCTCATTGAGTCTTATATCGTGGAAAAAATCTACAAAAATATAATACACTTACATATCCATATTCTGGAGGTGTTTTCCTTCCCAAAGGACTTACTCTAGAGTCATTTAGTGGGGATCTAAAGGATATATTTTTAATAAGATGTAATATCTCTAAACAATCACACATTAAATATACTCTCCAATACCACCTATAAATATATGATATTTATCATAAAATAAAAACATAATAATACTACGCATTCTAAAATTTTTGTGTTGATATTAACATACCATTAAAAATCATCTTTTACATTGAATAAGAAGTGAATGTATTGATTGTGTGTATGTACAACTTACTGTATCCACATAGTGATTCAAAAAATTTATCACCGCAATATTTTTTAAGAAAGAATTATAATGTATTATAAAGTTTATATATGATATTTATGACATAATTATACCTCTTTAAATATAATATCATATTTTCATTTTCACCGTATAATCTTTGGGGAAATGATAACGTCACTAATGCATACATATATTGTATTATATCTATGATGAAATGTGATTAATTTGTCATCTATATTTCACATGGATGGTATTAAAGATTATTTTTATTAATATATTTGATATATATAATAAAAAAATTTATTTAATGACAAAATATCATATAATTTTCTTGATTTTAATATGGAATGATAATAAAATCAACGTTCATTCGTATGTATGGTCTACCATCTCCATGAATAGTGTATTTTAATTTATACGAATAAATTTTATGACTCAATAAGAATATATTTATATCATTTTTATCATTTTTAAAATTTTGTAGATGATTAAATCATGATATATATTAGACTACCAAGGATAAAAAGTGAAAACACGTATGAAAAAAGGGATAATTACATGAAACATATCATTATCATGGAATTATTTATATCTAATTAGTATAAAGTCATAATTAAATATATTATATTTTCTATATATATATATGAATATTTTTTATGGTGAATTAATAATAATCTTATATTTTTTATATAGCAGGGTTGAATGTATAAGAAGGAAGTCTAAACATCAGTTTAGAAATTTTTGTCTCACTTTAATTTATATGGGACATAAGTTTTATATTGTTTCTTCTGTGTGGCATATATAATAATGATTATTTTCTTTTAATAGTATTCCCTTGAAGATTATGTAATTTTCCAAATCCATATAAATTTATTTCTTTATTGGATTATACAATTCTACTGATTATAAATTTTTAGTGTTTTATTTCAAAATCTCATTATTATTCATGATTGTTTATACATAATTATCTTCTGCGGAATATTAATCATAAATTTACATGATTCTTTAAAAAAATTGAATATATTTTTAATATTATTTGATAATTTTTAAATTAATTTTTATCATTTTTTTAATTTTTACTAAATGGTTTGAATTGAATTGTTTTTTCCATTTTCCTAACAAGGTATATTGTGAATTTACTAGAAAATGTATGAGATGAATATTTTTTTAAAATTATATGTCATGATCTTATTTTTAATCTTCCATAATTCAATATTTCATTAAAGAACCCCTTACATGATTATATGGTTATTTTCCAATTTTTTTTTTAAATTGGGCATAATTTTAATAAAAGAAAATATTTTCAATGAAGAAAAAATATTTTCATAAATAATTATTTTCTTGTATTATCTCAATGACATTTTCCATTTATAATAAAATTATTTTCATTGTAATTTTAATTTATTAGTTATATTCTTCAAGGATACATTTCCAATTAACTATATGGTTCTTTTGTGTTTATGGTGGAATTATATTTATGAAACCCTTTTCTTTTACATGGGTTATGTTTCGATAAAATGATGCTTAAAACCCATTTTAATGTGTTATGATATGATAAATGATTTTTGTTTTTGTGGCACACATATGTATTGTTTTTATTATGTGATTGTTGGGACTTATATATCCCTCCATTGAATTGGGTAATGTTATTATATCTCATTAGATATACATGACTGGAAGAAGGATTAAACATGGACTAGATAGGATTGGAACGATATGTGAAATTTGTTCAGTAAAGTACTTTTTATACATTGATATTCTTTAGAGTGAACCATGACTTCATGGATAGTTTGGGGAAGCAACTCATTCCACCATTATTGTCTTAAAAATATTCATTACTACTAATGATATTATTTTATATTCTTATATGATTCATATACTTCCATGTTTTATTCCAATGTTATTCTTTTATGATTCTTATATTGCAATTTTTTATGATATAATATATGTCTCATGATAATGATATTTTATATAAAATTTATAATTTTATTATACAATTATATTTATATTATGATTCATATATCCCTTATGTAACCTTACTGAGTATACAAGTTCACCCTTTTCATATGTTCTCTTTCCCTATGATATAAAGAAAAAATTTAGATAGGAATAATAAAGGGGAATATATTTCACTAAATTTGAATAATTTTTTCCATGTATCCAAATTCACCAAAAAAAATATTTTCCTAGGGAGTTTGTTTGTGTAATGTAGGAAACATTCCTAAAAAATAATGTATTTTCTATGTATGAAAATAATGGGTTTTCATAGTTTGTATCAGATGATTGGTTTAGTTATCTATTAGAAACATGGATGATAAAACCATAGTAAGAACCCTAGAAATATGAATAGGTTACTATCCAAGAGTTTTAGTACTTATCATGAATATTTTGGGATTAAATGTAAGATGTTATAGATTGAAATTTTATTCCATTAACTATAATTAATGTTCCTCAAACTATTATTTTGGTTTTTGTAAATGGAGGGAACCAGAAGGATCTATATTAGGGTGAATGTGACAAACAATTTCATGATGATAAATCAATGGGAATGATAATTGGAGTGAAATATGATGTGATAATTTATAATAAAAAATATATAATATGATTTATTATATCAACAATTATATGATTCCTGACCCATCAAATAAGATAAATATAGAGTTTCCTGGTGACCGTAGGGGAATGAATGTTTAATTTTCATTTTGCAAATAATGTGGGAAGAAGCACAAATGATAATGTTTAAAAGGGACTGTAAGATTGTTTGGGTGTGGAAAAGAAAGAATAAAATAAATTAATTTCAAAGGAAAAGTGGATTGTTCTTTTAAGATAATGGACGAGAATAATAGTTTTCCAAATGTAAAATCAATAAGGGAATGTTTTAAATTTGTAATTTTTTGGCACTATGAATATTGATTCCCAAGGGGGAAGCTCATGAAGAAAATCAACATAGTTTTATGGGTAATGGTTATATTTTTTATTATGAAGTGAAAAAAATAAAATATGATATAGAATAAGTGTTAAGGATTAAAATGATGAATTTTTGTAATGAGTTGATAAAGTAGTGTAATGATTGAGTGATTATTTATATTAATTCAATAATTATATTGCAGTAGTACTTATATAGTGTTACTGAATAATGTAACACATAAGTATTGATCCATTGTTATTTTTCATTAGGTATTTTAGAGGATATGATGAATTATAATAGTAACTATGAAAAGTAATTTAGGGGATAAGGTGATATTTTTTGAAAAAATAGGATTAAGGGATGGATAACCCTTAAAATGTTTATAATGTTGGAAAATTAAGTAAAGGGAATATTTATTTGGATAAATAGATGGAATATTATTGATGACCTTGTAACTAATTAGTAATATGACGATGGTGTGGTTTATGATATCATGGATTGACCATATATAATTTTTTTATTTATGGAATGAATAAATAGTTAATTTTTTAAAAGAAATTGTGTTTTCACTGAGATGTTGTGGTAATTCATGATATTAGTATGTTTCAAGAGATTAAATTATAGTGGTCTTCACATTTTTGGTATCTATTAATAAAGAGATATATAATATTTGTGATGGAAAATGATATATTTTGTAACATTATTTTGAATGTTTTGGATTTTAATCATTTGGAACGATCATGAAGGTAGCCATTTATGAAATAGTTTACAATGAAATCTGGATTAGGTTTTAGTTATTAATTTATAACCTCTCCATGTGAGGGTTTATTCATAATGTATAACTTGTAATATAGAATAAATATAGATGGAAGATCATATCATTTGATTTATGGATCTCATGATTTATTCATGGTTTAGGAATAGAAAATTCACCTTCTTTTATTGGAATAAGAGATAAAGTGTAAATTGATCATGGAATAAAGAAAGAGAGATATTGTTATTATGAAATGTAATAAATTATTTCTTTAGTTGAAAATTATTAAACTCTATTTAAAGGGTCTTGAAATGATTTTTTTTCCAAATACCTTTCTTTTCTAATGAATCATATAGTCCCTTAGATCAACACAGATTTATGGATTAGTAATCATTATCTTTTACCTAACCATGTCCTCTATCACTCTCCACTAGAACATAATAGTTATATTTCTATTCTATGTCAATGATTTCATGTTCATATTTTTTTATACTATGTGGAAACCAAGATATTAGTTACAATGTGTAACATTTAAGTTTTTATCTTTCTTTTTTGAAAATATTTTTTAGTATTCATTTATGATGCGGGATTCTTGGAATATAACTTATATATATTATAAAAATAGATAAACCTGATAGATTTTGAGGTAGAAATAAATTTTAATGGGGGTATAATGTAACAAATGATCCTTTTTATGAAATATATCATAAATAATCTAATTTATTTAATATATTTAAGGTCACGCTAAACCTTGTTAATATTACACATCCCACATTATCACATTACCTTTCATTACATGAAACATTAATATTATATTAATTATCATATTATTTTAATTATTTAAACAAGAAAATAATAAACTATACATTTGAATTCTAGTTATTGGCTGGATTAACTAAATTATGAATGTATAATTTACACATGTAAAACTCTTTTGAGATATTTTTTTTTGAAAAACACTTCAAAGGCGCAGAACTGTTCTTTATACTGATAAAACAAAAAAATCACTATTTTGTATTTTATTAATAAAAAATATTTATAATAAATTTGACATAATATTTAACATTATTCTTATTTGTTTTTATGCATGATATAACAATAAAAAAATTAATGCATAAAGGAAGTAATTTTCTAAAAAGTTATTTGTGCCACCTTTTCAAGCCACATTTAATTTAAAACAAGTTTCAGAAACATTTTTAATAATATTTCAAAAAAAAATCCTATTATATTAATTTTTGATATCAAAATCTACTTCTGATAATTTTTCTTGTATTTTTATTGTACATGTCATGTTTTCATGAATAGTTGAAAATAATAATTTTTAATTGAAAATTTATTTTTCCTCAAAATAATTTATATTGTTAAAAAATATATTTTATTTTTTATAAAGTATAAATTTTCAATTTTTTTATCATTTAATGAAATTTAGGTTGTTTTATTCAATTTCACATTGAATTATTATGTTAAAACATTTCGTTTTTTTGAACGCTTTCACTTTAATTTTTCTTTTTTTACCCCATCTATGGGTTTAATTTAAAATTAAATTAATCTAGTTATGTATTTTTAATTTTAAAAAATGGATTTAATATTTTTAATTATATGGTCCAAATTTAGTAATTATGTCTCTTATATTTTTGGATAATATGAATAGTAATATTGGTAATTTTTGTTATCATGATAAATGGTAAAATTATTTTATTTATCTTAACAATAAACTGATACTGTTTATAAAATGAACATAAAAACATCCGAAATTTTATTATATGACTGAAAATCTACCCTTAACACATATTTTTATAAAGTAAATATTTTAATAGATACTTTTCCATGAAAATGGTTTAAATATTATTAAAATCATAGAATGTGATAAAGTATCACACTCTTACTTTAAATAAGTATATTATTTTTTGTGGGTTAAATAGAAAATATGATCGACTATAAAGTTTATTATTAACTATACATGTATTATATATATTATTATTTTTTTATATTTTTTGTTAAGAGATAAGTATCATAAATAATTACACAATAAAGAATAATTATTATTTAATCATTGAACAACTCACTTAAGTGATTGTAATATTACTAAAATGAATATAATTTTAAACATGTATGTTGATCCCTGAATTTTATAAGTAAATATGACATATTAGGGGTTTATTAAATGAATTTTTTAGAATTCATCTCAATTTACTATTTTTATTAATTTCAATGTAATGAATATTTTCACAATTGGCAATAATGATATTTTATTAAAATAGTGTTTCATTTAATTAGAAAAAAATCACAATAATACTAAATAAGGGAAAATGGGATAAATAATGATATGAAGTATCATTAATTTAATATTTTCTATTCAATTTAAAACTTATAAGTAATGATATCCATCTTTTAAAATTGAAAATGTTGTTACCGTACATAAATTTAATATAATTTAACTATGGTTTAATAAAAATTGATAATTTTTTAAATTACAAAAAACACATGTCTAAAAGAAATTTTGTGATTGTATTACCACCATATACCACATTATCTTCTAATTAATTTCCATTATGAGGTATTTTTATAAATATTTAATATATTATAAATTATTCTTTTGAGAAATTCCAAAAGTACACCTCACCATCATTATAAAAGGACACATCCTCCCTCATCTCATTTCACCTCATTGATTATTCTCACGGAAAATAAAAATGAAAAACTATCTTCTCTATTTCACTATCCATGTTTTAGATATAATGGTGTTTCTAAATGACCAAAATTATATTACATTAGAGGAGATATAAATGATTAGTTTCAAAGAAGAGGAAATCTCTATAACCAATTAATCTAATATTCAACTCTTATATAACTAACTAAATCTATGATATATATCATAAAATAATAAATTCTACATACTAAGTTTTCATAAATTTTATTATGAATTGTAACACATCATTATACATCCTCTTTTCCATTTGAAATTAATTGAATGTATCACTCATGCGTGCATATAACTTACCATCTATATTTAACGATACAATACATTTTCATTACAATCATTTATATGTGGCAATTACAATAGTTTTAATGTTTATATATGATATTTATGAAATAAATATACCCCATTAATGATAATATCATATTTACCTTTTTTCCATATAATCTTTTGGGAAATTATAGTGTTGCTTGTGCTTACGAATGACTTACCATCTCCATAATGTGATGTGGATCATTTTTCATTTATATTTCAGATGGATGGTAATAAGGGTAAATTTTATGAATATTTTTCATTTATATAAAATAATAAAGATTATTTAATGACATTATATCATACACATTTAATTATTTTAATACAAAAAAAATGAAAATAATGTTCATGCGTATGTAAATGCTACTCTCTACATGAATGTTGAATTTTATATTGTACTTATTCATTTCAGTAATATATATGAATATTTATATATCTATATATATACAATGAATATATATATCATATTTATTTCATGTTTATCATTCTGGATATGAAAAAATCATGGTCTATGTAAAACTTCCATGAATAAAAATTCATAACATGTATGAAAAACGAAGAGATAATTAACCAAAGCATGTCATTAACATGAAATTGTTAATATGAGAGTAATATAATGTCATAAGTAAATAATATACAGAATTATATATATTTTAATATATTTATATGGTATATTAATAATATAATTTTATTTTTTATACAAGAGTATTGAACATATATGATATATGTCTATACTTAAGGTAAGGTATTTTTTATTCATTTTTCTTATTATGGGACACATATCTTATATACTAATTTTTTCTTCTCCATGGTGTATATAAATCCCATGAATGTATTTTATGAGTCATAAAATGAATATTATGTTAATTTAATATCCATATAATTTAATTTCTTTCACGGGTCATAGATTCAAGTTATTATAAATTAGTACAGGTTAATTTTACAATCTCATTATTAATAGAGATTGTTTATATGAAAGTATCTGATAGAGAATATTTATCTCCCATGTCCATGTCTCATTAAAAAATTTCAAAATATTTTTACTATATTTTTCAATTTTTAATTTTATTTTCACCCATATGTGTTATTTTAATAAATGGTACGAAAACGGTCTTTTTATCTTTTTCCTAACATAGAAATTTGTGAATTTTCCATCAAAATTATGAGAGGAATGTTTTTAACTAATACAAATTGATTGGGATTTTACACTTTCATGTTTCCCTAAAAAATTGAGTAATACCTTATCATCATGAATGGTTATTTAAAAATTCATTTTTATCTTTTAATATTTCTAGGCCTTTGATGAGAAGAAATGTTTTTCATAGATGAAATGATATATTCCTTAAGAATTATTTTTACATAATCACTTACTGATATTTTATATTTATGATTAAATTGTTAGATATTACTTGTGATTTATTGGATATATTTTTTATTAAAATAATACCTATCATATCTAGGGTTGGATTATGTTTATTTTGGAACGATATTTATGAGACACATTTCTTTTCCATGGGTTCTGATATAATCAAATGATGTTTATGAAAAACATTTACTTTCATGGGATTTAATATAATAAATTATTAATGTTACTATGGAACACATATGTGTGGTTTTTATTAGTTTAGATGTTGGAACTATATTTCTATCTAATGACTGTGTAATGAAATTATATTTCATGTGATAGTCACAACTAGAATTGGAATTAAACACAATTTAGACACGATGAGAATGTAAAGTGAAACTGGTTCAGTAAAAGTTTTTGAGTATCATGGTAGTTTTTGAAGTGAAACATTACTGCTATTATGGTTGGGATATTTCTCCAATTAAACTATTATATTATCAGAAAACATCCTTGAATACCATTGAAATGATTTTCTTTGCTTATGTGTTTCCCAAAATTCAAGGTTTTATGCCAATGTTGTTCTTTATGATTCGTGTGTTAAGATTATTTATGATTAGTTCTACGACTCATGATTATGATCATTATTATATAAGGTATAATTTTAAAATTTTATATTCATATTATTATATCCTTATGCATATGTTATCGTTAATTTATCCCTTATTCATCCTTACTGAGCATTTGAGATCACTATTTTCAAATGTATCATTTTCCAATGTTATAAAGAAATTTTTAAGGTATGAATACTAAAGAGAATGATATTTATGGGAGATGTTGAATATATCTCAATAAATTAAAATAATGTTTTCCATGTTAACAAATTCACAAAACTAATACGGTATTAGGTCTTGTGTTTATGTAATAAATAAACAATCCAAAAAAATGATGTAATTTCCATGTATGAAAATCATGGGTTGTTATATAAACTCATCATACTTTTGATTCAGATCATGGAATTGCCTATATATTATAATATGGGTAATCTGGGAAAAATATTTGTTGAAAAATACTTTCTTTATGTCTACCCATTAGATCGAATCAATATACTACTTTTTTTTTCTAACTCAATTTCCAACACTAATCATTTTCACCCTCAATTTGATAAGTGGATAACAAAAATTTCGCTTCCATTATGCATTTGTAGATATAAAATATCTTCTCTTGGGATTTAATCTATTTTATCATGAATATGGGGTAAAAAAGTACACAAAATATATGAGGCTTTTGTCACATAAAACACTCAAATACAACCTTATCCTATTTAGGAGGATGAATGTGTTCCGCCTGATTTATGTTATCAGTCATAACCTAATATATATATTAAATAAATAAAAATAATTTATTCATTCACACTACCATAAGGTTAGAAATATCATTGTTGAAATCATCACATTTCCTATCAGGTTTGATTTTTTTCTTGGTATCCCATATTTCTTGAAATGTACTAAAATAAATATAGGATGGGAATAAATTAACATCTAAAAGGGATCCATAAAAACATGTGAGGATATATTATAAGTGATATGTTTATCCTCACTCCTGAATCTAAAGTTTTTCATATAGGTTATCCAAGTAAATGAATCTTATTTGGTTTTCTAACCTAACAATTTGTTCAATTCTTTCAAAATTTCTTTTAAAGAGTTTATGAATTCCTAAATCATATATATTATTTGTGTAAAAATAGGTGTGAAGTAAGGCCCATTACCATGAACAATTTAATGATAAATCCATGATAAATTAACCTTTTTTAGTGTTATTACCTCTAAATACAAATGTTTGACATCCAAATCCACTTTTATTGTTCTGATTAGATTGTAATTACTCAGAAATCACTCAATCTACCATTCAATAATATTCCAGGATATATTATTGTACAAATAATTATCCATATAATTTTCCATAGGGTTCCAACTACTGTTTTATTATACAATATTACAATGGTTAAAAAAAACTTTTATCGGATGCCAACTATATTATCCCTTCACTTTTAAAATTTTTATTACATGATTTTTACGCATAATATCCAATAAGAACAACATAAGGATTGTAAATTCCTAATAAATTTGGAACACTTGTTTCGTATTAAATTAATTGATAATGTAAAATTGAACCTTTAATATATTATCTATATTAATATATTAATTCGATATGATATACTAAAACATCATCAAATAACATAGGGAATACATAAAGAAAGGGTTGAGCTAAAAATACCATTAATGGAGTGAACCTGATAAGAAATCATAACATCTGAGTCAAAGGTATAACATGATATAAAAAAAGAGAAGGCTCGTGAAAAATCATGTGGAATAATAATATTAATGCATAGAATCATAATATTGTGATAACTTAGGGAATGTGGAAGTAACAAAAAATATGACACAAACACAATTTAAGTATAACATTATAGAAAACATCATGGGGGGACACGGTCTCAAAATGATATAGGTTTTCACTCGAATATCGTACATGACATCTCATGAGAAAAAAATAATACCCAATTCCATAGATTGATATTTTGGTTCACCCATTAAATCATGTTAATTATCTATGTATTCCATATAAATGAATTCAGTCATAAGGAAAAATATTATAATTAACCATGGAAGGAAAATGGGTTTCATAGTTGTTCCTTGTATAATAATAAAATAAAATTTCATAATTGATGAATTTGATAAATAAATATAAGGTATGTATTACAACAAAAATTAAAGGGATAATAATTAACGTATATTTTTAGATACATATATTTAGAAGTTATAAAACTTTCATAAATTTAATGAGAGATAATGTGAGTTAAAGGGAGAATGGTTATAACAAGAATAAAAGTGTGGGTTAGAGAGATACCTTACCTTGAAATCAATTAATCATGAGTGTAAGTTCTCATCATGAATAATAACTAAATGATAATTATTTTACTTATGAAGAATTTTTTTATCATTCTTATTATTTATTTTATTTTATTTATTATTATTTCATATTCAATTACTTATTCTATTAGGTTAAAGACATATGTTTTTGATGATTTTCCGTAGATATGTCCAATATAACTTTATATATTTGAATAAGGCAAAGATATAATTATATCATTGTATCTAGATTAATAATTAGGAAATAATTATCAATTTCATACCTAAATTATAAATATAAAACACATCACAACGGATAGTTATAAAAAATTAAGTACGTTACAATCCCGGAGACAGTAAGACGTTGGTTCACATAAGAAACATTTCAATTTTTCAATGATCATTATAGAAAGAAGTTAACTATTATTTTATTTTAATTGAATTATTATTATTTCATAAATATCATATAACTTTTTAAATACACTTACATATTGCATCCCAGTTATTTGGTAATAAAAAATGAACCACTTAACTTCACGAGATGGTAGTCCTCCATAAAAATGAAAAATTTATCATTTTCAATGGATATCATATATAAATACAAAATCAACCATTATGAAATATGTTTAAGGAAAAGATGGAAATAGAATTACATCGATTGGGGAGTCTCCAGTCTACACTAAAATCAAACAATGGTTTTATTTCTAATTTGAATGATGTTGAGATGAATTTTGGTTATGAAATTAAACAAATAACATATTAGTATTTCTTAGAAATTTTTTTTATATAATAATTAATTATTAATTTTTTAATGATTTCAAATTTGAAAAAAATAAGGACGTTCAGTTATGAATGATACCTCTTCTTCAGACAACCACTTATTTATGTTAACTGTCGCCTCTATAGATTGACATTATGATCAAAATAACAACCCTATAATGTTGTAATTTGAGTATGGAAGGTATTTATGCTTGTATTGGCCAAATAAATTAGATTTGGATATTTGGAATTGAAAGTATATGTGGATCCCTTTTATAAGGAATAGAGATTAAATTCTTATAAACACCAAAAACTACTTAATACTGGAAAGTCAATATAAAACCATGTTCCCAAAAATTTGAGTAACTAAAGTATTAAAGGATACATAATTATTATACACACCTATAAAATTCATAAGAATCATGTTTTGAACATGTTATTATATTTAAATCATCAGTTTACCCCATAGTTAATTAGTTTTAATATTTACCATGGATACAAATTTTTACTCTTTCTATAATTACTAATGACAAAAAATAACATGATAATAATTTATAGTATTAATTATTTTTTTTTGAATTTTTTTAATAAATATTATTAAAACAAACTGAAAGATGTCATACAATTTAATTTTTAATTAAACTAAGAGACGTATTAAAAAACTATTTTTCAAAAAATGCTTGTTAAAGCATTATATGATCTTATAATAAGTGTATGAAAAGTAAAAAAGTAATTAAATAAATTTCAATTAATATTTATATTAATATAATATATATTTTTTATTTATTGTTTTCCCTTATTATAGGTTATTTTAATTAGTAATAGCGTAGAAATGATATACATTTTAAAACACATTATAAAAAAAATATTCTTTAAAGACTAAAAATAAACTTACATATAATTAAAATATATTGGTAATTTGAATGTAACTAATTTATTTATATATATAATTATATTACATTGATATCATATTAAATGAGTAATGAGACTTTTAAATTACTTATTTTATTGAAACGAAATTATAGATTGAAAATAATCGTAATTTTTAATTATTCACTGAAAAATAAATATTTTCAAAAAAATATCTAATTTTCAGACTATGTTATTATTAATAATATGATTTATTATTTTAATTTAATAAAATAAATTTTACAAAAAAATATAAAATAATTTAAATATTTCAACAAAAAAATTAATAAAGAATTTTTTTGAAGAATTTTCTTCTTCTAAAGATTATATATATTTATTAATAAATGATTTATCATTTCATAATAATTTATAATTTTTTTAAAATTATTTTATATTATTAAAAAATTAGTTATTGAAATAAATACCCTCTTATTTTACAACTATGTTATAATGATCATAATTAAATAGTCATTGCTTGTTTAGTTTTACTATTACATTTCATATATGCTATCAAACAAAGGGTTTCCTTTAAAAAAGCTCATGGTGTTAAAGTGATAAAATTCCCTACCAGCACAAAAGGCCCATATAATTGAGTATAAATCTTAATTCACATACCAAACCTCACCTAAACGCATTGAGGATAAACCCTCAAGATCCCATGGTCTCCATCATGAAACTCTAGGGGCCTCTATGTGTGACTAGAAAAGACCCTCTCATGGTCCTTCTCTATCCTCACACTCTCTCAAAACCACTATATCATTTTAGAGGACATCTATACCAAATTTGGACAAAGAGTTAATGATTCCAAGACATTTTTCAATACAATGTCGAAAGAAATGGCCTCTCATACAACACCTATATCTAAGACATTCTAATAGATGAGTGATGGCAACTGTTGTAGGAGAACACAACTAATTAAATTTGATTTTCCCATATTATAAAAAAAGAATAGATTTATTGTCAGGAAATAACGTATTGTTTTTGGATGTTTCACATCATATCCTCTTCAACATGAGAGAGGAAAGAATAACTGATGTGTAACTGAGAGCCAATATAATGATGTAATTCCCACTAAAATTGTGAGGTAAAATTGGGATCAAAATAAAATATAATGTTCCTCAAAAAACAAGAATCTTGAAAACAACATATACATATAATATTTCCAAATAATCCATTAAACTCGAGTCAAAGGTCACTAGAAAATGTAATGACTTTATCAGTTAGTAAAATATTTCCAAAACTTCCACATATCTTCCCAAATATTGGGGTAAAACAGTGATTAAATCCATCGATATATCCTAAAATTTTATCTTTAGAACACAAAAGAGCTAGAAAAAAACCTCTATAACCATATTTTTTCAATTTCAATAGTCAGCATGATATAAATCTTTCCAAAAACACTTCCAATGACTATTTCAATACTGGATAACAAATTTTTCTCCTCAAGCCATGATACATCATGAACACACTAAGATGTATCAATAAATTTGATTTATTGAACATGTGAATAACACCCTTTAACATATCCAATGGATTAAGAAACAACCCATGAAACAAGAGATTTTTATGACCATCCTCTAAAATACATTCAGGATTATCACCATGGCTAACATTGTAACACATAACCTCTACCGCTAGGTCACCATAATGATACTCTCCTACATTCTTCATCATAAAATAATCTATAATCATCTAATCAATTCAATACTGACCATTACTCTCTCCTATAACAAATTGCATCTCCCCAAGAAATTCTATTTAATTATAAACCTTGATATAATCAAAAAACACATCTTCCTAGGAATTCCAAATAACTGAATTAGTAACCAAATTTCCCATTACATAAGTTTAAGAAATATTTAAATCATATTCCAAATGAATATCGATACTAGTAAAATAAAAGTGACTCAAATTTCACAAAACAAATTAAAATTGACAAGCTCTTGTTGTATGTGAAAACCAAAAACCACTCATTAATGAGATAATGCCACCATAACATCAATGAGATAATAGCTCTGGCTAGCACTGTATCTCCATTATAATATGTTTTATTATAGGGATGCTACTTTTTTTATATATAAGAGATAAACACACCCTTCAATTCAATTTGAAACATCCTAATCTCAAATGGGATATTTTATAGAAAACCTTAAACATTGTTTCCTTCAAAAGAAAGCAAAGAATTGGAGAAATTTTCAAAATAAATTTCAGATAATCAAATGTTTTTTAGAATTGATAAGTCTATGAAAATATATATTTCATCCTTTTAATGTCTTCTATTGGGGAATTAAAATGATACAAATTAGGAAAATAAATTCTGAAATAGATGTAAAGACCATGAAAACTGAAATTTTTTACCACATTCGAAGGTGCTTCCTATGAAAGAGCCGCATTGACCATTAACAGGTTTGCTTCCATGCCATTATGAGACCCAAAATTCCTAATGAAATAAATATCTCAAACCTGGAACATATAGTTGGAAAAATTTCTATAGTTTTTTGTGGTGTTAAAAGACCACAAAAGACTATGATTTATTGAAAATTCTCTACCTCTGATTTCATGTAGACCAAGATATTTTTAATAAGAACAATGAAAATGTGTTCCAGGAAATAACTAATTATTTATTTTATGACCACTATGAATACAACAAGTTCATTCATGAAATTGAATTACATAATCCCAAACTGAAAGCTTCCAAAACATTATCTCAATGCACCTGTTAATATATATTCATCTTTCACCCTCATCAGGTCATATCGAAACTTCATACTGACCATATAAAGCTGACTATATCCACATAGTTGGTCATACAGATCCGTTATCCTTAAAAGAAGGAATTCATTCTTGAAATTGACCTGATTCAACAAATTATATTGTCTGTACAACCTCAAAACACCATACTACTTAATGGAAAAAAACAATGGATTACCCTATGGAGACATGGTATTTTGGATTAAACACATCGACATCGGATGATCCACCTAAAACATCAACTCACGTAGAGCTGTAGGTTCCATTTGATAAGGATCCATTGAAATTAGATGTGCGTTTGGTAATAACTATACCACTAAATCGATGTCATTTTTAAGGTGTAGTGTGGTAAAAAAATCTAGTAATGAATAATAAAACTCCACCACAACTAGATACTCAACTAACATCTCAAAAAACTAAGAGAAAACATTTAGCACTTTTCTATCACCCATCCAAAAACCTCACTTCCCAGTGCATGATACTCAAAACTATACACCTAAATGGAATGAAAATATGTTTTTATTCCTCAAACTCCTCTTTTGGGTCGATCTTATAATGATCATATAGCTCAACATACAGAACCAATACCACCTTCGCTGATCATAGGAAATGACTACTATTCATTACTAAAAATTAAAGTGTAATACTATTCCTAAGAGAATTTAATTTCTCATAGGTTATTCAATAAATACATTTAATAAATTATAATAAAAAAATTACATGATTCATAGACAATTAAAATCAATATTGACAAATGTACCTATCTTATGGCTTCACTCTACTAGAAGGTCCACCTCACTATATCGTTAAATAATCATATATTAAATTTATCAGAGCATGGGGGACCTAAAATCCCATGTCTTAAATAGCCTATGTAGACTATATCACATGCCAAGATAAAAGAAAACCCTTTCCCTATCAATCCATGAAATCCTCATAGTTCCTATCATTAAAATACACCATATATCTCAACAGAAAAATTGATACCACTATGTCTTGACCCCCTCCCTCTAAAGTTACACCTCAAGGAATGACAATGACGACATAAAGATAATGACCCTTGAGTCCCCCCTCTAGTCATCCCCTGGTTGGCGACAAGAACTGAGGGTATAAAAATATCACAAGTGTGATGCATTAAACTCAATTAAAATATAATATATTGAGACAGAAAAAGCAAACACGATGAAATTACACTATATAGAATAAATATAACTCCAAAAACATCCCACAATTCATAATCAATGTCAATAGATACAAATAAAGGACTCCATGTAAAATACCAAAAGTCAAGTCCTATAGAAGTTACTGAATAGAATCTCTGAATCCAAAGTGATAAATTTATTGAAAAATCCAAAATGAATGCCTAGAAAACTAAAAAAAGATTATATAAATTGGGTGAGCATAAAATTATTCTCAGTGTGGTTATACCCATTGTATAATGTTCACATGCTAAAATAAATAACTAATGCACTAGTGAAAAGACTACGTGTAACACCCAAGGTAAATAAAGAATATGACATTTTCACATTTATACATATTTTTGAATAAAATATTAATATTACTTTAAAGTGGACGCTATGCTCGATGGCGTACCCAATACGCAACATTGAGTTTCTTGGGAATCTTACGTCGTAGTCTAATAATAAAATAATATTATTTTAAATGGTAGTTAACGCCTAGCCGTTATAATGGCGGGAATGAATATAACTAACTACAAAATTATTATATATGTTTGTCAAATATTTGTACTCTTTACAATAAATGTTAGAGGATTAAAAATGCGAATTAATCCAATTTTAAGCATAAACATTCTAATATTCTTTAAAAGTTCGATTAACCGCCTATTGATGGCGAACCTATTTTAAATCCAATTTTTGAAAATGTTATGTGTTATATTATACAAAATAAAATTATTCTTTAGAATCGGGGCATCAAAATTTTCTTTGTGTAAATTTTTGTTATTTTTCCGATAAAGTTCATTTTTTTAATGAATAGGGAAAAATGTTGTATTTTAATTCAAAACCTTTTTTAATATAATTTATTTATATGATTAGATTATCTTTTGAATTGGTTTTAAATTTCAATAAGAATATTTTTTTACAATTTAATCCAATAGTGGTCATTGGAATTAATTTCACTTTGAAATTGGACTTAAACTAGTGTCAATCTTCTGATACTTATTGTTTCATAAAAACACAGTATTTGTCTGACAACAGGAATTAATTATTAAATTAATTAATGTAACTTATATGTTTTTAATTTTTTAAAATAGAAATCATTTTTGAATTCGGAATATCAATTATAGCTTAGGGTGAGGTTTTGGTATTTTTCTGAAAAACTTCAATTTTTGATGAATAGTGAAACCACTAAGTGGTACATAAAAAATTGATTTTTCGTTTAAATGAAATTTTACCACCTCTCTATTTTGAATTCCAAAAATCAGACATACATGGTTGTCATTAGGATGTCAAATTTGGTTCAATGGGATTAAAATAATTTTTTGTTGAATAGTAACTTTTATGTTTTTAATCGCGATTAGAGATAATTATTGTAGTTTAAAGTAAAAATAATGTTTTAATAATATGAAATGACCTAGACACATGTCCTACCCTTATTGGATGTGTCATGGCCGACCCGAGAAACCCATGGGTCGATTTTGGGACCCCATGGAGCCACTTGGGTAAGATAATGACATTAATGCCTTTTATTTAAAGTAAAAGTAAAAATGTCACAAACATGTGTTGTTTTAATAAAACACTTTTTAAATGGGGTTATACAAGTCATATTTTTGACTATAAATATTCATTAGAAATATAAAATGATTTAATACATCATGATATTTTTTATGATTTTTAGACATTAAATAAATTAAATTATATATGACACCATGATGATGCAACGATTACCTCATTATTTAAGGATTTAAATAAAATGAAAATATAATGTAAAATCTAAGACCTTCACTTTTCAAAAACCTATTTTATGGGTGTATTTAGAACTCTTATAACCTTATCCTCTAAATAAATAATTTGGGGACCTTAAAATTCAGAAAATCATATTATAATAAAGTATTCTTTTATAACTTTCCAAGAGTGCCCCTCCTCTCCTCTTATAAAAGGCCCCCACCTCTACCACCTTACCCACACTTATGAAGCATTTTCCTCGTCCAAACCTTGTCCATTTCATCTCTCCACATACCTCTCTTCATCATTGAATCCTCACTTTGGGAATAATCCTTTCTAAGTAAGCCTTTCAGTTTAAATCAAAGAGAGTTACCCGTTTTAAAGGTAGTGTTTTCTGTTGTGTTCTTATGTTTTATTTTGCTTCTATAACCCCCTAATTTTTTATTATTATTTTATTTTGTAACAAAAACAGTATCTTAAATATATTAGGATCCTTTTATGTAATGTATTCGAGCTACACTTACACACACCTTCGTCTAATGGTTAAATAACATACTGTTTCTGTGGTTAGAAATTTTCTGCCTCACGAAACGATGAATGTTCAATATTCTTTTAACACCTTTAATGGTGGCCATTATGATGTAACTATATTTTATATATTATATATATGGTATTTATGTTTACTATATGCTTTTTTATTTTATATTAAAAACATTCCTTTATTTTTTTCATGTTGTGCAAATGCGATAATTTCATATGAGGAAGTGTGGACTACCACCCCCTCAAGTGATGTGAATCGTCAATGCAATACCTGGAATGTATAAAGAATGAAATTAATGAACATATGTGACGTATATAACATATATATTATAATTTAATTATAATATATATATATATCTCATTTATTTTTAATTCCATTAATATGACAAAAAAATGAAAGTAGCATTCATGCGTACGTACGGCCTACCGTCTCCATGAACTGTGCTTTTCATTTTTTATCTCCAAATGTTATGGAATAGTATAAAATGAATATGTACTTTATATATAGGATATTTTAATCATTAATACTATTCTGTAAATTATTTACTTATAACTACATGGGCACTCATTTTCATACAAGTTCATTTTTTTACTCATGTACCAAACATCGACAAAAACATCTGATATGAACTAACATTATTAAACACTTATTATAACATTATAATATGTGATATTAAAAGAATAATAATATTTAAAGAAGTTCCTTAAGAAATTATAAATTGACCAAAGTTTATTATTCAGGAATATAAAGAAACGAACAAGACAAGTCGGACTTGAGGTAAGGGATCCTACCCCTCTCTTTCTTTTTATCTACACTCTTTTATGTCATTACTTTTAAGCTCATATTTCTTATGATTGGGATGTTATTTTATATTACCCATACTATAATTTTTATGTTTATATGATGAGAGACCCTATTTTCTCTCATCAATCCATTTTGGAAGTTATGAGTGGTGCTGTTATGCTGCCGAATATTCGTAAGAGATCTAACCTCTATCTTTCTTTTTTAAATACTCTCCATTATGTCATTTATTTAAAGCTCCTATTTGTTATGTTGGGGGATGCTGTTTTATATTAATATTTCTTTAAATTTTATTTTAATATGATGACAGACCCTATTTGATCTCATCAATTCATTTTTTTAGTTTTATGTGGCGTTGTTAGGCTGCCGAGTTTTCGTAAGGGATTTTTGATCTCAATTTTAGTTCTGTGAGATTTATGCAACATTTGCCACCATTTCCTTTGAGTGGTGTATATAATGACCATTATTATACTCTTTGTGTAATATAATTTCATTTATGGGTATTTACATATTCATTTTATGTCCCTTCTTCAATGGGGTGTACGTTTTGAATGTTACCCAAGTCGGTAAGGGATCCTTTCATCCTCCTCTTTTTAAAAGACTTCTTTTGTTATGTCATTTAATTCACATACTATTATGTTGGGATATGTTCTTCTATATCCTTATTGATGTAAATTTTATGTCCAACTAATGAGATACCCTTTTTATCTCTCATCAACTCTTTTTCCGAATTTTGATGTGACGCCGTTAGGCTGTCGAATTTTTGCAAGGGAACTTCTTAACCCAATTTTGATTCTTTGGGATAAACTTGTACTCCGTGAATATGTCATTATATGAATATGTGTGAATAACCTCTGATTTTTTTAAACTTAATATACACTTATATTTGGTTTATTCTTTTGTCACACATAATTATGTAATTGATTTATCCTTAATCCAAGGGTACCGTCTTTGTATGGGACTTTGTCTCAATCTCTTTTCATTAAGGCATAATTTGTTTTATACACAACCTTCTTTTATACGGTGTATAAACCCCTTTGACTTTTACGTTTATCCAAAAGGAATATTTATATACAAATAATTTTACTAAACAACAAAAGGGAATGTTTTTTTGGTACGTATGCGGCCACAACGACTTCTCCGCCGTCGTGACCATTTTTTGAGTTTCAGCTTCCTCTACAAGCCATAAATTTTTTTAAATGAAAAATAAATACCATGTTTTACTTTTATTTTATTTTGGTATTGAAAATGGTTTTCATAATGTTTTTATTATATCAATCTATGGTGTTGATATCTTGTGATTGAAATATGGAAATGTTATGTTTCCTTTATGCATGTTTTATGTGATACGATTATGTTATGGTTCTTGGGAATTGTTATGAAGACGGGTGGTTTCGTGATAAACTAAGGTAAGGTGAGCCCGATATAGCTCTCCAATGCATTGGGTAGCACGAAGGAGTTAAACTTTAAGGTTTCTCTGAAAAGATTTAGGGAATATACTGTGATGGGTATTCAAACATAACCAAGAGGGTTACTCCCTACGTAAGATTGTTATGAATGCCTCAATTTACCTTTATGTCATATGATTTCTTTGATTTATTCATGATTTTATGAGGTATGCTAATGTGCTTATGTTTTATGGGTAATGTATGATTTCATTATTATGTATATATGTACTCATGTTTCCTTTCCATACTTTTTATAACCCTTACTGAGATTTTTATGCTCATCCGAAATTTTTGAAATGTTTTTCACAGGTCAAGGGAATGGTACAAGATATTATGATAGTGTCAAGGAAGTGTCAAGAAATAATCCATGTTTTATTTTAAATATGTTTCTGTTGACGGGAAAAATGAATACTATCTTTTTTTGTAACCACTTTGTTTAAATGTGGGATGTAATTCATGTTTTATGATCTAATTCTCTAAAACTCTAAACCTGAAAATATCCTCAAGGTTTATTCTTGAAATATCTCAAGATTAAGTAATGTTTAAGGCTAGGGCCTTATAGTTGGTATCAGAGGTCAGTTTAGACAACTTTAGGGATTAAGAGCTTTTGTTAGACACATGATTAGTCCCAATACCTATTATTTCAGTTAAATCCCAATTTTATAACTTTTTTTCAGGTCACGTAAAGTCGATTACTAATGGAAGGAGAAGGATCTCAAATGAAATTGTTATCTCTTCCTGATGACATGCTTGCAATAATTATTACAAAGTCATGTTCGGATGATTGTGAAACATTTTCTAGCATACAACTCCCATGCAAGCAGTTGTTTAAGATATCAAACACCTCCGCTATACCTCATTATCATCATGGATCATGGGTTTTATTTAGAAAAATACTATTTTCACAATATTCTCATATTTTCAAGAAAGGTAAATATTATCAAGGTATTTTCAAATATTTTACCTTATCATAAGAATTTGAAGCGTATTATGATTTTAAAAATGGTACTGAGGAAGGAGACCCTTGTGCAACCTATTTATATTTGCTTTTAAAATATAGTCTCTTAGAACATACTTATGGTATTTTAAAAGGACCAATAATAGAACGTTTCAACTCATGTTCTGTCCGACTATTTTATAGAAATCATGTTTTATCAGATGTTTTGGAATTACATGTCATACATGATTATTTTCCAAAACTGTTTTTCTGTGAACACCCATATGACCCATGTTGTACAAGGTGTTTTTTGGATGGAGGAACAAAATTATTTTGAAGGATCTCTAAATCATTGTTGCAATGCATGGTACTTATACCTATGTGAGAAAGATGACAATGAAACCGAGTGGACGACATGATCAAGTTATGATGTTATTTATTTTGGAAATCGTTTTATTTTATCTTATGGTGGTGAAATAAGACTTCAAGAATTAAGATGTTGAGATCGTAACGAATTTGGATGAAAATGAGAGGTATAAGGAAAATATTGAGTTTAAAACATGTTAGGGTTATTTTTCGAGTTTTATAAAAAGGACAACACGCAGACCGTGTGACAACCGGTCGCGTTAGACAAAGTTGTGGGAATCGAAACCATAACCAAAGTGCGACTGGTATTTAGCGCCTACCACTAGACTACGTGAAGTCCCTGGTTAGTATAACTTATTCTTTTTAGTTAGATGATTTTATGAATTAAGATTAAGTTTATTTTGGTTTATATATGGAAATTATTAACCTATCATAGAGGATATGTGATTAGGTTAATTACTTTTCAATATGAGACTTTAAGAGAAACTGATTTTGTTTGGAGATAAGTGTTAATTTGTACCTTGGAAGACTATGTGATTAAATCCTTCAAATATTTGGGTTTCAATCTTAGTTTAGTTTACTTTGAAGAATTTTATGGACAAATTGTTTATTGAATGGTCTTTGTTGAACTTTGGGTATTGTTTGACAAATTTTTGAGATTAACAATAGATTTGTTTTTATCCTTTTTGGGTATTATATGATCTCATACAAAACTTTTAGGTTTTAGTTTTGGTTAAGGTCTAAATACATGGGAAGTATATAGTTCTCTTTTGTAGATTAGGTGATTCTCTAGTAGTTGGTTATAGCTCTCTTAATGTAAAGAAGTCTTCCTAAATACTCATCATTTGGGGAAAGTACGAGTTTGTGTAAGAAATATAGTAAAATTTGAAATTCAACATGGCAAGTATGTATGTTTCCTTAAGATCAAAAATAAATTTCTCAATGAAAAGTAACTTGTAACAAAAATGTTTTCTATTAACTTTTCCTATGGGGGAATCGAATACCGTTTAACCCACCACATGTATCTGATTTTCTTGTGGTTAACTTTCTCCTAAACATGTTTTCTATCACTCTCCCTCAGAACATGAACCTTTGTTTTTTCGTCTATATACATGTTTTCCTACATTGAATCCTAGTATGGGTTAACTCGGGTGACCTTTTTACTTCTCTTTCGTTATTTTAAAGTGATTGTTTTACTAACTCTTGTTCCGATGTGGGATTTTCAATGAAGTTTCTAAGCCCAATTTTAAAATTGCGAGGATGCAATTCCGAAAAGGGGGGAAGGATGTAACACCACAGGTAAATAAAGATTATGAAATTGTCACATTTATCCATATTTGTGAATAAAATATTAATATTACTTTAAAGGGGATGCTATGCTTGATGGCGTACCCAATATGCAACAACGAGTTTCTTGGGAATCTTACGTTGCACTCTAATAATAAAAAAATATTATTTTAAATGGTAGTTAACGCCTAGCCATTGTAATGGAGGGAATGAACAGAACTAACTAAAAAATGATTATATATGTTTTTCAAATATTTTTACTCTTTACAATAAATGTTAGAGAATTAAAAATGAGAATGAATCCAATTTTAAGCGTAAACATTCTAATATTATTTAAAAGGTCGATTAACCGCCTTTTGATGGAGAAACTCTTTTAAATCCACTTTTTGACAATTTTATGTGTTATATATGACAAAATAAAATTCTTCTTTAGAATCGGGACATCAAAATTTACCTTGTGTAAATTTTTGGTATTTTTCTGATAAATTTCATTTTTTTAATGAATAGTGAAAATGTTATATTTTAATTCAAAACCTTTTTTAATATAATTTATTTATAAGATTATATTATCATTTGAATTGGTTTTAAAATTCAATTATAATATATTTTTACCATTTAATCCAATAGTGGTCATTTTAATTAATTTCACTTTGAAATTGGACTTAAACTAGTGTCAATCTTTTGATACTTATTGTTTCATAAAAACACGCTATTTTCTCTAACAGCGGGAATTAATTATTAAATTAATTAATGTAACTTATATTTTTTTTTAATTTTATAAAATATAAATCATTTTTGAATTCGTAATATCAAATATAGATTAGGGTGAATTTTTGGTATTTTTCTAAAAAACTTCAATTTTTGATGAATAATGAAACCACTAAGTGGTACTTAAAAAATGATTTTTCGTTTAAATGAAAATTTACCACCTCTGTGTTATGAATTTCAAAAATCTGACATACATAGTTGTCATTAGGAAGTAAAATTTGGTTCAATGGGATTAAAATAATTTTTTGGTGAATAGTAACTTTTAAGTTTTTAATCGCGATTAGAGATAATTAGTGTAGTTTAAGGTAAAAATAATGTTTTAATAATAATAAATGACCTAGAAACATGTCCTACCCTTATTTTATGTGTCATGACCGACAACTAAAACCCATGGGTTGATTTTTGGGACCCCATGGATCCACTTGGGTAAGATAATGATATTAATTCCTTTTATTTAAAGTAAAAGTAAAAATGTTACAAACATGAGTTGTTTTACTAAAACAATTTTTACATGGAGTTATAAAATTCATATTTTTTACTATAAATAATAATTAGAAATATAACAATATTTACTACATCATGATAGTTTTTTATGATTTTTATATATTAAATAAGTTAAATTATTTATGACACCATGATGATGCAGTGATTACCTCATTATTTAACGATTTAAATAAAATGAAAATCTAATGTAAAATCTAAGACCTAAACTTGTAAAAAACCTATTTTATGGGTGGATTTAGAACTCTTATAACATTATCCTAGAAATATATAATTTTGGGTCCTTTAAAATCCGAAAAGAATATTATAATAAAGTATTCTTTTAAAACATTCCATGAGTGACCCTCCTCCCCTCTTATAAAAGGCCCCCACCTCTACCACCTTACCCACACTTCAAAAGCCTTTGGATCAAACAAACCCTGCCCATTTCATCTCTCCACATACCTCTCTTCATCATTGTAGCCTCAATTTGGGCAGAATCCTTTCCAAGGAAGCTTTTGAGCTTAAATCAAAGAGAGTTACCCGTTTTAAAGGTAGTGTTTTCTCTTGTGTTCTTATGTATTATTTTGCTTCTACAACCCCCTAAAATCTTTTTGTTATTTTCTTTTGTAATAAAACCAGTATCTTAAATATACTAGTATGTTTTTATGTGAATTATTCAAGCTACACTTACACACACCTTCGTCTAATGGTTAAAGAACATAATGTTTCTGTGGTTGGCGATTTTCTGCCTCACGAAACGATGATTGTTCAATATTCTTTTAACACCTTTAAAGGTGGCCATTATGATGTCACTATATTTTATATATGATATATATGGTATTTATGTTTACTATATGCTTCTGTATTTTATATTCAAAACATACCTTTATTTTTTTCATGTTGTGAAAATGTGATAATTTCATATGAGGAAGTGTGGACTACCGCCCCCTCAAGTGATGTGACTCGTTAATGCAATACCTGGAATGTATAAAGAATGAAATTAATGAAAATATTTTACCTATATAACATATATATTATAATGGAATTATTATATATATATATCTCATTTATTTTTAATTCCATAATATGACAAAAAAATGAAAGTAGCGTTCATGCGTACGTACGACCTACCGTCTCCATGAACGGTGTTTTTTATTTTTTATCTCCAAATGTTATGTAATAGTGTAAAATGAATATTTACTGGATATATATGATATTTTAATCATTAATACTATTTTTTAAATGATTTACTTATAACTACATGGTAAATCATTTTCAAAAAAGTTCATTTTTTTACTCATCTACCAAACATCGGCAAAAACATCTGATATGAACTAACATTATTAAACAATTATTGTAACATTATAATATGTGATATGAACTGAATAATAATATTTAAAGGAGGTCCTTAAGAAATTATAAATTCAAAAAAGTTTATTATTCAGGAATATAATGAAACGAACAAGACAAGTCGGACTTGAGGTAAGGGATCCTACCCCTCTCTTTTTAAGTACACTCTTTTATGTAATTCCTTTTAAGCTCATCTTTCTTATGATTTGGTTGTTCTTTTATATTAATCCTACTGTAATTTTTATGTTCATATGATTAGAGACCCTATTTTTTCTCATCAATCCATTTTGGATGTTCTGAGTGGCGCCGTTAGGCTGCCGAATTTTCGTAAGAGATATAACCTCTCTCTTTCTTTTTTAAGTACTCTCCTTTATGTCACTTTTTTAAGCTCCTCTTTGTTATGTTGGGGGATGTTGTTTTATATTCCTATTTCTTTACATTTTATTGTAATATTATGAGAGACCCTATTTGATCTCATCAATCCATTTTTGGAAGTTTTAAGTGGCGTTGTTAGGCTGCCGAGTTTTCGTAAAGGATTTTTCATCACACTTTTAGTTCCGTGAGATTTATGCAACATTTTCCACCATTTCATTTGAGTGGTGTATGTATTTCCCATTATTATACTCTTTGTGTAATATAATTTCATTTATAGGTATTTACATATTCATTGTACGGCCCTTCTTCAATGGGGTGTATGTTTCGAAAGTTACCCAATTCTGTAAGGGAACCTTTCACCCTCCACTTTTTAAAAGACTTCTTTTGTTATGTCATTTAATTAACATACTATTATGTTGGGATATATTATTATATATCATTATTGATGTAAATTTTATGTCCAACTGATGAGATACCATTTTTGTCTCTCATCAACTCTTTTTCTGAATTTTGATGTGACGTCGTTAGGCTGTCGAATTTTTGCAAGGGAACTTCTTAACCCAATTTTGATTCTTTGGGATAAACTTGTACTCCTTGAATATGTAATTCTATGAATATGTGTGAATAACCTCTGATTTTTTTACACTTAATATCCACTTATATTTGGTGTATTCGTTTGTCACACATAATTATGTAATTGATTTATCCTTAATCCAAGGGTACTGTCATTGTATGGGACTTCGTCTCAATCTCCTTTCTTTGAGGCATATTGTTGGTTTTATACACAACCTTATTTTATACGGTGTATAAACCCCTTTGACTTTTAAGTTTATCCAAAAGGAATATTTTTATACGATGCATTTTACTAAACAACAAAAAGGAATGTTTTTGTCGTACGTATGCGGCGACAACGACTTCTCCGCCGTCGTGACCATTATTTGGGTTTCGGCTTCCTCTACAAGCCATACCTTTTCTTTAAATGAAAAATAAATACCATGTTTTACTTTTATTTTATTTTGGTATTGAAAATGGTTTTCATAATGTTTTTATTTTATCAATGTGTTGTGTTGATATCCTGTGATTAAAATGTGGAAATGTTATGTTTCCTTTATGCATGTTTTATGTGATACGATTATGTTATGGTTCTTGGGCATTATTATGAAGACGGGTGGTTCCATGATAAACTAAGGGTGGGTGAGCCCAATATAGTTCTCCAATGCATTGGGTAACGCGAAGGAGTTAAACGTTAAGGTTTCTCCGAAGAGATTTAGGGAATATACCGTGATGGGTATTCAAACGTAACCAAGAGGGTTACTCCCTACGTAAGAATGTTATGAATGCCTCAAGTTACCTTTATGTCTTATGATTTCTATGATTTATTCATGATTTTATGAGGTATGTTAAAGTGCTTATATTTTATGGGTAATGTATGATTTCATTCTTATGTATATATGTACTCATGTTTCCTTTCAATACTTTTTATAACCCTTACTGAGCTCTTTATACTCATCCCAAGTTTTTGAAATGTTTTTCCCAGGTCAAGGGAATGGTACATGATATGATGATAGTGTCAAGGATGTTTCAAGAAAGAATCCATGTTTTATTTTAAATACCTTTCCATTGATGGGAAAAATGAATACTATCTTTTATTGTAACCACTTTGTTTAAATGTGGGATGTAATGCATGTTTTATGATCTAATTATCTAAAACTCTAAACCTAAAAAGATCCTCACGGTTTATTCTTGAAATATCTCAAGATTAATTAATGTTTAAGGCTGGGGCCTTATACTACGTAACCAATAAAAACCTAAATAGGCCATGTAAAAAATTAAAATCTCAAAATGCACCACCCAGCAATTCACACATCCAATATATAAGCATAGTAATCAATAGTATAAAAATGTTCCCATATTCTCTTTTCCACTGATTTTATACTCTTATACTCTAATGTCAAATGTTCCATGCTCATATCCAATCTATATATATCACAAAACAAAATTCCCAAAGAAAAATGAGCCATCACATCAAATATGTCATGAATATATCTTGGATATCACATAAAATCTCACACAAGACACCTCAGTCATCACACCACATATTGACCAGAGACACCAGGGAATTAAATCACCCCATTCCATGAAACCACAACAGGAAGGTATCATAAACGTGATGGAAATTTACCCCGTTCCCTCCTCCTAACACACATGAACACCACCATACGTCACATACTCATAAAAAAATCACAACACACCTGGATAATGTTCAAGACCAACCCATATCCTCACATATAAATGATGATCATAAAGATATTGGGTAGGTATCCATTTTTATCACCCCTATTGGATGATAGGGAAAACTCTCGAAACACAAAAATATTGGGTTTTGGTATGTGTATCCATATTTAGTAGGATTCATTTAAAATATCTTAAAATAAATTACATATATATATATATATATCACAAAATATGCAATGTAATGACTCAAAACAACTGTACTAGCACACACCACTAGTACACCACTGCACTACTTATAAACTAGAGAAATGCTAATACCATTATACACAAGAAACCACATAATCCACACACATCCACATTCAATTACCAATAACACAATATAAAAATGTAATAAGTTTATACTAACTATCATATATTAATACATTTCATTCACATTTACACAACCCATTTACCCAATATAAAAATTATTTTAACCATTTACCCCACATCAATTTCCATCCAATAATATTTAGTTACTGACTAATATAATTTAATTTTCAGTATAATAATGTTTTACATGTATACCTAGGAAACTAAAAAAACAATCCCTCTCCTATCACACATCATCTTTCACAACACCACAACACCACATCCACCCAAACACCTCATCACCACAACCACCAATCTCAACCACCAAAAATCATAACCATCATGAAACACATCCACCACACTATAAACTGGAAAATAACACATAAACTACAAAACAACACCATATCACCACCATACACCACATCTACAACACAGATACCCATTCATGTCCCCTACCTACCAACCACTATGTCACTACCCCACACATTTTACTACCCAGTTAGTCACAATATCCACCACATAATATCTCACATCTCCAAAGCTACCAAACCAAATGAATCAACACAAAACAACCCATCTTATCTTCCAAAAATTATATTAAATGTCTTACATTACATCACATAATTTTTAACATGATTATTATCAGACAACCAAAATTTAAATATGAAACTGAATCATTTGTTGTATATACATTCATTAGTCTATTATTCACTGTGTGATACAAAAACAACAAAATAGGGGTAACACATACATCATCTATAATACTAAGATAGACACAAGAAACCATGTTTTTTCATAATTTTTAATAATAAAAAATTATCACAAAAAAACCATTTAAGTTATAAAGGCTTGTGATTACTCCCTATCCACAACAGATTCATATTTTATAACTTATTTTATTTGTTAATATTACTATTACTATCCACCAAATATAAGTAAAAATCATAAAATTATAACCCATTAATATAAAATAGAGAGAGAACAAGGATCACTTACTTCATAGATGATTTTTTATTCACTATACGCTATATAGAAAATAAAAAAAGTATGAAAACCTTAACCATACTAGGAAACACCCGATCAAAATAAACCACTTTTGGGGATTAGTAAGATGCATATTAAACATATACCAAACCAAAAAAACCAACACATCAAAAAAAAACATTGTAATAATGTATGGAAATATGGGAAAAATGAAACACCTAGAGTTTTTATGTTTTATTATTTTTTGAATAAATTAAAATTTGTTGATGGTTTTTGTGGCACTCTACACCATGTTATGATTCATTTATACTCAATAAATAGTTTATATTATTCTAAATTAATAACTATGATTATATTGGTGTGAAAAAAACTATGTTTATTTATTATTTTATGCAACATCTAGTTCCTCTAATAGATTTTGTTACACGTAAGATCATATTTTATTGAACTATAATATACAATTTAAATTATAATCCAATATTATAGTTGTAAACTAACATTGGAATAGAGGGTACAAATATGATTAACTTTATTATGAAAAACTCATGTATACATGTTTATATATTGAATAATTTTGTTACTAGTTTATTATAAATGACAGTAAGAACTATTTTGAAGTAAAAAAATACCTTTTTTGATAAACTGTTTTCTATGCACAAACATGTATTATCTTAATAAATTAAATAATTAACCATTGATGAATGATATTAAAGATATATATATAATTAAATATACTATTTAACATTTATCTTAAGATTTTTCTATATAAAAGAAAAGAATAAATCCAATTTTACCCTTAAAACCTGTATTTTTCTAAAAAACAAATTTCCCTCCTTTTAATTTCACAATTATTTTAAAACTAAATTTTGATAGTTTAATCGATTATATTTAAAAAAATAATCATTTTTTTATTATGTTGTTTCAAAATTATCTTGGGATGACTTTTTTGTATTTTTCTAAGATGATTCAATTTTTGGATGAATATTGGAAAATACTGGATTTTTATTGAAATCTTATTTTTGATTAATTTATATATATATATATATATTATTATTTCAAGTATATATTTCTCAAGTATACATATAATATTCCATGTTATTCCATTTTAATAAATTTATCAATTAAATTTTTCGTTATGAAATTTCACAATTTTGAACATTTTCACACTAAAAACGTGTTGTTTCATATCATCTACGAGATTAATTCTAACTTAATTTTTTTACACTTTTGTGATTATAATTTGGGAAAATGGATTCTATATTTAGAATACTAATAGTTTACAATTACTTATAATTCCAACATTATATTTAAAAAAATTATTAGTGTAAAAATCTAAAACTAATCACATTGATTAAGAGAGAAATGACTTTACCAAGAGACTAAACATCACAATTAAAGAAAAAATTACATATAAATTTTATAAAAACCCATTGGAGGACTATATTTTTACCATATCCCTTCATGGATATATGTTTTTTCATTATTTTAATCTTTTTCAGTTAAAAATGTGGGTACACCTAACTATCTTTTCAAAAATGATAAGTGCATCCTCTCATAACTTATAAAAGGCCATAAACTATTTACCTCTATTAACACCTTCTAAACTAATTAGATCTGATAATAAATTACCATATTACTCTAAAATCCAACTTACCTCATAATTTTATCCTTTATTTTGGCATTCACCCAACCAAGTAATCCTTTTTGGAAAACCTAATAGAGATACCTGATGAAGAGGTAACATCATCAACAAACATTTTTTTATTTATTCCTCAAAATCATTTAGTTATTTTTATATAATTAATACATTTTAACATAAGTATATTTAATATAGGGATACTATTTTAATTTTATTTAATGACATAATATTTTAGACAATTTTATCAAATGGGAATCACAATAATCATTCGTGTGTATGGTGGACTACCGCCTCATAAAACAATTTTGTTTGGTATTCCATTTGCACATTCTATGGATGGTAAAAATGATGTATTCATAGTTTATATATTATATTTATTATCTTTAAGATGTTATTATGGTATTTTAATTTTTATATAATGTATTCTTTAATTATTTTCTTTTTGTGGGAAAATGATAATGACATTTGTGAGAACAATGGAATACCACCTTGCTATGTGATATGATTCATTCACACATTATATGCAATTTTTTAAGGATGGGTTAAATAAAAATATGTGATATATATATATAACATTAAAACTCCACTTTATTGATAATATATATTTATATATGTATATCATTTAATATCCTTAATTTCAATATTATAAGAAAATAGAATCAACATTTTTGCGTACGCATGACCCATCACCTCCATTAATGGTGTATTTCATTTCATATATATATTTGATGTATTATCATAAGTACATATTTGCAGGAAATACATATGAAATTTATATCATGTATATCATTTTGAATAATATGAAATCATGATCAATGTATGATGACCAACAATAAAATATCATAACTTATATGAAAACAAAGAAATTATTACCCAAAACATGAAATTAACATGATATTTTTAATAAACATGTAATAAGAAGGAAATAATATATCCATAGAGGGTATGATATATATGAATACGGTTCTATGCTAGATTTATAATAAACCTATATTTATTATACCATGTATTTTAATGTTTGCAATGAAATTCAAGACTGAAGGTAAGGTATTTACATCCCACATTTTAAATTTTTATGTTACCTGATATACTCACCAAAACATTCTTCTATGTAGTGTATATAATTCCAATGAATGTACATTAATATTTTTATACTTAAATTTATTGGGAAATTTCACATCCATTTGAGGGTATCTCTTTCATGGGTTTATGGTATTATATTTACCGAAGTGGTTAGGTAATCTTGTCTCAATTTTCCTTCTTTGAGGCACATGGTATGGTATTCAACTATATTCTTTTAGGTGGTTTATACAATGCCACAATGACATGTTATATAAAAACAATCCTTATTTTCATGATATTTTATGATTCATATAATGTTATTCTTTTCTATATATTATGATTTAATGTTACCAATGTGGTAAGATTTTACTTCTAAAATCTCACTATTTAACATAATTATTTTTAATTATGCTTACATTAATTAAATATTATGATTTAGATCTCAATATTTGTCATGAATATTATTATCCAATATTTTTTATGATATATTCATTTAATGGGACTATTTTTTCACTCTTTGTTACTTAATATAAATAATAAAATTATTTTAATAAAACCTGACTTTATTTCTTTCTTCGATAATAAATCCTTTCACTCCCAAAGATAACATTTCAAAAAAAAGATCCAATATATAATTATAATTTGTTATAGATATTTTACAAAAGTTTTACATTATCCAATAATTGGTTCAAAAGGAATATTATTTTCATTTTCTAATCAAGGCCATATTTTATAATTTTTAAGGTAAAATAATATTCAAAATATACGTATTTTTCATCCATAATAAACATTATTTATAAGAATATTCCATTAAATGCTTACATGATAATATTTAAGAAATTTTTTTAAAATACTATTATAGGTTTTTTTGTATTTAAATTTGGTTTCAAATAAAAATGCTTTAAAAATTGTTTTATATTTATAAAATTTTCTTCAAAGTGGAAGTGGTTTTTTTATCAAGAAAATTTTTAAATGATTTTTGATGATTTATTTATATGTTTTCATAGTTTTTTTCAAAGAAATTTATTTTCAAAAAATTTTATATTTTTAATATTGGTTTTAAAATAAAGGTTATTTCTATAATTAAATACTCCAAGTGATATTTTAAAATCCTTCTCCATCTAGGATGATATCATAAGATATATTTTATTATTTTATGGGGATATGATATAAGGAAACCATTATTATTATTTCAAAAAATGGATTATATTTTTGATGATTTTATAATGATTCATGTTTCTATTCCACATGTTATAACATGGTTAAACCATTTTCTTCTCATAGGTTAGAATATGATGAATTGATTATGAAACTAGTATCTTTCCCAAAAGTTATGATATTATCAATTGTTTAAAATTCCCATTTCATTTAATGGGTTATGATATGACGATTTATTCATGATATTATGGATCAAATAAATTGGGTTTAAATTAGGAGATGGGTGGGACCTATGTCTCCCTTAAATGATTTGTTTAAATGTATTTATATCTAATGGGAAAGAAATTGTTGGAATGGTGAGTGAAGTAGGTACAGTTTGATAGGGTTTACAATAGGGATGGTTGTGTGTCCCACCTAGGAGGTGTGGACACCTATGTGTGAAACTGATTACATGTTTATAATGTTATTTGTGAACCTGATTACATGTTCAAAATATTATTTTTGAACCTGACTGCATGATTAAATGTAATGAATGAACCCAATTACATGTTCACATCTTCTTTCATGGACTTATTTTCATGTCCATATGTTTCTGTGGGGGATTGATATCATCTCTTTAACATAAAGAGTGAACCTGTTTCAATTTAATACATGTTCATAATGTTATAAGTTTATATTTATTCCATAAGTATTAATATTATGAAAATGATATACTCGCATTACTCATGTTTTTTCATATAATTTATGTCTTATGAACTCCAAATATTTATTACATGATTCTTATATATAATCATTAATATGTTCTGTATTATTTTCCAATTATATGATCATGAACTTGTACCCTTATTCATATTTCATTCATATTTCTCTTTATTATTTACCCTTACTAATTATTTGAGCTCACCCTTACTTATGTTTTCATCCCCCATGTTATGATGAATGGTTTTAAGTAGGGTATGATTGTAATGACTACTAAATGGGAAGACCTTTATGAAATATATTTAATATTCTTCACTATGTTAAAAGATTTTGTTTCCATGTTTTAAATGTAACTATAGTATTATGGACATCGGGCATATTCTTTTGAAATTTATTGAATATTCATAAAAAATGTACAAAATCCATGTTTTTTATTCATGGGTTTCTTTTGTTTGTATTAAATCAATGGTTGAGTAAACCATTAGATATAAGGATGAAAAAACATTATTGATATCCATAGAGATAATTTTATAGACATGTCATGATATGTCACTAAGGATAACTCTAAGGATAAGTTAATGCATAAGAAAATTTCTTGGAATTTTGTTACTGGATTTAGAGTTTTTTTTCCTAGCAATATAGCACAACCTAGATACTACAAGTGGTCGTGGCTCTATAATAGATGAAACTAGGTGAAACAACCTCAAAATCATCATATTGAGCTAGATTTTATAAGGAATTGGTCATTAGGAATGCTTTTTACTACACACCTGGTTTTAAAATCCAAGGGGATATTGTTTGGAAATTCAAAAAATTGATACAAACAATCACAAAGGATTTATATAGGATATGACTATGAATAAACTAGGAAAAAAATAAGTTTTCATAGGTGAAATATGAATGTGTAATGATTTATACATCTTATAAGTGATTTTTAATTTTGATGTGGTACCCAATATGATTAGTATTTCTCACACTATTTTTTTTCTAATCAATGGATATAAAACTGAGGAATCATGTTAATGATCAGTGTAATTGATGAAATGATTGTACTCCTGAGAAACTGAATGTAATGGGAGATGGAATGAAAACCATCATTTTTATTATCACAAAATATTATCATGATATCAATCATGGTGAGAAAAAATACAATAAAATGGGGGAGAAATGTTCTCTTAAGTCTTTTATGAGGCAACACCCAACTTCTTTCTCTGGTTCTACTAACCCATTAGATATTTTGTAATGGATCAGTACCATTGAAAATATATTTTTAATTATCTTGTGTTTATATCATGAAGAATAAATTATGTCTATACACCATCTAGAAGGTGGTGAAAATCAATGGTGGAATTTTAGTATGAATTAAAGGAAATAATAATAAATTAACTAATTAAATTTTGGTGAGTTAAAAGTATTATTTTTAAATAATAAATTTCCAAACATTAATCATAAAATAATTTATATAGAATTCCTAGAGATTAACATAAATATGATAAATCTATTGGTTCCTTTGAATCAAAATTTTCAAGACATTCTAGGTAGTATTTTGGTATTATAATTCAGACTAAATGTAAGGACAACTCATTATTACATATCTTGAAACCAAATACAAGAATGGTTTTATCCATAATGGACTTTGGATAACATAGATAAATAGTTTGATGTTTCCTAAAAGTGGAGATGGAAGTTAGAAAACATATTGGTTGTGGTGTTAATAAAATGAAAATGGTGTTTTCTAGAAAATTCAATAATATTTTTCATGGAAGAATGAAAATTTTTCCAACATACACTTTAAAAAACAATTAGAATAAGAATATAGGTGAGTTATTATAAGGAACAATATGGTGTTTCAAGTGATGGAACCCTGTCTACTGAGAAAAAAAATTTATAAGTGATGTAAATAAGACAATCAATGAAATGAATAGAGAGAGAGGCCCACTTAATGAACCACCAACATATCATTGTTTTAGTTTTATTGATTTTGGTCATTATTCAAATAAATACCACAATCCAGGGGATAATATCTATGATAATACACAAAAACCTATAAAGAAAAAGGAGAAAGAATATAATATTTGATCATAATGGATAAAGTTCACACTTATCTTCTATTCCTTATTTGTAAATTTCATGACTTATTGTCTATTTTTATGCCCTATTAAAATATTATTATTATCCCTTTAATATATTTTATTTTATTTTCTTCACCTACTTGGATTCTGGAATAATATTTTCATATTCAATATTATATTTTTACAAGGATAGAACCATGTTTCTAATGAAAATATTTTTGGTATATAATAAGATCTTATTTAAGGAATATAGGGTGAACTATATGATTGAATGGTAATATGTTTGAACATTTATAATATGGATTGTGTTAAACCTTGAATCATGTTTTTGAGATGAATTTATTATTTCTCTATATGAATATTGATCCATATAGATAACCTATGCGAAACAATTTATTTTAATGAAAAATTACTATATAATTAATGACTTATAATTTTATCTATCGATCGTATGATACATTAGTGCTTTAGAGATAAAAAATACCGCTTTATTTCCTAGAGTAATAGATGAAGTTTATATTGATCAAGTCATATCCAAAGGGTCATATTTTTTATATGGAGTGGATTGAAAACAAATAATTATATAATATTGTCAAAATTATTCAAATATAGTCAAATTATCATAGAATAAAATTTTATCATGTTATCATCATTTTATATGATATAAATTTCTATTTTCGTGTATTAATAGTCAGTGGTGTTTTGATCAATAACCTTATTTGTATTTATAACTTTATTGTGAACAAGGTTCTAAATATTTTCCTATAATTATTTATTATTTTATTCCATTTCCAAATTTTTACTTCTCAGATATGTTCTCACATGTCGAAACCAATCTAGGATTTACTTTTTGTAAACATTACATTTCAAAATTTATTTTTTATAAAATTTTTCATACTAATTTCAATTATGTGGGTTTAGATTAAAAAATATTTCATGTATTACACCTTTTATAACCTATAAAAATCTTGGGGGTGAAATTAATTTTAATTTTTTATCATGTAAGACCATATGTTTTTATTATTTATTTTGAATAAATTAATATTCTTTGCAGTCTTGCATTGCATGCCACACCAAGTTAAGATTTATTTATATGGAACACAAATTTAATCTTTCATGGGATAAAAACATATTTTATCTTTTAATACACACAAAATTATTTTTGGATTTTATTTCACATAATACTATATTCCTTTAATATAATTCATTACACTTAAGACCAATTTTTATTTAACTATGATATAATATTAACACTATAATTCAATTTTATATTTTTCACCTAGATGATGGAATTAATTGTGTAAATATGACTAGAAAAATATTGTAAAAATTATTTAAAAATGTTTAAATATTGAATTATATGGTTACCAATTAATTAGAAATGTGATTAATAATTATTTTAAAATAAACAAATTCAGTTTTTGAAAAACTGTTTACCATGAAAAGACACCATTAATTTTAAAAATATTAATCAAACCACCATTGATGAATGATTTAATATATATATATTTATGAATATATATGTATAAATATTAGATAATATAAACTATTGAATATATATTTATTCTTTCTAGATATAATATAATAAAAAATCCAATATGACACTAAAAAACTAATTTTTTTTAAAAAAATGTTTAACATCCTTTTAATGGAGAAAGTAGTTTAAAATAATTTATTTAACTAATTTATCAATTATATTTGAAAATAATGAATTTATTTTTAAATTTTTTGTTCCAAATATAACTTAGTATGAATATTTACTATTTTTACAAGATGTTTTATTTTTTGATGAATACTGAAAAATATTGAATATAAATTGAAAATTACTTTTTTGATTATTGTATTTTTCAAGAGAAATTGTATTCTTAATTTATTTTTAATTATATTTAGATAAATTACACATATATTAATCAAATTTATATAAATTTTACTCAATTTAACATTGATATTGTTTATGAAAGCATTTCTTACTTTTGATCATTTTCACTTCAAACCCCTTTGTTTCGTGTCGTCTACAGGATTAATTTTCAATTAATTTTTTTACAATTTTGTGATTAAAATTTGGGAAAAAATGATTACATATTTTAAAATAGAATAATTTATATTTTATAATAAGTCTAACATACTTTTTTACTATAATTATTAGAGAAAACGGTAAATATTAATAACCCCAATTAAGAGATAAATGAGTTTACCAAGGGTCTAAACATTAAATATAAAGGGAAAATAACCTAGGAACATTTAGAAAACATATTTTATGGTCATATATCGACTGTAACCCTAATTAATCAAATTTTGAGAATTATGGAATTCTTTTTTGGGTATAAATATTTGTCCACTTTAAATTCCTCTAAAAAAATAGAAAGTGACAACTCTCCCCCACTTTTATAAAGACACCACATCTTCGACTATCTTCACAAATTCGAAACACATTTGTTTGTAAAATACCTATTCAATTTATTTATAAACATCCCTACCCTAAAAATTTAATCCTTATTTTGTCATAATTTCATCAAAGGATGTCGTTTTGTGGAAACCAACACAAGATAACTAAAGAAGAGGTGATGTTCATCAATGGACTTATTTTCTAATGTTTCTTCCTCAGACCAAAAAAGTTTTTGTATTATTATTATATAATAAAATAAAATAATTAAATATTCTTATATGTTAAGATTATAACTGAAAAATTCAAACACATCCATCAAATTAGACACACAATCATCATTTGTGTGTGCGGAGGACTACCGCCTTGTGAACTATTATCTTTCATTATTCCATTAACTCCTTTAAAATATTATAATAATGATGATTTTATAGTTTATATATTATATGTATGATTTTTATTTTTTTTAATTATTCTATAATTATTTATAATTCATTCTTTTTTTAATTTCATTTTTTAGATATACGATAATATTTTTTTTGTATATGGTGGACTACCACTCATTCATGCCTTACATAGAATGTATTAACATTGTGATTAATAAGAATATAAGATATATATATATATAGTTTTAATATGAATATTATATATACATACATATATATCATTGACTCTTATTTCTTCCAAAATGTTAAGAAAATAAAAATAGTGATCACGCATCCGTACAACTTACTACCTCCATGAACAATGCTTTTAATTATCTATTTATGTCTTATATAGATTATCATATATAAATATATAATGAATATATAGGATATTTATATCATGGTTTTTATTATACAGATAAATATATAATTAACAATGTGAGATGAACAAAAATAAAAAATAAAATCATATAATAAAAACATAGAGATTATTACTCAAAACACGACTTTAAAAAAAGTATCAATAAAAAAGAAATAAAAATTTCATAAGAAAATCAAATTTTGTATTATATATAATAATTTTTTTCAATAAAATATTTATAATAAAATTATATTCATCAAACCTGAGTATTAAATGTGTATAATGGAAGACAAGAAATAGGTTATGGGACTTATGCCTCACTTTTTAATTTTTTAAGACACATGGTATATTCATAACCTATTTTTTATATGTAATTTATATAATACCATTAAATGTAAATTTTTTATTATTCTACATAATATTTATGGATATTATATATCCATTTTAGTATCTCCCTTTCATGGAGTTACCTTTTCAATGTAACCAATGTTGTAATGTAATTTGATCTAAATTTTCTTTCTTTGAGACACATTGGATATTTTGCGGCAATATTACTTTAAGAGGTTTTTAAAATGACCCATTAACATTTTATATAATAAATCTATTTATTTTCATGATATTTTATCCTTCACTATGATATTATTATTTCATTTGGATTATGATTCGATGTTACCAATGTTATATGAATTTTTTGTTACAATCCCTTCGTTTATCAGGACTGTTTATGTTTATGATTCATTTGATGAAATTTTATGAAAAATATCTCATGAATTATAAACAATTATATTATTCTCTTATTATTAAGGATATAAAGATATAATGTTTCCATTTTTTCACTATATGGTACTTAATATAATTAAAAATATGTTTTCAAGATAATTTGAATTTATTTTTCTCTTCATTCAGAAATATGTTTTCTACCAAATCCATTTTTCTATAAATGTTTTCAAAAATGATCTAGAATTTTACTATTATTTTTTAAATAAATTATATCCCATATTTTACCTTTTGAAAAAATATTTTTAAAATTAATATTTATTTACATTTCTGATCAAGGAACATATCTAAACTCTCTGTGATGTAAAATGAATATTCATCATATACAGATTTAGTCTCTTCAATGAGAATCATTTCTGTAATTTTTAATTTGAAAATTTGTAGCATTATATTTAAGGGAATATACATCTTATTATTTTTTAAATTAATTATTTTCAAAATGGTTTTCAAATAAAATTGCTTTCCAAAATATTTTATTTTTCAAAAATTGTTATCAAAGAAAACATGATATTTTCATCCAAAAAAATTTTAAAAGGTTTTTTAAGTCATGAATTAAAAAATTAATAGGGGTTTTAAAAAAATTATTTTGATTTTTTAAAAGTTTTTTCTAATGAAATGTTAATTTTATTTTGGAATTATCTAATAGATATTTCAAAAACCTCCTCCAACTAAGATTAAATCCTTTGGTATGTTTTATACTTTACTAGGTATAGGATCCAAGGAAAATATTCTAAAATATTTCTTTAAATGATTAAGGGTTAATATAAAATATTTTTTTTGAACCCATTTTCTATTAAACGAGTTACTACATGATGAAAGCCACTAAATTTCATGGGTTAGGATATGATTTAATAATAGTTAAACTTTTCTCTATTCTATGTGTTATGATATTATGAAATGTTTATAAAACCCATTTCATTTTAAGGGTTATGATATGATTTTTTTTCATGAACGTGTGGCACACATAAATATGTTTTTCATTATGTGATGGGGTGTATGGATATCTCCATATAATATATTAGGTAAAAATTTATATATCTGATGAGATATACATGGCTGGAATGGGGAGTAAACTAGATTAAATGATTAAAATTTTATGTGTGAACTCGATAACATGTTCAAAATGTTATATGTGGACATAGTTTCATGTCTATAAGTTTATTTTGAGGGATTAATTTCTTGTCTTTAAAATAATGAGTGAAACTGTTTCTACTAAAACATGTTCACAAGGTTATAATATACGTGTATGCTGTAACCGTATGTCTTGTTTAAATATTATACTCTCATGATTCAAGTTTATTTCTTATTATTCATTTCTTATGAACTGTGTATCTTTATTCCATGATTAATGATTTTGATCTTTGATATGCATGATATGTTTTTCCAATGATATTTTCATTATATCATACACTTATTCATATTTCATACTTGTGTATCATTCTAGCATTCCCTTAACATGAATTTTAGCTCACCCATTCTTATGCTTCTATTATATAGGTCACAAAGAAAATTTTTAGGTAGGGTTCTCTTGTGATTAGTATTGATTGGGAAAACCATTATGGGATATATTGATGATCTTTCACCGTGTTAGAATATTATGATTCCAAGATTCCAAAGAAACTAAACTATTATGATCTTTATGACTATATTTAGGAAATTAATTGAATATTTATCTAAGAAGATGTAATATTTATGTATTTTAAGCTTCGGTTGCTATAAAAAGGGAGAATAGCTCACCTCAGTTCAAAAAATATCAACCTAGGTTACCCATGTATCAATGATAAAGGAAATTGGATGGAAGATACTCTAAATTTGTTCATCATTTTCTTACAAAATGAGATAAATGATAATCGTATAATAATTTCATTATTAATGAATCACTTGTAAACAGGCTGAATTCCACCAAATTCATTGATTGAATTATATATCCACGTCATGATGTCCACTAATTTTGTGAAATATAAGTCTTAAACATGGATCAATTAATTAATCATTAAACTGTCTAACGTCATCCAAAATTCATGGATGCTCAGCATGAATTAATACATTTCATGAATTAAAATTTTAGGTCATGAAAACATTACAGGCACTAACCCACCCCCAAAAACATTCCATAATCCAAAGTATCCACAATCCACAATTCATATAATCACATCGTGAATCACATTTTCATGATTTGAATCTTCAACTGTAGTTTAAGGACAATTCTCATCTCTACATAACCTCCTCAAACCTCCAATGAAACACCCATAACTCATAAATATGAAAATAAATGGTTTGAGAAGACACATAAAATTATATTGGTATTGATATATTTATGTTGGAGGTTAAATATTGGGAATTTTATTTTGTAAAAAATGAAATATATTTATTTTAATCATAATGTATTATTCATAAAGTATACTTATAATACAATAGTTAATAAAAATTAAATGTTAAATAGTAGTTTATATATAATGATCCTATTTGATTGGAATTCAATGGAATAATGTAATTATATGAAATGAATTATGGAAATGCAGGTGATTTTTAAGGAAATTATGAAAAATTGATATAACTATATCAAATAATAATAACAAGAAGGCGTGTCTACTTTAATGGTGTTGATATGAATAGATCTGTAAATATTTTGTTGCATGATATGAATGTAATCAATTAAATCATTTAACCATATGAAATTAATGGATAAATAAATTTTGAAAAAATTATTTAATTATAAAGGTAATTATTTTGAATTATTATATAAGTCAATAATATAAATAGAGTAATGATACCACACCGAGTAAGGGTTTCCCTCAGATAGTGTGAGAGGAAACCAAATTGATTTTTATATACATAATAAATTTTATAATAATGAAGATAATATAATTTGGTATTGTGGTGATGAGTTAAAATAATAATATAATGTAATCCTACTTATTAAGATTTAGATACTTTTTCATTGACTAGTGGACATAGTATAAGTAACTATCATTTTTTGATTGAATAAAATATGAATTCTTAGAGGAGATTTATATCTCTTGTAGTGACATGTGGAAAGATAGATAAATAAATAAAAAAATTTACCAATTATTGAATTACATTTAATCTCCTTAATGATTGAGGATCGAAAAACCATTAAGGAGGATGTGGTGGTTTGATTTATATAAGGAAATTATTGTGTGAAATTTTTCTGAATTATATTTTTTAGTGGTGGTGGAATTTGGGTACATATGTATATTGATAAGGGATGTATTATGTGATGGATAAATATTTATGGATATGGTATGTGATGTAGATTATCCTATATATTCATATCAATGGACTGAGATGGGATTGATTATAATCCTTCTCACCCATATATCTAGATATATATTTATGATTATTTATGAAATGATAAATTTTTACTTACACACACCTCTAGGTAGAGAGAGATATTTTATTTCTAATATATATTTATAGATTTATATGTTATCAATATTCTACAGTGAAAGTGTAATTTTGAAGGGTAATTCCCCTAGAAACCTTGATGATAGAACATGATGTAACTTATATATGAATGTGATTAGTACCTCTAACATTGTAGGTGTAAGAATGTGATGGATAGTTCTCACTTGAGTGATAAAAATCATCTCCCCCACAAAATTGTTATTGATGTGTATGATTATGAATAATATAATATATTTTTTACAACCCACAAAACCTTGAATGAAGTGGACCTGATATAAAACTACACCACTAGAGATATTTATTTCATTTATTTTTCTAGTATACAACATTATCCGGAGAGGTGTTTATTTCCTCTAGCATATGGACATTCATAGGAAACTATTTTTATATATGTTTATTTCCTCTGACACTTAATATATATATAGAGATGTGTATTTCCTTCAGTACTGTAAATATTATTGGACAAATTTATTTCCTCTCGTATCTTTAAATTGTTTCACCTTGGGTGAAATAACATATGAAAATAGATTATTGGTTGTGATATGAGTTTGTTAATTAATTATAAAAGAAAATTTACTTTTTGATGAAAATGATACAATTTACCCATGGAATTATTGATTAATAAAGATTAAAGTTATGACTATAAATGATTTCATGGGAATTAAAATTGATTACACATTACATTTTATTAATGTATATAGAAAATATTTGTTTATGGGGTTCAAACAATACATTAGATGACCATATTCAGAATTTTTATACACACCACTTCATGAAATAATTTGTGGCATTCACCATATGTCATTAATTATAGGATGATGTGGATGACAAATGAAATCAATGGTCTTAGGTAGATGACTGGTGTGGATATAGTACATTTTTTAAATTTACACAATGTATAATAATATTTATTTATATATTCATGTCAAATATTTTGAAGCTACCATCCATCCTCCAAATTAGATGATAAATGTGGTAACAAAGTCAATATTGTACAAGTTCACATATCAAGGTAAAATAAATTAAACCTGATATGATATTCTTAACATATGAGTAGACCTAAGAAATATCCAAAATATAAATGAAATAAATGTTTTCAAATGATCCTGAAATAATTTTAATTACATAATTAATGTTCAAAGAATAATATGAATGGATTATGGATTAGGGATGAAGAATTTTAGGATTTAAAAGATAGAATGGTTTTTATGAAACATTAGATAAGATGATATTGATTGGGGTTCCATGTAGATATACCTCATGTTACATACAATGAATCAATCATAGATTCTTTGAGGAGAGTGATTTCTCTATTATTATGAGGCCGCTAGTAAGATGACTCGATAAAAATATATATCTATTATTCATTTTATTTTCCCTCTCTATGATTTGGGGAGAAAAAAACATAATATAACATAATATATATATTGGTTTATGAGAATAATTATGAGACCAATAATTGGGTCCATGATTTTGATTTAGATATTTGTTATATGTTTTCTCACTTAGGGTGGGATGAATCCTCTAGTAGATAGTTATCAATGTAGATATGATATAAGGATGGATAAACTCACACACACCCTTAATCATGGGTTCGAGCGGAATGAAAATAACTTCACATCAAACATCCCACTTTTTTGGGCAGATATAGATCATAGAATATGATTGAATATAAAATTATATGTCCAATACACTAGGTTTATATGTAAAAAATGATTACAGGAGTAATTGTTTAACATTTTGGGTGTCTGATAAGTGAACTCCCTAAGACCAGCTCCACTGGGCTAGATTCTAATGACCAGGGTTGTTCAATCCACACAACCGTGGAAGCATTGCCTATAAATATAAGGCCCCAGCCTTAAACCTTACTTAATCTTGAGTTATTACAATATTACACATTGAGGATCTTTTCAGGTTTAGAGTTTTAGAGAATTAGATCATGAAACTTGCATTACATTCCATATTTAAACAAAGTGGTAACATAAAAGACAATATTCATTCTTCCCATCAACGGAAACATATTTAAAATATAACACAGATTCATTCTTGACACATCCTTGACACTATCATCACATCATGTACCTTTCCCTTGACCTGTGAAAAATATTTCAAAAACTTGGGATGAGCATAAAAAGCTCAGTAAGAGTAATAAAAATATGGAAAGGAAACATGAGTTCATATATACATTATAATGAAATCACACTTTACCCATAAAACATAGGCATATCAAATCATGAATAAATCAAAGAAAACATAAGACATAAAGGTAACTTGAGGCATTCATAACATTCTTACGTAGGGAGTAACCCTCATGGTTACGTTTGGAATACCCATCACAGTATATTCCCTAAATCTCTTCGGAGAAACCTTAACGTTTCACTCCTTCGCGTTACCCAATGCATTGGAGAGCTATATCGGGCTCACCCACCCTTAGTTTATCACAGAACCACCCGTTTTCATAACAATTCCCATGAACCATAAGAAAAATGCATCACATAAAACCTGCATAAAGGAAACATAACATTTCAACATTTCAATCACAATATAACATTTTAGTATATTGAAATAATGAATCCTTTCAAAAAGAAACCATTTCCAAAACCATATAAAACATTTAATAAAGAGATTTTTGAATCAAAGTGTCCCATACCACCTTGAAGCTTAAAATTTTAAACCATTAATATCCATATAAATAAATCCTTAAAACCATTTTGAAAACATGGATATTAATAAGAACAAATAATTAAAACATTTAAAATGATATTTTGGTTAAATGGGTTTTACCAAAATTAGAGACACTTGAATACAATAATTAAGGAATAACATTTAGTCAGAACTTTATAATATCATGAGAATAAATGGATTCATGATATAATACTCCAAAGGATAGTATATACACCATATAAGAGTGAATTGGTGCATAACAACAATGAACCCTCAATAGAAATGTCAAATGTGATGAAATCCCTTATAAAGAAGGTATCCTTAAATTAAGGACAAATCAATCTCAAAAATATGTGTGACAAATATAAATGCACCCAATATAAGTGGATATTAAATGTAAAACAATAAAAGGCCATTCACACATATTCAATGGATGACATATTCAATGACTACATGTTGAACCCAAAGAAATCGAAATTGGCTTAAAAAGTTCCCTTGACAGCCTAACGACATCACATAAAAATGAGTTGATGAGATATAAAAAATGAATCTCATCACTTGGACATAAAATTTAAATCAATAAGGATATATGAGAACATATCCCAACATAACAATATGTAAATTAAAAGACCCAACAAAAGAAGTCTTTTAAAAAAGAGGAGGGTGAAAGGTTCCCTTACCGACTTGGGTATCTTTCAAAACATACACCCCATGAAAGAAGGACAATAGATCATTGATGTAAATACTCATAAACGAAAGTAAATTACACAAAGAGTAGAATAATGGGCAGTACATACACCACTCAATGGAATTTGTGGCAAATGTAGCATAAATATCACGGGAATAAAAGTGAGATGAAAAATTCCTTACGAAAACTCGGCAGCCTAACGACGCCACATAAAACTTCCGAATATGGATTGATGAGGTCAAATAGTTTATCTCATCACATTACAATAAAATTTACAGTAAGAGGAATATAAAATAACATCCCCCAAAATTACAAAGAGGATCTTAAAAGAAGTGACATAAAGGAGAGTACTTAAAAAGAAAGAGAGAGGTTAGATCTCTTACGAAAGTTCGGCAGCCTAACAGCGCCACTCAAAACTTCCAAAATGGATTGATGAGAGAGAATAGGGTCTCTCATCACATGAACATAAAAATTAAAGTATGTTTAGTATAAAATATCATCCCAATAACAAGAAAGATGAGCATTAAAAGGAATGACATAAAAGTGTGTACTTAAAAAGAAAGAGAGGAGTAGGATCCCTTACCTCGGGTCCGACTTGACTCGATCGCTCTTTAACGACCTGAATAATAAACTGGAGTTAATTTCTATTTTCTTAAGAACCTTTTTCAAGTTCATTATTCCTTTTATATCACTTATTTCCATGTTATAAACTTTATGTAATCATTTAAGTTAATAATGTTTGTTTTGTCGATATTTGGTTCTTAAGTCGAAAGTGGACTTCTTACAATTACATGTTGTTCGTGTGGTCAAAGGTTATTTATATCCAGAAAAAAATTCCTGATTTGGATATCATATATATTATATATATCCAGAATATACATGTATTTATAATATTACATAATCATTTAGAGGTAAGAAATGAAATGCACCATTCATGGAGACGGTAAGCCGTACGTACGCATGAACGCTACTTTCATTTCTTTGTCATATTAATGGAATTAAAACTAAATGAGAGGTATGTATATTTTAATTCCAGAATTATATTCATCATTTAGATATATAATTCATTATATATATCCATTATATACATGTACTTTTAATAGTACATTACATTTGGGGATAAGAAATGAAATGCACCGTTCATGGAGACGGTAAGCCGTACGTACGCATGAACGCTACATTCATTTCTATCTCATACTTTAATTGAAAGAAATAATAATGATATATAGGTATATAATAATTCCAGTATAACATCATATATAATAACATTAAATCCATCCTTTATACGTCCCACGTATGGAATTAACGAATCACATCACTTTGAGGGGGCGGTTGTCCGCACTTCCTAAAATGAAGATATCGCGTATACCCATAATGGAAGCCATAATGGTAAGAAACAAATGAAAAATACAGAAGCATAAGTAAAAAATAAGCATATTATATATCATATATAAAAATAGTTACATCATTATGGCCACCTTTGAAGGTGTTAAATGAGTATTGAACAATCATCGTTTCGGGAGGTAGAATTTCGCCATCCACGAAAACCATATGTTCTTTAACCATTTGATATAGTTTTGTGAGAGTGTAGATCGAATAAATGTTATAACAACATCATAGTATATTTATTATACTGTTGCTGTTACAAAATAAGTAAATAAAAAGAGTTTAGGGGGTTGGAGAAGCAAAATAAAACAAATTAACATTAGAGAATGAATTACCTTTAAAAGTGTAACTCCTTTTGATTTGAGCCTAAAGGCTTCCTTTGAAAGGATTCTTCCCAAAGGGAATCCTCTAGGATGAGGAGAGGGATGTGGAGAGAGTAAATGGGAAGGGGTTGGCCGAGCCAAAGGCTTGAGGAGTGTGTGAAATGAGGTAGAGGTGGGAGCCCTTTTATAAGAGGAGAGGAGGGGCACTTTTGGAAAGTAAGAAATATTACTTTATTTGAAAATGTGTTTCGGTTTTAAAAGGTCCCACATTGATATAATTCGTGGATAAGGTGATACGGGTTCGAAATCCACCCATCCAATATGTTTTGGACATGTTTAGGTCATAGAGTTTACATTATCTTCTCATTTTATTTAAATCGTCAGATAATGATGTCATCACTGCATCATTATGATGTCATAAATAATTTAATTAATTTAATGTCTAAAATTATAAAAAAATTACTATGATGTAGGAAATATTTTTATCTTTCCAATTACTATATATAATAAAAAATCTGACTTGTATAACCCAACATAAAAATTGTTTTAGTAAAACATATCATGTTTGTGTCATTTTTACTTTTACATTAAATAAAACGTTATTTATGTCATTTCCCAACCAATGTGGCTCCATGGGGTCCCCAAGTTGACCCATGGCTTGTCTTGGTCGGCCATTACACATCCAATTAGGGTAGGACATGTGTCAAGTTCATTTCATATTATTAAAATATTATTTTTACCTTAAACTACACTAATTACCTCTAATCGTGATTAAAAACTTAATAAGTTACTATTCACCAAAAAAATTGTTTTTATCCCATTGAACCACATTTTACTTCTTAATGACAACCATGTATGTCGGATTTTTGAAAATCAAAACACAATGATGGAAAAATTTCATTTAAACGGAAAATCAGTTTTTATAAGTACCACTTAGTGGTTTCACTATTCATCAAAAATTGAAGTTTTTCAGAAAAATCCCAAAAATTCACCATAAGAAATATTTGATAGTCCGAATTCAAAAATAAATTAAAATTTAAAAAATTCAAAACATATAAGTCACATTAATTAATTTAATAATTAATTCCCGCTGTCAGAGCAAATAGCGTGTTTTTATGAAACAATAAGTATCAAAAGATTGACACTAGTTTAAGTCCGATTTAAAGTGAAATTAATTCCAACAACCACTATTGGATTTAATGGTAAAAATATATTATAATTTAACTTTTAAACCAATTAGAAAGGTAATCTAATCATATAAATAAATTAGATTAAAAAGAGGTTTTGAATTAAAATACCACATTTTTCACTATTCATAAAAAAATGAACTTTAACGGAAAGATACCAAAAATTTACACAAAGTAAATTTTGATGTCCCGATTCTAAAGAAGGGTTTTATTTGGTCCAATAGAATGTATAAGAGTGAACAAAACTATATTTAATGACGATTCTCCATCAAAAGGCGATAAGTGAACCATTAGTGAAAACTAGGGCATATAAGCCTAAAATTGCATTCTTTCCGTATTTTAAGCCTCTATCCTTTATTGGATAAATGTAAAAACATTTAAAAACATATATAATCATATATTAGTTATTTATATCCATTCCCGCCAATACAACGGCTACATGTTAACTACCATTTAAAATAATATTATTTTATTATTAGAGTGCGACGTAAGATTCCCAAGAAACTCGTTGTTGCGTGTTGGGTACGCCATCGAGCATAGCGTCCCCATTAAAGTCATATCAATATTTTATTCACAAATATAGATATATATGAAAATGTCATATTCTTTATTTACCTGGGGTGTTACATCCTTCCCCCTTTTGGGAATTGCGTCCTCACAATTTTAAAATTGTGCTTGGAAACATCCTTGAAAGTCCCACATCGGAACAAGAGTCGGTAAAACAATCACATTAAAATAAAGGAAGATAAGTACAGAGGTCACCCTAGTTAACCCATACTAGGATTACATGTAGAAAAACATGGACATGGAAGAAAAAGCAAAGGGTCATGTTCTTGAGGGAGTGTGATAGTAAACATGTCTAGGAGAAAGTTAACAATATGAAAATCACAAACTTGTGATGGGTTAAACGGTGTTCGGTTCCCCAGTAGGAAACGTTAATAGACAACATTTTTGTTTTAAGCTACTTTTTATTGAGGAATTTATTCATAAGTAAACATAATCACTTATCATGTTGACTTTCAACTTTTACTAGATTCCTTAATCAAACTCATATTTTTTCCAAAAGACGAGTACTTAGGGAGACTTGTTCGCATTAAGAGTACTGTAATAAACTTTTAGAAAATCACCTAATCCACAAAAGATAACTATATACTTCTCATGTCTTTAGACTTTAACCAAACCCAAAACCAAAAAGGCTAGTACAAGATCAGATAATCCAGAAAAGGATAACACTTTATAAAAAGAAAATCTATTCTTAATCTCCAAAATTTGTCCAACAAAACCCAAAGTTCAACGAGGACCATTCTATAATCAATTTGTCCATAAAATCCTTCAAAGTAAACCAAACTAAGATTGAAACCCAAATATTTGAAGGATTTAGTCACATAGTCTTCCAAGTTAAATCGTAACATTTATCTCCAAACAACATCAGTCGCTCCTAAAGTCTCGCATTGAAAAGTAATTAACCTAATCACATATCCTCCATGATAGGTTAATAATTTTCATAAATAACCCAAAATCAACTTACTATTAATTCATAAAATCATATTACTAAAAATATTCAGTCAAACTAACCAGGGAATTCACGTAGTCCAGTGGTAGGCGATAAATACCAGTCGCACATTGGTTGTGGGTTCGATTCCCGCAGCTTTGTCCGACGCGACGGGTTGTCACACGGTCTGCGTGTTGTCCTTTTTCCAAAACTATATAATTCTTAAAACATTCCCCAAAATGAGATAAAATCTTCAAAAATAATCATAACATATTTTAACCTCAAGTTTATCTCATTCCTTTCATTTTCCATCATATCATAGAGTAACCCATAATTACCTAAAAAGTAAGGATCATATAAACCCTAATGGTTTCCTTTTTAATTATTACCTGAACTTCCACATCGATTGGTCATCTCGTACATGATGTATTATAGAACATAATGAGGTTCAAGTGGTTGATCATGACTCCTTGATATTTGGTTTAGAACAACCATGAGTTTCCTCATTGAATCCTCCATTGTATCTAGTCTCTTAATCTGAGAACCACCACAGTTTCCTTCAAACCTGTTGTCTCTTTGGTGCATGCTAGATCCATCCATTCACTAAAAAAAGAAATGTCAGTGTGAGTATATCAACAAAACCATCATGTACTAATGAGTAAGATAAAATCTAAGATATACTTACTCATTCACTTTATCTAAAACTAGGACTCTTTCTGAAATCCTAACCATTATGGTAATGTCACTTATGCTTAGAGAATACCCTAACCTCTAAAGTTATCTAAACCGACCTTTGATACCAACTATAAGGCCCCAGCCTTAAACCATACTTAATCTTGATTTATTACAAGATTACACATTGAGGATCTTTTCAGGTTTAGAGTTTTAGAGAATTATATCATGGAACTTGCATTACATTCCACATTTAAACAAAGTAGTAACATAAAAGACAATATTCATTTTTCCCATGAACAGAAACATATTTAAAATATAACACAGATTCATTCTTGACACATCCTTGACACTATCATCACATCATGTACCTTTCCCTTGACATGTGAAAAATATTTCAAAAACGTGGGATGAGCATAAAAAGCTCAGTAAGAGTTATAAAAATATGGAAAGGAAACATGAGTACATATATACATTAGAATGAAATCACACTTTACCCATAAAACATAGGCATATAAAATCATGAATAAATCATAGAAAACATAAGACATAAAGGTAACTTGAGGCATTCATAACATTCTTACGTAGGGAGTAACCCTCTTGGTTACGTTTGGAATACCATTCACAGTATATTCCCTAAATCTCTTCGGAGAAACCTTAACGTTTCACTCGTTCGCGTTACCCAATGTATTGGAGAGCTATATCGGGCTCACCCGACCTTAGTTTATCACGGAACCACCTGTTTTCATAACAATGCCCAAGAACCATAACATAAATGTATCACATAAAACATGCATAAAGGAAACATAACATTTCCACATTTCAATCACAATATAACATTTTAGTATATTGAAATAATGAATCCATTCAAAAAGAAACCATTTCCAAAACCATTTAAAAGATTTAATAAAGAGATTTTTGAATCAAAGTGTCCCATACCACCTTGAAGCTTAAAATTTTAAGCCATTAATATCCATATAAATAAATCCTTAAAACCATTTTGAAAACATGGATATTAATAAGAACAAATAATTAAAACATTTAAAACGATATTTTGGTTAAAGGGGTTTTACCAAAATTAGAGACACTTGAATACAATAATTGAGGAATAACATTTATTCAGAACTTTATAATATCATGAGAATAAATGGATTCATGATATAATACTCCAAAGGACAGTATATACACCATATAAGAGTGAATTGGTGCATAACAACAATGAACCCTCAATAGAAATGTCAAATGTGATGAAATACCTTATAAAGAAGGTATCCTTAAATTAAGGACAAATAAATCTCAAAAATATGTGTGAAAAATATAAATACACCCAATATAAGTGGATATTAAGTGTAAAACAATGAATGTTCATTCACACATATTCAATGGATGACATATTCAATGACTACATGTTGAACCCAAAGAAATCGAAATTGGGTTAAAAAGTTCCCTTGACAGCCTAACGGCATTACATCAAAATGAGTTGATGAGAGATAAAAAGTGTATATCATCACTTGGACATAAAATTTAAATCAATAAGGATATATGATAACATATCCCAACATAACAATATGTAAATTAAAAGACCCAACAAAAGAAGTCTTTTAAAAAAGAGGAGGGTGAAAGGTTCTCTTACCAACTTGGGTATCTTTCAAAACATACACCCCATGAAAGAAGGACAATAGATCATTGATGTAAATACTCATAAACGAAAGTATATTACACAAAGAGTATAATAATGGTAATTACATACACCACTCAATGGAATTTTTTGCAAATGTAGCATAAATCTCAGGGGAATAAAAGTGAGATGAACAATCCCTTACGAAAACTTGGCAGCCTAACGGCGCCACATAAAACTTCCGAATATGGATTGATGAGATCAAATAGGGTATCTCATCACATTACAATAAAATGTACAGCAATAGGAATATAAAAGAACATACCCCAACATTACAAAGATGAGCTTAAAAGAAGTGACATAAAGGAGAGTACTTAAAAAGAAAGAGAGAGGTTAGATCTCTTACGAAAGTTCGGCATCCTAACGGCACCACTCAAAACATCCAAAATGGATTGATGAGAGAGAATAGGGTCTCTAATCACATGAACATAAAAATTAAAGTAAGTTTAATATAAAATATCATCCCAATAACAATAAATATGAGCTTTAAAAGGAATGACATAAAAGTGTGTACTTAAAAAGAAAGAGTGGAGTAGGATCCCTTACCTCGGGTCCGACTTGAATCGATCGCTCTTTAACGTCCTGAATAATAAACTGGAGTTAATTTCTATTTTCTTAAGAAACTTTTTCAAGTTCATTATTCCTTTTATATCACTTATTTCCATGTTATAAACATTATGTAATCATTTAAGTTAATAATGTTTGTTTTGTCGATATTTGGTTCTTAAGTCGAAAGTGGACTTCTTACAATTACATGTTGTTCGTGTGGTCAAAGGTTCATTATAACCAGAATGACATTCCTGATTTGGATATCATATATATTATATATATACATAATATTCATGTATTTATTATATTTCATAATCATTTACAGGTAAGAAATGAAATGTAACGTTCATGGAGACGGTAAGCCGTACGTACGCATGAACGCTACTTTCATTTCTTTGTCATATTAATGGAATTAAAACTAAATGAGAGGTATGTATATTTTAATTCCAGAATTATATTCATAATTTATATATATCATTCATTATATATATCCATTATATACATGTACTTTTAATAGTACATTACATTTGGGGATAAGAAATGAAATGCACCGTTCATGGAGACGGTAAGTCGTACGTACGCATGAACGCTACTTTCATTTCTATCTCATAATTTAATTGAAAGAAATAATAATGATATATAGGTATATAATAATTACAGTATAACATCATATATAATAACATTAAATCCATCCTTTATACGTCCCACGTATGGCATTAACGAATCACATCACTTTGAGGGGGCGGTAGTCCGCACTTCATAAAATGAAGATATCGCGTATACCCATAATGGATGCCATAAAGGTAAGACACAAATGAAAAATACAAAAGCATAAGTAAAACATAAACATATTTTATATCATATATAAAAATAGTGACATCATAATTGCCACCTTTGAAGGTGTTAGATGAGTATTGAACAATCATCGTTTTGGGAGGCAGAATTTCGCCATCCACGGAAACCATATGTTCTTTAACCATTTTATTAGTTGTGTGAGAGTTTAGCTCGAATAAATAATATAACAACATCCTAGTATATTTATTATACTGCTGTTGTTACAAAATACGTAAATAAAAAGAGTTTAGGGGGTTGGAGAAGAAAAATAAAACAAATGAACATGAGAGAATGAATTACCTTTAAAAGTGTAACTCCTTTTGATTTTAGCCTAAAGGCTTCCTTTGAAAGGATTCTGCCCAAAGGGAATCCTCTAGGATGAGGAGAGGGATGTGGAGATAGTAAATGGGCAGGGGTTGGCCGAGCCAAAGGCTTGAGTAGTGTGTGAAATGAGGTAGAGGTGGGGGCCCTTTTATAAGAGGAGAGGAGGGGCACTTTTGGAAAGTAAGAAATATTACTTTATTTGAAAATGTGTTTCGGTTTTAAAAGGACCCACATTAATATAATTCGTGTATAAGGTGATAAGGGTTAGAAATACACCCATCCAATATGTTTTGGACATGTGTAGGTCATAGAGTTTACATTATCTTCTCATTTTATTTAAATCGTCAGATAATGATGTCATCGCTGCATCATTATGATGTCATAAATAATTTAATTTATTTAATGTCTAAAATTATAAAAAAATTACTATGATGTAGGAAATCTTTTTATCTTTTTAATGAATATTTATAATAAAAAATCTGGCTTGTATAACCCCACTTAAAAATTGTTTTAGTAAAACTTATCATGTTTGTGTCATTTTTACTTTTACATTAAATAAAAAGTTATTTATGTCATTTCCCAACCAAAGTGGCTCCATGGGGTCCCCAAGTTGACCCATGGCTTTTCTTGGTCGGCCATTACACATCCAATGAGGGTAGGACATGTGTCAAGTACATTTCATATTATTAGAATATTATTTTTACCTTAATCTACACTAATTACCTCTAATCGTGATTAAAAACTTAATAAGTTACTATTCACCAAAAAAATTATTTTTATAACATTGAACCACATTTTACTTCTTAATGACAACCATGTATGTCGGATTTTTGAAAATCAAAACACAATGATGGCAAAATTTCATTTAAACGGAAAATCAGTTTTGATAAGTACCACTTAGTGGTTTCACTATTCATCAAAAATTGAAGTTTTTCAGAAAAATCCCAAAAATTCACCATAAGCAATATTTGTTATTCCGAATTCAAAAATGATGTCTAATTTACAAAATTCAAAACATATAAGTCACATTAATTAATTTAATAATTAATTCCCGCTGTCATAGAAAACAACGTGTTTTAATGAAACTATAAGTATCAAAAGATTGACAGTAGTTTAAGTCCAATTTCAAAGTGAAATTAATTCCAACGACCACTATTGGATTTAATGGTAAAAATATATTCTAATTTAACTTTATAACCAATTAAAAATATAATCTAATCATATAAATAAATTACATTAAAAAGAGGTTTTGAATTAAAATACCACATTTTACACTATTCATAAAAAAATGAACTTTATCGGAACGATACCAAAAATTTACACAAAGTAAATTTTGATGTCCCGATTCTAAAGAAGAGTTTTATTTGGTCCAATAGAATGTATAAGAGTGAACAAAACATTATTTAATGACGGTTCTCCATCAAAAGGCGATAAGTGAACCTTTAGTGAAAACTAGGGCATATACGCCTAAAATTGAATTCTTTCCATATTTTAAGCCTCTATCCTTTATTGGATAAATTTAAAAACAGTTAAAAACATATATAATCATATATTAGTTATTTATATCCATTCCCACCAATACAATGGCTACATGTTAACTACCATTTAAAATAATATTATTTTATTATTAGAGTGCAACGTAAGATTCCCAAGAAACTCATTGTTGCGTGTTGGGTACGCCGTCGAGCATAGCATCCCCTTTAAAGTCATATCAATATTTTATTCAAAAATATGGATATATATGAAAATGTCATATTCATTATTTACCTGGGGTGTTACAATAAATAAACATGTATCCTTCAATGATACACTAACAACGATCAAGAATTCCATGAAATTAATACAAATAAGATAAAATGTGTATAAATATATAAAAACTTCCACGATACAGCATGAAATGATACGTATGAATTACAACATTTAACCATGAAATTATAAATAGATTCCATTTTAAGTAATGATGTTGTGAGACTAATCACCACAATGAGATCTCGGAATCACATGCTATCTATGTCTAACATCCATAACTAGGATACATGATAATCTATCCATAAAATCATTTCCAAAACATTATCACAAGGTAGAAAATTCATATGTATGGAAGTAGGGGTGAGTATATGAATTCATAGTAAGGATTTCCCTATATATGTACCTAGATAAAAATAACATCTACTGGCAACATGTATCAATAGAATATAAAGGGTGTATAATCTGACAACAACCAACATCATTGATAAGAATAACCATGAACAATCTTGATCAATTATACCATAACTGAAAAATTCCCACATTCTAAAGAAATTTTTTTCCACATTGAAATATAAATATTATCTGATAATCCATCACAAATTTTCCATCTAATAATTTATCTTAGATACACTGATTATTAGATATAGATTTTAATAAAGTTCTCTATCAATTAGAAATAAACATTAAGAAATATACGTCAATGTCAATATTAGAAGTGATTAAGGATATGTATATAGATATCCAAATCTAGAAATGTATAAAATTATAACAATTAGTGGAAAAAACATCCATGGATAATGATTTATACTTCTGAAATTAATGAAATACACATCTTATGGTTATAAAAATACATTACATACTTCTATTACTATAGTTATTCATAATATGAGAGATAATTTTTTATGAATCATTTTCCACCTCAATCCATGTGTAATGGAAGGTAAGTGGTTTCACCTCTCAAGTGGGCCTCCATCCGTCACATTCTCATAACCGAGATACTTTATGAACTATAAATCACTTAATGTACCATCTTTTATTCTCTATAATTATGGATACCTAAGAAATTACTCATCTCCATCTTTCCCGCACCAAAAATGTTGGAAGAATTGAGTTCTTTAAACAAACATTTAGAAATATATGATATATTTTAATCTTTTTATGTATGTTAATAATAATAGATACATACAAAAATCAACACTATATTGTATGTAGATAAAGTTTCGAGGAGTTTTGTCATTATTATATCAATACTAACAAAGGTAGGGTAGAGTATAAAAGATATCCACCAATGCATCTTAAAACAATAAATATTTATATTTTCTATACTACATAACATCTAAATGTAGATTTGTATATATACTCAAACACATTAAATACAATCATAGATCCCACTTTTAGTCTTATTAAAATTTCCTCATAATTATCCAATTATATCCTCCCAAATAATTTTCCACTTCCCAAATAATCGGGACACAAATAATTAAATAACTGATAAATGTAATTATTGAATTATATTTGTAGATACATAACAATATAAGTTATTTTTCTCTCCTAATAAAAACATATTTATATTCATTAATAGAGCATGTGGTCCTTCTTCTACTCCTTTAATTAATAAAAATTGTGTTAGTGATTATCATAATTTTATTATAACCTATTCTATAAATATGACATCAAAAATTGATCATTTGCATCCCATCATTCATATAACATTTATTACCTGCATAAAATTCCATCTAGAGTCATGTCACAATATTTTGGGAATACCATCCCTCGATATCATATATTTATTTTATCCTTATTGTCGACTTATAAAAATGTTTTCTATAATCACACATTTTAATTAAATATTTCTTTTAAAATTATTTGATTTTAATAAATAAAATTTTGTGCCATGATATAAATGTTATTATTTATATCATAAATCATTATATAGAGTTTCATGATTGAAAATACATTTAAATAAGAAACTACTACTTATTAATAAAATATTTATCATTTCCCAAGTTAAAAATAATTATTAATTTATTATTTGTTAAACCACATTAATTATTATAATTATTTTAATTTAATCTCTATATCACTATACATTATAATTGAAAATTATCAAAATCCAGAACTATTTTTTTATGGATTCACTATTCCTTAGTTCTAGGAAATATATTTCAAGAGAAATGGTAATTTTATAAGATGATTATATTTATTTTTTAATTTAATAGTTGAATCTACTATGTTATCAATAATATATATCCACTTCCTTATATGGTTATATAATACGTCAAATTATTTAATAAAAGTTCTCATTTATGTTTTATAAAACACCAATAGAAAAATTACTATAATGCAATAATAATTTTATTACTTATCTGACTCATGTAACTAAATGTCATGGTTTATGAATTCATAATTGTATTAGTTGATTTATTTTTTTATGACAATTCATGTTGATTAGTGACAATAAAATAGTTTTTCATTTTATTTAGTCAAACTAAAATATTAATATTTAATGAAAATAATTTTTTAGAGTAAAATAATTATAATTACATTAATTTACCACCCCAACAGTTTCAAATTTTCCTAAACATGGCACAATTAGAACTCGGATTTCCGATGGAGTCCAATTCATCTTTTGGGATCCATTTTGGGAATCTCAGATGACTGCACTTGAAAATTAAATCTTAGAAAACCATTTGGATCTACATGTAACCCCCACAAAACATATAAATGTGGTATCATTTATTCCCACTTTGTAATATTGGTCCTCTAATAATTTTGATCAGATGAAACTATCTTATTCATTTATACATCCTACATCGAGATCTCTATTTATGCCCATTTTTTCTATGTGTTTAATCATAATTATTATTAGTAAAACATTTATTATTAATTATGGTATTTGTGGAAGTGTTTGTGTTACCGAATTGAGATGTTCGTGTGGCCATATTGGCCACTAATAGGTAACACCATGCACAAGTTTTTTAGGCATACATGGATCGCTCTGAATAGTCAGATCGATAATCTAATAGCATAGTTTCATCAATAATGAAAATTACATATATCCCCCTAGTTCCATTATTTTATACCACCGATGGTGGATTGATCACTGTTGACCATCACATGTATTTATTTATGCTCATTCTATATAAAACTTGTACAAGTTGATTCTGGATCGAGGCTCTGTTACCCAAATTTTCGTATCTAAGTAGGTCAAATTATAAATCTAATTTGTATTAACTCACACATCCCACTGAAACCTTAAAATAAACTGAACTTATTCAAAAATAAAATTTATTTATCTCATTAATACCCAGCTTGTGATATAGTTATGGTCTTATTAATCAAATATATAATAATGTTATTCACAGATAATCCAAGACAAACCTAAAATTTATATATATGTTATATTGAAATATTTAATCTAAATAATATTGATTTAGTTGGACATTTAATCTTTCAATCATATATACAATTTCTACTATGAGGTTATAATAGATTCAAAAATTATTCTCCATAGACTATATATAAAAATTTTAGACCATAAAAAATATCTCAATAATTTTTTACAATAAAATCATTAAAACCCAATATTATTGTTACATTAGAAAGAGAAACATTGTGGAACATCATAATTTAATTCCATGGGAAGATGTTATTTTAATTAAATTTTAAAAAAGTAATAAATTGAGGCTCTAAAAAATACATTAGATTCAAGAGCCTTACTCATTTCATGATGATTTAAAGATACGTTATTAGGGTCCTCTAATCTCTATATGTCCTCTCTTATCTACCTATCTGGTATATAATCCAATTAACCCAATAAATCATAAAAAATATGAACTAATGTGGGGGAGATAAATTTCAAACAATAATAATGAATTTTTATTTATTTTATAAATTCTTTAAAAAAATTATACTATTGTGAAACAATGTGATCATGACTAAAATTTTTCTAGCACTTTCCTATGGGTAATAACCCCATAATAAACACATTGGAAAATTATTTTCTCTACATGGGTCATGCATAATGATTTATTTATTATTTTACTGATTTTTTATAAAAAACAATTGTGAAATTTTACCAGGGATATCAATCAAGGAAAAAATGAACTTTATTTAAGTTCAAAAGAGTGATAATAAATATATTAAAAGAAAAAAATTCAATTAAATAATAATTAGTTAATAGTATATGAATGTTAATATATTATATAATTAAATAAAAAAGATTTCATCAAATATTAATAAATAAAAAACTATCAATCTCAAATATCCATTATCAGGAGAATGAAGCTCAACTAACCATTGAAATTTTATAAAAGGAAGCCAATGACCAACATCATATATAACAATGAAATCTTATAGATCTGTCTTTAACCAGTGAGCGATTAAAAAACTTTCCCTCCCTGTTGAGATAACAAGACTAAGGGTTTCATTCCTAGTAATTTCAGTTTCCAAACATTGGTTGTCGTAATTTTGAAAACTATGTTTTAAAAAAATTGTTTAATGTTATGATAAATCAATTTCATGTCTTAATAATATTATTTAGATATATTTTATAATGTAATTATAATTATTGGAATATTAAGTAGTTTTTATATCAAAAGAAAATTGATTTATTTATATCAAAATTGAGTTTTCATGCATTTTATGTTTTTATTTGAATGATTTTTCCCAAATTATAGAATTTCAATTTGACAAAATTCACATATTTTTTCAATTTTTCATTTCATAATTATCATAGAATTGATTTTTGAAATTTTTATGAAAATTTTTATTTCTTAATGAATAGAGAAAAATAATGATTCATACTGAAAAATATATTTCCATTCCAAGTATTTAAAAAGTAAAATTATATTGTGGATTAATTTTACAATTTAAAAACATAATTTACATTAATCATAATGTAATAATTATTGTAAGAACCTAGTTCTTTCATGAGGTATGTATTCTTTACATTCCATAAAATTTTATTTTAAATGATCTTATATGGATTATATTGAATTCTCTTGGAGGAGATAAAGGTAGGGGTGTATGAGGCTAGTTCAGATCCTAAAACCCAGCTTTAGGGTGTAAATGTATTAGAAGATAGTTAGTAGAAACCATAATGGGAAGGATTCCAGACTACTCCTAACCATGATATATTGGATAAATGGAGGTTATAGGACACACAGTTTAAAAAAATGCTATTTTGGGAACACCCCCGTGCAAAAATATTTTTACTTCTAGTAGAGTTGTTTGAAATGGTTTGAGCATGGTCAGACAAACCATGTGAGGTGACAATGCAATGTTCCACTTTCCTATTATAAGGGACACACTGCTAGCACATGGTTTAGACAACCATGAATCAAAACAATGAGACATGTTTTTTAGTTAAATTAACAAATTTTCCTGAAATAAATATATTTCAAAATTAATTCATCTCACTTCTGATTTTGGACATCATATTTAGGTTGAGATATCCTCATATGGATCCTAAATTATGAATTTATTGATCTCTTCTGTTTGGACTCAGAATCAATTTTCTTTCATCTCATTGGATCCAAATTAATATGATCTCAATTAAATTTGTGTCATTAGCCTTTTTTTGGTATTTTTTCTTCTATTTATGTTCAAGCTAATATGATATATTAATAGGTTATTTCACCAATCTTCATTTTCCTCCTAAAATAAGTCAAATTAGGATCTGATACTACATGAGTTATCCTCTACATACCTATGTAATATGGTGTCATGTTTTTCATTAAAATTAAAAGTGTTTTATATATTTTGTTACGTCATATGCCCAATATTGTGAGTGTTCCTCTTGAAATGGATTTTAATCATGAAATTAAATTTATAGGAAATCATATGCAATTAATGTGGTTGGTTAATAAATGTTTTTACGAACATTGAATTGGAGCCACCCCTTTGGGTAGGTTTTAAAATTCTCAGTCAACCTATGTTTTCTTTAGTTTTATACCACATGGTGTTTCCCTTTCCCACATATGACACAAGATGTTAAGTTTAAATTAAATTTATTATTTGAGTTGTGAATTGAAATGTAATTTAAATTGATATGTCAGTTTTATCTTTAATTCATAATGAAAGGGAACATATTCCATGTCCCTATACACTTTCCATGTATTGGTTTTTTCAGCATGATATTATATTAATAATGAAATTCCTAGTTTATTTAAATTAATTGATAAGAATTCTAATCTTAGCCAATGTAGTGATCCACCTTTGGGGTGAAAATGTAATTTAAATGTTCACGATGATGACCGTGACATATTAAATAAATATGAATAGATGATCTTGATTAAATGATATTGTATTGATGAAATTATCATATACCTTGGTTGAAACATGGATTCATATATATATTCCATGGAAGAATCATTTAGATTATAGATTTATTATTCCCAAGTGACACTTGGACTCCTTATATTGAAAATCAAAGAAGGCTTTATAGTGGATGAATATTGTATGCATGAGCGACACATGGACTCTTTATAGACTTAAAAGGATGGAATCATGGAGAAATTAATTATATATTCTATTTGTGACACTTGGGCTTCCATATTGGACTGATAAAGAAGGAATCAAATAGTCGTGATGTTATACATCATTGAGAGAAATACATTAGTTCCTATGAGGATCAACATGGATGGTCTTATAAGGTTATTGAATTATGAAATTCCTAGGGGGATACCCAAATTTCAAATTAGGAATGCCATGAACAAGATTAGGTTACTAAATGATTAATTAATGAAATATATTAAATGATGTTTCCTCCAAGACAATGAACATACTTGATTTGGTGTTTGTATAACACATTATGGATGGAATTTTTAGAAATTATTTGAGAATATCACAATAGGGGATGGTGAGCTATGTTCCCAAAATGGACACATGTAAATTAAATTTGACTATTTAATTTTGTGAATATGATTTTAAATGAAACTAGGTTTACTGTAAATTTAGAGACATTCAATCTAAATGAAATTGATGAAATGAATTGGTTGTTAATTGAGAACATAAAAATTATAATATGTTTACTTTTAGAAATTCCAGGTATATTATATTATTGTACAAACGTTGTTCTTTTATATTTATTATATCACTTGATGGATATAAACCTTGGGTGATTTCATAATTTGATCATGTATCACATCCTTTTTATGCCACAAATGTGTACCCAAATACACAATATGATTGTATGTATGGATAAGGTCATTCCCCCTAATTCATGTTCTTAGTTTCTTCTTTATATAAGGGTAGAATAGGACCAAGATGAGGATTGTGATCCTATCTTCGATACCTTGTCTTGTTTTTGAACATTTGTTATTTTAATTGTACTCATTAAATGTATACCTATTTCTCCAATTTATTTGAGGAATATATCTTCATAGTCATATATGATCTTCTTTATCTATTATTTACTATTCTTATTGTTTGTATATTATCTGATTATTAATCTCATTCCACAAAATATCTGTTATTGTATGTCTACTTAGTTACACACCAGTTCAAAGGAAATATTCTCCCCCATAGACACACCTTGTCCCTCGCTTAGAGTTGGTAACCTCAATTATTTGGGGGAATGCACATGAGTCCATGTGCCCAACCAGGATTGGGGCACTATTTAGTGAAATAAGGGTCTGGGATTTTAAAAAGTGGTATTAGAGACCTTTATTCTTTTATGATTTACTATTTAGACATAATATAAATGGATTAGAAGTTTATGGTTTATGGTAATGAAATTTTCCAACAAATTTATACCCCACGTAAATAAATCGAAATTGATTCGAATGAAATTTATGTTTACTAAAGTTTTACTATTATAGTAGATTTTAATCTACATTTGGGTGATTTAAATGAATTATGATGTTATTATTTATAAGATTATGATGTTATATTGTTTACAACTTGATGATATTAGTGTCTTCCATCTTATGAATCATTTACAAACATTATAGGAATCACATTTCAAGAATTATTCAATGGAATATAGTATGCATTACATGTTGAAAACTCTTTTGACATGGGCCCCGACATATAACCCTGATATTATGATAAGAATCATGTAATGTTATATGATACATATTAGGTGGGTTAAAAAATTTTATTCAATAGGTTTATGGGACCTGATGAATTAGAATTTGGTGAACCATTGGTTCATCCTTTTAATGTAAATTTCCAAAAATGTGAAATACATGAGTTAGGATATGGTAGAAATGAAATGTGAATATGATGGAAATGGAAATTTCTTATAGAAGAGAACATGACTAATAACATACATTAATAGTTGGTTATAGAATGTAACTCCTTACATTATATGATTTGTATGTCACCCTGACTTAACTCTAGGAGCATCTTGGTGGTGTGTTCTTACATTGGAGGAATTATAATTACCCTATTTTAGTATTTTCGCTTTTATCTATGAAGCTTGATAATGTTTCTATATAATGTGTGAATTTTAAATTACATATTCACTCCCCTGTGAATACCTCCCATCATCTTCTAGGATGGTGGTGATGACCAAACTTTAATGGTGATGGATAATGGGATAATAGTAGATCCTTTAGTGATAATAGTTGTTTCTACCATAGATTTACTGGACAAAAATGATGAGGTATAGTTCGATGATTTTTTATGGGTTTCTTTTGTACTATTCTGGGAGAACTGTGACCTACCCCAACTATGTATGAGTTTAAATTTGTGTTATAGTAGAAAAATCCACCAATTTTTTTGGGGGATTGTGGACCACCGACTATAGATTCATGGCTAGAGGAAATTCCATCTATCTTTGAGAATCTATAGATTCCTTCAATGATGAGGTAAATCTCAGAAGGTATATGGTGTGTGAGTCCTCTAAGAGATTAAGGGATGTAATTACTCAAACTGATCCCCAACTATAGATGTATTGGATATATTTTCATATATATTTCAATAATTACTTATACCCTAAAACATTGAGTGAAAATAGAACCCGAGAGATTATGCATTTGGATAAGTGTGTGTTATCAATTATGGACTATTTGGGACATTTTACCAAGAACCAATGCTTCACACTTATTATAATTGGTGATGAGTTATCTAAATCTTAGATATTCAAGGATGTTCTCAAGTAAAATATCTAATCACATGTAAATTTGATTCATATAAATAACATTTATTTAGAAGTAAATGAGGTGCTTATACCAGTGAATAACCTAAGAGAGGTTGGTGATGCAACCAAGGGTAGTTAAACATCTATATATGTTGAAACATTGACCGGTTTTAGGAATCATAATCTGGAGAATCCATGTGGTGATATCTGCATCCAGAAATCATAGTTAGGTATCTAGGTGAGGAGCTAACAATGGGGTATACCAAGACATTAGATGTTATAGTTTACGTGGGACTTAGTAGAGTATCAATCCTATAAAAATATGGGGAGTCTGCAGTGCTTCTATAATAATTTTCATTTGGTAGCCAGTGGGAGAGAGTCTACACCTAAAAAACGTACATGAGAATGGTTAGTTAAAAAATGTAAAGTAAGGAACTATAGTATAGTTGGATGATTAGGATGAGGTGGTGGTCAAGATCGTTGTATTCATACCCCCAACATGCAGTGACCAAAGTGAAGAACTACATAGGTTATCCAAGTAATATCATAGGGACACATATTATTATAGATATATGTAGTAATCAGACACCTGATGATAAGGATTATATACATTCTTTTGTGATTGGTACTATTATAGTATCATTTACATTAGATTTTGAATTTTTTTAATAAAGAGACTTCTCATAAAATTATATATAATATCATTTTAGAGATCCTTGGGCTTAGAATACTGTGTTATGGTGTTTCTTTGAGGCTTGGCACTCTTTTAGGGATTATAATATTGGAGGTATTTCAGTGTAGGGAGTTTCCCCTTGAGATTGGTGGGTGTCACTTCATATGGGATATCCTTATCCTTGACATGAATAGTTTTAACATCATTCTTAAGATGGACTATTTGTTTATATTTCATTACTTTTTTGGCCACTATAATTTTAGGGATACCTAGTCACCATAATATGGAGGAGAGTTTATTCAAAATGGTAAATGGGATGTAAAGGTGAGCTGAGTGGGATCTATGTATCGTGGAATGCGTAAGATTACATCCAAAATTGTGAGATTATATTTGGATGATTAGGTAACACATAATAATAATTCCATCTAATGGTTGATCATTTCACGTATGTTTTCAAATATGAATTTTCAGTATTAACTTGAGTGAGAGTGTTAGAGTACTTTATCAATATTGTTCCATGTGTTCTACTGGTATGAATTCCTTCTTATAGTAAGGATATTAATATGATGAAGGAACATAAGAGGCTGTTAGAGAATTTAGATTAAGGGATTCTATATAACTCAGTTCCTATCCATGGGGTTCTCTAGTTCTTTTTTGAAAAGGTGTATGAAATTATTTGTTCATGCACAGATTACAAAAAATTGAACTAGTTTATTGTAATGAAACAGTATCCTCTCCCATGGAGAAAAGATATCTTGGATCATCTCTGAAGAGCTACTGGTTTTTAGATTATTTATTTGTGATCTAGTTACGATTTTTTGTGTCCTAAAAAATTAGACACAACTAACACTATTTTCGTAGTAGTTATGTTTTATATAAGTTTTGGATGATGTCTTTCGACCTCACAAACCTACCAGCTGTATTTTTAGAACTAATGAACTGTGTTTTCTATCATTTCATAGAATTTTTTCTCTGTGTTCAGGGATTATATATTTTCATATAATCATACTCCACATGAACATGAAATAAATATTGAGATCATATTTGATATAGAGTGATGGCATAAAATATATGTTATGATTAAAATTCTTCACATCTCGATGGATCAGATTGACTTTTGGGGTTACATTAACTTATAGACAAGAGTATATATTGACCTAGAGAAGTTGAGAGTTGTCGTTTACTAGGATAATCCCATGAAAAAAATGATATTTAGAGATTTTTTTGGGCCTAAAAATATACTACAAGCATTCCACAGAGGACTTCTCATGACTTTTAGTGACACTTATGGGCTTGAATAAGATGGAAGTTACGTTTGTATGATCAGATTCTAGTGACACGACCTTTTAGAAATGGAATGGTATTTTGAATTATGAACGGATACTGATATTTACAGGGAATTAATGGAGTTAAAATATTCATTACAATGCATCATGTATTAGGAAATGAGAAGTTATAGTGTTGGGAGATAGAGTCATAGGATACAGGTCTTGTCACTTGAAGCCATGTGAGGGAAATTACCTGGTGCACGATATCTAGTTAGTTGCATTTCATCAAGCATTGTGTTTTTGGAGAAATTACGTACATAGAAAGAACATTACAGTGAATATAGAACCAAAAAAGTCTCATGTGAAAATTTAAATAGTGCGATATAAATATTAGACATAGGTGGGTTGAATAAAATTATTATTTTCACTATGATATTACCTAAAGACTTGGTAAATTCAATGTAGTGTCCAATGTAATGAGGAGGAGGACTCAAATTATGGAAGTTCAATAGGACTATCGTGAGAGTAAACTCATGGATTTATTCTATGAGATTAACTTGGAGGCAAAGGGAAACCATTTATTGAATTTTTTTATCATCATTATCTATTTCCTACACTATATTGGATAGATTTAGGATAATGAAACTATCAGATTTAGAGGGCCTAGTCCTAAGGAATAGTGGGCTAGGTGAGGACCATCCTTCCAACTGGACCATAGGGGAGGATGAAATATAGCATGTACATGATATCATAGGGGTTTCTTTATAAATTCATGATGAGATAATGAAATACATTCATGATTTATCTTGTAAATTTCACCAATTTATAATCATGATGCATTAGGATTTACAAAGCCAATACTGGTGGCCATGTATGAATAGAGATATAGCTGGTTTTTTAGAGATCATCCACCTATCAGTAGGTGAAATTAGTATATTAATGAAAAAAAATATTTTCATCAATTTCATATACCCATGTTGAAATGAGTTTATTTTTAAAATATTTATTAATAGGTTAACAAAGGTCACCTTTTTTTAATGGTGTGACGTGCATTGTTGTTGATGGGATCATGAATGTTTCTCATTTCCTACATATGAAGGAAACCATTTCATTAGTTGATCCTGGTAGTTTATATATCTATGGGATGATTATGAATTTATGGGGTCCCATATAGTATCATTTTAGATATGGACACCCAATTTACTTTACAATTCAAGAAAGATCAACATAAGGCATTCGGTACATTGGTGTTTCTGAGCAGAACATACCACCCCATGATTGATGGATAGTCAAAGAACTCGATTTAGGTGCTAAATTACATTCCATGTCCATGTGTCTAGGATTGTTTCCACACTTGGGAGAGGCATATACACTTGGTGTAATTTTCCAACAATAATATCATTCATTATACTATTCATGTGGAACCTTATGGTGAATTGTACAGTAATTCATACTGATCACCCCTATGTTGGTTAGAGGAAATAAAGGTAGATATGCTTTGACCAATTCATATTTAGGATACCAAAATGTAGGTACAATTGATTAAAAAATGGATGGATATTAAACAGTCTCATAAGAAATCATATGTCTATCACCGTAGATGACCTCTAGAGTTTGAGGTCTGCAATCAAGTTTTCTTATGTGTCTCACTGAGGATGGTACACTGGAGGATAATGATACTCGGTAATCTTTCACAACATTATATTATATAATTAGATATTCTAGAGATAGTCATTTTGGTATCCTATTGATTGAATTTACCACACACCTATTAGCCCATTCACTATATCTTCCATGTATCTCAGTTATGTTGTTATTATTCAATATTGTCTTCTTAATTTTATCCCAATGTGGTTGTGTTACATGTAGAAACATCCATTTAAGTGAATAATATATGTAATTTGGATTATAGCATGAACGTTCTCTGAGGATAGTATATTCATTTTATGGGAGATGTGGTAGAACAAATGAGTAAATGATGATACATGGGTGCATGTGGATGATGTATGATCATAGTGGTAGGTGTTGTTCTCTGACATTCTTGACCATCATGAGAGGGAAATTTGGTGAATAATTTCTTTAAGGGGGGAAGTTTGTAAGATCCTAATTATTTCACAAGGTATGGATAATTTAATTTCTATAAAATTTTTGTTTAAATTTTCAAATATGGCCTATCATGAATTCCCTTATGGTTAATAAAGGTAGGGGTGTCTGTGTAATAACCAAATCATTCATGAATAAAATTCTATTTTTTTAAAATAAATGTCTCATGGATATAGAAAACACATGAACTTTTTTATATTAATTTTTATATCCAATTGGATTTAAATAACCATAATGTATCTTTACCATTTATAATATATCTGTTGAATAGTGGTCACATGACTAATATAAATATAAGGTTTTAACAAATCCTTTCAACAAAGAATAAGGAGGTGATGTTCTCATCTTGAAGACTTGGGTTATATAAGGCTCATATGTTGAATCTAGAGAAGTATGTAGCATCACTAGTCTTCACTCTTGATCAATTCCAAGCCATGATTCCACATGATAATCTTGAATGAAATCACCTATGTGAGAAGTTCAATTTAATAGTTATTACCACTCGGGAGATGTTATACGAGCTGCCCCAAGAGTCTATCACCATCGCACACCATACCCTCATGTCTTTTATGGTTTTTATAAGGGGTTATTTAACAAGGTATTAGTTTCTTATTTTGTAATCCCTTTCTATAAATAAAAGTCTTATTTCATCAATTTCTTTTATGGGAATAGTCTTACTTAAAAAAACTGATGAATTTAATAATTTTAATTTTTAGGTAAAAATGGAACTTTTGAGAAATATATAAATTATTATATTATACAATTGTTATTATTAATTAAATTAAAAAATATATCTTATAAATTATGAATATATCATTTTATTATCTATAAATGTTTAGGTAATAAATTTGATAAGAGATATATTTTTATACAATAAAATAAAAAGTGTATTTTAAAAAAATTATTTTAAGGAAATAGTGAATTTTTTTAAATAATTACTATTTTAATAAAATATTATTATCAAATTAAATTTATTAATAGAAAATTAGTATATACTTTTTATGAAGTCAAAATTAATTTTTATGGATGCTTAAAAACTGTTTTTTCCAAAACCAGTCAAATTTTCAATAAATGTCGGTTCTTATATTAAATGTGAAAATACAAATATTTATAAAATTATTTAGAAAAAATCAATATTATTTTTGGAATCAGGATGTAAAAATTCTCTAATGGTGAAAATTTCATTATTTTTGGAGACATTCTATTTTTTTGGGTACAAATTAAATGTTGTATAAATAAAATATGGGTTTTATAACATCATAATGCCGCAAAAAGATATAATAAATACTATAATGGGTATTATCAACATAATATATGTTTTCCATTTATATAAAATTATTTTATATAATTTTTACTCATTTTATAAATCCTTAGTGAATCCTCCAAAATGTATAATATATTTTATGATTTTAAATTCATTTATTTTATAATGTGACTCACCTCAACATAAGAAAGAATTATATTTTAATATGTTATTCCACTGGCCTTATAATTATTATTAAACTTCTATTTGGAAAAAAAACTATATGAAAAAACCTTGGTAAGGATTGTGATATTTAATATTTAATTATATTGTTTCCAAAACCAAAGAATGTGAAATATTTAAGAATACCTCTATCAGTTCTAATACAAAACAACCAAAGCTCCTACTTCTCATCACTGAAAATACATGGACCACGTACTAATCTATCATCTCCTCTTTATAATACTCAAATGTAATCCTATTATCTCCATAGTCCCCTCTTCGAGCCTTTGACTCAAACACTCAAGTAAGGTTTCCCATACTTTCTCATTTTTACCACATTTACTTTTATTGTTACACCATTTTATTTTCAATTAAAAATGACGGGGTATGATTCAGAACCTCCAAAATAAATTCCATATTATGTTTTTATTATGGGATACCTCTTTCTCTCTCATTAATTTCACCCATGTACACCTGTTACCATGCCGAAATGTCATAGGATTTATTGGATTTCTCCTCTTTCATCATGTTTCTTTATTTTGTTACAGTTTCTATTTCCAAATTCATTATGTTAAGACATGTATATATATGACCCTATTACTATCCATTTCATGTATATTTGGTGGGAGAACCATTTATCTATCATCAACCAGTTTTTTAATTTTTGTGTCACGTTGTTAGGTTGTCAAAATTACACTGTGATTTTCCATGCCAAAATCATTATATAGTGAATATTGTGCCCATTTCTCTACCAAGGGTATTCACCTATATTAAATTATATATATTTAATATATAATTTATTGTATATATTCCACATTCCATTATCATGGAATTAATTATGATGTTGAATGAATCCATGTTTTATGATCTATGTGGAAAACATAAGCATGAGATTAAAATGTTCATGAATGGTGTTCCCTCATAACATTCTAATGGATTGGGTAATGTTTGGTATCATAATACCTCATTTTGGTATATTTTATTTACCTTATTCCTTTTAGTACATTTTTCCACCATGTTGTTAAAGTGTTTTACCTGTTTCCTTTATGTTAATTATGAAATGTTTCAAGTTGTTTCTACATTTCGATGTCATGATGATCATGTTATATCATGCCTTTATGTTCAAGTATATTATATGCTCCGTTGATATGCCTATTTCATAAAATATATTTTATTCTTCGTATTATTCCTTGTTTAATCCATTATTGGGACATATAGATCACCCTTTTCTTCTTTTACATCCTCATGTTATCACATGCAATGTTATGTATGCTGGAATGTTATGGTCTGTAAAAGATGTTTTCAATAAAGGTGTTGAATTTTATGTATTAAGTTTTCATGTGATGATACTAATCCCCAATACACTAGAACTATTGATCATTTGTTTTGTTTTAATTTTATTTCTATATAATAAATCATGTTTTGTTGTGTAATAAAGAACAATTTTGTTATAGTTGGCATCAAATGATATTTTTTTTATTTTTGGGAGTAGGGTTATAAAACTCTAATGAATGCCTTAGGGATATGAATGAGTATAAGAAAATAATACATAAATTTTTGTGAGTATATAGTAATTATATTATCAATAATATAAAACCCTTTCTGGATACGAACAATTAGATGTGGATCTGGCAGAGATGTATCTAGGGGTAAAACCTAAAAGCACCACATTGAGATAGGCTCGAATTGGAACTAGTGTATGAAAATGGTCCTTACTACACTCTTGTTTTGGAACTCCCAGGGGATATATTTCAGTAAATTCATAAACATCGTATGAACCATAATTCATGGAAAATCCCATATTAATATACGTTAGGAAGTAGATCATTGAAAACATAGATTTAGGCCTATAAATTCATAAGTTAATGAAATAAATTTAATTGATCAGTAATCACTTTTTATTATTTAATTCCCCATTATGTGTTTAACTATTTATGATAATCATCCCTAATTAAATATTTGATACAGTGGTAATATAATGACAAAGTTTAAGTTAGGTTTATCTTTCCTAGTTCTACATATTCTCTTTTATCCTGAATGTTTAGTAGAACAATCCAAACACCGCCACAATTCATTGAAGTAGAGATGCCAATGAGAAAGAAAACTAGATAAATTATTGTGTCCTATGAATATAACTCCTCTCTATCATTATTTGTTGATTGAACTTTTTCAGAGAACCTTGTCATAATCTCTCTGGAAATACTTGAATCAATTATTGGCATTGATTGGCTTCCCCTATATAGAGTCGACATAAATTGCTGTGAGAGAGAATCACTCTCCATATGAATAATCGACCCCCAATTCAGTACAAGCGAAAAGAGGGGGATGAATATTTTATTGAACCATCATATCAAGAATGGATATAACTTCCCTATGACCATGTGTACCTTTCTTAGATGATTGAGTATATGGAAGAAACCATCCTCAATGACATGCCTTTTGTGAGGGAATTCACTTATGTGTTTCTTGAGGAATTAAGTTGTCTTCCTCATAGAATATATGCTGAATTCTTGATTGATCTTATACCTGGGGAATTTTGAATATCTAATAATCCAATTTGAATAGTGGTTGTAGGGCCTAATGTAACACCCCGGGTAAATAAAGAATATGACATTTTCATATTTATCCATATTTGTGAAAAATTATTAATATGACTTTAAATGGGACGCTATGCTCGATGGCGTACCCAACACGCAACAACGAGTTTCTTGGGAATCTTACGTTGCACTCTAATAATAAAATAATATTATTTTAAATGGTAGTTAACATGTAGCAGTTGTATTGGCGGGAATGGATAGAAATAACTAAAATATGATTATATATGTTTTTTTTAATTTTTTTACATTTATCCAATAAAAGATAAAGGCTTAAAATATGGAAAGAATTCAATTGTAGGCGTATATGCCCTAGTTTTCACTAAAGGTACACTTATAGCCTTTTGATGGAGAACCATCATTAAATTTAGTTTTGTTCACTCTTATACATTCTATTGGACCAAATAAAATTCTTCTTAAGAATCGGGACATCAAAAATTACTTTCTGTAATGTTTTGGTATCTTTCCGATAAAGTTCATTTTTTTATGAATAGTGTAAAATGTTGTATTTTAATTCAAAACCTATTTTTAATCTAATTTATTTATATGATTAGATTATCTTTTGAATTGGTTTTAAAGTGAAATTAGAATATATTTTTACAATTAAATCCAATAGTGGTTGTTGGAATTAATTTGACTTTGAAATCAGATTTAAACTAGTGTCAATCTTTTGACACTTATTGTTTCATAAAAACACGCTATTTGCTCTGACAGTGGGAATTAATTATTAAATTAATTAATTTGACTTATTTGTTTTGAATTTTTTAAAATTGACTTCATTTTTTAATTCAGAATATCAAATATATATTAGGGTGAATTTTTGGTATTTTTCTGAAAAACTTCAATTTTTGATGAATAGTGAAATCACTAAGTGGTACTTATAAAAACTGATTTTCCATTTAAATGAAATTTTTAAATCTTTGGGTATTGAATTTCAAAAATCCAACATACATGGTTGACATTAAGACGTAAAATGTGGTTCAATGAGATTAAAATAATTTTTTGGTGAATAGTAACTTATTAAGTTTTTAATCGCGATTAGTAGTAATTAGTGTAGTTTAAGGTAAAAATAATGCTCTAATAATATGAGATGACCCAGACACATGTCCTACCCTCATTGGATATGTCATGGCAGACCCATACAATCCATGGGTCAACTTGGGGACCCCATGGAGCCACTTTGGTTGGAAAATGACATAAATACCTTTTATTTAATGTCAATGTAAAAAATGGCACAAACATGATATGTTTTACTAAAACAATTTTTAAATGGGTTTATACATTTCAGATTTTTGATTATAAATATTCATCGGAAAGATAAAAATATTTCCTAAATCATAGTATTTGTTTTATAATTTTTATACATTAAATAAATTAAATTATTTATGACATCATAATGATGCAGTGATGACATCATTATTTGACGATTTAACTAAAATGGAAAGATAATGTAAACTCTATGAACTACACATGTCCAAAACTTGTTGTATGGGTGGATTTAGAACCATTATCACCTTATCCACGAATTATATCAATGTGGGACCTTTTAAAACCGAAAAACATTTTAAAATAAAGTAATATTTCTTTACTTTCCAAAAGTTCCCCTCCTCTCCTATTATAAAAGGCCCCCACCTCTACCACCTTACCCACACTCCCAAAGCATTTGACTTGACCAAACACTGCCCATTTTGTCTCTAAATTTCCCTATCTTACTCCTTGAAGCTTCACTTTGGGCATAAGTCTTTCCAAGGAAGCCTTTGAGCTCAAACCAAAGGGAGTTACCCGATTTTTAAGGTAATGTCTTCACTTGAGTCATTTTGTTTCATTTTCTTCTCCAACCCCCTAAACTCTTTTTATTCATTTCTTTTATAACAAATACAGTATCTTAAATATACTAGTATGTTGTTATAAGATGTATTCGAGCTACACTTACACACACCTACATTTAATGGTTAACGGACATATTGTTTCTGTGGATGGCGAATTTCTGCCTCACGAAACGATGATTGTTCAACATTCTTTTAACACCTTCAAAGGTGTCCATTAAGATGAAACTATATTTATATATGATATATAATAGGTTTATGTTTTACTTAAGCTTCTGTATTTTTCATTTATTTTATACCTTTATGGTTTCCATTATGGGTAAATGCGATATCTTCATTTAAGGAAGCGCGGACTACCGCCCCCTCAAAGTGATTTGATTCGTTATTACCATATGTGGTACATATAAATGGTATATTTAATGATATTATATATGATACCATACTGGAATTAAAATACTATTATGAATAATTATGTTTTAATTCTATTAAATATGAAATAGAAATGGAAGTAGTGTTCATGCGTACGTACGACTTACCGTCTCCATGAATGGTACATTTCATTTCTTATCTAAAAATGTTATGTACTATTATAAGTACATATATATACTGGATATATATGTAATATATTATATCTAAATCATGGATATAATTTTAGTATTATAACACACACACACACATATATATATATATATCTCTCATTTTGTTTTAATTCCATTAATATGACAAAAAAAGAAAGTAGCGTTCATGCGTACGTACGGCCTACCGTCTCCAGGAATGGTGCTTTTCATTTTTTATCTCCAAATGATATGGAATAGTATAAAATGAATATTTAATGGATATATATGATATTTTAATCATTAATACTATTCTGGATATTATTTACATATAACTACATGGGCAATCTTTTTTCAAACATGTTCATTTTTGACGCATGTACCAAACATCGGCAAAAACGTCTGATATGAACTAACATTATTAAAAAATTATTATAAAAATATAATATGTGATATGAAATTAATAATAATCTCTAATGGAGGTACTTCGTAAATTATTAATTGACCAAAGTTTATTATTCAGGAATATAAATAAACGAACAAGACAGGTTGGACTTGAGGTAAGGGATCCTACTCCTCTCTTTCTTTTTAAGTACACTCTTTTATGTCATTCCTTTTAAAGCTCATCTTTATTATTATTGGAATGTTCTTTTATATTAATCATAGTTTAATTTTTATGTTCATGTGATTAGAGACCCTATTTTCTCTCATTAATCCATTGTGGAAGTTTTGAGTGGCGCCGTTAGGCTGCCGAATTTTCGTAAGAGATCTAACCTCTCTTTCATTTTAAGTACTCTCCTTTATGTCACTTCTTTTAAGATCCTATTTGTTTTGTTGGGGGATTTTATTTTATATTTCTCTTTCTGTAAATTCTATTGTAATATTATGGGATACTCTATTTGATCTCATCAATCCATTTAGGAAGTTTTAAGTGGCGCTGTTAGGCTGTTGAGTTTTCGTAAGGGATTTTTCATCTCACTTTTATTCTCGTGAGATTTATGCTACATTTGCCACAATTTCATTTGAGTGGTGTATGTACTGCCCATTATTCTAAACTTTGTGTAATATAGTTTAATTTATGAGTATTTACATCAATGATTTATTGTCCTTTTTTCATGGGGTGTATGTTTTGAAAGATACCCAAGTCGGTAAGGGAACCTTTCACCCTCCTCTTTTTAAAAAGACTTCCTTTTGTTGGGTCTTTTAATTTACATATTGTTATGTTGGGATATGTTCTCATATATCCATATTGATGTAAATTTTATGTCGAAGTGATGAGATACACTTTTTATCTCTCATCAACTCATTTTGATGTGACGTCGTTAGGCTGTCAAGGGAACTTCTTAACCCAATTTTATTTTCTTTGGGTTCAACATGTAGTTATTGAATATGTCATTATATGATTATGTGTGAATGTCGTCTGATTGTTTTTCACTTAATACCCACTTTTATTGGGTGTATTTATATTTTTCACACATACTTTTGAGATTGAATTATCCTTAATTTAAGGATACCTTCTTTATAAGGGAATTCATCACATTTGACATTTCTATTGAGACTTCATTGTTGTTATGCACCAATTCACTCTTATATGGTGTATATACTGTTTATTTTGGAATATTATATCATGAATCCATTTATTCTCATGATATTATAATGTTCTGACTAAATGTTATTCCCCAATTATTTTATTCAAGTGTCTCTAATTTTGGTAGAACCCCCTTTAACCAAAATATCGCTTTAAATGTTTTAATTATTTGTTCTTATTAATATCCATGTTTTTGAAATGTTTTTAAGGATTTATCTATATAGATATTAATGGTTTAAAATTTCAAAATATTCAATGTGGTATGGGACACTTTGATTCAAAAATCGCTTTATTAAATGTTTTAAATGGTTTTGGAAATGGTTTCTTTTTGTATGGATTCATTATTTCAAAATACTAAAATGTTATATTGTGATTGAAATGTGGAAATGTTTTGTTTCCTTTATGCATGTTTTATGTGATAGGTTTATGTTATGGTTCTTGGTCATTGTTATGAAAACGGGTGGTTCCGTGATAAACTAAGGGCGGGTGAGCCCGATATAGCTCTCCAATGCATTGGGTAACGCGAAGGAGTGAAACGTTAAAGTTTCTCCGAAGAGATTTAGGGAATATACTGTGATGGGTATTCCAAACGTAACCAAGTGGGTTACTCCCTACGTAAGAATGTTATAAATGCCTCAAGTTACCTATATGTCTTATGATTTCTATGATTTATTCATGATTTGATGAGGTATGTTAAAGTGATTATGTTTTATGGGTAAAGTATGATCTCATTCTAATGTATATACGTACCCATGTTTCCTTTCCATATTTTTATAACCCTTAATGAGATTTTTATGCTCATCCCATGTTTTTTTGAAATGTTTTTCACAGGTCAAGGGAAAGGTACATGATGTGATGATAGTGTCAAGGATGTGTCAAGAAAGAATACATGTTTTATTTTCAATATGTTTCCGTTGATGGGATGAATGAATACTATATTTTATGTAACCACTTTTTTTTAAATGTGGAATGTAATGCATGTTTCATGATCTAATTCTCTAAAACTCTAAACCTGAAAAGATCCTCAATGTGTAATATTGTAATAACTCAAGATTAAGTAAGGTTTAAGTCTAGGGCCTTATAGTTGGTATCAATGGTCGGTTTAGATAACTTTAGAGGTTAGGGTATTCTTTAAGCATAAGTGACATTACCATAATGGTTAGGATTTTAGAAAGAGTCCTAGTTTTAGATAAATTGAATGAGTAAGGGTATCTTAGTGTTTACCTTCATCATTAGTACATGATGGTTTTGTTGATATACTCACACTAACATTTCTGTTTTTAGTGAATGGATGGATCTAGCAGGCACCAAAGAGGCAACAGGTTTGAAGGAAACTGTGGTGGTTCTATGTTTAAGATACTAGAAAAAGTGGGGGATTCAATGAGGAAACTCGTGGTTGTTCTAAACCAACTATCAAGGAGTCATGATCAACCACTTGAACCTTGGTACGATCCTTAATGCATCATGTATGAGATGACCAATCGATGTGGATGTTCAGGTAATAATTATAAAGGTAACCATTAGTGTTTATATGATCCTTACTTTTGAGGTAATTATGGGTTACTATATGTTATGATGGAAGTGAAAGGCATGAGATAAAATTGAGGTTAAATTATGTTATGGTTATTTTTGAAGATTTTATCTCATTTTGGGTAATGTTTTAAGAATTATATAGTTTTGGAAAAAGGACAACACGCAGAACGTGTGACAACCCGTCGCGTCGGACAAAGCCGCGGGAATCGAACCCACAACCAAAGTGCGACTGGTATTTATCGCATACCACTGGAATACATGAAGTCCCTGGTTAGATTGACTGATTCATTCTAGTTATATTATTTTATGAATTAATAGTAAGTTGATTTTGGGTTATTTATGAAAATGATTAACCTATCATGGAGGATATGTGATTTGGTTAATTACTTTTCAATATGAGACTTTAGGAGCAACTGATATTGTTTGGAGATAAATGTTATGATTTAACTTGGAAGACAATGTGACTAAATCCTTCAAATAATTGGTCTTAAATCTTATATTGGTTTACTTTGAAGAATTTTATGGAAAAATTGTTTATCGGATGGTCCTCGTTGAATTTTGGGTTTTGTTGGACAAATTTTGGAGATTAAGAATAGATTTTCTTTTTATAAAGGGTTATCCTTTTCTGGATTATCTGATCTTATAGTAACCTTTTTGGTTTTAGTTTTGGTTAAGGTTTGAAGACATGGGAAATGTATAGTTCTTTTTGGGTGGATTAGGTGCTTCTCTAGAAGTTGATTATAGTACTCTTAATGCGAACAAGTCTCCCTAAATACTCGTCTTTTGAAAAAAAGATGAGTTTGATTAAGGAATCTAGTAAAATTTGAAAGTCAACATGATAAGTGATTATGTTTCCTTAAGAATAAATTCCTCAATAAAAAGTAACTTAAAACAAAAAAAATTTCTATTAACCTTTCATACTGTGGAATCGAATACCGTTTAACCCATCACAAGTTTGTGATTTTCTTATGGTTAACTTTCTCCTAGGCATGTTTACTATCACTCTCCCTCAAGAACATGACCCTTTTCTTTTTCTTCCATGTCCATGTTTTTCTACATATGGGTTAACTCAGGTGACCTCTATACTTATCTTCCTTTATTTTAAAGTGATTGTTTTACAGACTCTTGTTCTGATGTGGGACTTTCAAGGATGTTTCCAAGCTCAATTTTAAAAATTGCGAGGACGCAATTTCCAAAAGGGGGGAAGGATGTAACACCCCAGGTAAATAAAGAATATGACATTTTCATATTTATCCATATTTGTTAATAAAATATTAATATTACTTTAAAGGGGACGCTATGCTCGATGGCGTACCCAACACGCAACAACGAGTTTCTTGGGAATCTTATGTTGCACTCTAATAATAAAATAATATTATTTTAAATGGTAGTTAACATGTAGCCGTTGTATTGGCGGGAATGGATAGAAATAACTAAAATATGATTATATATGTTTTTTTTAATTTTTTTACATTTATCCAATAAAAGACAAAGGCTTAAAATACGGAAAGAATTCAATTTTCGGCGTATATGTCCTAGTTTTCACTAAAGGTTTACTTATCGCCTTTTGATGGCGAACCATCATTAAATTTAGTTTTTTTCACTCTTATATATTCTATTGGACCAAATAAAATTCTTCTTAAGAATCGGGACATCAAAAATTACTTTCTGTAAAGTTTTGGTATCTTTCCGATAAAGTTTATTTTTTAATGAATAGTGTAAAATGTTGTATTTTAATTCAAAACCTCTTTTTAATCTAATTTATTTATATGATTAGATTATCTTTTTAATTGGTTTTAAAGTGAAATTATAATATATTTTAACCATTAAATCCAATATTGGTCATTGGAATTAATTTCACTTTGAAATCAGACTTAAACTAGTGTCAATCTTTTGATACTTATTGTTCCATAAAAACACGCTATTTGCTCTGACAGCGGGAATTAATTATTAAATTAATTAATGTGAATTGTTTGTTTTGAATTTTGTAAAATAGAATTCATTTTTTAATTCGGAATATCAAATATATCTTAAGGTGAATTTTTGGTATTTTTTTGAAAAACTTCATTTTTTGATGAATAGTGAAATCACTAAGTGGTACTTATAAAAACTGATTTTCCATTTAAATGAAATTTTGCCACCTTTGGGTATTGAATTTCAAAAATCCGACATACATGGTTTTCATTAAGATGTAAAATGTGGTTCAATGTGATTAAAATAATTTTTTGGTGAATAGTAACTTATTATGTTTTTAATCGTGATTAGTAGTAATTAGTGTAGTTTAAGGTAAAAATAATGCTTTAATAATATGAGATGACCTAGACACATGTCCTACCCTCATTGGATATGTCATGGCCGACCAAGAAAATCCATGGGTCAACTTGGGGACTCCATGAAGCCACTTTGGTTGGAAAATGACGTAAATACCTTTTATTTAATGTTAATGTAAAAAATGGCACAAACATGATATGTTTTACTAAAACAATTTTTAAATGGGGTTATACAAGTCAGATGTTTGATTATTAGTAGTCATTGGAAATCTAAAAAGAGTTCCTACATCATATTATTTGTTTTATAATATTTAGATATTAAATAAATTAAATTATTTATGACATCATAATGATGCAGCGATGACATCATTATTTGACGATTTAACTAAAATGGAATGATAATGTAAAATCTATCAACTAAACATGTCAAAAACATATTGGATGGGTGGATTTAGAAACCTTATCACCTTATCCACGAATTATATCAATGTGGGACCTTTTAAAACCGAAACACATTTTCAAATAAAGTAATATTTCTTTACTTTCCAAAAGTGCCTCTCCTCTTCTCTTATAAAAGGCCCCCACCTCTACCACCTTACCCACACTCCCAAAGCCTTTGGCTCAGCCAACCTCTGCCCATTTTGTCTCTCCACTTACCTCTCTTACTCCTTGAAGCTTCACTTTGGGCAGAAGTCTTCCCAAGGAAGCCTTTGAGCTCAAACCAAAAGGAGTTACCCGATTTTTAAGGTAATGTCTTCACTTGAGTCATTTTGTTTCATTTTGCTTCTCCAACCCCCTAAACTCTTTTTATTCATTTCTTTTATAACAAATACAGTATCTTAAATATACTAGGATTTTGTTATAATAAGTATTCGAGCTAGACTTACACACACCTACATCTAATGGTTAAAGAACATATTGTTTCTGTGGATGGCGAATTTCTACCTCACGAAACGATGATTGTTCAACATTTTTCTAACACCTTCAAAGGCGGCCATTAAGATCGAACTATATTTATATATGATATATAATATGTTTATGTTTTACTTAGTCTTCTATATTTTTCATTTATTTCATACCTTTATGGTTTCCATTATGGGTAAATGCGATATCTTCATTTAAGGAAGCGCGGACTACCGCCCCCTCAAAGTGATTTGATTCGTTATTACCATATGTGGTACATATAAAGGGATTATTTAATGATATTATATATGATACCATACTTTAATTAAAATAATATTATGAATCATTATGTTTTAATTCTATTAAATATGAAATAGAAATGGAAGTAGTGTTAATGCGTACGTACGGCTTACCGTCTCCATGAACGGTACATTTCATTTCTTATCTCAAAATGTTATGTACTATTATAAGTACATATATATAATGGATATATATGTAATATATTATATCTAAATTATGGATATAATTCTGGATTTATAACATATATATATATATATATATATATCTCATTTTGTTTTAATTCCATTAATATGACAAAAAAAGAAAGTAGCGTTCATGCGTACGTACGGCCTACCGTCTCCATGAATGGTGCTTTTCGTTTTTTATCTCCAAATGATATGGAATAGTATAAAATAAATATTTACTGGATATATATGATATTTTAATCATTAATACTATTCTGTATATTATTTACATATAACTACATGGGCAATCTTTTTTCAAACATGTTCATTTTTGACTCATGTACCAAACATCGGCAAAAACGTCTGATATGAACTAACAGTATTAAACAATTATTATAACATTATAATATGTGATATGAACTGAATAATAATCTCTAATGGAGGTACTTAGGCAATTATTAATTGACCAAAGTTTATTATTCAGGAATTTAAAGAAACGAACAAGACAAGTTGGACTTGAGGTAAGGGATCCTACACCTCTCTTTCTTTTTAAGTACACTCTTTTATGGCATTCCTTTTAAAGCTCATCTTTCTTGTTATTGGGATGTTCTTTTATATTAATCTTACTTTAATTTTTATGTTCATGTGATGAGAGACCCTATTCTATCTCATTAATCCACTGTGGACATTTTGAGTGGCGCCGTTAGGCTGCCGAATTTTCGTAAGAGATCTAACCTCTCTCTTTCTTTTTAAGTACTCTCCTTTATGTCACTTATTTTAAGATCTTCTTTGTTATTTTGGGGGATTTTATTTTATATTCCTCTTGCTGTAAATTCTATTGTAATATTATGGGATACTCTATTTGATCTCATCAATCCATTTTGGAAGTTTTAAGTGGCGCTGTTAGGCTGCCGAGTTTTCGTAAGGGATTTTTCATCTCACTTTTATTCCTGTGAGATTTATGCTACATTTGCCACAATTTCCATTGAGTGGTGTATGTACTGCCCATTATTCTACTCTTTGTGTAATATAATTTCGTTTATGAGTATTTACATCAATTATTTATTGTCCTTTTTTCATGGGGTATATGTTTTGAAAGATACCCAAGTCGGTAAGGGAACCTTTCACCCTCCTCTTTTTAAAAAGACTTCGTTTTGTTGGGTCTTTTAATTTACATATTGTTATGTTGGGATATGTTCTCATATATCCTTATTGATGTAAATTTTATGTCAAAGTGATGAGATAAACTTTTTATCTCTCATTAGCTCATTTTGATGTGACATCGTTAGGCTGCCAAGGGAACTTCTTAACCCAATTTCGTTTTCTTTGGGTTCAACATGTAGTTATTGAATATGTCATTCTATGATTATGTGTGAATGTACTCTGATTGTTTTTCACTTAATACCCACTTTTATTGGGTGTATTTATATTTTTCACACATAATTTTGAGATTTAATTATCCTTAATTTAAGGATACCTTCTTTATAAGGGAATTCATCACATTTGACATTTCTATTGAGACTTCATTGTTGTTATGCACCAATTCACTCTTTTATGGTGTATATACTGTCATTTGGAATATTATATCATGAATCCATTTATTTTCATGATATTATAATTTTCTGACTAAATGTTATTCCCCAATTATTCTATTCAAGTGTCTCTAATTTTGGTAGAACCCCCTTTAACCAAAATATAGCTTTAAATGTTTTAATTATTTGTTCTTATTAATATCCATGTTTAAGAAATGTTTTTAAGGATTTATCTATATGGATATTAATGGTTTAAAATTTCAAAAGCTTCAAGGTGGTATGGGAAACTTTGATTCAAAAATATCTTTATTAAATGTTTTAAATGGTTTTGGAAATGGTTTCTTTTTGTATGGATTCATTATTTCAAAATACTAAAATGTTATATTGTGATGGAAATGTGGAAATGTTTTGTTTCCTTTATGCATGTTTTATGTGATACGTTTATGTTATGGTTCTTGGGCATTGTTATGAAAATGGGTGGTTCCGTGATAAACTAAGGGTGGGTGAGCCGGATATAGATCTCCAATGCATTGGGTAACACGAAGGAGTGAAATGTTAAGGTTTATCCGAAGAGATTTAGGGAATATACTGTGATGGGTATTCCAAACGTAACCAAGAGGGTTACTCCCTAAGTAAGAATGTTATGAATGCCTCAAGTTACCTATATGTCTTATGATTTCTATGATTTATTCATGATTTGATGAGGTGTGTTAAAGTGCTTATGTTTTATGGGTAATGTATGATCTCATTCTTATGTATATACGTACCCATGTTTCCTTTCCATATTTTTATAACCCTTACTGAGCTTTTTATGCTCATCCCAAGTTTTTTTGAAATGTTTTTCACAGGTCAAGGGAAATGTACATGATGTGATTATAGTGTCAAGGATGTGTCAAGAAAGAATCCATGTTTTATTTTCAATATGTTTCTGTTGATGGGATGAATGAATACTATATTTTATGTAACCACTTTTTTTAAATGTGGAATTTAATGCAAGTTTCATGATCTAATTCTCTAAAAATCTAATCCTGAAAAAATCCTCAATGTGTAATCTTGTAATAACTCAAGATTAAGTAAGGTTTAAGGCTGGGGCCTTATACCTAAGGAGGTAAAGAAACCACTATAGGAAAATATGGATAGAGGGTTTATATGACCAAGTGCTTCACTAGGGGGTGCACCAGTCCTCTTCGTTAATAACATGGATGAGTCAATGTGCCTGTGCATTGACTCTCATGAGCTCAAAAAAAATCATGATAAAGAACAAGTATCTATTTCCAATAATTGATTACCTTTTTTATCAACTACGTGGAGTATAATACTTCTCCACGTTGGATATGTGGTTAGGATATTATCAAGTAAAAGTGAAGGATGATATCCCCATTAATTCTTTTAGTAATAAGTATAAGCAATAAAAATTCATAGTAATGCCTTTCATACTCACTGAATCTCCAGAAATCCCCATGGATTTGATGAATACAATCATTATAGATTACCTTAACAAATCTTTGGTGGTCTTTATAGATGATATTTTAATATTCTCCAAAACCAAGGAGGATCATGAGGAGCATTTGAGCACTATATTAGAGACATTGTGAAAGGAGAAGATCTAGGAAAAGTACAACAAGTGTGAGTTCTGGTTGAAGGACGTATTAATTTTGGAGAATATAATCCTAGTAAATGGGATATATATGGATATTCCAAAAAAATACATTGAGGGATAACTGAGGCCAACATCAATGAGAGATATCCATAGCTTCCTGGTGTTAGCTGGATATTATCCTTAATTTGTGAGAAATTTCACCTGATTATAAAAACCACTTTCCGAGAATACTTGTAAGGTATTAATGTATTCTTAGAATGATGAATGTGAATGAAGATTCATGTATATTAAGAGGATTATCATTTCCCTTGTTCTCAAACTACATACATTCGGGGATCATTTTTTAATCTCTAATGATGATTACAAGAATGTCATGGGATGTGTATTGATGTATAATGACAAAGTAATCACCTATGCCTCAATGAAGTTTAAAATTCCAGAGAAAAAATATCCCATACATGATCTGGAGTTGTAACCTATGATCATTTTGTTAAATATATGGTGGAATTATCGCTTTTGGAAATAGTGTAAAATATATATAGATCAGAAAAGTCTCAAATATATATTCACACAGAAAATGTTGAACATGTTACAATGAAGATGGTTACAGCTCATCCTATAATATGACTACTCAATCCATTTCCACCATTGGAAATAGAACACGATGGAAGATTATATATTTATAAAGGACCCAACAATTATATCATTGATGTGAATTGAAAAGGATCCAATCTTCTTATATTTGATGAAAACATACATGGTAATAAAAATGACGGGAACATCATCAATACATTCAAAAATGATTTCTCAATAATCTATTTTGGAAAGGCTAAAATATGCTCAAAAATATGATGTGGGAATTAAAAATAATGTGGATGATATCAAAAATGGAAATACTCAGAGTTAAATGATAATGAAGATAGAATTGTGTCATTTGGTTTAAGACTATGTGTTCCATCAAATCTGGAGTTAAAGAATGAACTTCTATATGATGCACATAGTTCGGATATCCCCGTTCATCTAGGATACACAAAGATGTATCAGGATATCTAAGAGTATTATTTGTGGGGAAATATGAAGAAGGATATTATTGAGTATATATCAATTTGTTTGATAAGTTAGTATGCGAAGCCTGAGATGCAGATTTCTAAAGGGATGATGAAAACATTATGCGTACCAACAAGGAAATATGAATACATCCCCGTAGACATTGTCACCATACTTCTGAAGACATCAATAGGAAACAATTCCATCTGGGTTGTGGTTAATCATCTCACAAATACATCACATTTTATTACAGTTTGGGAGGATTTATCATTGGATCAACTGGCATGGATATACATCAAATAAGTGGTAAGGCTGAAAAGAGTAGCACTATCGATTGTCTCAGATCAAGATCCAATATTCACCTCTATGTTCTGGAAAAGTCTACAATATTCTCTCAATACTATGCTAAACATTAGTATGGCATATCATCCAAAAAATGATGGTAAATCTGAGTGTACTATACAAACACTTGAGAACATGTTGAGATCTTTCTCAATAAACTTAAAAGAAGGATGGGATCAACACCTTCAACTGGTTGAGTTATCTTACTATAACAGTTCCAACTCAAGCATCCTAGTGGCTCATTAAGAATCCCTTTATGGGATGAGGTGAAGAACACCAGCATGTTGGAATGAATTTGGGGAACAAATAGTCTTATGTACGGAAAGGGTTGATGAAATTATGGAGAAGGTTTAAGACCATATAGTATCACATTAAGGCTTCTCAATGTCGAAAAAAAGTTGTGATGAAAACCATAGACAATATGAAGTGTTTGATTTAGGATATATGGTTTTCCTCAAGTTATCACCATGGAAGATAGTGATGAAATTTGGGGAGAAGGGAAAGTATAGTCCAAGGTACATTGACCCCTTTGTGATCCTTGATCACATCTGAGAAGTGGCCTATCAACCAGCTCTCCCACAAAACCTATCTCCATTACATGATATATTACATGTATCACTCATGATGAATTACATACCCAACACATCACATTTACTCAATCCAGATGTAGTACCACTGGAGAAGGATTTCTTCTATAAAGAGATGCTGGTATAGTTCTTGGATATTAGAGAAAACATTCAATGAAATAAGATGATGCCCCTTATCATGTTATTGGAGATAAACCACAAGTTTGAATAAATGGAATGGGAACCAGATGAAGTGAATAATAAGACATACCCTTATCTATTTTAGTGTAGGAAAAGGAAATTTTAAGGTAGAAATTTATTAAGGGGGAAGGTTTTAATGACTTGGTCATTTATGAATAAAATTCTCATTCTTTTAATAAATTTTATCATGGATATAGAAAACATGTGACCTTTTTAATTAATTTTTAAATCCAATTGGATTTAAATGTCTATTAACTAACATTAATATTGAAAATATATCCGTTGAACTGTGATCACATGACTAATATAAATAAAAGGATTTAACAAATCCTTTCGATATAGAGAAAGGAGGTAATGTACTTATCTAGGAGACTTGGGTCCTATGATGTTCATTTTTCATAGCTCAAGAAGTTGCTTGCATCACAAGGCTTATCTCTTGACCAATCCCAATTCATGCTTCAACACGTGATTCTTGAATTAAATCTATATGGGAGAAGTTCATGTTAATAGAGATTACCAACCGGGCGATGTTATCTGAGCCACCACAAGAGCGTGACACCATCGCACACCTTACCATTTGGTCTTATGTGTGTGTGTTATAATGGGTTATGTGAAATCATATTAATTATATATTGTGTAATCCCATTATATAAATAATATTATTTTTCTATAAATTCCTTTATGAGAATAGCCATTCTTAACAAAAAGATGAATTTGATAAATTTATTTTTCGGGTAAAAATGGAACGTTTGTGAAATATGTACATTATTATATTAAACTATGTTTTTTATTAATAATAGTATAAAAAATATTAAAAATGATTATTATATTACATCCTTATATATAAATTATTTTTTAATTAGTTTGATTAGAGTTATATTTTTATAAAATAAAACAGAATGTTTATTCATAATTAATTTATTTTAAGGAATTAATGAATTTTTTAAATAATTAATATCATAAAAAATATTATTATCAAATTAATTTTATTAATAATAAAAAGGAATATAACTTTTATGATATCAAATGTAATTTTTTAAGGTTTAAAAACTAATTTTTCGAAAACCTGTCAAATTTTAAATAAATATCAATTTTAATTTTAAAAGTGAGTTATAATATATTTAGAAAATTATTTAGATAAAACTAATATTATTTTTGGAATATTGAAATCAAAATTATTAAACAATGAATTTTTCATAATTTTCTGAGATAGTCACTTTTTTAGGTAAAAATTAAATCCCATATAAATAAAATATGCCTTTTATGACATCATAATGACCCCAAAATGATGTAATAAATTCTATAATGGGTATTCTAGGCCCAATATCAGTTTTCCCATTAAAGTAATTTGATTTTATATTTCTTTATTTATTTTATTATGCCTTAGTGAATCCTTTAATATGTATAATATATTTTATGATATAAAATTCATTTCTTATATAATGTGATTCACCTCGAAATAAGCAGGGATGATATTTTAATATGATTGGGAATTAGCCTTTCTAGAATAATATTTTCAACTCGTCTTTGGAAAAATAGTGGGCATAAATCATGGTAAGGTTTGTGGTTTTGAATATTTAATTATTTAGATTCTAAAACCCAAGTATTGAAATAGTAAACAATTCCCCTCTCATTTCCAATACAATCCCACCCAAGATCCCACTTATATGGACTAAAAATTATTATATCACATTCATATTCTATTCAACCATATCATGAATCCTAACAAGGTGCCCCATGATCCAATAAATTGTGTAATATTTAGTATAATGATAAGTCATGTTGGGATAGGTATTTAACTAAAAACATTTAGGATATTTTCCCACAATTTTGGGACATGGGATTATTTTATTCCTTTATGTTAATGATACAATGTTTTATGTTTCTTCCACATTTCATTTTTATGATGATTATGCAATAAGATTTTTTTATGATCATGTGTATCTTATGATCAATTGATATGTATATATGTTAACATTTATTGTATTCTTCATGTTATTCTAAATTTACTCCCTTACTGGGCTTTATTGCTAACCCTTTTTTATGTAATTACTCTAGTTATCCCATGTAATTCTATGTATGAAGGAATGATGTGGTCACATAAAAGTAGTTTTCAATAAATATATTGTATTTTATAAATTATGTTGTCGTGTAATGAATCTAATTCACAATGATAGTATACCTATCATCCTTATAAGTTATATTGAGTGCATTTTTATATAATAAATCATGTTTAAATCTATAATAAAGAGCAGGGTAGTTATAGTCTGGGGGTGGTTAGGATCTAAACCCCTTATTTGGGGTGAAAATATATTTGTGCATAGTTAGAAGAAACCATGAAAGTTTAGTCATATAAATTCTTCATACCATGATAAGCTGGATAGAAGAAGGATACATGGAACACGGTAAAACAGACCATGTGATTTTGGGTTCACACCTGTAAAATAATGTCTATAGTTTTTACAGAAGAGTGTATCATGGTTTGATCGTGGTTAGAAAAACCATGAGAGGATATCATGTCATGTTACCCTTTATAATATTAAAGGGAGCATAGTTTGTAGATGGCTTGTCCATCCATGCAGCGGAACTGTGGAACCCTATTTTTTTTATTGAATTTACCATATTTCCCCTAATTAAATATTTTTCAAACCTAATTCCACACATTTATCACATTAGATAGCAAGCTAACATTAAGAGCTACTCATTTGATTCATAAATTCCGAATTGATAGATCTATTTCGTCAAACCCAAAATCAGGTTCCATTCATCTCATTGGATCTATATTAGTATGATCTAAAATTTTTTAATCCAATATTGTTTTTGAATCATATATGTAATTTAATTGTAAGATAATAATACTTATTTTCAGGATCATTCTCTCTTCTTTGATTTTCTCCCGATCAGAGTAGAATAAGGAGAAAATAATGGATGTTCTGACCACTTAATACCTATGGATCGTGGTGTCATGATTTTAATTAAATTACGAATTGTTCATAAATATATCATTGAGAGGTATGACCAATATTTGTATTTTATTCCCTTGAAATGGATTTAAATCCTTTAATTAAACTCTGAAGTATAGACTAAAAAATTAATGAGGATCTTATAAAAATTAAATGGTTATGAACCTCTAATTATAACTATAAAAATGGGTATGTTGTTAAAAAAAGGACCACCATGGGTGGATTAAGTTTTGATACTTTAGGGGTGCCTTTTTCAACATCTCTATAGGATGTAGATTTTAAATTAAATATATGAATTAAATTTTGAATTGATATGTAATTTTAATTGAGATATCAATTTCATTTTGAATTGATAATGAAAGAGAATGGATATCATGTCCATAATTACATTCCATGTATTTGTTTTTTAGAATGGGATGGTTGTTTTGATGAAATTCCCATGTGAGTTAAATTAAACAATAAACCTTTTAGGATTATCCAATTCGATGAGCCACCATTGAGGTTATAATTGAATTTAAATGTTCTTAATGATGACCTTGACATATTAAACTATATTTATTAAATTATATTAGATAAATGGAATTTTATTGATAAATTATCATATTATTTGGGTGACACAAGGATTCATATATGAATTCCATGGATAGAATCATTTGTCTTGTACCCTATATATTCTCAAGTGAATCATGGTCTCATTATTTGGATTTCTAAGGAGGGACTCATTGGGGAATAATTTTATTCATTACTGATACTTGGACTCCTTAAGTATTACCAATAAAAGACTCAAGGGTTAGTTGATCATATATGCCAGGGTGAAAATTAGTATCCTTTCTGGGATAACTATGGATGGAAATGAATTTAGGTGATGTTATGACTCACCTAGAGAGACACCTGGGTTCCTATGAGGATCACCAATGATGGTCTTAAAAATTCTCGGTTTAGAAAAATCTTGGACATTTACATGGATTCCCTATTATTAATGCGAAGAACAGGCATATTCTCTTAAATTATTAATAAATTAAATGGTTTAATGAAGTGTCTTCAAAGTAAAAGAACATGTTTCGATTCAATATTTTTCTTACACATTATTAATGTAATTTTTAGGCTTACTTTGAATATATCCTTAAGGGGTCATTGGGATATGTGCTAGGTCCCATGACTTGTGAATTAAATGAGATTGTTTAATTAAATGAACATGATTATAGTAAACATAGTCCTAACAGTAAATTCATATACATACCTTATAAATAAAATTGATGAAATAATGTGGTAGTAAAATGGAAATATGGACATTATAGGACGTTTAAATTCATTAATTACTTTATATTCTATTGTTTCATGCACACTATTATTGTTTAATATATTCATCAACTTGATGGAACTAGAACATTGGTAGTTGCCTACGAGTATTATGCATCAATATATATTCGGGATGCTCATGGGTCCTTGAATAGACTATATGACTGTAGGTATGGATAAGAGAAAGTTCCCAACTACAGTTTCATTATTGTATCTTAAGATTTGGGGATTATAGGAGCAAGATGAGGCTGGGGATTCCATCTAGGAAACTTTTTTTTTTCGCAATGGTTATATGTATTTTACTAATGCCATGTATACTTATTTTCATTATTTTTTAGAGACCCATATCATTATCATTGTATATGAGCTTCCTTTTTCTATAATTTTAAATCCTTTCTATTTTTTAATTTTTTATTGTTACACTTCATACTCTAATTATTTTTTATTGTATTTCTGCTTTGTTACACTCTACTGATGAGGGTCTAGCCTCCCCATAGACAATCCTAGGAAATCACTACTAGTTGGAATTCTCTAGAAATTGGCGAGATGTGATTTATTTCAGGTGGCCAACCAAGATCAGGGCACTGTTTAGTAGAACCTATTTTCAAGAGGTTACTAATGTTATTAGAATTAACATTGTACTTCAATTTTTTACAAAAATATTTTTAGAAATTTTCTATGGAAAACTATTTTTATTCACATATTTTTGGGTTTTATTATAAATTAATATTTTCTAATTATATAAATAGAAATTGATAAAATTTATTCATTAATTAGAAAAAAAATAATTAATTTTATTTAATATCGTAAAAATAATTTTTTGTCATGACGAGTTGTAAAAATACTAAAAAATTGTTACAGTAGTTGAGGATAAAATCGATTTACAAGGCGGTTAAACTACTATGATTAGGGTAAAATTTCCCTAAAAACTTTTATAAATTGTATTGGATGAAAATATTTAGGCACTATATTTTAGAATGTTGTAAAATGGTACATTTGGGATTAATTTTTATTGATTAGGAAATTAATATATTTTAATATTATAAAAAATTCTTCGTGTGCCCTCTACCCCAACTTATAGAAGGACACTATTCTAATCTTATTTACACACTTCAAGAGTATTTTTGACAAAACATTCAAAAATACCATATGAAAAGCCATCCCCACAACCTAGAAGACATTTGTTTGATAAAAACATATGAGGGATTTAGGTATAAATCAATAGGGATTGTCAAAAGAATAGGTATAGCTCCTAACTGAGAATTTTTTATTTAATTCAAAGACATAATTCTTCAAATATTCATGAATAATTTTGGAATAATGAAATCAATATATTTCATTTACTGTGTTTTTATCATGTTAATGCTATATAGTTTGTTGAGTCTTTTTAAAACTTTTGTGACATAGTGTCTCCCATCTATGTTGTGAAGGTGATTTTTCCGAAGGGATTATTTTTATCATTAAATAATGAATATTCTTTGATCTGATTATTTTTATTATTCTACATTGATTTTTTACATCCTAATAATGATCACTATTTTATAGATGAGGTTCAAGAACCTCCTATGAACAAGAAACAAATTATATATAACATAATTCATATTGAATACTTTAAATATTCAAAAAATAAAGGGATTTATTTTGTGGAGTACCTTCTCTGCGTAGATCATTTGATGGATGACTTCCCAAAATATCATCATTTGTGAAAATGGATTATGGTGGTTACATGATCGTGGATGATCCTTAAGTTCTACAAAATCATATGGATATTTTTAAATTATCCATTTTTGGGAATGTTCTATACTCTAAGTGGGATAATCCATGGTCAATACCAAATCTCAAAGATAAAATGCGCATTTATAGGGTGGATGTGATTGGAAAATTATTCCCATTGGAAGAGGTTTCATTAACATACTCTTATGGTGCATGGAATATCTCGATATATTTTGTATAAATTGTAATATTATATTGTGTTGTTGTACTTTTTGTATTTCATAATGGGATATGAGTTTTAATCCTTTCAATCAATGAAATTTAATAGTCCAAATATGGATTAGGATACTTGGATTGAATTGGGTCTTTTTGAATCTTGAAATCCCCAGTGAATTTGATGAATGTATTGAAACTCTCTTTAAATTGGATCATAACACTCTTACTGGATAATTATTATTTTATTCTAGGTTCCTTCTCGACACAAAACATAATTCAAAACTTTTATATGTGATTAATGTTTTAGGAAATAATCTGCACATCATTGTTAATATTGAGTATGAATGGTCACAACATATTTTTTATGTTTTCGGGATTCATGGGAACTCCATTGAGAATTTTATATCGATCCATAAAAATCTGAAGGTATCTAATCACCTAATTCATAGATGGTTTTAGAAAAATATCATTTCTCCTAATAAGGGAGTGCCCTCAAGAAAGAATTAACCTGGAAAATGGGTTCATATGTAGCCCAATATCATTGAATATAATAATTAAATTAGAATGAATTGGTCTACACTTATTGTGATGAAGAGAGTAAGAATTAGATGGACTTTTAATCCATGAATCCATGGAATCTTGCTTTGTATATTGTTCATGGGGTACATATAAATGTGTTAATTAGAAGTGATGACGTTATAATCTCTTTTAAAATATTTGATAACATTATATAACTTTTTAATTCATTGTAAAATTATAAATCTAAAAAAATTTAATATTGTGATTTATTGAGGTGATGAAAATTATTCTCTTATGGATATTCAGAAGAGTTCCACTAACATTTTCACTTTTTTTCATCTAATACTTGTCCATGAAGAATCTAACAAGAATGCAGATGATGTTACATAGTTGAATCCAAATAATGACAAAATAGTCAATTATTCGCATGAAAAAATAGTCCCTTCTTATACCAATGATGAATGTACTAATGTAAATTACTCGACTTTAAATACTTTTCATGACACTGTTGATGGAAATTTTAGTGCTACTATGGAAAATCATGTTTTCCTTTTATCCGTGCAAACTTCTCATCAGATTTCATTAGTTGAGAATGAGGGTAACATTAATGTGACTCATTCATAGCCTAAAAACTCTCATAGGGAATTACCTACGGAAGACAATACTCAGGTGAATTCAAGTTAGGATGTTAGTGTTACTACGTTCTCTTTGATAAAATATATAATGAAGTGATATCTTATGGTGAGGCATATTGTGTAAATCCAGCTGATATTGATCTCATTGTTATTGGAAATTTATTATCAATGGAGGAAACAATGGGCAATAGTTATAGTTATAAACTCACAAATATTTCTAAGAATAATCACTCTATAATGGATACTACATACATTTGGGGGATCTAATATATGAATACAATAATAAATCCATTAGAGTGGATAGTAAATTCACATATATAAACACCTCTTTAGGGTGAGAACATGTTGTAGGGTGCTATATTCCTGATACTCAATGATAGATGAAAATTTGAAGTCCTTATAATAATTTTAATTTTTATGTTGTCATTATGAAATCAACTAGAGACAAAAATTATGGTGGAAATAAAAATTGGGTCTCTATCTATAAACACATGTTTATATAAATATTATTTTTTTGGAACTATCTAGGCTTTACAAACCATGAAATAATATGTTCCCTTCATATTTTTTAGATAGTCATAATACCAATATTCTTGGTCTCACAAAACGGGAGGATTGTTTTTTGATATTATTAGTTCTCTACATAATTTGGGTTATAGTTTCATCAAAACTAATCAGTTAAGTAATTAAATAAAAATATTATGATTCCTTGTTCCCTCAATAGTAGATGTTATCTCAAATGTATCTTCAATAGAATATATATTCACTCTCAATTAAAACCATAAAGTCTTACAACATTTATTCTGCTTCTTCTATTATTATTATGGATATAGAGAGAGATTGGCTATATTAAAGAATATCAAGGATCTAAGAAAGTCATTGAGAAACTCATGGGTTCTTCATGGAAAGATTAATTAAATCCTCAATCCATATGAGAGTTTTGGAATGTTCAACACTTCCTATTAATTTATATATTTTAGGGAATATATTGAGAATTGTAGTCTCCAGGATGCTCACTAGGTGGGTGAAAAATTTACATGGTATTAGAGGAAACTAACTAAAATTCTAGAAGGAAATTGTATTTATTATCTGTTAAGGACATTTTCCTATATGCTCGGTCCTATATATTTTCACTACTCCTATGAAACATAACTTATATCACCATCCTATATTAATGAATCTTATCATGAGACATGTTAAACCACTATTTCCGTTAATTTTTAATAATTATTAGAACATATACCCAGAGCATATGAAATAGGTGGAAGACACATTAAATTATCTGAATATTATGAATGATTCTATTTATTTTATTTTAATACATGATGTTCTTAAGAAAAATTTGAAAGATTCTACTTGATAATTCTTCAGCAATACATATTAAAATATTACTTTCCTAGAATCCTTTCTTTACAGCATACAAGGAAATAACATTGGGTGTGTTTTTCAATAGTTCTTGAATATGAAACATTGATCACACTTGATCTCTATAATATCCTCAATCTCATGGAAAGTATCCAAATGGATTCCTAGAAAGTTAAATGTATTAAAAAATGTGACATGAATACTAAATTTTTTAATTCACTATATAATTTAAGACAAATCTATAGACCCTTGGATACTCTCGATGATAATTTTGAGTTTTTTTGATATTAGAGCATATTTTTCTCCTAATATTGTCTCATATGATATGAATTCCTTTTATAGGCCAAATACTATAATTGGTCTTATAGAGGAAATCATCCACATACTTATTAATCACAAAGAAACCATAATCTATAATACAATAACACATGATTCTAAATTTAATGCTATTTTTTAGATTCAATTTTGGAAACTCCCCAGGTCTAGACGGGCACACAAATTATTACTTCCAGACCTTTTGGAAGATTATATATTCTTATGTATTTATACATGAAAAATAATTTTTTCAATTGTCATCATCTAACATAAGTAATTAATACTCAATTTATTTTACTCATTCGAAAAGTGGATAATAAAAATGTGATTTATATTTTAAGGATGGTTGATGCCGTTAACAATATTTACAATATCATTATGAATAATACATATAAATGGGTTGTATAATATTTGTAAAAGGATTCCTTCCTCAAATAACTTCTGTTTCATCAAAGGAATAACTATTCATGATTTCCTTCTCACTAATTTTAAATATGGAATTATTGTCAACAAATCCACTAGGGGAGGTAATATTTCTCTAAATATTAATGTGAAAAAAGATTTTATACTACTCCCTAAGGCCTTATTTTTATGGTTTTGAGGAAATGTTTATTATATTGGTCAAAATAATTCTGTGTGAAAAATTATATATCAGTAATCATTAATGTCCCAATTGAGGGATATATTAAATTTTATAGAGGTGTCAAACAAGGTGATCCTTTTTCATACATTATGTTATGTGTTACTAAATATTATCTATGAAGTATTTAAATCAACATGGTTGATACCAAAAAACACAAATCCATTAATGTCTACATACATATTATTTCTCCCACCCATCTACAGTATTATGATGATATTATCCACATTACTCAATGGGATAATGAAATATTTAAAACTTAAAAAAATAATCTTCTTCACGATAATGATTTATTATTCCAGGTGATTAGAAATAATAAATAATATGTTCAATTTTGAAAATTTTAATTCTAGCTAGAAAAGTGGATATCAGTGATGATTTGTGAATCAAGTAAGGAGTTGTCCCCTTCATCTATCTTGTTGTTCCAAAATTTTTTGGAAGGATATGTTCTATTAATTTTTATCATATTGTGATCAATATTAGAAATTAGTTAACATCCTTGTAAGGAAACACTCTCTTTATTATAGGTTGGATCATCCTTGTGAATGTTCTTATTGTATCAAAATTAAAATTCTCGTTTATGGTTTATAAATTGAATGCTTCTCTTCTCAAGAATATAAATAACCCTATTTAATTTTTTATGGCTTGGAATCATTATTTAGTGTAAAATTATCAGTATCCCATGTATTAAATATAGTGTACCATTAACTATTGTGGTCTGGGTATACAAAATCTATGAAAATATATCCAATATTTATAGGCCAATTTCATGTGGAGGTTTATCAATATGATGTTTTAGGGTATTTATTTTTTCAGGTGTGTATTTTTTAGTAAGATCAAAGATGAATGTTTAAATTATATGGAATATTATATATTCTCCACTATTAAGGATTAGTATTCTAGAATCTCAATGAACTCCCACTAGCTGGATAATATCAAATCATATCTGATTTTCTATTACAACAATTTGATAGATATGACTCTGCTTAAAATTTCAAAATATCCAAATCCATCACTTGATAGAAATGTTAATATCAATGAGAAAATGGATACATCCATGGAAATGATTCCTATTAAAATTAAGGAAATGATTATGAGTTAAAATTTTAAAAATGGTGATGATTTTTGGGATTGGGAACCTTCGTTGCAAAAGAATGATTTTGTCCAAATCATCTTTATAAGAACAATTATAGTTAGAACAAATCAGTTGGGATATGATATAGAGTAGAATATGGATTCTCCCACGAATATTCCCTATAAATTTGAGTGTTATGTAATAAATATTTCACAGTTTTTTTTTCAATATACTAGCATCATTGTTTTCTAAAGATGTTACCTATGTCATAAACATAGGGATGATATTGTTCATTCTTATTTATCTCTGTTATCACTACATATCTGTGACAATATATTATTTCCCTATTTGAAGATAATTTCACCTATGTAGCAAACATATAAGAGAAAATAATTGAATTTATCTACGTACAACCTTCAATTAATCTATTGGACCTATTTTTGGTTCCATTCACAGAAATAATTCTTGTTATTTCGACAAGCTAAAATAAGTGTATTCATGACCGTGTTTCTTTTTGTTTAAAGTTGATCCTCTCTAAAATCATTCTAGTTGTGGAAAATAAAAATTCAATAATAAAATCTGTTTTATGATAATTATATTCATGATAATACTATGCTAAGGATCCTTGGAATTATTGGAAATTAACATTCTATTTTTCGAACATTATAATTTATGTGTATTCCACCATACCAAGGATGGATAAAGTGCAGTACATATAGTGATTCTAATGTGAATATTATACATTATATATATAACATCATTTAAAGCATATTGGTAATTAAATGGGGTGAATTTATTATCCCAGTGGGGTCATTATATCATGTGAATCTTGGATTCATTCCATAATCAGTGTATTCTAAATATAAAAGTTGTGATGATGTCTCAAGTTTTCTGTTGAATATGATTCTACCACTCTTTAGTATGCTATAAAAAATTTCATTTTTTATCTTACATAGTAGAATACTAATAAATGGATTAAATGAATGGACTCTCCAGCTTCCATGAATTTTATCATTACATATACATTTGACAAGGATAATATCTTGGATAATGTGCTAGAAAATAAATGGGTAGATGATATTAAATAATATTTGATCAATGATCTACATGATGATCTTTACTACTCTTTAAATGATTAATTTGTAAAGATATTAATTTTCATAATTTTAAACATTTTTTTATTCAATAAAAGATAATTAATATTTTAGGGAAGTATATAATTATAAAAAAATGGTACAATATAAATCCATCTCCTAGTAAAGAAAATGTGAAAAGAAACTGTCATTTGTGTGTATGGTGGATTACGAATTTTCGAACCAAGTAAATATTTTTTTGGTCACTGCTTCACATAGATGATTATTATAATTAATATATTATATATATATGGTATTTAGGAAAAATTTAAAAATCATGAAATATTATATATCCTATTTTTTCTTTAACATTATAACTATTAAAAAATGATAATTTCATTCACGTGTACTTGTAAATTACCATCTCCATGAATAAATGTGATTTTTAACCATACATTCATCACATATCTGGGATCTATAAGTTAATTTCAAGAGTTAATATTACATTTATCATTTAATAATCCTTCTAGGATGTTTAAATTATTCTTAACTTATTTTCCCATTGCACATTAAAATATCAAAATGTTACTCATGTATAAGTAAAATTTGTATCTCCACGATTGAAACATAATTAATATTTTATAAAAAAACTTTGGGGTTTGTTTTATAAGTATAATTATGATAAAAAAATGATAATTATATTATTATTTTTATTCTGTATATGATGGAATTTTTACCTTTTTTCATGTTTAGAATGATGAAGTAATCTTGAAATTATTAACTATACATCCTTAAACCATTTTATGTATACTTAATTGAATATAAAATAAATAATATAAATAAAATAATTTTTTTTGCGTATTTATAAATTTATAATCCTATAAATCATTTAAAATTAAAAAAATAATTTCTATATTTTTATTTTGTTGGAATTAAAATACATACGAGGAATGTCTGGAGTTCAAGTAAGGAATGTTTTCTCAATTTAACTTCATTGAGGAAGGTTTTAATGTTGCACACATAATTTTATATATATGGTTTATATCCATTAAATTTACATTTAATATAATTAATCATTACTAATTCAATGTATTTTAATTAATGATTAATGTAATTTTATCCATCTGGATTTGAAACAAATGTTACCAAGTGGTAAGTGTTTCTTAATTAAAATTCCTTCCAATGGTATATAACACTTCTTCATTAACACTGTTACCCCATTACTACGGATGAATTAATATTATATTTTAAAATTATATATTTTAATTTGTTATATATAAACTTATTTTTACATATTACATTCATTTATTAATTATTATTTAAATTGTTATGATCATTTCATAGGGTTTCATTGTCTTAGTCTAATTTTTCTGGGTTATTTTTCATGTCATTCCCCATGAATTAATTATATTTAGAACTAAATGATTCATGAATGAATTATTAAATATTACATCATGAAATCAATTAGATTTAAATATATATATCAAGTTATTTATTTCAATGAACATTGATTTAAAATGTTACCAATTGATTATTATTATTTTTTAGAGTCTGATTTATTTTCCAGATTGTTCATAATGAAGTCTCCACTGGGATGAACCATATGGTACTATTATTATAAAAATTTTAAATTTAATTATCCCCTAGTTATGATTGTGGTTTACATTTTTAGTTTCTATTTCATCCCTTATTGATTAATGAAACATCATAATCTTTTTGTTAGCTATAGTAATCATGAATCTTTTTTTTGATCTTGAAACTTTCCCTTCCAAATCCACATTTTGTAAAAAACAATTATATAATGTTCAAATATACACAAATATTATTTCATAATTACATTTTCATGTATCATTAACATCATTTATAGAGTTTTTTAGAAGGATTATTTTAATTATTTTATTGTATGATAAAATATTATTTTCGTTAATTAAGTGTGAAAAGAAAAAATTTAATTTTAACATATATGGATTAACCACCATTTTTTCAAATCGAAGAATATTTTTATTCTAAATATTACTTTTAAATTATCCATTATAAATATTAAATAATGTGTTTTTAATAATATTTTGTAATTTTTAATTTTTTTAAAGTGAAATTCAAATTTGAAATTTTTTTCCTCAAGAATATTTTCAATGACCTCCTAATGGTATTTCTATTCATTAATGTCGTCAATGCTTGATTTTACTCATTATCCACTAGATAATTGCTTCAATGTTTCAATCCATTTTTATTAATTAGGTGGTTTATTAATATTTCAAAATTATTTTCATGCAACCCATTTTATTACACATGTAAATCAAATTATAAAAGTAAAATTGCTATTTGAATTCTAATACTAAAGGATATATTCTGTTATATTTACATCATGATTAATGTAAATTGTTTATGATTTTAGGTTAGTTTGATATATATCATCATGATTAGTGAGGACAATATATCTCACCAATACATTGGGTAAGCTGACATATTTAACTGGTAATAAGTTTCTCCAAAATTATTATTTGAATTTTTTGGCTAGGTTTTTCCATATTTATGAGTGATTTTAAAATTATGTTTCACGTCACAAAGTCTTAATATTTATATTTACAAAATTATTTAATGGAACATTAAAAAAAGGATTTTTTTTGAAGGATTTTGATTGTTTACTTATCTGAATCTTATTGCATGTTAATGCTTTATGCCATGCCTCGTAATTTATGATTCAAATTTTGATGGGTATGGATTTTCCAATACTATGGAAATTAATTTTGATCATATAAACAGACCCTTATTCTAATATCATTCTCACTATTGATATCCAATTATTAATGATTTTTTAACCATAAATAATGTTTGAGCTCACTATTCTGTCATTTTAATTTTTCCATGTTCTGATAAATGTTTTTATGTATTTTAAAAATATGAAGGTCACTTTATGTGATGATATTAGATTGATATTATTCATACTATTATGAATCATTTTTAATGTATCAAAGTTGTTATATATGATTTTTTTGTAATTCTCCTAATCCATAAACCTAAACGTCTCTGTGAATGTATGTTGTCTAATATTTTATTGTAATGTTATATGTTTTGGTTCATTATATTTTGTTCATGTTAATAGATATCAAGGCTATGAAATTAAAGATTATATTTTACCCCCAGATCATGATGTGTGAGTTCAAGAACATTATAGATTTTATAAAATGAGGGGTTTAAAATATTTTGGAAATTAATATATTTTCATGTGAGCTTATCTTAAGAGTTATAGATACCATCATGAGTTAATAAGTGTATGTTTGATCATATGTTCCAAGGAATACACACACACTATTTGGACTTTTAATTTATGGTGTTTTAAAGTGATTAATGATATTATAGGATACATTTTTTCAAGTCAATGTACAAATAACACTTTGGGGTATCATGTGGTCTAATGTTAAGGAATTTTTGGTATGAATATAATCTCAATTTTTTGGATATAATATGAATGACATGAGAAAAAAATTTTAGGTTAATTATGAAATTAATATTGAGGCTATTGGGATTATTTTAAACAATTAAATTTTTTTTTAATGACTCAAAATGTACAGATTGTGGTATTTTTTTATTTTAATGTCAAATATGTTATTACTTTATAATAAAGTTAGTAAATAATGGATATTATCTTACCTAGTCAAAATAATTTCTATTTTGGTTAATTTTTGAAATAATAGGAATAACATGTTATATTTTCATAGATTATTTGTTCATTACACATTTAATTTAGTGAATCAAGAATTAATAAAAAATCTTGAATAACAATTTTTTAAAGAATAACATGATATTGTTGAAGAACTATATTAAATGATGAAGTCTTACTTTACAAGTAAATATATTAATTATTTTTGTTACTCTAGATTGTAATGGAATTCCTTAACTATAGGAAATATATTTACAAACAAAATATTTATCTAATTACCATCATTTTTTATGAATTGAAAGTCTTTTTGAAACCAAAATTGTCTACTGTTTTCTGTTCAATTACATTCACAAGATAATTCAATTTATTTTGACCAATTTTATATGTCACTGTATATCATTATTTGGATATTTAATTTTTCTCCTTGTTCGTATTTATACTTCTCACTATTGTTCTCATATTTAGCTAACTTGATATGTGTTATTCTATATGACCCCCAAATATCCCTTTACAACTTCTTAAAAAGTATTTTTATTATCACATTTTAGGATGTGGATATTAAACTCAAGTATTTTTAAATATAATATGTTTTATAATAATTTATTTATGTTTTATCTTACACCCCTTGGAATTTATTTTTAAATTTATTTAAACACTTTATAGCATGCATGATATAAAATTGGGAAGATGAAATTTCTGAAAAGGGGAAGAATGTAACCACACAATTCATTTTATGATAACAATTTTTAATTTATTATTTTATGTAATAAATTAGAAATTATATATTTATATTATATAGAAGAAAAAAAATATTTTTTGTCTTAAGAAAAAGGCTATATTTCTAACTAAATTGGGTGTTCATGATTTAAATAGATTTAATTAAAAAAAATTATTCCAAATTATATAATTTCTATTTGAAAATAAAAAATTTAATTTTTAATTCATCATGTCACAGTTTTCTTAGGATGAATTCTTAATATTTTTTTGGAAAGTATAATTTTTACATGAAATTTGAAAAATAATGAATTTTTTGAAGAATATATTTTCTTATAATGCATTCAAAGAGTGAAATTCTAATTTAGAGTTTTTTTAAATTTTCAGCAGTTAAAATTAATTAATTATTCTCCTTTAAATTTTATTGGTATCAATATCATTAATTAATTTATTATAAATTTTTTATACTTATAGATGATATTTTATAATAACCTTTTTCATCCCATATTGTGGGATTATTTTAAAAAAAATTGATCCCCTTCTATGAATCAAATTTGATTAAATATTGTAACTATAAAGAATAAATATAATTACTATTAGTTAATATTGTATGATTATATTTTTATCATAGTTAATAGTAAAATCTTGAAACAATTGTTACCATATATTTGGTAAAAACAGCTGCACTAGGGAGCGTTAAACTAATGAAATAAGCCAAAAATGAACAATAAAATATATAAATATTAATATATGGTAATATTAAAAAAACATTGAATATAACATTCACATGTTTTTTTATTATGGATACATTTATCTTTTATATGATATTAATATATTTTGATCATCAAAAAATTCCAAGCAAGTCCTCTCCCCCACACATAAAAGAGAATCCACTCTCCTCTCTTCTATACATGTAATGATACCTTTTCATTCAGCCAAAACCTACAAATATAAATTCACAAAATCCCTACCCATGTCCTATATTTCTTGTATTGATCACATTACCATCTTACGAAGTCCATAGGTATAAATCTAAATAGTTTTTATGAAGAAGAGGTATAGTTCATCCATAAGAATTTTTATTTAACATCTTTTTATACCTTATTGAAATGTTATTCAATCATGTTTAAATAATAAAATAATTATATTCTATATAATATGATTTTATTTTGTTTATTAAATAATTTACATCGATATCCTCTTCCTTTAAAGGGGAAATAAAACCAGCATTCATGTGTGGGATGGACTACCTCCACACAAACTGATGAAATTAGTTTCCCAAAACTGCATGTCGCAAATAATTATAATGAATGATTTAATATATATATATATGTATATATATGTATATATATAATTTATGAATTAAATATCACTCTTTAAATTTAATATAATTATTTTCTTAAATTTTTATCAATTGATAAATGATAAAGTTATTCTTGCGTATACGTGTATTACGTCTTGCATGAAGCAATGTAATTCATTTATTATCACCACATTTTATGGTTTATATTTTTATGTTTATTTGAATATATAATAATATATTTATGATACTATAATAAATATATAAATTTAAAATGATACTTAAATTCTTTATTGTGTGACTTGTGATAAATTATACCATTACTCAAGCTCACGTATAGCTTACAATCTCAAATATTTTAACAATATTAATTATTCATAAAAATATATCATAGTTGGATAGAGAAGTATAATTAAATTATATAAATGTTGATTATTTCATATTTTTTGTGATGAGGGGATAGTTAATTTCGCAATATCAGTCAATATATCAACGTAATTTCTCAATAATGAACTGAAAATCCACAATACACCTGATGCAGACATAACCGATAAGGTAATTAAATGTAATATTAAAATATTTTTTAAAATTATTAATTTATTAACCATTAAATTATTTTAAAAAAATAATTAATTAATATAGGTTTATTTTATATGAGTTAATGGACACACATGGAATGTCAGGACTCTAGGTCAGGGATTTCATCTCATGATCACTTCATTAAGGAATTTTTTAATATTGTTGATATTATTAATTTTGTATGGGTTATAAACTAACATTTTACATGTAATATCATATAACCCTATTAATTTAATTCAATTTATTTTATTATGAAATTTTTTTATTCAAGCAGATTTGACATGAATGTTACTCAGTGATATGGGTTTCTTAACTCAATTTACTTTCATTGGGTTATAAAATATTTTCTATTTCATTATTAGGACATGATTAAGTGATATTTGATCTCAAAATTAATTTTTTATTTGAACTTTTATAAATTTTATTTATATATCTTCATAGTATAACATAATATATAAATTTACACCTTAAATGTAAAAAAAAATTACAATTATTTTCTCTGCCTCAATCTAATTTTCTTGAGAAATGCTTCATGTCGTGCCCCAAGTTTTAATTGAATGGTTCACATACTAACTCATCAATGAAATATGAAATATTACTTAATGAAATAAATGATATTTATAGAACTAAATAATATTAAATCTTTCTAGGAATATTTATATTGAACATAATGAGAGTTATACAGTCTTTATCTTACAATCTCATCTATTTTTGGGATTTTTTATGTTCAAAGTTACATTTTGTGGGATCAAATGATATTATTATATTAAAATATATATTATATTACCCTTTATTTATGAATTAGATTTATATGATTAATTTTATTTTCGTATGTTATTTAATAAATAAACATCATGAAATTTGTCTGTAAGTGATACAGATCCTGTATATTCTTTTAAATTGAGAATCATTCTCTTCCATATCCATGTTTTCTTAATTGATTTCTAGAATATTCTAATTTACAACTCAATTTGTTACTAAGCCCATTTTTATCTATTGTTAACATTGTTTACAATTGTTTTAAACATGGGTATTTTTAATTTTGTGAGTATGGAACACATTGACTTTCATTACCAAAAAGTTAATTAAATATTTTATTTTATCATATTTGGTTTAAAATTCTTCTTATTACACGATGAACAATTTTTATTTTAAGCCTAATATAAAGTTTTACATATTGATTAATAAATTAATGTATTTTCTTATTATTTTATATATTTTGTTTTTTATATGTGGTATTCAAATTGTAAGGGTACTTTACTCAAAAAAAAGTTAATAATATTATAACAGTATATATACTCATCAATGGGAACAAACGTAGATTTTAGATATGCTATATTGGGAATATATTTTAATATTTACATCTTCGTTCATTATTTGGTTGGATTTTTTTTTTTGTTTTAAATATAATTTCATCATACTTGTTTTTTTAATTGGTGTGTCTTGTTTTTCAAATAAAAATGTTTATTGTTATATTAGAGATTGAGGTATTTAGTGTGTTATGTTTATGCATTCTTCCCCAGAAACTGAATTTGATGATTAGTGAGAAAAATACATCTCATTATGATTATGAGGCTGATATATCATTCCAATTCATTATCTAAAGAGACCAAGTCAACTAGTTATAGGTTTCTCAGAAGTTATTTTGGTATTATACTGAGAATGTTATTCCATTTGTAATAGTGAACTGAAAATGATATTCCATTTTTCCAAGAATTTTTCATTACAATAGCATCAACTACTAATGGAAAAATTTAATCATGTGGTACACCATCCTTATCTTAATGAAATTCTAATTTTTAGTCGAATAACTTATGAAATAATGGAATAATAAGGTTTGTGAATATTATGATCCCCTCATAGAGGAATAAGATAATAACTCTAGTGAGATGATATTACCTTTATTATAGTGATCAGAATCAGAGAAATTCATTATTGTGGTATATTGTTTTGAATGTAATCTGATCAATGATGGACATTAATTAAACACACAATTTATAATTCGTAAATTGATTCTATGTAATGGGTAGTATTCAAAAAAATATTGTTCAATAAATTTTTTTCCCAAAATCTCTGTTATTGGATAGAGTGGGAGTTCCTCTAACTAAAGAAAAAAGAAGATGAATCTATCAGGATGGGTGAGGAAAACATCAAAATCCATCCAATATAATCTTATTTAATTTTCATGAACACTAAAACAAAGGTGGATCACTAATTTTATGTTTTAAATATGAGCCTATGAAAACCCAAGAATATTACATTCTTTTTCTGCAATAAGAATATTGTATTTTGTTTCCTTGGGGTTGAGTGAGAGATTTGGAACTCTCAATTTTCTCATGGTCTTAGAGATTAAAAGGGGAAAATTGAATTTAATAATAAAGGATCAATAGATAAATATTATGGAAGAATTAAAACCTAGTATCCTGCGTGTAAAAATCGAGGTAAGAAGCATCCTGGGAACAATATAAATGGAAGAATGAGATGATTCAATAATGGAAAAGAGATGAATTTGGATAATCATCGTTTAACAGATATGAAGAGTCCCTCTAATTTTGAAGATGAAATAACGGTTCGAATCAACACTCAATATACAGTACAATGTTTCAACTGTAAGGATCAAATACATTATGTTAGTGAATTTTTCAAACAAAGGGATGTTGGATACAATCAATGAAGAGAATAAACAAAGTCGTATGTAAGTGAATATGATATCACTAGTAATGAGGTGTATCCTGAAAAAGATGTGGTTATAGGTACACTAGTAATTAAGTCAGAATTTGAAAGTATAACTTTTCCTTATTGTTCTAAACGTTATTCCATATATTTAATTTTTAGAAAAACTTTTCAAATAACACCAAAAAAGTGGTTAGGTTATCTATGAGAATATTGAATAGGGAAATTATGGATTTAAAATTATATAAATCCACCATGTTTAATTTTTGTGAACAAAACCTCCTAATAATTCTCATATTACTTCATTTGGTAGACCTTGTTGTTATACTGGGCATGTATTGGCTATCTTCATTTAATGATAACATCAACTATTACTGGGAGATATCACCCTTCACATCCTGAGACATTAATTAATTATATTCAAACTTAAGAAGAATGTTTCATATAATTTGAAATATCCTTATCAATCATGGAGATTATTTTCATATGAATAATAATTTTTATCTCATATGTTTTAGATAAATAAGAGAATTATGCTTGAATACATACCCATTATAGGGGACTAAGTTGAGGTTTTCCATATATAATTTCCTAGTGTACCTCCTAAAATAGAGTTTATGTTCTCAATTTAATTTATACCCACATATCTTCCAATATGAATGTCTCATTGAAGTATGGACACCACAATGTTGGAATTATTTAAGAAGTAGTTACAAGAGAATCTAGGCAAGTGTTTCATATTCCATAGTGCTTCACTATAGGTTGTGTAAATCCTCTTCATTAAAAATATGTATGGATTAATGAAACTCTTCATTTACTACCATTACATAAAAAATCATGATAAAGTGTAAGTATTCACTTCTATGGATTGATGATTTTTTTATCAGTTATGTATGGGAAAGTATTTCTCTAAGATGTAAATTTATTTAGAACATAACCAGTTAACAGTAAAGAAGGAAGTTATTACCAATAATTCCATTAAAACATGTAATATAAAATATTATTTCACAGTTATGATTCTCATAATCACTAATAATATAGAAATGTTTGTCGAATATATGAATAGTGTCTTTATATATTACGTTGATAAAATTTTCGTAGTCATTAGAGATGATTTTATGATATAAAAAATGATAAAGGAGAAACATGAGAAGCATTTTCATACAATGTTAAAGACACTGGAAGTAGATAAACTATATTCAAATACAGAACATTTATGTTTCTAATGGAGAAAATATCATTCTTGGATCATGTTATCACCAAAAATGGTATATTTGTAGACCATTCATAGACAATGGTGATTGATGAGTGATCCCAAATAGCATCTATAACCAATATCCATAGTTTCCATGGTCTATATGGGTATTAATTTTTTTTTGAGTAAATTATCATTAATATAAAACACAATAACTAAGCTAAATCGAATGAAAATAATGTTTTTATGGAATAATCAAAGCGAAGATTGTTCAAGGAATTTAAAAAAGGTGACTTTTCACTACACAAGTACATACCCTACCCACAAGTGTGGTAATATTTTCTAAATATAGTGATTCATAAATGAAGTCAATAGTAATTTTACTGATGAAAATTGATAATGATACAACCTATTCCTCATAGAATATTTAATTTCATTAAAATACAATTCCACACATGATCTAATATTCAAGGCTATGATCTTCATGTTGAAAATATTATAGCATTATCTCTATGGGAAGAACTGTATGATGTATACTAATTATAATAACCTAATATTTATAATCACACATAAAGAAATTAAAATGCACTAATGAAGGATGTTATATATCATCAAGGATGATGATATCTCAATTCATTACCATCATGTTAAAGAAAATATTATGAAATATGATCTATGTTGAAATGATCCTAAAAAAGTATCAACAATTTGAATTGTGAAAGATAAAATATTCTTAGACATGAAAATGATGGATATGTGAGTCATAAATGAATGAAAATAATCATTCAATTCTCAAATTATTTCTCATCATCCCCTTTTATAGAAGATAAAGGATGTCAAAATTGATAAAATGGATGTTTATAAAAAGATAAAAACTATAAGACAAGGGAAATTGTAAGAGTTTAAAAGTGATGAGGAAGGATTCAAAATATTAGGTTATAAAATTTTTATTTCACCAATTCTAGATATAAAAGAGATATTCTTAACAATATACATAGATTTACTTTCTCTATCCACCCATGGGAAAAAAATGAATCGAGATAATTATAAGTAGAAAAATATAAAGAAGAAGATCATTAAATATAAATAAAAGTTCATATAATTTTAGAATGTTAAGGTTGAAAGGAAAAAATATAAGTGAATGACTCAACCATTACCTATACCCCCAAATAATTGTGAAAAAATCACCATGTACAATGTCACTAGAATTATCAACACATCTAGAATAAATAATTTTATATGGGTTATTGTGGATAATCGTATAAAGGCTTATCAATTTACTATATTTGTATCAGACTTATCAATTAATCAACATGAATGGATATACATTATAAAAGCTCTAAGGATACATATATTAAAATTTTTAGTTTTATCTGATGGGGATTTATGGGTTTCCTCTAATTTTTAGAAAACTCTTCACATTCCTTATACACTGAGTAGAACAGTAGTACCGATTATCATCCCTAGAATGATGGCTTTTCTGAGTGGAATATTCCAACATTGTAAGATATATCAATATCATGCATTATGGAAGTCAATAGAGTATGAGAAAAATATATTCCTATGGTGAAAATATTTTACAACAATAGCTTCCACTCAAGTATCCAAATGTCTCCATATAAAGCCATTTATAGAAAAAGATGTAGAACACATGCATGATGGGAAGATGATGGTCAACAGATGATGGAGAGACATGAAATGGTTGAGGAAATGGTAGAAAAGGTTAAGACGATTTAATTGAACATCAGGGATTCCCAATATATATATAAGTGATACATAAGAAATCGTATATGGTACATGGATTTTGGCATGGGAGATAATTCATTCCACCCCAAATATCCATGGAATAGATTCATTATATTTGGGAATAATTTAATGTTATTTCCTAGGTATATCTTATACTTTGACATTCTTGATCTCATTAGAGCTATGTCATATTGACTAGATCATCCACTAAGCATGTCTCAATTATATTATGTATTAAATTTATCTATCTTGAGGACATAAATACAAGATAAATTAAATGATTTAAATTCAGAGGTGGTTCATCTAGAAAATGGTATCTCGTAAAATGAGTAGCCAGTGATGTTTTTCGGCTACATAGACAGAGTTCAACACAACAAGACTACCCACATTGTGAAAGTACTATTGAAGAAGCATAAATAAAAATATGTCACATGGGAACCAAATTAAGTGATGAGGGAGAAGTATCATCACTTTTTCAAAATATAGTATGAAAAATAAAATTTTGGGAGATAAATTTGAAAATGTGGGGGGGGGGGGATAATGTAACAAACAAGAACTATATCAATGAAAATTCTTTACTTATAATTATGTCATATAGTATAAAAAACAAAACACCACATGTTGAAACCAAAAAATTAATATTCTCATAAATGAATAGTGATACCTTATTCATCAAATTAGTATATAGACATGAAAAATATTTTATTGGGAAAATAAATAGAAAATTAGAGAATATGAATATGATAATTTGGATCTTATCAATCCACTAGAATGACCACAAATAAAAACAATGCTATAGATGTTTAACATAATCATAGAAATATAACATTTTTTTAACATGAAATATATATAAACTTTGAAATAATATAATTACTTACGAATTAATATAATAATGCATATTTATATAAATTAGGGAACCCATATGGCTGTTATAAATCTTACTATTGTAATAGTAATATGAATGTATATATGTATCTTGCCATCATAATAGTAACATGATAGTTGATATACTATTATGAATTTTAGGATTAGTAATATTATATATAGAATTGTATTCTCAGCTATTTAAATGTGAAATAATATTTAGGTTTCTCATAAAATGACTATATGATGGTACATGTAAATATTTGTCTAAAATGATAAATGAAGTGTTGGATTTTTTTAAAAAATATAACTATTTTATATAAAATTTTAAAATGAATATAATAAATTAAAAAAAATTATTTCCATAAAATATATTCATACATTAATATTATGAGGTATTATAATTAAAATTCAAATTTATATTATTATAAGTAATTTTTCACAGTAACAAAAAATATACTATAACATTAAAATATATGTTTCAGTAAAAAATGGGAATTTTAATTAAAAATTAAATTTCAAATATATAATGTGTTTAATAAAAATGATTTTATTTTTATAATCTTAAAATCAAAAAATTACTTTGGTGAAATTTTTGGATTTTTATAAATTTATAGAATGTTTAGTGAATAGTGATATACGAAAATTTATGTTAATTGACTATATAAACAAAAAAACATGAATTTTTGAGTCATGGATGATGTAAGAACCCATTAGATCAACCATAATGAATTGTTTCCTACATATATTGACAAGAATAAATACAATTGATCATCTCATGCCAAAAATTCATAATTCTGTGTTTTGGGTTGGGTGGTTTTTCGAGGGAATTTGAGTTTGGCAGTAATTGAATAGGACATTTTAAAAACTATTCATTATAATGAAACATGGAGAGTTGGAAAACTATAATATGATATTTTTGGACTTGGTTTAAGACCTAATATGTTTTTTAGGGTGTCATTAAGAGCATCAAAAGCACCAAATCAAGAAATTAGATTTTAAAAACGGTTTGTATAGGGTGTATGGTTGGTCTGAAATGTGTGGCCCATTGTAAAAAATCATGTGGAGTATGCAGGTGGATAGAGTATGTCGCACTGGCTACATATAGTTTTCAAATTTTGCATCTAGACCACAAAGTTAGCATTATAAGTAGTATATCAACACTTTTCACCACACAGTTAGTGCACAATTTTTAAACCATACAGTCAGACCAAGTGGGGAGTCTAAGGTGCCCTGTAAAGGTTCTGTGGTCAGGCCATGGTATAAAATACCATGAACCCAAATCCATGTTCTGATAACTTATTTTAAAATATAAATAAATTAAATTAATATGAAATAAAATAAAAACCAAACACTCACCCCTTCTCTTGATTGTTTCTCATGATGCACCACCCAGTTCCTCTGCCCTGGCACACGTGCATCCCCCTAATAGATCCCCATCAGTTGGATAGAATCCACTAGATATTCTATAATTTAATCTCTACTAATTTATATTAAACCCACAGATCCATATCATTTATCATTCTGGATGATTTTCAGTTTCCATTTCACCCCAATCCATTTTTCGGAAACCCTAGTTTCTGGTTGTTTTTATTTTTGGGGTTCTTCTTGTTCTAGGTTTTGTTGTGGCTATCACGGGCCCCTTCATGTATGTTATAGCATCATTTTCATAAGGTTAGTTTCATTGGTTAAATTTTTGGGTCCACTACCATATGAGGTAAGGGGTTTCGTCAACTACTTTGTTTTACATATTTAATTTGGTCTCCTTAGTGATATTTGGTCCCTTCTAGGTTATCTAAATCATTGTGTAGAATATCAAAGACTTGCACCCAAATACATTGGATCATATATAAATATATCCATCTTTTTAATTTTCCCTCATGGAGAGGGGAATTTTTACACCGGATTAAAGGGTATAAAAATAAATATAGGAGTGTATGTGCCTGAAAGTGCATGGAAAACTTTTCCAATGGCATAAAATGTCAAAGTAGTTTGGTTTGGTATAATTTTTAGATTTGATCCCTAACCATATCATATTTCTTGTAATGTATTATTTTACTACTTTATACATCTTAATTAAATGAATTTTAATTCTAGAATTAATTGATTCGTTATGAAAAATATTTTTTGGGAAACAAAGTAAAACTTTTATAAAAAAACCCTCTAATAGAGGTATGCTATTTTCTGAGACAAAAATTATTTATTAGTTGTTTAATAGAATCATGAAATAATTATTTTTAGTTACCTTATGCTGTGATGAGAATGTGTGACATATGGAATATGTAGGACCTAAACTCTAATGTAATTAATAGGTGATGTTTACTTTGTATATGTTTATGGAACCATTTCACCCTCTACGTGACATCTTGTCCCTTTTCATTTGAGTGGAACTTTCTTGAACTACCCAAGGAGATTTTTCTTTTGATTTCATTGTTATTGGAATATTTTTTATTCCTAAAGGAAATTGGTTTACATAGTAAGGATATATACATCCACCGTTTCATGTTGATTGTATCTTGAAAAATGCCCATATTGAACATAAAATTTCATAATGGTTTATTTGGAAAATTTGGAAATGAATTTTAAAAATAATGTTATACATTTATATGAGTATTGTGTATAATGGGAGGTTATTTTCAATTTATGACCATAAATATGAATTCTGAACAATGAGAGTGTATGCTAATTGGGTTTCTTTAATATTTTATTATGAGAAATGAGAGGGTAAACTCATCAAATTCAAAGTTTATGGAATGTGAATAATGAGTGGGTATAATAATTATATATTTGAATATGATTTGGGTTACATGAGTGTCAGTACTCATGAGATGTAGTTAGTTATGAAATGTGATTAATGACTGCGTATAATCATTTTATGAATTAAATATAAATGGTTATATATGAGTTTGTAAACTCATATGGTGTTGGATGTTAAATAATATGAAATAAATGATTGTATAGATACCATGGATAATGCTCCATGTTCTTGAATACGGTAGTGGACACCTTAGGTTGAGTTTTCCCCTTCATAATTAATTCCATTGGATGCCTTGGGACTTTATACTCCTTGGATACGACTCTCTTATATTCACATTGGGAAAGTTTGACATGTCATGATCCTGGGAATCAAAGTTGTTCCTAAATGAGTTTCCATCAAGATGCATATGAAACTCAATGAGGATTCCTTGGTATTTGAATCCTTGGGTCTATCCCTTATTGGTATGAATATTTTACATACAAAATGGTTGTGACATATATGATAATTTTAGATATATGTCTTGGGCATGGTATATTGTGACATTTGTAATTATACAGATCCCCCATGAATGATCTGACTCTTATGGTTGAATGGAATGGCCATGATTGAAATGGTATGTTGGGTATACGGAATGGTCATGGTGGTATAATGTGTTTGGTTGAATGAAAATTATTTTTTGTTTTATTTGTACAATAATTGTAGCTTTCTTCTTGAAGGAGGTTGACTATCTTGTGCAAGGATCCTTGGGGGGATTATTTAGTATCAAAATATTAAAATTTTACATACCATGGATATGCTTTCATAAATTTACTGCATTGAATTATAACTTAACACTATATAAACAATATTTTATTAAATATAAGGGGTTAGACACAATGGGTTCTAACCTACTAAGATGTTGTCTCACACCCTACACGGGTACCATTGGAACCCTCGTAGACCTTTTCTATAGGGTTATGGACCCTTTATTGTGTTATTTTCTTATAACTAAGGAGTTAAGTTCATAGGATAGAGTTAGAGAATAAGATTCTCTTGGAAATAACCTTTGGTATTTTTATATATTTTATTTACATGATTTAGGTATTTTTTATCTATTGAAAAACTTATTGTATGTTTACTGTTTATTCATAAGTATCATTATTGAACATGACTACTTTGTATAAATTGACATTGGTCACTTATATTAAGTTGTAAAAATATAATATGTCTTCTATTTTCTATCATTACATACTTTTTATCAATAATACCGATGTGCATCTTTGATAAGAGGGAATAGTCACCCCTCTCACTATATGAGACCATATTTGATATTTATAAGCCTCTGGAATATATGGAGATGTTGTTGAGGCCACATAACAACCAGTTTGACTACCAACTTAGTGGTATTCCGGGGAGGATGTTACACTATGGTATTAGAATATATTTTCCATTTGTCATACTGTTTTTTAATGGTATAAAAGAGACTAAAAATGTGTTTAGTCATGGTAAATAGTCTTGTTTGGGACTGATCACCCCACCCATGGGGAAATGACCAAGTCTCTATGGTGGGAGATTTTTTTATACTACTTGATGATACAGTTAATATGATATCACATCAGGTGATTGGTTTATTTGAGTTGGTTATTGATTATGGGAGTTTTTTAAATTACCCATGGCATGGTTTATCATTCATAGCGAATTACATACATAATATACATCCCATATAAAGTAAGATTTCATTCATGTTCCTTGCCACATAGAAACATTATTAGAGCTTCTTTCTAATTTTATCATACCATTACTGTGATGTGATGCATTTTATTTTTTATCATACTGGTTAATCTACATGCATGGGTGATTTTTTTAGTGTTGCAAATCGCATTGATGAAAATATTTCTTGATTAATATTTTTTTATATTCCATGCTCCAATGTTACCACGTGATTCTATGTTTACTTCTTGTGATGGAATCCTTCTCTGTTATTTTATGCTTTGTTCATGGGCTAAATTCAGTGGTTGTTATTAAAATGGGATCCAATTTTCCATTGTAAGGGGAATGGGTTTCTTATATATGGGAAAAGTTTACTCATGTATAAAAACTATTACAAAAGGATTCAAAAGATAAAGTGTTAAAATAGATTTTTTGTGATTAATGGGATCCAATTTTAAATCTAGGTAGTGTATGTGTGATTCCAGAATTGGGAAATTGAATCCCATATCTAATGTAATGTCATGATTTATTTTTAAATCGTGTGATGTAGAAACTGTTTAATTTTTAACTCAAATGGATGGGTGTTTATGCTTCCCATGGTCAAACAACTACTATTGGTATGCTTCTTGATGAACCCATGTTGGTTTTATGGAACTCTCACAGTTCACCCTAATTATTAAAAGGAATTTATCTGGTATATTTTCTATTTTAGATGGGATAATAAAAAGTGATTAATGTTTCAAGGGGAATTTTGATATAAAGTTCCTATTTTATCCACTGGGGAATTAGTTAAACTCGTGTTCTTGGTTTTTTGATTAAAATGGTAGTTGAAATTTTGAAATTAAATCTTGTAGATGGTTAATGGTTTATATATGAATTAATGACCTTAAAATGGGACCTGATGTGGTGTCCATTGTTTAAGCCCTCATGGATGGTAATTTTACTGATTCTTGTGATATTCCTTAGATAAGAGACTTGAGTGGTTATCCATATACTTATCCTTTTTAAAAATGGATTAAAGGAATAGGATTGTGAGACTATTGAGATATTTTTTAAGTGAACTAGTGATAGTTTTGATGACTATGATTTATAAGGGGATATCATGTGTCCGATAGAATCCTTAAAACATAATTCCTTGCTTTCTACTCTGAGATTTCTATCACATGGTGTCATTCTGCTGTCATTGTCTCTTATTAGAATGTTTGTTTTTAAAATGAAACCCTTTTTCAGATGGGTTCTTATTGTGTATTAACTCATGATATCAGAATTAGCATAAGGGAATGCTTGGTTTATTGGGATAGAAATTCCTCAAACATGGTCAGTTACATAAGAGATCGTGTAAACCTCTCTTTTCTTCAAAGATTTATGACTTATTATGTCATAATATTAGTTAATTGTTGTGTGATTAGATGCTATTTGAGCCAATTTATACGTGATCTATCAAATACTTGATATCATCCGGAGTATAGCCTATAGAAATTACATAGGATGTGATGTTTTATCTTATAATATTTGGATAGTTTTTGTTGTTATACATGGTACCTATCATGTGTTAAATGAGGTAATAAACCTGTTGAGTTAGGTTCATTTTTCGATCCATGTGTTGTTGAGTACCTTATCTGGCCATCTTTGGATTACAGTCGCATGGTATTTAATGGGATTATGTTAATCCAACATCATGGGAGGACTATCCAGGTCTGATGTGTTTTGATATTCCAGTCATTATAATTTTAGATGTCATACCAAATTCTTTGATGTGGTAATCATGGTTCATGGAACGCCACATGTGCCTTTAAGTTGAATATGATCTACCGAACTTTTGAACTGTTATTATATATATCCATTATTTTGATGACTAGGTCACTCCAAAGGTGGGGTGTATAACTCCCATTCTCTTAAATGTGTCCTTCTAGATATAAGAAAAACATTTAATAATTGTCATTAAATTGGTTACTTATCTTCCAAAAGACATTGAAGCTTTCATATTTTCTTTCAGTTCAGTTCTTCCTCAGTAGCACGACATTGATGAGGTTAGATCTATGTGCACCCCTTTAAAAACACCATTGATCATTGAAGTGTTTCAATGGTAATTTTTGAATGATCATGAATGACTCAGGTGGAATATGAATAATGGTATGTTTGACGATGTACTAGATGGTGCACTTATTATTCTTGTAAAGAGACTACCAGTAGTGTTTTGACTGTTATTCATGGTAACCTTTGGATCCTTCTTAGTGAAATCTTCTGAAACAGATGTGTATATCCCCTATTTTCACTTTCATAAGGATTCACAAAAGAAAAGTTAGTCTAACACCCTTCTATTATTTTAACTCCATTTGGCTTTTGAATTTTTTTTATTTTTGTTATATATTGGATGAGTGGTTCTTAGTAAGCATGGTTAGTTTTGAGTGATTATTGTGTTCCCTTGTAGTAATTTCTATTATGCACTCTTAGAAACCAATCGTTTCCTCTTAGATGATCGCTTGGATATTTTAAATCTAGGCATAGTCAGTGGTTTGATGTAGACCTCATTACTCAGTGTAAACACCACACTAGTAAACATGGAGTAGGGACAACTTGGGTTAGTTCCTTGGACTCTACTTCAATGAATATGAGGTTACCCCCGACATGTAGTTAGAAAAGGATTTGTGTTTAAAGGGTAACAAATCTAGTGGGTTGGATTAGGCTTAAAAACTTTTCCATGCTAAGGAATGAATGATTAAATTATTAGGTAGCGGTTTGATCTTAGAACATCACCTAATGGTATATATAAGCTTCAGTGAATGTGAAATTTATAAATGAAAAATTACTTTGGAGAACGCATTGCAGTTCGGTTATGATGTGATGGACATCAAAGTCATGATCTGTAAGAATGGTTAGATAGAGGATGATTAATTTTTTTCCTTCTTGTTCTATGTATATGATGGGTGATGAAACTGTATTAAAATCATGTCACCGGTTCAAGAAAAGTGTTTTTAGGGGTCTATGATGTCTTTTGATTAATGTATTTGTTTCCAGTTTTATTGGTCGAATGATTTTTGACCATTCCCTTTCAATGATGTCTATGATACTTCCAAATAAATAACCAGGTTCAACCTATTAATAAAATAATGTCAGGAATATCTCTATAAATGATAGGATATTCCCTCTTAGAAAATTCCAATGGTGGAGGATCCTTGGTTTTGAATTGGGTAATAAATGTTATGACCCTTAGAAGAAATCACCAACAAGATTTTGTTTAAAGAGATGATAACAAGATCATTTCTCGGGTTATGTAGACTCAGTTGGGATCCTCTTATATTTTTTGGTTGGAAATTTATCCTTGGATTTAGTTTTGAAGTATTAATATTCCATAGAATTGTTAAATGCATTAAGGTGTGTTAGGTATTTGAAAAAAAAAGTGACTGTTTGGACATGGCTTCAGGACTGTTATAGATGGGATAATGTTTTTATTTTTCTTGAAGGATTCTTAGGGATAATAAATTCTATGGTGGAGAGATTGTAAAATACCATGTTTGGGATCTTGAGTATTTTTTGTGGAATTTTAGTTTTTCACAGTTACTCAATTATTGGCTTTACAAACCAAAATTCAGAATGAAGTTATGAGTGTTTGAATATTCTAATGTGATATTTTTGGACTTTGATGGAGACTTGAAAATTTTAATGATTGTACCAATGATTTTTAAGAGAACCGAACTTGAAAACTAGGGCTAAAATGGGTCCTCAAGGGCACACAAGTTTTTAGAAATCGTGTAGCATCTAGTAGGAAACTGTGTGGCCTTAGAGATGTAGACAGAGGATGTTGCATGGGTGGTGCAGGCTTTGATAAATAAGGAACCAAACCATCACAGTTACTGATAGAGGTTATACCTAAAAACAATTCACCACATGGTTGGCCCTAGTTTTCAAATCGTGTGGTCAGACAATTAGGGGTGACATTGGTTCCCATTAAATGGAACAAGAGTGGAACATATTGTAATAATCCATGCATCAAAAACTATGCACCGAGACCCTATTTTAAAATTGAATTAAAATAAAATAAAATATAATAAAAACTAAACACTCACATATCCTCTTTCATATTGATCATGATTCAACAATCATCCCCTCTCCCATGGTCCACTAGCAACCCCCACGATGACACCTCTTCGTGTGATATAATCCACCATATCTTCTGCCATATTATCACTAATTCTTATAGGAATAATCTATTGATCCTTCTCTACTTTCTTTCTAGCCATTTTTTAGTCTCCCATCACCCTGATCTATTAAAATGTAACCCTAGGGTTATCGATGTATTTATTTATAGTTTTCTTTTGGTTTTAGGTTATTCAGTGGCTCTCTCAAGTCCCCTTAATGTTAGAGTCTACATTGGCGACTGAAGGTGGGGATTATTGGTTTGATTCTATATGAGGCCACCCTCCAAGGTAAGGGGTTACAATCACATCATGGTTTGACCTATTTAATTTGGGGTCCACAGTGGTTTTTGGACCCTTAATAGTTAATTTGATCATTTGGTAGAATCTCAAAGACTCTAGAAACATTCATATTTTTGTGTGTGTGTGTGTATATATATATCCTCTTTGTTCAAGTTCCCTCATGAATATGGGAATGTGTACATAGGATTAAGAGAAATATAAATATATATATAATTTTATGTGCATGAAAGTGTGGTTAAATCTGCATCAACGCCGTTAAATTACAAAGTAGTTTGGTTTCGTTTGCTTTGGAGGTAGGATCCCTTACCCTACAATTTTTTATGAATGTATAATTTTTGTACTTAATGTTTCATGGGAATTAAATTGTAATCATATAATGATCTATTTAATTATGAAAAATTAGTTTTTTGAAAGAAAAAATATCAATTTTTCATAAAACCCCTCCAATAGAGGTTCACGATATTCTAAGACAAAGAGTATTTATTTTTTGTTTAATTCATACATTGATTAATGATTTTTTACCTTATGTAATTATTTGATGACATTATGTGGAATGGTTTATGTTTAGAACTTGTCCTATAATGGAATTATGAGATGTAGTTTCCATTATAAATTTTTTCAAACCATTTAAACCTCTATGTGACATATTTTCCTTTTCATTTGAGTTTCCACTTCTTAAACTACCCAAGAAGAGTCTTCTAATCATTTACTAGTTAGAGATGTTTTTTATAAATAAATGGAATATTTATTCATGACCCCTCCCCTGTGGATTGGGTCGTGACTACCCCAAGCCTGCCTTCCATAGGCCTAGGGCTAGGGACATGCATTAAAAAGACATATTCCAAAAACGAAAGGCATTTCCTTTAAACATATACAAACACACAGACATGGAATACATCAAAAAAGAAAAACCCAAATGGAAAAAGTTGTAAAACCACCACAAAGTACCATCAATGAGGGTAAAAGGTGTGAACTAAAATTAATGGGGCTAGAATACAAGCCAAAGAACCCACCAAGTAAATAGTACTATCGAGGTCTACCCTGATGTCTCTACCTATATAGTAGTTCCAATAAATATTGAATTCTTAAAAGTATTCCATATCGCTTCCTACCTCACTTCTCTCCAAAAAATCCAAGACCACTAATTTTTTCATTATAGCGTTGGTTTTCTGAACAATACACAACATGTGCAGGTGATGCCCATGTTTTAGTGAGTATAACAACTAAATAGGGACCCTTGAGACCCCCAAAGGTCTCTCAGAAATTCACAAGGAAAAACACCATAAAGGAAATACCACCAAGAATGATTATAAATAATTTTCACAATGTAAAAGATATCTTACAAAAATTATAACATAAGTAAAAAAGAAAATATGAATATTTATAAAGCTAGATCATCTTATTTTGTTGAGAGGCTCTGCTACTGATCCATGAAGGGTCCCACTGCTGTAGATCCATGAAGGGTCACTCTGTGGCTGAACCAAGATGGGTTGTTCTGCTGCTGATCCATGATGGGTCACACTACTACTGATCCATAAAGGGTATCTAAAATTCTAATCAACGGAGGGTCACTGTTATGTAGTTACATGATGGTTCGCTCCGTTGGTGATCCATGAATGGTCTCTCCCTTGCTGACCCACGAAGGGTCAATCTTCATTCTACATGTCAAAGAAAGCCACTAGATTTCATGCTTTATTATTGGATGATATTAGACTTAATAAATCAATCATTCCTCAGCCATTAGGAATCCCTCCATAGAGAAACCTAAAGTACCGTCATATCGTAAGGGTCCTAACGCAACAGACAGCCTGTCGAACGGATGCCCGGTTTGTCAGATATGGGAATTTCTGTAATAAGAGATCTGTTAGGCTCAATTCCAATCCCGGTTGGCCATAAGACAATATACACCAAAACACATGTAAAGTATCTCAGAAGAACCACCATATCGCAAGGGTTATTATGTTCCACATGATGCATCAATCAGACGTCTGGTATGTTAGTTACATGTGTTTCAATGAAACGGGGGCCAGTGGGGTCCAGGCCAGGTCCGACAATGACCCAACCCGACTGGGTCTGGCCCAGCCCACTAGGCCACTGGTCTGCCCCACGACTGGCCTAGCCGGCCTGGTGGGATGCTTCCCACCCACAATAACCCAACCCGCTGAGGCAGGACTGCTTATCCAGTCCGGATACGGCTTAGTCGTGTTCGGGTTGTCACCCAACGACCGAAGCTAGAACTACCTCCCACTATGAACAGTTCACATAATGTACCAACTCGGTCTTGTAGGATGTAGCTCTACTACTTCTATTTTGTCTATCATGGCTAGCCGACTAGTCCTCCCATACATGGTTGACAAACTGCATTCGTCCAGCTCGTCTGAGCGGCCCGAACGCAGGCTGCCTCTTCCACACAGTGCATGTTAGCACCGCACCGCCATGCTGTCGGGGAAAGTTGTATCGCCCCTCTGCCTCCTCTCTGCACTAATAGGTGATGCTCCGCTCTTTGTCCACGAGTGCCACCGTTGGCCATTTCTGGGATCGGCGCGTCGACAGTTTCTTTTAGGGGCCACCGGAGTTTCTCTGGTAGTCGTTTTCTCGATCCACCTACACCTATGGGCTCAATAGGGTGACACCATTAATGAGAAGACCTGAAAATCACATTTTCTCCAACTTGGCCATTCGACCTCAAAAAATGCACAAGAAATGTCAACAACAGAGGGACTCGGGCCTTGTTCGTGTCGGCCAACACCCTCATCATTAAAGGTTAAACATGGGGGAAAATAATAAAAACCACACAACATATTAAATCCCCATTTTCAATCCCACATTATAACCCTTCCACAAGACTGATTGGATTGTAGATCAACCTATTTGTTGGATGGTCTACATTCATCACTAACCTCATGAACAGGTAATGAATCATAAATCACAATGAAAGCAGAAACCACCAACATGATTGTTGGATCTATGGTTGAAAATGGATGAAATCCAGGCCAACATCATCAATCCAAGAATCATTAGCATTCATTGGTCATCAGATCCAATCATTTCTCTAGGTGTGTCATCGCCATGTTTGAAATCTCCATAATTCATCGATGGTAGAGTTTTCTTTCAGTATTTAATTAGAGAAATTTCCAGTTTTGTTTTTCATCCATGAATCGTTAATTAACTAATAATGAAAATGGGTTGAGTGTTGTAGCATAACAAAACTATTCCATTAATGATTTTCATTAGTGAATTCAATTTCGCCACATTGCTTCATCGTATTGTTGACAAGTTGTAGCTCAATGGAAGAAAAATAATAATAATAATAATATGTTTATTTTTTTTCATCTTTATGTCCAAAAAATTAACTTATCCACTAGATTCATGCTGGTAAATGTTAAGTCTTGCATAAGAAAATCCCGATGCTACGAGTTCAATGGTGCCCTCACATTTCTAATCTGAGCACCATTTCAAAAGATAAAAAAAACCTACTCCCACTATCAATTATATTAACATAATATAAGTTCAAAATTACATTCGAGGAACCCTGAGTCTCAGAATCACACACCGTCATAGCTTCTGGTCTTGAAATATTTCTATATAACTTTTAAAAAAAATTACACATAAATAACAGGACATTAAATTATTCCCACGTTAGGGATTAACATCCCTGAAAGCCAAAACAATGTCTATCCAAAAAAATGGGGGTTCTGAGCATGAATCTGAACCTCCCTGTCCATTGTGCTCTTCTGGATGTTCCCCATTCTACAAATGAACATGAAATAGAGTAATCTACCATCCATGAAGGACCCACTCCTATCGATCCTATATCTCTACTAGGAACTCTACAATTGTCTCCCCATCATCAACGTACATCTCTCCCTAGTCGATGACATGAGATGGATCATTCACGTACCTCCTCGGATGTGGCATGTGAAAAACATTGTGCACCTAGTGCATCATTGTGGGAATAGCTAAGTGGTATGCCACCTCGCCAACTCTGTTGAGAATCAGGAATGGTCTGATGAACCTCAACGATAAATTTCCATCCTGGAAAAAAAAATTCAATCCCCATTGGGGGGAGAACAAAAGGGAAACATTTTCTTCCTCCACAAACTCCAAGGGTCTATATCCTCTATTCATATACTATTTATGCCTTCTATGTGCAGTCTTCATCCACTCTTGGACCGTTGAAGGAACCCCATGAAGTCGCACAATCTCAGGGATGTAGAGGCATCCCAAGACCTCTACCGATCCATAATCCTAGATGGGTAGGAAGTTGTATGACATAGTGAGCCAGTCAATGATCACCCATATAGAATTGTGGCCCCTGGACATGTGTGGTAACCTTATCAGGAAGTCCATAGAGATACTTTCCCACTTCCATTCAGGAAACTCAAGTGGCTATTCCAACCCTGTTTGGACCTCATGCTCGTCTATCACTTGCTTACAAGTTGGGAATTGTGAAAAAAACTCTAAAACAATTTTCATTATCCCTAGACATGAGTAATGACATCAGAGGTCATGGTACATTGTTGAGACACCACGATGTACCCAAAATGAGATGTATGTAACTCTCTTGACACCCCCTCACATAACATCACTGGTACATCAGTTCTTCCTATTAAAAGGATTACATGCTCCCCACCTATCTATAATCTATCAATAGATTTTCCTGAGGCTAACTGATCATTACATGCCTTGAAATGAAAATCAAAAATTTGTTCCTCCATGACTCACTAAAATAGTGGAGGAGTGACAATCATCAACAGAAGGTAAGCTTCTCCATCACTATACAAAAAGGATATCTACATCATGGCTAGCTGCTTTGCAGCCTCACACAACAGCTATAAACCAGACATCCTATTTAGTGCATTTTCCACCATGTTTTCCATCCCATGGGTATATAATACCTCAAAGTCATAGTCCTAGAGTAACTCTAGCCATAAATTATTTCTCATGTTAAGGACCTTCTATGAGGAGATATACCTGTGAATTTTGTTGTCGGCATTGATAGTAAATCGTTCACCCATCTAGTAGTGTGTCAATATCATCAAGGAAAAGATCAATCCTGCTAACTCTAGGTCCTACATCGTGTATTTCTTCTCATTATACCTCAATTATCATGGCCCATAGAAAACCATAGCTCACTACTTCATCAGGACACAACCCGTTCCGGTACCAGATGCGTCGTAGATGAAAAACATCCAATGACCTTTTCTAGTAGTCTAAAGATGAAGGCACTCATCGGTCTCTACCACTACTCCTAGAAACTCTACAGGAAACTCTCTATCCATACGAAGGGTTTTCCCTTAATTGTTAAAGCTGAAAAGGGTTCTACTACTCAAGAAATGTCATGTACGGACCTCTGATAGTATCCTACCAAGCATAGGAAACTCTTCACTTTAGTCATGCACTTGGGTGGCTCCTAAGAAAGCACTACCAATATCTTTGTCTGACCCACTACAACTCCATCCTCTGAGATGACGTGACCTAGAATGTGGACATCCCAAATCTAGAATTATAACTTAATGAAATACCATAAAGCTAGTTCTATTAGAGTGTATCCAGAACTACCCATAGTTGTGTAGTATGATCCTCCTCCAACGTTCAGTACACCAAAATTTCAACCATGAATACCACCATGAAACAATTGAGGTAAGGAAGAAATATCCCATTTATGAATTCAATGAACACTGTGGGTAATTGGTCACACCAAATGGCATCACCAAGAACTCATAGTGTCCATAACGGCACCTGAAGGCTATCTTCGGCACACCCTCATCCTATAACCTAAACTGATGAAAGCCTGATATGAGGTCTATATTCGATACCTTCCTTGCTCCCATTAGCCGATTAAAAAGGTCATCAATCCTTATTAGTGGATACTTGTTATTCACCGTCATCTGGATTAGGTGCCTGAAGTCCATGTATAGCCTCAGGGTCTCGTCGTTCTTCTTAGAACACTACACTGGGGCTTCCAATGGTGAAATTCTAGGTCTCATGAAGCCTTTATCTTGTAAGTCCTCCAGCTGACCTTTTCTACCTCACGATCTCCAAACCTCTGACCTTGGATGTTGGGGACATCCTCCAGAAGGTCTAGCCTGTTTGAGCCTCTGCATCATCTGCCAACTTCCTGCTACAGATGAATCATCCACCTGTCATCCGGTGGTGGTTCTCACTATCAATGCATGCTCATCTAGGAAACTCTCCTATAGTAGATCCCACTCTAGTTCTCCATCCTTCGTTGGGATGCTGATCGAAATCATCGATGCCCATGTCTCCCAAAATACTCCCTTCTGAAATGTCTAAGACCTAATGAATGGATCTCGTACATTTTCCATGGACTATCAGGAGTGTTTGGTAAACCTAGATGTGTACTAGGTCATAGTTAGGATACCCTGTTGTAAGTGTAGTAGCTCTTAAAAATTCACTTAGCATAGTGTCACTGCTACAGACTCCACCCCAAAAAAAACCCATGTCCGACCAGGAAATGGTCGCCTCCACATGTGTCTGGAACATCATTCTCCACCATGTCCTTATCATTACCTGAAAAAGGATAGAATCTAGGACAACCATCTGGTCTGTACGTGTCTCTACTATGTGAAACACTAATGTAACTGCCTCTAGACAATGCTCAGTTGCTTCATGATCTGTATCGCCTCAAATTCTCATAGGTCTCAATCTCTAGAACTCATGAAATGGGCAGAGCCAGTGTATATTGTATGCTGGAGGGGTTAGTAGCAACTGCAGCTCTACATGTGGTGCTTCTACTGGTACACCACCTAATAGTGATATCTTTATAAGTGGTCCCTACACCGATGCCTTATCACTCGGTGGGTCATCATCATGATCCCTCACTAGAATTATGGAAAGCTCTCTTCATAGAGGAATATTCTAGGGAACAGATGTGACATGGTCAATAAGATATACCAACTAATATGAGTCGAAAGAGATCAAGAGAAAAACATTCCCAAAACACATGCAACCAGTTTTTTCATGTACTAGGTCAGAAAAATGAATTTAGGGTCCCAGTGTATGGATTCCTCTGCTAACACACCAATAATAGACTCCCCAGACTGAAAGTCGAACTGAAGACACTTAACACTATTTACCCCATCAAAAATATTGACCTTTAATTATTCTAGTAGAAAATATCTCCCTCTGATATTGTTTCACCAAGAACCATACCTCAGGGCCCATTCCATGACTAACCCATGCCCACCATCCTTAGGCCAAGGGCTAGTGACTTGAAATGAAAATGAATATCCGAAAAAGGGAAGGCATTGCCTTTAAACCTGTACACACATAGACATGGAATATTACACAAAGTATACAAAAAAGAAAAAATTAGTACAACCACCACAATTACCGCCACTAAGAGTAAATGGTTTAATCTAAAAGTAAAGGGGTTGTTATACTAGTCCAAGAACCCACAGAGTAAATAGTACAATGAGAGTAATCCCGGATGTCACTACCTATTGAGTAGTGGAAGAAAAGCCTAACGTTGTAGAATTATTCCATGTCTGCTCCAAACTCACTAAGCTCCACTGAGTCCTAGACCCCCATGTTCTGTGTCATAGCATCCGTCTTCCACACAAGACACAATATGTGTGGGAAATTCTATGAAGGGGTGAGTATAACAACACAGCGGGGACCCCAAGACCCCCGATGGTCTCTTAGAAATCCAAAAGTAAAAATACCTAAAAAATCCCAAAAATGAAATATCATAAATTCATAGAACAAATAAAAATACATCTCACACTTGGTATAACTTAATTACATAATTAAAGATGATTATTCTTAAATATATATCATATTATTATGTTGAGAGGTTCTACTACATTCCATGAAGGGTCACTCTAATGTTGATCCATGAAGGGTCACTCTATATCTCATCCATGATGGGTCACTCTATGACTAATCCACAATGGGTTTCACTAATGTTGAATCACGAAGGGAAAATCTCATGCTTATCCATGGAGGGTCACTCCCTTGCTGATACAAGAAGGTTCACTCCATTATTGATCCACAAAGGCAAGCCCCGTTTTGATCCATGAAGGGTCTCTCTTCATTCTTCATGTCACAGTTAGCCACTGGCTTCTTGCACATAGAAATATTTATTCTGGGAGGATCCGATCCTTAATCCATTGTCTGTACCTCAACTATTTGTATGTCCAACATAATGTAACCTTACAGACCGTCTCATTGTAAGGGTCCCAACACAATATATGGCACATCGAAGGGATTCCCGGTCAGTAAGATATGTTAATTTATATAATAAGTGACTAGATATATTCATGGCCAATCCTACCCAGCCATATGCCAACCTCTTTCATAACCGATGTAGAGTACCTCAGAAGAATCGTCTCTTCGCAAGGTCCTCATGCCACAGATGGCACGTCAATCAGACACTGGTCTGTTAGTTAAAAGTATTTTAGTTAAATGAGGGCTACTTGTGTTCGGGCCTAGTCTGACATTGACCCAACCCCACTTGGTCTGGCCCATCGTATTGGCCTGTGGGTCTGGTCTACTGTTCCACATGTTTGGTTCTCGGTTGTCCCAAATCACATGGTGGGAGTTGATGCACCCACAAAAACCTGACCCGCTAAGGTAGTCCAATGTCTTCATCCTGGACTCGTCTTAGCTGTGTTCAATTTATCACATGGAAGCTCTAGATAGTGTCGAATCCCCTTGTTATAGGTCCGCGTAATGGACCAGCTCAGTCTAGCAAGACAAAACTCTACCGCATAGATTTTTTCTAGATTGGCTGGACAAATAGCTGACCGGTACTCCCACATGCGATTGATGGATTGCGTTCCTCCAGCTCATTTGAGTGGCCCAGACGTGGGTCACATCCTCTACACGGCTATGGTCAGTGTCACACATCCATGCTATGGGGGCATGCTAACAAGCATGCCACCTCCCTCCACCCTTGACTTCCATCCCCGTTGTCGGCGTGGGCACACCAATGTTTTCTTTTACGGGCCACTTGAGTTTCTCTGGTGGTTCGTTTCTCAAACCTCTTATACCTATAGGCTTCATAGGGTGTCACCACTTCAGCAAAAACCCTAAAAATTAAATTTCCTCCAACAAGATCATTTGTTTATGAATAATTCACATGAATCATCCATTTCAGAGGAACCATAGCCTTATTCATGTCGGCCCATTCCCTTCATCATATAGATTAAACTTGGGGGAAAACAATAATAACAACACAATATATTAAATCCCCATTTTCAATATTCTATTATAACCCTCCATAAAGAATCATCAGATCATGGATCATCTTGTTTTTGGGATGGTCTATATTAATCATCAACATCAAGAACGAGGAAATAAGAATCAATAAAAAATTCATAAACTTATACCTACATTATTGGATCCGCTGCTGACAATGGATGAGGTTCACATCATCGTTGTCGATCCATGAATCGTTGGCATTTTTCAATGTTCATCGGTCATCGAGTCTGATCCATTCTCTAGATGTGTCGTCATTGCGTTTGAAATCTCCTTCATTCTTCAATGGCAGATATTTCATTTGGTGTTTAATCATAGAAAATTCCATGGTTGTTTTTCAACCCTGAAACCTTGTTGAACTAATAAAGAAAATGTGCTGAGTTTTCTTGCATCACCACACTATTCCATTAATGAGTTTCATTAATGAATTCAGTATCACATCATCACAACATCACATCATTAACAAATCTCTGATCAATGGAATGAAAATAAAAATAAAAATATTATGTTTTTTATTTTTCTTCTTTAAATCTGAAAATTTACCTTTTCTGGTCGACCTACACTATTCGATGTTAAGGCCCGCCTAGGCGAATCTCTATACTGTGAGTCCAACAGTTCCCTTAGATTTATGATCTGAGAACCAGGTCAAAAGATTGTAAAACCCACTCACACATTCAATTAAGTGATGTTAAAATAAGTTCAAAATTAATTTACGGGAACCCAGGGCCTCATAATCATGTTCCATCTTAGCACCTATTCTTGAACTAATCCCATATAATATAAATAAATTACAAGGAAATTACATGACATTACATTATTTTACATATTTACGAAGTGGAATTCATCTCTTTAATGTTCATGATCTTGGGATAAATGGTCATATTGAACCAAAAATTGAATACTGTTTTATTTGGAAAATGTAGAAATGAGTGGGTAAAATCATGTGTTATGTTTAGATGTGAATTTTGAATAACTATAGGGTATTACAAATTTTATACACTAAATATGAGTTCTAAAAAATGATATGGTATGATCATTGGTTACCTTTAAAATTTTAATGTAAAAATTAAGTGGGTAATCTTATTAAATAACCTATTTATAAAATTCGAATAATCAGACAGTATAATCATTAGACATTTGAATATTATTTTGCTTATATGAGATGGTATAATCATGAGATTTGGTTGGTAATATAATTTGATTAATGAGTGGGTATACTCATTATATGAAATTAATGTATATGGTTAAATAGAAGTGGGTCAAATCATATAGGTTATAACGTTAAATGATTTGAATTGAATATATGTATATATTCCATGGACAACTCTACATGTATCTTAAACATGGTAGTGGACTTCTTGGGTTGAGTATGAACCTTGGGATCAATTCTGGGGGATTCCTAGGGACATTCTACCCCTTGGAACTGGGATTCTTTGACTTTCGTAGGACTTTTCTGGTATGAAATTCTTCTAGGACTCCAACTAGTGCCTAATAAACATTCCACTGATATGCTTCTGGTACATGACAAGGATGTATTGGTCTTCAACATCTTTTATTGAGACCATCATGGTCTGACTTGTTGATATACTTCATGAGAGTGAGATATATGATACATTCATATATAAAGGATACCCATGGTAAATTGTGAAATGTATAATTATACATCCCATCCATGAATGATCTAACACTTCTAGTTGAATTGAATGGTTGTGATTGAAATGAAACATGATATATATAGCAAGGTCGTGGTGGTATAAATTTTTTGGTCGAACGACAAGGTCATGTTTTTTATATGTTGAATATTTTTATCTTCATTTTTATTGGAGATGATATCACATTTACAAGGATCCTTGAGGGTCTAATTTAGTATGACTAAATTAAAATTTTATATTCCATAATAATCCTTACATGCATGGATCCTTCTTTGTGTTTTTTATTGTAGCGAAGGATTTAGGAGCACAATACTGAGCTGAAGATGAGGATGATCTTGGAGATTGCCTTTGGGGTTTTATCTATTTTCATAACTTGAGTCTTGTATTTGTTCTGTATAAAAAATATATTTTTTATGTCTATTGTTTATGCTTAAGTATAATCATTATACGTGAATTATTTGTATAAAAAATCATTTGACACTTATATTTTGTTATAAAAAATCATTTTACACAGTTTTGTCTATATTTATTTTATGCTTCCATAACTCTATATTGTTTGTTGTCAAATAAAACTAATTAAATCTCTAATAAGAGGGTATAGTCTCCCAAATATTACCATCTAAGACCCTCACTACTTGTTAGAAACCTCTTTTATACGGGTAGACGTTCTTGAGGCCATGTGGCGACCGATCCTACTATCGAATTAGTGGAATGTAGGGTCAGGATATTAAAAATGGTATTACAAGTATTTTTATTTTTTTAATATTGTATTGGGATGGTAGATAAGAGACTAGGACTGATTCAGTGCTTTTTAAATAGGCATGTCTTCGACTGATCACCCCACCCACACTGAAATGACAAAGTTTCTAGGACTTGGAATTATTTTTTATATTGTTTAATTATAATGTTGACATGATTTCACCTTGGTTTACTAGTGTATTTACACTAATTATTGAATATTATATTTATCAAAATATCCATATTCCTAGTATGGAATGGGTGGAGAATTACATATATCATATTAGGCCCATATGAACTTTCAATTCATGCATTTTACATGCCATGTAGCTACATTAGTATAGTGTCTTGAAGATTAGATTGTGTCTTGAGTGTAATTACATGTATTTTATTTTCTTTAGCATTATTGATATATTACATGCATGACTTCTTTATTTTAGCATGTTGGTACTTTTCAATAAATATATTCGTTGTTTACTTTTTTGTTTATAGGTCATGATAATATGTTATAGAATGATTTTGTGCTTACTCACTATTATGGCATGATTTAGTTTGATTATATATGGGTTTTCATGGGATAAATTTAATGGATTAAATTATGGAAGGATCTATTTTTTAGTTTTATGGTTAATGGGAACCTTATAACTGGGAAATGGAAACCCATGTGTCTGAGACATTGGAAAATGTGGATAATTATAAAACGTTAAAATGGATTGGTTGTGATCAATGTGAGAAAATTTTTAATTTTGGAAGTGTATGGGTGATTCATGAATTAGTTAAAAAAACCCATTTTAAATTTAAATGAATGTTTTGTTTTTAAAAGGATTGATGTGGAAAATGTTTAATTTTGAACTCAAATGGATGGTTTTTTCTGATTTCTATGGTTAAAAACTACTACAATGTTGTTTTTTAAGAACCCAAATTGGTTTAATGGGACCAATATAGGTATCCTTAATTTTTAATGCAAAATTATATGAAAATGTTCCCCTTTGTGATGGGATATTAAAAAGTTTTTAATGTATCCAAAGGATGTTTGATATAACATGACTTTTTTCCTTGGTGAATTGTTCAAAACTATGTTCCTAGTTTTTTTTTTTGAAATGGTACTTGATATATTGAAATTTAATATTTTAAATGTTTAAATTTTTGAATTTTAATAAAAGATCTTAAAATGGAACTTGAAGTAATTTCCTCTATTTAAGCCCTTGTAGAAGGGTATATTGAATGTTTCCTGTGATATTCCATGGAGTGGAGGCATGAAAATTTATTTGTAGGTATAATTATTTTAGTAATGGAATAAATCAAGGGTCTCTTGGTCCTAGTGAGATTTATTTTGCATGACCTAGTGAATTTTTTGGGCTTATTCTTCATAAGGGGTTATCCCATATATGGTAGCATCATTAGATCTTGAAATACATCATTATTTTATGAGATTTTTGTCACATGGCAACATTCAAGTGTCATTGTCCATTGTAGGATTTTTTAAAGGACACCCTTAATTGGATGGTTGTTTATTTCATCTTAACTCATGATATCAGAATGTGCATCGAGAAGTACTCAGTTTAGCTGGTTAGAAGTGCCTTATTCATGGTCAACTGCTAAGGAGGTCATATGATAATCTCTTTACTTCAGCGATGGATGACTCATTACATCATCATCTGAGTTAATGGTTGTGGGAGATGATGTAATTTTGAGAAAGTTTCTTTGTGATCCAGATAATACAAGATTTGATAGGGAATATATCCTATTATAAATATGTAGGATGTGTAATTTTCTCTTGTCAATGTAGGGTAGTATGTGTTGGTATATGTGGTGCCGATCAAGTGTGAAATTATGTAATGAACCACTTGAGTTCAATCTAGTTATAGAGGCATGTTCAATTGAGTTCCTTATCAGTTATACTCCAAAGTAGAGTGGCATGGTTATTAAAGGAATTATGTTTCCCTATTGCCTAGGAGGACTATATGGGACTCGAGTGTTTTGACATCTGGTCAATTTAATTTCATATTTCATTCCACATGATTTGACATGGTGATCATGGTTATTAGAACATCACACCTGAATTAATGGTGAATCTGATCTAGTGAACTTTTGAGCAGCTACTCTATCTATCAATTCATTCGATGAATATAAAACTCCTATGTTGGGAAGATTCATGTTAGTTCTGTTAAATGTGTCCCTTTTTTTAAGAGTAATATAGTTAATCAACAACATTAAAATGGCTATTTCTTTTTTGAATTAACTTGATGCTTGAATGTTTTGTTTTGGGTCAGTTCTTTCTCGGTAGAATGACAATGACAAGGTTGGATATGTTCCAAAACCTTTAGAAACATTGTTGATTTTGTAAGGGTTTAGTGGTAATGTTTGAAAGATCATGAATTCCTCAAGGGGTATATGTATCATAGTTCAGTTGATGATGCATAGAATGGTGAATATGAGCTTCTTATAAATATTTGACATGTTGATGTTTAAATGTTCTTCTTAGTAACATTTGGTTTCCGCTTAGTAAACTATTCTAAAATAGAAGAGCATGTCTCTAATATTGACATCATTGATGATTCACTAAGAGAGCGTCTATCTTTCACCACACTAATGTTTTGAAATCCATTGGTCTTGATACGTTGTCATTATCTAAGTTGTACACAGGATGTATTGTTACTTGGAGGAGTGGTTGGTGTATAGTGATGCTTATGTTCCCATGTTGGAATCCCTTGGATAGACTCTTGGACACCTGTTATTTCCTTTGATGTGACTACTTTTTGTCTCTTATTATGGTTTCATTCAGTGTCTTGAAGTGGATGTCCTGAATCGATACAAAATTCTCAATTAAAATGTTGAGTATGGATGTAACGACCTAATGTTTTATCAATTGAATTTCCATTCATATAATTATTTTATATAATCATGTTAAATTAAAATAAAATGAACATCTCAGTGCTATGTGATCATTAAAAATAATTTTGACACATCTATGATTTACATTTCAAAAATTTGACATACACGGTTGCGATTAGTAAGATGTTTAGAGTCCGATAAGAAAAAAAATCTGTTAATAGAAAACTACCCTTATTAATAGTAACATACCCTTATGAATAGTAATACAAACCTTATAAATAGTAGATCACCCAAAACAATAGTAACCACATCTCTGATTGTATAAATAGAATTTGGCATCTTATATGTGATAATATGATCGCAGTAAATGTGATGGTATTTTTGTAAGTCGTATATAATTAATTAAAAATAATTAATTTATTGAAAATAAAATATATTATCCTAAAAAGTGTTTATAAATTAAATTTTTTTTTTCTTCTGGTTTAAAGATAATTTTACAAGTCCATATATTTTTTTTGAAAGCATTATAAAAGCAGTTATAGTTTTAAAATTTGTTTTTTTCATGAAAATTATGATTTTAATTAAAAATTTAATTACTCATAATTTGAAAATTATTTTTGAAAAATGAATTCTTTTTATTATAAATTTTGAAAAATATTTAGGTTGAATTTTTGGGATTTTTTTAAAATTTTAGAATTTTTTGATGAATAGTGAAATGCATTAATTTTCTATATCTATACATTATAAGCTAAATGTACTATTCCTAGCATCATGGATAATGTAAGAACCCATTGTTAGAACTCACATTCACATAGTAAATTTTTTTTCACAAAAATAATTACTATTTCTTGTCTTACAAAAATAATAATAAACTAATGATTAAAATATTAAGAAAACCCTCCTCCCCTCAACTATAAATACAACCCCTCCATTACTATTGTCCTCACTCCAATCAAGACTTGTGAAATTCATAAATTCATATAAATTATCTCCCCAATATTCCCCACCTATATCATCCTTTTTTCTCCGTAAATGGCCAAATTGTCTCCCTTTAATAGGCTCTCAAAGAAGATCAAATCAAGATGTAAATTCCTCTCTTCTTTTAATTCGTTTTCTTTCATGTTCTTTTCTTTTATTTTTTCATTCATCACATAAATTCAGCAAAATGGTATGATAACTCTAGTAACATAGATGTAATGTAATGTTTTTATGTTAATTTTATAATTCTTTATCATATATCCTTTCCCCTTATTTTATACAAAAGAATCAAATAAAATCTCTAAGATGTGTTAATTCATCACATTCAAGGACACCATTTTACCAATTTCTATTGCTATCTTCTATTATAGTCATGATACTAGTTTTATTGTTGAACCCCAAAACTAAATATGTATTCTATATTATGTGATGTTTTGGAATCCATTTTCACTCCTGATGTAAAATAATATTTCTAAACAAGTTAACTATAAACAAAATCAACAAGTTAATCCAAGCGTTTACCATTAATGTTTTATATAATGATTTAGATTCACTCCAAATAACCAAATGAATTTTATAATCATTTAATCTTATGGATAATCAATAATATTGTATAACTTCAATTATGGAAACCACCATTATCATACATATGGGTTTGAACATGAATGTAAGTGAACCGATCATTTAAACCAAGGATTCAAATGAACCCGAACAATGAAATTGAACCTAATAACCATTACGAACAATCATGAACGAAGATAAAAAGACTATAATAACTTAATAAAATTTAAAATAAGTTATGGATTTATTAATTTATGATCCTAATTGGATTATTTAGGTCATTAATATCATGTGGAGAACACCATCGGACTTAAGGTAAAGGATCCTCTCTATTTCACTTTTATTAATGAATGTCCTCTTTGTTACTCCATTTTATGTGTTTTACCTAATGATGGGTTATTATTTCACACCTACCCAATAAAACCCATATAATTTATATATGATGAGAAACCCCTTTCAATCTCATTAAGCCCTCATAAGTACACCTGATATCCTATCGATCATCCAAAATGGATACTACCAGAACCACCCTGGCTCCTCCAGGTTTCCTTATCATCCTTTTACCAAAATGAATTTATATTATCATTCTATTTTCATATTATAAATACTATTTAAATGCAAAAAATTCATTCATCAGGACCTTTTCATCCTCCTTTTTTATGGATATTCATGTTTTTAATTGATTTCATCCTAGATACTTCCTGATAAGCAATCTCTTTTTAAGGGAACATCCCAAATTTTTACCTGATTTCAAGTTCACTATATCCTATGTTTTAATCCACAAATGTCTTTATAAAATATGTAATTTATTTTGATGAACCTATTTATTAACTTCTTATTTTATATAAAATATTGTTCCATTTTATATTTTAAAGGCTCTATAGTATTTTCCTTAAAAACACACAAAAATATTTTAATGCAAAAAATTATTAAATACATTTATTACATGTTCTCACTTCTACATGAAATCAATCACCATGATACATGCCTATTTTCCCTTATTAATTCCCATGTATATGTTAGTTATTTTCTTTCATGGAAGCATTTATGATATGCACATTTGTTATTATTTATGACATGATTAAGGTACCTAATTCTTTTTATGGGTAAACCTATTTTTATGTAATATTGATTATGTATTATTCTTTATGTGGATGAAATATTTATGAATATCTATTTTGGGTTCTCCTAGATAGGGATTCAATTCATTGGTTAATGTTGAGTCTCATGAGATGTTATGTTTGACGGCCTTGGAGGTTAGCATTGTCTTGTGTTACAATGTTTGGTGGTCTTGGCAATTATCCTTGGCTCATTCTACCATGTTAAACTATCTTGGATTTTATCCTTGAATCCTGATAAAGTCATGTTTTATATGGCTGCAACATTATTTTAACTCCATGTTTATATGATTCCATGTTTATATGTTATGATTCCTTATGTTACAAGCCTTTTTATGTCATCATGTCATGCCTTCTACCCCATGTGGTAATGATTTGTTCTTATGTTTATTCCCTTACTGAGATATTTATATCATACCTATATTTATAAATTCCCTAGGGTAACCTATGTAGATGTGTGAACACAATGGAAGTCAAAATATCAAATTGAAGATTAAATAAATAAGTGTTTTTCGACTCCCATGTTTTCAGTTTTATGTACCTAGTCTTGAAAGACACTAGACTTCATGACCATTGGCTTGTAATCTGATGTATAATTATTCCTAAAATCATGTAATGTTATTTTTAATATTCTAGGGTCACTATATTTTATGGTCCCGTAGAAAGCTAGGATCTATTTATGAATATTAAATAAATAAGTGTTTTTTAGTTCCCTGTTATCTGTTTTATGTACCTAGTCCTCCCAGACAATAGACATTACGATCCTTTTTTGTTATCTAATTTATAATCATGTTTAAAATATTTTAATGGTATATTTAAAAGGATAGGGTATCTATAATAGGAAAATAGGGTCAGTTCCATAAACTCAAGTTCGATGAATCTGAGGTTACCCTGGCTTGTAGTCAAGATCAGAGGTGTGTTTAATGGGTAACAAATCTACTGGGTTGGATATAATTTAAACCTTCTCTTATGACAAGGTATCATAGTTTCAATAATCAGGTTTTGGTTTGATCTAGGAACATCACAAAATGTCAGGTATGAGATTGGGTGGATGAGAACATTGTGAATGAAAAATTCCATGGGAGAAGGCGCTATTGTTCAGTTGTGATTCACTAACCAACTATCTCAAGAGACATTGATAATGGTTATCCATAGGCGGAGTAAAATATTATTTAATATTTTTCAATTTATATAGTTGGTGATGAAACCATTTTAAAATAAATTTAGTAGTTTAAGGAGAGTGTGGTTTATGTGTTAGTGATTCCTTCTGAGGAAAGAAAGCACGATAAGTTTGTTGGTCGAACTGGATTAGGTCATTCAATTTCAGTTAGGTATCTAATACAACCTAAAAAATAGTAAGGTTCTTATAGTTAATTAAATCCCATGAGAAGAATTTTCATAACTCTTAAGATGTTCCCTTTTAGGAAATTATGATGGTGGAGGAGTCAATGTTTGTAATTGACCGTTAAATGTTAGGACACTTAGATGAATTCACCAATGAGAAGTTGTTTAAAGAAAGGTTGAAATGATATTTTCTTAAGTTAAGTGGGATCTGTTAAGTTCTGATTAAATGATTATATTTGAAATTGAGATTTGGATCAAGTTATAAAGGCTAAAAGACTTAGTCTTGTGAAATGTATTAAGGTGAATTTGGAATTTAGAAATGCAATGTGACAGTTCAGATGAGGATTCATAACCATTATTGTTGTGGTAATATTTTTTTGTTCCATAATTATTATCTTGGATGAGAAATTATGATGTGGGGAGAATTCTGAATCCCTTATTTTAGAATCGGTGATTTTTTAAGAGAATTTATATTTTTTGAAATTACAAGACGGTCTATTTTACAAATCAGTATTCAGAATGAAATTATGTGAGTTGGAACACCCCAATGTTATATTTTTGACTCTGGTGATTTCCTGATATGTTTTCCGGGTTTCCCAAGGAGTTTTGAGAGGACCAGACCTAGAAATATTTTTTAAAAGGGGGTTTTCATATGGTGTATAATTTGTTTGAAATTTTAGTTCCCATAGTTGGAACCCATGTGGCTTTATGAATGTGGACAAAGGTTGTCTCGTAGGATTTCAATGTTTTCCAAACCATGAACCTAGCCCACACGGTTAGTGGTAGTGGAAGTACCTCTACACTATTTACCACATGGTAAGATCATAGTATACATACTGTACGACCAGACCATGCGAGGTGCCATAGGTGCCCACTAAAGAGCGCATAGGCAGTGCATAACATAACAAATAAAGCTGTATAAACCGTGCACTAAGACCATATTTAAAAACTGAATTAAATTAAATTAAAAAAATACTATAAAAAAATACAATTACCTATTCTCTTCTATGTGGTGTGTGAATAGCCACTCAACCCCTATCCTAGGGCATGTGTGTGACCCACCTCTACAGATCCTCTCCGGTTCGACGAAATCCATGATATCTTCTCCCATTTTCTCTCAGACTACTCTAGGTAATACCCAATGATCCTTATCCTCTTTTTTAGGCCAATTGTTTGACTCCCCATCACTGTGAGTCATTTAATCCAAACCCAACATGTATGGTTATTTTTATTTTTGGATTTCATGAGGTTCTAGTGTACGCGATGGTTCTCCTGGGACCCTTCATGTGAGTTTGAACGTACGTTGCTGAGGGAAAGGTTAATTGGTTCGATTCGGTGTGCCACCATCATCAGATGTAAATTTTTTCATAAAATTCTTGGTTTCACCTATTTAATTTGGGGTGATTTGTGATTTTTTGTCCCTTATGGGTCAATTAGGTCATTAGGGGGCATCTCAATAACTTTAGCACACATACATGGGAACGTGTAAATATATATATCCTCCTTGTGCTTGTTCTATCATTGTAAGGGGAATGTGTATAAAAAATTAAGGGGTTTGTAAATATAAATAGGATTATATCTATGTTCATGTGTGTATAAACCTCCATTAAAGGCATTAAATTCCCTATGTAGTTTTTTTTGCGTGATTTTGAGGTAGGGTCCCTAATGATTCCTTTTTTTAAGAATTCATTAGTTACATTATTAATTCATCTTGATGAGTAGAATTTTAATTTTGGAATGAACAGCTTAATTATGAAAAATGATTTTTCTGAGAAAAAAAGAGATGTTTTTATAATAAAACCCCTCTAATAGATGAACACAATATTTAAATAAAATGTATTCATAAGTTGTTTAATTCATTTTTATCATTGTGATTTATAGTTTCCATTATGCTTTGATGACATGGTGTGATGTAAGGCATGTTTTGGACAAGTTATCTTATTTAATTAGAAAATGGTGTCTCAATTATAAATGTTCATGGAACCATTCCACACTTTAGGTTCCATCCCATCCATTTTAATTCAAGATTCCCTTTCTAAAACCAGACAAGGGGTTTGTTCATATGATTTCATAGTAATTGGAATCTTCTTCTATCTAAAGGTAATTGGTTTACATAGTTATGATATGTACTTCCTCCCATTCATGTATATCTGTTTTGATAAATGGTCATACTAAAGATGAAATTGCAGAATAGTTTACATGAAAAATGTTGAAAAGAGTGGGTAAATTCATGTGTTATGTTTAGATGTGAATTTTAAATAATTAAAGGGTTTTCTCAACTATGGATGTTAAATATGGGGTTTAATCCATGAGAGTGTATGCTCATTTGTTTTATTTAAAGATGTATTGTGAGGAATGAACCTGTAAAATCATTAAATTCCATATTTTTGAATTATGAATAATGAGTAGATATACTAATCATATATTTAAATATTATTTTTACATGAGTGGGTATTTCTGCGAGTTTTAGTTTGTTATGAAATGTGTTTAATGAAAAGTTCTACTAATTTTATTAATGGAATGTATATGGTTATATATGAGTGGGTAGACTCATATAGTATTGAATCTAAAATTATATGAAATGAATGATTGTATAAATTCCATGGAAGGCTCCCCATGGATCATGAATGCAGTAGTGGAATTATTTCAGGGGATAACTTTAGAATTTATTCCCAATGGATAGACTCATGTAGGAAATGTCCGGTATGAAATTATCCTAGGAATCCTATCACTGTCTAAATATGTATCAATCGATATGTTGCTAGGACTCAACAAGGATTCCTTGGTCTTTAGCACCATGGATTAGGCCGTTCATGGATGACTCTTTGACATACATCACGAATATGAGGTATATGATACATTCTTATATTTGTCTATGATATGTTAAATTGTGACACATGTAATTATAATACTCGATTGTGAATGTTCTGACTCTTCTGGTTGAATGTTATGGTCATCATTGAAATGGAATATAAGTACCCAACCTTAAACATTACATAATCTTTAATTAAATGAATAATTCACATTGAAGATATTTTCCAGTTTAGAGTTTTAGAGAATTTTTCCATAACTATTACATTATATCTACAAAATTCCAAACTAGACACTTCTACTCAGTTTCTATTTTTTTCAAAAAAATAAATACTCTTGAAAAGAAACATGTCTAGTTCCATTTTTTAGACATCATTCATTTTCCATGATCCCATCCTTGACCCTATTAATATTTAATTAATTTTGAAAACATTTCAAAAACATGGGAGGAGAATAAAAATATCAGTAAGGGTTATAAAATAGGGAAGAAAAATATTATCCCATCAATAAATACAAATCAACAAAACCAATACATTTCAATAATAACAAACCGTATGAAATCATAAGATTTATGAATAACACAGAGAAATCATAAATCATAAAGTTAACTTATGGAATTCATAAAATACATACATTATAGCTATCACAACTACATGGGGATTCACATTTGGAATACCCATTATAGTATATTCCCTAAATATCTTAGGAGAAACATTAACGTTTACCTCCATCACGTTACCCAATGCATTAGGGAGCTATCTCGGGCTCACCTGCCATTGGTTTATCAGGGAAACACCCATATACGTAATCAATTCCCAATAACCATAACATATTCATAACACATAACACAAGAATAAAAGAAAGATAACATTTCCACATTCCAATTATAATATATCATTTCATGATATTGACATAATGAATGCTTTTCCAAAACCATTTTAAAAACCATTTAAAACATTTATTAAATAGATTTTTGAATCAAAGTGTCACATGCCTCTTTGAATATTTTAAAGGATTTAAAATTTTAAACCATTAATGTCCATATAAATAAATACTAAAAACCATTTTGAAAACATGTCCATTGATGAGAAATATTTAGAAGAATAAATCGTTAAAACAATATTTTATTTAAAGACATCTTAACTAAATGAGAGATGCTTGAATACAAATAAATGATAAATAACATATAATAAAAAAGTTATAATATCATGTGAATAATGGTATTCATGATATAATATTCCAGAGTGTTGTATATACACCATATAAAAGTGAATTATCACATAACAACAATGAAATCTCAATTGAATGTAAATTGAGATGAAATCCCTTATAAAGACGGTATTCTTAGATTAAGAAGAAAACAATTAAAAAATTATGTGTGACAAATACAAATACACTCAATATGATTATATATTCCCTTAAAAAAAATCAGATGTCATTCACACATATTCATAGCATGACATAGTCAATAGGTATAATTTTAACCCAAAGAATTGAAATTGGGTTAAAAAGTTCTCTTACAGAAATTTGACTGCCTAACAACGTCACTTTAAAATTCAAGAAATGAATTATTGAGAGAGAAAAGGGTATATCATCACTTGGAAAAAAAATTATAGAAATAAGGATATATATGAACATATCCCAACATAATACGATGTAAATTAAAAGACATAATAAAAAGAAGTCTTTTAAAAATAGGAGGGTGAAAGGTTCCATTACAGATTTGTTAACATATGAAACATACACCTATGAACGAAAGAGAATTAAATGAAGATGGAAATACCCATAAATTTAATTATATTACACAATTAATACAATTTTGGGTAGTACATATACCACACAAAAGGAAATAGTGGAAAATATCACACGAATCTCACGGGAATAAAAAGTGAGTTTAAAATCCCTTACCACATTGTAATCAATCGAATCGTATGACCAAAAGTTAACAAACACCAAATGATTCACATAATAACATGAATATAAAGATAATAATGAATATATATATCAAATAGAAGTACAAAATACACCAAATGAAATAAATTAGTGGTGAACAATGGAAATCTCACAGAATTAAAAGTGAGATAAGAAACCTCTTACCTCGTGTCCGACTTGACTTTTAAGTTCTTCATTCATCATGAATAATAAATTTAAGTTAATTTATACATGATTAATAACCCTTTTTAAGGTTTATTATTCATTTCATATCACTTATTACCATGTTATAAACATTATGTAATCATTTATGTTAATAGTTGTCGTTTTGTCGATATTTGGAACTTGAGTCAAATATGAACATCTTATAATTACAAGTTTTTCATGTGGTCGAGATAACATTATATTAAGAATCATATAAATGATTTAGATTTCATATATATCTAATATATATCCAGTTAATATTTGTATTTATAACAGTACATAACATTTTTTGATAAGAAATTAAGTGCATCGTTAATGGAGACGGTAAGACGTACATATGCATTATTAATACTTTCATTTCTATTTATTATTTTAATTGAATGAACACATAATGATACAAAATTATATAATTCTAGTATAATATCATATATAATATCAAAAACTCCATCCTTTATACGTCTGAAGTATGGTATGAATGTGTCATATGACGTTGAGGGGGCAGTATTCCGCACTTCCTCAAATTAAATTATTGCATTTACTCATAAAGGAAACCATAAAGGTAAGATATAAATTAACAAAAAATAAGAATAAAGAAAACATAAAAATAATATATATCATATATAAATACATTTCTATCATAATTTCCACCATAAAAGGTATTAGGATATAATTGATTAATCATCATTTCCTGAGGCGTTAGTTGGTCATCCATAGAAACAATATGTTCTTTACCAATTTTATGGAGGTGTGTGTATGTGTAGTTTTAAACCTCTTCATAAAAATATACTAGTATATTTAGTATACTTATGTTGTTATAAAATAAAGTAACAAAAAGTGTTTATGGGATGGATAATTAGGATAAAAGAAAATAACATAAGAGAAAATGTTACCTTAAAATCAGGTAACTCCCCTTGTATTGAACCAAAAGAATTTATAGAAGTTCCTTCTACCTAAGTAAAGGCTTTTAGGTGTAAAATATGGATGTAGGGATATTAACGGGGATGATTTTGGGTGATCCAATGGGTTTTAAAAGTGCGAGGAATGGTCTATAATTGAGGTATTTTTCTAAGGGGTGAAGGGTCTATTTAGGAAAGTGTGAAAGTATTATTTTATTATATAATTATTTTCGGTTAATACTGGTCCAAAAATCATTAAAGTCTAACATAAGATGACTGAAGGTCAAAATAAAATCATAAAATTATAATTGGATAGGTTTTTTTTATTATTTTAATCTTTATAATATTATTTATTTAAATCATTTATTAATGATGTAACACTGCATCATTATTGCATCATAAATAATTTAATTTCTTTGATGACTAAAAATTATAAAAACAATACCATGATTTATAAAATCATTTTATCTTCCCAAATAATATTTATAGTTGAAAATAAAACTTATATTACCCCATGTACCAATTCATTTACTAAAAGATATTTGTTTATGTTATTTTTTTCCTTTATATTAAGTTAATTTAAATAACTTGTCATTATCACTCATAAGTGGATCCATGGGGTCCCAAAAATGACCTAAGGAATCTCATTGTTGTTTCTGACTCATTAAATAAGGTTATAACAAGTGTTAATGTAATTCTGTATTATTATAATATTCTTTTACCTTGAATTACCCTATATACCTTTAACCGTGGTAAATAAAAGTCAGAAGTCACTATTCAAAAAAATTATTTTAATCTAAATGAAACAAATTTTACATAATAATAACAACCATGTATTTTATATTTTCAAAATTCAATTCATAGAATCAGTAAAAATTCATTTAAAATAAAAAGTCAGTTTTTGAACTACCACTCAGTGTTTTCACTATTCATCAAAAATTGAATGTTTTCAGAAAAAATCCCAAAATTTTGCATAATATATATTTGATATTAAGAATTAAAAAATGAATTCTATTTTATCAAATTCAAAATGTAGAAGTGTCCTTAATTAATTTAAAATTAATTTCTGTTGTCGAAACAAAAAGCGTGTTTTTAAGTAATAAGAACTATCAAAAGATTGAAACTTGTTTATGCCTCATTTCAAAGTGAAATTTATTCCAACGACCATCCATGAATTTAATGGTAAATATAAAATCTAATTAAACATTAAAACCATTTAAAAATTCATTTTATCCATATAAATAAGTTATATTAAAATGCGGTTTTGAATTAAAATTCTATACTTTCACTATTCATTGAATAATGAATTTTATCAGAAAAATAAAAAAAATACCCAAAGTAAATTTTGATTCCCTTATTATAAATAAGAATTTTATTTTTTCAAATAGAACATATAAAAGTGACAAAAAATAGATATAAATAAGGTTCTCCATCAAAAGGCGGTAAATCGATATTTTAAAGAATATTATAGTATTTTTTCTTAAAATCACATTCTTTCTTATTTTAAGCATTTAAAAATTATTTGATAAATGTAAAAACATTTAAAAAACATGTAGAATAATTTTCATGTTAGTTATATTCATTACCACCATTACAATGGCTAAGCGTTAACTAGAATTTAAAAAAATATTATTACATTATTATTTTTCCGTACCACACATCATTTTGAGCAACATAAGATTTCAAAGAAAGATGTTATGGCTTATCAGGTATGCCATTGAACATATAGTCCCCTATAAATTAAAAGTAATATTTAAATCAAAAATATTTATAAAAATGAATATTTCATATTCTTTATTTACTTGGGATGTTACATCCTTCAACCCTTTGGGGAATTGTGTCCTTGCAATTTTAAAATTGGGCTCGAAAACTTCATTGAAAGTCCTACATTAAAATAATAGCCAATAGAAATATCACCTTAAAATAAAGTTAGAGAATTAAAATGGTCACCCAAGACAAAATATACAAGGATTCCAAGAAAACATGGATATGGAAGAGAAACTAACTCTCAGAGAATAATAGAGAGTACTAGGGAACTTGATCACATAATGTTAACCACCAAAATAGAAAAAATTTGTGTTTGGGTAAAATTATTATGATAAAATAGATCATATATCTTTTTTCTTCAAGATCATTTTCATATAGTTGAATAATTTTATAAATAACAATACAAAGACTGTAAAGAAACATACTTACTTGTCTTGTAGAGTGTCATCCTTTAATAAAATTCTCCCACAAACTCATCTTTTCTCAAAATGGTAAGTATTAAAGTAGACTTGGTCACACCTGATGTTCTAGAATCATCTTCTAGAGTATCACATAATCTACAAAAGAAGAACTATATATTTACCTTATCTTTAGACATCAACCAAAAACAAACTTTTTTAGTACCATATCTGATAATCCCCAAAAGGATAATAATTTTAATAAAAATACTACTCTTAATCTCCAAAATTCAACAAATATTACCCAAAGTTCATCAAAGACCATTCAATATACAATTTTACTTAATATACATCAAATTAATCCAATCTATGACTGAAACCCAAAATTCAAAAGTAAAGGATCACATAGTCTTCCATAAAAATATTAACATTTGTCTCTAAAAATATCAACTACTCTTAAAGTCTCATTTAAAAGTGTAAATAAACAATTCACATGTTTCTATGATAGGTTAATCATTTCTACAATTACCCCAAATCACCATATGTCCATAATAAATAAAATATTCCTCAAAAATAACATTTCCACCATTACTCCACAAATCTTATCTCATACCTCACATTTTCATCCCATTAAATAATAACCAGTAATTTCCTAAAAACAAAAGATCATATGAATCCCCATGATTATACATAATGTACACAGAAGAAAAGCTAACTATTTCTTGAATGAAATTTTCACATATCAAACTTCATGGTTACACTTAATAGAAAAATTCATAAAAAGTAATCCCATTATCAATAGATCCTTAATACTTTTAAGCATTTAATCATCCTAAAATGGACTATAACTCTTGAATACATTTTATGTAGACTTTTTACACATTCAACATTCTTCAGGATCCATTATCCATTCATTTTCAACATATTTGAGGACACTTCATTCCTACAAACAAAATTGTATATCATATCCTATGATTCAATAATGTCAAAAAATCAGCTAAGAAAGAATTCATAACTTTCATTGGTCATTGTCAGTTTCTTCATCTTCAATTAGAATGTGATTATGAATAGGTAAACTTATATTTTTATGATCTTGTGGATCCCATTATCGACCCATCTTCATAGGACATATATTTTTATAATGACCATGAGCACCAAATTTAAAACAATCAATTGATCCTTCGAAAAGAACTTTTTTCCCTTTCCTAGAGTCATCTGGATTAGTAATTTTTTCATGGTAGGTTATTGATTTATGACATTCATTACCACATCTATAGCATCTTCCCGCCCATTTGAAACATTTTACTAGGTGTTTCTTTTCACATCCTCGACACATAGCTTTTTGAACATACTAATCTTTATTATTATTACCTGAACTTCCATAGGGATTTGATTCTCGAATATATGATGCCTTATAAATATACTCATGCTTTGGGAGGTCAATAATGACTCCAGATTTTAAGATGATTATAACCACAAGATTTCTCATTGCAACTCCCATTTCATTCAGTTGATCATTCAGAAAACTGTCATAGTTTTCTTCACATCCATAGTTACTTTGGTTCCTGCTAGACCCATCCATTTACCCAAAACCAAAAATGTCAGAGTGGGTATATTAGTCAAATCAACATATAATATCTTATGAAGAGGGTAAATACTAACATATACTTATTCATTTTATCTTAAACTCATTCACTTTATCTAAAATAACTATAACTCTTTCTAAAATCCTTACCATTAAGGTAATGTCACGTATGCTTAAAGAACACCCTAGCCTCTAAAGTTATCTATACCGACCTCTGATACCAACTATAAGGACCCAGACATAAGAATTATATAATATTGAATTAAATGAATTATTCACATTGAGGATATTTTCAAGTTTAGAGTTCTGAATAATTATTATATAATTATTACATTACACCTCAAAATTTACAAATTAGACACTTCTTCACAATTTCAAATATTTTCACAAAATAAAAACTATAAAAAAGAAACATGTCTAGTTCCATGTTTTAGACAAAATTACTTTTATTTGATCCAATACTTGACCCTATTAATCATCATGTCATGTGGAATACATTTCTAAAATGTGGGATGAGCATTAAAAGCTCAGTAAGGGTTATTAAATAAATATGGAAAACATTATCCCATCAGTAAATACAAATCAATGAAACCAATTCGTTTCAATCATAACAAATCTTACGAAATTATAAGATTTATTAATAACACACAAAAATCATAAATCATAATGGTAACTCATTCCATTCATAACATAATTACATTGTAGATATAATAACTACCTAGGGAGTCACATTTATAATAAGAATAACAGTATCTTTCAAATATATCATAGGAGAAACATTAACATTTTCCTCTGTCATGTTACCAAATGCATTGGAGAGCTATATCAGGCTCAAACGACCTAGGTTTATCATAGAACCACTCCTATATGTAAAAATTTCCCAATAACCATCACATATTCATATCGCATAACAAAAGTATAAAATAAAGATAACATTTCAACACTCCATTCACAATATATCATTTCAAGATATTGATATAATCAAGGCTTTGTCAAAACAATTTTAAAAACCTTTTAAAACATTTAATAATGTGATTTTTGAATCAAAGTGTCCCATACCACATTGTATCTTTAAGGGAATTTAAATTTTAAAACATTAATTCATATATAAATAAATCCTTTTTTTGTAAAACATGGAAATTAATGAGAATGATTTAGAAAAATAAATAATTAAAACAATATTTTAGTTAAAGAGTTCCTAACTATATGAGAGAAGCTTGAATACAAATAATTGAGGAATAAAATTTAATCAAAACATTATCATATCATGAGAATAAAGGTATTCATGTTATAATATTTCAGAGGACAATATATACACCATATAAAAGTGAATTGGCACATAACAACAACGAAGTATCAGTGGAATGTAAATTGAGATGTAATCTTTTATAAAAATGGTATCCTTAGATTAAAGATAAATCAATTACATAATTATGTGTGAAAAATATAAGTATAGTCAATATTATTGGATATTAAGTGTAATAAAATCATAGGTCCTTCACACATATTCATAGAATGACATAATCAACAAGTTGAAGTTTAACCCAAAGAATGGAAATTGGGTTAAGAAGATCTCTTACAGAAATTTGACAACCTAACGACGTCACATTAAAATTCCAGAAATGAGTTGATGAGAGAGAAAATGGAATCTCATAACATTAATATAAAATTTTCAATAATAAGGATATATAAGAACATATCCTAAAATAATAAGATGTAAATCGAATGTCATTACAAAAAGATGTCTTTTAAAACGAGGAGGGTGAAAGGTTCCGTTACCGATTTGGTAACTTACGAAACAAACACCAATGAATGAAAAATCATAAAATGAAGATTTAAATACCCATAATATGTAGTATATTACACAATGAATACAATATTGGGTAGTAAATACACCACAGAATGGAAAATAGTGGAAAATATAGCATGACTCTCACGAGAATAAAAAGTGAGATGAAAATCCCTTACCACATTATAATCAATCGAGTCGTATACCAAAAGTTAATAACCACAAAATTATTTAGAGAATAACATGAATATAAATATAATCATGATAATATATATCATATTTTAGTACACAATACACCAAATTCAATAAACTAGTGGCGAACAGTGGAAGTCTCATGGAATTAAAAGTGAGATAAGAAACCCCTTACCTCGTGCCCGAAAAGACTTGTTTGTTCTTTATTATTCATAAATAATAAAAATATGTAAATTTGTACATTATTAAGAACAATTTTTAAATATTATTATTAATTTAATATCACTTATTACAATGTAATAATCATTATGTAATCATTTATGTTAATAATGGTCATTTTGTCGATATTCGGTACTTGAGTAAATAATGAATACCTTATAATTACAAGATGTCCATGTGGTTAAGAGTCCATTATATCGAGAATGATATTAATGATTTATATATAATATAGATATTATATATGAAGTATATAAATGTATTTATTATAGTACCAAACATTTGGAGATAATAAATGAAATGCAGGGGTCAGGGAGACGGCAAGTCGTACGAACGCATTAACACTAATTTCATTTCTATTTCATGTTTTAATTAAATGAAAACATAATGATACATAGTTATATTATAATTCCAGTATAATATCATATATAATTTAAGTAAATACATCTGTTATATGTCCCATGTACGGTATTAATGAGTCATATTACTATGAGGTGGTGGTAGTTCACACTTCCTCAAATGACTGACAATCATTTTTCTTTATTTTCAAAAAGCCGGTTTGAGGGTAAATGGTTCCCTGCAGCCCAGTTTGAGGAGAACCGGAAACCACATCCATATTCCAATGATTACAGCGCGATTACAGCGGGATAACAAAATCCAAATTCAAACATCAGGGCGGCCACGTGTCCCCCCTCGAGACGCGAGCCCAGCACGCCGCTTAGACACCACGAAACGCGTCACCACGTACTGACACCTTGGTTGAACCGTCGCCTCGAAACGCGCCTCCAAGTCACCGGCGAGACACGCCGGACCGACTATCGATTCACCACCGGCAATCCAGCCATCATCATTCACCAGCGACCGCCGACGTCTCCACCAGCCACCGTCATCGCCTACACTGGCGAGCTTCATCGCAGTCAAAGAAATCACCATCAGGGAAATCACCCGAATCACCGTGATAACAGAGAAGAGGCCTACATCCATCACCCCCATCTCGCAGAACAGAATAGATCGCAGAACCATCACGATAAAACAACAAAACACACAGAAAATCAAAATGAACAGGAAAACATGAGAATGTCCCTACCTCCATAGTAGCCTTAACGGCGGAACAGAACCAGCCGATTCATCTCCAAAACAGCAGCCCAAAGCCACCAAAAACCTAGATCCAGAACCAAAATCCATCGCCACCAACCAGGAAATCCGTGAAGAACGCACCCGACCACCGATTTCTTGCAGACGATACCGAACGGTTCCCTCACCCGGGGAATCTGGGACTCAGTCTCTGGACGAATGCACCACCATGAAAGGCTGAATCAAGCACACCGTGAGAGACGACCGAGCCAAGGGAACCCCCGCCATGTACAACAAGCAAAGGGGCGCCGACGGGGGGCCAAATCAGGGCTAAACCGGGAGGCGGCGATGGGAGAGAAACCCTCGCGAAGAATGGTCATGGTCGGTCATGACTCATCAAATAATGTTATGACAAATTTTAAGGTAATTTTTAATAATTATAATATTCTTTTTACCTTGTATTACCCTATTTCACTATAAATACTGTAAATAAATGTCCAAATTTACAATTAACAAAAAAATATTTTCAGATTATTGGACCAAATTTTACTTATTTATAACAACTATGTTTGTTGGATTTTCAAAATTCAATTCACAGAAGTAGTAAAAATTAATTTAATTGAGAAAGTCATTTTTTAACTACCGCAAAGGGTGTTTACTATTCATAAAAAATTTAAGGTTTTCTGAAAAATACCAAATAATCGGCCCAAGATATATTTGATATTACAAGTTAAAATAATTTTTCTATTTTACCAAATCAAAAACTTTGAAGTTTCCATAATTAATTTATAATTAATTCATGTTGTCAAAATAAAAAGTGTGCTTTTAATAAATAATATATATCAAAAGATTGACACTTTTATGCCAAATTTCGTAGTGAAATTTCTTCCAATGATATGTAATGGAAAATATAATATTATTAAAAATTATAACCATTTAAAAAGACATCATATACATAAAAATAAGTTAGATTGAAAGGAAATTTTGAATTAAAATACATCATTTTTCACAATTCATTAAAAAAATAATTTTATCAGAAAAATACCAAAATTTTACCCAAAGAAAATTTTTATGTCCAAATTATAAAGAAGAATATTTTTTGTGACATTTAACGTATAAAATTCACCAAAACTAGATTTACGGAGGTTATACCATCAAAAGGTAGTAAATCAACATTTTAAATAAAATTATAGTATTTATGCTAAAAATGAGATTCTTTTTTAATTTAATCCACTAAAATTTATTAGATAAATGTAAAAAAAATTAAAAACATGTATTATCATTTGGTAGTTAGTTCTATTCATTTCTTCGATTGCAATGGCTAGGCATTAATTACCATTTAAAATAATAATAATATTATATTATTTTTCAGTAAAACTGAAAGTTTTGTGCAATGTAACATTTTAAAAAATCATGTTGTTTCTTATCGGGTACACCATTAAACATAACATCCCCTATAATGTAAAATTAATATTTAATTCAAAAATATTAATAAAAATAAAAATTCCATATTCTTTATTTACTTGGGATGTTACATCCTTCCCCCCTTTTGGGGATTGCATCCTCGCAATTTTAAAATTGGGCTTGAAAACTTCATTGAATGTCTCACATTAAAAAAAGAGTCAATTAAACACTAAATTTAAAATAATTGGATAGAAGTTCAAAGGTCACCTATGACAACAGATATAAAGATTACATGAAAACACAGATATGGAAGAGAAATTAACTCTCATATATTAATAGAGATTGGTAGAGAACATGATCATGGAATTTTAACCACCAAAATACGAAAAATATGTGGTTGGGTAAATGTCTAACGGTAAAAGAGAGATTATTGTTTTTTCTCGTCAAGATCCTTTTCAAATAATTGAATAATTTTTGTAATGTCGCCAAATTTCCGTATAATTTTTTTATTTATATGGAATTATTTCGAGCCAGTGAAATCTGAGGGCGCGTTATTCCATGACACACCCACCTCTTTTACACTATTTATTTTATTAAATTTTGGGGCATCGAGTAGTCTGGCTTGTAGCCTAACATTAAATTTTCTAGTTCTAATTTAAAAATGTATGTATTTCTTTGGCATCATTCAGCGCACGGGAAGGGAACGGTCTAAGCCATGCAACATCGCCCGGGTCACCGCACGACCTCGCCCGGTTCACCGTACGACCCACTCAATGTTCAAAATAAAAAAAAAGAAAATTGAAAATTAGGATAAAGTAAAATAATTTAATGATTTAAAAATATTAACAAGGATAATATTATTATTATAGATAATAATAATATTATTATTAAGTTATTATTATAAATTTTATCAGTACCAAGTTTATTATTATTTGAATATTATTATTGTCATCTTATTATTAAAATTATTATTAATATTATCAATATTAATATTATTATTTATATGACTTGTAGAATAATAATATTATTATCTTTGATAATAATTTAATTTATATTATTATTTTTATTAATACCATCTTATTATGTTGATTATTATGTATTTTATTATTTCATTGATTAAGTTTGTTACAATCTTATGATGATGATGATGATTATTATTATTATTATTGATACAATTTATTATTATTATTATTAATATTATTAATTCCCATTTATTTTTTAGTTTTTATTTTTTCATTTTTTTCGAGGGTTTGCACTCCCCCCCACCTAGACCATCTTCCAGTTAGGCCCCACCCCCTTTGTTGTTATGCCACATCACCCCTCCCATTTAATGCATGTTGCTCCATGCCCCATGCTCCCCTCTTGTCATCTAAGGTGACCACCAGACTCCCTACCTCCTCGCTAGGCCATTGCCTACCCCGGATACATCCCTTCACACCACACCAAGGTCATGTCACCAGACCTTGTTCTGATGTGGCCCCTGCTAGTGCACCCACACCAGCTCACAACTTTCCCTTACTCCACTATCCTGTCGCTTCCCTACCACCTCATCCATCCCGAAAACCCAGTTCGTCGGTCCCCCTTGACCTCGCACTATGCCCTGGTTTCCCCTTATCCTTCTGCCACAACTCCTCAGCAGGTCCGCCGACAATCCCCCTTATTGGTTGTAGGCTAGTCCGATGCGACCCCTCCCTCACTAGTTGATGTCACTACTTCTCCCCCACCTGTATCTCTCCCTCCTCCCATGCGCACAAAACCCCCTCCAGTTAAGTTCTCTTTTTTCCACTTTGTGCTTCGTTCCTTCGAACGGGTATGAGCCTAGTTTAGGGTTTTTTATGACTCCCTGTTTTATTTGAATTCTGTTTTTAGGGTATAAATTGAGTTAGTTGTGAAGATAATTGGTTGTGATTGGAGTTTCGAACCCTTGTTAGGAATTCTCATCATCAAAGGTACGTGGTTCTATGTTTTAGCCATTTTTTGATGAATTATTTTTCTACTAAAATTAATTTAGCATATTATTTAATTAGTTTTTTATGCGAATAATGTTTTCAAATGAAGTTGATATGTGCATGTGATATAGGTGGGTTTTATGTGAAAATTTAATGTTGAAATATTTATTACTATATTATAAATTATACAAATTGTCCTGTGGTTTAGCATCAATTTTCATCGAGTCATAGAGGAACTTTTGACTTTATTTTCAAATTATTGATTCAGGCGTCATATTCCAAAAATTGTTTCATAAATTTTCTAATGAATTAGTTTGTTAATTTAATTAATTTATCACAGTTGTTAAGTAGATTATATGTTGAGAAAGTTATTTTTACTGAGTTTCTTTTTGTGTATTCATTTTGTTAGTCAAGTTTTTATGTGAGGTTAAAGTGTTTTGTTGTGAAAACCTACATTGAGCTATTTATCAGTGTTCTCAAGATTGTGCATTTATTGGTTTAAATGTGAAAGAGTTGCAGTGTGTGTTTTGGTTGTGAAATCTATGTGAGTTTTTTCATAAAAAGAGTTTTGAGTACGTTTTGGTGTTAACAAGTCATGTGGCACATTTTTCGAATTTTTCATTAAATTCTCTTGGTGGTTATTTAATTGTAAAACTGCATTCTTTAAAAATTTTAGTTGTTTAATTAATGGTGTAAGCGATGAAGATTATGTTTTAAAAAAATATTTTGGGTGTGAATAATATTTCAAAATTTTATTTGGGTGCGCATAATTTTTTAAAATGGTATTTGGGTGTGTGTAATATTTTTAAATGGTATTTGGGTGTGAAAATAATGTTTTAGTCTGTGTAAGTACACTTTTCGGCTTTTATAAATTAATCTGACATTTGAAATGGTCTTGAATTTTAAAAGTATAATTGATGTTGTAAATGGTATCTTGTCATGTGTTGTGTTTTGCTTGTATTGATTATGTTATGTACACCTATTATGATCTCAAAATTTGTTGAGCACAAAGAAAGAAGCAAGGGTATCTAGGAAGGTGAACTAAGACTAGTGGGCCAGTGTTCCGTAGGTTACCTGACCTGGTTTCACTGGAAGGACTGCCGATTGCAACACTGACTAAAAATATGGATGACTAATTGTCATGGTCTTCTAAGCCACATTTTCTGAGCATCATGGTCTTCTAATCCACGTTTTCTAAGGGTCGTGGCCTTCCAAGACACTTTTTTTGGGGAACATTGTTTCTAATCCACACTTCACCGAGACAGAAAGATCTAGGGACCCGGGCTAGCTAACAAACATGAGGCCTTTCCCATATTTGGTGCTCCATGGTTACTTTATGTTCATCAGGGAGACAATTTGGTTATTTTAAAAATAATATGTGTGTGTGTGTTTTAATTTAATATCTTTTACGTGATATAGTTTTCTTAAATACTATTTTCGTTATATGTGTAAAAGTATTTAATTCTTCACTTTAATTTAGGTTGTTGTCTTTAAATTCGTTTCCATTTAATGCACCTTTATTAAAAAAAATTCATTAAATACTGTTTAATCATTTTTTCCCTTTTATATACATTACTGGAAAAATTATTCTTAATTTAAATGGTTATGCATGTAATATTGTCCAGGTGGAATCCTACTGGGATCTTTGATCACACCCGACATACACCTTTGGGTGTATGTAGGCCTTTTTCTTTGTATGTCATAGGTTGAGGCATCTTCTTTGTGACGGTGGTTTGGGTTTCCGATGGTTATTTCAAATAGGTATGACGTTGGTGGTTTGAGGAGGTGGCTCTTCATTTTTCATGAAGGTGCAGATAGATGTGTTATTTTTTTTCCATTTTAGTCTTCCTAGAGTATTAGTTTTCCTTTGTTGTCATATCTCTCTCTGGTTGTTGATTCCAGTTGTAGATCATTAAATATGAAACGTGTTAAAGGTATCTATGGTTGTATAAAATCAGTTTCTATTTGTTTATCTAGTTTATTATCTTTCTTCTTTTATTTTGGGTAAATCACTCCCATGTAATGTTCTGATACTCAGGCACTTGTGCCAGCCGGTGGGGATTGGGAACACCCTTCGGGCCTTGCCATGAACTGAGTTGGGTGCCGAGTCGGATGGAGACCCAGATTGGTTCATGAAAAAATGGTATCATAGGTAGTTTTTCTCTCTCAGGGTTGTGTTATTTTGGGATAGAGTTAGTGTATACCAAAGTAAAGGTTGTCAGAGCTCAACGTTCTGTTTACGAGCAAGTTTCTTATCCATCACACCTTGAGGTGGGACTCGAGTTACTTGGGCATGTTGAGGTCTTTTGAGTCTTTGGTCCTTGTGATTAGACTTTTTTAGGGGAAATGAAAAGGGAGTAGGTTTAGTGGTCCTAGTGATCTCACAGGGTCTGTCAAGACATGTGGAGCAGAGGACGCTCTCCTAGAATACCCTCTGTGGCGGTGGCGCGACTAGTATATGGCCTCCAACCATATTTTCTAGTCACCCGCTGACACTAGTTTTCACTTTCATCATTCCTTGTTTCGTTCTTTTGGAATTGTGGAAATTTGGTTTTTAAGTAAAAATGATATGGTCTTGGAAAATGATTTGCAATGAAGCACTTTAGATTGGGAATAATGTATGAAGTTTGAAAGGTGTGGGTTGAATGTTTTTTTTAAAATGGAATGGTTTTGATTTTATCATTAGTGTTCTCATGGTAAACCACATTCCTGAGTTTTTATGGAAAGAGAAATGGTCAATAAAACGAGCGAATGAATTCCAAGGAGTCTATGATGTGGGTGCTGGTGGGGCATGAGAACATGCATGTGCGAGGCCCATCGGACACAATTTATGTATGTGCAGCCCATAATATTTTCTTATTTTCAAAATGTTTTTTTAAATGAAAAATTAGGGTTTTAGAAAACATTTATTGCATGGTGTTTCATTGTGTTTTTGAGATATTGGATGTGAGTTGTTTTGAGCTGAGGATCCTTTCTAAATGATTGTTTCATGAGTTTAAATTCTTATTTTTACACCGGCGTGCAAGAGTTTGGTTAGTGAATTCTTTTGAAAAGTGATTTTGGAATCCCTTGCATTGGATCCCCGTTCATGTTTAGTGTTCTGTTATGGAATGGATTGGTCATTACACAAGTTTCATTAGGTCTATGGATCACTTTATTGACTAGTGCACACCCCCATAAAGAATTAACATGCAATTGAAGTGAGGCCACGAGTAATTCATCATTGGCCGACCCTCTAGTTTATTAAAGAAAGGGCTCTTACTTTTTAGTGACAATGCTAAGTCTATGCCTTTTTCTGTAGTTAAGCAGATCCTCTCACTGCGAATTGATAGATGTGAGGGGAGTGGATAGATGTTTTGGCCTTTTTGAGTTGTGTGAGTTGTCAAGTACGAAGTTTGACATTGTTGTGTTTGAAGGTTCCCCATGAAATACTGAAAGGAATTCCAGTGGGGAATGGTGAAGGTGGATCTGAATTATATGTGTTGACTGATGTCTTGAAAGGTTTGTAGTGCTTCCATCAGTTGTAAAGGTCATGTTTGATGACTTCTGCATTGTGATATCTCTTGAAGAGAAATGGTGGATTTCGTGGGACCCTTCAAAAATCCTTGTTTTCATAGGAGTGTGTCCTCCTCTTAGGGATTGTTTTTCGTGCATCTGTCTTTCTTATGATTCATTGTGAAGGTGAAGAGGTGATGCTTGTGCATAATCTAAACCTCTGTTCTAGTTTTTTTTGAGAGAGTAGTTGTGTGTCATGGTGTGTTGTGTTTTCTGGTGTTGTCAAGGTTGTGTTTTTGTTGCATGTCACACCAAAGGGAGAATCTCCGCTTGGGAGTCTTACATGCCTGACTGCAAGGCAGGAGATAATTCAAACATCAAGGCTCCAGCCATAGGCCTCATAGTGAAGCTGGCACATGGTCAGAAACCCCTAGAGTGTTTGAGACCCTGAACTTATTTCTGTCATCAGTGTCAGAGGTGAAAGTAGTTAAAATCACTTCATGTAGTTGTTACGTTCTAAATGACTTTTTTGGGTGCATGGGATATCTCGTTGGCATGAGGAGGTGTGTTCATCTTGTCACCATAATGTCTTCGGAGTTGTGTCCCACAAGATGTAATCACTTTTAGTGCTCCTTATGGTGTTTTTTGGGTAAATTGGTCACAAAGTTTAATGGTGCTCAACCAGGGATGTGGAAATGTTGGTTGGTATTTGGTCATGCTTTTGAAACCCCAGTAGTCCGACCCCTCCCTCCCTGCCCCTTGTGGTGGGGTGTTTGGTCACCATCGGAATATTTTTCAATGTTCTGTATCCTCTGTTAGTTCTTATGGCAGGGAGACCCACATTGGGTCTCACATGAATATGTGTTTAATGAATAGATGTTGGACATTTTTTAATGGTGTGATGTCCGCTTGGACCTCCCTGTGTCGGTTTATCCAATCACGTCTCAAGTGTTAGTAAGTTCAAAATGGTGGGGATCCCCTTTGGGGTTTCCCCTACTGGTCTTATAGTTATGTTTCTAGAGATGACTTGGTGGTAGGTTATGAGAGTATTCCTTGGGCGTGGTTGGTCTTGTTTGCCTCTTCAAGTCAAACGATGTGGTTTTAATTCAACGATGCTTGAGGTATTTCGTCTTGCAAAGTTGGTTTCTGTGGGTTCAAGAGTTCCTTTGCTAAACTCATCAACTAGAGGTGGTTTGTCTCTATGGGGCGTATGACACAAATTAGAATGTATATTTACGAATTTCATGAAGTTGTCTTTTGACTCACATTCTCTTATCACGATGTGTTTTCCTCTTTTCATTTTCTTTTTGATGGGATACTTTTTGAAACCTAAGGGGGTATCTGTTGCAACTTCAGGGTTTAGCCATAGTTGTGGATTTCTGGGGATGAAACGCGCTATGGTGGGGAGAATTTTCACACCATCCTCTTTTACATGTTTTATTTTATTAAATTTTGGGGCATCAGGTAGTCCGACATGAATCCTGAAATTAAATTTTCATGTTCTTATTTAAAAATGTATGTTTTTTCCTTGGCAGCATTTAGCACGCAAGAATGGCATAATCGAAGCCGCGTGACTTTGCCTGGGTCACCGCGTGACCTTGCCTGGTTCACCGTACGACCCACTTGATGTTCAAAATAAACAAATAAAAGAAAATTGAACACAATGATAAAGTAAAATAATTTAATGATTTAAAAATATTAACAAGGATAATATTATTAGTATGAATAATGAAAATAATAATAATAAGTTATTATTATAAAGCTTATCTGTACCATGTTTATTATTACTTGATTATTATTATTGTCAAATTATTATTATAATTATTGTTAATATTATCAATATTCATATTATTATTTATATCACTGGAGAATATTTTTATTATTATCTTGGATAATAATTTAATTGATTGTATTATTTTTATTAATATCATCTTATAAGATTTTTTTTTGTAGTTTATTACATTTGTTACAATCTTATGATGATGATTATTATTATTATTATAATTTAGTAATATTATTATTATTAATACCCATTTATTTTTTATTTTATTTTTTTCAATTTTTTTCTTTTTTTTCATGGGTTTTCTCTCCTCCCACCTAGACCATCTTCCCATCGGCCCCCTTCCCCTTTGGTGTTACGCCGCATCACCACACTCCCCTTGGAAGCGTGTCATGCCAAGCCCCTTTCTCCCCTCTTATCATCTATGGTGACCGCTGGCTCCCTACCTCCTCACCGCGCCCCTGCCTGCTCTGGATATATCCCATCACGCTGCACCTAGGTCCAGACGCCGGACCTGGTTCCGATGCGGCCACTGCAGGCATACAAACACCAGCTCGCTACCATCCCTTCCTCTAATATAGTTCTGCTTTCCTACCACCTCTTCCAGCTCGCATACCCAGTTCGTCGGCCCCCATTTACCTCGAGTCGCGCCCCCGGTTCCCCTTAGCCTTTCGCCGCAAATCACAAGTCGGTTCGCCGGAAATCCTCCCAATTGGCTGTATCCTTGTCCAGTGAGACCCCTCCCTCACTAGCTGGCTTCTCTCCAGCTCCCCCATCGGCATGTCTCCCTCCTTCCGCATTCACAAAACCCCCTCCAATTAAGTTCTATTGTTTTTCCCCTTTGTGTTTTTTCCTTCAAATTGGTATGAGGCTAGGTAAGGGTTGTTTTTGACTCTATTTGGCTCGAATTCTATTTTTAGGATATAAATTGAGTTGTTTGTAATGCGAATTGGTTGCGATTGGAGTTTCGCACCCATGTTTGGATGTCACGACTTCAATGGTAGGTGGTTCCACTTTTTAACCATTATTTGATGAATTATTTTTCATCTTAAACTAATTTAGCATATTATTTAATTTGTCTGTTTGATGTGAGTAATTTTTTCAAATGAAGATGATATGTGTATGTGATATTTGAGTGTTTTAAGTGAAAAATTAATGTTTAACTATTTATTAGTATATTATAAATTATACAAATTGTGCTCCGGTTTAGCGTCAATTTGCGTCGAGTAATAAAGGAACTTTTCACTGCATTTTCAGCATTTTTGAGTCATGTGTCATATTCTAAAAATTGTTCCATAAATTTTCTGGTGAAATAGTTTGTTAATTTAATTAATGTAGCACAATTTTTAAGTAGTTTATATGTTGCGAAAGTGATTTTGACTGAGTTTTTTTGTAATTTGTTTTGTTAGTTTAGTGTTTATGTGATGTTAATCTGTTTTGTTGTGAAATCCTACATTGAGCTATTTATCAGTGTTCTCGAGATTGTGAATTTATTGGTTTGAATGTGAAGGAGCTGCAATGTGTGTTTTGGTTGTGGCATCAAAGTGTGTTTTGTCATAAAAGAGGATTCGAGTGCGTTTTGGTGTTAAGAAGTCGTGTGGCACATTTTTGGAATTGTTCAATAAATTCTCTTGGTGGTTGTTTAAGTGTAAAACTGTTCTTTTTTAATATTTTAAGTGGTTTAATTGATGGTGTATGTGATGTAGATTATGTTTTAAAAATATATTTTGTGTGCGAGAAATATTTCAAAATGGTATTTTGGTGCGCGTAATATTTCAAAATGGAATTTGGGTGTGCGTAGTAATTAGAAATTATATTTGGGTGTGTAAATGATGGTTCAATGTGTGTAAGTACTTTGTTTGGCTTTTATACATAAAACAAATATTTGAAATGATCTTGAATTTTAAAAGTAGAAATGATGTAGTAAATGATATATTGTAATTTGTGGTGTTTTACATTGATTCCTTAATTGATGTGCACCTATTATGATCTTGAAATTTGTTGATCACAAAGCGGTAAGCCAAGGTAGCTAGGAAGGTGAACTAAGACTAGTGGGATACTGTTCCGGAGGTGACATGACCCAGTTTCACTTGCAGGACTGACGATTGAAAAAAAAACTAAACATATGAATGACTGGGGGTCGTGGGCTTCTAAGTCACATTTTCTAGGGGTCGTGGCCTTCTAAAACACATTTTATGAGGGTCGTTGTTTATATTCCACGCTTCATAAAGACACAAAGATCTATGGACCCAAGCTAGCTAACAACCTTGAGGCCTCTCCCATATTTGGTGTTCCTTGGTTACTTTACGTTCATCGGTGCGACACTGGTTATTTTAAATTGTAAGAGTGCGTGTGTGTTTTAGTTTAATAAGTTTTATTTGAAATATTTTTCTTAAATGGTATTTTCTTTAAAAGTTTGCAAGGATTTAATTCTTTTCTTCAATTTGGGTTGTTGTCTTTAAATTCATTTTCATTTAAAGCACATGTCATTAAAATTTGTTGTCATGAAATACTTTTTATAAATTTATTTCCCTTCTATCTACTTTACTAGAAAATGTATTCGTTATTTAAATGGTTATGTATGGAATCTTCTCCAGGTGGAATCCTATCAGGATCTTAGAAAAACACCTACATACAACTTTGGGTGTATGTAGGCCTTTTTCTTTTTATGTCACAGGTTGAGGCATCGTTCTTAGTAACAGTGGTTCGGGTTGCCAATGGTTTTCCCATGTAGGTCTAACGATGGTGGTTGGCAGAGGCGACTCTTCATGTTGCATGAAGGTGCAAATAGATGTGCTAGTTTTCTTTCATAGTAGTATTCCTAGAGTTTTAGTTTTCTTTTGTTGTTGTCTCTCTCTCAGGTTGTTGGTTTGAGTTTTAGATCATTAAATATGAAACATGTTAAGGGTCTGTTTGGTTGTATAAATTCAGTTTTAATTTATATATCTTTTTTGTTATATTTTTGTCTTTTATTTTGGGTAAATCATTACCATGTAATGTTTGATACCCGAGCACTTGTTCCAGCCCGTGGGGATTGAGAACACCCTTCGGGCCATGTCGTGGTCCGGGTCGGATGGCGACCCGACCTGGTTCGTAACATTCCGATTCCCGGAGTGCCCGAAATGATCCGTCGAAGTTTTGTTAATCTTTAATTAGCACACGTAAGCAGTTTTCCTAAAAAAGTGGAAAAAATCTTCATTGGTTTCCCACATCAGAATTTTGAGGGCACTGCTACGTTCAAAATGGCAGTTTACCCTAGACGTGGCTTATGTTTAGTCATTATGTGCCTCCTGTGAGCAAACCCAAAAATGACATAATTTTAAATAAATTAATTAATAAAATTATTTTATTTTTCAAATTCTTATAACTCATGAATGGTAAATCGGATTAAAAATCCAAGACCACCACTATACTCATGAGGGTATACTATCTTTAGGCTAAAACTAACATTGGTCAGTGAGGGCCACCACTGAATGTTTGTTTTTGGCCGTAAATAAAATAATTAAGTGAAAAATATTTTATTGTAAAATTCGTATCATCTAAACGGTAACTCAGATTAAAAATCTAAGAGTACCATTGGGTTTTTTGGGGCATGTTTCACTTAGTAAGTGCTTAACCTCGAACGGTATGAGTCAAGTGTGACTGTTATAATTTTTATGAACATTTTTTCTGATACGTTCAGTAAACGCATGAACAACATTATATAACATTTGAACCGTTGCTCAGAATAAAAATCTGAGGGTATCATTGAACTCACATCACATATATTCACTTAAGGAGACTTTCACCTTGACAGTAGTAGGTCAAGGGTGAATGTTATTTTTTACAAATTTCATGGGAGAGATAAATGAATAAAAATAAAATACAGAACATATTTTATTTTATTTTTAAAACCTCCCAATTTGTATCTGCAGTGGTGGGGACAACCCGAGCTATGAATCCCCCCAAATTTAATTCTTAATGGTGGGGACCACCTGACCCCCTTGAACTCCCTCTTTAATGAATGAGGTGACTTATGTTTTCCTTTAAATTAATTATTCCAAACTCATCATAATTAATGGCCAGCATTAATTTAATAATTTGGCTATTATTTTTATTGGTTTTGGGAAAAATCATTGTAGTGGTTTGGCAAAGCCTTGGAGAATTTAGAGGAACTCTTCTTATCAAACGAAGAATTATTCTAAAATGAAGAACATGCTCTAATGAAGAATGATGATTGACCCCGATCTTGGATCGGAAGTGCCTTGCAGGAGCGACGAACACCGACACTCTTCAATGAATTTTCCTTCTTTCTTGCACCTCCTCCTATGGAACCATCAAGGTAGGGTTTGTTGTTTTGAATACCCCCTTACCCGTTCTTGATGTTCTTTGTGATTAAAGAATTATAAGCCACTTACTACTACTCTAATGCGAAGGGTGTGGGGTAAATGAACATGGCCCAACCGCTCCACAACCTTTGAGGTTTTTGATGTATTCCTCATAATAGAGGACGATAACGACTGGTACTGGCGATTGGAGTCGGTAGGATTCGGGCGCAGCAGGAAGCACCACAACCATCCACGAAGATGGCAGCGGTGAAACTACGCCGCCGGAGAAGGGTCGCGGCCCATCGGCCGCAGTGGAGAAAGGGCCGTAGTCGGAACTCCGGCTGGCCGTGCAAAGGGGACGATGGTACTCGTCTGCACCGCCCGGCGTGCAAGAGCCATGACCTTATGTTGTGGGACCACGCTACGCGGAGGAAGGTGTCAGCCATCAATCTAGCTATGGCGGGCTACCCCACCATGATTCCAGAGGTATGCTGTACCCCAGTCCGCCACGTCGGTGGGCCGGGCCAGACCCTGTGGGATGGGCTGAACCCTGCTGGATAGGGTGGTCCATCCAGGTCAGACATGACCCAGACCAACATCGACCCATTTTCTCTCTTTCAACCATATATTGATCTTCAGTTGTCCGTTTGACGAACCATCTACAGCGCCAGAATCCTTAGATCGAGAAGATCATTTTGGTATACCGCACATGAGTTGTGGATAATTTTGGGGTACAGACTGGTTGAATCAAACACGAATCTGACCATGCCCTCAGAAGTAAAAGGAAAATAACTTACAGACCAAGCATCTGATTGACCCACCATCTATTGAGTTGAGACTCCATTAATGTGGTGGTCCTTTGGGAAACTTCTTCATGGAACTTTGTGTCTGTTGGAGTGTCATCCTGTGGTTTAGGATCATATCCTCTCGGAATCAAGTGACCTTAGTGCGGAAACCCTTTAGCTAGCTATATCATTATAAAGGGATCCTATATTGGTGTATGCTTGGGATCCTTTCTAGGTCTGTGTTGGAGTGTCTCACTTGGATCCAATCTAGAAATCCTTGTGGGACTACTCTAGGATCCTACATGGGGTTGTTGTACCAGTATCCTATGTGGGTTTGATGATGTACTATGATCCTATGTGGGTTTTATGATTTAGGATCCCACATGGGTCTGATAATTTAGGATCATATGTAGGTCTCCCTCTTAACAGAGTAAGATTATTCATTAGTAACATCTAATCATATTAACTATTATACCTATGGTATACCTGATGTGAGTTGAGTCATTACCTTCGTGGTGAAACTTTGGTGGTATTATCTTTTATGGTATACCTGTGTTGTACTTTCCTTTGTGGTGATACCTTTGTGGTATTCATCTGTGTGGCGTACCTGTGTGGTGCTTTCCTTCCTTATGAAACCTTGGTGGTATTCATCTGTATGGAGTACTTGTTTGGTACTTTCCTTCGTGGTGATACTTTGCGGCAATCTTCTGTGTTGTGTAACTGGGTCGTTCTTTCCATCATGGTGAAACGTTGGTGTTATTCTTCTATGTGGCGTACCTGTGTTGTAATTTACATCATTGTGATACCTTTTTGGTATTCTTCTATGTGATGTACCTGTGTTGTACTTTCCTTCGTGGGGATAAATTTTTGTTATTCTTTTGTCTGGCATACATGTGTGATACTTACCTTTGTGGTGATACCTTTGTGGTATTATTTTGTGTGGTGTACCTGTGCAGTACTTTCCTTCGTGGTGATACCATGGTGGTATTCTTTTATCTGGCAAACTTGTGTGGTACTTTCTTTCATGGTGATACCTTTGTGGTATTCTTCTCTGTGGTGTTACCTTTTTAGTGTTATTTTTATGGTATTCTTTCTTTCTTGGAACAGTTAATCATTGACCTACTGATTTGGGCCTTATGTTTTCTCATGAATGAAATGGTTAATCTTGATTACTTTGGTATATGTATAAGCATATACCTAAGTAGGGTTGTATAATGTTTTCATGCTTTTTGGTTTATCCTTTGGGGGTTTTTGAGACCTTATAGGGTCTCGGGGTCCCTACTGAGTATTGTTATACTCACCCCTACATGGGATACGCCCACACATTGTTGTGTTTCGGGCAGACGATGGACAACGCTGATTTAGGATGACAAGACTAGAATAAGATGTTGCTTAGAGGTGGACATTATACGAGGCACACCATAGAGACAACTGTTCGAGAGCTATACCTACCAATCATGTCGGATCCTTGGTGGGAGTTCACAAGAGTTGTTCCAGTTTACTTTTACTTTTCAGTTTCCTTGTACTTTACAGTTGGTCATGTATTCTGGGCGCCTTATTAAATTCTATACACACCCTTTCACTATACTGTTTACTTGTGATCAAATCTTGCTGTGTATTGGATGTGTGTGTTTACAGTTTATAAAGTCAATACCTTTCAAGTTTTATGGAATACGCCTTTCGGTTCTAGTCGCCAGCCCTTGGCCTATGGAATGTGGGCTTGGGGTAGTCACGTCATGGGCCCCAAGGGAAGGGTCGTGAAAATTTTATTAATAACTAAACTATGATCGTTATTCAATATACATACTTGTCATGTATAGTGTCATCCTTTAATAAAATTCTACAAATACTCATATTTTCTCAAAATGGTATGTATTCAAGATGAATTGGTCACACTTGAAGTCTTAGAATAACCTTCTAGAGTATCACATAATCTATAAAGGAAGAACTATATATTTCCCTTGCCATTAAACATAAAAAAACAAAAATTTATTATTAAAAGATTAGATAATCCACAAAAGGATAATCATTTAAAAAAACTATACTCTTAATCTACAAAATTCAGAAAATAGTACCCAATGTTCAACAAAGACCATTCAATATAAAATGGTTTGTAAGATCCTTAAAATTAGTCAAACTAAGATTCAAACCCCAAATTCAAAAGGATTTTATCACATAGTCTTCCACAAAAATCATATAAATAGTCTCCAAAAACATGGACTACTCTAAAAGTATTGTACTGAAGAGTAATTAACCTAATAACATATTCTCTATGATAGGTTAATCATTTCCATAAATAACCCAAATAACCTTATGATCAAAATAAAAACTTATATTCCTCCACAATATTTTTTCTAACATTACTCCAAAAGATTTATCTCATGCCTCACATTTTCATCCCATAAAATAATAACCTATAATTGCCCCCAAAAAAGATCATATGAACCCCTAACCATATCAATTATGCCCACACCATAATAGATAACATTTTCTTGAATTAAATCTTCACATATCATACTTCATGGTTAGACATACTAGAAAACGACATACCAAGTAATCCCATCATCAATAGATCCTTAATACTTTTATGCATTTCATCATCATAAAATGTACCATAACTCTTGAATCCCTTATATGTATAATTTTACTCATTCAACATTATTCATGATTCATTATCCATTATTTTAAAACATATTCCATAATATATCATTCCTAAAAACAAAACCATTAATCAAATTCTAAGATTAGATATTGTCAAAACATTAGCTAAGAAATAATTCATACCTTTCATTGGTCATTTTCAGTTTCCTCATCATCAATTAGAATGGCATTAGGAATTGGTAAACATATATTTGTCTGATCTTGCAGATCCCATTCCCAAACCATCTTCGTAAGACATCTATTTGTATAATGACTATGAGAACCACATTTAAAACATTCAATTGATCCATCAGAAAGAAATTCCTTCCCCTTCCTAGAGTCATATGTATGATTTCCTTCTTCTATGGTAGGTTATTACTTTATGACCTTCATTCCCACATCTATTGAATCTTTCCATCCCTTTGAATCATTTTCCTAGGTGTTTCTTTCCTCATCCTTGACTCATAGGTTTTTGAACATACATACCCTTATAATTTTTACATGAACCTCCATATATATTTTTTTCTCACATATATGATGCCTTATTAAATCACCATGGTTCAGGTGGTCAATCAGGACTCCCAATAGCTAGTTGAGAATAACCAAAAGAGATCTCATTGCTGCTCCCATTTCATTCAGTTTCTCATTTAGAAAACCGTCATAATTTTTTTTTCACATACCCTATTACAATGGTGCCTTCTATACCCAACCATTAACTAAAACCAAAAAGGTCAGTGTGATTATATTAGTAAAATCATCATATAATATCTTATGAGGAGGGTAAATACTAAGATATACTTATTCATGTTATATTAAACTCATTCACGTTTTCTAAAATAACTACGACCCTTTCTAAAATCCTAACCATTATGGTAATATAACTTATACTTAAAGGAAACCCTCACCACTAATGTTATCTAAATCGACCAATGATACCTACTATAAGGACCCAAAAATAAGCATTACTTAATCTTGAATTAAATGAGTAATTCACATTGAAAATATTTTTAGGTTTAGAGTTTTATAGAATTTTATCTTAACTATTACATTACATATAAAAAATTACAAAGTAGACACTTCTACTAAGTTTCCAATTTTTCCACAAAATAAATACTCTTAAAAATAAACATGTGTATTTCTTTGTTTTAGAAAACATGACTTTTCGTTGATCCCATCCGTGATCCTATTCATATTTAAGTCCAGTGTAAAAAAAATAAAAAACATGGGATGAATATAAAAATCTCAGCAAGTGTTATAAAATAAGGAAGGAAAACATTATCCCATCGATAAATAAAAATAAATAAAACCAATACTTCTCATTCATAACATACCTTATGTCATCATAATATTTTTGAATAACACACAGAAATCAAAAATCATAAATGTAACTTATAGCATTTATAAAATACATACATTGTAGCTATAACACCTATATAGGTAGTCACATTTTGAATACCCATCACAGTATATTCCCTAAATCTCTTAAGATAATCATTAACGTTTACCTCTGTCACATTACATAATGCATTGGATTGAAATCTTGGGCTCACTCACCAAAGGTTTATCATGGAACCACCCGTATACATAATAAATTTCCAATAACCCTAATATATTAATAAAACACAACAAAATCATATAATAAAGATAACATTCCAACATTCCAATCACAATATATCATTTCAATTTATTGAAATAATAAATGATTTGTTAAAACCGTCTAAAACATTTAATAAAGCGATTTTTGAATCAACGTGTCCCAAACCACATTGAAGCATTTAAAGGAATTAACAATTTAAAACATTAATGTCCATATAAATAAATCCTAAAGACCATTTTTAAAACATGGATATTAATGAGAATGATTTAGATGAATAAATATTTAAAATTATATTTTTTGTTAAAGAGTTCATAACTTAATGAGAGACGCTTGAATACAAATAATTGAGGAATAAAATTTAATAAAAACACTATAATATCTTGAAAATAATGGTATACATGATATAATATTCTATATTATATTATACACACCATATAAAAGTGAACTGGCACATAAAAACATTGAAGTCTCAATGGAATGAAAATTGATACGAAAACTATTATAAAGATGGTATCCATGGATTAAGGATAAATGAATTACAATATTATGTGTGAAAAATATAAATACACTCAAGATTATTTGATATTCAATTTAAAAAAATCAGAGACAATTCAAATATATTCATATCACGACATAATAAACAAGTAGATGTTTAACCCAATGTATTGAAATTGGGTTAAGAAGTTCTCTTATAGAAATTTCACAACCTAACGAAATCACATTAAAATTCAGAAAATGAGCTGATGAGAGAAAACTGGGTATAACTTCACATGAAAATAAAATTTATAGAAATAATGATATAGGAGAACATATACCAACATAAGAAGATGTAAATTAAAAGACATAACAAAAAGAAGTCTTTTGTATAGAGGAGGGTGATTGGTTCCCTTACAGATTTGGTAACTTACGAAACATACACCTATGAAAGAAGGAACATAAATTAATTTATTAAATACCAATATATTTTATTATATTATAGAATTAATAAAATAATGGGCCGTACATACACCACAAAAAATTAAATTGTGGAAAATATAGCATGAATCTTACATGAATAAAATGTGAGATTAAAATCCCTTACCACATTGTAATCAATCGAGTGGAATGAACAAAAGTTAATAACTACCAAATGATTCACAAAATTACATGAATATAAAGAGAATCATGATAATATATATCAAATGGAATTATAAAATACACCACATACAATAAATTAGTGGCAAACAATGGAAATCTCATCGAATTATAAGTGAGATAAGAAACTCATTGCCTCGTGTCCGACTTGAATTGTTTGTTCTTTGTTCTTCCTGAATAATAAACATAATTAAATTAATACTTTATTAAGAACCATTTTAATGTTTATTATTCCTTTTATATCACTTATTAACATGTTATAGACATTATTTAATCATTTATGTTAATAATGATCATTTGGTCGATATTTGGTAAATGACAAAAAAATGAACACCATATAATTACCAGTTGTCCATGTCGTAAAAATTCAATTATCAATAGAATTATATTGATTATTTAGATATCATATATATCATATATATCCAGTATATATATGTATTTATAACAGTATATAATCGTTGGAGATAAGAAATGAAATGCACCATTCATGGAGATGGTAAGCCGTATGTACGGATGGATGCAACTTTCATTTCTATTATGTATTTTAATTTAATAAAAATGTAATGATACATAGTTATATTATAATTATAGTATAATATAATATATAATTTCAATAACTCCATCCTTTATACACCCCATGTATGGTATGAACGAGTCATATCCCTTTGAGGGGGTGGTAGTCCGCATTTCATCAAATGAAATAATCGTGTTTACACATAATGGAAACCATAAAGGTATGATATAAATTAAAAATACCAAAGAATAATGAAAAACTAAACATAATAAATATCCTATATAAATAAATGTTCATCATAATGTCCATCATAATATGCAGTAGAAGTTAATTGAACAATCATCCTTTCGTTAGGTGTTTGTTTTCCATCCACAAAAACTCTATGTTTTTTACCCATTAGATGATGGTGTGTATATGTGAAGATTGAATAATCCTCATAAGAACATCCTATTATATTATGGCTATATGTTTTTTTTATAAATTTAAGGAATAAAAATAGTTTAGTTGTTAGAGAATTAAAATAAAAGAAAATAACTTAAGAGAAACTGTTACCTTAAAATCAGGTAACTCCCTTTGGTTTGAACCAAAAGTATTTCTTGAAGTGCCTTCTGCCTAAGGTAAGGCTTCTAGGTGTAAGATATTGATTTAGGGAGCTTAATTGGGAAGCGTTTGGAAGAGACAAGGGGCTTTAGAAGTTTGAGTAATGGGTTATAAGTGAGGGCTTTTTATAAGGGGGGGGGGGAAGGGGCTCTTTTGTATTGTGTGAAGGTATTATTTTGTTATATAATGATTTTCGTTTTATAAATGTTCAAAACTAATTATGGAAAAAGATAATAAGACTAATGGTCAAAATAAAATCACCCAATAATAATTGGACCGGTTTTGGATATTATGTTAATCTTTTTAATCTTATTCTTTTAAATCATTCATTAATCAGGTAAACACTGCATCATTATTGTGTTATAAATAATTAAATTCAATTGCTTTCTAAAAATTATAAAAAAATACCAAGATTAAGTAAATATTTGTATAATACAAAATGATATTTATTTTCCAAAAGATAACTTATATAACCCCATATAAAAATTTATTTACTAAAAGATATTTGTTTATGTCATTTTTGTCTTTACATTATGATAATTAAAATAAGGTGTCATTATCACTTTTAAGTGGCTACATGGGGTCTAAAAATCAACCTAAGGATTCCCATGGTCGACCATGGCTCATCTGATAAGTTTAGGACATGTGTTAAGGTAATTTTTGCATTATTGTAATGTTCTTTTTACATTGAATAACCCTATTTACCTTTAATAAGGGTAAATTAAAGTTAAAAGTTACTATTCAAAAAAATTATTTTCATATTATTCAACAAATTTTTACTTACTAATAACAACCATGTATTTCATATTTTTGAAATTAAATTCATAGTAGTGGTATAAATTTATTTAAATGAAAAAGTTGGGTTTTTAACTACAACTCATTGTTTTCACTATTCATCAAAAATTAAAGGTTTTCAGAAAAATACAAAAAATTATACCTAAGATATATTTGATAATAAAAATTCAAAAATTATGTCCATTTTACCACATAAAAACATATATGTATCCTTAATGTTTTTTTTTAAATTAATTCTCATTGTCAAAAAACATGTTTTTATGAAATAATAACTATCAAAAGATTAACACTAGTTTATGCCCAATTTCAATGTGAAATTTCTTCCAATGATTAGCATTGGATTAAATGCTAAAATTATAATTTAATTACACTTTAAAACAATTTAAAAAAAATATTCTATCCATATAAATATTTTATATTAAAAGGATGTTTTTAATTAAAATACATTATATTTTACCTTTCATTAAAAAATGAATTTTATTATAAAAAATACATAAAATTTAACCAAAGTAAATTTTGATGTCCAAATTATAAAGAAGAATTTTATTTTTTCAAATAGAAACTATAATATTGACCAATAAAATATTTTATTTGGGTTCTCCATTAAAAGGATGTAAATCGTCCTTTTAAAGAATATTAAAGTATTTATGCTTAAAATAAGATGCTTTCTTTTTTTAAGCCTCTAAGATCTATTAGATAAATGTAAAAACATTTAACAAACATGTATAATCATTTTTTAGTTATTTATGTTCTTTTCCCGCCATTAAAATGGTTAGTAATTACCTACCATTTAAAATATTAATATTATTATATTATTTTTCAGTACAACTCAACATTGTGTGTAACGTAATATTTCAATGAAACTCATTGTTGCGTATCAGGTATGCCATTGAACATAGCATCTCCTTTAAAGTAAAATTAATATTTAATTAAAAAATACTAGAAAATATGAAAATTTCATATTCTTTATTTACCTGGAATGTTATGTGGAATTCGGGGTATACGGTTGGGTCGTGGTGGTACAATTTTTTTAGATGAATGATAAGATTATGCTGTTTATTTGTGATATATTTTTCACTGCAATGTTATAGGAGGAGGAAAACCTTTTTTTGGGTGGCTTTAATGTCTAATTTAGCATCAATGGTTTAAAAGTTTACATTCCAGGGGAATCCATAATTTCATTTACTACTTACCAATTTACTTTTACTATTATAAAATTATATTACACGGTATGATTGGGGTTAGACACCATGGGTGCTGAAATACTAAGATGTTATCTCACACCATTCTTGGGTACCATTAGTTACCAAGTAGACCATATTGTATACAAGTCAATAGACTATTTCTTGTGCTCTTCTCTTGTATATAAAAAGTTAGGAGAAAATTAATGAGCTGGTTCTATAGATACTCATGGGTTATCCTTTAGGTTTTTTAGATATATTTTTTTACTTGAGTTTTTTATTTTTACTATATTAAAATTAATGTTCAAATTTTATTGTTTAAGATTAATTATCATAATAATACATGAATGGCAATTTTATACTAGAATTTGCCACTTATATTTAGTTATATAAAAATAAATTTTCCAATATTTTGTATTTCCTTATTTTCCACTTTTTCTATTGTCTATTGTTTATTAACTGATAATACCATTGTGCATCTCTATGAAGTGGTAACAGTTTCCCATTTATCATATTGAGTGTTATCCACTACTAGTTTTCACCCTCTAACATATGGAGAGACATGCTTGATGCCATGTGGAAACCAGTCGTGATGTTGTGTTAGTGCTAATATGGGTCAGGATGTTACACAAAAAATTTAAACTAATGTATATAATAGTAAAAAACACCCCTTTATACCTATATAAATACCACCATTTTTCTTAAAAATATATAAGCAATGATTCTTAACAAATTTCAATAAATTACTATACTACCTACTCCCACACATCCATGATCTTCTGATCTCACCGAAGTCATATTCTAGTTTCTATAAGTGTCCCTTCAAGGAGGTATCATACAAGAGATAACATTCTCATACTACCTCTTTTAATTTCCTTTCGTCTTCTACCTTCTACTTCCATCATTCATAGATCATAGTATAATAATTTCAGTATCAGGTATATACTATAATCTAATATTTTTATTGAAATATTATATATATATATATATTCTTTTCATATATCCTATTATTAAAATAAAAATTAAACCACTATCCATATTATGTTGGTTAACTTCCACTGTGGAAATTGTGTTTTTATTTTCCACTAATTCATTTAGAGAAAGTTTAAATTAATTTATAATTGTTTATAATGAAAAATTAAGGTATATTATTTGCATTAACAATTTTTTAAAGGGAATAATGGCCATAAAATTAAATAATATTAAAATAGTTTTCAATGGTCAAAAAAATTGTCAAAATAAACAAACCATTTACAATTAACATTTTATTAAATGAATCATCCACAAGTATGAAAAAAGAAATGATATTAGGGAGAATTTGAACTTCTTTAGGTGAATTAATACCATTTCATTTCAATTCTAGTGTTTTATTTCCATTCTATGAGAACTTCAAAAATTATACACAAGTAAATCAATTGTTAAAAGAACACTCTTGTAACAATGAAATTTGTCTTTATAACTTATCTAATTGTACAAAAATGAACTGAGTAAAATTAAAATAAATAAAATATATGTGGAATATAATATTAATGAGTGAATTAATGAGTGAATTAATCTATTTTTATTATTTATTAAATTAAGAGAATGTGCTGAATGCATTCAGATATAAGGTAATGGGACTTTCTATACCTCCATATTTTCATTAGGTAACATTATAAATCTATTTTCATCAATTTATCTCTTAATTATTCTTATATATATCTCACATATTATGTAAATATTTTTATAAAATATATATCAATCTAAATTAATCTTTTTTGATGGGAAATTCTTGTTTTAAAAAGATTCCCTTCTTATTTCCTCTTGAAAATCATACCCGATTAATGTGAACTTCTCTCTTTCTTAACCATTCTCAATTAAAAAACATAAAATTCATTAATCCATAAAAATTATTTTAAAATAACCCATTTTCTCATGAAAACAAAATTTAGTTCATTTCTTGTTTTTATAGTAGTAATTATCACATTACCCTCTTTAAATACCCTTCATTATTTTCCCTAAAACATTTCTTAAGTGGAACATTCCTAAAGACACATTGCCATAATTTTTCATGTTTTAACATTATTTTTATTTCATTATTCCATATATTTTATTATTAGTTCATTATAAATGTCCAAGAATAATTTAAATCTTTTCTTTTTCATCGATACCATTTTGATACACCATTTGTGGTTTCCTTGTGATATGATTATGAAACCAATTTATTTCCATGTCTAGTAATCCTTATTGTTACTCAATATGTGTGATTTCATTATGTGGAATAGACATGTCTGTACATTTTATTATCAGTGTAACCGAATAGCACTATGATTCATAAAATAATGTTTTAGTCACCTAATATCTTATATATGGAATTTAAGAGTAATCCTGATTCATTATGGGATTCTATCACCTATATGATATCATCATGGATGTTATCCCTTACCCGAATTTTTTCTCCTATATGTTTCTTCATGAGCCATTCCCCTTTTAACTTTGAATTAATCCCTTATAACTCATATTCTATTCTTCTTTTCTATGTTTATTCAGTTACTATGAATTTATCTCATCCCTTTTAACCATGTTTTCCTCCAGTTATTTTATATAGTTTCCTGTGATTAAAGGGAGTTAAGAGATCATTATTAAAATAAGAAAACTATTTTTATTCTTGTTTCCTGATATCTAATTATGTACGCAGTATTCAACATACCCTAGGATTTTTTATCATTGTTTCATACTTTATGTATAATAATACATAAATCATGTAATAATAATTTTAGAAAGGGTTCAATTTCTATACATATTCTTTAGAGAAATCACAAAATAAAGAGGAAATATAAAAGATTTAATAATATTTGAGGAAGGATTAACAAAATTTAATAAATATATGAGTTTTATAAAAATTTCAATGATGAAATAATTTATGTTTATGATAATTTAATACCTGATATAATCATATAATAGAAAAAGTTTTCATCCCAAGACTATTATCCAATGAACATTAGATTATATTATCATTTTAATCCATGTAGTGCATGATTATATTTAAAATTAAAAATTAAAAATTAATTTTTTTTAATTATTACTAGTGGATACTATTATTTATTTTATATGCCGAAATTTAGCTTAGGGTTATTTTTTTGGATTTTATAGAAAGAGTTTATGTTTATGTGAATAGTGAAAAATTACATTTTTAACAAAAATATCATTTACTTTATTATATCTTGTATTTAGTGTCAATGTTAAATAACATAACTTTTATTAAATATAATACAACTAATTTCATTGGATTCAAAATTATATTTAGTTTTTGTAAACTATTAGTTTGATTTATAAAAAATGTTTAAAAATTATTTTTCCATTGTGTTTTCACACATATATTTAGATTAAAATATTTTCACTTATACAAATAGAAATAAAAATTGGATATCATATTTTTAATCATGAAATTATATTTTAATAATTATTTTAATTTCATTATTTTCATTATGAGTAATAACATTGGTAAAAATCTTGTCACCGTACTAAAGGTGTCAATAAGGCTAATTGTTGTTAAAAACTTTTGGTAACATAATAAAATATCATATTAATTCTTATTGAATGAGGTTAATTCAATCCATATCACACTATCATATAATATTAATTTTTGGAGTTCCACATATACATGAATTATATGATGATAATGTTTAATGGTTAAAAATATTTACAATTGTACTAATCACCTCACTTATAAAAGGTGAGCTCGCCTCCTCTCTTCTCTAAACCACATTTGACACTTATCTAGACAAAGATATAATTTTATAACATTACACAATTCCTCTGAATACCTTATAGATCCTGATCTCACAAAAACCCAAACCCTAGAAGGATTAAGGTGTATGGAGATTTGATGTTTTCGATGAATATGTATAACCCTTAACTAAGTGTTTTTAAGTTAATTTATTCTTAAAAAACATTAAAATATTCAATAAAGATTCTCATATGGTAGAAATACTATTTTATATATATTTAAATGTTATTATATTTATATAAACCCCCTTTTTCCTCTAATTTTCTCCCTTTGGAAAACAAAAACATCAGTTGTGTGTATAGAAAGCATACCCTCTCCCCATATTGAGATAATTCATATTCATCACCATATTACATAGATGATTAGAAAGATGTAACTAGAAATTATATATGTTATTTATGAAATAATATTTATTTTTTAAAACAATATATCATCAACCTTCTTTCTATCCCATTTTTTGGATAATGATAACAGTGTTCACGCATACGTGTGGACAACAGCCTTTAAAAAGTGATGTGATTTTTTTCCATCTACCACAATTAATTGATGTTTCTAAAATGGTATATAATCAAAGATTATTATATTCATAAAATTATTAACATTTATGATATTATGAACTCATTTTAAAGAAACATTAACCATGTTCAATATTCAATTGTAATTTTCGGGAAATTGACTAAACAACCATAAGTGGTCATTATAAACCATTACAATTCAATGAATTAATTATGAACGACTATAGAAGGACCATAAAAAGTATAAATGAAAAATGTTCTTAATAAATTATTTAATAATTTTTTTATTTATAAGAATATAACACATACGACTAAGGGAATGGTCGAGGTAAGGGTTTATTCTACAATAAGTATTTATTTTGGATTGTATATCATTAAATTTTCATTAAATAAATAATTTTAAATATGTATTTTATGCTCAAGATATATTATTATTCTATGTTTATCTATGTAGTATACATGTTTTCAATTAATTTCTATATCATTCATATTTAAAATAACTATTTTTATGAATGAATAACCTTTTTCTTGGTAGGGAATGTTTCTTCACCAGTTCCATGTTCTCTAAAAACATTTAATTTATGTTTTTACTATTCTCCATTGATGTTTTAAATTAATTATAAAATATATTTTACCATTTTTATAATGAATCAAAATGAAGCTTCTAACTATTTTCAAAACAAGGTAATTGTTAAATAATAACAAATGTGTGAAGGGAGTATTTATATCAAATTTTAAAAAATGAAATTTTTTTCTCATAATCATTAATATTATCCTCATTAAAGATTACTTTCTTTTTTTAATTTTCATCTTATCGGTTATTAAATTTCCCAATATTCACTATAATTTTCATTATTTATTCTTCAATATAAAATTATAGTTTTATCATGTTTTTAATGAAATGTTAACTATTATTTTAATGGTATTTTAACCTATCTCAACATCCTTTAATAATTCTTAAGATTTACTGAAGATATAAATTATTGATACTATCAAACTTTTTTATCGGGTTTGATTATCGGGATTTTATTCTATTTATTAAAAGTGGGAAATTATAATATATCATATGTTATTTTTTTGGATATCCTTGTTTATCTTGATTATGAAATAAATTTATTCATTTTTATTCATATGATTAATTTAGTTGTCTTAGTAAGTGATATAAAGTTCTTTTTATAACCCTTTTATGCATTAGTAAATATCAAGAGACAAAATAATTTTGGTATTTGGTTTACATTGTACCAACTTTTTAATGATTTCTTGTCAAGTGACCCTGATGTTAATATTTTTATGTCAATAATTATGTATTCTATTATTATGAAACTATTTATTGTTATCCATGTATTTATTTATGTTTTTATTTCATCAATGGATGTGTTCCTCAATTATCATATTATATAATTTTCATATTAGATAATTTTCATATATCTAGTCATATTCGTTATTTATTTATTCCCTGATATCTTTGATGGTATGATTTCCCTATGGAGAATGTGAAATCAACCAATATGATTTTTCCTTTCCTCATGATACAATGAAAAGATTTATAAATTCTTTTGGGGATATAATAGATTAAATATTAATCTTTTCACTTGTGTTTTAATTTTTATAGCAATGTTTTCAAATTTAATTTGAGAATTATATATATATATAGTCTCCCGAGACTAATAAAATATTCATTTCATTCGGATTTTATCTATTCTATCTTATTCAATTATAGTAACATGACCACAAACATTGGTTTACTAGAGTCAGGTCATTTCAACAATACTTTATGTAGTTAGGTTGCATTATCATATATTATTTAATATCGAGATAATTCTTATTTATCCATAGTAATACACATCATTATTATTTAATCCACTATGTTATCCCATAAAATTAACAAAATATATGAGAAAATTATAGAATATTTTATTTCATAATGAATACATAATCTACATAAGTGTTGAAACCATATTTGAAGAAAAATCATTGTGATGTTAATTAATTCAATTCCATTTTCATAACCCCTAATAATGTCTTCTATGTCACCAAAAAGGAACCTTCAACACCTTCAATAATTGAGAAATTTATTGAGTGAATTATTTTATGCTCATTTTATAAAATAATTAATATTTACATAACCCCTATAGAATTACCTCACTTGAAATATACATCCAAATAAGTTAATTTTACCAATTTATATCTATTACAGCAAAATATAGATACAATCCTAAATAAAATATTTTTTTGGAAGATCTAAATTCTTTTTAATATTTAATTAATAACATTTTGAATAATTTAATCCCAAAAAATTTAACTTAATCAAAAAATAAACTCCAAATCTCATAAAATTTATCCCATTGGTCCTGATATGTATAAAATAGTCCAATATAATTTTCTTTTTCAAACAATGTCATTAAATGTATCCCATGACGTCCCTATTTATTTGATAGTTCCAAGTGTCACCAGATTGTTTTAGGGATGTGCATCATATGAAAAAACATCCATATGTATTTATTATAATGGTTGAATGACTTGTTTTCATTTGAATCTCACTAGTTAACAAAACATATTGAATTTATTTTTTAATATTATTATTATATTATATTTATATTATTTCACTTAATCTATCTATATATTCCCCCGTCATTTTCAATGTGATAACTAACTAATGGTTTGATCAGATTGTCCTTTTGGGACCGAGTTTCACACATAGCCAATATCACCTTTGGTTAAAGTGTTATAACAAGTGTCATATGATCTAATAGATTATAAATCCCTAAAACATTTCACCAATTTATTTGTTATTTATTAACAAGGACAACATTGAAACTTTAATGATATCTAATTTATGATCTGATGCCCCAAATCCTTATGTTGCACTCTCATTGGTCCTCTCCTCATGTCTTTACCATTTGTTGCTTCCCCACCCCAATAATATCCCTAATATTTTGAATAAATTTAACTACCCAAAAATTTCACTCTAAATTATGAGTTTAAATATTTTGACCACTGATTCTGGATCCAAAATTAATTTTTAATGAATTAGTCATTTATTTGGACACATAATAGCGATAATATATATTTAACAAAATATTTCCTCTACATTCATTCCAAATTTTAACATTAATTAGATTAATTACAATTGATGTATATTTAAGTCATTTGTCACATTCTAATGATATATGATAGATTTCATGAATTTTGAAGATGAGAATGATAGTAATAGATTCCATAAATTCCAAAAAAATGTTCTTTGATTAATCATAATGTACATGGATCTTATAATGAAAAATTCATAAGATATGGATTTGTTATAAAAGATGGATTATGATACAAAAATTTCATATCAATGATAAATATTTTAATTAAAAATAAATGTATTGAATATATTACGAACTAAACAACTACGAGAAAAAATCCATACCCATTTCCTAATGATATATCAATCATTATCCATGCTCCTCTAAACTCTTACAATCCCTTTGGTGACTTTTCATTGGTGGATTATTTTGTAAGAAAAATATTACCACTAGATGATAGATTTATAATTAGACTCGTGGTCATATAAATAATAATATAATTTTATTTTTTAATAATTATCTAAAAATGTTTCACCACTACAATGAAAAAATGTAATAAGTTAAAAAAAATATTGAAAATATTACCCTAGTGTAAAAAAACCCAATATAAATTCAAAAAATATTTTTTATCCAATAGAGAATACTCATATGGTTGAATTTACTATTATTATCCCAATTTTTTTATAGTTATGCTAAGAAGAATTAGTAGAAGAGTGGGTGATATTTAATTTAAATGAATCATACAAATTTATAGAATCCATTAGTTTTATTGTGGATTATAAATGCGATATTACAATCATCATAAAAACCATTATAATAAAGATATACAATAAAGAGGGAAAATATTATGAAAAATTCAAGATCTAATATAGTTGTTAACAATCACTAAGTATTTTTTAATACAAAAAACATATTGTTGAATGACTCATAATGATATTTTTAAAAATGATATTATAAAACCAAATGAATTCCATATTAAGTGGTAAAAGTCTATAAACCTATGTTTAGGTACCCCAAGTATTATAATTATTATAAGGGTTATATTCCTATAAAAAAAATTATTGGTTTAAATATATTGATAAATTATATATCTTCGTAACCTAATAATTTATCATTAGGGATGATTGGATGCTCTCTCACTATTTAACTAAAATACTTCTTTTCACATGCCAAATACATGATTCAAAATAGTATACATATCCCCTTACTAGAATCCATTGATATAGATAATCATAGACACAAATATGATTATATAAAAACTATCATATTCACCCAAAGAAAACCACACAAAAATTTAGATAATCTCTAAAATGATTTGGAAAAAAATCAATGATATAAAGTTATTTATTGGAAATGATTTATTAGAACCATTGAAATTTTCAGTCTTTTAGTATCATTCTATTCCTCATTATTATACAGTATAGTGTTATCAATATATACAAAATTGGGGATCTATTTATAGACATTGTAGTAAATAAATACATCATTTGACTTCCTATTTATTTATAATTAGCTGTAACTAAATTAGAAGGTTCATCCTTACATACCATTGTACTTATATTAGATCATATCATATGATTTAGTTATATAATCAACGATAAAATAATCGTACCTCGGATAAATATAATTTCTCTTGAATCTATTAATCATATGATATTTATAAAACACACGATCTTTATAATTTCACTATTTAGAAATTCAATAATACATAAAATATAAGTAAAAAATAAGTTTCAAGTAAAATAAAATTCACATGAGTATTTTTTAAAATTTTAAAATAAAATAATGAATTGATATTTTGACTTAAAAAACCCAATTTCTGTAAAGTGAAAGACAAGATATATATTCAAATGTTACATTGATATTTAAATTAAAAATCTATATTAGTTTTTTTAAAATAAAATTCTTCTTCACTACCTAAATTTTTTGGAAACAATTTTAGATATACAGAGGATATGTTTTTAAAAATAATTTATCACTTATTTCAATTTTTTAAAATACTAATTTAAATAATTTCCCTACTTTTTATAAAGATAACATGTATATAAGTATCCTCTTTAAAGGGATAATAAATTATCCACCATAAGGAAATAAAAATTTCTATAGATTTTGTAAAATTATTATTTTTTCAAAATTATCTTCCCTTTGAAAATATCATTCATGTTCTCCCATGAATAAATTTATCTTATATAAATTTTAATAATTAATTCATAGGTAAAATTTTATGAAATAAATTATCCGGAAAAATGATTATGAAATTAAAATTTCTTGATGTTATATTATGATGAAAATGCGATCTTACTCTATTATGTGTGGTTGAAAAAAATATTCATCTTTTTCCAACTATTATATAAAAATCCTAACAACATGATAATAAAAATTCACATTTTCTCTCAGTTCATAATTCCATTTAATTTCTAATTAATAGAGTTCAGTGTCATGTAAAAATAATTATCTAGTACATAAAAAATATTTTTTATTAAAAGAAACTAAATAATAAATTGAAATAAATAATGAAATGGATACTAATTTCATACCCCATTCATTATAAATGTCATGAGATTTGTTAGAAAATTGTGATATTAAAGATCACTTTATGTGGATCATTTTTATATTCTATTTTATTTGTTTATATAGATAATAATTTAATAGATTCTTAAAAATGTTATTAATATGATTTTTATTTATAATCAATTCAACAAAAATATATCAATTTTGGGTGTGTTCACTAAGAAAATTTTGTGTTGCATTCTGTTATTTTAATTTGAGTGATTTTTTAGGGTTTCATACAAAGAAGTATGACATGAATTATCAAAGCGGATTTTAATTGAAGTGAAATTAAATCCATGATCCATGATTCTTTTTGTATAAACAACACTTGAGAAGAAAAACTACATGATTTTTCATATACAACATTAGATGAGGTGAGTGAAATAGAGTGATACTTCTTTCTAGACTAAGAAATTGAAGATTCTTATAATAAATGACCTATTATATAGGTACACATTATCTTAAACCCAAATCCTTCAATACCTATATTATAATAATTTATAATAAAAAATAATTTTTAGAATAATAAAATAAACCAAGTTATTATATTACATTAAATTAAAATAAAACAGGTTTTACTGCTTTAAGATGACATTCCTTTTAATCCACCTGTAATCTCACACACCAATATACTGAAAACATCATGTATATTTTAAATGATGTTAGATAAATAAAAATTATGATAAAATAATATTTTTTTATCAACTAGCCTATTTATTTCATCAAGATAATTTTTTATAGATGTTTTTATTAGTGAGGTAATCTGGGACCCTTATAGGAAGACTGGGTCCTAAAAATATGTTCTTTACCAACTAACATTGATAAAAACTGAAGATAACCAATTTTACAAATATAAAATTGTAATATTAATATACAATAACTATTCAACTACATACCCAATCCCTTTTTTGTTTATAGTTTTAAAGGAATATGATAACCCCTTTATTTAATAAAAGCCATGTATTTTACAAGAAATTTACATTTTACCATTATAAAAATATTTTATTATTTCATCGATAATACTACACCATCTCCCATAAAATCCACCCCTCATGAAAACCTTCTTAGAATATATTATATATTATAATTCTTTATATCCTAAGGAAATTAAAAAAAAAGAAATTGTGATCTTATATGATCTGTAATGGTAAATATATGATATACCAATCAATGATCACTAATTTTAAAAATATAATAACAATGGAATAAAAATATAATCATAAGTTATTAAAACTCATACCAAATCAGTCATATGTTATAAATAGTTATTCATTTAGTAAATATTATTTCGTAGAAAATACAGGAATCATAAGAATAATGAATGATCAATAATCATTAACATTCCATTAGATCATTTCATTAGTCTATGAAATAAGATTGCGGCCTAAAAATAATCACAAAAAAATAATTTTATTGTCTAGGACCACTACAATGTCTATCATAATAGATGTATTACAATTGTTTTCTAGTTCCATTTCCAATTCCATTTTTCTCATAGCCATGGATCACTAACATGACCACCATAGTGAATAGTGTCCCTTACCGATCTTGGTTTACTCCCCAATCAAATTCATATAGATTCATGAGATATAAATAATTACCCAATTCATTAGTGTTATATATAATTATAGGAAAATCCATCACATAAGGAAAACTGTATATAATTGTTCCAAGATATCAGAAAATAATTATTCATTTCATCATATAATAACCCATGAAAAAATTATTTGTATAAATATTTCATTATAAAATAATAAAAATTTCTCTATATTAAGGAAGTGGATGGTATCATAAAAACATTCACTATTTTATAATATCATAATTTACTAATAGAATGGAATTTGTTTAATAAAAATATTTTTAAACAATAATCATTATAATTCATAAGAAATAAGGAATTGGATGGTACCATAAGAATATATCCCTAGAGACTAATGAAAATACATAATTAATTTCACCACTGATAAAAATAACTTTTATAAAGAAATTTAAAATATTGTAAAAAATAAAGAGAAATCATTATTTTTCTTTTGGTAAACATTTTTAAAATAATTATAGGAATATGGGAAAGGAATTGTTCATAAATCAATTGAAACAATTAAATTCAATTTCATGACAATGAAAGGAAATAATGGTGAAAAAATTGATTCATTTTGATTACATTAAATACGAACATTATTTTTTTAATCATTTTTAAAAAGTTGAAATTGATTCATTTGAAGAAAAATTTATAAATATTACACCATACACCATTCAATATAATGAAAAATATTATATGAAAATAAATTATAAATTCATTAAATAATTTAAATAACCTATACACGAATGAAAAATATATGTGACCAACAATTATAAATAAGTTTTTTCATAAAAATAGCATTTTTTAGTTATTATCTTCAAATAGTGGAGAATAAAATTGAAACATGGTAAAACTATTAACAACTAGATGATAAGAATATTTATGGCGTTTAACTGATAAATATCCTACAATTACCCTGATTTTGATTCAATCATAATCCATCCCTTTCAAAAATGATATTGCAACATAAAACCTTACCACATTGTTAAATTTTGAAATATAAACCTCTTAAAATATGTAGAAAAGGAAATTTATATAATATTAATATAAATATATTAATTATATAATATATAAAAAGGCTATCATATTACTCATATAAAAATAGGTTGAAACCTGAAACAAGTCTCAATGAAACAATATTGAGATAAATTACCCTTACCTCAAATCCTGAATAGATTAATATGTGAACATTATGACCTTTAAAATAAATTTTATTTTATTTTAAATCTATAATATATCCATATTCAGTATTGTATTTAATTATATAATTCCACTATAATTCCTAATTACATATTTGTTAAAAATTTGAAGTTAAAATGAACATTTTGGGTGTTAACTATTTTTTGTCTAACACATGTATCTTTTTGAATGTACCAACACATGCATATTGTCCCAAGTCTCATCATATACATATTAAAAATGATTCAAGAAATATAATTTTTATTTAATATATACTCTATTTTAACTAGAAATATTGTTTTGTTATGAAAATTTAATAACATTTCACTTAGATATGGTAGACTATACATACCCGTGAGTGATGTTTCCAATTTTTAGTAAAGGGAAATAAAGAAATATAAAAACTGAATAAACATCCATACAAAATAATAATTATATCATAGATATTGTATATACTCACTAAATATAAACATATTACCAATCACATAATGAATAAGTAAAAAAACAGCATCCCTTCATGTAGGTTTTTATCTACATTTACCCATGAGCTACACTATAATTTTCTATCATATGGGTGGATAATAAGGTAGATTATATATAAAATATATTAAATGATAAGTTTATTATAAATATAACATATATTAATAAAATTCATCTATATCACTATCCAAGATACATGTTTTTGAAAAATAAAATACCTCACTTGAGGGAGACAATAGTATAAATGAGCAAATGTGAGATGTACTTATATTCAATAAAATGTAATTGAGATAGAGAATAAATATAAAAAATATAAAAAATCTATTTATAGGGAATATAATTATTCCATCATGTAAAAATTTTCAATGGTGATTATGAATTGGTCTAAAGATAAGAAACAAGATAAATATTAGTAAGAACTTATACCCCTTATTCAGGTATCCTAATGTGAAAGGAACCTTAAGTCTTATTTGATGTGTATTTTGGGATGAATAGTAACTAATGTTCATGGATAAGTATATTGGGAGGGTATTTATATATATATTAGTAATGATGAAGTGCACATATTGGATGTATAATAGAGAACATGTGGTTCCCTTTTGTATGTGAGATTAGTTGGAAACTTGTAAATACATGAAACATTAATATATATATTTATATTACTCAAGTAACGTGACAAAATTGTTACATTTTACAAGAAAATAAGGTTAATGATGAAATAAAATCAACTCATGAGGCCTAATAATGTGTCTTCTGTTATTTTAAACATTATCTCTTTAGGTTAACCCCTCTTTTAACACATTTAACCATTACAATGGTAACAAGACTGTTAACCTTCAAGGTTCAATAATCACTCTCTAAATTAGATATATAATTATAAGTGTAAAATGGGGGATGTTATCAACATTTTTCCATTATAATGAAACATATATATATTTATATCATTTGTAAATTAATTAACTAAATAATGTTTGACACAAAATTTCTGTAATATAATAATTGGAAATACTCGAATATCTAGACCATAAATAACATAATGATCTATATGGAGTTCGAATTTAAATAATTAACACACTAATAAACTTTAATTTTGATCCATACATACCATTATAGACTATAAATTATATAAATCACCTTGTGTTTAATATTTTAAAACTTATTATTTTGAATTTTCCCTTTCTTGCAGAAGTGTAGAATCAGTGATGCATAAGCACATTAGGTAATTATAAGATTTAAAAAATTAAAAAATTAATAAAATTTAAATAATTTATTCAAATATAAAATAACCATTTGGAAACATTTATATAATATTTTTATTCTTATTAAATCATATTATAAATATTAAAGGAAAGTAAGTGAACTTTTGTAATTTTCCATTACTAGAAATAATTTAAATTTAATTATCTAAACAAAATGGTACAAAATTTAAATATTTTCAATGATAGGATTTATTTTTATTTGAAATAAATTTTTCCAATTAAATAAAGGAAAGTGTTTGAGTTTTATTGAAGAATTATTTTACCATCAAGGAAATGAATGTGAGAGAATATATGCAATTGATTTCTTCCCAAAAAATCCATCATTTGGTTGAGTTTCTATAAGTTTTCCTCCTTTATATTCTTCCATAAGATAAATAACCATAATGTATGTTTCATACCAAAGCACTAAAATTTTATTTTAATGGATCATATGATCAAAAAAGGGATGATTATTTATTTCTTTTATTTATTATTATTATGCACGAATTTTTTTTACACATTAATATAATAAATAATATGAAAAATAATTATAAAAAAATTTCATAAACCTCATCAATAACACACAATTTTCAACATAAATAATTTCCTAAAAAACAATCCTCATAAATATTTCAAAAAAATGGTTCACCAAATTTCAAATTGTAAATCAGAGAAATTATGTGACTTGTTCTTCCCAGATCAACATAACATCTATACTTAAATAGAATTAGTGACTCCTAAAGTCAAATATAGGAAAATTATAAAACTTAACATTATATACTATAAAATGTATGATTAATTTTAAAAAAATATCTATAATCACCATTAAAACCAAACAAAAACATATAATCTTTTATATGTTAACAGAATACTTATTCCTAGTTTAAAATTACACCCTAGAAAATAATATTTTTTTACATTAATAAAATAATGTCCATAATATAGATAAAAAACTAAAGATTCTATTTAATCCCATAGACACCAAATTACTATACAATATCATATGTTCCCAATATATGATAACTCCTTTATTCCCATTAATAACAAATACCCCATAATTAAACAATATATTAACCATAATAGTTATGAGTTTCATTTTACTTATGTCACCAATGATATTTTTCCTATATAATTCATCCCTGAAACACTTTTGATGTTTTTTTGGAAACACCCAACTTTTGTTTGAATCAATGTTAATGTTGAGGGTCCTTTTAAAGGCCATCTGGGACTCGAAGGTTATGAGGCCATCTTCGGGAATCATCTTGGCCATATCATCAGGTGTATTCCTATAGGATGTGGTATCTCCACCTCTCTGGAAGCTGAAATAATGAGTGTCATACATGATATCTCTTATGAAAAACTCAATTGTTAGAACAACATATGGATTTACAGTGACTCGACTACCATTTCCCATGATCTTTGAAATGGGGTGGTTCATCTAGAATGGTTGATCACTACAAGATAGATATAGTATCTTCATTCACTCCATGATATAAATCATATTACCACTCATACCAATAGTGAAGCGAATGATATTACAGACGGGTTTGCAAACAAAGGTGTAAGTTAGAACATCACTTGGCTAGACGATCCCCCCCAATGAATTACTTCCCCTTTATGTGAAAAATTGTAATCTAATCCAATCTTTTTAAATCATGTAATCTTGAATTTTAATTTCATCATTTCTTTGGTTAAATAACCAAAGAAACACCTTCTCAAAAAAATATGTTGAAATTATGGGTTCAATATACCTCAATTTCAATGACATACATCATTATTTTTTGGGAACTCATAAGTAAATTTGATATTTCTATTTGGCGGATGATCCATATTGAAGAAAAGGTACTCTTGTTGGATGAACAACATTTTTCAAATTTTAAACTAGTGTTTTATGGTGTGATTAAAATAATTAAGAAGACCTAAAGTGTTTCTATGAAATCCATAGAAGGGATGGAATAGTCAGGAAGCTATAGAAGACACTGGATATCTGGTATACTGACAAATATCCCGCTAGAATAGCTAGGCCCACTGGATTTATGGTTTTTTAGAATGTAGTCTAAAAGCCCCACTTGGCACACTAGCATGCCGAGGAGAACTTACCAACAAGTTGGTGGGCCACCATCTATCCATTAAGACCCAGTAGAAAGACAGTGGGGTATGAATGGATAATTTTTAATATAAGACTTACTTATCATTTATCATGTAAGAAAAAATCAAAATTTTCCATACATGTGGCCCAGGAAAGGCCATTCCTTTGATTAATTTATCCTCTCAAGCCTCTCCTTCAATCTATATCTACTGAGGGATAATTGAGGTGAACTATGATGTTGATCCAAGGTGAAATCATGTATTTTATTCTATTATTTAACATCAATTGGATTATCTCTTAACACTATTATTTCTATTTGGGTATTTGGTTCTTATTCTCTTATATCATGGTTGAATCGATCGAGGGATATGAGGTATTCATTTGAATTGTTTTGAAATCATCCTGATACCGCTTCTACATAGCATTGGAGACTGTTTTGATAGAGGTAAGTTATTTCCCAAATAATTATCAGGTTATTGTGGGTTTTATATGAAATGGATGTTTTTAAAGATGTATTTTGATAGGTACATTGTTCTTGTTTTTTGAAAGGGTGTTACGTGGGCCCTTAAGGTATGTGCTGCCATGGTTATAATGCGACAGTGGTCTTTAGTGAGTTTTATGGAAACTATGCCACTTTGGGTAAAATATAATATTTAATTATTAATTATTATATTTAAATATTCCTAATATGTGATGTAATATAGTTTATTGAGTGTTATTATATACTTGGGTGAGTCATGGATGGACAAGAAAGAGTCACTATGGAGCTCTCTGAGGTTCATAACTCTGTATGATTTAGGTGGAAATTATCATAAAAATCAATACGAATAATTACTAATATATGTAAATTTATGTTTGAATTTGAATACTTTATTTATTATATTAGATAATTAATAAGATAAAATTGCACATGATGATGGGGGATTAAATTTTCTATGAACATATGATAAGTGATTGATGAGACATAGGATTTTTTGATTCATATGGTGACAATGTATCCAATAATAGATAGTGTGGTCATGATATTGAGAGGCCTTGGGAGGTCCTAAGATATGATTTTAGTTATGAAAATATCTTATGTTTTACAATAGGAAATTTTCGGTTAGCATGAAAGATTGTGGACAACTATTATTTTTTTACCTGGAGAGACATGAGGAGATACCCTTGTATAATCTGGTATGTATGTTGGTGTTCCTGTTACCAGGAAACCATAAAACATATAAAATTTTCAATATTACATGATTATACCTTGATATGTTATGAAATATATGTGGATGAAAACATAGTCTTTTCAAACTATAATTTATATATTTTTTATCATCAATACTTTTCATGATCAATACTTTTCAAGTGTATAGATCCAGTGATATCAATTTCATCGGTATACATACCATCATGAATTAAGAGATGACAATAAGGTGATGAAATTCTAGATGATCCAGATGAAACCTCCCTAAATATAGAGTGTGAAATGTCCATGCATGTATGAATGGGAAATAATACATAAAGCTGTAAAATGGATATTGGTTGAGTGGAAGAATATATTTAGTCTATATGAGGAATATTTTGAGAGATTTATGTCATCAAATAACTAGATATACCTTTACCTCTAACATGTTACCGAAGAATGTATACTTGGGTGTTGGGTTAGACTTCACATCACATAATGACAAAGTAAGACTACTTATTTATGTGTTTTCATTTAGTATTTAATATAAAAAAATTGATAAAATATATTTGGGGTTCTTTTTAAGAACCTTCTATGTTTATGTTCACCCCATGGATGAATGTATTGCAACATGTGCAGACCATATGGGTTCTTTGCAAGTATGATAATGGGATATTCAGTTGAACGGGATAATGAATATCAATTGGTATATAGAGATGAAAACTAAAATGAGATGCATATATGATATAGAGAACTAAATATGTTCATGTTTTCTATTTATCTATATATGTGGTGAGCCTAATAATATAATTGTGTATGATTATTTGATAAACTCATTTGGTATAACGTTATTTTCAGTTATTATAATAAATAAATTAATAAATATGATTGATTTTCATTATATAGTTGTTTCTAGTTTGTTTGTTTGTATATAATTAGAGGGAATAATATCCTAACAATATTTCTAATCCATATCATTTATCTAGCTACCAATGGTGAGTGGGAAGGTGCACCTGAGGTTAATCAACACTTTGGATCGATCATGATGTTTCAGGATGTGACTTTACAAAGTTATATTAGAGTATTTTATTATTCTATTATTTAGGTAGTATATTTCCATGTTATATGGTAGTTATTATGAACATGGGACAGACAATAGTTTAGTGGAAAATGAAAACTTTTATATTGGGAAGTCTTTTTTTATAATTATAATGGTATTTTTTTACTATATTTATTGTGATGTTTAGTGAATATAATTTATTACTAGGTTTGTTAGTTTTAACATCCTATCTTTTCTCAAAGGAATGAAACATTAGTTTTCATTTTAAATTTTATTTTCCAACCCTATAAATTATGCCTAAAGGAGTCAATGAGGTGTTTTAGGGGGAGGGGTTCTAGGTATAATTATGAGATCAATGCCCCAAAATTTAGAGATATTAATTAGTCCACATGGTTATTAGGAACCAAGATTCCCAGCCCCCAGAATTTCTCTAACCATTTACCTTGAGATAGTGGGTAGTAGGGCTCTGAATGGATTCTCTGAAACCATGTTGAAGAATATACGCGGCCATGAAATTTGTATCATAAAATCTGTAGATCTATTACCCATGGTATGTTCATGGATACTCTAATAATTTTCCAAGTCCATGGGAGGTGAACCTTAGTGAAGAACCTTACACATAGATGGCACACATTTTGGTCAATTGTTTGACCAATCTATGCACCAACTATTGTTTGGTTGAATTGAATGTTTTCTCCTCATTAATATTGTTTCATCGGGTAATATGGTGTTTAATGGGTTTCTCTTGTCATGTTACCACTGTCACTTTTCCCTAAAATACCCAATAGTTCCCCCATCTATAGATGGGTATAGACATGGTTTCCCATGTATGGTGTTCCTCTAGGTTTTCAGGCCTATCGACTCTTAGCAACTCACATTGTTCGAGAGGATGGGAGGTCTGGCTCATCTCACCCTTCATGGGGAAATTGTTTATTACCCCGAGACTGTCTTACAGATTTATGATATGTTAGTGAATTTCCTCCTAATACCAATAGTAGGAAAATAACCATAATGAAATGAATTCAATTAAATTAACTTTTATATTAAAAAAATTGGGATTTTTTTGTGTGAAACCATCTGTGTATTTCCAAGGTTCTTCATCATTCTCTGGTAATATGCGGTTTCTTATATGCTAAAACCATATAACTAAGTTCTTTAGAACATTCCACCATATGAGGTGGAAAATTATTTCTAAAAATGGGATAAATAAATTATGATGGGTCCAATGTATCATGGTTATTATAGGAATCAAAACCCATGTTATTTGTTTAACTTGTATATTTTTACATCATGTGGAAAAACATTTATGGGTGATCTTGGACTCCTTCAAGAATGGGCCCAGAGGGACATTGTACATATCCTAAATATAGTTATAATAAGAGTTTCCATTCTTCATTCCTTTATAACACACACACACACACACACATATATATATATATATTGGGGGTTTCCATGTCCTTATAGAGACTCATGGTGCATGTGACACGATTAACCCAACTCCCGAAGATCATGTTAGACATGCACAATGTGAGAAACAAAGGTTGAAAAGTAAAAAATTTATTTCATTGTGTATTTTACATTGTTACTAGGAAATCCTTGGATGATCAATATGGATCTTGATCCTTGGATAGAGGTATCATATGTATCCTACATATGGAAGGAATAATATTTTTCATAGTTCCTTTTATTTCATGGATTACACAGTAAGGATTCCTTCGATAGCTGATATTTATTATTCTATTAGGTGTTTGTTGCATCCCCCTAATCCCACAAGATCCATTATTTGGGTGAGAAACAAGTGGGATCATATGATCAACCTCATGGTGTATGTGTATAAGACTGGTATATTAGATTATTACTTGGGGTGTTTGGTATAAAGCTCAAGCCATAGGAAGTCATCCAACCAATCATGGTTATGGAAGGAATCTGAGTTCTTGTGGTTCATTTTATTTTAGGGCATTCACACTAAGGCTTCCCTTTTGATCGGGGCTTACATGCCAATGATAGATAATATCATCAGGTCCTGGGATTCCCTAGTGATATAGACATCCTATATGGAAGATGTCACAAGACCGTGTTGGCACCTCCTAAGAGCCATCACATAACCTGACAATAAATGTATTTGAGGGAATCAGAAGAACCTATGTGGAATGGATCAAGAGGTATCACATTCCTTGGTTGAAAACTCTAGAAGATACCAGGAGGCCTAGAAAGCATGACAGGAGGCATCATGAGTCTTAGCTAACATGAGGAGAGGGAGACACAAGGGATTGGTTTTCACGACCAAATGCTTTTGTGAGACTCTTCTGACAAGTGTATGAATTGTTATATATGGAAGGTGATGTGTTATGAGGATATCAAAAGTATTGGTTAATAGACCCATAGGATTCACAATATCGATGTGGCACTCACATGGTAACTATATGATATTCCCTAACATGTTGGAAGGACATCATGTGTCCCAGGAGACATGCCGAAGGGGCGTCATGAAATCATGGAAATGTTCCATGGTGCTATCACATAACTTCATACGATACATGTGAAGTGTGATACGGCTAGTGATAATGTATTTTTATCAATCCTTCAACATAATATCTTGGTTCTAACCCCTGTATTATGAATTCATAGGCTTCATTCAGTGTCTATTTTTTTGAGTCTCCTGTGATTTGGAGGACATGTGATATGTTATTAGAATATTTTGATAGAAGTCAATTTAATGATTTATGAGTGATCACATGAATGACTTTATTTATAGAATGTAAATACTCCGACTAAAATCTTATTTATTACCTAATGGAAAGCTGGCCGATCACGTGACTGGTTTCCCTAAGAATACAACATAAGCTGAGTGCCAAATCCTATAGGGCTTGGGTGTCTGATCAGAATATAATCCAAACCATTATTTATATTTGGGTGATGAATTTATAGGAATCTTCACCCTGAATACTCACCATTGTTTTTCAGCGTATTTGGTGCATATTTTGGTTCGAGTCTGTGATGTGTCCTCGAACCCCACAATTTGGTGAGTCTCTATCATGAACTACTTCAAACATGTCACCTGTTTTTTAATGATCATGATTCTCCTTCATCAATGTGTCATTTATAAAATTATTTATTCTATTATAGAAGGTCATTATGTTGTGTCAAAGGACCTCTGTGTTGTTATGAGGACATGTTCGAGGGACTTCAAATGATTTGAATGACTGTGGGAAGAGACTCAAGAGACCATTGATGACTTTTCATGGGATCTAGTGGGACAACACTATGCATGGTCTAGGTGTATTGTATGCCTTTCAGCAATTGTGAGTACATCTCACATCCTCCCTTTTAATCCTTTTTATCTAATGTAATATATGTTTGAAGTCATGCAAGATTTCATGTGTGTTTTCAAGGCTATTCCTTTTATTTTTATGGAGATGTATAGTGTGACCAATATGGGTGGAATGAGGGTGAAAAATAATTTCATGTCGAAATCTATACATTCTTCCTTTGAGAGTCGTAGTATTTCTAGTATGTGTGGGAGGATTTCTATACGGCGAGGCTGACAAGCTAGGGGGATTTTTGAGGTGAGGCAGACATGTTGTTGTGGACTCACGTCATCCCACAAGTAACCAGGGACAGTCTCAGGTCTTTCAGTTGTGGGAACCCCCTATCATCTCCTCCCTTTCTATCTCTTTTGAATTATTTTATAATGTTTAGTGATCATGGGACTTGGAATAAGTAACATTAAGGATTTTACTCGATTTTTGGAAGATTTCTCTCTTGACCAATATGGGTCATATGGAGAGTGTTCAAGCATATAGTGGATAAGTCTATCTTCCATCCCTAAGAGAACTATAGAGTTGTTCAAACACTCATGAGTGCTTCTATTCAGTTAGGCTAACAAACCATAGGGATTCTGTGAGACAAGTTAGGCATGTTTCCTAGGTCTTAATACATTTAGAGGAATGCATTGGTGCATGTTGTGTGACATTCATTGATCGCGAACATCTCTCGCTTTCTCCCTTGTTGCTCGTTTTTTAGGTGGTCATCTATCAAAGGCCATGATATATTTTCTATATATCACCACTAGCTTATATTCTACTTGAAAATGATTTGGATCATGAGCTTCGTGACCACTGGTAGTCACACCTATTAAATACCATCATTTTTTTTGTTTTCAAAGGAATTTGGATGGTTTTTAAGAACATTGATGTTACAAACCATGTGTCATGGGGGTTCTCATTTGGTTTTCAGGGGGCCTTGAGTTGAGAATGTGAATTTTTTGAAGTGGGATCTACATGAATTTTTGTAGCTGATGTGGCATGCGTGGGTCCTTTTCCTGACCTTGAAATGGTCACACGGTCATGAGTATCTTAGAGGCATCATAAATAATCAACCATTTTATTTATCATTTCTTTCATGGGAAAAATAAATCTCATATACATGTATTTCATCCTTTTTTGATTTTTTTGGTTCTCATTTGGCAGGAATATAAAAATTATACCCCCACATGGGAGTGATGTTCAATTGGACATGGACTCCATTTTGAGGAAAACTAATGCCCTCAAGAACCATTGATTATGTTGTGAACCAGTTCGTTGGGCGTCAATTGGTAAACTAGGTGAAATTTGGTATTAAATAAACATCATATATATATATATAGTGTCTGGGTTGAGTAAAATTCATTACACTATCCACCTATTATTAGAGTTCTCATGTTGTTGTTCATGTCATGAGACACTGTCACAAACCCTAATCATGAACCCTATTCACCAAACCTCATGTACAAGGAATATTTCTACTTAGTTGATCATGTGCATTAACTAGGAACATCTTTTTGATGATTCATCATAAATTGTATGTGAGCACTGAGAGACTTCAAAATGTGGAGACTCCCCCCTTTTAAACTATAAAGGGTTGAGTTTTTATGAGATTACGATCTGCTTTTCTACATTCTTTCATATCTTGATATTCAATTTCATCACTATTAATACCCATATCATTCATTATATTTCATGATCATGTATACTTGGTCTATATAGGGATCAACTGGGTAGGGTATATGTCCTCAAGAATGAGTGATTTTCATATTTTCAAAAACTATATTGATATTAATAAGGCCATGTAAGGGTCCTCATGATGATTTAAATGTGATTTATTTTAATTTATTTTCGCTGAAACCATGTATTGATTTAGTTTATGGTATTTATCTTGGATCATCTATTTCTTTATTTTAAGGTCATTAGCTCGAACCCGCTATTTCTTTTGTTTAAGGACTTTTAGCTCAGACCACCATAATTCCATGTAGTTCAATGTATTACTTCCAAGATATTTATGGATGCTATGTAGTTAAATTTTTTACCATTAGGAATTTAATGGAATTTGGTGTTAGAAGATAAGTGATGAATAAAAAACTACATGGGATGAGCTCTACTGTGGTGTTTCTAGGGATCACAAGGATTGGAGTTCCATTCTCCCAATGAGAAGATTACATTAACTAGGAGATTAAATACATTATGAATCGATAACAAGGCTAGAAAAAGCTAATATATACTCCATTCTAAGGACTATTGATGGATTTTGGAGGTAAATATGGTTGAAGGTGAATTGAAAGAGAAGCTAGTTCTGCCTTGGTAGTTAGAATTTAGGTGATGTAAATCCATACTCAGATGTTTAAGAAGAGTAATATGGAATGCGGTAGACATGTCGGGTATGTACACTAACACTATAAAGTGTCAAGTTCCACCATAGTGTAATTGAGTCTCACAAGGATTAGGAGGCCAATTATACAGTTCCAAGATATATCCAGTCGGTGGGTCCGAGTCCTTCTACATCGGTATCATGGCTGAACTGAGGGATCTCATTTCTTTTTCAGGGGATATAGAATAAAGGCGAAGGCTCAAACATCTAGATGATGATGTTGGTCATGGAAAAATAGACTATCTAGGAAAGTTTGTAGTTTCTTAGGGAATCTTAGATCTAATTGAACATCTCTGTCCATACATGTTGCGGTTTTGATTCATGGGGTGTGGGCCACCAAAAGGTTTAATAATGAAGGGTTGCTTTTAGGCCTTAAGAAAGGGTGAAAAACATGGTGATACAACATCAATGATATTGGATCCACTTGGATAGTCTAATATGAAGACTCTAAATCATATTCCAAAGTACTATAGTCATGACGAAGGTATGGTACAATAAAACTAGGGATATATTAAAACACAATGGGAAGATAAGTTCCAACAAAATAATGCCAAGAAAACCAAAATTATAAATCTCATTATGTTTGGCCAATATGTCTCCGGTCGGTGGGTTTGGACCCTTCTGCATTAGTATCACAGTAGATACGAGTGATCTCATTTTTTCTACAGGGGTAGTAAATGTATTGAGATATACTGAGACACATTAGATCATGATGTGTGATTTATGTAAAATTTATGGTCCAAGAAGGGTTCGATAATCCTAAAAGTATCACCACAACCTATCCAAAATATTCTCATGGGGTGGATATGTAATAAATTATTTCTTCAATTTATTCATACATTAGGGGGTATAATGAGAATATATTTTCTTTTTAATATTCCTACAGAGTAGACCCAATAAGCATCATTACTTATTTATTTGTTCCCTCATTTTATCCTAACCATGAAAGATGAAGAGTTTTGTGGGTGGAGACTTGAATTTTCCTTAGGTTTCCCAATACAGGGGTTCAACCTAACAAGTTATGCATAACAACCCTAGAATATTAAGGACTATAAAATTTGAACTAATACAGGAGATGATACATAAGAGAATAATTTGGATACCCAATGTCAAGATTTCTCCAACAGCCTTATGATATTGGAAGTGGAAATGTTTTAAACCATGACTCATGTTCTTACAATCATGAGAAATGATATAAGACAATCATTTTAGAGGTAAAAAAACACAATGGTGTGATAGGTTTCTCCATTGTGATTTCATGATCATATTAATCAGGTTGCCCTTTATGTTGTTCTATGATTTCCCTAGTCTATGGTTTTGAGCCCTTCTGCATTAATAGAAAGGATGGTATGATAGATATCCATTTTCTATTTTCATTGGAAATTAAATTCTTATAGAGATCTATTGCATAAAAGATGCTAATCGTGGCCCACAAATTAAGGTGATTTAAAAATATGGTAAAAGAAACTTGAACTATAGTTGATTGGGGTAAGTCTCTTGTGGTACTTTGATTAGGAATGAAAAATGGTAGACGGTATTTTTATTTTATCATCATGTAGTGGGGAAATTTTTCATGCTACTTTAATATCATACAACCACGAAATTTTACATGCAGTTTAACTCAATGCGGTAAGGACTTATTTCAATGTAGTTTAACATAATGCGGGGAGGACATAAGAACCGTTGTGAAAAGTGGTGACGTTGCAGATGGGCCCAAATATGGGAGCTCAGACGTCACTATATATCCCATGAATATGAGAATTATTCCACTCATAGTTCTCGATAGCCATCCAGCTTAATGTGTTGCGGTGAGGATGAAGGTTGTGATGCCATTTGTTGTCATTCGTCTTGGATGATAAAGAAAAGTTTAATGTCATGTTTCAGGGCCATAAGTAGATAGACTACGGTCATGTTATCCAGATCTTATAATGGAGTTCGTAATTTGGATATGTGCAATGTGGTTCCGTGAATCAACCCAGCATGATTGAGAGGACCAAAAACGCTCTCATCCAAACAATGCATATTTCTAAGAAAAATCAGGAAAAGGGCCAAACAATGATATAACTGTGGTTGGGCCTAATAAAAAAATGTATGGGCATCACAAGTTATCACATGAGGATTATAATCAATCCACACATAATTCATGGAATAGAAACACTCTAAGCATGTTTGGACCATACGTATAGGGGTTAATTTTCTCTGTTGATAGTTGAAGTTGGGCATATAATTGGAGATCAAGGAATCACTCCATATCATGTATTGGATGGAATCAAGATACCAATAGTTCTTATAATTCCATGTAGTTTAACATCTTTTAGTATGGAATAAGGTGGAACAACTTGAATTTGTATGAGAATTACGATTGGTCTCCAATGATAGAATCATGGGCATCACAATGTATTTCATGTGGTTGATAATTAAAATACATTTAGTTCTTGGAGAACTATGATGTTTAATTTCCTATGGTAAGGAAATCAACTGTGTAGTTTAATGTCATGCAGTGAGGACTCTTGGTATGCCTTTTATAGTCTTTCATTCAAGACTGTGATGGTCCATTTATTCACATCTATACCATTCTAACGAGTGTAAACCGTAACTCTTAAGATCATGTGAAAAATGATTAGTGTGAGAAACATGGAGCAACGTAGGTTCTCTTATAGTTTATATACAAAATAGGGTTATAACATACGATTTTTGTATAATCTAGTTGTTGGACTATGATACGGGATCAAGGAGTCCCTATGTATCTCATTTGGAATGAGAATAAAGACATACATAGTTCTGAAGGAACTGTGTAATTATACATCATGCGATAATGAAAATGGATTACCTGATTTATAGGGAAGGGAAGTTGTGAGTCCATGGAGTTTTGTGTCATGTATTAAGGAAATTGGGCATCCGTTTTGATGTCTTTTGGTAAGGGAGAATCCCATAGAGTTTAACATCATGTGGATCGGTAAAACACTATACATTTTGACATTAGGTGGTCAGGAAAAAATGTACCATACATTTAAACGTAATGTGGTGTGGATGAATGACACATCTTACTCTAATGTGCAATCACAATTTATTAACAACTTATTCAATGTATTTATTGAGAAATCTCTCATTGGTGGGAAGTGTGACACACTCTCCATCCATGGTGTCTAGTGAATAGGATCCATTATGATAGACCTAATGTATAATATAAGTTCCTTCTAACATGGGATCTAGTTTTGGGGATTTATTTACCAATATCATCATGGTTTTGAGATCCAACACTGGTTCTCCTAGAAAAATGAGAGAAGTGTTTTTATTAAAATCTCATTCAATACAATTGTAGTGGTCTTCGTGAGTTCCACATTTTGAAAAACATATTTTTATCCAGATATTCTAACTCAACTAGACATTTCTGCAATTTTTCATCATTAGAGAGTTGTCTGCAACTAGTTATTTAGAGTAAGGGATGTTCAACCCTTATGGGTAACACTTCCTTGGTCTCATAAACCTATTATTATAGCATTTCTTGTGTCTCAGTATACATGGTTGTATTATAGGCCCCCAAATCATGGAGGATTTTATGTGTCCAAGAATTATTTTTCTTTTTCACCATCAAATTTAGTGTCATTTTCTTTCAATATAATATGGGGGACTCCATAATAGGTGGTGATATGGCACTTCACGATGTTTATTATATTCTTCTTCCCATATCCTTGAGGTGTACTGACTTATCCCATTTAGAAAAGAATTTAGTGATAGTAAGGAAGTACAAGAACTTCATAGCATTAGTTGGGGGATATGGCCTCACAACATTAATCCCCCAAATAGAAATGGCCAGGAATATTTAGTGTTGTGAAAAAATTATAGGGGATGATGAATTAATTTTTCATGGATCTGACATGCATGAAATAACTTGGTGAAATCCACATAGTCTTGTATCATCATTTTACAATAATATCCCAACCTTTTTGATTTTGTGGGAGAGACTACTTCTATATTGATGTGCTCTAAAAGAGCTTGGATGGAATTCTTCAATGATGGTGAAATTTTTTTCTTCTACTATGATCCTAAGGAAAATTCCATAAATTCTGCACTTATATTGTATTATTTTCTTATATGGGCCATCCTATAGAGTGAATTTCATGGCCTGATAGTGAATATGTTCCCTTCTGGCATGATCTTTTAGGAGAGTCCCATCTTGAAGATAACTGATTATGGACTCCATCCATCCAGGGATGGTCATTGGTTTATCATGATCTAGGGAATTTTGACCTGATTTATCTCTTCTATAATACATAAGATGATCAATGAGACCATTATTAGATGAGTGATACTGAATGATATATCCTCCTGATCTTGGTTGGCCAATATGGCAACTACATTATCTAGATTGTTATCATGAGAATTCTGTTATTCAGAGACATAATGTAGTGTTGTATCAAAGGGGAATTTCTCCATTAATCTCCTAAAACATACATTAATAGGGGCTGGCTCTTCCTTCTTAATGAAATATTCTAAATTGATCTTTCTTTTCACTAGATTCAAGTATCCATTGATCTTCATGTAGGTTATGTACTACTATATGGATAATTCTAATCCAGTGATGAGGTCTTGGTATTCTACCCAATTATTATTGTATCCTTTGGATAGTGAGAAAGGGTAGGGTAAAACAACTTTCTTTGGATAGACAAATACAATTCTCAGGCCAACAAAATCAAGATTCATGTTCTCCATTCTAGTTCCAACATGACTTTGGGAGGTTCCATCATTGTACATCTCCCATGTTTAGGGAGTTTAATGGGAGTTAAATACCTCTACATCAAGGAGATTGGGGTCATCTAGCATATTTTTTGGGGAAAGATGTTCTTTGAGAAAATCAGCCATTAATTGCCCATTTCACTGTATTTGTTTTCACAAACTAGATAAAATATTTTTGAAGAATGATTTCCAATAAATCAAAGAAACTATTCAACATGGGGAGGACAAGAAAATACATGAGGTGATGATGAAAATATAGGATCATCTCTAGATTTATCAAGGCGGGGGAGGCCATTAGGATATAAATCACACAATTGTGCTATTTGGATTGTTATAGAGAGATACTGGAGATGATTGAAGTTGAGGAAAGGGGACGTTTGGACCTCTAGGTAATATAGGCTACTTCGACCATGTTTATGGGGAAAATATAGAAATCATCAAGCATACTAAAGGGATTTAAAAGTTTTGTCCCTAAGGAATTGGGTGATACAACCTTTATATGATCATCCACCATTGGTTTCTTACCTTATCTCTTAAAGACATCTTCTCCAGTCTATGTACCTTTTCCACCCTCAAAGGTTGTACTATCACCCTTTAGTATTAAAATCATTCCCTATATGAGGTACTTTAGACATTTATGGAATGTATATGGAACCTCCATGTTGCTATAGAGATAGGGACTTCTGAAAAAAGACATTATATGAAGTGTCTTTCTGGGTAAATATGAACATCAGCCTCATAAGTGACTTTCTCAAATATGGCGTCGAGCTTGATCTTGAAATGAGTTCTTCACTCATGCTTATCATATCCATGAATGTTCTAATTTTCAGTGGATAATTCCCCTTACCAATACCCCTATCCTTGGAGGGTTCATAATGGTATAAGGTAGATCCCTTTTATGTAATCAATCATTACCATTTAGTCATTGAATTTATTGAGTCTTCCCCAAAAATATGAGGGTATGATGTGTCCATTGATGTAATAATCTTGATCTTGATCAATGAGTGATATGGTGACATGATAAGACACAATCTCCACTTGACATACCTTAATAGAAACCACTTCTTTCTCTAATTTGGGTGTGCTCTAGAGGCCTTTATTGAGTGCCTCCATGAGTTTTTTTGAAAAAATAATTGTATCCAAGATCGAGATCTTAGTTGGAACCATAGATAATAGTTTCAGAACATCATAATTTTTTTGTCAAGGGTTGGTGCTTTCCAATATGGGGTTTCCCCTAGGAAATTGGTTTAGGAGTTGGAGCATCTAAAGTAGCTAGACATAGTCCTTGTGTTGAAGTAGAAGGAATACATAATTCTAGTGGTGTATGTTGAACCAGCCTTCCCCAATTCCTAGGATGATCATATTGATCTCTTGCTAAGTATTCATGAAGGTCAATCGGAAGTAGGCAACAAATAGAGTGATTTGAGGAACATCCTCACATCTTATGGTCCCACAAGAGCACGTTACCTCAAATCCTTGCTATATATGTCCCTTCAAAGGAGACATGAACAGATTATTTAGACCAACCACATTCACGTAGTCTCCTATATCATTGTCTCTAGCGCATGTGTCCTCCTTCTACCTAGTTATATTATAGAAAACTATATTATTGGGTATAATCAACATCATAGAGGGATTTTTCATGTTTATTTTTTTTGACATAACCAAAAATGAATTATTAGTTCGATGATGATTCAATTTGGTTGGGAGGTTCACATGCTACTAATGTCATAGGGAATAAATCATCGAGGGTTAATTCTTTCTTTTAAGGAGAATATGACTCATCCTCTTATGCTTCATTCCATTGCTGGTGTTCGTGCCCTCCTTTCACAGGTGCATATGATACTACATTGTTGGGCGGTGAAGCTACTCATTTCTTCTGTAACTATTATATAAGAGTCGTATGGTCTTATTCAACCATATTCGAGACCATCTAGTTGTAAAATATTATCCATCATATATCTAGGAACTCCTACCAGTCATCATCATCCTATGGTTGGAAAATAGTTATGAAATACACTTTCTTTGGGAAATTATGCAGCCCCACATGTCTGGAATCGATCATTCCTTGAAGGATGTCTTTGTTTACAAAACAGTTCTAGATAAAATTACCTATCCATCTGTGGAAAGGGAATTAATCGGTCTGGTTGGTGAGGTTGACCTCATTGGGCTTCCTAGGTTACAGAAGATTGAGTAGTTTATTTTCCATGTATACCAAGAAATATCCATGGAACTATTCATTACAGATGGATTACACCTTATTCATATGTTCTCCAAATACCGTATGTCCTTGGATTCACTGTAATTATGGAAAATGGTGATTTGGGGGCTTTCACTACTCAAAAAGAAGTTCTGGATAGTTTGGTGGCCGACAAGAGAATCTGCATAGGGGCTACTACAGGCATGAGAGTGATAGTTACATCTTCCATTCTACCAGTAATTTCCATGGGTTGTAGGTAGGGTTTGAGATTTGGATCGAGTATAGTGAACACCCTCTTCACAACATTGTTCTATTTCAGAAAATTCCCAGAATCTCCCCAAATATTTCATTGGAATAAGGGGCGTCTGCAACACATCCTTATTATTTTTAGCAAAAATTTCCAATAGATTATCCTTCGATTAAGGGGATATTGAGTGAATTGTTCAAACCCTTCCACCATTCTTTGATATACAAATCCCTCTAATTTTTTCTTTTTTTTTGTAATGTTTTAGTGTGAGGATCGCTGTCTTCTACAACATAGAATTGAACTGATAAATAAATTGACAATGAAGGTCATCCCATTCTGACAAAGATCCTGTTGGAAAACTTATATAACAAATGAAATCCAGCCCTATTAGTGTCTGTAAAAAACACCTCATCTAGGTTTCTTCCTACTGATTTTGAGGGTCCATCATCGTCCTGCATCAGGACACGAAGTGAACAAGATACTCCTACAGATCTCTAACATAATAAAATGTGGTGTAGGCCAGATTTTCAATGTTGGGGGGAGTTGTGGTATAATCGAACCATTGGGATATATAATCCTTTCAGGCTGCATTTGTGCACACCACCCTTCCATGGATTCCATTCGAGTTAATAGGGACTCAATGATATTAAGGATCTCATGGGGCACTGCTTACTAGACCGTCTCACACCCATTGGGAGCCGGCTGAGGTTGATGAGTTGGATGTATTTTTTATCACATGATGATTTTCATTCTTTCACTGGATGAAACAAATTTCCTTATAGTGGAAAGGCTATTTACGTAGATGAGGGAATTCAAGATCATTTTTGACATCCTCTTGTATGTAGGATGCTTTCTTAGTCCTAGATCAAATATGATATTCAGAATCTACACATGATTATGGAACAACTGCCGGAGGGAGAAAATATATCTCTTCTTCGAGTGTATACACTGTGGGGATATTCCCCTCTGAGTGACTCCTCATTATTTTTCCAAAGGGATTGTATTTTACTCTTGTATTGTGAGAATTAGTCCTCTAGGAAAGGAACCTTTCTATTCTAGGAGGTGATTTAGATGTGGCTATTACCACCATTTCAGAATAATGTTGTTTAGGAGTTGTCCACTCAATATTCATAATTTACATATTTTAGTGATGACTCTTGTTCCTAGTATGCACTACCTCATTCAATGCATATAATTCACCCTCATCCTGAGGAATGCTTTCCATGTCATGACCTCTTGTATTTGTGTCATGATCGATAACCTCCATGTTTATTGTGACCAAATTCAGAGATTAATATCGAGAAATGGTGGTTGTTTCATATCTAATGATGCAACAAGATGATTATACATATCTTTCATCAGGGTTTTATTCAATCCCTTGGACTTATTGTGTCATTTTTAGACTGTGACCCCTGTTGGGATTACCTTCATCACCATGTCTTCGTCTCCTCTTTGTTTATGAATGGTGACATTGAGGGATTTTTCTGTCAGGGTTTCCAAACATGCCCCCAAGTAGTAGAGGTGTGTCTTATGGTAGGTGGTATTATGACTGTTGATTAATTAATCCCAACGTAGAGAATAATGATTCCCTCAATGGTTGTGGTGATGATTAAAATTCCCCTTGCCCTATGGGCTGGGGTTTATTCCGGGCTTCAGTTGGTATATATTGGTCCAATTATGGATGATCCAATGGCTCTGGATGGAGATTTGATGACTCCCAGGATAGAAATAAAGATATAAATTCCACTATCCTAGAGGGTTGGGTTTTTTTGGGATATTTGATGATGTTTCCAAGGTCCCCTTGGGAGATAATGAACCTGGGGATGGTGATTGAGATATAAATTCCCCCATCCCAATGGGTTGAGTTTCACTTGCAGCTACGACCGATGTATCCCAAATTGTCTTAGAAATTGATGATCCGAGATGTGGAGGTGGTGGTAGATATTCACCACTACCAGAGTGCTGGGTATGCTCTTAGATGGATGATACCACTAATGCCACAGAGTCCTGGTCTATGTGGTGAAATTATCCTCATGTAGAAGCTGGGATCAATTGGGGGCAATAGTGAGAATTATTTCTCACGAGTTGTTTTCTGGGTGATCTAAACATCAATTTCCATGTACGAAATGTCTTTTTATTGGTCATAGGGGACCATGTTGAAGTCATTTTGGCTATCATCCCTCTTTCATGGTAATTTCTTGGCATTGTTGGAGTAGGAACATTCTATTGTAGTGACCATCTAGCTTGGTCATTACCTAGTTCCTTAATTTCTCCAATGGCTATAATATTACCGGATTTCATATCTAAATTGATATTCTGTTCTAGGGGAGTAGTAATGTGTAATGCTACATAATTTCCCCATCCTTGAATATGGATGCTTGATGTAGATTTGGAGACCAGATACCCAAGAGTCATGATGCAACGGTGGAAATAATTTTCAGATTTGTGTGGTGATTTTCATGTTTTGGGTTCAAGTCCATGGAGATAACAACAAGGTTGACCTTGAAACAAAGTATCATTATTTTTATAAGGTGAAAATAATATCGATGATAATCAAGATATTGATCCTTCAGTCACTGATGTGTAGCCCACAAATTCGGACACATATAAGTAAAGCAATCTTTTTCTAACTCATCTGGGATCTCATAGTTGGAAATAACGAGGGGCCAGAACCTGATTAGGGGATTTTTACAGCTAACTCTCTCTATATGTCAATAGTTTTATCCTCATCATCATACATACATCACTCTCCTTGGTTATACTGTAGAAGATGGCCTTGATGGTCACCTACTGATTGGAATGGAGTTTTGCTGGATGTTGATGGGGAACCACATATTGTTTACCCTAGTGTTTTGAGCACCTCTCTGTGTGATGGTGTTGGGGATTGGTTCCCCTCTCTATATAGATGTGTCTGGGAAAATGGTGGATTGCCTTTCTTATAGGATTTATCACCCTGGAGAGGTTAAAAATTGTGAATTTCAAGAATAGAGTCCCTATAATTCATCTCTACACTAACACGAGGAGGAATATTGTGGAATGGAATGGCTATTGCCTCTTCTTTGATAGAAGTATCCCAAGAAACTTGTGGCATTGAGAAGGTGTCTCAAATTACCCCAATGACACTATAATTGATCAAATTATGGGTATGGTCCATGTTCTGTATCGTCGTCAAAATATGATGACCTTCCTTTTGAGATTGTGCAGAGATATGGGATTTCTGCACAATAGTAGCTGAATCTTTTATATAACTGTTAGGTTCCATGGGAGTATATTCCCACTACTAAGAAGCTATTTGAATATACCAAAAAAATTCATTATTTACAATGACATGTTACCTTTCTACAGTACATGCTACTCTCTCTAGGTGTGCCTCAGTCAATACGAGGGTATGAGCTTGATCTTGAACCTTTGGGATATGTCGATGGTCTTTCTGGGTATGAATTTGAGCCAGACCAGAGGCATCTTCCGCTTTCATCTTGTTTTCCTTACTTGGATAATTAATGTGATTCTGGTATAAAAATTCATTTCCCATTTTAATTCAAATATTGAAATCTAAAATGGAAAAATGAATATTGGACTTCCCCTATGTTTCCTTGGAATGATGTGGGCACATTCATTCATCCACCGAAGTAGGAATATGTTTTCTATATCGATAGTATAAGACTTCAACATTGAAAATTATATAATCCATAGTTATGTAAAACAATTAAATTCACTCACATTTAGGATCTTTTAAAATTTATCATTTTAGAAAATGATGCCATAACTATTTCATAAAAACTCATATATAAAAACATAGACACTTCACAACACTATCCATTTTTTTCACAAAATAAAAATCCCTATAATAAAACATGATTTCTATTTCTTGATTAAAATATTCTTATAATTATTAAGCAAATAAAACAATCTCTTACCCATCATTACAACATATGATTTTTTTTTAAAAAAATTTGGATGAGATGAAAAAGCTTAGTAAGGTAAATAAGATAATGAAAAAAAAAATGTTATTCCATGAATACTTATAAATCCTTTAAATCATGATTTTATACCATAAAACATAAGCACTTTAACATACATCACGACACAATAATATTTCTAAAAAACACATAGAAATCACAAATCATAAAGATAACATGTGCAATCCATATCATGCTTACGTTTTATCTTTCATAACTACATAGGGGGTAACAATCATTACTATTGGAACACCCATAAATGTACATTCCTTAAATATATTTAGAAAAACATAATAGTATAACTTATTATCATTACCCAATGCATTAGAGAGATATCATAGGCTCACCCACCCCCGTTTTATCATGGAACCACCTATATACATAAACAATTCTCAAGAACCCTAACATAATCATAACACATAAAAAATGTAATGGAAAAAATAAAAAGTGTACACTGAAATCAAAGGATCTCATTTAAATATATTGATATAATAAATACTTTATTACAACCATTCTCAATACCATAAAATATGAATCGGTAATACTATGTTTATTTTTCATTAAAATACTACGGTCTGTAGAGGAAGACAAATATTATATAATGGCCATGATGATAGCAATGTCTTTGTTTCTGTGTACATTAATGAAATATACCTTTATTCATTTAGTAAAATGAATCATAGAAAAATATTCCATTTGAAACACTTGAATTATATTTAATTTAAAAGGGTATTATTATTCACCTTATATAATAAATTGGTGTATATTATCAAAATATTCCTCAATGAAAGGAGAATGAGATGAAGTCCCTTACCTTGAGTATGACTCGTCATGTAAAAAATTTATATTACTAAATAATAAACATAGGATAATTTATATTATCCTTTGATCCTTTTTCATTTTTATTATTCTTATTATATAACTCATTACCATGTTATAATAATTACATTATTTTTTAAGTTCATATCGTCTGTTCAGTAAATATTCGTTACATGAGTAGAAAATGAACTTGGATTGATTTTAAATAGTGCATGTGGTCATAAGTCCATCGACTCCAGAAAAACATTAATGAACTAATTATCACATTTATACATCAATAATAATTTATAATTCAAACCATTCTCTTTTGGTATGAAAAATGAACAATATTATAATCACAAAGACGGTCGGTCATATGTTCATTTGAGTAACGATTCCATATTTTCATTGATCATTATGGATAGAATGTTTTAATTATTTTATATTTTAAAAATGATAATAATATAATTAAAATAAAAAAATAATCATTTAACTATACATATCTATCACACTAGATAATTGGTTAATGAAAATGATTCACATCGCTTCGTGGAGGTGATAATTCAGACGTAAGCATGAATGATGTTATCATTTTTATGTTCACAAAAATTAAGCTTGTAATTGATATATTATTATCTTATATTTATGAATATGTAATTAATATCACATATGAAAATTAATTCCATTATTATAACCAGTATGAGAGATGGACATGGAAAATGAATTAGATCAGTTTGTGGAGGTGATAGTTCACATGTACACACAAACAATTCATTTATTTCCCATTTAATGGATGTGGATATGGATTTAGGTATTGATATTATAATAAATACATCTTATTAGTTTTATTTTATTAGAGTTATTATTTAATCTTTGGAGAAGAATATTTGAATAAAATGGAAGAAGAAATAAAATAAAAATAGTAAAAGAAAACAATAGCTCTTCATCAGTTGACCACATTTGAATAACATATTAACACCTATAAAAAGAGAGTTAAAATTAAACTAAGGCCTCAATATTATGGAGAGGGATTATAATAAGGGGTTTGGGAAGATCTTGGAATATCCAAATGGATTTTTAAGTGTGAGTTTTAGAGTAGAGTGGGTACCATTTAATATGAGAGTGGGGGAGCACACTTAGAAGCTCTTAAAGTATTAAATTAATATAAATTAATTGTTTAATTCAAAGGACTCAAAATTGAGTTATTCTGAAGATTATATAAGTATATTTTGAAATATTTTCATGAAATAATTTTTATACATGTATTGATTATATTTTAAACATTATATTTTTGGTTTATACTTAATTTTTCTCTTTTAATTTAATTTTTAGTAATAAAAATTTAAATATTAGAAGACTATAATCTTTACTAATATGGGGTGAAGTCCTTTTAATTAAAAACTTTATGAAATTTTAGACCATAAAATATTCAATTTGAAATTTTAAATGATTTTTAAATAATTTAAAAAATTAATATTTTTATAAATTATCAACTATGTAAATTTTGAAAGTATTCATTTTATTGAATTTAATTAAAATCCAAATGGAGAGATAACATCGAAAAAATCCATTAAATAGACTTAAAACACATCATAGTCGTCTAGATAAATCATGGATGGAAAAAAAAATATTTTTAATTATATTTATTTTATTATAATTAAAATCATTTATTTGATTATTTCTATAATAAATCTATTATTGAATCATCATTATGTCATAATTAAATTTAATTATTTAATTCATAATAATTATAAATAAATATATATGATGTATTTAATTAGTTTACATTTATAATAAACATATTTATTTGAATATATACTTATATAAGACCATAAAAAAATTGATTTAGAAATAAGACGCATGTTTATGATATTTTTATTTTTAAATGAAATAAAATTTTATTAATGTAATAATCACAACCAAGTGGCTTCCAAAGGCCACAATATATGCCTAATTATGTCATTGGTTGGTCGTAACTCATCCAATTATATTAGGAAAATTGTTAGGGAAGTTTTATATTATTATAATATTTTTTTTACCCTTATTTAACCGATTTACGCTATAACCATGGAAAATAAAAAACTAAAATTATTGTTAACCAAAAATTATATTGATCCTATTGGACCAAATTTTTCATACTTTTTAAAACCATGTATGCATGTTTTTCAAATTTCAATATATAGAAGTGGTTAAATTAGGATTAACAGTTATCCTATCGATGGATCGAGAAAATGGGGTATAAAATAAGTAAAAATCATTAAAAGATTGACATGTGTTTATATACATCTTAAATTTATAATTAATTCCCATTAAAAATATTGGATTAAATGATAAAAAATAATCCAATTATATTTTAAAAATAATTAAAAGGATAACTTTACTACATAATTAAATTAGATGAAAACTATGTTTTGAATAAAATTACTATATTTTTCACTATTCATTAAAAATGATTTTTTTTAGAAAAAATAGGATAATTTAAAAAAAGTAACTTTTATGTCATCATACAAAAGAAAGCATTTTATATTTCAAATACAACATATAAATGGGCAAAATACAATATTTAAAAATGGTTCACCATCAAAAGGATTTAAAACTACCATTTAGAAATATTAGAGTATTTATGCTTAAAATTTGATTTATTCTTATTTTAAGTCTCTAAAATTTATTATAAAAAATAAAATACAATAGACAAAAATTTGTAAAAATAATATAGTTATTTCTATGCATTCCCACAACTAAAATAGCTAGGAGATAACTGCCATTTAAAATAATTATATTAATAATGTATTATCTTTTAGTATATCTCATTCTTGTATGAAATATAAGATTTTAGAGAAACCCATTATTGTGTTTCACGTACACTATCAGATATGTAATCCTCACTAATTTAAAATTAATATCTAATTAATAAATCTAAATATATGTGAAAATATCTTATTCTATAATCAGCTAGTATGTTACACCCTTCCTCCATTTAGAAAATTCTCTCTTCAAAATTTTCTTCACTTATCAAATAAGTGGTTGTATTCTCCATAATAACCTTTTCATATTCCCATGACACCTCTTCAACTTTTTAGTTTTCCCAAAAAAATCATTAACATGTGGAATCACCTTATTTTTCAATACTTTCTCCCCCAGTTAAGATTCACAACTCGATGTTCCCCATTAGAAAGATTCTATTCAAACTAAACTATTTCTGGACTCAAAACATGATATGGATCTAGAATATAATTCCTCAACATTAAAACATGAAACAAATGTGTACCTTGGATAAAATTAGAGGTAAAACAACCTGATAAGAAATTGATCCAAAATTCTCCAAGATTTCATAGGGTCTAATGAACTGCGAACTCCACTTCCACTTCTTAGGGAAACATGTCCCACTTTTCCATGGAGAAACATTGAGAATGACAGGATCACCTATCTCGAAAGAAAGATCCTTCCTTCGGTTATTTGGAGAAATTTTGTGCATACACTATTCTATCCACATATTATTTTGAATCAACTGTACTTTTTTACAATCTCTTCTACCAATTATAAACCAATCAACTTCCATTCACCTACTTCTTCAAAAAAATATGGAGTTCAACACCGCTTACCATATAATTCCTCAAATGGTGCCATATGTATACTGAAATAAAAACTATTATTATAATGAAACTCTACCAAATAAATACGTTTTTTTAAATACAATGGTAATCCATGGAACAAGCACATGGAATATCCTCCATGCACTATATTGTTCATTCTGACTGCATATCTGATTGAGGTTGAAATGCATTACTCAAATAAAAATATGTTCCCAATGACATTTAAAGTACTTTCCAAAATGTTGAATTGAACATAGGATCATGAATAGATACAATGGATATAGTAACTCCATGTATGATGAATATATATAAGATAAAACCAAGAATGTTGATCTAGAGATACTGTATCTCAAATAGGACAAAAATTAAAATATTTAGTTCGTCGATCAACAATAACACAAATCATATTGTTATCACATGAAGACATTGGTAATCCCACTATGAAATCCACATATATATTTTCCCACTATCACTCTGGTACTAGAAAAGGATAAATAATCCCTTTTGGTATATTTCTATTTTTATAACCCATTGACATGTCAAACACTTCACAATAAAGTCAGAAATATCATTTTTTATTCCATCCCACCAGCAATACTCTTGAAGGTCTCTTTACATCTTAGTACTACCATGATGAACTGAAAATGGAGAACTATATGCTTCACATAACACCTCCTTCTTGAATTTTGGATCACAAGGTACACATAATCTCATCCCAAATCATAAAATAAAATTATTATTATTGATAAATCCATCCAACATACCAATATGAAACAATTATACATGTTTCTACAATTCACTATCTTTTTTCTGTGCTTGATTAGTTCTATTTGATAGTTATTATTTCACAAAAAAATGATACACAATAGAGTATTTTATTGTAGTAACAACTTCCATTCCCAAGTTTATCAAATCATTAACCCAGGGATCACGTTCTGAATGTAACATGGTCTATTTACATTAATTTTCAGACAAAAAGAATTAGCCACCATATTTGATTTCCATGGATGGTAATGAATCATGTTTCATAATCCATGATTTCTTACAACCTTCTTCTTGATCTCATGTTCAATTATTTCTATGTGAATATATACATAATTTTTTTTGTTTAGTATATATTTAATATTTTACTCCACACAGATGACACCTCATAATTTTTAAGGTAAAAAAAATAATCTAATTTGAAATAATGTGTAGGGTAATTTAACGCATGAGGTTCGAACTAACGTGAATCATAATCAATTAACTGATCATTCTGCATTTGGACCCAACCAAGTCCTTCCAATGAAGAATCACTGAAGATAATGAATTCAGAATATTTTGATGTTAATTCCAATACTTTAGCATTCACAAATCTTCTTTTCAATTTCTCAATACTAAAATCACATTATATTTTCTAGATGAACATAACCCCTTTTTGAGGTAACTTACTAAGTGGGATAGATATCCATGAAAAATTTCCAACAAGCATCTGGTAATAACCTACTAAACAAAAAAATTTATGAATCTCAGTTATATTTTTTATTCTTCAAAATTTATCAACAATTATCAATTTAGCAGGATCAATGGTTATGCCATACATTGAAAAAATGTGACAAAAGAAAGAAGTTTGTTTTAAACATAACTCATACATGATGAATTTACCATACATTTTATTTTATATTATGCTTTTCAAAACAACAATTAAGATGACTTTCATCTTCCTCTTTACTATTATAATATACCAAAATTTCATCAACAAACACAACCAAAAACTTATCCAATAACTCATGAAATATTCTATTCATAAGATCAATTAATATAGTAGTTGGAATATTTAATCCAAATGGAATAACTAAATATTCATAATGGTCATATATCGTATGAAATGTGGTCTTAGGAATGTTTTCATCCTTTACATTTAACTGATTGAACCCTGACCACAAGTCATCCATCCAAAAATATTTTGCTCTAGGGAGCTGATCAAAAAAATCATTGATATAATGAAAAGGATACCATCTCTTAATAGTGATGTTACTCAAGGCTCTATAATAATTGAAAAGTCTCATTGAAATATAAATATTTTTAACAAATAAGACAGGGGAACCTTGTTATGATGTTCTAGGATGAATAAATCCTTTATCTATGAAATCAATAATTGATTCTTTAACTATAAAATTTCAATTTGATCTTTTTGAGATGGGGATTTTGACATTGCCTTAGTAATAGGAACTAAGTCAACTAAAATTTATGCTTCTTGATCGGGTATAATACTAGTAATCATATATAAACACCATCAATATACTCATTATCCACTAGAACATCATTAATATGAATAATTCCTGTGTTTTTTTCTATATTTTCAAGGTAAAATTCATTTACATCATTTAACATTTTCCGAGCATCCTAATATGTTATCAATGGTAAGGGTTCATCATTCTAAAAAACATAATTTATTTATGAAAAGAAACTTCTTTAGCTCTATATTCAGTCATAGAATTGTAAATAGAAATACAATCTACACTAAGAATAACATCAAACTCAAATATAGGTAAAAAATGTTTTTGGGTAGATTGTTTCCATATACAAAGATAAAAATAATTTTTTAAAAAAATTCCTCAAAATTTCCAATGGTGTTTTTTCCATATGTTTTGGATTCATTTATTGAGGTGGAATTTCCTATTTAACAAAAAAATTATTAGAAATGAATGAATGTGTAGACCCTGAATTAAATAGGCCATTTCTATAATCTGAATAAACAAACAATGTACCTAATACCACCTAATTTTATAGCCCAACTTCTACTGATGAAGTTTCAAATGATTTCACTGTACCATTCTACATATAGTCTGGATGCTTCCCATAATTCAAATTCTTCATCAGACACTAATTTTCATAATGGCCCATATCATTTCCTTTAAAACATTTAACTAACTCTAAATTAGATTATGTCTTACAAATACCTTGATATTTTATCAGTACAATTACGAGACTTATGTACCATTTTACCACATCCAAACCACATACCATAATTCAGAAGGCCTTATCCAGTTTTTTTTTACCAAAATTTTCACAAACTGTAAACATAATTTTCATAATATAATACAGTTTTTAATAATGCGTCCCTTTCACTTTCCAATTCAATTTCATTTTATTATGTTTTTCAAAGAAAAAATGATCATCGAAAAACTCCATTTCCTCTTTATCAACACATCAAACACGTTTTTCATAACTTTTTTACTCATGAGAATCCATTTCTATTTGATACTATGGATTTATTCTTGAGTAAACATGATTTAATTTACTATCAAGTTCCTAGATGATATTAAGAGCATTACATTCCTATCGAGTTATTTTTTAGTCGTAATCGTCCACTGAGTCATTGTTTCTGACGCTTTCAACGGGGCGCGCGCGTCTGTCCGCTGGGCCACGACATGCGTGGATTTTGTGTTTCCTCGCATTCCCGCTTTCCAAAGGCAGGCGACATCTGCTCCTTATTCAGGGACGTCTTCTCCTTGATCGAAACCGGGATGATGGGATGTCGGTTCTTCCTTCTGTGGATTCCTCCTCGGAACTCGTCACCTAGTCCGGGTCTCCATCATAGATTTAATTTTTTGTTTGTGAAACTCTTCCTAGTGCCTTGTTTCCAAGGACGCTAGTTAATTACACTGCTTCTGTCAGGACATTCCAAAGGGTCCGGTCAGGGCAGCAACCTTCAGTCGGGGGAGTAGTCACGTTGAGGAATCAGTAACGTGTCTGAATGCTGGGGAATTGGCATGTTTGTCTTTTGTCTCTTATTATAGGGATTCTCAAGGGCGCGGAAGCCTGAGGCATCCCACATCGATCATGGGGAATCATATTCCCTATGCATATATCTGAGGTTTTCCTCAGCTTCTTATGTTTAGCACATAGTATGCCGTGAGTTTAACGTCTAGCGGAGATGGATCAGCCTCATCAGAACACCAGCTGGAGTGGATCAGATTGAGGAGTCCCCCTTAAGGGAATGCCGATATTGGAGCCAGCCTGTGGGCAGCCTCCCGAATGATTTGGAGGGGAATGGGGTGTCATGATCTCACCGGGACGTGGCGGCCCGGGTAAGAATCAGGATAGATGATGGATAATTACATGGAGAGAAGGAGGAATGAAATGAGCCATCGTGGATATGGCGGTGGTGACAGGCTTGAGTCTCAAAGAGACTTCCTACGTATCCCCTTGGTAGGAAATCAATGTCCACGTAGTTTGGGATGGATGTGTGGGGCTTACACTCTAGGCTGCCCAGGGTGTCCGAAGAACCGACGTGAATATGGTTGGAACGACCAGGTGGTGGTGGGCTTGAACCTCATGAGGCTTCCTACGTACCATGCCTTAACATGGATAAAGACCACGTAGTTCAGGTTGTGCTCTGGAATACCAGCATGAAAAGGACCTTGGCCTAATGGGTGGGGGGCTTGCACCTCGTGGGGATTCTTACGTACCATGCCTTGACATGGATCAAAGTCCACTTAGTTCGGGAAAGGGGGTTGTTATACTAACACAAAGGGGTGTCAGAACAACTGGATGGAAGGGTCACAATGGCTTACCGCTATATTGGGATGTAGTTTAATGTCATGCGGGACGGGGATGTGTCAGAGAACCGATGTGAAGAAGGACCTTGGCCCAGGTGGATGGTGGGATTGCACCTCGTGGGGCTTCCTACGTACCATTCCTTAACATGTATCAAAGACCTCATAGTTCAGGTAAAAATGGGGGCTTGGCACAGCCACTCGGAGACAGTCAGGGCTAATGATTATTGGTCTTGAACCTCAGAGAGGCTTCCTACGTACCATGCCTTGACTTGGATCAAAGTCCACGTAGTTCCTAATGGACGCCGGAGAACCGACGTGAAGAAGGACCTTGGTCTGATAGGTGAAGGGCTTGAACCTCATGGAGGCTTCCAACGTACCATGCCTTGGCATGGATCAAATTCCACGTAGTTCGGTATGTGGCAGTGTTGGTGAACCGACATGAAGGTAGACCTTGGTCCGATGATTGACGGGCTTGAATCTTAGGGAGGATTCTTACGTACCATGCCTTGACATGGATCAAAGACCTCGTCCTTCAATGGGATTCGTCAGCGAACCGAGGTGATGGTGAACCCGGGGGTCCACTGGTGGTGGGCTTGAACCTCATGAGGCTTCCTACGTACCATGCCTTGACATGGATCAAAGTCCTCGTAGTTCTGGATAGTTACAACAGCTTACCCTTTAACTGGAATGCATTTTAACGTCATGCGGGACGAGGGTGTAACCTGCCATGAATAAATGATGAGCGTTGGGCTTGAACCTTATGGAGGCTTCCTATGTACCATGCCTTGACATGGATCAAAGACTTCATAGTTCAAATGGATGTACAGTTTAATGTCATGCGGGACAGGGGTATGCGGTTTAACATCATGCTGGATGAGGGCATGCAGTTTATCGTCATGTTGGACGAGGGCATACAGTTTAACGTCATGCTGGACAAGGGCATATAGTTCAATGTCAAGCTCGACGAGGGAATATAGTTTAACGTCATGCTGGAAAAGGGCATTTCCATGGTCGATGCCTACTCTAAGCCCAGGTGAGTCATGCTCTGTGTGATAAAAAAGAGGCAGTAGAGACCTGGCGATCACGACGCAAAGGGTGCATCCGTGAGAAGCGAAGAGGGGCTTACGCATTAGGCGGCCCATGGTGCTGGATATTACTCCAAGATGGAGGCCCAAAGTGAGAAAAATTGCAGCAGGAGAGGGATTTGGGACCGAAGATGGGAGGTTCCTTTTTCCCTATTGCGCCCTCCACTGGCCTTGGTAGTGGGGAAGTATGGAGGTGCATGGGTGCTACCTTCCATAAGAGAGGCTTGGGGTTACGCTCTGAGGAAGCCCTTCCCCCACAGACAAATTTCACTCTGATAAGGAGGATATCATCCCCTATGGAGGGATGATCCCATCTCCATTGAGACCAGTGGGCATATAGAATGTTCGAGCTAGGGGGACCCTATGTGCGAGGCATGGGGTCGGGTCACAGTTTAATATGATGCATTGAGGACGAGGTGCTTGGCAGTTTAACGTCCTGTAGCTCGGAATAGGTGGGTTTACTCCACACAACATGGACTTACATAATTGGTACCCTCTACTCCTAGTGGAAGGGAAGGTATCGATAAGGCCGTGGTGAAGGGGGGTCATAGAGAGAACCATCAAGGGGTCTACGTTAGCGTGGCTATGCGAAGAAGCAATAGTCGTTAGCGTGACTATGTGAAGAATAATTAGGCGAAGAAAGGATACGGGTGGTGTCATCCATGGGACTTTTAAATCACATCATACAAACCTGGAGGGTCGCACGAGAAGAGGAATTTCCAACTGAAGGGGTCCACAGGTAGGGACCTTGTGGAGCTTGGTTACTTTGCATAGTGTAAAGCACTTGAAAAGTGGCGTGCTTCGCAAAGTGGAGTGCATTGGCCATAACATGGGGTAGAGGTGCGAGTGGGAGGTGCTTTGTGAAGCAAAAGGTGTTCGCGGAGCACTGCCTCATGAAGCAGAGGTGCCTCGCGAAGAAAGGTTATATGAAGCAGTGTTCTTCGTGATGTACAGTGACCCTGCCTTGGCATGTGGATCACTTGTACATGATGGGTGTTTCGGAAAGCATAAATGCTCCACAAATTCCTGGGACCCCTTGGGGATCCCCTTCCTTCACGAATGCCCTTAGGCATCGTGAAGGGAATCCCTCTCGGATGAGGGGCTCAAAACAATACAAGGAGAAGACCACTCATGAAGAAAAAATACCTTAGAGAGCTCATGATTACCAGAGTGAAGAGTGCTTTGTGATTTCGGAGTTGAGAGGTCGAAAGGTCGGATTTTCCATCTAGATATTTCAGGGGGAGCTCGGTATTTATATGCAAGGGGCTCCAGGAAGCCGAGATCACGCGGCGTGAAGGAGGCCTCAGTGGCTTCATGGCTGGTCGCGAACGTCAACTGCATTCCCCGAGAGGTACCGCCTCCTCTTCTTCACGGTGGGTTCACGAACGTCAGGGAATTTGTGGAGCTTTACCACCTCTGGTACTTCGCAGCAGCTGCAAAGCTAGGGGGCTGCGCGTTGGAGCTTCTTGAGGCAGGGTGCAAAGCCTCTTTTTCTTCTCTCCATTCTTCGAATATTTTTGGCAACAACAAATGCCCCTCTCAGACTTGGAGCCGCTGAGGGATCGAGTCTAAGGGAAATCGCCAAAATTATCAGCCAGTCACGATGCGGGCTCACGAAGTGGGAGAGCGAGGCCGCCAGGGGCCGCGTGATCTGGATGCGCCGTGACGCTCCGTGTGGGCTGGATGCGCCGCGAAGCTTCGGGGGCCACTTCTTATAAATAGGGACCTAGCCTCTTATCTTTTTCCATCTTTGTGACTTTTTCCTCCTGCGATCTCGATTCGCGAAGCTCCACATCCTCTGCGTCTACTCACCTTGAATCAAGCTTCACGGCGAACCGCGAGTCTCCGACTCTGTGTTTGCACCAAGCGAACTTCTGCTTGCAAGCTGAGTCCAAGATCCGCATCTTGGATTTGCGCCCGAGCTTCATGAGAGATCTTCATGAACAATCTCCGTGACCCGACTCACAATTTTTTTCAAATTCTAAAACTGTAATGGCCCATCAAGATGCTGTGATGGTGGTGCTCACAGACGCCACCCGGAGGGATGAGATGGGGAACTGTCTTGGCCTAGGGGAGCTGGTGCGACACCACTCAGACCATAATTCTTTGACAGACCTGCTATCAGAGAGCCAAAAGAACTATCTGCAGTGAAAGAAGCTGCCCTTGTATGGATTCGAGATGAGGGATGATGTATTCATTCCTGAGGTGAGTAGGGATGAACCAGCTTGCTTTTTCAAGAGCACACCATGCCAACACCAACGGTTCAGGGTGGCCGATGGTCATGCGCGGGAGGACTTCACACCCATCACCGCCGACTGTCTGTACAACCATCTGAACAACTTCTATGGGGAGCCACTGCATCTGGAGACTTCCCTTCACATGTATCGCACCATACTGATGGCGGCTTTGAAGGATTCGAAAAGGGGTGGTCCGATGAGTGGGACCTACGCCAGGGCGGAAACATCACCAATGAATGGGCATGGGCCTACTGAGTATGTGCCTCATGCGAGGAATTTGGGGCCGAGCATAGGAGAGTGGGATTGTATGAGGCGGCATGGGCCTCGCAATTCCTGAGTTATCAACTGAAACAGCTGATGCCAGAGCTACTGAGTAGATAGTCATCTAGGACCAACACTTTTCACCTGCACCATGGGGAGGTTAGAATCAGTCTGTGTGATGTCCATCAGATCTCGGGGTTCCCGATCTTGGGGCCTATGTATGATGAGTTCCTCCCCGTCATGAGCGCGTGGAAGGATCCGGAGCAGATGTCGTGGCTGGCACTGGAACTGATGGCACTGGTCCCCGGAGAGGACAAGGAGGCGGTGAGAGATGTCCACATTAAGAAGTGGTTCAAGTGGTTCCTGAACTTCCTGAAGGATCGAGAGTTCCCTCTGAGGCCTCAAATGTGTCCGAAGGGGGATCAAAGGGGCCAAAAGCACTCGTATTGGATGCTCTTAGAGGAAAACCAATAGAAGACCTGGGGTTTCAGTTTCAACACTGAATATAAGCTGATAGTCAGGCTGGCGGTGTTTATCACGGCCCTTATCTGTGGTTGGATCCTGCTGGTGAGGGATACCAACATGAGGGTGCAGCCTAGCTCGTTCATCATGGACTCCATGCTGTCCATGGGAAGGATGGTCAATCTGGGAATTCCGATGCTCGCCAGATTGTATAGGATGATGTGATACGTTAGCGAGGGAAAGAAGACGTCGAGGATATGCGGGACCTTCCACCTTCTATATGGGTGGATTGCGGCACACATGAGGGGGGTTTACGAATACCCAAACCCTATCTCTCCACCAAGATCAAACATCTGCCCTTCCATTTTGAACGGGGTCAGGAGCTTTCTTGTCAAATTAACTGCAGTGATGGTGTTGAACCGGGTGTGGGAGGCAGACAAATTTACCTTCCACCCATTTCTGTTGCTGATGGGGGTACTCACCGATGATGAGCAGGGAACGAAAGAGCACCAGGCTTATCTCCTGGCCTTTTGAGGTGGATTTTTGGTGGCATGGGTGGACCGTGAGCTGCTATGTGATCCATACACCCCGCATTGGTTCGCGAGGCAATTTAGGTTCCTGCAGCAACTGACCCCACAGGTATACTGGGAGGTGCGTCATGAGGAGAACCTGTGTGTAATGAGGCAGTTTTGGATCATGATCACTTAGGAAGATAGGAAAATGCGAATTGCATTTCCTCCATCAATAGCCGCCTTTGGACTGGTGAAAGAGTATGTCATCACTTGGGAGGTGGCTTATCCTGGGAAAATGTTGAAGCCGCAAACCGTTCGGGCTGGTGACGACGGGCCTCCCCTATCCAAAGGTTGGGGTCGGAGGGTAGCAAGGGCCTCTCGTGGTGGCAGTGCTGCCTTGGCGGTGAGGCCTGCACCCATTGAGGATGTGGCAGCAGCAGTGGATCTGGTGGTCCCAGAAGAACAGAGCCTTCTGGAGGGGTGACCACCGAGGGGATTCCGTAGGATATCCACTTAGGCTGCGGGGAAGCGGCCGCACCATATCGACATGTTAGACAATGTTGTTTTCTCGGAGTCCTGGGACGTTTGGGACGTCAACCGGTAACACCTTATTTTGCCTATGATGTGGGAACACCTGAACCATCTCAGAATGGTCTTACCGGGTATAGGACATGTATGATCCGGTTTCGTGGTGTCTTCGGTGAAGGCGGAGCAGTATTTGGATGAGCTGGAGGACTACATACATTCTAGTGGTACCCCGCGTCCGATGACTGACTGAGTAAGGGTTTTGCTGGATCGGACGGTTCCCCCACAACTGTCGGCCACCGAACTTAGAGAATGCTTCCCCTACCAGAAGAATCAGACGAATCCTCTAGGGAGGAAGAGGCCAACGGAGGGAGCCAGTTGGAGGAAGGAGAAGTCGGAGATCAAGACTCAGATTCCGAAGATTTCACAGAGGTTCTCGAGGTAGCATTCCAAATTTCTTTCATCAGGGTCTGCTCTCAGGACATTACGGACCTCTAATGAATACCTGAACCATGCAAGAGGAACTTGTACATAGACATTGCTCTCGCCCATTGGCGGGTGATGATTCAGGACCTTCAGAACCCATGCCTGCGGCCGCATCCAGTTCTGTGTCTAGCGGGGCTAGGACACCCAGGGTGGCTCCTCTAGGATCTCCAGACCTTTCGAAAATATACGAAGGGTCAAACTCTGGTGTCCCATCAGCACCAACTCAAGAGCAGAACCAGGAGTTCGATCTCTGTATGTATTTTCCACTGAATTCATTGTTGTCATATGTAGATTGTGCCAACTGACGTCCTTGCCCTTCCCTATCGCGCATAGTTATACGACTGACATGGGCTGCTGCGGCAAGGATGGTCAGGATGTCTGGGGGAATCCATCCTAAGGGCATGTCGGTGATTGTGGAGATAGTTACCACACCTACCAGAGCTTCTATAGTCCCTGTCATTCATGGGACCACCAGAAGGGTTGTGCCTGGGGTCATTGAGGTGGAGTCCGACGATGAGGATCAGTCGGTCGACCCAATTCCTGCCACGCCTGCTTCGGCGCCAAATGCCGTGTCGGATTCAATGCCTGACGCAGATCCTGCTGAATATTTCCTGCGGGCATATCCTGCATACGAGCCTACCAATTGCGTGGACTGGGAAGAAATGACCTCTGATGAAGAGGAAAGCAAAATAGTCTGTCACCGATCATGTAAGCTAATCACGCGCTTCATCAATGACACCCCCAAGCACTATGGCTGAATGAAATAGACAGACTTCGCTCGCGGCTATGCAAACTATGTGTTGGGGGAGTGGATGCCTAGTGTCCTCATATGCTCATCCGAGATCTCATGGCAGAAAATATTTGGGAATACGATCGCGGGCTCAGCGTGGGATGGCAGCGGAAGAAGGCGATGAATGTAAAGAAGCTCCAGGAGGCTGAAAATGATGTCCAACAATTGTAGGCCCAGGTGGATGAGCACTCAGTCTCTCTTAATGCACAATATGAGCTGATCTCGGGATTGAAGGCCCAGCTACCAGAGGCAGAAGAGAGTATGAGGCAGGGTTCTGGAGAGATGGCTGCCATTCAGGCTGACATATAGAGGTCCCGATCGAAAGCTAATGAATTGCGCCCCGTCGCTGCTGAGGAGGAGTGGGAGATGAGTCGGTGGCATAAATTCTTGGATGCCACAAGTCAAAGTGTGGCGGAGCTGCAACAGTCTTTTGACGGGGTTAATCCATCCATGGGGGGAGTTGACCCTCAGGTACTGTAATAATTACAAACCCTTAAACGTACTTTCGTGCTTTAAATTTTTTTGAATGCTATAGCATGCATGATTTCCGTTATTTTCATTGGTTCATTTTTCATCCTTACAATGTTTGTGGGATGTCCAACGACAATTCCCTAAGCTCACGTGGGTCAGTCCCGATATGAGAAACAAGAGATAGTCACCCCATCATTCAATCCAAACACAGGAGTGGAAACCAAGCTTCGGGCATCCGAGGTTTTGATAACCGGTATGAATTTCCGGGAAATAGGAGAGACCTAGCCAGAGAAGGAAGTTCTCAAAACAACCAAATTACCATTTTTCCAGCATGTTCATGTGCACGAATGGTGATACGCCTGGGGTGCTGAAATTGGTCTGAACAGATGGGAATGGGAAGTGTGAATCAGTAAACCCAAAATTCAGAACACTGTGAAGGTGGCGTAACAATAAAAGACAACCATTAACCATGGCCGAAAGACGGTATTATTACTGTGTTAGCCTGAAATGGGGACAAAAAATGATGGATGACCGTTGACCATGTTCGCAACACGGGGCCTAACTCAAATATCGTCGATCAGTCTTCCAGGACGTTGGCCCAGGACAGCAGGCAGACCATTGGTCGAGCATCCATTCTGTGAGGGGGTCCCTCAAAACATGACCAGTCTTCCGGATCGTTGGCCCAGGACAACAAGTGGACCATAGGTTGAGCATCCATACTGTTAGGGGGTTCCTCCAGACATGATAGGGGACAAGGGTCCGAATAAGGGGCACGCAAAGGGTGGAATGTGGAGTGTTGGTTTTTCTGAACAGAATCCAACACACATGAAATTACACCACCACGGTGGGATTATGCTAGATGGGCGCATCAGTTTGATCATGGATCATTCCTTCTTTTATATAGGGCCTCTCTGGCGAGGGGTTCTGTCACTTCCCAATGTAATCCTGTGGAATTCTGAACATGTTCAGGGAAGAGTCATAGTTGCACGGTTCCCTACGAGGGGTTTGGCTAGGGGGCCAGGAAGGGGAAGAACATGATTTATGATTCCTGTGGGCTAGACCCTAAGAAAAATACCAGGGTGTCCCTATGTATCCCATGAGGATGGGAATCAAGCCACATGTAGTTCTGTAAGCACAATTTAACATCATGTCATATGAAGGGAAGCCAGGTTGTGCCGGTACATATCCCACCAAAACTACTAAGCCCACGTGAGTCATGTTATATGTGGGAAAAAAGAAGTAATGGGGAACATTCCCGACACAGGATGAGACATGTTAGGGTGAAGGGATTCTTGGTTAATAAAGGCCCAATGACACTAAAACGTTCATGTGACGCACCTAGACGTGCAAATAGGTAGATCTGAGTATGTTGGAATTCCACTTGAACATGAGGAAGTGGAAATGTGTGAATCATGACGCTCGAGATTTGGATCATAGTGATGGCGGTGTGACGATAGAGGATATCTGTGAACCATGGAAAAAACGCAGCATCCATATCGCGTTAGCCTAGAATGGGGACATACAAATGAGGGTCGACCGCTGACCATGTTCGAAACACGAGACCATGTCGCAAATGATGTCAGAGATCTGAAGGGATGTTGGCCCGAAACGATTGGAGATCCCTTAGGCCCAGCATCCATGGAGAGCCCTTAATCCTAGCATCCATGTCTTCAAAGGGTCCTTTTGAACATGGTATAGGATAAGGATCCAAATAGCGAGTTCACGAAGCTTGGTCATGGGATGAGGGGAATGTCCCCATGAATGTACCACACTCCAGGATCTTTGTCAAAACAAATCTAAATATGACATCGAGGCGTATTAGATCGAAGGAGTCGAGTCCCTTCCCATAGGGAGATCTTAGTTTAGGGTCATAGAATTCAGACCATGGATGGGAGGAAACACAGGAGGCACATGGCAGGTAATTACGAAAACCCGACGTGGATGGGAACATAATCCCATACCACACCGCATAACCCCCTTCGGAGAGGTTTTAGGTCAAGGGACCGAAAACAAGAGTTGAGCTGGGCTTGAACAAAGTGAAAAGGTGTTTCTACGTACCCCATGGTTATGGGGATCAAGTTGCACGTTGTTCTTAAAGGTTCTTAGTTTAAGGTCATAGAACTCGGACCATGGAAGTTAGGCTGGGACAACGAGGAGGTGCCCGAGCGCTCCTACGTATCTCATAAGGATGAGAATCACGCCATACGCAGTTCTGAAGGGTGGCACGGTAAGGTACCAGTGCCAGGGAAGAAGGGGAGTGTGGGAGGGGCCCTTGCACTAAAAGAAGTGGAATTTGATAAATCATGTTTGTCCTTTAAGGTCAGTGGTTTTTTTGTGAAGCAACATGACTAGGGTAGCAATCCCTGGTGTCGCCACCAGAATCAATCCGTGATAGGCATTGAAAAATGGCATGACACGTGACCAATAACCAATGAGATTTCATCCACAACGAGGTCATCACAAAGCAGTGATGTTTTTCATCATGCATCTAGGACGATAATATCAAAATTTAGGGTCATGTGATAGGACCAAGCATGCATTTTAACGTCATGCAGCGTAGACGCAACAGAAACAATTCTAGGTGGGGAATGTGTATGGTGTCGTGCGACATAACTGACGTGTATGGGGACATGATCCCACATCACACCGTACACAGTCCTGAGATAAGAAACTAGGGCCAAGAGGCCCAAATAAAGGTGAGAGTGAAAGGGGTAGGATAAACTAGATCCTAACTGAGCTGGACCCGAAAACAAGATGTGACGTTAACCCTACGTATCCCATTGGGATGAGTATCGAGCCGCACATAAACCTTAATGAATATCTTAGTTTATGGTCTCAGAGCTCAGATAGTGGGAGCACCAAAGGACACCATTTTGCAGTTTCATCCCCCTAACATGCAAAGGTGCACTGAGGGATAACACCAAGAGTGTCGAGATTCTACCAGGACATGATGGGGTGGAACATAACATGAATCATGCCACCCACATTCAAGCCCTGAATGGGCTGGCCTGATGACAGAGGATTACTGCTGACTATATTCGAAACACAGCATCCTATCGCATTAGCTAGAAATAGGGACATACAAATGTGCATTGGCTGCTGACCATGTTCACAATGCGGGATTTGTATCAATTTTTTGTCTGAAACCCTCAGAGGTGTTGGCCCATAATGGTAGGAGAGCCCTTGGGCATTGTATCCAGGCTGTTCTTGGGGTTCCCTTCGGGTGTGAAAGATTATGGTAGCGTGAATGGAGGGGAACACGAAGCTTGACAAGAGGAAGGAACTTGACCAAGCTAAATATGACAGTCTTGGTCTTGGACCAAAGTACTCTTAACACATGGGTGAACCACTTCAAGGGGTCAATGGACCCAACATGAGGGTAACCAAGAGATGGAGGATTCCCGGGACGAGGGGGCATAGTTCCCAAAATCCTATACCACATCTAAAAAACCCTATTTTGGAGAGGGATAGGCCAAAGGACCTAGGTGACTGGGGAGATCGGTAGATCTCTAGGAGGTGGGGTTGGACCCAAAGTCTAGGCATTTGGGTGGTCCTACGTATCCCATAAGGATGGGAATCAATCCACACGTAGTTCTGGAGGGTGCCTTTTAATGTCGCGCGGGACAGGAAATAGGAGGACTAATTCTTAGAATGGGGTGTGTGTGGTGTGGATATTGCAAACCCATCGTGAATGAGAACAGGATCCCACAGCACAACATTCAGTCCCATAGTCAGGGCCTCGAAGGCAGGACAGAAGAGACAAATTAGCAGAACTCAAGCTAGACCTAAAGACAAGAGGTCTGGGCATTCCTATGTATCCCATGAGGATGGGAATAAAGCCATACATAGTTCTTAGGAGATCTTAGTTTAGGATCTTCGAGCTCAGACCATGTATGGATGGATGGAAACTTTCCAAGTAGGCACAGACCATGACCCAATCACTAAGCCCACATGAGTTAAAATCGGTGTGGGAAACAAGGGAGGAAGATCCTTATCGCAATACCTGGAATGTCTATCAAAGGGAAGTCGGTGAAGAGCCCCGAAGGACACCTTTAACATGACTTTGTTCCCCTAATGTGCAGATGTGCACGGAGGAATAGTATCAAGTGTTTCGAAACTCTACTTGGACATGGTGAGGATAGAGAAGGATGTGAATCGTGTAATCGAAATTTTGAGATTAATGTGGATGGCATGGCGATAGAGGATACTTGTTAACCGTGGCAGAAAAACAGTCTCCATATCACATTAGCCTGAGGTGGGAACAAGAAACGAGCATCGAATACTGACCATATTCGCAATGCGGGATTTTTATCGATTTGATTCCCAAAACCCTCGGGGGCGTTGGCCCATAACAGTAGGAGAGCCCTTGGGAGTTGTATCCAGGCTATTATTGGGGGTCCCTCCGGGTGTGAAAGATGATGAAATCCCCAATGAAGGGAAACATGAAGACTGAAAAGAGGTTTCGGATGTGTCCGATTAGAATTTGACATTCCAGGTAACTTAAACCAGAGTACCCTTAGGCACATTGGTGAACCTCCGAAAAGGGTCGACGAAGTGGCTCATGAGAGGTAGGCCAAGGGGCCAAGGTGGGACGGAGATTTTCGAGAGATGGGGCTGGACCCAATGCTTAGAAATATAGGTGGACCTATGTATCCCATAAGGATGGGAATCAAGCCACACGTAGTTCTAGAAGATACCCAGGGGCAGGATACCCTAACAAGGATGTGTACAGCACAGTGAGTAACCCGACGTGAATAGGGGCGTAATCCCGCACCACATCGCATAGTCCTGTAGGAATGAACCTAGGCCAGGGGGGCCCAAAAAGGCCAAGGGGCCCGAGGTTGGGCCTCGACAAGGGAATGTGTATGACACGACAAGTAACCCGACGTGAACGAGGACATAATCCAGCACCACACCGTACACTCCTTATAAAATAATCGGGGTCGTGCGCTCGATCGTTGGTACCACCCAGAGGGGAGTTTGTCGCTTCAAGGATGGGCAGAACGAATCCCTGATCTCAATGTTTGGGACATCTTGGGGTGGACCCGAAGATCTGGGAACCATTCAGGGGCCCTTCTAGATGAGGGAAGTGATAGAATCCCAGTCAAGGAGTGGGTGAAGCATAGTTGTACCCATATATGAAAAAGGAAAACATCTCCAGGGGGGACGTACAGCCAGGTCGAGGCTTGCTCAACATAAATTGGGGAAAAAGTGTGCGCCCTACCATATTTCTTGACCCGAGAAGAATATTTTGGCTTTTGGGCTGGGATAACAGACGAAATTTCCGGGCGTTCCTACGTATCACATAAGGATGGGAATCAATCCATACATAGTTCTAGAAGGCCATGCAGTTTAACATCGTGTGGTATGGACGTGGGGCTATAGATGAACGAGAGTGGGAACATGGTGTGATGATTATAATCCTCATATGAATGGGGCTAAGGAAGCCTACTCCTCATCATACGAGGATCCTCCGAGAAAAATACACCGAGGGGGGACAGTAAAAGAGAAGAGCTCAGGGCTGGGCTCAAGATAGGATGTCTGATCATTCCTATGTATCACATTAGGATGCAAATCAAGCCATATATAGTTCTTGAAGTGCAGTTTAATGTCATGCAGGATGAGATGCAATTTAACGTCATGCAGGACGGGGACACATCTCATCTGGGGGTATGTACGATACATCGAGTAACTCGACGTGAATGAGGAATTAATCCCACACTACACCGTACAATCCCGCAAGAGAGTCTGAGACGGGAAAGGCCAGGGGCCTGAGGCTGAGCCTCGGTCTGGAAGGCCTCACCAGCTTGGAGTTTAATGTCTTGCAGTAAAGATGATGGAGATCATAGTTTAAGGTCAGAGAGCTCATACCATTTTGCAGTTTAATGTCATGCAGGATGATAATGATTAGTTTAACGTCATTATGGATGATGATGCAGTTTCACTTCATGAAGGAAGATGGTGCAGTTTAATGTCTCGCAGGACGGTGGTGCAGTTTAAGGTCATGCGGGACTATAATGTGCAGTTTAGGGTCATGAGGGATGGTAATGTGTAGTTTAGGGTCGTGAGGGACCGTAATGTGTAGTTTCGGGTCATGTGGGATGCTAATGTGCAGTTTAGGGTCATGCGGGACCGTACAGTTTAAGGTCATGTAGGACCAAGTGGCTCAGGTGAAGTATTTCTTAAGGAACCTAGCGTTGGTGGAAGGAGTTATGCGCTCACCATCCATGTTCACCAAGGAGTATGCTCCATTGGGGTAAACCTTATAAATGACATAAGGTCCTTCCCATTTGGGCTCAAGCTTGGGGGGTTTCCTACCGGGAATTATTGGCACTCGGAGGGACAACACCAGGTATCCTTGTAGAAAAGAGCGAAGGCGAACCTTCTTGTTGAAGGCTCTAACTATCTTATTCTGATGCCTTTCCAGATTGTGCAGGGCATAAAGCCTGTTCTCTTCCAATGCTTCCAATTCAGCTAGACATATTTTGGCCACCTTATCCGGCGCCTGCTGGTCATAGACTACAGTGCGTAATGATGGCAGCTAGATCTCAATCTGCAGGACGGACTCAGCCCATACAATAGGGAATATGGGGTTACCTGGGTAGAATTGCGAGTCGTCGTCCGATAATACCACAGGGCATTGGGGAGCTTGTCCGGCCAACTCTTCTTGTTCTAACCGACCATCATTTGCAGAATGTTATAGAGGGTTTTATTGAACGCCTCTATCTATCCATTTTCCTATGCATTATAGCGAGATTTATGGTTCGAATAGATATTGTACTTGGCGTACAATTTCTTTAGTTCGACTTCTCGAAAGTTGGTTCCATTATTGGTGAGGACAACATGAGCGACTCCAAACCTGTGGATGATATTAGAGCTCACGAAGTCAACGATGGAATGGGCCTTGACCTCTTTGAGTGGAATATACTCTACCCACTTGGAGAAGAAATCTGTAGCAGTCAAGATGAATCTACACTAACGATCTGTCGCTGGTGGATATGTCCCCACGACATCGAGACCCCACACCGCAAATGGCCAAGAGTACTTGGTGGAGTGGAGAGGCTCTGGAGGCTGATGCAGAAAGTTATCATGAACATGGAACGTGTGGTATCTCTAGGAAAAATCAATACAATCATGGATCATAGAGGGACAAAAGTACCCCATCCTCCGGATCTGATGGGACAGCTTGGGCCCAGCCTGGTGGGCGCCGTAGGAACCGGCATGAACCTCTTTCCTGAACTAAGAAATCTCGACTCCCTGAATGCAATGGAGGAGAACACCATCAATGCCCTTCTTGTAGAGGATCCGCTCAAGACTGGGACCACTCTGGAGGGTAAGTTGCAGTGGGAGGCGTCGTATTCGCTCGTGCTCGGCCTGATCATCTGGGAGGAAACCATTTTGGATATACTTGACAAAAGGTGCCCTCCAGTTGGGAGTGGCCTCAACCACTACATCTAAAGAACCTGGGACCCCTGACATGGAGGGTTCGGCGGTAAGGTGTCTTACCCACAGGCCATCATCATCCTCTGGGGTAACGGGGATGGGGACTCTCTGGTGTGCTACATGTATGATCAAATCATCTTGCTCAAGTTCTGCGAGTGACGCAGCTAATCCGGAAAAAGAGTCTACTCGACCGTTCTATTACTGAGGGACATGGGTAACCTCTGGCCGAGAAGAGAACTAGGCCATTAGATGGAGGATACACTCCAGCAATGGCACAAGATCCAGCTTCCTGAAAACATAGTCTCTATTGACCTGCTTGATGACTAGTTCGAAATCCCCTTTCACATGAAAATGGGGCACATCAATCTCAAGGGCCAGCTCAAGGCCAGTAATGAGAGCCTGATACTCTGCCTCGTTGTTGGTGCAGCCTTCTGACAACAAGAATGAGTACGACAGAATGGCTTGCACCAGGGTGATGAAGAAGATACACAAACCCACTTTGTTATGCTTAGGATCATTGAGCCACCTACCGGTGGGGCTCTAGGAGGCACCGTCGAAGTGCATTTTCCAACATGAGATGGAATGATTGACTTAGAGGATTGCCTCATCAGGAAAATTCTGATCCAGGGATTGATCCGAGAAGGTTGGATGAGCAGCTAGGAAGTCTGCCAATGCCTGTCCCTAGATGGCCCTCTTAGGCATGAACCTAATGTCAAACTGCTGGAGGATCACTACCCACCATGCTAGTCTACCAGTCAACATAGGGCGGTTCAGGACGTAATTCTTGGGTCCACCCGAGAGACAAACTGTACCTCATGGTGCTACAGGTAATGCCAAAATTTCTGTACGGAAAACACATGCGCCAGAAAGATCTTTTTGATAGGGGAGTATCTGGTCTCAATTTCTAGAAGCATGCATCTAAGGTAGTAGATATTGTTCTCTATTCCCTAATTGTTCTTCTGGGCGAGAAGTGTTCCAAGGGACTGTTCTAGGGCGGTCACGTAAAGGACCAGTGGCTTTCCGGAGACAGGTGGCATCAGGACCAGAGGTTATAGCAGATACTGCTTGATTTCCTCAAAGGAGGCCTGACCCTCTTCATCCCATTCATAGGTGGAACCTTTCTTCATTACCCGTGAAAAGGGCTTACACTTTCCAGCCAGATTCGCAATGAATCGGAATATATAGGCTAAGTGTCCTTGGAGACCTCGAAGCTCCTAAATATTACTCGGGGGAGGCATTTGGCTGATGGCCTTGATATTATCCGGGTTGATCTCAATGCCTTGGTATCTAACAACAATGCGAAGAAACTTCTCGTTGGTGACCCCGAAGGCACACTTTAGCGGGGTCATCTTTAGGTGGCGGGAAGGGAGGAAGCCGAACACTTTCTCAAGGTCCATGAGATGGTCCTGGTGCTGGAGAGATTTGACCACCAGATCATCCACATAGCATTCTACCAGTGTCCCGAGAATCAGCTTGAATATGTGATTCATGGCCCGCTGATAGGTGGCACCTGCATTTTTTAGGCCGAAGGGCATGACCTGGTAACAGAAAGTACCTTGGGGATCCATGAATGCAGTGGACTCCTAGTCCTCTGGGGCCATCTAGATCTGGTTTTACCCGGAATACCCATCCATGAAAGAGAGGTCTTGGAACCCATCCGTGGAATCAATCAACATCTCTCTCACTATGAGGGGAAAATCATCCTTCAGGCACTGGCGGTTGAGATCACGGACGTCGATGGAGACTCTGATCTCCCTGTTTTTCTTCCTGACTGGCACAATTTTGGCATGCCACCTGTGGTACTGAATTTCCTTGATGAATTTGGCTTTGATAATCTTGTCAACTTCGTCCTCAACCATGGTACCGTGAGAAGGGGTCATCTTTCTGGGAGGCTTCTTGAACCCTGGATGGTTTGTCGGGAGACCAAGGCGGTGGATCACTACCTGGGGATCTAGTCCTGGAATCTCGTCATAACTCCCGGAAAAAACGTCATGATGCTATTTGAGAAAGTCCATGTACTATTGCTACTCCTTGAGGGACATGGATAAATTGATCAATGTGGGTCTCAGATCTGCCTCGCTACCAAGTTTCACCTATACCAGTTCATCGACCGTGGTAGAGACGCCTTCTTCAAAGGCAGGGGAGAATCCTCCATATCCTCTTCTCCACCTGTTGAGGGATCTCCCACGGGGGGGGGGGGGGGCTTCTTCTGAGTTATCAAACCTTGATGGGCAGCTAGAGATGGCATGGTCAGCAGTAGTCATCATATCAGGAGACTCATGTGCCACTAAGACCATAGTGATGAAGGCATTCGATCCTATCCCATCTGGCCTTCGGCCGAAGGGGCCACGCTTGATGAAATCAAAGCAGTAATGACGCGTTGGCCTGAGCCAGTTAATTCCTGCCTAGCGGAATAGACACGTATGACGTACTTCTATTGCCATAAATGTAACATCCTAATACCGTATAGGGGTAGGAGGTTTCGGGATCACCTGATCCAGGTTGGTGTAGGAGTACGAGGTGATTTTCCGCCATCGCTTACACATGAGAATCTGCCTTCCTTTTGTACACGAAACAACAAAAAACTACCCCATGTTGGGAGTCGGGGCCTCCAAACGATGGATAGGGAAGATGTAAGCATCATCCAGGCCTGACCAGGGATCACTTGTGAACGGGGAGGTTTCATCCTCACTTTCTAGGATTTTCTTATCCTTGCTCTTATTATAGTTAGCGTCCAAATAGTGGGATTCACAAGAGGCGAAAGGAGACGTATCTCCTTGGAGCATGCCTACTCGACCATTGAGGGAGTATTTGAGACATTGGTGATATAATAAGGGACCGTTGCATGAATATGGATCCATGGCCTTCCCATCAATGCGTTATATGCGGTGTCCTAGGAGACAACCATGAACTCGGTGCTGGCAATTAGGCCACCGAACTGGGTCTTCAAACGGATCTTGCCGACTGGGTATTGCTCGGTCCTATTGTATCCCTGGATTCTAAGGTCGAAGGGTGTTAAATCATCCTCTTATAAACCCAGTTTTCGCAGTGTCTGAATCAGGATTACGTTAATCCCAGATCACATGTCAACCAGGCAGCGGAGGACTTCCATGCCATTGAACTGGCCAGTGACGTACAGTGGGTGAATATGCCCATGTATGGGAGGGTCTTCATCTTCACCAGAGAATGAGATAACTACCTGGAATTCGGCGTTCTCGATTTCCTCAGCGTGGAAGGCTTCTGTAGCTGCTACCTCTATCTCAAACTAGAGGGGGATTTTTAGGGGCTCAGAAAGTGCCTCATGCATTTTAGATGACAGGTGAAGAGCCTCAAGAATATAATGCCTTACTATAATGCTGGAAAGGTGCTTCAGAACATCATAAATTTGTGCCAAATTTGGACCTCTGCTTACAGGAGGTTGTTCTGCAGTTTGAGGCATGGAGGGCCCTGTCGGCTGGACTGGAGGCTGGCTGGTACTGGGTACATCCCACTGCCCTCTAGTTGATGCCTGAAGAGTAGCTGCCGGATGAGGACCAGACAACTGAGATGGGCCTGTAGGAGGGCAAGACTAGTTGCGGAACGGACGAGACATCTCTACCTGATCTAGTAGCACAAACAATGGTGGAGGTAGATCTGAGGGCACTAGATGAGGTTGCGCGTGCTGAGCTCTGTGCTGAGCCTGCTTTATGGTTTCAGTATCCTGCATTGACTGACTGAAATCACCTGTTGACATGCCTTGATGACCCATTTGGTTTCCGGTTCCACTGACATTGACATCATCTAGGGACGTTGGGGAGGTTTGCCTAACATTCCCCGTCGTCAGGAGTCATATAGGGATTTACCAGCTCCACATTATTAACTGAAGCGTACCCCTGACTGTCGGTCGAAGAGTCATCCATCACTGGGTGGATTCTGGGAGGAAACCCCATCTCAGGGGGCATGAAATCACTGAGAATGTGGGACGAAAATGGTGGCGGTGGAGCGCGTTGGTTCTTCATGCACCGTCGCTGCTTGCCTTTCTGGGAAGAGGTTGGCTGAGATGATGATGCAGTGGTACTGGTCGCATCTTATGAAGGCTCCGGCCGATTCGGGCATGTCCAAATGATACCATGGGTGTGGGAAACAGTTTTACGATCCATCCCATCATCGTACTTCTAGGACCCACTGCTGGGAACCTGCTGCCACTTGCCTTCGTCATTTCTACCGCTTTCTGACCTTACAAAGATACCTTCCACTTGTATCAGGGCCGGGCCCAACTTGACTATGTGTTTGTCGGCCTGGTCTTGGAGCCAGTACTTAAACATATAGCACTACTTGAGGGTATTCCACAGAATCCAATGATATGGGAAGTAGTTGGGGCGATCGATGATATTCACCTCTGCCGGCCTTCTGCACTCGGGTAAAGGCACAATCCCCTAATCTAGGGAACTTCGAATGTAACTGGGGACCTGATTCTCATTGAATGAGTAAGTCTGGTGCATTCTTTCTGGATAGGGGGCCCTTCGAGCCTGACCCTGATGAGTGGCCGTAGGGGCCTACCGAGGAAGCGAATCCTTATTGTCCCGTCTGGGCGGTGGTGGCGCATTGCACGAGGGAACCTGTTGGTTCTGAGGAAGTCGCTGCTAGGCAGGATCCTATGCTTGAGGTAGAGGATATTTGTGGGGTTTCACGGCCAGTGCCACTGGTAGTTATTCTAGCTGCCTGGGGGTTTCTATTTGGGCCACCGCGGTGGGTGTCTCTCTGGCAGCCCTCTTGGATGGGATCACAGGGGGCAGTAGAAATTCCTAACAAGCCTGTTGTAGAGCCTCTTTAAGGAACTGGCCCTTATCTAAGAAGTCCCGGATCCCTCTGGAGTAGTAATGGGTGATCAGGGAAGGAACCAGTTCTGTTTTAACATTCCCTAAGCACATTTTCAGTAATTTCTCCCGAGTCAGTGGCATGTCAAGGGAGTTTGTAAGCCCCTTCTACCAGGCGATGAAGTCTGTGACTTGCTCGTCAGGCCTTTGTTTTCACTTGAAGAGGTCTTCAATGCTAGTATTTCACGTGGTGGAGCTGAACAGGTATAAGAAATGTCGGCGGAGGTCCTACCAGCCGGTCACCGATCAGATAGGGAGCTAGCTGTACCAGGTGAATGCAGGTCCCTCCAATATCTGCGCAAAAACATTGGAGCTTGGCGGCATACTGTTGTGCCGGGGTCCCCATCATGGGGCCACACTTGGAGGGAAAATGAGCCAAGTTCTATGGCAGGTCCCTTGTCTTGTTAAAGGGTGAGAAAGTGGGATTCCCAAAACCCGGGGGTGCGGGCATATCATCCACCCACGCGGGATATGGCTTGCCATCTGGTGTGACTTCCACCTGCCACGTTTCCAATGCCTCGAGGTGGGCGATGAGTGCCGCTATAGGATCATCTGTGTGGGGGTCCATGTATTGACGGGGATCCCTAACTAAGTGTGCGTTGTCGGGCTCCTCGACACGGTAAACAACTTCAATGGCTCATGGAGCGACTATCGGAACGGTCCACGAGGCGGCTGGGGGAGCCTGAGCTGGATTCCTCAGATTGCCTTGCCGTTCAGGAGGGTTTGGAAAGACGTATTGCGCCCTCCTTCCGTGAGTTCTTGCTTCAGCCCTATCCGCGGGAGTAGCATAATCACGGTTTCCCGGAGGCATCTCGCCGGGGGGAAGTTGTTCCTGCCCCGGCTTAGGATTACCATAGTTAGGTTGCCTCTCTATAGTGCGCTCAGCTATGAGTTCATCGACCAACCTCTTCTGCTCAGCAAGCTGTTGGCACAACGCGGTCTTCTCGGGGTCTTTGTCCGTTTTTTGTATTGAGGTGGATGGGTCAGAGTACTTGACAGTTCCGACCTACTCTTTTCCCTTACTAGAATTTCGGCTGAGTACCAGCGACTCGGTGGGTGCAAGGAGGCCTAGAAGGTTCCTCTGCTGATGAGTAATCCTTCCTGATGGGTCGAACAATCGTGGTACACCCTCAGGAGGTAAGTCTCCATCGATAAAGTCTAGCTAGTCCTCTTTGTCCACTATGTCATCCATGTGGACCGCAACCCTTCTTGGGGGCATGTCTTCAATGTTGCATAATGAATCAGGCTATCATCAGATATGACTGAAGAGGAGTTCAACATAGTATCCCCAACCATGGACCTTCACATGGGGGTATCTTACCTGATGATTTTGTGGAGTACCTTGATACTCTAAATGCATTTTTATTGGAGGGCGCTCTAGCGACCTGGTGACTCAGGGCACTGGGCCACAGGGAGTGTAGACAAATCGACCATATGACATTGATCAATGATTTCCTCGATGTGAACTTGGCTCCATAGGTACAAAACTATTTTATAGTGTAGACGAAAGTGCGTCACCCATAGGGTTTGATGGAAGCACTCGACTTCCTCTGGGGTGAGGAATTCCGGCGCAAAAACGTTCGATGCTGCCACCATCTAGAACTTCTCCGGGAAGTGGTCTGCTATAAGAATGTTCCAAAAGATCATGGGCTCGGATTTATGGTCTGGACCCGTATTTCCCCAATCGTCAACAGGGTGTGGATGAGGAACTGGTAGCGGTACTGAGGCGGACCACTGGGACAGTAAATTGGACGACAGAGAATATGGTGAAAGAGCTAACTGGTTGCTGAATTCTGGGCCATCCTCTGAAGAGTGTGGTGACCTGACCACAATGTAACGATTCGACGGGCTAATAGACACAACCTCCTATGAAGGGATTGTAGCTACTGGTGATGGGCCACACTCTTTCTCAACTGTTATCGGTCCCCAGAATAGCTCTATGTGATCTCTGGTCGAGGTAGAGGGCGCTTCTGGTGATAATGGTGGTGACAGTGCGGTCGGAACCTGTGGGATTCCCACAACTTCCTCCTCCTGGACGTACCTGAGAATAGAGGCGGTAATCCGATGGACTTAGAATTCTGGAAGGATGAGGTTGACACGCCTTGTTCCTTCCCCAGTCCTTGATGCGGAGGAATGTGTGGAGGGTTCCAATGTCGAGTCTCATTCTGCTTCAGGATCCGATAACCAGGATGGTTTGATCCCCATCTGGGACTTCCCAGGATTCTTCTTGTGGCGGTGAAGACCCGCCCTCCTTCCCCTAGATGGATCTTCAGGACGAGGCTGATTCTCGACATGTGGTCTCAGGGCCGTGCCAGCACCAGGGCGGAGAGGACTTCTGCTTGATACATCTAGGGTGCGAGGGGAACTAGGGAAAATGTTAAAGGGAACATGGGGAAGACATCCATGGACAACACCTAAGCGGGTGAATCCTCCGTTGGAACCGGTGGGAGCATGGGGAGGACCTCCATGCTTGGTACGGGTGGAGAAAGGATGACCTTCACCCCTCTTGTTGCCAGGGAAAGGAAGAACTTCTCCATTTACAGAAAAGACGTAGAGTGGATCTCCACATTGGTGAGGGACCGGATGGGAAATGCCTTCATATCGACAGTCGCGGGTAGGAGGAGGAATTCCATACCCATTGTGGTGGGTGTAGGAAAGACTTCTGTGCCGAGTGTCAATGTTGTGGGGCAGGTCTTCATTCGGGTTGGGGGTAGCACGGGGCATACCTCCCTGACGAACTTCGAATCGGGGAAGGCCCATGCTCTGTGGAGTGGTGTTACGGGGAGGGCCTCCGTATAGGGTAACATCACCATAGATTGGTTCGCAGTGATCACCACTTGGGCCTACGACCCGAAGAGTCAACCCAGCCTACCCATGGGGCGGTTGGGGCCTCGACCCCGATCCAATGTAGGAGTGTTCCTGCTCAGTCTATGTAGGGGATTCATGATATATGTCGGCTGTGGATGGGTCTAGAGTAGCTGTCAATGTCGACACCCCTTGGCGGGCGCCCTCAGCTCAGGCCCAACACTAGCGTCCGGTCAGTCAAACCAGTGTGGGTGGTGTAGTGGAATAGCCTACCTACTCCTCTGGCAATGCCAGACGGCGGCGCTGACGTGGCCGGGTAGGGGCCCTTGCTTGGAGTCCTTGAATCGGGACTCTGACCAGGATGAGCCGGACATCACCCACCTCATCAGCGTAAGGATGGGAGTCATCAAGGCGTTCCAGGGACAGGCTCCCAAAACGACTGAACGTTGGGGTGGGGAGCAAGGGCTCCCTGCGAGACCCTCTAGGGAGGCATTGATGGCGGGGCCTGGATGCCTGCAAGTCCAGGTGGGCTATATCCCAATAGGGAATTATTCCCACCTCCTCATAACGATGTAAAAGGTAGTTAATCAAACTTTGTTTGATGAATTCCGATGGGGAGATGGGGTGTGGGAGCCCCACCCTTGTTGATGCAGACGACGTTGTAGTAGCAGTGGAGCCACGTAGAGCGGCTATACTGGTATTGCCCATTCCCCTACGTAGGTGGGTGGATGGCGATCATGTTCCTATAGCAGCAACCTGATTCTTGAGAAGAAGGGAGATTAACATATCAGCAATGCAAGGAAAAGATATCGACAACCAGTGCCCCAACGTCATTCCGTCTTCCGTGGTCGGCAAGAGGGATCCACGCAGACAACGTTGCACAAATAAATGCCCCATGTTCAACTACCCCAACTTCTGGTGAGTTTCACACCAGACCCACTATTTACTTGGCGGGACCCAACACAGGATATCTGGATCCGGTGACACGTCAATCTACTGATGCTTCGAGCATTAATAATCTCCTCATTGAGGAGAAGGCCTTCACGTCGGGTTCACCATTTTTGTTTCTGACGCTTTTTCCGGGGCACGCGTGTCCATCTGCTGGGGCATGATAGGCACGAATTTTGTCTTTGCCCGCATTCCCACTTTCCAAAGGTGGGTGGCATCCGCTCCTTATTCAGGGATGTCTGCTCCTTGATCGAAACTGGGATGATGGGATGTCAGGTCTTCCTTTCTTGGATTCCTCCTCAGAACTCGTCACCTATTCCAGGTCACCCTCATAGATTTAATACGTTGTTAGTGAAACTCTTCCCAGTGCCATGTTTCGATGGACGCTGGTTAATTACACTTCTTCTGTCAGGACATTCCAAAGGGTCAGGTCAGGGCATCGACCTTCAGTTGGGGGAGTAGTCACGTCGAGGCATCAGTAACGTGTCTGAACGATGGGGAGTTGGCATATCTTCCTTTTGTCCCCTATTATAGGGATTCTCGAGGGCACGGAAGCCCGAGGCATCCCACATTCAGTGCGGGGAATCTTATTCCCTAGGCATATATATAAGGTTTTCCTCAGCTTCCCATGTTTAGCATAGGGTATGCCGCGAGTTTAAAGTCCAGCGGAGATAGATCAGCCTAATCAGAACACCATCTGGAGTGGATCAGATTTAGGAGTCCCCCTTGAGGGAATGTCGATATCGGAGCCAACCCATGCGCGGCTTCCCGAATGCTATGGAGGGGAATGGGGTGGAATGATCTCACCAGGACGTGGAGGCCCGGGTAAGAATCAGGATGGATAATGGATAATTGCATGGAGGGAAGGAGGAATGAAATGAGCTGTTGTAGAGATGGTGGTGGTGATGGGATTGAGTCTCAAAGAGACTTCCTACATATCCCCATGGCAGGGAATCAAAGTCCACGTAGTTCGGGATGGATGTGTGGGGCTTACACTATAGGCCGCCCTGGGTGTTGGAAGAACTGACGTGAATACGGTCAGAATGACTAGGTGGTGCTGTGCTTGAACCTCGTGAGGCTTCCAACGTACCATGCATTAACATGGATCAAAGACCACGTAGTTCATGTTGAGTGCCGGAAAACCGGCATGAAAAGGACCTTGGCCCAATGGGTGGTGGGCTTGCACCTCGTGGGGCTTCCTACGTACCATGCCTTTACATGGATCAAAGTCCACATAGTTCGGGAAAAGGGGCTGTTATACTGACACGAAGGGGTGTTAGAACAACTGGATGGCTTGGTCACAACAGCTTACCACTGGATTGGGATGTAGTTTAATGTCATGCAGGACGGGGACGTGTCGGAGAACCGACGTGAAGGACCTAGGCCCAGGTGAATGGTGGGCTTGCACCTCGTGGGGCTTCCTACGTTCCATGCTTTGACATGGATTAAAGACCTCATAGATTTGGTGAAAATGGGGTCTTGGCACACTGACACGGAGATGGTCGAGGCCAATGATTATTGGGCTTGAACCTCAGAGGTTATTCCTACGTACCGTTCCTTGACATGGATCAAAGTCCATGTAGTTCATAATGGATGTCGTTGAACCGATGTGAAGGACCTTGGTCCGATGGGTGAAGGGATTGATCCTCAGGGAGGCTTCCTACATACCATTCCTTGGAATGGATCAAAGTCCACATAGTTCAGGATGTGGCAGTGTCGGTGAACTGACATGAAGTTGGACCTTGGTCCGATGGTTGATGGGCTTGAACCTCAGGGAGGCTTCCTATGTACCATGCCTTGACATGGATCAAAGACCTCGTAGTTCAAAGGGCTTCGTCAGCGAACCGACGTGAAGGTGAACCCGGGGGTCCACTAGTGGTGGGATTGAACCTCATGAGGCTTCTTATGTACCATGCCATGACATGGATCAATGTCCTCGTAGTTCGGGATAGTCACAACGGCTTACCGTTGGACTGGAATACAGTTTAACGTCATGTGGGATGAGTGTGAAACCTGACATGAATATACTATGGGAAGTGTTCATGAACCTCATGGGGGATTCCTATGTACCATGCCTTGACATGGATCAAAGACCTTGTAGTTCAAATGGATTTATAGTTTAATGTCATGGGGGACAGGGGTATGTAGTTTAAATTCATGATGGACAAGGGCATTCAGTTTAACGTCATACTGGATGAGGGAATATAGTTTAACATCATACTGGATGAGGGCATAAAGTTTAACGTAATGTTGGACGAGGGAATTTCCATGGTCTATGATTTCTCTAATCCCACATGAGTCATGCTCGGTGTGAGAAACTAGAGGCAGCAGAGACCTGACGATCACGATGTGAATGGTGCGTCCATGAGATGCGAAGAGGAGATTACACATTAAGCGGCCCATGGTGCTGGGACTTACTCCTAGATGGAGGCCCAAAGTGCGGAAAAGTGCAGCGAGAGAGGGATTTGGGAATGAATATGGGAGGTTCCTCGTTCCCTATCACGCCCTCCACTGGCCTTGGCAGTGGGGAAGTGTGGAGGTTCATGGGTGCTACCTTTCGTAAGAGAGGCTTGGGGCTTACGATCTGAGGTAGCCCTTCCCCGTGGACAAACGTCCCTTCGATAAGGAGAATATCATCCCCTTTGTAGGGATGATCCCATCTCTGTGGAGACCACTAGGCATAAAGAATGTCTGATCTGGGGGGACCCTGTGTGCGAGGCACGAGGTCGGGTCATAGTTTAACGTCATGGGTTGAGGAAAAGGTTCTTGGTAGTTTAACGTCCTGCAGCTCGGACATGGTGGGTTTAATCTATACCCCTAGGAATTACATAACTGGTACCCTCTGCTCCTAGTGGGAGGGAAGGTATCGGTAAGGCCGTGGTGAACGGTGGTGGCAGAGCGAACCATCGAGGTGTCCATGTTAGCGTGGCTATGCGAAGAAGAAATAGCCATTAGCATGCCTATGTGAAGAAGCATTAGGTGAAGCAACGCTATTGGTGTTTTCGTCCATGTGACTTTGAAATCACATCGTGAAAACCTGGAGGGTCACACGGGAAGAGGAATTTCCAATCTAAGGGGTCCACAGGCAGGGACCTTGCAGAGCTTGGTTGCTTTGCATAGTGGAGAGAACTTGCAAAGGGGTGTGCTTCACAAAGTGGAGTGCCTTGGCCTTAAAATGGGGAAAAGGTGCGATTTGGAGGTGATTTGCGAAGTGGAAGGGTGTTCACGGAGCACTGGCTCACGACACCGAGGTGCCTCGTGAAGCAAGGTGTTGTGAAGCAATGTGCTTCGTGAAGTACACTGACCCTACCTTGGCATGTGGATCACTTGTACATGATGGGTGTTTCGCGAAGCATAAATTCTCCGCGACTGCCCGGGTCCCCTTGGGTATCCCCTTCTTTCACAAATTCCCTTAGGCTTCACGAAGGGCATCCCTCTCGGATGAGGGGATCAAAACGAGACAAGACGAAGGCCTCTCGCGAAGCAAAAATACCTCGCAGAGTTCATGATTCCCAGAGCGAAGAGTGCTTCACGATTTGAGAGTTGAGAAGCTGAAAGGTCAGATGGTACATCTGGAGAGCTTAGGGGGAGCTCGGTATTTATAGGCAAGGGGCACCGCGATGTAGAGCTCATGCGGCGCGAAGGAGGCCTCGGTGGCATCGCGGCAGGTTGCGAACGTCAACCAGATTATCGGAGAGGTACAACCTCCTCTTCTTCACAACGGGTTCGCGAACGTCAGGGCATTCACGGAGCTTTACCGCCTCTGGTACTTCGCAGCGGCTGCAGAGATATGGGGCTGCACGTTAGAGCTTCACGAGGCAGGGCACAGAGCCCCTTTTTCTTATCTCATTTCTTCGCATATTTTTGGCGCCAACAGTCATCCTCCTACCTCAATTCCAAGAATTGTTTTTCCATCCTAAGTGAAACCGCCTTATAAATCTATTGGTCAAGAAAGATATTCTTAAATTCATCCCATTACATGGAATCAATATCCCAATAATCTATTATATTTTTAAACATCGAACACCACTAATTGTCTTTTTCTTCAAATTGGTAAACAAAAATACTAATCTTTTGATTGTCTAAAAAACCAATGACATAGAAAGTCATTCCTAGTTCTTTAATCTTCCCTTTATCTATCATGTGTTCAAATGATCCTATGAATGATATGGGATTTTTTCACATGAAATTCACTACTAATGACATGTTATCTAATATAATGGACGGATACCACTTCTATTTATAGCTCGAGTGAACTACACCATCACTACAACACAATATTCAGTTTCGATTCTGACCATCTTAGGTTGCTGATTTGGAAGGTTTTTTTCCACTGGATCTCTTCTCAGCACAGATTCCCAATTTCCTATGTGGAAAAACATTCTAAAAAAACATATCTAAAATGACATGACAATGTAATCTTAAAATTATATATCATTTCAATTTTACCATAAAGTAAAAATTAATTTATAGATATTTTATTAATAACATCCTAACCCTAAATGATATCTAAATTGTCCTCCAATACCAACTATAAGGCCCCAACATTAAACATTACATAATGCAGAGTTAATTAAATAATATATATTCATACACATTGAAGATCTTTTAGGGTTTATAGTTTTATCTAATTATGCCATAACTATTACATAAAGTCTCAAATATTACAGAATAGTGACTTCTAATAGCTATCAATTTTTTCACAAAATAAAAGTCCATAAAATAAAACCTGATTTATTTTTTTGGATAAAAATACTTTAAGAATTCATATAAAAATACACTTTTCACTTACCCATATTTACACCATATGAAATAATTTTAAAAACATGGTATGATCACAAAAATCTCAGAAAGGGAAATAAGATATAGAATGAAAATGTTAATCCATGAATACTTATAAACCCATGAAATAAAAAATTTCACACATAAAACAGATGCAATTTAACAAACATCTTAAAATCATAAGATTCCTAAACAATCTTAGATATCATAAATCATAATGGTTTCTTATTGTATCCATATCATACTTACATTGTAGCCTTCACAACTATATTGTGGGTAACCTTCATGGCTATTGGGATACCCATCAAATTATATTCCTTAAATATTTGTGTAGAATACTTATTGTTTAACTAAAAATAATTTCCCAATTCATTGGGGTGTTATCATGTGATCAAATTCCCTTAGTATATCATGAAACCACCCATATATATAAATAATTCCCATGAACCATAACATAATTATAATCCATAAAACATGCATAATTGAAAAATAGAATTTCCCCAAATGAAATCAAAAGATATAATTTCATGATATTGATATAATCAATCCATTATCAAAACCATTTTTAATTCCAAGATACATGAAAAGTTAATATGGTATTTATTTTACTATTAAAAACAATACATGTTTTAAAGGAATACAAATATCAAATAATGTCCATGATGGTAGAAATGTCTTTTCCTTCATGTATGTTAATAAAGTTTTATTTTTTCATTTAGTAAAATGATTCATCGAAAATGATTCTTTTTGAAAATCATTGAATGAAGTTAAAATTCAAAGGAGTTTATTATACACTATATAAAATAAGTTGCTGTATATTATCAAAATATTCCTCAATGAAAGGAGATTGAGATTAAGTCAATTACCTGGAGTACGACTCATCATGTACAATATTAATATTCATTTATAATAAATTTTGATGAAATTTTTATTTCTGGGGAACATTTTTCAAGATTATTATTCCAATTATATCACATATTTCAATGTTATAAAAATCACCAAATTATTTAAGATCATATTGAACGTTTAGTCGACATTCAGTACCTGAGTTGAAACCGAACTTAGATTGATGTCAATAGTACATGTTGTCATAATTCCATCATATCCAGAACCACATTCATGAATTAATAGTCAATTTTATACATAAATTATGCATTTTTAATCAAACCATTTTTTATGGTTTGAAAAATGAACAAATTAATAATTATGGAGATGGTGGGCTGTACGTACGCTTGAGTAACATTTCTATTATTCAATGATCATTATTGAAATAAGGTAATAATTATTTTATTTTTACTGAAATTTAATAATATAAAAAAATCATAATTAAAATTTAAATATACTTATAAATATCATACAAGTTATTTGGTGAATAAAAATGATTCACATTGCTTCATGGAGGTGATAGTTCACACGTATTCATGACTGACGTTTTCATTTTTATGTGCGTGGAAAGTAAGAACATAATTGATATATTATTATTAAATAATTATTAATATTTCACAAATATCACATATGAAAATTTATTCCATTACTAAAACCGGTCATTAGATATGGTTATGGAAAACAATTAGATCAGATCGTGGAGGTGACAGTTAACACGTACACACGAATGATTACTTTATTTCCCATTTTATGGAAGTGGAGATGGATTTAGGTGATGATATTAACACAGTAACATCTTATTATTTTATTTATACTATATTTATTATCTCCTCTTAGAAGAATATAATTTAGAGGAAGTGGAAGAACAAATAAAATAGAAATACTTAAATAAAATGATACCTCTTCTTATATTGATAACTGTTGAAGAACACCATAACACCGATAAAAAGTGTGTTCTGCATAAAATAAGGACCCAAAAATTTGATGAGGGTTTCTAGGAATGGTTTTGGGAATATAATGGCTGAACCAAATGTTTCTTGTTGTGTTATTATTAGAAGAGAGTGGGTAGCTTTTGATAGGAGAGGGGATGTGAACCTTAGGAAACTCTTAAAATATTAAACTAATTTAAATTAATTGATTAATCCAAATGATTCAAACATGAGTTATGTCAAAGATAAGATTATGATAGTTAAAATTATTCTCATCCCATATTTTTTAGACATTTATTGATTTAATTTTAAACCATATCTTCTCGGTTAACCCTTAATTTCTCTATTTTAATTTTAATTGCTGTAACAACATTTTAAATATTATGATGAAATAAATTTTATTTATATAAGGTCAATACCCCATAATTGGAGACTTTATGAAATTTTATACCTAATTATAAAAACATTGTAAATTTAAAATATTCTTCAAGATTTTTAAATATTTTAATAAATTAGCATTTTTATAAAATAGGAGTTGTGTCAATTTTGACAGTATTCATTTAATTGAATTTAAATAAAATCCTAATTGACAAATAACTTATAGAAATAAAATTTAATATACTTATATAATGTCATAATAACCTATAAAATTCATATATATCATCAAATATTTTAAATTTTTTTTATTTTAATATTAATTGTACCATTTATCTAATTCTTCCTTTAAAAAATCTATTATTGTATAATCATTCTGTCATAATTAAATTTAATTATTTATTTTTTGAAAATAATATATATAAATTAGCATGATGAAGGAAGTAATTTTATATTTGTAATGACTATTTTTAGTCAAATATATAACTTATATAACACCATATTAAAAAATTATAAATAAGAGACAAGATTATAATATTTTTTTAACATTAAATAAAATGTTATTCATGTCATAATAACACCCAAGTTGCTTCTAAAGGCCAATCTTTTGACACATGTTTGGTTTTGGTCTTCCATAAATCATCCAATATGATTAGGACATGTGTTAAGGTAATGTTGTTTTATTATAATATTTTTCCCTTATATTGATGATTTACCCTTTAAATGTGGTAAATAAAATAAAAAATTTACTATTCACAAATTTTTTTGTTCCTATTAGACAAATTTTTTTATACTGATCACAATCATGTATGTCTGTTCTAAAAAATTAAAACCGTAGAAGTGGTTAAATTTGGTTTAAAAATTATTCTCTTGATAGATCTAGAAAACAATGTTTTTATAAAAAATGTAAAAACCATAGAGAGATTGACACATGTATACATCCAAATTAAATGTTTAATTACCTTTAATTACCAAAATTAGATTTAATGATAAAACCACAATCTAATTAAACTTTGAAACCTAGTAAAATTAAAACATTACTATGTAATGTAATTAGATGAAAAATATGTTTTGAATTAAAAAACAGTATTTTTCACTATTCATGAAAAAAATTAATTTTTGAAGAAAAATACCAAAATCCAGAAAAGTAAATTTTGATGTCCTACTTCCAAAGAAAAATTTTATTTTTTCAAATATAACAAATAAATTTTACCAAACAATATTTAAAATCGTTTCACCATTAAAAGGTGTTAAAGAAACCTTTAAAAAATATTAGAGTATTTATGACAAAAATTTGATTTATTATCATTTGAAGGCTATGAAATTTATTAAAATAATGTAAAATAATTTAATAAAATTTTTAAACATTGTATAGTTAGTTTTTTTTCTAGCCAATACAATGACTATAAGATACCTATAATTTATAATAATAATAATAATAATAATAATAATAATATTTTTATATCTCAGTCATCCATTCAACATAAGATTTCAGAAAAAAAAAACTATTTCATATCAAGAATACTATCAGAAATAACATCCATATTAAATTAAAACTAACATCTAATTCATAAATATTATATATATGAAAAATTATTATTCTATACTTAGGATGTTACAGATGATCTGTAGAAATATACTAGATGGATCTATTGATAATAATATTAGCCCATCCTGAGGATTGTGTCATTCTCCCTTGGTCAGCCTTCAGCAGAACATCAATATATTCCTGATCTATTTCTTTTACAATAGGTATCCAGACTGCTTTGACTAGAATGTACCCCTATCTCGAGGAATGTGCCTCTCCCACCTTTTTGGCCCAGGTTGGAATAGGGATATGAGCCTAATCTGACGCCTCTCCCTTCATCGAAATATATCGATAATCGTCTTGTATAGGAGAAAGAGTTTGTGGTTTCTCTGGTATAGCCCCTTGGCCATGATGATCAGAGTGTTGTGCTGTCTTGGTTGTTAGGGTAAGAGTATGTGCCTATACCTTCATAAACAATAGTGTTGGAATATGACAACAGAGTTATTTATATGTTGCAAAAATTTATTACTATTTTTGAAAGGTGTGTTTTGAGATATGAGCCTTCATATTTTCTATCTCTATGATAATCTGAATGATTTATTCAATTTAATTAGTAATATCCTTCCACATCGGTTTCCCTTATTCCATCAGTGTGTGCTAATGGGCTTTGTATATAGGGGAAGGAATATGAGGCGGCCCCATGTTTGTTTTGGAATATGCTATATACTTTTTCTAAGTGAGTAGAGATATGGCCTTACAAGCTAGTCCCAGCCTGATTTTGTAGACAATCATCATTGGTAAGAGCAAGGATATGTTCCCTCTCCTAGATATCATCCACTTTTCTCATCTAAAGAGTTTTACTTGCAACCCGTACATAAGTTTCAGTGGGTGTTGGGTATCCAGTGGTACCCTCAATAGGCAACTGAGGGGTTTCAGTGGGATTGTGTTAGTGACCTTGGTTAGTAAGAGACCTCCTAAGTGGATCCTAAAGATTAAGGGAGTCATGTTTGAATTCCAAATCCACCTACCTTAAATACAGAAGGTGGTAGTTACCGTTCACTTGGGATATATTCTTGAAGCAATTAGTTGTGGTGATGAGAGCCACATGATTAGAAACATCCTTCCTCAGGTAATGTGGTCACACCAAATTTCTAGTCTATATGATTTCATGAGTTTACTCCATGGTTAGTATAGTACCATATCAGTATTACTCTCTAAAGATAATATTCGCTACCTTCCATTGGTGTTCTCGTAAATCTGAGATTGGATTCTGAGCTATGGAAGATGTAGTTGGGGGTGATTTTATGAAAAAGATACTGGATGATGACGGCATCTTCTTGAATAAGAATAATGAAGTAGTATCTTCTATTATTAAGATTACAAAGAACATGTTTATAGATTATTTCAGTATTGTAGGCATAATATACTCAATTAGATATTCCTGTTTAACTCATTTTTTCTTTTATTATAGTTATGGCCTTTCCACTAATTTGGAATTATAAAAAAATATATGATCTTATGAGAACCCTTACAATAGATGACCCTCTAAACGATTATTCTTATCATACTTCTTTGTTTTACTATTTTTTCAAAATAAAGTTGCCTGATGCATTATACCCCAATCATTTATTCATTTTAGAGATTCACATCAGGTACATCATTTTTGTAACATAAAGGAATATTACATGGAATGAGTTTCACTCATCATGTTACCATGGTCACATTTCACTGAAACACTCAATGGTTCCCCCATACATAGCTAGGTACATAACTACTTTCTAGAGGTCGACAATCATCTGGGTTTTCAGGCCCATCAACTATTTGGGACTAACATTGTTTAAGAGGATGAGATGTCAGGATCATCGCAACCTTTTGGGTGGAATTGTTTCCTACACCAAGATTCTCTTATATATTTAATATAAGTTCATGAATTACTTAATAATCATGATATGAGATCAGTTACCCTAACTAAATAACTCCTGATCAATTACCTTTTATACAAAAAATGTCTATGTTCTATTGGATGAATTCATTTGTATTTTTCTGATTTTCTTCATCATTATCTATTAACAAGAAGTTTCTCATATTCTGAAAACATATAAAAAACTTCCTTGGATAATGATACCATATGAAGAGGGGATTAATATTCAGTTAATGGGATTGATCAATTTTGAGGCATCTTGTGTATCCTTTTTATTACAGGAATCAAAACCCACATAGTTCCTTTAACCCATGCAGTTGTACATCTTGCGAATGGAATTACATGGGTTCTATAGGGGAACATCATGCTCAGGTCCTAGAGGGACATCCTCTATATCATGAATATTGGAATAATTATAGATTTCATAGTTCATTCCTTCATGAATTATATATATTTGGGTTTTCTATGTCATTATAGAGACTCATGGTTCAGATGAAATGATTACTAAAACTCCCTATTCTCATGTTATCCGAGCTCTTTGTGAGAAATACGCGATAAAATGTATCCAATGTAATATTATTGTGTAAGAACTTAAATAATGGGATCTCTTAGTATGATCAATTTGGATATCAAACACTAGAGTTTGGTATAATAAACATCCTATGTATAGAAGGAATTAGATTCATAATAGTTCCTTTTATGAAAGGCCTTACACACTGTGGTTTCCCAAGATAGGAGATATTTAATATGCTAGCGAGCTATTCATTTCACCCCCCAAATCCCACATGATCCATGCTCAGGGTTTGAATCCAACCGTGTATATTTTTAGCCTCAGGGAATATGGGTATGTGAATATTATATTTGAATGGTTCTTGGGGTGATTGGTATTAATCTTGGGCCATATGAAGGCATCTTATGCATCTTAGTTATGACCAGAATTAGAGTTCTCTTAGTTCATTTTTTTGGGGACTGCACACTTATGTTTCCCTATTGAAAGGGGATTATAGAATGAGGACAAATAATATCTTCTAGTCTGGGGAAACCCCAGTGATCTATCCTTCCTCACTATAAAATGTCGCAAGACCCAGTTAGAACATCCTTGGAGCCATCACAAGACCTGTATTGACACATATATTGGGAATCATAGGAACCATTGTGGCATGGTATGAGAGGAATCCTGGGTCTTGGATAAAACCTCTAGGAGATAACATGAGACCAGGCTGACATATCTGGTGGGCATCACATGTCTTAGCAAATATGAGTGGTGGGAATAATAGGAGCTTGGTTTTCATTCCCATATGCATTCATGATATGCAGATGGCATGATTAGGTACCATTATATGAGTCAGGAAATGTGTCCCAAGGATGTCACATGTCCTAGGTGATAAACCTTTAGGGTTCACAATACCTAAGTTTCACATATGTGGGTACTTGATGATGTGATCTAACATATTTGTAGGACTTCACGTATCTGAAGTGACATTACAAAGGGGTTTCATGAAATATGAGAAACATTCCCTTGTGCTACCACATGTCTTCAGATGACACATGTGAAGCACAAGGTGTAGAGACCCTAAGCTTGACGTAGATGGACATTACATTACTTTTTCAGAATACTTAATAAATAACAAAAACAGACACACAAGGACCCTAATAGTTTAGTGTCTTTGGAAAATTGGAACGTAATCTTCTAATTGTGGTGAAAGATCTTCAACATCTCCCATAAAGATCTTCCAATTTTTGTTTCCTGACCTAAAACCTTTCTCTTGATCCAGGGGGAAAATAAAACATAAAAAGGGTGATCTCAAATGCTCAGTAAGGGTAATCATGGATAAAATAAAACATACCATATACATTGGAACTTAAAAACATGAACATAATGTTTAAACATTAAAATCATGAGCAATGACATAAAACATGGAAGTACATAAGGCATAGATCATAATGGAACATAAACCATGATAAAATAGCATGGGAATAAAACATGTAATTGTGGTATCCATTAAGCACATTTAATTATTTCCATAGTTGCCAAGGAATTTCTGCCAAGACCATCTTAGTGGACAAAGTCCCATTCTGAATCGAGTTCACTCCTCGTTTCAGTCCTATAACACTGAACCAGATTAACTTACCGTTCGATCCATGTCTATCTCATGAGATATAAAATCTTTACCCAATGAATTGGAGGGAGATATAGGTCCCACCCATCTCATAATGAAATCATTCTTACTTGTGCCACAAAAAAACATACATCATTCATAATAACCCAATAAACAAAATGGGTTTCATAAACATCATTCCATCATCACATAATCCATATAAAAGAAATGGATATCATTTAATAATAAGAATAGTGAAACCATTTAAATCATAGAGACATGATACTTGAAACATACACATATAAAATAATGTCATCTTATATGAAAAATGGTTTTGATAAAATACTTAAAATGAATTCATGAGGAAAATATCATTTCTTCTTCAAAATCAATTTCTTTTCACAAAACGTCATGCAATTTTAAAAGAAAGTGATTTTGTTGAAAACAGTAATTAAATATTTTGGAGTAAGCTTCATGAAAATAAGGCTTTATGAAACCGTAAAAATCCTTTCATGTCGTATATGTTAAAAAAACACTCTTCTCATACTTTTGTCAAAAATGTTTAAAAAGTTCCTCGTAACGTAAACAAAAGAAAGATTACTTACATAACATGTAGTAAAAGTAAAAAATTCAAAAATGGGTAAAAAAAAATTTAAACATACCTGAAAAACCTTTTATAAAACATGGACATGGATTATAGAAATAACCCCAGTAAATACTTACGAATAAGCAATCTCAGATAAAAATGAGATTTGCAAAATTTATCCATTACATTATGTCTGATATGCTTCGTATATATCCGAACCTCCTGTATAATGATTTAAATAATGTCATTGACTTATTACAGAATCATATTCATTGTTATGATGTCATATATGGTTCACTTATGACTTTATATTACCCGTTCTTTTGTAAATTCCATGTTAAAGAGTGTTTTTGTTAAATCGTTTCATTTGTCGTCCGTGTTTTGACTTGTAATTATTCATATGATTACTTAGATCAGGATTACATAATTACAGAATATAAAACATGATTTATATATAATATATATTCAGAATATACATATATATAATAGATCTATTAATGTAAAGAAATACACCGTTCATGGAGGCGGTAGGCCGTACGTACGCATGAACGATGTTTTCGTTTCCTTATTTAGTTGAATGGAATTAAGTAGATGACATACATATATACATAAATACATTAGATTTATAATTTCATGTATTTCATTATTATTTCTTATATATACTTTATAATCATTCTTAAATGGTTAACATGGAGATTGAATCTCATCGCGTCGTGGAGACGGTAGTCCGTACGTACGCATGAGCAATGATATCATTTCCATAATTATTGAATTGAATTGAAGTGGATGATAAAATATATAAGAATCAGTATGATGTTATAATAACTATTTATATCTATTCATTACACCATTATACCCATCCTTGTAAGGTGTTGGTGGAAAAACAGATTACACCACGACGTGGAGACAGTATTTTGTACGTACGCACGCGCGGTGAGTTTGTTTTCTGTAGGATGTATAGAAGGTGAAATGGGGTTGTTTCATATTTATAATAACAAATCAGTATATTATTTATACTTATGTTATTACTTTATAATGAAACAACTAAATAAGAAGAAGTTGAAGTAGAAAGAATCTTGAAATAATCGGGAGAATAAATTACCTCTTCTTCGATACGCCTCTTTGAAAACTCTTCTTAGGGCACTAAGATTGGTCTTTAAAGTATACCAGAACCTCTATGATGTTTTTAGGGAAGTGTAGAAGATAATTTGTCAGGGGTTGGCCGACCTTGAAGGCTCAAATTGGTGTGAGGAGGAGAGGGACGAGGCGGCCTTTTATAAGGGAGGAGAGGGGCACCATTGGAATTCTTAAAAATATTAATTTATAATAAATCTAACCCCACTTAAAAACCTCCAAAAATGACCCATATTAATATATTATATGATATAGGGTTGTAATATCATCAACCAATCAAATTTAGACATGTTTTGATCTTAATTTAAACCTTATCATTTTGATTTATCCTTATTTAATCTATTTAAGTTTATTTGTGGTAATACAATTATAAATTTTAAATTATAACAAATAATTACTTATTTGTTGTGAATTTTCCATAATTGTTTAATTAATAACATTATAGACCATATAAAGTTATATTTATAATTTTTAAATATTTTTGTGATTTTTAAACAATTTTATAATATGTTATTTTTATAAAATAACAATAGTGTCAATTTTGACACTATTCATTTATTTGAATTTAAATAAAATATATACAGAAGATATGTTCGAAATAAAAGCTTTAATAGATTCATAAAAGGTCATATGTATCTATAAAATTTGTGGATAACATTAAATAGTTCATATAATATTTATTTTATTATTTTTAAAACCATTTATTTGGTTTATCTCTTAATAAAATAATTACTACAACATTTTTGTATAATTATTTAATATACAGACTTGTTCCATAAAAATTTAAAATAAAATCCTATGATGAATATATATCTATTAAATATCACAATAATACTTTTAATCGAATTTATCATCTTAAAATAACAATATTTAAATTGTTATATTTATTAAATTATGAAGGTGACAACTTTGGCATCATTTAAAATAAAATAATATAAATGTCATAATCACTTTTATAAGGATCAAAACGGTTATATATTAGGTCATTCGATGATTAAGGTGTATATATACACTACCAATAAGTTTTTTTCAGGTTTTCGGGCCTTTTAATTGGTATTATTAATTCAATAAAAACTATATTACTTATTTTCCACTTAATAAATAATTTCTGTATCATTAATGTATCACCATTAATGACAATTATTTAATCCCTAAAAATTATAAATAAATTATCATGATTTAGATAATTTTATTAGATTTCTGGAGACTATTCATTTTAGAAGTTTTATGATTTTTATCACTAAATTAAAATTATTATACCTATAAGATTTAAGAGAGTGACATGTTGTCACTTTCTTTGGTTTTAAAAATAATTAAATTATTTTCATGGTCAAAAGTCCATAAAATGAATCTAATCCGACCCTTAGATGATATGGGTTTACTTTTATCCATACAATATAATTTTGGCATGTGTTAGGATAATTTTATAATATTATATTTACCCTTAATTACCCGATTTACCTTTAACTAAGGTAAATAAAATTTACCGTAGTTACTATTCATAATTCCCAAAAATAAAAATTATCCTATTAACATAATTTGGACCCAATTATTCTAAATATGGAATCCATTTTTTCAAATTCAATACACCGAAGTTTTAGAAATTAAATTAAAATTAATCCCGTTGTCGAATGAAAATGGGTTTTTGTTTAAAACATTGCAAAAGATTGAATTGATTTAACCTACGAATTCAATGTAAAATCAATGATAATGACATAAATTATATTAAATGGTAAAAATATATTCTATTTATACTTTAAAACCGTTCAATATTATTATTTAAACATATAAATTATTACGATGAAAAAAGTTGTTTTTCATTAAAATATATCGTGTTTTTACTATTCATCAAAATATGAAAGTTACCAGAATAATACGAAAAATTTGTCCAAAGTAATTTTTTATTTCTTTATTCCAAAGAAGAATTTTATTTTTTCAAATTGAACTTATAAACATGTCAAAAAACTAGATTTAAAGTGGGTGCTCCATCAAAAGGCGGAAAAACTGCATTTTTTTAAAAATACTTATTTTACCCGAAAAAATTATTTTGTTCTTATACCATGTTCTAGAAAATGTGTAAGATGAATAATAATGTTATAAAATTCAAAATTTTGATAATACTATTCATATCGGCTAGTTTATAATAATATTATAATAATATATCGTTCTTTAGTAAAACCCAGTATTGCGTACAACACATGCTATCGAGGAAGGTCGTGATTGCGTGTAATGCAAGCCAAGTCAGGGTTGTGTGTTGTGAAAGAATCCTTCGTTGTTTCGTATAATAGAATACAACCATATTTCATTTATACGTTGAATATATATATATATATATATACTCAATGTTGCGTAGAATAACTATTATCAAAATCGTGTGTAACACGATCCAAGAATAGTGTTGCGTATACTGCAAGCTAATACGGTGTTGTGTATTGCGCAAGGTAATCTTGGTGTATCATAAAACACAAGAAATTAATTAAATTAAAAGAATATTTTTCATAAAATCTCGAGGTGTTACATTCTACCCCCCTGAAAATGAATTTCTCCCTCGAAATTCGTCGAGGTTATAAATAGTTTACTACTCGAAAGTTTTTTTTAATAGAAACCCACATCGTAAGAAGGAATACCAAAACAAAGCTTAAAAAACTAAAGTATGAAATGTAATGGTTACCCAAATTAACTCATCACTGGGTTTCCACGTATGAGAACATAGGTGAAAATATGGATATGGAAGAAAAATATAACCATCAAGTTCTGATGGAGAGTGGTAGAGAACATGGATATGAAAAAGCCAACAATCACAAAGCTATTGATTTGTGATGATCTAAGGTACCATATGATTCATCAGATATAAGGTAACTAGGACAACATTTTTGGTTTTCAAGATTATTTCCCTAAAGTTGATGAATTAAAATAAATACTTGCATGATTTTGGTTCAATCTCATTGGTGTTCGTGAATTGAACAATTTCCACTTCATCCCTTAAAGAAATGAAGTTGAATTTTTTATTCGTGATGTGTTAGCAGATCATGTGATAGAATGATGGGTCATTCAATATCTTTCAAACAAAAGGTTAGAAAAAGTTATAAGTCCATCTTATGGTTATTTTAATCGTATATGGTTCCAAAAATGAACTTATACTTCATATATCATACCGTTTAATAAAATAAAACTAGTTTCTACTAACCTGGGACTTTCTATAGGGCAGTGGTAGGTGATAAAGTCCAGTCGCACTTCGATTGTGGGTTCGATTCCCACAGCCTTGTCCGACGTGATGGGTTGTCGCCCGTCCTGCAGGTTGTCCTTTTTCTAAAACTACATTACTATATCATCCCATCAATAATATCAAAAAAAGGTTCTATCCTTAAATAATACAAACTTATGTCCAACATAATCCATTCCAATCTTTAGTCTTATCCATAATATTGCAGTCCATTGTCATATTATAGTGAAAACGATTACCAGAGATTTCATATAAGAAGCATGTTAATACCATCGTTGATCCCCATATATCATAAGATATGTCTTGTGGGTCACATTACAAACGTTCGAAGGCCTTAATCATGTATTCTCTTGAAAAATGAATACCCATTGAACCTTAGTGAAAACATTAATGTTGTTAAAAGTTAACACTTTCCACATACCAAAATCCTCAAAATTCTATATACTCAAACCATGATATCACTTAGTCCTTATATCAATCTTGATCTCACGAATACAATCAAACATCTCATTATCTTCTTATTCCTTCATTATGCGCATATCATCTACTTTACAAAAATATCTGAATAACATTCCATGGTTACTGGTACCATTCAACATATACTTTCAAATACTATTAGGAATAACAAAAGTGTAACAATCCTTAGATGATTCTTTATTCCATAGTACCATTAACTATACAATATAACTCTCGATAAACATACAATCATTCCACAACCTTTTAAAACAACCGACTGAGCTTCAACACTTCTTTCAGCTCATATATCATTTTTAGTCTCCTCATCAACATCCACATAAATACTACCAATATGACCATGCTGATTCTCTTCATGAGATTTTCCATTAGGGAATTGGTTTTCATAATGCCCTTACATTCCACATTTAAAACATCAAATCATTGTTGATGTCGTAGCAATACCATTATCCTTGTCCATGGTGTTAACTGAACCTTTTCCTTTGCACTTACTGGCTTTGTGTCCTTCTTTTCCACACCCAAAGCATCTTCTAGTTCCTTTGAAACAATCTCCCTGATGCCTCTTCCCACATGATTTACATGAGGGAAATTGAACTTTCTTTCCTCTATGATCATCATGAAACTCCATCTTTCTCTAATTATCTGAGTGGGGAAACTTACCAAAGTTGAGATTATTGATCATATTATGAGATTTCTGATTAGGCATAATAACGATGTTTGGACTTCCAGATCCAGTTTCATTTGGTTTCTCATGAATAAAATCATTCCATTGTCCTTCATATCCTCCATTATCATGAATCTTCATGTTTCCAGCCATTTTCTAAAACCCAAAAAGAATAGTGTGAGAGGCAAAAACCATGCTAGGGAAAACAACATAGTAAAGGAGGAGAACCCTCATAATCTAACATCTTAGGTTAAATTCTAAGATCGTTACTGTAGTTCTAGGACTATATCCTATACGTATTCTTATCCTTAGGTAGATACCTATACATACCTTAGAAATATCTCTAGGGATCTCACTAACGTTTTCGCATCCTAGTTTCCAAAGGTTGACTAAACCTTTCTTCTGATACCAACTGTAGAGACCCTAATATTGACGTACATGGACATTACATTACTTTTTCGGAATACTTAATACATAACAAAAATAGACACACAAGGACCGTAATAGTTTAGTGTCTTTGGAAACATGGAACGTAATCTTCTAATCGTGGTGAAAGATCTTCAACATCTCCCATAAAGATCTTCCAATTTTTGTTTCCTGACCCAATACCTTTCTTCTGATTCTGGGGGAAAATAAAACATAAAAAGGGTGAGCTCAAATGCTCAGTAAGGGTAAGCATGGATAAAATAAAACATACCATATACATTGGAACTTAAAAACATGAACATAATGTTTAAACATTAAAATCGTGATCAACGACTTAAAACATGGAAGTACATAAGGCATAGATCATAATGGAACATAAACCATGATAAAATAGCATGGGAATAAAACAAGTAATTGTGGAATCCATTAAGCACATGTAATGATTTCCATTGTAGCCAATGCATTGATACCAAGACCATCTTAGTGGACAATGTCCCATTCTGAATCGAGTTCACTCCTCGTTTCAGTCCTGTAACACTGAACCAGATTAACTTACCGTTCCAGCCATGTCTATATCATGAGATATAAAATTTTTACCCAATGCATTGGAGGGAGATATAGGTCCCACCCATCTCATAATGAATTCATTCATACCTGTGCCACAAAAAAACATATATCATTCATAATAACCCAATAAACAAAATGGGTTTCATAAACATCATTCCATCATCACATAATCCATATAAAAGAAATGGATATCATTTCATAATAAGAAAAGTGAAACCATTTAAATCATATAGACATGATACTTGAAACATACACATATGAAATAATGTCATCTTAGATGAAAAATGGTTTTGATAAAATACTTGAAATGAATTCGTGAAGAAAATATCCTTTTTTCTTCAAAATCAATTACTTTTCACAAAACATCATGCAATTTTAAAATAAAGAGATTTTTTTGAAAACAATAATGAAATATTTTGGAGGAATCCTCATGAAAATAAGGCTTTATGAAACCGAAAAAATCATTTCATGTCGTATAAGTAAAAAACATTCTTCTCGTACTTTTGTCGAAAAAGTAAAAAAAGTACCTCGTAACGTAAACAAAAGAAAGATTCCTTACATAACATGTAGTAAAAGTCAAAAAGTAAAAAATTGGTAAAAATGAATTTAAACATACCCAAAAACACTTTTATAAAACATGTACATGGACGATAGAATTAACCCCAGTAAATACTTACGAATAAGCAATCTCGGATAAAAATGAGATTTGCAAAATTTATCCCTTACCTTATGTCCGATATGCTTTGTATGTATCCGAACCTCGTGTATAATGATTTAAATAATGTCATTGACTTATTAAATAATCATATTCATTTTTATTATAACATATATGGTTCACTTATGACTTTATATTACCCGTTCTTTTGTAAATCCCATGTTAATGAGTGTTTTGGCTAAAATCATTTCATTTGTCGCCCGTGTTTTGACTTGTAATTATTAATATGATTACTTAGATCATGATTAAATAATTCCATAATATAAAACATGATTTATATATAATATATATTCAGATTATACATATATATAATAGATCGATAAATGGAAATAAATACACCGTTCATGGAGACGGTAGGTCGTACGTACGCATGAGCGTTGTCTTCGTTTCCTTATTGAGTTGAATGGAATTAAGTAGATGACATACATATATAAATAAATATAGTACCTTTATAATGTCAAGTATTTCATTATTATTTCTTATATATACTTTATAATCATTCTAAAATGGTTAACATGGAGAATGAATCTCATCGCGTCATGGAGACTGTAGTCCGTACGTATGCACGAGCGATGATATCATTTCCATAATTATTGAATTGAATTGGAGTGGATGATACAATATATCCGAATCATTATGATGTTATAATAACTATGTATAGTTATTATTTACACCATTATACCCATCAATGTAAGGTGTTGGTGGAAAAACATATTACACCACGGCGTGGAGACGGTATTCCGTACGTACGCACGCGCGGTGATTTTGTTTTCCGTAGGATGGATATAAGGTGAAATGGGGTTGTTTCATATTTATAATAACAAATCAGTATATTATTGATACTTATGTTATTAATTTATAATTAAACAACTAAATAAGAAGAAGTTGAAGAAGAAAGAACATTGGAAGAATCGGGAGAAGAAATTACCTCTGCTTCGATACGCCTCTTTGAAACCTCATCTTAGGGCACTATGACTGGTCTTTAAAGTAGACCAGAACCTCTAGGATGTTTATAGAGAAGTGGAGAAGATAATTTGGCAGGGGTTTTCTGAGCTTGAAGGCTCAAATTGGTGTGAGGAGGAGAGGGAGGAGGTGCCCTTTTATAAGTGAGGAGAGGGGCACCTTTGGAATTCTTAAAAATATTAATTTATAATAAATCTATCCCCAATTAAAAACCACCAAAAATGACTCTTATTCGAAGATTAGATGATATAGGGTTGTAATCGCATCAACCAACCAAATTTATACATGTTTGGATCTTATTTTAGACCTTATAATTTTGATTTATCCTTATTTAATCTATTTAAGTTTATTTGTGGTAATAAAATTATAAATTTTAAATTATAACAAATAATTACTTATTTGTTGTCAAATTTCCATAATTGTTTAATTTATAACATTATAGACCATATAAATTTAAATTTATAATTTTTAAATATTTTTGTGATTTTTAAACAATTTTATAATATGTTATTTTTATAAAATAACAATAGTGACAATTTTGACACTATTCATTTATTTGAATTTAAATAAAATATATATAGAAGATATGTTCGAACTAAAAGATTTAATACATTCATAAATGTTCATATGTATCTATTAAATTAGTTAATCACATTAAATAGTTCATATAATATTTATTTTATTATTTTTAAAACCATTTATTTGGTTTATCTCTTAATAAAATAATTACTACAACATTTTTGTATAATTATTTAATATAATGATTTGTCGCATAAAAATTTAAAATAAAATCCTATGATGAATATAAATATATTACCTTTCACAATAATACTTTTACTAGAATTTATCATCTTAAAATCACAATATTTAAATTGTTATATTTATTAAATTATGAAGGTGACAACTTTGGCATCATTTAAAATAAAATAATATACGTGTCATAATCACTTTTATAAGAATCCAAACGGTTATATATTAGGTCATTATATGATTAAGGTGTATATATACCCTACCAATAAGTTTTGGTCCGGTTTTTGATCCTTTTAATGGATATTATTATTTCAATAAAAACTATATTACTTATTTTCCACTTAATAAATAATTTCTGTATCATTAATGTATCACAATTAATGACAATTATTTAATCCCTAAAAATTATAAATAAATTATCATGATGTAGATAATTTTATTAGAGTTCTGGAGACTATTCATGTTCTATGTTTTATGATGTTTATCACTAAATTAAAATTATTATACTTATAAGATTTAGGAGAGAGACATGTTGTCACTTTCTTTGGTTTTAATAATAATTAAATTATTTTCATGGTTAAAAGTCTATAAAATGAATCTAATCCGACCCTTAGTTTATATGGGTTTACCTTTAGCCATAAAATAGAATTTTGGCATGTGTTAGGGTAATTTTATAATATTATATTTACCCTTAATTACCTGATTTACCTTTAACTAAGATAAATAAAATTTACCGTAGTTGCTATTCATAATTCCCAAAAATAAATAGTATCCTATTACAATAATTTGGACTCACTGATTCCAAATATGGAATCCATTTTTTCAAAATCAATACACAGAAGTTGAATAAATTAAATTAAAATTTATCCCGTTGTCGAATGAAAATGGGTTTTTGTTTGAAACATTGCAAAAGATTGAACTGATTTAACCTACGAATTCAATGTCAAATCAATGCTAATGACATACATTATATTAAATGGTAAAAATATATTCTATTTATACTTTAAAACCATTCAATATTATAATTTAACCATATAAATTATTACGATGAAAAAAGTTGTCTTTCATTAAAATATAGCGTGTTTTTACTATTCATCAAAATATGAAAGTTACCAGAATAATATGAAAAATTTGTCCAAAGTAAATTTTTATTTCTTGATTCGAAATAAGAATTTTATTTTGCCAAATTGAACTTATAAACATGTCAAAAAACTATATTTAAAGTGGGTGTGCCATCAAAAGACGGAAAAACTGCATTTTTTGAAAAATACTTATTTTACCCAAAAAATTTATTTTGTTCTTATACGATGTTCTAGAAAATGTGTAAGATGAATAATAATGTTATAAAATTAAAAATTAAGTTAATACTATTCATATCAGCTAGTTTATAATAATATTATAATAATATATCGTTGTTTAGTAAAACCCGGTATTGCGTACAACACATGCTATCGAGGAAGGTCGTGATTGCGTGTAATGCAAGCCAAGTCAGGGTTGCGTGTTGTGAAAGAATCCTTTGTTGTTTCGTATAACATAATCCAACCATATTTCATTTATACTTTGAAAATATAAATATATATATATATATACTCAATGTTGTGTAGAATAACTATTATCAAAATTGTGTGTAACACGATCCAAGAATAGTGTTGCGTATACTGCAAGCTAATACGGTGTTGTGTATAGCGCAAGGTAATCTTGGTGTATCATAAAACACAAGAAATTAATTAAATTAAAAGAATATTTTTCATAAAATCTCGGGGTGTTACATTTACCCCCTGAAAATGAATTTCGCCCTCGAAATTCATCGGGGTTATAAATGGTTTACTACTCGAAAGTTTGTTTAATAGAAACCCACATCGTAAGAAGGAATAACAAAACAAAGCTTTAAAAACTAAAGTATGAAATGTAACGGTTACCCAAATTAACTCATCACTGGGTTTCCACGTATGAGAACATAGGTGAAAATATGAATATGGAAGAAAAATCTAACCATCATGTTATGATGGAGAGTGGTAGAGAACATGGCTATGAAAAAGACAACAATCACAAAGCTATTGATTTGTGATGATCTAAGGTACCATATGATTCATCAGATATAAGGTAACTTGGACAACATTTTTGATTTTCAATATTATTTCCCTAAATTTGATGAATTAAAATAAATACTTGCATGATTTTGGTACAATCTCATTGTTGTTCGTGAATTGAACAATTTCCACTTCATCCCTTAATGAAATGAAGTTGAATTTTTTATTCGTGATGTGTTAGCAGATCATGTGATAGAATGATGGGTCATTCAATATCTTTCAAACAAAAGGATAGCAAAAGTTATAAGTCCATCTTATGGTTATTTTAATCGTATATGGTTCCATAAATGAACTTATACTTCATATATCATACCACTTATTAAAATAAAACTAGTTTCTACTAACCAGGGACTTCCTATAGGCCAGTGGTAGGTGATAAAGTCCAGTCGCACTTCGGTTGTGGGCTCGATTCTCACAGCCTTGTCCGACGTGATGGGCTGCCGCCCGTCCTGCAGGTTGTCCTTTTTCTAAAACTACATTACTGTATCATCCCATCAATAATATCGAAAAAAGGTTCTATCCTTAAACAATACAAACTTATGTCCAACATAATCCATTCCAATCTTTATCCTTATCCATAATATTGCAGTCCATTGTCATATTATAGTGAAAACGATTACCAGAGATTTCATATAAGAAGCATGTTAATACCATCGTTGATCCCCATATATCATAAGATATGTCTTGTTGGTCACATTACAAACGTTCGAAGGCCTTAATCATGTATTCTCTTGATAAATGAATACCCATTGAACCTTAGTGAAAACATGAATGTTGTTAAAAGTTAACAGTTTCCACATACCAAAATCCTCAAAATTCTATATACTCAAACCATGATATCACTTAGTCCTTATATCAATATTGAGCTCATGAATAGAATAAAACATCTCATTATCTTCGTATTCCTTCATTATGCGCATATCATCTACTTTACAAAAATATCTGAATAACATTCCATGGTTACTGGTACCATTCAACATATACTTTCAAATACTTTTAGAAAAAACAATAGTGTAACAATCCTTAGATGATTCTTTATTCCATAGTACCATTAACTATAAAATATAACTCTGGATAAACATACAATCATTCCACAACCTTTTAAAATAACCGACTGAGCTTCAACACTTCTTTCAGCTCATATATCATTTTTAGTCTCCTCATCATCATCCACATAAATACTACCAATATAACCATGCTGATTCTCTTCATGAGATTTTCCATTAGGGCATTGGTTTGCATAATGCCCGTACATTCCACATTTAAATCATCTAATCATTGTTGATGTCGTAGCAATACCATTATCCTTGTCCATGGTGTTAAATGAACATTTCCTTTGCACTTACTGGATTTGTGTCCTTCTTTTCCACACCCAAAGCATCTTCTAGATACTTTGAAACAATCTCCCTGATGCCTCTTCCCACATGATTTACATGAGGAAAATTGAACTTTCTTTCCTCTATGATCATCATAAAACTCCATCTTTCTCTTATTATCTGAGTCGGGAAACTTACCAAAGTTGAGATTATTGATCATATTATGAGATTGCTGATTAGGCATAATAACAATGTTTGGACTTCCAGATCCCATTTCATTTGGTTTCTCATGAAGAAAATCATTCCATTGTCCGTCATATCCTCCATTATCATGAATCTTCCTGTTTCCAGCCATTTTCTAAAACCCAAAATGAATAGTGTGAGAGGAAAAAATCATGCTAGGGAAAACAACATAGTAAAGGGGGAGCACCCTCAATATCTAATATCTTAGGTTAAATTCTAAGATCATTACCGTAGTTCTAGGACTATATCCTATACATATTCTTATCCTTAGGTACATCCCTAGACATACCTTACAAATATCTCTAGGGATCTCACTAACGTTTTTGCATCCTAGTTTCCAAAGGTTGACTAAACGTTTTCTCTGATACCAACTGTAGAGACCCTAAGCTTGACGTACATGGGAATTACATTACTTTTGCGGAATACTTAATACATAACAAAAACAGACACACAAGGATCATAATATTTTAGTGTCTTTGGAAACTTGGAACGTAATCTGCTAATCGTGGTGAAAGATCTTCAAAATCTCCCATAAAGATCTTCCACATTTTTTTTCCTAACCTAAAACCTTTATTTTGATCCTGGGGGAAAATAAAACATAAAAATGGTGAGCTCAAATGCTCAGTAAGGGTAAGAATGGATAAAATAAAACATACCATATACATTGGAACTTAAAAACATGAACATAATGTTTAAACATTAAAATCTTGAGCAACGACATAAAGCATGGAAGTACATAAGGCATAGATCATAATGGAACATAAACCATGATAAAATAGCATAGGAATAAAACGTGTAATTGTGGCATCCATTAAGCACATGTAATGATTTCCATAGTAGCCAAGAAATTGCTGCCAAGACCATCTTAGTGGACAAAGTCCCATTCTGAATCGAGTTCACTCCTCATTTCAGTCCTGTAACACTGAACCGGATTATCTTAACGTTCCAGCCATGTCTATCTCATGAGATATAAAATCTTTAACCAATGCATTGGAGGGAGATATAGGTCCCACCCATCTCATAATGAAATCATTCTTACTTGTTCCACAAAAAAACATACATAATTCATAATAACCCAATAATCAAAATGGGTTTCATAAATATCATTCCATCATCACATAATCCATATAAAAGAACTGGATATCATTTCATAATAAGAAAAGTTAAACCATTTAAATCATAGAAAAATGATACTTGAAACATTAACATATGAAATAATGTAATCTTAGATGAAAAATGGTTTTGATAAAATACGTGAAATGAATTCTTGAGGAAAATATCCTTTCTTCTTCAAAATCAATTTCTTTTCACTAAACGTCATGTAATTTTAAAAGAAATAGATTTTGTTGAAAACAGTAATGAAATCATTTGGAGGAGGCGTCATGAAAATAAGGGTTTATTAAACCGTAAAAATCATTTCATGTCGTATAAGTTAAAAAAAACATTCTTCTCGTACTTTTGTCGAAAAATTTAAAAAAGTACCTCGTAACGTAAAAAAAAGAAAGATTCCTTACATAACATGCAGTAAAAGTCAAAAAGTAAAAAATGGGTAAAATTTAATTTAAACATACATGAAAACACTTTTATAAAACATGGGCATGGATGATAGAAATAACCCCAGTAAATACTTACGAATAAGCAATCTCAGATAAAAATGAGATTTGCAAAATTAATCCCTTACCTTATGTCCGATATGCTTCGTATGTATCCGAACCTCCTATATAATGATTTAAATAATGTCATTGAGTTATTACAGAATCATATTCATTGTTATGATATCATATATGGGTTACTTATGACTTTATATTACCCATTCTTTTGTAAATTCCATGTTAAAGAGTGTTTTGGGTAAAATCGTTTCATTTATCGTCCGTGATTTGACTTGTAATTATTCATATGATTAATTAGATCACGGTAACATAATTCCATAATATAAAACGTGATTTATATATAATAGATATTCAGAATATAAATATATATAATAGATCGATAAATGGAAAGAAATACACCGTTCATGGAGACGGTAGGCCGTACGTACGCATGAACGCTGTTTTCGTTTCCTTATTGAGTTGAATGGAATTAAGTAGATGACATACATATATACATAAATAAAGTAGCTTTATAATTTCATATATTTCATTATTATTTCTTATATATACTTTATAATCATTCTTAAATGGTTAACATGGAGAATGAATCTCATCGCGTTGTGGAGACGGTAGTCCGTATGTACGCACGAGCGATGATATCATTTCCATAATTATTGAATTGAATTAGAGTGGATGATACAATATATCAGAATCAGTATGATGTTATAATAACTATGTATAGTTATTCTTTACACCATTATACCCATCCATGTAAGGTGTTGGTGGAAAAACAGATTACACCACGGCATGGAGACGGTATTCTGTACGTACGCACGCGCGATGATTTTGTTTTTCGTAGGATGGATAGAAGGTGAAATGTGGTTGTTTCATATTTATAATAACAAATCAGTATATTAGTGATACTGATTTTATTACTTTATAATGAATCAACTAAAGAAGAATAATTTTAATAAGAAAGAAGCTTGAAAGAATCGGGAGAAGAAATTACCTCTTCTTCGATACGCCTCTTTGAAATATCCACTTAGGGCACTAAGATTGGTCTTTAAAGTAGACCAGAACCTCTAGGATGTTTCTAGGGAAGTGGAGAAGATAATTTGGTAGGGTTTGGCCGAGATTGAAGGATCATATTTGTGTGAGGAGGAGAGGGAGGAGGTTCCCTTTTATAAGGGAGGAGAGGGGGACCTTTGGAATTCTTAAAAATATTAATTTATAATCAATCTAACCCCACTTAAAAACATCCAAAAATGACTCATATTAGAAGATTAGATGAGATAAGGTTTTAATATCATCAACCAATAAAATTTAGATATGTTTGGATCTTATTTTAAACCTTATCATTTTGATTTATCCTTATTTAATGTATTTAAGTTTATTTGTGGTAATAAAATTATAAATTATAAATTATAACAAATAATTACTTATTTGTTGTGAATTTTCCATAATTGTTTACTTTATAACATTATAGACCATATAAATTTAATTTTATAATTTTTAAATATTTTTGTGATTTTTAAACAATTTTATAATATGTTATTTTTATAAAATAACAAGAGTGTCAATTTTGACACTATTCATTTATTTGAATTTAAATAAAATATATACAGAAAATATGTTCGAAATAAAAGATTTAATAGATTCATAAAAGGTCATATGTATCTATAAAATTAGTGGATTACATTAAATAGTTCATATAATATTTATTTTATTATTTTTAAAACCATTTATTTGGTTTATCTCTTAATAAAATAATTACTACAACATTTGTGTATAATTATTTAATATACTTATTTGTTTCATAAAAATTTAAAATAAAATTCTATGATGAAGATAAATCTATTAAATTTCACATTAATACTTTTAATCGAATTTATCATCTTAAAATCACAATATTTAAATTGTTATATGTATTAAATTATGAAGGTGACAACTTTGGCATCATTTAAAATAAAATAATATAAGTGTCATAATCACTTTTATAAGGATCCAAACGGTTATATATTAAGTAATTGGATGATTAAGGTGTATATATACACTACCAATAAGTTTTGTGTAGGTTTTTGGGCATTTTAATGGGTATTATTATTTCAAGAAAAACTATATTACTCTTTTTCCACTTAATAAATAATTTCTGTATCATTAATGTATCACCATTAATGACAATTATTTAATCCCTAAAAATTCTAAATAAATTATCATGATGTAGATAATTTTATTATATTTCTGGAGAATATTCATTTTAGAAGTTTTATGATGTTTATCAATAAATTAAAATTATTATACTTATAATATTTAAGAGAGTGACATGTTGTCACTTTCTTTGGTTTTAATAATAATTAAATTATTTTCATGGTCAAAAGTCCATAAAATGAATCTAATCTGACCTTTAGTTGATATGGGTTTACCTTAATCCATCCAATAGAATTTTGGCATGTGTTAGGGTAATTTTATAATATTATATTTACCCTTAATTATCTGATTTACCTTTAACTATGGTAAATAAAATTTACCGTAGTTACTATTCATAATTCCCAAAAATAAAAAGTATCCTATTAACATAATTTAAACCCGCTGATCCCAAATATGGAATCCATTTTTGCAAATTCAATACACATAACTTTCATAAATTAAATTAAAATTAATCTCGTTGTTGAATGAAAACGGGTTTTTGTTTAAAACATTGCAAAAGATTGAATTGATTTAACCTAAAAATTCAATGTAAAATCAATGGTAATGACATACATTATATTAAATGGTAAAAATATATTCTATTTATACTTTAAAACCATTAAATATTATAATTTAACCATATAAATTATTACAATGAAAAAAGTTGTTTTTCATTAAAATATAGCATGTTTTTACTATTCATCAAAATATGAAAGTTACCAGAATAATACGAAAAATTTGTCCAAAGTAAATTTTTATTTCTTGATTCCAAAGAAGAATTTTATTTTGTCAAATAAAACTTATAAAAATGTTAAAAAACTAGATTTAAAGTGGGTGCACCATCGAAAGGTGGCAAAACTGCATTTTTTTGAAAAATACTTATTTTACCTGAAAAATTTATTTTGTTCTTATACCATGTTCTAGAAAATGTGTATGATGAATAATAATGTTATAAAATTAAAAATTTTGATAATACTATTCATATCGGCTAGTTTATAATACTATTATAATAATATATCGTTGTGTAGTAAAACTTGGTATTGTGTACAACAAACGCTATCGAGGAAGGTCGCGATTGCGTGTAATGAAAGACAAGTCAGGGTTGCGTGTTGTGAAAGAATCCTTCATTGTTTCGTATAACAGAATCCAACCATATTGCATTTATACATTGAATATATATATATATATATACTCAATGTTGTGTAGAATAACTATTATCAAAATTATGTGTAACACGATCCAAGAATAGTGTTGCGTATACTGCAAGCTAATACGGTGTTGCATATAGCGCAAGGTAATCTTGGTGTAGCATACAACACAATACATTAATGAAATTAAAAGAATATTTTTCATAAAATCTCGGGGTGTTACACAAGGGGTTATAAAGCGTGTCTTCCTCTTAATAATTACGGCTTTGTACACGATTTTAACATTGAATTTAGAATTTTTGGGTTTGGTTCAATGTCGTATTCTTTTAGTCTTATGCGATTTGGAGGGAATGGTGTATGTTCTTCACAAGTGATGTCATAATTAAGCTATGTGACCTATGAGTTATCACATGAAGAACATTATGTCTATGTCTTGAAGAATTAAGATTTCCACTAGTATATTACCTTATATAAAGTTGTACGATCACGTGATCGGTTTCCATAAGAAGTTTGTAGAAGCCGAGATCTGAATATTACAAAACCTGGGTATCTGGTCAATCTAAAATCCTTCCCTTTATATTTGTTGGGGTGGGGAATTTGTAGACATATCCACCCCTGATACTCACCATTTTTTACAAATTATATATCAAAAGTCTAGGTTCGATTTGGTGAAGGGACATTGCACCCCATGGTTTTGTGAGTCTCTATTTTATACTACTTCAATCCCATCACATGATTTATAGTAGTCTCCTATCTCCTCCATCAACACATCCATTATCAGATTATTTTTTATTATTAAAGACTTGTTCAATTAGGAATTTATATTGAAGGACCACTATTTTTTCATGTGTACATTTTTAAGGTCTTTCACATGATCCAAATGTCGTGGGAAAAAACTCATGAGACCATGGGTGACTTGTCCTAGGGTCTCATGGGATAGCACTATGAGTGCACTGGGTGAATTTCATGCCTTTCAGAAATCACAAGTACCACTCTCCTCTTCCCTTATAACCCCTTTGTCTTATGTAACAATGGTTGGGATTCATGTGACATTTCATGTGTGTTTTCTAGGGTATTTTTTATATTTATGGTGATGGTCCATGTCACAATTATGGGTCACATGGGGGTGCATGATCATTTCATGGGAGAATGTATTCATTCTTCCTTAGAGTTTCTTAGAGATTTATGGATATGCGTGAGGACTTCTGTGTGGATACGTTGATAAGATAGGGGTTTTCACGAGGCAAGGTAGCTATGTCGCTGAGGACTCGCGATGACTCATGGTTTGCTATGGGTGCTTCGAATATATTTCAGCGATTGTGAATCCTTCTCACCTCCTACCATTCTATCTCAAATGTTTTATATAAAACAATTCTGGGATCTTGTGATTTGTAATGAGTAATATCTAGGTTTTTTAACTCAATTTTTAGATGATGTCTCTCTTGGACAATATGGGTCATATGGAGGGTGTGAAATCTTGTTGTCGACATGTCTATCCACATATCCATAGAGTTTTGTAGAGTTGTCCAGACACCCCTACAGACATCTGTGTGTGAGGCTAAAAAACCAAAGGGCTTCCATGAGACAAAAAAAGAATATTGATGTGGTCGTGTGGTTTCTCGTGGATCACTCGAGGTGCAGGTCAAATGCCATTCAGCAAACATAAACCCCTCTCACCTCCTCCCGATTATCTCATTCATTTTATGTGGTGAAGGCTCGGAGGTCATGAGAGAATTTTTATATATCAAAACAAGATTTTATTCTTCCTATTTATGATTTGGAACATGTGATTCATGACCAATATTGGGATATTCATTTAGATGTCATCCTTACTTCTTTTCAACAGATTTTTTTTATTGTTTTTATAAAAAATTACTTTGACAGACCATGTAGTATGGGGGTTCTCATTCAGTTGTATGTGGTGGGGGGGATTGTAAGACAATGTATATTTGTTGAAGTGGTCTCCAAAAGAGTAGCCACGAGTGATTCACAATGCATGGAGACTTTGTATTCCCTTGAAATGGTGGTGCGATCACGATTCTCTCAAAGGATTCACGAGTCTTAGACTATCCTATTCTCTCTTACTTTTTCCTAGAAAATAATACCCATATTCAATAGATTCTTCCTTTTTTTTTTATTTTTCATGTGCTCATTTGGAGGGATTCAAAAAATATTTTAACCCATTACTCCGTGTTCCTCACTTTTTCTATGCCAGACCAAACCTCCTCCTCCAATAAGAACCCTCCTACATCAATATCTATGTATCATGATATCTCCTTTGTTTCTCAAACTTTTTTATCAATGTCATATCTATATCCAAAATACATGTATTCTATTTATTCATCTCCTATCTATTTTGGGTTTATCTTCATATCTGTTGTTCTAACTTAATGCAAGATCATCTACCCTATTTTAAAGTAATTTTTTGATTTCTCTGATATCTTCTATTATATATTGAATAAAAGTGTGACCTTAGAAGAGGGAAGAAGTATGTTTAAAATGCAGGAGGTTAAGGTTATTTCTATTAAATTCATTGAATTATATAATATTTACTGTTTTGTATCTAGTTGGACCTTTATAGTAATTACTCATAATTAATAATCAAATTAAATTGAAATACATACCTTTCCAAATATGTACCTAGCTAGTTGAGGATAAACACCTTGGGTTGATCTCCTTTACTTATGACACACCAATGGGTTCTCTCCACTTTTGAGGATTAATATTAATTTGATATATATTTTATATACAATATTGATGGTTTTGATATATAATTTTTTACCTCAGTAAAATAGTTGAATTAAGTGAATTGGATGTCCATGTGCTTAATCAATGTCCTATATTCCATTTTACCATGAAACTCTTGCCATTATTGAACCACCTAAGTTAAATTATATTTCCTTTTTATTAGTAATGTTATATATATATTTCTGGATTATTATATTTTACCATAGTGTATACAGTTATACCATGGGTTTCTAAGTGAGGACCCAATGGGTGGTATCTTCGTTACTTCGTAATAGAATTTTTAATTCTTCTTAAACATGTTATGGGACACAATAACTATTTCTTTGACGGTATTTCCAATGTTATATAATTATACCTCTAGATGATTAATACTAATTGCCTAGGGGATACCCCATGGATGGGATATGTGTCACGATGGATCTACCATTCTAGGAGAAATACTATGTGTAATTCCCCGATGCTAGTTACCCAGATTCGGTGCATTATTACATAACATTGGAATGATCACAAGGGATAAAATCCTGAACGAGTGATCAATTTAGTAGCCTTGGAAGTACTAGATACAAATATATGTTTTTCATTACATTATGAAATGAAAAGCAACACACTATTTCGCTTTTTAACACATTTATCTCACTTAGACTATCCCTGCATGTCTGTCATAATATACTTATTCACATTCTGGGAAAAATCAAACATTGAATGGGTTGTGCTAAGGTTCTCATTAGGATAAAAATATAGAGAAAACATTGATAAATATGAATAAACATTTAAGACAACATATAAGTCTAAAACAAAATCTTTTGAAACATAAAAGTAAGCATAATATGGAAAAGATAAATAAAAAAATTCCATTTACTTATTCACATCAATATTCTGATAGTTGAATAATCACATGTAATATAAGTAAACAATTTCATAATGATGGAATTTATAATATTGGATATCATAATTACATCATCATGGCCTTGTTCTAAGACTAAAAATAATATTTTTCCAAGGCCTCGTGCCAAGACACTAGTTTTTATAATGAGACCTAGAAATGAATCGATGATACATAGCGATCTCCACCCGCCACTTACTATGTCCAATGCATTCCTCTTCTGAAAAGGTTGAAACATAACATAAAAATTCATATTAAAACTAACATACAAAAATGTTAATTTTTTAACAATAAACCATAAATGGTATAAAATTTAATCATACATAGTTAATCATATCACAAAACCATCAACACAATATGGAATATTGTATCATAATAAATCATCTTCAAACAAGTGTAAAATCCATCAAATGGTGTTGAAATAGATGAAATCAAAACTTTTTGGGAGAAATATATCTTCCTATATTGAAATCATTTAAAATCCATGTAATTATAAATGAAAAAATGTATTTTGAAAATATTATTATATGCTTGTTAGGGAAGCTTCGATGGGGTTATAATGACCGAAAATAGCTGCACCTATCGTATAAGTTAAAAAACATTCTTACCTTTATTCATCGAAATGTTCATAAGGTAACTTGTTTAGAAAATGATAGAATGATTCCTCTAAAAACATTTTATAAAAAGTAAAACAAGGGTATAAATGACTTTAACCCATATTATAGGAAATATTTGATATATTTTTAATTTTTTTTAAGAAACACAGATGTGGATGATAAATATGTCCCAGTAGATACTTACGTATAAACAACCTCAGACAAATAATGAGATTGTAAAATTAACTCTTAACTTGTACTTTTACTTGATATATGGTACGTTAACCTATTGCATAACAATTAAATAATTGAAAATAAATTATACGGAAACCACATACATAAATATGATATCATATATGATCTTATAATATTGATTGGTTAATAATATGTCACTAGTATCATTATTTTGGGTGTGAACTGATTCATTTTACATTATATGTTTTGTTAAGTTAGTCATGTTTGTTATAGATATTATTTATTTGATTCATTTTATGAATGATATTATGTTCTTAAAAATTATTTTTAAATCATCAAATGATAATTATTCTGGAATTGTTACGATGTGGAATGAATCTCATCGCATTCGTGGAGATGGTATTCTGTATGTACGCACAAACAACAATATCATTCTACTGATGGTAAAATAGTATTTAATAGGATGGTGTATCCTATATGTAACCCCATTAAAATTTTATATGTATTATTTACATCAATTGTACTCATTATTATACCAATCCAAAAAATTTAGTGTTGAATAACAAACTCCACCGTGATGTGGAGACGGTAAGTCATACGTATGCACGTATGGTGGCTTTGTTATTCATAGGATGGATAGAATAATGATTATGGTTGTAAAATAATTATAACATCATCATAGTATGTTGAAGGTACTGGATTTATTACTTTGGTATGGAAATAACATAGAAATCAGAAGTGGAAGAAGAAAAGAACTTTGGAAGAGGTGATGAAATTTTTACATCTTCTTCGGGTGCTTCTTTTGATTTGAACAAAAGGGATCCTTATGTTGTCTTTATGATCAATGTAAGGCCTCTTATTTGAAGTGAGGGTAGTTGGGAGGATATTTTAGTAGGGGTTGGATGAGCCAAATGTCTTTGAAGGTTTGATTTTTAGAGATGGGGATGTACCATTTTATAAGAGAGTTGAGGGTCACTTTATGAAAAGCTTGAAATATTTTTTTCTAATACAAACATATTGAGTTTATAAAGGATTAAAAAAGGATTTGTTTCGAGGATAAGGTGGTACTTGGTCGAAAACCTCTCAACTATTAGGTTATAAATAGGTTTAGTTCACCATATTAACCTTGTTTTTTAGATTTAACTCTTAGATAAATAATTTAACTTTTACAATGCATTCTTGTATTAATATAATAAATGGTTAACAAAATTACAATAAAATACAAGAGAATCCCAAGTGATTCATTATTGATAAATATATCATTATTAATGTCCTTCAGCTAAACCATATATTTTTAGGAATATTATATCAATTAATTATATAATATTTGTTTTAAAATCTCATTTTTTGTTAATTTTTGACACAATTTTTCATTTGGTTTTTTTTAATTCATAAAAAAAATATCACTTTGAAAAATATTTTATATAATTAACCCTAACATGTCATATTATCCTAACATCAAAATACTCAATTTACAATTATATGAATATTTATAATAATAATTATTTTAATATTTCTATAATAAGGTAATTACTACATCATCATTGTGTCAGAAATAAATTTAATTATTTAATGACTAAAATTTATAAGTAAACTACCATGATGTATGAAATATTTTTAGATTTTTAATGAATAATTTTTTGATTATATTTTAAATATAACCCTATATTAAAAATGTTTAGTTATTAAACATTGAACTTAACACTTTTAACTCATCTTTAAATAAAAAATAATAAATTTACTATTCTAGTCTATATTGACCAAAAGGATGATATTTTATTCCTAAGGTTGATTTTGGTCAAAATATACTTATCTAATAAAATTAGTACATGTGTTAGGGTAAATATAATATCATTTTTACCTTTAATTACCCTATTTACTTTTAACCGTGGTAAATAAATTTCAAAAGTTAATATTCATCAAATATTATTTTCATTCAAATGAATGATATTTTACATACTGATTTCAACCTTGTCGCTTGGAATTTTGAAATTCAATTTTGAGAAGCCATAAAATTCTGTTTTCAACATATTTGCAAATGTGCCAAGAAGGTGGGTAAAAGTCATTAAAATGTTCAACATAATTATATATATAATCTGATAATAAAATGAATTCAATGAATTAAAATGGAATAATACATGTATTATGTATCAATTTTTTCTTTAAAATAAATTTAAATTAAAAATTATTATTTAAATAAAAATTCTGTATTAAACAACAACTCTGTGTTATTCACTATTCATAAAATATTGAATGTTTTTTAAAAAATTCCAAAAAATAAACATAAGATAATTTTGATATTTCAGATTCAAAAATGATGAATATTTTATCAAATTCAAAACAAATAAGACTAATTAATTAATTTAAAATTAATACTCATTTTTTGAACTAGAAGACAAGTTTTTTGAGAAGTAAAAACTTGAAAAATATTGGTATTTGTTTATATCCAATTTAAATATACAATTATATCCAATTAACTACATTGGATTAATTGAAAAATATATAATCTAATTATGATTTAAAATAATTCAAAATTTTAATTTATCACTATAAATTGTTTTGATTAAAAATGTTGTTTTCAATTAAAATTTAGTATTTTTTACAATTCATCAAAAAACAAATGTTATGATAAAAACAACAATAAATTATCCAAGTTATGTTTTTATGTCTTGAATTTAAAGAAGATGTTTATTTTTTCAAATTTCTTATATAAAAGTGTCAAATATTAGATTTAAAAATGTTTCTCCATTAAAAGGTGGTAAAATTGAATTTTTTTAAAAATACTTCTTTTATCTGAAAAATTTAATTTGTTCTAATATTATGTCTATGAAACACATCATACATATGTTAAAATTATATAGAGTATATGAAATTCAAAAAGCAGTTAATAGTATTCAAAACTACTTTTTAAATAGCTAGATTGGTAAGTCGTGGTGCGCTTGAACTCAGTGTTACGTGTGGTGAAAGATAATAAATTGCATTAAAGAGATAACATATTATGATATTATATGGTGTTAAATTCTCCCCTACTTTAATATATTGCATCCTCGCAATTTGGAAATTGTTCTTTGAAAATAAATGTTTTAAAATAGAAAATACCTTTGTTGGAAACCCACATCGGCAATAGGGTTAATGAAATGTAGTCTTAGTAAGAGGGAAAGGGAAATGAAAAAGTCACCAACAATTTTGATCTAGAATAAGACAACATTAGTGGAAATTAGAGTAACATAATTGGCGGAAAATGTAAATATTTTTAGGGAGTGATTGAGGCCATCAATTATAAATAAGTGTAAAATTGAGGGCCTCAAAGCCATCAATCTATGATGATTTAAAATTTCATCATTTCTACAAACTATAAGGTATTAGGATAACACATTTTGGGTTTTAAAATCACTTCCCAAATATTTATGAATTAATTTCTTCATAGAATAATATACAAAAAAAATACTGGACAAGTAGTGTTTCATCCTTCAACAAATTTCTACCAAAAACTCACCTTTCGCTCCAAAAGATAATATAATTAAAAAATATTCAATTTATCCAAATCACATAAGGAGAAAAAAATTATGATTTTATAATTAATTTGTCTGCCTATTTAAGAATAATACATTATAAAAACCAAGACATCATGTAGGCCAATGGTAGGTGATGCACCTGTGTCTTCTTTCAGTTACGGGTTCAAGTATCACTGCCTTGTTGGGCGCAACGGGATGTCTCCTGACCTCCATGTTGTCCTTTTTATAAAAAATATAAAAATAATCTTAAGAAATCATTAAACATAAAAAATAGTATCCAATGTCCAACATAATTAATTTCAACCCTCAGAATTATCCAAAATATTTTTGTCTAAACTCAAAGTCCATAATTTATACAGAAGTTTAACATAATGATGATCTCTTTTCCACATAATAACATGTGTATTCCTTCATCATGTAATTTATTAAAACATGGTAACATCATAAATTACAATAAAACATTTTTATTGAATTTATGTTCACTTATTCATTATAGAATACTGGATATACTCCATATATCCAAGAATGTTGTAAACTCCAAAAATGATGGAATTAACAAAAAATTAATTAGTTTCAAGGTAGTAAAGAATATAAAATATAATTTATCCAAATTAATCATATCTTATTCTGAAATATATATCCATGTTTCAGAAACATACTAAGGGTTATATATCCAATAACCATATATTTTACAAATTTTTTAACTTGAAACTATGTCACATTACCTGGTAACATATAATCCTAAATCCTTAATGAAATAGTACTGCACTACAATCCTTATATACTCTATAATTATTATATCTTGTACATCATTAATACAATACTGAAATGTCACAATTCTTTTTTTATAATATAATATCACTAATCATTCCTCTTTATCTATCATAGTATCATAACATGATTATTATCCAATAGCATCATTTTCGGTATACTCTGATGATTTGGACATTGATTCATGTAGTGTCCCAACTCCTTGCAGATGAAGCATTGTACATTTGTAACCTTTTTCTTTACCCTTGAAATCATGAAATTGGTTCTTTTTTCTCCAAAATAATAACTTAATCTAATTCACTTCATGTATTTTCCTTGGTGATTCATTCAACAGTTATCACATGTAGGAAAATCCCCATTTTAATTCTTCCCATTATCCTTCATTCCCCCTACTATCCTTTTATGGATTCCCTTCAAAACCATAGGACTATGAGAATTTTTAACATATCTTATTAACACATGATATTATTTCTCATATGATTATAACACAATGGAGGCTATTTCCCCTCAAAATATTGGCTTAATACCATGAAATATATGATCTTTCTTACGCTCTGAGACATGTGTATTGCTGGAGTTCTCATTCCTTCTACTGGGCGCTATTTCTAAATGATTACATATACTAGGTTAGATCATATACTAATGTATAATCCAAAATCTAGAAATATTATCCACATTTACTAAATATTTTTAAACATATAGCCTCATAATCATAAAAATAGTTTCTTTGATGACATATTTACTCATAAATCCTTCATAATGGGTTTTAGAAAAAATGCAATTTATCCTAAGCATATCCCCCAATAGTGTCATAACCAAGAGTGCAACAAGGCCCATTGTTGTGTACCAGGATACTAGTCAATCCCAAAACTCCAAGTTGGACTATTCACTCCAAGGTACATCTATTCAAGATCCTCCTCTACCTTATCATATCCAGAAAATGATGTATTTCTTGGAAAACTCACAAAATCTCTACATTACAACAATTCTAAGATTTTCTTCTATATTAATCCTAATATTCAATATTACGATTATGTTCTCTAAATAGAGTTTTTTAAAATCTATATTACAAGGTTGGTTCTAAAATTTCTCTAATTACAACTATAACTCCCCGACCCTAGTTACCCAGAGTTAGTGTGTTATTATATAATATTGGCATGATTACAAGGTATCAAATCCAGAAATAACTATCAGTTTATAAGGAATGGATGTACTAGATACAAACATAAGTTTTTCAATACATAATGAAATATAAAACAACAACACTGTGCCTCCATTTTACACATTCATCTCCCTTAGAATATCTATGTAGTTCAGTCATAATATACTTCTTCGCATCCTTGGAAGAATAAAACATAGAAAGGGGTGAGCTCTTGTGCTCAGTAAAGATAACAATATAGCAGAAACATTAATAAATAATCATAAACATTAAAGGCAATGTATAAGACTATCACACAAGCCTTTTAAAAATAATCATCATAACAATATCAAAAAGATAAATCAAATAATTCCATTTAATTATTCACATGGATATTATACTAGTCTAATAATCACATGTAATATCAGTAGCTGATTTCATTATGATGGAATTCATAATGCCAGAAAACATAACCACATAGTGAAGGCCTCGTTCGAAGACAACAAATAAGATTTTTTCAAGGCCTTGTGCCAAGACACTATTTTGTTTCATGAGACCTACCTATGCAATGAGGAGATATAGTGGGCTCCACCCTTCAGTTACTAGGTCCAATACATTCCTCATATGAAAAGGTTGAAACATAATATAAACATTCATATTAAAACTGGAATAAGAAATGTTAATAGTTTAACTATAAACCATGAATGGTATAAAAATGACACATCCATAGTCAAACATATCCCAAAACCTTCAATACAATATGGAATATTATATCATAAATAATCAACTTCTAACAGTGTAAAATCTATAAAAAGATATTGACATATAGGAAATCAAAACTGTCGGAGAGAAATATATCAATCTATATGAAATAATTTAAAAGGAATTTAATTATAAAATAAAATATTTATTTTTAAAATATACTTATAACATTTTAAGGGAAGCTTTGAATTTGTTATAATAGAAAAAAAATAACCACAGCCGCTGTGTAAGATAAAAAATATTCTTACTTTAATTCATCTAAAAAGTCATAAAGTAACTTTTTTGGAAAACGAAGGAAACATTCATTTAATATTTTTAAAAAAAATTCAAACAAGGGTATAAATGAATTATACTCGTATTATAGAAGATAGTAAAAAAAATTTGGAAATAAATTTTTATGAAACACAGATGTGGATGATTAATATATCCCAATAGATACTTACGTATAAACAACTCAGATAAATAATGTGATTGTAAAATAAACCATTACATTGTATTTTTACATGATTATGGGCATGTTAACCTTATGAAAAATAGATAAATCATTTTATTAAATAATACATGAACCAAATACATAAATAGTAGATCATATATGATCTTATAAAGCTACTTTGATAATAATATTTCAGTAGTATCATAATTTCGGGTGTTACTGATTATTTTTCATTTATATGTTTTTTACATACTTCATGTTTGTTACTGATAAAAAGTATTTATTCATATAAAAAATGATATTATGTTGTAAAATATTATTTTTAAATCATCAACTGAATATTATTCTTGAATGGTTTCAATGGGGAATTAATTTCATCACGATCGTGGAGACAATAATCTGCACGTACACACGAGTGAAAATATAATAGTATTGATGGTAAAATAATTTTTATTGGAATGCTATATCATAAATACAAAAATAACTAATATGTTATATTTATTATTTACATCAATTATACTCATTATTATATCCATCCAAATAATGAAGTGTTGAACAAAAAATTACACCACGACGTGAAGACGGTAAGCCATACATACAAACATACAATGAATTTTTAATTCATAGGATGGATAGAATAATGAAGATGGTTGTACCATATTTATAGTAACATAATAGTATTTATAGGTTACTGGAGATATTATTCTAGTATGGAAATAATAATGACAGAGGATGTTGAAGAATAAAGGAACTTTGAAAGATGTGATGGAATTATTACCTCTTTTTCGAGTGATTCTTTTTGATTTGAACAAAAGGGCACATTAGGATGGATTTATGATCAATGTAAGGCCTATAAGATGAATTTAGGGTATTTGGGAAGATATATGAGTAGGTTTTGGGCAATCCAAATGGCTTTGGATGTGTGATTTGGAAAAAAATTGAAGTACGCTTTTATAAGAGAGGTGAGGGTTACTTGCGGAAAAAATATGAAATAATATATTTTATACAATCACATTTGGTTTATAATGGCTGAAAAAGGATTTATTTCGAGTTTAAGGTGGGGATGAGTAAAAAAACATTAAAACTACTGGTTTTATATAGTTTTAATTCAACATATTAACATTATATTTTAGATTTAACTCTTAGTTAAATATTTTAACTTTTTCCATGTATTCTTGTTTTATTAAAATAAATGGTTAATAAATATACTATAAAAAGTGAAGTGAACCTCAGGTGGTTAATTATTAATCAATATTATATTATATAAGTCATTAAACCAAACATTATATTTTTATGAATATTTTATCAATTAATAATATAGTAATTGTTTTAAAAACTCATTTATGTCAATTATGACACTATTTAGTAGTTGTTTTTTTGAAAGTCATAACAACATTTTCACTTAAAAAAATGTTATTTAACCAATTGTAACATGTCATATTAACCAATAAAATTCATGGAATACATCAAAGGTCTCCATTTACAATTATATTAATATTTATAATACCAATTATTTTGATCTTTCAATAATAAGGTAATTACTGCATCATCATTGTGTCATAAATAAATTTAATTATATAATATATAAAAATTATAAATAAAATACCATGATGTTGTAAATATTTTTATCTTTAAAATTCATATTTCAATTAAATTTATCTTCTGTATAACCGTATATTAAAAATGGTTTAGTTATTAAACTTTAAATTGAACACTTTTAACCCATCTTTAAATAAAATAATAATAAATGTACTAATCTAGTACAAGTGGACTAAAAGGATCATATATTATTCCTAAGGTTGATTTTGGTTGAAGTTAACTTATCCAATATAATTAAGACATGTGTTAGGGTAATTATAATATCACTTTTTCTTCAATTACCCTATTTACTTTTCACCGTGGTAAATAAAATTCAAAAGTAATTATTCACCAAAAAATATTTTAATTCTATTGAACCATATTTTACATACTAATGTAAAATGTGTATTTAGTAATTTGAAAATTCAATTCACAGAATCTGTAAAATGATGTTTTATGCAAATTTGCAAATGTGCCTAGAATGTGGGTAAAAGACAGTAAAAAGTTAAATAATATATTACATATATATTCTTTTTATAAAATGACTTCAATAAATTATATATAACTAATATATGTATAATATATATATTATTAATTTTAGAAAAAATATTTAAATAAAAATGTAGTATTAAACAATAACATAGTGTTTTTCACTATTCATCACAAATTGAATGTTTTCCGAAAAATACAAAAAATAACCAAAATATAATTTTTATATTCCGAATTTAAAAATGATATATATTTTTAAAAATTCAAAATATAGATGTTTCATTAATTTATTTACAATTAATTCCCATTGTCAAAACCAGAAAACACGGTTTTTGAGATGTAAAAACTAGCAAAAGATTGATTGGTGTTTATGTCTAATTTAAATGTAAAATTAATTCCAATAACCACAAATGGATTAAATGATAAAAATATAATCTAATTATACATAAAATGAATTCAAATTTAATATTTATCACTACAAATTATTTTTCTTAAAAAGTTGGTTTTCAATTAAAATTTTGAATTTTTTTTAAAATTCATCAAAATATGATAGTTATCAGAAAAACACAAAGCATTAATCCAACCTAAATATTTTTTTTCCAATATCCAATTAATATATTTTTTTTGTCAAATTTAATTAAAAAAAGTGTCAAATATTAGATTTAGAAAGGGTTCTCCATTAAAAGGGGGTAAATTTTCATTTTTTGAAAAATAATTCTTCTATATGAAAAATTGAATTTGTTCTTATATTATGTCTATGAAACACATAATATGGATGTTAAAATTATATGGAGTGTATAAAATTCAAAATAAAATTTATACTATTCATAAAAACTTTTTAAACGGCTAGTTTGGTTAGTCGTGGTTTGCTCAAACTCGAAGTAACGTGTGGTGCAAGCTATTGAATTACATTAAAGAGATAACGTACTATGAAATCCTGAGGTGTTACACTCTGTCCCCTATACATGATTCTAATGGATGGACTCAGAGGTCAGTTCATGATGTCTTCACACAATGCCTAGAGTTACACTTGATACATCATTCTTGAGTAACCATGGATGGACTCACTATGAACTGAACCTTATAATGATCCCCTAGTGTTACACATGGTATTATTTGTGAGTCCCCATGCACAGGCTCAAGATGAAACTGTATATTTTTTGAAGTGGTTAATTTGAATTAAATGTAAGTGAATGATTTTAGTTAATAGACCATCCTTCGGTTTTCGAAACATAAATACACAACCAATAATCCTATACAGAAGCTTGGGTAAAATAGATATTTTTAGCATTATATAACCCAATTACCTTTAATAGTTTCCTTCATTCAGATTCACTAGCCTAGGATGAAGCTGATAAAATAGGTTGGGTGTCCTATTTGAACCCAGTAACATTTATTCAATTATTTATTAATTCCTTGAATTTATTAATTATGGAACACTATTCATTTTATATTCGTTAAGATGGCTTGGTCTTGAAACCATTAATTCATTATTAATTGTATTTTACCTAACACCCTAATCAGGCCACTTTTACTAACCATGTAGACTTTATTATAACATCAATAGTTAAAGGGATGCATCGGGATATTAATACTTAATTTATTTTTATAGGATAGAGAATGGGGGTAGAGGACTGAACCAATGGTTGAGATTCTTGTCATGTTAGTTTTGTATTTATTTCAGATATAGTGAACAAGTGGTATATAATTATATCCCACAGCCCCTAAATATTTATTAACGTATGACATCATCATCATTGAAAAATAGTGTTTATTCATTGTCTACTAGTAGACTTATATTTATTTGTTTATTATTATTATTATTATTATTAACACTTTCTATTTTTTAATTTCTTCTTCTAATACTAAAAGATACATGTTCAATCATAGTGCCTACATATGTTGTTTCTTATTAACTATTAATTACTGTAAAAACCATGACCTATGAAGGAATAGTCTACCAAAAGACATACTATAGGCCTTCAATACTATTTTTCTACCTATAGAATTCAGAGTGGTGTGCTTGAGGTGTTCTGGCACACTATCTCGAGGCACCATTAAGTGAAATTCAGGGAAGATCACTAAAATATTTTTAGTGTCTTGGATCGTGGACTAATTCAAAGAGGATAATAATAAATAATCAACCAAGATATATTAGAATCACAAGACATGTATATGGATGTGAGGTATTTTTAAAACTCTCTCTCGATATCAAGTCATATAGATCCTAGTACCTACCTATCACTAGTCATGGGGACATAGTTCTTTCATTTTGGGATTCATGGAGTCCCCCAATGGGTAGGTGGATTCATTTGATACCTTAAAAATATAACTGGATAGATTTTCTATAGTTATTAGATGAATGAGTAACAAGATATGGATGTAAACTGTTGTTCTGGGGGTGTAGAAACCCTGTGTTCTTAGAGGATAAATGTATCAGGGATATTAATTGGGAATACATTGTGGAGGTCATGGGATATTCAAGAATCAAGGAAATTATTAGATGATTCATTTACATTTTTGTCAATATGTGGGTTTCTTTGTATGGTGGGTGAAGATACTATGTGGTCAAACCATGGAGGGATAAGGATTCATTGACACTTGTTGGATTGAATTTGAAATGTCATATGGTGCACAATGAATATTCAAAATAAAGATATACCCATTTTTAAATGAAACAAAAATAATTCCTATGGTTGTATTGATCTAAAATTCATGGTAGTATTAAATGGTTGGGACTTGTGTATTTGTGGAAGATAATGATCTTAAACTATGTGGGGGTTCTCCATTGATCCCATTTCCTTTGGGGCATATCAGGTGTCGATGTGGATTTTTGTGAAAAGTCTGGATGTCTGAGGGAAGTAATAGGATTGGTATGATCTATAAATAGTTGTGTTGAAAATTAGTGATTATACCTTTTAGGGGCTCATTCAGTATTACTTTGGTTCCAAATGAATGCATGTGGTGCTATAAGAGTTTTGAATTTTTGGTTCTATTTTAAATCATTCTTTGAGTAAGGTCAACGGTAATATCATAAAACACATTCAGGTGTGATGTATTGGGTTCTTCAACTGTAATTCTCAATATACATTCTTTTATATGGCTACTAAGGTTGTATATCAGTTAAAGTGACACAACTATTTTAGGTGTAACCTTGAAAAATAATTACATTTGGCACATCTGGATGACTGTAGCTCTAGAGGATCTGTAGGAAAGAAATTTTTGAACCCATTTGGGTTCGATGATATTGAAAAAATTAAAAGGAATACAAATGGAGACCGATTTATATTGAATAGTTGAAGTGTGTGATCCTTATTCGGGATAAATTTTTAAAACATCGATATTGATATTTGTGGTGAGATGGGATTTGATGTAATTAATATTGTAATAATTTGTCATGTTTTTTAGTATTTGCATGATTAATCACAAATTAAGGTTATGGGATAATCATATTACATAAATTATAGTGTTCTGATATGGTAGATTACAAAGTGATACTCTTATGGTGGAGTGAATCTTACAATCATGAATGAAATGAACTTCATATTAGAAAGATCATGAAAGTACTGAATGCCTGATTAGTGAATGGTTTGTTAGTGTCTATTGTGTAAATGTGTAGTATCTAAAATTTAGATTGGTTCCATAATAAATCAAATAAAAAAATCAATTGCATTATTAGGTTGAGTTGATATATAAGAATCAGCGTCAGTGTAGTCGTATCATTATCAAAAATTAATTCAGATTGGACGCGTGTTGGATCATGGAGTGAGATTATAATAGAGAGATGAAATTGTCAGTTATTTGCCTATGGTTTCACAACCAATGTTGGGATCAATCATAACTATATTTTTTTAGAAATCACTAAATTCTATTGGGTGTAGAGGATTCTAGATAACATTGTAGCTAACACATTGACTAGTGTAACTGGTCATTTTGGGGAAAGGAAAAATAGTAAAGCCTAGATTGTGTTTTTCACAAGAAATTATTATGGTTGAATGGAAACAGAAATGGAATCATTTATCAAACATATTTAGTAGTTTAATAGACCATTTGAGTGGAATTGTTTATAGAATATTCTTATAGTGAGGGGCACCATTTCTCGGAATTGTCCATCATGGGTGGAGAATTATGGTAGGGAGAACAATGACTTCCTAGATGATCTAGTAGAAGATAAAATGTATTTTAAGAGAGACGTGTGTGGTTATAATCATTTAAAAATTAGTATTTTCATTGAGTGGATGGATTTAATTTTGGGTTTTTTTACTATTTAGTGTTACACAATAGAAGTACATTGGCATTTAAAGATAAATAATAATGAGTTATTAGTGAAAAAACAACCATGGAAAATTGAATATGTGGTTCATGTTCAACCAAAACTTTTCAAAGATAAAGTTTTTATAGTAGGTAATTTTTAGTGACCCTAATCAATACAAGTAATAAATTCCAAGGGAAAAAACATTCCATTTAGTGGATAGTTTGATCTGATAATTGTGGGATTTCATAGACGAATAACGTATTGACCAACCTAATACAATATTGTTTCATTTGTATCAATATTGGGAAGATTATAGGAATTGAATATAATATCATAGAAGATATTGAGTTGTTTGGTGGTTGTTTTTTCCACCAAATAATCAGTGAGACACCCCACAAGATGGTAGACTAACCCGTTTACTAAGGGAACAGCTCGGCTCACTATCCACCCGATGGTCTAAATAGTATCCAAGGATCCCCCTTATGCTAAATTTTCAATCAGTGGGCCATCATTTCACAAGTGGGGTTAACATAGTATCATTTATATTAAGGTACATCTTTCTTTTATTGGTTACCAAAAATATTTATTTATATGACCATAGAAATCAATAAAGGTAGTTCCTTGTATCATTTCCCCCATTTAACCCTCTAATTCATTCCAACCATACCATGTGATAATTCCATTGTGTTGTGATGTTGATCCTTCTTAAAATAATATTTTTTCTTCATTATAGTATCCTCCCTTGATGGATCTATTAATTCAATTTTTTTTGGTTAGGAATATTATAATGATTCAACAAATTTTAGTTTGAATCGATTGAGGTTGATGGGGATTTGATATAGATTTTATAGAGAATATCCCAAGACCAATTTATTATATTATTTGAAACCATTTTTATTGGAAAAATTTCAGTTTTTTCTATATATATTGTTGTTATTGAATGAAAATGATGTATTTTTAGATATATTAGGACAAGTTATTTGGGTGGTTTTGTGTAAAGGTTTTGTTGTAGACCATTTCTGTGTGGTTGGATGAGTATCCATTGTGATGGTGGATCTATATGAGAATTTTGAAAATTAGGACATGTTGGATTTAGTAGGATAATTAATTATATTTGAATATAATAACTTATTTATAATGTGTTATGTACTTTAGGATATTTTATGGTGGTAAAGAATTAAAAATGGATTTTACAGCATATAAAGAGTCCCATTAGAGATTATAATGGTTGATAAATACATTTGAGGTATGTGGCCACCATTATAAAAAACTATAGGTATGTTTTGGATTGGGTGTGCATATTTTTTTGAATTTCTACACATGACCAGTAGGTAATACAAACACTGAGAGGCCCTAAAGATAGAATAATTATGAATCCTTGTTCCCTAAACCATGGAAAAGTCCTTATAAGAATTAGGTATATTTAGATTCATCCTATAACTAAGATTCAAAGGGTGATGGTTGTTCTTGTGGAAGTGATATGACTTTTTCATTCATGAGTAGTGAGTTTAGATAAATTAATAGCTTAGTTTATTTTCTATGGCCTTATATGCAATATTGATGGTTTATGGATGAGTGTTAACATTTAGGATCCCATACACAACTACACTCAAAGTTTCCCCAAGATAGTAGGACACAAGACCTCATGCATACCTCCTCAAATGTCAAGGGATGTCGACTAGCAGTGTGGGCCATGGGAGAGTAAATAGAGAGAATATTACCTAATTTATTAGACTACAGTGAATCAATAGATATGAGAAATATCAAAAGAAACAATCCAAAATATATATAATCATAATGATAATAATACATTACAACCAGATGCTCAGTAAGATAAATTATGAAATGAATAAATAAACATTAAGTGAAACGAGAATAATAATAATATGTTATTATATGATAATCATGTTATGGTAATGCCACTATACCAAAATTACTATGATGGGGAAGGGGATATAACAATATACAACTTGATATCCTAGTTAAAAAGGTAAAACATCTATAACTATCATATTGATCATGGGATTAGTCCCCTCATTCAAACTCTATTCTAGTAAAGTAAGTAAAACAAGAATTAGAAGCTGGAAGCTTCCCTTTGTTTATACCATCAAACATAATGTCTAATTATGTACCAAATGAAACCCAAGGAGGGTACTATATACAATCTATTTAGGCCACCTCCCATGGTGTCTAACAAAATCCATATAGTGCATTATAAATAGAGAACTGTGACACAGTAATTAAATAAAATACAAAATAAATAAATAAACCCATTGGACTTGGTTCCACATGGAGTCATAACTATTTACCAGGTTCGGACTATGATGGAATGTCATAAATGGAGATCCAGTAGTCGTAATGTTTGTGGGGTATGTTATAGACAGATTTATTTTCCCAAATCTTGTTCATAGTCTTTGAGAACATGTCCTTGTGTTTCCAAAACTATGGGATCAATTCTATTCTAAAAGAATTCATTCAAATTTTTTTATAATTTAAATTTAAATCAATTTTAAATTTAAAATGAGGCACACTAATCCCATCCATAGAAATCCAAAGTGTCTTTCCATACATCGCTTCAGGGATCATCATGTGAACATAACTAAGGAGTCAATACGAGGTGACCCATGGTGAATTCCCATATGTCACTAAAATCATGGCATGAAATGTCAGGTACTGGCCTTTTTCATCAACCCCAGGTTTCAAACATAGGGAAATGAGTCTCTCTCAAGGCATAGATCAACCGATAATCAGGTGAGAATGTTCAAGGGATCTCCCATAGGGAAACAATGTCACCCAAATAAAGGTAAAATGAAGTACAATAGGCAAGACCATCTTAGGAACAAATGATATCACCCCATCATGTCTACAAAACAGTCATAATATAAACAAAATAGAATGAGGTTCTGTATAAAGGGTTATTAATTCAGAACCTCTTTTCACCCTTGGAAGTAAGGAGACATTCTAAATAATCAATGTAAAATCTTAACTAGTCTATAAAGAGGTACCATTTCATATGTTCAAGTATTCCTAACATAAAATTAATATTAGTCAAGGACATCGCATTTTAATTGTTAATTCAATGTACAAGGCATTTAATATATCACTTATACCATTTATTTAATTCCAAAATTACAACTATTCATTGTTATATTGTATAACATGCACCTCCATAACCAATTAAAATCAAATTAATAGTAATGGAATTAATTATACGGTGAAACATCAAAAGATGATTTGATGCCATGAAGAAAAAATGAAAATTATACCATAAGTGGAAGAACACAACCCTTTGTGTGGTATGAGTTAGTGATAACAATATTATAGGTGATTTAGTTCTGGATATTATAATAATACACATGTGAAACCACTTAGAATAATTTAATTAACATTTTTTGAATCTTCAGAATGGATCAGTCATCATCACAATGACACAATTATAGAACATAATTAAATGAATAGAAATATACTTTCCATCCTAACTTATCCTGGTAGAGATTCCCTCATCCTGTCCCAACTATTTAATCGAGGTAGGTTGGAAGAAATTGATGAAACCATAAAATTACTTAAAAATGGGAAATTTATCTAGCACCAAAATAGAATTATGGAATGAGGATTCAACTTGAAATTTATTATAGATGATTAAATAATAAAACTCTAGATTTTCATTGGATCTGATGATGATCCTATCTGATATCATATAGAGGAGGTCTATAAAAACGAATGAAATGATAAGATAGTTCTTTGAATATGAAATAGTGGAGATCAGAAATTGGAAAAACAATGAGGTAGTAGAAGAAAAGGTATAAATCATTTAAGAGTGGAAATATATAATTTTACCCAAAATTTACCCTGAACGTAGTTTGGACACATTATTGGCCAAACCATGCACCAAAAACTACTGTAAGGGGGTAATTCACATGGTTTTATGCATGGTTTGTCTAACCTTATAGAAATAATGAAAAACATTCTTTTATGAATTACAGATGTCCTGCATGGTCATGAACTCTAGGTCATATGGATGAAGCCAAATCTTGTTTCCCCCAGGTTCCCACAAATTGGAACTGTAATGATTAGGGAATCATGTGGGGATGTGATGCATGGTTAACACTATTTTTTCATCATAGTATTTTCTTTACCCTTTAAGGGTCCAATCTTTTAATGAGCCCTAGAAACACCTGAATTCTTTATAAAATCATTCAACATTATTACTAGGTAAATTTTATGTAATTTAAACCAAAAATTAAATTCTCCGTACCCTGGGAAAAGTAGGTATGCTACAAATTATCCTTCTTAAGAAAAATTGTACTCAGGTTTCCCTTACAATGGTGGTTGAATTTCATCAGAAAAGAGACTATTCACTAAACATGTACATTGGCCTTCCACTCATATGTCTCATCTTTTGCATGTCTATACTGCTATATCTGTAGGACCATAAGGACTAAACTACCTCATGGAGCCTTTGTGATTCAATAAATTATACATATTGGGGGATCCACAAAGGATGCATCCACTTAACACTCAATATCATCAGGGTTGACCAAATGGGATGAGACATAGTGATACTTTCAATAATTAGAAATGTGGATGAAATAATGTATGGTATTGTATATCTGATGTAACAGAAACCGATATACCACAAGACAAATTCCATCCACTATCTAAAAAGGATCTAAATATTGAGGTGATTAGTTTCCCTATCAATCGATTCACATCTAACCTAATCTATGTGATACACACAAAGAGGCCCAATGCACCACCTCAATATCTAGAGGTGTATGATGATGATTGATATAAGGATTATTCCTATACCCAGAATTATTCATACTCTTATGAATCAACTATCCTTTATCTAATGTCTCCTAAATATGAATGGGACCCAATTGAGCTACCTCACCTACCACATGTTAATATAGAGGGGAATGAAATTTTATACCATAGAAGTGATCATACAGTTCCATCTGAATTATTTACCGAAATATGTTGATGTAGGGAAAATAAACCATATGAATATGACTCTCTCAATAACCTATAAAATCAAGGATATATGACTCTAATATATTCTCTAACACCCATATCATTTTCTCGAGCTACCTATTGGTCCGAGGGTGATATAAATTATATGAATTAATCAAGAGAAACTATATACCCAGACCCTTTTGAAACCATTTCTAGAACCATGTAGGTAACTTGGAATCTTAGTCTAAAATGATAGAGCAAAGCACACCACAAAGTCATACTATCTCCCGAATGTATATACTTCATAACTCAACAATAGAGAAGGTTTACCGTATCGATAGAAAGTGAACAACCATGGTCAGCCTTTATACAATCACCCACACTACATCACATCCTTGAGTATATCTCAAAATGATTGACAATAATTCTATAGTGATGTCATTCCATTTCCTCTCAAAATTAGAGGGAGGTTTTAAGAGTCTATTAGGACACCAGTGCTCTTCCTTTACCATCTGATATATATAGAAATGAGTGATAAATCCTTTCATATGACTCTTCATACCTGGAATTCAATACTGACAATTAATGTCTCTATTCATATTGGTAATACAATGATGAATTTCCCATACCATCGTATATGATTCCCTCATTATCTCTTCCTATTTACTATAAGGCACCCGTACATGGCCACAAAAAGTAGGGTCTCACTCTCATCAACAAACCTACTGAGATGTGGGTTATCAAATGTGATACACTCTCTCATAACATGTGCTTTGGAATCTAATTAATGAATCATGTGAACCCAAACTATAAGATAAGGGTTAAATTCTAGAGTTGCTAGAATTATTTTTCCATGATATTCATGAACCCCTATAATCCTCTCGAAGAAAAAATACATCAACTATCACTCACTACTGGCCTCCTTGATAACTTTAATATTCGTTTTTCTGCTCAATGAATATGCCATTACAATTACATTACCGCATGTGTAAGATAGCTCAATGTCGAACAAATCCAGGTTTTCAACCCAAATGCATAGTCTCTGATTCTAGTCTTACTATATGGAGATGTATTTGAGAATTGTGCGGTCATTATAGACAAAAAATCAATAAACCTTGAACTATTTCCTCTAATAGTATTGATAATGAACCTTGAATAAAATATCAAGGTCATGTGTATGTTAATTCCTCTCATTAGGCCTTAGTTGAATATATACATATGCTACAAGCTGATTACCGTGCATTAGAAAATCCCCCAATCCAATTCTAGAATCTTCACAGAAGACTATATAATCTTTTCTAAGCTCAAGTAGAATCAGAATCGGTGATGAGGTGAGTCATCCATTTAACTCAAAAAATATATCTCACAAGATTCTATCTAGTCATGTTTTAATCCTTCTTGGCTAGACCAAATATCCGAGCTTCCTAGAATTAAAACCTCAGATAAATCAGTAGCTATAATCATCTATCACTGAAAATTTACATATATTGATTAAATTCATGGGATAATCTTAGAAAACCATGAAATTAACCTTATATGGGTAAAATGATACAATTTCATTATGATATGATAGGACCCATGAAACGAACCTTGATGATCCAAATGATTCACTTACATTGAATCCCATATAGTTTTTTTTATCTTAGTATACATATAATTATATATAGATAATTGGTATGGGCATGTTTGGTGCTTCTGTACACTAATATGAAATCTATGAAAACAAACCCAAAAGATCAGGATACATGTGGGAAATACTATTCAATAGAGCCATGAATACTTCTAATGTGCTTTTCAGACCAAACAACATAAACATATACTCATACAAGCTATACCAACTCTGTAAATTTTTATGTGTTTTGTATAATGACCGTACATGCACTTGATGGTAACATGACATCAAATTGATCTTAGTGAAAATGGTTTCTCATCAAAGATGGTCAAACATTTCATCTATATGAGGAAGTGGATACCTACTTTTCACTATATGCTTGTTCAGTTGGCGGTAATCCACACACAATCTATGGTTTGCACCTGCCTTCTTAAAGAATAGAACTTTTTAACCATGTAGAGATGTGTTGGGTTGAATAAAACCATTAAACTATCCGTTTTCAAGTTTCTTCATCAGTTCCTGGAGCTTTATTCATTCCATCCTTTATGGTGAAATAGAAACGAATTCCACACATTGTAGAATTTCAATAGTGAACTCAATATCCCTTGTAGAAGATAAGCTGGAGAAATACTTAGGGAATACATGATTAAAACGATCCATTATTGGAGGGAATTATATGACCTAAATTATCCAATATTCGATAAAGTGACATGCCATAGGAGAAGATAGTAAACTTATCCCAGTATGCTTGAATCCTTCTCGACTATCCAAAAGATCCCATTCACCTATATGGATATACGTCTTTCCCTTGGGTGTTGTGAATGAAACACGATAATGATTGAAATCCACCTAATCTAAATAAGGAATAATCCAATCCATACTAAGAATGATGTTGAAATTGGTCATCTCGATTAAAATGAAACTCCAGGAAAAATTGTACCAAACTATCCCATGGGGAACTCCTCTCACAAGGTTATACCCTCTAATCATTCTCTTAACGTTATATCAAGGGTCAAAACAACCTGGACCATTTTAGAAATAATTACATATTTCACATAGTTACAATTGATATAAAGAAGTAAAAGAACCTATATCGAATAAGTAAGACACAACATTTGAGGCTACCAGAATAATACCATTAACTGTAGATGTCCATGCACTCTAATCCTATGGTATAGGCTGAATATCATAAATAAGGCCTAAACTATAGCCCTAAGGTCCAGCTTGACTATCCTGATGAGGTCCACTCAATAGAAAATGGAACTATAAATCATGAATTCTTCATCCAAAACCACCTTATGAGTCCAAAAACCATTTAGATGACTGGATTCTGGCATGATGATTCACTCTTCTAACACCTAAAGGTGGTGTTGGAACATAACCATGATCGCTTGGAACTAGTGGAAATAATTTGTAGAAATGATGGAGGGGACCCATCTGGCTGCATGACCAACACTTGATTGAGTTCCTCATAAATTGGATATTTTTGTTACCTAGCCTAATATATTGGTGACACATTACATGGTTTTCAATGTGGTCCACTTGGACAACACTACACCTACATGAACCCTTGAATCCCCACATCCTTATACTGGAGAGAACAATGCTCTTCCTGGAAGATGATCTACACTATTTCACATCCCAATACTCCCTCAAGTTATATTCAGGGATAATTTCTTATATGAGTATATCATAAATAGTAGTATGTCGATAAAAATTCACCTAAATTTATATGGAATTATAAATCCCATCCATGAAACACATAAAATTAGTCATTTCATAACTATATTTTATAGTGAAAAAATATGCATTTTGGTGATGCGAGCTGATTTTTCCATCAGTAACATGTCAACTTCCTCTAGGTTTATGAATTTCTAAACATTTTCAGTTATTAGAGTCTTTGTTATAATTTATTCAAATAAGGTTGTCAAAAAATCATCCCTAACCATACTTGTTGTTGACCATCTTGTTTCAGAACAATGCACCATCAATTATGAGAGTCATGTAACATGTAGGTCATGTGTTTGGCCATACTACTTTTAAGAGACTATATATGCTGTTTGATTGACACCATAGACTCTATCCAAGACTCTAAAACCTAAGGACCAACATCCCTTGAGAAGGTCGGAGGATGTTTCTACTAAAACTCACATGTTTTCTCCACTATAGAAGCAACATGATTAGGTGCACAATGAAATGATTGCATAATGAAAACAAAGATACCATGTAACCGGGCATCAAAACACATTGGAGGATCTAGAAGAGGTACCTTAGGTGCAATAATATAGGATATCTAGGATTGATCAAGGTCCCACTACCTCTTGTGTTTTCTCAACATCACATACTTGGAATACAATATGAGTTCTTCATGGTAGAATTTCTATATAATTCCATGTTCATTCCTCACACATATTTTTAATAGATATTTAAATATGTAAAGAAGGGAATGATTTATAATATATTAGAAAATATGTAATGGAAAGGTAAAAATCCAACCTATGAGAACATTATTACCATTATCTTACTATAAGAGACAATTCTTGGTAATATGAATGAGCCACAAAAGGTTTATAAGAGACATAACCTAAATCACACTACTGAGGTCAGGTCAGGATATGGTCTCAAGACTCAAAATATAATGTGAAAATTTTATTTTTATTGATCAAACCTTTTAATTTGAAATTCTTTATTATTAATTTTTTTTAACATCAGGATCCATTTAATTTCATCAATGATTTCAACTCATAAAGGTCCGTCCACATTAAAAATTGAGCATGGCGCATCAACGAACTATATCATGACATTTACACCAGGTGATGTGTGTAACAGGGCATGAATACAGTTTGATCAAACAAACTTCCATTGGCACATTCTGGTCATACCCACCAATGGGGAATAATTGGTCAATAGAACCAATTGTGCCATCATATAGAATAATATTGAACGAAATTTCATAACTAACATGTCACAAACAATAATCACTTGTAAAATATGCAGTGCACATAGAATGCAGATATGTAATGGAATAATGTAATGAAATTTAAATACTAGTGTTCCTTATATGATGATTGTTTATATGATTCTCTTATCTCATTAATCTAGTTATAAATAACCTATCACATAATATCAACAATAATAATAATTCAAAACAAGTTGTTCATCCAATGGTGAAATCCTGTGAAAATGTAACAAGTGTATGAAAAAACAGGAATTGCCTAACCGAAAAATTTGAAATTCCAATGTACATGGGCTAGCTACTCATAGACATAGGCTCATTATGAAAGTATAATTTCTTAGTCTCATTTATAAACATAATCAGTAAGAAAAAATAAAATAAATCTCTAATACCACAATGTTGCATCCGACATCGGATTCCACTAAACGGTTTCCCGTGATTGTGGGTTACAAGACCTGAAATGTGCCTCCTCAAATTCCATAGGTTTTTGTCTAGAATCAAGTGCCTTGGGTGAGTATGTGGGGGAACTATTCCTTCCTTTATTAGAGTATAAAATAAATAAATATATATATATATGAATTTAAAGAAGAAACAACCCAAAAAAGATAGCATCAGAATGAAAAACATAATACATTCAATCCAAAGAAACAATTATACAGATAATTAAATGAATAATTAAACAATTAGTGTAATATGAATAATAATAATTATAATATTAAGTTAAAATATGATGATCGTGTCATGGTAATATGACCATAAAAAATGTATATACTAGGTCTGTGGAAACATGGATATATAACATGATATCAAAATAAATAAAATGGGAAAAAATGATCAGACTAGCACCTCAAGCATAGGATTAGTCATCTACTTCAAAATATGTCCTAGTAAATAATGATAATCGAGCATTGAAATATTTCTTCATCGCTTTATCGATTCCTACAAACATTATGTGTTCCTTGGTACTAAATGAAACCTGAGTAGGGTGTGAGATAAAATATCGGTAGGTTGGTACCCATGGTGAATAGGTTAATAAAAAATGTGAATTATAAATATAATTTTGCTCCATAGTAATTAAATGTAATATAGAATAAATAAATAAATTCATTCGACAGAGTTCTACATGGAGACCCACCTAATTACCGGCTTTGGCGTAATCAGGTATGCCTAAACAATGAGTTCCTTCAATAGTAAAGTGAGGGGTGGTAATGTTTTAAAATATGGTCTATCAAAATTATTTTTCATAGTTTGGGAGGACATGTCCCTATGTTTACATTAATAAGGGATAAATTATATTTTTAAAATGATCTTTATAATTTTTCCTTAATTTAATTTGAAATCACATTAAAAATTATAGTGAGACATCTTAATCTTATCCACTGTTATATAGATGGATATTACATATATACCTTGGGAAATCATCATGTGACCACTACAAAAGAGTCCCCCAATGGTGACCCATGGTGATTTCCCATGTGTCACTCCATGAATGGGTTGAAATTTTAGGTACTAGCCTCTTAGTCTGTGCTATGTATATTATGTAGGGTCCGTAGTCTCCCAAGGCATGGTTCAACTAATGTGACTTCTTGCCCATGAAAGGGGTCTCCACTAGGGAATTAGTTTCACTCATCTAAATATAAAAATAGGTATGCCTAGAGAGCCTATCTCATGAATTGCTGATTTCACCGATCGTGTTTATAAAACATTAATAGTTTAAACACGTGGACACAAGATTCCATTTAAGGGATCCTTAAGTCGAAACCCCTTGTTTCTCCCTCAAGACTATGGTTATGTGATAAAAAATCAATCATAATTAAAAACAATCCTAGATAAAGGGACCATTTCAAATAATTAGTCTTTTTTTAAAATTAAAGTCATATTAGTCAAGGCCTCCTCATTTTAATGGTTCATTCAAGGAAAGATGCTTAGCATTTATCACAATTCCCATTGATTTAATTAAACCAATATACCTTTCCATGGTTATTGTGTTTAACATATTGGTAATTTAAAAATTAAATTGAATTAACAATCAGTAAATTTATTATTTGATTACACATTGAAGGGTTTTTGACTGACATTAATAAAAAAAGAAAATTTTTCCATAAGGGGTTGAACACACCCATTGGGGTGGTCAGAGTAAAGGAAAACAACCTCATATATTATATAGCTCTAGATAAGGCCATAATACACATGCAAAAACCACTTGGACTAAATTGATTAACAATATAGAGGAATTGAAAAAATGGTCCGAAAAATGGAAAAATGAAACAATTAATGGACACAAGGATACAAAGGGAAATAAACTAGACTACGTAACATAAAATCCTTGACTTTTCTCCATCAAATATCAACCATTGATTCACGATTGGTTAGAAGATATTTTAAAAACCATAAAGTTCCCAAAACCTAAGGCAAATGATACTGCACCAAAATATCACAATTGATTGTAGAATAACAATTAAATAAATTTTATATGATTAAATAATGCACCTCTATCTTTTTGTAGGATCCGATGAAGAGAGAATCAGAACTTGTATAGAGAATCTCTATAGAAATCTATGAAAGTAGGGGAAAAGCATTGAGTGTGAGGGAGGGGAGCCCATCCATTAAAAAAATAAAAATGAGGAAGAATAAAATATTTAAATCCTTTAAGAGGGGGAAAATATGTTATTTTAACCTAAATTTATCCTACGCATGGTTTGTCCACATGGTAGGCCAATCCATTCACAAATAGTGTAACTATATTTACAATGATATTTTTTATTTTAACCTAAATTTATCCTACGCATGGTTTAGGACACATGTTAGGGTCAGAAAAATATCTTATTTTAACCTAGATTTACAATGATATTTGTCTCTATGGTGCACCCACCATCATGTGAAAGGGAATAATGACATTTAATTGATTATTAGGATGATATAGAGGATTACCCCTTCAAGTTGTATCTGGAAATTTCATTATAGAAGGGTTAACTATTTGGACCCTAAATTTGGAATGTTGATATTGGTGTGTAATTTGAATTTTTATAATTATTGTGTGGACTATAATAGATAATATATGTAATAAAATAAATAATTCTCCATTTATTTATGAAATGGAACTAAATCATGCACGTTTTGGTGAATGTGTGTCAACGTTATCACATAAGGACCCGATTGATGTCTGTAATTCTCCATCCTTCATAGCAGCCCTTTTTTCACGAGATAATTCAATGAGCATGATTACATATATATTTACATTTCATTGTGTATTTAAATACATATGAAATTGTATATTAGGGATTATTAGTGATACCCCATAGATTTTATTCACTCATAATTTATGGGAATCATAGTCTATGGTCAAACCATATGATGAAATTACAGGTCATAACATTGTATGTATGGTGGATTGGTCTTATTAATGGTAATGGGTATGTGATTATGTGGATTGAGATTGGACTAGGGGACTTTAGGAGTGCATTAATGTAATTTTTTATTTTTATCTATATATGTTTTAGGATAGGTGGGTGACTGATTGTATTCTTTTTTTATAGAATCATTTTGTATAGAATTATGTTTAGGTATTTTAATATATACATAATTGATTATTGTTAATTATCATTGTTATTTTGTTTCCAAATCTATCATTAAACATTTATATATAGGAATAGTCTACCCATAATAATTTCATACCATCATTAATAGTTGGATGCCTATAGAATATGTAGAGACACTGTTCAGTTCAAGGGGAACTCTGACCCATACCTGATGATTTATCCTAGTGTGTTACATCAATTATATAATTATACTCAATTATAATTTCTTAAGCTTCCACAAGTAACCATCAAATCTGAAAAATAAACAAGAAAAGGGTATCTATTCCATTAAAAATATGACCATCCTTAATCATATAATTCAATAATGGAAATAAAAAATCATACATTATTAGGATCTTAAAATTTTCTAACCTATGATTTTATCTAATACCATCTATTATAACAACAGAGATATAATGGGACCTATACACTTTTATCTGAAGATAAAAACATATTTCAAACATACATGTTTTGATATAAAATGATACAACCAATTTTAACCATTATGAATTAAAATATCAATATCCATGATTCAGTTACATATATGCCCAATAAATTTTAGTTTTAGAGTTTTTGATGAATAAGAAAAAACCATTACAAAATAAAACATGGTACTTTCACATCTAATGGGTACTTTTACCATTATAACCAAATTTTATTATTTCATCATAATATATCAGTGTCCCCAACAAAATTCTCCTCACATGACACCCATTTTAAAATTTCATACATAATATCATTATTTATAACCTTGGGAAATGTAAAAAATCAAAGGGTTATTTCATATACCCAGTATATATAGACATTAGACATATCAATATACGCTCTTATGAAGTCAAAAATAAGCATAAAGGTATGTCATACTGATCATAACATCAAAAATTTATATCCAATCATTTCTAGATCATAAATCTTGAATCATTGAAAAATTATTGGTTAAAAAAAATACATAATTAATATGTCTGATTTATTTCATTAATCAGTCATGTTCTAGATGATAATATCCATAATATAATAAATTATTTTTAACAGAAACACATGAATATAAAATTATGTCCCTATGCAATGATAACTATGAATATTGTCATAGTGGAAAGAGTCTCATAATGTATTGGCTAAACTAACCATTCAATCATATCCACTTTTATAGATCATTTCAATTACTAACATCATAGATAGAGACTATTTCTATATAGGGTTGACTCCCCATTAAAATTCATGTTATCTAATGAGATAACAATATAACCCAACACATAAGAGGGATATATAATTCAGTCCCACTCATAACATAACTAAAACCATACATAAGTGTCCTATAAGTTTATAAATATTAATAATTTCATGATAGAATAAACCATGGGAAAGAAAATGGTTTGATATATATTACATAATCAGATTAAAATAATCCATACAACAAATGGAAGTGAATGGTATCATAAAAACAATCATTATTTCATCATATCTTAATTTACTAATTGAAATAATCTGGTTCTATATAAATATTCATTAAATATCATCCACATAAACGTTCAAGAGAATGAATTTTGACATTATAATTATATAATATTCCAAGATAAGAAATAAATTTTTAATTAATGTTGAGATAATTTAATGACTATATTATATAAGAAATTAAAATATTATTTCTAAATAAAGAGAAAAAACTCCATTTTTCACGTTTTTATGAATATAAAAATAATATAAATAATATAATATAATTTTCATTATAATAAATTTGAAAAATATAAAGGAATATTCATGAAGAAAGAAAATAAATAATTATGGAATAATGTGTTCATGTTTTATAAGTTAAAAATAATCATTATTTTATATATTTTTAAATATTATGTTGTGATTCATCTGAGATAATCTTAATAAAATTCATGTTTAAACGATTTAAAAATAATGTCATGTAATATTTAAAATTACATTACATGTTCATTTAAAAATTGAAAATATGTTTCATAGAAAATTTTGAACAACCTTGATGTGGAAAAACATTCCTAAAAATGATAAAAAAAACTATGTTTTTATTAAAAATAGTAGTTCTAACTTTTTGAGTATAAAATGGTGGAAGAAAAATTATAAACATGAGATCCAATAAGTAATCATAGAAAATGAATTTTTTTAGTTTTTCATGCGTAATTAAAATATAAGTCCTCCAATGTAAAATCATTCCCAAGGAATCATAAATAATAATGAGGTCACATCATAAACCCATACCACTATACTAACTATAGAATCACAATCCAGTTGAATAAAATAACACACAATGACATTATAAAAATAAGTAATATGAATATATTGATGATATAATCTTTTATAGGAGTAAAATATAAACCATAAAAACCCATATTGGTGCATAACATTTAAAATGTCCCATAAAAACAATGATGAGATGATGAACCATTACATCAAGTCCAGAAAAGATATATATGTTATATTAAGATCATGTATAACAATTTTATATTTATTATAAATATATATAATAAAAATATTCATAATTATATTCCAATATATTGTTTCCTTATGACATCCAATTAAACATTAATTAACAATTCCTCTCTAAAATGAATAATCAAGGTGTTAATTGACCATTTTCAATGTATGTTTTAGTTTAACCATTCTGGTCCTTACATATTGGTAGTTTTTTTTATAATATACTAATATTAAACATTTAATTAATATCATATTTATATATTATATATAGTTTTATAACTATCCATATAGGGTGGTGAGGAAAAATAAATTACATCACTTTAGGTTGATAGTTGTTCATACGTATAGATGGGTAATGTTCCTAGTTTTTTATGGATAAAAAGAATGAAGTGTAATTAATAAATCACCATTAATGAATTCAAATTATATCATTAATACATTATTTATTTCTTAAATATTTCATTTTTACTATACATGTGTTAAGTTAATAAAAATTGAATCATTTGTCTTCATGGAGGTGGTAGCACACATGTATGTAAAGTAATAATATCATTATGTAATGGTATAATAGGTATAAATTTATATTACACATTATTATTATGTAATATTTATATTGTTATAAATATCATTTTTATCCATTATATTTTTCAATTTATCTATCCAATAGTGGTCTTATTGAAAAATAAATTTCATTGATTCATGGAGATAGTAGTTTGTATGCACGGACGAACAATGTATTTATATTATATTAGTCTAAAGGGTGATAACAATTTGACATAAAATTAATATAAATACATATAAATATATTAAATATAATTATTCCATTAGTTTAGGAAGGTTTTATCATATTTTAAGTACGTTTAAGAAGAAATAAACATGAAAGTATTCAATAAGAATATATTCAAATTATTTGGTTACCTTCCTTTAAATATAACTCTAAAGAATCATGGATGGGTATTATGAAAAATTTTATTTCCTAAAATTTATGGATATAGGTTTTTATCGTATTTTTGAATTTTTATTTTTGTGATAGAAGAATTAGGGGGGGAGGATATCTAAGTAGAAGAGGCTCCCTTTTATAAGTGGGGAGAGTGGAATAATTCAATATAATTAAAATATTAATATATAATATATTTCTTACTCATGTTAAATGGATCCAAATTGTTAAATTATTGAAGCAATAGTGTTATATTCAAAATACTATTATATATATATATAACATTTTTTGTTATTTCAATACTTGTCTCTTTTGGTCAATCCTTATTTTAACCTTTTATATACTTCTCATGATACCGAAATAATTAGTCTTTAGGGGCCAATAATGACATTTAGATATGTATAGTGGATTAAAAGATGTTTAAGGTGGATAATATAACACATTTTAATTTAAAATTTAAAATATGTGATTTAACTAACTTTTAAATCATTTCATTAGGTATTTTTAACACAAAATAACATTAATGACATTTCTAGGACTACTCAAATAAATTGACAATAAATAACATCATGATTCACTTGTAAATAAAGTTTAATATTTAAAACATTAATAAAATTTCATTTTGATCATAAATTACATTTTATGAATTATACTTTTCCAAAATTCAACACTTTTAATATTTCTAAACTTCTAACATTGATTTTTCACCCTATTAATAAAAATTCATTAGTGATGCATACAAGTTTTATGTAATTATATCACATAATAAATTAATAAAAAATTAATATTATGAAAATAATTAATCTATATTAAAAAATATTTTATAACCATTCATAATGTTTTTTTAGTCACAAGAATAAATTTGTGAATTAAGAAAAAGTGAGTAACATTTTCTAATGATACATTAATTTAAATAACATTATGGTCATTATAAAAAATTTAACCAAATACCAATATTTTAGAAGATAATATTATTTTTACCAATATGAACCAATACCATCAAATAAAGGCAAGTGTTTTAGATATTTTTAAGCATGTTTCCATAGATATAACACCATATAATATATATTCCATTTTTAAATAGTTTTGAACTTTTACTTTGGTTTCTATTGATTAGAAAAAATAAAATTAAACATATTACATAATTTTATTATTTTTTTAAAATATTGAGTTCATATTATAGGATTTAATTTCAATAATAAGTAAAAATAACATCTAATATATGTTTGAAAATTGGAATGGAAACCATTTTTATAAAAATACACATTTAATCATAAAAATGATTTGAAACAAATATTATGTTTAATGAAGATTCAATGAGAATTAATTGCATTAATGATAATAAACTGGGAGTTATTTGAAATTAAAACCAAGAAAATATTAAAATTAACCTTCTGAAACCATTATTAAAATTGAATTAACTAAATTTGTTTTTATATGTATTAAAAAATACAGAGATTTCAAAAAATGGAAAACATATATTTCGAGGATAAATATTAATTTTTTAACAAAATTTTATAACACATTAAATATATTATTGGTCTATATTTAAAAAAATTAATTTCATTCTTATATCATGATGTTGTCTTAAATGGGATGTTATCTGTAAATTTGGTTTTTCACTATTCACTGAAAAATAAAATATTTCTAAGATATCCTAAAACTTCACCATAAGATATGGAATCCCCAATTCTATTGAAATGTTATCCTATTAAATAACAAATTATCATAATTGTTTTTAACTAAATTATTTTCATTTATAAACAATTGAAAATTTCCTATTCAGTAAACATTATATTTGAATAAAAAAGTTATTTCAAAAAATGATTTATAATACTGTTACTCATGTTCATACCCAACAACCCAATATATGGGTTATAAATATCATAATTTTGTAAACTATTTCCATATTGTATTATTGATAATTTAATCATAGTTTTGTGTTTTCTACACAAAATCAAAAAATAAATCCCCATAAAATAAAACACACCATAAAATATTAGGTTAATATAATTAGAGTACATATACATGAAAACTATCAAAAACAAAAAATTTGAGTAAATATATAATAAATTATATATAATTATAATATTTATTTAAAGTATATTATTTATTTTAAAACTTGGAAGCAAATTTATTTTTTCAAACCATTTTTATTTCGAAATTGTGTTTAATATTTTTAGGAAACCCATAAAAAACTTTTTTTTTTGAGTCTTTCAATAAATAACATCATTGATATAAATTTGAAAAACAATTTTTTCTTTGAAAACCATTTTTAAAGATTTATATCATCATTTCCCTTAAAAATTAATTTTGATACAAATGTAATTAATTATATTAAATGTACAGAGGATAATTTTCTGCACTGTCAAATACTTAATGAGGGTCAGGATGTGATCTCTAGGGATGAGATCGTTTCTCTTTCAAAATTTAATGAGCTCCTTGAATTAATTTAAAATAATTCTCGGAACCAATTTAATGGAGGTTGGTTGAAGGATGGTGGTTGAAATACAAGACTCTTCAATTGATTTCATAGAGAAAAGAAGGTGAAAATTGGTATGAACCACCTCATGGTGGATGGAGTTCTCTTTAGCTCTGATAATGAAATTTCTGGTGATGTTTGCAAATACTTTGAAAATCTCTACAAGGATTCAGATACTGATAATACACATAAAATGTTTGGAAATATTCCTTCTACGGTTCAAGCCTCTCAAAATGACATGATAACTTGTGTTCCCAATGAGGAGGACGTCATGAACGATGTCATTTTAATGAATAATAATAGTGTGGAAGGGCCGTATGGTTTCTCTAATAACTGTTTCATGTCCTATTGGGATATTATTCATACTGATTTTGTTAATGCTGTTAGAGATTTCTTCTATCATGTTTATTTTCCTTTTGGTGTTAATGCTAGCTTTATTGCTTTTATTCCAACGAAGAAGAATTATCTTGATATTTTTGATCTCAGGCTTCTGGAAATTGGGAATACTCTTCCAAAAGTTATCAGTAAAATTTTGGCTAATATATTGGGAAGAATTTCTATAGATCTTATTTGCAACAATCAATTTTGTTTCGTGCCTAGAAGGAACACTCAAACCTTCTTGTTTATGGCTTGTGAATGTGTCAATATTATGAGGAAGAGAGGGAGGTATGGAAATATGGATCTTAATGTTGATATTTTGAATGGTTTTGATACTATTAAGTGTAGTTTCATTATTTTGGTGTTGAGAATGCATGGTTTCTTTAATGGGCGTATTAGGTTGATCAGTTGTATTCTTAAAAGCTCTATGCTCTCTGTTCTTGTTAATGGTTCTCCTAGAGGATTATTTTGTTGATCAAGGGGAGTGAGACAACAATTGCTGAAAATTATCTGAGTTGTTTTCTTTCAGATCTTGTGAATGATGGTTTGTTTCAACAGATGAGTTTTGGAAGAGGCCTTGTTTGTCCCTCACATCTATTTTATGCTGATTATATTCTATTGTTTGGGATGGCTGATAGGATCACCATTCGATATATTAAAGCATTCTTTGAGCATTATGAGGAGGTCTCTGGTCAGGTAATTCTTCGGGGGAAATCATCTATGTTTTTTGGGGAAGGGTTATCATTTCCAAAAGAAAACAAAATTTCATGAAGGCCTGGTGTTAAAAGGGGATCTCTACCTTTTAATTATCTTGGGGTTCCTCTTTTTTTGGTTGATGTTAAAAGATTCTATTTTTACACTATTTATCTTATAATTTTTAATCAGTTGGATACCTGGAAAGGGAAGTATATGTCGCAGGTAGGGCATATATTTTTTGTCAATTATGTGATTACCTCCATGTCTATTTATGTATTTTCTCTCTACAGATGGCCTAGAAATATTCTCAAAGAATTACAAGGATTGATTTGTAATTTCATTTGGACTGGCTCTTTTTATGAAATAAATCTTGTTATGGTTTCATAGAGTGATTTCATTAGGCTTGTTGACATGAGAGGTATGGGGATCAAGGATCTTAAGCTTTTTAATGAATCTCTCATTAAGAAGTTTACTTGGTCCCTTTTGAATTCTAATAATTTATCTCTGGAATTCTTGTGTAATAAACATGGGTTCATGCTTTTAAATGGGTATTGTCTTAATGTACCTTCTTGGATTTGTTCTTCTATAAATCTTTCTTATCTTAGCCTTTCCCAATCCTCAAAATGGGAGGTTTGCACAATATCCACATTAAATTGTTGGTAGACTATTTGGTTATCTTATACTATTGCTGATGTTATTGACATTCCCCCTCTGTTGAAGGATCTCTCGGTTTCTAAATTTCTTAATAATTCCCATTATCAGGAGCTTCTTACTGGTCCGTTGAAGATATAATTGGATTGTAATCATTACTCTGCTGTGTATAATATGATTTGGCTACCTAATGTTCTTGGCACTTATAGAACTAAGGAGGATTATATATCTATGTGTGCTACTTCATTTCTGGTCCCTTCTTGGTTGTTGATGTTTCACACTTCCTTTATTCCACCAACTCATTATTTTCTCATGTGGAGGATTTGGAAGTGCAGGATTCATTTGCATCGAACTTTGCAGAAGGCTGGGTTTTCTCTTGCACCTATTTGCCTTTTTTTTTCTCCCTGCAGATGAAACTGTTGATCATTTAGTAGTCTAATATAAATTTTCATCTTTTTGATAGAGATAATTGCATGGACTGTTTGTATATCAATTTCAAATTGAGTGCTTTGGCCAGCTTATGGTGTCTGTGTATCAAGTTGATTGCAGTACTCAGGTGAAACCTTTTCTCCTCTCTACTATGTCAGCAACTATTTCTTTTATTTTGCGAGCCCAAAATGCTATTAATTTTGAGAACAGAACTATTACAACTTTTGTTGGTATTCAGGAGCTTTATATTGGTTTTATGGTAACTACTCGTGTGGGCATTGGTGTTATGTGGAATGATGTTCCTGATATGGTGATTTTGAGGTCCCTTGGGATTTCTGGTAGATGCAAACAACCCTGTGTGATGATGTATATTAGCTGGATACCTCTGATTTCTTAGTGTTTGAATATTAACGTTGATGGGGCAGCCTCAAGTGAACCAGGGCCCTCAGGTTGTGGGGGCGTCTTCCACACATACAAAGGTTTTGTTAAAGGCTGTTTCTATTAGTTTCTTGGAAATGGTTTGGCAATTGAGGCTGAGTTATGGGCTTTGAATAATGATGTCCAGTAAGCTTCTTATCATGGATGGATGGTTTTATAACTGGAATATGATTCTATATTGGCAGTTGTAATTCTTCAAAACCAATCATGGAATGTTCCATGGAGAATGATTTCAGATTGGGATGACTGTATCAAGCTTGTGGAGCAGTTCTGTTTGGTTGTCACCCATGTTTACAGGGAGGCGAATCTGGTTGCTGATTCTGTTTATAAACATGCCATTGAAGAGGTTAGTTATTTTTGGTCCTTTGTCACACTAACTTTCTGTTTTGAGTTGGTGGATGCAGATACGCGTGGTGATGTGTACTTGTGGTTTTGTTAGCCCCCGTATTTCTTCGCTTTTGCTGACTTTATTATATTTTAATGAAATTTTTCTTGGGAACATGCATATCACTTGTTTCTGAGCTTTCTGGTTATATTATGAAAAGGTATTTTGGTTTTTTTTCATAATTTTCTTTTGTATTTATAAATACATTCTCATGAAATGGTGTATCATCTATACAATTTTCAATTCAATATAAATATTCTCCTAAAAAATATATTTTGGAAATATAATATTCTCCTCAATTTGATTGTACATGAAATTTAGATGCGATGTAAAGTCTAGTAATATCTAAGATAGATTTATTTCTAGATATCAGTGCAAAAGACTCATCATATTAGGTGACTTCTTCTTAATAATAATCTTTTACAATAAATGTTTCATTATGACATATTATAGATCCATTTTCATCACAAAATTTTTTAAAAACACATTCAACTCCAATCAATGGTGTCAAATCTGGATACTCAAGCTAAGGACCAAAAGTATTTCATTTATATTTATATTGTTCTTTATATATATATTACTCAACATTCATCATGAAAATCCTTAGGTAACATTTTTGGTTTTCAATGAAATAAAAATGCAGGATTCTCACAATAAATCCTTAAGATTGACTTGTTATTAGGTAAAGGGATATTTTGATCCTCAATTTTTTTCCATCTTCTATTGATGCATTTTATGAATATTTCCATCTATTTATGTCACTACCATATATTTTACAACTAGTGGTTCTGAATCTTCTTTTGGTAAAAACTGGAATATTTTGAAAGTAATTATCTAGAGTAATAAAATTGGTATTATTTTTTAAAAAAAGGATTATATTCATCAAACATTACATGATAAATATCAACTATATTATTGATTTATTTTAAAAAAACATTATATGAATTACTAGTTATAGAATAACAAAGGTAAATTAATTCAATAGACATAGGGTCAAATTTATGATGTTTATATTTAATAGTCTGGATGGATACTATAATACTAGTAACTTTTATGTCATATTGTTTCTATTTAATCCAGTCCACAAAATTTGATTTTTTAAATAATGGTTTGATTAAAAATGAATTTATACTATAAATATCATCACTGATGGCATTATCTTACTATTTTTTTTGGAAATATATTATTAACTATACAAATATTCAAGAATCTTTTGAATATCTATATTTTTTTTTATTTCTACTACAATATTTTATTGATATTTTCACATTGATGAAAAGTTTTAAATAATATAATTATTAATTGAAAAAGATTCAAAATAAAATCTCAAAAACTCACCAAAATTATCACTCTAGTCAGCAATGAATGGTATATATTTCTTAATTTTTATAGAACAAATAAATTTTTTAAATGAAAAATTTATTGAGACTTTCATGTGAGAAAATATACCAATTTAATAATAGTGTAATCATCAATAGTGAGATACACATTGTTTTCTCTACATATAATTTTATTTCGTGTAGATTCAAATATGTGTATGTTCACTTACTATAATTCATTGAGGTTTGATACTTCACTTTTAGTTTTAAAATCGATGTCATATTTCATACATTGTTTACATGGATAAAAAACTCTTGTATTTTTAACATTATGTTTTGGTAGATCACTAATTAATAAATTAATAAAAAGTTTATCTAATGTCCAATTGAAATATATTCTTCATCTTTTGGTGTATAAATATTAAAAATATTCACTTTCACTTAGTAATGATAATTTTTAATGTATTATAAATACTAGGTGTTGTGTATAAACATTCTCATTAGTAGTGGAAGATAGAATTAATATACAATTTTAATTTTTATAGTATATATTCCATTATTGAAAGACATAGGCTACCCCCATCAAATTGTTGGATAATGATGATAAATGTTTTTAAGTAAATAAAAAATAAATCATTTGAAACAAAAAATTTAACAAGAAATAAACATTATTGATACTATCAATTTCACTATTTCTGTTATCAACAAATGGTATTTTTTCATCATTCATGTTTTTTTTCAAATAGATAATATATTCTATTCTCTAATAACATTCTTAGAAAAGACACATTGTATTTACCATTTATTCTGGTTACTTTTATTTATCATATTTACCTTAGAAATGAAGCATTTTGGTCATTCAATAATGTTTAATAGAAACAAATAATTTTCTAACATTCACTTTAACTATATTATAATAAATAATGGGAAATATATTTACATTCCCTGTGACACCATGTGTATAATTATTTGATGAACTTTTAATATTTACTCTTGGGGATCATTATAGCTTTTGGATATTTATTCTTCAATTTCCTAATATATGATATGATATGACCTATCATATGAAATTCCAAGAAAATAAATCCTAAAGACTCCAATATTTTATGTATATTCTTCCTATATTTCAAATTATTATATAAAAAAATCTTATTTATAACTTTTTCCCTTCATCTAAGATCAAAAAAATGTTCATTCTCATAAGAACCTAAATTCCCTTGATCAGAATATTTCTGTTTTTTCTTTAAAACCTCAAATATAAATATATATATATTAGCAGTAGAATTAATAACAATAGATATATACCCATATTTATTTCCGTTATTTCTATTTACATTTAAATCATCTCCCATAAATATAATTTCAAATTCCATTAGATTACTAATCTTATTGTCTAAACATATAATAATCAATGTTTTATTATAACTAATAATTGTCCTCTTCCATCTCTACTCAATCATAATAATATCAATAAATTTTTCTACAAGTAAATATTCATTTATTTTTATCATACATTGATTAAAATCTAATCACATTACTAAAAAAATAATGATTTCATTATTTCACATTTTCAATAGTTATAGAAAAAAACGTGATAATATTTTATTAATAAAATAATTTTATTTTTTGAAACATTTGATGTTTGGAAAATTTTAACATTTATCTTATTTTTAATTTTATTCCCTATATATTATAATATATCTATATATTGATATTTTCCATAATTTACCATTATAATTAATTCAAAATGTTATCATTTATTATATATTCCATGTATTTTTCAAGAGAAAAAATCAATAAATTATATAACAATAAATATATAATTATAAATCACTATGATACAATTATTAACACCTATGATCATTAAAATATTTATAATTTATTCTATGAAACAAATATTGTGTGTTCGGTTCTAAATCCACAAGATTCAAACTTTCCAATACTATCATAATAAAAAAAACATTATTTTGTATCAGTGTGAGTGTTAAATGGAAATAGAGAGGAAGAAATATATGAAAACAAACATAAGATATTTACTAATACAAAATGATTATATAATTAAAAATAATAATATTCTTATAATATTGAAGAAACAAGTACTAATAAGATGTTTTATTCTAATACTATTATAGGCACGTTAGTAAAAACACAATATCCATTGTGATAGGGAATTATAGTTTAAAATAAATTAATAATTCATTATCACCACATGATTTACATATGTAAAAAAATATAATCTTTTGGTCAAGATACAAACTAAGAGTGTAAATGTGTAAAATTATTGTAAGAGAGTACCACAATAAATTCATGAATTTAAATTAGGTTATTTATCACAATGAAAAAATGTACTAAAAATAAGTGTAGTTTTTTAGTCAAAATTTGAGCACTCAATGATATAAATATTATAAATCCAAATCAATTTACCCTTTAGAGGTATAGATATTTGTAAAATAGAATTTTAGTTTCCATGGATTAATACCTATTAGAAGGATTGCCTTTTTATCCCTTTAATACCTCATTATAAATTAATTTATAGGTGATATCTATTAATATATCTGAAATTCCTCAATCCAAATGATAAGATGTTCTTTCTTAATTTTATCAAAATACTCTAACTTAGAGATCATTTAATTTATTCACTCATGAAACTCTTTCTTATTATAATATTTTGATCGAGATTATTGGTAACAAAAAAATTTCAATTAAAAAACAATGATATATTACAATAAAACCATCAGCCAAAAAAGTATAATTTTATTAATATAGTTAGATAAAAAAGATAACCAGATCTAATGTGGTATCTAGGAAATAATCTATACGAATATTCAAAAAGACCATAGATATTTAAGAACACTCAATTCATTTTACTTATGAACTATAATGCTTTGTAAAGAATTCAAATGCTTTCTCTATTTATAGACAACAATGTATCTATCATCAACATTTGAATTTTTCTTTATTATGGGTTAATTATAACTTTATAAGATTTTACATCATCAGTTTCTAAGGAATATAGGTTATGTTTTCATTATTATATAGATATATTCCAATATTTTTATTAAACTGATACATCTATTGAATATAAAATTTCATTAATATTTAGATCATCAAAATTTTTATAAAAAATCATATCAGATTTGATCATTAACTAATTATAAATTCATTTACTCACCCAAGATATAACTACAAACAAGATTCATGTTTACTTAAATTCATATGAAGTGTGTCTTAATTTTCAAATGAAAGAAGAGACTGAGTTATTTAAACAAAAACTATTTATTCCATTTTAATTTTTAATTTATTTATGTAATAAAAATAAAATGTTCTGATCAACCTATACACCATATATCTTAAATATAAATAGGGTTTTATAAACCCATCAACTATGAATAATAAATTTAACTCTGATAATAAATGAAAATATTACTAGATAAATATATTTAACATTATATTATACAAACCTAAAAAACTCCTCAAAAATAAATATACTAAACACAATTATTCTACCACAATTTATTCTAGAATAATGACCCCTCAAAAATAATGTCACTAATAAATGGATGTAATCTGTAGAAAGGTAATCAAACTGAACTAAAAAAATATTTCACGATCACGAGGGAACATAATAATTAATTTATACATGATAAATAAACCTGAATATGGATTTAGTTCTATAAAGTCATATTTACCTAATTTCACATTACATGATCATCAAAATTTACAAATCCATGATCATGATAGATAATATTTATCAAAATGAAAAAACAAATTATTTTTTATAAATAATTGAAAACAAATATAAATCTATGTGTAACATCCCAGGTAAATAAGGAATATGAAATTTACATATTTATTAATATTTGGAATTAAATATTAATTTTACTTTAAAGGGGATTTTATGTTCTATTGCGTACCCTATACGCAAAATTGGGTTTTTTTGAAATCTTACGTTGCACACAATGTTGAGTTATACTGAAAATTAATATATTAATATTATTATATGAAATGGTTGTTAACGCCTAGCCATTGTAATGGTAGGAATGAACAAAACATAATGAAAAATGATTATACAGGTTTCTTAAATGTTTTTAAAATTTTCAAATAAATTTTAGAGGCTTAAAATAAGAAATAATCCATTTTTAAGCATAAATACCCAAACATTCATTAAAATATATATTTACTACCTCTTAATTGTAACCTATTTAAATTTAGTGTCAGTCACTTTTATATGTTCTATTTGAAAAAATAAAATTATTCTTGATAATTGGGAAATAGAAATTTACTTTGGGAAAATGTTTGGTACATTTCTGATAAAATTAATTTTTAATGAATAGTGAAAATCACTACATTTTAATTCAAAACTGATTTTTAATATAACTTATTTATATGGTTAGTATATATTTGTAAATTGTTTTAAAGTGTAATTAGATTATGTTATTATTTTTTAATCCAATGGAGCTCATTGTAATAAATTTCACTTTGAAATTGGGCGTACACGAGTGTCAATCTTTTGATTGATATTATTTCTTAAAAACACGCTATTTATTTTGACAACGGGAATTAGTTTAAATTAATTAAGGAAAATTCATGGTTTTGAATTTGTTAAAATATATATCATTTTTGAATTTGGAATATCAAATATATCTATGGATGGATTTTTGTTATTTTTCTGAAAACCTTCAATTTTTGATGAATAGTGAAAACACAGAGTGGTGGTTATAAAAACGAACTTTTTCATTTAAATTAATTATTACTCATTCTGTGAATTCAATTTTGAAAATCCAAAATAGATGGATATTATTATTAAGTAAAATGTGGTTCAATTAGATTAATATAATATTTGGTGAATAGTAACTTTTTACTTTTATTTACCGCCATTAATGGTAAATAAGGTAATTCAAGGTAAAAAAGAATATTATAATAATAAAAAATTATCATAACACCTGTCCAAACATTATTTAATGAGTCATGGATGACCTTGGGAATTCTTGTGCTAATTTTGGGACCACATGGTACCACTTATGAGTGATAATGACACATTATTTTAATTAACTTAATATCAAGGAAAACATTACATAAACAAATATCTTTTAGTAAATCAGTTTATACACGGGGTTTTATAAGTTATCTTTTCAACTATATATATTATTTATAAATATACAAATATTTCCTATATCAAGGTATTTTTTTATAATAACTATACATCCAATAAATTAAATTATTTATGACACAATATTGTTGCAGTGCTTACCTCATTAATAAATGATTTAAAAAAATAATTAGATTATAAAGATTAACATAATATCCAAAATCTATAGAATTCTTATTGGATTATTTTATTTCAACCACCTATCATATTATCTTTGAACATAATGTGTTTCAGACAATTAGAAACTGAAAATCATTACATAATAAAAAAAATACTTTCATACTTTCCTAAAGATCAATTTCTCCCCCTTATAAAAGCCCTTCCGTCAAACCCATTATTCACACTTGTCAAGCCCCTTGGATCATCCAAAATCTACCCAATTATGCTCCCTATGTCCCTCTCTTACAATTAGAGGTAATAATTTAGGAAGAAGTCACTTCAAGAAATTATTTTGGTTCAAACCAAAGGGAGTTACCGGATTTTATGGTAACGTTTTCTACAAAGTTATTTTCTTTTATCCGGCTTCTCCTATACTTAAAATGTTTTTATTCCTTTCTTTTATAACAACCACAGTATCCTCAATATACCAAGATGTTGTTATGAGGAGGATTCAAACTACACATACACACACCTCCATCTAATGGGTAAAGGACATATTGTTTTCGGGGATGGAAAACCAACACCTCACGAAACGATGATTGTTCAATTATCTTATACTACTTATTATGGTGGCCATTATGACTAAAATATATTTTTATATGATATATATTATGTTTATTTATTTTTTATTATTTGGTATTTTTAATTTATACCATTCCATTATAGTTTCCATTTTGAGTAATCATGGTAATTTCATTTGAGGTAGTGCGGACTACCGCCCCCTCAAAGTGATATGACTCGTTCATACCATATGTGGGATGTATAAAGGATTGAGTAATTGAAATTATATATGATATTATACTGGAATTATAATATAACTATTTATCTATATGTTTTCATTCAATCAAAATATGAAATAGAAATGAAAGTAGCATTCATGCGTACATGCAACTTACCGTCTCTCGGAACGGTACATTTCATTTATTAGTTTCAACTATTATGTACTATTATAGAAAAATAAATATATTGGATATATATTATATATATGATATCTAAATCATGAATATCATTCTAGAAATAATGTACTATTGACTACATGGACAACTTTTACTTATAAGTTGTTCATTTTTGACCCAAGTTCCAATATCGACAAAACGACCATTAATAACTAAAATGATTACATAACACTTATATCATTGTAATAATTCATATATAAGGAATAATAAACATGAAAAGGGTTCTTAGTCTGGTATAAATTAATCTATGTTTATTATTCAGGAAGAACAAGGAAAAAATAGGACATGTTAGACACGAGGTATGTTATTTCTTATCTCACTTTTAATTCCATGAGATTTTCATTGTTCGTCACTAATTTATTGCATGTAGTGTATTTTTTTACATCCATTTTATATATATTATCACGATATTCTTTATATTATTGTTATTATATGGATAATTTTGTGGTTATTAACTTCTGGTCATACTACTTGATTGATTACAATGTGTTAATGGATTTTCATCTCACTTTTTATTCCCATTAAATTCATGCTATATTTTCCACTATTTATTTTTGGGTGGTGTATTTACTGCCCTTTATTGTATTCATTGTGTAATATACATAGATTTATGGGTATTTATATGTTCATTTTAAGATCCTTATTTCATAGGTGTATGTTTCGTAACTTACCAAATCCTTAAGGGAACCTCCACCCTCCTCTTTTTAAAAGAGTTATTTTTGTTTCGAATTTAAATATACATATTAGTATGTTAGGATAAGTTCTTATATATCATTATTGCTATAAATTTTATGTACATGTGTTGAGATACACATTTCTCTCTCATAAACTCATTTCCTGAATTTTAAAGTGATGTTATTTGGCTATCAAATTTCTTTATGAGAACTTCTTAAACCAATTTCAATTCTTTTGGTTAATATTCTACTTGTTGATTATGACGTGATATGAATATGTGTGAATCACCTAGGATTTTTTTACACTGAATATCCTATAATATTGAGTGTATTTATATTTATCACACATCATTATATAATTTATTTATCTTTAATGAAAGAATTCTGGCTTTATAAGAGATTTCATGTCAATTTGAATTCCATTGAGACTTCATTATTGTTAGGTTCCAATTCACTTTCATATGGTGTATATACGAACCTTTGGAAATTAATAACATATCATAGAGAATATTTTATTAGGTTAACTAAACTTCAGTATGAGAATTTAAGAGTAGTCAATGTTTTTGGATATAAATGTTATGATTTTTGTGGAAGACTATGTGATCAAATCCTTTTGAATTTTGGGTTTCAATCGTAGTTTCGATTAATATGAAGTATTTTAAGAACAATTGTATATTGAATGGTATTTTTTTAACTTTGGGTACTATTTGTTGAATTTTGGAGATTAAGAGTACTATTTTTTTAATGATTATTTTTTTGGGGATTATCTGATCTCGTATAAACCAATTTCATTTTCGGATGATGTTTAAAGACAACAAAAATATATTGTTCTTCTTTTTTAGATTATGTGATACTCTAGAATTTTATTCTATAACTTCATTAGTGACCAATTCATCTTGAATAAATACAATTTTTATAAAAGACGAGTTTTTGGTATAATTTTATTAAAGGATAACACTCTACATGACAAGAACGTATATTTCCATACGATCTTTGTCTAGTTAGTATGAAAATTTTTGACCTCTATGAAAATGTTCTTGAAGAAAAAATGTGATAAACTCTCTTTTATTAGCGGAATTTTACCCAACCACAAATTTATGGTATTTTGCTGGTTAACTTTCTGTGATCAAGTTCTCTACCACTGTCTATTAATCTATGAGAGTTAGTTTCACTTCCATATCCATGTTTTCAAGGAATCATATTATCTATTGTCTTGGGTGACATTTATACTTCTCTCTATTTATTTTAATGTGATTATTTTATTGACTCTTTTTTGATGCAGGACTTTCAATGAAGCTTCTGACCCCAATTTTAAAATTGCGAGGAGACAATTCCCAAAAGGGGGAAAGATGTAACATCCCTAGTAAATATAGAATATGAAATTTTTATATTTATTAATATTTTTAAATTAAATATTAATATTAATTTAAAAGGCATTATATGTTCGATGGAATACCCTATATTCAATAATTATTTTCTTTGTAATCTTACGTTGCACACAACGTTGAGTTGTACTGAAAAATAATATAATAATACTATTATTTTAAATGGTAGTTGACATGTAGTCGGTGTAATGGAGGGAATGAATGTAACTAAGTAAAAATATATTATACATGTTTTTTAAATGTTTTTTCATTTATGTATCAAATTTTAGAGGCATAAAATAAGAAAGAATCAGATTTTTAGCATAAATACTTTAATATTCTTTAAAATGTTGATTTACTATATTTTAATGGTGAACCCTAATTAAATCCAGTTTTGGTCACTTTTATAAGTTCTATGAGACAACATAAAATTATTCTTTAGAATCGGGACATCAAAATTTACTTTTGGTAAATTTTTGGTATTTTTTTTGATAAAATTCATTTTTAATGAATAGTAAAAAATACTATATTTTAATTCAAAACTACTTTTTAATATAACTTATATATAGGTTTAGAATATATTTTTAAATGGGTTTAAAGTGTAATTAAATTATATTTTTACCTTTTCTTCCAATTCTGGCCATTGGATGAAATTTCACATTGAAATCGGTCATAAACACATGTCAATATTTTGATAGTTATTATTTCTTAAAAACACTCTTTTTGTTTTGACAATGTGAATTAATTTTAAGTTAATTAAAAGAAATTATATGTTTTTAATTTGGTAAAATATAAATCATTTTTGAATTCAGAATATAAAATATAGCTTAGGCCAAATTTGTTGTATTTTTCTGAAAACATTGAACTTTTGATGAATAGTGAAAACACCGATTGGTAAGTAAAAAATTGGTCTTTTTCATTAAAATGAATTTTTACCACTTTGGTGAATTTAATTTTTAAAATAAGACATACATGGTTGTTATTAGTATGTAAAACTTTATTCAATAAGATGAAAATGATTATTTGTGAATAGTAACTTTTGACTTTTATTAATCGCCGTTAAATGTAAATAGGGTAATTTAAGGTAAATTTTTTATAATAGTAATACAAAATTACCTTAACAAATGTCCTAAAATTATTGGATGAGTCATGTCTGACCATGGTCATACTTGGGTCGATTTTGGGACCCCATGGGGCCACTTAATAGTGATAATCACAGTTTGTTATAATAAACATAAAGTAAAGGAAACAATTACATAAAAAAATAATATTTAGTAAATCAACTTCTAGATGGGGTTATATAAGTTGTAATTTCTACTATGTATATTATTTTGAAAAATAAAATTATTTTTTACGTCATGTTATTTTTTATAATTTTTGGACTTCAAAGATATTAAATTAGTTATGACACAATAATGATGCAGTGTTTAACTCATTAATAAGTGACATAAATAAAAAATATTATAAAGATTAAAATAATATCCAAAACCGGTCCAATTATTATTGAATGATTTTATTTGGACCTTGAGTCATCTTATCTTCAACCGTAATGAGTATTAGACCTTTAGAAACCGAATATGATTATATAAAAAAAATTCATTCACACTTTCCTAAAGAGCCCCTTATTCCCCCTTTATAAAAAACCCTCACTTATAACCCTTTCCTCACATTTATCAAGCCCCTTTAATCATCCAAACTTAGCCCAATTAATCTATGTACATCCCTTTATTATAACTATAATCATTTACATAGGTAGAAGACAATTAATTAAATTCTTTTTGTTTAATCCAATGGGAGTTACCTGATTTTAAGGTAACGTTATCTCTTAAGTTCTTTTCTTTTATTTTACATTTGCAACCCCTAAATTGTTTTATTGAATTATTTCATAACCTCAACAGTATACTAAATATATGAGGATATATTTTTTAGGATGATTCTAACTACACTTACACACACCTCCATCTAATGGTTAAAGAACACATGGTTTCTGTGGATGGTAAACTAACGCCTCACGAAACGATGATTACTCAATTACTCCTACCACCTCTTATGGTGGACATTATAATGGAACAATATTTATATATGAAATATATTTTTTTATGTTTTATTTATGCTTATATATTTATAATTTATAGCATACCATTATGGTTTTCATTATGAGTAAACACGATAATTTCATTTGGGGAAGTGAGGACTACCACCCCCTCAAAGTGATATGACTCATTCATACCATATGTGGAACATATAAATGATGGAGTTATTGAAATTACATATGATATTATACTGAAATTATATTATACCTGTGTATAATTGTAGTTTGGAGTTTGGATTAGTGGTAAGAACCCCATAATTCTACATGAAAATTGTGGGTTCAAAACCCATTGGGTGCAGGTATTATAGCAGTACTGTAGCGTGATGTAGCAGCTGTGGCACTGTAGCAACGACAGACACTATAGCGGTGGAAGGTACTGTAGTGGTGTCATGGTACTGTAGCACTGGTGGGTACTATGTGGTACTATAGTGGAATGGGTACTGTAGTATTACTATTCACAGAAAGGGCATTGGGAAAAAAAATTTCCTACGAGCCACATAATGGGCTAAATGCCCACTGGGCCTTTAGGCTATGTAATGGGTCTCCCTCTACCCAGATCAAGAGGAATTTTCTCTAATTTAATAATAAATGAGGATTCGGCTCCAAGCTTGAAATAAAAAAACTATGTATCATAATGTTTCCATTCAATTAAAATACGAAAAAGAAATGAATGTTGCATTCATGCGTACATACTACTTACCATCTCCATGAATGGTGCATTTCATTTATTATCTCCAAATTTATCTACTGTTATAAATATATATATATAATTAATATATATATGATATATTTGATATCTAAATCATAAATATCATTCTAGATATAATGGACTATTGACCACATGGACATCTAGTAATTATGAGTTGTTCATTTTTTACCCGAGTACCAAATATCGACAAAACGGCCATTATTAACATAAATGATTACAAAATGTTTATAACATGGTAATAAGTTATATAAAAATAATAACAAACATTAAAAAGGTATCTTAATCAGCTATAAAATAACTTATTTTTATTATTCATGAAGCACAAGGAACAAACAAGTCAAGTCACACACGAGGTAAGGGATTTTTATCTCACTTTTAATCCCATGATATTTCCATTGTTTGCTAAAAATTTCATTCATGTGGTGTATTTTTTACTTAAATTTGATATATATTATCATTATTCTCTTTATATTCATGTTATTTTGTTAATCCTTTGGTGGTTATTAACTTTTGGTCATACACCTCGATTGATTACAACGTGGTAAAGAATTTTCATCTTAGATTTTATTCCTATGAGATTCATGATATATTTGACACTATTTCCATTTCTGTGGTGTATGTACTTCCAATGACTGTATTTATTATGTAATATACTTCAATTTTTGGGTAGTTACATCTTAAATTTATGGTCCTTCTTTCATAGGTGTATGTTTTTATGGTACCAAATCGATAAGGAAACCTTTCGCCCTCATATTTTTAAAAGACTTATTTCTATTATGTCTTTTAATATACATCTTATTATGTTGGAATATGTTCCTATATATCTTTATTTCTATAAATTTTATGTCCATGTGATGAGATAACCCTTTACATCTCATCAATTCATTTCTGGAATTTTAAACTGACGTCGTTAGGCTGTCAAATTTCGCTAAGAGAAATTCTTAACCCAATTTCATTTATTTGAGTTAAACTTATACTTGTTTATTATTTCATTTTATGAAAATATGTTAATTACCTATGATTTTTTTACAATGAATATCCAATCACATTGAGTGTATTTATATTTTTCAAACATAATTATGTCATTTATTTATCCTTAATTTAAAGATATCATCTTTATAACAGATTTCATCTCAATTTACATTCCATTGAGATTTCATTATTGTTATGTTCCAATTACCTTTTATAAGGTGTATATATTTTCCTATGGAATATTATATCTTGAATAACTATATTTTCATGATATTATAACATTTTGATTAAATGTTATTCCTCAATTATTTGTATTCAAGGGTCTCTTATTTAGTTAGGAAATATTTAAATAAAATATTGTTTTAAAGATTTATTATTCTAAATCATTCATATTAATGTCCATGTTTTAAATATGGTTTTAGGATTTATTTATATGGAAATTAATGTTTAAAAATTTTAAATCTACTAAAAGATTAAAAGTGTCATTGGAAAGATTGATTCAAAAATATATTTATTAAATGTTTTAAATGGATTTGAAAATGGTTTTGACAAAGCATTGATTACATCAATATCTTGAAATGAAAAATTGTGATTGTAATGTGGAAATTTAATCTTTATTTTATGATTTTTTGAAGTGTTATGAATATGTTATTGTTATTGGTCATGGTTTACGTATAGGGGTTGTTTCGTGATAAACCTAGGGCGGGTGAGCCCAAGATATCTCTCCAATGCATTGGGTAACATTGTAGAGGTAAACGTTAATGTTTCTCCTATGAGATCGAGGGAATATATTGTGATGGGTATTCCATATGTGACTCCCTATGTATATGTGACAGATACAATCTAAATAGGTTATGAATTCCATAAGCTGCCTTTATGATTTATGATTTCTGTGTGTTATTCATAAATCTTATTATTTAGTAAGGTATGTTATGATTGAAAAGTATTGGTTTCATTGATTTGTATTTATTGGTAGGATAATGTTTTCCTTCCATATTTTATAACCCTTAGTGAGCTTTCTGTGCTCATCCCATGTTTTTTGAAATGTTATACACATGAATTAATGATGAATATTGTTAGGGGTGGGATCAAGGAAAGGTTATGTTGTCTAAAACATAGAACTAGACATGTTTCTTTTTATGATTTTTTATTTTGTGAAAAAATTGGAAACTAGGTAGAAGTGTCTACTTGGTAATTTTTGTGATTTATTGAAATATTTATGGCCTAATTCTCTAAAACTCTAATTCTAAAAATATCCTCAATGAGTATTATTCTTTTATTTAATGATTATGTAATGTTTAAGGCTGGTTCCTTATTCTATGGTTGATAACCATAAAATATATATATTTCATATATCATGTCCCTATAGAATGATAAATACTCAAAACATTTATTTAAATAAAATTTATATTTATTATCCGTCCTTAGTATGAGTGTTGAGAACCCATACATTAGATAAATACTCAATATTTCCATTAATAGACATATGATATCAATCAAGTTCTTTACTAATAACATTTTATTAGTTAATATAGATATGAAAGATAATTTATACACAATAGATATTTACTCATCATATCCAAATAATGTAAACAACACATAGAATCATAGTCCATACAATATTTCATCTCCTGATGTTCAAGATGATCACCAATTGAAATGTCACATGATGTTAGTAATGGATTAAACCAATTTAAAATTAAATTAAAGAATCGTTTTAAACCCTTACACTATTTTAAAACCATATTCCAAGGTTTTTCAAAGGAGCATATTAATGTTCTTTTAAGGGATGAACCTTGATAAACAGAGGGATTTTATAGACCTGGTCATGAAATCACTAATCAATGGTCCAAATGAAACCACATGAAAATTCAATTCCAAGTATAAATGCATAATTATATATTAGGAATCAAATTATGTTAATTTTGTCCTCACTTTCATGAAATTGGTAATAAATATCAAACCACATATGATATTACTCATGAAAAAAACAATATCTTCTGATCATCGGCTCAAATAAATGAGATATCACCAACCTACATCAATAAATCCCATTAAATTAGGATTTTTTATCTCTCTAAAAAAATTTCACCAAAAAACCATGATAATTGTTATTAAAACACATTAAATACTTAGAGTTTGTAAAAAATCACTTTTCCTACTCATTTCCATATTTCCACAAGGAAAGATGATCGTAAAACAACTCTAAATGTACATCCAAGAAATGATCTAACCATATTCCTTTATCACTATTGCCACCCAACCCTTAATGAACAGAATCTTGATATAAATTTATATATTATAATGTATAATGAAGGTATCAATCATTATTTTTTGTTATTTGGGGCCTTCCTCATTACATTGTTAAATGGTTTAATATTTGATCTAGAATAACCACTAACCAGAGTAATGTTTATTTGATGATCCAATTCAAAGACTCAGTATAAATATTTTTAATAACCTCATAGGAATTTCCATCATGTAATCTCCAAATTAAATGAAAACCCAAATCATTAGAAAATTTATATTTGAATGAGAAGATTTATATAAATATACGTCCTATATAATCATATTATAGTGTAGTAAAATTTTAACAAATGTAAATATATTCACTTGATATCCTTTGTAAGACTTAAACTAACTATCCCAATAAATAATAACATGTTACAAACTCCAAAACCCATATTATATATCGGATACAAATCTGTCATTTCCATTCTCGTTGGTATGAGAATTCAAAATTATATCCTCCACATTGATATGGTATAGTAACTATTGATGACATACCCTTACAACATGAGAGGAATTATATTTAATATACCTATCAAATGATATAAAACAACAATATTATCCACTAAATGTGTGAAATATTCACAAAAATATATAACTTATGCATTTAGATTACAAGATCACTACATATAATAAAAACTAATAAAAATTAATTTTGAAATATAACTATCTCACATGAAACAGATTGAATCCTTAAAAATGATTATATAAGAGTGTTAATTATCATGATCATCAACTCACCTCTGGAAATCAAAATCCACTATCCATATTTATGGTATATAACCATCCGCCCATAGTACCAGCTTCATGGACCTATGGAAAAAATTCCATGTGTACATGTCTGGGTGAGTATAAAAATATCCAACTTGGCCATCCCAAGTAGTGATATAATCTCATAATAATATAGTTTCTACATTAACTTATAGAAATTAAATTATATGAAAAACAATATCAAACCCTGTTATAAAATTAAGAAACTATAATACATCAAAATCAATCAGCACACTTCCCACATTCACAACTATCTCTAATAAACATGTCTACACAATTGGGAAATGTCAATCATATTTAAAACCCTATAATATAATTCAATTATGATAATTCACCCATAATTCAATGATCATCCGATTCTAGAGAAAATTAATCTCACAAACTATAATTAATGTAAAATATGAAATATAAATATCCATGTATCTATGATTTATGGGTGAAAAAATACATCTTAAAATCTAGTAAGTATACACATATAGATTACAATGTATATTCAATTATCCATAGAAAAGGACATGTGCTGGAAGAAATACACATATCAAGGGATGTATCCATATATATAGATCTTCTATATCCCCATGATATGGGTAAGTTTAGGGAGTGTATCTTGTTTATAATCATTCCCCCTAATCATTATAGTTGAAGATAAGGGGTGTTGTTTCTCAATTTAATTACCATATATCTAATTATTTTTTCAATATGATAATGGTAGTTCCATCGATAATTTTTTTGTGTAATTCATACACGAGTAATAACCTATATACATCTAATCATCTAAATATATATTTTCAAAATTACTCTTATCCAACTATCTATTATTATTTTATCAATATCAATTACAATTATATGGTATTTAGTGGTTGATTCAAACATTTTTCAATTTTCACTATACCAAAATCTATGAATAATTGGAAGTATAAACATTTTTAACTCACTAAAACCCTAAATTTTTTGTGAGTGTGTAAAGATACATCATAATATCTTATATCTATCACCTTCTATTCCTATTAGGACTCAATACACCCAGTGTGAGTTTTCACATAACAAATACTGTAGTCACAATCAAGGATATTTCTTTTAGTCTCACAATTCATCTCATATAACAATGCATATATACCAATATCTTCATATTTTTTCCATATTATATCTAATTTATAAATAATAGAAAATTTAATTATAGATAAATATGGTTATTAAACCATATCATTATCTAGATACCTCATATCCATTCCCCAATCGCTTGTATTCAATCAGAACACATTCATTATGTATTTCTAATTACTTCATGATCATGCCACACTATTAAATTGAATTCTATTCCTAATAGAGATAATGTCTTCTAATTATAATTATGAATTTGTATTTTAATACTTCATTATCATCCTTTATAATATATAAAAAACATTAAATATTAATACTTCAATCATTTCTATTATATATAATTAAATAATTGATTGTATTTATTTTAATCAATCAACTCGGTATGGTTCAATTATAACAGAATTATCTAATAAACACCAATTCTCTAAAAGGACACATTAATTTATGTTGTTATCATATACCATAATACTTTATATGTAATTGAGATAATTCTATTTCATCATTATTAATGCACATTGTATTTACTTACTCTTTGATTTTAACCCTATCATCAGTTACTCAACTACTTTATCCCTAACCACTTTTGTCAAATTTGGGAGACATTTAAAATTAATTACTTCTTAATGAATTATTAATCTAAATAATTTATATTATCATATTTTTAGATATTTAAATATAATTTTTGGTGAATCTATTGTTTTAATGTATGCCTTGATAATATCCATAGAGCATCCCACATGGACCATTCAACACCATATATGCTCTAAAAATTCATCAGAAATATTATTTTGCAATCATTGCATAAGAAATAAAATCTTTTCCTGCAATGTTATTTTTAATTATAAAAAATAATATTTACATGGTCACTCAAATAATGACCTCCCTATACTTTTATCCATATCTCATTTTGTTTATTTCCCTTTTTATATCTCATACATCATCCAATAGATAAAATCCATTCAAAGCCATTTTTTCAAAGAAATAAAATTATTTTGATAATATAAAGAATAATATTGATAATCAATTAATAAAATAGAGGATTAATTTCCCTTTCAATTATATCTGAATAGAAAAACATCATCTAATTAGGTTTGGAATGTTTTAATGTGTAATCTATTGTTTGATAAAAAATCCTACATCACATGTGCCCCAGATCAACCCATTGTTGTTTCTATGTATCTCTTGGTTCCACAAGGGAAGCCTCATATTCCTATGATAAACATAACGATAATCATTCCCTTTTCCATTTGATCTAATGATCAAATATTATATGTTTATCTAATATAAACTATAATTCCAAGCCCCCTCCATCACTGGTTGTTTTTCTATTATCAGATCAAATGAATTTTATTTACCATATCCAAAATTTTTATTTTATTATTTCCATGACCATGCGATTAACACCAAATTAGGTTACTAGATTATCTTCTAGATACTGAGTCAAAAATATGACCTAATTATAAAGCAGACATATAAAAATAATTTGATATAATACATTACATTGTACAAAACCTTTCACTACTAGGTTCCTACAATAAATCCAATGGAAAACATAACATTTCGAATACTATTTTATATATGGTTAGATGAACCAATTTTTTTCAGGATATCATTTCAATAAATTTCATTATATAGTCTCCCACTTTCTATCTCTACCCATAGTGGAATGACCTGGTTTGATTGTCACTATTTTTTCCCATGATTCAGGAGGTATTATATTTCTACCACCAGAATCTAGATCAATGTATAGTTTATAAATATCCAATAATTTTTTGGCCAAATCCATTATCAATTTTTTATTTCATAGAAACCTTACTCAAGCATTCATACTTAATTAAAACATTACTAAAACATTATTTTTATTAAAATTATTTTAGGATATTTTTTATATAAAATTTTAACATTGATATATATTTGGACATATAATAAATATATATGTTTTTATGTTGAATTTTTGAATTCCAAGAAAAATTTATTATTTCGTTAATTTAAATCAATTAGTTTTATTGTAACATATTCTCTCTAAAATACTTTGACTTCAAATTTTATGGTCATGTAATGAAATATTTTATGTAAATTTTTTATTTTGGTATTTTAATATATAACCAAAAAATTGAGGGAATAATATGATAATTCATACAGATATATGATGGATTTAATACATTGGACCTTTCTCATAATTTTGGCCATAATTTTTTCATATGAAAATATATTGGGAAAGTATTTATGAAGATGAAAAAAACTCATTTATTCATTTCATTCAACTGAAGGGATAACTAGTTTACATTGGATCATGGTAATGTTTTGATCATAATATAGTACAATTTAGAGATGGAATGATGCACTTATTATTGTTGGAATTTAAACACATAAACGTCACACAATATATCTAGGGGATGTTTTAATGATTTGGGAGGTTTTATAAAAATTGTGGGTATAATTATTAAATAATTGGGCTCTAATAATCAAAATTAATTTTTCGGAAGAAGTATGCATTTGTAAAAATATCCCATCTAAGAACGGACTCCTCACCTACTTATACATTTTTTATTTATGTATTTATTTCTAATAAATGTGAATTTAAAAAAAAATCATGGTTGTTTTTTTAAATATTTTTATATTTCATCTTAGGGTGGAATTAAATATTAGAGATGATATTAGCTCATACCCATTCAAACTTCTTCTTATTCATATTTCCCTAACATTGAAAAAATTTCACATAGGAGCATAACACATTTTTGATTGATATAATTATAAAATCCGTCATTCTATAATTCATTTTAATAATTTCCTTAATACATATAGTCTAAAGTTTTATTTTATTACATTGGAACTAGAGAAAACCGTTTACATCCCAAAGGACAGAACAATTTGGTATTATTAGAAAACTAGATACATATATGATATCTAGATTACATTGGAAATATAATAACATAGCATAAAAATATTTTTCAATCTATAATATTATTTCTTATATTCTTATTCATATACTGGGTAAATGAATATAATTATTTGTGATATATACGGTTAGTATGTTTTACATGAAATAGAAGATAACATGAGTAAATAAAAAATAATTGTGGATAATTGAAACTTATTTCATTAAATTAACAGCATTAGTTCAATAAGAATATTTTGATACTATGAATATATAAAAAATAAGGATAATGAAATATGAATTCATAATAATAGAAATTACTAATTATGTAAATTCATGATCAAGAAATATCAACTATGAAAACATTTATCTTACTATCAAGAACTAAAAACCAAGTCATTATGTTTTTTCAAGGCCTCCCAATGAGGACATTATCCTTTTATTAAAACCTCTAAACATATATATTTTCATTTTATGGGCATAAATTCTCAAAATAATTAGATATAGCAGCATTATCTACCAACATCATCCAATACATTGTACTAATTTGTATTATCTCATTAGACTCATCAATGTATCGAGGAGAAATATTTAACCATTCTGACACATCATGTTCACATCCAATGTGTTCCTCATAATTTGAACAAAAAAACATTTCATTCTCAAAATTCATTATATGTAAATAGTTATATATATTTTATCATGAATACAGAACATAAAAATTGAATTATCAAAAACCATCTAGAAAAAGAATAATGTTGGTATCATTGGATTAAGTCCCCTATAAATCATAACTAACATTAGAGGATGTTATCATTCATTTAAATTACCTTTAAAATATTGCTTGAATATATCATGGGGAAAATATTCTTTTCATTTTGAAATACAATATTTAGTGTAATTCATAAATATTATAGAAAATATTTTCTTTAAATATAATATTAGAAACATATAATTTTATATTTAAACCGTTGATCGATCTTTACTCTGGGAAATTTTGATCGTGTTGTCAACATTAAAAAAATATTCCATTCAATTTCTTGGTTGAATGGAAAAATTATATCATTCGGAGAAATAAAAGAAAATTCATATGGATTTTATTAATTAAAAAGTAAACATGGGTAAAAATTAATTTATCACTTTATAGGAGAATCTTAAAATATCATTTATATCATTTTGAATGAAATATGTATATGGAAGGAAAAAATTTCCAACCCACAAATAAAATGTAGTCAGATTCCTTAAAATATTTCTTCCAGTATCATAATTATATATAAAATGGAAGGTGAAAAGAAAAAAATTATTTTTCATAAATAACATGTGTATATGAAAATTAATGGGTTTTATTATAGAAGGATAATATAAATTCACTAATATAAAGTCACTCATAATCAATCCTAAATAAAATAGTATTGAAATATAAATTCTTTAGCAATTTGGTGACTATTGAATCAAAACGTCATGAATGATATGAAAATATATTTATATATATACCATAGTAATTTTTATTAGGATAATTATAAAATTCCTTCATTATAAATATATAAACAATATAAAAGAATCATGTAGTGCATATATCATGTATTTCATAGAAGTAAATGTGAGATGAAAACCACTAACCTCAAGTATCATTTTTCTTAGTCTTCATTCAAATATCATGTATTACATGTTTAGACATATTATTCATGACTTTTTGAATTATAATTATATATATTACCATATATAATTTAATTATTACATTTTAACACCCATTTTTTAACATTTATTTATTTAAACCACTATTCTAGGTGACATCAACTTCATTTTTACTCTTTTTTCGGTTTAGTAGTCTCGATTATTATTTTTTGATAATGGTTCTTTCATATCTAAAATGTATATCATGATATAAATATCAAATAAATTAATTTAATATATATATATATATATATGAGTGTGTGTGTGTGTATTCGTCTACAAAAGGAAGAGACAAAAATCAATTATAATGTTCCAGGAGATGGTATATTGCACTTATGAAGGAACTCTATTTTTACTATTCGATAGATAGAATGAGTGAAATTTAAAAAATAAATAACCTTAAAAATCATTTATATATCATATATATCATATATATTCATTAATTTTATAATTTCTGTCAATTAATATAAACATTAAAATCACTTAAAAATGTAAACAAGTGGAAAAAATTCAAGAAATAGATGGAAATGGTGAAACTCCACCAATACAATCGGTCAATGGATAGTGCTGGAATGAATTTTAAGTCTAATCACATTAGTTTCAACCATAATTAAGCTATTTTTTCAATTTCCATGGAAATGAAAATTTGTTAAGGTTATTATTCATATTGACGCAAAATAAAAGGAGAATATTTACAGAATGATTACCTCTCGATTCTAAAAATAGAATCCATTTCTCAATATTTCATTTCTAAAATATAAATAAATTAATTATAATTTCAACTAAAATGAACTAAAAAACATTTTTTTTTAAATTAAAATTCATTTTCACCAGAAATTTAATTCACTAAAAAGTTAGTGATTGTTTCCAAAATATTAATCAATACATTTTTTAAGTAGGAATACTATAATTGTATTTTATAATGCGGTTAATTATATTTAGAAACACAATTTAAACATCTAGTTCACTTTAACATAACTATATTTTCACAATTCATTTTAATTCTATCAATAAATAATGTTGCATGTTAAAAACATATCTTTACCACCCACGGTTTGATGTATATGTTATTTTTTTATGATTTTTTATTTGTTTAAAGTGAATGGAATGAGTTGGTAAGAGGTTGGGAGAGTTTGGAATGGTTTTGGATGTCTTTGGTGGCTTTTAAAGGGGTGCACGGTTTGATCACGGTTAGTGAAAACCGTGTGGGTTCCCCAAGAAACCATGTGGACCCCTGTTCTCGAGACAGTAGGCCTCGCACGGCCTGCGCACAGTTTTCCAAACCAGGTGATGAAACCATGCAGACCCTGGCTCTCAATGTAGTGGCGTGCGCACGGTTAGCGCACGGTTTTCCAAACCGTGCGGGCTTACCGTGCAGCCACATAAAGTTAGGGTTATAAGTTCCGGGCTCCTTTGGGATTTCCTCATTTCACTCCAATCATCCTCCCACTCGATCCTCACATGGTATATTAGGCTCTCAGGGGCTAGGGGTGCTCTCTCACACATTTTGTAAGTGATTCAAAGGGGTTTTAGGGTGGATTCAAGGTGGTTTCTCCTGGGAAAGTCTCTCCTCTTGGTTTCCCTTGTGTTTTCCTCTAGATCTACATCCCTCTATTTCATGGTTTTCTAGATCAACACTTTTTTAATGTAGATATAGGGTTGTGGTTTCCTTGGACATTAATATTAAGGCTTGTGGATGTTAGGGAAAGAGATCTAGAAGGGTTTCGGTGGTGCGTTCGCCGGATTTAGTTTCGGTTGTTCGTGGGTTGATTTCATGGGAACCCTAATGGTATGTGGCTTCTCTATCAAATCCACTTGGTTAGAACTAGTGGTTGCAGGTTACAATTAATTTGTTGATTAAAATTAATTGTGTGTTGATGTGCGAATTTGGTTGGAAATCTTTTTGGGGGTTTCTGGGAAAAGGGTTTTTGGGATGAAATGTTCTTGCTGTGGATTTTGAAATGGAAATTTTAAAATGGAATGCTATTATTTATTTGTTAAATGATTGATAGAAATGGTATTCTATAAATATATTTTTTTACTGGAATGGGTTTGGCATGGAAAAATGGATTTCAATAAATGGGTGATTTATTGAAGTGAATTGACATGTAATGGAATGGGTTGATTATATGATGTTGTTGTGACTTTAATGGGTTAAATTCTTGGTTCTAATTGGTTTTGATGTTGTGTGAAAGTGGTGAGGAGCACAACTTTAAAAAGTGTATGGATAGTGGACGGAATGACCACCATCTAAGGATAAGTGGACGGGATGAGCCACTTACTGTAAATGGATGAAACTGGTGGGACGGAAGATGCATCATTATGATTTCTTTGCAAGTTTGAAATTGTTGTGTTATTATTTAATTATGTAATGGTTTGTGGCTTGTTGTTTGGTTTATTTTGGTTGTTTGTGTTGGGTGTGATGGCTTGGTAAGAGCATGGTTGGCTTATGGTAACGGTTGTACTTATGATTATTTTATATAAAATGTTTTATATAAATGTGCTAACAGTTTTATCAAAGTGGAATGTGTAGGGAAGTCATTTAGGGAAACACTAATGAGTTTTAGTACTCGCCCCATACTTGTGCACTTTGGTGTCTTTGCAGATGTTGTGTACTATCACGTGGGCAATGGCAAGGAATAAAACTCCTTTAGTGGTATATTCTGATGTATTGGTGGAGCTTGGAGCATGGAACTTGGTGTGGAGCTATGGTGGTGTCATGGCTCGTGGTGTTTTCTTGTTTGGTCTTCCGCATATTACTCTGATTTTTTTTTGGGTTGGGTTGACATGTGAGATCGTAATGGATTATCTAGTTGTCTTTGGTAATGTATAAGGGTGGTTGTTTTGTTGACATGCATCATATAGTTGTGGATTGTTTGGTTGGTTTTGTCTTAAGGGAAAATCGTTCCCCAATTTGTTCTCAGAGCCCTCAGAATTTATTCCCATCCTTTGGCGCCTTGGGAACGTCGCTTAAGGCCATGTAACCATGACCACCTCCTCAAAACAACGAGGTAGGGGTGGGGTGTTACAAGTGGTATCAGTTTGTTCGGTCCTTTGGAGTTGATTCTCAGATTTGGTGTTTACATTTGTTGTGGTACATTCCATGAGTCGGGATAGTAGAAAGGAGTAGGAATGTCGGAACATGGAATGTATATCATAAAAGGACACAACTAACGCTATGATGCTGAAATTAAAGTTACCAGGTAGTTGGGTACATAAGTATTTGGGAGAAACATATAGGCATTGAATATCTCATTGTCGTGGGTGTAGACAATGAGATAAGCATGATATGCATGGTAGAAATGACTTACCTATAGGATGCATATTTCATTTAGGTATAATGATTTATGATGTGATAAGAATATGTTAAATTATAATGTGAATAAGTTGGTATTTTGAAAATGGTTTTGTTTTCAAAATTGTGAAACATGGAACATGAAGAAAAAATGTGAACTGGTGGAAAGCCTGGTTATGATAGTGTTGTGTAATGTGATTTTAAATGGGATTTTGTGATGTCTATGGATGTGAGACTCATGGTTGTTTGTTTTCTATTTATAGAAATGGCACCAGGTATTCATCGTAGAGACCAACCGGAAGAGGCTGTTGAGAATGTGGTTGCACCTGAGCCTTAGGTGAACCAGAAGGTAGTGTAATGTATAGTGAAATATTTCCAATCTATGGGAGGTGGAAATAAAACAGATGAACCATGGCATATAGATCATGCAGTTCATTTTCAAAGGCAGAATCCAGCTATCTTTAGCGGTGATTCAGATCCCGAAAGGGCAGAAGCATGGTTGGATAGAATGAACAAGATCTTTGAGTTCTCGGGAACGCCGATAGAGATGAAAGTGAGGTTGGACACATATATGTTGGAAGATCTTGCCCTTCAGTGTTGGGAGTTGGTATTCGAAGTGAGGACGGACCAAGGTATGATGTGGGACGGTTTTGAGAAATTGTTTAACAAAAAATTCTACCCACATACATTTAGAATTCAGCGTACGACTGATTTCTTTTGTTTGAAGAAAGAGCTTACGTCTGTGACAGAGTAGGCAGCTAGGTTCATGAAATTAGTGCGGTTTGTAACTGAGGTGGTGGGTAGCACATCGTTGAAGGAAAGGATCTTTGAAGTGGGATTAAGTCAAGAAATATGTTCGAAGATAGTAGTGATGTGTATAGATGATTACACAGAGAAGGTGAATAGAGCCTCGGTGGCTGAGCGGTATCTGTTGGGAACTCCGGGCGGGGGAAGCATGGTGGTACCCATGGGGAATAGTGGGAACTCTAACGCTGATTTCAAGTGAAGGAGGGAAACTTATTCTCAAGGTGGGAATATGACATATAATCCAACGGCGGAATCAGAAAATCTTCCTCAGAAGCCCCAAAGTTAGCTGACATCATTTCAGTGTGGTTAGACGAGCCACATCAAGTGGGATTGTATGACACAACCTCAAGCATGTCATAGTTGTATGCAGATGGGGCATCTTCAGCATTATTTTCGGAATGCTCCAAGGTTGGGTGCTCGTGACAGTCCTCAGGAATCGCAGAGGTCGTATGATTCGACGGGATGAGGGCAGCAGCATACCCCTCGTCAGCAGAGTAATGTGGGTCATGGTGATTCTCAGAATACAATGAAGCCTCAGAAAAGCAATAAAGAGAAGAGTGTGGAAACCAAACATCTGTTTGAAGATGATCATGTTATGGTGGATGATCAGTCGGGACCATCCATGGTGCGAGGTATCATTATTTTAAATTCTACCTTGATGGAAGTGTTTTTTGATACGGGTTCATCACACTCTTTTATTGTTGCACGTGTGGTTGATTTGTTAGGCTTAAGGGTAGAAATGATGCCCTCAGTTTTTAAACATGAAACTCTTCCAGGTCGAAGAGAGTTTCAAGCTTTCTTATGTAGAGAATTTTCTATCGTTGTGGGGGAGGTTTAGATAGTGTAGAACTTCTCAATGCTTGAGATGGATTGTTATGATGTAATCCTGGGAATGGATTGGCTGGTGTCTTTAAAGTCCCACATCGACTGTGATGCTTAGATAGTGGCTTTTACGGCACACGATGTTTTTCAAAATCTCTTTAGAGGAGAGAAGCATGAAAGGCAGGGTGCAATGGGTTTGTTGGAACCAGTAGTGGATACACAATTGTATCAGTTGGCAGGGTTGTCATTGGAATCGGTAGAGGGTGTTGAGCAGAGTGTTCCTCTAGCTGTGGTGGATTAGTTCATGGATGTTTTTTCTGATGAATTCTCTGGGTTACCTCTCGTAAGAGAAGTGGAGTTTATGATTGATCCCCTTCCTAGGACCAGTCCTATCCCACTTATGTCTTATCGGTTGGTACCAGCTGAATTGCAGGAATTGAAAACCCATTTAGAAGAGTTAGAAAACAAAGGGTTTACCCTGCTTAGCACGTCTCCGTGGGCAGTGCCAGTGTTGTTTGTGAAAATGTCAGATGGAACCTTGAGACTATGTGTTGATAATTATAGAATTATCCAAGTTATGAAAAAGAATAGATATCTTCTTCCACGAATTGATGATTTGTTCGACTAGTTGAGGGGATCCTAGTGGTTCTCCAAGATCGACCTGAGGTCGATATATCATCAATTGTGGGTGAGGAAGGTGGATATTTCTTAAAAATCCTTCAAGAGTAGATATGGACATTATGAATATGTGGTTCTTCCCTTGGGTATAACGAATGAGCTAGTGGGGTTTATGGCATTGATGAATAAGATATTTTAGAGATATCTGGATTCATTTGTGGTGGTGTTTGTCGATGATATTCTGTTGCATTCAAATGCTAGGGTGGAGCATGAGCAGCACTTGGCGATAGTGATGGGGATCTTGCGGGATCATCGGTTGTATGCCAAATTGTCAAAGTGTTACATTTGGATACAAGAAGTTCATTTTATTCACCATGTGATTTCTGAAATGGGTGTCTCAGTGGATCCAGAAAAGACAGAGGTTGTTATCTCATGTAAAACTCCAAAAAATGTGTTTGAGATACGAAGTTTTCTTGGTCTAGATAGGTATTATTGGCATTTTTTTAGCAATTTTTCACATTTGGATTCACCAATGACACCTATCATAAGAAATAATGTTCCATTCCAGTGGAATGAACAGTGTCAGCAATGTTTCAAAGAGCTAAAGGATCTTCTAACATCAGCACCAATCTTGGATTTACCAGAATCAGGAAAAGGGTACGTGGTGTAATGCTATGCATCAAGATCAGGGTTGGGGTGCATTCTCTTGCAAGGGAATCATGTGGTTGCATATGGCTCACGACTGTTGAGAGTGCATGAGTAGAACTACCCAACTCATGATTCGGAGTTGGGAGCAGTGGTCCATGCTTTGAAAGTCTTGTGTCATTATCTCTTTGGTGATAAATTCACGGTATATATAGATCATAAGATCTTGAAACACATTTTCTCACAAAGGTATTTGAACTTGAGGAAAAGGAGATGGATGGAATATCTCTAGATGTTTTATTTTGACTTCATGTACACACCGGGTAGGGGAAATTTAGCGGTGGACGCATTAAGTAGAAAATCATATGCTCCGGTGGTGAAACAGGCATCAGAATAGTGGAAGTTGATGTCAGTTATAGCTTATATGAGGTTGAAATTTGATGACCATGGAGATAGAGAGGTCCTCTTTTCAGTTTTATTGATTCCTGACTTGGTTGGCCTGGTTAGAGAGGAACATATATCTGATTCTGAGTGTGTGATCGTGGGGTCAAGACTCAATGGTGGGGAGACCACTGAGGGTTGGAAAATGAATGAAGATTCAGTTTTGTGTTTTCAGAATCAGATGGTTGTAACAGTTTCTTGTCAAGAGGATCTTCTTAGGGTGTATCATCATTCAAGGTGGGATGTTCATCCTGGAATTTAGAAAATTTATAAAGCGCTGAAGGCACAGTTCTGGTGTGCTGGTATGAAAAGAAGTGTGGCTAAGTTTGTTTCGAGAAGCTTGACTTGTCAGCAGGTCAAGGCAGAGCATTAGAGGCCAGTGGGAATGTTGTAGTCTTTACCAATCCCTGTCTGGAAGTGGGAGCAGATAGAAAAGGATTTTGTTACAGGTCACCCAAGAAAGGTTAGAAAACACAATGCAATTTGGGAGATAGTGCATCGGCTAACGAAGTCCTCCCATTTCACCCCGATTCGTGAATCTCATACGGTGGAGGATCTATCCAAATTTTATATCTGTGTGGTGGTAAAGAGGCATGGTGTTCCCGTTTCTATTGTATCAGATAAAGATCCGAGGTTAAAAACTCATTTCTGGAAATCCTTGCAGCAAGACCCTGGGACACAATTGACGATGAGTACAACATATCACCCTCATAGAGATGGTCAATACGAGAGGGAGATACAAACTCTGGAGGATATGTTTCGGGATTTTGTCATGGATTTTGGTGGCTCATGGATTGAGTACTTGTCGTTGGTTGAGTTCTCGTACAATAAAAGTTATCAGGCATCTATAGAGATGGTTCCATTTGAAGCATTGTATGTGTGTCTGTGTCATTATCCAATATGTTGGGTGGAAACGGGTGAGTCTTCGATGGCTGGACCAAGCCATGTCCAGGAGGCTACAGAGAAGATCAAATTGATCACGAAGAGAATGGAGATAGCTCAGAGTCATCAGAAATCGTATGCGGATCATCGTCGACAGCCATTGTCGTTCCAGGTGAGTGATCATGTGGTCTTGAGGATCTCTCCTAGGTTGGGACACAGTTGGTTTTGGAAGAAGGGAAAGCTATCTCTGAGGTATATTGGACCATTTGAGGTTCTTAAGTGGGTTGGTGAGGTGGATTATCGTTTGGCTTTGCCACCGTGGTTTAGTGAGGTGCCCAATCTGTTTCGTGTCATAATGTTGAAAATGTATCAGCCGGATCGTGACCAAGTGAATCGATGGGATCATGCTCAGCTAGAACCAGATGCTTCATTGGTGCATGTGCCAGTGAAGGTTCTGGATAGGCAAGATAACGAATTTCATGGTAAAATAATTAGTTTAGTTCATGTTTTATTTCCATATGGTTAGATTCAAGAGGAGACATGGGAGCGGGAGAAAGAGATGATCGAGCAGTGGCCCGAGCTCTTTCGACAAAGGGTAGTTTCAATAATTTCCAATCATGGAACATCCAATGGTGGGGAGATTTTTGCACCCCTAGTCTAAGATATGTGGCCTTTGTTTATTATTTTTATGTGTTTAATGTGAATGGAATGAGTTTGGAAGAGGTTCAGAGGGTTTGGAATGGTTTTGGACGTGATTGGAGGCTTTTAAAGGGGTGCACGATTTGGGCACGGTTAGTGGAAACCGTGCGAGTTCTACATGAAATAGTACGGAATCATGTTCTCGAGATAGTAGGCCTCGCATGAAATGTGCACGGTTTCCCAAAAATTTGGAAGAAACCGTGCAGACCCTAGCTCTCATGGCAGTGGCATGCGCATGGTTAGCGCACGGTTTTCCAAACCGTGCTGGCTAACAGTGCGGCCAATTAAACTTAGGGTTATAAGTTCCGGCCTCACTCGGGATTAGCTCATTTCACTCCAATATTCCTCCCACAAGAGCCTCACTTGTGATTTTGGGTTTTCAGGGGTTAGGGGTGCTCTCCCATATGGTTTGGAAGCGATTCGAAGGGGTTTCAAAGTGGATTCAATGGGGGTTTCTCCAGGGTAAGCCTCTCCTCTTGGTTTCCATGGTGTTTTCCTCTAGATCTGCATCCCTCTCTTTCGTGGTTTCTTAGATCTACACTTATTGAGTGTATATCTAGGGTTTCGGTTGCCTTGGATGTTGATGGATGTTAGGTAAAGGGATCTAGAGAGGTTTTGTTGGTGTGTTCACCGGATTTGAGGCACAGTTGTTCGTGGGTCAATTTCATGGGACCCTAATGGTAGGTTTCTTCCCTCTCGACTCCACATGTTTAGAACTAGTGGTTTCATATTACAATTAACTTTTTGATTAAAATTAATTGTGTGTTGATGTGAGAATTTTTTTGGAAATCCATTTGGAGATTTTTGGGAAAATGAGAATTTTTGGTGAAATGTTCTTGTCGTAGATTTTAAAATGGAAATTTTAAAATGGAATGCTATGATTGATTTGAGAAATGATTGATGGAAATTGTATTAATTAAAAAAATTGTTTTATTGAAATGGTTTTGGCATTGAAAAATGGTTTTCAATAAATGGGTGATTTATTGAAGTGAATTGACATGTAATGGATTGGGTTGATTACATGATATTGTTGTGACATTAAAGGGCTACATGCTTGTTTGTGATTGGTTGGGATGCTGTGTGGATGTGGTGAGATGTACCACTTTAAAAAGGGGATGGATAGTGGACAAAAGGGCCACCATCTAAGCAGAAGTGGATGGGAAGAGCCACTAGCTGTAAATGGATGAAACAGGCGGGACGAAAGCTCCACCGTTATGATTTCTTTTTCAGTTGGAAATTGTGGTGTTAGTACGTAATGATGGAATGGTTTATGGATTGTTTTTTGGAATTCCTTTGGATTCTTGGGATGGGTGTGATGGCTTGGTAAGATCTTGGTTGGCTTAAGTTAAAGGATGTACTTGTGATTATCTTATATAAACTGTTTTATATAAATTGGATAACGGTTTTATCTTAGTGGCATGTGTAGGGAAGTCATTTGGGAAAATCCTACTAAGTTTTAGTACTCACCCCCTACTATGGCACTGTGGTGTCTATGTAGATGTTGTGTATCGTGACTTGGGAAAATTAAGGAATCAACCTCATTTATTGGTGCGTTGTGATGTCTTGGTGGAGGTTGGAGCTTGGAGCTTAGTGTGGAGTTATGGTGGTGTCATGGATGGTGGTGTTTTCTTGTTTGGTCTTCCGCATGGTTCTCTGATGTGGGTTTTTTTGGGTAGTGTTGACATGTGCGATAGTTATGGATTATCTGGTTGTCTTTGGTAATGTATGAGGTTGTTTTTTTTGTTGGCATGCATCATATAGTTGTGAATTGTTTTGTTGGTTTGGTCTTATGAGAAAATCACTCCCCAATTTGTTCTCAGAGCTGTGGACATTTATTGCCAGCCTTTGGCACCTTGGGAATGTCTCCTGATGCCAAGTAACCCTCACCACCTCCTCAAGCTAATGAGGTAGGTGTGGGGTGTTACAATATCAATATTATTATGCAATAAAACTAATTTTTTTTGTTACATTCTCTTCCACATAAATATTATCTTCCCAAAATTTTTTATCTCGGTCATAATAGGATAAATATAAAAAAAACTATTACTCAAATTCGACAACACATAGATGGTTAATAAAACATCTTCATAAATAGGGGAGGTGGGATGGATAATGGTTATGTAAAATGACTCATATCGGATTACCTGATAAGAAGAAAATAGTTGGGATATTAAAATATAGACATGTATGAGTAAAATACCATCATAAAACATGATAAAGATAAAGTTAACAACTATAATACCATAACTAGGTAATGGGTCAAAATAAAATCATTTCATTTTGAAATAAAATTAAAAGCTGGCACATTTATTTCATGACCATTTTATTATATTACTTTATACCTCATCTACTAATTAATAGAACCCCAATACTAATTAACCCAATAATCATTATTATCTTAAATTCAAAAATAAGTATAAAAACCATGTTTCATCTAGGAAGAAGTTTTTGATCTTAACAGAAATATCATGATAAATATATTTCCATTAAATTTCATGACTAATAATTATTTCCTAATAGTGTTAAGAAATAATACAATATCTATGATAATTTTGTGTATATATAGATTCAAATAAAAAAATGAGTTTACATTTCCATTATTATAACATAAGGTATTTCTACATTAGTTGTTGTAATTTTATAGGCTTGTAATTCACCCCTCGATTTCTTCTATGGTATGTCACCTTGATTCTTGCAATTTTTTGGAATAGTTCCCTATATATTTATAATATGTAAATTTAATAGAATAAAATTTACTATTTTCCTTGAATTCATGATCCTTGTGACCACTTTTTCTACACATGAAAAAATCGCATGTTCCAATTAAGAAATTAATTTGGAGTTTCTTTCTAAAATTAGCACATGTGGGAAGTTATATCCTTTATTTTATTTATTAAAATAATTTATTTTTTATTAGAAACTATGAATAAACTTATTCAATTATTTTTTATTCAAAATATAAAAATTGATGATTTCTTTCACCATTATGATGACTATTGAAAACATTATCTCATATGATTAATTTTTTAGAGAGATATGATTCCTTCAGAAGCGTAGTATGATCCCATTCATGTAAAAATCAATATTACATTCTAGATTTCCTATAGAGTCCACATTAAGTGTAACACTTGAGACTTTTATGAGAAATATTTTGTTTTTAAATCATCAAAGGAATCTTTCAATACACACAACACTAGATTGGATTTATTTACATGCAACCACGACCTTCCTCGATAGCTTGCGTCGTACGCAATACCGAGTTTCACTAAACAACGACATGGTATTAAAATATTATTAAAACTAGCTGTTATGAATAGTAATAACCACTTTTTGAAATTTTATAAATTTTATATTTCAAAATGGACTTCATTTTTGGATTCGGAATATCGAAATTATCGTACGGTGAAATTTTCGTATTTTTATGAAAACTTTCAATTTTTGATGAATAGTGAAACCACTAAGTGGTAGTTAAAAAAACTGAATTTTTCATAAAACATAATTTTACCACTTCTGTGAGTGGAATTTCGAAAATCCGAGAGACACGGTTAGTATCAAGGATTAAAATGTGGTTCAATGAGATGAAAATAATTTTTGGTGAATAGTAACTTGTTACTTTTTTTACCACGGTTAAAAGTAAATAGGGTAATTAAGGGTAAAAGTGTTATTATTATTACCCTAACACATGTAATAATTCCATTTGAAAAGTGTAATTCGGCCAAAAACAACCTTAGGAATAAAATATTACCATTTAGGCCCACTTGGATTAGATTAGGACATTTATTATTAATTTATTTAAAGAAGGGTTAAAATAGATAAAATCAATGTTTAATAAGTAAATCGTTTTTAATATGGGGTTTTACATAAGATAAATTCGACTATAAATATTAATTAGAAAGATAAAAACATTTCTTACATAATGGTATTTTATTTATAATTTTTAGAAATTAAATAATTTAATGTATTTATGACACAACGATGATGCAGTAATTATCTTATTAATGAAATATTGACATAATTGATGTTATAAATACACAAATAAATGTAATTTGAGACTTATTATGAATTAAACTAATTCTCTAGGTTAATATGACATGTTAGTATTTATTTAATTAACTTGGTTAGAACTAATCATTCTGTTATGATTTCAAAAAAATTAATTACTAAATAGTGTCAAAATTGACATAAAATAGTTTTCAAAACAAATATTATATTATTAATTGTTATTTTATTCCTAAAAATCTAAGGTTCTGCCAAATGACTTATATAAGGTTATATATATTAATAATAAACAACTTGGGGTTAGTTTGTCTTGATATAGTAAGTTTATTAACCTTATAGTGTAAGAAAACAAGAAGATTATAGTGTAAGAAAACAAGAAGACACATTAAAAGTTAAATTATCTAACTTAAAGTTTAATCTAAATGATAAGGTTAAAATTGATACCTAAACTTGACTAAATTATATTGGATGAGAGGATTTCTACCCATAACAACCTTATATTCGAAATATATCAATTTGGAGCTATTAAAAACCAAATTTGGCTTTATAATAAAATAATATTTTATGTTTTCCAAATGAGCCCCTCTCTTCCCTTATAAAAGGGCACCTCCTCCCCCTCTTCCTCACACCACATTGAGCCTTAAATCTCGGCCAAACCCTGCAAATTTCTTCTCTCCACTTCCCTAGAGACATCCTAGAGGTCCTGGTTTTCTTCAAAGACCAATTTTAGTGCCCTAAAAGGAGGACTCAAAGAAGCGCTTCAAAGAAGAGGTGTTGTCCGTTACTGATTCTTTCATCTTTATTTCTTCTTCCACTTATTCTTCTTTAGTTGTTTAATTATAAAGTAATAACATCACTATCACTCATATACAGATATTTTATTATAAGTATGAAACAACCCTATTTCACCATCTATCCATCCTACGTAAAACGAAATCACCGCGCCTGCGTACGTAAGGAATACTGTCTCCACGCCGTGGTGTAATCTATTTTACACCACCACCTTACTTGGATGGGTATAATGTTCTAAATAATGACTATATATGATTATTGTAAAGTTATATTGATTCTTAAATAGTATATATACACTCCAATACAATTCCACAATCATGGTAATGATATCATCGCTCGTGCGTTCGTACGGAATACCGTCTTCACGATGTGATGTGACTCGTTCTACATGATCTTCATTGAATAATGATTATATAAATGAATTTAATGAATGAATATGATATATATTAAATTAATACCATTCTGGAAATGAGGTATCTATAACCTAAAGATAAGAATAAGAATTTATTTGACAAAACACCCATAAGAACAAAAAGTAATAAACACCCGAATAACAAGTAGTAATGAAATATTACTAATAAGAAGCTAAGAATATGACCATATATGATATAATAAAAATATGTATGAATCTGGAATAAGTCAAAAACATTATTTAAGTAATTATACAGGAGGTTCGGACACTTACGAAGCAAATTGGACCTAAGGTAAGGATAATATCACAATCTCATTTTTATCCGAGATTGTTTATACTTTGGTATTTACTGGGGTGTATTTTATCATCAAAATCCATGCTTCCTCAATATGTAATATTATTTCCATCCACCTAATATTTTTTAAATCCAATTTTACCCTTCGGTGAGTTTTTAGTAAAAGATATGAAATGAATCTTTTGTCGTTTTTCGTACGAGGTACTTTTTGACTTTTCCGACAAAAGTACGAGAAGAATGTTTTTTTAACTTATATGGCATGAATGGATTTTTAAAACATTATTTCCAAGAATCTTCCTTTACATGTTTTCAAGTTTTTTTTAATCAACTTCTTTTAGTTTAAAATTGTATGACATGTTATGAATGGAAAATGTTTTTAGAGTAGAAAGGATATTTTCTTCAAGAATGGAGTTCAAGTGTTTTAGCAAAATTGTTTTCCATCTAAGATAATATAGGGTTCTGTTTCTATCCCTATTATTACATTGATTTGATTATGTTGTGATGGAATTATTTTTATGAATTCCTTTATCTTATACAAATTATTTTATGATGTCATGTTGTTTAAGAATCCCATTTTTATGCAATGATGTATGATTTATGATTTTGTGGCACACATTAGAATGGTATCATTATGAGATGGGTGGGACCTATATCTCCCTCCAATTCATTGGGTAAATATTTTATATCTCATGAGATAGACATGGCTAGAACGGCAGGTTAAACCGGTTCAGTGAAACAGTACTGAAACGAGGAGTGAACTCGGTTCAGAAATGGACTTTGTCCACTAAGATAGTATTGGAAATGAGTCTTGACTAATAAGAAATGATTCTCTATGATTATGTGTGTATTCCACAAAGTTTCATGTTTTATGTTATGATTATTGGGATTTCATTTCCCTACTATGATTTATCTCATGTTATAAAATTATGCTCTCTTTTGTACGTTAAGATTTCCAAAATGTTATGTTCTTATGAATATGATGTGATTGATATATGTTTTGTTTACCCTTACTGAACATTTTAGCTCACCCTTTTCTATGTTTTCTTTCCCCAGGTCAGGAAGAATGTTATTAAGTAAGATATGCCAAAAGGGACTATAGATATGATGAAATAAATGGGAGACATTGTAGATGCTTTATGAACCAATTGTTTATGTTTCCCAGTTTCTAAAGACACTATACGTATACGGTCCTTTCCTAGTTTTGTTATATGTTGTAATAAGCGTGCATCAATTCTGATGTAATAACAATGTATGTAATGTATGGGTCGTTATAGTTGGTATCAATGGAAAGGTATAGTCAACCATTGGAAACTAGGATGTGAAAGCCTTAGTAAGAACCCTAAGGATAAGTCTAAGCATAGAACACAATAATAGTGTTTTAGAAATGTCCATGAATAACTTAGGATAAGACCTTTAGTGTGAAATTTTATTCTTTATTATGTGGTTTTCCTATTATAATTAGTGTTGCTCACACTATTCTTCTGGGTTTTAGTCAATGGATGGAACCCAAAGGAACCTTCTTAATGCGGAATGTGATGGGCAATGCAAGGATTGTCCCCCTAAGAAACCAAACGTTATGGGAGTTGGAATGTAAAATCTTGTATCCATGCTCACACAACATTCTCAAGCTATGAGTCATGCAGGAGTTCCAAATGAGAAAAGGAAGGAGCAACATTCTGTTGAATCCTTCATGAGGCAGCGTCCACCTTCATTCAGCGGGTCTACTCATCCATTAATTGATGAACAATGGATTAGTACTACTGAAAAGATATTTTCAGTTCTTCAATGTTCTAAACATGATAAAGTCATCTTAGCAGTGTATCATTTGGAAGGTTATGCTGATCAATGGTTGAATCTTATCATGAATACGAGGCAAAGAGGTGAAATTGAGTCCATGGAATGGGACGGGTTCAAGAAATTATTTTTCAGTAAGTACTTCCCTCGTATTCTTTGAACAAAGATGGAGAAAGAGTTTCTTGAACTAAAGAAAAAGGATGATGAATCTGTTGGTACCTATGAAGAAAATTTTACAAGACTTGCAAGGAACGCTTCTGGTATTATTATCCAACCTGAGAGTAATATCGATAGATTCTTTAGTGGATTAAAACCAAGTCTTCGAAGGGAATTATCCATAAGGGACTTCAATAGCTACGAGGAAATCGTTTGATGTGCTCTCAATGTCGAGATAGAGATTGGAGTAACCCATCAGTCATATGGGTTTGATATGAAGAGGAAAATGGAATTCAAAGGAAAATCTAAAGAGCACACTGAAAAGAAGATGAGCTTTCCCTTATGCTCAATGTGTGGAAAGAAACATGGAGGGAGTTGTCTTAAAGGGAAAAGTAAATGTTTCAAATGTGGAAAGGAAGGTCATCGGGCATTTGAATGCCGCAATAATGGGAAGAAGATGTCTAATGAATCAAACAAAGGAAGGGACACACAGAATGAACCTACTACACATCAATGTTTCAAGTGCAAGGAGATGGGGCATTATGCTAATCAATGCCCAAATCCAAGGGTCGATGATGATGGTCGACGTCAAAAAACTCTTAAGGCTAAAGACAAAGGAAAGTCACAAGAAATTTCTATCAGCGATGTGGAGTACGATAACGATGTGGTGAAAGGTACACTTACCATCCACTCTAAAGTAGAAAATGTTTTATTTTAATCTGGATCCACCCACTCTTTTATTTCTGAAGATTTTTCTAAGGGTATCACCGTATTACCTCAACAATTAGATGATGAGTTAGCTATGACAACACCTAATGGCACAACAGTCGCATCAAAAGTTTATAATTCGTCCCCGATTGAAGTTTGTGGGAAAGTGCTTCCTGCAAATCTTGTGATCCTTCCTATAGTAGAATTTGATGTGATTCTTGGCATGGATTGGCTTTCTCTATATGGATCTCATATCAATTTCCAAATAAGGGAAGTCACATTTCATATTCCAGATTAATCTATGATCATATATCAATGTAAGGATGAACAAAACCTTCTAGTGGAAATTTCTTCCATCTTATGGGTCTTGATTCCACTAAATGAGGGTTATTTATCTCAAATGTTTTGTGAGAAACTCATGATTAACAATATGTCAATTTTATGGGAGTTTGATGATGTCTTTCCAGAGGAATTTCCGGGTCTTCCACTAAATTGTGAAGTTGGGTTTTCAATAGAACTCGTACCAGGTGCTTTGCCTATTTCAAATACACCTTATAGAATAGCCCCAATTGAGTTGCAGGAATTGAAGAAGCAACTCCAAGAGAATCTTGATAAGGGATTCATACGCCCTAGTGCATCACCTTGGGGATCACCTGTTCTATTTGTTAAGAAGAAATATGGATCAATGAGACTCTGCATTGATTATTGAGAACATAACAAGATCACTATCAAAAACAAATATCCTCTCCCATGCATTGATGACTTATTTGACCAACTATGTGGAGATCAATACTTTTCCAAGATTGATCTTCTTTCAGGGTATCATCAATTAAGGGTTAAAAGGGAGGATATACCAAAGACGGCTTTCCATACAAGGTATGGACACTATGAATTTATAGTGATGCCATTTGGTCTTACTAATGCCCCTGCTATCTTCATGGATATGATGAATAGAGTCTTTAGAGACTATCTTGATCAATTTGTGGTAGTCTTTATATAAGATATTCTTGTCAATTAAATGATCAAGGAAGAACATGAAGATCAATTGATAATTATATTGAAGACCATTTGAAAGGAGAAACTATATGCCAAATTTACCAAGTGTGAATTTTGGTTTCAAAAAGTTACATTTTTGGGTCACATAATCTCAAAAGTGGGGATATCTATGGATCCAGCAAAAACAGAGGTTATCGAAAGATGGTCGAGACCGTTAACAGTAACTGAGATCTGAAGTTTTCTTGGTTTAGCTGGATATTATCGATATTTTTTGAATTAGTTTTCATGATTATCTAATCCACACACCATGTTGACTCGAAAAGAAGTTAGGTTTGTTAGGATGGAGGAATGTGAAGAGAATTTCAAGGATTTGAAAAGAAGGTTATCCAGTGCACCTGTGCTCACACTTCCTTGTAGTGGAGAAAGGTTTGTGATCTATAGTGATGAATCCAAGATGGTATTGGGGTGTGTTTTTATGAAAAATGATATGGTGATAGCTTATGCCTCATGACAGTTGAAAATCCGTGAGCAAAATTACCCATCACGTGATTTGGAGTTAGCTGTGGTAATCTTTGCATTAATGATTTGGAGGCATTATCTTTATTGAGAAAGGTGTGACATTTATACTGATCATAAAAGTTTAAAGTATATTTTCACAAAAAAAGGAGCTGAATATGCGCCAAAGAGGATGGTTAGAGCTGATTAAGGATTACGACTGCTCAATTCATTACCACCCTAGGAAATCATACAAGGTGGAAGATGCATTAAGTCGAAAAGACCATGCCAGTTTATCCAAGATGAGGATAAAAAAAGATCCAATATTTATGGATTTAAAAAGGATGGATCTTGGAATTATAATGGAAAGGGAAAAATCTTATCTTTCTCAAATGAATTTTCAACCATCTATACATGTGAATATTAAAGAGGCACAGAATGAAGATGTCGAGTTACAAAAGAAGGTGAGAAATGTTCCTGAATTCAACCTTGATTGGGATGGGATAATAATGTTCAGGAATCGGGTTTGTGTTCCTCCCTTCCCCGAATTAAAGAAGGATCTGCTAGATGGGGCTCATAGTTCTTCATTCTCTATCCATCCTGGAAGCACGAAGATGTATAGGGACCTGAAAGAGTACTTCTGGTAGGATGGCATGAAAAGAGATGTTGCTGAATATGTCTCTCGATGCTTGGTTTGTCAGCAAGTTTAAGCTGAGAGACAGAAGTCTAAGGGGATGTTACAACCATTACCCATACCCGGATGGAAATGGGAAAACATCACTATGGACTTTGTCACAAGAATTCCGAAAACATCCAAAGGCAATAACGCTATCTGGGTCATAGTTGATCATCTTACAAAGTCTGCACACTTCATTGATATTAGAGAGGATTTCTCTCTGGATCAGCTTACCAGGATATATGTAAAGGAATTGGTATGATTTCATGGAGTACCACTTTCTATTATTTCTGATCGGGATCTGAGATTTACCTCGAAGTTCTGGAGAAGTCTTCAGCATACTCTGGATACAGAGTTGAGTTTCAGCACTGCTTATCATCCTCAGACAGACGGTCAGTCTAAGATAACAATTCAAACTCAAGAAGATATGTTGAGAGCTTGCTCTATGGATTTAAAAGGTGGTTGGGATCAACACCTACCTTTGTTGGAATTTTCTTATAATAATAGCATTCACTCCAGTATTCAGATGGCTCCTTATGAAGCTCTATATGGAAAGAAATGCAGGACTCCAACTTTATGGGATGAGGTTGGGGAAAGAAATCAATTAGGACCTGATCTTGTTGATGAGATGGCAGAAAAGGTCCGATCTATTCAACAGCACATAAGATCAGCTTGGAGTCGACAGAAAAGTTATGCTGACAACCAAAGAAAAGACCTAGAGTTTGAAGTGGGTGATAAAGTGTTCTTATGAATATCTCCCTGGAAGAGGGTCATGAGATTTGGAAAGAAGGGGTAGTTGAGCCCTCGATATATCAGTCCTTTCAAAATACTAGATCATGTTGGAAAGGTAGCTGACCGATTGGCGCTTCCACCGAATCTCTCTCAAGTTAACAATGTGTTCCATGTATCTCTCTTGAGAATGTACATACCTGATCCTTCACATGTACTCAGCTCAGAAGTTGTACCACTGGAGCAAGATCTTTCTTATGAAGAACAACCGATAGAGATTCTGGATCGTAGAGAAAATGTCCTACGAAACAAGACCACTAGATTTGTGAAAGCTTTATGGAGGAACCACCAATTATATGAAGCTACATGGGAGCTTGAAGATATGATGAGGGAGAGGTATCCTCATCCTTTTGTTACAGAGTGATGAATTTCAAGGGTGAAATTCATTTTATGTGGAGTAGAATGTTACACCCGAGACTTTTATGAGAAATATTTTGTTTTTAAATCATCAAAGGAATCTTTAACTACACAAAACACTAGAGTGGCTTGCTTTACACGCAACCGCGGCCTTCCTCGATGGCTTGCGTCGTACGCAATACCGAGTTTCACTAAACAATGATATGCTATTAAAATATTATTAAAACTAGAAGTTATGAATAGTAATAACAACTTTTTGAAATTTTATAAATTTTATTTTTCAAAATGGAATTCATTTTTGGATTCATAATATCGAAATTATCCTAGGGTGAAATTTTGGTATTTTTCTGAAAACTTTCAATTTTTGATGAATAGTTAAACCACTAAGTGGTAGTTAAAAAACTGATTTTTTCATAAAACTTAATTTTACCGCTTCTGTGAGTGGAATTTAGAAAATCCGAGAGGCATGGTTAATATCAAGGACTAAAATGTGGTTCAATGAGATGAAAATAATTTTTTTGAATAGTAACTTTTTACTTTTTTTACCACGGTCAAAAGTAAATAGGGTAATTAAGGGTAAAAGTGTTATTATTATTACCCTAACACATGTCCTAATTCTATTTGATAAGTTTAATTCGACAAAGAACAACCTTAGGAATAAAATATGGCCATTTAGGACCACATTGATTAGATTAGTACATTTATTATTAATTTATTTAAAGAAGGGTTAAAATAGTTAAAATCAACGTTTAATAAGTAAATCATTTTTAATATGGGGTTATAAATAAGATATATTCGACTATAAATATTCATTATTAATCTAAAAACATTTCCTACATAATGGTATTTTATTTATAATTTTTGGACATTAAATAATTTAATTTATTTATGACACAACGATGATGAAGTAATTATCTTATTAATGAAATATTGACATAATTGATGTTATAAATACCCAAATAAATGTAATTTGAGACTATTTATGAATTATACTAATTTTATAGGTTAATATGACATGTTATTATTGATTTAATAAACTTGTTTCGAACTAATCATTTCTTTATGAGTTTCACAAAAATCAATTACTAAATAGTGTCAAAATTGACATAAAATAGTTTTTAAAATAAATATTATATTATTAATTGTTATTTTATTTATAAAATTCTAAGGATTGGCCAAATGACTTAGATAAGGTTATATATATTAATAATAAACAACTTCGGGTTCGTTTGGCTTGATATATTATGATTATTAGCCTTATAGTGTAAGAAAACAAGAAGACATAGTAAAAGTTAAATTATCTAACTTAAAGTTAAATATAAATGATAAGGTTAAAATTGATACCTAAACTTGTCTAAATTCTATTGTATGAGAGGATTTCGACCCATACCCACCTTATCTTCGAAATATATCAATTTTTAGCTATTAAAAACCGAATTTGGCTTCATAATAAAATAATATTTTTAGTTTTCCAAAGGATCCCCTCTCCTCCCTTATAAAATGGAACCTCCTCCCCCTCTTCCGCACACCACTTTGAGCCTTCAAGCTCGTCCAACCCAAGCCAATTTATTCTCTCCACTTCCCTAGTGACATCCTAGAGGTCCTGGTCTTCTTCAAAGACCAATTTTATTGCCCTAAAAGGAGGTCTCAAAGAAGCGCATCAAAGAAGAGGTAATGTCTGTTACTGATTCTTTCATCTTTATTTCATCGTCCACTTATTCTTATTTAGTTGTTTCATTATGAAGTAATAAAATAAGTATCACTTATATACTGATAAGTTATTATAATTATGAAACAACCCTATTTCACCATCTATCCATCCTACAGAAAACGAAATCACCGCGCGTACGTACGTACAGAATACCGTCTCTACGCCGTGGTGTAATCTATTTTCCACCACCACCTTACTTGGATGGGTATAATGGTGTAAATAATGACTATATATGATTATTTTAAAGTGATATTGATTCTAAAATAGTATATATGCACTCCAATACAATTACACAATCATGGGAATGATATCATCGCTCGTGCGTACGTACAGAATATAGTCTCCATGATGTGATGCAACTCGTTCTATATGATCTTCATTGCATAATGATTATATAAATGAATTGAATGAATGAATATGATATATATTACACTAATAACATTCTGGAAATTAGGTATCTATAACCTAAAGAGAATAATAAGAATTTATTTGACAAAACACGCATAAGAAAAAAAAGTAATAAACACCCGAATAACAAGTAGTAATGAAATATTATTAATAAGAAGCTACGAATATGACCATATATGATATCATAAAAATATGTATGATTCTGTAATAAGTCAATAACATTATTTAAATCATTATACAGGAGTTTCAGACACTTATGAAGCATATTGGACCTAAGGTAAGGAAAATATCACAATCTCATTTTTATCCGAGATTGTTTATACTTTGGTATTTACTGGGGTGTATTTTATCATCCACATCCATCCTTCCTTAATATGTAATATTATTTCCATCCACCTACAATTTTATAAATCCAATTTTACCCTTCGTTGAGTTTTTAGTAAAAGATATGAAATGAATCTTTTGTTGTTTTTCGTATGAGGTACTTTTCGACTTTTCCGACAAAAGTACGAGAAGAATGTTTTTTTAACTTATATAGCATGAATGGATTTTTAAAACATTATTTCCAAGAATATTCCTTTACATGTTTTCAAGATTATTTTTAGCCAAATTCTTTGAGTTTAAAATTGTATGACATGTTAGAAAATGAAAATGTTTTTAGAGTAGAAAGGATATTTTCCTCAAGAATGTTGTTCAAGTGTTTTAGAAAAATTATTTTCCATCTAAGGTAATATAGGGTTCTATTTCTATCCCTATTATTACATTGATTTGATTATGTTCTGATGGAATTAATTTTATAAATTCCTTTATCTTATATGAATTTTTTTATGATGTCATGTTGCTTAAGAATCCAAATTTTATGCAATGATGTATGATTTATGATTTTGTGGCACACATAAGAATGGTATCTTTATGAGATGGGTGGGACCTATTTCTCCCTCCAATGAATTGGGTAAAGATTTTATATCTCATGAGAAAGACATGGCTGGAATGGCAGGTTAAACCGGTTCAGTGAAACAAGACTGAAACGAGGAGTGAACTCGGTTCAGAAATGGACTTTGTCCACTAAGATAGTCTTGGTAATGAGTCTTGACTAATAAGAAATGATTATATATGAGTATGTGTGTATGGCACAAAGTTTCATGTTTTAAGTTATGATTATTGGTTTTTCATTTCACTACTATGATTTATCCCACATTATGAAATTATGCTCTCTTTTGCAGGTTAATATTTCCAAAATGTTATGTTCTTATGAATATGATGTGGTTGATATTTATTTTGTTTACCCTTACTGAGCATCTGAGCTCACCCTTTTGTTTGTTTTCTTTCCCCAGGTCAGGAAGAAGGTTATTAAGTAAGATATGCTAAAAGGGATTGTAGATATGATGAAATAAATGGGAGACAATGTAGACGCTTTATGAACCAGTTGTTTATGTTTCCTAGTTTCTAAAGACACTATACCTATAAAGTCTTTTCCTAGTTTTGTTATATGTTGTAATAAGTGTACAACAATTCTAATGTAATAACAATTTATGTAAAGTATGGGTCGTTATATTAAGCCTTCCCAATATTATCATTATTTCCCCATACTGAGAAATAATTTCGTTTTTCTTTTTATAAAATATTAAGGAATTTACATTATATATCAGATCATTTCATATGAGGAATGTTTTTATTAAATAATATAATTTAAAAGTTATTTATTCTAATATGGCTATTTCATTAACCTATTTAGTGGACTGAATCAATAATGATGATTATTTAAATCTCTTTTGAAACAAAATACTATAAAAATTATCTTTTGACATTATTTAATTCAAAATGAAAGGAATATTATTTCTAATGTGTTAATATATTGTTCATATACAAATGAATTTTTAGTTCCATTTAAATAATTTGGATTATATCATATGAAGTGATCCAATATAGGTGATTCATGTAGAGGAAGAAGATTGTGTATCATATAAATGATGTTATTTACCACTACATAAGTAAACCACCCTAATATGGCCATGACCTACTCATTTCCAACACCATCTATATTGGACTCCTCCAAAATGAAACCCCTACATTATCTATGGGTTTTTAATGAATTTCTTCCATTAGGTACCATTACTAATCAATGTAACACACCTTATTATTTCATAATATTACTGAATATTAACCCATAAATTAAAAATAAATATTTGGTAAATATTCCAAATTATTATAATGTATTATCACATTTTTCATATTTGTTAAGTTTATTTAAAATATAATTCCTATGGTTTTTAAATAAATTTATCTTATTCCAACTATAAAAAACGTAAACATAGTATCCCAAAGAGAGTGGTTACATCATTACATTGGTAATATATATGAGAGATTATATCCAAAAGGATGGAATAGTTTAGGAGTCTTAGTAAAATGAATAAATTCATTATTATTATAATAAATTTTAAATATAAAAACATATGAAAGGAAATATTCTTTCAATATTAATATAATTCATAACATCATTATTCATATCCAAGTAAAATGATAATAAATAAAGGGGGAGTTCAGCAGATTAGTAAGCGTTATGTTCAACAGAATCTCTCGTGAGTAAGTAAGGAATAATAAACATGAAAGATTTTATTATAATAAAAAACTAATTAAATCAATAAATTTAATTTAATTAGAATATTGGGATAATATCAATATATCAAACACATGGATAATTATATGTAAATTTATAATAAAATAAATTCATAACAATGGATATTCATGATCAATGACACCCAACCAAGAAACAATAAATCATACCATCAAGGCCTCTAATCCATGAAATTATATTTCAATCAGGGATTCATAACCAAGATATTAACCTTATATAAATGCATCTCAACCATGAATTTATCATTCTATGGGAAGGAATACACTAGATGACCTTATATTATGAAATGAATTTACAGCCTCATCCCATAAATCATAAAAACTATATTTTATTAATCATACCCATCGAGGTATTGAGGAGATAACTATAATTATTCCCTACCCATAACATATGATTTCAATGAAATCCTTATTTTTAGAATAAATAATATAACTAATTCTCAAAATGGATGATAAGTAAAATATTATCCATATTGAATTTATTATATGGAAGAACAACATTTCATAATCATAAACCATCTATAGCTATGAAAATTATGGTATAATTAGATCATATACCTAGTAAAGAATAATTAAAATCAAGTGGTGTTATCATCTATGAAATATAAATTTTATGGATTACATAAATATCACTTAAAAAGATATTTTTTTAAATTTTAAATCAAATATTTAGAATATTTACAAAATATTATTGAAAAAATGTTCATTGAATTTTTTTGGAACATATAAATGAAGCCTCAAATATTTTATTATTCATGATGGTTCCATATTTTGTTCAGGTAGTGTATGTTAAAAGCAAACATTCATTTCAATTTATTAGTAAAAAATAAAAACTACTTTTTTCAGAAGATGATAAGAATATTTTATTGAGAAAATGTTATAAATTTTTTATAAATTGGTAAAATAAACATTAATATTTTATAAGGGAATATTAAAACATAATTTAATAAATTTTTAATAAAAAAACTATCATTGATGAATAAATTCACAACGTAGTAGTAAAATATAATGTCACTTCGTTAATAAATCTTTTAGTGACACGATTATATATCCTAATAAACATGAAAGAAAAACATTTTTTTTAAATAACAAGGGGAGTAGAGAAATTAAATTGATTCAGTAGATAATTTTCATACACTTTTATTAAAAAAAAATCATGCATAAACAATCTCGATAAAATTTTTATTAAGATACAAATCCATTACTAATTGAAATATTTTAATCTAAATCTCATGAAAGATATATCATTAGATAGATTTGGGTTAATGATTAATTTTCTTGAGAATAATCATAAAATGAATCCATGTTTAGTATATAGACCATATAAAATAAAAAAGTGGTGAATAAGGAACGAGCCACATATAAGAAAATGTTTGACGCAAATCCCATTAAAAAGGTCTCATATTTTTTCTTATAAATTAATAATTATTTATAATTAATAAAAATTTATTATACAAATATTATATATCCAGAAATACATTTATATATCATAAAATATATGATTTTTTATAATATTTTATCACCATTGTATTAAAAAATTATTACTAAAATAATTGTTACATGAGAAAATTACTTTTTTTCTATACATGATTTGGTTCGGTAGTCCAAACATTATACTTTGATCATGGTTCTATCTTCTATATAATTTTAATCATGACATAAATATAATATATATTCATGATATATATATATATATATTTAGAATTACCCATAAAGGGTATAGATATAATTTGAATTACACAGTTCATGGAGATGTTAGGTCATACATATAAATGATTGTTATTTTTACATTCTTTTAGACTAAATTAAATGAAGGTAACTAATATATAATATTCATAGGATAATTATTATATCATATATATATATATATAATGTTTTAGGTAAATGTACCTTTTTTATATATTTATATAATCATCATAATCAAAAACTATATCGAAATCTAGTTATATTTTAAGTACTTGAATTGAAATGGATGAACTACATCCATCCAATAGGATAATGGTATTTTTCGGGATGATTTTGAAGAACTATCTTAATATTGTTAACCATAGATAACATATTCAACCCATTCCATGGTTACTAAACATTATAATGGTTACTGTTTATATTGAAAAAAATTAATAGAGAATAGATCACCAAATTATGGCCTTCTAATTCCAAATATGGAATTAATTTTGGAGATTAAATATCTCAATCTCATAAAAATTAATAATAATTTCTTTTCTATAAATTAAAAAAAATTAAAAAATTTACATTTTGAAGCATAAAATGGCTTCACTTGAAATTGAGTTCGTATTTCCAAAACAACAATCAATATATTTTTATATAGTTGGAATATTGTACATATATTTTTTAATGTTTTTACTTATATTAGTACCCACTAATTAAAAAACTATCTTATATTTATATAATATCATTTTTAAAAGACATCTCATTTTATTTAAGGATTGATATTCTGTGTAAACAATGACATCGTGATAATTATTATGTGAAGCTATTTTTTTTTATTTTGAACCTATAATCACTGAAATTCATAATAATATTTGTAATAAAATATTTTTATTAATTTATAACTCTAATAATTTAAACATTTTATGAGAGATCGAGTATACATGATTTTCGGGTGCAATACAATTATTTTACTATCCAATAATCATGTAATAGAATAATAGGGATTAAATCTAATCCCCAAACTCAAATAATTATCACTTATCTAGTGGTAGTGCTTCTATAATTTCCCTCTTATCAAAAGTTTTCTTGGGTACTACATTCAAAGAAGGGTTCTAGGATTGAATATCTTGAAGTTAACTTATTCCTCATTTACAAAAATTACAATGGTATCATATTATTTCATATGTAATGACTAATTATGAGTAATTAAAAATAAGTAATAATTATGACTAATTATTAGTAATTAAAATATTAGTGACTAATTATGACTAATTATGAGTAATAATTATGACTAATTATTAGTAATTAAAATATTAGTGAATAATATTTATTTGGATTTAGAAATAATTAAAAATAAGTAATGACTAATTATGAGTTTGAAAAGATCTATCAACATCATTCATATTGGGTTTTAAAGGAATTTTCTTCTTTATCACTTACATTGTTTTACCAAAATCATTTAAAAAACATATAAATTATAATACATTTTTAAATTTTATTCATTATATATTAAATAATATTAGCGGAGTTTTAATTATGTTCCGTGAAAATAGAATGAACCAGTTCATCCCATGTGCTACAATGTTAAAAATAATAAAAAACATTAAAGCACACATGACAAACCACATATAATTAACTTCTTTTCTAGGGAGGAAAGTTCATCTGTTTTACATAAGTCCAATATTTTTTTTAATATTTTTCCCCATTTATTATACAATTATATTTTATATTCCTATATTTAGACCTATTATTTTTTCAGATATTAGAATTTTTTTTTGATGATTTTAGGGTTCACTTTTTCTATTTATTTTTTCTCTCCAATTGATGACACAATCCAACTTTGATGATCATTTTGAAATATAAACAATTCATGAACAATGACATAGGGATAAAATTAAAAAATATTTAAATTCATTAGGTTTTTAAATTCCATAATTACACTATTTCCATTATTCTTGAATTTGTGACATTGGTTGATCATTTTAGAAAAATTATATTCTCATAACATGGACGAGAATAAAAATTATCATGAATGTACTACTAGAATTTTTGTTTCTCCCACTTTTAGTAATTTACAAAAGTTTCTTTTCATATAAATACATATTATAATACATGGATCTCTAAATTGGGAGAATTCAAATTCTTACTAAATTTCATAGCATATATTTTGGGGATCCAGAAAAATACAGAATAATAAATCTGGTTCTTTCAATGTATAAACCAAATAATGTCATGTAATTCCAAATTAATTTTTGAGAATTCCCATTAACTATTTATGGTGATAATGTTTTTTTTCATATAACCCAAAAATATTATTTTTTGGAGGGAATTGAAAAATATTTTCTTATAATGATTCCTACTAATATCAATAACCACATAAATTCTATGGGTTATCCCATAAATCATGAAACCCCAAGGTGAATTTATGTATGAGTACTTTGTGTACCTTAAGAAGAGATGTTAAATATACTCACATCACTAAGTCATTGATAAATTTATTATGAAATTATTCTAAAAAATTGTAACTCATATTGAGAGATTCATTGTGAATTTTTTAGTAAGATGATAATTTGTTAACAACACCCAATTACTACTTGAGTAGTGATTGAAGGGATGTTGCAAAACAACCAATATTATAGTCATTAAAATACATTGCCTATTACAGAAGTAATTCATGTAAATAATTCTTCTCTTGAATTAAATTTAATTGGTACTGAGTATGATGAATTCATTGTAATGGTGAGATAGATAACATTGTCTTATAAAGCTTCATTTACCACTATGGTGTGTCATTGTGGAACTTTTAGCACACTACACCATACAATGGATTAATTCCCTAAATTGAATGAGATAAATAATTTTATAACTATATTCCAATGGACACCATTTCATCAACAACAAAAATCACCCCTAAAAATGAAGTATGATTTCTTCACATCAATATAAAATTAACGATGAAATAATCTCTCATACATAAGTTATGGGTTTGAAAAAAAAAGGAATCTATTAGAAACCAATAAAAAATTCTTTACTATTATGGTTTTCCACAACCCAAAATTAAATGTAAATCCCACTAATAAATAAATCAATATTAAGGAAATTCCCTGAAAAATGTAGATTATAACATGATGAGCTTTGTAAACAATCTATTCTTAAAACAAACATGAGTTATAGAGGTAGATTGTAATATTTAGGGGTCTGAAAATGAAAATTATTCATATTATGATAGTGAACAAGACACAAAAAATCTACCCTCTAAACCTAAGCCTAATATAAAGGTGAATTTTAATTTTATCTCATTGTGGCGTGAGAATAAAATTATTTAAAAAATGGTTTCTATATGTCTATCATGATTCAACCAACCTATAGAGTTTCCACCATCCCCAAAGGTTAATAAGAATCTGAAGGGGAGTAATAATTGTAAGAATAAAAGTATTTATTTTCCCTATAAAGCCCTTTTATTTCCATGATTACATATTCAAACAAAGAATATGGTGGAAGATGCAATGAAAAATTAAATATTTAATGTGTTAAATAGAGATAAGAGAAACATTCCACTTATTAAGGTAATTAAGAAGATGGAATGATAATTCTTATTAAAAAAAATTAATTTTTTTCAATATGAAAAGGGATCATGTGAAATGATATGGCCAATCATGGAAGGAATGTTTCAACCCTCATTAAACCGACCCAAAAAATTCCACTAAATTTTAAGGATCTAATGATATTCAATATCACATACACTATAATAGAGTTACAAAATTTTATTAATTATGTGATTTAAGAGTCAAAATAAATATAATTCCACACTATTTTTTTGTATCCATTATATATTAGTGGTTTAATATAATGAGAATTGTGTTTAAATTTGAAAACATGTTATTTAATATTCAGTGGTTGTCCTTGATGATATTTTTTTAGGTAATAAACATGATATACCCTCTAGATATCTACATTATTAAAATGAAAGAAGATAATGTAAATTAACATTATCTCAATATCAACGTTATTATCTACTTCAAAACATACAAAACGATCCTAAACATCCATGAGGGTACACTTTACATGGATTCTGTAGATGATTGGTTAATATTTAATGAATTTTATTTAATGAAGTACCTTAGAGAGGGTTGTTATTTCCCAATTTGAACAATTTTTTTATAATACCATATATTCTAATTATATTATTTTTAGATATATTTTGATAATTAGGTATATTTTTAGGTCTATAGTAATTTCCACAATTGTTTTTCTTGGTAAAACCTACCTTGTATTTTTCATCAATGTAAATTCATATTGAGATTATGAGCATGTTATTTCTAATTATGATAAGGGTGCTAATTTTATTTAAGAAGATAATAATTTTTTCTATAATAATTACAATTTCTATTCTAATACTATTTTTCATTGTACACATATATCTATTAATTTTATTTATCCATCAATGCATCACCAGAAACATTAAAACTGAAGTAAATTCCACAAAATCATAAATACTAATACTTTTGTGGGGTGAGAGATAACATGATGTAATAGATAACAATATCCATTATGATAATGAATAATATTTTTTTGAATATCACAAGGGATAAAATATCAAATATTTGGTTGAACATGGATGACATATCAGAAATTAGTCCATAAATGTTCATTCAATGTAATAAATTAGAGTATGGGGCTAAACAAGAAATGAAAAAAAAGGAATATGTACCATCTCATTTGTAATTTTTTTAAAAGAAGTGAAAAACATTTCCTAATCCAAATATCATTCAACCAATTTCAAATAGTTAATGATTTACCCCAATTTAGGATATTCCTATCAAAATTAGTTTCTCTATTGTTAGAAATAATGTGAAGGGTTTGGTTCTAATGAGGGTAACAAATATTTTCCACATGTTTATTGATTATAGGAAAATAAATCAATCCCCTCATAATGTCATGAGATCCTCCCACAAAAATTTTCCCTCCTATAATTACAATGTCAAGATGGTTATAGTGAGAACCTCAATCCTACCTCCAATTGGACAATAGTTAGGTAAAATCATTAAGAGTATATAATAAAAAAAGGGGTCTCATTACCCCTATGTTAAATAAGAAGAAGATATAGATAAGGCATGTACACCAATACATTATTACCCATATAAACAAAAGAAATACTATATAAATAAAAGTAATATCATTTAAGATTGAAAAAACATTAATGGAACTAAAAGTACAAAAAAATAAACTTCACAATGAATATGAAGAAAAAACATATTCTAATAATCCATGAGTAAGTAATGTAAATCCCCATATCTAAACTTCTTTCGCTGAGTAGAAAACTATTATATATATAAGGTGATCATAATAGGTATACTCTGTAGGATCTTCATAGAGACACTCATATACATGATAAAGGAAGGATTATAAATTCCAATTTTCAACAATTGAATCTAATCCATCTCCTAAGAATGTATACTATGTTCCTCGAATCTCTATAACACACTCTCTCCAAGTACACATAGATAAAATAATACAATATAGTAAATAATGGGCAAATTGTTGCCTATTTCACACTTGTTGCCTGTTAAACCACAACATCATATGTACCAATCCATATCTCCATAATAAAAGAAATCATGAAGTCACCTAAGAACAGTATCATGACATGCATCTTGTGTTACACATTATCTCATTATCTAGTCCACAAATCTATATAGTAACCCCATAGTTTCCCAAAGACACCACTAATTTTATGTCATGTATCATAAATCAAGTAGTATACCTCACTCTATCACAGCAAATATGTTGACAATGTACCCCAATCCATCATAACCCATACACTTCATACCTATAACAATCCTTTGAATAAAATATCTATATATCATACTTTTTGAAATAACCACAATTCTCTAAAACCATTAGTACACATAAATGGAAAACTAACCACTTTTCATACACTTACATAATACATCTAGGGGTGGAATGTAGGGCTAGAGGTGGTAGTTAGAAACTAATCTATTTGTAACCTAGATGATGGTGAAAATACCCTCCCAATGTATAATGGGTTATAGTTACCCTACATGCATGACTGGTGTAGTGTATGTGGTCACAAAGCACACATGATATAATATATCTCACAACCAAGCAATGGAAATAACATATGTCATGAAAAATCCCAATGGGGAATATTACACAACTACCCCAAGCCTGTATCTAATAAGCTAGGGTTTGGAGACTAGCACCACGTAGGTGTGTCACTCACGTGGGATGCCATTGCCTAATGTAGTTATACAGACAGACACACACAATCATCTACATGACCATAAAACCAGGAAATCTAAAAATGATAAACCATGCATGCATACATCTAAATCCTTCCTTCATAGTATAATAAAATGTAACTGTAGGAAAAGGGCCAAATATAAGCCCAACACAATGAAACTAATAACAACTATAACATCGTAGTACAAAAGATGATTTATATCAAGGTAAATTTTAGAAAACACCTATCTAGTCATGAAAACTATGATATAACTCATCCTAGTAAGTCTACGACTCTGTAAAAGGATGATCATCTACATAAAAAAATACCCTTGTGAGGAAATACTGTGTCGGGGTGAGTATGAAAACACATTATTGGAAACCCCTAAATCACTATACCTAAAACATAGATAATAATATTGATTTCATCACATGTCTATTTATAAAACAAATATAACAAGAATATACCGAAACATTAAAAAATGAATCATTTTAACAATGTAAATTCAAAAGTATAATTCTAGTACACAAATCCAACTCAAATGTTCCAAATATCACTTATATGATATGAAAGGACCCATGAATTAGATAATACTAATGGCGTCTATCAAAGATGTATTTATCATCAAGTCTAATGATAATAAGTATATTATGGATATATGAAGAGAATAACATATAGATGGGAAATACACCAAAGGCCATGGTGTATACAAAAAAATCAATCTAGAATAACCTGCTAAGTAAAGGATTGATTCAAGCATAGTTTTGGTGATCATTATACAAATAAATCCACCTAGAGGGAAGATAATGATAGAGGATCTCATTTCAGTCCTCAGAAAATGATTCTAAAAAATATATATCAATGTCATTCTACTGAGGTGATCACCATATTATATGTAGGATGTGATTCCATACAAACCATTAGGAATTTGATCAAGAGATTTCCCCTTGTGAATGTTCTCCAAGATGAAGTGGAAAAGGGCTCTAACCCATGTTTGATAGTATATAGAACATGAACTGGTAGTTCATATCATGTCCCTTCATCAATTAGTTTTACCTATGTATCATGGGATATTCCCATGTTCATGTATATATAAATATAGTTTCTGATCCTAGATACCCCATACCATGTCTATGATCCTCATTCCATGTCTATGTCTGAGTTAACGATGTGTTTGATATTTTTTCTCCTATATATATAAATGTTCCCACCAAAGTATATTATGAACCGGAAGGTAATGTCACATTTCATATTACAGAGTTCATTTTCTGTGTGGTATTTATCTTCTCATGGAAACCCTAGAACAACTGTTGGGGGGGAACATGCCCTATAATTCCAGATGACATGTTGTGTTCTTTGGGATTTTGTGGAACCCACGGTAAATCTTCCAATATCATCGTCCACTCCTCTAACTTCCAATACAACAATGAATCATTTTAAGAATTGTAGATCTTACCCAAATGACTCATTCAATAACCTCTCACTGAGATCCACCTAGAAAAACACAATAGAATCTCACTATTACGTCTCTCAATATCCGCCCATCAAAAACTCCTGATAAAACACTGATCTAGTCTAAACAAATCATCAAATCTTGACCTTTTCATCAATATGAAACCATATCAGTGATATATTTATATTGTGAAAATAAAAGGGTTCTTAATTATCAATTATTTTGTATTATTAAAATAGAGGGAAAATAAAAAGATAGTGATGAATGATGAATAATGGGAGAAATCAATGAAACATAAAATAGGGGAATAATCCATTTTCATGTTCAATTGGAAATTATCTATTATTATTAGAATGATAAATTAGGACCCAATCAATAATAACCAATTCTACCAAAAATACACATATATAAACCCATACCTATATCAGGAAAGATCCACATATCAATCCATAGGTCGATTAATTCATGTACTCATTGAAATAATATATTTGGATAAATCCACAAAACAAAAAAAATCCAAATTCAATTTACATCCATAAATGGTAGGTAATGAATCTTTTCCACTTTTATTGGGGAGATCTCTTGGGTTTCATTATAAACTGATCAATGATCCAATATCTAGTCATCATTTATCAATATATGCTCTACCAACACCCTCTAATGGATACACATAATTTGTAGGGTTTTGTAAGAACTGTTAAAAATATTTCATTTGTGAATTTATATATAAAGATATTATGTTAGTGAATTTAATTAAATTTACTTATTTATTTAGACATATTCCGATGACCATGAACAACATAAACATATGAAAAGTTCAAGGGTTATATTTTTTTCTAGAAAATAGCCCACTCTCTGAGCTCAAAGAAGGACTCAAATTTGTAATCTGGTCAACCTTTTATATGTTATTTCACATTTTTGGTATAAATATTCATTAATGAATTTAATTTAATTATTTCATTTAAAAGAGTATTTATGGTAACACATATTATAAAAATATTACAGTATATCCACTGCTATATCTAAAAATAATATGTATAATATTCAAAAATAATACATAGAAAAATGGATTTGTAATAACCTATTCCTCCTCTCAACTCCACCTTTCCTTCTATAGAAAAACAATTTCTACTACTAGGGGATATATAACCATTTAGAATACAATAATTTATGAATACATACAATATATTTCTTATTTATATTTAATTACATACTTTAATTAATTCATTGTTTAACCCATAATTAACATTTTTTCAAATAAAATTCAATTAACCATCGAAGTGATATAAATACTCTCTAGGAAAAAAAAAATTGGGTCCACCATTTCTCAAGAGTAATAACATTTCATTCCAAAAATCATTAACCCCATATGATAAAACATTATTTAAACATTAATCATTCCATAATACCATGTACTCTTGGAATTATACTATGTTAAATTCAAAGAGATACATATTTAAGCACATCCATCTACCATAAGAAGTGGGGAAATGAATTTAGAAAAACCATAAGCCTATCTATCCATCCATAAAATATATTATTTTGAAAGAAATCATATATTTATATATAATATCGTGTAATCACACCTTCAAACCATTCCATCAACTATGGTTCCTAACCCAACACCCCCAAGAATATATATTTTCATCTCTATTTCATAGTCATCAATTAATGCCACACATCCTGGCCACCCCACCCATATATTTTTGGTGTTATGAGAATTATATAACATCATATAGAAAGTTTTACATCCAGGTAAATGCTTATGGAATAAAATAAAAGACAATTTCAATAGGAAATCTTGAACATAAAAAAATTCATTAAACTATTATTTGAATAAAATATCACTCTACAGAAACACAACGTATTAAGTTTCTATAAAAAATGGTAACTCTCATCCCCCACACAATTATATTTATCAAATAACCAATTTTATTCAATCTTGATTTAACTAAATCAATTAATACAGGTTACGACTATAGGTAACCCAAAGCATCAACTATAAGAAGATATCATTTATATAAACATGCTCACTAACATCAATTCCATTTTCATGAATAATTTTAGAAGTAAAATTTTTCATTTAACACTCCACATATCATTATCCCCAAGGAGAATTATTTTGTAGGTTCTTTATATGATACTATTAGTACATGGAAGAAATTATTAAACTAATTAGGTGTCACCCATCTCTTTGATTTCCATGAAATTACACAAAAAATTGTTCCATTAAAACAACCTCATTATTCTATTTATCCAACAACATAATTGAAAGAATTATGTTCCTAAAAAATTAATAAAACCCCATATATTAAACCAATAATTGACGACATGATAAACAATAACAAAGATAGAAAAGTATATAGAAAATCCTATATGAAACCATTATCATGATGCAATGATATGAAATAACTAAATATAAAATAATTAACATTAATTTTGTTTATCAATTATTAGGTTAATTACAACTATATGAAAATATTCTAAGTATTAATTACATTAATATTTTATATAAATAAAATGATAAGAAACATACCCATACCTCAAAAGTATAATGTTCTTGAAACATAAATGAAATTCCATCAAATATCTATGATCACCTCTCCACTTATAAAACTGAATATCTACATGGTTTCAATTCCCCACATATATATAATACATATAAATAATATATGTTATAACTATGGAGATCTTCAATAATATCATGTAAATTAGAACTAGAAGAAATGATAAAAAATAAAGAAGAGATATCCAAGAAAAAATAATATCTCATCTCAGATCGCTATAGATCGATCTTGGGAAGAATGGGATCAATCCCTATAAAAATAGTATAAAAAAATTTAAAACACCTTAATGTCACTAGGATTCATGAATAAAGAGTTAGAGGATAACAATTTTAATGGTATATTGGGGTATATATTAAAAGATGGAATTTCATGACACCACAACTATAGCGACTCAGGCATAACATACAATGATATTACATTATATTAGTTGAATATTCAAAACATTTTAAAAATAAAATCCTTGGGACCATAATAGTATAGTTTATTTTGACACGTGGAAATAAAATTTTCTCTCATGGTGAATGATATTCAATATAACCCATAAATATCTCTACCTTTAGTACTTATACCTAAAAATGTTCCTCATAATCTGGTGAAAGTAAACACAAGATATATGTTAGCACAAAATCTCAGTAATGGAAAATAAGGTATATATGTGTGAATAATCATGAGGATTATGGTATGATTACAAGATCACAAAAATAGAAGATCATACCCTATATATAAAAAATCATATCAAATCATGGCATAAAGCATTACAAGTAATAATACATGAATCATTAGAATATAAAGTACATAATCCATAAAATAAAAAAATGTGAGTAATACATAGTATTGTGGTAGACAAATAAGAATATAATTTTATATCCATAGTAGCCAAGGAATCACTACCAGGATCATATTGGAATTATGTGTTCACACCATAGAACATATCGGTTTTCATGTTTTACTCTCATGGCTATCTAACTAGCATAAGTACATTGCTCATACCATCTTGGTAGTTATGGTTCACTCCCAATACAATCTTAGTAGTCAAGGTTTATTCCCAATACCATATTACACTATATAATGAGATATAAATATTTAAAAAATGCATTAAAGGGAGATAATGTTCCCACTCGTCCCATAATTAAATTATACATAGATGTTCCATAAGATCGGAAATAATAATATCAAAACCCATGATGTGAAATGGATAACAGAAAATTGCAATCATCTCATAACCTGTGGAAAATGACAAGATTCATAGTCATTGAATCATAAAAATAACCCATGAAAGGAATAAGGTTTCAAAATCATATAACCTGTGATAGAGAAATAGGTTTCATAAAGACCATGAAATTATGTGTAACATTTTCACAAAAATAATATAAATGTACCCTTTAGATCATTTCCAACACGGGAATGGGTAACATCAATGGATTCCATATTATATGTAAAATAATTTTGAAATATCCTTCAAACATAATTCTTGAAGAAAATATATTATCTTATTTTAAAAGGGAAATTTAATACAAAAAACTATTTTAATATAATTTTCCATTAAAATAACTTGAAAAATTATATATAATGCTGGAAATCATATTGAAAACATTTTCCTTGAAAAATTATAAAATAATCTTCAAACAATTTAAAAAAAATTTATCTTCGAAACACTTTGATAACATATAATTAATTCTTGAAATTGTTTTTGAAAAAACATTAATTGAAAACATGTGAGAGGAACTTGAAAATGTTTTGAAATAATTTCTTTGCAAAATCATTGAAAATATAGAAAGAAGACATGAAACAAAATTGAGAACTCTTTTCATTGAAAACATAGAAATAAAGCTTTAAAAAATTTTAAATCATTTTCCTTTAAAACATTTAAAATAATATTGAATTTTTTTTTTAAAACCATATTCATTGAAATCTTATTAATGAATCATGGAAACATTTTGAAAACTTTTTCCTTCAAAACTTATAAAAGAATATGAAAAAGGATTTGAAAATAAATTTCCCTAAAAACATATGAATGCACAATGAAAACATATTGAGAACCATTTCATTAAGCATTTATTTTATTTTTTTAAAAAATATCTTTTAAAAATGAAAAAAATATTCTAATGATTTAAGACATATACATCCAATCATTTCATATGAAGTAAAAAGTATATTCATTTTTAACGGAAAAAATGATTGAAAAATGAAACATTTTAAAAGGCATAAAAATATTACTACGAATAGATTTATGAATGTCAATAGGGTATTTTTTTAATGATAATATAATATTAGTAAAATATAAATAGAATTATTTTTTAGAGAACATGGTTTTCCAGCTGATGAGACTGTAAATTTAAGCTTCTATAAGAACAATTATTTAACTATATCATATACCAAACAGAATAAATAAGGTACCAATAGAAGATTATATAATAAATACTTGTAGAGGAAGAAAAATTATGATTTTCATAAGATATGGGTTGTAATATTTCATCAAATGAATCATATACATAAACAATCATGAAAAGAAATGAGATTATCTTAATAAACTCCTATAACATGATAACATAGAATCATACTCTCTATGTAAAAAACAAATTAAATGAATCTTAAAATATCATAGAAATATTTAAGTTCATTATATAATATATAAAATGGTAGTATATACACCTTGAATGGGAATTTAGGTGCATAATAAAACCTCAATCTCAAAGAAGGATAATTGAGACAAAACAATTTTATCGATTTGGTAAATTTTGAAACATAAAACCTATGAGAGAATGATTTTAAAATAGATATATGAATATATATATATATATATTAAAATATAAGATAAATATATTAAAATCATGTGAATTACAGACACCACACAAAATTAATGAGTGGCGAAGATATCATTTATCTCAAGGAAATAAAAAGTGTGATTAAATACCCTTTCCTTGTGTCTTGACTCTCATCATACTCATTCAAAAAACCATTATAATAAATATTAATTAGTATAATTAAGTTAAGAAAATAAATTATAATATATAAATAAATTTTTTGTTTTATTATGACTGTATATTACCTACAAGTTAACCATCTTATTTTAAGGATTCACTTCGTGTAATATTTTCTTTGTTTTTTGTATATGTCTTAACTAGTTCTGTTATTAGTCCTTATACTTATTTCATGGTTAAAAAATTTATACCATGATATTAATATAGTTTATACACATTATATACATATTATTATAATATATAGAATATATAATTTTGAAATGAAATACACTGTTCATGGAGAAGGTAAGTTATACGTACGCATGAAGACTATTTCTGTATAATTTTCGTGTTGAGAGAAAGAAAATAAAATTAATATATATATATATAACTTTTAATATTTCTTTATTAAATCATATATATTATATATATTCATTAAATTCATCTATAATACATTCCATGTAGTGTGTGAACAAATCACATCTCTTTGAGGGGCGATAATCTACACTTCCTCAAATGAAATTATCATATTAACCTAAATCAGAAAGTAAAAAAGGTATGTGTTGTAAAAGGAATACATAAGCCTAAAAAAATAATAAATTCAATATATATATATATATATATATATATAGAGTGTGAACTATATTATCTACCATGAGAGGTAGTAAGGAAAATTTAACAACCATCATCTAGTTAAGTAATAGTTCTCCATACACATAAACATTATGTTCCATATCCGTTATGTGGAAGTTTGGGTATGTCTATATTGAAACATTAGAATAACATAGTACTAGCATATTTAGGATACTATTTTTTTAATAAAAACATGAAAAATGAAATTTGATGGGTTTGAAAAAGAAAATAGAATAAAGGACTTGAGAGAAGATGTTAACGCTTAATAGCGTATCTCCTTATGATTTCCGCCAAAACACTCCCTTGGATTTTCTTCTAACTGAGGGAAAAATTCTAATATTAAGGTAGAATTTCAATGATGTTTATTGGGAATATATTGGCAGAACCTAAGATGTTTGAGAGGTATGAGGATCTAAGAGAGGTGGCGATGTTTTATAGGGATGGAAAAGGAATCAATAGAATTTTTTAAAACAATTCAGGTGTACATGTGATCTTAACTAAAAATACAAAAAAATATAACTAAATAAACATTTGTATTTTTATGGTCTAATTATGGACATTATATCATCTTTTTACAAGTTTCTAGAACATTTGGGATCCTATTATATAGTTTTATTCCACAATTAATAATAATTTGACCTTAATAGTTGTGAATAAATTTAATCACATTTACTTATCATTTTTGTAAAAAATAATCATAATATAATTATAATATAATTATTATACTAATTTAAATTTTTTATGTTGGATTTTTAAAATTTAATTTATAGAAGCATAAAAATTAATATTATTGGAAATTCTATAAAAGAGACATAATTATGGGGTTTTAAAGTTAAAATATATGCAAAAGATTATTAATTATTAATATTTAATTTTAAATTTAAATTGATTATAATGAACTAAATTATATCAATATATTTATAATTTATATAACATGACCTTAAAACAAATTTACAATATAATTTAACATTAATAATTATTTAAATGAAAAGATAGTTTTTAAATAAATAGCAGTATTTTTCACTATTCAACAAAAAATGATGTCTCTCATTAAAAAAATTGAAAATTAGGCCTATGATAATTTAGATATTATAAATACAAAAATAAATCTTATTTTATCAATTTAAATTTCTAAATTTTCTTTAAATTAATTTTATTTTTAAAATTAGTATATTCGGGAAAAAGGTATTTTTGAATATAAAATCAACTTTACCAAAAAGTGTTTCCTTCATTATGAATATGTTTTATCTATAAAAATAAATTATAAATAATATTTGATAATTAGTTATTAATATTCATATAACTATGTTTAATGGCTAGAATATAATTATCTCATTTAAAAATTATAATAATAAAATCATGTTTTGTAGAAATGTTTATGTGGAATGTAATGTACGCCAAGTCGGTGTTGTGTGTATCACAAGACAAGTAGGCATTGAATATATCACAATCCAAGTATCTATTTATTATAGCAGAAGTCATGTCAGTGTCATGTGATTCGAAATTTGTACTTAGTTTTTTAATATATATATACATATATATATATATAATGAACTTTTTCCAGTGTCACCCATAATTCAATATATCAAAACGGTAAGTTATTTATAAGAAAATAATTCAAAAATTCTCAGGTTGATACATTACTCCCCCTAAAAATAAATTTCTCCCTCATAATTTATCTAGGTTATCAAGGGTTTAATACTCGAATGTTTCATTCATAGAAACACACATCTTAAAAATGATAACTAAAACATCCCTTAAAATGAGAATGTTTGGAACCATTACATATAAGCAAAGTAACATATATCATTGTTTCCAGATATGAGAAAATAGGTTGGAAGTGAAGATTGGAAATAGAGGAAAAGTGTAAATATTTATAGTGTGTGATTGAGGTCATCAATCACAAACAAGTTAATGACTAAGGAAAAGTTGAGGGAATCAAATTCATAAATCATTGATCATTTAAAATGTCATAAGTTCAAAATAATTAATGTATTAGGACAACACATTCTCATTTAATCATTATCATACAATTGAGTAATTCTTTTATTGACAAGGAATATATAGAAATATACTTGCATGATATATTAATATACCAAAATTTCATTCTTTAGTTGTGATTTTATCAATTTCTAATTCATCCATTACTTCCTGTAATGGACAAAAAAAAATTACCTGTTATTGTGGAAGGGATAAAATACAATTTCAGTAGGTATTAAAGCTCATAAATGAATTAAATTTTAATCTTTTTAACTATAACTAGTCCTAAAAATGAATATGGTTATTAAATTAATCACTAAATATAAAAGAACCACTTCTGTTTCATAAGAAATAATTTATCATCAAAAATAATTATACATTAATAGGGACATTGTACAAAATAGTGGAAGGCGTGAAACCCTTCTCGTCCTTCAGTCATGTGTTCAAGTCATGTGGATTTGACATACTTGAGTGGTTGTCAACCAACATACCTAGTTTCCTCTTATAATACCATACTAATAAAATTTCTAAAACATGATGTACAACCTTGAAATAATTTTAATCCCAAATTTTCCTTTAATAAATTTATTTAAATAAAATCTCCATACAAAATGACTTCATCTAATGTTTAAAAACAATTTTTGATGAATAACCTTACAAAAATTATGAAAGATGAAAAATCCAAAACCATTGAAAGAATGACATGAAACTATATCAAAGTTGACCCCCTTATATCAAAATGTTTTTCTCTGTTGTCACATTCCAAACAAGTGAATACCCTCATGGTAAATTATCTTGGAACATATTAATGACCAAAATTACAATAAATAACTTTTGGAAAACATGAAAGCTTCATTATTCCATATATTACTGGTCATATAACATAAATACAATATTTTTTAAACATCATCTCTGATATCATGAACTACTTTTCAAGTAGTCCATAATTAGTTCAAGGTAATCAATACAATCCAATATAATAAATCATATCCCACATATAATTATACAAAAAATATAATATTATCCTAAGGAACATATTAAGGGTTATCATTCCATTAATAATTTTTTCCATAGACATCACCCTTCAATTATATCACTTTTATATTCCATCCGAACCAATCCACATGTTCTTATAAATCCATAGTGAAAAATATAAATTGAACAATCCATATATATTTAAAATTTCATATAATTTACTTCGTGAATCCAAATACATAAAAAATTTATTATCACACTTCATCCTTATGCCACTAACATGGTCCACTCATCCTATTATATGATGCATCATTCCATTCACATTTAATCTGTAGTATCATCATCATCAGATATGTAACCATTAATTGAACCACTTTGTCGGTTCCCTTAAAAAGATTTCATCATGGGACATTGAGTTTCATAATGACTATTTACTCCACACTATGCCACATATCCTTTAAGAATGTCTTACAAAACCAATATCCTCATCCATTTAATTAACCAATATCCTAATTTTTCCATTAAATTCATTTTCTTTGTGTCATTTATCACAGTGAATACACATTTTCCATCCTCCATGACATTTAGATATGTGATTCATTCCACATTATTGAAACAAAAGGAAACCAAATCATCTTTCTTCCATGGTCTCCATTAGCCAGAATCTTAGAAAACATCTTATTTATCTTTCTTGGGATTCTAAGAGTTGGTTAATGTATATGTTGTTAGTCACTCGCCATGAAATGAATGTTTCATGATCACAACACCTCTCACTCCATTCATCATACCACTAGAATTCACATAAAAAATGTCCATCACATTTAATATTAATCTAGTTCCTCTATTTTCCCAAAATTAAATAATACCATAAGCATAGTGTGATGATTACTTATCATAGAAGAAAACCACATAGTTATGAGAATAATTACTTATAGAATGTCTAAATCATTACCCCTTCCTTAATCAGTGACACCCTTGGATCATCTTAGGTTTGTAATAACCAAAAAAATATTTAAATTCTTCATAATGGTTTGTGAAGAGTTTGTGTAATCGATAATCATATCCCAAAGATTTTCAATCTAAGAGTGAATCTTGAACTAATATAATGTATTATATTTCCACAAGTTGGGACCAAAACATATTATCATATTTTTTATCCCTAGGTACATCTATACTAGATCACCATCCTCTTAGAGTATCAAGATAGGGATTTATTTCTTGGAAAAAACTTAGTCTATCCTTTACTAAAATTCTTAGACATTTTCCGAGACATTAACTCATCCTTATACTAATACATAGAGACATCTATTGACATATCTGTAGAAATAAACATAGGTATCTCAATAAATTATTATAATACTAGTTTTCAAATGATGACCAAAACCTTACCTTTATACCAACATTATCGACCCAAGAGTAACATACATGGATATTAAAACATCTTAGATGAACATTAACTACATTATAAAAATAAATTCCCCAATTAAGTAATATTTTTTATGTATTTGGAAACGTGAAAAAAATAATATATCCTCATGAAATATTTTTAACGTATCCCATAAATATCTCAACCTTTATTACATTTACTGAAAAAATTTCTTCATAACCTGGGAAAAATAAACATAACAATGTAGGGAGTTCAAATACTCAGTAAGGCTAAATAAGGGAGATATGTAAGAATAATCGTGATCTTTAGGATATGAGAACATGATCATGAAAATAGAAGATCTAACCCCGACATATCAAAGATCATATACATGAATCATGGAATATAACTTATCAGATCATAAGACATGAATCCCAAGGAGATAAAGAACATATGCCCTGAAATTTTGAATATTACTAAAAAAGGGACTGTAACAAACATAAAAGAATACAATGTGATTCCATATTAGCTAATAAATCACTACTAGGACCATTTTACTAGTATGAGTTCACTCTCATTACCATTTATAAAGTCATGGATCAACCCCATGGTCATCATAGTATCATGAGTTTTCCCCTAATACCGTTATGGTAGTTATTTTTCACTCACATGGCCATATTAGTTTTCAAGGTTCAATCCCAAGACCATACATGTCTATATCATGAGATATAAATATTTACACAATCCATTAGAGGGAGATATATGTCCCACCAACCTCATAATTAAATTATAAATTAATGTTTTACAAGTTCATAAATAAACATATCATAACCCATAAAATGAAATGTGTATTATAAAAATGTATTCATATCACAACCTATTGAAAAATACAGGTTTCATAATCATTTCATCATAAACATAACCCGTGAAAAGAAGCTGATTTCCAAATCATATAACAAGTGAATGAGAAAATATATTCATGATGACCATTTTATTAATATTAACTCATTCATAGAAAGAGTATGAATTGATCCACTATATCATTTCCTATAATGGAATGAGTGACATCAATGGATGTAATCTTACAAGGAAAATAATTTTTAAATATATAATCCAAATTTTCTTGATGAAAATATTCATTCATCATTTAAAAAAGATTTTTAATAAATAAACCATTAAATTTTTTTTTCTATGAAGATATCATGAAAACCTATTAAGAATAATTGAAATCATTTTGAAAAACTTTTTACTTGAAAAAATATGAAATAAGCTTAAAAAAATTTAAAAAACTTTTTTTCTTTGAAAACACTATGAATAAATATAAAATAGCTTGAGCATGTTTTGAAAACCATTTTACTTGAAATGAGTGAATGTATATTGATGATGTTTTGAAAACCATTTCTTTTAAAATACATTGAAAACAGATAAAGGAGACATGAAATAATTTTTACTTTTTTTCATTAAAACATATCAATAAATCTTGAAAATATTTTGAAATAATTTTTCCTTAAATAATTATAAAATAATATTGATAAATTTTTCTAAACCATTTTCTATATAAACATATAAAATATGGTTGAAAATTTTTGAATATCAATTTCCTTAAAAATTTGTAAACTATGATTTAATTTTTTAATAAATAATTTATTTGAAAATATATTTTAATTTTTTTTAAAACATTAATCAAGATTATAATTCTTCAATGGATTGACTGTGGATAAATCTGTGCATGTCTAATGAGGTAAAAAATATTATCCTTTTTCATGGGGAATTTTTTATAAAAAATCTTTGTTTATAATGTGACACAAATATTTTTTCACATAGGTTGGTAAATGAAAAAATGGTTATAAATTTCATTAAATGGTCATAAGAGATTTGTATAATATACATGGAAATGATTTTTAGAGAACATGGTTTTATTACAGAAGAGAGGGTAAAGTTGGGCTTAATTAAAACCAATTTTTTAACTATCAGATATTCCAAAGGGTAGCAATATCGTAGCAATAAATGAATATAGGATGAATAAATAGTGGTGAAGAAAATTCATGAACTTCTTGATATATTGTTTGTAAGATTTCAACAATTGAAACATAATCATAAACATAAAAAAATCATGAAAATAAATGACATTTTCTAGGAAAACTATTATAACATGGCATCATTGGATACTACACTCTATATAAGAAATGAAGATTAAATGAATTTTCAAATATAATGAAAATATGTAAGTTCATTATATAACATTTAATATGGCTGTATATAAACCTCAAAAGTGAATTTTGGCGCATAAAAATCATGAGTATCAAATAATGAATATTGAGTTAAAACAATTTTATAAATTTGTATAATTTTGATGTATAAAACCCCTGAAAGAAATATCATAAAAATGATATGTGAATACACATAAATTTAATTATATGATATATTTAATACAATCACATGAAGAACATACCCCTTACAAAAAGAAAGACAAGAAAACATAGTATGTATCTCACATAAATAAAAAGTGAGATGAAATTAATTTACCTTGTGTCATGAATCTCATCGTAATATTTCAAAAGAAATTTATAATAATTATAAATTTATTATAGATATTTTACATAATTATGTTTATATATATAATACAATATATGGTTTGATTTTGACCTTATATTACCCTCTTATTAACCAACCCATGATAATGTTTAACATCAGGTAGTATTAGTTAAATACATTATATGTGTCTTATAATAATCAATATGAATATATATGTATGAAATGGAATAAACAATTTATGGAGAAGGTATATTGTACATACACATGAATACTATTTCTGATTAATTGTTATGTTCAGATAAAGAATTTAAAAGATATATATGTATATATATAATAATTACAATTGCTTAATTATGTCATGTATATCATCATTATTGACTTAATCTATCTGTAATACATTCATTTTAGTGTGTGAAAAAAATGCATCTCTTTGAGGGGGCAGTATTGCACACTCCCTCAAAACGAAATTATCATATTCGCACCAGAGGGAATGTTCAAAAAGTCATTACTTTTAAATGGAAGAAATAATATTAAATAAATAACAAATATAATATATAAAATATATAAAAAAATTTCCATCCTAATTTTCACCAAGATAGGTGGTAAGTAAAAATTGAACAATCATCGTTTAGTGAGATTGTTGATAATCATACACATAATAAATATTATTGTTATCCATTTGATGGATGTGTGTGTAATTTTTTTGTTGAAACCTTATCAAAACAAAATCCTAGTATATTGAGGATAATGGTTTTTTTAGACAATAATATAATAATAAATTTGATGTTGTGGCAAGAGAAAGAAAATAAAGGACTTGAGAGAATTCATTACCTCTTAATCAGTTAACTTTTTTTGGTTTGTGCTAAAAGGCTTCCTTGGGTTACCTACTTCCCAAGGGAATGATTGTAGGAAGAATATATGATTTTAATGAACTATATTGGATAGATATTTTCGAAACCTATGATGTTTGAGAGGTGTGAGGATGTATGAGAGGTAGTGACCTTTTATAGGGACAGAAAAGATTAACATTGAATTTTTGGAAACAATTTAGTCGTACATATGTAATAATATAAAAGTGGAATAAAAAAATATGAATCAATAATGTAAGTTTAATGGAAGATTTATGTCCACTAAATGGGTTTTGGAAAACTTTATAGGTCAATTGGGATCATAATATTAGGTTTTAGTCTCTAGTTATGCTTAATTTGACCTCAATCATAGTAATTAATTTTAATTATTTTTTCCATTATTTTTTGTCAAAAATAAATATGATATAATTAGAGTCTAAATATTATACTAATTAATTTTTTATGTCAGTTTTTTGAAAATAAATTCATGGAAGTGGGAAAATTATGATTAATGATAAACTTGTAGATGGGAAAAAATTATGGGTTTTTAAATTAGAAATAAGTTCCAATGATTATTAATTTTTTATATTCAATTTCAAAGTGAAATTTATTGAACTGTCTTAAATTTTATTAATAGATTTATAATTAAACTATAGTGTCATCCAAGAAAATTTATAATATAATTTAACATTAATTTTTTTAAAAGGTAGTTTTTATCTAAAAAATAAATATTTTTCGCTATTAATATAAATGATGTTTCTCTGAAAAATCTCCAAAATTCATCCTAAGATAATATTTAAATTAGGAATTAAAAAATTAATTTTATTTTATCAAATTATATTTATAAATCTGTGATTAATTTTTTTTTATTAAAATCAATTCATTCCCATAAATGGTATTTTTAAACATAAAAATGACATTAAAAATTTTTATCATTCATTACTAGTTGGTTTTATCTGTACAAAACAATTATACAAAATATATAAAAATTGGTCATTAAATTTCATATAACTAGGTATACATTCTAGGTTATAATTATCTCATTTAAATAATTATAAAAATTAAATGATGTTTCATAGAAATATATGTGTTTCCTGTAATGTACTCCAAGTCAGTGTTGCATATAGAAAATGCCATGTTGGTATTACATGTAGTGCATGCCAAGTCTATATTTCATGCCGCACAAGACAATTCAGTGATGTGTGAACGGAATATTTGAATTAGTTTTTTAATATATATATATATATATAAAGAAATATTTCATGTGTAACGTGAAATGAAAAATATCAAAAAGATACATTAATTCCAAACAAATATTTCCCAAAATATCAAAGTGTTACAACAACTCTTCCCAAGGAACCATTACCATGATCTGCCTAAAAAATGTCATAGTCGTGGACATAAAAAGGGACCATGGTGTGCCCCCTTTGTTCATTACACATGTCTGAGTAACATGGATTATGTCCGTCACATATCCTACTTTCCCCAAGGGTACTATAGTTTAAACAAAGATAGGACGCCACATAACCCATTTTATAATAATGGGGACTATGTCATATCCAACTACCGACTGTGTAGAAACACTCTATTTTAGTGGAAAAACATTAAAATACTCCTCTATACTTGGCACCACCTAACCATAGTTACTCAACAACCATAGAAGGTCATACACTACATCCAACCTCTTTATCATAGCAATGTACAAAATGGATGTAGCTTGGAATCCAAATTCTCAAGATCCAATGCTACAACCAAGCCATCCTCACTATACCCACCATCCCTATGATTTAATAAATCCCTCCAAAAAATTTCCTATTATCATTATTTTTCATAACATATTTTCATATTACCTCTAAAATACATTTGAACCTCTTATTGGTGCCTCAAACACGAAAACACAAAAAATCGGTGTTCACCTATGATCGAGGATCCAAAAATATATAACACACAAAAAATTATTTTCTTGAATAATTTACAATAGAAAAATATAACAATTAACGATTTTTTTTTTCGGAAAACCAACCAACGAGATACCTCTCAAAGATATCTCCACTAGAGGAGCTCAACCACATACCATTGAATAGAAAAGTGATAAAAACATACACCATTAATAAGTAGCTCCAATAATATCTCAAGGAATGAAACCAATCAAATGAGAGTGAAATAATTAAATATTAAAAAAAAGAAACATAAAATCAAAAAAGGTTCACCATACACAAAACAATAAAAGATAAAATGGAAGAGCTAAACAAAAAAAGAATAGGGAATTGTGTGTGGATATGTGATTCACTATCCTGGGAACTCTCGTCCACATCACTGGTCCCCTATAAGACATGATGCATGGGAACATAATGCCTATGAAACTCCATCCCATGGAAGTCTTGGATCTCTATAAGCCTCTCCTCGAAGGAAACATCATCATCAATGTTGATATCACCCCAATAAATTATGTGAGATTCATCACAAAAGTAACAGTATGGATAAAATAGTGGGAACATGTTCATCAATGGGTAATGTGTTATCTGATATTCCAGGTATCCAATAATATCCAACACCAGAAATGTCTTAAAAATTATGGAGAAAACTTACTCCCACAACTAATATTCACTTTCCATAATGAGGTGTCAACATCTAGAACACATGTTCTCTAAGATTGGATTCATAAAATCTCCACCTATAATAAACACCGGACATGTGATTATCCATTGATACATTCATCCTATCCTGAATTACATAAAATATCTCTAAAATATTATGATGTTTCTAAAGTATGATTTATCTAAATATTCTAACCCAGTCTTACACAATTTATAATTGAGTTTTTAGCCATAAAAATCATTAAATGGTTACATACAAAAGGTGTAGTGAAAACAATTATTGAAATAAAAATCAACTATAAGATGGTGGTTCACCCTTTATACTCAAAAATCTTGGTCATAAGAATACAACATATCATCAAGTTTCAGGATAGTTCCATCTTTCTGACAATCTGTCTATGGAATAAATGTATCTCTAAAGAAAAAAATAAGAGCAAAAAAACATGCTTGTTACCTCTTGAAACACTATATAAAAAATTAGAATCCCTATTAGAGTTGATTTTCCATATGAATACAATGAGTCTCACCACCATCTAAAGATACATCCTTAAATAATATCTAATAAGACTAACTCCTTGTTTTATATAATGTGGAAGAAGATCATCAAATGATCCACTATAACTCATATAACTACAATGCCTCCCTAACCTCAATGTAAATAAATAATGAATTCTGTTGATATGTCATATAATATCTACTAGGGAATCATCTAATGGCAGTCTAAAACAACTAGAATCAAAGTGCCTGATCATCACTTTTTGGAAGACCAAACATTAGGATACAACTCTTAAACTTCAAACTTCAACCAAGTCTGTAAAAACTACCATCTTAAAGTATACTATAACTTCTTGATTCTATGATAAATCACTAAGGGTGATCATATATGTCATGAATAACAATCTTATGAATAACCAATCAAATTAAATCCTCCCCTAAAACAACACATGATGTTGATTATCCAAAGAATAATTATCAGGGGAATCTATAAAAACAACATAGTATCTCTAGGCCACCACCTCAGGATCACTCAATCAAGACTCCTCCACCAGCTACAAAAAATTTGAAATCTCTATCATCATGTAAAGAAAAACCATATCCCAAATATTTAACAAATCATTTTTTTTTTCACAGATATAACTTTCACCAATATCAAGTAATATCTTCATTAACATAGAACCTTAATATGTGTGTTCCTTCTCAATGCATCACCTACAACATTAAACATTCATGGTTTATTAAAAATATTTATGTAATAATATAGAAATAATGACATCCACTACCAATAATGTACATTTATTTCACATTGGGAGAATATATACCTACTGATCTTATAATTAGTCAAAACCAAAAAACACTTACCAATGATTAATTTTTTTTCACAACATCAAGGAAAACACATTCTCTAATAAATTAACAACAGGGATGGTATAGTTGTAATAATGTATAAGTAACTAATGATACACATAAAAAATAACTAATCTCTACTACATGATAACATAACCCATCCCATGATGAAAAGATTCACAATAAAAGAGATAATCTAAAACTCATATATCAAATATAAATGAAGTATAGAACTAACCAACATCTATTCTAATAACTCAAATGATTCGTAACACTGGACAACCCAAAATAACACATGAAACATAAATGATATTTCTATAAAATTATGACTAATTCAAGATAAACCGGCTACCAAAATCATATAATAGCCTACAATTATAAAGAAACTTCACACATTTATAATTTTCTTTGTTGAACTAAATAATAAAATGAATTTATCTTTAAAGGGTCCACAAATAATCCATTCTAGGTTTTTATATGACCCATGAAAAAACCTCAAAATCCCTATAATCATAAATAGATAACTTCCAAAAAACTACTGATATTGAATAACTCCCAAAACATCATGAATATTCCTTATAATCTCTTCATCCTATGTGTTGGATACAATAACATAATTAATTGATACAACCAAGAACTAATCAAATAACTCCCTAAAAAGTACATTAATTAAATCCATGAAAAAAATTGGAGTATTTTTTACAATAATCAAATATAAAATGAACTTATAATGCCCATGAAGTCACCAACAAGTGGTCTTCAGAATATCCTCATACTTCACCCATAGTTGTTGATATCCTTACCAAATATTGATTATCACAAGACAACTAGCTCCATTCATCTACAAAAATAATTAACCATTCCATGTAAGGTGATATCAGTTATTCACAATCACTTTATTCAAGGTATAATAATTTATATAATGATTCAAACTAAAATCATCCTTCTTTATGATCATAACTATTTCATGCCAAGGTGGAACACTCAGCCAAACAATACCCAGATAGAACATATCCTCAAGCTATACATATAGCTCTTGAAACTCAGAATCATTTATCCTATACAGAGATATATAGATATGAGAAACATGTAACAATATATTGATTTCAAAAAATGTCTCTCATATACATGAAATTATTCATCCACCTAATAAAATACATCATGGTTCTCTTCCAAAACACCAAAAACACTAATGAATAAACCTTGGACAAACTCATCATCTACTCAACCATCTTGGAAGACAAAGAGTAACACAACACGGGTCCATATTTGGGAATTAGTTGATAATGGAAACTGTTATAATACCATCATCATCATATTGTATAACCAATATTATAATGAAATACACACTATCCTACACCAAATATATCATGTTAACACTGAGGAAGATGTTGTGTGGATGAATACATAAACATTTGAATTGTCTAAATTATTTGTTCTTCCCAAGAACTATCTCAATTACATTATATAATTCATGAAAATAATTTTGACCATTAGATTTCATAGTCAATGCCAGGGGCACTGGATGTTAATCAATATCATGGCCCAATGTAGGGACTATGATACGTGGTACAAAGAAGTGTGAAGTTTCTAAATCGAATTAGGAATTCACCCACATAGAAAAAAAAGAAAATGTTGCCTCAATCGGTGTATAAATCACCTCACAATAGATGTCATAGTGCATGATATTGGGAATATGATTCTCCATGACCTCTACAAACATGATGATAACCACATCCATAGTTTTTCTCTTCCCTATGAGGATGAGTAGAATCTTAGTGTTTTCATCTACCTACCCCATCTCCTCTCTACAAATCCCAACCCAGATAATCATTCTACTACTACACGTGATGAAATTTTCTCAATGGATAAACCTAAATATGAACACCTAGTGAACAATTATCAATAAAAAATTTTGATCACTCTCACCACAAATGATCTTGGAATCCCTAATTAAATATTTTATCTTATCAACTGGAAGAGTCTTAAGGGAATCCATACCTATTTAGGTGAGAGGATATATTAGGTGACATGCCCCTGTTTGTCCAAAATCACTTTTCTCAAAGAAATATTACATATCAAACCACATATCCCCTTTACGAGGAATCATAGAGACTCCCCTTGCATGAAGACCTGATTCTCCCAAAGGTCCACTCAATAACCTATTTTTTCCATCACCATGAGATATGTCAAAATTAAAAAATGTGTGACATAGATCTATAAATCTAGATGAAAATACTCCTTAAAATGGATTAAGCTAGACTCATTTTTTAGAAGAATGTTTGAATCATATAGGTTAATGGTCCTGAAAGGGATCTAAATCTCCCCAAATTTATAACTACACTATCAAAGGGTAAGGAAATCTTTTCTACATGTTGACTTCATTTTCAATGAATAAAAATATTCTCAAAACTAGTCATTGAAATTATCCCATTAAACCTCCAATCCTCACAATCCATGAGTAATATTATCCATCACTTCCTTATTTATCCAGAAAGAATTATCACATCCAATCTAAACTAGTACACCTTCCAAGGAAGAATAAAACTAAAATCCATCTCAAACTCCCATAATAAGTCTTTTGTGACTGATTATTAAATAGATACATCATACTTATATAATACCCAGTGATGAAACTATTGATGTTTTCTCATCCATGGGTGGTATTAATTGATATCTTTTCAATGGGGATGAACATGCATTTACTATTGAATAGAGTCTATACGATCCTAATGGGTATGTAGACAATAATTGATACCACTAAATGAAAAAATTGTTTAGAACACTTAATCATAGATTATTTAATATTTAATATTAATTAATTAATTACATTACTTATTTATTTATATTTAAACCAACATCAATGGCCCCCTCTTTTCAAATATATGCATAAATAGTATTATTACATGACCCATTCCAGTAACATAACCTCACAACTATTATCAAATTGTTTTGTAATCTCAATAAACATAATAGTTCCATGAATCAAATAATAGGGGACCCAAATACCTCTCTCTTATATGTTCTCTAATATATACATCACTTACTAAACATAACACATATTATTAACTTACAAAACCGTGTGCTCCTCACTTGTTCCTACCTCAAAAATTCATAATATACCTCCACATGGACAATTGATTCCAATATTTAACATCCATGTTCACAAAAAGAGTATCCCTACCACCCTCACATTGAGAGGATAGAGATGGTGACTACCTGGATCCCATCCCCAATATGTTATGGGTTAGTGACATGCACCAAGGGTATATCATACATAAAAATGAGAGGTATTATTCCTCAATGAGAAACATAGATAAGAGAGAGATTTTATAGGTACAATAATCATCACTTTCATAGATAGATAAAATATGTACCATGTACATAAATGTAATGTCATACAATACTATGAAAACTTGAATGGAACTAAATATACCAAATGATAAACACATCATTGACAATGAATCCAAAAAAAATAGAAAAAATACTAGGTACATAATATCAATATTATTCTCCAACCTTCGCCTATTGACCTAGAAAATGTTTTATATACATAGGGTGATCATAACAGTTAGAATGAGTAAGATCATCCACATTAACTCTCATGAAAATAATGAGGAAAGAATACAAAATCATATAGAAAAACAATTGAAACAAACAAATCACCTAATTTTTTATATTATGTTACATGAATCAGTATGGATACCTAAAAATAAGTATCAATTAAAAGTGATAATTTAATATAGTAATAAAACAAGGGAAAACTATTACCACATCCCCATTGGTCAATTTCTCTTCTCAAATACCATATGTCTAAATCCGTCTCTCTAATAAAATTTATATAAATGATGCCTGGGCTAAGTATAACAATTTGAACCTCATGAATCCATCACCTCCTCATCTCATCCACATACACATATATTAAATGTGTTGTTTCTGAGAGTCACCATGTCTATTATATCTGGTATCATATATCAAGTGTTATACCTCATGCCATAGAAACCCAAATTCCATATATGTTCCATAAACATAACATCCCATGAATTTAATTCATATTAAAATCCTATCGATACTATATCTAGATATACATGTGTTTTAAATAACCATAATCTATTATAGTCTTCTCCACACATATATAGTAAAATTTCCACTATGAATAGTCAAACATAATACTATAAAGAGATGATGTAAGTCTAGTGGATGTAATTAGACATCCGTCCCTTTTTATGCTAGATTTTGGGTAAAACCCCATCCCATAGTCCAATCTGTTTCATTCACCCTAATGAACATGGTGAGGGTAGAATATGAAATAATAAAGAATACAAGTTATAATATATCTCACAACTACACTAACTTCATAATCTGATCGTTGGATAAAATATAACTATAATCATTCATGAAAATGAATACCACTTCAATATAATACATATCATATAAGGATAGAATCATTTAATAATACTTTCATTAAATTAAATATTTTCTATTTTTTGATTTTATTTCATTAATATATTCATTAACTTATAATTTTCATTTTTCAAAATTAGATTCAATTAACCAAAAGAGTTAACTCTTTGCCCCCATTCACAATCCAAAATGATTCCATGGTTAATCAAGAGTGAAAAAATTTCATTCCAATAGGTTCCAACCCCATGGGATGTTAAATTTTTTAACATTTACCATTTCAAAATTCCTATTACTCTAGAAAACATCCAAAACATAAATCCAATAGATTCATAAAAAAGAAAAATCCAAATGCCTCAATCATTGGATAATGCAATAAAAATAAATAATAAACTTGTAAATTTGGTAATTTTATTGATTATTGTCAATAAAATAACCCAAATTTTAGTATAATAGAGGGTAAGAAGATCATCAAACTGTTCTATCAACTATGGTGCCAACACTGACCCCTTATACATATCACCAAGAAATGTGTTGTAATTTTCATCAACTGCTATGAAAAACCAAGGCCTCAACAATAATATATCATTTTTCATATTAGGATTATATCACATCATATAGTAAGGATCAAAAATAGAGAAACATAGAAGGGAAAAATTACCAATAAGTACAAAATGGTAATTTGGTCTTCAAATAAGAAATTTGACATTTATATGACCATGTGCTCAATAGACCCCAATTAAAAGGAATTTGAACATCCTAAGAAAAAAACCCTCATCCCCATACATATATCCTTATCAACCAACCAGCTTGATTCCATCATGATTTAATGGATTCAATTATTACATGATACAACTATAGGTAAATAAGGACATCAGCTATAAAAATATATCTTATATTTAAACGTGCTAGCCAGTATCAGTTCCAGTTTAAAAAATCTATGAGAAGTAAAATTCTAATTTAACATTAATTTTACAATTGTACAAAGAAATAATTAAAACATATGTTATTTAGATAATTAAATTAAAAAATTGATGAAAAAAATTAGTTTAACATGCATGATTCATCAGTTTCATTACTATAAAATTCAATGAACAATGATTTTGATGAACCTTCGTCTTAATATTCATTATATAAAATAAAAAATTACTAGATTTAGTTTTTCTAAAAATTTCATAAAAATAATATTTTAACCCATGAATAAAAAATCTTGTAAACAAAATGAATTCGATAACACAAAATATACTAAATCAAGAGAAGAATCACTATCATGAAGGAGAAACATATAATCACTAATCATAAGAAAATTCTTATTAATAAATGTTATCATATATTCAATTAATTACACCACCTACCGATGAATAATGATAAATTTACTATTGAATTTAAATAAGAGGATAAGAAAGGTATCCCCTACCTAAAACAAATGAGGTACTAATATGGAAATGAAATACTGACATAGATATCTGATCAATTATATCATTTAGAAGTTCCATCCCTCAATGTATTTCATGCCACCACTATACAAACTAAATCGAATTAAACTCTATTATAATGATGTAGAACATATTTTATTACCTGGAAAAAATAATAGGATGGATGTGGGATCAAATTGTTAGGAATTCTATTGAAAATAAGGAGATCTCACTTCAGACCATCAAAAAATTGATCTAAAAAAGGTGATGATTAATCCTTATCCAAAGGGCCTTGACATTAAAAAATCACCCTTGGGAACCTAGGGTTCAATACGATGGATTGGGAGAAATGTGGGACCACAGGGCTTATGGGGTATTTATATGTACAATGAATTTTATAAACCCACTACATTGACTATAGAATTTTGTTGAAAAACTTCATGAGGTAGGGTATACGATAGTATATTAAATGGGGCCATTCCGTAGACCCTTTGGTCAAATTATTATTATAAAGTATAAAACACTAATCCATCCAAATTTTTAATCACAAGGGGGTAGGGAACTCTATAATAGCCAAATGAAATATAATAAATTATCTATTTTCGATGAAATATAACTAAAATTTTGGCTACATACCATGGCATAACCAACCCACGTTTCAGAAAATAATACCTACAAACCACTATGTTATAGCCAATACCACCATGCAGTTTCCAGTCAATAGCCATGGATAGTTCTATGGAATTGATGTAATCTAAATCATCACTATTGTTAAAACCAATGTAGCTAAAAAATCCCACTTCTTGGGACCCTAAACCACAAATAATACCTCTATGCTATAACCAATAGATTTATTGAACAATTCACCCCTCCATGGGACATAACCCTCTATTAAGATTATTATATAGTTTAGCAACACAATTTTCATACAAAAAACATTTGATATTCCACGTTACTCAAGCACACAAAAATCATAAGTGGAATGAATACCATGATTCTATCCCTTAAACATAAGGTCTATCCCCCAAATTTATTGATCTATTTGCTATGATATTTGTTAATATGAAAAACCTTTTTTAATGGATGGATTCCTTAAATAATTTTAATGTTTTTATTAAATTAGATGAACATAATAATTAAAAATTAACTTAACTATTTGATACATTTTAATTTTAATGGATACCATTTGGAATTTTCAAAATCCAAATTAACTTTTAAATATATTTAATCTGTATTCATTACACATTATTTGCTACATAATAAATGTGATTTAGGGATTAATTAACAAAGTATTTTATCTTATTTTATAAATTTATTTTCAATTTGGGAATGGTGATTCATTATTCTAATGAGAAATGTTTTGTTTTGGACTTCGATAATTACCATGTCATGGTATATAATGGAAATTTATTAGGGAATATAGTGTCAAAACATAGAATAAAGGATCATATATCTTAATTAGTTAATATCTATCTATTTTAGTATCCAACATGTTTTCATAATTTTTGATCATACCTTATAAATGTATGTTTTTATAGAAATTTCATCATATGTTTCATTAATAATATTGTACCCCTATAAATGTTACATTAAAAGGATTCGAATTCTACTCTTGATTATTATTGTAGGGTTTAAATAGACATTCTGATGACAATTATCATCACAACAATTATCATACACTCTCGATGGTGGGAGCTCCCATTTGATCTTATATGTGATTATTCAAATATCATAGTTGGAGTAATATTACATTAGAGGGTAAAAAGGTATTCCAATATGATTTATTTTTATTCATGAACATTTGATTCAATGACATAATAAAAAAAGAAAAATCATTTTCTTTTATTCATTGTTTATTTAGGAATAATTTATTTCATATTTATTTGTATACAATTTTGTTATTTACCATTCAAATATAGATTTGAGATACATATTCAAAAAGTTGAATGTGATGTGGATTTTCATTCATTATAAGGTAATTCATCATATATTTGAAATTATAATTTTGAATGTAAAGAGGATGGATAATATGGTGTTTGACCATGTGATATGGACCACTCACATGTCAAATAATAATACACTTGAGAAAATACGTCATAATGATACTTTTCCAATTGATCATCTATATTCTATATCTAGTATGCATCCTTGTTTTTTTTGATTTAGTGAATTACCTTGATTACAATGATATTCCTATAATCCAAATAAAATTCCATGTTGGACTATTAAATATTGAGTCTAGGGTTCATACGTGTGATGATAGTTACATTTGGTTTACATATAATATCAAAGTCATACAAAGTTGTGTGTCTGATAATGAGTCTGATTCTATTTTATATTTTTTCAGATTTTTTCTCATAGTGGACACATTAGACACTAAAATAAATCTAATATATTATTAGATTCTAGATTTTATTAGCATCATTTCTTCCATGATGTATATGTTTTGTGTAATTCATTATGAGAATTCTTATATACTAGAATCATTTCATAGAGGTATGGATTCCAAAGATACTTGTATAATTTAGTGATATACTTTATATATGAGGAATTTATTTTATGTGTCCATTTAAAATTAATTTTAGATTATTTTGTAAAATGGTTGGAGTTCTTTTCCACTAATGCAGATGAATATCATATTATAATTGATTATGTTGTGGAAGAAATCTTCCATATATCTAGACTAACAATGGTAATCATTAATGATAATGGTAATATAATTAAAACTAAAATTATTATTCCTCTATCAAAATTATTTAGGGACACAAGAAATATCAACACAAGTCACCCAAACAATTGTTAGGTTTATTTTTTCAAATAATTTTTCAAGTTATATAATGTAGAAATTTTGCATCAAAATTGGAAGGATTTAAGTATGAATCAGAAAGATGAACTATGAACTTATAGTATGGATTTAAAAAATCCAATAATCTTGTCTCCCAAGTAGATCATTTTTGGAAAAGCATGTCAATTCTCATAGTGGTTGAGTAGTGGGAATATTCAGATATAATAAAATGATTCATGGATTAAAAAAAGTTGAAGAAGAAAGTAATCTAAATGGTTTGGTTCTTGAAGAGATTTAATTTCTCATAATATGAGAGCGTAAGGATCATTAATAAAAGATAAGAATAATATCATGATAGAATGATCCAAAATTTTGAGTTTAATTTGGTAGAAAAACTCCATCTCAACAGTTAACAATTAAATTTGATGCCTATTAAGTTTCATTATAGAGGTTTGGGAACCTATGTTCTATCTCATATTTTTCCATATGGTGTTGAATAAATCACTAAAGTTCGCACGATTAAGAGAATTTTAGTTAATTAGAATTGGTAAAATTAGTACTCTGAGAGAATCCCCAAACTTTTATATGATGTTATCACACTACATGATACATTATCATATTATAGAATTATTCAATCCCTTACCCTATTGATTTTTTTTAATTTTTCAAAATATTATATCAACATTTTAGGTGGATAAAACATTTTATAGAGACACATTAATAAAGCTAAAAAAGATTGAGTGAGTCATAGGGGAGTCCACTTTTGGTATAATATTTTGGTTTTTTTATGTTTCATATTTATATTTTTACACTTTTAAATATTAAAAAAAGTAAAGAAAAAAATTAGTTCAAATGCTCTTGAAATCATTGAGTAATTTTAAAATTAATATTTATAATCTTAAAACAATAAAGTTAATAATGTAATGTTTTCATCATTAGTTGATTATTTTATTGGAAATGTAAGTTGGATACATATTTTCTAATTATATCATTTTGAGTCTAGTAATAGTTAAATGCCATCAATTTTTTTAGGGGAATGGATTCATTTAATTCCCTGACAGAACTTCAAAAATAATCATCAATTGAGAGTAGTTCATACCAAATTCAAATATAATAAAGTTAATAATGCTTTTCACTGATAACATTATCATTGAAAATTTTAGTTTTATTCATATCTATTTTATAACTATACCATATTCACCTTTTAATGTGTATATGATATCCAAATATTTAATTCCATTATTTAATTAAAAAACTATAAAAATTAAATACTGAGTGGAGTGATGAAATGATAAATATATTAGGAATTATATATTGGTGAATTATGGATTTAATTATAAGAATTATAATGTGTGTTTTTATGTAATTTTAACACTAATGACGTTGAATGGGTTTGGTGGAATAAAATTAGGCAACTAGAAATAATTTAGTTAACATGGATATACCAATTAAATAGAGGAAATATTGAATCAGGTGACACACACATATAAATAATTTGGGGGTATAGTTGACTCATAAATTAGTTCATCATTATTAGTGTTAGTCATCATACTATATTTTATTTTAATACAATTTTCCAAGAAATGGAATTAAATTTTTTTGTTATTGGATAATTTTTTATGATTTTTTCCATTTATTATATTTCTTTTATTGATTTTGAAGTGTCAAAATAAAAACATTTATTTATTACTAGACAAATTAATTATACAAGGACAGAAAAAGAGTAACTGTATGTGGGTTGATAATCCAAGTTCTTTTTTAATAATATGTTTCTATTCATTGAGATATTTTCCCCCACATTAAGAATTATTGAAAGTTGTAATAAAAGTTTGTATTTTGATATATAATATTAAAATTTCAGGAATTTTTTCTATTTAATATCACGAGAGTTATTTAATTATAACATAATAAATGTTATGAATGATTAATTGATATTTTACTGACATATTATATACTGATTTATATAAACTTTTCAACAAATAATTTTAATCTAGATAAAATATTTAATGTTTAAAAATTTTTATGTTATTTAGAAATAAGATATATTCCACAAAATGGACCATGGCTCTTCAATTGGGGAATTGTGCTAGGATTTTGAATACTATTAGATAAATTATTTTTTATAATTTCATTAAACCATAATCATGATTGTTCCCTTATAAACAAATTAAAAAAGGCTTCTGATGATGGATTAATGTCTGGAGGGAGAATGACACATGTTCCCTTGTCATAATTTCAAATAAATTTTCTCTCATACTCCATTTAAAAGAGATTTTTCCTATTTTTTTATGTGGATATAATATTTTTGAACGGATTTCAGAAGTTATTTTTCCACAACACCATCATAACCCTTTATATGATGTAAGGATTTTTTAATATATTTCATCCAACAGGGATCTTCTCTCAGGTTTCTAGTTTCTTATTTGTTTTTTATACCTGTAATGTAATTCAATTTTCAATAGAACATATTTATTTCAATCAGTCCCCCTTTCTTATTTTATTTTTCTAGAAAAAAATATTTGATTTGTGGTTGGGTCATACACATTAAAAATATTTCTTATTAAAATCAATTAATTGATTTTAAATCCTCTCTTGGGAGCTTAATTAATTTTTTGTTGATATAAATATTACCACATTGCTTTATTTGTTCGAATCCATGTACTATATTTACTCTAAAAATTATATATTTAATGAAATGAATTTTTTGTTTTCCAAAAATATAAATTATTCAAACATTGTATTAGTTGGTAAAGATGTGTTATTAGTGAGATAAATACATTACTGGTAAAATCTAATCAAATTATGATCAATCTGTAGGGTACAGCTCTTATATTTAATCATGAATTTATTTTGTTTATGTAATTTACGTTATAACCCCATTTTCTATTGATCAAAATTTATCATATTAACTACAATCAAATATGGGTGTTGTGATTGGGAATATCAATTATTTTTTAGGGTTCATATGTTCTGATATTCATTGTAAAATTTTATTCTAGAGTGTTTGGGGGGTCAAATTTTTTTGATCCATATTTAAATGGATTTAAAAATAAGGTAAAATGGTTAGTGACTAATTAAGGGGAAAATGAGATCGATTATATTAATTAATATTGGTGTTTTTATTGTAATTGTATTCTTTCACAATTAATTTTTTTTAAAAACCACTCAACCATCCCCAGAACATTAGATCAATTTTTTTAATTATTTCCATTAGTACATTATATATTTCACGGTATTTTTAAATTTTTTTTTCCAAAAGAGTACCACCATGTATTTTCCGATCATTACATTTACTAAAAAATTTATTTTTTATCATAGAATACAGGGAGACAATCACCATACTATGATTAGAGTGATCCATAAATATCTAGTAATTATTCTATAATTTCAAAAACCCCATTTGATACATCCTCCATGATGTAATATCTAATAAACATAATACTCCCATTATAATATACATGTATAAATTGATTATTTCACCCATAAATAATAACTTAAATATTATTTAAATTAATTAAATTATTATAATGATACATCACGAATGAACACCAATGTAGTAATGCTATGAAAGTATGAAAATACAAACCTATGATTTGGTATAGCGATCAACACTTAGGTATACACAGAACATGGGGGGAATTAAATCTAAAAAACCAATTCTAATAGATCATACCAAAACATCCACCATAATTTTATGAAGTGTATGATTTAATATAAATAACATTATCACACAAACATTAATATATAACCTAACCTTGATATAATGTTGAAAATGTAAAATAATTCACCGCAAAATAGGGGGAATGATATTGAATTTCCAATTCATACCAAAAACACCGAATTGTATAAAAAAATGGAATGTTACATCCTAAATACGAATGGACTTTGTATAAATTCTATAACAATATCTACTCTAGTGGAAATCCACATCTACTTCTGTCCCCAAGATCCACATAAATTCATTCTCTATATCAACTAAATTATATTTAAATATGGCATGTAAAATTTCATGATTCAATGAGTATAAAAATGACCATGGTGATCATTAAATGTAGTGGATTAACCCTATAAGAATATATTGTAAACATGTATTAGAAGTAAGTAAAGTATAAATAACATACATCACTAGACATAATATACCAACATATAAATTATCAAGTCCAAATATTTTCATTTTATTATTGGATTTCTTTAATTTTGATCAAAGAATAAAAATAATACCTTTAAATATAATGTAAATCAGTTAGAAGATCCCATTAAATTAATCATGAAAAAAAACAACTCATGAAACACCAAACATGATATGTGGAAGCAAATACTCATCTCCATATTTTTTAGATGTTATAGATGAAAATCACATCCCCATTAGTATATTTTTGTTAGATGACATACAAATCTAAAAAATATATTAATGAATATATCAACATACATAATATCATATTTACATCTATTATGACAAAATTTTATACTAGAATAATCGAGTAAATACAATTCTATTGGGATGCAACTATATATCTTATCCAATAATTTCCTTTTTTAGCAATAAAGGTAGTATGATGTTCTTCATCATGAAAAGAAATGTATGTTTCATGGGAGAGAATTATTTTTGTCACTCAAGATAATAATTAGCCATCACATTCTTATAATAGATATGATTTATGAATTACCCATGTCTAAATATCTCATAAATCATGTTCTCAAATTTAGTGAAATGGAAGAATAAAAATATCCATCTATCATATAGTAAAGTGAATAATGGAATTAATAATTTCTATCTATCTCCAATAAATATATATTTATAACATATTTTGGTGGTAACTATAATGAATTACATTATTATAGACATTATCATTTTTTTACTAGATAAGTGGGTGAAAAGTAATATAACTCCTATCCCACACAAATCCTTGATAAATGGTGTGTTTATGAGATAAAATATAGTATCTCATATCAATAAATGTATTTCCATCTCTAGATATATAACATATCATACAAACGAGTACCAATAACAATCAAATAATAAATTATCAAAGAAAACCCTACTAATAGAATAATACATCGAACTATGAAATAAGGACATGACATAGTTAATAATGAATTCTAACATACAATGAAGAAAGTATGCGTATAATAAGTCTATAATTGATAATTTTTTTAATCTAAATATACAACTATCCTCCTAAAAATAAAAAATATAATAAATACCTTGGTTTCAGACATGATAATGTTATTGGATTTAAGTCAAGGTCCTTCTACTAGATCCCATTAACACCAATTAACATACTTATAAATTCACTTCAATTATTCAAACCATTAGTCTAAATTATTAAATCACCATACAATTATGTTTTTCTATTTATATTATTTCATCATATTGTGAAATAAATAATAGAGACGTTTCAACACATTATTATTATGATATTTCATAATTATTTGTTACTGTAGCCTTTACAAATAGAAAATTTTAATCAAATTCAACATTCTATTTAATGCAGTTAAATTCTTTGATATATTTTTACAATTTATATGATTTATTTAACTGAAAATACATTAAAAATTATTCCAAAAAACATAGTGATAACAAAATCTCCTTAGTGTGAGTTTTGATATAAGAAAAATTAATTAATTTTTTCATACATCACTCACAATTATCAATTATATGATGATAATTATCATTCTTATATGTAAACATAAAAAATCCAATAATTTTTTATAACTATTCACATCACATCATTTACCATTAACTATTACACAAATTAATTTTTTCATAATGAATTTTAATTTATAAAATTTATTCATAAATATATTACTCAAAATATTAATTGAAGATTATAATGTTCTCTTTAAATTTATAAAATATCACATTATGACCCCTAAGAAATCACTATCGACCAATTAAAAACCCCATGGAGAAATAACACATCCATGCTATTAAAATATGATCCACTATTAAGTTCAAACAACTGAAAAAAAATTATAATTAATATAAAACCAAATAATATATTTCAATATTTCCTGAAGGAATCCTTGAGACATGTACAGTCAATCACACTCCACCAAGCATAACTGAATCAGTAAAATGACACCTAATGATGAACAGTTTTGAAAGAAACATCATATTTGTTTATAACATTATTTTATTATAAATATTTTATATTATTTATTTAATTTATTGAATCATTAAATCATTAAATTAGTCATGAATTTATCTTAAAATGGCTAAATAATTGTTTGAATGGGTCCTTGAGATCAAGAGGAGTCCAAGAAAGATTTTATTGCTGAATGACACTAAATAATGTGAAATGATGAATTATTTCTCATATTTATTTATGGTTAGGATTATGTAGTAGCTCTATATTTTTATATGGAAAGTATTATGAGGGTAATAAGGTGTAATTTACCATGTTTTTATGATTTTTTAATAAATTATAATTCTTTGATGGATTAAATTGCTTGCTACAAAATATTAAACATTCATTTTACAGAACACCATGTAATGTTGGCACTACATGAAACATTGAGTTTAGTTTTTGTTATATTATACACTAATTTTGGATTTTTTTACATGAAATACCAATTATATATTGAATTACACGCAAAATTGATATTATATTTTGTTATAAACAAGAACGAGCATAGCTTGTGTTATATAAAGCAATCATTTTGAATGAAACATGTCATTTTATTGAAATATTCTAATAATTAGTAGAAAGAAATTGAAATTACGTGTATGAAAACACATAAATAAATAAAAAATTTGGGTTTATTGATATTTAAACTAATAATTAATTCATAACCAATTAATTATAAATTATTTTAATATCTAATTTGAAAATAAATAAATTATTTTTTGTTAAAAAGCTACATTTTTTTGTAGAAATATTTTTTATCAAAATAAATTAAAAAATTAATTTTTTAGGAATTAATTTAATTAAATTTATATATAATATATTCATTCATTTACATAATGTTCATATTATGTTTTTTCTTGAAAAGAGATAAGAAAATAATAACATTCTACCCATAAATGTGTAATTGGTCAAAAATGAATTTTTTTCATTATTTTAATGGGGCACTAAAAATTTTAAATAAATTAAAATATTAAAATATTATATTTTAAAAAATATTATTAATTTTTTAAATAAAAAATTCAGAATTATATTATGGTGAATCATTGGTAATTTTTCTAAACAAATTCATTATGTTATGAATATTGAAAAATAATGAATTTTAATTGATAATTATCATTTGAAATAAAACATTTATAAAGTTAAAGTATATATTAAAATAATTTTAAATTATAATAAGATAAATTATATATAAATTAATCAATTTTTGATCATTGGAAACAATTTAACATTGAATCTTCATATAAATAAATATATAACTTTTGATCATTGTTTCTCTTTAAAAACCCACATTCACATCAAAATTGAATGACTACTTTTAAATTAATTTATACCACTTATATGAATTGAATTTTGAATATATTATTCTATATTTGGAATAATAATAGTACGTAATGTCTAATAAATCAAGAACTAAAATTTCACCAAATAGATTAGTGAAAAAATTCAAACTTTATTACATCTATTATGGTAAAAACAAGAATACTTAGTGGTTGAACATAGAAACGAAAGTGTAATAATGACCCAAAACCTATCTGAACATCCATTTTATAGATTTATTCTGACACTTGCAAGTTCTGGATCAAATATAATAATGTTTTAGGAAACATTACCATGATAGATTTAAATATAATAATTTTGTAAATAAAAATAAAAGAAAAAAATATATTATTCCTTTTAATTTAGATAATGATTTGGAATGAGGAAATAAATACAAAAGTTTAGTTATAAATATTATTTTGGAAGTTTAAAATGTTTTTTTATGAGGATAATTAATTTTAATAATTTATATATGATATAATCACATTCAATGCTTAAGAAACTCTAACACATGAATTATTTACTTAATAAGTAATCAAATTAAATGACACTAAAAAATTAAAAGTGAAATAAATTGAATGAATTATTTTATTAAATTGTTCTATTAGACTAATATATCCTACAAAAAAATGAATGAAAGTATAATATTCTTATTCTATATATTTTATAATTTATTTAAATGAATAATATCAAAATTGACATTAATGCTATTTTGTAATAAATGATATGTTATTAGTTAATTTCAAATTAATAAAAAAATATATTTTGTAAAGTGATTTTAAAATATTAATAATCATAAAATATAGTCCATTTATGGAAAAAATTTACTATAATAATTCCAATACTGATTGTTAAATGGTTGAAACCTAGTTAGTGTGGTTATGGTTTGAAAGGTGTTTTTGTACGTTAAATGTGCTTCTGTTAACATTAATTTACAACAAAAAAATGTTTTATTTTATAAATTAGTTATAATATTTTTGAGCCATTGGGTCTAAATTTTGTAATAATTATCACTTATTTAGTCCAAATTGATAAATTACCATTGTTACAGAAGTAGTTACCTTAGTGAAAACCAAAATGATTTAGATAGGGAAACATAGATGTTAAGGGAGAAAATTTAAAAATGAATTTATTTTACTATTTTAGGGGTTTTTTTCAAAAAATTTAGACCCTCCCATATATTATTATCCCATTTTTGAGAAATATGATGTATGAGAGACATCAAAATATTAATTCTTTTGAGTATTTAATATAATTCTATTGTTTCTAAACTATAGTAGGGAACTCTGTATCCCGTATTATTTACACCTCTCAAGATATTTATCAAAATGATGCTATACAAAAATAACATAAAATATTCTCTCCTATAATCATAGAATCACTAAATTATTCAAAAATATCACAAATTCATTTAGTGCAATATAAAAAGTTATACCTGAAGAAAAGGTAACATTCATCAAAAAACGTTTTCTTATTTCATCCTCCAACCCCTTATATTATTTTTATATCATGATTATATTACAACATCAGTATATTAAATATAATAATTTTTAGTTATTTTTGGATTATGAGATAAAAACACACAAAACTCCATCTAATGGGCTAAAAAATCTTCTTTTATTTGTAAGGTAGACTACCTCCTCTCGAACTGATGTAGTTTATTTTTTTAATTACTGCCTCTCATGAATGGGAATAATGTTGAGAATCATCATTATATATGATATATATAATATTTATGATTTATATATTATTTTTTAATTATTATATAACACATAAATATATTCTCTTAATTTTTTATGAAAAATTATAATATTGTTCGTGTGTATGGCGGACTCCTGGATCACGAGGATATGTGAATCATTTAAGCATTACATGGAAAATATTGAGGATGGGATTAATAGAAATGGGTGATATAAATAAAAAAATATACAAGAATTATAATAAAAATTAAAAAATATCTCTATCATTTACTTTTAATTCATTCAATATGACAATAAAATGGAAATAATGTTCTTGTGTACATTAAACCTTCTATATCTTTAAATATTGTGCTTATTTTATTATGCTTAAAATTTATGGAATAATATATATAAATGTATAGTAAATATATAAGATATTTATATCTTTTTTAACACTCTTTACATGATGTAATCTTGGTATCTATAAGAGGAAAAAAAATTCATGTCAAAACATGTACAAAAAACCAAGTGGTCTTTACTTGAAACATAACATTAAATTTGAATTATTAAAAATTTTGAAGTGTACAAAAATAAAAATTTTATATTAATAGTTATATATATGAATAATATTATGTGTCATATTTATATTATAATTATATTTATTATACATGATGTTTGAATGTGTTAGAAGGAAGTTGTGACTTAATGTAAGGTATCTTCATCCGATGTTTATTCTCTATTAGTGAAATTCCATATGAAACACATATTTTTATTATATGGTGTATATAATTCTAATGAAATTATTTTATTCTTATTATACAAATAATCATTTTTATTTACATATCCATTTGTGAATCTATCCTTCATGAGGTTTACGGTTCCAAAGTTACCAAAACGGTAAAGGATTTTTGTCTCATTCTTCTTTCTTTGTGATACATGATATTTTATAAACCTATATTCCTACATTATCTATTGATACAACCTCTTGTACATGTGATATCATAAATTTACTTATCCTAAAGATATTTTATGTTTAATTTAATGTTATTCTTTCATGGTTACTATCATTCAATGTTTCCAAAATAAAAAAGATTTTATGTTACAATCTCATCATATTTCAGTATTGTATATGATAATTTTAAAAATATAAAATATCATTATCTAAAAAATAGTAATCTTAATTAATTTTATTTTCCTATTATTATTCACGATATAGTCAATTAATGGAACCCGATTTATACTCTTTGGTACTTAATATAAACAAGAAGATGTTATTAAGAAAACCCAACATTATTCCCCTCTTGAGTTAGATATATGATTTCTTCAAAAACCTTATTTTCGGAAAAGTTTTTTTAAACTTTTATAATTGAAATTTAAAGTTAATTTTCAAATAAATTGATTCTTAACATTTTTTTATCATTTAGAAATTTTAAAAATTATTTTCAAAACATTGTTATATGTATTCAATGGTTATTTTTAAAGAAGTGTATTTCATAAAAAATTTCTTTTTGAAAACTATTTTAAATTATTTAAAAAAATACCTCATTACCTTTCAATGCATATTTAAAAAAATAGGTATTTCATTAATTTTTTTGTATTAATTTTTTAATGTCTCTTAAATTTTACTTTATAAATTATCAATGTTATTTTAAAATAAAATGGTTTTCAAAAGGTTTTACTCAAAAACAATTCAATGTGGAATAAATATTTTCCTCAATAAGTGTTTTAAATGAAATTTAACTACATTATATATTTGTTTACAATTATATTTTCATGGAAAAGGATTTTGAAAATGTTTTATGAAATCTATTTTTAATGAATGGTTATTTTCAATAAGAAATTTTCTAATTGATTGTTCAAAAAACATCTTTATCTAAGATGATATCAATTGATATAGTTTATGATTATGCAGGGAATATGATCCGAGGGTACAATTATTATTCATTAATTTAATAGTCTAAGTTTAAGATAAAATGTTTTTTAAGAACATTTATGATACATGCGATATAAAATTATAAAATTATTTTGAAATAGGATTATTTTCAAAGGTTATTATATGATGAAATGATTCTGAAACCTATCTCTTTTTCATAGGTTATCATATGATAAATTGTTTTTGATAACTATTTAATTTCATGGGTTATGATATGATGTTATTTATGTTCTTTTGGAACATATATGTACATTTTCGTTATTTTATGTGTGGGACTTACTCTAATTCAATGGGGACATATATACCTCTCATGATATAGACATGGACAGATTGGGGAGTGAACATAATATAGCAATGGATAGTGCCCACTATAACAAAATGAAGGAGTAAACCGATACCACTAGAAGTAAAGGGAGTCAATTGGGCATGGTGGTGTGTCCAAACTATTAGTTCTACCCCTATGAAGTCCCCTAATATCTTTTGGAATGGTGCCTTATGTTATAAAAAATGATTTTATATGTTACTGTGTATACCAAAACTCTATGTATTTTGCTGACGTTATGATCTCATTGATAATATTATTTTATTATTTTAGTATTTTAGTGTTATTAAAAGTTAATATTTATTCAAAAACTCATGTTTTTGTTCTTTGAAAATAATGGAATGGATTTAAAATATTATTCTCATTTTATCATACCCTTATGTTCACATTGTGCTTAAGTATCTTATTTATTTACCCTTATTGGGAATCTGAGCACAAATGTTCATATGTTTCATTTTCGTGGGTTATGAAGGAATGTTTTATGTAGGAATAATAATAGTGATGATATTTGTGGTAATTTTTATGATATGTAACAAGACTAGTGTAATGTGTCTGATGTTTCCAAAGGTACTATACTATTATTGCCCTTGGGAATGTGTTTGTTTAATGTAATGTATACTCATATAAAAATATGTAATATCCATATATTTTAATTTTTGTTCACTATATTTGGATTCAAAGGAAAAATTTATTTAACAATTAGAGTATATAATGAGAATAATTTATTGGTATCCCTAGGTATATTTTTAAGGACATGTCTGGAAATGTCTCTAAAGATAAGTCTATCGATGTGTCAAACAGTATGTACTTGTCATAGAATTTTGGTAAAGGATGGATTGAGTGGTTTACTGGAAATTACATCCATTTATGAGTTCTACAATTGGATGTGGATCTGAAATATATGATTCTAATGGTAACAACCATGAAAACACAGTTTTCACTTAGCCTTATTTAGTAATTGGTGCATAAAAATAGTCGTTACTGAACCCACTGTTTGATACACTCGGGGGATATGCTTTGAAAATACATAGATTCTTAACAAACCATCATGAATTATTTATGTATAAGATTATAATGAATTTCCTTGTACAAATACAGGGTGATATATATGCAAAATAAATTTTTTATGATCTAGATATCTTATAAGTTACTTTTAAGGATTTTGAAGTTTTTAACTAGGATAAGTTATTATTACACTATTTATTATAGTATTAGTTAATAGAGGGAAGTAGAAGTAATAGAGTTAGCATTGAAAATGACAAAAAATGTGATGATAATTCATGTGGGGTGATCACTGGTTTGAAAGATGTTGTGATCAAGCCTAATAAGATTTCATAGATCATGATTAAAAATATTTAATTTAATCATCTCCCAAAATCAAAGAAGAATAGAAGGAATGATTTTGGTGAGAATTGTGGTATATGGTGACCAATGAGTGAATAATACATAGTTTCATTTATGTTGACCATGTAGGAACAAACACCCATGTGGATGTATTAGAGGAAATGGAAGATGTCTTAACTGTGTAAAGGAAAGACATACATCAAGTAACTACAGAGGGAAAATATAATCTTTAATTAATCCAATAGAAGAAGATAATGGACTCCCAAAGGTATCATCAATTTTTGAATTCTTTAACTATGAATAGTATGGTAATTATTGAAATTTATGTCCTAATTTGAATTCCCATATAGAGAATCAACAAGGTGGTGTGATTAATGCTATAATTATTGAAGTTAAAGAGACTATTAATATATTATGTTAGAATAGTGGTATTAATAAATAATATGATGAATCCATGTTAATTTATTATGATAGTGGTGGAATGAATGAGGTATTATGGTATTTGAATTCAATTATTATGTTATAAAAATCAGTAAATATATATATAGTTGGTTTTTAGAAGTCATCCATTAATTATTTCCAAGCATATGTTAAATGGTACATGGAGACAAGAAAAATTGATTTATTTGATTTGTCTTATTTTATGGATGAAATAGAATGGAGGGTAACACATAATTTTTTTGGATGGTGAGATATGGTGTTTTTTTGATTAAAAAGAGGACTGATGTGGATGTTGTAAATTAGATAGTATTGATGACCTCATATCTGATAAAGGATTTGTTGAAAAATTATATTATCATATCATTGATGGATATTAAAAAATTATTAGATATATGGAAAATATTTTATAACTTGTGGTTTTTTATGTAATGAAGAATTATTATTTTATTAATTCATTTTTTAAGGAAATTCATATTGTTACCAAATTTGAAGAGATTATATGATTAAGGTATTCACATGATGTGTAGTAATAGTATATAGATAATTTATGATATATGGGGATTAATGTTAATTTATTTTTGACTAATTTAGTCATAAAAATTATCATGTTTTTTATTTTAAACTATTGAAATGGAAAAAGGCTATCCATTTATAGAATTCATTATTTTGAACATTGATTGGTGTCTTTGATATTAATGTATAATTATTATATTTATTTATTTATGCACAATGGATAACCCATTCTAACCATTTTTATCTGATTATAACTAAAGATAGAAGAAATTTAATATCGTTATGTTTTAGGATAAAATTATCTATTTGTCCTTTAGGAATGAAAAATTCACATTCACATCTCGATGTATGAGATGATGTGGAAATTGGTCATGGCACAATGATAGTGTAAGATTGTGCATATGAAATGGAATTAAAGTATTAAAGTATTTCTTATTGTGAAAATTCATCATAATTTGGAAAATGATCTTAAAAAAATGTCATCCTATTACTTTAATTGTTTGAGAAACATTATTACCCCTTAGTCAATCACTTATTTATGGTTTTCTGATCCTTATCTTTCTATATATCACCATCTTTTTTGTGATCAGTTATCTCAAACACTCTCTATAATTTTATACACTTCTCTTCAATGACCAAATATTTACCTCCAGCCCATGTTCATCGATGTGGAAACCTAGTTATGAGATACCTTGCATAGACATTATGTTTCCAACTTCCCCATTTTAAATAAAGATTTATTATTCATTTTTTCATTGTGGGTTTATATGAAAATAACATTAACGTATTAAAACATTTATGAACCATATAAACCTCATGAAAGAAATTCATATTAATGGGGGTATAATGTCACACCAAATGTTTCTATGAATATTTTTTTTAATAAATTGAAATTATTTCAAGTATATAATTTCAAGCTACATCAAGTTAAAAATGCTTTATACACAAAACCTTTTTAATATAGTACTGCATGAAAAACTAAGTTTATCATTGGGTACATACAATACTGAGATTATCTTTAGGTACACACAACACTATGTTTTTCTTTTTTAACATGATATATCGTGTTTTTTATTGTGCTACACACATCATAGATCATAGATTTTTGGAACATGAAATGTATTCCATGACAGGAATTACATGCAACACAGAGATTAAAGAAATTTTTTTATATTAGTACAATATTAGTATAGTAATCACTTATCCATTTGAATGGAGGGTATAAAAATAACTAACTAAATTATTAAAATATGGTTTATTTTTTTAATGAATAAATTAATTGGTAAATAACTAAATCAAATGATAATATACTATTTGAAAAAACAAAATATTTCTGTTCTGAAAAAACTATTTCTTTATGCACAACAACATTTTTTCCAATAAATTAAAAAAATTACTTTTTATTAATACTTTTAACTAAATGTATATATAATATATTCAATAAAAATTTTAACTTCTAAATTATTTTTCTTTAATTAAATAAAAAAAATGAAATCCAATTTTACACATAAAAATGCATTTTAAAAAAGGTAGTTTTATCATCATTCAATGTCACAATTATTCTAAAAATAATTTTGAATATTTTATAAATCCTAAAAAACAAAATAATCTTTATATTTTTATTCTAGACATCATAATTGTCTTTGGTTGATTTTATTAATTTTTATGAAATGTTTTTTTATTAATTTTGAAAATAATAAATTTTAATTGAATATTGACCTCTCGATTAATTTATTTATAAACATAAATATAATTTTAAATTTGTATAAAATTATATTACGATCAATAATGAATCATTTAATAAATTTTATTTAATTTTAATAAATTTAATAATAATATGGGTTATTAAAATATTTGAAACATTTGATTAGAAATCATTTGAAGCAATTTTATCCCCTCGGGCCTACATGATTAATTTTAATTTTTTTGGGAAATTTTGTGAATTAAATTTTAAAAATTGTGTTGAATTTTTGAATCATTGTAATTTATAATGATAAATAAAACCAACATAATTATATACCAAAATTATTAGTTAATTAAATTAAAATTATCTAGAAGGATTAAAGTACACATAATATTAATTAGATATTATTATTATAAAATAATGTTAAAAAAACTCAACACTTTAAGAAAACCCAATTTAGGTAAATATATTAGACCATTCACCTTATCTCATATTGTTTTAGTGTTTTGGAAATTTTTCCATGAATGTGAACCATAAATTATGTTATGTAATGAAAAATAAAAACAAATGTACTTTTATCTATCTTAATTACTATGTAAATATAAAATAACAAGAAAACTCTATATTTTGAGGTATAAATACAATATAATATTATAAATTATTTTTATTTATCATGATAATTAATTTTATATTTTTATAGATGATTTAAACACATTAAATTCTTAAGGGTCACCAACACAAGAATTATTTAATTCAGAATTAAATAAATCAAATGATACTAAAAACATTAAATGTGAAGTTAATTGAATGAATTATTGTGATACATTATTTTTATATATTAATATACGGATATGGAAATTTTTTGAAATAATATATTTTAGTTTTATATTTTTCATGATTTTTTTTAAATTCAGTTAAATGAACAATGACAAAATTAGAATTAGTGCTATTTTAAAACAAATGTTATTTTATTTATTTTGGTAAAATTAATCAAAATTATATATTATATAAAGTGATATTAAAATATTAATAAGTATATAAAATGGTATATTCATGGACCAATATTTTTATACTATTAAATATATTTACTATTAAATAGTAATAACTCAGTTATCACCATTAACGTTTAAATTGTGTTTTTATGTGTTACATGTTCTTTTAATAAAGTAAATTTCCAACACATATAGTTCTTTTATTTTATAAATTATGTATTATATTTTATAATTAATATAAATAAACATTATAATAATTTTTACATTAATTTAGTCATAATGGATTGATTACATAGGTTAAAAAAATTGTTATCTCAATGAAAACCATAATAATAAAAAATGGTATTTTAAGATGTTAAGGAATAAAATTATTTGAAAATGAATTTTTTTTAGTGGAAGTGCATATCAACCCAAGGATCACTCACCTAAATATTTTTACAATTTTGGATCCCCATTATATATGAGATAACTCCCAGCAGTAAATACATCAGAGTATTTACAGAAATACCAGTCCTCTTCAACTGTAAAAGGGAACTCACTCTCCCATAATCATCATAGCTCTCGAGAAAATTTTCCTAGCCAATATATAGAAAAATCACTAAAAACTACCTATAAAGATTTGGGGAGAATTAACTTTGGAGTAAATATATCCAAGGTATATTTTTGGTACAATCTAAAAGGATATACCTAAAGAAGTGGAAACATTTATCAACGAACATTTTTTATTTATTTCTCTCTACAACCCATAAAGTTATATTTATATATTGATTATATAATACCATCATTATATTAAATATAATTAATTTTTTTTATATTATGGTTAAATTCTAAAACTCATAACACTTCCATTAAATGGTTTATGAAATCATCATTCGTCTGTACGAATAACTTCCATCCCACGAATCGATGTCATTCGTTTTTTCATTACAACCTCTCATGGTTTAGAATAATCTTATGGATGATATTTATAAATGATATTTATAATTTTACTATATATTTAAGATTACATAATTATTATATAACACATAACTTTTGTTTTTTTATTTTGTGGAATAAGATAATGTCGTTTTTGTGTATGGATGACTACAACCTTGCGAAGATATGTGATTGGTTCATGACTTACATGGAATTTATTAAGGATGGGTTTAATATAAATATTATATATATATATATATGAAATAACAATATAATGTAATTATAACACACAAATACAGACACATAGAGATATATATACCTATATATCATTTACTTTTATTTTTTTTACATAAAACATGAAAATCCAAACAATGTACCTACGTACATACGACCAACCATCACCATGAATAGTGTATTTTTTCCATCACTAAATTTCAGGGATTAATATAAATACATGTATAATAAACATATATGAAAACTATAACATGTTTATAATTATTTATTTAAATAAATCATGATCTAATTAATAAGACCATGAATTACTAGTCCAAACATTTAAGAAAAACAAAACACCTATTAGGTAAAACAAAAATTTTAACATGGAATTCTTACTAAATGGGTTATATAATGAAATAATAAAATAATTTATTATATAATATATATGAATATTATACTATGGTAGTTGTATAATAGAATTATATTTATTATATAAGGGGTTTTAACATGTACGAAGGTTTTCAAGACTTAAGGTAAGAGATTATCTTATCAATTTTATTTTATGTGAGATAAATTATATATTCACCACATGTTTCTCTTATGTTGTTTATTTTATTACCATTAAATTTTTTATATGATTCTAATAAATAAAATTATTGGTATTTACATATCCATTTTAGGATATATCCATAACGGGTTTTGTGGTTCAATAGTTATAAAAATAGTATGGGATTTGTAACTTAATTTTTATTCTTTGAGATGTAGGTCATGTTATGCACCTATAGTCTATCATGAGTTTTATATAAAGCCCCATTGACATGTAATTTCATTGAATTTTTCATCCTAATGGTATTTTATGTTTCATTTTTATAATTTATTCATGTTTATTGTGAAAAAATTATTCTAATGTTCTAACGGTTTTATTTTACAATCACCTCAATTATCGTGAATATATACTAGTAGGTATCAAATGTTAAATTATCATTACCTAACTCTTAATTAATCCAATTAATTTTACTCTTATATAATTATACATGATATAATAAATTAATTTTACCAATTTTAAACTCTTTGGTAATTAATATAGTGATGAATTTGTTTTAAGAAAATATAACTTCACTACTCTTTCCTGTCGAAAATCTATTTTCTTAAAAAACCATGATTTCATTAAATGTTTTTAAAAATAATTTTTAAAATATATTTTAACATAATTTTAAAATAAATGTACTTTCAATGTGTTTTAAATTTTAAAAAGTGTTTTAAATGTTTTTCAATTCATCCATTAAAATCTTCAACGGTTATACCCAATGAAAAGGATTTAAGAATTGTTTTATGTTTGAAAAGTGTTTTAAATGATTCTCACGGATTCCATTGGGTTTTATAAAGTTATTTTAAAGAAAATGATATTTCATTAATTTATTATTTTTTAATTATTTTCAAACTTATTTTCAATGGATCCCTTATATGTTTTCATGGATATTTTCAATCATTATGTTTTTATAAGGATATTTCAGAAAAAGAAATTATCAAAAGAAGAAATTATAATTTCATCAAAATATTAAGAAAATGAATTTACCAAAATTTATTAATATGTTTCTAATTTTTTTCCATGATTTTTTTTAAAATGTTTTGAGAAATTAATTTTCAATGAGATATTATTTTTCTTAAGAAATATTTCATCTCATCTATAAAAATCCTTGTCCATCTAAGAAGACATCATTTGACATAGTTTATACTTTAATGGGGATACAATCCAAGAACACCAATATTATTATTTATATTAATAGTTTAAGATTAAAATTAATGTTTTTTAGAAAAAAATTTTCCCCTAGATGGGTTTTATAATCATAACATTTTGGGAAAACTATATTATTATCAGGGTTTATGTGTGATGAAATGATTTTAAAACTTCTCTCTACATCAAAAGTTTTGATATAATGTTATATTTATGATAGTAATTTAATTTCATGAGATATGATATGATGAATGTTTATGATGTTATATATCACATATTTATGAATTCATTATCTTATAAATGGGGCCTATATATCCCTCCAAAGCATCAGTTAATGATTTATATATCTCAAAATATATACCAAGCTAAAGCTCGATGTGAATCCAAAACAGTAGGGGAAATTTCCAATGAAACGGTTTAGGGAGTTAACTCATTCCACTATAAAGAAATTGTTCTGATTAGATATGGTTGTGTGTCCCACCCATTAAGAGTATCCCCTATTAATTTCTCTAATAATTTTTATAAATAATCCTCAAAATTAAGGTAATTATAATATATTCATATTTTTTATACCAAAAATCAATGTATTATGTTGATTATACGCTCTAATAGATCATGCTATCTGATTATTTTATCATTAATTTATCATAAACTTCATATTTTTTCAGTGACTCATTATTATGATCTTTGATATGTAAGGTATTATATTAAAATGTTATTCTCTTGGTCTCATACCCGTATATATGGGTTATACATACATATATCATTTATTTACCCATATTGAGCATTTGAGATCACCCTTTCTTATGTATCATTTCCTATGATTACAATGAATGTTTTTAATTTGGATTAATAAAGGGACAGATATTTGTGGAAACATTTAAGATCTTTCACTAGATTAAATGATTATGTCCCACATTTTCAGAGGAACTAATCTATTATGGTTCTTAGGAATTTTGTTATGTATTATAATGAATATTCATCTAAACAGATAAAATATGCATGTATTTTAAGTTTGTCTTTCAATATTAGGTAATCCTTAATAGTTTTAGGTATGATTGTTTGTGTACTCATATACACCGAGAAGAGACACTAATTTTTATCACCTTTATATTGATTGACTAATTAGGGTGAGAGTGTGATGACACTAGAAAAACACTTTATTGCCCATGCATATAAGTAGAGAGTATACATTTTTTTGCACATATCAGTTTTGACACACCCACTGGACACATATTATGTATATAAGAAATATTTATGATGTTTTTGGTGATTGATAACTCCTATAACATCTCTAGTAGTGTATAACTAGAGATGAAATATTCATATTGTCAACACAATGAGATAATGCGATGGATGTTATGGGTTGTTATGAGTTATTCCTATAATATTAAAATTACTAAAATATAATGGATGTTAATGCACCTTGAATATGATTATAAAAACCAATGATTTTATATGTAGTCATCTGAAATAGATTTATTTAATTTGATATCTATGTTTATATGAAACCTTCTGTCTTAATGTTCCACAACATATTATAGCCTTAATTACGTAAATATTAAATTGTATGATAATATTGTGATTGATAACGTCCCAAAATATATATGTAATTTTTTTCCTTACATAAAATATATTTATTAATTCTTAATAAACAATAAAAATTTGACAAAATAATTTTATAAAAAATACTTATTTTTCTTGAAGAAATTTTTTTTTCTTTAGCTTTATCAGTTTTTATGTAAACAAATTTACCAATCACTAATAAAAAGTACTTTTAATGAAATCTATTGGAAATGAATGAATAATTATACATATATTAGTTATCTAATGGTTTATAATGAGGGTAAAATCATTTCAATGTAAAAATAGTGATTTTTAAAAAATATTTTTATGTGTAAAATTTGTTTTTATCTAAATAAACAATATGAATCACGACATATTAAAATTTATAATAATATATATAGAATATATATTCAATAATATGTTTTAATATTTATATAATAACTTTTTATAATTAATGGAATGGATTTAAATTCAGTTTTAGTGTTGATTATTTATTTTTCTATAAATGGGCTTCGATGCATTTTGTGCACATATATTAATATTTTATTCAACAATCAATTGAAATTGAATTCCATAAATATAATTACATATTTTTAATAAATATTTTAAAAAATTAATACTCCCAAATTAAATTTTTTAGTAATGAATAGTAAAAAAATTAATAATTTGTTACCACGGTTGGGGTTAAAATGGGTTAACTAAAGTAGCTAAAATGTGAGATAACATAAAAAAAGATGTATAAAATTTTATAAATATAATAATTTGAATATATATAGGGATTTATTTTTTAAAAAAAATTATGGAATTTTTTTTCTTCATTCCAAAGAAAATGAATATATATTATTTAAATAATTTATGTAATTCCATGTATATTCATCCCCAAAACAATAAAATTGATCCTCTTCACCTCCATTGTTCTGAAATTTCAAGACCTATATGTCTTGCAATAACATAAAAAAGGCATCCAAGATTACTCATCTTATTTATTTTTCTTCTATTTTTCAACTAGGAAAATCCTATGAAAGATTATGGTATAATCCAATGTAGGTCTCTAAAAAAGAGGTAATTGTGTTACCCAGCTCTTTAAAAATTATTTCTCATTATATCACCTATAATAATATATTATCTATTTTTCTCTTCTACTTTTTTTAGAAATTTATCACATCATTCATGAGTACATACAAACAACAATTTCAAAGAATTGTGTAATTCTTTTTTCTATAACTTCATTTTATGAATGGATATAAATATTATTTTAATTAATATATATGATATATATATCACGATTATAATTATATATATTATTTTATTATGAAATATATGAAAATACCATAACCTTAAAAATAACATTAGTGAAAAGTACAGGAGTTAACACCTAAAATTGCAATGATAGTGAATGATTCTTATTAAATGATTGATAAGATGTCATAAGTAAACCATTTATGCAATTGAACAAATAAAAACATTTCTTATATAATTATTATAAATTAATATTTGTTATTCATGAGGATAAAATCAAATATGTTTAAAAGTGGACCCATAGTAATGATTTTATGTTATAATCTCACTTCTTACGGGGACTAATTATGATAAAATATTCAAGGATAAAATTATATATTCTATCTATCACATATAATTTTTTATTTGTTATCATATCATTATTTGTGAATATTACATGTATTCCATTTATTTTTCAATCTTTATGTACTCAATAGTTTGAAATAATGTTTTTAATGAAATTTGAATTTAATTTTCTATTTGAATGGGAATTTTTTAATTAAATGTTAATATTTTCATTAAAAAAAAATTTAATGTTAACAATAATTAATTAATTTTATGTATTTGGATTTTTGAAATTATATTATTTTTTAAAAAAGTAATCGTCATGTCATTTTCCAAATGAGGTACCTTTTATCAAATGTGTGAATATAGTAATTTTTTATTATTTACCATGTTAATATATTTTCACACCATCATGACTATTGTTTCATCTATGATTAATTTGCATGGTTCAATTATTATATTCAATGAATTTTTTTCACTAATATTCTAGATTTTAATAGATTTTGTATAAGTGGTCTTAAAATGAAAAGGGTATTTTCCCCATGTATTATTTCAATGATATTTTAATTATATTTTAATCTATGATTACATTTATTTATGTTACTTATGATGAAATTGTTATATGATACTGTTATACCATTTTTTATCCAATGTATATTTTATAATTCCGATGGTGAGATATTGGTGATTTTTTCCTTAGTTTAAAATATGATGAGATGATAAATATATTCATGATATTGTGAAATATATATGAAGGGATTATATTTGTATGATGGGTGGTTGTATTACATCCAACTAATTCATTGTTAACTAACTAATGGTTTGAAATACCCAAAGATAGTAGATTAGTAGTTAGCCTAATCCTAATGTTAGTACATAGTTGGTTATCCCATGATTAACACATGACGACAGTCATGGTGGGTATCCTCAATATAATATTTATATTATTATTATTATTTCAAACATTATATTCCATTATGTGTGGAATGTTATTTTTCAATTGATATGATCTCATGGATCATGACCATTGATTCTTCAATTATTGATATCTTCTGAACTACCAAATCCTTATTCCATGATTAGGATATATGTTTTTTTGGTATGATTATAAAACATTTTTCTCATATTCACAAAACCTTAAACTTATTTTTTATTTATATATGATCATTTTATGAAATATCACATTTTTACCCTTACTGAGCATCTGATATAAACCTTTCATATGTTAAATTTCCCAATGATATGATGTATGTCTTTCAGTGTGGTGTGACTAATATGTACACTATGTGAGAACAAATTCTTGGGATATTTTGCGAATATTCCATGAAAATAGTAAATTATGTGTCTATTCCTCTGTGTCACTAAACCTTTATCTTTCTGGGATGTGTATTGTTATTATATGCAATGAATATTCATCCAATGTTATATAATATTTATATATTTAATGTTTCGTAATTTATAATTAGTATTATTGAATGTAATAGTTGTTTTTTAAAATAAGAATTAGATTAATTTTTATAAACCCCAGGGGATGAGTCTCAGATTAATGTAATATCCCAAATCATTGATAAAATAGAGTTTTTTATGGGTTTCTTAGAAAAAATATCCATATCCTAATACTGGAATTTGGATGTGGCAATGGTACAGATGCACTAGGGGTAAAATCTATAAAATGAGAGGATTGGTTATGAAAATTATAGTGACATAATAAAATAAATATAGAATCTATATTTATTTATGAATAACTAATATAACTACCTAATAAACATTCCTAAGTACCAGAAAATATTAGTTTACATGGAGACCATATTTAAAAACATCTTATTTAAGTAAAATATTAATCATATTAATTATTTATATTTATATATGGTACCCTTATAGTCTCATTATATATTTTGTCATCCATTATAACTAGGTAAAAACTTAAAATGTAAGAAGTGATGATCTTAGATACTCATTATGTCTAAACACTAATGTTATTTTTCAAATTTCATAATTAATAATCTCTTGAGAATTAATGTAGTGTAAGATGTTATTATCAATAAAAAATCACAACTAATAATTGATATATCATAACAACGATTAATGGAATAAAACATTTTTATGAAACACAATTAACAATAATAAAAAAAATAAATCTTGATACTTGAGTAAAAATTATATGAACACTAGTAATTAATAATTATTTAGATCCATAACAGGAAAATAAATCACATCATATGACAATATTAACTATTAAAGCCATCATTTCCTAACAGATCTGAATCAACACATATTTCCCAGATCATAATTGATCCACCATATCTAATTATTTCTCATAGTATATGAAGAACATAATATAATTTCCCATAATAATAAATTAATATATAAGTTTATAAATAATTATATTATGGAAAATATAATTTTAAGAACACTGATCACATTATTAAAACTATACATATGTGTTCCATAGGATCATAAAATCTTCATCATATCATTATATCATCATATAATAACCCATGGAATATGAAAATGTTCGTTAATGAACTCATATATAAAATCATAAAAATAAAAAATTAAGATGTTAAAATTTTATTCTACCAGGTATGAATTATAATAATAATTAAATAAATATGGAAAAGTGGAAAATTCTATTATAACATCATTCAATGATTTCTTTAAAAAGGGGGAAAATATTCTTTTCCTTTGATAACATTCTATACAGAAATACCTATAATATTTAGAGGTTAATTTTATTAGAATATAACCAAGGAAACATGTAAAGTAATATTTTATGTATGGAATTTTCATGACAATGTGACATGTTATTGTGATTTACGTTTAGACAATGATTTTGAAAACAGCCATGGAAAAAATACATCATTCAGAAAATGGAAATCTGATTCTTATAATTAAATTTGAATGTAAAATATTGTAATAAAAAACATTAAAAAATATTTTTATAAATTTAAGAAAACCCATTAATATTTTTTATTGAAAATATATACATTGATGAAATGTTTCTTGACCAAAGAGAGAAATAAAGTCTATTTATAATAAAAATGTTTTATATTTTGTGTAGAAAGAGTGTTAAAAATGATTGGAAGTCTAGTTATATATACAGAAATTAATTTATTAGATCATAATTTATTTAATTTTTTACATTGGTAATATAATTTCATTTTCTAGAATTTAGGCATAAAAATCTCAGTAAAATTGAGATTGTAATGTAAAAAAATTAACCTAATGTAAGAATATTGTTATAATAAAAAACCAAAATTTATAGTCAAATTATGTTTTAATAATTATTTAATAGAACAAAAAAATCATTATAATATCTTATATTATTGAATTATAACCATTAAACACCCATTTATTACTAATTCATTATTAAAATACTTGTTCTTCGGTGTAAACAACATTGTTTTTTATATATGTTTTGGTTGTATAGTTTCAATCCTTACAAATAGATCATGAGTCCATTACATCCAAAATATTAATCACTATATAAATAACATATATATTATTTATATAAATATTTATTTATTTTCATAAATTTTATAGACATAAAATTTAATAACATCGTTCATGGTGATAGTAATTCGTATGTATGAATAAAAATTGTTTTCACATTCTAATAAAAATATGGGAAGAATGATAAATAATAATTTATAATATTAGAATAATAATTATATCTCAAATATTACATATACACATTAATTCCATCCTTATAAACATCCATGTAATATGGTTTTGGAAAATGATTATATCAATATATAGAGGTGGTACACCACACCTACACATGATTGATACATTCAATTCCAATATGATAGAAAGGAGGTGGAAAATGTTTTTTCATCGTCATAGTAACAAATAAATATATTTAAAATACATAATTAAATATTTTATGATTTGTAAAAAAAATTAGATAAGGTGGATGATGAAGTAAAATTTAAATATCTTGTTCTACCGTTATACCTCTTCTTTGAGAGACCTCCCTTCACAAACACCTTATTCCTTGAATTATTGGTAATAAGAGAATAATTTGGAACAAAATATGAAAGGATAGAAGATAGTAAAAAAATTGAATTTATTATTTAATAATATAGACTCTTGATGTGTGGAGAAGAGTAGAGTGGTAGTGTGATTCTATAAGTTAGAGAGGGGGTACACTTGGAATGTTTCACAATAGTAAAATATATTAATTTATTACTCAAAAAAATTACTCCAAAATGACTAATATTAATAGAGTATATAATATAGGGTCTAAATATGACCATAAAATATGGTTCATAAACATATTTAGGTCACTTTAACCAATATAATTTTTGTTTTGTCCCTTTTATCCCGCTTTAACTCTTTCCATGATAACTGACAATTTTTACCTAAATAACTATTCCTAATAAAAAAATAAACTTATCCTTATTAAAATATTTTGACAAGAAATATATATATATGGATTTATTTATAATTTCCTTGAACTTATAGACTAATTATTTTTTGGAACTCATGAGGCGGAGGTTCACGAGAGAAGTTAGGAGGAGTTAGAAAGTGGAGGAGATGTTGTACCCCAATAATTATGTTGGGAGGAGTTCTGTGACCTAGAAACATATGATAAACCATTGGGGAAGAAATTACAATATAGAAAATCTAGATATAATTTTTCTGTATTGTTTTTTGGATATACATCATATTTCATGGAGTGTTTTATCATGTATCATTGGCTGTCATATAGACCCTTCATGGAAATTGAGGGATATAATGTGAAGACCATGGCCAGGGAATATGGTCCTGAGATTAGGGTTTTGTTGGTTTTATACATTTGGGTGGTAGCTACACTAGGGTATGGGATATGTAATATCCCACCTTGTGTTCATTAAGATCCGTGGTATAATTGACTACAATATTCCATGGTCCCCCTTATTTTATAGTATTTGTGATGAGTAAATAGCCATAGATCATAAAGTTTGATTGACTGGGATAGATATGGTGTGGTCCATTACACATAGTTTTGGTCCAACATAAATTTACCAATTCTAATATTTGTTCATAGGGGATTTACTATGGTATTTTTTTTCATGCTGTGTATAAATTCAAAAATCCATTCGATCCTTTTCACTATTATAAAAATTATCTCACTTCATGGGTGAGAAATTTTTTTCCCAAGTAGATTTTAAATCCCATTTTTAGTGGTATTCCACTCTAACTATTGAGGGTTGATATTTGATGGTATCCGTGAGTTCCCCTTGTATACTCCCCATGTTTTCATTCTAGTTCATTATCATGGAAGAGTTGTTATCAACCGAAATATCTCGTTTTAGTGTTTTTTATGGTAGAGTGATGTATTTTTATAAGAAGTTATGGGTATTTTTGTTCATTGGTGTGATTAGTGCGGAATTAACTCTTACATCATTATTGTGCATCAAATCAGAAATCTCCATTTGAGGATGTTGATCATTCATTTCACTATCTTTTGAATCACTCATGAGGTTTTACACTCATCTTTCATTTTTTGAAGGTATTTTTTATTTACATAATTAATAAAATAAATATCGAGATAAGTTGATGTTGAAGTGGAAGGGGATTGAATACATTTATTTGAACTTTTTATATTGTTTGATATTATTATTGTGTGAGATTTATTCCTTAGAAATAACCATATATGTTTGTAGACTTCTTTGTATTGTGATTATTATGATTATGGATAGATTTATGTGTACTATATGTTTTCACTAAAAATTAAAAATATAAGACTACTTATATAAATTTAATGATATGGTTTCCCCTTTAACATATTTCTTGTTTGATAATTTCACAATGATAAATATGTTGATGAAATAGATATCACTTTCCAAAATTTTAAAATATAATTGGGGTGGTGATGTGTGGTTATGTGGTGGTCATATTGTGCATGTTGGTTATGGTGAGATGTTTTTGGAATTTTAATATAGGATGAGATTCTGTTGGTACATGTTGGTTAGGATGAGACGTGGTGATGATGGGAAATTATGTTGATGATATGAAATAGTGGTGATGTGGGGTTTGTTGCAATGGGAATGGGAAATGTGTTTTATTATCTTATGGTGTGTTGTACCAATTTCCCATGTTGTAATGAAATAAACTGTAGATAATGAAATATACAATGACCTGAATTGAAATTTAATGGGATGTAATAACTAATTAATTCCATAAATAATAATTGAAAGTGTGGTTAAATTTTGTTGTTAAAAAATGTGAAAGGAATAGGCTAAAAAAAGGAGATAAAAGGGATGGATAATTAAAATTCGATGGGTGTATGATATATGGATGATAGATTAATTTGAAATGAATTGTGTAAATATGTATTGAGTCTTATGACTTTTTTTGGGGTGTAGTTCATTTAGTGTTGGTAGAAAAAGTGGTGGAGGAGTGTGTATATGTGATGATTTTATGAGTTGGTTGGCACTCTTATTGTGAACTAATAGGTTGGGATAATATGTGGATATATCTATTAATATATGTAATTTTCATTTTTATTTCTATATGAACCCTAACCATATCAAGAAACTTGTTTTGAAAAAAGTATTAGGCATGTTTTTTTCAATATACTAGTGGTGAGGATGGATAGTTGGTCACATGTTTGTCCCCTTACACTCTTTTTGGTGAGTTATATATGGATGATCTATGATGGAATGATATAGAATTTTTAACTTTGGGGGAGTTTTGAGGAGATTATGAGATGATTTATATTGGAGGTCTCTAGGGTCTAGAAAATTTCACTAGGGGAAAAAAATACTCCCACAATTAATTTGAAGAAAAAATAATGTACTCCTACAAGTATAGAAGGGTTAATTGAGTCAAATTGAGTTAAAATTCCCTAAAAAATATATAGGAATTAATTTTTTCAAATGATTTTAAGTGGAATGTGTACCAGCACTTGGAATGGTTCGAGGACCACCTGGATCGAGAATTACCAGAACATAGAACGATACACTAGGCTCTGGCTCATAGAGTGATGGCCAACGAACCCAGTGGACCATGAAACATATCTCTGAAGGAATAATGCGTGCACAAGTACTCCACATATCATCTGACAATCACAAATGTTCTCAGACAAAGAAAACTAGTAGGGTTCCATGATCCATGATCGCTAACTGCAACCTCCACAAAACCATGATGACCGAGTCTTCTGTGGGTCATGATATCTTTTCATTGGCCTCCGAAAATGGTGCCTCATAACCATAGATATGATTTCTCCAATGATCTATAAATGGATAAAAGAAGGAATTCATATGTGGATGGATGAAGAACAATATAAGGGGACCCCATAGGTTGTAAGAAAGAATTTAAAGAATATTTTTTCATCATTCATGAATCATTAGGGATGTCCAAATTGTGAACTAGGATCACCATAGGTATTCCCAACCATTAACCATAAAATAGAGGAACATAATAATAATAACAATACAATCGAAAAACTGATTTGTGAAACTACGAACCACATATGTTTTTTTTGATGAACACCCCACGAATGATAATCCCCCATACCCTCCTTCAATATGATGTTCCACATAGTGTTTTTCTATCCGGATTTAACTCGGCACCGCATATTGAACTAGTATGTAGATGGATCACAAAGAGGTGTGATAGATCACATCCAAGACTACATAACACTTTACTGTGCGTTAGTTCATATTGATGACCACATATTTTGTTGCTACACAGAAGAACCCTCTTCCCACATACCACTGTGGTATGTGAAGATTCCCTCATCCCACAAAAGAAATCATTATGCAAAATGTGGTGTTTACAGGGATTCTTTCCTCCAGTTCCAATATCATCCCTATGTTACCGTCTAGTCCTCTATAGTTCCCACATGAACTTATCCCCTAGAATTAGGAAAGAGACTCCTCCAAATCCACCATCCCCATATGACCAGGCCATCGGGTGCATCATCACGCCCCTTTGTGTCTATGTAACCATGGTAATCAGAGTCACGAAGGATCTCTCTACAATGGTTTGAGATCCAGGAATGTCTTTGATTCTACATTCTCATGGAAACTCAGAGTCCAAACTTTGGATGCCAATGTGAATATCACTATCATAGGGGTAAAATGGTGATCATTTACTTTTCCAATTAATGGGGAATGGTGATCAGTAAAAGTGGTTTTGTTTGATTCCACTTTTGATGGGGGAAAAACTCCTCCCCTTCCCATATTGCATTCCAGGGAACTCCCACTGAGGTAAGTCCCCAATATTTTGAAGTAAAATCCAAAATACCTATAGTTTCATATCACATTAAATGGTTAATTGCTCTATTACCTTACCTACCATCACCCATCCTCTTTTACAATAGTCTCTCCCTCTCCTTTAATCGAGAGAGGAAGCATGTGGTTAGTTGGATCTCCCACATCCTCTTATTTCTCACACAGAGCATTACTCGGGTTGGATTGAAGGGTTGTGATAATTAAAACCTCAAAACAACTATGAACTAAGAGAACATTGATTTATGATTAATACAAGATATTTAGGACACCTACATGAGGGCTTAAGCTCAATAGGGTTCCATTCCAAATGATTTCACCTAATCATGTCCCCTCAAATTGGAAGATTCTATGTTTAATCCCCAATAAATCTGAACTATGATCACTCTAATTCCTGATCAAACCAGGATATGTAGGACAACTACTCTAAGGTTTGAGCTCAAATGGTTTCCCTTTTAAAAGGGTTCACCCAACCATGTCCCCTAAAATGAGAAGCTTCTATGCATAAGCCCCCAAAAATATTTACTATGAGAACTCTGATTCCAGATCAAAACAATATACATAGGAAGCCTACATGAAGGCCCGAGCTCAAAAGGGTGCCCATAAAGAGGGTTCACCCTATAAATTCCTCTTAAATGGGAAACATCTATACATAAGGCCCAAAAATTTCAAGTAATGTGGGTTTGGATTTCTCTCATGAGGATACATAGTCAACAAATATTATGTGTCTGATCCAACATCAAGTCATCTTCTATCCCCTAGATTAACTTAATCTCTATATCTCCATATTGTACTGATTAATTCATCATTACCTCTATAGCATCATATATATGTATTCCCACGATTATCCTGCAAACCATGGGTAGTCCATGGGCACACTCTTCATTAATAAACCAAGGATTAACAAACATATGAGCACAAATTATATCTAAAATAGAGTCTCAAAATAAGAAATAATCCCACCAAATGGGTGCGGTGATCCTGAATTCTCATTATATCGACCAATGGAGTCCTTAAGTGTCATTGGTTGAATCATCGACACTCAAGCACTTGAATTTGGAAGACAGGTCCATCAATCATGTATACCATGCCAGTTGGGTGTTTCTGTCTCAAAGAATAATCCCATTAGAGACCATATGAGGATGTTATATCCACGAACGACCGATGGAAAAAGTACAAGACCCCATGAAATCTCTAGCTGGGACAATTTGATTATGGAATCTCCTTTGCAAAATGAAAGGGGTGAATTAACCTATCTCCACAAGGTTAAACCAACCATAAATTAAAGGATAATGACACATAGTAGGTCTAAATAAAAGAAATATTAAATTTTACTAGAAAACACCTCTAGAAAAGAAGATGAGTGAGGATTTCTGTTGGAAAATTTCATCGTCACCAAAAATTGGCCACCTCAGAGGTGAACAAAAAATGGTGAACCCAATCTGAATCCTTAAACAATGAAACAATTTACCCCAATGATAATAGTCAAAAATATACTGCACATCATTCTATTTTTTTCTCCCCCTGTACGCACTCCAAAAGCACCACCTCGAAGGAAAAACAAAAATGGTGAAATTGACATGAACCCTTAACCAATGATGTGGGTTTACCCCACTCAAGACCCTTATCCCCACAAAAAAGGGGGGAGGCCCATATAAATCATCAAACATTCATATGTTTAAAAGAATGTTACTTTGATGAGGACTGATTGTTTTTATATCATATATGTATATTTTAGGCTCACGTAGAGAAACATTTGATCCAAATGACATCCTGAAGACCGATGCAAACATGCGTATCATCGATCCTACAGGCGGTCGGGGCCCCAACGAAGAGAAGGACCTCCTCACCGACCCATCATCTTCATTTATGGGTATCCAACATTCTGATCAAAGAGTACCACAGAAATGGTACTCTCCCCAGGGTGGAGGAAGTGAGACCAGCCCTCTAGTCTTAGAAGACTCGCTACCCACCTTTTCCGATGTGGCTGACACCCCAAAACAAGTGTGCCTGAGTGGTTTTCTCAAACCATTTTAGGATCTTGTCCATAGAATGCACCAACAATATCCTCCCTTAACATAGAAAGGTAGATGAAGTCGATGCTGAAAACCTCATCTCAACTGCATCGTGGTCCTACTTATAAGACCCTTCCAGAGAGTGTCTCCACCAATACTGGATGACCAAACCTCCTCCTGTTGAAGAGGACCTTATGTCAAGGACACCTACTAATGTTCATGAGACTCGGGCCCCTCGAGATACCATCAAATGGTGTAAAATATATAATTAGGAACACTTTATCTCCTTGGATCTTGTGGAACAAATCCTTCATACTAACACGAAGATATTCAACAGAAATACGTAGAACTCTACCCCCTCCACTCAATCCCACCATAGAAATAATGTTTCATAATACGAGCACATGTATGTTCCTGTTATTGCTCACCATTCCCACTCTAAAGTGAGAGTGAAGAGCTATATACATGAACAAATACATGCAGATTCATATCAAGGTCATAATAAAAATTATACCGCAACAAGATATACATAGGTACATATACTAGAAGATTCACATCAAGCTCGCATCCAAATACATTGTCAATCATTTATACATAAGCACAAATACCTGCTGATTCATATAAAGCCTGTCATACAAATAGGATGAGAACAATCTATAAGAAGTCACGACTTCATGAAGATACATATCAAGCATATCAACTGAATAAGATGAAAACCAGCTATACGTAGGTAGGTATACCTTCTAATTCATATCAAGCCCACAATAAAAATAGGGTGGAATTTTTTTTAATCATATTTAAATTCTTGTTGATGCATAGATTTTTTTTGGGAAAAATTATGTCGAAATAGAGTAGATGAAAATCCTTGCTCATGAATATAAATCCCACCAGTCCAACATAGTGGAAACCATAGAAGACAATCGGTGGGAGACTCGTTCCCCTGTCCCGGTGCAGGAGAATTCCCAATTTGTAATGGAATCTCATGGAGGACCAGAGAAGACACAAACACCAGCTCCGATATCAAAATGATAGATCATACCCATTCCATCAAAAGATGTATCTCATCATATCATAGAAATTATGGAATATAAAACGATGATGATAGACCATATCATCCAAATATTCCATGAAATTATGGCATCGGTGCCAAAGGTGATAAACCGGGACCATGACCTATTTTCATGAAAGGAATAACTTACATGAAAAATGGTATTGTTACTTTAGAGCAGTAATGAATCTTTTCTCTAGTCTCGGAGGGTCAAAGAAACTATCCTATTGTATAAAGACAACCGAATCAAGAAAAATACCATTTCCAACTTGGGAACATTGGCCTAATGTGGTCGCCTCTCTAGGGAAGACATATAACACTTCAAAAACTCAAGATTCTTATCATTTTATCCCAGTGACATCACTGAACCCTATACGACATAGAACTATATATAAAAGGCAATAAAAAATCACGAATTACCAGTTACCTTTAAGAGAGTCATTGAAATAAAATACTCCAGAGGCAACCAGAAAATGAAGATCACATACATGATCTTGCTCTGCTTTAAGCTATGGTTTTTGAAGCCCTAAAAAATATATCAATAATGGATCAAGACCCTTTCTATACATTACAAAATTAAGGAAGTGGCAGTAGCAGTTGTCAAGGCCCTCCCCGCAATGTCACTACCTATAGCTCTGAAGGACCTCCATAGAGAACTTACGAGGGATCACATTGTAGGCCATGAATGACAGATCATGAGAGCCTATCTCCTAATTTGAATTAGGATAGACCTCCCCTAGAACTGAGGATCAGACAGAATGAAGGTCCTCCCCTTTCTATCATCTGCAAGAATGGTGATTCCTAGGGTATACATTAAATATATTCTTATTCATACAATCACAGATCAAGTCATTATAGAAGTCCTTTTCATAATGACAGTCATTGCGAATGTCCCTCCCCATAATGGGTATTATTGTGAAGGTCCTCCCCATAGTAACATAAAGGAATGATAAGGTACACCCCTCATTGGAGTACATTCTGAATTCCCTCCCCAAGATGTTCATTATTGAATTTATCTCTATAGCTAGGTATCAAGCTATGATAATAATCCTCAACATCATTGTAGTCATCAAGAAGGTCCTCAATTTAGTGATAATAATCTACAAGAAGGTCCCCCACTCACTATATCCCACCTAATGGTACTCACCAAGGTATACCCTGTAATGTCATTTCATGCGATCGAGCATCTTGTTATAACAGTAACCCTCTCCATTGCAGCACCAATAGTGAAGGTCCTCCCCACAACCAAAATTCATACCGTCGAGAAGGCCCTCCCCTTACTGAAACAAATGTGAGAAATCCATCCTATGATGTGGCCCTCATAATGATGGAGTTAGATATATAATGCACTCTACCTATATCAAGTGATATAATTTCCCAACCAGAGGATTCATTGGGGCCATTCTCATATTCTTGAGGCACCCTACACAATTAACATATCAATGATGCTCCCACAGGACCAGTTTATTGGGAAACAATTATTAAGAAGTAGTTGAGGAGGGCATATCATGTAGAGGATCCCCCCAAAGAATGACATCAGGATATGATTTTTATGAGAAGACAACTAGCTAATGATAATATACCAGTGATGTATTGGACTATGAACGCTTCTCACTTCGACATACCATAGGATTGGTCTGGTGAATGTATACATGAAATTCGCCTCAATATATAGAGGAATATTCATCAGCTGAATGAGAAATTAATACCCTATGAAGGTTATGCATTCCATATCATCATATTAGGAGGGATTCTCTATCTAATCGATCTAGATGCCCTCTCATTAACATGATATAAAAAATCAAAAAGGAGAAATAAAAACTATAAAATGAGCTCCCATCATGCATTTCTCAATTTGCGTTACCTCATTGGTGATTCCCCAACTAGAGTTCATATTTGGGGATGGGGAAAAATGGATCTCTACACTTCACCTCACATTCCTTCCGAAAAACCCCATTGGGAATTGATTGATGTAATGTCAAAAAAAGGTAGTAATAAAATGAAACCCTTGATCCTGAAACATGGGATACTCAAAAAAAAATAGATCGATTTTGTTTCAAAATTGTCAGGACCAAAGTGATCAGGCCATTGAAAAGCTACTAAGTCAGAAAACCAAGAACATCCAATAGACGTCCCACCTATGGGATGAAGACCAAAAATCATTTCTAATGCCTTCAAAATACCATAGACTCCATTTAAGTCTAATTCCATTCTCATATCACACCCGTGCAGGAGTACGTTAAATTGAATTTGTGGAAATGGCGGCATATACCTCCACGATGTGGAAACAACCCCAACCCACAGGGCTGGGGGAATTTTAAATCAATATGACCCTATAAGACCAACAATCCATGTCGTAGAGTATCAATGGAAGAACGAGAAAAACCATAGCACACAGGGCTGGGGGAATTTTTACCTCAAATACCCTAATAGTGGATGTCTTTCTACTCCCATCTAGGATGAATGATGGGTAGAGATTTCAACCATTCCACCCCTTCTCATGGCTCACACTCTCTGAGTTAAAAGTAAATTACAAGGTTGAACCAGGGCTAAATTTGGGTCAATCATCACCAAGAAACCCAAAAAATACTGTAGAATGGAAGGAGAAAGGAAAACAAAGGATGAAAAAAGCCTTCCTACATTTCGGCATAAGATAAACCGCCCCCAATACAGTATGTATCAGTAAAAATGGTAAATGTCAACCCCACGAATGTCTTAAGAAATGTCATAGAGGGAGAAGAAGCTAGGGAAGATAGTTCCCTCCCAATTTTACCCCACACAAATCCTGATGGTGAGTATACCCAGAACCATAGAGATATCAGAAATTTGGGAACCCCTCAGTTAATCTGTCACTACCTTCCTTGCTAATTCCCTACAAGGAGAAGAATAAATTTAATGTTTTGTATGACCCACCTCCCCCCTGATAATTTTTCCCTCACTATTGAGGAATGGTTCTCTAATAGGTGGATTAAATGAATGAGCTCATGAAAATTAATGATGAATTTCATTGTGGGAGATACCTTTCTAGATGTGTTCCCCCTGCTGAACATCAGCAGGTATTCCCATAAGTGGTTCCCTTACTATAAGAACATATCTGGATCATGGAAACCAATCCCAGAGGCCCATCTAATCCAAAAATCTAGACCAAAAAACTACTTAATCTCGTCCCTACGAGGACATCAGTACATCCCCCCACAGGGAAGGCAACAAGATAATATTTAGGTTAACCCTCAAAGGATACCCCTGACTAGGTATCCACACCAAATTCCAACAATGATAGCCCACCCATATTTGGCCACTATCACACCAAAGCAACATCAAGCACTGTAAGATATGCATCAAGGTCTCCTGAACATTGTCGATTAGATAACAGCTAGACTAGAAGCTATGGAGGGGCGGTGTACTCTGGTAAAACAAAAGTGAAAACACTACCCTGATTAGGTATGGAATGTTCCTCCACCACTAAACATCAAAAACACCATATTCCTAGTATTGAATGGCTCTAGAGACCCATAACATCATTTAATAAACTACTACTCTTATTGTGACCCCTTTATGGGCACTCTAGAGTAGGTAAAAGCAATAAAACTCAAGTGCCTCATAAGAACCCTACATGACTGAGTTTTTTTTTGGTATACTATATTTCTAGCTAACATAATCACAGGCTGGGATGACCTTTGGTGACATGTTATCTTCCAATTCCGTTCATCTCTACCTAAGACAATAGTAAGTGATCTCATGAACTACATGTCGTAAGAGAAGGATAGTGTCTCATGCTTAATTTCCAGATGGAATGGCCTAATTTACTCTCTGAACTAGCCACATCCCCAAGATGAAATGATCACCATGTTCATTGACAATTGTTCTGATGAATTACGAACACCTCTTATCCTTTTGAAGTACACAAATTGGTTCTATTATTTAACTACAATTTCCAAAATAATAGAATACTACTTGTAACAGAAAAATATCAAGTCCTGAGTGGCCCATCATCCCCATGAAAAGAATGGGAAATGATGAATAATATTTTATCATTCTTAGGGCACCCTTAAAAATAGATCCAGTCATGAGGCCTCCACTGAACTGTGTATGGCCCCATTGATTCCAACAACCACCCCCACCTTTGAAAGATGAACGATGGAGTGTTAAGAGATATAAGTTATAATAATGAATAAATAATGTCTACTCATTTTTGGATGACCAGGTCTGGGACTATTTCATAGTCACCATTAACTAATAAATGCTTTGGCTACTAGAACCAAATTGATCCAATGAAGTAATTTTTAATGAACATTGAAATTAGTCTCTCTATCACCCAATACCGTGACACAGAATCTTGGAATGGTTCATCATCAAGAATCTCCTATAAAAGATGGTGAAATTTGGGAAAGTGATGTTGGTTCTGAAACCAGCACATATGGAATATTTTTCCACGTCTGAATCAAGAGAAGAAGAGGAATAGAATTGTTTCACCAGTAAGAAGGAGAAAAAGTTTTATAGTTGGATGACCTAGAAGAAAGTCAATCGTGTTTATGGAATTCTCAGACATAGTTTAAAGAACCAACTGCACCCCCAAAAGTTACTGATATAACAGAACCGTCGTCATCATCCCCACAATCCTTCATAGGCCAGAAGGGTTGAATGCAAGAGAAAAATAATGGGATGACGCTAAATATGAAGTTAGTGTTGTCACTTTCGAACATCATACCAACAGATTTGGTAAACCAGAAACCACCCCGCAAAATGTTACAATGAGAACAACCCTAATAAATGGTACAATAGGCACCCTCCAGCCATATTTTACGAAGGGAACCACCCTACAAAATAGTATAATGAGAATTGCCTCAACACATGTCACCATTAGAAAGAGACAGTCATACATAAAAAAAATCAGATGAAGAATTGATCTTCAGTTTCATTAATGTAATTCACTTGATGTAATCCTTTCTTAATGGAGACTATGGCCATAAATCTGAATTCCCCAGGCCCAACTAGAGAGCCAGAGGAAGAAGATGTAGAGCTCGGAGGATTCCCGGAAGTCATGATCATGGTAGGAGTGAAATTTTCAGCCACACCATAACTCAAACTGTTAACATTGTGGAATCTCACAAAAGGACCCTCTGGAAGACTGAATAAGAACAAAAATGCTCCTCCACCCCCTTTGGAAGAAATCCAAGCCCATTAATCATGGAATATTTGTTGGAGATAAAACAAATGTAGAATTACCCAAAGCATATGGGCCAACCAGTTCAGCCATACCCCGAAAGAACCGTAGTGCCAGCAACTCCTGTCACAGTGGCCGAACCACCTGTGTCCAAAGCCCAAGCACCTAATGTTTCTGTCAGTGAAAAACACAAAAAATATTAATCAAAAACCATTAGGGAATAAATATGATCATTTAAAGATGTTGGATTTAGAACCTCCAAAACTATCAATCCTGGTTGTGTTAAGTATGAGTGTAGACCTTATGGATGCACTCATCAAATCCTTACTAAGTCCCCAAGAAATTGAGGCCTATGTTTCAAAATTCATATTATATCGAATGGAGACCAATCCAGAATAATTTCAACTCGTCATCTCCTTCAAAGATATGGATGATGACTCTCTCATGAAAGCGCACTCCAAATCCTTATATGTGTCCGGTGAGATAAATGGAATTGATTTCAAGATGATTTTCATTGAAAAAGGTTCTAGATTCAACCTCCTTCTACGACAAACACTCTGTCAGCTAGTTTATGATGAAGAAACATGACACCCTGCACCACAAATATGATGGGGTAAAAAAAAGTGAATAGAAATAGTTTGGATGAATCAAGCTTAAAACTCATCTTGGAGACCTCACATTAGAATCTAGGTTCTTGGTATTGTGGAAATGTACGACCTTAAATGTCCTATTGGGGATGCCTTTTCTACAGGAGCACACTGTAATTACATTATTATATCATCAGTGTGTCAAATATTTCACTAATGGGAAAAGAGTGACATTTCACGCTGATGAATCCCTATTTGATTCTTGTGAGTCACATTATATCGACACAGGGTTCTATGAATCAGAATGAATACATTCATAGACTAATAAAATTGATTGGATTACTTCTCTAAATGAATTGTCAATATCTCCCACCAATCCCCTCTAGCAGCTTGGGGGATATTTTTATTACCCTTTAGCAAAGATGAATCTGTTAGTGCATGTCCTGATGTAGTCTCAATTGTCTATTTTATTTCTATTATGGCTACCAAGTCCCAAGACATGGGAGAACAGGATAAATTCTATGATGATAGGAGAATCCCTACCAAACATGCTCTCAGACCGTCCATGGGACACCAATCGTCCCTCACCTTACACACTAGGAAAAAATAAAATTTACCTCCCAACATTGGAGAGGTCATCTCAAGAATCACATCTCCATCAGAAGAGGAAGAATAAGAATAAGAAGAAGAAGAAGAAGAAGGAAAACTCCGGGATTCCCATCCCGCATTCAAATAAGTTTTCTCCACCATAATTGATGAACATAAAAATATAAATCTGGGCACCAAAGATGACATGGAACCTACTCTAATCAGTATGGCTATGCCTGTCAAGGAGAAGAATGCATATACCTCCTTCCTAAATAGTAATCGTGATGTGTTTTCCTGGAAGTACACATAATTATGGGTTGTGATCCAAATTTCTCCACTCATCATATAGGATTAGAAAAAGACCACAAGATATATAATAAGGCACCTAGAAGGACCCCCCTAACACATGCGGTCAAAATAGAGGCTTATGTTGACAAGATCATTAAAGACAACTTTATACGGGAAGTCTATTTTCCTATCTATCCGGTAAACATAGTCCTTGTGAAAATGAATAATGTACAGATTAAAATATTTGTTGAATTCAAAGAACATAATTGAATTTTCATGAAAGACGATTTCCCTATCCTGGTCATAGAATTGCTGATCGATGAAACCACATGATATGATTCCCTCTTCTTCATTGATGACTATTCTAGATACAATTATATCCGAATGGACTGGGGATATAAAGACAGTACCACTTTTTTTGACCCCTAGGGAGTGTTCTGTTACAAGGTGATTCCTTTTGGTGAAAAAAATGATTGTTCCACATACCATTACTCCATGCATAACATCTTCAAACCCTTATTTTAAAAATTATACAACAATTAGGTAAATGATATGGTGTTCTAATCATGATTGTTCTCAAACCACCAATCTGATCTCGAAATGATCTTCAACAAACTGCAACAGTAGTGTTTAATGATGAATCCCCTAAAATGAGCCTTTGGAGTTACCTCGGTAAAATTCATCGACTTCATCGTATTCTATAGTAGCCTCAAATTTGAACCTGGGAAGAAAAAAATACATCTCTAGAATGTCCCCACCTCACATCCTCACTGAGTAGAGAGGACTGTAGGGGCACCTGTACTAGATCCAGTGCTTCATAGCCATCCTAGCTAGAATATTTTTAACTTTCATCAGCCTAATGAAGAAAATGGTTACATGTGAGTGGGAAAATGATTCTGAAGAAGCATGTGACAATCTCAAAAGATATCTTCCGATCCCACTAGTGTTTAAGACTCTAGTTGAGGGGAAACCACTCATTTTGTACGCAACCACCTTTGAGGGTTAATTAGGATCCATCATCACGAAAAAGAGTGATTCTGATTGTGACGAAAACCAATATTATCTTACCTGAACAATCATTTTTTGTTGTAACACAGTATTTAAAAATTGAAAATATTTACCTAGAAATAGTTTTCGAGGTTCAGAAACTCAGACATTATCAGCAGCACCATGAGGTCCACCTATTCTCCCACGGAAACCTCAAAAAATATATCATCAATAAACCCTTGATAAATGGACACCTATCATAATGGGACATCATCCTACTACAGTTTGACATATGGTACTATTCCCACAAAGGCAAGGTGTTAGATGAATTCTTGGCAGAGAACCCCTTAGAAGAAAAAGCACAGTTGGATTCCTAAACTTTTGGATGAAGAAGTGTTTTCTATCTAGGAGGACCCTCAGACATGGGAATTTTAATTTGATGGTGCTTCTAGAAGACTTAAAGGGAAAAGGGTGGTGGATGCCAAGATCAAGAAATTGGAGCTCATTATTATACTTTCATCCCCCGAAAAGTCCTTACCAAATTCTTTACAACTTTCTGATGTGTGTACAAATAATGATGAAAAATACAAGGACCTCATTGTGGTCCTGGAATTGTTACTTCATGTGTAATATAAACACCTAAAAATAAATGGTGATTTAGATCTAGTAATCAAATAGGTAAATGGTTACTATTCCTATAAAAAGAAAGTATTACCCCCTTGATAAACCATTTTTATGAAATGATGGAAGAACTCCCATCAGAACCAACATTGACCTATGTACCCAAGTCTCAAAATTCTCAAGCTGATGCATTGGAAATTTTAGCCACATCCTTGGATGATTCATATCGTGATGAAATAGTCATTAGCATTTCCAATCATCAGATGGTCATTTCATTTATCCAGAACAATACGGAGGAGATTGACAAAATTATCACTGTTTCTAAGCCTTATAGTCACACCAAAAACTGTATGATGCCCATTTTAAGTTACCTTCAAAAGGGGAAACTCCCACCAGATTGGGATAAAATGGAATTGGTCTAAATATGAAAATTAAACTTTGTATTATACATTGGGTTAAACTCAGAAAAGGTTTACTACATATGAGACCTTGATGGAGTCCTTCGTAGATGAATTGTTGGAGAAGAGACTACTTCTTTCATGAATGAGGTGCACACCAAAGAATGTGGAACACATCAATTAACAACCAAGCTCTCTAATAAAATATAATGTCTTGGGTATTATTGGCCCAATATGATACAAGGTAGTGCCACATTTACCAATATGTGACATCCCTTCCATGTTCATGAAAATTTTATACACCAAACCTCTGAGTTACTTTATACAGCTATGTACTCTTGGCCATCCGACGCCTGGGGGATGGATGTTAGGGGACAATATACTCCAGCCACAATCGGACAATTCAAGTTCATACTCACAATGGCTGGCTTCATTTCAAAATGGTTCAAATATGTACCCTTTAAATAATTCATGGATGAAAATATCATTATCTTTATTAATTCTATCATCATTACCAAATTCGGTGTCCCTCATACAATTTTGATAGAAAATGTCACCAAATTGTTCTCTGTTAAGTTGTACTAGTTATACAAGGAGTATGGAATCAAATCCAACCGTTCATCCCTCAACAAAATGGTGGAAAATTTGCAAATAGAGGCCTTAAATAATAATCTATCCAACATACTGTAAACAATTGTTCATGAGGGTAATAAAGCATGGGAATACAAGATCCTTCAGGATTTAGGGGGTTATTAGACCACGACCGACAATACCACCCATGTGACCCCATACTAAGTAATATATGGGGAAGAGATGATTTTACCTATCCAAATCCATGTTTCATAACGTCATGTGTCCATTTCGGATCAACTATCCATGGAAGAGAAATCCCAGAGCTGGTTTGATGAGTTGGATCAGCTAAGTGAAAAAAGGATGAACACATTACCCCATTTGGAGATATATCAAAAATAAGATCTCACAAGCCTTCAACAAAAAAGTTCACCATTGATCATTCCTCGAAGGATAAATGGTGTTAGTCCTTAGAACCCCGATGTTACTCTAGAAGATCACCCCAAACCATGAACTGAAGTGGAAGGACCATATGTTATACATATGGTCTTTTCCAATAGATTATACACCCTGACATCAATGGATAGACATCTCATCAGAGCTCCCACAAATGAAAAAAAATTTGAAGATGAATTTCACTTAATAGAAACACTGATGTCATGGTCCAAACTTAATTACCATAAATAATGAATTGTAATAACATGATTTCATGATCAAAACTCTATGATCATAAACTGTGAGTTGTGAGACCATGATGTCATGGTACAAAATCTATAACCCTAAATAATGAGTTGTAGTACTGGAACGTCATATTCCAAACTCGCTGACCCTAAACTATGAGTTTTAGTACCACAATGTCATTTTCCAAACTCTATAAACCTAAACTATGAGATGTAGTGTTGAAATGTCATGGTACAAACTCTATGACATTAAACTGTGAGTTGTAATACTGTGATGTCATGGTAAACAGCTTATGACCCAAATTTATGGGTTATAGTATTGCAATGTTGTAGTAAAAAATCAATAACCTTAAACTATGAGTAATATCCTATTCAACATGAGGTTAAACCAAAAGGAACACATCCCTAAAATGTATAATTAAACTATGACTCATTCCCTCACTGCAAGATGTTAAACTATTAGGCAGAAAGCATCCTAATCTGATGTTGATAAACTGCATGATCTCTCACATAACTATGTACGTATTGATTTTTTCACTCATAGGATACGTACTGATTCCTCGATCATCAATCCTGGACCAAACCCCCAAAAATAAAATGTACCTATCATATCTTCTATTTCCTAACACTGGTGTGATAATCCCTTGAAAATACTTGTTTATCACATTGAGTATAACTCAAGTGAGCTTAGGATCAGTAGTAAGGATTCCTTTATGAAGACATGTTATAAGGAATTATGGTAGACCCGACTATCACAGAGAATGGAAAAATAATGTTCCAACCCACATGTCTTAGCCATATGGGTATTGGGAATGTTCGGATCTACTTACGACTTGATTTATTCCCTAGAATGATAAATAGTGATGCCTCGAATATCGATATTGGTGCATCCCCCTCAAAAAATACCCCTATCATATCCTTTATTTCCCCACACATGCATGGGAAACCCTTTTCACTCTATGTTTCTCACATCGAGTATAAATCAAGTGAGATTAGGATCAGTGGTAAGGATTACATTAATCAAATAAGTTATAAAGAAGCATGGTGGAGCCGACACCCATAGAAAATGAAAAAAGAATGTTCTTACTGCCATGTATAAGCCAGATCGGTATGGGGAACATTTAGAACTACATACAACTTGATTCCTACCATTGCAGTATACGCAATGATTCTTGGATCTAGCATCTAATCCAATCCACCATTTAAAAAAAATCCCCTTCTCTCATGTGTAATTTATACTTCTGTGGGGAGTCCTTAAAAGGTCATGACCGCATGACAATAAAATGAAAAATTATTCAAGAGTTATATGAGGCCCATATTCTCAGTTATACAAGGTCCCTCACATTCCCCCCCACTGATTAGAATTCAAATCATCTTGTTTCCCCCTATACATATGAGTCAGACCTATGTGGAAGCTCCAGTAGTTCACTGTCAATCCCCGACTGGGTATTCATTACATTCCCAGGCACATCATTTCCTTTTTCAAACACCATATTTAGGAAAAACATGGATCCCCATAATCATTCATGGACATATGTAATGGAAGGCCAGTGTCCTATGGATCCTTTGTTTGGCTATGGACATCACGCCCCGGTTGATCTGGATATGTTGCCTAAAAACGACAGTCAATCTATGGAAAATTCATCCCCATGAGAGTCCTATCCTACCTCAGTACACCTAATAGGCTTCAAAGCCCTACTACATCTCTCCTGATCCATGTTTCCCACCGATACTATGGTTTACACCTTCTATCATCACTTATGTCTAAGGAATTCCAGAACATCCTGATTTAGATAATCTAAATGCAATTAAATATAATTAATAAATCATAATCATCCTCACATAGTTACTCTAAAATACACACAATTAGCTCCTTCCAGTATAACATTAAATTGAACTACCAGAATCAACCTTACTATTTGATGCTAAACTGAATAACATTGGATTTAGACTAAATTCCCCTCTGATTTGGATTTTTTATTCATTGGTAGTGACCCAGATTCCACGTAATCCATTGCTTCTCACCCTATTAATAGATCACATGATATTAGGGATCTTAGAGAGATATCCACCATGACATTATTAAAGAACAGTCTAGGGGTTTGGTCCATGAAGTAAGCATTTAAAAGGCATGTCATAGTTCCTTTCCATATATGGAACCCCATGTCTAGGCCATACGATGTTTAATGAATCGGTACCCCAATGATGGGATGGATGCCTCACTCTGTGTATGAATCAGATCTATGTATGTGATGCCTAATTACATTATTAAATCACAACCTAGATGTAACTAATATATCTGGATACACTCCTTCCATTCCTAAAACATTGTGCTCGGAGGGATCATGAATCTCCATGATCTTCCATGGCTATCTGAGATGGAAGGTCTGTGTCCTGCAGACACCTTTTTTTTGACTATGGACATCATGCCCCGGTGGCTCTGCATATGTCACCTACAGAACAATCATCAATCAAAGGAATAGTTTTCCCCAAGAGAGTCATCCCATATGTTAGTATTCTAAATGGATTCTAAGACTCGTACCATCCCTCCTGAAACAAGGTCTATCAAATTCATGGTTTACATCTTCATTCCAACACACATCCGTAATATATCAGAACATGCGATCTTGATTCATCTCTGGTCTCATTGAAAATTTCTAAACATATCCCATCCATATGCCTAAAGAAGATCCACATATAAAATAAGAATGACCCCACTCATCATCGGGTTTCCTAGAGATGTTCTATTAAAAGAAATGTCCCTTTTCATGTCCAGTTTCTCCCCTTGTCAAAGATAACTTAACATTTTTAGAAAGTTCCCAATCTCCAAAATCTTTCATAGCCATCTGAAATGGGAGACCAGTGTATTACAAACACCTTTTTTTACTATGCATATCATTCCAGAGAGGCTCTGCATATATGGAATACAAAAATGATGTTAATATAAGGTAAATTCGACATCATGAGAGTCATTTCTAGAATCAGTATGCTTGAATGACATTCATATCCTATCACACCACCAGATTTGGAAAACCCATGTAAAATAGCTTACATACATTCCTCTTTCAAAATTCCCGTAATAGAAAAAATGATTTCTAATTGAACTGATCCCTCACCAGGTCTCCCTTACAAAAGTAAGAACCATGAAGGAACAATTTCCCACAAAAATCTGATATGAATGTCCCTAATATTTCTAGACACCATTACTCAGACCATCCACCCACTATGGCTCCAAACATCAAAATAAATTAAATGTGTTTCAAACCCTACCAGGACATTAGAGATGGAAGGCCAATGTCATGATGACACCTTTGCTTGACTATACACATCAAGCCCTAGTGGCTTTGCATATGTCTTAAACACAATGGACATCAATAAAATTCAAAATTGACCCCAAGAGAGTCCTTTCCTATATCCATACAAATAAAATAGATTTTTATCTATATACATGTCCATAATTCACAAATTTAGGGTCAATAAAAATCCAAAATCTATGTTTGAAGGGTATGAGAACATTCTCGGCTGAAAAATCCTGATTTGGGGTCCCCTTCCCCATTATATTTGGTCAAAGCAATTCGACACAAAACATCATAAAAAAGTTTTTTTGGAAAGAATCTGAACTAGAAGAAAAAATGACAATATACATTCCATAGTGAAAGTCCACAAATGAAGCCTCTAGATAATAGTCAAGTATCAGTTTGTTAAACCTATGGCATGTATGGTTTAGTAAAAAAACGTTGATCCATCAAAACAGAAGTAATTCTTGTTAGTTTGAAGACCCTCCAAGGAGGGCCAAAGAAAAATTCATGTTATACCTGGTAGGACCATGTCATATAGTCTTTTGAAAAATTTATGGAAATAATGAAAAAAGACATAAATGTTCATGGGGACTTCTGTAAAACCTCAATAATAGTTGAACTATGCACATTGAGTCTCGTGTCTCGGGCCAAAATTAGAGCCCATGATGATCACATCAATTTACTAGTTCTGAATAATGTTTTAATAGTAATACATGATCGAAATGATGTTTATATGATTGATTGTGATCAATTGATATGAAAGGAAAAATAATATATGAATCATTCAAAGAAAAATTGGTTCCATCATATTTTATAAAAATATATGGTGGGAATCCATAGCCTGAAGCCTCTCATTTTATGAAAGATCAGATCTTTACAAGAGACATTTGACAAAGATGGAGAGTTGTATTAATGATTGGTGTAGTTCTTCAATGGTTTGGAGAAGCTCCAATAAATTTTTTTTCTCATTCTCTGCACTCTCTTACAACGCCACTGCTCCCCTCATGGCTTCATGGGAAATATTATCTTCTTCTATCCTTTTCCATCACCCCTATTCAATGGAGAACATGGCCTAGGGTTATTCCTATTTAAGATAAATCAGTTTTTGGATTTTTTCCTCCACTTCCATGTGTAGTTTTTCTATCAAATAATCATTATTCATGAGTTATTTTGAATCATATCAACTTCTCTGGAATGAGTGGAAGTTTCATCAATAAGAATTTTCCGTATAATAGTATCAAAAGTGATCATAAATTCTATGTAAATATTAGATTAAAGTTTATCACTTTCATCCCAAATAGTGACCATCTGCCTTTATATATTATAAATACCATGATAGGCAAACCCACCGAAACCCAGGACCCTAAACCGGTGATGTAACTTTGAATGTTTTATTAGTATCACATTCAATAGAGTCTGAGAAATTATTCTACAAATGGTCTTCCATGCCTTTTTTCAAATGGGATGAATATAATCCGGTCATTCTTGATCAGTCTAGGAGTCAATCCCAAACGATGAAATGAAGTAATGAATGAACATTACAAGAGTGGGACTTGATTCATCAGCTATAATGTGGATCAGCCTGACAAAAACCTCATCTTTGGTAAATATAGTAGAGGATAGACATGGGATGTATTTTTCTATTACTAAGGCTTGTGGTTTTGATTATAATGATAAATAGAATATGACTTTAGTCCTTACCAACCCCTCAACATAACCACTATATAAAAAAAGTGATGCTACATCATCAATCATCTTTTATGCTCCATGGTTACTTAGGAATTCTGAATACTCAGGTCCATGCTCTTCCAAAATATTAGCCCTCAAGGTGGCCCTCAAAAGGTTACTGATTTATATAAGCCTTGTAGGGACAGTCAATCTTGATATAATTTCTTGTCTAGAGATCCTAGGGGTAAAAAACATAGATTATCTTAGTACAGGAAAAAGGGAATGATAACACTCTCCAAATTCTAATGGGTTGGAACATTAGCTACCCCGATTGGGACCTCTCTAGAGACTCTATATGCAGGAAGAGTATCAATCTCTGAAGTGAATCCCTCTTTAGGGGAAAGGCGGTTCAATCAAGATTGATTGGCTCCTGGATATTTGAAGCCCCTTTAAAATCCATCAAGGCTTGGGGATCACCACTGAACTCGACCCCTACAATAAAGACTACCATGTATCTGTCCAGGAGAGTTGGATCAACATTGTCAAGCGAGCCTTCAACATATGGATGTCCTTCTATTATTGGGAATGAAAATGTTTGAGTGGGATGAGGCACACTTGAGGGGTCAAAATTACCCATGGTATCTTCAGATGGATTTGTTTCCATGTTTCAGTTAGCCGTCAAACATGGAGACACTTCATCCGAACTAAAGGGTATATGAGTTTTAGATTTTTGAATAATCGTCCCATGGTTATAGATACTACCTTCATTGAACTACAAATATGTACCCATGAGTCGATAACAAAAGCGTACTAGGTTCAATCACTAGATGAACAAACTATTACTTGTGATTCCCTTCTGAATGCTCTTTGACCACAGGGAGGCTTTCTTTCATTTCATTGATTTTAAAGGATATGTCTCCTAAAAAGGTAACTAAGAGGATTTGGATGGGTAAATTCAATAGAAGGGTATACAATGGCTACTTCCATGTTTTCTTGGGCTCTTGGAGATACTTTTGATTTACTGCTACCATGTATAGGGCACACAACCCAGCTGCAGTACCTCTAATAGAATAAATCGAGGAAAATCTGTTTCATCAGATCTTGTAGGCCCCTAAAAAATAAAAAGGGTTGGGGGGACCTTTAGAATCTATTCATTAAAAGAAGTCATGATTAGAGGTTTTTGACAAAACCACTCCCATCAAACATGATATTACTTCTATAAATTCCATGTTGTCTGATAAATAATGTATATCTGTAGGAATGTGAAGACACTTGTCCATTTCATTTTATTAGGCAACCACCTCCTCCAGCCCTTTTTCGGCAAAAATGCCAGTAGGATCAATGTCCCCCCAATGAAATTGAATGTCTAAACACCCCCCTGAAGAATTCATAATATGTCTCTATTTGATTCATTCACCCTTATTTCATCCCAAATAATCCTATAATCTAGATATGCATCCATTATTGGGAAGGATAACACTATATGTCTGGTGTTGGGTATAAGAGTAGATTTTTACATTCACAAATGTTTCCGCGGTGTCCCTGAAAATGTAGGACCTTGAGAAGAGGATCTTTTACAAGATTTTCGGAGTAAGTAAGAATATTTTTCTGTAGAAGCCACAATTGGTGATCCAATGACTATTTCATCCTTGTCAACAGTCTCGGGTCGTAGCATGGAATTTAACTGATGTGAATATTTGTGGTGACCACTTCAAAAATGGATGAGAGTCTCGAGGTCCTTAATGTAATGAACCACAAACATTGGATCCTTAGTAAAATAGATGTCATTGGGTTCTCAAACATAGCCAATTTTAGTAAAAGGAACTTCCCTAGATCAGAAGAGAATTAATAAATCATGAGGGGACCTTTCCCGAGTAGATTAATGTCTTTTTAGAAGGTCATATTTCTTCTAGGACACTGGAAAATCGTCCACTAAGGTAATGTAGGGTGAACTCCTAGAAGCAGCTTTAATAGCTTGTTCGATCGTCTTTGAGGTCACAACCCACATTTTCACATCTTTTCTAGGGGCGGGGGGAAAGAGGCCTTCATAGGACTTTTCTGAGTCGATAGTGTTTAAAAATCCCTTTTTATTCTCCTTTCCCTTTTCCCTAGATTCTTTGGATTCTTTCACAATAGGGACCACTTCGGCTAATTGGCCATCAAAATATGATTTAACCCATGAATCATAATAACTTATTGTAATGAAGGGCAAAGAATCCCGAGGATCTGGATGTTTGGAATGGTGCTGGGTGTCCTCATTGGTGAAAATTAGCCACACTTTATAGACTATCATCAGATTATTCTCTTGATAATCATTTTTAGAGCACAAGGAGACAAATATTGGACAAAGATAAATTGACGACTAAATCTTTAGGGAGTATATAACTTAAAAATAATCCCCCATCTAATACGGTTGACCAGAACTCCTTCTGTTAATGAAAAAAATATCCTCAGTTGGCAGTGTCTTATGATACATGATTTTCAATAGTACTAGTAGTGTAATCAAAAAGGTGATAAGAGAAACGTTCATAAACATTTAGATAAGACATTAAGTATTGATCGTTCATTTTGGTTTCCTCCTCATGCATATCCTATGAATCCCTTGTTGCCGGAATGACCCTGCTGGTGCTCTAAAGGTACGATCGATGGGTGGAATGCAAAATCGCTGAAGAATTGATGAAGTAATAACATTCTATGTGGGCTCCCATCATGACCCAATGAATTTGGAAGGGCCCTTTCATCTGATAAAGTGAACCCCACACAAATTAGACTCGTTTGGTGGTAAACGTTGGCCACCACCTGGATAACTAAATTGATAAATCTATAGGTGGACAATTGAGCGACCGTGATTAATGTTGAGGCTCTTACACCACCAGATTATGGCACCGGTAAGAGACACTAGCAAATAAACATAGCCATGAAAGTAGTTAGTCGTAATAAGGTTAGTAGGAATGTGGGTGTATTTTTGAGAAACCCAAGAAGCCTTGTATAGTCTCATAGTCTCTATCTTTTTTCAGAATTCTTAATAACTCTTGAGAATCGAGAAAGGAGACCCCCCATTCTATGCCAAAAAATCCTCAAGAGCGAAGATACCACCGAGATGACCAACCATGCTGCTTTTTCACTATAGATTTCCATGTAATACTCTATTCATAGAGGGATGTCTGATTGGGATCCTACTTCACATACTCTAAATTTTGATGTGCATTGTTCAGCAAGGGCCCATACGAAATTTATCTTTAAAGGAACCTCCCCTTGAAAGAAATTAATGCCCTCTGAATGGAGGTAATAATTTTCTAGGATGTATGATAATCGGTCATATTTGGTGCTGGGATCATTGTGTTATAAAATAGACCATACCAGTAATAAGGAAGCCTATCTAAAGCCTAGTACTCTCGTCTGATTGTTTTAAGAAAATTCACCAGAAATTGGTGAAATAGAACTACCAGAGTTTTGTCATCAACCCAGGACACCATGTTCATTGATTATTCATCAGAAGCCAATAGATGGAAAGTAGTAGTAACCTTAGTAGAATTAGTGATTCCAATGATAGCATTTGAAACATCTATTATAACCTACAAAGGAAGATCCTAAAGACTATAAAATTTAGTCCAATGAATGTGGTTGAAAAAAGGATATGGGAAAATGGATAAAACGACTAAAAAATATGTATGCACGGGGATTCACATAATATTACCATAAACAGTACATGATAGGAATATCATGCATACTGAATAATGTGAAGAATCAACCTATGCATACAGTTATGGTACGCGGAGGTGTTACAATGCCTATACCCATGGTATGCGAACGAACCATGAGGTGTTGGCCCACAGAGCAAAGGGTTCATGGAGGGTGGATTCTGTGAACCAATACTTCATTATGGATTTTTTCAAGGATTTAATATTGAATTTTTATGTTTGGATATTTATGTGTTAATGTTAAGTTCGCTGGTTCATGCACTGTATACGGACACACAAGAAACATAGAGTTCTCTTATGAGGAATCTAGATTTTTGATTTAAAATTACAAAATATAATTGATGAGATCCAAAATTCATTTCACAGATAGATTAATGGTAAAATGTTTGGTTCGCAGAAGATACATCATCGTTTGTGAATAAAATATTTTCAAGTGAAACGGTTCACAATTCAGTGGAATCTGGGGGAGTTGAGATCATTTTTTCCGTGAGAAATGATAAAAGACAAAATACATGGGCCCCTATATATAGGTGTGGTCCAATATTACCGGTCCTGTATATTCTACCAAAAACCATTTTAGTTCAAGACTACATCTCCATCAGAATAGTCCCTTTTTCATTCCTAACAGACCCCATTCTGATGAGGGCATTTTTCAGGTCCTGATAATATTTCCATGGGATGAAAATACTCCCAAAATTACCTTTTATGTGGAATAAAGTACTCCTAAAGGTCTAGTAAGGTTAATAGACTCAAATTGAGTATCAAATTTCAGAAGAATCTTGAGAGAATTCATGTTTTTAATGGATTTTAAGTGGGTTGCATACCAGCACTAGGAAGGGTTTGTGAACCACATGGAACATAAATCACCAGTATACAAAACGATCCATGTGGAGCTATCCCATAGTGAGATTGAAAATGAACCCAGTGCACCATGAACAATGTTTCTGAAGGAGTCATGTGTGGGAAAGCCTTATGCATACCATCTCGTGAACTCAATGTTTCACAGATAATGCAAATTTTATGGGTTTCACAATCGATGATTGTGAACTATAACCTCGAAAATCCCTAATTGACCATGTCTTTTGCAGGTCATGATATCTCTTCCTAGGCCTCTACAAATGGTGTCACATTAAAATAGATACAATTTCCCGAATGCTCTATAAAATGGTCACATAAAGAATTTATAAGTGGATAGATGAATATTTTTTAAGGGGGTCCCCGTAGATTAGAAGAAAGAATTAAGAGAAAATTATGACTTCAGTCTTGAAACATTTGGTGAAGCCTGAATTAGGAAACACACTCTCTATAGGTACAACCATCCAGGATCCATAAACAGGGGAACTTAATAATAATAATAGAACAACAATCCTGATTTTTGAAACAAAAAACCTCATAATTCTCAGATATGAAATTCTAGTGAATGATAATCCCTTGAACCCTCCTTCAATATGGTTATGGTATAGGGTATCTCTATGTGAATTTATCTCGACATCGTGTACTACACTAGTATGTGGATAGAACCCAAAGCGGTGTGATAGAAAACATCCAGGACTGCATACCATTATGGTGTGTGGTGGACCATACCCATTCCTACGTACCACTCCGGTATACAGGCGATTCCTCTACCTATATACCATTATTTTATGCAGAGCTTCCCCAACCATGCTTAAGAAATCAGTACATGTAATTGAGTGTTTTCGTGTATTCATGGAAATAGTTCCAATATCACCCCTCTATTATTGTCTAATTTTTTATAGTCCCTTAGCCAACTAGTCCCCCAACATCAAGTCAAACTCTCCTATAAAGACACTAGATCCGTATGATTAGGCCATCGGGTACATCAATTCAACCCTTTTAGTCCATATACCCATGGTAAGCTTAGTCATGAAAGCTCTCCCCATAACGGTTTGGGATTTGGGAATGGCTGTGAGTCTCCATTCCCAAGGTAACATGGTGCCCAACCATGGGATGTCGACATGAACCTCCCTATTCTATGGATATAATAGGGATCACCTGCTTTTCCATTCATTGAGTAATTGTGATTATTCAAAGGGATTACGTTTGATTCCCCTTTTGAAGCCCGAGCCACCTAATCTTTAGTGTCATCTCACCTTAATGGGTTAATTTAATGGTGCCCTAGCTCCAAATTTCTCCTAGCCTCTTCTTCCATTGGCTCACCCTCTCCCACATTCTATAGAATAAGCATATGTTTGGTTGGATCTGTCACATCCTTTTGTTTTTCACACCAAACATGACTCACATGGGCATCGAGGTTTGTGATGATTACAATCCCCGAACAATTTTGAACTACAAGAAATATAATTCATGATCATACAAGGATACGTAGTACACAAAAAAATGGCTCGAGCTCAAAATTTTTTCCTTCCAAAAGGTTAATCCTAATCATGTCCCCTAAAATGGGATGCTTCTATGACTAATCCACAAAAAATATGAACATTGAGAACTATGATTTTTATCAAACCAGGAAACATAGGATTCATACTCGAATGTTCATGCTCAAAAGGGTGCCCTTCCAAAAGTGTTCACCCAATCAGGTCCCCTCAAATAGAAATATTCTATACGTAATCCCCAACAAATCTGAACTACGAGAAATATGATTCTTGATCAAACCATGATATGTAGGACATATTCATAAAGGCCCTGTATCTAAAGGTTTCTCATCCAAAAAGGGATCACCCAATCATGTCATCTTAAATAGGTAGCTTCTATATGTAATCCCAAGCAATTATGATATAAATTGGTTTAGATTCCTCTCTTATGGATACATAAGAATCCCATCATATGCGTCTGATCCCATCAAAAAGTCACAATGCATCCCCCTATATAACGTTAAACACTAGAGAGCCTAAATGAATGCCTTATGTCATCATTTCCTTTATAGAATCAAATATATGTACTCCCAAGATGATCCTTTAATGTCATGGTAGATCGTGGACACACTCCACATGAATGAACCCTATAATCCTAAACATATGAGACATACCCAAATCTATAAGAGAGTACTTCAATAGGTAACAATAAACCCTAAAAGGGTGCAGTGTGCCTAAAATCCCATCCTCATTACCAACAGATCCCTTAAGTGTCATTGGATGAATCCTTTACCCATGAGTTCCTGCATTAGGAATGAAGGCCCATGAATCATGGATACTAGGGTTGTTGGGTATTTCTGGTACCACGAATAAACTCTTTGGAGACCATCTGAGGAAGTTATATCCAAGGAGGACCTATTGGACAAGTATATGACCCCGTGAAATTACCCGTTGAGACCATCTGAATGTGGAATCTCGTTCACAATATGAACAAGGTGAATTACCCAATCCTCATGGGGTTAATCCAACATTATTTTAAAGGATAATGACACATAATAGGTATAAATAAAATAAATGGTTAATTTAACCACAAACCATCTCTAGAAAAGAAGACATGTGATGATTCTAGTTGAACCATTTCATCCTCACCCCAAACACGACACCTGGGAGGAGAAAGAGGGTCATGCATGGTAGGTAGAGGGTACCCGTATTATGAATATCATGACCATGATAACCTACCATTATGGTTATGGATGGTATTTTATGTGATTTTATGGTTCAGGTGTCTTCGAGTTGTATGTGTTGTGATGTGATTTCCATGTGTCTTCAATAAAGATGTGATTTTTGGGCACATGCGTGTTTCTATAGTGATTTTATATGGAATAGAAGGGCATGTCATGACATATTTTCTTGAGTGGAAGAGAGGAATCCTTATTATAATCTCGAATGTGGTACCCATTATGGATAATTTTCTTATGATGTTTCTATACATGGATCGTTATTAACAGAGCATGTAATGGTGAAGATGATATTAACATGTTTACTTACATAGGTTTTATTTGTTCTGTTTTCTCTTGGGTTAATTATTATAAGATTTATCATATGAGAACGATAGAGTTTTTTTTGATCCTACTCAGCCTATTGGTATTATCTCCCTACATTTATTCATTCTATTTTTTAGATTTGTTGAGGACTATAAAGATATTTTTGGTAATTAAAAACTCATAATATTGGTCTATTTTTGTGTCAGTACATTAGGTTTTATTTTGGGTATTAATGCGATGAATTTTAGTTTTATATATTTTATTTATAAGTAAAAAACATTAAAGGGTTTTATGTTATTTCATATTATTGAATGTGGTTCCTTAATAGTATCTTATGAACTTATTATTATTCAGAGTTATTTGATCCTCTTTTATGGGATTTTTATTCCCTATGATTAGGATGCCAAACTAAAACCTACTAATGATCAGACTCATTGGTCATTATCTTTATTCCTTCATCACTATCCCAAGATATGTACCTTTGGACTGATGGAGTTGTGACAGATATGTATTTGAGGGATTTGGTTGAGGGATAAAATGGATTTTAGAGTCTGGCATTGTGAAGGCTACATGGGTTGGTAGGGAAACAATGTATGTTCACATTTTTAATGATATATTTATTGGGATAATAGTAAATAAATGGGATTTGAGGGCCCATGGTGGTTTAAAAAACGACTCTTCATCTATCGAATGATGTTGTGAGGTGGTTCTAGTTGCTACTTAGTGTCCTATGAGAGAAACATGGAACATTATTGACATGTGTTCTTCTTTAGTTGTGTGGCTTTCTGAATTTTAAAATATGATGAAATAAATAAAAATAAAATTCAATACTCTCACTGTTGTAAAATATATTTTCCATTTAATCTATTATCCTAGTTCTTCATCCACATATTGTTTCGTGAGTGGACGTTCATCAAGATAACTTGGTTGATCATCAAAGTGTTGATCATGTTGTAGAGGATGATCATTGGTATTAGACCATAACTTCCATTTAAAAAGGTATATTTAGAATTATGATAGAATAATATATAACATGGATATAGAGATAGAGTTAAAGGATATGGAGATATAATTTTGTATTATCTTGGCCCCAGATTACTAGTTACATTTTAATGTTATTCAGTATCGAGTATCAACTTGTCAGTTGTGATCAATGTACCATAGTGATTAGGAGGCATATGTTTTTTAGGCCGACAATTAAAAGTATTTTTAAGTGGAGTACCTTTCATTGACCATGAGGCTTTTGAGGATGTGGAGTTTCTCTCCCTTAGGTAGGGGAGTATGTTTATTTATGATCCAAGAATCAAGTTTAATGAACTTTTTCATTTCACCCCTAATATTTTTTTTGCAAAGAGTAGTCACATTCGAGGCATCTGTAAGAGGAAATATATTCCCCATATATTATTTAGTTGCACCATTTAAATATCTAATGAATATTTAATTCTAAAAGATATTGGTAATTATTTAGTGGATTCACTCGTGGGTAGGTTAATTGTGATATGGGAACTAATAGGGTTACTCAAAGGGTAGAGTTCTTAGTGTATGGTCCCAAGTGTTGGGAAAATTTTGGATTCAACCACTAGAGATTTAACATTAGAATATAATATTTTAGTATCTTTGTTAAAATGGGTTTTATTTATTTTCTAGGGGCTTCAATACATTGTTCTTTTTCTATAGTGTTCATTGATATCATGTGGATTAGTATCATGTTATTCTTAGAGATCAGAAAAGTGGATGTCGATAGGTTCTATGTCATCCTTAGTAGATGATTCAAATGATTTGATTTCAGTGGAAGGGGAAGTATGATTATACTCCATTGAGAGGAGATAGGGTAAAAAATGGTAGTCCTTAGGATGTTACACAGGTTTAGGGACATCAAATTGATCATATACATAGTGGATGACATTATTATAGTGGTTTAAGAACTAGAAATAGTCGGTTTTATACATTGGCTGTGTCAAAAGCATAAGGAATAATGATCATTCATGGTATTCCCTTCTTGTATAATAGTATTGTTAATTCATATTTTTTATCTAATATCATCAGACTTATTTGTTTCATTTTCAAGTGTTCATGATTTGGTACTAGATGAATATATGATTCATGTGACCTAATGTGACTCTATTTATTCCATGTAAGACATTGAAATATTTCTATATATATTTATAGAGATGTTTACTGAGACAGAATGTAATTTCGGGGCCTAATGTGCTCAGAATTATTTTTATAAAAATATTAAGTATATTTTACACTATTAATGATAATGAAGCATGATGCATCATAAAAGGAAGACTATATCCGAAATCTGAGGCCATGTACGAGTATAGAGAAGGATGTTTAACAATGGAGTGGAATATCATTTATCAACATTAGTCTTTTATAAAAAAAACTCACTGAGGACATAACTATAAATTAAATTATTTTATTTTGTACATTGTTTCAAATAAATATTAAATGAAGAATCATATTGTGAATCTGAGACCAACGTTGAGTTCGAAATGTGGTGTTATGTAAGCATGACCTAAAGTGATAGGGAACAGGATGTTTGGGTCCTTTGGCCATTTTTAGATGACCTATTAAAATTATATAAATATTTCATTAGGGAAATGACATAGTGTTTGGAACATAAAAAACCCACCAACATCGGAGCACTCTCCCTTCCTACCTTTTGAAAATCAACTCTCGGTCCTGGATAGATCATAGTGGTACTGTAGATACGAGCAGATCTGAGCATAGAAAACCCAACAATTTTTATTGGGCATCTTCATCAACGATGAACGAATCAAAATCGATTTAAGATTTTTTATTTTGGATTCAAAAACCCGGATTGATAATATTGAATCATATTTTTTTTTTCATTTTCAATTTGCCTCATCCTTGAACATTAATGATTATGGAAAAAATAACACGACCATCAATCAATCCATATTCTCATCCATTCATTATATAGTTTTCATCATATACTGTTTGATATGCTGAACCAAAAATATAAACATTTGGGGCATGGGTCTATATAGACCAGGGTATAAGGATTCTAGACCTTAATTTGTTTCTTCATTTCAAGTTAGATCGGTGGTACCATAGAGAGCAAAAATGGGAGGCTATACATGGGGGACAACCTGTGGATGTTTCGTGAGGTGGTCAGTGAAGAGAATCTCTATGTGCTGGTCGGATCCAATATTTAGGTGGGAACATAGATCGGGTTGCACCTGGGAAGATGCCGAAGAGTGGCATGGGTATGTTGGGACGTGGAATGTGGCCAAAGAATGCATTGGTAATCCATGGATATTAGATAAATGTGGTGAGGGCTCAAGGTTATAGAATGGGTAGATGTGGATGGGATGGCCAAGTATCCCATGAATGAGTAGGTCCAGGTGGGTTGTGCCCAGGTATGTGGGTTTTTCCCCAGAAAGAGGTGGGTCTAGTTCAGGTCAGCGGGATAGAAGAGATGAACTAGTGTTGGAACCGAGTTGTACCTCGGGGTATGAGGAAAAAGAATGGTTGTGGTCAAATGTGGTGGTCAACCATGTGGCCAAATCTGATTGAGATACTCACGAGGCTAATGATCGAGTCCAGTCTTGGGTGGTTGACCTCAATGGTCAATTGTGATGTTGCGGAATCATGAGTTGTCATGGGATTAACAACCATAATGGATGGCAGTTCTACATATGTTCACACCATGTGCAGTCAATTACTACAGATGGTTGTAGAGGTTGGTGGACCAGCCATGGCAGTTGGTCCACATTCAGTTAGACACAGTCTTTGGAAGGTTTGCATATAACTATTCGAATGACCATAAATCCAAAACAAAGTGTCCAATTTATGTTCAGCCTGTTGAAAAATGGTCCCTATTTCAATGATTACCATTTGAGGCCAATTTGGGAATTTAAAATCAAGATTGTGGTGTGGGACCCATGAATCTCAGTACCTGTGTGTTGCCGTGAAATGTTGCTTCTTCACCGAGTGTCCAATTCAGGAAATTGAATGGAAGACCATGTGTGTTTTTTCTAAATGGATTGCTAAAGTGAAATATGTTATGTTATAAATAATATTTTGATGAGGCCATCCAATAAGTTTATGTTTTCCCTTATGAAAAACAACATGCATCGTGTGTATGTCAGCCTTTTGGCCAGGTGTGTTTGTACATTAATAGTACACTGGCATGCCTAGGGGTAAGTGTTGACAGTTTACTACCAGTGAATGGCTAGGTATATCTCTAGGAAACAAGCTATGGTCACCTGTTGTGTGGGGACCATATGTGACATGTACCACCTTAAAAATCTTCTATCTTTCGTATCTCTTTATTATAGATTTCTATTATATTTAGTGAGTATCTTATCCTGAGTTTTTTTCTTGTAAAACATTATTGTTACCTATTTAGTAACTTTTGAGATATTATGAGAGATATTATGATCCTAATTTCTATATGTGTTGCCGCTCGATGATGATTGTGATTAGGCACAATCACCATAGGTTTTTTCTAGAGTGGAACCCCCATCAGCATCTGCATGTGTACTCTATAGTTACTTTCGAGTGGAATCCCCCTACCAAGAAGGGTGCTAGTCCATGATTGCCTAGAGTGAATCTCCCTTGACATACCAAGGTTCTGACCATCTACCTTTTGTGTGGAACCCCATGATACACTAGGGAATGGGTAATCAATGACTATTGAGTGGAACCTCCCGTCAACATGGGTGTTGGTCCTATACCTTCTGAGTGGAACGCCCCCAACCCCTTGATGAATTAGGGCGCATGCCCATGATTTCTAAGGTGGAACCCCATATTGTACTAGGGAACGTGTCCCTGTGACACTAGAGTGAAACACCAAAACATCATGAGAACATATCCTCTAAAAACACTATTAGAGTGGAACCCCCACCCCCACAAGCACATTTGGGTGAATTTACACTATTTGGAAATTGGGATCCCTCGACCGTGTGGCACAGTGATAAGATGTCATTTGATGTACCTTTGGAGTCACGAGGATGAGGGATGCCTTAAACACTAAGAATAGTCCTTGGGATGAAACCTAAAACTTTATAGGAAAGGAAGTGCCTCCCAAAGCAGATAGTATCAAGGCATTGTGATTGAGCCCCTTTGGCTTTCTTCTTCAGGGATGTCACAAACCAAGCTAGGATTTCATCAAGGCTGACATTTTGACCCAGTACAAGACAAGGCTTGAATGGAGTTTTTGATCCCCACATGGTAGCAACTAGTTCTGGGAATCAATGATAATATATTGAGAATCATTTAGACCAATAATCTAGGATCAAAATTAAATAACTAAAAAATAATAAAAGACAACCATAAATGAATCTCAAATAAATGTTTAAACAGATTTAGTTACAATTGCTGAATAATGAAATTAACTAATTACAGAACTAAACTAATCTATGGCACCATGGTATCCATGGGATCTCATAGTCACCACCAACTGTACAAGTGGCCTACTCTAAGAACACGCACACGAACCAGCAACATGATCCTTCAAAACATCTCATGTATACTAAAACATAATGGTACATATAGGGTGTGAACATGATATCATAGTGGGAAACCAACACAGAACCCAAGCATTTTCTTCCCTAAAATATTCCATTAACCCTTGTTGGAAATACTTGTATTTAACTGTGTTTTAATAACTTATAAAAATGAAACTGATTTTTATAATTTTACACACCGCATCACGTGTTTTCAAAAAAATATTATCATTTTAAAATACCAACCCAAGCTAAAATCCAAATAATAACAATACCATACCATGATGAAAAATATGCATTCAAAATAAACACGAAAATAATTTCAGTTGAAATAATAAAAGTAAATATTGATAGAAACCCATGTGAATTTATTAAAGATCACTAAAGTGATACCTATATGTACTCAGATCAGATCCACCTACCGATGTATGGTGAATCTCCCTTGTCAATTACCAACTGGTCTCCCAAAACTGATCACTCTATTATAACATCCAACTAGGCCACTTAGATAATCTACAGGGGACCAACCCATCTAATCAAGGTTGATAAGAACATGTCACTCGATACTCTAAATGACACCCATGAAACCCAAGGTAATAACACACTATGTATGTAGGAGTCCATTGCATATGCGACTCCCCTTACCTTCCATCACCACACATGCCTACCCCAAAAAACCAACACCAACAATATGATAACATATATTGAAAAATCCTTATATAGTGGTTCCATTATTCAACATTATTTGAAATGTTTACATCCTATCCATCACATCATTTGAGTTTCAATCCATTTCTCAAAAAATTCCACGTTTCCCATCTAGATTTTATATTCCCAAAAGATAAACTTTTCAAAAATACCATAATATTCCAATCCGGTGTTAAATCACATCCTTTTAAAATTCATTCATGGAACATTTTCATACCATCTTTGAAATACTATCAAATACCATTTTCAATTGTACAATGCCAAATAGGACTTTAAACTATTTTAAAACCTACCATGATCCAAAATACCCAATAGTTCATATTTTAAAGAACACATTCAATATCAGTTTAAGGACACTTGAAATTCTAACAAACAATTTAGAAACCTAAGATCCATTTTATAAGGAAGATAAAAGGAGACAGAAAAGAAATCATTTGAGAGGCTAAGGTTCATGGATACCACCATTATTAAGAGTGATTTTCACTTGAATGAACATCCATGTGTGAACCAAGTGCACTCATGGATGTACCAACATCCAATGAAACTCCTTGAAGATCAATAAGAACACCGAAAAGATTTTCCCATAAATACTACTTCTCTTTAAACCAACACAATTACAAAATTACAAATAATCATTTTAAAACATGAGTAACCATTCCAAAACATTTCATCATAAATCATGAAGCCATAAAGAGGAATCTAAAACACATATCATGATATATTTATTTTATCAACAAACCCAAAAAATTAATCCAAGTGAAAATAATAAAAAATGGATCAATTACATGTTTATAAAAATATGAATTTTATAGAACACCATGTGTGCATATATTATTATGCATAATAAAATAAACCCTCAGAAATCCATTTAAATCAAATTGTATCACCATTAAACAACTAAAATAAATCAAACCTAAATATTACAAGCATGTGAAACACATTTAAAAATTATTTGAATCCAAATAGTAAATCTCAAGCAACAATGTAATATTATAGAAAGGAAAAAAGTAAAACACCTATAATGACGTTGTGTGAACGTAATGAAACTACAAGAGAGTAGAGAACATTCCCAAAAGCATGATATGCACACCCTAACATCCATAAAAAACTACCCAAACATCAACCATATTTTCTATGGTTTTTACAAGGGGAAACCCCACAAAAAAACCATGAAAACAATACAGGGAATAGAGGGGAAGAGGAAAATGAATGATTTGATGAAGAAATCATGAAGAATTACTAACCTTTGGTGAGAAATCACCCAAAACGTGACCCAAAATGAAGAACAACGAGGGGGAGGGGGACTCCCTCTAGTCAATACCTAATATAAAAGGCATCAAATGCGAGGTGTAATCACATAAATTTTATTTTTAAAAGAAATGATATTTAGGTTGTAATGGGTTGTATGGTTTTTCTACATGGTTATATAAAATGTGAAAAAACCATACCAATTCTACAAGAAATGTTATGAAACTTGAATTTTTAAGGTGAGTGGTCTTGGGAAATAATTCTCTAACTATATAACTTGAAAAATCAGTCAAAACCCCTAAAAAGACACCCCAAACACTGGGGAATCCCACCCAATAATCCTTAAATGATTTATATCCAATATAATGAAACTTTTAGTGTCATAAACTCTTATCCATTTATCTTTTTCCAAATAACATATAAATTAACCATGAAAAGGGATAGAACAAAACCAAAAGCACCAAATAATAATAATTTTTTTTAACACTCTACCCGAAACTCAACAAAAACATCAATTATCGATAAATAAATTAAAAAATGAAACCTATGGGCTGGGTGTGATAATTATCATCACCACAAAAACATTCTGTACCAAAAATTACACCAAGATGAATGGTAAAAAAATTCATCCCAAATTTAAATGAATAAAAATGAAACCAAAAAAGTTAGGCTGAACTTTCACACTAAGATTAAAATCCATCCAACTCTTTGAAAATTTAACACATCATGAATAACAATGGTAAAAAAGAGGGTTCTTCATGACATTATAACATAAATAACACCAATGCACAGCTTCAGACTGGCCCAAAATAATCTTTATAACAACCATGATCTCTTTACACAAGGACAAACATGAATTATAGTTAAAAATTTAATGGGAAATACTTGGAATTTCTTATTTTTAATGATCTAGGTAAGCCACACGGTTGGGCTACTCTGTTTGAAACACCATGTGGCAATCATGAAATATGATACTACCCGATTCTAGAACTATACCACACACTTCTTGCATGGTTTTTCTTACTATGTGTTCGTTATACACCCACACCAGTGAACCAAACTCATGCCACACTGTTTCATTGGAAATGCCACAAGGTTTCCATTAACCTTGCTCTAAACATGATCCACCTTATTCCAAGCCACAAAATTTTTATTTTTCATCAAAAAATCAACCAAAGGCTCATAAAACATAAAATTTCATGGAGGAAAAACAGGAAAAAAAGATCACCAAACTTTTTACATGGATAAAAATAACTCAAACCAAATAAACATATAAAAAAATTATCTATCAATTCCATATAAGCAAAGAATCTCAAAACATGAATTGCTAAAATTGTTACCGATCCATATATGGGATAAGCACATTCAAATAAGCACCAACAATTCAAGGAGACTCATTTAGATAAATACAACAACTCAGATTATGAAAAAACAAGTCCATCAAACATTTAAAAAAGATGTTGAACCTTAAAGAAAAATAAAACTAAAACAAAGAAACATTAACCTTGTCTATTATGAAATAGGGGACAAAAATAAAGACAATATTCCATGCAACCCTTGAGATTCATGAGTATGCGTGTGATTCACTCTATGGCATGTTGTTAGAGCTCAGATTAATAAATAATCTCCTTCTTCACAGTTAGGAATTGACATCATATGATCACAATGAATTCTTTAGGAAAATATTCCTACAAAACATTTATAGATGACCCATGAAAACTACAATGATGGCATGTTTTTTGAAGATTACAACATAACAAATTTGAATGCACAAAACGCAAACAATGGTGTCACATAAGAGAATGATTTGACCAAATGAGAGTTATAGTCATTGAAAGAATCTTTTTAGAGGTTGGTTCCTATGGATCACCATTATTTCTAGATGGGGAACCCTTAAGAGCAGTGAGTGACATGAGATTTCAGACTTGTGTTTTGGAAAACAACTCACCTAGGAATTATTCATCCACTAGGATAACAAAATAAAGGTCCCTGAAAAATAGAACATACTACTTGATCTCTGGATGAAGACCCCAAATAAAAATAGAATCATCTAATAGATCCTATTATGATACCTATAGATAAAGTAAAATCATATAATTGATTTCATCAACATAATACTTCATTATCCAATGTCCATGACAAACATTCATGAGATTTACATTTTTATTCATCTATAACTCATCGTGTATAAAATATTAGAGTGAAATCCGAATTTAACAATTCTCATTTTATTCTAACTAGCATCAATGGAGTGGAAAGAATATCCCATTTTTTCAAAGATGGAAACTCAAAGATCCCCATAACAACATGAACCACTACAAACTTAGGTGATCCCGATGGTTTGATGAAACCCTAAATTTCTTAAATCCACTTCACTACCTATAACAGACCTCTATCAACAAGAAGGATACTACAATTTCGAAAAGGACTTGAAATTGGGCATGAGTCCTTAGAAAAATTGGGGACCATTTTGGGTGAAATTTTCTAAGCATAACAGAAAACAAATAACCAAAATAAACATCAAACTGAATAATAGTCAAAAGAAACACATAGATCCAAAAACAATAGGCTCAAAATCAAAACAAATACAAAAAACTAAAAAAACCCATTTCAAAAACCACCATATTCTTTTAAATTTCAAAGATACCTTCTTCCAAGCTCATTTTGGAAATTCTGAAACCCTATTGTTAAACCAAATTAAAAATAAAAAAAAAATTCCTCATTCAAAATAATTTTTGAAAAAAAGGCCAAGCCATTAATTTAAAACAACCCAAACTTGGTAAACCACAAACCAGTACATATATGTCCATATATTTTCTATCCAGCCCTGCAAACATGCACCTCCCACACATATCCTCACACATGTAAACATCCACGAGGAACACCAAGGGTCACATCAAGACACATCCATACCAATTTGAAACAAGTACAATATTTAAAACCAAAACAATATCAATTATCAAACCCATTATTGATCCAAAAAAATTTGAAAAAAAAATCCATTTTTCCATCTAAAAATACATTTTCATTTCAAAACCTCACTCTCACAATCCAAAAACAAGATGAATCAAAACATACTTCGTAATAAGGAAAGGGGGAACTAGTTTCTATTCCTAACCCGATGTCATGGTAGTGGGCCTTTCCCCACTTATGACATAACACTAAGAAGAACATGAACTGTGCACTTCAATATCACATGGGTCAATACTCCAGGTAAATACACAACATGACATCAGTTTACCAATATTTTCATCCCTCAATCCAAAACAACCCATGGAAAAAGACATAAATCCCATAATTCCCCTAGTATCTCAATGATCATAATGAGAGAGAGCTCAAGATTCTCTTTTTGTGCCTACCTCCCTAGTCCTGACAATCCTATTCTCTATATACCAGACACCCCAAATAGCATGGGCCTCTTCTGATTCCATTTTTTTCATAAACCATGCAGGGATACCATCTAGCTTGAAATATGAACTAGCTAGATACATATCCTGAAGGGAGTTCCTAGTACCCACATGATGGAAACTAGTGTTGAGCATAAAATATAATTTATAGGTAAGGATTTATCCCAGTAAACATGAATCATAATAAAATAACTGAACAAGAGGAAGATCTAACCATAAATGAATCTCTAATAAATGTATAAAAAGATTTAGTTACAAAATATGGACAAAGCATAAAACTAAATAGAAAACTAAAACAAATCCATTCTACCAAGATTTTCATGTGACCACTTTGTCACCAACAAAAATAAAACGGACATGCTCTAACAAAAAACACACAAACAAAGAACCTAGTTATTCATCATAGATTGGGTCTACTGAAATCGAATGGTACAAGTAGGGTGTGGGTTTAACAATTTTGTATGAAACCACCAAAGAATCCATACATTTCTTTTCCAGACACAGTCCATTAATACTATTACTAAATATTTGTATGAAAAATTTGTTTTTTAATTTAATTTAATAAAAATTTAGTTTATTTTTAAAACTCCACACAACAAATCAGTTGTCTTCTAAGACTGACTGAAAAATTATTTTATAATGAGAATCACCACATTTTAAGGGATGAGAGGGAAACCATCTTGACATCATCGACAATGATATGAAAAATAGACCAATAGACCTAAAAAACAAGACAAAAAACAACTCTCACTACCAGAATGATGTTCCTCCCATAAAAAAATATTAAATCTAGCTTCCACTGTCCCATAGATGTATGACTAATTGTCCAAAGAAAAAACGCTCGGGTCTGGTTCCAATGGAAGAAATTACACCCTCTCTAAAATTATATTATGAAGATCCATGAAATAGAAAGAAGCCATTCCATACTCTTCATCAAGAACTTATTCTTTTAGGAAATTTGGTTGAAAAATCTCTTAAGTGGTTGAAAATAGAGGCCAAAAACAGATCAAAACACCGATAAAACAAAACGCCAAACAAAAAAACCATCAAAATTCCAAGAACATCAACTTCACATGAACTTGTAGAGCCTCGAGAAACATCAACCTGAAGAAAAAACAAAATCACATGAAAGAAACAAAAAACAACTCCTTCACATTAATTAGAAAAGAACATCCACATCCATTAATCGAGGACAACATGTAAGGACTGGGCATTATCATGAAGATTTCACTGATAGAAAATAACTGGGAGATACATATCAGTATCTCCCTACCCACCACATTCTCCATCACCGAAGGCAGATCATAACACAACATGAAACCGAATCACATCACACCACAAAAACATCACCAAAAATAGAGCCACACATAAAACATCACCAATGAAAGATGATCATATTCCATCTCATCCACAATGCTGCTGCTATACAGGGTGAACATGAACCCACAGTCATAAACATTTAAACACCAAATGCAAGCCAGAGCTCGATCATGTCTCCGCCCTGATGTTCTCACCCGAATACCACCTTGAACCACCAGCTACACTTCCCGCCAATGCCAGACCAATAAGTCTAACCTCATCATAAAGAGGATGGAACAACGACTAATGGTTCGCCTCACTGCCAAAAGGTTCGCTACCGATAAAAAGGGAAATAGTAAAGGCAAGCCAATAATCAATGAGTAATTCCTTGATAGTGGCACTGACGAAATCACCTTGACACCTCCCATGGGAGAGGAACCACCGAGCAAAAGGAATAAGAGATTCCAAAGTGGACTCGAGGAAGAGAGAATAAAGGAAGTGATATGGGAAACCTTGATCATATCATTGTCCCTTATCGGCTCATCCCCAACCTCAATATCATAGTTTTCAAAGAATATTATCATTTTAAAAATTTAACCCCAATATAATACTTAAAAATTAATAATACCATACCACATACAAAAAAACATTTGGAATAAACATAAAATCCAATGAAATTGAATTAAACAAGTAGATATAGATATAAAACCCTGTAAATTTCAAAAACATCCACAGATAAATCCTTGTATGTTCCCAGTTCAGAACCACCTACCAACATATGGTGAATATCCCTAGTCAATAACCAACTGGTGATCCTAATTTGAGGGATCTAGTGGAATATACCACCTGACATCTTAATTTATCTGGGGGGTACAAACCCATTTAATCAAGGTTGATAAGAAACTGGCACTCAAGCTTATAAAATACACCTAGTAAACCCATTGTAATAGTACACTGTGTTTGTAAGAGGCCCTCGCACACAAAAATCACCTTACCTACCATCACCATACATTCCGACCCCAGGCACTGACCCCACCATTATGATAAACCATATAGGTAAATCCCTATATAGGGTTTCCATCTCACAACAAGCTATGAAAAATTTCCAACTCTGGGTCACATCATTCGAGTTTTAGTACATTTCTAAAAAATTCTAGGTCACTAAATAGGATTTTATTTTCCCAAAAAAAACATTTCACAAATACTCTAAGATACCATCTCAAATATTCACCATATATTTTCCAAATTCATTCATGAAGCATTTCCAATCAATTTTCTAAATAATATTAAATAACATTTTCAAGTGTAAAATTCCAAATGGGCATTTAAGCCATTTAGAAACCAAGCATGTTTGAAAATATCGAAATGTCCATGTTTTAAAGAACACATTCAAAATCACTTTAAGTCCTCATGAAATTCAAACACACTATATTGAAATTGATGATCAATTTTAGATGTAAAATAACATGAGATAGAATAGAAATCATTTGAGAGGACAATGTTCAATAAGACCACCCAAAATATTTTAATATAAATACTAATTACTTTCAAACCAAAAATTATAATATATTTAAAATACTTATTTTTAAACCTGATGAACCTTTCCAAAAAATTTAATCATAAATCATCAGGCCATAAAGGTTCATTCAAAACACAAATCCTACTACATTAATTATTTAAATCTAACCGATAAATAAAAAAATTCCAAATAATAATACAATGGATTAATTTCATGTGTAAAATATAATAGGCCCTTCATAGAACTTATTGTGTGCATGAATTTATATCCATAATAAAAGAAACCATTATAAATCAATTTTTTAAAAATTCTATCTTCATGAACCACTACAATAAGTCAAACCAAGATCTAAAAAGTATTATAAAAAATTTACAAATTATTTGAAAACAAATAGGAAATATCAAGTATCAATATAATTTTATGGAAATGAAAAAAAATGGAAAAACTATATCTTGACAGAGTGTGATGGAAACAAAACTACAATGGAGGAAAGAACACAAACCAATGAATGATCAACAATACCTAACATCCTTGAAAAAAACCCACACATCAAACCTATATTCAAGGGTTAATCCATGGTGAAACCCCACCATGAAAAACCAAGAATTCTAGAGTGGGAGGATAGGGGATGAGGGGAAAAGGATTTGATAAAAAAATCCTGAGGAATCACACACCATTGGTGAGAAATCTCCCAAAAAGTGACACAAAAGGAACCAGAATAAAGGGGTCCCTATGGTCGGTAGTAAACAGAAAGAGCATCAAATGGGAGGTGTAATTACATATATCATATTTTTAATATTAAATTTATTTATTTCATAATGGGATACAATGTTTGGAAAACTATTCACATACCATTCCAATGATACTGGAAAGTTCTGAAACATGTTAGAGTATTTTTTGCAATTTGGGAAAACAATTCTCAAACTATGTGACATGATAAAATTGTCCAAAAAACTCAAATGAGACCTTATACACTAGGTACTCACAACCAATTTTCCTTGAATGATTTAAACACAACATAGTAACACCGTGGGTGTCATAAAGTATCCACTAAAAAACACTCTCCCAATAACATTCACAATATACATGAATAGGGATATAAGAAAAATGAAACCACCAACACACAAAAAATATTGTTAGACACTCAACCCGATCCTCAAACTAAATATTCATCCTTGAGAAATAATTAAAAAAAAAAAGAAAATTGGGGTTATGATGTATCAAAGGGAAGACCTGTGAGGTATATGGCATCACTGATGGTCATTACCTTGGAATTGTTGTTGAATCATCTTCTTGGATTGAGATATGAAATGGAGATCCCTTTAATCCCAAATTTGGATGTATTTTTCGTAAGTTTGTATATATAACATGTTTGAGTACCCACTCATTGGGGTTTGGTTACTCTCCTTAGAGGAGAGGGAAAGAGGCTCGATGTATGCAATTTGCTTTATCTGTCTATCTTTACTTGGTTGTAAAACTCTACTCTCCTACTATATTTTGTTAGGAATAAAATAGAATTACATATTCTCACAATGTCCATTATCTTGTGTTTGGATGAGTTCACATTCACTCTCTTATTGGATTGAGGTGTTCATTTTAACCATACGTTGTTCTATATGTTATTTTTTTCTTTAATAAATTTCATATTACTCCCGCTAACATCTTTGAGTAATCCTACATATTATTTTTATAATCACTGCACCATGGGAATTGTTTGCATATCTTGTGCCTTATGAAGATGATGGACAGGTTGATCGTGACACTAGAGTAGCATAAGGATATGGGTGAAATGACCACGTATGAGGGTCATAATTTGAGATATATATAAGTTCTCTCTTTGCTATTTTTAATATTCTAGTATCTATAAGGTTGAGATACATTTCTAGATGGGAATTTATTTTTTCTATTTTCCTTAATGTTTACATTACTGTACTAGTATTGTATCAAATTTAATGAATGTTTGGATTATTTAAAATAGTGTAGAATATTTTTTTCCCATTCCCTCTACACTTTTTCATTGAGTTTGTTGATTATATGTGTATATGTGCACATCAAAATTCCTCCCATAATATTTTGGGCCTTAGGTCCTTGTCACCATCTCATGGCCTGTTGAGGCAGGTTTGTGGTAGTTACGGCTTAAGCCCCAGTATGGTTCATGTAATTACTGATTGGTATCAGAGCATGTTCATTCCTTAGGAAATTTTTCGGATGGTTCCCCATAAGATTATTATATGGGGTTATGGAAACACTTCCAACGTATCTCAAGTGTGGATCTCCAGTCAGCAAGTCCAATGATGGTACAATGACTGACATAGACATTCCCAAGGACCCTAATTACCTACATGTTGACTCATTATACTGAGACATTTCGAGCATGGATCAATGGTACACCCATCATAGTGTTTTGAGACATTGAATTTCCTTCTTGAGTTATTTCCCTATTTATTTATATAAATATATGATCATTTTACTAGGGTACACCTTGATAACGTTTAGGATTCCACTATGTTTAAATCCTACCATGATACCATATCTTGTTAATGATGATGACCCTGTGAGAATCGGGGCCTCAATTTAGCATCCATTATGATATCCCTTTCTTCAATGTGGGAAGGTAGTATCACCTCCACCTATTGAGTAGTAGATGTCCCCAATAGAGCTAGATGATGATTTTCATAGTCTGAGCGCACTCTGAATGTTCTAATTCAAGAGACCATTGAGGATCCATGGTGAGCCTAATCAACTCATAGTAGAGGATTGGATATAGTTGGTGGTCCATATCTTCAATCTTGTTTATAACCTTCCATATCAGATGATTTCTCTGGTAGCCAGTCTTCTTCATATCATATATGGGTATTGGGGGAGAATGGTTACTCAGATGCACTATGAGTGGGAACACTCATGAGATAATTTCCTGAAGCAATTTTGTGATGAGAAATACCCATCCTTCTTATGATTTGTTCAGATTTAGGAGCTTATACGGAAAAAATATTTAAGTGGGACTCCACCGAGATATCTATGCCAGTATAGTACCCCTATGCATCCCCACTTATGCTATGGTGTTGGAGAGGGAACTATTAGCAGAGATCATTTTGTCAGAGGGAATCCAAATAGATGGGTTTTCTAGTGGGTGCAATAGATCTGAGACATCTTATATAGCTATAAGATTTCAGTTGATAGGGTATCGATTCAAGAGGCCTCCCCATGATTAGACACTAGTACATGGTATTGTATAGTGAACAGTATTGGGACAACTATGGGAGGTTCGATGCTATGATTATAACTGGTGAGGTCACACAGAACAAGACATCCTAACCAGACACGTTAAGCATCTAAAATAGAAAAAAATGGATCACCATTGAAGATAACACATTATGACCAGGGATAGACTAGGTGGGGATAGTTTGGTTCCTTGTAATGCATTGCTGGAGGGGGAGAAGGGGGGTTCTATAGTTGTTGGGTGGAATTATAAGACCCTTCCACCACCACCGCAAGGCAGTCTACATCTATCTTAGGGATTTGGTGACCTTGATAGGCACAACTACAAGATATAGATATCTATGATCCTACAGTTCACGAGATGATAAATGGTACACTCTATGTGTATTGAACTTTATGAAGTATAAATTTCTTGAAAATTTGCTAGATACTATTTTGTACCTATTTCTAGATCAAGGGTTTAACAGCAATACGAGGGGCGTTTGTGTAACCTTGTGTTGATGTTGTTAGACATAACATTGAATACACGAGGAAGAGGGTTTCTTCCCCCAACAAGATCTGTTTTTATGAAGATATAAAATATGTGATAGGGAGTCAGTTCTTCCCAACGAGAATAGAATTGAGGTGTGGTGGATGGGTCCATCTGCCATGTGCATTCAGGGTGAGGTTGTGTGATGGAGGGTCAGAGTAGGTCCTGGTATTTCCTGAGTAATTTTCTTCTTGACCTCCTTTTTTTTGAGACTCTACTAGGCATTGTGGCACAATACTTAGTTTGGGTTTACTATAATTTCAATATAGGATAATACATATATGGTATGAAATGTTATTTATGTGTATAGATTCTCTTGTTTGGATGATTTTCCTCACCATCCTTGTTTGTTAGTACCTTTGTGTGCACAATATAAAAATTGGCCCAGTGATAGACATATATCAAATATAGGTTGAAGAACATGAGAACCCATTAATTGAACTATTCGACTCACTTCCAAGTGTTAGTTGTGGTATTATTCTCCCTGGTAATTTAGATATGGTACATTCTAGGAGATGGACTTATGGTTTAATACTAACACTAGATATTTATTTAAATCTCCACCAAGAGAGACCTAATCATGAGGTAGTGACGCTGGTTCGAGTTCCTATAGGACTACAACATTGATATATTCTATACTCAAGGAAAGTGCAGGGTTGTAGAAGATTCTTTTAAAATTATGTATGAGGGCCTCCTAGTGTGGGAAGCTTCATAGTAGTTATATTTCATGTTGCTAACCCTGATGGAGAAGGACAACTCATTTTTTCATCAGTAAATGGTGTTGAATCCTTCACTTATCAAGCCTGTGAGAGTGTCTCAGTTTTGAGACATCGACTATGAGATCTTTTAGGACTATATATCCTTTAACATTCAATAGATGGTTTTTCTAAATAAGATAATTATGTAATTATTTTTCAGGAAGAAAAGTGATTCTAAATGTTATTCCAATGTAGGAGATGACAGATTTTTACACATCTCCTTCGAATATGAATCTTAGAGTGGGTAAGAGCTAGGTGAAGACTCAGTTCCCCCAACTATTTTCTTAGTTTTTTATTTTCAGTGAAAAAAATATTTTAATAATGGAATGATGTAGATACCCATTTTTTCATGTGAGACTTTGAAATGTTTCTATATATATTTCCCTAACATGACACTAAGACGACATGTGATTATGTGTCCCATTTTTCCCAGAATTAATTTTATAAATATATAATGAATATTTTATAATATGCACATATAGAAAGAACGATATCACTTAACAATATGCTCAAATTAATTATTTGAGTCCATGAATGATTTCATTTCATGGATTTTACACTATGTGGGTCATAACTTTTGTCGGCACATGTCCTATTTATAAAAAGTCATCTAGGACATTACCTTAAATAAAATAAAAAAATAATATTTATTTAATTTTGATGTTGTTTTGGAAAACTCCAAAACGGTGTCTTAGATTAGAAATTAGAGGCCACCTTTATGTTTGAAATGTGTTCTTTTACCAAAGAATGACATAATGTTAGAGGGAAAGATATGCTCTTATCCTTTTATTGTAAGCACGTGACCTATAAAAAGTATATAAATATGATTTTATGGAAATGACCTATGGTTTTTCTAAAAATCCTACAACCAAAGGTAGAGCTATCTTCTTTCATTCACTTGGAAAATCAACATTGAATCCTTGATGGATCACATCAACAAAATATATCTGTGTAGATCAGAGCACAATAAATGAAATAATTGTTGGCAGGTGTGTCCATTTATGAAAAATGGATCCAAAACTAGGTTGGATTCATAATTTTTAATTCCACATATCCAAATAAATTTTTTAATTCTTATATTTTGTTAATTTAATTTTTTTTCTTATTTAAACATCAAAAATGGTGGCCAAATTAACACATCCACTCATCAATCGCTATTTTCCTCCATTCGTCACCGGTTATTTATAGTATACCTTTTGATATAATGATACAACAATGAATCATCAAGAGGGTCATGTATTTGTATTGATATAGGAACAATGATTCTATATCTACATTTGTTTCTTTGTTTTGAGATGGATCAAATATGTATTTGTGAGAGGAATTGGGAGGTGGTCCATAAAGGTCAACTAGTGGTAGATCAGCAAGGTAGTGGCGATCGTGACATGCAAGGATTCCGGCGAGGTGGATCTACATGCTACAGGTGGATCCTATACAAAATTGGTATCGTAGAGAGGAGTGTACACCGATGGATGTGCTTGAGATATGTGGGATGGATGGGTTGTGGTACACAGCCACCGAATGCGACGGGTGTAAACAATATAGGGAGAAACACATGGCAGCTGTGTGGGAGGATGTGGAAAGAATGGCTAGGATGGCCTACCATGTTTTCCATAAATGATAATGACCAAGTGGGCTTGGTCTAGTTAGGTAGGATTGGTCCAGGCAGGTGATTGGATAGGTTCAGGTCGGTGGGCCGGAAGAGACAGACCCATGTCGGGCTCAGGTCGAACCTAGGGAGAACAGTGAAAAGCACTACCGTGTCGGTTGAACATGAAGCCACACTATCTTGAGCATCCAAGGGTCCGGTGACCATGGTTGTTCTTGGGCGGTAGTCCCAGATGATTGGCAATGGAGTTGCGTGGGCCTAAGATGCTATAGGTGTAGCGACTGTGTCTGGTCCCAGGTGGTCGATGGTGATGGCTGGTCAACCCAAAAAGTGAACTAACCCTGAATTAAGTCCATGGGTGACCACAACATGTGTGGTTGGAAGCGGCGGTCAATCACAAAAGATGGTGGACTGACCATGGATGTTGGTCCACGAGCTGTTAGACATAAGCCCAGGTAGGTCTGCTGATAATTTCCTGAATGACCATAAATCCTAAACAAAAAATACAATTTATGTGTTGTATATGGAAATGTAATCTTTATTTAGATATATAGCATATGTGGATATTTTGGGAATTTAAAATCATGGTCGAGATGTAGGCTCCACAATCCTCAGTTCAGGTGTGTTGCTATGGAATGTTTTTTATTCACCAGGAGTTCAATTGAAGCTAATGAATTGTCAGGCCTGTGTGTTTTATCCCATGGATTGAAATTATATGATATGTTTTGATATTTAGAAAATTTGAGGAGGAATGTTAATAATTTTACATTTTGACTTTAATACAAATGATGAGATTCGTGTGCTTTTCATCCTTTTAGTAATATGTCCCATGTACTCTGGGATTACACCAGCATAACTCAGGGTACTTGTTCACAATTTAGTACCTATGTGTGGCTACGTACAAGGCCAAGAGATGTGGGGAAGTCACATGTTATGTGTGACCCATTCGAAACATGGACCACTTTATAAATCCTCGACCTTTTGTATCTCCTTATTTTAGAATCAGTTTTTGGCTCATAAGTATCCAGTCCTAAGTGTTTTCCCATATAGAACATGATGATTCCCTCTATGTTGGATTTTGTGATATGATGTGAGATGTGTCGAGTGTGAAGCCTATATTAATGGATAGATGAAGATGAATGTGATTAGGTATAATAAGTGGAGGATTCTTCTAAAGAGGAACCCCCATCAGCATGAGCATATGTCCACTTCAATTACATCCGAGTGGAATTTGTAACCAGGTAGGCGAAAGGTACTCAATGACCTATATTGAAACCCCATTGGGTTACAATGGCGTAGGTCCTCTGCCTTCTAATTGGGAACCCCATGATATACTAGGGTGTTGGTCCTTGATGATATCATAGTGCAACCCTCCATCAACAAGGGTGAGGGTCCTCTACCATCAGATTGGAACCCCCCTGATGCATTAGAGTATGGGTCCTCGATAACCAGGATGGAAACCCCCTATTATACCAAGGCACGAGTTATTGTTATAGTAGAGTTGAACCACACATCATCATTGGTGTTGGTCCTCTACATCAACTATTAGAGTGGAACCAATCGGCTGAATTAGGTCATGGGTCATCTACTATGAATTTGTGATACCTCGAATGTATGAAATTGTGACGTGATGTGGTTTGATATAGCTTTGGACTCATGAGAAGAATGTACACATTCCCCACCAAGGATAATTCTTGTAATGCGACCTAAAATAATGTGGGAGAGTTAATGCCTCTCATAGTAAATAGTGTCATGATGCAGTGATTGATCCCCTTTGACATGTGTGTTCAAGGAAGATGTGTGAGGTGATGGTCATTAAAGATTGACATTACCTTAGAACTGTAGGCAGCTCTTCATCGGGGGATGAGCTATAATATGGATATCCCTTTACTATCAATTTTGGGTTTCTTTTTACAGAGTATATATATATTTATGTATATCTATTTTTTGTACCCACCCTTTTGATTTGGTTACTCTATTTTTCTAGAAGAGGCAAATAAGCATGGGTAATTCCACAAGATTTTAGTGTCTAGCTTCTTATGGTTGGAAAAGTATACTCTCCTACTATTGGTACCAATGACTCACAAAAGAGTTCATATTCTCCCCTTGTCAAGAACACTATGTTTAGATGTGTTTAATGTCACTCTCTTGTTGGGCTGATCATTAGTCTTTTACTAACCCCATCATGTGATTTTCCCACATGTGATATGCCTTATGCAATTACAGATAGTTTGATAATGGCTTTAGAAGATCTTATGGATAGTGGTGCATGTACTGCATATGGTGGTCAGAGCTTGGGATCCAGGAGTGGGGAGCTCTCAACTATGTTTATGTTTCTAGTTTCTGTTAGGAAGAGATACTTTCTATTTGGTCATGGATTTTCCCCTTTTCCATTAAGTTTGCATTATTTTACATGTACTATTTAAAAGTACATGCATGCTTGGTTTAGTTAAAATTGTGTAACACCTTTTTTTCCATTTCCCTCTGCATTATTTCATTGACTTGGTTATGTTCATAAGTACAAGTACTTAGTAAAAGACCTACCCATGTCAGTTGTTACTTCATTACTTATCCCCACCACCTGGAATATGTAGGTGGGCTTGAGGTAGTTGTGGCTCATGCCCCAACATGGGTCGGGTCATAACATAACCCCAGTCTAGAATATATCAGTTGGTGGGTAGCCTAGTTTTATTGATGTTTTTTAGTGGAAAAAAATAATGATGGGGAAACATTAGTCCAATGATTACCTTTTAATACTATAGTTTCATCCCCAATATGTCATTCTTGTAATTGATTTTTTGATTTCATACGTACTAATATGAAATTATTATAAAGAAGAGTCATTTTCTCATATGTAGATGGATAAAGTGTAGTTTAAATTGGTGAGAAGGTTCATTTAGGAGTACATGGTGATAAAAAAATTTATTTTATGGATGTGTATTTTATGGAATGAATGTTGGCAGGTATGAATGATTTTTATAATATTTTCAATGATTTTTTGATGATTTTTCCCAAGGAGGTTGTAATTGTACCCCATTTACATGATGTTGTGTTTATGATAGACATTTTTTCCAATGCTTCCCTAATTTCAATAGATCTTATCTGATGGACCCTTTTGAAAAATCATTATTTCAAATTCATATAAATGACATGATACAAAATGTATTTATCTTGCTCAGTGTGTCATCATGTGGTTCTCCCATATCATTTTACACGAATACAGATAGTATTATGAGACTATTTATAGAATATAAGATATTTAATCGGGTTACGATTAATAATCAATACCCTTTCAAAGGATTGATGATATTTTTGAACAATTTTGGGTAACTAGTATGTTTTCAATGATTGATATGAGGTCTCAATTTCACTAGTTTAGGGTGAATGGTGAGGTTTTTCCAAATACATCATTCAAATATAGGTATGGAAACATCGATTTTATGGTTATGTTATTTGGTATCATGAATGAAAATACTTAGTTCCAGGGGAACATTAACTCCATGTTTGGGGATATCCTAAAACATTTCTTTTTTTAATGGATGACCTAGCAATATATTGAATTTTAGTAGTGGAGTATGATAATTTTCTTAGTGAGTTATTTAAATTTCTTCAACACCAATGGATCTATGTAATGTTTTTCTATATTATGTTTTAGGAAGTAGTGGTGAATTTTCATGCACATGTGGAGTCTCAATAATTCCTAGCTATGGACTCATCAAAGGGTGAGGAAATTGTTTCGTGGGAAGATCCCAACAATGTAAGAGTGTTTTATATATTCAATGGAATTTCAAGCTATATCTATATCTTCAAATATGATGTATCAAAAATTTAAGACACCTTGATAGATAGGCTAGGGAAGATCAATATTTTATCTCTGCTGATAAATGTTATTTAGCATTTGAATACCTGAAAGGGAGATTGATAGGTGCCCAAAATTTTCATTTTTTGGAGGATGTGATTATTTTTTCCAAATTTTATGATGCATATTTTTTAGACATGGGATGTGTATTGATGCAATAGATGAAAATTATCCCTTAGAGTAAAATAAAATTTTATCACCATAAGTGTAATTGTGCCACACATTATATGGATATATCATCATTTAGGTTTGGATTGAAGATGTTGATACACTAACTCATTGAGAACCACTTTGGGGTCTTCATCAATCTAGTTACCATGAGGAATACATTTTATAAGTATAATTTGAATTAATAAAAATGAATCTAAATATTGTTTTTTAAGGATTATAGTTTTGAGGTCTTCGACACGGAAGGAAAGTGAAACAACATGATTGAAGCATTGAGTAGGGATATGAAAAATGATGTTTTTTTATATTAAGATTCGTGGAGGGTGATTTTGAAACTAGAATACTTTCTATTATATGCAATAGTAGTTAATGGTGGAGGTGTCTTATTTTAGATGATAGTGTAGTCCTTTCTATTGTAGTGCGTGTATATGTCTCAGTGGGGAGATTCAATGGAAGAGGATACGCATGATGAGGTTTTCCTTGGTGTTGTTTCAGAGGGGTGGCCATAGGATATTAATGTAACAGACGAACCCCAATTAACTAAACCACACACTAGATCATGTTAACACGTGGTGTGGTAAAGAAATAAAATAGAGTAAATCTTGAATATAAGAAATCATGATATATAACTAGAGTATTATGATGTATAAAAAGATACAAAAGATCCATAAAATCAAATAATAATTGATAAACCCAAATATATAAATAGTTCACTAACAAAATGCCTTTATGATACTTATAGTCACCACTAATCTAGCCACAAATAAATGAAAAGAGAAACAGATATGCCGACCTGTTACACGATCCCCTTCCCTTTACCATTAACTAATTGTAAAACATATATGACATCAAAATGGAAAAATGTATGATTTGAACACAAATACCAGTAGGACACCACCCCATTTTCCATAAAATTTCAAATAATAATTAATCAAAAGGTATATATTCTAAAAAACTGTTTTACAAATAATTTTCATTAATTCATTTTATTTATAAATCATTTTTCTCTTTGGTTTTCTGTATATCCATTCATATTATCAAATGAAAAATGTGAAAAGTAGAATTCATATAAATAGGGAAGAATATTCATTCATCGAGATGTAAGAAATTAAACACATATCCAATAAACAACCTCTCATGTGAATATATGTGACATACAATCATAATAAAAAATATGACAAAAAATCAATGATAAACCATTCTATGAAAAAATACCCATCATATTGGTCCTTAACCAATGAGAAAATATGTACTAGATACTCAAGATACTAAAAATTCATAACATTGGATCCATAAAATATCGAGTCCTACTATATTCCATCAATATCTAAATAGATACCTCCTAGTGGTTACCTTCTAGTCCTGCCTAGAGTTCCCAATGTTCAAATTATTTATATAAATTTTCAAAACCATGCTCCAAAAATTTATTAAAAATATTCAATTCCACCATTTTCCACATCAGTGTTAGAAACACCATTCCAAAATGAGGAAAATTATTTTTAAATGGAATCCCCTTTTTGAAAACATGTCCATTTCCAAGAAAAACTTTTAAACAACATAACACGTCAATTAAATGAACTTTTGATTAGAATATCCCAACAAATGTCAATTCATTAAATTAACTCATTGTAAGGAAACACCTACCATGAACAGGTATAAACCTAGATTCCTTTGAATATAGTGATTGGAAACCATGAGAACAACCTTCAAAAGAAAAGACCATCTATGAAACTAAAACGGGTTGATAAAAAACACTGTCTAATCACAAATATAAAACATAACCATAAACTAAAAAACACTTATGACCCATGGGAAAAATTACTAAAAGTAACTCTTACCTATATAAATCCTTCACAGGTACATCAATGATTAATAAAAATGATCTAAATGTGCCAGATTCATTAAAAATCACCCTATATTCCTTCTAGTTCGAGAGGGATAAGGGGTTCAAGAAAATGAATGATAATTAATACATGAATGACACAAAACCCAACATGTTATTATTACATAACGTGTAATCTCACTATATGTCATGTAATATATGATGCTCAACTACACTGAAAAATAGATTATTTTTCTTAAAGATATGATTTTTTAAGATTTATAATATGAATATAGTACACGATTTCTAATCCCTTTAAGAACTAAATCTATTTCATGATATATTCCTTGTGAAAATTACTAGCCATGTAATACCTATAAGTTGTTTCTAATCACCTAGAATACTGTGAAATCACAATGTTTAGTAGAAAAACATAAATACCATACTTTGGGTATTAACTAATAACCAGAATAACACTTCTATGTATTGGACACATCTATATTCTGATTTTATTAATTCTTATAAACCTACATCCCTAAACATTAGTTAAATATCTTTATAAAATTATATTTATCCTCAATAAGCTTGAAAACATACCTAAACAATGATTATAAAGAAATATAAAAAATTAGTACCTGGAAAGCATAACAGTGTGCTATAATCTCACCACCATAAGCACTTTATGCTCCCAAAATCCTTAAAATCAATGACCTGAAAAAACTAAAGGAAACTACTACCTAGTCATTAATTCCCTTTCTCACATCGTATTTGTATATTGCATGAACTGTCATAGTAACCATATGAGATGAATCATTTTACAATAAATTACATTCTCTCTATCATTCCTAATCTAAACAAGATAATCAACCAAAGTGGTGTGAGTCTCAAAATAAATTCCTCACATGTATCCACATGGTATGGATATGATACGTACAACCTCATTTGGGAAACATCAATTTTTTTTATATTTGTAAAATTGGGATTAATTTCCAACTGATTTTACACCCATCACATTCATCCAAATATATTAAAGGGATGAAAATCCTCCGTTTTATCTTTCAGAACATACTAAATTTGTGACATACTAAGTGAGGAGAGAGTCTAAAGAAAACCCAATCACTAATGTTAATCTCTAGTTCCTAATGATGATATTCAACAAAATTAATTTGACGACTCTATGTTATTATTGATCTCCTATAGATCAACTACATCATTACTATCATATATTGAATGAGACTCAACTTAATCAAATATATCTATCAAAACACTACATATCACATGGGAGATATACATGGGTGCCAAAAAAAATCCCCAAATGTGACAAATGGCCACAAATCCATAGCCCACAAACCTAGAGAATATCCTCAATATACTGTATCGTCCACTAATTCTTTTCAGACATATATGGATGATAAGTTGTGCTCAATATAATTATGGGAAAAAATTTCTCTTACAAACCATTCTAGAACCGAGACAAGATAATTAGGTGATTGTTATATAAAAACACATATGTTACCACATGAAGTCTCAATATCTCATGGAAATACAATTCTCCATGTTTTTTCACATTTTTTGTCTCCATAATATGGTGTAAATGTACAGATTTCAGAATGAGGTAAATGATCAAAAAAATCACATCCTTCCCACTAGGTATTCATGTTTTCTAAATGATGAAATGCATGGAAATATCATCCTAGTACCATAAAAATTGAATAAGGGATAAAAAACCAACAGGTCTCAATTTTTTTGCCTTAATTTTTTTAAAATTATGACCCAACAATACAAAATCTATATCCGACAATCACATCCACTACCAAAAATATTTTTGTGTCCTGTCATGGTACATGTTGGTAACACCTGGCTCTGCGGACAAATATAACTGCTTTCCACTATCTAAAAAATCCTTCATTATGAAAAACAGACCAACCTACTAACCAAGGAAGAAAAATTCACCACTGGGAGTCCAAGACAACTTATTTTGGGTCTCCCCGCTATAATTTTTTTCACTAAAGTGTTGGAACTCAATCTCTATCAAAAAATCAAGCCAAAAATAATTATCCAAGGATGATTCATCCCTGATCAATGAAAATAAAACATGTCCACCAAACACATTTACTACAAAGATAATCTAATCACATAAACTCATCAAATGATACTGCTCAACTCATTTATTAATGTCTTGTGTTGGTAATTTCTTGTTAATGCATCAATAATAATATTTACATTCACATAAATGTATGAAATATCATAATCAGTGGCTGGAAGCTACTCTACCTAGTTATGTTACAACAGGTTTTGATCCCTTTGAGTAAAATATATATCTTATGCTCTTATTGTTTGAATAATAATTAAAATCCCCCCAAAGAGATATAGATTACCATATGAAATTCATGAATAAAAACTACTGAATCAAAATTTTAGATTGGAATGTTCTTATCAAGTGGGTGTAACTAGTATTATCTATAAGCCACCACATTTTTTCTAAACATAAAGAAATATCCCAAACCCATACAAGAAGAATCCTAAAAGTCATCATAACCCCAACCCAATTATTGAAGAATCAAAACTGGTTTTAAATTAAACCTAACCTTTACCTCCTTGATTAATCTCTGAAATTTTACATTTCATTAAAACTTCAGACCCTTACATGTTAATGCTATAATCAAATATGAGATATTGTAAAAATCATGAATAAACCTCCAATAGTAACTTGCCAGACACAAGAATAGTTAGATCTCCATAACATTTATGGGAAGATACTAGGATATAATAGTAATATCTTTTTTGTATTCATTATGATTCCTCTATCCCACATCAGATTCCCCATAAATTTATATTCCATTATCCGAAACTCACATTTACAAATCGCACAATATAGATGATGTTCATTAAAGGTTCATAGAATGATATCCTAATGGCCTATTTGATCCTCCTCTCATTTGGGGTAAACCAAAATTTCATCCATGAACTCAAAAAAAACGTCCTTGAAATCATGAATGATTTTTTTCATAAAATCCATAAATAAGAAAATAAAATTAATCATACCTAATGACATACCTAGAATCTAAAAATTATTATATCATCTCATGAACATTGTCTTAGGTATATATTTTATTAATACCCTCAAATAGTGGTACGACAAATAAATATCAATATTTATAATCCAACATGTCTGTCTATGATGGTTAATAATATAAGGAATCCTAGGAAAATGATAATTTTTTATTAATGGTCACCCAATACAACTTTTTATAGTCAATACAATTTGTGATACTCCCATTTCAATTCTTATAAAAAAAGATATGTGACTCCTATAGTGACACACTAAGAGGAAAAAATTCATTAGGCTATAAGTATTTAATATAAACCTTATGTTATATCAATGCATCAGGTTCAATTTAGTTAGATTTCATATAAATAAGAATCATATAAGTGGGTATGTCAATATTAAACTCATCCCTTATACATGGCAGTAATCAAAAAATCCTTCCAGAAAGAGGTCAGGTTACGACTGACCATGGAAGAAAGTCTAAAAACCAAAAAAGTTTAAACAACATCGACAAAATTCACTATCAATTGGCAATAGATTACCCTAGTATATGGACCAATTGGTCGTTCCCTTCCCAATCTAGAGTCTCAGTCACCAAGAATGAAAAAAGTGACCCTATCAGTAGATAAGAACTATTATCAATGGAAATTATACTATATATTAGGATTTAAATTTATAATTGAATGCATGAATATAACCATGTCTAATATGTCATGATCAATCACAAAAAAGTTCCATTCTACATTAAATAATGTTATGGCCACATGATATGTGGGATACATGAAATATTGTTCAGCCAACATTCCCAAAGAAATAGAAAGATCCAAAATATATAGAAAAAGATCAAAATGTATTCCCAAAACAAAAAAATACTTCAATGATATAAAATAATTAGTAACATCTATATCAAACAAATAGAGAAGGATATATGGTGAAATAAACAACATATATCTAAAATAATTTGTCCCTACTTCAAATTTATCTTTCACATATTGTTTCACATAAATAAATACAATACTAGCCCCATTAATATCTCCTTAATATTGAGGATTTTACACACCAAACATGGATTAATTGGTACAAACCTATGAATCCTTGGTGATAGTTGATCTACCCTTACATACCTAAACCATCCTTTAAAAAAACTCATCAGGTGGCCCAGTATACTGTAATGATGAAAAGTCTAATGAGCCTCCATATATTTATGTGTGTTCTGAATAAATCCAACCATAATGGTAGAAAAAAAATCCGACTATCCAGATGAATCCGTTAAAATAAGTCTTAAATGGGATCGACCACACCTATGTTTCATTTTTTGGACAGATGATATAATCTTGTGAATAACCGCACCAATTGATAATTCACCCAAATTTGGATTCTAAAATATGAATACCTCATACAAAGTTTCATTTTATACTACATCTAAAAAGGTCTAGATGTGCATGAGAGTCATCATAGACATAATATGAAGACTTATTTCAAAATAAAACCACACATAAATTACATAATAATATGTGGAAAGATCTAATATCAAGTGTAATACCTCAAAAAATTAGTAAAATACTCTAAAATGGTATGCTTCACCTACATTGGGGTCATAAAAACATTGGTCTTTACGGCTTGTAATATCTCATGGTTTTAATACTGATTAAATATATTCTTGAAGTAATTTAGGTAAGGTATTCATGAAACATAACATGCACAATAGGGACATGCCATATTCTTCCAAATACATCTATTATGTGTATGTGAAAAAACATTTGAGCATTTAGGGGGCTTTATGAAATTAAATATACTCTCAATCTGTTCAAGACACTCCTTTTATTCATTCAGTCCTTTGTCACCACTAAAGATAGGTGGATTCTACTTTGTAAACTCAACTCTCTGATCCATAAACAATCCTGGGTGTCAAAACCAAATAACATAGTCAGAATGGTATAGATAATATATTCTACCAAATATGGTTTCATATTAGGATTCTCTTATTGAACATATCTCACAGATTTATCTCTCAGGTTTGGATGATCTCTTCTTAGAGTAATTTTATAATAATTACAATAGAATAATAAATTACATCATGAGATCATTCCATAAATCATAGGAAGACATCCAAATTTTAAATAAATTCTTTAGAATGACAATAATTTAATGAAATTATATATTCATATAGAGAAATTACATTTAAAAAATATGAAAATTTAAATAAATATTTCATATAGTTCATTCAAATAACTATAATCCCCATGGCTCAAAACCAATAAATTTCTTGGACCACCCTTGTTAACTCAAGTTATTAAATGAACTTTTTGTAACTAGGCCCCTTATCCACCCTTACTACTCAAATTCTTATGATCCTAACTCTTGTCTACGCAAGACATAGAAACAAACTCCAACCGAGTTAACAAAACTCTGGTTAAGCATTTCTTTTTTATTACAAAAATGTCACAGTCCATCCTAGGTCATGAAAACCATACACCTGATATAGTTATCACATTTTGAGGTAATGAAATAAAATAGAACAATTATTAAACATAATGAACCCCGACATACAACCAGAGTATTATGCATAAGAAAATTACACAAGGATATCCATACATTCCAAGAAAAACTACTTATTCCTAAATGAATGAATAATGAATGAACAAAAATTCTCCATGTGACTGATATTAACCACCAAAATGAATCATACTGAATGAAAAGACTAAATAAGAATCATAAATTCTACTAAATTATATTCAATTTACATGTATCATATAATACAACAAGTACAAATTCTTAAAGGAAAAAGTAGGGTGTGAGCATGAAGCCCATTAATATACCACAACAGTTTCCATTAAATTTATAATAACAAGAATATACTGGGTCTATATTTTAAAACAAAAATAGAATTAAAGATAATTTTCTTGAATTCAATCCATTTATAAATCATTTTCCCATTGTTTATTCATAAAATCATTTCTTGTTATCCTAATACAAATATGAAAATTAGAGGTGATATAAACGGGAAATATTATCTATGAATCTTTTCATTAGAATTCAAAAACATATCCATGAAACAATCTAACATTTAAATCTATTTGATATAAAATAAACATAAAATGTGTGAGCAATAATCCATGACAGAAATAATTATGCGTTAAATAACCATAAATGACAAGGATCCTCATGTTGTGCCCTATCCGATTGGAAAATATGTTTTAGAAATTCAATTTTGAAAAAAGTTATACGTTTGGATCAAATAAATTATGACTCTTTAAATATTTCATCAACATCTAAAAGGTTACTTCTTAGTGGTTCCACATACACTAATGGTACCTGTATCTCATTCCCAACACACACAATTTTTCAATTTTAAAAATTATTAAAATAAATTTTCAATACCATGCTCAAAAGGTTTTATATCATTTTATAGCCATGAAAATATTATTTTGTGTTTGAAACCCCATTTTCAAATCATGATAATATTTTTTCAAAGAAACCCCAAATTTTCAAATATTTTCCATTGCAATAAAAACTTCTAAGCAGGATATCATTTCATATAAGTGAGAAAATCATAGAAATATACCATGAAGAACTATAAATACATTTAATCAACCCATTATATATAAAATCCTTCCGCAAACCTATATAAACAAATATGAATAAAAAATAGTGATCAGAAAGCATGAGAAAAACATTCAAAATGCAAGGAAAACCATGATACTAAAATAGATCAACAGAAAACACTATCCATCCACTAATATAAAATATAACAACCACAATAAAACATATAGGAACAATAGAAAGATGAACCAGAAGGAACACATACATATAGAAATGTATATTAGCATCCACAATGATTAATCACTGAACTAAATGACCATGAATGCTTGGAGGTCTAAAAAATGGACCCTAAGATATTTTATGTTGAGAGGGAGAAGGAATGAGAATTATTAGATCATTAATCATACATAAAACACCCTACAATAAAAATACATGATTATTACTTACAGTGTAAACCCATTATATTTATTTTACTCAAGGAATCACAATTAAGATAAAAAACGATCTCCTTTTAATTAAAACCGATAGTTTTTATAGTACATGACTTAAACACTATACACAACATATAAACCTTCACACCTTGACCCAATTTCAAAGTATCTGCCCAGTGAACCTGACAAAAAATGTAATAAATATTCACATTGTGAAATCATTCAATAGACTACATAAATTACATGTTTACAATGAAAAAATCAAAGAGAATTTTTTAAGCATTATATGATTTTGGAAAGAAACCAGCTAAGCCTCTAACACATTTATACCAATAATCCTTAAATTAAAATAAACACAAATCCATAAATTTATGACAATTTACCCTGTAAAGGAACTTTATCCTTGATAATCTTATAACTTATCCCAAATTGGGATGGTGAAAAAAATATAATCAAGGGAGTACCTAAAAAGTGTAATATGGATTTATAAGTTAGAACTATATGTTGTTTAAGGGGAGGTTGTTTTTTACACTAATTATTCCCGATGGATTCTTTTCTGAAGTATATGGATCAGAATTTTCATTTTACACAATGTAATTTCTGATGTACAGGGGATTGATAATATTTTCTTGGTGGATTTGGATAAAATTGGTGAAGGTTGAGTTTTCGACATGATGCTCAATTTTATAGTACATAAAAGAAGAGAAACACATTCTTGGAAATTTTTTATTTCATTTAGATACTCTTTATTGAAACTGTGATATCATCTAGATAAACATCATCATTGGGTTACCCTGAGATCAGGGGTGATGTGATTCTATCCGAGTAATCATAGGCCAATTCATGAGATTTGATCACTTCCTTGTGATCTATGAGTCGGGATCCATGAATGTTTTTGTGAGAGTGTATGTAGATAGGGTTTTCATATTGTATAGAGTAATGAAGTCCATTATCATTGATTATGTAGATTGTTTTACATAATTATTCTAGAGGGAATTTTATTATGCTTCAAAAAATTAAATACAGATCAATTGTCAGTTCCACCCTCAAACAGATGGAACAATGGAGTGGACTAGCTAGAAAATTGAGGATATGTTGTGGGAATTCATATTAGACATTGATGGATATATGGAAATAAACTTTCATATTCATTAGTTTTTTGTTACTCAAACCATTCCTCATCTTTTAGAATGTATTAATTTGAATCTTTTTATGGGACTCCATGTCATTATCCGTTCAGTTGAGCCAAGGTTGGGGATTCATAATTTCTCAATCCATATATGATGTGGTTGTAACACACAGATTTTTTTGAGTTATTTTCCTTAAATAATTTTTATTCTTAATTATATTTCACTACACAAAATTGAGAGTTTAAGAGACCCATGAGACACCATAAGTATAAAATGACCATTTTAACCTAGCGATTAGGTTTTTGTGAATAAATATAACTAAATTTTGAAAATGTATGCCGAAGTCAATAACTAATAATTATTTATAAAAAAAATATATCAATCATATATTTATATTTTAATATTAATAAATTCATTGATTTAATATTACTAAAAAAATTAATGAAATATATAATTTATATATTTAATAATGTATTTTTGATATTCATAAAATATATTTTTCTTCATAGGGTATGAATAATCTCTATTTGATGTATTAAAACCTATTTGTATTAAAATGTGATACTTTTCACCTTTTAATGGAGAACACAATTTAAATTAATATTTTGACACATTAATAATTTTGTTATGATAGCATAAATATGTTATCTTGAATTGAGATATAAAAAAATTTACTTTGGATGAAATTTTAATGTTTTCTTGATAACATTCAAATTTTGATGAATAATAAAAATACAATGAATTTTAATTGAAATCAATTTTTTTCTCCAAACCTTTTTACTGGGTAAAATTATAATAATTAATGGTTTTAAATTATAAATAGAATTTAATTTTCATTCAATATAATGTATGCAATTAGCATTAATTTTCATTTAATTTAAATGTGAGAAAATTTCAATATTTTGATATGTTGTAATATTTAAAACCCATTACCACTTTTAAAAATGATTCTAAATTTAAATTAATTACAAAAAATTATCTATTATTAATTTTTAAAATTGGTTTCCACAGTTGAAATCAGTAGGTCCAAATTATGTAAATAGATTTATATTTTTTTGGGAATTGTGAAAAGTAACTTTAGTAATTAATTCTAATATGGTAAATGGGTAGACGATGTAATTACGGTTATAAATAATTTTATAAAATTACCCTAATAATTTTATAAATATAATTTCATGATTATTTTTTAACCTAAATCATCCTTGGGTGAAAATGGTGTCCTTTGGAAGCCACATTGATGAGATTAAGACATTTATTTTATTTTTATTCAAATAAATGATAAATTTGTATCACTAAATAATATAATTACTAAATCATATTATATATAAGGTTATATAAAATATAAATTCTATTATAAATACTATTTCTAATTCTAAAATATTTTTATTTTTGTTGGTGATTAATTTTTTAATTTTAGGAAATAAACAATTACCTTAAAAATTTATACTTTGATGATGTAAAAATTAATTAACTGATGAAAAATTAATATTTTTTTTTATTAAAATTATAATAACCATAAATTACACAAAACATTGACAATATACTATTGGTCTATTATGTAGCTATCATAACCATCCAAGGGTTGAGTTATAGTCCATTTTGTTTTTTATATAAAATATTTTGACACTTATATAATTTTATTTAAAGTGATGTTAGTGTAATCCCATTCATAATTTAATAAGTATTATAGTTTAAATGTTGGATTCATTAGATGATTAATTTTACTGAGAACATTCTTATGAAATATAGTATATATATATTCATCATTTTTTTATTTTTAATTTTTATTCATAAAATATGAATAATAAATAATTACACAAAATCATTGTTGTAATTATTTTATTAACAGTGATAAACAATAAATGATAAAATAAATAAAAATTGGGCTAATTAATATTTATAATAAATCATATATATGAACTTGACATCAAATAAATTTAATAAAATATTTTTTCCAATATAAAATTTTATTTTAATATTATCAGAAATCAATTATATCAATAGTGTCAAAATTCAAACTACTGATTGTTTATCAAATTTTTTTTATTAAATTATTTAAATTCATATTTTATTAAAATATAAAATAATTATTCTATGTTATAAAATATTCTGAAGTATTTATATATTCTTTAATTGAAACAACAAAATTAAATTTTTCACACTTTTAATATTGAAATATTTTTTAACCAAGTTAAACAATTAAATATAATAACTATGTCTTAATTAACATTATATGATTTAAATTGATATTAAAACTGACCTAAAATAAATTTTCTAATGTTATTAAAACAATATCTCATCTGATCTTAGAAATTGGTACATTTTTGTTGTTTTTGGATGGGGGTTTATTTTTTTATAAATTTTTATTTGTTGATATCCCAAAAATTCCCCTCAACTCAATTATAAAAGGAAACCCAATACCTCACCTATTAAAATTATTTGTGCTTTAAATATCAACTGTATCCTCCCCATTCCATTTCTCAACTTCCTAAGTTACATTATATAGGTTTTTTTTCTTCTTCAATTACCAACTATAGTGCTCTATGTGGATATTTATAGAAAGCATGTCGAAGAAGTAGAAGTCTACTATACAGATTCATTCAAACTTATTTCTTTTTCAACATCCTCTTCATGAGTTGTTTATTTATAGATTAATAAATCACATATCCATTATATACTATGATTTTATTAGTATTTCTTAACAACAATATTACACTTTCTATCCATCTTATAAAAAATGAAATCCAAATGTGTGCGTAGGTATGATTTTCCATCTCTATGTCATGGTCTAATCTGTTTCACATCAGCACCTTGCATGGATGGGTCTAATTATGGAAATAATAAATATAAATTATTATTATAACATCATATTAATACATTAATATTATATTTTATTCAATTCAATACCATTCAACAATTATGGGAATGATATAGTTGCTCCTAAATACTTAGGACCCACCGTCTCCCATATGCGATGTGAAACATTCTACATGATCTTAATACTATAGTGATTAAATAAATGTATATAAGGAATAAATAGTATATAAATAATGTTAATATGATGTTTGAATGATATAACTAGGACCTATGAAAGATCGGAAAAACTTATTTGACAAAACGTGCTTAAGAAAATGAAGTAGTAAATACCCTAATAACAAGTAAAAGTGAAATATTATTTACAAATAGATGATAATATAAACGTATATGATATCATAAAAATTAATAATATTCTCAAATAATATAATGACATTATATAAATCATTATAGTATTTGTTCAGATACATATAATGGAAATCAGACCTAAGGTAAGGGATAATTTTACAATCTCATTATTATGTACAATTGTTTATATGTACATATTTACTAGGGTATATATATCATCTTTATCAATGTTTTTTAATAAATAATATTTTATCTACTTTTATACACATTTATAAAGTAATTTTTTCCATTTTTTATGTTTTATTAAAAATTATGGAATGAATCTTTTTTCATTATTCGATACGAGGTAATTTTAGAATTTTTCTATAAAAGTATAAGGATAATGTTTTTAACTTATATTTCATGAAATGATTTTAAATATTTAATAATTAGTTATTTCCATAATTATTATTCTAAATTATTTGATGTTTATTTCAAAATAAATACTTTTCTTTTACAAAATTTTGACATTTTGAGAAAAGAAATTGTTTTTAAAGATAAAGGATATTTTCCTCTAAAATTTAGTTCAAGTGTTACATCAAAATTATTTTATATCTATGTTGGAATTCATTAAACGGGTTATGTTTCATGTATAATATCCTTATTTTATATATTTTAGGATGGAATTCTATTTATGTCATCAATTTGTTTTACATGGATGATGTTATGGTGGAATGATGTGGAAGGAAACCCTTTTTATTTGTTCAGTTAGGATGAATTATTTATGTTATTAAGGACCACATAATAATGATTTAATTATGAGACAGTTGAGACCTATATCTCCATATAATTAATAGGGCCATAATTTATATCACATTATATTGGCATGGTTTGAGTGATAAATTATCGTTGTTCAGTAATATAGGGCTGGAAAAAGGACTGAACTTGGTTAAATAATTGACATTTTTCTGTTATGATAGTACTAAGAACGAGACATGAATAATATGAAATGATTTTATATACTTATGTGTATTCCAAAAAAAATCATGTCTTATGTTATGGATTTTGGGATTACATTCATTAATTTTTATTAATGTTCATGATTTATCCCTTGGCATGATATCACATCCTTTCATATATATGATATAAATTTAAAATTATATGTTGTCATGACTTATGATTATGATATGATTGATATATCCCTTATTTACCCCTAATGAGCATCTGAGATCACACTTTCATATGTTTTATTTCCTTAGGTCATGAAAAAGTTTATTAAATAAGATATAACAAAATGCGTCTAGTTATAATGGAATATGAGGAATATAATAAAGATATCTTATGAATCGGTTGTTTATGTCTCCTGGTATCTAAAGAAACTATACATACATAGTATTTTCATGGTTTGGTTATATGTTTTAATTAATATTTTTTAACTTTGAAGTAATATCAAAGTATTAAATTTATGGGTCATTATAATTAGTATCATAAGAAATTTGTAGAGAAACTTCTGAAACTAAGATGAAAAACCATAGTAAGAACCCAAAGGATATGTAGAAGTATATATTTAAATCATAGTTATTTTTTAAATGATCATTAATAACCAAGGTTAAAAACTAATGTTTCCATAATTAGTATTTACACATTTATTATGTTGTTTTCCCATTATGATTATTGTCTCTTACAAAATGCTTCTTGGTTTTAGTAAATGTCTAGAACTAGAAATGACTACATTAATATTGAATGCGAATGAAAAATTCTATGATTGTCTGCTAGAGAATCAAAATATTATTGGAGTTGCATTGAAAAATCTTGTAGCTATTATCACTCAATGTTATTAATAAATGAATCATTAATAAAATCAAAAAGATAAAAGGTCTGAAAAAATACTGTTTAGACCTTTATGAGGTAGTGTCCACCTTCATTCAGTAGGTCTTCTAATCTATTAGTGGATAAAAATTGGATCAGAACCACTAGAAAGATATTTTAATTTCACTAATTTTCTTTATATGATAATTTCATATTATTAGTCTATCGCTTGGAAGGTGTAGATGATAAATGGTTCAAAAATATCAATAATATGATGCAAAAATATTAAAATGAATAGAAATAATGTGTTGAATTCAAGAAATTATATATCAATATGTATTACCCATGTATTCTTCAAAAAATAAGAATGAGTTCCTTGAACATAAGGAAAAGGATGGTGAGTTTTTTTTACATATGATGAAAAATTTTCAATACATTAAAGGAATAGTTAATAAATAATTATCCAACTTGAGATTACATGTGACCATTTCTTAAGGTGATTAAAAGAAATTATCTAAAGGTAATTATCAATATGTGACTCGAACAGTAATGAATAAATCATTCTATGTTATCTCAAGGTTGAGATGGATATTAGAGTAACCCATATATCCTATAGGCTTGATATGAATAGAAAAATGGAATTCAAGGGAATAACTAAGGACCACACTAAAAAGAATATGAGTTTTCTATTATGCTCAAGGTGTTGATAGAAACATGGTAGAAATTATCTTTAATGTAATTGTAAATGTTTTATGTGTAGAAAATAAGGTTATTGGGAAGTTGAATACCCATGGGAAGTGAATTTTCTTTCAAATTATGTGAATATAAAAATGGATACATAGAATGAAACTCCTACAATACAATGTTACAAGTGCAAGGAAATTGGGAACTATACCAATAAACTTATTAATCCATGGGATATTATTGATGATTTGTATAAGTAAACTCATACGGTTAATGACATGGATTATCACATGTGATCACTATAGGTGATGTGAAATATGAAAATGAAGTGGTGAAAGGAACACATACCATATATTCTAAAGTATTAAATGTTTTATTTGATTTTGTATCAACCCAAACATTTATTTCTGAGGAATTTTTAAAGTTTATGACCGTATAACCTCAACAAATATATATTGAGTTACCATAGAAAACTCATAATGGAACAATGGATGCATAAAATGTTTATAATTATGCTCTATTTGATGTTTGTAGGAAAGTGATTCTTAAAAATTTTGTGATCCTTCCAATATTATAATTTTATGGGATCCTTAGCATGGGTTGTCTTTCTCTATATGGTTCCGATATCAATTTACAAGGAAGGGAAGTAACATTTCATATTCTAAATCTGTATATGATTATATATCTATTCATGGATTAATATAACATTCCAGTAAATATTTATTCTATAGTATGGTTACCGATACCTATAAATGAAGGATATCTATCTCAAATAATTAGGGGGTAGAGGCTCAAAATAAAGAATACACCAATTTTACAGAATTTTGATTATTCTTTTCCAAATGAATTACCAGGTCTTCTACCAAATCATTGAGTTGATTTTTCAATATAACTCATACAAGGTGATATTTCTATTTTAATAATAGCTTATAAAATTTACCCAAACAATTTAACTAAATTAATGAAGAAACTAAAATAGAATATTTATAAGGGATTCATATTCCCTAGTTCATAACCTTGGGGAGAACCTATTCTATTTTTTAATAATAAATATAGATCAATGAGATTTTCTATTTATTATTGAGAACATAACAAGATCAATATGAATCGAAAATATCCTATTCTCTAAATGGATGACTTATTTGAGAAATAATACAAATCTCAATACATTTCCAAGATTGATATTAATTTGGGATATCATCAATTGATGGTAAAGAAGGAGGATATATCAAAGACAACATTATATAAAATTTATAGACACTATGAATTTATAGTGATGACTTTTAGTCTTAATAATTCCCCACCGTGATTATAGATATAATTAATAAAGTCTTCAGAGACTATGATGATCAGTTTTTTCCAGTATTTATATATGATATTCTAATATTTTTAAATATTAAGGAATAGAATTATGATGACCTGATAATTGTAATAAAAACGGAGAAAAAAGAGAATAATTATGAAAAATTTACCAAGAAGTAATTTTTTCATAAATTTTGTTTGGTTCACATAATCTCAATAAAGGGGATATATATGGATCCAAAAAAGAGAGAAGTTATTTAATGTTAGCTGATACCAACAATGGTAACTGAGATCTGAATATTTCTTGATTTGGATAGATATTACACACATTTTTTGAATGAGTTTTCCTTGTTATCTAATCCACTAATCTTGTTGACTCAAAAAGGGGTTATGTTCATGGGGATGGAGGAATTTCAATAGAATTTCACATAGATAAAAATAATGTTATCCAATACCCCTATGCTTACAATACCTAGTAGTAGAGAATGGTTTGTGATCTATATTGATAGATCTAGGATTTTGTTGGGTTGTGTTCTCTTGGAAAATGCTTTAGTGATTGCTTATGCCTTAGGAAAAATGAAAATTCAAGATAAAAATTACCCAACATATTATTTGGAGTTTACTATGGTAATATTTTCACTATAGATATAAATGCATTATCTTTATGGTGAAAGATGTGTTATTTATACTAATAAAAATCCTTAATGTATATTTTCACAAAAACATATATGAATATGAATCAAAAAAGATCGTGGGAGTTAAATAAATATTTTAACTGCTCAAAAAATTACCACTCTTGGAATGTGAAAAAGTGGTATATTGTTTGTGTCGAAGAGACCATGGTCTCCTATCTATGATGAAGATCACAAAAGATCCAATTTTGAAGGAAGCTCAATGGATGGATCTTGAAATTTTAAGGGAATGGGTGAAATATATTATTTCACAATTCAATGTTCAAAAATATATACTTGTAAATATTAAGGTGGTAAATAATGTAGATGTAGAGATACAAAATAAGGTGAATTTTTTTTCCTAAATTGAACCATGATTGTGATGGAATGATAAAGATTAGGAAATGAGTTTGTATTCCTACCATACCAGAATTTATGATTGTGCTATTGCTTGAGGCTCAATGTTTTTCATTATATATTCATCCTAGAAACACAAAGATGTATATACAATGGAAATAGTATTTATAGTGGGATAGAATGAAAATATATGTTTCTGAATATGTCTCTTGGTGCTGGGTTTGCCTATATGTTAATGCTGAGAGACATAATTCGTAGGGGATGTTTCAACCATTACCTATACCAAATTGAAAATTGGAAAAAATCACTGTAGTCTTTTCCATCAAACATTTAAAAACATCTAATTTCCATAATGCTATCTGGGTTATAGTTGATCACCTTCTAAATTTAGAAAACTTCACTGATAATAGCGAAGAGTTTTTTCTTGATCAGATATCTAGGATATATGTAATAGAAGTGTAAATATTGTATAAAGTATTAATTTCCATTATATCTTACCAGGATTCGAGGTTTACCTCAAAGCTATGGAAAATCCATCAATTGCTTCAGGATAGAATGTTATTTTTCATCCCTATTTATCATCCTTATATTGATGGTCAGTCTAAGAGGAAAATTCAATCTCTAGAAGACATATTGAGAGCTTGATCTACGGATTTCAAATGTTTTTGGGATTAACAAGTACCATTGGTGAAATATTAATACATAAATGGATTTAAATCCAATATCCTAAATAATCCTTATGAATACCTCTATTAAAATAAGTAGATATCATTAACTTTCTGGGATGATGTTGGTGGAATAAATCTAATATGACATTATTTTTTGATCAAATGGAAAAAAGATCAGATCAATTCCATAGCACATAAGAGCAGTTTAGAGTAAAAAAAATTTTGTTGACAACTAATGAAAATAACCATAGATTGAATTTTGTGACAAGGTGTTTCATTGAATTTCTCATTGGAAAAAAATAATGATATTGGAAATGATGGAAAAGATAATCCCTAGGTGTATCGGTCCTCCTGAAAATCTGGATCGTGTAGCGATATTTTCTTACCAATTGGTTCTTTAATGAAAACTATATCATGTTCATGATGTGGTCCATGTGTCTTTTTGATAATGTATATAATTGATCCTTCAAATGTATGAAACCCAAAAGGTGGACCACTGAAGCAATACCATTCTTATGAATAACAACATATAAAGATTCTGGCTCATAGAGAAAAAGTTCTGTGAAACAAGAACACTTTCTTGGTTATGGTTTTTTCATAGAACCACCAATTATAAGATGTTACATGGGAACTTGACGATACAATGAGGGAGAGATATCCTCATCTATTTATATCAGTGTGATGAATTAAGAGGGAGATGTAAAATTTATGTGGGATAGAATCTAACTCCCGAATGTTTTTATAAAATACTTTCTTTAAATAAATTTCATTCTTAATTAGATTTTGTTCCATGCAATCATGAGTTTAATCGAACCCGAGAAGACAATAGAATAAAATTACCATTTTAACCAAGATTTTAGGTTATCTGTAATGAATATAACTAACTTATGAAAATGTACGGTGAAGCCATTTTCAACCAATTATTTATGAAAAATATAAATCGATTATTTATTTGAATTTTTATTTTAATATATTGAGTGAATTAAAATTATTATATAAAATTAATGAAATATTTATGTTATATAATTAATAAAATATATTTCATATTTATTCAATAGATATTATTTTCATAGGGTATGTCTAAACCAAATTTGGAGAATAAAAACCTGTATAATTCAAGAGAGTAATTTTCCACTTTTTATTTGAGAGCCCGTTTCAAATTAATACTTTATCCCATTAAAAATTTCTATATGATAAAATAAACATTTTCCTTGGAATTTGGATATACCAATTTAATTTGGATTAAATGTTAATATCTTTTTAATAACATTATTATTTTGATTAATAATTAAAATAAAATTTCTTTTATTGAAAACAAATTTTTCAAACTAATATTTTTTTGATTAAATTATAATATTTAATGGATTGTAAATATAAATATATTATATTTTTATCATTCAATATATTATATGTCATTATATTTAAATTTACATTTAATTGAGATGTAAAAACAATTCAATCTATTGTAATGTTTTAACCTTTTAAACTCGTTCTCTCATTCCAAACAATGAGGTTAATTGTAAATTAATTACTGCAACATCTAGGTTTTGAATTTTGAAAAATGGATTCAATATTTAGAATCATTCAGTAAAAATTATTAAAATAGATTTATTTTATTTTTCAGAAATATTAATAATAAATTTGGTATTTGTTTTTATTACGGTAAAATGGTAGACCAGGAAATTTAGGAAAATAATATTATTTTAAAATTACCCAAACACTTGTATTAATATCATAGTATGAGTGTGTTTTCATGAAGGTATCTCCAAGTAAGGGTGTTATATGATTAGGTAAGAATGGAAAAATATGTCCTAGGTACATCGGAACTTTTCAAATTCTAGAACGAATTGGTGTTGTTGCTTATCGTTTGGAAATGCTGCCAAGTCTCTACAAAGATCATGATGTGTTCAACATATCACTATTAAGAAAATACATGACTATCCCTATGAATGAACTCACCAACGAAGAAATAGAAATTGAACCTTATCTATCTTACTATGGTCAGCATGTCATGATTCTTGATACCAGAGAATAAGTACTGAGAAACCAGACGACTCGCCTAGTGAATGTTCTATGGAGAAACCATAAAATGGAAGAGGCAACGTTGGAACCCAAGTAACTTATGTTGAAGAACCACACCAATATTTATATGTTTTAATATTATATAAATTAAGAGTATGAAATTATTTTCATGAGGAAATAATTTAACAACCCACCTTCTATGGTATGCTTCTCTTTTAATAATACAATAGCTTGTGATGTACGCTATTTTGAGTTCTAACACACCAAGACCAATCAAACTAGCTGTAAGGTATAGTAATACACACTATTTTAAATATTATAAATTTTATTTTTCAAAATGGACTTCATTTTTGGATTCATAATATTAAAATTATCTTAGAAATATTATTTGGTATTTTTATGAAAAAATTCAATTTTTGACGAATAGTGAAAAACCATGCAATATTGTTTAAAACCAAATTTTTATTAAAATAATTAGTTATTTTAGTTAAATTTATATTATGTAAAAATAGATACATAATTCCTATATATGTTCAACGTAATTAAATTGAGATGTTTTATAATAATATTATATATATATATATAATTGTTTAGAACATTATATCATCTTTTATCCACCTTCTAGTCACATTTTCAAAATTCCATAAAACATAATTTTACTGATTCTGTGAATTGATTTTTAAAAATGTGAGAGATGTGGCAGGAATTAGTAATTAAAATTTGGTTCAATATGATAAAAATATTTTTCAGTGAAATGAAACTTTTGAATTTTATTTACATCGGTTAAAAGTAAGGAAATTAATCGAAAAAAATGATATTATAATTTCACTAACACATGTCCTAATTAAATTTTATAAGTTTATTTAGACCATAATAAACCTTATTAATAAAATATAATCTATTTGTTCCACTTGGATTATATTATAATGTTTATTTTTATTTTATTTAATGAAGAGTTAAAAGTGTTAAATTCAATGTTTAATAAGTAATCCATTTTTAAAGTAGAATTATACATAAGATAAATTCGAATATAAATTTCCATTAGAAAGATAAAATTATTTCCAACACAATGGTATTTTATTTATAATTTTTAGATATTAAATAGTTAAATTTATTTTTGACATAATAATGATGCGGAAATTTCTTTATTAATGACTGATTAAAATAATTGATATTATAAATATCCAAATAAATGTAAATTGAGACTTCTGATGAATTCAAATAATTAATATTGGTGATGAGTTTAAATATCCAATGGTGAATCATGTTCAACATTATCGTATGAAACATATTGAAATCATGTATCACTTTATCAAGGAAAAAATTGAATAGGAAAAGATTAAAATGGATTATGATGGAACAAATGACCAAGTTGCTGACATTCGGACCAATCCATTTGCATCACATGTGTTTGAAAAAAATTAGTTGTAAAATGGTGTTCAACAAACTCCATGTGCATGGAGAGGTTACGAGAATTCCCCTCTCCAAAGATGTTTTAATATATTTGAGGAAGTAATGTGGGTTTATGGGGGAGATACGATATAGATGGAGAGTTTTTTGAGATCTAAAAGTAAAAAATCTTATTATTTATGTTTATTTAAAATGTGGGATAATGAAGAAATGAATGAATTAGATGATCTATAAAGGGGGGAATAAAAAAGGTGAAATAATTTGGTGTTTTGAGGAAATAATTGTGCTTATCTTGGATATCTTTAAGAATTACAAAACACGAAAACCCTATTTATGGAATGAGATATGTGAATCAATTATTTGTTATGAAGAAATATTTAGATATTAGCTTGGAAATATTTAGGCATTCCATGACATGAGAACCCAATTCTGGATTACCCTCTTGTTCCTTTAAAATAATATTTCATAACATAGACATAGAGTTTTGGTTGTTTCGTTTCTCAAGTATCAGGTTTTGATTATGTGTGGTGATTCATTAAATTTATCAAAATATTTACAAGAAACCCAATGTTAAGATTGTTGTAAATAGGGATGTTCATTTCTAGAAGTTATGTACAGTTTGTGTTTATTTTAAATCCTCACATGGATGATAAGTGTGTTTGTATGGAAGGGTATCTTCCAGTTCAATAAGTTTAATGATGCTGGGATTCTTGAATTGTGTTTCATGAAGGATTAATGATTTCTAGTGGTGGTCTATGCGATAGTGAAAAGAGTCATGAATGATAAAGAACTAGAATATCGCGGACGATGATGGTGATCTCTGTGATTATGAGAATTGGATAATCATGGCATGAAATGGTTTGATGGAAATATTAATGTCAATATCAAATCAAAACCGGGGGACACAAATGGAGGATCTAGCTTAAGATGGTTATCAATTTTTGGGGAAATATATTAAGAGATGGTGGAGAATCAAAAAAACCCAAGACTATTAATATAAGGCTTCCTCACTTCACTATGTATTATTTTTTAAAATGAAAATATGGAATCAAACTGATTTCAGATTCAATGAGAGCTATGAGAAACTGAAATTCTAGATAATCACGAGAACCATGAAGTATTTATTAAGTCTTATGTTTATTCAGTAAATTTGATTAAATATATATGTGTGATTATGGGGTTTTCCTTATTCACTCAGTGAGATTCACAAATGTAGATTGTTCCCGGAGGGATGTGAGCTTTGGGATGGAAGTGAGATTCATGAAGGAAGTGAGCTTCATAGAGGATCTTCTCAAATAAGATTCATGAAAAAATGTCTTGAAAATCATATTTTCAGTAAATAGGACTTTCAATGCCCGTCAACATAATCTTGGCTGCAAGATGATCCACTTCCTTCAAAGGTACAAGTACACAATGAAAACCTATTTAATCGGACATGATGTCGAAAAAATGAGTTGAAATAATAAATATGAGGATTCCCATCTTCAAATTAAATAATTTTTCCTAGGAAAATCTAGAATCACATTGATTTGGTGATTCCAAGGGATCTCTAGAAAACTATCATTCCATGAAATCATGGTCATCCCAAAACACATGTAAAGTATTATCTTATTCCATTGATTTTAATTAATGAGTACTTCATGATGATGGGGTTTTTGCGTTGACTCAGGGAGATTCCTAACGGTAGATTTTTTTCATGAGGTTTGTGAGATTTGAAAAGGAATTGGTCTTCATAATGGTGATTCACAATAATGTTTTGTGAAAGACGGTTTTGAATTTCATATTTTCAAAGAACAATGAATTCAAGGCTCATCAACTCAGGTCTACAGTGCATGAAAATTCTCTTGCTAGAAAATGATAAAAACATTAATTAAAATCTATTGAATTAACCATCAAGTCAAAAAAATGAGATTGAAGTCCCTCAACCTAGTAAGCTAGTGGGAGTTGATGGAAGTGTTTTGAGGGATACAGTTTGATTTCCATAAAATATTTTAAAGGTGATGTGCTTAGAAAAAAGTGACTGTGTATGAACTTTGGTATTCCAAAACTAGTGAATATTAGTAGATTTAGGTAAAAATGACACATTGTTGGAGTATGATCTTTGGAATAGCCCTGACTGTTGAAACAAGTAATATTACTCTATGATATCATTACATTTTGTAGTTTTTTCTGCACCTTCCCTTTAGACATGTTGAATTAGTTCCTACAAACGTGGGAACAAGATCCATCACCTCTAAAGAAAAATTTGAAACCCTAATTCCCCCCTCCGCTATTAGGGTGTTCCAGGGTCCTTCATTGTTTTTCTTCATGTTGTACAAGTAATCTATGATGAACTGGAGTAAAATGTAAATACTAAAATATGAAATGATATGAATTGGAATGGAATAGGTTGAAGTAGATAATGGTTTAATAAAATAATAATGATATTTGTTGTTAAATATGGTTGTTATATTTTTGAAATGAATTGTATAAAATAATGAACAAAATGGATTGAATAATTAAATTTCATTAGTAATCAAGAATTTGAAAAAGGGGAAACTTTAAAAGAAAGTTGTAATATTTGCTTGTGTCTTATGACATGTAGTGTGTTGTTGTATATTTTTTAGTGGAACCAAAAGTGGTGGTTTTGTGTGGTTGGGTGGTTATGTTGTGATTTAGTTTGTGCTCATATTTTAAATAGATAGGATAGTATAATATTTTTATATTTATATTGATAAATATAAATTGTATGTTCAACGCTATTTCTATAGTCACCCACCCATGTTGAGAACCCTGTACCAAAAAACAATTTTTTTTTGTGTTTTTCTTCAATATCATAGTGGTACTGATAGATGTATGGTTAACCTATATTCAGAACTCCCTCTTTGAGAATATTGAGATATTAATGGATTATGTTGTCAGAAATTAAAATGTTTATTAGTTTTGGTAGATTAATGATATGGTGAGAGGTCCTTTGGAGGGGGTAATTCATGGTTGGAGGAGGGAACAATGCTAATTTCTATCATGTTCATGATAAAATAATATTATAGTTATTTCTAGAATGTGATGTTATATGTTAAAAAAGGTGTCTTCAGGTGGATTGTGATTTTTTGTGGTCGCCTTGGTGTCTTTAGTTGAGATTTTATGTGATGCGATGTGATGACCTCAATGTGTTCGGGCAAGGTTGTTATATATAAAAAATGATAACTATATGATGTAAATCATTGGGGGTGTGAGATATTCTTCTAAGTGGTAATGTGGATAGCATACCCTTAATATATATGCTTATTATGATTTTATTACAATTAGATGCATGAATTAGTGATCATTCCATGATGATGATGAAAGTTTTTAGTGGATCTTTTTAGGTGCTATTCTTTATTCTCTTTCCGAATAAGTCCTATAATATGATCAGTTTTACATGTGGACTATAGAAATTGTTACGAACCAACTGAGTATAATATTTTTTTCACCCTAAAAATGTAAATACTATTTTATTTGGTTTATAGAAGACTATGTAATCTATTTTGGACATTACTATCTAAGAACATTAGACTTTTAATGTGTCACTGCCTAAGCTTCTTCTTTTGGGAACTTATTTGGGGACTCTTATTTGTATATATTTTATTTTTAAATGCATTTTGGATGGTTTTGGTTTCCTTTTAATATTGTTTCCCAAATTTACTTTTTCTTTGTTTATACTATCCCCCAATACTATATTAATATAGGGCAATGCCTTTTATTTGTGATATTTTTTCAGCCTTGGGGCTAGTTACCATCCTAGGGACCACTAGTGGTGGTGCTGGGGGGAAATTTTATCTCATCATTTATTGTCACACTTGAAGTATTTTATAATGAGGGATGCGTTTATGAAATTATATTTTCCAAATTCATTTTCTATAAGTGGAATAATATAATTTTAAGATAAACCTATATAATGCGGGGAAAACAATTTTCAAGAAAATTTATTTTTTAAGAATAATTTTTTTATACCAAAGTAATTCATAAAGTCAATAAAAATGAAATTATTTAGATTATGCTAAAAAAAAGGTAATATTAATATATTTTAAAAATTATACCAAATTAGTAATTTTTAAATACATGTATGGAAAATAAATTTCCTATGAAATATTTGTTTACTATTCAATTGAAAACTATTCCTATTCAAAGAATTAAAAAATTTCCCCATAATTTAATATTTATTTGATGATTTAATATAAGATATTTTTTTATAAAATTAAATTTATATGTTTGGAAAAATTAATTATAATACCCATCCAAAAAATGAAATAAAATCTACTTTTGATGAAAATGATTTTATTCAAACATACAATGACCTAATTCTTACTCATTTCATCATAATATTAAGTAAATTAAATTTAAAAAACATAATTTGTTATCTATATATATAATTAATCCATCATTCAATAATTTTATATTTATATTACCACATTTCTCAGAGAAAAACATTTTTAGAAAAAATAACTCTTTTTACCCTTAAATGATTTTTTCTACATTCTGAATATTTAAATAATTATGTATGGATGACTAATAATTTATTCAAATAAAATATCATTATATTTAATTAAAATAATCTATTAATATAAATAAATATAATATTTTATATAAAAAAAAGCAAATTCTGAAAAAATCATATCATCAAAAATATATATTTTAAAAAATAAATTAATTTATTAAAAATTTGAGTTCTAAACAATAAATTATTTACTCGAATACCAATATAAATATATTTAAAAAAATTAATCTTATTCACTCCATAAAATCCAATTTTCTGATTGTAAGGATGTTCTATATCATTTTTCCATTAGAAATGGGTTTTCCTGTAAAATAAGATATCAAATACATCAGCATTATTTTAATGAAAATACATCTCATAAATTAGGATGTTACCAAATTGATCTTCCCCAATACAAAATGTGTGGGACTAATAATATGGAATTTTCAATTCAAACATGAATGATATGATTTGGAAAATTCTGATTTTCTTTACGAACCATTTTTACTAATGAGAGGATGAAATGAATGAAAACCTATGATAATCCATTATGATATGAGAAGAACATAATGTGTCATAGATTAAAAATAATTTATCAATAATTATAAATAATATGAATTATTTTCCATGGTAATATTATTATATTTGGTTAAAATGTTCTCTAAATCTATGCCTTTTAGTTTTAGTCAATGATTGGGATTAGAAGGAATCATATTAATGATAAGTGTTGCAGATAATGAAATGATTGTCCTCCAAACAAACCAATTGTAATGATTGCTATAATGAAATAAATTTCTATTATTAAAAAATATTCCCAATTCATGAATCAATTTTTGATTATATATGAATTATATAACAACGTGATGTGTAATCCTTCATGATGCAGAATCTACATTCTTTTAGTGGGTCCATTATTCCACTAATTATTGAGCAGTAGAGCAGTACCACTAGAAATATATTTTCCATTCTCTAGTTATTGGAGGAGGTTTTTATGTAAATCATCAGTAATGAGAAGTATATAAATTGTTTAATATAATCAATAAAATATGATAAAATGTTAATGTCACTCATTGGAGTTGGGTGAGATTATGAGATCATTTTTCAAAAATTACTTTCATCATATTATTCATTTGAACATGGAGATAAAATTTCATTATCTTATGTAGAAGGATTATGAATCCACAAGTAAATGGGAGGAATATTTTATAAGACGTAATATGTACACTTATGGTATTATAATTCAACCTGAATGTAAGGATAATTGATTCCTTGGTGGCATAAAACCTTGTATTTGAAAGGATTCTACCCTAATAAGAATTTCTATCTATGAATAAATTATTTTATTTTATCTACTAATATAAATAGAGATAAATGTTTCCCATCAATATAATGGTTTTCATAAGAATATAATTATGAAATTTAAACGATGTTATAATAATTAAAACCATATAGGAAATAAGATGGGTCATACCTTCTTCAAAAAGTGTTGAATACAACAAGTAAGATGTTATCATGATGGGATTAATATGTGATTTATGTATTGAAAAGACAGTCCATGTGAAAGATAATATTGATGTGATGTGAAAAGATTTACTAATGAATAAAATGTAAAATTTTCTACATAATTTACCTACCATGCTCAAATGTTTCAACTACATGGTGTATGACAATTATTATAAATAGTGCTCAAATACAATGGTTATTGATGATGATATATGTCAGTAATTTCTTAATATTATAGATAATGGATGTTATAATTTAATCAGTAATACTATTATGGATTGTGTGAATGAATTGATGAAATGTATACATTCCACCCAATCTGAGACCACTAATGTATTATTTGATTTTTGTTCTTACCATACATCTTTAATGGAAGAAATTTTTAATGGTATCATGATACCACCTCAATTATTAAATACTGAATTAGTAGTAAATAATAATAACAGTATGATGATCACATCAAAAGTCACCAATTCTTATCTAATTTATTTTTATGGTAATATGCTTGTTAAAATATAGTTATTATCCTTTTAGATGATATTAATATTATTTTTAGAATGTATTTAATCTTTTTATGAATATCCCATATCATTTACCAAGGAATAGAAGCCACATTTAATAGTCTGAGTTATCTTGTGACCATTTATTGATATAAGGATTTATACATGTTTTATATGGAGTTTTTATCATAGATGGATTAGTAGAAAATCAATATCAAATATATTCATATGGTTAGAAATTTTTCTGATGTCTTTTTTAAAGTGTTTTTGAGTCTTCCATTGAATTACCATGTCTTTTTTTAATAGAACTCATTGAATTTGAAAAAACTATTTATAGCACTCCTTACAGAATTTCTCTAATTACACACTGAGAATTGAATATGAAAATTCATGAAAATCTAGTTTATGGATTTATCAATCACTATGATTCACCATGGGTGAACCGGTTCATTTTGTAAAAAATAATGACTGAGTAGTGTGACTTTGTATCAATTATTAACAAATTAATAATATCATGATCAAGGGTAGATATTGTGTACCTCATATTGATGATTTTTTTATCATGTGTGATGGGAATAATTATTTTCCATGATTGATCTTAATTTCCTATACAATCAATTGTGGGTCAAAAGTGAAGTTATATTTAGCATAACCAATAATATGAGGCATTGACACAATGATTTTTATTTATGCTAGATAGACATATTAAACCCCACATTATCCTAATGGTTAAAATGAATAGTGTCCTTAGAGATTACATCAATATATTTTAGGTTTATTTATAAAAGATACTCAAATATACTTGAATATAAACAAAGAGAATGAATATCCTTTGATTATTTTATTAATAAACCATACCAAAGAGAAAGTATATGTCAAATTTAAAAAGTGTGAATTGGGGTTATTAAAAGAATAATTCCTAGGAAATGTTATTACATGTGAGTTCATATTAATAATTCAATTAATGTTTTATATAATTGATGTTTTTTTCCAAAAAATAAACATTGATTAATATACATATATTTCATTCATTATCTATATATTATCTACACTTTGGGAATAATTTCCCATAAATTTATAATCTATACTCCATGTAATCATGGAAGGTTATCAAGTTCATTTCTAATTATGAATGTGAAAGATGTTTCATTAATATTAATAGATGGTATGGTATTGAACATATATTCACAGCAAAATATAGTGGAGCCTAGTTAGCATGGTCAGACCAACCCATGATACACCCACATCCCCCATAATTTGGATACACTATTTATATTGAAGGTTATCAATGTTTTATACAAACCCTGTGGCCATGTCTACCTTATCCTGATTTTTATATATCAAGTTTTGTGCTCCTGATACTCATTAGAACACCGGTGACCCCTCTAGAGACTTCAAACATGTCTAAAGACAACACATTTGAGTATATTATCTCCCTTAATTTTATTTGAATATCAATTTAAATAATGACCTACCATCAAAATGAAATAATTAATAATTAATTTTATTTTCATCAAGTCCAAAAATACAGGATTCTACAATCTAACAACCTCTAAAATTAATGTCCCTGAGAAACCATAGAAAATGAAGAAAGTAATATCCAACCTAGTAATTTCATGTTGTATTGTTTAAATGTTTGTATTGTGTTTCCAAACACCTGTTTCACCAATAACCACCACCCTAATAATATTCTATATAAGTCTCAAAATCATGATCATATTTCTTTCCCTCTAAACATTTATCATCACGATAGAGCATACTCGATCCCATCAAACTTGAGACATGATCACATTTCCACCTATTTAAAACATACAATCAATGGTTTTTCTACCAATTGTTATTCCATTATAAGGAATATTCCAATTCACAGTATCTCCACCATAATAACTATCTACCTAATAAATCTCAAAGTCTTATAATGATGCACATGAAACGATTATGTATTCATTCAAAATTTCAATTCCAATTTTTTTACATATTTTCAGGTCAATAATATATTTATATGAAAATAATTGGATAAAAATTAATTTCAGTTTACCTAACATGGAAGTGTGCCAAAAAATTTCCTTAAAAATCATATATGAGAAGATAAATAGATATCAACTCAAATTTCATCTAGATAACAATCCATAAAACAATTGACTGAAATGAGAAGTGCATTTTAAAAACTATTCTCAATGACATTAGATGATGTAACCTCTATATTTTCAGAGAACAAACTCACTAAAGCATGTACTGAGATTTTGATGAAGTCTCTAACCAAAATTTTCATTTAAATTTCCATTCCCCAGTACAAACATAGGTTCATAACCAATCCATCACACATGGATTTTGACCGTCAAAACATATCCTTTATGCTCTATAGATCATTGGTTTAGTATTAGAATCAACAACTAGAATCCAATTTTCTCATCAAATGTAGTACATACTATGGCATTCACATTTGATACTTCTGAACAAATCGAAATCATCCATTCATCAGGATGACTATGTGTTACTAATATAGCATCCACATAGTGATCATGTTAAAGGAAAATACTAGAGTCTATGAGTTTAGAAGAAGAATTATTACTTAAAACCCCACTCATACCTCAATAAAAAAGAAGCATTGATAAAAAAATTCTTCTAGAATAATTCTTTGATTGAAACTACACATCAAGATAAATATATTGTAAAAATCATCATGGTGTATAACCAACTAACATTTAGTATTATAAAAATTATTTCAAGATAGGGGACATGCTCATATATAAAATAAGAGTACACAAAGTGGATTTAAATTAACAATAAATGGGATCTAAGAGATTCCTACTACCACAAGAAGAAGTTCATAGTATTGTTATAGAATAACAATAAACTAACTATGGGATAGAAGAGTAGTTAACCATTACATGGTGAATTATTTTAAGGGATACTCAGCTTCCCTTACTAGCACATCATTATTAATCAACCGTGAATCCAATACCATTGAGGAAACCGATGTGTAATAAAAAAATTACCACTAGAGTCCATCAATGAATTATGGTGTCATAAAATCTTTCTTACATAGACATTTATTCCATCATTGTGATTTCATGCAAGCACTAATGTGATAATGTTTACAAACCAAAGGTAATTTTAGGTGATATATGCCATTTCTATATGGCTATGGGTTATCCTATATACCTATAAAGACACATTTAAATATAATTGACATGAGGCTCCCTACCATGGGATTTAAATTATCACAAGATTAATAGAAAAAAATATCATCTCTTGAAATATGTTTCATTGACCAATAACCATTGGTCCTAGAGGGTTCTAACACAATTTGATAAGAATTAAACCCATATGGGGGGAGGTGGTAGACACTTGCCAATATTGTAGGCTTGGATTTTACTTTAACATTCACATGAAATTCCTCATGCATCACATTCTTGTGTACAAAAACATTAGGCGATGAATCCAAAATGTTTTCAAAACATCTTATCCTCTTAGAATGTCCTCTCAATAACTGATATGAGTTTTATTTTGTTAGATTCTCAGGTCACCCTAACTCAAAGATGAGATGTGGTCTAAGAAAAAAATCACAAGATTAAAATATTACCACTAAACTGAAATGGTTTTTTGTACCACATAGAAACCCAACAGGTAACAAACATATAACGAAATACTACCCTGAGATTTTTTTTACAATATAGAACATCATCGATAATAATCATAGTCTTATCAATCTGATTAATAAGTATTTGAGGAATTATAAAATAATAATGAATAAGTTGTATTAGTCCAAATGACAGTAATATGACTGTTGATTTACCAAGACATCCAACACTATGGAAGTAGGGTAAAAAAACCACTAAATAGAAATCAGTTCCCTAGGAAATGTATACCCTTTTGAAACCGAGAGTTAGATGATTAGCATGCCCATAATAAAGGGTAGAAATATCACATGAACACCAATAAAGATAAGTTTGTTGTTATATAGACTAATAATCCTACTTGCAACATATAGAAAAAAAATAGAAGCAGATGTCTGAAATAATGTACAAAAAATATATCACGAGACTTAATTTTATAAGGGACTAGACACCTCTGGATAAAACCTTACAAAAATGCAGAATATTTTCCCTACAAGGAGGTCATGTCATAATAGTCACAAGCTTTAGGGGACATTCATTTGATTTAATCCATAATATAAGGGCCTATAAGTAATTTTCACATTCTCATTTCAAGGTAACACTCCAAAATGATTTAATCTACCCCTACTATAGGGGTGAAAAAAGGGGACCACATCTGGCTTCATTTTATTCTATTACATTAATTTGAATTTAATTTTTAATCATTTAAAATATACAGTCTTAAAAAACATATAAAACATGAAATAAGACAAACGTGTTATGTACTTTATTAATGAAAATCTATAAGTCAGCTATGAATTTTATTTTTGACATTATTTTTAAACACAAATATTTATATGGAATCCTTCCATATTTATGTATACTATTACTTAAACCCAATTTTAAACATCGTTTATTATTTTATAAGATTTCAAAATTTTCCTGCATAAATAATATTGTAACTAGAATCTATATAAGAAATGACCCTTTAGGTTGTAAATGGAATTTCAATTAATTAAGGCCTCATATAAGTACATATCAAAATAAAATAGATGGTATTTTACTAATTAATGAGGTAACTCTTCAAGTAAGATTATCTCATGTGCTAATATATTACACTATATAAATGGTTGCTGACACATTAAATGAGCATCCGAATATACAATAAGTATACACCCATGGGTTTAACAATTTTGTCAGCTCAAATAAAAGGAGACCTAATAGGGTCTTATTAGTCTATTATGTGTTCAAATAATTGAAAACTTATAACATTAATGATAATGATTTAACACACCATTAAAAATATATTTCATAACAAATATTCCTCAAAATGTCATACTTGTGCCTCGTTGTGCATTTATAAATTATGTCATATGATTCATTATTCCCATGTAATTTAGGTACAATCACATAATTTGAAAACTAATTAATTTTTTAAATATAAAAAATACAACATTTGTTTATAATATTTTTTATGTATTTTAAATAAATAAAAAATGAAACGTTTATATATATCCGCAAAATATAATTTAAAATGTTCCCATACACATTATAAATTATAATTGGGATTCCATTTAATCGCATCCAACATGTTTCATCCCATGAAAAATATGGTTCGCTTCCCAAATGTAATGATCCAACCCAGGACACCATCAAAATAGATACCTTAACTATTTATCCACTTACTGTAAGGGGGTTATTATTGTACATAGGTTAAAGAAAATACAATGTACATTAGAAAATATATTTCGGGAATTATTTCACCCTTTTAATATTACAATAATGATGTACAATGCAGAAACATCATCAGATATATAAACTAATGAATACATATCATTGTAAAAAGTGATTATAAGAAAACTGAATTTTTATCATAAAAACCAATATCCATCTCCTTGTGGTCCACGAACACATACCATGTCTAATGTCACCCACCCTTTGTCACCCAAGGATTAATTGATAATAGAATATGGGAGCATGTACAAAATCTATAAGAACAAAAAGGGGATGAAAAAACCAAAATGTATAAGCATGGAATCACATAAAGGTCCCAATATTATTACACCATTGATTTCATGAAATTACTTCATAAAGAAATTTAAATTTGGAAAAAGGGGTGTATAAATAAGAGAGTATGAGGACAAGTTTTAATTTTTTAGCGTTTAAAATCATTTAATAAACCAAAAAATTAAACCATTTCATTTATCCATTTAAAAATCATACATTTTATTGAGCATATTTGAAAACTATTTCACAATATTAATTTAGATAATCTCGAAATGATATTGATTTTCACTAGAAATTGAAGGTCAAACAATATTCAATACTGTAGTTTCATGGTTCATAATAACAATAAACGAATCAAGAAAGGAAAATCAGGTTCCAAAAAGTGAAAATGAACATTTTCATTTATCATGTATCAAGTATATGGATGTCATGTTTACAACCAAGGTATGATATTGATTCCACCTTTTAATATATTATCAAATTAGAACATTTCTAATTACAAGGATTACTACGAGTCTCATGGGTCTCAAGAAAATTGGTTCTTTGCACCCCCACATTCTTGGTTACATGTCCATAGCCTAACCCTTACATATTCATTATGGATACACTAGAAGTATGCGAGTACACTAGTGAAGCATATATCTAGGTTGCCCAAATGAACTATCATAATTATTATGACTAGTCTAAATAAGGGGTGAGATAAACACTATAATTGGATCACACATGAAGCTTTATTGACAATATCTCACTCACACACCCAAATTCTCATGAAGTAAATAATTCATTTTCACCCCCAACAAAAAGATGTGTTATAATCAATCACGTCACAATTAAGGGATTATCATTTTAGATAATTATCATAATGTGCCTACCAGGTTTTCAAGCATTATCAATTTCAATTGAAACCCCTTAAGAAAATTCTATATTCAAAAGGGTAATATTTCCTACTTCTTTTCACAATTCATCATAAACATTCCAAAAAATACCTTTAAAAAATTCATTTTCTTCAATTAAACCCCATAACATTCAAATTTAGTATTATTATTTTAAAAGGATTGAATATATTTCAAAACATGGGTCAACACAATTTTTCCGTGTTGAAAAATCATGTTCTCAAATAACCTAAGAACACCCACTTCAAAAAAATTTCAAAATCATTCAATGTGGTATATTGGTTATTTAATAAATTAATACATTTAATATTATTTTTAAATAATCAAATTTATCAATTCATTTAATTCAGATTAATGACGTTCAAATGATAAATCAAATCGTGTTCCAAGACACCAATTTCATTGAAACACCCTTTTAATTTTTTTTTGAAAAATATTCTCTAAAAAACAATAATTTAATAATTCATAACTGTGTTATATATATCATGATTATTTACATTAAATTATTTCCACATTAAATTTAAACAAAATATGGTCATAGTATATTTTGAATGTAATTTAATGGGGGAATATTATATAACATGTGTTATAAATTAAGAAACATGTATCTAGGAATTATCCAGCAATAATGAATCACAAAATTAAGAACAATTATGGAAATTCTTACTTGGAATTTTAGGAATCCAACTATAATGAATCCTAGATGTTTCTCTATTAGTGGTGATCACCGTATCAAGGAAGATAGATCATCAATGGTGAGAGAAGTGATACAAGATCAAAAAATTTATATAAATCAACCAAGACCCAACAATAATCAAGGTCAACATATTCATCAATAAGAATGAAGAAAGATAAAAAGTAATATAAAGGGTTAATAATAAAATAACACACCAAATGAGAAGATATCTTCTTTGATTGGTTGTTTGATCTACTATGAGATGGGGCCTGGGGGGCCAAAATTTCATCGGAGGGTCCACAAAAGCCAAAGGATAATATTGGGTTTGAGAGGGTTTTGTTACTTGTTAATTAGGTGGGTTTTAGGAATTTAATTTAGATATTTGTAACTTTAATTATAATGTGTATTGTTTTCTGGGAAATGTTATTGGATTCGTTGTATCTATTCACTTAACCATGCACCAAAAAGAGATCCCCTAGAATAGTTTCACACTCTATTTACCCATGCACAAACCAGGTGACCTCTGTTGGGGAAACTTTTTAACCATGAGAATACTATGAATCACCTTCTTCCCAGGTTGTACACTTTAATTAAACATGAATAAACAATGAAAATCAGGATTCACACAATGTTTAACTATGCGCTAACCAAGCTCAACCTATGTAAAGGCCCCGAAAAAAATAATCAAGGTTTGATAAAATAATAAAAACAACAGTCTAAAGAGCTCAAATCATTTGGTACTCAAATCAATCGGTCAAAACACATAAAAAAGTAACATGATCTTATAACCTACCCACCATTTGAATTTATATACATTGAATAATTCTAGTATTAAATATAGAACTTGATGATATAATAATAACTCCCTTACTTTTCTTCTAAGGTAAATGGCATGTGGATTATATGTGAGACTCATCGAATGGATAACAACAAAAAAAATCCAAGATCAAAAATCTAATATCACCACACATTTCCAACCACATAAAGGCTACTGACCTAGCATAGGTCTACCCACTATTCATGATTCATTAAAGTGCTGTAATAAAAGAAAACAAAGTCCCATAAACCAAAATAACAGACTTCAACCAGTCAATAAGTGGATACCCCAATGAACAAAAATAAAAAATTAAGGAAAATAATTAAATTATATATATAACATGGGAATGTAATCTATGGTAGCCTATGATTTTTCAAATTGTTCCTCCTAACTCGATGCCATCATGAAATGAAACTCCTACACTACTTGGTTCCCTATCTATAAACAACCACATCATCCTAGTTAAGTGCATATTTTCACAGGTTCTATCCATGTAAAATGGGAAGGGGAACTCAAAAAAATGTCAATTAATTATAGGTAAATACACTATCACAATAGATTTCATTCAGCATATCAAAATTGATCTTTAATAGTCAATTAAAAACCTGAGGAACACCACATAAAAATAAAAAAGATCCCATGGAATGGAAACCATTATTAAATAAATAATTAAATATTTTCCTAAAACATGTTCCATAAAAATTATCACAAATAAAAAGATTTACAAAAATAGAAAATAAACCAGAAGGTAAAACACATATAATTTCGACTCTGATGTTAGAAACAATAAGTCGTATCAACATTAACCACATATGGAAACTAACATCTAACATTCAGAAGCTCCACCACTATGTGGAAATCTTCCCTATAGAACGAATGGATGGAGTCCCATTATTATAAATAATCTTTTACCCCATAGTAATGGGATGATATTGTTGTCCATGATATCCCTTACAATTTTTCCAACATAAAAAACCTAATAAGGTGACCTAAATAAACACACCTTCCACAAAAATTTGTATCTTTCAAACACAACCTCTTAGGATGACCATGTTTTACTTACTAGAAACACATGATATGCCTCTTAATATTTGGATATGAGTTTACTATATCAACCATGAATGAGTAATTACTTTTTTATGTTGAATCACTAGAACAACTTCAGTTGAGAATGGCTTATTGAGGATCCAAATATAATAAATCAATCTTTCCATAGAAAAAAGGGTTAAGAGGTGTGGGTGATGACCATTACGAAATTTATAGCATTACAAATATAATTATGAACTAGATATAGTATAAAACATAACAAAAAAGACAATTTCTTAGAATACTCTACAATCAATATATCCTCTTAGCCAAAACCGAAGAACTTATAAAATTTCTCACTCTTCACCTCCTTTGGATACGGTAATCAAAAGATGATTTACTTGAATAATTACGAATTCATTAATGTATATAGATAAGTGGTAATCACAACTTCCCACCACTCATGAAAAGGTCCCTAAAAAAATGTGTCAATTGACATTACATTTAGAGTATTAAGAGCCTTGAGATAATAAAAAATATCCTCGAATTCTTCAAGCCACTATACTAGCTCTATAAAACCTTATTTACCTTTATAATAAGGTGGATGAAAATATTGGAACTCATAAATGAGGATCAATGGATTGAATATAACAGCCTCTCCTATATTATATGGAGTCTAGTGAGGATCATTAACAATATACTCCACTTATAGAAAATATCAAGAACAACCCTGAGGATCGGAACATTGGACCAGAATTCTATCATTCAGTAATGATATTATAGAAAACATATATGAACATCACAAAACCATGGAATATTAAATCATCCATCAATGAAAACTCAAACATTTCACAAATTTTTAATATTAATGTCACAACCCACTTTAATCCAAAGAAAAATGATTTCATAACACAAAATAGTACACAATTTTTAAATCATTACCATTCCTTTAAAAATGTTAAATCATGTCATAAATAATTGAATATTTCAAAAACCCTTAACTAGTAGTTTTATATTATTTGTGTTTTTTGAAAAAAAATAATCCATATTCTCTATTATCAAAACCATTCATATATTATATCCAATGCAAACCAAAATTCTGCCTTAAAACATTGTATATCCAAATAACATAATATTCTTTAATAATAAGTTTTTCAAATGAAATATTTTATAAAACACACTTTTTGGTCTATTGAAATGATTTCTCAATAAACAAACCAAAACCCGTTTTAAGAAAAAATTTAGTTATCATAAGTGGTTTAGAATTATTTACAGGGGAGTAAATCTGAAACAACCAAACAAGAACATGAAACAACCCATATCAATTTCCCAAAAATCCAACTACACATAAGTGCAGTCACATTTAAAAAATGGATATGGTAAAAAGTATAGTACAATGTTATAATTATAAATGGCTTGGTTTTATGGGCCGGTAAACCACACACAAACCTCATAACAGTTCATGTTTTGATTTTTGAATCAATCATATCAATTATTCAGATTTTTCTAGACCAAGAAAACATAATTCTACTTTGTCCATCATTCTATTCTCATTAAAAAACTCATTATATATTCCCCAAATCAAATTTATTATCATAGAAAATATAAAAATAATTTATCATAAGAAAACCAACAACTCAAATATAAGGACTCATGTCCCAACATTATTGGTAACTATGTCTTATCATGAAGGGGTGGTGATCAAGAACCCACTCAAATACTACCTCTTGATCCCTAACATATTAAATGTTTTTCTACCAATAATCACCCAAAATAATATAAAGACTTCAAATTAATGTAAATAACGTCAAGGAATGACGGAATTCGATACCATAAGTAATAGACCAACCCATGAAACCATCTAAATTAATACTTGATCCAATTCTCCACTAACTCAAAGAGACTTCCCAATATTTATGGGCTGACTAAATACCCCTAGGTATCTATATATAACCACTAGGAACCATTTCTTTATCAAAATATTCAAATAACTAATAAAAATTCAGAAACTCAATTAGATATATGAATGAATACAAATCTTTCAATGTAAAAATATATAGTAGAAAACAAAAATAATAATATTACATCCAAAACCCACCTATTGGTGGTCCACAATCACCCAACTTGTCACAAGTCGTGAACCCATTTATATCCAAGAAAGAAACCATAATGAAATATAACAGCATGAAGACCAGCTATACGATCATAAAGGGGATGAAAAGCCCAAAAAGATACAAGTAGGATTTGATATAAAGAACCATGTAAAATTCCAACAAATATTTTATGCAATTAATTCATTAGAAAATTTAATTATCCAAAATGATGATTAAAAATAAAGGAGTATTAGGATTTATTTAAAATATTTTTTAAAAAATTAAAAATCATTTATTAAACCAAACATGAAAAAATATAATTACCCAATTAAAAAACTAATAATTTTATTTATTATATTTGAAAACCATTTCAAAATATTAAGTTAGATATTCATGAAATGATTATAATATAAAAATGACATGGATTGGGGAACAAGAGTCAATACAATAGAGTCAATGTTCACTATAACAACAAATAGATCAGTAAGGGATCTTCAGTGTAAAAAACAACAATGAATGTTGTCATGTATTGAGTATAAAATAGTTGGATGTAATGGGAACCACTTAGGGAAAATATTGAGTTGACCACATAACAGCTAATTAAATTACAACATAAAAATTTTTGAAGCTTACATCCAGTCTCAAGGGTCTCAAGAACACCAGTTCCACACACACCCTCTTTCATAGATACATTTTCTTAACATAGACCATTCATGTTCTCTATAGATACACAAGAGTGGTGTGAGTCTCTTAGTGAAGCACATATCTAGGCCATCATATCTTAGGATCCCAGTTCCCATTATTATTCCAATGAAGGGGTGATATAAACAAGTTACCTGGATGGGGATCCTTTTCAAAGACATCTCACTCACACCCAAAAACACTATTGAATTAAATAATACATTTATAAAACCCTAAAAATGGGTCTTATAATAATAATACAATATACACATATAGGATTTTCACATGGGATAATTACTATAAAGTGACAATCGGGCCATCAAGCATCGTCAATTTCAATTCAAATACGTTTAAACAATTTAATACACAAAAGGGTATTAATACCCGATTCCATTCACAATTATATATAAAATTTCAAAAATGGGACATTAAAATAATAACTCATTTAAAAAACCATAAATATTTCAATGTATGTTTTATAATCTTAAATTGGATGAATATATTTCTAAACATTTGTTGACACTCTTTCCATGTGAATAATAAATTTGCATCAAAAACCCAAGAGTACACATTTCAAAACAAGGTTTTAATCATTTGAATGGGGTTCATGGTAAGTTAATATATTCATGAATGTATAAATATTTAGAAAATATAAAATATTTCAATTTATTTGATCCAAATCAAGGACGTTCATTTAAAAAAACTAGTCTAAATCCCTCAATTTTTCCCAACAAACCTTTAAATGTTATTTGAAAATAACTCTTGAAAAAAATGAATTTATGTAATTCACAATGCGTTTTAAATATCAATATTATATTCATCAAAAAAATTCCATATTCAATTTAATGATAATGGGTTCATCAAATCATTTATATGTAACGTGATGGAACATTTTCATAGAACAAGTGTTTGGCATTAAGAAACATGTATCATTGATTTATCCTTCATCAACGAATCTCAAAATTAAGTAATATAAATTAATCAAAAAAATAGATTATTGTGATTCCAAATACAATGAATCCAATATTTTTCACCTGAAATGATGATCACCAGATTGAGGAATATAGATCATGAAATAATAGAGAAGAGATCCAATATCTCTAATTCCTCCTAAATCAACCAAAATCCAAAAAAAAATGCAAGGACATCATAAAAATTTGGAAGAAGGAAAAATGATGACACTGGATATACAATATTAAGAAGAAAGTAACTCAGTGAAAGCTATGCTCTTTAATTATATTAGTTCTTCGATCCACCAAGAGATGTAGTTTGGGGATCCAAAATAACCCTCGAGGGATCCCAAATAACTAAGGATCAAATTATGTTTTAGTGGGAGGAGTTTAGGGTTAATTAGGGAGGTTTGGGAATTTAATTATGATATTCAGAAATCTAATTATCTTGTGCCCATTTTCCTATGTTGGGTCTCAAGGTTATTAATAACCATGTACATAACCATGTGGCCAAAACAGATCCCATAGAAAAGTTTCACACTTAAGGTGCACAATAGAATAAATTGTGCAGAAACCATGTGTCCTCCTTACACATAATTTTTAACCATGATAAAACCATGTGGAAACCCTGTTACCCATTCTACCCAGGTTTTACACATTGTTTAACTATGTTTAAACCATGCACAAACAATGAAAATTCCCAAAAACCATTACATAAGGTCTACTAAAATATCAATGAAACCTGTAATGTGATCCAATAATTGGGTACTCAAATAAATGGGTAAAAACACATAAATAAATGTGATAGGATGTTACATAAAAAATATCATGATCAGATAGTCAATTAGTTTTTCAAATTCAGTACATGCAGTAAGACAACACTTATATTGATGTTTTAATTTCATTTAACATACCTTTATAATACAATTTAACAAACATGATATCAAATTAATTATATAAAAGAAAACATGATGAATAATCATATAATTATATAAAATAATCATGGAAAGTTATTATATATGTAGGGAAAAAACCCAATCATTGAACTAAAGTAATGAAAAAAAATTAGAAATAGGTTGTTCAGGAAAGTGCACTGGGTAATTCACACATCATATTTCACAATCATATTTTGAACAAATTACATAAGAAGGTATAAAATTAAGTATGTTATTAACATTAAAAATATATAATATAATATGCATTTTATTAAAATACCTAAGGCACATCAACAAATATAATAATACCTATACATATAATCTAAATAGAATGGAATATTTTAGGAATGTGAGTCCCTATATGATTATAATGATATACAAAATGGTACTTCCTTTGCATACACATCTAATGGTAGAGTGTTATAAATCAAATTTTTTTTTGAAGGAAGTGGAATGTTTACCAGTCACTCAAGGTGACATCGTAATCAACTATATTAAATAACATGAACAATAATTCAATCCCCAGACACTTGGTCATTTCCTCATGCTTCAGTTCAACAATCCTAGGAATTACTATTTACCAAGTGCCAAAACATTATTAGTATGATATCTACCATCCAAAAATGGAATGAAAGATAAAAAACAATGATTTTGATACAACATTGTCATTATTTGGCTTGAATGACTATTAAACAAATAGTGGAACTGATCACCACATGGACTCAATCATGCCTCCCCATACACTAATGGCTTATGTCTAGTAGTAAGGGTATTATGGTGGAATTGTGGAGATACTATACCCTCGTTATCAAAGTATCATAACGGAATAAGTGATATAAAATCAAAAAAAGTAGTAGAATACATAATAAATAGATTATCGTTGATTATAAGTAAACTATAAAAACCAAAGAAGATGGCCAACACTAAATAATCAATTATGGTTACATGTCAGTACGATGATAGAAGATATAAGAACGAAACATACATCAAGAATTGCTACACAATAAAATGAATAAGATCACAATGGATAACTCCAAAATGATTATCAGAACTAGCTTTATTCTATGATCATATGCTCCCATGTTCAATGTACATTACATGTACTAAACCACAAACCTGCAACAATTATGTATGCTTAGGTACCCAAATGTGATAGAGGCTTAATCATGGTGTGACATATACTCCGTACGCCACCACAAATAGTGTTGAAATAAAATCATGTCTCTGAAAATAATGTTCAATAATCTGAATTAAGGATATATATTTTTATATTTAAATATAATAAAATATTAAAGTCAAATTTTATTTTTGAAGGACTCCTAGCTGACCATACCTTATTCGACCCAACCCGGAATGGCTCTGACTGAGGTAGGCATGCATATTTAGGATATAATGTAATGATGAGTCATCAATATTACATGTAATTTATGGAATGTGACTAGGAATGAGATATTTTTTTAGAAGATGTGTCCTTTGAATTAATTTATTAACATTTCCATTTAATATAATGGGGAAACACTCTTATTTAATCAAAAACCATCTTTGTACCACCCATGGAGAGATGTATAATGGAACCCATGTATTGCACCATGAGTGTAAAAAATTTCCATGTTAAGGATTTTTGTCCATGGTGATCCAAAAAATGGAATCCTTAGTATCACTCTTAGTATAATTTAAAACATCTCCCCTATGTTCTTATTTCTAATATCTCACAATTGGGTGTGATATCACTCATGGAATGATGTAGCCATCATTGCACTACTCCTATTCATATGAGCTCAACTAGGAAATAGTATCACTCGTAATGAGGTGTGTAACCTTAATGGATATCTCATCCATGATATATCATGAATTTCTCATGACGAATAATGTCTCAACAACCCATTTTTCCATCCGTGGAATTTTTAAAAATGTTTACCGAGTATCAACCATGTTGTCATTAATTTATTTAATCCTTTAGTAATTAAATTCTTTCAACAAGTAAGGACAATTTTTTAAATCATACCAGTTTTTTCAGAAAATTAATCCATGTACTAAATCATTCCATTTTTACAATATATTATTACAAAATAGTATGTTATGATTCATAAGAAGTCCATAAAAAAAATATAATTCAATAAAAGTGGGTCACGTATCATTCATATTAAATATAACTAATTAGTTAGTGATATAAATTATTAATGAGTTAGATGAATTGGTTTGATAAGTCATATCTAGGTTTTCATAAAATATAAAATGACACCATACATGAAAAAATAAGAATTTTCCATTCAAACATGCATTCCGTTTAGAATAATCGTGTTCATCATATAATAATTATCTTCTAACAACTTTGGAGATGTATTGGTCCATATGTTTAACCACACAGATGTCAAAACCTACCATATTTCATTTGGAATAAAATTTTAGATTTTAGAAGACTAAAAACCACAATGATGGTCTTCATTAGAAAAAAATTAATTGAATAGATGAATTTGAGGTTCACACCATTTGGGTTGTTGGAACATGATGGTTCATGTCTATTAACAAAGCATATTTAATTAACAAGGGATAATAATATTGATTAATTATGTTCAAAAAATAAAATATCATATTCATGAAGCATCACATGGGAATACATACTCAAGGATGAATGACATAAATATTAAAATAGAAATACATTAATGTTGAATCTATATATCACCTACCATATACCATGGTTGAACAAAATATACAATATTATGTTTTAATTTGTTCTATTTTGATAAAAATATATTAAAGTAAAAAACTCAATAAAAATAGGATGAGTTAGCTCACACCAAAATTGTGAAATGGGAGAGAATCTAAATAGATAAATGATGTAAGAGGATTTGTGTAGTCACTTATCACACTCCAATGAACTTATTGATTATTTATTAAAAGTTCATACGAGAGATATATCATCATAACTATAGGATAAGAAGCATGGGATACCGACTTGATGTCCCTAGTGTTCATGGAGGATAAATAATGTAGGGGTTAGAAATAAGGGAAAATAGGAAAACTGTAATTTCCAAAAAAAATTAATTAGGCACACGGTTTGGCTGTATTAATTAGAAAACTGTACGCCAGCCCTGCTCATTCCACTAATTAATGAGCATATTCATATGGTTCATTCCCACAACTTGGGAAACCATACAATAAATTTATGTATTACCTATGTTACAAACCTATGGAAAGATGCATTGACATGTGCCCAAGTAAGGATAGTTAGAATAATCTGTACGACACCATCAATAAAAAATATAGGTTGCACGGTTTCTGCTGAAGGGTCACATGGTGTTATAAAAAATGTGAGTCCCCATAATCCTTCTCCAAAATCATATATTTCTAGTCTAGTTCATCCAAAACCCATTGGAACACCTGTGAAACCATTCATTCCATTAACTATGCCTAAAATTTCATTTTTGAGTGTTCGATATCTTATAATTTCATATTTAAAACTGACTTAATTAATTTCTTATCCAAAAAATGTAAAAAATTAAAGTTCACATATAATTTAAACAATTCCAAAAACATAGTAAACTATATAATCAATTGAGTCAAAATATTTTTTTATCATTATGGGAGAGCCTAATGAAGAATTACTGTTTTTAGGAGAATTAATGCTTATATTGGGGACTAAAACGTAATTTTATGGAAATGGGAAAAGGCCCACTATTAGTGGATGGTTAGTATGAACTATGTAGTTGAACCATGTGACCAAGAAGTGAAGATAATGTTTAGTTCAATCAGTTGAGGGAGGATGAATTCCCATAACAACATGAAAATAATTGTATGACAATTCCTCTTGGTGAACGAATTGTTATTTCATACTATATGCCTATGTTATGTAGTGTGTGGTATCATATAGTGTTAATCACGTGTTTTTTGAATGGTTTGTTTAACCATGCTCATTAGCCATGTCAGGGTTAAGTGCTTGGATAGTGGCCAATTAATAATTTTTTAAAATATTGCCTAATAGTTCAAAAAAACCATGCACCCCATTAAAAAGTTTAAAAACACATTTTCCCCTAATAACATTAAACTGTTATCCCCTATCATTCTCTATAATGTTCACCCCACATAATTCCACTCAATATCCCCCTTTGATCTCCTCTCGTATTGGTGCTCCCAGCACCATTCAGACTCTATATAGAACACTATCAGGTGCATTAGATCCCACTTATTAATTATATGAACAACATTGGATTATTTACTAGTTTCACTCATAATATCAAATATTATTTAATTTTGAGTTAATATAAAATATTTTCAAACCATTTATCTAGTTTATGTCTTCCAATGGCCCAAAGGCCTTCATTTATTATTTATTTTTGATAATCCACATTTCAAGGGGTGACAAGGAACCCTTACAAGGCTCGTAGGTGTAAGTATTACATGTCCCATAGGACATAGAGGAATTAATTACCCTTAGGATTCAAACATTACATACAACCCAGACTAACTAATTGGAACTGATCCACCCTAGCATCTTCATCATGATATCAGCTCTCCACCTTTGCCTGGCTGTTCAGCTAGGCTTTCATATTCATGCATAGGACTATCCCGATGGTAGGTGTCATACCATCTCATTATTGCAATCCAGTTAGGTTCTTCTATGTTGAAATATCTTTGCATTTCCTCCTTTTGAAACTTGTTCCTTGTAGATTTTCTGGTTTTAATCTGCAATTTAAGGTGGCCCGAATGCCTTGAGGGGGACCTAAGGCCTTACTGACCTGAAGGAATCGGTGGCCCGAAGGCCTTAAAGGACTCAAGGACCAAATCTATGGTTCAATGGCCTAAATGAGGGCATATTCCCAGCTGCTAAAGTGCCAAAAAGTACCTTCTACAGTACCCACTACAGTTCTACACATTTCCTGCTACAGTTCCCACTACAATACTGCACAGTTCCTGCTACAATTCCCGCTACAGTACTGCATAGTTCCTGCTACAGTTCCTTCTATAAAACTGCTATAGTGCCTGGAAATTAGACCCCACCTAGATTTGATCCTGGGTCTCTTGGATGCACTTAGTGAGTCCTCACCAACTGGGCTGAGTCTCATGTACTATATGATTTATCTATATTATCTCACTTCGAACATAATCAAATGATGATACAAAATGAGGTGTTGAATATCGGTATATCGTGGATAGAATATTACTATTACCATAATGTATATATATATAATGTGTTCCAATGTGTCTCATAATAACCAATGTCGAAGTTTCACCAAAAGTATAAATTCAAATGTTTTGGGAGTGGCAGGGCATCTAATGAATCATCTGTTTTAAATTACATTATATCCATTCTGTTTTGATATATATTTGAATGTAACCTTGTGTAGATTTATATTTTACACATATCATTGGGGATATAGATTTTTGATATCTGGTGATAGGATGACTTAGATGTACCAAAATCCATGTTATATAGATAACTTATTATTAGTTTCTATCCTATATCTTAATAGTGGTATATAAGGGATTTCAATTATTAGTGATTCAATTTTAACTGATTTATAAAATGTTATAAAGGTAGCTATATTTAAAAAAAATATTGGAATGTGATAATTCTATAACAATTAAGATGTTTCTTACCTTCTATGATGTAAATAATCCCACATAAACAATAATCATCTAATAGATTTTAAAAAAATTGTGGGATTAAAAAAATTAACAACAATAAGGTAAACATGAATAATGTGGATGGATCTATACAAGATTTATTTGGATAACATTTCCTTGAATGAGGTACAAATCATAATTAACATAGTTTTTTATAAATACCCTACCATTAATTTTATAAAAAGAGTGGAATCTCAAATTTTATGATGTTAAAAATAATGTAATTAAATAATAAAATGTTTCTTTTATTGAATTTTTGGTCCTTAAATATGAGTTAGGAACTAAAAACCCATTTATAAAGATGTAATAGGTTGATTTCTATTTGGAAATTCAAGCATTAATAAAGGAGGAATCTTTTATTGGAATATATGATACTGACTAAGTGTACTCATCCACTCTATGATGTGATACAACATGTGATATATGGATATAGTTATGGTAATATGTGATGGTGGATCCCACTTAATTTAACCATCATTCTTTGTATAGAGTGAGGTGATAGTTGTTTTAATAATTCCATTTTCTACCCTGATTCATAGTACAATATATGTTAATTTTATGAATCCCTCAGATTGGTAGTGAAATAATATATGTATAGGGGTACGTGAGGTATGAAATTTTAATAGAGAAACATTTTCTAGAATCATTTTTACATCATTGACCCAATGGAAGATACATTCATCATTTTTTAGGTTTCCTTCATGGATCAAATATCAGAAATTTTAATTATTAATTGTTTAAAATTGTTATTATTAACTGATGATAATTTATCCTGATTATGATAATTGATTGAGTGGAATACATTGTCTAGAAACATGTAACTATGATAAAAACAAGCTCTCCAAAATAATATTTTATTAAATAGACATCAACATTTATTAAGTCTTAATATAATTACATATATTATTCAACAGAACTAACATTTTGTGATATATCAAGGAATCATAACAATAAGGGCTTAGATGAGCCTCCTAGAATATGTGCAGAAGAAAAAGAGGTGGTCAATGGGATGTAAAATAGTTTAGTATTTATCATACATTTCTATGATATAATGTATCATACAAGCATAAATTTTAGTAAATCATTATTTTATTTTATAAAAACATTAATAAAATTATAATTTTGATATTATATTCCATAAAAAATTTAAATTGATAGGATGAATAACGATTTGTAACATATATGGTGAAAATAATCCAAGAATGAATTTTTGATATTTTCTATTAGAAATACGATTCTATGAATTTTTTAAAATATAGTATTTTACTATTACACGTTTTATTTATAATAATATTTTCTAATATGTAGTATTAATTATATAATGAATATCAATTTTTTAACACCCCAAAATTTTTAGTTATTTTTTGAAATCAATAATGTAAAAAATTAGATTCTAAATTTCAATATAATAATCAAGAAAATTCATTGACTTCAATATATTATATAGTAAAAGATCATGTAACTAATTGAATTAACTTATTACAAGCATCATTAATAAAATTAGACCACCTATGATAATAATTATACAATTGAAATTATAACAAACCTATTTTTGATAATCCATTATTAAAAAATCTCGTGCAAGAAAGATATAAATAATGTAGAGGGAAAGAGGAATGTAATGAATGATTTTTTAAGATATAGAAAATGGACTTCATGAAATGTTGGCGATTTATGAATGGGTATTTATAGGAATTTTTTTGAATGTTATAAATATGTAACCTTGGGAATTTAAATTATAGCCAGTAGAGGAGTCATCTTTAAATAATTAAATGTTTTAGCGTAATGATTTTTTATTTTTATGATTTAAAAATGTAATTATATTAATATTAATTTTTAATGATAACTCATAATATTAAATCCTTAAAATAATTATAAAAAATAAAAAATAAAAAATATTTATACTAAACCAATTTCTGTAGAATATTTTTTTATCAAATATATAATATTAAAAATTTATCCCCATTAGCTAGCTAGGGATCCTTGCATCACTAATGATATGAGATAGAAGGTCAACATATCCAAGACAAGGTAGATTTTGAAGTTGCGGATCCTCCTGGAGCTAGGTTTTATGTATAATTCCTCCAAGGTAATAATAGATCAATGTGGCCGAAAAGGTAGGGTAGGCCTAAGGCCCTATGGGATATCACATGTGTTTGATATAAATCCTACGCAGCCAAAGCCCATGAGTATTGGGTATTTCTATTTTGGAGTAGTGATGTCCCAACGTAAATTATTATGTCATTTTGAAATTCAGAAATCATTGATGTGGGATGACCTCTAGGGTTATAGTTCACTAATATTAAACATAGTTAGTTATGACTTGGTCATTTGATTTGTCTCCTCTCGACCATATTATTTCATGATCTACCTTATGAAAATCTATTAAACAATCAAATTCTCTATTTTATTCTCTATCCTTTTTTTATTTAAACACCTATAATAGTATTCATCATCTTTCTTCAATTATCCAATATTGTTGAAGATATTAACCTCTATAGTATAAAGCGATTTGATATCAAAATACAACATTCTTCCTCTAACAGTGGATCTCAGAATTAAATAATCATCAAAACAATAAATATGAACCATGTATGTATCTCTTGGCCTAATTAGTTGTAATTCATGATAATATCTTGTCTCTATTTTGATTATATTCATCATAAAGAATCTTGAGGACCTATCTACATGAAAAAAATATACAAGTACACTTTGGCAACCTTTTCTTTTGTGGTGTTAAATTAGAAATGTTTTTTTTATAAATATAAAAAAAGGTGTAAACGTCTACAGAAAATATATATATATATATCCATCAATAATAAATGCATGAGATTATTAAATAGATATGGAGTATATCTCAGATCGACTAGATATCTACTATGCAACTAATTTTACAATATATATATGTGTGTGTGTTATTTTTTATGTAATTTGGATCTCTATATTTTTTGTATCATATATTTCGATCATCATAGTTTTCTCTTATTTTAATTTTTTTCTTATTTTAAAAATTTCCTCTTTCGAGACTCAGGCTACACATAGTTGAATCACAATATAAATTATAAATATATTGAAAGGATATAGGGAAGTTTCGTACTATAGCTTACTATAAATATAAACATACCATGTTTATATATGAGAAGGGCCAAAATTACACACAATAATTCAACTCTCTCAATCGACAAGTGGGTTTAAAATTATAAAGGCCTGGTTTTTTATTTTATAAAATTTTTAGGAAATGGAAAGTTATCTTATTATGTAAATCATTTGAATATTTTAGAAACCCATTCTTTAGGGATGATGTATTTAAAAATAACTACGATTTATATTGCATAATTATATATGGTATTTTTTACTTTAAAAAAATGGTACTATTTTATTTCTTATAATTTTACATTGTATCTCTAGATATAAAATAATAAAATAATATTATTTTATTATTTAAAATTTTATAACTTTTTATTAAAATAATGTGATTTTATTATATTATCTACAAAATTTAAAATGATAAAATCTACCAGTTTATAAATATAATCCATTTTAATTTCTTTAATTAGATCTTATTTTATTAGATATAAATATATTCTATAATTTTTCATTACATTTCATAAATTCTAATTCGAGAAATTATTTAAAATTTTAATGTGTCTACGTTCATGTCTTCTTAAAGGTGAGTAATTCTTTTCTGAAAAATAGATTTCTCCTAAAATTAATATTTTTTTCAAGATTTGATGTTATTTAATTTCTTCAATGAAAATAAATTATATAATATTTTGAAAAGAGTATTACAGGTTTTTAATGAGAATCGTAGATCATCAGTATAAATCAAATCATAAAATTAAACTGTGTGACTAGTTATCAAATGGGATGATGAAAAATGGGTAGTAAACCCACAACATAAAAGTGGAATTTTCCTACCAGCAGTATGATGAGTGGTCACATTTTTTTCGTAAAATCATTCAAGTATCATGTTTAATCAAAAAAGGAAATATTTTTTTAAAAACAATTTATAGAGGGAGATCCCATGTATTTTCAAAGGAAATTTTTTGAAGGAATTTATAAATTATAAATATTTTTAAATGGTTTATAAATTTATTTTATATTCCAAATATTTATATTTTATTTAATATGTTTTAATCGTCTTTTTAAATATATATTTATTAATGAATTTTCCTATTGTTTTAAAACCCCTTACTAGGATAATTTTTGCTTATACCATGATTTTAGAATATTTTTTCACGAATCGTTAATGTTATAAAAAGGATATATTCATTTATGGAGTAATCCCACATGATCCAAAATAGTTATTTTTATTGTTATTGTATTAAATAAATCTTAATAATTTTTAAGGGTACACCTAATTTCCTAAATCATTGGTTGAAAAATTTTAAACAATATATAAAATATTATTTATTTTTTAGTTATATTTTTGTATAAGAATACATAAAATGTGTTAAATAAATAGACCAATTATTTTTGGGTTTAACCTATGTAAAATTTGATGGAAAAAATTTAAAATTATGTAGAGGTAAAAGGGATATTTATGAAATCACGATTTGATTTGAAAGATATATTTTCCCTCCATTTTAATTATTCAAAATAGTATTAAATGATGAATAAATGTAATAAAAAATAACTATATATAATAATATGGGAATTTAGATTCATATAATGATCATTACTAGTCATATAGTTAATGTAATGTCATCTTATGTTTCAATGATACATGTCCTGAAATACTATTTTTGGGCCTCCTATTTTTTAATATTATTAAATTAAATCCCTCTACATCTGTGTAATTAATTTAATGAATTTGATTATTTATTTTTAATCATCATACTTAATATTAGGTAATATGGTCAAATAAATCTTTTTCAATATGAATGTTAAAAAAATAATTAATATAGTTATGGTTTAAATGAGGATACTTTGGGTTTACCTAAAAAGACTAGGGTCAAAATGAACAAAAAAATTATTGAAACCCCATCGGTTGGTATTATTTCTAACTCACCACTTTCACCCCAAATATGATAAATCATAGATATATTTTTCCAATATTGTTACTCGACATTATTTTATATCATGGATTTAATACAGGTGTGCCACTCACCCCAACTATAAAATTCAACTGCCTCTACTAACATTATCACAAATCATGAATCATTTATCATGACCAAAACCATAAAAAATATATAGAAAAATAAATAGATATGTTATATAGGTTTCAGTGTTACAAAAATAAAAAACCTAGTGTTCTTAGTAAGATATCTAAAATAAGTTTTTCAAAGACCGTGTAATTGTCTTCACCAAGGTATTTATCTTTTTACATATAAATTTATCAAATTTAATTTTATATTAATAATTATTATATAGTAACCATATTATCTATCATATAATGATATTTTTCTATGGAATAATATTTTTCCATTATCTTCTCCATAAAATGGGAGACCAGACAATCTCTTGTGTGTTCGATAGATTACTACCTCATGAACCATTGTAATTTTTGTCATCACCAACTCACATGAATATTAAGAATTATTTAAATAATTTATACATATGATAATCATGAAATAATATATATATTATAATATTAATATTTTATCCACTTAAAAACAATTTCTTCAAATAATTAAATAATAACGTTACTCATCTATACATATGACCAACCATATCCAAGAATGAATGGATGCATTTTCCATGTCCAATTTTCATGAATGAATATAAATATATATCAAATGATTAAATATAATATTTATACAATTATATATATGATTGATCTATATTCTATTCATAGTAATTTTAAATTTTCTAAAAAATCATGCTTGGGAAAAATAAGTTGTTATCACATGAAACAATTGTAATTATAAAATATTATTAGGGAATGTGAGATAAGATTTTATAAGAGGATAATAAATTATATTATTTATATGAATATGGTTCTTAAAAAATTCACAACATGTATTATACCATTATATAATGTTTATAATCATGTTAATATAAAGAAAAGAATGTGGTAAGGGATATCATCCAAATTGAAATTCTATTGAGACATATATGAAATTTTGAAATTGTTTTCTTTAATAATGTGTATATAGATAAGCATTTATATATTTAGATGGAATAAAAATTTATAAAAGTGGAATAATGATTCAATTAATGTTTAATAATTGAAGGTGTTGTAATTTATATGTTACCAAAGTGTTATGGATTAATTTTATAATCTCTATTTTTAGGATTTCATAATTTTCAATGATAGAATATATAATCCACTATTCAAAAAACCATATATTTTATAATCCCATAAAGATTTAATATGTTTATTTTTTGAAAATATTTAATCTCATTATATATGAAATAAATTATATAAATTTTCAACATGTAAACATATTTTATATCAATTTTAATAGGATATATTAACATACATGTCCATATTTTTCAATATTATTTCATAAAATTTTATTTTATTTTTAAAATGACCTTTTAATAATTTTTTTATCCTCGAATTTAAAAATGATTGAAAGGAAATATTTTAATTGTTAGAATATAAAATATTTTCAAATTTCAATAGAAAACATCAGAAATAATTTTTTAAATACATGAAAAATTGAAATAATTTCTCCCCACAATAATTATTTAATGATATTTATCATATTCATTAAATTTTCAATTATTTTAAAAACACATTAATGAGATATTATTTTAATATTTTTAATACATTATATTTTTTTTCAAAGGACACGAATTTAACATAATTCCTATATTTTAAATAATACCATGGTTATATCCTGTCTCCTATGAATTATTTGGTCATTTTTTTTGAAACATTCACTTTATTATTATCAATTGAAATTAATTATATAGTAAATTTAAATACTATATGTATTATTATGTGATTAATTTCTAAACTATTTTCCATATTTACATATGTGGTTTTACTATGATTGACATTTGATTGATAGGGGAAATATTGATATATATGTGTTCCTTTATATTAGTGTTATTTACTGATAAATAATATAATTTATAAAATTAATTTTTCACAAAATATATTATGAAATTATTAGTATGTAGTGATTTTTGTTGCCCAGTTATAGATAATCCGATGATGAAATGATGAGTATCATGAGAGGAATTTCCTTTCATAATTAAATAGGTTTTGGTGTACTCATATACATTCATTAAATTATCATAGTGTAATATATTGTTAGTAGAAATATCACAGTGTTTGAGATCATAAAATCCAAACACTATGAATTTACTTTATCAGTACTTTTGTTATTATTATCCATGAGATTATTGTATTGAAATTTCCAATCGATGCATTTAATGATAAATTTATTAGTTAAATGGATCTTTTTTAAGTTATTTACATTTTGATGATGATTATTCTTTATATAATAATGAACTCTTATTCTTTATATAAAACATATTATAAATTTGGGACCGCCATTAATTTTTTTCCTTTCTACATTATATGAAGAATTTTTTTTAATGAGTTCATAAATGCTGATTTTTTTCTAAAATGTGTATTATATATATTCCTATTTCTTCAAGACTACTAGACCAAACATTCCACTTAGATTAAAATCATTATATCTATTACTATTTAAATAACTATAAAATGAATCCATTTTACTAGGTTGGGTGTTTTTATAGTTGTTATTAGAGGAAGGTTATTAGAAACATTGGGAATTAGATTTAAGAAAACCTATATTAAGGAATATAACCTAATAAACGAAATTGATTATATGTCTAAATTTTATCAAAAAATCATAAATGATATTGTTAAGGAATATATTATGTGTTTATATTAAACATACATCCTTGTATGGATACTATAAATACAAATTTTTTTGGCATACATTTATATAGAGATAATAAACTAGAAAAACGTTGGTTGAGTATATCTCGAACTTCCGTATAGTTAATGGTATGTGTGTGGTTAGTGATAAACTAGACCAACACTCCTATAAATATTCTTTGGTTTTTTCATAATTTTAATCATAAAACATACTGATTTTTTTGATTTTTTATTGCTTTATAGTTAATCCCAAAGAATCCATGTTTTTGATTATGAGAATAAAAATGCATAAATTTTTTATCTATGTGAAGTGTTACAGTACATTTAAAATTATATATTATGGTTTAAAATACATAATATTATGATAAAAAACATTATATTTCATTATTTAGATATGGATCATGCAAGAAATGTGTTTATCAATACTAATGTTCAATGTATAAATTTACCAGCTAAGAAATCTAATACAACTTGTGCTGGAGCATAGTATATCATAGATATATTAGGTAAGATAAACCATTTCATGTATAATAACCTTATACTCATTGATAATAATATTGTTCCATGACATTATACAAAAATATTGGATCATTTTATGCATATAAATCCCCAAATATTATGTGAAACTACAAGTCTAGTAGTTTATAGGAAATAGATTATGTCCCTTCAAAGGATATTTCATGAATTGGGATGAGATGAAAGGGATAAGATTTTACTTTAGTATATTTTATCAATTATGATGATTATAAATAGTGGTTTTTTTATTAGAAACACAAGTGAGGGAGGTGAAATAGAAAACATTTAACGGATATATTTTAAAAAAGTTTTTTTTCTATAAATATTTATGTCATGGGAAATGAATTGAAATGAAAAGAAAATTATTTGTATTAATAATTAAGAAGGGTGAAATTTTCAAGGTGTATGAGGATACCATTACCAGACCATCTAAGTATTATAAATATTATCTAGATAATACAGAACACAAAATTGAAGATTTATTTGAAGGGATTAGGCTATGCTCCTAATAGAAACTAATTTCTTAATCATTTTCCTAATATGATAAAATATTTTTTTATACCATCATTATAAAGAGGTATTTTTCAATATATTATATATTATAAGAAAATAAATAGAATATAGGGTGAATTAAAACTATATCAAATAATTTTTTTAAAAGAAAATGAAAATAATGTAATGTCTATAATCTTAATAGTATATAAAGGAATATCTAAGTAAATACATGGATGTAAGGTTAGTTTTTTACAAGTGTGGAGATAAAATATATATTTCTAATAATTAATTTTTAATAATTATAACACTATTATCAAATTATTTAACTAAAAATATATGTGGATTTATTCAAACATTTCTCATAATTTTGAAGGGAACATACTATAGAAGAGGATAATGTGAGAAGGAAAAGATTATTAGATCACTACAATAGAGGTTTTTGTCCCTAAATATTTAGTTATAGGTAATTTAATCATATTATCAAATTATGTCAATGATTTATATGATTTTAGATCATATCACTCTTTTATATCATCGTTATTATCAAATAAAATATGATATTTATCTAGAAACATAAGAAATGAGTTGTTAGTCAAAAAATCATATTACATATCACACTAAAAAAGGGATGCATTAAGAATTTATCATTATGATATATAAAATATCCATATTAAAAATATTTATTTTTATAATTTTGGTTAAAGTTTATACAATTCTTATTTTATCGTGAAATTCAAAATATTATAAAAAATTTCAATCCAAAGAGAAAGAAATTATTACTTGAAATGAAGATGTAGAATTCCTCATTTTAGTGCCTAGAATTTATTATCTAGAGAATTTCTAGATCCACCTTAGTATATTTTATAAATTATATTTTTGGTGAAGAACAATAAACAAAATCTATTGATAACAATTGAAATATTAAAATTAATAAAATAACTATTATATAGAAATATATTATCATATTTATTTATTAATTAGAACTTTATCCACTAGAGAATATTATTAAGTTTTTTATAGATTTAATCCTAGATAAAAAAACCCATATCAGAGACTCCCAATAGAATGAAAACTATTGAATTTGTGAAATCAATGAAACTACAAGATGATTTATTTAATCAGCGATTTGTACACCATAGTGTGTCACATTTGGGATCCCTTATTTGTATCATTAAGATGAATATTTAATCTATTTGGGAGTGAATTGATTATAGGTAAATCAACTCAAATACGATAAATGAAATGTTTCACCTTCCATACATTAATGACACATTTGATCAAATTTAGGGAGTCCAATTGTTTTCAAACACTTATGTACATTTTGGGTGTCACCGATTTTTAGTAACAAAAGAAGATATTATGATGACAACATTTTGAATAAGGTACGAACATTATGAGTTTAGAGTAAAACCATTTTAGTTAACTAATAGACCTTGTATTATTATTGATATAATGAACAATTATTTCATGTAATATATTGATTATATTATTTTGGTATTTTCTGATGATAAACTCATGTAGTCTAAAATCTATGAGGACAATGAGAGTCACTTCAGTAACATTGTTGGGAGTCTTATAGTAAAATACTTATATTGTAAATTTATCAAGTGTGAATTTCATCATAGAAATTTATTTTAATATCCTTATTTTCTCCATCTATGGAATATCAACTGATTCAAAACACATAATGGTATTCAAATAATGCACTACACCATGGATAATAATTGAGTTACATCACTTTATTGGAATGATACGTCTTTATCACTTATTTGTTAAAAAATATTATAACATCACAAAATTTAATGAAATGTATTTTCATTAATATTAATTTAAATTATTTTATAACTTTAGTTACATGAAATTATAATTTTACCTTTTATTATTTCCAACACCAAGATCAAATTTTATTTAATATAACATTCGATTCATTTGTCATCATATGTTACACAAAAGGTAGAGTCTTATTGGAAAATAAAATAATAATAATATTATTATTTAAGATAAAAATTTTCACATAAAAATTGTAATGCAGGGAATGAATAAGATAAACATAATATTGAAAATATGGTTTAAAAATGTATGTATATTAAATTGACTGGTTACCAAATAATTTGAAATAAAAATAAAAACAATTATCGTGCCCATAAATAATTTTTGCATTAATAAATTTAATTAAACATTATAATTGAGAGATAATATGGAATTATTTATATTATATATTATTTAAAATAATTTTACAATAATCTAATTTGTTTAATATCCATAAAATAAGAAAAAATTCATATTTAATCCTAAAAAAGTGTATTATTCTACAAGGTAGTTTTCTACATTTTAATAGAAGATTTCATTAAAAATAAATTTTGTCACCTTTATATATTTTATTTTAAAAAATAAAATTTATTTTTGAATGTATTAATTAAAATAATTTGTGGTGACTTTTAGTTATTTTTCTTAGAAAATTCATTTTTTAATGAATAGTGAAAAAATATCATGTTTTATTTTAAAACTAAATTAGTTACAAAATAATTTATAAATATAAATTTTATTTGAAATTTCTTTTAAAGTATAAATATTTCAATTATAAATCTATTAAAGTAATGTAATTCATTATAATCTATTTTATCATTAATTTAGATATATAAATATATTTGATATATTCACATTAAGTACTCTATTTCTGGTTTCGTCTGTGAGATTAATTTTAAAATGGAATATACCAAATATGTGAATTTATTTTAAATAATTTTATTAAAAATATATAATCAAAATAATTTATTATTTATATTATGTAATACTTGTTTTTTTACCAAAAATATCTGTGAATGTAATTAAAACACATTAATGTGATTAAGGGAAAAGTAGGTTTTCTTAGTTGATAAACATAACATATAAGTTGTATAAATGACAAAAAAAAAGTCAAAATTCTATTTTCAATCTTAATTGAGACCATTAAACATCTATGATATAATTTTGTTTTATTTAGAAGCACCTTCATATGTCAAAACCTAGTTTCTCGTAACTTGTTTGAAAAAAAATCTATGTGTCTCCCCCTTTCTACATAGACACCAACTCAACTCCTTTCCTCACAACTCTCAAGAAATTTAGATCATCAAATACAAATAAAAATACCTTCCCAAATTCATGTCCCTTATCCTTTATCCTTAAATTTTACATCAATCCATACATGGAAGGGCTTGTGTTCAAACCAAATGGAGTTACCCTAAGGAGAGCTAATATTAATTGACAAGCACCTTTTTATTATTTATTTCTAAAACAAATTCATTTAATTTAATAGCCTAGTTTAATAATAATATAATCATCTTAAATATATTTATATGTTGACATGTTAAGGTTATGGCCTATAACATTGCACAGATACATCAAATGTGATACACAATCCTCGTTCGTGTGTATGGTAGACTTGCGCCTCACGAGCTCATGTCATTCATTCTTCCAATACTACATATCATGGTTGAGAATAAAGATGATAATTCTATTAACATATTATATTTTGGATATTTTGGATATTTAGTACTCATTTATAATCATTATTTTATTATAATGAACATGACTTAATTATTTCTATTTTGTGGGAATACAATGACATCGTTTAAGGATTTTTGGACTACGGCTTCCTCAAAGTGATATGATTTGTTTACCCATTACATAGAATGTATGAAGAATGGTTTTAATAAAATTATGAGATATTAAATATATCTATATTATATGACTGAAATTATTATATTTTTTTAAATACATGATTTCACTTTCCTTCTTACATTTTCCACGCACCAAAAAAGTTATAAAATTGTTAGTGCACGTGTGCACTACTTCCACCTCAATGTTATTCGATTATTTTTTCTCATAAACACATAAAAAATAATGATATATATAATTATAATTGTAGAATTAAAATTATATTTATATCACTATTATTATTCTATATTTTTTTAAATAATGGCCACTGAAAATATTCAACCTACCAATTCCATTTAGATACATAAGTGAAATATGGTGAAAACATCTGACACAAATATAATTGATTATAAAATTGTCTAAAACATTGTAAGAAGTGAATCAATAGAAATAAAAAACCCTTAAAAAATCAAAATCAATTAAATTACTAATATATGATTATTATTTAAGATGATAATGACACGTAAGACAATTCAGACTCAAGGTAATGGATATCGTCTCAATCCTTTTTCATAGATCAATATATTGATGTTCTTTACATTATTCTCTTAAAATATGTTTATAAATTCCATTTTACTTGTTATATCATTAATTTACATAATATCATGATATTTAAATATTAATTTATTATTATTATTTAATGGGTTTTATGATTCATGTTTTTCTCATGTGATAAGAATCTATTCTTTTGAAAAGTATAATCTTTTTGAGTTTTTATTCCAACTATATCTCTCACAAGTACACGATTTCAAAATTATTTTGTAATATTTGAATATGTAAACATAGAATTTATAAATTAAATCTAATTTATTTTTTAACATTATTATAAAAATCTATAAAAATGAATATTTTTACGTGGTGTATACATAACATCTTGAAAAATAAAAAAGGGAATGTTCTATTCATAATGTATGTAGAATCAATAACTTTTACCCCACCATTGATATTATTTTAATTTAGATTTTATTATATTATTTCATTAATCCATAAATTAAAATCCATATTTACATTTTGGGAATTTTCACATAAAATTTCTTATTCAATGAAAATGTTGTTTGGATATTGAAAGTGGGTACTTGAAGTCATGTTAGATGTTGGGGAGATTTTTCCCGAAAATAATAATGATTTTCTAAAAAAAAATTATATTATGTGGAAAATATATACTCATCAAAAGTTTCCACTTTATAGTTTAAGGGTATTTTATGTTTTTGTGATAGAATAATGATCCAAAACTCTAAACTTGAAAAAACCTCAATGTTGAAAAAATTATAATTCATGATTTAAAATTGATATTATATAATGATTATGTTCAGGACCTTTTAATATGTATAAAATGATGTGTAATGGCCCGGACCACTCCGGCCCATTCCTTTGTCAAAAAGAAGGTCAAGATGTGTTCTGGAGGGTAAAATAGACTTTTTCCACACTTTCCATAATTTTGAAACTACATGTCTTGTAGTTGAGTACACATTGTGTACTTACATTCCAGCTACACCCTGTGTTCCAAGTTGTGTCGTTGCTATGTGGAATAATGGATGCACGCCGTGTGACCAGTTCTACACGCCGTGTAGTCCTTCTCCACGTACGCGTTACCAGTCAACGGTCGTGTACTGTGTAAGAGCCTTGTCCTTGTAGTGTGCAATGAATGAGTACACTCCGTGTGTCCAAACTACACGCCGTGTAGTCCTTCCCTGCGTATGTGTTACCCTCAAACAGTGTGTTGACCAGTCAACGGCCACATATCCATGTTGGAAGCCGCGTGGAGACCATGTGAAAGAACCGAGTACATGCCGTGTACCTTAAAGTACATGCCGTGTACTTTTTCTTTTCATGCCTATAAAAGGAGGGGTCCCCTCCTCCTTTCAACTCACACCTCTCCTCCCCTCTCCTATGAGCAAAGCTCTCCCAAGAGACTCGAAGGATCTTCCTACCATAACTTCTTCGTCCGAGTTCCGATTTACAGTCCGTCAGTGGCCACGAGATCGTAACGACAAGGTGGAACTTCCAAGCCTGGGTCTGTTGTCTTTCCTTCGGCCTTTACTTTCCGACTTCCACCCGAGGAGGTTTTTCTGGGACCTGACAGAGGTGACGGACACCGACGGATGTCTTCTAAGGTTGATCCAGGGGAGCGTTGTGATCAAGAACCTATTGAGGTAGGGATCTCACCATTGTGTCTCTAATTTGTGTATCAGGCGGGGTGGGTATGCTTTTGTTTTCATGAGAAACAGTTGAACCATTAAATAAATATAATAACAAGTTAAAGAACAGGGATGGGAAGTTGTGATTACTGTTACTTTATATCCTATGATATTATGTTGTGAATTAAATGAGCTTCTACCTACTGAAAATCACGGTCGTTGGGGGCCTCTTCTTATGCAATTAAATGTTTCCCTCTCCTTCTGGATTTTCATTTGGATGGAAACTTTGTGGAATGTGGAAATTGGTTAATCATGTAAAGTTAGCTGTTAAAATATGGAACCCTTGTGTGATCACCCCGGCTAAACAAAATGGAATAATGAACATGTGGATGTTGGCTTGGTTAAGTGGCATGTGATGGGGTTGTTTTTGTGGGTTGTTGTGGATATGGTGAGCAGTTGGGCTGCGGTTGACTTGGTTGTGGGTTGTTGTGAATGTTGTGATGGTGATGGGCAGTGGGGCTATGATAAATGGTATTAAAGGGATATTGATGTATGGGTTTCGGTGCGGTTGTGGTTATGGTGGTTGGAAGCGGGGCTGCAAGGATAGGATTGTTTGTGAATGAATAGTGGGTTGTGACTAATAAATAAAAGTGGAAGAATTAATGAATGGTGGGGCATGGTAATGAAACGGAAATAATAATCAATGGGGTTGGTTGGTTGATAAAAGAGACTTTGATGTGCTGCTTATGTTTTTCCTAACTTGTATTGTCAATGGTAGGAATACGTTTTACGAATGATTAGTGTGGTTAGTTGTGGATAGTTGCCCAGTAGTTAAGGAACTAAATAACTATTTCTATTGAAATGTGAAAACCTAAAGGGGGTTGGGTTTGTTTGTTGTATGCATGCTTCGTAGAAGCAGTGCCGAGGAACGTGCTTAGTTTCTCTTTTTAGAAGCCATAGGTTAGGCTATGAGGTTGGTATATATATGTATATATATATATATATATATATCTGTATCTTCTGTGTTTTATCACATCCCACCCATGTTGATCACTTAGTTCCGAACACTCCCATTTTATGGGAGATGGTGTTTTTCCCTTAGTTACTAGCTCCTTCCTTCTCGTTCTCCCCTAGGCTGTGATGGCTTGAGACGACCTTACACATAAGAATATTCGGGTAGGTTTCGATTGGTGTGGTTTTAGCCCATGACTCTTCGGGCAGGTTCTTCTGTTTACCAGGAATCTTTGGGATGATGCCCAGGTGTGTGCGGGGGGGATACGTGGTTGTGAGTCCCAGGTGTGTGCGGGCGGGATACGTGGTTGTGAGGCCCAGGTGTGTGCGGGCTGGATATGTGGTTGTGAGGCCTAGGTGTGTGCGGGCGGGATACGTGGTTGTGAGGCACAGGTATGTGCAGGCGGGATACGTGGTTGTGAGGCCCAGGTGTGTGCAGGCAGGATACCTGGTTGTGAGGCCCAGGTGTGTGCGGGCGGGATACGTGGTTGTGAGGCCCAGGTGTGTGCGGGTGGGGAGAGTGTGGCAACGTTAGGACAATCATCGTTATGAGGAGCAACTAACTAAAGGTAAATGGTGCGGGGTAACCAAAACTCTTGTTTCTTATATACTACTACCTGTTGTGCTTTTGTTTTTGGTGAGTGTGGTTGGTGAGGTTGGGTGGATATAATTCCTTACTAGGTTTCTTATATTGTTCTCATGGGACATTGGTATGTCTCCCCACTTTTGCACGAGAGATTTAGGATTCCCTACTGACTATACTTGTATGCTCACCCTATGTTTACTTGCAGGTTTCCAGGAGGACTACTCGGGCCGTGCGGGACCCTACTAGTCGGACAGTTGGAGTTTTTGCTGTTGTTATACCTTTGTTTTCTTTTGGTATTGTACTTTGAGCATTCTTGTACTTGTACCTTGTTATAAAATTCTTTAAACATGCATGTGGGAATGTTTTGGGTTTATTTCTATACACTTGCCCTTTTTTCTTTTTGGTGGTTGACTAGTCCTATTTCCCGATCTTTAAAAATAAAAAGGGTAATGCCTCCCATATTTGTGAAAAACACATACCCTTGGTGCTAGTCGCCACCCCGGGGCCTACTGGAGGTGGGACTCGGGGGGTCATTATCTCCCTTTGACCATTTCCAGCACAGGAGGGGCATCTTTGGTGGGAGGGGGTCGTGATAGAATGGTATCAGAGTGAGGTTGAGAGATAGGATAAAGTCTGTATTTAGGCACAGTGAGGATTGCATGGGATAGTAGGGCGACAATGTTAGTTAATCTTGGTGCGTGACATAGGCCAGGGAAGACTGGCTAGGACGCAGGATTTTAGGGCCCCCCGTGATCCGATGCAAGGACTCTAAGCCTACAGAACGACCAAGTGAGACTACATTGTTTTTCAAGGTTGAGACCCTAGGCAAGGTACATGCATTATCATGATTTTTTTACTTGATTAGGGTGTTCTGGGAAATAAATTGAAATAAAATGATGAAATAAAACATTGAGTTTTTTCGTACTTGGGCTTAGGAGATGATTGTTTACCGTACAATTATGGCACCTGGACGTCGTCCCCAGGTGGCTCAGACGGCCGAGGCCCAACAGATTCAGGCAGTCGATCAGTTGAGGATTGACCGAGAGGAGGAAGATAGCCAATGGAAGAAGACTCTCCGTTCTTTCCAACGGCAGACCCTCAAGAAGTACGAGGGTAGTACTTCGGATACAGAGGCATAGGGGTGGATTGAGGAGCTAGGGATCACTTTTACCTTGATCTGTGCTCCGAGGGAGTGCTGGGTTCCCCTAGCAGTCAGTCAGCTGAGAGGTGCGGCGTAAAAGTGGTGGATGCTCTACCTCGGAGAGAGTATAGAGGAAGAGGTTCCATGGGATGACATTGAGAAGGAATTCCGAGAGGAATTCCTTTCTTCCATGATCAAGGAGGAGAAGCGGTAGGGGTTACTCTGCCTTCAGTAGGGAAGTATGTCGGTACGAGAGCTGGGGATCAAGTTCAAGGATCTCCTGCGCTTTGGTCTGGATCTCTTTTCGGATGAGGAGTCTCAGGCGAGACGTTTTGAGTAGGCTCTTCGTACTTTGCTCCAGTATGCTGTCACCCCCTTCACCCTTCCGATGTACTTGGCGGTACAGAAGAAGGCAGAGGTTGTAGAGAGGATGCACTCACTGGGAGGTGCACCCCAAAAGGGGATCCATCCAGGCTCATCAATGAGGAAGGCAGTCAGCAGCAGGGCTCCTGTGACGGGACCTTCTAGGTTCAGGCCAGTGGGGAGCAGGCCCCAGCAGTTCCAGTTCTGATCTTCGAGTCCTCGTCCCTTTTTCATGAGCCCGGGACCGAGGTGTTCTTGTAGAGGTTTCAGGAACGTTCAGAGTTGGTGCACGACCGGAGATTAGTACGGTGGAGGTGAGCAGGTTCATGCCCACCTCAATAGTACCAGTTGCCGGTGAGGCCCTTCCAGCAGTAGTAGGACCATGCTCCTCTGAGGGCAGACTTTGTGGGAGGAGGCCGATCATAGGGTGCTCCTCAGGGACCTCAACCAGGGCGTGGTCGGGGAAGTGGACGACATCAGAGAGGCAGAGGAGCTGGGTGTGGACAGTTGCATGCAACAGAGTTGGTATCTCCAGTGGGACCAGAGGTGGTACGAGGTACGATTTGTTTGTTCAGCACTCTTGTTTTTGCTTTATTCGATTCGGGAGCCTTGCACTCCTTTTTTGCACCTAGTGTAGCCCATGATTTAGGACTAGATGTAGAGAGACTTTCCATACCACTGGTACTGATTACACCAGTTGGGGGCCAGACCAGTGTATAATGTGTTTGCTGGGGATGTGGGATGACTTTGGGACCACATCGATCTGGTGGAGACCTTCTTCTATTATAGATGCAGGCTTACAATGTCATCCTAGGCATCAACTGGTTGTTTTTTTTAGTGCCGTTTTAGACTACTTCCGGAGAAGTGTCTTGTTCTCCGACGTAGATGGGAAGCACATATCTTTTTTTGGCGAGAGGAGCTATCAGGCGGGAAGCCGGCATTTGGAGCCTCTCCTTTCCTTGTTAGGTGGGTTATCAGTGGTTCCAGCTGATACAGAGATGATGGTTGTCCCGAATGTTGTTGGGGAGTTACTTGTTGTTTTTCCTAAGGTGGTTGTGACTCTAATCCCCCAACGAGACGTTGAGATCGGGATATACTTACAGACTGGTTCCCGTCTGATTTTGATGGCCCCTTATCAGATGGAACCTTCAGAGTTGTGGGAGTTGCAGATTCAGATTGACGATCTGATGGAGAAGGGTTTTGTTCGACCCAGCATGTCACCATGGGGAGCTCCATTTTTGTTCGTGAAGAAGGCATATGGTGGTCTCAGGCTATGCATAGACTAACGAAGGTTGAACCAGGTAACAGTCAAGAACTATTACCCCATCCCAAGGATAGATGATCTCTTCGACCAGCTAAGGGAAGCATGTTGGTTTTATAAGATTGATCTACGATCAGGATATCATCAGCTGAGAGTGAAGGACAATGACATCTTGAAAACGGATTTTAGGTGCAGGTATGGGTACTTCGAGTTTGTAGTGATGCCGTTTGGACTTATGAATGCACCAGCTGTGTTCATGGGAATTATGAACTTTGTCTTCCGAGAGTTTCTGGACCAGTTTGTCATTGTGTTTATCGATGACATCCTGTTCTACTCAAGATCAGAGGAGGAGGACGTTGAGCATCTTAGGGTAGTCTTGGAAGTCCTTCAACACCACCAGCTTTATGGGAAATTGTCGAAGTGTAATTCCTTGACACAAGAAGTACAGTTCCTTGGGAACGTGGTGTCTCAGCATGGAGTGTTAGTGGACCCGTTGAAGGTGGAAGCAGTTGTTTCTTGGGAAGCACACAAGAGTGTGGCAGAAGTTCGTTGATTCCTGGGGTTAGCAGGTTACTATCAGAGATTCGTTTCAGACTTCTCTCGGGTTGCTGCTCCTTTGACAGCTTTGGCGAGGAAGAACTAGGTCTTCCTGTGGAGCGAGTAGTGCCAGAAATCTTTGGACTACCTAAAGGATAAGTTGGTCAGTGCTCCCATACTCAGGTTTCCAGAGGAAGGGTAGTTGTATGAAGTGTTTTGTGATACTTCTGTCCTTGGTTTGTGGTGCGTGATGATTCAGAATAAGGGTGTGATTTTTTATGGGTTTAGGTAGTTGCGCCCTCATGAGCGTAACTATGCTACCCATGACCTGGAGCTTGCTGCAGTTGTGTTCGCACTGAATATGGGGAAATATTACCTCCTTGTGGAGTGCATTGTGGTCTTCTCAGATCACAAGAGCCTGTGTTTTATCTTCTCCCAGCGTGACCTGAACTTACGGCAGTGGAGATGGGTCGAGTTTCTCCAAGACTATGATTTTGAGATCTCTTACACTAAAGGTAAGGGCAACGTTGTGTTGATGCCCTGAGCAGGAAGTCGCATCAGGAAGTGGTTCAGGAATATGCTGATGCTTGGAAGGCAATGGGAGTGTTGGCTGCCTTGCACATGGATGCCAGGGTAGAAGGTGTTAGAGGGTGTTTGTTTCAGATGACGGTGCAGTCCTCCTTGTAGCAGTATGTGGAAGAGTCTTAGTGGGGGGTATCCGAGGCGAAAGTGATATGGGATCATGTCGATCAGGGGAACACTCCAGAAGGATGGCCAGAGGACAGTCGACATTGGATGCTTTTCCCTGGATGTTTTTTTGTTCCAGAGGCGATGCATGAGGGAGTTCTCCGTGAGTTCCATAGCTTAGCCTTGGCAGAACATCCAGGAGTTTCAAAAATGTACTGAGGCCTGAGGGATCAGTTTTGGTGGCCCGGGGTGAAACGGGCAGTGGCGGAGTTTATGGCTAAATTCCGAGTGTGTCAGCAAGTGAAGGATGAACACCGTGTTCCCAGTGGTTTGTTGCATCCTTTAGATGTATTTGAGTGTAAGTGGGATGACATCTCGATGGACTTCGTCACAGGACTACCCAGACATCAGGGTGGTTATGATGCTATCTGGGTGGTGATGGATCGATGGACGAAATCATCTCACTTCATAGCAATCAAGGAGTCAGGCCTAGTGAGTACCTTAGCATAGAGGTACGTAGACGAGGTGGTGCGCTTGCATGGATTTCCGAGGACTATCGTCTCAGATCGGGATACTCGGTTTACCTCACGAGTCTAGAGGGGGTTACAGAATGCTTTTGGCACCCAGCTACGCCTTAACCATGCCTTCCACCCCCAGACTGATGGGAAGACTGAGTGGACTATCTAGACGTTGGAGGACATGCTGCGAGAATGCGTTCTGGATTTCGGAGGATCATGGGTACGACACATGACTTTAGTATAGTTTTCCTACACCAACAGCTTTCACTCTACTATTGGCATGACAGTGTCTGAGGCTTTGTATGGAAGGCCATGTCGTTCAACCATTTTTTGGGCAGAGGTTGGTGAGATAGGTGCTCATGGGCCAGAGGTAGTGTAGAGAACCATAGAGAAAGTCCAACTTGTACGTGAGAGGATGAAAGTGGCTCAGGACCGACAGAAGTCTTATGCTGATTTTCGGAGGAGGCCCTTGGAGTTTGAGGTGGGGGATCATGTGTTCTTGAAGGTTTCCCCTCGACGGGGGTAGTAGAGGTTTGGGAAGCAGAGCAAGCTCTCACCCAGGTTCATCCGACCTTTTTAGGGGTTGAGGCGAGTCGGCAAGGTGGCATATCAGCTGGCCCTACCTCCTCAGTTGGATAAGGTTCATGACATCTTCCACGTCTCCCAGATTTGTCGGTACTTACACGATGACTCCCACGTTATCGACTGGGGAGAGTTAGATATGGGATATGATGCAACCTTCGAGGAACGACCAGTAAGAATCGAAGATCGTAAAGAGAAGGTGCTCCGTGGACGAACTATTCCCTTGGTTTTTGTCTTGTGGAGGCATGGAGGCCTCGAGGAGAGCACTTGGGAGCGGGAGACCCAAATGCACGCTCAGTACCCAGAGTTGTTTTGACTTGTGTTTTTCCCTTGTTCTTCTGAGCTTGTGTTGATGTTGTACTTTGTACCTTTGATATATGGAATTCTTGGCTTGTTAGTTGTGAGACCTTTTGTTTCTTTGTTCCCTGGTAATGTGTAACATGTTCGGATGTGTGGGAAAGGAAAAAACCTGACCCTTAATTGAGATGCATTAACGCGGATGTGATTGAACCCGTGCGAAAGAGTTTGTGCCGCCTAAAGCAGATAATATCTCGACATAGGTGAATGAATTTCCCAAACCCACGTTTTCATTCAGTGTGTTGGTTGTGTGGTGTTGGGGTTAGTGCGAGTTGAAAAATCCTAATGTATGGAAGTGGGATGACCCAAATTTTTAATCATGACGCATTAATGAGGATGCGATTAAATCCGTACAGGTGAGTCAGTTCTGCCTAAAGCGGATAATATCTCGACATAGGTGAAGGAATTCCCAACATATATGATTATGGTTGTTAGTTGGGTTCCTGTTATAACGATAACCCTAACAGGTATCTTTTTGGGTTCCTCTAGGTTGGTTTTTGAATTCTCGGGGACAATAATGTTTTAATAGGTATCTGATGTAATGTCCTGGACCACTCCGGCCCCTTCCTTTGTCAAAAAAAGGTCAAGAAGTGTTCTGGAAGGTAAAATAGACATTTTCCACACTTTCCAGAATTTTGAAACTACACGCCGTGTAGTTGTGTACACGCCACGTACTTACTTTCCGGGTACACCCCGTGTTGCAAGCTGTGTCCTTGTTGTGTGGAATAATGGGTGCATGCCGTGTGACCAGTTCTACATGCTGTGTAGTCCTTCCCCGCATATGCATTACCATTCAATGGCCGTGTACCATGTAGGAGCCATGTCCTTGCCATGTGCAATGAATGAGTACATGCTGTGTGTCCAAACTACACGTCGTGTAGTCCATCCCCACATATGTGTTACCCTCAAACCGTGTGTTGACCAGTCAACGGCCGCGAAGCCGTGTTGGAAGCCGCGTGGAGACCGTGTGAAAGAACCGAGTACACGCCATGTACCATAAATTACACGCCATGTACTATTTCTTTTCATTCCTATAAAAGGAGGGGTACCCTCCTCCTTTCAACTCACACCTCTCCTCCCCTCTCCTCTGAGCAGAGCTCTCCCAAGAGACTCGAAGGCTCTTCCTACCATAACTTCTTCTTCCGAGCTCCAATTTACGATCTGTCAGTGGCCACGGGATCATAACGATGAGGCGGAACATCCGAGCATGGGTCTTTTGTCTTTCCTTCGGCCTTTCCTTTCCGACATCCACCTGAGGAGGTTTTGCCGGGACCCGACAGAGGTGACGGACGCCGACAAACATCTTCTATGGTTGATCCGGGGGAGCGTTGTGATCAAGAACACATTGATGTAGGGATATCACCTTTGTCTCTCTAATTTGTGTATTATGCGGGGTGGGTATCCTTTTGTTTTCATGAGAAACAATTGAACCATTAAATAAATATAATAACTATTTAAAGAACGGGGATAGGAAGTTGTGATTGCTGTTACTTTATATCTTATGAAATTATGTTGTGGATTGAATGAAATTCTACCTACTGAAAATCATGGTTGTTGGGGGACTTTTCTTACACAATTAAATGTTTCCCTCTCCTTCTGGATTTTCTTGTGGACTGAAACTTTATGGAATGTGGAAATTTGTTAATCACGAAAAGTTGGCTATTAAAATCTGGAACCCTTGTATGATCACCCCGGTTAAACAAAATGGAATAATGAACATGTGGATGTTGTCTTGGTTACGTGGCATGTGATGGGGGTGTTTTTGTGGGTTGTTGTGGATAGGTTGAGCAGCGGTGTTGTGGTTAACTTGGTTGTGGGTTGGTGTGAATGTTGTGATATTGATGGGGAGTGGGGATACGATAAATGGTATTAAAGGGATATTGATGTATGGGTTTTGGTGCGGTTGTGGTTATGGTGGTTGGAAGCAGGGCTACAGGGATAGTCTTGTTTGTGAATGAACAGTGGGTTGTGACTAATAAATAAAAGTGTAAGAATTAATGAATGGTAGGGCATGGTAATGAAACATATATAATAATCAATGGGGTCGGTTGGTTGATATGAGGGACTTTGTTGTGCTTCTTACGTTTTTCCTAACTTGTTTTGTGGATGGCAGCGATATGTTTTACGAACGATTGGTGTGGTTAGTTGTGGATAGTTTCCCAGTTGTTAAGGAACTAAATAACTATTTCTACTGAAATGTGAAAACCTAAAGGGGGTTGGGTTTTTTGTTGTATGCATGCTTCATAGTAGCAATGTCGAGGCATGTGCTCAGTTTCTCTTTTTAGAATCCATAGGTTATGCTATGAGGTTGGTATATATATATATATCAGTATCTTTTGTGTTTTATCGCTCCCCACCCACGTTGAGCACCTAGTGCCGAACACTCCAATTTTATGGGAGATGGTTTTTTTCCCTTAGTTACTAGCTCCTTCCTTCTCCTTATCCCCTAGGCTGTGATGTCTTGAGGCGACCTTAAACCTAAGACTCTTTGGGTAGGTTTTGATTGGGGTGGTTTTAGACCAAGACTCTTCGAGAAGGTTCTTATGTTTCCCAAGAATTTTCGGGATGAGGCCCAGGTGTGTGTGGGCGGGATATGTGGTTGTGAGGCCCATGTTTGTGTGGGCGGGATACGTAGTTGTGAGGCCCAGGTGTGTGTGGGAGGGATACATGGTTGTGAGGCCCAGGTGTGCGCGGGCGGGATACGTGGTTGTGAGGCACAGGTGTGTGTGGGCATGATACGTGGTTTTGGGGCCCAAGTGTGTACGGGCGGGATACATGGTTTTGAGGCCAAGGTGTGTGCGGGCGGGATACATGGTTGTGAGGCCCAGGTGTGTGTGGGCGGGGAAAGTGTGGCAGCGTCAGGACTTTCATCGTTAGGAAGAGAATCAAACTAAAGGGAAATGGTGTGGGGTACCCAATACTCTTGTTTCTTATATACTACTACCTATTGTGCTTGTGTTTTTGGTGAGTGTGGCTGGTGAGGTTGGGTGGATAGAATTCCTTGCTACATTTCTTATGTTGTTCTCACGGGACATTAGGATGTCTCCCCACTTGTGCATGAGAGCTTTAGGTTTTCCTTCTGAGTATACTTGTATACTCACCCTACATTTAATTTCAGGTTTCCAGGAGGACTACTAGGGCCGTGCGGGACCCTACTAGTCGGACAGTTGGAGTTGTTGTCGTTTCTGTACCTTTGTTTTCTTTTGGTATTGTACTTTGAGCGTTATTGTACTTGTACCTTGTTATAAAATTGTTTAAACATGAATGTGGGAATGGTTTGGGTTTATTTCTATACACTTTCCTTTTTTTTCTTTTTGCTGGTTGACTTGTCCTATTTCCCAATCTTTGAAAATAAAAAGGGTAATGCCTCCCATATTTGTGAAAAACTCATACCCTTGGTGCTAGTCACCACCCCAGGGCCTACTGGTGGCGGGACTCGGGGGTCATTATCTCTCTTTCGCGATTGCTAGTTCAGGAGGGGCATCTTTGCTGAGAGGGGGTCGTGACATGATGTTTTATGGAAATTTAGAGTGTTGGATAGTGTTAACAACACTCCTATAAGATATTTTAAATTATGGTAATATTGAAATGATATGGAATTTATCATTTTCGGGTTGCTTAATATAAAAAATGTCTTTTATGAGTCATCTTCCATAGAGAAAATAATAATTTTTTTGTGATAAGGAACTGATAAGAAAATATATTTCCAAATCTTCTTCATGATATGGTTGAAATTTGCAAAAAAAAATAGTTTTTTATGAATTAGTTGAGAGAAGCTATAAATAGTGTTAGTATCAAAACCGAGGGGGAACTTAATATAAAATGAAATATATTGTATATAGTAGATCATTTATTAAGGAAATATACATTATCATTTAATAGATAACATGACCTAGTGATAGCTGAAGGACATATTAATTCCCTAGATAATATAATATAAATCATTTCAGGTTTTGAGCTTAAAAAAGATACACTTTCCATTTATAATATTTTAGATAAAGTTAATTGACGATGATTTTTCCTAAATAATTTGACAGAGAAATATTATCATGATCATATAAAATGGGTCATATTTAATAATATTTTCATTGGGAAATATTTCCCTATATTTTTTATTAGGATGAAGTAAAAAATCGTTGAATAAAATAAAAATAATGAACATTCATTTCTCCTATATGAATAAAACATTAAAATATTTGGCCATGTATGTTCCAGATTTTAATCACAAAAAATAAAAATTTAAATATTTTACTTAAGATTCAAACCAATTCATTAAAGATATTTGGACGCAAATGAATTTAAATGTTATAGGAAAGCAGTTTGTTGTGTTGATAATGTTGAAATTGAGTTTTCCAAAATTTACATGCCTTGAGATGATAAGATTATGAAATGATTAAGGTGGAATGATATAGAAAATAAAATAATCTTTTATGTATGTCCCACACATGTTCTATGTACAATAAAATATATTTTGGGGAATTGTTTTCAGTATCTGGAAAGTGTTATCTGTAAGGTATGTTTTTCCACAATGTTTTTATTTATAAATAAAAGAATCTTAAACATTTCCATATTGATATAAAATATAGACAATCAAAAGTGATATGTCTTAATTTCAATGATTTGGGATATTATGATAATGGGTTAATGAAGATTATTACTCAGTTTAGAAATCACTATGATCAGAATAAAAAAAGGTGTGGAAAATAAATTTTATTCTTTTATAGTTAATGTTTGTCCATCAGGAGATGTGGTTCCACATCTAGGGAAATTAGTATTTTATATATTTAGATGATAATCTCTATGTCTTAGTCACAACTATTTTTATTTTTTATGTAATAGAGGTACTTTGGGAGATTTTTACAATGATTTCATAGATGTCTGAAATATAAGTTTTTGCGGATTCATTTTAGAAATAATGCCTTTATAATTTATAAACATAATATGGAAGGTATTGATATCCTTTATTTTTTATATCATCTTGGATGATTATGTATATTATTATGAATGTTCCTAAATTTTTTGGAATGCTATAATAATGAATATGTGCTTATATAATAAAAATATATCGAGTAATTATATTTCATTATATTATTATATAGTAATATAATTCATTAACTCTAGATCAATGATAATGAAATAAAAATGTTATACTAGTACATTAAATTATATGGAATTTATTATATTTTTAATGTTCGTAGATTTATGGTTTTGAGGCCCTCAAAATTAAATTGATCATTCACATAATTATGATCAATTACCTCAATCAATCTCTACAATTATTGATTACTTTTCTCCTTTTCTAACCTATGTTCATATCTATTTAAATAATGAATTTGTTTTTGCAAATCAATTTAATACATAATTCCCTTTTTAATTAAGTCGATGTTTTATTAACCCTTTATTATGTATATTTTAATAATCTAATTCTTAATATGTTAATCCTCTGATAAAAAAGATGAATTTCAAATGTGAAATTCATTTTAAATGGCCTAGGATGTTGCATCCTGATATTCAATGGAAAATATTTCTTTAAAATTAGTTGTAATTAACTCATAGATTCATTTTCATGAAAATAAAATTTTACCTTTCATTATATGAAATACATTGTTTATCTTGTGTTGCACATAACCTCATGTTTCTTCTATAAGGTGTGTCACATGCAAGGTCGAGTCTTACTGAAAAAATATCATATTAGTATTATTATTTAGAACGATATTTTTGACCTATCCATTATAATGGAGGGTATAAAAATGAATAAAAGAATTATGAAAATATGACTTACAAATACAAGTATATTTAATTAATTGGTTTCCAATTAATTAAAAATGAAAACAAAAACTAATTTAACTCAATAGTCATTTTTTCTTAAAAAAATAAATAAATCACTATTAGTGGGAGATATTATTAAAATTTATATATTATTTATTTAGAAATAAATTTTTTTACATTTTTTCAATTATATTTATTGTCATTAAAAAATAAAAAATCTAATTTAATGCCTCCAAAGTGGTATTTTATGAAAATGATATTTCACTATCTTTAAATGGAGGGTTTATTTTAAAAATAAATTTTTAAAATTTCATAAATTATATTGTAAAAAATGAAATTATATTTTAAAAAACTAATGTCCAAATTATATTTTTATTATTCTTTGGTTTTTTTGAGAATATTCATTTTTTTCATGAGTAGTAAAAAACAGTGGGTTTTAATAGAATAATTTATTTCCATCTAAATATTTTTCAATAATACATTATATATATATTTTTTTAATTTAACAATAGACAAATTATATATCTAATAATATATTTTTTTTCATTGAAATCTTATTTACCTTTAATTTAGATATAAAATCATAGTAATCTTTTAAAAAATTTCATTTAAAACCATCATTCTCATTCAATATGTGGGATTAATTTTAAATTAAATTATGAAATTTTTTTAATTGAATTTTTACAAATGCATTATATATTTGAAATAATCATAATTTATACTTTTTATTAATGTAAAACTCGATTTTTAGAAAAACAAATAAGTGAAAAATTAAAATTTATTATGGTAATTAAGTGAAAATTATTTTTTTATAGTGTTTAATCATATAATATATGGAGTTAAAATTACCCAATGACTATCTTAATTATATTTTATGGCCATATTTCTGGCATTAATCATATAAGTGAAAGTTGTTGGAGTTTTGGGATCTTCTATATATGTAAAAAAGATGATTTCTTCAAAACTCTTTTCATAAACTAAAAATAGGTTATCCTCAAGAGTATTAGATTATCCAATCCCATAAAGTAACTCTCCATATCCTTCTTATACACAAACTAGAATAATTAAAATTTTCATTAATCTGAAATAGTGAGTCCATTGGTGAAAATAAGAATGAATCACCAAAAAATAAGTAATATTCATCAACAAGCAATTCGGTTTTATTTTTTTCTAAAACCCTTGAATTTTTTATATTAGGATTATATCATAAGGTCTATATATTTAGATTATTTTGTTTTTATTTTATGACAAAAAAAATCAATTACTTCCATCAAATAGGATACGCATTCACTGTTTTTGTATATGGTTGACTATCTCTACACTAACTGATGTCACCAATTCATTTATTACCAAGTATTGATGTTGGTAATAGTGATATAAATGTAATATTTTTATGATATGGATGATATCAATGTTTTAGTAATACTGATGTAATTATTATATAACACATAACTTCATGAATTTAGTTTTCTGAGGATATGATAACATCATTTTGGATGTGTGGACTACTGTCTTCTCAAAAGAGAAGTGATACGTTCATGCTTTACATAGAATTTATTAAGGATAGGTTTAATAAAAATATGTGAAATACATTATATATATTTGATATTACTAAAAATATTATATTTTTTGAAATAGAATATATCATTTTATTCAAAACCATTTTTCACACTCAAAACGTGAAAACAACATTTATTGATGGGTGGACTACCACCGCCATAACAAAATGTGATTCATATTTTTGTTCATCACCACATAAAAAAATTATATATAAAAATATAATTAAAAAATTATTATGATAATAATTTATTGATTATTATTCTTGATATTTTTTATTTATTACCTATTTGCCAATATTCAACAAACTGACCAAATTTGTGACCAAACCCGAATATGGTCAAAACATCAAAAATATTTTTAATTAATTACAAAATTTTATAATAAATTAAAATAATTGAAGTAAAATTAATAATAATGTTTAGAAATATCCTCATAAAGGATGATAATTAACATAATATTATTATTTAGTAAGATAAAGACACACATGATCAGTCAAACTCAAGTTAAGGGACATCATCTCAACCTCCATTTATTAAGGAATAACTTTATGATATGCACCTATATTATATTATAATTTGTTTATACAACCCATTTAACATGTTATATAATGAATTTATCTATTATAATGATATTTAATTTTATTATTTTTCTATTTTCAAATTAAATTTTTTATTCATGTTTTACTCATGTGACAATTGAATTTTCTACAAAAAAGATTCATATTTAAAAGTTTTCATTTCAAATGTTTCTCTTCCAATGTCTATGTTTTTAAAATTATATTATTAATGTTACTATATGTATATAAATATTCATAAATAAATTTGAAGGATATTTTTAATTTATTTTCAAATCCATTTAAGGGATTATTTTTTACATTTATATATGATTCATTTTTCTAAATTAATAAAGCAATGTTTTTTTCATTACAAACATGATGAAAATGAATTTTCACCATCATGAAAATTATTATATTTTAATATTACATTTTAATAATTCATATTTTAATAAAATAAATCTCATATATTTTTTGGTATTTTTATATTATAATTTTTTTTAATTAACATTGTGTTGTGGTATTGAAAATGGTTTCTGAAAAGAAATTTATATTTTTATATGAATGTGTTTTTCATATAGGGTTTAATTTAATTTTTAAAAAGGTTTTATGATAAAAAAAATTATTCATCATATGTTATATTAGAATTATATGATATGGGTGGGCCTAATAAAATGTAAACATACGAATTATCCCCATTATAGCTTATGGGTGAGCCTGATATAGCATATACAAATGGTTGATCCCCATTATTGCTTATGAGAAATATATGATCCCAATAAAGATTATATTAAGGGTTGACCCCATTATAGCTCAAGGGTGGGCCCAATATATGTTATATGAAGGTTTATCCCATTTATATATCTCTAATTCATTTTTAAATTATAATGATGGAATTTATCAACTTGGTTATTCAAATTAAAATTGTTTCTGAAGGGGTCTTATGAATATGGTGATATATTTCACCTAAAGGAGTTTTAATTTTTCTACATGTGTTATAAAGGAATTATTTTAAAAAATATTTGTATGTTATTTTTTTTAAAATTAAATAATTATTTTTTTCAAGGAAAATTCATTTAATGGTAAATATTTCATGGGTTTTCAAGTATCTACCAAAATAAAAGCTCCCTTTTTTATATTCATTACTATTATTTTTATTCATAACAAGTTTTTAAATGTTTTTTCACATGTTATAAATATTTATAAGGAAAATCAAGAAGTCATATTGAAATTAATAGATGTATTCCATTGAAATAAATCATCATTTATATTTAATGATTTATATTATTATAAATTTTTATATATATCGAAAGTGTATACTTTGTATTTTATGGTTTAGTTATTAATGAGTCATAAAATAATTCTCTATAACTCAAATTTTGGAAAGATCCTCAGTTTGAAATAATGGAAAATCCATCACATAAACTAAAAAATATATAATGATTGAGGTTGGGGCCTTATAATTTTTTCTAGGTTTTTTACTTGTTAACCTAGAATAAATGTAAAGGGTTTATATTTTTATAGATAATAGAATTTTATGAAGGTTTTTAGTAAAAAAATAAAAAAATGGACAATGATTTTTTTGTCTATACCACCATGAAATGATGAATTTATATTATATAGTGCTTTATAGAAGAAGGAAATCAATTTTTAATTTATGAATAATGATATTGTTATTTATTATTCATCAATTAGTTTAATGTATCATCAATAGAACTTTAGAACTCATGAAATTGAGTTGATTGTTATAGTCTTTTCATTCAACATATTGAAACATTATCAATATAGAGAAATATGTGTGATATAAATTAAACATAGAATTTTAAAATAAATATCATCATTGAAAAGTCTAAACAAAAGGCAATAACGATGGGTCAACCTAGTCAAGGATTATGAGTTCTCAATATACAATTACCCTGGTATTAAAAATAAGGTTGGATATGGATTGATCATGAAATATAATGGATTCTCAACTAAAACATTGTTTTAATGGGATTTGGTTCATAGATTTAGTTAATATATTTATGAGAATTTATAAGGACGTGGAAACAAAACATGATTTTAAAATGACTTTCAACCCCTATTTATTGGAAAATCTAAAAAGTTCTCAACCAGATGATGATAATTTTAAAAACATAACTAAAGATGGAAATGATGGAAAACAAATAATCTGTGTATATGAATATAGATTTTTGATATTTCTAAATATTATATGTGTTCAATCAATACATATTCAAAAAAAAATAATTATTGAATGATGCACATAGCTTGAATTTCAATATTTGAACACCTAACACCATGATATATTTGAATTTGAAGGAATATTTTTTGTTGCATAATATTAAGTGGGAAATTACATATTATATACCATGATGCTTGGTTATTCAAGAGATGATAGATGATAAAAAATATCCTACATGATTCATGAATCCTTAACATATTCCTATATGGGATTTAAGGTTAAATTATTGGGGGATTTTTCACTAAATTACCAAATACTTATAGAATGAATGATGATATATTTATTATTCTTGATCATCTTATAAATTATGAATATTTCCATGCCACAACAGAATCTTTAAATCTTTGGAGCCTTGAACTAATCTATATTAATTTTTTGGAAATGTTTTTAAGTAAACCACATTTAACAGGTTTTGATTAAGATGTACAATTTAAATTAAAATTATATCAATTTATTCCAATGGGTCATCATATCGATCTTAATTTGAAAATTTTTTATGTAAATAACTAGTTGAAATATATAGAATTTTAAGTGGGGGATCTTGTTTTATTGAATGTATCTCCACTCAATGGTGTTATAAGGATTGGTAGGAAAGATAAATTAATCCTCATGGATGTTAAGACTCTAGAAACTATGAAATGATTTAGAGTTTTGGATTTCCATTTTAAAATTTCTCTAATCATCCAGAAACTACATGGTGAGATCTATATCTTATTTCTATGGATGTATATTCCTGACACAATTCATGTTCTCATATATATGGTAATAAAATTATAATCTCATCATTAGAACTCTGAAAATCCAATAAATATTCATTTAAATATAGAACAGGTGTTGAGGAATTAGGAAAGGGTACGTTGAATAAATAACAAAAAGGAATAAAAAACATAGGAATGTGAGAATTTTATGATGAATGACTAGCATATTTAATTTGTTTATATGTAATATCTATTAGACTTATGAGAAAAATATTTAAAGGGAGGGAAGAATATAATGAACAATATCAAATTATATCAATTTATTATTATATTATAATAAAACTATAATAAAATGAAATTTTTAGTATTTCATTCTGAAAGAAAATTAATTTGATAGGATGGATATCAATTTTGAACTAACTTGGTCAAAATAATCCAAGAATGAGGTATTATAAATTTATATTAATAATAAGTTTTTATGAATAATTGAAAATTTATTATTTATTTATTACACTTATTATCTAAAATTAAATTATTTAATATTCCTTATTAACCATGTATTTAATAACAATTTTTTTAAAAATAATGATTAAATATTGTGGAGGAAAAAAGGATATTTTTCTAAAATCTAGTTTTTTAAAATCATAATATATTTCCATTTAAATTAATTAAAATAATAAATATTGATAAATGGTATATGTATAAATTATATATTATAAATAAAAATATATTAATTCCATTCCTTATAATTTTTCATACTACTAATATACATAATATTGTATCATCTTATGCATTAAAAATACATTTCTTGGAAAACGGTTGTTTGACAAATTTTGTGGGTTTATAATTAAATAAAAATTTTCTAATAGTGTGAATTTAATTTAATAAAATAGATTAAAAATTTGGAATATGAAAAATTAACATTAAGAAATAATTTAAAATATAGTTTTTTCATAGTAAAAATTATAAATAGAAAAAAATAATTACAAAGATTAATGTTAAAATAGCTTTACAAGGTGTTGACCTATGATTTTAAGATATGAAATATCTTAATATCCTTTTGAAGGCAATTTTTTTATTTTAGAAATATTATTATCACCATATAATATTAGTTTTTTAAATCCTATTTTCAGATAATTGACTTGATAGTATTATATAACAGACATAAATTATATATGTGCCACTCACATCAATTATAAAAGTACACTTCTTTCACTAAGATGGTCAAAACACATGAAAAAATTATATCTAGTTAAAACTATCAAAATATCTCTCAAGATCCTTTACCATGTCTTTGGGTTACTTGTATTATTGAAATACGATTCCCAGAGACCTTAAGAAGAAATCCAATTCAGTGTTTTTTACCAGAAGTTAATCATCTCCACCATGATCTTTCTTATTTACATGTTATTTAACAACCAACTATTTGGTACTTATAGTTAAAATATTATAACACAATTATCTTAAATATAATGATATGTTTTATCATTTAGGGAATAATATTTTTCCATATCCTTCTCCATTAAATATAAACCAAAACTATCCCCCATGTTATGGAGGACTACAACCTCTTAAAAATTAAGATTTGTTTTATGTCACAAAATAACATAGATAATTATATTGAAAGAAAAAATTAATATATATGATACTTATGAATTCATATTGATTATTTAAAAATATTATATCATCCACTATGACACTAATTTCCCCATTAATGAAATTATAACATCACACATCCATAAGTAAATATTTCTCTCTATACAAAGAGATATGATTCGTTTTCTATGTACTTATTTCATTAATGATAATAAAAATGCATCTTATGAATAAATATGATATTTATAAAATGTTTATGATTATAGGACTACATCATATTCAGAAAAAAATATATCTTTTTTCATGAAATATGAATTATAAAATAAAGAACCTATCAACGAAAACAAAGATAATAATAAAATAATTTTAACAAATTGGTGTTAAATGTTATCAGAGGATCATATATGATATTATGAAAATAAATATGTTTTTAGAAAAAAAAAATATTAACATTTTAAAAACCATTATTCACGATGTTAATTCATATTCATGTAATTGGAATCACGAGGTAATGGATTTTGACTCAATGTTCATAGCATTGAAATATATTTGATATTATGTTCGTGTTTACATTAATCTGGTTTATAAACGTAATATTTTATATATTTTCTATTAATACCTATTTATTAAAAAAACTAACACATAAATTAATGTGAATTATTTTAATATATTGTCATTTAATATTTACCAATTAGGTAATGATATACAAGATCTTTTATTTTTAGATATAATTAACATTAAATAAATAATATTATAATAAATCCTTCATAAAACCCATCATAATTCTTATCCTTGGTGAATTTAAGAAGTTTATATATTTTTTTTTAATTTAAAACACTTTTTAACATTGATAAATAAAATAATTTTTTATATTAGTAACCAAGTTTAATTATTTTTTAATCAAATATTTTTTTTCAAGTCTATATTTTTAAATTTATTTTCATAAAATACCATTTTATAATTCAAATTAATTTAAAGAAAATTTATGATTTATGTTATTTGATAATTTTTTAATGGATTCCTTATAAATTTTTACAAAAGGGTAAATTTAGGTATTATTTACTGGAATGTAGAAATGTATAGTTTTATTATATATGGTGTTATTTTCCTTTTTCCTCACTATAACTGTTTTGGTATATTTTAAATATTTTAAATGGATTCAATTGTTTTATAATGAAATAATTTTAATGAATAATTTTTTAAAATCTCACCTCAAATTTATTTAATTTTCCAAATAACATGATTTTATTGAATAGTCCATCCTTATTATAAACACATATTAATCTATTATTACTTATTAATTGTGTGTTATTAAAATTTCTCTTCAACCAAACACTTTCTTGTGACTGTTGGAAACTAAATTTCTATTAAATTTCAAAATTAATTATATTGGGGATATTATTTTCTCTTAAAAATTACCATTATTATATATTACGTTATATAATGACTATTTTTCATTGACTGGGTATAATAATGGAAAATATATATTCATTAAAAAATACTGATATTTATTAACAAGGGACGAGATCCCTAATATTCACATTGTATGTTCGTTTAAAAATTTTAGTTAATTAATATAATTTTTTTAATGAAATTATTACAAATAATATCAGTGGATTGAAGGATTTTTTTGAGGGAATTTTCGACAAAACAATGGTATAATTTTACCATACGATGCACGGTGAATAGTTGAAATCTAGTTTGTGCTAACCATTATAAAAAAATTTAAATCATGTAGGGTGATGGTACATTCTTGAAAAAAATAAAATAGGGTCCTAAAAACCATGGGGTCTTGGATAGAGATGAATAACTTGCCTCCATGTGCTTTGGATGATCATGTAATCTCCGTAAAAACAAATGATACTCATTTTTTATTTTAGCAATGGAGGACTAACATTTGGAGCTTTATTTGGATAACTATGATGGAAAAACATTATCCCCATTAAAATTTTTGTATTTTATTATTTTACCCCTCATAATTTATGTATCCAAACCAAATTTTCCCCAAATTTCCATGCTTAAAATAATGGTTTAAGAACCATGTTCTCCCAAGATTCTCAAAATAAATTCTTAATAAATAATTGTATGTTTTGTGCATTTTAGTCTCAAGTAAAATTTATAGACGATTCTAACACTCAATAAAATTATATTTTATAGAACTACCATTGTCGGATTATATATCTTCTTCTGAATCCCAATTTCCCTATTTTTGAAATGATTCTTGGTTTGGGAATTGGTAATTTTTTTAGAATGAATGAAGGTCCATGTTTAAGTGTGAAGTTTGAAATTAACATTATATATGTGATATACCAATTATAACCCATAGTCGTGATATTTTATTCATGATTTTTTTTTTATTTTTTCCATTTTGATTGAAATTTAATTTTTATTTAGAGAAAGAAAAATATCATGTCTAAATGATAAGTAAAACCTTTAACAAACATCATTTGATCCATTGATGAATTTTAGACTAGCCATATGGTAACCATTGGTAGGTTTACTCCACTAGACATGGTAATTAATTTGAAAAATGTATAATTTATGGTTTTAAGATAATAAACCAATTGTATATTTCATTATTATTTTAACAAGAAATAAAGTGTTTTTTTGATTAATTTTTTATGTTAATGGATTTTAAAAAAAATTCAAACTGAAAAATGGGAAAAGCATGCGTGAACATGATAAAAAATGAATAAAATATTTGATCAATGGTTGTTTTTATGTAAAAAATGTGAAATTATAGAGTTATATAATTGGTTTTAATGTTATTAAATTGATAAACAATGGGAATAATGATGAAATTAATGAGGTGTACTTCTAATATTATAATATTTTGAAGGGTCCATATGTGTTAAACCTTGTAGATTGCTTAGAGATTGAATAATTAGTAATTAGGGACACAATTTCTCCCTCCCATAGTTAATTACTGAAAGATAATAAATTTCTTATATATGATATATAATGTCTAGACATGAATTTTTTTCTTCCTTGTTTTTTTATAATTGATATTGATTACTTTAATATAATCTTTGGAGCCAGCTTGAGGATCTAGGCACTAAATTTCATATATTTATAATGAGTAAATTCATTGGTATACATAAATTTCTGAATTTCATTTTATTAATATATAATCTTATTTTTTATATTGAATATAAAACCCTTTATATTATTGTCATAGGAATTTACCATGTTTGAGGTAGGATTAGTGGGTTTAGATGGTTTAATAGGATCAAATAAGACATTTAGATGATTTTTAAATGTTTAATTATAGATCATGATTAAATAGGGTTTTTTATTAATTATTTAATTATTTTTATTCATACTAATTTGTTGTTATTAGACTAAATTTCACAATAAAAACCACTTGTGGGGTCCTACTGAGTTGTAATCACACCCTACTTATGATGCCCTTGGGTACCCGAAAAGACACCATATTTACAGTTCATGATAATGTCATGGGGTCTATGATGGATGAAGGATATGAGTTTTTGACAGATCATCATTGAGGAATCCAAACATATTTTCTTGACCCATTTTGGGAATTATCTTGCATCTTTATCATGGGTTTCTCAAGACACATTACACTACACTGACATGACAAGTTTATTTATATGGTTGTTCTCATTTACATATTTTGGGGAATTGATAATATGGTTTATGGTTTGGTTATTATTATTTTATTATTTTTTTAATTGTTTTCTTATACTATCATACTTTGTTAATGAGGGTATAGTCTCCCCTACATACTTCGTTAGACCCCTGTTGTTGGTAGGAAGCATCTAGCATAAGGGGAGTTGTGCATGAGTTTATATGGTTCACCAGTTGAGGGAACATGTTTAGTGGATCTTGAGATGATACATAACATAAGGAATATTATTTACTAATATCAATGATCACTAAATATATAATTAATGATTTGAACATGATATGATTTGTGGGGCCTGGTTATAGATAATCCCTTGATCCATCGACATGTCTCACAAAGGAAATCATCTGTCCAATTATGTGGGTCTTGTGTGTACACCAACCCATCAATTAAACAACCATGTCATAAGGCATTGATGGTATATTTATCAAGATGTGTGAATTCATTACATTTGATATGATGAATTTTCTTTATTGTGAATTTATTTAATATTATCCATGACATTATTACAATTATATTGTCCATGGATGCTTTTTTTACTCTTGTTACTAATTAAAGACCAATTGTAATCTAATATCCAACATCAAATATTAATTATTTGTTATTTAATCAAAATAGATTTTTTTATATGTTATCCTTATTGATAATGTTAGATAAACGTATTTTTTATCATCTATATAAAGAAGAATTATATGAATGTGTTCGAGGAAGAAAAATGTATTCTATTAAAATGTATTATATATTTTACCTAATGCAAAATGATTACCATATATGTATAATGTTATTTAATATTACTAAAATGATTGGTACATTAGGATTAGATACCTTGTATATATTCCATTTTAATAATATAGACACCGATTCTAGGATACTGGTGTTATGGATGTTATACTTGGTATCATATGAATTATTGTAGAAACCATGGGAACTAGAATTTGGAAAATTAATAATTGAAAAAAATATCTATTATATACATTGATGATAGATATATATATCATAAATATATTTTAGAATGTAGATATGATGTGGTTCTCTATGAAATAAATCCCTATATTGAGACAACAAGTAAATGTGGTTTTGGAACAAATGCATCTAGATGTAATAACCCTAAAATGAGTGAGATGATTATATCTCAACCATCATTATGATGCATAATGAATGTGACCTTATTGTGTAATTGGTTTTCCAAGATTGGGGATATACATTGGTTATTTAGTTATTTTTACAATCCTTTATTAACGCTTTGATTTTTAAAAAATATTGATATTCACAAAGAACCATTTTTATGATTACAAGATAAAAATTGCATAAATGTTCAATTTTTTAAGTGTTCCACAAGATTTATATTTATATATAATAATATAAACCTAATTTTTGTTATTTTATTTTTCTAGAATAAATTTTTTAAAAGTATTGTCATGTTTAATGGATTATATCAATACCTGTGGACAATGTAGAAATTTACATGTTGTGAAAGCCGACAGAATTAGTATTGGAGCTAATCATATTAGGGATATATTAGGTAAAATGACCAAGTTTATGAAAAATATATTTTCACAAAAAGAGAAACATGATGTTCCATGGCCCGATAAAACTATATTCATTTTTTACATGTCTCATAATCCTCTATATGTCATAAGAAGTAATAATAGTGTAGTTTTTCATAAACTAATTAAATCACCTAGATTGATATTTGTTGAAATGAGATGCAATGATAGGGAAAGGGTTGTACTGGTAGTATACAATGTCAAATTCAATGCTGATTAATAGGAGTCCTTAGTTCAGAATAATTGGGAGAATATTGAGAATAACACATTGAGTGGTGATATTTAAGGAATTATTCTTTGATAAATATTTTTCTCATGAAAGATGAACTAAAATGAATAAAAAGTACCTCAACTTAAAATAAAATGGGAATAAATTGTTTTATATTACGAGGGTACCATTACAATACTATTAAGGTATTATATAGATTATAGATGTATTTTAAACAACAAATTTGATGGTTTATTTTATGGCCTTAGTCGAAGTATCCCAAGGGATATAATTTCTGAAATATTTATATCAAAAAGAAAAATAGTTTTATGTTCCACAAAAATAGAGATAGTGTATTATAGAACCCATATATTCAACAAAAACCAAGATAATAATAATTCATTTGAACACGAATTGAAATTGAAATTAATAAAAATAAGAGGAAAACAAATAGTATTTTCTCATGTTAAATTTTTTGAATGAAACCTCATGTAAAATTCTTGTAAGTCATAGGAATTATCTTCATATATAGAGATAATTTTCATTATTTAATGAATTTAAGGTAAAGAAGTAGAAACCTATTATCTAGTACATAAATAGTAATGAAATGGAGCATTTTTCAACCTCATGTTCTATGTATCTAAGTAGAGTTCCACACAAGAGGGAATGGGGAGAAGGATAAGCTTATACAGTAACTATATTAGATGTTGGTATTCCTAAACTTCTGTAGGAATGTATATTAATTATATAATAAAATTTTTATAGATATTTATATTATTCCAGATACATGCATTATTTTGTATATTCTATGATTCTAAATTAAATTAAATATTTCCTTACCATCATATGAATAGACTTTCCAGAAAAATTTTATGTTATAAATGTCATAAAACGGTGCAGTAGTTCCCATTAATACACAAAAATATACTTTGTTTATTGAATTAATTATTATTCTAATGTTTTATTTTTTATAAAACATGTTATTTATTTGATTTCAAAATGTGATGATACAATTTATTTAAAAGGGATGAAAATTATGATTCACGCTAAGTATTTTAAATTCTTTTACATTAGAGAATAGGAATCATTATCTAGTTCATGTGTAGATCTAGAGTTAATAACTCTTCAAAATGAGATTTTTGGGGAGGAAGAGAAGGAACACTCTATGGATGGACTTTTTTATATTAACCTTTTGGGTCTACCCAATGTACTATAATACCATTATGTATTTCATACGGAATTACCCTTGAGTCCTCCAAAACATGATGTTTATTTTTTATTAATTCAATCCTTGATTCACGAACTATATCAAATGCAACCTATACAATATCCACTATGTAATTAGTGGAATTAATGAAATGGATAGATTATTTGTACAATAAAGGATTTAAATATCCTAGTGTTTTATATTTAGGAGACCTAAAATTTTCCTTAAAAATAAATATGGATAATTGAGGATATTAATTATTTATTTTTAAATGAATACCCTTATCATAAAGAACAAGTACCGTCTTCCTTGAAATGATGACTTATTTTACCAAATTCAAATAACTCAATATTTTTCAATGATTTACCTACATTTTGTTTTACATAAATTATAATTATTTAAGAAATATAACAATAAGAAAACATTTTGAACAACATATTGACATTATGAGTTAAGTGTAATTTTATTTATTTTGACCAATGAACCACCTTATTTATAAATCTAATCGACAAATTATTTAATGAATATTTTGATGATTTCTTTATATTATATGATGATATCTTGGTAAATTTTGATATATATGAAGAAAATTATAGTCACATTTTTTTTCATTATTGAGACACATAGAATAAATGAGTTATATAGAAACCTTAGCAATTGAGAATTAAAGATTATGAATATTCATTTTTTAATTTATATTATATCTCCATTGATGAAATATCAATTGATACCCCAATGAAAAATTAATTCAAATAATGGTCAAATCTGACAAACATAATATAGGTTCACAGAATCATTGATTTAGTATGATACCATCATTTTTTTGATAAAAAAATTCTTAATTGGATAACTTATTATGAAATATTACACATAAAGGGGTCAAGTTTTATTGGAAGAAAATTGAACAATATTTTGAATAATTTATGGGGGTATTAGTCCATCCACTAATTTTATCTCTACCTTAATGAATTGGTAGATTTATGATATATTTTGATTAATTGATGAAGGTATATGGTTTTACTTTAGAAAATTCCTAATTTTATTTCCTATGAATCTTGGGGTTTAATGACTCATGAACATAACTATCCAACTCATGATCTAGATTTGGAATAAATTTTCTTTTAATTGATAATATGAAGACATTAAATTATTGGAAAATGATCTCATATATACAGAAATTATAAGAGTTTAAAATTTAATTTCTACATAATGAGCTAAACATGAATAAAAAAGGTGTATGATGATAATAAAGGATTCTGATTTCTCAATATAGTATCTCCCATGGAAGGAAAAATTGTTAACATATTCATTGACATTTAATGATAATGATTTCCATAATTAAATAAATATTCAAATAGATTATGTTTTCAAATTTTATAGAAAAACGCATATGGTAATTATTTTGGAATTTGGAAGGACAACATTTTAAAATTATTTTCCAAAAATTATTATTGGAAAATAGAAAAATTTAAGTACGATTATGATTATTTACAAAAGAAACATAAAGAAATCAATGATGAATAAAATTTATACATCGTACGTGAAGTTGGAAATTAGAAATTTGGAATGGGGCTATGAGTTTCATATATAACCGAGGTAAAATATCACAATTTTATAATTCTCGTAATATGAATTTATCTATACACCATGGTAGTACAAATATGTATATGGATTTGAATGGAATTTTTGAAAATGTGATTTGATGAGATAAATTATTGTTTATCTATCAACATGATAATATTATGAATATTTGACAGAGGTGGGAGATCACAATTGAGGATTCATGGATCCTTTACCAAATAATATGTGGTAATGAGATGAGATTACTAGGTAGTTTTTCACCAGATTAATAAAAGATCATATAAATAATGAACTAATATTTTTCATTGTTGATCACTTTAACAAATATACACATTTACATGGTATAAGAGAATATTTTCTTCTTTATAACATTACAAAACACAATTTCATGGATTTTAAAATACTTAAGGGATGAATATTTTGTCATTGATTGATTATGGTCCAGGATTTACATTGAAATTTTTTAATATTTGTCAAACATATAATTATACCAAGAATTATATGTGAACTTAATATAATTATCAAAATAGTGCAATGTCTAGATGTTCAATGAAAATAGTAGATTTCTTTTGAGGTCATTATCAGTTGAAATTCATGATATGTGGGATATATTTTTACCTTGTTATATTTTTCCTATAATAATACCATCTATTCAAGTATTTAAATGGATTATTATAATGTGTTATATGGAATGATATGTCATACTCCAACATGAAGGGATAAATTTCATGAAAGGAATCATGTATTCCAAAAACATATTACACGAGGAATGAAAATTCTCAATAAATGATTGAATCATATTAATGTACGTCATAGTAGAAAATTTATTTATTCTAATAACTAGTGGTAGGATATTGAATTTCAAGTGGGATAACATGTTTTCTTGAGATTATATCCATGGAAGTCTATTATAGGTGTTTTTAATATATTGAAATTGAGACACAGTTACATCAATAATTTGAAAAATCTATAAAGAATTGTAGTTATTTATTTCCTTATATTAATTACATCATGAATATTTTTTAATACACAATAAAATTCCATGTTAATTTTTTGCGTTTGAATGGAATTTTTTCGAGACCAGGCTTTGAGAAGACACATGATTCTAAGGCCCGGAAAGGATGGAATGTATTCTAGAACTTTTCTATAGTATATCAATTAATAGTGCGATCATATTTTTCTAAATTTTGATCAGGTGCTCGGATCGAATATCGGAGGGAACCATTGAATTCTTAATGTTGGGATTCACCTAAAAAGCATGTAAAATCAACTACCGGGGGTCGATCGAAAAATATAAATTTCATACTTTTAGTAAAAAATAAAATAAAAATAAATAAATTCAAATATTATTCTATTCAAATTGTTTCTGTTGCAACGCAGTGACTAGTCCGTGATATTGTGAAGCGATAAGGTGAAATATAATCATTAATAAACCTCATTAATGAAATCGCATAGAGATGCACAATGTGTACCCTAATTTAATTAAACATGGATACAGATTTTAAAATCAATGCTAGGAAATCCTATGATGAATGATGAAGCTCTCTCTCTCTATCTCTTTATATATATATATATATATATATGATGATGAAGAACTCCATCGAATCAAGAATCAATGAATGTTATTGGGAAATATTAAAGAGACAATTAATAGGGATGAATACTGACATATTGTGTATCAATGATGCCTTGGATATTCATCCCTTGTCAGGGACAGATCCTCAATCCACATAGGGTTTATGTGTGTTCTCTATGATTTCTTATTCCCATTTTTCATTTCAAATGACGAACATGGATCAACCCATGAACAGGTTGACCTGGGAATCAGTTGTTCTTGCAAGATGGGAAATGATATTATGGGGAGTTACAGGATATGAAATCCATGTTAGAATTCTGAAATCCCATTGATATATGTTTCTAAATTCTAACATGGAGGGATCATGCCGACAAGAACAAGGCCTAAATCCCTCTATAGTGGGCATTTTTTTCTTCGTGAACAAATGGATGAATCTAAAAAACAGTGGCCCTGAGTTCTTATATGTGATGGCTGAAACTCGAGAGGCCTGACGGTGTAGAAAGATCTGAGATCAAACTATTAGAGTTGACATGGTGGACCACCGATGGTATCAATGGCTCAGTATAACCTGTGTGACACCACCAGTGCAGCGGCGAATGTGGGTTGGAGGCAGTGCCTCCTGGTGCCGCGTGTGGGACGTATCAATGGACTAGCTCTAGCCATACTAGTGGTGGTAGCATGCTCAGCACACACAATGGTGGAGGAGGGCCATAGTGACTTTCTAGATGTGTCTTTAGTGGGGTACTGTGTATGAGGAGCAGCCTGATCCACGCGAGATTCGTGTTGACCAAAGGGGGGTGGCCGACTGACCATGTGTGCACACACCAACACGACAGGGCCGACATATCAGCCTAGATAATTTCTCAAGGTTTCCCACTCTATAAGACTGTGATAATGATATAATGCTATATTATAGGGTGTCCGGGGATGGGAAAAGAAACCAACCCTCTAGTGACTATCGGGCTGGATAAAATCGGGTCATTGGGTTTCCGGGCGGACTGCATCCACATCCATCCTCGACCGAGTCTAGTGAGGCCCAATTGGAAAATCCAATGGTCCATAAGGTCATGATGAGTTCATGTGGGACACCAAGAAGGGTTGGTTGTGTTGGTCTGAAAAAGTTGGATCGGGACCGGAAAAAATCAGCTGATGTTTACAAAAAGAGGCGTATCTCCAAGACTGTGTGTCTTATTGATGCACTGTCTACAACATTGGGTCCCACATGATGGGGTGATACTTATGAAATCATCTAATTAATATTTGATTGGAGTTTACTAAGGGAAAATTTGTAACTCAGTTTCCCAGCGAGATATCATGGCTCAGCTATCTGTGAGACATCGTGACTCAGTTACCTTGTGAGGCTTCGTGACATAGCTATCAATGAGGCTATGTGACTCAACTACCGAGAGATTATACAAGATTCATCTATCAGTGAGGATCTGTGATGATGCTTCCGATATAGGATCTGTGACTCAGATATCTATGAGGCTCCATGTCTCAGGTACCCAGTGAAGCTTCGTGACTTAGCTAGCCAGCTAGGATTCGTGACTCAGCTACCGAGCAAGGATTCATTACTCAAAACTAAGTGAGGCTTTTGGTATCAGCTAAACAAATTTCTACATGGATCAGCTATTGAATATGTTTGGAGACCTGGCAATCCTAACAGACTCACCAGGTATGAGTTCCATTGCATTGATTGAAGTTCAGTGTTTTCATGTATTGGTTTTTCAATAAACAAATTGAGTTATACCTATCTCAAGCGCACTCTAGAGAAGCTTATAATGATTAATTATTTTGTGGTTTACATTATGAATTTCTATGAGATGATAGTTGGTTTCGTGGTACCTACTAGGTATTGTTATGTTCAACACCTCACATGCTTCTCCAATGACTTTTATTTTCTTGTGGAGATAATGGACAGCTTTGACTGGGATCATTGAGAGCCATGTCCAGGTTGTTCTTAGAGATGTATATAAAAAATCCATATGGTTTAGCGACATTCAACAGTGAGCTACTCTTAACCATCAAGTAGGATCCTTGGTGGACATCCTCTAGAGATTGTATATAATTTTACTACACTTTATTTTTCTGATGGGTTTGTATTATGGCCCCGTTTTCCTTCTAGTTTCATCTCTACATATGTAGTTTCTTCCTTGTGTGGCAAACTTGTTGTTGGTATTCCGGTTTTTTCTTTACATTTCGTAGTATGGGTTGTGTGTGTGTACATTTTTAAAGTCAATGCCTTTATTTTTTGGGATATTCCTTTTTGGTGCTAGTATCCATCTTCTGGCCTATGGAAAGTAGGCTTGGGGTAGTCAAAGAGTGGGCCACAGGGGACGAGTTGAGACAGAGTGGTATAAAAGGTGTGGTTTTATTCTACCAGAGGAAATAAGATTCTGTAAACTATTTGATGGGGTAATCAAGTCATGTGTTTTGAATGTGGATTTCCAAAGAGGTAGTCAAATGTTGGTATAGTCACAAACGTATCCATACACCAGGACCCTGAATTCTAATTTCCGACTCGGTTCATGAAAACACCAGTTTCTTGCACCTCTAAAATATTTTTGAGGTCTATTTGAGTCAGATTCATCTAACCAGGTATAATTAATTAACCATGGTTCAACATGATTTCTCTTTGGATGCCTCTATGTAGAAACCTACCAGGATCCCGTTACAGGATCATGATGAGGGTCCACCGACCAATGTGGCTTCACTTGAAGGACTAGTTCTAAACAAAGCACCTCTGGGTCATGTACCAGAGGCACCGCAACCCGTCAAGTATCAATTTCTACCAGCCTTACCCAATGAGGATTCATGCTGCCTGGGTGTGGTTCATGACTTCCAAAGACAGAGTCTTTTTAGGTTTAGAGGCGAGATAGATCCTTGGGAAGTTGAGGATTTGATGGAGGTGGTGACATGTGTTTTCTTCCTAGTGAGGACACCTTCAAACCAGATGGAAGTTGATCAATTAGCCTTCTATAGGGAGTGATAGGGAGATTGAGGAGCATGAAACTACATATGTATATGGATGTGACCATCCCCTAAGCAGAATTTGAGTGAATTTTGACATATGGTTTCTTCCTCTTGACATTATCCTCATTTCACATACAAGAGCTACTCCACTTACTCTAGGGTATCCTGATCATGGATGAGTAATCTACGAGGTTCACATAACTCTCTTGATACTCATCTGATATGGTTAAGAGACTTTTATTTATTTCCCAAACTATTGAGAGGGGACTCATATGGGATATTAAAGCATCAATGATCCCTCTTAGGATCCCTACAGTTGTAAGGGTGATGGAGAGATCTCTTCTACTAGATATCTCTTTAGCATAACCGACAATGATTGTGAGATCTACAACCAGGAGATAAGTAGAGGAGTCTTCGATAATGGGTATCTGAAATATAACACAGGGGTCCAAGAGGAATATAAACTTAGGGGATAATCCCTTGACACTTGATCTATAGTCTGAGGCCCCATGAGCAGTGGATGCCAGTAGAGGGGTAGGTTGTGCTACACATGTTGTGGGAATGGGCACATAGCTTAAGACTACAAAAACTACCATATAGATGACCAACATACAATTGATGGGCCACTAAATTAGAGATAAGAGTCAAACATGGTCACTACTGGAAAATGGACCTATCCCCACGGTTTTCCTCAAAACCGTGGGGATAGGTACCCCCTATACCCACGGTTTTGGAAAACCGTGGGTATAGGTCAATGTTCATGACCTGTACCCACGGTTTTCAAAAACCGTGGGAATATGGGGGGTCTATCCCCACCGTTTTCCAAAACCGTGGGGATAAGTCTTGAAAATTGACCTATACCTACGGTTCTTCCCTCTATACCGACGGTTTATATAACTATATTTAACTAAATATATATATATATACACATAATTGATAGTAGGGTAGTGGTAGTCGTGGTACTTTGCAGCAAAGAGGTCGTGGGATCGAAACCCGCCTGCAGCTTTATTTTAGGATCTATACCCACGGTTTTGAAACCGTGGGTAAAATCCATTGACACCGTGGCAGTTGGGAATGTTTTGTTGACACGGTGGCAGAACACCTATACCCACGGTTTTGGAAAACCGTGGGTATAGGCTGGGGACCTATACCGACGGCGTTCCAGCCCACGGTTCCCAAAACCGTGGGTATAGCCTATACCCACGGTTTTGGGGGCTATACCCACGGTTTTGAACCGTGGGTATAGGCCTTTTTTCCAGTAGTGGGTGGTCCATTAAGAGGAACACGTGGTAGGTGACTAGTTAGAGTGGAAAATGGTGGGAGGACATACAAGGTGGTACCATCACCTTCCCTGGTGGTCCAACACGGTCTCTAAGAGCCTTCAGACTAGGGTGAGGAAACATTCTAGTGATATAGGTCTACAACCAGGGTGGTCCAACTATGATTATAGGTATGATGAATGTCTTATCCACCTTTTCTGAAGTTGTTGTAGACATAGGTTCTAATCACCCTTTCCTTTCCATGGGCCTCATTTGAGTCTCATATATTTCGGTGGAGCTATTGACTCGAACCGTACAACTGGAGACTCCAACAGGATGGGGTTTGATGATAACACCTAGGTTCTGACAGTATGAGTGTACTCTAGGAAGCGAAATATTTGGATGAGATCACATAGTAGTGGATTTGAGGACTAAAGATGTCATCTAGGGTTTTGTTTGGTTATTTAGAGTCTATTTTTAGTTCAACTATATTAGCTGAAATGTGTGGTGTTTCCTCTAGGATGGGACTGGGGTTCTCTTCACTGGTGAGAAGTGAAATGTTGTAGGACATGTAATAATTTCATGAAAGAGGTTGTACCCTATCACTCACCAATTATATTACCTCACCCACAGTGTGGAAGAAAATAGGATTTTAAGAATTTTTTAGTGGTGTAAAAGTATGAAAAATTATTCCCAGATGATGTTCTAGGACCACCGACTCACAGAGAGGTAGTCATCCATATGGATCTGTACCCCGGATCATATCAGATGGATCCCATAGAGCTCTAAGTGTAGAGGATACAATATCTACTCTATCATATTAGGTGGATCCCACAGAGATCCGAGATTTGAGGATAAAATTAGAGGACATTCGGAGGAAGGGTTTCATGGGGCCTGGTGTTTCACATTGGGAAAACCCAGTGTTATTTTCCATGAAAGCATATCGAATCTTGAGTTTATGATTAGACCTCTGAAACCAAATCCGGGTGACCATGAAAAACATGTATCCTATATTTAGGATTGAAGACCAATTTTATTAGAATAATGGAGGGAAGTGGTTCTCAATGATAGATCTCAGATCAACCTATCACCATATTCGCATATGAGATGAGGACATCTCGAAGTAAGATTTTAGATTCTATTACAGCCACTGTGAGTAAATAGTGATGTCATTTGGTGTTAAGAACACTCTATTAGTACTCATGGATCTCATGAACAAGATCTTCAAGCCATATCTATACTAGTTTTTAGTGGACTTCATTGATGAAATCATGGTGTATTCAACATCTAAGGAGGAGCACATGATACACTTGATGATGGTTCTGGACACACTCTGAGAGCACCAACATTACATAGATATTTTGATGTGAGTGTTCTTGATACAAAAGGTCCATTACCATAGACATGTCATCTCAGATACTAGATATGTAGTAGATCCAATGAAGATCTGGGTAGTTCTTGCTTGGGAGCCACACAAGAGAGTTACCGAGTTGCAGAGTTTTTTTGGGATGGTTAGGTTCTACTAGATAATTGCACCCAACATCTCTTAAGAAATATGACTCACGATAGAATTTAAATAAAGCAAAACCCTTTTTTAGAATGAATGATGGCAGTAGATTTTTCAGTAGCTAAGACAGATTTTAAAAACTGCTCCTATCTTGACATTCACAGAGGAGGGAATCAGTTATTTATATACTATGATGCATCAAAAACTAGACTATGGTGTGTCCTAATATAGGTACATGTAGTTATTTCTTATGGATCATAATTTTTGAGACCACATTAATGGAACTATATGACTCATGACCTTCTGTTGGTAGTGGTAGTCTTTTTACATAAGATGTGGCGACACTACCATATAACGAGTGTTCTATCATATGCTAAGAGAAAAAAAGGATTATGTATATCATTTCTCATAAGGAATTGAATTTGAGATAGCAGCATTGGATGGAGTTCATCTAAGATAATGAATTCAATATAGATTATAAACTTGGGAAGGAGAATGTGGTGTATGATTCTCTTAGTAGAAGATCGAGGTCATTGTTACTAAATATGGCCTCAAAATAGTTGGCCTCACTTCAGATATACTTTTCGGATAGGGAGGAGGAACCATTTCATCGGTTGATGGTAGTACCCCCTCAAATATTAAAGGGTGTTTGGGAGGTGAAACTAAGAGATACCAACTGTGAGATTACACATTCCCAGATATCCCCAAGGGATGCTACTAATGGATATTCTACAGTTTGGGAAAACGTCATCCATTTTAGTGATATAATAGTATTACCTATTATGTTCTATGTGGTGGTGTTGAAAAATATCCATAAATCCCATTTAGTGGTTCTTCTATGTGTGGAAAATATGTACTTGGACCTCCAACGTCAGTACTGGTTGCCCTGAATAAAGAAGGATGTGGCCAAGTTTTTCTTGAGATGCCTCACATGTTAGCAAGTGAAGGTTGGGCACCAGGTTCTAGCCGGTTGGGAATATCCCCTCAGGTTACCAGGGTGGATGTGGGATATAATATCTATGTACTTAGTAATTTTCATACCATGTATGTCCATGAGGCATGATATCATCAAGGTGATTGTCAACCAACTCATTTTTTCGTCCCACTATCTACCCATTCGATATTAGGGTGCAGTAGGGAACTTGGTACACCTCTACATGAAGAATATAGTTCTAATCCATGTAGTACCATCTATGATATTCTCTAATCGTGATGTATGATTTATATCCTGGTTGTGGAAAGGATTGTATGAGGATTTTGGGACTCCACAACACCTGAGCATAGCCTTTCACCCCCAGATGAATGGTCAGACAGAGTGAACAATTCAGGCCCTTGAAGAAATTTTTCATGCTAGTGTCCCAGATTTTGGTCATAGTTGGGAGGACCTCCTACCAATTGTGGAGTTTACGTAGAACTACAACAATGACTCCAACATCGGTATGTCATAGTTCGATGCACTGTATGGATGACCATGTTGATCACCATTATGCTGGACAGACCCAGGGGAGTCAATAATTACTGGACCAGACATGGTATATATTACCAATGATAAGATGTAGGTCATTCGAGAATAGATGAAGACTGCACATAACTGATATAAGACTTATGCTGAAAGGAAATGGGGATATATATAGTTTGATGAGGGATATCATGTCTTCTTAAGGGTCTCCCCTTGATGAGGGATATAGAGATTTGGGACAGGTGGAAAGTATTCCATGAGATTTAACAGATATTTCTTGATTTTTTATAGAGTAGGTGAGGTGTTTTACCGTTTAGATCTATAGGTGTATTTAGAGAAGGTGCACGACATCTTCCATGTATCATAGCTGTGGAGATATGTGCAGAACCTTTCCCACGACATCAACTGTAGAGAGATGGATATTGATGATAGGGAGACATTCGTGAAATACTCAATTGAGATAGAGGATCGACATGAGAGGATCTTTTATGGACGATTGATTTCTCTAGTGTGAGTTCATTAGAAGAACATGAATCCCAAAGAGAGCACATGGGATCCAGAGAATATGATTCGTTATTAGTATCCATTTCCTTTTTTTTAGACCTTATTTAAATTTCGAGATGAAATAAACTAAGGTGTAGAGAATTTAATAACTCGAAACATTCCATGTAAAAGATTCATATTTGAAGGAATGTTTTCGAGACCAAGCACTAAGACAGAAAATGAATCTGATGCCCAGAGAGGTCGAAATGTATTTTAAAACATTTTTTAATATATTATAAGTAATATTGTAAGTGGGATTTTCTTCCTTTTCAACCGGTGCCTAGATCAAAAATCCAAGGGCACTGTTGAATTCAGAATGTAGGGATTCACCTAGGAAGGGCCCAACCACAACCAGCGCGGGTTTATCAAAAAACATAAATTTCATCATTTTAGTGACAAAAAAAATAAAGGTAAAATAAATTCAATGTGTATTTTATTCATAAAAATTCTAGAATGATTCAGTGAGAAGTCAGAACTACGGTGCTATAACGGGGAAACACTAAATCATTAACGAACATCATTAAGAAAACAGTGGGGAAACACACAACGTGTATCCCACCTTTAATTAAACAGTGATAAAGAGTTGAAAAACATTGTTATGTAATCCTCTGAAGAATGAAGAATCTATCTTTCTTTCTCTTTTTCTCTAATGATGAACCCCATCAATGAACCCCGCTGAATCAAGGATTGACAAATACCAGTGGGATGGATTTGAGAGATGACGAATGATGATGAATGTTGTCAAATGCTTACAGATCAAGGTTTGACAATGGATCAGAGATTCATCCCTCGTCTATGATAGATACTCAATCTAGGTAGGGGTTAGTTTATTCCACAATGATTGATTCTTCCAATTTTTCTTTTCAAACTATGAATGTGGATTAATGCATGAATAGATTGACACATAGTTCAGTCATTCATGTGGGTTGGGAAATGATATTTTAGGGAGTTACCGGATCTAAAATCCCTGTTGGAATTCAGAAACGACATTGATATATTTTTCAACTTCTAATGCATATGGATCGGGCTGACATTAAATAGGATCAGATCCCTCCATAGTGGGCCTTGTGTTTTTTTTGTGATCGAATGGTGGAATCGAAGAACCAGTGGCCCTTAGGCCATGGAAGTGATAGTAGTGACCTGAGAGGCCTGAGGGCATAAATGGATCTGAGATCAGACGACCAGATTAGACTTGGTGGCTCATGGAAGGTGCCTCCAGTGCGTAACCACATACACGGAGGCCTGCGGTGGTGGTGCCACCCTGGTCCACATGCTGTACGTAGTAGTCGACCCTCTCCGGTTGCAGACCGTCAACCACGACGCCCGCATAGCACTATGTAGGGGGAGAGACCTGCTCCACATGGGGTGAATTTTCATTAATGGGGGTGCCTGGATTACTAGTCCTGTATTCTCCAACCGAATGAGGCTACAAGAGTGGGATGATATGGGAAAAGAAACTAGCCCCCAGTGCGGGTTGAGTCAGATAAAATCAGGTCACTTGGTGACCATGCCGACTGAACCCAAAACCAACCACATCTATGTCCAATGAGGCCCAATGTTCCAAAAAAACATAATAAGGTCATGTGGGAACCCATGCGAGGTTTTTCAGGTCAGTTCAAACAATACGTTTATTTTATCTAGTTCTTGTGGTTTCTTAAAAGGGTTTTCTTAAACATTCACCATGGAATAAGGTAATGTTTTTCGAAAACAATGCAATTTTGATCCCTATATATTAGCCAATTTGAGATTCATGATATGGTATAGTTATTTAATTATCTTTGGTAACATCCAACGAACCTCTTATATGTCTAATAAATGTTTGATGTATCTCTCCTGAGAAATTAAATGTATTCTTCATCACATATAACTAACATAAAGGTCATACCATTTGATCATCATATTTTCAATGAAGAAGAACCTATGTAGATTCATGATCATATATATAATGTGTTATGAAACCAGGAATCTCACATAACAAATGTTTTATAGAGAAACTAGAAACATGATGAAGCTATGTAGGAACCTCAGGATTTGATGAAATAAGAGTATCCATTGATTTTTTGTACCAAAAAATTGAATTATTAGTGAAATGAAATTATTTTTTTGGTTTTATAATATAACACCACAATATTTTATGCATTCTTTTAAAATAAATTTAATTTCATCAATAGGTTTCATTACACAAGACACTGACCTTTAACATAGCATAATATAATATTAATAGTATTATTATTTAAACATGACCATTGTAAAATTGAAATTTAATCTATAACTATGAAATGAAATAACAACATTTTGAAAAATTATTAATAAATTTTGATACAAAAAATGCATTTATTATTATGAACATAATTCTTTGTAATGTTACCAAATGAATAAAAAATAAATTTTCATCAAAAAAAAATAATATATATTGATTTTATTTGAAAAAATAATAAATTTTATTTATTTTAATTTTATTAAATTTATTTTATAAAATAAACCCAATTATTTAAATCATTTTTTAAGTTTTTTTATATTTTTTTGAATTAAAAAAAGATAAATGTTTTGACAGGAGAGTGAAAACAACCCAATTTTAATAATACCTACGTTTTTTTGGGAATTTAAATGTTGAATTATTTTATATTATGATTTTAATTAGAAATATTATTTAATGTATATACTTATTAATCATGTTTGGGGAATTTTTGTCAATTTCATGTTCGGATTATATATAAAAAATTATATACTATTAAAACATTCTATTCTATTAAAGCATTTTCTATGAAAACATTATTATTTGTTACACTTGTGGGTAAAGTTTTAAATTAAATTATTCCATTTATGTGAGTTGAATTTAAAAAATTAGTTCCATATTTTAAATTATAATAATAATTATTTTATAAAATTGTTAAAAAAGATTTAATTAATAATACAAACTAAAAAAATTAGATACTACGGTTAACATTAAAACTTATTTACTGGGGAGTTATAAGAAAATGTTTTGGGATAAAAGGGCCTAAAAATATTCCAAACCAAGTTTTTTTGAACAATATCTACTGGATATCAAATTTTGTTCTATAATGATCCATTTTATATACTTTTTATATTTTTAAAACGTAGGTATATCTTTTTCTTCTCAAGATTTCTAAGAGTGTCCTCCCTCGACTTATAAAAGGGAACAACCTCTCCTATCATCATTAAACATATAAAACATTGTTTCTTTCATATAACTTCCTAGATAAATTTTTTTATTACCAAAACACACCACATATGTCTTTTTTTATTATAAAACCATTCTAAAAGTAATTTTCATGTAACCCTATAGAGGTTGTTTGAATTAGATGTATCATTCTTGACCAAGTATTTTTATTTTATTTATTCATCCACCTTCTTAAAATTCCCATTAAATATGATTATATAATAAAATAAGTATCTAATATATAATGAAATATATATATTTTAATATAATAACATAAATCCATATCAACTTCTAGTCAAATGGGGACCAAAATCATCGATCATGTGTAAGATATACTACAACTAGGAGAACAAATGTACTTTATTTTCCATCACTACCCCTCATGGATAGAGACACTAATTGATTTAATATATATATATATATATATTATTATATATCAAATCTATTTTAACTATAACACCATATCTTCCTCCTTCCATTCAAATCATTCAGAAATGATAACATTTCCCATGTGGACGTGTCAAATACCACATCCAGGAAGCGATGTGATTTATTTTTACAATTTAAATTGTCATGGATGGTAATATGGTTATATAAAATGAATATATATAATATATATTTTATAAAACCTACTTTAAAAAAGTTTAATTGTTATTTACCTTTCTTTCATTCCATCTGATGATTAAATTTAAATATTGTTCATGCATAAATATGACCTACATTCTTTATAAATTGTGTAATTCATTTTATATCACTAACATTAATGTATTACTATGAAAAAATATATATTTAATATTTATTATATTTTTATTATGTTAATATTTATATAAATTAAGGAATGATGATCAATGTAAAGGGACTAAAAATACCAAATAAAAACATTCCGAAAAAATGAAGAATTTATTAAAAAACATCATATTAATAAGGAATTATTAGTCGAATTATAATAAATGGTCGTACGTAAATCATATATGGATTGATATATATGATTAATTTTATATAATATATTTATAATAATATTTTTTTATGTTATAGGATGTGAAAACATGAATTAATAACTTCAAGACCTGATGTATACTATTATTATATTACTTTTATTTCTATGGGACACAAGACTTATTCATCACATGATTGTTTTCTATGGTGTATATTATGAAAATGATTTTTTTTATGATGATTTTTTAAAAAATTATTATTATTTAAATATAAATAATGTTTTATTTCTTTCATGGGATTTATGATTCATACATTACCAAATTGGTATGGGTTTTATGTGATAATATGATTATTTACTATTATTGTTTATGATTATTCATATGATAATGAAATATTATTATCTATCTGTAAAGAAAATAAATTATTTTATTATCATATGTTATTCTCTAGATAACAATTTTTTCCCATTCATTTTCTCTTTTTACGTACTCAAGAGTTTGAGAATAGTTTTTTGAGTGAAATCATATTTTTTCTCTCTCTTCGGATAGATATCCTTTTTCTTACATGTCAATGTTATCTAAAAATATTTTAAATATATTTTATCAATTAAAAATGATTTTTAAGATAATTTTACATATGTTTTAATAATGTAATTTTTTAAAGGGATTCCTATAATCAATTTATAAATAAGGCCATTTGGATTTTTAATTGAAAATTTTAAAGGAAAAAATTATTCCATGTTTTAATGTAACAGTACAATCCTTTGGAATTGATACTCAATTAATTAAAAAATAAATTTCATATATCTAATATATTTTTTTAATAAATTTATTCATTCATATTTTGGAAATATTAATATTTTATTGATGTCATTTCACAAATGGAATCGATATATTCTTCAAGAAATGTTCCAAATGATCTTCCATAATTGTTTCCCTTCCACAATGATATCATTTTATATTATTTATGCATTACTAGGGATACTATAAAATGATTCTAACCTAATTATTTATATATATGGTTTCTAATTATGTTAAAAATATGTTTATGAAACCCATTTAATTTTCATAGGTTCTATATTGCTTATATGATAAAACGTTCATGAAATATGTTCCATTTCTATAAGTAATACCATATTGAAATAATGAAACATTTATGATACCATTTCATTTACCACGAGTTTTCAAAAAAAGAAATGTTTTTCAAACAAAATTATTTTTTAGGGTTATTATATGAAAAATATTTTATGAACATGTTGAGAAAAAATTTATGGTTGTCATTATGTTACAAGTGGGACCAATATTTCCCTATAAGGATTTGGGTAAGGATTTATATTTTATGATATAAACTACACTAGAACGGGGAGTAAATTCTTGTTATTGAAGGAATCTTTCCTATATGAATGACTTTGAATTGAACTATGACTACTACAATAGTTGTAACATGTTCACATTGAACTATAATAAACATATAAACTGACCATGGCTACTAACAAAATAATATTACTTAATAATTACCATGTCAAAAATCTATGTTTTAATCCAATGTTACGTTCTCATAGATCATATTAGGTTTTCCCTTTACAATTTTTGTCTTATGAAATTCAATGATTTATACCATGACTCTTGTATATGACTTAAAATATGTTAGGTATAATTTTCAATTTAAATTCTCATGTTCTCACACAATTATTCTCATCTCATGTTGATGTCTCCTTTTCTTACCCTTACAGAGAATTTTGTCTCACCCTTTCTTATCTTTTAATTCCCCATGTTATTACGAAATGTATTAGATGTGATATTTCTAATAAGGGTTCAAGTAATGTTTAAATTAAGGAGATATAATGTATTTCACTCATGAATAATTTTTTTGTATATCCATGTTTCCATAGGGGATTAACCTATATGATATTTGAATGGATTTGTTTTATGAAATGAAAATTATTATATTTAGATCAGTTATTTATGTTTGAAAGGAGTCAGTTAATATTATAATTTGATCAATGATAGATCATATGGTCATGTAAAGAAAATATTGATGCCACATAACACATTTGGTATTGAACAAAAATCATAATTATAGACGTCCAAACTACATTAATTGATACACTTAAATAATTAATTTATTGCACCAAGTTCACCACACCTTAGGGTATTATGATTGATGTGAACCATTACTTATAATGTGATTGAATTTTCAATGACCCACACATCTTCAGATAAACTCCACCACAACTAATGACACTCATCCCCACCACTAGTCATACTACATAGTGTTTTATCATGGTTAATCACCCTAGATTGAAATTAATATCCCATCCAACCTATTATTAGAACCCCGATTCATAATTCGTTATCCATTTTCCTTTATTTGGATTGTAATTCCAAAAAAATTATTATAAATAATTTAATAAATTGTATATATTTTCTCTAAAATACATGTCAATTTACAACCCTAATTAATGTGATTCTAATTGGTTGAAATTATTCTAATTGATACCATTACATGAAGGTTTGACATGGTTCATTAACAATTGAAATGATAACGTTTTTAGTAGGTTTCTCACTTGTTCCTAAAAAATATTTCCAAATTTTTTCAAGATATGGGAATCCGATTTTAATTAATCCAATGCTGAAAGATTCATAGTGTCTCAATGAATAAATACTAGAATTTAAATTTTCAAATAAATGATAATTATTTAAAAAACAATGAGAAATTTGGTAAATAAAATCAGTATCATATTAAAGAACTATGCCTATTTATTTAGGGTATTAAAATACTTAGACCAATAACCTCTAATTTATGATAGATCCTTTATGGTAAGTCATCCCATAATCTCGAGATCCCCATGGAATAACAAATTTATAAGGGAAAGGATAAGTAAAGAAATTTAATTGTTTATAATTTAATATTTTTGAAAACTTATTTTAAAATGACTTCAAACACTACATACTAACCCAATATCACCTAAATTTTAAAAAATTAACTATCATCTGGTCAACAACATAGTCCAGAATCAAGGTAATAATATTTTTTTAAAATCATTAAATTTTATCAAGGTGAATTTATAATTTCAACATTTTTATTCAATTATAAATATTTTGTTTAAAAAATATCTTATGGGGATCAATCAGGACACCAAATAACTTAATTTAAAATCAACTATGTTTGAAAATATTCAAAAACAAAAAATCATTCATGATTTTCTGATCAAAGACAAAAAAAAGTGTCAGCTGATGAACCATACATTGATAGCATTCTCTACATAATTTTTTTCATTGAATGGAATAATACCACATAAATGAAAAAAAACACAGATCTTCAATTTATGGAGAAATAACCCTCCAACTAAGAGATAATTAGTATTTTAAAATGAAAAATTTAATGAACCATGTCAACCAAAATAACCCCATAATCATTGGAGAGCATAATAATTAAAAAATATCCCTCCTCACTGAGAAAACATTCTAAATAATTAATTTTAATATAAATTTCGTTATTAAATTTAACATGAGATTATCATCACATTAGTTAATCTAATAATACCAAATTTCGATATCCATCACAAACAACAAACATATCAATACCACATAAAATAAAAAAAACTTCTATAATTGATTACCAATTTAATATTTATTATTTGTTATATATTTTCCCATAGCATGATATATTCTCAAAAAATTCTTTGGAATATTTACAACTACTACACTACATGTTAATAATGTGACTCGAGCTCCATAGTATTAAATAAAGGCTATATGATTCCAATATAAAACATTTTATTGGAATTAATTATTTTTCAACCTACTCTCAAGAGTTACCATAAAACTCAATGATCGTAAATACATTCTAAATGATTAATTAATGTGGAAAAATAATATTAATAACACTATAACACACATAACAACCAAAACACCCTCATTTCATCCAATTATAGTAAAATTAATAGATAATTTAAATTTCACATGATCTCAAAAAAGATCACTATTATCATGACATCCTTTTATGAAATAATTTAAATTAAATTCCACATTTAAAACCCATCCATAATGGAACCGAAGATACCATTAATGACTAACCCTAAAAAAGAAATGAGGGTACAACACACCCCACAATTAAAAAACAAATCATGTTCATAAACAGAAACACCAAACAACCTATACCTAGGGTGGAATATTCATCATAAGATAATTACATTGGGACACCACCCAAATACCACAAATATCCCAAAAAAATATAATTTTCATATCCATGTATACCACACCCATAAAATCATAACCAGCCAAGATCTAATTTACACACATTACAAAGAATAAAAAAATTATTCATTTTAGATACTCATATCTATATTCCTACCAAAACTGGTGATTATATGACGTCTATTAATTTCCACTAAGAAGATAACACTGAATACCGTACATTTTCCCCCTTCATCATACAATCACCTAGTTACCATTATCTCATAATTGAATTGTCTATTATAAAATTTAACAATAATTAGTCATGTTTTAATTTGGACTAAGTAGGATTCCTATATACTAAGAAAAATCTCTATTAAGCTCATCATATCTCTATAGATAATATATTAACATGGAGAGAGCCATATATACAAACACCATACTAATTCTTGGCCCACATGGTTGAATTATTCATGGAAACCAAAATAACATGTCTGGAGTGGGAAACAAATACCTAAAAAAGACCCCAAATGTTATAGTCCTCGCTCTAACATATCACCATAATAGGGTAGAGTGATTTTAAATATATTATCAAAAACTCATCATAAATATAATTATAATTTCAAATTTAATATCTATAATTCATTTTTATGACATAAAATATTTATAACCCACCGATCAACTTAACATTAATGAGTTGAATCACATTAAATCCCCATATAAAAGGCCTACATTTACAAAATAGGTACAAATGAGAATCTTATAAACATTACTAAAATTATATAGTTTTTTATCACTGGTTTCATTCAATTAAAACCTATAATGCATTTAAAGAAACATTATAGATCCTTAAAACCATACTGTTTGGTTTATTCTAATTTTATCACCAAAATGAAAATACAATAAAACCCATTAGTGGTGGTACATTAATTCACTCAACTATAGTATTATATCTCCCATATTCAGGAATAGTTTCATAGAATCGTAACGATCATGAAATAAAGGAATGAATGTTTATTTAAATTATTGTACCTAATAGATGAATTCATAGAAATAGTTACATTATCTATTATACAATATGGAATTGGATCCAACATATTGTTAGAATAACATCTAATCCCTCTTTGATCTTCAAAAAGTTCACTATCTGGAACAATTTCATAGTGGACCATATGTTATAATTATATTATCTTTTCCTCACAACCACTAATGTATAATGTTACATCTCATTATCATCAATCCATGATAATTATCTCATATATATAATATGAACATTATACTCCTAACAAATGATGAAGTCATCAAAATATCCACCTCAATTATTTCCAATAGAAACTATCTATAGATGAAATAATGTGGATCATTAAATTAGAAAACCATAAACTAGATCAAAATGATTCATGTTTCCTATTTTATAATCATTTTAAAAATAATAGTGTCTTAGTCGTGTGTAATTAATAAGTGTCATGCTCAAGAATATGTCAGTCACTGAATCCTATTCAATATACTATATTATTGCTACATATAGATGATATCATTTGAAATACAGTCTAAACTATCCCAAATGTAATCAAATGTTCGTAACATAGAACTCTATATTATTCGTCATATACTAATTTATCATATGTAATCATATTTATAATTTATCTCCCTAAGATCACCCCAACTAGGCTAGTGGACAATGACCAATTCTAAGGTATACATGCAATTATTGTTTATTTTACCCCTATACAACCCATAAAATAAAATCATGAATGTAAATCAAATATTAAAAGAATAAAACATTAAATGAATAATAAAAAATTTATTTATACTACAAAATCCATTCTGATAAAATAAAAAATTATAAATTGAATTACTAGCTATAATAATGAGATCCAAAATATATGTCTTCTAAAACACTCATGACATGAGATCAGTCATCATCAAGAGATATCCACTCCAATAGAAGTCAAAATTTATTTTGTATAACTAGGATATATGATCTTTCATTCTTTCTATAATATATTCCACATAAACCGGTATAGGGTAATTTTCATGTGTGTCAAGTGGGGTTTGTATAAAAATCCACAGTATTTTCATGTCATAAATTAATGAAAACATATTAATATCTACTGTTTGTGCCTTAATATAATGTATAATGTAGTCAATATAGATTTAAGTAACATTTTCATTACGAATAATCCAGATCCATTGTCATTAATGTCATATCATAGACTAATTATTATAAACAAATTAAAATGTTCCATATATAATAATATAATAATTATATATCAAAAAACATCAAATATTTAAAATCTAGTAATTCACCTAAAATGAAAATAGTGAGATGATGGAAGAAATACATATCTACACATATCATGGAAGTAATATATGATATAAATATATCAAAATATATCTACTATTTTTGATATAAAACCAATCATAATATATGGGAACATATATTGTTAAGACATAATGAGAAATATAGACACAAAAACCCATATATATATATATATATATATTTAATTAATGTTTTATGCTATTTTCCTCAAATAAATACACATATATGGTGATGCGGTTTTGTATCATTCCCTCATAGGTCCTACATCCATGTGTAGGAGGAGATATATTTTATGGTGTATCACAATCTACATTGATCCACGTGATATGATATAGAAGTACTGTTTCCATTCAGTTGAATTACAATATAACATAATATTGCATGGGGGATACTAGGGGAATTATTCACCTCCATATATCCCTTTTATTGTGATCCCATATCAGGTATACGGAATGAATTCTCAATCTTCATAAGGTTCACACTGGAGATGTTTGTATAATATCATATATATAATGATCTTATATAAATATTTATTTTCTCTCATCCCATAAAAAATTGGTGAGTATATGTATGTACAATAATTTTTTATCCTCAGACTCTACCCGTATCAGTAGGTTAGAATGATTATATTCATTTACATGCCACTCCAACTACATATATATTGTGAGTATAAGGGATATCTACAACCTTTTCACATTGTTATCAATTTTCATACACTACATGTCAAATAAAACCTCAATGAATATGAGTTAAAATTATCTATCACAATTATAGATCCTCTTATAAGTCCCTGCTAATTTTTTAATAACAACATCTGGATGATGTACTAACCACATCAAATCCCTACAAATTATTATTTGAAAAAGAAAATATGATTAAAAAATATTTGAACATCGGTTTTCAAGTTATCATTTTATAAACAAAATATAATAGTTAATATAAATTCCACTAATTTATTACTAGATTCCACAAAATTCCTAAAATGTTTATATATTTATATCTTATCACATTTAACTTAAAATAATTCAGTAATAATGATGTCTTATTGAATTATCTATCAATAATATAAGAATTTTTTTCCACAAAATTGTTTACTATATGTATCATACAAGTTAACTTAACTAATTAAGGTTATAATATTGAACTAACCAACCATTCTTCGAGTACAATAGATTATTTTATTGAAATATTTTAATTCCATTATTAAAATGGTTCAAGAATCAACACTTTTTTATCTTCAATCGACTCATTAGGTACCCTTATTTCTTTTTTGATAACATCACACTATTTTAGAGAATACCCATCCACAATATTATACCATTATTTCAATTACATAATAGTCTTACACCATTAATAAATTTTTTAAATACTTTTATAATTAATCATATAATAAAAAAATTGTATATTATATTTTACTTCCAGATAGAATCTCAAACATTTTACTATCAAATATATTTCCATATATTTATTATCAAGACCATCAATTTAAATTTGATAAAATTTAACATAAGTTATGGGTATTATTTATATAGATGGATTACATCATTCACATATTATTCATTTTTTTGGTAATTAACATCTATCATTACTAGAAAACAACATCCGTCTTATTTCATTTCATTATTAATATTTATTTTAATAATATATTATCCTCTTTTAAAATATTGTATCTCGAATTGAATTTATAATTAAAATATATATATTTAACATTTTTTATATGAAATATTTATAAATTTTATAATATATCATTCACTTTGATATGAGCCACTTATCCTTATCATTGATTCATCTACATAGACCAAACACCACCACTTATAGAAAACTAACACATCCGTGTGGGTAAATTAATATCCTAATATTATTATCATTTATTGTTGAATATATTATATTATTTTTTTAATAATAACAGTAATAATAACATGCTCACTTATACATCACTGAAATCGTAGTACAGAAATTCCTATTCCTTGATGTCTATCACATTCATTTAACATATATAAAGTACACAAGGGAATAGACAGTTTTAAATCTATGTTTTAAAATAATTATACCATTCTTATTTTTATAATAAAGTTATTCATTCTAATATCAACTTAAAACAATTAATTTTTTTAGAAATTGTTGGTAGAATAACTTGAACATGGTTTTATAAGGTCCGTAATGTTATAGGGAGTAAAACACAAAATTTTGAATATAATTAACACATTTGATTTTCCCTCATAGTAAATATATATATTTTCTATTAATCGAATTTATGTAAATTGAGGGTTACTCCTACCCCTAGATTGTAATTGAACTGTGGGGATGAGTGAGAGTACATGAAAAAATAAATTGTAGTGGGAAAAATTACATTGAACTCATTGGGACTTCTGAACCCCAACAGAAACATGTTTTATGAATTTAGAGATAATTTTATAATTTTAAATATATTTTTGGAAAAAAATTACAAAATATTATTAAAAGGATAAAAATAATACTATTATTCCAAAAAATGATAGATATGACTATCTACCAATGGAGAGTGGATATATAAGTGAATTAAATAAACTCATGTGGTAGAATATTGTGGTATTATGATTTCTTAATTTAGTAGTTATTATATATGTAGTATGACTTACAAATAATTACAATATTTGATTCATTTTTTTAAAAATATATAAGAATGGAAATAGAAATAATTCTCCTAATGAAATATGTTACCATACTATGTTGTAAATAGTATTTATTAGTAAAATTATTGATGTAATAATGGTTTATTAAAATTAATGACAATCACTTAAAATCATAAGTATTTTTTAATATATGATGAAAACACAAATATTGAATACACATGTTTTATAATATAATGATTTCTATATCTTTATCAATTTTGATTGGAGTGTTTTTGGATAATTTAGTTAAGTGAATTGATAGATACTATATTTTCATCACTTTTTGAAATATAAATAACTGAATAGAAAAAATATTCAATTTAAAATGATTAGTATCATTTTATGAATTTTTCTAGATTTTGGGATTTTTTTTAAAAAAAATCTTTATTTTATTATGATGTTAATAATTTTTGTAATTATTTGAAACATCTATTATTTGATTTTATTTTTTAGAATTAAAATTATTTTGAGACTTGAAATATAAATATTTTTTGATGTTTTTTTAATGAATTTCCTTTAATTTTTCATTATTTTTTGATAAATCTTGTAAAAAATTTATAATTCGTAATATTATTCTGAAATAACAGTAATCTTGTATGAACATTACATGTTGTATGATTTTAATTTAAATCATGTATTACTTTTAATTACATATGGCTATGAATACCCAAGCTCATATATATTTAAACCCCTTAGTAAATCAAAAATCATATGAAATTAAAATCTTATAATATAAAGACTGACATACGTTATTTTTAGCATGTCTAATTTCTGAAATTATAGTATAAAAAGGTGACACAAAAAAAGTGATTTTTTCCATAATGAAACATATGAGATATTATGATTTTTTTTCTAAACCACATATCAAACATGTAAGGTCTATAATTCCTCTCTATTCCTTAAGTTTTTGTTTTAAAAATAACAAATAACTTCTTTATAAATATATTTTCATTACACATATATATATTTCTTTACACTTACATAAATTAATTTGTAACCAAAATTTCCTTAGACTTTTGAGTTAAATATATATTTTTATTTGTTTTACCATACCAAAAAACTTCTGAAGGCTTCAAATTTAGGATCATAGTTATAGCATACCAGAATTCCTTATGACATTTTTTCCCATTCTTTTTTTTTTCACTATGATACCAATTTTTATCTAGAATGATATTTGGTAGCATATTTTCATTATACATAGATTTACAGTATTTCAGTTTTATAAAAGTTCTTAAACACTGGATTCCTGGTTATCAGTACCGAAATTCCTTAAGACAGATTGGTCATACTGATGCCACAAATCCCAATACCAAAATCCATATACCATTTTTTATGTCATATCAGAAATTTCCATTACGAATTTCTAAATAATATTTTTATACTACCGTTTATGATTGAGATAGTGATACTGTTTCTTATGATACCGATACTGGAGAATAAGCAATCTGTATTGAGAATTTCCTTATACACCATTTTCTATAACCTGATACTGGTTATATTCCGTCATGCTATGAGTCATGATACTGATAATGGAATTTGTAAAACTGTGTTTTTAGAAAATATTTCCTTATAATTTACTCGTATCGATATTATGAAAATCCATTCCAAAAATTATAATTCTGAAATTTATAATTCCATAATTCTTTATTCATAGCTTATTTCCTTAGAATTATAATCCTCTTATTATCTTTCATATGATTTCAAGTTTATCGTATACCATGTTCCGTAAACTTTAGGTGTAAGATATTTAAATTCATGGTTGGTTATATAAAATGATGTTATTATTTATGTTATAATCTAACTATTGTATATTTTCCACATGTCCAGGTCCCTCTGAAATTTAAAGAAATATGACCACTAGAAGTGGAATGGACCAGTAAAATTTTGAATGTTATAAATAAGATCTCATATGAAGAGATCTGGACCAGAATACAATAATTCTAGTTCACGAGTTCACACGGTTGCATTTTAGAGTTCAAATCTCTAAAAGTGAATTGCTCTAGAGTAAGAGGCACTTATAAATTGTTAGGATTTGTGCAAAAAGTTTAAACAGCTTGTTCATGCTTTGCTTCATGCTGAATTTCTTCGTGCTGAGGTGCGATTTCCTTAAAATCATAGACTTCAGGTTTTGATGCTAGTGGTGCCGATTTCATTACAAATCGAGGGCTTGGGGTGATATCAATAGAGATAAAGATCTTAGTATTGAGGGATTACCCAAGTTTGTGTAAGATAGACTTTCTTGTAAGTATAAAACAAGGGAACTTTATCCAAGGATGTTAGACACCCTCATCATTATGATAAAAAAAGATTGTGTTTTTCTACTGCTTTGTAAAAGATAGGACATTTTCTTTTTGTATAAAATTTATAACTTGTATCTTTGATTGTAAGAGATTATATAATCCTTGTTGTATAATCTCTTTGTAAGAAAAATATCTTAATATTTAAACATATGAAAATTATATTTCTCTAAGAAGGTATTTTCTTATTAGAGGTGTTGTGAATTATATTTATACATAATTTCCTTATGAATTTTTTTCAGTATTCAATTCACCCCCCTCCCTGTTGTATATTGTGCATATTTAGTACTATTGTGATCCAAATATTGGTATATAGTAGAACATCATACTCCATACCTTAATATAAATTTGTATCATAGGAGGTTATCTCTTTCTCTGAATATATTTTTTCAATTTATTTCAGATTATTAGTTTAATTTGAATTAATCTCAAGATTAGATTAAGAAGAGAAATTATCTTCTTATTCATATTTTCTAGAGTCAAAATTTTGGACTCATAATTACAGACTCATATTTTACTTAGAGATACTCTAACACTCATTTTTTCTTATACTTTATAATGTTTTTAAAAAAATTATTTTAAGAACTTTATATTTCATCATGAACTACTATTAACCTTTTTTTTGAAGAAAGGTATATTTTCTTTATATGAGGATCCATACATATTAGTACTTTGAATAATTTAAATCCTACCAGACCCCCTATTTTTGATTGAAATGATAATGATTACTGGAGAGATAGGACGAATACAATCGTTATTAATACTATATTTGAAAACTACCTGATGCTGACAGAAGATTGTAAGATTTATGATAAAGAGTTGAGAACTTTGACTAATCTGGAGAGAGCAGAATATCAAACCACATTCATAGTAAGAAATATATTTCTATGTTCCATGACTAGGAACATCTATAGTCAAATATCCTCACGTGAAGCAGAAAAATGTATTTGGAAGAAATTGGAAGTTACACATTTGGGAACTTCTAAAGTTATAGAAACAATAAGAGCTATGTCGAGAGCAGAATATCATGGATTTATCTTTCTTTATAGAGAACCCATAATAAAATTTCAACAAAGGTTCCTGACCATAGTGAATAGCTTACAGTCAGTTGGAGAAAAACATCATGATGATGAAATACCTGTTTAAAAAATCATAGAAATCATGCCTAATGAATGAGAGTCTAATAGGATAGTAAATGATGAGAACAAGAATGTCACCCAGAATTCATTAAATGAGCCTTTTGGAACTCTTCACATCACGAGACCAGAATTAAGAGAGATGTGGATAATATTAAGAAATATAATGGAAAATTGTAGTACTGATTTCATAATAACTTCTAACCATACGTAATTAAAAAATATAGAAAGGGATACTAGGTAAAAGTCAAGGAAAGTTACTATTCAGTCAGAATCTAGTGATAACGAATAATATGAGAATGAGTTAGCTAATATTTCTCAGAGAATGAACAAGTATATAGCGCAAAAAACTATCAAAATATTTTTAAGAAGAGAGAATACAGAGAAAATAAATATATGGGAGATATATGCAACGAATACAGAAGAACAAGTCATATCAGACCCAATTGTCATCTTTTGAAAAATAATGATAAGAAGGAAATGAATTCCGAGAGAAACAAGAAGAAGTTCTATTGTTCTAAGCATAAGAACAGTCTTAAAGAAAAATGACACTTGGAGTGCTAGTTGTGGAGACTCTTCTGAAAGTAAATATTCTGAATATGATTCATCACCATAGTATAATATCATATTCATTGCTACTACTTCTCGCCCAAATACTTTTTTATGTAAAAGGTACGCTCTGCCGAGGATTTAAAAAATTTATCTCTCGACAAGGATTATTATCCTAATGATATTACTTCTTATATAGATACGTAATCTCTAGATAATGAAGACATTCCTTTTTATGAATAAGTCTCTAGATTTTCCATGTTGTTAGAAGAAGTAAATTTTAAAATTTATAACAAACTAGACAAGGAAAATACTAGAGATTAAGTTCTTACAAAAGAGATTTCAAACATCAATAAGGATCTTGATCATAAGGATGAGCTCCTGTAAAAACATCCATAAGATCTTAATAATTCTATATCAAAAATAAATATTCTTGAGAAAAAATATAACTCTAAAGAAAAAATTCCTAGGGATAGGAATTTAGTCATAAGACTAAAATATAAAATATTTTCCCTTAATAATCGTCTTTCCAATTTTAATTCTTGTAAAGAAAATTTTTACAAGATGTATTCACAAATCAGACCTTACAAAAATAATTCTGGAGTAGATTATACTCACAGAAAACCTATTTTCGAAAATAAAAATATTATTTCATCTAAATCCCCCTTCTGTTGAACTTGTCAAAGTGGTGGAAATTGGAGGAAAACTTATTCTTTAAACATAATTTAATCTCTATGTTTCCAAAAGGCTTATTGTTATAAAAAAATGTGGGTTCCTAAAATTTTATTGTCTAACCCCTAATTGAAACTCGTTTGGATTCCGACGATCTAACATTTTATTTTACAGGAAAATGAAGAATGTACGAACAATATATTTTATATGGATACTGGATTTTCTCGTCATATGACTAGTAACAAAATTTATTTCCATAATATTGTCAAAACGAATGGTTGAAAAGTAACTTTTTGGGATAATACTCAAGGAGAGATTGTCGGTACATGTAATACCATTCTTCTTGGTAATTTTTTAATTTATAATGATATATTTGTTAATAGTCTTAAGCACAACCTTATAATCATATGTCAATTAGGTGATGAAGGTTACCTTGTGACTTTTTGGAATGATAAGTGTTTAGTTCACAATTACAAGGATGAATATATTATTACTACCCATATGAATGAGAATTTTTACACATTGAACTTAAAAGAATTCAGAAGTCAATATCTCCTTGCATAAGTGTAATTGAAGATAAATCTTGTCTTTGGAATAAAAGGTTTGGACACTACAACATTAAGAACATTAGTAATCTCTAAAAGAAAGGATTGGATAAGGATCTATCATTTCTATGTTTTGATTCTTCAAATGTATGTAACCCTTTTCAGTTTGGAAAGAAATGAAATTATAGCTTTAAATATATTAGTTAAGTTTCAACAGATAATTCCCTATAGTTAGTTCATATGGATTTATTTGGTCACACACAAACTAGAAGTATTGGAGGGTAATATTATGTATTTTTTCTTGTTGATGACAACACTAGATATACTTGGTTCTATTTTCTAGAAAGAAAATATGAGGCTTTTTCTTATTTTATATCTTTTAATGCTCAAGTAAAAATATGAGAAAAACCTAAAATTTATAACTATTCATAGTGATCATCGTGGTGAGTTTGTAAATTTGGATTTTGAAACATTTTTTAGTAAGAAAGGTGTTAGTCATAATTTCTCAGCTCCTAGAACTCCTCAACAAAATGGTGTTTTTGAAAGAAGTAACTGAATTATTCAAGAGATAACCAGAACCCTATTGAGTGAATATTACATAGAAAAACTCTTTTGGATGAAGCTATTAGAAATTCCTGTTATACTATAAATCGGGTTTTTATAAGACCTTATCTAAATGAAACTCTGTATGACCTATGGACTAGTCGAAAACCAAAATATTCTTACTTTAAGGTTTTTGGTTGTAAAGTTTTTCCCCTTAATACAAAGGAAAACTTAAACAAATTTTCACCAAAATCCGATGAAGGAATTTTCATAGGCAATTCTACTTACTCTAAGTCTTATTGGGTATTCAATAAAAACACTTTTACTATGGAGGAAACAGTACATGTTAAATTTGATGAAATTGATCCTTTTGTTTTTTAACAACCCGTTTAAAATCCTAAATATATATTTTCTAAAAATGGTTGACATCCTATAGTTAAAGATTCAACTATGGAAAATGATCATGAAAATACATCTACAACATTTATCCCTTAAGACTTTATACCTTATGTTTATGATCAAGTTTTAAAAAACCCTAATCAGTTTTCACTTATAAATCAAGCTAATGATAATGTCATTGTAGATGTCAATCAACTTGAAAGGACTAGAAGTTCCTTATGAAATGAAATTGAACATGTTTTTTTCTTTCCCAATTAGAGGAAAAGAATCCCAAGGAAGCCTTAGGTGATGAAGATTGGATAAAGGCTATACAAGATGAACTCAATGAATATTTAGGTAATCAAGTCTAGAACTTTGTTGAGAGACCTAAAGATACATATTTTTTTGGTGTAAAATGGGGATTCAAAATATAAGGTGATTAAAATGGGGCTATAGTTAGAAATAAATCAAGATTATTTGTTAAAGTCTATAACAAAACAAGAAGGAATAGACTATGAAGAAACATATGCAATGGTAGAAAGACTTGAATCTATCTATATTATTATATAATTTCCGCATTCTATAATTTTAAAATTTATCAAATGGATGTGATGTGTGCTTTCCTTAGAGGACTTGTAGAGGAAGAAATATATGTAGACCAAACTCCTATTTTTGAAGATAAAAAACGCCCTGGTCATGTATATAAACATACCAAATCTTTATATGGCATTAAACAAGCCCCTGGATCTTTGTATGATTGACTTACAATATTTTTACTTCAAAAAAAATATTCATAGGGAACCGAAGATCCAACACTTTTTATAACCAATAATAAGAAATACATTTTAAATGTACAAATATATGTTAATGAAATTATATTCTGATCAACTCAACAATCGCTAAAATATTATTTTGTGAATCTCATGAAGTATGAGTTTGAGATGAGTATTATGGGTGAGTTTACATTATTTCTTGGTTTTTAAATATCTCAAAATCCTTAAAAAACTTATATATCTGAACATAAGTACATCAAAGATCTTCTTAAAATGTTAGGGTATGATAATACTAAGAGTATAAGTACTCCTATCAAAACTTCTCATAATATTGATATTAATGAAGTAGGGAAACATGTGGATCCAACATATTATAGAGGAATGATAGGATGTTTACTTTACTTAATAGCTAGTCGATGTAAAAAAAGTTTTATGTTTGCTTATATACAAGATATGAAGAAAATACTAAGGAATCCCATATTAAGGCTGTGAATATAATATTCCAGTTCATAAATGGAACATAGAATTTAGGAATTTTGATTCTTCTGGAATTTTTTTGATGTAACATATTTTTTGGGTGCTTAACTTTCTAGTTGTAAAATCGATAGAAAGAATATTTCTTGAACTTTTCATTTCCTAGGAGATCCCTTATTTTCTTGTTCCTGTATAAAAAAACATTCTGTAACACTTTCCACTACCGAAGAAGAATATGTAGCAGTTAGAAGTAGTTGTGATCAAGTGTTTTGGATGCAACACACACTCACATATTATGGAATTAGTTTTTCCAAAACTCAAATCATGTTTGATAACACTAGTTCCATATCTCTAAGAAAAAACCCATCACATCACTCACATTCAAAGCACATAGATATTAGGCCTCACTTTCTTAGGGATCACACACTCAAAGGATATATAATTCTTCAATTAATTAGAATGAAAGAACAACTTGCTGATATATTTACCAAAACCATTACCATCCGATAGATTTGAATATATTAATCTGATTCTTGTAATGATATCTATAAGATAGTATTTCATATATAATTATTGATTAAACATTTCATAATATTAAGTCACTATAAAATTCAGGGGGAGTACATATGTTTTAATTTTTAAAAAATTATTGTTTTATTTAAAAATTTTGATTTTTTCATAATTAGTGTATTTTGGAATTGAGTTGTATTTTCCCTAGTATCTATTTTAAAAACACCAGAATCAAAATTATCATAATCCATATTTCTGGAATTGAAATTCTCTGAGTCATATTTCATGTGTCAAGTTTTTAACCCCATGTAATTCTTTTCTTCGATACCAATAATTTCTTCGAAGTTTCCTTAATGGTACATTTTTCTTATGTCATATTTATTTTTCTTACAGTTCTATTTTTTGGTATTTAATTTTTTTAAGAAATTTTTCTTGGAATTCATATTTCTTTAAGATCCGAATTTTTTTTTCTAAAACCTCAAAATTTCGGTATGGATATATTTTATTAAAAAATCCTGAACAATTAGATTTTTTGGGAAAATCATAGCCGTTTTATTTCCTTATGGATGGTGACGGACATAGTTTTTCTATATATGGTCTAACTCACTTCATAAGGTCCCCACTAGTTTCTTAAGCCTTCATGTCGATGTTTTGCTGCTTCAGAGTTTGCCATTCAGGATTTCATCAGTGATTTCTTACCGATCTGAATGTCAGGCAGTATGGATCAGATGGCAGTCAAGGAGAATAAAGACAAGATGATATTTTGGGAGAGCCTTGTATGTACAGAATTTTTTAATTGGTATGACTCCCTCATCTCTTGTATAATTAAATGTAATAATTGGGAGAGTATTTCTATAACAAAGAACAAGGTTCAAGATCCTGTATATCTGGAGCAAGTCATACAGTTTTATGACTCTGTCAATTTCTTTGAATATGATGGCAAGGAATATTTCAGATTTAAGGCTAATGAAAAGACTTACTTTGTTCCATGCCGAAAAGCAACCAACTTTTAGAAATTTCCCTATGAATGAGAGACCCTCATAGGATCTTACAGAATTCTGGATAAGGAAGGTTCTTTCGAGAAGAACATTGCTTTAGAATGTATTGGCATCAAGGGAGTTAAGACTACGAAGCTTGCACAATTATAAGTAGATCATATATTGTCAGTATTATGGATTCAATGGTTATTTATCCCAAGAAAAGGTGATAAATATTCCTTAAAGACATGTGACATTCTATTGGTATAATTTCTCATCAAACTCTAGATGTTTAATATTGTAAAGTATATTTTCCTTATGATTAATGCTGTGAAAGATTGTACTATCAAATCTCAAATTCTCAGTTACCCAGCCACTATCACAAGGGTAGTTGTTATGGTTTTAGCTGAATTGAAAATCTCATGAAAGGCTTCTTTGAAGTCTTGTATGATTATGTTGCTATGTGAAGATACACTGAAGATAATGAATCTTTCTTACAATCAGAAATCTATGAAATTTGACGAATTTGTAACTCTGTACCTTTAGAATACGGTATTGAAAGACTACATTCTAGAATAAATCAAAGAAGCATAGAAAAGGTCAATACAAGAATCTTCAAAAAGTTCTCAGAAGAATAAATATTTGAATGAGGCCTCTCATGAAAATCCAACCTTAGTAGCTCCAGTTTTAACACCGTCAGTAATATAGAAACCAAAGGCATACTCTGATGATTTTGTTGTTGGATGGAGGTAATTATATGAATCTAGGAAGTCAGGGGATCCAATCATTGGGTTGAATCCGGAAAAGGCAAAGGCATAAAATATTCAAACTACGGATGTGTTAGAGAAACATGATAAGGAGAAGAAGTAGAAAAGATATATAACTGAGAAAAATATTATACAATTTTTTCTGAATGATATAGAAAAGTCTTTTGAGAAGATACCTGTACCGGATGTCACTCTAGAGCTTAAGAAGGCTAAGAAACTTCTATTCATACCAGAACCCATTCAAAAACCGGAAGAAGTATTGGTAGAGGATGAGAACTTTCAAGAAGAAGAAAATGATGTTATTAGACAAGTTGATGATTATGTTGAAACTCAAGGAGTTTCTAGTGAGGATGATGAAGAAGAATAATTTGAGAATGAAATTGAAGTAGTAGAAGAGGAAGAATAAGAGATTGATGTAACCAGAAATGAAGATGAAATCCATGAATCCGAAAATAGTGATTCCAGAAGTGAAGAAGAGAAATAAGAAGAAGATGTTCAACCATAATCCAGAGATGATAAGTCTATAGAAAACGAAGAAGTCCCTCAGGGTTCTAAACCCTCTGTGGTTCTAAATTTTTATAATGGGAAACCCATTATGGTTACCCCATCTCAAAACGAATCTCCTAAAAACCTTGAAAATCCAGAAACCCTTGCACTGAAGGCCAATAAAGAAGAATCTGACTCCGAGTCCTCGTCATATATGGGTGATGACATTTTAAAAAGTTCATTAAAGAAATTTGTAAGTACCATTATGGTACTTTCTAACATAAATTCGCTGATCCAAATTATATAGGAAACCTTAAATTAAAAGACTGATTCAACATCTATTCGGATGGACGTTGTTGTGAAAGGAGAAGCTGATCACAAAAAACTTCTCATTGATTACAAAGATGAAAAAGTTTGAGGTCATAATGTTATGATCCGGACTCGAACCTTATCATATAAGGTTCTACAATTCTTAGAAATCATTGAATCAATAATGGGAGAATTCAATGATGTAGCAGATGAGATGTCGAATGTTCAGACTTTATTCCTAGAGAAATTTTCATGTGAGTTAGCTAGAAGGAAAAATGAAGGAAAAAATCTTCTTGATCATTTTAATATCATCGCTAAAGGTGTAAATTATCAAAAAGTAATATTTTCTGGTCATCTGTAGAAATTAGATTCACAAGAAGATGTTATCAAATTTTTTGAAGATAAGAATCAGCCTCAATAATTCTAGATCCAGGGTTTGGAAAATAAGGTAGACAAGCATGATGAGTTGACAAAGTGGCTTCAAGAAGATCAAAAAGGAGTTGAAAAATATTAATTCCATGATAAAAAATCTTATTTCAGAGATGAATGAGGGATGATACAATTATTTTCATGACGAATTTTTGTTGTATTTTCATTCATATGAAACATAATGAAAAATTTATTTCATATCTTTTATATTTTGTCTCATGTTTATTTCATTCCATCCTTAAAGGACCTCTCAATTATTTTTTGAAAATCACAAAGGGGGATCATTCTATCAAAGAGATAATTTAAAGGAATAAGAATTTATAAAGGAAAAATTTCATTAAAGTAAAATCTATGGAAAAATAAATTTCATAAATTTCATCTATAAGGAATATTTCTACATCTGAGGGGTAGTATCTCTAAATATAAAATATATATCTGAGGGGGAGTTTATATAAATAGAATAATATATATCTGAGGGGGGATATTTCTATACTCTATGTAATTTTACATAAAGGAAGAATTATTTACCATAAGTAATACGCTTAAGGGGGGCTAATTATTTCTATCATTAAGTATTTATTTCTTTATTTTGTCAAGTTTTTAGAATTTTTTTTTATTTCCAATGGGGGGGGATTTATTGGTATATATGACCTCTTCATTCATTATTATTTTGTTTTGAAAATCACAAACACCTTCTTGGTAAATATATTTTCCTTAAACATACATATATTTCCTTACACTTACATAAATTTACTTATAACCAAAATTTCCTTAGACTTTTGATTTAAATATGTTTTATCTATTTTACCATATGAGAAAACAATTTAAAGTTCCGAATTTTTGTCCATGGTTATACCATACCAAAATTTTTTAAGACACTGTTTCATGTTCTCTGTTTTCACCATGATACCAATTTCCATCTAGAATGAAAGCATGTATCATATTTTCCTTATACACCGATTTCCAGTATTTTGGTTTTCTAAATGATCATAAACTCTAAATTACTGGTTATCAGTATTGAAATTACTTATTACAGATTTGTACTACTGATACCCGAAATCCCAATACCGAAATCCCTATACCATCTTTTATGTCATACAAGAAATTTGCACTACGCATTTCAAATGAATATTTTCTTTATACCATTTATGTCAGAGACAGTGATACTGTTTGTTATGATACCAATACCGGAGAATAAGAAACTGATTCCTAGAATTTCAATGTACACTATTTTCTATAACCTGATTCTGGTAATATTTTGTCTTGCCGTAAATCATGATACCGATAAAAGAATTTCTAAAACTGTGTTTTTTAAAAGTATTTCCTTATACATTACTTGTAATAATTTTATGAAAATCCATTCCAAAATTTATAATTCTAGAATTTATTATTCAAATCATTATTTCCTTAAAATTACAAACCAATTAATGTCCTTCATATCATTTCAATTTTATCGGATTCCGAGTTCCTTACACTTAAGGTGAAAGATATTTATATTCACTATTGTTTATATAAACGATCTAATTTTTTCTATTATAAACTAACTATTGTATATTTTCCACGTGTTTAGGTCACTATGAAATTTATGAAAATATGACCATTGGAGTGGAACCGACTAGTAGAATTTTGAAAGCTATAAATAATACCTCAGATGATGAGATCCAGACCAGAATACACGAACACCAGTTCACGAGTTCACAAGTTTAGATGCTTGCATTTTAGAGTTTATATCTATAAAAGTGAATTGATCTAGAGTGATATACACTTATAAACTCTTAGGCTTTGTGAAGAAAGATTGAATGACTTGTTCAATCATTTCTTCATGTGTAATTTCTTCATGTAGTGGTGGACATTCCTTAAAATCAGAGACTCGGGGTTATGAAATTATAGGTGTCGATTTCCTTACAAATCAATTGCTTGTGGGGATAGAAAGAGAGATAAAGATCATAGGATTGAGGGCTTACCCAGGATTGGGTATGACAGACATTATTTTTTGTATAAAACAAGGGACCTTTATCCAATGTTGTTGGACACCTTCTCTTTGGGTTAAAAAAGAATGTATTTTTACACTACTTTGTAAAAGATAGAAAGTTTTCTTTTTTTTTTATAAACATTCTAACATGAATCTCTAATTGTAAGAGATTTTATATGCCTTGTGGTAGAATCTATTTTTATATAATTCACCCCCTCTTGTATATTGTGAAAATTTAGTACTATGTGATCCTTATATTGGTATATAGTAGAATATCATACTCCATACCTTCATATCAAAACATGTTTTCTCATATTATACAGAGATAGATATTCAGTGATAATGGGATAATTAAATTAGAAATAATGATGATTTAAATCATACTGCACATGATTATTTACTACTTTTAACTCAATTATGAATGTTTGGTGATGTAAAATTCCACTACATTCACATTGATAAATCATGAAATTATTGCTACATTTTTATGGATATTAACCATATGTGATTTAAATACTATCAACACTTTCAAAAAATGTCCCATAATGCCTAGATTATATAAAAATCAGGTAACCAATGAAAAATATATATCCCACTCATGGTGATATAGGGTGTTTTTTAATTTACTATAATGTTGTCTTGATTGAGTAGATCTGTTAGAGAATATGAGATTACACCGAGAAATTCTACCCATTTAGATATAATCTATTGAGGTGATGTATGTAGTATAGATATGAAGACTCTACTTAATTATATAATTCACATAATTATAATCCTTTTTAATTTTACTGAATATAATAATTTTTAATAAATATAGCAAGACTATTTTTTTTAGAATTTCATTTAAATTGTAAATTTTTAAAATTGTTATATAAAAATGATTTTTATCTCTATTAAAACGTTTTATGTAAGGTATCACTTTACAAAACAATATTTTCAATTGGTTTCAATTTCATGGTGGCCATTGGACAATAAAATAAAATTGTTAAGGTGATCGATTTACTTATTTAGTCTCAAAAAGTTTTCTAGTAATTTTTGTGTGTTTAATTGGATAAATTTGAATGATAGTTGAGGAATTATTGTTTGTAATATTTCTAGACAAGAATAATTGGATTTTAAACATTGTAAATTCTTGTCCACTATTACTGGCTCAATTTTTTCCTTTGTAATATGTTCAAATTCTAATTTCTAATTTCAATAAAATATAATTTATTTTAATTTTAATTAAACATTTGATATTATTTTATTTATCCTTTATTTACATATACATTAAAAAAATTATCAAAAGGGATAATTTGGAACATAGAATCCCTGATTCATAATAGTTATTACTAGATTATATTAATTAGGGTTTAAAATATTGATTGAGAAATAACAAAAAATCCCCCCTTCATAATTAAAGATTATTTACATTAAAAAAATAATTAGAATTTTCCAGATATTAAATAATGTATTAGGACATAATATAATAAAGTGGACTAATATTTTTCTTAAAATATTTTGTATTGGATTAAATGGTTATTTTGGAATAGAACTGTACACAGTTCACTAATTGATATACATGTTATAAATTATACAAATGATTTGAATTATATTAATTGGATTAATAAACATCAATTATTTAATAAATTATTAATGATGATATTGTTATATAATATTACAATTCAATGATTTGAAATAAATAATAATACAGTGTTCGGGTAAGAAATATACTCAAATTTTATAAAATGATCACATAGTTATTGGAATTGAATAATGAATATGTTATAAATGAAATGTATTGGTTATATAATAGAGATGAGGAATGAAAATATTAAATTGGTGTATTCATGGTGAAAAATACTCATATATGATAGAATTAATTGGGAGAATTAGTAGTATTACCATTACTTAATTAAAAGGAATCGTACATGATTTCTATGAGGAGAGTGATAACTCTTATATTTTTGTGTGATGATATAGACGATTCAATAAAATAAGTTATTTTTTATTGAATTATTCTTCACAATATATGAGTTGGAAATTTGATAACCCTAAGTAGGATATGGTACCATGATTTCTATAAAAACAAATCATGGTAGACTGATAAAAGTATCACTGATTATGAATGATATTTTTGGGTGTTCAGGCTAATTTTTGGTCTCATTTATCCTATATTGAATGGATATTAATGGATATAGAATACAATTATGGATACCCTTACACACACCCTTTGTCTAGGGTTTTACCCAATACTCTAGGTTAAGCATGATAATATGTTTATAATATATTATTGTGATGACTACTGCAAAAAATATTTGTGATGTTGGTTAGATTGAGGTGTGCAATTACTTTGGTATACCTATCAGAGAATACAATGAATGAGATAGGTGGATATGGGCAATTCAAATTGAATAAATGATATTATAATGTGATTCTCTATATTTCAAAATTTTATGGACGCTAATTTTAGTCCACATAATTAAATTCTGTAGATGGTGGTGTAGTAGAAACTACAACTCCTCCTAGACAAAACACATGTAATTAGGAGGTAAAAATATAAAAATGAAACCATTGATATTTTTAATTACTTTTAATTCTTGTCCATAGAGTTAGTATTGAAAAGGTGCATTTCTTCTAACATTAGGATATATTAATTCAGGTTTCATTAGAGATAGGTATTTCCTATAGATCTTCAGAGATAGATAATGATGTTTATTTTTTTGTAGTACCTCTATTATTGGTGGATATGTATTTTTCCTCATCCAAACAATGGTTAATGAATCTTTGGTGAATTATTGGAAAATAAATATATTATATTATTTAGGTTAGGAATGTAATTTCATTTTTTATAAAACATTATTATTTTTTAACCATAATGATAGTCAGTTACATGTTGATTGATTAGGATGGATCATTTTCATACATATTGTTCAAATCATGTGGTGTCAGATATTCTACACATTAAAATTTGTTCACTAAAATAGACACTATATTTTCATGGGGTTAAATAATTGGTTGATTTGAATATACTAGTTATTTCTTTACTAACCTATATATACACACATTCTTATTAATAGCATTTTGTATGGATAGATTAAAAAAATCAGAGGATATATTGTTCTATGGTAAATAATATGGTTGAATAATTTCTATAACTTGTTGATTTGAGATAATGATATTCATGATCGATCTCATGCAGTTAATATTTATTGTGGTGTTTTGTTTTGATGTTATGGTTGTATGTAGAGGTGAACGTATATTATTTTACATTATATCTTATAGATAAGGATATATGTAGTTAAATAATATCATTTACTTTTTCTTTTATATTTTCCATGTTGGGTGTTGTTGTATGATAATAGATGAAAAATTTATTATAGTTAATGTATTCAATATTGTTCATTTTTCTATTATGTTTGTCACTAGACTCAGAACCAGTTGTACCATTATTAGGCCATTTTGATAAATCTAAGGAGGTTAATTTGTAATTATTGTGATTTTTAATGAATTTTTATGTGTTTAATTACACACCATGGTTCTACAAATCGATGATGATTCACTTCAACAATGACAATGTTAATGGGATGGTCATAGATCTTCTTTAGTAATGACGTGTAATGTTTCAAAATTTCTTCATCATTAACAATGTACTTATTATTAAATTACATTTAATAATATGAAAGTGGAATTATTCTACAATAACACTTCCACAAGATAGGTTTCATAATGAATGAATTGGATTAAACTTATGAGTGATTAGAGTATGAATTCATTACATTATTTTTCATGGAATCAAAATGATATAGTTATAATTTTTGAATATTTTTATGATGTTAAATTCATTATACATTAATTTTATTTAATTCACATATACCTGAGTTGTTTGTATTATTAGATCACTTATTTGAATAACCATATTGGATATTATAATACTCACCCTTACATAATTACTTATGAATTGGTCACTTTTTGATTGTGTTGAATAACTAATATATTGGACAAAATTTCATGAAGCCTAGTGATAGATAATGGATATGGATAATTGGTGGAGAAGATATTTCAAAAGGAAAACCACTCGTTGTCAATTAGTATTTTAGATGGAATATTTAGTAAATGTTTTTTATATATAGTTTGGTTAATTTAATCATTACAAATTTTAATGTTGTGGTGTTTATTTATATATAGACTTATAAAATTATTAAATAATATATTTCATGTATGTTATTGTGGATATTGATTTATAAAATAAAATGATTGGTTGATTTAGTGGTAATTAAACCCACTTTATGAATACCGTAGTCCTTCTTGATATCTGTAATCTTGGTGGAGGAAGGATTATGGAGTTTACATAACCGTATATAGAGAAATGAAAATTGGTGAGTTAAAAAATGGCTACGTAGAGTGAAATCCAAAAAAAAAGGAAAAATGAATATTGTCATGAGATCTCAAATCCATTAGAAATATATATTTAATATGCATCACATGGATCTATGATCATCCATCCATAACATAAATAAATATATTTGGATTCAAGATAAATAATGATCAAGCAATTATTCATGGGTGAGTATAACATTACTGAGTATGGTTATCCCAAGAACTGAACTGGACCAATTAATATTTTGTGTATATATGAATCAGTAAAAAGAAATTTATTTAAAATTTATTATTGCCTAAAAAATAGTCACTATGAATAACCAAAATCAAATTGAATAATTAATTCATATTTTAGATTCATCACACACTCCATTTAACAATGTATGTTCCATAACTAAACAAAATACATATCTCTAAACCAATCACCGATTATATAATTACCTAAACATTTCATACTAAAATATTACATTATATTTTATGAATATTCATTAAATATCAATATAAGACATGATATAACCATAATGTTTTATTTCATTGGAATCATATAGACATAAAAATTCCTGACATAAATGTTCCACACTATATCCCACTTAATATTTTAAAAAATTATGCCTCAGTTAGTCACATAATTCAATAATTATTTCTTCATACCCACTGGAAAGGAAACATAATAAAGAGTGATCTTACTTAATCTATGTTGGTAAAGGGGGGGATACAATTCAACAATCACATTTAACTTTTTCATGATCATAATGGTATGATAACATGATTGTAAAAGATTATATTTATGCCCAAAAAGTTATATAACCACGACTCATGTCCAAAATCATTGATATTAAAAGGATACAAATCAAAAATGAGTAAGATAATATGATCCATTAAATTATAGAATTTTAATATTTTCATTTCATAAAATAGTTGAATAAATTGTGGCATAATCAAAATCCTAGAAATTATATGTTAAGGTTTCCTATCAATAAATTCATCATATGTAATTCTTTAGGTAACCAATCCTGCATTTCTTCAATATTGGGACAATATCGTGTGTACCATATTTTACACTAGTTATAACCACCTTTATACACTATTCTAGGCTTCTTATAACCATATGTGTGCCATTTGAGCTCATAAATTGTTACCATTTTACGAATACATTAGATTGTTAAAGTTCACCCTCCCTTAAAATAATCGTAATACATTCATGTGTATTCTATAATACAATGAAAAAATTTATCACTATATCATATCATAACCCATGTAAAAGAAAACATGAATGATTAAAATTTTATTTTCATTCTAATAATCCATCGAGAGAAATCTTAATGAAGGTACAACTAGATCATATCTCTAGTAAAGTATAAAAAATAACAATGTTTATTGTTATAGATATAAATACCTATAAATGATATTTAGAACCTTTATTTTTTTAAATACACTTATCATTTTGAATATAATTAATAAAAACATCCAAAATATTTAGGAAAATATTTTCCATAAAAAAATTAATCTTATTATGTAATATTCAATGGAAATTTTATTCATAATGATGAGTAATTTAATACATTAACTATATATTTAAACAAAATATATTCCCATTTTATAAAAGAAAGTCTAAATTACATCCTTCAAAAATGAAATGAATATTCTTTTTATAAAAAAATATAATTTATGGAATAGGTAAAATTGAAATTATACAATCATTAGGTAATGATCTATATATTAATTAAAATGTTTTAAATAATATATCTATGGGGAAAAAATTGATTCTCAGTCGAATATAAAAATAATTTCAGTTTTCCATCAAAATATTATTTCCATCCATTGAGTACATGATGAATTATAAATGAAAAGAAAACATTTAATCTCCAAAAATCATAAGAGAATAATAAAATAAATACCATTTTAATGAGATATTTAATATAATTTCAAGATAAAAAATTTAAGCATAAAAAGTATTATTAAAAAAATAATATTTTAAAATAAATCCACTTCGTCGCGTAAAACATGCATCATAATCACTCTAACCTCCTATATAAAAAATTTAAAATTTAGTATATTTATCTCATGTAAAAATATTATTTCATGTAACACCATAAATATTATATTTATAACTTTTTATGAGCATTTAATAAACAAACATTCAATATTACCATCTTTACACATATGAACAAATTTGTTTTAAATATTTCTATTTATTTTGAAATTATTTATTTGTGAACATTGATCATGATTAATTCATCAAAAAATGATAATTATGATATTAATATCATATTTATTCATTATAAACATATATATATAAATAAAAATTTATATAAAGTGGTTATGTTATATTTATTACACCACTATATGGAGGCACCAATTTGTATGTACGCATGAGTGGAAATTCTTTTTTTTATAGAATTAATGAAAGGTAAATAATATTTAATATTTATTATATAATTATTTTATCATAAATAATATATATATATATATACAATCTCATGAAATCTATCATTATAACAAAATATGAAATATGTTGATGGAAAATTAAATATTTCCTTATGTGGATGAAGTAGTCTTAATATATGTATGAGTGAAAATCTCATCTCCCATTTAATTTGGAAGAGATGTGAAATGGTTGTGATGTAATACTAATAAAATATCATTATACCTATTATATTAGAGTTATTATTTTTTATTTTTCATAAAATATTTACAAATATTGAAATAAGATATAAAATTCAAAGGGAAAAATTATGATTTATACCTCTTCTTTGAAATACATACATTAGTTTAAACCATATGCTAAATAAAATTTCTCTTACGAGAGGAAAAAATGATCTGGGATTATGTGTAGAAGAATACATAGTTTCTGGGGAATTATTTATTAAATCAAATAAAAATATTTTTTTATAAAAAGGTAATTTCCTTTATCAAATATTTTTTGACTTATTCGAAAAACAATAGAAATTCATCCAAAGATAAAATTACAATGATGGATAAAGAAATAATATTAAATTAATAAAACAAAAAATATATATATTTTTAAATTTATTATTTTTTAAGTCCACAAAATAAATAAATTATTTAGAATAAAACACATTTTTTATTGAAAAAATTATTTTACTAATAATTGAGAACTTATATATTAGGAATTAATAAAATCATTTTCATTATTTTAAGAAATTATACATATTTTACACAATTAGTTTTTTATTATTCATATTTGTTATAGCACTTATGAATGTATTAATAAGATGAAATGTGAAATGATACTACAAATTTTAACATAATGATACTTTCTCTTCAAGATCCTGCCTGATTAGAAATCCATATTTCAAATGGATTTTCAGGGATTAATGATAAATATAGGAGATCTTCAGGGATCTTTCCAAGGGTGTGTGCAATTATAGAAAAATAAAAAATGAAAGGGAATGTTTTTGTTTTGGTAGATAGTCATTAGACTGGTGGCCAATTCGGGATCTTGGGTGGGCCCTAGGGATGAGACAACACATGTATTGGTGAAACTAAGGTGCCTTAAAGGCCTTATTATTACATTAATACTAGATTTATAAACTCAACCCAAAGTTAAATGACACTGTCTGAGTTGAGATATAGGGTCCATAATTAGAACATCATTCTATAATGACGGGTGGGGGTAAATATGACACCAATGAATGTTATAAGGGGTTAATGTACATATATTATTACACTTGTTAAAAAGGGAAAACATTCTTTTTAGGAGGATAACTAAATAAAAATCCATATTTATCTCGATTGTCTTGAGGTGGTGATCATGGTGGATTACCACCTATGATTTTTCCTGTAGTGCATACAAGTGAGTTAACATCAGAGTAGAAATATCTTGTCTTGGCATGTGGGGACAATAATTAGTATACAAACCCATTAAGGAAATGTTTGTGAGCTCTAATGAGGGGAAAACAGGTATACGCATGGAATTTAGGGCTCTTTTGGGTCCTAACCTCTATAGTTACTATTTTAATAGCTTGTCCAAATGTGATAAATATATCACAATTTGATTTGAATGGGGATGTAACATAAGGTAATCCATCAAATAACTCGAGATTATTTCAAAGGATACACATATAATATATTGGGGTGTCACATTTTATACCCTATAAAATGAATTTCAAGATTGTAATTCAATATAATGATGTAATAAAATTAGATTATAATTGTTTCATCCAATACACAAGTTCTATTGTATCGTCCTCAAATTTCTAATTCCAACAAAGGAATTTAGCTATTCGACTATTTGTTTTCCATAAATCATTATCTATATAAAACAGTGTTTCTATTTATTGTTCATTGTAAGGATGATCATACTATAATGGTACACCATATAAGTTTATTACATGTGATGGTTCTTATAGTTACTTCATACGGGTGATATATTGAAAACTTTTGATCTTAATAGAGATTCAGTAGGAGTTCCAAGTGGTAAAAAATTGTCCCAAACTAATCAAGAATATCAATAGTATGAATATAAATATATCTTTCTCAACATTCCATTATTTCTAAATTGAATAAACACATTTCATGGACAGATTCAATGGAATGCATTGTGACTAACTTTGAAATCATCATGTCTTCAATGATTTTTAGTATTTCACTTCTATGAATAAGAGATTTCTTGATGTTATATTAAATGACTCTAAAATTATATCCCTTTTCCTCACCTAAATAAATAAGAAAATAAAACTATTTTTAAAAAAGCATCCATGTATAAAAGAATTTTTCACTTTTTTAATAGAGGGATTCATAGGGTTCTATTTAAATAATTTATTGAAATATAATTTTATACAATATTATAACCGGAGAAAGGAGTTGGTCCTGACACCTCCAAAATCCTATTTAAAATATATAAAAAATAATAAACGTTTTAAATGGTTCTCTCAGACTAACTACATATAAAACATGATATATAGTATTGAAACAAAATTCTAATTCAGGATCTTTCTAAGTATATTGATAGATCATTGGGGAAATATATAGATCACTGTCAGATATTATAGAACATCGTTGTCCACGAAACCATACATAATACATAACATATATCTTATGAAGAGATGTTAGTTATAAACATAATCTTACATAAATTATGTGTGATGACTATAAAATGTGATCAGAAAAAACCCAACTAACATTAAGAACATTAGATGGTTTTGAGAGTCAAATGAAAAAATCAATGGTAATTTTTTCCCACTTATTCTAAAGTATAACTAATTGTTCTAACATCCCTTTATAATTATGTCACACATACGTAACTTGTTCTCATACCAATAAATGTGATACATACTTTCCAATATCTCTCTTCATGTTGTCTAACCAGAAATAAACTTTCAAATATCTACAAATCTCTACACATCCATGATTAGTAGATAATGGGGATCTATAATACTCTTAAAAATTGTTCCTTATTTATGCCTTGTATTGATTGGATTCACATTTGGTACTAATAACTTATCATTCAATCAAAATTGACTTTGACCTCAAGATTAGTTTTGACATTCTTTTACAACTCCGCATCCACATCTTATACATCCTTAATAGATACCTAGATAGATTATTGAACTGTCAATTGGGAATGTTTATATTTCTCCACATTATTCAATAATTTATTTTCCATTCATTAAAAATAAATATATATTAAATATCTTGAGATCTGTATTGTAGATAATCTATTATGATCCTTTCAACTCAACAATCATCCACCATGTTCATTTTCTAAGGCTGATAAATTATTAGTTAGTTAAAATCACTAATCAACTCAAATTATCTTCTCTAGATTATATTCGACTCATTATTTTAAAATATATACATTATTATTTTATAATAAGTATATTAGTCAAACCTTATTCTATACAGATTGTGCCACTATATCATGAATGAGTAATGTGATCATAGGTGAACTGACCAACTAAATATCCTTTGTAGTGTTTTGTTTTATCAATGTTTTGTATTTTTTCAGAACCAACAATTTTTGGATAATTTTTTTGATACACAAAAAGATTATGTTGTTGGTTGATGTGTTATTTTCTTTTTCGTAATCATAGAAATAAGATGTTTCTAAGTTCGAAAGATATTTCTTAATGAATTAGACTTTTTTGTCAATTATTTTTGAAAGATAATGTTGTTTAAGAGATAAAATTCAGAATTTATAATAATTCCCAAACATTCTAAACAAAATTAGATGATGAATCGTTGATCAAATTTTTTTATCAAATCATGAAAACATTATTTATAAAATATTTTGTAAAAATGATGGAAAAGTTTCAATGAATTAGAATCACTTAACGAAAATTAAAAATGTATCCAACATAATTGTTCTAAAAAAACCACAATTCTACAAAAATATGAACAAAAATTCTAAAATATTTAGAGTCTGGTTTTTGAGAAATTCATAACCTAGTTATTGAAAACATCAATAACTGATTTCTGAGTAATTATGATCCTTTTTATAAATAATTTGGAATATGATTTCTGAGAAATTAGGAACCTATTTTTTTAAAAATTTGGAACCTAATTTCTAATAAATTTTGAACCTGATTTTTGAACAATTTAGAACCTAGTTTCGGAAGAATTTAGATCCAAATTTCTATAAAATTTGGCACCTGATTGTTGAACAATTCAGAACCCGATTTCAGATCAATTCAAATCATTATATAAGAGAAACATTGAACCTAATTTTTTGAAAAATTAGGAACCTTATTTCTAATCAATTCGAATCGTAATTTTGGAACAATTCACAACCTGATTTATAGACAATTCAAAACCTTCTATCTGAGAAATTCATATCCTGATTTTTCGAAACTTCATAACCTGGTTTTTGATCAATTCATAACATGATTTTCAGTAATTCCATAACTAATTAGTGAGTAATTTGTAAGCACTTTTCTATGAAAATAAGGACCTATTTTGTTAAGAAATTGTATTCATTTTTCAAATAATGTTTTTGGAAAACTTTTAATCACATTAATGAGCATGTTTTTGAAAAAATCTGAATAGAATTTCTATTTATGTATATAAGAAATTCTGAACAACTTTTCTAAGAATGTTTATTATAAACTAATTATTGAGATCCAACATTATTATACAAAGAATGATATGAAGAGTTCAAGTATTAAAACCTGATTTTCAATTTTATATATATCTCGGAGATGTTTATGGAGGATTGATTAATTTATTAGTGATGTTTTAATGTGATATATTTTTAGTGTTTTTGTTATTTGAGGAAGTATGAATGTTTTTCATGGTTCAAACCTTTTTCATTAGTGTTATTATATATATTATCTTATATCATTGTTTATTTGTGACATTCTAACACATGAAAAATATAGAGATCTGAAGAATTAAAAGTGAAAAGATTCCACCAGATGGATAAGTGTTTTTCTATGTGTTTGAGTAGAATAAATCAATATCAACTTTACTATATTGCATAGATTGGACATATCCATATCAGACCTAGGATTCATACTAAGAATTTGAGGAGATGAATAAATAAAATAATTTTTTTGCTAAATTGTTCTATAAGAAAAATTGTAAACTAATAGGAGTCAGTATAATAATTTCTATTAGTAGATAAATGGTGTCCAATGAGATTTGGAACATGTTTTATACACTACTTTATTATAGTGGATTTCCATAGAACCATGGTAGTGGATTTGGAAAAGATGTGTCTTATTACATAGAGGTCTAACCTTGTCATGTTTGTGCTCCTTACTTTCTTTACCATTCATACATGAAAAATTATATTTTAAAGGTTGATAAGAAAATAAATTTTAATAGGTTGTAGGGGTTTAGTTTCATAATGATTTGAAACTTATAAAAACTGAAAAATTGATTCATCTTTCCCCCCACCTTAGTTTTTATTCAATGGTTAGATATTTAATTGTTATTAGAGGAAGGTTCCATTTTTGAATCTTAATCATGGATAATATCAATTCTATCAACAACATAGGAATTCCTACATTACATAGAATGAATAATTATGGATGAAAAAATAAGATGATTTTTATCTTTTATTTCATAGCCAGGAAGTTTTAGATGATGCTACTATTGGTTCTCCATCAATTGAGAATGATTATCCTATGATATCTTCTCATAGGAGAGACATAGAAGCTGATGGAAAGGATAGAAATGAAACCCTTATGCCCTTTTTAGAAAAATATTATTATAAGGTGATGTATTTCAAAACATCAAAAATCATGTGGGATAAGATGAAAAGTGTTTTTAAAGGGAATAAAAAAGTCAAGGAAGAGAAGATAAAAATATGGTGTAGAAAGTATAAATTCATCAGAAGGAGGGATGAAGTTGAAAATGTGAAATCTCAAAATTATAGAAAAATTCTAAAAAATAATCAATTTGATTGTTTGAAATAAGTTTGGGGAAGATGTTATCAGTTTGGTCATCGTGCAAAATGATGTATTATGCTCCTTGAAAAAAACGTTTTTTATGATATTAAAGAAAAGAATTTTGAAAAGAATAAGGATTAGGAAATACAATGCGTCGTTGAGACATATTTGAAGGCATGTAAGAGGAACAGACATTGTCAACATGATAGAGTTTATTCATTACATATGATAAGTGACATAAATTTTTTAAATATATCGAAATTCATGACGGAGGAGAAGTTACATTTGATAATAATTATACATTAAAAATTAGTGGAATCTGAACGACATAGATTGATGTAGAAAATTTTAAATATAATTAAGTTTTACATGTTTATGGGACAAAAATAACATACATAGAGAAAGTAAACATTGTGATTATGGAAAATATGTAATCTTTAGAAAGGATTCTTGTACCATAAAATGTAATAAAGTTAGGAAAGTCATTATAGAAGGATAAATAATTAGGGTAAATCTGTTTCAAATAGAAGAATTCAATAAATCCTGATACATGAGTGATTAAGATTAAAATATGTTTTAAAAGAGAAGACATGCCTTCCTTGGGAAGAAAAACATGAATATACTTTATAAAGTTAATATTATGTAGAATTTTCAATAATTGAAAATAATATATGAGGATTTTTTTTATTACCTGTCAGAAAAGAAAAAATGACAAAAAATTGCATAAAAGATATGAGATTCTATCATTCAGACCAAATTATCTTATTCATTCTCATTTATGTGGATCAATGAGAAATCAATCATAAAAATTAGAATTATACTTTTCACTTTTATTAATTATTACACTCCGAATAAAAACATCTTCTTATTGAAGCACAAATTAGAAGTTATTGAAATGATCAAATTCATCAGAAAATCTGTTGAGAATGAATTAGGGGTTGGAATCAATAATTAGAGAACTGATAATGGTAATAAATTAAAAAATTATTATATTCCTCATTATACTCTACAAAAAAATGGAGTATATGAAATATGTAAATGATGTTTATTGGAAATGGGAAGAAGTATGTAAGTATAACAAAAACATTCAAATATTCTTTTGGAGAGAAGCTGTTATAACTAATATACAAGATCCAAATAGATTATTATTGATTAAAAAAACAAACATGACTCATTATAAAAAATTTTATAACAAAAATATGTCATTTAAATACTTTAATAATTTTTGAATTCATTTTTCTCTCATTGTCAAAAATCTGGATTCATGATTTTTGATGAGAATATTGAGGAATGTACCTTAAAAGGATATTAAGAAAATGGGATAAGTTAAAAATGTTGGAATATACATTTAAAAACATAGGTGGACTAATAATAAGTGAATTTAAATTAAATTCAATATTCCATAACAAATATTTTTGAGAGTTCGGAGGTAGATACATTAACGATTTCAAAAATAGTGAAAATAATTCAAAACAAAATTTTCAAAATTCAGTAGAATCATGTGATGAGGAAATTATAGCCAAGAAAGAAAAATAGATATTTAATACCCTATAAAATCAAGTTGAATATGAAAAGATTATTTGGAATTAGAAGGCACCATTTCAGACCAGAAGGATGTTGATATTAGAATATAAGACTTCACCTATCTCTAAATATAAACCACAATCAGTTTTAGATGTTATTCAACATAAAGAATGGGTGGATTATATTAATGAAGTGTTGAATCATATTGATAAGAATGAAACATTGAAACTTGATTTAAGGCTAGGAATTAAAAATGAAATCATAACCTAGGGTGTTTATAGAAAAAAATTTGAATGATTCTGGATAATATTCAAGAAACAATGAAAGCTTTATTTGTAAAGGATATGCATAGGTGGATGGTGTGAATTTTGGTGAAACCTTTTCCCCTATTTCAAGGATATAAACTATTATAAAGATCCTTGAAGTGAATACTAATCATAATTACTATTTTTTCATATGGATGTATAGTCACTTTTTTAAATGGTTATATTGAGATATAAGTTTAAATTAATCAAACTTCAGGGATTCTATTTGATGAGGATGAAAACAATGTTTATTAATTAAATAAATATTTATATGGCCTGAGAAAAGTCCCATGTTCTTTGTATTTAGAGCATGAATTTTTTTTATTATGATGATGTTTTATAATGGAAAAGTTGGTCGAAACATGTATGTGAATGTTGTTGACTTTAGAACATTAACTTTAATTGTTAATGTGGATTATATAATTTTTTTTGGGGATGATTAAAATAATTGTGAATAGATTTCAGAAGAAATTAAGCGGAATTATGAAATTTCAATGTTGGGAGGATTAACATTATTCATTGGAATTTCAGTTCAATAAAAGGGAAAATATATCTTCTAATCTCAAGAATTGTATACCATGGAATTTAGAAAAAAAAAATTGGATGGATGAATCTAAATAAGATTCAAATCCTATTTCAGTGAGAACAATGTTGATTATGGATTAATATCGAATAAGTGTGAATTATAAAGGATTTAAGATGTTTATAGGATGCCTTATATAACTTATACCTTCAGGACTTGGTATTTTTTATGCTATGACTTTATGTGTTAGATATCAATGTAATCCAAAATAATCACATATGATGGCTACAAAGAGGATTCTGAGATATGAAAAAGGAACAATTTAACATGGATTTTTATATAAAAGAAACATTGTGATGAAGTATCTTGGTAACACTGATGATGATCAGATTATAGATTATAATGATATAAATTCAACCATTTGAGGAAAAAAATTCAGGGTGAATGTTGTGTGAGTTGGAACTGTAAAAAACAATGATTGGTAAAATTGATAACATTTAAATCCAAAAATGTTGCATCCACTCGGGCTTGTACTAAAATGTTGTTGATGAAAGCCTAGATAGCATATTTTAATGTTAAAGTTTCTAAACTATTGAATATAATTTTTGATAATCAGCGAGAAATTGATATTTATCTATGTCATGTACAACTTTCAAGACTAAAACTTATTTTTATAATGTTTCAATTTATATAATTAAATGTTTCTACTAGATATGTTTTTCTAGAAGACATTTAAACAACGTATCAGACTTTTGATTTCTTATATAAGGAAATTTATAAGGTATGGTTTGTTGAAATGAGGCTAAATAATCATGTTCAACCTCTTCCCATGTCATCCTAACCCTCATAAATAATGACCCACTGTGCATTGGATTATATTCACAAAGGGGGAGTGAAAGAAGCATCTTTTTATATTTTATGAAGTTGTATACTTAGGTTTATTTCATTAATCTGAATATGTGGTTATCATATAATGAGTTAGAGAAAAAAACATGAGAAAAAAAGTGAGAAATAGAATGATAAATGTAATAGGGGAGTTTGAGTAAAGGTGAGTTTATCATTACATGAAAAGATAATTTTCATTCCATTGATGGATGTAAATAAATAAAAATCATTATATTAACAAGTAGTGGGGTGTCATGAAATTCTCTTTTGAGATAGGATTTTTTTTAATAAAATTCAAAAAACATGAGTTGTGAAAAATGTTGAGTGCTAAAAAATTTATAAGAGTTGGAAAATTTATTAACAAGGGTTGTCAAAAATTCCAATGTGGGTGATTGGAAATACATTATGGTTTTAGGTTTTCCCAATGTTATTTATTTTTTAACAATTATCTCTTTTTTTGAATAATGTTTTTGATATATTAGAAGATGTATTGGTTGGTTTTTTGAAGATTATCATTATTATAACGAGACAAAAAAACATGTTTCTAGGTTTGAAATAAGTTTTTGAGTTTGAAAAATTTTGTTCAATGAAGAATCCATTTTGTTTCTGAAGATTTTAGAAAAGGATATTGTTGATGAGTTACAATTAATATGTTACAATATTTTTAAAACATTCTAAACAAAATCATATAATGATTTTTTAATAATGAAGTTCTCAAAAATCCTAAAATCATTCACGATTAAATATTTTGATGAAATTATGGAGAAGTTTTAATGAATCACAATCACATAAAACATGCTTAAAAATATATCCACTATTATTGTTCTGAATAACAGATACAAAATTCTACAAAAATTGGAACAACATTTTTAAATATTTCAAAATATGATTTTTGTGTTATTTGGAACATGAATTCTTAACAATTAAGAACCTCGTTTCTGAATAACTTTGAAGCTGATTTATGAACCATTTGAACCTTATTTATATGAAATTAGGAACCTGATTTATGAAACATTTGGAATCTAATTTCTATGAAATTTAGAACTGGATATCTTAACAATTCAGAACCTGATTTTTGATAAATTATGAACCTGATTTTTTAGAAATTCAAAATGTGATTAAAAATAATTTAGAACCTATTTTTTAAGAAATTTGGAAACTGATTTTTGGAGAAATGTAGAACCTAGTTTCATAAAAATTCAAAATCTGATTTCTGAGAAATTCGGAACCAGATTTCTGTACAATTTCGAACCAGATTTCTCAAAAAATTGAACCTGATTTCAGAACAATTTGAAACATGATTTCTAAGAAATTCAAAAAAAAAATTTTGAAAAAAATTAAACATGATTGCTGAGAAAATAGAAACCTGATTTTTGAGCAATTCCAAACCTGATTTCAAGGTTAATTGGTATAAATTTTCAATGAAAAGTTCAACTTAGGTTCTGATGAAATTTGAGTCAGATTTAAGATTATGTTTCTATGAAAATTTGAAAAAAAATATTTGAGCTTGTTTTTTAGAAAATATAAACAAAATATATATATTTGTATCTAATAAAATTGGAAGCCCTTTTATGAGCATATTTCTATGAAAATTAGAAACAAGTTCTATAATTATTAAACTTAGAAATATATGTAGAGTTCAATATTCCAAACCGAGATATTAATGTTTCATAAATATTAGATAAGATTAAAAAGGTTTGACCATGAAAAATATTATGTTTTAATGTGATAGATTTTCTTAGTTTTGGTGATTTGAAGAACCATGAATGTTTTTTAATTTTCAAGTCTTTTTTATTCATGGTTTCTATAAATATAAATATTTTTAGATTAATTTTTCATTTGTAACTTTTTAAAACATAAAAAAATCCAAATCTCTAAAGAATTAAAAATTAAGAGTTCACATCAAATTGAAGAAGGTTTCTTTGATTTTTTGGGTAAGGGAAATTTTACAAATAACTACCACACTAAAAATATTGGAAATATCCAAATATGACTAAGGATTCAAATAGAGTTTTAATGGATGAGATTCAAAAAAGGATTTATTCCTTCTTAAGTAAATTGTTCAATAATAAAACATTATAATCTGAGGGGATCCAGTCTAATATTTTATATTAGGACATAAAATTAGTCTAATAGGGGTTGAGATAAGTTGTATTCACTTCTTCTTTATAGTAGATTTCAATTGACCCACATGAGTTGCAATGGAAATGATAGTGGTCATAACATTAAGGATAAACCCTGTAAATCATGTGCGCATAACATTAATTACTATTATAGGATGCATAAGTATTTTATAAAGGTATATAAGAAAATAAATCATAACAGATTGTAGGGGTTATAATAATTAAATATTTGAAATTTATAAAAAGTGAAAAACTAATTCAAACACTCCCCCTTCTCAGTTGTTATTAGATCCTTTTAAATTCCCCAATCTTGTCTTACGTTCCGTAATATTTTCTATGCATTCATCAGAATAATTAAACATTACTCCCTTTTGAGTTAACCTAGTTAGTTCATTATATATCTAGGACATTTACTTAAAAAATAATCAATAATATCTATCAAATCAAATAAATAGTAAAATATCATTCATAATTATTTTCTCTGTGACAATGTTAAATAACATCAATATTTGATTGATCCATTAATATACCATCACTTAATATTATATAACCCCATAATGATACTTTTTTTTTGAAAACATTTAAACATAGTGATTTTATCATATATCATTCCCTTCCATAGGGTATTCTATATAATCTTTATCTGATAATCATTATCTTCTTTTCTATTATAATATTTAGAAATATCATCAATAAATATTACCACAAATAAATCAATGTAATCTATAAAAGAACCATTAATTAAATCCATTATGATAATGCGGGAATCAGTAAATCCATGTGGAGTCAGAATAAGTTCATATCTTCTATACATCACACAGAAGGTTTCTTGGGAATGTGATCACTTTAAAATATCAAATTATATTATTAAAATTGAATATAAATATTATAAAATTATTAAATTCATTCTAATTGGTTTTAAAAATCATGAACATGATGAAAATAATAGTTATTCTTGATTTTTATCAGTCTATGTTCGTAATAGTCATTATGGATTCTCATTAGTCAATCATTTTTCATAAAAAAATGTGAGGTCCTCCGCATAGTAACACACATGGCCATATAAGTCCCATGTCGTTTCAATGAAAATTATTTTGGAATTCCAATAACTCAATCTTGGACATTCTATATATACTCTTTGAGATATATTTTGCCTCATGCCTGAGTTATATTAAATATTCAACTTCATGATTAATTTCAATACTAAGAATCTATTTCTATAAAATATATTAAAAATCCCATACAATAGTAATATATTTGATTTTGACTTTCTCCACAACAATATAGATATAAATACCCCCTCTGAATAGGAACCAATACCCATTAAATGGATAAACTTTTCTTTATATGTTCCTATTTATTATAATATAAAATATAAAATAATATATTATCTTGGAATATGAAATGTAAATTTCCTTCCTTATAATGTAATATGTATTAATATAAACCAAGGAAAACCATGCTGAAAATCACAGTAAATTAATCTACATAGATAATAACAGTCTTTTTCTGGAAAAGATTACCTAAAAACAAATTATATAGGAATCATAGACTACATTTTTTATCATCAAACCATTACATTATTTTAGTAAAAAAAATTACCCAAGACCCATAATACTAGATCAAGTCTTAAATTCATAATCATTAAAATTCTAAATTTGATTCTGATAAATTTTACTGAATTATTTTCCCTCCAAAAGTTACACTATAAAAAAAGAAAACATAGATCAGATATATTCCTAGGAATATTTATGTATAGACATTTAAATAATTTGGACAAACCCTTACATGAATAATTCCCATTAATTTGAATTTTCTTTTATCCAATATTACAATATTTTTAGTTTTTCACATTAATACATCATTATCATCTATATGAAATCCCTCTATGTAATAATTTTATCATCCTAAACATATTTTACATGAAGAGAAGAAACAATAATATCGGTGAGGTCAAATGATCATTAATGGAAAATGTAAGAATTAACAAGTTAATTACATCAACATGATGGGTTTGACATAAAAATATTCATACCCATAAATTCTAAGATAATCAAACCTGAAAACACAAAACATGCCTTTTAAAAAATAAGAGATTAAAAAAAATAATGAAACTTGTGATGAAAAGTTTGATCAAATGAGACATCATAAACCTATATAATGAATAGAAAAAACATGCTGGTATCTTATGACATCATCTTCAAAAATAATTTATAGAAACCTTATAGAACCTATAAAATTTTAAAAACCACATGATAAGTATACAATATAATTAAATAGTGAACATGATCATTACTCAATGCATTGTAGTTATATATTATTATATCCACTGAATAATCTATAACAAGAAGAATAAGTGATATGTAGTAACACCAATCATATATAATATCCAAGAAACATAAAAAGAAAAAAGAAAATAGATTTTTCATCATAAAACTCTTTGAAATAATAATTATTATCCAAAAAAAGTATTATCTCATATAAAATAAATGTGTTTCTTATTAATCCCTTTAAAATACAATTAACATGTTGAAATGGAATGGGATACATAAATATATATTTGAAACGTGATTAACCGGCGAAAAAATGATTTAATCACAAAATCATTGAGAAGAATTAATCCATTTAAATGAAATTGGTTCCATAAGAATATCCTTGAATCAATCTTAAACCATCCAGAGAAAGCATAAGCATTGAATCAATACACAATATTAAAAATAGAGCATAAGTGAAAAAATAGAAGTTATTATTAGTGAACAGGAATACAATTAAAATATTTTTTAAAATATTTTTCTTATGAAAATATAATTTTAATTTTCAAAAAACATTTAAAAAAATTCATTAAATATTATAAAAAACATTTTCATTGAAATACTGTAAATATAAATTAAATAATATAAAAATTATTTTAAAAAATTTTCTGAGGAAAAAAATCATTCCATTGCGAAAAAATTTTAATATTATTTTAAATATATTTCCATTAAAATAACCTTTATAAATTTTAATTTAATATTCAAAGAAAATAATATTCATCATGAATGAAAATTTGATCCATGTCATACACATTAAAATAATGATTAATTACGCATCTTTAGTTATATCCTAATGAGATGTTTTTGGAGAAAAACATGAAGATTCATGTAAATAAATTATTTAAATAAAATTAAAATATGGTTAAATTATTTTTAAAATTTATTTGATAAATTCCAAAAAAATTGAAATATTTTGTTTATAGAACATTGTTTTTAGATGAAAATGTGTTTTTGACTAAAGAGAGAAGTAATCAAGATTTTTCATATTAATATTCATTATAACTCTTGGTTAGATAAAGAGATGAAAATAAAAGGAAAATTTAATTTCATAACTTAACAAGAGGATATTAAGAGTTATCATAATAATTTATAGTTAGATCATAATATTTCACTATTTGATAGTTAATCACAAACACACTCGATAAATGATGAGATTTTAATAAAAATTTATTACCACTTAAGTAATTTTGAATCAAAAGAACTATGTTAGGATTACAGTAAATTAAACATTAAATACCCAATAATTTAATAAATTTATGATAATACAGGTCAAATGGTCTTTATATACACATTATAAAAGAATATAGGTATATAACATGCCATAAGTTTCAATGATCAAAAATTGCGCTAAAAATCCCTTACCGATTTGGTAATATTTTGAATCATAAGACCCATTTAAATGATAAATAACATGAAATAAAACATGTTCCTGATATTAAATTTTAAAGGGGTTTTATATAAACTATTTAAAATAAATTAGGTTTATATCATTCCAATATTCCTAAATAAAATGAAACTGAGGTGAAATCTCCAACAATACTGGTTACTTTTAAATAATATACCCCAAGAAAGAGAGATCCTAACATATTTTATTAAATCCCAAAAAATTTACTTATAATCATCATAAAATTATTTCAAGGGTATTATATTCCCCAAAAATAAAAATAAGTGGTGAATATGAAAAAAATATCACAAAAAAAAATTAAGATGAGAAAACCATTTCCTAGTGTTTGATAAATCAAACATGTTCTTTATCTTCCAGAATAATGAACTAATGGTATTAAACCACCCTATTGATTATATTTTGTTGTTTTATATTAGTTTATTTTTAAATATTAAATTTTTATATGTGTTTCGCTAACCAATTAGGTTTATATTATATTTTTTGACCATATATGGGATATGTGTCAAAAATGACTTTTGTAAGTTGTCTATGTTCAAATTAGTTATTATATAAATATATCCATAATAATAATTATGACATAAATATGATATTTATAAATAATTTTTAAAGTTAAAACAAATAATTGAATAATTTTTTGAAAAATGATGTTCATTAGGATTATAGATATGGATAGTCGAACAAATGCAGGAGTTGTGTTTACATTTTTCTAGGATCATTATCGAAAGGACGTAAGTAATATTTTATCTTGATATAGTGATAATAATATCATATATTCAATATTATTTCTTTATATATATATATATGCCATTCATGTGTTTTGGTAATGAAAATAGTGTATCACCATTAAATAAAGGTGGTAGTTGACACATACACAAATTATGCTATCATCTTTTTCATGGAAAAAATAAAAAAAATTATTATCATTTAATAATGAGTAATATTCCATTAATATGATATTTATTTAATTTATATGTCATATAAAAAATGATTTTATCCTTTTCAATTTTCATGTAATTTTTTAGTGAGAAAATGAACAACGTCGCTTCATGCAGCGGTAGTCAACTGTATACACGAATGATGTTATCATATCCCCAATAGAGTGGAATGTAAAAATATTTAAATAATATAATGTAAATATATGTATAAATATATTATAAATATCATATGAAAACATTTTATCGCAAAACCAACTAAATTTTAATGTGTTAATGGAAGTATTAATGACATCAGTCTGTAAGGAGGAAGTCCGCCTTACACATGAATGATGGTTTCATATCCCTTTTGATAGAAGTGGAGAGTGTTCTAGTTAATGAGATTATTAGAAAAAAAATATTTATGGAATATTATAAAGTTTATATATATTTATGTTTAAATAATTATATAATTATTAGGATTAATAAATAAAATAAAGATGCTCATTGATGAAAACTGCCTCTTATTTGATATCGTTAATTGGTTTTAACTATATCATTTCTAGGACAGAATTATACCCCTAATAAGATTTATATTATTAGAGGATGGAAGTAATTATGTGGTATGAAAAATTATGGGCTGAACCAATGTGGTTTTATGGTGTCAATAATAGATGATTGTGGTGGCTTATTATCAGTATGGGGAAATAATACACATGGTATTTTTAACAAAATTCAGTGCGACCACATTTTTCATAAGTCACAAGTGTAAAAACAAATAGACCATTTTCTCAATTTATTGGTTTTAGGGTCGATTTATGTCCATAAAATAATCTTTATACATGTTTGTAGGTCTGTATTACCCATATTATTTTAATTTAACTCCAATATAAACTGATTTTTACTTTAATCACATCAAATAATTTTAAATTCAGTCAATATTCAATTTGTTAAAAAATTAAATCTATCTTATTATATAACATAAATTATTCTCATTCTAAATATGGAATCAATTTTTCAAAATAGAAATCATATAACTAGATCATTTTAATATATAATTAATCCACCAAACGCTATGTGGAATATATTTCTTGAAAAAATGTTCAAATGTTTAAAAAGTGTTTATACCCAAAAAATGAATTTAAAATTTATTCTAATGAACTAATGTGAATTATTTTATATATACCTATAGTAATTTGACTTCAAAATTAAATTAAAATATATTTTATCTTTATAAATAATTTAAAAAAACAGCAGTTTTAATTCAATTTTCATTTTTCACTAAACATAAAAATGGATAGGATTTAAAAAATTATCAAATATTAACCCTCATATAATTATTACATGATCATTTCTGAAATTAATTTTATTTTATAAAAGAAATTTTCTAATTTTTGAAAAATTAAATCTAAAATAAAACCCATAGACAATATAAAACATCGGGTTTTGGATAAGTGTATTTTTTAAGCACGTGATGATTTTTTATTAACACGATGTATAGAAATTATGATTATATAAATACCAATTTAAATTTATTAATATATAATATATATATATTTAATTACAAACATTTATATGTCGGTATTATATTATTAAATTAAAATGGAGAAACATTATTTATTTAAAAATATTTTTTAGAGAAATCCTATTTTTAATCCAAAAAACTTATACTAAAATATAATATTGTTTTCATTAAAAAGAAAATAAGTGGGTTAAATATAAATAATTAATTAATATTTTACATTATATCATAATGGGTCATTTTAAATACTTAATTTTCATAAAATATATAATAATTTAACACAAATAATAATTTTTTCACTATTTACTGAAAAATATTTTTTTGAAATATTTTTAAAAAATTTTAAAAATTAAATCTTGATATTATGATTAAAATAATAAGGTTATTTTTATAAAAATAAATTTTATAAAACTTCCAAAAATACATGTTTAAATAATTTTCTATAATATCAATATAAAATATTTTTGAAGAAAACATATTTTAGAAAAATAAAATAACATTACAAAAATTTGATTGATTATTTACAAAAAATTTCTCTTTTATATATATTTGCATTTAAAAATATATATTTAATAAAATTGTTAATACTATTCATTCCATTCAATTTAAATGTTGGGTTATAAATATTATGTATATTTTAGGTTTTTTATGTTGGGTTTATCAAGTTAAATATGTTATTAAACCTAACATATTTGGGTGGATTGTACCATAAACTATCGAAGAGATTTAATTTATTTAAAAATAATTCTATTATAATTTCTTTTAGAGTAAAAATCCAATATATTATTAGTTTCATGTATCATTTATGTTATCAAACTTAATTTTATTCATTTAAAAACTCTGGGTATTATATCTTCCCGCACCCTCTAATTAATTACATTCTTATAATTTGAAAATAATCTCTGTAAGAAAAGGTTGGATGCTTCAATGTAAATTTTTTGTAATACCACATGATAAAAAAACTATAAAAACCCATCTTCTTGATAAAATTTAATGAGATGTACAAGAGTCATCTAGAGTATTACATAACTAGGATTCCTTGTAGCATAACACTATTGGATATTGAATACATAGAAATGGAAGAAAATAATAAATTATTATATAGAGTGTTCTAGGTTATTGATCATAATATATTGAATTATAAATGGAAAGTTAAGGCAATGAGAAAAATAAATCTATTATTATTTAAAACACTATGACTTCATTAGTAATGAAGGTATAATGATAATATTTTTTTTGAATATCTTATTTTATTAATTGTGGAATTTTGTTACAATCTATACTATGATAATAATATAAATACTTTATATATGATGCTAATTTCATCCTTTAATAAATTTCCACCAAACTTTCCTCATTTTTTTGCAAAAAAATGTGTATTGGTAATAAATATTTTATGCATAAAGTATAAAAATAAACAATTAAAGGTCCACATAACCCCCAAAAGTAAAACAAGATATTCCTATTGACTTTATACATAGAAAAAAACCAAAATGATTAGCACATTGTTAGATAAAATCAAAAAAACAATCCTTAATACCTTAATATCCATATACAAACAATAATACCAAAATTTCATTACATATAAATCCTATATGATTATACTTGAAATTCATTATTCCTTTCTTGACTAAGTTAAAAAGGTAAATATTAAATTTTTTTGATCATGTATTCACCCATGATAAATCATTTATTATTACAGAAATAAAATCCAATATGATTTTTAAATACACATAATATTCACCTCTATAAATTTCATACAACCAGGATATTTTGTAGGCCAGTGTTAGGTCTTGAATACATATTTCCATTCAATTTTGGGTCTAATTTATATGGCCTTAAAAACATAATGGGTTGTCAAAATTCCTTCTATTATAATTTATTCATTAAACATTAAAATATTGCTATTTTAATAATACATTATTTTAATCCTAGGGGAAAAAGTACCCCAACCTAATATGCCACGAACCAAAATTTCAGTAATACCCTTACATTTTCTTACAAAATAAAATCCTCTTATGTGGGTTATAATAAATTAAACATACGATCGAACCTAATATTATTTATCTATGATAGTATCCATAATTATTAAGATAAATTCACATTAAAACATCCTAATCTAGATATTTACTTAAACCATCCCTTTAAAACCAATTATACCATCATAGAACCTATACTATTGGATCAGTTCTAAATTCATAATATTTAAATTTATTAGTTTAATACCAATAATTATGTGCCAATTTTTACCTTCCAAATAATAGAATATCAAAAAGAAAACATGGATCACATAAATTATCATAGAGATATTATGTTTAGAGTTTTATAGAATAGGGAAAATCACTTGTATAATTAATTTCCCTAACACTAAATAATAACTACTCAAACAAAACCTAGCTTTTCATTTTTTTTCAAATTAAAAAACAATCATCATCTTTTTGAAATACCCTATATTCATAATTTGTTAAACCTAATTTATTATAGATTTATAAAAATGATTTGTAATAAGGGTGGTCTAAAATTCTCATTATGGTGAAATATAATCATTAATGAATCAATTTTATCAACGAATGTATGAAGAGAATAATAGTATGATAACGTAATAAATTTCCATCATTATAATATAAAAATATTCATACCCATAAATACATGGAAAATAAGACATGAAAACATTTAATTAAGTTTTAAAAAAGGAAATATTTATAATAATCAACAATCATGATCCCTATGATATCAATATTCATCAAATGAACCTTCATAAAAACATAGAAAGCGTACAAAAAACATGTTGTTAAGTAGAGAAATCATCTTTATAGAACACATTCAGAACCCTGGTAGAACCATTACAATTGGATTAATTTTATAGACAATATCCAATATAATTCTCTATAATGAATAATAATTACCCATGTTATTGGATAAATATCAGGGTGCACAATACGTAAAGATATAGTGGGCTCTCCAAGTTCTATATTGGAACACCCATCATATATAATGTCTATAAATAACAATATGAATAAGGTACAAAGATATTTCATCATAGAGCTCAAATAAATAATCATTATTTTTATATAAAATCCTTAATCAATGGAAATGAAATTTTTTTCATCAGTAAACAATGTTTTTTCAGAACAATTGAAATTTATTGTTTGGAATCCACTATTAATTTTTTTCCAAAATATATTATAACAAATTTGATAAAAACAATTATTCTAATTCCAAATATAGAATCAATTTTTCAAAAAATAAATCACAAAAATTGAAATTTTTAATTTAAAATTAATCCCACAGATATGAGGTGAAAGCATGTTTTTAAAGATAAGTTGTCCAAAATATTACAACTTGATTATATCAAAACAAAATAAAAATTTTACAAAAATAAAATATATTTTATTAATGTATATTTAATTCAAAAAAATATTATTTTAAATGTGAATTAAATTGTAATTTAAAATTATATATAAATTAAACAACAATAAATTTAATATTAAAATTTTGGTTTTTTATTATTCAATACAAAATTTTCCAAAAATTATAAAAACATTACCTTTATATAATTATGAAATTAAGATTTATTAAATTATTATTTTTATTCAAAAAATATTCTAATCTTGGAAAAATTTAAATTTAATACAAAGCCCTTTAACGTGATGAAAAAGAGCGTTCTCGATAAGTGTGTTTCTAAGCACAAGATAATTTTATATTTAATCTATGTCAAATAATAATAACTATATGAATCAAAATAAAAAATTTATGATATATTATATATATATATATTAATTTAATAAAATTACTATTGAAGATTATATTAATTACTTTAAATAGAGAAAAATTGTTTTCATTCAAACTTTTTTTAAAAAAAATCATGTTTTGAACAAAAAAACCATAATTATAAAAAAATAAAATATAATTTTGGATAAAAATTAAATAATTAGGTTAAATATATTTAAATAATAGTTATTTAAATTTAAATTATATTAGGGTGTTTAAATTAATTAACATATCGAAAATAATAGGTAGTTTTACTAAAATATGTGTTTTTCACTATTTACTAAAATATCATTATTTTCTAAAAAAATATAAAAGCACACCCAATGTTAATTTGACATTATGATTCCAAAAATGATTTTTATTTCATCATAAATATTTTCTAATTTCTCCAAATAATATACTATAATATTCATTTCATTAATAACAATAAAGAGTCATTTTTTAAATAACATTTTCTTTGAAAAATAAAATCAATTTACATAAATTTGATAGTGTATTTAGTACGAATTTTTCATTTATTTTTTTGTATTAGGGAATATATATATTTTTGTGTGTGTGTGTGTTCGTGTCTGTGTCTCTGTGTGTATTCCATGTTGTAGTTAATAATATTTATAACCTCTTATTTAACTTCTAGGTTATAATTCTTATACATGTCATTGGTCATTTGAGCTTGATGATGCTTATTGAATATACTAAAAACATAAAAATTTGATGGATCCACATACCAAAAGATATGTAAGAGATTACTTTTTCTTTAAATCTTATTGTACTATATAGTGTTGGGGAGTTACATTATCAACTGGATTGTGTTTTACATTTCTGTTATTCTAACAAACACAATTTTATACTTTTTAAAACATTGGAAGATATAGATAATTCAACTTCTATTACATATGGTTGTAATGTGATACCTAATAAAATTATTCTTATATAAAAGATTTGTTATATCAAGAAAAAAATAATTCATTACCACTTATAGTGTGGATGATATGTATTCATTTCACTACTTCATAATCATAACACCCATTTTAAATTATGATCACATTATATTTCACATTGTTTATTAGATAATGTAGTTAATGTCACCGATCACCATTAATAACCTATAAAATTAGGAATTAGTTATAAAAAATCTTATATTCCATACATTTGAAAATTTAGAGTGTGTGTTTTGAAATATTTACATATTTATCTACACTCTCATCATTATCTAAAATCAATCCATTTATTGAAATTAAATGTCCCCATAAATTTCTTTTATAATAAAAAATAATATAGTATTACCCATAATATAATTTCCTCCATAAATTATTCCACACTATAGAATTAAAGAAGAGTCAACTTCATCCATTACTAATATTTTTTATTATGATTCTGTTTGAATTTTATATTTATTTTTTGATAAAAATCATTAGATTGATGGGTGTCATTAATCTCTATTAATATATTGATAAAAAATAAAATAACTTCTTTGGAGATACTAAATTAACTTATGGACAATGTCTTAATATGTCTTGGTTTTAAAGCACTAATGAATTAGTCAATCAATCTTTATATTTCAATGATAATACCATAATTATACTTCATATATCCTGTAGTGGTTTTCTCATAGACAAAAAATCATTAATTATCCAATTATTTTTGAAAAGTGATTTCCTTACCCATATTTGTATGAAGAATACAAGTGAATTACTTAATGAAAAGTAACATACTAATCTCATCCAACTCAATAGATAAATTTTCATCCCATTAACTTGTATTTTGGATAATATTCCACCATTAATCTATATCATCTTACAAATGATAAACAACTAAAATCAATTTTTCATGACCCATGAAATAGAAAATAAAAAATATACATTCAGTGGTACTGTTCTAATGTTAATTAATGTGTTCATTATTGGAATCACTAAAATAAAGTTGATGTTATGTCAATATGTAATCAAAAATTTGTTTTCCCTCTATTTAATATTTTAAATATCCACATTATTCATCTCTTAAAAAAATTATATAAGAATAACAACAATACATTTCATACCATATCATATAAAATTAAATTTTTGAGGCGTAAAATTAATAAAATATCTATAAAATTTATTGTTATAATGATTCCATATAGATATATACATTTAACAAAATGAAAAAAATTATGAGAAACTATAATAAAAGTTAAAAATAATATATTCAAAAAAATAAATTTAAGGATGTCTATATATTCAAACATTCTTCTAATATATAATACCTTATATTTAATATTTTTCATTGATGGTAATTACAAATCTTATATAATTATTCCTAAAGAATGTTAACTAACATAATAATATCAATTGATAGTGCTAATCTTGGTGAGAAACTAGTGACCACTCACCATGAACCATAATGATGGATGACATATACTCGATTGACTCTTTTTAGGGTTCATTCCCCTATAATCATATGTTCCACATACACTTCAACTTTTACTATTAATAAATGGATATATTTCTATGAAAACCACATAATCGCTACCTTACTAAATAATTAACATGCTATGCTATACATAGTCATGTAATAATTTTTCCCACTAATGATTCATCATCCTTATTTCTAAAAAAACTAAATGTTTCTCTAATACCAACTGTAGTGATCAAAATGTATCATTTGAATACATTGCATCATTTTATATGAGTAATAATTATATATCAATATTATCCAAGGTATTGTTAAAAATATTTATTTCTATTAGAAATATGGACACATATAAAAATCATACATAAAACATAGACATCATCTATCACATAGTTCATAACAACTAACATTATTCATAAAGGTATCCAATATTTAATATTTTATAATATACTTGGTAAATGAAATATATTAGATGGTCAGTTTAGATTCACAATAAGGGTAAACATATGAGATATTAATCCATTATCATGGGCAGGAATATCATAAAAATAAATATAGGGTAACATGAGATAAACATTTGAAATTAAAAATTGACAATTCATTTAATCACTATTTATGGATTAAATCTTGGTAGTTCATAAAATTGGAATCATAATGGAATCAATGAATTTGATCAATAATTTAGCAACATTTGAATAGTATCATATCATGAAATTGTGGCATAAAATGTGGTCTAATCATAATTATCGACATTTTATGGTAAGACATCCAACCAAGTAATTCATCATATGTTGGCTTGAAAAAACCACATTTTTACCTACATAAGGTTTTGGAAAAAAACCTATGTAACCTCACATTGTATTGGAATAAACACCATCATACCCCCCTTTGGGATTTATATAACTTCATTTGTATACAATGAGCTTATAAAACATTAATATTTACTCAATAAATTGTATTTATATAATAGATCCACCTTCCCTTAATCATAATCCATTTTTACATGATCTAAATGGTGCTAATAATTTTTTTAAATATATCCTACAATTAAACATGGAAATTAAAAACAATTTCATTAGTATATCATCATTATACTCATAGACTGTCCTAATATATTAAAGTGATAGTAACTATAACATAGTGAAATTTTAAAATATGGTTATCATATTCGATAGAATTTATGGAATAGAAAACCAAGAATTGAAGGGAATTTAATATCACAATACATTAAAAAAAATTTAATATTTTAAATAAATTCAATCCATGTTATATTTAAATTCATGATACACTTAGTTATATTGCATAACAATGTCTTTCGTCGATGGTTTTCTTTACACGGAAGATCGAGTTCAACTAAATACTATTTATATCATTATTTAAAATGATAATTATCACATATACATTGAATTTGTGTATTATAAAGTTATTAAATAAATAATTACAACATATATTTTATTTTATTGGTTATAGATTACTTATAATTGAATATTAAATTTAATTTAATTTAAAGGAACTGTATTTTAAAAAAATAATTTTTCACTGAAGTCATTTTATTTTAATAAATTAAATTAATTACTAGATTATATAATTATAATTGGTATATTATATATTCAATAAAAATTTTAATGATAATATTTAATATTTTAAAGGGATAATGGATTGACAAATTTAGTATTACGCAAAAAAATCGGTATTTTTCTAAAAGAATTTTTTCCTCTTTTTAGTCATGCACTTATTAGGAATTCTGTTGAAAAATATAACTAAATAATTTGATAATATAAACTTATTTTTGAATATTGGTATATAATAATTATCTTAGTGTCAAATTTTGGTATTTGTATGAGGTGTTTCAATATTTAATAAATAGAAAAAAATAATGAATTATAACTAAAACTGACTTTACATCTATATAATTTGTAATGATAATTTATATATTGAATTTGATTTGAAGACATAATAGTCAAATTGTTATTATATGAATATAATTCATATTTTTTATATAATTTATATATTAAATACTGATACAAAAACATAGTAAACATTTGATCATTTTTACTTTAAAAACTCACTTTCACATCCCTTTTATGGGATTAATTATAAATCTATTTCCCCCTCTATTAATAAAATTAATAAAAATAAAATAAATTTATTTATATAGGAAAATTTATAATTTTTAATAATTCTAAATTTTTTTTAACTAATTTATTAGTTAAAATAATGTTATTTAATTACAACGATTAAGAGAAAAATTACATTACCATAGGACTAAACATTAATCTAAAGGGGATAAATGACCAAAAAACTTGGGCAACACCCATTAGATGGAAATATTACAAATTTATCCCCTCATGTATGAAAATATCTTAATTAATATAGGAACATGAGGAAATAAAAACTTCTTAATCTGGTTCACATATTGGTATTTAACAAAATACCACTCCTCTAATATAAAATGGCACTAAATCCCCTAACTTATTCACACCTCTCAGACCCTTTGGTATAGAAAATACATTCTAAAATCACTCCCCAAAATCCATTTCCACATTCAAGAAGGCTTATCTTGGGAATAAATCCAATTTAAACATACATTAGTGAAAACATATGGAAGATACCCGAAGAACCCAATGTAAAGGGGCGTTCAACCTAATGTGAGCATGGGGTAAGGGATTTCATCTTAATTTACATTGAATTGATAATTATTTTTGATTGTGAACCAGTTATCTTTTATGGGGTATATATAGTGGCTCTTTGGCATGTAATAACATTAATAATTCATTATTCTTGGTTTTTTAAAGTTTAATTTGATTATTTCATCCAATGGTTTTTTATTTGAAAATCAAAAAGTGAGGATTGTTTTTGTGAAATATCACTTTCTATTGTTATTTTTGACTATATATTCAAACAAGAATATTATTGGGTGATAAATATGATTATTTACTAAACCTTATATCATTTTCTCTAATGGTTATTACATTGAATGTTTTTTAATTAACTAGGTAAATATTAAAAAATCATTTTCCATTACTAAATATTCTTATTTGATACAAACATTAATTTATGAATTAAATTGATTATTCTATATATAACAATTTATTTGGATTCATGGAGATGAGTGACACAGAACCATTAATAATCCCCTTGATTCATGTACATGTCTTATGAAAAAAGTTCATTTACAAAATTAAATTTCATTATGCATGTAATTTTAAAATATCATTAAAAGTTCATTATAAAATATTTTAACATGTGACCACAACATATCTCTGAATAATTAAGCATTTTCAGCATTCAATACAAATTAATTATTATCCATGATATTTTCACTAAGAAAAAAATATATGAATTTATTCTATTGTTAGATTATTTATTAAATGAAATGTGTATTCATTTATTCTAATTTCCAAATTCTCTTCTACTTATACTGTTAATTTAAGAGAATATGTAATTAGTTATTCCCCTTTACATAATCCATTTTCCAAATTCATTTATTTAAATGACATGTGTTCTCAATTATGTACCATTTCATATTGATTATTTATTATTGATTCTTGATAAATTCCACAATACTTAACCATAATGAGTGTTTTATATCAACAATAATTTTTTTTACATAGGATTCTATAAATTTTACTATGACTGCTTTTTAAAGAAATTATAGACTATATAAAATTATTCTAAAAAAATTATGTTTTAACTTTTTATTCATTTGAAATACGAGACACAAGTGTTTTTAGTTTATGTAGACTACCAAACAAATACATCATTTGGGATCTAAATCATGTGTCTATTCCAATGTAATGGTAGTAGGAACTGGCTCCGAGCTACTAATGTTGGGGCCACTATAGTAATATATACATTAGAAAAATCATCGGTAACTAGATTTTGGATAACATAGAATCGGGAATATAAACCTATAATAAAATATGTGTATAGGTATAGAATAATGTCTTACTATTATGGTATGTGAGATATTATGTGGTTCATTCCATAAATACATCCATGTACAAATACTACTTGTGTTAGTAGTTATAGACTAGACATAATTATGGAAAATAACATCAAAAAGGGTGTGTGAGTAATTACTCATTTGATATCAGGTGCACACCAATGGGATTTACTACACAACTCGTACGACACACCAAAGAGATATGATTTAGATAATTCACATTTTCATTACCATCCATTTTGATGGATTTTAATAGATAAAAAAATATTGTTTGACCTATGTTAAAAATATTATTTCATATATTAAAAAAATTTATCATGATTTAGATATCCTACAAATGATTATTTTTTCATCTCATTATGATAATTGTTGACCACACTGTTTTTTTTGTTTTATTCAATGGATATAACGTAAAGAAATAATATTAACATTCAACATGAAGGAGAAGGACATGACAATGATATGACATTTATTATGTTTATATGAGTGAAATATATCATGTTTATACATAATAAATATTCCCAGAATATTATTAACAACACATTACCTAACCAATTCCAAAACTCACCAATGATGAGAAGGAGGGAGTTTTCTAAGAACTAGAGTGGTGAAGACCATGGAGGAAAGAAAGATCAAGTTCCATCATAGATGGAATGTAAAAATATAGACCAATGTATGTTTCTAAATAGAACATGTAAATGCATTATGTATTAAAGAGGGTAAAATCTAGTAATGAATTTCTGAGAAAAAATGAAGAGTTCTATGGAAGGAAATAAATCTCATCATATGGATCCATTTATAGTTTCATGACATAAATACATGAGACATAAAAATTACCCAAGTTAATCCCCACATTTTAAGGGTAACCCATAGACTATAGAAGGTCCGAGGTAGAAGGAATTTGATGGTGTACATTTTTATTTTGATTCATGAGATAAATTATTGATTTGTTTTATAAATATTATATTTGTTATAAGAATCATGAAATTTAAAAGGATTATATTAAATTTTAAGTGCAATTATGTATTCAGTTTCATAATTCTTATGGATACAATCACTGATTAATGAGTTTAATATTGAAAATAAAACTAATAACTTTATTCACTTTTTATGTTTTATGTGATGGGACTCAACCATGATTTAGAAAATTGTTGAGTGATATTTATTGACACTATATATTTTAGTGGATTGGTTTTTTGAGAAATAATGCATTTACATTTTTGTTCCATGATTTTATAGATATTGATTTAATATAGGGACAATATGACATTGTCATATTGAAATAATGTTCAAAAAATATTATCAAACATTGTAAAAGGTTTAGTACTGATAACCCCAATAAAAAGGTAGTTTAATGATTTTTTTCAAGGTGTCAATAATAATTTTCGGAACTTTATATGAACTTAATTAATATAGATTTAGAAATTGGAAATCCCACATAAAGGGTGAAAATTTATCACATTAAAAAAGATGGTGGGGATTGAACCCATGACAGATGTGTGATAAGGTTTTTCCACTTACCATTATCTGACCTGATACCCTGGTATACATGTCATTGTTTTTTGTTAAACAATTTCAGGGGTAAATGTTAATAATGAAACCATACAGTAACTTTATATGATTATATATTAATGTATTAACCATGTTAGTTCTCTAAATATTATTATATAAATGTAAGGATTTATTTTATGGATCATACAATTTGTTAGAAATAAAATTTAGTTCATACGGAATAAATTAATATTGGATATTAATTTTTTGAGTAAATCGATAAATGGAAAATTTATATAATCACAACAAAATGATAAACATGTTTCTAAATAATATTCCTTGGTAGTAAAATAATTTCACAACATCTTGAAATATATATTGAAAAAAATGTCATCATATTAAATTTATATCCGATGAATCAAATCATCGTTTAGATCATCACAGATTTATGGCTTGGAGGCCTTCAATATTCCATTGATCAATCATATTATCTTGATTAATGACATCAATAACTCAATATAATTATTCATTATTTCCCTCCATGTAAATATCCTCACATCAAACTTATTTTATCTTATTTATAAACAAATATATGTGTTATTATATATGACCTTTATACTCTATATTCACTTTTATTAAGAGTATTTTTTTCATAAAATCCCACAAAGTGTGATTTCAAGGATGAAAATTTACAAATATAAAATTTTATACCATGATAATGTTTAAATTGTGGGAACATTATTTATTTGTGATGGGGATAATCTATCACCATGTATTTTTAATATATTAATATCATATTCGATAACATGTGTGACCTTAACCACTATGAATTTAAGGGAATTAAATATCCCAATAATATACAATATATTTACAATTATAAATAAATTTAATCTATAATATAGCTTACAATTCACACAACACTGACTTAGCTTTCACAATAGTGGGTTCTTTGGTTGTATTTCATTATGCGCAATACTGGTTTTTTAAGAATACATTTAATATAATTAATTAGAATTTAAATTATATCTAAGTCATCAAATTAGATATTAATATTAGGATTAAATCAAGGAATAAAATATATTTTTCAATTCATTGTAGATAAATTACATATATAAGAATATAAAAGCTATTTGATTATAAATGAAATGTTTTAAAAAATATTATTTTTATGCACCGAAAATATTTTTCATTAAAAAATAAAATTAATTAATTTCATTAGATGACATTAATGAAATTTATATATTTTATATACAATAATATTTTTCATTCATCATATATATTTTCTATTTACAAGGTTTGAATAGTTCAGATTTTAAGCATAAAAACATTATTTTGCAAAGGGTTGTTTTGCAACCTTTTAATGGTGAACTAGTTTGAAAACAAATATTTTTCACTTTTCTAAAATTAGTTTGAAAAATAAAAATTAATTTCCAAAATATTAATGTTATAATTATATTAGGGTGAACTTTTTATTTTTTTAGAAATGAAATATTTTTTGTTTAATTCTGAAAAACAAAAAATTTTAAATAAAAATGAGTTTTCATCTAAATAATTTACCATGATAAATTATATTTTAAATTATATTTAATGTAAAATTTGTTAAATGATAAATATGGTATTACAATTTAGTTTATTTGAATAATAGTTGGGCTTAATTTTTGTACATATATAAACATAGTAACTATTTCAAAAAATTTACTTTAAAACGCCCTCTCCCATCCTGTCTGTGAAATTAAATTTTTCAATTCATTGAATTGGATTAAAAGAAATGGATAACATATATTTAATCAAAATATTTTTTAATTTTAAATAAGTATAAGATAATTTTTCACGAATTTATTTAGTGAAAATAGTAAAAAATAATTACAATGATTATGGGGGGAAATAATAACCAAGGGACTAATCTTTGGACTTAAGGGCTCATCTGATCTATAATCTTGCACAAATACCATTGGACATAAATAATGAAATCATATCCCAACATGGATTGAAAATTAGGTATTATTTTAATCACGTGAGGTAAGGGACACCTCCCAATAGTGTATGTTTTTTGTATTTATAAGAATACCACTCCTTCTCTAGAATAAATGGGAACTCACCCCTCGCTTATTCAATCCTCTTGATATGTTCGCTTAAGACACACCCTATCCAAATGACTCTCCACCTTACCTACCCTAATCCTGGAAGAATTATCATCAGAATAAATACATTTTATAAAGTAATTAGTGAAAACATGATGAGTATAGTCAAATAATTTTGGTTTAAAATGTGATTAACAAAAATGAAACATAATTTATGGGATTTCATCTCAATTAACATTCTATTATGACTTATTTGTTATTATGAACCAATTTATATTTATTTGGTTTATATACTATCCCTTTTACATGTAATATAATGAATACTTTATTATTCATGGAATATTATGTTTCAATTTGACTCATATCATTTAAGAGGTTTTTGTTTGAAAATTACCAAAGAGATGAATGTTACTATGAAATCTCACATTAATTTGTGATTGTTAACATTATCTTGAAACAGTCACTTCGTTATAATCATTTCTCAATTTAAATTTTATTCCTCTTAAATATCTATATTAATGGGTGGTGGATATGATTATTTCCAAAATGGTATATCATTTTTACATATAGTTTTTACAAAAAATGTTATATGAATAATTGGGGAAATTTTTAAATTTGTATCCTTTTCCCAATAAGGATATTTGACAAGTCATATTGTTCATGAATTAAATCGATTATTTGAAATATAAGGAATTATTTGGTCTGGATGGGATGTATTGGGATTGAACATCATATAATCCCTTAATGCCTCATCAAGGCTCATGATACCAATCAATTTGCCAAATTAGAAAGGTGTTTACTTAAATTTTTAAACCATACTGTGAAATTTAATGATTTTATAGTTTTTCTATTTGTCTCGAACATGTCATCCAATAAAAATAATTTACTACATTCAGAATTTTTAAATTTTTTTCCATCAGATATGTTCAATGAAATGGTCTGTAGATGAACTTCATAATATGTTTATTTATCAAATGGAATGTTTTTTAATTTATATTTATTTACATATCAAAATTTATTATCCAATTATTTAAATATAATGTGTGATCAATTATTTCACTTTCTATACTAATTTTTCCTTATCTTTCGTTTAAATTGTATGTGTGCTCAGTAATTTACCATTAATTTTTGATTATTCATTACTAATTCATGATATCTTCGTATATACTTAACATTTACTGAGTATTTTAAATGGACCTTATTTTTTAATATCATAATGATTCCATGAAGTTTTCTATGAATGATATTATATGATATACTATGTAGAATAATGTTATTCTTGAAAAAATTATTTTATAATTTGTGTATCAATTTTTCATACAAGGCACATATTTGAACCCAGTTTACCAATTCTACTAACATTGTATGTCCTTTTGGGATATGAATCGTATATCTATTTCAATGTAATAGTATTGTCTAATTACTCTAATATAATAGCGCCAGGGTTTCTATAGTAACATTATGTCATATACCATGTTAATCATAATAAAAATAAAAATATATATTTATAGATATAAATATAAAAAAATTTGAAATATTCCAACATCTTTTCATGGAGAAAATACACTTTTAATTTTGTAATCACTTTATAAATTTAAAAATTCATAATATTAAGAGAAAAGTTTTATTTCAATAGACACATGGAAAACTATAAAAGAATCTATAATTAAAATTTTATCCAATGTAGCGTTGAATGTCACTAATGTGTAAAATATTAAAATAATAAAATCATTCAAATTTATATTATATGTTAAATTAAACATATATAGAAAACAAATAAAACATTAATTTTAAATTTTGTATCAAAATCAAGACATGGGTAAAAATGACAATGAAAAATAGTTTTTAATGTAAATACAATTCTATAAAAAAAATTAAATAACTTATTTATATAGGATAAAATGATTCCCAATCGAAGAGTGAAATAATTTTATTTTTCCTTAAAAATATTATTTTTATCACATGAGTACATAAATAAAGGAAAATAAAATATTAACATAATATTCATAGAAATATGGATGATAATAAAATACGATTGATAATATAATTTGTTTATTGTGTATTAATGTATAAAATATCCTACAAAAAATATATTTTAACATAAAACCCTCCTATAGAGTCTATATTGTTTCATATGCTCTCTAAAAATTCTATATATAAAATTTAAATTTATTTTTATTTTATAAAAAACCATATTGATACTTATAATATCATTCTTGTAGTACTAACATAATATTATAACCAGTTCATTTATAATCATTCATTATCATTATCTTTTCAACTGTTAAGTACATCAATTTTCATGTATGTTTTGGTTATGAATGATGATAATTAAACATTGATCATGGTTCCTTAATCTATATATTTTAAATAAAGATATAACTATCAAATATATTAATTATATAAATATATTTATTTGATTTCTCAAATAAAGAGTTTGGGAAAAATAAATTACAGTGATACATGGATACGGTAGTCCATATGTATACATGAGTAATGTTTATATATATTGATGCATGGAATAAAAAAAGGTAAATAATAATTTAAATTTAATAAATAATAAATATATCACAAATATAATATATATATATATATATAATACATCATGAATAATATCCATACATGTTGGTGGGAGACCATGATTCTTATTGCTACTTAGATGTAGTAGTCTATAACAACCCACAAGTCATACATTCGTATCCCATTTGACTGAGAATATGTGGTAAATGGATATTCAGAAAATTAAATAACATAATCAAATATTTATGAGTATTTATTTATAATGTTTTATTAATTAAAAAATATTATAAAAGGGCAATGATGACATTAAATTGAATGATATTGGTTAATATTTAAACCACTACTTTGAGGGATCTCCTTTGGATTACAACATATTCCACGATAGATTAGTATTAAGAGAATAAAATAAGATATATGATAACTAATATTATTATAGGATGGTTTTTAGTAGGTATTAAATAATATTTAACTCATAAATTTTGTGAATAATGGAGGGTAATTGGTATCGATTTATAAGGGAGGGGATGGACACAGATGACATTTCACAAAATATTTCAATTGTATAAGGTCACATTCATGTGGAATGAGATATTAATAGGAAATAATTATAATTTAAACTATGATATGTTATAAATATATTAAAAAAATAAAAATAATATTTGATTTAGTTGGATTCCAACACTTATAGATTGGCTTCACCATGGGAAAAATGTTTCAACTTTAACCATAGTTTCAAAATTTTACAATTTGTAGAAGTCATTATTCAAAAAATTTATGTTAAATGTACTAAATTATATTAAATATGATGACAACAAATATTAAATCACTATAATGATACTAAATATCTAAATTTTTAAGAATCTAATTTAAATAACCATACAGACCCCAATGAAAAAATGGTTTTACTAAAATAGATTTTTATGGATAAAACCTAATTCCCATCTTTTTATTGAACATTAAAACCCATTAAATTTATTTTAATTTATTTTAATTAATATTAAGTTCATAAATTTGACTAATCCATTTAAAAATAGATAATAATTTAACTAATTAATTTAGACACATTTTGAGAAAAAACAATTATGAGAAAAATTTGTATATATGCTCATAAATGATCTTGTAGATAAATTAAATAGAATATTATTATTGTGTAGTTAATGATAATAGGTATATTAAAAGGGTAATAATATTATATTAACGTATAACAAAATGTATAATTGGAATTACAATTGAAATTAAAAAATGTTTTCAAAAAAAATTAAAAACATTCACTATTAAATAAAAATTATATCATTTTATAAAAATAATAAAAACTCACCCTAATATAATAATGGAATACTAATATAAAAATTGATATTAAAATTAATTGAATTCAATTGATAAAAAATTTATAAATTATTTTTATATACGGAACATAAAATGCAATAAAACCCATTATTATGAACTAACATTTTTGAAGAAAAAAATAATTTTTATGAAAATTTATTGATTCTTTATTATGAATTAATAAATAAATCTACCACGTATAAAAAATTTATTCATAATTTTTAGAATGTGTTGATTATTAATCATACCTTCCAATTTAGTTGTTAAACTACAATGTATTACTATATCATGATTTATTTATACATAATGTTGTTTTTAAATGAAGATATAAAATAGTTTAATTATAATTAAATGAAAATCAATAAAAATATATTAGGATGTTATAGATTCCCATTAAATAGTTCAATATACATAAAAAGTTCATGAGACAATATTTGGGTAAAATGTCTCTACCAATATTTATGTACCAAATAAAATATAAATCCTAATATATCATTGATTTTCTATAAGAAGTACACATATCCAAACCTATTATCTGGTTCATGAACAAAAAATAGAGGAAATGTAAATTTATTAGTCTAAATATCTACAATATAATTTTGGTGGAATTCCATGTTTCTTGGTTTTTAACAATATAACATTTAGCCAATTTGTTGGATATATGTTTAGAAGAAGTGATATTATTTTTTTCATTATTATCAACCATTATCCTTGTGTTGTGATTGAAATGTTTTGTTACCACTTGGGTTAATTATTATTTATCACATTCATATATCTAGAATATAATGGATCTACTCATATCCACCCATCACATCCTCCATATTCATTTATGAAGTACCCTAGAGGAACTAAGTATCTCTATATATAACTCAAAAAATATTTTTACGTGATTACTTATCTATAAAAATCTCATTATCATACTATATCTATATATACTTAAAGGTATGTTTGAGTAGTAGTAGACCAATGCATAAATCATTTTAATTTTAGTCAGGAATAGTGGGTGATATAAATTATGGTCACTATCATGATACTCCAATAGTATAAAAAGGGTGAGAATAAAGGAAACATTCCATCACATCCCAGCATAGTTGATATCCATATGTTTCATGAATCATCATACCTCTAGCTATATAATTAAGCATATCCAATAAACATAATAGGAATCAAGTTCTGACTATAATTCAATGATGATTTCTCATATTGAAACCCTACTATCATATCCCCCAATGTGATTAATAACATTTAAAATCATAGGAAGTGAATTCTACTTCAATAAAAAATAAATATATTTATCAAATTAATCCAAAATACCCATCATTGTACATAATGTACCACTATACACAATGAAATCAAGAAGAGAATATCATAACTAACTCAAGGTACTTCTACTATGTTCCATAGAAAATGATAATCTACCAGAATCATTTTCCAAATGATATAAAAATACTATTTTATAATTATCTCTCCACTAACTAATTTTTTCTTTCCATCCTTGATTTAAAATTAATTAATTACCTCCATATCATTCAAGAGTGTTCCTAAAATATTGAGGGAATATCCATACTTTTTTTAAATTCCATTAAAATATTTTGTTTTATAACAGAAAATATTATCTCACTTCGTCACTCCTTAAAAAAATAGTTTCATTATATAATAAAAATTATCACATTTATATCATCCAAATTGGATATCATAGTTCCATAATTTATAATAAATTTAATAATGCTACCACTTTATATTAATATCAACTCCAAAATTTTTGTAGTATGGTCACGTTATTCAATCCTCATTTGACAACCAATGTTCATTTCAATAATTAAGTATATTATTTCATTAAATTACTTTATCTTCAACCATAATTTATTACATAGGGTCAGTGTTTAAAAATAATTTCCCACAAAGAAATTATATTAATATATATAATGTCATTAATAAGTTTTATATAATTTGTTTTTAAAATTAATAATTATATTTACCTAGAACTAGAAACATATATTAACCATTGAAACATCATAAAATACCAATAATCACATCTTGCACCTACTAAACACATCCAAGAGATTAATAAAATCTCATCTTATTAATATTCTTCAATATTTACACTAATAATTTTAATATACAGTAAAAATAATATTTATATAATCACACAAACAATATTGATATCCTAATATTAAATGTATTATTTCTCTGAATTATTTTATTTTATATCTTAATTTTCAATTCATAGTTCTTTTCATATTATTAATCAATTTTAACAAATAAAAAGTATTATTATATAGTACATATATATTTAAAATTTTTGTAATCCAAGTTAGCTTAATTTAGAAAAAAAACATCACAAAAATAATAAATACATTGTTACATTATACATGGGATGTGAAAAGTTTTCATCAGTATAGTTAAATGTATTTATTAGATACATATAATCTCATATTATTTGTATGGAGTAGAAATATAATTTCATTTTCATCCTCCTCAACCATATAAGAATGTATGAGGAATAAAATTACCACATGGTTAAATTACTATACATCACATTCATGTGATGATGTTTTTATTGGTACAAAATCTTCCCAAATATATCCCAATAATTATGTTAATACAATTTGTATTCTTGGTAAATTTCAAATAATAACATATAATAAACAAGAGGTGTTGGAGGTATCAATAATTAGAAACCATACCCTAGAAATATATAGAAATTATCATATATATGATGTGGGTGAGTAGTGGTAGAAAAATATTTTTTAGTAATCAGTCTCAACCAAAATAAATTAGTGGGATAGAGGATGGTCACTATCATCTCACTCTAAACGTAGTTAATGTTTGTGTCAAATGGATAACCACTATAGTGTCATATTTCAATCGATACCATACACTAGATACCACATAAATTATTATTCTACAAATTAACACACAATAATCACCCCTATCATAATCAATGAACAACTTATATGTCATGAAATTATATTGATGTGTCAATAAAGCTACTACATCCACCTTATCCAAGTACCAATTGCAAAACACATATGGATTGGATTATAATTTATTAATATTTAAATTTTATTATAGAATTAATTATCTACACACTCCACAATACATGATATAGCTTTCTCCTTACAAACGTAATTTAGTGTTATCATTATTAACTCAATTTACTTCTAGAAATTTCAGTGTTATCTAAAAATATCTATTAAATTTCATACTCTATATTCCTTATGTTTCTTTTTATCATTAAATTTTTTTATAAAAACATATATAGAATAATTATTAGTCACATACTATCCATTTATAATCATTTCATAATGTATAAAGGAATACAATTCCTTGATATCCTATAATCATATCATTCCCATTATTGAATAAAAATATTAAGATCCATATTTACCTTTTATAAATAGTTTTCTAACCCATATTAACCATTCCAATAAATCTCATCCAATTAATTGATATAGATGACCACATTTATACCATGTTTTTGTCTGCTAGACATTATTTTCGAATCAAATATACTAACAAAATGTCAAATCACATAATCTATATAATTATTTTGGTAGTTATCTTATATAACTATTACATTATTCCACCATATGATTTCCTCTTTCTGTTCAATTAATGTAATAAATTATTTTAATTAATTCTCATATCATTATCTATTCTATCTAAATTGTATGATTACCTATAATTACATTGACTAAAATGAATATTCATAATATTATTTAATTCCACCAATATATATATGGATAATTCATTATAAAATCTAATGACTATACTAATTTTTCCCTTGGAAATTATTACGATCGAAAAAATTTTGGCATATATCAATTATTATAGACAATTGTTAAGAAAATCATTAATTTTAGATATTCAAGCACATAACAAAATATTTTTAAAATTTACATACATATTATCATTATTTAAGAATAATAATAATAGTTTAGTGATCTACCAATAAATTAAAACATCGTAGTTTGTAATATACATTGTACTATGTTTAGTATTAAAGGAAATTTCATTCCCGAATATTTTATTTGGGTAACTATGATAATATGTTCTTAAAATTTATAGTTGTTATTAATTAAAAAAATTAATCATATAATTAATTTAACAAATAAATATTAAATAAATCATAAAAATATATAAAAATGACCCCAAATAAGTTATATAAAATTATGGACGTCATCAAGAGTCAAAAAAATTAATTGGTTCCACAGTACTCTGAGCGATATTCCATAATTCATGACTTGAGACACACATTGGAATCATATCTAATCTTATCTCTTGTACCATGTTGTGGACTCTCATTGTTATTTGATATTTTATTAGATCAATGAGATATTTTATATTAGATGTGGGTGAGACACTCCTTCATGCTAAGTGGTGGCCATAAGGAGCATCATCATATAGACATGACCAAACAATAATGCCTTCAGGGAGTGAGAATGCAACAATAATTACATATTTTTTTTCTAGGAAATCAAAATATTATAATTATACATATTATAAATAAAAGGTTCACACTATATCTTCTCACCGATTAAATAAGAACATATAAAATTTATCTATCTTCAAAACCATATATATAGGGTTTCTTAGGGGTTAGCCTGAGAAAAAATAGGGATTTACAGACTATGAAATGAAACTTGTAATAAATGGTCAAAAGTAAATAATAGAACAATAATATCTAAATGTGAAGGATTAATAAGAAAAGCGGCAGAATCACATTGTATGATTTGTTGATGTATATTCTCTTCACCAAAATATTTTCTAAAAGACTATCTTATCATTGATTAATTTTGAAAAAATAGACTAATCTACATTGTATATTTTTAATACCCTTATCAACTAAACTAAATAATACTAATCATAATGTGATTTGTATCCACAAAAAATCCTTATAATGAAATAATAACACCTTTAAAACATATTCACTGACGTCACTCAATGTAAGAAAAATATTCATCTATCTATAAATAATGACACACCCAACAGAGATGATAACCATTGTGTACTATTACAATAAATTCACATATTAACTTGTTTTATGAGATTACTTAATCAATTTGTTTTACTCGAGATGTTTTGACCACATTTGGATTATGATTCGAAAATGAAAATGGAAGTTAGACTATGCCCAAAGTGGTCATTATATAAACATATCCATAATAATAATCATGTCATATTAATCCAATTTATTAATATTTTATACATTTTAGACCCAGAAAGAAATATTGTTTCGAAAAATTAGGTGTGTTATGATCATGGGGACAATAGGATGTACGTATATATTAAAAATATTTCTATTAATTAATAAACATTATGTAATTAGTGTAAAAAATAATTTATCTTTATAAGTCTAAATAAAATGAAAAATAAATAATTCTTTCTATTAACATACTGAAATATTTTATCCATGTGGTTTTGTGGTGAAAAGAGAGTCACATCGTTTCATGAAAGTGGAATTCCACATGTACCCAAATAATGTTATCATATTTTTAGTATAAAAAAATAAAATGATATATTATAATTTCACAATAATAAATATTAATTTAATGTAACAATTATTTAATATTTTAAAAAAAATCTTTTACATTAATTTTGTTACCATCCATGTAATGACTTAAGGAGAAAGTGAATCCCATTACTATGCGAGACGGTAGTCTGTCGTACATGTGAATGATGTGATCATATCACCTACCAAAAGGAATGTAAAAATATTAATACAATATAATGAATATATAGGTATATTTTTTAGATATAAGATATATACTATATATCCATCATCTTACCACACTGTTAATGATGGTAGTGGAAGAACGAATGACATATCATTGCATGGTAGTAATCCACCATATACTCAAACGATGATTGCATAACCATTTGATTGAAGTGGATATAGTTGAAGGTAATTACCTATTTATGAAATAACAATATTTTATTTAATAAAATGATTTTATTATATCATCATGGTTTAATAATAATTGAATAATGTGGAAAAATAGATAAAATAATGATTCTTTTTTAAGAAAATTACATATTCATTGGGTGTTCTTCTAAGGTTTGTAATAAATATTACATATGATGGATTTCTCCCCATGATTTTTATTCAAATTTTATGGTTGGGATTTAGGTATGTGATTGATAAGGTATTTTTTGAACCAGATACATTTTATGCATTGAAAAATAGAAGAGACTGTGTGGCATTTTATAAGTGGGGGAATAACACACATAATATTATTCAAAACAAAAATAGTGTGATGCCATATTATCCATATAGAAAAAGTGTCCTGAATGATACAATATATAACCATATAAGATTAATGGTAAAAATATATCTATATATTTATTTTTGGATAGGTTTATAGGTATCTTTTACCCTTATCTTTTTTGATTAACCCCCGATAAACCCAGTTTTTTCTAAACTGTGGAAATTAGTTTTCAATGAATCAACTATTAATTTTGATCAAAAATTTAGTTGAACATACTATATCATATTTTTTTAAACAGAAAATATGGAATTAATTTTTTTTAATTTAAATCCCATAATTTTTATACTTTAATTTTAAGTTAATCATACAGATGTGAGGATAAAACATGGTTTCAATGAGAAAATGTTCAAAAGATTACAACATTATTATTTCATAAAAAATATAGAATTGAATAAAATAAACAAAATTTTATTAGTTTATATATATTTCAACAATTTATTTAAAATTCAATTAAAATTTGATTCAAATATATCAAAAAATAAAATGAAATGAAAATGTACCCATTAAATACTGTTTTTTACCATTCATCAAAAAATAGAACATATTAGAAATTAAAAAAAATAACCCTTATCAAATTTTGAAATTAAAATTAAATGAATTATTATTTTTATTCAAATAATTTTTCTTAAATTGTATAAATTTAAATTTAAAACAAATCCAACCGTATTGATGAAAATAAGGTTCTCGATAAGTGTGTTTTAAGCACAAAATGATTTATATTTCCACTATTTCTAATAATTATCAATATGTGAATCTAAATTAAAATTAATTATATATATTATCTAATTTTATTTTAATAATATTTTGATTAATAATTATTTTAATTAATTTAAATGCATAAATATTATTCATTTCAAATCTATTTTTAAAAAAAATTCATGTTTTATACCCAAAAAATAAACATTTTATGAAAATAATGTATAATGGTTGTTAAAAATAAAATAATTTCAATAAATATAAATTAATAATACTTTAAAAAAAATTATGTATGTATTCTATTTAATTAACATATAGAAATCAAATTATATTTTTACAAAATTGGTATTTATTCACTATTTAGTAAAATATCTTTTTTTAGAAAAAATAAAAAAATTACACCAACAGTAAATTTTATATTATGATTCTTAAAATTAATATAATTTTATCGAATAAATTTTTTTAATTTCTTAAACAAGTAAATATAATTTTCATTTATTAAAACTAATAAAAAATTAAATTTAAGGTAAACAAATAGTGGAAAAATAAAATCCATTCACTTAAATTTGATTGATTATTTACATAGAATTTATCATGTATTTTTATATAGTATCTCACAAACACACACACACAAACATAGATATATATATATGTATATATGTGTGTGTGTTTTTCATATAGAAGTTAATACTATTCATACATGCCAATTTCACAACTAATGTATTATACTTATGCATATCATAGGTCATATAAGCTCAGGGATTCTTGGTTAATACACTATCAAACATAAAAATACAATGGATAAATGTAACCCACGCTATAAAAGAGATATAATTTTAAAAAATAATTATAATATATAGTGTTGGGGAGTTACATTCTAATATAGGTTATTTTTGACTTTTCTTTTATTCTATCAAATATAATTTTCGACATTTAAAAACATAGGATGTAATAGATAATTCAAAATCTAATACATAAGGAGGTACTATGATACCTTAAGAAATTATTCAAATATAAAAAGAGTTGTTATAACAGGAAAAAATAGAACATTACAACTTCTAGATTTTTGGTTAGTATACCTTTCACCACATCATAATCATACCTCCCATTAAAAATTATTATTACATTATATTTCCCAATATTAGTGTAATTATGTGGTCAATGTCACTGATCCCCATCAGTAACACAAAAAGATGAGCACCAAGAATAAAAAATCATATACTCATTCAATATGAATCATTGTAGTGTGGGTGTGGAATTATTTATATATTTATCTATATTTTCATCATAATTTAAAATCATTACAATAAATTGACATTCAATTTCCCCACAAAATTCTTTCGTAAAAAAATAAATTACAAGTACCCTAAATATAATTTCATTCATGCATCAATGAACAATTCTATATTAAAATAAGACTCATATTCTTCCCTTCCATATATTTTTATAATCAAAATCATAATCTTGGTGGATGTCACCAATCATCGTTCCCATAATGATAGAAAATAAAAAAAAATATTTATAGATACAAATTTCCATTGAAGATAATGTATTAATATTTCTTAGATTTACAGACCTAAATAATTGACCAATCATACTTTATAGTTCAATGATAATAACATTACAATACTTCATGGATCTTGTAATTTTATCCATATAGACCCAAATTCATTAATTATAAAATTATTTTAAAACAAAACAATTGCTTCACCAAATACATATGAAGAATACAATTGAATTACTTATTCAATAATATTATTCTAAACTCATGCCACTCTATGGATTAAATTTAATCCCAGTACCCAAAATTCATGATAAGATTCCACCTTTGATCTGCTTCATCCGAAAAAAAATAAAAAACTAAAATAAAATTTTCATGATCCATGTAGTAGAAAATATTGAATATAATTTTATTTGTATTGATCCAAAGTTAAACAATTTGTTCATCATTAATATAAGTATAATAAAGTGTATTTTTAATCATTATGTAATCAATAATAAATTTCCCTACATTACAAATTTGAAATGACTTCCTGATTTATCTTATAAAAATTTTATATAATGCTGACTAGAATAATTTTCTTCTATATCATATAAAATAAATTTTATCAGGAAGACAATCAATTTATTCTCCATAATATTTACTATAATAATGATTCTATTTTGATAAATACAATAAAAACCCCAAAATACTTTATGATGAATGATAATCATAGTGAAAAAATCATATAATGAGACATTCTTTTCAAAAATATAACACCTTAGGATTATGATTTTCATTAATTTTCATTATAAATTATATATAATGATTCCTAATTAAATTGTGAATTAACCCAATCACATCCCATGAGAGTATCAAGCATGGTGAGAAACTAGGGACTATCCACTATGAAACAAAAATATGGTTGAGATATACTCGACTGACTCTTTTTTGGGTTATTTCCCCTACACGAATCTATTCCAAGTCCACTTCAGATTTTTCTATTTATATAGGTATTTGTTATTTTTAAACCCAAAAAATATCTAACTTACCAAAAAAATAACATGTTATTATTTAAGTAGACATTAAATAATGTTTCAACTAATGATTCACCATCTTTTATTATAAAAATACAAACTGATTCTTTGATAACAACTATACTGACCAGAATTTTTCATATGTAAATTGCTCAAAATTTTAGATGAATAATAATTAGATATCAATATTATCTAATATAGACCAAAAAATGATTATTTCCATTGGAAACATGGACACATATTGAAATCATATATTAAATGTTGACATCATCTCCCACATGGTTCATCGCTACTAGCAACATTCTTAATCATATCCATTGTTAAATATTTCTGCACATCTTTTGGAAAAGGAAACATATAAAAGGTTGTGTTAAGATTCTCCACTAGGATAAACATGTGAGATATTAATCAATAATCATAGGTAGGCACATCATCAGAATTGGGGTTGGAGAACATGAGATAGAACATTGAAATTAAAAACCAAAAATTCATATAATTATTATTAATTGAATAATTTTTTGTAGTTCATAAAATATAAATCATAATGTAATAAAAGAATATAATCCATTATATAATAACATTTTCATAGTATAATGTCATGAAAGTGTGGCATAAAATCCTAATTATCAAAATTTTATGTCAAGGCTCCCAACTAAGGATTTCAAAACATGTTGTCATGAAAAAACTATTATTATACCTAATTAAGGTTCATAAAACATCTCATGAACCTTCTCTTGGGGTTGGTATAGTCTCCATTTTATCCCCTTCGGTATTTATATAAACTCATATGTAGACATTGATTTTATAAAACATTAATATTTACTCAATACATTTTATTTATATACTAGACCCACCTTCCCATAATCAAAATCCATTCATATATGATCCCCATGAACCTGAAAACATTTATCAATAAATCAAAGAATAAAAAATGTAAATTAAGAACAATTTCCTTAATATTTTATCATTATAATCATAATCTGACCTGATAAATAAAAATGACAGTTACTATAAAACTGTGAAATTTTAAAATATGAATATCATATTAGATTGAATTCATGAAACAAATAACCAATAATAAAAGGTAAAATAATATATTGTTATTTTAAAATATGTTTACTATTTAAATATATTCAATCATATGATATATCTATCAATCTATGAAATACTGAGTTATCTTATATGACAATGACTTTATTAGATGTCATCCATTACATGGAATACATAGTTCAATTGAACACTATTAATATATATATTTAAAATGATAATTATTTCCTATACATTAAATTTGTTTTTAATAATATTATTATATAATTTATTAATATATATGTTTGAATATATTGGTTAACAATTCCTTATAAATGAATATAAAATCCAATTAGATTGAAATGAAATGTTTTTAAGAAAATATATTTTCACTAATGAATTTTATATTAATAAATTAACTTATTTACTAATAGTAGATGATCCCAATGAAATTAATATATTATATATTCAATAAATTTTTTTAATGATCATAACTTATTTTTTATATGCATAAGAGACTAACAAATCCAGTTTTACTCGTAAAAACCATAATTTTCCTAAATAACTTTTCCACTCTATTATTCATGAATTTTCAAAGACAAAATCACAACACATTAAAATAAATAATATTATAAAATGATATTGTTTTCTAAAATTGTAATCTAATAATTATCTTAGGGGGAATTGTTTTTATTTTTATGAGATGTTTCATTATTAAATGATTAATGAAAAATATGTAATTTTAACTAAAACTAACTTTTCATCTATATAAACTATAATGTAAATTATATATTGAATTTTATTTGAAGTCATAATAGAAAAATTATACATATATTAATATAATTTAGGATTTTTTAATCATTTCAATATTCAATTTGGATATAAACACATATTAAACAATTGAACATTTTTACATTAAAACTCACTTGTTTATCCCTTTATTTTATTAATTTAATTTTTTTTCCAAATTTGTTAATTGAATTATGAAAAAATTAATCCATATATTGATTTAGATTAATTTAAAATAACTAATAATTATAACTAACTTTCTAACATAGTTTATTATTGATAATATTTTTAATTAATTTCAGTGATTGAGAGAGAAACGAATTTACCATGGGACTAAACATTAACCATAAGGGTCTAAATGACCTAGAAACATGACCAAAACCTATTTGTTTGAAATATTTATACCATATACCCTATTTTATAAAAATTGGATAATTATTATAGACACTTCAGTTAATTAATACTTACAAAAAGTGTTTAATATTTGGTATTTACAAGAATACCACTCCTCATCCAATATATAATGGAACTAAATACACTCGCTTATTCACACAAATCAAACCAATTTGTTTTGAAAATACATACCAAAATAAATCCCCAAAATACAGAAAAACATATAATAAGCATCATAATGGGAATGAACCCATCATAAAAATACCTTAGTGAAACCCTAAGTAGGATTCCCGAGGAAGCGGAGGTAAAAGATCATTCAACAAAAAGTGATCGTATGTAAAAGTATTTCTTCTTAATTTACATTCGATTAAGACTTATTTGTTATTATGAACCAAATACAATTTATATGGTTTATATATTGGGTTATTGGTGGGTAATAACATGAATAAATCATTCTTCATGTTATTTTAATTTTCCATTTGAATCATTTCATATAAGTGTATTTGTTTTGAATATTAAAATTCGATGATAGTTTTTTGAAATATAACTTTTTTTGTTATTCGAACTATATCTTAAAAAAACAATTTTATTTTAATAATTTTTCATTATTAATATTGTTTCTATTAAATATCTACATTATTTGGTTATGGATATGATTATTTCCTAAACCATGATTCATTTTTAAAGATGGTTCTTATAATGAATGTTATTTGATTAACTATAAAAATGTTGATAAATCTATAAACATTACTCTATATTGATATTTGATAAGAAGATTTTTTAGGAATTAAATAGATTATTAGAGAAAAGATGATTTGTTTGGACATACAGTAATGAGGGGGGACTTAACTTTATATATCCCCTTGATGCATATCCATGTCTCATGAGACAAGTTAGTTTGCTAAATTAAATGGGATAATACAAGCAGTTTTAAACCATATTAAAAAAGGTATTTATAATATATTTTTTCATGTTCCTTAGTCATTACACTCAATAATTATGCACTGTCATTATTTAGAATGCAGTTATTAATATCCATGATAATTTCACTATGAGAAAATATATATGAATTGATTTTATTCTCACGGTTTTGATTAAATGAAATGTATAACCATTTGTTTTCCTTTCTATATCTACTTTCCTTATATATTTATTTTATGTAAACGTTTTATTAGTTATTTTCCATTCCATAATAATTTTTTCTTATACATTTATATAAATAATATCTGTTATCGGTTATACACCATACCATATTGATTATTCTTTAATGATTCATGATAAATTACACTATACATTATAGTTACAAGTTATTTCATTCATCCATAATTTTTTCCTTTCCCAATGATTCTATGATGTTTACATTGACTTATATTTTAGGGATATAATATATGGAAGAAAATTATTCTAATTAAATTATGTTTTATGTTTTTATTCCTTTGAAATACATGACTCATATATGATTCTCGTTTACAATAACTACCAAACTAATTGGTACATTGGGATCATAATCTTGTTTATATGACAAATTAGTTTATATGGGACCTAGCTCGAGGCTATTGGGGTTGAGGTCGCTACATTTGGTATAATATAGGCATTAGTACAAACCGTGGAAACTGGATTTAGGATATCAATGAATAGGGAAAATATCCCTATGATAAAATTTGAGGTTATGAATATATTAACATCTTACTATTTTGGAAGGTAAGATACTATGTGGTACATACCATCAATTAATCCTTATAGGGATACTGCCTCTGGATGTGGTTTTGGAATATATATATTTAGGGAATTTAACATTGAAAAGGATGGGTCGGTCTTGACTAATGTGTTAACTAGTACATTAAAATGGGCAATACTACACACCACATTTGACACTCTCGGGAGATATACATAGGATATTTCACATTTTCATTACATCCCATTTTGAAGAATTTGAATAGATGATAAAAATTATATACATTTTTTAAAACTAAATTTTTTTTATTTGAAAATATTTATTAATATTATGATATCCAATAAATTATTATTGCGCCTTCTCACTATCATGATTTTTACCACACTATGTTTTTTGGTTTTAGTTAATGGATGTAACTCAGAGAAATAATATTAATATTAAACATGAAGGAAAAGGTGGTAACAATGAGAAACCAAAATGGATGTTGATAAGAGTGATATATATCATATTTATGCATAATGATTCTTCCATAAATATGATTAAAAACACATAACATAAAAACCCCCAAACACCCAAATGAAGAGATGGATGGATTTTCGTAAGAAATAGGTTAGTGAAGTCCATGGATGAAAAAAGAATATATTTCCCTCATGCATGGAATTTAGAAATATACACCTATATATGTTTCATAATGTAATGAGGAAATTCATTATGTGTAAAAAGGGGAGAATCAAGAAAAAAATTCTGAGGAAAAATAAATATTATGATATAAGGAAATAAATCTCATCCCAAAAATCCAATTATAGATTAATGCCTTAAAAGTGGGGAACTTCGGATTTACCCAAGGTAATTCCCACATATTAATGGTAACCATTATACTTTAGAAGGACCTAAGTATAAATAAAATGGATGAAGTACTTTTTAATTTTGATTCAAATAATAAATTATTGATGTGTTTTATCAATATTATATCGGTTACAGGAATCATTAAACAACTAAAGATTCTATTGAATTCTAGAATATATTTTTTATTTCTTATCATAAGATTTATACATACCAACATGGGTTAATTAGTTTATGATTTAAAATATGTCCCATTACATAAAAAACGTTTTTGGTTTTATATCGGGGAAGTATACCCAGATTAAGGAAATTTTTGGGAGAACCTTAGTTAAAGTATATATTTTATATGAATAGTTAGTTGAGATATAATGAATTTACATTTTATTTAAAATATTTAATATTATATTGATATCTTTTAGGTTTATCGTTATCATTAATTCTATTGAAATAATAGTCACATAAGATTATTAGACTTTGTAAAAAATAATTTATTAAAAACAAAAGTAAAAAAAGTTAATTTAATGAATAATATTTTCTCATGGATATCCATTATATTATTAGGAACATTATATTAACTATATTATTATTGTTTTAGAAAAAAAGAAAACACACATACATGGTGATAATTCCTCACATCCATTTTGGTGGTGGGGATTGACCCCATGTCCGAAGTACGATATGGTTTTTCACCTACCTCTAACCTACTAATGTCCTGGAAAAAATCTCAATGTTTTTAGTTAATAGATTTTTTGAATAAATATTAATAATAAAGTTTTAATGTTACTTTTTATGTATATATATTAATTTATTATCCATACTAGTTTTGGAAAAAATTAGAGATGAATAAAATGACTTGTTTTATGGATATTTTCATCTGTTTGAAGTAACTTTTAGTTCATAAGGTAAAAATCATTTTTGGATTTTTATTTTTTGGAGTAAATGGTTTAATGGGAAATTGATCGATGAAAAGCCAAAGGATGAAATTTTATTTATATCATATTTCTAGGTATTAAAATAGTTCCACAACATCATGAAAATGTTATTGATAACAAAAGGATATCTGGTTACATTCATATCAGATGAATCAATTGGTCATTTAGATCATCATAGATTTATGGACTGGATTCCATGAACATTGCATTGTGAAATAACTCTATTATTATCATGGAAATAAATCAATATATAAAATTTTTTCTTCCTTCTATCCATGTACATATATTCACTTCCAACTTATGTTCTCTTAATTATAAACCTATATATATATTATTCTATATGACCTTCATACTTTATATTCTCAATAACTAAGAGAAGTTTTAACAATCTATATCACAGAGTGGGATTTCAATAAGTAAAATTTAAAAATATCAACTTATTATTTCCATAATCAGGTTGAAATTGTAAAGAAATAATTTATTTAATGTGGAGATAATGTAACACCCTAGAAATTTAAAATACAAATATCATATTCGATATCATGTATTACTTGCAACACCATGAATAGAATGGATTATAATATTCCAATATTGTACAATATAGTTAGTATTTTATATAAATTAAATCCATAATATTAATTAAAATTCACATTATACTGATTTATCTTGTGCAATAATGGATTTATTGGATATAATTCATTACATGTAATATCATTTTTTCTAAATACTGTTAATATCATAACTTATAATTAAAATTATCGCCTTGTCATTAACTTGGCGGTTAAGAGTATGATATAATAAAATTTCAAAATATAATATTGAATTAATTTCTTATCAATTAATTATAGAGGAATATAAAAGCTAATTTAATATAAGCGAAGCGTTTAAAAAAATATTTTTGTGGAAAAAATAATTTTATATTTAAAAAATATTAATTATTATTATTATTATATATTAATGAAATTAATATAATTTTTATTATATAATTATGTTTCATTCATCCAATATATTTTTTAACAAGTTAATAATAATCATGGTTTTATTCATAAAAAACTATATTTTTCAAAGGATAGTTTTGTTTCCTTTTAATGGTGCACTGATTTGTAAATAAATTTTTTAATTTTATAAAATTAGTTTGAAAATATAAAAATAATTTCAGAGATATTAATATTAATATTATATTAGGGTAAAATTTAAATATGTTTTTTAGAAGATATATATTTTGATTAATAGTGAAAAACACTAAATTTTAATTGAAATTGTCTTTTCATGAAAATATTTTATAATGTGAAATTATATTTTGAATTATTTTAAAAGTGAAAGTAGTTTTATTATAAATACACTAATGCAATTTTAGTCATCTAAATAATTCTAATGTCTATTTTTTGTATGAATATATATATATATAAACTTATTAATTTTTTTAACATTTTTAGTTAAAAGACCCCCACTTTGATCCCATAATCAAGATTAATTTTAAATTTATCTTTTCCACCTCATTAAACTGAGTTTGGAAAAAAAATTCAATATTTTTTATAATTATAATTTCTAATTTCTAATGAGAACAAAATATTTTTTCACCAATGTGTTTAGTGAAAATATGTAAAATTAATTAAAACGACTAATAAAAAATGTTTACCAAGGGACTAAGCATTAGAATTAAGGACATAGTTGAACTATATACATGAAAAATCCCATTGGATGGATATTATGATAACATAAGAAAACTTGGATAGAATATGGATTTTTATTTTAGACCCATGAGGCAAGGGATACACCCCATTTTTGTTAATTTTTTTATATACAAGAATTCCACTCCTCCTCTTGAATAAATGGGAACTCACTCATTAAGTTATTCACACCTCCTGAGCCCTTTGGTTCTGCTAAGCCCAGTACAAATAACTACCCACATTACCAAACAACATCCTAGATAAATATCATCAGATTAAATTAATTTTAGTAAAAAATTAATGAAAACCCAAGGAGGATACTCCAAGAACACGGGGTTAAAGTGTGTTAACCAAATGGCTGTTTAGGGTATGGTATATTGTACCAATATACATTCCAATAAGACTTATTTTTAATTATGATTTACTTAAAAAAAATTTGTTTATATATTATAAATTTCACATATAATATCTTCAATAATTCATTCTTAATGTTATTTTATGTTTTAAATTCAATCATTTTCTTTAAGAGTGTTTTGTATGAGGATTACCAAGTGATGAATGTTACTATGAAATCTCACATTATTTTTGGATTTTTAACACTCTCCTAAAATAGTCACTTGGTTATTATAATTTCCCATTATAAATTTTATTTCTCATAAAAGTATAAATTCTTATGCGATGGATATGAGTATTTCATAAATGATATATCATTTTTACTTGTTGTTTTTTACTTCAAAATATATTTGAAAAATTTGGAAGGTGTTGATAAATTTGTATCCTTTACAATATAAGGATATTTGACAATGAATATTTGTCATTATTTAATTGGATTATTTGAGAACCAAGGGATGATTTGGATAGTCAGTGATGGGTGGGGATTGAACTTCATAAAACCTGGTGATGCATCAATAAGAATCATGAGAGAAATCAGTTAAAACAATTAGAATGGTTTTAACAAAGAGTTACAACTAATGTTGTGAAAGGCCTTCATGGTATAAGTTTTCATGTGTCTTAGACATGAAAACCAAAAAAAAAATTCTGTATCCGAAATGTATAAATTATTGTCTATGAGGCATTAAATTTTAAAAGATCTATAGATGCACATCATTCAAATTTTATTTATAAAAAAATGTGTTTTCTTTTAATTTCATGTATATATTATTTTTTCTTATCCAGTTATTTAAATATTATGTTTGATCAATTATTTCCTTTCCCATATTGATTTTTCCTAATATTGTATTTAAATGGAATGTGTTCTTTGTAATTTAACATTATATATTTATTATTCATTATTTATTAATGATATATTATTCTATTCTTAACCATTACTAAGTATTTCAGATAAACATTATTTTTTTCCTTTACACTAGATTCCATGAATGTTACTATGAATAATTTTATACAATATAATTTATAGAATACATTTATTATTGAAAAAAATGATTGTTTTCTAATATTTGTATTCATTTTTAAAACATGACTCATCTATGTATCTAGTTAACCAATTCTACTATATTGATCGGTCCATTTGGGGTCTGCATCTTATATTTTTTCCAATGTAATGATAGTAGACACCGACTCCAGTCTACTAGTGTTATGGTTTCTATATTAACATAATGTCACATCCCTAGTAAATCATAATAAACATTAGTGGATAATATTATATATATAAATACCTTTTAAATATTCGAACATGTTGTCTTGAGAAAATACCTTTTTATTTTTGAAATGATAATAAATTTTTTAAAAATTCATAATATTAAGAGAAAATTTTTATTTTAAAAGACACAATGAAAACCTATAAAATAAAATATAATAAAATTTTCATCAATATGGTGTATAAATTCATTAATGTTTTGAATGTTAAAACAATAATTTCATTCACATTTATATTATATGTTTAAAAACATATTTTGAAAAACCAAATATTCCCTTTTAATTTTATATCAAAATATAAACATGGGTAAAAATGACTACTAAAAATAATTAGTTAATGTAAATAAAATTTATTAAAAATATTTAAATAAAATATTTATATTGGATAAAATGATTTCCAATCGAAGAGAAAAATAATGTTAGTTTTTCTTAAAAATATAATTTCTATCAAAAGAGTACATAAATAGATTAAATTTAAAAGAAAAAATTTTAAATTTAGAATCATCATGATTAAAATAAAATAAAATAGATCATATAATTTCATAATCATGTATTAATTCGTAAAAAATACTAGAAAATATGATATTTTAACATAAAACCCTCACCACGAGTCCATAAAATTTTATAATATCTCAAAAAATAGTGTATATTAAATTTAAATTTAATATACATTTATAAAAAACCATATTGGTTCCTATATTATCATATATTGTTTAAATTTATAATCATATCAACTATTAATTAATAATCATTCATTATCTCCATAATTTAGTTGAAAAGTACTTCATTTTCAGGTTTATTTTGGTTAAAATAATGATACTTCAACATTGATTTTAGTTTATTAATATATATAATTTTAATAACGATATAAATATCATATATATTCATTATATAAATATATATTTATAAATACACATATAAGGATTTTTTTGAATAATATGTTACGACATTACATGGATACGATAATACATACGTATTCATGAGTAATACTTCCGTTTTTTTGGATTACATAAAGAATGGTAAATAATAATTTACAGTTAATGAATAATTATTATACATAAAATAATATATACATGTACATATTCAATACATCGTGATAATTATCTATGATGTTTGGTGGGAAAAAATGAATCTTGTCTCTACTTGGATGTAGTAGACCACACGTACCAAGGAGTGATACTTTTATATCCCATTTTATTAAGCTGAGAAGGAAAGTGGTTATTAAAAAATTTTAATAGCATAATAATATATTTATAATTACTTATTAACAAAGTTTTTATGAATTAAATTTTTGTATAAAATTTTAAATAAGAAATTAAATTGAAATATATTGGTTAATATTTTTACCTCTTCATTGAGTGACCCCCTATATATTACACATTAAGCAAAAATTGATTGGTCTTAAGAGAATAGGAAAAGATATAAGATGAATTAAATCAATATATGATGGTTTTTATTTGGTATTAAATAAAATTTAAATATTAAATTTAGTGAATATTGGAGGATAAGTGGTTTATTTTTATAAGTGAGGGGTGGGACACACATAGAGTTTCTTAAAATATTTCAATTATATAAGGTCACATTCATGTGAAATTAGTTTGAAAAAGAAACAATTTTGAACATAAAATATGAAATGGAAGGAATATATTCATTAAATTAGAATTAGGGTAGAATTACAACACATATCTATTGGTTTAACCATGGGTAAACATATTTTCACAATAACATTAGTATCAAAATTTTACTATTTTAGAAGTCATTATGCCCCGATATTATATTAAAAATATTAAATTATATTATATATATTGAATACAAATATTAAATCACTCTATACATATTAAGAATCTAATATTTAAAGAACATAATATTAAATAAACATGAAAACACAATAAAAACCAGTTTTACTATAACAGATTTTCAAGGATAAAAGTGAATTTGCATCCGTTCCACACATTTTAAAACCAATAAAATTAATTTTATATTATTTTATTGAATATAAAAACCATAAATTTAATTATTATCAATAAACAAAGTTAATAACTTAACAAAATAATTATGACACATTTTGAGCATAAACAATTATTAGCCAAATGTGTTTATATACCGACAAATGATCTTATACAATCATTAACTAGCATATTTAATAATATATAATTAACTGGAATATTTATAATTATAGGTGAAAACTAATACATTAATATATAATAAATAATATAATTGGAATATTAATTTAAATGAAATTATTCTTTTAAAAAACGGAATAATTCACTATTCACTTAAAAAATTCATTTATAAAAATAATTAAAATTTTCAATAATATAATATTGGCATAATTATTTCAAATGTGATATTCAATTACTAAAATAAAATTTATTAAAAATTTATAAATTATGTTCATTTTTTGAAACAAGAAATGTAATGAAAACCATTTCTAATGAAAACATTTTTTTGAAGTACAAAATGATTTTATATCAAATTTATGTATTATTTATTATGAATTAATCCATAAATCTCCCTGATATAAAACATTTGTTCATGTTTTTCATTATGTTGTTACTACTATTCATACCTTCCAATTTAGTAGCTATATTTTTTAGGATAACTATATCATGATTTATTTTGGCGTAAGGTTGTGTGTAAAGAAATATACCAAATAGATGAATTATAAATAAATGGAAATAAATAAATAATATTGGGGTGTTATAGATTCCCCGTCATATATTTCATCATAAATTAACTAATAATGAGAAGATATTTGTGTAATATGTCTCTACCTATCTTGATGTACCGATGAAAATAGACATATGTATATATCTTATAATTCCTAGAGGTAATACACATATAAAAATATATTATCATGTACATGAATGAACATTACAGGAATTGTAAATTTGTAGGACTAAATAAGTACAGTAAAATGTTGGGTGAATGACATGTATCTTGGGTTTTTACTATATATAAGTTTATCATATGTATTAGATATATGTTTCTAAAAAGAGATAGTATTTTTACGTCATCATCCACCATGATTTTTAGGGTGTGTTTGAAAATGGGTGTCACAACTTGGGTGAATTATTGTCTATCACATTAAAATATTTAGAATATTAGTGGAACTTCTCATCTCCACCTATCACATCCTTCATATTCATTCATGAAGTACCATATTGGAATTTAAAATCTCAATATATCCCACAAAAAATATTTTTATGTAACAAATAAACTATAACTATATCATAATAATACCAGATCTACATATACCCAAATGCATGTCTGTATAGATGTATACCCATTAATAAATCATTTTGTTTCTTAGATAGAAATAGCGGGTGATATAAATTTTGGTAACTATCATGATACTCCAATATTAAATATTATTTTGAATAAAAAATCATTACATATCATCGCAACATAATCTATATCCATTTGTTTCATGAATCATCATACCTCTAGGTGGATAAGAAAATATATCCAATGAATGTAATAGGAATTAATGTCCCTTATATAACTCAAAAAAGATTACTTATATTAATATCCTACTTCCATATCATCTACATGATAAATGACATCTAAAATCATATAGAATGGATGATAATTCAGAAAAAATTATCATTATTGAATTATTCTAAAATCTCCATCATTCTACATAACAAATCACTCTATAAGTAAATGTCATGAAAAACCTATTAAAACAAAGTTATGGTAATTACAATAAGTTCTATAGAAAATGAAAATATACTAGAAAATTTTTCATAAAGATATAAAAATATGATTCAAGAATTATCACTCCATAATCCCCTTTTTCATCCCATCATTCATATAAAATTAATTAATTACCTCCAACTCTTTGAAGATTATTACTCACCTCTTGTGGGAATATACAAACATTGTGAAATTTCATTAGTCTAGATTCTTTTATAACCTGAAATATTTTTCCCCATAATCACCCTTTATAAAAAATATATTTTTATTATATAACATAATTTTTTACATTTATATCATCCAAATTTGTGATCAGAGTCACCTTATTTTGAACAGCATTAATAATGAAACTATTTCATTTTAAAACCACTTCCATCATTTTTATTTCATTTTTATACTATTCATTCTTTATGTGATAACCCTCATTCATTTCCCTAATTTATTATGTTATTTTAATATAATACTTTATCCACTACCATAATTTTCAATATATAGAGAATGTTAAAAAATAAATTTTTGGAAATAGGGTATATAAATCAATATGGTATTGTTATTAATTATTTTATAATTAATCTTAAAAATGAATTATTATATTTACTTTAGACTATAAACCAATATAAACCACAATACCATCATAAAGAACAAATAGTCACCCCATATTGCTATATATTACATCCAAGAGAGTAATACAATCTTGCCTTATTAATCTTCGTAAATATTTTCCTAGAAATTTTTATTATTCAATAATGATAATATTAATATAATAACCCAAAAAATTCAGATATCCTAATCTATAAATTATAATTTATTTGATTACTTTTATTTTATAAATTATTTATCAATGGTTAGTTCTTATCATATATTTAATCATTTTTAATAATGTAACATTATTGATGTGTAAGGTATTTTATTATACATTTAATTAATCCAACTATCTTAATTCATAAAAAAACATAAAAAATATAATGAAATCATAGTTACATTAAACATGTGATGTAAAAAAGGATTCATCTGGTGGGTTACGACTATATATTAGACACATATAATATCGTATTATTGATATGGAGTATAGCTATCATTTCATTGTCGTTAAACTCAACCATATAGATGTGTGTGAGGAAGAATGGTACCAGAAAGTTAAATTACCATACATCACATTCACGTAATATTGGTTTTATTGGTAAAGATGTTCCCCATATGTCCCATTCATTATGTACATACAATAAGTATTCTATGGAAATTTATATTATTCATCTATAAAAAACTGGAGATGTTTGGGGTATTAATCATCCACAACCATATTCACAAAATAACTAGAAGTTATTATATATGTATAGTGAGTGATTAGTGTAAGATAAATGCACATATATAGATCATTCTCTACCTAAATAATTTTTTTGATATGGTATAGTCACTATCATCTCACTATAAACCTAGTCAAAGGTTGTGTTCAATGGATAAAAACAAGAGTGTCCAATTTTAATCTATATCCACACACCAGATACTAGATACCATGATATTTTGATTATTAACACACAGTAATCACCCCAATCATAATTAATGAAAACATATTATTATTAAAAGTCTATTCATGTATCAATATAGTCACTGCCTCTATCTCATCAAATTACGAATTCCAAAACACATAGATAGTGAATTATAATTCAGTGATATTTAAATTATATTATACAATTAATTATTTAGTAACTAACAAATTTAGGATATTTCTTTATCATTAAAAAATTAATTTTTTTATCATTCATAACTCAATGTACTTTTGTAAAATTCAATGTTATTTATACATGTCTAAAAAATCTCCAACTCTCTATTACTTAAATTTCTCTTTTCCAATACACATTTTTATTAAAACATATAAAGAATAATTATTAAGCACATACAATCCATTTATAATCCTGTCACACTATATGAGGGAATAAAATTCCCATATATCATATAATCATATCATTACCATTGTTGAATAATAATATTATGATCAATATTTACCATTTATAATTAAATCTCTAACCCACATTAATCATTTGAATCAATCACATCTAACTATTTGATATACATGATCACCTTATAATACTACAAGATGTTATTTCCCAATAAAATATACTACCCAAAGATCGAATCACATAATCCATACATTTATTTTTGTAGTTATCTTATATCACTAATGCATTACTGTTACATATGATTATCCTATTTCCATTTATTAATGTACTCAATTAGTTTTCTTATTTTTATTATAAACATTCATTCCATTAACTTATGATGATTATCTATAATTAAATTGACCAAAATGATGTTTCATAAATTTATTTACTTCCAATAATATATATATATATAGAAAATTCATTATAAAATCTAATGACTCTACTTATTTTTCCCTATGAACTTATCACAACCACAGAAACATTAGTATCATCCAATTACTACTAAACATTGTTATAGAGCTTATTAATTTTTTAAATTCATGAACATCACATTATTCATTTAATATTTCTTACATATTATCATTATTTTTGTATAATAATAGTATTTTAATGTTTTTCTGAGAAATTATTCCATTGTAGTCTAGTAATAAACATCCTAATAAGTTTAATCCTCTAGTAAATTTAATTCCAAATGATCTGAGTTAAAAAACAATAACAATACATTGTGTTTGAAATTTATAGTTATTAATAATTGAAAATATTAATCTTATAATTAATTTAATCATTAAAATTTAAATATGTAATAAAAATATCTCCAAATGATACTAACTTAGTTCGTCAGAGTTTGGGATATCATTTTCTGTACAAAAATATAATTAGTTCCAAATTACTTTGAGAGACATACCATCATGCGTTACTTGAGTCACCCATTGGTATCATCTATATTCCCATTTAGTGGATCCTTTTGTGGACTCTCATGGTTATTTTATATTTTATTTTAAATAAGGGAGAGTTTATATAATATTTTGCTGAGAAATCCCTCATGTTGAGATGTGTCCAAAAGGGGTATCAGCATCTTGAAATGACCAAAAAATAATGCCCTTGTGGAGTGAAAAGTCTATAACAATTACATATTTTGTTATCCAATACATCCAAATTTTATAATTTTACATGTTATAGACAATAGGTTCATGATATCGTAGATCACATGTTAATTCATAACTTATAAAATTTATAATTCTTCAAAACCATATATAAAGGGTATCCTAGGGGTTGACCTATGAAAAATAGGAATTATATATTCTATACAATGAAAACACTCATCAAAAGTTAAAATTAATGCATAGAACAATGATATTTAAATTTGAATGATAAATTACATAAGTGGAATAATAACATTGTATGATTCATTTATGCCTATTTAATTCACATAAATAATTTCTTAAATCATAGTGTATCATTTTGTTCTCTGAAAATATCTACTCAGCTTCCAGACATATCCTCATGATTTTTATCAACTAAACTAAATAATTATCATCATAATGTAATTTTTATCAATATATAAATTCTTATGAAGAAATAATAACCCCTTAAAAAAATTCATACATCACTAACTGTAAAAAAAATCTTCATCTAGTTATACATAACCACCTGATCAATAGAGATAATAGGCATTGATATCGTTGAATTTCCACCAAGAAGAATTCATTAACCACCTCATTTCTTCACTATCATCACACTGGAACATGAAAACCATGATCTCACTAACATGTTATTGAAACATAAATTTGGAAAATTATTTTAGAAGTGATCTTTTCAAGTCCAAAGTTCCCTTAATACTTAGATACTCATTCTTCTAAAATTTAATCACACTAAAATTAATTCAACTATAATAAATGATCACACATATTACCTTATCTTCCACAACCATAACATATAATAGTTTAATGTTCTTCATAACCCATAAAACTATTTTTAAACTGATATGCATTTTCTACATAAAAATGAACTCATACATATTAGTCCACACATTTTATATAACATTTATAGAGCAGAGTGAAATATATGATTTCATAAAAATACATAGAAAATATATTTTTTTAAACCTCATACAAAAATATGTAATATTTTTAAAATGATTTATATAACTCCAAATACAGATTGTCCATGTGAAAATTAGAAGCAATGTAATTTATTTCTTTATAGAATTCCATCATCCAAAAAAAATTGAATAATTGAATTTTATGACCCTATGAGTATTCCATCAATATATTATCTATATAACTATATTTTTGGAACCAATTCCTCATTAGTTCATTCATAAACCTAAGATATTCCATTTTTCACTATACATTTTTACATAGTTATATCTGAATGATCTATAAATATAAAACCCATAACTAGTGGAAATATATCTTACAAAAGCACAATAATATATCTACAATCATGAAATTAAATTTATGAGTATCAAAAATACGATAGAGGATTGAATTAATAAATCTAATGAAATAAATGATCAAAATGGGGATATATTGAAAAAATTGATGAATTTCCCTATCATCTTATAATGAATTGAAAACATTAAAAACATTAATACCAATAAATTATTCTAGAGACCTCTAAAATACATTATATAAATATATTTCATAGTTAACTATTTTATATCACAGTTTCATCTCTCCATTTAATCCATTCAAGCACATATTGATATATTAATAATTGAAATCCCTACCCATTATTTCCTAGAAAACACCTCAACCACAAAATCATAGAAAATGATGACAATGCTGATAAAAATATCATTATTCTATCACACATTGCCTTTTTGGATGAAATCATATTAATAATAGAAACCATAAATATATTTCATTGATATATATAGTGTATGAACGTCCCTTTAAAATCATTGTTCACATAATAATGTCACATTATTGTGTCAAAAATAAGAATCATCCCTGGAATACATATCTAATTGTATCCTTCATAAAATAATTTATATTATCAATTTTTATTAGAACCTCCATAAGTATTTGTGTAAAATATCATAATGTTACCAATTATATTTTCAATTCCAAAATATTTCCCCCCACACGCTTCTCTAAATGGTTAATTTAAATAAAAAACAATATTGACCATCATAGTTGTTAATAAGTTATATAAGAAATACAAATTAATCATTTTATCCTAAAATACATTGAATTTATCATTATCATAGTGATGGTATAAAATAGAGGTATTTGTAATTTTTTACTTAATAGTAATTTGTAAATGAGGTATGATCAAAACAGTTAATGGATATATGTCTCTGAGCTTCTAAAATGAATTATTTCTTAAGTAGAGTGATGAACATGAATTTTGACATTGAGAAGTTATTACTGGATGAAAAATATTTTCGTGGATATAATAGACTCTTACTATGATGGGACTATATGTTTAATTTATCAATGTCTTATAGATATGCGTGAGGGTTGGTATGATTTTATCTTATGATGAAATTGAATTTTATGCTATTTTTCACTTCATTTTTTATTTATTTCATTATGAGCTATGAATTTCAACTATTATAATCCTAGGATGTAATAAAAAGGGTGTTAAGGGAGATGTTGGATACTAGAATCATGGGGTTTTAAAATATGATAACATTTAATGTAATTTTGAAAATGTTTTGTAATATATTTTTAACTTCGTGCCAGATATCATCTAATTTCTATTATTTTCTAGGTTTTCCAATAATGGAGGAATTGTTGGCTTGGATTATGGGATAATATGATAGCCTTGTGGTATTGTGGATTTTTTGAGAATATTGATTCTATTAAAATAAGGTATTGAAGAAATTTTAGCAAAAATGGTTACTCAAAGGAGTTGGTTGATATTGAGACCAATTATAACTATATTTTTTTCATGGGAAACATAGTACATTGATAAACAAATCAGTGATTGATACTCTTTCAATGATGTTAAATATATATTCATGATTTTTGGATGAATTTATATACTATTAGTCACAATATTTAGTATTATTATACTAATTATCTTAACAATTGATATTTAAGAAGATGTGTTAATGGATTCAGCAGTCATTTATGTTAGAGCTATAATGTAGTTAACGTTATATAGTATAGTATAACATGTGATGGGTTCAATTTTTTTTGGGAAAATAAATATATTTTATATGAATTATTTACTATTTTCCACTATCTTTGAACTGAATAGAGTTTTGATTAGGGAGTCACATTATAGTGAGCTGAGATATAATATTAAGGCTCATTCATTTTCACAGTTTACCATCATCTTCTTCTTTTCATTGTCCACTATTATTTTTTATGTAGAAAAAGGCTTTCATCCACATAACCTCATTCATGTCCCTCTTAAGGGTATTTTTTGCAACTTTATCTCATATATATTTAATTTATGTTGAGTAATTTTTTATAGGTTTCACCATTATCTAGAGAATCATTCAGTTTTAGAGAGTTATTTTCGAATTATATGTTAGACTAACCTCATTAAAATCATTTGTGTTGTTGTTTTCACCATTTCCCTTCTTGGAGAGTACGTACACGTATTTTTTCTCATAAAATTATACGTATTTCAATAATTATATTATGTTACTGACTTTCTTACGTATGATTAAGTGTGTTTAGTGGGTTATACTGCATTTATGGATCATGTTATTTAATATATTCCCAAACTAAGGTATAAGTGGTTCTTTGACTATTATTATATTTAATATAACCCTTCATTCATATAATTCTTGTTAAATTTTTTATTTCAATCTATATATTTATGTATTTTTAAAAAAATTAATATGATTTCAATGGAAATAAATAATTTTTGGATTCGTTGATAATCTATTTATATTAATATAAATATGAATTTATTCATTAGAATATCATAAATCTATTTTGAGAATTGCAACCTTTTTAATACCTAATTATAGAAAAAAATAGAATATGATCAAATCTTTTTAAATTTTTTTATTTTTGAACGATAACCATTTAAACAAGATTTTATACCAACTGATTGAAAATTAAAAAAAAATCTAGAAAGACAAATTTTTTAGGTTATCTGTGAACCTCACAATGAGAAAAAATTAGATCTAACTGATTAGACTTGTAAGACATGAAAGTTTCCTTCCAACATAATTATAGGGTGTTAAAAAAGCAACTCATATTTTTTACATGATTATTACATCATTTTAAAGGAAAATAATATAAAATAATTACAAAACAAAGATCCAAAGGTCTAGTATCTAATGAAAATTAGTAAAATACATCACTTATGAAAAATAAAACATAAAAACTTATTTAAAATCATATTCTTTATCCTTCATGATCCCACATTCTCTTTATTTCATGCAGTCACCTAAGGATATACATCAAACAAAGGGCTGAGATAAAATCATAGTAAAAGGATAGATATTAACATGGATCAATATAAAATGGGTGATATCAATAATCATAATAAAAACATATACATAATATCATCTTCATAATCATGATATTAATAATTAGAGAAAGACATGTAAAGTGGAAATGAATAAAAATTAAACCTCCTTTCATCATGGTCAATACCATACATATACATTAAAATTACATATTATCTCATGATATACATCACATTACCTAATACATTTGAGCACTATATAATTCTAGACACACACATCACATTAAAAAATTCACAAAATCATACATGCCAAACAGAATATACATCGATCAAGGTCTTGAAGTGACCCATTGAATGAAATGGATTTTGTAATGATTTAATCCATATTTAATAAAGTTAGGGTTTCCAAAGAAAATAGGGACAAACATATATGGTATATCATTCATAATTTATGAGTGAAGATGAAACAACTTAAGAAGAGATAAAATATTCTTTGGAAGGAAGCGTTCTTTTTTAAAATAATTTAATTTTCCATAAAACCATTTTAAAATCATTTATATCATCAAAACATAAAGGTTAGAATAATGAAATTATATTTTTGGAATATTAAAATAACATCAACACTAATATTTGGAATGATAGATGAATAACCCAACAAATAGTAATTGGGGTTGAGAATCCCCTTTATTTATGTCTGAATTTTTTCTTTATGTTAATATCACGGATAATATAATTATATTGATTAACAACATAATTGATAATAGATTATAAATATATTATATAAGTTATAAATTCATCATGTTCTTTTACTTCAAATAAGAAGAGTTATAATGTTTAGTTTCATTATTCTTTAGTGTTCATTTTTTAGTCTTTATAATTGATTCACATATATATATATATTAGAAGATCATATAAAAAGAGAATTGTTAACCCGAATATAAATCATAGGTTTTTAATTAAGTCCAGTAATTTTTAATTTCCTTATATTTTTTTTTCTTTTATATATTATTATGATTCATTTGATAAATTGTTAATGATAATCTTTTAGTATAATTTTTCATCTTTTTATCATAGAAAACTTGTTTTGTTTTATTAATTAAAATTATTTATTTGTTAGTTCAAAATGAAAAAAAATTATAACACGCACTTTAAAATATTAATCAACTATTATAATGTATTATTTATAACCTTGATGGTAGTAATGGACAATCAATGTGCATTTTCCATTATGGGGGTAAATCATCACATCGCAGATGATGCTTTCATTTTTAGAAGTATATGGATATGAAAAGGGGTTTGATAAAGGATTATGATATTAAAATAATAAAATTATAGTACATATAATAAACTAGAGTAATTATTCCACTTTTATAATCATATATAAGGATAGAATAAGATAATAAAAAATTGAAAACAAATTAAAATAAAATGAATAAGGAATTTACCTCTTGAATTCATCACCATCAGAACTTCCTTAGAGATTTATTTGGTATTGATTTGTTAACATAACCTCTAAGACATGAGAAAGTGGATTCTAAATATGATTTTTTTTAAAATTTTTACTGGCTTAAAATATTGGAAGGTGTGAGGAGAAGAGTTGGCGACATGTGGTATTTATTGGGGAGTATAGGGGTGTTTTGTAACGACCCAAAGTTTCATTAATGGAAAATCCCTCTTGATCCAGTTAAATGTTTCTTTATGAAAAATGTTTTTATAAGATTTCAACTTCTTTAGTTTTACGTTAAGATTTATGACCGTTACTTTTTATCCGTTGAGCAGTAATCATCTGAGTAGTATAAATATAAGGCTTTAACGAACCCATTTCTACTTAGACAAAGAAAGCGATGGACTCATCCAGTAAAATTTCCCATTACGAAGCCCATTTGTCAGAGCTCGGAAAATAGGTGGCGTCTTTGGGCTTTTCCCTTGACCAAGCTCAAGCTGAGCTTCATCAAGTCAAGCTCGAACGTGATCATATACGGGAAAAGTGGAAGTTGATTGAAATTACCACTCGAGCGATGTTATCCGAGCCTCCCCAAGAGTCTGTCACCATCGAACACCTTACCCATAGGTATTATGCGGCTATTTTAAGGGGTTATATAATAAATAAGTAGCACCATGTTCATGTACATTATTTTTGTATATAATAATGAATATAATTTGTAGTCATTTTTGATACATTGTAATTAGTTTTAAAGTACAAATGGTGTTTTTAGTTATTATTTAATTAAGAATTATATTTTATTAAATTAAAGGATTTTTTGAATTAAATGATATTTTAATAAAATATTATAATTAATATTAAATTAATTTTTTATTAAGTATTAATGATCTTATAATTTTATGAATGCAATTAAAATTTTTATTAAGGTTTGAAAGCCATATTTGTCAAAACCCGTGAATTTTTTTATAAATGTCGGTTTTTATTTTAAAAGTGAAAATTCACATATTTATAAAATTATTTAGATAAAATAAATATTATTTTTGAATTCAGGATGTCGAAATTATCCAACGGTGAATTTTTCATAATTTTCTGAGACAATCAAATTTTTGGGTAAAAATCAAATACCATTTAAATATATAATGTGTTTTATGAAATCATAATGACCCAATGGTGATGTAATAAAATAACATAATCCTTATGTTCGGCCAATATGTGTTTTATCATTAAAATAATGAGGTTTTTGGTTTGTTTGACTTACTTTTCAAAGCATTAATGGAGCCCTCAAGACTTATTCAACACTTTTCCTTTTTAAATTAATTCCCATGGGAGTGTGACACACCTCCACATAAGCAACGCTAATTTATTAATAATTTAGGACCTTGGCCTTGTAAAATATTTTTTTCCTCTTTCTTTTTCCAGAAACCATGGGCAAATACCATGGGATGGTTTGTGGTTTTGATTATTTTAATATAAGGGGTCCTGAACCTAAATAATAAAGAATTCTCTCACCTTTCCTATATAAACCCACCCAAGCTCCCACTTACTCCTCGGTAAAATCCCTTGGAGTTCTTCCAACCTCTGCCCTACTCTCTCTAGAATCCTCCCATGGTGCCCCAAGCTCCCAAGAAGCCTCTCACAAGCCGCTCTCTATCCTTTGGAAGCACACTTCCAAGTAAGGGTTTTTTCTTCCTTTCTCATTTTTGTCAATTTTCTTTAAGTTGTATTTCCCTTTTAATTCCAATTATGAATGTTGGGGTATGGTTTCGCACCTCCCCCATAATTCCCTCTTATTGTTTGAATGATGGAATAACCCTTTCCCTCTCATTAAATGCCTCCCATGTACACCCGTTACTATGCCGAAATTCTGAAAGGAACTTCTCTCTCTTCTTGTACATTCAAGCAATACTTTTGTATCATGAATTTAAATTCCATTTCAATTGTTGGTACATGTATATATATGACATACTTACTGTCCATTACATGTAAATATTATGAGGAACCCCTTTCTCTCTCATCAAACTTTTTTATGAATTCTTATGTCATGCCGTTACGCTGCTGAAATCGCACCGATTTTCTAAGCCAATGTCATTGTGTAGTGAATACCATGCCCATTTCTCCATCAAGGGTATTCACCTTTATTCACATTTACTTATTGATTGTAAAGTTTCATGTGTGAATTACACATTCCTTTATCATGGAATAAATGATTATGTTTTATGAATCCATGTTTTATGATCCATGTGGCACACTTATGCTTGAAATGAAATGTTTAAGAAGGGTGCGCCCTGATAGCGCTACAATGCATTGGGTAAAATCCCTTGGATTTCATACAACTTCTTCCCTACTCTCTCTAGAATCCTCCCAAGGTACCCCAAGCTCCCAAGAAGCCTCTAACAAGCCTCTCTCTAGCCTTTGGAAGCACACTTCCAAGTAAGTGTTTTTTCTTCCTTTCTCATTTTTTTCAATTTTCTTTAAGTTGTATTGACCTTTTAATTCCAATTATGAATGTTGGGGTATGGTTTCGCACCTCCCCCATACTTCCCTATTATTGTTTGAATTATGGGATAACCCTTTCCCTCTCATTAAATGCCTCCCATGTACACCCGTTACTATGCCGAAATTCCGAAAGGAACTTCTCTCTCTTCTTGTACATTCAAGAAATACTTTTGTATCATGAATTTAAATTCCATTTCAATTATTGGGACATGTATATATATGAAATCCTTACTGTCAATTACATGTAAATATGATTAGGAACCCCTTTCTCTCTCATCAAACTTTTTTTATGAATTCTTATGTCACGCCGTTACGCTGCCGAAATCGCACCGATTTTCTAAGCCAATGTCATTGTGTAGTGAATACCATGCCCATTTCTCCATCAAGGGTATTGACCTTTATGCACATTTAATTATTGATTTTAAAGTATAATGTGTAAATTCCACATTCCTTTATCATGAAATAAATTATTATGTTTTATGAATCCATGTTTTATGATCCATGTGGCACACTTATGCATGAAATGAAATGTTTAAGAAGGGTGCGCCCTGATAGCGCTCCAATGCGTTGGGTAAAGTATATTATCATGATACGTCATGTGAAATGAGTGTTGACTCATGCTAATTCAAGTGCAACGAGAGTTTACTCGTGCTTCAAGTGCAATGAGGGTTTACTCATGCTCCATGTGCAATGAGCCTTGGCTCATGATAATTCAATGTTAAGTGTTGTTGCCACATTTCCATGTTATGGTTATCATGATTTATCATGCCTTTATGTTCATGTTACTCTAATGCTCTATTGATGTTCCTATTGCCTAACATGTATTGTACTCCTCATGTTATTCATTGTGTACTCCCTTACTGGGCTTTATAGCTCACCCTTTTTTTATGCATGTCCTCAGGTTATCCCATGCAATGCTAAGTACAAAAGAATTTTGTGGTCACGTAAAGGAAGTTTTCAATAAAGATGTTGTATTTCAATTTTAAAGTTTTTATGTAATGATCCTAAGCCCCAAAGACACTAAACCTCTCGATCTTCTTTTTTGTATCAAGTGACGTTTTATGTAATAAATCATGCTTAAGTTGTATTAAAAAGCAGGGTTGTCATATGTTTTTTATTATATTAATCATTATTTTATAATTTTTTCTCAATCCTATAAATATTTTGTACCATATAAACAAATATATTAAACAATTGATAATTTTTTTGGATTATTCAATAACATCATATATACATCATCTATGATTCAATAATTCATGTTTTTGTTCAATACTGTATATTATCATAATTCACTATTCCAAAAAATACAAATTTATTAAAAAAATATCGAAAGTTCATTGTAACCAATGATAGATTTATAGATAAAATATATAAATTTTTAAGGTTTTTTTTAATTTATGATATTTAATTTTTAATTAAAATCATTATCTATTCTAAAAATAACGTTTTTAAAATTTGAACTCATTTTATCACACATTGGAAAATCAAATAAGGACTTATAAATTAATAATATAATAATAATATGAAAAAACATAAATTTATGAAACTATATGAGGAAAATGAATTTATTTTTTATTATTATATTAACCATAAATCTTTAAAATAAACATTGTTTTTTTAAATACTGAAAATTAATTTATTATTTGCAAAACAGTTATTTACTTATACTAACATATAATTGTACCTTGTTATTATTTATAAGATATTTAATTTTTTAATAATTTCATCGGTTAGGTTGTTATTCAATTGGTTGGATTACTATTCATAATTATCTTGTTACTATTTGAAGGGTCATGTTATTATTCCATCATTATAGGTTTCTTAATTTCTATTAATATGGTTCATAATGAGATACATTTGGGTTTTTCTCATGATGGTTGAGTGTATAGATTAATGTTTTGAGCAATCATGTATATCGTGTTCACTATTTTTAAATTGTTTCCAATTTGTTTTTTCATGGAATTGGAAACACCCTATGGTCCTATGTCCATGGGAACCTTTTTTCCAAATGTTGGAAATCATTTTTATGTTTAGAAAATGTTAAAAAAAACACAAAATGGTCGAGAGGATGGGAGATCGAGCACATCAATCCCTTTTGGTGGGAATTATTTATAGATATGTGACTCTTTTATAAACTAAATATATGTTCTAAAATATTTTAATAATCAAAAATATTATATGGATCACCCTTGAAATGTATAATTGATTATTAAAATGTATGGAATTTAGAATCATCTCTTTTTATCTGAGGATAATCATGTAATGAGATATATGTTGTTATATTAGGTTCTCCATTGATGATATCCTCATTTGTAAATATTATAGATATTTGGTTTTTGTGATGATAATGTTTTCTTTTTATCCACATTGATGGGTGCTCTACAGTGTATTTTCATTAAAGGAGTTGAGGTTTTTGTTGTTGTTGGTATGATACCCATTGATGGCTTCTTACATATCATTTTGAATGTAATAGGAACCAAAAAAGTTCAGTAACTCTTAATGGGTAACACAATACCTTCTAAGGTCATGTGATAAGAACCTAACCATACAGTTTAACATCATGTGGAATATACATCTATGAAAAAGGAGCCTATGAACTGTTCTATGTGGGGCTAATTTTGAACCATCCTAGGAAACTTGGAAGGGAAATTATTTTCCCGAATAATTGGAGAGTGTACTGAATGGGGCCCATAGTTAATGAGTTTGATTTGGTGTACTGGGTTTGAAGCTCAATTAAGACTCTTATATATCCCTTATGTATGGGAATCAGAGCACACGTAGTTCGGTTGTGAGGGATCACATTTATAGGTCCCCTTTAAAAGGTTAATCATGCGAGGTAGTGTTGCCCATTTATAGGACTACTTTATGGATTAATCATAATAAGGGTCCCATTATTAATGAGTTGGGGTCCATGAGAAGTGGATATACTAATAAAGATGTTGAGGGTTTTTTTGAGCTTACTCGTAAATAGGATGACCATTTGAATTAGGGTTATGATTGGGGCATACATCTTAGAAGGATTCCCATGTTAGAGAATGCTTTGGGATTATAGAAATATGTAATCCCAGATGTTTTTGTATTATACATAAAATGTTGAAACAAATTATGCTGCTAATGGGGATTACTCTTAAAAAGGATTCACATGAATGATATTACAGAAATTAATCTTGATGAAGATTCGCTAAAGGATCAGGACCATTCTGATGTGATGACTCTCATCAAATTCCAAGACCATAAGATTGATGATCAATGTGAGAAAAAAATAGGTATATGAAGATATAGGATACCACACAATATATTTTTTATGAGGTTTGATATATGTCCTTTAGAACCCACACATTAGGAGGCACTCAAATGGAAGGTGACCTCAGCATCAAAAGGATGATCCCTGCTAAAACATTTATATGATGGTGTGGATGAAACAATTAGGGCTATCCTATGTGTGCACATAATACATGATGTGTCATTCTAGAATTTTATAGAAAAGGGAGAGTAAATGATCAAGAAAATCACACTTCTCACCCATGTTTGGTGGAATTGGTCGATAGTACAAGAGATAGAGGAGAGGACTATGGGGACCACCCACTCTCTATCCCAATAGTTGAGGGGCTTAGGGGGTAATATTGAATCATTCCTTAATAATTAACAGGGTATTAATATAATTGGGATTTCCTAACATAGATTATATAATGATTGAATAGGATCTAATTCAATGTTGAATGGAAAATATTGTTTGATCCTTACCATCCTTATTGGGAACTATAGGCTCTCATTCATAGAGTCATAAAGGGTAGGACATTTTCATAACCTTATTATCCTAGACCTGGAACTCTATAGAAATTTCCTTCAGGTTATGGACCTGTTAACCGTGGGAATATAAATCCATAGACACCCATAGAATCCAAACCATGCAGTTAAACATGTGTGGAAAACCTATGAATATAAGAATACAACTCCAAATGAGAGATATATCGGTGTGCCTTTTTTTTCAGGTATAGAGGTTTATAATTGTCCCCCCTCTGGTGAGGTGTCAAAATGGATATGAAAAGTTTTATTGGTGACTTGGAAGAGGGATTTATGTTAGGATCAAGCAGTTCATGTCTTAGAGGATAGAGGTCCCTTGAGGAGGGCCTTAGAAGAATTGTAAGTGCTTCTCACAAGGGTTATAGGCCAGTTTGATATAGATATGAATTGGGAAATAGACATCCCAGGGAAAAATAATGGGTGATTCTTTATAATAGGCATCATGAGTCTTCTTAGGTGTCCTTTTATGGGTCTCACACAGGTCCTAGATTGAGTAGAGTGGGTTCACATTGGATTTTATTTACATTTATGGGGAAGGACCCCCAAGAAGGAGTCATGTTTTTAATGTAATGACTAGAATTTTTACTCACTTATAACGTTTATTTATCTATTATATGTGGATTTTTAGTGCTACGTAAGGATTTTTTTAGTGATCTAGGTGAAGGGTCTTTGTGAAAAGTGTTTGGATATTCTTAAAATTTTCTTATTGTGAAAATGAGGTTCCCTATGGTCCTATTTATGGGGAACTTAGGGGCCCTACTTGAATTAGATTTCCCAAGTTAAACCTATGTGAAGTTTATTTTCATAGGTTATCTAGGTAGGGGAATCCTTCCCTTTAGTTCCATAGAGGACGGTGTGGTTGCACCAACCATCTGTTCTACAGGTTTTTGTATGCATGATTCTTTGGGAATGTCCGATTAATTATACAAGATTCTCTTTAGGGATTTAAGATCGTGAACATGATAACAGTATTACTTATAATCATTTCACTGAACTAGACAAAACATAGTGTCAAAAGAAATTCTCCCACCCCTCAGGATTGGATATGATAAAAATAGAAGGGAGTAGTCTGAAGGTCAAATCAGAAAATGATAATGAAGGGTTATTCATTGAATCATGATGTTCTTCAGCACAAGTCCATAGCATGGTTCTAGTGCACATTTTCATTTTGTTTACTAAAATATTAGGTCCAAATTTTTTTCCACTAACATCTATAAATACTAATTCCCGCCTTTACATTTTTATAACATTTTGGTTTTCTGATTTTCCCTCTCACCAAGATGCTAGTCTGGTCATCTCTACCATTAATCCATTTTCTTGATTTTCTCTCAATGAATTCATAAAGGCATAACCAGTTTAGAAAATCTGTTGTGTATCTATCCAAGATGATGGTGTTTAATTTGGAACCCAGACGAGGATTTTCATGAGGAACCAAGTCGAAGGGGATTGGCGTGTTTTTTAAATGGTTGTCATTGAAGCCTCATTTTATTTTTAAACAAAAGTCATATTTTTTGTCTAGGTAGTAGGAGAGCCATTACAAATCCTGATGGGCCAAGCCCAAAATTCATGAATACTATGCTTGAAAGACCATTTTTAGTCCCAAAGGATCCTTTAGAAATATTACTGCTATAGAACTCGGGAAATTGAAGTACCTTCTATAGTATCGTTTCCGCAACAGCTACGACTACTGTACCTCTACCACTAAAGTGGTGCCTCTACTTTAGTTCCACTACTACTACAGTGCTGCTACAGTGGTGCTCTATTTACCCCATAATTTTTCCTTTCCCAGATTTGATCATAGGCCTTTTGGATGCCAAGCAGAAGCTTGTACCACTTTGTTATAAGCTCGTTGGAGGGATTTGCGAGTTCCTTCATTTTCCAAAACTTTGTAATTATTCAAAGTAAAAATTTGATCTTTTTCTAATAAAATATTTTTAAATATTGATGTAAATTGGTTCCTAATTTGTATATTTTCAATGCAATCTTTTTGGGCCCCTACTAAACAAGTTTCAACATGCTCTTCCAATATGATTAAAGTTGTTGTCCTGAGATAATACAATATGGTTGAGCCTGCTCTCTCAGACCTAGATATGTTTTTGGAATCATAAAAATGTGAGTACATGAAAATTTATTACCTTCCTTTTTTATGGTCATTTTCTTTTTAGGGATTATACATTCCCTATGGTCCACAATATTTTCCTAATGTATTTTTTTTATTAACACCAACATCCCCTTCTCCGAATATTTCCTCCAAGGATGTTTATATTAAATAAATGATGATTGTTATTTGATGTTTCATGCATCACAACAGTTGTTGTCTAGATATAAAACCCCATATACATGAATTTATTTCTAATTCTTCTGACTCCACCATTCTTACGTAATATACAGATTAAACTCAAGGCTGATAAAGGACTGGTACATCTTCTCTAGAGGTTGATTCAAGCCTGAGTGGATGTAGGAATATCGGGTGCAACATACTCTCACAGAATACAATAAATTCTTAAAAACTTATACATATAAGAGGATATTTATGTAGGATAAAAATATGTCTACAATATCCCAAACGGCATCCCTAAACTGTAGAGCCAATGGATTCTAAAGAGAAATTCATTTCACCTATAAAATGGAAATGTTTCCATTAGCCTACAGGACATCTAAAAATTCATTATATTTATCATCCTTAGGGATAGTAATGATGAGTTCATCACAAAAAAATAAAACATGGGATGAAATTTGGAGGACACCATCATTGGAACTCATCAATTTCAAAATGGAAATGAAATTGCATGAAAAAGATCCTCACCCCAGGTCTGACATCCATATAGGAATGTTCATGAAGTCTTTATTAGAACTGGAAGGAGTATAACCATCTTTTGGGTGCCAAAAAAATATCCAATCATATATAATTGAGGAATTCCTGCCACATTTTTTTCTTACATTGGAGAAGGGATAGTGTTCCCACTATGGTAATAAGGTCAATCCAAATATTGATGCGAAGACATTATTGAATGGCTTATATGATATGTGGCTATGAATTCAACCTCTTCCAACTGATGACTCTAATGGTGATGTGTGGCCATGGAATTTTTTATCACAACCAAATTTGAATAGGATAAGTACATATGGTTTTCTTCCCCCATCATGGAAATAAGTAATAAGTATTTTCCACATACATAGAATGGTAATGTCCTGTTTATAATTAACATTTATCTTAATGTGTTGTGGGTATGTATCACAGGAAACATCAGTTCATTTTAGGCACTCGGACTAGTTAAAATCACTAACATCTAATTCTACCCATTCATTCGGGTTGTCTCTAAAATATATCCTCAAATGATAAATAATTAAAACATGCTTAATATATTTAATGTGTTGAGGAAATTTAAATCATTAATCATTTCATACCATTGACAAGGACATTTATTTATTTTTCAAAGGAATATGACTACAATTTGAGGTCATACATGATAACATTCAGTGAAAATGAACTGGGGGAATACACTGATATCAAGATCATCTGCGATATTTATTCTTCATACAAATTTTACTATATGTTTTAACGTTTTAAAAAAAAAATCTTACATTACCCCATGCTTTTTATCTTGTAGAATCATCTAACGGTATCCTGATACATTTTGATTCAAATGGCTATAGAGATATCAAAAAATTTGATCGCCCTTCCTCTGATGGAAATTTCAATTGAGCAGATGGTCAGGTTTTTTAAGTCATGTATCTCTTCATATCCATAAGTAGTATTGAATAAGGGATTTCACTGTGTCATGGACATGAAATCATCTACTCATATTATTCATGGTAAAAAATATCAAGTTGAATATGATCATGCTAATGCTCTGAATGATTCAAAGTGATCCCATGAAAAAGGTCACCAGGTAGGATAGGTATGAGAAGATCACACATCCTTAACCAAGGTTTTATAATCTTCAAAATATGAAGGAATTACATGTTCCATCCACAAATTATTTTATGAGAGTGAATAGGCCTAAAATTGGTTCTAATTTGAGGGTATTCGGGTCCTCCTTACAACCATCCACATAATATTCAAATTATATGTGACCCTTATAGATATGTTTTTGGAAATGAATATATTGGGATGTCATAGATACATGGGAGTTTCTATAGTCTTTCATATGAATCCATGATCTAGTTGATATCATAACGCACACCAATCTAAAACATTAAAATGATTTAGCTGAAGTGACACAGTCACTTTAGGAGTGGGAGGATTTTATTTATGCAACTGATAATTCAACCATGTCCACAAGTTATTTGTCTGACATACTAGACTGGGGAGTATTTAAGGGGGTATTGATTCACCCTATAGAGGAATGGGACATCTACCTCAAACCTTATAATGTATTTATCTTATTATTCGTTCCCTTTTTCATCTCTTACTTCCACCTGATTTATTTTGGATGGGATTTTTTTATGTTGTTTTTGGGAGAAGAATAAGATGATATGCCAATTGAAAAAGGAGCAGAAATAGAGGCACATATGAAATTAAGGTATGGGACTGTGGGAATCTATATTGGGGAATTGAGTGAGTTCCTTGAATCCCTGAAACCATCCTTGGGTCAGAGGACAATGATGAAGAAAATAGATCTGAGAAGTCGTCGACCATCCTCTATTGTCCCTATTGTATAGAGGACTAGGAAAGGTTCTTCGTGATCTTGAGATTGGAAGAGGAAGCGTGGAATAAAGTTGGCTCAATGCATGAATCAGAGTAAGTATATGTGCCAAAATTTTATGCCATTACTTACTCGACATACCATTTATTACAAGGATTGTTTTTTAATATATCTTTCTTGCATTCCTCCCTTAAGGGATTTGGCCCTGATCCCATATGGACCGAGGAGGGTTTCCCCAAGGAGGAAATGATTTGGGATGATGAATATATAATTATGGTAAATTAATATTCTATATAAGTGGCCTCACATTCCTTATGTACAAGGGAGAGGGGAGTGGGTAATGGTAATTTTAGACACACTCTCTCAAGTGCATTTTACCTTTTTTTATTTCTTCTACTTATGGTATTTCATATCCATTTCCCAAACAATAGGACACTAAGAAAGTTGATGTTGATCAAATTACCACCCCAGAAGGGGATTATAGGGATCTCATATTGTATGATGAAGGTGTTGATTCTGACTCTAACTCCACAGGGCCTAAGGATGTTCTTTATATAGTGCAATTACCAATAGGTACCAATAGAGAATCCAATTTAATTCCTGAGAAACACGCATCAGATGCCTCTTATACTTAGGATTTCATATGGTTTGACTCCATTTACATTGAAATTTAGTGTGTATGTAGTACAGACACAAAAATTTTAGGCTCCTTAAATGATTTCAAGGATTTTGTAAAGGAATAAGATGAACACGAGTTCTATCATTCATACAATTTCCAAAAATGGTTAACATTACCTCACCTGATGATATACATAAAAGATCAATTTGTGTGTTTTTTCTATAGATTCTATCACCAAGGAACTTTAGTAATGAGTAATCTATGTCCATTATACTTTTATTTCCAAGGGAGTGATGGTTGAGAATCCTAAAGTGAGATATTTCGATAATCCTCAAATCCCAACTGCGACGGTGGATAATAATGATGTGAGAGATCCTTGAGAGCCTATTATCTATAATATGGAGAAAAAATAAGAGGATTATCCTCTTTAAGAGGTTATATCTCCAATAGATGATGTTGGTGGTACCAAAAAAGTATCAATATCAACGATCAACCGAATGACGGGTGAGTGTCACCAAAAAGTTTGGTCACATCACATATATTTTTATTTTGTTAAATTATGGTGTTGCGGGAAGTGTCACCTATTATTAAGTGTCATCAGCTTTGGTGTCTAGGCATGAGACGGGGCTTCCATGCTAGTTCCACCAATACTGATGGGTGGAGATATGGTTATTTTTTAGGGATCATAACAATGAAGATCATTAGGTCTACTTACTTTTCATTATTCAGCCCACTCTATGAGTCGCTCTATGTCTGACATGGAAAAACATGAGACTTTCCAAACCACGCATGTTTTAGTTTTGTGGGACAGTGAAGAGATAATTTGGGACATACCTCTTGATGAAACATCAATGCATTTTCATCATCTTCCATTCATGATTTCACGATTTGTATATGGAGGATTTATTTACCTCAATATCCATAATGTGGTGAAGTTTTTAATCTTGTAAAGGGAGGATGGGGGAAGATTACAGAAAGATCAGGTATAGATGGAGGAAAATTTTGAGGAATTAAGACAAGTCGATATCCAAACTAAGGTCAACCACATCATGAAGGGTGAGGAGTACTATGATAACCTCTATGGGAAGTCTATTCAAATAATACACCTCAAAAGGCTTATATGAATCCTAGTATGAGGCAGTCTAACTTCACTAATCCTTAGCAGTCAATTTGGCATAAAAAAAGAGATTTTATTGTCATAGATAATGAGATGCTTGATAATTTTAGGGAGGCTAATAATACCCAAATGGGATAGCTATATAATTATTTAGATATTTATTGAGGAACAATTTAAATTTAAAAATATAATTTTGATGCTAATCTATAAAACTCAGTAGTGAAGCTTTATTATATAGAAATTCTCCAACACTTTGAAACATAAATGAAAGGGATTATTGTTCTCACCCATTTTTCCTTAAATTTCTTTCCCCACTAAATTATTTCTACAACATTAATAAATTACTTGTTTGATATAATGTCATCATGTTATAATTACAATGTCTAGGATGAGAGAGAACTCAAATTGTTTTCTTGATTAATGGGGCCTAGGAGCATAGTTATATTATTCATATGTAAGATGTCATATTTTTTGTGTCTTTTCAATCATTATAAAAAAAATTTCCTATTTCAAATATATTGATGATGTAGCCAGGTGATACATTGATTTTTTATAGGAACCCATTTGTGGTTTTTTATTCTAATAGGTTTATTTACTATTTATTTTCATTGCTATTTTCTTCGTATACCACATAAATTGAGGGTCTAGAGAGTTAAGAACAATTTTTCTTCTTCTGTTCCCAATGAATTTTTTTCAATCTACTGAGTGATGTCACATTTTTGGGGGATTTTTAATTCCATGCAATCCATACTAACAAAAATGGTGTTTTTAGTTTAATCTATTTGACCATATGTTTGAGAATGATGACTAAAGAAAAGATTATTGGATAAAAATGTTTTAAAATTACTTAGATATCTGATGGAGAATCTCATGCCATGATTTTTTTCTTCCCAAATGTAAAACAATATATTATATAATATAGGATGTCCCTCTAGAGGAAGAAGTAACAACTAATTGAAAAACATTTTTTGGGGGTTTTTTAAATAAAAGCTAGGTGGGGCATGTTATATCGTAGTCAATTGTGAAATCCTCTCGGTGAAAAAACAATTTTTTCATACTTTATGAAAATAAAACATAAGAATATTACAACATAGTTAGGTAAATAATTTATTAAGAATTTTAAAATAATATCATTGATAACTGGAGAAATTTTATAGAGATACATCTTTCTCAAGACCATGATAAGTGGATTTTCTAATGGAATCATCTTGGTAATGAATAAACCACATATACGGGAATTGGACCGGAATTTGGATTGAATGAAAGTGGGGAAATTTTTTAAAAGATTGATTTTAGTGGGAAGTCCCAATCCTGGAAGAGGTTGAAATGTTGTGCAGTTTAATGACATGTGACTGAGACATTGACCACGCAGTTTAACATATTACAGTGAGGTTATAGATCTTCTAGTATGACTTTATATGGAAAATTTTTTCTGGGATATAAAATAAGGTCTTTAATCGTGACATGAATATTTATGATTCACATATTCTTAATTGATTTTTTAAGAGTGTGCTTCCATATTAAGGTGTGAAGGGAGAGAGTTGTAATCTGAGATATGGGGATCACTAAATCTAAAATGTTGAATGAGGGAAATGGATTATTTAATTATATTTTGTATCTTTAGATAAAGAAGTTTCCACTAATTGAAAAACTGGTCTTGTTGTTCATTTTGTGCAAAGGTGTCTGGGGAATGTTACATAATAGTGAATGGTGTCATCCCTTTTCTAAAAAATGATTTTTTTGGGATACATTATAAAAATTCATATGTGTTTTGTTACATTATAGTAATGAAAATGGAGTCCTTGAAAATTTAAAAATTCTATTTCTCATAGCCAATCAAAAATTATAATGATTTAGATTTCCCATGGAATATTTTTTGGGTTGTTGAAAGAGATTATATAATTATTGGAGGATCATTTCAAGTCAAAATTACCCTGGAATTGAGGGGAAGGATTCCTCATGAAATTTGACACATAAACAAGAAATATGGTTCATATGGATTTACATCATATGCTTATGGACATATCCTCAAAGAAATAACATGTAACATATTGCCTATCAGAATAATGAAATTATGGAATACATTAGACACGAAGGGGGAGGAGATAGTAAACATCTTCCATCGAGGTTCATAGATCTAGGGAAATGATATGGTACATGTATGCATGAGATGACAGTAGACCGAATTTGATTCATCAGTTCCAACATATTGTCACCAATGCTTAAAGAGGAAACATAGGATTTTCCTAAGGATGGAGATATTACTGACTACAAAAACCTATGTTGTAGGTTGTTATATACAAATTCAACTACGATGTGTTATGAATTATTATTATTATCATTTATTGGTTGTAAAACCTATTTTTTACTATTTTATGAGAATAATCTATGTAATGTTATAGTATATTCAGGAAGAGAAGTCCTTCTTTATCATAAACTCAATCATTAGGAGACAGAGGATGGTTATAGAGATATGAATGTTTCTAGGATTAGGAGTATGATGTGTGAAAGTGAGATATCCATGGAAAAGTTAGCATTTTTTTTAATATTGGTCATGAATGTTAAATATCATTTCATAGATATGACATATATTATGATGGGGGGGATCACTTTTTCCTTGGTGGACCCCATAATGGGGGGACTCAGATAAATAGCTATTGCATACATCAATGTTTATACAAAAGAGAGGGAGGATCCTTTTTTACCCCTTTTTTATGATAATGAAATGATTCCCTGGATTCACTAAAAATATTATTAGAATTTGAATTAATCCATATGTATTTCTTAAAGAACCATTTAATTTCAAGTTATGAAATTAGGAAATTAGTTGTGTTATTTAATTTCATGTGGTAAGGATGAAGGTGTATTGAAGTGACGCTAAATGGAATACTATGGCACAACTAGAGAATAATATTTGAGAGTCACTGCATATATTATTGGAGAAGGAATCAATCCAGAAGTACTTATGAAATAAAATTCCCTTGTACTTATTGAATTAAAGCATGGGGGAAATTGGGTTTTTAAAATGGATTCATGCATAATATGAGAATTTGAGAGTATGTACATATACAATACTATGATTTGGAATAAAATGTTATTTAATATCTAAACATCACAACTTAGCTCATTAAAATGGGAATCAAGCCACATGTATTTCTTAATAACATGAAGTAGTTTTTTTTTCATGAAGTGATTCCATAGAGTGTTACATTTGTGGTATTCTAGTGAGGACCATGGTAACCCCAATATGAATGCTATACATCCTATATGTGGGGATTCCATTTTCTAAAACTACAATACCCACATGAGCTCGGATTAGTGATAGAAACAAAGAGAGTAAAATGTTATTTCCATAGAACAAAGGAAACACAAGTGAAGTATATTGGAAATTAAAATTGGTTTTCATTAGGCTAGGAGATATGATCCTTGTGTCACTATATATCTCATTAGAATGAGAATCAATCCATAAGTAATAATTGAAATCCCATATAGTTTAACATCACATGGTGAGGTTGAAGATGAACCAACTTGAATGAATGGAAATGTTTTGGGTGAACCTGAAAATGGAAATCTGGGTATCACTAGATACATCAACAAAATTAAAATCAACTCATTAAAAGTTCCTATAGGTTTCCCTATGTATTTATGACTTATATATATAGAGTGGGGGGGTTATTTGATCGCAACAGGACATGAGAATAGTGATATGGGAATTACAACATGTATCATTGGAATGAGAATAAAACAACTTCTTCTTCTTAAACATATGATTCCATATGCAGGAATAACCCATGTACAAGAAGAAGTATTTTTTCATATTTAGTTTCAGATAGGCCCAGTATTGGAGATATGGGAGTCATTACGCATTTAATTAGGATAAAAAATAAACCCACACTAATTTTTTGAAATATTTTACCAACATAAATTCGAATTTAACACAGGGAAATGGGCATTAATATTTTCCATGATGTTTTTTAGGAATAGAACATGAGTTTTATACATCATTACACATCCTGTTGTGATTGAAATCAATGAATGTTTGATAGAAGGTTTTCATTTGTAGATATGATTTTTATATAGGTATATGGAAAAGAGTTTTCTTACCATCAATCATGGATGGTCCCAAGATGAATGCTCTAGGAATCACCACATATCTCATTTGTGGGAGAATCAAGTAACATGTAGTTCATGATAGGGTCATTTATTTTACTTTCATGTGATAATTACATGATAGTCATGGGACTTGTACACATAATGGGGGCCCAATTTCCACCTTGGGGTGGATATGGTGTTTGTGGTTCTTATCCATAAGAGATACCCATCCTTTTATCCTCATTTCTGGCTAGAAGGGAATCTCAACCCCCTGAGGGGTTAGAGGGATTTGTTATGGTATTACACCTAATATATAATCTCTTTTTTAAGGGATAATGAAGAGTGTCTCAGCTCAAGATACATTTTATATTTCTTAAAATAGAATTAGTGAGATGTTAACCATGAAATTTAATATTATGTGATAAGGATGAATGATATCATCCATTTTAATGTCATCTGAATCACACATTACAACTTTGAGTTCATTTTCTTGTAACAAGGAAGATTATTCATTGTAGTTTAACATCATCTGATACAAACATTATTTCATTCCTTTTTACCATTGTTTGATAAATACCCACTACATAGTTTAATTTATTACAAATCAAGAATTACTTCACATTATTACATGAAGTATTTATTCAAGAACCATGCATTGGACAACATAAGAATGTTCTCTCTGTGCTTTGATATCATGTAATAATCCTTGTTAGAATGGTCTTTATTTATGAATTAAGGTCCATACCACTTTATATGACGATTTAGAGGATTCCTTACTGGTACCATTGGAATTATGAAGACCAATAATAGTTCTCCTTGGAAAAATGATCAGAGATAGACCTTCATATTAAAATATCGTGCTATTTTATTTGTATAGACTTCCTAGTAATGAAAGGTGTACATTATTTTCTCATCCCATAACTACAATTCTAATAATAGTTTTTTGTATTCTTCATATAAAGATAACTAATCATAGATGAAATCATGAAGTGATTGACAATTTGATCTCAATGGGTAGAACTGATTCAATTTATTATACCAATAAGTACAGGGTCACCTATGTTGAAGGATAGGTCATAGTTCAGTATGAACATAATGAATTAAATATCTTCTTAGGATATGACAAATAATCTTTATCCACCATTTCCAAAGGATGTTTGAAATTGTCTTGTTAACGGCCTTTATCTATGCAGTAGTTTTTTTTCATAATTCTTGTACATACTTTGTATATCTGTAGAATAGATGTTTGTGTTTTTTTGAATTAGTAGTGTATCAGGGAAATAAAATATTTTAATGATTAATTATTTTATTAATCAAAAAATTCATTTTCCTTGACTTTCATAAGGGGTATTTACCTATACCATTTGGAGAAGAAGATTGTAATAGTTAAGATGTATTTAATCATTAGGGATGTTGCAAGAGGGAATTCCCCATGAAATCCATTCTCCATATACAAATTGGAAAATATTATTTTTTTTATATAGAATATCTAGGGGTTAGTGGATGAGGTTGTAATGTACGTAATGGGAATGAAATTTCATGAATTTATTTTGAAATCAATTGTCATCGAAGGCCAGAGGTATCCAAGTATTAAGTTTTCGTTTTATTATAGATAACCTGATTGGTGGGTACTATTTGGTCATGTATTCAGTTTTTCATAAGATCCACTATTTCTTATCCATAGATACATATTATAAATAATCTATAAAATACTCATTTATTGACGCCCTTTCAGGATTTGGTCCCTCATAAAGGGTGATGTTAACTAATCGTCATTAGGTTTTTTCTGTATCAGTTATTCTTTAAGAGAATAATTCAAATTGGAGGTATTCCATGATAGAAATAATCCACCAAGTGGTAAGTCCATAAAACTCAAAGATAATGTTGATTTTATTGATCTCATTAATTATGACTTGAACAAAATTCATCGACATTTTGTGATCGATAATGCTGACGAATGTTTTATCATGCTTTGGATCCACTTGAGCTATAGCTTTATTTTCAAATGAATCAAACTAGGCGTTCTATGATCATCATACAACAGTAAATGTTGGATCTAATGGGTTCTATTCTACTACCCCTCAGGCATAATCAAATAAGGGGATCAACACTTCTTTTCTAATGGAATATTCCACATTGATGATTTGATTACCAACTCTGAGTCACATTTCACCTTCAAGTGGTCCACTAGTATTTGTAGCACTACTTACAGAACCTCAATAAGTGGATGATATTTTTTAATAGTATTATTTTGTCTTTATTGTAATATGAATGAGTATGGTATGTATTCATTAGATGGGGAGTTAAAATTGAACCCTAAACTAATTTTTTTGAGATTATAGTCCCCTTTCTCTTCCCTACTGGGCTCCTAGATGCACAATTGGATTTATTATCCCTTGTTTGAGTGTCTTAATGAATATAAAATATCTCTTAATCTAGAGGTTATGTATTTAATATTGTTTCTTTTATAAATGGGTGTTCTGCAAGAAAATCATGCAATGGAAGACCATTCATGGAATTCTGAGGCATGAATTGTATATCAAATTACTCTATAACAACTAAAAACTATTCTAAAATTATTATCAATATAGGGTGGATAAGGATATATTTGATTGGGTTGTTGTGATATACTAGTTAGAGTTCGCGGTGCTACATGTAGTGGATAAATTTTTAGACCTTAAATATTAATGCATGAGATATATTCTCAATATCTAAATAATGAGTCTAACAGTCTTGAATGGTTAAACTGAGATAATAAAGTTTTTTTCATTCCCATTATCATTCATTTTTAAATGGAAGGTGCCTAGTTATTACACAAAATATTTGAAATATATAATGACTATAATAACCTCAACATGTTGAATTAATACTCATGAGCTCATGAGGAATTTCATGATGGTGTCAAATTATCCCAACCATTCATTTGGTCATTTATATGTGACCCCTCCTTCATCAGTATGGTTAAAGGATGACACTTTCCTGCAAGTTTTTCTATGAAGTGCCCAATATAGGATAGGATTCGGTGAATTCCTCTAAACTCATTAATTATTTGAGGATGTGACATGCTATGTATATATATTTTTCTAAGGATCAACTTTTTTGTTGTGATGGAGATATAAAAATTCACATAACATCTAAGAGGTTAACTAAAATCATATTTTAGGGTGATCATATTAAGTATATGCTATCATAGATTGTGGAATATGGTCTCTATGTCGGTTAAGTGGTGAAAATGTTGTCATTATTTGACAACATTATCATCAATATAAAATTTCAAAAAAAAATCTATGAAGGGTTTGATGACATGATGCATGGAACACTAGTATGGAGCCCCAGTTTTCTTCATGAGAAATTGAATTAACTGATAGAAAAATACTTCCTTGGGGGATCATAAGCCTCTATATTATTCATCTTCTAGGTCCATTTGAATATGGATGTATCCTAAATAGACATCCATGTAGAAGTGTTCCCAATAAACAATAATTTTATCAACCCAATGTTCCATTATTGGAACTAGTAAGTCATATTTCAAAAAATTCCGGTTGAGATCCCTAATGTCGATGCAGAATCTGACTATATCGTTCTGATTTTTTTGGGTTGGACTATCTTGTCAAAACCATTTAATAAGTTTAAACTCTAAAATGATGTTTTATTTGATGATATTAAACACTTTAACTTCAATTATGGATGCATGATTCAAGAGTTTCCTTCTAGCTGCCTGTATATATCCTTAATGGTCTTCTGGAAAACCAATGTCATGGGTGGCCTCTTCTGGATCTTGTCCTTGAAATTATTTTTTATTCTAGGTAAAAAAACCCTGAATTTATACAAGAAGTAAATATACATTTTTTATTATTTCAGATTCATTGATGCAGAAATAGATGTAGTGTGTGGATATTCTATGTACCAAAGTTTTTCTCATTGTTCTCTTCAATAGTGGTAGACACAACTTCTTGAATTGATGATGCGCCATCCATGGGGTATTTCTCTTTATTCGATTTATTATTCATTAACTATTTGACTTCTTCCATGGATGTAGGGGATTAAATGTTTTTATTTGAGTTGGAAAAATAAATATCATTTAGATATATGGAAAAAAAAGTAATCCATTAGTTCTTTCTTGTGGGAATATAGAATTTTTTGAGCTATGAAGGGAAAATGAGGGTATGAGAATAAGCCTCTTCATTTTATCCATTTGGAATGAAAACATATTCTATTATACACTACTACAAAACAAGGATATATCATTGTTTTTAAACTATAGCTATAGGCCCAAAAACAATGGCTATAGGTTATATCCATGGTTTAAACAACGGGGTCTAGTATTAGCATCGATATATGGAAAATCCTACTTCCACGGTTTGGAAACATGAAATATGATAAAATAAATAAAAATATATACCCATGGTACTCAACTGTGGTTATATGGATATAGAAATGGTTTTGATCCATTACTATTGGTCTTAACATTCCCTAACCCAACTAGCACCATTCAGCTGGGGATAGCGCCTTGCACCCCCTGCACACCCATACCCCCATGCAACCCCCATTCACAACCCCCCTTCCACCCCCCCCCCAACACACAAACACATCCCTTTCACCCCCTGAACACCCCCTATGTCCTTTAAAACCTCCTTTTACACCCGTTCACCCCTTACACCACGCCTGCAATACACCCCCACTTTACCCCCACCCCGTCTTGGACCCTCCCTAGACACCCCTCTAGAATGACCACCCTCCCCCAACCCCTAGATAGTCACCCCCTGGACAAATCCCCCGACCCCCTCGGCAGACACCCCCTCCTAGACAACCCACCTCCTAGACACCCCTTAGACAGCCCCCCTCCCCCACCACTCGCACAAACACCCCCTACAAACCCCCTGGGACCCCCCGAGACATCACTCCCCCTCCCCATTAAAACCCCATGTTTCACCACTGGTCACCTTGAACACACCCCATTGCACCCCCATTGCACACCTAAATACCCCCACTGCACACCCGTTTCACCCTACTGGACTCCACTTTCACCACCCCTACTGGACACCCACCCAACTTGTACCCATGCACACACATGCTCCCTTGCTCCCCCTCGACATACATTCCCTAGATAGCCCCCTCACCCCAATAAAAACAACCAAATGGATAGCGGCCCCCACCCCCTAGACACCACCACCCCACCACCTGGATAGACACCTTGCCCCTTAGGATGCACACCCCTCCTGGAAAAGACCCTCAACCCCTAGAAATCACAACCCCTCCCCCAGACAGACACCACCTGGATAGTAGGCCCCTACCCATTGGACAAACAACCCCCCCTTGACAGACACCCCCTGGAAAGACACCCCCCTGGACAACACCCCCACCGCCTGAATAGGCATCCTGCATTTACTCCCGCTGCACAACCATGCCCCCCTTGAACCCCCTACATAACCCCCCTTTCACTTCCTGCACAGCCCCCTTACCCACCCCCCCCCCCTCACTCCAAGTCCCCTTTCATGAACCCACTGCACTCATACACACCCCCTACACAACCCTATTGCACACCCTTTGTACCACCCCTACTGGACACCCCTTGAACCACCCCTACTAGTCTCCCCCTACCATACAACCCCCATTGCACCCACCATAAACATCCATTTCACCCCCTACACACTCATGTCCTCTTACACACACCCCCTTCCACAACCCCTACACAACCCCCTTGAGATGGATCACCTATATGATAAGAAATAAGGAATATAATATTTGTTGAGTAGCCATTTCAAAGAGAAAATATGATTGTAAATAGAGTAAAATTTTTCTATAGTTGGAAGAAGTTTTTACTAGTCGGAAAAGGCTAACTATTGTTGATAAGTCCAAGAAGAAAATATTTTATGGATTCTAAAGAAATAATTATAAAAGATATTTTAATAACGGTTTTATGCAACAAAACACCACTATAATGGTTTGGAAGAATATGTCGGTACGCAAAGGCAAAACACAATCCTCACCAAAAAAAGTATGTAGGTACATATCCCCCATTTTAAATTTATCTTGTATGTAGTTATTGTATTGATGTAGTGATAGGAATGTACAGATGTGATATATAATTTGAGACTAGTGTGGGGTGGTATTGTGTAAGGAGAAGGTGAAACTAAAAAAACTAGTTGGCGTAATATTGTAAATGGAATTACAATGTTTGTGGGTCATTAAATGGTAGTAGGTTGGGTATTATATAGTGACATTAAATAATGGGTTTGTTATGAGTAAGTGGAAGTACAGTAATTATATTCAATGTGTGATGGAACTCAAAAGGGTTAGACCTTAGACTCTTGGAGTGGAATCACTTTTTGGAGTCATTATCTTCCTTCTTCTTATACTTTATCCTCTATTCTACAATCATATTATGTAATTCATATAAATATTAATTTTTACATATAAATATATCCTTCGTTTCACAGTCTATATCATTTGGATACCTATAATATTATTCATTAATTAAGAGGTTTTAGATAGAGAGGACGAATATTGATTGAATAATGATAAATAAAGTCATTGATAAACTTCTGTATAACTTAGTAGATTTGAGATCTCATCCATATTGTGTTAGAGGAGAATCAAAATTTGAATAATGGCCACAATAGTTGGAGTAGTTATCTATTCACAAAAAATATGAAATCAATGCCAAAACCCCATTAAAAAAATGTGTATGGTGTGTGGTAACACATGATTTGAAGAAGGGAGGATAATTTCTCAAACTGAAAAACACAGGAAATGATTATGTTATTGATGGAATAATTAATTATTCATGGAATTCCATGGGTTTGTTATTTATTTTTTTAATTGAAAAATAATTAGCCTACTTGAATCCCCCCTTAATGTAGTGTCGATGAAAATATTTGGAGGTGTTGTGGTGGAATAATTAGAGGCTATGACTACTCAATAAAAAAAATTACATAAAACTAATGAGGAAATATAAACTATAGGTGATATTGGAAATTTATAGACTTTACAGATGTAGTGAAAGGATTAGAAAGGGGTGTTTCAACTAGCACATGATCATGCTGAACTGACTAGTCACCAATATCTATATTTTTCATTAACACTACAGTTTGAGATGAAAAATAGAGAGGAATAGAAGAACGATATAGATACATCAGTAAATGTTACTTCTATTTTTACTTGTAATCAGGCACATATTAGATTATTCCTATGTGTTGTTGAGTGAAAAAGGCTATCTTTTATATTACGAAATTTCAACAGGCTCTTGTGGAGTTTCCATTTCACTATTCAAACCCACCGAACCAATAAGAATGATAGGAAATTCAATATAGAATATTCCTCATTAGGAATTATATTTTTAAAAATAACATGGTGCATAAATATTGGAAATCTCTAATAGTTTTGAGATAAATCACTCTGAGAATAAAATAAGAGAAATATTCTAGAAACATCAATTCAGATGCATATAATTTGACAAAATTTTTGAGCGAAAATTAAATTCTTCATAAGGAAATTGTAAAATTTAAACATGGATGTTATGATTTCTCTATAAATTGTAGAAATCATACCTCATACTGTTTCTAATTCATTTCTCTATTTCAAATAAAAAAGCTGATTTACTTGTCTGTATTCATTATTTTTTCCCATTAAAATAGTACTGGAGGTGCATGTTTGGTGGTGGGACTGGTTCATATGTTGAGGGGATATTTGAAATGAAACGCAATTGGGGTATTATTGGGGAACTAGTTGAGGGACTAGAAGAATGTTTATGAAGATGTCAGTTATATAAAGATGATAGATACTCTAAAATTACATATTGGGAACAACACCTCTAATGTTTGGATTCAATCAGTATAACAAACAAAATATTTCTTAAATTATGATTTTCAAGGAGAAATTTTTCCCTCTATCTTGGAATGAATTATGAAGAGGAATACGATAATGTTGAAATGTCGTCAAAAAAATCATTGGATAAGGTTATATTTTGTGATGTTCTAATGTGGAAGATTGAACTGTATCACACTACTGGATAACTAACCTATACTAATGGTTTGGAACTGTTGGTATAGGCCTCCAAACCGTTGGTATAACCTATACCAACGGTTTGGAGAACCGTTTCCAAGTAAGCCGTTGGGATAGGTCTATACCAACGGTTTTTCCAATAACATTGGCATAGACCTATCCCAACGGTTTTGGAAACCATTGGTGTAATTAATATGAAAACCTATACCAATGTTTATGGAAACGTTGGTATATGTATTTCAAAAAAAAACATTCATTGGGATTTGATCCCAGGACCCCTAGTTTATTATTCAACGACTTAACCACTAACCTAACATGAATTTTGTGAATATAATTACATAAATATATATATGTATACTCATAATGATTTTAAATTTTGATTTATATAATGTTCTGGGTAAAAAGAAATGATAAAAAAATCAAAGGGTATATACCAACGGTTGTCAAAACCGTTGGTATTGGCCTATATCAACGGTTTTGACAATCGTTGGTATAGATTTTGATTCTAGGGAAACGTTGATTTGAGGGGGACCTTTCCCAACTGTTTTGGCAAACCTTTGGGATAGGTATGCCCATTCCCAACATTTTTTGCCAAACTGTTGGGAAAGATGTCCACAAAGTGTACTTTTCCCATGGGTTTGGCCAAACCGTTGGGAAAGGGTATACCTATCCAAACGGTTTTCGAAAACTATTGGGAAAGGTGGCCACAATGTGGGATTTCCCAACGGTTTGGCCAAACCGTTGGGAAAGACATACACTTTCCCAACAGTTTGGCCAAACCATTGTGAAAGGTGGCCTCAAAGTGGTATTTCATAATGGTTTAGCCAAACCGTTGGGAAAGGGAACCTATACCAATAGTTTTTACGAACCGTTGGTATAGAAGCGTTGGAAAGGTCAGATTTCCAGTAGTGTCAAGTGATTTATAATCAATGAAATGGTCTAGTTCTATTTGAATTATTTAGACTTTTTTCACAATGAATAAATGATGTTATTTCATCAGAGTAATGATGATGGGAACATTGGATTGGGCTGCAGATTTAGAGATTAGTGTGGGGTGATGTTGCACTGGGGGTAGGTGAGTGTCTAATAAATGCTAAGAAAATATTTTAAATTATATTTAAAAGTTGTTTTCATAATAGATGAGAGTGATTTGGGGATGATTATGTGTCTCTTTTGGAACTATTTATATCCATATTCTTCATCATCCACTAATTGAATTGGTCCTATTCAGCATTTATTTGAAATGTATTATCTATCAATAAACAAGTTTATTTTGATAGAAATTTAGGTCAAAAACTGTTTCCAATATAATTTTCTTTTCAACTGCAACAATAATTTATTTTATTCCATTATTTATATATGTAAAATATAATTAAAAAAATAAAAAAACATTTTCTCTATAAAAATAATGGGATATTAGAGAAGAAGAAGATAACTCTCATCGCCATATCTCAGGAGCCTTATCAATAGAAACTAGCATTGGGTGGGGAATGAAGAACCCACCACTAGTAAGAATTGGTTCTGTGATAGGGAAATAGGAACATAATGAGAGGTGGAAACAAGAATTATTCATGAACTAGTGGTTTTGTTATAGGTTTGTACCACATGACTTCAAAGGTGGTATATGAATCATATTGAGTGATGAAATAGTGGATGTCTTCACTAAAGTCAAATATGGGACTCTATAATAGAGTGTCAAAAAAGAGAGGAAGGGAACACCATGGATTATATGGACCATGATTATAGTGGATATAAAATGGATATTATTTTTTCATCATGTCATGGAAAAACTTATGGATGCAATGTTTCATTTAAATGATTTATAAAAAAGTGAAATAATGATCATTTTAGAGTCCATAGTAGAAGGAATAACGTAAACAAATGATTCCTAAATCTCTTTGATGTCCAAAAGATGCCAAAATGTGTACTTGGATGGACCTTAATAAGGATAACACCATATTTCATTCTTTATTTACCTATGGGAAATTGGGAAGCAAACTGTAGAAATATTGTTCACCATGGTAGGCTCTTGTAAGGTGTGTTAAAGAGAGATGTTGGAGGACCCATGAATTATGTCATTTGGTGTTTAGGGTGTTAGATGTTTTGGATATATAACCAAAACCACCAAATGAATATGGTGATGGAATTTTCAATACGAAATCATATAGAGAGAGTGGTATGTAATGATAAGAGAAGAACCATTCCATGTTCAGATATTAGACTAAAAATGTTAAAAAATTTCTGATAATTAAAAATGATAATTAATCAATTATAATATATCCTATTATTGAAAAAAATTCCTTCCATGGATAATTAATATATGTCAAAAATTATAGATATTTTTATGCATGGAAATAAAAATTTAAGGGTATGATGTTCAGGGTGTTGACCTAAACCTTTTTTGGAAGACCGCACAAGAACTACCATGACAATGTGTAGGTAAAAAGTATATATTTTTGTAGAAATATTTTTATATTTTATGTGAATTAATGGCATATGTTTGACCATACTAAAACCATGTATAATTCCTACAATTATTGTGGAAAATCTATAGAAGGTGAATTGATTCCATCTCTCATATAAAATTGGTTGGTTTCTTGGATCTATATAACATGATACAGTAGTAAGAGAGAATATATATAAGAAAAATCAAGTTATATATCTTAATTAGAATGAGTAAAGGGGTCAAATAATTTCATATCTAGATATGGTTGAATTATATAAGTGGTGGAATGATATAAAAAATTCATGCACTACTTAATCAAAAGAATAATGAAAAAATACTAAAATGTAATTCCATCTTGAAATTCTCTACATCTACAGTAGTGGAGTTCTACGTCTAGGATTATGTGGGATTCATAAATTTCATCCTCACATTGTATAGTGGTTCTCATCCAGAATAGAAGAAGGAATTTATAATAAAAATAAGGGAAACTGGGAATCATATAAAAAAAATACTCAATGTGACATATCATGCAAATTAGGGAGAGATATGCATGTCACTAAAAAATTAATGAAGTCTGGGAAGACTATAAACAATACATCATTATCTTAAAGTAGTTGGTTGGTATTGAATAAGTCAGTGTGACCTAGAATTGGAAATGCACATTACCAAACATAATTTTAAGACATAAAGTGATTAGTTTAATAATTCTTTATACCAAAACATTGTCATTTGTATGCCTAAAATTTTGGAATATCCTTTTCACACATATCATGCACACCCTACTTCCACTTCCCCCTCCCATGCACACCCCCTTCCCCCATCCACCCCCTGAACACCAAATTCCTCCCCATAAACCCCCTACACACCACCATACACACCCCGAACAGAACCCTCCCCTTGCTCCCAGCACACCCCGACCCCCTTACCCTTACCCCATCCCCTACACACCACATTCCAACCCCCTTCCATCCCAAAACCCCCCATACCCACCCCATGGACCCCTCCTTCCACCCTCCACATTTCATTCCACTTCAACCACATAAAGCAAGGATATGCATAGAAAAGAACTCATATACATGTCACTTAATACAAGTATAACTATTCATTTTATTCTAACAATATCCCTTAAATTTAAACACTCAATGAAAGGCTTTCCACTAGGAAAAGTATTTCCATACAAATAATTTTATTCACTTAGTTGTGACTTGGTCTTTACCACACTTTCCAACTTGGGAAATTTCATCTTAATATTTTTATTACACTTAAATGGTGTTTTGGTTCCAACAACTATTTAATAAAAAGAGTGAAACCCCCTACAGAGATATAAAAAGGGTCAAGTAAAATTTTTGGTTCATGACTACCAAATACATTATGTATAAGGAAAACATCAATGAAATAATTTCAAACATGGTATACAACTGTGAGTTTTCACAGATAGCACACCTCCATTGGAAGAGTTGTATTACCAACCCATGACTTGTTTATCAAATGAAAAAATTCTATAAACTAACACTTACTTCATAATTTCAATTTAATATAATCATGTAGAATTAATAAGGAATCAAATTTCTAATTTAGAAATTCTTTAATTAAAGAGGCTATGAAGGGGAAACTACATCATCATGAAAGTGTATTTCCTTTTGATGATGGTAACTGGAATCTTCCTTTTTTCCACTTACATGCATATGAAAATTCACACACACACATACATATATATAATGACTCCTACCCCCTATGTGCATATTTTCATAGACAAATATGCACAAGGGAGTACATAAATATATGTATAAAATTTCATATAGCCTTTTACACTTACACGTGTATTCATTTCTCATATCTATATATAATCCCACCTGGCCCCAAAATGTATATTCAAACTACCATGAGTGAATATATATAAATGGGGAGCTTGTATATGTATATGGATACCTATGTATACACATGTAAGCCTTATTCATCTATGATATGAATCCACCTCAATGAATTCCACTAAAAACAACATCATTCAATTTCACCTTTTATCGTACATTAATTTAATTCAAAATAGAAATAATACAAAATAACATATTCATTCCATATTTCAATCCTATAAGCTAATTTCCAACATTTGGTGATTATTGAAATATAGTGGTTGAATCATATACATCCACAACAATCAACAATTTCTGTACATTATAAATTTCAATAAAAAATTATCGAAGTATATAAATAACACAAATTCATGTCCTCCTCATATGATTTACCTATTTTAAGTTAAATTAATTCTGTATAATTAGTTATTTTATTATGTTTATCAATACGATTCTCTTAATAAAGACAAATTATTACTAATTAAAAAATTTAGAATAATAATAATAGATATGTTTTGAACCCCTTACCTCAAATGATAATTCAAAAAATCAGAGCATGAGAGCAAGGAATAAAGAATGGTCTCACTCCCAAGAACATGCATATCTTTATCCTATGTACAAAAAAACTCTCATTGGCTACAAAACCAATACACACCAAATGATAAAGAATAAAAATACTATATATTCCCTATAAATACAAAATAAGAAATAATTGAGAATAAAAGTAGAAGGAATCACCTTGGATATCAATGAAATCGATCAATTGAAGCTGAAAAATAAAGAGGAGGGTCATGGATCTGTGGAGGATGGAGGAGGTGGGGGCCACCATGAGAGGAGGGTTGAAGATCGAGATGAGGGTCGCCGTGAGAGGATGGTCTTCGTGAGAGTTCAAGGGTAGATGGTCGACTTGGGAAGGATGAAAGAGGATCCCGATACAGGCAGAGGGTCGATTAGGGGAGGTTAGAGAGAGCCCAAACTGTTTTAAAAAAATAGAAGAAATTTTTTTATCTATAGTGTTTAATTAAATAATTTCTAAAAAAATAGAATACAGCCATAGACCTATATAACTGTTTCTATAGGTCTGTGGGTGTAGCCTAAATTTCTAGTAGCTTTAGCGGATGAAATAGTGCTTTGTTGGAGCTCAAGGAATGGAAGGGTGGTATTTTTACACTGGGTTTCAATATTTCATGGAGATTTATAATATTCTCCAACTTTATTAGTCCAAACATAAATAGTGTAAATAACATTAATTATTGGGGTTATGCTCGAATATTAACCCATATCTTCAATTTGGTTCGGGGATAAAATTTAATCTATAGTAATCTATTTAGAATGTTTGATTGAATCATCTTTTATCCATTTTTTGCATTTATCTATGTGAAAATATCATCCATTGATTATATCCCTTCTTTATGAGATAATCATGCATTAATGTATTTGGAATCACATGGTATGAATGGGGCAATGTCACCATGAAATGTACCAATTCCACTATTGATATAATATTCGAGGAATTTGTGGTATGTTGAAGGGAAATATACATGTTTCTATATCCAAAGTCTTCCTATAAAAGCATTTAAGGTTGTATCATTTTTAACAACCAAAGTTTTGAGTCATAAATTAGATCCCTAAAGTATGTCCTAAGTTTGATTATAGTGAGTGGAATTTTCTAATTCAACTTACAAACTGATATCATTTGGGTAGATTTTTACAAGTGAGATTCATTGAAACCCAGTTGATGAAATGTTTTTATGGGGGAGAGGTTGACTACTACGCCATTTTCAATGAAGGTTAATTATATATCAATTTCATTTATCCTACAGAATATAAACAATGGTCTAACATATCCTTGTATGATGGATTCCTCATTTCATTTTATGAATGAGTGGGCTAGGAATAACTGTTCATGGTTATTCTTTTCATGAGACACATTTTTGTATAAATCCTTGGTTTAAAATTACAGGGGGATAGAAAAGGCCTCTATGAGTGATTCCTAGAGATATATTGATAGAATCAGGGCATCCAAAATTGAAAAATAGTATGGAACAAAGGGAAATTACTTCAATAGTTTTTTTATGGCCTATAAGACAATTCATCATATCATTGAGGTGTTTCATTATGGGTGGATTAGAAGCTTATAATCCTGATGTAAGTGGATCATCTATTTGAAAAGGAGTCAAAGGTTCTTCTTATCATGGTGGATTATGCCAGCTAGGTCTTCAAACCTGATGTGAAGATTTAGCAGTGAAGTAGACTCACCAAAATATTTTGAATGATTGTATCAGGGAATAATATATCAGTTTTTGGGTAGATTCCATGCTACTTCTTGGAACATTGGAGACCTATACCATTATTTATGGCCACATAGATAGTTCTAGCTATGGCATAGTTAGCATAGTGACCTCTAGTAAGACCACATATTACCCAATATCCCTGAGCATAGATGCCTTTCCCCACATTTCCACAATCAGTGTGTGTAATTAAGGTTCATATTTGTACTCATAATTTGATAAGGATTCCATTATGTGGATAACCTTAAGGGAACCAATGACCAAATCTACAACTAATAGAGATTTTTTTATTGGTGACACTCTTTGTACCATTTTGTGGGGAATTTCCCAGGCATATAAAAATATTATCCTAATGTCATCTATATTCAATAATAACATTTTTCTTTAAAATATTCTCATATTCCTAGGCTTTATTATAAACCTTCTGACCATGTTTCATTTTGGAGGGTTTTATTTCTGAGGAATGGGTTGTTAATGAAGTTAGATATGTTGTATCAAAAATTCCCAAAGGAACATTTGGATATTTCATCTATACTCGGAGGATATCTTATGTTTGGTTTACCATTTTATGAACTAACTAGTCAATGAACATAAATATACCCTTTCTATTAACTTCCATTCATTCATTATCTTACTCTGACTCAATGGTAGAGAGACATGCTATTTGGGAAGGCTAATTATTCAGTTTTACATTCCTAGAGTAAAACAACTCTTGTATTAGGTCTTTGAAAATGATACAATCATAGAGGTTATTATCCAATACATGATAGAAGTGGAAATAATTATAGTGATCTTTATCACCCTCTTTACTAGGATTCCTATGATTTGGTAACATTATTACATTATTATACAATTCCAATGTAATGTATCAAGAGAATTGGAAATTTCTGAAATAATATACCTTGTTATTCCCCTTGTAAAACTATTTTTTCCTCTTCTCTCTTTGTTCATCAGAAAATGTTTGGTTTTGTTACTAATGCACAGGTGGTTCACCCACACTCTATGGTGTATTCGTTTTTTTATGATAGGGTATGAGGTCCTTATTATGTGTAAAAATAGAAGCCTCTATATTTTCTTTTTCTCATTCTCTTAGATTATGTAATTACTCAAGCCTTGTATTTTTTCCTTATAATGGAATTTGACACTCATTGAGTGATTGGAAGAAGGTACTAAAAACCGCCCATGTATTTAACTATGTGAATAGTAGAGCGCAATTTGTTATGAGGATTCAGTATATAGATGAGAAATAAATCTTTTTAAGGGATTTTTGGGTTAAATGGGTATGTCAACACTTTTACCAAGGAATGAAAACTAACATTTCTTTATTTTCCCATACCATACATTTGATAAGTAGATGATGGTTTTCTTCTTTATCATTGATCTAAAATGGAAGAGAAACTTACAGCTGGGGTCTTCCCACCTCTTGATTGAATGAGCCAGGAAATTGTGTAATGCACAATGGTTATTCCATGAAATGATTGTATAATTAAATTGAGATTCATTGTAACATATTGTTCAAGGGTATCCATAATCAGATAACATCGAGGGGAAAAATGCATCATTTGTTGATCTAGGTCTCTTGATCCATTAAAAATGGGAAACATATCATTTCAATAGTTGTGTAGGGGAATAGTCAAATCTTTCCATTTATGGTAGGTATTATTTTACAATTGTACTAGTTCACTACTTTTTTGATGAATTCCAATCAATAACTTAGTGACTCCAAAAAACTCATGAGCCCTTAAATAATTTATGGTAAATATAGATCTTGAAAATCATAGTAGATTTTCGGGCCATCGGTGGTTCTACAACTTCTATTTTCTATAGGTAACCCAAAGGGGAAGGTTAGTAAATATTTTCATATAATATTTTAGGTTCGGAACCCAATAGATTTAATTTCATATCTGAAACTATAGGATCATATTATAATGGTTGTCGATACCCTATATTGATTGGGTGTTCTAGATCACCTTTGGTCCTTCTGATGACTCCTCTTTATTTATGTACTCGAGATGGGGGATTATGTTGATGATATTCTTGCAGAGTATATCCAGGAAGAAGGATGCCTAAAAGTTGTTTTTTACTATGTATTAACAATTATCTCACCTCTTCTTCTCATTGAGAAAATATTTCTTCCATTGAAAAGGAATTAATCTCTCGATGTGGAATGAAAGGAATAATCTTTCCCTTTCCTTTGTCCTTATAAGTTGAATTTCTCGGAGATAGGATAGGATTATTTGTGGAAATTCCTACATTTAGGGAAATATTTTCATTATGTGTATGAAAAAATCCTTCAATTAGTTTGGTGTGGACCCCATTATGAGTTGTTACTTCCTCCTTATACCTCATCCTCTGAAATGGCCTCATTTTCCAACAAATATACTCTGGTGATATTTACTGAATTCACTGATACATAACACATTGATGGAATGTTATCATATCCTATATAAGAATATCTATTTATACACCCCCATGAGTTATTTCCCTATCTTTTATAGATTATATAGGATCTAAATCACATAAAATTATCTGAATAGAATGTCTAGATAGTTGGGTAGTGTGTGTCTCAATAGATGGTACCATATCATGATAAGGGATGAACATGGAGGACCCATTTTGATATGTATATCATAATTTAATGAAGAATAATTTTCAATGAGAATGATATTTTTGAGGTGAAAAGTAACCCATATCCATGGGTTAGCTACATTACAATTATGATTTCACAACCCTTGAGGTATCATTTTTGGGCCATGAGGGTTGGGTTAAAGAATCCCAGATCTGTAATTATTGGGGTTTCATTTTAACTAAAGTGGATTCCACTTCCATAGATTCCCTTCATATTTTATATAGATTTTTCAGAACATGGGTTGTCTTCATTATTAGGAATCCACTTGGATCACCCATATTAGAATAACATTAAAATATTTTTTTTCAATTTTCACTATCTGGTGGTTTATTCCACCTATACCAAAATCATTCTTCATATTTAATGATTCTTGGTGCTGATTTCTCACAATTAAAATATCTCTTCTATCCCCCCGTTGGTGGGATTTGGTCAAGAGTTGTAGTGGATGAACACATATCTATTTCAGAATAGTGTTTGTTTATTTATGAAAGCCTAGGGAAATTTAATTTCATGATTCCACCTTCAGAAGCATTTTATGCTTTGGGAGAACCGTGATATGTAATGCTTCACATGCACCTTGTACACTAATATAAACCTTAGGCAAGGAATATGTGATCAGTTATCAAAATATTTTTAATTAAATAAGGAATGGGTGTTGTAGTGGTATTTTATGTTTCTCTAGATATGATACAGATTTGTGATCCTCCAATTCAATTAGAAATTTCATATCTTTTAGTAAAATTACAATATTTTGATACTAGACACATTGTAATACGTCATCTCCCAACCAATGAAGAGTATTCCATATGTTGAGTCAGGTTTCATGAACACAAACGTCTAAAAAACCACTATAATGGTTGACTGAGAGGTGTCTAATGTCCATAAAAAGACTGGTATTTCATTTAAATCCAGTTACTTCCTCCCATTGATTACATCTTCTTCAACGTTCACCATAGTTTTCTATACCCCATCCAACTAGAGTGGACACTTATTGGGAGAATTATCTTAATTTTTTACATTGGTTGGTCCTACCTCAATTATGTTGGAAGGATAGTGATCCATAGAAGATACATAGAATGATTTTTTCATTGCGATATCGTCTAGTTGAAAAACCATTTTACCTTCTAATTACAATGAATTAGACATGACTAACCATATTTTATCTATTTCTTGGGGGTAAGAGAGAATTCTAATCAATACATCGCTAAGGGTAGGATCCTTTTGATGACATAAAATAATACTATAAAGTGAACATTTACAATGATTTCCATTAGGGGGCAGAACACTGTGGTGGATTACAATAATGGTCCAGCCCTTTAGTTCCATGATATTCTGGAAAAGTGAATGGATTTCATGACTCTCATTAGGAGATGGGATGTCTAGATCATTGAAATTGTGTTTATGAAGAAATCATTCATATTGGAGTTTCTGGTGGGGTGCAATGGGATTACTAATAATACTACTATACATTGGTAACAGTGTAATAGGATCTTGAGGATATTCCTAGAGTACATGAGAAGAGTAAAAATGTTCTTTAGAAGGAAGAGTAATTTTGAATTACCTTTTAAATCATTATAAAACTGGAACAGAAAAATTTATATCTAATAAAATAAAAATTAATAATAATGAAATTATATTTGATTAATATTATATGAATATCCATAATAAAATTTTTAATGAAATAGGAGTAACCAAAAAATGGAAATTGGGTTCGAGATTCTCTTTAACACAGGTCTGAATGCATCATTCACATTAATAACCAGAATTATAAAATTAGATTTATTATTTACTAATTTCAGATCCTCTTATACAAGTATGATATGCATTAAATTTTTATTAAGTTTTTATGGCCATTTTTTTGATTTTTAGGGTTCAATTTCATTATTAGGGAGTGTTTGTTTTATTGGTATTCATGATTAGTTAACGTGAATATATGTATAGAAGATCACGTAAAATAAAAATGATTATAAGGAATAGAAATTATATGTTTATAAATAATTTACATAATTATAACTGGTTTTATATATTAATTTTTTCTAGATATGAACATGATTCATTAGATGAAATTTTAAATACAATTGCATATATTAAATAGGTGGTTTTTCAATCACCAAAAGATAGTTTTGGTATATTATTTATGATATATATATATATGTGTGTGTTTGATACATATCATAAAAATGTTATACTATATCATTTAAAATCTTTTTTGACCATTATAATGGTTTTATGACCATCATTGAAGGTGGTAATGGAAAATAATGGTGCACTATCCATGATGGTGGTATGTTAACACATCATGGATGATGATTTCATTTTTAGAATTAAAGGGAGAGGGTAATGGGTTAGATGTTGAATAAATCCATTAAAATAGTAATATTATAGTATACATAAGAAATTAGTGTTATTATTCAACTTGGATATGGGTAGATTAAGAGAGAATAATAAAAGAAAATTAATTTCAAATTAATTAAATAAAAAAGAATGATAATTTACACATTAAATATTATCCCTGAGAACCTCCTAGAGAAATTATATTTAGGCATTTTTTGATAAAAAAGAATCTTGGATATGGGTATGATGTTTGGGAGGATTATTGGTCACAATTTTCTCCAGATTAAAATATTGGAATGTGTGAGGATAAATGTGTTATGGGTTGTATTTATAGAGGAGGATAAGGGGTTTTTAATATTTAATACATTATTTTATTATTTTGAATCCATATTTTCATTATAATGAAACATATAACTAAATATATAAATTAAATAACTATATTCCTAGATTACTGGCTTACACCATCCATACATCATCTATAATGAAATAAATATTTTATTTGTACAATACCGTAAATTACAGTATTTCGCTCTTCACAAAAAATTAAACTATTTTAGGAAAAATAAAAAAATAATTTTAACTATTTTACAAAGTACAGAATGAAAAAAATAACTCCATTTTATGAAAATAATTTTCTAAATATGATATATTTAATTTTTAATTAAAATTGTAAATTATTCAAAAAAAATTAAAATTATAACAGATTTTATGACACTAAAAAATTAATCAAGGGATTATAATGTTATATTATAGATATAATAAATTAAAATATTAAAATATTAATTCATTTAATGAAAATAATTTTCTTTTAAACCATTATAATAATTAAAAAATTGTAAATAAGATATATTTTTTTTCGAGATATCCACACATAACATATAATTTTAAAAGCATTTATTTATTTATAATATCTTATAATTATATTATATTATCATTTATAAGAGGCCAAATTTTTATTTATACTTTCATCAGAGATGTTACTATTCAATTTGGGGGATTAATATCTTTATGCATCTTGTTACTTTTCTAAGATTCATGTTACTATTCCATAAGTGTAGGTTCCCTTATTTAAAATAATGTCACTTATTTTATTTTTAATTTTTTAAAATAAAGTTTTAATTTGTGTCATTGTGATATATACGAGTTCTATACTATATAACATAACAATAATAAGGAAAAAATTGAATTTATAAAATTTTGGATCATTATAGTCATATCCATGAACACCATTCAGAAAATATTCAATTTTCATTTCACTATTATTTTCCTTTTCGTTGACTAGAGAATCAAATAAGTAAATATTTTTATCCATATGTAAGGATGTAATCATCCACAATTATCTTCCTCATATGAAAAGTATGTGGAAAGATGTTTTATTAATATGTGATATATTTTCAATGTTCCTTATTCATGTAGACTTGAATCTCTCTTTTTTATATTTTATGTACATCTTCTTCTTTCCCAATAATGAAATAGTCAAATACTATATCTATTCTATAAAGTGATTTAAGAGTTATTGATTAGTTGATGGTATGTGGTCTAATTATAGAGTTTTTTGAACCTTGGTTATGCCAATATAAACATCCATTATTTTAGTATCCTTCCGTCAAATCATATTTTTTGTTATTTGATTATCATTTGATGGAACTTTTTATTATTTTTGTGATATTGTTTCATTTATAAGAGTTTCAGTAATTGTGTGTATCCAAGGTGTATCCATGCATTAATAATATTCATTTTTATTATATTTTTCACCCATTATCATAATTTGGTTTTTATTGGGAATATCCAAAGATGGATAAATCACTTGATTAATGTGGAACTTCCTTGGACTGTCCGAAATTCATTTATTTAATGTATGTAGGAATTTATTAATATAAAACACATTTTGTGATAATATTTTCCCGATTAGATTTGGATAATAATAATATTAGTTTATATGTTCTTTAGTCTCATTTATTTCTTTAATTGGATAATGTCTTTTGGAAATTTCCATTTACAATAATCTCATCCTTCCATTGTGATAAATCTATAACGGATGATCATATTCTTCATAATATAATGGTGTCTGAGAAAGATAAAATGATATAGAAAAAATTTCAATAGAATTATCCAATTGAACTTACTCATATTTTTTTACATTAATGTGATGGACCCTCATCCATAATATCCCATTATGTACATCTAATATACTATATTTTAATACTAGAAACATTTTATATAGGTGAAAACTGTGGGAACACCTATATTTTGGGTTGTATTTTGACTCTTTTTCAAAATAGAGAAATCCCTTAATAGTAAGATAACTATATGTTTTATGAAACAATAATTTATCATACCCTTTAGACCAAACCCAGTATTAGTTGCAACATTTTAAAAAGAAGAGATAACAATTTTTCTCTTGTTTCTGGTTTCAATAGAATCCACCAAATATAATTTTTCTTAATGGATTTCCACAACATCTTTGTAGTATTTTGTCTATGGTGGAGTGGGTTTTAGAGGGAAACCATTATGATTTGTATCCTTGCCTACTCAAATTCATTCCATTTTTACTCTTTCAATATATCCTTTCTAGCATTACATTACATCATCCATTTTTGAATCCTATAAATATATAAAATCATATCAATGTGAAAAGAAATAGATTCATCTTCTTCACCAACAAGAGCTAACAGTTTTGAATAGTAACACACTAAACCACATCTATATAGTATTTCATGGAGACCATGTCTAGTATATTTTGAGCAGAAGGCTACCCATGATTCATATAACACTACTATATTATAGTGGCATACATTTTAAATATCAATCCAAAAAAATATGGGGTTTGAGAAATATATTTTAGTATATATTATACTATAAATCAATTATAAAAGTTTACATATATCATTACCAAAACAAAAAATACCAACCAAATTCCATATCAATAGTAAGATTAAAAAAAGTTAAATGTATGTAGATGTAAATAATTGATACATAAATTTAATATTTTGGATGGATTACTCAAAAAATTAAATTTTATAAACAAAAAATTATATAGAACTAAATGATGATGAATAATCATGGAGCATAGGGAAAAGAAAAAAAATTTATTCTATATAAAAATATAGGAGGCCATGATGGGAAGATAAAAGAAGAGTAATAATATGATTTTATAAATCCAATTATTCATTGAGGAACTAGTGAAATTCATCCATTTATGAGGGAGTTTTTTCAAATATATCCCCTATAGAAAGGTATTATAGGGTTAAATAACTAGGGAATACTCGATGGGAAAATATAATTTTTTGGAAAACATTTATTTATGTAGGGGAACTCATAAAATTCTTAATGTTACATAATGAAAGGATATATAAAAAATCTATAAGGGTTGAGAAACATTGATTTTGATTCATTTAGGAGTGACCCCTACCACTTTGGAGAGAGACATATGGTTGAAGTTTCTTTTCCATTTACCAATAAAGATATATTATGTTTATATTAATGGGTTTTTATCACCATGTGTGAAATATATTGTGTATTTATCATTTGATCATAAATGTTTCTATGAGAGTGTTTACTAATGAAAACACAAGTGTTTGTTTATGTTTTGACATGAAAATTTATGGATGAAAATCCATATGACCCTCTAGGTATGTTAGTCCGAAATCTAGTGATAATTTTATTTATAAAGAATAGGATTTCATTAATTAATAATTCAATGATAATAGATATGTAAATATAAGTAAAAAATTCACATGTCATCTACATGGTTTCAAACATTTTTTCATGTTGATTAATGTAACTATTGAATTTTATATTATACATATCTATAATAAAAAGTCCAATTTAATTATTTATAATGATTTCATAACCTATTTCAATAACACAAATCATGGAAATAGAATTTATAAATTTTAGAATTGGTACATAATATTTTTAATGATGAAAATTCTATGAAAAATATCCATTTAGTTATCAAAAATATTTGTATTTTAAATTATAGACTAATCTTTCACTAAATAATTTCACAATAAAACATTAAATTAGGTAATATATATAACACGGTCAAATAAACCATGTGAAACAATTATGAGTAGAAAGAAGGATTATCTGTAATTTTCGATATAAACATAACATGATTATAATGTATCATGATACATTTTTTGGAGATGTATTTTCATGATGATTTTTTATTCAATTTGATAAAAAAATTGAAATCTTATAGGTGAAATAAATATACATAAAAATTTATATATTAGAAATAATTATTTTTATAATATCTTGGTTATAATACAAATAAGGGTGAACTAAAATTTTAAATTATAATTTATTTATTTATATTTATAAATCATTTTCTAATTCATTAAATTATTCAAAACATGGAAAAAAATGAATAACCGCCATAAATTTGAATTTTAAATAATATATCCTAAAAGTATCATGTAATGGAACTATAAAAAATGATTATATTATATTTTAATATTGGCATATACCATTTGGTTGAATATATAGACATGAACGTTAGAGGAATGGAAATCATCCCATGAGGGTAATGAAAAAAACAACTATAAGAAAATAATTTTCCCTCGATCATGAAATTAATAAATATAATAGAATACATGATATGAATTTCTGTGATTTAATTTAACTATAGAGAAATCCCAAACAATATCCTTTGGGGATGGCCCAAATACCTCAGAATGTCTCCATACATTCTAGAGGATTCTTATATATGAAGATGGAAAAACCATACACATAGGATGAATATTCCCTAAATTACCAACATAATAATAATTTAAAATAAAATAACCAAATTAATCTACATATTTCAAGATATATATAATATATAATATTAAATAATATATAAAATTATGTATTAATTGTAAGATGCGTTAATGAAAAAATATATACTAAAAATATAGGCATGCCTGACTTGAAAAAAAACATTAATTTATCATCTATTATATTGATATTGTTCAATTGAAAGAAAAATATAAATACCATTACCTAAACTCACAGTAAATATTTAAAATATACCAATGTAAACAATTAACTACACCTCATGAATGGGTTGAGGTAACTATACATACCTTGTAAGATTCCCCTATTGTCATATTCTCTTATGAGTAGAGGTGATAAATGTTAATTTATCTGCAATATCAGGGGGTTCCACTCAATACAGCCTAAAATAAATTATAACCATTAATAAAAATTAAATAAATAAACAATATAAAAATTATGAATAAATATTTTTATGATATTAAATAAACAAAAATAAGGAACAATAATATCTTATATGCATCAATCCGACTACAGACACACCTCAGAAGATAATTCTAATTATAAATAATTTATTATAAACAATAGTTTGTTAAAGATTTTACATTGCAATGTCCTTCATTTCATTTCATTCCTTCTGAGATACCTTTATACGGAATAATGGGTGAAATATTATGTGGGGTCATTTAAGATCTCACAATATCAATTATTTCCCCAACATAATATATATCTTAAATACGAATATTAAACTCACAGTAAATATTTAAAATATACCAATGTAAACAATTAACTACACCTCATGAATGGGTTGAGGTAACTATACAGACCTTATAAGATTCCCCTATTGTCATATTCTCTTATGAGTAGAGGTGATAAATGTTAATTTATCTGCAATATTAGGGGGTTCCACTCAATACAGCCTAAAATAAATTATAACCATTAATAAAAATTAAATAAATACACAATATAAAATTATGAATAAATATTTTTATGATATTAAATAAACAATAATAAGGAACAATAATATCTTATATGCATCAATCCGACTATAGACACACCTCAAAAGATAATTCTAATTATAAATAATTTCTTGAAATATGTCATCTCCCAACCAATGAAGAGTATTCCATATGTTGAGTTAGGTTTCATGAACACAAACATCTAAAAACCCAATATAATGGTTGAATGAGAGGTGTCTAAAGTCTATAACAAGACTGGTATGTCATTTAAATCCAGTTACTTCCTCCCATTGAGTACATCTTCTTCAATGTTCACCATAGTTTTCTATACCCCATCCAACTAGAGTGGACACTTATTGGGAGAATTATCTTAATTTTTTACATTGGTTGGTACTACCTCAATCATGTTGGAAGGCTAGTGATCCATAGAAGATACATAGAATGATTTTTTCATTGCGATATCTTCTAGTTGAAAAACGATTTTACATTCTAATTACAATGAATTAGACATGACTAAACATATTTTATCTATTTATTTAACACAGGTATGAATGCATCATTCACATTAATATCCAGAATTATAAAATTAGATTTATTATTTACTAATTTCATATCCTCTTATACATGTATGATATGCATTAAATTTTTATTAAGTTTTTATGGCCATTTTTTTGATTTTTAGGGTTCAATTTCAATATTAGGGAGTGTTTGTTTTATTTCTATTCATGATTAGTTAACGTGAATATATGTATAGAAGATCACGTAAAATGAAAATGATTATAAGGAATAGAAATTATATGTTTATAAATAATTTACATAATTATAATTGGTTTTATATATTAATTTTTTCTAGATATTAACATGATTCATTAGATAAAATTTTAAATACAATTGCAAATATTAAATGGGCGGTTTTTCAATCATCAAAAGATAGTTTTGGTATATTATTTGTGATATATATATGTGTGTGTTTGATACATATCATAAAAATTTTATACTATATCATTTAAAATCTTTTTTGACCATTATAATGGTTTTATGACCATCATTGAAGGTGGTAATGGAAAATGATGGTGCACTATCCACGATGGTGGTATGTTGACACATCATGGATGATGATTTCATTTTTAGAATTAAAGGGAGAGGGTAATGGGTTAGATGTTGAATAAATCCATTGAAATAGTAATATTATATTATACATAAGAAATTAGTGTTATTATTCAACTTGGATATGGGTAGATTAAGAGAGAATAATGAAAGAAAATTAATTTCAAATTAATTAAATAAAAATAAATGATAATTTACACTTTAAATATTATCCCTGAGAACCTCCTAGAGAGATTATATTTAGGCATTTTTTTAGAAAAAAGAATCATGGACATGGGTATGATGTTTGGGAAGATTATTAGTCATAATTTTCCCCAGATTAAAATATTGGAATGTGTGAGGATAAATGTGTTATGGGTTGTATTTATAGAGGAGGATAAAGGGTTTTTAATATTTAATACATTATTTTATTATTTTGAATTCTTATTTTCAGTATAATGAAACATATAACTAAATATATAAATTAAATAAGTATATTCCTAGATTACTTGCTTACACCATCCATACATCATCTATAATGAAATACATATTTTATTTGTACAATACCGTAAATTACAGTATTTCACTCTTCACAAAAAATTAAACTATTTTAGGAAAAATAAAAAAATCATTTTAGCTATTTTACAATGTACAGAATGAAAAAAATAACTCCATTTTATGAAAATAATTTTCTAAATATGATAAATTTAATTTTTAATTAAAACTGTAATTTATTCAAAAAAAATATTTTAAAATTATAACAGATTTTATGACACTGAAAAATTAATCAAGGGATTATAATGTTATATTATAGATATAAAAAATTGAAATATTAATTTATTAATTCATTTTATGAAAATAATTTTCTTTTAAACCATTATAATAATCATAAAATTGTAAATAAGATATATATTTTTGGAAATATCCACACATAACATATAATTTTAAAAGCATTTATTTATTTATAATATCTTATAATTAAATTATATTATCATTTATAAGAGGCCAAATTTTTATTTATACTTTCATCAGAGATGTTACTATTCAATTTGGGGGATTAATATTTTTATGCGTCTCGTTACTTTTCTAAGATTCATGATACTATTCCATAAGTATAGGTTCCCTTATTTCAAATAATGTCACTTATTTGATTTTGCATTTTTTAAAATAAAGTTTTAATTTGTTTCATTGTGATATATATGCGTTCTATACTATATAACATAACAATAAGAAGGAAAAAATTGAATTTATAAAATTTTGGATCATTACAGTCATATCCATGAACACCATTCAGAAAATATTCAATTTTCATTTCACTATTATTTGCCTTTTCGTTGACTAGAGAATCAAATAAGTAAATATTTTTATCCATATGTAAGGATGTAATCATCCACATTTATCTTCCTCATATGAAAAGTATGTGGAAAGATGTTTTATTAATTGGTGATATATTTTCAATGTTCCTTATTCATGTAGACTTGAATATCTCTTTTTTGTATTTTATGTACATCTTCTTCTTTCCCAATAATGAAATAGTCAAATACTATATCTATTCTATAAATTTATTTAAGAGTTAATGATTAGTTGATGGTATGTGGTCTAATTATAGAGTTTTTTGAACCTTGGTTATGCCAATATAAACATCCATTATTGTAGTCTCCTTCCTTCAAATCATATTTTTTGTTATTTGATTATCATTTGATGGAACTTTTTATTATTTTTGTGATATTGTTTCATTTATAAGAGTTTCAGTAATTGTGTGTATCCAAGGTGTATCCATGCATTAATAATATTCATTTTTATTATATTTTTCACCCATTATCATAATTTGGTTTTTATTGGGAATATCCAAAGATGGATAAATCACTTGATTAATGTGGAACTTCCTTGGACTGTCCGAAATTCATTTATTTAATGTATGTAGGAATTTATTAATATAAAACCCATTTTGTGATAATATTTTCCCAATTAGATTTGGATAATAATAATATTAGTTTATATGTTCTTTAGTCTCATTTTTTTTAATTGGATAATGTCTTTTGGAAATTTCCATTTACAATAATCTCATCCTTCCATTGTGATAAATCTATAACAGATGATCATATTCTTCATAATATAATGGTGTCTGAGAAAGACAAAATGATATAGAAAAAATTTCAATAGAATTATCCAATTGAAATTACTCATATTTTTTTACATTTATGTGATACACCCTCTTCCATAATATCCCATTATGTACATATAATATACTATATTTTAATATTAGAAACATTTTATATAGGTGAAAACTATGGGAACACCTGTCTTTTGGGTTGTATCTGGACTCTTTGTTCGAAATAGGGAAATCCCTTAACAGTAAGATAACTATATGTTTTATGAAACAATAATTTATCATACCCTTTAGACCAAACCCATTATTAGTTGCAACATTTTATAAAGAAGAGATAACAATTTTTCTCTTATTTCTAGTTTCAAAAGAATCTACAAAATATAATTTTTCTTAATGGATTTCCACAACATCTATGTAGTATTTTGTCTATGGTGGAGTGGGTTTTAGAGGGAAACCATTATGATTTGTATCCTTTCCTACTCAAATTCATTCCATTTTTACTCTTTCAATATATCCTTTCTAGCATTACATTACATCATCCATTTTTGAATCCTATAAATATATAAAAATCTTATAAATGTGAAAAGAAATACATTCATCTTCTTCACCAACAAGAGCTAACAGATTTGAATAATAATACACTATACCACATCTATATAGTATTTCATGGAGACCATGTCTAGTATATTTTGAGCAGAAGGCTACCCATGATTCATATAACACTACTATATTATAGTGGCATACATTTCAAATATCAATCCAAAAAAATATGGGGTTTGAGAAATATATTTTAGTATATATTATACTATAAATTAATTATAAAAGATTACATATATTATTACCAAAACAAAAAATACCAACCAAATTTCATATCAATAGTAAGATTAAAAAAAGTTAAATGTAAGTAGATGTAAAGAAATGATACATAAATTTAATATTTTGGATGAATTACTCAAAAAATTAAATTTTATAAACAAAAAATTATATAGAACTAAATGATGTTGAATAATCATGGAGCATAGGGAAAAGAAAAAAATTAAAATTTTATTCTATATAAAAATATAATAGGCCATGATGGGAAGATAAAAGAAGAGTGATAATATGATTTTATAAATCCAATTATTCATTGAGGAACTAGTGAAATTCATCCATTTATGAGGGAGTTTTTTCAAATATATCCCCTATAGAAAGGTATTATAGGGTTAAATAACTAGGGAATACTCGATGGGAAAATATAATTTTTCGGAAAACATTTATTTATGTAGGGGAACTCATAAAATTCTTAATGTTACATAATAAAAGGATATATAAAAAATCTATAAGGGTTGAAAAACATTGATTTTGATTCATTTAGGAGTGACCCCTACAACTTTGGAGAGAGATATATGGTTGAAGTTTCTTTTTCATTTACCAAAAAATATATATTATGTTTATATTAATGGGTTTTTATCACCATGTGTGAAATGTATTGTGTATTTCTCATTTGATCATAAATGTTTCTATGAGAGTGTTTACTGATGAAAACACAAGTGTTTTTTTTTTTGAAATGAAAATTTATGGATGAAAATCCCTATGACCCTCTAGGTATGTTAGTCCGAAATCTAGTGATAATTATATTTCTAAAGAATAGGATTTAATTAATTAATAATTCAATGATAATAGATATTTAAATATAAGTAAAAAAATTCACATGTCATATACATGGTTTCAAACATTTTTTCATGTTGATTAATGTAACTATTTAATTTTATATTATACATATCTATAATAAAAAAGTCCAATTTAATTATTTATAATGATTGCATAACCTATTTCAATAACACAAATCATGGAAATAGAATTTATAAATCTTAGAATTTGTACATAATATTTTTAATGATTAAAATTCTATGAAAAATGTCCATTTAGTTATCAAAAATATTTTTATTTTAAATTATAGACTAATATTGCACTAAATAATTTCACAATAAAACATTAAATTAGGTAATATATATAACACGGTCAAATAAAGCATGTGAAAAAATTATGAGTAGAATGAAGGATTATCTGTAATTTTCGATATAAACATTACATGATTATAATGTATCATGATAAATTTGTTGGATATGTATTTTCATGATGATTTTTTTTTCAATTTGATAAAAAAATTTAAATTTTATAGGTGAAATAAATATACATAAAAATTTATATATTAGAAATAATTATTTTTATAATATCTTGGTTATAATACAAATATGGGTGAACTAAAATTTTAAAATATATTTTATTTATTTATATTTATAAATCATTTTCTAATTCATTAAATTATTCCAAACATGGAAAAAAATGAATAACCGCCATAAATTTGAATTTTAAATAATATATCCTAAAAGTATCATGTAATGGAACTATAAAAAATGATTATATTATATTTTAATATTAGTGTATACAATTTGGTTGAATATATAGACATTAACATTAGAGGAAAGGAAATCATCCCATGAGGGTAATGAAAAAAAACAACCTTAGGAAAATAATTTTTTCTTCGATCATGAAATTAATAAATATGATAGAATACATGATATGAATGTCTATGAATTAATTTAACTATAGTGAAATCCCAAAAAATAAACTTTGGGGATGGCCCAAATACCTCAGAATGTCTCCATATATTCTAGAGGATTCTTATATATGAAGATGGAAAAACCATACACATATGAAGAATATTCCATGAATTACCAACATAATAATAATTTAAAATAAAATAACCAAATTAATATACATATTTCAAGATATATATAATATATAATTTTAAATAATATATAAAATTATGTATTAATTGTAAGATGCGTTATTGAAAAAATATATACTAAAAATATTGGCATGCCTGACTTGAAAAAAAAACATTAATTTATCATCTATTATATTGATATTGTTCAATTGAAAAAAAATATAAATACCATTACCTAAACTCATAGTAAATATTTAAAATATACCAATGTAAACAATTAACTACACCTCATGAATGGGTTGAGGTAACTATACAGACCTTATAAGATTACCCTATTGTCATATACTCTTATGAGTAGAGGTGATAAGTGTTAATTTATCTGCAATATCAGGGGGTTCCACTCAATAAAAACTAAAATAAATTATAACCATTAATAAAAATTAAATAAATATACAATATAAAAATTATGAATAAATATTTTTATGATATTAAATAAACAAAAATAAGGAACAATAATATCTTATATGCATGAATCCGACTACAGACACACCTCAAAAGATAATTCTAATTATAAATAATTTCTTATAAAATTCTTAAATAATTTATTAAAACCATATAATAAAATAATTACTCTCAATTATTGAATATACTATGGTACTATTTGAAAATATAAATGATATGATGTATTGGTAAAGTGAAAAAAATAAAAATGGATAATAGAAAACTATATAAATGTAGAACCCAATCATAAAATAGCTGTGCCAGCACTACATAAATAAAATGTCTATAATTATATTATGATAAACATGTATAATAGTAATTATTTCACATACACATATATCTACATAGATGCATGATGATATCTCTTACTCCACATAAATATATTTTTACTATGTCCATAGTCTTTTATGTTCGGTTAAAATGAAAAACTTTTTATATGTATAGTTTGATAGGAATATGAAGCCTATTAGAGTGAATCTCTTTTATTTTCCTATGGATATAACCCACCCAATTATTCTTCACTAAGGAATAGTAAAATAATCACACATAAGATAAGTTAAATAAATAATTTTCAAAATTATCCAATTTATTATTCCCAAAAGCTTATAAATTTTTCTCCCATAACCAAGCATAACATTACAAAATAGACCCTTATAATTCCCTTGGCATTTATTTAATTTTTATTTTGGATTTAAATGTTCGATTAGATTTTTATGTTAATTTTATCTTGGAAATGTTTTATTCATCCCAGGGAAGATTTTATGGTCTACGGGAGGGTGTTATAAGATATTTCATGATAATATTTTGTATCGTGGTATATTTATCATATAAATGGGAGGAGTATTGTTATTATGGAGTATTTTATCAAATTCCAATTGTCAAAAAATTCATTTAAAAGGTCCATTTAACCATTTACTTATTCAATCAATCTATTTTATTTCTTATACACAATGATCATTATATGAGGACATTCTAGAGTGATATCTAGGTCCATCACAGTTTTAAACTCTATTATACTCTATCATAATGTGATTTTTTGTTGGTTCAAAGGTATTTCAAGTAATGCCCCTCTTTTATTCTTGTTATTATTCATTTTTCTATGTGGGGGTACATTTTTTGGGATTTCGGTATGGTTTTTTTCTACGACATGGGAAATGTATTATGAATGTTCATAAAATTTATAATGGAGTTTATGTGAGTCCATAAAAGAAAACATATAATTCTAATTCTAGAATTCAGGATAATATAGTATTATAATTATACAGTTTTATATTAATAATGGATAGTGTCTCTGATGATGGTTATATGTTTGGGTTTTTTGTGAGTGTTCCTCTTTATTTTCATTATATGATAAATATCAGTCATAAAATCTCAGTTGATTATTTTATTTGTAGTTAGAATTAAATATTAAGAGTTTAATTGGTTAAAAATAGTCAATATTGACTGATATGATTTATAAAATATTTAATTTAATGTTTATTGAAACTCTATATCACGTGAATGATTCAGATACTTCCAAAAAATGTTATTGAATAAAACAATTCTATTGACATAGAAACAAATTGAGCCACTCCTAACACACATAGGGTAAGAATTATATTTATTAAACAACAATCTTCTGATTTAACTTTTAGATATCTAAATGTGGAAACATAAATGATATTTATGAAATATTAAAGAGTGGTTTTATTCAATAAATATTTTTAAAAAATAGATCATCATAATAATGGATATATGTAGTGTTTTTTGTTGTTGGATAATGAAGTTTAATGGGGACATTATATGATGTAATTAAATGGAAAATATTTTGTGAGGTTCATCAATAGGAAGTAATTTAATATTATTTGAAACACCAATCATCTTATTATTTGAGTATTTTTTTCACAGAAAAATAATATTTTATTGAACGAGAAGTGTGTTCCACTTTGTGAGGATTACTATGAGATTTATTGTTGTGCATGGTTGAATAATAATATTTTTATTGAATCTTTAATGATAATTTATTAAAAATTATGTTTCATTATGGTCTCTAGTGAATAGTAACATTATCATTCATGCTATTGGATTATCATATTTGGGTAAACCATATAAAATTTCTTCTTCCCTATATTTTTATGTCATTACTAATTTGATGAAATGATATGTAATTTATCCTAATAAACATGGAAAAATATTTTTATACGTTAATATTATAACCTTCAAACCTTCATCCCGCCCCCTTTTTAGAGAACATACAATGTTAGGAACTTACTTGTGATATCAAACCAATATATATGATAGATATGTCTCTCTCACTAAGGATTGATAGTGGTAGATCTGAACAATAAGATAATCCATATCATTGAAGGAAAAAATCTATCTTTTAAAAAATACAATAAAGCCTTAATCCAACTCACTTTAAATGAATGTATATATATGTTCAATGTATTGAATATCTATAAGAATTGAAACTATAGTATTTATAAAAATATACCATAAATATTTGGATATAGATTATAATTTTATTAATGAGTTACGGGGAACTACGAATAATGTTATCAATACAGTGATGATGTATTGCAATATATCTCATGTAAAGTCAGATAAACTTGTAATTATCTTTAAATGGGATATAATAGTTCAATAATTATTGTTTCAGGACTTTTGAAAGATGTAGTAATATCTATGAATAATCCAAAATTAGATAGTTGATGATTTTTTTGATCTGTTGAATATTTGTATTTAAGATATATATTATGTTGGGGAAATAATTGATATTGTGAGATCTTAAATGACCCCACATAATATTTCAACCATTATTCCGTATAAAGGTATCTCGGAATAAATGAAATGAAATGAAGAACATTACAATGTAAAATCTTTAACAAACTATTGTTTCTTAATATATGAGGAAAAAATATATTTATGTGGTTCAGAAATATGTCTCACAATAAATAATAACCATGTCCCGGTATAAATATAATTTCAAGGATGAAATAGAGGCTGAAGAAGGTAATGATAATATTTCATTTCATTCCTAGAAAAACAAAAGGGTAAAGGGATCATCAATAGTCAGATTTTATTATCATGATCCTAATAATTTAAATTTTTTATACATGTTGCAATGTGTAATAGGATTCTATAAAATGTTTATGAGGAATGAAAACCCAAAATAAATCCATATAAGTTTTGGAATATCATGTGGAAATTAAAGATTAAATTCCTCAATAAAAAAATATTCAATCTACAAATGTGGTGAATTAGTGAACCAAATGGATGATTTTAAAGATTATAGGTGACTATATGACTAATTCCACATGGTTTTTATAGATAAAAAATAGTTATACAATGATGAGGATGATTTTGTAATTGAGTTAATGGTTGGTATTAAAGTCAAACATGATTTTTTCCCAAAAAAATAAATATAAAGAGAGATAAAATAACAAAATATAATTGTGTTGTATATAATTCAATTTTTTATATCAAATAATATTATTATTAGGATTCATAACTGAAATTATATATTGAAAACATAAATTTGGAAATTTGGAATCTCACTAAAAAATTATGATTAGAGACTAATAGTTAAAGGATATCTCTATAGTAATTATTGGATGAGTAATTCGATGAAATATTTATTAATTACAATTGAATAACATGAAGGTTAATTATTGGTGTGGAAATTATTTATCATGATCAAGAAATATTTCATTGACCTGGTGGGTATCTGTGAGAAAAATTGTATTGTACACTAAAAATGATTATGGGGTACCACCTTAAGATATTATTATTATTCCATGAGTGTAGTGGTATTCTAAAAAAGGAATTCATGTGATATTAGATGATCAAAAACGGAGACCATGGTAGTGGATGAAAAAGTACAATCACGTTGACCCAAGAAAATTATATTATTTAAAAATACACATAGAACTACTGATTATATACAAAATGATGACAATAAGACACTGAATTTCATTCATTGTAATTATGGGACATTTAAAAATATCTAATTCATATGAACCATTAAAAAATTATATTTCAAATAGGGTTTATTATTAATAGAAATTATCCATTTTTCTAACATAGGGTTTAGATTTAAAGGGTAAAAAGTTTCTTATGTAGTATTATTGGATAGGGTGGTAAATTATTCATCTAAGTAAAAAATGAATCATTCCCAACGAGTATAAATTATTTTTAAAATAATATATATACGGATTTTCAAACATTATTAACACTGAAAGGATATTTTCATTTTTCAATATGAGAAATAAAAAGTATAACTATGGTGGGAATAAATCATTTACCACCTCAAATAAATCAAAAACATAAATAGATCGTGAGAATATGTGTTGGGAAAGAAACAATTGATAAAATAGTCCTAATATAATGTGATAATTCATGAATGTTGATTTTAGATAGTGGTATGAATTACAATAAACTCAAGTATTAGATATATAACTAAAATAGAATCTACTTCTTCAAAAATGATGAGGGAAAAAGATAATTAGTTCCCAAATATTAAATGATTTTTTAAAATACATTGGAGATAATTTTGTTCTCTTGGTTAAATAACTAAATCCTAAATTTTTTTATTTAATTCATTTGAGTTATTCTATAAATTTAATGGAGTTCAGCATTATGATATTCATTGTTAGAGGAGGATATTGGTCAATAATTTTATAAGGGAGACATGTCAAATATAATGATTATCTCACTAGTGAAGAACAAATTTGAATGTCTTGCAACGAATACATGAATAGATGGTGTTATTAATAACATAGAAATCTTAACCAAAAGACCTTTTATAAATTGGTTAACAAATTAAGAGCTTAATAATTTTACAAAAATAATTATGTGCAATTCTCTGTGTGTAGTACAAGTGAAAATAGAAATATAATAATGAAAAATTACGATATAAGAAAATGAAATTAACAGACCCACCTGTGCTTGTTATTGGTGATGTTTTTTGGATGACAGAATTAAAATATTTTGGAATAAAGAGATATTGTTTGTTTTTTATTTATGACTTTAATAGGATGACTTGGTAATTGGTTATGGGAAAAAAATTTGAATTAATTATCTTGCATCTATCACTGTAAAAGATTGGTGGAGAATATGATTGGGATTAAAATTAATGTATAGATCAATTAAAAATGGTTTATTGAGTACCAATACCCTTTAGGGGAAGTATCATGAAAATTAGTGAATACAAAATTGGGTTTCAATCGCGACAACTCCAAAGAGTAATGTATATATTGAATGAATAAACATCATAATAAACAATATATCTCAATAATTTCAATTTGAAAATAACATATTATAGGATATTTTTGAATGAATATATGATCACAAAGTTTTACATCATCATTAAGTCATTATTATATATGAATGAACCCAATAAACTTTTATGATATATGGTTAATTAAATCAAGAACTCATGTGATTTTATGTATTCTGAGGAAAATGATATATTCAAGAAAAGGGGAAGGAAGATAAATTTGATTATCAAAGGAGAGGAAAAAATTTACATCATTAATATTAATAAAATAATATATACAATTAGTATAGAATTAATTTTTAGAATTTTGGAAACATAATATGTATATATTATTTAAATTTATAAGAATTCTTATACTATGGAATATATTTTGTAGAAAAAATAGTAATTAATCTACAGAGGAATGTGATTGTGATGTTAGTGTCATGGGGAGATTTCAAGGGGATATATATGACCAATATGAGAGTATTTATGATCAGGATAATATAAGTCAAACATCATATCATAACGTGATAACATATATTGTGAAAATCAATGAAAAAACCTCATTAATGACTGGAAACAATTGGTTCTAGAAAAATAATTTTGACTCAAAAAATATGTTTTCATTCTAAATTGGACAATTAAAATAAGTAATAGAATGATAAAGGGCTTTTTTTGTTCAAATATATTCATGAATTGATTTACCCTATAGAGTATAACTAATTATGGGAAATTATTCCATGGATGGGACACTTAAATTTCATTAATAAATAATTGTTCTTATCACAAAATACACTGAGGATGATAAGGTGACATGAAATAATGAATGATTAGTTTTCCAAGGGTATTCTGAAATGCAATTCACTGCTATGGATTATACATATACAAAAATGTTTGTGTAAAAAATCATAAAATTATTCTTATCTATTTTAGTTATAGTTTGTTTTAATGCTTATCTAATGTGTTTTAAATAATTTTTTTTCATTTGAGTCAATTAACAAGTGTTTTATATTGAATAATTATATAAGAATTGTATTATTGAATATGAGAAATAATTTTTCAATGTGATGATAGATTTATATGAGTTAATGGAATAAGAAAGGTCTAAATACTCACAGTTTGATCAATATTTGAAAATAATTTGATTTCCAAGAGGTGGAGTTGGTTATAATCTATAAATTAATAAGGAAAACAGTGAATTGTTTATGGTTTTCATTTATGTAGATGAAATAATATTTTGGGTTTATAAGGAAGAATAATTCATGTTATATTCATATTACATTATATGTGAAAAAAATATGACTTTTATTGTAGATATAATATTATTGTTTTTCTAAAAGAGGGTTTTATGAATAAAATATACATTCATTTGTCAAATAAATATTATAAGGATGTGCTAAAATGGATAAATAGATAATATTAAAATACAATTTTGACCTCAACAGAGTCCAAGATGAAAATATATTAGGATGAGGATTGTATAGTGGTGGATGTGGAGCATTATAAGGAGATCATGATGAGTTTACTATAAATGAATATCAATTAATTGATTGTTTGATCACTACATTTAATGTTTCCCAGTAAAATATTCTCCAAAATTAATGTAACATGAAAGAAATTAAAATTATTCATGAAAATATACTATCCACATAGAAGAGTGTTGTATGATTTATTTCATAAATTTAGAACAACGATTATTGTGTTATATAGATTTGTATTGGGTAGGTTTTATGGATGATAAAAATCCAATGCCTATAGTTGTTTTCTATCACATATGTTTCTATCTCACTTTGATAGTAAAAAAAAGAGACTATCCCTTTATGTACTGAAGTGACTAAGTACACATCATCCACTCAATATTGTACTTAGATAATATTCATGAGATAATAGCTTATTGATATATTATTATATGTTTTCCCTCCTATTCAAATTAAGTGTGAATACTTTATTTCTAGACACTTATGAACACCCTAATCTAATAATCATTGAAAAATAACAACAATGTAAAATATCATTTTCTAAAGGATAAGGTTAAACAAAGAGTTTTATCATTGGAGTATGATTGAAAAAATATTCCAATTATAACTATAATTAGCAAGAAACTACCACTAATTTATTTTGAAATACATATATGAGATATTGGAATTAAACACAATACAACCAACCACATGAGTTAATATGGGATCCCACTCCCCAAGTAAGTTGATTTTAATGATTGAGATGTGTTCTCTATTATTTTTCTTGTGTGAACATCATACTCTCTCTTATCTAATATAATATCTATGTTCTGTGGGATTATTTAAATATGGGGAGAAGTTGTCATTAACTTTATAGGAATGGTGGAGACATGGAAAAGTATGGGGAGAAGATAATGTATTTTCATCCAGGGGGGAGTGTAGTGTTTTTAATGGAAGAAACAAGTGTATTGGGTTTATGGGGACATATTCTATCATCGCTTCTTTCTCAAATAGATCATGAATGAATCGTGCTTATATATGGCGATTATTAAAGCATTCATACACAAATTTTAGGATATAAGTACAATTATTTATGTTTTCTTGTGATATATGTTTTTCTAATAGATGATTGGTTTATCTAGTGGTATAAGTTGTTCATTGTTTTATTAGAATTTTAAAAACCCCCAAAAGGATGATATTATTAGAAAAAAATACTATTATAGTTTATTCAATGATGTTTTATTTGAAAAAATAGTGGAACAAATATTTAATGATGCCAATTTCGTTTAGTGTATTTAGTTTCTTGAAGTACGGAAGAGGATTCAATTAATTATCGGGTTATTAGGAATGTTTCTTGAAAATCTAATTTTTATGTAGCTAATAATTTTTTGAAAAAGACACCCACATAATCCATTATGGGAATGTACGACGTTATATATTATATACATTTCATTTTTATATGATTAGTGTAGTGTTTTATTTTTTGGAACATAGAAATTCATGCATATGGATTTGGAGTTAATCAGCTTTTTGACCATGAAGTGAGCATACAACATCAGTGTATTCATTTTATCTAAATGAATAACCTTGAAATGAGTCATATTACATTAAATATGTAGTTAAATCCTTTCACTCTAATACATTATTGTTTATTTTAAATTTAAAATTATTATTATGAGTCATATGTGTTACATTAAATGGGATTCTCTAGGAATCTCTGGACTTCAATCGTAATCATTGGGTTGTGTTGGACTCCAAAAATAACTAGTCAGAGAGTGTATATATTCATTTATATGAATTTGAGACATTAAATGAAATTAAATGACACATTGTTTATCTTGTATTTGATGGAACTCGTGGGATATTTTCGTAAATTAATTTTACGTGATGTGTGTACTCATTCTAAATGATTCAAATATGATGGTATTTTTTTTTAAAACATTATTCATGTTGAAAATCATGTATTGTGCTTTGTACATATTTATGATTTATTTACCATGAAACACAACATATATTTTAAATTTTTATAGTTACATAGAGATTTTATTATCATGAATTATAAAGAATTGTTTAAATAAAAAATCATGATAAATATCATATGGTTTTATTTTTTTAAATAATATCTCATGAAAATAATATATATTTCAAATCAATGTTTTAAAGGAAAAAAGTGTTGTAGACATAACACAATTTTTTTACATCTTGTTATAGAATGTGGAATACATATTTCTTATAAAAAATTATAATGTTTATTATGTTTTTAGATAAATGGAATAAGATAAATCAATTTTAAAGATGGAATAAAAAATGTTGTATTAAAATGATGATGTGGAAAAATCATAACCTCCAACAAAGAGATATTTAATGTTATTTTTACACAATGAAGAAGAAGATGGTGGATATGGAAATGTATTATTATTTTGATTTATTGATAATATAATGTGACTTATTTAAATGAGAATGAAGTATGAAATATTTGATACACTATTATTGATCTTGTATCCATGTTTATTTTAGGAAGAATGAGAGAACACAAAAGTACCATTGTCATAAAATATTTTAAAAGAGTATTTATCTTTCATATTATATATGTTTGTAAACAAGGAGGGTCAATAAAACTAATAGAAACCTGAAATCAATACCATTGAGAATAGTATCACTATTGTAGAACCACAATTACATTATTTACTCTTATTTTATCTTTTTTGGGTGAACGATTTATAATTTCATTCATGATTTATAATTAATGAATTTAGGTGCATGGAAATGGGAGATATGTTTTCCTAATAAATATATAATATGATCCCTAAAAAGGTATTAGCATAATTGACGCACCCTTATTCACCCTCCGCCTCATAGAGTAAATACTTTATCATTTTCCTAATGATAAAAACCAATCACTATTCATATAATTTTTTATTTAGGGGAATACACAAATTTCCATTTTTAAAATCAATTTTAGGGCAGGTTATTTCAAGAACACAAACCATTATTTTTCATTATTTGTTGAATATACACATTATTTAAATACTATATTTGAAAGCAGAATAAGTGACTACATTTTATCAATTGTTTTTTATAATATCAAAAATAAATTTGGAGTCACTTATATATATTGGAAATGTTTGGGTTAGGATTTTAATGAATAGGAAATCAAATAAACATAAAAATTCCATTCAACTATCATAAAATGGAAAAAATTTCACTATATAAGGAATGCCATAATCCATATTAACACTTTAAAATATATAAAAAAGTCAGAATATATTCTATATATATATATATTTTTTGTAATGAGTTTCTACCTGAACTGGGAAAATTTAATCCTTTGAAGTGAGAGATAAAAATTTTAGTTAAGGAAATGCATATCATATGTTATCAAGGATTAAATATATCAAGAATAATATGGTAGGCATAAAATATATAGTATAACTAATCACATGATTTAGAAACAAAACTATAAGGACCTAGCCTTAAACCATTCTTAATATTGAATTAAATGAATAATTCACATTGATGATCTTTTGAGGTTTAGAGTTTTAGAGAATTAGGACATAACTATTACATCTCAAAAGATTACAAGGTAGAAACTTCAATTCAGTTTCCATTTTTTTCATAAAATAAAAACTCTTAAAAAGAAACATGTCTTGTTCCATATTTTAGACAGCATGACTTTCCCATGATCCCATCCTTGACCCTATTCATCATTAAGTCATGTGGAAAACATTTCAAAAACTTGGGATGAACATAAAAAACTCATTAAGGGATACACAAAGAAGGAAAACTGTTAGTTTTTCAAAACAAAAAGTAAACCATGAATACTTAAACTTAAGTAATACTTTTGACCTTTATGAAATAGTAAATACTCTTCACTAAATAAAAGATCATTACTTACCCTTTAGTAACCAAAAATATTACCATAAAGCCCATATAAAGAACACATAACATATAAAGGTAACTCGGTACATAAACATACTTAAATGGAATAACCATTCTGTCGACTTCCACACATATCACTAAATGGAATAGCCATATGGCTGACTTCCAAACCCAATGCATTGGAGGTTATAATGTAACCACCCATCTTGGTATTCACAGCACCACCCATCTTATGGTTTATCACGTAACCACCCGTAAAATGTCCAAGTACCATCATAACATATAAAATATTTCAAATATAAACATTTAACCAATAACATTTCATTTCCAATCACAAGAAGTAATTTCAAGATATTTAAATAATCAATCCATTTTCCAAAACCATTAAAAAAAGATTTTTGAATCAATGTGTCCCATACCACTTTGAAGCCTATAATGGAATTATAATTTTAAATCATTAATGTCCATATAAATAAATACTCAAAACCATTTTTAAACATGGACATTAAAGATAAATATTTAGAATGATAAATCTTTAAAACATTTAAAAATGATATTTTTGTTAAAGTGTTTTTAACAAAATTAGAGACTTTTGAATTAAAATAATTGTGGAATAATATTTAATCAAAACATTATAATGTCATGAGAATAAAGGGATTCATGATATAATATGTCAATGGACAGTATATAAACCATATAATAGTGGATTTGGTGCATAAGAAAAATGAAGTCCCAATGGAAATGTAAATTGAGATGAAATCCCTTATAAAGAGGGTATCCTTAAATTTAGGATAGATCAATTATATTATTATCTGAAAAAATATAAAGAAACCTAATATAACTGGATATTAAGTGTAAAAAAATAAGAGGTCATTCAAACATAGTCATAATATGACATATTCGAGAAGTGCAAGTTGAACCCAAAGAATTGAAATTGGGTTAAGAAGTTCCCTTGTAAAAATTCGATAACCTAACGACGTCAAATTACAATTGAAAAACTCAGTTGATGAGAGAGAAAATGGTATCCGATCAAGTGGAAATAAAATTTATAGAAATAATGATATAGAATAACATATTCCACCATAAGAATATGTCAATTAAAATACATAACAAAAATAAGCTTTTTAAAAGAGAGGAGAGTGAAAGGTTCCGTTACCGATTTGGTAACTTATGAAACATACACCACATGAAATAAGGATCATACAATGAAGATGTAAATAAACATAAATTGAAGTATCTTAAACAAATAATATAATCATGGGAAGTACATACACAACACAAAAGGAAGTAGTGGAAAATATAGCATGAATCTCATGGGGATAAAAAGTGAGATAAAAACCCCTTACCTCGTTGTAATCAATCGAGTCTTATGACCCATAGTTAATAACCAAAAAATTAATCACAAAATACCATGAATATAATGATATTAATGAAAATATATATCAATGGTCAGTACACAATACCCCACATGCAATAAATAAGTGGCGAACAATGGAAATCTCATGCAATTAAAAGAGAGATAAGAAATCCATTATGAAATTTCGACATCCTAACGGCGCCACTCAAAACCACCAAATAATGGATTGATGAGATAAAATAGGGTCTATAATTATATGAACATTAAAATTATAGTAAGAGTAATATAAAATAACATCCCCCAAATTAATAAATAAGAGCTTAAAAGAAGTGACATAAAAGATAGTACTTAAAAAGAAAGAGAGAGGTAGGATCCCTTACCTCGGCTCGGACTTGACTCGATCGTTCTTTAATCTCCTGAATAATAAACTAATGTTAATTTATACTTGCTTAATAACCTTTTTAAATGTTTATTATTTCTTTTTATATCACATATTACCATGTTATAATCATTATGTAATCATTTATGTAAATAATGTTCGTTTTATCGATATTTGGTACTTGAGTCAAATATGGACTTCTTATAATTACATATTGTCCATGTGGTCAAAGGATAACTATATCCAGAATTATATTCATGATTTGGATATCATATATATCATATATATCCTGCATATACACGTATTTATAATAGTACATAACATTTAGAGGTATGAAATGAAATGTACCATTAATGGAGACGGTAAGCCGTATGTACGCATGAACGCTACTTCCATTTATATTTCATATTTAATGGAATTAAAACATAATGATACATAGTAGTATTATAATTCCAGTATTTTATCATATATAATATCATTAAATCTATACTTTATACATACCACATATGGTATGAACGAGTCATATCACTTTGAGGGGGCGGTAGTCCGCACATCCTCTAATGAGATTATTGCGTTTGCCAATAATGGAAACCATAAAGGCATGATATAAATTGATATTACAAAATAAAAAAGAAACCATAAACATAATATAAATCATATATAAATACAGTTTCATCATAATGGCCACCATTAGAGGTGGTAGAAGATAATTGAACAATCCTCATTTTGTGAGTCTTTAGTTTTTCATCCAAAGAAACATTATTTTCTTCATCCATTAGATAGAGGTGTGTGTAATTGTAGATAGATTACTTCTCATAAAAACATCCTAGTATATTGAGGATACTGTATTTGTTACAAAATAAAGTAATAAAAAGAGTTTAGGGGATGGAGGAGTAAAATAAAATAAAACAATTTAAGAGAAACGATTGCCTTTAATTTGGGTAACTCTCTTTGGTTTGAACCAAAGGACTTCTAGAAGTGCCTTATGACTATGGTTAGGCATCTAATGGGAGGAGAGAGATGTAGGGAGCTTAAATGGGAAGTCTTTGGATGAGTCAAAATGCTTGAGAGGTGTGAGGAATTGGTTAGAAGTGAACTCTTTTTATAAGGGGGAGGAGGGGCTCTTTAGGTAAGTGTGAAAATATTATTTTATTATATAATGATATTCAGTTTATAATGGTCCAAAAAAAATAAATGTATAAGATAAGATGACTCATAATCGAAATAAAATCATCCAATCAGAATTGGACATGTGTTGTATAATATTTTAATCATTATAAAATTATTTATTTAAATAATTTATTAATGATGTAAATACTGCATCATTATTGTGTCGTAAATAATTTAAATTATTTGATGTCTGAAAATTATAAAAAAAAATACCATGATGTAGGATATCTTATTATATTTCCAATTAATATTTATATAGAAAAATATTTTTTATATAAAACCTTATAAAAATTAATTTACTAAACGAATTTTGCTTTTGTTATTTTTTTCCTTTACTTCAAATTAATTAATATAAAGTTTCATTATACTTTAAAAGTGTCTCTATGTGGTCCCAAAATCGACACAAAGATATCCATGGTCGGTCATGACGCAACCAATATGGTTAGGAAAAGTTTTAAGATAATTTTGAATTATTATAATATTCTTTTTACCTTGAATTACCCTATTTAACTTTAACCGCGGTAAATAAAAGTCAAAAGTTACAATACACCAAAAATTATTTGCATCTTAATGAACCAAATTTTACTTCATGATAACAACCATGTATGTAGGATATTTCAAATTCAATTCACAGAAGTGGTAAAATTTCATTTAACTGAAAAAGCCAGTTTTTTAACTACCACTATGTGATTTCACTATTCATCAAAAATTGATGTTTTTCATAAAAATATCAAAACTTATGCCTAAGATATATTTGATATTATGAATTCAAAAATGATTTCTATTTTTACAAATTCGAAAAATAGAAGTAGAATTAATTAATTTTAAAATTAATTCCCGCTATCAAAACAAATAGCGTTTTTTTTAGAAACAATAACTCTCAAAAGATTGATACTGGTTTATGACCAATTTCAAAGTGAAATAAATTCCAATGACCAACATTGGATTAAATGGTAAAAATATATTCTAATTACACATTATAACCAATTGAAAAGATAATCTAACCATATAAATAAATTAGATTAAAACATAGTTTTGAATTCAAATACAATATTTACACTATTCATAAAAAAATAAACATTTTTGGAAAAATTACAAAAAATTACACAAAGTAAATTTTGATTTCCCCATTATATATAAGGATTTAATTTGGTTATATAGAATGTATTAAAGAGACAAAAACTATATTTAATGAGGGTTTTCTATAAAAAGGCGATAAATAGACCTTTTAATGTAAAATATGCTTAAAATTAGATTCATTCATATTTTAGGCCTCTAACATTTTATTGGATAAATGTAAAAACATGTATAATAATATTTTAGTTAGTTTTTTTCATTCTCACCAATACAATGACTAGGAGTTAACGACCATTTAAAATAATAATATTATATTATTAGTGTGCAACGTAATATTTCAAAGACACTCGTTGTTGTGTATCAGGTATGCTATCGAACATAGAAACCCCTTTTAATATAAAATTAATATTTAATTCACAAATATTAATAGATATGAAAAATTCATATTCTCTATTTACCTGGGATGTTACATCCTTCCTCCCTTTTGGGAATTGCATCCTCCCAATTTTAAAAATTGGTCTTGGGAACATCATTGAAAGCCCCACATCAAAAAAAGAGTCAATAAAACTATCACATTAAATTAAAGGAAGAGAAGTACAAATGTTACCCTAGAAAATAGATAGTATGATTCCAGGAAAACATGGATATGGAGGAGAAAACAAACCATCATTTACTAATGGAGAGTGATAGAAAACATGTTTAAGAGAATGTTAACCACCAGAAAATCCCAAACCTGTGATGGGTTAACCAGTCTTTGATTTCCTAGTAGGAAAAGTTAACAGACAAGTTTTTTTGTTTTAAGTTAATTTTCATTGAATAATTTATTTACGAGCTTAACTAAAAACATAAGGAATCCAAATTACTTTTCATGTATACTTTTTCCTTCACTATATTTCAAACACAACCTCATATTTCCTCCATATGATGAGTAGTCAGGATGACTTGTTTACATTAAAAGTGCTATAATCAACTTCTAGAGAATCAAATAATCCAAAAAGGATGAACTATATATTTCCCTTGTCTTTAGATATTAAATAAAACCAAAATGTTTCATACAAGATCAGATAATCCCCAAAAGGATAAACTATTACATAAAGAGAATCTACTCTTAATCTCCAAATTTTTTCTTAACAAAAGCCAATGTTCAACAAAGACCATTCAATAAACAATTGTCCCTAAAATTCTTCAAAAGTAATCCAAACTTTTATTGTAACCCAAATATCATAAGGATTTAATTACATATTCTTCCTAGATATATCTTAACATTTATCTCCAAGTAACACAAGTTACTCATAAAGTCTCATATTGAAAAGTAATTAACCTAATCACATATTCTAGATGACAGGTTAGTCATCTTCATAAAGAAATCAAATCATTATGTGTCCATAAAAAAAATATTCCTACAAACTAAAATTTAAATCATTATTCAACAATTGAAACCCCATAGTATTCAATCTTCCTTAGGCATATAGTTTTTCCTCAAAAGATAGAACATCTTTCACAACAACATTTTATCACTTAATCACTAAATAATTTTTCAATACTAAGTATATCCATTTGGTAAAACCTAAGTTCCAAAAATCAACTTATTATTTTTCCATAAAAACATTTTACTAAAATAATAAGTCATACTAACCAGGGACTTCCAGTAAGCTAGTGGTAGGCAATGCTCCCTTGTCGCCCTTCAGTTGTGGGTTCGATTCCTTCACCCTTGTCGGATGCGACAGGTTGTCACCCATCCTACAGGTTGTCCTTTTTATAAAACTAAAAAATAACCCTAACATGTATTAACCTCAATCGTTCCCTTATACCTCAAATTTTAATCCAAATTCATTATGATCTCAACATATTAATTCATGAAGTCGTATTTCACCACCATATGATAAAATAAAACAATCCCCAAAATGAAGAACATCATACCTAGATCACGGTGTCCTTTTGGTTTCAACGTCATCTTGTTCACATAGGTAGAAGGTCCATGCATTGCAACAATGATTTAGAGAACCTTCGAAATCATTTTCTTCCACCATCCTAATACACCTTGTAAAACATGGGTCGAATGAGTGTTCACATAAAAACAGTTTTGTAAAATAATCATATATGGCATATAATTTCAAAAAATCTGATAAAACCTGATTTCTATAAAACATTCAAACCAAATTTGAGTTGAAACATTCAATTAACGGTCCTTTTAAAATACCATAAGTATGTGTTGAGAGACTATATTTTAAAATCAAATATAAATAGGTTACGTAAGGTTCTCCTTCTTCAACACCTTATTTAAAATCATTAAATGCTTCAAAGTCTTCTGATAAGGTAAAATATTTGAAAATTCTTTGATAATATTTACCATTCTTGAAAATATGGGAATATTGTAAAAATATGATTTTTCTAAATAAAACCCATGAGAAAAGATGATAATGAGGAATAATGGAGGTGTTTGATATCTCAAACAACTACATGCAAGTGAGTTGTATGCTAGAAAAATTTTCACAATCATCCGAACATGACTTTGCAATAATTATTGCAAGCATGTCATCAGGAAAACATAGGAATGTCATTTGAGATCCTCTTTATATATGAAACTAACATTCCTTGATCTGAAAAAGTTATAAAACAAGTATTTAACTAAAATAATATATAGGGAATAACCCTATGTCTAACAAAAATTCATAATCCCTAAAGTTGTCTAATCCGACCACGGATACCAACTATAAGGATCCGGACTTAAACCTTTCTTAATATTGAATTAAATAAACAATTTACATTGAGGATCTTATCAGGTTTAGAGTTTTAGAGAATTAGGACATTACTGTTAAATCTCAAAAGATTACAAGGTAGACACTTCTACACAGTTTCAATATTTTTCATAAAATAAAAACTCTTAAAAAGAAACAAGTATAGTTCCGTATTTTAGACAACATGACTTTTCCATGATCCCCTCCTTGACCCTATTCATCTTTAAGACCTATGGAAAACATTTCAAAACATGGGATGAGCATAAAAAGCTCACTAAGGGATACAAAAAGTTGGTAAACTGTTATTTTTCAAAACAAAAAGTAAACCATGAATACTTTAACATAAGTAATACTTTTGACCTTTATGAAGTAGTAAATACTCTTAACTAAATAAAATATCATTAATTAGCATTTTGTAACCAAAATATTACCATAAAACCCATATAAAGAACACATAACTTATAAAGGTAACTTGAGACATAAACATACTTAAATGGAATAACCATATGGTCCACTACCATGCATATCACTAAATGGAATAGCCAAATTGTCGAATTCTATACCCAATGCATTGGAGGTTATAACGTAACCACCTGTCCTGGTATTCGCGGCACCACCCGTCATATGGTTTATCATGTAACCACCCGTAAAATGTCCAAGTACCATCATAACAAATAAAATATTTCAAATATAAACATTTCACCAATAATATTTCATTTTCAATCACAATAAGTAATTTTAAGATATTGAAATAATCAATCCATTTTCGAACACCATTTAAAAAAATTATTTTTGAATCAAAGTGTCCCGTACCACTTTGAAGCTTTCAATGGAATTATAATTTTAAAACATTAATGTCCATATAAATAAATACTAAAAACCATTTTTAAAACATAGACATTAAAGATAAACATATAGAATGATAAACCTTTAAAACATTTAAAAATGATATTTTTGTTAATGACTTTTTAAAAAAATGAGAGACTCTTGAATACAAATAATTGTGGAATAATATTTAATCAGAACATTATAATATCATGAGAATAAAGGGATTCATGATATAATATTTCAAAGGATAGTATATACACCATATAAAAGTGGATTTTGTGCATAACAAAAATGAAGTCTCAATAGAAATGAAAATTGAGATGAAATCACTTATAAAGATGGTATCCTTAAATTAAGGATAAATCAATCACATAATTATGTGTGAAAAATATAAATACACCCAACATATTGGATATTAAGTGTAAAACAATCAGAATCCATTAACACATAGTCATAGGACAACATATTCAAGAAGTGCAAGTTGAACCCAAATAATTGAAATTGGGTTAAGAAGTTCCCTTTTAAATATTATACAACCTAACGGCATCACATTACAATTCAGAAACTGAGTTTATGAGAGAGAAAAGGGTATCTCATCACTTGGACATATAATTTATAACAATAAGGATATTGAAGAACATATCCCAACACAAGAAGATGTGAATTAAAATACATAACAAAAAGAAGCCTTTTAAAATATAGGACGGTGAAAATTTCTGTTACTGATTTGGTAACATACAATATATGAAAGAAGGATCATAAAATTAAGATGTAAATACCCATAAATTGAATAATCCTACACAATTAATACAATAATTGGCATTACATACACAACACAAATGGAAGTAGTTGCAAATATAGCATGAATCTCATGGGGATAAAAAGTGAGATGAAAACCCATTACCACATTGTAATCAATCGAGTCGTATGACCGAAAGTTAATAACCACCAAATGAATCACAGAATACCATGAATATATTTATATTCATGATAATATATATCAAAAGGTAGTACACAATACACCACATTCAATAAATAAGTGACGAACCATGGACATCTTACCGAATTAAAAGTGAGATAAGAAATCCCTTATGAAATTTTGGCAGCATAACAGTGCCACTTAAAACATCCAAAAAATAGATTGATGAGATAAAATAGGGACTTTCCTCATATGAAAATAAAAATTGTAGTACGAGGAATATAAAATAAAATCCATCAACATAATAAATAGGAGCTTAAAAGAAGTGACATAAAAGAGAGTTCTTAAAAAGAAAGAGAGAGGTAGGATCCCTTATCTCGTGTCCGAATTCACTCGATTGTTCTTTAATCTCATTAATAATAAAAAAGAATTAATTTATAATTGCTTAAGAACCTTTATTAATTTTTATTATTCATTTTTATATCACTTATTACCATGATATAAACAGTATGTAATCATTTTTGTCAATAATGTTCGTTTTGTCGATATTTGGTACTTCAGTCAAAATTGGACTTCTTATAATTACTCATTGTTCAAGTGGTCAAAGGTTAATTATATAAAATATTATATTCATTATTTGGATATCATATATATAATATTTATCCAGAATACTCATGTATTTATAATAGTACATAACATTTAGAGGTAAGAAATGAAATTTACCGTTCATGGAGATGGTAAGCCGTACGTACGCATGAACGCTGCTTCCATTTCTATTTCATATTTAGTGGAATTAAAACATAATGATACATAGTATTTATAAGGACCTGGCCTTAAAACATACTTAATATTGAATTAAATGAATAATTCACATTGAGGATCATTTTAGGTTTAGAGTTATAGAGAATTAGATCATGAATCATGCATTACATTCCACATTTAAACAAAGTGGTTACATAAAATATAGTATTCATTTTTCTCATCAATGGAAACATATTTATAATAAAACATGGATTATTTCTTGACACTTCCTTGACACTATCATCATATCAAGAACCCTTCCCTTGACCTGTGATAAACATTTCAAAAACTTGGGATGAGCATAAAAAGCTCAGTAAGAGTTATAAAAATATGGAAAGGAAACATGAGTTCATATATACATAAGAATGAAATCATACGTTACCCATAAAACATGAGTACTTTAACATACCTCATCAAATCATTAATAAATCATAGAAATCATAAGACATAAAGGTAACTTGAGGCATTCATAACATTCTTATGTTGGGAGTAACCCTCTTAGTTACGTTTGGAATACCCATCACAGTATATTACCTAAATCTCTTTGGAGAAACCTTAACGTTTAACTCCATCCCATTACCCAATGCATTAGAGAGCTATATCGGGCTCACCCGCCCTTATTTTATCACAGAACCACCCGTCTTCATAACACTGCCCAAGAACCATAACATAATCGTATCACATAAAACATGCATAAAGGAAACATAACATTTCGACTTTTCAATCACAAGATATCAATACAGCACATTGATATGAAAAAATTATGAAAACCATTTTCAGTACCAAAATAAAATAAAATTAAAACATGGTGTTTTTTTTTCTTTTAAAAAAAGGTATGGCTTGTAGAGGAAGCCGAAACTCAAATAATGGTCACGGCGGTAGAGAGTTCGTTGCCGCCGCATACGTACGACAAAAAAAACATTCCCTTCTGTCATTTAGTAAACGTTTCGTATAAAAAAGATTCCTTTTGAATAAACATAAAGAGTCAAAGGGGTTTATACACCGTATAAAAGAATGTTGTGTATAAAACAAAATATGCTTCAATGAAAGGAGATTGAGACGGATTCCCTTACCTCGGGTCCGACTTGACTCGATCGTTCTTTAACCTCATAAATAATAATCTTGAGTTAATTTCTACTTGCTTAAGAACCTTTTTCAAGTTCATTATTCCTTTTATATCGCTCATTACCATGTCATGAACACTATATAATTATTTATGTTAATAACGGTTGTTTTAACTATCATTGGTACTTGAGTAAAAAATAAACTCCTTATAATTAAAAGTTGTTCATGTATCCATTATATCCAGAGTTATACACATGATGTAGATATCATATATATCATATATATCCAGTATATACATTTATTTATAAATTTAAATAACGTTTAGAGGTATGAAATGAAATGCACCGTTCATGGAGACGGTAAGCCGTACGTACTCATGAACGCTACTTTCATTTCTATGTCACATTAATGGAATTAAAACTAAATGAGAGATATGTATATTTTAATTCCTGAATTATATTCATCATTTAGATGTAACATAAATCATATATATCCAGTATATAAATGTACTTATAATATTACATTACATTTGAGGATAAGAAATGAAATGCACCGTTCATGGACATGGTAAGCCGTACGTACGCATGAACGCTACTTTCATTTCTATCTCATAATTTAATGTAATTAAAACATAATGATACATAATATTATTATAATTATATTATGGTATCATATATAATATCATTAAATCTATCCTATATATGTACCACATATGGTATTAACGAATCAAATCACTTTGAGGGGGCGGTAGTCCGCACTTCCTAAAATGAAGATATCGCGTTTACCCATAATGGAAGCCATAAAGGTATGCCATAAATTAAAAATACAGAAGACTAAGGAAAAAATAAACATATTATATATCATATATAAATATAGTGACATCTTAATGGCCACCATTGAATGTGTTAGAAGAATATTGAACAATCATCGTTTCGTGAGGCAGAAATTCACCATCCACAGAAACAGTATGTTCATTAACCATTAGATGTAGGTGTGTGTAAGTGTAGATAGAATGATTCTTATAACAACATCCTAGTATATTGAAGATACTGTATTTGTTACAAAAGAAATGAATAAAAAGAGTTTATGGCGTTGGACAAGAAAAATTAAACATAAGAACACAAGAGAAGACACTACCTTTAAATCGGGTAACTCTTTTTGATTTGAGCTCAAAGGATTACTTGGGAAGACTTCTACACAATGTGAGGTTTCTAGGAGTAAGACAGAGATGTGGAGAGACAAAATGAGTAGGGGTTAGCCGAGTCAATGGCTTGAGAGGTGTGGGTAAGGAGGTAGAGGTGGGGGCCTTTTATAAGAGGAGAGGAGGGGCACTCTTGGAAAGTTACAAAAGGATACTTTATTATAAAATGATTTTCAGATTTAAAAGGTCCCAAAATTATACATTTCTAGGATAAGGTGATAATGGTTCGAAATCCACCCATCCAATTGGTTTTTTACATGTTTAGGTCTTATATTTTACATTATATTTTCATTTTATTTAAATCGTTAAATAATGAGGTAATCACTGCATCATCATGGTGTCATATGTAATTTAATGTATTTAATGTCTCAAAATTAAAAAAAATACTATGATGTAGGAAATCGTTTTAGCTTTCCAATGACTATTTATAGTCAAAACCATTACTTGTATAACCCCATTTTACTAATTGTTTTAGTAAAACATCTCATGTTTGTGACATTTTTACTTTAACATTAATTAAAAAGATATTAATGTCATTTTCCTTCCAAAGTGGCTCCATGGGGTCCCCAAGCTGACCCATGGATTTTCTTGGTCGGTCATGACACATCCAATAATGGTAGGACATGTGTCAAATTCATTTCATAATATGAAAGCATTATTTTTGCCTTAAACTCCACAAATTACCTCTAATCGCAATTAAAAACATAAAAGATACTATTCACCAAAAAATTATTTTAATCCCATTGAACCACATTTTACTTCTTAATGAAAACCATGTATGACGGAGTTTTGAAATTCAAAACACAGAGGTGGTAAAATTTCTTTTAAATTAAAAATCAGTTTTTTTTAAGTACCACTTAGTGGTTTCACTATTCATCAAAAATTGAAGTTTTTCAGAAAAATACAAAAAAAATCATCCTAGGATATATATGATATTCTGAATTAAAGAATGAAGTCTATTTTACAAAATTAAAAACATATAAGTTTCATTAATTAATTTAATAATTAATTCGCGCTATCAGAGCAAATAGCGTGTTTTTATGAAACAATAAGTATCAAGAGATTGACACTAGTTTAAGTCCAATTTCAAAGTGAAATTTATTTCAACGACCACTATTGGATTAAATGGTAAAAATAAATTCTAAGTGCACTTTAAAACCAATTAAAAACATAATCTAATCATGTAAATAAATTAGATTAAAAAAAGTTTTTGAATTAAAATACAACATTTTTCACTGTTCATTAAAAAAATGAACTTTATCGGAAAAATACCAAAAAATTTACCCAAAGTAAATTATGATGTCCCGATTCTAAAGAAGAATTTTATTTGGTCCAATAAAATGTATAATAGTGACCAAAACTATATTTATAGATGGTTCTCCATCAAAAGGCGATTAGTCGACCTTTTGTGAATGTTAGAGTATATATGCCTAAAATTGAATTCTTTTTGTACTTTAAGCCTTTATCCATTATTGGATAAATGTAAAAACATTTAACATACATAATCATATTTTAGTTATTTCTATTCATTCCCGCCAATACAACGGCTACGTGTTAACTACCATTTAAAATAATATTATTTTATTACTAGTGTGCAACGTAAGATTTCAAAGAAACTCTTTGTTGCATATTGGGTACACTATCGAACATAGCAACCCCTTTAAAAAAAATTAATATTAAATTCAAAAATATTAATAAATATGAAAATGTATTATTCTTTATTTACCTTGGATGTTACATCCTTCCCCCCTTTTGGGAATTTCATCCTCACAATTTTATTCACTTATCAAAATAAGTGGGGGTATTTATCGCTCATAGCATTTTCAGATTCCCAATTTGCCTCTTCAACTATATGGTTTTTACACAAAACCATTACCTAGTGAATTACCTTATTTCGCAACACTTGCTCTCTTCGGTCAAGAATCTGGACTAGTTGTTCTTCATAAGAAAGATTATCTTCGAACTGAACTACCTTTGGGCTCAAAACATGAGATGAAACTGGAATATACTTTCTCAACATCGAAATATGAAAAACATTGTGTACCTGAGATAAACTCGGAGGTAAAGCCACTCGATAAGCAACTGATCCAACTTTATCCAGAATTTCATATGGTCCAATGAACATTGGAGTCATCTTTCCTTTCTTACCAAATCGCATCACACTTTTCCATGTTGAAACATTGAGAAAAACATGATCACCTACCTCAAAAGATAGATCCTTCCTCCAGTTATCTGCAAAACTTTTCTGTCTACTTTGAGCTGTTCTCATGTGTTTCTAAATCAACTGAAATTATTATGCCATCTCTTCTACCAAATCTGGTCCCATCAGCTTCCTTTCACATACTTCATCCCAAAAAGATGGAGTTTGACACCGCTTCCCATATAATGCCTCAAACGGTGCCATCTGTATACTAGAATGAACACTGTTATTATATGAAAACTCAACCAATGAAAGATGTTGGTCCCAACATCCCTGATAATCTATAGAGCAAGCTCATAGAATATCCTCCAAGGACTGAATTATTTGTTCTGACTGCCCATCTGATTGCGGATGAAAATATGTACTAAAATTTAATTCAGTACCCAACGACTTCTGAAGGCCTTTCCAAAAGTTAGAAGTAAACCTAGGAGCATAGTCAGATACAATGGAGAGAGTAACTCCATGTAACCTGACTATCTCTTTAAGATACGAACAGGAAAGTTGATCTAGGTAAAAAGTATCTCATATAGAAAAAATGAGCAGATTTAGTCAAGTGATCAACAATAACCCAGATTGCATTATTACCTCAAGGTGACTTCGACAATCCCACAACGAAGTCCATGGATATATTCTTCCAATTCCACTCTGGTACTTGTAAAGGTTGCAGAATCCCTTTCAGTAACTGCCGCTCCGCTTTAACCTGCTGACAAGTCAAACACTTCACAGTAAAATCAGCAATATCACTTTTCATTCCATCCCACAAGTAATACTCTTGAAGATCTTTGTACATCTTATTACTGCCGGGATGAACTGAAAACGGGGAACTATTAGACTCACATAACAACTCACCCTTCAACTTTGAATCACCAGGCACACATAAACTCTTCCCAATCCTCAAAACACAATCATTATCAATGTTGAATTCAGGCAACTTACCCTTCTGAACCATCTCTACCTTTTTCTACAACACACTATCTTGCTTCTGTGCTTGCTTGATTCTGTCTGATAGAGAAGATTTCACTGATACCTGAAACAAAGCATAAGGTCTTCTTGCACAAACAACTTCTATGCCAAACCTCATCAAATCCATAACCAAAGGATCACGTTCAAAATGCAACATTGTTAATGAAGCATTAGTTTTTCAACCCAAAGAATCAACCACTTTATTTTCTTTTACTGGATGGTAATGGATTGTACAATCATAATCCTTAATTAATTCTAGCCATCTCCTCTGTCTCATGTTCAATTATTTCTTATGGAATATATAATTTAACCTTTTTTGATCGTTATATATTTCACACTTTACTCCATACAAATGATGCCTCAAAATTTTTAATGTGAAAACTACAGCAGATAATTCCAAATCATGTGTAGGGTAATTTACCTCATGAGTTTTCAATTGTCGTGAAGCATAAGCAATTACCAGATCATTCTGCATTAGGACACAACCAAGTCCTTTCATAGAAGCATTACTGTAGATAACAAACTCACCATTCCTGGAAGGTAGTGCCAAAACTGGACCATTCACCAATCTTCTTTTCAGTTCCTGAAAAAAATCATCACATTCTTTTGTCCAGATAAAATTAACACCTTTCCGAGTTATCTTAGTCATTGGACTAGATAACCATGAAAAATTTCTAAAATACCTTCATTAATAGCCTGCCAAACCAAGGAAGATACAAATCTCAGTTACATTTGTGGGTCTTGGCCATTCTTCAACAACCTTTTTTTCATGATCAACAGTTATCCCATCTTTAGAAACAATGTGACCAAGGAATGAAATTTGTTGCAACCAAAACTCACACTTTCTGAATTTCCCATACAATTTATTTTCTTTTATGGTTTGAAAAATAACACTTAAATGTCTTTCATGCTCTTCTTTACTTTTAGAAAACACCAAAATATCATCAATGAAAACAACCACAAACCTATCCAAGAACTCATGGAAAATTCTATTCATAATTTCCAGGAATAAAGCAGGTGAATTGGTTATCCCAAAAGGCATTACTACAAATTCATAATTTCCATATCCTGTATGAAACGCAGTATTCGAAACATCTGATTCCTTTACCTTCAGCTGATGGTACCCCAATCTCAGTTCAATCTTTGAAAAATACTGAGTTCCCAGGAGCTGATCAAAAAAATCATCGATATGAGGCAAAGGATATTTTTTCTTAATAGTGATGTTATTCAAGGCTCTATAATCAATGAAAATTTTCATAGAACCATCTTTCTTTTTTATAAATAAAACAGGAGCACCCTATGGTGATGTGCTAGGTCGAATGAAACCTTTCTCTAATAAATCTTGCAATTGCTCCTTCAACACTAAAAGTTCAATTTGATCCATTTGATAAGGGGCTTTTGAAATTGGCTTAGCATCAGGAACTAAGTCATCAGAAAATTCAACTTCTCGATCTGGTATTATTCCAAAAAACTCATCAGAAAAATCAATAGGATACTAATTTACCACTAGCACATCATTAATATGAACAGTTCCTTTATCTTCAACAATGTGTGCCAGGTAACATTCATTTCCATATTTTACAAGTTTCTCAGCCTCTTGATATGTTATCAATAGTAAGGGTTCATTCTTGTACACAAACTGAAAGTCTTTCTGAAAAGAAACTTCTTTAGCTCTACAATCAATATTATCATGGTAAAAGGAGATCCAATCCATTCTCAGGATAACATCAAACTCTACTAGAGGTAAAACAATAAGGCTCGCAAGTAGGTTCTTTCCAAAGATAAGGATAGGAAGATTCTTATAAATTCTATTTGCCTCAAAATTTCCCCCAGGTGTTTTTCCCAAAGGTTTATGAGTCATTTCTTGAGATGTTATTCACATTTTACTAGAAACGTTTTCAGATATGAAAGAATATGTAGACCCTGAATCAAACAACACACTGGAATAATCTGAAAAAACAACCATAGTACGTAATAAAACTTCATTTGATGGCCCGATATCTGCTGATGTAGTTGCAAAGGATTTCACCACCCATTTCTGCTTGTAGTCTAACTGCTTCCCATCACTCGATCTCTTTGTCAGACACTCATTTTTATAGTGACCCATCTCATTGCACTTAAAACATTTCACTAACTGTAAATCGAATGTGGACTTAACATCACCTTGATATTTTTCACTGCAATTACGAGCCTTATGTCCCATCTTACCACATCGGTAGCACTTTCCAGAATTCAGAAGACATTCCCCAGTATGCGTTTTACCACATTTATCACAAACTGGAAACTTAGTTTTCTTACCATTAGACCATTTTGAATAATTCTTTCCTTTCTCCTGCCACCTCAGTCTCTTCTTCTATTGTTTGGTATTGAACACTTGATAATCAAAAAACTCCATTTACACCTTCTCAGCACATCGAACAAGCTTTTCATAACTTTTAAACTCACAAGAAGCTAATGCCCTTTGATATTTTTCCTTTAATCCTGAGTAAAAACGATTGATTTTACTATCAAGGTCTCGGATAAAATTTGGAGCATACCTTTCCAATCGAGTGAACCTCTCTTCAAAAGAAGCCACCGAGTCTTACTCGTGTCTCAATTCCAAGAACTGTTTTTCAATCCTAATTCGAACAACCTTAGGAAAATACTTCTCAAGAATCATACCTTTAAATTCATCCCAGTCGAGAGCATCAATCTCATCAGCTCCCTAATATTTTTAACCATCGACCACCACTGATCTGCCTCACCCTCTAAATGGTAAATAGTAAGACTAACCTTTGGATTGTCTTAACATCCCATGACATCGAAAATCATCTCTAGTGCTTTAATCCACCCTTCAGCAAGAACAGGGTCATATGATCCTTTGAATGATGGGGGATGTTGCCTCATGAAATGTTTAACCACTAACACGTTCCTTTACGGTTGATCTGGATGATCTCGTTCATGGATACCACTACCATTTATCACTTGAGTCAACTACGCCATTACTGCAACAAACTGTTTAGTTCTAATTTCGACCATCTCAGGATACTGATTAGGAAGGTTATTTCCTTCTGTATGCCTTCCTAGCACTGCTTCCATGTTTCCCTTGCGGAAAACCATTCTGAACAAACATGTCTTAGATGAATCCACATGGTAATCTTAAAATTATATATCATTTCAATTTGACGATAAAGAAAATATTTTTGGATAATCATTTAATAAAATTATAACTCTTAAGGTTATCTAAACCGACCTCTGATACAAACTATAAGGCCTTAACCTTAAAACTTACTTAATATTTAATTAAATGAATAATTAACATTGAGGATCTTTTCAGGTTTAGAGTTTTAGAGAATTATATCATTAATCATGCATAACATTCCACATTTAAACAAAGTGGTTACATAAATTATAGTATTCATTTTTCTTATCAACGGAATCAAATTTAAAATAAAACATGGATTTTTTATTGACACTTCCTTGACACTATCATCATATCAAGTACCCTTCCCTTGATCTGTGAAAAACATTTCAAAAACATGGGATGAGCATAAAAAGCTCATTAAGGGTTATAAAAATATGGAAGGGAAACATGAGTTCATATATACATAAGAATTAAATCATACTTTACCCATAAAACATAAGTACTTTAACATACCTCATCAAATCATGAATAAATCATATAAATCATAAGTCATGAAGGTAACTTGAGGCATTCATAACATTCTTACGTAGGGAGTAACCCTCTTGGTTACGTTTGGAATACCCATCAAAATATATTTTTCCTAAATCTCATTTGGAGAAAACATAACATTTAACTCCTTCACGTTACCCAATTCATTGGAGATTTATATCTGGCTCACCCGCCCTTTTTATCACGAAACCACCTGTCTTCATAACAGTGCCCAAGAACCATAACATAATCGTATCACATAAAACACGCATAAAGGAAACATAACATTTCCACTTTTCAATCACAAGATATCAATACAACACATTGTTATAAAAACATTATGAAAACCATTTTCAATACCAAAATAAAATAAAAGTAAAACATGGTATTAATTTTTCTTTTAAAAAATGGGATGGCTTGTAGAGGAAGTTGATACTCAAATAATAGTCACGGCGGCAGAGAAGTTGTTGTCGCCACATACGTACGACAAAAAAACATTCCATTTTTTCATTTAGTAAATGCTTCATATAAAAAAGATTCCTTTTGAATAAATATAAACAGTCAAAGGGGTTTATACACCATATAAAATAACGTTTTGTACAAAACAAAATATGCCTCAACGAAAGGAGATTGAGACGGATTCCCTTACCTCGGGTCCGACTTGACTCGATCGTTCTTTAACCTCCCGAATAATAAACTTGAGTTAATTTATACTTTCATAAGAACCTTTTTCAAGTTCATTATTCCTTTTATATGACTTATTACCATGTCATGAACACTATGTAATTATTTAAGATAATAACGGTCGTTTTAACGATCATTGGAACTTGAATCAAAAATAAACTCTTTATAATTACATGTTGTTCATGTATCCATTATATCCAGAGTTATACTCATGATGTAGATATTATATATATAATATATATCCAGTATATACATGCATTTATAATATTACATAACTTTTAGAGGTAAGAAATGAAATGCACCATTCATGGAGAAGGTAAGTCGTACGTACGCATGAACGCTACTTTCATTTCTATGTCATATTAATGGAATTAAAACTAAATGAGAGATATGTATATTTTAATTCCAGAATTATATTCATCATTTAAATGTTACATAAATAATATATATCCTTTATATATATGTACTTATAATAGAACATTACATTTTTGGATAAGATATGAAATGGACCGTTCATGGAGACGGTAAGCCGTACGTACGCATGAACGCTACTTTCATTTCAATCTCATTATTTAATGGAATTAAAACATAATGACACAAAATAGTATTATAATTCCAGTATGGTATCATATATAATATCATTAAATCTATCATTTATTCGTACCACATATGGTATTAACGAATCAAATCACTTTGAGGGGGTGGTAGTCCGCACTTCCTAAAATGAAGATATTGTGTTTACCCATAATGGAAGCCATAAAGGTATGAAATAAATGAAAAATACATAATCTTAATGAAAAAATAAACATATTATATATCATATATAAATATAGTGACATCTTAATGGCCTCCTTTGAAGGTGTTAGAAGAATATTGAACAATCATCGCTTCGTGAGGCAGAAATTTTCCATCCATAGAAACAGTATGTTCTTTAACCATTAGATGTAGGTGTGTGTAAGTGTGTCACGGATAATTATTATAACAACATTCTAGTATATTTGAGATACTGGATTTGTTACAAAAGAAATTAATAAAAAGAGTTTAGGGGTTTGGAGAAGAAAAATATAACATAAGAACACAAGAGAAGACACTACCTTTAAATCAGGTAACTCTTTTTGATTTGAGCACAAATTCTTCCTTGGGAGGGCTTCTTCCCAAAGTGAGGCTTCTAAGAGTAATAGAGGGATGTATAGAGACAAAAGGAGCATGGGTTGGCTGAGCCAAAGGCTTGAGTGGTGTGGGTATGGAGGTAGAGGTGGGGGCCTTTTATAAGAGGAGAGGAGGGGCACTCTTGTAAAGTTACAAAAGGATACTTTATTATAAAATTATTTACGGATTCATATGGTCCCAAAATTATAATTTTCAAAGATAAGGTGATAAGGGTTCTAAATCCACACATCCAATAGGTTTTTGACAAGTTTAGGTATTAGATTTTTCATTATATTTTTATTTTATTTAAATCGTTAAATAATGAGGTAATCGCTACATCATCATGGTGTCATAAATAATTTAATTTATTTAATTGCTAAAAATTATAAAAAAACTACTATGATGTAGGAAATAATTTTATATTTCCAATTACTATTTATAGTCAAACATATGACTTTTATAACCCCATTTAAAAATTGTTTTAGTAAAACAACTCATGTTTGTGACATTTTTACTTTAACATTAAATAAAAAGATATTAATGTCATTTTCCTTCCATAGTGGCTGCATGGGGTCCCCAAGTTGACCCATGGATTTTTTGGGTTTTCCATGACACAACCAATATGAGTAGGACATTTTTCATGTTCATTTCATATTATTAAAACCTTATTTTTACCTTAAACTCCACTAATTACATCTAATCACGATTAAATACTTAAAAGTTACTATTTACCAAAAAAATTATTTTAATCCCATTGAACGACATTTTACTTATTAATGACAACCATGTATGTCAGATTTTTGAAATTCAAAAAACAGAGGTGGTAAAATTTCACTTAAATGAAAATCAGTTTTTTAAGTACCACTTAGTGGTTTCACAATTCATCAAAAATTGATGTTTTTTAGAAAAATAACAAAAATTCACTCTAAGATATATTTGATATTCTGAATTCAAAAATGAAGTCTATTTTACAAAGTTAAAAACATATATGTTTAATAAATTAATTTAATAATTAATTCCCATTTTCAGGGCAAATAGTATGTTTTAATGAAACAATAAGTATCAAAAGATTGACACTAGTTTAAGTCAAATTTCAAAGTAAAATTAATTCCAATTTCCACTATTGGATTAAATGGTAAAAATATATTCTAATTTCACTTTAAAACCAATTAAAAAGATAATTTAATCATGTAAATAAATTTGATTAAAAAGTGGTTTTTATATTAAAATACAACATTTTTCACTATGCATTAAAAATGAACTTTATCGGAAAAATAACAACAATTTACACAAAGTAATTTTTGATGTCCCGATTCTAAAGAAGAATTTTTTTTGGTGCAATAGAATGTATAATAGTGACCAAAACTGTATTTATAGATGGTTCTCCATCAAAAGGCGATAAGTCGACCTTTTTTGAATGTTAGAGTATATATGCCTAAAATTGAATTCTTTTCATATTTTAAGCCTTTATCGATTATTGGATAAATGTAAAAACATTTAACATATAGAATCATATTTTAGTTATTTATATTCATTCCCACCAATACAATGGCTACGTGTTAACTACCATTTAGAATAATATTATTTTATTACTAGTGTGCAACGTAAGATTTCAAAGAAACTCTTTGTTGAGTATTGGGTACACTATCGAACATAGCAACCCCTTTAAAGTAAAATTAATATTTAATTCGCAAATTTTAATAAATATGAAAATGTATTATTATTTATTTACCAGGGATGTTACAGTAGTATTATAATTCCAGTATTGTATCATATATAATATCATTAAATCTATCCTTTATACATACCACATATGGTATGAACGAGTCATATCACTTCGAGGGGGCGGTAGTCCGCACATCCTCTAATGAGATTATCGTGTTTACCCATAATGGAAACCATAAAGGCATGATATAAATGGAAATTACAGAAGAATAAAGAAAACATAAACATAATATATATCATATATAAATATAGTTCCATCATAATGGCCACCAAGAGAGATGGTAGAAGATAATCGAACAATCATCGTTTCGTGAGACTTTAGTTTTCCATCCACAGAAACAATATGTTTTTCATCCATTAGATGGAGGTGTGTGTATGAGTAGTTAGTTAATTCTAATAAAAACATCATAGTTTATTTAGGATACTTTGTTTTTTACAAAATAAAGGAATAAAAAGATTTTACGGGTTGGAGAAGTAAAATAAAATAAAACAATTTAAGAGAAACAGGTACCTTTTATATGGGTAACTCTCATTGGTTTGAACAAAAGGACTTCTTGAAGATTATTATTCCTAAGGTAAGGCTCTTAATGGGAGAAGATGGATGTAGCTAGATTAATTGGGAAGAGTTTGGATGAGCCAAAAAGGCTTTAGAGGTGTGAGACATTGGTTAGAAGTGGTATCCTTTTATAAGGGGGAGGGGGGCTCATTAAGAATGTGTGAAAATATTATTTTATTATATAATGATATTCAGTTTATAATGGTCCAAATATCATTAAGGTTGAAGAAAAGATGACTAATATTATAAATAAAAACATCCAATCAAAATTGGACATGTTTTGGATAATATTTTAATCATTATTAACTTATTTATTTAAATCATTTATTAATGAGGTAAATACTGCATCATTATTGTGTCATAAATAATTTAAATTATTTGATGTTTAAAAATTATAAAAAAATACCATGATGTATGACATATTATTATATTTTCAATGAATATTTATAGAAAAAAATATTCTTTATATAACACCATATAATAATTACTTTACTAAACGAATATTGTTTATGTCATTTTTTCCTTTACTTTAAATTAATTAGTCTAAAGTGTCATTATCTTTTATAAGTGGCTCCATGGGGTCCCAAAATCGTCCCAAAGATTCCCATGGTCGGTCATGACTCATCCAATAAGTTAAGGACAAGAGTTAAGGTAATTTGGAATTATTATAATATTCTTTTTACCTTAAATTACCCTATTTAACTTTAACTGTGGTAAATAAAAATCAAAAGTTACTATTCATCAAAAATTATTTTCATCTTAATGAACCACATTTTATTTTTTTATAACAACCATGAATGTTATATTTATGAAATTCAATTAATAGAAGTCATAAAATTTCATTTAACTGAAAAATTCAGTTTTTTATCTAGCACTAAGTGGTTTCACTATTCATCAAAAATTGAAGTTTTTCTGAAAAATGCCAAAACATAAGCCTATTATATATTTTATATTCTGAAATAAAAAATGATTTCTATTTTATATATTTAAAATATATATGTGTAATTAATTAATTTTTAAATTAATTCCCATTATCAAAACAAATAGCGTGTTTTTATGAAACAATAACTCTCAAAAGATTGATACTTGTTTATGTCCAATTTCAAAGTGAAATTAATTCCAATGACCAACATTGGATTAAATGGTAAATTATTTTCTAATTACACTTTAAAAACAATTGAAAAGATAATTTAACCATATTAATAAATTATATTAAAACATAGTTTTGAATTAAAATACAATATTTACAATATTCATAAAAAAATGAACTTTTTCGGAAAAATTAAAACAATTTACACAAAGTAAATTTTGATGTCCCCATTCTAAATAAGGATTTTATTTTCCTATATATAATTTATTAATGTGACCAAAACTATATTAAAATAGGGGTTTCCATTAAAAGGCGGTAAATCGACCTTTTAATGAAAATTTTTCTTAAAATTAGGTTGATTCATATTTTAAGCCTCTAAATTTTTATTGGATAAATGTAAAAACATGTATAATCATACTGTAGTTAGTTTGTTTAATTATCAACAATAAAATGGCTAGGAGTTAATGACCATTTAAAATAATAATATTATATTATTAGTGTGCAAAGTAAGATTTCAATGAAACTCATTGTTGTGTATCGGGTACGCTATCGAACATAGCAACCCCTTTTAAAATAAAATTAATATTTAATTAAAAAATATTAAAAAATATGAAATAATCATATTATTTATTTACTTGGTATGTTAAAAAACCATTTTTTAACAAGAAATATATAATCATCGTAAACAATAAATGAGTTCATGGTGACGGGATGAAAAATGATGGAAATTTTGATCTTCATCAAGGACTCAACAAAGATATTATTTATTACATTGTGGAAAAAACTAGACTTCATTCTCTTCATCATTGTTAAAACCAGTAAATCATGCTCACATTGGTTAGGTATACACCAAAAACCAAAAACATTTGTCTTATGATACCAACTGATTCTTAAATTAGCTATATAATAATGGTCCATATCACCTTGCATCAATATGTATGGTTGAATCACCATATGAATGATATTAATATCAATAAAACAAATATTCATTATTCATTATAATTAAATATACATTCATATTGATATAGAAACAAATGTAATGCTAATACTTTTCTAGTAAATATTCATACACACACCATCCATTAAAAGAAAGTGAATTTTTAAAGAAATCTACAAGAATGAGTAATATATAAAATTAATATTATATTAATAATTATATATAATCATTATTTACAATTTTAGAAGATTTATGGAAACTATGTAAAATTTATTAAATTAATGGAAGGAAACATGGAATTTTCATAGAGGAATGACACTGGATAAAAATTTATTAATATTACAGAAGAGGATTTACAAGGATAAAGTTAGTGATGGGTTCATGAATGTTTAATAAAAAAATAAAATATATTGAGATGATTGATAAAAAAATTAATTACCAATATATACAATATAAAATAAAATCATGTTTGAAAATTAATCATAACTCGATAAATCAATATTCAGATGCAAAAAACAAAACTATAATGGTAATATAGGGATTATAAAACCTAGGATGGATACCATAAAACTGAAATAAAATTAAATAAACTATTTTCATTATAATTGAAGGAAATTGAGAATTTGATACTTATTTTTAATGAAATTATGGTGCCTAATATAAGACATGTCTCTTACAATTTAATAGATAAAAAAATATCCCTTGATACTTTGGTATATTTTTGGTTCCGAAGATTATATATGATAAAATGTGAGGAAGATAATTAAATTACATAAGATTAATTAAATTAATTATTAGTTGATATCCATAGAAAATATATACATCTAAAAAATGTAAAAGTGGTTAATTATATTCATATATCCATTAATCAAAATTGAGATGCAATCACCATTTCCTTATTTCCTATATAGTAAATATTCACTCTAACATCCAAAATAATAGAATAATTATCTTAATCTCCCATTGAAGGGACTTGTTAATATATGTTACCCATTATAAACTTAATTTATGAACATTTATTTCAAATATATTAAATGTCTATATATTATTTTCACCATTGTGTATTCATATATTTTATTTTATTTTACTCTTTTTTATAATGTCAATATATGTACCCATTATTTGATACCAAGTAAATAATTATAAGATTATTTATTTTGTTAAAATAAAAAACATATATTTACTTTTTGACTTATATATAACTCAATAAGGGTTTTTGTAAATTCATATTAAAATAGAACTAATGTGGACTTATTTTGAACTTTTTTTATTAAAGATGATATTTTAAAAATAAGATAAAAATATAATATAACCTCTCAATAACAATAAATGTCCTGATTTTATTAATAATGTAAAATTTTATTAGTATGTATTTTTTCAAAGTCATATATTTTATATATTTTTAGTATTATTCAAGTTGGTGGTTCAAATTGAAAAAACATGAATATACCATATGTAATAAATGATTATTGTCATGAAAGTTGTTCTTATTGGTATAATATAATTATTTCAGAATCAAAATGATATTATATTGATATTTATATTTTTTTGAACATGATTTTATATTATATTAAAAAATATTGATACTATATGAAATATGAGATATGTTACTTTATGGAGGAATGTAACATCCTCCTCCTCATTTCCTATGAGTTGAGGTGAAATTTCTACTTAGCCATAGGTGGCATATTAAAGATGCCAATGGCTAGAAATTAATGTTAAGGGGTTTATTGAAATTGGGAGAAATATTTCCAATTTTAAAATAAAACAACCACAAATAAAATACCATAATGAAAAAATATTTAAATTATGGATAAAACTAGAGCAATACAACACATGTAATACCAAGAAAACAAAAAAAACTAACAACCTATATTAGTGTAAAAAGAGGAAGACAATACCCAAAAAAAGTTAATGACTCTAAAAAACATATTCCAGAGCCCCCAACATGCCGTATGATCTAACCCCACCATCCATGATCAATGTATAATGATGAAAAACTAAAAATATGAGTTACTTTACAATTATCATTATCTTAATAAACAATATATATATATGAAACAAAGTAACCTAGTTGGAGGTTACTTATGAATCTCATAAGTTTCCCCCCAACAAAAATACCCACCTATACTTGTAGGATATAACATTTTATCATATTAATATTAAAAATTTATATATATCACTATAAAATATATTAATATTTCATATCAAATATATGAATTTTATCAAAAATTATTTTCTAAGTAAAACTTTCAAATTTTTCATTCAATCAGTTTCCCAAATCCATTTGGAATAACCCATTCCAATCCACAAATTAACACACACACTCCCAACTGATAGTTCCATACTCTTGAGTGGTCTGTTGCTGATCTACCATGTCATTACAATATAACCATATACTAGTTCACAAATGGAACACACCCCTTCTATGGTGTCAAGTGAATTAAAATGGACACACTCCATCCAATTTTGCAAAAGACATTTAAATAAAAATATGAAAAACCATTTCCCTAAAATAATCATTTTTTTAAACATTACCACCAAATATTTTTCAATGAATCAATCCACACAACCAATTATAAAATCATCATTTTATAACCATTTAGTAAATTACATTGCATAAAAATTCTATAATTTGACAAACCATCATTAATAATGTTTCTACCAATTTTTTCAGAACAATTTCGATATAAATTACAAAAAATTAAAATTATTTTAAATCAATCATTACATTAATAATAAGAGTATTTATGATTGAATCTACTAACATCTAAACTATATCTAAAATGAATAACATCAGGAATTATTTAATAAAATCGTGTTGAAACTCTAAAAACCATCATTAAATCTCATTCCTTAGATTAAATAAAACAAAATTTCATCAAAATTGGAAACAAAAACCTAGAAATATTGATAATGGATTATATCTATGAATAAATTAGTGGGAATAACATTATATCTAGTAAAGACCAATAATAACAGAGACTTACCTAGGAATCTAGGATTCAATCCACCATAATTTTCTTATGTATTTACCTTGAAACATGAGGAATATTCTCCATATCTTTTTGGATGTGATGAAATTGATTTAAGGTGATAATAGAGTGGGAAATGGATTATTTGGCCAAAATGATTTAGATCCACAATTTTTGGATCTATCATATACCTATTTTTGGTTAGGGAACATAGTTAGAAAAACCATGTGCTAAATATGCACAATTCGCTTCCTTTAAAATCTCTTCACATAGATGGCACACATGGTTAGACAAGCCATCCTCCAAGCATGAGAAATAACTAAACCCTAAAAGCACAATTTCTTCTAAGCGGAAACATGGTTTTGATCAACCATTCACCATACTATGATCCTACCCAAATCACACAATTTCACATTTCACGGTTTCTTGGCTATGTTACATGATTTCATATAGCCATGCTCAAATAGTTAACATCCATAAAATCCCCAATTACATTCCAAAATTCTTCCAATCCCACCAAAAAGTCACTCGTAAAAATTACATACATAAAATACATAATAAAAGGTGTACTTAATTGAAACCAAGGGTGTTATATTCTCCCCACCATTGTATTTTTCATCCCAAAATGTATAAAATCACCATTTCCATGAAATATATCAATTAATTGGTTGACCATTTCTTTTTTCCATTACATATTTTCTTACTAAATATGACCATGTTTCAATAAAAACGCTAACTAGAATGATTTTTCCCATAAGATACATTCTATTTACTATCATTAAACAGTACTATCACATATAAAAACCAATACACTAGCTATAGGTTAACATAATGTTATTTAATAACATGTTCATGGTCATGATAATACTTCTTCAACTGAGTGACCTAAAAGACAATATGCACTGAACTAAACCATGATTTCAACTCCAACTAATATTCCACCCCACCAACCCATTAATGTATCTCAATAGAAACCATTTATTAGGGAGATAACATTATATACATTTCTAAATTATGATTCAAAATCCTTAGTGGGATTATAAAGATCACAAGACCACAATACTTTATTAACAATGGTCATCAATGATGATCTGCATTAGATTTTTGAGGACTCCTAGCAATATTCATCATTTTTTTGATCAACTAAATCAAATCTATTTTATCGTATATAATGATTGGTCTAACTAGTGAATTCATATCTATTACCACCCCAAAATCTAACAATGAATATGTATTCCATATAATGCATCAAAATGATCATTGGGTAGTGAGGATTGATAATACTTATTATATGAGAACTCCACTAATTTTATTGCTCATCACATGAGTCATCAAAAACTGTTAAAAATATTGAATCATGTCTTCTGATGATTGTATCATTGTTTCATATTGTCCATTAAATTGAGGATAATATTTCGTACTCATATTCAATTGTTTCCCATGGTCATATTGTATGCAAGTCTAGAAATCAGACGTAAACCATGAATTATGGTCCAATAATATCAAAACTAGTTTACCATACCTTTTTACAACTTCTTGGATATATATTTTAGACATTTACTACACCATATAATATTTAACAAGATGAATGAACTGGGCCAACATTGAGATTTGATCCAATATCACCCTATGGAATCTTTTTTTTTTGAACCATTCATGGGGGATCTATAACAAAATACATGGCTACCAACTCCCATTTCAAAATAATAATATGTAAAGACTGTAAAACACTTTCGGGTTGATGATACTCTTCCTTGTCCTACTAATAGGTAAGACATCGTGAAACGAAATCATCCACCTTTCATTTTATCACAACTAAAAAACTATCCCTTACTTTCCATATAAATATTCTGTATGTTGGGATGAACATCGTATCTCCACTGGTGGTAATGTAGAAGAAGTTGCTTTTAAAATTCCATAGGTATGACCATCCAAATATCTAACCCATAATAATGAACTCATATCTAGCTACCATCCCACAAAGGTATCCCCACCATTGAGTATAGACATCATAGACACAAATTTTAAAACATATTTAAAATCCTATTTAATATTCTAATGTAAATTAGGAAATAATTAAACTAGAAATAAAAAAACAATGATACATCTATAATCACAACTGAAGTTCATGTTAACTATCATTAACATCAGCTTCCACTGATGTAGAGCCTTTTATTCCAACTGACCATTTGACATTATTCTTAATTCATATACAATAAAATTTCTATTACACAGTGTATACACAATTTCAATGTAAAACATTAAATATATTCCATCTATTTTATTAGTTTTATGTTAAAATACATTTCTGATATAATATCATTCAAGATCATTTGATCCATATACACTAAAAATTTCTCACAAAAGAAGTAATAAAGTAAAGTATTAAAAGTGTGGAATATGGTAGTAGATTACAAATCATTTTTTGTATATATACTCTCCTTAACACATAAATATCATGATCCATACAGAAAAAATGATCTCCCTATAGGATACCACATCCCAACCTAGATCCTAATGAATTGTAATACGCCATCATATACCCTTGTTATAATTCCAAAAATATCATTATTGGTGTTAATGTGAGGAAAAAATTCAGACCATTAAAATTAATTTGACATCAATCATTATATTTGAATGGATAATTTTTCCATTAAAATAATAAATATGTGAATTTAGTTGTTAAAAATCTCAAATAAAGCATCAGTAATAACTTGTTGGACCAAGGAAATTGTGTGTCCTAGATACATTATTTTATGTATTCATAGACATAACAACTTATATATTTTATGGATCCCCATATACATCCCTTTTAGAGATAACATGGCCTAGAAATTTTACAACTTTTATCCTAAGCCACACTTTGATATTTTTCCCTACATACTATGATCCCTAAATATTTACAACACTGTATACAAGTATTGGGAATGATCAACCCTTATCCTTGAATACATTAACATTCCATCCAAAAAAACCACAAAAAAAGAATCTCAATAAAATTTTTAAAATTATGATTCAACAATACCATAATGGTTTTTAGTACATTTATAAGACCAAAAGGCATTACCACATACATGAAATTTCCATATATTCTCTTGAAATAGTTTTTTAGAGTATTCTTATTCTAAACCTACAACTGGTGATAACATAATAACATGTAAATTTTATAGAAATATTGTTCTAAACTCAATTTGTAGAATAGATCATCAATTCGTTGATGTGGATACCTTTTTGTTACCATAACCCAGTTATGCTTACAATAATCCATATAGAGACAAAGATTTTATTGTGCCATTTAGATAGATACGATCGATGCTTCCCAAAGAGATATACTTGAGGAAATGAAACCTTGGCTTTCAGTAATCCAAATACACTTTCAATTACCTTAATTATTTTTGTTCAATCTAGTATGATGGATGGTAAATATAAATAGTCTCAAAAAAGAGATCAATTTTAATCTCCACTTCTATTTTGGGTGGAAACCCTGAGATATTTTTTTGTAAAATCGTAAAATTTATAGAAAAACAATAGAAATCTGTTCTCTCAATATCACCCAATACTTCTTATGTATTATATGTCAACTAGTATGTGATAGTTCCAACTTCTAGTTCCATGGAATGAAACTCTAGTCTCCTTTAATGAGATGATTGATTCCATCATCAAATGTGAAACATAGACATTGATTACAATAGATGATAAGTTTTGTATACATACTCAACCAATCCATAACCAAAATTGTAATACCCCGACCCTAGTTACCTAGAGTTAGTGCATTATAAAATAACATTGGTAGGATCACAAGGGATCAAATCCTACCAATCAGTTTATTAGCCTTGTAAGTATTATATACAAACATAAGTTTTACATTATATTATGAAATGCGAAACAACAACATTTTGTATCCTTTTAACACATTCATCTCCCTAATACTATCCCAATAGGTCATTCATAATATTCTTCTTCTCATACTTGGAAAAATAAAACATAGAAATGGGTGAGCTCAGGAACTCAGTGAAGATAACAATATAGTAGAAACTTTCATAAATTAGCATAAAAAGTTAATGCAATGTATAAGACTAAAACAAAATCCTTTTCAACATAATAAAAAAATTAATATGGAAATGATAAATCAAAAAATTTCACTTACTTATTCACATGGATATTCTACTAGACTACTAGTCACATGTAATATCAATAGCCAATTTCATATTGATGGAATGCATAATGTCTGACATCATAACCACATAGTCAAGGACTTGTTCCAAAACTAGTAATAATATTTTTTCAAGGACTTATCCCAAGACACTAATTTGTCTCATGACACTTACTAATGAATTAAGGAGCTATAGCGGGCTCCACCAATAACTTACTATGTCCAATTCATTCCTCATATGAAAAGGATGAAACATAACATAAACATTAGAATTAAAACTAGCATACAAAATGTTAATACTTTAACCATAAACCATGAATCGTATAAAAATAACACATTTGTAGTAAAAAATATCTCAAAACCTTCGATAAAATATGTAAAATCTGTCATGAAAAATAATCATCAAACAGGTCTAAAATCTATCAAAGGATATTGACATCGATTAAATCAAAACAATTTGGGGGAAATATCACTTTCTATTTTGAAATCATTTAAAATCCACATAATTTTAAAAGATATAATTTATTTTAAAAATATTCTTATAATCTTGTAAGGGAAGATTTGATGATGTTATAATGGAAGAAAATATCCACACTCGATGTACGAGTTAGAAAAAAAATCTATCATTAATTTTGACAAAATGGTCATAAAGGACTTTATTTAGAAAACGATGGAATGATTCATTTATAACAATTTTATAAAAAGTCTAAAAAGGGTATAAATTACTTTAACCCATAGTATAGACAATATTAAAAATGTTTTGGAATACATTTTTATGAAACACGGATGTGGATGTTAAGGAGGTCCAAGTTGATACTCACATACAGACAACCTAGAATAATAAAGAGATTGTCGAATTAACCCTTAACATGTACTTTTTCTTGATCAAGGGTACATTAAACTCTTTAATATTAGTTAAATAATTGTTATTAAATTATACATGACACACATCCATAAATATGATATCATATATTCTCTTCTATTATTTCTTTATTAATAATATTTCATTAGTATCGTGGTTTCAAATGTTAACTGATTCGTTTTACTTTATATTCTTTGTTACGTAAGCTATATTTTATTGGATAGGTTGTATTTTATTAATAACCAAAATTATATTAATTTTATAAAAATTATTCTTAATCATAAAATAAAAATTAATCTTGAATGGTTACAATGGTTTAAAAATCTTATCATATTCGTGGAGATGGTAATTCGTACATACGCATGAGAAAAAAAAACATTCTATTGATGATGAAATATTAAATAATTGGATGGTATATCATATATACAGAATCCTTAACAAGTTATATTTATTAATTACATCATTTATACTTAAAATAATTGTCACAACCCGTCCCTCGGGGCCTATGCCGTGACTACCCCAAGCCCTCCTTCCCAAGGCAAGGGCCAGAAGACTAGCACCAAAGGCGTAATTCCCTAAAAATGGAAAGGAAATGCCTTTATAACATATATACGCAAAAAACAAAGTATGATATAAAAGAGAAACACTAAGTAAAACTGTATACAAAGAGTGGTGAAATGTAAAGGGGTTAGAATACAATCCCAACAGGAATGTATATGAACAACTGAAGAAAGGTAAATATCTTCTTGATCGTCCACCAGGATTTCCTACTTGAAGGGTAGGTATAGATAGCTTCTACTATACTCCACGTCCGTCTGCCACCTCCGTGTACCATCATGCCATGTGGTCCACCCTTGTGTACCATCTAGTCCTGCTAGTCTCAGCCTCAGTCAGTGATGTCTGTCATCTGTATCCAACACAACAAGGTGCGGGCATAAACCGTGCAGGGGTGAGTATAACGATACTCAGCAGGGACACCAAGACCCTCAAGGTAGAAAAAAATCCAATAAAGATAAACCACAAATTATGAAACCAATAGGTAACCCCACTCAAGTATATCACCACACATATACCTAGGTTATCATGTAATCCATCTCAATCTTGAGGTAAACACAAAAGTTAATGACTCATCTCAACCAATATATTATTCTTGGAGTAGTATCAAGTAAATTTTCCAATCTCAATGTCAAAAACCGCAGCTACTGGAGAAATTTTCCTCTATCAAGTATAGTGGGATTGCACCATCACACATAGGTTCTTCCCACTAACCTTTGACTACTGAGGTACTCCACCTTTCAAGTATCATGGTTCTTCCACGTTGCAAATAGGCACTCCACCTAGTAGCCTACTGAGGTACTCCTTCTATCGAGTAACCTGGGTCTGCTGCATCACATAGAGGCGCTCTCACCATGGTTCTACCACGACACCAAGGCGGTACCCATTGGGCTAGTTGAAACACTCTTAGTCTAATCGGTCAGCTGTTGTGACGTCTCAGCCATCTACTAGGTATCTCCACTATGCTCGCTCATCTCTAAGAGGATCCTCTCCACAAGCTACTGGTCGATTGTAAAACTATCCTAAAGTCCCACATAGATGTATCTCAATGTTCTGAAAAATTATAAGGGTCTCAATGCAATAGACAACGCATCAATCGGATGCCCGATCTGTGAGTTATTGGCTTGTCAGTCCCATGGTCCCTGTTGGATTCATGCATGATCCAACCTCACGATATTGAAAAATATCACCGAACATTAGGGGGTATACTCAAAGGGACCATCACGCTCTATGAAAACCAATTCCACTGATGGTTCGTCAAACGGACGTCTGGTGCCAAAGATATGGCCAAAAGAAAGTAAAGGGTCGGTAGATGGCCTGGGTCTTGTCCAACCTAGTCGGACCAACCTAGTCAAACCTATTAGGTCTGCCCTGACCCAATGAGGTGGGCCAGCCTTTTAGGATCTCCCCGGAACGTTGGGTCCAGCCCATCAAAACGTGAGGGAGGTTTGGCTCGGGCTCGGTGCTGGTTCATTCCCGAGCATTGCGAGGGCACGGTCAGGCCAGTTCAGCCAGGGCCCTATGAGGGGGGTTGTGGGGTGGATCAAGAGGCTGAAACGGCTAGGGCGCCAGGCAGGCAGGTCAGCGGGCGGCCGTCCAGGCCCGCAGGTGGCCGGGAAGGGCTCCATGCGGGCCGGTGTGTGGCCGGGCTGGCCGACATGGCGTTGCGCGGGCTGGCGCGGGCAGAAGGGGTTTGACCAGGGCGCATGGGAGGCCAACAGTGGCTGAAAGCAGGGTGGTGCGGGCTTGATGTGGTGCTGTCAGGTGGGCTCGGCTGGAGGGTTGTGGTTCGGCCCGGAGCACCAGAGTGTCGCGGGGGTGGCGCGGTTTGCGGAGGCTATGGGTAGTGCGTCCTTTGAAATTGTCACCTTCATCATTCGGTCACCTCTTCAACATGCCAAATATCATCACAAATAAGAATTGAGGAGGGGTTGGTCCGTGTTGGTTTGGCCCCCACCATCCATGTTTAGGGTGGTATTAATTGGCTCATCAAGAAGAACGAAGATGAACAACAACCCACCTGTAAAAAATCATTTCCAACTATTGAAGAAGATTCAAGGAAATCATAAACAAGTAAAGACCCCCTACCATTGATTATCAGTCATCGAAATTGAAGTCTCAAGAAGAAGATGAAGTAGTTTTTCATTATCCATGTATGCCACTCACTCCCAATCCCGAGCTATGTCAGCATGTTGATGACGATTCAGTGGGTAGGTAGGTTGAAGACACCCCACGTCGGTAGGAACTGAGGGAGGAAGTCAAAGGAGTTCATCATTCTTCGTCGGTGGAGTATTCTTCATTGGAAGAACATTTCCCCCATTCTCTTCTCTTACCAAGCTCCACCAAAAGTGAAATGCCAAGAAAAATAATAATAGATTGAGTTTCTATTTTATTTAGTTGCTGACACAAAAAAATCAAATTGTTGAATTAATAACTTGGCTCCCCTAATTAATTCATGATTTTTGGCACAAATTAATTATGGTAGTTTTCACCAATTAAATAAAGGGTAGGTTAATAGACACTCTGCATTAATGAGGGAGAGTTGAGTGGTTTTACTCATCTCCATCAATAGGGGGGTTTATCCCTATGTGGTCCTCATGTCGTAACCTCTCACGGGAGGTTAGATTCAGGTGATCCCTACCACCATAACCTAACATGGGAGGTTAACGTGTGGTGGTCCCACCTCCAACTTCAATGAGGAGATTTAAAACATCAAATGAACATAAATCCACACACATTAATTTTTATATAATTCAATCTCAAAAAACCCCAAAAAATATCTTTTATTCTTGACTCACTATCGTCGATGTGATAGTCTTCTTACGAGAATACTGGCGCTACGAGTTCAACGGTGTCCTCAGATTTTAATTCCAAGCACCGATTCAAAAGTTATAAAAACTCGCTTGTGCATTTGTTGAATGTACCCGAAAAAAACATCAGAAAATGATTTCGGGAACACCGGGCCTCAGAATCATGCATCGTCAATTTTTGCGGACTCATAAAATTCCCATGTATTTATGAAAAAACATTCCACATAATTTACGTGTCTTTAAATTTTCCCCACCTCCTGGATTTAAGTCCCCGTAAGCTACATCTCGAAGTAAGGGAATAAGTGGGGGTACTGAGCAAGCATCTGATCCTCCCTCTCCCATGTTCTCTCCTAGAGGTTCCCGTTCTACGAGAAAACACACCCCAGAGGAATCAACCATCCACATAGGACCTGCTTTTGTCGATCATCAATCTCCAATAAAACCACCATGAATGTCGCACCAATTTTGATGTCCAGCTCTCCATGTTCGATGATGTGAGAAGGGTTGTGAACGTATCTACTCAAATGGGATACGTGGATGAAGTCTTGAACCCGAGGAAACTGAGGTGGAAGATCTAAGTGGTAAGACACCTTGCGAACTATGCTGAGAACCTTGGAAGGTCAGATGAACCATGGATATAACTTGCTGCCTTGGCCAAATCTCGATAGACCGCATCAAGGTGAGACCTGTAGAAGGACATGGTCTCCATCCTCGAACTCTAGAAGTCTTCGTCTCTTTTCAGAATTGGACTTTTGGCTGCTATGTGAAGTTTTCATCTTCTCCTGGATGATCTGAACCTTCTTCATGGTAGCTCATACCATCTCTGGTCCCACTAGTGCTAACTCCCAGGGGTCAGTCCTGCACAAGGTTGATTTGCAAGGTCACCTGTATAACGCCTCAAAAGGTTCCATCTCTATTGTGGAGTGATAGCTTTTTCTGTATGTAAACTCAACCAAAGATAATTTATCCTCCCATCTATGACCATAGTCGAGAACACAAACATGGATCATGTCCTCGAGGGTCTGAATGGTCTGCTCAGTCTAACCATCCATCTGAGGATGGAAGGTGGTGCTCAGACGAAGCTACATCCCTAAAGCCTCCTGTAACCCCTTCCACTGTCAGAAAGTAAACCGTGCATCATGATCAGAGACAATAGAAGAAGGTGCTCCATGTAGCCACACAATCTCCTACACATAAAGGCATCCCAAGCTCTCTATTGAGCCCTTCTCTCTAATCGGTAGGATGTGGGACGACTTGGTGAGTAGATCAAAGATCACCTAAATCGATTCATGACCCCTAGATATACGTGGAAGTCCTGTCATGTAGTCTGTGGATATCCCATATCACTTTATATCTAGAACATATAAAGTTTGAACCAAGCCTCCTAGTTCCTGGTTCCCTTCCTTCACATGTTGACAAGTGAGGCATCAAGAGATAAGCTCTGCTACTATATTCTTCATACCTGGTCACCAGTGCTATCATCAATGGTCCTGGTACATATTCGCCACTCCTTGATGTACTGCTAGAGGGGATTTGTGGAACTCCCACAACACTTCCCCCTTAAGTGACACTGGTGCCATAGTACATCCTCTAAAAAGGATGATGTGCTCCCCACCTTCAGAAAAAATATCAGGTGCCAGCCCTATGGATATCTGATCACGTCATGTCTCACAGTCAGCATCTCCATGATGCCCCTCCCTGACTCGCTGAAAGAGTGGGGGAGTGCCTATTAGAGACTAGATAAAGCATCTACTTCTTGATCCACAAAGGATATCTACAAAGTGGATAGATGGTATGTCGCCTCACTCAGCAGATGTATGACATAACTCCTGCTGAGTGTGTCTGCTACCATGTTCCCCTTCCAAGGAGTAGACTATCTCACAGTCATCTTTTACTACCATGAGTGCGAGGTTGGCCTACTCACGAGTGATTGGCATCACCCTCTTATGCATGAGTTTATCATGTGCTTCCTAGTATTCATTTTTCATGGACCAAGGAAAACCCCATACCAACATTATAGATAAAACACAACCTCTTTTCCTAATATAGTCAATCTGAGTTTAAACTGTGGATGTCAAGTCCAAACCCAAACTAACATCATAATTCCTCGATGCTGCCACAAAGTGGATCCAACTGAAACTCTCGACTCAAGGGTCAGATCACACCGTTGGCGTACGTGTGATTATTGAGTATCCTCCCAAATGTATCTCCACATGTGAGGGTCATGTCAACGGTTTAACAAAAAACTCTAGGTCCTAGACAAGATTCATTGAAAAAATGAATGATTGGTAACTATTTCTATTGATACAATTGGTAGTAGTAGAAATAGTCTATACCTCGAATTATTCCTAGATGCCTTGGCTCGCATTCTATGACCACATGAAACCACTCTCTTCCCCTGTCCTCCATCTCCCTGAGCCTGGCAAGGTCCACAAAAAGGGGGTGGTTGTAACATGTCGAAAAGTACATCACCACAAGCTGCTCTCCAAACTCTGCTTCCACGTCTGCTGCCTTGAAGATTCATCTTTACCTAACACATTCTCTTCCTGAAACATTTTACATGCCCAATTCTATGAGACTGGTTCCATTTCCCTGATTTCCCACTGCTAACATTCACAGGATGAATCCATTCAACCAAAGAAAATTCAACCACAACGTTTCTCTCTAGCACCCTATCATAACTAGGAATTCATAGAGGAAATGTGATGGCTTTAATGTCCTTTAAATACAACTCGCTTGGATGTTCGATCCCTGAAGCATTGATCTTATCGTCTTCATCGAGTACCTAGAAATATTGGTACTCCTTGATGAATACAAAACTATCGACATGTCATCCAGTGAAGAAGTAGAAGTTTTAGAGAACTCTCAGCATCCTCCGTGAGCCAATCCTTAGCTATATGTGAGTTGGGGTCGCCTCAGAACATGAGGGGTGTCTGATACTGAAACATGTGTAAGGCACTAAACCAATATCTATCCTCTATCAGTACTTATGGTTGTAACTACTGGCCAATGTGTAGTGATACAGTTGGCACACTACCCGAAGGTACTATCATGGGAAACGGTCCACATACCAAGGACTCATCACTATGAGGAACATCCCCATGGTCAATCACTGAAAAAATACAAGTAGTTAAGATCTCCAACTGCTCTAATGGTTTCTTAACTAGGTGGAAACTCAAGAAATCACCTCCAACCAGTTCTCAGCTGCGTGGGAATCTGTCTCACCTTGAAAACTCAGAGGCCTCTTCTACTATAACTCATGCAACCTGCTTAGTCAGCGTGCAACATCTGCCAGTGTGGGTGGTGGTATCTATTATACAACGGGTGGTGGTGATGCTGGTACACCACCTGAAGGTGCCAACATAATAAGAGGTCCATGCACCAGATCCTCATCACTCAGTGGGCTGTCAGTGCGTACAAATCTCAGAACTCTAACTAGCTATCTTCGTGGAGGCATCCCGAAAGAAACAGATGTGACACGATCAAAATATTATACCTGGTGAGCTGACCTGGGGAGATGACTTAAGAAATCACATAGAAAACACACACGCAATCATTGTTTTGGAACACTGAGTCAGAAATCAGATGTCAAGGTCCTGGTGTATAGATATGTCCGCTGCCCCACCAACACCTGACTCACTGTACTGAAATCTAAACTCACTACACCTAACACTATTGCTTCATAGAAAATATCAGAGTCCTAAATTCTGTGGTAGAACTGATTACTCTGATACCAATTTGTCACGACCCGTCCCCTGGGGTCCGTGCCGTGAATACCCCAATCCCGCATTCCATAGGCCAAGGGCTAGCGACTAGCCCCAAAGGCGTAATTACCTAAAACATGGAAGGAATTTCCTTTATAACCTGTAAACGCAGACAACAGAGTACGAGACGGAAGAAAAACACTAAGTAAAACTATATACATCGAGTGATGAAAAGTAATGTTTCCGGAATACAAGACCAATAGGAAAGTTCAAGAAAAACTTAAAAACAATTACAACTGAAGAGAGTTAAATATTTTCTAGATCGTCCCCTATGAAGTCCTACCTGAAAGGTAGGTAAAGATAGCCTCCACTGCACTCCACATCTCTCTGTCTCCTCCGTGTATTGTCACGCCGTGTGGTCTACCTCTGGGTGTTGTCCAGTCTTGCTAGTCTTATCTTTAGTCTGTGTTGTCTGTCATATGCATCCAACACAATGAGGTGTGGGAATAGCCCATGCAGGGGTGAGTATAACGTTACACAGTAGGGACCCTGAGACCCTCATGCTCTCACAAAATCAACAATGATAAAACACAATGTATGAAATCAACACGTAACCCCGCATAGGTATATTCCCATACATATACCTATGTTATCATGTAATCCATCTCAATCCTGAGGTAAACACAAATGTTACTGACTCCGCTCAACATGGATTTTATTCTAGGGGTAGTATCAGGTAATATTTCCAAGTACAACGTCAAACACCTAGGATGTGGGAGAACTCCTCTTCTATCGAGTACAGTGGGTCTGCCGTGTCACACAGAGGTGCTTCCCACTAACCTTATACTGCTGAGGTACTCCTCCTGTCGAGTACCATGGGTCTGCGATGTCACACAGAGGCACTCCCCACCATGGGTCAGTTGCGTCACATAGAGGTGCTCCCTCTCGTAGCCTACTAAGTTACTTATCCTATCGAGTATCGTGGGTCTTCCACATCACATAGAGGCGCTCCCCACTGTGGCTCTACCGTGACACCAAGGCTCTTCCAAATGGTCTAGTCGAAACACTTTGAGTTGAATTGGTCAACATTTGTCAGGTCTCCGCCATCTACTAGGTCTCTGTGCTATGATCGCTCATCTCCTGCAGGATCCACTCCAAAATATACTGGTCGATGCTCCAACTGTCCTGAAGTCCCACTTTGTTGTATCTCAATGGTTTAAAATGCCTTAGAGGTCTCAACGCAACAGACAACGCTTCAGTCGGATGCCCAGTTTGTGAGTTATTAGCCTTTTAGTCCCGGGGGCACGGTTGGATTCGTGCATGATCCAACCTGAATGTATCTCTAAATTAACCCTGAACTCTAGTGGGGTATACTCAAGGGGACTGTCACACCCAATGAATACCAGCGCCACTGACGGTTCATCAAATGGACATCCGATGCCAAAGATATGACCAAAAGAAAGTAAAGTTTTGGTAGAGGGGTCAGGTCTTGTCCGACCTAGTTGATCCAACCCGGTCTGGGACGATCTGTTCAGAACTGATGGCTCTGGCCCGGCCCATTTGGCGGGCCATCATTTTTGGTTCGGCCCGGTCCACTGGGCCTCGCCCAACCGGCCGTGAGGGTGGTTCAACCCGGAATCAGGGTTGGTTTGGCCCTGAGCATCATGAGGGCGCGACCCTGCATGGCTTGGTCTGAATAGGGAATCTAGGCCGGTTTGGCCAGGGTGCCACGAGGGATGCCTCAGGTCAGCTTGGGAGGCCGGCGCGGCCAGGGAACCAGGCAGGTGGGCCGACGGGTGGCGGGGCTGGCTGGGCAGGCATCTGGGCATGGCGCGGCCAGAACAGTGGGCGACCGGGCAGGGCGAGGTCAGGCCAGTGGGCGGCCAAGCAGGTCATAACAAGGCTGGAGGGCCACCGGGCAGGGTGGGAGGTGGTCGTGCAGGGCACAACCAGGCCAGCGAGGGCCGGGTACGGTGATGGGCTGGTCGGTAGGTGGCCGGGCATGGCCTAGGCGGGCCGGTGGGCATGCAAGCCGGTGGCCGGGCAGGCCGACAGGGTGCAGCTGGGGCCGACGCGGGCCAAAGGGGTGCATTTGGGGTGCACGTTAGTCCGATGGCAGCCGAGAGCTGGGCAGTGCGGGCCATCGGCGGTGCGGAAGCAGTGGCTCGGCTGGAGGGTTGCGGTTCGGCCGGGTGCAATGGAGCACCGTGGGGGTGGCGTGGTTCGTGGAGGTCACAGGTAGCGCGGCCATTGTCATTGACACCTTCATCATTCTATCACCTCTTAACCATGCCAAAAATCGTCACAAACAAGAATGGTGGAGGGGTCAGTCCATTTTGGTTTGGCACACACCCTCCACGTTTATGGTGGTATCGATTGGCTCATCGAGAAGTAAGAATATGAAAAACAACTCACCTGCAAACATTTCCATTCCAACGGTTGAAGAAGATTCACATAATGCATCAACACGTAAAAACACCCTACCTTTGATTATCGATATTCGACATTGATGTTGCGGGAAGAAGATGAAGGAGTTTGTCGTTCGTCACATCTGTCAGGCACTCCCAATCACGAGTTGCGTCATCTCTTTGACGACGATGCGGACGGTAGGTCAGTTGAAGATGCCCCACATCGGTAGGATCCAAGGGAGGAAGTTGAAGAAGGACGGCGTTCTTCATCGGTGCAGTATTATTCGTTGGAAGAACTTTTCTCCCAAACTCTTCTCTTCCCAAGATCCACCAAAAGATAAATTCCAAGAAAAATAATAATAGATTAAGTTTTTCTATTATTTATTTACTAATACTGAAAGTAAAATTGGTGAATTAATAACATGGATCCCCTAATTAATTCATCAGTGTTGGCACAAATTAATTAGGGGATTTGGCACCAACTAATTAAAGGGGAGGTCAAGAGGCTCTCCCTTATTAATGTGTGAGATTTGAGTGATTTTACTCCCCTACATCATTAGGGGGTTTAGCCCCATGTGGTGCCCATGTCATAAACCTTTGTGAGAGGTTAGATTAAGGTGAGACCCACCACTATAACCTTTCATGGGAGGCTATGTTGTGGTGGTCCCACCTCCAACGTCCATGAGGATATTTTCACTGTCAAATAAAAATAAAGCCACACACTTTATTTTTTTATTTTATTCAATCTCTAAAAACACCAAAAACTATTTTTTATTTTTTACACACTTCCATCAATGTAATAGTCTTCTTAAAGGAATATTAGTGCTATGAGTCCAATGGTGTCCTCAGATTTCCATTTCGAGCACTGGTTCAAAAGTTATAAAAACTCGCTCGTAAGTTTACTGAATGTACCTGAAGAAAATTTCAGAAAATGATTCTGGGCACACCGGGCCACGGAATCATGTGTTGTCACTTTTCATGGACTCGTAGAATTCCCATTTATTTAAGAAGAAGAAACATTCCACATAATTTTTGGGTCTTTACAAATATACCCATCCAAATAATGATGTGTTTGAATAAAAGACTACACCACGATGTAGATACGGTAAGTCATACATTGGCACGTAAGGTGACTTATAATTCATAGGATGGATATAATAATGAATATGGTTTTAACATAATTATAATAACCTCACCTTATGTATCAGGTAATGGAGTTATTATATTTTTATGGAAAAAACAAAAAAGATGATGTGGAAGAATAAAAGTACTTTGAAATAGGTGGTCAAATTATTACCTTTTCTTTAGAAGTTTTCTTGAGTTGATCAAAAGGGTTATGTAAAATGGATTTATGATAAAATTAAGACCTCTAGGTCAGATTGAGGGTTTTTGGAAGGATATTTGAGTGGGTATTGGAAAATTCTAATGGCTTTGGAGGTGCGATTTTGAGAGAAGGGGATCTACCATTTTATAAGAGGGGTTAGGGTCACTTTTGGAAAAGCGTGAAATATTATTTTATTATACAATCATATTCAGTTTATAATGGATCCAAAATGATTTATATCAAGGATAAGGTGGGTATGAGTCTAAAACCTTTCAACCAATAGGTTTTTCCTAGGTTGAGGTCACAATTTTAGTCTTATATTTTAGATTTGACTCTTAGTAATATATTTTAACTTTTAACATATATACTTTTATTGTTATAATAAATGGTTAATAAAGTTACTATAAGATCCAACAGAGCACAGAGTGGTTCATTATTGATATATATAATCTTAAATTTATTCTTTTTCCTTTATTTTGATTATTACAAATATTATATCAATTAATAATGTTGTTTTTTTTAAAACTCATTTATGTCAATTTTGAAACAATTTGGTAACTTGTTTTTGTGAAATTCATAACATCATTATCACTTTGAAAAGAATTAATTTAATAAACCCTAACATGTCATACTAACCTAGATAATTAGTGTAACTAATCAAAAGTATATATATACATATAGTTGGATAATTATAATATCATATATTTTAATCTTTCATTAATAAGGTAATTACTACATAATCATTATTTCATAAATAAATTTATGCATTTAAGGTCTAAAAATTATAAATAAAATAAAATTATGTAGGAAATACTTTTATATTTAAAATTAATATTTATTGTCGAATTTATCTAATGTATAATTGTATATTAAAAATGGTTTAGTTATTAAATGTTGAATTTAACACTTTTAACTCTTCGTTAAATAAAATAATAATAATTTTATTAATCTAATCCATGTGGACCAAAAGGATCAAATTTTATTCCTAAGGATGACTTTGGTCAAAATACACTTATCCAGAAGATTTAGGGCACGTGTTAGTGTAATTATAATATCATTTTTTACCATTAATAAAGCTATTTACTTTTAATCGTTGTAAATAAATGTCAAAAATTAATATTCACCAAAAATTATTTTCAGCTATTTGAATCAAATTTTACTTAATGATTTCAACCTTGACTTTTGGATTTTTTAAATTCAATTCAAAGAAGCGGTAAAATTTCATTTTATGCAAACTGGAAAATGCTCCTAGAAGGTGGGTAAAAGAGATTAAAAATGTTCTATAAACTTTTATATATCTTATATTTTTTAAAATGAAACTAATATATTACATTGATCATATATAAAAATTATGTATATTATATTACATTATATAAAGTTAAATAAAATAACTAATTATTTAAATAAAAATTTGGTTTTAAACAATGACATAGTGTTTTTCACTATTTACAAAAAATTGTATGTTTTCAGAAAAATAACAAAAATTCACCCTAATCTAATTTTGAAATTCCAAATATAAAATAGTCCATTTTGAAAATTAAAATTTATAAAATTTCAAAAAAGTGTGTATTACTATTCATAATGTGTATTTTGATGGATTGTGGAGTGTTAGATCTCAAAGATTCATACGGCCCAAGCTATTGTATTATTCATTGAGAAGCATACCGTGGAAGATTTGGGTGTTAAATTCTTTCCTCAAAATAATTTCGTCATCAAAATTTCTAGAATATTACCGGATTAAAAGATTCAGGTGGTTCTTCATCCTATATTCCCCGAGTTTCCCACATTTCCTCTTCAATCTTATGGTTTCTCCATATGACTTTAACATGACGAGTCGTCTGGTTTTTTAACACTTGTTATCTGGTATCAGTAATTCTGATAGGGTCTTCACAATAAAACAATTCAGGTTATAGTTCTATTTATTCAGAGCTGAGTACATGAGTTGGGTCAGGCATGTATTTTCTAAATAGAAATACTTAGAACACATCATGAATATTGGAGATACATGGAGGTAATTCCAAACAGTAAGCTAAAACTCCAATTCATTCTAAAATATCGAAAGGTCTAATGTATATAGGACATAATCTACACTTCTTAACAAATATTATAACACCCTTCCATGGAGATACCTTCATGAAAACATGATTTCCTACAAGAAATTTAAAATCCTTCCTTCAGTTATTGATGTAGATATTTTTATTACTTTGAGATTCTTTGATGTTGGTTTGGATAAACATTACCATTCCCATTTTTTCCTAAACATGTTTTGGGCTTACGCGCTTTCTTTCACCAACATCATCCCAAAATTTTGGTGTACGAAATCTCTTTCTATATAACACTTTATATGGTCCCATCTTAATACTTGAATATAAGATATTGTTATAGAAAAATTCAACCAGAGGTAAATATATATCCAACATACCTTGAATGTCCCATGAGAAAGATCTCAACATATCTTCTAAGGTTTGAATAGTCTGTTCTTATTGAAAATCAGTTTGAGGGTGGTAGGAATTTCTCAAACAAAGTTCAGTATCTAAGGACTTCCGGAGACATTTCAAGAATCATGATGTAAAATGGGGATCACGATGAGAAACAATCAATAGGGGTACGCTATGAAGTCCAAAAACATTATTAATAAAAGTCTTTTTAAACGTTATGGTGGTAAATATTCTCTTATTACAAGAAAATGATTTTACTTGGTAATAATATCAATAATGAAAAATATTTCATCATTACTTCTAGGATTATTTGGTAGCCACATGAAAAATTACATCGTAATATCATCCCCTTTCTACTCTATTATAGGAAGAGGTGGCATGAATCTTCAAGGATGTTGTCTTCCCTCTTTCACTTGTTGAAAAACCATAAATCTAGACACATTATCAGCAATCTCTTTCTACATGTTGTCTCACCAAAAATGAAAACCTCAAATATTTATACATCATAGTGCTACAAGAATGTATAGAAGAATTTGAGCTATGAGAATCATCCAATAATTATCTTTTTTAGATCAGGTATATCCGGAACACAATGCCTTTTCCCAAATTTCAAAATTCCATCTTCACATACGTAGTTAATCAATCTATCATCATTAATAGCTTTAATTTACTTTTGAAACGCCTCATCATCAGTCTGAGAGCTCTTTACCCTTTCACATAAAGATTCTTTGGAAACCATTTGAAAAAGTATTTATGTTTCACCTTTCATGATTATTCCTATATCTATCTTAAATGCAACTGTGTATGTAGCATCCCATTCAACTCCCATCTTTTTCAAAACACAATGATCCTTTCAACTCAAAAAATATTGCACCATATTTTCCTTCCTTGGTGGTAGTGTATATTTCATTCATAATCCATAAGTATTACAATCCATATTCTTAGCCTCGTGATGAGTACTTCTTATGATAAAATATACTTTAAACTCTTGGGATCAGTATATATCTAACATTTTTTACCATAGATATAGTGTCTTCACATCATCAAAGTAATTATTACAATAGCTAACTCAAGATCATGAGTGAGATGGTTTTGTTCATGAATTGTTAGCTCTTGTGATGCATAGTCAATAACTCTATCATTCTGTATAAGGACACAACCAAGTCATTTCTTGGAAGTATCACTATAAATAACAAACCCATCATTTCCCGATGGTAGAGTCAAGATAAAAGTATTGAATCTTCTTCTATTCAGTTATTCAAAACATCATTCCCATAGTTTTGACGAAATAAATTTGACCCCATTATATATGAGCTTGGTTAATTGGATTTCAAATCGGGAAATATTCTGGACAAAATTTCAATAATAACTAGCTAAACCAAAAAAAACTGCATACCTTAGTTATACTTGTCGATGCAGGACATGATTGGATTTTCTTAGACATTGAAGGATGGATAGAGATTCCATCCTTAGAAACAATATATCCAAGAAAATAAATTTTATGAATCCAGAATTCACACATGCTAAACATCCCATATAAGTTATTAGTTTTTTGAGGGTTTTCAGAATAGTGCACAAGTGATTTTCTTAATCTTAGTAGCTATTGCATTAATCAAGGAAATCATCAATAAATACCACTACAAACTAATTAATATATTCATTGAATTCTCTATTCATTAGATCTATGAAGAGAGAGGGTACATTAGTCCATCCAAAAGGCATTACAGTAAACTCATAATGCACATAACTGGTTTGAAATTCTATTTTCAAAATGTTATCCTTCATCACACACTACTAATGATATTCAAATAGAAGGTCAATCATTGAAAAATATTGAGCTCCGTGAAGTTTGTAGAATAAATAATAAGTGTTAGATAGGGTATATTGTTCATTATTTTTACAACATTGATCTCTCTGGAGTAAATTTACAACCTCATTGATCCATGTTTAGTCTTAAAAAAGAACAGGGGCACCCCATGGAGAAATAATAGGGAAAATAAATCCTTTATTACATAATTCCTCTAGTTTTTTCTTTAGTTCCACTAATTCCAAAGTGGAAATTTTATAAGGGTTCTTCAAAATATTCCTTGAATCAGAAATTAAATCAATGTGAAACATAATTTCTTATTCTTGAGGATGTCCCGGTAAATCCTCTGGAAACACATCAAGATATTCTTGCACAATAGGTATGTCTTCTATTTTAACATTATTTTTCTCACACATAGTTATTTCATTCTCTTCCTCCCCAATAATTTAATTTAGTTGAGCTACAGGGGGTGGATCTAGAGTAGAATTAGGTGGTGACATTTCTTCCCTGAAGATAAGGTATACTTTATCATCATCGAAAATTATTACCTCATTCTTCTTAAAATATATTTACGCATCATGGATTGAAATCCAATATATACCTAGGTTTATATCAAATTCAATCATGTGTATGACGCAGATATTAGCATGTAATGATCATTTAAATTCTCTAATGGGAACTGATCCATAAAACATTGTTTTAATGATACTTCCCTTAGTACATTTGACTGACAACTCCCTTGATAAATCAAATTTTACATATATAATTTTCATAGAAAACAGGGATGATATGAATCAATGAGAAGACCCATAATCAAATAAACAATTGGTTAAAGATGAGGAAACCATTAATTTACCTACAACCATGTCTTTCGGAGCTTTATCCTCAGCAATAGTGATCACAAAATCTTAGCCTTGCTCCCTTGGAATTTTCTAAGATAAATTTCCTTGGCTCTTAAGACATTCATTTTCATAATACCCCATTTTTCTACAATTATATCATTCTACATTGACATACGTTTTCTTTACCTTGCAATCCCGAGCTTGGTGGACCTTTTCACCACACATACAATGTAGTACCATTCCCTTCATGCATGTACTCTGGTTTTTCAACCCACATTTTCTGGAGGGTGGAAATTCAAATTTTCCCTTATTCCACTTATTTCAATTTCCTGGGTGTTCAACAAATCTATTCTTCTCTTTCATTGCTCAAAATTCTTATGTCTTAGAGAATTACTTTTTTGTCTTGATAGCACATGATACAATATCTCTATATAATGAGAAGGATTGTGAGAATAATGATCGATATAGAAATGGTTTTAACCCATCAAAGAATAAATCAATCTTACTCCATGGGTTACATATAAAATCTAATCCATTCCCAGATAACCTTTTAAAGTTAGCCTCATACTTTGCTACATTATCATCCTCCTTTTTCCTCAGACTCATAAATTTCCATTCCATATTCGCTGGATTGTCACAAGGAAATTTTTTTTAATAAAAGAACTTTTTACTCCCTCAATTCCATATTTGATACTTTTTCATCCTCATTTGTGTTTTGAATTAATGACCACCATTGATCTTTATCTCCCATGAGGCGATAAACTTCCATGAAAACATTTTCCTTTTCTTTACTCCCCAATGCATAAAATATTTTCTCTATGGATCTTCTCTATTACTTAGATACAAATTGATTTGTAGTCCCATTTCATGTTGGTGGTTATTTCCCCATGATGTTGTCTAACATTGATCCTCCACGTTGTGGATCTGGGTGCTCCATACGTGAAAGGCTATTATTCATAACTTGAGTGAGTTATCCCTGTATGGTGATAATATGATCAGCACCAGTTTCATCACCTTCTACACTATAATTATCTTGAGTAGGAGGAAAATCCGTACAAGGATTACATGCATTAATATAGTTTTCATTCCTTCCACTAGGCTCCATTTTTAAACAATGACATACACTAGATTATTTTATGAATCACAATACATAATTCCATACTTGAGATAAACACATAACATAAATTGTACAGATCATAGATATAATTATATTCAGAAAAATTAATTCTTTGAGGTTGTATATACTCATAAATCATTCATAATGGTATCTAAAGAAAATTTGAATTATCTTATGCATATCCCCCATGAGTGTCATAACCAATAGTGTAGAGAGGCCCATTATCATGTACTAGGATACCCTACGTCAAGACTTAATCTCTTTGTCAGAGTATTCACTCCAAGGTTCATTTGTGCAAGAGCTTCCACTACCTGATCATATCTAGAAAGGGATGTATTGCTTGGAAAACTCACAAAATCATTTCATTACCAAAATTAATGGATGTTAATCTATACCAATCCTTAAATTCTATCTCATGGTAATGTTGTCTAATCAGAGTTTTTCTAAATCAATCTTCCAATGTTTGTATAAACTTTGCCTAATACATACTGTAATTCTCCAACCCTAGATACCCAGAGTCGTTGAATTATTACATAACATTGGCATGAACACAAGGGATTAATTACCTAAATACCTTTCATTTTAGTAGCATTTTAAGTACTAGATACAAACAAAAGTTTTATATTACGTTAATAATGAAAAACAACAACATTGTGTCTCATTTTAACACATTCCTCTCCCTTAGACTATCCCTATAGGTCATTCATAATATAAATTTTCTCATCCTGGAAAAAATAAAACATAGATGGGCGTGAGCCTAGGTTCTATGTAGGGATAATAATATGTCAAAAACATTGATAAATTAGTATAAACATTTAAGGCAATGTATAATACTGAAACACAAGACTTTTAAACTTAAGTTTCAGCATAATATGGGAAATATAAATCAAATGATTCCATTTACCTTTCACATTGATATTCTACTAGTAAAATAATGACATGTAATACCAATATCCAATTTGAAATTGATGGAATTCATAATGTCAGACATCATAACCACATAGTCAAGGCCTCATTCCAATACTAAAAATAATATTTTTTTCATGTCCTTATTCCAAGATGCTATTTTGTATCATGATACCTACTGATGCATCGAGGATCTATAGTGGGCTCCACCAGTCACTTACTATGTCCAATTAATTCCTCATATGAAATGGTTGAAACAAAACATAATCATTCGTATTAAAACTAGCATTCGAAATGTTAATACATTATCCCTAAACCATGAATGGTATAAAAATAACACATCCACATTCAAAAAAATCCCAAAACCTTCTATAAAATTTGGAAGATTGTATCATAATAAATCAAAATTAAACAAGTGTATAATCTATCAAAGAATGTTGACATAGATGAAATCAAAAAAATTTGACAGAAATATATCATTCTATATTGAAATCACTTAAAAGTAACATAATTATAAGAGAAATTGTATTTTTTTAAAATATTCTCATAAGATCATATGGGAAGATTCCAATATGTTATAATGAAGGAAAATAGCCACACTCTCCATATAAGTGGAAAAAAAATCATTCCTTAATTTTGTCGAAAATATCGTAAAGCACCTTTTTGAAAAAGTGAAATAATAATTATTTTATAAATTTGGTATAATTATTCAAAAAATAGTATAAATGAATTTAACATATTGTCTATTAAATAGTAAATTTTTTTCGGAATATATTTTTATGAATCACGGATGTGGATGATAAAGAGTTCCCAGTAGATTCACACATATAAACAACCACATATAATGATGAGATTATAGAATTAACAATCACCATGTACATTTTCTTGACTGAGTGTATGTTAACCTCCTATATAATAGTTAAATAATTGTTATTAAATTATAAAATAACCATATACATATATATGTTATCATATATGAACTTCTAATATTGCTTTGTTAATAATATTTTAGTTGTATCATTGTTTCAGATGTTAAATGATTCGTTTTTATATATATGCATGGTTACGTAAGCCATGATTATTATGTATATGAGGTATTTGATTTATATCCCTAATGATATTCTGTTATTAAATTTTTTAATCATAAAATGAACATTACTCTTGAATGGTTATGATGGGATATTAATCTTATCTTGTTCATGGTGGCAGTAATCCGTTTGAACACATGATCAATAATATCATTATATTGATGGTGAAATAATATGTAATTTGATGGTATATAATATATACAGAATCCTTAACATGTTATATTTATTATTTAAATCATTTATTTTCATTATAATACACATATAAATAATGAAGTGTTTGAATAACAAACTACACCACGACGTGGAGACAGTAAGCCGCACGCATGCACATATGGTGACTTTTCATTCATAGGACAGATAGAATAATGAATATGGTTGTATGATTTTTATGATAATATCAAAATATGTATATGGTACTGAATTTATTATTTTGGTGTGGAAACAACAAAAAAAGAGAAAGTGGAAGATGAAAAGAAATTTGATAGAGGTGGTGAAATAATTAAACCTTCTTCCGATATTTCCTTTTGAGTTGATTAAAAGGTCTCTTTAGGAAGGATTGATGATCAAAGTGAGTCCTCTAGGTATAAGTGAGTGTAGTTTGGAGGATATTTGAGTAAGGGATTGCCGTGATAAATTGAAATTGAGGTGTGATTTTGAGATAAGGGGATGTACCGTTTTATAAGAGAGGTGAGGGTCACTTTAAGAAAAGCTTGAAATGTTATTTTATTATACTATGATATTCAGTTAATAATGGCTCCAAATTGATTTATTTTGAGAAAATGGTGGGGATGGGTCGAAAACATCTCAACCAATAGGTTTTAGTCAGCATTAAGTCACCATAATAACCTTACCTTTTAGATTTAACTCTTAGTCAAATAGATTAACTTTTATCATGTATTCATGTATTACTATAATAAATTATTAATAAAATTTAAATAAAAATCCATGAGAACCCCAACTGGTTCATTGATGATATATCTAACCTTACTTATGTCCTTTACCTAATCTAATATCTTTAGGAATATTATATCAACTAATAATTTTGTATTTGTTTTTAATACATATTTATATCAATTTTGACACTATTTTTTATTTTGTATTTGTGAAAGTCATAACAACATTATCACTTAGAAAAAAAATTATTTTATTAATCATAACGTGTCATATTATCCTAGAGAAATAGTGGAATTTATCTGAATGTCAATTTACATTTATTTGGATATTTAGAATATAAATTATTTTAGTCACTAATTAATAAAGTAATTACATTATCATTATTATGTCATAAATAAATTGAATTATTTAATGTCTAAAAATTAAAATTATAATACCATTATGTGGGAAATGATTTTAACTTTTTAATTAATATTTATAGAATAATTTATCTTATGTATAACCCAATATTAAAAATGGTTTATTTAATAAACATTGAAATTATCACTTTTTACTCTTCTTTAAAGAAAATAATAATAAATGTTATAATATAATCCAATTGGACCAAAAGCATTATAATTTATTCCTAATGTTGATTTTGGTTGAAATAAACTTATCCAATAGAATTAAGACATGTGTTAATGTAATTATAATATCACTTTTTACCTATAATTACCCTATTTACCATTAATCGTGGTAAATAAAAGTCAAATGTTAATATTCAACAAAAAATATTTTCATCTTATTGAATCAAATATTACTTAATTATGTAAATTTTGTCTCTCATATTTTTAAAATTCAATTTATAGACGTTGTAAAATTACATATTATGAAAATTTTCAAATGCACCTAGAAGGTGGGTAAAAGACTTTAAAAAGTTCAATAAAATTTTACTTAGTTAATATTATTATAAAATGACTCCAATGGATTAAATTGAACATATATAGGTATTATTTATATATGTTTAGAAAATATAAATCTAAATAAAAATAACCAATTATTTAAATAAAAAGTCTATTTTAAACAATAACGTAATGTTTTCACTATTCATTAATAATTGAATGTTTTTGAAACAATTACAAAAATTCACTGTAATCTAATTTTTATATTCCTAATCTGATAATTAATCCATTTTAAAAAATAAAATTTATTAAATTTAAAAAAATGGGTATTACTTTCATAATGGCTAGTTTGTTTTTATGTGGTGTGTTAGAAATTGAAATTACATACAACACAAGCTATTTTATTATTCAAAGAGAATTTTAAAATGGGTATATGGGATCTTAAAAAAATTATTTCAAAGACATGCATCTCAAGAATAAAGATATATCATATATTCTAAGATCCATCAATCATTTTATAACATTCTTTTCATGATATATATCTATATTCATTTGGGCCTTGTGGAGTTTGATGTTTCAGAACATAAGGCATTATATAAACATGAAATTCCATCAAATAAATTACAAATGAATTAATAAATGATGTGTTTCACACATATCAAACAAATTAATAATAATTATGGAATTAAAAATAATCATACCTATCATAATCGATAGTCTAGATTGATTATCATCAATCACAATCTCAACACCATACAACTCCTAACTGGATAAAATTTTTTATGTATTTGCCTCTTGAGATTTAACTTCATAGGGAGTCATGGTATTATAAGAATCATCATGTATAACTCTGTTTTTAGGATATGATAATTATGTTCCATTGTCCCATTGAATTATATGACTTCTATGAAACATGATATGTTTCCCTAGCACCGTCTTTAAAGAACTGTGACAATATAATTGGATATTAATCATATGGTTTCAAATGTAGAATGATTTAGTTTTATCTATATAATATCTCGTCATATGGTCGAACGAACATAATTGATAACATCCAAGATTGACCTATGGTTTTGGTGACAAATTCCCCAATCCAAACATATGATTATGAGTCATTCTACTACATTGGAAATAGGATCCCCAATTTTTATGTTTCCCTACATTATAGTCCAATATTTTCCAATATGTATCAAAATTCTTAATCTCTCAATACATTATGAGATGCGCTATTCTACCACCATACCTCAATTTCCATTCTCCATATAATCCATTATATATAGAAAAAATATCATTGATCAAACTTCTCCTTTAGCCTCGATTCAAAAATCTTTTTCATCAAGGTTGTACTTGAAGCAACATCGTGTAAAAATGGCCAAAATTCATAAATTTATCCACATACAATGTCACCATGATATTCCCTTAATTCATTAAACAAAATTATGTCAATCAAAATATTATGAACATCTAGAGATATCAAAGATTGTTGGTCAATTTATTGAAAATCTCCCATAAAATAACATGTGCTAAATTAACCTGAACTACTCAATCCATCCACTAACATGAAAGATCATCTAGTGTTTATATTTCAATATTTACATTCTTCTTAGTCATTTTCCCTAGAAAATATATGATTTGATTTATCTGATTAAAAAAAAATTATTCTTTTTCTAGTTTTGAATCACCCTAAAACATTGGACTATTATTTTTTATGTAACTGAATGGAATGATTCATATTCATGGATTGAAAAAACTATAAAATACACTAAACTGGATTATTGTTCTCCTGTGGCTCAGGTTATACAACATTCTCAGAAGCCTGATGTTGTTTCTATTTAAAACGCCTACCAGGTGATATTTTCTATAATGAAAAAAATGTCATAAGTCTCACTGTATAGAAATTAAAATCATAAAAATTTCAAATTTACCACATCCAAGTTATCGCAATTATTATTTCCAAAAGACATCATGTTTGGGTTTCACCTGAATGTTGAAACATTCAGAATGATTCTGAAAAATAAAACCATTATCAATACAACACCACCATGATTTTTTTTAAAACTATCACAATTGAAAAAAATAAATATTTTTTCAATATAAAAACATGTTCAAAAAATCATAAATCATTACCCAAGATGTAATATTCTCTTATAGTGGGATGAAATTTCCAAAAATTCATTTAATACTCTTCTCAATGGATAAATCTATGAAAATGAGATTATAACTACTATAGGTGTCTCAAAACACTAATGTACCAAAATACCTAGTATATTCAGGTTCATCCAAAATAGGTTAGATACTTTTTTGTACTCTAAATTTCATATCACAGTAATCCTACTCCTTTATCCAAATCCAAATTAGGGACTAATAAAGATTGATTTTCAACTCCATGATTGACACAACTGATACCCAAGGATCAAAAAAACTTATGCCAGTTGTAAAATATTTCTCTCCACATTTTATTAGGATGTGGATGAATTTTTAATTGTCCACCAATGACATTTCCATGACACCAAAAGAATGAAAATAATTATAAGGTCATCAATACAATTATAGGATGAGTTCCCATTTTTAAAATAATACCACCAAAAAAAATTTAACATGACACAATAAACTCTAAATGATTAATTAAATAATAATAATTCAACCAATGTATCACCAAACTAAAAACAAAATAAAACTACAACCAAACTATATTAGAGTAAAGAGTTGAAGACAAAACAAAGAAAAATAAAAGACTCCAAATACACCATTTCTATATCTCCAATATGATCCAAGAACCAACACCACCTAACATATAGAATGTTTCATGATGTACCATTATATAAATGAGATACATTTCTAGTACCTATGTATCAACCAATTATGTCTACAAATTATTCAAAGTTCCCAATAAAGGGGTGAGTAAGGAAACTCATTCAGCTTTCCAAATAATAATTCTCTAATAATTCCACGTGGATATAACAAGTTATCATATTTATATAATAAATTAAAAAAAAATTAAAACATTTATAACAGTTTATTTCAAATCCAATCATTTTCAAAAATAATAATTTCCTTGTAAAACACCAAACATGTCCATTAACACATTTTACTAATCCATGTAAGAAAAACCAATTTAATCGACAAATTTACATATGCATTATGAGTGGAATATTCCATTATCATGTGAGGTCTCTTGTTGATCTACCAATTCATCGCAAGGTAACCATATACTAGTGTCCCAATGGCATATTCCCTTTCCACAAGTTCAATTCAATGGAAATGGAAACACACCATAAAATTATTTTAAAACCATGACAAAATAATTCCAAATAATTTGAATAAAATTATATTTTTAATGATAACATTTCAAAAAAATGTTTTCCATGAATCAAACAAATAAACCAATTTTCAAATCATCATTTTAAAATTATTAAATGATCAATTCTGCACAATAATTACAAAATTTCCCAATCCATAAATAAATAATGATTCTAAAATGATTAACTCAACAATTTTAGAAACAAATAAATGAAATTCAAATATTTTGGAGTCATTTATTGATGTTCAAATAAGAGAAGTCATTTTAGATTCCAAATAACATAGAAACTATGGAAAAAATGATGAACGACAAAAATACTTCAACCAAACTAGGTTGAAACATTAAAAACCCATGATAGATCTCATTCCCCAACATCAACCAATATAACTATTATGATGTTTGAAAATAACGATCATTGATCTATCACCAATTGATGATATTTATGAATCAATGAGATGGTATAAGGGGAGATCTATGAAAACCCAAAAATAATGGATACATACCATAGAATTCACGATTCAACACAACATGATTTTCAAATAGATCACTCTCGAAAGAAGAGGAATGGTATCAAAAGAATTTATGAAGAGACTAAATTAAATTACGGTCTTAATATAGGGGTTATAATGCTAAAATAAGATATATACACAACTATCAGATCTAACTATTAGTTATGCATGATTATGGGAAATGTTTAGAAAACAGGTGTGCTAATCATGGACATGCATCAGACATAAGAATCGTGTTTCACTATTGGATCAAACAATGATAAAAATAGTGTGTAATCTATGTTGAATCCCTCTACCCAAAGTGAACGATTATTCTAGGGTCGCCGCAGGGTTTGGAAAAACCGTTCACCTAACTGTGTGCCTACCCAGAGTGCATTTTTTCTCTTTTCACTGTTTCCTAGAGGCATTAAACTATTTATACAAACCATTTTTATCTCATTCTCCACCATTAAATCCCCCTTAATATTTACATAATTCTTAAAAACACATCCGTTACATCACCAATACACTTTACATATATAAAATACGTAAATAAAGTGTTACCTACTTCACACCAGAGGTGCTACAAAGTATTAGTCCTCGCATGGAATTATTAAAATAATTATTTCTTAGTAAATTATAATATATAGAGTTCAATTTTAATTATTTATTACATAAAAATATTAATATTATATATTGTGTATTTACTCTGAAATTATATATGTATATGTAGTGGAGATATGTTGTGTTGAAAACTAAATACATCGCTTCACAAAGGTGGTAGTACTCACAAACAAATGAATAACATTCTATTTTTTATAAGTTGATATAAAAGAATAATTATTGTCTTCTATATTAATATTATATATATACTTTATTCAAATGACAGGATGTTCACTACATTATTCTTTTAAGGAATGGTTCACAATAGAAATAATATAAAAAATGATATTGATTATGTGAAACATACTTTCAGACCTTGAACATTATCTTTAAATTATTCTTGGAAATTATTGATTTTGGATTCCTTATGGTTATCATGGTGTTTAGGTTTTTCATCATGATTTTATGAGATGATTAATTGGGTAGGGTATTCATGATTTTTCAAAGGGAATGTGTAACACTTTGAGGGTTCAATAGATCAACTTTCATAAGTGATACTCAAATATTTTTGAATAATTTAATAAATACATTTAAGGTTAAATAGTATAATAATTAAAAAATAATGAATATTTGGGTTTATATAGTTTTATAAATCAATTTTTCAGTCATTATAAAAAATTTTCTAGATATGTTTCAAGCCATTTATTTATAGATTGTTACTTTTACTATTTTTTTGTGGTGATAATTTTTTTACAATGTAATTATTGTTTTACTAAAAAAAAATATCGGATAAAACATCTTACAAAGCTATAGTGTGATGAATAGAAATTTAAGATCCCTAAAATATAATTCAATTTGAACATTTTCTTTCACATTAAAACAGTTAAATATAGAAAAGACATTTTTAAAAAAAATATTATTTTTACTATTAAGGTAATTAATCATTACTGATGTAGATTTCTAAATGAATCAATGTTAAAATATTTATATATAACGTGGAATATAATATTTTATTCATTTATGATAATATTTTAATTTATGTTTCTAGATAAAAATTATCAAATTTTTATAAACAAATTGTTTTATTATGATTTTTATATAATTATAATTGTAATTAACTTTAATTCCATTATTTTTTATTTTTATGATTATTAATTAATAAATATTTTATATAAAACAATGATATATTGTATGAATAAAATATAATATATTTTAAAATTAAAATTCTATGTTTATCATATATTAATAATACAACAAGTGTAAGTAACATGTAAATACCTCTTTTATAGAAAGTTATTTTTCAAGTTCAAAATTTATGTGTATGATTAAATTATTAATTTTTTTATTATAAATATATTAAGAGGTTTATTATAAAACTGATAAATTTTTTTCACTAAATGAAATATAAATACTAATTTTTAAAAAATGAATATTTAAATAATGTTAATGAAAAAATAGTGTCTTTTATTAGAAAAATATTACTTAAACCATTATAATTATGTTTTTTAATTTCATAAAATTAATTTAAAATGTATATTTTTACTCTATAAATCATTTTTATTCTTGAAAAAAAAATTAAATTTTAATGTCAATCTTACTTCTTAGTATAGTCATAAAATCAATGATTTTAGTAAAACCTATATTTTCATACTTACATAAAATAAATATTTTGGAAAAATCCCCCAAAAAATAATTCTTTAGAAAATATGGAATTTCAAAATCAAAAAAATTATTCTATTTGATTACATTAAAATAATAAAATTAAACATTTCTAATATTCTTCATAGAAATATATTTCATGAATTCCATATTCAAAGGTATGTAACATTTTAAATTATCAAATATTATTACTTGTTTTTTCTATTGGTTGTTAATCAAATTTGTGTTAACATATTTTAACATTCACCAATTTCTATTAGAAAAAATATATTACATACATTTATAATAATATAAAATAAAATCGTATAACGGTAACATTTTAACATCAACCATTACTAAAACTAAAAGTATTTAATCAGGATTGATGAATAAATAACACAAAATTATAATTACTTTATAATAAATTCAATCTCATGTCTTAATAATTGAAATTCATAAATTTATTTTTAGTTTAACGTAAATTAATTTTGGTTAAATATATATTTATTTGTGTCGAAATATCTTATATTCTATAACATATTTAAATAACATAAATAACCCTTAATAAAATCTTATAAAGTGAATGTTATCAACAAAAGAATAACACATGAGAGTGTTAGGCCATGTGTATAGCCCTAAGACCACTCATGAAGTGCCATAGTGATGATTTATTCATTGGTCAAAATTCATTTTTATATTGTTTTTCCTATGATAATTTGTAATACAAATGCCACAACTAACCAAAATATGATGTAATATCATGGAATCCAGAAAATTTCTATATTACCAGAACATTGATATATTATCCTATACAATGAAATATTCTTTAGATATTCCCTTGGATTTTTCACTAAATTCCTATTATCCTAATATATAAACAATTTCAAATATTTAATACAACTGCATCCAATCCAATATGGGTTATATATATCACTGAAATTATGATCAATATTAATATATCAACCATTGAGTTTTCCTTAACTAATATTCTAACCTTTATGTTTACCTTGACGTACCTTTGATATAAAAATTTTGATAACCTAGACCCATGTTCCTGGGATCAAGTGAAAATAGTCACCTTATATAAATATTATATTTGGGGCCAACATAAAATACACAACTAAAACTAACAGAAATTAAAATATCATTAATAAATATTGAGTCACATAAATTTAGTTGACGTTTTATGTTTATATTTTTAATGTCACAAGAAATAATTATAACTGAAAAGGCCATTTATTTCTCATAAAATGGTAAAACCACTATATAAGAATTTAATTAATCTATAATATTCATTCCATTTGTCCTAGAAAATTCTCCACACAGGCTACTCTTCAACAGATTAAATGTGTAGAGCTTTTCATCTGATCTTGGGGATTTGGAAGCATAATATAGACTGGTTAAAAATATCTATTAGTGGAAAATATATATATTGTATTATAAAGGGATATACATAGGAATAATCATATGGAATATAATCTATGATTCAAATAATTTCATATATCTAATAACCTAAACATGAAAAAAATACATGTAAAATAATATAAATAAACACAACAAAATCTATAACTCAATTCATTGGGATAAAATTTTAATCTCGTTCCTTTGGAATTTTTATATCAAGGTCTATGAATAAAAATTACTATTTCCATAAAGTATATCAACAATAAATCATTTTTCATCAACTTCGTATCCAATATATCTTTATTGTATTGGTTTCACACACAGCAAATACCAAAACCTTATATCTCATTAAACCAACTAATTTATAGATGGTTTAGATAATATAGGGAAACACCCATCATTTATTTATACCGAACACATTTACTATATGATAAATAAAAAATAAATATAATTTATAATAAATTTTTTTATTATTTAACAAAAATACTTAACATGATAAAAACATAGGAAATTAAATACTTTTCAAATTAATTAAAAAAATAACCAATATAGAGAAAGAAAGTGGATGGTTAAACAATAAATAATCATTATGACTTACTAATCAATAAAAATCTATATCATAATAATAATTTTATATATTTCCTATATATATATAAATAATGGATGTATGGAATCTAGTTCAACACCCTTTATTCGAAGGAATAAAATATATGTTGTTAATAGAGGAAAGGCACATGAAAAAATTATATTTTTTAACTAGGGAGGGTTCTAGAATGACAATTTAAGTGATTTAATATCATGAGTTTAATACCCAAAAATTATAATATCGTGGGGGATTTATTAGGTAATAAAATAATTATGATAAAACTTAAAATGGAAAAAAATCTATTAATTTGTATCGTATCTTAATGAAGTAGAAGTAAGATGTCAAAACCATTAAGGTGATGAAAAAATAAATAATAAAATAAGAGTGGGGAAACATGAAATAATAATATATTTAAATAAAATATATTTCTTATACATGATGAAATTATGTAATTAATGTTATTAAATAAAATAAATAATGGTGTAAAATATCAATGATATCTCATAGAATTGAAAATAGAGCCAAATAACCAATATATATTTGGATTAATTAGAATATAAATATTGTGAAAGATAACATTTGTGATTAATTTTTAAATCACATAGATTTCATTGGTGTTATTTATTATTAAAGATCCTGATTAAATATTTAATTCACTATTGGGTGTTATTAAGCCTAATCGTTTCGAGAATATTTTATATTTTTGACTACATTACACATTTTTTTACAAATTAAATCATTAATTTCATAGTTAAATATGATTAATATATACCTTATATATTTTTTATTAATGTTTTATATAATCCCATTTGTGTTTTAGTTATTTAGTGTGATAATGAAATCACTTTAGAATTATTTCATAAAATTTTGTGATGAAAGATTAAATTTTAATAATAAGTTAAAAACAAAATAAAACCTATATGTAATTACAAACTATTAAATATTTCATTTTAATTAAATATAATATTATTATTTAATTTCCTATAGTCATCCATGTATTATTTTTATATCATCGTTCATGTTGTCTATTTTATCGACCCAAATATGAATATACCATAATTAATTGATGATTATGTTTATGAAAGTGGATTATCATGGAATAATATAATTATTAAAAAATAATAAGGATATTATATGGATATTTTTATGGTGTGGAATAATATTTTAATATAATATATATTAAAATTATATGAGATGAAAATTAAATATTTTAGATCAAGGAGGAGGTAGTCAGCATAATAAAGTATAATCGTTTTCATTTCTTAATGAATAAGAAAGGAATAAATGTGAATGATAAATTATATCTCACAAATATTTATTATATAATATATATCCTTTATAATAAAATTTAATATTTATAACCAATAGCGTATGGTGAGGGTGATAAATGAATGATGTCACTCTATGGAGGCAGTAGTTCCAAAAAACATATGATCAACAGTCTTTATTTTTCTAGGTGGATGAAAAAGAATAAATTTTAAATTTTAAATTAATATACTAAAAACTATGTATAGACATTATGCTGACATTATTATATTATAATCATTAGAATGGGTTTTTTAGATAATTATAAAGGATTAAATGATAAGTATTACGTAATATTGACATTGAGAATGAAAACTTTCTCTAGAATGTCATCTTAGAAATGAGTGGATTTTGATAAATTATTGGGACCAAGGTATTTTGGTCATTATATCTTGTTAAATTAGACTATAATGGTTCATTTTTTAATAACATTTATAAGATGATCTGTAACATTGATAGGTTGGGACTGTTTTCATTTTATATGTGATGATGAATGGAAGTTTTTTTAACATATATTATTTTTTAAAATAAAATTACACAATTATGCATTAAAATTTTAGAAAAGTGTTAAATAATGACTCTTTTGTGATGATAATTTTTTTAAACCACGAATCACTAATTTTTAAAAATCTTATAATCATGTTGGAAGTCATTTTTTCTTAGGTTTATACATTTACTTTTTTTTACCATTGTAATAAGTTTTTAACGAATTAATTTATATATTAATAAAATTATAAGATAATACCTTTTTAAAATATTGTTAAGATGAATCAAAAATTACGGTCTAAATAATATAATTCATTAGGAAAAATAAATTTAAAAAATAAATTTAAAATATTTAAAATTTAAAAAAATATTTTTGTTGAAAAATATTTTTTTCACTGGTGTTATTTAAATTATTTATTATCGATTAACACCTGAATGAGTGATAATATATTAATATATAGTTATTTTTTATTATTAGAATATTGTTTTCAAAAATATTAATTTATTTTATTTTGGAAAAATTACATGGTGTTAATAAAACAATCCATTAAAAAAATGTTTTACCATTATTGTAATAATTTACTATGACAATAATAATCATATTTTTATATATGAAAATAGAATAGAAATTTTTTTAAAGCAGTCAAAAATTGATTAAAAAACAAATTATCCTTCTTAAAATAATATTTTTGTGAAGTTGAAATAAATCTGAATAGAAGCATATGTAATGTGTAAAAACATATTTTTGAAAAGTGATATTTTAAGTATAAAAATTATGTTTCAGATAAAATTAAAAAAATAATTTTAAATTATATTGATTTGAATATAAAAAAAATTAAATTTATTCAGCAGTAAATAAAATTAAATATTAACTTTTTCAAAAATAATACATAATAAAATGAAATGTGAAAAAATATCATTTATTTGAAAATATTTCTTAGACGATTAAATTTAGATTTTCCAAATTCATAATAGTATTTAAAAAATTATAGTTTTACAAATTAATATATATTCAATTAATGAAATAATTCCAACATTATTATGGCACACTTATATTTTTTAATATATTTATATGCTATTATTTTAGTAATATTTATATTTTCACAATTCACCAAAATATCAAATATTTCAGTAAAAATATAAACAATTAATCAAAAGATCATATTTATATTCTGAAATAAAAACTTATTTCAATTTTTTATATTCAATTTCAATATTTAGAAATTAATAATTTAAATAAAAACTTAAATATATCATGAAAATCATATTCAATGGAAAACAACATTCTAAATAATTTATAATTATTATACATATTTAAAATAAATTACCAATATTTTTTACTTGTTAAACTATTATTCGTATAAATAATATTATTTATTGAATAGCAATTTATTATATTATAATAAATCCCATAAAAGATATTTTTTATAGGTTATATTTAAAGGCATAAATTATTAATATTAGTTACATTGATACAATAAATTAATTTTATTGATACCTTAGTAATTATAATATTTTTTTTAAAATTTTCTACATATTTATCACAATTCAGTAACAATTATTTTTACCCTCATATTATATGGCTAAATTTTATTGGTTTTATACTAATTGATGGTTATTCTAGTTTAGTGTTTTCTATGACACCTGATATAACACAAATAATGTTTAAGGGATAATAAAATTCAAAATCAAAGGGTATTATAAGCTTGAGAAGCCTTGTGGGTTGGATTGTAAAAAATGGTATCATTTTGTAACATTCAAGAGTTAAGGTTCCAAAAATTGATAGTCAAGAAAAGTTTGATAAAATAAAAAAATATATTAAATATTATTATAGTGATAGCATTTTTTCTATGGAATTCTGTGAGGTATTAAATATTATTTAACGTAAAATGAGTAAATGACTTTCATTTTCACTTAGTAAGGTTTATTTTTTTGAAAATGACAACGATAATATTTGAGGCTAATGAATCATGCAGTATTATGAAAATATATTCATCATATGTCCACAAATTTATTTTTTGATTATTAAATTACATTGAATATGTTTTGGAATTTCAAAATAAATCATTAGACACAAATGTTGTCAATGTTTTTTGGTGAAACATTTAATGTAACTTTGGAATGATCATAGTATTATACTAATTCTATTTCGTTATTATTTATTCTCATTGGTTTATATTTTATTTCAATAAAATCTTATTATCCTTAAAATAATTTAAATATTATTCAAATTTTTGGGACCTAGAATTTTCTTACATAAATATCACATCTTTTTATAGGAATATTTAGTAAATTTCATAAATGTATGCCATACTAGAATTTATATATTAGTGTATTAGGACTCTAGAAACTCTATTTTATTATTAAAAAAATGATCACAAACATATCCCCTATTTATGTCCTCATATATTATTCCTCATAAAAATACCCCATATAAATCGTTCTTCATTACCTATTGAAGAATACATAATAATGGGTGAGCTCAGATTCTCACTATTAGTAAATATATGAGATATTAATCTATCTTCATATAAGAGCACAACATAAAAATAATGTTATTTAATCATGAACATAACATAATAAGATTATAAAAAACCTATAATAGATCTTAAACAAGAATTATAGATTAAAACATTAGAATTTTTTAAAATGTGGCCCATAATATGGAGAAATCATCATAAATAAATCATGAACCATAATCTAATGTAATAAAAGTGTGTCAATATCATTAATAAATAAAAACAATTAACATTTAAATGTTAATATCTGACACCATCAACATAGTATATTATTATTCATCATCAATTTCTCATTGTGTATCAGATAATCATGTTCCCCATTGTGGATCGGGACTCATCACCAGTTTACCATAGTTCCTTTGCACACACATGCGACCCATTGTGGATGAGGACTCAGTTGTTTCCCATAGTTTATCAGGAAAATGCCTTTTCCTATGGTTGATATATCCCATCGACTAATTTATCATTATTATATAACAAGATATAAGGATTTACCCAATGCATTGGAGGGATATATACTTCCCACCCATATCAAAATGAAAATCATACATATATATTCCAAAATATCAAAAAAAATTAATCATATTATCATATCATAATCATTTTCATGAAAACAGGTTTCATAAAAATTTAATCAATTCACCTTGTCATAACCAATTAATAAAAGATAGGTTTCATAAACATTTCATCAACATAAAAAATAACGATTTATAGAAATAATTATTATGGTATCATTAAATGCAATTTCTTTTAATGCATAAGTAACATCAAATGATATCATCTTATAGGGAAAATGATTTTAAAATATCACTTGAAACACATATTAAATAAATTATCCTTTCCACTTAGAAAAAAAAAATTTAATAATAAAACATTTCCAAAAATATTCTTCCTATAAAATGACATTACAAATTTATATAAGATAATTTTAAAATAATTGAAAATTATATTTAGAAAAATATGCATTCCATTCTTTAAATCACTTTTTCAAAAAATTATTAATCATTTTGGATTTTTTTACATTGAAATTAAAATTTTAAATTCATTATATAATAACAAATAATTTTTCAATGATGGTGTAAAATACCATTTTGTTATAAATACTAATAGAAGTATTCCATTAAAACCTTCAATTATATCAAAAACGGTATTTAATGAAAAAAACATGAAAATTATTTTAAAATCATTTTTTTAAAATTTCGAACATTTTTAAAAATTTCATTGAAATATAATTTTTATAATTTAAAAACATTTTTGAAATATGTTTTAGAAAATAATATTTTTGGAAAAAACGATTTTTGACCAAAGAGAGATATAGGGATTATTTCTCATAAAAACAATATTTCAAACTCTTTTCTATATAACGGTTTGGAAATTAAAGGGAAACATATTCTCTAGAAATGAAAATTTTAAAATAAATTACCTGAGATTCATGAGAGATAGATCATAAAATTTCATTATTTGAAACCTAATCCCGAGAAATCTCGAGAGACGATGATATTGTAACATAAAACTATTACCACAACATCAAATTTAAATTATAACCCAAAATAGTAATAATAGTATTGAAACCAAATATTAGATGAGAGTTAATAAATTCATGATATCAAAACGAAAATGGATTGAATAAAAAAATTATAAATTAAGATAGATGTATATCATAACTTATATCTCATGAACGGAAAATTGATAAAAAAATTACCATAAAAATTTTGTAATGTTAAATCTATAAGTCCCATGAAACATAGATCCTAAAATGGATGTTTAAAAATGACAATTTTGTGAAAAAAATCCTAAAATACATTAAAAAGTTCTATATACACCAAATTAATCAAATAAATGATGAATATGTCCTGTGTATCATAAAAAAATGTGTATAAATGTAAATACATTACCTTGTGTACTAACTTTCATCATACATGTTCAAAAATTATATTTAATTATCTCAAATTTATTATAAAAACATTATAAAACCATAAATATATATATAATAAAATATTTTATTTATATACAGACATTTATTACTGGTTTTTTACAATTCTATGTTAAATTTCCATTTTAGTCAATAACCATATTGTTTTTCATATATGTTTTGATTTTGAATTTTGGTCTTATTAGATAGATCATTGTTAAATAATGATCATTATTTTAACAATGATATACAGATAATAACTATTTAGTATATTCTTTATATCAATACATGAAATCTAAAAAATGAAAATTAAATACATCATTCATGGAGATGGTAAGATGTGTGGATGCATGAATAGTGTTTCCACTGTCTATGGAGATAGAAAAAAAAAGAAATTTTTTTAATAAGTTAATATTCAAGAATCGTAGTTATGTCATATTTAGAATTTATCATTCTTAAAATCACCCTTAAAACCTTTTATGTAATATATTATAGAAAATGAATCACATGTCATTCATAGGTAGTGGTACGCTATACACTTTAAAAATGTTTCCATACCACCCATGAAACTGAATTTTATAAGGTATATGAGATACTATAATTAAATATTTATATTAATTTCATTAATATCATATTAATATTTTGTATATGTCATTATATCTATCCTTTAATGTTGGTGATGGAAAAAAAACTACATTAGTTTCTTATGTGGTAATCCTTCATACACTCGATAAACATATTCGTTTTCTATTTGAAGGATGTGGATATTGATATAATATATTACATTGTCACAATAATGTATATGATAATAAGATATAATATTTTTATTATATTAAAAGTGTAAATACATTATTTAAGTATAAGTAAATAAGATTGAAAAAGAAGGAGATTATTGAAGATAATTAGAAGCACTTATACACACATCCTATGGATTATTTATTTAGAACCATATTATCAGTCATTTGGGTGGAACATCGGCACAATATAATGGATAAGGATATTAGGGACGAAGTATAATATTTTTCTTGATATATATATATATATATATATTGTTATAGGTGTGAATAAGTGAAGGGTGGTGGTGACCTTATATAAGTGTGGGAATGGAACAGACTGGGAAACTAGGTAGAAAATTCCAAAAGTAATACCACATAATATAATAATTACTAAGAAGAAATATATAAATTAATGAAATAATACAACATGGTACTATAATATTGAAATATATCCATATAATTTTTTTTAGAGATGATATAGTCAATTTAACTATTATCTTGTTAATTTAAAACCATGTTCCACCCCTGTTGACCGTAACAAATAAAAACTAATATTTTGTGTTATTACATTTCATTATGGTAAAAAAATTAATTTTACATTATTATTTAATATAAGTTATTATGAATCATATTTTTTATTAATTTTCTTAAAATTAAATTTAATTAAATAGACTACTTTAATTTAAAATGAAACATAGATATGGGAAGAGAAAACCATTTTTCAAAGAGAAAATGATACGAATCTTAAAATGTTTTCATATGAATATCAATATTATAATAATAAAAATAAACTAAATTTTATGAAAAATTATTTAATCTATGTAATTAGTATTTTTAAACCATCCTTTAAACTTATGTTTTAAAAATCATTATTACAAAAGACAATTCAGAATAAAAACTAGTATTTTTCTCTATTCACCAAAAAATTAATCTTCATAGAAAATTATATGATTTTAATCCTAAGATAATTTTTAACTGTTGATTTAATAATTTATCATTTTTATTTCAAATAATAATTCTAAATGTGTAAATGAAATTTAAAATAATTGTGTAAAATTGGGAAAATAATTTTTTTTTTAAATATAGTTTTTAATAGTGTAATTTTCATTTTTTTTCTTTATATCATGTGTAGAAAAATAAGAAAAATAATTTAAATAATTTCCATGAATATATAATATATAAAATTCATTAAAATATTTTAAAAAATAATATTTTGTTTAATTAATTGAACTAATACATTTTTTTTTCAATTTTTTAGAATATGATTTATTTTATTTTCAAATTGTTTTTATTTAACTTTATACTTAATTGATCACCAAAAACATAATTATATACACATGTAAGAACCATATAGTTTCTTAATTTAGATAATAATACTCATACCCATCATTCTAAATACTAGGTGATACCTATATTATTAAATAATAATATTTTAGTATTATGGAACACTTTGTTAAAACTTGTTGTTTTGTATAACAAAAAACATCCAAGAGATTAAATTTGATGGAAATTAATATTGAAAAAAATATCAATTTTTTATCTTTAATCCCCCTTATGCTGAATTTATCACTCTAAATTAAACACTTTGGAACTAGTATATATGTATAATTATACCTTATTACATTATCAGTTTCCCCTATAACTTTTTAACAAAGGCGGAATTGTCACCAAACATTGGGTAGATGAGTGGTCATGTTTCATAAAACAATCTTTATTCTATCTAGAATACCTATCATTTGTTCCCTATAAGAGAAATAATGATATTTCATTATGACATTAGAAATTAGTACAACTGATTGATCTTGTATGTTCTTCCTCAATAGTGATAAATGGAATATTTCATGAACCTTTTTGAGATTAAGTGGTAGTTCCAGTCAATAGGCTATCACCCTGATATGATCATGAGTTTCAAAGGAACTGACATACATAGTTATTAGATTTTCATTTTATTTTAAGAATATTTTATTCCTTTATTTGTGATCTAATCAAATTCCACAACATCTCTTACCCTAATTGATGATATTTTCTTGTGATGAGAAATAAATAAAATCCAAAAAAATAATAAGACATTCATTCTAGTCATATTAATTATAAAAAAATAATTATCATAATTTATTCATAAATAATCATATTGTAAACTAATACATTAATCTATAAATAAATACCCAAAATAAAAATTAAAACATTCCGTAAATGTTTTAACTTATAACCATAAAAAACATTTAATTTTTTAAAGAAGGCCACTACATTTATCAAAATCAACTCCACTTTAAACCCCCAAAAATCATAATGTAGTTATGTATTTTCACATACTATATATCGGAATACCATATACAAATATATTATTCAATTTTGGTACTATATAACATTACCAATTATATTTATTAAAAAATACAAACATCCTCATACCTTTAATAAAACAATACAATATTGAAAATATTCCTTAAATCCAAAAATGATGAAAACTCCATCGATTTTAACATAAACCACTTTTCCAACAAATAATTAATCAATTACAAGGTCACAAATACTATCCAATTTAAAACATTCATATCAATCATATCTATATAAAAACATGACACCATGTTATCATCATCAAGAACTTATTAATGGTTATATTCCTGAAACAAAATACCACATTCTATTAAATCAATATTCTTTGTCAAGAGCACCATTCAACATATTCAAGGAAATACTTAATGAAAAACTAATACATAATAATACATATAAAGTGTAGGATTAATGAAGCATGATTACATTACTTTAATTTATAAACACATCAATTATCTCACTTCATTATCAAATGATTAACATTTAATTACCATATTTTACCTAAATACCTCTTTCATATAATATTAAATATTAATCATATTTTATATTTAGAAGACGTAAATTTAATAATTATTTTCATGATTAACATAAAAATACTATTATAATGGACCAAGACATTCAAATTTCATTTACAGTATCCTCATCATTAGTATTATAACCATTACTCATACCACCTTACAAATTATATTATGTATATTTCAACTAACGAAATCTATTATGGTAAATACAATACTGTATAAATTTTAAAAATAAAAAACTGATGATGTTTTGGGGAATTAATTATTCGCAACCATTATGTTAACTAATCATTTAATTTTTACATAGAAATCAGATACACAATATCATTTTTCTCTACATATAAAAATTATTCTACTTCTTTTGACACATTACCAAAATTTCTTATTTCCATTTTCTTGAACTATTAAAAACCAAGTCATATATTTTTCATGGACTCCACCACCGAAACACATGACGAACTCCATGATTATCTTAATTGGAGAGGATATGAGTTGTTTAATGTATAATTGTTTAGTCATATATAATGGTAACTAAATAAGAATAACTGAAATATCCTTCATTCTAATCATCATCCAATTTCAGTATTTTATCAATATAAGATCCATCAAAAATAGTATTTATCCTATTCCATATGGTTCTTACAACATAATAAACCCAAAAATCATAGTGCAAGTAACAATAATCATAGTGAGGAACTACATAGTTAGGACAATTTACTCATATGATATCTAAATAAAGACATTGTATTCAATATTTTACACCATAGTCAAAACAGAGGTTAGTTATGGTCATTAAATATTTAAATTCATCCTAGGTTTTGAAAACAAAATTATGAATTTCTGAACAATATCCCCAAATATTGTTAAATTAGGCTTGAAGCGAGGCATGTTGTCATGCACTATGTGAAAATATAGTCCAACTCAATGTTCCATTTCTAGAATTATTACTCCTATGAACCATTATGCCTATGACACACCAAAGTATACTATACAGATTAGGATAGAATTTCTTCTAACCCACTCACTCTATCATTTACCAATATTTAATGAACTTTTCAAAATCATTGACTCATCCTTATACTTATTCTTGATCATATCCCTAAAAATGTCCTTGGTAATTTCTCTAGGGACCCCACTAATAATTTTTTTTTCATTAGTTTCAAAGGCTAACTAAACCATTAATCTACTATCAACAATAGTGATTCTATAATTTCAAACATATATATTACATATTTTTAGATTAATTTTCAATACATCATATAAATACACAATAGAGGACCAAAATAGTTTTGGGAAATTAGAGACTAAAAACATTACCTTTTTATGTCTTGAATGATATTCAAAATCTACAAGATGATCTTCACACATAGTAATACTCCTACGTAAGAATTACAGAAACCATTATTCATATAAATGGGATAGAAACACAAGAAAATTTTCCATCCTATTCTTATTAGAGTTAAACATAAGATAAATAAATCAATAATCATCTGAAAATATAATATAGTCATAAATGTATGTGATCAATAAAATAACATAAATTTCTTATACCCAACCTATCACATATCATAAAATTATTTATGAAATAAAAGATTACCATTTCAAAAACAATGCTGCATAAGTGTGAGAAATAATCCTAAATAAATAATGTACTATAGTCTCATGTCAAAAAATCATATCACCAGCATAAATATATAATATGATTTCATATTTTGTTATTAAATACCAAGACCATCAACATTGTGGATCAAGACACATAATGTATTTTCCATTGTGGATCATGGTACACATATTTATTTTAATAGATCAAGACTCATCATCAGTTTCCCATTGTAGATTAGGACACACATGGTTCTTATAGTGGATCAAGACTCACCTTTTCATATAGATAATAATGAGAAACCTATTTCTTATAGTGGATGAATTCCTTTGAATTTTTCCCCATAATAATCTCATGAGACATAATGTTGTATGGAATGAATTAGAGAGAGATATATGTCTCATAAATCACATTATGAAATACATACGTATGACTTCCATAATATTATAAAACATTAATTATGTCATCCCATCATAAGAAACATAAAGAATACTATTTTACTTAATAATTCATCAAATAAACATAGGAAAATAGATGAAAAATAATTGGGTTTCATAAAAATTACATCAACTATACATTAACAATATAAATAATGAATAATAATGATATCATTAAATATTATTCCTAGAAATGAATTAGTATCATCAAAAGATTTCATCTTAGACTAAAATTTATTATTAATGTTCAAATGTATAATTTTATAGAGAATATAGCATTTCCAATTTAAAAAAATACTTTTTAAATAATAAATAATTTTCAAAATAATTTTCTTTAAAAAAACATGGAATCTCATAATGGATGCTTTAAAAATCAATTTGAACATTTATTTAAAAAAAATCCATCCCTTAAAGAGAATCAAATTGTAAAAATTTAATAACAAAATTTAAAAATAATTATCATGAAAACATAAAATTAAATATTAAAAATAAAGATATTCTTAATGAATTTTTCATTACTAATGAATATAAAAATTAATTCCATACACATTAAAACAAAGATTAATTTAAAATTATCAACAAATGTTTCATAGAAATTTTTTGGAAATAAGATGATTTCATTAAATTTCTCTTAAAAGGTTGAAAATGTTAAAAATTAAATTAATAATTACTTTTAGGGATTTCAAAACATTGTAAAAAAATATCTATCTTGAGAAAACAAGGATATCAGACCAATAAGAGACATAAAGATGATTTTATATAAAAACATTTTTTTAATTATTGAGTACAAAATAAGAAGAAAATGAAGGGAAAAATGTATTATAAATAAATAACCATATAATAAGATAATACACGAGTTCATTGAGATATAAATCATAATATATCATTATTTTATGTGTGATCACGCACAATGCTAAAAGACTATATCATTTTGATGTAAAACCCTTATCACATTCATAATTATGAATTATAATCCTCATGAAAGAATAAAATTTAATGAAATGTAAAATATAATGAAAATAAATAAATTTAAGATATATCACTTAAAATGGATAATTATATACACCTCATAAAATAATATATGTGCATAATATGACATTTTCCTCAATGAATGAAAATTAATACAAAAACGTCTTACTGATTTGGTAAATTTTGAGCTATAAACCCAATGAAAACTGATCATAGAATGGATATGTAAATGTAAATAATTTTAAACATATTATCAATAAATTAAATTCATGTTCACTATTTAGACCACAAAAAATAAATTATTGGTGAATGTGGATTGTGTCTCACTGGTGTAAGAAAGTGAGACATAAATCCATTAACTTTATTCTATACATTCATGGTAAACATTCGAAAAAAATATATAAAATATATAATATTATTATAAATCTATTACCCAAATATAAATATATATAATAATATATATTATTTTCACATGATATCTTATTTAAAATTTGTAAATAATTCAATGTTAAAGTTGTGTTTTAGGAAATAACGGCATTGTTTTTTGACTATATCATTAAATTTCATTTTTATCCCTATTAAATTGATTATATATCCATAATATTAAGAATATTAAACATAATAAAAATATCTTATATATTTATTGTATATGCTCATAGTGAAATCCATAAAATCTATACATAGAATATAAGAGACACCATTCATGGAGATAGTAGGTTGAATGTACGTAAAAACTCTGTTTCAATTTTCCCTACAGATTAAAAAGAGAATGATAAATAATATATTATAATTTTAAATTAATTAATATTATACATATATATATAATTTAAATTAATTAATATACCCTTCTTAATCAACATGTAATGTGTAATGTAAAATTAAATATACTTTTTCGCATGGCGGTAGTCTGTCAAACACACGAGTGATAATATTTTATAACCCATAAAATAAAAAATCTGAAGGTATCCATCATAATGTTTTTAAATAAAAATATTAATTTTATAATTATAAAATAAATATGTTTAATCCAATATTATATCTTCCCTTTAATGGTGATTAAGCAAAAATACCTACATCTATTCACAAGGTAGAAGTATATCATACGCATGATTGATAGGTTTATTTTCCATTTTATGGATGTGTTAATATATATAGGTTTTTATGAACCTAACATCATCATAGTATATAAGATAATCTTTAATTATTATATTTTAATTTTAATTCCAAAATTTAATATATAAAACGAATAATAAAAAATAAGAAGCTTAGTGAATATAATTTCCATCACATGGAGGTGCCTACATTGGATATCTTATTAAAGAGCCTAATGTGGCCCTTTTTGGAGGACCAAGAAACATAATAAATGGATCAAGATCTAGGAGGAGGGGTTAGTTTTTGTATTAAAAATATGTGAATACTGGATTAATGAAGTGAAGGATGGTGGTATCCTTTAATAAGTGGGGGAAAGGAACCCACTTGGATACTACATAGGAATTTCTCGAAATAATCCAAAATAATAAACACATTTTAGATAAAAAAGATGAAAAATGACTATTTATTATATATATGGAAGTTTAATACTGAAATATGCCCAAAAAATATAAAAATTACTAGTTTTATTTTCCATTTTAGCCCTTATATTATTAGATTAAACCTTAGGTTAAATTAATTTTTCACTAACCATGGTAAATAATATTTATTGCTTTTAAAATTAAATATATTAAAAAAATTGAAATTATTATAAATTATAAATTATTATGAAATATAATTTAAATCCATTTTATATAATTCCAATCATATAAGTGGAAAACAATTAATTTGAAATTAATCTTGTAAACGATATGATAAAGCATGGTTTGAGTGAGAAAATATTCTAGTGTTTACAGAGTTGTTATTTACAATTTCAAAATAATAATGATTAAATTGAAATTAATTGGTTTAATAGATATATAATTAAAATAATTATTATTCGGATCCATTATTAAATGAAAATTTTTGTTTTTTAACTGTTTTAATGAAATGAAAATTCATAAAAAAACTTATATTTTTACTATTCATGGGAAAATTAATTGTCTCATAAAATTCACAAAAAATAACATATTAAGAATATTTTGAAATTATTATTTAATGAATTAGCTATATATTTTCAAGAAATGTTTATAAATTTTTATGAAATTGTTCAAAAGGTGACCAAATTACATTTTAGAAAAAAAAAATTTTAAGCCTAAAATTGGATTTCTTCTGTTGTCATGTTTTTAAAACACATTTGTTGAATGATAAAAATTTCATTGAAAATATTTTAAATAAATATTAATAAAATAAATCTCCAATATTTTCTTTAATATATTGAGGTACAATTATTATCTTTGTATAAATTAATTTTTAGATAAAAATATATCATTTATTTTCAAATAGTTTTTATTTTTGTTTCATACAAGTTATTCTCTAAATAATTCCCCTTATATATATGTGTAATCAATATTTTTTTAAAATAAATTTAATCTAATTCCAAACTAAATTTCAAACAGAATAGTGATATATTTAATATTAAATAATAATGTTTTAATATAATTTCATGTTTTGTTAAAACATGGTGTTGCATATAACACAAAATATCTATGAGATTAAATTGATTTGAGAAAAATGTTCACAAATTTTATCGAAGTTACCAAAGAACAATATAACTATGTAAAATTATTGTCTTAAAGTGTATTCCTAATTAGTATGTTATTATCAGTATTATTTCCAGATAATAATGATATTTATGTTATAGTAGTGATTCTTTTAACTACATAATATTGAACTTTTATTTTTGAAAATATTAAATTCAACATAAATTTAAAAAATTTCATTGAAAATGTTTTATCTATTGAATTCTAACTCAATAATTCATTAAAAATAAATCCTATATTTTAAAATTATTATAATATGTTAAACACTCAAAAAATATTTCCCTTCCGATTGGAACTAGTTTTTAATTAAATGGTGAAAATTTTGATTTTACAAAGTGTCATTGATGGTTATTACAAAGTCATAAAAAAGAATAAAACATTGTCAAATCCTTTATTCATTAAATTAATTTCAAATATAAATATAAATTTAAAATTAATGTATATAATATATAATATTTAGGTTCATGTTTCATGGATCAACAAAAGTTGTTTAATGGTTTTGAAAAAAATTAATGGCGACTTAGATTTTTTCTAAACCGTTATTTATTAGAAGATAAATTTTATTTGATATAACTTTATGTTATTAATCAATTTTTTATTGAATTGTTTTATTTTATACAATTTCACTCTGTCTGTATTATTTAAAATAAAGAAGGACAAATGTTAAAAGCATATTTAGTCATTTATATAACTTTTTGACGACTAAAGGATTATATTAAGGTATATAAACCATCATTAATTTTTCTCAAATGATATGGGAAATAATAATCTTAGGGGATAAATAAAATTTTAAATTATTTTGATATTGATTATTTACATAAAAAATGAAAAATTGATTTCAAATAATCTATGATTAGGGTGATTTTTATTTTAAAAATTAAATAATCCTTTATTTTATTTTTCATTATAATTTTTTTTAATTGAATCATTAATTATTTATGATAATTATAATTTGTATCATCCAATTTAATTCGCATGAGGGATTTAATAAATAATTATTTAGGTGAAACAAATGGGATGATTTATTTTATAACAAATCAATGTTTATAAGGATGTATCATTTTATAAATTAAAATTTTAATGTTTTTAACTGATGATCATTATTTTTAAATTAACTGAATATACATATCAATAACCATTGAAAATGAGCACATTTTTTTAAAAAAATAATGGAATTTAAAAATGATATATTTAGAAGAGTTTCTTTCTAAAGTATATATCATTACATAAACTGTCCATTAAATTCTAATCCCAATATATAATGGTAGGGATATTGGAATATATTTCACACTCTCAATATGTAACACCCGAGACTTTTATGTTATATAAATTATCAAAGGAATCTTTTTCTACACAACACTTTCTTGGCTTTCTTTACACGCAATCGCGACCTTCCTCGATAGCTTGCGTCATACGCAATACCGAGTTTCACTAAACAACAATATGCTATTAAAACTAGCCGTTATGAATAGTAATAACCACTTTTTTAAATTTTAAAAATTTTATTTTTCAAAATGGACTTCATTTTTGGACTCAGAATATCGAAATTAGCCTAGGGTAAAATTTTGGTATTTTTCTGAAAACTTTCAATTTTTGATGAATAGTGAAACCACTAAGTGGTAGGTTAAAAACTGAATTTTGCATAAAACTTAATTTTACCGCTTCTGTGAATGGAATTTCAAATATCCGACATACACGGTTGATATCAGTAAGTAAAATGTGGTTCAATGAGATAAAAATAATTTTTTGGTGAATAGTAACTTTTTATTTTTTTTAACGCGGTTAATAGTAAATAGGGTAACTAAGGGTAAATATGATATTAATATTACCCTAAAACATGTCCTAATTCTATTGGATAAGTGCAATTCGACCAAAAACAACCTTATGAATAAAATATGACCATTTAGGCCCACTTGGGTTAGATTAGGACATTTATTATTAATTTATTTAAAGAAGGGTTAAAATAGTGAAAATCAAAGTTTAATAAGTAAATCATTTTTAATATGGGGTTATATATAAGATAAATTCGATTTTAAATATTCATTAGAAATCTAAACATATTTCCTACATGATGGTATTTTATTTGTAATTTTTAGACATCAAATAACTTAATTTATTTATGACACAAAGATGATGCAGTAATTATCTTATTAAGGAAATATTGACATAATTGATAATATAAATACCAAAATAAATGTAATTTAAGACTTTTTATGAATTCCACTAATTTTATAGGTTACTATGATATATTAGTGTTGATTTAATCAACTTGGTTCTAACATATAATTCTGTTATGACTTTCACAAAAATCATATATCAAATAGTGTCAAAATTGACACAAAATAGTTTTTAAATAAATTATTATATTATTAATTGTTATTTTATTCCTAAAAATCTAAGGTTCGGCCACATGACTTAGATAAGGATATATATATTAATAATAAACAATTTGGGGTTCGTTTGGCATGTTATAGTAAGTGTATTAACCATATAGTGAAAGAAAACAAAAAAACATGGTAAAAGTTAAATTATTTAACTTAGAGTTAAATCTAATTGATAAGGTTATAATAATACCCTAAACTTGTCTAAATCCTATTGGTTGATAGTATTTCGACCCTTCCCCACTTTATCTTCGAAATAAGACCCTTTGGAACCATTATAAACCGATTTTGACTTTAATATAAAATAATATTTTGAGATATTCCTAAGGTGCCCCTCTCCTCCCTTATAAAAGGGCACCTCCTCCCCCTCCTCCTCACACCAATTTGAGCACTCAAGCTCGGCCAACCCCTTACATTTTCTCCTCTCCACTTCCCTAGAATAATCCTAGAGGTCCTGGTATTCTTCAAAGACGAATCTTAGTTCCCTATGTGGAGGATTCAAAGAAGCGTTCCAAAGAAGAGGTAATATCCATTACCGATCTTTTCAATTTCTTTCTTCTTCAACTTCTTCTTCTTTATTTGTTTCATGATAAAGTAATAACATCAGTATTACTTACATACTTATATGTTATTATAATTATGAAAAAACCCTAATTCACCTTCTATCCATCCTACGGAAAAATGAAATCACCATGCGTGCGTACGTACGGAATACCGTCTCCACGCCGTGGTGTAATCTCTTTTCCACCACCACCTTACAAGGATGGGTATAATGGTGTAATGAGTAACTATTTATGATTATTATAAAGTAATATTGATACTGAAATAATATACATATACTCCAATACAATTCCACGATCATAGGAATGATATCATCACTCGTGCGTACGTACGGAATACCGTCTCCACGATGTGATGCGACTCGTTCTACATGATCATCATTACATAGTAATTATATAAATGAATTGAATGAATAAATATGATATATGTTACACTAATACCATTCTGGATATAAGGTATCTATAACCTTAAAAGAAGAATAAGAATTTATTTGGCAAAACACGCATAAGAGCAAAAGGCAATAAAGACCCGAGTAACAAGTAACAATGAAATATTACTAACAAGAAGCGAAGAATATGACCATATATGATATAATATCAATATGTATGATTCTGGAATAAGTCAATAACATTATTTAAACCATTATACAGGAGCTTCGGACACGTACAAAGCAAATCGGATCGAAGGTAAGGGAAATATCACAATCTCATTTTTATCCGAGATTGTTTATTCGTAAGTATTTACTGGGGTGTATTTTATCATCCACATCCATGTTTCATCAATATGTAATATTATTTTCATCCACCTACAATTGTTTAAATCCATTTTTACCCTTTGGTGAGTTTTTAGTAATATGTATGAAAGGAATCTTTTGTCGTTTTTCGTACGAGGTACTTTTTGACTTTTATGAAAAAAGTACGAAGAATGTTTTTTTAACTTATACGGCATGAATGGATTTCTAAAAAATTATTTCCAAGAATATTCCTTTACAATCATTCAAGTTTATTTTTAATCAACTTCTTTTATTTTAAAATTGTATGACATGTTAAGAACGGAAAAGTGTTTTTGAAGTAGAAAGGATATTTTCTTCAAGAATGGAGTTCAAATGTTTTATCAAAATTATTTTCCATCTAAGATAATATAGGGTTCTGTTTTTATCCCTATTATTACATTGATTTGATTATGTTTTGAGGAAATTATTTTTATGAAGTCATTTACCTTATATGATTTGTTTTATGATGTCATGATGTTTCAAGAATCCCATTTTTGATACATGTGTTATGCGATGATGTATGATTTATGATTATGTGGCACATGTAAGAAAGGATTCATTATGAGATGGGTGGGACCTATATCTCCCTCCAATGCATTGGGTAAAGATTTTATATCTCATGAGACAGACAGGGCTGGAACGGTAGGTTATACCGGTTCAGTGAAACAGGACTAAAACGAGGGTTACTCGATTCAGAAAGGGACTTTCTCTACTAAGATAGTCTTGGCAAAGAGTCATGACTAACAAGAAATGATTTTCCATGGTTATTTGTGCATGCCACAAAGTTTCAAGTTTTATGTTATGATTATGGGGATCTCATTTTCACTTCTATGATTTATTCCATGTTAAGATATTATGATCTCTTTTGCAGGTTTTGATTTTCAAAAATATATGATATGATTTTTATTTCCTTTATTTGCCCTTGCTGAGCATTTGAGCTCACCCTTTTATGTTTTCTTTTCCCCAGGTCAGGAAGATATATATTAAGTAGAATATGCTAAAAAGGACCCTAGATATGATGAAATAAATGGGAGACACTGTAGAAGATTTATGAACCAGTTGTTTATGTTTCCCAGTTTCTAAAGACACTATACCTATACGGTCCTTTATGGTTTTGTCATATGTTGTAATAAGTGTGCTTCAATTTTGAAGTATTAACAATGTATGTAAAGTATGGGTCGTTATAGTTGGTATCAGAGGAAAGGTATAGCCAACCTTTGGAAACTAGGATGTGAAAGCCTTAGTAAGAACCCTAAGGATAAGTCTAAGAATAGAACACAATCTTAGTGTTTTAGAAATGGCCTTGAATAACCTAGGATAAGACCTTAAGCATGAAAATTGTATTCTTGAATTATTTGGTTTTCCTATTATAATTAGTGCTGCTCAGACTATTGTTCTTGGTTTTAGTCAATGGCTGGAACCTGAAGGAACCGTGTTAATGAGGAATGTGATGGGCAATGCAATGATTGTCCCCCTGAGCAACCAAACGATATGGGAGCAGGAATGCAAAATCTTGTAGCCATGGTCACACAACTTTCTCAAGCAATGAATCATGCAGGACTTCCAAACGAGCAAAGGAAGGAGCAACATTCTGTTGAATCCTTCATGAGGCAGTGTCCACCTTCTTTCAGCGGGTCTACTGATCCATTAATTGCTGAACAATGGATTAGTACTACTGAAAAGATATTTTCAGTTCTTCAATGTTCTGAACATGATAAAGTCATCCTAGCAGTGTATCGTTTGGAAGGAGATGCTGATCAATGGTGGAATCTTATTAAGAATACGAGGCAAAGGGATGAAATTGAGTCTATGGAATGGGACGAGTTCAAGAACTTATTTTTCAATAAGTACTTCCCTCGTATTCTCCAAACTAAGATGGAGAAAGAGTTTCTTGAACTGAAGCAAAGGGATGATGAATCTGTTGGTACCTATGAAGCAAATTTTACAAGACTTGCAAGGTACGCTTCTGGTATTATTATCCAACCTGAGAGTAAGATCGATCGATTCTTTAGTGGATTAAAACCAAGTCTTCTAAGGGCGTTAGACATAAGGGACTTCAATAGCTACGAGGAAATCGTTCGATGTGCTCTCAAAGTCAAGATGGAGATTGGAGTAACCCATCAGTCACATGGGTTTGCTAAGAAGAGGAAGATGGAATTCAAAGGAAAATCTAAAGAGCACACTGAAAAGAAGATGAGCTTTCCCTTATGCTCAAAGTGTGGAAAGAAACATGGAGGGAGTTGTCTTAAAGGGACAAGTAAATGTTTTAAATGTGGAAAGGAAGGTCATCGGGCATTTGAATGCCGTGATAATGGGAAGAAGATGTCTAATGATGCAAACAAAGAAAGGGATACACAGAATGAACCTACTACACTTCAATGTTTCAAGTTCAAGGAGATGGGGCATTATGCCAATCAATGCCCAAATCCAAGGGTTGATGATGATGTTCGACGTTAACAAAATCTTAAGGCTAAAGACAAAGGAAAGTCACATGCAATTTCTATCAGTGATGTGGAGTACGATAACGAAGTGGTGAAAGGTACACTTACCATCCACTCTAAAGTAGAAAATGTTTTATATGATTATGGATCCACCCACTCTTTTATTTCTAAAGAATTTTCTAAGGGTATCACCGTATTACCTCAACAATTAGATGTTGAGTTAGCTGTGACAACACATAATGGCACAACAGTCGCATCAAAAGATTATAATTCTTCTCCGATCGAAGTTTGTGGGAAAGTGCTTCCTGCAAATCTTGTGATCCTTCCTTTAGTGGAATTTGATGTGATTCTTGGCATGGATTGGATTTCTCTACATGGAGCTCATATCAATTGCCAAAGAAGGGAAGTCACATTTCATATTCCAGATCAATCTACGATCGTCTATCAATGCAAGGATGAACATAACCTTCCAGTGGAAATTTCTTCCATCTTATGGGTATTGATTCCACTAAATGAAGGTTATTTATCTGAAATGGTTGGTGAGAAACTCACGATTAAGAATATGCCCATTGTACAGGAGTTTGATGATGTCTGTGCGGAGGAATTACCGGGTCTTCCACCAAATCGTGATGTTGAGTTTTCAATAGATCTTGTACCGGGTGCTTTGCCTATTTCAAAGACACCATATAGAATGGCCCCAATTGAGTTGCAGGAATTGAAGAAGCAACTCCAAGAGAATCTTGATAAGGGATTCATACGCCCTAGTGCGTCACCTTGGGGAGCACCTGTTCTATTTGTTATGAAGAAATATGGATCAATGAGACTCTACATTGATTATCGAGAACTTAACAAGATCACTATCAAGAACAAATATCATCTCCCACGCATTGATGACTTATTTGACCAACTACGCGGAGCTCAATACTTTTCCAAGATTGATCTTCGTTCAGGGTTTCATCAATTAAGGGTCAAAAGGGAGGATATACCAAAGACGGCTTTCCGTACAAGGTATGGACACTATGAATTTATAGTGATGCCATTTGATCTTACTAATGCCCCCGCTATCTTCATGGATCTAATGAATAGAGTCTTTAGAGACTATCTTGATCAATTTGTGGTAGTCTTTATAGAAGATATTCTTGTCTATTCAAAGAGCAAGGAATAGCATGAAGATCACTTGATAATTATATTGAAGACCCTGAGAAAGGAGAAGCTTTATGCCAAATTTACCAAGTGTGAATTTTGGCTTCAAAAAGTTGCATTTTTGGGTCACATAATCTCAAAATAGGGGATATCTGTGGATCCAACAAAAACAGAGGTTATCGAAAGATGTTCGAGACCAACAACAGTAACTGAGATCCGAAGTTTTCTTGGTTTGGCTGGATATTATCGACGTTTTGTAAAGGATTTTTCACGATTATCTAATCCACTCACCAAGTTGACCCGGAAAGGAGTTAAGTTTGTCTGGACGGAAGAATGTGAAGAGAATTTCAAGGAGTTGAAAAGAAGGTTATCCAGTGCACCTGTGCTCACACTACCTTGTAGTGGAGAAAGGTTTGTGATCTACAGTGATGCATCCAAGAAGGGATTGGGGTGTGTTCTTATGCAAAATGATATGGTGATAGCTTATGCCTCACGACAGTTGAAAATCCATGAGCAAAATTACCCAACACATGATTTGGAGTTGGCTATGGTAATCTTTGAATTAATGATTTGGAGGCATTACCTTTATGGTGAAAGGTGTGATATTTATACTGATCATAAAAGTTTAAAGTATATTTTCACACAAAAGGAGCTGAATATGCGCCAAAGAAGATGGTTGGAGCTGATTAAGGATTATGACTGCTCAATCCATTACCACCCTGGGAAAGCAAACAAGGTGGCAGATGCATTAAGTCGACAAGACCATGCTAGTTTATCCATGATGAGGATCACAAAAGATCCAATATTTATGGATTTACAAAGGATGAATCTTGGAATTATAATGGAAGGGGAAAAATCTTATCTTTCTCAAATGAATGTTCAACCATCTATACATGTGAAGATTAAAGAGGCACAGAAAGAAGATGTAGAGTTACAAAAGAAGGTGAGAAATGTTCCTGAATTCAACCTTGATTGTGATGGGATAATAAAGTTCAGGAATCGGGTTTGTGTTCCTCCAATCCCCAAATTAAAGAAGGAGCTTCTGGATGAGGCTCATAGTTCATCGTTCTCTATTCATCCTGGAAGCACGAAGATGTATAGGGACCTGAAAGAGTACTTCTGGTGGGATGGCATGAAAAGAGATGTTGCTAAATATGTCTCTCAATGCTTGGTTTGTCAACAAGTTAAAGCTGAGAGACAAAAGTCTAAGGGGATGTTACAACCATTACCCATACCCGAATGGAAATGGGAAAACATCACTATGGACTTTGTCACAGGACTTCCTAAAACATCCAAAGGCAATAATGCTATTTGGGTCATAGTTGATCATCTTACAAAATCTGCACACTTCATTGCTATTAGAGAGGATTTCTCTCTAGATCAGCTTGCCAGGATATATGTAAAGGAAGTGGTTAGATTGAATGGAGTACCACTTTCTATTATATCTGATCGGGACCCGAGATTTACCTCGAAGTTCTGGAGAAGTCTTCAGCATACTCTAGATACAGAGTTGAGTTTCAGCACTGCTTATCATCCCTAGACAGACGGTCAGTCTCAGAGAACAATTAAAACCCTAGAAGATATGTTGAGAGATTTCTCTATGGATTTCAAAGGAGGTTGGGATCAACACCTACCTTTGGTGGAACTTTCTTATAATAATAGCTTTCACTCCAGTATTCAGATGTCTCCTTATGAAGCTCTCTATGGAAAGAAATGCAGAACTCCTACTTACTGGGATGAAGTTGGGGAAAGAAAGCTATTAGGACCTGATCTCGTTGATGAAATGGCAGAAAAGGTCAGATCTATTCAACAACACCTTAGAGCAGCTCAGAGTCGACAGAAAAGTTATGCCGACAACCGAAGAAAAGTCCTAGAGTTTGAAGTGGGTGATAAAGTGTTCTTACGAATATCTCCCTGGAAGAGGGTTATGAGATTTGGAAAGAAGGGGAAGTTGAGCCCTAGATATATCGGTCCTTTCGAAATACTGGATCGTGTTGGGAAGGTAGCTTACCGATTGGCGCTTCCACCGAATCTCTCTCAAGTTCACGATGTGTTCCATGTATCTCTCCTGAGAAAGTACATACCTGATCTTTCACATGTACTCAGCTCAGAAGTTGTACCGCTGGAGCAAGATCTTTCTTATGAAGAACAGCCGATGGAGATTCTGGATCGTAGCGAAAAAGTCCTACGAAACAAGACCACTCGATTGGTGAAAGTTTTATGGAGGAACCACCAACTTGAAGAATCTACATGGGAGCTTGAGGATATGATGAGGGAGAATTATCCTCATCTATTTGTTACAAAGTGACGAATTTCGAGGGCGAAATTCTTTTTAAGGGGGGTAGAATGTAACACCTGAGACTTTTATGTTATATAAATTATCAAAGGAATCTTTTTCTACACAACACTTGCTTGGCTTGCTTTACATGCAATCACGACCTTCCTCGATAGCTTGCGTCGTACGTAATACCGAGTTTCACTAAACAACAATATGTTATTAAAACTAGCCTTTATGAATAGTAATAACCACTTTTTAAAATTTTATAAATTTTTTTTTTCAAAAGGGACTTCATTTTTGGACTCAGAATATCGAAATTAGCCTAGGGTGAAATTTTGGTATTTTTCTGAAAACTTTCAATTTTTGATGAATAGTGAAACCACTAAGTGGTAGGTTAAAAACAGAATTTTTCATAAAACATAATTTTACCGCTTCTGTGAATGGAATTTCAAAAATCCAACAGACACGGTTGATATCAGTAAGTAAAATTTGGTTCAATGAGATAAAAATAATTTTTTGGTGAATAGTAACTTTTTATTTTTTTTACCGCGGTTAATAGTAAATAGGGTAACTAAGGGTAAATATGATATTAATATTACCCTAACACATGTCCTAATTCTATTATATAAGTTTAATTCGACCAAAAACATCCTTATGAATAATATATGACCATTTAGGCCCACATGGGTTAGATTAGGACATTTATTATTAATTTATTTAAAGAAGGGTTAAAATAGTTAAAATCAAAGTTTAATAAGTAAATAAATTTTAATATGGGGTTATACATAAGATAAATTCGATTGTAAATATTCATTAGAAAGATACAAAGATTTCCTACATGATGGTATTTTATTTGTAATTTTTAGACATCAAATAATTTAATTTATTTATAACACAAAGATGATGAAGTAATTATCTTATTAAGGAAATATTGACATAATTGATAATATAAATACCAAAATAAATGTAATTTAAGACTTTTTATGAATTCCACTAATTTTCTAGGTTACTATGATATATTAGTGTTGATTTAATCAACTTGGTTAGAACATATAATTCTGTTATGACTTCCACAAAAATCATATATCAAATAGTGTCAAAATTGACACAAAATAGTTTTTAAATCAAATATTATATTATTAATTGTTATTTTATTCCTAAAAATCTAAGGTTCGTCCAAATGACTTATATAAGGATATATATTAATAATAAACAATTTTGGGTTCGTTTGGCATGTTATAGTAAGTGTATTAACCATATAGGGAAAGAAAACAAAAAGACATGGTAAAAGTTAAATTATTTAACTTAGAGTTAAATCTAATTGATAAGGTTAAAATAATACCCTAAACTTGTCTAAATCCTATTGGTTGATAGGATTTCGACCCTTCCCCACTTTATCTTCTAAATAAGACCCTTTGGAACCATTATAAACCGATTTTTACTTTAATATAAAATAATATTTTGAGATATTCCTAAGGTGCCCCTCTCCTCCCTTATAAAAGGGCACCTCCTCCCCCTCCTCCTCACACAAATTTGAGCACTCAAACACGGCCAACCCCTGCCATTTTCTCCACTCCACTTACCTAGAATAATCCTAGAGGTCCTGGTATTCTTCAAAGACCAATCTTAGTTTCCTAAGTGGAGGATTCAAAGAAGTGTTCCAAAGAAGAGGTAATATCCATTACCGATCTTTTCAATTTCTTTCTTCTTCAACTTCTTCTTCTTTATTTGTTTCATGATAAAGTAATAACATCAGTATTACTTACATACTGATATGTTATTATAATTATGAAACAACCCTAATTCACCTTCTATCCATCCTACGGAAAAATGAAATCACCGTGCGTGCGTACGTACGGAATACCGTCTCCACACCGTGGTGTAATCTATTTTCCACCACCACCTCACAAAGATGGGTATAATGGTGTAATGAGTAACTATTTATGATTATTATAAAGTAATATTGATACTGAAATAATATACATATACTCCAATACAATTCCACGATCATAGGATTGATATCATCACTCGTGCGTACGTACGGAATACCGTCTCCACGATGTGATGCGACTCGTTCTACATGATCATCATTACATAGTAATTATATAAATGAAATGAATGAATAAATATGATATATGTTACAATAATACCATTCTGGATATAAGGTATCTATAACCTTAAAATAAGAATAAGAATTTATTTGGCGAAACACGCATAAGAGCAAAAGGCAATAAAGACCCGAGTAACAAGTAATAATGAAATATTACTAACAAGAAGCTAAGAATATGACCATATATGATATAATATCAATATGTATGATTCTGTAATAAGTCAATAACATTATTTAAACCATTATACAGGAGCTTCGGACACGCACAAAGCAAATCGGACCTAAGGTAAGGGAAATATCACAATCTCATTTTTATCCGAGATTGTTTATTCGTAAGTATTTACTGGGGTGTATTTTATCATCCACATCCATGTTTCATCAATATGTAATATTATTTCCATCCACCTACAATTGTTTAAATCCATTTTTACCCTTCGGTGAGTTTTTAGTAATATGTATGAAAGGAATCTTTTGTCTTTTTTCGTACGCGGTACTTTTTTACTTTTCCGACAAAAGTACGAAGAATGTTTTTTTTAACTTATATGGCATGAATGGATTTCTAAAAAATTATTTCCAAGAAGCTTCCTTTACAAGTATTCAAGTTTAATTTTAATCAACTTCTTTTATTTTAAAATTGTATGACATGTTAAGAAAGGAAAAGTGTTTTTGAAGTAGAAAGGATATTTTCTTCAAGAATGGAGTTCAAATGTTTTATCAAAATTATTTTCCATCTAAGATAATATAGGGTTCTGTTTTTATACCTATTATTACATTGATTTGATTATGTTTTGAGGAAATTATTTTTATGAAGTCATTTACCTTATATGATTTGTTTTATGATGTCATGATGTTTCAAGAATCCCATTTTTGATACATGTGTTATGCGATGATGTATGATTTATGATTATGTGGCACACATAAGAAAGGATTCATTATGAGAAGGGTGGGACCTATATCTCCCTCCAATGCATTGGGTAAAGATTTTATATCTCATGAGATAGACAGGGCTGGAATGGTAGGTTATACCGGTTCAGTGAAACAGGACTAAAACGAGGGTTACTCGATTCAGAAAGGGACTTTGTCCACTAAGATAGTCTTGGCAATGAGTCATGACTAATAAGAAATGATTTTCCATGATTATGTGTGCATGCCACAAAGTTTCAAGTTTTATGTTATGATTATGGGGATCTCATTTTCACTTCTATGATTTATTCCATGTAAAGATATTATGATCTCTTTTGCAGGTTTTGATTTTCAAAAAGATATGATATGATTTTTATTTCCTTTATTTTCCCTTACTGAGCATTTGAGCTCACCCTTTTATGTTTTCTTTTCCCCAGGTCAGGAAGATGGATATTAAGTAGAATATGCTAAAAGGGACCCTAGATATAATGAAATAAATGGGAGACACTGTAGAAGATTTATGAACCAGTTGTTTATGTTTCCCAGTTTCTAAAGACACTATACCTATACGGTCCTTTGTGGTTTTGTTATATGTTGTAATAAGTGTGCTTCAATTTTGAAGTATTAACAATTTATGTAAAGTATGGGTCGTTATACAATATATATGTTTTCTGATTTTATTAAATAAATTCCCTTATATGTATATATTGTTAGTCATATTAGTGAATAAGTATCAGTCTATTTATATAATTGTTGGGATATTAATTTTGATGTGTCACTCATGTTGCATATAGGTATAGGTGTTGGATGAGATATTCAACTTATTTTAAATAATAGTGGCGATTTTGGTATATAATTTCAACAAAAGCTAAATATTTCTTGTACAACTACCAATAAATTAAAATATCATTATATAATCAAAGGGATATGTTTCAAAAAGAAACACTCTAGGTAATAGTTGGTTGGGATGTCTTTTCAGATGTGTCGCAACAAGTAGAAAATAGTAATGAGGTTTGAAAAATGTTTTACAACCTTATATATATTGGATGGGGTTTTGGTCTTGAAAAGTCACTCTAAGTATATAATACTAAGAATACTAGTTTTTAATTGAACCTCTTAGTATAAAATGGATGGAATATTTATTGATAAGTGTCACTCCCAATACACAAAAGATGTGACTTTGTTCAATAACATACACTCTTATTATATCGGTATAGATATTTTTTAGATGTTCGATCCCAGTGTGATTAATTAAATTTGTAAAATATATTTCCCCAATTTTTGTTTCTGTGTGTACTTTTATTTTAGAGTCCCTATCATGATAGTTTTGAAAATTTTTAATTTTTTAGGAATCATATGATGAATGTTGATGTTAATAGTTTATAGACATTGGATTTTTTTTGAAATTTTTTTTTTAGGATACAATGTTTTTTTTGGAATTTATAATGTGTTGGTTAAGATTTTATAGATTATAAATTACATTGAAAAAAATACTATAATGGAATTTTGGATTGGTGATTGATATTATATAGGAATAATGTAGTTTTATATCTTGAATATTTGTTGGTTTGGTGTAGAAATTTGATATACCCATTAAGAAGGATCATACCCCCAGACCCAATATAGGATTACATAATGGGATACAACATATTCCATTGTCACTATAGACTATTGACTAGTGTCGAGTGATAAAACCTAAATATAATGGAATTATTTTTCCTTACAAAAATAGAACATATAATATGAAATGAAAATAAAATTTTAAATAGAAAAATATTTAAAATAAAAAATTATAATATAAAAAATTAAAATAGAATATAGAGGAAATAAATAAAAAATTTATATCATAAAAAATAGTTTATAAAAATTATTCTTATTCAAAATGGATAGACAGAACAATCAAATAATGTACGAACAAAAAAACCATGTTCATCAGGAACACAACTCCTGAGGTCAAATTCAAAAAGAACCTTAAATTTATGAATTATTTTATTTTAAATCAAAATACACCCACACAAACACAGACACTCTAATGAGTTAATATCGGTGAACATATGAATATATAGTGGTATTTTTCTATAAAACATCCATACATCCCCATTTAGGATCTATTTCTAACTGTGGAATAAATTCCCTTAAAAAAATTTCACCAAATGTTAAAAAAACAGTTAATCATACAATACTATGAAAAACAACATAGAAATGTATACAAAAATCAGCTAATAATTTTCCTTACACAAATAGTATCTTTTACATGTTTCCCAAAAATATAAAAACTATTTTTATCTGTAAATTGTTTATGAGACATGATATATTAGAATCATTTACTAAAAATAACTAGATATAATAATATCGTACACCATTTGTGAATTTCTACCCCATGACTATTTCTTTAAACAATGTCCCACCCCACCTAAATCACACGGATCTGAAAATATCATATAAGATAATTATTTGAAACTTTCATTCCATCAAAACATACCATATTTATTTATCATTTAAAATATGATATAATTTTAAAAAATAATTCTTTAATATTTTATTAAAACTATTCAAAAAAATTATTAAAGAAAAATAAATTTGTGATATAAATTATTATTTTTATAAATTTATTATTTCAAAATCTTCCGTAGATGAAACAAAATAGAAAAAACCTTGTTTAACAATAATGGAGACCCAAATTTTATAATTTTTTTAATTCTATATATCTAGAATATGGAAGAATAGAATATCAATTACGAAATAAGTAATAATAATCCACCTGTTATTGAATAAAATTCACCAAATATAAATAAAAAATTATAGAAGATAATCTACACTCGTGATTTTGTGCCAGTTTATATTTATTGTCAAATAAAACATAGTAACAAAAACAACAGATCAAGATTAGTTTTTTATTGTTTATATGCATAGTATTTAATTTCTATAGATCTAACCTACTATATTATATCCTTATAGAGTGGGAAAATCAAAGAAAAAAAGTTATATATTCAAGATATAATGAAATAAAATAAAATAAAAACCATTGATTTAATGTTGACTTGATCTCTCATAGAGAAAGTAAATTTCATTATTAATATATATTACAAAAAATAATTCTTATGAAACAATAAAGGTTTATTAAAGGAATTTTTGGGTCGTAATGAGTATTTAATTAGGCTAATAATAGTTTTAATATGTAAAAATTCATAACCAATAAGTGATTTCATGGTAAGGATGAATATCCCAGGTAACATTTTGTCTAAACATGCATGTCTCTTTTCATAACAACCTAAATACATCAACATGTTTCATTACATTTATGATTTTAACCTAATTATTAATTCAAATTTTTTTAAAAATATTCCATGGAAAACTGATCTTATAAGTATGGGTGACTATGAAATTAATATTTATTTATTTATTTACATAATAAAATTTTAATATTTGTAATATAAAATGCTAATAACTAGAAATATGACATAAATTAAATGATCATTGTGTAACCATTATTACAATGAATTGACTCTTTCTATGACAAGACACTATTAATATATCTCAATCCACTAATCAAAAACATTTCTACCATATGTAGTCCTTTTTCTCATATTCCACTTCTCAAATTAATCAAGACTTCCAAAATAAACTCATCAATGGAATAGCCTGCCATCTCAAATGTTGTTTAAAAATTTAAATTGGCCATATATAAAAGTTATCATCTTGTTCCATATTAATAAAATAATATAGAATGAGATGAGACAAATTACATTTGAAAATAATTTATTGATAAACATTAAATATATCGGGATGTATAACATACATAATTGGAAATTCCAAATTGTAAAACATGTTTTAAAAATACTCTCAATTATTTATTGAAATATTATATCATTAAAAACATTTATTTCTTACTAATATGTTTATTTCATATTCATGATGATACTCATAATATGAATTAATGACCAAAAAAATTATACTTATAGATAGTTATAATAATACCTCTATCAGGTATAAGATATTTTTTATCTTCCTGGTTAAATAAATATTTTTCATACCACTTATACCATGAAATTAAAAAAGATAGATAATTCCCTTTCAGTTTACCAACAAAATGGTGATAGATCTAAAAGTCTATGCACTAGTTTATGTAGCCAAATTTAATTTTTTTTACTTGGTATATATAATTGTAAATAGAATCCCCCAAGTTTTTATATAATTTATATAATATTCTAAAATAAAGTAGTGAAGTTTAATGAATTTCCAAAAAATATATAATGTATTTAAATTTCCTATATTTTAATGTATTGTATTAAATTCACATCTAAAATTCCAATATATAGTTGACTAGTCATCGTAATATTAACGTAAAACAAATTCCAACAGTAAATATGATATACGATGAAACTATATAGAATATGATATATTATATTTCATATAAATTTCCATTTTTTTCCATTGATAATTTTTTTTAAATGGGTATAAGTAGAATGATATAGTGATATAACCCAAAATCTCTAGGAAAATATTGTGATTCCAAATAAAAGTAATTAATCCATCCATAAAAACCCTCAGTATACACTCTTACATCAATATTTTTATAGAAAACATATTAAAAACACACATGGTCTACTAATTCTCTACATTATCAATGTTAAATATTTATAACTGAGAGGAATAATTAATTAAATCTCATTTTATAAATTTTTACTAGAGTGTCCACCTGATATCGTGATAGATATTCATCAAACCAAGATGAACATTATTTTCAGTTATATGAAACATATTCATAACATTTTCTCTAAAACTCAATGTTACCACCACTCTATATTAGAAATAAAGCATTGATTCTACTATTAGAAACATCTCATTAATGGTATCTGTAAAATATAACCTATAATTATTCTTAATGTATTACAAATATGTCACTTATCACTTCATTAATTAGTCCAAAATTATAGAAGATAAAATGATATAATGTAAAATTAAAATTCTACCCGTCTCATAAGGACCTGGTAAAAAATATGATATCTTGTCTATCATCTAATAATAACCTTCGAATTCATTCATCACTTGATTATTGATACATAATACATCAAAAATAATATTACCCTTACTTGTGGTATTTGTTAACTAAATTTTAATTTTCTAAATAATTTAAAAACATCATTATCACAAAAATATTAACTAAATATTAGAAAAACATATATAAAACCTTATGATTATATAAACTGAAATCGTAATACTAAACATGTAATTTAAATAACTATTAAAATCATAAATAATCACCATCTATTCTATAATGGAATGATATAGTATTTCTTTTGTGGTTATGAATTTGATAATTCATATACCACTACATTTTTTACATGTACAAGCTCACATCCCAATCTAGCTCTAAACAAGTCATAGTATACTAAAAAGATCTATTTATATAATGGTATGTTCAATACTGCAATAGAATACAACCACATCTTCTATATATAGAAACCATCCAAGTAATTTTTTTCCAACTCAAAAATACCACAATTATGAGATAAAATATCCCTCAGTGATGGTTATAATGAGGTTACTCAAATGACGTTTTGATAGTAAACTATTAATACATTGAAATTTTAATTCTAAAAAAAATATTGGGACACTCATAAGGAACCATTTTACCAATTTCTTTGATTTAACAAAGACACTATTCATTTAGTTAACATGTCTCATAAAAACACTTCCTAAATAAAAAATTAATATTTAGATATAATACCATATATTTCTCTTTGCTCATAGTGTCTCAAGTATAATACATCGATTCCATTCATCATCCATTTCTAATATCAGGAAAACCATAATATCATATACAAATATCATCATTTATTTCTATTTAAGATCACTAATATCATAAAAATAATTAGTATGATCTCATAATATTTATATCTTCTCCTAAATGTAGTTTTTATAAAGTATAACACCTTTTCCCTTAGGTGTTCATATACCAATATAAATATATATATTTTAAATCTACCCAATTAAATTATAATTGTAATATAATAAACAATAATTGTTATATGTTATTTATAATTCACAAGAATGTGATTTTTCTTTTGGTAATTGATTCATCACTAAAAGTCTCTTTCAACCTTTTTGGAAAACAGAAATTTTTCTCACTAAGGTGAAATAATTTATTCATTAAATCCCATATCCTATATGTCCTCATAATAAATATTCTGTTCTTGTAGATAATTTGGAACCATATCATTCAACTAGAATGGTATCATTGTCATTTTAGTTAATAAGGCATTATAAAATTCATTATCTATCTCTTATTATAGTATTGTATTATCATTAGAAGAAAAACCTAAACATATGTCAAAAATTTATTTCTATAAAATTTATCTCATTATTATTGAAATAATAAAACATACCCAACCATATTATATATTACTTCTATAGAATATTTTAATAGTGATCCTAAAGGTCAGTAATTGTTGTCACACTTCCTGAAATGAATGAACACTTATTCTGAATAATGTAAAATGAACTCAACAATTATAGTTAGTAATTCTAACATAGAACGTTAGTATTTTTCTGGTATAATTATGAGTTTTTATTTGTTCATATTAAAAAATTATTTTTCCTAAATGATATGTACAATAATAATCCCAATGAAAAAAGATGGAATCCAAATTCCTTAAAATAACTTTTCTATATGATAAGTCCTAATCATTATGAAATAACATATTATATCCACACAAAAATAAAACTTGAATACAAATAATATATATATATATATATATATAATTTATTTTGTCCTCTATAAATCATTAGACTGGGAATTTATAATAAATTTTCTATTTACCTCTCACTTTCATTTGTAAATTTTTGTTAATTCCCCATCACAAACTCTATTATGAAATTTTTTTATACTTGATTTGTAACATTGATCATACAATGGATTACTTTAATTTCTCTATGATAATTCTCCAATAATAATATTTAATTCATTTTTTTCATCCTTAAACCATAAATATGGATAGAACATATTGTTATTGAATCTCAAGTGAATTAAATATAATTCTTATTTTAAAGTAAAATTTTATAATACAAATAATATGTGCAATGATCATTAGGAAAGTTCATCTTCTAGTATGTAGTGTGCCAATATTAGTAACATTTATGTAGCATCCTCTCATTAGATGAACCAAATATATTTTATTTTATCAACCTTCATCACTTAAAGGAATCATTATACTTCCTTTTCATCCTATTAGAAAAATTACTACCTTATTTAATTATATTAATAAATGTACTTGTGTTTGTACAATCCTTCAAAACAATTATCACTATTTTTTACCAGTTAAACTATACTGTATAAGTGGTTTAATTATATAAAACCATGAAAAATAAAATCTTATCTTAATGAGCTACATATGTCCTCTTTACATGGGGGTTCTTTTAGTCATTTTATATAGGGAATAATGAACCCCAAGAAGAAATGAGTAACATAATCTAGCACCATCATCCTCTATTGATATTTCTCAAAAAAAAATACATCATTTAACAAATTTAATATCTAGTGGTATAATTACTATTAAGATATAGTTCAGAATATGATCCATATAAATTTTTTATGAATGTTCACATTAATATATGTATCCAACAACTTATGAAATATTCCACCATGAATGTAAGTAACATAATATACCATTAGTGTTTTATTGGTGTAATGAAAATAAAAAAATTATGGTGATCCTATCTATCTAATCCATAGTTACCAATACGATTTTACCACGCATGCAAAACTGTTTGTTTTTTATATAAAATTCATCGACTCTATCCACTGTATTAGAACACTATTAGTCAATTTCATGACATATTGAACAAACACTTTTGACTAATAGTTACAAAATTTTTGGAACATTTTAAAGTATTTGGGATGCATATTAATTAAAAGGATTTCTATATAGACATATCCTATGACATCCCAGTATCAGCCAAAAAAATTAGTATCTAGGGAAAAAATTTACTCTAATGAGATTAAAATATTCTAAAACTCAAACATGATATTTAAATGCAATACATATGGGTATTTATCATTTAGTGATTTATTCATTTGATAGTTCATATTATCACATAAAAATTGCACATAAAATTATCCAAATTACATTCATATCAAAATGGTCTAGTAAGCATTTGAAATAAATATGAAATAAGTTACATGTATCCAAAAAATACAAAATTTATAAGCTATATGTATTTTTCCTTACACATTACTACCATGATATATACATGAACTTTCTATCCCAAAATATCGTGTATGAACAATCCAATTGGGAATAATAAATGAATATTCTATAAAGTATGATTTGATGGTTTTCTTATCGTAACACTCTTGAAAGTCATGAATCAACACAAATAGATTATATATTAATTTTTATAGGTACCTAGTGATGTGTAATCTTAATAATATCCACAGGTACAACTGTTCGCAAATTCTAATTTAAAATATCAGTATGATACCATTTTTTTGAACATAGCCCAAACAGCATATCCATGAGACCGATGTTGGGATTGAATTAATAATTTAACCAACTTACCTAATAATCATATGCTTAAAATGAGTATAGAGGGAAAAATATTATACTAGAATTTTTCATTTTAAGAAGAAAAACAATAATATAAAATATGGATACATCGAAAATTATCATCAATTATTTATAAAACAAATAAAAACGATTCATATTCATCATTGATAATTCTAGACCTAAAAAACATATATATGAAGAATTACATATCCAAAATGAATAAAAATATTGTAGTCCATCACCAATAGAAATTGATTCATTTTCGGTTCTTGTATCATGATAATAGACATTTAGAAGTAAACACATTGAAATATTTGTGTAGGGGTAATAATGTGAAATCACATGATTATTTTCCTATATAATAACAATAAATCATAACATAATATCAATTAAAACCAATATAATCAATTCCATTTATAATATTTTCATATATATCAGATCAAAATATCTTAACATGAATTTTATAATAAAAACAATTTATAATTAGAAAATAATCTATATATTTTATCCCAAAAGTAAAAATAACTCATCCTTATCAACCATAACTAGAAATAATATTCAATTAAAAATATTTCAGATAATATTTACATGAAACATATACTTGAAATAACTAAACAAGAAAATAGAATACACATACTATAGATCATCAACAACATGAGTGTTTAAAAAACATTATATTTTATTGAATACATCACAAACAATAAAACACCTTATAAATGAAAATTACATGACTCTTTTACCATTATAGAATCATAATGGTCTTCTTTCATACCAAAATTCTTTTATTTAAAAAAATTCAAATAGAAATTAATTATAAAAATAATTATATTTAAATAAATCTATGAAATATTATGAAATTTAAGATATAAAAGAAATATTTTTCATTAAAAAAATATTGATTTGAATTAAAACTTTTTGTTATTCCTAAAATCCCAAAATCATAGTTTTTCTGCATAAACAAATAATTAAAAATAATTATATATAACCATTCACAAATAAAACTCTTAAATAATATAGTACCTAAACATTAAAATGTATCAAAATACCAAAATAGAATTTCAAAAAAGATTCCAAATAAAAAATCATCTTATGTCTGAATAGACACAGTACTCCAATACCAATAGACCGTCAACCACAAATTCTAATAAGCTTATTCCTCTTTATTTATCTTGTTTGATGGAAATCTAAAAACTGAAAAAAAAATATAAGGGGTCAGCTATAATCCTACAAGGGTCTCACTAAATGATCCATAAAAATTTTCCAACTATAATTAACAAAATAATTCATTCAATTTTAAATAAAATAGACACGGAAGTACAAGAGAATATTTAAATAAAAACTACATTTTATATTCAATTGTTGGAATATTTTAAAAAAAAGAATATAAAATCATTTTTTATAAAAAATTTGTTATAAATTCCCCAGTAATATATAAATAAGTTCTAAAAAATGATATATATTTATATCAAAATAATTAAAAACTAAGAAAAATGGTCATCCTTCATTGTGTATATTATTTCAACGTTATAAGATGCTCAAACTCTCAAATAATGATAACAAAAATGGTCACACACATCCACCAATACTAGAAAAAGAGTCAAACCACCATCTTATTGGGGATAATATTTGCAAATAGTTTTATGTTGGAGGTGTAAATCATTATCCCATTAATAGGGACATCCCAACATAGCGTGTTTCCCCCCATAATTTATCAGCTACATTGGAATGCATGTTCCCAAATAACAATCAATAATGATGAAATTAATTTAAAATAGTTCAAAATATATTTTCCTTATTTTCCATCACAAAATGAAAATTTCCCTTTAAAACTGAATAAGTTATTTTAAATCAATTCATTCCTTTTTAGGTTGAAACCAAAACTGCTTTTATCAAAACAATATAATTCATTTTCCATAATAACTTTATCTATTAAAAATCCACAATTTCTATAAAATCCAAATCAACCCCCAATTTATTTGAATTGGGGGTTTTCCCAAAAGACCATGTAATATTAACATAAATCCAAATTATCGTCAAATTGGGTTTTCAAAAATCAATTAAAATTAATTAAAAAATATGTGGTTAAATTAGTTGTTCTAACATAAATTAATCTACCTACATTATATCACGAAATCATGTAACAAAACACCAATAATGTGAAACTCCAATGATGAACATTTACAAACAAGATCAAAAAATGAAACCATGATTCAAGATATAAAACATAAGAGTTTATATATCCTAGTGAAATATAACAAAACCTAAGGAGGATAAAAAAATGATTGAGAGAATGAATAGTGGAAGAACTCTTACTAATGAGATATCGATGGAATTACATAATCTTTGATCCACATCATAAAGTGCTTATAGGAGCAATAATGGGTCTTCCAGAGTGCTATCATGTTAGGAAATTGTGATATGTTGAGTTATGGTTATGAAGGGTAAATTTGGGGTTCAATAAGTTTACTACATTTTTCAAAATAAAAATAATTTTGGGTGCTTGGTTAGTTGGGATGGGGCCTGCGATTTTTTAGTAATTTTTTCATATTCATGTTCACTTGTCATAGGTTTCATATGTTCTCTTTTGAAAAAACACAATTTTTTAAACTGTAATACAAACATGAAAACCCCTAATATTTTGGTTTGCGCAGTTTATCCTGGGTGGGTGCACTATTTTGGTAAACCATGTGAGAACCATGAAAAACCTAATAAAAACCATGAAATTATAAATTTCCCCTCAAAGAACCCCATAATGAGACCCAACCATAGAATGAGAAGAAAGGAGGGTCGAGGAGTACAAGAATATAGTAAAAGGATGTTTCAACATCCACAACATAAAAACATTCTCTCCCTAAAAGCCTGTTAATAAGTATCCATGTAAAAAAGAAGATCCCACTACTCTATTATCAGTGCCTTACTATCTAATGCCTCAAAAGTATCAGAACCATTCTACCACATCACTCATATGAAATTTATTATTCAACCATGATTTATCATGGTTTCAGCACAATTTAACATAACTAGATGCTCAGTCACTAATAAGTCAGGTGAAACCTCAAGATCACTACATCCTAGAATATTTGATGGATGATAATGTTACTTTATCAATTGTGATAAGTAGTACATGTCATTTATAGACATCATCTATTAATAATGTGGAAGTTTTCCCAATCTAAAAAACATCAAAATTTTCTAGAAAAGAGTAGAAATATTACATTACATCCCAAGATTTTGATGACCTAAACAAGGTGAAACATTCAACAACACTTGATCACAAACTAAAAATTATAATGGTCTATGGTGAAGATCAACATAAGGCTTATACCAAAAAAACATTGTAAAAATCATCTATCTAATCAAATAAATATTTTTTGTCATATCCTAACCCATGATTATTCCAACTAAGAAACATTCACCAATATTTGGCCTACACAATAGAAATTTACAAGGATGGACCCACAAGTCCTCAATAATATATTTCATGATCATGGGTTGTTAAATATTGTTAAAATAAAAATAAACTCTTAACAAAATGGTAACCCCAAGATTCAAAAAAAATTGTGGAAACATTACTAAAGAATATCCTCATGATGTTTTATAAACCTCTCCATATTTCCATCTATATACAACTGATATACCAAAGAGAAATAAAATTGTGATCCCAATGCCTCACATATTCCACTTCAAGATTGAAAAGTAAACTGATAATCCCAATTAGATAATATAATAAATGGAACTCCATAAAAATGAAAATTCACTTTCACATAGATATTTATATCCCCAAAACATTGGATATATCATTAATCGGTATAAGTTGACATTCTTTAGTCTGCCTATCAATCACAACACATGTGTTATTATTCTTTCTCTTGTTATCTGTAATCCCTACCACAAATTCCATAGAGATCTTACTCAAATTCAAATTTTCCACAAGAAATGTATAGGGAAAACCTGAATGTCTATGGTACTTATATTTGACCTACTTGAAAGTATATTGGAATGAAAAATGTAAGTGATGTCTCATCTCATAGCCTTCCACCAGAATCATAGAATATCTTCATGTTTTTAGGTTGCACTTTCCACTGTGAATCATGGAATTACCTCATCACATATTTTCATATAGGGAAGGGTAGAAAGAACATATTCTGAAATCATAGTATATAATCTGTATAGTATAACCACTACGTAATGTTCTCCCTACTATAAAAGGTGTTTCTAATTCTATGGAACTCATCATCATGTGACTGTTCCTGATGGATCATCATGTGAATAGTGGAAGGCCATTAAACCCTTGAAAAACAACATCCATCCAAATATCCTAAACTGTTATAAGAAACTTTTGAAAAAAAAAGACAACATCTTCCACTCTTATGATTATTCATTTAGGGTATCATTTAGAATAATCATTCTCAAAGAATAAGTGATGAAATACCTTTTCTCTGGGTATAGGTGATGTTAAATTCAAATGATTATAGCTACTCTGCCCATCACCTTTGGTCGAGATTCAATTATTTTTATTGAATATATTACTCAAGATCTTGTGGCTATGAAACACTATAAACCTCTCTATGAATTGGTAATGTTGAAATGCCTTATGTCTCTGAATCACATCTACGAGTTCTAGGTCATGGGATAGATAATTTTCCTTCTGTGACCTAAGTTTTCAAGAGCCATATGCAATGAAAAGATCACCCAATATATGAAAACATATCCATCTAATACCTGATGCATCATAGAACACCAAATAGACTTTCCCAACCTCTGGATGAATCAACACCAAAGAATCAATCAATAAATTTTTTAACTCAACAAAATAAATATTAAATTTATCATCCCAATAATTATTTACCCCCTTCTCAGTTAGATCAATCATTGGAGAATCCATGTTTATAAAATCATTTACAAACCATTTATTATTAATATCCATACCTAAGAATCTCTTAATCTTGAAAATATTATGTGGTTTCTTCTATGCTATAATAGTGTTCACCTTCTTAGATTCAACTGAGATAACATGATATTACACCATCTTTCCAAATAACATCACTTTAAAACACCATAAATTAAATTCCAATATATTGTCCTCAATTTTGTGATTTATTAATAATTATAGAACTTCTATTAGATTATGCACATGATCAACTTTTTATATAAACTAGACATGGATTTTCGCAAGAAATACATAAACAAATTAATAAAGATACTCAAGGATTATCCTAATCCTAAAACCATAATTAATATAAAATAATTGTTTAGACTAAATGGAGTTAAACATTACTCATTATGGCTACAAGAACTCCAAAGAGTTGTTTTGTAGATGTTAGATTCAATTATTATTAGCAGATGATAACCATATCAAAGATTTATCATCGAGAACCACATTATATACATGATGTGTTGAAACATGTCAGCATTCCATTACAACGTATAATTTTTCATTGTCGTAACTTGGTTGTGTTGTCAAAAATAAACACAAAGGAGACTCAACTCATTATCTTACAAAGAAAAATAGAACAGGTTCCTTCCATGTTGACACACATGAGAATATAAATCATTTCTCTAAGTTATCTTCCACACATGTCTTCAATGAATTAATTTTAATTAGTTTTAGGTAGTAAGAATTAATATACAATGTTTGATCATGAAGCACAAAATTAATAGAAAACTATACATCCCTTACTAATAGAAACTGAAATAAGTTAGAAGGAAACACATTTGGAAACTATATGATTAATGGAGGGATAACATCACTCAAACATTCAAGATCTAAGTCAAAATAATAATATATTTACTATATATTGAAATGAATTTATAGCTTTTCTCAACTATTGGTCCCATACTCCTTGAAAGACAAGGAACAACCCATTTAGTACATTATTGGATTTTTAGAAAATATATCAATCAATTTGGAATTTATAATAAATGATATAATATATCCCAAATGTAAAATAAATAGTTTTTAAGTCAACAATTAGAAAACTCCAACAAACCTAAATCTATCTTAATGGGATTATATAAGTAAGACAATGAAAAACTTTTTCTCCCTTCAATCTAAGGGGTGTAGTAATATCTATTAAATAATATAAAATATTCATAATAATATTTATATGATTAAAATCACAGGTTTAAATAAATGAATGAGATGAACATGTTTCAAATAAAACATCCAACAAAGATGAAGCTACAAGGATGGTACCTCTCAGGGTCGGTGGACCCGTATTTGCATTCTCTATAGACTCTTCCGCTACATATTTATGCTTTATTAAGGTTTCTTATGGATGGAACCCCATATATCCTGATGAATCTGATATCACTAGGGTACATTAATGTGATGACGATATAGTTCCATTATATAGAGAATTGTATACAAGAAATAACTTCTACAGGTGACATAAAAATCCTCATGAACAACATACCTTGGGTGACTCAGTGAATTTTTTGACATCCAAGTATTTAAACTTTGTATAATATCAACGGTCCTCTGCATGACAGTACATGAGGTCTATTTAAACCCTACTATTGACAAAAAGCATTAGATTTATCATTATTTCTCTTTTTTAAATGAAATCATAGAGCTACCGAAGGGATGAAATGGAACTCCTGGTATCCCTAACATACCAACCAGGTCTATCTAAATCGTCAATTCTTTATCAATCTCATCAGTGTAAGAATTGGTCTTTAACAATAAATCCTAGTAATTAAAATTAGATCACACTCCTATATCAAACCATAAATTATTCATCTTCATTCTATATAATTGAAGTTGTGATCTAAAAAATATCATTATTCTGATCTTTAAATTCAATCAGGGTCATTTCTTCATGCTCGGTTTTTAAAAAATCAACAGCCTTATAAAACACCATAGACATTTGGTAATAACTATTTTGTAAAAATAACATTAAACTACATCCAATCTAATATCATCGACTTTATTTTTGTCCACATTATGTCCTCAACATTATATTAGGTCCCTCTATCTTGAATTTGTATCATTTCATATTGATAGAATCAGGTTTTTAAAAGAACTCAAATAAAATATCAACCCTTCTCAACAAATTCTTATACTGTTGAGGATCTATTGATTCTTGGATCTCTAGTGGATTATGAAATAGTAATTCCCAATAATTAATCCTAAAGTAGTCCCTATAAGGTTCCATAGTTGTATCATAAATAGGATTTTTTTATAGGTTCTTATCCCATAGAATATACAACAAAGAAAAAAAATCATCCATCGAATTCTTTCCCATGGGAGTATTTTCTCATTGTGATTCAAACAAAAAATCCATTAGGATCATATTCACATGTATCCTTAGAGTCATGATGCTAAAAAACATCATAAAAAAATATGGAATACATCATAATATTAATTAGATCAACAATAAAATAACATAATTAGGTAAAATTAATCACATAGGATAGATAAACAATAATTGTATTTCAACCTATAAAAAATAAAATTTTGAAAAATACTAGTACTAATAATTTAGAAATAAATCCCAAAATACCATGAGTGACTTAAGGATCATTATAGTGATATATGGCTATGATGTCACTCACAATTACTTAATATTTCTCAAAAATAATAAACAATATATTTTTAACATAAATGGACAAAACTCAAACTAGGATCTGGTACCACCATTTCACATACTATCTCAGATACCCTGATACATGTTCTAGAAAAAAAATATACATAAGGTTATTCTCAATCCCCATGAGTTGGTGACTAGAACCTATAATTTTACATGATAAAGTGGGAACATATTTTCCACCTAATCACAATAAATGAATAGATAAATATCAACAAGCATAATGAAAACATCAAAATGACACAGTTGTTAAATTCAATTAGTTAAAAAAACCAAAATAGTGTATTTATAATATACCAATAATATAACATAAATAACACAAGTCCTAATAAACATAACACTTCATTCAAGAAGAAAAAACCCACCTATATGAAATAATACTTCTTTTCTCAAACCTAGAAGAATAGAATCTACTAACACTAGAATGAGAAGGTACGGTGTGACATAATGAAAAATGGGGTATCCCCAAGTGTTCATTAATAACTTTCGAATAATTATTATCCAGATTTTTTTTTCAATATTATATAAAATTGGAATTTAATTTAAAGAACATTTAACAAAAAACATTTATTCATTACAATTAATGGTTACTTTTCAAAACAATGTCTAAATAAAATGATAATGTAAAAACAATTTTTATATATTAATAATGCATATGTAAAGTATTTTTACAAAAAAACATAAGTATATCCCAATAATTCAATAATGATAAAAAATTTCATCTTACATTAAGAATGATAGTTCCTAGTTATGGTATTATCAAACTCTCAGATAATGATAATGATAATGTGAACATACATATCTCAATTATTGTTTAAACAGGACTAACCATCATCCCACTAGGGAAAAGATCATACAATATGATTGTGTAGGATTTTTAAGTGTTAATCTATTTCTAGATCAATCCCAAACTTGTGTGTTTCTTCTAAATAACATATTAAATTAGCAGTCCTTAATCTTTTTAAAAAACAATCAATGATGGGAAAATTATTTCAAAATTAAAAAAAAATGCTTCCACATTTAAAATGGCAATATGATAATTTTTATTTAAAATACATGGGTTTTAAATCAATTAATATATTTTTTATTATAAAACCAAATTGGTTTTTTATCAAAACATAATAATCCATTTTACTAAAATCAATTTCAAAAATCAATTTCTCAATTAAAATTCAACAATTTCCATGAACTTCTAATCACACCCAAACTCATTTAAATAGTGTATTTTAACTAATATCCACCCTATATAAATTTTAATCCAAATTTTTATCAAATAGTGTTTTCACAATATAATTATAAAAAATTATAATTTCAAATATATTCATGTTTGAATTAACTAGACAGATTTATTTGAAACCAGCCACCATAGATAACAAGATCACGTTACCTAAATCCCATAATGGGAAACTCCATTGATGAACATATAAAATTGATATAAAAGAATAAAACATATATTCAAGATTTAAAATAATATTTTTTAGTTCTCTCAAAAAAATAAGATACACAAAACACTATAAAAGATACAATAAGAGAGTAGGAGAGATGGAATGGGGGAAGAAATCTTAACCTGACGATATCGAATGATGTTCTCTTAGATTCTATCCATTTCAAATAGGGTTTCAAGGATCCAAAATTGGTTTTTATATACCCTATCATCATTGGAAAAAATTATATGGGATGATAGGTTCAATTAAGTTTTAAAATGAAGGGATCATGATTTTTTAAAAAAATGGAATAATAAACATTTGTGCACAAGGATAGATGGGTAGGGACATGTGGTTTGTAAAATAGTACACCCATTTATTGAGTGTATAATTTCTTCTAGGGGGTTCATAGTTATAAAATATATGTGACCACCATGAAAACCCTCACTTCCTAGTATTTCATTATTTACCTTCAGTGGGAAGATGGTTTTGGAAAAATGTTCTCCAACTGTGTACAACCCAAAAACAACCAAAAATTTCCAAATTTTAACCTGAAGTATACCTAAATAAGACCCGGAAAATGAATGATTAAAATAAGGGTCATGGAGTACCTGATAATAATAAAAGGATGTCACACTTCCTCATGATCCAAGATAATGTTCTTCAATTATTCATGAAATACAAAAATACATACTTTTATATTATTAATAACCTTACTGTTGATTTTTCAATTATTAAAACCATTTGATAATTTTATGATTAGTCATTGGGTATTAACACTCATAAAATTGAAGTGTGTGTCAAAAAATATTCATAATTATCTTTATATTTATTTATGTTAATTTTATAGCTTGGGATAAGGAAATAAATTTAATTTTTTATATAATATAATTTTTTGTGTATATATATATATATTATTCCAATAATTTCCTTATATTTTATCAAATTATTACCAAGGGTGAATTAAAAGATTTATTGGATACATAATTTATTAAAAAATAAATAGATAAGAGTATAACAACTATGTGGAAATTTTTTCACTACATAGATTTTCATGTATATGTATATGACATGGATTTAAGGAGGTGAATAAATAGTTCCAATAAATAGTTAATATATAATGAAATTCTGAGAACCCAAATAAAAAACATTTAATATTACTTTATAAATAGGAACTTTACATCTAACCATGTCATTTTGTTATTACACCTTAGTGGTGGTTATGGAGTATACTTTATGATGATCCATTATCCTAGGTGGTTATTTAAATGAATTTATATTAAAGGGAATTTAATTATTTCGTTGGATAGAATAGTTTCATTGTAACATAATTCTAAGGTATTGGACCAAAGTTAGTGTATTATGTGGTTACTTCCTTTAAATAATTATCCTTTTTACCTTATTAAAGTAACATAAATATTCATGAGATTTATTCTTATATTTTTAATAATTAAGTTCCTTCTTAATTTGAGGAAACATTCATAGTTATTATTTCCAAATACATGACATTTGATTTGTTGGATATTTTTTTTTCTATTTAACATTTGATCCTCTATATTGACATCCCACTAATATGATATTTGTTATGTGTAAATAAGAAAACATTCCAAACTACATATCATATTTGAGTGCCCAATAAACCACTTCATCGTAACTCCAATAATATTTCATACTTATATATTTTTAGTAATATGGTTTAGGAATATAAATAATATATTTACTTTTCTATCATTATTGATAAGTAAACATTTTGTTTTTCATGTGGGAATTTTGAAATTTTATTTTTATGTCAAAAAATATTAATTCTCATACTTCTTAAGCCTAAGAAATTATCTACATATATCATTATAAATAGTGTAATAGAAATATATATTTTGAATTATTTTCATAAATTTATTCCTCACCATACATTAATATTCATCCTTAACCTTATATAATTGATATATTTTAATATTTAGTTATAAATTATTTCTAAATAGTAGATAATCACAATAAGATTCACCATATCACAAAAATAGAAAATATTTTTTTCCTTGGTGTTGAGTTATTATTCAACAGTATGTTGATAAAATGATTCACCCAATATCAGTGGTTGTTGTCAAATTATGGATTCATTGTCTAATTTCTCTATCCTATTTAAATGAAGACAAGTAAAATGGTTTATGTTATTTTTCATATGTTGGGATATCTGGTAAATTACCAATATGAGGTAGTAAATATTATCTCATATTAAATTAGGAGTATCATTTAATGAATTGTCTCATTATCCATCACATTGTTTTTTATTTTTTTCCTAGTTTAAAACATTTTCTAAAATATATATTTTTAGAACAAACCATAAGTCAATAAAATAGAAATAATTAAATCATATAATTAAAATAATGCTAAATTTTGACTTATGATGTCCTTATGTTTAAAATTTGATGTCATTTACCACCATAATCTCTAAATTTATAAAAACAATCATACCATATATCATGGTCCTTATATAACATACATTATTCTTAAATAATTTATAATATAAATATAAATAATAATACAAATACCAAAAACTAATAGTTTTAATATATATGTAAATTTATGTTCATAAAACATCATTACATATAACACAACAAATATATTTAAATTCTCTAGTGTAGTAATATAATTATCATTTATAACTATCATAATAAATTTAATCATTTGGAGACACACATAATTGGAAGGGGTGGGCTATGAGTCATATAAAAGAATGAATAACACGGTAGATCATACGACATGAATTAATTTTAGTATATGTGTGATTATCATAATTATCAACATATCAAATATATATGAAAATAATAATTACAAGAATCATAAAAATAAGTCATGGGAGGTGAAGAATGTATATATATCAATTATCCTAAACATTTTGGACAATTTGTATTAATAGATTATGAAAATATCTTTCGTCACTTTCACGAATAACAAATTGTTACAATATTTTTGAAAACAAATTTGAATAATGTATCTAATATTTTTACACTACATAATCTCTTGAGATACAATTGATTACCCAATAAACTATGGGGGTACATTATAATGGGAACAACCATTATATTATAATATATCGATAATCATGTATTTTAGAGAGAAAAACAATATATTTCAATCAAAAACATGAAATGAACACTATAGAAATGAATGGGGCATACAATGATTTTAGAAATAACATGTGAAATAAAAAACATGTATGTTACCAAAATGATGAGGGAGATATCATTTTTTCTACTCGAAGGGTTCATTTATAAATAAAATATCATATCATATGAAGTGGTTAGGAATAAATAATAATAATAATAATTAAAGTGAGACATTGTGAATAATGAAATTTTAAAAAATCATTGAATCGTGGCTAAGAATTCATCTTTGTAAGGTTAAATCAAATATAACCCTACAAGGGAAATTGATAGAGAAAATAAAAAGTCATTTGGAATATATTTTAAATTAATAATTTGGAAATGATATAAGACACTAAGACTAACCCAAAAAGATATTCAAGATTAGTGTCCCCTTTTCTTACATCCTATTTTTTTTAATTAATTTTTCACATCCTCTATAGTAATTTTTTTATTTTAAAACATGAACCGATAATTAATTAAAATTTATTTATAATATTATTGATCATTTTTTAATTTTTAAAATAATATATTCGTTAAGGAGTTACTCATTTGATGATTTTTTAATTGAATTATCTCAGTCCCATATTTATTTCATTATTTAAATTCCTCGATATTTGAAAATTAGAAAAATTATATCACTATTCTTAATAATTAATAATATTTAATGTTTATAATTTATAAATTAGATACTCTAACTAAAAAATAAGGGTGATATAATTTATAATTTCATAATTTCATTTTACGTTGATAAAAATAGTCATTAAAGAAATGTGTCAACAAGTGGGGGAGTGAGAGTATACATATTAGGAAAATAAATAATTATTCTATTCCATTAAAACATAATTAATTTATATAGAAATATATTAAATTATTTACTAAGGTGTGAAAATGAATGATATTAGGTTAGTAGAAATAAAAATAAAATGATCATGATGATAATATTATCTCTTAGTTAATTATTATGAAACTATTATTGAATTAAGACCTTTAGGTCATGGAGATTGATGCTACTAAAATTTTTATAAGGATCCTAAGATATTTATGGATAAGAGATTGGGTAACTATTGAGAAATGTTATTCTTTTGGGAAATTAATTTATATAGGGTGAGAGGGGCTATTCATACATGTAGGAAGGTTTTAGGTTAAATTATTGAATAAAATAATAATTTAATACCAAGGCTGGTAATAGTGGTCTAATTTGATATTATAAATAGTTTTTATTAAATAATAATTATTTTACAATTGTCAGACCATTTATGAAATGAATATTTTTTTATATGATATAAATTAAAGTAAATTGAAAAAAAAATTATTGAAATTATTTATTTTTTTGGAAAATGGAAAATAATTTTTGGGTTTCTAAATTATTTTATATTATTTTAAAATGATAAAATTATCGTAATAAAAATATTTATTTGTAAAATAATTTAATAATTTTTTGTCCATTATTCTATAATTATTACATCAAGAAACATAAATTATTTGAAGAAAATATTTTTCTATAATTTATTTAAATATTTATTCTTATCATGGAATTTCCAAACAATCTCTCATAAACAAATTCAGATTAATGATTTTTAAAATTAAATTAATTTTATATAAATAAGTTCTTATATTATATAATTTCAATTAATTATTAAACATAAAATTTCTCATTTCCAAATACACTATAAATTATTTTTTAGTAGAAAAGTATCATTATATTGTTTTTTAGACCCTAATATTTTTTTATTTAAAAATTTTTATTGATATAATATATTCATAGTAAATATTTTATACATGACTTTATATTATAATATTGGTCGAGTTATAATTATAATGGAATGATTTCTATTATAATTGTTAAACAAAAATTCCAAAAAAATTATAATATTTATGTAACCAAATTCCAATTTTACTTATTATAAATACTCTAATTTAGTTTATTGATCATTCATTTAGTTTTCTCTAAATTTTCATTAAATATTTCACAAAATACCAATCATATTCATATTTTCTTTTATGATTTTATTTTATAGTTCGAGTTTGTGGTAATTCTAGGTGACCTTGACCCGATATATTTTAAAATACTACTTATTTTTTCTATATTATGTAAACCAATTGATATATTATTTAATTTATAAGATATATTTATTATCTAAATTTATTTTTCTAAATTAAAAAATTAATGTATTTTAGGTTTTTATTATGGGGTTCATGTGTTTTATATAATACTATATTATTAAATATTCCACAAAAAAAACATTATTTGGACCGACATGTTATGTACCCTGATAGGGGGTGAATAAGGGAATTGTATATTAAATAAACTTTTCCTTATGATCTTGATTCATCATTAAAAAATCACACTTCTATCACGTTTATATTGAAATGGATGAGAAGAAATGAAATTATTCATTAAACAAGGAAAATTTATATGGTTGACCTGCACTGAACTTCATCCAAGGAGCATACATAAGAAATGATCCTCTATACAAAATACAATAAATCACACAATTTGTTATTGTGTTTGGAAATAGAGATGTATCCCTATGGGTTTACAGCCCATCACAATTTGAAAGCATGCTACTCTCTAAATCAAAGTGTGATCACACATAGTTTAGAATAATCTTCTTTTGAAAAATTGAATAAATTTAATTTTTCATATTTTGGATAATCATTAACATAAAAACAGAATAACCTGATGAATACCACTTTACCATATATATAATTTTAAATTCCTTCTAGTTATCATAATATTTAATTTTCTAAAAAACATTTTTTATGAACATCACAAAACGTCAAAATTCTTTACAAAACATTCATCTTTCATGAAACACACAACATTCATAAATATCTCTATTTTAATTATTCTCATAAAATTCTCAATGATAAAAATATTCATGATGATCACAAATTTTTCAGACCATATATATCCTTTAAAAACTGCAATTCTTCTGAAAATAAATGTAATTGTAAAATTCATCATGGAAGAAAAATTCTTCATCAATCACCTTCATGAATTTATAGCCTTTAGTTTTTTATTTAATGAATTATCTCATTAAATGATGGGATTGACACCTATTTATATATTTTTCAATAACCTTGTGAATATTTAAACTAAACTAAATAATTTTTCCAAACTCTTCCTTATTTTTCATTAATCTCCTTACTTAAATGAATATTTTAGATTATGTTGTCACTCACAAAAGTTCTGGTAATTGCATAACATATCAAGTTAAAATCATGCTCAACCACCATTTTTGAATCTACAATCCTTCATGAAACCCCAAAATTTCACAAAAAACCAAAGCGTATGTAATAATTAAATCTTCATGAAATATTATACTTTTTTAAATTTTTATAGTTCATCCATGGAAATCCAACATTCATGATGCATGAGTTATTCACTATATTTTGGACACCAAATATTTAGAAAACACCTATAAATAGTTACACATAATATACAATATTTTATCTACCATTTCTAGATAATACAATAATTTTTAATGGATCTTTGTCAACATAATTTTTTAATAATCACATTAGAACTCCTTAATTGAATCATTCATCCTATGTTTTTAACCTAATACAATCAACCCAAAAGCACTAAAAAGTAACCATGATTGATTTTTCTCAATACACAAACACACAAAAATATATAAATATATATATGTATATATATATATTCATAATGATGATTTCATATATGTAACCCTTCTCTATATGATATGATTTTTAAACAGATACTGTCATGGATTGCTTTATGAGATTAGTTGGGACAATTTATGATAATATATTAATCTTTCCCTCATAATTTTTATTATGTAATTAATGGGTTCATAATTTTTGTGGGATTAAATATAATATAATATCTTATTAAATTACCGTTTAACATGATACACATTGGATAAAAAATTCAATTGCAGTTGAAATTTCCTCATCACTATAAAAATTAACATGGGTTCAATTTAATAGGAAGGTAATCTTAATCGGATAATAATAATCAATCATTTTTTAAATATAAAAATATTTATTTTGGAGGAGGAAGATTAATATGTGTTAGAGTGATCTCATATTACGCAACTGACTACAGAATTGATTTATCAAATTGGACATAATTCTTAAGATCAATATTTGAATCAATAGTGTCGAATAATCAAATAAAACATGAAAATATGGATGTGTTTATGATGATAGAAATCATGAAAATATTCTATCATTAACTTGATTATATTGAGAGTTATGTGGTTATAAAGGAATATTTTAAATAAAATATAACAAAATCAATATTTCTTTCTATTCATATACCCTATTTGATTATATATTTTAATGATCCAATGATCACGGTTTCTCCTTGAAGAATTGATTATGGATATGGATATAATTTTATAGGTATTTATTAAATGGTTTCAATATTTTTTGGGAAATAAATCATTAATGAGTTTATTAAATGATTACATAATACCTAAATATGTAGAGGATAATTGATAATGACTTTTTATTTCTAGTCTATGATACTATATTAAGCAAAAAAAATAAATTAATAATGTGAAAATAATAATTTTTTAGGGAATAACATTAATCATAAAAAATTAAAACAAAAAGGAGGATTTAGGAAGGATGGTTATCGATATCATTGACATGAACAAGGTTAATGGAGGTAGGACTTCCCATAATTCATGAATGGTTTAATGAAAAAATATGGAGATTCTATATGATATATAAATAACATATAACTAAATATGTTAGTATTAAGAGAATATAATCCAATTATTTACTATATAAGATTTCAATATATGTAACAGAGAATAAAACAAAAGAAGTAATACTGGATAGAGCTTCACTTCTGGAAAAAAGTAGATACCCGAAGCTTGACATACATGTACATTACATTACTTTTGCGGAATACTTAGTACATAACAAAAATAGACACACAAGGACCGTAATATTTTAGTGTCTTTGGAAACATAGAACGTAATCTTCTAATCGTGGTGAAAGATCTTCAACATCTCCCACAAAGATCTTCCGTTTTTTTCCTTACCTAAAATCTTTATTTTAATCTTGGGGGAAAAGAAAACATAAAAAGAGTGATCTCAAATGCCCAGTAAGGGTAAGAATGCATAAAATAAAACATAACATATACATTTGAACTTAAAAAAACATGAATATTAAAAATCTTGAGCAACGACATAAAACATGGAAGTACATAAGGCATAGATCATAATGGAACGTAAAACATGATAAAATATCAAGGGAATAAAACATTTAATTGTGGAAACCATTAAGCACATGATATGATTTCCATAGTAGCCAAGGCATTGCTACCAAGACCATCTTAGTGGACAAAGTCCCATTCTGAATCGACTTCACTCTTCATTTTAGTCCTGTAACACTGAACCAGATTAACGTACCGTTCCATCCATGCCTATCACATCAGATATAAAATCTTTACCCAATGAATTGGAGGGAGATATAGTTCCCACCCATCTAATAATTAAACTATTCTTACTTATGCCACAAAATAAACATACATCATTCATAATAACCCAATAAATAAAAAGGGTTTCATAAACATCATCCCATTATCACATAATCCATATAAAATAAATTGATATCATTTCATAATAAGAAAATTGAAACCATGTAAATCATAGATACATTATACTTGAAACATACACATATGAAATAATGTCATCTTAGATGGAAAATGGTTTTGGTAAAACACTTGAAATGAATTCTTGAGGAAAATATCCTTTCTTCTTAAAAATCATTCTCTTTTTACAAAATGTCACGCAATTTTAAAAGAAAAGGATTTTTTTAGAATAGTCCTGAAATATTTTGGTGGAGGCTTCATAAAAATAAGTCATTATAAAACCGTAAAAATCCATTCGTGCCGTATAATTTAAAAAAACATTCTTGTCGTACTTTTACCGGAAAAGTCAAAAGGTACCTCGTAACATAAACAAAAGAAATATTCCTTAAAAACCATGTAGTAAAAGTAAAAATGGGTAAAAGGACATTAAACATACATAAAAACACTTTTAGAAAACATTTACATGGATGATAACAATAACCCCAGTAAATACTTACGTATAAGAAATCTCGGATAAAAAAATGAGATTTGCAAAATTATCCCTTACCTTAGGTCCGATATGCTTCGTACGTATCCGACCCTCCTGTATAATGATTTAAATAATGTTATTGACTTATTAAAGAATCATATTAATTGTTATGATATCATATATGGTTCACTTATGACTTTATATTGCCCGTTCTTTTGTAAATTCCATGTTAAAGAGCGTTTTGGGTAAAATCATTTCATTTGGCGTCCGTGTTTTGACTTGTAATTATTCATATGATTACCTAGATCATGATTAATTAATTCCAGAATATAAAACATGATTTATATATAATATATATTCTGAATATACATATATATAATAAATCAGTAAATGGAAGGAAATACACCGTTCATGGAGACGGTAGGCCGTACGTACGCATGAATGTTGTTTTCGTTTCCTTATTGAGTTGAATGGAATTAAGTAGATGACATACATATATATACATGTAAATACAGTATCATTATTATGTCATATATTTCATTATTACTTATTATATATAATTTATAATCATTCATGAATGGTTAACGTGGAGAATGAATCTCATCGCGTCGTGGAGACGGTAGTCCGTACGTACGTACGAGCGATAATATCGTTCTCATGATCGTGGTACAATATTAAAGTGTATGTAAACTATTTCAGAATCAATATAACTTTAAAATAATCATATATAGTTATTATGTACACCATTATACCCATCCAAGTAAGGTGGTGGTGGAAAATAGATTACACCACGGTGTGGAGACTGTATTCCGTACAAACGCACGCGCGGTGATTTCATTTTCCGTAGGATGCATAACTGGTGAAATAGGGTTGTTTCATACTTATATTAACATATCAGTATATGATTGATACTTATGTTATTACTTAATAATGAAACAGCCTAAGAAGAAGATGTGGAAGAAGAAATAAAGGTGAAAGAATCGGTAATGGAAATTACCTCTTCTTTGAAGCGCCTCTTTGAGACCTCCTCTTAGGGTGCTAAAATTGGTCTTTGAATAAGTCCAGGACCTCTAGGATGTTTCTAGGGAAGTTTAGAATAGAATTTTTCATGGTTTGGCCGAGCGTGAAGGCTCAAAGTGGTGTGTGGAAGAGAGGGAGGAGGTGCCCTTTTATAAGGGAGGAGAGGGGCACCTTTGGAATAACTACAAATATTATTTTATTATAAAGAAAAATTCGGTTTTAAATAGCTCCAAATTGATTTATTTTGATGCTAAGGTGGGTATGGGTCGAAATACTCTCATAAAATATAATTTAACAAGTTTATGTTCCTATTTTAACCTTATCTTTTATAGTTAACTTTAAGTTAGAAAATTGTACTTTTACCGTGTCTTTTTGTGTTCTTACACTATAAGGTTAATAAACATACGATAAAAAGCCAAAAGAACCACAAGTTTTTTATTATTAATATATATAACCTTATATATGTTATTTGGCCGAACCTTAGATTTTTAGGAATATAATAACAATTAATAATATAATATTTGTTTTAGAAGTTATTTTATGTCAATTTTGACACTATTTGGTAATTGATTTTTGTGAAAATCATAACAGAATGATTAGTTCGAAAAAAGTTAATTAAATAAACACTAACATGTCATATTAACATATAAAATTATTCTAATTCATAAAAAGTCTCAAATTAAATTTATTTGGGTATTTATAACATCAATTATTTCAATATTTCATTAATAAGATAATTACTGCATCATCATTGTGTCATAAATAAATTAAACTATTTAAAGTATAAAAATTACAAATAAAATATAATTATCTAGGAAATATTTTTAGCTTTCTAATTAATATTTATAGTCTAATTTATATTATGTATAACCATATATTAAAAATGATTTACTTATTAAACTTTGATTTTAACTATTTTAACCCTTCTTTAAATAAATTAATAATAAATGTCCTAATATAATCCATGTGGGCCTAAGTGGTCATATTTTATTCCTAAGGTTGTTTTTGGTCGAATTACACTTATCGGATAGAATTAGTACATGTGTTAGGGTAATAATAATAACACTTTTACCCTTAATTACCCTATTTACTTTTAACCGTGGTAAAAAAAGTAAAAAGTTACTATTCACCAACAATTATTTTCAACTCATTGAACCACATTTTACTTAGTGAAATCAACCATGTCTCTCAGATTTTTTAAATTCCACTCACAGAAGCGGTAAAATTATGTTTTATGAAAAAAAATTCAGTTTTTCAACTACGACTTAGTGGTTTCACTATTCATCAAAAAATGAAAGTTTCCAGAAAAATCCAAGAAATTAGGCCTATGCTATATTTGATATTATGAATCCAAAAATGATGTTTATTTTACCAAATTCAAAACATATCAGTTACATTAACTAATTTAAAAATTAATTCCCATCGTCAAAACAAATAGCGTGTTTTTAAGAGATAATAACTATCAAAAGATTGACATTTGTTTATGTCTGGTTTAAATTTGAAATTACATCCAATGAACAACATTGTATTAAATTGTAAAAATATATTCTAAATATACTTTAAATCCACTAAAATTAATAATTTATCACTATTAATTATTTCGATTAAAAATTTTTTTTAATTAAAATTTAGTAATTTTCACTATTCATCAGAATATGAAAGTTATCTGAAAAGAAAAAAAATTTCACCATAAGCTAATTTTGATATTCCAAATCCAAAAATGAAGTCCATTTTGAAAAATAAAATTTACAAAATTTCAAAAAGTGGTTATTACTATTCATAACGGCTAGTTCATAATAATATTATAATAATATCTCGTTTAGTGAAACTCGGTATTGCGTACTACACACGCTATCGAGGAAGATCGCGATTGTGTGTAATTCAAGGCAAGCAAGGGATGCGTGTTGTGCAAGATCCTTTTGGTGTATCATACAACACAAGACATTAATGAAATTAAAAAAAAAATATTTTTCATAAAATCTCGGGGTGTTACAAAAAATACCCTATTCCAACGATTTGGAACTGTTGGTATAGGCCCTCAAACCGTTGGTATAGGCTATACCAATGGTTTGGAGGACCGTTTGCAAGTAATCCGTTACAATAGGTCTATACCAACAGTTTTGGGAAAACCATTGGTATAGACCTATACCAACGGTTTTGAAAACTATTGGTATATGTATTATGAAAACCTATACCAACGGTTCTCAAAACCGTTGGTATATGTATTTGAACAAAAAAGCATTCGGTGGGATTTGATCCCAGGACCACTAGTTTATAATTGCATGACTTAACCACTACCCTAACATGACTTTTTTGAACATAATTTCATAAATATGTATATGTATTGTTTTAATAATTTTAAATTTTGATTTATATAATGTTCTTGGTATGAAGATTCGATTAAAAATTGAAGGACCTATACCAATGGTTCTCAAAACCGTTGGTATAGACCTATACCAATGGTTTTGAGAACCGTTGGTATAGGGGCTCTATAATGGACCTATACCAATGGTTACGCCAAAACCGTTGGTATAGGTCCTATAGGTCCCCCCCTATACCAACGGTTTGTCCAAAACCGTTGGTATAGGTCCATATAAGTGACCTATACCAACGGTTTTGGCCAAACCGTTGGTATATGTCCAAATTAATGAACTCTACCAACGATTTGGCCAAAACCATTGGTAAAAGTCATATTTCCAGTAGTGCTTATTGTATAAATTTAAATGGTAAATTAGGGGGTTGATGACTCCAAGAGTATGGTATAATAACATTCATTAAAGGTATGTTGTATCATAATAAATATTATGTATTTATAAATTAATTTTATCTTTTAAAATATAAGGAGAATCTATTTAACAAAAATTTCAATAAAGGGGATCATTTTTTATACGAATGGTTTGGATTATTCAAAATATATAACTTTCTTGAGTATATGATAAGGATAATTTTATTATCTTGTAAATAATATTTTGTCCTTCATGGTTGTTAAAATATATGGAAATGATTTAAGACTATTTTAGATTCATGTTTTTGAAATAATAAAATACGTTATTTAAAATATATCTCAACACTTATTGAGTACCATATAAAATATGCTTGTTAGTAGAATATTTTTTAAAATACAACATTATTAGGTAAAGTGGAATCTATTTTTGAAGAGAATATAATCTTTATATACAACATAAGATATACACTCACGAAATAATATGATAATCCTCTTAAGGAATTTATTTTAAAGGTGCAGGTATGAGAACACATTGATGGAATACAAATAAGAGCCAGGGTATCTTACATATTGATTTCCCTGAGTTGAAGTGAATGAATAATTGAAAATATCTAAAATAATTTATAGAATATGGAAAAGGGTATATGATATGAATGTTAACTAGTTTGAGAAAATTTTTTGGATCTAAAGGATCTATGTGTAATACTACTGGATGATGAGTTATAGATCATTTATTGTGATTTTACTAGATATTAAATATTCTAGTAAAATTAAAAATACTAAAATATCTTATGTGTTTAGACATTAATTCAGGTGATGCATGTGTTATTAATTCATCATAATAAAAATCACTATGGTGGAAGAGAATCTATGATTTTAAATAATATGTATTATCAAATTCAATTAAATAATATAATAATAAATAAAATATGTTTTCCATTAGATAATATGGGGGAATATTTTTCTAATTTAAATGAATATTATGATGGTCTCATGATGGTCATATGTCAAATTTCTATAATATAACATCATCAATATATACAAAGATCACGTAATAAAAGATTTTATAATATAGATAGATATAACATAAAGCACTGTGATGATTTTCCAAAAGTATTTAGTCAGATATACTACCATTATTGATGAAGAAACCATTGTTTTTTAGTAGTTCATATTCATATGAATTAATTAGATATGAGTAAAAAGTTAATCTAATGAAAAAAATAATTAGTTAGAGAAATAATGATAAGATGAAGAATACTTTATTCATGAAATTTGAATCCATCAAAATTTGGATGTTGAATTTTATCAAATTGTAGATTCATCAAACATTAGGTGAAAAAAATACCATTTTTCTACATGTTTTTAAAACTTGAATTTTTATAAGTAAATTTCAATTTGTGATTTACTTAAGATTGCTATTATATATTTTGGTTTAAAAAATGCATGAATTGCATTCATTATATTATAGAAATATGTGTTATATTATATAGGATTAAAAATTCCATTATTTATCATGGATATTGATAAAATATAAATTTACAAGTTATCATATGGTTAGTATATATTAAGGTTAATGAAAGAGTCATATTTATAAATCCAAAATAAGAGATGGCCTCAACAGGTAGGTGCATTCCATATGATTCACATTTAATGGATCTTGCAATGGATATGGAATCAATAGAATATATACACAAACAAGAACATGAATAAATTCATTAACAAAATAATGTGTAAAATCATTTATTTCAGATGTTTAGGATTATCGATATTGCAATCGAAACAATTTTCGCTGACCCAACCAAATAAAATCTCATCATCTCCCACCTTATCCATAGGTTGTTAACTTATGTAATAATGAGATATGTATCTTGTCTCAAAATAAATTAATATTTGTTTTTTTCATTTTAACATAAAAATTATCATATTTATTACTCATTTATTCATAAATTATAAATGATTAAAAAAATTATTTTAGAAAAAATTATATTTTAATATGAAAAAACTAAAATTAAGTTTTTGGGTGATTTGAAATGAATATTTAATAAATTAGTTTTAATTAAATTATGAATTAAATTATATTTTAATAAAATATTATTATTAAACTATATATTAATTACAATATTATTTTTTGAAATGAAAATTTAATCTTTATAAGTGTTAAAAAATATTATGGTCAAGAAATATAGTATTTTTTAGTGAACCAAGATATTAACATAAAAATGTAATTTTTAAAACATTTAGGATTATTTTGAAAAAACTAATACCAATATTTGAATCAACACCTCTAAATTATTCAATTTATTTTTTTCATTGTTTTATGAGATAACCATTTTTTCTAGAAAAAAATAACTAATGTATAGTATAATGTTTGTATTATGAAATCAAAATAATCAAAAAGATATGTAATATATCTCATTAATGGTTCTAAAAAAAATATATATGTTTCCTGTGTATATTTGTTTATTTCATTCAATTAATTTTATAATCCCTTTAGGAATCCTTCAAAATTGTTATTAGATTTTATATTTTAAAACTACACTTATTGTAAACATTACTTATTAACAAAACATAAAAGGAATTATTTTAAATTTATCAATTCATTGACTTATAAAATAATTAAATCTAATAAACATTTTTCTAAACCATTGGATAAAACAATGGCACAATCTATTTTTTATATTACTTTATTACATAGAGTCCAAACTATAAATATGGAAAGTAATAATGAACTACCCTCCCTTTTCCCAAATAAACACACCCATCCTCCCTTTCATTTTCACTCAAACCAATTTTAGAATTACTATACTATTCATATTTCTTTCTATATCCCTACAAATGTTCCAACTTGGACTCAATACTATCATCCCAAAGATTTGGAAACTTGGACTCAACATAAGGGGTCCTCTATTTCTCCACTTTAATTGGGCACCTTGTATATGTAATACTATATGTATTTCAAATCTTATTAAGGGGAAATGGTTTTACATGTTATTATGATATTTATTATTATTACCAATTTAATATAGAACCATTTCAATCTATTTAATATCTTTAATGGTTCATTATATTACCATGTAATTCTATAAAAATTATAATGTTAATTTTTCATGTCAAACATTTATTCATGTTATCTTACTGTCTTATGAAATTTAATTCGAAAATTATCATGTTGAATTATTTTTTTACATATACCACATTCTTCCCTATTGATATACATGTGATGGTAGAACTATTTAACTCTTATTAACCCCTCTCATGATTCATTATGTATTCCTCTTCTCCCACTAAAATTATCTTACAACTTGTCCACGACAAAAAATTATATTTTAAATACCATCATCATTTCCACTACATTAATTTACACTATACATGTCTATCTTAGTATTATTATGTAAATAAAAGTAATTATTCCCCACTACTTAATCACATAATAAAATTTATTAAATATTAATACTTTGTTCAATGATTACATTGTGAATATTATTCATGTGAATGATATGAAAATATTCTCAGTTAATCTCCAAAGCTGTATGTCAGAAGCAGGAGTCAGCATCTGATCATATACCCGCACCGTTTATGAAATTAATCAGGAGTTCGGAAGAGGTAATTAATGAAACTATTCTAATAATTAATTCTCCAGATTATGAAGCAGAAAGAATGATGGAAAGGCCCCTAAGGGGGGTGACTCTGAATGATTAATAGAGCTTATGGATTGATAATTAGGATCTCCTCTTAATAAGGGGGTTCAACAAAAAGAAAATCAGCATCGAGGAGTACATTCAATCATGGGACAAGATGGAGGTGAGGTTTGATGATATTCTGATGGCAGATCCTGACACTCCGGTAAGCTCTCGTTCATGGAAACTTTTTATAGATATTGATAAGATATGTTTTCATTTTAATGGATTGATTATCTCTTTATGAGTGTGATATTTGGTTTCTCACTTTTTCCTTAAAAGTTTTGGGAAATAAGAAATTTTAATTTTTAGTGAGTTAATGATATGAAAATGATGGGTGGCCACTAAATTATATAGTGCTCTAATGAATTGGTAAATTTTGTAGTCTCATGAGACATCAAGTATCATATTAGGGAGTAAATAAAATCCACGGTTGGTATTTTCCACAAGATTATGGTTTCTTTGAAGTTATAGTTGACCAATGATTATTATTTAATGATTTATGTTGTTGGAATATTTTGATGTAACCTTAATGTTATAATCATATGTCATGATTAGACATTCAGGTTTATGATTACATCCCATTTTATGTCCCATATAATTTCCAATTCAATGAAATATAATAATTTCACCAGTTAATTGTTTGTTTATTTTGTATCTAGTCTTTATATCTCACCCCTTTCTTATGTATGTACCCATGTTATGTCATTATTTTTTAAATGCTATAAAATATTATATGAATTTTAAAGAAGTTGTCAACATAATGAAAACATGTAAAAAATATTTGTCTTATATACCTTGTTAAAAAAACCGAAGGATTTATGCTCTTTTTGGAATGTTTTATGTGTGGCTTTATATATTAAATTATGAAATTAAGTTTATTAAAGAAAATGTTTTCATTAATAGAAAAATTAGAATGTTTAGTTATTTTTTGATTATGAATCAAAAGGACTACAATAATTCATAAGGAAAATAATAAACATAATAAAAAAACCCTAAATTTTGGTGGTGTATAAAGTAATTTCATTCCACGAAAACATATCACTCATTGGATACTACAATTTAATATGAATTTGGATCATATGTATTTAGAGAGAACAACACAAAAAATATAGTATTATCTTGGAATAAATCTGTAACTAGTTTTGGAATATGGGACTTTCTGCTGACCTTTTATGACAATCTTAATGGATAATATTTGGTAAATTCATAAGCTCATTATAAACCATTATTAATGGAAGAAATACTCCAATATAATTTCATATTTTGAAATTATCATTGATAACAATGAATTATGATTTAAAAATTCATAAGCTGAAGAATATACTCTATTTATGGGTTTTAACAACAATATAAATAGTTTTCCATTAATTTGGGTAATAGTTTGGTAATTCTCATCCCAAAGTTAATTATTGATGAAAAAAATGATGAAACCCAGAATCAGACAGTGAAATTAGAGCTTATGATCTATTCATGAACATTAAATGACCTTGTGATTATAGTTCCATGCACTCCATCATGTCCCGAAGGATTAATAAAACTATTAAAACAACACTGTAGGGTATCGATGTATAATATTTAGTGAAATGAGAAAATTATTAAATTATTTTTTCTTGGAATATAACTACTACACTATCAAATGTTGTGGTCTAAACTTTTCAATGACCCTTTACATACTCTCTTAGTATAATTTGATGTAATTGTGGGTATGGATTGTCTTTCCATATAATCAGATAATATACATTTATAGTAGATGTAAATTTCCCCCCCATATCATAAAAATACCTCTGATTCATTAAATGTGAAAGGTGGACTAATAACATTATTTAGTAAAAAAATATTAACCATAGTTATAATTTTCTTATGATTGATTATATCTATATCATATGATTGAGACTAAGGAAAATATAATCCTTGAAAAAAAATCCATTTTTAGGGAATTCACGTATGTGTTTACAGAATAATTGTATGGAATTACTTGTGGTTGAGAGTATTATTTATCAACCGAGTGTATGCCTAAAAATTTTCAAATATCAAATACACTAAACAAAGTGGATATTTTATAAATTAAACAGATGAAGAAACAAATATCAAATAATCTTAATAAAGTATTTATATTCTCATGTGCTTTACCATGTTGTGAATTGTTCCTCTTCATCTACATGATTGATGGGTAAATTAGTCTCTGCATTAAATATAGGGACCTTAACAAGATCATAAAAAATAATAGTTACCCTCTTCTATGAATGAAAAATGTGTCTCATTAACTTTTTGGGGCATGGTATATATCTTAGATAGATATCTAGTCATGATTTTTTTATGTAAATGTGAATAATGAGGATATAACCTAGATTTATTTTTAAATAAGGTATAATAAATATGAATTAATATTGATTCTATTGGGACATAAAAAATCCCTATAATTCATTATTAATATGATGAACTAGGTCATTTGGGACTAGATAGATAAATATTACAAATGAATTATTGATGATATTCTTATCTACTCTAGAAGCAAGGATAGACATTAAGAGAATTAGAATATATTAATGAAGAGCATGGAGATTGAAAATATATATTCATTGTTCAATAAAATTGAGTTTTGATTAAAGTAAGTAACATTAATTGTGAATTTAATCACCCAAAAAGTAATATCTGTGGATCCTTTAAAATTTGGAGATGAATGATGGGTGACCTAAAATAACCACAATAACCAAAATCCATAGTTTCATTAAATTATCTGGTAATTATCAATGATTTTTTAGAAAATTCTCATGATTTTGAGGACCCCTAAAAAATTAACAAGTAAATAGTTATTTATTCTAGAATGATGAATGTGATGCATGTCTCAAAGAAGTGAAGAAGTTGAAAATTTCTGCACCATTTCACACATTACCCACCAGTGGGGAATGATTTATAATCTAATGGGATTCATCTTAACAACGATTGGGTTGTGTACTCGTGCACAATTACAAAGTTATAATACATTCCTCATGAATCAAAAAATACATGAGCATAAATACCCATATAATTATCTATAATTGGATAAAGTGATCATTGAATTAAGGATTTCATGAAATTGTAGCATTGGTGAGAATTACATTATATATACAGACTATAAAATTATCAATTATACATTCACACAAAAAAAGATTAATATGATCCAACAACGACTATTATAGTTTGATTGAGGAGAGTTATTTTTTAATCTAGAACCATCATGAGAAACCAACCAATTTAGAATATGCTCTGATTAAAAAGGATCCCTCAACTATATACATGGTGGGGAAAAAGTGATTTAATCTTATTTTACATGGAAAGTATGGAAATAATAAAAAGGGACTTCATTCAACCTTTCTCAAATAACTAATCAACAATATATTCTTTAAATAATCAAGGAGTCTCAGAATGATGATGGTTTTATTTATAAAATAGCATTGTAAATTCAAGAGTGTTAAATTTTTTGAAGACATATTTATAAATTTGTGATAAATAGATTTTATTCCCATAAAAAATAATAAAATTGAATGATCTTAAGGATATTTAACATAGATCATCCTTCTTTATTCATATAAGAATCACTAATATGTATATAAATTTGAAGAGAAATTTCTGGTGGGATTACATGAATAGAGACATTACAAACATTGTATCATGATTTTTTGTATTCCAAAAAGATAATGAAAAATGACAGATGTGTATTGGTATGATGAAACCATTTCCCATACTACTATCGAAATGAGAAAACATAACCATGTATTTTTTTCGTAGGTCTCTCTAAGACAACTAATTTCAATAACACTATATGGTTGGTTGTCAATCACCTTACTATGTAAATGAATTTTATTTCTATCAAAAAAATTATCAGTTGAATTACACTCTATGATATACATAATATAATTGATAATAAAATATGGATTTCCAAACCCTATTGTATTTTATTGAGATCCATTTAATACATCAAGGTTTTGGAGAGACCTTAATAATAATTAGACACTAAACATTGTTTTTTCACTGATTTTCTCCCTCAATTTGATTGTTACTATGTAAGTACCATTAGAAAATTTGAAGAAATATTGATATCCTATTAGATCGATTTCAAAGGATTTTGGGTTCATCACATTGACCTAGTGTGGTTCTTGAATAAAAATATATCACTTTAATCATTCTAATGTATTCTTGTGAGGATATTTATGGGGAGAGGATTCTTATTATGTCATGTTGGAATGATGTTTGAGAGAATAATATGATGGGAGATGATAATATTTTAGAGATGACAGAAAAAGATCAGACCATTATGAATTATATGATATCTATTTAAGGTTTAGAAAAAATCTATGAAGACAATTTTCTATGAAAACTAGAGTTTGAGTTTTGAGATAATGTTTTCTCTTATATATTTCTATAGAAGATATTCATGATGATTGGGAAGATGGGAGATCTTATTCCAAAATATATTAACACATTTTATATCTTGTATCTTAATGTAGTGCTGGACTATTGACTCGAAATCCTAGATAACCAACTTCATGTACATGATGTGTCCCATGTATCCCTCCAGATAATGTATATATCATACATCTCATATGTATTGGATTTAATATCCTTCATGTGTTATTTAAATTTTGTGGGATGATATTATATTTGAATTTATAGTCCTAAACAACACTTACTAAAATGGCATCGTAATGTGGAAGTGTTGGGTTAAACTCTGGAGGACTCTTGGTAGGACATCGACCAATCAAACAAAACCCTTGGAAATGATTACTCAAGGTTACTCTTCACGTCTTTTAATTAAACATAGAAATATATGATTTTAAAGAATATATTAATAGAATGTATTGACTTAAATTATGGTATTCTTTAAAGAACGATTTTCCTAGATTTATCTTGGTATCGTCATATATATTAGGAATTATAGTCGGGTAAAACTATCCTATTATTTCTGGATAAACCAATTGGATCTACCATTACTGAAACAATCCCATGGACATGTTATGTCTAAAATATTAGGTTGATTATGAATGGATTATATTTATAATGTTTCACTAGATAATATTCATACTCATGTTCTACTCTATCTAGGATAGGTTCATTATATTTCACATACCACGGTCAGGGTTGGGGAAAATAATTTCATAAATAAATATTTTTAATTTAATATCTATAGATTACGTTTTCCAAGGTACACTCTAAATAATAATTAGGATTAAAGACATGCATAATTTCAACTCTTAAACCATAGTGTATTATCCGTGCATTACGGTGATAATAAGGAATGTGGAATTTTGAATCATTCTATATTTAATTAAAAAAATATATAATAAATAAACAATACAGGATTAAACATCCATGAATAAATATTTAAAAAAGATAATAAACAATAATTCCAATCAGAAAATGACATCTCGTGACAAAAAAAATTAACAGGTAATCCAGAATCCAGAAAAATAAGAACCATCATAGAACATACTGAGAATGAACCAATGATAATGAAACATATAAGAATTATAAAACAACATAATTTAGTGTTGTAAATGAACATAAAAAATGGAAGATGGATGTAAATAATAAAGAATATGAGTAAAAGGATTGAAAAATTACAATAATTCAATAAAGAATTAATTGAATGGATGGATTTTTTATGAAAATGAATTAAAAAAATGTACTAAAAAATGAGAGGGAATAAAAGTGTACCATTAATTTCTACATGGTGGATAAATGAAAATATTAATAGGAATGAGAAGTACAAGGCGTGAAATTCGTGCATGTAAAGAACCTATGTAAGTGGCTTCTATCTAAAAATATGCACATCATGTATGTTGGTTGCACATCTTGTATTTCATATCCACATATCCTTCCAACTAATATGATTATATCTTTGATAGGGTGAGACCTTTAGACTTTCAAATTGTGAAATCTCTTAACATGTGTATCCATTTCACTTTTAGTGGGATTCATTATCTTTGAAAGATAAACGTCATGTAATGGATTCACAGTATTGGTATTGTTTTCATTACATGAAATTCATTCATGGTTTCCTATGAAACCATGCAAGTATGCAGGGAATTATGTATACACATCATTTATAAGATATATTGCATGTCAATACTATTTTTGGGAAATTTTCAGCATTTCTTCCTTAAATCCTAGAATTCATAATTCCTACAAAAAAATACATTAACAAATAATTAATAAATAATCCTTAAATAAATTTATCCAATATATATATATATATATAATTTCAGCTAACCAAATTCCCTCACACATGAAAAAATTCATTTCCTATCTAAACAATTATCACAATAGGGATTCCAATAGAATAAATTTTTAATTAGGATATATTCATTACAACCTTAAAAATTACAAAATGTCTAGGAAAAAAATCCAATCCACTAAAATCAACCATCCAGAGGAAAAAGTCAATCCTCATAGACCAATTCATTATCCACATTTTTATTCATTTAATTAAAATATCATAATTGTTTCATAAATTCTAGGCCGAATTTTCTATTCACCATCCAATAGAGTTTATCTTATCTCTCAAGGTAAAAATGTAACTATAGTTATGTTTATACCATGAATAAATGTTCCTAACCAAATGAATTTATCAATTATATCATTTTCAATTCATAAATAAAATTGAAATATAAATCCAGAGGTATTCATCAAAAAAAATTTAAATGAATCATAGCCTGGGGAAGGTGGGTAGATAGTGAAAATAAAACTCTAAATGGGGTGATATCAAATATAAAATGCTTGATAAACATGAAAAGTGTAATAGAGTAATGTATCCAACATTAAATGTCATAAAATCCTCATAAATATCAAGTAGATACATGAGTATGTAAAATAAGTAAAAAAAATACCATGTTCTTCTATTTTTTTTTTTTATTATTCAAAATTAATTTTCAGACCAGATACCACATCTATCCCCTAACCCTGTATGATCTATCATGGTTTTCATTAGTCTGGAAGGTTATTTCTTTACAACTGAACACACAACACACAATCATATTCTTATCTTTTTTTCTATAATGTTTTTAACTAAATAGGGTAGGAATAAAAATTTCCAAATGTAATCATAAATCATCTCATATCAGTATGGTGAGAATTCAATAATACATCTCCTGATTAATAACTTCATATGTTCATTAATAGTGAGAATTCCCCCACACTTTTTCAAAGTATTGTCATTCATAATTATATGATATTTTTAAGAATGGATAATAAGATTTAAATGAATCCATTATAAATAGGTCATTCATGGCTACTATGGGATAAAGAATAAAAAATGTAATTTGCATATATTAAAAGAAAATAGCTGAAAAAATATTTCCGGAATCATATTAAAAATTTATTTGTTTAGTCGTAACATTAATAAGATCTCATCGTAGGTTCTGGATGGTTTACATTTCCCATGTGTCTCTCAATAAATATTCTCCAAAAAGAATATAAGATTTTATATAGAGAATCTCTTTAGGAATTTATTTATAAAAAATAATTTTGAATCACTAAGGTTATAGAAAAAATTCAATCAAAAGTAATTTTAAAAATTTTGATTTAAAAATAAATTACTAAACCCATCCATTTTTATAAAAATATAAATATCGGTTAAGCATGGATTAAAAAATTTCTAACAAAACATTGATATTTATTTAATTGTTTTTAATTGTATTTTTTGTATAAATAATGTTTTCATTTAAAAATGTATCCAAATTAGGTAAAAAACAAGTAACAATCCAATTGTATCAATAATAAAGATATACAAAGAATAATCTACACTGAAAATGAGAGGGTTTCTTCACATGTTTTTTATATTTATTATGGAAGGTATATAAATAATTGTATCAAAAACATTGAATTGAAAATTTAAATTTAATTTAGGGAATCTGGGGATCCCACTAATGATTTTCTACCATTTGGGAAACTTGGTGGATAATGATTTAAAATTGGGATACATTCATTATTTTTAAGAATGAAAAATCATTCACCTGTATAAAATTAGTATACATCATTTATATAGGATCAAATTAGTGTAATGGGTAGGTGAAAAGGGTTAATATTCACTTCAACTACCTCATATGAATGTAAATATGTTCATACATTTAATTTCAACAATATCCAAAAAAAACAATACTAAAAAGAAAAAAAATCCAATGTACTAAATAGAAATAAAATCAAGATATAAAATATGGGTTGTATCAGATAAAACATTAACAATCACGTCATCACACTGAGTTGTTTCTACTCAAGTGAATTTGAGAGTGACGAAGCATCCTTCTTTATGGATTCTAGGAAATGTATCGGCATTTTCCCACTAACATTAAAAGGTGGATCTCCATGTTTATTATTCCTAATAGCTCAAAAATTGAAACCATAATTACTTAGTAAGGATATATCCATAAGGATTTCATCTTTTTAAGAGATAATTATAATAGATAATTGAATAATATAAGTTTGTACCAAACAGAGAATATTCAACAGGTGACTCATTTTCCATGCCACTTATTTTTCATTTCGTAAAAATTTTAGAATATTAATTGGATTTTTTTGATTTATTTTATCTTCTTTATTTTTTGAATTCACACCTCTTTTCAATTCTAGGTATCATTTTTCAACTTTTGAATTTCCTAGAAATATTTTTACTCTAATTCTAATAGAATGTTGCAGGTATTTCCATATAGATTTTGGAATTGAGAAGTGTCCATGGAAATTTTATAGACCATATGATATTCTCGAATGTCTGTAATAGAGTTTGACACTATAATCTTTTCTAATATTGTTCACCATTGTCTTCGGAATTTATTTAATTCTTGAAATTGAAAATTCATCTTTTCCCACCTATTTACTAGTGGTATAGTGTACAAATGTTTTATCTAATGATATACTCTATTAATTTTATTAACAGTGGTGTTTGAAAATAGTTTTTATGATCTATAATTAGAATTCTTGTAACTATTAATTGAAAAATGACATTTTTCACTTAAAATATCATTTATTCTTTTATTGTCGTCGGTGTCGTGAATTTATATTTAACCCATTTTTTAATAATAAAACCAAACTAGGTTTTAAAATATACAATGAAAATTAAAAAATGGTCCTATTAAATAAATTCCCCATACATTGAAGATTTTGACATTCGGAATGTTATTATGGGGAATTTATTTCTTTCTTTATATTCCATATATCCAAAATCATTGATCAGAGGTTAAAAAAAATATTTCTATTTTGATGAATCCTGGTTCATAATTGACATACTTATAGGATTTTATTCGTAGTATATTCAAGTCTATGGTGGCCTCCTATTAGTGGTGTATGACACATGTTGAGAACACATTTTTGATCAAATTTGGTGAATGAACATAACATTAATCCATTATAAAAATGCATAAAATGTAGTAGGTCATCCTAGTATTAAAGTGAGGCTTCATCTATAAATTTATTCAACATTTTAAAAGTAATTTTATGGAAGAGTGAAACTTTTGAGATATAATTTTAAATATCTTAAACCATTTTCTATTTTGGGAATTTATAATGAAAAGGTTTATATAGGGAATGTAATCGTTGATGGAAGGATTTTAGTTATTCTTCATTCAGGGGAATGGATGTCTTAATAAATGGTTTGAGATGATATTATTACTTCATTTTGTGTCAATTATAATGATTTATAACTATTAAAACAAAACAAATCATCCTAGGAGATGCGGTTATGATTTTTTATGTAGATATTTAAGTGTATCATTGTCAGTTTAGACTACAACTTTATACATTATAAGGTATGAGAATAAAATTTCAAAAATAAGTAAAACTTCTAGATGTTCTTTTTAGTGGTTTAAAAATTTACCTAAGTATCAATTAATGTATTTCTATAATATTATATAGAAAAATTGATATTTTGACTCATTATTTTAGTATATCGCCTAAAATGAAGTCCCTTGTGTCACTCATCAATTAGAAATCCTTGTCTGAATTTGGTGAAAGAGTTATAGGAGTGACCACAAGAATAATATATTCTGGTATTAAATGTCTTCTGAAACATTGTTTTGAACTATTAAATGTTTTTAACAATAATGGGGTCATGGGGTGGGGTACTTCTAAAATGATTCTATGTAATTGACTATAAAATCATGCATGGTCCAAAAATTTTCTTATCTATTTCACTGCATATAGATAAGAAAATAATTTTATTGCTTTGAATTTAGCTGTATTTACATCATTTTCTAGTTTTGTGATTTTTTGTCGAAGGACAAACCCTCCTTCGATAACAATGTAATATTTTCCCTACTTAAATACCAGGAATTTTTTTACAATGTTGCAAGACTATATCCAAATTTCTCAAGAACACCTCGAGGGATCATACATATACTAAAAAAGTTTCCCATGATGATTTCAAGCAATTAATAAATATTATCATGAAATATATGTGTCTTATATAGTGTAATTTTACAATTTTATAGAACATAAAAATGTTATGTGACAATAGGTGATGGTTCTAATGGGACAAGTGAACATATTTTTAGATTGGTCATCAGTTCTGACATCAATTTGATTATACACCGAATAATTATCCAATAAACTATATAATTTTTCCACTAATAGGCCTCTAATTTTTTTTCAACAAACTATGATGGAGAATGATATTTTCTTTTTTCATATTAATGTTCCAATATTCGAAACATACCTTCCATATAGTGATTATTCGTGTTGATATAAAATCGTATTCGTCATTTATTAAAAATGTTAGTTTGTCCCTCTTTGGAATAACTTAAAGTGACTCATCCATTCATTATCATATATTGTAAGTATTATTCCAATATCATTATGTTTCAATGTATTTTTCTCAACCACCTCTTTCACTAGATGGGTGATTTGAATCAATGTTTGGCATTTTGATTTCGTACATTCATCCAACAAATTTTAGTTGGTTAAAATTGTGTGGATAACCTCTTTATGATCATCCACTCGCCAATATATTGATTCATAGTTACTTTTAAGGAATATAATAAACTTTTCCTCTAGTTTTTAGTTTATCTATGTGCTTATATTTTCTTTAAATTTTTCCATTGTCCCAAGGAATGTTTATTTGAGTGTGTTCAATGATGGTTTCAATTAAAATGATAATAGATTCATGAAATAGGATATACATTTTGGGATATCATCCCATTTCAATAGTTAAAAGTAATTTTCATTCACATGATCATTATCTTCATCATAATAATGATGATGGATATCCATTTCTTCCTCAATGGTGATGAAATAATCTGATTCCTCAATAAAAAATATGTCTTGATAGGGAAATGAATCACTACCTTGGTTGGAATCCTTTTTTTATCTCATTCTTTATCCATGTCTAAATTCAGGAAATCTATAGGAAATACAAACATTCCAACATTACATATGATTTAATTAAGATGTAATCAAGGATTCTAAACTAAACGGTTATCTTTTTAATGTGATATTATTGCCAATTTTAAATCATCAACCCCTTGCTTATTGAACACACTCAAATGTAAGAAATTTATGCTCTCACTATTAGCTTATATTTATCTTCCATATTTCCATGTCCCTATATTGAAATGGGTTGAGAAACTATAAGGTTATTTCATTTTTTTGGACACATCAGCTGAATAATAATATAGCATTATTAATTTAGGGATATGACTCCAAGGTCATTAATCATAATATTTTTGATAAAAAATTCATTTTTGAATTTATTATAGTTGGTAATTTGGGAAATAGGTTCATCAAATTGGATTTTGATATGATATTTCTTGAACATTTATAGACACATTTTCTTTCTTTCCTTCAAAATTACCTTACCTGTTTATTTGTAATGAAATAAGGATTTTCAAATTGGTGGTCCTAAAAGAAATTTGTCCTTTTAATTATACCATATTTTGTGTTTTCCTAGTTACATATTATTCAAGGATTTTCCATTAACTACTTTCTTTTTGTCATCATTGTTATCTTAACTGATATCATTCACCTGTTTATTATGTTCCATTAGATTTTATTCATTCACATTTCATGTTTGTTGAATATCGAGTATTTTTCAACTCTTAAGAACCAATAACTTTTATTCTTATCAATGATGTGCAATATTTTATCATGTAATGTAATTTGTAGCTGGTATTATATGGTTTTTTTAATTTTAAATCATTTGGTGATTGATATTTCTCATGGATTTTCTTTAATTATTTATTTCATTCCTTTTAGGTTTCATGCTTTGATCAACTTTTTTTACAAGGTAACTGAGAATGTCTTCAATATTTGTCTGTAGAGGTTTGGATGGATTATGTGTTATTTAGGGAGGTTAATGTAATTTATGTTGTGGTGTGGGTGGATTTTGAAGATCTCTAAGAGACGGTTATTAGAAATAATCTTTATATAGGAGGTGTAGACCGTATGGTGGGTACCTAAGAGGTGTGTTATTTCATTGTGGTACTTTTCCACTACTATATTGAAAAATAACTTTATTATTTTTTGTGGATGAGATAGCATTTTTTTCGAATTTTTTTATTGCTGATATTTTTTGGGCTAATCGTACTACAATCTAGGATTATTCTAATTGATATAAGTACAATCTAGAGCTTAGGGTTCTCTTATTCCTTACCTATACTCTTATTATGAGTGACAGACTCTTCACATCTACCATGATGGAATTTCCATTATGGAAGTATTAGGAAGTTTTTTAGTAACTGGTAACTTAAATGAATCTATTTTCTTTGTTAGAGAATCTATATTTGCTGTGATTTGGGTATTTTCTTCCACTGGGTTGATTTATCACCTAGAAGGTCATCTATCGAATTACCATAAAAATATGTGTAAAAGGATTCAATGGAATTTCAGGGATGACTTCTGGAATCTTTAACACTACTCCCCCATTCAAGGTACAATTTACCACTATACTGAGTCCTTGGTTACATTTCACAAGTAGAGGTCACAAATCTAGTCAGTGATGTGAGAATTTTATATTCAACTCAATGAATCTATTCAATGATTCTCATGTTGATTCTATATCATCGTAAGAAAGTATTAAATTTAATTCTAGAGCATCCATGTTTAGATTGGTGCGATGTATTTGTCAAGATATTTATTTTCTAATTTATCCCAAGTCATCATTGACATTGTAACATAACTTTTTATACATTCTATGGCTCTATCCTACATAGAAAATTGGATGGAAGTCAATTGAATTGTGTCTATTGATATGACTTTGTTTTGAAATGTATCTCAAACCACAAGAATGTTTTAAATGTGTGCATGGGGGTCTTCATTCTGAATACCACTAAATTTACCTATATTCTTGATCTTGTGAAGGATTCTGAGTTTCATTTTGAAATTTTTTTCATGAATTTGCAGGTGCACAATATTTAGTGCAACACCACGAATTGATGAAAAATCATTAATATAATTATGCACTCATGCATTGTATATCACTCACCCTTACTAAAAAGTGTAACATATTGGTTTTATTGAATATATAGTGCTGTAACATTGTAATTCTCAACAATTGTAAATAACAATCCTAAATATATTGTTCAATAAATCCTAATAATGTGGGTATGGTGTTTTTATGTATCTAGGATACATGAGAATTTTACAGGTCCCTAGAGCATGCACTAGTATAGATGAAAATAAAGAAGATAAAGGTAGATTACAAGAGTTACTCTAAAGGAGAAAAAATAAAAAAAAGTAAAAATGGAATGAGGAATAATAAAGTTGAAAGGGATGAGGTAATTTTTGCTTCGATTCAAAGGTCATTGTTTCTAATTGGTAGTTTTTCCAAAAATGATGCCAAAATTTGACTTAACTACACACATTTTTTAATTCTCATAGGTTCAGATAGAATTATAATTTATAATCCAAAACAACATTTTCTATATGGGTGTAGTAAATTTTTAATGAATGGTCAAACACATCAGGACTATTGGATGGTCTGAAAACAATCAAATAAAACCCTCGGAAAGGATTCCTCAGGTTCAAAATTTGCTTTATTTATTAAATAATTCTTATCAGTTTTGAGTATATGGTATAATTTTAAGGAAGCATTCATGGTTACTTTTAGTTTTCTTGATAATATATAATCCTATATTTAGCTTATGATTTTCCGATAGCATAGGTTGTGTTGTGGTGAAATATACATCATTTTGTTTTGCTCATAAAAATTTGATATACTTATGATGTAACTATCTCAACATCAAAGAATAACCAAAAATATGGATTCATTATGCTTATATTATAGTCTAAAAAGATTCAAATTCTAATGTTAATATCCAATATCAACTCCAATTATGTTCTGTTTGTTCAATATTGCTTCGTATAGTCATGGTTTTGAAATAGAATGTGATGAAAATTAATAATTAAAAATTTACTAGACAAAATGTAACCAATGTTCAATAAAGATATTCATTAGGCTTGGAAACAGCCCTATTTTCAACTCATAACCCTTTTCGGATAATCCATTCATGGAGGTTATGATAAAAAGTAGGGAATTGTGGATACTTTTCTTCATAATCATAAAATAGTTTCAAAAGAGATCATCATTGTTAAAGAGAATGAATAAATGATTAAACAATTTCAACTAATATAAATATAATCAAAAACTAACTTCTCATGAGGAAATAATGAAAAAAGATATATCTAGAATTATAAAAAATAAGAAATAATCAATATCATTATTTAAATGAAGAAACTAGGAAGAACCGTGTGGCGGAAGATCATGAATGGTAGGAGGTGATCAGAATGAATGTAGAAAATAAAATAGGTATTAAAATGGTGAATAAAAAAGGAAGATAAGTATATAAAAGGATACTAATATATAAAAATATGTAAATTAAAAAACTCAATAATAAACTCTACATGTACTCAAGGTTGAACAATCTCTTAGCCTGTTAATGTATTCCAAATTCTATATCCGACTGGTTTCCCAAAACTAGCATCATTGGTATCCCACCCATTTTTTCATCTATACCATAGAGAATATTTTCCATGAAATCAAGATTAGATAGTAACGTTATCTCATCTATAACTAATAAATATTGTATATATAAATATTATAAATGATTTGAGGTGTGTAATCACATGCATTAATGTATCAAAATTAAAAAATCACAGATAAAATCCAATACTCATTTAATAAAAAACCATTTTCATATATCATTCTAAGAATAAAAAAATAAATGAATAACCCTCATACACTAGACATATCGATCATATAAGAAAAATCCCCCATAGGGGGTAACCGTTCTATTAGGGATTAAGAGGCTCGGAAAAAACTACCCCATTTATGAAATAATTAATAGTGAAGTAAGACCTTCAAAAAGAGTATTTGTAATAAAAATTTAATTATGGTAATTTGAAATTCATTTTCAATTGAATCTTCAGAATCAGCCCAATAAAATCCAATTCCATGATATTTAGAAAACAATTAACTAATATTATGTTAAATTTCCTTGGATAAAAATCACACCCTTTTTTAATCCCACAATATCCCAAAATGCTAATTTTAAGTTCAATTCATATCCCAAATAGAGGAAATTAATTTTTAAACATAATAATTAAATTAAATGAAGTATTTTAATATTTAATCAATATTTGAAATTTAATGTACAACTATAAATTTTATTTAATAAATATATTCTAAGAAAATATACAATTTTATAAACTATTAGTTCCATTTAACCTATCATAAAAAATAATAATTATAAAAAAATAATACCAAAATCCTTATGAAAATAAATAATTTATATTTTAGGAAACACATGAAGAACCCTATATTAGATCAATGTAGATCATGTTATATTTATATGTTCAAAACCCCCTCAAAGTGTCATCTCTATGCATGGGAAATGAAAATCCCCTAATAATAATCCATCAAAAACATTAAATACAAACCAAATTATCCATAAAGATTCTTGGTGGAAGTGAAATAGAGTAGAATAATAATAATTTCATATTGAGAGAGAAGAAAATTATGAATTAAGGTTGTTACCATGATAAATCCAAAGAAACCCAAATGTGGAGGGGTTGGATCTAAGAGTGGGGTAGGGGAGAATATCCCTTCAAGTATTGATGTTTTATAATAATAAGGGGGATGATAAAATAGGTTAAATCAATTAAATTGAGCAATTAATAGTCCATAAATTAAATAAAACATTACTTATAAGGATATGACCATGTTCTCAACCAAGAGATACACTAATATAGGGTTCTTGTCCAGGAATCCCTTGAGTACCCTACACCATTTATAGCACATGCCTAGCCCCCTATTATTGATGTTTTACAAGTTAAATAAATCCCTCACATGGTAAGAACCATGACACGGAGAACACTGTGGCCTTACTAACCCTAACGTAAACTAGGGAAAAACATTTTTCACTCTATTAACCCATTCCATAAAACATAATATCACCTCATTTAATCCCATCACTATATCCATTTCCATTCCATTTACACTAAAAACAATAAGATTACAAGAACATGAGCCTCAACCCAGTCAGTGAGGTATCCTTAAGTGCATCCACAAGACCCAGGTTCAAAACCAGGTAGAGGCATATTTTTGGTATAGTAGTAGTACTATAGCGGGTACTATAACAGACTGTACATTGTGTGGTATGGTAACTAATTGTACATTGTGAGGGGGTACTATAGCAGAATGTACACTGGGTAGCACTGTAGTAGAACTATGCACTGTGCGTATATTGAAGTAGGTACTATAGCAGTACTGTAGCAGGTATTGTTCGATACTGTAGAAGATGGAACTCTTCACCATGGGCCACTGGTTTGGGCTTGGAGTCTTTATGGCACTCAGTCCTCCCAGCCCTTCGGGTCAGCAGGGCTTTTGGGAGACCTTTAAGGCCTTCGGGCCACCTCAAGGCCTTCGGGCCACAAACAGTTGCCCCAGACAGACTAAAAAAAAGAAGATGCCCCAGAAGAGGATTCAGAGCAAGTGCATTCACTAGAGCAGATCCAAATGGATTTATCAGAATGAGAGGGTATGGCTATTCCATCGAGACCATCCTGTTCTTACATGGTAAGCCAAGCCAGATGTTCATGCGAAGGTGGAGAGCTACTATCATGATGTAGATGCTGGGGAGGGGCAGTTCCTTGTAGATAGTCTGGTTGAATTCCTAATACCTTCGAGTATTGTAATATCCTAAGCATACAGGCCATATAATATCTGAGCCTACGGGCCTTATAAGGGTTACCAATCATCCCTTGAAATGGGGATTATCAAAAATCAATAAAAATGAAGGCCTTCAGGCCATTCGGGCATTACCATTTCAACACTCACCACAACAACCACCACTACATTCTGGTGTTCAACATTTCCCATGGATGAAAATAAAGAAAAAGGGAAAATGTTTCTTCTTAGAATTAGTCTCAATGACATGGTGACATAAAATTAGGACAAATCCCCTTTAAACATCAGTAAATCCCCAAAAAACATTAGGAACACCTTGAAACCACTAAATAACTCAAAATAAAATAATATAAAGATACAGATGCACTATGATTTGTTAGTTGGTATTATTATTACTGAATTTAATATAAGAGATTGAGTTCCAAACTATGTTTACTCCATGCTATATGTGTGTTCAATGTGTTGAAAACACCTTTACTCATATTCTTTAGAAACTATTTTTTGGATTCCATATGTTTGGAAGCTATATTATAGGATTTTGGCCAGTATCTGCTCCATACTTACTAAACATCTAAAAAATGAAAAACATTAACGTGAGATTAATAGAAATTATAGTTCCTAGAATCTGATAGATACAATGAAAACTAGAAATAATTACCGATGATATTGAAATTGAATTTCACAGAAGATTTTTGTCCCTGATTTTAGTTTTACAAAAGTAAGTACATGCTAAATTCCATGTTATTTTGATTGGATTTAAATAATTAAGTTATACATCTATATATGGGGATTATAAAAAAAATCTACATTAGTGTCTAGTATAAAAAAATCACCATTCTTATCGAATCGTAGAACATCCTTTTCAAGAGATTTATTATCCTGTTATGTAATGTACAATAATTGAATTTTAGGATAATAACCTCTATTTTGTTAGGTATAGTACCATTTATTATTATAACACTTATGATAACACTAAAAATATGATACTCTGAAAAATATACCATTACAATAATGCATAGGGTTCGTTCATTGTGGATAATGATTATAAAAATTTCTGTGTTTTTATTCTTTACAATACCTAAAATTCATGTGGGTATTTCTACAGAGAGAAAAATATTAACATCTAAACATCAAATGTGAGATCATTACATGAATAATTAAAATATTTTAATGATTTTATGTTGAAATTATTTTGTATAAATTGTTCACACCAAATTAAACTACCATCCCCACCATTTTAACTACATGATCAACTTGGATCCTCATGTTGTATATTTAAGAGGATTCTTATGATAAGCTCTATAATTTTACTCTCTATTTTTATCCCTGAATAAATTAATTGTGTTTTAAAATATATATATATATATTACCATATACTATTTTAGAAAATTTATAAATGAGATGAATAAAATGTATGATATTCCTCTTTTTTTGAAGCAATGTGGATTTTTTCAGAACATTTTTAAACTAGAAAGAGTTTAAATTGTGGGGATGATATCTTCTAAAAAGAAAAAATAGAGGATCTGTCATCACTTAAGGGTTAACCATGTGATATTTTTACTCATAAATATATTAAGAAACACCCCCTCAAAGATCAATTTATCTCTTTTAAGATAATCATATTGTCAAATATATTGAATATTTTCACCAAAAAATCAACACATATTTGAAAAATGTCTATTATAGAGTTATGTAATGCATTTTTTTTCTTTTATTATGGCTCTGTAGGAGGTAAACACTTATCTAGAATCTGATGATGATTAAATAGAGAGTATATTGGTTAAGTAGATAAACAATTGTTACCATCTCACAAAAATAAATGAAGGAAGGCCGGATCATTATTTAATTGCCAATAATTATTTTTATGGTGTATTTAAAAATTTAAAGATAATGTTTTCTGAGAATGATATAAATTGAATTTTTTTTATAATTTCTATATAAACTAAAATTGATGGCAGATTTCATGAAATAAAAGTTAATGGAAAAATGAAAAAGGCTTAAACAACTTAACAATTCTCTTTATAAATAATATAATATTGTTGAAGGACAATTTTAGATATTGTAAAGGGAAATTAAAATATCACAATGATTAAAAATTCTTTAAATTTAATGTATATTTATATAGATATAAAATTGAAGAACAAAAAATTTAATCAATTTGAATATTCACATGATGCTAAGATAAGAGCGAATAAATTGGATATATCACAAAATAGTGATAGTTCCGAGAATACACACTCTATATGTAGGTTTGGTATGAATTAATAATATTTTAAATAAATATATACAAAGAAGAAGAATGAAATTCAATTTTATAGTAGAACTATTTATGCTGAAACTAATTTCCCAACAGTTACTGGTAAATAAATTTTTTCTGAAACCCACCACATTTGTTGCTGTTGTAAAAAGTAATAAAATAGAATTTTGTTTCCTGAATTATGTTCATGAGGTATACTTTTAAAACATAAATCACATAGATACAATCACCCTGACATTATCAACTCAAAGATTGATTAGTAGGTCGGTTTGTCAATGCTGGTGTTGTGGAATGATTGGGCAATCAAACATTTATTATTTACATAATTATTCAACTATTCAAAAATAGAGAAGGAATTTAAAAATATAAAATAAAATTGATGATTAAAAAAAATCATCTATATACACCCAAACCTAATTGAAAATAAAAAAAGGTTCTTCATAAAACAAAATTTAACATTATAAAATATTATGTGGAGGCTAAATAACTATGTCTAAGGTAATGATGATTTTTTATTTCTCTCTACCATGATCAAACCAAAATCAAGTAATAGGAGTAGAAAAGTATGTTGAGGAAGATTTAATATATTATATGTGTTAAGACATTTATGGATTGTAAATAAATAAATGTTACGATGAAAAAAAATAAATGAACAATGTGAATTTTTTTAAATGAAATGATGATGAATTTACCATGGGAGAAAATGATACTTCAATTACCTTGGTAAAAAGTATTTGGATATTACTGTTGGTGGAATAAATATTAAACCATGATCATAACCAATACATGAGAAACATTTTGATTTGGTGAATAATATATCATATGGAGTAGTTGAATGAAATCAGAAATAAAAAAAATGATAACATAATAGATAAAATTAAATCATGTTTAATGATTAATAAATATGGATAAACTACCGAAACATTCATTTTTATTATAATAAATAAGGTCATGTTTTCTTTAAAAAATCATTCTTTAAAAGATACATGTGAAAATATGGTGTCTTTGAATAAGATTTTTTATCAAAGAGAGAATGTTAACGATTATCCAAAAGAATTAATGAATGTTTACAAAGAATATTATAAATAAGAAGGAATGTTTTAATAAATGGAAATAAATATTTCTTATACCTTTTTTGTATAATAAATGAATAGGTGTCCAAATAAATTTAAAAGTCAATGTGACCATAATAAGTACATATATTCCTAGAGGATAAGTGAATGGGAAACCAATAATGATATCATGAATAAAATTAAACCTAAATTGAATTGAGTTTCTATATTTAAATCAAATATTAATAACGTTTTTCGAACTAAGGTGGAAAAAATTATTCCCATTTTTAACCTGAATTATTTTATTCAATTTTTAAGTAAATGTGATGGAATATATTAGGATATCTAATGTGATGAATGTTATGAAACTCGTACAATAATTAAAAATATATCCATCGTGAAATATTTTCCTTTTGATAGTACAGTGTGGAATCCAATGAAAATTTCAATTTACGTAAACCCAAATAAATAATGGAAATGAATTTCATCAATCATGGGGGAGTTAATCCAAATTTGGTTATTTTAGAAAATTCTTTTCTAGAAATAAAAATTAAAAAATTCATATAATACCCCAAACCCATACACGTAGATATGGTGCTAAAATATTATCTTCAAACACTAGATCTAATACCAACTGATGTGAGACATATTTAAAATTCCATAATATCAATGTTATTAAAAATTAAGTTTACATACATACTAATGAACTTTTATAATTATAGTTTTTTTAAATTAAAAAAACATTATTTTTCAAAACACAATTATTTCTCATAAAATAAATATTTTTATAATTACCCCTTGATTTTTTATTACAAATGAAGTCTTCAACATCTCAACATAAAATTATTCATAATGATTCCCTTTAGGATATAAAATATGTTTCATTCAACTTTATGGCCAAGGTAAATGGAAACATAATAATGATGACCTCAAACATATAGTATAGTTAAACATATGCGTCATCAATCAAAGATCATAATAGAGAATTATATAATCTCATTTTATGTGTATAAAATCAATTTTCATATTCATTACATACTTGAATTCATATCCATCAAAACATGTATCCTAAATCGTGAGTCATGGAATAATTATTTAACAAATTACAGTATTCATATGAGTCATTGATCCTGATCAATGTGAAATCAATCATTATTAAATTGTTCCATTATAAATCATAGAAAACATAAAACCCCATGTAGTATCCTTTCATGTTCATTTTCATAAATATTGTTCACTTGAATTTAATCCCTATAGAAATAATTTATAACCAGTTATTTCCATCAGTATTAACCAAATATGATATCTCTATATTTTTAATATGAGAAAAAAACAGTCCCCCAAATAATTGATAGTTATATCCTTGGATCACATATCATCATCAACAGTTTCAATGACCCTTAACATTTATATATCATATAATAATTTAAATTATTCGTTAGAATAAAAATAATAATAGATATTCCTTTATTGATTGATTAACTAATTGGAAAGAAACATGTTTCATTTTTATTTCCATAAAATAAGATCATAATAAATGTATCAATAGAACGTGGATTGTATCATTACAATAAATCCCTATGGATTCATATGAATAATTTAATTTTTGTTGACATAGATGAAAAAATAATATAAAATATTATGTAATAGGATTTAAAAAACAAGTTAAAATATTCACTTCATTTTATAACTTTTAATAACACAAAATTTATAGAATAATGGGAAAAAACTTTCATTAAAATAACCTAATAACCTATAAAAATAATATTAATAATTATAAAATTAGTAAAAATTTGTAAAATTATTTCATTCTATATTCCTCAAAAAACATTCATTACACTCTTTTGAAAATAAATCCAATAGTATGTCATATAAAAAATGTTGTAAAAGATTAAGTTTAATAATTTATAAATAAAGAAAATTTTTTAATATTGGTCCTTTATAAATCATTTATATATATATAAATACATTTTGGAAATAACTTGATTAACATGATCATGGAATATAATGTGTTCAAATAATTTATAACATGGTTTTGAGGAACATTTCATTATGAAATTTAGAATAAGAATATTTTTAAAATGAAGAAAAAAATATCATGATTATAAATTTATTAAAAATATTATATGAGAATAATGTATAATATATATAATATAAATTTATATATGTGGAAAAATCCAAAACAAGTATCAGTGGATGATTTCTGACACTAGGAACACTTATATTGGTAGTTTATTATTCGAAATAAATTGATTGCAGATATTCTAAAATGAATATAGAAAACCTTTATTTTGATAAAATAATATGTAAAAATAAATTTATAAGGAAATATTTCACCAAATGAAGAAAATATTTGAGATAAACCTAAAAGATTTCTAAAAAAATTATTTGAGACTACGAAACACTTACAAAGATCATTACATTTAATGTTGGAATAAATAAATTATATGATCATGTTAAATAATTTTAATTATATACAAAAAACAATTAATAAAACATAACATAACATTATATCATTACAAACATAATCTTTTCATAACAGAGTTATTTGAATAAGTGATAAAACCTAATGAAATGAAATTGAGTTAAAAATTCCCTTAACTTTGACTTCCCCTTGGTCAAAATGTTTATAACCTAATAAATAATAAATGTGGAATTAATATTCATCTAAAATAGAATCATACATATACTTTTTTAATTGAAATTAATCTCTTGTAATATATTATTACCCACATTGTTGTAATTATTTTTTAGAATGATATTATATGAATTAATTATAAAATCTAACATGTATATTAAAGTAATATGCTTTCATTATTTCCACAAGGTTATGGTTTTATCAATAGTGAAATTTTAATGATTATTTTATAAATTTTACCATATAATTATTGATTAAAAAATATATTTCAGGGATGATATTGTGATGAGTCATAAATAATCCTTGAGGATTATATATTTTAGATGTTTTGACATTATAGAATTAAATTATTTTATAAAAAAATATAGTAATGTATATTAACAATAATATTTTTTAAAAATAATTATTTAGTTATTATAATATAATATTAAAATTACATAACATCCATTAATAATTTTGAGCATTAATATTATAACATATTTTATTTAAGTCATTAGACCGACTAGATCTAGAATATGTTAAAACGATAGAATAAGTACAACTATATTATTTTATAATTACATTTTAAATTTAACAAACACATAATGAATTTGATTTTTTTTTAAAATTTTATAAATAAAATTTATTGATTGGTATGTGGAGATGATAAATTTCAACGAACAGTAAGATGATATTTCTTCAATCTGTCTCTGTATGATTATTATAGGTCATTAAACATCACGATGGTAACAATTTTAAATATTATTAATTGAATTATTAAATTTACTTTCAAGAAACATATTTATTTTATAAATTTCATATTTTATAAATTATATATTAATTTATTAATTTCCTACTAAAAATTATACATTTTTCTGGAAATAGTTATATATTAAATATTTCATTTGGTGGAGGCGGTATTCCACATATACGATTCAGTGATGTTCTATTATATAGATAGGTAGAACTCAAAGAAAGTAATGAATATGTTATCATAAAAAATAATATTTTAAAAAAGAAAATATATATTCATTAATTATATGTTTAATAAAATCCATGTCATAGTGTGATGATAAGTGAAATACATTTTATTTTGTATTAAACTTGGTTCACCTACCTATGAGCGTCATTTTAATTTTTCATAAGATTTTAATGAGGTATAAAATGATTCCTCATAAACATAATGAAATTTAAATATATTAAATAAAGACACTACATTGTATTGTCATATTTAGAAAATGTTTTTAATATATAGTAGAATATATAAAAATTAATGAATTTGGTTAAGCCTTATATTTCCCTCTTAGATATCTTCTTTAAGATTGAACCTTAATCCTTTCTGGATTGATTTTTTGTGATACCAATACCACTAGGGAATCAGTAATGATATAGGGAATCTTTTTTAAAATGGATTGGTTGAGGTAAAATTCACAATGTGTGTTGATTATTTGGAAAGAAGGTGACATTTTGTAAGTGAGAGGAGTTCCACCCATGCAAATATGAATAGATTTTAAAAATAATAAATTTTTCTCTCATTAAAATTTATTCAAATTTAGAAATCATTATTGGATATCATAATTTAATGATGAAATAAACTCATATAATGATATTTAAATTATTTTTATATACATTCAATATCTTATCCCATTGTTTAACTCCTCATTACCCCTTTTAATTTTTATCATAGGGAAAATCATTTACTAGGGTAACTATTCATTATTAATAAAAATCCAAATGAAATTTATTACATATTTTTTATAGTATGATTCAAAGTATGGAATAAATTAAATATATTCCAATTAATTTTTTTGGAATAGATTATTTCTAATATATTATCCGAGAAACCAAAAATCAATTTTAATGAAAAATATATTTTTATGCATAAAATTGATTGTACACTTCTTTATACAAATTAATATTGAGTATTAGTTTTACATTAATTCATTTTTTTATTATTATATAAATGAAATATATATATATTATACTATAATCATGAATAAATTTATTAGAACATTTCATCTAATCTACTAAATGTATGTATTCAAAATTAGTTTTTCATTATAATAAAATAAAATAATGTTTCATAAAAGTCTAGATTGTAGTTACGAATTCCAAATAATGTGGTAAAATGTATCAATATAAACCTCAAATAAATATATGGTCAATAAAAAAGGCATATAAATATTTATTCTCACATATTAATGGATAAATAAAAGATATTGTTTTTTAAAAAATGGTAGTTTTTAATCTTCACCAAAAAGTCATATTTTTTTAAAAATCTAAAATAAATCAACATAAGAATATTTTCATATGATTAATTATGAAATTAATTTAAAACCATAAAATTAATATACTAAAATTCTAAAATTTATCTTTTAATTGATAATAAATAATGAGAAGGAAAATTGATTTTATAGAAAAATGACACCTTTAAACTATATGTTTTCATAACCACCATCCATATAATTTACTAATGAGGGTTTATTAGATTATTTATAAATATTATATTCATAATTTATTGATTTTCATAAATAATTTCAATAATTTAGTATTATTGACTTTATTTTTTTTATATTTCACCACCTACTCAAAAATATATATATTTAAAATATCATGTACTAAATTCTCGAGGTGATAAATTACTCACCACATAGATGAAATTACATCATCACAAATTTTTTTCAATAACCAAAATTTTTTGTCAAAGAAAATGAATATATATATATATATTTATATATTATCATGGTAAGTAATTTATATTTCACCAATTTGAAAATCGTATTTTTATTTCATAAAGAATCAAGGTATCATTTCAGGACTCGAACTTTTGAATTAGTTTCAACAATAATACCTTGACTGATGAATTATATTTTATACATTAGATTGGGTAGATTTATCGTAATAATATTTAGGTGAATAATTATTTTAAAAATAATATAGTTAAGATATGTAAATATATACATTAATTTCATTATAATCCATTTACACAATTTAATCTTCTCGTCATGTTTCTAGTAGTTTTACATCTATAATTTATTATATATCATTAATTATAAATCATCATAATTAATTATTAAATCCTAATGAATTAATATTAATCTGTATTAGATCATTTGATTCATAAAAAGAATTAAATTCTTTTATTTCGGTCATTATAAAATTAGAAAAACCAAAAATATTTAGCATAAGAATAAAATAATAATTTAAAGAATATGAATAACACATCATATGAAGAAGAAATAAATTAATTCTAAAAACTAAAAAAATATCATTTATTGATAATCTTAAATAATTTCATAGATATCCTTATATGATGCAAATATATTCTAATCCAAATTTTAAATCCAAAAAAATTTGAAATATTTAGTCTCCTATAATTCTGATATAAACATCACATTTATCTCCAAAAAATATCAATCACTCATAAATTCAAACACAAAAAATACATACAACATAATCATATATTATTAAGAATATACTATTGTATTCCAAAAATTACTTAAACATACACGACATAAAACCACAAAAAAATAATATTTACTTACAAAAGGGTAACTCAAAACATAATAATTAAATAATAATAACAACTTTGATATAAAATAATATCATTTTCAATAATGTCCAATTTTTTCATAAATGCCAGAAGTATTCCTCAATATATAGTGATCTTGATCAAAAATAAATTTATCTACCATGTAATAACTCAATAATTTTTTTAGGTATTCCCAAATCCATATTTTTACCGCACTATGGTTGGGTCTCATTTGTGGTTGTTTAGGATAAAATTTTAAATATTTCGAATATTCTTGGATTTTGCACAGTTGGCGCATGGTTTTCCCGAAACATGTGTCCCAGCCAAGAAAACCATGTAACCAAAGTAATTGGAATTTTTCATGGTTGGAACAGGATTATTTAATATGTGTTCCCTCTTACTTGAAACTGTGAAACCCATTTAAAATTGGTGCACATCCAGGATGAACAGTTTGTCATAACCATGCATGGCTGGCCAAGAACCCATTTATATTGGATTTTAATATTACCAACATTTAAATTTTCTTTTACTAAACCCCTTTTTTCCAACATACCTCCTTTCTCCCAAACTCATTTCAACATTTCGCAGAGCTCCTAATGAGCAATCCTAGCCCCTTTAAATCCCTTCCACAAGCAATCGAAAGCTAGAGGAGCACCCAACGATGTCCTCATAGTTTGTTTCCTTATTTTGATCTATACATCACATGGTATTTCTTCTTATCTATAGGGTTCCATTGATATCCATATTGATTATGCATATAATACATTCTGTTTTGGGATATTACTCGTTGGTTTTATTCTGACTTTCATGACTATAATTCTTCATTGAAAATATTAACTATGGTTTGGCCTTGCAAGATCTGTTGATTTGATTTGTTTTTTTTGTTATGGTGTCCAATTTTTATTAACCAAAATTAATTTGTATAAATTTAAATTATTATAATTTAAACACAATATTTTGGATATAGATTATATTTCTATCAATTGGTTGTTGGAAAGACCAAATTCTTATCAATATTTATTTTTGAGAAAAATGTGTTTTGGCATGGAATTATAAATTAATGGGATTAAAATTTTTTATTTAAACTTTTTTATGTAAATTAGATAAAATAAATTTTTGAATATAATTATTGAATTTAATTATTGAATTAGTTTTTTGGTAAAAACATGAAAACCAAAAATCTTGCTAATTTGGGATTTGTGATGAAATTGATGGAATTTTATGAAATTTCATTGTTCAGTTTAATTATTAAATAGATTGTGAAATATAATTAATTGGTATATCTCTCAATAGTGAAAATGGATTAAAAAAATTTCATGGAATGTTAAGGGTTTTGTCTTGGTGAAAAGACTTGTTTTTAATTAAAAATACATTATTGTTTCTAAAGAGAAACATTGTATATTACAAATGGGGATGAGATATAATTAAATTTTGAGAAGTATTGAAACAAATTGACCATTATTTTATATACATGAGTACATGAAAGCCTTAGGTAGTTAGTGGGTTATATTGGAAAACACTTTATGACTTAAAAAATCCTAAAACATAGTATCAACACATTATCTTTCCTTATTTAGTGGTCATGAGTATCATTTTCCTTTGGTCTAAATAGACATATGTACACACGTGATGTTTCATAGTATTGGGTCCCTATAAAATGGAACTATCATACCTATTTAGATGTATATCGTGTTTCTCACTTGTTTGTATTTCAAATGTGTATATCATTTTTATTAAAAAAATTACATGTCTTAATAATTTATATAATTTTTTTATATAAACGTATTCACGTGTTCTATTTTAAGAAATTTTTTATTTGAATAAAAAACACTTTATTTTAAAAAAACCATCTTTTGAAATATATTTAAATCATCTATAATGTTAAACATGAATTTATAAATTTATTTCCATCCTTTAATTTATAATCAATAGTTTCATTAAATATGATTATATAAATTAAATAATGTTTTTTTTAATTGAATATTCATTCTTAGTTAATTTCATATTGGGATATTGTTATGGACTAATTTGTGAAATCCTAATGTGATTGGAGTCACACCCAACTTTGACCTTAGATTATTTGTATATTGACTCATTATACGTTCAAGTAATGGAAAATTATCTATTGGATGTGGATCCAGCTATTGATCCTTAGATTTGGTGAGTTGTGGAGTTTGGGACCATGGTTGTTTTCCTTGTTTTGGTACTTTGGTTGTTTTACTTTGAGATTCATTTCATGTTTGACTTATTGTACATTACTCCTAGTGATGTTTTTCTAAATAAATATTATCTCATCTTTTTTACATATGTGAGGATTGGGAGGAAACCCTCCACATTCTGTTTGTATGATTCCAACTGATAGTCGTTGACCCAAAGGGACTGAGAAATCCCTTCAGGATATGTCAAGACATTCTCTGTTATTGGGTTAATAGGATACTTGGATAGGTTCATTATAACATGGAATCAAATTTATTGTTTGAATTTTCTCTTCAATTCAGTATTATTTTTTGAAATCTTATCAGGGCATAGGAGGTTGTTTTGATTTAGCCTATATAAAACTCTTAGCACAATCAACCTTATGTCTCTATGGGTTGTTAAGGAAATATGACTTGTGTAATAGTTCTAATCATTTCCCTATTCAGATTTGGATAGAGTGAGATGTAAAAAAATCTTGTTGTATCAATTGGGATTAATTTCCCTCATTGTGTTATTGGATCATTATCTGGTTTCATACTTGTTGATTTCTGATATTCTGTAGCATTATTCATCATATATAAATGTGAATAAGATCTAGGAGAAAGTTCTCGATTACATATAAAAAGAGAATCTTATTGTTGATATGAATTTGGTTGAGGTGATTTTTCACAATGTCCATGTTCTGGGAGAGGTTCCACCTATAGTTCCCATATAGGCTCTAGTTATGGTTTCATATAGGGATGTTTTAAATGTTTTATTTCAATAGTTCATTTTCAATAATTTAGCACCATTTAAATGATATAATGATCATACTAAGGCTAAGAAATGGTTGATCTTCTTGGAATGCTTCTTGGGGTTATTAGACACATCCAACTAGATGAATGTGAAGTGATACACCTTTATGCTGGAAGGAAAAATATAGATATTATTGGAAAATATGGTGATAGAGAATCATCACGAGGTCATAGAGTGGAAGGTATTAAAGTTTCATCTCACAAACATTTTAAATCTAGAATCAATGTTGGTATCTAGGGATATAGAGATTTTCATTCTTATGGAGGCAAAAATGACTGTGATTGAGTATTGAAACCATTTTTCTGAGCTCATGTAATTCACCCCTATGAATGTGTCGGGTGGGAGAATTAAGGCTTTAATGATTGAGTAGGAGTTTCATCAGGATATTTTCCTTAGTTTTTCTATCTAAAACTACATTTTTATGCTAATGTATTTGATAGAGTACTAATAGTCAAGACGGACAAGGGATGGAAAGTCTAGGTTATAATGTATTTATTTTTCTCCCAGTGGTATAATTAGTTCCTTAATTAGAAAACTAAATGATGATTATTATCACAATAGTTCTCAGTAATAGGATAATTCTATAGCCTTTCTATTAATAATAAGAGGTTATTTGTTTTGATACATGTATGGAATCCGAAGACATATAAATAGGGTTTTCACTCTTGCACCCACAAAAGGTGGCTGGTACGGATGTTCATGGAACTTGTAAATACTATCCTATATCTGTTCTACTCCACTTTTTGGAACATTATCATTATCTCCACCTAAAAATACAAGTCAATCAAATTAATTGCATGAAATTGGTTTTATGAAACAAGAATCTAGAATGAAGCTTCTTCTAACTAGAAGAGTATTTAGAGGAAGTAGATATGAGTCCAGTTAATATGAGAGCAACCATTATTATATCTTCGTTAGTAGTGACTAATTTATTTGATACTATTGTAACTGATTTTTACTATTTAAAAATATAATGTTAATATTCTAAATCATTCTATGGATATTTTATCTTCTGTAATGGATTTTACTACAACCCTTATTGTAAAGTGATAACATTGTCTTTATTATCATGTATGTAATTTCCCTCTATTATATGTTGAGTTTTTTCTGAATTTCATAGTCCTAACATGAAATTTCATGACATCATTTTTGGAACATATTGGATCATTTAAAAAAATCCAATATTTATTATTATATTTGAGGGGTCTCCAGTACAACACCCAATAGTGTTTTCCATGTCTTTGAGAACTATGGGACCTAATGAAGACAATATCTATACATTCATATCCTATTTTAGGGAATGTAATATCAATTATTTCCTTTGATTTGTAGCTATAATAATTTAGTTTTGATCTACAACCTTTTTTTATTGCGTTTTAAAAAAATGTTCTTTTAGACTTATCTAGTTTTCCACCGGTAAGGTATTTTATGTTTTCCATTAACTTAATGCTTGGTACTCAACTAAATTTTATACATTTTTAACACATAGATCCAACTGAACTGAAAGAGATGAAGTCCTAGTTGGATCATCATCAAAATAATGTCTTTATATACCTGAGCATGGCACCTTAGGTAGTGCCAGTTATCATTTCTATGAAGGTTGATGGTTCACTATTTTGATGTTAATTATGTAATGCTCAATCGGGAGAATATAAATAACATGTATCTATTTTCATTTAATAATTATTTTTTGACCAGTTGAAAGTGGGAAATTTGTTCTCGAAGGTTTATCATTCCTCTATTTTCCATTATTATAAAAAAAATGAATCTTAAAGTCTGATAACCCTCATTCAGAGTAGGTACGAACATGATGACTACCTTTCTATTCCGTTTGGCATAACTAATGCTCCAACAGTTATCATAGTTTCGATGAAAATGAATTTCAATTAGTATCTAGATTTCATTTTTAGTCATTTTAGATTAAATACTCATTCAATATAAGTCCTTGAAGTTTGTGGGCGTCATCTAAGAACAATTCAAGGTTTTTTAATAAATCATAGATTTTATTCTATTAATAAAATATGAAATTTTTGAACATGTTTTGTTGAAACATTGAATTTCCATTTACCCATATAATGTGAAAGTTGTTATGTCAAGGGAAAACCATATAATGTATTTGAGATTTGGGGCTTCATGGGTCTCGTGATTTATTGTCCCAGGTTTTTTAAATACTTCCTGAAGTTAGCTTCTTTGATGTAGGTTATAACTCAAAAGGAAGTGATGTTTTCAAGGAGTGGAAACTGTTAATGTTCATCTATTTATTTGAAATATACTTTTACTACTGCATAATTGTTTACAATTCCAAAGGATAGGTAAGGATATGTGTTATTATGTGATGCATCATATTCAGGTTTTGGATATTTTCTTATGTATTGTGATCATGTTGTTGCATATGGTTCTTGTTAAATGAGTCCACATTTGAAGAATTATATGACCCATGACATTGAAAATTCATCTATGATTCATGCTATTAAGATTTTATTCTATTAACATTCAATATAAATGTTAACTATGAATTTAGAACATAAAATCATAATTTATATCTTATCTCCAAAATATTTGAATCTCCTGTAGAGTTGTTTGATGGAATAACTAATTTATTTTGACCTTAATGATTCCTTTACATAGGTGAAAGGGAATTTCATTGTAGATTATTTGATTAGGAAAATTTTTACCCATGCAGTGAAAAAATATATAGAAGAGTGGAATTTGATGGATCTATTTTCACAATTTCATTTTGGAGTGCTAAAGAAATGGGTGAGGTTTTTGGGTCTCGCATTCTGTTGACATCTTATTTTATGGAAATGATTCTCCACAATCGATATATTGATGATGTGTTTCATAGAATTAAAGACTCTATTTATGGTGGGGAGATAGTTTCCCAGTGGAATTTTTCCAAACATTGGCATTCTATGCTATCTAAATCTCAGAGTTGTTCCTTTAGATGTAAGAAAAAATGCTTTTGGAATTTTCATAATCCCCAATGTTAGGTGCACCAAGGAATGAATAAGATGTTCTATCATATGTGGTGGTAGTTATGGTGGAAAATTTTTGGGACATTCCATTGTTGAGTTTGTCTGTAATCAATATACATAAAAGTAGGTGAATTTCAAGAACCATAAGAATTTGGGTTTATTTCACCCACATCCAGTCCTTACTTGTAAGTGTGATGAGATATCTATAGAAATTGTTGTTGGGTTTGCAAATACCCAGAGAAAAAATATTTAAATATGGGTTGTGATCGAAAATATAACCATGTAATCTCATTTTATACCTATTAATGATTCATCAAAATTTGAGGAATTGTGAAATATCAATGTGAAAAACAGTATTAATTTTTAGTAAGTTTGTAATGAAATAGTATCTAATATGGACACTAAATTCACTTATTTTTTTAGAGAGGCATTCAAGAGGCTATAAGATATCACATCAGTTTGTGTATGTAATACCTCCCAAAATTTAATGGCCACACAGAAAGGGAAATAATGATTCATGAGGATATTCTTATAAATTTTGATCTCAACATTAGTGGTGCTTTATATGATCATTTGGGTCCTATTGAGTTTTCTTATTACAATAGTTTGTTTTTTGTGATAATGATGGATCCTATTTATGTTTTATAGGGATATCTAGGTAAATTTATGTTGTGTTACTCATTGATAGGTGAATCTTACCTTTTTTTACTATGATTTGAGAAAGAGATTATACAAAATATTTATTTGATTCATAAGATTATGTTGATGGAACAAATATAATATGTTTCTTATGATTATCATCATCATGGACCATAAGATACATTGTTTTGTGATGATATTTTCTTGAAAGTTGTACCCTAGTTGTGTCATCTGCAACTTAGAAGAAAAGGGAAGCATTCTCATCATTTTATGGGACATTTATAGGCTGTCTATACGGTGGGAAAATTGTCATACCATTTATAAATTTCATTTAATTTTTGATTATAACTAGTGTGTTTCATGTAACACATCAATGAAAGTATCCATATGATCTACCTAATATTGTGAGTTAGCATCATCATGAGGTTTTCCTGATTTATCAATGACTAAATAGTCTGTTAGGATAGTTTAGTTTGAATCCAAGTTGCATTGTGGAAGTAATATTCCATTATTTTGTGTAATATGGTATCATAGTTCTGATTCTGATGAGATTTGGGAGAGGGAGGCATAGATTAGGGAGAAATGGACTCATCTTTTTGACGTGGTGGCTTCTTCATAGGATTTTTTTGATTAGAAATTTACTATAGTGGAGAGGTTATAACATATTGTCACTATTTTATTGTATTTATAATCCAATAATTTTACCAATCATTGGTTTGGATTAATTTAGGGTTGTTTTTAGTTGAAAATTTTAATGTTCAGAATAACACACGCCAGTGAAGGGTTGGCGTAGGGTTTCCCAAATCTTACTCCCATCAAAGCTAACCCTGCAAACCAAGTTAGTGGTCCTTTGTACAGTTGAGAAGAATTTATTCCAACCATGTCCCATCTTAGTAGAAATCATTTGAACCATTTAAAATTGGTTTATGGCCATGATGCAGGGTTTTATATGTCCATGGAGGTAAAACAAGAAATCCATGCATAATGGATTTTATGTCATGAACTGAAATTGGATTCCACTAATACCGGCACCAAATCAAAACCATAATAAGTACTAAAGGGCATTACTTGTCCCAAGGAACTAGCACAAGTTCCTGAGTAACAATAAATTGTTTTTGAGAACTATTTCCCCAATTATGAAAGCAAAATACCATAAAAACAATCAATAATTGGAATCTAAACTTTTCATTCCAAATAAGTCTAATGAAAAATCCAGATCTTAATACATGGTTTTAAATATAGTATAAGAGGTCCAAACATAAATTAATATAGTACCAGTTCTTCCAAAATGACTCCACATGATAATGGGTCATCACCCCTGAGACGTCTCTGAAACACCACACCATAGGAGGGGAGTAACAACCCAAACCGCCATCACCTGAGGCATTACCATTACTTGTGTCAAACATAATAAAGTCTACATAAACCCAAGGGTTGTATGTAGGGTGTGATACTAATCCTAATGTAATACAACTTAGTGATTCCAAATAGTATGGAATACAAGGTTAAAAAGAAAGTAGTTTTAATATGTAAGGAAAAGCTGCAATAAATTCATGAAATAAAAAATTCAATTGAAAACTGTTTTCATACTAAAACATTCATAATGTTAAAACATTGGAATAATAATTTTTATCTAATGTAATGTAAAGAAAGTCACACCCAAATACAAGGTTATATAACACAAATCCAATGATCATCAAAACCAGGAACACCCCTGTGCACTAGATAGACTCCAACCCTATGTACTACATACCTCAGTGTAATGTATCCAAGACACAATCATTTATTATGAAAGATCCACTTGTTTGGAACATTCCCATAACCTAGTGGTCCCCAAAATTATACTCCTTGTTTATCTATAGTTGTCTTTATCAATATTCTCAGTGAACAAGGACAAAACCCATCGGGTTTACTAGTCGTACAAGTACATATCTACCCACCTAGGTACTCAGCCTTTCCCATTTTTTCTCAAACAATTTAAGCATTCCAAATAAATAAAATTTCATATACAAACACACTACTAGTCACATAAAAATAATAAAGTATATATACACGCTTTATACCACATAATACACACAAGAAATGATTTTGGTTTTCAATAAAATAGATTCCAAAAATCCAGAATTATTTAGCACCCAAAACTATCCGAAATCAAGACATTTAACACCATGTGCATAGTAAAAAAATAACATAAGAATAAATTGTAGTCCAATACCTATAAATGAAACCAAAAAATTTGTTTTTGGGAAGCCCAATATGAATCCTAAAGTGATATTTTAATAAAACATCCATTTTCGCACAAACACGACACTTAAAAATTCATGTGATTCATAAACACAATTAAAATAGATTTTTTCAGCAACAAAAAAAATTATATAATCATTAAAAATAGTATTTTAATCCATAATTCACTAAAATAAAAATATCTATGTAATAATATGGTAGCCCCTAATGATCCTACAAGAGATTTCTATGAAAATCCCTTAATTTCACATAAAAAAGGCACTAAAAATTAATTTTTAATACCAACACCACTAAAACAAATTTTATTAGAAATAATAAAATGTAATAAAATTTCAAACAATATATACACTACATGATATGACACAGATATTGCATACATAATTTAATCCCCAACAAAAATGATTCAAACGGTGAATACTTTGTGGGAAAAGTCAATTGCCACACCGCTACACCTCAAATAGGGTAGATCAAGCCTAAAAATATAATATCAGATCATGAAAACCCAAGAATAAACCCTTGGTTCTAAAACCTACCCTCCGTCATCTGGGACATCCGGGATAAGGGATGAAACACAATGAAAATTGAATGAAACCCTCTTCAAATTGAAAGAAGAATGAAACAAAGCCACTTACTTGGGAAATCTTGAAGAAATCTCCCCATGTACACCTGTAGATGAATTTTAAACATCTATAAAATGTAATTAAGGTTGGAATAAGTAATACATGGTTAATTGAGAACTGATATGGTGGAATATAGTGAAAAATGAAGGTGTTATGAAGGAATCAAATTACCATTTCAAAATCTAGAAGAGTTGTGAATGCATTAGATGATTTGACCCAATCCACGGGTAAAATAATCTATAATGAGTTGGTGAAATGAATGGGGATATGCCTTGGTTTTTTGGGCTCTAGTGAGAGGATGAATTAGTAAAAAATATTAAAATTGAATATGATATTAAATGATTATATAATTAAAATCCTGAAATGGGTTTCCAGGGTGGCCTAATTCCATAAATAAAAAACGAAATGCATAATGATTATGGAATATTAAAGGGTCCAAATTAATATGGTGGTGTTACTAGGTTAGGGGAGGATAATTAGTAATTTTAATAGATGAATAATGTTGAAAATGAAGGAGTTATAAAAGAAACATAATTTATTTTTAAATATGGAAATGGGCTCACGGTTTGGCCAAAATTTTGAAAACCCACCATTTCCACCAAAATGAATGGGAAACCACCAAAAGAAATCAATAATTTAAATTATATGAAAAATAACATTAAAATAAGTCATGTATGTGAAAATTGTATACACCATGAAAAAAAATTTCCTGGAAATTCATCAAAAAACATGATCAAAAAATGAGAAAGAATAGTCTTTCTCAACCCATGGCTTCTTCTCCCATGTGTTATGTGTATGATTTCCCTAATTCCAATTAACTCAGACTAGGGGAATGACTTTATCTAAAGAACTATTTATTGGAAGTCCACTACTCGAACTGGCCACTCAAAAACAGAAAAATTAAGCTCTATATACAACTCTAATTTTAATACATGGTTTGGATCCAGGTTGTATTTCTTCAATTGGTAGACATGGAGGACATCATGGATAGATTTCAAATGAGAAGGTAAGTCCAACTAATAAAGCACCTTTTCGATACATTCTATGATCTCAAAAGTCCTAACATACCACAAAGTCAGGTTCCCTTGCTTTCTCAATAGACAACGGCCTAGACGAGGGGCCTCGTTCAGGAATACCATGTCACCAACATAAAAATTTAGGTCTCAACGCATCTGGTCAGTGAAAGATTTATGGTGACTCTGAGTTTTCAACAAGAGATTCATAATCTAGTGGACCTTCACAGACATCTCTTGTACAATCTTTGTCCCAGTAGTGATGTCTCACCTACATCATCCCAACATAAGGGGGACCGACAATGCTGACCATAGAGAGTCTCAAAAAAATCCATTCAAATTGAGTATTCGTAAATGTTAATATATGAAAACTCAACCAATACCAAATTGATATCCAACGAACCTCCATAGTCCAGAACAAATGCAAAGAGCATGTCTTCCAAAATCTGATTTGCCCGCTTAGTCTGACTATCTGTTTGAGGGTGGTATCTTGTGTTCATCTTAATCTCAGAGACCAATTCCTTCTAAAGGCCTACCCAAAACCACAAAATTAAATCAGGGTCTCTATCTAAGACAACTACTGATAGAACTCAATGTAGTCTCACCACCTTTTGATGATATAAATAGCCCCAACTCATACAATTTAGCTATATCTCGGATGTGAACGAATTGGGATGATTTTGTCAAATGATCAATCACCATCCAAATGGAATTACTACCCCACGGTGTATGCAGCAATACAATTATTAATACCATGGAAACCCCATCCTACTACCTGGTAGTAAGGGGTAATAGATAGAGAAAACTGAAGGGCCTTTGATGCTCTTCTTTCACATAATGGCATGTGTATCATCTCAACACGAAGTACGCAATTTCTCATCGCATTCCATGACACTATAAATGTCACCGCAAAACATAAAACATCTTGGTGGAACCCATATTAACATCCCATTAAGACTGGGGGATATCCTCCATCACAACCTTCCATAGAGATAATGACACTACTGAATGGCCATTGAATCCCAAGACTCTCTTAGGATATGACAACTAATTAGAGGACATCTCCCCACCATAGAGAAACTACTTTGAATGCTAACAAACCTCGTCACTTGGTTATTTTCCCTACATCAACTCTATTAGAGAAGGAGTCAACTAAATTATCTCCAGGAAAGCAACCCCATTTTTCTCCTTGGTCTCCACATGAATCTTTGAAAAGAGCCATATCAAATTCTATTCATCACTGGACTTCCTCAAAGCATGAACCGAAACACTTCTTCTTAGGTAATCGACCACCATGTTACCTTTTCCTATGGTATAAACAATTTCAAAGTTGAACCCATACATGTACTCAATCCAACGACACTGCCTCATGTTGAGGTCCATTTGTGAGAATATATAGGCCTTGATTTTGTGATCATAGTAGACCACAATCTTCTCCACAATGAGGTAGTGATTCCAATTCATCAAAACAAGATTCACAGCTACTAACTCTAAGTCATGGGTTGTGTTATTCATTATGTGTGGTAGGATATAGCAAGATCCATACTGTAGATGCCGGAAAAGTCCGTTGTTCCCAAACGAAGCTCCGGATGCAGAAAGCGAAGTGATATTTGGAGTCAGAGGCACGTTCCGGAGGGCCCGGAAGACTTGCGCGAAATTTCAGAGGCCCGCGCGCAAAGTTGAGTCGCGGCGCGCAATCCTCCCGGGTTGCGCGCAATGCGCTGGGCCGGCGCGCTATTTTGCGCGCCCGTGGCCTGCGCGGCTCCCTTGCGCGCCGGGTCCTGATTCCGCGCCCGCGAAGGAAATTCCGCGCCCGAGCCCGGATTTCGCGCCCGGGGTTGCCTATAAATATAAGGCGACCCCCGACGTTTTGAAGGTTGCCAGAATCCGAAGCGTCGCTCGTTCGCGCAATCCAACCCCTTCCGCGTGCAATGCCGATCTTCAGGTAACCTCCTTTCTTTCGTGCAATAGAGACTTGGGGTTCGCCTTCGCGCGCAATCCCTTTGGCTCCTTTCCTTTGAATAATCCTTAACCCGAAGGCCTTTGCGCGCAAAAGAAGCCTCTTGCGCGCAATTGCCCCCGGGTGCGCGCAATCCAGCCCGATTGCGCGCACCCCCCATTTTCAAAGTGGCCATTCGTTAGAGAATGAGCCGTTGCCCCCGCGCGCTACCCGAAGCCCGGTGCGCGCAATCTCAATCATCCGCGCGCAAAGGGCTGGCCCGATTGCGCGCCAGCCCGCCATTTTGCGCGCTGACCCGCTGTTTTGCGCGCAAAGCTCCTCTTTTGCGCGCAATCCGCCAGGGTCTCCCCCCTTGACCCCCTGAGGGTACCCGCCTGCGTGGCGCCCGATGATCTTCATCCTGGGTGCCCGCACCGTGCGTTGTCTTCCCGTGCGGCCCTCCAGGCTCGCGCGAAGTGACACGGACCCATCAGCGGCAATCCATCGTCCCGCATGACGTTAAACTGCATTCGTCCCGCATGACGTTAAACTGCATTCGTCCAACACGACGTTAAACTGTGCATCGTCCAACACGACGTTAAACTGTACCTCGTCCAAGCTACAAGACGTTAAACTGTTCAGCATTCGTCCCGCATGACGTTAAACTGCATCCGTCCAACATGACGTTAAACTGTACCACGTCCGCGCTGTAAGACGTTAAACTGCCAAGCACCTTCGTCCTCAACACACGACGTTAAACTGTACTTCGTCCGGCAAGACGTTAAACCGTCCGCTTCGTCCTCAACACACGACGTTAAACTGTACTTCGTCTGGCAAGACGCTAAACCGTCCGCATCACCCGATCTCGTGCCCCGCACGCAGGGCCCCCCCCCCGGTTTGGATGTGGCCCCCGCCCGCTCGTCTCTGCAGGGATGTCGGGATTGTCCCTCTTTAGGGACGATTTAATGGGAGCGGCTTTTCCCTACGGGGGTAGGGTATTACAAACCCCTAGTTTCTTGTGGGGGGCCGCGCATGTGTATCTCCATTGCGCCTCCCCACTGCCGAAGCCAGTAGAGGGTGTGATTGGGATCGAGGTGTCTCCTACTTTCGGTCCAAGTCCCTTCCAACTGAGTTTTGCCGCATCCGGGCTGCCTCAAGTGCGTAAGTCCTTCCAGAATGAACTACGTGGACTTTGATCCCTGTCTTCTAAACAGGGTACGTAGGAAGCCTCCCTGAGGTTCAAGCCCACCACCTGGTCGTCCTGGTCGTATTCACGTCGGTTCGTCCATCAGTGGACCCCTCCAGGGTTCACGCTTGCGTCGATTCACCTATGAATCCGCCCCTGTGGGAGACTGCCCGTGTGTATCTCCACTGTGCCTCCCCACAGCCCCTTTTTCCATTTCTCCTTTTATCGTCCAGCATGACGTGAAACTGTGATCCACCCGGCCATTCCATCTCCCTCTTTGCGAGGTGGTTCGGTTCAATCCTCCGCCCGGCGGCCTCGACCTCTTCGTGAGTCGGCTTGCCGACGTCCAACATGACATTAAAATGTATACCCGAACTACGTTGACTTTGATCCGTGCTAACGCGCGGTACGTAGGAATCCCCTACGGGGCCCAAGCTCTTCACTCCATCATCCATCCCGATCCTTACCCGGGCCGCCACATCCCGGTGGGGTCATGCCACTTCACTCCACTCCATATCACTTGGGAAGCCGCCCATGCGTTGGCCCCAGCGTCGGAGGTTCCCCGCAAGGGGTTCTGTCATCTGATCCACTCTTCGTGTTGATCAGACCGATGCCGTCCCCGCTGGACGTTAAACTCGCGGCGTACCCCGTGTTAAACATGGGAAGCTGAGGAAAACCTCAGGGGACACAGTTCCCCGCACCCAGTGCGGGATGCCTCAGGCCATCATGCCTTCGAGAAGCCCTATTAGGGACGGAAGACAGACGTGCAGAGCCGCAGTGTTACGACACGCCCCCAGCACCCAGAGCCACCCGGCCCCCTCACCGCAGGTTGCTGCCCCGACCAGACTCCTTGGAGCGTCCGGGCAGAAGCAGCGTAATTAACCGGTGTCCATGAAGATATGGTGTCGGGAACGAGATTCACGAGCATGTCTTAAATCTATGAGGGAGACCCTGATTAGGCGACGAGTTCCGAGGAGACGTCCAAGGAAGGAGGAGCCGACATCCCATCATCCCGGTTTCGATCAAGGAGCAGACGCCCCTGAATAAGGGACGGATGCCGCCCGCCTTTGGAAAGCGGGACTGCGGGACCACAAGCCGCGCGCCCATCCCCTCGGGTTGACGGGTGCACGCGCGAACGCGTCCTGGCGGAACATCGTAACCCGACGCACATCCGCACCGAAACAGAAAAATGGTGAACCCGACGTGAATCTCTTCTCCTCGATACGAGGACCGATGGCTTTCAGAGGTGTCGGAAGACCGGCATGTTGCCCGGCCAAGCATTCAGTCTTACCCGCCAGGGGCTGGGGAAGGGACATCGGGCACTCCGTCTCGCAACGTCGAGGGCCTGGGTTCCCCCCACGGAAGGCGTCGTGGCGCTAATGGTTGGTTGTCGATTCCTTTTTCCTGTCAGTGTTAATGGGTCCTTCTCCCTGCTTTCAGAAATCAGATCGCCCGATCCAGTGCCCGATCGCCACCCGCCCACTGGCGCAGGGGTAGGGGAAACACCGACGCGGCTACTCCGCGCGGTCCCGCCCGTTCCACAGCCGTCCCAGCAGCCGCAATTGCGGGACAACCACACCCTCTCTCCCCCTCGGAGGTTATCCAGATAAGGGTGATCAACACCCTGGTGCGGAGATATGAGGAAGAGGGAGTCATCCCCACTGGGGACATGGCTCGCCTAGACCTTGAGGAGGCTGCACCTCGCCACCACCGCCGCCCCCGAGGGCCGCGCAGGGAGGCACCGCTGCCTGCCTCAACGTCCAACCGCTTCGGGAGCTTATCCCCGGAGCGCTCTGACAGTTCCCTTCCCTATGCAGATGAGGTGGAAGATGCCCGGGATCACCCTATCCGGGATTCGCTCCAGGGATCTACGGTAAGGACTCCTGTCAGGCCACCGCGACACCGCCGCCAGGCCTCTCAAGTCGAAGAGCGGGCTCTCCACCTGCCCGCGCCGCTCATCCCGACTCGTTTGTCCCGACGCCAACGTCGGGCACGAGTGGAAGAGGATGCCCACCTTGGGGCCCTAGCAACAGCGGCCGCATTGGCCCAAGCCACAGTTGGCTCCAGTCACCAGGCCCCTGCGCATCCTGAGCAGGGGAACTTCTATGCCCGACCCGGATCGAGGCCCCGACCGCCCCAAAGGCAGGTTGGGTTGACTCTCCTGGTTGCTGGTGCAGGCAGTAGCCACCGCGGACCACCTCGCGGTAGCGCTATTCACCAGCGGAATCTACTCCGTGTGGCCGATCCAGGAGGCATGGGTCATCCCACCTTCCGATCCCAGCCCGGAGGCCTGCCCGGAATCATCTCTCCCCGCGTCCCCTTTGATATCTGTCCTGGTGCCCCTCGCACCTTGGTTTCCAGTCCTCTTGGCCCCAGCACCAGTGCGGCCGGAGGACGCCAGGACAGAGATCAGCCCTGCCCCGAAGAACCACCCAGGGGCAGGAAGGCAAGGCGTCGACGCCGAGGGAAGAATGTTATGGAATTCCGGACAGAGATCCGACCGGTTCGCTTCTCTGATTCAGAAGCGGAGTACGATTCGGCGACAGAGCCCTTTCCCCAATCCCGCCAGTCAAGGGCATGGGTAGGAATGCGACACGTCAGCCTCGTGCTCCCCGAGAGCGAGATCGATGTGATCCCCGCTTCTCTCCGAAGGTATATCCGGAGTAACGAGGGCCTGGTAGACCCCCAAGGATCAAGCTTGCGGTTGGTACCGGCCCCTCCGGAAGTGCCTTCCGTCTCGACCGGAGAAGCCGGAGACTTTTTCTGGGGACCGACGGTCGAACCACGATCTGGTGCACCCTCGGCGAGCACCGATGCTACGGCAGGATGTTTGCTCGCCGGCCCGTCCTATCGTGATGTGGTAGCCAGGGCACCGCCACCCTCAGAGGGCGGCCCGGGATATGGAGGCCAATCGGCCTGTTCGCCGTATTCACCGCCGGCCAGCCCGTCGGCCCGGCGGCCCGCCTCGGCACCACTGCCGGTTCCCCGTCCGTTCCCAGCCATTGAAGAGGACCAAGGAGATCTGGGTCCCGAGTTTGAGTCATGGAGCTTCTGGACCGTCCTTGCAGAGGGCCACTTCCCTGAGAAGTTTTGGCCGGTCGCGGGACCGGGCTTTGATGCACCCGAATCGCTCACCCCGGATGAGTTCGAATGCTTCCGCCGAACTCTCCGGGAGACTCGCTCCTGTATTCACCGCCTACAAATGCCATACCCCGGGAGTCAAGTGCACCTGGAGGATATTGGTGAGCAGTGCTGTCAAATTGACCTGGCCATGCTCCCCGCGGCTCGGCACCCCGGGTCATTTGAGCACCACGAGGCCCTCCAACAACGATGTGTTGAGTGTTTTCAAGTACTCCGCAAAGTTATCGAGGAAGCCACTCCCCACGTGTATATCCGTGGATGGGGGCAGTACGCTGCCCTACGCTTCAGTGTGATTCGCCGACAGCCCGATTCGCTGGGTGGCCCTGAGGGTATATCCCCAGGGACAGAAACGGTCAATATGGCTGACCTGTCGGGAGAGGGGAACAACTTGGAACTTCTCGAAGGGGGCTTCCCCCCCCCCCCACCCCGAATACAAGCCGTCGTCAGAGCCATCTGTGAGAGTCACTCGTCATCAGAGGAACCTCCTGGGGCTCCCCGCACCCACTGAAGCACTGACGTTGAGCCGAAACGTCAGCAAAGGAAAAGAGCACAGCGAGGCTATAAAGCCCGCCGACCCATCTGCCTCCATGCAGAGGGCAGAGGAGGATCCCGAGAAGGCTACGCTACGTCAGCAGCTCACCGAACAGAAGAAGCTGGTTGACCAGCTCCTCGCCGAGCGCGCTGCAGAACGGCGACCTGACTACGGTGATCCTAGGCCAGGACAGTAGGGACCGGAACAACCGCTCCTCGACGAGACTCTCCCGGGCAACCGTGATTACGCCGTGTTCGCCGACAGGAGAGAGGCCATTGCCTACGGCAAGAGGGCGCGGTATATTTCGCCACACCCTCCCGAGCGGCGCGACTACCTGAGAGACCCCGCTCGGATTCCTCCCGCTGCCCCAAGGGCCGCTCCGCCCGCCATCCCACGAGCTGCCGAGTTCGACGACCCGGTCGACGACCCGATTGAAGGGACATGCAATGCGCTCGTGGTTAGAGATCCTCGCCAGGACTGGAACCCATGTCCGGACGATCCGATGGTGGCACTCATTGCCCGCTTGGAAGCCTTGGAGACTCGGCAAGTGGCGATACCACCGGACGGCAAGCCCTACCCAGCATGGGTGGATGACATGCCGGCGCCTCCGGGATTCGGGAATCCCACTTTCGCTCCCTTCAACGGGACTGGAGATCCGCCACAGCATTTAGCCCACTTCAACTCGAGGTGCGGGCCTATGTTGGGGACTCCGGCGCAGCAAGAGGCCGCTAAGCTTCGCTGCTTTGTTCAGACACTGGAAGGGCCAGCATTTGTCTGGTACAGCCAGCTCCCCGTCGGGTCGGTAACCAGCTGGGAGGACCTCCGTAGACAGTTCCTCTACCAGTTCAGTTCCACGACCCGGAAGACAAGTATCGCAGACCTCTTCAAGTGCAAGCAGAGGCCTGATGAGCGAGTCGCGGACTTTGTCGCCCGATGGAAGGGTCTCACGTATTCCCTTGACATGCCATTGACTCAGGAGCAGTTGCTGACAATGTGCGTCGGGAACGTCAAGACCGAGCCGGTCCCTTCCCTAATCACTCAGAATTACCCCGGAGGGTTCAGGGACTTCTCAGACAAAGCTCAACGTCTTGAGGAAGCCCTGCAACAGGCCAGCCAGGCGCACCCGCTGCCTCCTATGATTCCTGCAAGGAGAGTCAGCAGGGCTGAGCCCGCTGCTGTTGCCCAGATAGAGGCCCCCAGGCCGTTGGAGCTGCTGCCGGCGAGGCCATCTCCACAGCCTCACAGGAATCCGCCTCCACGGGCTCAGTTCCCGGCCCAGCAGCGGCAGCCTCAGAACCGGCCGGCCCCTCCGCGTAATGTACCGCCACAACCCAGGCGAGATAATCAGGGTCCACCTCCTCGGCCGGCCCCTCCATCCCCTCGTCAAGACCACGCTCCCAGGGGCCCGCGACACCTGACTTACTCATTCCACGAGGATCAGGTCCCCGGTTATTTCCGGAGCGCCCTGGAGCAGAGGATTGTGTGACTGCCTGAGTGTTGGAGGCCAGAGGAGGCACATCTTACGAATAACCCCCGCTACTGCCCCTACCATCGGGCCCTGGGGCACACCATCCAGCGGTGCTATGTGTTTAAGGATTGGCTCCAAGACCAGATTAACAACAATGTAATCAGGTTGGGCCCAGCTCCGGCACAAGTGGCGGGAGTATTCGTGGGATCAGATGACGATAGTGGCAACGAGGACGAATGGCAGCTGGTCTCCGTCCGCGGGTCCCAGAAGTATAAAAACTGGATGGCCTGCAAGACGATCGTTCGCGCCCATGGAATCATCCGTGCGCGCTTGAATCAGCCTGAGCCCCCAGAATCTGTGGGTGCTGCTTCGGCATCGTCGTCCCAGCCTGCCTCTTCCAAGAGGAGCAAACGGCGGCAGCGCAAGAAGGAAGAGCGCGCCCCGCCGGTTCCGCCACTATCCCGCACTCTCGGCGATTTCATGCCCCCGGAGATGGGGGTCCCTCCTCGGATCCGCCCGGTGATGGATTATTCGTCCGATGACAGTGTTGGGTACGCTTCGGTTAACACCGTCGAGCTGGTAAATCCCTTTTCGGTTCCCGATGTTGAAGAACACCAGGTGGACCTCCCTAGTGTCCCCGGTCGTCGCCACCGTCGGAAGAACCGCAACAGCAGGAGTCGCCGGGGCACAGCCGTTGGTACCTCCAGCCAGGCCGTGCATGCCACTGAGACTAGGCAGCAGGCTCAAAACCGAGCACAACGTGCGCCGCCCCCCCCCCCCCCATTCGGGGATGACGGATTCGCCTCCGCCGCTGTTTGTGGTGTGGGACCAGGCAGAACCGCCTTAGCCGCGTCACGACCAGCTCCGCCCTGCCACGGGTCCATCCCGGCCTCCTGACCCCAGTACGGTGACCATTTCCCGGACTGCAACCAGTGAACAGCGAGATGCGCCAAGTACCAGTCGGTCGCCGGCCCAACCGCAAGGCCCGTCATGCCGCCAACCGCAGAGCAACCTCCTGCAACCAGGGGCTCGCGCTTGGCCAAAAAGTATGATGTCCTGAAGCACTTGGCCGACATCCCAGCAAGGCTCTCCATCCTTGAGGCTCTGCGCATGTCATCTTAGATGCGCGAGGCACTCGCTGAAGCCCTGAAGAGCCCCCTCCAGTTTGAGACAGAGGTTGCGGCTGCAGAGGCCTTTCACGCCGAAACGATCGAGGACGCCGAATGTCAGGCAGTTATCTCGTTCTCTGGTAAGGATGAAGACCCTCCTATACAGGGACACATTCGTCCGTTGTATGTCACTGGCCAGTTCAATGGCCTTGAAGTCCGGCGCTGTCTTGTCGACACGGGGTCCGGGATTAACCTGATTCCAACTCGGACGCTCCGGAGATTGGGGTTGTCTGAGGATGACTTGATTCCCTCCGACCTCAGGATCCAGGGGTACGACCGCACCGAGCAGACCCCGGTCGGCAAGATACGTTTGAAGACCCAGTTCGGTGACTTGGTTGCCAACACCGAATTCATGGTAGTCTCTCAGGACACTGCGTACAACGCATTGATGGGCAGGTCATGGCTCCACCTTCACGCGGCGGTTCCCTCGTCATACCACCAATGCCTCAAATACTCCCTTAATGGTCGAGTAGGCGTGCTTCAAGGAGATGCCTCTCCTTTTGCCTCATGTGAAGCCCGCTATCTGGACGCAGACTATTACAAGAGCAAGGATAAGCAGATCCTGGCAGGTGAGGTTGAGCCTGTCGCTGTTGCAAGTGATCCCTGGGCAAGTCTGGATGACGCTTACGTCCTCCCGATTCACCGGTTGGACGTCGCCATGGTCTCGACGGCCCGCGAGTCTCCTAATGAGATGACCGCGACCGCCCGCGCCAGCACCAGTGGCCCAGCAGGATCTGGTAGCCCCAATGCAGTTTCCAACGCAGTCTCTCCCGTGGACGATCCCTCCCCGAGTGGAGAGGACGTGGAAGATGCACCCCCAGCCTTTGAGGAGGGCGTCCCCGCCACGGTCGATGAGTTAATACAGGTGAACCTTGGAACCGAGGCCGATCCAAGACCCACATTGGTCAGTGCCGCCATGCCCTCTGAGGAGCGGCAGCAGTACGTGGACTTTCTCAGGCAGCACCGTGATGTGTTCGCTTGGGGCTATGACGAGATGTCGGGGCTAGATCCTCAGGTAGCCGTCCACCGCCTTGGTCTCCCGGTGAACCATCGCGGGTTCAAGCAGCCTCCCAGGAAGTTGCACCCATCCCACGGTGCCATGGTTGAGGCCGAAGTTGACAAACTTATCAAAGCCAACTTCGTGAGGGAAGTTCAGTACCCCAAATGGCTGGCCAACATTGTGCCGGTCAGGAAGAAGAACGGGCAGATTAGAGTCTGCATCGACTTCCGCGATCTCAACCGCCACTGTCCGAAGGATGATTTTCCCCTTCCAGTGACAGAGCTGTTGATTGATGCCACGGCAGGGTTCCAAGTCCTCTCCTTCATGGATGGATACTCCGGATACAACCAAATTCGGATGGCCCCTGAGGATGAGGAGTTCACTGCCTTCAGGGCCCCCCAAGGTACCTTTTGCTACCGGGTCATGCCCTTCGGCCTGAAGAATGAAGGTGCCACCTATCAACGGGCGATGCACCACATATTCAAGCCAATCCTCGGCACACTGGTGGAATGCTACGTCGACGACTTGGTTGTCAAATCGCGCCAGCGTCAGGACCATCTCAAAGATCTTGAGAAAGTGTTCGGCTTCCTCCGGTCTCGCTGCCTGAAGATGAACCCGTTGAAGTGTGCCTTTGGGGTCACCTCCGGAAAGTTCCTTGGATTTGTGGTAAGATACCGGGGTATTGAGATCGACCCAGAGAAAATCAGGGCGATTAGCCAGATTCCTCCCCCAGGTACCATCCGGGAACTGCAAGGGTTCCAAGGCCACTTAGCCTATATACCCCGATTCATCGCGAATCTGGCCGGCAAGTGTAAGCCCTTTTCTCGGATCATGACGACTCGCAATTCCACCCAGATGACCCCTTATTCCCTGGTGTATGGAGCTGAGGCCATCCTGCCCATCGAGATCCAGTTACCATCCTTGCGCACTGCGGTCTACGACCAGCAAGCACCGGACAGAGTTGCTGAAGCCCGTCTAGTCGAGTTGGAAGCACTGGATGAGAATAGACTTCGCGCTTTGCACAACTTGGAGAGGCATCAAAGCAGAATGGCTCGAGCTTTCAATAAGAAGGTTCGCCTCCGCTCCTTCCTGCAGGGTGATCTAGTGCTAGCCCTAAGAGCACCGATGATCCCCGGCAGGAAGCCGCCCAAGTTGGAGCCCAAGTGGGAGGGACCTTTTGTTGTCCACAAGGTCTATCCCAATGGCGCGTACTCCCTAGCGACTATGGATGGTGAGCGTGTCACTCCTCCCACCAACGCTAGGTTTCTCAAGCAGTACTTTGCCTGAGTACACTACGTCCGCGCGGCATGACGTTAAACTGCCAAGCATCATTCGTCCAAGCTACAAGACGTTAAACTGTTCAGCATACGTCCTGCACGACGTTAAACTGCATTCGTCCAGGCTACAAGACGTTAAACTGTTCAGCATTCGTCCGCGCTGCAAGATGTTAAACTGCCAAGTGCCTCGTCCTGCATGACGCTAAACTGCACCACGTCCAAGCTGCACGACGTTAAACTGCCCAGCGTATCGTCCTGCATGACGTTAAACTGCCCCTCAAGAACTACGTGCGGCTTTATTCCCATCCTTATGGGATACGTAGGACCGTCTGGACATTCATGTTTCAGGCCCAGCCCCATCCTTTGGGAATTTCTATCCCATCTCGGGCCCTTGGCCCAGTTGCCTCCGGGTGTGCGGCGTATGGTGTGAACGCGGGTCTATGCCCTCATTCACGTCGGTTTGCTCACCACGCTGTACGCCCCCCACGTTTGGGGATGCCTTCTGCTCCCCCCTTCTTTTCTCGTCCTGCATGACGTTAAACTGCACTTCAAGAACTATGTATGGCTTGATTCCCATCCTTATGGGATACGTAGGACCGCCTGGACGCTTGTGTTTCAGGTCCAGCCCCGTCTCTTGGTTGATCACGGGGATCTGCCCTCTTTTTGTTGCTCTCAGGGTGAGTCCTCCGACCCTTTCCGGTGATCTGTTAACATGTTTTGGGTGCTTCGGTCTATGACTCGTAGTGTCAGATTCAATCCCGACAAGTCCTGTGTTGCTTGTCAGGCCTCGCGGCTCCTCTTGTTCGAGCCTTCACTCAAAGGGATCCTCGTTAGCGGTTTGGGTACGATGCCTCAGTGCTCTCCTACCGCTCCGGGTCGATTTACCGGCGGGTCTTGGGCCGCAAATCGATATGAATCCTGCGATTGAGCGGTTGATGCTCGTTTGCTTACCCCGTCTTAGGCTGACGCGATCGGATGTTGTGTTACGAATATGGTCAGCAACGTCCTTGATCGCCATGTCGGCTCTTTCAGGCTCTGAACATTGGTTGCGCAGTCCTCATCACACTCCGCCTTTGTGCGTTGTAGTGGAATCTTGACACTCTCTTCATACTGACCTTCAGTACACCTTTACACGTTAGGCAGACCGACCAGGGTGATGATGTCGTTCGAGGCTCCCATGATCTGAGCACCAAGGATATATGCGGATATCCTCCCTAAGGGCCATGCGTAGCTGGACCCTCGTCCCCATAAGGAGGAAGGAGTCGCCCGAACAATCGCGTTCTGGGCCCAGTATATCTGGAGGCTAGCATCTCTGCCCCTCGGGTGATGGACTTACGCAAACCCCTATCCCAAGACTCTTCTCCTGGAATCGTGCGTGACCGCAGGGCTGGGTATGTTTCCACCTCCGCCGTGTCCGCCGTACCGCGATAAGCGGATTCCTCCATGGTCCGAACCACACGACCTTAAACTGTGTTGTCTGGTCCTACCACACGACCGTAAACTGTGATCGTCTTGGCCGCCCGACGAGAAACAGCACTGCATCGTGATGTTCTCCTCAGGGGACACTCATGTTGGGCACTGGTTAATAACCACGCCATTCATCAATGCCTCCCGTGGCTTGATTATTGTGGCGACGCCAGAGATTTCTCAATCACAGGCATGTCTCCACACAAAGAAAAACCATTCATCTTTAAGGAAAAACAAGAAATATCAAATGCCGCTCCTTCTGTGTGCGAGGGTCAGACCCGCACTCTTCCCCGCGCTGGTGCCCGATTGTGTTGCGCCGCGCTTCAAGAACTACGTGTGGCTTGATTCCCATCCTTATGGGATACGTAGGAACGCCCGGATGTTTGAAACTTCGGGTCCAGCCCCCCACCTCTTAAAGATTCCCCCCTTCTCTGGGGAATCCGCCGCCTTCAGGCCACCCTCAAGGCGTGTCTCTCGACCCCTTGCAGTGGTCCACTGGTTTCAAGAGTACTCTGGTTTATTGCCAGAAGGGTCAGGTTCAGCTTGGTCAGATTCCTTCCATTTTTAGGCTTCATGCTCCCTTTCATTCGGACCCATCGCCTACGCCTTGGGTGGAGCCCCCGTGAACGGTTTGGACACAATGCCTCAGTGCTCTCCCACCGACTCGGGCTGGTGCCCCCAATGGCCTCGGGCAGCAAATCGATATGAATCCTGCGATTGAGCGGTCGATGCTCGTTTGCTGCCTCATTCCACCAACGGTTAGTGCGATATTGATGCTGCTTTTCCGCCACGGTCGGCAGTACTCCCATATCGTTACGACGGTGCCCCCAGTCCTTGAGTGAATGGCTGCATGATTCACATCACATTTTCCACCTCCCCTTCTGACCAGGCGAAATCTCGACGCTCTTGGAACTATCCCTCAGTGCACCTTTGCATATCCAGGGGATGGGACCACGATGCGGCGTACTTTGAGGTTCTTATGGTCCGAGCTCTAAGACCTTAAACTAAGACCTACTCTTATGGTCCGAGCTCTAAGACCTTAAACTAAGATCTAGCCCTATGGTCCGAGATCTAAGACCTTAAACTAAGATCTCTCCTTATGGTCCGAGCTCTAAGACCTTAAACTAAGATCTCTCCTTATGGTCCGAGCTCTAAGACCTTAAACTATGATCTCTCCTTATGGTCCGAGCTCTAAGACCTTAAACTAAGATCTCCCTCTATGGTCCGAGCTCTAAGACCTTAAACTAAGATCTAGCCCCATGGTCCGAGCTCTAAGACCTTAAACTAAGATCTACCCTTATGGTCCGAGCTCTAAGACCTTAAACTAAGATCTAGCCCCATGGTCCGAGCTCTAAGACCTTAAACTAAGATCTACCCCCATGGTCCGAGCTCTAAGACCTTAAACTAAGATCTCCCCTTATGGTCCCAGCTCTAAGACCTTAAACTAAGATCTCCCCAAACGGGATTCTACGTCCTGCATGGCATTAAACTGCACTCTCAGAACTACGTGTGGCTTGATCTCCAGCCTGATGGAGTACGTAGGAACGCCCGGGCATTTCGACTCGGGTCCAGCCTCAGGGATCGTTAAGTCCCGCCCCTCCTCGTCGCCGGCCGTCTGGCCTGGCTTCTGGTAGAGTGGTGCAGTTGTGATATTCTCCCCGATTCAGCTCGGGATGCCCCATTGCAATGATGGGAAGTGACGGTTTCCTCGTCAAAGAGGTTCTGTCTGAGAATTGGGGTGATTCACGGCCAGATTAGTGCATCCGCCTAATACGCTTTCCCCACGGTGGCGCAATTTTGAGAGCGTTGGATTCTATCCGAACAAATCGTCACTTCGCCCCACGCTTCGCATGCCCTGTTGATCTGGATTTCCACCCTTATGTCTGAAGGAACCCCCAAAGCGGTATTCATGATGACATGTGGTCCGCCTCCTGCAATGTGAATGATGACCTTCGGTCCATCTATTGCAGTTGTTATGGTCGATCCACTGTCCGCCTACCGTCTTGGGCATTTCCTGGAAGGCCGACCGTTGTGGATGTCTGGATTCGGGACACGCGATTCACCCTTTCTCATTTCCCTATGTTCGGATAAAATCTCAACGCCCCTAACGTTGTCCCGCTCGTGTGTTGGAACAAGTTGGGGGGATGATACATTGATTAGGTCTGAGGTCTCCTTTCCTAGGAATGACCTCCCTCTTTTCTCCAGAAATCCAGGCCCAATTATGGATGCCTGATGCTTGGTTAACACTCCCGCAAGACAACGAACTGTGGTTGAGCATGTTAAGCCAAAAGATGCAAATAAATATATTGATTCATACAAATGGATCAAAGTAGCGGAAGCAAATGTTTTGGGAACGACAAAACAAAGCCCTTAGGGATTAGCGTGCTGAATGAGTCTTTCTAATGCCGCTACCCTTTGGCTGGTGGCCTCCAGAGCTGCTTCTCGCTCTCTGCGTGCCCTCTCTTCGTCGGCGGTCGCAGCACGCAGTTCGTCGATTCTGGCCTGTGCGCGCTCCCGCTCGACCTGAATTGTGACCATCTGTTGGCCCGCCTCCGTCAGCTGTACCTGGGCGTCAACCAGCTGGGCTGCTAGTTGCTCCACAAGCTCGGTACACGTTGCGACGAAGGCCTCCTTCTCTGCCGCCTGCCCTTCGAGGCGCCAGACTTCCTGCTCCGCCGCGAGGAGCGCCTGCGTTCTCTCCGACATGTCCCGACTTTGTGTGACGTCGGCACGCCGGCAGCTCTCGCGCATCTTTTCGTCCATGAAATCACGGACCGTCAGATGGAGGCGTTGAGCATCAGCTCCCCCGGCACACAGGAAGAGCAGCCAGGTTTGATGTGATCCCATGCGCCCCAGCCACTCCGATGGGTCTTGCTTGAGGAAGCGCTGGATGCACTTCCACCCCCTGCGGCGCATTATCCGTCTCTCCTCGACCGCCTCCGCGTCCGAGTCGTCCATCTCCTCGGGGTCGGCGGGCCGGTAGGCAGGGAAGGCAGCCAGCAGGTCTGCTGCAGGGTCCGCCCCTGGGATGTCCTCACGGGGGATAGGTTCCCCAACATCTGGGCGACCTTCTTCTCCCGCCCCAGCGGCGTTGACACCCTCGTCACCCCCCGACCTCTCTCCGACGGCAGCAACGCCGACGTCCGTAGCCCCCTGGTCAGCAGTTGGTGGGGCCGGCTCGGTTTGGGAAGTCTGTTCCGGAGCAGGCGGCATGTCTGCCACTGGTCCACCCGTAGATGGCCCGGGTTCGGTAGTCCGACGGGCCTCCAGTCCTGAGATCACTGCGCAAGGCATGCCGTGGTTAGTCACGGATCGTCAATGGCAAGCACCAGCAGTAAAGTAAGGAGACTTACGGGAGTTCAAAGCGTCATCTTCCGCTATCCCGGCCGCCGCAGGAACAGTTGCAGCAGGGGACCCTTCCACGCTTGTCAATTCAATGACGGGTGTCTGGCCCCCGCCTTGTCCAACTGGCGCCCCTCCTACTCCCGCTGAGGACGCTTGACCAGCATCCGTGTGCTCCTGAGAAAGGTGGAGAAATGGGTTAGAAGCTGCATAAGAGAATGGATGAAGCAGGTTGAGTAGGGATAGAAGCGGACCTCGAGGAGCTCAGTGACATCAACATTGTCAGAGCCGGCCACCTCGCCGCTCTCCCGCGGGCTCCCCCGATGGGACCTTCCCTCGGAGCCTTCATCATCCCCCATCTCCTCCTCCTCCTCGGAGTCGTTACTGTCATCTTCTCCCGGCGGCATCTGTTCTGGAGCGGGCTCTAGACCGAGCATCACCTTCACCAGAAGGGATGGCTCCGCATGCTGACCACGTTGGCGCGCGTAATCGTCCATGGCCGTCAGATATGCATACTGCCGGTTGAAGTCCACCCTGTCGGCGATCTGGAGGCGCCCGACCTCTGGCAGATAGATTCCTTCTCTGAGTATCTTTCGCCAGATGACGTCGGTCCCCAGTGACTGCCGCAGGGTCATCCAGGCCGACCACAGCGCCGGGAAGACTGCATCGTGGGAGGGTTCGAGCAGACGCCTTACCTGCTTCCCGGGCCGCTCTTCAACCACCGCACGCGCCCCCTCTCTGGGCGTCGAGGTCGTAGCGGCAGCCTGCGATGTACCCGCCGCCGAAGTCCCTGCTCGCGCAGGCTCCGCTGCTTGGCGCGCCTCCGTTCTCCCCCGTGTGGCGGCGCCTCGCCTCCTTCCTTGACGCCCGGTCTCCGCACGGGTGACCTCGAGCCGCCGAACTGGCTTCTGTAGAAGCCCCTCGGGGTACGCGATGGCCCAGTGTTCGGCGTACTCGGTTGCCAAGCCTGCGTCAACCCCGGTAGGAGGGAGAGTGATGATGTCGCCAGAGCCGAAAGCGGCAAACATCAGCCACATCTGGCGAAGGACACCAGGGTTCGTCTCCTCCCGGACAGCAGTGAATACCCTCTTCGGCATCCGTTGAAGGCACCCGAACTGCCTGGCGAAACGGGTTGGCACGTAAGGCTCGCAGATCACCTTCTCGTCGATCCGAGCCACGAGCACCCCGCCCCGCATGTTCAGGAAGTACTCATGCTGCTCCAGCGGACCCTGCCCATTGTCGATCATTTGGCCAACGGGAGTGGGGAACGGACTGAAGTTGAAATTGGCATGATTGCCAATCCGAATCCTCACGCCCTCCTCACTTAGTGTCATCGGAGCGACCCCCGCGATGTTCAGCAGGGAGGGTCGCAGGCCGTTGCCCGGAGGAATGATGGCGTTCGGAAACGTGTACCCACCGAGGTGAGCAGCCACCCAGCCGTGGAAGAACTGAAAGGGCCCACAGATCCTTCGTGGCGACCCCCCTCATGAGATGCGTCCCAGGATGGCATACAGCCTCGCCAGCACTGGGACCCCGAGGTTGTATCTTTTGTTGGCGGCCATAGCGCCCGCCATCGCCAGTGTCGCCGGGCGAACGCCCATTCTCGCGTCCCGCACTGGCAGGATCCACCCACTCAGAAAGGCGGCCAGGAATGCCGCGTACCGGAACATTTGGGTCCCGGGCCTCGATGACGCGGTACCCCCATGAGCGGTAGTCGCCCGTCTCCAGGACCCGCCAGTACGACCCGTTCCGGCTCCTCTGAGCCGCGGTCGGGCACCGCTTCCCCCTGCCTGGCATCTTGACCGCCGGGTCATGCTCCAAGAACTGGCTGAACCACTCCTTGTAGGCTATGTCCTTCTGGAAGTCTTTGATCCCGAGCCGCTGTGTAGCCAGGTCAAGCAGATGCCAGGTCAGAATGGGATTCCGTGACCTGTCTTCCCAGGTGTTCTTCGGTGGCAGGAACTCATCGTACTGGTAGCCCTCCAGCGGGATACCTCCGATGCAGTGGATGTCCCAGAGACCGATGCCGACCTCCCCATGGTGAAGATGGAAGGTGTTGGTATCCGGAGACCAGCGGGTGAACAGCTCCGGCCCGAGCTCGGACTGCTGGTAGAAGTGGAACTGCGACGTCCACACCGCCTCAAACAGGCCGATGTACCGCAGCTCCTCTACGAAGTGATCGCAAGTGTGGCGTACCCAGAACGCCCAGGCCCACTCACTGGTGAAATTGCCCCCAGACTGCAAGTCCCAGTCCTTCATCCAGCCCTTGGTGTCGTCAGTGACACTCTGGCGATATGTGCTCGAGTAGAGGGCTGGAGAATTCTCCGCAGTAGGCTCACCCCCGTCAATGGTTCGCATCCTCGGGTTCAGGGCATAGACGTCCAAGTGCCTGGTCTCCCTGGCAGGATGCCCATTGTTGGTGATGTTATAGCGGGGAAGCTCGTCCTCCCGAGTCACCTAGGTCCGTGGCGCATCAACCTCGAACCCTAGCACCGGAACCTCATCTAGGATGCCGAAGTTCCAGAGCGGCAGGTTGTCCGACAGTGGATATGTCTTCTGGGCCGGCGTCAGCAAGTCGAACAGGGATTGATTGTTGGAAAAAATCTCCTTGGCCCCGTAAACCTCCTCGTTCGCCTCCATCTCTGCTCTGCGAATGGCGGCATCCCCCTCATTTCCTTGATGCGCGGCCATCTCAGAAGTTTCGGGAGTCGTGCGGGTTAAGGGATGAAGCGTGCGGGATCGGACGAGGCTGGTAGAGAAGTTTGAAGGTTGGCGCGCAATCCAAGTGGACGGCGTGCAATTGGGAAGAATGTCGCGCAAAGTTCCGGGTTTTCGCGCAAAGACATGCGAATTCCGGATGGTTTTGCGCGCCGATCGGGAGAATTTCGCGACCGGAAAAGGCGATTTCGCGCACGAGAGCGTTGAAGCTTATCGCGCGGAAGGCCTGTGTACGGAACGCGGAACCCCGGACCCCTATTTATAGACGAGGCCGAGATTCCGCGCCGCGCGGAACGCTCGATTGCGCGACCGCGGCGGCGAATTGCGCGCCCGGCGCCCCTTTTTGCGCGTCTAAGTCCCGCGCAGCCCAGGACTTCGGCATTCCGGCGTCTCCCTCGGAACCCGATCGTTGCGACCTCTCGCCGATCAGATTCCGAGGGGGGGCTTTTGTAGACGCCGGAAAAGTCCGTTGTTCCCAAACGAAGCTCCAGATGCAGAAAGCGAAGTGATATTTGGAGTCAGAGGCACGTTCCGGAGGGCCCGGAGGACTTGCGCGAAATTTCAGAGGCCCGCGCGCAAAGTTGAGTCGCGGCGCGCATTCCTCCCGGGATGCGCACAATGCGTTGGGCCGGCGCGCTATTTTGCGCGCCCGTGGCCTGCGCGGCTCCCTTGCGCGCCGGGTCCTGATTCCGCGCCCGCGAAGGAAATTCCGCGCCCGAGGCCGGATTTCGCGCCCGGGGTTGCCTATAAATATAAGGCGACCCCCGACGTTTTGAAGGTTGCCAGAATCCGAAGCGTCGCTCATTCGCGCAATCCAACCCCTTCCGCGCGCAATGCCGATCTTCAGGTAACCTCCTTTCTTTCGCGCAATAGAGCCTTGGGGTTCGCCTTCGCGCGCAATCCCCTTGGCTCCTTTCCTTTGAATAATCCTTAACCCGAAGGCCTTTGCGCGCAAAAGGAGCCTCTTGCGCGCAATTGCCCCCGGGTGCGCGCAATCCAGCCCGATTGCGCGCACCCCCCATTTTCAAAGTGGCCATTCGTTAGAGAATGAGCCGTTGCCCCCGCGAGCTACCCGAAGCCCGGTGCGCGCAATCTCAATCATCCGCGCACAAAGGGCTGGCCCGATTGCGCGCCAGCCCGCCATTTTGCGCGCCGACCCGCTGTTTTGCGCGCAAAGCTCCTCTTTTGCGCGCAATCCGCCAGGGTCGCCCCCCTTGACCCCCTGAGGGTACCCGCCTGCGTGGCGCCCGATGATCTTCATCCTGGGTGCCCGCACCGTGCGTTGTCTTCCCGTGCGGCCCTCCAGGCTCGCGCGAAGTGACACGGACCCATCAGCGGCAATCCATCGTCCTGCATGATGTTAAACTGCATTCGTCCCGCATGACGTTAAACTGCATTCGTCCAACACGACGTTAAACTGTGCATCGTCCAACACGACGTTAAACTGTACCTCGTCCAAGCTACAAGACGTTAAACTGTTCAGCATTCGTCCCGCATGACGTTAAACTGCATCCGTCCAACATGACGTTAAACTGTACCACGTCCGCGCTGTAAGACGTTAAACTGCCAAGCACCTTCGTCCTCAACACACGACGTTAAATTGTACTTCGTCCAGCAAGACGTTAAACCGTCTGCTTCGTCCTCGACACACGACGTTAAACTGTACTTCGTCTGGAAGGAAGCTAAACCGTCCGCATCACCCGATCTCGTGCCCCGCACGCAGGGTCCCCCCTGGTTTGGATGTGGCCCCCGCCCGCTCGTCTCTGCAGGGATGTCGGGATTGTCCCTCTTTAGGGACGATTTAATGGGAGCCGCTTTTCCCTACGGGGGTAGGGTATTACAAACCCCTAGTTTCTTGTGGGGGGCCGCGCATGTGTATCTCCATTGCGCCTCCCCACTGCCGAAGCCAGTAGAGGGTGTGATTGGGATCGAGGTGTCTCCTACTTTCGGTCCAAGTCCCTTCCAACTGAGTTTTGCCGCATCCGGGCTGCCTCAAGTGCGTAAGTCCTGCCAGAATGAACTACATGGACTTTGATCCCTGTCTTCTAAACAGGGTACGTATGAAGCCTCCCTGAGGTTCAAGCCCACCACCTGGTCGTCCCGGTCGTATTCACGTCGGTTCGTCCATCAGTGGACCCCTCCAGGGTTCACGCTTGCGTCGATTCACCTATGAATCCGCCCCTCTGGGAGACTGCCCGTGTGTATCTCCATTGTGCCTCCCCACAGCCCCTTTTTCCATTTCTCCTTTTATCGTCCAGCATGACGTGAAACTGTGATCCACCCAGCCGTTCTATCTCCCTCTGTGCGAGGTGGTTCGGTTCAATCCTCCGCCCGGCGGCCTCGACCTCTTCGTGAGTCGGCTTGCCGACGTCCAGCATGACGTTAAAATGTATACCCGAACTACGTTGACTTTGATCCGTGCTAATGCGCGGTACGTAGGAAGCCCCTACGGGGTCCAAGCTCTTCACTCCATCATCCATCCCGATCCTTACCCGGGCCGCCACATCCCGGTGGGGTCATGCCACTTCACTCCACTCCATATCACTTGGGAAGCCGCCCATGCGTTGGCCCCAGCGTCGGAGGTTCCCCGCAAGGGGTTCTGTCATCTGATCCACTCTTCGTGTTGATCAGTCCGATGCCATCCCTGCTGGACGTTAAACTCGCGGCGTACCCCGTGTTAAACATGGGAAGCTGAGGAAAACCTCAGGGGACACAGTTCCCCGCACCCAGTGCGGGATGCCTCAGGCCATCATGCCTTCGAGAAGCCCTATTAGGGACAGAAGACAGACGTGCAGAGCCGCAGTGTTACGACACGCCCCCAGCACCCAGAGCCACCCGGCCCCCTCACCGCAGGTTGCTGCCCCGACCAGACTCCTTGGAGCGTCCTGGCGGAAGCAGCGTAATTAACCGGTGTCCATGAAGATATGGCGCCGGGAACGAGATTCACGAGCATGTCTTAAATCTATGAGGGAGACCCGGATTAGGCGACGAGTTCCGAGGAGACATCCAAGGAAGGAGGAGCCGACATCCCATCATCCCGGTTTCGATCAAGGAGCAGACGCCCCTGAATAAGGGACGGATGCCGCCCGCCTTTGGAAAGCGGGACTGCGGGACCACAAGCCGCGCGCCCATCCCCTCGGGTTGACGGGTGCACGCGCGAACGCGTCCTGGAGGAACAGCGTAACCCAACACACATCCGCACCGAAACACATACAACACCACATCATCATCATGCACATGCACACACCCAACTCCCATACCCGGAGCATCACAATACACCACATAATATTTTCCAGACTCTAGAAATATCGGAATGTGGGTGGAATTCAACTGCCTCTGTAGTCTTTTGATGGTTTCATGACATTCTGGGACCCATTCAAACTTCACCCCATTCCAAGTGAGCATGGTCAATGGAGAAATAGTCTGAGATAAATGTCGAACAAACTGCTTATTGTAACCCACCTGGATGGGGAAACATCTAATCTCGAACACATTCTTTGTTTTCTTCCATGGAATGACCACACTGATCCTCTTGGGGTCTACTAAAACCCCCTCCTCTGAGATCACATTCCCCAGAAATTTCACTCTCCTGGTCCAAAAAGTGCACTTGGACAACATTTCATAAAGGTGATTCTCTCAAAAAGTGCCCATAACGATTGGTAATGTGATGCAAATGTTCCACCTCAGATCCCAAAAAACTACGATTTCATTTAAAAATACCTCAATAAAATAATCGATATACTAATGGAACACCCTATTCATGTGTTCTATAAAGATCATTGGAGCATTGGTCAATCTGAAGGGAATGACCAAGTAATCTAAGTGGACATACCTATTTCAGATGTCTGTCTTTGGGATATCTGGCTCTTTCATGCCGAGTTGATGATATCCTGAATGACGTTGATTTTAGAAAATAATTGTACCCCCTTCACTGATTGAACAAATAATCTATTCTGGGAAATGGATATTTGTTCTTGATTGTTACCTTATTGCACTTCTTGTATTTAATACACAACTGGATGGATCCATCATCCATTTTCATGAATAACACAGGAGCGGACCAAGGAGAAATTCCCAGGAGAATGAATCCTTTGGATTCTATGTCATCCATATGTATGTTTAATTCCATCATCTATGTGGGTTTCTATGTGATATTATGGAATAGATATTGGTTGTGTTCTAGGTTCCAGATATATCGAGAACTCTACATCCTGCTCTGGAAGAAAACTTGAAAAATCATCTGAGAATACCTCTTAAAACTCATTCACCACATGAGGTAGTGCACCTTCAGGGGAAATACAATCACACTCTAGATCATGAAATGATAACTGCAAGATATGTATTCTCATCTTTGGGTGTGTAGGTCCTACGTGACCTGACCATGGATCACATCATCCATGAAAAACATGATGACTCCCATCAGGTGATGTGAAACTGACTCGCCACCTATATGAAACAATGTTTTCATGGAAGAGTACTATCCAATCCATGCCATCTCTTTTGTTAATCAGTTCCATACCTACGAACAAGAGGTCCCACTCCATCTCAACCCTATACTCGAAAAGCACACACAATGGGCACCTGAGACCCTAATCATTCTACATTCCCATCAGTGTCACCAACTCCATCACAAAAGGAAATAACTCGATTTTAAAATTCAACATCTTCATGGTACATTAGAATGTATAAGGATTATTTTTTTACAAACTCATAGGCCTTTTACTTCCTAAAACTAGTATCATACTCCTTAACATAATCTATAATAAGATTCAGTCCATGTTATAGTGCATAGGTAGCCCAAACCACAACCTCTACTAGCCTCTGATCAATCAGTGAGGGAGAACTCTCTCAGGCTTCCTCGCATGTGTTCATGAAATATTTTCGTGGAGGCATGTTTTGGCAAAAATTAAACATTCACAAGATCAAAAATAAATACAAATTTTATGAAACATTCCATCAATATAATCAAATATAATGAATCCAAAAACATTACAACAATAATATAAACCACCACTTCACCCCCTCCTGATGTCCACGTGTCGTCTGCAGCCTACACGTCTCACCTAAAAGTGAATTCAAAACAAAAAATTCTAATTTTCCCATAGTGACTCGAGGTCAACCAAGATAGTTTTAAACCAGGCACCTTACTCCTGACAAAAACCTTGATTCCTAATAGTTATACCTCTTATATAGCCCGACTAATCCTAAAATAATAGTATAACACAAAAACATTAACCTCCTCTAATTCAATTTTTTCACGAATTGAATATGGTCACCACTAATATTGGCACAAAATACCACCCATGAAAAGTAATCAAGATTTGTTATTATCCCCAAGGGCTTAAAAAAGTTCTTAGGTGTCAATAAATTAGGTTTGGGAATGATTTAACCTAGTACTATAGCATTAAACCATAAAAATAATCAACAATATGAATATGTAATTTTCATGCGAAACAATACTTATGAAAAGTATAGATATGAATACATGGATTCAATTAAAGTAAAAGGGGTCCAAAAATAATGTAAAATAGTACCAAAACATCCCCAAAGATTCTACATGAGAAGGGGTCATCACCCATGGGTCTTCTCAATGACACTGCACCATAGGAGGGGACTAACAAACCGAACTATCTTCACCCGAGGCTTTAACATTACCTATGTCAAAAATAATCATGTCTACATACACCCAATGGGTGTAAGAAGGGTATTATACTAATACCAATTGTATACCACCAAAATATTCTAAATATTATGCAATACAAGGTGAAATGTATGAGTTTTTCATAAGTAAGGAAAAGTGGCAATAAATTCAGGAAATGAAAATTTCAATAGCAAACTGTTTTCAAACTATAACATTCAGAATATTGACAGATTTAAATAAGACATGTTAAATTCATTAAATTACATCCAAACACACCCTATGACAAGGTTAAACACCAAAAATCCGATGAGCACCAGAATCTGGAACACCACTAGGCACTAGATAGTCTCGAGACCTATGTACCTCATACCTCAGTGTAAAATATCTATGTCACAATAATTTACCATGAATGATCCTCTAGTAGAGAAAATAACCATAACCTAGTTGTCCCCAACATCATCAACATAGTTTATATTGAGTTTTTGTTATCCATTTTCCAAGTCAAATAGGGACAAAAACCATCCAGATCAATAGCCGTACAAGTACATATCCAACCACCTTGGTAATCAGGCTTCCCCCTTTGTGCTCATACAATTTCAGCGTGCCACATAAATTCATTTTCATAGTAAACACCACAAATGGTAACATATAACCAATAATGTAGCTATAAAATATTTATTCCACTTAAAACACACCCAAAAGGATTTTTATTTTCAATAAAATAACTTTTCAAAATCCTACATTGTTTTACACCCAAAACTATTTGAAATCCCCACTTTTCACACCATCTGCACACTCACAAATCACCAAAACAGAAAATAAATCCCAATACCTCTAAATTAAACAGATATATCAGTTTATATGAATCCAAAAATTAATCGTGAAGATATCTCTTTATAAATCATTCATTTTCACACAAACATGACACTTAAAAATTGAAGTGTTTCACAAACACCATTAAAACATATTATCAAAGAAAAACCCGAAGGATATAGACATTAAAATCAGTATTTTAAGCACTAATAAACATAAATAAAATAAAATAAGTATTTATAGCGTAGCTACAATTGAAACAACAATATATTTCTATGAAAAACCCCCAATTTCACATTAAAATTACACTAAATATTCATTTTCATTACCAATAACACTAAAAAAAAATTCACAGCAATTATCAAATGAGATAAAAAATAAAATAATATAAAAACAAAAATCTATGTCACATTTATTTCATACATAATGAAATCACATACCAAATGGTGAAAACCATGAATCCTTTGTGTGAAAACGCAATTGCACCACTATCACTCCTCAAAGAGGGTAGATCTAGCCTAAAAATAGATCATTAGACCAAGAAAACCCATGGATAAACCCTTGGTTCAAAACCCTACCATTTGGTCATTTGGGACATCATGTATAAGGGAATAAACTCTAAGAAAATTTATTGAAACCCAAATAAAATCAAAATAATATTGAAAGAGACCAACCTACTTTACGGATCTTGATGAAATATCCACATTTTCACCCATAGATGAATTTTCAAATAGCCAAAAATTCAATTTATGATGAAATAATGAAGAGATGGATAATTTAGAACAGAAATGTGAATAAAGAGTAAAAAAATTAAGGATTTCTGAAGGAATCAAATTACATTTTTATGTATGGATGAATTGTGAAAGCTTCAGATATTTCGACATAATCACCAAGGAAAATGAGGTCAAAATAAGTGGAGAAGTGAATGGGGACATAGCTAGGTTTAATGGTCTTAGTTGAGAGGTCGAATCCCAAAAAAATCATTATACATGAATATGATTTTAAATAAACAATTTTTTTCTAAAAGTGGAAATGGGCTTCCTAATTGGCCCAATTCCTTAAAAAACTGAAATACACCATGATTATGGATTCTTAAAGTACAGAAATTTAAATCATGGTGTTAATAGGTTAGGGTCGGACAAATATGAATTGGAATGGGTGAAATTTGTTTTAAAAAGAATGTGTTATAAAGAAAAAAAATATTTTATAAATACGGAAATGGTCTCACGGTTTCCCCTAAATTTTGAAAATCCAGCATTTCCACAAAAATTCTTGGGAAAACCCCAAAAAAATAAAGAATATAAATTAAATTAAAACATCCATTAAAATAATTCATTTATGTGACATTTTATGTTATAAATTTTTTTATTACATTTCCTTGAACCCCTATTTTTGTTCCCTAAAAGACCTCCTTCAAAACAAACTCATATCTAACTTACTCAATGCTCCCAAAGAGGATTTATTTCCCTAAGATCCCTCCCAGAGATTGTCTGAGGCCCGAGTAATTCCATTCAATTTTTTCAGGATTAGTTTCCTTTAACCAATCTTGATCTCATGGGGTATCTAATTTTATCTAGGGTTTAATGGTTCTACATATTGATTTTTGGATCCAATAACCTATGTTTTGGGATCTTAATGTTTTTATTAATTTATCTTTTTCATGAACTTTTATAATCTAGGACAAAAACTGACTAGGGTTAGCATTGTGAGATTCATTGATTTTGGTATGTGGATCCCTTATGATAGCTAAATTATATTATCCCTAATTGATTTATTTAAATTTCAATTTTTTGAATTTAAATGATTTTTTTGATTTGGATTTTATGAATTTCAATTGGTTGTTGAATAAATCCACTTCCTATTAATTGGGGTTTTGAGAAAAAGTGATTTTAGGCTTGAAATTTTAAATTGGTGAGGTTTAAATTGTGATATTTAAATTTTTGTTTTTATGGATATTGAAAAGGTAAATTTTTTGAATTTAACTGTAGAATTTTTTTAAAAAAATTGTGAATATCCCCAATTCAACTGAATGGGGGGTTTGTGATGAAATTGAGGGAATTGTATGAAAATTAAACTATTGTGTTTAATTTTGAAATGGATTATAAAATTGCATGAATCAGTTTCAATTTATTCAATATATTAAAAAATGGCATTAAAATAGTCTGATAAAAAACATTTATTTCATTTTGGTGAAAATGATTTTTTGGTTAAAATCCCATTATGTTTTGTAAATAAAGAATTGGAAAATTATAAATAGTCGATGGGATTTAATTTAATTATGAGATGTCTTGTAATAAATTTCCCATAATTTTTTATATTTGATCGCATGAAATCCTTAGGTGATTTTATATTATATTGGATCAATATTTATGAAATAAAACATTATAAAAAATCATATCAACTGGTCATCGTTCCTTAGGCGATGTTGGTGAGTCCCCTTTCCCTTATTCCTAATGGGGCATATGTACATACTTATTGTTTCATAGTGAGAAATACCTATAAAATGGAACTATCATACGTATTTAGTACATGAGCATGAAAATCCCTATTTTTTATTTCCAATGTCTATTTGGTTTTTATAAACTATTTTATATGCCTTGAGAATTTATATAAACTAATTTATTTAAATTTGTTCATTTAAGCCGTTTTGTACAAAAGTTCTATTACTGTATTGCATGATTAATTTAAGGAGAAATTTAACTATTTAATGATATTTCCATTATTTTAAAGGTGAAGCATTAATTTATAAATGCATCTCCATCCTTCAAATTCCAAAGAATTATTTTTTCCAATATACTTTTTTAAATTCCAAAATATTTCATTTAAAATTGAATGATTATTCCTCATTAATATAATATTTGAATTTTTTTATGGAACAGTTTGTGAAATAATATTGGGATACGGAAAAAACCCCTACTTTTCCATAGAGTGCTTGTAGATGATCGCCATCCTGGATTGATCAAGGGATAGATATCTATTGGAGGTGGACCCAGATATAGAACCTTGGAATTGGTGAGTTGTTTCGGGTGGTACTTGGGTTGTTCTACCTTTTAGGTAATTTGGTTGTAGTACAAGAGGGTTTATTTTCCATATGACTTCTTGTAAATTACACCATATAGAGTTTCTTTTGAAATTTATATTTCCATGTCTCTTATAATTCATGTATTTTTTGGAAAAATTGTTCCCACATTCAGTTTTTATTATGCTAGGTGTATTTTGGTGACCCATGGGGATCGAGAATGCCCTTTAAGATTTGTGAGCATCATATTGGTCATCAGGTAACCAAGGTACCACGTTTTTTACCTGAAAACAAAATAGCTAAATCATTTCTCACTCTTATGGTTATTTTTATGATAAAATCATCTAAAAGTATCCCTTTATACTACTTAACAATTTTATATCAATATTAAAGACCACATTTAACCTAATGTTTATCCTTACGAAACAAAATTTTTCCCAAGTAAAATGAAGTTCTTCCCACATAACCATCATAGAAAATCTCAAGTTAAACGGATGGGTTATAGATATATCTAAACCATATATTTATCCAAGACCCAATAAATATATCAAAAATATTACATAATCGTCATAATATTAAATCGCATAAAAAATCAAAACTATATGTTTTTGTTAAAATTTATGATAATTCTTGGACTTTTTTAACCATTATGATATAATGAAATCATTAATTATCATTATTTTGTAACTTCTTAAACTATAAATTTTTAGAAACCTTTATTAAGAAACCAATTATAATGCACCAAACCCATACACCCTGATCTAGTGTTAGAAACATAATCATTACATATTAGAATTGGTACCAACAGAAGTGAAACATAACTATTATTTAATGATAAAATTTTCATTAAAATAAATTGATATATATTTATATATATCCAATAACTTTTAGGGCTATATTTCTAGAGTATTAAAAAAACTATTAACTAAAAAATAAAATTCTTTCTAAAAAATAGGAATTTTTTCTTATCATACTAAAATATTATTATTCCAGAAGAATACTTAATCATAAAAACAATTCACACACATAATACTATTTTTGAAAATACATAAGTATTATGCATTTTAATTACTTGAGAATATTGAATCATAGGATTACATGGATCAAATTCCTAGAAGTTTGAAGAATAAAAATGATTAATTGAACATTATAAGAGAGATTCAAGTGTACATATGGGTATAAAAAATATATATTAATAGATATAAGATAATATAATTCATAAAAAATAAAATGAGTAACATAAATCATGATCCATGGAAATAAAATTTAATATAAGAAAAGATTTATAAAAGTCATCAATAATGAGCCATATGAAATTACTATTTTTAGGGGAACCATTTAAATGAATGGAAATCATAGAAAAAAATTGTTGTGATATATATATTGAAACATTGTAACATCTGTTAACTCTTTTTTACCCATGTTGAAATAACATATAACCATTATTTTCCATTATGAGTAACCTAATCAGTTATCATGACATATTGTTTTCGATGAACAAATAATTATCTAATAAATTATACAGATATATCTTATGATCACCGAAAATAAATATTGATTTTTAGATCCTTATCATGAACAAAGTGATTATAAATTTTATTTATCATAAAAATCATTATAATGAATAATATTCATTAATAGATTGATTAACATAGGGAAAATGAGTAGTTGTCATTCTAATTCTTTTAAAATATTATAATAATTCATATAGAGGTATGAATTTCATGGAATCATTATAATATATCTCCAAATAATCATAAGACTCATTTATATGATGTTAAAACATATGGAGATTGATATTGTAAAATCATATCAAATATACATAAAAAGAAGAAGAAATCCCCCTTACTTATTGTAATTATAAAAAACATAATAATTATAGAGAAATTAGAAAATGATTTTCATTTTAAAAATATTTTTAATTGAAAAATTATTAACAATGATGAAATGAAATGTTATTAATAAATTCTACTTAGAACATATATGTTATAAAAAACATTATTTTATTTTTTTAAATTAAAAGTATTTAATACAGTAAACTTTGAAAAAAATATCATTATTTTGTAAATAAATTAATTTTTTTAGAAAATACCATCTAAAAACCATTATTAATTGTAAAAACATACTTAATACAATTAAATTAACATAAAAATTGATGAATGATTTTAAAATATTTGATATAAAGTTTTAAAAGAAAATATCTTTATGAATTTTAAAAGTAAAAATATACTAATAGAATATACATTAAAAATATATTAAAATATATTGGGTATAAATATATTCATGATATTATATTTCAATGAAATAGTATTCACACTGTATAAATGAATATAGGTTGATTAATAAAAAATGACTAAATGATTTTTGTTTGAGATGATAAACCCTTCTAACTATGGAAATTCAATAATCCAAATAGAACAAAATGTTAAGCGTAATAAGATTTAACAAAACATATGATTACTATGAAATATTATCTTAAAAAATAAGGGTGATGTGATTACACCACAAAAAAAAATCTCATTTCACAACATGAATAATTTCCCAATGAATTGAAATAGAGACCACAAAACCATTACAAAACAATAAAATTTTTCTATGAATCCATCGATGATGATTTTGTGTTTAAAAATAAAAATCCACAAAAATATCATGTAAATCAAAAAAAATTATAGGTCATAAAATAGAAAATCCATTCATTCAAAATTTATTGAATTAGTGATATAACACAAGGAAAGGAAACTATGTTAAAATCCTTCATACCTCAGGTATACTTTTGTTTGATGATATTCTAACATATAATAAAATAAAGTTAGTCCAATTCTAAATCTAAATCATATTCATTACTATAATTATATTACTTAATATAAATAAACAATAAATTATTATTACTTTGATTTAATAATTATTTTTTAATTAAACACTTTATGTATTAACAGTCGCATTTATATCACATGTTATGATTTGGTGGATTAGTTCCTTGATTATTGGTCATTTTTTAATGAAATAAATAACATTAATGATAATATTTTATACTTAATTAATATGGTTTTGGTGTTTCATGGATATTTCATGGAACATATGGAGATGAGTCACAATGAAATCATAAAATTTAATATTTTATATGTTCTGATTTAATAGAAATAATTAATTTATACATCAGATTTAACTGTTTATATTACCATTAAATAATTTTGAAACACTAATTAATTTTTATGAAATAATATTACTATTATATGAAATTCCATACTCATTAATCATATAAATGTTATGAAATCAATAATTTATATTGTAAAACTAAACCAAAAAAGAACATGTCATAAGTTAAAAATGTCTATTAATATATCATTATATAATGATACTATCACTTTTACTAAAGATTTAGGATATCAAAAACATTTATTAAAATTTGGTAAAATTTATTTATGAAAATGTATACGTAGAAAAAAATTAAAATGATAATTAATAGGATAGTTTGTCAAAGTTTCTCATTTTGGTTTAATTAGGTGATAAAATATTATTATGATATTTTAATTGTAATACTACTAAAATAATGGAAAAACTAGTTTTCTTATAAGATATTTCATCTTATAAATTTCATATTTGTTTATTCATTTATTTTGTAAACCAATACATGTAATTTTTTAATGAAAATTGAAATTTTTAAATTGATGGAGGTGATAGTCCATAAGTACCCATGGAAATGTTTTTAATTTCTTATGGATTGAGTAGAAAATTATTATTGAATATATTATATTTCCATAATATTAAAAAATTAAGAAATATAGTATGTGTTACTTAATTCCATATTAATAACCATCCATGTGAGGTAATAATCCAAATTGAATAACATCGTCTGGTAGAGGTGGTATTCTCAAATATTTACGATCAATATTTTTATTTTTATACTTAAGGAAAGGAGACAGAGAGTACGTTTAGATAAAAAATAATATATTTAAGTATGTTAAATTTAGTTTTTTTATTATATTTTAATTTTTAAAATATATATGAAATAGGTATAAGAAAAAATAAGAATAAAGAATTTGATTAATAATTATCGATACACCTTTGTTACTTCCTTTGAATACACAATATGAATTTTAAGATAGAAAATTTGGTTTAGACAGGGGCCTAGAAAAAATGGGAAAGGATTCTTGGATGGTATTTTGGTTGCAATAGGTTGAGATAACATCCCCAAAGTTTGTAGATAAAATATTACTGGTAGTTAGCGTTTATAATTAAGAGGAGTCACAGACATTTAAATATCATAAAATTTCAAAAATAGTAAATGTGTTTCATAAGGATATTATATTAAATATACTCTAATATAAGTGGTAGAATAAGATAAGTTTAAAATAATATCATACTTTGACATTTTCTAGTGATATTTGAAAACTTATCCCTTAGTGTAACCCCTTCATTGTGCCTTTACAAATTATATTGTGGTCATAAAACATATACCATTGTAACTATTTATTATAAATAATCAAAGAAGTGTACATTATAAAATTATATTAAATTGGTCAATTAAAATATGTAATCTAATTTAATATTGAATTAATAGAACTAGAAGACATTAACTCAAATATATGAGCACAAAGTTCATACAAATATTTTTTTGAAAAAAATTCCATATGCAGAAATGTATTTATTATTATTTCTCAAAAGTAATCATGAAAACTGATTCTTACCAAACATTTATTGGAATAATATAATAATAAGGAATTTTTTAATTGGATAAATTCAAAAATAGATGTCACCTTTTAACCACATTATTAACTGTAAATATCAAAAAATGATTTCCAATTAAAATAATATAAATTTTTTGAATAAATAATTAAAACGTGTGATTGTAAAATAAAAAAAATAAAAAATCAATATTACACTAATAAATACATATATTGTCCATAAATTTTTTTTATAATGGTTTATGTCAATATTGCAACATGATGAGATGATAAAACTTTATCTATTTTCAAAAAATTATTTTTTACTATTCAACCAACAAAATACCCTTACAAAAAAATTAGAAGAAATTCATACGAAACAAATATTGAGATGATAAATTAAAAACATTATGTTCATTCCATGACATTAATTTTATAAAAATAATAAATTAAAATTTTAAATGAAAATTCAAAATAAAAATAAAATAATCTTTAATATAAATGAAATTTTTTTAAAAAATATTTTTTCTGAATATTAATTAATATTAATTACCAATGACTGTTAATTTATATTTTTCCGATATATAATCATAATTAATTTATGTTTTCCTTGTGTTAAAATAAAATAATTTTCATTTCAGTCAATTGATATGTATGTTAGAATATATTTAATGAGATATTTATTTAATGTAATATATATTAAAATGTTTTAGGTTTTACATTATAGATAATAATCTATTTAATTAAAAAGATATTAATGTTTTACATTATTGGTTCCTAGATGATGAGGGATTATGTGATGTTGAATATTTTGATACTAAAATTAAATACAATGATGTTTATTTATTTCATTAAGTATGTTGACAAATACTAAGGTCAAAATTTTAATTAATGTTTTAAATGAGGAATTTATATCTAAAAATATGAAGAATTAAAAATAATTTTTGAGTGGTGGGTAATCTGTCTACTTGGTTTGAAAATCATTAATCTATTTATTAATATAGTTATAGGTGATTATATTCAAATCATAATCGAACACAAAGAAGACAATTTTATAGTTGGTATCACATCATATGTTTCATAGGGATAACATAGAAATCCATGTAAGTCCATATTATTTTCTAAATCAATGATTTATTTGTAGACATAGAGATGGTTCAATTTTTTATAATTTTTTCAAGGATATTGTTTACATTTTTATCCCAAGTAATTCAATAGTCAAATTATTTTCAATTCATGATAATGGGAGATAACGAGAGATGATGTGGTGGTTCATTAATAATTTAAAACATTTATTTTTTCTGGAAAGGTAGAGAATATGTTATTTATTATAGATTTAATTTAATATTGAAAATAAATCTAATAGAGGATATTAAAGTACCAAATTTTTAGTAGTGATTAAATGTTGTATTTATTAATAATTAACTATGGAAAAATTATTGAATGATTTCATGTAGAATAAAGAATATTGTAATTATTCCTTCAGTAATTACATAATATAATGTAAAAAAGTGATCATGTTTAAACAGTAAAATATTTAGAATTATTATATTTATTTTTAATGATAATAATATCAGAGGAATGAGATCACTAATTATAATGAATAATATATTTTATAATTCTTGGGGGGGGGGATTTTTAATAGTATATGTAGCCTTAGAGTTGAACTATTAGTGATATATTATTTAGTATTATTTCATAAAATGTGTAGAAGGTGGAAGATGATACATGTTTATGCATAAAGATTGTATTGTAGTAATGAAAGGATAAACAATGGGTGTTCTTGTGTATAGGTATGTTTTTTACAAAGTAATAATTTCTGCTATAAATTTATGAATAAAAAAATATAGGTACATATGGATGATGCAAAATGATAATAGATGAACTAGGTTGAATAGCAGATTTGGAGTAACATCACATTATTTTTATAACACAAATTTTTTTTTGATAATATTGAGATGGATATTAAAAGATAAAAAATCACAAAGTAAAATTATAATATTTTTTTAAGTGTTGGATATCTTAGATTCAAGGTTTTTTAAGGGATATTATTAGAATAATATTGATATACTTGGAATTTATTAAAGTTAGTTTGGGGAAGACATTTATTTATTAGAAATTTAAAATTAGATTTCAAATTTCCCAAACATTTATTAAATTGTAGAATAAATATATTAAAGGGGACACTATTTAATAATCACATGGATGATAATATTGAGTTTTTGATAATAATATTTATAGAAAATAATGGATGGATTAGAAAACCATGTTTTTACCTGTGATGTTTTTGGTAAATGTTATGAGAATACTTGGACTAATATTCATGATGATTCAATATAAGGTTTTTTAAATATTAGTAGCCAAATGATATATCAAAGGGAAGATTTAAAATCCATCCTATTAATGCTCTAAATGTTGAGGCACTTAAAGGTTATATATCTAGGCATAGATGTTACCAAATGTTGATAGATTGATGAAAAATTATTTTAACAGATAAAAGAAATAAATTTTGATGTTAATAGAATATTATGGGATAGATTAATAATTTTCCAATTATAAGGACATGTTGAATGTCATGTTGAATTTACAACATGTGCATATGCATTTTTAAGATATATTGATGATGTAAAATAATAGTTCTTGTTTTCAGGTGATTCAAGTCATACCTGAGTTTTTGTTTTCATCCCCCATCCTGGTTCATGTTTACGTATTTGTTTTTCACTAGTGATCCTAGTATGATAGTTGTAATTTCTAAGATAATATTCTATCTAGTTTTGTTTTAGGTATTTCACATGGTGTTTCCCATGTGTTTTTAGAATAAATTGATGTTTTTTGCGCATGTAGTATATGGTTCATGGTTGGCACCTGATTTTGGGAATTTTTGCGCCCTTATCTGAGAAACTATGTGGTAGGTTATGGTTTCGAGCACTGAGCTACCGCAAAGATTTTGAAAGGTAGGTCAGGCCATGTGGGCCAATAGTGTGGTCTATGTATCTTATGTATAAAGGGGAACATAGTCTCCACATGGTTTAAGAAACCTTTGGGACTAACTGTGTGGAATTTCTATGTCATTAAATCATGTGGTTCTTTTATCTCTCCCAAATTTTTAATCCCAAATCACCCATTTTTCTCCATACACATGATTTACAACCCTATTCATTCCCCCCCCTTCTTCCTTCTTCCCTTGGGCTTCATTTTGGTGGAATATTTGGTATATATTCATTATTAAACCCTCATGTATGCCCCTTCCCTCTTGGTTTGTCTCTATTTCTATGGGTTTCTTCCTCTTTCATGGGGGTTTCTCCTTTTCTAAGGTAAGGGTAAAAATTTTAAGTTAAAATCATAATATTTTGGGTGATATATAGATTTTCTAGGTTTGTTCATGTCTCTAAAGTGTGTAATGGCAGTATAGTTGATGTTTTCCACCATTTTCAAGATGTTTCTTCATACAATGTAGTTGCTTCCTTACTTAAACATTATTTAATGAACTTAATATTCTTTATTTGTTTCTTATTTATTATATATGTATTATATATGAGGTGATGACTATTTTTTTTGAAAATATTAAACATTGTTATGTGTTGAAAAATTAATTTTTAAGGAAATTGGGCTATATTCCATGTGTGTTTCATATATGCACTTTTTTTCATGAAGTTGTTTGATAAGATTTGTGGAAAATTGGAAATCCACTTTGAAATAGATTTGATATGAATGTGGCCCCAGAAGTGTTTTGATCATGTAAATGGGGAGAATTAATTGTGTGAACCATTGTTTTTCTCCACAAATATATTTTTTAAAATTATGAAATAAGGTTATTAAATTTTGAAAGTGGAGTGAAGCATGTTTTGGAATGGTTTTTGATTCCATGTGGTTTTAGAAGTTGTTTTTATTTTGATTTTAGAAATTTAACAAACATGTCTATTTTTTGGTCTATGATTATGTTATTATGATGTTAAGCATGATGTGTGAGATTTTAATTGAGAACCAAGGGAATCATAGGTGATTTGGTGGGTATACTAAGACTACTGTGCCAGCGATTAGGATGTTTCATTACCCCAAATTCAGTTATAACAATTGATGACGAAAACACTAACTAAATATTCATGATGTGTCTACAACACTATATATTTTTATATTTCACCTATCTTATGACTTGGGCACAAGGACATTGATGGTCATTATTTCTATACCGCTTTTCACTAAAATACAGTATCCCAAGGGTCCCACTCTAATCTAGTTCTTATAGACATCTCCCATTTATTATTTCCCTATGGTTATATCACATTTACTGATAACATATTGTATACTTGTTTGGTTGCATTAAAAAAAGAAATCATGACTTCTTTAAAATGTATTCCATTAAATTGTTACTCATGTAATTCTTGTAAATTATACTTTTATAAAACATTCAAATTTATATACGTTGTAATGATTAAATAATGGAACATATTTTTTGTGTGGAATCTAACTGGGTATTTTCTCACACTCATCTTACACCTTTGAGTGAAAGTAGACCTTTTAATGTTTGATATATATAAAGGAAGAGCATTTAGAGATGGTAGTTCCAGTTGCTAGAGTATGTCCTTCTATAGGTGTTGTGGTGATGGATTAAGGGAAATTCTCCTCTTATCATATAGTGGTTTTGGGAGAGTATATTATTCCATTTTTGGATATATCAATTTTTGTTTTTTTATATTGTGGGATTAAATTTGGATGTTGGTTATTCCATTATTGGTTGTGTAAATTCTGTTTTGAATTATTTATTATTGAGGGTTGTTTATGTTTATTTGATAAGTTAAAATCATTCCCAAAGTATTTCTTTGATAACTGGTCAGTAGTTTAAATCCCTTGGGAATTGGGGATTCCCTTCAGTCATTGCCATAGATTGGGTCAGACACCAGGTCAGATGGTGTCTCAGGTTTATTTGTGACAAAATGGTATCAGAACAGGTATTGTTCTTTTGGTTCATGTTACATGGGGAAGAGTCTATGTAGAATAGAGCTAGGATTCTTGAAGTTCTGGTTATGAGTAGGTGCCTATTTGGAACACATCATTATGGGACTCATGTTTCTAGGGGAATTCAGTTTATATTTCAGTTATTTGATTCCTATGGTTGATTGATGTTCATGAAAGGAATTGGGAGTTGATCTGGTGTCCTTAGTGAGATAACATGGATTTAAATTCTATTTCATGCCATGGAATAGTCCTAGAATACTCTCTAGGACTCTGGTGTTATTAGCATATATTCACCAACTATATGATATGGTCACCCATCAACACTATTTTCCCACTTTGAGAATTGATTTGTGCCTTACTAGGTTCTAAAAGTTGTTTTGAAAACCTATTCCTTTCAATTGTGTAAACAATATTTTAATGTAGAAAATGTATTTTAGGAATTAATTTAATGTATTTTTTAAAATATGGAATTTTTGTTAAATGATTTTCTAGTATTTTGAGAATGAAGTTAATGACAGATATGTTTTTATACAAAAATATCAAACTTATGAAATATTTTGTTTCTTAAGATGAATCATGTTTTAAAGAGGATTTGTGTTTTTTTTTTCTAACTAAATGTTTTCTGATTAATTGTTGATGAGTTTATTGTTATTGGATTTATATAATATAATTAATGATTATTAACCTAAACTGTCATTGAATGCAGTCAAAGTTTAATATTTATATTCTTACTAACTACAGTATATGTGTAAAGCAGGTCCGAACCCACAGAAAAGGAAAATTTGACCACTATTTTACTAAAAATCTTTCAAATGATCCCACTATTGTCATCAGTGGAATAGTTTCTCCATTTTTTTGATAAATTTTTTTTATTGTGCACTAATGAAACACTACATTCTTTTTTGAGTTTTTTTTCTAAACTATAATGAAACAAGAAGCATACTAATAACAGTGAGAAATAGAGATAAAATGTCGATAAGTGAACAATCAAGAGAAATATGTTTGGGGAAAACATCAAATATACTGGTTTTAAATGTATTCCTTCTCATGATAGTTATTAAAAATAATACCACTAAAAATGAGTGATTTATTTCTCTTTCCATGAGATAAATCACTCAATAAGACAAATCATGGAGTTCGCCACTCATATGTTAATCAACAAGAGAATTCTAGTTTCAAATGATCACAAACCTAACTCACCGTATGTCCTGAAGTATTTTATTTTCATTTAATTGTTCAAGAACAATAATACACATTAAAAATACCTATATCAATGTGTAAATCTGAGATTAAGTGAATGTTTTATGTTGCAATTGAATGTAATTAGAACTGAACTCACCAATCAATTTCGATAACATTAAAATGATAGTGAGAAAAGAAAATGATAAGAACCAGGAGATTTGATATTTAACCCCGAACTATATGTATTTAGCCTAAAATTATTTCAATTGTGTACACAAAAACCACTCAATTACATAGAAAGAAAATTAAAAGAAAATAGAGGAAGTAAACTCCCTCTACTCGGATGAACCACCACTGTTCCTGGCCCTTGGAACTTTGAATATTGGCTCTCCGAGAAGTGCTCGATGTTCTATACACTACTTCAAGTGAATGATAGAATGGATTCCTTACTCGAGTTTGGTGTGTTCGTTGAATTAATAATTCTCCTCCTCTCAATTTTTGATGCTTGCTCTGTTTTATATCATCCATCATCTGCTTCATGTCACTGAACACTTTCACCGACTTCAAAAGTCCCTCAATTGTGCACCACACACGTGTGCTTTTTTCACGACTGGCACATCGCGATAACTTTTCTCACGTAACTAACTCCGAGGGAGTTAGTTGCATGAACCTGGACAATTTTAAGGACTTGGTGTAAACCTTCAAGGTAAATAAGCAACATAGTTTAATAACGTTGAAAATAAAGAATTATAACTGAATAAATTAGTTATTAAAAAGTCTTATAAAATAGTTAATAATATTTTCAATAATGTTATTAAATCAATTATATTATTATTACTAAATATTTGAAATTATATTTTAATTAATTATATAGAAATAAATATTATTAATAGTTATTTATTTAAAAAGAAAAATTATGATAATTTAGGTATTATATGTTGATCGAATTTGTTATTATAAATTATTAATTTTGATGTTAAATTTTTTATAAGTTGTTATTTTTTAAATAATTAAATTTTTTAATGTAATTTATTAACATTAATTATATTATTACTTTGAAAATTATCACTATTAAATTAATGAGTTTAGCTTATTTATAAATTAACTTATAAATTATTATTATTATTTAATTTTATTAACAATTTGTTTTATCAAATAATTATAAATTTAAATTTTAATTGATAAATTTTTTAATAATCTATTCTAATTATATTTTGAATGTTACATTCAAATAAATTTTAATTTAATAAAATTATAATTTTTTTTAATAAATCTATTTTATTAAATAACATATGTTAATTTTTTATTTACAATTATTAAAGTCTAATAATTTAATTTAGTTAAATTTAATTAAGTTTTTATTGTATTCTTATTATTATTTATTTATTTTTAAACTTATTCTATCTCTCCCCAAATCTCGGCACACAAGGGGTAAGGGATTTCTGTTCTTCTCCAAACAAACATTGCGGTGTAGACATCCTCCAACGATGGCTCCACTGACCATCAGCCATGGAGGATTCAACTTCAACCTGACTCATCCCAGTGAGTATGCGGAACAACTCTAGGAGTAGCGCAACTCCTCTAGTGATACCTCTATGCTTGACAACACAATTTCCTGGATGAACATCTCTAGAACAACAATGTGGACTGTCTCAGGTTAAGTTGGAAGTCTTCAGTAGTTTATATATTATAATGTTCAGGTTTCAAATGTCTTAGGTCTCAGTTGCACGGATCCTGCGGCGAGATCATGAGCGGCATCGAGTAATTATATCTGATTATGGTTCAGTTTGTGATGCTATGATGGAAGTGGTGTAGGGAGGAGATGTTAGTGTTGCGAGATACAAGGAGAGGCTGGACCACATGCTCGGGTGAGAACGGAACACACCGCGAGAAGGTTTGAGATGAAGGGGAGATGGATTATGGTGGAAGCAAGAAGTAGTGATGAAGGTTTATGGTGGAAAATAGGGAGACGAAGATGGTGTGTGGTGGAATTTTTTCAAGAAGATACGGTGGCAAGGCAAAGTGAGTGAAGCGGTGAGACGGTAAATCTGGATTCATGGTGGCATGGTAAAATGGTGTGTGTAGTAACGGTGGCACCATAATGATACAGTGCATGGGGCAATAGTGATTGTGATTCCGTGAACAACTCGTGGCATAGACACGATGAGACCGTGAGGATTTTCACGGTAAGACCGCGATAAAACCAGTGTGTGGAGGCACCTTGACAGAGGTGAAACCGTGAACCTGCCAAATAAACAAAGAAAATGAAATAAATTAAAACATAAATAAAATAAGAACAAAATCATAAATAAAAACTAAAACTAAATTAAAACAGTTGAAAACATAATTTCATCATAAAATTTAATAAATTTATAAAAACAATTAAACTTAAGTAAAATTATTATTGACTTAAATTCACAGAACATAAATTATTAATATACTAAAAATTGAATTCAGAAAAAATAAAATTATTAAAAGTTAATTGTGTATTAAAAAAATTAGAAAAACAAGTTTAATTATTTATAAAAGACTACAATTTAAAATTAAATTAATTTAAGGAAGATAGTTAATTTATTCTGTGATTAAACAATTGTGTTAAATAACGAAATTTTAAATAAATGACTTAATAATTGAAGTAAGTCTATATTTATTTATTTAAATTTATGAATTTTTAAAATACAGGTATTAATTAGGTTATATTAAATTAATTTTTAATACATGCATTTTCAGATTAAGACTAAATAATTAAAGTGCAAAAGCAAAATAATCAATTATATAATAAATGATAAATCATAGAAAATGAAGATAAAGATACAAAAATAAATAAAAAGTAACTATATTATTAAATTAAAGTAAGAAATAAATTAATTATTTTATGGCATAAAACACATGATCAATTATAAAAAAATAATTATTTGATAGATTTATTTAATGAAACACAAATGTGTTAATATATACTATAAACTTCAAAAATAACCAATTAAATCATTAAAAATTTGTTAAAAATATTTGGAAAAACATGTATTTTTAAGGCCACATCAAATTCCCGCACACTTAAATATTGTTTATCCTCAGACAATGTCATGTATTATTATCTTTGAAAACAAAATTATGATATTCATGATTTTGATCAATATGTTACATGTCCAAGAATTTGTAACAAAGGACAAAAACATGTCCTCAGGCTTTTAGAAAATAAATTGTTCATATGAATCATGCATTGAAAAAATTCATACTGGTAGACAAAAGTGTAATGAATCAGCAAGAAAAGAAAATTTTGTGGCTCATATGTGGAACTTATTAGATTCTAACATCAATCCAGGTTCATTTCCAAAGTCCAAGAGTGGAAAAAGGTAAAATTTATGTGGAATAATGAACTTAATTGTAGGAACTTTATACTATGACTTTTTCACCTAAGTTCTGAAAATAAATAGTTTTTTTTGAATCACCTCAATGATAAACCTAAATGACACCCATATAAACCAATTGACCCCTTCTTCTTTAGGCGTTCATCATTCCCCTCACCTTTATGAGCTCATTTTTTACCCTAAACACTAAATTTAATTTTCCCAGATCCAAGTATCATGTGCTAAGCACTGTGCAATGAACTTATTCAAAGTGTCCAGAGGGATTATAGTAAACAGAAACACACCCAGCATCAAGGGTCGTAGAGACTCACAGTGGGATCACAGATGCCCAAATTACTCCAGTTCCAAAACTTTATATAAAAACTATTTACATTGTATCATTAAAATGATTACTTTTTATAATTAAAAGATGAATGAGGCCCCTGGAATCATAATCAAACATCATGTCCAAGGGTTATGATCATAATTCCATTATAAATTAACCCAAATCACTCGCAAAAAATAGAATCTAAACCATATTTCCATTAAATCACTAATAAATAACACCTAGTAATGATCCATTTTCAATAATTTCAGATTCAGAACAAATCTTAACTTCTAGCAAGGTACGTTTCCTAATGCAAGAATCATTTGAATACAGTGTAAAGCCAAAAATTATGCCAAAATTTTGAAAAAACAATTAACCATTTTTTTGACAAAAGGATTTAATTTAAGTGGGAATTGATGGGATTCAATTAAGAATAGTTTAGCACAGTCAATAATTAACATCCCCCCCATGATTAAAACCAAACTATGTCCCCAAAGTTGACTTTCAAAGTGGAGAAGAATAATTGCACAAATAAAGCTCAAAACAGATTTTCAATTTTGTAGATTTATGACATGTATTAGGGGATCTAAATAGATTTAAAAAATATTGTTCACCATAATGAATAAATTAAAAATAGTTTCAATAGAAAAAACAAAGCTTAACATCTATGTCCAATTAATATTTTTGCATTATAGCTCAAAAGTAGCATATAAGGTGTGGGGGCATAGTTAAATGGATGTAAGCTATTTAACAAAGTATGATTCAAATGGATGTTCAATATAGCAGAAAGATGCATGATAAACACCCTATAGACTAATCAGTTCCAATGGAAAACACAACTACCAAAAAACATGTACCCCCCACACTTAATTTCATGCAGTTAATGGGTTTTAAACAATGAATTTCAGTTCACAACAAAAGGGACATGCAGATTTTTATTATTTAACCGAGTGACATGATGTAAAAGATTTTTATGTCCAATTTATGCTGAAGATTTTCAAAAAATATGTAGTATAATATCTTACACAAGAAGAATTGTTAGTTTAGTAGCAACACAAGCAAACAAATTTTGTTAGCAAAAACAGGAGTTGAAATCGATGAAAAAAGTTGAATTACTTCCCTAACAAAGTTCTTGTCCAAAGATGACCATGGGAATTCCACTCCATTATTACAGAAGAAGTATCCTAAAACCACAAATCATGGATACCACATAAAAATAACCAGCATGGGAAGATCATAGATAAGGTAGCACAACATGACATTTTTAAATGTAAAACAAGAATAGAAATGAATGTAAACACAAAAGAAAGAACATGGGTTGACTCCCATGAAGTACAAATTTTAAAGCCTTCAGTTAGACTTTTTAATTAAATGTTTTTATTTATTGACACAAAAAATACCATGGGTTGCCTCCCATGCAGTTCTAGGTCAAATTTCCCCTACCAGACTTCATTAAGGAACAATTTTCAAGAACAGTGAAGGCTGCCAAGCCCTTTGGATATCCTTCAAAGTAACATTTCAGTATCTGCCCATTAACTAACATGGTTTTATTCTCTTCACCTAAAATTTTGACAGCTACATTATTATGCACTTTCACTACAGTAAAAGGTCTAGACCACTTGTACTTCACTTTTCCAGGGAAGAGTTTAAGTCTAGAGTAAAAGAGGAGGACCTTCTGTCTAGGTTTAAACTAATTGTTTTGAATGATAGAATCATGAATGATTTTAGACATCCCTTTATAAATCCTTGAATTAACATAAATCTATCTCCTAATCTCATTAAGTTCACTTATCTCAAGTAACCTCCCCTCTCCTGCACTCTTAAAGTCGAAGTTTAGAGACCTAACTGCACAATAAGACTTATGTTACAATTCCATAGGTAAATGACAACATTTTCCAAACAATAGAAAGTATGGAGACATATGTATTGGGGTCTTGAATTCAGTTCTATATTCCCATAATGCTTTATCCAATTTAAGAGACAAGTATTTCCAAGAGTTTGAAACAATTTTCCAAATTATTTGTTTCAGTTCCCTTTTTGAAATTTCCACCTGTCCAGTAGACTGTGGATAATAAAGAGTACCAGTTTTAGGAACACAGAAATATTTCTCCATCAAAGCATTAAACTTATAGTTCTAAAAGTGTGTTCCATGATCAGTGATAAAAGCTCTTTGGACTCCAAAATTTTTAAGTATGTTCTTCTACATAAATTTTATTACAGAATTGGCATGATTGTTGTCCACTGCCACTTCCTCAACCCATTTCGAAACATAGTCAACAACAACAAGTATATACTCATTACCATGAGATGATGGAAATTGACCCATGAAATCTAAACCCTATACATCAAAAATACCAACTTCCAGAAGTCCTTTTTGTGGTAAATCATGATTTCTACCAACTTACCTAGCCTTTGACATCTATCACAACCAACTACAAAGCTCCAAGCATCCTTAAAAAGAGTAGGGCAATAGAAACCAGATTATAGGACATTCTGAGCGGTTCTTTCACCACAATGGTGACCTCCCCAAGGTGAATAATGAAAACATTCTAAGATAAGAAGCATCTCTTCCTCAAGAAAAAATCACCTAAGAATACCATCACATCTCCAAAACTGCAAAGGATCATCCCAAAGATAATATTTAAGCTCAGAAATTTATTTATTTCATTGGTTATGGGATAGATTCTTACGAAAAACACCTACTGCCGAAAAGTTGGCAAAATCTGCAAACCAAAATGATTTCTTGACTGACATAGTAAGCAGCTTATCATCGAAAAAGGAAGAGTTTATCTCCCTAGTATCTTTAGATTCAGATTGAGTAAGAGGAAGCCTGGAAAAATGGTCTGCAACTAAATTTTAAGCTCCCTGTATATCCCTAATTTCTAAATAAAATTCTTGTAAAAAAATCCATCTAATTAACCTGGGATTAGTTTCCTTTTTAGATAGCAAATACTTTAAAGCTGAATGATCTGTGAAAATGATAACTTTTAAACCTAATAGATACCGTCTAAATTTATCAAAAGAAAACACAAAAGCTAACTGTTATTTTTCAGTGGTGGTATAATTATTTTGGGAATCATCTAGACATATACTAGCATAATACATCACATGCAGTTTTGTATCCATCCTCTATCCAAGGACAACAACTATAGCTATACAACTTGCATCACACATAAGTTCAAAAGGTATATTCCAGTTAGGTGCTGCGATAATGGGTGACGTAGTGAGTTTCTCTTTAAGAAAATTAAATGATTTCAAACAATTTTCATCAAAATTGATAGGTGAACCCTTGACCAGCAAAGAAAACAAGGTCTCAGAAATTGTAGAAAAATCATTAATGAATCTCTGGTAGAAACTGGAATGCCCTAGAAAACATTTAACATCATTGACATTAACAGGAGGTGGAAATTTTTGAAAAACAACAATCTTAGAGGTATCAACATCTAGACCTCTCTTAGACACTTTATGAACAAGAATTATTTCTTATTTAACCATGAATTTTCATTTCTCCTAATTAAGAACAAGGTTGGTTTCAATGCATCTCTCCATGAATATCTCAAAATTTCCAAGACAAGTATCAAAAGTACTACCCACAATGGAAAATCCATCCATAAAAACCACAATTATTCTTTCAATACTATCAGAAATGATAGACATCATACACTTTTAAAAGGAAGGTGGAGCTCCACACAACCCAAAGGGAATACTCGTGTAGGAAAATGTTCCAAAGGGGCATGTAAAAGTAGTCTTTTCATGATCATCTAGATCAATATGAATCTAGTTGTAAATAGAATACCCATACAGAAAATAGAAATACTCATTACCAGCAAGCCTCTCAAGCATTTGGTCCAAGAAGGGCGTTCGAAAATGGTCCTTATTAGTAGTTGCATTAATCATCCTATAATCTAAACAAAGTCTCCATTTTGTGGCTTTCCTAACATAAACATCTTCATTTTTTTAAATTTTGTCCATAGTGAAACCTCCCTTCTTGGGAAAAAATTATACAGGGATAACCCAAGAACTATCAAAAATGGGATAAATTATTCCAGTGTCCTATAGTTTAATCACATCCTCTCTCACAATTTCGTTCATATTTGGATTTAATCTTCTTTAACATTATTCCCTAGGATTATGGTAAATCTCCATAGTAATATTGTGCATAAAGAATGAGGGACTAATACCCATAATATCATCTATTTTCTAGCCTATGGTAGATTTAATCTTTTTCAACACATTGAACAATATTTGTTCTTGATTTTCATTTACTTCAGTAGAAATTATTACAGGAAAAGTGGAGTTCTCACCCATAAATGAATATTTAAGATTAGAAAGGATTGGATTCGGTTCAAGAGAAGGTGGTTATACACTTTAAGGAAGACTCTTAGGCCTTGTAGGTCCATGATCATCAACACACTTCTTGTAGGGTGAATTGAAAGATGAAATGTTTTCAATTTCATATCCTGATTTAGAAGTAATAGTGCCACTATCCACTGTGAGCATTACACTGTCCAAGTTTTCCAAATTAGATTTCAGAAAGTTTATCAAAGAAGAATAATCTAATTGTCTTATAGGTTCTCCCTCAATATCATCAAAGTGTTTAAAAATGTTTGTGTTAATAGAGACACCCTCAAATTGAATCAAAAATATCTTAAGGTCAGAAACAGTGGACTCCTCTAAAGAAGGAACAAGGTAGTTGTCCTATTCTGAAACATTTTCCATATTTGGAGTTTTGATCAATATTTCCAACTTCTAAAAAATATTCAATAGGATTTACAGTTTCCCAAATATTTTCTTAAACAGAGAATTGATTTTCATATTCATCAGATTTTCCAATTGAGTTCTCATCTTCTAAGGACTCTAGCATTGAACAGTTTTCAGAAAACATTGGTCCTTTAGCATTTATAAACACAATGAACTCTTCTTGTTGTTCTCTAATTTTAAAGATTAATTAACCCTTAGAGACATCAATAATAGCACCACCTGTGGCAAAGATGGGCCAACCAAATATTATGGGAAACTCTTGATCACATTCCATGTCCAAGACTAAAAATCCTACAAGAAAAAATAGCTTCCCAACCCCAACTAGAAAATCATCTACCCTACCAACAGGATGAGTGAATGATCTATAACCTAACTATAGTATGATTGTGGTTGGCTAAAGGTCACCCATCCTTAATTTTTGAAATAGTGAGTATGGAAGTAGATTAATGCTAGCTCCTAAAACACACAAACAGTTCGGTTGATTAGAGTTTCCTAGTGTTCAAGGTATAAAAAACTACCTGGGTCATTTAGTTTAGGTGGGATTTGCTTTTGGAGCACAACACTACACTCTTCAGTGAGGTTGTAAGTATCAAATTCTTCCAAGGTCTTTTTTTTTAGAAATTTTCTTAAAAGAGTTTTGATAAGATAGGATTTGAATTAATTATTAAATTAAATAAATTTGCACTTGAATATTAGAAATCAGACCAAGGAATAGAAGAAGTTCTGACCTGGTGTTATTTTGAGTTTTCAGCTTCTCCGGGAAAAGGATGGTGGGAAAAAAAATCTGGACAGTAGGAATATCCCTCAGATCTTCCGCATCTTTTTTTCCCTTTATTCTTTTGATTTATAGATAATGTTTCAGCTTTATTTTCAGGTCACAAATTAATATTTTGATCATTTTAAAGACTTTTATATGAGTTCCCAGCATGTGAACAAAGCAGATTGTTATTACCAGATTGAAGAAGATTTTTATTTTGGGCATTTTAACTGAGTTTATCAGAAACAGTTTGAGTATTAAGCCCACTTATAGTGAAAACATCTAGGGAATTCTCTCTAGGGTTAAGTTCAGTGGTACTTGGAATTCTACCTTTTCCCCTAGATGAAAAATCTCTAAGAAGTTGACCAAGTTGTGTTTCCATGTTTTTCATTCTAACATCAGTTTTCATTTTATAAGATTCATATTGATATTGATGTTTGGTCAGATGATTCAATATTAGATCAAGCTTAGAAGACATGTAACTATCATTGTTTCTTTTTGTATTTGAAGACTCACCACTTTGTTGATTTTGGACTGTTGAACTTGGTTGATTAGAGTAATTTGGGGCAGTGGATTGTTTGATTAAGCCTTTATCTTTCCAGGATAGATTTGGATAGTTCCTATAGCCTTTATTAAAATTGATTGAAAATGGGTCTTCTTTAAATGTCATTCTAGGACCATAGTAAACATAGTTTGAATATTCTTGTTGTTGAGATGGCATATCAAAGTTAGGACATAAGTTTTTATTATGACCAAACATACCACATTGGACACACTGTTCCCTTAATGATTGGTAGGTATTTTGACAGCCATGTTGGTTAACAGTTTGTTTAGAATTCTGGTTCATTAAGGATTGAAGTTGGTTGGTGATTTCAGCAAGTTGAGCTTGAGTTTCATTCAATGAACCAGTGATTTAATTAACATTTCTATTGACTATTTTCCTTATTAAATTTTAATGTTGTGAATTTATTTCATGATTATTAATGATCTATCTATGTTCATCATTTGTTTTATCTTTTTAATTACCCCTAGATGCTTGATAAACTAGATTATGTCCAGAGGAGGAAAAAAATTCATATAATGTAACCATAAGAAGATGTGATGGGAGTTGATGACGGGGACACTACCTAAGTAGATCCATGAATCTATCCCATGCTTTATGAAAAGATACATCATACTCTTGATAAAATCTAGTTATCTTTGATCTAAGTTAACCTTATAATATCTGAGGATAAAATTTCATAATGAAAGAGTTATAAACATGATCCTAGTTTTCAAAGATGTTCTCATCTGGAACCAAAAACCAATTCCTAGAATTACTTTTGTGATAAAAGGGAATGACTCTCATTCAATGTTCATTTTTTGTGAGTCCTAGAAGAGGTAATTTTTTTACAGTATTATAGAATTCTCAAATGATTTCAACTGAGTCCCCATTAGATAGTCCATTAAATGCAGGCAGTAGTGACATGTGTGATTGTTTAAATTCATAATTATTGGCCCTAGAGATAGTCTAATGGATGATGGATTTTTTGAAACTTGTGGGAGGTGGAATTTCCACATCTTAGTCCTTTCATTTTATTATATGAGTTCTGGATGGTTTTGAATGTTGGTAGGTGCAGGAACTCTATTATCTAGGTTTTCCATTTCAATTTTGTGCTTCCTTCTTAGAGCAGTTAAATTTTTATCTAATTCAAGGTTCAGAGGCTCTAATCTAGCACTATAAGTTAGTATTCTCATGAAAACAACAGTAATTGCACTCAGCAGTTACAGTTAAGAATGATAAGTAACAATTTTTTCGATTTTTTAAAATTTTTGAATTTTTTTCAGATTTTTATATATGTGTTTTTTTATATTTTTTTGGGTGAAGAATGGCTCATTCCTTCCCCGGAAATGGTGACAAAAACATGACCTAAACTATTGTTGAAGCCCGGTCAAAGTTTAACATTTATTTTCCTACAAAATACAGTATATGTGGAAAGTAGGTTCGAACACATAGAGAAGGAAAATTTGACCACTATTCTTATAAAAATATTTCAAAACATCCCACTGTTGTCAGTAGTGGAATGGTTTCTCTATTTTTTTAAAAGTTTTTTATATTGTGAACTAATGAAACACTACACCCTTTTTTGTGTTTTTCTCTAAACTATAATGAAACAAGAAATAGACTAAAAATAGTGAGATACAGATAGTGAAAATGATGATAAGTGAACAATCAATGGAAATATGTCTGTGGAAAACATCAACTCTCTGGGTTTTGAAAACATTCCTTCTCATGATAGTGATTACAACTACTACCACTAGAAATGAGTGATATATTTCCCTTTCCAGGAGATAAATCACTCAAGCCAACAAATCATGGATTTCTCTCCTCCTCAGTTAATCAACTGGAGAAATCTTGATTGAAAATATCATATAACTAACTTGCCGTTTGTGCTGTAGTATTTTATTTCCATTTATTTTTTTCAAGAAAATTAATCCAAATTTAAACTCACTGTATGAGTATGGAAATTTGAGATTAAGTGCAGGTGGAATGTCGCAATATAATGTAATCAGAACTGACCTCGCTGATCAATTTCATTCACATTAAAATGATAGTGAGAAAAGAAAAAGATAAGAACCAGAAGATTATATTTTTAACCCCGAACTATAAGTATTTATTCTATAATTGTTTCAATTACGTATAAAAACATCACTCAATTATAGAGAAAGATAATTAAAAGGAAATAGTGGAAGAAAACTCCCTCAGCTTTCATGAACCACCATTGCTCCTGGCCCTTGGAACTTCGAAGAATATATCTCCGAGAAGTGCTCTAGGTTCTCTACTCTGCTCCGAGTCAATGATCGAATGGATTCATTGCTTGAGTCTGGTGTGTTCGTCGAATGAATGACCCTCCTCTTCTCAAATTCTATTGCTTTCTCTGTTTAATATCCTCCGCCATCTACTTCATGTCCACGAACACTTCCACCGACTTCAGAATTCCCTCAATTGTGCACCACACACGTGTGCTTTTTTAACAACTGGCATGTCGCACTATTTTTTCTCACGAAACTATCTCTGGGGGAGTTAGTTGCATGAACCTGGACAATTTTAAGACTTTGGTGTGAACCTGCAAGATAAATAGGGAACACAGTTAAATCACGATGAAAATAAAGAATTCTAAATTATGAAATTAGTTTATTAGAATGTCTTTTAAAAAAATTAATAAGCTTATCAATAATGTTATTAAATGAATTATTTTATTATTATTAATAAATATTAGTAATTATATTTTAATTAATTATAAAGAAATAAATATTATTAATAAATATTTATTTTAAAATAAAATTATTATAATTTACATATTATATGTTGATCGAATTTGTTATTAAAAATTATTAGTTTTGATGTTAAATTATTTATAAGTTGTTATTTTTTAATTAATGAACTTTATTAAAGTAAATTATACAAATTAAGTTTATTATTATATTGAAAATTAACATTGTAAAATTAACGAGTTTAGCTTATTTATAATTTAACTTATAACTTATTGTTAGTATTTTATTTTATTAACAATTTGTTTTATTAAATAATTATAATATTAAATTTTAATTAATAAAATCTTTTATAGTCTATCCTAATTCTATTTTAGAAGTTACATTCAATTAAATTTTAATTTAATAAAATATTATTAAATTTTAATAATTTTGTTTTATTAAATATCTTATGGTAATTCTTTATTTACAATTATTAAAGTCTAATAATTTAATAGAGTTATTTTTAATTAATTTTATATTATAGTTTTATTATTATTTATTTATTTTTAAATATTTTTCCATCTCCCCTATATTCTCGACACACAAGGGGTTAGGGATTTGTGTTCTTCCCCAAAGAATCCCCGTGGTGCAAAGGTCCTCCAGTAATGGTGTCACTGAGCTTCAGCCATGGCAGATTCAACTTCTTCTTGATTCATCATAGTGAGTGTGTCGAATGACTCTAGTAGGAGCATGACTCCACCAATGAGAAGTCCACACTTGACGACACAATTTTCTGGACGAACTTCTCTAGAATAGTTGTGTGGAATGTCTCAGGTTCAGCTAGATGTCTTCATCGGTGCATAGATTCAGATGTTCAGGGTTCAAATGTTGTAGGTCTCAGTAGCATGGATCTTGCGGGGTAATCATGTGGCAGCTTCGAGTCATTATATCTGATTCTTGTCCGGTTTGTGATGCTATGATAGAAGTAATGTAGGGCAGAGATGTTAGTGTTGGGAGATACAAGGTGAGGCTGGACCGCTTCCTCGGGTGAGAATGGAACACAGCACAAGAAGGTTTGAGATGAAGGGGAGATGGATTATGGTGGAAGCAAGTAGTAGTGATAATGGTTTATAGTGGAAAAATAGGTAGAAGTAGCCGGTGCGTGGTGGCACTGTTGCAAGAAGATACAGTGGCCAGGCAATGTGACTGTAGTGGTGAGACAGTGAAGCAAGATTAAGAGTGGTATGGTAAAATAGTGTATGTAGTAATGGTGGCACTGTAATGATATAGTGAAAGGGGTAACAGTGACTTTGAGTCCATGAGCAACCTGTGGTAGAGGCATGGTCAGACCGTGATGAGAGTCACGGTGAGATAGTGATGAAACAGGTGCATGGAGGCACCGTGACAGAGGTGAAACCGTGAACCTTCAAAACAAAGAAAGGAAATAAAATAAATTAAAACTTAAATAAAATAAGAACAAAATAATTAATAAAAAATAATACTAAATTAAAACAATTGAAAACATAATTACAACATTATCATTAATAAATTTATAATAAAATTTAAACATAAGTTATATTATTAATGAATTCAATTCGCATAACATAAATAATTACTATACTAAAAATTGAATTCAAAAGTAATAAAATTATTAATAGTTAATTTTGTATTAAAAAAATTATAAAAGAAAGATTAATTATTTATAAAATACCTATATTTCAAATTATATTAATTTAAGGTAGACAATTAATTTATTATGTTATTAAACAATTATGTTAATTAATAAAATTTAAAATAAAAAACATAATAATTGAAGTAAGTCTATAATCTTTTATTTTAATTAATTAATTATTAAAATACATCAATTAATTAGTTTATGTTAAATTAATTTTTAATACATTCATTTTCATATTAATACTAAATAATTAAAGTGAAAAAGCATACTAATTAATTGAATAATAAATGATAAATCATTGAATATGTCGATAATGATACTAAACTAAATAAAAAGTAACTATACAATTAAATTAATTTAAGAAATAAATTAATTATTTTAAAGCTGAAAACACACAATTAATTATAAAAAAATGATTATTTGATAGATTTATTTAATAAAACACAAAAGTGTTAATATATAGTATAAATTACAGAAATATCTAATTAAATAATTAAAAATTACTTACAAATATGTGGAAAATTTTTATTTTTAAGGCCACATCAATTATCTAAATTGATTGTTTGTAAATCTGGTATCATTCCAATGATGGCTTTTGAAAATAAATTTTAAATGTGATTTATTGAACTACTGATGAGTGTTTTAAATTTGAAAAATTGGAATTTAAAAAAAGATTTTAATGGGATGATCTGTTTTTTGATTGATGTGTGGAGTTTTAAAATTTTCAATGATTAGGTAACTACAAATATTTTGAAAAGTTTAATAAATTTTTGAAATTTCTTGTAGGTTGAAAAGATGGTTGTATTGGTTATATTTTTATTTTAGAAAGTGGAAATGTTTAGTTTTCACCATTTTAATTCTCATGAGTGACCACATACATATGATAAGTGTGCAATGTTTATGAGTACCATATTTTGAATAAGAAAATATGTGTGTGAGGCTCCAGGGGATACCATTGGTGAGTGTGCAACCCACTAAGCTTGTTTCCATTTAAAAAATTAGTTTATTGAAAATATGTAGTGTTCTAATTACCAGTTTTTGTATGGTTTGTCTTCTTATATTTTATGAATGTTGTTTCTGAGATTTTTTTAGTTTGATATTCCTTTGTGTTCGAATGATTTTTCAATTTTTAGCTTCTTTCAATGATTTGGTATTGAAATAATGATTAGTGGATTCTTTTGAAACAAAATTTGGTATTCCTTTTAGTAGGTTCCCTTTCAGTGTCCAATTTTTGTTTGTGGAGTATTTGGATGATCGACTAATTTGGTTGGGTCATCACATTTCCTTTTTGGCTAGTGTACATCCCCATAATTAATTGAAAAATATTCATATTATTGTCACGGGGGATTCACCATATAAAACCCCTCTAGATGATCAATGTATGTACTGTATCCTTGAGTTTAAGAAATTGAAACCACCTCTATCTTTTAGATTAAGCATTTCATCTCATATTAAAAGAGTTTATGTGGGTGGAATTGAATGAAAAATTAGCTTCATGGGATTCATAATTCATCAATGGTGAAGTATCCCACCTGTAATCCTGATTTTTCTAGCCTAGAAATGGTAAAAGAAAATAATAGTATAAGCCTCGAGGATAATGGTTATAACAATAGTAATGAAAGGGATTTTTATTTTTCGTCAGATCCCTTTAATATCAGAATCACGTTGTACCATCAATGATACATTTAATTCTATAAGAATCCTTTGAATTCGATTATTGAAATAGTGTGATGTTTGTGTTTGAGATTGAAGTCCCTTTCCATACAATTATTCATTATTGGTAATGGTTGTGTTCGATGTGATTTTTTTGTCTTGATTTATTTTTAAAATGAAAAAGTGGATGTTTTGAAATCCCCATAGAACTCTTGTTTTAACCGAAGCATATTTTTCTTTTTGAAATTATGAATTACTACATTTTAAATGGATGAGTGTTCTTTGTTTTAATTGTTTCTTCTCTGAAACACTCAAGGAGAAAGGAAATAGTTCACATAAATTTTCTAAGTCCCTATCCTAGTGAAACATATTATTTGGAGAAAATCGGGTCTTGGGGAGTGTTGTGTTCTGTTGGTGTTGTCTATATTATGGTGTGGTTTTTTGTGGCACCAAAATGGATGAGTTATAATTGGGGTTCTTAAATACCTGGTTGTGAGATATTATATTCTTCAAACATAAGGTCTCTATCTATGGACGCCATATTGAAGATAGATCATATTTATCAACCCCAAAGATGTAAGGGACCTCATTTTGGCTTGGTCTAACTTGGTATCCAGTGTTTTGTGGTGGCAGTTGAACCATCCATGTATTTAATCCCGTATATTGGGGAGGATCTATTTTGTGAGAAACATCTTGAAAACCGCATTCCATGTTTCAAACCATGTTGTTATTAGAGTTCCTCATTGTTTATAAGGATACATGGTTGCCTCCTTTTTTCGAACATTAGTAGTTTTTCCTTTTAGAAGGAGAATCTTTCTTGGTTTTCATTGTGTGGTGATCCTTCTGAATCAGGATTAGTTTTGGATTCTATTAATTATTAGATAAATTCATCCCATGGGGATTTTTTTACATGGTGTTTTCTATTTGGTATGGATTTTCTTTCATTGGGTCCCTTTGGGTGGAGATCTGGTCTGTGTGAAAATTTCTACGTTGGCCCATTCCTGGTTACTGTGTATGTTCTTAATAGTTTGTTTCAAAAGTGGAGATTCTTTAAGGTGTAATCATGTTAATAATTCATTTTGGTTTTTGGTGTTGACTTGGTAGTGGGTATCCTTGTTCTTATCAACCCAATTTTGAGTTCCTTTTATGAGTAAATGTTTGGTTTGGAGTTCACCCAGAGTTGTATGTGAGGTATGACTGTGGAAATGTTCATTAACAAATTATTTATTTCCAATTTTTCATTTCTACTAAAAGGAATGCGTTCTATTCAGCGATGCTTGAATTTTTTTATCTTTAGAGGCTGGATTATTCATGTTAACAAATTAATTTCTTTTTGGATCCATAAACTAGAGATCTCGTGGCCTGTTGTGGGTAAAAGGTATTTAGTGGGGAGCCCATTCTAGCCACCATTGTAAAACCTTTTAAATCTCTGTCACTTTTCATGTTGTCCTTTCTTCTCATTTCATATTTTTGAGAAATATCCCTGATCTGTGGAGAAGTGATGATTCTGGTTTATGAATCAATCCATGGAGTCGCTTTTATTGGTTGGAAAACCATTATGGTGGGGAGAATTGCCACACCCAGGTAATAGTATTCACCACCAGTCCTAGTTGATATTTGGGTCTTGGTTTTTCATTCAAGAGTTGGGTGTGATTGGTTGCAATTTTTAGCTTAATTTTCTCTCTTGTAGTTTTATACTTCAGTACATTTATGTTTCCCATCTGTTTTTGGGGAAAAATTTGTGTCTTTTGGAAAATAAAACATGTGGCACATAGTTGGGGCACAATTTGAGGAAATTGAGTGCCTTTTCCATGGTAATAGTAATATAGGAGATTATTTTCGTATATGAGCTATCACATAGATTGCACATTTTAGTTCATGATTTGTGGGCCAATATTATAGTAGGTTTATCTTTGGCAGATTAGGGTACATGGTCACCGCAGAGTTTGAGAAACAGTTCATAATAACTATTCATCCTATACATGTCATTAAAATCATGGTTTTATTTTTTCTATCTCCCCAATTCATAACCGCAACTCACCCATTTCCCTACAACCTCTATATTTCCTACCATAAGAATGCACCCCTTCCTTTTCCCCTCAGAATCTATTTTTGTGGGATATTTTTCATGGATTCTTCAAGATACCCTCATGTAAGTTCTTTCTTACTTGGTTTCTCTCCATTATCTAGGTATTTCTTCCACATTTATTGGTGTTTCACTTATCTAGTATGTAGGGTGTTATTTTAAGAGTTCGAATTTAAATCTTGGGTTCAATATTGATAATTTACGTTTGATATTTTCCCCAACAGAAATAATTGATGTGTGGTTGAAGTTCTCCATTTTTTTCCAGATGTCTTTTCACACAAGGTAGGTGGTTCCAGGATTTAACAGTGTTTGGGAAATTTAATATAATTTCTATGTTTCTTATTTTTGTCTAATGAATTATATATGTGATGAAAATGTGTTTTTTAAAGTATTCGAAGTGTTTTGGTACTGAGAAGGGAATTTTTAAACTGAATAGACTTTGTTCCAAATGGTTTTCATATATTCCCTTTTTCTTTATGGATTTATGGTTTTTGATAAAACCGGTTGATACTGTGACTCCCAAATTGAAATTTATTTTTTGGTTTTATGACTTTATAAGGTTTTTTTCTAAAATAAATTAGGTGTATTTCTATAGTAAACCCTTGTTTTTCTTATTGATGATGTTAAATAAACTATACCAGATTGTTATTAAATTGTTCAAGTACTTTATAGCTTTTATTGAATGATTTCAGTTTATGTGTTGTTTTAAAAGTGTTTTTGGTTAAGAAAGTAGTGATTTACAATGAATATTTAATTTTTTGTATACTTGTATGAAATTGATGTTATGAATGATATGTGAAATGTTAATTTGGATAAAAGGGAATCCTAGGTTATTAGGATAGTGGACTAGGACTTGTATACTAAGGATTAATAAGTTCTTTCGTCCAAGATTCACATAGTGGGATTGACGATGTCAGCAATAACTAAATATTGATGATGATTGGATACCACTGGATTTTGGTATGTTTCTCTTCTCTATGGGCTCATTCATGAGGATGCAGATTGTTGTGGTTTCTATATAACTTTTCACTGAGATACGATGTATCAAGGGTCCCACTCATAGCTATAATCTATAGTGATCTCTCATGACTTAGTTATCTATAGTGATATCACACATACCACTGACATAAAGAATACTCGGTTGGTTGCATTAAAACTTATTCGTGTCTTCACCAAAAAAATCCAATAAAATATTTCTCATGGAAATGTTGTTAATTATTTTTTAATAAATAATTAGTCTTTATTACATGGAACATATTTATTGGGTGGTATCATTATAGGCTTTGGATCATACCCTACTTAAATCTTTTTGTGCATAGTTATGTTTTCTATGGGAAAGGCAGAGTAATTGGAGATATGGGTTTAGGTTTCGTGAGGACATAATAATGTAGGTGTTGTGGTGGTGGCTTGAGGGAGATACTCCTCTTATCATATAGTGGTTCTTGGGTAGTTTCTTGTTCCAATTTTTTGATGTATCAATTTTTTTTGTTTAAATTTTGTGTACAATAATCATGAATTTGGTTATTCCATGTTTGTTTGTGCATTTTAAATGTTTGGATTATTTGTTTTTTGTTGTTGTTTTTATATATGTATAAAGGTAAACTCTTTTCCAAACTGTTTTTTATAGCTGGGCACTAGTATCCATCTTCTAAAGATCATGTATGTTCTTCGGGCCAATCCATGTATGGGGTTAGCCACTGGGTCAAATGTTGTATCATCTTGCTTGATGATATTTTGAGTATAAACAACACCACCATTCATCCCAAATATTGGTAGATGAATTTCTGCTTATAACATATATTTTTGAGTAATATTATGAAATAAGAGTATAAAAACTGTTTTGATATTGCTAATGGATAATACATTTCTACCATATAACACATAAAATAAAATAGAAAATTTGGACTTGGGATAATATTCAATAACATCATGAATTGGGTTTCAAAAATATGGGCCAAAACATTAAAAAATATCGATTTATTTTTTCCTTTAACATAAAACCATTTCATTTTATAGTATGGTATAGGGGAACATATTTATCATAGATAAATATTAACTAAGATGTTTATTTAAATAACATAAATAGTTTAAATATTTTAATATATACTTTTTGAGTAAAGAGATGCATCACATGATTCACTACCTACCTTAGATTGACTAAAGTATCAACTAGGACACTAAAAATTATTTGTGAAATTCACTGGATATCCTAAAATGGTTTTGGGTGTATTTTTAATGAAATATAATGTAAATATTTACATTTAGATAACAATATGATTTCAATAAAACATATTAATGGAAAATATATAAGAGACTAATTTTTCATTATTTATATTATGAATTTATAATCATATATAATCCTAAATTAATATAAAAAATAAATATATAGACATATAGAGCCTTAGTGACATTAATATACCGTGTCATAGATCTCTTACTGTATCATTCATTACTATTGTGGGTGGTTACCTATGTATTTTAGAGTATTCCAATTATATCTTTTGTAATGTATAACCACATTTTTGGGTATCATTGAAAATTTATTTAAATAGTATTGTTATATAAATGTACATATTTAAATTATATTTATTTAAAAATACACACAAAACCCTTTTTGGACATCATCCTTATTAACGTTGATTCAAGGGTATATCCTATCAATTAGGAGATCGGAGATTTCCATAATTAATATATTATTTGTGATGATAAAAAAATATACAGGACTGCATATAATGGGGTATATAGATACCATGGAAATATGTATTATGAATCATTTCTAGTGGTATTATAATGGCCCATACCTCTCTGGTCCGTTTCTTTGTGAAAATATAGTCTTTGAGGTGTTCCAAGAGGTCAAGGTGACATATCCCAAACACTATACCAGTTTTACCTTTTTGTGAATAGTAGAATCGGTGTCCATCGGTGAAAAGTTCCAATGGTACATAGTTATGAATAGTTCATTGGTAACCTTCTGTGAATAGTGCCAACGGTGAGGTCTAATGGTGACCTCACATTATTTTTCCAAATTTTGAGTTCTGTGAACAGTTCCATCGATGAATAGTTATATCGGTAACCCCTAATAGTAACCTCTCTTTCCTTTTCCAAATTTCCAATTATTTGAATAGTTCCATTAGTGAATAGTTCTATCGGTAACCTCTAATAGTATCCTTGGTTTCCTTTGTCAAATTTCCAATTCTGTGAATAGTTTCATCGGTTAACATTTCTATCGGTAACCTCTAATGGTAACCTCTCTTTCCTTTTCCAAACATCCAATATTGTGAATAGTTCCATCAATGAACAGTATCTAATAGTGAGTTTCATGAACAGTGTCTAATGGTGAATTTCATGAACAGTGTCTAACGATGAGGTTCATGAATAGTGTCTTTCGGTGAGGTTCATGAACAATGTCTAATGGTGAGGTTCATAAACAATGTATAAAGGTGAGGTTCCTGAATAGTGTCTAACGGTGTGGTTCATGAATAGTTTCTAATGGTGAGGTTCATGAAGAATGTTTTTCCTTTCCCAAATTTTAATTTTGTGAACAGTGTTTCTAACTTCCTACAATTTCACCCCTTTAGTGTTTTCCTTTGACGAAAAATGCATTTAAAGCCTCATTTTAAGGACTGTAAGGCCATTCTAAGGCCATAACTCCTATATTGATTATTCATATGGATCTGAATGTTTTTACTTGGTCAAACTGCATGGTTTGATGCGATATTCTTTTAGTGGTAAATTAACTATATCTTAAACCGTACTTCCGTTAAATCTTCTAAAGGGACAGGATATCTTACACCCTTATTCTTTCTCCTTGATTCTTAGGTGAGAGATGCTCAAACATCCCATTCCTTGTCATAGGAGTTTCAAAATAAATCTTTCCACCTCAGATTGGTATCGCTCTGTTTTGATGTGACCAAGTTGCATCGATCATTATTTGATATAAGGTATGTTTTATCATCATTCTATTGGGGAATTCATCTTCTCCTAGTTCTACTTTACTTTTTGTATCATGTAATCAACATGCTTCTAAAAGAGTTTTCTTAGGGTTCGGTTGGTGCGGTCGTACCTTGGCATCCTCGGGTGGATGCAGTTGTCGCGAGAGGAGGATCAAGAATTGTTGTATGGATAATCAACGTCAATAACTATTTTAGGTAGAATATTAGTTGCTTCTCATTTATTTTACGTTAAACTGTATTGTTAGCATGTTTAATCCCACTAGAAGACAATGGAATAAACATAATAAATATTTGAATGGGATAAATAAATTTATATTGATCGTATATTATTACCTCTTGTTTTTATACATAGTGTGATATCTATTCTTGTTTTGTTTAGCTATTCGTTCTTGATGTAAATTGGTAAATAACATAAACCGGAATTAATTGATAAATGTTGGATATGGATAAAGAGGAATGAAAATTAATCTGGTTCTCCTTATTGTAAAATGATGTTAATCAAATTCGCTTAGTAATCATGCTTAATTATTTTTGATAGCTAACTAATTAGGTTTTCCAAATTTGGAACCTATGAATAATAATCGATTAATATAACATAGAATAAAGAACTGGTTTTTCGATAAAATATAACTCATTGTTGGGTTTTGAGTTACCGTATTTTTTTAAAGGTCTAAGATCCCAACTATTAAAATGATTTATTTCCTGCTGCCTATGTTGTGATGTGATCCTGGATTCCTGTTGTGATATGTGGGGGCATGGAGGCTTTTGGTTGTGGAAGAAAATGACTCCTTGGGTGGTGAGATGCATCGGTTTATACATGTGGCTGTCAGGGAGGACACTAGGGTTGATGGAATGGGATGGATGTGTTTGTTGGATGCTTGCTATTTCTTGTTTGATTATCTTCATTACATTTCCCCACTGCTCAATGAATCTGGTCTTACATACCCTTCTACTGAAATAGGCGAATACACATGGGGTATGCCAAGTGCTTTATGTGTTTAGCTTTTCAAGGGAGGATGGGTCTATGCTCTTGCTATAAGCGGAAAAGACTCGACAGGTATTACATCTACTCACCATGTTGAGACCCCTTGTGTTTAGTATCTTAGATTTTTTTTCTAGAATGCCTGGGAATTTGGGAGAGTAATTCTATAATGAATAATTGAATTAATTATGTTTACTCATGCGGTTGGCTTTTACTGGAACATAATGATCAGGGTGTAATTTTGAAGGAATGGTGGACTTGTTTGTCATACTAATGAAATTTAATGTGGAATTATTATTGGTAAATTAATGTTTAAATAATTAATTAATGTAAATTGAAACTGATAAAAAGGGAATGAATTAATGTATTAAATCTCTTTAAATGGTTTTGAGCTTATGAGATACCTACTATTAGATGTAGCCACCCAGAGTCTGAGAGACATTATGTGCAGTTGAATCAATGACTAGGTTATTCCCATAATGTGGTTGTGACTTATAGTATATTCTGTACTTTTTTTCTTTCTATACGATACTCCACCCTATCAGTATGGGAAACTGACACCCCAGGGATTCTTAGCCCAAGGGGGGGGGGTGTTCCCCAACATTCCCCTGGGAGGGTCAATGGCTTACTACCCCCTTTGGCCATGCTCTCTTCTCTTGGTAGATACTTGTGATGGTGGGAAAAGTGGTTAGTTTTCCCCATATATGTGTGTAGATGGTCGTAATGGATTGTGGTTATTCACACACATATATTTCGGATATAGTATCCTAGGGACTACATTATGTCTAACGTGTATAGGATATGATGGCTTGAGGATCCTTACTTGGAGTATGGGTTGTAATGGATTGAGGTATAATTCTCAACGTATGATACACCATATAAAAGCTATGGTGGCTCCAGGAAACTACCTGGTTACATTGGTCTATAGATGTTGTGGTTTTGTTGCATGAGGTGCATATTGTGGTGCTTCTCCCAGGTGTGTGCGGGCAAGCCTTTTTGGAGAGAGATTCTTAAGACGTACGACATTGGGGAAAAGAGGAAAACCAGTGGAGAAGTAGTAGCGAGGTACCATTGATATTATTTATTATATGATATATTTTTGTTTGCATTACTTTGTTAGAGTATACATTGTGAGCTTGGGAACATAGTATACCTTTTTAGGTGAAGAGTTAGTTTCACTTGTGGTTCACTTGGCTTTAGCATGCTTTCATTACATTTGGACGATAGGATTCAGGGAGGATCCTACTGATTATACTGTTATACTCAACCTATGAATATATAAACGGTTTTTCAAGTCTCTTGGAGTAGGTTAGAGATCAAGCTGGTTTCTACTAGCTTGAGGTTACAGGAGCTATTTGGGATTGTGGTTGCTATTTTTTTTACATTCTTTTGGGTTCTTGTAGTTTTCCCTTCTAGTTTTAGTACATTTTTGTGACATATCAAATGTACACTTTTGTTTTCTTTTATATTCTAGTTCTATGTTGGAGTTGGTTGGTGTCTATAATGACCCATAATTTACATATATTGTCATTACTTCAGAATTTAAACACACTTATTACAACATATAACAAAACCAGGAAAGGACCGTATAGGTGTAGTGTCTTTAAAAACTGGGAAACATAAACAACTGGTTCATAAAGCGTCTACACTGTCTCCCATTTATTTCATCATATCTATAGTCCCTTTTTGGAATATCCTACTTAATAACCTTCTTCCTGACCTGGGGAAATAAAACATACAAAAGGGTGAGATCAAATGCTCAGTAAGGGTAAACAAAAGAAATATCAATCACATCATATACATAAGAACATAAATTTTGGAAATCTTAACCTGCAAAATAAATCATAATGTCATAACATGGTATAAATAATAGTAGAGAAATGTAATACCAATAATCATAACTTAAATCATGAAACATTTTGGCATACACACATAATCATAGAGAATCATTTCTTGTTAGTCAAGACTCATTTCTAAGTCTATCATAGTGGACAAAGTCCATTTCTGAACCGAGTTCACTCCTCGTTTCAGTCCTGTTTCACTGAACCGGTTTAACCTGCCGTTCCAGCCATGTCTATCTCATGAGATATAAAATCATTACCCAATTAATTGGAGGGAGATATAGGTCCCACCCATCTCACAATGATACCATTCTTATGTGTTCCACAAAATCATAAAACATACATCATAGCATTACCCATGTAATAAAAATGGGAATCTTAAATATCATAAAATCATAAAACAATTCATATAAGATAAAGAAATAAATAAAAATATTTCCATCACAACATAATCAAATCCATCTAATAATAGGGATATAAATAGAACCCTATATTATCTTAGATGGAAAATAATTTTGATAAAACTATTGATCTCCATTCATGATGAATATATCCTTTCTACTTCAAAAACATTTTCCTTTCTCAACATGTCATAAAATTTTAAACTCAAATAAGTTGATTAAAAATAAACTTGAAAACTTGTAAAGGAAGATTCTTGGAAATAATGTTTCAAAAATCCATTCGTTCTGTATAAGTTTAAAAAAACATTCTTCTTGTACTTTTGTCGGAAAAGTCAAAAAGTATCTCGTACGAAAAACGACAAAAGATTCCTTTCATATCTTTTACTAAAAACTCACCGAAGGGTAAAATTGGATTTACACAATTTTAGGTGGATGGAAATAATATTACATATTGAGGAAGCATGGATGTGGATGATAAAATACACCCCAGTAAATACCAAAGTACACACAATCTCGGATAAAAATGAGATAGTGATATTTTCTCTTACCTTAGGTCTGATTTGCCTCGTAAGTGTCCGAACCTCCTGTATAATGATTGAAATAATGTTATTTACTTATTCTAGAATCATAATTATTGTTATGATATCATATATGGTCATATTATTAGCTTCTTAGTAGTAATATTTCATTGTTACTTGTTATTCGGGTGTTTATAACTTTTTGTTCTTATGCGTGTTTTGTCGAATAAATTATTATTCTTCTCTTCAGGTTATAGATACACCATTTCCAGAATGGTATTAATGTACTATATATCATATTTATTCATTCAATTCATTTATATAATCATAATTCAATGAAAATCATGTAGAATTAATCGCATCACATCATGGAGACGGTATTCCGTACGTATGCACGAGCAATGATATCGTTCCCAGGATTGTGGAATTGTATTGGAGTGTATTTATACTATTTTAGAATCAATAGGAATTTACAATAATCATATATGGTAATTATTTACACCATTATACCCATCCAAGTAAGGAGGTGGGGGGAAATAGATTACACCACGACGTGGAGACGGTATTCCGTACGTACGCACGCGCGGTGATTTCGTTTTCCATAGGATGGATAGATGTTAAAATAGGATTGTTTCATACATATAATAACATATCGTTATATGAGTGATACTTATGTTATTACATCATAATGAAACAACTAAAGAAGAATATGTTGAAGAAGAAATAATTTGGAAAGGATCGGTAATGGATATTACTTCTTTTTGGTGCGCCTCTTCTTAACCTCCTCTTAGGGAACTAGGGTGGGTCTTTGAAGAAGACCAGAACCTCTAGGATGATTATAGGGAAGTGGGGAACTGAAATGGGCAGGGTTTGGCCGAGCATGAAGGCTCAAATTGGTGAGAGGAGGAGAGGGAGGAGGTTCCCTTTTATAAGGGAGGAGAGGGGCACCTCTAGAAATATAAGAAATATTAGTTTATATTAAGTCCCAACCCCACTTAAAACTTCCAAAATGACTCATATCCTAATATTGGATGAGATAGGGTAGTAATATCATTAACCAATAAAATTTAGACATGTTAGGAATTTATTTTAATCATTATCAACTTGATTTATTCTTATTTATCAATTTAATTTTATTTGTGGTAATAATATTCAAAATTTTAAATTATTATTAATAATTACATATGTGTTTGGAATTTTCCATAATTTGACACTTCATGACATTGGAGACCATATAAATTTTAATTTATAATTTTTAAATATTTTTGTGATTTTTAAACAATTTTATAATATGTTATTTTTATAAAATAACAATAGCGTCAATTTTGACACTATTCGTTAATTTGAATTTAAACAAAATATATACAGAGGATATGTTCGAACTAAAAGATTTAATAGATTAATAAAATGTCATATGTATCTAAAAAATTAGTGGAGCACATTAAATAGTGCATATAATAATTATTTTAATATTTTAAAACCATTTATTTGATATTTTAATTAATAAAATAATTTCAACATCACTATTGTGTCATAATTAATTATAATTATTTAATCCCTAAAAATTCTAAATAAATTCCTATGATGTAGATAATTGTATTCTATTTCTGGATTCTATTCATGCTCGAAGTTTCATTAAGTTTATCACCAAATTAAAATTATTAAACTTATAAGATTTAAGAAAGTGACATGTTGTCACATTCTTTGATTTTAATAATAATTAAATTATTTTCATGGAAAAAAGTCTATTAAATGAATCTAATCCGACCCTTATGTGATATGGTTCTACTTTTAGTCATCCAATAGGATTTTGGCAGGTTTTAGGGTAATTTTATAATCTTATATTTACCCTTAATTACCCGATTTACCTTTAACTGCGGTAAATAAAATTTACCATAGTTACTATTCATAATGCCCAAAAATAAAAATTATCATATTAACATAATTTGGACACAAAGATTCTGAATATGGAATCCATTTTTCAAAATTCAAAACATATAAGTTGCATTAATTAATTTAAAATAAATCCCGTTGTTAGGAAAACGGGTTTTAGAAGTTAAAACATTGCTAAAGATTGAAATGTTTTTACCTATGAATTCAATGTGAAATTAATGCTAATGACATAAATTATATTAAATGGTAAAATATATTATATATATACTTTAAAACCATTCAATATTATAATTTATCCATATAAATTATCTCAATGAAAAAAGTTGTTTTTAATTAAAAATTAGCGTATTTTTATTATTCATCAAAATATGAAAGTTATCAGAAAAATATCAAAAATTTATCCAAGTAAATGTTTATATCCCGATTCAAAAGAAGAATTTTATTTTGTCAAATTGAACATATAAATGTGTCAAAAACTAGATTTAATGTGGGTGCTCCATCAAAAGGCGGCAAAACTGCATTTTTTTATAAATACTTATTTTACCCAAAAAAAATTATTTTGTTCTCTTTCCATGTTCTAGAAAATGTGTAAGATGAATAATAATATTGTAAAATTTAAAATTCAGTTAATACTATTCATAAAGGCTAGTTTATAATATTATAATTATATGTCGTTGTTTAGTGGAAGTCGGTATTGCGTACTACACACGCTATCGAGGAAGGTCGTGATTGCATGCAGCAGAAGATTCCTTTGATGATTTATATAACATAAAATATTTATCATAAAAGTCTCAGGTGTTACACTCTACCCCCCTTAAAATGAATTTCTCCCTTGAAATTTTTCACTTTGTAACAAACAGATGAGGATACCACTCCCTCATCATATCCTCAAGCTCCCATGTAGCTTCTTCTAATTGGTGGTTCCTCCATAAAACATTCACCAAGCGAGTGGTCTTGTTTCGTAGGACTTTTTCACTACGATCCAGAATCTCTATCGGTTGTTCTTCATAAAAAAGATCTTGCTCCAGCGGTACAACTTCTGAGCTGAGTACATGTGAAGGATCAGGTATGTACTTTCTCAGGAGAGATACATGGAACACATCGTGAACTTGAGAGAGATTCGGTGGAAGCTCCAATCGGTAAGCTACCTTCCCAACACGATCCAGTATTTCGAAAGGATCGATATATATAGGGCTCAACATCCCCTTCTTTCCAAATCTCATGACCCTCTTCTAGGGAGGTATTCGTAAGAACACTTTATCACCCACTTCAAACTCTAGGTCTTTTCTTCAGTTGTCGGCATAACTTTTCTGTCGACTCTGAGCTGCTCTAATGTGTTGTTGAATAGATCGGACCATTTCTACCATCTCATCAACAATATCAGGTCCTAATAGATTTCTTTCCCCAACTTCATCCCAGCAAGTTGGAGTCCTGCATTTCATTCTATAGAGAGCTTCATAAGGAGCCATCTGAATACTGGAGTGAAAGCTATTATTATAAGAAAATTCCACCAAGGGTAGGTGTTGATCCCAACCACCTTTGAAATCCATAGAGAAAGCTCTCAACATATCTTCTAGAGTTTGAATTGTTCTCTCAAACTGACCGTCTGTCTGAGGATGATATGCAGTGCTGAAACTCAACTCTATATCCAGAGTATGCTTAAGACTTTGCCAAAACATTGAGGTAAACCTCGGATCCCGACCAGATATAATAGAAAGTGGTACTCCATGCAATCTTACCACTTCCTTCACATATATCATGGCAAGCTGATCTAGAGAGAAATCCTCTCTAATAGCGATGAAGTGTGTAGACTTTGTAAGATGATCAAATATGACTTAGATAGCATTATTTCCTTTGGATGTTTTAGGAAGTCTTGTGACAATGTCCATAGTGATGTTTTCCCATTTCCATTCGGGTATGGGTAATGGTTGTAACATCCCCTTAGACTTCTGTCTCTCAGCTTTAACTTGCTGAAAAACCAAGCATCGAGAGACATATTCAGCAACATCTCCTTTTATACCATCCCACCAGAAGTAGTCTTTCAGGTCCCTATACATCTTCGTGCTTCCAGGATGAATAGAGAATGAAGAACTATGAGCCTCATCCAACAGCTCCTTCTTTAATTTGGGGATGGGTGGAACACAAACCATATTCCTAAACATTATTATCCCATCACAATCAATGTTGGATTCAGGAACATTTCTCACCTTCTTTTGTAACTCGACATCTTCTTTCTGTGCCTCTTTAATCTTCACATGTATAGATGGTTGAACATTCATTTGAGAAAGATACGATTTTTCCCCTTTCATTATAATTCCAAGATCCATCCTTTGTAAATCCATAAATATTGGATCTTTTGGGATCCTCATCATGGATAAACTGGCATGGTCTTGTCGACTTAATGCATCTGCCACCTTGTTTGATTTCCTAGGGTGGTAATGAATTGAGCAGTCATAATCCTTAATCATCTCCAACCATCTTCTTTGGTGCATATTCAGCTCCTTTTGTGTGAAAATATACTTTAAACTTTTATGATCAGTATAAATACCACACCTTTCACCATAAAGGTAATGCCTCTAAATCTTTAATGCAAAGATTACTGAAGCTAACTCCAAATCATGAGTTGGGTAATTTTGCTCATGTATTTTCAACTGTCGTGAGTCATAAGCTACCACCATATCATTTTGCATAACAACACACCCCAAACCCTTCTTGGATGCATCACTGTAGATCACAAACCTTTCTCCACTACAAGGTAGTGTGAGCACAGGTGCACTGGATAACCTTCTTTTCAACTCCCTGAAATTCTCTTCACATTCCTCCGTCCAAACAAACTTAACTCCTTTCCAAGTCAACATGGTGAGTGGATTAGATAATCATGAAAAATCTTTCACAAAACATCGATAATATCCAGCCAAACCAAGAAAACTTAGGATCTCAGTCACTGTTGTTGGTCTCGACCATCTTTCGATAACCTCTGTTTTTGCTGGATCCACAGATATCCCCTCTTTTGAGATTATGTGACCCAAAAATGAAACTCTTTGAAGCCAAAAATCACACTTGGTAAATTTGGCATAAAGCTTCTCCTTTCTCAGGGTCTTCAATATAATTTTCATGTGATCTTCATGTTCATCCTTGATCTTTGAATATACAAGAATATCGTCTATAAATACTACCACAAACTGATCAAGATAGACTCTAAAGAATCTATTCATCAGATCCATGAAGATAGCATGGGTATTAGTAAGACCAAATGTCATCACTATAAATTCATAGTGTCCATACCTTGTACGGAAAGCCATCTTTGGTATATCCTCCCTTTTGAACCTTAATTGGTGATACCGTGAACGAATATCAATCTTGGAAAAGTATTGAGCTCCTCGTAGTTGGTCAAATAGGTCATCAATGCGTGGGAGAGGATATTTTTTCTTGATAGTGATCTTGTTAAGTTCTCGATAATCAATGCAGAGTCTCATTGATCCATCTTTCTTCTTAACAAACAGAACAGGTGCTCCCCAAGGTGATGTACTAGGGAATATGAACCCCTTATCAAGATTCTCTTGGAGTTTCTTCTTCAATTCCTGCAACTCAATTGGGGCCATTCTATAAGGTGTCTTTGAAATAGGCAAACCACCTGGTATGAGTTCTATTGAAAACTCAACTTCACGATTTGGTGGAAGACCCGCTAATTCCTCCGGATAGACATCATCAAACTCTCATATAATGGGAATATTCTTAATCGTGAGTTTCTCACCAACCATTAGAGATAAATAACCTTCATTTAGTGGAATAAATACCCATAAAATGGAAGAAATTTCCACTAGAAGTTTATGTTCATCCTTGCATCGATAGACGATCATATATTGATCTGGAATATAAAATGTAACTTCCCATCTTTGGCAGTTGATATGAGCTCCATGTATAGAAAGTCAATCCATGCCAAGAATCACATCAAATTCCACTATAGGAAGGATCACAAGATTTACAGGAAGCACTTTCCCACAAACTTCAATCGGAGAAGAATTATAAACTTTTGATGCGACTGTTGTGCCATTAGGGGTTGTCATAGCTAACTCAACATCTAATTTTTTATGTAATACGGTGATATCCTTAGAAAATTCTTTAGAAATAAAGGAGTGGGTGGATCCAAAATCAAATAAAACATTTTCTACTTTAGAGTGGATGGTAAGTGTACCTTTCACCACATCTTTATCGTACTCCACATCGCTGATAGAAATTGCATGTGACTTTCCTTTGTCTTTATCCATAAGAGTTTGTTGACGTCGACCATCATCGTCAACCCTTGGATTTGGGAATTGATTGGAATAATTCCCTATCTCCTTGAACTTAGAACATTTAAGTGTAGTAGGTTCATTCTGTGTGTCCCTTCCTTTGTTTTCATCATTAGACATATTCTTCCCATTATTGCGGCATTCAAATTCCCGATGACCTTCCTTTCCACATTTGAAACATTTACTTGTCCCGTTAAAACAAGTCCCCCCATGTTTCTTTACACACTATGAGCATAAGGGAAATCTCATCTTCTTTTCAGTGTACTCTTTAGATTTTCCTTTGAATTCCATTTTCCTCTTCTTATCAAACCCATATGACTGATGGGTTACTCCAATATCCATCTCGACTTTGAGAGCACATCAAACGATTTCCTCATAGCTATTGATGTTTCTTATGTCTAACACCATTCTAAGACTTGGTTTTAAGCCACTAAAAAATCGATCGATCTTACTCTCAGGTTGGATAATAATACCAGAAGCGTACCTTGTAAGTCTTATAAAATTTGCTTCATACGTACCAACAGATTCATCATCCTTTTTCTTCAGTTCAAAAAACTCTTTCTCCATCTTTGTTTAGAGAATATGAGGGAAGTACTTATTGAAAAATAAGTTCCTGGACTCGTCACATTCCATGGACTCAATATCATACCTTTGCCTCGTATTCATAATAAGATTCCACCATTGATCAGCATCTCCTTCCAAATGATACACTGCTAGGATGAATTTATCATGTTAAGAACATTGAATAATTGAAAATATCTTTTCAGTATTACTAATCCATTGTTCAACAACTAATCGATCAGTAGACCCGCTGAAAGTAGGTGGACGCTGCCTCATGAAGGATTCAATAGAATCTTGCTCGTTCCATTGCTCGTTTGGAAGTCCTGTATGATTCATAGCTTGAGAAAGTTGTGTGAGCATGGCTAAAAGATTTTTTATTCCATCTCCCATAACGTTTGGTTGCTCATGGGTACAATCATTGAATTGCCCATCGCATTCCGCTTTAACATGGTTCCTTCGGGTTCCATCCATTGACTAAAACCTAGAATAATAGTGTGAGAAACACTAATTATAATAGGAAAACCACATAATCAAGAATAAAATTTCACACTTAAGGTCTTATAATAGGTTGTTCATGGCCATTTCTAAAACACAAAGATTGTTTTCTATGCTTAGACTTATCCTTATGATTCTTACTAAGGCTTTCACATCCTAGTTTCCAAAGGTTGACTATACCTTTCCTTTGATACCAAATATAACGATCCATACTTTACATACATTATCATTACTTCAGAATTTAAGCACACTTATTGCAACATATAACAAAACCAAGAAAGGACCGTATAGGTATAGTGTCTTTAGAAACTGGGAAACATAAACATCTGGTTAATAAAGCATCTACACTATCTCCCATTTATTTCATCATATCTATAGACCCTTTTTGGCATATCCTACTTAATAACCTTCTTCCTGACCTGGGGAAATAAAACATACAAAAGGGTGAGCTTAAATGCTCAGTAAGGGTAAACAAAAGAAATATCAATCACATCATATACATAAGAACATAACTTTTGGAAATCATAACCTGCAAAACAAATCATAATTTCATAACATGGGATAAATCATAGTAGTGAAATGTAATCCCAATAATCATAACTTAAAACATGAAACTTTGTGGCATACACACATAATAATAGATAATCATTTCTTTTTAGTCAAGACTCATTTCCAAGACTATCTTAGTGGACAATGTCCATTTCTGAACCGAGTTCACTCCTCGTTTCAGTCCTGTTTCACTGAACCGGTTTAACCTGCCGTTCCAGACATGTATATCTAATGAGATATAAAATCTTTACCCAATGCATTGGAGGGAGATATTGTTCCCACCCATCTCATAATGATACCATTCTTATGTGTTCCCCAAAGTCATAAAACATACATCATAGCATAACCCATGTAATAAAAATGGGAATCTTAAACATCGTGACATCATAAAACAATTCATATAAGATAAAGGAATACATAAAACTATTTCCATCACAACATAATCAAATACATGTAATAATAGGGATATAAATATAACCCTATATTATCTTAGATTGAAAGTAATTTTGATAAAACTATTGATCTCCATTCTTGAGGAAAAAATCATTTCTACTTCAAAAACATTTTCCTTTCTCAACATGTCATACAATTTTAAACTAAAAGAAGTTGATTAAAAATAAACTTGAAAACTTGTAAAGTAATCTTCTTGGAAATAATGTTTTAAAAATCCATTCATTCTGTATAAGTTAAGAAAAACATTCTTCTCGTACTTTTGTCAGAAAAGTCAAAAAGTACCTAGTACGAAAAACGACAAAAGATTTCTTTCATATCTTTTACTAAAAACTCACTGAAGGGTAAAATTGGATTTACAAAATTGTATGTGGATGGAAATAATATTACATATTGAGGAAACATGGATGTGGATGATAAAATACACCCTAGTAAATATCAAATTATACACAATCTCGGATAAAAATGAGATTGTGACATTTTCCCTTACCTTAGGTCTGATTTTCCTCGTAAGTGTCCTAAACTCCTGTATAATGATTTAAATAATGTCATTGACTTATTAAAGAATAATAATTATTGTTATGATATCATATATGGTCATATTCTTAGCTTCTTAGTAGTAATATTTCATTGCTACTTGATATTCGGGTGTTTATAACTTTTTGTTCTTATGCATGTTTTGTCGAATAAATTCATATTCTTCTCTTTAGGTTATAGATAAATTATTTCCAGAATTGTATTAATGTACTATATATCATATTTATTCATTCAATTCATTTATATAATCATTATTCAGGGAAGATCATGTAGAACGAATAGCATCACATCATGGAGACGGTATTCCGTATGTACGCACGAGCGATGATATCATTCCCATGATCGTGGAATTGTATTGGAGTGTATTTATACTATTTCAAAATCAATATAACGTTATAATAATCATATATAGTAATTATTTACACCATTATACCCATCCAAGTAAGGTGGTTGGGGAAAATAGATTACACCACGGCGTGGAGATGGTATTCCGTACGTACGCACGCGCAGTGATTTCGTTTTCCATAGGATGGATAGATGTTGAAATAGGGTTGTTTCATACTTATAATAACATATCAGTATAATAGTGATACTGATGTTATTAATTCATAATGAAAAAACTAATGAAGAAGATGTTGAAGAAGAAAGAATTTGGAAAGGATTGGTAATGGATATTACCTCTTTTTGACGTGCCTCTTCTTAACCTCCTCTTAGGGCACTACAGTTGGTCTTTGAAGAAGACCAAAACCTCTAGGATGATTCTTGGGAAGTGGGGAACTTAAATGGGCAGGGTTTGGCCGAGATTGAAGGCTCAAATTGGTGACAGGAGTTGAGGGAGGAGGTGCCCTTTTATAAGGGAGGAGAGGGGCACCTTTGGAAATATAAGAAATATTAGTTTATATTAAATCCCAACCCCACATAAAAACTTCCAAAATTACTCATATCCAAAGATTAGATGAGATAGGGTTGTAATATCATAAACCAATAAAATTTAGACATGTTAGGAATTTATTTTAAACATTATCAACTTTATTTATCCTTATTTATCAATTTAATTTTATATGTGGTAATAATATTCTAAATTTTAAATTATTATTAATAATTACATATAGGTTGTTAATTTCCCATAATTTGACACTTTGTGAAATTTTTGACCATATAAATTTTAATTTATATTTTTTAAATATTTTTGTGATTTTTAAACAATTTTATAATATGTTATTTTTATAAAATAACAATAGTGTCAATTTTGACACTATTCTTTTATTTGAATTTAAATAAAATTTATACAGAAGACATGTTCAAAATAAAAGCATTAATAGATTAATAAAATGTCATATGTATCTAGAAAATTAGTGGAGCACATTAAATAGTGCATAGAATAATTAGTTTAATATTGTAAAACAATTTATTTGATATTTTAATTAATAAAATAATTTCAACATCACTATTGTGTCATAATTAATGTTAATTATTTATTCTCTAAAAATTCTAAATAAATTCCTATGATGTAGATAATTGTATTATCTTTCTGGAGACTATTCATGTTCGATGTTTCATTAAGGTTATCACCAAATTAAAATTATTATAATTATAAGATTTAAGAAAGTGACATGTTGTCACATTCTTTGGTTTTAATAATAATTAAATTTTTTTCATGGAAAAAAGTCTATTAAATGAATCTAATCCGACCCTTAGGTGATATGGGTCAACTTTTAGTCATCCAATAGGATTTTAGAAGGTGTTAGGGTAATTTTATAATCTTATATTTACCCTTAATTACTGGATTTACCTTTAACTATGGTAAATAAAATTTACCGTAGTTACTATTCACAATGCCCAAAAATAAAAGGTAGCCTATTAACATAATTTGGACCCACTGAGTTTGAATATGGAATCCATTTTTCAAAATTCAAAACATATAAGTTGCAGTAATTAATTTAAAATAAATCCCGTTGTTAAGAAAATGGGTTTTAGAAGTTAAAACATTGCCAAAGATTGAAATGTTTTTACCTATGAATTCAATGTGAAATTAATGCTAATGACATACATTATATTAAATGGTAAAAATATATTATATCTATACTTTAAAACCATTCAATATTATAATTTATACATATAAATTATCTCAATGAAAAAAGTTGTTTTTAATTAAAAATTATCGTATTTTTACTATTCATCAAAATATGAAAGTTATCAGAAAAATATCAAAAATTTATCCAAAGTAAATTTTTATATCCTGATTCAAAAGAATAATTTTATTTTGTCATATTGAACTTATAAATGTGTCAAAAACTATATTTAATGTGGGTGAGCCATCAAAAGGAGGCAAAACTGCATTTTTTGATAAATACTTATTTTACAAAAAAAATTATTTGTTCTCTTACCATGTTCTAGAAAATATGTAAGATGAATAATATTTTTGTAAAATTTAAAATTCAGTTAATACTATTCATAACTACTAGTTTATAATATTATAATAATATATCTTTGTTTAGTGGAACTCGGTATTGCGTACTACAAACGCTATCGAGGAAGGTCGTGATTGCGTGCAGCGAAAGATTCCTTTGATGATTTATATAACATAAAAACAAAATATTTCTCATAAAAGTCTCGGGTGTTACAGTGTCTATCTTATATCTCTCTTCCACATTTGTTCTCTTATAGGGTAATGCATTCCATTTGTGTTTTTACTATACCATCAGTGCTAGATGCCAACCCAGGGCCTATTGGCGGTGGGACTCAGGGGTCATTATCTCCCTTCTCACATTTTAAGCCCATAAGGGGTACACTTTGTGGGGGGGGGGGGTCGAGACCTAGTGGTATCCGGGGTCCAGCTGAGAGATAAGATGGTGATTGGAGTTTCGAACTGGTGAGGTTGCATGGTTTGGTAGGGAAACAGTGTCATTCATATGTAGCATGTGATGTAAACACTAGAGATTGGTTGAGACATAGGTGTTTAGGGTCCCCTATGATATGATGTACAGATCTTTATGTTTTCAATGTCTACGAAACAAGGTGATACTAGTTGTAGGGTAGAGACCTAGGAAACGATCATGCATTATTATTCTTTGTACCTGTGCTTGAATGGGTAGACCTTGGGATAGGTTAACCTAAAATCAATTAGAGAAAACAATTAATTAATAAATTTTGAGTCTTCCATATTCCAATTTTAGGATCTCTAATGGTTTGTAATTTAACAGGTATGGCTTCAGGTCGACGTCCTCATCAGGTTTTCACAAAAAATGTCTAGCATACTGTTTCATTAGATTGTCGTAGAGTAGAGTTTGACGACGAGGACACATGGAGGAAGACACTCTGAGAGTTTCAACACCAGAATCTACAGAAGTATGAGGGATTGGTTTCAGATGTAGTCATGGAAGTTAGGTTAGAGGAGGTTGAGATATGCTTCAGTTCAATCCGTTATCTAAAGGAGCGCTGGGCGTCCTTGGTTGTGACAATGTTGCGTGGAGCAGTGAGGTAGTGTGTGTTCTTGTTCCTTGGGGATCGATAGGAGTCAGCGATCTTATGGGAGGAGTTCTGAGACATGTTTAGAGTCGAGTTTCTTTCTTTGACTTTGAATTCATTCTGTCGCTAGGAGATTCTTACCCTTCAAAAGGGTAGATCCAGTGTTTGAGATTTTGGAATCCATTTTCGGAACCTTTTACAATATGATTTGGACCTATTTCTAGATTAGGAGGCCAGGAGAGAAATTTCGTGGAGGATTTTCGTCAATAGATCCATTTCCAGGTCACTCCATTTATGTTGAAGACATATCTTGAGGTGCTGGTGGGGTCAGATGTTGTCAAGGGGACATTGTTCAAGACTGGATATTCATGATAGAGGAATCGACATGATTCCTCACTAAGCAGAGCTATCGTCTCGGGTTCCCAGTTTTTAGGACGGAAGAGTTTCCATTCAGTTGGGGGTAGGTCCCAGCCCTTCACATCTCATTTATATAGAGGTAGAAACTCTCAGCCATATGCCAAGGTAGAAGGAAATTTTTTTTCTTATGGTGGTCATGTTAATCAGTAGTGGGAGTGCCCCACCTTTCAGAGCAGTCATCGTGCACTAGGTGCTCTGCTTCAGGTTCCTCCATTGAGACAGTTCCAACAGAGGCAGCAGCAGCAGGTTGCACCAACTTTAGATTAGCAGAGGGTAGATGGGGCCGGTAGAGGACAACACCCTAATGCTCCCCACCCTCGTAGAGTTTAGTGTGTCCATGGGGGTGTCCTTCATCAGGGTCAAGGAGGCCATGTAGGAGGTATTGGTCAGATTCATGCTCTAGCGTTGCCAGCTCCAGGAGAGCCAGACATCATTCGAGGTACCCATTGCTTGTTTTCTACCTTGGTGTATTCTTTGTTTGATTCAATAGTGACACATTCCTTCATATCACCTACCCTTTTCCATGCATTGGGACTTGAGGTAGAGAGCCTTCTAGTGCCCTTTCCATTGACTACACCATTTGGAGGTCGAGCTAACTTGTTTGAAGTATATAAAGATTTTGAGCTAGTGTTGGGGAAACCCCACTCTTGGGGGGATTTCCTATTTTTATGAATACAACCATATGATTTAATCCTTGGCATGTATTAGTTGAATTCAGATCAGGCTATCATGGATTGCTTTAGAAACAAGGTCATTTTCTTTGTTGCAGATGGAGAGCCGTTGGTGTTTGTTGGCAAGAATGATCCTTGGTTGGGTCATAGGCGTGTTCCATCCTTATCATCCATGATAGATGAGATGATGTTGAGTTCTTCAGAGGTTTAGCAGTTGGTGTTTCTTAGGGTCAAAGAAGAGTACCCTATTGTCATTCCAGTATAGGTTGTAGCACTAACCCCTCGATGAGAGATCGATTTTTGGATCAAGATACATCCAGGAGTGTCTCCAATATCTATGCCTTCATATAGGATGACCCCTTATGAGTTATGAGATCTACGTATACATCTAGATGGTATGTTACAATGTGGTTTTATTCTGCCATGTGTGTCACCGTGGGGTGAACCAGTTTTGTTGGTGAAAAATTCTGATGGTAGTTTGCAGTTTTGTGTCGATTATCATCGCTTAAACAAAGTGGCAATAAATAATCTCTATCTGCTTTTGCGGATTGATGGTTTATTCTATAAATGAAGGGTGCAATATGGTTCTCAATGATTTACTGGGAGTCAGGATATCATAAGCTTCGTGTAAAATATGAGGATATTCCGAAGACTGAATTCTATTGTCCTCATGGGCATTATTAATTCGTTGAAATTCCATTCTATGTGATGAATGCTCCAGATTTATTCCTGATTTTCAAGAATGATGTCTTCCGTGAGTTCCTGAAAAAGCTCATGGTAGTTTCTATTGATGACATCCTTGTGTAAACCACATTTGAGGAGGGGCATGAAGAGCATCTACACATCATTTTAAGAGTTCTTTGTCAACATAATTTGTTTGGGAAGTTGTAAAAGTGTGAGTTTTAGTCTGGATATATTCGTTTCATGGGTCATGTTGTGTCCCCATAGGGAGTAGCTATGGATCCATTGAATATAGGAGCCTTTTTGTTCTAGACAGCTCCCAAAATAGTGTCAAAGGTGCAATGTTTCTTTGTCTCATAGGCTACTACATGAGGTTTGTACCCGATTTCTCAGGAGTTGCAACTCCTCTGACAGCTTTGAACAAGAAGGATTAGGCATTTATATGGACTGATCAGTGTCAGGAAGCTTTCGAGTATCTAATGGATAATTTGGTATGTTCTCTAGTTCTTTGTATTCCAATTGAGGGAGTTCAGTTTGTTGTCTTCTATGATGCATTGCATTAGGGTTTAGGTTGTGTTCTCATGCTACAGAGTTCATTTGTTTCTTATGAGTCTCAACATTTGTGTCCCCATGAACATAACTATACCACCCATGATCTTGAGTTTGCAGCCATGGTGGTTTCTCTAAAGTTTTGGAGACATTACCTCATTGGTGAGCGCTTTTTGGTTTTCACCGATCATAAGATTTTGTGGTATGTTTTCTCCCATCATGACTTTAACATATGAAAAGATTGGTGGATGTAGTTCTTAAAAGAATATAACTTCAAAATATCATATAAACCTGGAAAAAGGAATGTTGTAGAAGATGCGCTGAGTTGAAAGTCACGTAGTGATGCGGTGCGTGAATCCGGTGATTCTTGTACTACAATAGAAGAGCTATTGGTATTAGATCTTGATATGGGAGAAGTTGGGGGAAGAGGATGACTTTTCTAGATGACGGTGTTTTCATCCCTGGTGCAGAAGTTGGAAGAGTCTTGATTAGGGGATCTAGTGTTGTATCATTGAAGGGTTTTTGTTCCTTTGACAATGCATGAGACAATTTTTAGAGACTTCCATAGTCCTCTTTTATTTGTACATCCTTGCGTGTAAAATATGTATCGAACCTTGAAGAGTCATTTTTGGTGGGCTGGGCTGAAGCGTGTGGTTGCAGAGTTTGTGTCTCAATGTTTGGTCTTCCAGAAGGTGAAGGTCGAACACCGTGCCCCTGGTGGTCTACTCCATCCATTAGATATTCCTTAGTGGAAGTGGGAGGACATCTCAATGGACTGTTTTTGGATTACCTCATGATTCGGGTGGACAGGATACTATTTGGGTGGTAGTGGATCATTTAACAAAATCGGCCCACTTCATAGCGATCAAGTAGTCGAGATCAGTTGATGTTTCATCGAGGCGGTATTTAGAGGACATGTTGAGACATCATGGAGTCCCATGGATGATCATTTCTAACTGAGGTCATCCTTTTACCTCTACGGTGTAGAGACGTCTCCAACTTTATTTAGGTTCTTATCTATGCTTTAGCACTTCCATTAATCCTCAAATGGATTGTTAGATAGAGAGAACCATTCAAAATCTTGAAGACATGATACACTCTTTAGTTCTTGATTTTGTAGGTTCATGGATGAGTAACTTACCCTTGGTGGAGTTCACTTACAATAATAGTTTTCACTCCACCATCGACATGGCACCATTTGAAGTCTTTTACAGAAGGCCTTGCCATTATCTTTTATGCTGGACTAGGGTCAGGGAGTTACTAATTCTCGGACCAGAACTACTTCAGAATACAACATAGATGGTTTTGGGGATTCGTGGGAGGATGAAGACTACACAGGATCGTCAGAAATCATATTTTGATCAAAGAAGGAGACCCTTAGAGTTTAATTTTTGTGATCATGTGTTTCTAAAGGTAAATCCCTATCGTGGGTAGTGATGGTTTTGTCATAGATGTTGGATTTTCTCCGGTTTTTTGTGCCTTTCGAGGTGTTATCTCATGATGGAGCTATGGTGTATCGAGTAGTACTTTCCCCACATATGAGTCAGATACATGAAGATTTTCACGCATCACATCTTCGTCGTTATCTTCAAGATGACTCTCACATCATTGATTAGGGATAGATTGATGTTGATGATGATGAAACCTTTGAGGAGAGACCTGTAGAGATCCAAGACCACTAAGAGAAGGTGTTGCACGAGCATTCTATCCATTTGGTTCATGTCTTATAGCGACATAGTTCCATGGAGGAGAGTAACTGGGAACTTGAGTAACAGATACATGCCCAATACCCAGAGTTTTTTGATGTTTAACTATTTTCACGTAACGATGTCCCCTTTGTGGTTAGGCCATTCAAGTTTTTATTATGATATTTTTTTTGTTTCTTTTGTAGCATTCTCTCTTTTGAGAGGTATCTCTATGGGTGGGTGTTTAGACCCCAATTCATTTTCTTTAGGTGGGTTTTGAATTCTAGAGGATATAATGTTTTGAGTGGTATCTAATGTAATGGATTGAACCTCTCTGGTCAATTACACTGTGAAAATATGGTGTTTGAGGTGTTCTGAAATGTCAAGGTGACTTATCCCCAACACTTTTCCAATTATCCCTTTCCATGAACAGTAGAATCGGTGACTATCAGTTAATAGTTCCAATGGTAGATAGTTGTGAACAGTGCATCGGTCACCATCTGTGAACAGTTCCAATAGTGCGGTCTAACCCTGACCTCTCTTTCCTTGGAAAAATTTTGAGTTCTGTGAACAGTTCCATCAGTGAAATATTCTATTAGTAACCTCTAAATGTAACCTCTCTTTCCTTTCCAAATTTCAAATTATGTGAATAGTTCCATTGGTGAACAATTCTATCAGTAACCTCTAACAATAACCTTATTTTCCATTAGCAAATTTCTAATTTAGTGAATAGTTCCATCGGTGAATAGTTCTATCTGTAACCTCTAACGGTAACCTCTCTTTCCTTCTCCAATGTTCCAATTTTGTGAACAGTTCCATCGGTGAATAGTTCTATCTGTAACCTCTAACGGTAACCTCTCTTTCCTTCTCCAATGTTCCAATTTTGTGAACAGTTCCATAAATGAACAATTTCTAACAGTGAAGTTCATGAACAGTGTCTAACAATGAGGTTAATGAATAGTGTCTAATGGTGAGGTTCATGAACAGTGTCTATTGGTGAGGTTCTTGAACGGTGTCTAACAGTGAGGTACATGAACAGTGTCTTATAGTGAGGTTCATGAAAAGTGTCTAGTAGTGAGGTTCGTAAATAGTGTCTAATGGTGAGGTTCATGAACCATGTCTAACAGTGAGGTTCATGAACAGTGTCTAACAATGATGTTCATGAACAATGTCTAATGGTGAGGTTCATGAAAAATGTTTTTCCTTTGCCAAATTTTGAGTTCGTGAACAGTGTTTCCAGCTTCCTACAGTTTCTCCCCTTTATCTTTATCCTATGATGTGAATTGAATTTAAAGACTTCTTTTAAGGTTTCTAAGGCAGATTGAAATGCCATAAATCCTATATTAATTATTTCTATGGATCAGGATGTTTGTACTTGGTTAAACCGCATGGTTTAATGAAATCTTATTTTAATGGGAGATTAGGTGTATCTTAAATTGTTCGTCCGTTAAATATTCTAATGGGACGGGATATCTTCCTCCCTAATTCTTTCTCCTTGATTATTGGGTGAGAGATGCTGAAACATCTCATCCTTCTCATAGGAGTTCCCAAATAAAACTTTCCTCTTCATATTGGTTCTGCTCTGTTTTGATGCAACCAAGATATATCGTTCAATCTTCAATATAAAGTATATTTTATCGTCATAATTTTGGGGTTCATCTTCTCTTGGTTCTCCTTTAATTTTTATAGTATGTAATCTCCAGGATTCTAATGGATTTTTCTTGGGTTTCGGTTGGTGCGGTCATACCATGGCATCCTCTAGTGGATGTAGTTGTCACGAGAGGAGGATCATGACCCATTGTTTGGATAAAGAACGTCAATAACTATTTGAGGTAGGGGATTCATTTCTTCTCTTTTCATTAATTTGAAACTGTATTGCTAGCATGTTTTATCCCACTCGATGAAAATTTAATTGACATTATAAATATTTGAACGAGATAAATAAATTGATATCGATCGTAGGTTATTGCCTCTTGTTTTTCTACATAGTGTTATATCGTTCCATGCATTGTTTATCTATTCATTCTTGATGAAAATTGGTAAAGAATGTAAACTGGAATTAATTGATAACCATTGAATGTGGATAATAAGGCATGTAAATGAATCTAGTTCTCCTTTTTTTAAATTGATGTTAATAAAATTGGCGCAGTAATCATGTTTAATTATTTTTGATAACTTACTGATTAGGTTTCCCAAATTTAGAACCTAAGAATAATAATCGGTTAATATAAGACGGATTAAATAACCGGTTGATTGATAAAAGATACTCCTTGTTGGGTTCTATGTTACCCTATTTTTTGTTAAAGGGCCAAGAGCCCAAATGTTAAAATTTTTGATTTCCTTCTACTTGTGTTGTGATGTGAGCCTGAATGGCCATTGTGATATGTGGGGGCATGTAGGCTTTTGTTTGTGGAAAAAAATGACACCTTGGGTGGTGAGATGCATCATTTTATGCATGTGGGTTTTAGGGAGGACATCAGGGATGATGGAATGGGATGGATTCATTTTTTAGATTCTTTTTGTTTCTTGGTTGATTATCTACTTTACTTTTCCCCACTGCTCAAGGCAGTTATTCTTACATACCCTTCATATGAAATAGGTGAAGACGCATAGGGTATGACATGTGCTTTCCATATATATATTCTCAAGGGAGGATGAGTCTATGCTCTTGATATAAAATGAAAATACTTGACGATTAGTACATCTACTCACCATGTTGAGACCCCTATTGTTTAGTAGCATATATTATTTTTCTAGAATGTTTGGGAGTATGGGAAAGTAATTATATATAGAATAATTGATTAAATGATGCTAACCCTTGGGGTTGATTTTTTTTGTAACATAATGATGGGGGGTGTAATTTTGAAGGAATAATGGACTTGGGTGTGATGCTAATGAAATTTAATGTTGAATTTTTATTGGTTAATTAATGTTAAAATAATTAATTAACATAAAGGGTAACTGATAAAAGGGAATTAATTAATGTATTAATTCTCTTTAAATGGTTGTGTGCTTATAGGATACCTAGTATTAGAAGTAGAAACCCGGATTCCGAGATAATTTTGGTACAGTTGAATCTAAGAATAGGTTATTCCCTTGTGAGTTATAGTATATTCTGTAATTTTTTTGTTTCTATACACTACATCACCCTATCGATAAGGGAAACTGACACCCCGAGGATTCTTAAACCTAGAGGGGAGGGGGGTTCCCAACATTTAGGTGGAAGGGTGAATGGATGACTACCCCCTTTGGCCTCGCTCTCTTCTATTAGTAGATACTTGTTCTGGTAGGCACAAAGCATAGTTTTCCCAGATATGTGTGTAGAGGGCTGCAATGTATTATGGTTATTCACACACATATATTCCGTAAATAGTATACTAGGGACTACTATAGGCGTAACTTGTATAGCTTTTGATGGCTTGAGGACCCTTACTCGAAGTATGGGCTATAATTGATTGAGGTAAAATACCCAACATATGATTCATGTCATGCGAGTTTTTGTAGCTCCTAGAAACTACCTGGTTACTTTGTTGTGTGGACGTGGTGGTTTTGTTGCACGAGGTTCATATTGTGGTGCTTCACACAGGTGTCTGCGGGAAAGCCTTTTTGGAGAGGGATTCTTAAGACATACGATGTTGGGGAAAAGCGTTAAACTAGCGGGAAAGTAGTAGCGGGGTACCCTTGATATTCCTTATTATATGATATATTCTTTTTTGTGTTTACTTGGTGAGTGTAGACCTGGTGAGGCTGGGAACATAGTATACCTTTTTAGGTGATGAGTTAGTTTCACTTGTTGTTCACAGTGCTTTAGCATGATTTCATTACTTTTGGACGAGAGGCTCTGGGGTGGATCCTACTGAATATACTTTTATACTCACCCTATGTATATATAAACTTTTTTCCAGGTCACTTAGAGTAGGTTGGAGATCACAATGTTTTCTAATATCATGATGTTGTAGAAGCATTTTGAGCTTGTGTTTGATGCTATTTTTACTTTCTCTTGGTTACTTGTAGTTTTTCTCGTCTAACTGTAGTACTTTTTCTTGGCATTTCATATGTGCACTTGGATTTTCTTTTATATTCCAGTTCTGAGTTGGAGTTGGTTGGTTTCTATCTTATCTCTATCTTCTTCATGTGTTCTATTAGAGGTTAATGCCTCCCATTTGTGTGTTTATTATGCCCTCAGTGCTAGTCGCCACCCTAGGACCTACTAGAGGCGTGACTCGGGGGGTCATTATCTCCCTTCTCACATTCCCAGCCTAAGAGGGGTACACATTGTGGGGATGGGGTCGTGACAGGTATTTTTAGATAATATTGTTTGTAATATGAATGGTTCATCTCCTTTCATATCATTCTAAAGAGATCCAATAGTTGGTTGATGTATTGGATGTAATATCATCTAATATATAATTTTCCAATATTACTATTTTATTATTAGCGGTCTGACATCATATATCCATGACAGTATTTGAAAATTGGTGGGGAATACTTCCTCTAAATCTTTAGTTATTTTATTTGATTTTATTTTTATGTATTTTTTATTCACGTGTTTGGTTCTGTTTCTACCTTTGGTTTGTTCAACATTTACTTATAGACCTCTAATTATTTTATGTCATCATTTTTAATCTACCTTGGAGAATCTATATTTTTTATATAGATTAGTCTATATTTGGTCTCTATAAATGTCCAATTTGATCAATTAATGTTAGATTTAGGTTTTAAGGTTTTATGAGAAATTATGGTCAATAAAGTTGACTACCATTATTATAAATGTTGTGGTTTCTATTTTATCATTCATTTTCATCGCATTATATATTATCCATCATATTTTTTCTGATTATTTTTATGATTTTCTACATTTATATGTGACAATACATGTGTCTATTATAGTATGAAGTCTCAATGTGGTTATTGTTCCAATATGAAAAATCTGAAAGAGATTAAGGTTCTTTCTAGTGTCAGGTATCACATTCAACATGGATCATTTATTTAATTTGATTTCTAAGGTGATAATAAACATATATGTGGATGAATTTCATTATGTGGGTTATTATCACATTCCTTTTTTAAGTGTTCCATTCCTATATTGGTAGGATTATTCATGCCAATATTTTTTCACGCATATATCCTCATTTTTCATTTATGAGACTATCTAAATAGATAATTATATAAAATAGTTCCCATATCAGGTAAATATCATTATGATGTGTATTATCTTTGTGATACATGTCAACATTATGTTTTTTGAATGGGTATTTATCTATTATTGTTCATTTATTGGTCCTAAAATGATTATTCTGAGGTCTTTTTTTCTTTAGTTATATCATATGACATGTAATTATTTTCACATGATATAAGAATTTCATTTTTTTGATAAATTGAAATGTTTAGGAATGTACAAATACTTATAATAATATAAAATATTTTATAAACATAATTTTTTTTAATGTTGTGCATTTTAAAAATTTTAATACTATGTCAAAATAGTTTAATATTAGAAATACAATTCATATGTCTCACCATTATTCAAAAAAAATTATTCATATATGGTAAAGATTAAAATATATTATAGGGACATTTTATAAAATGGAAACATGATGATGTAAATTAAATTATAATGACGTATAACATGTTTAAAAAACACTTGAATTACAAAAAATTGATGTCCTATGGGAATTTATATAATATGATATATAATTTGACAATATATCATGTATGGTTTTCCAGTATTCATAATGAGTGTCAAAATATAAGTTTTATAAAGTTATTAAAAAGGTATTCAACACATTATCATCAATTCATATAGGATATTTGTGTTTTGTGAAGTGAAATATTGATTTATATACCAATGATAGAATATGATATATACCTAGTATATGTTTATTATGGATTATTATATGTTATAATGAAATATTAATGTTAACATGCATAGGATTTCACATAGAGATAATAAATAAACACTTGGGATATAAAAAGAATTATTTATACTAGATGACTCACTCTGTATACCACATTGAGTGTCATACACTTTATTATTAGTGTTCTTTGTCTTTGTATTTTATATTGAATCCTCATACCTAATATTGAAATGATACCAATACTTATAACCTCCATATATTGATTCCATTAATACATCTTTTTTTAAAATACTCTAATTGATTGGGTTGTTTATTTCACATATTTTCACTCGTTGAGGCTTAAATAAGGTATGATTTTTTTCTCTTATTATATATATTGAAAAAAGCTACACAAATGATTAATATAGGCCATAAAAGTGTATTTTTATGACCACATAAGGTGCATATTATATAGAAATTTTTTAGATAGGGGAATGTGATGTGACAATCATTAAATGTGAATGATGTGAAATATTTTCATTTTAAATGTTATGCGATAATTTATGAATCATAAATGTATAAGTTGGCTATAGAGGATTTATATACTAGTTGTCACATAGTCAGCCACTACAATTAAAAGGAGATTATATTATAATTTCTACATGTATAATAAATTGATGGTCGACACACCTATAATGATATGTGTGTTTAATAGATATCACACCAAATCATTTTTTAGATTTTGTAGCATTTATTAATTTTTTAGTAAAATAATTACATAAAAATATTGTTTTTGGAATGAATAGTATTTATGAACCCTATATTGAAAAAGGGGGTCACTCTTTCTGGTTGTTCAATTACAATTAGTACTCTTTTTAAAGAATAATTTATATAAAACATGAGCTACCCCAAAAGGGTTATTTATGGTATATTAAAAGCGTTTTGGGTAAATTTTTATATGTTATTACATATTATTAATCATATGGTAATATTAAATGATAAAATTTCCAAAATAATTTTTTATATTTTCTAAATAGTTTATTGGATTATGGTTGACAAGATTATACATATAATGGAAATAATATTAAAGTGTAAATTGTTTTGTGTTAATGCAAGTATGAGATAGATGAAAATTTAAACTAAAGAAATGACAATGTTATTATAGTTTTGATAACATATTGGTATGTATTTGTGTTAACTATGACATAAAAGTAATCATTAAGTGGTGTTTTTTTGTATGGTAGTTTAAACAATATGTGATAATTTATGATTTGGATACCATACAATAATCTAATATAATATAATTTATCATAATTATTATGTGATAATAAAATTAAGAGTTTACAGGTTATGATATTAATTAAAACTAAATATAAAAAAGTGATAGACTTTGTGACTCAAAATATTTTTGGAACAATATATTTAATTATAAAAAAATTATCATTCCATAACTTATCATTATTTTGATATAAAAATGTGCCCATAATTTATGGTTTCTTCCTATCAATACATTTTGAAACACATCATGTGTAGAAAGAAAAATATATGTTCGTGAAAACATTATTGTGTAAGTGATTCATGAGGAAGATATGATCTTTCCATAGAAATGTTATATTCATAAATCAGATTAATACCCTAGTAAGAATGATCATATTTGATTCTTCTTTGTGATAATAGTGAATATCATATAAAATATACAAGAATTAGTTTTATTAATATATAAATAGAACCATTTTTGTCATTTATTTTATTCAAGAAAAATATATATGAGAATATATCAACTCTATAATTTTTTTGGATGATGTCTTATAATATTCATGGATATGTGTTAACCTCATCAAAACAAAAAATATACAAAAGGGTTAATAAATGGTTGAAGATCAAAAATATTAAAAAAAATTATAAGGAAAGAAATTCACCAATATTTTTAGTAGTTTAATAATTAGGTTTATAATTGTATGCTATATATAATCCTAAAGAATAAATAATAATTGTTAGTATAGACAGTTTACAAACCATTTGAATAATGATGTTCATTATAAAAATATCAAAAAACATCCCATTTCAACATTGTGACATTGAATGTCATCGTGAATAATTAAAAACCCTCTACACCAACTAAAGAATAATAACTAATCCAATTGTTTCTTTGAATTGCATGGAGGCCTTCTTTTTTATTAATTTTTAATAACCCCCATTTAAAGGGATGAGGGAAAACTCTTAAAAGGCCCATAGTCATAGATATTATATGACCCATTGGTCTTATGAAATATACCAACTATAACTACAAGGAACTAATCCTCCATAGACTCTTCGTTGTGATGTCAGCTCCCCACCTTCGCTTGGATTTTTTGAATAGGATTCTGATTAAGTGGTGTTTTAAAACTTATATTTTTGATTAAATCCATAGATAACCTATTTGATCCCCAACCATGATAATTTTCTTTTCACTCTTAATGGTTTATAATGTTATATATAAGGAGAAAAGTGGATTATAAATTGAATTATGATAGATTTTTCGGTTATATCTCAACCACCATATCCTAATTCATAATTTTATGTAATTTAAATAATTTACCAAAATATTTTCTCTATAAATATAATTATTGTAATTTTTTACAATATTTATTTATTGTGACACTATTGATAATGAGAAAAAGCTGTTGTCATAATATACTACATTCACACATAACTATAATGTAATTTTTATATAAAAAATTCATTGGACATGAAAATTTACCAAATTTTATTACTTTCAATATTATTAAAATATTTTATTTTAGATTTCTATTAATTCAATTAATATTTTGTTAGTGTTTCATAGGGATTTAATGTAATTAAAAAATTAATAAAAAAAATAAACAAAAATATAAATAAAATTAATTTAGTTTTCAAATAAATATATATATCTAACATTATACTATATTTAGCCTAATAATAAACACTATTTTGTTAAATTCAAAAGTGACAATATGTACTCAAACATTTCATGAATTATTATAAGTGCTGTAAAAAATAAATATGGTACCATGTTACTATATATTCAAGATAATGATTTGAATGGTTGAACTCCACTTATTTTGTATGATGGATGCACATGATAGGGAAATTTTAAAACCTGATCCAAATGTCTTAAAACAATTTTAACTATTTTTTCCTACTGATGTTATAAAAAGTAACTATGTTTATTATTCATATAAAGAAAAAATAAACTAATATATTTAAAAAATAACATTATAATACCAACTATTTTATTCATTTTTTCTTGATTCATCCCCAATAAATTTTAATAATTAATTTAATATGAAACCCGAAAATGCAACAAAATAATGCTTTTTAAAAAAAATACCATTTTAATTATAAAAATGATATATACAATATTCATTCATAATGTTTATTTGAATGAAACAAAATTAACTATTCATAATTTTTAGGAAATAATGCTATTTTTATACCATTTAAGTAAATTGAATGTTTTTACATTATTGAAACAAATGATACAGTTTTCTATTAATATCTATATTTTTCACTATTCACTCAAAAATGAATTCATTCCGAAAAATATAAATAATCAACCATAAGATAACATTGATATGTTAAATTTAAAAAAATTATTATATAAAATACATTATATAAAAGTTTATGAAATTAAATAAAATATTTCCTCACATAAAGAAATAAAAATCATGATTGATGGAAATGTATTTCTTAAACACAATATGTCTTTAAATATTTTTTACTAATAATTAATAAAAAATTGAATTGAGTAATATATTCATAAATATTTAATTATATTTTTATTATTATTCAAACCAACAAATTCGAGGACTAAATAATAACAATCCTATTTAAATTGAAATTTTATGTGGTTAATTGGACCTGAGATTTTGATTTTTCATGTGAAATAGAATATAAATATTTTATTTTAAAATATTTTGTTGTCATAGTATCCCCCACATTAATACTTTTCATCCTCATAATTTGTAATTGTGATTATTAATAAAGGGTTTCACATTTGAAATTTACAATTTGGAATCCCACATCATAAAAAGTGATAATAAAATTTTATCTAAAAACTATGAAAAAGGATATATAATGGTCCTCTTGAATTATAAGAAACATGGTTTAAAAATAGGAGAAAATTAGTGGTAACTAAAAATATAGACATGGTTGAAAAAACATATTCCCATGGAATAAAATACAGTGGTAGAGAACAAGTTCAGGACAAAGTTAATGATAATAAAACTATATATTTGTAATGATGGAAAATTCCATCGATTAATCATAAACGAAGGTAAAGTTAGAAATTTATATTTCAAAATATATTTATTAATGTATTGGGATCAATTCATTATCATGATATATCACATAGTAAATTTTATATAATTTACTTCATTCCATAACATAATCACAAAATCATTCTTTGGTCATTCCTTGATGAATTTCCACTTTACCTCGTACTTCGTTAAAAGAATATTCATGATGAAATTTTCATGTATGAGTAACTAAAACTAACTTTTAATTAATTATAAAATCCCTAAAAAATGAAAGTCATCCCTCCTATCTCAAGATATATATGAAAAAAAATTATATGCACAAGTAATCAAATATGATAAATCATATTTTAACGTCATACAATAATATCTAATGTTCACCACAAACCATTACAAATGTGGATAACAATAAAAATCTTCGATTTTACATTGGATCAAATTTAATATCCAAAAAATATAAAAATAATATCTTTTAATGTATAAAATAAAAATAACATTAATCCCTCAAAAAATATAATATAGCTCTAAATTTCACATAATATATTTTTTAATACCTTGATAATATATTCTCCCAAAACATTAAAATAATATAAATTATTTTAAAAACATCAATTAAAATATTCATGATTCAAAATATTAACCATCTCCTCATTCATTAAAAATCATTGATTATAAAAAAATACCTAAATACAGAAATGATATAATCATTATCAAGTATAAGAAAAACCAATTTATAATAAAATCAAGATTCCATTATAAAGTCATGAATAATATCCCATTTTCATTATCAAAATTATTATTTTTATGATGTAAAAATATTATTTCAACATTAAGAACATATTAAGGGTTATATTTCTCTCAATAATGCGTTTTTTATAATATATCACCTTTACATTAAATCGAATTTCAAGGTTATTGGTATCATTAAATTTATTCTTTATAATTCATAAAGAAAAACTAATGTAAAACAATCCTTACATGTTTCATTATTATTAAAGATACAAAAACTTTTAAAAAACATTCATCTATGATATAATCCATGAATTCAGATAAAAAATATCTCTAAGAATTATTATTCCTTATTAAACCGTTAATGACTATTGTCCAATTATTCCTTAATTCCTACTTCATTTCATATTCTATTATTAATATATTTATCATAAATAGTAAAATAATTATTCATAAAACCTTATAGATTCCCATTTTTATTATTCCCTTATAAGACTTTTATCTACGTAATTCCTAAATTTTCCACATATAAAACAGTAATCCACTAATGAAAGCATAGGGAAACCATTATTTTCCTCGATTGTGTTAACGAAAATATTAATTATTAAATGAAAAAAAATTCTCTATTTCCATATTGTCCACAACCAAAATATCTTCTTATACCATTGATACATACACTTGGGTGATTCTTGCAACCTACTTGAGATGCAAGAAATTAAATCTTATTCCATCAATGGTATTTGAAAATATTCATTTTCTCATAATCTTTTTGTCATTATACTCATCCATATTTATATTTTTAGTCATTTGTTGGGATAATTTATTTTTCATAATCAAAAGGGTTCATGTTCTCGATCCTATTTAACTTTTTTTCGTATGTAAAATCATTCCATTATCTATCACATTCAACATAATCAAGATTTATCCTAGTTATATAGGTTTATTAAGATCATAAACCATAGTTTTCGAAATAATTATAATGACCATGGATTTTCATATATATATATATATTAAATAATTACATATGAACATCCACAAAAGTATGAAAACACACTCCTTAGGGATGTAATAGTTTACTATATTTGGGGACTTGAAATATTATCATTAAATTTGTTAGATGATCTTCAATGTATCCCAGAAATATCTTCTCAATAATTACACATCATAGATATTCCATACATAACAACATTATTAATAACCTAGGTAAAGGAATCAAAATAAAGGGAGAGCTCAAATTCTTAGTAGGGGTAAACAAGGGAGATATTTAATAATAAAATGAACATATAGGTATGAGTACATGAGCATAATAATTTAAAACCGTACAATACATATCAATGTAAGTAATAAATATTCATTACATAATAAATGTAAGTTCATAAGACAAGAATCATAAGTAAATCATAAAACATGAGCTATAAGATCATAACATTGGAATAAGTCGTAAAACTATAAAATATAAATTATTGTAGAAAATCATTACCATGTTAGGGAAGAATCAGTTCCATGTCTATCATAGTGGAATGGGGTCACTCCTAAAACCATTATAGTTATCATGGTTCACTCTCATGACCATCATAGTGGTTAATTTCCTTTAATTAAATAGGCCAACTCCCTTTTATTGTTTTATATATATAATGATATATAAATAATTACACAATTCCTTTTAGTGAGATATATTTCCTCCAATAAAAAAATAAAAAACATATGTATGAATTCAACAATATAATTAAAACATTCCACATATCAAAACCAATAAAATGAAATGGGTTTTAGAAAAATTTCAACATATCATACCAAGTGTAAAAGTAAAATTCTACACAATCATTTAATAATTTCTTCATTGGAAATCTCATTATAAAAATAAGTGGTTTCATATGAATACTATCAAATTATATCTTTTGGAAAAAATCGGATTCATAATCATCATGTAATAAAAAAGATAAATCATTCCGAGAAAAAATAAATAGAATTTGGGATCACAAACCAAATAAATCATAAGATATCTAAAATGACTTCATATTAGATAGAGAATTATTTTGAAAAAATAAATACATGGGATATTTCATCATGAAAATAACTTTTCATTGAAAAATAATTTTTAAAGCTATGAATTATAAAATTATTTTGAAATTATTTTATTGGAAAAAAATTAAAAATATTATAATAGAATATTAATAAATATTTAATTTATTTATATAAGAAAATAGCCTTTCCACATTTGAAAAAAAACTAAAATAAAATAATTTTCAAATTTTATTTTATTTTGAGATCATTTACTTGAAATCTAACGATTTCTCAATTATTAAGGAAAAATTGATATTTAGAAATACAATTATAGACATGTAAGGGGTACATGAATTCATTGAGTATCCATGGTAATCGGAGATAATATTCATTCATAAACGTTCAAAATGAATATTTTTTTTACATTTTTTGATAAATACCAATTGGAATTTATTGGAAAACTACATGAAGATACCTTCTAAAAAAATTTGAAAAAAAATAAAACAAAGGTAAAAATTATTTTACAAAATCAATTGAAAATAAATTATAACATATTTTTTGAAAAAAAATTTACAAAACATGTTCTTTGAAGAAAATTGGTTTTTAGCATGAAAATTGAAATAAAGAAATTTTTTTAAAAATATTATTTTCCACTCCGTCGTACATAGAGAGGAGAAAATGAACGGGGGAAATATTTTATCATTATATAAATAGATAAGAATAAAATGCTTTTGTTTTTTGAGAGATGGAAGATAATATTTTATCATTAGAAACATAATAATAATCAATCCTGATAAACTATAAGATTTTTCAAAAAATATTTTCCACTTTGGTAACATTGAAATGTAATCCTCATGAACCAATATTATTAACTGAAAATGAGAATAATACTAGTGTTAATTATTTAATTATAGGCTTTTTTAAAGGGGTTTAATGAACACCTCATAAAATATGATAGGATTCAAACATAACATATGTACCAGAGAAGGAAAATTGTGATAAAATTCACTTACCGCATTGGTAACTATTGAAATGTAAACCCCAAAGAAATGATATCCAAATATGGAAATTTCAATCCAAATTATATTCAGGATAAGAACAATTTAATAAATTCATGGTTATTATATACACCATGTAAAATAAATATGTGGTGAATAGGGCATTTGTCTCACTAAATTAAATAGTGAGAGGGGAATCCCTTACCATATATCCAGATTTCATTAGCACTCATTATACATAGTATATAATAAATATGTGGTTATTAAAAATACATTACATAACTTTAATTATATATATCACCCCATATATGATTTCATTATGAAATTTTATAACAAGTTTATTAATAACTCCCTGATATTGTCATCTTTCAGTTAATAACCGATATATTATTCATACATGTGTTGATTTATTTTATTCTAATTACATTGATCATGGTTACATCATATATGGAATAAAAATTATGAAATATTTATCATATTTATACATATATTATACTTTTAAGCTCAATTATGAGATATTGTTTTGGGAAATATGATATGGTATGATCATAAAGATGGTAGGTCATACGTACATATGAGTAATGTTTCAATTTTTCAATGATTATTACAGAAAGTTTTTAAATAATATATTATATAATAAAAATTTATTTATATAATAAGTACGATATTATTTAGTTTTATATAATTATAAATTTTATCTATGTTTTGTGGTGTGGTGATTGAAAAAAATTTATATCGCTTCGTAAAGGTGGTAGTCCACATGTACACAAACAACGATATTATCATTCAGTGAGTCAAAAATTAATAAAGAAAATTATATATAACCTTTTAAGAAAAATAAATATTTCATTGATATCATAATTATGTTAGGTATGTCACATAAATATATCCCTATAATCATCCATTTATGGTGATATTGAAAAATGAATCACACTGCATGACGATGAGGTAGTTCTTTGTACACACAGGTGACGTCATCGTATCCCCTATAGAAAAGAAATTGAAATATATATATATATATGATATAATGACTTAGTATGTATAAATTCTTTTTAAATAAAATATATTTAATTTATATCCTCATATTACCCTAATGTGATATGTATTAATGGAAAAACAAATGACATCAGTTCGTGAGGTGGTGGTCTCCCTTGAACATGGATGCCGATATGGTAACCCATTTGATGGGAGTATAGATTGGTGTATTTAATTTAATTAACATAAAAAATATAATTGTATTTAATATACTTAATATTTTATATTAACTTTTTTAATATGAATTTAAGGAGGTGGTTAAAGAAATAAAAAAACGCTCACTGAAAATTGTTACCTCTTCTTCAGGTATCCTCGTATGGTTTTCACCAAAAGACTTCATAGGATGGATATATTCCCTAAATATGAACCATAGTATTATAAGATTTAATTTGGAATGTTATTTAAGATTTTAATTTCCCAAAAAAATTTCTTACAATGTATATAAGATAAGAGAGGGGAGGTCTTTTATAAATGCGGTGAGTGACATAAATTTGATATTATGAAAAAGAAAAATGTATACCCATATTTTTTTCTTGAGAATGGATAAAAAATGGTTGATTCAATAATTTTATAAATTATAGGTTTTAAATATTTAATAAAATATATTTTCCTAAAATATTGTAATTTTAACCTGTAACATTATAGTTTAACCCCCTAGTAAAATATTTTTAACTATGACCGCATTAATTAAATTTTACTATACTTACTATTAAATTGAAAAAAAAAATTGAATATATTATATTATAAAAATTATTATTATTATTATAAATATTTATTTAATTTTTTAAAAATAAATTTATTTAATTGGAAAATTTTATTTTAAAATTAGTAAAACATACAGAATGAGAAATAAGGTTTCTAAAGGGAAAATATTAAAAAGATAACAAACATTTTATATAAATTTTAAATATAAAACTAAAATCAATAATATAAATTTGTTTAATATATATATATATATAATTGAATAAATTATTCTTGAAAACTAATTTGAATTTTATGTTTTCTTTAAAAATAATAAAAATTAAAATGTAGTTTTTAATTAAAATATAGTATCATTCAGTATTCAATAAAAAACTAATTATTTGATAAATTTATAAACAAATCACTCAAATTTAATTTTTAAATGATTATTTAAATAAATTAATTAATTTTTCAAGTAAATTTTATAATATTAATAAATTTTAATTTAAAACAAAACCCATAGATGGGATGAAAATGAGAGTTTTTGATAAGTGTATTTTTTTAGCACAGGGTGACAAATATTCAATCTTTGTCTTATAATATTAAATTTTTAAATATAATATAAAATTTATTTATATATATTATATATATATAAATTAAAAAATTCCACATTTTTAATTATTTAAATTAATTTAAATGGAGAAACAAAATTCACATTAAAATATGTTTTTTGAAAAAAAACATCTTTTTAAACCCAATAATAAACTTATACTAAAATAAAATATAATGTTTATTAAAATTTAATTAAGTAGATTTAATATTTATAAATAATATTATTTTTATTTGAAAACATTATTTTTCTATGAAATTATATAATTTATTGAATAGATTAATTCATTTAAAAAACATGATTTTTCACAATTTTTTGAAAAATAAACATTTTCCGAACAATCCAAGAATTTCAACATGATTTAATTTTGATATAATGATATAAAATATTATGTAAAATTTACAAAATTATTTTTATTAATGGTTTATAATATTATTATAATATTTTTTCATAAAAATAAATATTTTCTTTTTGAAGAAGATAAATTTTTGGAAGAATATAATTACATTACAAATAATTTATAAATTATTTACTAATAATTAATAAATAAATTTATATTGAGTCAGTAATTTATATTTATTTTTTATAGTGCAGAAAATAATATTTATACTCACCTATGTAATGTGAAGGATATAAAAATATTATTTCGTTGTTCGATAAAGCCTAATTTCACATGTCATGAATGTTTTTGAATAAACCCATAGTCGTTTTAAATACAATCTATGATTTTTAATGAATATTTGTAATTTTATTAAAAAAATTAAATAAATTTTAAAAATAGTATTTAAAAAATCATTAGGATGTTACATTATACCCCCCCCATAAAATGAATACTAGTCACCAAATTTATCACAGTCACCAAATGTATATCATTTGAAAATTACTCCTTAGAAAGCCACATTAAACACATCAATAATAAATGATAACTTAAATTGGATAGTAAAAAAATAAAGGATACCTAATGTTACTCATTACTAGGTTTCTACATAGGATTACAAATTTGAGAATTGAATATTTGGAAAGGGAAGAAAAGTGTAATTAATTATAGAGTGTGATAGAGACCATTGATCACAAGAAGTTAGGTGATCTAAACAAGGTTAATAAACAAAAAACCATAACCCAAAGTGGCATGAAAATTTCATTTGTATCATTAAAATGATGATTAAATGAAAAAAATTTATTTCAATATATTTATTTTAGTTTTGTAGGGTTTTGATGAGATGATATACTTAAATTATTTAATTCTAGTTCAAAATCACAACCTCATCCATTGGTTTGGCATTAATAAATATTCAATTCCTCTCTTACACTATGAAATGATGGTGAATATGTTTTTGAATCATGAAGATTTCATAAGAATCAGAAATATAATTACAATTCATTCAATCTATCATTAGTTATCATCACAACAAAATATTCATCAATAGTTTTCAAATATGGGAAAATCTTCTTATGGTGATGTAATAACTTAATATCTAAAGCCTGTTCCAAATAAAAACTAAATACATTTAATAAATTGTAATCCATATAATCCTTATAAATCATTAAAATTAAAAACATTTGAAATATGAGTAGTAATTTTAAAAAATTAGAATATAATTACTCACAAAAATAACACAAAGTTGCACTAAATTATCACTTACCAAAAATATCAATACCATCTTCAAGAATTGTTTTTAAAAATGTTAACAATCTAAATTACTATATAACATTAATAGAAACATACTAAATTAATTGTTCCTTGAATAAAACAATATATTATTTAACAAGTTCCATAAATATAATAATATTACAAACTATTTCAATGAAAACATAAACCACATAATATATAAATCAATAATCATTTAAAAATTCATAAATACTATCAAATTTACTTTACCCATATAATTCATATCATTATAAAAATAATACACCATTTTCCAAACATCATGAACTTATTAGTGTTTTTTCTCCCCTTTATTAAAATATCACCTTGACATTAAATTAAATCTATAGGTCATCCGAAAAAATCAATATATTTTTATCAATCATTAACTAAAAATGTATTTTAAATATACTTTATATATATAATAATTCATATATCAGAATTACTGAATACAAATATATATTTTATTCACTCATCCCACATTAATTTCAAACTATTAACAGGGCTTCATCATATTACTCCCTCATACTCTCTTCCATTAATATTTCAGTCTTAGTATCTTCATCATCAATAGAAAAAATATGACTCATACATCCTTGTTGATTCTCTTCTGGAAAATTATCTTTTGGGCATCGATTTTCATATTTCCCAAACATTCCACATTAAAAAAAATAACATTCGATGTTATCATAATGTTACCATTATTCAAATCCATTTAATTGTTTGAATATTTAATTTTTCTTTTTTATTCACATTATTTTTGTTCTTCTTGTCCTATCCTGAAAAATCTTATTTTTCCTATGATAAATTACCTTGTGGGATTCTTCCCACATTTCCAATATATTGGAAATTGAATATTCTTCCCTCAATGTTCTCTACCACCCAAACTCTCAATAAAATATATCATTTTATTCATTGGTGATTCAGAGAGTATGTTAAGGTTTATTTTCTTAATCATATATCAACATAAAAAATAAATTGTAATGTGAGAAACAAAATTCATAGTGTGTAACAACACAATCAAGAAAACTAGATTTTTTTGGTGTGTAAATAATGACACCTTTGTTTTCAATATATGTCACTATAGGATAGGTCTAGGTTATTCATGATAATTGTTTATTTAAATCCTTTATAATGGTTTATAATGAGTGTATGAGTTTCCAATGAATATCCACTGGGAATGTCTTACTAGGTGTGCATCAAACCACATTTTCTATCACCAAGTGATGAAGATTCCCATCTCAATGTACCAATTCCAAAGTTGTTCCCCCTAGGTACCTCAATGACCAATCCATATCCACTTGTATTATTTAAAATCATATATAATTATTCGGTAACCAATTTTCTATAATTTACCATGAGTATTGTATTTTTTTATACCTTATCCTTATCCATAAACTAATCAATTGAAATATTATTAAAAATATCCCAACGGATCCTACTAAAGATTTAACATCATGATTTCAAATTTTTAACTAAACCTTTCTTCTGATACTAACCACAATGACCCAAAATTTTTATATACATATAAATATAATCATATAATATGAATATTCAACACATTACTAAAACATGTGATAATAGACCATAATAGTTTACTATTTTTAAAAACTAGAAACAAAATAATATATTTTTGTGAATGATTATCAATGTCTAAAATAATTTTCATCAAATAAATTAACCGTCATAGAAATATTTTACTTTAAACCATTATTTATAACTTATACATATAAAACTTTAGAGAGTATCAGAATATAATTCTATTATGTGTAAACAAGGAAGACACTTAATCATCACATTACGAAAAATTTTCTTATATAATAACTTTTTTCATTTTTTGAAATAAGTATTCAAATTCATTATTAATATATAAATAAATAAGTTTCATCTATATAAATTAAGGAATTTAAACTAATGTAATAGAAATGTGGCCATTATAAATAGTAATATGGCAAATATAATAGTAACCAAAACTAAGAAAGAGAAAATAATATTTAGGAATTTTATAAGTGAAAATATGAAATATTTATATCATTGAACAGGTAAATAATTTTTTCCAAAAATTTTAAATTATGCGTTGGTATTTTTATATTTCATAAATATTTAACTACTATTTTACAAATAATTTAACGATTTAAAATATATATTTTTAGAAAATATAATCATAAATTAATTTTTTTTGTCTTTATGATTATATGATAACTTTATGAGAATATATGTAATTTTTCAAAGTGTCAAAAATTCTATTATATTTAAAAATTTGGTATTTTTCCATAACCCCTTGAATTATTGTCATAAAACCATTATTATTTTTAAATAATAGTTTATTATTCATATTATAGGTTATTTAATGTTTTGGAAAAAATATGTAAACATGATATTAAATAAAATGATATATGTTTGTGATGATCATAAAACCTACAAACTAAATTAAATCATTCTCATTAATGTGTTTTCCAATAACTCTTCCTCATATAAAGAAAAAAATGATATATAGTATTATTTAAATTATTGTAAACATGTTATCTCTATTTTATTCTACTTTTAGAGCTTCGCTTCTATTTGAAAATAAAATTCACAATGAACCAACTGTGGAAACCCTGAAATAAATTCACCCGAAACAATAACATTAATAGGATATTATTATTTTTTTGTGGGAAGATATTCTAATAATAAAATATAAGTAATTATAAATATTAATATGGTTATTCAATTTATTTATAACACTATATAATCCATTATATTATATTTCTGAATAATTATGAAGTAAAATGAACTCATGGTAAAATAATTCTTAACTTAAGTTCCATCATTGTGTTAACCTCCAACTTCATCAATAATATAGTATAAGACTACTTGTTAAATTAATATAAAATAAATTATGTTTAATTAATTATATTTATAGCATGTATACGTATTCCATTATTTTTATCATTTCCCACTTCAAATACATAATATTTTTAAGGGACTTATCTTTTAAAATCAACTCTTTAATTTCTATTACAATATAATTGAATTGCAATGGTTTTATTCAAGTATTCATATTTTATGATTATGATATGGTTATTTAGAATTGGTTATGATAAATTATAATACCTATTTCCCCTCAAATCCATTGGGAATTTTTATGTTGGAGGTGTAACATATGGTTCCTACAAGTTTAATTATGATGGTTATACCATAAGGTAACCATAATAGTAACATTGTATGGTATTTGTGAGGATTACAAATCATATGGTGGCCATCAGGGTTACAATATAATGTAACTTGTTCCCCATGTTACATTTATTGAATAGTTTATGTTTTCTATTTTTTATGGAAATATCATGCTTTAAAAATGTACATATATGATTCTTATTGACTAAGAAGTATGTCATTAAGAAATGATATCATATGTTTATATGTATTTTTGTTCTAATTATTTCTATATTTCCTTTGGTGTACCTTACATTGATATTTATCTAATACTATAACTGAAAAACCCGATGTTTAAGTCCGGGTATGCGAAAATGAGAAGTCACTGTGAATGTTGTGAGGACTTTTCATGAAACTATTTCATTTTATTATTAAACAGATTTGTATTATAAAAGAAATGGATAATTTTTCACAATACCCACATTGTATGGTTATGTCTTGATATGTATGAATTATGACCTAATTTTCTAGAACTATAAATCGAAAAAATATTTTGAAATGTAACTAGGGGAATTATAATTTAATTTACTATATTATATAATGTTTAAGGTTAGTTTACTATTATTTTTGTCTAATAATTGTTTTGATAAAATTAGGTTTTACGATGATGATAACCAAATACCATAAATTATTTTTACCTTATGTTTATGATTAAATATTATAGAAATTGAATATCACCATTTTTATTCATCTATGGTATGTTTTTTTAGAATTTTAATCCATAGAAGAAACAAGGAAGACTAATCAGGAAGGAACTGAGAAGATGATTTCTTTTTTATTCTACAACCTAGAATGGTGGGAATTGGAAACAAATAGTTTCTTATAATAATGGATCATTTGATACAAGATATAAATGGAGGTGGAATCCAAGAATGAGAACAACCATAACTACCACAAAAGAACATGATAATAAGGGAACATTTTATGAGGTAAACCCATCCATTCAGTGGATCTTTTGACGTAGTGGTGGATGAAGGGTGGATAAATGACTTAAAAATATATTCTATGTTTTGGGGTGTTTAGATAATCAAATTATTAGTCCTTCCATTAATCATTTTGGCGATAAAACTGACCAGTGGTGGTGAATGGTAAAAAATATCTGGAATATGGAAGAGATTGATGTCATATAATGAGATGAATTTAAAAATATTTTCCTAGAAAAATATATTCCAACGGTGTTTCAACTTAGTATGGAAAATAAATTTCATGAGTTGAAACAAAATAATGAAGACTCAGTGGCCATATATGAAGAAGAAATCACTATATTGGAATGGTATGCTCCAAATATTATTTGATATCTTGATAGTAAAGGGAATCATTTTTTCTGATGAATGAAGCCAATATATCAAAGGGATTTATCCTTCCATGAATTTAAAATTTATGATATACTTGTTTTCTATGCAGAGAGGGTAGAAATATTTTTTTTATTGATCATTTACACATTAACAGCAATCATAAGAAAATGTTTATATTGAATGAAATGTGTAAGAATCAATCAATGAAATATGAATGTAGGAATGTACAGTTTATAATTTGTGAACTTTTTGGTAAAAATCACCATGAGGAATGACTTACCATAATTTGGAGGAGTTTTGATGTGGTAATCTTAGATAAATGGATTTTGGTTATAATGAAAATTATATTAATTTTAACTATAATAAGAAAAATGAAATGTATTTTAAATATTGGGATATATGGTATTATGGGAATAAATTCCCAAGGAATAATATGAATTATAGGAAGCGATCATATGGTAAGGAAAATGGTTCAGTTAAATCATTTGTGACTACAGTAGCAGACGTTGGTTCATTCAATAAAGTGGTATTAGGTACTTATTTTGTTCTGTGTGACATTTCTAATGTTTTGTTTGACTCACGGTCTACATATTCTATTATTTCTGAGAAATTTTTTAACTAAATTTAAAATATCACCTAAAGAAATGTGACCAAAACTAATTGTTTAAATTCCAAGGTAAATATTATAGATAAATGCATTAAAATATTCTTCCTTTTTTTGTTTTTCAAATAACATAACCTCAAAACCATATTTTTTCCCCTTGTTGAGTTTGATGTTTTTTTGGGTATGTATTTTCTTTCTAATTATCATGTTATGATTGATTTTAGAGCTACAGAATTTTTTTTAGAAATTTTTTTAATTTTTATATAAGAATAAAACCATATAATGTATAAAATATCAGGAATCTAGTAGATTTTTTAAAAATGGAAATGAATTTTCTCTTGCTCATATTATTAATGACAAGGGAAGTATTTAGATTAATGATGTCCCAACGGAAAACGAATTCTTGGATGTTTTTTCAAATGTGTTTCTTGGTGTTATACCTATTCGATAAGTTGAATTAACTATTGAATTTGTTTCTAGTGATAAGATAATTTCAAACCCCCCTTATTGAATAGATCGTGTAGACCTTCTTGAATTGAAAAATTTGTTACAATAGTTTCTTGATAAATTTTTCATCAATCCTATTAATTCACCACGGGGTGATCCTATTTTTTCAATGAAAATAAATATGGTTATATGTATCTTCTCATTGATTATTGAGCATGGAATAATATTATTGTTAAGAAAATGTATCATTATCCATTTTAATGACTTGTTTGATCATCTCTAGTGATATTAGTATTTTTCCAAGATTGACTTGAGATCCAGATACCATCAACTGAAGGTGAAAGAGGATAACATCTCAAAAATAGATTTTTGTACAATATATAGTAATTATGTGTTTTTATGGCCTTATATTTGATAAATTACCGTACTATGTTTGTGGATAATATTAATACAAATTTCCATGAATATTTAGATATGTTTTTTGTTTCTTTTTAGATGATATTTTGTTATTTTCATAATTTTTTGAGGATCATGAAAAACATTTAAGGATTTTCATGAAAACTCTCAAAGAATAATGTTATATGGAAAATTTAGAAAATGTGATTTTATGATACAACGTATTTATTTTTTTAGAAACACTATAAATTAGAATGGAATAATAATTTATCCTAACAAAAATAATAGTGTTTTTTGAATCCTCAGGGCCTAAAAATGTTATAGATAATTATATTTTTATTTTATTATCATGTTATTATCAATGGTTTGATAAATACATTTTATGGTTATCTTCCTCAATAACTATAATAAGACAAAAAGGGTTAAATAAATTTAGACATAATAATGGGATTTTTATTTTAAATAATTGAATATAATATTGTTGAATGATCTAATTTTGGAACGACCTTCATAATAGTAAAATTATAACTTATAGTGATTCTTCATTGAAGTTACACGAATTCTTTCTAGTGAATAATGGTCAGGTAATTGCTTATGCATCATAAAAAATAATGTCTCATGACATAAATTAACCAACACATTATTTGGATCTAGCATCTGTGGTTTTCACAATGAATGTTATGAGGCATCATTTATAAGGAGCCAATGTAAAATATTTAATGACCATAAAATCTTGAAGCATATATATTAACTCAGAAGGAATTAAACATGAGGGAAAAAATATGGCTATAACTGCTAAAGTATTATTATTTCATGGGAAATTACTATCCTAGAAAATAAAATAATGTTGAATATATCTTGAGTTGAAAACATCATAATTCATTTACCTTGTTGTGTTTGGAACAAGACCCATTTGTTGATCATTTTATGAATTTTTGTTTTGAATTTTTTGTTGATGGAAATTCCTTTATTTTGTTTTAGGATTCATTGCATTCGTATTTATTAAAAATAATTAAGAAAGCATTGAATAAAGAAAACAATTTACAAAAATAGATAGAATTGGTGAAAATGGGGTATATTGCTATAATATAATGCTGATAAGGATTGTGTATTAAAATTTTGTAATAGATTATGTGTTTTTTGAGATTAAAAGTTTAAGACTGATTATTTATGTTAATCTCATAGTTCTCCATTTTCATTTAATCCTGGTATCCCAATGATGTATAGAGACATTCTAGTGCATTTCTAGTGGGTGGAATGAAAAGGGATATTTTATATTTTATAATGAAATGCTTGACAGATCAATTGGTAAAAGTATAGGGAAAATTACCAAAGAAGGTACTTCATCCTAATCTAGTGATAGAGTGGAAAAAATATATCTATATACATTGTTGTCGGACTACTAAAGACTTTCAATGTAAATATGTGATTTGGGATATTGTTGAAAAACTGACAAAATATTACAATATCAAACCTATTCAAGATATTATTTCCTCATATAAGAATTATTGGTTGTACCTCAAATAGATTTTCATGTTACAAAGAGTTTTTCATTCAATTTTATCTAAATGTTATCACAGGTTCACTTCTAAATTTTTGAAAGGATTTAAGATGACATTGGGAATAGAATTAAATTTAAACACCACATTTCATCCTCAATATATTTTATATACTGAGTATAAAATTCAGTCATTGGATGATATTCCTAGAGCTTGTTCAATAGAATACCATGGATGTTGGGATAGATATCTTTCTTGGGTTGAGATTGTTTTATAATAATGGAATTAATTATAGAATATAGATGGAACCTTCAGAGGCATTATATGAAAATAGTTGTCGAACTCTATCTTTTTAGAATGAATTCAAGTAATGAAGATGATGGTACTATAATTAGTATAGGATGTGGCTGGGAAAGTGAAGATGATCCATCAACACATGAGGACATCTCAGAGAAGGCATAGAGGTTATGTATATAACCGGAGGAATGACTTTTTTTTGAGCTTGGTGATCATGTCTTCTTTAAAATATATCGGAGGGAGAGATTTATATGTCATTTTTGAGAAACTAATTCTAATTCCATGGATTAATTGACCTTATGATATCCTAGATAATATTGGACCAATCACCTACTGATTAGCTTTTCCTATGAGTTTATCTCATGAATACAATTTTTTTATATTGCGATTCTGATAATGTATGTGCAAGATTCATCTCATATTTATATGCCAGAAGTTGTTCAGCTAAAATATAATATTTATTATAAACATAATCATATTCATATTTTTAATTCAAGAGATAATTATTATGAAATAATATAATTCACTATGTTAATTGTTTTAGAGAAACTAAATTGTTGAATAAGCATCATGGGAATATGAACATAGTATTAGTGAAAGGGACCCTCGATTATTTGTAAAGTATATAAAAATTGGGATGATCTAATTTCAGGATGGTTGAGAGAATGTACTGACCCAATTAATTATATAATAATTTGATTTCAATTTGTAATTAAATAGTTAAATTCATTATAAATATATAATAAAATATGTGGAGTTTATAGAAATTACAAAAATTAAATTGATGGAAAATTTACCTAACCATTATGTATAGTAATCTAGATATTAGAATATTAACCTCAACAAGGAATTTAAAAATTAATTTATCCATCTTATATGTCAAAATATGATATTTTTATATCATTGAACAAATAACTAATCTTTTAAAAATAATAAATTATGTTTAGGAATATTTGTAAGTTATAAAAATTTAATTACAATATTATAATTAATGTATTTATTTAAAAAATAATATATTTTAATAAAATATATTCATAAATTCCTATTTTATTCTATTATTATTATAATACAATTTAATTAATCCTTAATTAATTGTTTAATGTGATAAAATTTAGTTAGAAATTTAAAATTGGTATTATTCAAAAAAAATTATTTTAATTTAAAACATAAATATCTCACATATTGAAATTTATTGAAATTTATTTTCATTAAATGGATATCAATTTTAATTTCTAAATGGCATGAAATTGTTAGCATGAATATTTGGGATTCTTCTAAAATACATGAATTTTTAGTGAATAGTGAAATGCGAAAATTTGCGGTTTGGGAAAAATAAATGAATTGTTGATTCACATATTATTTAAGTATAATTAAAGACAAAATCAAGTACTATAAGTCATTATTTAAACATATTTAGTGAAAATTCTCATAATATTCATATTATTCACCTAAAATAATAAACAAATGAATATAAAAATGAAAACACTCATCTCCTCCACTATAAACACCGCCCCTCACCACCTCTTCTCCTCCCAATTAGAATCCTTTTAGATTTTTTTACCCATTATCTTCCCAATACTCTTCCCAAAATTTAAGACCTTCCTTTTCAACCATAATAACAAAATGAAGGTCCTTAATAATTTCCTCTAGGTGGAGAATTTAAGAGGTAAAAACATGTATTCATTTCTTTTAATTTTCATTTATATTATTTTTATTTTCTTATACTCTCTTCACCTTAAATTATACAACAAGAATTTTGAAGATATTAGCTTTTATATATTTTAATGATATAATGTTTATGGAAAAAATCATCATCACACATCTTCACCTCTTCCTTTTATTCAAAACAATTGAAGATCATTTGTGATGTGTTGATTTACCGACATCATGGGCAGTACACTTTAATTTTTCATTAGTACCTTCAAGGCTAGTACATAAACTATTTTTATGGTTATATAAAAATTTATTATACATATTATATGTCATTAAATTATTTTTAACCAATATATAAACATGATATCACATAAAATTATATAAGTTCCTCAGGATCATAAAACCAACAAAAATAAATTAAATAATTCACATTCCTGTTTTATGTAATGATTCAGCCTCAAATATATATCAAATAATATATGGTATATTTTAAATTTATAGAAACATATTAATAGAATTTAATTCCACTTCTAGTGTTTTTATTTCAAATGACATGGAAATCCACAATGAACCAACCATGGGAACCTTGAAATTATTTCTTCTGAAACAATAAAAACAAAAAAAAATATTATAAACTATTCAATGGATAGATTATATAATAAAAACAAATAAGTAATTATATATATATATATGATTATATAATATATTAATAATACTCTTTAAGTAATTATATATGAGGTTTTAGAAAACTGGAAGTAGGATGAACCCATGGTAAGGGAATTTTTAACCCAATTTTGATTCTTTTGGATAACCTCCAACTTCATTAATTATGTGGTATTATTATTATTTCAGAAATTAATATTGATTAATTTTTTTTACTATGTTTATTTATAATGTATACACATATTCCATTTTTTTTATCATTTATCATTTCAAATATATGATATTTTGAATAGGCATGTATTATAAAATCATCTTTAAAGTATTAATTTTTAGAACATTAAAAAGGAATGTTTTTATGTAGTTATACTTATTCAATTATTATATTACATTTCTTGGGAATTTTTTATCATGAATATTGTGACCTATATCTCTCTCCAGTTAATTCTGAATAATTAGTTTGTATGTCTATCATAAGGTTACTCCATGTGTATCTATAGTGGTTACACCATAAGGTAGTAGTGTGGGTTATATTGTAAAGTATTCATGAGGTTTAAAAATCATATTGTAACTATTATGGTTACAATATTATGAAATTTATTCCTATATTTACATTTATATTATTTTTTATTTTTACTATTATTTATGGAAATCTATTTTTTTTACAAAGTAACAATATGGAACTTATTTGTTGATAAGCATGTCCTTAAGAAAATGATTTCATATGTTTATTAGTATTCATGTACTAACAAATTCTATCCTTATTTTTATGTACATTATTATGGGGTTGTTTCTAACAAACCATTTTTAAATAAAATACGGGGTTTAAGGATGGGTAAGATAAAAGGATAATCCAACAGGAATATTGTGAATCCATTTGATGAAAATATTTCATGTTATTATTAAAAACGTCTGTAATAGGGAATAAATTGGTAAAATTTTGTGGTATTGAGTTTTAATTCTTGTGTTTTGATATGTATGAATTTTTTCCTAATTTTATAGAACTCTAAACCAAAGAAAATTATTGGGAATGTAAATAAGTGAATTCTAAAAGAATTTACAAGATTATGAAAAATTTACGGCCGGGTCCCCATACATCATATGAGCATAAAAGTATGAGTACATGATAATATTAATTGAGACCCATACCTAGTATATAAAATATCATAATATAGATCCATGAAATAAATATTGGCAATTTATAATACATGATTCATAAAGAAATTAGGGAAACCGGACCATGGGGACATAAATTTGGTAGTAGACTTTATATTTTTCATACAAATAATCAAAGACAATCATATCCATAGTAGTCAAGTATCACTTCCAAGGCTATCATAGTAAAATGGGTTCACTCCTTGAACTATAATAAAAGTGAAGGTTCTCTCCCAACACCATCATTGTAGAAAAAGTCCCCTATTGAAATGCGCTCACTCCTTTATCCATTCATGTCTCTATGCTCAAATATAAATAATAACTTGATGAAATAAGGGATGATATAAATCCCACTCATCAAAACATAAAATTAATATATAATTATTCTAAAATATCATAAACCATTCATCATATCATGTCCCCTAAAATAAAAAGTTTTTCATAAAAATATCAATATATCCTATACTATGAAAAGGAGACAAATTTCAAAATCATTTCATTATTTTATCATAGCATAACATGTTAAACAATATATAGGTTTTATTTAATTTCTATGAAGGTGTAACCCTTGGGAAAATAAATAGGATTCATAAACATCATTTTATCCCAAAAGTAAATCATTTATAAAAACAATAGGAATAGTATATTTGGAACATATCCCTACAAAAGCATAAGTCACTCCAAAGAATAGAGTACTATATAGAGAAAGTATTTGAAATAATAAATATTTGTCTAAAAAATGTCTATAAAACAATAAAAAATGGTTCAAAATAAATCTATATTAAATTTGAAAATAAATTAAAAAAATACAAGATCATTTTTTGTAAACATAATTTTGTAGTAAAAATTGTATTCGACTGAAAAAAGAAATAATGAAAAAAATTTGAAACCATTATTTCAATCTCTAGGTTACATAGTTAGAGGAAAATAAAGGTAAAATATATATTATCATAAATTAATTTAATTAGAAGATAATTCATGATTTTCTTGAGAGATGTATCATAAGATTTTTCCCAGAGAAATATTAAAATAAGAAATCACGATAAATGATGTGATTGTAAAATAAAATAAGTACTACTTTTGTCACTTTGAGACTCATGTTCCAAGAATAAATATGATTAAATAAAACTTATAATATCAATAGCATAAATACATTTATGATATCACATATCAATGTGGATATATATAATTCTTATAAAATAATATAGGTGATTATCATTACATATGTTTGAAAGAAGAAAAATTGAGAAAAAAATTTATTATCACTTTGGTATCTTTTGAACTGTAAACCCAATGAAATCAGGATCCCTAAATGGATATTTATTAACCAATAATTTTTTTATAATAATCATAATATAAATTTTTGGTCATTACATATTTAACAACCCTTGTATTTATAAGGAAATAAATTTTCTTATCTAATAATATTTTTTAATTTAATATTAATATTAATTTAAGGGGAAACTATGTATGATGGTCTACCTGACACGAAAAAATTAGTTTCTACGAAATATTACATTGCACTCAACACTGATTTATAACGAAAAATAATAAAATATTATAATTATTATTTTAAAGGGTAGTTAATTACTAGCCGTTGAATTTGCAGGAATGAAAAAAAAATAACTATATAATGATTTTACATATTTTTAAAATGTTTTTACATTTATCTAATGAATTTTAGAGGCCTAAAATGGCAATGAATCAAATTTGAAGCACAAAATACTCTAATAATTTTAAAAGGTCGCTTTACCCCTTTTGGATGGGATCTTTTTCAAAAAAGGTTTTTTAACTTTTATTTGTTTTATTTGATGAAATAAACATTTTATTTAGAAGTGTGAGATCAAAATTTACTTCAGTTGAATTTTTTTAATTTTTATGATAAAATCCATTTTTTTAACACTGAAAATGCTACATTTCAATTCAAATATGCAACTTATTATAATTTACATTCATTTTAATATTTTCATTTTAATTATATTTAATTTGTAACTAGATTAATTTTTGATCATTTAATCCAATCATGGTCATTGGAAATAGTTTCACACTAAAATTGGACATAAACACATGTCAATCATTTTATTTTTTTTACATCATAAAAACCAACTTCTTGGTTTCGAAAATGGGAATTAATTTTAAATTGATTACTTTAAATTTTTTGTCCTAAATTGGAAAAAATGGACTCCATATTCAGAATCAGAAAGGCCAATAATTTTTAAATACGTACCTTTTATTTTTTTGGCATTTTGAATAGTAACTTTAGTAATTATTTTTATTTACCAAGGTTAAATGGTAAATCAAATAAAAATGGGTAAAATAAATAATATTATTATAAAATAAACCTACCATATCATGTGTCCTAATCTTATTCCATGATATGTGACCAATAATGGGCATACTTGGGTAAATTTTAGGACCCCATGGATCCACAAGGGTGTTATAATGACCTTTTATAATATTTATTTTAAAAGAAAGGGAAATATAACATAAACATTTATCACAAAACTAAAAGAATTTTAATTTGGTTTATATAAATTATTTCTTAAACTATAAATATTAATTATAAATATAAAATTAATTAACACATAATTTAACTTTATTATGAATTTTTAGACATTAGATAAATAAATTTATTAATGACACAGTAATTATGCATTGACTACATTATTAATGAAATATTCAAATAAATAATATTATAAATATTAAAATAAATTTAATGTCAACCATTTTATACCCTCAAAATTATTTGGATGAAAATGAAATGTTATTGATGATTTTATCCCTTTTTTAAGGAATAAACTTGTTATGACTAACAAAAATCTATTACTAAATAGTGTAAAATTTGACATAAATGAGTTTCTAAAACTAATACTATTTTATTAATTGATATAATCATGCTAAAAATATAAGATTCATCCAAATGAATTATATAATGTTAAAAATATCATTAATGACCCACTTGTGCTTTTATTGGAATTTTATATTTACTATAGTGGCCATATACTATGGAAAAACTATAAGACATGGTAGGAGATAATGTTTTTAACTAAGGGTTAATGCTAAAAGACAACGTTATTTTTGTGACCAAAACTTGTCTAAAACCTTTTGGTTGACTGTATTTAGACTCGTCATCATATTATACTCAAATTTATCACTTATTAAAAAATATAATTATAAAATAACTTTATAATAAAATATTATTTTAATACTTTCCTAAAGTTCCCCTTCTCCCTCTTCTAAAAGGCCAACAACTCTACCCACATACTCACAACCATAAATCCCCTTGGATCATTCATATTATCCTCAAATAATCTCTCAAAATCCCTCCATTACTCCTAGAATCATTTCATTGTTCATAAAAACTGAAAGAAGCATTTTTTTCTCAAATAAAACGGTGTTACACAATTTTAAGGTAATGTCTTCTCGGAAGCTCTTTTCTTTTATTTTCCTTCTCCACCCCTATGATCTTTTAACTACATTAATTTATAAATAAACTAGAGTATTAAATATACTAGGATGTTTTTATGCTATGTGTTAGATCAATACTTAAGAACAAATTCATCTAATGGATATAGAACATACTCATTCTATGTAGGGCAAACTATTACCTCCTGAAACAATGATTTTTCAATTTTCTCCTATATCCTCCCATGGTGGCAATTATGATTGCATTGAATTTATATATGAAATATATTTTATTTATTTTTTCTCTATTCTTATTTAATTTATACTTACAAAAAACCAATATTCATTCCATAACATGTAAATACGATAATTTCATTTGAGGAAGTGTGGACTACCATCCCCTCAACGTCATATTCCTCATTCATTCTATAAATGGAATGTATAAAGGATAGTTTTTTTCAAACTATGATACATACATGAAATAAATTTAATAATGGTATTATAATATAGATTTGTATCATTTTTTATTTTTATTTTAATAAAAAAAATAAATGGGGGTAGCATTCAAGCGTACGTATGACCTGTTGTCTCTATAAACGTTGAATTTCATTTTTTACCTCTAAATAATATAGATTAACCTTAAAAAACACACACACAAATAGACACAGACAGACACACAAACACAAAGATATATATATATATATATGATATGTATATGGCATTTAAATCGGGAATATTATTCTAGAGTAGAATGATTTATGGAGATATGGGAAAATAACAGTCATTACAAGTTAATTTTTGACTTAAGTATCGAATATCGACTAAACGTAAGATGGGAACATAAATCATTATCTAATTTTTATAATATGGTAATAAGTTATATATATATAAGGAATAAAAAACATGAAATGGGTTTTAGAACAAGTATAAATTAACTTAATTTTATTATTTTGGAAGATAAAAACGAACGAGACAAGTCAAAGTCAATGTAAGGGACGTGGTCTCAATCTCCTTTCTTGTTGGTATATCATTATATTATGCACCTTTATTTTCCTTTAAGGAGTATATAAAACACTTTGACTTAGTATATCATCAATCAGTACATTCTCATCTAATTTAAAATTTCGTATAATATAATTCCTTAATTATATGTATTTCGGTGTTTCTAATGTTGTAAAGGACTTCTCAACTGCATTTTTCACTTTCTAGTTCACCTATACATGGTATGACTTTAAAATTTATATACCATGTTCTTATATAAATTTTAATTTTTTCCTATACTGTATTATGAGTAATTTATGAATGGGTGACCCATGTACCCACCGTTTTTATTGTTTTATGAAACCAAGTTTCATACTCAGTATGCTACAAAATTTATGTCTTGAAATCTTTCTCTTTATCTCAATAAAAACATTTATTTTATTTATGTGAATACCCAAACCTATTTCAGTTATAGGGGTACTCATCAATACATAAAAAATGATATATTGGATTTTGGAATTGACATATATAAAACCCATATCCCCCTTTTTTCATTTATAAATGACATAATGATCTTGTTTTTTATTCACTTTTTACAATGTCATGATTTTGATATGTAACCCATTTCTTCTATATTTTTGGGTTAATTATGAAATTTATGATTATTAAACTATGCCAAAATATTTATTTAGTGGTGGATTAAAACATCGGTAAATCATTCTGTGAAGGTTTTGGAAAACTGCCGCTAAATCGTGTGTGGGAAATTAATTAGTGATGGTTTTTTTAACCCAAAATAAAATGATTTAGCAGTAGTTTTTCTTTTTTTAGCAAGGGTTTAAATCATAACTAAACTGTTATTATTTTAAAATTTATTAATTTTTTATATTTTTATTTTATTTTTTTAAATTTGAATTTTTTTCTTTTAATTTCACAATTTTTTAATTTTTTAATATAATTATTTTTATATTTAATTAATTTTAATGATTTAGTAATTAATTATTATAATTATTATTTATAAATTATATATATATATTATTTAGTATTTAGTATTTATTTATTTATTTATTTATTTATACATATTATTTATTATTTATTATTTATTATTTATTATTTACTTTTTGTTATTTATTTATTTATTATTTATTTATTTATTTATTATGAATTTATATATTATATTATTTACTATTAATTATATATTATTTATGATTTATTTTTTACTATTTATTTAGTATTTATTGAGTATTTCATTAGTATTTATTTAGTATTTATTTAGTATTTATTTATTATTTAGTTATTATTTATTAACTAATTAATTAAAAAATTATAATTTTTTATTTATTTATTATATATTATATATTATATATTTATTACTTATTATATAATTATTAATTATTAATTATCAGTTTATTATTTATTTATTTATTCTCATAATTTATTTATTTATTTAATTTCATAATTAATTTATATATTATTTATCTAATATTTAATATTTAATATTTATTACTCTATATTTAATAATTAATAAATAATTTATAAATAATTTATAATTTATTAATTATTAATATTTTATTAATAAATACTGAATAAAAATAAGTAAATAATAATTAAAAAAATGAATAATAAACTAATAATAAATGAATAAATAAAAATAAATTATTAAATTAAAATAAATTAATAATTAATGTGTACATAAAACTAAATATTAAATATTAAATATTAAATATTTAAAAAATCAATAAACATACTGATAAATAAATTCATAAGTAAATAAATGTATATATAAATATATAATTAAAATAAATAATAGATAAATAAATACCAATTACATAATAATTTATAGTTAATAATTAATTAATTAATATCAAATAAATAAATAAATATTAAGAAAAATAATTAATTAAATCATAAAACATTGTGAACCTCTGAAAACCATAGAAACACTAAAATGATCATTAAATCTGATCAGAGACTCCTTAATCTGCACCACAAATGGTCAAATCAAAGATCATGAAACGAGCTTCTATATGATGTAGGCTACAATACGAATAGACACTAATATCGAACCTTATAACTGTTTGAATTTTATGAAATTGGTGCCTGCCACTAAAACATCTATTTTAAAGGCATTATGCATCTTTCTGGTGAAAGAAAAAGTGGTACAATACATGAATACTTATTACTAGATGTTACACCCTGATATTTTATGAGTTATATTCTTTATAATTTTTTGATATCTTGTGTTGTATGCTACACCATGATTAGCTTGCGCTATACGCAACATCCTATTATCTTCTGTATATGCAAAACTATAGTAGGCTTCTGTTACACATAATTTTATGTTCATTTGATTGAATTCATTTCAAGAAAAAATGAGTATAGATTTTGTTTAAAATATAAAAAAACTATGTTGGGATTATATTATATGAAACACAAAAGGATTCTTGAACTACACGCATGTCGTGACCCGTCCTCAAGGCTCGTTCCATGACTACCCCAAGCACGCATTACATAGGCCAGGGGCTGGCGACTAGCACCGAAGGCGTAAATCCTTATACTGGGAAGGCATTGGCTTTATAAAAGTAAACAAACACAATAGAGTACGCAACTGAATTAAGTTTTAAGTAAAACTGAATACAAAATTAAGTGTTGAAAAAGAAAGGGGCCAGAAATACAAGCCCAATAGTAAGTATAGTAAAACTGAAAAGATAGTACAACTGTAGTAAAGTAAACAGCAACTACTGTGTCATCCTCCGGGAATCCCACCTGAAGGGTGGACACAGATGGTCTCCTCAACACCTCAGGTCCGTCTCTCTGCTCTGTGTATGTCTCGCCAAGTCGTCCACCTCCGGGTACCATCTAGCTCTACAAGTATCTACCTCGATCAGTGTTGTCCGTCGTCTGCATCCAACAGAACGTAGTGTGGGCATAGCCCGTGAATGGGTGAGTATATGATACTCAGTACGGAACCTGAGACCCTGAAGGCCTCCCTGAATCCATGAAGGATAAACCATAGAAGAATGACATGATCACAAAGTATCAACCAATTCTACATAGGTATATTCCCATACATATACCTAAGATATCAATCTCAGTTCGACTCCAACTCTCGAGCCCAAGCACAACCCAGGCCACACAAGAATGAATGTAAATCACATTGATGATAATGATTGAAGTCTATACTCATCTCACACAGGTATACATCTCTTTTATTGTGATATAGATGATCAGATGTAGTCACTTATTAATCTAATTTGTCAGACCCACACACGATACAGGACCATTGACTCTGTTGGACCCACACATGATACTATTACAGAGGTCAAACTAATGCACCCACACAGGATACAAGAATAGTAGCCATCGCTGTCGAACCCACGAAGGATTCTAGTACAGTAGTCGTTGTAGTCGCAGCTAGTTCTAGGGTTCCCGCACACAGCATGCTCGATTCCGGGAGGGACCGCTCCTCGAGCAAAGGTGTCAATACATCAACTATCATGAAGTCTAGAGTTGATGTATCCCAAAGTTACGTCTCATCAAAAAAACCCAATGCGAAAGATCGTGCGTCAATCGGACGCTCGGTCTGAGAGTTATTGGCTTTTCTGTTCGAGGGGCCTATTTTAAATTACGCTGATTTCAAACCTGGATATTTTCCAATGTTGTAAAAAAAAATCATATAGAGTATTGCAAAATGAAATCCTCGTCGCAAGGTTCCTAGTGTCACTAACGGCGTGTCGATCAGATGCACGGTCAGAAAGTTATTCTCACTTAAGAGAAACGGGCCTGGCCCATCAATCCCGGTGGGTTGCCGGGTTGGTCCATCCCGGCTCGGTGTGGGCGACCTGGATGGGGGGTTTGCTCGGCCAGGTTGGGCACGGCCTGGCCTGCAGCTGGCCACGGCTGGGCCTACGGTGGGCCACAGTTCAACCAGCTAGTCGAGCGGTGCGGGGGGGGGGGGGGGGGCAACCCCCATGTTTCATGAAATGGTGGCTCTGAGTGGGACCGCCCCTCCTGCCCGGCTGGCCGTAGTCGGCCAGTCTCCTTTGGAACGAGCAGCCGACACGGGTGGGCCGCTATTCCTCCGCACATGGCATCAGCGGGTGTTGCGGCTCCCTTTAGACCGGCCGGCAGGCAGCCATCCGGTTCGCCACCGAAGCGGCCCGCAGAGCGCGGGTCGCGGTTCTCCAGCTCGGTCGGCTAAAGCCGGCCAATTAATCTTTGGCTGAGTGTCCCAGTTGTGGCCGCAGTCTCTTCCACCTGTGCGACCTCTTGTGTCTTGGTCCTCTAAAATCCCAGCGCATGGCCGTTGTTGTCGTCGCCGCCTTCGGTTGTCACCGGCTCTTCCATCACCGCCTCCATCGAGAAGAAAAACAAGGATCAATCGAGGGTCGTCGGGCCATGTTCATTCAGCCTGCACCCTCCACGTTAGGAAATAATAGATAGATGAAGACAAACAAAGGAATTAAATGAATAACGTGGTACAATTTAATCACTTAAAATTATACAAACCCCCTAACTCGATTCAAGGTTCGTTAGTCGACAAGACACGGAAGATGAGCATCATGGAGGTCGGGCCTCACAGATGATGGTGTCATTCCATCAACATTGGAGGAAGAGGAAGGTAGGTATCATTCTCTGTGCTGTTGCCTCCTTTCTCGCCCTGGTTGAAGAAGCGGAGGTAGGCGATCGTGTTCCTCATGTTCTTCACTTGAGAGGATGAAGATAGTTCCACCAAGAGTTTCTCCCCCAAAGCCCTTAGAATATTTTCCAAGTCAAATGAAATATTAGGCTTTTCCAAAATTATAAACATTCCATACTTTTCAAGTTAATTAAAAACTAGATTAATTAAGTGTCATTAATTTATCTCAAGAGTTGGCAAATTTATGAGAGGATGGAGGTGGAGAGGCTCCACCATTAATGAGGGTAGGTGTCAAATCTTATGAGGAGTTAAAGGGAGTTAAGGGGAGGTGAATGGGTTTGGGTTTGTGTGGGCCCCACCAAGGTAAATCCACTCATTTGAGGTTATGTGGGGTGTGTGACCCATCCCAAATCCCCTTTGGAGGAAATAACCACCTCTTAAATAAAATTGTACAAAATAACAATTTTATTTAATTTGTTGTGAATACCCAAATTATAACTTTCAACCCGCATAAAACACAACTCTGGTAAAGGTTCCCTTAAGAGAATACTGGCACTGCTAGTTCATCGGTGTCCTTAGATTTCAATTTCGATCAATGGTTTAAAATATAGAGTATCCCGCATGTACGTTGACTGAACGTACTAGAAAGAAACTTCAGAATTTGATTCCGGGCACACCGAGCCTCCGAATCCGGAGCCATCAGGAACTGCGGACTCGTAATATTCAAACTAATTTACGAAAAAAAAATTCCATGAAATTTCAGGGTCTTTACAATACCCCACCTTAGGAATTTATGTCCCAGTAAAGCTACAACACACATTAAGGAAACCAATGGGGGTACTAAGCACGCATCTGAGCCTCCCGCTCCCACTTTCTCTCTTAGAGGTTCTCTTGCTTCCAGTGAATACGCACCAGAGGAATGGAACATCCATGTAGGACCCACTCTTGTCGATCCTCGAAATCCACCGGGACCTCTGTTAAGGTCACCCCCTCATTGATGTCTAGATACTCGTGGTCGATGATGTGGGATGGGTAGTGCATGTATCTCCTCAGTTGTGATACGTGGAAGACGTTATGCACCCAGTGCAACTGAGGTGGAAGTGTCTGGCGGTAAGCCACCTTTCCTACTCTCCTGAGGACCTAGAACAGCCCGATGAAGAGCAGAGATAACTTGCCACCACAACCATATCTACATAGACCTCATCGAGGTAAGACCCATAGAAAACCATGGTCGCAATCCTCTAACTCCAATGGTATCCATATTCTATCATCACAGGACTTATGTCTACTCTTTGCAGTATTCATCTTCTCCTATATGATATGGACCTTCTCCATTGTAGCCTAGACCATCTCTAGTCCTACAAGTGATAACTCCCCTGGGTTTGTCCAGCACAGAGGTGATCTGCATGGTCAGCCATACAGTTCCTCGTAAGGTTCCATTCTGATGGTGGAGTGATAGTTTTTGTTATATGCAAACTCTACTAAGTGAAAGTGATCCTTCCAACTACAGCCAAAGTCAGGGAAACTTGCCAGGAGTATGTCCTCGAGAGTCTGAATGGTCCTCTCGGTCTAACCATTCGTCTGAGAATGGAAGGCGGTGCTCAAGTGAAGCTGCGTCCCAAAAGATTCATGTAATCCCTTCCATAACCAAGAAGTGAAACATGAATCTCGATCGTAGAAGCTAGTTGATGGCACACCACAAAGCCGTATGATCTCCTAAATGTAGAGTCATCCCATGATCTCTATTGAGCCTTGCTCCTTGATCTGTAGGAAGTGGGCCGACATAATGAGTCGGTCTATGATCACCTAGATAGAGTCGTGCATTCTAGATGTATTTGGAATCCCCATCATGAAATACATGGATATCCCATCCCACTTCCACTCTGGGACCTCTAAAGGTTATACGAAGCCTGCTGGTACCTGGTGATCCGCCTTCACTTCCTGACAAGTGAGGCATCGTGAGACAAACTCTGATATAGACTTCTTAATACCCAGCCACCAGTGCTATAGTTTGATATTCTGATACATCTTCACCACTCATGGATGTACCTCTGGAGGGGAAGTGTGAATCACCCTCATCACTTCCTCCTGTAATGCAACTACTACCATGGTACGTCCCCTGAAAAGGATGACATGCTCCCCTCCTTCAGAAAATCCATTAGGTGCCTACCCTGTGGATATCTAAGCATGTAGTGTCTCACAGTCAACATCCCCAAGCTATGCCTCTCTGACTCACTGAAGAAGTGGAGGAGTGACTGTGAGAGACTGAAGACTTGTTTCTCTATATCTATCCACAATGGATATCCGCAACGCGGCTAGATACTTTGTCACCTCTCCTAGTAGCTGAATGACTGATATCCAGCTGAGAGCTTCTACGACAACATTCCCCTTCCCAAAAGAATAGACTATCTTAAAGTCATTTTCCTGGAGGAACTCAAGACATCGTCATTGTGTCAGGTTCAGGTCTTCTATAAGAATATATACCTGATACTCTAGTGGTCAGAGTAGACTGTAAACACTCACCCATCAGTTAGTGCCACAACATATTCATGGTGATGACCACTGCTGCTAACTCCAAATCATGGGTAGCATAGTTATACTCGTGTTGTCTCAACTAATTTGAACCATACGCAATCACTACTCATTCCTGAATCAAGACACACCCATTTACGGTGCATGATGTGTCGCTGTAAACTACGTACCCTACGCCCTCCATCGATAGACTCAAGATGGGCGCACTGGACAACCCCTACCTCAACTCTTAAAGGATATGTTGGAAACTATCTAACCACATGAATGGTTTCGCCTTATTCTTCAATGATGAAAAAGGTGTTGCAACTCTGGAGAATTCTACCCCAAATCTCCGATAGTATCCAGCCGTACCTAGAAAACTCCGAACCTCCGTCACACTCCTAGATGGCTCCCAAGAAAGCATTGCCTCAATCTTCGCTAGATCCACTACTATCCCAGCCTCCGCGATGAAATGTCTGAAAAAGTGAACCTCTCAAATCTAGAACTATCACTTCGAGAGCTTACCATAAAGCTGGTGCTCTCAGAGTGTGTCCAGTATGACCCGCAAATGGTAGGCGTGCTCCTATCAGTAGTTGAGTAAATCAATATGTCGTCGATGAAGACTAAAATAAATCGATCGAGGTAAGGATGGAAGATCTTATTCATGAGACTCATGAACACTGGTGACATGTTGGATACTCCAAATGACATAACCAAGAACTCTTAGTGGCCATACTGACACCTTAAGGTTATCTTCTGCACATCCTCATCTCGAACTCTGAGCTGGTGATAGCATGACCTGAGGTGTATTTTCGAGAACCATCATGCTCCCTTGAGCTGATCGAAGAGGTCGTCAATCCTCAGAAGTCGGTACGTGTTCTTCACAGTCACTTGATTCAGGCAACGGTAGTCGACACACAGTCGCAAGCACCCATCCCCCTTTTTGGCGAACAAAATCGGAGAAGCCCATGGTGAAACACTTGGTCAGATAAATCCCTTACCCTATAAGTCCACCAGCTATACCCACAGCTCACGAAGCTCTGATGGATCCATCCGATATTCTAGAGTAGATATCAATGTCGTCCTAGGGTAAATTTCTATGTAGAAGTCTACCTCTCTACGAGGAGGTATTCCTGGAATGTCATCAGGAAAAAACATCCACATACTAATCCACCACAACAGGAAAACTCGAACTCCGCACATCAGTCGCTCTAATAGTGAGACTAGCCAACTGATGTGTGATCGGCTTCCCTCTCCTCTGTGTAAGTCTATATTGTTCAGAAAAATCTCCCTTCTCACCGGTGAAGGTCAAACTGGTCCCATTCATGTGGAAACACTACACTTTTTTCCTAATACAGTCTATCTGAGCTTGGACTGTAGATTACCAGTCCATACCCAAGATGACGTCGTAGGGACTCGACTCCGCTACCTAAAGATCCCAGTTGAATATCTCACCTCTTAGAGTAAGTTCACACTTCCAAAACCAGTGCGTAATCATCAAGTCTTCTCCCATAGGAGTCTCCCACCGTAAGGATCGAGCGAAAGGCTCCGTCAGAATCTCTGAGCTCCGAACAAGTGCAACGGCAATAAAAGAATGACTCGCACCTATGTATATTATTACTGCATCAAGGGTGGAGTAGAAACAGATAGTACATCGAATCATCTCAGGTTCCCCGTGGTCGTAGGCCTCGATTGCCTAGATCTGAGCCCGCCTCTGTCTTCCAGCTCCCTGTGGTCGGGGTGGACCTCCTGGTGGTGGTGGAGGCAGAGCCTCTAAATGTCATCCACTACCCGCTTCTCGGCCAGCTCCTCTGCCTCGTCTGCCTACTCCCGATGGAACACCACGGTCAAACATCTTCCTCTGCCTGGGAAGTCCCTCTACCGTCTATTTCTCATCTGCATGGCGGGTCGGGCAGTCACGAGCCCTGTGGCCCTTCCCGCTGAATGCATAGCACTACATGCTCCACGTAAATATGGCTCTGTTTCATGTTCCCCGCACAACCGAACCTATATCCTAAGGTCGCCCACCTAATGATCGGGTCTGCTTGGAACTCTGTGACATATATCTACTACCGGTTGTAGAAGACTCTGCTATGTGTCTCCATGTGGTGGGTCTCGCTGTTGGTGACTGCTCAACGAGAAAATTCTCCACTAGGAGGGCTCGCGCCAGCACCCCCGCCTGCATCGGGATGTTGTGGGGAATCATCGAAGCCCTGATCTCATGCCTGAGTCCCTGATCGAAAGTCTGGGCCCTGAAGAATGGGTCCTCGTACCATATCAGTGGAGTTTCCTAAGAGTTCATTGAACCTCACTGAGTACTGATCTATTGTCCTACTGCCCTACTGTAGATGAAGTAACTCCTGAATCTGCACTGCACAAAGGGTGGTTGGAACAAGATCTGAGTGGAAGAGACTCTCGAAGTCCTTTCAGAGTAAATATTCCTCGTCATACACCTATAGAATCAGGCTCCACCATTATCGTGTTGCTGCGTGCAGGAGATTCGAGGTAAGGATCACCATAAAGACGGCTGGTGTCCTTAACAATCTGAAAACTCCAACAAAAGCCTCCATCCTTTCCTCAGCTGCATGTTGGCCTATCTCTCCGCGGAACCTGGGAAGCCTCTATCGCTAGAATTTGTGCAACGCACTCAGGTGGCATGCACTCTCTAATACTAGGGATGGTGGTATCGGTGGTCTACCGGGTAGAGGTTCTACTGGTACCTCCGTAGTGATGGGGCCCTACATCGAGGCCTCGTTGCTCGGTGGGCTACCATCTCGTACGTAACTCAGAACCCTAGATGGATGCCTTCGTGGGGATATCCTGAAAAGAAACATGTGTGTCACAGTCAAAATATTATACCTGGTGAGTTGACTCAAAGTAATCACAATGAAAATTTTGGAAACACACATGCAATCAGAGTTTTTGTGCACTTAGTCAGAAATCAGAGGTCAGGGTCCTGGTGTATGGATATGTCAGCTGTCGCACCACACTGAACTCCCTAGACTGAAAACCACACTCAATACTCTTAACATTATTGCTTCATAGAAAAGAATGATCAATGTCCTGAGTTTTTCGTTTGAAATGACTCCTCTGATACCAATTTTTCACGACCCATCCTCAGGGCCTGTGTTGTGACTACCCCAAGCCTGCCTTCCATAAGAAAGGGGCATCCGACTAGCATCAAAGGCATAAATACCTTTACTAGGAATGAATTTCCTTATTAAAATTAAAAGACACAATATAGTATGAAACTGATGTAATAACTAAGTAAAACTGAATACAAAAGTAAGTGGTGACAGGAAAGGGGCCGAAAATAAAATCCCAAAAGTAAGTACAGTACAAATAAAAAGCTAGTACAACTGTAGTAAAGTAAACAGCATCAACTGTGTTATCCTCTGTGAATCCCACCTGAAGGGTGGGTACATATGGTCTCCTTAGAACCTCGGGTCCGTCCGTCTGCTGCGTGTACATCTCACCAAGTGGTAAACCTCTGGGTACCTTCCAACTCCCCATTTCTTTACCTCGATCAGTGTTGTCTGTCTTCTGCATCCAACACAACGTAGTGTGGGCATAGCCCGTGCAAGGGTGAGTATACAATATTCAGTTGGGACCCTGAGACCCCAAAGGCCTCCTAGAATCCATCAAGGAAAAAACACAAAAGAAAGACACAATCAAGATGTATCAACAAACTCTACTTAGCTATATTCCCATACATATACCTAATTTATCATTCTCAGTTTGGCTTCAACTCTCAAGCCCAGGCACAACCCAGTCCACACAGGAAAGTAAGTCAATCACATTGATGATAATGATTGATGTCTAGACTCAACTCACACAGGTATATATCTCTAATATAGTGATAGAGATGATCATATGTAGTCACTGATTCATCTATGTTGTTGGACCCACACAGGATACAAGACCAGCTAAGCTGTCAGACCGACACAGGATACAAGACCAGCTACTCTATCGGACTTACACATGATACAAGTACAGAGGGCAAACTAACAGACCCACAAAAGATACAAGAATAGTAGTCATCGCTATAAACTATCAGACTCACACTAGATAAAAGAAGAATAGCCATAGCTGTCGAACCTACGGATGATTCCAGTACAGTTGTGGTCGCAGTCACAACCAGCTCTAGGGTTCCCGCACACAGCATGCTCAATTCCAGGAGGGACCACTCCTCGAGAAAAGGGGTTGATAGATAAACTATCACGAAGACTAGTGTTGATGTATCCTGAAGTTCTATCTCCTTAATAGAAACCCAATGTAATAGACGTGGATGTTCGGTCTGAGAGTTATTGGCTTTTCCGTTCCAGGGGCCCTGTTCAAATTACCTTTGTTCCAAACCCACCTGTTTTCCAAATATTTCCAAACCTCACTTAGAGTATCATAAAAATATAGCCTTATCGCAAGGTTCCCAGTGCCACAAACGGCACGTCAATCGGATGAACGATCAGGAAGTTATTCGCACTTAATCGAAACAGGCCCGACCCGTCAAGACTGATGGGCTGGCGAGTCGGCCCGTCCTGGCTCAGCGAGTCCGACCCAGCTGGGGGATCGGCTTGGACCGAAAGAGCACGAACATGCCTTGGGGGTGTGTTCTGGCATGGTGTGGCATGGCTCAGCCTGCGGCTGGTTGAGTAGTGCGGGGGGGGGGGGGGGGTGTGCGACCCCCGGTTTGGTTAAACGGAGGCGTCGAACGGCGTCACTCCTCCTGCCCGGCCACTCGTAGCCAGCCGCTCTCCTTTGAGGTGAGTGGACCACATGGGTGGGATGTTGTTCCTCCGCATGCGGCACCAGCGGGTGCCGCAGCTCCCTTCAGCCAGTCCGGCAGGCGGCCGGCCGGTTCTCTGCCGAAGCGGCCTGCGGAGCGCAGGAAGTAGTTCTCCGCACCGCGGCGCCAAAGGGGGGCTTTGGTTCTCCATCCCGGCTGGCTAAATCCAGCCTATTATTCTTTGGTCGAGCAGCCCGACTGCGGCTGCTATATCCTCCGTCTGCGGGTCACCCAGTTCCATGGTCCTCTAACGGGCCGGCGCGCGGCCACCGTTGCTGCCTCCACCTTCAGGCATCGCCTCCTCTTCCATCACCACCTCCATTGTGAATAAAAAGAAGGATCAACGGAGGTTCGTCAGGCCCTGTTCGTTCGGCCTGCGCCCTCCGCATTATGCGATAATAGATATCTGAAGACAAACCATGGAAATCAATGAAGAATGTGGTAAAATGTAATCACTTAAAATTATACAAACCCCTACCTCGATTCATGATTCGTTCATCGACGAGCCACGGAACACGAGCGTCATGGAGGTCGGGCATCACAGATGATGGTGGCATTCCATCAACATCTCAGGAAGAGGAAGGTAGGTAGTGTTCTTTATAGTTTCGCCTCCTTTCTCTCACCAGTTGAAGAAGTGGAGGTAGGAGATCGTGTTCCTCATGATCTTCATTGGAGAGGATGAAGAATGATCCACCAAGAGTTTCTCCCCCAAATCCCTTAGAGTATTTTCCTAGGAAAATGAAATAATAGGATTTTCCAAAATTATAAACATGCCATCCATTTCAAGTTAATTAAAAACTTGATTATTTATGTGGAATTAATTAATCTCAAGATTTGGCACATTTATGAGAGGAGGGAGGTGGAGAGGCTCCACCGTTAATGAGGGGAGGTGTCAAAACTGAAGAGGAGTTAAATGGAGTTGAGGGGAGGAGAAAGGGTTTGGGTTCGTGTGGGCTCCACCACACTAAATCTTCTCATGGGAGGTTATGTAAGGTTATTTACCCACCCCAACTCTCCTTTACAGGAAATAACCACCCCTTAAATAAAATTGTACAATACAATAATTTTATTTAAATTGCTACGAATCCCTAAAATATAACTTTCAACCCGCATGAAACAAAACTGCAGTAAAGGTCCCCTTAAGTGAATACCAGCGTTGTGAGTACATCGGCGCCCACTGATTAAAATTCCGAGAACTGGTTTAAAAGATAGAATAACTCACATGTACATTTTCTGAACGTAAACGAACAAAACATCAAAATTTGATTCTGGGCACACCGGGCCGCAAAATTAGACGCCATTAGAAACTACGGACTCATAATATTCCAAAGAATTTAAGAAAAAGTTTCTTGACATTTTCAGGTCTTTACAAAAAAACACTGACATGGATTGCGTTACAAATAAAAATGGCCTTTCTTGATAGTCTGTGTTGTATGCAATACTGAGTTTCATTAAACAAAGATATATTATTAAAATTTTATTATTTAAAGGGATCATAATAAGAAGTTATGAATAGTATTATCCACATTTACAATTTTATATAAAATTAACATGAATCATATGTATTTTCTAGAGTATGATATAAGAGAGACTTCAATTTTTTTGATAAAAGATGTATTTTTTAAAAATGCAGTTTTTCAGTCTTTTCATGGAACAACCAATTAAAAAAATTAACACTTTTATATATTATATTTTAAAAAATAAACTTCTTATATAGATGTGAGGAATAAATATTTATTTGGTTGTTTTTTTAAAATTTTCTGTTAAAATTCATATTTTAAATAATAGTTAGAAATGAGGCATTGTAATTCATAATTATCATTTCATCAAATTTATTTATATAGTTAGATTATATATTATAATTTTTTTAAAATTTAATTGGATAATTTTTTATTATTATTTAATCCAATATTTTTCATTGGAAGTAATTTTCAATTTAAATTTTACATAAACACATGTCAATATTCTAATAGTTTTTACTTTTAAAAACCCACTTTCTGGATTTGAAAATGAGAATTAATATTAAATTAATCTCCATAATTCTTTTTTTTACATTTAGAAAAATGGATTCAATATTTTAAATTATTATGCATAAATGTTGTAAATAGGAATACATTTTTTTATATTATAAATAGTAACTGTAGTAATTATTTTTATTTACCATGGTTATAAGGAAAATAAGGTAAATAAGGGTAACAAATAATATTACATTAATATAAAACTACACTAACATGTGTCCTTATCCTATTTTATAATATATTTCTGACAATGATCATCCTTGGGACGATTTTAAGACCCTATAGAGCCACATGGGTGTGATAATAACCTTTTATAATAATTAATTTAATGTAAAGTGAAATATAACATAAACATGCATCTTATTAATAAAACCATTTTAATTCTTCCTATATAAGCTTTATATTCATATATAAATATTCATTATAAAGATAAAAAATTCCCACATCAATATATTTTATTTATAATTTTTAGTAATTAAATAATTAAGTTTATTAATGACATAATGATGATGTTGTGATTACCTTATTAATAAAAAATTCAAATAAATGATATCATAAATATTAAAATAAATATAATTTCAACATTTTGATGTCATCCACGATTTATTTGGATTAAATATACTTGTGAGTGATGATTTATATCCATTTTTTATAGGGAATAAAGTTGTTATAAAATTATAAAAAATCAATTACTATATTGTTTCAAAATTGACATAAATGACTTTTTAAAACAGACAACTATTTTACTAATTCATGTAATAGTATTAAATATATATTATACATCCAAATGACTAATATAATGTTAAAAATTCCATAAATTATCCACTTTTTTCTTTTGTAATTTTATTGTAACTATAGTAACCATATATTATAAAAATAAAAATAAGACATTGTAAGAGTTGATGTTTTTTAACTAACAATTAAATCTAAATGATAAGATTATTTTTGTGACATAAATTTCTATAAAACCATTAGGTTGATAGGATTTATACCCATAAACATATTAACATCAAAATAAATGATTTTTGGTACATTATAAATGGAAAATAAATTTATAATAAATTAATATTTCATGACTTTCTTAAGGTGACCCTCTTCCCTATTATAAAAGGCTACCACCTCATCCCATATACTCACACATTTGAGGCCCCTTATCCCCTAAAACTACTAATAATAGAATCTCAAAATATCCCACCATTTCCCTTAGAGTCCAAAAATTAAGCAAAAAATCATCCTAATGGGATAGTTCTGGAAAATCAAATAGAGATTCTCGAAAAAGAGGTAATTGTTTTATCACCACATTCAAAATTATTTTCTTCTTCAACATACTCTTATTATATTATTTCAATAATAAGGTAATAAATATAGTATATTAAACATTATTCTATGTTATTATAATTATGTTATAACCTTATACCTCCTTTTATCCATCCTATGAATAATAATAACACTATGCGTGCATGCGTACATCTTATTGCTCTACCACATTGTGTAATTTGTTATTCAACAATAATTAATTTGGATCGGTACATTGATGAGTATAATAGATGTAAATAATGAATATAAAATTATATAATTTCTTTAGAATACATATACAATCCAATTATAAACCATTTAACCATCAAGGGAATGATATTGTCGCTTGTGCGTACTTACGGCTTACCCTCCCCACAACACGATGAGATTCAATTTCCATGTTAACCATTCAATAATGATTATACAATATATATAATAAATAAGCATGAAAAATATGTCATATATATTCTACTATATCTATGTATATATATATATGTCATTTAATTCCTTTCATTCAATTCAATAAGGGAACAGAAATAGCGTTCAAGCGAACGTACATCCTACAGTCTCCGTGAACGATGTATTCAATTTCTGTTATCTATCCTTTTTTAATATTTCTATTCATAATATTTATGATATTTAAATCATGTTTATAATTATGGAAGTAATTAAATAGTGATATATTTAATATTATTAAGAATAAAAATTCAATAAATGTTTGATAAATAAAATGATTATTAGTGAAAACATTAATTAAACATTTGATTAATAAATAAATGATAATATAAAGTCATATGTGAATCATATATGATATAATAAATGTTATTATAATTCTTTAACAAGTAAATAATATGTTTAAACCCACTATACTAGAGATTCAGACAACTATGGATGAAATTGGAACTATGGTAAGGGATAATTTGGTCATCTCATTATTATCTGAGATTGTTTATACCTATGTATTTACTAGGGTATATTTATCATTTGTGTCCATGTTTCATAAATATATAATATTATTTCTATTCTTCTTATATTATTTAATGTAAATTTTAACAATTTGTGACATTTTATTAAATTTTATGGATGGAAAATTTCTTTCATTTTCCATATGAGGTATCTTTTGGCTTTTTTGACATGAGTACGAGAAGAAATTTTTTAACTTATATAGAAAGAATGAATTTTTTTGGTCTTAATAACACCTTATTTACATGAATATTCATCTATAAAATTTCATGTATATTTTAAAATTAATTTTATTCATTTAAATTTTCACGTCATTTTGTGAAAATAAAACGTTTTTGAAGAAGAAAGGATATTTTCCTCTAGAATTTTGTTCCAGTGTTTTATAAAAAATATTATACATCTAAGACGACACTATTTAAATAGGGATATTTTAATATCCCTATTATTAATATTATTTGATTGTTTTAATGACACAATGATATAGTATATTGATTATGTAGTGATCAATTTATGTTTAAGAAACCCATTTTATTTCGTGGGTTATGCTATGATTAACGATTTCATTACGAGATAGGTTGGACATATATCTCCCTCCAATACATTTGGGGAAGATCCATTCCTTATTATATAGACATTTATAGATTGAATATTATTTTAGGTTCATTAATATAGTTCTATAATGGCAAGTAATTATGGTTCTGTAATATATGGATAGAACAGAAAGTAAACCCAGTTCAGTAACAAAACTTTTCCACTATGACGGTCTTGGAAGCAACACCATGGCTACTATAGAAATAATTTTATGTGTTTATTTTTTTTCCATAATTCCATGATTAATGTAAATTATATTTTCTCATGGTTAATGATTCCCTTATAATTTATGTCTTTTGAACTACCGAGATGAATTTCATCACGTAAGATGTCGGTATATGTTTATTTTGGGATTTTTTTTCAAAAGTAATGTTCTTGTTTATACAATCGTATGTTTATTTTTTGTAAGATGCATTCCATGCTTACCCTTATTGAGCATTTGAGCTCACCCCTTTTTTGAATCATTTCCCCTAGGATTTGAAGAAGCATATTAAGAATGTTGTGTCAAAAGGGGTTCTAGTTATGAAGGATACAGTAATAGATGATGTGGATGTTTTATGAACTATTTTATTTATGTTCTCCAGTTTCCAAATGCAATAAAATAAAGACGTATTTGGGCATCTATATTTGTAATTTATTATATAATCTATAAAGTAAATTTAATTTCTATGTATGTAAATCTTGGTTCTCTATAGTTGGTATCGGATCAAAAGTTTAGTTAACCTATAGAAACAAGGATGCAAAAAAATCATTGAGATCCCTAGAAATATTTCTAAGCTATGTCTAGGGATGTCCCTAAGGTTATGTATAACTATAGTTTATTGTCCCAGAATTATAGTAACAATCAAGAATAACCTATGATTGAACCTATGATGTAGAATATTTGAATTACTTCTCCTTGATTATGTTGTTTTCTTAGTATGATTTTGTCCTCTCTCTCCATTCTTTTTGGGTTTAAGATTATGGATGGATCCCAAAGGAACTGACTTAATGGTCAATACATTGGGAAATTCTATGATTGTCCTCCTAAATAACCAAATGTTAAGAGATATGGAATAAAAAATATTATTTCTATCCTTAAATAGGCTGTGAATCATTCTGGACATTCAAATGAGAAAAGAAGGGAATGAAATTATATTAAGTCATTCATAAATAAAAGTCCACCATCATTTAATGGGTCTTCTTATCTAATTGTTGCTAAATATTTAATCAATACCATTGAAATGATATTTTCCATACTTCACTATTTGAATCATGATAAAGTAAATTTGGTTGTTTATCATTTTGAAGGTGAAACAAACTTGTGGTGGACTCTAATAAAGAATACAATGTAGCAATATGAAAAAGAATCCATGGAATGTAATGGGTTCAACAAAATATTTTTCAAAAAATTAATCTCTTATATTCTTTAACAAAATCTAGAAAATCATTTCCATGAGCTTAAGAAAAAGGATGATTAATCTTTTGGTACATAATAGGAAGCTTTTACAAGACATTCTAGGTATGCTTTTATTTTTGTCATCGACGTCAAAAACCTTTTAAGGCGAGAGAAAATTTCAAATCACATGCGGTCACTATTGATGAAGTTGAGTAAGAAAACAAAGTTGTGGAATTATTACGTGTTCATGTAATGGGATTCCAAAATAGTGTTTTTGAATCTCTTTTATAGTATTATAGAATATTGGATTATCTATGTATTGATACATTTGGGTTTTACATAATTATATGGTACTGGTAACCATGAAAAGTGATTGATTTTTTTTTTGGAAATCGTGGATATGCGCATAAGGATGGGATACAGAGATAAGGAGATGTTTGATAGTATTAATTATCTCATAACTGATATAAGGAAAATGTCATATCATGGTTTGAGTATATAAATTTTTTGGTATTTATGGTGCATGTAATGAGTTAATTTTAACAGAATGCATGTTTTAATTAATGTTCTATGGTAATTCATGTTATTGCCATGTTTCACGAGAATAAATTATTAAGGTATCCACATGTTTGGAATGTGATAGCCAATAACTACATTATGAGATATGGGTGGTAAATGTAATGTAGATTTTGATCAAATATTTATAATAGTTTATATTTTTTGTTTTTGGAAGGATTTTAATTTTATCCATTTATAGATAGTATAAGTTATATTCTATTTTATGTTTTATATATTAATGCATCATATCAGTATTGGTGGACTTATGAATATTTCATTACCTATGCTAACCTTTTTTTGTAAAATGATGGATGGAACTAACATTCTATCTCATAATTTGACAACACATCATGAATGAAGAAATTCAAACTCAATACATTAAATTATATATGAATTGTAAATTCTTCAAGGAACGAACAATAGTGTGATTGTACCAAAATCATGTACGTATTTATTCTGAGGAGAAATTATTCATATTTTGGGAAATGATCTTGAAAACAAAAAATCATATCTTAGTACCTTTTTATCATATGAATCATATGTCCCATTAAAATATATCATATTTATGGATTTCTAAATTTTAAATTTCTCCAAACCTTGTTCAACATAACTATCCATCAGAACATGATTGTTATATTTTTCTTCCATATTCATGTTTTCACTTCCCACCGATGTTCTACTATGTGAAAACCTATTGATGATTTACTTTGGGTAAACGTTCTACATATAACCTTCATTTTTAAGATGATGTTTTAGTATTAATTTATTTTTATTTGGTTTTCTTTGAAAGATACTTAAAAGTAATAAAATTTTAAAAACCCTGTGGAATTTCAAGGGTGAAATTTATTTTAATGGGGTATAGTGTAATAACACGTGATTTTATGAGATATATTATTTTTAATTTAATTGATTTCATTTACTTTACAGTACATCAATATTAGCATTCGCAATACATAACATTGTATTAGCTTTCCATATACGTGACTCTATACTTCGTTTGTGTTACATGAAATTTCAAATTCTTTTGATAGAATTTATTTCACTTAACATTGAGTATATATTTTTTTCAATTAATAAAAAAATTATGTTTGGATTATGTTATACACCACACCAAAAGAATTTTTCAATACACACAACACTGACTTATCTTGTAATACACACAAGAGTGACCTTTCTCATAGCCTACATTGTACGCAATACAAATTTTCACTAAACAATGATATATTATTAAGATATTATATTTTAATGAGATATAAGAAATCCATTATTAATAGTATTAACCAAAATGTTTTATTTTAAATAAAATTAACATTAATCTTATGTATTTTCTAGAACATGATATAAGAACAAATACTAATTTTTAATAAAAGAATTGTTTTTTTCATCCAATGTTGTTTCTTTACCGTTTGATGGAGCGCCCATTTTAAATCTACTTCTTTAAGAAATTTAAATATTATATTTTAAAAAATAAATCTCTTATTTTGAATAGGGACACAAAAACTTTATTTGGTTGATTGTTTGGTATTTTTCTGACAAAATTTATATTTTAATGAATATTGAAAATTACTGCATTTAAATTAAAAAATTACTTTTCATCTAATTAATTTATATAGTTATATTATAAGTATAATTTATTTTAATGTGTTATTGGATTATTTTTCTATCATTTAATAAAATTTTGGTCAGTGGAAGTAATTTTATATTTAAATTCAACATAAACCCATGACAATCTTTTGATAGTTTTTATTTCGTAAAAAACCCACCCTCTAGGTTTGACCATGAGAATTAATTTTAATTTAATTTTTTCCAATTATAAGCTTTTATATTTGAAAATATTATACCATATTTGAAATCATATGTTACAAATTTTTTATATAGGTACCATTTATTTTTTGAATATTTTTAATTGTAACTTTAGTAATTAATTTTATTTACCACAGTTAAAATATAAATCATGTAAACAAGGGTAAAAAATAATAATATTATAATATAAAACTACCCTATCACATGTAATAATCCACTTTGATGAGATATGGCCGACCATTAGAATCTTTTGGTCGATTTTAGGACCCTAGAGAGCAACTTGGGTGTGATAAGAACCTATTAAAATAATTTATTTAAAAGAAATGGGAAATATTAAACAAACATGTATCCCATAACTAAAACCATTTTAATTTAAGTCATATGTGTGATATATTAAACTATAAAGATTAATTAGAATGATAAAACTAATTACTACATTATGGTATTTTATTTTTAATTTTTAGACATTATATAATGAAATTTATTTATGACATAATGATGATGATGTGATTACATTATTAATGAATGAATCAAATAAATGATTTCATAAATATTAAAATAAATATAATTTGAAAGTATTAATTCTATAAATTATTATTTTTGACTAAATTTAAATTTTTGGGATGATCTAATAAATGTTTTTAAAAGGAATAATGTTTTTATGACTTCAATAAAAATAAATTACAAAATAGTTTCAAAATTGACGTAAATGAGTATTTAAATAAAATACTATTTAATTAAATGATCTAATTTTCCTAAAAATATGATATTCTGAAAAATGACATATATAATTCCACAAATGTAATTAGTGATATACTTTTGGTTCTCTTGACATGTTATAGAAACTATAGTGACCAAATATTATTAAAATAAAAGAAGACAATATAAGGGTTGATGTTTTTAACTAACAGTTAAAGCTAAGATATATGGTTAATTTTGTGGACTAAATGTTCTTAAAACATATTGGTCGAGAGGATTTAGATAAATTCCCTTGTTATATTCTAAATAAATGAGTTTTTACCATTATAAACTCAAAAATAAATTTATAATGACTTAATATTTCAAGACATTCCTAAAGTGCCCCCCCCCCCTCGTATAAAAGCCATCACCTCTACCCACTTACTAAAACCATTCAAGACCCTTTGATCATCAATGATCTCCTAGAATAAGCTTTTAAAATTCCTAATTTTTTAATAAAAGCGACAATTAAGGAATAAATCCATCCTAATGAGGTCTTTTTTTCGAATCAAAAGGATATACATGAAAAAAGGGTAATTATTTTATCACCCCTTTCAAAATTATTTTCTTCTTCTACTTCCTCATATTATGTTTTTTCCATAATAAGGATATAAATAATGTATCTTATACATTGTGATATGTTATTATACTTATTTTATAACCATATACATCCTTTTATCCATCCTATTAATAACAATATCTTGATGCCTGGGTATATATGGATTATCGTCTCTATGTTGTGGTGTATTTTGATATTAAACAATAATTTATTTGAATGGGTGTTTTTATGGGATTAATGGATGTAAATAGTTAATATAACATGATTATATTTCTTTAAAATTCTTATATTAGCTATTTAAATACTGTTTAACCATAAAACGGGTGATATCATCGCTCATGTGTACGTACGGCTTACTGTCTCTACGACGTTATGAGATTCATTTTCCACATTAACCATTCAATAATGATTATAATGTAAATATAATAAATAAGAATGAAATGTATGAAATAATATTGTTACTAGATTATGGTATATATATATATATCATTTACTTTCTTCTATTCAATTCAATAAATAAACAGAAAAAGTGTTCATGCATATGTACGACCTACCGTCTCCCTGATTGGTGTATTATATTTCATTTATATATCTATTATATATATATATATTATAAATATCTATGATATATAAGTAATATATTAAATTATTAATGTATATAAATAATGATCTAAGTAATAATATCAAGAATAACAAGTCAAAACATAAATGGTAAATAAATAGATTTTTACCCAAAACATTACATTGACATGGACATGATAAATAAACAAGTAATATAAAATCATAATTAAATTTTATATGATATCATAAATATTATTATGGTCTTTTTGTAGTTATTAATATGTTTAACCCCTCTATATTTTGTATTTGTGCACAAACAGATGAAATCATACCTAAGGTAAGAGATAATATTGCAATCTCATTATTAACCAAGATTGTTTATTCGTAAGTATTTACTGAGTTATATTTATCAATCATGCCCATTTTTACTAAATATATATTATTATTTCTAATATTATACGTTTTAGTGTCAATTTTACCCATTGGTGAATTTTTTTTAAACAGAATCTAAGGAATATTTCTTTTGTTTTCTATAAAAGGTACTTTTTATTTTTCGAACAACAGTAAAAGAAGAATGTTTTTTAACATATATGATTTGAAGAGATTTTTACATATTCATAATGTCGTATTTAAATGAATATTCATCAATAAAATTTCATGTTTATTTTCAACTAAATTCCATTCTTTTAAAAATTCACATCATTTTGAGTAAGGTCAATGTTTTTTATGATGAAAATGAAATTTTCCTCATGAATTAAGTTCACGTGTTGTGTCAAAATTATTTTCTATCTAAGATGATTCTCTTTAAATAGGGTTATGTTTCTATCCTTTTTATTACTATGATTCTATTGAATTAATTATGGAATGATTTTTTATATGGATTGGTGTTTCAAAAAACCATTTTATTTATTGGGTGATGCTACAATTAATGATTCCTATTTATGTGGCACATGTATGAATGATTTCATTATGAGACGAGTGGGACCTATATCTCGCTAAAATAAATTGGGAAAAAGTTTATATCTCATGAGATAAACATGTATGAAATGGAAAGTAAATATTTTTTAGTAATATATGGTTGTAAGAGAAAGTAAATAATGTTCAGTAATACATGGTTAGAAAAGAAAATTATAGCCGGTTCAATAATGATATTTTTCTAATATGATGGTCTTGGAAGCAATGCATTGGCTAATGTGGAAATCATATTATTTGAGTAAATTTTTTCCACAATTCCTTGTTTTATTCCAATTATTGTTTCTCAGGTTTCATGATTCCATAATAATTTATGCCTTATGACCTACCAATATTTATTTCATGACTTCAGATTTTGGTATATGTTAAATGTGGAATTTTTTTCTTCAAATGATCTGCTCATGTTTTTATAGTCATATGATTATGTTTCTTATGATGTTTCCATTTCTTACCCATTCTAAGAATTTAACATCACCTCTTTTTTTGTTTTCCCCCATTTTTTGGGGATGGGTATGAAATTATATGTTCAAAAATTGGTTTTAGTTATGGAGTATAAAGCAGGTGATGATGTATATATCTTATGAAGTGGTTGATTATAATTCCAAGTTTCCAAAGGCCCTAAACTAAAATAGTCTTTGGGGATCTATTTGTGTAATGTATTATGTTATATAAAAAAGAAATATAATGTCTATATAATTAAAAATTGGTTTGTTATACCAGACCTAAATGGTGTAGAGATCATCACATGTTTCGATTTTATATGCGGTAGAGCACAAATGGACACCCGAAATAAAAGTAATGGTTGTTTGAAGTTCGAGTTAAATTTTTGAATTATTAAATTTATATATATATTTTTTCATTATCACATTATTTTAATATCACATATTTTAATCTCATTTGATAATATTCTATTTGACTGATTTTAGAGCTAATGTGGACTCCTAGATCAGATGTTATGGTCATTTGATGTCGAAGCCTGTTTTTCAACTTATTGAAGATTTGTTTTTAGTTTAAAAATATCATTAACTAATTATTATAAATATTTAATAATGAAAACATTTTATATAATTAATAATATAATTAATAAAATATATTTTGTTGTAAATAATAAATAATAATAAATAATAAATAAATAAATTTTTTATTAATTGTTTTTAAATATTTAGCGGTTTTGATTATCCTACCGCTATTTCACTATAGTTTTTTTCAAATACCACCACTATAAAAAATCTAAAATTTTTTTGAATGAAATTTAAATAAAATTAAAATTATTTAAAAATTATTTTTATGACAGTTTTTTCATGATAGATATAAAAATCTCCATGAAAACAAAAACTCCATTAAAACACTATTTTATTATAGTGTGATCTATGTGGCTCACATGAAAATAAATACATATTAAGGGTGTGCCCTGATAGCACTTCAATGAATTGAGTAACAAAATAAATCTCTAAACATGACTATTTTTATGATACCTTGGTGAATAACCATAGTAATTGTTATGACACCTTGGGGATTGGTCTTGGTGATAAGCTTATGAATGTCTAAATTAAATGTCTTAGAAACATTTTTATGTTATGAAAAATGTTCTTATTATAATGATCTTCCAATTTTTCATTACATTATGAATGTACTCATGTTCTTATTTATATCTCTCAAAATAACATGTAAATTGTTTCCCATGTTTTCCATTGAAGAGATTTTTGTGCTCAACCCAGGATTTTAAATGTTTTTCATTAGTCTTATGATTGGTAACGAAAAAAAGAAGAAGAAATGATTAACGTTTTTTAATATTTTATTTGAAAAGAAAACTTGTTTCATTTTAATAGTTTTTTTTTATGAAAATAATGGATGGATTCTATACATATCTACTTTGTAATATTGAAATTTTATGTAATATTTTTTCATAATTCTCTAAAACCCAATATCAAAATGATCATTGGGAATGAGTGAACATTAATCCTAGTCAAGAGAAACTATAATATGTTCTGCATAAGGCCAGGTCTTTATATTTGGTATCAGAGAAAGGTTTAGAAAACATTGGATATTAAGATGTCTTCATAGAGGTTTATATGTTTATGGTTGATCTTAATATTATATTCATAGAAACCCTTTTGAGTATTACATTATAATATATCACAGTGATTAAAAATATTTTTTCACACATTTATTTATTTAGGTAGTTCTGAGTTATTACAATTTCAATATCAAATAAATGTTATGAGATAAAAATTATGGATAAAACATCATATGGTTATTTTTAGGAATTTTTTATATTTTGGGAATGTTATAATAATTATATAGTTTTAGAAAAATGAAAAACATGATGACAGTGTGAAAAATAATCATGACGGACAAGGCTGCAACAATTGAACCAACAACTGAAGTGTTATAGGCCTTTATTTCCTACCACTGACCTCAATAAAGTCCCTAGTCAGTATGAATTCATTATTTTTAGTTAAAAAGGTATATGAAATAAGAATATTTTTATTTTTGAGAAATATATTTTATTTAATAGATAACAATAATATTGGAATATGATTAGGAGATTAAGTGATAAATGTTTTTTTGTAGGATGTTCACTATTTTGAGAAATTTATATGATTAAGCTAAAAAGATTACTATGAATTTTTGTTTGAGGATTGAAGGTTGAATTATTGTGGACATATGAGAATTAATAAATGATTGTACTATCTTTGAGAACATGTGATTAGGTTTATTACTTTTTTCAATGAATAATTAAGAGTGGTTGATGTTAATTAGAGATAAATAATAAAATTAATTTTTAAAGATCATATGATCAAATCCCCTTCAATTTTGGGATTCAGTATTAGTTTGTATTATTATAATGAATTTTAAGGAAAATGTTCTATCGAATAGTCTTTTTTAAACTTTGGGTATTGTTTTTTGATTTTTGGATATTAACTTTAGTATTTATTTTTATAAAGGATTATTATTTTTAGGGATTATATGATCTTGTAATAACCATTTTGGTTTTGGATACTATCAAAAAATATGGAAAATATATACTGTATCTTTTGTGTAATATGAGATTATATAGAATATGATTTTAGTAATTCATTTTTGACCAAGTCATCTTTAATACTAATCGTTTGGAGAAAATTCAAGTTTGTCAATGATATTTATTAAAGGATGAAACTCTACTTGAAAAATAATGATGTTTCATTTTTTTCTTAGTCAAGAATGAAAGTAAATTCTTTATCATAATGAAATGGACGTTAAAACAAAAATGGGGTTCTTTTACTTTTCCTTCTATGAAATCACAGGTAGTTTATCATATCATAAGTTTGTCGTTTTCTGGTTGTATATTTCTCCGGATAATGTTTCCCAACACTCCCCATCAGAACAAGATTATTAGTTTTTCTTCTATATCCATGTTTTTCTGTAATGATTCATAGTATTTTTTTATCTCTGTTGAACTTTGTTCTTTTATTTATATCTTATAAAGTGATATTTTTATTGACTCTTTCTGATGTGGTATTTTCAATGATGTTTCCGCGCCAAATTTTAAAATTACGAGGACACAATTTCCAAATTTTGGGAATGATGCAACATCCCAGGTATCTACTGAATACAAAATTCTCATATCTACTAATTTTTTTGACTTTAATATCAATATTAGTTCATTTGGGACACAATTTATGATAGCATACCCGACACACAACAATAGGCTTTTCCCTAATCCTATGTTGCTCAGAACACTGAGTTATACTGAAAAATAATACAACTAAAATAATATTATTTTAAATGGTAGTTAATGCCAAGCTGTATTATTGTAAATAATGAACCTAATTAACAATATTATTTTTATAAGTTTTTTAAATTATACAATCAATATTAGAGGCATAAAATGAGAATGAATCCAATTTCATGAATAAAATAGTCGAATATTTTTCAAAGTTTATTTTACCACCTATTAATGGTGAAAATTTAAAAAAAATAGTTTTGTTCAATTTTTTATGTTCTATTGGATAAAATAAACATCATATTTAAATGTATCAAACCAAAATTTACTTCTCCTAAAATTTTGGAATTTTTATTAAGAAAATCTATATTTTTATGAATAATGAAAAATACTGCATTTTAATTGAAAATTTTCGTTTTATCTAACTTATTTTCATATTTAAATTGTGATTTTAATTTTTTTTAAATGTGTTATTTTTTTATTACTTAATCCAATTATTGTCATTAGAAGGATTTTTTCATTTAAATTGGATATTTACTTGTCAATATTTTGATAGTTTTTACTTCTTAAAAACCGGATTTCTAGTTTTAAAAATAGGGAATAATTTTAAATTAATTACAACCTCTTATGTGTTTTTAATTATTTAAAATTTATTATATATTTGGAATCAAAATTTCCACATTTTAAAAAAATTACTTTTAGTTTTTGGACATGATAAATAGTAACTTCAGAAATTATTTTCATTTACCACGGTTAAAGGGTAAATTAGATAAATATGGTTAAACAAAATAATATTATAGTAATATAAAACTACCCAAAAATGTGTCTTAATAATATTGGATGATATATGGACAACCAAGGTAATAATTTGGTCGAATTTTGGAGCCCATAAAGCCACATGGGTGTGATAATGAACTTTTTATAATATTAATTTTAAAGGAAAGAGAAATATAACATAAACATGTATCTTTTAACAAAGTCAATATTAATTTGGTTTATATGAATGATATCTTTGATTATAACCATTCAGTAAAAATATAAATACATTTAATCGATCATGGGAGTTAATTTATATTTCTTAGACTTTAAATAAATATATTTATATATGACACAATAATGATGCATAGATTACCTTATTAGTAAATGATTCAAATAAAAGATATTATAAATATTAAAAAAATTATTTGAACATTTTAATGCCATACACAAGTTTTTTGGAAAACATTTACATGATTTTGATTATTTAATAATTTTTTTGTGAAGGTATATAGTTTTTTTTTATTAAACAAAAATCAATTACTAAATAGTTTCAAAATTGACATAAATGGTTTTTACAACAAATTCTATTTTATTAAATGTCATAATAATCCCAAAAACCAATGTTTCAGTCAAATGACTTATATAATGTTATAATTTTCATTAATGAACCACTTGTGGTTCTATTGGTATTTTATAATTACAGTAGTATCCATATGTTATGAAAATAAAAGAATACATGGTACGAGTTAATTTTTTAACTAAGAATTAAAGTTAATAGATAAGGTAGATTTTGTGACCAAAACATGTTTGAAACATATTAAATAAGTGTATGTCGACCCATACTCATGTTATATTCTAAATTTAAAATTTGTTATTGTAAAGACTTGGAAATTTCATGGAAATTTATTTCATAAATTCTTTGTAATTTTACGAGTCCGCAGTTTCTGAAGGCACCTGATACCATGGCCCAGTGTGCCCAGAATAAATTTCTGAAGTTTTGTTCGTGTACGTTTTGTAAACGTATGTACGGTTTTTTCTATCTTTTTAACTTGTGCTCAGAATTGAAATCTGAGGACACTGATGAACTCACAGCGTTGGTATTCTCTTAAGTAGACCTTTACCGCAGTTGTGTTTTATCAGATGTGGTAGTTTAAATTTAGTGGTATCTAATTAAAAATTAATGATTAAATAAAAATGTATGTGTAACATATTTTTATTTAGTTGGTGGGTTTTGTCTCCAAAAGGTAGTTGCAGTGGGGCCACCCCCCATATAACCTCCCATGGGAGGATAATGTGTTGTGGGGCCCACACGAACATCAACTCATCAACATCCCCTTGGAAACCCCCCATTGATGAGGGTTAAATCCTCCACCTTCCAAATCCGTTTTTAATTATGAAAACTCTCCACCACACACTTTCTCCCATTAATTTTCCAACACCATTAATTAATTAATTAGGATCCATAATTAATTAATTAATTTGAATGTTTCAAATCATTAGAATCTATTTTTTCAACATTAAAATAATACATTACCATATATTAATTTGGTTGGCATAATCGTGGATGGATGAAACTAAGGTGAGAAGGATAGATTTTGGAGAACTTCACCCTATCCAATGAAGAAAACGAGGAACAATATACTCTTGATGAAGAACATCTTCTTTCTTCTTAGACCAGGACATGAACGCGAGGCGACGACCACGAGGAACATCGTCATCCTTCTTCTTCCTCTTCGTCAAGGGAGAAGACACCTCCCATGAAGAACGTCGCCAATAATGACGCTTCCTCCTCAGACGCACCCCAACGTCAACGAATCGACATTGTCAGGAATGAAGGAACTCTAAAATGAGGTAGGGGGTTTTGTATATTTTATAATGAATAAAATTATACCTCACTCTTGATGAATGCATTGGAATTGTCTTTGGCCTTTTGATATCGCCTAATGCGGAGGGCGTGGGTCGAATGAACATGGCCTGACGACCCTCTGTTGGTTCTTGATTATATTTGGCGGTGATGACTGGAGGTGGCAACTGCACACTAGCCCTGTAGGGGAAAACTGCGGCCTGCAACTGCGGGCCACTTGGGCTGAAGAAATGGCCAGCTACTCCCGGTCGGGCTGGTGAACCGCGGCACCCCCAAGTGTCGCAGAGAGGAGGTGAAGCCCACATCCACGGGCCGCTTGTTTGACGAACCGACCGACTACGACCAGTCAGACAGGAGACCATGGTGCCACATGGCACCGCGCTGTAGAGTAGATCGTCGCCCACGCTGGGTGGGCCGCTTCGGCGGGCGAACCGGCCGACCGCCTACCAGCCGGGCTGAAGGAAAACGTGGCACCCATAGGTGCCACTTGGGAGGAACAACGGCCCACTATTCGGGCCGCTCGCATCAGAAAGAACTGATCGCCTTCGGTCTGCCGAGCAGGAAGAAAAGGAGGTGCTGCTCGATGCCACCGGGCGAGGCGAACAGGCCTACAACAGCGGGTCGCGTCCGCGGGGGGCCGCGTCCCACCGGGCCGGGCCGACCACCCAAATGGGTCCGACCCACCGGGCTGGGTCACTGGGTGGGCCGCGCTTGGCCGGGCCGGGCCGACCGCCAGCCGGGTCAGACCCACTGAACCGGGTCGGGCCGACCCGCCGACCCACTGGGGTTGACTGACCGTGCCCCTTTCACTTAAACTTTAAAATCTTCTAGACCGTTCATTCGATCGACGCACCGTCTGCGGAACTGGTACCCTTGCAATGACGTGGTCCTCTTGGGATACTCTACGTGAGTTTTGAATAACTTGGGATTAACAGCGAGGTTTGGAATGAGTGTAATTTCATCCCGGCCCCTAGAACGAAAATGCTAATAACTGTCAGACCGAGCGTCTGATGGATGCATTATCTATAGTGTTTTGTTCCTTTTAATGAGATATAATACTGAGATACATCATCTCTGAACTTCATGATAGTTTATGTATCAACCCCTTTTCTCAAGGAGTGAACCCTCCTAGAATCGAGCATGTTGTGTGCGGGAACCATAGAGTTGGATGCGACTGCGATGACTACTGTTCTGGGATACTCTGTGGGTTCGACATCGATGAATACTATACAAGAATCCTCCGTGGGTTCGACAACGATGACTACTATTCTTGTATCCTGTGTGGGTCCGACAGATTGACTTTTGTTCTAGTATCATGTGTGGTTTTGAAATCATAGATGAATCAGTGACTATATCTTATCATATATATTACTCTAGAATAGCTAGCATGTATCCTGTGTGGGTCCAACAGCTTAGACGAGATAGATGGACTATATCCTATGTGGGAACAACATCATAGATGGGTTGTATCATGTCTGGGGCCGACATCTTAGATGATCCAGTGGATATATCTGATCATATATATCTCTCTATAATTCTGTCATACCTGTATGAGCTGAGTCATTTCTTTCAACCATTATCATCGTGGTGATTGACTTTACTTCCTTTGTGGATTTGGTTTGTGCTTGGTCTCGAGAGTTGGAGCTGAACTATGATTGATAATTTAGGTATATGTATGGGCATATACCTAAGTAGGGTTGGATGATACTTTGTGTTTGTATCTTTATACTATGGTTTATCCTTCGTGGATTTTGTGAGACCTTGAGTATAACGACCCATACTTTACATACATTGTTAATACTTAAAAATTGAAGCACACTTATTACAACATATGACAAAACCACAAAGGACCGTATAGGTATAGTGTCTTTAGAAACTGGGAAACATAAACAACTGGTTCATAAATATTCTACAGTGTCTCCCATTTATTTCATCATATCTAGGGTCCCTTTAGCATATTCTACTTAATATCCATCTTCCTGACCTGGGGAAAAGAAAACATAAAAGGGTGAGATCAAATGCTCAGCAAGGTCAAATAATGGAAATAAAAATCATATCATTTCTTTTTGAAAATCATAACCTGCAAAAGAGATCATAATATCTTAACATGGAATAAATCATAGAAGTGAAAATGAGATCCCCATAATCATAACATGAGACTTGAAACTTTGTGGCATGCACACATAATCATGGAAAATCATTTCTTGTTAGTCATGACTCATTGCCAAGACTATCTTAGTGGAAAAAGTCCCTTTCTGAACTGAGTTCACTCCTCGTTTCAGTCCTGTATCGCTGAACCGAAATAACCTTCCGTTCCAGCCATGTTTATCTCATGAGATATAAAATCTTTACCCAATACATTGGAGGGAGATATAGGTCCCACCCATCTTATAATTAATCCTTTCTTATGTGTGCCACATAATCATAAATCATACATCATCGCATAACCCATGTAATAAAAATGGGATTCTTAAACAACATGACATCATAAAACAATTCATATAAGATAAAGGAATTCCTAAAAATGTTTCCATCACAACATAATCAAATCCATGTAATAATAGGGATAAAAACAGAACCCTTTTATTATCTTAGATGGAAAATAATTTTGATAAAATACTTGAACTTCATTCTTGAGGAAAATATCCTTTCTACTTCAAAAACACTTTTCCTTTCTTAACATGTCATACAATTTTAAACTAAAAGAATTTGATTAAAAATAAACATGAATACTTGTAAAGGAAGCTTCTTGGAAATAATTTTTTAGAAATCCATTCATGCCGTATAATTTAAAAAAAACATTCTTCGTACTTTTTTCGGAAAAGTCAAAAAATACCTCGTACGACAAAAGATTCCTTTCATACATATTACTAAAAACTCCTCGAAGGGTAAAAATGGATTTAAACAATTGTAGGTGGATGGAAATAATATTACATATTGATGAAACATGGATGTGGATGATAAAATACACCCCAGTAAATACTTACGAATAAACAATCTCGGATAAAAATGAGATTGTGATATTTCCCTTACCTTAGGTCCGACTTGCTTTGTAAGTGTCCGAACCTCCTCTTCTTTGGAACGCTTCTTTGAATCCTCCACTTAGGGAACTAATATTGGTCTTTGAAGAAGACCAGGACCTCTAGGATTATTCTAGGGAAGTGGAGAGGAGAAAATGGCAGGGGATGGCCGAGATTGAGTGCTCAATTTGGTGTGAGAAGGAGGGGGAGGAGGTGCCCTTTTATAAGGGAGGAGAGGGGCACCTTAGGAATATCTCAAAATATTATTTTATATTAAAGTCAAAATCGGTTTATAATGGTTCCAAAGGGTCTTATTTCGAAGCTAAAGTGGGGATGGGTCGAAATCCTATCAACCAATTGGATTTATACAAGTTTAAGGTATTATTTTAACCTTATCAATTAGATTTAACTCTAAGTTAAATAATTTAACTTTTACCATGTCTTTTTGTTTTCTTTCACTATATGGTTAATACACTTACTATAACATGCCAAACAAACCCAAAATTGTTTATTATTAATATATATATCCTTAGCTAAGTCATTTGGCCGAACCATAGATTTTTAAGAATAAAATAACAATTAATAATATAATATTTGATTTAAAAACTATTTTGTGTCAATTTTGACATGATTTGATATATCATTTTTGTGAAAGTCATAACAGAATTATATGTTCGAACCAAGTTGATTAAATCAACACTAATATATCATAGTAACCTAGAAAATTTGTGTAATTCATAAAAAGTCTCAAATTACATTTATTTTTGTGTTTATATCATCAATTATGTCAATATTTCATAAATAAGATAATTACTGCATCATAATTGTGTCATAAATAAATTAAATTATTCAATGTCTAAAAATTATAAATAAAATACCATTATGTAGGAAATCGTTTTATCTTTCTAGTGAATATTTATAGTCGAATTTATCTTATGTATAACCCCATATTAAAAATTATTTACTTATTAAACTTTGATTTTAACTATTTTAACCCTTCTTTAAATAAATTAATAATAAATGTCCTAATCTAATTCAAGTGGGCCTAAATGGTCATATTTTATTCATAAGTTTGTTTATGGTCGAATTACACTTATCCAATAGAATTAGGATATGTTTTAGGGTAATAGTAATATCATATTTACCCTTAGTTACCCTATTTACTATTAACCGCGGTAAAAAAAGTAAAAAGTTACTATTCACCAAAAAAATATTTTTATCTCATTGAACCACATTTTACTTACTGATATCAACCGTGTCTGTCGGATTTTCGAAATTCCATTCACAGAAGCGGTAAAATTAAGTTTTATGCAAAATTCAGTTTTTAACCTACCACATAGTGGTTTCACTATTCATCATAAATTGAAAGTTTTCAGAAAAATACCAAAATTTCACCCTAGGCTAATTTCGGTATTCCGAATCCAAAAATGAAGTCCATTTTAAAAAATAAAATTTATAAAATTTCAAAAAGTGGTTATTACTATTCATAACGACTAGTTTTAATAATATTTTAATAGTATATCGTTGTTTAGTGAGACTCGGTATTGCGTACGACGCAAGCTATCGAGGAAGGTCACGATTGCGTGTAAAGTAAGCCAAGATAGTATGTAGTGAAAGATTCCTTTGATGATATATATAAAAAACAAAATATTACTCATAAAAATCTCAGGTGTTACATTCTACCCCCCTTAAAAAGAATTTTGCCCTCGAAATTCGTCACTTTGTAACAAACAGATGAGGATACTTCTCCCTCATCATATCCTCAAGTTCCCATGTAGCTTCTTCAAGTTGGTGGTTCCTCCATAAAAATTTCACCAATCGAGTGGTCTTGTTTCGTAGGACTTTTTCGCTACGATCCAGAATCTCTATCGGTTGTTCTTCATAAGAAAGATCTTGCTCCAGTGGTACAACTTCTGAGCTGAGTACATGGGAAGGATCAGGTATGTACTTTCTCAGGAGAGATACATGGAACACATCGTGAACTTGAGAGAGTTTCGGTGGAAGCGCCAATCGGTAAGCTACCTTTCCAACACGATCCAGTATTTCGAAAGGACCGATATATCTAGGGCTCAACTTCCCCTTCTTTCCAAATCTCATAACCCTCTTCCAGGGAGATATTTGTAAGAACACTTTATAACCCACTTCAAACTCTAGGTCTTTTCTTCGGTTGTCGGCATAACTTTTCTGTCGAATCTGAGCTGCTCTTATGTGTTGTTGAATAGATCTGACCTTTTTTGCCATTTCATCAACGAGATCAGGTCCTAATAGCTTTCTTTCCCCAACGTCATCCCAGCAAGTTGGAGTCCTGCATTTATTTCCATAGAGAGCTTCATAAGGAGCCATCTGAATACTGGAGTGAAAGCTATTATTATAGGAAAATTCCACCAAAGGTAGGTGTTGATCCCAACCTCCTTTGAAATCCATAGAGCAAGCTCTCAACATATCTTCTAGGGTTTGAATTGTTCTCTCAGACTGACCGTCTGTCTGGGGATGATAAGTAGTGCTGAAACTCAACTCTGTATCTAGAGTATGCTGAAGACTTCGCCAAAACTTCGAGGTAAATCTCGGATCCCGATCAGATATAATAGAAAGTGGTACTCCATGCAATCTTACCACTTCCTTTACATATATCATGGAAAGATGATCTAGAGAGAAATCCTCTCTAATAGAAATGAAGTGTGCAGACTTTGTAAGACGATCAACTATGACCCAAATAACATTATTGCCTTTGGATGTTTTAGGAAGTCCTGTGACAAAGTCCATAGTGATGTTTTCCCATTTCCATTCGGGTATGGGTAATGGTTGTAACATCCCCTTAGACTTCTGTCTCTCAGCTTTAACTTGTTGACAAACCAAGCATCGAGAGACATATTCAGCAACATCTCTTTTCATGCCATCCCACCAAAAGTACTCTTTCAGGTCCCTATACATCTTCGTGCTTCCAGGATGAATAGAGAATGAAGAACTATGAGCCTCATCCAGCAGCTCCTTCTTTAATTCGGGGATGGGAGGAACACAAACCCGATTCCTGAACTTTATTATCCCATCACAATCAAGGTTGAATTCAGGAACATTTCTCACCTTCTTTTGTAACTCTACATCTTCTTTATGTGCCTCTTTAATCTTCGCATGTATAGATGGTTGAACATTCATTTGAGAAAGATAAGATTTTTCCCCTTCCATTATAATTCCAAGATCCATCCTTTGTAAATTCATAAATATTGGATCCTTTGTGATCCTCATCATGGATAAACTAGCATGGTCTTGTCGACTTAATGCATCTGCCACCTTGTTTTCTTTCCCAGGGTGGTAATGGATTGAGCAGTCATAATCCTTAATCAGCTCCAACCATCTTCTTTGACGCATATTCAACTCCTTTTGTGTGAAAATACACTTTAAACTTTTATGATCAGTATAAATATCACACCTTTCACCATAAAGGTAATGCCTCCAAATCTTTAATGCAAAGATTACCACAGCCAACTCCAAATAATGTGTTGGGTAATTTTGCTCATGGATTTTCAACTGTCGTGAGGCATAAGCTATCACCATATCATTTTTCATAAGAACACACCCCAATCCCTTCTTGGATTAATCACTATAGATCACAAACCTTTCTCCACTACAAGGCAGTGTGAGCACAGGTGCACTGGATAACCTTCTTTTCAACTCCTTGAAATTCTCTTCACATTCCTCTGTCCAGACAAACTTAACTCCTTTCCGAGTCAACTTGGTGAGTGGATTAGATAATCGTGAAAAATCTTTTACAAAACGTCGATAATATCCAGCCAAACCAAGAAAACTTCGGATCTCAGTTACTGTTGTTGGTCTTGACCATCTTTCGATAACCTCTGTTTTTGTTGGATCCACAGATATCCCCTCTTTTGAGATTATGTGACCCAAAAATGCAACTTTTTGAAGCCAAAATTCACACTTGGTAAATTTGGCATAAAGCTTCTCCTTTCTCAGGGTCTTCAATATAATTCTCAAGTGATCTTCATGCTCTTCCTTAATCTTTGAGTAGACAAGAATATCGTCTATAAAGACTACCACAAATTGATCAAGATAGTCTCTAAAGACTCTATTCATTAGATCCATGAAGATAGCAGGGGTGTTAGTAAGACCAAATGGCATCACTATAAATTCATAGTGTCCATACCTTGTATGGAAAGCTGTCTTTGGTATATCCTCCCTTTTGACCCTTAATTGATGATACCCTGAACGAAGATCAATCTTGGAAGAGTATTGAGCTCCGCGTAGTTGGTCAAATAAGTCATCAATGCGTGGGAGAGGATATTTGTTCTTGATAGTGATCTTGTTAAGTTCTCGATAATCAATGCAGAGTCTCATTGATCCATCTTTCTTCTTAACAAATAGAACAGGTGCTCCCCAAGGTGACGCACTAGGGCGTATGAATCCCTTATCAAGATTCTCTTGGAGTTGCTTCTTCAATTCCTGCAACTCAATTGGGGCCATTCTATAAGGTGTCATTGAAATTGGCAAAGCGCCCGGTACGAGTTCTATTGAAAACTCAACTTCTCGATTTGGTGGAAGACCCGGTAATTCATCCGGAAATACATCATCAAACTCCTGTACAATGGGCATATTCTTAATCATGAGTTTCTCACAAACCATTTGAGATAAATAACCTTCATTTAGTGGAATCAATACCCATAAGATGGAAGAAATTTCCACTGGAAGGTTATGTTCATCCTTGCATTGATTGATGATCTTAGATTGATCTGGAATATGAAATGTGACTTCCCTTCTTTGGAAATTGATATGAGCTCCATGTAGAGAAAGCCAATCCATGCCAAGAATCACATCAAATTCCACTAAAGGAAGGATCACAAGATTTTCAAGAAGCACTTTCCCACAAACTTTGATCGGAGAAGAATTATAAACTTTTGATGCGACTATTGTGCCATTAGGTGTTGTCACAGCTAACTCAACATCTAATTGTTGAGGTAGTACGGTGATACCCTTAGAAAATTTTTCAGAAATAAAAGAGTGGGTGGATCCAGAATCAAATAAAACATTTGCTACTTTAGAGTGGATGGTAAGTGTACCATTCACCACTTTGTTATCGTACTCCACATCGCTGATAGAAATTGCATGTGACTTTCCTTTGTCTTTAGCCTTAAGATTTTGTTGACGTCGACCATCATCATCAACCCTTGGATTTGGGAATTGATTTCCATAATGCCCCATCTCCTTGAACTTGAAACATTGAAGTGTAGTAGGTTCATTCTGTGTATCCCTTCCTCTGTTTGCATCATTAGACATCTTCTTCCCATTATCGCGGCATTCAAATGCCCGATGACCTTCCTTTCCACATTTAAAACATTTACTTGTCCCTTTAAGACAACTCCCTCCATGTTTCTTTCCACACTTTGAGCATAAGGGAAAGTTCATCTTCTTTTCAGTGTTCTCTTTAGATTTTTCTTTGAATTCCATCTTCCTCTTCTTATCAAACCCATGTGACTGATGGGTTACTCCAATCTCCATCTCGACATTGAGAGCACATCAAACGATTTCCTCGTAGCTATTGAAGTCCCTTATGGCTAACGCCCTTCGAAGACTTGGTTTTAAGCCACTAAAGAATCGATCGATCTTACTCTCAGGTTGGATAATAATACCAGAAGCGTACCTTGCACGTCTTGTAAAATTTTCTTCATAGGTACCAACAGATTCATCATCCCTTTGCTTCAGTTCAAGAAACTCTTTCTCCATCTTTGTTCGGAGAATACGAGGGAATTACTTATTGAAAAATAAGTTCTTGAACTCGTCCCATTCCATAGACTCAATTTCATCCCTTTGCCTCGTATTCTTAATAAGATTCCACCATTGATCAGCATGTCCTTCCAAATGATACACTGTTAGGATGACTTTATCATGGTCAGAACATTGAAGAACTGAAAATATCTTTTCAGTAGTACTTATCCATTGTTCAGCAACTAATGGATCATTAGACCCGCTGAAAGAAGGTGGACGCTGCCTCATGAAGGATTCAACAGAATGTTGCTCCTTCCTTTGATCGTTTGGAAGTCCTGCATGATTCATAGCTTGAGAAAGTTGTGTGATCATGGCTACAATATTTTTCATTCCAGCTCCCATATCGTTTGGTTGCTCAGGGGGACAATCATTGCATTTCCCATCGCATTCCGCATTAACACGGTTCCTTCGGGTTCCAGCCATTGACTAAAACCAAGAAGAATAGTGTGAGAAACACTAATTATAATATGAAAACCACATAATCAAGGATAAAATTTCACACTTAAAGTCTTATCCTAGGTTATTCATGGCCACTTCTAAAACACTAAGATTGTGTTCTATGCTTAGACTTATCCTTAGGGTTCTTACTAAGGCTTTCACATCCTAGTTTCCAAAGGTTGACTATACCTTTCCTCTGATACCAACTATAACGACCCATACTTTACATACATTGTTAATACTTCAAAATTGAAGCACACTTATTACAACATATGACAAAACCACAATGGACCGTATAGGTATAGTGTCTTTAGAAACTGGGAAACATAAACAACTGGTTCATAAATCTTCTACAGTGTATCCCATTTATTTCATCATATCTAGGGTCCCTTTAGCATATTCTACTTAATATCCATCTTCCTGACCATGGGAAAAGAAAACATAAAAGGGTGTGCTCAAATTCTTAGCAAGGGCAAATAATGGAAATAAAAATCATATCATATCTTTTTGAAAATCATAACCTGCAAAAGAGATCATAATATCTTAACAGCGAATAAATCATAGAAGTGAAAATGAGATCCCCATAATCCTAAAATGAAACTTGAAACTTTGTGACATGCACACATAATCATGGAAAATCATTTCTTGTTAGTCATGACTCATTGCCAAGACTACCTTAGTGGACAAAGTCCCTTTCTGAACCGAGTTCACTCCTCGTTTCAGTCCTGTATCACTGAACTGAAATAAGCTTTCGTTCCAGCCATGTTTATCTCATGAGATATAAAATCTTTACCCAATGCATTGGAGGGAGATATAGGTCCCACCCATCTTATAATGAATCCTTTCTTATGTGTTCCACATAATCATAAATCATACATCATCGCATAACCCATGTAATAAAAATGGGATTCTTAAACAACATGACATCATAAAACAATTCATATAAGATAAAAAAAATCATAAAAATGTTTCCATCACTACATAATCAAATCCATGTAATAATAGGGATAAAAACAGAACACTTTTATTATCTTATATGGAAAATAATTTTGATAAAATACTTGAACTTCATTCTTGTGGAAAATATCCTTTCTACTTCAAAAACACTTTTCCTTTCTTAACATGTCATACAATTTTAAACTAAAAGAAGTTGATTAAAAATAAACTTGAATACTTGTAAAGGAAGATTCTTGGAAATAATTTGTTAGAAATCCATTCATGCCGTATAAGTTAAAAAAACATTCTTCGTACTTTTGTCGGAAAAGTCAAAAAGTACCTCGTACGACAAAAGATTCCTTTCATACATATTACTAAAAACTCATCGAAGGGTAAAAATGGATTTAAAAAATTGTAGGTGGATGGAAATAATATTACATATTGATGAAACATGGATGTGGATGATAAAATACACCCTAGTAAATACTTACGAATAAACAATCTCGGATAAAAATGAGATTGTGATATTTCTCTTACCTTAGGTCCGACTTGCTTTGTAAGTGTCCGAACCTCCTCTTCTTTGGAACGCTTCTTTGAATCCTCCACTTCGGAAACTAATATTGGACTTTAAAGAAGACCAGGACCTCTAGGATTATTCTAGGGAAGTGGAGAGGAGAAAATGGCAGGGGTTGTCTGAGCTTGAGTGCTCAATTTGGTGTGAGAAGGAGGGGGAGGAGGTGCCCTTTTATAAGGGAGGAGAGGGGCACCTTAGGAATATCTCAAAATATTATTTTATATTAAAGTCAAAATCGGTTTATAATGGTTCCAAAGGGTATTATTTCGAAGCTAAAGTGGGTATGGGTCTAAATCCTATCAACCAATAGGATTTATACAAGTTTAGGGTATTATTTTAACCTTATCAATTAGATTTAACTCTAAGTTAAATAATTTAACTTTTACCATGTCTTTTTGTTTTCTTTCACTATATGGTTAATACACTTACTATAACATGCCAAAAGAACCCCAAATTGTTTATTATTAATTTATATATCCTTATCTAAGTCATTTGGACGAACCTTAGATTTTTAGGAATAAAATAACAATTAATAATATAATATTTGATTTAAAAACTATTTTGTGTCAATTTTGACACTATTTGATATATAATTTTTGTGAAAGTCATAACAGAATTATATGTTCGAACCAAGTTGATTAAATCAACACTAATATATCATAGTAACCTATAAAATTTTTGTAATTCATAAAAAGTCTCAAATTATATTTATTTTGGTGTTTATAACATCAATTATGTCAATATTTCATAAATAAGATAATTACTGCATCATAATTGTGTCATAAATAAATTAAATTATTTAATGTCTAAAAATTATAAATAAAATACCATTATGTAGGAAATATTGTTATCTTTCTAATGAATATTTATAGTCGAATTTATCTTATGTATAACCCCATATTAAAAATGATTTACTTATTAAACTTTGATTTTAACTATTTTAACCCTTCTTTAAATAAATTAATAATAAATGTCCTAATCTAATCCAAGTGGGCCTAAATGGTCATATTTTATTCATAAGTTTGTTGTTGGTCGAATTACACTTATCCAATAGAATTAGGACATGTGTTAGGGTAATAGTAATATCATATTTACCCTTAGTTACCCTATTTACTATTAACCGCAGTAAAAAAGAAGTAAAAAGTTACTATTCACCAAAAAATTATTTTTATCTCATTGAACCACATTTTACTTACTGATATCAACCGTGTCTGTCGGATTTTCGAAATTCCATTCACAGAAGCGGTAAAATTAAGTTTTATGCAAAATTCAGTTTTTAACCTACCACTTAGTGGTTTCACTATTCATCAAAAAATGAAAGTTTTCAGAAAAATACCAAAATTTCACCCTAGGCTAATTTCGGTATTCCGAATCCAAAAATGAAGTCCATTTTAAAAAATAAAATTTATAAAATTTCAAAAAGTGGTTATTACTATTCATAACGGCTAGTTTTAATAATATTTTAATAGCATATCGTTGTTTAGTGAAACTCGGTATTGCGTACGACGCAAGCTATCGAGGAAGGTCGCGATTGCGTGTAAAGTAAGCCAAGCTAGTATGTAGTGAAAGATTACTTTGATGATATATATAAAAAAAAATATTACTCATAAAAATCTCGGGTGTTACATTGATGGTATCGGGGTCCCTACTAATTATCTTTATACTCACACCTATATGGGCTATGCCCGCACCTCGTTGTGGTGGATTCAGATGAAAGACAATGCTGACTGAGGTGGATTATACGAGGACTAGATGGTACCCGGAGGTGGACCACACGACGAGTGAGTACACGGTGGAGACGGAAGGACGTGGAGCACTGAGGAGGCTATTTGTACCTACCATTCAGGTAGGATCTGTGGTGGACAATCCAAGAGCTATTAGGAATCTTCCAGTTGTTTCTCTTTTTAGTTGTACATGTTGTCCTTTCCTTATACCTTACTGTTTGGATTGTATTTCCAACCCCTTACCTTTCAACACTTTCTTTTTTATACAGATTTACATTGTGTTTACTTCCAGTTGTGTACTCTATTGTTTTTGTTTACTTTTTAAAGAAAATTCCTTCTTTTACTATCAGGATGATGCCTTTGGTGCTAGTCGCTAGCCCCTGGCCTATTGAAGGCAGGCTTGGGGTAGTCACGACATAGGGCCTGAGGACGGATCGTGACAAATTGGCATCAGAGGAGTCAGTTCTACCACAAAACATAGGACTCTAATCTTTCTTTTCTTTGAATCAATAGTGTTCAGAGTATTGAGTATCGTTTTCATTCCAGAGAGTCTAGTGTTGGTGCGGCGGCTGACATATCCATATACCAGGACACTGACCTCTGATTTCCAACTTAGTGCATAGAAACACTGATTGCGTGAGTGTTTCAAGAGTTTCCTTTGTGGTCTCTTTTATTCAGCTCATCAGGTATAAATTTTTGACCATGGTGAACCTGATTCTTATTAGGATGCAACTGTGAAGATAGCCAGCTAGGTTTCCCAAGAGAGAGTACACGATGATGACCCACTGAGCGATGAGGCTCCGGTTCAGGGCCCTCTTACTATGTTGTCACCTTCGGGTGGTGTACCAGCATCACCACCACCCTTTGGGCAGTAGATTCCACTATCCACACTGGCTGATAGTGCATTCCGACTAAGCACGTTACACGAGTTCCAGTGGCATAGGCCTCTGAGTTTTCAAGGCGAGACAGATTCCCAGGCCATAGAGGACTGCATGGAGGTGATTACTGGTGTTTTCTGGCTTGTTGAGACACTAGTAGAGCAGATATTGATCTTAGATACTAATCTTTTTCAGTGACGGACCATGAGTATGGTCCGAATAATGATGATGTTTCAGTACTTGGACCGTTTTTTGATATATTACCTTCGGGTAGTATAGGAACTATATCACTGCCCATTGGTCATCATACAATACCAGAGGTACTGGTAGAGGACACTTGTAGGATTAGTGCCTAACAAGTGTTTCATCACCTAATATCCCTCAAGTTCCGAGGTGATCCCGACCCACAGGCGGTTGAGGACGGGCTTGAGGAGGTGGCTGAGAGTTTTCTAGAGCATATACAACTTTGGCAGGGTGACGTGTCAGTAGCTGAGTATTCATCGAGGAATACCAATCATTCCTGGTAGTCGAAGAATATGATTCTATCAGTTCTTTAGAGATCAGATCTCTAAGAGAGGTGTGTTTAAGCATATCCAACCATCACTTTTTTTCTCTATGCATTCCTACTTATGTTAGGGGCATAAAGAGAACCCTTGTGGTTGAATGTTCATTGGCTGAGCAGATACAACCAGTGAATGTTAACAGTTGGAAAGAATGAAACTAGTGTAAGACTCAGAGACTTGGGCATGTGAGATGTTTCGGGAAGAGAAAGTTTTACGGACAGATGAATCTGTACAGAAGCATACGTGGAAGCAGAGATAGAAGATCAGCATGGGGCTGTTTAATTTTTTTGACATGTTACAACCCCCACCTGTGTGGTCCCTACAAGGCTTAGAGAGTTGGAGGGCAGAGGAAGAGAATAACATTATGTAGGCAAGGAGTGTGACCGTGGGGCTCTAGGAATGATTTTAGGAATCGACTATGTCTACTACTATCTCTCGTATCAATAGACATAGGTACCGATCTTTCCATCCTTCCACAAATCTTGTCCCAAACATAGAGTTTCCAGTTAAACCATTTACTTGACCCTCACATCTGGTGATACCTTTGGGAGGAGACTCGATAATCACACTTATGTCGATGGTGTGATCTGACCCTAGAGGCGAGAGTTTTGGATGGAACCTCTTGGTGGCAGCGTCGAGTCCTTACGACGTTAGTTTGGGTTTGGACTTGACATACACAGTTCACACTCAGATTGACTATATTAGGAAAAGAGGTTGTAGTTCATCTACAACATTGGGATGATGTTTTCTTTTTTCGGTGAAAAAGGAAACTCAAGCAACATAGGTTAAACTAATGCATAGGAGGGTGAAACCGATAACTCTTGAGTCAGCTAGCCTTACCCTCATGGAATCAGGAGATTTCTGGTTTCAATTCCTCCAAGATTATGACTATGAGATAGTCTGTACTCTTGGGAAGGGGAACGTTGTTGTGGATGCACTTAGCAGGAGGACAATATAAATCTCCTAGGTGAGGTGATAGAGCAGCCGACTATCTTACAGATATCCTTTGTGGATAGGGATGGAGAAGCCTTTCTACAGTCCCTTATAGACACTCCTCCCCTTTATCAACGAGTCAGGGAGGCAGAGTGTGGAGACACTGTCTGTGAGACCTGACGTGCTCAGATATCCACAGGGCAGGCGCCTGATGGATTTTCTGAAGGTGGGGAGCATGTCATTCTTTTCAGAGGACGTACCATGGTACCAGTTTCACTATAGGAGGAGGTGTTGATGGAGTTACACTTTTCCCCTCTAGTGTTACATCCAAGAGTGTAAACGATGTATTAGGACCTCAGACAACATCATTGGTGGCCGGGTATGAAGAATGAAGTAACGGATTTTGTCTCTCAATGACTCACTTTTCAGCAAGTGAAGGCGAAGCACCAGGTTTTAGTAGGCTTAGTTCAAACCTTAGAGGTTCCAGAGTGGAAGTGGGATGGGTTATCCATGTATTTTTTGATGGGGCTACCACGTACATCCAGAGGACACAAATCTATCTGGGTGATTGTCCACTGACTCACCAAGTCGGCCAACTTCCTACCGATCAAGGAGCAAGACTCAGTTGAGAGATTGGGGCGCATCTAAGTATATTATATCATAAGGATTCATGTTGTTCCATTGACGATCGTCTCTAATTGAGATGCTTGTTTCACTTCCTGGATATGGAAGGTGTTGTAGCAGGCTTTCGGGATGCATCTTCGCTTGAGCACCGCCTTCCATCCTCAGATGGATGGTTAGACTGCGAGGACCATTCAGACTCCCAAGGACATGCTCTATTCATGTGTCCTAGACTTTTGTCATAGCTGAGAAGATCACTTACCCTTGGTGGAGTTTGCGTACTACAACAGCTATCACTCCACCATCGGGATGGAATCTTACGAGGCACTGTACGACCGACCTTTCTAATCCCCTCTATGCTAGACTAACCCCGGGGGAGTCAACACTTGTAGTACTAGATATGGTGTAGGCTACGACGGAGAAGGTACAGATCATCCAGGAGAAGATGAAGGCTGCATAGAGCAGGCATAAGTCCTATGCTGATAGGAGACAGAGACCACTTGAGTTCGAGGATGGCGACCATGTCTTTCTATAGGTCTCACCTTGATGAGGTATATTGAGATTTTAATGATGGGACAAGTTGTCTTCATGATTCATCGGACCATTCTAGGTCCTCAGTAGAGTAGGTGAGGGGGCTTACCTCCATTACCTTCCACCTTAGTTCCGTAGGGTGCACAACGTCTTCCACTTATCTAAGCTGAGGAGGTACGGGCACGACCCATCCCACATCATCGACCATGGGGAGCTGGATGTTGATGATGGGCTGAATTTAATGGAGGTCCTAGTGGAGATCAAGTATCGAAAGGAGCGGGTCCTACGAGGATGGTCGATTCCTCATGTACGCATTCTTTGGTAGCACGGGAACCTCCAGGAGAGCACATGGAAGCGGGAGGCTCAGATGCGTGCTCAGTACCTCCATTTGTTTCCCCAGTGTGTGTTGTATCTTTATGGGGACGTAAATCCCTAAGGTGGGGCTAATGTAAAGACACGGAAATTTCATGGAAATTTTTTTCTTTTATTATTTGGAATTTTACGAGTCTGCAGTTTCTGAAGGCACCTGATTCCGAGACCCGGTGTGCCCGGAATAATTTTCTAAATTTTTGTTCGTGTATGTTCAGTAAACATACATATAGGTTTTTCGATATTTTTAACATGTGCTCGGAATTGAAATCTGAGGACACTGATGAACTTGCAACGTCGTTATTCGCTTAATGAGACCTTTACCGTAATTGCCTTTTATCGGATGAGGTAGTTACAATTTGGGGTTTCTAATTAAAAATTAATGATTAAATAAAAATGTAAGTGTAACACATTTTTATTTAGTTGGTGGGTTTTATCTCCAAAAGGAAGCTAGAGTGGTGCCACCCCCATATAACCTCCAATGGGAGGATAATGTGTTGTGGGGCACACACAAACATCAACTCATCAACTTCCCCTTGGAAACCCCCCATTGATAAGGGTCAAACCCTCCACCTTCCGCCTCCCTTATTAATTATGAAAACTCTCCACCACCCACTTTCTCTAATTAATTTTCCAACACTATTAATTAATTAATTGGGATCCATAATTAATTAATTAATTTGAGTATATGAAATCTTTTGAATCTATTTTTCCAACATTAAAAGAAGACATTACCATCTATTAATTTGGTTGGAATAATCTTGGTTGGGGGAAACTAAGGTGAGAAGGAGAGATTTTGGAGGACTTCACCCTCTGTAATGAAGAACACGAAGAACAATATCCTCTCGATGGAGAGCATCTTCTTTCTTCTTCTATCGGGGCATGAACGTGAGGCGACACCCATGAGGAACGTCATCATCCTTCCTCTTCCTCCACGTCATGGGAGATGACGCCGCCCACGAAGACCATCGCCAATAATGACACCTCCTCCTCAGACGCACCCCAATGTCAACGAATCGACGTCGTCATCAACAAAGGAACTCTGAAATGAGGTAGGGGGTTTTGTATAATTTTAAATGAATAAAATTATACCTTATTCTTTATGAATGCATGGATTGTCTTTGGCCTTTTGATATCACCCAACGCAGAGGGCGCAGGATGAATGAACACGACCTGATGACCCTCTTTTGGTTCTTGATTATTTTTTGCTACGGCGACATGAGGCGATGACCTCGCACCAGCCGCGTAGAGGAAAACTGTGGCCTGCAACCATGGGCATCTTGGGCTGAAGAATCGGACAGCTACTGTCGGCCGGGAAAGTGAATCGCGGCACCCATAGGTGCCGCATGGAGGACGCGCAGCCCGAATCCATGGGCCGCTTTCCGGACAAACCGGTCGACTACGACCGGCCGGGCAGGAGACAATGGTGCCACAAGGCACCATGCTACAGAGAAGACTGTGGCCCACGCTGGGCGGGCCGCTTCGGCTGGTGAACCGGCCGGGTGCCTGCCAGCTGGGCTGAAGGAAACTGTGGCACCCATAGGTGCCATGTGGGAGGAACATTGGCCCACTGTTCGGGCCGCTCGCGCCAGAACAAACTGGTCGTCTTCGGCCGGTCGGGCAGCATGGAACGGTGGCACTCCTCAGCACCACCGGGCGAGCCGAACTGTCCTGCAACTGGGGGCCAGGTCCGAGGTTGGGCTGTGCCCCACCGGGCCGGGCCGACACCCCAAACAGGTCAGACCCACCAAGATAGGTCCCTCGGTGGGCCGCGCTTCACCGGGTCGGGCCGACCACCAGCTGGGTTGGACATGCCGAACCGGGTTAGGCCGACCCGCCAGCCCACTAGGCTTGATAGGCCGAGCCCGTTTCACTTAAATGTGAATATCTTCTAGATTTCACGTTCGATCGACACGTCGTCTGTGGCACTGGGACCCTTGCGACGAGGTGGTCCTCTTGCGATACTTTAAGTGAGTTTTGGACAACTTGTAAAAAACAACCATGTTTGGAATGAGCGTAATCCCAACAAGGCCCCTAGAACGAAAATGCTAATAACTCCTATACCGGGCGTCCGATTGATTCACCATCTACCGCGTTGGGTTCCTTTTGATGAGATAGAACATCGAGATACATGAACTCGGAACTTCATGATAGTTGATGTATCGAACCCTTTGCTCGAGGAATGAACCATCCCAGAATCAAGCGTGATGTGTGCGGGAACCCTAGAGCTGGTTGCGACTACGACGACTACTGTACTGGGATCCTCCATGGGTTCGACAGCGATGACTACTGTACAAGAATCCTCCATCGGTTCGACAATGATGACTAATGTTCTTGTATCCTGTGTGGGTCTGACAGATTGACTTTTGTTCAAGTATCATCTGTGGGTCCGATAGCTTAGATGAATCAGTGACTACATCTGATCATCTATATTACTCTCGAATAACTGGCATGTATCCTGTTTGGGACTGATAGCTTTGACGATATAGTTGGACTGTATCTTGTGTGGGTCTGACAGCATAGCTGAACTATATAATGTCTGGGTCCGACAGCATAGATAATCCAATGGATACATCTGATCATCTATATCTCTCTACAATTGTGGCATACCTGTATGAGCTGAGTAATCTCTTTCAACCATTGTCATCATGGTGATTGAAATTACTTCCTTTGTGGATTTAGTTTGTTCTTGGGCTCGATATTTAGAGTCAGACTATGATTGATAACTTAGGTATATGTATGGGCATATACTTAAGTAGTGTTGTTTGATACATCATGTTTGTATCTTTCTACTATGGTTTATCATTCATGGATTTTGTGAGACCTTGAGGGTCTCGGGGTCCCTACTAATTATCCTTATACTCACCCATGTATGGGCTATGGCCGCACCTCATTGTGGTGGATGCAGATGACAGATAGCGCTGACCGAGGTGGATTGTACGAGGACTGGACAGTACCCGGAGTTGGACCACATGACGAGTCAGTACCCTGTGGAGATGGAAGGACGTGGAGCACTGAGAAGGATATATGTACGTACCCTTTAGGTAGGATCTACGGTGGATGACCCAGGAGCTATTAGGCATCTTCCAGCTGTTTGTCTTTTTTAGTTGTACTTTTTGTCCTTTCCTTGTACCTTACTGTTTGGATTGTATTTCCAATCCCTTACCTTTCAACACATTTTTTGTATACAGATTTACATTGTGTTTACTTCTAGTTTCATACTCAGTTGTTTTTTTACTTTTTAAAGTCAATTCCTTCCCTTACTATCAGGAATACGCCTTTGGTGCTAGTCGCCAGCCCCTGGCCTATGGAAGGCGGGGTTGGGGTAGTCACGACACAGACCCTGAGGACGGGTCATGACAAATTTGTATCAGAGAAGTCGGTTCTACCATATAACATAGGAATCTGATCTTTTTTTCTTTGAAGAAATAGTGTTAAGAGTTTTGAGTATGGTTTTTAGTCCAGGGAGTCCAGTGTTGGTGTGGCGGCCGACATATCAATATACCAGGACCCTGACCTCTGATTTCCAACATAGTGCATAGAAACACTGATTGTGTGTGTGTTTCAATAGTTTCTTTTGTGGTGTTATTAAGTCAGCACATCAGGTATAACATTTTTACAATGTCACACCTGTTCCTTATAGGATTCCACCGCGAAGATATCTAGCTGGGGTTCCTAAGAGAGAGTACACGATGATGGCCCACCGAGCGACGAGGCTTCCATGCAGGGACCTCTTACTATGTTGGCACCTTTGGGTAGTGTACCAGCAACACCGCCACCAATTGGGTAGCAGATTCCACCAGCCACACTGGCGAATGGTGCACGCCGTCTGAGGGCATTGCACGAGTTCCAATGATAGAGGCCTCCAAGGTTTCAAGGCGAGACAGATTCCTAGGCCGCAGAGGACTGGATGGAGGCGATTACCGAAGTTTTTCATCTAGTTGAGACACTTGTAGAGTAGATGTTGATCTTATATACTAATCTTTTTCAATGACTGACCATGATTATGGTCCGCATAATGATGAAGTTTTGTTACTTGGACCGTTTCCAAGATAGTACATTTGGGAAGTGTGCCAACTATATCACTGCATGTTGGTCAGCAGACAGTACCGGTGATACCGGTAGAGGAAAATTGTAGGATTGGTTCCTTACATGTGTTTCATTATAAGATATCCCTCATGTTCCGAGGTGAGCCTAACCCATAGGAAGCTGAGGACTGGCCTGAGGAGGTGGGTGTGAGTTTTCTAGAGCTTATACAGCTTCAACAGGGCGACATGTGGGTAGCTGAGTATTCATCGAGGCATACCGATCATTCCTAGTACTTGATGAATATGATTCTATCAGTGGTTTAGAGATCGGACCTCCGAGCGAGGTGTGTTTAAGGATATCTGAGCCATCACTTTTTTTATTTATCCATTCCTACTTATGTTAGGGTGATAGAGAGAACCTTTGTGGTTGAATGTTCATTGGCTGAGCGGATACAACCAGTGAATGTTAATAGTTGGAAATCATGAAACTGGCATATGTTTCAGAGAGTTGGGCATGTGAGATGTTTCAGGAAGAGAATTTTTTAAGGACAGAATAACTTGTAGAGATGTAAATGTGGAAGCAGAGCTAGAAGATCAATATAGGGTGCTTTAATTTTTGACATGTTACAACCCCCACCTGTGTCGTCCCCACTAGGCTCTGGGAGTTGGAGGCCATAAGAAGAGAATATTAGTATGCAGACAAGGAGTGTGACCCAGGGGATCTTGGAGTGATTTGACGTATGGACTATGTCTACTACTAGTTGTCGTATCAATAGAAATAGTTACCAATCTTTCCTTACTTCCACAAATTTTGTCCCAATCCAAGAGTTTTTTGTTTTTTCATTGACTTGACCCTAACGTCTTGTGATACCTTTGGGAGAAGACTCGAAAATCACACTTACGCCGATGGTGTGATCTGACCCTAGAGGTGAGAGTTTTGGTTGGAACCTCTTTGTGGCAGTGTCGAGGTCTTACAACGTTAGTTTGGGTTTGGACTTGACATCCACAGTTCACTCTCGAATTTACTGTATTAAGAAAAGAGGTTGTAATTTATCTACAACATTGGGATGTGGTTTTCATTGGTTGATGAAAAATTAAACCTAGGCAGCATAGGTAAAACTCATGCATAGGAGGGTGCACCCGATCACTATTGAGTCGGATAGCCTTACCCTCATGGCAGCAGGAGTTTTCAGTTTTCAATTCCTCTAGTATTATGAATATGATATATTCTGTACTCCTAGGAAGGGGAACATTGTTGTTGATGCACATAGCAGGAAGACAATATACAGCTGTTAGGCGAGGTGACAGAGCAACCGGCTGCATTACAGATATCCTTTGTGGATAGGGATGGAGCAGCCTTTCTACAGTCTCTTACAGACACTCCTCCCCTTTATCAGTGAGTTTGGGAGGCATAGTGTGGAGACAATATCTGTGACATGCGACGTGATCAGATATCCACAGGGCAGGCACCTGATGTATTTTATGAATGTGGGGATCACGTCATCCTTTTCAGAGGATGTACCATGGTACCAGTTTCACTATATGAGGAGTTGTTGGAGGATTTTCACTTTTCCCTTCTAGCGGTATATCCAAGAGTGGAAAAGATGTATCGGGACCTTAGAAGGCAGCATTGGTGGTCGGGTATAAAGAAAGCAGTAGCAGAGTGTGTCTCTCGATTCCTCACTTTTTAGCTAGTGAATGCGAAACACCAGGTTCCAGTAGGCTTATTTCAGCCCTTAGAGGTTCCAGAGTGGATGTGGGATGGGATATCCATGTATTTTGTGATGGGGCTACCACGTACATCTAGAGGACATGAATCTATTTGGGTGATTGTCGACTGACTCACCAAGTCAGCCAACTTCCTACTGATTAGGGAGCAGGGCTCAGTAGAGAGCTTGGGATGCCTCTATGTATAGCATATCGTACGGCTTTATGTTGTTCCATTGACGATCGTCTCTGATCGAGATGCTCATTTACCTTAATGGCTATAGAAGGGGTTGTAGGAGGCTTTTGGGATGGAGCTTCGCTTGAGCACCGCCTTCCATAATCAGACAGACGGTCTGAATGAGAGGACCATTCAGACTATCAAGGACATGCTCCGTGCATGTGTCCTAGACGTTGGTCGCAGTTGAGTAGATCACATACCCTTGGTGGAGTTTGTGTAGAACAACAACTAACACTCTACCATCGGGATGGAATATTACGAGGCACTGTAAGGTCGACCATGACGATCACCTCTGTGCTGGACTAACCTAGGGGAGTCTACACTTGTAGTACCAGAGATGGTGCAGGATATGATGAAGAAGGTGCAGATCATCTAGAAGCGGATGAAGACTGCACAGAGTAGGCAGAAGTCCAATGCTGATAAGAGACAGATACCAATGGAGTTCGAGGATAGAGACCATGTCTTTCTATGAGTCTCACCTCAACGAGGTATACTGCGATTTTGCTGAGGCGGAATACTGTCTCCACGATTCATCAGACCTTTCCAGGTCCTCAGTATAGTAGCCGAGGTGGCTTACCACCTGTACCTTCCTCCTCAGTTGAATAGGGTGCACAACGTCTTACACGTATCTCAGCTGAGGAGATACGTGCATGACCCGTCCTACATCATTGACCACAGGGAGTTGGACGTCGATGACAGGCTGACTTTCATGGAGGTCCTAGTGGAGATCGAGGATCGACAAGAGCGGGTCCTACGAGGACGGTCAATTCATCTAGTACGCATTTGTTGGCATCACGGGAACCTCCATGAGAGGAAATGGGAGCGTGGGTCTCAGACGCATGCTCAGTACCCCCATTTGTTTCCCTAGTGTGTGTTCTAGCTTTATAGGGACCTAAAGCCTTGAGGTGGGGGTAATGTAAAGACCTGCAAATTTCATTGAATTTTTTTTTCTTAAATTCTTTGGAATTTTACGAGTCTGTAGTTTCTAAAGGCACCCGATTCTAAGGCCTGGTGTGCCTGAAATAATTTACTAAATTTTTGTTCATGTAAGTTAAGTAAACATACATACAAGATTTTCTATCATTTGAAATCATTCTCGGAATTGAAATATAAGGACACCGATGAACTCGCAGCGTCAGTATTCTCTTAAGGAGACCTTTTCCCGAAGTGCAGCTTTATCATATGTGGTAGTTAAAATTTGGGGTTTCTAATTAAAAATTAATGATTAAATAAAAATGTATGTGTAACACATTTTTATTTAGTTGGTGGGTTTTATCTCAAAAAGGATGTTGGAGTGCCCCCCCCCCCCATATAACCTCCCATGGGAGGATAATGTGTTGTGGGGCCCACACGAACATCAACTCATCAACATCCCCTTAGAAACCCCCCATTGATGAGTGTTAAACACTCCACCTTCCACCTACCTTATTAATTATTAAAACTCTACACCTCCCACATTCTATCATTAATTTTCCACCACCATTAATTAATTAATTTGGATCCATGATTAATTAATTAATTTGAGTGTTTGAAATATTTTGAATCTATTTTTCCAACATTAAAAGAAGACATTACCTTCTATTAATTTGGTTGGAATAATCCTGGTTGGGGGAAACTAAGGTGAGAAGGAGAGATTTTGGAGGACTTCACCCTCTCCAATGAAGAACATGAGGAACAATATCCTCTCAACAAATAACATCTTCTTTCTTCTTCAACTGGGGAATGGACGTGAGGTGAGGCCCACGAGGAACATCGTCATCCTTCCTCTTCCTCCGCATCAAGGGAGAAGATGACGCCCATGAAGAACATCACCAATAACATCGCTTCCTCCTCAGATGCACCCCAACATCAATGGATCAATGTTGTCATCAACGAAGGAACTCCAAAATGAGGTAGGAGGTTTTTTATAATTATAAATGTATAAAATTATACCTCATTCTTGATGAATTCATTGGATTGTCTTCGGCCTTTTGATATCGCATAATGTGGAGGCCGTGGGGAGAATGAACACGGCATGACGACCCTCCTTTGGTTCTTGATTATTTTTGGCAGCGGCGACCTGAGGCGGCGGTGACCGGAGGTGGCAGCCACATATAGGAAAACCATGCCCCACAACTGCAAGGCGCTCAAGCTGATGAACCAGTCGGCTACTGCCTGTCGGGCTGGTGAACTATGGCACCCGCAGGTGCCACGCGGAGGAGGTGGGGCCCATATCCACAGGCCGCTTGTTTGAGGAACCGGTCAGCTATGGCCGGCCGGGCAGGAGACCGCAGCGTCGCTTGGCTAGACGTTGCGGAGAACACTATCGCTCGCATTGGGAGGGCCTCTTCGGCGGGCGAACCGGCCAGCCACCTGTCGGCCGATCTGAAGTAAACGGAGACACCCATAGGTTCCGCATGGGAGGAATAGCAGCGCACTGTGCGGGGTGCTCGTTCCAGACAAAAACTACCAACTTTGGTCAGCCGGGCAACAAGGAAAGGCAGCGCTGCTCGGCCCCGCCAGGCGAGCCGAACCCCTAAACGGGTTGGACCTGTCGGAATGTGTCCCTGGGTAGGCCGTGCTCCACCGGGCCGGGCTGACCCCCATCCGGGTCGGACTCGCCGAACTGGGTTAGGCCGACCCGCCAGCCCACGGGGCTTAATGGGGCAGGCCCGTTTCACATAAACGTGAATAACTTCTAGACTGCGCAATTGATCGATGCGCCGTATGCGGTACTGGAACCCTTGTGACGAGGTGGTACTTTTTCTATACTCTAAGTGAGTTTTTGACAACTTAGAAAAATGGCCGGGTTTGGAACGAGCGTAATTTCAACTGGGCCCCTGGAACGGAAATGCTAACAACTCTCAGACTAGGCATCTGATTGATGTGTCGTATGTCGAGTTGGGTTCCTTTTGATGAGATAGAACTTCAGAATACATAAACCCTGTATTTCATGATAGTTGATGTATCAACCCCTTTTCTCAAAGAGCGGACACTCCTAGAATCGAGCGTGCTGTCTGCGGAAACCATAGAGTTCACTGCGACTGTGACGAATACTTTATTGGGATCCTCCATGAGTTCGACAGCTATTACTACTGTACTGGGATCCTCCATGGACTCGACAGTGATGACTAATATTCTTGTATCCTATGTGGGTCTGACAGTTTAACTTATGTTTTTGTATACTATGTGGGTCCGACAGAGTAGTTGGTCTTGTATGTTGTGTGGGTCTGACAGCTTAGCTGGTCTAGTATCCTGTGTAGGTCCGACAGTTTAAATGAATTAATGACTAAATCTTATCATCTCTATTAGTCTAGAATAGCTGGATTGTATCTTGTGTGGGTCCGACAACTTAGACAAGATAGCTGGACATTATCCTATGTGGGTCAGACAGATTTGTTGGAATGTATCCTATGTCGGTCCGATAGCTTAGATGATTCGGTGGCTACATAAGATCATCTATATCTCTCTACAATTGTGGCATACCTGTGTGAGTTGAGTCATGTCTTTCAACCACTATAATCGCGGTGATTGACTTTACTTCCTTTGTGGATTTGGTTTGTTCTTCGGCTCGAGAGTTGGAGTCAGACTGTGATTTATAACATAGATATAAGTGTGGGTATATACCTAAGTAGGGTTGGTGGATTCTTCATGTTTTTATCTTTCTAATGTGGTTTATGCTTTGTGGATTTTGTGAGACCTTGAGGGTCTCGGGGTCCCTACTGTCTATCGCTATACTCACCCCTGCGTAGGTTATCCCCACACCTCGTTGTGATGGATGCAGATGACAGACAGCGCTGACTGAGGCGTAGTGTATGAGGACTGGATGGTACCCAGAGGTGGACCTCCCAACGAGTCAGCACCCGGTAAAGATGGAAGGACGTGGAGCACTAAGGAGGATATATGTACCTACCCTTCAGGTAGGATCTGTGGTGGTCGATCTAGGAGCTATTAGACATCTTCCAGCTGCTTTTATTTTTAGTTTTACCTATTTCCCTTTCCTTGTACCTTACATTTGGGCTTGTATATCTGACCCCTTACCTTTCTACACTTTCTTTTGTATGCAGCTTTACTTTGTGTTTACTTCTAGTTGTGTACTCTGTTATTTTTGTTTACTTTTTAAAGGAAATTCCATACTATCAGGAATACGCCTTCGGTGCTAGTCACCATCCCCTGTCCTATGGAAGGCAGTCTTGGGGTAGTCACGGCACGGGCCCTAAGGACGGGTCGTGCCATTTAACTATTATAATTCAAAAATGAATTTTTAATAAAATAATATTTCAATACATTCTTAATGTGCCCCTCCTCCTTCTTATAAAAGGCCACCACCTCTACCCACTTACTCGCACCTATAAAGCCCCTTGAATCACGAAACACATGCTCAAATAAGATCCATAAATCCTTACCATACTCCTAGAATCCCATACATGGGAATAAAAAACATCAAATAATCCCTTTGGCTCAAATAAAAAAGAGGTGACCAATTTTGAGATAACGTCTTCTCTCAAGCTCCTTTCCTTTTTTTTCTTTCTCCACCCACTACACTCTTTTTATTAAATTATTTCAAAACAAAACCAATATAATAAATATAGGAAGTGTTTTTTATTCTATTTTTTGACTTAAACATACACAAAACATCATTTAATCGATATAGAACATATAAGTTTTTTTGTACGGTGAACTACTACCTTACGAAACAATGATTGTTCAATTTTCACTAACCACCTACCAGAGTGTCTATTATGATTGAAATGCATTTATATATGAAATATATTATATTTATTTTTTCTCAATTATTTTTTAATTTTTATTTAAAATATATATCTATGCTTTTCATAATATGTAAATACAATTATTCTATTTGAGGAACTATTGGCAACTGCCCCCTCAAAGTTACATGACTTGTTCATGCTACACATGGAACATATAAAGGTTGGAATTATTAAACCTATGATACATACATGACATAAATATAATACTGGTTTTTAAATATACATTTATATCATTTTATTATTGTTCTTATAATATGACAATGAAATGAAAGTAATGTTCATGCGTACGTATGACCTACCGTCTCTACAAACGATGCATTTCATTTCTTATCTCCAAATATAATGGATTGTTATATATATATATATATGATATTTTTAGGTTATTTAAATCATTAATATAATTATAGATGCGATGTACTTATTAGCATATGTACAATTTGTATTCATAAGAAGTTCGTTTTTAACTCAAGTACCGAATATCAAATGATCATCTGATATGAACATAAATCATTAAGTTATTGTCATAACATGGTAATAAGTGATATAAAAGGAATAAAAACATGAAAAATGTTCTCAAAACATGTATAAATTAATTTATGTTTATTATTCATGATGAAAAAGAATGAATGGGACCTTTCAAACTCAAGGTAATGGACTTCATCTCAATCTCAATTATTTTGGGCATATCATGATGTTATGCACCATTATTTTCTGATATGGTTGATATACAATTATTTTAATCATTATATCATGAATTAATATATTATCATGACATTTAATGTTATGTATAATTTAATTCCTTAATGATATGTATTCAATGGTTTCTTATGTTGTTAGGGAATTCTCAACTTCACTTTTTTTCCTTTCATGTTCTCTTTAATGTGGTATATATTTAAAATTTCCAAAAAAAATAGATTTAAATTTTATTTTGTACCTATAAATTATTATGTGTCAATTATGAATAGGATACCCCCGTCCCCTCTCTTTATAATTTTTTATAAAACCATGATTCAACTCATTATGCTGTAGAATTTTCGTCTCAAAATATCTCTTTTTTCCCAATAAATTTTTTATTTTCATTATGTGAATACCCAATACTATTTAACATATAGGGGTATTAATTAATAAATTAAAATGATATATTTTATTCTACAATTTTCATAAATAAAAACCTCATCCCCTTTTTTGGGGTTATAAATGACATAATGATCTTGTTTTTAAGAACTTTTTAAAACGCCAAGATTTTGATAAGAAACCCATTTATTTTATTATATTTGTGTTATTTATGAACATTTTTATTATGATAAAGGTAGAGAAAAATAAAATAAATAAATATTAATGTTTTTCCCTGATATATCTCTAATGCATTGGGAAAATAAAATAATCTACATGGATGACAAGTTTTTATGATACCTTGGTGAATAACCTTGGTAATATTTATGACACATTGGGGATGTACCTTGGTTATATGAATCATTGGGGATGGACCTTTGAGACATTCTTATGAATGTATAAATTAAATGTCATATCCACATTTTCAATTTATGATACATTTTTTTATTAGTAAGATATTCCTTATTCTCATGCCTTTATGAAATTCCTCATCTACTAATTTATATCTATCAAGATCACATGTAAACTATTTCCCTTATTTTCCCATAATTTGATTTTTGTGCTCATCCCATGTTTTTATATTTTATTTTAGTGGAATTAAGATTGGTAAGGAGGGAGGAGATTCTATGATGAATTTTGTTGAATAATTTTCTTGGAAAGAAACTAGGTTTCATTTTAATAGTTTCTTTCTTGAAAAAAATGTATGGCATTTAGACTTATCTACATTGTAATATTGCATGTTTATGTATGATTTTATCCTAATTTAAAAAAACTATAGACCTAAGATATATTTGGAAATGAATGAAAATTAATTGCAGTCAAAAGTAACTAGAATAATTTATGTTCGAGGTATAGTCTTTATAATATAACCCACATAAAAGAAATTGGTGGTGAATATATTGTGTGTCTCATGTAAGTAAAAAATGTAAGATTATAACCACTTGTTGTAAGTATCAACTTAAATTGTACTCATTCAAAACTCATATATAATAAAAATATGTTTATTATAAATATATTATACGAATATATATATATATATCATAACAATTATTTTTTACTTATTTTATTTTATTTCCCTTTCAATAACATTTCCATGTTAATGTCTTGCTTTGCGTAATAATTTTTTTTTCAAATATTTTTTTAATTGTTATCATTTGTCATATTAATTTTTTCATTGTCCCATAATCCCTAAAATAATAATAATGAATCAATTACCATATTTATAAATATATTACACTTTTACTAAAAATCATGAATGATGGTTTTGATAAATAATTTATGATATGATCATGGGTACAGTAGACCTATGTACACATGAGAAACATTACAATTTTTAAACGATTATAATTTAACAAATGTATGTAATATATTATCATTTATGAATGATAATAATATCATAAATAATATATTTTTTTCATTAAATATACTCATACATATCATTTTGTGTTGTGGTGATGAAAAGAAACTCACATCACACTAGTGAGGGTGGTATCCCACAATTACATGAATGACACTATCATCATTCATTGAGAGAAAAGGTAATAAATAAAATGATATATTATATTTTAGTAATATAAAATATTTCATTAATATCATAAATATTTCAAGTATATCACATGTGTTTATTTTTTTTATGTTACATGTAATGTGTTGGTGAAAAAATTAATATCATCACTTTGTTAGGTGGTTGTATGTAGTACACATGAGCAATGATATTGTATCCCCAATGTAATGGAATGTAAATAAATATATGTGATATAATGGATAAACATGTATAATAATGTTATAAATACAATTAATATACTTTATATCCATCATCATTCCAAATCATGATAGGTGTTAATGTGAAAATGGCATCAGTTTGTGACGTAGAAGTCTACCATACACAATGAACGATGATTTCATAACTCATTTATGAAAGTGGAGATGGTTAATGGTAATTATACTAACATAAAAATATCTCAATTGATTTATGATACTATGTAAATTATATCATTGTGTTTTAATAAGAAGTTATGGAGTCAGAGTAAGAAATAAAATAAAAATGTTCACTGAATAATGTTACCTCTTCTTTAGGTAACCCCCTTAGGTTTACAACAAAATCCATCATAGTTTTCATTTATAACAATTATATGTATTATCCGATGATATAACTTATTTTTTAATGTTATTGTTTGAGGTATTTTATAAATCAAAATAGTTTTTTGGTATGAATATTAGAAGGGAGGGGTGGCTATTTATAAGTGAGGTGAGTGGGGAACTAGTAATTGTTTTAAAAAAAGAAGACGTAGCAACATTTTTATATCTCATAAATGATAAAAAATTGATTATTATATTTAATTATAAATTATAAGGTCAAAATAATCCCATACAATATATTTTTAACTTGTTTTTATGTCATTTTAAACCTTATCTTATTATTTTAACCACCCAGTAATCCTATTTTTTACCTTGACCATGGTAATAAATTGTTCTACTATCACAAATAATATTTCTATGAAAAAAAGTTGAATATAAAAACCCACAAACACGATGAAAAAGAATGTTTTCAAGAAGTATTTTTTCAAAAACAAGATGATTTATTTTAACTCTATGTATAATAATTATAATTTAATAATATAAATTAATATTTATTGAAATATAATATATAAAATTAATTTAATTATTTCCTCATTTGGTTATATTTTAATTTATAAAAATGGATAAATATTATTCACTCTAAAAAAGTTTTCAGGAGAAAAACCCATTTTAAACCCAAAAAAGCTGATAGTAAAGTTCAATATAATTTTGATTCAAATGTAATTAGGTAGATTAAATTATAATTAAAAATAATTATATTACCTTAATATATTATTGTTAATTTTAATTAAATTATATATTTAAGTGAAACGATGGTTTTATAGAATTCTATATTTTCACTATTCACTAAAAAATAAAAATTATTCGAAAAAACCCCAAAATATCTCCATTATTTAATTTTTGTATGATTTTTTAAATATTTAATTTCATTTTATAAAATTACTTTTTTTTATATCCATAAATAAATTATAATATTTATTCATTAGATTTAATAATTTTTGTAAGAACATAATTAATTTACAGAAATATTTTTATTATTTACTATGAAATTATAAATAATTTTATATTGATTAGGAATTTTATATGTATATTTATTAGTGTATTTCATGTATTCATACAATCATTACTAACATATATTTTATTAACATATATTTTATAATAATATTACTTCATGGATTGTTGAGGCTCGGTGTCACGTGTCATGTATGTTATAGAATAAACTTTTTTTAAGGTAACATAAGATAAAATTGTTGTTGAATATAAAAAAAGATATCTAAAAATTTAAAATAATTTAAAAAAATATTTCATTAAATCATAGATATTAAATTATTAACCATATTGTGAAAACACATAGGATATAAAATATAAGAGTCCTCCATTTCAATCTATGGATCTTTAATATTATAATAGGTTATTCATGGTTATCATGAAATAAAATCTTTCCTAATGGTTTATCAAGAATATTTGAGTTTTCCCTAGAATATACACCTAGAGTGTATACCTAGGTGCATTGTTAGGGGAAACTCAATAATCACCCGAATGATTTTTGGGATATACACACCCAAACTATTTTGAGATTATTTCCTCAAGAAGCATCTATACTAATACAAAATCCACAAATAGTGTGTATAGAGTAATGTTTGGCTAGAAAAAACACATAATATCTACCATAGAGGGACTATAAGATGATATTATTTACATAGAAATATCCTTGGGGATCTGAATAATGTTTTCTATCCGAAATATTTAAAAAAAAACTCATCTTTTGATACTAATTGATATGACCCATAGACAACAAATATAAATATTACATCATTTTAGATTAATATCTAATACATTTCAAAATAATTCACGCTTAATGATCGTATTTTTTTAGTTAATTTGGAAACTAAATGTGTAACCTTGTTATTTAATTAAATATCTTCAACATCTCAAATAAAGATCTTCCCAACTAGTACTCTTCTTATCAATAAACCACTTTGAACCATTATTCATATCTAATGTAAAGGAAATAAAAGAAAATGTTATCTCATATTATTATTAATGTTAAAAATTATAGTTATCAATCATTATATTATTATAATATCATAAGTGTATTATAAATATTAATGTTCATCTTCTCATAATAAAATATTTATAAAACAAATATACGTCAAAATAAATTATTATGTTGAATAATAATCTATATTTGTGTCAAAATAGTAATCAACATCCAAGATACATAATTCTGGAATGTGGAATCAAAATCATAAGAAATCATAATCATTTGAAAATTGATAAATTAAATCATTAACATGAATAATAATGTGATCATATCTTTAACATTATCAAACACACACATAAAAATGTGTAAAAATATATTCACTATCATGTCTATATATTTTCCGTTTAGCATTAATATAAATATATCTTACTCAGTCATTAATATTCAAAATAATAAATTCAATATCATGTTTATGAGTATCATTTTCATCTCATTAGTTATCAATATCAATTTAATGAATGTATTAAAGGTCTATAACAGAACAAACCATCAAATAACCAATATTTAATCAAATAAATATGAGGAGATCATGAATTCTTCAACATATCATTAAAAAATTACATTTGGATGATAAATAGGTTTTATAAACATCTTATCATCGTAATTACATACCATATAGATAAATAATAAAGATATTATCATGGGGAAATATTCACATTTAATCATTTCTAACAAAAAATCATGATTTTATAGAAAAATATTTTTCCCAAAGTATCACTGGAATATTTCCTAATAAAAATACAATTTTATTTTTAAAATCATAAAAAAAATATAAATAATTACCCAAATATGATGGAAAAATTTTCATTTATAATAACATTGGAATATTTTAATGTAATATTTAATTCACTGAGTTTTCAATATGGTGTTAAATTTCATTTAATACATATAAGTTAAAAGAAAACATTCCCTTCACATTAAAAAATGTAAAATGTACCTCATTGGGAAGATACAAATAATATTCATTTGAAACATATTAGTTAAATTTAAATCAGGAATAAAAATGAATATATACCATCATAGGATAACATTATATAATATTTTAGAACATTTTATTGAAAATAGGTACATGAAAGAAGTATTAATTTTGACAAAATTATAAAACAAATATTGTTGTTAATAATTTTTTATTATTTATTAAGTAATTAAAGTTTATACATTGAAAAATAAAACATTTATTCATAATAAATAAATTGATTAGAAGGAAATGGAATTGATTTATTAGGTAAGTATTATATTCACTAGAATTTAAATTCAAGTACAGTCAGTTGTAATGAGAATATGATTGAAACATATATCCCCTTCTAGTTTGGTAACTTTTGAATTATAAGCTTAATGTTGATACATTAATTAAAATGACTAGAATGATATTCTGGGTATAAAATTTCAATATAAAGTATATATACATCATAAAATAAATGAGTTGTGAGCAATTAATATTCCTCTTAGATATAATAGTGATAATATAAATTTTTTGTTCCCCATGTTTGATATGCTTGGAAGGTTATTTAACCTCCACTTTGTAACACCCCGAGATTTTATGAAAAATATTCTTTTTAATTTCACTAATGTCTTGTGTTGTACGCTACACCAAAAGGATCTTGCACAACACGCATCCTTGATTTGCCTTGCATTACACGAAATTGTGACCTTCCTCGATAGCTTGCGTCGTACACAATACTGAGTTTCACTAAACAACGATATGCTATTAAAATATTATTAAAACTAGCCGTTATGAATAGTAATAACCACTTTTTGAAATTTTATAAATTTTATTTTTCAAAATGGACTTCATTTTTGGATTCGGAATATCGAAATTAACCTACGGTGAAATTTTGGTATTTTTCTGAAAACATTCAATTTTTGATGAATAGTGAAACCACTAAGTTGTAGGTTAAAAACTGAATTTTGCATAAAACATAATTTTAGCTCTTCTATGAATGGAATTTCGAAAATCTGAGAGACACGGTTAATATCAAGGACTAAAATGTGGTTCAATGAGATAAAAATAATTTTTGGTGAATAGTAACTTTTTACTTTTTTTTACCACGGTTAAAAGTAAATAGGGTAATTAAGGGTAAAGATGATATTATTATTACCCTAACACATGTACTAATTCTATTGGATAAGTGAAATTCGACCAAAAACAAACTTAGTAATAAAATATGACCATTTAGGCCCACATGGATTAGATTAGGACATTTATTATTAATTAATTTAATGAAGGGTTAAAATAGTTAAAATCAATGTTTAATAAGTAAATAATTTTTAATATGGGGTTATACATAAGATAAATTCGACTATAAATATTAATTAGAAAGATAAATCGATTTCCTACATAATGGTATTTTATTTGTAATTTTTAGACATTAAATAATTTATTTATTTATGACACAATGATGATGCAGTAATTATCTTATTAATGAAATATTGACATAATTGATGTTATAAACACCAAAATAAATGTAATTTGAGACTTTTTATGAATTCCACTAATTTTATAGGTTACTATGATATATTATTGTTGATTTAAACAACTTTTTTCGAACATATAATTCTGTTATGACTTTCACAAAAATCATATATCAAATAGTGTCAAAATTGACACAAAATAGTTTTTAAATCAAATATTATATTATTAATTGTTATTGTATTCCTAAAAATATAAGGTTCTGCCAAATTACTTATATAAGGATATATATATTAATAATAAACAACTTGGGGTTCTTTTGGCATGTTATAGTAAGTGTATTAACCATATAGTGTAAGAAAACAAAAAGTCACGGTAAAAGTTAAATTATTTAACTTAGAGTTAAATCTAATTAATAAGGTTAAAATAATTACCTAAACTTGTCTAGATCCAATTAGTTGATATTATTTCGACCCATACCCACTTTACTTTCAAAATAAGACCCATTGGAACCATTATAACCGATTTTGACTTTAATATAAAATAATATTTTGAGATATTCCTAAGGTGCCCCTATCCTCCCTTATAAAAGGGCACCTCCTACCTCTCTTCCTCACACAACTTTGAGCCTTCAAGATCGGCCAACCCCTTCCAAAATCCCTTCTCCACTTCCCTAGAATAATCCAAGAGGTCCTGGTCTTCTTCAAAGACCAATCTTAGTTCCCTAAGTGGAGGATTCAGAGAGGCGTTTCAAAGAAGAGGTAATATCCATTACCGATCTTTTCAATTTATTTCTTCTTCAACTTTTTCTTCTTTAGTTATTTCATGATAAAGTAATAACATAAGTATTACTTACATACTGATATGTTATTATAAACATGAAACAACCCTAATTCATCTTCTATCCATCCTACGGAAAAATGAAATCATCGCGCGTGCGTACGTACGGAATACCGTCTCCACGACGTGGTGTAATATTTTTTCCACCATCACCTTACAAGGATGGGTATAATGGTGTAATGAGTAACTATATATGATTATTATAAAGTGATATTGATTCTGAAATAGTATACATATACTCCAATACAATTCCACGATCATAGGAACGATATCATCACTCATGCGTACGTACGGAATACCGTCTCCACGATGTGATGCGACTCGTTCTACATGATCTTCATTTCATAATGATTATATAAATTAATTTAATGAATTAATATGATATATATTACACTAATACCATTCTGGATATAAGTTATCTATAACCTTAAAAGAATAATAATAATTTATTTGGCAAAACACGCATAAGAACAAAAGGCAATAAAGACCCGAGTAACAAGTAACAATGAAATATTACTAATAAGAAGCTAATAATATGACCATATATGATATCATATCAATATGTATGATTCTGGAATAAGTCAATAACATTATTTAAACCATTATACAGGAGTTTCGGACACGTACAAAGCAAATCGGACCTAAGGTAAGGGAAATATCACAATCTCACTTTTATCCGAGATTGTTTTTACTTTGGTAATTACTGGGGTGTATTTTATCATCCACATCCATGTTCCCTCAATAAGTAATATTATTTCCATCCTTCTACAATATTTTATATCCAATTTTTCCCTTCGGTAAGTTTTTTGTAAAATATATGAATGGAATCTTTTGTCGTTTTTCGTACGAGGTACTTTTTGACTTTTCCGACAAAAGTACGAAGAATGTTTTTTTTATCTTATACGGCATGAATGGATTTTTAAAACATTATTTCCAAGAATATTCCTTTAAAAGTTTTCAAGTTTATTTTTAATCAAATTCTTTTAGTTTATAATTGTATGACATATTAAGAAAGGAAAAGTGTTTTTGAAGAAGAAAGGATATTTTCCTCAAGAATTCATTTCAAGTGTTTTATCAAAATTATTTTCCATCTAAGATAATAAAGGGTTCTGTTTTTATCCCTATTATTACATTGATTTTATTATGTTGTGATGGAATTATATTTTTATGAATTCCTTTATCTTTTATGAATTGTTTTATGATGTCACGATGTTTAAGATTCCCATTTTTATTACATGGGTTATGCTGTGATGTATGGTTTTCTGATTTTGTGGCACACATAAGAATGGTATCATTATGAGATGGGTGGGACCTATATCTCCCCCCAATGCATTGGGTAAAGATTTTATATCTCATGAGATAGACATGGCTGGAACGGTAGGTTATACCGGTTCAGTGAAACAGGACTGAAACGAGGGTGACTCGGTTCAGAAAGGGACTTTGTCCACTAAGATAGTCTTTGGGAATGAGTATTGACTAAAAAGAAATGATTCTCTATGATTATGTGTGAATGCCACAAAGTTTCAAGTTTTATGTTATGATTATTGTGATTACATTTCACTGCCATGAGTTACCCCAGGTTATGAAATTATGATCTCTTTTACAGGTTAAGATTTCCAAAAGTTATGTGCTTATGTATATGATGTGATTGATATTTCTTTTTTTTACCCTTACTGAGCATTTGAGCTCCCCCTTTTATGTTTTCTTTTCCCCGGGATATAAAGAAATGTTTTAGGTATTAAAAAAAGGAAGATCTTTATGGGAGATGTTGAAGATCTTTCACCAGGTTTAGAAGATTATATTCTGAGTTTCCAAAGACACTAAACTATTACGATCCTTGTGTGTGTCTTTTTGTTATGTACTAAGTATTCCGCAAATGTAATGTACTGTCAATATACGTCAAGATATGGGTCTCTACAGTTGGTATCAGAGGAAAGGTTTAGTCAACCTTTGGAAACTAGGATGCGAGAACTTTAGTGAGATCCCTAGAGATATTTCTAAGGTATGTCTAGGGATGTCTCTAAGGTTAAGTATACGTATAGGTTATAGTACTAGAATTGCACTAACGATCTTAGAATTTAACCTACGATGTTAGATATTGAGGGTACTCCCCCTTTATTATGTTTTTTCCCTATCATGATTTTTGCCTCTCACACTATTGTTTTTGGGTTTTAGACGATGGCTGGAACCCGAAGGAACTGTGTTGATCAATGCAATGGACAATGCAATGATTGTCCTCCTGAACAAACAAATGTTTTGGGAGATGGAGTGAAAAATCTTGTTGCTATAATTACACAAGCTATGAATCATTTTGGATCTCCAAATGAGCAGAGAAGGGAACAATATTCTATTGAGTCCTTCATGAGGCAACGTCCACCTTCTTTCTGTGGGACTTCCGATCCACTTGTTGTTGAACAATGGATCAGTACCACTAAAAAGATATTTTCAGTTCTTCAATGTTCTGAACATGATAAAGTCATCTTAGCAGTATATCGTTTGGAAGGTGAAGCTAATCAATGGTGGAATCTTATCAAGAATACGAGGGCAAGAGATGAAATTGAGTCCATGGAATGGGACGAGTTCAAGAACTTGTTTTTCAGTAAGTACTTCCCTCGTATTCTTTGATCGAAGATGGAATAGGAGTTTCTTGAGCTGAAGTAGAAGGATGATGAATCTGTTGGTATATACGAAGAAAATTTTACATGACTTGAAAGGTATGCATCTGGCATTATCATCCAACCTAAAAGTAAAGTTGATCGATTTTTCAGTGGCTTAAAACCAAGTCTTTGAAGGGAATTAACTATAAGAGACTTCAGTAGCTATGAAGAAATTTTGCGTTGTGCTATCAAGGTAGAAATGGAAATTGTTGTTACATATCCATCTCATGGTTTTGACAAGAAACGAAAGATGGAGTTCAAGGAGAAATCTCAAAACAATGGTGAAAAGAAGATGAATGTTTCCTTGTGCTCAAAGTGTGGAAAAAAGCATGGTGGAGATTGTCTTAAAGGGACTAGAAAATGTTTTAAGTGTGGAAAAGAAGGTCATCGAGCAGCTGAGTGTCGAGGTAATGGAAAAATGGTTTCTAATGATGTGAATAAAGAAAACAATGTAGAGAACACACCACCAACACTTCAATGCTTCAAGTGCAAGGAAATGGGGCATTATGCTAATAAATGACCTAATCCAAGGGTTAGGCATAGGATAAAGGGAAGTCACATGCGATCACTATTGGCGATGTTGAATATGACAACGATGTGGTGGAATGATTAAGTGTTTATGTAATGGGATTCCAAAAAAATGGTGTATATAGTATCGTGGAATATTGTAATATTTATGTTTTGGATTTCAATAATTTTATGGTACTAGTAACCATGAAAAGTGATTGAGACATTTTTGGTAAACAGATGATATGAGCATAATGAAGGGACAATAAGTTAATGAGATGTTTGATTGTATTCATGAGCTCATGATTGATATAAGGACTAAGTGATATCATGGTTTGAGTACATAGAATTTTGAGGATTTTGGTATGTGGAAAGTGTTAACTTTTAACTACATTCATGTTTTCACTAAGGCTCAATGGGTATTCAATAGAATACAATATTAATGACTTTGAATGTTTGGAATGTGACCAAAAAAACATATCTTATGATGTATGGGGATCAACGATGGTATTAAATCTTTGGTAATCGTTTTCACTATGTTATGAGAGTGGACTGCAGTATTATGGATAAGCCTAAAGATTGAAATGGATTATGTTGGACATAAGTTAGTATTGTTTAAGGATAGAAGTTTTTTCGATATTATTGATGGGATGTTATAGTTTTATAAATAGGACAACCTGCAGGACGGGCGACAGCCTATCGCGTCGGACAAGGCTGTGGGAATCAAACCCACAACCGAAGTGCGACTGGCCTTTATCGCCTACCACTGGCCTACAGAAAGTCCTTGTTTAGTAGGAACTAGTTTTATTATATTAATCAGTATGATATATGAAGTATAAGTCCATTTTAGGTTCCATATGTGATTAATCTTACTATAGAATGACTTATGTATATTTAATAACTTTTTCTAACCTTTTGATGGAATGACCCGTCATTCTATCACATGATCTGCTAACACTTCACGAATAACAAATTCAACTTCATTTATTTAAGATATGAAGTGGAAATTGTTCAAGGCACGGACAACAATAAAGTAAGTATTTATTCTAAATCAAATTGTTCAACTTTAGGGAAATGATCTTGAAAACCAAAAATGTTGTCCTAGTGCTCTTATATCTGATTAATCAGATGGTACCTTAGATCGTCACAGATTTATGTATTTGTGATTGGTGGCTTTTCCATAGCCATGTTCTCTACCACTCTCTATCAAAACATGATGGTTAGATTTTTCTTCCATATCCATAATTTCACCTATGTGGAAACCCAGTGATTAGTTTATTTGGGTAACCGTTATGTTTCATACTTTTGTTTTTAAAGATTGGTTTTGTTATTCCTTTTTACGATGTGGATTTCTATTAAATAAACTTTCGAATAGTAAACCATTTATAACCCCCAACGAATTTCGAGGGAGAAATTCATTTTAAGGGGGGTAGAATGTAACACCCCGAGATTTTATGAAAAATATTCTTTTTAATTTCACTAATGTCTTGTGTTGTACGCTACACCAAAAGTAGCTTGCACAACACACATCCTTCATTTGCCTTGCATTACACGAAATTGTGACCTTCCTCGATAGCTTGCGTCGTACGCAATACCGAGTTTCACTAAACAACGATATGCTATTAAAATATTATTAAGACTAGCTGTTATGAATAGTAATAACCACTTTTTGAAATTTTATAAATTTTATTTTTCAAAATGGACTTCATTTTTGGATTCGGAATATCGAAATTAGCCTATGGTGAAATTTTGGTATTTTTCTGAAAACTTTCAATTTTTTGATGAATAGTGAAACCACTAAGTGGTAGGTTAAAAACTGAATTTTGCATAAAACTTAATTTTACCACTTCTGTGAATGGAATTTCGAAAATCCGAGAGACACGGTTAATATCAAGGACTAAAATGTGGTTCAATGAGATGAAAATAATTTTTTTTGTGAATAGTAACTTTTTACTTTTTTTTACCACGGTTAAAAGTAAATAGGGTAATTAAGGGTAAAGATGATATTATTATTACCCTAACACATGTCCTAATTCTATTGGATAAGTGAAATTCGACCAAAAACAAACTCAGGAATAAAATATGACCATTTAGGCCCACTTAGATTAGATTAGGACATTTATTATTAATTTATTTAAAGAAGGGTTAAAATAGTTAAAATCAAAGTTTAATAAGTAAATACTTTTTAATATGGGGTTATACATAAGATAAATTCGAAAATAAATATTCATTAGAAAGATAAAACAATTTACTACATAATGGTATTTTATTTGTAATTTTAAGACATTAAATAATTATTTTATTTATGACACAATGATGGTGCAGTAATTATCTTATTAATGAAATATTGACATAATTGATGTTATAAACACCAAAATAAATGTAATTTGATACTTTTTATGAATTAAACAAATTTTATAGGTTACTATGATATATTAGTGTTGATTTAATCAACTTGGTTCGAACATATAATTCTGTTATGACTTTCACAAAAATCATATATCAAATAGTGTCAAAATTGACACAAAATAGTTTTTAAATCAAATATTATATTATTAATTGTTATTTTATTCCTAAAAATCTAAGGTTTGGCCAAATTACTTAGATAAGGATTTATATATTAATAATAATAAACTTTGGGTTCGTTTGGCATGTTATAGTAAGTGTATTAACCATATAGTGTAAGAAAACAAAAAAGTCACGGTAAAAGTTAAATTATTTAACTTAGAGTTAAATCTAATTGATAAGATTAAAATAATAACCTAAACTTGTATAAATACTATTGGTTGATAGGATTTCGACCCATCCCCACTTTACCTTCTAAATAAGACCCTTTGGAACCATTATAACCGATGTTGACTTTAATATAAAATAATATTTTGAGATATTCCTAAGGTGCCCCTATCCTCCCTTATAAAAAGGCATCTCCTCCCTCTCTTCCTCACACAACTTTGAGCCTTCAAGCTCGGCCAACCCCTGAACAAATCACTTCTCCACTTCCCTAGAATAATCCAAGAGGTCCGGGTCTTCTTCAAAGACCAATCATAGTTCCCTAAGTGGAGGATTCAAAGAGGCGTTTCAAAGAAGAGGTAATATCCATTACCGATCTTTTCAATTTATTTCTTCTTCAACTTCTTCTTCTTTAGTTGTTTCATGATAAAGTAATAACATAAGTATTACTTACATACTGATATGTTATTATAAATATGAAACAACCCTAATTCACCTTCTATCCATCCTACGGAAAAATGAAATCATCGCGCGTGCGTACGTACGGAATACCGTCTCCACGCCGTGGTGTAATCTATTTTCCACCATCACCTAACAAGGATAGGTATAATGGTGTAATGAGTAAATATATATGATTATTATAAATTGATATTGATTCTGAAATAGTATACATATACGCCAATACAATTCCACGATCATAGGAAAGATATCATCACTCGTGCGTGCGTACGGAATACCGTCTCCATGATGTGATGCGACTCGTTCTACATGATCTTCATTTCATAATGATTATATAAATGAATTTAATGAATGAATATGATATATATTACACTAATACCATTCTGGATATACGGTATCTATAACCTTAAAATAATAATAAGAATTTATTCGGCAAAACACGCATAAGAACAAAAGGCAATAAAGACCCGAGTAACAAGTAACAATGAAATATTACTAATAAGAAGATTAGAATATGACCATATATGATATCATATAAATATGTATGATTCTGGAATAATTCAATAGCATTATTTAAACCATTATACAGGAGCTTCGGACACGTACAAAGCAAATCGGACCTAAGGTAAGGGAAATATCACAATCTCACTTTTATCCGAGATTGTTTTTACTTTGGTAATTACTGGGATGTATTTTATTATCCACATCCATGTTCCCTCAATATGTAATATTATTTCCATCCTTCTACAATAGTTTATTTCCAATTTTACCCTTCAGTAAGTTTTTTGTAAAAGATATGAAAGGAATCTTTTGTCGTTTTTCGTATGAGGTACTTTTTGACTTTTCTGACAAAAGTACGAAGAATGTTTTTTTTAAGTTATACGGCACGAGTGGATTTTTAAAACATTATTTACAATAATCATCCATTAAAAGTTTTCAAGTTTATTTTTAATCAACATCTTTTAGTTTATAATTGTATGACATATTAAGAAAGGAAAAGTGTTTTTGAAGAAGAAAGGATATTTTCCTCAAGAATTCATTTCAAGTGTTTTATCAAAATTATTTTCCATATAAGATAATAAAGGGTTCTGTTTTTATCCCTATTATTACATTGATTTGATTATGTTGTGAGGGAATTATATTTTTATGAATTCCTTTATCTTATATGAATTGTTTTATGATGTCACGATGTTTAAGATTCCCATTTTTATTACATGGGTTATGCTATGATGTATGGTTTTCTGATTTTGTGGCACACATAAGAATGGTATCATTATGAGATGGGTGGGACCTATATCTCCCTCAAATGCATTGGGTAAAGATTTTATATCTCATGAGATAGACATGGCTGGAACGGTAGGTTATACCGGTTCAGTGAAACTGGACTGAAACGAGGGTGACTCGGTTCAGAAAGGGACTTTGTCCACTAAGATAGTCTTGGCAATGAGTCTTGACTAACAAGAAATGATTCACTATGATTATGTGTGAATGCCACAAAGTTTCATGTTTTAAGTTATGATTATTGTGATTACATTTCACTTCCATGAGTTACCCCAGGTTATGAAATTATGATCGCTTTTACAGGTTAAGATTTCCAAAAGTTATGTGCTTATGTATATGATGTGATTGATATTTCTTTTTTTTACCCTTACTGAGCATTTGAGCTCACCCTTTTATGTTTTCTTTTCCTCAGGATATAAAGAAAGGTTTTAGGTATAAAAAAAAGGAAGATCTTTATGGGAGATGTTGAAGATCTTTCACCAGGATTAGAAGATTATATTCCGAGTTTCCAAAGACACTAAACTATTACGATCCTTGTGTGCGTCTTTTTGTTATGTAATAAGTATTCCGCAAATGTAATGTAATGTCAATGTACGTCAAGATATGGGTCTCTACACACTTCGTCAATAGAGATCCTTATATCACTTCAAAAAAACCATTGGAGTAATAATTTATGATGGTTATCAAATCAATTTCGTGTATAGTGAAGTGAATTAGAGAATTTTGTAAATTTATGTCAATAAATAAATCCTAATGTGGTGAGAAAAATATAAATGAGGGGTTCTGTTTCTTATGTGAGGGGGGGGGGGGATACACTGGTAATTTCTTAACATATCAGAATATAATAAATTAATTCACAAGAAAAATGAATAAAAATTTCATGGTATTCTATGTTGTGGTAGTTTATTATTGAAATATATTCATCTAATAAATATTTTGTAGGTTAATTTGGTATTTTAAACCTTATATTTTGGTTTAACCTCTTAGTTAACCTATTTTAACCTCTATTGTAGAAACAGTTTTTCCACCTATACTGTGTAATAATTGTAAAAATTTGGTGAAAAAATATAAATGGATATGGGAAGTTATCTTAAGTAAAATTTTACACATATTTTCCACATTAAATATATTTTTTATTTTTAAATAAATTTAAAAATATTATCTTTAAAAAATGTCATTAATAACATTTTTCGTACTATTTATATAATTTTACTTTACCTAAAACAATATATATATGGAATTAAAATATAATACTTACACACATCTCTACTATGTAATATGTTTCTAAAAATTTTAGGGAACATAATAATTCATCTATATTGTATTACTATTTGTATATGAAAAATCATTAATTTTATATTTTCTAATAATTAAATAATTAGTGTGTTGTGTTTTCATAAAAATGTTATTTAATTATTTAATTATAATTTTTTTCAAAAAACCTATAATGGTAAAAATAATTAATTACAAATTAAAATTAGTATTTTTAATTAACTTATCAGTTTTTACCCTTATAATAAATTTTTTCAGTTATATAGGGAAAGAAAGTGACATTTTTATTTATTATTTCATTTAAATATTATAATGGAACTAATAAAAAAATATTGAACCAAGTGACCATATATCTGATACATGGATTTATTTTGATGAAAAAAGATCCTAAAATATGATAAAGGCTATTATTGTAAAAAAAATTAAATGTTGATCCTAATGTTTTATTCTTTTTTACCCATTTTACCCTTATAGAGGTGACAAAAAGATTCTATGTCTATTATTCATATAGACCAATCATAAAAGTTATTGATATAATATTTTTGAAAATAATAATTAATAATATAGTATCAATTTTTTATTCAGTCTATAAGTGGTTGAAATTAATTTATGATAAGAACATAAAACACAAAGAATTGTTTTTTAAAAAAATTACCTTTTTAAGTATAATTTTTTTTTACCAAATTACATCATAAAATTGATTTTAATGATGTATCTTATTAATATTAATATAATTGAACTAATTTTTATATTAATATATTTTAAATGATAATAGGGAATTTTAAAATTAGTAAAAAAAATACAATTTTCATTAAAGAGTAGTATTTTTTCTTTATTCAATGAAAAATCAATGATTTTAGAAATATCCAAATAATTCACCTTATGAATATTATTATAACTTGATTTTTTAAAAAATAATATCATTTTATCAAATATATATTAATGAATTATAAATCGTAAAAACAATATATCCTCACAAAAAATAGATTTCGAATGAAATGAATTTTTAAAGAAAAATATGACATTAAAATAAATTTACAGTTTATATACTATGAATTACTAAACCAATTTTTATTTAATTTTACCTATATATATATATATATTAAAATGTGTTTATTTTTATTCATACCTACAAATTTAATGACTTGTATTAGTGGTACAAATTAAATAATAATATTACATGGTTCATTTAATCATAGTGTTGTTTATCATATATGATATTAAATATAATTTTCTTATTACTAAATATTATGGTGTTACATAAAATCTTGGTTACCACCCTAAAAAATTATCAAAAAAATTGTTATTTGTAATGGTAATGTGTAGAGATAAATGTTAAGACAATTCAAACTGGATGTTTGTAAAAAAAGTCAGTGGTGGATAATTCCCTTAAATTAGAAATATATTACAATGGTCTAATAGAAAATTAATGTCGTCGGTCACATTATAATAATATCCTTGATTAATATTAATGTATGTTTATGTATTTTTGTTTATTTGAAACCCTTTTCTAAGAGTATTGGAAAAAATATCTTTGAAAATTAGGGAAATCATATAATTTTAAAAATATTTTAGATAGAAACATATCTATAATTAATGAAGTATAAGAATTTAACATATAAAATAATTAATGAATATAAATGAAGTATCATAGAAATTGAAAAATTTGGAAGAAGGAGGTGTTCACAAGGAAACATTATAATACATTGTTTTTACACATTAATAAAAATGACCCATATTGAAAATGAAAAAAATATCATAAAATTTTTTCAAATAATGTAATATTGTAAGAAATTATCATAATGAAGTATTTAAGAGTATATTAAGATACATAAAAATCATCCAATGATTCTGAATATGGGAAAAATATTTTTATCAATCATAAAGAAAATATGGGGTCAGTTTCCCTTACAAAAAACACATTAGGTAAAAATGGAGTTAAGGAGAAATGAAATATCAATGGAGTATGTAAAAATAGAGGAATATAAAATTGGAATGATTAAGGGTTTTATAATTAATACAAATTCCTATTATGTATTATTTTTATAAAACGTTTTTTTGTTGGAAAATATGATTGCAATTAAACCATTACGAGTTGAGTAATATTTTTATCGATACCACATTAAATTTGGGTATCATTATAATAAATGAAAATTTAATTAAATTTAATCATATGGATATTTAAAAACCATTAATTTGTAAACTGAATTCCTTATGTAATAATTAAAACATATTAATGTTATTATGGTGAATATTACGAAATATTTCTCAAGAAGTTAAATATAAGACAAGGATCTCCTTGCATTGTTTCAATACAATACCATAAAAACTAAAAACTCATGTGTTATGAAAACAAATCTAATAATCACATATTGTATAAAAAATATCATATAAATATAATTTTATCAAATTCATTTATATTTATTATCCAAATTTATATTAGTTAGTTTTTTCCAATTTTTTATGTTAATTACGGGTAATTTTGGTATTTTTAAAAATATTTGTTATAGAAATGTTTCTATTCACTATTCTCATATATATATCTTAATTTATTTTCAATAAAGTTATATTAATTTATAAATTTTAAATATTTATTATGACAAAAATTTCTATCTTCCATAATCTGTTCTTTATGCTCTAATATAGATTTTACTCAATACATTTTTTGATGATTTCAAACATATAAGATGTGATTTCAAAATTAACGAGTTAAATATTTTTTAACAATATATAGGACCATAAACATATTTATTATTTATATATTTTTATATTATTATAACTATAATGATGTTTTCATAATCATCCATTTTATAATTTCATAGCATTTCTCAGGTAAATAGTCAAATAGACCCAAATAAGAATATACATTTCTTAATTGATGATTATGGGGTTATTTAGATGCAATAACATTAAACATATATAATGATGAAAGAATTTAAAATTTATTAGTTTTATTTATTATAATTGATAATTATTTACAAGAAGAAATTATAAACATGAAAATTTTACATAATTGGAATTAAAGAGTTTCCACATAGTATGCTTTTATTAAAGGATTGAGTTTACAATAATCATTTTTCAAATATATCCTTAACAGATTATATGTTTTTTCATAAAATAAAAATATTGAAAAATTAAAAATTATATTTTTAATTTATATACATTTTAATTATCATCCAAATGTGGTGATGATGATTAAAAAAACAGCAATCAATCTTCCCATGGATGTGTCACTCTACAAATATTCATGGTTGAGAATTCTATTTTCCATAGAACAAGAAAAAAACGTATAATGTTTTATCATTTCAGAATATAAAATATATTATTAATATAATATTTATTTATAAAAATAAATATTAACACCTTTGGTGTAATTCAACTATGTACAATGATATATAACATATTTTGAAGGTTGTAGTATGCGCACACAAAATGTTGTTTTTAATTTTTTTAAGGAAATGGGAATGGTGGATATGGGTTGTACCATAATTTTTAAAAAAACACAGTAAAATAAGCATATTTATATTATATTTTTGACATTGAGATTGAAATATTATAAATAAGAAATTCATATGAGTAAAAAAGGGAAATAATTAGTTAGAATTCTATATTTCAATGTTTAGTTAATCTACATTGAATAGAGGTTGAAACATTTAGGGAATGTATTCTGAGAAGAAAAAAATGTCATAATGGTTTATAGGTGACTTTGTGAGTTTTCAGCCTACAATTTGGGAGTACATAAGGTATTATGTAATAATCATGAAAAATTAAGGATTTTCCCTTTTTAACTAAAAAGTATTGATTTTTTGAAAATAACTCAAACATTTAAATAATTTGAAGTCACACTAAATAAAATTTTCTCCCAAATTGATAAATAATTTATTCCAGACTATTCAAGATCGCTAAAATCCTCAAATCACCAATTCAATAAATTTATTTATGATTTTAGTCCCTTCACCTCATTGGCTACTCATTTTTACCATTTAGGTCATTATCACATTAATTAGTTTTTCTTTGAGAGGTTAACAAAATAATTAATCCTAAAAACAATGGGTCCCTTATTGTATAATTTGGAACCATTGATTCTCAAATTCAATGAAATTTATTGTGATTAAATTTATTAATTTATTATAATTTAATTTTATTATAATAAATTCATAGAATTGTAAAAAAAATTAGAAAAATATTAATTGGTTTCTAATATGTAAAATATTATATTGTAAATTATAATAAAAATTTGAAATTTTAAATACCAATTAAAAAATACATATTTACCAGAAAAAGAGTTTAATAAATTTCAATGTCCTAATAATATACTTATAATGGAATAAAAGTCCTAGAATTGTTAAATTGCATTATTGACCTATAAATCAGTTAATTATAAAAATACTAATAATTAACCCTATTCAAATTTTGACATTATTAATTCAAAAATTGTGTTTTTTATAAAATTTAAATAATAAAATTTATATATTACGTTACATAAATATAAAATATAAATAAAAAATATTTTAAATGAAAAATGAATTCTTTAGCTCCATGTGTCTTTAATAATATTATTTTTCAAATTACATGTGTTATCTTTGTACGAGTCATGGAGTACCCAAAACAATTATGAAATGAAAAATAAAATAATAAAAAATTGGGTTAGATCCAGATGATTATAATTGATGATGAAATAATTTATAATAAGTAAGTAATTATCCTTTGATAGGTACTTGTATTTGAAGATTAATGTTTTAATCTTAGAGATGAATATAAGATAATATTAATTACATTATGGTTGATAAATAATTTGTTATCCCTAATAGGGTAAAAACCATGGGGTGATTCCGTGTATGGAAAATTAATATAATTTCCCCTTTTCATGTTTTTATTATGTAAATCTATCTCCTCTCTCTTTGTCATAGATATTAATGAACATTAATTAAAACATGAGTGAAACAAAAAATTTACTTGTTCACACTCACTAGGTAACATAAAATTTGAATATAAAGAAAATGTGTTGATATACCAAATACAATATTCCACTATGTTTTTATGATTTTCAACTTGGAATTATTGTACCTTTTGGGTTATTACTATTAATAATTTTAATGATCACATAACACTCTCTACTTATGTGAACACTATACTTCTAAATAATAAAATATTGATGATCAGCACTGAGATAGTTCTAACTTAAATGAGTTTATATTAAAAATACTTTTTACAAAATTAGATGAAAATAACATTAATTTTTATCTTTTCACCTAGATCATTTAACAGTTATAAGATTATTTTATCATATTAATTTGAATATGAGATCCTAATTTGATAAATATAATAACACACTTACCTTCAAAAAATGTCTTTATGGGACCCCAAACTATACATCGTATGTGTGAATCATCAAGTGCATAATCCCAATTTTGATTCCTTTGTGAATTCAATGTTCAATAAACCCTATAGCATATTAGTGAACATGTATCCCCGTCAAATGCATAAGAAATCTGTTATGAAATTATACATACATGACTTCACTAGTGTAACTACATAAACATTAGTTGAATTCCATTCAATATGGAATTATTCGTATTAACTCTCATATAACACAGACCAATCATATGACAATACAAACAAAAATCTTATTTTAAAACCCTCAAAAACCTTTAAATTATTCGTATTAACTCTCATATATCTTTTGATCCGGATACCTCAATTCATCACATGATTTTGATTGACCGTATGAAATCAAAGTATCAATCTATATTTACTCAATCATTTAGTCAAATTTCATAAATGCATGATCTATTTAAATTTATATGATCTTATGTTCTCATTTTTTCATACTATAATGTGACCATCATGTATAACTATTGATTATTCATATAGACTTATGAATGGAACTAATCATCCAATGAATTATGTGATATCAATACTCAATATCACGTATATAGTCTCATAACCCTTCAGGCCTAATGCATCAACCCTTACTTTTACCAAATTTCTCCCCAAAACTCGAAACAACTTCATACATAATTTAGATACAAACTTTTTTTAACAACATCCAAACATGAAAACAAAATTAAAAACATAAAAACATTTTAATATGGATTTTTTTTTAAAAACCATTTTTTGTTTTTTTTAAACACTATAAAACATAAAAAAAATTATTTTCTCTATAAAAAATCAGATAGTGGTATTGGGAAATCCTTCACCTATAATTTATGCCCATGTGAGTCATTCATATATTGAGAAACTACAGTATCATGAAATTTTCATTGATGAGTTACATCATTATAAATCCACATTAGTGAAAAAATCATGATTCCAAATGAGAAAATATAATCTTCCCTAGAGAACTCATCTCACACCAATCATAAATACTATTAGAATCATGGACACAACTAAAATCCTTTCATAATATTCCTTCAATAATTGAATAGATTTAGGATTTAAATATTTAAAATCCCCCCTTATTTTACTAGTGACTATATCATCCTCTCAACCATTATTGTTCAATACCCTTCCCCTTTATCAAAGAAAAAACGTTACTCATTTATTGTTTGCAATATGGTAAATATAACATATAATCACTTACAGAAATGAAAACCAATCCTTATGTAAAGGGATACAAAAATTAATATTTTTTATATTTATAGTGTTTACTAAACATTAAGAGAATGTCAATTCCATTAAGATTCATCTTTTAGTGGGGTCTTCATTATGATATATGAAACATATAGTTCAGTTGGAACATACTTCTATTTCACAAACAGATGATTTATATTATCCTCGATGAAGTTAAATCTAATATCAATGTACTTTACCCATGATTTTTCGGAGGCCTTTTCATAGATATATACGACATGAATTATAACTACGTATTCTGGTCAAATATTTCTCTTAAACTATCATATCCTCATGATGATGGTTCGTCAACAATAATTATTTGAAATGTAGATTAACCACTATATTTTAAAATTATATGGACCTCAAAAGAATTTAATTCTATTTCTCTTTAGCCAAGTAATACATATTCTTCAATAAGAGAATGACCAACCTAATGATGAATTTTATCTATCTACTAAAATGAAATAGTATGCTTCTATTTTTTCGATTAACTCTTCCCATGATTTTTCATTTTATAGAAAATTAAAATTTTGTGCTTTTAAGATATACCATTATATTACATTCACTTCATGTATGTTTCTTTCCTTAAGATTACTTCTATATTATACTTACAATCTTGAGGAAAAATCAATTTCAATTTATGTCACAATTAATTAATGAAATCTTCATTTTATTTTCTTGTATTTGGTGGCATTAATCATATATATCTCTTCATCCGTTGATTGTTTCATCCTTATAGAAACTATAGTTCTCCAATCATTTTAATTTTCTATCTTTAATATTCCTTGAACCCTATTATCATATTAATATTTATATATGAATGTTCTATTCGCACCTTATATCAAAGGTAGTGTAACGAAAATTGTCATCTCACAAATCGTTAAACATTCAAACTAGTATTCAAGGAACACTATAATTTTTTTTGAATTTTTAAAAATTCAATCCACCAAAGGTTACATCACTTACATACACTATCACTATCACTATTATCCTTTGATTACATCTATTTCTCACATATATATAATAATCAAAACTACCACACTAGATAACCATTTTTTTCAAATAATGATCACATCATGAATACCATTATCTTAAATATTGTTTCAATATATACAATAAATATCTCCAATCTAACATATTTTCTAGCATATTCATAAATGAGGAACCATATGGTTTCTTAATTTACACCTATTATTTTAGAACTATTTTCAGAAATACAAACTTTGAATCCTTCATGAAAACATTTTAAAAAAACTTACCAACAATGAAAAATAATAATTTAATGGTATTCATCCTTTAAATGAGTGAAAATGTCACATATACATTGATTCCATCAATAAGAAAGTTTTGCTATTCACAAGTCATGACTTATATTGAGTAACAATGACATCTTTATTATGTTTATTATTGAAAACCCAATTAGTTATAATGATTTTATTATATATTAATCTCAAAAAATATCACACATCTCTTTATTTTTTATTTAGTTAATATCTTTATTCATCAAAAAAACCCAATTCAAATCTCATTTAGTTTCTTCAAAATATTTTTGTATTGACTATCATATAGAATTATTTTTCTATGGATAATTCATTATCTATGTTTTTATAGGTGGTATTGATCATTAATGATATTATTTATATCAATTTCTGCTTGACTCTTTGTAATCATTGTACATACATTTATAAATTCATCATTACCACCATGTGGGTCTTTATCTAAATATAATTCAAGTGATTCAATCCCCCTAATGTCGTCATCTATTTATCACTATCCTCAAAAAAATATTTAATGTTTTGTAAAATATTCAGCTCAAATTCAACCGCAACAACACCATTTATCTCCAAAAACATTCATAATCACATATTAGAAAATTTATATTCTTTTATTATTATTAACTCTTTAAAGACTATACATTTATATCTACATGATTTAATCTTCTTTTGGTTCTCCTTGTTTATAATTAGGCACTTTCTTTTGAAGAATAAAATGTGCTACGATGTTGTATTCAGTCTATATAATAGATCATATGGGGGATTCACTTACCTTGAAAAAAATACTATATTATGAAGGTAAAGTAATAAATAAACTACATCTTTATAAAACTTATTTCAATGTTCTTTCTTGATATAAATTATTCAATCCATATTGTTGATAATCGAATTTATTCTACCAGAACTACATTTTGATAAATTGTTCTTATATCTATGAATTATTTCATTTTCGAAATATTTTTTGAGATAATAGTCTACTTTTATATTTGTGACCTTCATCCCATTATCTTTTAGAAACATTACAATTTACTAATCAATAATCCATTCATCCCCTCTTTATTATTTTTTAAATTCATGTAAATATTGAATACATGTGGGTGATGAATAATATCAATGACATTATATTGTAATCATAAATGAAAAGGACATAGTATCTCTTTACATGATTGTATACATGAGGAATAGGTACAAACACATCAATAGGCAAAAATTCCAAGATTCATATTAACTATTGTTTTATTTCATTGTATGTTTTTTTATTTAAATTCCATTGTTTGAAAGGATAGAACTAGTTGGTAAGATCAAGTTATAGATTAGGGATTTCTTGAGCTCCATTATTTTTCACAAAAAACAACAATGGATTATTGTCTCATATTATCATGTCTTTTATGCCCCAACCTATTCTTATATTCCACGTATATAAGGAATGTATCTTCTTATAGAAAAAATAATGTAGATACCCCCCTTGGTTTTTTCCCCTACATCACTACTATGTAATCATTTCCTTTTAGGATACATATATTCTTATTAAATATTATTACATTTTATGATTCATACATTTCACTGATACTAAGAACGTTTTTTTGATACCTTTAACATAAAAAAATCAACACATCTCATATCTTTTTCGAAAATCATGGATTTTCTAGATTCAAAAATCAATATGCCCTAATTATTGATTTTTTTGAAATCATTGTTATTGTAGTTTATTCGTGTTACAACATCCTCATTTAATGTCATATTGTAAATAAATCTAATTTTAATGATCTTAAAAAATGCATAATCTGGTTCTTTTAGAACAATCTATTTAACAAATATTATCTCAACACATTTAATTTTGATTTATATCTATGAATTTATATATGATGTTGATAACTATTCATGACCATACATAGAGTTTTCATAACAACATCATGTTGAATATATATAAATTAGTTTTTCTATACTAGTTCTTTCGATGATCCCAGAGCTACTATACACAACCACATCGTGTTGGATTTGAGACATTCCTCTTCATTTTTGATTATCAATATCCATCCTTGTGACTGAATCCTCCACACAAAAAACTCGAACTGTAAAAGATTATTGTAATATTGAACATATTATTCAATCCACTTTTTCTATTTTTCCCTTTTATACATATTGTTTATGAAAAATGAATTTTGGGAATGTCTCATAATTCTATATTTTGTTACATAATACAATTTCCTTTTATGGTTGTCATTTATATAGAACTAGTTATCCCTTATGTATTTTCAATATTTTATTTCAAATTTATATCCCATTCGATCATAAACATTTTAATGTGTTTTTATTCCTACACATGAATCATCATTGTATTCTATTTTTAATCAATAAAAATACTAGTGGTGTCATTATGATGTTTCATTTTATTATCATGGAAATTATTAGATTTTTCTTATGATCCATCATTCTCTAATTTAACTTTTTCTATCAACTATTTTACCTTATTTCCCAATTTGGTATCAAAGTTCATGAATTTATTATGATATTAGAGTATTATTCATTTCATAATAACATTCACCTCTATTTTTTGATATTATTTATTTGTTTGATGATTTTGATAGTATAACCATCCCTAACCATAGTTTTTCCACTAAATTATAAATAGTAATCAAGAGACTGTCAAATTTTTTATTATTTTCAAATTGGATTTTCCCAATTTCTACTTCATCTTAAAATTTGCGTCTTCCAAATTAAATATATATTTTTAGAAATTTTTAACCACTTTATTTGATATAATTATTTTATCTCCCAAAATAATTATCTCCAAAATATATGCTTATAATTTTACCTAAAAATTATATTTACCTACTACTTACCATTTATCAATATCACTCTCTATACTTGTATAAAATTTCTAACAATAAACTCTATATAAATTTCTTTTTCATATTCATATTCATAAATTTAATCAATATTATTTTATTTTGAAATTCATTTTCTTTTTAAAGAATCAGATTATTCTTGTGGAATTTTTACATAGAACTATTCCTACTTTCCACATTAGTTGAAGAATTATTCATGGAGATTATATTATCATCCTTATTATTTTCTAGAAATTTCATCAGACACATTGTTGAATGATTCCCAATATTATACATAATATTATGCATCGAAATAGTGAAAACATCAATGATGTATAATCACAAGTTTTAAAACATCTAATTCTTCCATAGTTGTAAATTGTTTCCATTGAATAATAGAATCCATTTGTGATTGAAACTTCTATTACATTTACTGAGGTAGTAACCATTCAATTTGTTATTCACATTTATTCTAATGGCTGGACCCGCCATTTTATATACACCAAGATTGGGAGTGGGGAATTAGTGTTTGATATATTAAAACAACTTACCCTCTGTGGGTTTTATTCAATTTTTCAATAATATTTTCATATCTACCCTTTCTATATTAATTAATGGACAAAAATAAAAAATTCTTGGGTCACAAAAAGTTTATATGGTTCACCCTTATAGGGATATATCGAAGGATCATTTAAAAGAAATGTGATGATGTTAAAAAATCCAATATTGTGCATTCCTATTATATTGTTCTTTGGGGACTCACTATACCTCCTATTTTTAAACCAATAATAGTTTTTTATCTCACTTATCTCTCTCTCTATACTGATGTTGACAAAATACACCCTCGGTAAAATTATCTGATTATCAGCTCTAAGTGAGTTTATACTTAAATGGGGGGATTTTATACTCATTTTTTCATAAATGATATGATAATAACATTCATGGATAAATTCAATTTGAGGATCACATTACTATTATTGGCTTATGTGATTAAATAACTCTTTGTTCTTAACCCAAAGTGACTAACCCCTAGAGAACGGATCTATTCATGACACTGCATTTCATGAACCCAACATAGTCTTCTTATTTATTAATATTCAAACACATAACTCCACATTTAATAGAATAAAATTCAATTATTCATGCATCTAATGGGCCTATATTTTATCATTTATCTACCTTATAATTATGATAAATCACTTGTGTGTTTATAATTATGTGAATTTGATATTATAACCTTCTTCTATTCACACAATATATGTTCTTTCTCAACATTTATACATGTAAAAATAATAAAGACAAAAATATAAGATCTAATTATTTGATAACATGTTATTTATATGTTTATATATACTCCCTTTACTACAATAATCACTATAAACATTCCATTACAACATCTGATCACATGACAATCAACAAAGGTCCACCTTCAGGAAAACCACCATTAACTAACCTTCATCAAATGAACGCACTTAGATCTCATGATCATGAGACTGCCACTCATTACATAATCATGATAGACATCATGAAATATCTTTTTCAATATCTATTTATATAATCATGAAATCAACATATGTGATCAAGTGATCTCATTTGTTTAATATAATAAAAAAATTCCTTTGTTTCATGATATCACAAGATCAGTTTCCTGTGACTTATGTTAATCCAAAAATTCTTATTTATGGTGCTAAAATTATAAAGTAATGTTTTATAACCTACTCAATCACAATATTTTCATAACATAACCCTCTATAACCTATTCAAGAAACCTTTTATATATCCATTTTCTCTCCAAAACTCCACAAAACAGCAAAAATCTTTTGACAACCAACTCTTTTCAGTAAAATAAGAACTTATCAACAAATAAAACAACCTCAAAAACATCTAGATTAATTTTTATCCAAATAATTAATATTAAAATTCATTTTTTGTACCCTTATAAAATTATATTTTTGCTGTATTAGTGGTGGAATCTATGTGTCAATAGTAGAAATTGAAATATTTGGGTCTCAGGTTAATAATATCCATTTGTGTGATTGAGTGTGGTATAATTTTTATTTTTTATATCATATACTTCACCACCCATATATGTCGGGATACAAACACCAAAATTATTTACAGGATGTTTTACTCAATGAATATATTGGAAGGTGTGTTTAGAGAATTAAATAATATTCAAATAATTTATTTGATTTCCAAGACATAATATTCTTCTTTATAATAATAATTATGAATAATAACTTTTTATAGACACATAAAACTTGGTTATTATAGAGGAGAAGTGGGGTCATAGTTGGCATTAGATAATCGAGAACCCGGCTTGATGACTATTAAAGGATAAACAGGAGACAATTGTGGAGTGAAAACTTATTTCCAAAAAGAATCATTATTGAGAAAATAATGATATTCTATTGAATTTGGTATCATTATGTTTTAGTATTATAACATTTATGTTTTTTAATGTCATGGATTTTTGTATCTTTTTTATCTTTGATAATTTTCTTCACCTGGGCCTAATTTTATATAGATTTATTTTACATGTTTATTATTATTTTGAACCATTCAATTCAACTTTATTTCCATAGTCTGTGTAATAATTTGATGTGAATGCATAATAAAAAGATGGGTTCGCATCCTTTTTTTAATTTTATCCCCATTATTCTTCACATTTAACATTTTTCCCTTGGGGTCATGACTCATCATTTCTTTTTCAGATTCGTGAACAATTCATCCCCGAAATTCATGGAAGATACATTAAAAAAAATTTATTTTTATTTAATTATTTGATTGATAATATTTGTAGGTAGATAGTGATGAATTTAAGGATCAAATCCCTAAATGGTTCTAGATGTGGTGAATGATTTATAATTAGGTAAATAGATTTCCAATTTCAAGCCATTGTTGGTCAAGAATCGATGATCAAAGGCTTTACATTTCATTTTCTAGTAAATTTTGGGTGGTTAAATAGTAGTGATAGCATTATAAAAGGTGTATATGAGATTCCATGTGATGTATATATGATTATAGATAATTAAAATTCACACAAAATGAATATAATATGAACACAATATTTCTGAAACCTTCATGTGGCCGTTAGGGTTTGACATAGAATAAAATATCACATGACTTTTTGTCACATATTGATTGACTCAATGGTTTAAATATAGTGTGTAAACCTTGGGTATATGGTCATGAGAAAAAGTAGGTACATGAGAATAGGATAGGTATATAGGCACTGAAAAGTCCAAAGTACTCGGACATGGCTACAGTACATGGGCAAAAACTAGAATACATTACCACGTGCCATAGGAAACATTAACACCTGGATAGCCATGACACATCATGTGACCCTATATTCATGAGATTTATATTTCCTACATATATCTTCCATTTTAATATTCTTCTCATGGATATAGATTGTGGCCTATGAGAAATCGATATTATGTAGTTTTATACATATGATGTAGTGGTGACCATTGTTTTGGAATCTCATGGGATGTTATGAAAGGGAATATTGTTTCAAAGATGGGTTTTAATGACCCATAATTATCTTGATAGATCTTAACTTATGAAAATATAAATTTTTAAATTTGGTAATATAATATTATATTTTTCACATATACAAAATGATGAGACCAAATATTTTTTATTATTATAATTCAAAAATTACATTTTGAGAAAAAAATTATCCATAGTAATTGAATGTTTTTAAATGGACCTATTAATATAAAATAAGAAAATAGTTATTAGAAATGTTGGATATGATCATTCCCCCAAAATAATCACACCGTTGAACTAGACTATAGGATGATGTAAAATATTAGTAATGCAATATCCAATATGAATATGTAAATCTATATAACCATGAGAGAAAATAAGTGAATAAAAAATGAATGAAATGTGATATATTTATAGAATTTTGGGAACCGATATAGATGTTACATATTATAGTTGGAATACGAACTTGACCATTAGAATAATAACATCTCAAATGGTAATATAAAAATAATATTTTTTCTATACAAAATCTAAATATAACCTATTTATGTCATATTAAAATTAAATTTGTGTTTTAAATCATTTTCAATTAAAAATAATATTTTTTAAAAATAAATATGTAATATTTTAATTTCATAAAAAAACTGGTATGTATAGAAATAATATTTGAATTTAATGGTTTTTATAAAAAAATATTTTGTTTTACATTCATGATAAAATATTTTTTTCATATAACATATGTGATAATTCAATTGGTCCAAAAAATGGATCGTTATATAAAAAATATTATTTATTAAACAAATACTAATTTTAATTAAAAATAAAAATTCGCATGCTTAAGTAATTATATTCATAAATTGGTTTTTATTTTTGGAATCAAGATGTCTAAAAATGGTGAGGGTTAATTATTTGCAATTTTCTAAAATATTTTAATTTTGTAAACAGTGAAATATAGTTTATTACAGTATTTATAATTATTAGTTATGTAGGTATATTTTTATAGTCATTTGTGCATGAAGAATAAATTATTTAGAAAAAAATTCACTAGTTACTATATATATTAACCAAAGTAAACACTAATTGTATTTATGAGAAAAATTTATAAATTAATTAATATTTAATTCCAAATCACCCCTCTCCTCAACTTATAAATCCCACCCCTCTCAAACCCTTATCCTCAAACCACATAAGCCTTTTATATTTCTTAATTTCATTAAATTATATTCAAACCACACCTACCTTCACTATATTACATCTATTCTCACCAAAATTCCAATTAAAACTTCCTTAAGGTGGTAGATCAAGAGATAATATTCAAGAGGTAAAACCCTCCAACATTCAATTATAAAATTATACTCTTCTCCTACCTTCACCCAAGCTCCCTCATAAAACATGAATTAATTAATAAAATAATATATATATATATATATATATATATTATAATTTTATGGATCTAACATAATATCTTCCATGAATCCACTTGTTTCCACAACATATTCTAACAACAAAACCATTTCTCATATGTGGTTGGTTAGTAGTCTTTATGGATAATGTGTTTTCAATATCCATTATGACATTCGAGGATAATCACAAAATTATTATTATTGTTAAATAAGATAGTAATAAGCATAATATAACTTTTTTAATTATTTTCTAATATGTAGACATCATATTAAATAAAATGAAACTACATTGTGATGGTCGATAAAGCTATCCAAATTATTTAACCCCTTAATTTTATCATTTTTAATCAATGAAAAATCCATACAACATTACACATTTGAATATTTTAGAAAATTTAATTTTTTTTAAGTACATGAATACCATTTATTTTAAAATTTTTTTTCTTCTCTAATTTTACAATATCATTCATAACTATACAAATGTGATCTAACAACGAACCCATAGAATGAATAATCCTGAAACAATTATATTTAACTTAATATCTAATCCAAATAACCATAAATAAAAAAAATAAAATTATAGTCGATAAAATATAAATATAATGGGTAATTTATTATTTAATTAGAAAATAAAATTATTTTATTAGGACACTAAATTGAAGTGTAGAACAATTTGGGAGAAACATATAAGATATCTTTATGAACATCCCTATTTCAATTTGGTTTATGCTTTCTCTATCGCACCTCACTTTATAAATCTATTGTTTCTTAAGTAAATAATACATATTATATATAAATATTCTAGAAATATCTATCTATCTAAATTCATATTTACATGATTATGAGGTTCATTTTTATAAAAGTATCCATTTTCAATTCCTCTCGATAAGGAAACCCGATTAAGGGGGCCTGCTCTATTTTTTACCCAATTCCAAGTACACTATTTAAAATGTTTAAAGCTACCCAATATTTATAATATAACTAATTTTATCATGGAAATAATTTTTTTAAATTTCGTATATTTATATAAATTATTACACATTTACCCTTACTAATGAATTGATACCCATTTTTATAATTCATTATTTATGTGGTACTATACTTAAGGGGTTAATCTACTCATTTTCATGTAATCAATTATTTTGGAAATAATTTAACTTGAAATTTATTTTTAACATTTATTTCTTTATAATGATGATTAAGTCTCATTTTTATGTAATCATTTATGATACACCCACTAGTTATGCCTTTAGAAATGATTAAAAAACCCATTCCTTTCTAGGTGTATTCTTTATGCTTATAACTTAAGTTTGATTTTTTTTGTGGACCGAATATACACAAACATGTTGTGATAGGTATGCCCTGATAATATTCAAATGAATTGGGTACTAATTTTGGCTCATTAGATGTTATATATGGGATTAATTAGTAATCCAAATCCATTATGGGACTCTATCCACCAGGTGATATAATCATGATAGTCAACATTGACTCATGTTTATATCATGTAATAGAATGATACCACATTAAAATATTTAACTAATATTATGATTTTTTTTGTTTGATTATTCCTCCATATTCATATTTATGATCCATTTCTTTTTTGTTATCATTTTGTTCCTTCTAACTCATATGTTTTACTTCATTACAATATTTTTTCATGTACATGGATTTTTTAACTCACTCATTTATTAAATACATTACTTGGAAATTTCTATATTGTATTAGGAGGTCAAGGTATATTATGATCTAATTTTTTTATTTTTAAAGAATGAATTGTCATTTTGGTTTCATATTTTCTATTTATATACATTGTTTTATTAATACAAGAGGATTTTTAATCCGTAGACTGTATTTAATTGGTATTTAATTTTAAAATCAAGTAAAAATATATGTAAATGTATTAGGTCAATATAATAGGTATCATATCATAGTATAGTTGATTTTGTGTATTACTGGTATAAAATGATAGAGAAAACACTTAGGAAAATTAAATTTTTATAAAAAATTACAATGGAGAAAATATATCGAAACATATGGACACAAAAGTTAGAATAAAATATTAATTTATAAGATTGACCTCTTATATTGATATTTTATTTTTATAAAAATAATGATTGAACTACATAAATTGGTTTATGTTATGAATAATAACGTGAATAATGTGAAACAACATACTTATCCTAGAAATGAAAAATATGTGGTCTTATCCTTTTTCAATAAAGGAATCATTCTTTTAGTTGATATTTTGATCCTATTATGATGGATGAATAGATAAAAATTAATCAGATGATATTATCTATCATAAAAATCATAGAATAAGAAAAATTCATACTTTTTTTCTATAATTTTGATGGGGAATATGATTAGTGGTCGAAATAAGTTTAGATAATGAAGTCCCAAGAGGAAATTGTTTCTATTGAATGGAATGAATTAATGAAATTTATTTCAATAAATATTTTCCATGAACTCTCCACCTAAAAAATTATAGGTAGTTCTTTGAACTGGAGAAAACGAATATTATTATATCTTTGGGTATGGGTAAGACATTATAATTCTTTTGCAACAAAGATTTATATTTTTCATGAACACTAAAATCAAGGTGTATCTATTCATTAGTCCATTTTATCCATATATATAAAAATACATGGGTATTTGATACATTGATAGAGATAAGAAGATTTAAAAATGTTCCCTTATGGTGAAGATAAATATTTGGGGATCTAGGTGGTCTCATGGTCCCCACTATTAAGTTAAATTATCCTATGATGTTGTTACAATAGAATCTTTATAATTTTATAATACGCCAATGTGCATCACTGTGGAGTGTGTCAATCTTCCTTTAAAAGAAAGAGGATGGGTTAATAAACCTTTTACATGAATATTATGAGCTCAAAAAAATATTTTAAAGAACAAGTATCCCCTTCCCTGGATAGATGAATATTTAGATCAACTATCTAAAGCCCATTACTTCTCTATAATGGAACATCAGTTCGGATATCACCAATTAATGGTGAATGGGAATGATATTCCAAGCAAATCCTTTCGAATAAGTTATATAAAATATGAGTTAATCGCAATTACCATCAGACTCACTAATTCTCTAGAAACATTTATTTACTTAATGAATATAGAATTTATATATTTCAAAAAAAATTGTCTATATTGATGATATGTTGATATACTCACAAATCAATTAGTATTATGGGGATTATTTGAATATTTTGATAAATACATGGATAATTGATAATCTATATGAAAATTACAGAAAATGTGAGCTATATATGGTGTAAGTATCACTATTGTGGCATGCTATCACAAGTAAATGGATATCTTTGAACCTTACTAAGACAAGAGTAATTTAAGAGTAGACTATTTAAGGATATGTAGTATATATTCATAGTTTCCTTTTATTTTCTAGGTATTAATAATGATTTATGAAAAAATTACCATGCTTTTTAAACCCAAAAACCCGAAATCATGCATGGAATTAAATATTTTAAAGAATATTTAAGAAAAATAAATATTCAAAGAGTTAGAAAATAAGAATATCAATGAACTAGTACATAATATATGTGTATATGGGGAACTATTTATGGTATACAATGATTCTTCAATGAAGTTACTCGGTTGTTTACTAATACAGAATGATAAAATTATTTCTTATGCCTTAGGTCAGAAGAATGTTCATGATAGGAATTATGAATCTCATGATCTAGATGTGGTAAAATAATATTCACTTTGACAATATGGTGTAAATATATATTTTGGTAGAAGTGTGAGATAGATAAAAATCACAAGAGCCTCAAATATAGTTTCACATAGAAGGTTATCAATAATCAATTCTGAGAATAGATAGAGCTACTCAAGTATTATGACTCCTTAATCCACTATCACATCAGGAATGAAAATAATGATAAGAATTTTGTTATAATAAATGATCTATAAAATTATCAATTATGGGAATTCATAGGGATACAAATTCGTAGACATGGAAATTATAGACATGGTAATCATAAAGGAACATTATATTTTTTTTCTCAAATTATTGGCAAAACCTCCCATTGAGAAAGGATAGTTGAATCTTTAAGTGTTAATATAGAAATTTTGAAGTTGTTTGTAGCTATCAGAAGTGGGAAATACTATGAGTTCAAAATTAATGAGGAATGATTTTTTATATTTCGGACATTACATAGAGTTCCATAAAATCTTGGGATAATGGAGGATATTTTGAATGATGTAAAAAACATGACCTTTTCCATCCACCCTTAGAGTAGAAAGATGTAATGGGATCTTCAATAGCACTACCGATGGGACAATATGAATTTGGAGATATAAAATTGTACATATAAATTCCTATTTTGTCTGCAAGTGAATTATTAGAGGAATAAATTATATGTGAATAATTTTACCATTTCCCATATATTTATGGGAATGGGAAAAATCACCAAGTACTTGTTCACTGTTCTTTGAGAAAAATCCAATCAAAAAAAGTTATACATGGGAGATCTAGTGAATCTAAATGGAATACTATTATCTATTTTTTATAATTAAGATCTAAGATTCACCTTAATATTCATTAAGAGTCTAAAAAAGACTCTAAAAACTGAGTTGAACATGAATATGGACTATTAACCTTAAACTGATTTTTGATCAGAGTAGACTCCCTAGGAACTAGAAGACATTTTATGGTAATGATATGTTGACTTCAAATTATGATGAAACAATATCTTCCTTGGGTCTAGTTCTATTAAAAAAATATTTTTACTTAAGAATCTTAATGGCTCCATATAAAACCCATTAAGGGAAAAGTTTCTGAAAACATCCTTGTTAGGATGAATATGGGGAACACATGTTCTTGAGAGATGAAAAGGTCAAGGAAATATTATAAAATTTCAAGAACATTAAGCAACACATAAATGATTCTCAATGTCAATAGAATGTATATTTTTTAAATCATTGAAAATATCTAGAGAATAAGATTATATATTATATTTTATTATGAATAACTCAATGTATGAGAATCATGAGCTTTGGGAAGAAGGGAAATATATGTCACATGTATATCCCCCCAATTGAGATTATTGATCACATCATATATGTAGCATTCAAAGTGTCACTCCCAAAAACCCTTTCTCAAATATATTATTTTTTTCTTGTATCACTTTTGATGAAGTAAATTTAATATTCATTATATATACAACATGTCGATGTAAAAAATTGGAAAAAAATAACTCTTATATAGATAATTGGTCGAAAATTTTGTATCGATGAGGTAATGTTTAGTGCAGTAAGAAAACTCACATAGTCAAAGCACTATTTTGATACAATAATTAAAAGAAGGTGATATTGGAACTAGAGGAATACATTAAGGTGAAGTATCCTAAATTTTTTTCACCTTAGTATGTAAAAAAAATTTAAGGTGAAATTTCTTAAGGGGGAATAATGTAACAACCCATAATTTTATCATTAGAATTTCTCATCTGAAAATACTATTGTGTTACATTTAGTAACGTAATATAAAATAATTTACATGTACCACATGATGAAACCAACATCATATTATTATAACAATTTTAACATTAACTTTATATAAATAATATGGCTAAAAAAATTTAATTTATTACATTGGGACAATAAATAAAAAATAAGAACATAAAAATAATAAAATTTTTGATCTTCTTAATCATTTATTATAATGGTACTCATGAAAAGTAATATAGAAATTATAGAAATTATTCTTAATTCAAAATAAAATTTTCAATTGAAAAAATGTATAATCTGGAGAGAAAATATAATGGAATGAAAAAAAATTAGAAAATGAGTGGTATTTATTTAATATAGGTAACTCATATAAAAAAATATAACCATTAGAATAGTAAATAAACCATTAGTCTAATATCCACACTAATACAAATGTAAAATAATATATATGAATCCAATAAACTGAGAATAATTCATATTTATATGATGATACGAGTAAATATATGTTTTAAAAATTATAAAAAAAAGATAATTTATTTGGGTAAAATTTATATGTTTTGTTTCAATTTTATAAAAAATTATATTATTTAAAATAATTTTTATTTCAATAAAAAAGTTTTATAAATTAATATTTTTTGTTACTATAATGATAATTTAAATTTTATGTGTCCTTAAGTAAATGATCAATTGGTCTAAAAATATATCATAATATTAAAATTGGTATTTTTTAAATAAATGATCATTTTAATCAAAAAATTATTTATTAGGTTTAAAAAATTATTTTCATAAATAGGATTTAATTTTTTGAATATACCAATTGTAAAATGAATTGGGTAAATATTTTTATTTTTCTAAATTTATTGAATTTTTTAGGAATACTTAAATATTTTAAAATATTGTTTTTAAAATTATAAGTTAACTACATTAATTTTTTAGTTTTGGATGATGTATGAACCCATTGGTATGATACCAAAATACACTATTTTCATTATATAGTCATAAGAATCAGTGCAATGGATAATCTTGATCCAAAATAACAATATAATCTTTATAAAATTCCAAAACACCCCTCTACTAACTTATAAATACTACCCCAAAACACCCATTCACCTCGTTCATTAAAAGACATAGAGATTGAATAATTTTATTAAAAATTACCTTCCCAAGACACTTCCCTAAATCCGAGTACTATTTATATCACCAAAATAACATTCACATGAGACATGAGATGGCTTTTAAGGAGACGACTTTTATAAGGTATGATCATTCAACATTATATTTTAATTTTTTTTTGTTCATCTAGATTCCCCTAAAATTTATATTACTTTATGAATTATTGAATCTATTAGAATGTACATATATTTATGTATAGATATTTTTTTTTGGTTGGTTGGGAGTGTGATATTCTCCAACGATACCAACTTGAGATCGAAATGACACTGTAGATGATCAATATACAAGAGGGTTGGGGTGAATTGTATACATTAAAAATCCATTGGGAACTTTTTAAAGATGGTCAGAATAATTTTTATTATTTAACAAGGTTAAACAAGATATATCCACAAAACCTCTAAGTTCTACTAACATACTTGATTCTAGAAATGTGATTATGAGAATGAAATTCCATAAAAGTAGTTCCAGAAATGAAACATAACTGAAGATTACAATGATAAAGATTCTACCTTAAAGTGTATATAATCTCACTATATCAGAGTACATGTATAAGGAAGTATAAGATAGTTATATTTTCCTCAACAATCAAAATTTAGTAGAAAACATGAAACAATTGAAGAAACAATTAGTAAATAATTTACCCCAAAGAGAAGGGTATCCAAAAACCTTGGATAAAGGTCCCTTGAATTATACTTTCAAGCGAGTCTGACTTAACCACAGCAGGGTAAGCCCTCGATACGAATACTAGAGTCTGTCTTGCAATCCATGAAAGCCCTAAACATCAAGGTAGTTAGCACCTCTATCTTCCTATCCCCGGAAGACCTCGAATGTACTCAGCAACATTCGGAGTGGCACAAAGAAATTCAGAACAAGATGTATAGTACTCACAATGCAATAAAGTCTCTCTCTTTAGAAATCACTACAGCATCATGTAATCTATATATTGATCATCTTCTTGTGATCTCTTTCAAATGAGCTCTAATTTATAGGCACATTCTCAATGGTTATCACCCTCCTCCAACAGTCATATTTTTCCTTGAATTTCGAAGGGACTTGTACACGTGTCACATAACCAACGCTTAGTTAGTAACTGACTGGATGACATCATTTTATAATGAAAACATGATTATTAAAATATTGGGTTCCTTAAGCAAATTCATTTTTCGGAATGTAAGAAAAAATGAATTTTCAGAGTCTAGCCAAAAACAATTTAGTGTCTATAAAACATGGATATTCAGATTTTTTCTTCAAAAAAATTCAGAACATGAATTCAATAGAATTATGAAGTAGAAATTTCAAGAAAATTCAGACTCTGGATTCATAATAATCCAGAGTCTAAATTCAGAGAACATAAAGATAGAAATCATAAGATTTCAGAGTTTGAATTCAGAGAACTCGAAGTCATAACTCATAAGAGTTCAAACTCTAAATTCAAAGAACTCGGAATAATAACTCATTAGAGTTTGGAGTCTAAATTTTTAGAACTCAATGTTAGAACTCAGAAGAGTTTGGAGTTTGAATTCATATAACTAGAATTTAGAACTCAGAAGAGTTTGGAGTCTGAATTCAAGGAACTCGTAGTCAGAACTCAGAAGAATGTAGAGTCTGAATTTAAGGGGTTCGGGACCTAAATTTGTATCCTGAAATCAGAATGGATTATATCTATATATATATATATGATTCCTATGATTCGAAAACAAAACCGAATTTCAGAGAAAATGATCAATGAAAAACAAGGTAAGGATAAATTTCCTTGTGGAAGGGAAATTTTCCTTATTAAATTAAAATAAAGGGTAAATGAAATTTTCCTTAAGATAAGTGTTTGTGATTTTCTAAACATGAAGAAATGTTAATTTCATAAGGAAAAATTATTGTCTCAACAATCTCCCTAAACATGAAGGAATGTAAATGTCATTAGGAAACCTTATTGACTCATCAATATCACCCTTTTTGGAAATCACAAACAACCTTTCGAAAAAGAATATATAGACTTATAAAATGACACTTATGTCTCTTACCACACATGGGAAAAGATGAATATGACTAACTTCTCCTTAGTATTTAGACCACTAAGGATCGTATTCTATATTTTCGGAATGGGACTTAGAATTTTTTTACATATGAAAATCTTCTTGTATAAGAACTCCCCCTTAGATGAACACTCCCCCTTACATAGGGAAATTTCATCTTTTCGTAGAATTATTTTTCCCTTTCTCCCACTTTGTGATTTTCAAAATGAAATACAGGGAATTGAAAATTAAATATGGTACCTGGAATATTAGTACAAAACATCCAAACAAAAACTTGCAACCAAAATTTCATTAAGATTTGAAAATTTTATACAACGAGGAAAATGCAACAAAAGATCAGATTTAAAAAAAGTTTTCCTTCCTTTTCCTTGCGCATCAGCTTCTTAACTATAGTTTTCATATTTCTTATCTCCTTATGATCTTACTCTACTCATTTATGAATCTGATCTAGATCTTCAGTTTTCTTCTCAAGAGCCTTGATTCATTCTTCTTGAGCCTTAATAAATTCTTCATGATAATTAAAGGCTTCTTCTTGCTTTACTAGATTCTATTAAATCTCAATATTAAGATCTCTTTATCTATTATAACTTTGAGCAACTAAATAGAGTTTCCCATTCAAATCTTTCACTTCTTGAATCTGAAAATTCTATTCCAGAGTCATCTTTTCTTCAAAACTTCTTGTGAGATCCTTGATCTTACCATATTCTATATAAAATGCATCTTTGACACTATCTTTGAACTCATCAGGATTTCTTATGTATTTTATTGTTTTCATTGACCAACTGGTCATCTTACTACATGATCTATTATGGGCTTCGTAGTTGAGAAAAAAAATTCATGAAGTCATCCTCAAGCTTGACACACATATCCATCACCATTGATACTAAATCTGATTTCTGGTTTAAGGTGTGTTGAAGCACCTGGAATCTCAAGTCAATGTTTGGAGAAATCGGAATGGTCCCAAAAAGATTCTTCAATTACTAAATAACGAAATAATGTTCAAGGGATGATGATTTCAAATCATAACTTTTTCCTGATGAGGTTTCTTTTTCTAGCTCAGCATGTTCCCTCTTTGAAGATCCACCAGCTTCCTTCTTCATCAAGACAACTTTACTAGGTTTATCAACTGCAACATTTTTTCCCTTTTCAACAATTAGAATTTCTTCCTCGTCAAGATATTCTTGTTCACTATCAGAAAACTAAACAATATTTTCTTCATCTATCTCTTCTTTCTTATCTCTTGCTTCAGCATCCTCAGGGTGTATGAAATGATGATTACAACATTTATTTTTAGACAGCTTATTCACTTATTTATCAATATTTTCATCTTCTCCTTTCTCATATTTTCTAGGTGTAGTAAGCTTTGAAGATTTTTCTTCAGAAGTTTGGATTGAGAGCTTCTCGGATGGGCTTTCTTTCTCATGGAAAACATCTAATTTCTTAATCAACTCTATGGTGTCACCACTTTGTTATACTTCTTATTCGACTTCTACTACTTCTTTTACTTAATTGACTTTTTCTGGAGTCAAAAATTTCATCCATGGATATTCATGTAAAACTTCTACCAAGAAATATTTTCATATGGGGATACTCTCGGATGCTTTATCGGCAGCCTTCAGAAGTAGTTTAACTATCATGGCTTCATCCAATTTTTTCTTTTCTTTTTTTCCCTTCCCTTTCTAGATATTCAGTTGTCTTCTCCTTTAGAGAATTTACTTCATTAGGTTCTAGTCCAAACTTCAGCTCCCCTTCTTTCATGTTCTTTTTATCTTCCCTCAACTTAAATACTACCTCATCCAGGTAGGCTTTTTTCGGCTATGTGATGCTGACTGAACTTCCTTGGCCAATGGATTTTTTTCCTTTTCTTCCACTTCCTTCACTTTCATATTCCTTGAACATTTTTTGGATGTCTCATCCACTTCCTATTTATTCGATATGGATTTAGCTTCTTCTTCTAGAAAGTCATAAAATTCTATGGATTCCATGGAAAATACAATATTCATCATTCTCAAGGTATCATCACTAACCAACATGACTTCGCAATTCCGTGGTTTTGAATATCAAGGAATTTTGAATGACTCCATGCACCAAACAATCAGCTTTGAATGAATGGTTGGATACTTAATGATCTGAGAATTCAGATTACCATTCTTTATATTATTGATCATAATCATAATTTGCTTTACCAGGTAAATTCTCCTTAGATTCACTAAGAAATCTAAGATGTACATGTCACTCTTCTTCAAGGTATCCTTATACACTTTCCTTATAATGATGAATCCTTAAACCCATAATTCAAGAATCCAGATATTTGTAGTGTGGTGAACCATATTCGGAGTCTTAACATCTATAAGACTAAGGCATTCCATACTATTCACCTTAACAAATCTTCCATGAACATCTGGCAACTTATGAGAACAAAATTCATCTTCTCCTTCATACATAACTGCAATAAAATTTGCAGCCTAGGTATATGAGAGAGCATAAGTCTTCCCGTATCATTTGAAATAGAACATATCTCTTCCCTTTTCAATGAAAAAACATGTTGTTTCATAAACTTTTAAAAGAAAATCTTGAGATACAACATCTTGAGCTCCTGGCTTCGATATGCAAAAAATGTCCCATTCATTGAGTTTGATGTTTTTAGAGATTATAGAATTATATTTTGTGAAGACGTTTGGATGTACCAACCTTTATTTATACACCTGCCACTTTGAGATTGTCTTGACATTTGACATACCTTTCTAAGAAGATTCTTCGGTAGACATTCGGACTTGAGCAAGTTCTGAGAAGTTCAGAATAGGCTTAAGTAGAAGGGAAGAGATTCGGCATGCACAAGCATTGGAATTGATGCGAGACAACCATTTGGGGTTCCTTTATATAGGCATTAGACACGATGGTTCAGCTTCTATAATTATTCAAATGGTTAGAAAGACTACTTATCTAATCTGATGGTTGAGATGATCATCGGAAGAAAATTTTGATAGTATCTGATCTTTTGAGGTTTTTAATAAAATAATTCGGATTTAAGAAAGAGGGAATAGGAAAATATAAAACAAACCGATGAAAACATCAACAAGTAAATTATGATTACAAAAAAATAAGAATGGAAACATTCCTTTTGGATTTCTAGGAATAGTAATCGTAGTGAAGAAAAATTATTCTTGAAGAACATTACATTCTGAAAAATCGATTATGAAATTGTTTTTGAAAAACTGACTAGAAAAAATTTAGAAAATCTTCATTATGAAAATTTAGAAAATCTTCATTACAAAAATTTAGTAAATCATTATTATGAAATTTTATGAAAAACATTATTATGAAAATTTAAGAAAAACTACATTAAGATAATTTAGGAAAAACCTCATTACGAAAGTTTAAGAAAAAACATCATTACAATAAAGTAAGAAAACATCATTATAAATATTTAAGAAAAAATTCACTAAGAAAACTTAAGAAAAAATTCATTATGAAAGTTTAAGAAAAAAACATCATTATGAAAAATTTATGAAAAAACATCATTACGAAAACTTTTAGAAATCTATCAAAAAAATATACTCCCCTTATAGAAAAAAGTATATTACTGTAAGGAGATAGGTTTCAACAAGAAGTTAGCAAGGAATATTACCTTATTGTTATCATTCCTAACATCTATTTAATGTATTCAAATCTATCGAATGGCAAAGACTTTGTGAAAATGTCAGCAAGTTGATCTTGAAATCTGATAAATTGAAAAATGATATCTCCTTTTTCTGTGAGATCCCTAAGAATGTGATGCTAAATATCTATGTGTTTTTCATGAGAGTGATGTGAAAGGTTTTTACTTAAAAAATGGAACTAGTATTATCAAAAAAAAATTGTTTTGGTAAAATTCATACCATAGTCTATGAGTGTGTGGTGTATCCACGACACTTGAGCAAAACAACTTCTAGTTGGTACATATTCAGCTTCAGCAGTGGCAAGTGATACTGAGTGCTTATTTGTTCATAACTAAGAAACTATTGGATCTGTTAAGAAATGACATGTTTTGGATATACTCTTTCTATCTATTCTACATCCACTAATGTAAGAATTCGGAAAAATCTTTAAAATAAAATCATTTCTATAAGTTTAAAAGAGTCCAAGATCCATGGTTCCTATTAAGTAAGGAAAAATTCTTTTCACTACCTTTAAATGAGATTCCTTAGGATTTGATTGATATCTTTCACATAATAATACCTAAAACATTAGGTATGGATGACTATATTTTTAGTAAAGTAGATCTCCTATCATAACTCTAAAAGATATTTGATCTACTGGTTTCCCACCTTCATCTAGATCAAGTGAATTTGAGGTACCAATGGGAGTACTTATACTCTTGGTGTTATCATATTCATAATTTTTATGATGATATTTAATATAATTATGTTAGGATATATATATTCCTTCTGGTTTTTGAGAAATTTGAAAACTAAGGAAAATTATTAACTCACCCATCATACTTATTTCAAAATCTTATTTCATTAGATCTAAAAAGAAATCAGTTAAATATTTTTGAGTTGAACCAAATATAATGTCATCAACATAAATTTGAACAATCATAAAAAATTTCCTATCTTTTTTTTATAAATAGGGTTGGATCAACATTTCCTTTAACATAATTATTTTGAAGAAAAAATCATGTAAATCCATTATACCAAGCTCAAGGGGATTTCTTAAGTCCATACAAAGCTTTGTCACGTTTAAAAACATTTCAGGATGTTTTGTATCTTCAAAACCAGGAGGTTGTTCAACAAAAACTTCCTCTTGAACATAACTGTTAAGGAAAGAACATTTAAAAACCATTTGAAAACGTTTAAAATTTAAGAATTCTATAAAGGCAAGTAAAATAAGAATAAATTCAAGTCTAGCTACTAGAGCATTGATTTCTTCATAGTCTATTCCTTCTTCTTGATTTTAGCCTTTAGCAACCAATCTAGCATTTTTCTTCAAATGATTCCATTTTCATCACATTTATTTCCGAATACCCATTTTACTCCAATAACAGAATATTCCATAAGAATTCCTACCATGGTTCATACTATATTCCTTTTGAATTAATTTAGCTCATCTAGCTTAACTTTTATCCAATCATCATCACTTAAAGCTTCATCAGAGCCTTTTGGTTCTAATTGATAAAGTAATTCTATATATTCTACTTCAATCCTTAAATAACTTCTATTCCTTACAGGTTGATTCATATCACCAATGATACTATCACTATAATGATTCTTTAGAAACAACTAATTTAGATTTTGTAAAACAAATTCATCAAAAAAGGGTAGGAAATCTTCAGGGGTAAATGTTTCATAATTTTGTTCATTGGAATCTTCCTTATCAGAAATATCTTTTAACAATGTTTGACAATCATTTTTTAAGAACAGATCTGAAGATTTAGGTTGAGGTTGTTTAAAAAAAGGATTAGTTTCATAAAATTTTAAATTCACTGTTTCTTCAATAGTACATGTATTTTTATTGAAAACTCTATATGCCTTAGAAGTTGTGGAGTAGCCTAAGAAAATTCCATCATCAGATTTTGATGCGAATTTGGGTAGATTATATTTAGTATTAAGAATGAATACTTTGCAACCAAAAACCTAGAAGTAGGAAAGTCTAGGTTTTCAACCATTCTATAACTCATAAGAGGTTTTATTTACAGAAGGTCTAATCAAAACTCAATTTATACTACAAAAATTAGTATGTACAGCTTCAGCCCAAAAATATTTGGCTATAGAATACTCACTCAATATGGTTCTTGTTATCTCTTGAAGAATTATATTTCTTCATTCAATAACACTATTTTGTTGAGTTGTCCTGGGTGCTGAGAAGTTATGAGTAATGGATTTTCTACTACAAAAAGTTTCAAAATCAGAATTTTGAAATTCTCCCCCATGACCACTATGAATAGTTATAAATGGAAGATTTTTATCATTTTTAACATGGGCTCTATATCTTTTGAAATATGAAAAAGCTTCAGATTTCTTTGATAGATAATAGACCCATGTAAATCTAGATTAATCATTAACTTAGAAAAATACATAATATTTTCCACCAATACTTCTAGTTTATGTTGGACCAAAAAGATCCATATGTACTAACTGTAATGCATCAATGGTTGAGACTTCACCATATGATTTAAAACTCGATTTATGATTCTTTCCATATTGACAAGGATCACAATCTTTTGAAGAATCAAATCTAAGCTCCTTTACGTCCTTAACTAATCTTTTCTTCAAGAGTTTGTGTAGGTTACTAAGTTTACAGTATCCTAACCGTCTATGCCACAACCATGAAATATCATCCATCGCACTATGTCAAGGTATATCTTGGCTCATAAGGTCCTCTATGTTTAGTGTGTATACATTCTCTTGCCTATGGGCCAAAAAAATTAACACTTCCTTGGAATTTTTTACTAATCACATTTCATTTTTAATGTTCACAAGTTAACCTTCATCACATAATTGACTTATATTAATTAGGTTGTTCTTAGGACCTTTAACAAATAAAACATTTGAAATAATTATTTTTTCATGAAGAACGATGTAAGCTATACCAATAATTTCTCCCGTTGCATTATCTATGAATGTTTTTTTCCTCCATTCTTCTTGATAATATTTTAAAAGATGATTTTGTTACTAGTAATATTCCAGGCACATCCACTATCCATGTACCATGTATTGTTGTTGGTATCATCTTTATTTTCCTAAAAATAAGAGTGTTAGACTTTCAGAACCCAAACTTTCTTGGATCTGGAAATTTCCAAAAGAATAATTTTAAGTACCCACATTTTCTTAGAAAAATATGATTTATGAAATTCTAAACATTGGGTTTTGTTTAAGGAACAAATTTTTTCCTAGTTTCCACCACATTGACACTTAGTGCAGAAAAGATCACATTGAGAAACAAAATAATTGTTACTAAAAAATGGTTTTGAACTTGTATAACCAAATCCAAAATTATTTTTAAGTGGTCGGATTTGCGAATACATTTTTTCAAAATTTTCCCTACCTAAGGTAATATTTTAAAAACACTTCCTCATGGAAAAAATTTCTGAATTTAGTCAAATAACTAATTTCATATCATCCAAAACATTAGTTTTAGAACTAGAGTTAGGCTCGAAAACATTTTTCATTGAAATTACATTTTCTAGATCCATACAAAGTTTATCCTTCTCAGAATTTACTTCCTAAATATTTGATGAAATAATTTCAAATTCAAGATTTTTTATATCAATATCCATTGAAAGATTTGATATTTCTTTTTTAGGTATAGAAATCCTAGAATTTTCCTTATCAATATTTTTGTTCACTTTAGAATTTTCATTCTCAAGATACCTAGCAAACCTAGAAACTACTTCATAGGTCAGTAAAGTATTATCTTCATCGGAAGAAGATTCTTCATTATAAGAGTTATAATATTTATCATTACTATAATTAGAATTCAGAGATACATTGGTCATGGATTCAACATTGTGTACCATATCCATTACATAATGATTTTCAATAGGTAGTCTAGTTATTAAACCAAGATTATTCTATCCAAAAAATTCGTAATCTGATGATTTATTTGAAGTGTCTCCACCACTTCCACTCCAGGTGTCATTAGATTTCAAGAAATTCTTATCTTTATCTTTGTTTTACTTCTTTCTGTTTCTCTAAGAATGTTTTTCCTTTCTTTCTTTTCCCTTAAGCATAGTAAAATTTGGCCGTATATATCTAACTCTTTTTCATTCATAACATGAATCTTCATAATTTTTCTTATCTTTCCTTTCATTCTTCTTGTATCTGGATTGAAGGTTCATCTATCCAACAATATTGTTCATACTTTGAGAAATATTGGATAATTAATTTTTTGAAGATTCACTTCCACAAGATTCTGATTGAATAACAACATTCTTAGATTTAAATCTAGTAACTCTCTCAGGAGTCTTGGATTTCATTTGATTTGATGTTATTATAAAAGTAACACTATAATTCCCATTCTTTTTCTTAACATTATCAGCATCTTCCTTCAATCTAGTATACTGTTGAAGAAGAGTTCCAAAAAGTTAATGAAGAGAAATCTGAGTGACTTTTCTATTCTCATAAATAGTAGTTCTCTTGGATTCCCACTCATTGGGAATGATGTCTGTGATTTTTTCCATGAGAGATCCATCATCTAATCCTTTCTCAACTATATATTGTAAACTATTAACAATATTCCAGAATCCTTTTTGCACCTTACATATGGGTTCTCCATAATAAAAGAAGAAACCATAATATTCAGCTCTGAGAATTTCTCTTCTAGTATCAATAACTTTTGATGTTCCAAAGTTATTAACATAAAGATTTTTCAAAATACAATTTGATACTTCACAAAATGAAAATTGGCTATATATATTTCTTGTCAATGAATAAGTCAATGTATTTTGTAACTTATAATTCAGTTGATATTCATGATTTTATTGGTTGGTCAAGGTATTAACTTCCTTGTCATGGATTTTATATCCTCCAGCAAGAATAAAAAAATTATCTACTCCAGTACTGATAATGAATATCTTCATATGATCTCTCAAATATTCATAATAATTCCCATTAGAAATAGGTGGCCTAGTTGGATTTAGGTTGTCTATGGAACCAACATTGATTCCACCCATCTCAAAGAAAAACATTTCATACAAACTTTTCAGTAGTAATGTTTTTAAACAAGGATAAGAATATCTTAAGAAATAAAACAGATAGAACAATGTTAAACTGGAGAAAGAAATCTTATATGTGAATACAAGTATTTCATAGACCTCCTCTCATACCAATGGTTTGGTCGGTATGAAGTGATATTTTCTATAATGATACCAACTTGAGGATTGAAATGATATTGTAGAAGCTCAATATACAAGAGGGGGTGAATTTTATACTTTAAAAATCATTTGGGAACTTTTTAAAGTTGGTTAGGAACCATTTTATTTTTTAACAAATTTAAAAAAGGTAATTTCACAAAAAAACTATGTTCTACTAACTTCCTTGATTCTGGAAATGTGATTCTGAGAATGCAATTCTGGAAAAGTAGTTCCAGAAATGAACCTAAATAGAAGTTTACAAAGATAATGATTCTACCTTAAAGTGTTTAGAATCTCACTATATCAGAGTACAAGTAAAATTTAGTATAAGATAGTAATACTTTCCTCAACAATCAAAATGCAGCAGAAAATTGAAACAATATAAGTAACAAGTAGTAAATCATTTAACCCAAAGAGAAGAGTATCCAACAACCTTGGATAAAGGTCCCTTGATTTAAACGTTCAATCAAGTCAGTCTTACCCACACCAGGGTAAGCCCTCGATATGAAGATCTTCATCTATCTTGTTATCCCTGCAAGATCTCAACTTCAAGGTAGTCGGCACCTCTTCCATCTTATCCCCGAAATCCCTCGAATGTATTCAACAACATTCGGAGTCACACGAAGCAATTCTGAACAAGATAATCAGTATTCACTAATCAATAAAGTCTATCTCTCTAGAAATCACATCATCAACATGTAATCTCTACATTGATCTACTTCTTCTGAGCTCTTTAGAATGAAATCCTATTTATATGAACATTATCAACAGTCGGCACCCGCCTCCAATGGTCATATTTTCTATTCAATTTCAGAGGGACCTACACATGTGTCATTCAAACAATGGTTAGTTAGTAACTGAATGCACGGCATCGTTTTATAACCAAAACATGAGTAAGAAAAAATAGGTTTACTTAACCAAATTCATATTTTGGAATGTATGAAAAAATGAATGTTCGGAGTGTACCCAAAAACTATTCTGTGTCTATAAAACATGGATATTTGGATTATATCATCAAAAGAATTAAGAACCTGAATTATATAGAATTTTACAGTCTGAATATCAAGGAAATTCGGAGTCTTAATTCATAAGAATTCGGAGTCTGAATTCTATGAACTCAAATTCAGAACTCATAAGATTTCGGAGTCTGAATTCAGAGAACACAAATTCAGAACTCATAAGAGTTCAGAGTCTGAATTTAGAGAACTCGGAGTGAGAACTCATAAGAGTTTGGAGTCTTAATTTAGAGGACTCGGAGTTAGAACTCAGGTGATTTCAGAGTCTGATGTCATGGAACACAAAGTCAGAACTCAGAAGAGTTCAGAGTCTGAATTCATAGAACTCAGAGTCAGAACTCAGAAGAATTCGGAGTTTGAATTTAGAGGGTTCAGAACCATAATTCGTATCATGAAAACATAATGCATTATATCTAGGTATATATATGATATCGAGGTTTTGGAAATGAAACTGAATTTTAAGAAAAATGAAAAATGAAAAATATGGTATGGATAAATTTCCTTGGGGAAGGAAAACTTTCCGTATGAAAGTAAGTCATAGGTTAAATGAAATTTTCATTAAGATAAGGTGTTTTTTATTTTCAAAACATGACGAAATGGTAATACCATAAAAAACATATTGACTCAACAATCTCTCCAAACATTAAGGAATGGAAAAGAAATAAAGAAACCTTATTTACTCAACAATATTAATATCATTGTGATAATGGAATATCTTCCAACTATACGCTTCTTTCCTCCACTTTTTCTAAGAATGAAATCATTGTCCATATTAGGTCAGTTAACTGTCTCTCGGGATAATGATTTTTCATTTTCCAATGATTCCTTTAATGTAGTTCATAAAACTATTATAATGGTTAAATAATATTTTAATAATATATTATAAATTATTTCATTTTATACAACTAATATATATATATATAAATATTATTATATAAAATGATTGTATTTTTTAATTGTTGGTAAAACTGCATAAATTAACTAACCTTGTAACATTTAAATTTTAATTAATGAATTGTCCCTATATATGGAAATATATAAATAATTTTTACAATTTAAATATATTGATTTAAATTAATACCATTTTATTTCACTTCTATATTTGTACTCTCATATGATAAGAACATTCTTAATTATACACAAGTTATCTAATAATGAAACCATTAAGTAAACACTCTTGGAGTAAGAAAATTAAATTTTCTATCTCATTGAAATGACCAAAAGTGACCGCATTAAATGTATCATAAATAAAATATAAATATGAATTGTTCTAAATTATGAAAATAATGTAACTTTTTTTGTTATTTTTTACATTAAGTTCATGTGTAGAATGTTTCTAAGACATCATGTAAGCGAACTTCTAAACGTCCTAGTTTCCTTTATAGTTATGATTTCACATTCTTACCTAAATTTATCAATTTAATAATTATTAATTAATTCTTAAAAAAATTTGATACATCATACAAACATATATGTATAGCTTAATTCAGGTTTATTTTATGGGTAAATACATTTTCTTAAAAGGTTTTCTTTGCAATTCTTCACAATGAGAAATCTCGGTTAAGGGAAACATCTCTATTTCTAACCGCTTTACAATTACACTCCATAAAATGATTGTGGCTAGTTGTGTTTTAAAAAATAAATACTATTATCAGGGAAACCATTTTAGATTAGGTTTTTGATTTTTGGAAATTATTGTTGTTATCTTCTTTTTTATATACACATTGCCCATTTTTATAAATCCCTATTTTCTATGTACATTCCCAAGGGATTTCTATACTCTTTTTCCCAAAATCACTTCTATTGTAAAAATTTATCATGATATAATCCTATTTTGTTATTAAAATTTCCAAAAATGATTTAATCACTTATTTCATTGAAATAATTATGATATTCCAATTGTTTATTTCTTAAGAAATTATTATTAAAACCATATCATATCATGGGATATAAATATGTGTATACATTATATTAACTTTCTGAATGTGGAATACATGTTCATGTACATGTTATTATGGGTTAACATTGATATAAATTCAATGAATTGATTATTATTCTTTTAAATGAGACCTTATGAATGGTATTAGTGAGTATACCTATTCCATTATCCGACTCTTTTAACCTTGTGATTTCATCTTGGAAGGTAACCTTTAATCATGGTTAAGTCGTGTTATATATTCCCACCACATTCAAATATTTCCTTAATTTTATTATTCCATTTCTTTTTATATTATTTCATTTTATGATTATTCATGAGACATGCCTTTAATGTTAACATGTTATGTCTTGTGACTCATATGTTATACTTCATTTCCGTCTTTATTCCCTTAAAGGGATTTATAAATCACCAAACTTTTTAATATATTCCCTAAGACATCCTATCTAATTTTAGGAGATCGAGGGAATTTGGGAGCAGATTAAAGAGCATAAAAAAAATAAGATTCATTTTAGTTTCATATTTTCAAATTATATACCTAGTCGTCCAACTACACTAGACTTTTACATCCTTGGTTTGTATTTAACGTATGTTTAGGTTTACAATCATATATTTAATATTCTTAAATGGAATTGATCAATATATGGTTGGCCAATGAAAGTGATCATGAGTGATAATTAGAGATATTTTGGGGTTGGTACTCCAATAACTCTCCATGGTCAAAGTCCCCATACTCTACACAAATGTAGAATATGTAATCCCATATCCTATAGATGGGTTCATATCTACCATATATAGATTGGTACTTCATTATCTTTGATCTTTGGTAAGTATTGGTTCTTCTAATAGAGTTAGTGTTCCCTTGGAAGTGGTATGTAAGGGTGTGGAAAACTCTCTCCAATATAATTCATGTGATGTTCTTTATGGTGTCAGTAATCAAAGACTGACCTTTTAGAGATTCATGCTAATATATCATTCTTAACTGGTTGTAGAGATTGATATCTTATGTCTCTCCCTTTTTATGATTCCATATAAGAATATTGGATGTTGGTTTTTCATTACCCCTTTGCCTTAAGGGATGAGATGACTATTGGGGTATTTATTTATTCCCCCTTGATTTTGGGGTGTCCTAATATGTATGTATATAATCACCCATGTATGGTATTTTCCATCATTAGTTGTGTCTTATGTAGATGGAAAAAATATTGACTATTACATTGGTGGAGGAAGATCTAAATGTGAATTGTGGTACTATATTTTTTTAATGTGTTTAATGATTTTCATAGGAGATTTTGTGTCAGGTTATCTATAGTTATATCCATTTTCCCATTGTTTTTTTGTTTGGACTGCATTTATGGGTAGGAATCTATTTCAACCATTTTATCTTTTAAATTATGTTTCCATATATAAAAATTTTATGATGAGTTTTTTTTCATTTATTGGTTACATTGAATATGTTTTACTTATTTATTATATCTTGGAACTATTGTATGGAGTTTTTTGGGTATGTTCATATATGTATATAGGCTAGTCCCAACAACATCGACATTATTCCTACTGAACTATAGTCATAATCCCATAGCCTATTAGAGGATGCATAGGCGAGTCACCATCTATGTATTGTTGACCTAGGAGGGGTCCCTTTAAGTTGGGTCATGAAAGAGTGTATCAGAGGTATTTTTTTCTACATACAATGCCTGGTGTTAGACCTGTTAGGAGGTTTTTATGGGAACTTAGGGAAATTATATTATAGAGACTTGAGTTAGGAAACCATGTTAGGGGAAAATGTACTGGTGTGGTGGTCACAGAATATATTCTCCAAGGATATGATTACTTATCATTTGACTTGTTATATTGAGGAATTGGTTGTAAGGGAAGAATTTTGCATTCACTATATAGTATTTCCTCTTTCAAAATCCCTTTCCTTCTTGAGTCATCTCCCTGTATATTTTATTTTGTTTTGGTAGGTCTTTATCATATCCAATATGTCTTCAGTTTGAAAACCAACTACAATTCTGTCATAGTTTCATGAAAATTACTATTTGAGAAATGAGCAAAAAGTAGAGGGTCTCATTTATAAGGTGTTTCTTCTAGGAGATCATATAGTATTAATTTATCAGATTAATAGTTCATAGACCCACTTATAATGGTCTAATAGGATGATCATATACATGTTGAGTACTAGATAGCTTATATCGGATAGGACGATGATGCACAATGGGTTAGCACAATACATGAGTTATAATGATAGAGGCTGCTCTGGTTTCTCGGTGAACTATATCATTGGGTAATGGTGGATTGGCATGAGGTAGGGGACCAAGTTCACTCATTTGTGGAGACCAAAACCAATGATATGGTTTCAATCACTAATAATCTTCTACATGGAGTAGTAGGTGAAAGTGTAGTCTTTTCTTCCTGGTCCACAATATGGTGACTATATCATGGGAAAGATATGACTGTCTCTACTGAGAAAAATATTTTCCAATAACCTCATGGGTAAATAAATTCAGTGGATTTTGGATTGGGTTTTACACTGTTAGTAGAACCCCATATAGTAATATAGTGTTTCTAACTGTAAGACTTAGTCAGGGTGACATAGGGTGTCGATGGCTCCCTATAATGGTGTTATGTGATGAGGCCTCAAACATGTAATGAATATGGATTCTTCCCCCACCAAAGTACATTCTCTTACAATACAATTTCATGTTTTACAGTTATGTCAGTTCCTCCCAATGTAGACAATATCGAGGTGTAGTGGATGAGTTATTTAAATTCTATGTTTTAGTTCTCTTTTGTGGTGCTATGGTAGAAGATGAAACACTATTTCTGGGAAACTAGTAAGAAAATTATAATGATAGATTCATTTAATTGATTCTTATGACTCAAAGTAATTAGATTGATATATGATATAAACCATGATTTACATACTTTATACATATTATAATTAGAAATATCCATAAAATTTTTCTCCATTATAACATCCCTTGTTTGAGATCTAGAGATTCTAGCGGATCCTTCAGGGTGAACCTTACAGCTATAGAATCTAGTTGAGGGAGTTTTGGTGATCACACATTAATTTATGTATTGTTCCTTTACTTTTTTAGTAGATAAATTATTTTTCGACCATTCTATACTGACAATGATACACTATGACGTATTTTAGTGTCTTCTATGTGTCATGAAAATATTTTCTTCTTCTTAAGGAGGAATCCATAGGCAGAGAATTCTAGGATCATATGCAGTGGGATACAACTGATTACTCATTTAGTTGGATTGTATGATTATTATAGTGGTAAATTCAAATAGAACGGTTATTTAATAAAAAATTATGTTTCATTGGAAATTTTGTAGTGTTGTTTTTTGGAAGAGGAAAAATGATATAAAAAATATATTTTTTAAAATATCCTAAATTATTTGATTGTCACTTTAAAATACCCTTTATTAGATTATTGATGACATATAAAAACTATTAAAATGTGTGATATGGTTTTCAATGTCGGATCTCATTACAAGCTACCACTAGTTGAAGGCTCATGAGGTTGATAATCTGAAAATAACATACCAATGTTGTTTTTTGCATATAAAAGACAGAGTGATTATTTCTTGTGTGATGAATTTCTCTATAGTTCTCATTGATAAGATGAATTAAACCTTCCAAACTTGTTTGTGTAAATCAGTGTAAAATTTATTTTATTATTTTCCAATGAACTCTATTTTTATTTTTTATGCACACAAGGAATTTTAGAATAGTGATAGGATTACTCTAGGTGCTCCAATTACTATAGGTTATCAATTTTTCAATACTATATTTGAGAGGATATATTTTGGGGGCATGTAGAATCAGGGAAAGTGATATATGTGGACCTAATAAAGGTAATTTAATTTTATAATCCCTGGACACCCAAGAGCATGGTTCATGTTCTGGGTTTCCTCAACTATTATGGATACTCACAAAAGTTTTTTATTTAATTTTCTTTTTATATATCCTTTGATATAATTTTTATGGATAGAGACACTGATTTCATGCATTATGTAGCACCATATCCTTCAAGGAGTTGGGGAAGATGTTTTTTAGTGATTTTATATAGATAATTACAGAGGATGTAATCACGTAATCAATGGATTGAAATTCAAATCATTCTTTTATAAGATAAATTTTGATAAAAAGAAAGCCCTTATATTCTTGTGGGTTATAAAATTTTATAACCCATGAGCAGAATAATATGACCCAACTAGTTCTAAAAGAGGTAGTATTTTCTCTAATTTCATGTATGAACATTATTTGGGGAGAAATTTATTTTTTTAGTCAAAACAATAGTCTTTTAGGTTAATATACTTCCAAATAGTTCATAACCTCAGCTAATGATATTGGTTATAGTTCAGGTTGGAAAATGATATCAATAATGTCTAAACTCCAGCGAAGGGAAATTTAGTGGGAGACTCTCATTAATTTAAATAATTCCCTCTCCTAATAGAGGAGGCATTGGAGATGTTGGATTTATTACAACATATCCTAGTAGTATAAGTGGGTACATATTTTAGTTAGCCTATGGTAGGGACTCCACTAGTCATGTAGTATTGGGAGATACTCAATTGGGAGATGTTGAATATGTCATTTCATGTGACAATATAACCTATTTACATTCCTCAGATATATTTTTTGAATGGTTGCATCATGTCATAATTTTTCAGGGGTGTACAATAATTCCAGTCACATATTGTGATGAGGTATTGAGAAAGTTTTATGCCTCCACCTTTTATGTATAATTGGATGTATAAAATATTGATTTTGGCGTAAAGTAGTAGTTTTGGTTTGATAAAATGATTTGGAGTGTTTCCAATGTTTCCTCTCTGTGTATCACATGTCAGTAAGTAGATCCTAAACATTAGATACGAGAAGGTTCCACTCAACCTGAATATCTATTGTATTGGAAGTGTTATAAAATATTGATGTATATTTTTATTAGGAATATAAATAATGTAAGAGGGAATAATTCTATATATATGATTATTATCTAACATAAAAATTAAACATCCATTAATTGAGGGTTCCAGTTAGCATTATTTATGCATGATTTTCTAACCACATGGGGAACCCATGATGATTGTCTCTAACTGTGATTCTCAATTCACATCATGATTATGGTGGCATTTATAACAGTTTTTCTTGAAAAAATATACAAATGAGCATGTAATTTCAAGCCCAATTGGATAGAGAGACCATTTTAGACATCCATGTATTGGTTGATATGCTTATATCATGTTTCTAGGACTTTGGCTATAGTTGGGAAGAAGAATTTACATTTGTAGAGTTTTCCAATAAAAACAACTATCAAGTTATTGTTGGTATAACACCTTTCCAAGAACTGTATGAGAGACCTTGAAGGTTATTCTTGTTCTAATTAGAGAGGGATATGACCAGTTTTTTTTTGGATAGAGTTATTGTAAGATAATATAGATATGTTTTGAGGTATCCATGAACATATTAGGATGGTTCAGATTTTCTATAAATAGAATATGGGAAAAAATAACATATATTAAGAGTTATATCAATAATACATGGATTTCTTGAGTGCCTCACCTTAATAAGGACTGTGGATATTTCTTCATGAGAGAAATCTATGCAGTGGGTTCATCAAGACTTTTCATATACTATAGTGGGTTACTGAGGTTTCATAATGCTTGTAATATTCCCCTATATTAGGAATGATTTTATTATGTCATTCATATTTCATCAGTGAGGAGACACATACACATCTCATCTCACATAATTGTCTAGGGAGGGCTAGATATTGATATTAAATCACTATTCTCTAAGTACCCAGTGGATCTTTAGGACTTATAGAAGAGGATCATATGTAGAGGGATATTCCCTATAGATAAAGTTCTTTTGTAGTATGGGTGTGTGCATGGGGTCCCTTGAGATCACGAGGTTTAGATAAAGTCCCCCTAATTTTTATGTATCTTGGGTTATTTGGGGATAAAATACTTGAAATATGGTACAATGTAATGAATCTAGTTTTTATGCTTTATTCCCCTATATATATATATATATTTCAATATATTTCCTTAGAGTGTGTTCTATGTTCTGGGTTCAAAAGGACCATAGAATTAATATACAATAATATTTATATATATTATATCACTATGATGCATATTTTTGGAAAACATTGGTTTTCCCATTGATCGATATCTTATATTGGAAATCTAGCATAGTGGTTGTTTCTTCGACGTGAGGTTTACCCTAGGCATGATAAAATGTAGGCCAGAATCAATTTTTCATGGATTTTATATGATGGTTGGATCATTATTTGACTAAATTATAGTATTTAGTTTATTTATTTAAAGTATGATCCCCAATGACTCTCTTTATAAGAATCATTATGAAAACCCCATTAGGTTAGCTACATAGAAAAATGAGATTAGAGAATATCAGTGGGAGTACTATTGACATTTGCGACTCAAAAACATTGATTGATGAATAATTAATGATTACTAAGAGACTTATAGTTAGAATAGTGGGATCATCACCTTCATCAATAGTAGATACATTTTTTACCAAGGATTGATTTTTTTTCAAGATGTTTTGAAATTTATTTTAAGGATTTATACTTCTGATTAATTTGAGAAGCATGTATTTTCATAACAACGATGTTATCTTGTGATTTATGTTCTTTACATGAGCCAAATTTTGAATTTCATTATAGAACATATTTGATGATATTTGGAAGCACTAAATTCCCCCTTTCTCTAAAATTGAGGTAATATTTGGATGGTATATAACTATAAAATGATGTATCCAATAAAATTTTTGGATTTTCTCCCCACCAGTCTTCATTTTATTAATTGTTATCCAATAGGCTCACAAAAAATATTTCAGGGTTAGGTTATGGTGTGTTTTTACCACATGATTAATAGAGTATGATCAAAGGACTTGGGATCATTTTTTTACTATGTGATTAAGATTAATTATGGGTTTTAGATGATTTATTTATTGATCCGGACCCCAAATGGTAGTAGATAGTTTGACAGATTAGCAATCAGGTAAATTGATATATGATTTTTAGCCATCAATGGTTAAGAATAAATGATTATAGGGGTTACCCCTTCGAATTAAATAGATTTTAGTAACTAAAATAGTGTTGTAACTGGTAAAGAAATGTTGATCATATAATCCAAAAGATGTTCGAGATATTTTTTAAAATCCCAACTTACAAGATGTGTATTTTGGATAAACACCAAACATATGGACCCCTTACTGTGATGGTTTTGGTTCCACATAGAATTACTAATCCCATGTCGTGCGGTTTATACCCATGAAATTTTACTATTTTTTGGTGACCCGGTGTGTTCCCATGTATTACATGAGAATAGACCTGACTAGGTACATGGGATTGACCAGGTACATGGGCACAATCTTTTCTAGATTACCTATGCACAACCAAATTACATGGGTATGGAAAAATTGTCCAAAAAAGGGGAAATTACATGGGAATGAACCAGAGTCTATTATCATTGTGTATATGATATAGTCATACATGTCCCTCTATGAAAAACTATGCAACCCATTGTAATTTCCATGTAATTTTCCAAAAGACATCTACCTTATGAATCTCTTTTTCATTGAATCATATTTGGTCTTGGAAGAAACCTGTCCTATTTATTTTTTTAGGTAGGATGTGATGGTGGAGTTTTTTTATATTCAATATATATAATTAGGTGTTTCAAGTGTGAAATATATTTTATTGACCCATGGATTATGGTGGTGATCGGGTTTGATAATTAGAGGAATTTTGGGATCACTACTCTCTAGCTACACTAGGGTGTGGGTCCCCCATAATATTTAAATAGGTAGAGTTAGTACACCCCCATGATAAAACATGTAGAGGGTACACTATCTACATTGCGGTACTCCATGATATTCAACATCTGGAATGGAGTTATTCCACTACTAGTGTAAGGTCTCTCTCGAATATAGAGTATATTTTCATAAGGTGATCCCTCTATAAAGTTTCTTATTATGTTCTATGTGGGGTTGGGACTCATATATCGAACATTTGGAATTGTAGTTAGACACATAATTTTTAGTTGGTTATGGATATTCTGATACCCTTTCTCTCAACATTTAAGATTCTTTATCAGCATGTCTGATTTTGGGTTTTCTTTTCCATGTTTCTTTATGTATTGGGTTACTATTTTTTTTTCTACTTATTCCTATTTGGTTATTAGGGCATCCAAATGTGTATATATACTCTCACATTCATGGTCCATTCATATACATTGTTTTTTCTCATATAGATTACAGGAAGATAGACGGTGACATCAGTGGACCTTAACACTCATCATGGGAGTTATAGTATGTGGGAGTTTAGTATTAAATATAAGAACCCATTTCATTATGAGTTGTACCTTCAATTATATTACTATTCTTGAGATATGTATTTAAAGGTTTATTTATATAAATAAATAAACACTAGATCACCATATTTATATTGAAGTAGTATCTTGTGGTGCCAGAAAAGTTAATTGTCTTTGGAAAACAAATATTAGTTAAAAATTCATAGTAATGAGATAATAGTCATCGACATTATCCATAGTGAAGAGTTATGACTAGATAATCTTAGTTTCCTTGTTAGATGAAGGTGTTTCAAAGATAATAGATTAGAATTCATCATTCTCTAACATATTTTATATAATATGTATTTTCTCATACTCCAATCATTAGATAATGCATGGGTTTCCATATATGTAGAAGTGTCCTTCATTAGGTCCAATGAGGTTATGATGTATGTCATTGTCACATGAAATCCAAATAGTTTCCAACAATAAACAATCCTTGAGAATGTGGGATTTATTATCTTATTTTTGTTTATTTGGTTTTATGCTTTATTTTATTCATGACATATAAACCGGTTTTTTTAGATTATCTTGTCTATTCATTGGTAATTTAGGTGGAGATATATCCAATTACCATAATAATGTTTATATGTGTTATAGGATGATTTATCTTGTAAGATTTGTGCAATTTTCATGATCTAATACAAGGTAATCACTTATACTATTGATATTTACTATATATAAAGATTATACCATACAAAATTATTCTTGATATCGATTGGTTTTATTTAATTTATTTTTTTGGATTATTATTGGAGGTGTTTAATACTTTATGTCATTGGTAAATGATTTGTATGGTTTGTTAGTGTGTGAGAACCACGTAAGTGTTGGAGGCCTATTGAGACCATTATTTCATTGATGGATTAGTGTTTTTTTATTACAATAGATTATTAGTTTATATTGTTTCATGGGTAATATAACAACACGTTGTGGTATTTCATTAATAGGTTCAGATGCTACCCAACTATGAGATATCATATTCAGGATTTAGTTACCATTGAGTATATCTCCTCTAATATTTTCTATATATAATATGGTAATATATGAGTTGTGATGGATACAAATTTAGAATTAAAATCACCTATAATTAGGATGAATTTAACCTGACATATCTCATTGGGGTGTTCCAGTTTTGTTTCGGAATATGGGATATGGTAGTTTATATATTTTTATTTGTTATTTTCATTTTAATTAGGTAACAATGAAGGATGTCTACCCTATATTGTATATTTATGTTTTATTTTATCAATTAAATGAAGTTAGATTATTTTCCATTTTTTCTTAGTATATCATCATATTTGAGTGAAAGATTAGTATATCTAGAAGACTGGTTTTCTGTATTATTGTAACATCCTAGGTAAGTGAAAAATAAGACATATTTCATATATATTAATTATTTTGAATTAAATATTAATTTTACTTTAAAATGGTTTCTATATTCGATAGCATACCCGATACGCAACAACGAGTTTCTTTTAAATCTTATGTAGCACACTAATAATAAAATATTGTTATTTTAAATGGTAGTTAACTCATAGCAGTTGTATTGGCGGGAATGAAAACAATTACTAAAATATTGTTATACATGATTGTTAAATGTATTTACATTATCCAATAAAAAGTTAGAGGCGTAAAATGTGAATGAATCAAATTTTAAGCATAATTTACATTAAAAGGCCAATTTATCACCTTTTAATGGAAAACCCTTTTTAAATATAGTTTGGGTCACTTTAAAAAATTATATATGACCAAATAAAATCTTTCTTTAGAATGGGGACATCAAAATTTACTTTGTGTGAATTTTTGGAATTTTTCCGTTAAAGTTCATTTTTTAATGAATAGTGAAAAATATTGTATTTTAATTCAAAAGTGAATTTTAATAAAATTTATTTATATGGTTAGATTATATTTTTAATTGGTTTTAAAGTGAAATTAAAATATATTTTCACCATTTAATCCAATTTTGGTCATTGGAATTAATTTCACTTTGAAATTGGACATAAACAAGTATCAATCTTTTAATAGTTATTGTTTCTTAAAAACACACTATTTGTTTTTATAATGGGAATTAATTTTAAAATTAATTAATGCACTTCTATGTTTTTAATTGTGAAATATATACATCATTTTTGAATTCATAATATCAAATATATCATAGGATGAATTTTTTATATTTTTCTGAAAAACTTCAATTTTTGATGAAAAGTGAAACCACTTAGTTGTAGTTAAAAAAACTGACTTTTTCATTTAAATGAAATTTTAACACTTCTGTGAATTGAATTTCAAAAATACTACATACATTGTTGTTATCAAGAAGTAAAATTTGGTTGATTAAGATGAAAATAATTGTTGGTGAATAGTAACTTTTAACTTTTATTTACCGCGGTTGAAGGTAAATAGTGTAATTCAAGGTTAAAAGAATATTATAATAATTCAAAATTACATTCACACTTGTCCAAACCTTTTTGGTTGAGTAATTTAAAACCATTTTCATCTTTGGGTCGATTTTGGGACCCCATTGAGCCACTTGGGAGTGATAATGACAATTTAGATTAATTAACTTAAAGTAAAGGCAAAAATGACAAAAGCAAATATCTTTTAGTAAATTAATTTTTAGAAGGTGTTATATAAATTATGTTTTCCACTATAAATATTCATTTTAATGATAAAATCATTTCATACATCATGGTATTTTTTTATATTTTTTAGACATCAAATAAATTACATTATTTATGACACAATAATGATGCAGTATTTACCTCATTAATAACTAATTTACATAAATAAGATTATAATGATTAAAATATTATCAAAAACATGTTAAATTATGATTGGATTATTTTATTTCTAATATTAGTCATCTTATCTTTGACTATAATTATTTGTGGACCTTTAGAAACCGAATATCATTATATAATAAAATAATATTTTCGCACTTTCTTAAAGAGCCCCTCATCTCCCTTATAAAAGGAGACCATTTATATCCAATTCCTCACACCTCTCAAGTATTTTGGAACATCCAAACTCTTCCCAATTAATCTCCATACATCCCTCTCCTCCACCTAGAAGCCCTACCTTAGGCAGAAGGCTCTTCAATAAGTCCTTTGGTTCAAACCAAAGTGAGTTACCCAAATTAAAGGTAATGGTTTCTCATAAATTGTTTTCTTTTATTTTACTTCAAAAACCCATAAAATATTTTTATTCATTTATATTGTAACAAAACCAGTATCCTCAATATACTAGGATGTTTTTATGATAATTATTCGAACTACACTTACTCACACATCCATCTAATGGGTGAAGAACATAATGTTTATGTGGATGGAAAACTAACGCCTCACGAGACAATGATTGTTCAATTACCTCTTACCGCCACTAATGGTGGAAATTATGATGGGAATGTATTTATATATGATATATATATTACGTTTATTATTTCCTTATTCTTTGTTACTTCAAATTTATATCACACCTTTTTGTTTCCATAGTGGGTAAATTCGATAATCTCATTTGAGGAAGTGCGGACAACCGCCCCCTCAAAGTGATGTGACTCATTAATGAATTATGTGGGATGTATAAAGGATGGAGTTAATGATATTATATATGATATTATACTTTAATTTTAATATACCTATGTATAATTATGTTTTAATTTCATTAAAATAATAAATAGAAATGAAAGTAGTGTTCATGCATACGTACGGCTTACCATCTCCATGAACGGTCCATTTCATTTCATACTTTCAAATTTTATTTACTATTATCAATAAATTTATAAACTGGATATATATGATATATATGATATCCAAATCATGAATATCATTCCGTATATAATAAACCGTTGACCACATGAACAACATGTGATTATAAGAGGTCCATTTTTGACTCAAGTACCTAATATCGACAAAATGGACGTTATTAACTTAAATGATTAAATAATGTTTATAACATGGTAATAAGTTATATTAAAGTAATAATAAACTTTAAAAAGGTTATTAAGCAAGAATAAATTAACTTTATTTTATTATTCATGAGATTAAAGAATGATCGAGTCAAGTCGGACACAAGGTAAGAGGATTTCTTATCTCACTATTAATTCTGTGAGATTTCCATTGTTTGCCACTAATTTATTGCATGTGGTGTATTGTGTACTTCCTTTTGATATATATATTACCATGATTATAATTATATTTATGGTATTCTATGATTCATTTGGTGGTTATTAAATTTGGGTCATATGACTCTATTTATTACAACATGGTAAGGGGTTTTTATCTCACTTTTTATCCCCGTGAGATTCATGCTATATTTCCCACTACATCATTTTGTGTGGTGTATGTATTGCCCATAATTGTATTATTTGTGTAAGATACTTTAATTTATGTGTATTTTAATCTTCATTGTATGATCCATCTTTCATGTGGTGTATGTTTCGTAAGTTACCAAATCGGTAAGAGAACCTTTCACCCTCCTCTTTTTAAAAGACTTATTTTTATTATGTCTTTTAATTTACATCTTATTATGTTGGGATATGTTCTTTTATATAAACATTTATGTAAAATTTATGTCCAAGTGATGAGATACCATTTTTATATTATCAACTCATTTTCTGAATTTTACTGTGACGCTTTTAGGCTGTCAAATATTTATAAGGGAACTTCTTAACCGAATTTCATTTATTTGGGTTCAACTTGTAATTATTTAATATGTCATCCAATTAATATGTGTTAATGACATATGATTGTTTTAAACTCAATATCCTCTTATATTGGGTGTATTTATATTTTTCACACATAATTATGTGATTGATTTATCCTTAATTTAAGGATACGATCTTTATAAGTGATTACATCTCAATTTACATTTCCATTGAGACTTTATTGTTATTATGAACCAATTCAATATTTTATGGTGTATATATTGTACATTGACATATTATATAATTAATCCCTTTATTCTCTTGATATTATAAAGGTATGATAAACTTTTATTCCTCAATTATTTTTACTCAATTGTCTCTCATTTTTTTTAAAAACTCTTTAACTAAAATATTGATTAAAATGTTTTAATGATTTATTCTACTAAATATTTCTCATTAACGTCCATGTTTTCAAAATTGGTTTTAGGATTTACTTATATAGACATTAATTTATTCCAATTATAATTCATTTAAAATCTTCAATGTGGTATGGGACACTTTGATTCAAAATTCTATTTTTTAAAGGTTTTGAAAATGATTTTATAAAATATTGTTTATTTCAATATCTTGATTTGATATATTGGAATGAGTAAATGTTATCATTCCTTTATACATTTGTTATATGTTATGATTATGTTATGTTTATTGGGAATTGTTTACGTATAGGGGTGGTTTCGTGATAAACCTAGGGTGGGTGAGCTGAGATAGCTCTCCAATGCATAGGTAACGTGATGGAGGTAAACATGATATTTCTCCTAAGAGATTTTGGGAATATATTGTGATGGGTATTCCAAGTGTAACTCCCTACGTATCTATGATAGATGCAATGTATGTTTGATATTTATGGCATAAGTAACCTTTATGATTTAGGATTTGTGTGTGTTATTCATAAATCTTAGGATTTAATATGGTATGTTATGATTGAAAAGTATGGTTTCATTGATTTGTATTTATTGATGGGATAATGTTTTCCTTACTTATGGTATAACCCTTACTAATCTTTTAATTCTCATCCCAAATTTTTTTTAAATGTTTTCCAAAGGACATAAAGATGAATAGGGTCAAGGATAGGATCAAGGAAAAGTCATTCTATCTAAAACATGGAACTAGACATGTTTCTTTATAACTGTTTTTCTTTTATGAAAAAATGGGTACTGAGTAGTACTGTCTACATGTAATATTCAACTTTTAATGTAATTGTTATGCCTAATTCTCTAAAACACTAAACCTGATATGATCCCCAATGTGAATTATTCATTTAATTCAAGATTATGTAATGTTTAAGGATGGGTCCTTATCGTTGGTATCAAAGGTCAGTTTAGACAACTTTAGGGAATATGAGTTTTCGTTAGACACGTGGTTACACTACTATAAATATGGATTATAATAGCGCTAAAAACGGACTTTAACAGCGCTAAAAAAAGGTTGTTAATCTTGACAAAGATAAAGGGGGTCCCCTTTATCAGCGCTAAAAATAGTGCTGATAAAGGTCATATTTATCAGTGCTATTTTCAGCGCTGATAAATGTATAATATATCAGCGATATTGTGAGCGCTAATAAAAAACTACCTTTATCAGCTCTTAAAATAGTGCTAATATATTCTCCATTTATGAGCGCTTAACTAGTGCTGATAAAGGCCAAAGATACTATCAAAAACTAGAACCTGCACAGAACCTGGCCAGCACCTGCACACATTACAGCACCTGCACATAGTCCAAACAAAACCTGCACACAGCACACACAACACCCACACACAAAGCACAGAAGAACAAAAAATGATACATACATTTACTTGAAATCATGAATACAAAACAACACACTCATATATACATTTCAAACAATTTTTAATTTGGTTACAATTAAATTTATCCAACAAACCATTAAAAAACAATGATGTTCCATCCTTTTTGCATCCATCCGCTCTAAAAAACTGTCGTCCATGGAGGCGGTTTCCGAACAAAGCATTTGAACTGAGGAGAAATATTTCACCAACACAATAAAGCAAATATTATGTTAGTAATACAGTAATGAAGTAAATAATGGGGTTGCTAAATGTAATTATACTAGTGAGGCACAAAACATAAAATAACCAATTATACTAGTGAGGCACAAAACATAAAAAAAATATTATGTCCCCCCATTCCATAAAAAAGAAGCACCCCTGCCCCCATCCCCGGCACACCCCCTACACACTACCCACCCCCAAGAACACCCTGTACCCCTACACAGTCCCTGCCCCCTGAACACCCCCTACCCCCTTCCCCAGCACACCTCTGCCCACTACACCTCCCCCCTTCCCATTGCACACCCCCCTTCCCACCCCCTACATATTTCAAAAGAACCCAGCACACCCCCTACCCCTTCCCCTACCACTTTTCCCCCTTCCCCCTCCCCAAAAAAACCACCCCTTCCCTCTCACCCTATCCCCTACACAACATAAAGAAAATACCTTTTATAGAAATTCTGCTCAATTTACATTATACACATCATATATATCAACACATTCTCATTTACTTTCATTCAATGTAAATACACATATATAGAATCTCTATATCTCATAAGAAACCCCTATTTAAAATTCACAAACACATTAAATCCATTTGAAAACAACCATCACACAACTTTCTCATTTCTTCAAACACATTTAAAGGACTTAAGTATAAAAATCCACAATAAATACAACTGTATTCATTTTAAAAATAACTTTCAAGTCTATACACACCCCAAATTCCATTGATAACACATTTTTAACCACACAAACATTTCATAAAGTATACTTAACTAGCAAATACAGGGTAATAAAATCATCATATAATGTAAAAGCATGGAATCGCCTATATAAAGCGTGGAATCTTTCGAAATATACTGGAAAACATAAAACCACACCTCCACAATACCATAATAAGGACTGATTAAACATTAATATTGAATATATTAATGGAAAACCATGTTTAACTTGTGGTATTCCATGACATTAACATCCCACAAGGATAGATGGTCATGATTTATTGTCTTACAGAGATGTAAGACCTAGGTGGATCAAAACACTTATAAAGGTGGATCAGGTAGGTACATCTCTAGGAGGGAGCACCTGGAATGTTTACTTGATAGATGGATCAAAACGCCCAATGAGGTCTGACCCAAGTGTGGTGCATCCCATAATGTTAAGGTTTCTCATTTTGAATAATTATTCGAATTCCACTAAAGGAAATACAAGTAGGAAAATAAGTGAAGGTGTACCGCAGTGAGGGGGTCACCATGGTTTACCATTGGTTGGGATTTAACCTCGTGGAGGATTCCTACATACCCTATTTAAAATACAAGGATCAAAACCCATATATTTAAAAGAGGTATGTTGTGGGTATTACCCATAGTTAGTTTCCCTTCACACTAGGAATACTCTTGGTTGGATGAGTATGGGTCTTTTGGGGCTTATGTATTGTCAGATTCTCAGTTTCTTCCAAGAGTAGCAATGGGATGAATGGGACATACGTGCTAAGATGGACCATATGAATGGCATGATCCTTGTAAAGAGGAATGAGGCACAAAAAACATGTGGAGCAGTCTATAAAAATTATTTATAGTGGCCATGGGGCTTATAATACTCCCCATACCGTCCATAAACACCTCAAAACATCACAAGGACTAGATTCTACATGATTTTACATCACAGGGTTGATTCTTTTGATGATGTAATGGTCGTTTGAGCTTGGATTTCATCTCAACCAGCCTTTACCTTACTTGAATTATCCTGGGACACATATTTTGGTTCCAAAAATCCCTCAATGATACTGATTATCTCATGCATCTACCTAGAAATAATTTTGAAAGTCAAACAACAACACATGTGCTCAAATACATGTTCAAACAAACAAGATACGGAAAATGGAATTTTTTGATCCTCGGTGGTTTCATCATTCACCCCATACACACTGGCTGACATCGGTTTTTGACAAACCCTTTCAAAATATTAATATACCGTTCAATGGGGTACATCCATCTATAATGTACAAGACCACATAGTTGAATCTCTCTCACCAAATGAACCATCAAATGAACCATCATATCGAAAAATGTCGGTGGGAAGAACATTTTCAATTCACATAATATGAGGGCAATTTCACTTTCCATAGTTGGAAATTTCTCCAGGTCTATAACTTTGCTGCATATAGCTTAGAAGAAGAAACATAGCTTCGTTAATGTATGGCGGACATTCTTGGGCAAAATGAAACATAAAGCTATAGGAATTAGATCTTCCATCAAAACATGGCAGTCATGTGATTTCAGACCCTTTAATTTTAAATCTCCCATTGACACGATGTTTTTGATATTTGATGAATACCCCTCTGGAACCTTTAACTCATTCAAGAAGTTACAAAACTGATATCTCTCCTACCTAGAAAGAGTGTAAGCAGTATGAGGAAGAAATGTTCATTTTTCACCCTTCACTGGTGCCAACTCTTCTCGTATTCCCATCTCAACCATGTCCAATCTAGCCTTAATTCCATCCTTTGTTTTGCCAGGTGCATTTAGAAATGTGCCAATGAAACTATCACATACATTTTTTTCAACATGCATAACATCAAGAAAATTCCTGACATACAGAAAATTCCAGTATGGTAATTCAAAAAAACTGATCTCTTTTTCCAACCAATTTTCATAAGGTTTTTCAAAAATGGTTTACCAAAACTAGTGTCCAAATATTTCACATTCTCAAACAATTGATCACCTGTTAGTCGATACGGTGTTGTACGTTCCTATGAACTTCCGTCGAATGATGTCGTCTAAGATTGGTACTTATGTCGTCGAGGTAGAAATCTGTGATGTCCTAGAAACACGGTTTTCGATGAATTTTTACAACCTAATTGACTGTGTACCTTGTTCACAAACAGGAAACCTTTGAGTTCCTTTAATGCTATATCCTGAAAAATTTCCATAAGAATGAAATTCATCTATCATCCCGTACAACATGGATTTCAAAGTGAAATGTTCATTTTTGTAAGCTTCATACATCGTAACACCTGAATCCCATAATATTTTCAAATCCTCTATCAATGGGGCCAAATAAACATCAATATCATTACCCGGTTGTTTTGGTCCTAATATAAGAAGAGATAAAATGATATATTTTCATTTCATGCATAACCACTGTGGTAAATTATAATTTGCCAACATAACTGGCCATGTACTGTGACTGGTTCTTTGAAAACCAAAAGGATTCACCCCATCTCTAGATAACGCCAGACGAAGGTTTCTCGGATCGTTCCCAAATTCAGGATACTCATGATCAATTCTCTTCCACTGAGGAGAGTCTGTAGGGTGGAATAGTTTCCCATATTTAATTCTTGTATTTTCATGCTATGTCAATTGTCTTGCAGTCTCCTCACTTCCATATAGGCATCTAAACCTAGGAATGATGGGAAAGTACCATACAACTTTCATAGGACTAGAATAATATTTCTTGTACTGAGAAGCACCACACTTTGGGCATTATTTAAGTGATTTGTGGTCCTTGACAAACTATATACAGTCATTCGGAAAAGAATGTATTCTTTCAGAGATCATACCCATCGATCATAGCATTTGTTTGGCATCATATGTTTGGCTTGGGAGTTCATTATCTTCTAGGAGCATGTCATTCAGTAGAGCAAGTAGTTTCGTAAAACTAGCGTCACTCCACCCATTTCCTGCTTTCAAATTATACAGCTTCAATATAGATGACAATGCTGTATATTTAGTGCAACCAACATACCATGATATTTTTGAACAACTCTTTAACCTATCAAACAATTTTGGGCAATCACGAAGTTCATCTTCAATTGTACTTGTCATTTCCTCAATACGATCTTCATCATCGTTCACATCTGTAATCACACCATCCATGTGATCATCTTCATTGTTCACACTTCTAATCATATTAGATGATCTATAAAATGTCGTGTTCCTTGAGTCACTACCTACATTGGTTTTTTACCCATGTTTATTCCAACATGTATAACTTCGATCTATTCCTTGACAGATCAGGTGTTCTTCCAACTCCTCTGGACTAATTTGTCTTGAATAACAACAGCGTAAACACGGCCAAAGGATTTGAGAAGGGTCACATGCATGATCTTCTGCAAACTTCATAAACTCTTTCACGCCATCTTCATACTCTTTTGTCAACCGATTGGCATTCATCCATTCTTTATTCATATTCATCATCTTTATGGGTTCGATCTCGAGAACATGCCTAATATTATGTTTTAATTAATCAGGTAGCATTGTTTGGGATTTATAAAAACAAATCATGGGACAAATGCATTTAAACACATGTGAAATCCATATACATGGTGTTTCCAGTAGGGCGAACAACGTGTATGTATAAGATACCTGATTTAATCTGACATATATCAAATTTATTCCAAGTTAGTCTTTCAAAGACTGAATGATGCCTTAGAAAATACATGACATGCGAACAAGAGGAAACCAATGAGTAACAGGAGAAAACAGTAATAAATATGATTCTATCTCAATGTACTAAAGGTAATGATAAGATGTTGGTCAAGATCAACTATGGGTTTGGAGTAAACTAATATTTAACAGAAAAAAACTACTAAAAATTGATCCAAAAAAGGATGAAATATCCAATTCATCAAGTTCCTTAATACAACCAATGAATTAGTTAAACCAAAAATCATCTCAAAAAAATAATACAGGCCATAACAACTCTTAAAAGCAGTCCATGGTAGGTCCATCGATGTCCAACTCATCTAATGGTATCCTAATGTCAAATCTATCTTGGAGAAGATCATAGAACCTCATAGATGATCAATGTGACTATCAATGCATGGATGAGGATACATATTCATGACTCTCATCAGGTTCAATCGCCAATAATCCAACAAAATAATAAATACCAATCAACCATCTATTTTAGAGATCTATAAAACCCCATGGTAAAGTACTATGCCATATGAAACCATTATATTCTATATCATCAAATTGTAATTCAAACAATTGATGCTCTTTTGGTGTTATTTTAGAAATTGTCATAGAAACTGAATTTTCTCCCAAAACTAACTAGATTATAAAGTTTATCTCTTTATTAAGAAGTAAATTTTATACATCATCAGTGAAAACATCATAAAAATGTACTACCATTGGAGAAAAAGAATCCTACAGCATTCCAGCAACATCTAAAATATGCATGACTATTTGACCCATTAGGGTACAATAAATATATAATTATTTAAAATGAAATGTGGAAACATGAAATCATACAGACTCCTGATATACCCATAATACAAAACATATCACCTAGTATGTCTGTCACATATACAAATAAATAAACTAGATAAAAACATGCCTCAAAGCATAAAGGTACCATTAAATACTTACATTGGTCAACTTGTTTTAGAAATTGTTTATCTTCATCCGTGCCTTATACTTGAACCCATGAATTTGAAGGTGAGTATGCATACACGATAGTTGACATTCTTAGAGATGTGTTTCTGGAAAAGTATAAGAGACATTATGCAATGAAGATCTTTCTATTCATTGTGGCAATCGGCTTGTGAAACGTGGCCTAAGTTACAATACCTGAAAGTTGTAACTTAGGCCGAGTTGCACAAGCTAATTTCCATATTGTTTGTAGCAACCACATTTTCTCCTACACTCTAATGATCTTCATTGCTTCATGTCTCTTATAATCTTCCAGAAACTCTTCTCTAAAAAGGTCAACTATCGTGTATGCATACTCACCTTCAAATTCATGGGTGCAAGTACAAGGCACGGATGAAGATAAACAATTTCTAAAACAAGTTAACCAATGTAAGTATTTAGTGGTACCTTTATTCTTTGTAGCATGTTTTTTTTTCTAATTTATTTATTCATATATGTGACAGACATACTAGGTGATATGTTTTGTATTATGGGTTCATCTTTGTCTAATCATATAACTATGAGATTATGTTATGTAATGAAAATTAATATGGATCCATCATCATTTCCATTGGGATAATCTTTGGGAATCCATATAACCATAAGATTAAAAACTATTTCCTTTGTATCTCATACATAAATATTCAACTCGAAGGGGTAGAACATACCGCCCATGGTAACTCAAAATAAAAAAAAAATAAAAACAAGGGTTGGTTATGCACAGAAGTCATCACACATAACCTTGGTAGACCTCTCACACATGTGAACCATCATAATTATCCAATTACCATATACTTCATCTTAGTGTCAAGATATCCACATGGAACCTATAGGGTATCCAATTCCACATCATTCAAAAACAACACACTTGTGTTGCTAAATATCAATAACATCTATTATTTCGACACTCATCACTAATTATGAATCATATCCCTAGACATAATAATAATCACATTAAGACCACACTATCTATTATAGAAATCCTTACTGGAATTTGGCTCAATATATGGTATCATTCCTATCTCACATCTATATTCACTATTTGGTCCTCACACACACAATATATAAATAATATACCAAGGGAATACCATCCATGGAACTCACCTCGCACCTTGATAGCATGAGGAGGAGGAGGACGCGGTGGCAGCGGTCATGGCAGTGAGGGTGGAGGCGGCGGTGGCAACAGAGGCGAAGGCGGCGGTGGCGGCAGAGGTGGCGGCAGAGAAGGAGGAGGATGAGGAGGATGAGGAGGACGAGGAGGAGGAAGGAGGAGGAAGGAGGAGGATGGAGGAGGATGAGGAGAACGAGGCCACACGGCGAGGTGTCTGGTTTAGCTTCCGCGAGAGCTTGACTACGTGGAAGCGAGGATGTCCTGTTAGGGTTATTAAATAAAAACCGACAGAACCTTTATCAGTGCTCATTAAAAGCGCGGATAAAGGTATGTTTTATCAGCTCTAAAATAAAAGTGTTGATAAAACATTCATTTATCAGCACTTTTTTAGCGCTGATAAAGATCTACCTTTATCGGTGCTTTTATATAGTGCTGATAAAGGAATACCCCGTTATCAGCACTTTTATATAGTGCTGATAAAGGCATACCCCGTTATCAGTTCTTTCTGTTTAGCGCTGACAAAGGGAAGCGCTTCCCTTACCCTGTTTTGTGGTAGTGTTAGTCCCTTTATCTATAATTTCAGTTAAATCCTTGTTTAATAACTTTTTCAAATCAAGGAAAGTATGTTACAAGTTGAATTAGGAGGATCTCAAATGACATTCCTATCTCTTCCCGATTACATTCTTGCAATAATTATTTGAAAGTCATGTTCGGATGATTTTGAATCTTTTTCTAGCGTACATCTCATTTGCAAGAAGTTGTTTGAGGTATGAAACACCCCCATTATACCTCATCATCATCATGGATCATGGGTTGTATTTAGAAAAATCTTATTATCCCAATATTCTCATATTTTCAAGAAAGGTAAATATTATCAAGGTATTTTCAAATATTTTACCTTATCATAAGATTTTAAAGTATATTATGATTTTAAAAATGGTGTTGAAGATGGAGACCCTTGAGCAACCTATTTATATTTTCTGTTAAAATATAGTCTCTCAGGACATACATATGGTATTTTAAAAGGACCATTAATTGAATGATTCAACTCAAATCTGGTCTGACTATTTTATAGAAATAATGTTTTATCAGATGTTTTCTAATTGTATATCATACATGATTGTTTTCAAAAACTGTTTTCCTGTGAACACCCATATGAACCATGTTGTACAAGGTGTATTTGAATGGAGGAAGCAAATGATTTTGAAGGATCTCTAAATCATTGTTGCAATTCATGGACCTTCTACCTATGTGAACAAGATGACGATGAAACCAAGTGGACCCCATGATCAAGGTATGATGTTATCTACTTTGGGAATCATTTTATTTATCATATGGTGGTGATATAAGATTTCAATAATTAAAAAGTTGAGATTGTAATGAATTTGGAGGAAAATGAGAGGTATAAAGAAACCATTGGGGTTAAAACATGTTGGGGTTTTTTTTGAGTTTTATAAAAAGAACAACATGTAGGATGTGTGACAACCTGTTGCATCCGGCAAGGCCGCATGAATCGAACCCCCAACCGAATGGAGACAAGGGTTCCTCACCTACCACTACCCTACTTGAAGTCCCTGGTTAGTATGACTTATTATTTTAGTAAAATGTTTTTATGGAACAAGAAAAAGTTGATTTTTGGAACTTATGTTTTATCAAATGGATATACTTAGTATTGAAAAATGATTTATTGATCAAGTGATAAATGTTGTTGAGGAAGAAGTTCTCTCTTTTGAGGAAACACTGTAAACCTAAGGAAGATAGAATACTATGAGATTTCGATTGTGAAATAATGGTAGAAATTTTAGTTCAAAAGATTCTATGTTTTTGTTATGGACACATGATGATTTGATTTATTTATGAAAATTATTATCCTATCATGGAGAATATGTGATTAGGTTAATTACTTTTCATTATGAAACATTATGAGTAATTGGTGTTACATGGAGATAAATGTTAAGATATATATTGGAAGTCTATGTAATTAAATCCTCATGAGATTTGGGTTACAATCACAGTTTGGATTACTTTTGAAGAATTTTAGGGACAATTGTTTATTGAATGGTCATTGTTGAACTTTGGGTTTTGTTAGACAAATTTTGGAGATTGAGAGTAGTTTTTATTTATGTAAAAGCTTATCCTTTTGGGGGATTATCTAATCTTATAATAAAATTTCTAGTTTTAGTTAATATCTAAAGACATGGGATATATATAGTTCATCTTTTGTGGATTATTTTATTCTCTCGAATTTGATTATAACACTCGTATTGTAAAAAAATGTCATCCTCCATACTCATCGTTTGGAGAAAATATGAGTTTGTGTTAGAAATCTAGTAAAAGATGAATGTATACATGACAAGTAATTATATTTCCTTATGTTTTTGGTTAATCTCATAGATAAATTTTCAACGAAAAGTTACTTTAAACAAAAACCTTGTCTGTTAACTTTTCTTACAAGGAAATCAAAGACTGTTTAACCCACCACAATTATGTGATTTTCTGGTGGTTAACTATCTCCAAAACATGTTTTCTATCACTCTCTATCTGAACGTGATGGTTTTTTTCTCCTCCATATCCATGTCTTCATAGAATCCTAGTATCTATGGTCTCGGGTAACCTTTTTACTTATCTTCTTTTATTTTAATGTTATAGTTTTATTGACTCTTTTTTCGATGTGGGGCTTTCAATGAAGTTCCTAAGCAGAATTTTAAAATTGCGAGGACATAATTCCCAAAAGGGGGGAAGGATGTAACATCCCAGGTAAGTGAAGAATATGACATATTTCATATTTATTAATAATTTTGAATTAAATATTAATTTTATATTAAAAGTGTTTCTATGTTCAATAACCTACCTGATATGCAACAACGAGTTTCATTGAAATCTTACATAGCATACTAATAATATAACATTATTATCATAAATGGTAGTTAACTCCTATCAGTTGTATTGGTGGTAATGAACAAAACAAACTGAAATATTATTATACATGATTGTTAAATGTATTTCTATTATCCATTAAAAATTTGGTGGCTTAAAATTTGAATGAATCTAATTTTAAGCATAATTTACATTAAAAGGCCAATTTATCGCCTTTTAATGGAGAACCCTTTTTAAATCTAGTTTTGGAAAATTTAATACATTCTATATGACAAAAAAATCCTTCTTTATAATGGGGACATCAAAATTTACTTTTTGTAAATTTTTGGAATTTTTCTGATAAAGTTCATTTTTTAATGATTTGTGAAAAATATCATATTTTAATTCAAAAGTGCCTTTTTATCTAAATAATTTATATGGTTAGATTATATTTTTAATTGGTTTTAAAGTGAAATTAAAATATATTTTTACCATTTAATCCAATGTTGGTCATTATAATTAATGTTCCATTGCAATTGGACATAAACAAGTATCAATCTTTTGATAGTTATTATTTCTTAAAAACACGCTATTTGTTTTGATTACGGGAATTAATTTTAAAATTAATTAATTCCACTTATGTGTTTTGAATTGGTAAAAATAGACATAATATTTGAATTCATAATATCAAATATATCTTAGGCTGAATTTTTTGTATTTATCTGAAAAACACCAATTTTTGATGAATAGTGAAACCACTTAGTGGTAGTTAAAAAAACTAACTTTTTCATTTAATTGATATTTTACCACTTCTTTGAATTGAATTTACAAAATACAACATACATGGTTGTTATAAAGAAGTAAAAAATGGTTCATTAAGATGAAAATAATTTTTTCTAAATAGTAACTTTTGACTTTTATTTATCGCGTTTAAAGGTAAATAGGGTAATTCAAGGTTAAACGAATATTATAATAATTGAAATTTACCTTAACACTTGTCCAAACCTTATTTTTTGAGTCATTTACAACCATGTAAATCATTGGGTCGATTTTGGGACCCCAGTGAGCCACTTGGATGTGATAATGACAATTTAGATTAATTAACATAAAGTAAAGGCAAAAATGACAAAAGAAAATATCTTTTAGTAAAATAATTCATTTGAAGGGGTTATATAAATTAACCTTTCTACTATAAATATTAATTAGAACAATATAAATGTTTCCTACATCATGGTATTTTTTTATAATTTTTATACATCAAATAAATTAAATTATTTCTGACACAATAATGATTAAGTATTTACCTCATTAATAAGAGATTTAAATAATAAAGATTATAATGATTAAAATATTATCCAAAACATGTAGAATTCTGATTGGATGATTTTATTTTGAATATGAGTCATCATTTCTTCGACTATAATTATTTTTTGACCTTTAAAAACTTAATATCATTATATAATAAAATAATATTTTCACACTTTCCTGAAGAGCGCCTCCTCTCCCTTATAAAAGGAGACCATTTATATCCAATTCCTCACTCCTCTCAATCCATTTGTCTCATCAAAAATCTTCCCAATTAAGCTCCCTACGTCCCTCTACTCCACATATAAGCCTTACTTTAGGCAGAAGGCACTTCAATAAGTCCTTTTGTTCAACCAAAGGGAGTTACCCAAATTAAAGGTAATGGTTTCTTTTAAATTGTTTTCTTTTATTTTACTTCTCTAACCCCTAAACTCTTTTTATTCCATTATTTTGTAAAAACACTAGTATAATCAATATAATATGATTTTTTTATGAGAATTATTTGAACTACACTTACACACACACCCATATAATGGGAGAAGAGTATAATGTTTCTGTGGATGACAAACTAACGCCTCACGAGACGATAATTGTTCAATTACTACTTATCACCTCTGATGGTGGCCATTATGATGGCACTATATTTATATATGATATATATATATATATATATTATGTTTATGATTTCCTTATTCTTTTTTACTTCCCATTAATAGCACACCTTTTGGTTTCCATAGTGGGTAATACGATAATCTCATTTGAAGAAGTGCGGACTACCGCCCCCTCAAAGTGAGGTGACTCATTAATGCCTTATGTGGGATGTATAAAGGATGGAGTTTATGATAATATATATGATATTATACTTTTATTATAATAAACCTATGTATCATTATGTTTTAATTCCATTAAAATAGTAAATAGAAACAAAATTAGCATTCATGCGTACGTACGGCTTACCGTCTCCATGAACGGTGCATTTCATTTTTTCCCTCCAAATGTTATGTACTATTATAAATACTTGTATATACTGGATATAGATTATATATATGATATTAAAATTTATAATAACATTCTGGATATAATAAACCATTGACCACATGAACAACATGTGATTATAAGAATTCCATTTTTGACTCAAGTACCAAATATCGACAAAATGGATGTTATTAAATTAATGATTAAATAATGTTTATAACATGGTAATAAGTGATATAAAAGGAATAATAAACCTGAAAATGTTTCTTAAGATATATGAAATTAAATTTAGTTTATTATTCAATAGATTAAAGAGCGATCCAGTCAAGTCGGACACAAGGTATGGGGATTTCATATCGCACTTTTAATTCCGTGAGATTTCCATTGTTCGTCATTTATTTATTGAATGTGGTGTATTGTGTACTTAATTTTGATATATATATATATATATATATATATTATCATTATTATCATTATATTCATGTTATTATGTGATTCATTTGGTGGTTATTAACTTTGGGATTACGACTCAATTTATTCCAACGTGGTAAGGGGTTTTTATATCACTTTTTATCCCTGTGAGATTCATGCTATATTTCCCACTACTTGCTATTCTGTGGTGTATTTACTACCCATGATTCTATTCTTTGTATAAGATACTTTAATTTATGGGTATTTACATCTTCTTTGTATGATTATTTTTTCATGTGGTGTATGTTTTGTATGTTACCAAATCCGTAAGGGAACCTTTCACCCTCCACTTTTCAAAAGACTTCTTTTTATTATGTCTTTTAATTTACATATTATTAGGCTGGAATATGTTGTTTTATATCCCCATTGATTTAAACTTTATTTCCAAGTGATTAGATACCCTTTTTATCTTATAAACACATTTTCTGAATTTTAAAGTGACGTCGTTAGGCTGTCAAAGTTTTACAAGCGAACTTCTTAACCCAATTTCAATTCTTTGGGTTCAACTTGTACTTATTGAATATGGAATCCAATGAATATGTGTGAATGAAATCTGATTGTTTTACACTTAATATCTGATTATATTGGGTGTATTTATATTTTTCACACATAACTATGTGGTTGATTTATCATTAATTTAATGATACCATCTTTATAAGGGATTTAATCTCAATTTACATTTCCATTGTGACTTCATTGTTGTTATGCACCAATTGATTCTTATATGGTGTATATACTGTACTTTGACATATTATATCATGAATACATTTATTCTCATGATAATATAAGGTTATTATTAAATGTTATTCCTCAATTATTTGTACTCATGTGTCTCTCTTTTTGTTAAAAAACTCTTTAACTAAAATATTGTTTTAAATGTTTTAATGATTTATTCTTCTAAATATTTCCCAATAATTTCCATGATTTCAAAATGGGTTTTAGGATTTACTTATATGGACATTAATGTATTCAAATGATAATTCATTTAAAATATTCAAAGTGGTATGGGGAACTTTGATTCAAAAATATCTTTTTAAAAGGTTTTGAAAATGATTTGATAAAACATTGTTTATTTCAATATCTTGATTTAATATATTGGAATGTGGAAATGTTATCTTTCCTTTATAAATGTGTTATATGTTGTTATTATGTTATGTTTATTGGGCATTTTTAACATATATGGGTCGTTCCATGATAAACCTAGGGTTGGTGAGACCAAGATAGCTCTCCAATGCATTGGGTAGCGTGACGGAGGTAAACATGATGTTTCTCCTAAGAGATTTAGGGAATATACAGTGATGGGTATTCCAAGTGTAACTCCCTACATAGCTTTGATAACTACAATGTAAGTTTGATATTGATTCCATAAGTAACCTTTATGATTTATTATTTGTGTGTGTTATTCCTAAATCTTAGGATTTTGTAAGGTATGTAATGATTGAAAAGTATGATTTCATTGATTTGTATTTATTGATGGGCTAATGTTTTATATCCTTATTTTATAACCCTTACTGAGATTTTAATGATCATCCCATGTTTTTTTGAAATTTTTTCCACATGACTTAATGATAAATAGGGTCAAGGATGGGATCAAGGAAAATTCGTACTATTTAAAATATGGAACTAGACATGTTTCTTTTTAAGTGTTTTTATTTTATGAAAAAATAGATACTAAGTAGTTGTGTCTACATGTAATATTCATGTTTTAATGTAATTGTTATGCCTTATTCTCTAAAAATATAAACCAAAAAATATCCTCAATGTGAATTATTCATTTAATTCAAGATTATGTAATGTTTAAGGCCAGGTCCTTATAGTTGTTATGATAATTACAGGTTTAATTGTGAAGTCATTTGGTATTATAAAAAATATAGTTATGTTCAGGGGATTGATTAATTCAGTGTCATGTTTGTTTCTAGATATATTAATGGTGATTTTTATTGATGATATCCTTATGTTTTCGGTGTCTTTTGAAGATTACATTGATAATCAAGAAATATTTTTTGGTGATCCTTGTCATGAAATTCGATTTGGGAAGATCTCGAAGTATAGTCTTGGACCTATGAGGTATTTTTATTAAGACATATTATGTCTCCCCATTTAGTTGTCAAGTATTCATTAAGTATTTATGTAGTTTGTTATTTGATATCCCTTGTGAGTATTATGGGAGATTCATTCAGCATGGTAGTGTTTTTTGGTGATATGTAAGTATGTGGAGACTCTTAGAGTATGATAGATGAGTTGGTTGTGATGTACCTTAATATGTGTGTAGTTGGTGGTAGTGTTTGTATTTATCAGATGAAACTGTAGTTTTTTATGTGAAGGGAATGAAGGAGTCTCTACTGGGGGAATCAAAAGAAGATGCATAGTGTGTTCCTATAGTTTTTAGAAATTCTCTAGAGATATTATCTAGAATGAATGGAATATGATGTTATTCATGGGATGATTTTTTTTCTTTTAGTGATGAATGAAGTGGTTCCCAATGAATTATATAATTTTCCCTTTTTTGATATATTGACATGTGTATTAATTATTTCATTATATGAGATTTAATTTTTGATTGACTAATATGGTGGGGTTAGATTATGTAATAATTTCTGTGAGATTAGTTTTCTAATAGAAAAAATATAAGCATTATGATCTTATAATTTTCCATCAACAACATTTTCCCTCACACTAATTTGATGTACATCTCAGTAGACCTTTACAATGATTTTACCAATGATAAGTCTAGTTATGAAGCTATTTTGGGTATTTTTGACCACATGATTAAACCATATAACTTCATAGAGATTATGGATTTGTCCTCAGTAGATGTTTTATCAGATTCATGACTGGAGGAGGTTAGGCAAGGTCATAGGCTTACCAAGATGATCACATCTGCTCATGGTCCCCATTTCACTTCAAGGTTGTGGAACCATCTCCAACATTCTTTTATCTCAATATTATTCCTTAGAAGTTATTTTCATATACCTATGTATTGTTAAAAAAATAAACATATAGACTCTTGATGATATTTTCATGCATGTGCTTTATATATTTAATGTTTTTTGGAGACACAACTACCCTTATTGTAATACGACTAGAATAATGGTTATGAATCTAAAAATACTATTGATCCGTTTGAAGAACTATATCTACAACCTTTCAAATCATTATTATGTTGGAGTGAGGTGAGAGAGCTAATATTTTTTATCTATATTTTTAAAAAAATAGAAAGAATAAGGTTTAATTGTTATGGGAGTAAATGAATGTTATGTAGGATCAAAAAAAGTCATAGAATTTTCATAGGAGGTGGACTAAAAATTCTAACATTGGAAAATTAGTTTTGTTTATGATGTATCTTCATCATGGGAACTATATTTTTTTCATGGTCTTTATCCTTGATTTTTGGGTCCATTACATGTGTTCTATGGGTATATTAATTACTTGGTTTGTGTCTTGTATTGATGCAGTGGTGTAGAGGGTATACCATGGGAGTGGGATTCACAGATTCATATATAATATACTTACATGTTTTTTTTTATTTTCAATATGATTCATGATTAATATTTTTTTGAGATTCTTTAATGATGCATAATCATATTTAATTTGATTGAGTAAATCATTTCTCTTCTTTAGTGTAGTACATGTAGATATTTTAACACATGATTGTGGGATATATCCCATTGGTGTGTGTTTTGATATTTATTAATGATATTGTATAGTAATGCAATATGTTCAAATGATGAAAGTGGTATGTATTAGATGTGAATATTTCCTTGAGGGGAATCTCGAGGGGTGATTGTTTTTACCATATTATCTTTACATTCCATGTATAGATTTTTTATCTCACGGATGATAATTGTTTGAGAGGTATTTGATTTTAGGGCCCAATTTTTTCATTAGTCATTGCAATTTCATTAAAAGGTGTTTTATGGATTGGGATAGTATTTATAAATTTATAATATTATTTTATTTTTGTTTCCCAAACCATATAAATATTATTAATGTTTTATAATTATTAAAAACGTAATTTTAATATTTTATAAAATATCAATGTGAAATTAGAACTAATCTGGGAGTTTTAAAGTAAATAAATTATTTTTAATGGAATTTGGAATTTTGGGAATAATAATAAATTGTAAAAATTATTATATAATTTATTTTACTAAAATTAATATTTTTCTCTAAATATTATTTTTCACTTGATTATATTTTTCTAGAGTTACATAATGAATAACATTTTTAAAATACACTTTTCAAAATTAAACTCATTCTAACATGTAGGAACGTTAATACTTTGGATTCATGTTTCTGTTTGTTTAAAATAACTATTCGTATTTTTTCCATTCATATAGGTCATTATGATTGTGCATTATAATGTCATTTTCATAAAGGTACGTAGAATATCTCTACATTATGGTAGATTCTATATCACTATTAGGTTTGAACTATTATTTTATAGTCTTATAAATGAGTATTCTATAATTTATGGGTAAGAAGGATTCATTGGTAATGTGTCAAGGTAGTATCACATATGAGATAGTATTCTATCAATTTCTTTCTGATGCTAAAAAATATTGATTTAACTACTAATATGTAAGGTGTAACATTTCATTTATAAGTCATACAAATTATTTTTAAATTCATATTTTATTCTCTTTCTTAGTTCTCAATAGAATATATAATATATATTGATATATTAATGTAAATTTTGGATTTATAATATTTTATATAGAGATGGATTAACTCTTTGATATTATAAATTAAAATATTTTTAAAATGCATTCATTGAGAAAAATAGAATATAAACTAAAACATATGTGAATAAATATTGGGTTTTGTTGAGATTTAAAGAATGATCTTTAAAACTTATCCATATTTATAAACAAAATAGAGTTCTTTAATATAAGAGTTTCTTAGTTTCCTTCAATTATCTGTGATCTAAATGTTTTTATTTGAGATCATGGATCCAAATGAAAATTCATAAAAGTATGTCCCTATGATTCCCAATATGATTATTATTTTCTTATCTCTTTCTTTTTTTTGTATCTCACATGAAGGTTCATACATTGTTTGGGGATATAATTTATCAATTTAATTTTTTAAATGATATTTTTATTCATGAATTTTTTTCAACTAGATGGTTATATCATTCATTTAGTCGTTATTATTGTTTAGATAATTGAAAAAAAACAAATTAAAATTGAAGAATTATCATATATGGATATTTTTATTCCTCTTATCTCCATATTGTAATGGTATTAAATTTATTCTATACTTGCTAACTATTATTATATTTTGAAATTAAAGCACAAAAAATATAATACAACTGACATGATAAGGAATAATAATATATTATGTGTTATTCTTATTCACAAATTATATAAAATAATAAGTACATATTAATGAGTAATAGTTTTTTAATGATTATAAATTTATATTTTTGATTGCATGTTATTTTTTTATTTCATCTTTTGTATTACTAGATAATATTATATATTGTAATGGACTAGACATTTATAAATGAAATTACATTCTGAATGTATAAATTCATTATTCAGTAATATTGTTTTTGAATACAATTTCTTTACTTTTTTATTTTGTAAGGATATAGAATGGTGGATTTAAATTAACATTATTCATCTCAAATTTTCATATTTTATTTGTTGTACCATTACCATTTTTCTTATTTTATATCAAGGATTATAATAAATTCTAATTGATATAAATAGAATAAGTGATAGCCTTAACTGGTAAGATCCTACTTATAAAGGAAATCTATTGGTACATCTGAAGGAGATGTAATCACTATGATTTTCCCTTGACACATACCTAGATGATATTTAAAAACTAAATCTCAAGTGACACTATTATCAAAATAATTTCAAACTTAGATAGATCATGACTGAATCCATATATGCAAAACCAGTCTAAGAAAGCATCATCTTCGCACATGTTACTATTATGATATACACTAGGTTAATAATGGGTAATGTACATAGACCCCAGTAATATGAATATCTATATTTTATTTTCTGATAAAATAATAATTATATTTATCAATTATTTAATATTTATTTACAAATTATTGAAATTTTTACATGATGAAATAAATTTTTTTGGGAAAATATATAGTTTTAATTAATAAGGCCTTTTGATAAATTAATTAGTTTTTAAAATTAATCATATTTTTTAAAAAATATTAATATAAAATAGTATTTATTCAAATATTAATGATAATATATTATAATAAATTCCAACTTAATTTTTTAAGTATTGAAACCCAGTTGATATCATAAATACTAGTATTTTCCAATAAATATGGTTTTTATTCAAAAGTGTAAACATCCTATTTAGAAAAAAAAATTTGTCAAATAAAAAATATTTTCTAAATCAGCATGTTGCATCATCCAATAGTTCTTTTTTCATAATTTTCAAAGGTAATTAATTTTTTGGGTAAAAATTAAAAATGATATTAATATATGGTTCATATTATGATTCAATGATAGACAAAAAGGGAGGTAATAAATAATATAATATTTAAACATGACCAAATAATAATATATCCTTTAATGTAACGTTGTTACGGTTATTTTATTATTTTTATTAAACCATAATGGATCATCCAAAAACATTAATATATTTCATGATGTAAAATAAATTATTTATAAACATGAATCACTTTCTCAACACCAATTGTATCAAATCAATTTGTTTTGTTCATGGCCAAATAGAATATTTAAAACCACCCTTATTTTATTGTGTTCTTGTAAAAACCATTGGAAGGTTTGTAGTTTTTATTATTTTATCATATAGTATCAAAAAACTATTGTTTGAAATTAACAAATAATTATCACATATTTTTTTATAAATTCCCGTCCCAACTCCCCTCCTTTTCACTCAAAACCCAGTGATTATGATTTTCCCATAATTATCTATATCAATTTCCATATAAATGTGTTCCTATTTTCTTATAATTCTCATCTCATGCTATTAGAATCTTCATATTAAGGTAAAGAAAATGTGTCTTTTCTTTTCCACTTAAGATTATTTTTTTGATTTTTGAATATTAATTGTGTATGATTTCATTCTTTTATAAATATACCATTACAATACAATTAATTTTAAATTAACTGTATATAATCTTATACTTAACATTATAACGTTTACCAAAGTTGTTACTCTATCAATGGAAGGTGATTCCCTCCTCCACCTCTTTATCCAACAACATTCTTTGAGTTATTACCTTTTAATTACCAATATTTCATGTGGGAATATATTTTCAAACATACCATTACAATTTTATTTTTTCCAATGTAATTAGATACCACCTTTCACTCTCATTAGTGCCTTACATAATCCTTTATGTACACATTTTACCCTCCTGAAATTCTTCCATGAGATTTCCATGCCAAATATTTTTGTGGTAAATACTCATCCCCCTTTCCATTAAATGGTGTTCACCCAGAAATATTTATCCATTGTTGATTGGGGAATTAAATTTATTTTACCTTTAATATATAATTTTGGGATTATATATTTTGAAATTAATCACTTTGTTGTGTGATCATTGTGGCACACAAATTCAGTTACATGATATGAAAGTGACTACTAGCCCAGGTATTTTATATCCCTATAATGCATTTGGTAAGCTTTTTTATCATGAAAACCAATGATTTTTAATGTAATATTGTCCTAAAAACATTATGGTCTAATGACCTTGATTTTATCCATGACATATTCTTATGATGTCATTTTTTAACTTGTTTCGACATTTCTATTTTTCCTAGATACTATCATCTTATACCATATTTTCCATATGATCTTTATGATTATCACCAGTTTTATGTCACTTTGGTATTCTTAATGAAAAACTTATATTATTTCATCATGTTAGGTTATTATTTTTCCATTACTATGTTTTATATTTCACACATATTATTTTTGTGCCTTCAGGTTATCTTATGTAGTATTTGATGTGACATAGAATTTCAAGATCATGTTGAGGAGTTATAAATAATGTTGTAGTATCCCGATTTTATATTATTATCATATGTTTTCAATTACCCAAATTAATTTAGAAATATGATCATTTAGAAATGTATAATTTGATTCTTTTGTTAAATAATTATTATTAGGTCCACTAGGCTAGATACCCTGAGAGGTGGGGTGAATCAACTTATGATTGATTAAAATAACTGCCCCTTTTGATCTTGTTTTTCTTTAGACAAAACCCTCTTCTATCTCCTTCCTGATGTAGATTATGAGCAATCTTTAAAGCATGCACTGGACACAGTGATTTTTACTTGGTTTACCCTCACTGGGCTACGTCCAATGAGCATACACCAGTAGTGTGCCAATGTACCAATTCCACTATAAGCGCACTGTTTTTATAAGTTCTAAGAGGACTCACTATCCCTCCTAGTTTACAACCAATCACAATTTGAGAACTCACTGCTCTCTCAACTGAAGTGAGCTCACTGCTTCTTCAGAAGATCCACTCATAGTTTATAGACCTGTAGGTTTCTTCATTTTCATGAAAGCATGCATCCTCAACTCTTGATAGATGCTCTGTTGAAGTCCATGTTTCATCCACAGATGAAAAACTCTTTGCCCCAAAACACTAGGAAATTCCTTTGGAAATACCTTTGTATAGCACCCTACTTTCCAAGGATACCAAATTCGAGAAGCTCAAACAAGTCTTCATGAAGATCCTACCATTTCGCGAAGCACTCTCACAAAGAACTCTCGTGAAGCACTATCGTGAAGCTCAGGTTGTTGCAGGGTAACATCCCTCACAAGACTCATTGAGCCAACGCAGATCTCGAAAATTTCGCGGATCTACAATAGCCGTAGTGAATCTCTTCTTTTGCGTAGCACACGGGCTACGTGAACTACATTCGCGAAATGCGAGTGAAAGGTCTTCTTTTAAAATTATGTGCTTTTCTCGAGAGGTTCGACCTCTATTTATAGGAAATTCCACCGACCCTCGACTCTTCTGCGTGATGTCATCACCACATCATCGCCAATCACGAAGCTCTATAATTTCCACCATAATTATCTCAATATCGCGATGCACCACGACAATTTTCTGATCACAGAGCTCATCATAATTGTGGAGCATCACCGTCAACATTCCATTGCACCTTCTTCACAAAGATCCCTCGCAAAGCCCATCACCGCCGCGATGCGCTTCAACTCTACCGTTCATGAAGCTTTGACGTAATCGGAAAGAATCACCGCCATCATGCTTCTGGTCTTCACAAATTCCAAACCATGAAGCCTCTGTTCATGAAATTCATGCCTTTTCCATATTTAATTATGATCTTCATGGAAATCCTATTTTCATGATGCTCAGTAAACTCCAAATTTTGGACCCCAAAAATTTGGCTAACACTGGAAAATGACACCACCTTGTACGGATCTTTTGTATCACCTCCAGATCGTCCTTTCCTTTGTCACCATTCTTTTTTCAACATGTATTATTGAAATATTCCTTGGAACTCGACAATTCTTCATGGAAACCTGCTTTTTCAACAAACACAATCAACCCAAAAATACTGCAATGTTACCTTGAGGGATTTTGGCCCAACAATGATGAATTTAGGTTTATTAAAGGCTTGGGTTTTCATAGTTTATATCAGAAAATGGTATTGGTGTTTTTTTGGTGTTAGGATTATAAAACCTTAGTAAATTCTTTATGAATAATTGTAAACAATGAAAAAATACCTAAATAATGGTAATGTATTGATTAATTTATTTCTATAAAAAATCATTCCAAGATATAACAAGTGTATGTGGGGTTTTCACAATTGTACATTGGGGAAATAATCCTAATAATAATGCATTGATAATTTATTCGAACGTTACCTAGGGCATAACAAAGAGGAGTTACTACAAAACTATTTTGACACTCTTAGGGGATATACATTGAAATTTTCACAAGATCATTATAAACTATTGTGAATGGAATAGAAATTCCCATAATTGTTTTAGTTAATGTACCATGGATAACATAAATTGAAACCCAGAAATTCAGAGTTTACATAATTTAAGTCATTGTGGAGTTATCCCTTCAATATTATAAGTTTAAACATTATTTACACACTAGTTTGGATATTTTTACCCTTTATTTTATTTTGTATGATGTAAATTATTATAACCAAAATAAAATAGTGATTTCCAGGGTTATATTCCATGGTTATACATATTCTATCATAGAATTATCTATAGAACTATTCTAGCACCTACCAAGTCTATATTTGTAGGATGAGCTTCCATCTAACATTGTTATACTCTCTTTGGCCTAATTTGATTGAATTCTGGGTATTGATTTTTTTTCAATATATAGGGCCAAAAAATAGGTTAGATGGGGTAATAAACCTCTATATTTTGAATTACATTATGATCCTATAAAGTTTAATGAGGATGATGAATTTCATTTGGAATCATCATCTAAAGAATTTATATTATTTATTTATGATCAATAATATCTAAATACAATTATTTATACTACGTAAATGATCATACTTGATGATATGAACATTCTATGGATATAAACTATTGTGTATCCCATGATTTTTTTATTATTCTTCTAATACTAGTGGTTGAGTTCTGGAATAAACTTGTACTGGGAGATTTTCTAATATCCAAGACTCCATATTGAATGTAAATTGTTGAACAAAAAGAGCTGACGAAGCCACTATAAAAGGATATCGATAAAGGGTTTATATTCTCAAGGGATTCACCATGGGGTGTTTCAGTTCTATTTTTTAATAAGAAGGATTGAATCATTGTTATTATTCATTGATTTCCATGAGTTCGACAATATCATGATAGATAACAAGTATCCCCTACCACAACATGATTATATCTTTGATCACCTATACAGATATTAGTACTTCTCTAAAGTGGATATTTGGTTGGGATTTTATTATCTAAAGGTAAAGGAGTATATCCCCAATGATGTTTCGCATAGTAGGTACAATAATTATGAGTTCATTGTGGCTTCATTTAGACTCATTAATTTTGTAGACATCTTCACAAAAATAATCAATATAGACTTTATAGATTTTCTTAAAAGTTTGGGGTAGTTTTTATAGATGATATTTTTATCTTCTCCAAATGAAAGGAGGAACACGAGGATAATTTGAATGAAAAATTGAAGACCATAATGAAGGGAATTTAATATTTTAATTACAATAAATTTGTTTTTTATATAAAGTAACAATCTTACGTCTTTTTGTCACCATCAAATGAATATCCATTGAACCATCAAAATAGAGGTGATTGTAGGATGACCCAGGATAATATTTATTTCTAGATAATCGGAGTTTCATTATATTATCTGGGAGTTATCATCAATATTTGAGAAATTTCTCATGATTTTCAACCCCACTAACAAAGCTAAATTAATAGATAGTAATGTTTTATAGACTGATTTAAGTAGATGTGTAAAAGGATAGTATCTACCCTACTAATCACATTTACAAATAGTGGTAAAGGATTTATGATCTCTATCGATGTGTTCAAAAATATATTATGGTGTGTACTCATGAAATAAGATAAATTTATAGACTATTCCACCCACCAATTAATGATCTACGAGTATAAATACCCAATGAATATTCTATAATAAGGTGTATTGATATTCACATTGAATATTCCCCCACAATATATATATATATATAGTTAAGTGTGTGTTATATATACATATAATAAATGATTCATTTGTATATTCACAGAGATTTATGCATGTATGTTCCAACAAAGGTGTTCAAAGCTGTTGAATGATTATGATTGTTCTATCCAATACCATCACAGGCTAGTGAACAAAGTGGATGAAACTTAGTGTAAAATGTTTCGAACAACTGTATCCATGATAAGGATTGAGTGGGATCTAATATTCATAGACATTAAATGGATGAAAATGAAAATAATTAATGAAACATCATATTTTCTTTAACAAATATCTAATAAACCATCCTTTCATTAGAGGATCAACGGGTCCAAAAAGGATTATGCAGTGCAACAAAAAAAGGTATTGAATTTTTTCGAGTTATTATTTTATAATAATATAATTTGTTTTTTTATCAAAAATATGTCTCCTATAAAAACTATAGCTGATGAGGGAACATCTAGATGATAAAAATAGGTTAACATATTAAATTTACCCCTGAAGCACTAATATTTATAGATATAAGAAGAAACACTTTTGGTTGGAAAACCACTACGGGAAAAAAGGGTTTTTGCGACGGGTTATTTGCGACGGGAATAAATCCCATCGTAAATAAACTTATTTGCAACGGGGGTATTTTCCCATCGCAAATAACCACTTATTTGCGACGGTGAAATCTCACCCGTCGCAAAAGGCTTGGCGCGCAAAGCATGCCAACCGTGGGAAAGTTATTTGCGACGGGTGGTTACCACCAGTCGCAAATAACCGGCGGCGGTAAAAACTATTTGTGACGGGGTATATTCCCGTCGCAAATACCCGGCGGCGGTAAAAACTATTTGCAACGGGAATATACCCCCCGTCGCAAATAGTATGTCGGCAGGTTAATATTTGCGACGGGACCCGTCGCAAATAACTATTTAACTGTTGACCGTGATAAATGCGGGCTCAAGTATTTGCGACGGGTATCCCATCGCAAATACTCTCGTCGCAAATAATCTAACCTATTAATACCCCCACCCGTTTTTTCCATTCATTCTCAACTTCTCTCAAAACTCTATTTTTAGAGTTCACAATTTCTTAAGTTTAATTTTTATTTAAGATTTGATATTGATATCTTCAACAATTATCGGAGATCAACCTCAGATCAATTTTAAAGTTATTTATTGTCTTTTTAATTTAATATTTAATTTAAATTTTTTGTTAGTTTTATTTATTTTTAATTAGTTGTAATTTAATTGTGTTTATATTGTTTTGTTATTTAATAAATTTAAATTATTAGTATTAATTGTTCATAGTTAATGGTAATTAGTAGTAATTAATAATAATTAGAAATAATTAATAATAAAAAATAATAATTAATAATAAATAGGAATAAACCTCCCCCATGCGCGCATTAACCTTTACAACTAAGCCATTTCATTTTTTTATACATTTAATGATCTATCTATATATATATATAGTTATATTTATTCGTATATTAATATAGATTTATATTAATATAAATATATTTGGTTATATAAATAAATATTTATTTATTTATTCATATATTAATATATATTTATTCTATATATATATATGTAGTTATAAGTTTTTATTCGTATATTTATTTGTATATTAATTAATATATATTTATAAGCTTATTTTTAAATAAATTTATAAAATATGGGTTTTTATGTATATGTATAAATAAATAAATAAATAAATAAATACATATATACAATAGATACACACACACACACATATATATATATATATATATATGTATAGTTATGAATGAATACATAGGAATGAGGGGGTGAAAATCCACCAAGAATGTTAAAACGGTTATAACTTCTAATCCGTAAGTCCGTTACAACTCCAAAACCAGTCAAATTGAAGAACATGAAATGATCTTTGATATGATATGCGGTACAGGTCAAACGGACATCCGAATAGGATGTTATAGCCATTTGAATGTTTAAACGACCATAACCTCTAATCCAGAAGTCCGTTTCAGCTCCAAAATCTGTCAAATCGAAGAACATGAAATCATCTTCGATATGATGTATGGTAGAGGTTTATCGGACTTCGGGAGAAGAAGTTATAGTTGTTTAAACGGTGAAAAACAGGGGTACCCTGACTAAAAACTCAGTTTTGGAGGCCTTCTAGGCCTTTTTTGCCTTGAAACAACCCTCAATAGGTTCCACCGATCCATAGTGTTGTAGAGCTCATCGCAGGATTCGATTTGATATGCTGTGGACCTCAAACGGAGTCCCAGATCAAAAGTTATGGCCGTTTGAAGTTTGGATTTCATTTTTAACTTATTTTCCATCTTTCATTAATTTTTTTATTTTTTTTATATTCAAAGAGTTATTAAATGACTATTAATTGATAAAAATAACATAATTACTAATTAAAAATATTTTTTAATTTATTTTATAATCCTCTTTTACTGAACATCTTATACATTCATATTTGATTTTCATTCTTCCTTTCTAAAACATATTTAAAAAATAAATATTATATTTATATCAATATAAAAAGGTTTATTGATTTATATAATAATAAATAAATTTTTAAATTTTTTAAATTTTTTTATTATTATTTGCGATGGGAATATATTATCGTCGCAAATATGTATTTGCGACGGGCCCGTCACAAATACCCACTTCGAAGCAACCATTTGCGACGGGAATATGGCCCGTCACAAATACTTTTTGCGACGGGCCCGTCGAAAAAGATTTTTTTAAAAAAACCAGAAACCTATTTGCAACGGGCCAATTTCCCATCGCAAATAAATGTTTTTGCGACGGGCCCGTCGCAAACAAAATTAGTTGCGATGGTGTTTTATGCAATGGGTGATTTGCGATGGGGCCCCGTCGCAGAAGGCTATTTGCGACGGGATCCCGTCGCAAATATCTTTATTTCCCCTAGTGAACATGAAGAATTAAGTCTTTGAATTTTCATATTGATGATTAGTGATAAGATCATAATGGTATGACGTATCCATTACCCATAATATTATTTAAAAGGGAAACCTAACCATTTATTTCATCATAGAAATATCCAAAATATTTAATTGAAATAAATCCATTTTGGTGTTCGTTAATCAAATATAATTGTAATCAAAATTCATTGCTATCACGGAATATTTCTCCTCTGTTTAAAAATATATGATATAAATAAGTTAATTTGTAAGAATTCATGGAGTTTTAGTCTCCATTCAACTTGATTGATATATGAATCTTGTGTCGATGTTTTGGAGAATCCATCAACATGATTTCTCTATATAGCTTAGTTTTTTTACTTATTATCTCACACATATTGATGGTAATTCTAAAATAATCATTAAAACTCTAAATTATATGATCATATCATGTTAAATGTATTTTCAACGATAATGGGACCCATACTTTTAATACATGACTAATCTTATAAAAATAATTTTCATTCTAGTATTTAAATGGCACCTTTTTTGGATCTATTGGGAAAACGGGTTAGACTCCATCATTCTAGGATGATATTGGAATGCGGATGTTAATAGGAAATTATCTTATCCAAGAGATGATTGGGAAGGTAAAAACCACTCAATAGAATTGGAAATGTATAGAAAGTCAACAAAAAATTTACATATACAATCGTTGAATACATTAAGAGTTTGAGTTAGGAAATTTGGTGTTCGTTTTTATATCGAAAAAGAATAATTTCGAAAGGATTGAGAAGAAAATAAGTAATATTCCGAAAAAAATCAACCCCATTGTGGTCATTTATCAAAATAGAGATATGTATTATGAATTAGAACTCCCACCAATCTTATCCTTATTAAATGATGTGATCTGTGTATCCCTATTGAGGAAGTGTATAACAGAACCCATACAAGTACAAAATCCACTTGTAGATTCATTGGAAGATGATATTTTTTATGAGGACCATATGGTGAATATCGTATTTTGTAGATAAAAATTTTTACATATGAAAAAAGGGAACAAAGACTACTGGATCTTTGGATAAAAATATAAAATTACAATATTGTCTTTGATATCAATAAATGTAACCACATTTTTTCAATCCAAATAAAAAATTATCAAAATGAATTTTTTGGATCACTTACATAAAATGAAGCATTCATGTTTATTTTTTTATAAAATTATGAAAAACTCTTACATAAAAAAACACAAATGATTTAAAGTAAGTGTATCTTCCACAACACCCATATTTTCACATTCCATTATAATTCATAAAAATTTATATTAAAAATCTTCACATATTAAACCTTTCAAGGAAAAAATAACATTTCATCATTATTCACTATCTACTAAAAAGGATACATAAGAAAGGTTAGTAAAAATGCTCTGTAACGGTAAGCATAAGTATTAATAATTTAATTTCATTAGTGAGAATATGATGGTCCAAAGGGTGTAAAGAAATAATTCTAGTGCATGATAATACATAATGATATTCATACCCATCAATACATGGATCATCAACTATGGACTAAATCATTAAAAAAATATAGAGTCATAGTAATCAATAATCATGAGTAATGTGATGTCAATATTTGTCAAAGTAATAGATTATAAACCATAATAAGTATAATGAAAATGTGTGGGAACCTTCAGACATTCTCCTCATATAACCCTTGTAGACCTATTACAATTTGAATAAACATACGACCAATAACTAATATAGTTATTAGGAGAACATAGTCATTACCAAACACATTAGAGTATGATCTAGGAGAACCCACCATATAATCTATATCAATATCACTAATGATCTATAATGGCAATCAAACCATCTTAAATAATTTAAAAAGATCATATTATTAACAAAACCGTTGAAAATCTCTTTTCAGTCTATATAAAAAAACATTTTGGGACATCAGAATTATCCTTCCCTATTAAAAACCCCTTTTCTCATAACACAAATGAATAATAATAAGGGAAGGAGGGTATTTATTTAAATAAATAATAAAATTTTATAAGGTAATCCCAGTATCAAATGATGTTTTTAGAATAGGGAAATGTTATTGTCACTATATATGTTAAAATAGAGAATTCCTTTCATATCATGATTAACATAGGGAAAAGTAAGGGGATCCTTGATAATATATGTTGGACAATTATAATGGACCAAGAGAAAGAATGATGATTTTATTATTTAATAATATCCCATGTAGAGAAAAATTATCCTAAATCATTTTTGGATTTTATCAATGTAAATTACATTAAAAATCATCCAAAACATTATTGTCTAAAATATACATTTCATAATAAAAAATACTTTTAAAAACAAACAAATCATATAATATTGTAAAAATTCCATTCATTACAAAGAAATTTTCAAAAATATAATGGAATATTCAATATAAAAGATGGGTATGATGGTGGGAACATATTTCATGTTTTAAATATCAAAAATAGACATTATTTCCAAACATTATTTAAGTAGACACAAAAGTGACCCATTTTGATAATTTTAATAATTTTCTAAAAAAACTTAATCTCAAAATATCTATGAATTGTATTTATGAAATAATTTATGTTTATAAAATATTATTTTGGAAAAAAATTAAAATATTGATATGGAAGAGAAATATTCTTGATCTAAAAGAAGATACAGGATCATTAGCTTATGTAATGAACATTATTGATGTCTCTTTGTTGAAAATGGGGAAATAAAAACCACGTAAATAAACCATATTCGCAAATAGAGTGTAATAAATGATATGTGGGTCTAAAAATTAGATCATATGAGTCTCCCATATGGAACCATGATCTTATACTATCCAGAAGAGAAAATATATTTTAATGTAAATCCTTTGGTACATTGGTATCTCGCCAATCATAATACCCATGAAATAATAACATCAATTAAAATTTTAAATATCATCAATATATGGTTACTAATGATATATTAAGTAAATGTGCTAGTACATACACCTTAAAAAATAGAAAAGGTTCATATCATAAAAGTTTGTCACAAAGAGAAAGAATTTGAGGTGAATTATCCTAACAGTGATTATATCCTTAAATTTATAATTTATAAATTGTGCGTAATACTCTGAGATTTTTTGAATTTGTCTTTTTGAATTAATTTTCCTTTTTGATATTTTTCATGTCACATGACACTAGAAATAATTATATATATATATAAACACTGAGTTAAATATTCCATTCATATGAAACTGAATTGGTTTTCACTACATAAAATACAACTTGGTTTTCAATACACACAATAGTGACTTGGCTTGCGCTACACACAACACCGGCCCGGTGTATGTTACACGCAACACAGATGTTTTTATGAAACATAATTTTATTAAAATAATTATTTAAATGAAATAATTATAACCTTTACATTAAACATTGTTATATGAATAAAAATAACAAATTTTTAAATATTACTTTTAACTTTTTTATATAGATAAAACATATTTGTAACAAAATATTTGATTTTTTGTAAAGTCCTTTTATGTTTATAAATATCATTTTCTTGAATAAACCGCTATTAATTAGAAAATTAATTTTAGACACATTTAGAATTTTAATTTGATAAAATAAAATTAACTTTTAAATTTATAATGTTTATATTATCTTGGAGTGAATTTTTGGGATATTTTTTAGAAACATAATTACTTGATTAATAATGAATAATGTTATTGTTTAGTTAAAAACATCCATTTCATTTAAATAATTGTTAATGTTAAATTATATTATAATTTTTTTTAAGGAATAAATAGCTAAATTATAAATCTATTTATATAATTTAGGTCATTAGAAACAAGTTAACATTAAAATTCAATATAAAAACAAAATAAACATTTTAACTTCATTCAACCTTAAAACAAATAATTTCATCATGTCTATGGAGTTAACATTAACCATAATTTTTCCCCTATTGTAAAAATAATTTTTAAAAAAAACTAAAAAACATTTTAATTAGTATACTCTTTTGATTCTAATTATATAATAATGATTTTTTACCAAAATGATTTGTAAAAGTGATCAAAATCAATCACAACAATTAAGGTCGAATCAGGCTTGATTTGGGTCTAAACCATAAACCTATGTACCCGAATTACCTATATACTTGTGAAAAACCCTATTTTATGGAAATATTTTAGATTTAAACCTTCAATTATCAATTTAGGTTGGTTTTCTATGCCTTTTTTAGGTAAGAAAATTGGGTACGCCTAACTGCTTTTCAAAAATTACAAGTGAGTCCATTTCCTTTTATATAAAAGAACACCACAACTCCCCCTACCTCACACCTCTAAAATATCTGAGGTTAAGAAAATATTTTACCATAACTATTCCAAAAATCCCCCCTTATTCCTAGAATCATTCCCTGGGAATAAGGAAATCCAAGTAATCATTTTGGCACAAACTAAAAAGAGTAACCCGATAAAGAGGTAACGTCTTCTCTCAAGTATTTAATATTATATTACTTCCCCAACCCCAAATAACTTTATTAATAGATTATATAACCTTAAAAGTATCATAAATATAATAGGATTTTTAAATATAAATGTTTTGACCTATCATTTCACACAACTCCATCTAATGGGTAACAAAAATATTATCTCTTTGTACGGGGAACTAATGCCTCATGAAAGGAAGACTGTTAATTTTTTTATTACCTCTAATAATGGGTAAAATTATGTTGGAGAATATGTTTATATATATAATATATTATACTTATAATTTATTTAATATTATTTGTTTATTTTTGAAAAAATAACTTTTTTACATTCAATTTGATGTAAATATGATAATTTTATTTGATGAAGTGTGGACTATTTCCCCCTCAAAGTGATGTGATTCGTTCACACACAAAATGGAATGTATTAAAGATGGTTTTAGTGAAATTCTATTATTTAAATATATATATATATATATATATTTATAATTATAATATAATATAATTGTATTAATATATATTAATATTTTATTTTTGTTATTTCTTTCAATACGATAATAAAAACAGAAACAATGTTTATGCGTACGTACAACTAACCATCTCCTTGAATGGTGTATTCCATTTCAAAAATATATATTATATAAATTATTATAAAAGCAAGACCATCCAGAAGCGATGCTTCTGACTATTTATTAAGAAAAGGAAAAGAGTACATAGGAGACATGTGGGGTAAAACAAAGGGACTTTCCCTCATCCGTCGACACATAGTGTTATATTATATATATTATTATAATAAAAACATAATTTATTAAAATTATATTTATATATTGTTTTACATTCTTGAATTCATGAAATAAATTATAAATACCAAAGATAAAACAAATTATGACACTTACAAATAAATCGAATATCTCCTAAATTGAAACCTTAACATAGGATTATTAACAAAAGTGTTATATAAGGTTTTAATAAAAATATTATTTGTATAATATATAATAATATGATTCTATAAAATAATAATAATAAATTAATATTTTTTAAATAGCTGGTTTGAACATGTATGATGATAGTCAATATACAAGGTAAGGTTATTTCATCTCACATTTTATTTCAATGAGAAGCATGTTATGTTCATTTCTCATTCATTTTGTGTGGGGTTTTACTTAAAATTAATGTCATATATGTATCTTATATTTAAATTTATGATTATTAACATATCCATTTTATTTCCATTATTTCATGGTGTTTAATTTTCAAAAGCTAAAACAATTAGTAAAAGACTTTAGTATGAAACTTCCTTCTTTGAGAATTGTATTTTATTATCCACCTAAATTTTTTCTCAGGGAGTATATAATACCATTTTACATTTTATTTCATGAATATCCTAATTTTCATGATAGTTTATGAATTATTTTATATATTTTTTAAAATTGATATTATGATTCCAAATTATCAAGTTATAAGAGTTTATTGAAACTCTATCATCATTATTTCAAGATTATTATTCTTTATACTTCCTTTTATAAAATATTATAATCCATATCTCAATAATGTTAATGAATTTTATTATCCTATTATTTTTAACTATTTAATCATTTATTGGTACCATTTATCCAAATATTTGGTACATAATATATTTATTAATGTCTTTTAAGGAACCCCAAATTTACCATCTCTTCAATCGCAAATCAGTGTTCTTTAAAATATTTATTTTCCAAAAAGGGGCCCAAGAATATTATAACATTATCTTATTATCATTAAGTGAAAAATGTTCCCTTTTTTCTTCTTCAAATTATGTTAAAGGAATCTTCTTCTCGCTTTCTAAATGTGACATTTTTCTAAGATTTTTATTGAGAAAAAAGAATTTTTTTTACCTCGTATGACATGTATGCATTTTTCCACCATCAATCCTTAGATAATTTACATTAGTTTTTAAATGTTAATTTTTAATAAAATTATTTTTATTAATATTTTCTCCAAGATTTTTTTTAAAATATATTTTCAAAGAAATGGTTTTTAACATGTTTTCAATATTTTTTTATATGTTTTCAAGGAAACGGTTCTCAAAATGATTGCAAGAATAATTTTTAATTTTTTAAGTTATATTCAAGGAAATATTTTTCAAAAATAATTCTATATTTTTTCATCTATTTTAAAATAAAATGGTTTTAAAAATATTTCCAATCTCTAATTGTAAGTTTTCAGTATGTTTTAAATGAAATTTTTTTTTAATATTTTTTAAATATTATTTTATAAGTCATCAAGTAAAAAGGTATCAAAAATAAATTAATGTATTATTTATATTTTTTCAAGTTATTTTATAAGAAAATGATTTTCAAATGTTTTTTTATTGAGAATCCTTTTTCATAGAAGAAAGTTTATTTTCCCCAAGAAACATTTTTGAATGATATTTAAAAATTATTTTCTGTCTAAGTTGATATTTGTTGATGTTACTCATTCCATTATAGGAAATGATATAATGGTTCTATTTGTATTATTTCTATGAATGGGTTTTCATTAATGTCATTGTATTTATCAAAACCATTTCTCATTAATAAGTTATATGTTTATAAAATCTATTTATCTGTCATGTGTTATATGTCTATGAATTATTTTTCTCATTCATGGGTTATAATTTTATGAATTTCATTTCTCTTCATAGGTTATATTCTTATAAAATATGCTTCTCTTTCACAGGTTATGTGTTAATTAAATCAATTTCTCTTTCATGGGTTATATGTCTAGGAAATCTATTTTTCTTACATGGGATATTATTATTATGAAATAATTATGAAACCTATATATTTTAAAAGTTATTTATATTATTACATTTTCATTATACCCATTTCATTTAATGGGTTATGATATAATTGATTATTATTTTCTTCACATGTATGTATGATTGTGTTATGAGTTTGGGGACTTATATCTACCTCAAATACATTAGTTAAATATTTATATCTCAAGAGATAGACATGGTGTGAATGATAAAGGAACTCAGTTCGGTGTTTTAAGGATGTAACGGGAAATGAACTTTGTTTATTAATACAGGTTTGGAATGAGTAGTTAACTCGTTTCAATAATACAAGGATGAAATGAGAGGTGAACACTGTTCAGTAATACAGAGCCCGAATGGGGAGTGAACCCAGCTCAGTAAAGGAATTTTTCGACAGAGATGGTCTTAATATCAATGTCTTGACTATTAAGGAAATAATTATATATGGTTATGTGTCTACCACAATTCTATGTTTTATCCCCATGTTATGAATTCATGGAATATGTTAATTATTTCTTTATGATTCGGGTCATATAAACTTATAAAATTTATTCAGTGATTCATGTATATAAAATTTGGTATGCATGGTGTGATGTTCTATTTTTATTTCCATGTTATCATACACCTATACTCACAATTTTGCTTACATATCTCCCTTATTTACCCTTTTAGGAATTTGATATCACCCCTTTCATATGTTACCATTCCCTATGTTATGAAGAAATTTTTTCTTTAGATTTTCTAAATGTGGAGATATTTATTGGAGATGATGAAATTATTTCACCAAGATATAGGATTATGTTTCCATGATTCCAAAGACACTAATCAATTACCGTCCTTGGGCATGTATTTTTTTCATGTACTAAATATTCATATAAAATGATTTAATATCCATGTATGTAATTCCTAGGTTTCTATTCATGGTATCAAAGGAATGGATTATTTGTACATTGGAATCAAGAATGAGGAAACATTATGAAGATCCCTATAAATATTTCTAAAGTTATATATAGGGATATCTCTAAGGATAAGTATTATGAAGATTTATCATTTAAGGAATCATACTATAATTTTTTTAAAGGATATCCTAATTGGGTTTTAAAAAATTCATCACTATCTAGATACAATAATTGGATGTAACCCTAGAAAAAATGTACCTAGGGGTAAAAACTACAAAAACATCTTCTGGGCCTGACTCGAGGTAATCAAGTTCATGAAAACTGGACTTGGTGCACCCATAGTTTGACACTCTTGAGAGATATTCCTTGTGAATTTAGAAAATCTTAACAAAAAATAATAAATAATTTAAATATATACTAGATACGAATAACCCAGCATTAACCTAGGGTATCATAGTTTAAGGAAGGTGTCATGATTTAAACATCCTATAAGTAAATATTTTCATGACTATAATGTTTTATGCTTCGATAAGTAATGCTCACATTATGAATATAGTTTTATCCAAGGGATAAATTGGAAGTAATTGGATTAAAATTGAAGAATATGGAAGATCATAAAATGATAAGTCGAGTTGGATTATCAATAGAGTGAGAGATGTTGTGATAAAGCCTAATTAGTTTTCAAAGAACATGGTTAACAACATTTACCTTCACCAACTCTTGGACTCACCAAGTAAGGAAAAGAAAGAGTTACCTAAGAGTTAGTATAATAGATACCATAGAGAAAACAATATTTGGTTTCCACAATAAAATGAATGTGAAAATAATCACATAAGGGATTGTATTAGAGGAACAAGAAAATGTTTTGGATTTTGGAAAATACAAAAAGACTGTGAATAAAATGGAAAAATAAATATTTATATTAATGAAATGGATAATAATATTGACCTATCTAATACATAATCTAAGGATATGTGTTTTATGTGTGGAGTAAATGGTTATTAGGTAACTTAAAATCCAGATATGGGAGATCCTAAAGGGAACTAGTAAGTTAGGGTGAATAATGGTTTCATTGTTGATGATGATGAGACTATATATGAAATGTGAAAGGAAAGAGGTATTGTATAATTGGATGAGGTATCCTTGTTAATGGAAAAATTATGAAGTGGAATAAAAAAATATTTTTTATTTTTTTATTCAATAAGATTATTATATAAAATGTGTAATATATAATGATTATTCTGTTTATGTTCTTCACTATGGATTTACAATAACACATTGAAAGGTTCTGATGGAATAAATAATTGATATAATAGAAAAGTTATGTCCATATAAAACAGATGATTTAGGGAAATATAACATTTAATATACTCCTTATGCTATGATAATGTTGTTGGGATAATGATATGTGGGATGTGGATAATTAAATTGGAAGGTACTGATTAACTTGGAACTATTTAAGTACATGTTGAAAAGTAGTTCATTCTATCGTGGATGTAGTTTAAAACATATTGGATTTATAGAATATGTCCATTAATCTATAGAATTAGGAATAAATCATGTTTTCCAAAAATTATTTATGGTAATTTAGGTCACTACAATGTTCCAATAGAATTTACAATGAGGTTATTCACTTGTTTGGAATGTGACAACAAAGAGTTGTTTTGTGATATATGGGAGATAAAATTTATTCTTGTTTCGGGACATTCTTTCTATGGTTTTGGATTTTTATTATTTATAAGGGTTTTAATGTTTTGAGTTCAGAAAAATATTAAGTTAAACATCCTAGTAATTATTTAGGTTTTGATATTTTATTGGAAACCTTGGATAAAAAGATAATTTGTGATTAACCTTATTTGAAGGATGTCAATTATATTTTTGTAATTATATTTTTGTATTTTTATAAAAGGACACCATCTAGGTCAGGTGACAACCAACCACATCCATCGTGGTCATAGGTCTTAAACCCATGACTGAATGATAGAAAGTGTTTCACATGAAGCATTTTCCTACGCAATGGCATAGTTAATGTATAATTATTTTTTATGAAATATTATTATTAGTTTTTTTAAAGATTACTATATTAATCATTTTCTTTTTTAAAAATATTTATAAATTCATATATTTACAATTCATTCTTTTATGTGCCTTATGATATGAAAAAAGTGTATTTTAGCACTTCTGGCATAAAATTTATTTTTTGGTTTTCCATTACACAATGTAATAGATAAATTTGAAATTGAAAAATACAAAAACAAAGAATGAAATTTTAATTATAGAAATATGTAATGTAAGAATATATATTTATATTCATCAAAAATAAAACAATTACTCAATTTTATGATAATTATAATAAGAAAATGTGTATTCATAATACCTTTATTTTTTGAACTAATGTCCTTTTAAATCATTACAAATTTATGAATTTGAGGCCCTAACTATTCACTAATAAATTACTATAATGTAATTGATGACCCTTAATAACTCCCATTAAATATTTTTGATTTTACCCCATGTATAGTCTTCACTCCCATAGTGTATACTTTTATGTGGAAACCTAGTGATATTTTACTTTGGTTAATTATTATTGTCTCAATGCTAACTTAAAATGGAATGATTTGTATTCAATTTTATGATGTGGGTTTATATGAATGAAACTTTACATTACTAAAACATTGATAACCAAGCTAAATTTTAAGGGATAATTTCATTTTATGGGTGGTAGAATATAACATCTCGAGATTTTGTGAAATAGTTTTTTAAAATTAAGTTATCTTTTTTATATTTTTCATTTCACATGAAGCATGAAATAGTTCTTTATATATATATATTAAAACACTAAGTAAAATTTTCCATTCACACAAACATAAATTTTCATTCACTATAATAATAAAAAATTGTATTTCACTAATGAATATATATACTTGGCTTGTGCTACACGCAAAACCAACTTGGCGTGCGTTACACGCAACATAGATCTTTCTATGATACATCATTTTACTGTTATAATTATTTATATGAAATAACTATAACATAGCACAAAAACATATTTGTAATAATTGTAATAACTAATTTTCAAATATTATATATAATTTATTTATTGTTAAAACATATTAGTAATGAAAGATATGATTTTTGGTAAAGATGTTTTATGTTTAAAAATAACGTTTTCCTGAATGATCCGTTTCAAAAAATAAAATTAATTTTATACATGTCTATCGATTTTATATGATAAAAAAATATTCTTTTTTGAATTTATAAAGTTTAAATTATCTTAGGGTGAATTTTTGGAATTTTTTCTGAGAAATATCATTTTTTGATAAATATTGAAAAATACTACTTTTTATTTAAAAAAATATTATTTAGTTATGTAATTATTAAAGATAAATTATATTATAATTTTTATTTAAGGTAAAATTTGATTAGATAAACATGTTTCAATACATTTTTGTTCATTATAATCAATTTCACTTTAAAATTTATTGTAAAAACATAATAATCCTTTGCACTTATTTCTATATTAAATCCCTGTAATTTTGTCCTATAAGTAGGATTAAAATTAATATTAATTTTTCCTCTTCTCTAAATTGAATTTTGAAAAAAAATAATAAAATTTATAGAATAATTATATCATGTTGATTTTTGACCAAAATTATTAGTAAATGTGATTAAAATTAATCACAACAACTAAGGTAAAATTAAGCTTCATTAGGGAAAACCCATAATCTTAGGAGATATAAGGACCTAAAAAGATTTTTGAATCCCATTTTATGTCCATATTTCTACCATAAAACTTCCATTACTTATTTATATTGGTTTGGTATGAGTTTTTTGTTACAAAATCAATATATCTAACTTGTTTTCTAAAATACTAAGTGAGTAATTTTCTGTTCTTATAAAAGGCCACCACCTCTCCCACAACGTCACACCTATAAAAAAATTAGGATATGCCAAGGTCATCCCAAAAAACATCCCAAAATCCATAAAATATACATAAAATCCTTAAATTTGGATGAAGGTAATCCAAGGAATCCATTTGGAACATACAAAAAATAGTTACCTGATTAAGAGGGAATGTTTTCTCTCAAGTCGTGTCTTTTATTTTCATTCGACACCCCCTCCCACACACTCTATTATAGGATTGTATAATAGAATAATTATCCTAAATATACATGGAAATTGTTAGGTAAATTTTTATACCTATATTTTCACACATATATATCTAATTGGTAATGAACACATTATTTCTATGTTCGTAGAACTGTTGCATAATGAAATGATGATTGTTCATTTCTCTTTTTCCGTCTATCATGGTGGACATTATGTTTGAATATTGGTTTATAATAATTATATATTATATTTAATATTTATTTAGTATTATTTATTACTTTTACATCACATATATTGTTTACTTTCCATTTGTTTCAAATATGATAATTTTGTTTGAGGATGTGTGTACTATTAACCCCTCAAAGCGGTAATATTCATTCACACACCACATGGAATGTATTAAGGATGGGATTAGTGAAATAATATGATATATATAACATTATAATTATAATTTAATTATGTTATATATATAGGCATATATTTTCTTTTTTTTTATTCTTTCAATAAGATAGTAAAAATGTACACAACATTTATGCGTATGTACAGCTTACCGTCCCCGTGAATGATGTAATCCATTTCATAGGTATCTATTCTATATATTATTATAGTACACATATAATTTATATAAATTGTATTTATATCTTGTTTTAAATTCATTCAATCATGATATCATGTAAAAATACCAAGGACATAATTAATTAAGAAACATGCAAAGAATAAGGCGAGTATTAACCGAAGTGAATACTTAACCTAGGATTGTTGACGAGCAGGTAATATAAGGTCATAATAAAAAAATATGCAATTAGATATAAGAATATTTTTCTATATTATTTTTATAATAAATTTATATATATTAAACTTTTGTGTTGAAGGTGTATGATGATAGTCCAAACACAATGAAAGGGGATTTCATCTCACATTTTATTTCTATGTGATAAATGATATGTTCACCACTATTTGATTTTAGGTGGTGTATTTAATACCCATTATTGTATTATATATATCATTTAAAAATATTTATGTGTATAAAAATATCCTTTTTATGATCTTTACTTCATGGGGATTATGTTTGATATGTTACCAAATCGATAACATAGTTTCGTCTCATTTTTCTTTCTTGGAGACTTCTGTTTTTTATGCACCTAAATTCCTTTTTGGGGATTATATAATTCAATTTTACATTTTAGTTCAGGAATATAATACCTTTAATGATATTTTAAGATTAATTTAATTTCATATATCTTACATGGACTATATGATCCCATGAAACAAATTTTTAAGATTATATGGAAACAATTTCATCTTTTTTCAAGATTGTTTATGTTTATGATTCTTTTGATTAAATTTTAGGATCAATCTATAAATTAATTTAATTATTTTCTCCTCATATGGTTATTAATGATTTAATAATATATTGGTACCATTTTTATTACCCATTGGTACATTATATAGAGAAGAAAGTGGTTTTAGGAAGTCCCAAATTTACCACTTCTTTGGTAAGAAATCTATTTTCCATTAAAACCATGTTTTCAGAAAAGGGATTACAAGAATGTTGTACTATTATAAAAAGATAATTAAAAGCTTATATTACGTTTTTTCCTTTTTCAAATGTTTTCAAATGAATAATCTTTTCTCTTACTAAACGAGGACATTTTTTAACATTTTTATCAAGAAAAATGAATTTTTTTTTGTTCTCTCATATGAAATGTATGGATTTATCCATCGTTAATCCTTTGAATAATTATTTTCAATTTTGAAGTTTAATTTGTAAGAAAAGTTTTTAAATAGTTTTTTTATTTATTTTCTTTTCAATTTTTCTCTAAAATCATATAAATTATTTAAGGAAAATTGTTTTAAAAAAGTATTCAAGTTTATTTTTTAAAGTTTTCAAGGAAAATGATTGTCAATAAGATTTAAATCCTCATTAATAAGTTTGAAAAGTATTTAAAAGAAATTTTTTTCCTAAAATTTTTTTGATTCATTCATATGTTTTCAAGTGAAAAGTTTTTCAACATTTTTTAATATTTCATTAAAAGTATGCAAAGTGCTTTTAGAGAAAATTGTTTTTAAAATATTTTCAATATTATTTTATAAGAATTCAAGGAAATTTATTTTCAAAATTATTCCACGTATTATTTATATGTTATCTAGGTATTATCAAAGAATTTTTTTCCCATGGTTTTATGTATTAAAAATACATTTTTCATAAAATATAATATAATTTCATCAGGAATCATTTTTGAATGATATTTCAAAATTATTTTCCATCAAAGATGACATCTGTTGATGTTACTCATGGACATATAGGAAATTATCTAATGGTTAAATTCATATTTTTCTATGAATGGGATACTTTTAATGTCATGGTCTTTATCAAACCCATTTCTAATTACCTTGTTATTAATTTATGACAATTAGGTTTCTCATTCACGGGTTATATGTTTATAAAATCTATTTCTCTTTCATGGATTATATGATTATGAAATTTGTTATTCATTCACGGGTTATATGTCTACGAAATCCATTTCTCTTTCATGGGATATATGTTTTTGAAATATATTTCGCATTCAGTGTTTATAGGTTTATGAAATCCTTATATCATACATGACATATTCTTATGATGAAATTATTATGAAAAATTTATCTTTTTTCATAGGTAATGATTTGATTAAATATTTATGAAACCCATTTAATTTAATGGTTTATGATATGATTGTTTAGGATTTCTAGAATGTGTATGTATGATTTCATTATAATATGGGTAGGTCCTATATCTCCTTCCAATTAATTATGTAAAGATTTATTTCTCATGAGATTGACATGGATGGATTGAAAAATGGAATAGGTTCAGTATTATAGGGATAAAATAGGAAGTGATATCGGTTTCGTATTACATAGATGTAATGAAGGGTGACCTTTTTTCTATAATATAGGGATGAAACATGGGGTTAACTCAATTCATAATACATGGATATAATATGGTGATAATCTAGTTCAATAAATGAATTTATTCACTATGTTGTTCTAGGTATAAATTCCTTGACTTCTATAGAAATCATTATATATGTTTATGTTTTTCCACAATTCCATGTTTTATCACGGTTTTATGATTTCCTGGCTTATGTTCCCTATTTCATTATGAATCATGTCTTAAAAACTTCAATTCTTTATGTAACGATTCATATACCTGATAATTTATATTGCAGGGTATGTTCTCATATTTTTATGATCATGTTCTCATATAACTCTTATCACAATTATGCTTACATATCTCCCTTATTTACTCTTAATGAGAATTTCATCTCACCCCTTTCTTATATTTTATTTCCTCATCTTATGAATAATGCTTTTATGTATAAATAATAAATGTGAAGATATTTATGAGAGATTTTCACTATCAGTCAGCAAGATATAATATTTTGTTTCTTTATTCAAAAGACACTAAACTATTACAGTCCTTGGGAATTTATTTCCATAATGTTTTGAATATTCATCTAAAATGATGTAATATCCATTTATGTCAAGCTTAGGCTTCTATGTAATTAAATTATTTGTAAAAAATATAAATTAAAAGTATAATAGTAAATATATAATATATCACTTTCGAGATCAATTCACACATTGTCATAGGAAAAAAAGTCAATGAAGAGGAGTTCTAACCCTGTAAAAATAAATTGTTATTAATAAACCATTTACCACTTGTTAACATTCCATCTAAATTATATTTGATATGATAATGCAAATAAAATAAATAAATATCATAAAGTATGTAGCATTCAGGATATACGAATTAAAATGTTAGTAAAAACACCATATAAATGAAATGTGGTTCATAACAATAAAATATTCCTCAATGAAAAGAAATTGAGACTAAGTCCCTTCCTCGAGTATAGATATTCCATGTATTCCCTTTAACATGTGTTATATAAAATTATATATATTATTTTGTTACATTAAAAAAATTTATAGGTTTTATTCCTTACAAATAAACCATTAATTTCAAATATCTTAATTATATAGTTTAATACTTAATCTCTTAAGTCCACATGTGGTGTTATTATGTTATTGGGTTAATACGTTCAAAATGATTTATGTAGGATGACTAAGGTCAATGTGGTCACTTTCACATCATCAAAATAATAATAATCATCAAATAATTACCATTTTTATACAAAAATATATAGGATTAAAAACAAAAAGGAATGATGGTTTTGAAAAATGAGATACGTTACATTCGAAGAGGTGGTGGGAACTATGTAATCATGAGTAACATTTCCAATTATCAATGATAATTATGGATAAAATGTTATTATTATATTACCTAAAAAGTGATAAATATATCATTAAAATCAAATTAATTATTGAAATATAATTATATATGTAGTACCCCAAGTTAGATTCACCATAGAGATGTGGGGTGAATTAATGCTTTACTTTATACAAATTCAATTCATTTGAATTCATTGTATCGAACTTATTATGATTTTTAATCTATAATATGTTATCTCACAATATCACATCATATGTAGAAATACTCAATGAGTGTATAAAACATTATATTTATAAGGTTCAATACAAATATATTCTCTTTATAGTGTTGGTTAACCAACTAAACATAAATTCTCTACTATATATGAAGGTGATTAAAAGGGATATAATAGTAACTAGTTATATGCCGTAGTAGTCGATCCTCCAACTGATCCCAGTTATATACCCATGTAACCAAATCTTATACCTTGGTTGGTTAGATAACCCAATCATCTTCTCTTTTTATAGTTCTATATTGGCTAGACACCCCAGCAACGTACCTCTTAAGAAACAGTCTTGAAACCTCAATCACAATCTCTTTATTCCTAATTTTCTTGACCTATGATTAGAAATATAATTATTTCCATCTATGTTTTTCTGAAACACTAGATATTTATATTTATAAATGAGTGTATTAGATCTTTTATACTCAAGTACAACTATAATATCTTAAATATATTCTTAAAGTAAGAATGTTTGTCATGAAAATCATTTACATCAGATTATGAATGATGTAGTACTTCCCAGATTATTGAATTCTTAGACCCAATAGTCATCAACTAAAAGTATATTTTGGATTTAGTATCTTCATATTTCAATCTTCAGTGACGATCATATATTTCTTAGTTTAATAACCCGAAAATTATTCTTCCTTCTTCTAAAAAAGTATCTTCCTCAAAAATTGTGTATAAGTGGTGCATAGAATTTAATAAATGTTATTATATGCAAGATAGATAATTTGAAGACTTAGAATAATATATTTTCTAATTCTCAACTCAAATAAATCTTGAAATCTGGTGTATTTCATTGAATTCCCATTTTCTTCTCAACTTTTTAATCTTGAAACAGTATTCAAAATTTCTCATGTACACATCAAATGATTATTTCATAGCATATATGATATGTCATATACTATTGGTCCACTTCTTTGATGCTTAGAATACTTATTATATAATTGAAAAAACATTACTTTTCTATGAAATATATATTCTTTAAATATTAATTTAAAATGTTATTATGATCATGAAATGATCATAGAGAATCACATACGGTAATCCACATATTGGTCAAATTTCATGATGCTTAGAAAACAGATGATTCTATAAATAGAACATCATATAGTTATTTTTTTTAGGGTATCCAAATAGTATAATAATTTATTAATATGATTATGAAATGATAATAGAATAGGAAATATGATTAGTTTCATGTTATTGGTCAAATTTCTTGATGCTAAAAAAACTGATGCTTCTATCATATCTCACATCATATTACAATACATTATATGTTCTTAAAAATTTATTCTAATTTTTTCACATGATCATGAAATGATCATATAATATCATATATGGTAAGTTATTTTTTATTTTCTAACATTATTTATTATTAGTAATGATATACTTTCATTGTATATCACTTCCCTTTTCTATTCCCTATATATTTTTTTAAATAGTATACTATATTTTTCATATGATAATGAAATGATCAAAAAATAATTTTTATATTATGTCACATGTTATTGTTCCACAATATTAATTCTTTGAAAACTGATGCATCCATTGTATTACACATCACATTTATTTTTGTCAAATTTTATTCATAATGACTGAGGAATTTTTTTATTTGATCATGAAATGTTCATAGAGTAGAATATATGATACGTTTCAGACTACTAGTTGAAATTATAGATTCTTATAAAACTATTCCATGAATATTCATTTAGGTATTTTTCAATTTTTCAAAGCACTTCACTTACATAGCACATTGCATAGATCTTGGACACTAATCAAAGCAATTCACTTAGTATAGAGTCTCTCTTATCATAGCACTTTAAATAGAATTTGATGCTTCATTAAAAGAATAAATTTCCTTTTAGAATTAAAATATAGTAGAATAAGAGATTTCACTCTGAAGGAACACTTCTCTCAAATTCTTGAATTCATTTAGCAAGAGTTATTCTTGTATTTATATCTAATAAATAAGAAGTTAACACATAATAACACGAAAAAAATATACTTAATCATACAACTATATGGGTTGGAAAAAATAATTCAACTCCCTCCTTAAACAACTTCACCTCCACCAAATTCATGTACCTTATGGTGTTCTTGAAAAATCCTCTTACTAGTATGTAGATGTTTCTATACTACATTCTCAAATTTCCGCATGAAATTTTTTCCTGTTATCTTAATGCATGTTCTTATTATTTCTATTTCATTGAATTATCATATGGTAAATTTCTTAACTAAAAAATTTACAAATAGTGTTCTAAATTATTAAAATGAGCATCACCTAAATATTGTAAATATTATTTTTTAAATAGGTTACTATGGAATCACATTAATGATGTTAAGCATAAAATGCATGTAACATTCCATGTAATTATATAATAAAAAAAATTCAACATATATTAATATTTATGAATTGACAATTAATTTTACATTAAAAGGGACTCTTTTTCTGAAAATGTACTTAATACACAATATTGTATTTCATCAAAATCTTATGTTTCAAATATGAATGAGATATACCGAAAAATGATACATTAATAATATTATTATTTCAAATCGTAGTGAATGCATAGTCATTGTAATTGAATGAATGAAAAGAAATACCTATATTAGGTTTCTACATATTTATTAAATGTTGTTATCTTATTATAAAAATCTTTAGAGGCTGAAAATGAGAATAAATCTAAATTTAAGTATAAAATAGACTAATATTTTTAAAAGTAGGTTTTACCACATTTTTGGAAAACCCTATTTAAATATATTTTTTGTCACATTTATATGTTATATTTGAAAAAATATACTTTTTAATTAGAATAGGGATATAAAAATTCATATTGTATTATCTCTTGGTATATTTTGATAAAATTATTTTTTTAAGAAATATTGAAAAATACTTCATTTTAATTCAAAACTAATTTTTGGTCTTATTTAATTATATAGTTAGATTAACCATTTATTTGGTTTTAAATTTTAATTTAATTAATTATTTATTATTTATTCCAGGGTTATTTATTTGAATTAATTTTCCATTGACATTACATATAAATTCATGTCGATCTTTTTATTGTTTTTACTTTTAAAAAACTTGTTTTCTCTTTTTGACAATGAGGATTATTTTTAAATTAATTAGTTCCATTTCAATGTTTTGAATTGTAAAAATGGATTACATATTTGTAATCAGAATTTCTATATTATTAAAAAGGGTCTTTTTTATTTTTTGGACATTATGAATAGAAACATTTGTAATTATTTTTATTTACCGCGTTTAAAGGGTAAATTAGGTAAATAAGGGTAAAAATAAAATTATAATAAAATAAAACTACCCTAAAACATGGAATAATACAATTTAATGAGATATTTTCCACCAATAAAACCCTTACGATAAAAATTTTCCCTTTTGATGCCACTTAAGTGTGATTATGACATTTATAACTTTTAATTTAAAGTAAAGAAAAAATTATCATAAACATCACTATTATTACAGGAAAAATAATATGTGGTTATATAAGTGATATCTTAGACTATAAATATTATTTATAAATATAAAGGAATTACATAAATCATTGTAATTTATTTACTATTTTTAAGAAATAAATAATTTAATTTAATTATGACACAATGATTATTCATTGATTTCCTTTTAAATAAAACAATAAAATATATTATATTATAAATAATTAAATAAGTATTATTTTATATAATTTATGTTATATGTGAATTTTTTATGTGACTATGACTTGTTATAAGTCTATTCAATTTTTTTTCAATGTTATCTCTCTCTTTGGATTTTATTGAAATTTAATGAAATGAATAGTGTAAAAATTGAAATAATTTTTATTTTATAAAAATAATAATTTATTAACTTCTTTAAAAATTATAAAATTCATTAAAAATAAAAAAGTTACTATGATAAGATATAAAATAAATTAATTGTCCTATTATGGGAAATTTACCCCATATAAGTAAATGTTATAGCCTCATAATATTTAGAATGTTGTGACCATAATTTAATTAAAAGATAATAATTAATAGTAAACCAAATGGATAATGTTTAAAATAAAATAAATACATGTCAAAAAATTATTGGATGAGAGTATTTAAAACTATACTTATCTTATCTTTGGCATATCCCAAGTTTGACTCATTTGGATTAAAAAATTAGTTTATAATATCTAAATATTTTATTTGTTTTCATGGGTTCCCCTCCCCTATCTTAAAAAAAGGTACCCACTATTATCTAATACTAACCCATAAAAATTTATTTTCATTGAGAAATATCATTACAAACCATTCCTGGAATCCATCGCAACATTCTTCGGGCCTTATTTTAAGAAGAACACCTTTCTTAGTGGTGTTGATGTATTCTTCAAAGGTGATCAATTGTAGAATATGTATTGTTTTCTTATTGTTTTTATTTATTTTTTATTCCTATTACATTAAATATTTCTATTCTAAGATGAAATAATAACACCATTATCATATATATTCAGATATTTTATTATGATAATTTTATCACCTAAATCCATCTCCAATTTCATCATATTGAAAATGAACATTTCATTCAGGTGTACGACTGAAAACCACCAAATGAAAAGATATAGTTAATGTTTAATTAATATATATCAATAATAGTTATAAAGATGGAATAAATGTTTATATATATTACTCATGAAAAATTTATCATTGTAAAAAAGAATTATATTTCAATAATGTTCTTATTGTCCATTAACATAAAATCAACAACGTCGTCCATGAGTTCGTGTGAACCATCACCTCCAGGAAGCGATGTAAGTAATTATGATTCACCACATAACATATAATATATATATATATATAATTATTTTTAAATTATTATGATTATTATAATAATATTATGGTTATTCTGGAAAGATAAAATAATAATTACTTTATTTCTATAATTATCAATGAAAAATAAAAAACATACTCATGGATGCATATGACCTACAGTCTCCATGATTATAATGTTGTTCATGTTTCATAACCATAAATTATTTTTTGATTTAAAAAAGTATTATTAATGTATAAATTTGATTATTATTTCATGAATACTATTTGGTGATGAGGTACTTATGACCACATGGACAATTTTACTTCATAATAAGTTAATTTTTTTACTAAAGTACCAAATATCGACAAAACCTATGATATGAACTTAAATAGTTATATATGTTTTATAAAAATAAGTGACAAAATTGAATAATAAACATGAAAAATTACCTCAAGAATGTGAAAATTAACCTAAACTTATTTTTTAGGAATATAATGATTGTACATAACCTTCTGGACTCAAGGTAGGGAACTTTGCATCATTATTTATTCATTGAGGTATATTTTGATAATATATACCACCTTTATTCAAATAGTTAATGATAAATACTTTTACTTTTAATTTCGTTAAAAGGTTTTCAAAAGGATTCCATTTCTACAAATTTTTTTACTAAATAGAAAAATGAATTGTTTTTTAACATATACGGCGACAACAACATTTCTGCCACCATCACAATTATTTTATATATGGATTCCTCTTCAAGTTTTAATTCATTTTTAAAAAAATAAATATCATATTAAATTTTAATGTATTTTTTCATTGATAATCATTTTGATAATGGATTGATATTGTCAATGATATCTTGTTATTTTTGTGTTGAAATTGTATTTTTCCATTATGCGGTTAATGTGTTATGATTTTTGTTCTTGGGAACTTCTTATGTATATAAGTAGTTCCATGACAATACAAGTGTGGGTGAGCTATTGATATCTCTTAAATTCATTTTGTAATGATATGGAGTTAAATAATATGATTTCTATAAATATATCTAGGGAATATACTGTTATGGGTATTTTTAAATATTATCATGAATGTTACTTTATATATAGTGGAGAATGCAACAATTTGTGTATGATATGGATGGAACAATTTACCTTAATGATTTATGTAAGATAAGAAGTTAATAAATAATATTTTGGATTCATGGGGTATGTTAAAAATCTTATTTTTTATTGGTGAAAAGTATGATTTCATGGGATTATAAGTATTAATGGAAAAATGATTCCATTCAGCATCTTATATCACATTCTGAGGTTTTATTGCTCACAACATGTTTTTAAAATGTTTTTACAGGGTGTATGGATAGTTAAGAGAATGTTGGATGTAAATATTAATGATAAAAATATTTTTATCAAGTAAAATAAATCATTTTTTAAGGAGATTCATTTTTTGAAAAAGTGGATTATGATTAGAAGTGTCTACATTGTAATATTTTAGTTGTCATGTAATAGTAAAGGACAAATTATATAAAACGTTAAACCTAAAAATATTTTCAATGTGATTTGTTTATTTAACTTAATATTATATAATTTTTAATGTTGGGGCGTTATAGTTGGTATCATATGTCAGTTTAGATAACTATAGGGCTTAGGATATTGTTAATAGAATGTCCATTAATGATTTTTTTGTCAAATTGAAATAATATATTAGTTGAGGAGTACCATGTTTCTTCATATAAGATATTTTTTCTACGAATGGTTTTACGTACATGAAAAAATGGATGTTATGCTACGATGAAATCAAGGGGAAAACAACCTTCCAAATTAGCATACTGAGATCATCAAAATCATAACTGAACAGCTTGTTGCAGTGATGGGGAAGTTGACTCTAGTTATAAATTTCGGTAGTGTTAATGCATGATATCATCCATATCAACCATAGAGTAACATATCTTTAGTGGATCCTTTCATGAGGCAACATCATCCATCATTAAGAGGATCATCTGACCTTGTTCTAGCTGAACAATGGATTAAAGACCTAGAAAATATTTTCAATTCCATCGTGTCATCAGATAATCAAAATCTTAGTATTTTTGTTTATCATTTTGATGGTGATGATGACCAATGGTGGTAGATGGTTATTAATATGGAGATAGTGATTTCACTGATTACATTGAATTGGATGATTTTAAGAATGTATTTATTGAGAAATATTTTCCAAAGACAGTTCGACATAGTGTGCAAAAACAGTTTTTTGGAATTGAGGAAGTAGGATTAATCGGTTTCTACTCATTAAGAAATATTCACTCAACTGGAATGGTATGCAACAAATTTCATCTGGAACATGATAGTAAAATCAATCATTTTTACTCATGATTAAATCCAATTTATAAATGGTTGTTTGAATCAAATTTGTAAAAAAGTTATGAAAAACATGTCCAATGTTCATAGTATGTGGAAATGGATTTTACATATCATCAGGTGTTCTATAATAAAATATAATAGGAGGTCTAGGTGACCATAAAAAGGGAATAATTCTTTAAAATTTATGATATTAAGAAGTTTACTGTTTGTGAAAATTCTTGTAAAAATCACAATATGGAATTTTTAATTCCTCTGGTTTTCAATAGTTTTATTTTTATAAATTAATTAGGAATATTATAAGACCAAGAACTAAGACAACATGATATTTTGAGGCATGTTGTGGCAAGAATTATTCGATGGAAAGTTTTATGTTTTTTACATCTCGCCTGATAGAGATTTTTTAAATAGTGGATGAACATATAAATGGGTCCTCAGATTAGAAATCTGAGGGCACCATTGTGTTCAACGAATTAACCTTACCTTATGTGTGATCTAACATCAACTAGAACAGGTCAACTATGAATGTTTTAATTTGGATGTTACCATAATTAATAAATTTAAATAAAGATATTTTATAGGATGAGTGGAGTTAATCATTATAATGGAATATTTTTTCTGGAATTCAGGGTTATCACCATAACCCTGGAATACCTCAAATATGTGTAAGGAAACTCTCTCAACAATAAAAATTGGTGGATCAAGGATTGACAATGAGACATACCTCCTTTCTTTGTTAATGATTGATTCAACCTCGATTTAGGGTGTTTCATCTCATGGTAACATACATTCCCCATATTATATCCAACGATGAATAAAATCCCACAACAAATTAGTAGATTTTTTGTTCGATCCCCTAAATGGTGGTTATTATGCTTTATGGATTGATTTGGGGTTAGATCTTTGTGTTTATTTGTACTTCATGTTTCTACTAACATTAATTTCTCATGGCTGACACAAAAAATTCCAAGATCCATTCATTGGTTATTCATTTTCTTTGAAACTCTGCCCCAAAATCTATCACACATCATGTGTTTTTAGTATTCTAACTTCAATTTGGAAACCCAATGTGAAATACAAATAAAAATTGATCCCGAGATGACACCACAGAGGTGTAAAGGAACTGCAAGGAGGATGCAACACAAATCATTATAGATGAAGGAACAATCTCAAACCAGTTCAGTCAGGACATCACTGGTCCATGAGAATGGCATTCCAGTAGGGCGAGTCTACCGGTAGGGCCTAGATGACGGCTAGGTGGCTGGTCATGGTGGGAACAGTGGCCCGACATGGGAGGTCGAGTCTGGAGGAGCATGAAAGTAAGAGACACTGCGGCCGGTTGCACGACACGTCCATGTGGACATCGTCAAAGGGATCCCACAATGGCAGTGATGCTATGAGAATAGTTAGAGGAGGTGGGCTGAACACATGAAATGTGGCACAACATCGAATTTACTAGAGGTACAGGGCCAGGGCAGGCCATGTCTGATTCACACAAACTGGCCAACAAGCGGCATGTTAGACCCAAACTGTTGATCCACTCTAGCAACCCAGTAGGCAGGACCCTGCAGTCCAAGCCCCATAGGCCTCTCCCAATGGGCCAAACCCTGCGGTATGAGCCGGTTCAGTCTAGGATAAATCGGGTCGGGTCATGTTGGGTCTTGAATGCCATATCGGACCAAGTCAGACCTTTTCAAAAAAATGCATCACATTCAAACCATGAGTCCATTTGATGATCTTATTTTTTGCACTGTTAGGAGCGTTTTGACACGAGGACCCTTTGTTATACTCTAATTGCATTTTTATTGATTTTGTAACCTGACCTAATAGACTGAGGAGTAGGTTATCACACTGTGAATGCAAAATTAATGGAATCATGTGGAATTTTGTAACTTGCTGATTATCTGACTTGAGGGCTACATGCACCATCGACCCACCTTGCACTATCCACACACCTGGTGTCATTGACAATCCATGCACTATTTATTTTTCATGCACGAATGACACACCTTGTAACATTGATGCTCTGTGCACCATCGATGGTCTGTGCGCCATCAACACTCATTGTGTCATTGAAACTGGGAGTTATGTGGACTATAACTGATAATACTTATCTTTTTTATTTACATTTATTATTATATAAGCTTAATATAATATATATTTTTCATAATCGAATAAATAATGTATTTATTTGTGGTATACTTCATGTGTTTCTTAGTGGTATTCTTTTTTGCATTTATTGCATCCGACTGAGTATTGTATTACTCACCCTGGAAAGGGATTTTCCCTCAAGTGTTGTGTATTGTGTAAAATACTGATGAATTGACATATTTCTAGGATTTACATGTCCAGGTAGTGTCTAGAGTGATAATATAGATGTTTTTTCCCCTAACACTTCATATAGCTAACCTACACCTACCATTCAGGTTGGGTTTTATGTGGAAAAGTTTCTGGAACTTGTGTATTCACTGTTGCATAGTACTTTGGGTGGGATTGTATTCTGGTTGTATTTACATTTTAGTTTTCCTAAAATCATACTATGTCTTTGTTATCATAGTTCATGCATTCTTGTCTACTTAGTTTTTTTTTTATTTCAAAATTTTGGGCTTGGAGATGTGTGCATATATACAGGTACATAAGAAAATGTCACCCATTTGTGAGATATGTCTACTCAGTGCAAGTCGCCATCCCCTGGCCTATCAGTGGAGGGCCTGGGTTAGTCATCAAATGGGACAATCTGGGATGGGTCGTGACAATGTGGTGTCACTGGTGTTCTTTTCTACCTAAGGACCAATAGTTTTTGCGGTTGGTTTGGGGGAAATAGTGTTATGTGTTTTGAGTTTGAATTTTATCCCATGGAATCTGGTGTTGGTGTAGCAGCTTAAATATCCATAATCAATGACCTTATATTTTTCTTTTAGACTCAATACATGAAAATAATAGTTTTAGGGAAATTAAAAACAAATTCATCCTACATGATTTTGGTGTGTTCTCATGTCCTTCTTTATTCAAGTAACCAGGTTTATTATATTAAATGTGGTTCATCTTGATCTATTTATAGATGCCTCCATGAAGACAGCATCCATGATTCTGATCTCTGATTAGTATGATGGTCTTCTTAGTGATAAATCATTGGTACTGGGACCATTACTAGATATATCACCTCTGGGTGGTGCACCAGTGATACCAACACTCCATGGATAACAGTTACTACTAACACTACTACTAGAGGATGCACATAGGTTGAGTGTTTTACATGAGTTCCAAAGGTAGTAAACTACCTTTTAGGGTGAGACTAGCCCCAAAGTAGTTGAGGATTTGCTGGTTAAAGTTAAACTTGTATTCTTCCTTATGAGGACACCTTCTGACCAGATTGGAGCTCTAGCCGAGAGCTTTTTTCAGGGCTCTGTGGGGTGATGGTGGGGCGTAGTAGTCCAGACACATGATGATATAACACTCTCTTGGAAAAACATTGAGAAACTCTTTAGTGGGGATTTATTTTTGGATATTTAACGCTTATCAAGTATATTGGAGCACATGCATCATTAGCAGGGCAGTCAGACAGAAGAGGGGTACTCATAGATATTTTCATAACTTTCTCGTTACTCCACAGATATGGTGATGGGCATGTTGTTCAAGGCCATGAAAATTAAATAAAGGGATTCACTGAGAGATAATGGTATTATTGATTTCTCATATAATCCCCATATATGATGGGGTCCTAGATAGAGCTCTTCTATTTGAGAGCTTTCTCACAGAGTAGATGCAGGTATTGGGAGTTACCAATAGGCACCGTGTATTTAAGTCTTCAATGGTGGGTATCAGACAATAGACACAAGGACACAAGAGGGTCTCGAACTCCATGGGAAGACCCTTGGACACAAGATCATTGGTGTGAGGCTCCTAGGGAAAATCATTTCATCTAAAGGATGGGTTGTGTTACTCATGCAGAGGTTAAGAGAATCCAGCTACAGATTGTCTGACCCATCACATAATTGATCAAGAGATGGTATCAGGACCACCGAGATAGAGGTGTAGGCAGTAGAATAATTTTTCAAAGGGACACAGGCATGGAAAAGGAGTAGCTCAGGCATAAGTATGTGGTTGGAGGTTTGAGGTACTACTATCACCAACACCTAGTGGTCTACCATGAGATCAGGGAGTATGAGGACATGGATTACGCTAGCATCCACTGGTATTGAATTACAAACCTACGTCTCCAGAGATTTTTAGTGGTACGCTAGAATTTTTTCTAGCATTTCTACAGTTTTGATTGGCATAGGTATCAGTCATTATCCTCCCACCACATCCCTTGTTTGAGGCTTGAATATTCTAGTTGATCCATTGAATCGATCCCTACACATAGATACTATTATGGGGATTGATTTTATAATCACACACTGGTGTTGATAGTGTATCCTTACTATAGGGTTGATAGTTTCAGTTGGGATATCTTGGTGGCAGTGTTGAGGCCTTACGACTTCATTCTTGGTATGGACTTGTCATCCATAATTCATCCCTAGATTAATAGTTTTAGGCATTGAGTGTGGTGTGCCCACATTGATGGGACCATCTTTTCTATTATTAATAAAATGAAACACATGCATCATAGGATGGACTCATGAATATGCGGTTTCATCCAATTACACATCAATTTGATAGTCTCTCCCTAATTGTAGTGGATGATAGGAGTTCTTGGTTTTCTATAGTGGTGTCAACGTATGGGCACATAATTTTTGTGGATGTCCTCAGATTACCACCCTGCCTGGAGGTTGACATCAGTATTGACATTTACCCTGTTACAACGGCGATATCTACACCTACATATTAGATGGCTCCCTTGGAGATTCATGAGTTCATGGTAAATCAATAGAACTTTAGTAGAATAGATTCATGAGGCCCACTATTTTTTCCTGAGCAGCCCCAGTTTTTTTCCTAAAAGACAGATGGGAGCTTGATATTATGTGTAGACTATTGGAACTTGAACTAGGTGATGGTGATGAATAACTATCCACTACCAAGGATTTATTACCTCTTTAATCAGCTTATGGGAGAGATGTGGTTCTCAAAGATAGACCTTGGATCTAGCTATCACCATCTTCAAGTAAGGGATGAGGACATCTCGACAACACACTTCAGATGTCGATATGACCACTAAGAGAACTTGGTGATTCCATTTGGTTTGATAAATTCTTTATCAGTGTTCATGGAAATCATGAATGGAATATTCCATCCTTTCATAGACCAGTTCATCATGGCCTTCCTTGATGACATCGCAGTGTACTTGTCATCTGAGGAGGAATAGGCGATACACTTGAAAATGGCCCTATACATTCTCTAAGATCCCCAATATTATAGGAATCTCTAAAATTGTCAGTTTAGGATATGAGAAGTCTACATTCTAAGACATGTCATTTCAAAATATAGATTTGCAGTGGATCCAATGTATATTGAGGTGCTGCCTTCATGGGAGACACACCAGAGTGTTGTCGATATGGGGAGTTTCTATTTGTTGGATAAGTAGTATTGGACTTTTGGGTCTGAATTTCTCATATTAGATGCATCCTTTACATATTTTATGTGAAAATTAAAACCATTCATGAAAATGGATATGTTCTCGGAGATTTTTCAATAGTTGTGGTAGACATTCATGATCTCTCTTATCTTGAAATTACATTATAAGGGTGTCGAGTACGTAGTGATATGTGATTTATCAGGGGTCAGGCATGGTTGTGTCTTAATGTAGGGTTAAGTGGTGATTTCATATGGTTCATGATAGTTGAGGCCAAATGAAAATAAATGTGTGACCCAGGATCTTGAGTTAGCAGTGATATTCTTCTATTTGAAGATGCTACAACACTACCTGATGGGTGAGAGGTTTATCATCTACACTGACCACAAGAGTCTCAAATATATCTTATCTCAGATGTTTTTCATCTTGAGATAGAGGCGATGGATATATTTACTCTAGGAATATGAATTATATATTTTCTCTTCTCCTGGGAAGGGGAACGTGGTGGAATATTTTCATTGTAGGAGATCAACCTTATGGTTGCTGAGATAGGAATTAAATAAGTATTCTAATTTTCAGATAACATTTATGGATGGAGAAGGGGTATCTTACCTCAGGTTGGTTTCATTCACCCCTCCATTCCTATCATGGGTCTACGAGGCATAGTTCAGAGACACCAATTATGAGACTTTATGTGCTCAGATTTCCATAGGGCATACCCCTGTCCGATATTCGAAAGGTGGATATCACATCGTTCACTTCAAAGGAAACACATCTGTACCAATGATGTTATAGGATGAGGTCTTGAGGTAGTTCTATAAATCAACTTTGGAGGTACATATGTGTGTGGAGAATATGTACTAGGACCACTGATGTATGTTTAGGTGGTTGTGGATGAGGAAGGCAGTTTTAGAGTTCAAATCTAGATGCCTATGTTTCCAGCAAGTGAATGCTATGCGCCATGTTCCAATGGGATTTACAAAAACCCTAGGGGTTAAAGAGTGGAAGTGGGAAGGTATTTGAATATACGTCATTATTGGTTTACCATGCACACCCTAGGGGAACGATACCATCTATGTGATCATTGACTGACTCCCCATGTCGGCCCACTTCCTACTGATCCATGAGGAGTTTTCAGAATAGTTATTTGGATGCCTCTATATGAAAATGGATAGTTCGACTTCACGAAGATCTATCAACATTCATCTCAAATTGTGATGTGTGTTTCACATCACATTTTTGGATAGATTTACATGAGTCATATGGGACTCAGTTGCACTTGACTACAATGTTTTACCCCCAAACAGAGAGAACCATCCAATGTCTTGAGGACATGCTACGTTCTTTCATCCTAGAATTTTGATGCATTTGGGAGGATCACCTACCTTTGGTAAAGTCTACATTAAAAATAGATACCACTACACCATTTTTATGACATGTAATAAGGCCTTATATGGGAAATCCTAAAGGTATCCACATTGATGGATGGACCCAAGAGAGCAAATACTCATGGGTCAAGAGGTGGTGTGGGCTACCACCGAGAAGGTGAAAATAATCCAGGAGTGGTTTAGTATTGCATAGATCTTGTATAATTCCTATACTAATAGGAGATAGAGGCCCTTATACTTCAAAGAGGTTGAAAATGTGTTCTTTCATGTCTCACCTCAATGGGGATTGTTAATATTTGGTAGGGGAGGCACATAATATCCGAGATACATTGGCCCTTTTCATATTTTGAGTAGAGTTAGTGCGGTGGCGCACCTCCTAGCTCTATCCCCACATTTTCATCTTTTCCATAATGTCTTCCACATTTCACGGTTGAGGATGTTCATGCATGATCCATCACACACCATTGATTGGGGGGAGTTGGAAATTGATGATGGGGAAACTTTTGAAGAGTGCCTAGTTTTGATCGAGGATCGACATGAAAGGATACTTTTTGGGAGGTTTATTCCTCTAGTACACATCAAGCAGTATCATGGGAATCTATAGGAGATCACATAGTAGAATGAGGCTCAGATTCATGCTCAGTACCTTCAACCTTTTGATGAGTAGCCTATGTTTATGGTTTTGGGGATGTAAATCCCTAATGTGGGGAGAATATAATAACTCATATTTTCTCATGTTTTATTTTTATAAATTAATTGGTAAAATTTATAGACCAGATGCTATGAATGTGTATGATTCTAAGGCCCAGTGTGTTCGGAACAATTTGATGAAAAATTTTATGTTGTTTACTGCACATATGGGTCAGTTTCCTGAAATAGTGGAATAAATCTTAAATGGATCCCATAATAGAAATTTGAGGACGGCGTTGCATTCATAGAAACAACTATTATGAAGGGGGTCCTAACAATGACTGGTTCGGGTCAATTGTGAATGTTAGACATTGTATGTAACTGTCATTTAAATATTTTATTAAAAAGATTATTGGATGTAGCGGAGTTTTTATTTTCAATGAAAAACATTTGTAGGAGTTCATGGTTATCACTATAACCCTATAATTCTTCTAAGGAATATAAGGAAACTCACTCGATGATGAATGTGGGCAGATCGAGGATTGACGACAACACGAACCTGCATTATTAATCAATGATCGATCCAACAATGAGGTAGGGTGTTTGATCTCTTATTGATTTACATTCCACATCTTAGATCCATTGATGAACACTAACCAACCAGTGAAAAGGTTTATCCATAGTTATATTCACTTGTAGGATGGGTGTAATGCTTGTGAGGGATGATTGTATAATGGATATATGTGTTGATTTGTTCACTATGACTCTACTAATATTAATAGATCAAGGACGCCACCAAAAGTCCATGATCTATTATTTTGGAATTCATGGGCTTTCTAACTCCCCCAAAATATCTCACATACATCATATGTTATTCACCTTCTCCCTACACTTGTGAAACCGAATATGAAATTTGAATTGAGAACTGATCCCGCAATGGCACCGCAAATGTGTGAAGACAATTTAAGGTGATGGTAGCCCAATGTGGAAGTTATATTGGCTGGTTCTAGTGGGGAGGCACTGGTCCAAGAGGAAGGCATGCCAGTGTCGTGAGGCCACTGGAGGGGATATCAGTTGTGTAGGTAGCAGTGGCCCAACATGGTAGGCCAAGCCAAGAGAAGATTGGTAGAATGGGTCGCTGATAGACTGACTGGTGGAGGAAGAAGGACACTATCTAGGAGGGAACATGTCAAAAGCAGCCCATTGTGGTGGTGAGGAAATGGGGATAGGAAGAGGAGGATGACCAGAAACATGAGATGTGGAATGACTCCATGTTGAAAAGAGGGACACGACTAGTGTTGCCTATGTTCGGCGCAAAAAAATTGTCCTGTATGCGACGGTCATGACTAAATGAGTCATGATTCTTCAGCATTCCAGTAGGACGGGTCCACCAAGTCTAGCCGACAGATCCTAATAAGACAATCCTAGCGGGATGATTTGGTTTAGGCTGGGCAGAACTAGGTCGGGTTGGGTCCTATCTGGTGGGTCGAATCATACCGAGACTTGTCCTGGGTCTGATCTTTTCAGAAAAATAGGTGTAACATTAAAACTTTAGGTCTCTTTGAGGATATATTTATGAAATTGGGACCATTGTGACAATAATGAATGTTAGAGATACTCTATGTGAGTTTTTTAAGATGTTGGAATGAGATTTAATGTCTTGCGGTGCATGTTCTTCTGGTGAGAGACTGCTATGAATGGAATCGTGTGGCTCACTGTGACATGGTGTCTATATGACTTGGGGGAAGCATGCACCATCGACACACAATTCACCATTGGGTCTCTATGTGGAATTGACGCTATGTTCACCATCATCACTCTATTAAGTAATTAAACTCCATGATTCATTGATGTTTTGTGCACCATTATTGAATCATGTGCCATCGTTACTCTAGGTGTCATCAAAATTGGGTGTTTTGTAGACCAAAAGCAATAACCATATCTTCTTTTTTTAGACTGACACCTGTGTGAGAAGAATTTACTTCATTTATTTCATAGTGTTATACTTCATGTACTTTTTCTGTACATCATGTATATATTAGTGGTATTATTTTTTGGATTCAAGGTGTCCTACTAGGTATTGTTTTACTCACCCTAGGATAGCCTTTGCAAGCATGTTTCATTTTTTTTGCAGACGATCACCACACTAATGAAGGACTAGGTGGACGGGGACTAGGTGGTTCTTAGAGTGATCAAAAAAACGTGTGGCAATTTTAAAACATAAGGTAGTTTAGCGACACCTACCTTCCATGTCGGGTTTTATGAAGAAGAGTTGAAAGTACATCTGTATTCAATGTTGCAGACTCCTTTTTTTCTGGGCTTTCCTTCTAACCCTATTTACATTACAATTTTCTTATTTTCATACTCTGTGTTAGGTATCCTAGTGTATACATTCTTATCTAATTAGTGTTTTTACATTTCATCATTTTATGCTTGGAGATGTCATATGTGTATAGTAACTTTTAAAAATGCCTCCAATTTGTGTGACATGCCTACGTGGTACTAGTCTCTAGCCCGTAATATATTAGAGGTGGGCATGGAGTAGTCATTATGTTGGAACCTTGTGGAAGAGCCGTTATTGAATTCATTTTGAATTACATTATGAGCTTTTGATGTGGAAATATGGGAAATAAGGCTCATAATTGCACTGAAAAATAATCAAGGTAGTGGTATGGAAAAATATGATTTACAGCTAGTAAAATGTTTTAAGAGAAATGAAATAGGTCATTATGTGAATGAGTATATGACAGGAAACTCAAATTATGGGAAGAATCTAGAATATAAGAATAAGTGTGTGGTTAAATCCTTTACAACTACTTTTGAAAATGTTGGCCTATCAAATGAAGTGGTATCTGATGCATTTTTTTGTTTATTCTAATTGTGTCAATGTTTCCTTTCATTTAGAGTCTAAAAATTCTTTCATTTCTTGGAAATGTTTTATAAATTGAAAATTTCATCATAATAAATTTATCCTGAACTTATGGTAAAAACATCTAGGGGAAATGATGAGGGAGAAAGAAATTATAAGAATATTTATATCCTTATATGTAGAATGAATTTACAAGAAAACCCTTTTTTACCTCTAGTAGAGCTTGATGTTATTTTGGGTACTGATTGGATTTTTGTTTACAATCTTATGATTGATTATAGTTCTAAAGAGATTTCTATTTTTAAAGATTTTTAGTTTGTGTACAATAATGTATCCTTATCATTGACAACATATCTGGATGCTGGGAAACATTGGAAATATGGAATATAATTTTATCTTGTACATATTATTAAAAACAAAAAAACTATTTAGAATAATGATGGGAAAGTGGAAAATGAGTATCTTACTATTTTTTCATGATGTGTTTCCTAGTATTTCACCTTATCGGAAAGTTGAATTTTCTATTTAATTAGTTTATAATGATAATATAATTTATAACTCCCTTATAGAATGGCTCTGATTAATTATTTAAAGTTAAGGAAATAAGTCCAGGAATTATTGGTAAAGGTTACAATCAAAGTAGCACATCACTATGGGGTGTTCTTATCTTGTTTGTTAAAAATAAATATGATTCAATGAGATATTTCATTGATTATAGAGCTTTTAAATACATCACTATTAAGAACAAGTATCATTTGCCTCATATCAATGATTTATTAGATTATCTTTATAAAGCATAGTATATTTTGAAGGTTGACATGATTTTTGTGTACCATCAATTGAATGTAATGGAACCAGACAATATGATGACTGTGTTTTATACATTATATAGCTACACTGAATTTACAGTTTGGACTTATGATTTAACCTATGAACCTAATGCATTCATGGATCTTTTGAATATAATTTTATGTGACTTCTTCGTTAAGTTTGTGGTTTAGTTTTTTGATGAAATTTTGGTATATTATAAAATTAAAGAGGACCAAGAAAGTCATATAAGTGTTATTTTTTCAAACCATAAGGGAAAAGAAACTATATGGGAAATTAAAAAAGTGCGAGTTTGGGTAATAAGAAATTCCATTCATTTGTCACATTGTCTCTAAATATGGGATAACTATTTATCCTATTAAAACAAAATTTTAGGAAGAATTCCCAAGTCCCAAAAACATCACCAAACGTTGTAGTTTTCAATGTTTTGGTGGATATTATTGGAGGTTTTTAAAAATAATTACTGGTAATATGGGCTAATGACTATGTTATCTAAAATAGGTTTTAAGTTCATCTGGACAAAATAATATGATGACTGTTTTCTATAATTGAAGAAATATTGGTGAAATATCCAATTTTGGCACTAACTTGGAATTAGCTGTTGTTGTTTTTTATATATAAATTTTTAGGCATCATCAGTATGGATTAAAAAAGTGAAATATATACTGAACAAAAATTTTTGATGTATATATTCTTTCCAAAATAATTGAACATGATAAAAAGGAAATGGATGTGATTTACCAGGTTTAATTATTTAATGATTCTTTACCATCATGGAAAAGAAAAAAATGTAAAAGCTTCTTTGAGTTAGAAAACTAATTCTTGATTAACCATGTTTCATTTAGAACATCTCCCATTTATTAATTACTTTATCAACATTGGAATTTTTTTGTAGGAAATTCTTTTGTTTTGTTTTAAGTTTCAATGGAATCATCTCTATCAGAAAGACTAAAGAAAGAATAGATGTAGGGTAGTGAGTTCTAGAAAAGGGTATAGTTCGTTCATTAGGGTAATTTACATGAATTTAATAGTGATAAATATTATGTAAACAGATTTGGGAATAGATTATATGTGACTTCTAATTCACAGTTGAAGGAAGTACTTTTATCTAAAGCTCAAAGTTATTTTATTTCAGTTCATCCTAGCAGTACTAAGATATACAGAGTCATTCATGAGTATTAATGGGGGGTTGGAATGAATAGAGATATTACATGGAGATCCTATCTCCATTGTATTTGATCATGATACATGGTTCACTTCTATATTTTGGAAAGGACTTTAAAATTCATTAGGTACTGAATTGAATTTTAGTACACATTTTAATAATCAATTAGATGAGTTTTCCAACAAAACAATTCATACATTAGTGGAAATTATACATTCTTTTTTAATGGATTACTAGATAAGTTGGTATCAACATATTTCTTTGGTAGAGTTTTTTTATAATAACATTTTCCATTCTATCAAACAGATTCCACCATTTGACACATTATATGAAATTTGGTGTCGAACACATGCTTTTATGGGATTAAGTAGGTGAAATGATGTTTATTGGACTAGAATTCTATAATAGATGGTGGAAAACATTTAGATGATTTAGAAACACATGAAGACGGCCATTGTAGGAAGAAAAGATTTATGGATAACTAGAGGAATGATCTTTCTTTTGAGGTTGGTGATCATATCTTTCTCAATGTTTCACTAGGGAAAAGTGTAATGTGTTTTAATAAGAAGGGTAAGCTAAGTCCACTATTCCTTGGACCTTATGAAATTCTAGAGAAAGTTGGATCAGTTTCATATCGATTGGATTTAACATCTTTTTGATCCAAGGTACAAATATTTTTCATGTTTTAATGTTAGAAATGTATATATCGGACCACTCTTATGTTTTTATTCCAAAAATATTTTAGTTAGAAGAAAATTTTTCTTATGAGGAATGACCAATCCAAATTTTAAACCCGAGATAGAATGTGTTGTGGAATAATTTGATTCATACGGTTATGTTTTTTTGGAAAAAACATATAGTTGAAGTGGGTACATTGGAATCTAAAAATTCTATGAGGGAGAAATACTCCCACTTATTTGATAGGTGAACTAAATTATGAGGACGCATTTTCTGAAAGGGGGGAATGATGAAACATCTCGAGTGAATAGAGAATAAAAAAATTTATATATATTAATATTTATTAATTAGAAACTAATATTACATTAGAAGGGTCACTTTCTATGATAGGCTACTAGACATACAATAATGAGTTTCTCTAAAATCTTCTATTGCACACAAGACTGAGATATACCCAACAATAGTACATTATTAATATTATTATTTTAAATGATAGTTAAAGAATTGTTTTTTTACTAGTGGGAAGGAATAAAACTATCTATGTTTTGTTTAAAAAATTTTATTAAATATTTTTACTTTCTTATAATAATTTTTAGAGGATGAAAATGTGAATTAATCCAAATTTATTCTTAAAATAACCTAATATTTATAAAAGGTAGTTTTACCACCTTTTGATGGAGAACCATTTTTTAATATAGTTTTTGTCACTTTTATATGTTAAATTAGAAAAAATAAACTTTTTATTTAAAATTGTGACATAATAATTCACGTTGGTTGAATTTTTGGTATTTTTCTGATAAAATTCATTTTTAATGAATTGTGAAAAATACTGCATTTTAATTCAATCCTAACGTTTCATCTAATTTATTTATATAGTAATATTATTCATTTAAATTGGATTTAAAGTGTAATTTAATAATTTTGTTATCATTTAATCCAAATTTTTTCACTGTATGAAATTTTATATTTAAATTAGATATAAACACAAGTTAATCATTTGAAATGTTTTTACATTAAAAGAACTTGTTTTCTTATTTTGACAATGAGGGTAATCATAAATTAATTATTAAAACATAATTGATTTAAATTTTAAAAAATGTAATTTATATTTTGAATTATATGTTCAAAATTATGTAAAAAGTTCCTTTTAATTTTATGGACATTATGAATATTAACATTAGTAATTATTTTTATTTATCAAGGTTAAAGTGTAAATCATTTAAAAAAGGGAAAAATAATATTATATTAATATTAAATTACCCTAACACTCATCATAATATTATTGGCTGACATATGGTCCAAGAATACAACCCTTGTGATGTAAATTTGGCCTTTGGAAGCAACTTGTGTGTTATTATAACATTTATAATATTCAATTTAGCGTAAAGGCCAAATTATCATAAACATGGCTCTTATTTCCAAAACACATTTAATAAGAGGATGTATAAGTGATAATTTAGAATATAAATAATATTTTGAAATATAAAATGATTAACTACATCATGGTAATTTATTTATAATTTTTAGGAAATAAATAATTAAATTTAATTATGACACTATGATGATTTGGTTATTACATTATCAATGAAACAAATCAAATAACATATATTATAAATATTAAAATGAATTTTATTTTACATAAATTATTCCATTAAAATATTTATAAGTTAATATGAAATATAATAAGTATATTAAATAAATTTTTACAAGTTATCTATATGTTGGAATTTAATTAAAATTTGATGTAATGAATAGTGTAAAATTGAGATAATTGATATTTTATAAATATACTAATTTATTAAATTATTTAAAAATCCTAAAAATCCTTTAAAATAAAAATTTGACTATAAAATAGTGTAAAAATTCATTATGTTCCCATTTATGGTAAATTTACTCTAGATAAGTTAACTTTATATCCTCTTAATATTTAAAATGATGATATCATAATTAAAATTAAAAGATAATAATTAAGGTTAAACCAAATAGATGAGGTTTAAAATAAAATAAATATTAGTATAAAAATAATTTATGGATTTATTTAGAACTATAATCATCTTATATTTGATATATATTAATTTGGAGTCATTTGGACTAAAAAATTAATTTATATCAATTAAATATTTTAAGATTTTCCAAGGATTCCCATCCACTCTCCTATAAAAAGTTACCCACTATTCACTAATACTCATAGATAAAAAACAAGTTGGTTGGCCCAATATATGCTATAAAACTTTATTTTAATCCATTCCTACAATCATGAGGCCTTATTTTAGGAATAACACCCTTCTTAGAGGTGTTGAGGTGTTCTCCAATGGGGATCAACTAAAAAAGAGGTATCATTTTTTAATTGTTACTATTTTTTTCATCCACATCCTATCAATATTCTGAGTCTATGATGAAATAATAAATATATTATCATATATATATTTATATATTTTTTATTATTCTAATAATTTCAGATAAATCCATATCTAATTTTATAAAATGGGAAATCAACATTTCATTAGTGTGTATGGGGTACTACCGCCTCTCGAACCTATATAGTTCATTTTTAATTACCGTCCATCAAGACTTGTTATAATGATGAAATAAATTTTTATATATGATATTAATGACATATTTATCATTTTAAAATAATTATATGTCAATTTTATTTCTAACTTCCAAGCATATAAATTCAATAATTTCGTTCATATGTATGTGTGAACTATCACATCCATGAGGTGATGTGAATCATTTTTATTCACCACATCACTTGTATAATATATAAAAATATATTTAAATTATTATTATGATTTTAAAAATAATATTATAATTATTTAAATATAAAATAATATTTACATTATTCATTTAATGGTCAATATGAAATGGAAATTGTTACTCTTGCATGTGTATGACCTATAATTTATATGAATATAATTTTTTTCACTTTTCATAACCATAATTAATGTTTTTATTTAAAAAGTATAATTAATTCATAAATGTGATTATTATTTCATGAATATAATTCTAAACATGATGTACTTATGACCACATAGAAAATATACTTCAAAATAATTTAATTTTAGACTCATGTAACTAATATCAAAAAAACATCTGATATGAACTTAAATTATAATATATGTTTTATAACATGGTAATATGTCATAAACAAGGAATAATAAAAATTAATGAGGTTATATATAACTTATAAATTAACCTATGTTTACTATTCATGAATATAATGATTTTACGTGACAAGTCATACTTAGGGTAAGGGACTTTGTCTCAATCTTTATTTGTTGAGGCATATTTTGACAAAATATAGCACATTATTTTATACTGTGTGTAATAAACCCCATATAATTTTAATTTCATTCATATTTTTTCAAAAATAATCTTTTTCTATGAAGAGTTTTACTAAATCACAAAAGGAATGTTTTCTATCAACATGCATGACGACAAAAAACATTTCCGTCGATATGACAATTATTTGATATTTGGAGTCAACTACAAGTTGTAATGTTTTTAGAAGAAAAATAAATACCATATTCTTTTTTAAATTATTTTTGGTGATGAAAATGGTTTTGGGATGGGACTGATTTTTTCAATGATATATTTTTATTGCAATATGAAAATGTTATTTTTCCTTTTTTTTCTTATTAATTGGTGTGGATTATGATTCTTCTTCATTACATATGTATACAGGTTGTTCCATGATAAACTGAGGGTGGGTGAGCTCATGATTGATCTCCAATGCATTTGGTAATTATACATAGTTAAACAATATGGCTTATCCTATGATAATTATGTAATATACTATGATGGGTATTCCAAATGTGACCATGAAAGTTATTTGATATGTTGTTGTGAAAGCTAAAATGTAATATGATATGGATGCCACCAGGTACCATTATGTTTTATGATTACTAAAACATTTTTCATGAATATTATAACTTCATGAGTAATTCTAATGTTCTTTGGGTTTATGGGTGAAAAGTATGATTTCTTGTTATTATAAGTATTAATGGACTAACATATTTTTTCTTTATATAATTTTCCTTATTGGGATTTTTTTGCTCATCCCATGTTTTTTAGATATTTTTATAAGGTGTAAGGATGGGTAAGATAAAGTTGGATGTTAAAATGAATGATAAATATATTTTTTTAATGATAAAGGAAATGTTATTTATTTAAGGAGATCCATTTTTTGAAAAAATGAATAGTGAGTAGAAGTGTGTGTGTACTTTGTAATATTTGAGTTGTTATTTAATAGTTGTGGCCTAATTATATAAAACTATAAACCTAAAATGATCTTCAATGTATTTATTTAACTCATTATTTTTTAATTTTTATGGTCTGGGCCTTATAATTCATTGTCGTCTCAATTGTGTTCTACGATCATTCTTCTATTTCCAACATAATTTACCTCAAATTTTATTCTAAATTGTTTCTATAAAAATCTCATGAATTGAGTGTAGAATATATATCTTAAATCACACTATTAGTACAAATTTTTGATGATTTGTGAACTGTTACATGTTTATATATATACCATAGAACCTAATTTACATGGTATCCTTGTTCCAAAACACAACATCACAAACTTTTAATATATTTTACAGAAATTCACACATAGATTAATTCTCATAGATTAATTCTCTAATTCTATTTAGCTTTGTATGATCCATTTTGGCACCTGACATAATTGAAAGTCATTCAGAATGAGAACCCATTAGTATCACCTCATGGAAAATAGATGGATATTTTATGGACCATAAATTAATTTCTAATTAAAATTAATATTTTTACAAGCATCAAAGATATTCCATGTTGAATACAATGTGTATATATTTAAACAAGTCCATGAGCATTGTGTTCAGTTTAACAATCATCAAAATTTCTTATTCCTCATTATATATATATATATCATTTTCATTTTCATTAATTATACTTATTCACAAATTGAAAATAAATATTGCCATGGTATTCCTCTAATTTTAGACATTGTTCATTCACCATTAACACTTGCATAGAATTATGTTGAATATTAAAAAAATAATCATAACAATTACCCATGGATAATATTCCATGTGTGAAATTAAATTCCATTAAATGAATCTAGGAAATTATCTTTGATTCATCACTTCCTCAACTAACACATATTGGCATATTGAGAATAGATGTGGTAAAATATCAACAATATTCCCCTATGTATTTTGTTTTCAATATCAATATGTATCATAAGTCAATATGTAATGATAAATTTCCTCCCCCTTATAGAAAATCATTATTAATAAAGAAAATGTGGTATTATTAACTCATATTTATTTTAAAAATAATTATCATCTAAAATATATAAACACTTAAATATCGCTTCTAAGAGTTGAATTATATCACATGATTCTTTTATAATACATATTTTAGTTAATCAACATTTTGTTTTCTTGGGATAGATCCGTGTAGAAATAGAGAGATATAGAACCAAGAATTTTTACACAATAAATAAAACCAATGAATTTAAAATAACTCTCTCCAAATTCTCAATTATCATTAAAGGGATAAAGAATAATCGGATTCATTAATAAATTGTTGATTCCTACACAAACATCAACACAAGCATTATAACATTCATGTGCAAAAAATATCTACCCATTTTTATTATCTTGTCATAAATCAAGAATAGCCCCTTAATTGATGTTATTAATAAAATTAAAAATATGGGATAAAAGAATGATTTGAATACTTTATATCCAAAATTTATTAATTTATTCAAATGTTCCACATTCTTTAGATACTGAATATTTAATTGCTTCAGCATATTAATGCTCTCGTTCAAGGGTTTCATCAATCTCCTTCAGTTTCCATCATGTTAAAATAAAATCTATTACCTATATAATGTTGCAGGTGGGAAATTGTTTTTATCAGGACTAAAATTCTAGTTAATAGTTTTCTCACATCCTTGTCAATTATTTTATCCCAATATTTATCATCAATTTATGTAATGATTCATTTTATACTATACTTATTTGAGAAAATTATGTCTTTGGCCCATTAATTTTAATTTTAAATAGCTCCCACTAATTAGGATTAATCTCTATAAATTTGTGTGGATAATTTCCATATTTATCAAATCTTTCACACAAGTCACCAACTATGTGTTGAATATATTTTTCCACCTCAATTTCTCAAGACACCTTTTTCATTTAAATTCTACAATATTTTGTGCTTCCTCCAACAGTTTATCCAATTTTAATTTATTTATAAAGATAATTAAAATATATTTCTTTAAATTATTTATCTTCTCATACAATTCACCTGACTCAACACTATTTTTTGGTTGTCGACTTAACACTTTGTTAGTATAAATAATGTCTCATGGATGTTTGGATGAATTTCTAGTCACTTCATTATTTATCTAAGAGTCTAATATCATTTTCTCACCATGAAACCCCCTTTATTCAAGCATTTTTTCTGGTAATGGAATCTCATACCAAAATGATTAGGCTTTTTTCCCATTTGTTTCATAGATCTAACAAAAAAACAGAACCCATATCTTACACAATGAGAGATATTTTGTCTGGAAACATGTTGTGGTTGTGCTTCATGAAACTGATCATTCCATTTTCAATGTTTTAGTGATTTCCATGATTCATTCCATTTTCCATTGGATATATTATATTACCTATCAATGTAATTATATGAAATAACTATTTTTACTATCTTATTTTGTTGCTCAAATTTCATGATAGACTTATCACCCTATTTCATTACCTAAATTCTCTTTTATTGTTGTCTTTTATTTACATCATCGTATGATTTTAGCATGATAGATTCATTCCATCACTAAATATAACAGTCACATATTCTACTATATTTCTCATATAGTTCTTAAAAACATTCAAATATATTATTTGAAGAAATATTCATTTTCTATGAGTTTTTTTCTTTGATTTTGGTTTTCTCTTTTCTTCAACAATTTACCCCTAAATGTCACAATTATGTTATTTTCATGAATTATCTTGTTGTTACATCCTTCTAATACTTCATTTCCAAACATAGAGAAATTCCAACCATAGCCTATAAAACATCGTCTCTTCTTTTGTGGTGTAATCTATTTACTTTCTAAAAATTGTGATCCTTGGTTCTATAGAGTGGAACCACCACTCTTTGGGACACTTCATGGGGATAAGTTCTTCATGATTATTTTCACATCCTCTATAGATATTCTTAATTTAATAGACTTTTCCATAATCTACGCATTCAATTAGAATGGGTTAAGGCCTATACTATATCTTGAAACATAATTAGTACATAAAATAGTTTTTGGGTTATGGGCTAACTCCTTATTGACAGATGATTCCATTTTATAATATGTTGATCTCATATTCCTTATAGAATCATCATCCTCAATATAATATTTAGTGGAATAATTCCCTCTTTAATCTATTTGGTAAGTTACATCTTATGGTGATTTTGGACTATTTAGTCTCACCTCCAGCTCAAAATAATTCTTGTTGAGGGAGTTCTTCTCATCCTAAAATTATTTCAATTTTTCTTCCTAACCCTCTTTCAGATTAATCTTTCATACATTACAAATGATTATTGATTGTTTCAAATTATTTTTCATCTTCTATAATTTTTTTTTCTATCATTTAGTTGAGAAATTTTTACAACCATAGAAACCTTGTGAAAAATTTAAAATATATGGAACACATATACAAATACAATCTCAAATAAATATTTTTCACAAACACATCCTTAAAATTATTCTACAGTTTCATCATATCATTCATTTCAAATAGAAATTGTTTCTTCCTCTTATTTCACATGTTTTTTAAGACTATTGTATATCCCAAAACAATTATCCAATTTCTATTTGATATATTTGTCCTATTATTCTAACTATAAATTATCATTATAAATACCCATTCCACCTTCAATAATATTATTTAAAACTTCCATAGGAACTTTTATCAAATTTTTATAGAATTCAAGGAGTATATAACTAAGTGATCCATCGTCATACAAAATTTATCATCCTTCATTGGAGAATAATTATCAAACGATTCACTATAACAAATACATTTATAATTAACTGCACTTAGAGGTATATAAGGCCCAGCCTTAAAATTTACTTAATATTTAGTTATTTCAATAATACACATTGAGTATCCTTTCAGTTTTATAGTTTTATATAATTAGATCATAAATCATGCATTACATTCCACATTTCAAATATGTGGTTACATAAAGAGACAGTATTCATTTTCCCATCAAAGGAGACATATTTAAAATAAAACATGGATTCTTTCTTGACACTTCCTCGACACTATCATCACATCCTGTACTTTTCCCGTGACCTATGGAAAACATTTCAAAATCTTGGCATGAGAATAAAAAGCTCAGTAAGGAATATAAAATTACAAAATGAAAACATTTTTCCATGTATACATAAGAATTAATGAAATCATAATTTACTCATAAAACATAAGCACTTTGTCATTCCTCATAAAATCATAATCTTTGTGAATAACTCATAGAAAACATAAGACATAAAGGTAACTTGAGGCATTCATAACATTCTTACGTAGGGAGTAACCATCTTGGTTACGTTTGGAATACCCATCATAGTATATTCCATAAATCTCTTTGGAGAAATGTTAGCGTTTAACTCCATCACATTACCCAATGCATTGGAGAGATATCACGGGCCCACCCACCCTTTGTTTATCACGGAACCACCCATCTTCATAAACAATTCCCAAGGACCATAACATAATCGTATCACATAAAACATGCATAATGGAAACATAAAATTTCCACATTTCAATCACAAGATATCTATACAACACATTGATATAATCAAAACATTATAAAAACCATTTTCAATAAAAAAATAAAAGATAAGTAAAACATGGTATTTATTTCTCATTTAAAAAATGTAATGGCTTGTAGAGGAAGCTGAAACTCAAATAATGGTCACGGCAGTGGAGAATTCGTTATCGCTGCATATGTAAGACAAAAACATTCCCTTTTGTTGTTTAGTAAAATAATTCATATAAAAAAGATTACTTTTGAATAAAAGTAAAATACAAAGGGGTTTATACACTATATAAAATAATGTTGTGTATAAAACAAAATATGCCTCAATGAAAGGAGATTGAGACGAAGTCCCTTACCTCGTGTCCGACTTGACTCAATCATTCTTTAATCTCATGAATAATAAAGTAGAGTTAATTTCTACATGCTTATGAACCTTTTTCATGTTCATTATTCATTTTATATTACTTATTACAATGTTATTAACATTATGTAATTATTTAAGTTAATAACTGTCATTTTTTCGATCTTCGGTACTAGAGCCAAAAATAAACTTCAATAATTACAAGTTGATCATGTGGTAAAATATCCATTATATCCAGAATTATACTCATGATGTAGATATCATATGTATCATATATATCCTGTATATACATTAATTTATAATATTACATAACATTTAGAAGTAAGAAATGAAATGCACCGTTCATGGAGACGGTAAGCCGTAAGTACGCATGAACGCTACTTTCATTTCTATTTCGTATTTAATGGAATGAAATCATAATGATATAAATGTATATTATAATTCCATTATGATATAATATGTGATACCATTTACTCCATCCTTTATACGTTCCACATATTTCATTAATGAATCAAATCACTTTGAGGGGGCGGTAGTCCGCACTTCCTAAAATGCAATTATCGCGTTTACCCATAAAGGTATGCCATAAATAAAAAATAAAGAAGCATAAGGAAAATATAAACATAATATATATCATATAAAAATATAGTTAAATCTTAATGGGCACCATGAAATGTGTTAAAAGAATATTCAACAATCATTTTTTTGTTAGGCAGTAATTCACAACTCACAGAAACAATATGTTCTTTAACCATTAGACGAAAGTGTGTGTAAGTGTAAATCAAATAATTCTCATAAAAACGACCTAGTATATTGAAGATATATGTTTTGTTACAAAATAAAGTAATAAATTGAGTTTAAGGGGTTGGAGAAGAAAAATAAAACAAAAGAACATAAGATAAGACATTACCTTTAAATCGGGTTACTCCCCTTGGTTTGAACCAAAATGGTTTTTTGAAGAGCGTTTTGCCTAAGGTAAGGCTTCTAGGATAAAGAGAGGGATGTGGAGAAATAAAATGAGCAGATTTTTACTGAGAGAATTCCTTGAGGGGTGTGTGTAAGGTGGTAGAGTTGGGTACCTTTTATAAGAGGGAGGAGGGGTACTCTTGGAACGTCAAGAAATGTTACTTTATTATAAAATGAGATTCTGATTTTAAAGATCCCAAAAATATTTAATTCAAGGATAAGGTTATTAGGGTTCAAAAGACACCCATAAAATAGGTTTTTGACAAGTGTATGTCTTAGATTTTATATTATATTTTCATTTTATTTAAATCATTCATTAATGAGGTAATCGCTGCATCATCATGGAGTCATAAATAAATTAATTTATTTAATGGCTAAAAATTATAAAAAAATACTATGAAGTAGGAAATATTATTATATTTCTAATGATTATTTATAGTCAAAGAGATCATTTATGTCGACAAAACTAAAATTGTTTTACTTGGGTGATACATTCTTTGGTTATACATTCCTTTTAAAAAACATAAAATGATAGTGTCACTATCACCCAAAAGTGATTCCATGGGGTCCTATAGTTTTTCAAAATGCATCCCATGGTCGGCCCTGACACAATCAATATAATTAAGACACATGTTGGTGTTATTTTATATTATTATGATATTATTTTATTACCCTTAACTACCTGATTACTAATTAATCACGATAATTAAAGATAATTACCGTCGTTACTATTCATAATGTCCAATAACAAAAGATTCTTAATTACATAATTTGTAACATATGATTCCAAATATGGAATCCATTTTACCAAATTCAAAACATATAAATTGTAGTAATTAATTTAAAATAATTCCCGTTGTAAAAACAAATAGCGGGTTTTTTAGAAACAATATCTATCAAAAGTTTAACAATTGTTTATGTCCAATTTCAAAGTGAAATTATTTCCAAAGATCAACATTAGATTAAATGGTAAAAATATATTCTATGTAAACTTTAAAACAAATTAAAAATATAACCTATCCATATAATTAAATTAGATGAAAAAGCAGTTTTGAAATAAAATGCAGTATTTTTCACTATTCATTAAAAATGTAATTTTCAGAAAAATATGAAAAATTTATCCAAAGTAAATTTCAATGTCCAAATCCTAAACAATAAGTTTATTTTTAAAAAATAGAGCTTATTAAATTGTCAAAAGTTTGATTTAAAAATGGTTGGCCATCAAAAGGTAGTAAAAAAGTCTTTTAAGAATATTAGAGTAATCTATGATTAAGATTGGATTTTCTCCCATTTTAAGCCTCTAAAACGCTATATAATTCATAAATAGAAATAGATATGAAAATAAATAATTCTTTACTTACATGGGATGTTACAACCTTCCCCCCTTTAGAAAATTGCATCCCTGCAATTTATTTACTTATCGAATATGTGGGGGTATTTATCCCTCATTGCATTTTGAGATTCCCATGTTGCCTTATCAATCATGTGGTTTTTCCGCACACCCTTTACATGATGAATCACCTTATTCTGCAATACTTGCTGCCTGTGGTAAAGAATCTAGACTGGTTTTTCCTCATAAGATAGTTTCTCTTCCATCTGAACTACCTCTGGACTCAAAACAAGAGATGGACCTAGCATGTACTTCTTTAACATTGAAACATGAAAAACATTGTGTTCCTGAGATAAAATCAGAGGTAAATCCACTCGGTATGAAACTGATCCAACTCTCTCAAGAATTTCATATGGTCCAATGAAACTTGGACTCATCTTTCCTTTCTTACCAAATCGCATCACACATTGCCATAGTGAAACTTTTAGGAAGACATGGTCACCTATCTCAAACGAGAGATCCTTCCTCCTGTTGTCCCCATAAATTTTCTACCTTCTCTGAGTTGTTCTCATGTGTTTCTGTATCAGCTGAAATTTTTCTACCCACTCTTCTACCAATTCTTGTCCCAACATCTTCCTTTCACCTACTTCATCCCAAAAAGTAGGAGTTTGACACCGCTTCCCATATAATGCCTCAAATGGTGTCATCTGTATACTGGAATGAGAACTTTTATTATAAGAAAACTCAACCAAAGAAAGGTGTTGGTCCCAAATTCCCTAATAATCGATCTAACAAGCACATAGAATATCCTCCAAAGTCTGAATTGTTTGTTCTGACTGCTCATCTGATTGAGGATGAAAAGCCATACTAAAATTTAATTCATTACCCAGCAACTTCTGAAGGCCTTTCCAAAAGTTAGAAGTAAACCTAGGATCACGATCAGATACAATGGAGAGGGAAACTCCATGTAACATGACTATCTCTTTAAGATAAAAACAAGAAAGTTGATCTAGGGAAAAAGTATCTCGTATAACAAGGAAATGAGAATATTTAGTCAAGTGATCAATAATAACCCATATTGCATTATTACATCGAGGTGTCTTCGGCAATCTCATAATGAAGTACAGGGATATATTCTCCCATTTCCACTCTGGCACTAGTAAAGGCTGAAGCATCCCTTTAGATAACTTCCACTCTGCTTTAACCTGTTGACAAGTCAAACACTTCATAGTAAAATCAGAAATATCTCTTTTCATTCTGTCCCACCATTAATACTCCCGAAGATCTCTATACATCTTAGTACTGCCTGGATGAACTGAAAACAGAGAACTATGATCTTCACGTAACAACTCTCCCTTCAACTGTGAATCACAAGGCACACACAAGCTCTTCCCAAATCTCAAAACACAATCATTATCAATGTTGAATTCAGCTAACATACTCTTCTGAACCATCTCTACCTTTTTCTGAAACTCACTGTCTTGATTTTGATCTTTCTTAATTCTGTATGATAGAGATGATCTCACTGACACCTGAAACAAAACAGAAGAACATCCTGCACCAATAACTTCTATGTCGAGGTTCATTAAATCCTTAACCGAAGGATCACATTCCAAACATAACATGGTTCATGAGGCATTACTTTTTCAACTCAATGCATCAGTAACTTTATTTTCTTTTCCCGGATGGTAATGAATTGTACAATCAGAATCCTTGATTAATTCTAGTCATCTCCTCTCTCTCATGTTTAATTCTTTCTGAGTGAATATATACATTAATTTTTTTTATTAGTATATATTTCACACTTTACACCATAAAAATGATTCCTCCAAATTTTTAAAGCGAAAACAACAGCATCTAATTCCAAATAATGTGTAGGGTAATTTACCTCATGAGTTTTTAAATAATGTAAAGCATAATAAATTACCTAAACATTCTTCATTAGATCGCAAACATGTCCTTTCAATGAAAAATCACTATAGATAACAAACACACCATTCCTGTAAGGTAGTGCCAAAACTGGAGCATTCACCAATATTCATTTCAATTCTTGAAAACAATCATCACATTCTTTTGTCCAGATAAACTTAACACCCTTCCGAGTTAGCTTAGTCATTGGACTAGATAACCGTGAAAACTTTTTAACAAACCTCCGGTAATATCCTGCCAAACCATGAAAACTACGAATCTCGATTACATTTTTGGGTCTTGGACATTCTTCAACAACCTTTGTTTTTCCAGGATCAACATTTATTCTATCTTTAGAAACAATATGACCAAGGAAAGAAATTTGTTTCCACAAAAACTCACAGTTACTAAATTTCCCATACAATTTCTTTTCATTTAAGGTTTCCAATATAAGACTTAAATGATTTTCATGCTCTTCTTTAATTTTAGAAAACACCAAAATATCATCAATGAAAACAACCAAAAACTTATCCACGAACTCATGGAAAATTCTATTCATAAGTTCCATGAATACAGCAGGTGAATTGGATAACCCAAAAGTCATTACTACAAATTTATAATGGCCATATCTTGTACAAAATGCAGTCTTTGGAATATTTTCTTCCTTTACCTTCAACTGATTGTACCCCGATCTCAGGTCAATATTTGAAAAATATAGAACTCCCTCTACTAGATCAAACAAGTCATCGATATGAGGAAAATGATATTTTTTATTAACAATGATGTTATTAAAGGCTCTATAATAAATGAAAAGTATCATTGAACCATCTTTATTTTTATCAAATAAGACAGGATCACCCCCTGGTTTTGTTCTAGGTCGAATGAAACCTTTCTCTAATAAATCTTTCAATTTCTCCTTCAACTCTAAAATTTCAATTTGAGCCATTCAATAAGGGGGTTTTGAAATTTTCTTACCATTAAGAACTATGTCAACAGTAAATTCAACTTCCCAATCTGGTATTATTATAAGAAACTTGTCACAAAAAACATCAAGATACTCATTTACCACTGGCACATCATTAATCTGAATGGTTCTTTATTTTAAACAATATGATCAATATAAAATTCATTTCCATCTTTTAAAAATTTCTCAGCCTCTTGATATGTTATCAACAGTAAGGGTTAATTCTTGTACACAAACAAAAATTATTTCTGAAAAGAAACTTCTTTAACTCTAAGATCAATCTTAGCATCGTAAAAAGAGAGCCAATCCATACCCAGGATGACATTAAACTCTACTAGAGGTAAAAAAATACAGTTTGCAAGTAGGTTCTTTCCACAGATATGGACAGAAAGATTCTTATAAATTATTTTTGCCTCAACATTTCCCCCTAGGTGTTTTTACCACAAGTTCAGGAGTCAATTCTTGAGAAGGAACTCCCAATTTACTAGAAAATTTTTCAGAGATGAAAGAATGTGTAGACCTTGAATCAAACAACACACAGGAATAATCTGAAAAAACAAAAAAAGTACCTCATACCACCTCATTTGATGGCCCAACAACTACTAAAGGAGTTTCAAAGGATTTCACCGCACCTTTCTTCTTGTAGTCTTATTGCTTCCCATCATTTTAGCTCTTTTTCGAACACTTGTATGCATAGTGACCCATCTCATTACACTTGAAACATTTCACTAATTGTAAATAAATTTTGGTCATACCATCACCCTGATCATTTTCAGTGCAATCACGAGTCTTATGTCCCATCTTACCACATTAGTAGAACTTTCCAAAATTCAAAAGATATTCCCCAGCATGCTTTTTACCACATTTATCACAAACTGAAAACATAGTTTTCTTACCATCAGACCTTTTACTAGGATTCTTCCCTTTCTCCTACCACCTCAGTCTCTTCTTTTTTTGGTTGTTATAGAACACTTGATCATCAGAAAACTCCATTTCCACCATCTTAGCACATCAAACAATCTTTTCATAACTCTTAAACTCGAAAGAAGCTAAATCCCTTCGATATTTTGGATTTAATACTGAGTAAAAAAGATTGATTTTACTATAACGGTATCAGAAAAAATTGGGAGCATACCTTTCTATTCAAGTGAACCTTTATTCATAAGAAGCCACTAAGTCATCCCCTTTCCTCAATTCCAAGAATTTTGTTTCCATCCTATGTCGAACAACCTTAGGAAAATATTTCTCAAGAAACAAACATTTGAATTCATCCCAGTCAAGAGCATCAACCTCTTCAGCGTCCCTGATATTTTTAACCATCGACCACCACTGATCTTGTAAGAACCCTGTTTTTTGATACAAAGGACTTTGAAATATTCTTGATATTATTCCAGAGCAGTGACCATAGATAGCGTGATATTCCGAGCCCCGGAGTGGCCAGAATTAAATTTTCAGTGCGTTCACACTAGGCACGCCAAATAAAAGGGATAAATCCTAAACGGTGATCTGGATCAGAGATCCGAGTGTACGGATGGGTCCGGAATGGGGTGTTTACCCTATGAACGACATAAAACATGTCAGCGCGGGATGTTTGGACCCCTAGCTCGCTTTCATAAAGTTAAACGGATAAATTAATTTATTTATTTATTCGTTTAACGGTGAAACTCAGGTATATCTTAAACAGTGCCTCAGATTTGAAAATCGAGGCCACAGTTGAGTCTGGAACATGTCTTTTACCCTAGGAGGGGTGTAAGTTTTGTGGGCGCGGCCCGTCAGTGAAAAATGGACTGAGGGGTGTTTTCGTAATTTTGCGGCCTCGGGCGTTAAGTTTAATAACTTTTGAACGGGGTATCGGATTAAAATTCCAAGACCACAGTTGTGCTCATGAGGTGGTTTTTATCCTAGGTGAGGCTTAACCTCGACCCGTCAGATGTTTCAGACACGGGTTAAATTTGGGGGTTTTATTTAATTAAAATACAATTAATTTTCTTATTTAAACCTTTAATCACCCCCTCCTCCTCCCTTTTCACCCCATGGGGAAACCCTCAATCTCCCTATCCTCCTCCAATCCAGCGAGGCAGGTCTGAAAAGGTGACGGCATGACAGCAGATCCTCCGTGAAGCTCCGGGCAACGCCCAAGAGGTAAGAGGTTTCCATTGAGTTTTCATTTCCGAACCTACCTTTGAATCAAATTTTATGAGCCGATTTGATGTTAAATATTATAAAAATTCCCATATATGTGTAATATACATTTTTATCTTTCCAATTAATCTTTCGTAATTGAAATCCGAGTTCGGAGGAGGACAGGGTTGATCGTCGAAGTTTGCGGGTCTTCCAGGCGGCTCAGGCGGATGGCGCGGTGGCGGAGGCGCTTGGCATGGCAGCGGGGCTCTCAGATGGAAGCGTGGGTGTTCGGTAGAGCGGCTAGGAGAGGAAAGGGGCGTACGGTGCTGGAGAGTTTTTTGGACGTCGGCACGAGGCGGTGCTCACCGGAGCGCGACGGAGAACCGGCGTCGCGGCGCGCGACCCCGCGGAGGAGACACGACCTGCGTCGTTCGGGTCGTCGAGTGGTGACCGGCTTCAGCCGGTCGGCCACGCGGGGAACCGAGTCCACCGCCGGCCCGCGCGGCCAAGCCGTGGTCCAGGCACTGCGAGCCAGGCCAGCCAGACCGGCCGGTCCAGGCTGGTCCAGCCCAAGGGGCTTTGCCCCTCAGTATTCTGACGCCCGTAACTTTCGCTACGGGCATCCGTTTCACATGTCATCAGTGGAAGCACTGGCCTTGCGTCGAGGGGAACGTTTTTTTATGGTTTCGAAATTTTTTATTTCCCAGAATGAGGAGGCACGGAGGTGCGACGCGTCTTTAAGTGATTTGACATTTTTCCGAGGATCTTGTTTTGGATGGTGCGGACGCGTCCGACATCTGTTTTAGGTGCCGTCAGTGGTGTTGGGACCCTAGAACCGAGGCGGAGCTTTCCAGGGTAGTTTCAGGCATTGAGGCCGAAGTTGTGGTGTGGGCCCCAGGGCCCGTCTTTTGAGATGTGTGCAGCGTTTTGTAACATTTTCATCAGACGTCTGTTCGGGGCGTGCGAGCAGTAGATGTTGGGTGTTTTTACAAGGGCATCACTTTGGGGTAGTCTGCCCGCTCTAATTGTGCACGCTAGTGCGGGCCCCGTGAGGGTCTTTTCGGGAGTTGATGGTGTTTACCATCTCCATCATCGGGTGACCATTTTGGACAAGTGAATAGTCCAACTTGTGTACTTTTTCGAGAGGATCTCAACGGTGCGATCCGTCTGTTGAGTTTCAAGATCGGCATGTATGTCCCACGTAGCACCGCTCATGTGCGGTGCATCGGAATGCATCTTTTTCTCCGGATATCTGTTGCACTCAAGTGATTAGTCTTTTTGACGTGTTTTATCGAGGGGATCACAATGGTGAGATACGCCTGACTGTTTTCGGGGCTGAGGATTGGGATCACGGGACACCGTTCGGGCGTGAGGTGGTGTTGGTGACTTTTTCGTCGGATATCCGTTTAAGGCGAGTAGGTAGTCTATATCGCGTGTTTTTTCACGAGAATTAGAAGGGTGCAATCTGTTTGGTTTTGCGGAGCCTCTTACGTGATCTTATTAAATGTGGAAATGTAAAAGGCGCTCTGATGGAGGTTCTTCTACTATGTTTATAGCGGACCCTTGGCGTGTGACTGCATGCACTCCCGTGTGAGTGAAGTAATTCTTGAATATATTTGTTTGGTCGTGCCCCAGTCGTTGAGGAAGCATGTTGGAGATGTTATGTCACACCTTCTCATTGACGTTGGGTTTGGTGTGCACGATAGCCCTTAGGCTAAAAATGAGGTATACTCTGGGAGTATACGGGAGCGCTTGGAGAACGTTTGGTTTGTACCTGAGACTGTTTGTGCGCTTGTTTGGGGATTGACTTGGGCCACACGTCATGTGGGCCCCATGTGCGTGTCATGCTCTGCTTTTCGTACTTTGACCTCTTGCGATTTAGAGGGTCCCTCTGTGCTCGTTTGTTTGACCAGCAGGTTTGAGTGGTCTCCCCCTGGTTTCATTCTCAATGGATCGGCCGGTAGCGGTGCTAGTGAGACCCAGTGATGGAACGGGCGTTGAACCTCTATTAGGTTAGTTGTTCTGGAGTTGGGTGGTTGCGCAATACCGACTCCATGTTCGGTTGACCAGTGTTGTACTATCCAGTAGAGATGCCTAGAGCAGTTCTGGGTTTACCCTCTAGCGGGGCTGGGCAGTGGGTTACTCATTGACTTCTCAGGGTTTACCCTCTAGTAGAGACTAGGAAGTGGGTCACCCGATGAATCTTGAGGGTCTACCCTCTAGCAGGGCTAGGCAGTGGGTCACTCATCGTCTTGTTTTAGGTCTACCCTCTAGTAGGGCTGGGCAGTGGGTTTCCTCTCGACTTGTTCAGGGTTTACCCTCTAGCAGAGACTAGGCAGTGGGTCACCCGACGACTCTTGAGGGTCTACCCTCCAGCAGGGCTGGGCAGTGGGTCGCTTGTCGTCTTGTTCTAGGTTTACCCTCTAGCAGGGCTGGGCAGTGTGTCACCCATCAACTTATTCCAGGTCTATCCTCCAGCAAGGTCAGGCAGTGGGTCACCTAACAGCTTATTCCAGGTTTACCCTCCAGCAGGGCTGGGTAGTGGGTCTCTTGATGATGTATTATGGTTTACCCTCTACCAGGGCTGGGCAGTGGGTCACCTGATATCATATTATGAATTACCGTCCAGCAGGGCTGGGCAGTGGGACACTGCTGACATTCCAGACTCAGGCCTTTCTACTAGGATAGTCTGTGACTTTCCTCCATGATTATCGGAGCGGGACCCTTGGTTGTACGGTTCAGGGATGGAACGATCTTGACTTTGAGGAGACCTATCGACTGCGGGGCAGTGACGAGTTGTGGTTTGACGTTCCCCTAGAACTCTGATGTACGAGGAGCACTTTCCCCACTGAGATGCATCCTTGTGATGAAACCCAAAACCGTTCGGGCGAGTCAGTGCCACCCAAATCGGATAGTGTCGAGGTGCGGTGATTGAGCCCTTGACTTGTAGTTCGGGGCAGACGTGCGGGATGCTGGGCATCGATGGTGTTATCTCTGGGACTTTTGGCTACTTATTTCTTGGGCTAAGCTATGGGATAGAGATCCCCTTGCGACATTGTTCGGGCTTCATGACTGAGCATAAGGATCTATATATACCTTGTTCTGGTACCCACTTCTTGGGTTTGGTTACTCTCCATCCAGGAGAGGCGAAGACCCGCGGGGTATTCCACGTCCTTTCCATGTCTATCTTATCATGGTTGGATGAGTCTACTCTCCTGTTATTGGTAGTGAAGACTCGACGGGAAGTTTATCTTCTCACCGTTTCCATCTCCTTGTGTCTGGACGAGTCTACCTTCCTTTATCTTGTTGGGTTAAGCTGGACACTTTACTGTACTTTCAGTTGTACTCTTCTACTTTTCCATGTTCGCTCTACTGCTCATCCTTCGGTACCTCATTTATTGCTCCCTCGATCCTTCAGGGTATCCTACTGAGTATTTTTATACTCACCCCTGCTTGGGCTTTTCCCTCACTTGGTATGCCTTTGCAGACAACAGATAGGTTGGTCGTGACTTCAGTGGAGCATAGGAGTTCGAGAGCTTGGACCACGTGCAGTGGTCGGTGTTAGGTTCCATGTGGGGGACCCTTCCAGCTGTTTTTTTTTGTTTACCTGTTACCAGGTTGTGGCACCTTTTCTGGTTGGGCGTGTGTTTTTCCCCTTTTTCCTTTCAGCACTTTACTTGTACTGTTTAGATGTCGATGCACATTTGTGGTATATATATAGCGGGTGACCTTTTATTTACTTATCTTTTCTATTACTCTTCACTTTTGTATTGAGTGTGTTGTGTGTGTGTGTGTGCAGGTACTTATGAAAAGGCCTCCACGAGTTATTGTGCCTTCGGCGCGGGTCACCAGCCCCTGGCCTATGGAGGCGGGATTGGGGTAGTTGCGGCCCAAACCCGGGTAGGGTCGGGTTGTCACAAAGTGGAATCAGAGGTGGTTTGTTCCTTGGGATGTTGTTCGGACGTCCCAAAAATAAAAGGAATTGGTTGGGGTTTAGGGAAATAGTGTTAACGTGTCTCGAGAGTGGCTCTCAGGCCAGGGATTCCAGTGATGGTGCAGCGGCCAACGTATCCATTCACCATAACCCTGATAACCCACTTGTCGACTCGGCACACTGAGACACTTGTTGCAGGGAAAAATTGGTTTGTGCATCACATAGGATTGAGTCGTTGCATGACATTCTTAAGTCAGCTCCCCATCGTTGTTGTTGTTGTTGGTATATACATATATTCTCATTTGACCACGGCGCTCCTTGATAATATTCAGGATGCCTCTGTGAAGACAGCCAGCCATGATACCATCTTTGGTTTGTGACGACGACCATGTGAGCTATGAAGCCACAGTCCAGGACCCATAATGTGAGCCCCATTCTCTAGGTGGGCCGGTAGCAGAACCCCCACTTGTTGAGCAACAGACAGGTTCAGCAGAGCAGACAGGGCTTGAGCACAGATTGAGCGCACTCCGTGAGATCCAGCAGCAGAGACCACTAAGGCTCAGTGGTGAGCCAGACCCTCAGGCAGCAGAGGATTGTCTAGAGGCATTGGTTCACTTTTTCATGCTTTTGCAGGCACCGACAGATCAGAGAGTGGCTTTGGCAGCCAACCTTTTTCGTGGAGAACCTTGGCGTTGGTGGAGTCTAGTGACTCGGTTTCTTGACGAGTTGTCGCTTTCGTGGGGAGACATTCAGTTTTTGTTCCATGAGAAGTTTTTCCCCTCCTGCGTGCGCTCCATTCAGATTCAGGAGCTTCTTCAGTTTCAGTAGGGAGGGATGACGGTGTTCGAGTATGCGACTAGTTTTGCAGACCATGCACGCTTTTACCCGGACTTGGTCTATGATGACCACATCCGATCGCAGATGTTTGAGAAGGGTATCCGCCGAGAGGTTCATTTTGTCATAGTACCCTTGGGAATTTCCACATATTTAGGCGTGCTAGAGTAGGTGCTGGTGACAGAGAGCTTCCTTTCACGTTCTGGAGTTGGTGGTGGCAGCAGGCACGTTGGAGCCGACACGTCTGTCGCATCTAGTGGGCATCGGCAAGCAGAACCTCAACGTAGGTGGCTTTCTGACAATCGGACTCAGGGCCATGGTAGTACACCACAGTGGCACCAGAGGTCACCAGTACAGCCCGAAGAGAGTCAGTGCTATGCTTGTTATGGGCGAGGTCATCTGGCACGGGACTACCGGACCAGGCATGCAGAGAGCTTCGGGCAGGCAGCAGGTACACCACCACGACGGAGGCAGCATCGTGATCAAAGTAGTACCCAGAGAGATGGTGTGGGAAGAGGAGCGGGAGGAGCTGGTTGTGGTGGACGGCTTTACGAGGTCTTCCCATCACCCCTAGGCGATCCACGTTAGGCTCCAGGAGCTGACAGTTGGGACCACAGACAGCTGCGAGCTTTGGATGTCTACGATCCGGCAGAGCATGGGGTGATAAGAGGTACGCCCTGTTGCTCTTCTACTTTTTTTAGTATAATTGTTATACTCTATGTGTGAAATGATTTTCTCCCTGCACCTTTCTTGGGTTGTTACCAGGGTGGCGCGGGGTGCCGGTGTAACCCTGTGTTGGTAAGATAAAAGGTGTAGGACCTTTTTATTTAGTTGATGGTGTTGACTCCTTCAGTCCCTGAGTGTGTAAGAGAGTCTTGATCGTGGGACATCGACTATGAAACCTTGTGTGACCGGATATCCTTTGGTGTTTCACCATATGGATATTCTGAAGGAGGGAATCACCAAGCCTTGTTACAGGTCCGGGTGGTGATTCCAGTCGTGGAGTGCGATGTAAGGGTTCGGTCGAGGAGGTGAGCTACCCCCAAGAGCCTTCGGGCCTTTTGAAACCATGTAGAGGGATGGAGAGGTTCCCTACCGCCTTTCCCTAACCCCAAAGGCTAGTTTGGGTGTGTGATGTCTCCCACGTGACTCACCCGAGAAGAGGTGTGCGTGCTCCTATGCACGACATCAGTTAGTAAAGACCTCGCAGGAACAGATCAAATCCTTTGGTTAATGTGCAGTGGCGTAGAGATGTGTGAGATTTCTTCTGGGTAAGGGGGAGCCAGGTGTGGGCTTAGTACCCTGAGTTGTTCCCTGGTTTTTCTTGTCAGGGATGAAAAGCTTGAAGGAGGGAATGATTTAAGAACCCTGTTTTTGTCTACAAAGGACTTTGGAATATTCTTGATATTATTCTAGAGCAGCGACCATAGAAGGCGTGCGATTCTGAGCCCCGGAGTGGCTGGAATTAAATTTTCAGTGCGTTCACACTGGTCCCACAAAATAAATGGGATAACTCCTAAACGGTGATCCGGATCAGAGATCCTAGTGTACTGATGGGTCCAGAATGGGGTGTTTACCCTAGGAATGACATAAAACATGTCGGCGCAGGATGTTTGGACCCCTCACTCACTTTCGGAATGTTAAATGGATAAATTAATTTATTAATTTATTCGTTTAGGGGTGAAACTCAGGTATCTCTTAAACGGTGGCTCGTATTGGAAAACCAAGGTCACCATTGAGTTCGGAACGTGCCGTTTACCCTAGGTGGGGTGTAAGTTTTGCGGGCGCGGCCCATCAGTGAAAAGTGACCCCATAGGTGTTTTTGTAATTTGGCGGCCTCGGGAAATAAGTTTAATAACTTTTGAACGGGGTCTTGAATTAAAATTTCAATACCACCATTGTGCTCGGGAGGTGGTGTTTACCCTAGGGGAGGCTTAACCTCGACCCCATCGGATGTTTCAGACGTGGGTTAAATTTGGGGGTTTTTAAATAATTAAAATTTAATTAATTTTATATTTAAACAATTAATCACCCCCTCTTCCTCCCTTTTCAGCCCCTGGAAAAACCCTCAAGCTCCCACTCCTCCTCCACTCCGGCGAGCCAGGTCCGGCAAGGTGACGGCGCGGCGGCGGTTCCTCCGTGAAGCTCCGGGAAACGCCCAAGACGTAAGAGGTTTCTGTTGCGTTTTCATTTCTGAACCTGCCTTTGAATAAAATTTTATGTGTCGATTAGAATTTAAATCTTATAAAAAATCCCATATACGTGTAGTATACATTTTTATCTTTCCAACGCATCTTTCGGAATCGAAATCCAAGTTTGGAGGAGGACGGGGTTGATGGTTGAAGTTTGCGGGTCTTCCAGGCGGCTCAGGTGGATGGCGCGGCGACGGAGGCGCTTGACGTGGCAGCGGGGCTCTCGGATGGCGGTGTTGGTGTTCGGCAGAGCGTCCAGGTGAGGCCGGGGGCGTGCGGCGCTGGCGGGTTTTTTGGGTGTCGGCACGAGGCGGCATCACCGGAGCGCGACGGAGAACCGGGGTCGCGGCGTGCGACCCCGCGGAGTCGACACGACCCACGTCGTGCGGGTCATCGCGCGTCGACCGACTTCATCCGGTAGGCCACGCGGTGGACTGAGTTCCCCACCGTCCCACATGGCCAAGCCACAGGCCAGGCACTGCAAGCCGGGCCGGCCCAGGCCGGTCTAGCCCAAGGGGCATTGCCCCTCAATTTTCCGACGCCCGTAACTTTCTCTACGGGCGTCCGTTTCACGTGCCGTCAGTGGAAGCGCAGAACTCGCGTCGAGGAGAAAGTTTTGATATGGTTTCAAAAAAATTTAATTTCCGAAACGAGGGGCCGCGGAGGTGCGACGCATGTTTAAGCGATTTGACGTTTTTCCGGGGATCTTGTTTTGGACGGCGCGGACGCGTCTGACATCCGTTTTAGGCGCCGTCAGAGGTGCTGGGACTGTAGCACCGAGGCGGATCTTTCCAAGGTGGTTTCAGGCATTGAGGCCGAAGTTGTGGCTTGGGACCCACGACCCATCTTTTCAGCTGTGTGCATCGTTTTGTAACTTTTTCATCGGACATCTATTTGGGGCGTGCGAGCAGTCGATGTTGGGTGTTTTTCCGAGGGCATCGCTTTGGCGTAGTCTGTTCGCTCTAATTCTGCATGCTTGTGCAGGCCCCATGAGGGCCATTTCGGGAGTTGACGGTGTTTTCCATCTCCATCACCGGGCGACCATTTTGGACAAGTGAATAGTCCAACTTGTGTACTTTTTCGAGAGGATCGTAATAGTATTATCCGTCGGTTGAGTTTCGGGATCAGGATGCGGGTGTCACGACCCATCCTCGGGGCCCGTGCCGTGACTACCCCAAGCCCACCTCCCATAGGCCAGGGGCTGGCGACTAGAACCAAGGCATAAATCCCAACACAAGGGGAAGGCATTGCCTTAATAAAGTAAACAAACACCACAGAGTAAGCCAGCAGAAGTAAACACTAAGTAAAACTGGGTACAAAAGTAAGTTGGAAAGTAAATGGGCCAGAATACAAACTCAAACTGAAAGTAAAGTACAACTGGAAAGAAATTACAACAACTGAAAGAAAAGCAGCAACGTCGAGCCATCCACTGGAAGTCCCATTTGAAGGGTGGGTACAGATAGCCACCTTATCTCCTCCAGTCCAGCCGTTCGCTCCGTGTACGTCCCACCCAGTGGTCCACCTCTAGGTACCGACTGCTCCACTAGCCTCAACCACGATCAGCGTTGTCCGTCGTCTGCATCCAACACAATGTAGTGCCGGCATAGCCCGTGTAGGGGTGAGTATACGCTACTTAGTAGGGATCCTGAGACCCCTGAAGGTCTCCCAGAATCCACAAAGGTTAATCCACAAAGGAGATATACAATCACTAAGTAACAACCAACACTACTTAGGTATATTCCCATACATATACCTAAGTCATCAATTCCCATTCGGCTCCAACATCCGAGGCCATGTTCAATCACGTCCGTAAAGGATAGTACAACCAATCCACACTGGATAACACTACCCAAACTATATAGGAAGGCAAGTCAATCATATCAAAAATATTGATTAAAAGTCAAGACTCAGCTCACACAGGTATACTTCTTCGTAAGGTGATAGAGATGATCAGATGTAGCCACTGATTCATCTAAGCTAGGACACACGTAGGATACTAAACAAGCTAAGATATCAGACCCACGTAGGATACAAGACCAGCTACTCGGCCGAACACACGTTGGATATAAGTACAGTGTCAAACACTACCGGACCCACATAGGATACATGAACAGTAGTACTGTCGGACCCACGTAGGATACAAGAACAGTAGTATTCACCGTCGAACCCACAGAGGATTTCAATACGGTATTCATTTCTAATGAACCCATGGAGGATTACAGTGCAGTCTTTATCACTGTCGAACCCACGGAGGATTTCAGTGCAGTCGTCATCGTCGTCGTAGTCGCAACCTGCTCTAGGGTTCCCACACACAGCAAGCCCTTTTCTGGGAGGGTCTCCTCCACAATCCAAGGGGGGTCGATACATCAACTGACACGTTGTCTGGATTTTATGTATCTCAATGTTCCGTCTCAATAAAATGAACTCAACGCGACAGACGGCGCATCAATCGGACGCCCGGTCTGAGAGTTATTGCGTTTTCCTTCCAGGGGCCCGGTTGGTTTTTAAGTCAAAACCATCCCGACCTCACTCCAACTACGTCCAATACTTGAGTGCAGTAAGGAAAAAGTTCCATCTTAGTAAGAGGAATCCAACAAAGACGGCACGTCAATCGGACGTCCAAAGCTCAAGTTATAAGCGTTTCCGCTCCGAGGGCCCGGTTGGTTTCGTGTTCGAACCAACCCGGCTATACCCAAAGTTCTCCGAAACCTTGAGTGTAATATACTGAAATGACCGTCTCGATCCAGGGATCGCATCTCAACTGACGGTGCTTCGATCTGAGGTCTGTAGACCATGATATGGGAAAAAGAACAAACCTCTCCGGTTTTAGGGGGTTTGGGCCCGGATAGACCCGGCCCGAGACCCCCCTGGGTCTGTCCGAACCGGGTCGACCCTGTAGAGACCCGAAGATTGACGTACATGGACATTAAATTACATTTGCGGAATACTTAGTACATAACAATAAAACACACACAAGGATCGTAATAGTTTAGTGTCTTTGGAAACTCGGAACGTAATCTTCTAATCGTGGTGAAAGATCTTCAATATCTCCCATAAAGATCTTCCTTTTTTTTACCTAAAACCTTTCTTTATATCCTGGGAAAAGAAAACATAAAAAAGGGTGAGATCAAATGCTCAGTAAGGGTATACAAAGGAAAAATCAATCACATCATATTCATAAGAACATAACATTTTGGAAATCATAACCTGCAAAAGAGAGCATAATTTCATAACATGGGATAAATCATGGCAGTGAAATGTAATCACAATAATCATAACTTAAAACATGAATCTTTGTGGCATTCACACATAATCATAGAGAATCATTTCTTGTTAGTCAAGACTCATTGCCAAGACTATCTTAGTGGACAAAGTCCCTTTCTGAATCGAGTAACCCTCGTTTCAGTCCTGTTTCACTGAACCGGTATAACCTACCGTTCCAGCCCTGTCTATCTCATGAGATATAAAATCTTTACCCAATGCATTTGAGGGAGATATAGGTCCCACCCATCTTATAATGAATCCTTTCTTATGTGTGCCACGTAATCATAAATCAAACATCATCGCATAACACATGTATCAAAAATGGGATTCTTGAAACATCATGACATCATAAAACAAATCATATAAGGTAAATGACTTCATAAAAATAATTTCCTCAAAACATAATCAAATCAATGTGATAATAGGGATAAAAACAGAACCCTATATTATCTTAGATGGAAAATAATTTTGATAAAACATTTGAACTCCATTCTTGAAGAAAATATCCTTTCTACATCAAAAACACTTTTCCTTTCTTAACATGTCATACAATTTTAAAATAAAAGAAGTTGATTAAAAATAAACTTGAATACTTGTAAAGGAAGCTTCTTGGAAATAATTTTTTAGAAATCCATTTATGCCGTATAAGTTAAAAAAAACATTCTTCGTACTTTTGTCGGAAAAGTCAAAAAGTACCTCGTACGAAAAACGACAAAAGATTCATTTCATACATATTACTAAAAACTCACCGAAGGGTAAAAATGGATTTAAACAATTGTAGGTGGATGGAAATAATATTACATATTGATGAAACATGGATGTGGATGATAAAATACACCCCAGTAAATACTTACGAATAAACAATCTCGGATAAAAATGAGATTGTGATATTTCCCTTACCTTATGTCCGATTTGCTTCGTATGTGTCCGAACCTCCTGTATAATGATTTAAATAATGTCATTGACTTATTACAGATTCATATTTATTGTTATTATATCATATATGGTTCACTTATGACATTATATTACCCGTTCTTTTGTAAATTTCATGTTAGAGAAGCGTTTTGGGTAAAATCGTTTCATTTATCGTAGGTGTTTTGACTTGTTGTTATTGACATTATTATTACTTATATCATGATTTACTTACTTCCAGAATATAAAATATGATTTATATATCATATATATTCAGTATATATATATATATATAATAGATAGATAAATGAAATGAAAAACACAGTTCATGGAGACGGTAGTCCGTACGTACGCATGAACACTGTTTTTGTTTCCTTATTGTCTTGAATGGAAGTAAGTAGATGACATAAATATATATGTATATACATAAATCCAGTATCTTTATAATGTCATATATTTCATTATTATTTCTTATATATACTTTATAATCATTCTTAAATGGTTAACATGGAGAATGAATCTCATCACGTCGTGGAGATGGTAGTCTGTACGTACGCACGAGCGATGATATCATTTCCATAAATATTGAATTGAATTGGAGTGGATTATACAATATATCAGAATCAATATTATGTTGTAATAAATATTTATAGTTATTCTTTACACCATTATACCCATCCATGTAAGGTGGTGGTGGAAAATAGATTACACCACGGCGTGGAGACGGTATTCCGTACGTACGCACGCGCGGTGATTTCTTTTTCCGTAGGATGGATAGATGGTGAAATAGGGTTGTTTCATACTTATAATAACATATCAGTATATGAGTGATACTGATGTTATTACTTCACAATGAAACAACCTAAGAAGAAGAAGTGGAAGAAGAAATAAAGATGAAATAATTGGTAACGGTAATTACCTCTTCTTTGAAGCGCCTCTTTGAGACCTCCTCTTAGGGAACTAAAATTGGTCTTTGAGGAAGACCAGAACCTCTACGATGTTTCTAGGGAAGTGGAGAAGAGATTTTGGCAGGGGTTGGCCGAGCTTGAGTGCTCAAATTGGTGTGAGGAGGAGGGGGAGGAGGTGTCCTTTTATAAGGGAGGAGAGGGGCACCTTAGGAATATCTCAAAATATTATTTTATATTAAATTCAAAATCGGTTTATAATGGTTCCAAATGGTCTTATATCGGAGCTAAAGTGGGTATGGGTCGAAATCCTATCAACCAATAAGATTTAGACAAGTTTAGGATATTATTTTAACCTTATCAATTAGATTTAACTCTAAGTTAAATAATTTAACTTTTACCGTGTCTTTTTGTTTTCTTTCACTATATGGTTAATACACTTACTATAACATGCCAAACGAACCCCAAATTGTATATTATTAATACATATATCCTTATATAAGTCATTTGGACGAACCTTATATTTTTAGGAATAAAATAACAATTAATAATATAATATTTGATTTAAAAACTATTTTGTGTCAATTTTGAAACTATTTGATATATGATTTTTGTGAAAGTCATAACAGAATTATATGTTCGAACCAAGTTGATTAAATCAACACTAATATATCATAGTAACCTAGAAAATTATTGGAATTCATTAAAAGTCTCATATTACATTTATTTTGGTGTTTATAACATCAATTATGTCAAAATTTCATAAATAAGATAATTACTGAATCATCTTTGCGTCATAAATAAATTAAATTATTTGATGTCTAAAAATTACAAATAAAATACCATTATGTAGGAAATCTTTTTAGCTTTCTAATTAATATATACAATCTAATTTATCTTATGTATAACCCGATATTAAAATTTTTTTAGTAAATACACTTTGATTTTAACTCTTTTAACTCTTCTTTGAATTAAATAAAAATAAATGTCCTAATCTAATCCAAGTTGGCCTAAATGATAATATTTTACACTGAAGGTTGTTTTTGGTCGAGATACACTTGTCCAATAGAATTAGAACATGTGTTAGGGTAATATTAATATCATTCTTACCCTTAATTACCCTATTTACTTTTAACCGTGGTAAATAAAAGTAAAAAAAGTTACTATTCACCAAAAATTATTTTCATCTCATTGAACCACATTTTACTTACTGACATCAACCGTGTCTCTCGGATTTTTGAAATTCCATTCACAGAAGCGGTAAAATTAAGTTTTATGAAAAATTTAGTTTTTTTTTAACTACCACTTAGTAGTTTCACTATTCATCAAAAATTGATGTTTTTCAGAACAATGCCAAAATTTCATCCCAAGATATATTTCATATTCCGAATTCAAAAATGAAGCCTATTTTACGAAATTTATAACATAGAAGTTGCATTAATTAATTTTATAATTAAATCCCGCTGTTAAAACAAATAGCGTGTTTTTAAGAAACAATATCTATCAAAAGATTGACACTTGATTATGTCTGGTTTAAATGTGAAATTACAACCAATGACCAACATTGTATTGAATTGTAAAAATATATTATAAATATACTTTATAACCACTCAAATTAATAATTTATCACTATAAATTATTTCGTTTAAAAAAGTTGTTTTTAATTAAAATTTAGTAATTTTCACTATTCATCAGAAAATAAAAGTTATCCGAAAAGTACCAAAATTTCACCTTAGGCTAAATTCGATACTCCGAATCCAAAAATGAAGTCCATTTTGAAAAATAAGATTTATAGAATTTCAAAAAGTGGTTATTACTATTCATAACGGCTAGTTTTAATAATATCTTAATAGCATATCATTGTTTAGCGAAACTCGGTGTTGCGTACAACACACGCTATCGTGGAAGGTCGCGATTGCGTATAATTCAAGCCAGGTCAGAGATGTGTATTTTGAAATCTCTTTTTGGTGTAGCGTATAACACAAGACATTAATAAAATTAAAAAAGAATATTTTTCATAAAATCTCGGGCTGTTACATTCTACCCCCCTTAAAATAAATTTCGCCCTCGAAATTCGACGGGGTTATAAATGGTTTACTATTTGAAAGTTTCTTTAATAGAAACCCACATCGTAAAAAGGAATACCAAAATCAATCTTTAAAAACAAAATTATGAAACGTAACGGTTACCCAAATAAACTAATCACTGGGTTTCCACATAGGTGAAAATATGGATATGGAAGAGAAATCTAACCATCATGTTCTAATAGAGAGTGGTAGAGAACATGGCTATGAAATAACCAACAATCACAAAGCCATAGATTTGTGACGATCTAAGGTACCATCTAATTCATCAGATATAAGAGCACTAGGACAACATTTTTGGTTTTCAAGATCGTTTCCCTAAAGTTAAAGAATTTGAATTAGAATAAATACTTACTTTATTTTGGTACAATATCACTGTTGTTCGTGCCTTTAACAATTTCCACTTCATCTCTTAAATAAATGAAGTTGAATTTGTTATTCGTGAAGTGTTAGCAGATCATGTGATAGAATGACAGGTCATTCCATCTGTATCAAACAAAAAGGTTAGAAAAAGTTATTAAATATACATAAGTCATTATATAGTGAGATTAATCATATGTGGTTCCTAAAATGGACTTATACTTCATATATCATATTGCTTAATATAATAAAACTAGTTTCTACTAAACAGGGACTTCCTGTAGGCCAGTGGTAGGCGATAAAGGCCAGTCGCACTTCGGTTGTGGGTTCGATTCCTACAGCCTTGTCTGACGCGGTGGGTTGTCGCCTGGCCTACAGGTTGTCCTTTTTCTCAAACTACATTACTATAACATCCCATCAATAATATCGAATAAAAAAACTTCTATCCTTAAACAATACTCACTTATGTCCAACATAATCCATTTCAATCTTTAGGCTTATCCATAATACTGCAGTCCACTCTCATAACATAGTGAAAACGGTTACCAGAGATTTAATAACATCGTTGATCCCCATATATCATAAGATATGTTTTGTTGGTCACATTCCAAACATTCAAAGTCCTTAATCATGTATTCTCTTGAATACCTTAGTGAAAACAGTTTAAAGTTAACACTTTCCACATACCAAAATCCTCAAAATTCTATATACTCAAACCATGATATCACTTAGTCCTTATATCAATCATGAGCTCATGAATACTATTAAACATTTCATTTTCTCTTTTTACCTTCATTATGCGCATATCATCTTATTTCCAAAAAAATATCTCAATCACTTTGAATACCACATCAATAAATATTGCAATACTCAATGATACAACATTATTTTGGAATCTCATTACATAAACACTTAATCATTCCACCACATCGTTGTCATATTCAACATTTCCAATAGTGATTGCACGTGACTTCACTTTGTCCTTTTCCTTCAGTGGTTGCTCATGTTGATCATCACTAACCCTTGGATTAGGGCATTTATTAGCATAATGCCCCATTTCCTTTCACTTGAAGCATTGAAGTGTTGGTGGTGCGTTCTCTGCAGTGTTTTCTTTATTCACATCATTAGAAACCCTTTTTCCATTACTTCGACACTCAGCTGCTCGATGACCTTCTTTCCCACACTTAAAACATTTTCTAGTCCCTTTAAGACAATCTCCACCATGCTTCTTTCCACACTTTGTGCATAAGGAAACATTCATCTTCTTTTCACCATTATTCTGAGATTTCTCCTTGAACTCCATCTTTCGTTTCTTGTCAAAACCATGAGACGGATATGTAACATCAACTTCCATTTCTACCTTGATAGCACAACGCACAATTTCTTTATAGCTACTGAAGTCTCTTATAGCTAATTCCCTTCGAAGACTTGGTTTTAAGCCACTGAAAAATCGATCAACTTTACTTTCAGGTTGGATGATAATGCCAGATGCATTCCTTGCAAGTTTTGTAAAATTCGCTTCGTATATACCAACAGATTCATCATCCTTTTGCTTTAGTTCAAGAAACTCCTTCTCCATCTTTGTTTGAAGAATACATGGGAAGTACTTATTGAAAAATAAGTTCTTGAACTCGTCCCATTCCATGGACTCAATTTCATCTCTTTTCCTTGTATTCTTGATAAGATTCCACCATTGATCAGCTTCACCTGCCAAACGATATACTGCTAAGATGACTTTATCATGTTCAGAACATTGAGGAACTAAAAATATCTTTTCAGTGGTACTTATCCATTGTTCAGCAACAAGTGGATCAGAAGACCCACTGAAAGAAGGTGGAGGTTGCCTCATGAAGGACTCAATAGAACATTGTTCCCTTCTCTACTCATTTGGAAGTCCAGAATGATTCATAGCTTGTGTAAGTATAGAAATAAGATTTTGCACTCCATCTCCCATAACATTTTTTTGTTCAGGAGGACAATCATCGCATTGTCCATTGCATTGATCAACACGGTTCCTTCGGTTTCCATCCATCGTCTAAAACCCAAAAACAATAGTGTGAGAGGAAAAAATCATGCTAGGGAAAACAACATAATAAAGGGGGGTACCTTCAATATCTAACATCTTAGGTTTAATTCTATGATCGTTAGCGTAATTCTAGTACTATAACCTATATGTATACTTATCCATAGGGACATCCCTAGACATACCTTAGAAATATCTCTCAGGATCTCACTAAAGTTCTCGCATCCTAGTTTCCAAAGGTTGAATAAACCTTTCCTCTGATACCAACTGTAGAGACCCGAAGATTGACGTACATGGACATTACATTACATTTGCGGAATACTTAGTACATAAAAAAAACACACACACAAGGATCATAATAGTTTAGTGTCTTTGGAAACTCGGAACGTAATCTTCTAATCGTGGTGAAATATCTTCAATATCTCCCATAAAGAGCTTCCTTTTTTTACCTAAAACCTTTCTTTATATCCTGGGAAAAGAAAACATAAAAAAGGGTGAGCTCAAATGCTTAGTAAGGGTATACAAAAGAAAAATCAATCACATCATATTCATAAGAACATAACATTTTGGAAATCATAACCTGCAAAAGAGAGCATAATTTCATAACATGGGATAAATCATGGTAGTAAAATGTAATCACAATAATCATAACTTAAAACATGAAACTTTGTGGCATTCACACATAATCATAGAGAATCATTTCTTGTTATTCAAGACTCATTGCCAAGACTATCTTAGTGGACAAAGTCCCTTTCTGAATCGAGTAACCCTCGTTTCAGTCCTGTTTCACTGAACCGGTATAACCTACCGTTCCATCCCTATCTATCTCATGAGATATAAAATCTTTACCCAATGCATTGGAGGGAGATATAGGTCCCACCCATCTTATAATGAATCCTTTCTTATGTGTTCCACATAATCATAAATCATACATCATCGCATAACAGATGTATCAAAAATGGGATTCTTGAAACATCATGACATCATAAAACAAATCATATAAGGTAAATGACTTCATAAAAATAATTTCCTCAAAACATAATCAAATCAATGTAATAATAGGGATAAAAACAGAACCCTATATTATCTTAGATGGAAAATAATTTGGATAAAACATTTGAACTCCATTCTTGAAGAAAATATCCTTTCTACTTCAAAAACACTTTTCCTTTCTTAACATGTCATACAATTTTAAAATAAAAGAAGTTGATTAAAAATAAACTTGAATACTTGTAAAGGAAGCTTCTTGGAAATAATTTTTTAGAAATCCGTTTATGCCATATAAGTTAAAAAAACATTCTTCGTACTTTTGTCGGAAAAGTCAAAAAGTACCTCGTACGAAAAACGACAAAAGATTCCTTTCATACATATTACTAAAAACTCACCAAAGGGTAAAAATGGATTTAAAAAATTGTAGTTGGATGGAAATAATATTACATATTGATGAAACATGGATGTGGATGATAAAATACACCCTAGTAAATACTTACGAATAAACAATCTCGGATAAAAATGAGATTGTGATATTTCCCTTACCTTAGGTCCGATTTGCTTCGTATGTGTCCGAACCTCCTGTATAATGATTTAAATAATGTCATTGACTTATTACAGAATCATATTTATTGTTATGATATCATATATGGTTCACTTATGACATTATATTACCCGTTCTTTTGTAAATTTCATGTTAAAGAAGCGTTTTGTGTAAAATCGTTTCATTTATCGTAGGTGTTTTGACTTGTTGTTCTTGACATTATTATTACTTATATCATGATTTACTTACTTCTAGAATATAAAATATGATTTATATATCATATATATTCAGTATATATATATATAATAGATAGATAAATGAAATGAAAAACACCGTTCATGGAGACGGTAGTCCGTACGTACGCATGAACGCTGTTTTTCTTTCCTTATTGTCTTGAATGGAAGTAAGTAGATGACATAAATATATATGTATATACATAAATCCAGTAGCTTTATAATGTCATATATTTCATCATTATTTATTATATATACTTTATAATCATTCTTAAATGGTTAACATGGAGAATGAATCTCATCACGTCGTGGAGATGGTAGTCTGTACGTACGCACGAGCGATGATATCATTTCCATAAATATTGAATTGAATTGGAGTGGATTATACAATATATCAGAATCAATATGATTTTGTAATAAATATTTATAGTTATTCATTACACCGTTATCCCCATCCATGTAAGGTGGTGGTGGAAAATAGATTACACCACGGAGTGGAGACGGTATTCCGTACGTACGCACGCGCGGTGATTTCTTTTTCCGTGGGATGGATAGATGGTGAAATAGGGTTGTTTCATACTTATAATAACATATCAGTATATGAGTTATACTGATGTTATTACTTCATAATGAAACAACCTAAGAAGAAGAAGTGGAAGAAGAAATAAAGATGAAAGAATTGGTAACGGTAATTACCTCTTCTTTGAAGCGCCTCTTTGAGACCTCCTCTTAGGGAACTAAAATTGGTCTTTGAGGAAGACCAGAACCTCTAGGATGTTTCTAGAGAAGTGGAGAAGAGATTTTGGTAGGGGTTGTCCGATCTTGAGTGCTCAAATTGGTGTGAGGAGGAGGGGGAGGAGGTGTCCTTTTATAAGGGAGGAGAGGGGCACCTTAGGAATATCTCAAAATATTATTTTATATTAAAGTCAAAATCGGTTTATAATGGTTCCAAAGGGTCTTATTTCGGAGATAAAGTGGGGATGGGTCGAAATACTACCAACAAATAAGATTTAGACATGTTTAGGTTATTATTTTAACCTTATCAATTTGATTTAACTCTAAGTTAAATAATTTAACTTTTACCGTGTCTTTTTGTTTTCTTTCACTATGTGGTTAATACACTTACTATAACATTCCAAATGAACCCCAAATTGTATATTATTAATACATATATCCTTATCTAAGTCATTTGGACGAACCTTAGATTTTTAGGAATAAAATAACAATTAATAATATAATATTTGATTTAAAAACTATTTTATGTCAATTTTGAAACTATTTGATATATGATTTTTTTGAAAGTCATAACAGAATTATATGTTCAAACCAAGTTGATTAAATCAACAATAATATATCATAGTAACCTAGAAAATTAGTGTAATTCATTAAAAGTCTCATATTACATTTATTTTGGTGTTTATAACATCAATTATGTCAAAATTTCATAAATAAGATAATTACTGAATCATCTTTGTGTCATAAATAAATTAAATTATTTGATGTCTAAAAATTACAAATAAAATACCATTATGTAGGAAACCTTTTTATCTTTCTAATTAATATTTACAATCTAATTTATCTTATGTATAACCCGATATTAAAAATGTTTTAGTAAATACACTTTGATTTTAACTCTTTTAACTCTTCTTTGAATTAAATAAAAATAAATGTCCTAATCTAATCCAAGTGGGCCTAAATGATAATATTTTACACTGAAGGTTGTTTTTGGTCGAGATACACTTGTCCAATAGAATTAGGACATGTGTTAGGGTAATATTAATATCATTCTTACCCTTAATTACCATATTTACTTTTAACCGTGGTAAATAAAAGTAAAAAGTTACTATTCACCAAAAATTATTTTCATCTCATTGAACCACATTTTACTTACTTACATCAACCGTGTCTCTCGGATTTTTGAAATTCCATTCACAGAAGCGGTAAAATTAAGTTTTATGAAAAATTTAGTTTTTTTTTAACTACCACTCAGTAGTTTCACTATTCATCAAAAATTGATGTTTTTCAGAACAGTGCCAAAATTTCATCCCAAGCTATATTTCATATTCCGAATTCAAAAATGAAGTCTATTTTACGAAATTCATAACATAGAAGTTGCATTAATTAATTTTATAATTAAATCCCGCTGTTAAAACAAATAGCGTGTTTTTAAGAAACAATATCTATCAAAAGATTGACACTTGATTATGTCTGGTTTAAATGTGAAATTACAACCAATGACCAACATTGTATTGAATTGTAAAAATATATTCTAAATATACTTTAAAACCACTCAAATTAATAATTTATCACTATTAATTATTTCATTTAAAAAAGTTGTTTTTAATTAAAATTTAGTAATTTCCACTATTCATCAGAAAATAAAAGTTATCCGAAAAGTACCAAAATTTCACCTTAGGCTAAATTCGATACTCCGAATCCAAAAATGAAGTCCATTTTGAAAAATAAGATTTACAGAATTTCAAAAAGTGGTTATTACTATTCATAACGGCTAGTTTTAATAATATCTTAATAGCATATCGTTGTTTAGCGAAACTCGGTGTTGCGTACAACACACGCTATCGTGGAAGGTCGCGATTGCGTATAATTCAAGCCAGGTCAGAGATGTGTATTTTGAAAGCTCCTTTTGGTGTAGCGTATAACACAAGACATTAATAAAATTAAAAAAGAATATTTTTCATAAAATCTCGGGCTGTTACAGACCCGAACCGGGTCTAGGTCCGGACCATTAGGGCGCAGTCCGGCTCGGCTGGGGAGGCCGGTTGGCCTGGAGCGGCGCGCCCCGTACGGCCAGCTCGGTGCGGTCTGAGCCATTGCGGGAAGGGGGCGGCTACCCCCCTTGATTGAAACTATGTCCGCCATGTGGCGGCCGCTTCTTGCCAGCCGGGGGTTATGACCCCCAGTCTTTCCTCCAAAATGGTCAGCCAGGTCCGGCCGGCCAGTGCTACCGCCGTTGGACCGTCGCGGTCCCGCCCCTCCGAGGTGCCGGCGGCAGGTGGTTCCGGCTGCCCCGCCTTGCTCCGTCGTGGCTTTGAGCCGCGGCCTTGTCTGACCGGCGCGGCGCGACGGAGCCGTGCCCCTCCACCGCGGCCCCGCTCTGGTCGTGGCCTCTTCATGTTTTTCCAACGCGGCGCGATGGAACTTCACTTCTTCGCCCGTTCTTTATTGTTTCCACACTGTGTCATTGCACCGCACTACCTTTTCTCGTACCGCAAAAAGTACAATCATCAAAGTGGGAGGAGGGTCGACCATGTTCGTGCGGTCCGACCTCCCCCCGTTATTACGATAATAGGTGGCCCAAATAGAAGTCAATGAACGTCAATGAAATAATTCATGGGAAAAAAAATAACCCCTACCTCAAAGTGTTGATGAACTAAGGTTTGATGCGGAAAAAAAGACGTCGCGGAAGAAGGATCTGTAAGCGTCGTCAGCATCGCGGAGAATAGGATCACCGGCGTCACGGTACACGGCGTCGCGTCGTTGATCTCCGGGGGACTAGCGTCCTTTGTCGTCTTCCGTCGGAGGCTGGCGTTCTTCATCATTCTTCGCGTTATCCAATGAATAAGATGAAGATTCAAAGGCTTTGAGCAAATCCTCTCCCAATCCTTCTCGCACAATGAAACTAACCCTTAAAGAAATAATACATTGTCTTATTTAATTAAGACACACAATCCAACGTTCAATTTGAAATTCGAAATGAATTCCGGAATTAATTACATTGAATAGCATAATCCATTAATAAATTAAGAGAGTTGACTTTTCATTAAAGGGGGGGGTGCGGGTGTATTACACAATTAATGCGAGTTTGAGGAAGTTGAAAGGGTGGGGCTTGTGTGGGCCCCACTTCACTAATATCCTACCTAGTGGAGTTAGGATATTAGTGGGTCCGACTCCAACCACAAAGCATCGGTTTAAACTACCTAGAATAGAAATAAAATTTATAGCACTATATTTTATTTTATTCTTTAGTTAACCCATTTAATTAAAAACCTCACTCGAGAAAACACAACTCCAGAAAAGGTGTTCTTAAGAAATTACCAGTGCCACGGTTTCATCGGTGCCGTCATATTTCGATTCCGAGCACCAGTTAAAAAGTTAGGAAAACCTTCTTGTTCGTTTACTGAACGTACCCGAGCTAAACTTCGGAAATTGATTTCGGGCACACCGGACCTCAGAATCAGGTGTCGTCAGAAACTGTGTTCTTGTAAAATCACGAAGAAAATTAAAAAAAAATCCCCTTGAAATTTATGGGTCTTTACATTACTCCCACATCAGGGCTTTGTGTCCCCGTAAAGATACATCATAAACTAGGGGAACAAATGTGGATACTGAGCACGCATCTGAGCCTCCCGCTCCCAAGTGCTCTCCTGGAGGTTCACGTGCTGCCATCTGATGCGCACTAGAGGTATCGACTGTCCATGTAGGACCCACTCCTATCGATCCTCTATCTCCACCGGGACCTCCACAAAAGTCACCCCATCATCAATGTCCAACTCCCCATGGTTGATGATATGCGTTGGTTCATGCACGTATCTCCTCAGCTAAGATACGTGGAAGACATCGTGCACTCGGCGCAACTAAGGTGGTAGATCCAGGCGATAAGCCACCTCGCCTATCCTGCTGAGGACCTGGAATGGTCTGATGAAGCATGGAGATAACTTCCCACCCCCAGCCAAATCTCTTTAATCCACGTCGAGGTGAAACCCACAAGAAGACGTGGTCGCCATCCTCAAACTCTAGTGGCCTCCGCCTCCTATCAGCATAAGACTTCTGCCAGCTCTGAGCTATCCTCATCCGCTCCTGGATGACCTGGACCTTTTCTGTCATGGCCTGGACCATCTCTAGTCCCACAAGTGCTGACTCCCCAGGGTCTGTCCAGCACAGAGGTGATCTGCATGTCCGGCCATACAATGCCTCGTATGGTGCCATCCCGATTGTGGAGTGGTAGCTGTTGTTGTACGCGAAATCCACCAAGGGAAGGTGGTCCTCCCAGTTGTGATGAAAGTCGAGGACACATGCATGGAGCATGTCCTAGAGAGTCTGAATGGTCCTCTTCGTCTGACCATCCGTCTAAGGGTGAAAGGCGGTTCTCAGATATAGCTGCGTCCCGAATGCCTCCTACAACCCCTTCCAAAGCTGGGAAGTAAAGCGAGCATCTCGATTAGATACGATATATGATGGAACACCATGAAGCTGTACAATATCTTGAATGTAGAGGCATCCCATGCTCTCCACCGATCCCTGCTCTTTGATGGGTAAGAAGTGGGCCGACTTGGTGAGTCGGTCGAAAATCACCCAAATAGAGTTGTGACCTCTGGAAGTACGTGGAAGTCCAGTCACGAAATCCATATATATCCCATCCCACTTCCACTCCGGGACCTCCAAGGGATGTACCAAGCCTGCTGGTACCTGGTGCTCTGCCTTCACCTGCTGACATACGAGGAATCGAGAAACAAACTCAGCTACAACCATCTTCATACATGGTCACCAGTGCTGTCTTATGAGATCCTGGTACATCTTCGCCACTCCTAGATGTACCGCTAAAGGGGAAGTGTGAAACTCCATCAGCACCTCCTCTAATAAAGAAGTTGGTACCAAGGTACGTCCTCTGAAAAGGACTATGTGCTCTCCTCCCACAGAGAATCCATCAGGTGCATGTCCTAAAAATATATGTGCATGCTGCGTCTCACAGTTAGCGTCCCCACGTTGTGCCTCTCTGACCCACTGCAGTAGTGGAGTAGTGACTGTGAGTGACTGAAGAAAGGCTGCTCCATCTCTATCCATGAAGGATATCTATAAAGCGGCTAGCTGCTCCGTCGCCTCCCCGAGTATCTGAATGCCCGTCCTCCTGCTGAGGGCATCAGCTATTACGTTCCCCTTTCCAGGAGTATAGACTATCTCAATGTCATAGTCCTGGAGGAACTCAAATCATCGCCGCTATCTCAGGTTCAGGTCCTTCTGCGAGAATATGTACCTGAGACTCTGGTGGTCAGAATAGACTGTAAAGTGCTCGCCCATCAAATAGTGTCACCACATCTTCAGAGCGAAGACCACTGATGGTAACTCTAGGTCATGGGTAGTATAACGACCCATACTTTACATACATTTTCATTACTTCAGAATTTAAGCACACTTATTACAACATATAACAAAAGCAGGAAAAGCCCGTATAGGTATAGTTTCTTTAGAAACTGGGAAACATAAACAACTGGTTCATAAAGAGTCTACACTTTCTCCCATTTATTTCATCATATCTATAGTCCCTTTTTGGCATATCCTACTTAATAACCTTCTTCCTGACCTGGGGAAATAAAACATACAAAAGGGTGATCTCAAATGCTCAGTAGGGTTAAACAAAAGAAATATCAATCACATCATATACAGAAGAACATAACTTTTGGAAGTCTTAACCTGCAAAAGAAATCATAATTTAATAACATGGGATAATTCATAGTAGTGAAATGTAATCCCAATAATCATAACTTAAAACATGAAACTTTTTGGTATACACACATAATCATAGAGAATCATTTCTTGTTTGTTAAGACTCGTTTCCAAGACTATCTTAGTGGACAGAGTCCATTTCTGAACCGAGTTCACTCCTCGTTTCAGTCCTGTTTCACTGAACCGGTTTAACCTACCGTTCCAGCCATGTCTATCTCATGAGATATAAAATCTGTACCCAATTCATTGGAGGGAGATATTGGTTCCACCCATCTCATAATTATACCATTCTTATGTGTGCCACAAAATCAGAAACCATACATCATAGCATAACCCATGTAATAAAAATGGGAATCTTAAACATCGTGTCATCATAAAACAATTCATATAAGATAATGGAATTTCTAAAAATATAATTCCATCATAACATAATAAAATCAATGTAATAATAAGGATATATATTAACCCTTTATTATCTTAGATGGAAAATAATTTTGATAAAACACTTGAACTCCATTCTTGTGGAAAATATCCTTTCTGCTTCAAAAACACTTTTCCTTTCTTAACATGTCGTACAATTATAAACTAAAAGAAGTTGATTAAAAATAAAATTGAAAACCTATAAAGTAAGATTCTTTAAAATAATGTTTTAAAAATCCATTCATTCCGTATAAGTTAAAAAAACATTCTTCGTACTTTTGTCGGAAAAGTCAAAAAGTATCTCGTACGAAAAACGACAAAAGATTCCTTTCATATCCTTTACTAAAAACTCACCGAAGGGTAAAATTGGATTTAAAAAATTGTAGGTGGATGGAAATAATATTACATATTGAGGAAATATGGATGTGGATGATAAAATACACCCCAGTAAATACTAATGTATAAACAATCTCGGATAAAAATGAGATTGTGATATTTCCCTTACCTTAGGTCCGATTTTCCTCGTAAGTGTCTGAACCTCCTGTATAATGATTTAAATAATTATATTGACTTATTCCAGAATCATAATTATTGTTATGATATCATATATGGTCATATTCTTAGCTTCTTAGTAGTAATATTTCATTGCTACTTGTTATTCAGGTGTTTATAACTCTTTGTTCTTATGCATGTTTTGTCGAATAAATTCTAATTCTATTATTTAGGTTATAGATACATCATTTACATAATAGTATTAATGTACTATATATCATATTTATTCATTAAATTAATTTATATAATCATTATGCAATGAAGATCATGTAGAACGAATAGCATCACATCGTGGAGATGGTATTCCGTACGTACGCACGAGCGATGATATCGTTCCCATGATAGTGGAATTGTATTGGGGTGTATGTATACTATTTCAGAATCAATATCACTTTAAAATAATCATATATAGTAATTATTTACACCATTATACCCATCCATGTAAGGTGGTGGGGGAAAATAGATTACACCACGGCGTGGAGACGGTATTTTGTACGTACGCACGCGTGGTGATTTCGTTTTCCATAGGATGGATAGATGTTGAAATAGGGATGTTTCATACTTATAATAACACATCATTATATGATTAATACTGATGTTATTACTTCATAATGAAACAACTAAAGAAGAATATGTTGAAGAAGAAAGAATTTGGAAAGGATCTGTAATGGATATTACCTCTTTTTGACGCGCCTCTTCTTAAACTCCTCTTAGGGCACTAGGGTTGGTCTTTGAAGAAGACCAGAACCTCTAGGATGATTCTAGGGAAGTGGGGAAGTTAAATGGGCAGGTTTTTTTCAAGCTTGAAGTCTCAAATTGGTGTGAGGAGGAGAGGGAGGAGGTGCCCTTTTATAAGGGAGGAGAGGGGCACCTTGGGAAATATAAGAAATATTAGTTTATATTAAATCCCAACCCCACATAAAAACTTCCAAAATGACTCATATCCTAATATTAGATGAGATAGTGTTGTAATCTCATCAACCAATAAAATTTATACATGTTAGGAATTTATTTTAAACATTTCCAACCTGATTTATCCTTATTTATTAATTTAATTTTATTTGTGGTAATAATATTCTAAATTTTAAATTATTATTAATAATTACACATGTGTTGTGAATTTACCGTAATTTGACAATTTATGACATTGTAGACCATATAAATTTCAATTTATAATTTTTAAATATTTTTGAGATTTTTAAACAATTTATTTTTTTAAAATAACAATAGTGTCAATTTTGACACAATTCGTTTATTTGAATTTAAATAAAATATATACAGAGGATATGTTCGAAATAAAAGATTTAATTTATTAATAAAATGTCATATCTATCTATAAAATTAGTGTAGCACATTAAATAGTTCATATAATAATTATTTTAATATTTTAAAAACATTTATTTGATATTTTAATTAATAAAATAATTTCAACATCACTATTGTGTCATAATTAATGATAATTATTTAATCCCTAAATAAATCCCTATGATGTAGATAATTTTATTATCTTTATCGAGACTATTCATGTTCGATTTTTCATTACGTTTATCACCAAATTAAAATTATTATACTTATAAGATTTAAGAAAGTGACATGTTGTCACATTCTTTGGTTTTAATAATAATTAAATTATTTTCATGGACAAAAGTATATTAAATGAATATAATCTGACCCTTAGGTGATATGGGTCGACTTTTAGTCATCCAATTGGATTTTTGCAGGTGTTAGGATAATTTTATAATCCTGTATTTACCCATAATTACCCGATTTACCTTTAACTATGGTAAATAAAATTTACCGTAGTTACTATTCATAATGACCAAAAATAAAAAGTAGCCTATTAACATAATTTGAACCCGCTGATTCTGAATATGGAATCCATTTTTCAAAATTCAAAACATATAAGTTGCATTAATTAATTTAAAATAAATCTCATTGTTAAGAAAACGGGTTTTAGAAGTTAAAACATTGCCAAAGATTGAAATGTTTTTACCTATGATTTCAATGTGATATTAATGCTAATGACATACATTATATTAAATGGTAAAAATATATTCTATCTATAATTTAAAACCATTAAATATTATAATTTAACCATATAAATTATCTCAATGAAAAAAGTTGTTTTTAATTAAAAATTAGCGTATTTTTACTATTCATCAAAATATGAAAGTTATCAAAAAAATATCAAAAAAATTTCCAAAGTAAATTTTTATATCCTGATTCAAAAGAAAGAATTTTATTTTTTCAAATTGAACTTATAAATGTGTCAAAAACTAGATTTAATGTGGGTACGCCATCAAAAGGCAGCAAAACTTCATTTTTTGATAAATACTTATTTTACACAAAAAGATTATTTTGTTCTCTTACCATGTTCTAGAAAATGTGTAAGATGAATAATAATGTTGTAAAATTTAAAATTCAGTTAATAATATTCATAACAGCTAGTTTATAATATTATAATAATATATCATTGTTTAGTGGAACTCGGTATTGTGTACTACACATGCTATCGAGGAAGGTCGTGATTGCGTGCAGCGAAAGATTCCTTTGATGATTCATAAGAAAGATCTTGCTCTAGCGGTACAACTTCTGAGCTGAGTACATGTGAAGGATCAGGTATGTACTTTCTCAAGAGAGATACATGGAACACATCGTGGACTTGAGAGAGATTCGGTGGAAGCTCCCATCGGTAAGCTACCTTCCCAACATGATCCAGTATTTCGAAAGGACCGATATATCTAGGGCTCAACTTCCCCTTCTTTCCAAATCTCATGACCCTCTTCCAGGGAGATATTCGTAAGAACACTTTATCACCCACTTCAAACTATAGGTCTTTTCTTCAGTTGTTGGCATAACTTTTCTGTCGACTCTGAGCTGCTCTTATGTGTTGTTGAATAGATCGGACCTTTTCTACCATCTCATCAACAATATCAGGTCCTAATAGATTTCTTTCCCCAATTTCATCCCAGCAAGTTGGAGTCCTGCATTTCATTCCATATAGAGCTTCATAAGGATCCATCTGAATGCTGGAGTGAAAGCTATTATTATAAGAAAATTCCACCAAAGGTAGGTGTTGATCCCAACCACCTTTGAAATCCATAGAGCAAGATCTCAACATATCTTCTAGAGTTTGAATTGTTCTCTCAGACTGAACGTCTATCTGAGGATGATAAGAAGTTCTGAAACTCAACTCTGTATCCATAGTATGCTGAAGACTTCGCCAAAACATTGAGGTAAACCTCGGATCCCGATCAAATATAATAGAAAGTGGTACTCCATGCAATCTTACCACTTCCTTCAAATATATCATGGCAAGCTGATCTAGAGAGAAATCTTCTCTAATAGCGATGAAGTGTGCAAACTTTGTAAGACAATCAACTGTGACCCAGATAGCATTATTGCCTTTGGATGTTTTAGGAAGTCCTGTGACAAAGTCCATAGTGATGTTTTCCCATTTCCGTTCGGGTATGGGCAATGGTTGTAACATCCCCTTCGACTTCTGTCTCTCAGCTTTAACTTGCTGAAAAACCAAGCATCGAGAGACATATTCTGCAACATCTCTTTTCATTCCATCCCACCATAAGTACTCTTTCAGGTCCCTATACATCTTCGTGCTTCCTGGATGAATAGAGAATGAAGAACTATGAGCCTCATCCAGCAGCTCCTTCTTTAATTCGGGGATGGGAGGAACACAAACCCGATTCCTGAACTTTATTATCCCATCACAATCAAGGTTGAATTCAGGAACATTTCTCAGCTTCTTTTGTAACTCGACATCTTCTTTTTGTGCCTCTTTAATCTTCACATGTATAGATGGTTGAACATTCATTTGAGAAATATACGATTTTTCCCCTTTCATTATAATTCCAAGATCCATCCTTTGTAAATCCATAAATATTCGATCTTTTGTGATCCTCATCATGGATAAACTGGCATGGTCTTGTCGACTTAATGCATCTTCCACCTTGTTTGATTTCCCAGGGTGGTAATGAATTGAGCAGTCGTAATCCTTAATCTGCTCCAACCATCTTCTTTGGTGCATATTCAGCTCATTTTGTGTGAAAATATACTTTAAATTTTTCTGATCAGTATAAATATCACACCTTTCACCATAAAGGTAATGCCTCCAAATCATTAATGCAAAGATTACCGCAGGTAACTCCAAATCATGAGTTGGGTAATTTTCCTCATATATTTTCAACTGTCGTGAGTAATAAGCTATCACCATATCATTTTTCATAAGAACACACCCCAAAACCTTCTTGGATGCATCAATGTAGATCACAAACCTTTCTCCACTACAAGGCAGTGTGAGCATAGGTGCACTGGATAACATTATTTTCAACTCCTTGAAATTATTTTCACATTCCTCCGTCCAAACAAACTTAACTTCTTTCCGAGTCAACTTGGTGAGTGGATTAGATAATCGTGAAAAATCTTTCACAAAACGTCGATAATATCCAGCCAAACCAAGAAAAATTCGGATCTCAGTCACTATTGTTGGTCTCGACCATCTTTCGATAACCTCTGTTTGTGCTGGATCCACAGATATCCCCTCTTTTGAGATTATGTGACCCAAAAATGAAACTCTTTGAATCCAAAATTCACACTTGGTAAATTTGGCATAAAGCTTCTCCTTTATCAGGGTCTTCAATATAATTCTCAAGTGATCTTCATGTTCATCCTTGCTCTTTGAATATACAAGAATATCATCTATAAATACTACCACAAACTGATCAAGATAGTCTCTAAAGACTCTATTCATCAGATCCATGAAGATTGCAGGGGCATTAGTAAGACAAAATGGCATCACTATAAATTCATAGTGTCCATACCTTGTACAGAAATCCATCTTTGGTATATCCTCCCTTTTGACCCTTAATTGGTGATACCCTGAACAAAGATCAATCTTGGAAAAGTATTTAGCTCCTCGTAGTTGGTCAAATAAGTCATCAATGCGTGAGAGAGGATATTTGTTCTTGATAGTGATCTTGTTAAGTTCTTGATAATCAATGCAGAGTCTCATTGATCCATCTTTCTTCTTAAAAAACAGAACAGGTGCTCCCCAAGGTGACGCACTAGGGCCTATGAACCCCTTATCAAGATTCTCTTGGAGTTTCTTCTTCAATTCTTTCAACTCCATTGCGTCCATTTTATAAGGTGTCTTTAAAATAGGCAAATCACCTGGTACAAGTACTATTAAAAACGAAACTTCACGATTTGTTGGGAGACCCGGTAATTCCTCTGGAAAGACATCATCAAACTCCTGTACAATGGGAATATTCTTAATCGTGAGTTTCTCACCAACCATTTGAGATAAATAACCTTCATTTTGTGGAATCAATACCCATAAATTGGAAGAAATTTCCATTGGAAGTTTATGTTCATCCTTGCATTGATAGACGATCATAGATTGATCTGGAATATGAAATGTGACTTCCCTTCTTTGGAAATTGATATGATCTCCATGTAGATAAAGCCAATCCATGCCAAGAATCACATAAAATTACACTATAGGAAGGATCACAAGATTTGCAGGAAGCACTTTCCCACAAACTTCATTCACAGAAGAATTATAAACTTTTGATGCGACTGTTGTGCCATTAGGGGTTGTCACAGCTAACTCAACATCTAACTGTTGAGGTAACACACTGATATCCTTAGAAAATTCTTCAGAAATAAAGGAGTGGGTGGACCCAGAATCAAATAAAACATTTTCTACTTTATATTGTATGGTAAGTGTACCTTTCTCCACATCGTTATCGTACTCCACATCGCTGATAGAAATTTCATGTGACTTTCCTTTGTCTTTAGCCTTAAGAGTTTGTTGACATCGACCATCATCATCAACCCTTGGATTTGGGCATTGATTGGAATAATGCCCCATCTCCTTGCACTTGAAACATTGAAGTTTAGTAGGTTCATTCTGTGTGTCCCTTCCTTTTTTTACATCATTAGACATCTTCTTCCCATCATTGCGGCATTCAATTTCCTGATGACCTTCCTTTCCACATTTGATTCATTTACTTGTCCCTTTAAGACAACTCCCCCCATGTTTCTTTCCACACATTGAGCATAAGGGAAATCTCATCTTCTTTTCAGTGTGCTCTTTAGATTTTCCTTTGAATTCCATTTTCCTCTTCTTATCAAACCCATATGACTGATGGGTTACTCCAATCTCCATCTTGACTTTGAGTGCACATAGAACTATTTCCTCGTAGCTATTGAAGTCCCTTATGGCTAACTCCCATAGAAGACTTGGTTTTAAGCCACTAAAGAATTGATCGATCTTACTCTCAGGTTGGATAATAATACCAGAAGCGTACCTTGAAAGTCTTGTAAAACTTGCTTCATAAGTACCAACAGATTCATTATCCTTTTGCTCCAGTTCAAGAAACTCTTTCTCCATCTTTGTTCAGAGAATACGAGGGAAGTACTTATTGATAAATAATTTCTTTAAATCGTCCCATTCCATAGACTCAATTTCATACCTTTTCCTCATATTCTTAATAAGATTCCACCATTGATCAGCATCTCCTTCCAAACGATACACTGCTAGGATGACTTTATCATGTTCAGAACATTGAAGAGCTGACAATATCTTTTCAGTAGTACTAATCCATTGTTCATCAACTAATGGATCAGTAGACCCGCTAAAGGAAGGTGGATGCTGCCTCATGAAGGATTCAACAGAATGTTTCTCCTTCCTTTGCTCGTTTGCAAGTCCTGCATGATTCATAGCTTGAGAAAGTTGTGTGATCATGGCTACAAGATTTTGCATTCTAGCTCCCATAACGTTTGGTTTCTCAGGGGGACAATCATTTCATTGTCCGTCTCATTCCGCATTAACTCGGTTCCTTTGGGTTCTAGCCATTGACTAAAACCAAGAATAATAGTGTGAGTAACACTAATTATAATAGGAAAACCACATAATCAAGAATAAAATTTCACACTAAAGGTCTTATAATAGGTTGTTCATGGCCATTTATAAAACACTAAGATTGTGTTCTATGCTTAGACTTATCCTTAGGATTCTTACTAAGGCATTCACATCCTAGTTTCCAAAGGTTGACTATACCTTTCCTCTGATACCAACTATAACGTCCCATACTTTACATACATTGTCATTACTTCAGAATTTAAGCACACTTATTACAACATATAACAAAACCAGGAAAGGACCGTATAGGTATAGTGTCTTTAGAAACTGGGAAACATAAACAACTGGTTCATAAAGTGTCTACACTATCTCCCATTTATTTCATCATATCTATAGTCCCTTTTTGTGATATCCTATCTAATAACCTTCTTACTGACCTGGGGAAATAAAAAATACAAAAGGGTGAGCTCAAATGCTCAGTAAGGGTAAATAAAAGAAATATCAATCACATCATATACATAAGAACATAACTTTTGGAAATGTTAACCTGCAAAAGAAATCATAATTTCATAACATGGGATAAATAAAAGTGGTGAAATGTAATCCCAATAATCATAACTTAAAACATAAAACTTTTTTTCATACACACATAATCATAGAGAATCATTTCTTGTTAGTCAAGACTCATTTCCAAGACTATCTTAGTGGACAAATTCCATTTGTGAACCGAGTTCACTCCTCATTTTAGTCATGTTTAACTGAACCAGTTTAACCTGCCTTTCTAGCCATGTCTATCTCATGAGATATAAAATCTTTACCCAATGAATTGGAGGTAGATATAGGTCCCACCCATCTTATAATGATACCATTATTATTTGTTCCACAAAATCAGAAACCATACATCATAGCATAACCATGTAATAAAATGGGAATCTTAAACAACATGTCATCATAAAACAATTCATATAAGATAAAAGAATCCTTAAAAATATAATTCCATCACAACATAATCAAATCAATTTAATAATAGGGACAGAAACAGAACCCTTTATTATCTTAGATGGAAAATAATTTTAATAAAACACTTGAACTCCATTCTTGAGGAAAATATCCTTTCTGCTTCAAAAACATTTTTCCATTCACACCATGTCATACAATTATAAACTAAAAGAAGATGATTAAAAATAAACTTGAAAACTTGTAAAGTAAGCTTCTTGGAAATAATGTTTTAAAAATCCATTCATGTCGTATAAGTTAAAAAAAGCATTCTTCGTACTTTTGTCGGAAAAGTCAAAAAGTACCTAGTACGAAAAACGACAAAAGATTCCTTTCATATCCTTTACTAAAAACTCACCGAAGGGTAAAATTGGATTTAAAAAATTTTAGGTGGATGGAAATAATATTACATATTGAGGAAACATGGATGTGGAGGATAAAATACACCCCAGTAAATACTAAAGTATAAACAATCTCGGATAAAAATGAGATTGTGATATTTCCCTTACCTTAGGTCCGATTTGCCTCATAAGTGTCCGAACCTCCTGTATAATGTTTTAAATAAAGTTATTGAATTATTACAGAATCATAATTATTTTTATTATATCATATATGGTCATATTCTTATCTTCTTAGTAGTAATATTTCATTGCTACTTGTTATTCGGGTGTTTATAACTTTTTGTTCTTATGCGTGTTTTGTCGAATAAATTCTTATTATTCTCTTTAGGTTATAGATACATCATTTCCAGAATGGTGTTAATGTACTATAAATCATATTTATTCATTAAATTCATTTATATAATCATTATGCAATGAAGATAATGTAGAATGAATTGCATCACATCGTGGAGACGGTATTATGTACGTACGCACGAGCGATGATATCATTCCTATGATCGTGGAATTGTATTGGAGTGTATGTATAGTATTTCAGAATCAATATCACTTTAAAATAATCATATATATTAATTATTTACACCATTATACCCATCCAAGTAAGGTGGTGGGGGAAAATAGATTACACCACGGCGTGGAGACGGTATTCTGTACGTACGCACGCGTGGTGATTTCGTTTTCCATAAGATGGATAGATGTTGAAATAGGGTTGTTTCATACTTCTAATAACATATCATTATATGAGTGATATTGATGTTATTACTTCATAATGAAACAACAAAATAAGAAGATGTTGAAGAAGAAATAATATGGAAAGGATCAGTAATGGATATTACCTCTTTTTGACGCGCCTCTTCTTAACCTCCTCTTAGGGCACTAGGGTTGGTCTTTGAAGAAGACCAGAACCTCTAGGATTATTCTAGGGAAGTGGGGAAGTGAAATGGGTAGGGTTTGGCCGAGCTTTAAGGCTCATATTGGTGTGAGGAGGAGAGGGAGGAGGTACCCTTTTATAAGGGAGGAGAGGGGCACCTTTGGAAATATAAGAAATATTAGTTTATATTAAATCCCAACCCCACTTAAAAACTTCCAAAATGACTCATATCCAAATATTAGATGAGATAGGGTTGTAATCGCATCACCCAATATAATTTATACATGTTAGGAATTTATTTTAAACATTACCAACTTGATTTATCCTTATTTATCAATTTAATTTTATTTTTGGTAATAATATTCAAAATTTTAAATTATTATTAATAATTACATATGTGTTGTGAATTTTCCATAATTTGACACTTTATGACATTTTCGACCATATAAATTCTAATTTATAATTTTTAAATATTTTTTGTGATTTTTAAACAATTTTATAATATGTTATTTTTATAAAATAACAATAGTGTCAATTTTGACACTATTCATTTATTTGAATTTAAATAAAATATATACAGAGGATATGTTCGAACTAAAAGATTTAATAGATTAATAAAATGTCATATGTATCTATAAAATTAGTGGAGCACAATAAATAGTGCATATAATAATTATTTTAATATTTTAAAACCATTTATTTGATATTTTAATTAATAAAATAATTTCAACATCACTATTGTGTCATAATTAATGATAATTATTTAATCCCTAAATAAATTCTTATGATGTAGATAATTGTATTAGATTTCTGGATACTATGCGTGTTCGAAGTTTCATTAATTTTATCACCAAATTAAAATAATTATACTTATAAGATATAAGAAAGCGACATGTTGTCACATTCTTTAGTTTTAATAATAATTAAATTATTTTCATGGAAAAAAGTCTATTAAATGATTCTAATCTGACCCTTAGGTGATATGGGTCTACTTTTAGTCATCCAATAGAATTTTATCAAGTGTTAGGGTAATTTTATAATCTTATATTTACCCTTAATTACCCGATTTACCTTTAACTATGGTAAATAAAATGTACCGTAGTTACTATTCATAATGCCCAAAAATAAAAAGTAGCCTATTTACATAATTTGTACCCACTTATTCTAAATATGGAATCCATTTTTCAAAATTCAAAACATATAAGTTGCAGTAATTAATTTAAAATAAATTTCGTTTTTAAGAAAACGGGTTTTAGAAGTTAAAACATTGCCAATGTTTGAAATGTTTTTACCTATGAATTCAATGTGAAATTAATGCTAATGAAATAAATTATATTAAATGGTAAAAATATATTCTATCTGTACTTTAAAACCATTCAATATATATAATTTAACCATATAAAATATCTCAATGAAAAAAGTTGTTTTTAATTAAAAATTAGCGTATTTTTACTATTCATCAAAATATGAAAGTTATCAGAAAAATATCAAAAATTTATCCAAAGTAAATTCTTATATCCTGATTCAAAAAAAGAATTTTATTTTGTCAAATTGAACTTATAAATGTGTCAAAAACTATATTTAATGTGGGTGCGCCATCAAAAGGCGGCAAAACTGCATTTTTTGATAAATACTTATTTTACCCAAAAAAAATTATTTTGTTCTCTTACCATGTTCTAGAAAATGTGTAAGATGAATAATAATGTTGTAAAATTTAAAATTTAGTAAAGAATATTCATAACGGCTAGTTTATAATATTATAATAATATATCGTTGTTTAGTGGAACTCGGTATTGCGTACTACACACGCTATCGAGGAAGGTCGTGATTGCGTGCAGCGAAAGATTCCTTTGATGATTTATATAACATAAAAACAAAATATTTATCATAAAATTATCGGGTGTTATAGGTAGTGTAGTTCTGCTCATGCTGCGTCAAAAAAAATGATCCATAGGCGATCACTGCCCACTCCTGCATCAGGACACATCCGAGTCCAGTCCTTGATGTATCGTAGTAGACTATGTACCATACTCCCTCCTCCGGTAGCCTCAAGATAGGTGTGTTGGTAAATCTCTGTCTCAGCTTCTGGAAGCTCTGCGGACATCTTTCTGACCACGCGAAGGGTTTTCCATTCTTCCTCAAAGCTGAGAGTGGTTCCGCAACTCTGGAGAAGTCTAACACAAACCTCCGGTAGTACCCAGCTAGCCCCAAGAAACTCCGCACCTCCGTCAGGCTCCTGGGTGGCTCCCAAGCAAGCACTGCCTCGATCTTCGTAGGATCCACCATAACTCCCGCCTCAGAGATGACGTGTTCCAAGAAGTGGAACTCACTTAACTAGAGCTGACACTTCGAGAGCTTTCCATAAAGCTGGTGCTCCTGGAGTGTGTCCAATACAACCCACAAGTAGTAGGCGTGCTCCTCCTCAGTGGTCGAGTATATAAAAATGTTATCTATGAAGACCATGACAAATCAATCAAGTTATGGCTGAAAGATACTGTTCATGAGACTCAAGAACACTGTTGGAGAATTGGTTACGCCGAAAAGAATAACCAAGAACTCATAGTGGCTGTATCGACATCTGAAGGCCATCTTCTGGACGTCTTCATCTCTAACTCTGAGCTGATGATTGCCTGCTCTAAGTTCTATCTTTGAGAACCACCATGCTCCCTTGAGCTGATCGAAGAGGTCATAAATCCTCGGTAGTGGATAATTTTTCCTCACAGTCACCTGGTTCAGGCGACGATAGTCGACACACAGTCGGAAGCTCCCATCCACCTTCTTGGCAAACAATATCGGGGAAGCCCAGGGTGAACCACTAGGTCAGATGAATCCCTTTCCCTGCAAGTCCTCCAGTTGTACCCGTAGCTCTCGAAGCTCAGCGGGAGCCATCCGAAATGCTGGAGTCGATATCGGTGCTATCACGGGTTACAGGTCAATATAAAATTCTTCCTCTATGCGAGGAGGTAGTCCTGGAACGTCATCAGGGAAAACATCCGCATTATGGTCCACCACTGCAGGAAAACTCAGACTCCGCACGTCAACTACTCCTAGGATGAGGCTATCCAACTGATGAGTGATGGGTTGTCCTCTCCTCTGAATGAGTCCATCCTACACTGCAAAGGCCCCCTTCTCGCTCGTGAAGGTGAACCTTCTCCCATTGGTGCGTATACACCACACCTGGCGCCTAATATAGTCGATCAGAGCATGGACTATAGATAAACAATACACACCCAAGATGACGTCGTAAGGCCTCGACGCTACTACAAGAAGATCCTAGCCGAAGCTCTCACCTCCTAGAGTACGTTCACACTGCCGGCACCAGTGTGTAATCATTGAGTCTGCTCTCATAGGAGTCTCTAGCTGTAAGGATTGAGCCAACGGCTCTGTCGTAATCTCTGAGCTTTGAACAAGGGTAGCAGGAACAAAAGAATGACTCGCTCCTGTGTCTATAAGAACTGCAGCAAGGGTGGAGTAGACACAGATAGTACCTCAAATCATCTCTGGCGCGCCATGGTCGTAGGCCTCTACTACCTGAAGCTGAGCCTGGCTCTGCCCGCCAGCTCCCTGTGGTCGAGGTGGACCTCCTGGTGGTGGTGGCAGTAAAGCCTCAAAGCATCACCCACCACCTGCTACTCAGCCAGCTCCCCTGCCCCGTTCGCCTACTCTCGACGGGCCGCCACGGTTGACCCTCTGCCTCTGCCTGGGTGGCCCGTCAACCTTATGCTACTCCTCTACATGGCGGGTCGGGCAGTCACGAGCCATGTGGCCCTGCCCGCCGTATGTCTAGAACTGTCTACTCCTCGGAAGGCTGGCTCTGCGCCGAGTTCCCTACACCTCTGAGCTAGTGTCCTGTGGTCGTCTGCCGGATAATCTGGTCCGCCTGGACCCCTGTGACGTCCGTTGAATTCCATCTACAGACGACTCTGCTATGTGCCACCCTGCGGTAGGTCTCGCTGCTGGTGTAGGCTCAGCAAGAAATCTCTAAATGAGAAGGGCTTGCTCCAGTACTCCTACCTGTGTCAGAATGTTGAGGTAGATCATCGATGCCCTGATCTCATTCCTCATTCCCTGCTCTAAGGTCCAGGCCTGAAAGAATGGGTCTCGTGTAACACCCGAGACTTTTATTTTATATAAATCATCAAAGGAATCTTTTTCTACACAACACTTGCTTGGCTTGCTTTACATGAAAACGCGACCTTCCTCGATAGCGTGCGTCGTACGCAATACCGAGTTTCACTAAACAACGATATGCTATTAAAATATTATTAAAACTAGCCGTTATGAATAGTAATAACCACTTTTTGAAAATTTTATAAATTTTATTTTTCAAAATGGACTTCATTTTTGGATTCGGAATATCGAAATTAGCCTAGGGTGAAATTTTGGTATTTTTCTGAAAACTTTCAATTTTTGATGAATAGTGAAACCACTAAGTGGTAGTTAAAAAACTGATTTTTTCATAAAACATAATTTTACCGCTTCTGTGAGTATAATTTCGAAAATCCGAGAGACACGGTTAATATCAAGGACTAAAATGTGGTTCAATGAGATAAAAATAATTTTTTGGTGAATAGTAACTTTTTACTTTTTTTACCGCGGTTAATAGTAAATAGGGTAACTAAGGGTAAATATGATATTACTATTACCCTAAAACATGTCCTAATTCTATTGGATAAGTATAATTCTACCAAAAACAACCTTATGAATATAATATGACCATTTAGGTCCACTTGGATTAGATTATGACATTTAATATTATTTTATTTAATGAATAGTTAAAATAGTTAAAATCAAAGTTTAATAACTAAAACATTTTTAATATGGGGTTATACATAAGATAAATTCTATTATAAATATTCATTAGAAAGCTAAAAATATTTAATACATAATTATATTTTATTTATAATTTTTAGACTTTAAATAAATTAATTTATTTATGACACAACGATGATGCAGTAATTACCCTTTTAAGGAAATGTTAACATAATTGATGTTATAAATGCCCAAATAAATGTAATTTGAGACTTTTTATGAATTCCACTAATTTTCTAGGTTACTATGATATATTATTGTTGATTTAATCAACTTGGTTCGAACATATAATTCTATTATGACTTTCACAAAAATCATATATCAAATAGTGTCAAAATTGGCACAAAATAGTTTTTAAATCAAATATTATATTATTAATTGTTATTTTATTCCTGAAAATCTAAGGTTCGGACACATGACTTATATAAGGATATATATATTAATAATAAACAACTTGGGGTTCGTTTGGCATGTTATAGTAAGTGTATTAACCATATAGTGTAAGAAAACAAAAAGACACGGTAAAAGTTAAATTATTTAACATAGAGTTAAATCTAATTGATAAGGTTACAATAATAACCTAAACTTGTCTAAATCCTATTGGTTGATAGTATTTCGACCCATCCCCACTTTAGCTCAGAAATAAGACCCTTTGGAACCATTATAAACCGATTTTGACTTTAATATAAAATAATATTTTGAGATATTCCTAAGGTGCCCCTCTCCTCCCTTATAAAAGGGCACCTCCTCACCCTCCTCCTCACACCAATTTGAGCACTCAAGCTCGGCCAACACCTGCCAAAATACCTTCTCCACTTCCCTAGAATAATCCTAGAGGTCCTGGTCTTCTTCAAAGACCAATCTTAGTTCCCTAAGTGGAGGATTCAAAGAGGCGTTTCAAAGAAGAGGTAATATCCATTACCGATCTTTTCAATTTCTTTCTTATTCAACTTCTTCTTCTTTAGTTGTTTCATGATAAAGTAATAACATCAGTATTAATTACATACTTATATGTTATTATAAATATGAAACAACCCTAATTCATCTTCTATCCATCCTACGGACAAATGAAATCACTGCGCGTGCGTACGTACGAAATACCGTCTCCACGCCGTGGTGTAATCTATTTTCCACCATCACCTTACAAGGATGGGTATAATGGTGTAATGAGTAACTATATATGATTATTATAAAGTGATATTGATACTGAAATAGTATAAATACACTTAAAAACAATTCCACAATCATGGGAACAATATCATCGCTCGTGCGTACGTACGGAATACCGTCTCCACGATGTGATGCGACTCGTTCTATATGATCATCCTTACATAGTAATTATATAAATGAATTGAATGAAAAAATATGATATATGTTACACTAATACCATTCTGGATATAAGGTATCTATAACCATAAAAGAAGAATAAGAATTTATTCGGCAAAACACGCATAAGAACAAAAGGCAATAAAGACCCGAGTAACAAGTAACAATGAAATATTACTAATAAGAAGATAAGAATATGGCCATATATGATATCATATCAATATGTATGATTCTGGAATAAGTCAATAACATTATGTAAACCATTATACAGGAGCTTCGAACACGCACAAAGCAAATCGGACCTAAGTTAAGGGAAATATCACAATCTCATTTTTATCCGAGATTGTTTATACTTTGAAATTTACTGGGGTGTATTTTATCATCCAAATCTAGGTTTCCTCAATATGTAATATTATTTCCATTCACCTACAATTGTTTTAATCCTATTTTAACCTTCGGTGAGTTTTTAGTAAAAGATATTAAAGGAATCTTTTGTCGTTTTTCATACGAGATACCTTTTGACTTTTCCGACAAAAGTACGAGAAGAATGTTTTTTTAACTTATACAACATGAATGGATTTTTAAAACATTATTTCCAAGAAGCTTCCTTTACAAGTTTTCAAGTTTATTTTTAATCAACTTCTTTTAGTTTAGAATTTTATGACATTTTAAGAAAGGAAAAGTGTTTTTGAAGTAGAAAGGATATTTTCCTCAAGAATGAACTTCAAGTGTTTTATCAAAATTATTTTCCATCTAAGATAATAAAGGGTTCTGTTTTTATCCCTATTATTACATTGATTTTATTATGTTGTGATGGAATTATTTTTATGAGTTCCTTTATCGTATATGAATTGTTTTATGATGTCACGATGTTTAAGAATCCCATTTTTATTACATGGGTTATTCTATGATGTTTGGTTTATGATTTTGTGGCACACATAAGAATGGTATCATTATGAGATGGGTGGGACCTATATCTCCCTCCAATGTATTGGGTAAAGATTTTATATCTCATGAGATAGACATGGCTGGAATGGTAGGTTATACCGGTTCAGTGAAACATGATTGAAATGAGGGTGACTCGGTTCAGAAAGGGACTTTGTCCACTAAGATAGTCTTGGAAATTAGTCTTGACTAACAAGAAATGATTCTCTATGATTATGTGTGTATGCCACAAAGTTTCATGTTTTAAGTTATGATTATTGTGATTACATTTCACTGCCATGATTTATCCCATGTTATGAAATTATGATCTCTTTTGCTGGTTAAGATTTCCAAAAGTTATGTGCTTATGTATATGATCTGATTGATATTTATTTTGTTTACCCTTACTGAGAATTTGAGCTCACCCTTTTGTATGTTTTCTTTCCCTAGGTCAGGAAGAAGGTTATTAAGTAAGATATGCCAAAAGGGACTATAGATATGATGAAATAAATGGGAGACAATGTAGACGCTTTATGAACCAGTTGTTTATGTTTCCCAGTTTCTAAAGACACTATACCTATATGGTCCTTTCGTGGTTTTGTTATATGTTGTAATAAGTATGCTTCAATTTTGAAGTATTAACAATGTATGTAAATTATGGGTCGTTATATCTCGTACCATATCCATTTAATAGCGCGAGAGATCAGTAAATATCGTCGAGTACTCGTCGACCGTCCTGATGCCTTGTCGTAGCTGTAGTATCTCCTGAATGCGCACTGCATGGAGGGTGGCTAGGACAAAATCCGAGCGGAAGATGCTCTCAAAGTTCGTCCAGAGGAGAGATGCCTCGTCGTGCACCTGGAGCATCAAGCTCCACCATATGCCTGCTTCCGCGTGCTGGAGGCTCGCTGCGAGGATCACCATGAGGTCAACTGGTGTCCCCACTAACCTGAAAACTCACACAACTGCCTCCAGCCAATCCTAGGCTGCCTGAGGGTCCATCTCCCCACAGAACGTGGGTGGTCTCTGATTCTGAAACTCGTGCAGTGCACTAAGGCGACGTGCACTCTTAGCGGTTGGGGCTGGTGGCATCAGTGGCTCGGTGGGTAGTGGTACCGTCGGTGCCTCCGTTGGAAAAGGGCCATGCCCCGAGGCCTCACTGCTTGGTGGTCTATCATCTCACACAATGCTCGTAACGCTAGCTATCTGTCGTCGTAGGGCCATTCTGAAAAGAAACAGGTGTGCCACGGTCAAACAGTATACCTGGTGAGATGACAGAAAATAATCACAAAGAAAACTTTTGAAACACGCATTCAATCAATGTATTTGTGCATTGAGTCGAAAATCATAAGTTAGGGTCCTGGTGTATGGATACGTCAGCCGCTGCACCAACACTAGACTCCCTGGACTGATAACCACACTCAATACCCTTAACACTATTGCTTCACATAGAAGAAAGATCAGAGTCCTAAGTTCTACGGTAGAACCGAACTCCTCTGATACCAATTTGTCATGACCTGTCCTTGGGGCATGTGCCGTGACTACCCCATCCCCTGGCCTATGGGAGGCGGGCTTGGGGTAGTCACGACACAGGCCCTGAGGATGGGTCGTGACAGCGGGTCCCACGTAGCACCGCTCGTGTGCGGTGTGCCGGAATGCATCTTTTTCTCCGGATATCTGTTGCGCTCAAGTGGGCAGTCTTTTTGACATGTTTTCCTGAGGGGATCGCAATTGTGCGATGTGCCCAACTATTTTTGGGGTCGAGGCTTGGGATCACGGGACGCCGTTTGGGCGTGAGGCGGTGTTGGTGACTTTTCCATCAGATATCCATTTGAGGTGAGTAAGTAGTCTATCTCGTGTGTTTTTCTGCGAGTATTACAACGGTGCAATCCGTTTGGTTGTGCGGACCCTCTTGTGCTATCTTATTAAATGTGGAAATGTGAAAGGCACTCTGATGGCGGTTCTTCTACTGTGTTTGTAGCGGACCATTGGTGGGTGATCGCGTGCACTCTCGTGTGAGTGTAGCAATGCTTGAATAGATGTGGTTGGTCATGCCCCACTCGTTGAGGCAGAAAGTTGGAGATGTTACGTCATGCCTTCGTGTTGAAGTTGGGTGTCATGTGCATGATAGCCCTTGTGATGAAAATGAGGTATACTCTGGGAGTATACGGGGGCATTTGGAGGTATGTGTGGTTTGTACCTGAGACTGTTTGTGCGCTTGGTTGGGGACTGACTTGGGGCCACACGTCGTGTGGGCCCCATGTGCGTGCCATAATATGCTTTGCGTACTTTTTTCTCTCGTGACATAGAGGGTACCTCTGTGCTAGTTTGTTTGACCAATAGGGTTGAGTGGTCTCCCCCTGGTTTCATTATCAATGGATCGACCGGTAGCAGTGCTAGTGACACTCAATGATGGAACGGGAACTGAACCTCTATTAGGTGAGTTGTTCTGGAGTTGGGTGGTTGTACGATACCCACTCCGTGTTCGGTTGACCATTGTTTTACCATCTAGTAGAGATAGCCAGAGAAGTTCTGGGTTTACCCTCCAGCGGGGCTGTGTAGTGGGTTACTCATCGACTTCTTAGGGTTTACCCCCTAGCAGAGACTAGGCAGTGGGTCACCCGAAAACTCTTGAGGGTCTACCCTCTAGCAGGGCTGGGCAGTGGGTCGCCTATCGACATGTTCAGGGTTTACCCTCTAGCAGAGACTAGGCAGTGGGTCACCTGACGACTCTTGAGGGTTTACCCTCTAGCAGGACTGGGCAGTGGGTCGCTCGTCGTCTTGTTCTGGGTTTACCCTCTAGTAGGGCTGGGCAGTGGGTCACCTGTCGACTTATTCCAGGTCTACCCTCCAGTGAGGTCGGGCAGTGGGTCTTCTGATGACTTATTCTAGGTTTACCCTCCAGCAGGGCTGGGCAGTGGGTTTCATAATGATGTATTATGGTTTACCCTCCAGTAGGGCTGGGCAGTGGGTCACCCGATATCATATTATGAATTACCCTCCAGCGGGGTTGGGTAGTGGGACACTGTTGACATTCCAGACTCAGTTCTTTCTACTAGTCTAGTCTGTGACATTCTTCCATGATTATTGGAGTGGGACCCTTGGTTGTACGGGTCAGTGTTGGAATGATCTTGACTTTGAGGAGACCTCTCGACTGCGGGGCTGTGACGAGTTGTGGTTTGACATTCCCCCAGAACTCTCAAGTATGAGGAGTGATTTCCCCATCGAGATGCGTCCTTATGACATGACCCAAAACCGTGTGGCCGAGTCAGTGCCGCCCAAAGAAGATAGTGTCGAGGTGTGGTGATTGAGCCCTTGACTTGTAGTTCAGGGCAGACGTGCGGGATGTTGGGAATCGATGGTGTAATCTCTGGGACTTTTGGCTACTCATTTCTTGGTCTGATCTACGGTATGGAGATCCCCTTGCGATGTTGTTTGGGCTTCTTGAATGAGTATAAGGATCTGTATATACCTTGTTCTGGTACCCACTTCTTGGGTTTGGTTACTCTCCTTCCAGGAGAGGCGAAGACGCATGGGGTATGCCACGTGGTTTCCGTGTCTAGCTTCTCATGGTTGGAAGAGTCTAATCTCCTGGTATAGGTAGCGAATACTCGACGAGAATTTCATCTTCTCACCATTTCCAGGTCCTTGTTTTTGGACTAGTCTACCTTCCTTTCTCTTGTTGGGTTGATCTGGAATCTTTACTGCACTTTCAGTTGTACTCCTCTACTTTTCACTGTTCGCCCTACTTCTCACCCTTTGGTACCTCCTTTGTTGCTCCCTCGAGCCTTCAAGGTATCCTACTGAGTATTTTTATACTCACCCCCTCTTAGGATTTTCCCGCACTTGGGGTGCCCTTGTAGACGACGGACAGGTTGGTCGTGACTTCAGTGGAGCATAGGAGTTCTGGAGCTTGGACCGTGTGTAGTGGTCGGAGTCGGCTTCCAGGTGGGGGACCCTTACAACTGTTTTTTTGTTTACCTGTTGCCAGGTTGTGGCACCTTTTTTGGTTGGGTGCGTGTTTTGCCCCTTTTCCTTTTCAGAACTTTACTTGTACTATTTAGAGGTCGATGCACATTTGTGGTATATATATAGTAGGTTCCCTTTTCATTACTTGTCTTTTCTTTTACTCTGCACTTTTTCATTGAGTGTGCTGCGTGTGTTTGTGTACAGGTACTTAGGCAAAGGCCTCCCCAAGTTATTGTGCCTTCGGCGCTGGTCGCCAGCCCCTGTCCTATAGAGACGGGCTTGGTGTAGTTGTTTCTCGAGCCTGGGTTGGGTCGGGTCATGACAGATCTGCTTCACCCTCCAAACAGTAAACAACAAGACTAAACTTTAGATTATCTAAACACCCCATGACATCGAAAATCTTCTCCAGTGCTTTAATCCACCCTTAAGCTAGCACTGGGTTAGATGATCCTCTAAATGATGGGGCATATTGCCTCATGAAATGTTCCACCATTGACAAGTTCCTCTGTAGTTGGTCTGGCTGATCTCATGCATGGATACCACCACCAATTATCTCTTGAGTCAACTGCGCCATTACTACAACAAACTATTAAATTCCAATTCCAACCATCTCAAGATGCTGACTCGGAAGGTTATTTCCTTTTGTATGCCTTCCTAGAACGGCTTCCCTATTTCCTCTGTGGAAAACCATTCTGAACAAACATGTATTATATTAAGCAACATGGTAATCTTCAAATTCTATATCATTTCATTTTGACCATAAAAAAATACTTTTGGATAATCATTTAATATAATTCTAACTCCTAAAGTTATCTAAACCGACCTCTAGGACCAAATATAAGGCCCCAGCCTTAAACATTACTTAATATTGAGTTATTTCAAGAATACACATTGAGGATATTTTCAGGTCTACAGTTTTAGAGAATTAGATCATAAATAATGCATTACATTCCTAATTTCAACAAGGTGGTTACATAAAAGACAGTATTCATTTTTACCCATCAAAGGAGACATATTTAAAATAAAACATGGATTCTTTCTTGACACTTCCTCGACACTACCATCACATCATGTAATTTTACCTTGACCTGTGAAAAATATTTCAAAAGATTGGTATGAGCATAAAAAGCTCAGTAAGGGATATAAAAATACGGAATGAAAACATTAGTCCATGTATACATAAGAATTAATGAAATCATACATTACTCATAAAACATAAGCACTTTATAAACCCTCATAAAATAATAATATTTACGAATAACTCAAAGAAAACATAATACATAAAGGTAACTTGAGGAATTCATATCATTCTTACGTAGGGAGTAACTCTCATGGTTATGCTTGGAATACCCATCACTGTATATTCCCTAAATATATTTGGAGAAGACTTAGCGTTTAACTCCTTCGCATTACCCAATGCATTGGAGATCTATCACAGGCTCACCCGCCCTTATTTTATCATGGAACCACCCGTCTTCATAAACAATGCACAAGAACCATAACATAATAGTATCACATAAAACATGCATAAAAGAAACATAACATTTCCCCATTTCAATTACAAGATATCAATACAACACATTGATATAATAAAAACATTATCAAAACCATTTACAATAACAAAATAAAAGAAAAGTAAAACATGGTATTTATTTTTCATTTAAAATAAATGTTATGGCTTGTAGAGGATGCCGAAACACAAATAATGGTCACGGCGGCACAGAAGTCGTTGTCACCTCATAGGTAACACAAAAACATTCCCTTTTGTCATTTAGTAAATCGATTCATAAAATATAATCCTTTTGAATAAAAGTAAAAGTAAAAGGGGTTTATACACTGTATAAAATAAATTTTTGTATAAAACAAAATATGCCCCAATGAAAGGAGATTGAGACGAAGTCCCTTACATCGTGTCCGACTTGACTTGATCATTCTTTAATCTCCTGAATAATAAACTAGAGTTGATTTCTACTTGCTTAAGAACCTATTTCAAGTTCATTATTCCTTTTATATCACTTATTACCATGTTATGAACATTATTTAATTATTTAAGTTAATAACGATCGTTTTGTTGATCTTTGGTACTTGAGCCAAAAATAAACTTCTTATATTTACAAGTTGTTCATGTGGTAAAATATCCATTATATCTAGAATTATATTAATGATTTAGATATCATATATATCATATATATCTAGTATATATATTCATTTATAATATTACATAACATTTAGAGGTAAGAAATGAAATGCACCGTTCATGGGGACGGTAAGCCGTACGTACGCATGAATGCTACTTTCATTTCTATTTCATATTTAATGGAATGAAATAATATTGATATAAAGGGAAATTATAATTCCAGTATGATATAATATGTAATACCATTAACTCCATACTTTATACGCCCCACTTATGGCATTGACGAATCAAATCACATTGAGGGGGAGGTAGTCCGCACTTCCTAAAATGAAATTATCACGTTTACCCATAATGGAAACCATAAAGGTATGACATAAATAAAAAATATATAATCATAGGGAAAACATAAACATAATATATATCATATATAAATATATTTACATCTTAATGGACACCATGAAAGGTGTTAAAAGAGGATTGAACAATCATCGTTTTGTGAGGTAGTAATTCGCCACTCACAGATATAGTATGTTCTTTAACCATTAGACGGAAGTGTGTGTAAGTGTAAATAAAATCCTTCTCATAAAAAATCCGAGTATATATAAAATACTATTTTTGTTACAAAATAAATTAATAAAAAGAGTTTAGGGGGTCAGAGAAGAAAAATAAAACAGAAGAACATAAGAGAAGACATTACCTTTAAATCGGGTTACTCCCCTTGGTTTGAACCAAAAGGGTTACAGGAAGAGCTTTTTGCCTATGTTAAGGATTATAGGATGAATATAGATATGTGGAGAGATAAAATTAGCAGAGTTTGGCCAAGAAAATTTCCTGATAGGTGTTGGTAAGGTGGTAGAGGTGGGGTCCTTTTATAAGAGGGAAGAGGGGCACTCTTGGAATTTCAAGAAATGATTCGTTATTATAAAATGAGTTTCGGATTTTAAAGGTACCAAAAAGATATATTTAGAGTATATGGTGATAAGGGTTCTAAATCCACCCATTCAATAGGTTTTTGACAAGTTTAATTCTTATAATTTACTTTATGTTTTCATTTTATTTAAATTGTTCATTAATGAGGCAATCACTACATCGTCATGGTGTCATAAATAAATTAATTTATATAATGTCTAAAAATTATAAACAAAATAATATGATGTAGGAAATATTCTTAGCTTAACAATGACTATTTATAGTCTAAGATATAATTTATATAGACAAAACTAAAATTGTTTTACTTGGGTGATACATACTTTGGTTATACTTTCCTTTTAAAAAACATAAAATGATAAAGTGTCACTATCACCCAAAAGTGACTACATGGGGTCCAAAAGTATGGCACAATGCATACCATGGTTGGAAATGAGACATACAGTATAATTAGGACACATGTTGGGGTCATTTTATATTATTATTATTTTATTTTATTACCCTTAACTACCTGATTACTAATTAATCACGATAATTAAAGATAATTACCGTCGTTACTATTAATAATGTCCAAAAACAAAAGAGTCTTAATTACATAATTTGGGACTTATGATTACAAATATGGAATCAATTTTACCAAATTACAAACACATAAATTTTAGTAATTAATTTAAAAATAATTCCCGTTGTCAAAACAAATAGCGGGTTTTTTAGAAACAATATCTATCAAAAGTTTGACAATTGTTTATGTCCAATTTCAAAGTGAAATTAATTCCAATGACCGCAATTTTTTTAAATGGTAAAAATATATTCTATTTACACTTTAAAAAATATTAAAAAGATAATTTATCCATATAATTAAATTAGATGAAAAAAGCAGTTTTGAAGTATAATGCCATATTTTTCACTATTCATTAAAAAATGAACTTTCTCAGAAAATACCAAAAATTTATCCAAAGAAAATTTCAATGTCCCAATCCTAAAGTATAAGTTTATTTTGAAAAATATATCTTATAAAATTTTCAAAAGTTTTATTTAATAAAGGTTTTCAATCAAAAGGCGGTAAATCAATTTTTTAAGAATATTAGAGTATTCTATGCTTAAGATTGGATTTTTTTCTCATTTTAAGCCTCTATAACACTATATAATTCATAAATAGACATAGATATGGAAATACATAATTCTTTAATTACTTGGGATGTTACACGGTATAACTATATATACTGTAACATTCTTCTTAAACGTTCATGATTGTCCCTTATATATATAATTATGATTCAAGGATGAAATGTATATATTTTTATACATAAGAATAACTTTATATTTCTCCATTTATGGTAGCTCACTCATATATTAATACTTTCACATCATAAAAAATCTCTTATTTCGTTAGATGTAAATTCTTTTTAAATTCAAATTTTAGTAACCCAGGATAGATTGAATAAAGATATGGGTTAATTAAATATTTAATTTTTGGAAATTATTATAATTTTAATTCAACTTATAAAACATGATTAGGTTCTTGATTTACTTAGATATATATCACAATATCACCTTATATGAAGAAATAATTATTGGGAGCACCTCAAATGATATCTACATGTTTGGAACAAATATGTAATCCTTTCCACATTGGTTGTTCCACCAAACATGGATTGTATAATATACTAGAAGGTGATTACAATGGATATGAAAACAACTAGTTATACACCCCAGTAGTTGATCCTAAAAAATATTCTGGGTTTTACATCCCAATAACCAACTCTTATGCCTTGGTTGGTTACACACAGTATCCATATTCTATTCTCATTCTTCTAGACTAGTTATACACTCTATCCTTAAGCCTCTTCAAAAATCAGTATGACACCCCAATCATAAGTTCCATCATTAAAATGTAGTTGATATGTAATTAAAAATATCTCCATTTTATTATGGTTTCTTCTTCAACACATGAAAATGATCATTCAATATTAGTTTACTGCATCTATTATAATCATGTACAACTTCAATATTTTTAATGGATTCTTGAAGTATGCTCATTGGTCATGATACTCATCCACACAAGATCTTTAATGATATGGTTCTTCTCAAATTACTGAATGCTTAGACCTAATTATCTTTTCACACTAGTATATGTTGGATTTATTATATTTAACTTCTAATCATCAAGGATATTTATAATTTTCTTAGAACACGTCTAGGTAAAATATTTTTTCTTCTTTTGATGTAGTCCAGACCTCAAAAAATGAATATTGGTGATGCAAACAATTTCATCAATAAAATTTTATTCGTGATACTTACTTATAAAACTAAAAATAATCATTCTTCTGAATCTCAAATCAAATACATCATCTAAACTTCCCATTTTCAACTCAACTTTATAAACATAAAAAATAGTCTAAATTGATCTTCAACACATCAAATGATAAAATTATATAATGTATGAGATTTCATATAGTTTTGGTCCACTTATTTAATGATTAGAATTCTTATATTCTAATTGGTCACACTTCACTTTTTTATTTACTGCATATTATCCAAAATATATGCTAAATTGTACTTATCATCGTGAATTGGTCTTATAATATAATATATATGACAAGTTATGTATTGTTGATCATCTTTATTAATGCATAGAATATCGATTCCTTCATCTTATAGAAATTCACTTTACGATTAACAGTATGTTTTTCAAATAGTATTTTAAATTATTCTTATGATCATGAAATGACTTTAACATTGAACATATTATAATTTTGGTATATTTTCTGACCATTATGGATGCTTAGTTTATTGATTCTTGCATCATATAGCACGTCACATTTCCATTCACTATATATTTTTTTAAATTTTATAATAAATTGTTCATTATTCATGAAATGATCATAGCATAGCATATATGATAAGTCGCTTACTATTGGATGACATTATTTATGCTCATAAAAATGATTATTTCATCGTATAGAACACCAAAATTCAATTCGTTTTATGTTTTTAAAAAAGTATTATAAATTATTTATGTATTCAATAAATAATCATATCATAGTATATATGATAATTCATGTAATGTTGGTTGAATTTCATTATTCATATAAAAATGATTCATTTGTCTTGTAGCACTTCACTTTGATATTCAATGCATGTTCATAAAAAATTGTGTCAAATTGTTCCTATAATCATGAAATGATCATAGAATATCATATATATTATATTTTGTATTGTTGGTTGACTTTATTGATGTAGATAAATTGATTCTTGGTTATTCCTTTAATGATTTATCTTGTTCGCATAGCATGTCTCTTGTAGAGAACATATCATAGAACTTAACCACTTGGAAACATAATTCTCTTTTCATAGAACTTCTCATATCATTTCACCATTTGTTAAAAGAAAAAAAATGTTTCTGGAACTGAAATAGATAAGTCTAATGGCTTCCTCTATGAATGATCACTTCTCCAAAATTCATGATTATAATTAACAAGAGTTATTGTTTTATTTATATGAAATCAACAACAAGTTAACTCATGTGACACCAAAATATAACATTAACCATTCAACTATTTACAATGCTGAGAATACTTCCCCTCTCACTGAAAATTAATTTTCATCTGCATTCAGCTTGTATTAAATGGTATTCTTACAAACTCCTCTTACTTGTATGTTTATGTTTTCATACTACTTCTTCAAATTTCGACATGGTATTTTTTTCATTCAAATAAACTAGATAATCCATTTTCTTCAAAGAATATCATTCTCATATTGTATGATTTTCAACTATAAAGATCGCCTAGAGCATGAAAAAAAGTTCCAATGCACATCACCTGAATATATTATAGCATATATGTCAAATAGCATAATATGGAATCAAATTAATGATGATTATCATACTATTCATGGTCATCTCAATTTATTTCTATGAACATTCTTTTCCTTTCTTATCAAATTACCTCTAATAGTATTCAAAAAAAATTCAATGCATATCTAATGAATTTATCATAGAAAATATTCTTTTAAATTGTACTATTTGTAAAAAAAAATTGAATCGTTGAGAATAATTTCATGTTTATCATGTAACCATAAACGCTAATTTTCATGGAATCCTTTATAAAAAACTCATCTTCACAAACTATTCTTTCACTTTTCAAAAATTCATTCCTAGTTGATTTGAATAATTCCATTGATCTTTGGATGATCCATCATGCCACAAGACTTCATACACAATCATTCAGTAGGAAACACCATCTTCAAAACCTCCAAAAATGTAAGCATATTAAATGGGATTAAAAAAATCTATGTGAAAATGAATATTTTCATGACTATAAATGATTTTCCTTGTTTAAAACAATGTGTATCTATTTACAAAAGTATGTGAGCTTTAATATCTGTTCAAAAATTGTCACAATTTATTCTTCTTTAGGATATATATAAATATATTCAATTTTTATGAAAACATTCATTAATTTTTCATCTTCAATTCTTGAAAATAAATATTTCCATGGTCTTCCACTTTTTCTAGCCTATGTTCCTTCACCATAGACAATTATGTTAAATTATATTGAATATTGACACAAAAAACATCATAATTATCCAATGATATTTTTCCATTTGTGATATTCAATCCCATTTGAATAATCCATAACAATTATCCCAGTATTACCACTTAATCCACTAACAAATATGGAAATATAGATTAAATAATTAAATCATAACTTAACAATAAAAATCATTCATTGGATGTGGTGATGAAAAAGAAATGAAATCGCTTCATGGTGGTTGTGGTACACACATACTCATGAACAATGTTATCATTTTTTGATAAATATATAGGTAAAAAAGTAATTGATATAATATATTTTAAAATTTAAAATTATTTCATTAATATAATATGTAAGCATCAATTCCTTCATTATATCCATCCATGAGAGGTGGTGATGGAAAACATATTACATCAGTATGTAAGGAGGTAGTCTTCTGTACACACGAACGATGAATTGTATTCCCATTTGATGGATGTTATAGATTGTTTCATATGAAAATATGGCATTGTTTTGGTTTTTCTCATAACATTACAATCATCACTTTTCATTGAAACACCTAGTGTTTCCATCATCTATAGATAGGTACATACATTCATTCCTAATCCTGATGGTCATTTGGGTTTTTAGGCTAAATTACTCTTATAGACTCTTATTGGTCAAGAGGTTGGGAGGTATGTATCATTATTCCCTTTGGGGGGAATTATTTCTTACTTAAGAACTCTATTATAAATTTATGATATTCTTGTGAAATCCTTCCCAAAACCCAAAAGGGGAATTTTTACACTTATTTCAATGGATTGATTGAGAACATGTATCAATAAGGATTTTCCTATGTATATCATGGGTTATTTATCACCCTATTATTTAATTAGGATGATTTTTACCATGAAAATTATCAAAAAAACTATATTTCATTGCATCCCTATGAGATGTATGGTGTATTGGAAATGGGATTGAAGTGCCCTATGTATCTTGTGAAAACATCAATCAAAACCCGTGTAGTTCATTTGACAAAGTTTAAGGTCATATGACTAGAACCATCCATGTAGTTTAACATCATATGTTAATGACATGAATATTAGTCTCATACTATGATGTTGAATCCATCATATCCTATCTAATATAGGAATTAGAGTCAACATAGTTCTCAAGAAAGGAAACGACATCATGATTGACATGATAATAGAGGCATTAGGAGGTACTTCTTCATGTGAGACTGCATTGAATTGAATCTTCAGGAATATTTACCATTGATTAATGAGAGGATGTAATCATATTAACAACCTAATGGTAGTGTTCCCATCATTAGAGAGTTATCATCATTCTATTTGCACAATCATCATTGATACCTAATCCCATATGATCCCTACTCGATTAGAAAATAAGAGACAATGATGGATTAGACACAACACATGAGATTATATCCATGAGAGGCTTACACATTACAGTTTCCCTTGGAGAAGAATAAACACCCATCTCATGTGGGATTTTGTATAGATTTATGGCCTAAGAAAGGAATCTTATGTTTCCAAATTATGGAATGAATTAGTTTTCTTGTATTTTAGTTCATCCCAAAACATGTGATGGATTTTTGGAAGTTGGGAGAATGATTAATACGTATTCCTAGAATGATGCACGTTCATGAATCTTATTTTTTTCGCTGATGGAAGAATATGGATGGAATACCATTGGGATATTTTAATCCTATTTGTTTTTTAATAATAGTAATGGGAATGGAATAATACTAAGGTGTATTCCTATTGGAAGTCAGGTCTTAGAAAGGTTTATTAGGTATCCAGGTTATGGCGTGAGTCAGAGTTCTCATTGTTCAATTCATCCCTAAACACTCTGATGGGTTGAGAGGAATGGTCACACACGGAGGCATTATTGAAACCACATGGTCTTCACGAGTTCTAGGGACTTGTATCAATGTGGAGGCTCTCATAATTGGGGTTATATTATATTATTCTAGTAGTTGGATATTACACACTATGACTGCCCAATTGGTGCACTCATATCATCTCATTGTTCAGGGATCACACAATGTGGATACCTGAGTGGTTAGGGCATAAACTATGGGGTTTCTCGTGTGGTCACGGAATACACCCTAAGGTTTCCCATTTTATCCACTAATGGATTAAAGAGAGGTAGTGATGACCATGATGGTCCATCTATGGGCATGGCATTAGGAGGGTCACATGAGGGCATGAACCTGGCTCATCAAGGAAACATCCCTTGTAAAAGGGGGATATGGATAAAGATTCCTAGCATGGGTCCACATGTTATGAGTCCAATTAGGCATGTTGGACAATGTGGGAATATTATACGAATTTTTATTGTTATGTATTGAATGTATATAAGGTAGGTCTTGATTGTTTTCATGATATGTTGGAAAACAAATCTAATGTGGTAAACAAATACAAGGGTATCTTCCAAATCATTTATCATTCATTGGATGTCATGATATGGGTGTCAAAGAAATATCGAATATGCTTCATGTGACCAAATCTAGAATGTTTGGGGACTATAAAATGATTAACAATATTGTATTGGATGCTTTTATCTGATAAAATTGGATGAGTCCAGAGTCTTATGCATTATCTGTTAACTTATATCATATGTCTCCACCTGATCATGATGGACATTCCCTGAGGTACATTGCCTTACTAGAGCCTTCATGTTAAGGGTTTCATGTAAAATCATATTAATTATCATTATGTCTTCACCTAATCAATGTGGAAATTTCAATGGTTTTTCTCTTGATCAAAGCAATCATGTTCAAAATCTTTCATGTGATCAAAAATGGAGGTCTAGATAATATTTCAGGAGGTATTTCTGTGTTGTGTTGTTGATTCACTAGGTCCACCACATGTCGCTTAGTGATTGCAAGTTCATATTTCCCCTTTCCTTCATTATCCTTTGTTTTATTTTTCAAAGTGCAGGGGTTATGTGAGTTTTTATGATTAACATATATGTCTTTTACGTGATTTTTCAATGCTGATTAACATGACTGATAAGGGTCACATGGATAGTATGCAAGCATGTCATGGTAAAATAATTTTTTGTACCCTTAGACTATCGTGAAGTTGTCTAGGATCACTCAGGGGGTCCTATGTAGTGACGCAGACATGTCTGCGGTCCTATGAACAATTAGAACCGTCGTGACTATATACTATCGCATGATCATTCTGAATTGTCCTCAGGTTGATTCCTGCTGATATGGATGTGTCTACGGTCAATCTCCCAATCCATCACACACATCATTGAATTATTTTCACCGACATTATAACATGTCCAATGCATGACTTTTGACAATGTGGATGTTTCAAGGGGTTTCTCCTGATCAATTTTTCTTACCCTATGGGTCGTTGCTTGACCATGGCTATGTTTCAAAGGGGTGTTGTGATGCTAGACCATCTTTTTTAGGATTATCATGAAATCAAGATGTAAAGTACATGATTCCAAAGGTTTTCATGATACCATCAAAGGTATTTTTATTGCATGTCCTTGAACTATATATCTATGCAACATAGTTTTGTGGATATGATTATGGTCTTGCATCCTTTTATAATTTTCAAGTATTCATACAAAGGGATTATGTTGTAAGTGGAATGGGAATCATATGTATCCTATTATACATGACTAAGGTAGATCATGTGTATAAGTTCGTGCACAAATAAAAGGTATTTCCACCTGATGTTCCTTTTTTTACTATGATTCGCATGGGTTCAGAAGGGACTCAAGAGCCTATGAAAATTTTTGGAGGTTTACCCATTATAGTACTAGAATGGGAAATGATCCATGATGCATGAAGAAAAGGGTTGACTCACATATTATATACAGTGTCTCCATGTCTTCAAATGATTCCCACATCTTAATGATCCATGTGACTTTTATGCGTTGTCGTGATTATATCTTAAATAATGGATAGAGAGGTTGCATATCAAAATATGCATGATCTATGGTGATTGCATGACTACAATTGTGTGAAATGTGTGTCTCATATCATCACTAATTTTCTTTCATGCTGAGAGTGTCTATACGGATCCACTACGTCGAGGTGAATTTATAGATAGAGGCCAAGGGTCAAGAATGAGGCTTGTGTGTGAACGTCACAAGAAATAGGGGTTACGTCACCAAGTGAGGGATTCCATGTTATATGTTATACACCAAAAGACCATGTAGGTACTAATTGAGTGACCCAAGGTGTCGCCTCTTATCTCTTCATGGCGAGGAAGTGTTGCACGACCTTCATGTACGCATTGTATGATCGCATGATCAATCAATTGAGAGCATGATCTCTAAAGGGTCATGTTATAGACTCTACAAATTCATGGTGGATATTTTTATTAGTTCTATCACATGAATAGATGAAGATTCATGTTGAATGGGGAAAGATATCACATGAATCAGGAGGGGAACTATCCCTCGAGTCTGCACTGAAGGTCCGAGTAATAGAACAATGTGAGTTTTTGGTTTAGTGACGCCGCAATGGGCATGTATGGTAATATATGTACATGGAAGAAGGTCTGGATATTTAATTTCTATGATCACATAACCTCAATAAGGTATTGTGATAAACTCTTCAATCCTGCCACCATCGGGGGTGTGTTATGGAGTGATAGCAACATCTGGTGGTTGTCTTCCATTGTCAAGGGTGTTCATGGTGTTCATACTTATTGGTACCTATATGGGTCTTCCACATGATGTTCCATGGAACATGCAGTCATATGTTCTAGGAGGAGGTAGGGCATGGGGACCCCGTGATCATTAATAGTGTTCTAGTATATTGGGTGATCATATGAAGATCAAACAATGGGTACTTCCAAAGTCATACTATGGCAGACTCTCGAGGGGGGATCTCTTTAACTCAACGGAGGATTACTCTGAAGGTGGTGGAATACTAACGTTTTATCCCTAAGGTCATTTAACCCTTTATAGGGTTTGTTTTTTCGGAATGGGATGGGGGTTTATATAAAATGTGTGAGTCTGAAAGTGGAACCTCCTTGTGTGGGATGCAGGTCGCATGTATCATCGGGGTGGTGGAGGTCACATCTCATGATCTCCATTCATGATGTTTTAAGATCATTTCATACGATCATGTGATGCCTCTGTTTCCCTCCAATCTATTATGTCACTCAAGAAATTCATATTAAATTAGATATAGAATTAATTAGAGGTAGAAGGTGTTTACGATCATCATAGTGGTTGAGACCCCTTCATCGCATCTCCGCTTCAGTCACATGATCAAGGGATGATCATGGAATGACCTATAGTATTGTTGGGGACTACCATGAAAGACTAATAGAGATATTTATGTTGGTTCTCATAATTGTTTTTTGTTGTTCATCATTGAAATTCTCTTGTATTATATAAGAATCTATGATATCGCTGTGATGTCAAGTGAGTGTTGTGCATACCACGAGATGTCGAACTAGTGCGCCGGGAGGTTGAATATGGATGCATTATGTCATGATTCTTTTCTGATAGAATTTTTCATTATGATGGGTCATTTTATTCAATATCATGAGGTGATGGATAGGGTGGATGGATAAGACTAGTGGGATGTGAGATCGGACCGTGTGGATCATCGGGCGATATGATCGAACAACCTATAATTGGTCCCTACAAAAATTTTGCACCCACATCTTACTCTCATGTTGTATCCCCTCCTGTATATATGTCATATTATTTCTTCATATTCTAGAGATATAAATTGGGTCAATACCTATACCTTCATAATCGCTTATAAGCCCAGGATTCAGCTAATCAAGCTCCTTTCAAGAGTTATACCTGCATGTGGGTTCATGAACCTTGGGCCCTATACACGGTACCGTCTACTTTATGTGGGTGCTATGCTCTCCCACTGGTCCTCCAATTGGCCCAAGCTGACTCCCATGGGTGTATATGACCATGGTACCACATTAACCTTCTTTGAGTTGTCTTATCTTCCTAGTGGCTAGCTATAATTTTATTCTTTGGGTGGAAATATAAACCCTTTACTACTATGAATAAAATTCATAGTATAATATCAGGTCCAAAGTGTATCTCTATAAACCTTAGTCCTTCATGTATAACCTCCTCCATGTATTACTACATCATTTGGAATGGTTCTTAGATATTTAGTGTTAAAGTGGGAAATAAACAAATATTGATGCCAAAAAATTCTCCTCAAAGAATTATATTTTTTTAGTATGAATATAATATAGTTATTCGGTATTTATGGAGACATTTTCCGTATATTTGAATGTCTAGGGAAAAATGGAAGTAAATTTCCTAATAATATTTTTTTTAAATCTGTTTTATGAGATCCCATTTGTTATGAAGATGGTACATCTAGTCACATATACGTAGGTAAATCAAATATAGGAAGTATCTTTTACTTGAGTAATGAATACAATGAAATTGGATTGATTATTAAGTCTAATATAGAGAATGGATTGTGGGAAAATATAGATTTGACTAGATCAGAAGTAAGAATCATGGTTGTCGCTATGTATTCAATGAGGATGAGAATCATGTCGTACATATTTCTAAAATATATATCTCTATAAAACATCAAACTCATTCATATCATACATAGGTTCACAGATATTGAACACATAGAGATTGTTCTTACATAGATATAACTTATACGTAGGTGGGGGGATGTCAATGTTTTTTGATAAGATTATGGGTAGAGAACCATGTCTTGGTGGAGAGGTTTAATAGATTATGCATGATGCCTTTCCATTTCATGTAATACCAAAAATATCTAACTATCTGGATTTATGTTCCTGACTTCCAATAGGTTATTCTTTGAGAATTGTTTAATAGTTCCCATTGACATGAAATTATTCCTTGGTGCACCTGGTCAAGTATCCTTGAGATCATATGATTTACAATAGAAACATGGGAAAGTTATCCTTCTTAATGGTGAAATGATCTTACTTTTTATTGTGTAATGGGACTTACAGGGCATAGCTTGAATTTGGATGAGGCCATATGGTGGGCCTAAAAACCATTTTATCTCATTATTGACATGGACTAATATTTTTTATGATTCATATGAATAAAAACTAAGCGGGCATGGACTTGTATTTTTTTCAGGCTCCCTCATTACAATTTTTTATGCCCCTTATATTTCATATATGCTCAATATTTTTTGGATCACACAATTTATATGTCTATAAATCAGATATTCAACTTTTTTCCATGATTCCCCTATCATGTTTTATTTTGGGATAGTATACTGTCTCTAATGGTTTTTAGGTCTTACCATCTAGACCACAATAGTGTTGTAGTTTAGATTCATTGATCTTGGAATTTTTTTTGTACATTAGTTTAAGGTATTATTGCTCGAACCTTTGGTATACTGTATTTAATGGTATACTCGCATTAATCTTTGTTGTAGTGTATTTTATTTTATCTTAGACTGGTCCTTTAGTATTCCATGTAGTTCAAAGTCTTTCTACCTTTACATATATATAACATGAGGCTGGAATACTATGGATGACTCAAAACACTATGGGGTGTCGAATCCTGTCGTGGTACTACTAGGGTTCATGAGGATCAATATTTCCTTCCATTTATGGATTATTTGTCTTTAGTTTGTAGTTTAAATCTATTATGCATTGATAACATTTCCAAGAAAAGTGGATTTCCGCTATTTTCCAATGGATGTGGAGGATTTATTGGGTGAATATGGTTGAGGGAGAAATAACGGGGGTTAACCCTGCTTGAAAAAATGGAATGAGGTTGATGTAAGACCTAATCCAAAATTTTGAGCCATGTAATATGGAATTGGGTAGACATGTGTGGTATGTATATTAACACTATGGGGTTTTAGGTTCCCCAGGGTGTCCCTAACAAGGATTAGGAGGACCTTTATACAAGGTCGAGATGACTCTAGTCGGTGGGTCCGATCCCCTCTATTATAGTAGCATGGATGAACTATGATATCACAGTTAATTTCTAGGGACAATGAAATATTCATGGAGACCCAAACATTTAGATGATGAGGTTGGATATAGATGTACGGTTATTCAAGAAAGGCTATGTCAGCATAGGGAAATCATATCTCCAATTGAAGAGATTGGGACCTATGACTTGTGGATTTTAGGTTTGATATTTGGACCTACAAAAGGTTTAATAATGAAGGATCACATTCCTACCTCGATAAAGGGTACAAAATATGACGATGAAATGTCAATAATATTATATATTCATGAATAATCTGGTATAGAAAATATAAATCATAATACCAAGTGCATAGGACATGAAGAGTGTATAAGAAGGTTTCATCAAGGATATATTTAAAAACAATGTGGTGTTATGTACTTATGTGATGATTATAGGATCACAAGAATCATAAATCCATTTATATTGTGCAAATATGTCTACGGTCAGTGGATTTGATCCCATCTACGTCAGTATCATGGAAAAGATGAGAGATCTCATTCCTTATAAGGGGAGATGAATGGTTCATGATGACGTGATAAACTTTAGGTCATGATGTGGGATTTAAGGAAAATGTTGGATCCAATATGGTTCTATCAAACATATAAATTTTCCACTACCTATCGAACATATTCTCAACGTGAAGAGACAAGAAAACAATTATTCTATTGTTTCCTCAGACCAGAGTGTCCAGAGAACATGGAATGGATATTAAAAAGGTAATACAGCCTACTATCTTTATTCATTTAAATTTTATGACCTAATTTTCTCTTAAACTCCAAGAATGAGATGTTTAGTGGGCAGCGACTCGACTTCTGTTTTGGCTTTCATTTGCAGGTAATCAAATTGAATTTTTTTATTCATTCACAAATAGTTTAGATAATTGTTATTTAGAGAATTATATGCTAGATTTTAAGGTCTTCTAGCTTTGAAAAAGGTGTTTGTAATTTATGGTCTTGCCTCACATGAACCTTGTGTGGTAGATGATACAAAGGAGCCCAATTAGGATACCCAGATTCAAGATCATTCCTACATATTTCCCATATGGGAAAAATTATTTTGTAAACCATTGATCGAATACTTAGATCATGAAAAATGACATGGGATAATCATTTTGGAGATAACATAAAAATATTTTGTGTTAGGTTCTACTATGGTGACGTCAGGATCCCAAGAATCAAGAGGCCCATAATATTAGACCAAGATGTTTCTATTTGGTTGGTCTAAATCCATTTTTCCTCAGTCACATATCCAATCAAGAGATTTATTTTTCCCATTTCAATGTAAATGAAATTAATTTCATGTGACCAAGGAATTTTATATATAGTTTAACATCATCATGTAGGAATTTTTTTCGATCCATTTTAACGTCATGTGGGAGGGACATTGGAACCGACATAAAAAGTTTTAATGTTTTTGTTGGGCCCAAATACGGGATATTGGGAATAACTATGTGTCTCCTAAAAAATAAAATCATGGAACATGTAGTTTTGGATGGACATGAAGTTAAATTTTTTACAATGAGGATAAAGGATGCGATGAAGTTTATTTTCATCCATCCAGGATGATGATGCACAGTTTAATGTCATGTTGCAAGGAGATATGTAGAAAATTTAGGGTCATGTCAGCTAGACTATAAGATGGATTTCATAATGTGGAGATGAATAGTGTTGTCCCATGATGCAACCCGATGTGAATGGGTACCAAAGAGGTTTCATCCACACCATGCACCGTTCTAGGAAAACTCAGGCCAAGGGGAAAAGGAAAGGTTGGACCTTAAGACGAAATGTCTTAGAGTCACTACATAACTCATAAAGATTCCAATCAATCCTCGCATAGTTCTAGAAAAGGAAATACAATATGCAGGTCTAGTCCATACGTATGGGTCTACATCACTTCTATTGGTGGTTTTAGTTGGGCCTATGATTTGAGATACATCTGTCAATGCATATCATGTATATGCTAGAATCAAGAAACACATATTTATTGATGTTCCATGATATTTAATGTCATGTGCTGAGGATGTGGGTAGATCATCATGATTTTATGGGGGGATTTTGTTTGTGCCCAAGAGTGGAGTTCTAAGTGACAATACATACCTCATAAGGATAATAACCTAACCACATGTAGTTATTGGGAGGTCTTGTAGTTTAACGTCATATGGAATGAACATCGATTGGGTAGTTTAACATCATGTGGTGAGGACTCATGGTATGCCTTTTATGGTCTTCAATTGAAGACTATAATGGATCTGTTATGCACCTCTATGACTTGATTGTGCGGGTAGGTCATTGCCTCAATTTTTAAGGACATGTGAGTTATGCTTGGTGTGAGAAACAAGGAATGGAACTGATCTTCCTACAGTGTAGAAAAAACTAGGGATACAGAAAAAAAAATTTGTACCATGTAGTGGTTGGAAAAAGACATAGAATCAAGGAGTACCTATGTATACCATTGTAAATGGGAATCAAGACTCACAGTTTTCTATGGGGAACAATGCATTTAAACTTCATGAGGTAAGGATTTGATCCCTGATGTTTAGGAAAATTTGATAATGATATATGTCGTGCAGTTTAACATATTGTAGTATGGAAATTATCAATGCAGATTAATATCTTGTAGTAATGACAAACATCCATACATTTTAACTTCATTCTGTAAGGAATAACTTACATACAGTGTAACTTCTTGAGGTAAAGATAACGGTCATGTAGTTTAATATCTTGCGGTAAGGATGAGGATCCTTGTAGTTTAACTTCTTGATGTGGGTACACATTGTATTCCTTTTATGGTCATGCATTCACAACTGTAATGGATCTATTATGAACCTATATTCCTTTTGTGTGGGAAATTGTCTTTTGTAATTCAAAATCCCACGTGAGCTATTACTGATGTTAGAAATAGGGAGTGAAACAGTTTTCCCTATAGTGTAGAGTCAAGAATGAGGTATAACAAGGTAATTTTATAATATGAGATGGCTTGAACCTCATGTAGGATAAAGTTGTCACTATGTATCTAATTGTGAATGAGAACCAAGACTACATAGTTCCTAGAGATCCATGCAGTTTACCATCATGTGGCGAGGATGGATTACCTGACATGAAGTAGATGGTGAGTTGTGGATTTCTGCTGTTTTATGTCATTCGGTAAGGATGTTGGTCGTGTAGTTCAATATCTAGTGGTAAGAAAGAATTCCATATAGTTTAACATCCTTTGGATAGGATTAACTCCATATAGTTTAACATCATGTGGTCATAATGATGGTCATCTAGTTTAACATATTGTCATAAGGACGTTGGTGATCCAAATTATCTTTATGTGGTATGGATGAAAAGGTGTGTCGATGTGAAGGAAAAAGTTATATCATCATGCATTTTTAAGTCATGCGGTAAGGACATTGGATAAAATGACATGAAAGGAATATATTCTTATGGATGGGCCCATATGTAGTGGTGTTTGTGTCACTACATATCCTGTTATTATAGGAATAAAGATTTAAATTTTTATTATGAAACCATGTAGTGTAACAACCTATGGTAAATACTTAAAGGGAGAGTACCTCTAAAGGGATATTAATAATTCTTCCTGTTATAACCAGATATAAATAATGACTATGAAATCCCATGTCGTGTTATAGGTTCCAATGGAACGATTTTGTATGGTGTTCGAAACAATGTGTTTGTGCATCACTACATATCTGATAAAGATATATAATCAATACATATGTAGTTCTATATTGCTAGTGTGATAGGAGACTGACACCAACAATGGTGTTCTCCTCATGCAAGGTTCATTGAAACATATATTTTGTTGTCATATAATGTACATTAACCATTCACTTTAATATCACGCGGAGAGAACTCATTAGGACTGAAATGACCTTATCTCATGCCTTCATGCCTCATTTTTTATGGGAAAACCCTTACTCGAATTCTTAAATGTGTGTGACCTATGGTTGATGTGATGAAAAAGGAAGGACAAGGGTTCCTTTTAACATTCTGAGGAAATAAGGGACAGAATAAGAGTATTTTATGTTTATTGGTTTCTAGTCCAATACATGGGATCAATTCATCCCTACGTATCTCATTAAAAATGAGATTCATGTAGTTCCCAGTTCTAGTGGAACCATGCAGTTTAACATCATGAGGTAAGGACGTCTACCATGCAGTTTAACATCTTGTATTATAAACATTTTTCTTACAGTTTAGTGTCTTGTTTTAAGGAAATTATCCCTGCAGTTTAATGTTTTTTGGTAAGGATGTAATTTAATATAGTCTAACGTCATGAGGTAAGGATTAACATCCATAAATTTCTACCCCACAAGGTTTGGACGATGGCCATAATGTTTAACATATTACAGTAAAGAAGAAAATCCTTGCAATTTAACATCATCTGGTGAGGAATCATGAATAACTTATCAGGAGAGTTGCACAAGTGATGGTGCTTGGATAACTTTTCTTCCTATTACTTGAGTTTTTGGATCTTTTAACTCTATCAATCCTAAAGACACATATTCCACCAACTGGTCTTTGAAGAAAAAGTGGCATTCTATTATGTTCTTGAGATGTCGATGATAGGGGAAATAGGTTTACTATCCTATCAACTACGCCTCATGGGGCTTTATCATTGTTGGGAGTTCCATTAAACCATTTTCTAGGTAGAAGTCAAAATATTTTGAGACATTATTACATTGGAATGTATAGGGATTTTTCAATCTTTATATGAAAAATAGTTTTTTATCATTGGGGGGAAGGTGGCCGATTCTTTGTTGCACAATTGGTGCATCATATTTAGAGTCACCGAGTGACTAGAGTGGGGATTTGAATGTTGGTGGTTCCAAAACTCTCATGGCCATTTTCATATTAACAGAGTCTTTAATAGAAATGAAACCACTTATGGTATTCCTGGTATGATGATGATATGGGATGTAGTTGTCATGGCCTACCAACCTCTACTCACTCAGCATTCTTTCCATCAGGATTTCTATAAAACCATTCCCCATGTAATAGCTTAAATACCAAGGTACATGTTTAGATTAGAGGGAATATAATTTTCGCAACTTTTCTTCAATATATGGGAGAGCAGACGACTTTTATCACATTCTATTTATGACATAATTCGTATGGGTGTATGGTTGAGTCAAGAGTCATGGGTATGGATTCCTAATCTATATTGATATAAGGGTCAGTGATAGAGATTTGGGGGACTTTGATGATTCATATTCTTCCCATTGATTAAAATGTCAGAACTATATTGAAGGATTTGTGGTTACTCTTATGGTTATATGGTTTCCATAATATCCCTAAGGAGGGGGTGGAAAATAAGGAAATTTCCCCAACTCAATAGGTTGGGGTGAGGTGGAACAAATGTTTAGATTCCACTTGATAAGGTAATGAAAAAAATAAAAATTACCCCAACCATGTGGGAGGGGAACTCGACTACAAAATTGGGTTTGAAAAGAAAACACAAACAGATCATCCATAGGTGGATTCCTTAGGTGTGTTCCCAAAATTACCTCTTGGATATTCCTATTATCATGTTGTATTTGAGAGGTTTGTTCTTCTGTAGAAAATTTCGTTTTCATCCTCAAGGGTTCGGCTGGAGGATGGCAAGAAAACAACCCTTCCTTTATAGGTTTCAGGGTGAGTGGATGATTGTGGTGGTTCCAATGTGGATAATAGATTCATAATAAATAGCTACCACTATTTTTATGATCCATTCTCTTCACCATCTTTATAACCAGTAGGACTAGAACCACATTCCATAGATTCCTCATGGATTCCACTGAGCCTTCCCACTCTCGTATCAATGGAATAGGGGAAGCTAAACTATTTTGAATCAAATAACTAGAGGAATATATGATTTTAACCTTCATTAGTATTCCCATAAAGATCTAATATTTAGAATTTAGATCCATGTTAAATCATATTGGTTGAGACACATGTAGGATGGTTCTCCTCCTTAGTAGACTATCTCATTTTACGGGTCGGTCCTTTTTGTAACATTTGAGGGGTTGGATGCCACGATAATATTTTAGGGGTTATTTACCATGATGAAGATTATATCAGGGTAAAATATGGTGAAAATTACCCTAGAATGGTGGGATGGGGTGTTTCCGTGGATTCTAAAGTCATTGTGGTCAGCTGAAATGAAGCTAGAGGCACTTGATATGATGTGATCTCTGATAGATCTTTTTCTCCCGTTGAGTCACACTAGATGACCTCAATCAAATTGATAGTATTAGGTATATGAGATGATATTGGAGCGTAATTATTTTCATTCCCTGTATGGTCTCTCTTGCTGGTACCTCATCCTTGATAGTTGGTGTAACACAACCTCCTCTACAGCTCCATGGGAAATCACAGACATATATTGGCGATGATGATCCTAATGGATGGGATCCCTCCAAGGAAATGCATGGGTGATTGAGTTTTCATGTTGACCATCCTCATCAACATCCCTATCATAGGGAATGTGTATGCTGATGTATTCTATTTATAGGTAACCAATGAAGATGAATGTGGAGATATGGGTCACATATTATCCTATAGATTAACATGGGAAATACTACAAACATAACCCATCCTCTAAAGGATTTCATGAGTTTATTCTTAAGCTGTGATGGAGCAGTTTTTGTGGTATTCTTAAAGAAAGATGTTCTTTAACTGATGGTAGAAGTGGTGTTTTGGTGAAAATGTATGTCAGGGCCTCACAATCAAAGAAGCTTGTCACACAATCTCAAGATTTTTTGGCACATTAGAGGATTTAATTTCAATAGAAAGGAGTCTTGGGAAGTCCTGATGAATAAATACAAGACACCTTATCATTGAAACATCATATATATGATTACATGTCTGAACAATTACATTCACATTTAAAGGATAAAGAGGGGATCTAGTTTTTTAATGAGAGGTCTAGTCTGATTAAAATAATCATTTATGGCCCATGGTTAGTTTTCGAAACAAGAACAACATAAACTATCTTAAAAATAACTAGGTAAATCTATTCTTTTTTAACCTATGAAAGGGATGACATAGTTAAAACAATTGAAGTTTGGTTCACCATTTGTTTCGTCGAAAAATATGGCATGTAATGGGTTTCATTAATAATGTTACCATGATCAATTTTACCAAAAATATACAATGGTTCCCCCAACCATTGCTTGGTATGAACATGCTTTTTGAAGGCCGATGATCATCTGGGTTTTCATGCCATGTTAATCTGGGTGACTAACATTGGTCAAGGGGATGGGATGTCAAAATCATTACACCATTTTGGGGGTAATTTTCTCTTACTTTGTGACTCTCTTATAGATTTAATATATTCTCAGGAAATCCTTCCAAGACCCCAATAGATGAATGGTTACCCATATGTCAATGGATTGATTGAAAACGTGTATCGATAGGGATTATCATGAGTATATCCTCGGGTTTTTTATAACTATATTATATAATTATGATGCTTGGACCATTTCCATGTTCAAGAACTATTGAGTTTATCTTCTGACGAGGGTGATGGTTGTTGTCTTAGAAATGGGATTGAACCTCTACGAGGTGTCCTACATATCCTGTGAAAGCAGGAATAAAAATCCACATAGTTTGGTTGACATAGTTTATTGTCATATGACTAGAAACATCCATGAAATTTAATATCACATGGTATGGACATGAATACTAGGCTTAAACATTGATAATGAGTCTAACATATATGGTTTAATACATGAATTAGATTCTTCATATTTCTTGAGAAATTCATCTATGTAATGATAGATACATCAATAGAGGCCATATGAGGGACTTATGCACATGAGGCTTTCCCTGATTACTTCTTATACAATGTTTCGATTTGAGTTGTGAGGGTTTGTAATTTGTCTTAAACCCCAATGGTAAAGGTATCTTCTTCATGGAGTTCTCATCACGCCATTAGCATAGTCATCGTTGATGCCTTATTCAAAGTGTTCCAATCATTGAATGAGAAACAAGACATAGTGATGGATTTGATACATTATATAAGAGAAAATCTGTTTGTGGATTACACATTAATGTTTCCCTTTTAGATGAATGATCAACCTCCTCGTGGAAGATATGGAATGGAGTTCAGTCCTTATAAAGGCTTCCTATGTATCTCAGTTATAGTGGAAATCATATTTTTCATAGTACAATTAATCCCCAACACACTAATGGATCTGAGGTACTTGGGATTATTTTTGGGAATTATACCTAGAGTGATGCATGCACATGAGTCCTCTATTTTATTGATGGATGAACGAGGATGGAAGACCTATGGGAGGATTTAACCCATTTTATAGGAATAATTGTAATGGGAAGGGACATATACCTTATATTTGATATCAGGACTTAGGAAGTATTTCTACATATCTTGGTTACGAAAGGAATTATAGTTCTTGTTATACATTTCATCCCTCAACCCACTGATGGGTTTCGATGATTGTAAACACTATGAGGCATTATGGACACCCCTGGGGGTTTAGGAGTGCTAGAGACTTATACCACGGTGGAGTTCATCTTGATAAGGGACATATTTTTTTATTTTAGTATTTGTGTATTACACACTGAGGATTCCCAATTGGTGAACTCATATCGTGTCATTGGTTACATCATACACTTTGAGGCTGCCCAAGTGGATAGGGCTTACGCTCTAATGTTTCCCGTATGGTCAAGGCTTACACCATGAGGGTTCCTGTGTGGTCCAGTCATTCTTTATCCACTAGTGTATTAATGTCATGTAGTGAAAAACATGATGTTCTATCTGAGGGCATGATATCATGAGTGTTACATTAAGGTATTGACCTATCTCATCAAAGAAACATCATTTGTTTGTGGGGGATGTGGATGTCACGAACCTAATTAGGTCTCCACTAATACTAGCACCAAATCCATCCCCTGAAAAAATCTTAAGGTCATTCCATATCCCCATAAAAATAGTTCCAGTGTATCAATGAATTAGTTTTGGGAATGATTTACCCGAGTATGAAAGCATAAAACATTAAAAACATTCAATAATAAGAATCATAAATTTTCATGCAAAACAAGACATAAGAAAAAAATAACTGAATACATGGTTTTAAATAATGTAAAAGGTGTCAAAACATAATTAAAAACATTATAAACGCATCCATAAAGAGTCCACCCAACAAGGTGTCATCACCCCTGAGCTGTCTCCACAACACCGCCCCATAGGAGGCAACTAACAACATGAACCACCTTCACCTGAGGCTCTGCCTTTAACTGAGTCAAACATAATTAAATTTACTTACACCCAAGTAGAGTAAGTAGGGTGTGTGCCTAATCCTATTAGGATACCACCCAATTATTTCAATGAGTATGCAATACAAGGTGAAAAGCGTGTAGTTTTTATGAGTAAGGAAAACAATGATAAATTCCATGAAATTAAACATTCAATTGAAAATAGTTTTCAAACTGAAACTTTTAGAATGTTAAAAATTTTGAATAAGAAATTTTTATTACTATAATTAAAATACATAAACTCCCTAATACAAGGTAAAATATGACAAATACAATGAGAACCAATACCGGGAATACCCCAAAGAAACTAGATAGTCTCACGCCCTATGTAACTCTTACCTCAGGGTAATGTAACCATGTCAAAAATCTTTTCCCATGCATGATCCACTAGTACGTAACATACCCATATCCTAGTATTCCCCAAACATCATCCATATAGTTTTTATATATTTTTTGTTATACATTTTCTCATGGAAACCTGAAAAAACCCATCAGGAACTTTGGTCGTACTAGTACATATCCAGCCACCTAGGTACTCAGGCTTCCCCCTTTGTGCTCAAACAATTTCAGTATGCAACACACATCCAAAATTATATAAAAACTCCACTAATGGTCCTCTAAAAAAATAATGTATCCATATATACTTTATTCCACTTAAAACACACAACAAAACATTATTATTTTCAAAAAAACAACTTCACAAAATCTCACATCATTTTGCACCCAAAACTCATTGAAATATACACATTGTACACTATTTGCACAATTTTAAGTAACCAAAACAAAAATATGAGTTCAATGTCCCTCAATTAAACAAAAAAGTCAGTTATGGGGAAGCCATATTGTAACATCCCGACCCCGAAATCCCGGATTTGGTGCATTATTACGTATCATTGGCATGATCACAAAAGATAAAGTCTCAAAAAATGATTAGTTTATTATCCTTTGAAGTAATAGATACATTAATAAGGTTTACATTACATCATAAAATGAAAAACTACAACAATATTGTTTCCATGGACAACACTAAGATCTCAAAGACTATCCTTGTAGGTCAGTCATAATATACTTCTTCGCATCTTGGGAAAAATAAAACATAGAAATGGGTGAGCTCAGATGCTTAGTAAGGATAACAATATAGTGGAAACTTTCATAAATAAGAATAAACTTTTAAGGCATTGTATAGAACTAAAACAAAATCCTTTTCAACATAAACTTCATCATAATATGGAAAATATAAATCAAAATAATTCCATTTACTTACTCACATGGATATTTTACTAGTCGAATAATAACATGTAATATCAATAGCCACTTTCATAATGATGGAATGCATAATGCCAGACATTCATGACCACATAGTCAAGGCCTTGTTCCAAGACTACAAATAATATTTTGTCAAGGCCTTGTTACAAGACACTTGTTTGTCTCATGAGACCTACCGATGCATCGATGAGCTATAGAGGGCTCCACCCGTAACTTACTAAGTCCATTGCATTCCTCATATGAAAATTTTTAAACATAACATAAACATTTTTATTAAAACTAGCATACAAATTTTCAATACATTTTCTATAAACCATGAAATGTATAAAAATAACACATCCACATTCAAACATATCACAAAGCCTTCAATACAATATGGAATATTTTTATCACAATAAATCAACACCAAACATGTTTAAAATATATCAAATAATGTTGATATAGATGAAAATGATTTGTAAAACTCTTTGATAGAAATATCACTTTTTCATGAAAACATTTATAAGTCACATAATTTAAAATGGGAGAAATTTAAATACATTTTTGAATCAAAGTATCCAATACCACTTTGAATCTTTTTAATGAAATTAACATTTTAAAAACATTCATGTCCATGTAAATAAATCGTTAAAACCCATTTAAAAAACATGGACATTAATGAGAATCATTTTAGAAGATTAAATATTTAAAACATTTAAAATGATGTTTTAGTAAATATTATCTTAAAAATAATCCTTTGGAAAAATATTTTATGAAACATGGACATGCATAATAAATATGTCCCAGTAGATACTTACATAAAAACAACCTCGGATAATAAAGAGATTGTGAAAATAACCCTTAACATGTACTTTTCCTTGGTCAAGGGTAGTTTTACCTCCTGAATAATGGTGAAATAATTGTTATTAAATTATAAAAGAATCATATATATTAACATGATATGTTATATGATCTTTTATCATTGCTTTGTTAATAATATCTTAGTATTATTGTCGTTTCAGGTGTTAACTGATTCGTTTTCCATTATATACTTTGGTATGTAAGTAATGTTTGTTATGGATACGATGTATCATATTCATATTCAGAATTATATTAAGTCTTTAAAAATTATTTTTAATCATGTAATGAAAATTAGTCTTGAATGGATACGATGGGGAATGAATCTCATCGCGTTCATGGAGACGGTAATCCGTACGTACGCACGAGTGACAATATCATTCTTTTGATATCAAAATAATATATAATTGTTTGTTATATCATATATACAGAATCATTATCATGTTATATTTATTATTTACATCAATTACACATCATTATTATACCCATCCAAATAATAATGTATTGAATAACAATTACCCCATGACGTGGAGACGGTATGTCGTACGTACGCACGTATGGTGAAATGTCATTCAAAGGATGTATAGAATAATGAATTTGGTTGTACCATATTTATAATAACATAATACTATATATAATATACTGCAGTTATTATTTTATAATGGAAACAACAAAGAAAAGGGAAGTGGAAGAAGAAAGGAACCTGAAAGAAGTGATGAAATATTTACCTCTTCTTCGAGTTCTTCCTTTTGATTTGATCAAAAGGGGTCCATAAATTGTATTTCTGACCAATTTAAGGCCTCTAGGATGAATTCAGGAACGTTTAGAGTATATTTGGGAAGGTTTTGGCCGATCCAAAAGGCTTTGAAGTTGTTAATTAGAGAGAAGTGGGAGTGCCCTTTTATAAGAGGGGTGAGGGACACCTTACGAAATGCTAGAAATATTATTTTATAATAAAATACTTTTCGATTTATAATGGCTCCAAAATATATTATTTAAAGTATAAGGTTAGTATGGGTCGAAAACCACTCAAATAATAAGTTTTAGATAGGTTTGGGTTACTATATTAACATTATCTTTTAGATTTAACTCATAGTTAAATAGTTTGACATTTACCATATCTCTTTGTATTTTAATATTATATGCTTAATAAAATAACTATAAACTTCCAAGAGAATCCAAATTGGTTCATTAATGATACAAATATCATTATATAAGTCACTTGTCTGATCCTCATATTTTTAAGAATATTATATCAATTAATAATATTATATTTGTTTTAAAAACTCCTTTATGTCAATTTTGACTCTATTTAATAATTGATTTTTGTTAAAGTCTTAACAACATTATTAATTTAAAAAAACCATTTGATCAATAATAAAATTTAATATTAACCTCTTAAATTGTTCTATTTCATCAAAATGTTCAAATTATATTTACTGTAACATTTATAATACCAATTCATTCATTCATTCATTAATAAGGAAAATACTACATCATCATTGTGTAATGAATATATTTAATTATTCATTATTTACAAATTATAAATAAAATACCATTATGTGGGAAATATTTCTATATTTCTAATTAATATTTATAGTTGAAGAGTTATCATTTATAACCCGATGTAAAAAATTTTTTACTAAAAGATATATGCTTATGTCATTTTTGTATTTACTTTAACATAATTAATATAAAGTGTCATTATAACTTACAAGTGGCTCCATGGGGTCCCAAAATCGTCCCAAAGATTCCCATGGTCGTACATGTATCATCCAATAGGGTTAGGACACGTTTTAGGTTAATTTAATATTATTATATTATTATTTGTTTACCCTTATTTACTGGATTTACCCTTTAACCAGGGTACTTAAAATATTTACCGAAATAATTATTCCAAATTTCTAAAAATAAAATTTATATATTTAAACAATTTTGACCTCCTGATTCTAAATATGTAATCCATTTTTTCTAAATTCAAAACATATAAGTGGCAGAAATTAATTTAAAATTAAGTCTCGTTGTCAAAACAAAAAGCATGTTTCTAAGAAATAATAAATATCAAAAGATTGACATTTTATTATGTCTATTTTAAATGTGAAATTGGATTAAATGGTAAAAATATAATCTAATTATACTTTAAAACCACTCAAATTCATAATTTATCAGAATTAATTATTTCAATTAAAAATTTTGTTTTAATTAAAATTTAGCTATTTTTACTATCCATTAATATATGAAAGTTATCGAAAAAGTACCAAAAATTCACCCTAAGATAAGTTCGATACTCTAAATCACAAAATTATGTCTATTTTACCAAACTAAAAACATAGAAATTTCATTTATTAATTTAAAATTAATTCTTGTTGTTGAAACCAAAAAGTGTATTTTTAAGAAATATTAACTATCAAATGATTGATACTTGTTTATGTCAAATTTCAAAGTTAAATTATATAAAATCACAAAAATTTGATTAAATGGTAAAAATAAAATTTATTTATAATTACAAACCATTGAATTTTATAATTTAACACCATAAATTATTTTGATTAAAAAAGTTGGTTTCAGTTAAAATATAGTATTTTTCCCTATTCACCCAAAAATGAAAGTTATTAGAAAAACACAAAATATTTATTGAAACTAAAATCTTATGTCCCAATTCTAAATATGACTTTTATTTTTTCAAATTTAATATATAAAAGTTTCAAATATATTATTTAAAAATGGTTCGCCATTAAAAGGCGGTAAAATTTCATTTTTTGAAAAATACATCTTTTATCTAAAAAAATTGAATTTGTTCTTACATAATGTCTATTAAAATAATAATATGGATTCTAAAATTATAAGTATTATATAAAGTTCAAAATTCAGTTAATACTATTCATAACCGCTTTTGAACGGCTATTTAGGTAAGTCGTGGTGTGCTAGAACTCGGTGTTGTGTATAGTGCAAGTTATTGGATTACTTTGAAGAAATAACGTACTATGAAATCTTGGGGGTGTTACACCTATATAAACCAAGAAGTTATAACTTTTTAGAATCCCCATTTTCATAAAAATGAGGCACTTAAGTCCCTATGTTTCCCTAAAACCATTAAAACAATCATTTGCATCCACAATAAAAGGGGAATAAACATTAAAAACATCAATTTTTTCCCTAAAAAATTTCAATAAAATCATCTATGTAGTTATAGGGTATCACAAAATGAACCAAAAAGAGTTTTCTATGAAAACCCCCCAATTTATCATAAAAATGGCACTAAAAATTCATTTGCATTGCAAATACCCCCAAGACCACATTTTTCACCAATAATAAAATGAGTTAAACATTTAAATACTATAAACACAATAAGATAACTACAAATGATTGTATAAACATTTTAATAACCTATAAAATGGTTAAAATATTTAATCCTTTGTGAGAAAATGTAATCGCACCACTACCGCACCTCAAGGATTATAGATCAAGCCTAAAATAAAAGGATTGGACCAATAAAATCCAAATTTAAACCCTAGGTTTGAAACCCTACACTACAGTCATTTTTTGATTCAATGAAATTGAATGAATCTTCATGGAAATGGGAGGGCCTAAGGGGGAGAGACACTTACTTGAGGTTATGTGAAGTTCCTCCACCAAATCCCCCTTCAAAATAGAGTTAAATTAAAGGTTTGAGAGGCCTTGAGGGCTTCCGTAGATGAAATGGTCAAATAAGGTTAGAAGGCTTGGAGTTTTGATAAATCCTGGGAGGTAAAAAAAGTAATTTTGAATAATTTTTAATGACAAAGACATAGGTGTATGATTTGGGTGAACGGTCTGTTAAATTTTTCACCTAAACCACGCACCCTCCTGTATCCCATAAAAACAACTCCAAATTCGCCAAAAAAAATTGTTGGGGATTATGGGGAAATTAGGGGGGATGTTAGGACAAAAAATATAAGAAATATAAATACCTTTAATGAAGAAATTGTCTGTGAAAATTACCCCAAACACAAAAACATTCCGTCCTGAAAAGTCGACTAGAGGCTTGATCGAAAAAATAATAATGGGTACTTGGCCTCAACCCATTACTTCCACTCCTAGGTATCATGTTTATAACCACATTTCTTATAATTATCCAAGACAAGAGTAATGGATATTCCTTTAAGAACCTTCTCTTGGGAGTCCACTATTTGCACTGGCCGCTCGAAAACTGACAATTCAGGCTTTATCTCTATTTGTTCCCAACTCAGCACATGGGATGGATCTGGGTTGTATTTATCCAATTGGGATACATGGAAGGAATAATGGATGGATTTCAACTATAATGTTAAATCCATACTTTATTCCACCTTTCCAATACTCTTAGTGATCTCAAAAGGACTAATATACCATGGTGTCATCATCCCTTACTTTCCCAATCGATGATGGCCCAAATGAGGGGCCACATTCAAGAATACCCTGTCACCAAAAAAATATCTTATTCTCAACTCCTCTGGTCAAAATATGATTCAGGATGACTCTGATCTCCCAACAAGCGATTCCTGATCAATTTTACCTTCTTAGAAGTCTCATGCACAAGGCTCGGCCCCAATAGTGAGGTCTCACCTACCTCAGACAAACATTGGGGGGGCCGACAAGGCCGACCATAAAAGAAATCAAAATGAGCCATTTGAATCAAGGATTGGTAAATTTTATTATAAGAAATCTCAACCTATTCTAAATGGATATCCGAAGATCCTCCAATGTCTAGAACACATGCATGAAGCATGTCCTCCAAAATCAGATTCACTCATTCTGTCTAACCATCAATTTGAGGATGGTATGCCATGCTCATCTGGATATGTGACCACAAATCCTTCTATGGTAATTACCAAAATATAGATATTAAACAGGGGGTCTCTATCTGAGACAACTGGAAATAGCAGGCCATTGAGTCTGACCACCTCCGGAAGATACAGACATTCCAACTCATCCACATTAGCTGTATCTCTGATCGAAATGAAGTGGTATGATTTGGTCAGATGATCAATCACTACTGAAATGGAATTATTACCCCGATTTGTATGAGTCAATCCAAAAATGAATTCCATGGAAACCTCATCCCACTTCCAGGTAGGAATGGGTAATGTGTGGAGAAAACTAAAGGGCCTTTTATTCTCTGTATTCACCTACTAGCGTGTGTATCATCTCAACACAAATTCCGCTATGTCTAGTCACATACCCGACCACTAGAATATCATCGCACATCATAATACATATTGTAAATACCTGAATGGATATCCCACTAAGACTAATTGCTGTCATGTATCACCATCTTTCACAGACATAACGACACTACTTAACGGCTCTTAATGAACAAGATGCCCTCGAGAGATGATGACCAATCAGAGGACGTCTACCCACCATGATGAAACCACCTCAACCCCTGACAGAGCACATAATTGGCTGTTCCCAGTGAATCAACTCCATTAGATAAGGATACAACTGGATGCTCACCAAGATCAAACCACCATTTTCCTCCCTAGTCTCTACATGCATCTGAGAAAAGAGACCCATCAAAGTCCACTCATCACTAGACATCCTCAAAACCTGAACTAGAAATATTATACTCAAATAATTTCTTATCATTTTTTCCTTTCTTGGGTTATTTATAATGTCAATGTCGAACCCTAGAAAGAACATGATCCATTGAATTTGCCAAAGGTAGGGGTCCTTCTGTTAGAATATATAGTCTATGATTTTGTGATTCGAGAAAACCACAAACTTCTCCCCAAACAGGTAGTGATGCTAGGTCATAAAATCATGCATCACTACTGCCAACTCCAAGTCACGAGTAGGTTAATTATTTCCGTGTGGTTAGAGTTGGCTTGACCATACCCAGCCACGTGATCATCATGTATAAGCACACACCCGAGACTCATACCTGAAGCAAAACAATATACCACATTCCCCTTTTCCAGGCTCTAGAAAATTATTAATAGGGGTAGTATTCAACCACCTCTTCAGCTCATCGAATTATTCTTGACATTCTAGGGCCCATACAAGCCTCACCCCTTTCCAAGTGAGTGCGATCATCGGTAAAGCATGCCGAGAGAAATCTCAAACGAAACACTTGTAATAACCAACCAGGCCACAAAAATTCCTGATCTCAAACACATTTTTCAGTTTCCCCCATGAAATGACAGAACTGATCTTCTCAAGATCCAAAAAATCCCTTGGATCTGAGATTACATGCCCAATGAATCTCACTTCTCCATTCTAGAAAGTTCCCTTTTCAATTTACATATAGGCATTGATCCCACAATGTTCCCAGAAAGATCCTCATGTGATGTTTGTGTTTGTCCTCAGTGCTAGAGTATATGATAATATCATCCAAAAACACCAAAACGAAGGAATTAAGATACTAATGGAACACCATGATCATAAGTTCCATAAATACCATTTTAGCATTGGTCAATCCTAAAGGCATGACTAAGTACTCGAAGTGGACATACTTGATCTTCAAGGATGCCTTTGGGATATCTCCCTCTTTCAACCTGAGTTGGTGGTATCTCAAACAAAAATCAATCATTTAGAACCACTTTAACCCCTTTCAACTAATCAAACAAATCATCTATTCTGGAAAAAGGGAATTTTTCTTAAGTGTCACATTATTTAGCATCCTGTATTCAATGAACAACCGGAGGGAAATTTTGGCCTTTTTCGTGAACAACACAAGAGTAGCCCAAGGAGATACACTCGGGTGAATGAATCATTTGGATTCTAAGTCATCCAGCTATATCGTTCATTCACTCAGCTCAGTGGGGGCCATACAGTATGAAGGAAAGGATATGAGCAATGTTCCTGGCACCTGATCAATTGAGAACTCCACATCCTACTCTAGTGGAAAACCTGAAAAAATCATCTGAGAATCCCTCAAGAAACACATTCAATATATGAGGTAGTGAAACGTCGAGGATAATACCATCATCCTCTAGCATGACCTAAGATAAATGGAATATAATACGTACTAATTATGGTAGTGGAGGTCCTACGCATCCCAAATGAGGATCCCATTCTCCCTGAAAAACCTGACAACTCTCATCAGGTGTCGTGGAACTCACTCACCGCATGTAGAAATCCATGTTTGAATCAATGTGTACTAGAAAATCCATGCCAAATATCATGTCAAAAAGAACCATATCTATGCACAATAGTTTCCACTCTATGTATACCCCTAATACTGAGAGCTCACAAGACCATCACCTAAGTCCCTTCTCTTTCTTCTTTCCTAGTAGTGTCACCAACTCCAATAAAAAATACAACAACTCAGTTGAAAAATTAAGCATGTCCACAAAATGGGAAGACATAAATGAAATAGAGGTACTAGTATCAAAAATAGAAGTAGCAATAAAAGATGAAATCATAATGTTACCATGAACTGTCAATGGTCCTACCTCGGATCCTGCTGGTTCCTGATCTGTTGCCTGAAGATGTCTGATCCCTACCTGAGGATGACCGCTAGTCTGTGCTTGTGCCTTGAACTTTATCTACCAAGAAGAAGACCCAAACATGCCACGACGACCACCAAAAGGATTTCCCCCATACTAAATAGCTTTTAATATTATAGAACTCACCTTGAAGCTAGAGACCTTGCCCCACTTGGATGCAGACATGCCACCCAACAGAAGTGCTGAAAATCACCCATACCTCCACACTAGTAACATGGGTTAAGTGGAAGTGGGCCAGCGGGTCAGATGTTACATGACCTCCCACACTAGATAAAATATCGTATCTCGAATAATATGCCACATATGAAAAAATCGTAGAGGAGTTACCCGAACTACCGCCTCCCTTCTTTACCCGTTCCTCCCACTTCATTTTCATCTATGAAGCGCTTCTACACCCCACTACTAATATAATTCCAAAAAAACCAACCCTACCATCACCGTCAATCTCCACTATGCATGGTCGGTCAACGAACTCAGCATAGGTCCTCAGCTTAAACTATAATACCTGAGAGTATATCTCTTCTCACAAGCCTTTCTCCAACCTCTGGGCCTTCACCAAATCATTATAGTTGATTTCAGTGGAATATCGAACTAACTCAGAGAAATGGTTGGAGTACTCTATCATAGATAAATCCCTCTGAACAAGATCCATGAACTCTTAGGACCTATCATATTCCAAGACCTTAGGGAAGTATTGTTCATTGATGACAACCTTTATATCTCCCTAGTGCATCTCCACAATGTTCCAAACATGCACTCGATCTTCCCAGTGCATTCCACTACTTCTTGGGGATCAATGCTTCCTCAGAAGGTGGAAGGCTTATTTTTTAAGGAACTATTGGGCCTTATTCTTTCTAGGATCATTTGCATCCTCTCTACGAAGAGCTGTAATAGGATTTGGTCCATATCATGATGCCCAAAGATCCCGGACCATGTACACGACTAGGCTCTGACCAATTTGTGTGGGAGAACTCTCTTCATCTTCCTCCCGTGGATGTGTTGGAGCTTTCTGGGGGAATGTTGCTAAAAAATGAAACAGTAAAAAACTCAATAGTTAATACCACAATTCTGAAAATTTTAATCAAATAAATCAAATATAAAAAAACACATTACAATAACAAAAGAAACAACTTCTCCACCCCTTCCCAATGTCCACGTGTGGTCTTCATCCCACACGTCTCACCTGCAAGTGAAGTCTATTATAAAATTCCAACATCCCCTGATGACTCATGATCTACCACGAGATGTGTGGACTAGGAACCATATTCATGACCAACACCCCGATCCCCGACACTCCTAGCTCTGTTATATCTCAACTCATCCCAAAATATTAATATGACCCAAAAACATTAACAGCCTCTAATACCATATTGTCATGAAAAAAATTTGGTCACCTCAAATATTTTCACAAAATCTAGCCCATGAAATGTTTTGAAGGTTTTTATTTATCCACATAGGATGGTACATGTTCTTGGGAATCAATTAATTTGGTTTGAGAATGATATACCCGTGTATGAAAGCATAAAACATTAAAAAAATCTATAATAAGATTCTGAAATTTTCATGCCAAACCAGACATAAGAAAATAAAGAAATTAATACATGGTTTTAAATAAGGTAAAATAGGTCAGAAAATAAATGAAAATATCATCAAAACATCCAAAAATTACTCTACCCAATAAGGGTTCATCACTCCCGAGGTGTCTCCCCAATATTGCACCATAGGATGGGACTAACAACCCGAACTTCCTTCACCTGAGGCATTACATTAACCCGAGTAAAACATAATTAAATATACTTAAACTCAAGGAGTGAAATTCGGGTGTGATCCTAATCCCATTAGTACACTACCCATGGAATTCAATGACTATGAAATACAAGGTGAAAAGCATGCAGTTTTAAGGAGTTAGGAAAACAACGATAAATTCCCGAAAATGCATCGTTCAATTGAAAACAGATTTCAAACTAAAACATTAATAATGTTAAAACATTATAATTAGAAATGTTATATATTGTAATGTACTACTAAACCCATCCTATGACAAGGTATAACATCACAAATCCAATTAGCACCAAAACTGGGAACACCCCAAGGGAACTATTTAGTCTTAGGCCATATGTACCTCGTACCTCGGTGTAAAGTAACCATGTCACAAATCATTTCCTATGCATAGGACACTAGTAGGGAACATACACTTAACATAGTGGACCCCAAAAATCAGCCATATTTGTTTAGTTAGTGTTTTTTTCATCCATTTTCTTAGTAAAATTGAGTCAAAGCCCGTCTGGATCACTGGTCGTACTTGTATATATCCTCCCACCTAGGTACCTGGGCTTCCCCCATTGTGCTCAAACGATTTCATCATACAACAAACCTCCAAAATCATATAAAAATACCACTAATGGTCACATACAAACAATATAGTACTTATACACACTTTATCCCACAAAAAACACACAACAAAGCATTATGATATTCAATAAAACAATTTCTCAAAATCTCTCATTTTTTTCTCCCAAAACTCTTTGAAATATCCACTATGCACACTCTGTGAACACTTGTAAGTCACCAAAAAAATGGTAGTTCAATAAACTATAATGAAACCAAAAACTTTGTTATAGGTAGACTCTATATAAACTATGAAGTTATATATTTTTAAAACCACCATTTTCCTACAGACATGGAAATTTAGGTCCCTAAGCTTTACAAAGACCATTAAATTTTTTTCGGAATAATAAAAAATGGGAATAAACATTTAAAACATCATTTTCATCCCTAATAAATTTCAATGAAATCAAATATGTAATTATAGGGTAGCCCCAAATTACTCAATAATATATTTCTATGAAAACCCCCAAATTTAAAATAAAAATGGCACTAAAAAATTATTTTCATTCCAAATACCACCAAACCAATTTTTTGAATCAATAATCAAATTATAAGAACATTAAAATACTATAAAAAATCAATATAACTCACAATTATTTCATACACTTTGGAATCGTCGACCAGAATGGGTAAAACCGTGAATCCTTTGTCCGAAAATGCAATCCCACCACCACCACACCTCAAAGAAGGTTGATAAAGCCTAAAATAAAAGGATTGGACCAAGAAGACCCATTGTTAAACCCTATGATCGAAACCCTATAGTTTGGTCATTTTTTACATCAAATTACTTGAATGAAACTTCATGGAAAGGGGAGGAACTAAGAGGTAGAGACACCTACTTGAGGTTGTGTGAAGTTCCTCCTCCAAACCCCCTTCAAATAGAGTTCAAATAATGGTTTGAGAGGCCATTTGGGATTCCATGGCTGAAATGGTCAAATGGGTGAAGAAAGGGACATGTTGGGACAAATCTAGAGAGCTAAAATAAGAAATTTATAACCTTTTTAACGTCCTTAACATAGGTGTATGGTTTGTGTGCACAGTTTGGTAAACAGTGCACCAAAACTGTGCACCCTCCTTTATCCCCTCAAAACATATTCAAAAGCCTCTAAACTTTATGGGGGATTAGAGGGGACATAGGGGGGATGTTAGAAAAAAATATAGGAAATATAAATACCATTAATTAGGAACATGGGTGTGACAATGTATGAAGGTTCTTTGCATGAGTCCACATGGCATGAGTCCAAGTAGGCATGTCGAACAATGTGGGCATGTTAGAAGAATTTTTTCTGACATGTTTTGGTCATCTACTAGGCATGTATTGATTGTTTTATAAATATGTTGGGACATAAATATGATGTTGTTGAAACATCCAAGTGTATATTCCTAATCAATTATCATGCATTGGTTTTTTCTATATCGGTTGAGAAAACATGTCAGAGATGCTTCACATAACAAAAGTTGGAATGTCTTGGGACTCACACATGATCAACCATATTATCTAAGATACATTGCATGCTCAAAGAGGATATGTCTAATGTCTTACACATTATCAATTAACTTGTATGAAATATCTTTACCATATCAAGACATACATGTCCTAAGGTGCTTCGCATGACTAGAGCTATCAAGACATTGGTTTCTCACATGATCATATAACATTTCTAGATGTATTCATCTGATCAAAGTGAACATGTCAATGGGTAGTTTCCAGATCAAAGAAGTCATGCCCAGGGACTTGCACATAATCAAAAGAAGATGTATAGAAAACATGTTAAGAGGTCTTACGATGTCACATTGTGGACACACTAGGAGCACCGCATATCTCTCAATGACTACGAGTACCTGTCTTCTCCTCCCCTTAAATATCCTTTTTTATGCTTCAATGGTCAGGGGTTATGAATGTTTGTACAATTAATATATATTACTTTTACTTCATTTTTCAATTATTCTTCACATTACTGATATGGGTCACGTGGAGAGTACCTAATCATGTTGTGGGAAAATCCATCTATCTACCCAAAGAGAGTCTTGGATTTGTCTAGATTCACTTCATAGGTCCCATGTGGTGTGGTAGACATGTTTGGGGTACTTCAAAGGACAAAAATAGGCATGAAAATATACTATTGCGTGATCAATTTGACTTCTCATCAAGTTTTCACATACCAATATGGACGTGTCTATAATCAATCACATGATCCTTCCCACCTGTTAATGAATTCTTTGAAAGGTCATAGTAACATATCAAATTCTTGTCTTGTGACAATGAAGATGTGTTAAGGGGGTGTCACGTAACAATTTGTCTTTTCGTATGGGTCATCCCATGACCATGTGTATGTTCGAAGAAGTTTTTTGAGACCTGCTCATCTTTTCCGAGGAATACCTTTCGATCAACATGGAATATCCGGTATTTCCTATGGATATTGTGAGACAATAAAAAGGTCATGTGATCTCATGTCATTGAGCTATATATACATGTGGTGGGGGCCTTGCTGATATGATTAAGGACATTCATCCATTTAGGTTCCACAAGTATTCATCCAAATAGATTATTCCCTATTTTTCATGGGAGGCAGAAGTAAATTACTGCATGTGTTGGTGGTAGATCTTGTCCATAATCTTGTGCGAACATGAAAAAAATAATTACATGATGCTCAATTTTTTATGAGATTAACTTTGGTTTAGAAGGGACTCACAAGACTATGAACATTTTTGGAGGTTCCCCTACGATGCTGCTAGTATGATAAATTATATATGACACTTGTGGAAAAGGTTCTTCCAACATATACATGGCAGTGTCCCCATTTCATCACATGATGAATGTATCATTGAAATCTACTTGAATTTCTCATGGTCTTGTGATGAGCTCTGCACTCATTCATAGGGAAGATTCAGATCAAGAAAACCTTGAGTTATGGTTGTTTCAAATCTAAGGGTGAAAGACCTATGGGTGACATTTCTGCACTATTTTCCCCTCAAGTCAAGAGTGTACAAAGGGATCCTCTGTTTCGAGGGGGGAATACATGGACATCGGCCAAGGGTTGAGTATGAAGGTTGTGTGTGAATGTCGGAAGACTAAGGGTTAGTGGAATCATAGGAGGTATATCATGTTCTAAGATCTACACCATGATAGTATGAAAAACACACCAGGAGACCCATGGTGTTGCCTCTAATCTAGTTATGGTGAGGATGGGATTTTCTGAACTTCACCTATACACTTTATGACCTGGTGATAAATCAAGATAGTGCATGATCTATAAAGTGTCATTCATGAGACTATGTGGATGTGAACTAGAGATTTCAAATTGTTCCATCAAATACATGGATGAATACTCATGCGATATAGGAAAAACGATCACATGACTCAGGAGGGTTTCCATCCCTCTAGACTGTACAAAAGGGTCGAGCATAGTAACAATGTGGGTTTTCAGTTTCGCAACACCACTAGGTGCATGGTCATAGGTGTACATCCATATACATCAGTCTAGATATTTCTTTTCTATGTTCTTATGACCTCTACAAGGTCTTGCGATAAAAGTTTTGATCCTACTACCATCCAAGGTGTTTCATGGGGTAAATAATGCATTTAGGGGTTGCATGTCATCATCAAGGGGCGTCATGTTTTTTATACTTCAGAGAACGCATATAGGTTCACCTCATGAGGTTACATAGATCATGCATTCAAAAAATCTATAAGGAGGATTTTAAATGGACCCTTGAGCATTCATAGGGGTCTAGTATGTGATTATGTGATCATATGAATACCACATGATGGGTTCTTCTGAAGATATATTTTATATAAATCCTGAGGGAGGGATATATTTAATTACCTAGATGATTTCTCCAAGGGTAGTAGTCAACTTCCTTTCTTTTCTAGCACCCCATATCCTAATGTGCATTTGTTTTAAATGAGAGGGGTTTATATTAAACACGTGAGGCCGAAGGTGGTGTTTCTTTGTATAGGATAGAGATCATGCGTATCAGAGAGGTGTTGTAGGTTTCATCACATGATATCTATTCGAGAAGATGCATGATCATTTCATACAGTCATGTTATGCCTCTACTTTTCTCTATTGTTCTCTGTGACACTGGAAAATAAATATTAAATCTAATAGAAAATTTATTAGAGGTGGATAGTTTTTTCTATCATGAAAGTGTTTTTGATGCATTTAGTATGCCTTCACTTTGGTGACATGATAAAATGATTCTCATTTGATGTCATAGAGTGTTGTTGGGGACTCCCATAGAAGACCACCAGAGCTCACATATTTGGATATTGTGGTGGCTTCCTGTTGGTCATCTCATACTTTCTCGGTATCAGCAAAGCCTCAACGATATGGAAGTTATGTCATGTAAATGTCGCACATATCTAATGAATTCAAACCATTTCATTTGGAGGTTTAATATTGATTTTTTATGGAACACAGTCATGGATTATTAAAATTTTCAAGGTGAAGGGTCGTTATATTCTAACTCGTGTGGTGCTAGATTGGAAGGATGGTTGGGATTAGTGGAATGAGATATCAGATGCATCAGATTGTCAGGTTTTATGATTGGATTTCCAAGAATTGGTCCACTTGAATATGTTGTGTTCTACATAGAACTCATGGGCTAGCCCCCCCCCCCCCCACCACCAATATTTAAGTAATTCCATGGCTTCATCTTTTCGACGAATCAATGAGGTTGGTACCCGTACCATCTACATTACTTACACCTCTAGGATTGGACCCACCGAGGTCCTTTCTGGTGTTATGTATGCTTCTTTTCTCGAAAACCATATGTCCTATACACAGAACTAGATACTTCTTATGGGTCTTATGCTCTCCCACTGGTCCACTAGTTGTCCCAGGACAACTCATATAGGCGTGGTTGACCATGTTCCCACATGATCCTTGATTAAATTAGTCTGTTTGGCTAGTGGCTAACCATATTTTCTGACTAAGTATGGTAATATAAACCCTTAACTAGTAAAATAATTATTATTATAATTTTTTGTCCAATGGGTATCTCCTTAAACCCTATGCCATCATGTATGAACTCCTCCATGTATTACTCGATCATTTGGTACAGTTTTTAGATTTTTGGCAGTAGAGTGGGAAATGAAAAAATATTAGTGCCAGCAAAGATAGATCTAAGTTATTCCATTAACATAATAAAGTCATAATAAATATAAGATATTTTTTATTCAATATTATTTATTATTTTATGTAGGTTGAGGAATAAATAAAATATTACCGTTCAGTTAAGAATGATACTACTTCTTCAGAGAACATCCTTTATTTGACATCTCATCACAACTATGGTTTCTAATATTCCACAAATACATACAATAGAATGTGGTTAGGGATACTAGGAATGTATTTTGGTATAAATTTTCCAAATGTGGGGGTTTTTAAGTACTAACTAAAGATAATAAAAGATTCCATTTTTAATAGATAAGAGATCACTCATGAAATTTAATAATATATTATTTTAATCTAAATTAATTTTGATATCTTGATTGATTAAAATTAACAATATTGGAATATAATATTTGGATGAGTAGAAAGAATCTCCTAGAAATTCTTTTTGACATATTTAGATCATAGTTTTCCACTATGATTTAGTTTTAACCCCCTTTAACCCTTTTCACACATACATTAACACTAAGGTCTTTTTAACTCATTTTGGGTAAATAGAGTTATAAAATCTATAAAATAAAAATAAATACACCATGGATGATATTATCATCAATATCATAATCAATTTTATAAATCAAGTATTTTTATGAATTTTTTTATCATTTAGTAAATTACAATTTTTTATAGAATATGAATAATTTTAATTTTTATAGTTATTAATTACAATTATTTTAACACCATTTAAATAAAAATTATACTCAAAAAAATAATTAATCCTCTAAAAAGTTATATTCTTCATGAAAATTTATGGATTACATTATTCATTTAAATAATATTACTTTTAATATTTTTAATATGTTTTATTTTATATTTAATTAATTTAATGATTAATCCATTTGCGTTCTATAATAAATTAAGATAATTATTTCTTCACAAAAAAATAGAAATAAATTTTAATGATAATGGAAAACAATTTGTATTTCAAATAAATATTTATAACTAAACCTAACTTGTAATACCACATATTTTTTTGGGTACATCTCTCTTTGGGTTTTGTAATAAACCTATTTTGATTGGGTTTTCCTTGTCATTAAATCTTTTTGGTGGAATTTCATTGAGGTATAGAGAGCCTTTATTGGATAAATGAACTAAATTTCATGGATTTATGTTTGTTTAAATTGATGATGTCTAGGTGTAAATGTGTTAAATTGGATAACGATGTTTTTCTACGAGTTTGGAAGGTATCATAGGTGGTTCGAGGACTTTTCCCTATCCTGATATTAATTTTTTTAGGGAATTTCCACACTACATAAATGTATTACAAGATATGTAACTTCCTCTATACAAGAGGCATGAAATGAATGTATGACATGAACTAGTTAATGGCATAAACATTATTACATGTCATGAATTTATATTACACATGATGTAATATTTGGGAAATGTTAATATCAGCTGAGGAAACATGTTTTTCAACATACATCATAATCATTATTTACCCATAATGTAATCCATTTACACCTAGTGTATATCTTGGTTTGGGTGGTTTAAAAGGAACATAATGATTACATTTTTATCAATCATCTGTCGAAACCCCTATCTATCATACCTAAGGTGATTTCCCAATAATATTTGTCCTCCTTTCTATATTTCAGACATCTTGATTATGCATCAATTCACTAGTGGGTTGTTTGGATAAGGTTTTTATCCCTCCTCCCATTTATCTCAATTTTTTCATTGAAAATCTATTAAATGTGGTTGTTTTTTTCTCATTTTTTGGCTTATCTAGGTTCCTTGTTATCATCATCCTCTCCTATGTTTTTATTAGTGATTCTAGTAGGAATCATTTCTTAATCGGCAGATAATTGAATGTGATTTAAAATGTATCACTATCATCTCTTAAATGAAAATTAAATGATATATTGAGAATGTGCTGACATAATATGTGCATTATTCAATTGAATAAATAATGATGATAAAATAGGTATTAGTATATTTCTTAGATCCTTTTGTATCCTTTGGTATTGTGGCAAGGCTTGTCGCTAACCGTTGGGTGAAAAAATCCTAAATAAATATCAAATTTGATAATGGTTTAATGTGGTTTATGAATAAAAAGATACATTAGGTGATTTCTTGATATAAAATCATATTTGAAATATCATATGATTTATTGTTTTTATTATTGATAATTTTATTTATAAATGAAAATCTGATTGAAAGTAAAATTCTAATTTGAATAATTATCAATTGAGGATAATGATGTGATATTTTCATATCCTTACTGTTATAACCTATTTTGTTTCATGTTGAAATGATTATATAGTTGGATATTCCAAATTTTATGCCTAAATAAATATATATTATATTACTCCTAGTGATGTTAAAAATAGTATGTATCCATCTTTCCTAGTTTGATATTGAAATTATTATATATAGTGTTATTCCATGTGATATTGAAATGCTAATATAGTGGAATTGGCCTAGTTGATGCTGATATTATTGTATATGGGTTATTTATGGATTATGAATTGAATATACATAGAAATTTTCCCAATTATGTGATTTTTTCATGGTATGTTGTTATGTTTTACATGGTATTACTAGATTCTCAGAGGCATTCCAGCATGGAACTGATGAAGGTTGATTTATGTATTTTATTGATTGATTAATTAATATACATGATGATCAATGTATTTTCAGAATATACTATCATGATTTTTTTCATAGTCACAATGGTTTGGGTCTAATGATTTTTACTATCGCCATATTTAGGACGTTGTTTGGTACCTGAGAAGATACAGTTCATATTATTTGTATAAGAATAATTATTATTGGTTTATTAGTTATTCCTTTAACACCCTAGTTGTGTATTTCATTGTTTCTTATACTTGTATTACTATGTTATTTACTCATAAACACTTATTTTTGTTTGATTGTAACTACATGCCATTTTCTATAGACTCCCCACTATATTAATCACTATTTCACTTCTAGTTGATAGCCTCACGTGTATGAGGAGGTGTACTTGATGTCTCTTAACCAACCCAATCGTGTCACGTGAGGGAGTATCATATTCTGGGATGTTACAATGTGGTATCAGAGTAGCAGGATTTTCATTTATATAACTTTACAATTGGGAAAGGTAGAAAGGATAATTGGATGTATTAGTACATTATAATGTTATTTTGCATGGGAGTAGCTAACACATATATAGGAAAAATCTATGATCCCAATGATGTTTTTGTTATACATGATGTCCAATTTTTAAAATATAACCAGGGTGATTCACATGATGTGTGGGGTTATTAAATATTTATATTTACACTTGTGTCTTGGTATACAGTGAGATGAATATGAATACATCATGATAAGAACTTATGGATATATCTTTACATAATATTTTCCTGATAGGAACATATTTATTGCATGTGATATATATTCATTGATGAAATATGATAGGGGAACCTATTATTTCGGATAAATGGATTGAAAATATTTGTTATATTATGTTAATACATATGAAATCCATGTTTTGAGATATCAGGATTTAGTGGTCCTCTGTTTTTTTAACCTATTTAGGTTGACCTTGTTTTTATCCAATGTCCTCATAGTATATTTTCCTTGTTTAAAATATTCATCCTCATCATCTTCAAGATGATCATTAGAGTAGTAGAAATTAAAACAAACCAAACATAGATGAACCGAATTTTATTATAGATCATATGGACAATTTGGATGTTCGTCTTCATGGAAACCTTTTAAAGATGACGAGACCCACTGAAAGGGATAGTGTTTTCACTGATCCTTTAATGTTTGAGCTGAAAAGTTGGTTTTAACTATATATTCCACTTATGTTCCCTGGGTGGGATCTCCCCATTTACTCGATTTATTTATTGAGTTATTCTATATGATGTTATATCACCTTAGGACACCTATAGAAAAGAGGGTGAATATTGTAGAACATATGATTATTGGACATGAAAAGAATTGGTGGGATATTCTACTCAAATATAGGAAAAATATGATTTATCTTGGATGGAATTCAAGGTGAATTTACATAGAATCCTCTTTCTAGAGATGTTTATGGATGAAAAGGATCATTATTTCCTACGTCTAACATAGGAGGGAATGTCAATGATGAAATATACCAGATGTTTCATCAATCTTTTGTGATGTGCACCATCTTTTTCTTCTGATGAGATCTACATGGTGTGACATTTATTAGATGAGATTATCTATGAGATTATTTCCTAGTAGAATATTTATTACTTGAGTATATTTTTAGATTGGATAAATTAGGAAATCTTCATAAAATGGATTCCTAGAGAGGCCCCAACAAGAGGACAATATATTTTATTAAGGGTGATATGAGTTTTATTCTAGTGGAAAGTAGCACTACTATGACAGTTATCACCAAGGAAAAAGTAGGTAGAGTGGTTAGGGTAGTGGGAATCTATCTTATGACCTTATTACATTATTGTTCTGTTATTATGGAATGTTGGACCATAATAGGAATTAATGTTTATACTCTGATCTATTGTGTAATGATTATTACCTTTTGGGTCATATCTCAAATTTTTTTACGAGCTTCTCATATCAAAGAACGAGGATTGGATTAGCATAGGTACCATAGTCTGGGAATGACTCAAATATCCCTTAACAAAAATGTATCTATATTTCTACAGGATATTCAGGTTGAGCATGGAGATGGGTACCCCAATGTAAGAACATCAGTACATAGAAGAGGGAATAGCTCAGGGGAGTCAGTCATGAGCCTCAGGAAGAGAGGATAGTTAGATGCAGGTTGTTCAGACTACTCTGAGTATTCTGGATACATGACCTTCTTCTATTAGAGGTAGAATTCCTATATTTTCTACCATGACATGAATTATTATTGATAAAATAAACTCACATTCTTTTTTAACTGTTCTTTTTAAAAATAGTTTGTGATAACTTGTGGAAATAATGTAGGTTGTTTTGACCATCAACATATCATTGGGAGTAATGGAAAAGGATATCAAACATTGTAAGGCATGAAAACTAGATATAAAGAGTTAATGTTTCATGTGGTAATCATTTTTTCTTGAAATTATAGGTTCTTATTTTATTCTTGATATGAATTGGCTAGTTCTATACCCTGATCATAATGATTATTATCATAGTAGTGTTACCTTTTTTCTTTAAGAATAAATCTATTTTCAGAAGGGTTGGGGGAATATTTAGGATTATCATGTAAGACCAATTCAATGCAGATTGAATTTTATTATGGATTAGATAGTGGTCCATGTTCTAGATAATATTGATATGTATTGGGATTATTTTCAAATAGTGTTAGACCATTTTTAGTATGTCTTTACCAATGATTTCAATGGATTAACAACCTAGTCAGATATTAGCTTTGAAACCTAACTAGTTATAAGAGACGATCCAGTTTCTATCATCCCGAATAGAATGGTGCCAGAATAGCTTTATATGATTAAATACCATTTAGATGATCTAAAATATAACTGCTTCATATGGACCAGTAAATCTCTATAGGGTTCTCTTATTCTTTTTAGGAAGATGTATGGTGTTACATTGTGCATAAATGTGGACTATCAGATATTGAACCAAATGATAGTCAGGAACAAGCATCCCCTTTCACATACTTATGATCTCTTCGATCATTTTAGAGGTTATTATATATTCTTCAAGATTGATTTGAGACCAAGATACTACCAATTGAATGAGTGACCACCACACATACCTTAGAGTGATTTTAGGAGAATGTTTGTCTTCTATGGGTTTGTAGTGAAAGTTTTTGGTTTTATAAATGCACCAAAACTATTAATGGTATTGATTATTCACCCAATTAATATTTTTCTATATTGTTTTATGGTGGTTTTTTTCAAAACAAGTCCCACATTACAACTATTTAGTAAGTGATCACAACCAACATAATTATATCAACTTGATTATATTTATAGTGAATCATATTTATTCCATGATTACAAAATTCAGATCTAGATTGATAATGTTCACTCCTGGGAAATTTCATATCAGTGGAAGGATCGTTAGTGGACCTAGAGAAGTTTGTATCATGGTATAGTAGGATTGTCCCAAGAATGTCTTTGAAATTTGGATTTATCTATGTTTATTAGGCCAATTTCATTTAATTATCTTGAATTTATCTTGTCTATCAACACAAATGTCAGGACTGACAATGAAGGGGTGAATTTTTTCTCTCAGATTTTTGTCAAAGAGATTTTTTGGAGATTAAAGGATGAATGACCACAAAACTAATCCTTTGTTTTTTTACTATGTAATGAATATATCATGTAAAATGATGCATCTATATTTGGACTCTGATCTATTCTGATGCAAGAGGATCAAGTGGTTTTATATGGCTCTACCATCTTAATACCACATAAGTGGAATTATACAACTCATGGTGTATATTTAACTATAGCGGTACAAGCCGAATGTTTTTTGAGGAACTATCTATTTTGTGAGAGATTTGTCTTGTACATAGACCAAAAATCCTCAAGTATATATTTTCTCAGTGGGACTTAAACCTTATACCGAGGAGGTGGGTTGAGTATCTGTATTATTTCAACATCAATATGATATATACATTAGGAAAGGTAACTTGATTTATAAATTCTTAGATATGAATGTAATAGAGAGAGGCATCTCCGATGTGTGGGAACATGTAGGGTATGGTTGAACTCTTTTAATACATGCATTTATATATTTATAAGTCTCAATGACGAGTATCCCTAACATTGAAATATATCATTCATGTGCTTATTGATTGGGACAATATGGATCATTTATCTTGAAGTTCCCTAACTAGGATGCCATGTTAAATGGTGCTTTCACCCAGTTTTCCTTTGGGACATAGTCACAACTCCCTTCATGCCAAAGGTTGACAACCAATAGTGAGGGTGTAAATAGTTGATAGTGATGAGACTATACCCTCATGTGTAAATAATAATAATAATGTAATATATATATATAGTGGATTATGAATAACTAAATTAGTGGAAGAAAATTAAAACTCATTTGAGAATAATAATCATACAGTATAATAATAAAAAAATATACAACTTATAGACACACACCATAAAAGTTCATATAAACTCTAAAAAAAATTATACTATGGTTATCCATATCAGTATATACATATAAGCATGCTGAAACAAAATAAGAATCTCCATCTCATGTAATGGAACCATCATGGTCCATATTTCATCCATTTAGTGATAAATAGTACAATAGTAATAATGAAGGTCTAACTCTTGATCTCTTTCCTTAACCTAAGCATAGATACATAATGTTTACATGCATGTGTACAAGCCCATGTAGGGTGTGAGAATAAATCTCAGAATACAACCACAAATGTGTGCCTATTGTACATCTATTATACTGAAGATGTGCTAAATATAAATAAAAACTTCACATGAATATCATATAAATAACATACATCCCTTATTCTCATCAACCATAAGGAAGAATTCACCCACTTCGACCATCTATGGAAATATTTCTATATGATCCCCCAATTATATATATAGAACAAAACATCGGTATGTATATATATAACTACAGTATAGGGGATTCAAAGAATAATCTGAAGGCTACCCATGATTAGTAGAACCCTAGTGAACCCTTGGGTCCCCCCTCCAAATATGAAACCCAAGAAATCATTCCAAAAATACAAAGATTTTTTTCTATACAATGCATCCAATTAGTAAGTATCCTAGTCCCATTTTCCTCAACTCAAAAAGTCTCCATTGGGTAAAATCTTGATGTCCTAAGTCACAACAATATATTTCCTATAATATATAATTACTTTCATCTCAACCTCTGACATCTCAAGCTATAAAAAAACATTTCTCTGAATAACCATATACAATATCCTCATGTATCATTATGAGACTCATCTTCCAATTGATAGTCCCGTCACTTTATACTATTGGTACATCACTATCCACAGCAATTTCTATGGTGAGCACCACCGAACATAATTTATCATCTACACCATCACCTATGTTTCATTGTGTTCGGGGGCCTACACCCACATGAATCATTAACACTAGCTCGATCTGAGTCCTAAACGTGTGCACACAGCTCCTATAGCATTTTTTCCAAAACTTATGAGAAAAATCCCAACACATATTTAATTCACATCATTTTGAAACTTGTTCCTCTGAGATAATATTTCAGAATCTTGATGGTTAACACTATCTCAAATAATGCTGGTTATGCCCTAAACCTGATGACCTTGTTGCCTAAATTTGGTGACCATTTTTCCAACCTTGTGACCATCATCAACTTATATATCTCAGGCCTCACCCAACCTAATAAAACTCATTTCATTAATGTAGATGATTGAGCGTACCTCAATCCTCAAACCAGACCCATCACATATATATGAAGCTATGTAATTAGATAATAACAGTTTACATTAATAAAAATATATTCTCTAAGATGAAACATTCCAATATTTTTTTTCAATGACTCTAATTTTGACCCATAACACTACAAAATATTTTTTATAATATTTCCAAATTCGGGTGTTGAGTCGGCGTGGTATGTCGGGGCTAGGGGAGCCTCGGTGCATTGTGTTAAATATATAAAATATATTTTTCTGCTCACATTTATTTTTCTTGAAACAAATATAACTCTACTTTTGAGTGTTGTGTCATATTTTTATGCCTTTGGTTGAGTTTGTAACATTTTATTTACCCTAGCCACTACCTAATGTCATCTTCTCTAGAGACATGATTATGAGCATTTTTTGATGGGGTGTTATCAGGTGGATTAAATTAGTTAATTAAAACATTAATAAAAAATAAAAGATAAAAACTCCACACCTCCCATTGGATTACAAAACCAAAGAGGTCATATCTCTTATTCCCTCTTGCAACTCCCCTTTGGTGATAAAGAAAACCGTTGACAAAACAATGAAGCAAGGTGATTCTAGTATATGTTCTTGAGGAAGATCATCATCAGATCAATGAGAAATAAGAGATGGGATCGTTCTTCATTCAATGATATTCTTTTCCATAAATGAGGTTTTTAGGTTTGATTTTTTATCTTGATCCCTTCATTATGAATTTTATTAATATTCTAGATCCCAAATATGAATTTTATTGATCCCATCTAGGTAGATCTATGAGTTTCGAGAATGAACATGATGAATCGGTGTGGTTTGGAGGTGACTCCCAACTAGAATAACTGTATACATAGTGTATAGTTTAGTGAGACATTCCAGGTAGCTCTTAATGTTTGGGGAAGATGACCTTTTTGGACAACATGCCATGTACCAATGTTACATGCCATGTATTGCCCTAAACCATGTGATCAAACGACATGGATTAGGTTAACCATGTAATACTACATGGTATTTTACATACACATGGATAGGATACATTGAAATGTGGTCTGGTACATGTACATGGGAAATCAACAATGGAAAGAGTTCATTTATCAAGAACATGTCATGTAGTATTGGATGCATGGCATGTAGGGGACACTATTTGATGGTATGTGTGGAAGTGAAACAAGGATAGGGGCTGAATTAAGAGGTAAATGGTGTGTACCTTTTTTACACACAATGTACCCCAACATGGGTTGGTAAATAATGTAGAGAAGATTCACAGCCATGTGCTCAGGTAGGCTCACACGTCATGTGTTCCTTAGCGCACGCCATGTACTCCATGCAGATACTAATGGGATCCTCCATATTCCATATCATCATCTCATGGTATTTGGATTTAGTAATGTTAATATAATATTCAGAGTTTTTTTCTACATAAAACATGGTGGAGGAATCCATTTTTTACAAGATATGAGGTGGAGTAAATCGAGCATGACACACATTGAGCTGTGTTGAGCCGATGTTGGAGATTAGTGTTGTTTGTGAAGAGATATTTTTGGACTCATACTTCCATGTAATATTAGGTTACAAGATTCCATTACCACTCTATATAAGTTGATATATGACTCCCAACATTGTGGGAGTGAGTTCCTTGTATTTGGGTTTTTCCTCTGGGGTTGTTACTCCCCTGATGGTATAGGGTGAGGGTTCCCCTTGATGTTCATGAATATTGATAGTTCTCCCCTTCCTTTTCTGGTAGTAGTCCCTCCATCATCATTGGAAGGTATATTATATACTCCCCTATTGGACTAGGGTGAGGTTCCTCCAAATATGACTTATATATAGGGTGGGTACTCTCCTACCATGTTAGGTCGTGGGACCTCTATTTTAGGATTATGTAATCCCCTTTCATTAAAGGGCGTAGGTCCTCCATACGTGTTGTTCTAGAATAGTCAGTACTCACATGTCTTGTCAGTGAGTGGGTCCTCTAGCATGGGGTCGGTACACCCCTATCGGGTTGGGTGCGGGTCCCCCATTGTGAACGAGCTAGTAGAGTCTGTACTCCCATTTCATACATGGTGAAGACCCTCTATCAACTGAGTGGTGCTCCCCTTCTTGGATTGGGTGAAGATCTTTGATCTGTAAAGTGGTACTCCCCTTTTTATTAGGGTTCAATTTCACTATTCTTTGAGTATTACTCCCCTATTGTATTGTGGCATGGGTCATTACTTACGTTGTATTACTCCCTGGTCTCCAAGTATCAGTTTGGAGTAGGTCCTTGATTGGAGTTGGAGCTCTATCCATTATGTGGTGCAGTTAAAAGGAGAGGTCCCATTAACATGATATTAATGATTAATTTTTAGGATATAGTTTTCCCTTTATGGACTGAGGTGTGGGTCACTCCATACAATAGGTATAGAGGTTTCACAGGATAGTTTGGTGAAGTACTCAGTTGGATCTGTGGTAATGGTGTGGTGTAGTTCCCTTTGTTCTCTCTTATCAGATAGGATACACATGGTTCCTAGTCTGGAGTAGTTATCCCTAAACATTGTGCAATGGTGAGGGGAGGCCTCTTAATTTTGGTTTCCTTAGCTTATGTTGGGTGATAGTTAGTGATGAAAGGACCTCTAGTGATGTGCACTAGAGCTAGGTATTGTAAGATTTTCCCAATGGAGTGGATCTCTCATATAGGTGCCATCTAGGATGACTGACCTCATAGAGTGTGTTCCCAAAATTTCATGTTTCAGTTAGAGAAATAAAGATAATCTTATTGAGGTCTATGAGTTTGGAAACCCATGTTACATAGATTATGAGATGATTACATATCGGTGTACATCGGAGTGCTTACTATGTTGTCAATATTTGGGTTCACAACCCTTGTAGACTGAGTTGAATTGTCATGTACTCCAGAGGATTATTTGATATGGATTTTCTATATTTATTTGTGTTCCCCCAATATTGTTCGAGAATACTATTCCCTATAAGTATCTCACTTTTTCTTTTGGAATTTTTTGGGCTCATACAGAGTAATATTATAATCACCTCTACTTGGAATTTTCCCTCACATGTTTTGTCTCCTTTGTAGACATAGGCCTTTTCATAGAGTCCATGGGGGGCCCAAGGTAGTAATAGCTTACTGATATTGATAAAACCCAAGTGTTTACCAGCACTGGGATGAGAATATATCTAATAGTTATAGTTGATAGTGATCCCCTCCCTTTGAGAAGGATGGTTTCTTTTACAATTTTCTTTGGTGTGTAGTGTTGTTCAATTCATTCACTTATATTACTTATTTTGTACTCTAGTGTTGCAATATAAATGTATGAACATATTGGTTACTTAGTGGTTATTATATTTCAAAATCTTGTGACCTTTGATATGTGATAAAGTGTACATGTGCATAAGAAAGTCCTCTCATGTTAGAGATATGCCTATTCAGCACTAGTTGCCAGCACCTGTACTATTGGAGGTGGGAAAAGAGAGTTGTGGACCAAGCCCCATTGCATTATGTCTTGATATAGTGGTATCAGAGCAGGGTGGTTCCACATTGTTACTAAAGTATCATGATCATGGTCTGGGTTTCACTTCTATAGGATTAGGATGGTTTGAGTTCGGCTCTCAGGGCCATGGTTATAGTGTTGGGGCATCGGCTAATGAATCCATTCACCCAAACTCTAATAACCTGTTTGTCAACTCTGTACATTAGGACATTGGTCGCGAGGAAATAATAAGTCCATGCATTATATAGGAGTGAGTTTTTATTTTTTCCTATCCTAATGGAGTCAACTCACTAGATATACATGTTAATCATGGTACATCTTGATATTATATTCGGATGGCACCATGATGATATCCATACATGATTATAAAGATATATTGTGATGGAAATATTCCTCACAACGTGGATTCAGTGTAGGGCACTAGTTCCGAGGGCTTACCTCTGGGTGGTCCACTGGTAGTGTCACCACCCATTGATCAGCTGGTTGTGCCAGCAGTTCAGATTGAGGATATGTGTAGGAATATTCTGTAACATGAGTTCTAGAGGTTTTGACCTCTAAGGTACTAGGAAGATCTATACCCTCAGGTTGTAGATGACTGGATTGATGCAGTCACGTGAGTTTTCTCTTTAGTGAGGAAACATACTGATCAGATGGTGTCCAAGTGGCGATCCTTCTGTAGTGTTCAGGCAGGCAATGGCGGAGTATAGAGATACAATCCCATGACGTGGTGATTCTCACTTGGGTGGAGTTTGTGTGAATATTCAGGGAATATTTTTACCTAGATGTTTTGAGATTGGTGCGTGTTGGGGAGCTTCTGAAGCTTTAGCAGGGTAGCGTGACAGTAGTGATGTTTTCAGAAAAGTTCAGAAATGTGTCATGATACTCCTTGGTAGCGGGTTAGGGTCCTTTTTACAGCATATAAAATTGAGTAGGGATTTCATTGGGAGATAAGGGTGTATGTATATCTATTGTGCTTTCCCACCTATAATTTAGTGTTGGACTGAGATTTGGTGGTGGACAGTTTCGAAGCTGAAGAATGGGAGGATGTGACCCAAATTAGTGGTCACGAGGCTAAGTCATCGACCGAATCTAGAAGACTATAGGTGATATAGTCATAGTACAGGAGTCATACACATGCCCACACCAAGGCATAAGGGCCTACATCACAAGAGTTGAATTGAGGACAAGGCCAACCTCAGTAAATTCATTATTACACTTGTGACATCTTAAGACATCTCACTAGAGATTATTTGACCCTCATTGTTTCTGAGAGGTAGTCATCTATTGATCCTCCTTCATAGAGATAGATCATGAATAAAGGTGTTCTATAAGGTGGCAGACGAAGTGGAGGATCTGGAAGAGCAGAAGGAGGTGTCTAGTAGCTCGTGGTGTTTCCACCCTTATCCCCAGGTGGTCTGTGCTAGGCTCAGGGAGCTGAAGGATGTGCGTGAAGAAAATAATATTACATGGATTCCTTTCATCCAGAACCTACAATGATGAATAGTGGCATGATAAGTGAACTTCATACTTTCTACAACATCAACTTTTAGATACTTTTGGGGGTACTCTTTTCATTCATATTTTTCACGATGTTTAACCAGGGTGATGTGGGGTGTCAATAAACCCCATGTCTGTATTTGTGATAGAGGGACAAGTAAGACCAAATTTTTATTTGGAAATCCCATTGTTTTTCATTAGTACACTCATGTGTTTGGATTTTTCTTTGTATGTGACACACCCAAGATGGATGTGGTGAATTTTGACAAAGCATTGAACTCGGGATGAATAGGGATACTTTCCCCACCGAGAAACATATTTCTGACGTGACCAAAACCATAAAGGTATTTTAGTGCCACCCAAAGAAAAAACTATCAAAGAGAGGGTTGTAGAAAAATGTTCTCGTAAGACCAATTGTTTACTCATGGGTCCTTGTATCATTCTTTAATACCCTCACATGTTCAGCATCAACTTTGACAACATAACCCTTGAGGAGGTAGTTGTATATTCCATATAGGGGTTCATGCAAACTATGGGGTTCTATTATAATTTGTTTCAGGTTAGAGGTGTTATATACCTCTAGGCCCCATGACTGCAGATGATCTACGGTGGTTGTTGTTTTCCCACAGGTTGCGGCCAAGGAGACATGTTCCCATTGGTTCCACAATGATGTCCTGGTAGAAGGTAGACATGATAGTGGTTTCATCTTGGTGGTTCCTCTATATTGTTACTTCTATGTTGCATGAGAACCCTTTGTGAGCATGCTAGAATAAAAGACCAGTGGGAATTTTAGTTTATTCCCATGTCTTTAAGATTTCATATATTGAGGATGAAAAGACCTAATAATCAGAGAATTTAATTAATCAAATTTTCACCCATAAGACTCCATAATATTTCAGATAATATTTCTAGGGTCAGGTTCTGATTCAGCATGTGTTTTCAAGGTCTGGGAAGCCTCAGTCTGACGGTATTAAAAAATATTAAATATATTTTATTTCATGCATGCAGTTTCAGTTTAAATGTAAATAACTCCCATTCGGATTCCTAGATTAGATTTCTGAGATTACGGTTGAGTCTGGAACATTTGTTTTACACTAGGCATTACCTAAGGTCATCCACGTAGGGTGTTTAGAATATGGGTGTTTTGGTGATGGGGCGTTATGAGGTGGATTAAATTAATTAAATGAATATTTAATAAAAACAATTATGCACTAATCAAACCCCACACCTCACTTTTTATCACACAACCATGGTGGACATATATCCTTCTCCCTCTCCTCCTATCCCTATTGGTTATTAATGAAATAGATGCCGAATTGACGAAGCAAGGTGTTGAAAATAATTTCTCTTGATGATGATCATCATAAAATCGAGGAGAAGCTTGATCTAGGAATTGTTCATTATCAAATTATTCAATGCTTCCTAGATGAGGTAGGTGGATTAGAGTTTTGGTTAAAATCCATTCATTATGTATTGTTTTAAGGTTCTAGAGCCCAACTAAGAAATAAATTGATCCCTTCTAAAAATATCATTGAGATTTGAGAATGAAGAGGGTGAATTATGGTATTTTAGAGGTGATTCCTAACTAGAATCATCGTCTACATGATGTGTAGTTCAGTGACACACACTGTGTGGCTCTTCTTGTTCTAGGAAGATGAAATATCCAAAATACATGGCATGTACCAGGGTTACACATGGTGTAGTACCCTAAACCGTGTGATCATGGGTCATGGATTGGGTTTTCCATGTAAAACTACTTGGGCGTGTACTAACATACAACCAAGGTACATGGAAAGAAGGTCTGGAACACTGAAACAAGATAACTACATGGTTAGGTGGAAATTTATCTAGGACATTGCGTTTATTATGTGATACATGGCCTGTAAGGGACACAATGTGTACCTCCATTACACTTCATGTACCCCTACATGGGTTGGTAAACTATTTATATAGGACACATACCCATGGTGCTTGGGTGGGGTCCCACTCCGTGTATACCTCGTTTCACACTGTGTACTCCTAGGAGATTATCCTTGGATCATTCATTTTCCATATCTTCTCCTATGGGATTCGGATTCAGGGTTGTGAATAGCCTATCATGAGTGTTTATCCACATAGAATGTGATGGTGGATTGTTTTTATAGATTTTGATATATGAGGTGGCATAAATGAAGAAATATTATTCTGGAGTTTTGTTGAGCCGATGTTAGAGACTGATGTTGTTCATGAATAGATATATTTGGGATGGTACTCCCCTATTTCATTAGGGGTGCGATATTCCCTTAAATCTATACATTTATAGACATGGGACTCCCCATTTTTTGGTTGCAGGATCATTACCTTTGGGTAGTTTACTTCAAGGTTGTTACACCCCTAATGGACTAGGGTGTGGGTTCTTTATGATGTTTGTGAGGATAAAAACTTCTCCACTACCAGTTCAGGGTGTCGTCCCTCTATACTCATTATAAGGTAGAGTAGGTACACCCCTATTGGACCAAGTCATAGTTTCTCTATATGTGGAGTCGGTACTCCCATGTTTGACCAGGGTGAGGGTCCTCTAGCCACTCAGTAGTACTCCCATACAAGGTTAGGATGTGGGTCCGCAATCCATGGAATGTTACTCTCATGTTGTATCAGGGCATGGGTCCCCCATTATCATAGTTTTACTCCCCTTTTGGATGAGCACGTCAGTCCTCTATTATAGAGCGTACTCCCTTGGCTCCATGTAGTAGTGGGTAGAATGTACACGATTAAAGATTGATCTTCCTCAACTATGAGATACAGTAATGAGGGGTGGCCCTATCTATGTGATATAAATAATACCAAGATTGAATTTAATTATCCCTTGATGGACTAAGAAATGGGTCAATCTATACATGGGATGCATAGGTTTCACTGGTTAGTTAGAATATTCACTCTCTTGACAATAGGGCAGTGGCAAGGAGTTCATCCCTTAATTATCTCTTTTTATAGAGGATTCACAGGGTCCATATTTTAGAGCAATCCTCCCTCAACTATGTTTAGTGGTGAGAGGAGGGCCCCTTCCCTTGGTTTTCCTTAGCATGCTCAGGGTAAAAGTAATTAAGGATAGTACCATTGGTGATGGTCACCAGAGCTATTCCAAGAACATTGTTCTAATGGAGTGTGTATCTCAGATGGTTTCCATCTAGGATTACTAATCTACTATAGTGTGTTCTCCTGGTTTTCTGTTATAATTATAGAATGGAATAGAATACTATTGATGGATCTGAGGATGGAACCTCATGAGACATGGATTTTAATATGAGTATATCTGGGTGTTTCATGAGAGTCCTTATGGTGTTGTCACAAGTCAGCATTGAAACCCCTTGTAGACCAATCTGAATTTCCATGTATAACTAAGGATGATTTTAGGTGGAGTTTCTCTCTAAATTGGTGATCCCTCATTCTAGGTGGAGTAGACAGTTTCCATTCAGTTTCCCCCTATTTGTTTTGGGGGTTTGGGGGAACCTACTATATAATTTTATACCCACCCATTCATGTTACTTTCCCTCACATGTTTTCTATCTTCTGAAATCCACATTCCTTTCGACGGAGTCCATAGAGGACATGATGCAGAGGGCGCTTAGTGAGCTGGATAGACCAAGGAATATACAAGAGCTGCTCTAACGAGCTTTCCAGTAGTTATAGTTGATAGCGATACACTCCTTATAATCATATTGGACGCTTTTATTGTTTTCATTGGTGGGTGTTTTTTTCTTTTAGTACTTCTATTGTACTATAGTAGTGGTATATAGATTTATCCATGCATTGGATACATAGTGGTTTTTAAATTTCATGATTTTATGAGATTAAAAATGTGTATTTTTGTATAGCTACATATTAAATGCCTCCCATTTTAGTGATATTCCTACTCAGCATTAGCTTCCATCCCTTGGACTATTGGATGAGGGTGTGCGGAGTTGTGGCCTGTGACCAGTCAAGTTGGGTCTTGACAGGTCCAAGACTAGTACCCAGCTTGACCATGTGTAGTAGAGGAAGGTCTTTCCCATAGTAATCTAACATCCTCCATTTAAAAATATAGAAAAAATAATTTAATTTATCAGGCTACCTCCCTTTTAAAACATAAGGTTCACATAGAGTGCCCCCTGAAACACGTGAAAAAATGAAAGATAAAACTAAGCACAACCACCTTCATACTCATAAGAACCTGACCATATGATATCATTCTCTAACTTAAGTCAAATTAGAATGAATTATAATTTTAGATGGACTGCTTGATAATATGGTAAATTTTCTCACACATATATAGAGTTTTATGTGGAGAGATACACAAAGAAAGGTCGATAGAGGAATAAAGTATTTAACAAGATGAATGAATGGCCACAAACAGAACATATTTCAAATCCTATATGAAACAATTATATAAAAGAAAATTAAAGACAAAAAAGGAGGTACTCATCTCCTATCCATGTTTATTGAAGGAGAGAAAGTAAAAATAGACAAATCGTATGGGTTAAATCATGATTTCACATATTTTAAATAGGCCCACAGTTAGATCACATGGTTTGGTAACTTTGTTCCAAATTTGAATACTCACTATTTATGATGGACCACCCTTGCATTGATAGATCCATGGGTTACCCTACTATCTACATCTTGTACTGATTCATCTTTCCCAAGTACCCACATCGCACGCTCAACCGTGCAGTTTGACAAATCATGCTCAGATGTTGTTAAAATGCGTTGCAAATAACTGCATTGGTACTTCAATGGCTATGAAACCAAAATTTCATTGATTACAAAACCATATATATTATTAAAGGTTTGAAGAATGGTTAATCTTAAGAGGAATCATGGTTTTTCCAAAACATGCACCTCTACCAGCAATTTCCCAAAAAATGTTTCAAGGCCAACCACACCTGAATCTCACAAAAAACACTGAGACATTTTTCAAGCCTTCAAACCCATAAAAAAATAAGACTTGATGTCAGTTGAATATCCAAGATTAGGTTCTTAAGGTTAATAAAGTGGTTCTCCCACTCACTAAACAAAAAAAATTCAAACATTGTGGGAAAATCATACCCTTTAGAAAACGTGGGATGTTATTGTCTCCCCACATTAACATAGATCATTCCTTAGCTATCAAGAATATCTTGGATATGGTACATAACATGCCCATCTAATAAACATTAACTAGATCAAACCTGACTATTAATCCATAGGTGAAATCTTATCCAGGTGCTCCCCTCCATTAGAGTAAACTACCAGGTCACTTCGTAACCCAAAATCAACATTTGATGGTCCACTGACCATCCCTAGACTGACAGGACTTCTTGTGATGCATCACTATTCATTCATCTCATATGGTTCTCAAATAATTCACATTTCATATATGACACCCATCATAGCCTTCATTTCATTAGATTCCCCAAACACTGGTACCATAAAAGACACCCATGTAATTCTGTATCTCAACAGATTCCCATACTAAGTTTCGGTGCCCCACATCCCTTATAAAACCAACACTACTTTTATTCCCATAAATAACCCTGGTTCCAAGGAACTCATATATATATATATATATATATATATATAGATATATATATATATATCATGAATTATAATTGATTCCAAACTATTAACTAGCACCTATCTAGTCCAAAAATCAAAACATGTTCACCTCATTCACCCATAACTTGCCAAAGAAAAAACAAAAGGTAACATGATCATTCCTACATAGTATTTCAAACGGTAATAATCTCTATGGGATTCTCTAGGCCAAGAAACTCCAATACGTGAACCTAACCTGAAGTCCAGCTTCTCAAGGCCTAGCCTCTACATGAAGATACATCATCTACTGGCCACTAACCCTACTATTGGGTCCCACTATCATTGCAACATCCTCTCTGTGTAGGTTAATCGTGTCGACCATCTCTTGGTACCACTCCTCATCCTACCTTAAATTCCTATGTTGGACATGGTCCCTATCTCCCATCATTCCAATATAGATTCCAACAAAATCTCTTGAGATTTCAGATATGACCACATGCATGGAATTCTTTGGAGACCGCTCACACTGATTCTAGACATGTCTAGGTTACCCAATCACGAAAAACCCAAAAAAGGTAAAATTACAAATGGTATTCCAAAATCTATATCCTAGATACCATGCTGAGATTTTTTATGAATTTTATTCTAGCTACTCAAATCATCACCACTGAAATCACCTGATGACATCACCAAAGATAAAATATGATTTATCTGTCAGATTTCCATAGACTATCAATGTCTTCTTAAACACCTCTAAAAAGGGAATAAAACTAAAAATATTTAGATGTACCTTGATGGCATGTTAGAATCCATCCTCTAAGCACCACAGTCAAGCGATGGCATCTCCCAGCTTAGAAAGTGAAAATATGATAGTTCTATGAAAGTAGTTTCACATTCCACGAATGGTGTATAACCATACTTGATATTCATATAATTGAGGGATTTATATTCCATCCACATCTCTAAAAATAAGTTATCAAAGAACCTAGAATTATAATGCTTACAAGATAGTCTCTCATGGTTGGAAGACTATAATTTTACATTGCACCAGTGCTTTGTCTGTCCCCTTATCTTGTATGTTTCTAACTTCACTCTTCTTCCTGGGGTGTCTCGAGATGGTTGAAGATAGTATGGAAATAATCTATCAAATTATCAATCATATGTGTTCCACCCTCTCCCTAAAATAGTCATCGGTGTTGAAAATATAACTCTGGATTTAGGTATTCCATCAATACCTCATCTCCCCAATCTCCCATGTCAATACCATGGATACCCCGAACCAAAATCCCCATGAGTTGCGCATATATCCATTGATCAAGAACTATCATATCTTGTAGTTTTCCCTCATATTTCAGAGCATGTACATGTTCATGTACCAATTTCTCATGAACATCCCAACCCTCCAAGGCCTCATCTAGTCCCTCAATGGCCACATACTATGTAGAATCAAGTGGAAATCTATTAACACTCTACTAACGATCTATCAGATTATATCTAGGTGGAATCCAACAAAATAATAATACAATTTTCATGATTAAATAACATTATATATATATATATATCATAGATATAGAATTCTATAATAAGAAACCAAAAATATTTACCCTTACACTCCCTTACAACACCATTTCACTTAACATCCAGCACCAAGGACCCTTACCCACCCATATTGGGGTTAGGTATCAAATGTAACCTAGCCTCGGGGCCTCCTGCCTTTCGATATCATAGTCAAGAATCAGATGTCATACAACCTCATTTCCCCTCACCTTCCCATAATAGGTTCAAGAATAACATTTCATATTTATCAATTCATGGAAGCTGAGTATAGTGTCAGCAAAGAGGTAATGCAAGAAAACTATATTTAAATTATTTTTTCAAACATTAAATATCTTACAATCTGTTATATTTCCCACATACCCTTATCAGGGTCCTGCCTAATATCACATGAATATATTTATAATCAAAAAAACATTGAATTATAACTACATGCCTAGGCTGGTTGGGTATAATTCCCCCAAAGAGATCATAATAGTAAAAAAGACTATTTAAACTCCTTTGTTGAAAAAATATAAAACCAAACCCCTCTATGTGAAATCATGGTTCCTAAGGAAATACTCGACAAAAATCATTATGTGATCCCTATGTGCCAATGACAATGCATAATAAAATATACTTTCCTATAATGGGACATGGGTCAATCCATATAATAGATAAACATCACACCTAATTGTATTGATCGAGGTGGAAATCAAATATATTCTAAAAAGAAAAGAATGAAATCAGTTCGCCTCCCCTTGAAACATGTTATATCCCTATGCATGGGGATACAAGAACCAAAACAAGAGCTTTATACTTAGTCCTAACTACATCCAAGTCACTAGAATACGATAAACCAAATAGTAAGACTAACTAAAGAAATAAAACTCCTCTGACACATTTTTAGAACCCCATCCCAGATACCACTTAAAATAGAGCTCTGGTCTGGTTCCCCATGGGGCCTTAGGCGTGCCTCCACATACAAAAAAGGTTGATGAGTACTAGTGAGGGTGTAAATAGGTGATAGTAGGGATACTATACCCTATGGTGGTGGTAATACTAATAATAATAATAATAATAGTAGTCATCGTATATGTTGTAGAAGTTCAAATAAATTTGTGGACGAAAAATTAAACAATCAGAAGCATAATAATAAAGCCATAAAATAATTCAAGACATACCATTTGTAGATACACACCATAGTAGTTCATAAAAACAATAATAAGTGGATCATTCTTGGTTATATATATATATATATATAATAACTATGAATCAAAAAAGAGAACTCTAACTCATGTAATGGAACCACCATGGACCATATGACATCCATCCATTCCTATACAATATGACATCAATCAAAAAGGTTTAACTCTAGAGCTAGAAACCATAAATGATCGTAGTGAAATAATGTCTACAAGCTAGTCGAGGGGCCTATGTAGGGTTGTTTGAATAAACCTCAGGAGGACACCACCAACATGTTCCTATCAATCAAATTTGATAATGATGGTGTACAAAATATAAATAAGAATTACACATCAATATCATATAAATAACACGATTTCGTTGTGATCAGCTACCACAAGTGATCACTTGCTCTGACCTTTTTCAGAAATATCTATATACATGACCATGTTAATCTATATAGTATACATCACCTGTCTATATATATATATATATATAACTATAGTGGAGAGGATCCATGGAGTAATCCAAAGGCATCCCCTGATGAGTGTCATCCATGTGAACCCTAGGGTTCCCCCTCTAAATAAATAACTCAATAGATCATTCCATTATCATCATACCTAACATACATACAAAATGTGCAATCAATAAGTACCTATGTACCTTGGACCTAAAATAAAATATCCCCCATTAGCTTGATGCTCTATATCCTGAGGCATTGTGATATATTTCCTCAAAAATATAATAATCATAGACTCGAAGGTCGATGTCTTGAGGCACAATAATATTTTTCTTCCCAATAACCCAACCCAATGGCCTCGAGTATCATAGAGAGCCTCAATCACTACTGATGGTATCATCACTATAAATGAATGGTTGATCACTATCCACATGGAATTTTTTGGTGATCACCCAAAAACCAATTCATGGTCAACACCATCACCTATGCCAAATAGTCTATGTGGGCCTCCACCCACCAAAGTGGTCAAAAGCACCTCAATCTAAGACCTAACAATGTGAACATTACTACAACAATGTGTGAGACAACAACAGTGACTAAAAATCACCAAACATGACTATGAAACATCATCTAGACCATCATGCCTCTTTGTCCATGTCTCTTAAAATCAATTATCATCACCATCTAAAATCTTAATAGACATTACCAAATCCTAAGGAACTTGTCACCACAATTCAGAAACCATGCCTCTAGCATGGGGATAATCATCACCTCATATGTCTCAAGTGTTTCCCAACCAGACAAAACATGTTATATAAATACAAGTGATCGACCTCACCTAAATCCTTAGTCCATTCTCATCACATCCCCATTAAAACAATAAATTCAACAATACTTATTTAATTTAATTCAAAAACATATTCCCCACCTAAACATGCCTAGATGGTCCCGACCCCTTACTCAACTTGAACATGTGTAATGGATCTTGATCATGACTATAAGAGTCTCACATCATTCATTTAATAATTCAGAAAAAATCATTTGATTTATTTGGTTCCCTATTGATCAACCCACCTAGAATATATAAATTTATCCCTCAAAACACTTTAAAAATAATTGATAAATTGAGGAACAACCTACTCAAACACACCAATATTTTTCAAATAAATTAAATATTGAATGCATGAAACATTAAGTCTCTAAAAAACAGCCTGATTTTTTCCCCATCCAGTAAACATAATTATAAAACCTCTATTATTCAAATTTTGAAAAAATGAAATACACAATTGCATTCAGAAGGATATTTGGAGTCTAATAAGACAAACATAATTTTTTTTGAATATTAAAAGAACCCATATGAATAGTAAGATGACCTTGTGAATATTAATGAATAGTAATTAATAGTAAATAATATGTAAATTATAAACTTCACCCATGAGTGTATAACTACAATTTAGATATCTTCTATGTTAAAAAACAATCATAATATAAGTATGTGTATTTTTGTATTTCAAAAACAAATTTATTACAGTTTTATGATTAATTTAATAATTTAAAATGGAAATTTATTTTCAAATAATTTAATCAAAAATTGTTAAATTATTTTCTTATGGATATATAATAATTTTTTGGGACTTTGATTAACATCTCGAAGGTGTTATAAACTAAGTTATAGTTTTAATGTTTTTTTGGAATAAATTATGATTTTGATTAAAAATTAAATTAAAAATATTTAATTTTTTTTTTAAAAAGGATTTTGTTTTTGAATATTACACGACAAAAAGTTGTTGGTCTAAATTTTTGTGAGTTTTCTAAAATAATTGAATTTTCAGTGAATAGTAAAAAACGATAATTTACGATAAATGTTAAATACATGATATATATGGTCATAAGTTATGTAAGGATGATTTAAGACAAATAGATTCAAACTCAAATAAAATTATTACTATTATGGGTCACATTAATTAACATTATTGGTTTTCTTGAGGTAATTAATAAAATAATGAATAAAATATTCAGAATTCACTCCTCTCCTCTACTATAAAACCCACCCTAACTCCCGCTTCCCTTCACTCCACTATTCCTTGAGGCTCCTCAATGTTCTCCCCAAATACCCTTCCCTAGCCACTCCCCTTATCCAAGGGCTATTGGTGTTTCTAAAAATCCAGAACCCCTTCTCATAAGGGGGTTCTCAAAGAGGATATTTCTAGAGGTAAAACATCTTTCATTTTCATTTAGTTTGATTTTAATTTATCTTATTTTCTTATTATCCCCTTAACTCCTCTATAAAATTGATACATATAACTCTATTATCATCTATATAATATAATTATATCATTTTATGCAATAAAAATTATCAACCATCTTACTCTCTCTCTCTTTATTTTATAAATGAAATCATCGTAAGTGAGGTTCCAATTTAGAACCATCATGGATGACAATGTTTTGTTCTCCAATTTATCCTTTATTATTGGCCATAAAAAAATTATGGTTCAACCTGACTAAAATGATTTTATTATAACCTACTTAATATTTAAGAACCAGTATATGTACATAATATTAAATCATATGACCAAACTAATTCCTAATAATCAAATAGCTGCTAAAATAATATAATTGATTCTCATTAATCATTCATTTAATTTTTTATACTCATTAAATAATGATATAAATAACCATTAACACATATTTATGTTCATAAATAATATTTAAATCCATCTCTTGAGATTTATATCTATTTTACATGAACTCATTTACTAAAAAACAAGTGAACCGATTATAAAAATCAAGAAAACATATACTCTGGAGCGACAAAATTGAATATTATCAATAAAGACATAAATAAACTAAAAAATATTTATAAACTAAAAAAATGTATAACAGATTCTTAATTATTTTATTAATGAGTTTAATTTCATATTCCATGACCATAAGGTCAGGAGAGGAAGATTCAGACATAAGGTAAGGGTTTTCTACCCGATCCTCCATTTTCATTCGAGTTAATTTTATTATCAACATACTTCAATGAACTTATAATTCATTCATATTTACTCAGAATAATCTCTATATTAATGTTCTATATATTTGTTCCAACTAAAATCATTCCTTCATTATGGTTATTTATATGATTTAAATTGATGTTTCAAAAATCTATCCCGATAAACTATCTCATTTCAATGAAATTCTTCAAATTCTTACCTATATTAATGGGAACTATATGTTATATTTTTTGAAACCATTACCTTTATGAAATCACTAATTTTATAATAAAAATACTACCTTACTTCACATCTGGTTTTATACAAATTTTTTATCCCAAAATAACTCTTCTTTTCAAAGTAAATGAGTATTTATCTCAAGAATTACTTAAATTTTTTGAAAGAGTAACTTAATCTATTTCAATACTCTCGTTTATTAATATGGATTATTGGGATTAATATTTTATGGTGTCATCTACCATATTTAATTTAATGTTTTATGATTAAATTTTCTGTGGATGTTCTCTCATAAAACCATTCACCAATTTACATTGAATGATTAGTGTTTATGCTTAATGTTTGAGGAATGTTATTTAAATTTCATATAGTAATTTTAATATTAATGTATATGTGGATAATTGTTTTCCAAATTCATATGAAAAATGAATTGGACATAATATGTTTTGGTTGTGGTCTGCTATAGCCCCCTGGTGCATCAGTAGGTCTCATGAGACAAAATATATTCTTGGCACAAGGCCTTGACAAAATGATTATTTATGGTCTTGGGATGAGGCCTTTAAGGTATGGTTATAATGTCCCACAATATGAATTCCCTCATTATGAAAATAGTATTTATGGTTCATGAGGTTATTCAACTAGTATAATACCCATGATTATGTTTTACATTGTAATTATTTATTTAGCTCATTTTCCTACCATAATGTTTTCAGGTTTTTTCTGTTAAAGGCATGTGTTTTTAGTTATTCAACATGAATAATGATTATGATATCTTATACTTTATTTATTACACTTACTAAACATTTTAGTTCACCCATTTGAAATGTTTCACTTCCCATGACACAAAGAGGTGTATTTTGAATGACATACAGAAATATCCTTGGAGTTATAAATGTTTTCAAAGGAGTTTAAATGTAGTATTTCTATTCAAGTTGTAATATTTGAATTATGTTTGTATCATGTTTCCAAAGATGGTAAACTACTCGGTCCTTCAGGATTCATATTCCTTTTTTATATGCCAATGAAATAATATAAGGCATCAGATCTAATAAAATATGGTCAGGTCTATAAAATCAGAATCAATAAAATTTTAGTAGAAAATTTGGAAACTTGATTTAGAAAATATAGATTTTGTAAAAACAATCCCTAATATATTCTTTGAGGATAAACAATCAATAACATCCTGGTATTTGGGTAAGGAATTGATTATGTGGATCTTTCTTGAAAATGCATCCCTATCTGGACACTACAAAAGGATGTGGTTCTAGAACATATGTACCTAGGAGTGAAAACTCCGAAAAGGAGTTTCAGGGTTAACTAGGGTATCCTGGTACATGATAATGGGCCTTACTGCAAACCTAGTTTGACTCTTGCTAGGGATATGCTTAGGACAATTCATATTTTTTTACATTCCAATATGAGAGATTTAAATGTAAATTTATTCTAAAAGAAACCATGTTTATGATTATGAGTTGAGATGTGTATAGAATTTTAATTTATGTTATGTATTTTTCTATATTGAGATTATACATTATGTTTCTTAAACTAATCTAGTGGATTCCATTATTTATAAATGTCACCTGGTGGAAGGAATGAAAATGGAATGATATTGTGTTATTTGTGTAGGGATTTCCCTCTGATGCAAGATAATGATGTTTTCTCTTGTGATGTGACTGATGCTAAGCCACTTATAACTATACTGTTACATCAGAATCCGGTTATGAATAATAACCATATCCGTATGGAACTTCTAAATCCACAATGTGGTGGAGCTATGTTTGATCACTTTTTACAACAACAACCTCCATAATTCAATGGAAATATAAACCCATTTTTAGCTGAGTAGTGGATATGTTTCCTAGAGATGATGTTTCTCACATTGGGAAGTAACAAAAGAGAGAAGGTCATCATTGAGGTTTATCATCTATTGGGATATGCGAATTAGTAGTGGTTGTTAATCCAAAACACAAATGAGGAGGAAGAAATGGAATATATGGAATGGTGATATTTTAAGGAAATATTGTTAGAAAAATACTTCCCTCATGAACAACGAGCTGATATAGAAAGGTAGTTTATGAATATTTGGAGAAAAGAGGATGAGAATTTTTGCAATGTATGAATTTATCTTCACATGTTTAGCAAGACATGATGCAGACTAAAGACCTAAACCAAGGACCATGATTGATTGATTATAAAATGTTTTAAAACCATTCCTATGAAGGGTTATTTTCTCCCAATGTTTCTCATCATATGAAGATATAGTCTCAAGTGCTATCAAGATAAATAATGAGTTTTATATGTATTATGACATAAAAAAGCCTGAAATGAAGAAGGATGAAAAAAATCTTGAAAAGGAAATAAGAAAATAGGAATTAAGGTGAGAGTTGACCTTCTATCCTATATTAATTGTTGGAAGAAACACCCTGAAACTTTTCTGAAGAGAATGGGTGCCTGTTACAAGTGTGTAGATAAAAGACACCAATCTCATGATTGAAAGGGGAATAAAGAAGCTACCATTTTTCAATGAAAAAATATCAGGGATATGGGACATTATTCACAAGAATTTCCTAAGAGTTAGGGAAACATTACCCAAATAAGGCCAAGAGAGAAAGGCCAAGCTTATGCAGTCACAAATATAGAAGTTGATGTTAGTAATTATATGGTGTCATGTACTTTAATAATTACCTCAAAAATAGAAAATGATATATCAGATTCTGGATTATCTTATTCATTTATATCTTCCCAGTTTTCCAAAAAAACAGATATTTTCAATTTGATTTTATAAGGGAGTTGTCAGTCATAACACTTAAGGGATGTATCATTACAACAACATTGTGTTATAAAGTCCCCATTATGGAATATAAACAAGCTTTATCTAAGGATTTTATTTTCATTCCCATGATTTAATTTTATATAATCCTCTGTATGGATTGTTTTTTGAACCACTATGTGAAAATTTATTACATGGAAAAGAGGTTGTAATTTTTTAGGATGATATGGAATCACTTATCTTTAGGGAAAGAAAAATCAACATCTTATTCTCATCTAGACCCACCCATAATGTCTCTTCTAAATTCAATTACTAGAGATGAAGGTAATGAAATAACAATGTGGGAGGAAAATAATGTTCAAATAGTGGACGTACCAATTGTGCAAGAATAGTTGATGTCCTTTCATATGATTTACTTGGTCATCCTCTAGAGTGGGAAATTGAGTTTTCTATTAGGTTAATTCTTGATTAATGTCCCATATCAAATACCCCTTGTAGGATATACAATGTAGAATTAGTGGAACTTAAGAAAAAACAATAATAATTGAGTGATAAAGGATTTATCCCCCCTAGTGTTTCTTCATGGGTATCCTCTGTTCTTTTCATTAAGATGAAATATGGATTTATGAGGTTGTGCATTGATTATAGGGAGATCAATGATATAACAATAATGAAAAAGTATCCACAACTTCACAATGATGATTTATTAGATCAATATCATGGAGTCTGATATTTTATGAAGATTTATCTTTGATCTGGATATCATCAGCTGCTTGTGAGGAAGGAAGACATTCCAAAACTGACATTTCAAACGATGTTTGGTAATTACAAGTTTACAGTAATGCCATTTCGAATAACTAATACATCCTATATTTTCATAGATCTAATGAATAGATTTTTCATGGAATATCATAGTGACATTGTGGTGGTATTTATTAATGATATATTAGTATCCTCCAAATGAAATCAAGATCATGAAAATCACGTGCGCACTATTATGAGGAATCTTAGTAGAAATGAATTATATGAGATGTTTATAAAGTGTGAATTTTGGCATCAATCATTTTCCATTCTTGGAAACATTGTCTCTAAGGATGGAATATCTGTTGATGTTTTGAAGATGAGGGTGGTTCTATAATGGCCTACTCCAACGAACATAACTAAGGTAGGAAGTTTTATTGGTTTAGCAGGTTATTATCAGCATTTATCTCAAAATGTCACCCTATTTCCCAACCCAATGACCAAGATTACACATAAAGGGGTTAAGTTCATATAGGAATAATAATATGAGGAATGTTTTGAAGAAATTAAAGGGATATTATTGAATGATCCAATCATAACTCTACCACTATGGAACGATGGGTGTGTAATATATAGTGATGAATCAATGAATGGAATCAGTTGTGTCCTTGTGAAGAATCAAATAGTTATTACCCATGCATCAAGGTAGTTAAAATTCATGAAAAAAATATCATACTCATGATCTTGAGTTATCAGTGATAATCTTTGGTGTGAAGATTTTGAGGCACTATCTTTATGTTAAAAGATGTGAAATATATATAGATAACAAGAGTTTAAAGTATATCTTATCAAATAAAAAATTCTACATGAGGAAAAGGAAATGTCTCAAAATACTCAAGGATTACGATTATACCATACACTACAACCCATGAATGGAAAATAAGGCTGGTGATGCTTTGAGTATGAAGGATCATAGAGTTCTCAAAAAAACCATTATTGACAAAAATCCTTTGTAGATGGATCTAGTGAGGATCAATACAAGAATTATCAATGAAGGTTAAACATAACTACATTTTCAGTTGGTTTCCTACCATCTTTATTAGAAATGATTAAAATATCTTAACCTAATGATGAGAACCTTCAAAATAAAATTAATTCTATGAAAGATGGCAAGTTTCCTAACTTCATATGTGAAGATAAATTTTTAAAAAATGGGATGAGGATTTGTCTTCCTTCTATATATGAGAAAAAAAGGGAGTTATTTGATGATTACCATAGCTAAAATTTCTCTATAAATACTTAGAGAACAAAAAAGTATAGATATTAGAAAGAAATTTTCTTATGGGATAACATGATGAGAGAAATTGATAATTATGTATCAAGATGTTTTCTCTGTCAACAAGTGAAGGTCGACTGAGAACATCCTAGAGGATTCATGCAACCTCTAACTTTTTCTAAATAGAAATGGTATTAAATAAATATGGATTCTGTTGGTGTATTAACCAAAACTCACAGAAATAATGACGCAACATGGGTAATTTCGGATCAACTTACAAAATCTACACATTTCCTCGCAATAAGGTAGGATCTTATATTGGGGCACCTAACACGACTCTATATCAACACATTTGTGAGACATCATGGATTACCCCTCTCATTTATTTCTAATAATGATCTTTTATTTACATAAAAATTCTAGAAAAGTCTTCTAAAATATTTTTATACTGAGTTCTGATTGAGTACTACTTATCAACCACAAACTAAAGTGTTATCACAAAGGACAATCAAAACTATATAGGACATGTTGAGATCATGATCACATAACTTTTATGGTATGTGGGATCAATATCTTCCATTATTGAGGTTTTCCTACAATTATAGTTTACTTTACAGCATTCAAATGGCACCATATGAGGAATTGTATGGAAAAATATGTCTTACACAAAGATTTTGAGATGAATTTGGGGACAGGAATCTAGTCGGATAAGATCATGTGGAGGAAATAACTATAAAAGTGAATATTATTCAAGGTCATATCAGAGAAGATGAAAAAAAATATATGTTGATAATAGAATTAAGGATTTGGAATTTCAATTGTGAGATCATGTTTTCTTAAAAGTATTTCTACGGAAGGGTGTTATATGATTTGGGAGGATAGAGAAACAGATTCCTAGGTGCATTGGCCCATTTGAAATTATGGTGAGAATTTGATCTATTGCATATAGTTTGGCTATTCCACCAAGCATATCTAATGTAGACAATGTGTTCCATGTCTCATTTCTTAAAATTTACATTCCAAACCCAACACATGTCTCCACTTATGAACTAAAAGAATTGGAACCCGACCTATCATGACGTGAAGAGCGTATCCGGATTATAGACACTAGAGAACAAGTGTTCAAAAATCAGATGACTTTATTGGTAATGATACTTTAGAAAAATCATATAATCGATGAGGGAACAAGTGTTCCTGAAGATATTATTATGAAGAACTACCCAAATCATTTTATAAGGAAACATTACGGTATTTTTTAGGATAAAATTTTTGTAAGAGGGATATAATGTAAAACCTCGTGATTTTGCAAATAATTTTAATATGGAATACATGAAACACTAAGTCTTTAAATAATAGCATTATGTTATAACCTATCCAGTAAACATAATTTTACCACCTATGTGACTTGTATTATGAAAAAATGGCATACATAGTTGCATTCAGTAGGATATATAGAGTCTGATAAGACAAACATAGTTTTGATGAATATTAACATATCCAAATGAATAGTAACATACCCTTATGAATATTAATAAATTCTAAATCATCTGAAAGATTATAAACATCACCCATGAGTGTATAAATAAATTTTAGACATCTCATATGTGAAAAAATGATCATATTATAAGTATTTTTATTTTTGAATTTCATAAATATTTTAATTATAATTTTATGATTAATTTAATACTTTAAAATCAAAATTTATTTTAATAAATTGTAATCATAAATTTTTTCATTATTGTCTTATGTTTGTAAGATATTTTTATGGGACCTTGATTAACTTCTCAACGACTTATAAAACGAGTTATATTTTTTATGTTGTTTTTCTAGAATAAATAATGATATTATTTAAAAATAAAATTAAAAAAATATTGAAATTTATTCTCAAAAAATGTATTTTATTTTTTAATTCTACATTTCGATAAATTGTTGGGGTTAATTTTTTTGATTTTTAAAAAATAATTGAATATTGGTTGAATAGTAAAATACCATAATTTATGATAAATGTTATATCCTTCATTTATCAGGTCCAAAATGTTTTAATGATTATGTAATACCAGTAGGTTTGAGCTCACATGAAATTATTACTATAATGAATCACATTAATCAAATCTATTGGTTTTATTGAGGGAATTAAAAAAATAATGAATAAAATATTTAAAATTCACTCCTCTCCTCCATTATAAAATCCCACCACACTCCCTCTTCTCTTCATTCCTCTATGCCTTTAATCTCCTCAATGTTATTCCCAAATACCCTTCCCTATTCAATCAACATGTCCATGGGATCTTGGTCTTTCCCACATCAAAAAATCCCTTCCCATAAAAAGGTTCTCAAGGAGGTTATTTCAAGAGGTAAAACATCATTCATTTTCATTTTGTTTCATTTCAATTTATGTTATATTTTTATTATCTCATATCCTCCTCTATTCAATTGATCCTTATGACTCCATTATAATCTATATACAATAATTATACCGTATTAATGTAATAACCATTATCAATCATCTTATAGTCTCTATCTATCTCTCTTTTATAAATGAAAGCATCGTTTGTGATGTTCTAATTTAAAACCATCATGGAAAACAAAGTTTGGTTCTTCTATTTATCCTTCATTATTGGTTATGAAACCATTTTTATGGTGAAAAAAACACTAAAAAAATATATTATAACCTACATAATATTCAAAAACAAGTATATGTACATAATATCAAATCATAAAACCAAACTAGTTCTTAATAATCCAAATACGTCTAAAATAATCTAAGTGGTTGTCATTAATATTTCATCTAATATTTCATCCTCATTCCATTGAACTAAATGATATAAAATACCATAAACACCTATGTATGTTCATAAAAAATATGATAATTCAATTCTGTCGATTTACATCCCTTCCCAATGAAATCTATTACTTTAAAACAAGTGAACTGATTTTGAAAATCTATAAAACAGACACTCTGGAGCGACAGAATTCAATATTTTCAATAAAGAAATAAATAAACTAAAAAAATTATGATAAACTAAATAAATGTAGGATATTTTATGAATTAAGTTATCAATGAGTCTAATTTCATATTCCAGTACTATAAGGTAATGATAGAAACATTCAGACTTAAGGTAAGGGTTTTCTACCCTAACCTCCATTTTCATTCGGGTTATTATTATTATCAATGTACCTTAAATAATTTTTAATTAATTCATAGGTACTCCTCGTAATTCCTATTTTAATGTTAAATATATCTATTTCACTATAATCATACATTAATGTATGGGGAGTTATTTTTTTTAAATGATCTTTCAAAAATCCTTCCTGATAAACAATCTCATTTCGAGGAAATTCCTCAAATTAATACCCATTTTCATGGAACTATATAATCATTTTTGGAAACCATTATACATATATAATCACTATTTTTATTATGAAAATTATATATTAATTAAGTTCTGGTTTTATACAAATATTATTTTCAAAAAACTCTTCTTTCCAAAGTAAAAGAGTATTTATCTCAAGAATTACTCGAATATTTTATAAGAGTATCTTCATCTATTTCAACACTCTTTCTTATTCTTATGTTTTATTGGGGTTAAAATTTTATACTATCTTCTAACATATTTAATTTATTTTTTTATTATTAGTTTTTTAGTGGATGTTCTTTTTTAAAAACATTCCCCAATTTACTCTGAATGGTTAGTGTTTATGATTAATGTTTAGAGAATGTTTTTTACATTTCGCATATAAGATTCAATATTAATGTATATGATGTTTATGATTATCCCTGTTCATATTATGAATGAATTGGACATATTATGTGTTGAGTTGGTCATGTTATAGCTCCTTTAATCATTGGTAGGTCTCATGAGACAAACTACTCTCTTAGCACAAGGCATTGAAAAAATGATAATTTATGGTCTTAGAACGAGACCATAACTGTATGGTTATGATATCCCACATTATTCATTCCCTCATTATAAAAAATTTATTGATGGTTCATGTGTTTATTATACTATTATAATACCCTTGATTATGTTTATTATGACATTATTTATTCAACTCTTTTTGTTACCATAATGTTTTCATGTTTATTTGTTAAAGTCATGCGTTTTCAGTTATTAAACATTCCAAATTTTTAGGATATCTTATGTTGTAGTTATTACCCTTACTGAGTGTTTGATCTCCCCTATTGATTATATTTCATTTTCTAAGGATGCAATAATGTATATTATGAATGAATTCTAGAAATAACCTATTATTTTTGCATGTTGTCAATGTATATTCTATGTAGTATTTATTTTCAAGTTGTAATGTTGAACATATGTATGTATATTGTTTCTAGATCATCTAAACTACACAATACATCAGGATGTATATTCCTTGTTTATATGCCAATTTAATAAAATAAGGCACCTGATCTGGGCAACTAGGATCGAGACCTTACACCTACCTCAACGTAGTAAGTGCTCCCTCATCTGATATATGCCTCTAAATTGATCTGAATCTGAAAAAATAGAGATTAAGAAGAACTCCATGAAAATATGGTAAAATAGATAATAGGTATTTATCATACTATGTGTTGAAATAAAAAATTAAAATAGAATAGAGAACTAAAGTCCTCACCCAGGTGAATCTGTATCCACCAACAAATCCTAGAATATATAATGTAATGATGGGTTATCTCAAATACTAGGTGAGGCATAAAAGGATGATCTACCATACTATTTTCATGAAGTAATAAAGAATAAGGAATAAAATAGTTAAATATAAGGAGGGGTAAAATTATAAATTATCACTTTTTAGAAGATAGAGACAGTTTGATTGCAAGGTTTGGCTAACCATGTGCCATCTATGTGCACTCACTTTATAAGAGGGACCACCCCTCACCTGGATAGGTACAGTGTTTACCAAATCATGTGAATCCCAGGTTGATGCCATTATCCATGCCACCTCACAAAGTTAGGTAAAAAATTTCCCAAACCATTCACAGAGTATGAAAATACCTTATTCTAAGTATTTTATAATTGATAATATGACCATATTCCCCATCTTCACATTTTTTGAAACAGTGTCCAGTACTGTAGGTATTCCTCCCTACTAATCCTAGGGGGATAAATTGTTTGTTCAAACTGGGTGCCTCTTCTAGTGCTTTTATAAAATTAAGTTTCCAAACCCCGCCACACCAAAACCTCACAAGAAACACCAAGACACATGTTTAACCATAAAAAAATCTATAAACAAGGATTTTTTTCAATATAATTCCCAAAAATAGGTTTTAATGATGATTAACGAGTTTGGAATGCACACCAAACACCAAAAATTCATACTAGTTGTGAAAAGTTTACCAGTTTAAAAAACCAAGAAGTTACATATCTCAAATAGAGGTCCATGTTCTAATAGAATTATTATATGGTGGTGAGCCAATAGTAGTATGGGCTCTTGTAAGTGTCAATTATCAAATATTTCCATGTATGATTATCTGTTCCCATGGGCTTACGTTGGGATATGATGAATGAGTTTCTTGATTCTAGATGGGAAGTGCATCCTATATTGAAGTATATGTATCCTGATATCTATATATAGTACTAGTGGATAGGAATTAAGAATGATGTATTGTACATTATTGTTAAATGTATCACCTATAACCTAGTGAAATCCCATAATCAAATTCATGTTGAGCTATTGCAGCCTCTTCCATTTTTTGGGTGGAAATGGGATGATGACACAATGGTTTTCATTAAAGTAATAACTAGGAAAAACCATATAAAAGATATATTATTTTTGATTTTGGATAAACTAAAAATGGTATTTAATTTCATTCCAATCATGGATACCACCATCATTAGTTATAAGAATATTCTCTATCTGTGCATGTTTGTTTAGTTTCATGGTATAATTAAGAGTATCATTTTTGTTACTAATCATCATTTAACATCGATTTTCAAGCAATATCTTCATAAGGATCTATGGATTTAAGTTATTTTGAGCACATTCGATCATCCTCAGACACGAATTTAATATGTGATATCTATTATGGTTCTATAATATATATTACAATCCTATTTTATAAATTCATATGGTTCTTAGAGGAAGAATATATAACATTTTTACTTTAGATATAATGAAATCTTATAGAAATCAAGCCAAATGGAACCTTTTGAGGTTCTGGATGGTTGTTTTTTCTATTCATTTATTTGTAACATAAAGGTAGTTGGGAGAGTGATTATTTTCCCTTGTATCATGGAAGATAAATCAGAGTAGGTTCATTGGAGTAGGTAGTGGTTTGTGACTATGTAAATTAAGGAAAAATATTTCACTAACCATCAAATATGGCATATAGTGTTTAATTTTGGTCAATGTGTTTTTATTATGGTGTATCTTTGGTTTTTGTAATGATATATTTGGAAATAGGGAAAGATAGTTCCTAGGTTTTTTAGGTTGTTTGAGGTAGAGGAACGGGTCAGCCCAGTGATATACATCTTAAACCTTCTGCAACCTTATATTGTCTTTCACAGTGTTTTTCATGTGTCTCAACTTTGGAGATATTGTCCTGACCATTCTATTGTGGTAGAAGTTCGGGAACTAAAGCTTTTAGTAGATTAACTAATTGAGAAAAATCTGTAAATATAGTCATCTATAGTGAGAAGTTTCTTAGGGGTTGGAAAATTCCTCTAGTTTGATTATAGTGAGAATATTGATGTGTTCTTAAGGAAAACTGGGAGAGGGAGTATAATATCAAACCATAATGGCTAGACTTATTCAGTGAGACCCTATAGTTATACCTAGAGAATATCTAGGAAGATCTATGATATGTTTGGGATGTTGTAAGATCATGTCCTTCACTAGTTATATACAAATTTGATTTTGATGTTAAAAGTATTTTGATTAGGGTTTATATGTAATCAATGGTTATTGGTTGAGTCTCATTCAGGGATAATTTGATTTTTTTGTGGAAATTACCTCACATTTTGGGATATATGTTTTATTACTTAACGGAGTCTGAGTATAAACATTTAAACTGTTCTTATGAATTTCTCTACGAGTTTGGAAGGAATCAAAGATAGTTCAAGTTATATTATAGAATATGGGATTGGATATTTCAATAAGGAATTTATACATCATGTAATAGAATTACATGAAGTATAACATCCATCAGATAAAATATGAAAAATAAAATCATTCCTTGAACTGGTTCATGGAGTGAACAGGATTACATATCGTGGAGTCATATTAAAAAATGTGTATAAATCATCAAGGGTTAAAATCTATTTAGGTGACCTGATTTTTTGGATTACCTCATAATCAATAATTACATGTCATTTAATAAATTTAAACACCATGTATTTCTTATTTTGAGTCATTTTAAAGGCATGTAATTATCAAAGTTTTATCCCTCATCCATATCATCCCTTATCTCTCAGACCTAAAGAATCATTGGTATGAATTCCTCTATTTTAAACATCTTTATTATGCATCAGCTCCCTGGTGAGTTTATTTCATATCCCTCCTCTATTCTCTTATGATCTTTGTCATTTTTGTAAATATCTTGACCATGGTTTCATTTTGTTTTGGTCTCATTATTTTTTCTAGGTTCCTTCATGTGATCTTCCTTCTCTCCATTATGGTTAGCGCTTCTAGTTTGAATCATATCATAATATCTGGATAATGGTAGGTATTATAAAATAGAAACCTATGGTCTGGTAATTATCATGAATGAAAAATATTATAAATCCACTGACACAATATGTGGATTAATTAATTGACTAATGAATTATGATAAATTATAAATTGGATTATTCAATGGATCCTTTTTTATTTGATGCTATTGTGACCTATATTTTAGTTACCAATTTTATGAGAGGACCCTATATAAATAATGAATTAGATAATGGTTTAATGTGTGTTTATAATGACATGATAATTTGGGTGAATTCTTAATGTAAAATCAATTTGGTATTAACTTATGGGATATTTATATGACTATTGATAATTTGATATATAAATAAAAGGTTTATTGAACAAATAATTGTATTTTCATAATTAAATATTGAGGATTATGATGCTATAGTGTGATATACCTACTTTTGTGACCGATTGAGTTTGATTCTAAAAAAATTATATAGATGGAAGTTCCCAATTTGATACTAAAATGATGATATATAAGGTTATTCATGGTTACTATAAAATTCTTATATGGCGGGATGGGCCCATGTTGTTGTTGAATTTATATATATAGGGCTATGACCGGTGATGTTGAAATGCATATATAGTGGGATTGACATAGTTTATTAAAAAATTATTATATATAGGTCTTTTTATGGTGGATGAAATGCTTATTAAGAAGTAATTTCATAGTTATTTGATTGTGAAATGGTTTACGGTTATGGTTTGTGTGGTTGTGTTACATGATTAGCGACATTATTTCATGGTGTTCAAGAACATTTATTTTTGTTCTGTATTAATTGATTAATTAATTCTAATATGTATCTCTTTGTTTCATTCACTTGTTATTTGAATCGTTTTTTAGACTCTCTATTTTTGACATACCGATTCTTACTCACACCCTCTTTGGGCAGCCATTTGGTAACAAAGAATATTACATCGTCACATGTCTACACAATGGCTAGGGTGAATCATTATGATTGATTATTATTGGATGTGATGATATTTACAGATGGGACTAAAATGATTTTTTTACCTCATTTATTATAGATTCTTTGTGAATTCAGGTACATTTATTTGAATTTTTCTTAGTTTTACATTTAGAAATATTTTATCTTTTAAGTACATGATGCACTATTACTAGTTTATTAGTTCATAATTTTACATTATATTTAAAAGTTTCACTTTTTCCTATATATCCCATAAACTAATATATATTGATACCTATATTTTCTACTTTTTTATAACTCTAAGCCTTTGGGTATAGACTCTCCAGTATATTCATCACACCCCTACTACTAGACGATATCCTTGGGCTTACGAGGAGACTCACTTGAGGACCTATAACCAACCTAATTTATCCACATGATTTATTCTTATATTAGTGGTTTTTATGTAACATATTTTTATCCTTGTGTTAAAAATATAATATTCATTGAAAAAAAAATTGGAATTTTTTACTTTTCTTTCCATAAAATATTCTATAGGTCATAATCACACCCAAATGATAATAAAAGGCCATAAAAGAAAATCCTGTATGAGTATGGGAATTATATAATCATTTAATTGAATATTTTATGGTGTTAGGGTAACATTAGAGACTTTATTTTTAACACTTATTTAATAGATTTACCGTTTACCATTATACCAAAATTTATTATGTTTACAATTCATATCGACCAAAAATAATAATGACATTTTTAAAAAAATTTGTACCACCATATTAGAAATGTGGAATCTATTTTTCCAGATTAAAAAACTTGAATTTAAAGATCTTAAAATAAAATAACACTATAAAACCAGGGAAAATGATTTTTTAGAAAATTGAATTTCTAAATATTAAATGATTTTACACTAATTGAAACTAAAAAACGTTTCAAAACCAATAATTGGATTAATTAAAATAAAAAATAACACATTTTTAAAAAAATATATATAAAAAATAATTTTAATTTGAATATAGTTTAATTGAAATGAATGAATTTAATAAAAATTAGAATTTTCTGTACACAGTGAAAAATAAATATTTTCAGAAAAATGGAAAATTTTATCCCAATTATAGTTATGAAATTAAATTTTTTTAATTATTTTTATTTAATAAAAAAATTATAAATATTACAAACATAAATTATAATATTCAGTAACAAAAATAAATAATTATCATTTTTGAAGAAATATATTTTTGTACAATAAAATACATTTTTTTTAAAAATGTGTAACTATGTCATATGAATTAATATTTTAATTTGTATTGATTAGAACATTTATATAAATTTCAAAAAAGTATTTATCCTATTCAAACCATAAATTTAACTGTTTGGTTATATTGGTGACATAAAAATTATTATATTTCATAGATCTTTTATACTAAGTGTTTCACTTTTAGAACTTTATCGAAAAAAGTCATTCATTAGAAAATCCTTAGATATTAAAATTTCCTCAAATTAATAAATTACATCTAAAAAATTTGGATTTCTACCATAATTATAAAAGTTTTTCATTTTAAAATACCTATTCGTAAATATCGCATTATATAAATTGTTAATAATAAAACATCAACTTCAAATGGGAGAATGGTAAGTATGAAGGTGAACTGAACCAAAAACTAGGAATCCTAATAGGATTATATTATTTTATTTTTTAAAAAGGAGATGGAATAGAAAAAAAACCAAATAGTAAAAGATATTAATAGATAACATGGTTATAATAAAATAAAGCATCAAAAAACCATAAATATCAGATTGGTTATAAGACCATTGATTTCATTTTGTGAAAAGAGAAAGGATGATATTTTTTTTCAAAACCCTTTTCATTGATTAGGGAATAACTTTATTATCAATACTATGAAAATAAAGATATTTATTTAATTAATAAGTATAATTTCATCCTTCAGCCAATTTCTAAAATTATCTCATCTATCACACTGAATGATGAGTATTTTAGATGACTTTTTTATTCCAAAATCATTTCCATTATATCAAATATTTCCATGAAAGGGTAATAAACTATTTCCCTTATCTTTACAAATTAACCCAAAAAAATAGTCTGATAATGATGTCTTAATTCTAATAAATAACAAACATTCTTAAAAATGTAATACCAAAATATAGAAAATGTAATCTCATAATCTTTGTTATACATTCTCAAAAGTATCCCATAAGTTTTTTGGTAACAATAAAATACAATAAACCCATGGGTTACATGGAACTCAACCCAATAAAATGATTCCCCAAAATATATTTTGTCACCCTCAAATCCGATCACTTAAAACCTCAAAAGGTATGTACAATATTTTGAACTTATGATCAAAAATAAACATATAGAGCCATCATGGTATCCATAACTCTTATGATAAAATCATTTCAAAACATAATACTCTCCAATGTTAACAAATCCCTTTTCTTATACCAACTGTTACATCCATGAACTGCCACTCCTAGATCAAGTGTGAAAAACATAGACACTGTATTTTTGGATTAGGTACTGAAATTTTTGAATGATTTTTTTCATTCACAATCTTTACACATCAAAAAGATATTTTGAATCACATATCTACCAAATGAAGTTTTAGGATTATATTTTTTTATAAGTAAGACAAAATTTGAATGCAAAAACACCTTATCCTTTATAATATTATTTCTACAACTGTACCATGATTCTAATATTCTATAATAGGTTTTAAAACATGCTGATAAAATTATCTACTTATGAAACATTTCTAGACCAAAATCATTCTTAATAATTATTCATACCATGCAGAAAATGAAATATAAGAATTTAGAATAAAAATTGTATGTATTTTTAAAGATAAGAATTTAATATGGAATATTTCTAGAGAGAGTAATATGAGAATAAGTGTATGATGATATAATCATTCTACATGATCATAACACAGTAAAACACATACCAATCAATATTTGGATCATCAATCATGTAATAGTGCTTTATAAAAGGAAAGAGTCATTGGAATCAATAATAAAGAGAAATGTGATATCAAAATTCATCAACGTAAGTTTTTTTAAAATATATGAATTTTAAAGAAAACATATAGGTACCATTTGTAAATATGTTCATGTATAATATCATGTATAAAACCCTTGAGAAAATATTTTAACCCCCTGTAAAAAACACTTCTAGATATCGAAAATGAAATTTATTTTAAAAAACTACTTAAAAACATAAATCACCCAAAATTAGGTAAGTAGGGTTTTTCTTCAATGATAAAATAAAATAATATATAGTATCCCTAACATCAAATAAAGGTTACAGTGGTGGAAAATTTCATTTTCTCTATATAAGTTAACATTAACCATTTGTTTAATAACATGACTAACTCATTGAAAGGAATTCGGATCCATGAAAATATATTTCGAATATATTGTTTTAATAAATAATGATGATGGTATCATTATAAAATATTCTCAGTTGATCATAAAAAATAACAAGGGTTGTTATAATTGATGAGTTAAATTTCAATTAAAAGATAATCAAAAAAATTATTGGCAAAAATTTCTTTATATCATTAAACATTACATTAAAAACATAATATTCATAAGATATAATAAAAATACATCTAATTTAAATTAATTTGGAAACTTATGAAGGACTATTCAAAATAATTAATGTTCATGATGGTGGGAAATTTTGTTGATATTACAAATGTTAAAAATAGGCATTCATTAAGAACAATTTCTAAAAGGATTCTAAACTGAACCATATGGAAAATATTAAGGTATTTAATATTTAAAAACATTAATAAAAATCTTAGTGAAAATTCAATATAGAATTATGAAATAATTTATGGTAAGAAACAAATATATTTCAAAACATTTTTGAAATCACGGACGTGGAAGAGAAATATTCTATATCAAAAAGAAGTTACAATATCATTAGAAGATATAACTAAAATTATTGATGTCTCTTTATTAGATATGGTATTGAATGTAAACCAACCATGTAAAACACATTAGAATATAGAAAAAAAATATGTGGTCTAATAGAAAAATATCATATGATTTACCCCAAATGAAAATTTAACATAAACAATATAGTAAAGAAAATAGATTGTAACATAAATCCTTTTTCACATTGGAAACTCAACAATTATAATCCCCATGAAATAATAACATCAAATAAGACATAAAATATTATGAATATAAATATAATCATTATATATTTTTTCTAAGTGGTATAATATTCACCTAATAAAATAATATGGGTGCATATCATAAATGTATGTCCCAAAGAAAGATAATTTAAGAATAATTACAGCTACAAAAAATGTATCATTGAATTAATAATTAGTAAATAAAGATATTATATATATCATATACATATATAAATTAATAAATTTAATATATATAATCAGTCAATTTATAAATCCACCAATAATAATGAAATGATAAAAACCAATGAATGAAAATTGAGCTAAGAAAACAATTACCACAGAAAAATTAATATAAAAATACTTCTGATAAAATAATTTAAATAGAGACTCAAAATTTTAGGAACTATATAGTATTAATGATATAAATATAAAAATTAGTATATACATCATATAAATGAAATTAGGTGCGTAAAAAAATTTCCTCAAGGAATGAAAATTGAAATGAATTCTATTACCTTGAGTCGAGAATTTCAATGCGTGTTGATGATCTTCTGTATAATAATTTCATATAAATTATCTGGTACCTTAAAAACATATTTGTTTAATAAGTTTTCCCCAATATATTTATTTCACTTATCTTAATGACATAGTTAATTTCTTAATCAGTTAATTCCATGTTAGGTGTTTTCAGGATGCTCGGTTCCTAAGTTCAAAATGACTTCGGTAGGTTGATTTAGGTAAAATATGTATAGTTTAATCATATCCAAAATAAAAAATTGAAAAAATTATCATATTGGTACATATATTATACTTTTAAAACCAATCCTGATATTTGGTTATCAAAAAATGAAATATGATACATTCAATGAGACAATATGCATTATTTTTTCTTGAATAATGTTTCCATTTTTCAACGATTATTATAGAAAGAAGTTAAGAGTTTATTTTAACTTCGATGAATGATAATTATATAATAAATATAATTATAAATCTTTTAATATACTTATATATAATATATTCGGTATGTGAGGTGGTAGTTCTCTGTACATAAGAATGATTAATTCCAATAACATTTGATAGATGTTGGAGATGGATATAGGTTACAAAATTAATAATATAAACTCATAGTATATTAAAGATAAATTTATTTCTATATAATAATGTTTAAGGATTATTTTGTTTGGTGGGGGATAATTAAAACATAAATAATTTTTTTATAATGAAAACTCTTTTTCAGACAGCGTCCTTTAATTAACACTTTATGACCTTTAAGGTTGGTATTCTACTATAAATAAGGCCTTTATAACATAGAGACAGATTATATTAATGTAATTGGTTCATTATTTTATGAAAAATATGGGTTTTTTATGTGTGGAGTATTGAGAGAAATATATTCCCTTTTATACGAGATGGGAGGGGAACCCTTGGAATATATTAAATTATTAATTTAATATAAATTAATTTTGACTTCCAAAGGCCTAAAAATTGATAATATTTGAATATAATATGAGTATGAATCAAAATAGTGTCATAGATCAACATTTTTAAAAGTTCATAACACATTTTACCTTTTTCCTTTTGTTTTACCCCCCCCCCCAATAAATACTTCTCAAAAATATGGTGACTATAGAGTTTTTTACACTTTGAGGGTCATGATAATTACAATAAATTTAAAAAACGACCATAAATGGCCCATGGATAGTATTATAAACCATATCATAATCACTTGGACAAATATAATATTTTTAGGAATTTTATATGATTTACCAAAATATTATTTATTTTAAAAATATCATTATTTTAAATTTTTAGAACTATACATTAGTTGATTTTAATAACATCAGGAAAGAAATGAAATTATAGAAAAACAATATAATATACAAAAACTATTTTATTAAACTAGATAATTCATGGATCACATTTATTATCACATATTATATTTATTATAATATTTTTAATTTCATTTCTTTGAACATTTCATTTTATGAATAAATACTTTATTAACATTCTATAATCATTTTAGTTCATTATTTCTTGAATAAAAATTTAAAATATATTTTAATAACAAAGATAAATCATTTTTATTTCAAATTAGTATTTAATAACGATCTGAATTTCATTATATTCTCATGATATTAGTATTATATTTATTAAATACCAGACTGTGAAATTTTTTACTTTACATTACGTCAAATATTATATAGGTCATAATCACACCCAAATGGAATCAAAAGGATATATAAATGATTTTTTTATTATAGACTATATATAATCCTAAAATAAAATTTAGGCATGTGTTAGGGTGTAACACCCCGAGATTTTATGAAAAATATTCTTTTTAATTTCACTAATGTCTTGTGTTGTATGCTACACCAAAAGGAGCTTGCACAACACGCATCCTTGATTTTCCTTTCATTACACAAAATCGTGACCTTCCTCGATAGCTTGCATCGTACGCAATAAAGAATTTCACTAAACAACGATATGCTATTAAAATATTATTAAAACTAGCCATTATGAATAGTAATAACCACTTTTTGAAATTTTATAAATTTTATTTTTCAAAATGGACTTAATTTTGGATTCAGAATATCGAAATTAACCTACGGTGAAATTTTGGTATTTTTCTGAAAACTTTCAATTTTTGATGAATAGTGAAACCACTAAGTGGTAGGTTAAAAACTGAATTTTGCATAAAACATAATTTTACCGCTTCTGTGAATGGAATTTCAAAAATCCTAGAGACACGGTTAATATCAAGGACTAAAATTTGGTTCAATGAGATGAATATAATTTTTGGTGAATAGTAACTTTTTAATTTTTTTACCACAGTTAAAAGTAAATAGGGTAATTAAGGGTAAAGATGATATTATTATTACCCTAAAACATGTCCTAATTCTATTGGATAAGTTAAATTCTACCTAGAAAAAACTTAGGAATAAAATATGACCATTTAGGCCCACTTGGATTAGATTAGGACATTTATTATTAATTTATTTAATGAAGGGTTAAAATAGTTAAAATCAAAGTTTAATAAGTAAATAATTTTTAATATGGGGTTATACATAAGATAAATTCGACTAAAAATATTCATTATAAATCTAAATATATTTCCTACATAATTATATTTTATTTGTAATTTTTAGACATTAAATAATTTAATTTATTTATGACACAATGATGATGCAGTAATTATCTTATTAATGAAATATTGACATAATTGATGTTATAAACACAAAAATAAATTTAATTTGAGACTTTTTATGAATTAAAATAATTTTCTAGGTTACTATGATATATTAGTTTTGATTTAAGCAACTTGGTTCGAACATATAATTCTGTTATGACTTTCACAAAAATCATATATCAAATAGTGTCAAAATTGACACAAAATAGTTTTTAAATAAAATATTATATTATTAATTGTTATTTTATTCCTAAAAATCTAAGGTTCGGCAAAATGACATAGATAAGGATATATATATTAATAATAAACAACTTGGGGTTCGTTTGGCATGTTATAGTAAGTGTATTAACCATATAGTGTAAGAAAACAAAAAGTCACGGTAAAAGTTAAATTATTTAACTTAGAGTTAAATCTAATTGATAAGGTTAAAATAATAACCTAAACTTGTCTAAATCCTATTGGTTGATAGTATTTCGACCCATACCCATTTTACCTTCAAAATAAGACCCTTTTGAACCATATTAACCGATTTTGACTTTAATATAAAATAATATTTTGAGATATTCCTAAGGTGCCCCTCTCCTCCCTTATAAAAGGGCACCTCCTCCCTCTCTTCCTAACACAACTTTGAGCCTTCAAGCTCGGACAACCCCAGCCAAAATCCCTTCAACAATTCCCTAGAATAATCCTAGAGGTCATGGTCTTCTTCAAAGACCAATCTTAGTTCCCTAAGTGGATGATTCAAAGAGGCGTTTCAAAGAAGAGGTAATATCCATTACCGATCTTTTCAATTTCTTTCTTCTTCAGCTTCTTCTTATTTAGTTGTTTCATGATAAAGTAATAACATCAGTATTACTTAGATACTGATATGTTATTATAAATATGAAACAGCCCTAATTCACCTTCTATCCATCCTACGGAAAAATGAAATCACCGCGCGTGCGTACGTACAAAATACCGTCTCCACACCGTGGTGTAATCTATTTTCCACCATCACCTTACAAGGATGGGTATAATGGTGTAATGAGTAACTATATATGATTATTATAAAGTGATATTGATACTGAAATAGTATAAATACACTTAAATACAATTCCACGATCATGGGAACAATATCATCGCTCGTGCGTACGTACGGAATACTGTCTCCACAATGTGATGCGACTCGTTTTACATGATCATCATTACATAGTAATTATATAAATGAATTGAATGAATAAATATGATATATTTTACACTAATACCATTCTGGATATAAGGTATCTATAACCTTAAAATAACAATAAGAATTTATTCGGCAAAACACGCATAAGAACAAAAGGCAATAAAGACCCGAGTAACAAGTAACAATGAAATATTACTAATAAGAAGCTAAGAATATGACCATATATGATATCATATCAATATGTATGATTCTGGAATAAGTAAATAACATTATTTAAACCATTATACAGGAGCTTCGGACACATACAAATCAAATCGTACCTAAGGTAAGGGAAATATCACAATCTCATTTTTATTCGAGATTGTTTATACTTTGAAATTTACTGGGGTGTATTTTATCATCCACATCCATGTTTCCTCAATATATAATATTATTTCCATCCACCTATAATTGTTTAAATCCTATTTTACCCTTCAGTGAGTTTTTAGGAAAAGATATGAAAGTAATCTTTTGTCGTTTTTCGTACGAGGTACTTTTTGACTTTTCCGACATAAGTACGCGAAGAATGTTTTTTTTAACTTATACGGAAAGAATGGATTTTTAAAAAATTATTTCCAAGAATCTTACTTTATAAGTTTTAAAGTTTATTTTTAATCAAATTCTTTTAGTTTATAATTGTATGACACGTTAAGAAAAGAAAAGTGTTTTTGAAGTAGAAAGGATATTTTCCTCAAGAATGGAGTTCAAATGTTTTATCAAAATTATTTTCCATCTAAGATAATATAGGGTTCTGTTTTTATCCTTATTATTACACTGATTTGATTATGTTTTGAGGGAATTATTTTTATGAAGTCATTTACCTTATATGATTTGTTTTATGATGTCATGATGTTTCAAGAATCCCATTTTTGTTACATGTGTTATACGATGATGTATGATTTATGATTATGTGGCACACATAAGAAAGGATTCATTATAAGATGGGTGGGACCTATATCTCCCTCTAATGCATTGGGTAAAGATTTTATATCTCATGATATAGACATGGCTGGAACGGTAGGTTATACCGGTTCAGTGAAACAGGACTGAAACGAGGGTGACTCTGTTCAGAAAGGGACTTTGTCCACTAAGATAGTCTTGGAAATGAGTCTTGACTAACAAGAAATGATTCTCTATGATTATGTGTGAATTCCACAAAGTTTCATGTTTTATGTTATGATTATTGTGATTACATTTCACTGCCTTGAGTTACCCCAGGTTATGAAATTATGATCTCTTTTACAGGTTAAGATTTCCAAAAGTTATGTGCTTATGTATATGATGTGATTGATATTTCTTTTTTTTACCCTTACTGGGCATTTGAGCTCACCCTTATATGTTTTCTTTTCCCCAGGATATAAAGAAAGGTTTTAGGTATAAAAAAAGGAAGATCTTTATGGGAGATGTTGAAGATCTTTCACCAGGATTAGAAGATTATATTCCGAGTTTCCAAAGACACTAAACTATTACGATCCTTATGTGTGTCTTCTTGTTATGTACTAAGTATTCCGAAAATGTAATGTAATGTCAATGTACGTCAAGATACGTGTCTCTACAGTTGGTATCAGAGCAAAGGTTTAGTCAACCTTTGGAAACTAGTATGCGAAAACGTTAGTGAGATCCCTAGAGATATTTCTAAGGTATGTCTAGGGATGTCCCTAAGGTTAAGTATACGTATAGGTTATAGTCCTAGAATTGCGCTAACGATCTTAGAATTTAACCTATGATGTTTGATATTGAGGGTACTCCCCCTTTATTATGTTGTTTTCCCTATCATGATTTTTGCCTCTCACACTATTCTTTTTGGGTTTTAGACGATGGCTAGAACCCGAAGGAACCATGTTGATCAATGCAATGGACAATGCAATGATTGTCCTCCTGAACAAACAAATGTTATGGGAGGTGGAGTGCAAAATCTTATTGGTATACTTACACAAGCTATGAATCATTCTGGACTTCCAAATGAGCAGAGAAGGGAACAATATTCTATTGAGTCCTTAATGAGGCAATGTCCACCTTCTTTCAGTGGGACTTCTGATCCACTTGTTGCTGAACAATGGATCAGTACCATTGAAATGATATTTTCAGTTCTTCAATTTTTTGAACATGATAAAGTTATCTTAGTAGTATATGGTTTGGAAGGTGAAGCTGATCAATGGTGGAATCTTATCAAGAATACGAGGCCAATAGATGAAATTGAGTCCATGGAATGGGGCGAGTTCAAGAACTTGTTTTTCAGTAAGTACTTCCCTCGTATTCTTCGAACGAAGATGGAAGAGGAGTTTCTTGAGCTGAAGCAGAAGGATGATGAATCTGTTGGTATATACGAAGCGAATTTTAAAAGTCTTGCAAGGTATGCATCTGGATTTATCATGCAACCTGAAAGTAATGTTGATCGATTTTTCAGTGGCTTAAAACCAAGTCTTCGAAGGGAATTAGCTATAAGAGACTTCAGTAGATATGAATAAATTGTGCGTTGTGCTATCAAGGTAGAAATAGAAGTTGGTGTTACATATCCATCTCATGGTTTTGACAAGAAACGAAAGATGGAGTTCAAGGAGAAATCTCAGAATAATGGTGAAAAGAAGATGAATGTTTCCTTATGCTCAAAGTGTGGAAAAAATCATGGTGGAGATTGTCTTAAAGGGACTAGAAAATGTTTTAAGTGTGGAAAAGAAGGTCATCGAGCAGCTGAGTGTTGAGGTAATGGAAAAAGGGTTTCTAATGATGTGAATAAAGCAAACACTGCAGAGAACACACCACCAACACTTCAATGCTTCAAGTGCAAGGAAATGGGGCATTATGCTAATAAATTCCCTAATCCAAGGGTTAGTGATGATCAACATGAGCAACCATTTAAGGAAAAGGACAAAGGGAAGTCACATGAAATCACTATTGGCGATGTTGAATATGACAACGATGTGGTGGAATGATTAAGTGTTTATGTAATGGGATTCCAAAATAATGTTGTATGTAGTATCATGGAATATTTGAATATTTATGTTTTGAATTTCAATAATTTTATGGTACCGGTAACCATGAAAAGTGATTGAGACATTTTTGGTAAACAGATGATATGAGCATAAAAAAGGGATAAGAAGATAATGAGATGTTTGATTGTATTCATGAGCTCATGATTGATATAAGGACTAAGTGATATCATGGTTTGAGTATATTGAATTTTGAGGATTTTGGTATGTGGAAAGTGTTAACTTTTAACTACATTCATGTTTTCACTAAGGCTCAATGGGTATTCAAGAGAATACAAGATTAATGACTTTGAATGTTTGGAATGTGACCAACAAAATATATCTTATGATATATGGGGGATAAATGATGGCATTCACGTGATTATTCTGTGACATTTCAAGTAATCATTTTCTTTATACTATGAGCCTTGACCGAAGTATTTTAGATAAGCCTAAAGATTAGAATGGTTTATGTTGGACATAAGTTAGGATAAAACATTTTTCGATATTATTGATGGGATGTTATAGTTTTAGAAAAAGGACAACCTGCAGGACGGGCGACAGCCCATCGCGTCGGACAAGGCTGTGGGAATCGAACCCACAACCGAAGTGCGACTGGCCTTTATCGCCTACCACTGGCCTACAAGAAGTACCTGTTTAGTAGAAACTAGTTTTATTATATTAAGCAGTATGATATATGAATTATAAGTCCATTTTAGGTACCATATATGATTAATCTCACTATAGAATGACTTATGTATATTTAATAACTTTTTCTAACCTTTTGATGGAATGAACCGTCATTCTATCACATGATCGGCTAACACTTCACGAATAACAAATTCAACTTCATTTATTTAAGAGATGAAGTAGAAATTGTTCAAGGCACGAACAACAGTGAGATTGTACCAAAATAAAGTAAGTATTTATTCTAATTCAAATTTTTCAACTTTAGGGAAATGATCTTGAAAACAAAAAATGTTGCCCTAGTGCTCTTATATCTGATTAATCAGATGGTACCTTAGATCGTCACAAATTTATGGATTTGTGACTGTTGGCTTTTCCATAGCCATGTTCTCTACCACTCTCCATCAGAACATGATGGTTAGATTTTTCTTCCATATCCATATTTTCACCTATGTGGAGACCCAGTGATTAGTTTATTTGGGTAACCGTTACGTTTCATACTTTCATTTTTAAAGATTGGTTTTGGTATTCCTTATTACTATGTGGGTTTCTATTAAAGAAACTTTTGAATAGTAAACCATTTATAACCCCAACGAATTTCGAGGGAGAAATTTATTTTAAGGGGGGTAGAATGTAACACCCCGAGATTTTATGAAAAATATTATTTTTAATTTCACTAATGTCTTGTGTTGTACGCTACACCAAAAGGAGCTTGCACAACACGAATCCTTGATTTTCCTTGCATTACATGAAATTGTGAACTTCCTCGATAGCTTGCATCGTACGCAATACCGAGTTTCACTAAACAACGATATGCTATTAAAATATTATTAAAACTAGCCGTTATGAATAGTAATAACCACTTTTTGAAATTTTATAAATTTTATTTTTCAAAATGGACTTCATTTTTGGATTCGGAATATTGAAATTAGCCTACGGTGAAATTTTGGTATTTTTCTGAAAACATTCAATTTTTGATGAATAGTGAAACCACTAAGTGGTAGGTTAAAAACTGAATTTTGCATAAAACTGAATTTTGCATAAAACTTAATTTTACCGCTTCTGGGAATGGAATTTCAAAAATCCGAGAGACAAATTTAATATCAAGGACTAAAATGTGGTTCAATGAGATGAAAATAATTTTTGGTGAATAGTAACTTTTTACTTTTTTTTACCACGGTTAAAAGTAAATAGGGTAATTAAGGGTAAATATGATATTATTATTACCCTAACACATGTCCTAATTCTATTGGATAAGTGAAATTCGACCTAAAATAAACTTAGGAATAAAATATGACCATTTAGGCCCACTTGGATTAGATTAGGACATTTATTATTAATTTATTTAAAGAAGGGTTAAAATAGTTAAAATCAAAGTTTAATAAGTAAATAATTTTTCATATGGGGTTATACATAAGATAAATTAGACTATAAATATTCATTATAAATCTAAAAATATTTCCTACATAATGGTATTTTATTTGTAATTTTTAGACATTAAATAATTTAATTTATTTATGACACAATGATGATGCAGTAATTATCTTATTAATGAAATATTGACATAATTTATGTTATAAACACAAAAATAAATGTAATTTGAGACTTTTTATGAATTCCACTAATTTACTAGGTTAATATGATATATTAGTGTTGATTTAATCAACTTGGTTCGAACATATAATTCTGTTATGACTTTCACAAAAATCATATATCAAATAGTGTCAAAATTGACACAAAATAGTTTTTAAATAAAATATTATATTATTAATTGTTATTTTATTCCTAAAAATCTAAGGTTCGTCCAAATGACTTAGATAAGGATATATATATTAAAAATAAACAACTTGGGGTTCGTTTGGAATGTTATAGTAAGTGTATTAACCATATAGTGTAAGAAAACAAAAAGTCACGGTAAAAGTTAAATTATTTAACTTAGAGTTAAATCTAATTGATAAGGTTAAAATAATAACCTAAACTTGTCTAAATCCTATTGGTTGATATTATTTCGACCCATCCCCACTTTAACTTCGAAATAATACCCTTTGGAACCATTATAACCGATTTTGACTTTAATATAAAATAATATTTTGAGATATTACTAAGGTGCCCCTATCCTCCCTTATAAAAGGGCACCTCCTCCCTCTCTTCCTCACACAACTTTGATCCTTAAATCTCGGCCAAACCCTGCCAAAATCCCTTCTCCACTTCCCTAGAATAATCCTAGAGGTCCTGGTCTTCTTCAAAGACCAATCTTAGTTCCCTAAGTGGAGGATTCAAAGAGGCGTTTCAAAGAAGAGGTAATATCCATTACCGATCTTTTCAATTTCTTTCTTCTTCAACTTCTTCTTCTTTGGTTGTTTCATGATAAAGTAATAACATAAGTATTACTTACATACTGATATGTTATTATAAATATGAAACAACCCTAATTCACCTTCTATCCATCCTACGGAAAAATGAAATCACCGCGCGTGCGTACGTACGGAATACCGTCTCCACGCCGTGGTGTAATCTATTTTCCACCATCACCATACAAGGATGGGTATAATGGTGTAATGAGTAACTATATATGATTATTATAAAGTTATATTGATACTGAAATAGTATAAATACACTTAAATACAATTCCACGATCATGGGAACAATATCATCGCTCGTGCGTACGTACGGAATACCGTCTCCACGATGTGATGCGACTCGTTCTACATGATCATCATTACATAGTAATTATATAAATGAATTGAATGAATAAATATGATATATGTTACACTAATACCATTATTGATATAAGGTATCTATAATCTTAAAAGAATAATAAGAATTTATTCGGCAAAACATGCATAAGAACAAAAGGCAATAAAGACCCGAGTAGCAAGAAACAATGAAATATTACTAATAAGAAGCTAAGAATATGAACATATATGATATCATATCAATATGTATGATTCTGGAATAAGTCAATAACATTATTTAAACCATTATACAGGAGCTTCGTACACGTACAAAGCAAATCGGACCTAAGGTATGGGAAATATCACAATCTCATTTTTATTCGAGATTGTTTATACTTTGAAATTTACCGGGGTGTATTTTATCATCCACATCTATGTTTCCTCAATATGTAATATTATTTCCATCCACCTATAATATTTTAAGTCCTATTTTACCCTTCGGTGAGTTTTTAGTAAAAGATATGAAAGGAATCTTTTGTCGTTTTTCGTACGAGGTACTTTTTGACTTTTCCGACATAAGTACGCGAAGAATGTTTTTTTTAACTTATACGGAAAGAATGGATTTTTAAAACATTATTTCCAAGAATCTTCCTTTATAAGTTTTCAAGTTTATTTTTAATCAACTTCTTTTAGTTTATAATTGTATTACATGTTATGAAACGAAAAGTGTTTTTGAAGTAGAAAGGATATTTTCCTCAAGAATGGAGTTCAAATGTTTTATCAAAATTATTTTCCATCTAAGATAATATAGGGTTCTATTTTTATCCCTATTATTACATTGATTTGATTATGTTTTGAGGGAATTATTTTTATGAAGTCATTTACCTTATATGATTTGTTTTATGATGTCATGATGTTTCAAGAATCCCATTTTTGTTACATGTGTTATACAATGATGTATGATTTATGATTATGTGGCACACATAAGAAAGGATTCATTATAAGATGGGTGGGACCTATATCTCCCTCCAATGCATTGGGTAAAGATTTTATATCTCATGAGATAGACATGGCTGGAACGGTAGGTTATACCGGTTCTGTGAAACAGGAATGAAACAAGGGTGACTCAGTTCAGAAAGGGTCTTTGTCCACTAAGATAGTCTTGGAAATGAGTCTTGACTAACAAGAAATGATTCTCTATGATTATGTGTGAATGCCACAAAGCTTCATGTTTTAAGTAATGATTATTGTGATTACATTTCACTGCCATGAGTTACCCCAGGTTATGAAATTATGATCTCTTTTACAGGTTAATATTTCCAAAAGTTATGTGCTTATGTATATGATGTGATTGATATTTCTTTTTTTACCCTTACTGAGCATTTGAGCTCACCCTTTTATGTTTTCTTTTCCCCAGGATATAAAGAAAGGTTTTAGGTATAAAAAAAGGAAGATCTTTATGGGAGATGTTGAAGATCTTTCACCAGGATTAGAAGATTATATTCTGAGTTTCCAAAGACACTAAACTATTACGATCCTTGTGTGTTTCTTTTTGTTATGTACTAAGTATTCCGCAAATGTAATGTAATGTCAATGTACGTCAAGATACGGGTCTCTACATAGGGTCATCTTATTCCTTTTTTTATCCCTGAATAACCCAATTAACCCTTTACCTTGGTTAAAAAATTACTATTGTTATTATTTATATTGAAAAAAGGATCATATTGACCCCATTTATAACTATTGATACTTAATAGGGAATTCATATTTAAATATTCCAAAAACTTAATTTTCATAATTTAATTCAAAATCATATAGTAAAAACATAATGAAAAATGGGTTTTCATGAAAATACCTTTTTAAATATAAATTGTTTTTATACTAAATTAATGTATATAATTAAATTCAAGAACCATAGTTTGATTACATAAAAAAATTAGGTAGTTATATTTTAAAACTATAAAAAATATAATTTTAATTAGTAAATACAGTGAAAATTTTAGTTTTCAATAGTAAGTAGTATTGTTCGCTATTCACTAAAAAATCAATCTTCTTTTAAAAAAAATTAAAATTTAACCCAACCATAATTGTGATATTATAATTTTATAATTTTATTTACTTCTTCTGATAATGTTTATAAATGATTAAAAATAAATTATTATATTTACTCACCGAATCCTATTAAAAATTTAATGAAAACATATTTTTGATGAATAAAGTGAAATTATTTAATAATTAATTCTTATTTCCTACAAATTATTCAATAAATGTTTATTAATTTAAAAAATTATATACACTTACAAAATTATTTAATAATATTCAAACTAACCAAATTAAATGCTAGGTTAAAACTTTCAAATTTAAATTTTATTATGTTGTAGATTGTTTATACTTGGTGTAGTTATATTTATATTCTATAAAACATAGTAATTATATTTAATGTATTGGGATATTTCACCCCCACCCCCAGAAATATTACATTTACCCATTTAATTTTTATCTGAATCAAATAAATTAATTTTTTATATTTTAAAATACCATTATTCAAATCCCACGTTATAAATATGGTTAACAAGACTTCTAATAGAAAAGAGGGAAATGGAAGTACCAACGTCATCTAAAATAAACCAAAACTGGGTTTTTGAATAGGATAACATTATTGGAGAGAGAAAATATGGAAATATAAAAGAAAATTAACATCCATGTATTAATCTACATAAATATATAACATATTCATGACAAAGTTATCATCCACAAAACTATAAATCTATGATGGGATAAAAAACCATTTATTTATTGGTAATAAATATAAATTGATAATTTTTTTCAATACCCTTTTCCTAGAGTTAATGAACTAAATTATAACACATAATGATAAAATAAGTAGATATAATTACATCAAATGTATAATTATCTCCTTCAGTTAATTTCTAAAACAATATCAACTTTCTCTCAAACGATGAGTATTTCAGAAGAGTTTTTTTTTAATTGATGCACTTCCATCAGATCATGTACTAAAAAAATTGGTACTAATAAATTACCATTTTATTTATACTTTAACCAAAACCAAATTTTTTTATACATATTATTTAATTCCAAAAATGGATAAACCTTTATATGAAAAAATACTACCTAAATCTCAACAATTCAATAATTACACCAAATGTTCAAAAAATATCCCAAAAATTAGAATAATTAGATCATCAATTAGACCAATATAATTTAAAATTTTATCTCCCAATACCAAATAAAAAATTATTAATGTCTTGTAACAATAATTATTAAGACATAATAACATAATCTACATGATATTCTTGTCATTTCTATAAATAAATAAAATTATCTCACAATACTAACATTAATGAATTTTTTACTCTCAAAGGTTTTCTCACACCCAAAATCATACTTTCCTACCAGTGATATATATTTTCTCCAAAATAATGCTTCATGATAAATATATGGATTATATATACATCCATAGTATAAAATTTTTCCCCAAAATATCTTTAAACAACTTATAATTACTCACCTAAAACCTCACTACGGGTCACATTGAATTTTGACATATGAAAAACCACAAAATTATATATCTATAATTATACCCATAAATAATAAGATAAATCAATATTAATAAAATAAAAATCTCATATGTAATCAAAACTCTTATCCAACAACAATTATTACAACCATTATCCTAGAGTCTTCGTTCCATTGATAAAAACAAAAACATTGCATTTATATCATTGATAAATATATATATGAGCCAATTTTTCCCATCGAAACTTACAAAATAAAAATGATATATTGGATAACATACATAACAAAGTAACATAAATTTTTATTGTTTTAGGTAAATTATAAAATAAATTGTATCAAAAAACAGTTAAGAATTTAAGAGATTAATTCTACTACTATACCCAACTTTTCAGATTCAATATTATGTAATCTAAATTTCCAATTAAAATTTACCGAATATAAAACCTTTAAAGACCTAATTTTTTTCATCATTCATCATAACTGAGATAAATTGAAACATATTAATGATTATATAAAATTTTTAGGAAGGGTAATCATAATAATTAATAATTGAATTTCATCTATGGGAGTAAAATGTCCATAATAGTATGATTCCATAATATTATTTCATAATCATAACATATTTAAATAAATTACAATTAATAAATGGATCATAAAATGAGAAATAAATATTAAATAATGGTTATAGTCATTAGAATCATTTATAGTGATCAATTTTATAACTACGAAAATAATAGGAAATATCTATAACACATAGTAAGAATACTGAATTTTTTTTTAGTGCTTGGGAAATCATCATCATAGAGTCCTCAAAGAACCATTATAATTTAAATAACCATATAGATGACATCGAATACAGTTTTTATAAAACATAATTATTTCCTAATGTATCGTAACACTATTTTGGGGCACACATATTATATGTTATATCGGGCACACATGTGAGCTATAATGGGATCAACTATTCATAAACAATTTCTAAGGACTATATGATAAATAGAAAACTTGATAAAAAATTTAACCCCATGTGAAAAATAATTTTAGACATTGAAAATATCATATCATATTAAAAACCAATGTTAAAAAATTAAATCACTCAAAATAAAAGAATAATGTGATTTCATTAAATAAAATAAAAAATATTATAATATAATTAAATCATTAAATAATGTTTATGGTGGATGGAAGTTTTATTATTGTCATATTTGATAAAAGAGAACATTCCTTTCAAAACTCGATTCACCCATGAAAATAAATTTGTTCAATGAAAATAATTAAATAATATGAGTCCATCCATATCAATAATGAGGATGGTATAATAAATAAATATTCCTAGTAGATCATTAGTAACATCATTTGTTATTATTATTAATGAATAGAAATTCAATTAAATTTTCATCAAAAAAAATTCTCAATGAAAATGTCACTTTATAATTTAAAATTAAATATAAAAAATATTATAAAAAATACATTTCATTTAAATTATCCCTGGAAACATATTTTGTAATATTCAATGTAAATAATTGTATTAATGATTGGTAAATCATATCATTTTTTAAATTTTAAAAATGGACATTCTGTTCAAGCATTTTTAAAATTAGTCTAAGGCGACTCATTTGAAAAATGTTATGAAATTTCCATTTTAAGACCATTGAAATTAGGTCAAAAAAATTGTTAAATAGATATATTTAATCATTTATATATAAAAAATAATATTTTATCGAACATTTTTTGAAACATGGATATGGAAGAGAAATATTTCCAATAAAAAAGAAGGTACAATTTTAGTATCACATATAAAGAACATTAGTGATATTTCATTATCCAATAAGTAGAAATTATAAAACAAACATCTAAAAGAAATTCAAAAAAAAATAAAAATAAAATATTTCTAGTTCAATAAAATAATTGAACATGATTTCCTCCAAATAACCATGAACATAAAGTATCACAAAAAGAAAATTGATTTTAACATAAAACCATTGCCACTTTGGTAAATCTTCAATCAAAATCTCCATGAAATAATAATGTCAAAAAACATTAAATATAAATACTATACAGATAATTATTATATATTATTCCCAATGTATTTTATATAAATATCCTAAAATTATATAGGTGAGTATAAAAATGTATATCCCAAAGAAAAATAAATTTAGATGAATTACCCTTAAAAATATCACATCATTGAATTGGGAATTAGTCATTAGAGAAATTATCTGTAAAAAATATAAACCAAAAAAAGTATTAAATATATAATAAATAAATTTAGAGATCAATTCACTACTATTCATGAAAAAATAAAACATGGAAGAAGATTAATAACCCAAATAATGAAACTAAGTTAAGAAACCCATTACCACATTTTGACATTAGTGTAAATTAATTGGATTAAAATAATACAAATTGGAACTCAAAATTTCATGAATTATGTATCAACAATGATATAATATGTAAAAGTTCAATATTTACATTATATAAAATTAATTGTGTCTATAATAATAAAATATGTATCATGGAAATGAAAATTTACATGAAATACCTTAACTCATGTCGAGACATTCAATGTATGTCCATTAACTCATGTATTATAAACTCATATCAAATATATGATTAATTAATAGAACATTGTAGTTTGGATACCTTATCGTTACATGATTTATTTCATTTTTCATAATGATATTATTAATTACTTAATAAGTTATGTTTTCGGTTGTTTTTTAAGGACATTCGATTCATAAACTAAAAAATAAATTCTCTTGGTTAACTAATGTCAAATACATAATTTTTTCTATTATATATAGAATAATAATCACGAAATAATTATAATTTTAATACATAATTTATAATTTTAAAATGAATCATGAGATATGGTAAGTTAATATAACTGAATTTACATTCAAGGAGATAATATGTTAAACATATGCCTAATTAATGTTTTAATTTGTCAATGATAATTATGGGGAAAATGAAAACTATTAATTAATCATTGAATAATGGTAATTATATAATAAATATCATAAAAATTCTTTAAATACAGTCAAACAAACACAAATATATATACTATCCATGTAATTTGGTTATGGGAAAGTAATCACATCACTCTGTGGAAGTGATAGTCCACACATACACATGAATGACACAATCATTATTCAAAGGATGGAATGGTATGAAATAAATTGATATATAATCATAAAATAAATATAAATTTCTCATTAATATAATATATTTACATTATTTTCATAATTATAACCAAACATTATTGGTGGTTATGAAGAACGAATTATATCAGTATGTGTGGTAGTATTCTACTATATATAAGAATGATTAATTCCATTCCCATCTGATGGAGGTGAGAAATGGATGAAGGTTATGGAATTAAAATAAAAATATATTAGTGCATGAATGATAATTTATTATTATATAATCATGCTTAAAAAAATATTTCAAGAAGTGTAAGATGATATAATAGACAAATCTTCCGTAAAAAAATTCATATTCATTAGAAAACCTCTTTTGATTAACACTTTATGGCCACTAATATTGTCATTATTTTTTAAATAAGAACTATAAAATATAGGGTGAGATTTTAAAAAGTCACTTTTATAGTTATTTTATAATTCCAAAATGGTTTTATGTATGAAGTAATGAGAATAACAAATTCCAATCTATAAGAGTTGGGAGGGGAACTACAATAGTTTATAAAAAATTAATTTAATTCAAAATATTCTTGATGTTAAATTGGATAAAAATTGATAATATTTTAATAAATGATAATTACTAATCTAAATAATCTCCTATAATATATATTTGATATTTTTAGATAAAATTTTACAATTATCCTTTTGATTTAACCACCCCATTAAAACTTTTTATATTTATTCTGACAACATGGGTTTTTACACTTCGATGATCAAGATAGTCAAAAAAAAATGGAGAAATGGAAATAAATGTAAAACTAATTATTTTATAAAACCTATCCACATAATATGGAAATATATAAATAGAATTAGAAATTTTATATCATTTAATAAACAATTATTTTTTATAAAATATGATCAATACAAATTTTAAAAATTATTTCCTAATTTGAATTTAATCGAACAGAGAAAACAAGTGGTTCTAACTAAATATTTTATTAAATCTCTAAAAGATTATATAAATCTATAAAATTTTTCAAAAAATTAATTATCCAAAATTATATTTCATTATATATTTATAATATCATTTATTTTATATTTCTAATAATATAATAATTACTATGTGAGCATTGTGTAATGCTTTAAGGTAATTGTTTCATCACTAAAAAACTAAAAACAAATTATCATGATGATGATAAATAGTTTATATTTAATATGGAAAAATATAACCAAAAATAACTCCATTTTATCCTCATTTTAAAAATATTATAGTTATTAAAAACAAGAGTATTGATTTATTGAATTTTCTTTACATAAAATATTATATCGGAAAAATCACAAAACAAATAAAACAAATTACATATAAAAAATATTGTATGATTATGTAAAATAAATAATAATACATTAAATTTAGTATGTTTTTAATTTCAATTTATTTTAATTAGTTTTAACCCTTAATTAAATCATGTACCCTTTAATGTGGTAATAAAAACTAATATGGTTACTATTCATATTAATCAAAAAAAAGGGGCCTCTTTACCAAATTTTTCCTCATGATTATAATTATCGAATTCATTGTTCAAAATTTATAAAAAAGTAGTTTTATATTTGATTTAAAATAAAAACCAAAACATTTTCTAAAAAACAGTTTCTCATAAAAATACCTATTTAAATTTAATTTGTTTTTATACTAAAGACATGTATAAAATTCATTTCAAAAACCATTATTGGATTATATTAAATCAAAAGGAAGAAAAATTAACTATTAAATTTCTTTGAAAATTTTATTTATAAATGTCTATACTTTAAAAAAATACAATTTTCAATAAAAATCTATATTTATCAATATTCCCAGAAAAATCAATCTTTACAGAAAAATACTAAAATTTTACTTGAATATGATTTTTACATGACGTTTTCAATAATTATTATTTTTATAAAATAAAATTTCCAAAATTTAGAAAAAAAATTATAATATTCACTCACAAAAAAACATTTTTGAAGAAAACATGTATTGGTGAAAATATTTCATTGCTAAAAATTGAATTCTAATTTATGAAAAATTATTAAATAAAATTTTCTTAATTAGATTCGTTATATATAATTCTAAAAGTAAATAGTCACATTTATTCCCTCAAATTAGATGGCTATGTTATAATGGAAACATTAAAAAAATATGTGTTTGTTTGTTTATGTTTGGTGTTTCATATTTTATAATCTATCAAATGTAGTAATTCATTATAATGTCATTAGACATTACCCTATGAAATAATAAAACTATCATGGTAAAGGTTTATTGGTTGAAACAAAAGTTTGAAGAAGTATCCTGGGAACCATAAATGGAAATGAAACAGAAGTACCCAAATATTTTCCAGTGTACAAAATAAAATTTCAATTGTTGAATTTATAGAGGGGGAATAATTTAATAACCCAAACATTTAAAACTCAAAATATCTTATAATTGAATAAATTCCTTATTATGTATTATTTTTTTATAAAACACATGCAATTCTATGGTTATTTTATAGATTGATAATGTTGAATTTAAATTGAAGTTATGCATATTGAATATTAATTATTATATATTTTATAGTGATCATTGAAATTAGTATATATCAAGGAAAATTATAATGTATAATTAACATATATTGATAAAAATATGACCTTTTTCAATAAGATCTATAGTTGCCGAAGGAATTTTCACATATTATTACTTGACATTCATAAGAACACAACCAAATGATCAAAATGCCTAGTGTCTATGGAAGACTTAGTTCATAAAAAAATTTAAATAAGAATTATTTATTTAAATATCATTACTACACTTCTGAATCCATTAAATCTACTAAAAATACACTAGAAAACGTGGGGAATTCATAGAAAAAATAGGTTACCTGAAAATACTAGTGATGGAATAATTTTGGAAAGAATCATTACATGATATTGTGACTTCTTGAACTGGAAGTCACTAAATGGGTGTCCCAATACAATGGGCCACATGGCCTCAATAATCCCTCCACACACACACACTATAGGTTTCCATCTATTAGTTTGGTCCTAAGGTTTTTCCATGGGGGGACTATTCCCTCATGTTATAGTTGATTAGAAAAAACATAATGACAACAAAATATATGGATTAAAATTGTGGATGTATAATAATGAATAAACAAAACTAGCAGTAGAAGATAAAATTAGACATCCATAAAATAATAATCAAATCAAAATTGATTCATATACAGAGTGATGATGATACATGTCTTGTCTCTACAAAACTCAAAAATAGTCATACATTGAAGTAGGGATTACATTCTATAAAAAATAATAAAAAAGAATCCAAAAATATATAAAAATCATAAGTAATGGAATGGTCATACACTACTATGATCCATCCTAATGTATGAAATAAAGATAAGGTTCAAAAGATGGATTCGTCCCCATCTAAAAATATTTATACATATAATCAACCAGTGAACCACGGGCTGCCCAAATAGGGTGTGAGATAAAACTCAATAGGAAACCACCAACGATGTCTATAAAATACAGTCCTTGATTATAAACTAAAATAGTGTGTTTTTAGATATATATGAATGTAAGTAAAATATATTAATGTAAATACACCAATTAATTCTTTAGCCTATGCTGGTGGCTGAACATGTTTCATTTAATTATTTATGTTTCATGTTATAAAATTTTCTAATAGTATTGTGTATGATAGATAAAATTTTAGAGAATACATGTTTTAACCATAGAATCAGGTAATAATGATAGAAATGAAATATTATATAAGGTAATAACCAAGGAATCCTTAACCTCAGGGGTAGATCTAAGTCAGTAATAATATAGAATCCTAAAAAGGGTGTCTGAGTTTAATCTAAGGGGCATCACACAAGGAATTCCAATGAAAATTGTTCTAAATGGGTCCAGTGAACTCATCCAAGGTAAAATGGCCTAAACATGGCTATACACAATGGGGTTAATAAATGGTTCCATGTGTCTGAAGACATCAAGATGGATTCAAGGAGTGTATGAAATGAACCCTAATATCCATAAATATTGTGACGGATCCTACAATGTCATGTAGGGAATCCATTAGTAGACAATGGCCATATTCTATGGTGGGTATCTCCCTCGTAAATAGTCTTTCTGAATTGGAAAGGAATCTAATGGGTTATCAATAAATTCCCTTGGGGATACAATTATGGATTCACTCTAACCACTCCTATAAATAAAAAAGGTTCAAATGTGAAAGGTATCTTATGCATACTTATTTTTTTAATTTATTCCATGTAACACTCCTACCATTTTATAAGTCAATTGGTTCATTCCATTTAAATTCATTAAAGTGACAACAAATATCAAGGACATGAAACCATTAATTAATTTGGTTATATATTTAATTATTATTTTCATTCATATACCTTTCATATACATGAAAAATCATGTTAAAAAAATGAAAAAATTTCCAAATTAATTATAATTATAAAGGCCAAGTGATAAATATAAATATAATTTCAATTTAACATTGTAAACGTTTGTGAATTAATTGAAAGTCTTACCTTATAACGGTCATGTGATAACTATAGATGTTCTTTGCATTAACAATTCAACATTAATTTAATTCAAGTTTTGTTACCATAAGAAGGGTCAAGCCTCACACTCAAACATTGTCTTATGTAAAACCACATGAATTACAAAGGAACAATTAAAGAATCTCCATTCTTAGGGATAGATGGAATTTAAGTCCTAACCTCCAATTACATTATGATTGAATTTTGGAAGGGATCCAGAATATGAGTACACTTATTATATGCATGGAATATGAATTTTAAATTCAGTACTCGATGAAATCGGTGTGTGAAAAACAACAACACCTTATAAAATAGTGACACTTGATGGATGAGTCATAGACCTTATAACTCAATAATATAACACTCTACACATCCAGTGTCAGCAATTATTTCTTCCTCGATATGATGAACATTGAATAATGGATCAAATCCCTAAAAATTGGTAATATGAGCCTATATCTGTTAAGTAGAAGATAAAAGGAATATAAAGACATTATAATAGAGGGCATACACATATGAATCCATCAAAATGAACAGTGCATAGATCAGAAACTGGATGGTGATGATATCAAATATCCTAGAATAGTATAGCTATAGATCTTCCAATGGAGGAAATAGTGAGGTCATATATTATAAAATTTATAAAAATAAGTGTGAGGGTGAGATATAAGTCATTATGGGATAATCATAAATTTACACAAAAATATACAAGGTCACATGGTTTTGTAGCATGGGTGGAAAAACTATCTACAACCTTTGAACCTATCAGTTTTTAAGAAGTTACCCCACTTGGTTTTTCCACACAGTTTGAGAAATGGTGTGCCAATAATGTAATATGTCTCTACTAAAAACTATATCCCACTCACACTAGTGAGCATCCCTGGGCACATGGTTAGGGAATTCCATAAAACCCACTCTCCCCTATATAATTACCCACATTGATTGGGGAAATAATATATCTTTGGTCACATGGTATGTAATAACCATGCGAACTAGTGGTTTCTTCCACCAACAAGGGTTCTAAGTTCTAAAAAAACCTTTAAAACCCATGAAACAACTGTTAGATCATTATAAATAATTAAAAGGTCCAAAACAAATATATAGAATAAAATTTGTAGGATCTACACCTGATTATAAAAAATGATTTCTTACAGTATCCCCCCCCCCCCCCTCAAATGAAATAATCCCAATAGTCTCCTTCTAATGAATGTGCAACACTATCTAGGAACAACTCTAACCACCTAGAACAAACTTATTCCTTCTTCTCCTAGGTCTCTTCAAGTACATGACCATGATTACATCACACATATAGAAAAGGGATGGACCGGCCGTACATATCATTCATGCTTCAGTCAATGATGCATATAACATACACCTCAAAAGACACATCATCATCTAACTCAACCTCTACAGGATCAAATGTATGAGAAGGGTCTTTATGATAATGGTGAATCAATGAATCATGGTAGAAATCATGCATGGAACAATACCTATGAGGTAACAGGAACCAAAATCTACTGCATTGGCTCTATCCAAAATCTCAAACAGCCCAACATAATGAGGTAGTATATTCCCTTACCTTTGTATCTATCAGTACCCATGATTGGGTGATTCCCACAAGAAAACACAATCCCCAACCCTGAACTCTAGAGGCCATCAACAGTAAAAAATCATATCATTTATTTGTATATTGAGATTTATTCATATTATTCATTTTCATATAAACATTCTCTAAAGTCTGGTATATAATAGGAGGTCCTGTTACCACTACCTCTACAGCCACTAACAAAAATAGGTGTGAACAAAAAGACATACAATAGAAGGCCTCATATGGATCCATCAAAATCATCACCTACTTGATACTTTACTATGATAAATTGACAAGAGGGGTATAATTCTCCCATGAACTACCAAAATAATAGATGCAATCCCGGATCATGTCATCTAACACCCATATGATATTTTTCGAATCGCCATCGCTCTATGGGTGAAAATATGTGCTCAGAAGCACCCGTGCACCCAAATATCTCTATAAACCTGACCATATCCTTGATGTAAAATGATATTCCCTATCAATAAGGATAGTAAAAAGGACCCCATATAGCAATATGATCCCACATTTATATAGTATTCCTATCTCATTAACTAAGAAAGTATCAAATACAGGAAATAAGTGGGATACTTTCTTCAATCGATCCCTGACTACCCAAAGAACATTGACACCTTGTGGTGACATTGTTACAGTGATTAGAAAATCCTTATAAACATCTTACCTTTTCAATTCTAGGATATTTAATAGATGTAACAAGGTAGTTTGGCATCAGTTCTTCACCTACACTTGCAGATAGGTGGAAAACCAATTGATAAAACCTTCTATCTGATGTTTTGTCTTATGCCACCAATACTAGAATCACATATCATGATACCTATTGAACATTCTTAAATTAATAGACCACTGAGATGCACTGGACACTTGAATAAAATCCTCTATCATTTCTGTAGGAACCCATGCACAAAATTTTTTTTATATATTTTCATCTCCATTAACAACCCAATCCTATGGAAAGTCCATACAAGACATACTCTCCTAGATAACCAGTCCTTCATGGTCTGAAAATTTAATACTCTTCACTTTATCAAGTAGTGAATAGGTAACTATCGAGGATATAAATAATGGCCAATCATGACTATCCTAAAACTCTAGATGAATCCCATAAAAGTTGTTCATAAATTTTTATTCATGACTATCTTCATGAGAGGTATGTTATAGATTTTTTTTAATCAGTGCATTTTCTACTGCATTATCCTTTCTAGGTGTATATTCGAGTTCTATGTCAAAATAATAAAGGTGTTCAACTAATATTCACTATTTTAGATTCAATTAATTATATGAGGATATATATTTGTGGGACTTATGGTCTATATAAACCACAATGTACTCTCTAATCAGATAGTGTATCTAGTAGAATAAGTCATATCCAACTTCTGATATCTCAACTCCATGTGTTCGGTAATTATGATTGTCATGTTTCACATGGGGAAACTCGTATGTAAGGAATATATCCTTGTGTATTAAGACTTCACGTAGCCTGATTCATGAGGCATCACAGAACACTGTATAGCCTTTACCAAGCTCTGTCAGAATTAGAATCAATGTTGAGGTAAGTCTTCCATTCAACTCCAAAAAGGAATTACCACATGAATCTTACCAAAGTAAATTTACACCCTTCATTGTAAGACCAGTAATAGGTGAACTAATGTGTAATAAATCTTCTATAAAATTCCTATAATATTTATACTTCTCTAAGAAACTCCTCATATAGAAAATGTTCATGGTATTCTCTAAGGACACAACATAAATCTCCTTATCTAGGAAAACATATACCCTTGATTCTGAGATAATACTTCCCATTAAGTTAACATAGTCTATCAAGATGTTGAACTTGGAATGCTTGAAAAATAATTATTCTTTATCATCTTATTAAATATGATCTCATGATTTTTATCATGGACTCTTAAAGTGTAAAAATATAACAATATATCCTCCAAAAATACCATAAAGGTGATGTCTTATATATGAATTCAATTAAAGGTGCCCTAATACTTGTTGGACACATAGACTCAAGCGCATCAACTAGAATTTCAATGGGTGTTGACTAGTAGTGATGGCCTTCGGTGTGTCTATGGGGAGACTACACCCTTATTACCATTGTGTACTAGAGTAGATAAATATGATAATATATAGTAAATAGTGGAAACAATATTTGTAAATAGATGGCATAGTGGAAAGGTACATGATCAATAATAACTGAAACAACTATGAATACTGATAAAAATATACAAAAGAAAATAATAATACATCATGTATCTAAGAAGATAGAAAACATGGACAAAAAAGTATACAAGAATGTTATACAAATGTATAAAAAACAAATATAAAAACTTTCCATGAAACTTGAGCTCCATCTCAGTCATCCTCTACCATCTCCATCCTACTATAGTATGAAACAAAGTGTCTGAAGTGATACACTACCCTTTTATACACAAATATATATAAGCCTTTCTGGGAACCGAGAGGAGGCCTAGATGTGGTATTAGATAAATATCAGTAGGCCACCACCAATGGGGTCTATAACATTATATTTGTGTAATATAAACTAGAATAGTGTGCAAGAATGTAAATATAATAGTATAGAAGTACAGTAATGTAAATACCCATGTACATTATTTATACCTCAGCTAGAATTTAAACATTTAATTAGATCACTAATTATTAAATTTAGTTTGTATATTTAAATCACATAAGGCATAACCATCACAAAAATTGACTCATGAATGTATTAGTAATGGATTTGATATGTAACCTGAAAAAAACAACAACAATAATAATAATAATGAAAGGTTCCAAAATAGTAACCAAGGGATTCAATACATGAAAGAGTTGACATATAAGGAGAAACTACAACCTATCATTGGGATAAGAGTGTAATGAAATGAGAAAAATCAAAGTCACTCCATGATAGTGTGATCTAACCAAGTACATGGAATACATCCAAGGTAAAATAGGATAATCTATGGATACATCCAAGGATGTAACTAATGAACCTTGTGTTCGTAGAATCCACACTAATTCCATGGAGTGTACATAAGGAATTCAATAATGATATATAAGGGATCCTATGGTGTCATATCGGTCATCCACTAATAGGCGAGGATTAGGTTCCAAGGTGGGTCTCAACTGAAGAAACTGACATCATATAATTGGAATGGAATTAATGACCTCTCAAGGAATTTACTCAAGAATACTAAAGATAACACAATGTTAAACCATTATTATAATGGTAATTTCTCATTTTATAGGTAATTAAGCACCTTATATATATTCATTTCAATAATTATTCCATTTAATACTATATCCATTTAATATGTCATAAGGTTAAAATCCATTTCATTCCATTAGTGTGATAAGGCCAATTGATCATGAAACCATTTAATTAATCTATTTATATGTTATCAATATACAAATAACATGATGTAGCCATCCATCATAATAGGAAAGGGGTGATATGGAAATCAACAGACATTAATTTCTATACATTTAGTCCAAGTCATATAAGTAAAATATAATTCCACATTCATTTACAATTGATTAATAATGTTTATGAACATACCTTGGGTATGTAAAGTTAATAGATTATAAGGAAAATTACATGATCAACATATAATTAAATAGTTATTTAATGTGAGGGTATTACCATTAGGAGGGTCAAACTAAGGAACACACGAATAGTGGTCCAAAAGAACATATTAATCTATAAAACCCCAATTATGGATAACAAATGACACAGGGTGGTTGAAGTTGTGCGAGTAACCACCAAAAATAAATTATAAATATGGAATGATTCATATAATATAGTTTTTATGACTATATTAGAGTCATGTGAATTTTACAAATGATGGATATTGAAATCATGGTGCATCCATGGAATCATTCAAAATGATGAAAACTTAATGATGAGTTATAATCCAACTACCATAGGCTCGTATGACTATCATTGTATACTATTAAATAATGATTCATCCAGGATTAGTGTGGATTAAAAGAATGGATCAACATCATGAAAATATGGCATATGAGCCAACATCTAAATTGAATCATATATAAGAAGAATAACAATGAAGGATTAAAAGGAAATTGAGAACATAACAGTGTGGATTCATTGAGATGAATTGTGGTTGAATCAGGCTTTGGAAGGAATCTTAACCTCAATTTCTAGAATATCCTTCAAAATGGTTCAAAATTGGATAAAATGGAGGGGTTTCCTTCCAGAAATGAAAGAGGAAGTAGGGGTTCATTTAATTAGATAATTTATGGGAGAAATCATAAAATAACACAAAAATGGCCTTCACACGGTTTGACTACACAAATTTTACTACATGTACATGGGAACCTGTTCGAAAGATAGGGTTAGGCTACATAGGTAGGAAAACTGTGGGCCAAAAATTTGAAACACCAGGGTAAATATTGTAGATATTATCATATAGTTGTGCTTCTCATTTCCCATAGTTTGGGAAAAATATGCACACTCCTGCTGCTCATTTCCCCGTTATGCATGGTTAAATATAAAAGTGCATCCCCCCTCACATGAATTACTCTAACCATGAGACATACCAAAAACCTCCTCCAGATGGGGTTTTGATCTCCAAACAAACTCTGACTATCAAAATTGCATACATTCTCACACAACCACGCAACCCATTCCAAATTGATTGGGAAAATTGTGCATTATCCTTCTGCTCATTTCCCAGCCTTGCATAGTTAAATATTCTAGTGCATCATGCATCACATGGTTTACTCATACTATAAAATAAGCCACAAACCTTCCCTGATAATTTTTATGAGCTCTTAACAAGCTATGGACACTGAAAAAACATTCTCTACCTCATTAATCATCCATTTAATTTCCACATAATCAATTTAGACAAAAATATAAAGGATCCATACCTTAGTCATACACCGGATAAATAAAGTATCCCTCCCCCCAATAATGGATATCAGCCTCGAGTTTACCTTCCAAGGGAATTATCTTTCTAAGAAAACACTATACACTATGAATGTATGTTATCCACCCACTCCCAAGTCTCATCCTTTACACAATTGTGTTTCCATAGAAGCCTTACTAGAGGGATAGACTAGCCTTGGAGAGCCATCATACTCTGGATGATGATACATATATGATACTCCTCAAAAGAGGAATCAACATCTATCTCAACTTACTTGAGATAAAAAATATGAGATGAGTCAGCATGATATTGGTGAAGCATTGAAATGTGGATGGCCTCATGCAAGGTATGGTAACTCTATGGTAATAGAAACTAATAGGGCACTAGCCTCACTCTCTATTGAATCTCAAACGTCCCAATAATGAATGATGATAGCACACATTGCCTGTTTATTTATCTATTCCCTAGTATGGGTGAAACCCAAATGAAAACATGGTGCCTTCCTTTTAACTCTATATGTATTCAATAGTGAGAGTCATACTATTCCCTCCTAGACTGTGCAGTAGACTAATGCTTCCTTTCAGCTGAACTTTTTTTGATGTCTCCTGCATGATATGGGCACCTAGTAGGGATACCTCTACTGCATCTAACAATCATATGAGTAAACGACATGACCTACCAAACATTTCCTCAAAATGATGTATCTAAAATTTCTTAAATAAGCCATTATTGTAGGAGAACTCGATGAGAGGGATGTGATTCTACCATTAACGAATGATATCAAGGGAACATGCATGGATCATGTCCTATATAGCCTATATCATCTGTTACAAATGTCCATTTGTCTAAGGGTGAAAATATTTTCTCTATATAACATGAGTACCCGTTTATTTCTGCAACCCATGGATGAATGGTAATGACAAGTGATCATCCATATCTAAAATAATAGTATTAGAGACCATGTGTAGTAAGATGATTTCACTAACATATAAAATGGCGATATCATCATCCAAGATGGTATCCTGGATAAAAATGAAGTGGGATACCTTCCTCTGGTGGTCAATTACTAACCATATAATGGAACTTACCCTATGTGGGCTAGGTAACCCGACTACAATGTCAATGGAAACATTTTCACAGTTCCATTCCGGTACAAGAAGTCTCTGTAACATGAATGGGGGTCTCTATTGTTCTTCATTCACCTACTATTAGATTGATCATCTGGTGATAAAGAATATTATCTGATGTTTCATATGTGTCCATTAATACTAGAATCACATATCTCGATACATTATGGAGATATTAGATGAACTTCCCACTGATAAGCATGTGAACCTCTAGTACACTCCTCTCTTATATTTTTTGGAACCCAAACACAACCTAGTATATGTAAGATGCCTTTTTGTCAACAGACCAATCCAATTGTGTTTTATCTTCTGAAATACTCTCATGGAAAACAAATCCCTCAATATCTAAAAAATTCATGATCATCACCTTCTTAGGGAGGAAAGATACAATTGTGTAGTTAGAGAGGTAATGCATATTTTGACTGCCATGAAAAAAAAATACAGGTCAGAGAAAGGGATATAAATTTCAATTTTCACAGGATTTCCATTTCTCTTGTTCTTATGTATTCCAACTCAACACATTAGCTACTGTATTTCATTTTTTAGATGTATAAAAAAGATAAAAATATAATAAATGAAGTTATTAGGCCCATATTCACTACCTAAGATTCATGCCCTATTATTTTAATATATATTTAAGGCACTTGTTATCCATATACACCACAATGTGCTCACCCAAAAAACAATATCACCATCAACATATGGTATGGATAACATCATATAGCACAGGGTTGGGAAGCACATAGTTTCTCTCAAGATGTCTCAACATCCATGATCTATATGAAAAAACTATTTACTACCTCATCTAAACTTATCCCAATACAATTTATGATGCATAACAAAACACAGTATAACCTTTTCCTGGATCAAGAATAATCCGAATAGGTGTCGAGACAAACCTCCCCTTCTGCTCTTGAATGGATTTCTCACACTCTTCTGGCCATAAGAGCATGAAAACCTTATTTATAAGACCATCATGTGGTGAATAAATTCATGATATGTTTTGTATGAAACACCTGTAATATCCAACAATTCTTAAGAAAATTATTATATCAAATAGATTCATGAATTTTTTCAAGAGAACACAACACTAAAAATATATAGTTCAATAGAGGATCCTAATTTCAAGATGATATGGACTATGAAGTGAACCTTATATATCAATATGTGTAACTTATCAAGATTTAAATAAAGTATTTACTTTCTCAGGGGACTCAAAATGATCTCAATGTACTTACAGTGGTTGTTAAGATTGTGAGAGTACACCAAGTTATCATCCAAAAATACAATGAAAAGTAATCTAGATAGTGGTGGAACTCCCTATTCATAGGGTCCATGAAGACAGTGGTTGTGTTTGTAAAAATGAACAGTATAATGAGGTAATCATATAGACCATACCATCTAAGAAAATGTTTATAAATTATTTTTTATGGCCTTACATGCACCTGCAAATAGCTTTATCTAAGGTCGATCTTATAAAACAACCTAGATCCATAGAGACGGACACTGATATCATCAATTCAAATAAGTGGATATTGTTTCTTTATAATAATCTAGTTCAACTATCTATAGTCAATACATAGATGAAGTGTAATATCTGCCTTTTTGGTGAATAATACTGGTGAACCCCAAGAGGATGTGCGAGGATGTATCAAACCATTGGCCTCTAAATACTATAACTGTAACACCGCGAGATTTTATGAGAAATATTCTTTTTAATTTTATTGATGTCTTGTGTTGTACGTTACAACAAAAAAGTCTTGCACAACACGCAACCCTAACTTGGCTGCATTACACGCAATTGCGACCTTCCTCGATAGCATGTGTAGTACGCAATACCAAATTTCACTAAATGAGATATTATTATAATATTATTATGAACTAGACGTTATGAATAGTAATACCCACTTTTTGAAATTTTATAAATTTTATCTTTAAAAACGAAGTTCATTTTTGGATTCAGAATATCGAAATTAGCTTAGGGAGAAATTTTGGTACTTTTCGGATAACTTTCATATTCCGATGAATAGTGAAAATTACTAAATTTTAATTAAAAACAACTTTTTTAATTGAAATAATTAATAGTGATAATTTATTAATTTGAGTAGTTTTAAGGAATATTTAGAATATATTTTTACAAATTAATACAATGTTGTTCATTGGATGTAATTTCACAGTTAAACCAAACATAAACAAGTTTCAATCTTTTGATAGTTATTATCTCTTAAGAACATGCTATTTGTTTTGACGACGGGAATTAATTTTTAAATTAACTAATGCAAATGATATGTTTTGAATTTGGTAAAATAGAAATAATATTTGAATTCATAATATCAGATATAGCTTAGGCCTAATTTTTGGAAATTTTCTGGAAACTTTCATTTTTTGATGAATAGTGAAACCACTAAGTGGTAGTTAAAAAAACAGAATTTTTCATAAAACATAATTTTACCGCTTCTGTGAGTGGAATTTTAAAAATCCGAGAGACATGGTTAATATCAAAGACTAATATGTGGTCAATTAGATGAAAATAATTTTTGGTGAATAGTAACTTTTTACTTTTTTTACCATGGTTAAAAGTAAATAGGGTAATTAAGGGTAAATATGATATTATTGTTACCCTAAAACATGTCCTAATTCTATTGGATAAGTGTAATTCGGCCATAAAAAACCTTAGGAATAAAATATGACCATTTAGGCCCACTTGGATTAGATTAGGACATTTATTATTAATTTATTTAAAGAAGGGTTAAAATCAATGTTTAATAACTAAATCATTTTTACTATTGGGTTATACATAATATAAATTCTACTATAAATATTCATTTGAAATCTAAAAAGATTTCCTACATAATGGTATTTTATTTATAATTTTTAGAGTTAAAATAATTTATTTTATTTATGAACCAATTATGATGCAGTAATTATCTTATTAATGAAATATTGATATAATTGATGTTATAAATACCCAAATAAATGTAATTTGAGACTTTTTATGAATTACAATAATTTTATATGTTAATATGACATGTTATTATTTATTTATTTAACTCTTTTCTAACTAATCATTCTATTATGATTTTCAAAAAAATCAATTACCAAATAGTGTCAAAATTGACATAAAATAGTTTTTGAAAACAAAATTATATTAAAAATTGTTATTATATTCCTAAAAATATAAGGTTCGGACAATATACTTATATCATGATAGTTTTATCATTAATGGACCACTTGGGTTCTCTTGTATGTATATGGTATGTTTATTAACTATATAATATAAAAATACATAGTGACATGGTAAATGTCAATCTAAATAACTAAGAGTTAAAACTAAAAGTTAAGGTTAATATAATGACCTAAACTTATCTAAATTCTATTGGATGAGATTATTTCGACCTATACACACCTAAGATTCGAAATAAATCAATTTTGAGCAGCTAAAAACCGAATATGACTTTATAATAAAATAATATTTTTAGTTATTCCAAAGGTGCCCCTCTCCTCCCTTATAAAAGGGAACCTCCTCCCTCTCTTCCTCACACCACCTGGAGCCTTCAAGATCAGCCTAACCCTGCCAAATTCTCTTCTCCTCTTCCCTAGAAACATCCTAGAGGTCTTGGTCTTCTTCAAAGACCAATTTTAGTGCCCTAAGGGGAGGTCTCAAAGAGGCGCTTCAAAGAAGAGGTAATGTCTGTTACCGATTCTTTCACCTTTATTTCTTCTTCCACTTCTTATTCGTAGATTTTTTCATTATGAAGTAATAACATCATTATCACTCATATACTGATATGTTATTATAAGTATTAAACAACCCTATTTCACCATCTATCCATCCTACGGAAAATGAAATCACCGCGCGTGCGTACGTACGGAATACCGTCTCCACGCCGTGGTGTAATCTATTTTCCACCACCACCTTACTTGGATGGGTATAATGGTATAAATAATAACTATATATGATTATTGTAAAGTTATATTGATTCTGTAATAGTATACATACACTCCAATAAAATTCCACGATCATGGGAACAATATCATCACTCGTGCGTACGTACGGAATACCGTCTCCATGACGCGATCAGATTCATTCTCAATGATTAACCATTCATAAATGATTATAAAGTATATATAATAAGTAATCATGAAATATATGACATAATAATGATACTTTATTTGTGTATATATATGTGTATGTCATCAAATTAATTCCATTCAATTCAATGAGGAGATGAAAACAACGTTCATGCGTACGTACGGTCTACCGTCTCCATGAACGGTGTATTTCTTTCCATTTATCGATCTATTATATATATGAATACTCTGAATATATTTTATATATAAATCATATTTTATATTATGGAATTATGTAATCATGATCTATGTAATCATATGAATAATTACAAGTCAAAACACGGACGACAAATGAAACGATTTTACCAAAAACGCTCTTTAACATGGAATTTACAAAAGAACGGGTAATATAAAGTCATAAGTGAACCATATATGATATAATTACAATGAATATGATTCTTTAATAAGTCAATGACATTATTTAAATCATTATATAGGAGGTTCGGATACGTACGAATCATATCAAACCTAAGGTAAGGGATAATTTTGCAAATCTCATTTTTATCCGAGATTGCTTATTCGTAAGTATTTACTGGGGTTATTTATATCATCCATGTCCATGTTTTATAAAAGAGTTTTCATGTATTTTTAAATTACTTTTTACCAATTTTTTACTTTTACTACATGGTATGTAAGTAATATTTCTTTTGTTTACGTTGCGAGGTACTTTTTTGACTTTTCCGGCAAAAGTACGAGAATAATGTTTTTTTAACTTATACGGAAGGAAAGGATTTTTACAGTTTTGTAAAGCCTTATTTTCATGAAACTTCCTCCAAAAGATTTCATGACTATTTTCAACAAAATAATTTTCTTTTAAAATTTCACAATGTTTTGTGAAAAGAAATTGATTTTGATGAAGAAAGATATTTTCCTCAAGAATTCATTTCAAGTGTTTTATCAAAATCATTTTGTATCTAAGATGAAATTATTTCATATGTGTATGTTTCAAGTATAATGTCTCTATGATTTACATGGTTTCACTTTTCTTATGATGAAATATCCATTTATTTTATATGGATTATGTGATGATGGGATTATGTTTATGAAACCCATTTTATTCGTTGGGTTATTATGAATGATGTATGTTTATTTTGTGGTACAAGTAAGAATTATTTCATTATGAGATGGGTGGGACCTATATCTCCCTCCAATGCATTGGGTAAAGATTTATATCTCATTAGATAGACATGGCTTGAATGGTATGTTAATCCGGTTCAGTGTTACGTGACTGAAACGAGGAGTGAACTTGATTCAGAAAGGGACTTCGTCCACTAAGATGGTATTGGCAGCAATGCATTGGCTATTATGGAAATAATTACATGTTATTAATGGATTCCACAATTACATTTTTTATTCTCATGCTATATTATCATTATTTATGTTCCATTATGATCTATGCCTTATGTACTTCCATGTTTTAAGTCGTTGCTCAAGATTTTGATGTTTAAACATTATGTTCATGTTTTTAGGTTCAAATGTGTATGGTATGTTTTATTTTATCCATGTTTACCCTTAATGAGAATTTGAGCTCACCCTTTTTATGTTTTATTTTCCCCCAGGATTAAAAGAAAGGTTTTAGGTAAGGAAACAAAAAGTGGAAGATCTTTATGGGAGATGTTGAAGATCTTTCACCACGATTAGAAGATTACATTCCTAGTTTCCAAAGACACTAAACTATTACGGTCCTTGTGTGTCTATTTTTGTTATGTATTATGTATTCCAAAAAATTAATGTAATATATATGTACGTCAAGCTTCGGGTCTCTATAGTTGGTATCAGAGGAAAGTTTTAGTCAACCTTTGGAAACTAGGATGTGAAAACATTAGTGAGATCCCTAGAGATATTTCTAAGGTATGTCTAGGGATGTCCCTAAGGTTAAGTATACGTATAGGTTATAGTCCAAGAATTGTGCTAATGATCTTAGAATTAAACCGATGATGTTAGATATTGATGGTACTCCCCCTTTATTATGTTGTTTTCCCTAGTATGATTTTTGCCTCTCACAGTATTCTTTTTGGGTTTTAGAAAATGGCTGGAAACAGGAAGATTTGCGATAATGGAGGATAAGATGGACAATGGAATGATATTATTTATGAGAAACCAAATGAAACGGGATTTGGAAGTCCAAACATCATTATTATGCCTAATCAGCAATCTCATAATATGATCAATAAACTCAAAATTGGTAAGTTTCCCAACTCGGCTAATAAGAGAAAGATGGAGTTTCATGATTATCATAGAGGAAAGAAAGTTCAATTTCCCCTATGTAAATCATGTGGGAGGAGGCATCAAGGAGAATTTTTCAAAGGAACTAGAAGATTCTTTGGGTGTCGAAAAGAAGGACACAAATCCAGTAAGTGCAAAGGAAAAGGTTCAGTTAACACTATGGACAAGGATAATGGTATTGCTACGACATCAACAATGATTAGATCTTTTAAATGTGGAATGTACAGGCATTATGCAAACCAATTCCCTAATGGAAAATCCCATGAAGAGAATCAGCATGGTCATATGGGTAGTATTTATGTGGATGATGATGAGGAGACTACAAATGATATATGATCTGAAAGAAGTGTTGAAGTTCAGTCAGTTGTTTTAGAAGGTAGTGGAATGATTGTATGTTTATCGAGAGTTATGTTGTATAGTTAATGGTACTATGGAATAAATAATCATCTAAGGATTGTTACACTATTTTTTTTCCTAAAAGTATTTGAAAGTATATGGTACCAGTAACAATGGAAGGTTATTCAGATATTTTTGTAAAGTAGATGATATGTGCATAATGAAGGAATTAGAAGATAATGAGATGTTTGATTGTATTCATGAGCTCATGATTCATATAAGGACTAAGTGATATCATGGTTTGAGTATATAGAATTTTGAGGATTTTGGTATGTGGAAAGTGTTAACTTTTAACTGCATTCATGTTTTCACTAAGGTTCAATGGGTATTCATTTTTCAAGAGAATACATGATTAAGCCCTTTGAATGTTTGGAATGTGACCAACAAGAAATATCTTATGATATATGGGGATCAACGATGGTATTAAATCTCTGGTAATCGTTTTCACTATATTATGAGAGTGGACTGTAGTATTATGTATAAGCCTAAAGATTGGAATGGATTATGTTGTACATAAGTTAGTATTGTTTAAGGATAGAAGTTTTTTTGATATTATTGATGGGATTTTATAGTAATATAGTTTTAGAAAAAGGCTAACTTGCAGGACGGGCGACAACCCATCACATCGGACAAGGCTGTGGGAATTGAACCCACAACTGAAGTGCGACTAGTCTTTATCGCCTACCACTGGCCTACAGGAAGTTCATGTTTAGTAGAAACTAGTTTTATTATATTAAGCAGTATGATATATGAAGTATAAGTCCATTTTAGTAACCATATATGATTAATCTCACTATAGATGGACTTATGTATTTTTGATAACTTTTATAACCTTTTGTTTGAGACATATGGAATAACCCATCATTCTATCACACGAGCTACTAACACTTCACGAATGAAAAATTCAACTTCATTTCTTTAAGATATGAAGTGGAAATTGTCCAAATAACGAACAACGGTGAGACTGTACCAAAATCACGAAAGTATTTCTTCTATTTCCAATTTCATCAACTTCAGGGAAATGATCTTGACAACCAAAAATGTTGTCCTAGTTCCCTTATATCTGATGAATCAGATGGTACCTTAGATCATAAAAAATCTATGGCTTTGTGATTGATGGATTTTTCATAGCCATGTTCTCTACCACTCTCCATTAGAACTTGATGGTTAGGTTTTTCTTCCATATCCATATTTTCACCTATGTTCTCCTATGTGGAAACCCAGTGATTAGTTAATTTGGGTAACCGCTATGTTTCATACTTTAGTTTTTAAAGATTGGTTTTGGTATTCCTTTTTACGATGTGGGTTTCTATTAAATAAACTTTTGATTAGTAAAGCATTTATAACCTCGACGAATTTCGAGGGCGAAATTCATTTTAAAGGGGGTAGAATGTAACACCCCGACATTTTATGAAAAATATTATTTTTTATTTTTTTGATGTCTTGTGTTGTACATTACAACAAAGGAGTATTTCACAACACGCAACCCTAAATTTGATGCAATACATGCAATCACGGCCTTCCTCAATAGCGTGTGTAGTACGCAATACCGAGTTTCACTAAATGAGATATTATTATAATATTATTATAAACTAGCCATTATGAATAGTAATACCCACTTTTTGAAATTTTATAAATTTTATCCTTCAAAACGGAATTCATTTTTGGATTCAGAATATCGAAATTATCTTAGGGTGAAATTTTGGTACTTTTCGGATAACTTTCAAATTCCGATGAATAGTAAAAATTACTAAATTTTAATTAAAAACAACTTTTTTAATAGAAATAATTAATAGTGATAAATTATTAATTTGAGTAGTTTTAAAGAATATTTAGAACATATTTTTACAATTTAATACAATTTTGTTCATTGGATGTAATTTCACATTTAAACCAGACATAAACAAGTGTCAATCTTTTGATAATTATTATCTCTTAAGAACACGCTATTTGTTTTGACGACGGGAATTAATTTTTAAATTAATTAATGCAACTAATATGTTTTGAATTTGGTAAAATAGACATCATTTTTTAATTCATAATATCAGATATATCTTAGGCCTAATTTTTGGTAATTTTCTGGAAACTTTCATTTTTTGATGAATAGTGAAACCACTAAGTGATAGTTAAAAAAACTGAATTTTTCATAAAACATGATTTTACCGCTTCTGTGAGTGGAATTTCTAATATCCAAGAGACACTGTTAATATCAAGGACTAAAATTTGGTTTAATGAGATGAAAATAATTTTTGGTGAATAGTAACTTTTTACTTTTTTTACCACGGTTAAAAGTAAATAGGGTAATTAAGGGTAAATATGATATTATTATTACCCTAACACATGTCCTAATTATATTGGATAAGTGTAATTCGGCCATAAAAAACCTTAGGAATAAAATATGACCATTTAGGCCCACTTGGATTAGATTAGTACATTTATTATTAATTTATTTAAAGAAGGGTTAAAATAGTTAAAATCAATATTTAATAACTAAATCATTTTTAATATAGCGTTATAAATAAGATAAATTCGACTATAAATATAAATTTGAAAGATAAAAAGCATTCCTACATAATGGTATTTTATTTATAATTTTTAGACTTAAAATAATTTAATTTATTTATGAAACAATATGATGCAGTAATTATTTTATTAATGAAATATTGACATAATTGATGTTATAAATACCCAAATAAATGTAATTTGATACTTTTTATGAATTACAATAATATTATGTGTTAATATGACATGTTATTATTTATTTAATTAACTTGTTTCTAACTAATCATTCTGTTATGATTTTCACAAATATCAATTACCAAATAGTGTCAGAATTGACATAAAATAGTTTTTAAAAAAAATATTATATTAAAAATTGTTATTATATTTATAAAAGTCTATGGATCGGCCAATATACTTATATCATGATAGGTTTATCATTAATGGACCACGTGGGGGTTTCTTGGATGTATATGGTAAGTTTATTAACTATATAATATAAAAATACAAAGTGACATGCTAAATGTCAGTCTAATTAACTAAGAGTTAAAACTAAACGTTAAGGTTACTATAATGACCTAAACTTTTATTAATTCTAATGGATGAGAGGATTTCTACCTATCCCCCCCCTTAGCTTTAAAATAAATCAATTTGGAGCTATTAAAATACAAATATGACTTTATAATAAATTAATATTTTCAGTTATTCCAAAGGTGCCCCTCTCCTCCCTTATAAAAGGAAACCTCCTCCCTCTCTTCCTCACACCACTTTGAGCCTTCAAGCTCGGCCAAACCTTGAAAAATTCTCTTCTCAACTTCCCTAGAAACATACTAGAGGTCCTGGTCTTCTTAAAAGACCAATTTTAGTGCCCTAAGAGGAGGTCTCAAAGAGGGGCTTCAAAGAAGAGGTAATGTCCGTTACTGATTCTTTCACATTTATTTCTTCTTCCACATCTTCTTCTTAGGTTGTTTCATTATGAAGTAATAACATCAGTGTCACTCATATACTGATATGTTATTATAAGTATTAAAAAACCCTATTTCACCATCTATCCATCCTATAGAAAACGAAATCATCGCGCGTTCTTACGTACAGAATATCGTCTCAACACCGTGGTGTAATCTATTTTCCACCACCACCTTACTTGGATGGGTATAATGGTGTAAATAATAACTATATATGATTATTGTAAAGTCATATTGATTATGTAATAGTATACCTACACTCCAATAAAATTCCACGATCATGGGAATGATATCATCGCTCGTGCGTACGTACGGAATACCGTCTCCACGACGCGATGAGATTCATTATCAATGATTAACCATTCATAAATGATTATTAAGTATATATAATAAGTAATCATGAAATATATGACATATTAATTATACTGGATTTATGTATATATATGTTTATGTCATCCAATTAATTCCATTCAATTCAATGAGGAAACGAAAACAACATTCATGCGTACATACGGTCTACCGTCTCTATGAACGGTGTATTTCTTTCCATTTATCGATCTATTATATATATGTATATTCTGAATATATATTATATATAAATCATGTTTTATATTCTGGAATTATTTAATCATGATCTATGTAATCATATGAATAATTACAAGTCAAAACACGGATGACAAATGAAACCATTTTACCCAAAACGCTCTTTAACATGGAATTTACAAAAGAACGGGTAATATAAAGTCATAAGTGAACCATATATGATATCATAACAATGAATATGATTCTGTAATAAGTCAATGAAATTATTTAAATCATTATACAGGAGGTTCAGATACGTACGAAGCATATCAGACCTAAGGTAAGGGATAATTTTTCAAATCTCATTTTTATCCGGGATTTCTTATTCGTAAGTATTTACTAGGGTTATTTATATCATCCATGTCCATGTTTTATAAAAGATTTTTCATGTATGTTTAAATTCCATTTTACCTATTTTTGAATTTTACTACATGGTATGTAATGAATCTTTCTTTTGTTTACGTTATGAGGTACTTTTTTGACTTTTCTGGAAAAAGTACGAGAAGAATGTTTTTTTAACTTATACGGCATGAAAGGATTTTTACGATTTTATAAAGACTTATTTTCATGAAACTTCCTCCAAAATATTTCATGACTATTTTCAACAAAATACTTTTCTTTTAAAATTTCATTATGTTTTGTGAAAAGAAATTGATTTTGAAGAAGAAAGGATATTTTCCTCAAGAATTCATTTCAAGTGTTTTATCAAAATCATTTTCCAGCTAAGATGACATTATTTCATATGTGTATGTTTCAAGTATAATGTCTCTATGATTTACATGGTTTCACTTTTCATATGATGAAATATCCATTTCTTTTATATGGATTATGTGAGGATGGGATTATGTTTATGAAACCCATTTTATTCGTTGGGTTATTATGAATGATGTATGTTTATTTTGTGACACTAGTAATAATGATTTCATTATGAGATGGGTGGGACCTATATCTCCCTCCAATGCATTGGGTAAATATTTATATCTCATGATATAGACATGGCTGGAATGGTAAGTTAATCTGGTTCAGTGTTATAGGAATGAAACGAGGAATGAACTCGATTCAGAAAGGGAATTTGTCCACTAAGATTGTCTTGGAAGCAACGCCTTGGCTACTATGGAAATCATTACATGTGCTTAATGGATGCCACAATTACATGTTTTATTCCCATGCTATGTTATCATTATTTATGTTCCATTATGATCTATGCCTTATGTACTTCCATGTTTTAAGTCGTTTCTCAAGATTTTGATGTTTAAACATTATGTTCATGTTTTTAAGTTCAAATGTGTATGGTATGTTTTATTTTATCCATGTTTACCCTTACTGAGCATTTGAGCTCACCCTTTTTATGTTTTGTTTTCCCCCGGGATTAAAAGAAAGGTTTTAGGTAAGGAAACAAAAAGTGGAAGATCTTTATGGGAGATGTTGAAGATCTTTCACCACGATTAGAAGATTACGTTCCTAGTTTCCAAAGACACTAAACTATTACGGTCCTTGTGTGTCTATTTCTGTTATGTATTATGTATTCCGAAAAAGTAATGTAATATCTATGTACGTCAAGCTTCGGGTCTCTACAGATGGTATCAGAGGAAAGATTTAGTCAACCTTTGGAAACTAGGATGTGAAAACATTAGTGAGATCCCTAGATATATTTCTAAGGTATGTCTAGGGATGTCCCTAAGGCTATGTATACGTATAGTTTATAGTCCTAGAATTGTGCTAACAATCTTAGAATTAAACCTAAGATGTTAGATATTGATGGTACTCCCCCTTTATTATGTTATTTCCCCTAGTATGATTTTTTCCTCTCACAGTATTCTTTTTGGGTTTTAGAAAATGGCTGGAAACAGGAAGATTCGCGATAATGGAGGATATGATGGACAATGGAATGATATTCTTCATGTGAAACCAAATGAAATGGGATTTGGAAGTCCAAAAATCGTTATTATGCCTAATCAGAAAACTCATAATATGATCAATAAACTCAAAATTGGTAAGTTTCCTGACTCGGATTATAAGAGAATGATGGAGTTTCATGATGATCATAGAGGAAATAAAGTTCAATTTCCCCTATGTAAATCATGTGGGAAGAGGAATCAAGGAGAATGTTTCAAAGGAACTAGAAGATGCTTTGGGTGTGGAAAAGAAGGAAAGAAAGCCAGTAAGTGAAAAGGAAAAGGTTCAGTTAACACTATGGACAAGGATAATGGTATTGCTACGACATCAACAATGATTAGATGTTTTAAATGTGGAATGTACGGGCATTATGCAAACCAATGCCCTAATGGAAAATCTCATGAAGAGAATCATCATGGTCATATGGGTAGTATTTATGTGGACGATGATGAGGAGACTACAAAAGATATATGAGCTGAAATAAGTGTTGAAGCTTAGTCAGTTGTTTTAGAAGGTAGTGGAATGATTGTATGTTTATCGAGAGTTATGTTGTATAGTTAATGGTACTATGGAATAAAGAATCATCTAAGGATTGTTACACTATTGTTTTTCCTAAAAGTATTTGAATGTATATGGTACCAGTAACCATGGAAGGTTATTCCTATATTTTTGTAAATTAGATGATATGCGCATAATGAAGGAATAAGAAGATAATGAGATGTTTGATTGTATTCATGAGCTCATGATTGATATAAGGACTAAGTGATATCATGGTTTGAGTATATAGAATTTTGAGTATTTTTGTATGTGGAAAGTGTTAAATTTAACTGCATTCATGTTTTCACTAAGGTTCAATGGGTATTCATTTTTCAAGAGAATACATGATTAAGGCCTTCGAATGTTTGGAATGTGACCAACAAGACATATCTTATGATATATGGGGATCAACAATGGTATTAAATCTCTGGTAATCGTTTTCACTATATTATGAGAGTGGACTGAAGTATTATGGATAAGACTAAAGATTGGAATGGATTATGTTGGACATAAGTTAGTATTGTTTAAGGATAGAAGTTTTTTCGATATTATTGATGGGATGTTATAGTAATATAGTTTTAAAAAAAGCACAAATTGCAGGACGGGCAACAACCTATCACGTCGGACAAGGCTATGGGAATCGAACCCACAACCGAAGTGCGACTAGCCTTTATCACCTACCACTGGCCCACAGGAAGTCCCTGTTTAGTAGAAACTAGTTTTATTCTATTAAGCAGTATGATATATGAAGTATAATTCCATTTTAGGAACCATATATGATTAATCTCACTATAGATGGACTTATGTATTTTTGATAACTTTTATAACCTTTTGTTTGAGGCAGATGGAATGACCCATCATTCTATCACATGAGCTGTTAACACTTCACGAATGACAAATTCAACTTTATTTCTTTAAGAGATGAAGTGGAAATTGTCCAAAGAACGAACAACGGTGAGACTATACCAAAATCACGAATGTATTTCTTCTATTTCCAATTTCATCAACTTTAGGGAAATGATCTTGAAAACCAAAAATGTTGTCCTAGTGCCCTTATATATGATGAATCAGATGGTACCTTAGATCATCAAAAATCTATGTCTTTGTGATTGATGTCTTTTTCATAGCCATGTTTTCTACCACTCTCCATCAGAACTTGACGGTAAGGTTTCTCTTCCATATCCATATTTTCACCAATGTTCTCCTATGTGGAAACCCAGTGATTTGTTAATTTGGGTAACCGTTATGTTTCATACTTTAGTTTTTAAAGATTGGTTTTGTTATTCCTTTTTACGATGTGGGTTCCTATTAAAGAAACTTTTGAGTAGTAAACCATTTATAACCCCAACGAATTTCGAGGGCGAAATTCATTTTAAGGGGGGTAGAATGTAACACCCTGAGATTTTATGAGAAATATTATTTTTAATTTTATTGATGTCTTCTGTTGTATGTTACAACAAAGGAGTCTTGCACAACACACAACCCTAACTTTGCTGCATTACACGCAATCACGACCTTCCTTGATAGCGTGTGTAGTACGCAATACCGAGCTTCACTAAATGAGATATTATTATAATATTATTATGAACTAGCCATTATGAATAGTAATACCCACTTTTTGAAATTTTATAAATTTTATCTTTCAAAACGGACTTCATTTTTTGATTCAGAATATCGAAATTATCTTAGGGTGAAATTTTGGTACTTTTCGTATAACTTTCATATTCTGATGAATAGTAAAAATTTCTAAATTTTAATTAAAAACAACTTTTTTAGTCGAAATAATTAATAGTGATAAATTATTAATTTGAGTAGTTCTAAAGTATATTTAGAATATATTTTTACAATTTAATATAATTTTGTTCATTGGATGTAATTTCACATTTAAACCAGACATAAACAATGTCAATCTTTTGATAGTTATTATCTCTTAAGAACACGCAATTTGTTTTGACGAAGGGAATTAATTTTTAAATTAATTAATGCAAATGATATGTTTTGAATATGGTAAAATAGACATCATTTTTGAATTCATAATATCAGATATAGCTTAGGCCTAATTTTTGGTAATTTTCTAGAAACTTTCATTTATTGATGAATAGTGAAACCACTAAGTGGTAGTTAAAAAAACTGAATTTTTCATAAAACATGATTTTACCGCTTCTGTGAGTGGAATTTCGAAAATCCAAGAGACACGGTGGATATCAAGGACTAAAATGTGGTTCAATGAGATGAAAATAATTTTTGGTGAATGGTAACTTTTTACTTTTTTTACCACGGTTAAAAGTAAATAGGGTAATTAAGGGTAAATATGATATTATTATTACCCTAAAACATGTCCTAAATCTATTGGATAATTGTAATTCGGCCATATAAAACCTTAGGAATAAAATATGACCATTTAGGCCCACTTGGATTAGATTAGGACATTTATTATTAATTTATTTAAAGAAGGGTTAAAATAGTTAAAATCAATGTTTAATAACTAAATCATTTTTAATATATGGTTATACATAAGATGAATTAGACTATAAATATTTATTTGAAATATAAAAATCATTCCTACATAATGGTATTTTATTTATAATTTTTAGACTTAAAATAATATAATTTATTTATGAAACAATTATGATGTAGTAATTATCTTATTAATGAAATATTGACATAATTGATGTTATAAATACCCGAATAAATGTAATTTGAGACTTTTTATGAATTAAAATAATTTTATATGTTAATATGACATGTTATTATTGATTTAATTAACTTTTTTCGAACTAATCATTCTGTTATGATTTTCACAAAAATCAATTACCAAATAGTGTCACAATTGACATAAAATAGTTTTTAAAACAAATATTATATTAAAAATTGTTATTATATTCCTAAAAGTCTAAGGTCCGGCCAATATACTTATATAATGATATTTGTATAATTAATGGACCACTTGGGGGTCTCTTGGATGTATATGGAAAGTTTATTAACTATATAATATAAAAATACAAAGTGACATGGTAAATGTCAATCTAATTAACTAAGAGTTAAAACTAAACGTTAAGGTTAATATAATGACCTAAACTTGTCTAAATTCTATTGGATGAGATTATTTCTACCTTTCCCAACCTTATCTTTGAAATAAATCAATTTGGAGATATTAAAAACCGAATATGACTTTATAATAAAATAATATTTTTAGTTATTCCAAAGGTGCCCCTCTCCTCCCTTATAAAAGGGAACCTCCTCCCTCTCTTCTTCACACCACTTTGAGCCTTCAGGCTCGGCCAACCCCTGCCAAATTCTCTTCTCCACTTCCCTAGTAACATCCTAGAGGTCCTGGTCTTCTTAAAAGACCAATTTTAGTGCCCTAAGAGGAGGTCTCAAAGAGGCGCTTCAAAGAAGAGGTAATGTCCATTACCGATTGTTTCACCTTTATTTCTTCTTCCACTTCTTCTTCTTAGGTTTTTTCATTATGAAGTAATAACATCAGTATCACTCATATAATTATATGTTATTATAAGTATTAAACAACCTTATTTCACCATCTATCCATCCTACGGAAAACGAAATCACCGCGCGTGCGTACGTACGGAATACCGTCTCCACGCCGTGGTGTAACCTATTTTCCACCACCACCTTAATTGGATGGGTATAATGGTGTAAATAATATCTATATATGATTATTGTAAAGTGATATTGATTTTTTAATAGTATACATACACTCCAATAAAATTCCACGATCATGGGAACGATATCATCGCTCGTGCGTACGTACGGAATACCGTCTCCATGACGCGATGAGATTCATTCTCAATGATTAACCATTCATAAATGATTATAAAGTATATATAATATGTAATCATGAAATATATGACATAATAATGATACTGGATTTGTTTATATATATGTGTATGTCATCCAATTAATTCCATTCAATTGAATGAGGAAACGAAAACAACGTTCATGCGTACGTACTATCTACCGTCTCCATGAACGGTGTATTTCTTTCCATTTATCGATCTATTATATATATGTATATTCTAAATAAATATTATATATAAATCATTTTTTATATTCTGGAATAAATTAATCATGATCTATGTAATCATATGAATAATTACAAGTCAAAACACAGATAACAAATGAAACGATTTTACCCAAAACACACTTTAACATGGAATTTACAAAAGAACGGGTAATATAAAGTCATAAGTGAACCATATATGATACAATAACAATTAATATGATTCTGTAATAAGTCAATGACATTATTTAAATCATTATACAGAAGGATCGGATATGTACGAAGCATATCAGACCTAAGGTAAGGGATAATTTTCCAAATCTCATTTTTATCCGGGATTGCTTATTCATAAGTATTTACTGGGGTTATTTATATCATCCATGTACATGTTTTATAAAAGATTTTTCATGTATGTTTAAATTCCTTTTTACCCATTTTTTTACTTTTACTGCATGGTATGTAAGGAATCTTTCTTTTGTTTACGTTACGAGGTACTTTTTTGACTTTTCCGGCAAAAGTATGAGAAGAATGTTTTTTTAACTTATACGGAATGAAAGGATTTTTACGATTTAATAAATCCTTATTTTCATGAAGATTCCTCCAAAATATTTCATGAATATTTTCAAAAAAATCATTTTCTTTTAAAATTTCATGATGATTTGTGAAAAGAAATTGATTTTGAAGAAGAAAGGATATTTTCCTCAAGAATTCATTTCAAGTGTTTTATCAAAATCATTTTCCATCTAATATGACATTATTTCATATGTGTATGTTTCAAGTATAATGTCTATATGATTTACATGTTTTCACTTTTCTTATGATGAAATATCCATTTATTTTATATGGATTATGTGATGATGGGATTATGTTTACGAAACCCATTTTATTCGTTCGGTTATTATGAATGATGTATGTTTATTTTGTGGCAAAATTAAGAATGATTTCATTATGAGATGGGTGGGACCTATATCACCCTCCAATGCATTGGGTAAAGATTTATATCTCATGAGATAGACATGGATAGAATGGTAAGTTAATCTGGTTCAGTGTTACAGGACTGAAATGAGGAGTGAACTCGATTCAGAAAGGTACTTTGTCCACTAAGATGGTCTTGGAAGAAATGCCTTGGCTACTATGGAAATCATTACATGTGCTTAATGGATTCCACAATGACATGTTTTATTCCCATGCTATGTTATCATTATTTATGTTCCATTATGATCTATGCCTTATATACTTCCATTTTTTAAGCCGTTGCTCAAGATTTTGATGTTTAAACATTGCGTTCATGTTTTTAGTTTCAAATGTGTATGGTATGTTTTATTTTATCCATGTTTACCCTTACTGAGCATTTGATCTCACCCTTTTTCTGTTTTACATTCCCCCAGGATAAAAAAGAAAGGTTTTAGGTGAGGAAACAAAAAATTGGAAGATCTTTATGGGAGATGTTGAAGATCATTCACCATGATTAGAAGATTACGTTCCACGTTTCCAAAGACACTAAACTATTACGGTACTTGTGTGTCTATTTTTGTTATGTATTATGTATTCTGCAAAAGTAATGTAATATCTATGTACTTCAAGCTTCGGGTCTCTACAATAACTACTACTTGAGCTCCTAGAGCTCAATAGGTGACATCCTATATAGAGGAATGGACATTAGTGATGCTCCTGTAATAAGATCAATCATAAAATATACCTCTCTCTTAGGAGGAAATCCATAAAAATAGTCAAAAAAGATGTCCCTGCAATAGTTTACTACTAGAGGTGATTCAGGTTGATATAAACAATGATCCTCCATGAAGATATTATTAATTTGGGTGGTCACTCCACCCATCCCATGATGTTATGGTCTAACTATATAGGCATGTACATCTCATTCACTCTTATGTTGAATTTTTTTTATGATGATTTTAACGATACCATTTTGCGATATTAGTCCACAAATATGTGATATCAAACCAACCAATCCATTACGAGAATAGCATCGAATCTCATAATCTGGATTAAAAAGAGGTCTCATAGTGATAAATAACTACCTACCCTAAGGGGAAACCCTTTATTGGAATATTCCCTATGACAACACTCCCAATGGTGTATCTTGGGACATTAAACCAATGTAATATTGTATTTCCCTCCTGAGACACTCCCTAATAGATAAGGAGAAAAAATATTATGAAGCACATGTATCAAATAAATCCAAAATTATAGTGTATGATATAATAATAGTAAAATATTCTGTAGATCGACCAGCATCCTGATCCTCAGTTATCAATGGTAATGTATGTAGATGACCTGATCCATAACTCTATTATACAACTTGACTACTATGATAAAAATTTATCTTCTAGCACAGTTGGTGAACAAGAGTCTATCTTCCACAACCCCAACATCCTCCTCATCTTGTTATGTCAGTGCTACTCTAACTCCCCACTGTACATAACATAAAATAACCATCCCCTTAAGGTTCACTTGGTTTTAATACTCTTTTACTATGATCTTACCGAATGGTATCACCAAATATCTATAAGTTCCCTATATGGATGAAATCCCATCACTCGAGATCATCTCTATCACACTGAGGATTCAGTTTCCCTTATCTTACACATTAGTGACACTTAATAAAGCTACTAACATGGGTACTCTGGTTACCATTTCAAAGATTAGAAACCTAGATAGATCTATTTCTGCAACTGGATGAACTACTGGCATACCATGACAGTAGTCCTCTATGATTGGTACTATCATAGTTCATCAAGATTTACTCGGTGATAATTTTATGATTGATTATTTCATTAAAGGTAGGTTGTTGAAATTCATTCACCTACGTGTGGATGGAATACATAATCCCATACTTGAAGTGTCTAGCTCATGAAGTCTCATCACTGGCTAGAAGTGGTGAAAATAAAATTTTATTAGTGAATCATGATAAATATTCCATAACTAGCAAAGAAAACTACATAAGATGCATGAATTATATAGATCTATCATGTCTAAAAATCTAAGGAATGAACTAATATTAAAAATCAGCCTAGAAATAAGCCAATATCATGCCCTGATCATGACCAAACTAGGTAATTACAACCCGCCATCACTTGTCCAAATCATGAAGAAGGTATGTGGTAATCTTGAACATCCACTATAGAGGTGTCTCTAGATGATCAAGGACTGGAATTGATGCCTCTGGCCATGATTTTTTAGTTTTCGGACTTCCATCTCCTAAAAAGGGAAGAGGATGTTTCTATTAGTACCCATGTTTCAAATCATACATCGTAGGAGAATATCATGGAGAACCTTTCATAGAATGGATCAAATATAAGAAACTAACTATCTAAAACTTGATCATTAGTGCCAAGTTCAGGAACATTGGTATATGCCTCAATTAGAACACTGAGAGGTAATACTAGCATATCAGGGGCCACCATGACTATAGCATGTTTTTCACCTCCCTCATGGAGCATAACATGGGGACTTCGTGGAATAATTGGTCTAAAAATTTTAATAAAACACTTTAAAACAAGCTAGAAGCAGATAGATAGAAACGCGTGTGGAAGCTAAACGATGGAAAAAGGGTCAATACCAATGGTATAATACCCCAACATCCTACTAAGAGGCCATTTATTGGTAAGTTCTCGAGTATTATTTATAAGGGTTCTAGTAGATAAAGGTTCAATATCGTCATTATCATTCTTTTATTGAACCATTTCATTGAATTTAATAATTTAATTGTATACTGCTAATGCATACCCACAGTGCTATAAATGTAACACCCCAGGTAAATTAAGAATATGACATTTTTATATTTATCCATTTTTGTGAATAAAATTTCAATATTAATTTAAAGGGAACTCTATGCTCGATGGCTTACCCAATACACAACAACGAGTTCCTTTGAAATCTTACGTTGCACTCTAATAATAAAATAATATTATCTTAAATGGTAGTTAACGCCTAGCCGTTGTAATGGAGGGAATTAACAGAACTAACTACAAAATGATTATATATGTTTTTCAAATATTTTTACTTTTTACAATAAATGTTAGAGGATTAAAAATGTGAATGAATCCAATTTTTAATCATAAACATTCTAATATTCTTTAAAAGGTCGATTAACCGCCTTTTGATGGAGAACCTCTTTTAAATCCAATTTTTGACAATTTTATGTGTTTTATTTGACAAAATAAAATTCTTCTTTAGAATCGGAACATCAAAATTTACTTTGTGTAAATTTTTGGTATTTTTCCGATAAAGTTCATTTTTTAATGAACAGTGAAAAATGTTGTATTTTAATTCAAAACCTCTTTTTAATATAATTTATTTATATTACTATATTATCTTTTGAATTGGTTTTAAAGTTCAATTAGAATATATTTTTAACATTTAATCCAATAGTGGTCGTTGGAATTAATTTCATCTTGAAATTGGACTTAAACTAGTGTCAATCTTTTAATAGATATTGTTTCTTAAAAATACGCTATTTGTTTTGACAGCGAGAATTAATTATTAAATTAATTAATTCAACTTATATGATTTGAATTATGTAAAATAGACATCATTTTTTAATTCATAATATCAAATATATCTTAGGGTTATGTTTTGGTATTTCTCTGAAAAACTTCAATTTTTGATGAATAGTGAAACCACTAAGTGGTAGTTAAAAAAACTAATTTTTCGTTTAAATGAAACTTTGCCACTTCTGTGATTTGATTTTCAAAAATCTGATATACAAGGTTGTCATTAAGAAGTAAAATGTTGTTCAATGAGATTAAATTTTTTTTTGGTAAATAGTAACATTTAAGTTCTTAATCGCGATTAGAGGTAATTAGTGCAAATTAAGGAAAAAATGATATTATAATAAAATGAAAATACCTATACACATGTCCTACCCTTATTGGATGTGTCATGGCCGACCAATACAAGCCATGGGTCAACTTGGGGACCCCATGGATCCACTTTGGTAGGAAAATGACATTAATATCTTTTTATTTAATGTTAAAATAAAAATCACACACACACGAGTTGTTTTACTAAAACATTTTTTACATGGGGTTATACAAGTCATATTTTTTACTATAAATAGTAATTAGAAAGCTAAAAAGATTTCCTACGTCATGATATTTTTTTATAATTTTTAGACATTATATTATTAAAATTATTTATGACATCATAATGATGTAGTGATTACCTCATTAATAAAGGATTTAAATAAAATGAAAAGATAATGTAAACTCTATTCCATACACATGTCCAAAACCTATTAGATTGGTGTATTTCTAAACCATATTACCTTATACTCGAATTATATCAATGTGGGACCTTTTAAAATTGAAACTCATTTTCAAATAAAGTAACATTTCTTTACTTTCCAAGAGTGCCCCTCCTCTCCTCTTATAAAAGGCCCCCATCTCTACCTCTTTAACCACACTTACAAAGCCTTTGGCTCGGCCAACCCCTGCCCATTTTTCCTCTCCACATCCCTCCCTTACTTCTAGAAGCCTCAAATTGGGCATAAGTCTTCCCAAGAAAGCCTTTTAGCTCAAATCAATAAGAGTTACCCGATTTTAATGTAATGTATTCACTTGTGTTCTTTTGTTTAATTTTGCTTCTCCAACCCCCTAAACTCTTTTTATTCATTAAATTTGTAACAACTCCAGCATCTTCAATATACTAGGATGTTTATATAAGAATAATTAGAGCTACAATTACACACACCTACATCAAATTGTTAAAGAACATACTGTTTCTATGGATGGCAAATTTCTGCCTCACGAAACGATGATTGTTCAACACTCATATAACACCTTAAAAGGTGGCCATTAAGATGTAACTATATTTAAATATGATATATAATATGTTTATGTTTTACTTAATCTTATTTATTTTTCTTTTTTGCCATACCTTTATGGTTTACATTGTGGGTAAACACGATAATTTCATTTTAGGAAGTGCGGACTCTCGCCCCCTCAAAGTGATTTGATTCGTTAATGCCATATGTGGGATGTATAAAGGATGTATTTAAAGTTATTATATATAATTTATGACACATATAAATGATTAATATAATTATTGAATTAAAATATACATACCTCTCATTTAGTTTTAATTCCATTAATATTACATAGATATGAAAGTAGCGTTCATGCGTACGTACGGCTTACCGTCTCCATGAACGGTGCATTTCATTTCATACCTCTAAATGAATATATAATATTATAAATACATGTATATTCTGGATATATATGATATATATGATATCAAAATCATTAATATCATTCTGTATATAATTAACCTTTGACCACACGAACAACATGTAATTGTAAGAAGTCCACTTTCGACTTAAGAACCAAATATCGACAAAACAAACATTATTAACTTAAATGATTACATAATGTTTATAACATGGAAATAAGTGATATAAAAAGAATAATGAACTTGAAAAAGGTTCTTAAGAAATTAGAAATTAACTCAAGTTTATTATTCAGGATGTTAAAGAATGATCGAGTCAAGTCAGACCCGAGGTAAGGGATCCTACTCCTCTCTTTCTTTTTAAGTACACTCTTTTATGTCATTCCTTTTAAGCTCATATTTCTTGTGATTGGGATGTTATTTTATATTACTCTTACTGTAATTTTTATGTTCATATGATGAGAGACTCTATTCTCTCTCATCAATCCATTTTGGATGTTTTGAGTGGCACTGTTAGGCTGCCGAATTTTCGTAAGAGATCTAACCTCTCTCTTTCTTTTTAAGTACTCTCCTTTATGTCACTTATATTAAGCACCTCTTTTTTATGATGCGGTATGTTCTTTTATATTCCTATTGCTATAAATATTATTTTAATATTATGAGAGACCCTATTTGATCTCATCAATCCATTTTTGGAAGTTTTAAGTGGCGCTGTTAGGCTACCGAGTTTTCGTAAGGGATTTTTCATCCCACTTTTATTCCCGTGAGATTTATGCTATATTTGCCACAATTTCCTTTGAGTGGTGTATGTACTTACCATTATTTTACTCATTGTGTAATATAATTTCATTTATGAGTATTTACATCAATGTTTTATTGTCCTTCTTTCACGGGGTGTATGTTTCGAAAGATACCCATGTCGGTAAGGGAACCTTTCACCCTCCTCTTTTTAAAAGACTTCTTTTGTTATGTCTTTTAATTCACATAAAATTATGTAGGGATATGTTCTTATATATCCTTAGTGATTTAAATTTTATTTCCAAGTGATGAGATACCCTTTTTATCTCTCATTAAATCATTTTCTGTGACGTCGTTAGGCTGTCAAATATTTGCAAGGGAACTTCTTAACCCAATTTTGATTTTTGGGATAAGCTTGTACTCCTTGAATATGTCGTTCTATGAATATGTGTGAATGACATCTGATTGTTTTACACATAATATCCACTTATATTTTGTGTATTAGTTTGTCACACATAATTATGTAATTTATTTATCCTTAATCCAAGGATATCGTCTTTGTATGGGACTTCATCGCAATCTCCTTTCATTGAGGCATATTTTGTTTTATACAGAACATTCTTTTATATGGTGTATAAACCCCTTTTGACTTTTATGTTTATCCAAAAGGAATATTTTTTATACAAACAATCTTACTAAACGACAAAAGGGAATGTTTTTGTCATACGTATGTGGCGACAATGACTTCTCCGCCGCCGTGACCATTATTTGAGTTTTGGCTTCCTCTACAAGCCATACCTTTTTTTCAAAAGAAAAATAAATACCATGTTTTACTTTTCATTTATTTTGGTATTGAAAATGGTTTTCATAATGTTTTTATATCAATATGTTGTATTGATATCTTATGATTGAAAAGTGGAAATGTAACACCCCAAGATTTTATAGTGTGTTATTTCTTCAAAATAATTCAATAACTTTCACTACACGCAACACCAAGTTCAATCGCACCATGACTTACCAAACAAGCTGTTCAAAAGAGGTTATGAATAGTGTTAACTAAATTTTAAACTTTATATAATCCTTATAATTTTAGAATCCATATTATGAGTTTCTTATACATAATGTAAGAACAAATTCATTTTCAGTATTTCACTTTTACCAAATTTTAATAGTGAACCCTTTTTAGATACTATATTTTAAACTTTTTGACTAAATGGGGACATCAAATGAAACATCCCAAGCTTCCACGGTACGCTAGCGTGTGTTGTACGCAACACCGAGTTCTAACACACCGTAACCAATCAAACTAGCCGTTATGAATAGTAATACCTACTTTTTGAAATTATATATATTTTATATTTTAAAATGGACTTCATTTTTGGATTTGGAATATCGAATTTAGCCTAAGGTGAAATTTTGGTACATTTCGGATAACTTTCATATTTTGATGAATAGTTAAAATTACTAAATTTTAATTAAAAACAACTTTTTTAATCAAAATAATTAATAGTGATAAATTGTGAATTTGAGTGGTTTTAAAGTATATTTAGAATATATTTTTACCATTTAATATAATGTTGGTCATTGGACATAATTTTACAATTAAACCGAACATAAACAAGTGTCAATCTTTTTATAGTTATTATCTCTTAAAAACACCCTTGGAGCCACTTGTATGTGGTAGGGACACTTTATATTAATAAAGTTAAAATAAAAATAAAAATGGCATAAGCTTACATCTTTTAGAAGAACAATTTTTACATAGGGTTATACATGTTGGATTTTCGATTATAAATATTCATTAGAAAGATAAAAAGATTTCATACATAATGATATTTTATTTATAATTTTTAGACATCAAATAATTTAAATTATTAATGACACAATAATGATGCAATGTTTACCTCATTAATAAATCATTTAAATAAATAAGATTATAATGATTAAAATATTATCTAAAACCTGTCCAATTCTTATTGGTTGATGTTATTTAGAATATGAGTCATCTTATCTTCGACCTCAATGATTTTTGGACCATTATAAACCGAATATAATTATATTATAAAGTAATACTTTCACTCTTTCCTAAAGAGCCCCTCCTCTCCCTTATAAAAGGAGACCACTTCTACTCATTCCTCACACCTCTCAAGCCACTTGGCTCGTCCAAACTCTGCCCAACTAAGCTCCCCACATCCCTCTCCTCCTCCTTGAAGATTCCCCTTAGGCAGAAAGCATTTCAAGAAGTCCTTTGGTTCCAACCAAAGTGAGTTACCTAAATTAAAGGTAACGATTTATCTTAAATTATTTTCATTTATTTTCCTTCTCCAACCCCCAAACTCTTTTTATTTCCTTTCTTTTGTAACAACACCAGTATCCTCAATATACTAATATGTTGTTATAAGAAGGATTCAAACTACACATACACACAACTCCATCTAATGGATGATGAACATAATGTTTCTGTGGATGGAAAACTAACGCCTCACGAAACGATGATTGTTCAAATACATCTTACCGCCTCTCATGGTGGCCATTATGATGGCACTGTAATTAAATATGATATTAATGATATATATTTTATATATAAGCTTCTGTAATTCCATTTTATTTCATACCATTATTCGCTTCATGTTGTATATACATACGATTATTTCATTTGAGGAAGTGCGGACTACCGCCCCCTTAAAATGATATGACTCGTTCATACCACACATGGAACGTATAAAGGATGGTTTTAATGAAATTAAGTAACATATATAAAATATAATATTATACTGGAATAGTAATATACCTATGTATCATTTGGATTCGATTCTTTTAAAATAAAAAATTAAATGGAAGTAGCGTTCGTGCGTACGTACGGACTACCGTCTCCACGAACGCGATGAGATTCATTCTCCATCGTATCCGTTCAAGTATAATTATCATTTAATGATTTAAAAATTATGTTTAAGGACTTGATATCATTCTGGATATGAATAAGATACAACAAACATGACTTATGTAACAAAACATATAACGAAAATGAGTAAGTTAACACCCGAAACGGCGATAATACTAAGATATTATTATCAAATAAATATTAAAAGATCATATATGATATCATATTAATGTATATGATTCTTTTATAATTTAGTAACAATTATTTCACTATTATACAGGAGGTTAACCTACCCCAACCAAGGAAAAGTACAAGGTAAGGGTTATTTCACAATCTCTTCATTATCTGAGGTTGTATTATACGTAATAATCTACCGGGATCTCTTTATCATCCACATCCATGTTTCTTCGAAATATATTTCAAAACATTTTTACTATTTACAAGAATATGGGTTAAAGTCATTTATACCCTTGTTTGACTTTTTATAAGAGGTTTATAAAGGAATCTTTCCGTCGTTTTCAAAACAAGGTCCTTTTTAACCTTTTCGACAGAATTGAGGTAAGAATGTTTTTTTAACTTATACGGCGGGTGCGGTTATTTTCCGCCGTTATAAAATCGTCGAAGATTTCCATACAAGCTTATAAGAATATTTTCAAAGAAAATGTTTTATTTTTCTTAAATGATTTCAAAATAAAAGGAGATACTTCTTTAAAAAGAATTTTGATTTCATCTATGTCAACATCCTTTGATGGATTTTAAGATTATTTGAAGTTGATTTATTATGATACAAAACTTCTATATTGTATTGAAGGTTTTGTGATATGTTTGACTGTGGATGTGCTATTTTTATACCATTCATAGTTTATGGTGAAATTATTGACATTTCGTATGCTAGTTTTAATACGAATGTTTATGTTATGTTTAAACCTTTTCATATGGGAATGCATTGGACTTAATAAGTGACGGGTGGAGCCCGCTATAGCTCCTCGATGCATCGGTAGGTCTCATGAGACAAACTAGTGTCTTGGCACAAGGCCTTGACAAAATCTTATTTGTAGTCTTGGAACGAGGCCTTGGCTATGTGGTTATGATAGTCTGGCATTATGCATTCCAACATTATGAAAGTGGTTATTGATTTTTTCATGTGATTATTCGATTAGTAGAATATCCATGTGAATAAGTAAATGGCATTATTTCATTTTACTTTTTCCATACTATGTTGAAGTTCATGTTTAAAAGGATTTTGTTTTAGTAATTCAATGCCTTAAATGTTTATGCTTATTTTTGAATGTTCCGCTATATTGTTATCCTTACTGGGCATTTGAGCTCACCCCTTTTCTATGTTTTATTTTCATTCATTGTCCATCATCCATGTATAAAAAATAAATATAATAATTAAACTTGAAATAATTGTTTTAAGGGAAAACACATTTAGATACATCTCAATTTTCCCATGGACTAATAAAAATATAAAAAAATTATTTTATTTCAGAGAAATTTTATGAGTTTTCAATGACTATTGACCTATAAGGTAGATACAGTATGGTAATAAAATTTTAATACGGATATCAAGGTTTTAGTTTTTGGTGATGAATAATATGTTTATGTTTTACAAATATTACATCTATAAAAATTTCAAAATCAATTTTAATTTTATCAATTTCATTTAATTTTCATTTTTATAATTTATAATATTTTAATTAGTAATCTTCAATATATTTTCATACAAATAATTTCACATCACTATATTATTTTATGTATCCAATATATATTTCACAAACATTGATGTACATGTATATTCATTCTATAGTTGAATATATATATATTGTACATTGTCTAATTGAGATATATATGTTGTAACCTTCTATTTATTTATTGATAAAAAACCAATATAATTTTAACTTAATATCCCTTATAATATCATTCAAGATATAAAATTCTATTATAGTGTAAAATCAGATTTTTTTATCTTTTTCCGCATTTATGACAAAGATATTGGTCATTCTCTTTACCTGGTGATGTTTTTGAATGATTTATTATTTTATTTTAATCTTACATTTTTTATAATATAATATTATTGTAGGATAAAAATAACAATGTAGATGCTCAATATACAAGAGGGGGGGTGAATTGTATACTTTAAAAAATCCATTGTAGCCTTTAAAGTTGGTTATGGATAACTATGCTTTCCTTAGACAAGGAAAATTCTAAGTTTAACAAAGTTAAACTAAGAAACTTCACAACACCTCTAATCACCAACTGGAATATTTGAACCAAGGTTTACAATATAAGATTCTACCTTAAAGCATATAGAATCTTAAACTAATCAGAGTACAAGTGTAAGGAAATACAAGAAGGTTATACTTTCTTTACAATACAATATATAGCGGAAACAAACACGTAGAAAAACTACAAGTAACAAGATATAAGTATTTTAACCCAAAGAGAAGTGTATCCAACAACCTTGGATAAAGGGCCCTTGATTTATACTTTCAATCAAGTCTATCTTACCCACACCAGGTTAAGCCCTCGATACGAAGATCAGAATCTCTGTCTTGCTATCCCCGCAAGCCCTCAACTTCACGATAGTTGGAACCTCTGTCTTACTCATCAAGGAAGCCCTCGAACTTCAAGGTAGTCGGCACCTCTGTCTTCCTATCCCCGGAAGTCTTCGAATGTAATCACCAACATCCAGAGTCACACAAAGCAATCTGAACGAGCGGTTCAGTATGCACAAGTCATGAAAAGCATCTCTCTCTAGAAATAACCTTAACAAAGTGTGTTGTCTAGATCGATCAACTTGTCCATTTCTTCTATTGAGCTCTTTCAAATGAGATCCTATTTATAGGAAAATTTCCAACGGTCGAATCCCTCTTCCAATTTTCATATTTTACATGAAATTCGGAGGGACCTGTACACATGTAACTCAACCAACAGTTAATTAGAAACAGAATAGAAGACATCATTTTATAACAAACCATGTATAACTAAATGCAAGACATCGTTTTGAAATAAATCATATGTAAGTAAAATCTAAACAATAGTTTCGAGTGTAAGAAAATTAAAAGTTCAGAGTCTAACAAAATAAATAAGAGTCTATGTTAAGAAATATTCGGATTCTGTTTTATAGGAATTCGAAGACTGGTTTCACCAGAGATCGGATTTTGAACTTGTAGAGTTCGGAGTCGAACCACTTAAGGAGTTCGGAGTCGAACTACTTGAGAGTTCGGAGTCAAACTTCATCAGAGTTCGAAGTCAAACTACTAGAGAGTTCGAAGTTGAACTTCTTTAGAGTTCGGAGTCGAACTTCTTCAGAGCTCAGAGTCGAACTGCTTAAGAGTTCAGAGTCGAAATGATTAAGAGTTTGGAGTCAAACTTCTTCAGAGATTGGAGTCGAACTACTTAAGAGTTCAGGGTCCAGAATTCGGATTAAAACTCCAATACAGATCATATCCAGAATTCAGATCCTAAAAATAGTATGCTCCAAATATTTTCATTATATAGCTCCTGAAATTTGGTTATGAATCCTGTTTTTGAATTTAAGAATAATATTTCTATGTATAATAAAATCCAGGTTAAGGTAAATTTCCTTAAAGAAGTAAATTTTCCTTATGGGGGTAAAAATAATATTTGTTAAAGTATAAGGTGTTTGTGATTTTCAAAACAAGAAGAAATGGAAAAGTCATAAAAAAATCCTTATTGACTCAATAATTACTTCATCTATTAATTTTTTTATTACATATGTATTTTTAATATGAATTTATAATAGGAAACATATTGATTTAACATTCCTTACAAAGAAAAAGAAGTGAGATGAAATTACTTATTTCTATGTTTACTTACATAATGAATTTTTTATTTAATGAAATATTTTCCATGAGAATAATTATAGTTTTTCATATATTAATATTTCTATTTCAAAATAACTATGTTATCCTGAAACAATTATGTTTTTATTGTGATAGTAATGTTTTATGATTTGTTTAAGATATTATAATTGCCAAAATAATTATTATGTTCTAAAAGGTTAACATTATTACAAATCATATATTTTAAAACTATATTTGTTTAATAATGTTATAATACTTTCATATATCATTTTATTGACACATAAAAACATTCAATAAATGGTGGAAACCATATTTATAGATTTTCTAAAGAATAATTTTTAAATATTATAAATATACAGATGTATAGATTTAATCTTATTATAAGTATTTTTTAAATGTAAATATTATGTTAATATTATTTTGAATAATTTTATATATAAAATAATTTATATACCCTATTCCTAGAAAATTCATTTTATATAAATAGTATAGTATGATATTAAAGTAGTCTTTTATAAAATATATTTTTCTTTCCACAATACTGATTTCAATAACCAATATGGACAAACACTTATAAGATATGATATTTATATACCTGATGTTATATAAAATATTCACAATTTGATATTAAAATAAACAGAACTGAAAGAACCACTAAACCTAGTTTGGACCAATATTTGAACCTCATATATTATAAGAACTAATGTAGGAATACTACTAAATACATGCTTATATAACAAATTTTAAAACCAAAATATTACTGTTTTCCAAATTGATATCAATAATTAAATGTTCTTTAAATAAATTTATCCTTTTCTAAATGATAATTTATTATTAGTAATTGGAAATATGAATTAATATTCATATATTATGGAAAGAAATCCCCATCTATAATTTTATAATTGAGGATGACATTCGTACAAATTAATATATGGAAAGTAGGTAACTAAGAATTCTTACGTCATTTGAAAAAAAATTATGCTCATATTATTGATTATGTAGTTTGTTTTATTATAGAAAACCTCAATGAGAATAATGATCGGGAGAGGAAATTAAATGCAACACTACAATTTCATACCACATAAGAAAATAATTGATGACATTCATACAAATTAATGGGAAAATGTGTATTGAAAAATTCTTAAGTTACTTGAATTCCAAGGAATATGTCTCTACTCTATTGATGGGATCATCAATGGAAATATATGGGTAGGAGACATAGCTAGTGATGTTTTTATTGCCAGAACCCCTTGTATATCATCGTTTAGTCAAAGATTTTCCCAACAAGACTAGTTTCTTGAACTCATGTTCAACACTTTTGTGGTTTTGAGAAATTTGAGAAACCAGAGGCGATCGTAAAAATATAGTAATTCCATTTTATTTTTTATTTGAATAGATAGTTTAGAATATTTAGAAATTTGCGTGGAAATTGATCTTTAGTCAAAAGCGGAAAATCCAAATGGGAATAAATATGACTCAATAAACATCTTTTATTCCAGTATCCCCACCAAAACACAATTCAAAATATTTATATTTAAGGGAATTACAATGAAATAAATTCATGGAGAAACTAATATCTATATTATGTTCATAATATCATCGAATCTTTCATCTTGAAAATAACTATGAATATAGTTTCAAAGGAGAAACTCGATATTTTATAATTTTTCACAATTTTGTATTTGTAGTTGCAACTAGTTCATTCTATATAAAACTCAATAAGAATTATTTAACCACAATAATAATTTTATGATTTCATAACCTTTTCCAAAACCATCTAGAGAAAAATTATTCTGGTAATATAAGAAAATTCCCAACTACATCATTCACAAGAACATCTTGTTTTCCAAAATTATTCATAGTTTATTAAATGAATCCTTGCATCTTCTTGAATGAGAACTTACCCCTAAAAAATAATATCCTACTAATGTCACATAAAAACATAAATAAATTATTAATGTTGTATTCATGTCCTTCAACCAATCCTGATGTATTAGTATTTAGGTGAATGAATGTAGCATAGAAAAATTGTCTATCCACCAATCAATAATGATTATTTAAATCATATAACTATCAACTAGAAAGTCACTTCGAAATGAATAATGTAGCTACCATAATTTTGAATGGACTTCATTTCTAAAGAATTGGTATGATTTAAATTTGTTACATGAAATTATTATTCATGGCATGAAAATATATAAATTTGATATAAATTTTTAGAAATTGGATATGAGATCCCTCTCTTGTATAATTAGTTTATAGTTTCAGAGATTTTAGTATTTTGGAAGTTGGTATACTAAAATAAATAAAAATATAAACTGTATACTAAAATATGACTCTATGAATACATATCGATAATAGACCTATAATGCATTCATTATAAAAAATTATTGATAATTAGAAGTATAAAACACATAGCCACCAATAACATGTTCATATTTTTCTTGGGCCACAAAAACTTACAACAATAACTTGAATCCCATATTAATAATAAATTCATTTAAATCATGATTACAGTATAAGAAAATCTAAAACATACCAATTATGAGTCATCCAAAAATGATCAAAAAATACCTAAATATATAATAAACTATATGTTATAAAATAATAAATGTAAAATAATTTAAGGAATTAAAAAATGAAACATAAAAAGTAAACTATTTTTGTTAAAACTTTCATATACATAATAAACTGATAATCCACATAGTAAATTATGCTGAATTAGTTTATTACAATTTACAACATACCTATACTATGTTGTGACAATAGTGAAGAAAGATGGATGTTTTTATGAGTTGGGTGAGCTTAAATAATAGATTGACATATGATTCAGAACAATAATATAATGAATAGATAAATCAATTTTTAGCAACATGATAGAAAATTAAAATGAATAAGGAAATGGAAATGGATAGGTAGGGTTAAAGTGTCGACCTTATTCCCAATCACATCACAAAATATTTTTTCAAGAAACTTTTTTAGCTACTTCAGGTGGCAATAATCAAGCCCAAAAAATCCTCCACCTCATTTTTTTATGTAATCTGCTTCCTAGGTCTCACCATGTAAAAAATAGTCATACCACAATTAGATTAAGAGATATATAAATGGTTTGTAGATATTATTTCCACTATACTTATTTTATTAACACTTAGTATAGTAGTGTGATATGACTCTAAAATAAATGGAGGAGTACACCAACTTGATTAAATGAAACTCAAGACTGGTTTGTTCCAGTTAATCAAGGTTCCTTGACCAGAAAGCATGACATTAATGTATCTTTATCATGATTCATGGAAACCAAAACATAACTAACATGACACAAATACATAAAATTAAGAATCACATGTCACCATTTGTTATATTCTAACTCAAAGAACATAATTAATTACCAGATTTGAAAATAAAGATAAAACTAATGAACTACTTCCAAAAACATAAATAATGGACAATATCCTATACAAAATTACAATACATATGGATAAATTTCATCATAAAATGGTAGATGAAAAGGGATTAAATTCACATTAGATTTAAAAAATGATTCAAAACATGATCACAACCCTTTCTGAATGGGTTTCAAAAATAAAAATGATTCTTGAAAACACTATCACACAAAAATTTCTAAAATAACTCAATCAAGGAAATGAAAAACTTGATGAAAGTTTTCCAATAAAACCTTTTAGAAGGATTCATCCATACCTTTGAGAATAAATCAAATCCATTAGCCAAAATATTTACTCATTGTCGATGTCATACCACCTTAAAAACATAATGATTTCACATCACATACCTGAGTAAAAAGCATAAGTGACAAAAATTTATGTCTGAATTAATAGAAAAATATATCAGGATAATTACCTTGAATGTATGTTAACATTTCATTTAACAACTTATGATGGTGAAAAATAAATCTAAATTAAATATGACATGTATGCACTTTGGGCAGCATTACAATTATCATGAAATGTAAAAACAATTTACAAATCATGGATAACATCAAATTTGGTATAACATGCACCAAAATAAAATAAACCACTACTCCAAACTATTTTCTAGAACTAAGAACATATCTTTCTCAATACCCCCAATTTGGAATATACCATCAATCAAAGTGTTATAGCTATAAACATCTTGGGGTATTCTATAACTTTTATTTTTTTTAAAAACAATAAAATAATTGGATAGATAACCTATGACACACATACAATAATAAGTACTTCAAAATATTGTTGATGTGGAATGAAATAATAAATTACTTAATACAGATAAAAAATAGTGAGTACAGATGTAAAGCATTCATAAAATTGGAAGTGTAGACAATTATGGTAGAATAAATTGTTGTATGTGGAATAACAAGTAACAATTTCATTAAAGGAATAGAATCATATTATTTTGATGTATAGTGGATATTCTAGATAAGCTGAATAAAATCCAGTAATAGTTTCATAGAGAGTATAACATCGGTCAAAAGTATTTATCATAAAGATATGGACACTACATTAGTGGGAGTATATCGACTTTGAATAAATTCATGACCGAATTGTAGGTCGTGGAGGATAAAATATTATAAATATAGTGGGTACCATAAAAATACCTAATATAAATCAAAATTCATAGGAGGTCAGATATGATGTAATGAGAATACATTGAAATAGAGGAATAATATTCTTATAGGTGTTAGCTATAGTACAAAGTCGGCGCTGTTAGGTGAGAACTGTAGGACGAGATGAGGGGATTTTCTAGGAGGAACAGAAGTCAAAGAGGATAAAAAAAATTGGAGAAGGACGGTGTATGTGTTATTTGGGAACTATAAGAATATTTCCGGTATATCATGACTAAGAACCCAAGGATCTAAAGATGAGAAATTGAAGTCATAATCAGCTGAGTGTGAGGGAGAATGAACATGAAAAGGTGGAGCAGGCGCATGTGGAGGAGGGTATGGAAGTCGTCTATAACCCTAATCGTAGTGATGGAAAATCCCAAGTGTGGGACATTATAGAGGGTGGTAATGAATAAATTGAAGGTAGAATGGGTGATGTTTCGGGACGATGTGGTGACACATATTGAAGAAAAATGAAAACAATACTATATATATATATATAGATTACCATGTCCACTTCTTTAGCTTTCATAAACATGAAAATACGGGATAAGTATTTGAAATCATTACATTTTAGAATTAATTTTTTCTCCTTTATAATTTTTATTGGATTATAACTTATATCTAATATTGTTTAAAGTGTATAGTCATTCCCAATGATTTAGGGCCCATACACCTTATCACTAAAAACAGCACCCATGTGATTTTAATCTAATGGCTCAACTGATTAAATTACCAATTCCAACCAACAAGGGGCAATAAAACCTCATGAACTAAAACCAGAAATTACTCAATCGCATCTAAGGATATTAACAGTCATATATAATAACCAAAACATCTCTCATCAGTCATTTTCATATCATGAAATTAAATTCGTGAGATGCACCTATATGGAATAGTTATATGAATGACATGAATAATCAAGGTAATACATATGATGCATGTAACAATGATCCTTTCCCTCATATATTTAGGAGAATAACAAAATTATATCTCAATCAAAGGATTAATAATAACCACAACACTACATGTGTGACTCCCAATGGTGAAATTTTATCAACTGTACATGGAAACGGAGAACAACAATTTTAATTCATATATGTCAGCATTCACCCCAACAGGAGTTTGTGGGGCCAAATCATGGCTTATAACCAAGTTACATGTGTTCTTAATCTCATGACTATTGTCTCTATAGTGTAATGTATGAAATTAAGTAAATATCAAATGTAGTATAAGTAAATAGATAGAATAGTGGAAAGAGACAATATCAACAATAACTGAAACAACATGGATAACTGATAACAATATGAAAAATTCCTAATGATATGTGATGTGTCTAATAATCTAGAATGCATGGATACAAATTATCAAAAAATATTTATATACCAAAGTATCATAAATAAATAAAAACTATCCAAGCATCTTGAGCTCTGTCTTTGTCATCTACTACTCACTCCATCCTACTACAACAAGAAATATAGTTTTTGAAGCAACACACATCCCTTCATCAACAACTACATATATATAGTCTTATAGGTTATCAAATGGTGACCCCAATTGAAGGTGAGATAAAACTCATTATGCTACCACCAGTGGAATCTATAATATTATTCCCATGAAAAATAAACTAAAATATTGTCCAAATATGAAAATATATAAATCATGTATTACAGTAACATAAATACAAAAGTAACTAATTTTTCCCTTTTAGGTGTCTAAACATTTAACCGATTCATTAATTACTTAATCCATTTTATATATTTAATTCATGTGATGGATATCAAGCATCAACAACACATTGTGATAGTAATCGAAAAGGTTCAAAGATGCAACAAGGAAACCATAATAATAATAATAATAATAATAATAATAATAATAATAAAATGCTTCTAAGGTAGTATAAAAGGAAACCAGGACCTCAAGGTGTCACTAACTTAGTAGTTACTATAGCCTGGCTCAGTGGTATATGTGTAATCCAAGGATCATCTACCAAGGAATTCCATAATAGTGTGATCTTACCAAGTCCATGGAATATATCAAATGAAAATTGGGATAAGCTATGGATAGGACCAAGGATGTAACCAAGGAACCTCATGTCTGTAGAATCCATGTTGGATCCAATAATGTATCCAAGGAATAATTTAATGGTATGTAATGTATCATATGGTGTCATACCAGGCATTCACTAATAAAAGAAGATCAAGTTTGAAGGTGGGTCTCATCCAAGGTAATAATAATCCTATAATCGGAATGATTTCAATGAGTGCTCAAGGAATTCCTACAAGAATCCAAAATCTCACCAAAGTATGGAAACTCTTATAATGATGATGTCAAGTTTTAAAGGTAACTAGACACATTACATTGATTCATTTCATTAATTTGTCCATAAAATACATTATCCATTTTATATTTAATAAGGATCAAGAAATTTCCTTTCATTAGTTAGACATGGGTAATTGAGCATGAAACCATTTAATTAATCCATTTATATAATATCAGTTTACTTGTTTCATATAGATTCATTCCATCATATGATGGAAGGGGTGCTATTTCATGAAACCAACATTCTTTTTTATATATTTAGGTCAATTCATATACATAGACTATACTTTTAAATTCCATTTAAAAATGATTAATTTATTTTAGCCACTTACATTAGTTGGGTAAATTGATTAGATTATATGGAACATTTCGTGATAAAATCATAAAAAATTAGTAATTTATCGAAAGAGGTTTACCATTAGGATTTTCAAGATGAAGAACACCCGAATGGTAGATTAGAAGAACATGTCATAATCTAAAAATCCAATCTTTGATAACACCCTATGTGGGGTGGTCTGCATTTTTTAAGTAAATACAAAAATTGAAATAAATATAAGAAATTAGTCCTAGAATATGATTTTAATGAATGTAAAAAAGGAATATTAAATTATAAAATTTTCCCAATGAAATAGGTGTGCACCCATTGAATTTATCAAAATTATGTAAATCAAATAATGACTAATAGACCACCTACCGTGGGCTCATACGCCTCTCATCATCTAGCATCATCCTCTAATATGGAATATATTGTAGAAGACCTATATAATGGATCAACCCCCTAAAAATACGGTATATGATCCTACATCTAAATGGAATCTTATATTAGATGAAGAATGAAAAAATATTAAAATGAAATAGATAATATAATAATGCGAATCCAAAGATATGAACGATGGTTGAATTAGAGTCTGGAAAAATTCTAGATCTTGATTCCTACAATAGGATTCAGAAGTGCTCAAACAGAAGAAATGGGAGGGTTTTTCTAGTGGAAATGAAGGAGGAAGGATGGATTGATTTAGTTAAATAATTTATGGGAAAATGGAAAAACCACCCAAAAATGGCCTTTTCATAGTTGGATAGTACGGTTTGGCCAAAATATATGCAAACCATATATGGGAAACTATAATGTTAAACCAAATGGTTATATAAACCATTCAATAACCTTGAAAAACTCCACTACCAAATCTGAATAATTTATCCCATGGTCATGTGGCCCATTTGGAATGTTTTGTGAAATCCGAGTGCCCTCCTACAGTTCACTACCCAACCCCATATGGTTAAATATAACCATGTGGCATTCCTCACATATTTTACTGTTACCATGTGATAGGCCAAAAACATACATCACCCAGGGTTTTGTTCTCTGAAAAAGCTACAAACACACATGGAACGTTCTTTAACTCATTAGGTGTCCATTTTAGGTCCATAAAATTAAAATTTACCAAAATATAAAGGATCTATACAAGATTCAAAAAAAGGTTTCATAAAATTATAAAGGAATGTAGATAGTGGTGTAAATATCTATTCATAAAATCCCTAAAAATGAAGGGTGTGTTCATAATACAGAACGAAATAACAACATACTCAAAAATACCATAGCTTCTATGAAAATTTGAAGGATGTATGTATAAATCCCTAATACACATATGATGATAGTATCATATCATTTTGATCTTCGATAACACTTTTTATCATCATATATAATCAAATAGACCATCTATATAAGGCATACGATACCATTTCTTATCCAAATGATGATTCAACCTTTGGTAATCCGCACATATCCTAAGGGACCCATATTTCTTTATGGAATAAATCATTGGTGAGCCCCCAGAAGAAGAACTAGGTCTAATAATGCCTTTATACTCATGATCCACCAACATTATCTAGATATCATGGACTTTAGTAGGTACCATAAAGTATGAAATAACAGACACTAGATCATCACCTAGAAGAAGGAAAATTATAAAATCTACCTCTCTCTCATGAGGTAACCAAGAAAAAATATCAGTAAAATGATCCTTGAAATAATGTACCCTGAGGGGAGGAGGAATATGTCATATGTACACCATATACCACTAAAAAACACTAAAAAAACTCGATGGTAACTCTACTTAGACTATGAGGCTTGCATGTAACTCTACCAGACTAAACATCCCACACACCCTTGTAGTGATCATTTCTTATCTATGGTGATGTAAATGACACCTTTTGGTAATATTAGTCCATATATGCATGATATTTAAGTATCCAATCCATTTTCAGAATGACATTGAAATATTTTATCTTGAGTATACAGAAGTCCCATAATATGGAATAACTGCCTACCTCAAGGGGACATCCCTACGTTGTCATGTTCTTTCTAATTATACACCCAATGGTGTATATGCTGTCATCACAATACATATGTACTAAATTTTTAGCCTAAAACTTTCTAGGGTTGATAATGATGTAAATTTTTTAAAATCATGTGTATAGAACAAACTAGACACAATAGTATATGCCACTATAATTATACCATATACTGTAGATAAACATATACTCTAATAATTGGGTATTATTTTCAAGGCATGCAAAAAAAATAATCCATGACCCTATGATACAGCTTGACTACCTTTATCCAGTTTTCTCTATTATTACTTATAATAAAAATATTATCTTCCACGTCCATGAACTCATCCTCAATCTATCATATTGATTATTCTATTTATCCTTATCATACATGGAACAACTAATCATTCTTAGGATGGACGAGTTGTTGCAGATCTTATTCTCTTAGAATAAGGTGGGATGGTCTGATAGAATATCTGAGAAGACACATATGGAAATAAGAACAACACTTGATAGGGTCTCGATCACACTAAGGCATTAAATTACCCTACCATCTATAGTGATGGATTATATCGGATCTTTCAGTCTGGATACACTATCCACCACTACTCTAATTATATACCTCAAGGATACACTTTATACTATTATAAGAACCACTACCCTACCTCAGTGCCGAACCTTTTTGCCCAGTACTATCAGCTTCTCTTAGGTTTCACTCAGTTATGAGAGGATAATTTATGATCTTTGAAAATGTAGTTAGGTGAAATAAATTCACCAATTAGTAAATGTTTTACTTGAGTATATCCCCAATATTCCTTGCTTGCGATATCTCATCACCAGTTTTAAGTGGTGAAAAGAATTTAAACTTAGTAAAATGTGTTGAATAGTCCATAGAAGACATAGAACCTTGCTATATGTGAAAGAACAATGTATATTAGTCATCTCTCGAAGTCTATGATAAAAACTAAATCATATAAGGTAGTTTGAAAGTCAAAATAGATCATACCTTGATGATGACAAATTAGTGTAATCACATCCCACTAGCGTTTGGAAAAATCACAAAGCAAGTAAGTGTAAAGATTGAACCTCCACTCTGGAGATAACTTCAAATTTTTGGAAATTGAATGAGTGGCCTCTAGTCCGGACTCAGTAGCCTATGGTCCACCATCCCTTGGGAATATGTGAGGATGTTGCTGCAAGCACTCATGAGTTAGATCATTCATTATAAGAGAAAGCCATGGATCACCCGACATGGACTACATCAGACATATAAAATACTATTGAAACTGAGTTTTGATAACCAGTTCATGGATTGTAGGTGGTTCCTCATGTGAAACTATAGGAGGGATCCCTTGTGGCATCCTGAGAAAAGTCATCACAACCCTCCAGGTTCACGACTGGTAGATATCATGGTGGAATTACTCTACAAAATCTATAAACACACCTAAAAACAATATTTTGGGAGCCAATAGCAACACTAGTGGAATAATATCATAATAATAATAATAAAACATTACACATGTAATAAACCAAAATACCCTCTTAGAAGGAAAAGTTATTTGTATGTACTAAAATTTAATTTATAGTGGTTCCCAAGGAGAAGGGTCTATCACACATTTCCTATTTATTTTATAGAAAACATAACATTTCATAATTAAATTAACTCTCTTAAGGTTTTCAGTTTCTTATATATATATACCATGGTTTGATTAAATGAATTTAATTCACACCTAATAAAGTCCCATACACTTTATAATTATAAGAGACACCCATTTAGTTTCATTAAACCCCCTCTACATGAAGTCTCAAAATGTAACAGGAGATTTATGATGGGTCAACTCGGTTAATTAACCATTTAAACTCAAAAGGGACCACGCACCTCATAAATATAAGATTTTATTCACTTATAAAAAACCATAGAGAATATCATAAAAATAGGTATAGAGCTAAAATGGGTAGAAACTAGATTATTAAGATGCCTCTATCAACATATATAGGAAAACACTACTTTGATTGATGTGTAAACTTTAAATAACCAATACCCTACCCTATAGAAGATTTTATTATCACATGAAAATATATAACAACCTATTATCAATCAATAATCATAGGCAACACTAGTAATGAAAGAAATAAAATGTGCTTATATCATAAGGCATATGCATGGAATGTGAATTCTACGTGCCTGTAATGATTCATATAACAATGATACTTATCAGAATAGTACATGGTTAATAATCCATAAAGAATATCAAGATACAATATTCATGTGCTTCGCCCAATGGTGAAAGTATATCAATAGTAATAAAAACTATTGAATAATAATTTCATATTACCCAGAAACATGGTATTTTCCCTGAACGTGTGTTAGTTACTCCCATGAATGGATTATAACTAAGTTACAAAAAATTCAGGATCTCTTATCAACATTCCCAATCAATAAGACAAAATGAAATTAAAAATTCATAGATAAAACGTTGTTATGTCTTGACCCAGAATCCAAAAAATGGGTGCCCCAAGTTGGTGGGCCACATGGCATCAAGGTTGCCTTCTCATACCCTAGAGGCTACTGACTATTAGTGAGGGCCCTAGGAATGTCTATGGGGATACTATTCCATAATGTCTTACTGTATCGTAGTTGATATAATAATAATAAAATAAATGGGTAACAATAATGGAAGAAGAAGAATGAATTAATAGAACTAGAAGTGAAAGATGAGAACAAACATCCATAAAATCATAATCAACTCAATGCAGAATCACATACCAAATGATGATAATACATGTCATTTCTCTAAAAAAATTAAATAGGAATACAATCAAATGGTAAATATATTCTACAGAAAATATTAATAAAAATTATCCAAAAATTATCCGAGCATCGTCAGTACTTTCCCAGAAATATGCTACCAAGAATCATCATGTTGCAAGAAATCAAGAGTATGTGTCCAGTGAGGGTTGCTTCACCTTATCAACACCTTCACATATATAATCTTATTTGATACCAATAGAGGCCTAGATAGGGTGTGAGAAAAATCTCAGTATGCCACCACAAATGATGTCTATGAAATTAATTATGTGAATATAATATGAAATAGTTTTAGGGTAGATATATAAATTTATATATATGAAGGTTAAAAAAATAAATAATATAAATACCCAAATACCTGCGTCATCATGAGCTACTATCCTAACTTTTATAATTTAATTAATATTGTTACAAATTATAAAAATATTCAATCATTCTATGTTTGATGGAGAAAATGTATGAGGATCCAAGGTGTAACTAAGTCATATTATAATAATTATTATAATGAAAGAGGATTGAAGGTAATAACCAAGAAATTAAAGTCCTTATTGGTCGATACAACCCATTAATAACATGAGGTTAGAAAAGGGGGTCTTAGTGTAATTCAATAGGCATAGACCAAGGCATTGAACTATAAATAGTTCTTACTGAGTCCATTTTTCTCATCCAAGGCAAAACATGATAAGCATGAAAGAGCCCATTACAGTGAATCCATGGAGCCACATGAATGAAGACATCAACTTTGATACAAATAGTGTATTTGAGGCTTTTTAAGTTCTATAATGATATTTAGGGTCCCAACAATGGCATTTTGGGCATCAACTAGTAGAAAATGACCATGTTCCAAGGTGTCCTCTTTGCGATCAAGGAATTCCCTTAGGAATATATGGTTGTCGCATGTTTGACCACACATATAAAGATAAAAAGGTCCATGTATAGAATTCACATTATACATGTTTCATTATTTAATTTAGGTTGATTAATACTCATTTAATTTTTATAAGTCCATTGGTTGATTCCATTGACTTTCCTTAATGTTACAATATATATCGAGGACATGTAACCATTTATTACTATGATACCATTTTCAATTATTAGATTCATTCCTTTACATTTCATATATATGAAAGGGTGTGATAAATATATGAAATCATTTCAATTTAATTATAATTATCTAGTAAAAGTTATATCTCTAAATGAACATTACTTTTTTTATCATAAAGTTTCATGAATTAATTGGAACACTTACCTTAGAAGTCTAAAGTAATTACTACACAGGAGTTATTCATTAGCGATTTTTAATTCATTTAATTTATGTAGGATTACAATTATTAATATTAATCCACACACCCAAAAAGTGTATCACAAAAACCCACATGGGTAACTAAGGAATTATTAAAGAACTACATTGCTTGTGGTGGAATTCATTAAGGTCATAACCTTCAATGTTGTGATGATAAAATATAGGAAGGTCTCAAGAATATGATCTCAATAATAATAATCATGGAATGTAAATTTTGTAGGAAGTATGAAATGAAATCGGTGTACATAAAATGCTAATAGTTTATAAAATAATGATACTTGAGGTATGAGTCATATAGAACTTTCCTCGAGCCTATAACACTCTCATTCACTAGTATCTCCTTAGATTGGTTGGGAAAAAAATAAAATAGAAAAATAGATAAACAACCTAAAAATATAGCATGTGATTATACATTAAAATAATTCCACTTAGGAGAATGGAAACTGATAGATGGTCTTAAGGATTGAAGATATTACCCATAAGAAACCAATAATATGATTATTTCTATGATGATACACTAAATTATAAAGAAATCCAAGAACCTAACATAGGATGGCCATAGATATTTAAATGTGAGAGAAAGAGAGGTCATATTCATTGGATTGAGGAAAATAGGTGACAAGGTTATGATATAATCCATTAAGGTAAAATTGGTAAATTTAACTAAAAATTATAGGGTCACAATATTTGGCCACACGATTAGGCAAACCATGAAACTCACGTTACTTAATGAAGGACCCTGCACAACTTGGATACATATTTTGAGAAACCTACTTCCAATTATTATATTTGATTATACTAATAAATACAGTCCACATGCACAAGAATGTGTACTTTGGAACATGGTGGGGAAAATTTGTGTGACCTTGTTTCCCACTCTATAACTACACACTCTATTAGCTTAAACCATGAAATCTAGGTTTCACAGTTTCTACTAGTCCTGAGGATGAGTGGTTTCTTCCATTGGTCGTGGTTGTGAGCTCCAAACTAGACATAGACACCCCCATTAAACTTCCAAGAACACATTAGGAATCCCGAAAATGTACAAAAACAATAATTAAACCTAAATTTAAAGTATCCATAGTTGATAGAAACAATGTTCTTACATATATCAAAAAATAGAAGGCTCATGAGTAATCACGTGGGTGCCTAGGATAAACAATAGGGTATCATATTATTATTGAAACATGGGAAATTTAAGAAAAACTAAAAACAAGGAATTATAATATGTAATGTGTAAATTTCATTATTATATGCCATGGTGGACCAAGTCCCTTCATGGATTACATTTACTCTCTAATCCATTACACAATATCTCAAGAGATAAAAACATTAACCAATGCATAATAGATAAATATGGATGAACCTATCATAAAATATAATCGATTTTGTGTTCTAAAAAAATTAAATCAATAATAATAATAAACATAATAAATATTTATGTATTGAAATGGGTTTCATAGGCTTACCTCATTTCATAATTAGAGGATATTTCATAATGAATGAATTTGAGAATTTAAAATAAGTAATGTATTTACCCATTAAAGTAAGTGAGGGTTATCTATATATATATTTAAGATACATTACTACATAATTTATAAACAATCCATTTCATATATGGGAGAGATAAAGTGAGTTAGGGATAGAATGGTCATGACCTGAAATAGTTGTTTAGAGATATCCCTTACCTTAAGTCTTGTTTTTCCTCAAGCTCAATAAAATATCTGATATAATAAATATAAATTTATTATAAATTTATTCTATAATATTAATGATGTATATCATACCATGTAAAATTTTTCTATAATAACATATTATCCTTTTAGTAAAAAAATTATAAAAACTGATGTTCAATGTGGTAAATTCTTCATTTTCCATGAATGTCTTGGTTTGATTGTCTCGATATTTATATATTTATCCTGGTTGAATAATCTATAAATTGTTATAATGATATTAATATAATATATATTTTAATTATATATATATATATATATTTATTCATCCATAAATGATGGATATAATTATGAATTATGTCCTTCATTGAGATGCTAGTCCATAAATATGCGTGAACATTATTTCCAATATAGATGGATGTAAAACAAGAAAAAAATCATCTATAATAAATAAATATAACTTCATAAATAATATATTTATTTATTAAATCAATAATTATAACCACCTATGATAGGTTGTGATGGAAAATAAATTTGATAGGTTTGCGAGGCGGTAGTGTGTTGTACACATGAGCGATAATTTAAATTCCCATTTGATAGAATAAGAGAAGAATGTATGAGATGAAATTAACACAATAACATATCAGTATATGGATAATAATTCTATTATTTCATAGTTTTTTATGAATATTTGATGAATATAGAGGGTGAAATAAAACCAAAATGTTCAGTTAAATAATATACCTCTTATTCAGAAAACATACTTTTATTTGTAACTTAATAATTCTAAGTTTGGTATTATGATAGAAAAAATTCCAAAGGAGTATTTGGAGGGATTTCATAATGGTTTTAGTAGGTATTGGACAAATTATATGTCTTTTCATGTCTAAATAAATGAGTAGAAAAGGTTCCCTTTTATAATTTATGGGAGGAGCACTCTTGTAATTGCATGAAGTAATAAAATCATATAAATATAGATATATTTAATATGTATAATACATTATATAATTAAAAAATGATCTTATGGGTGTAAATAATATCATTAAAATAATCATGGAAATTCTATATTAGGTTTTTATCCTTGTTTCTTTGGTTTAACTAGAATTAATATGCTTTGAAAATTACCACATTGACGATGTTTTAACTCTTTATGGGTTAATATAGTCAGTCTAAAAATAAATTTTTTCCCTTAATGAACTATATATGATTTTATATAAATTTAAAAATCACCTGGATTGATATAGTATTATTTTAGTAATTTTAAACCATTTTAAGTTATTATTTATTATAAAAAACATCAATTTAATTTTTTGTAATTATATATTTAATTTGATATTGAACAAAACATGAGAAAAATTAAAAACAATAATAATCCTCTAGAAACACTATTATATTTTATTTATTAATTAAAAATTATTGGTAGACAAGAATTCATTCAAATATCATAAATTTTACATTTTAAAAATCATTTATTTTATTTTATAATTAGTGGAATAAATTCTATGTCAATGTTATGTATAAATTTATGGTAATTATTTCATCACTAAAATTAGAAAAAAAATTACATGATAATTAAAATTAATTTGTCTTTCAAATAATCTTATTATAACTGATAATAGGCTCTATTTATCTATATATCCAAAATTAGAGATAATAAAATAGTGATATTGATAATTTTGAATATTTTTATATAAAAAAATATAAATTTTAGGGTCAATAAAATATGACATTAGAGTATAATATTTCTTTAAATGGTTTTAAATGGATGAAAATTAGTCATTTAATAGGATAAATAAATGGTTTAGGGTATTTTTTGTCTTTATCCTATTTTTTTTCTTAATTACATGATTTTCCCATATAGTGTGAATAATTATATATTATGGTTACTATTTGTAATGAATAAAAATAAAATGGTCTTATTTAACAAATTTGATCTCCTAATTCATAATATGGAACTATTTTTTAATTTTTTAATTTATAAATTGTAATAAATTAATTGATGATAAAAATGAAAAAATATTTTTTTAGAAAAATTCATTTTTTCTTATTAAAATATTTTCATACCAAATTCAATTATAAAACATATTAGAGACCATAATAGGATTATTTTTTTGGAAATTCATTCTCATGAAAATTCAAATAATATGGGTTGTGCACTATCAATTTTTTATTTTTCTTTATTACATCTCCCAAACCCTTAATTTAAGAATCAATATATACCATGAAATGTTCTATAACTGATAGAAGTGTGATGACTATTTTAGTGTAAATTCACTTTTTCAATTTCTTAAATTCCACTTCATATTCACTATTTATGACTAAAATTACTCCATTCCTAGTTCTCATTGTTATCGAGATTGAAATTCATGAGTTGTTTCTCAAAAATAATCAGTAACTATCAAGTAGTTCATGAAAAAAATCTCTATTACTTATGATAGTTTATGATATTCCTAAATTGATTTTTTATTACAATATTCCATGTATATCCCATTATTGGTGATAACATACCCCAATAATTATACTTCATTCATTCAATAATCACATTAATTGTACTTATCATAGATTTTATCCTTTCACAAAGTTGTTATCCAATTATTCAAATTCTCTTCATGATATTAATTTCTATTGAGTATGTCATTTTATAATTAATAAATAATTCCAAAAAATAAATGTAATGTATAATGTATGTGTACATTACTTATATAATCATTTAAATATAATTTGTGAGTCCGGATAGAATTCGTATGAACGCATAATGTCCAAACCATATTTGAAATGTGGTTTTCAGAATATATTCCTCATTTGTTTATAAATGGTAATTTCCCAACCAAAGTTCCTCCTTATAGAAATATCGGGCCCCATATAGGTGATTTAACACGTCATCTATCATTGACAAGAGATTATTTTAATTTATCATCATTTTATTGAGTTCATGATAATCAATACAAAAGACCATTGGCCAATCCTTCTTCCTGATAAAGTGGAAGAGTTCCCCTCTTAGTGAATAACTTGAGAATATAAAACACCTTTCTATATTCCATTATAGTTTCTTTTCACTTACTCCAACTCAACGATGGTAATTTTGTGAGCAGTCTAGAAAAAGGGTGAAAATATTGCTATTTTTTTAATTGAGAACTCAACCACGTGGTTAAGAGGAAGGAAATAAAAAAATTTAAGTAAAACATAGGTATACTCTTTTTTAATGTGTTTGTATTAAATCGTGAATCAATTCTTAGTATCAATAATCTAATATACATATTATTTCTCATAAGTAATTAATATATATTCTTATTCTAATGATTCAAAGGGTGATTCATCCTCTTACATACACTTATTCTAAATCTTATAATGAGATGGGATATAAATAGTAATTCCCCCTCTTTATTGTTGATGTTTGATTTATATAATGATGGGAAATCTACGCCAAAAATGTTATCAAACTACACTAAATGAAGTAATATTTGATTTCTTTGAAGATTTAGTCTACAAGAATTGATAGTGGAGGAGTTATATACATGGGATGCCAAAATTTTCTGTTTTTTATGATCACAGATAGAAATAACTTTATGAATTGAGGTGTTGATTTAATAATTCTTATAAACATAAATATAATAATGAATATATATAACCAAAATAAAAAACAATGATTAAAATTATTGAATAAATAACTAGCATACCCATCACATCATAATTGTTATGATCCTTCTATACAGTGTTAATGGAATATTCACTTTATTTCACTCTAGGTAATGCAGTTTTTTTCTTGTATTTAAAACCCCAAGGATTGTATAATTATATTTTATAATTTGAATGTTTCTTGTATTTGTAATATTTTACCTTAGTATAAGTGTTTATTTGACATATCTTTTCCTATATTGTATTCGTGGGGTTATTTATCTTCCTTGGAAATTAATTATCCTGTTTCACTTCTCTTCCGTAGTCTAATAATATCTTGTTCCCCTTACAAGAGCTTCCAAGAAACACTTCCAATAGTTTATACACATGGGATATTGGGTTTTTTCCCTCAAATCCATTTTTATTTTTATCTTACAAAATAAAAATTCAATGTATCCATTCTATCTCTAGGCCTATGAGACCCCTAAGAGTCTCCAATCTCCATTTCTTTTTTAAGAGGGAAAAAATATTTTTAATGTATTAAAATTTACAAATATTAACTTATACATTGATTTGATAAACTAAGGAAGTATTCCTTATTACATTATATGTTTATGATAAAGCTGGATTTTTGTTGTGTAAGAATTTTTTATTTTTAGTAATGCACAATGATAGACTCGTCTTTCTTTTTATTCAATTTAAGGAACTCCCTATTCATTTTATGATTCAGAGTTTGGGGAAAATATTTATTGAAAAGTATTTTCTTGGATTATTTATATTCCATGGAATCTATATCCTCTTTAGACTTTATCTTCTATATCAACATCCAATACTGATCGGTTTAACCCTCCTTTTGATAAATGACCAACATAGTTTTCTCTTAGTCTAATCATTAGATGATTGAAAATTTATTCTCAATGGAGTTAGTCTATTAATCTATGAAGAGGGGATATGAATATCCACTAATGGTATGAGTCAATTTTTCATATAAAATAATCGAGCACAACCTTTTCTTTCTTAGGGGATGAATAGTGTTATGCATGATTCATGTTGCAATTTATGGTATGGGTAAGGTGATTTGGTAAATACATGATTTTATCATATCTCAAATTCATTTGGTTTGGAATATCATTAAAAAAATAATCACATTTCCAATCGCATTGATTATTTTCATGTTTTCTCCATTTTTATAACATTAACTAAAAATAGAAGTAAAAACATGATGAGAATACTTTAACTAGTGAACAAAAAAAAGGTAAACATATAAACATAGAAGGATAAAATTATAAATGATATGTATATCCTAACATTTGACTCTCTATGTGTCAATATATGCCCTCAATTTTAATTTTACAATTATTTTTTACAAGAAAAAAATCTATTCAAGTCAGTAATAATGGTTTATAAAGTGTTTATGAAGTTGAAAATGTATACCCCACAATACTATAAAACTAGGTGTACAAAAATGCCTCTATATATTGAACTAAGTGATGATATATTTAATACCCAATGTGGATACTTTAAGGTTATTACCCCAATGTACAAATATTCTAGATACAGATCTACTTATAGTATCTTGAAATGGATTTATATTCATATAAACCACTTGCTTTATACATAAATAATATTACATTATATTTTCCAATAGAAAAAATATCTATATGTTTCTACATAATTCATTCTTGTATTGATCCACTAAAATATTGAAAATGTTATTTAATGCCAACTAAAGTGATATGATCCTTTTACATATATTATTTCCTAGTTTTTAACATAAATATCCAATAAATACAACCAAATGTGTGAAAGTATTAGTGTCATTGGAAGACAAGGTACATGAATCATCAACATGAAAATAAAACATTGTATTTAAATATCCATAAAGGGATCCTAAAAAACCATTAATCTCCTAAAACATCTTGTTATAACCTAGAAAATACATGAAAAAATTGGTGATATGAAAATCCTAGTAAGGTACTAAACATGAAAGGTATGCATAAAATTATATCACAAAAGAGAAGGTTGAGGATTAATCATAAGGGATAATAACAAAAATAACCATGTAAAATAAGATCATTGAAGCATATAAAATTTGGTAGAAACAAAAAACATGATATAATAATAATCTAGGTCTAACTACCAAGAAAATATTACATTTTGGACAGAGTCCCATCGTGGATTAAGATTACTCCTTAAACTTGTACACAATGTTTCATCAGGAATTTTTTTTTACAAAAATCATTGGACCGCTATTTGGGAAAACCATTCATAACATGTTCATGATTATGTGTTCTATGAAAATTAAATAAATCATAATGAGTAAACAAAATAGATAATCATTGAAATAATTGGTTTATATAATCATTCCTTATATAATAAAAAAAGATTTCATTAAGATAGAATTTGTGATATAATCATAAGGTATGTATTTCCCCATAATGTAATGGGATAAATATATATATATATATATATATATATATATATATATTTAACAGAAGTATATACTGAATTTATAAGTAATAACTTATATAAAAAAGAGATAAAGTGTGAGTTTGAGAGATAATGGCCATTAATTGAAAAAAGTGTAGTTTAAAGATAACTCAAACATTAAGTATTCTATTATATCATATACATTTGAAAATCCTTTATAAAAAGTATATATTTATTTTAAATTTATTACATAAATATAATCATATATATTATACCATATTTTTTTATAACTTCTTACCAACTTTTTACTAATAATATTTTATTAAAGTAACTAGTTCAAGTGATAATTGATTTGTTTTTCATGCATGTCTTGGTTTTGTAGTCTCGGTAATTATAAATTTATCATTTTCCCATAAAAAAAGTTATCAATGTAATTAATATAATATATTGTCATTATATATAAATATATATTGATATTTATCTATAAAAACAAAGAGATAAAAATTAAGTACACTTTTCATAGACACCTTAGGTTATACGTATGTAAGAACACTGTTTCAATTTTTTATAAATGGAAAAAAATATTTAAATAATAATTAAAAGTTAAAAAAAATTAATAAAATAATATAAAAAATATTTTTTAAAACTATCATAATAACCAGTTGTGAGAGGCGATGATGGAAAACCAATTACCTTAGTTAGCGTAGTGGTTGTTCACCATACATAACAATGATTATTTCAATTCCAATTTCATGGAATGTGAAATGGATGTAAATTATTAAATTAATAGAATAAAATATAAATATTTTCAATATATTGGAGTCATTTTTTTAGTTTGTTTGAGGAATAATTGAATGATGTAGAAGAAAAAATAAAAGAAGAACTTTCGGTTAATGTCTATATCTTTTTTCAGACCACTTACTTTTCTTTACACCTTAAACATTATAAGGATATTATTATTGAAACAATTACCTATAAGAAAATGGAAGTTATTTTGAAAACGAGATAGGATATGCATTAAATGATCAAAAATTATTTTTAAGTGTTGGGAAAATAGGAAAGAATATTCCCTTTTATCTATGAGAAGAGGGGTACTCTTGGGAATACATACGATACTAAACTAATATAAATTATGTTTCCTAGAAACAATGATTCAAAATGATATAATAAAACATAGAATGTCTATAAGTATAAAAAATATCATCCAATAAAATTTGAAATTGATCATTTCAGCTTCTTGCACATATCTCCTTTTTAATGAATGATACCATTTTTTTGATAATTTCAGTGATAAAAATGTTTTTACTCTTCAAGAGTATATAAAATTATAATATAAGGATCATTTTTCCATTAAAGAAAAATATATTAAATTTCAATATATATAAAAATCACTTTTATAAAGATAATATTTCTTAGTAATTTTAAAGAAAAGCATAAATAATTTTTATTGTACAAGAAAATTAATGTAATTTTATGAAATATCCATTTAATTTTACATTAAAAAAAATTGAATGTAGTGATTTAAAAATTATACAAATAAATATCAAATATTATTATATTAATATTAATTTAATATAATAAATACTTTCCAAATGACTATAATGGTTTAGTTCTTTTGGATACTTGGTACACAATCATCTAATTTAATGAAAGATCTTAAAAATATCCCATAAAGATTTTACCCTTTTATACTCCTAAAAAACATACCCTTCGTAAAATCTTTCTTCCTAAACTATGAATGTAAAAAATATGAAATGGTGAGACTAGATATTCATTAAGGGTAAACATGGAAAATTTGTAAACATCATGTGAGGATAAGGGTATGAGATCATGAGCATAACATATGAAAACCATACCTTGAATATTTAATATCAAAACCAATAGTCATGTCATAAGGTTTGGTAGTTCGTAAGACACGAATCAAAGTGGAATATTAGAACATGATTCATGATAAAAAAATTAATAATATATTTATTAGTGTTATACACATAAGAATATAAAACATTGATCACGTATAAATATAACAAGGTTCACTCATTAATCTGAAGACCATAAATATGGAAATTTCACAAATTTATGTACATTAAAATAGGTCCACACTAAATTTTATGAATATTAAATCAATTTTTGTATATAAATTTTGGAACATGCAATCAGGTCCAAACATAAAATTTTGAACATGTAATTAGGTTAACTCATAACATTGTAACATGTAATCAACTTTAGGCACAACATATTTTTTCATGAGTTATATATATTTAACCAATTCGTTGAAGGGAGATATGTGCCCCACCTATCAAAATATCTCTACATATATGAGCCAAAATATCATAAAACCATCATCGTGTTATAACCCTTGAAATTAATGGGTCACATAATCATATCATAGTACCACAACCTTTGTAAAAGAAAAAGTTTTCATTATAATTTTTTCATTTCATCCTAGATTATCCCTTTTAAAAATAATCATTGCCTATAAGAATTTTTTTTCCATAGCATTACCCAAGTAAGATAAATGTGTTTCATAAACATATTTTCATCATATTCATAAATAATACAGAGAAATAATAATAATGGTATGTATGGATTATATCCCCAATAATATCAAAGGATGTAATCATATATAGAAATGTATTTTAAAATATGTCTTGGAACATTTCATGATGAAAATATTAATTTAATATTACAAATAACATTTCAAAACATAAAAAAAAAATATGAAAATTATTTTCTTTTAAAATAACCATCGAAACATATAATTAAATCTTAATAAATCATTATAGATATTTCTTAAAGAAAATAGCCTTTGAAAAACAAAATTTTTAAACTGAAAATATATAAAGATTTTGTAAATCCATTTAATTGAAAATAAAATTTTTAAATGTATAAGAGAATATTTATTACATTTAGTGGTCATTGTTATAGAAATTTCATTCACGAAAAACACATCGAAACAATGATTCATTTCACATTATCATTAATATCAAAACTTGATATGTTTGGAAAATTACTTGAAAAATCAATTCATTTTTTTAAAGTTATATCTTAGGTAAATTTCATAATAAATCATATTAATATTTTTGATTAAAATATCAAAACAAAATTAGTTAACATGGTTTTGGAAGAAAATATATTTTTGACTGAAGAGAGAAATAAATCCAGTGTTCATTAAAAAAAGATTTTAAACTCTTCAGTTGATGAAGATAATAAAATCAATGGAAAACATGTATTCTGATGACAGAACTAGATTAGAACAAGTTTCATGATTTTTCTGATTGATGGATAATTTTATTCCATCATTAGACTAATAATTATAAACAATATCGATAAATAATGAGATTCTAGCATCAAACCTTTACCACTGTAGTATCTTATGAATCATTGGACCCATTAAATAATAACATAAAATGAAACATTTAATATCAATAATATGATTATATTCATTATAAAACATGTTAATGGTTCTTTATATACATATCATAAATAATTATAGGTGCATAACATTCTTTGTGTCCCAAAGAAGACCAATCGAGACTAAAACACTTACCGCTTTGAGATCATTTAAACTATAATGAACATGAAATAAATATCGAAAATGTATAGATAAATACAAATAATTTTCATGAGAATAATAATAAAATAAATTCTTGGTATTTATATACACAACATAAAGTAAATTGATTGTGAATATTTCTTGTGTCTCATTGAAGTAAAAAAAACAGTGATATAAATCCGTTATCTTAAGTCCTGATTTCTTCCGTACACATTTAAAACACCTATAAAATAAATATGATTTTATTATAGATAAATTAAAGGAACATAAATATATATTTATATAACCATATACTATTTTCATATTACATTTTTACCCATTTATCAATAAGTATATCTTACAATCACATTTTGGGTAATAACTGCTTTGCTTGTCTTGTGCGTTTTTATTTTTATTTTTTTATTATTAAATTGATTATAGTTAAATAATATTTAAAATTTTATCCATGATATAAATATCATATATATTCAATATAAATTTATTTATAACAATATATTAAATTCAGAGATAGAAAATGAAATACATCATTCATGTAGATGGTAAGTTGTACTTAAAAAGAGATGACGTATCATTTTTCTCTAAAGAATAAAATAAATATGGGTAAATAATATATTACCATTATATAATAATTTTTATTTCATATATATTACATATTATTATATAAATCTATCTATTTTACCTTCCATGAAATGAGAATGTGTAAAACAAATCACGTCGCTTCGCGGTGTGGTGGTCTGTTGTACCCACAAACGATGATATCATATCCCCTAAGGAATGTAAATTAAGAATTTATATATGATATAATAATTTTATATGTAATATTATTTTAAATAAATAATATTCAATAATTTAATATATCCTTTTACGAATCCAAATAATAAATTAAAAACACTTCAAATCGGTTTGTGAGGTGACATATCATCAAATACACAATTGAAATTGTTGTTTTACAATGGTGTTGGAGGTACTAAGGTAGATTTGGTATTATAATTACCTAGGTACAATAATTTACTACATAGTGTAAATAAATGTTATATTCATCATAATATCTATCTATGACAGGTGATGAAATAAAATGAATAACAATTATTCGTGAGGTGATGGTTCACCATACACATGAATGATGATTTAGTAAACCATTTGTTAGTGGAGGAGATGCATTTACGATATGAAACTAACCTAATAACATCTATTTATATGGAATATTTTTAGGATATTATATGATTTTTATTTAATGATATTTGAAGTTGTTAGATTAAGAAATAAAATAAAATGATCGGGTACGGACGTTACCTCATCTTCAGACAACTTCGTTAGGTATTCAACAACTGGATTATTTTTATGGATTTATGACAAGAATTATAAGGACCCAACCATAAACATTACATAATATTATAATTTCAATTAAAATTCACCTTTTAATTCCCAAATTTGTTTTCAGTTTAGTGTTTTATAATATTATGAAATAATTCATAGATATCATCCTACATGCATACAAAGTGAGTATAATTAAAAAATATATCGATTTTTTCACGATACAAAATATTTCATTAAAACACAAATTCTTTTCATGAAAATTACTCATAAAATTAATCCTTGATTCTTTTCATTTTATTCTATATGTCCCTAAATGCTATGAATTTGTTTTTAAAACTTATAATTAGCAGAAAAATATTAGTAAAGTATATAAAAACAAAGGATACAAACTTTTAGTGCAAGAATACTTATAAACATAGGAATTAATTTTCACAAATACATACTTCTCACTCATAAAGTATAATATAATTAATTTTTAAAATTTGATATTTCCTTAAAATGTAGAAAACATAAATAAAAACACAATGGTATTTTAGGTAATTACTACATTAATATTATAACCCACATGGAAACAATAAAATATAACACTATAAGCTACCTTATAGTGTAACCAGTTTAGTTTTATTTTGAATAACCATAAGGTCAGTCTCCAACATAGAGATACCTAATGAATTTTAGATATATATAAGTCACACACGTCATCATAAACAATTCCCTAGAACCATAACATAATCATATAATATTAACACTTCAATAAAAACATTCTTTTTGAATTTTCTAAAAAAAGAAATTTAAAAGATGATTATAAAACAAGAGTCTCTTACACATTCCATAGCATTAAAGTGAGAATTAATAAAATTAATTAAATATGTATACCCACTAAAAATAAACATTATAAAACATAATATAATAAAAAATCATTTCAAAAATTATCTTAGCATGACAAAATGGATGAAGTAGAAGGTTAACGCAATGAATAGAAATTGTTTTAAGAACTCCCATATCTCAGGTTTTGTCTTACATAAAATGTTTTTAATACCATGGTATAATGGTTGAAAGATTGTTATTAATATTTTATATAAACATATTGATTTTTATAATTCATTATATGATCATTTTATAACATTATTCCACCCATTTATTAATAATATTTTATCATTTCTATTATTTCAGGTGCACTCTTTACATGGTTTCCATGGTTAGTTAATAATAGATTTTCTTATCAAATGGAAGAGAAACTATTTAATTGATAAAATATAAAATTATTTATGTTTTTTAAAACAATTACATGTTAATATAATCTTTCCACGATTTGATAAAATGAGATATCATCGTCCATGAAGCTGGTGAATTAACGCACCACGGAGGGTGATTTCATTACTTTAGAATAAAAACTGTAGATTAGGGATTTTATGATTCATATACCATAAACACAAAACACTCCACTATATATGTAATACTATATTTGCTATAAAACATTTTATATGTGTTTGGGATAAGGTATAAGTGAAAAAAATAATAGAGATGAAAAGGTAACCTAACTTATTGAAAATTCATCCTTGAGAACCTCTTTATAGCTCTTGGAAGTGGACTTTTTGTGAGACCATGACCACACGAATGATTCAGGTGATGAGTTGGAGGAAAATTTTAAGTGTTTATCTAAACAATAAGGATTATGGTTTTGAATATTTGTGAATATGGGAGCCTCCTTTTATAATTGAGGTGAGGGGTAACATATAAATTACTTAAAATATTAAAATAAAATATTATTTTATAGGGTTTAAGACTTCAAAAAATTCCTAAAATTAATGGGGATTATAGTTTTGATGTAGTATCATCAATTTAGGAATTTAAAAAAATATTTTTAAATAATTTAATAAAATATTTTATTTATGAAAAATATTTCTGGCAAAATAAAAAATCATCAAAATTATGACTTCAAACACATCAAAAAATGGTTAAAATTAGAATATTTTCTTTATATGAGTTTTGATATGATTAATGTTTTATAACTATAAAATTATAAATGAACCACAAAAAATGAAATTACTATAAAATAATTCATAAATGAGTCTTGAAAATATTTTTTATCACTCAATTATTATTTATAACTAACCAAATTTGACATCTCTAATGTTGCGTAGGTAATGCATCGACATTGAAAATAATTTGTATACCTATCATGACTTAAATTATAACATAAATGTTATGAATTATTATTGTGAAATATTACTCTTATAAAATCATAATTTTGTAATTCAACAAATTTTATAAATTTTATATCATAATTTTGACTTCAATATTTCAAAAAAATATCACCTTTTATAAAAAACTGTATTTTTTACTATTCACCATAAATTAAACATTTTCAAAAAATTAAATAAAATCATAATAGGATAATTTCAACTCAGTGAATTAAAAAATGGGATTAATTTTGTAAAAATTAAATTCTATAATTTACAAATTAATGTTTTATAATAAATTACAATAAAATAAATTATTGTTTTTTTGATTACTTTTTAAAACTAATAAATATAAAAATATAATATTCAATAAATACCTAGGTTGTTACATACTATCCACTTTATGTTAATTACATCATAAAAAAAATTATTTACCACTTAAACAATTGAGGGTACCTTTCCCTCATTCAATTTTAAGATTCCCATGTTGTTTCTTTTACTATGTGGTCTCTCTATAAAACCTTAACCTAGTGGATTACCTTATTTTGCAATACTTGCTCTCTATAATCAAGAATATTAATAGGTTTCACTTTATAATAAAGGTTCCCTTCCAGCTAAACTACTTATAAGTTAAAAACATAAGAAGAATCTTGAACATACATTCCTAACATTGAAACATGAAAAGCATTGTGTACTTGAGATAAACTCGGAGGAAAAACTACTCTATAGCCGATCGGTCCATCATTCTCCAAGATTTCATATGGTCCATTGAATAGTGTTTTTGACATTCATTTCTTACCAAGAAGAATATCACTTTTTCAATAATAGATTTTAAGGAAAACATGATCAGCTACCTCATATGAAAAGTCTTACATTCTGTTATTTATATAACATTTATTCCTACTCAGATTTTTCCTCATGTTTTATTGGATCATATTCAATTTATCAGCCCTTTACACTACAAATTATGGTTCTATAAACTTCCTTTATTGAAATCATCCCAAAAAGATTGATTTTGACAATGATTCCCATATAATTTATCAAAATGTTTCATTTTTATACTGAAATGAAAAATATAATTATAAGAAAACTCAATCAAATAAAGATGTTGATACCAACTTCTATGGTAATTCATTGGGAAAGTTAGAAGCATATCCTATAGTTTCTGAATTGTTCTCTCATTCTATTTATTAGCCCAAGGATGAAAAAAGAGTTGAAATTTAATTTTGTGCCCAAAACTTCTGATTTCCATTCCAAAATTTAAAACTATACCTAAGACCATGACCAGATAAAAAAGAAAGAGGAACTCTTTGTAACTTGAAAATATAATTGAGTTAAATTCGAGAAAGCTGATTTGAAGACATAGTGTCCTAAAAAGGAAGGAAATGCACATATTTAGTTATCTAGTCAATAATATCCTAAATCACATTGTTACCATGATATGTATTTAGTTTTCTCACCATGAATTCCATTGATATATTTTCCCATTTCTACTAAGGCACTAGCAAGGAAGAAGTATACCCTTTGTAGTTGTCACTTTGCTTTAACCTGTTGACATGTCAAACATTTCGTTGTAAAATCTATAATATCCCTTTTTATTCCTCCCCAATAGTATTACTCTTGAAGGTCATTGAACATTCTAAAACTTACAGGATGAACTAAAAATGGGGAACTATGAGTTTCACACAATAATTAATTCTAGGTAAGGGATTCACAAGGACCATATAATCTCTTTCCAAATATTAAAACACATCCTTTATCAATGTTTAATTTTATAAACTAACCCATTTTAACCAATTCTATAATCTTCTATAACTCACAGTCTTCCTTCTACAATTTCATGATTTTTTATGATAAAGATGGATGCACTGACACCTAAAACAAAATAAAGGGATTTCCTACACCAACAACTTACAATAAAAATTCTTCTATTTATTAATTAAGGTGTCTTCTTCGAAATGTAACATGGTTAGTAATGAATTATATTTTTGACTCAAGGTGTCAACTGCTTTGTTTTCATTTATACTATGGTAATTGATCATGTAATTATAATATTTTATCAGTTCAAGACATATTCTATCCCTCAAGTTTAATTCCATATGAGTCAATATATACATCATACTTTTATGTTCAGTATATATTTCAAATTTATCTCCATATAAATGATGCCTCCAATTAATCAATATGAAAACAATAGACGCTAATTCAAAATCATGTGTGGGCTAATTTAACTCATGAAGATTCAGTTCTATTAAATCTTAAGAAATTACATGATCATTATGCATCATAACAAAACTAATATCCTTTAATGAATCATCATTATAGACAAAATATTCACTATTTCTAAAAGGTTTGGAATAAAATATAGAATTAACCAATCTCATCTTTAGTTCTTGAAAGAAACTAAATCACATTATTCTATCCAAATATATTTAACCCTTTTTTAGTTTAACATAGTTAAGGGGCAAGATAATCATGAATTGTTTTGAAATAACTATCTATAATAACCTGTTAATCCCATAAAACTATGAGTCTTTACAAAATCTATAGGTTTTGGCCACTCATCAACTAGAATTACATTGAAAGGATGAACTGGTATTCCAACAATATTTAAAATGTTCCCATGAAAATAAATATATTTGGACAAATAATATCATTGACTAAATTTTCTATATAACATAATTTCTTTGATAGTTTGAAAGACAATACTTACATTTTTCTCATGATCCTAATAACTTTTTGAAATGAATAAAATATCATCCATAAAAACAACAAAAGACTTAACAAAATATTCAAGGAATATTATATACATTAGATTTATTAATACATCAGGGGAATTTTTCAAACCAAATGGTATAAAAAAATACACAGAATTCCAATATATTATGTGAAAACATCTTTTAAGTTTGTCATACTTATCCCCCTTTAGCTGAAGGTACCAGGATCTCAGGTCAATACTATACAAATATTGAACTCCCTGGAGCTGATCAAAGAATTCATAAATGTGAGGAAATGGATAATTATTCTTAATATAAATTTTATTAAATGATCTATATACCTAGAAGTAAGATCCAAGCACACTTGGACCACAAATTTATTAAAAAAAAGAAAAGTGAAGAGACAAACAAGAGAAAGAGAATGAGATTACATGTCAGAATAGTCATAAGAATCACATTCATAACTGGTCGTATCATCCACATCGGTTGACTCCCATTCTGATTGGGGATCATATTGTTTGAGAAATTTGATATTCCTTCGCTCCAATTTCTCCATAGATATCTTTTCCTTGGCCTTCATGGAGGATTACCTGGTGGTCACCATCCTCAGAACTGTAGAGTAATCTTTCCTTGGTTTCCTTTTAATTGGGGTTGACAATACACCCTCACTGTCAGTGATTCTGATCTTTTCTCCTGGAACAATGTCACTGTAAGTGGTTTTAATCATATTACTATCACTTTCCTCATCATCCTCATGAGTGTACCCCCCAAATTCAAGGAATGGAAACTCCTTTTCCCGGAGTGGAGACCTCGGCCCAATCCTTCCCATCATCAGAGTTGTTCCTCCGTTCCACAGAATATTGCTTCTGAATATTCATCTGTGAAGAGTCATTCACCACTAGTGCTGACACAGGACTCAGATTATCCGAATTGATAACCTCATGAGATCTAGAAGGTCCACTATAAGATCTTGTTGGAGTAGAATCAATAATCAACTCTTTGCCCTTCGAAGGAGGAAACGCATCAGGGGATGCCTTCATAGGAGGGTCACTATCCTTGATGGAATGCTTTGGTCAGGGCGATTCCTTCAAAGTATCCTTTTTTCGACAGATATTGGAAGGGTATCCTTGCATTCCACACTTCATACAAGTGATATTTTTGCGGAACAACTCCAATGAGTGCCCCACGGTCATGAATTTAGAGCAGAAAAGAGGTTTCTTTTCATATTCAACATCAATGAGAATTTGATCAGACGGAATAGAATGTTACCGTATCAATGAGAGTGGATCTGAGATCAACTTCAACCGAAATTCTAGAAAAGTTCCCAAATCTGATGTCTGTCGTTTCCTTATCATGGCGGATGGGAGTTCCAATTGTCGTTCAAATATCATGTAGGATCTCTGGATGCCAAAGAATCCAATTAAGCCCATGAAGACGCACCCATACCTAAGCAAAGACATTTTTTTCATTCGAGAAATTAAATTCAAGTGACCATTCATGCAGATGAATCCATCCTGGTTTTAGAATCATAGAACCATAACTCCATGCCCTAAGCTTGAGATCCTCTGATGGAAACAAACAGTGAAACAAACCCCGCCCAAGGGATACACATTTCCAGCTAGCAAAGCCCCACAACATCGAAATTCTACGGAATAAATCTTCACATTTCCAGGGTTGTGCACCTTTAGGAAGAACAATGCGAGCAATAATTGAGTTCTCACCCAATTCCAACCTTTCAGCAATCACACCAAGGTTCGCCTCGATGTGATCTGAAGATCCCTTTCGTAGAATCCTTCTATGGCAGGAATCCTCATTCTTTTTCTAATCCGATAAAGAATCCTTCATCACATCAACAAAGGAGCACTAACCACATGATGAAGCACCAGCAGGCACCTTTATAGATTCCATGGATCTAGAATAATCATGAGCACACTGGTTAAGGTATTTTCAGTGCGGAGGATTCGCACCAGCGTGATTCAACACCCTCGCCACACCATCCTCCGATCGCATCAGAACAGTCCCACCGGAGAAGACCTCAGATCGCATCAATTCAAAGTCTCATGGAACCATATTTTTTCAATGAACAAAACAGGATCAACCCATGGTAAACTACTAGGATAAATGGAGCCTTTAATAAGAAAATCCTAAAATTGATTATTAAATTCAATAATTTATACTAGAGACATTCAATAAAAGGGTTTTTAAATTGTCATAGAATCCAAAACCAAGATAATGGTAAAGTCATCTTCCCAATCAAGGATGACACAGGGAAACTCATCAGAAAAAATACAGGTATTCATTTACCTCCATCACATCATTAATTTGAATAGTTCCCTCATTTTAAAAAATATGAGCAAGATAACATTGATTTATAACATTAATAGTTTCTAATCATCCTAATATGTTATTAATTTCATGTGTTCATTCATGTACAAAAACTGAAACACTTTCTGAAAGAAAAATTCTTTAGCTCAATAATCAATCTTAGCATGAAAAACATAAGGCCAATCCATACACATAACTCTATAAAACTATTTTAAGGGTAAAACAACAAGGTTTAAAGGTAAATACTTTACATGGACAAAAATAAGAATATTATTATAGTTAACTTTTTCTATAATATTTCCCTTGGTGTTTTAACTATAATCTCTAGTCTCATTTATTGAGGTGAAATTCCCAATTTTCCAAAACAAGTCACAAAAATAAAGGAATGTGTAGACCCCTTGTCAAAATAAGACAATAGAAAAACTTGAGTAAATAAAAAAATTACATAATACCAATTTATTGGATGGACCAATATCTGTTGATGTAGTCATAAAGGATATCACTACACCATTATTCTTATAATCTGGTAATTTTCTATCATTCATACCTTTCTTTGGGAAAGTGTTTTCATAATGAACCATATCACCATATTTAGAATACATTATATTTTTCTAATCAGAAATAATTTTAGTATCATTTTCATTAAAATATCGAGCCATATGTCCAATCTTAGCATATCTAAAAAACTTCCCATTTTAAGTAAGGAATTCTCCGGGTTCTTTTTACCACACTTTTTACAAAATGTAAAATGAAGTTTCTTACTTCTATATTTATTTGATTAATTTTTACCCATCATTTTATATTTGTACCTCTTATTCAATTTATTTTCAAATTACATGTGGTCATCAAAAAACTCAATTTCTACCCTATCAATATATCAGGCAATTCCCTATAACATTTTGAATTTTTTGGAGTCCAATTCCCTTAGGTCGCTTTGCTTCAAGGATAAGTAAAAATTATTGATTTTTCTATCAAGATCTTTAATAAGAAGTATAGAATACATTTCCAGTATAGTGAGGTTTTTTTCATACACATCCACTAAATCATTCTACTTTTGATTCAATTCAAGGAATTTATTTTTCATCATATGTTGACCCACAATAAAAAAATTATTTCTTATTGAGAATATTATTAAATTTATCCCATTATAAGGAATCAATATCTTCAATATATCTAATATTCATGACCATTGAACAAAACTATTCAATTTCACCATGAAAATGTTAAATTTCAAGAATAACATATTGATTATTTGAACACCCCATGACAACGAATATCTATTCGAGGAATTTAATTCAAACATCATCCAGTACTGGGTCAGAAGATCCACTAAAATCGGGAGGGTGTTTCCATATAAAATGTTCCACTATAATCATGTTCATTGTTCATAGCTCTGGTTTTTCTATTTAATAGATTCCACCACCATTTATAGTAATTTTTAACTATGCCATTATTTCCAAAAATTGTTCAGTTATAATTACCTTTATTCCAGGTCATGTATTCGGAATGATATCATCTTGTCAACACCATCCTACTTCATCTTCCATGTTTTGTCTATAGAAAACCATTTTGTATAGACATATCAAAAACGATGTATCATGGTAATAATCAAATTATATATCATTTCAAAATAAACATAATGTAAAAAATCATTAATCATATTCTATTAAAAACATCATAACCCCTAAATTTATCTAAATCATGATATAATACCAACTCTACATACCCATCCTTAAACATTACATAATCTAGAAAATTCCTTTATAATTCACCTTTTACATTCCCAAGTATCATTTCATTTTAGAGTTTTATAAATTTAGTATATAATTCATACATATCAACCCACATGAACACAATGTGGGTACAACTAAAATAACACCAATTTTTCATTACACCAAATCTTATAGTAAAAACATGAAATATTTTCATGAAAATTATTCACAACATTCATCTTGGATTCTCATTTTCTCTTTCACATCATTAAACCCTGTTAATAATATTTTAAAACATGATATGAGAATAGAAAGAATATTAAGTTGTATAAAAAGGTAGATACAACTCATTATTACATGAATACTTATAAACATTTGAATTCATTTTCACAAATGCATACATCTCACCCATCATGTATGATATACTTTTATTGTAAAACATGAGATTTTTATAAAAAATATAATACCAAAATAAAACCATAAAGGTATATTGGGTAATGAACTACCAAATATTATAAACCTCATGGATACCTTATGTTTTTAACCCTCCCAGAAACCTTACAATTTAACCCTCACGACTATCTTATGGTGTAACTATCACATTTACACATAGAGTAGCCAAACGACTGACATAAAACATACACATACCCAATTAATTGGATAGAGATATAGGTTTAAACATTCATCATAAACATTATCCAAGAACCATAAAATAATCATAAAACATTAACACTAACAAAAAAATTCATTTTTAATATTGTTAAAAAAATTACAAGAGGATTTTAAAAGAAGAGACTGTTAAATATACCATTTCATTGAATCGAGGATTAATAAAATGATATTAATATGTATAGTAACTATAAATATACATAATTCAACAAAATATAATAAAAATTCATTTAAAAAATAATCTTATCATGACCAAATCGATGAAGTAGAGGGTTGACCCAAATAATGAAAATTGGGTTTATAATTACCTTAACTAGAGTTCATCTTATTTAAAATGTGTTTAAACCTCAAGTATAATATTTAAAAGGGTGTTAATAATTTTTAAAAAAACATATATATTTTTATAAAACCTTATATAATCATTTTATAACATTATTCTTCTTATTTATTAATATTATTTTTTTATTTCAATTACTTCTGGTGTGTTTTTTACATGGTTTCCATGGTCTTTTCTTAATGGATTTTCATGTAGAATGTAAGAACAGCTCAATAGGTGTTAATATATATATATATATATATATCATTTTAAACAATTAAATTATAATTTAATACTTTCATGTTTTATGTAAAATGAAAAATTATAGTCCACAATGGGAGTGAATTGTTGCACCATGGATGAAGATTCCATTACTCAAGAATAAAAGGGGAAGACGAAAGATATTATTATAAATATACCATAAACAAAACCCCGGTATATATATTATAAATTATTTGTCATGAAATATTTAATTAGATGTGGTGATGAGGTGTAAGTGCAAAGGAAATTAAAAGAGAAGAAATATGAACCTTACTTCTTGAAAACTCTTCCAAGAGAACCTCTTTAAGGCTCTTGGAAGTGGTCCTTATTTCTTGAGTCTGGGAGTTAGTTTAGGTGGATGTTGTTAATCACATTTTGTGATAACCAATTTAGAAAAATTAAAATATCCTTCAATTTAGCAATTATATAATTTGGTATCTCATAAACACATTTTCTATCAGATTTATCATTAATGCAATCCATTATTATTCCCTCAATTGACTAAAACAAAATATTATAGTGTGAGAAACAAAATTCATAACGGAAAAAATAATGACAGATTAGTTATAAGATGTCTAAATCATGACACATACAATTCAAAAAATGACATATTAGGATTAACCTAGGTTATTCATGGTGATTATTTTACACCTTCATAATTGATCCTAAATATTATATAAATTCCCAAATCATATCCCCCATGATTGTGAGACTAGGTTTTGAGCCATGCTTATTGACATGCACCAATTTATGATCGCATCTATTACAATAAAACATTTTCTGAGATATAAAACCTAGGAACAACTATGCCTGAGACATATCTAGTTAATGTATAAATACATGGATGTAATTTATTGTGAACCACGTGCTATTTACATTACAAATATTCTAGGACATTTTCCTACACATTTTCTTATCCTTAGACTTATCCTTGTACATATCCCTAGTAATATCATTAGACATACCCCTAAGGATCTTATTAATGTTTTCTCAATATAGTATCAAAAGTTTAAATAAACATTTTCATTGAAACTGCCTATATGTACTCGAACACATCACACATAGATATGACATCTTAACGTATGAAAATTCATTAAATTTAAATAATACACACCCAATGCCTATAATGGTTTATTTTTTTAGAATAGTTACACAGTATTATTATTTAGTGAATGATCTTCCACATATCTCATAAAGATCTCCCCTATTATATTCATAAAACAAATACCACATTGAAACCCTTTCTTTATAACTTTGGAGAGGATATATAAGAAAGGGTGAGCTTATAAGCTAAATAAGGGTAAAAATGGGAAATATTTAAACATAGTGTGATAGAAGGGTATAAGAACATGATCATAACATATTAAAACCATAAAATTCATATCAAATAGAAAACTTTTGTGTCATGGAATAAGGATGGGAATTTCTAAAGACATAAATCATAAATGATTCATATAACAAGATCCATGAGAATATAAAATTGTTATAAGACATAGATTTGTGACATAAAACTATATTATAACATTTTTAACATGTATAAATTGAAACAAGTTCACTAAGCTTTCAAGGACATGAAATTAGTCTATTTTATAAAATTTTGTACATGAAACATAGACCACACACAGCTTTATATAAATAAAATCTCAGTACATGCATAACAATGTGAACATGTAATCAAGTTCACATATAATAATGTGAATATGTAATCAGATTCTACTATATCAATATGAACATATAATCAAGAACACACACAAAATTGTGATCATGTAATTAGGTTTATGGATAATATATTTACTCTTGATTTATCCATATTTACCCAATGCATTGGAGGTACATACATGTCACACATATCACAGAATTAATAACTATTTTTCTACAGTGCCTTAAGACATACATAATATGATAACACCTGAAAAAATGGGTTTCATGAACATGTCATCATAGCATAACCTATAGAAAATAAACAGATTTCATAATCATTTCATCATTTCATCATATATTAACATTGGTAAAATAAGTTTGTTTCATAAGCATTTTTTCATGGTATAACCCAAGGATTATAATTGGGTTCGACAAACAATTTTCATCATAAAAAAAAATTCAGATATTGAATATTAAAAAAATCCTAATATCATAACTCATGTAACGTCAATGTATAATATCTTATATGGAAGATGATTTTGAAATATTACATGGAAAATTTCTTGAAAAAAATTTCCATTCCAATTAAAAAATAAGATTTCAAAATATAAAACATTTTTCAAATCCCTTTCTCTAAAAACATCCTATGAAACTTATATTGGAATCTTTAAAAATCCTTTAAAACATTTATTATGAAATGTATCCTCTAAAAAACTATTTTTAACAATAAAAATTGATTAAAAATTAAATCTTTTTCATTCAAAATAAACTTTCAAAATTATAAAATAATAATTCAAACATTTATTGGTCATTATGGTTGAAATTTTAATTAATATGTACATGTTAAAATAAATATTACTTTTAACTTTTTGATAAAATTCAAAGGGACAATGTCTGGATGAAAATTTGAAGATTTTTATTAATTCATTTTTAAAAAATTCATTCATGGGTAATAATTTATTCAATAATTTTATTTATAATTTTTAAAACTTTTTTAAAAAAAATTTATAATAACATTATTTTAGGATAAAAACTATTCTTGATTGAATCGAGAAATAATGTCGGTTTCCATTAAAACGTATTTTGAACTATTGAGTGCCTAATGTAATGAAAACTAATAGACACCATTTATTCTTATGACATAACTAGAAGATAGTAGATTTCATGAGTTTCAAGACATGTGGATCATAACATTTCATCATCGGAAGTATAGACATGGAAAATCCCAATAAGCAATGATATTTTAACATTAAAATTTTACCCCATAGATATATTTTGAATCGTATGACCCATTATAGAGTAAAAAAATAAAACATTGAATATCATATAAATAAGTAGATTATGAATATAACATGTCAAATGGTAAGTATATACATTTTATAAAATCAGGTTGGGCATAATATAAGGTATGTCACAAATAATGAAAATTATGACAATAATACATTACGGCTATGGTAATGTTTTAACCATAAAACCTGAGAAATGATATCCTCAAATGGATTTTTAAATTCCTATAATTTTCATAAAAATCATCAAAAAATAAATTTATGTTGTTTATAGGAAGAACATAAAATAATTATGTGGTGATTATTTTAAGATCTTGGGCTTCCTTGAGGTTCAATTTTGTTTATTTTATGGTATAATTATATTTATTTTGGGTTAATAAAATGATTATCTGGGGTACAGGGTGGATTTTTTTTGATCTGGGGGTACATAACTTGGAGGATAGGAGAACGGGGCCATCGAATGTATATTTCATGGTCGGAAGATGGATAGTAGTAACTGTTAACCCAAATTGTGCATGCCTATAGGAGGGGTGTATGGTTTTACGAAACTATGAATGGGGGGGAGGGAAACCATGTGGTATTGGATAAGTCTATCATGCATGGTCATCATATGGTTTCTCAAACTTTGTTGGATTCCCTAGAAACCAAGTGACCTTTCACCCCTCTTAGAAAAAGGGTGGTTCATGGTTAGCGCACAATTTAGCTAACTATATAGGCAAACCATGCAACACATTAAAAATGTGGTATTTTACCTTTTCCCCTATCGAGATTTAGGAAACCTCACATGGGTTTCATTCTAAATTCTCCAACATAATCTAAGGGTGATAAAAAAAATTAATAAACATCCAAGGATTCAATATTTTTCATTTCTATGATGTTTGGAGTATTTTTGGGTGCGAATCGAAGCTCCTAGTGTGATTGATGATCCGGATTTCTATAATTTCTGGATTAGGGATTATATAATCTTTCTTTTTCTTCAAAATAAATAAAATAATTTTATTTTCATGGGTTTATTTGTTTTGTATTTAAAGGTGGTTTTTTTCCAAATAAATGTCTATGTTCATACTTATGGATGTCTCCAGAATCAATGTAGTTTTTTGTAAAGATTTTCCCAATAGTCTTGAGGTCTTGTATGTGAATTAAATTTTGATAATTCACTTTCTTGTTGTGCTTTGATGACTTGGGTTAGTAAAAGATATGTAGACCTTAATTTGAGGCATGGAACACTTCATGGACCCTATTAGGTTCATTGATGATTTGATAAAAAACAAATGGTACCCATGGTGTATGTTGGAACCTTGAGAACGGTGAAATAAATTTCTAAATTATGAGATAGGGGAAATATGAGAGTAAATGGGTTTTTTGTTCAAATCGTGTATGTGTAATTTGATAAATGGTAAATTAAATTTTTTATATGTAAGATTCTATGAAAGGCCCAAGTGGATTTTGAAATGAGTTAAAATAATTCATTCTGGATTGTGATCTAGTTATGGTTTTTAAATGGAGAATATTATGTTTAAAAATTGGGAAATTTTTCTAAAAGGAAGAGTTTTTCCCGCTATTATTTAGAACGTTTTTTCAATATATATTTAAAATGGAGATTTGAAATGACTATGTGGCTTCCTTTTTTGTAATAATTACATAATTATTATTTGAAATCATTGGTAATGAACATGATATCCATAAGGAATTGTTTTGTTTTCAATGAATAAGGAATTTGTTTTTAGGGGTGGTTTCAGGGTAATTTAAAATAAGTATTTTTAATTATGTTTTATTAAATTATTTGGTTTTAATGGTCTATTTAGACCACTCTAATTAAAATGATATTCAGGTTGGTGAGATAGAATCCATCCTAATTACGGTTGTTCGTTTACATGGTTTGTGGAGTGGAATTGATTTTATTAATGTTCTAGTAATTAATATGGAATTATCGGTGTCAGTTATAAATTTATATGGGTTTAATTATATATGGCTTGTAATGGAAAATATGTAATTTCATTAAAGAAGCATGTGCACATGACTTAGTGGAATGTTGTTGAGTTATGTTTCTCGACTGAGGTACTATGTTCCTAACAAATGGACTGAGTATCCGTGTTTGGGGTGGCCAGACTAATGCCCTAGGCCCCAATAAATTGTTTTTTGAATTGGTTTGTCAGACTGAGACTCTATAATCTTGACCCATTGACTAAGTCTCTATATTTTTCTTGGATCATATTACTTCTCTAGGACCATAAATTTGTTACTTAGGTTTGGGATGTTGGACTTAATATATATGCTTCCCAAATGTATCGACCTGGTTTTACTAAAAAAATGACTTCAACCAATATAAAATTAATAACTGACAATATATATTTTGTTAAAAATGATCAATTCCAACATATATTATGTTCTATTTGTATTAAATTCATGTACCAACATTTATTTTTACCAACATATATATCTTCTCTTAGTAATTTTTGAATACCAATAATATTTTAACAAAAATTAAATTTGTTTCTTTATCATATAAATAATAGTAGTTTTTTAATAAAAAATGTATCTATAATTATTAATTATCATTAAAAATAGTTTTATTCACATATAATTTTATTGCTAGTATTTTTTTGTCCATAGAAAATCATTTAATAATAATTTTTTAGCACTAAAAATGATATTATCAAAAAAATTGATAATTATTTGAAATATATTTTAAAAAATAATTCATGATATATTATATTTGGTATAAAATTAAAATTACATATTAAATATATCATATTTGAGGTTAAATATTATATGAGTGAGATTTTAATACAATTCATATAAACTTTTAAAAAACTGAAAATAAATTTCATCATTAAGATTTACAAATCCATTATAGAAAAACAAAATAATAATTAAATAATTAAATAAATAAATAAATATATTCCTCTTTATCCCCTATTTATGACTATAACTCCCCCTCTTCTCTGATTGCCTTCTCTTCTTCATTGCTCGTTGTCCATATAGTGGAAATCTCTACCCATGTCACACATTTGTTTAATCAACATTGAGGGAAAATGTTCCCTCACCCACACCCTTGATTATTTTTCATTCATTACACCCCATGTCGACATTCAATTTCTTTTATCCTCATTCAGATATAAAGATGATGAGCTGGGAGAAAATTGGACACAACCCCATTGGTCATTCAATCAGTCAATGTTTAGGACTCTTATTTGAGATATAATTCTTCACTTTAGGTTTTAATAAGAAAAAATCATGGGTATCTAATGTTTGAATTGAATTTCAATTTGGGTTACAGGGTTATTACAATGAAAAAATATTAATTGTTTGAAAACTCTACGTGTATACTCAGTGCATAATATCTTTGTGTAATTTGCGTGTGAAATATTTCTCTCTGTGGGAAAACTGTGTGTAGGAAACTCAAGTCTCACAACCCCATCACTATCCATAATAAATTAATGTTCTTGAATATATTTATTATCATCGTTATCATTGTGTGTAAACATCAGTGTAAACTCAGTGTTTATGTTCATTTTCTAACCTTATTGTTCAATATCTGTGTTAAATCTTTATCTGCCTATGAAAAATGGTGTGTAAACATAGTGTGTAAACTCAGTGTGTAATCTGTGTGAAATCTATGTATGAAATCTATGTCTCTGCGTACAATATATGTATGTAAAATTAGTGTGTAATATGTGTTTGTAAACTCAGTGTGTGATTAGTGTCTATAATCCCTATTATGGGGTTGTAAAGTCTGTAAAAAGCTTATGTTCCTACTTTGGTTATTCAAGATGACTGATTGGGATAATAATCTGGGTCACAAGTGGGGGATTTTAAACCAGAGATGTTTACCACTGGGCACTAGTGGTTCGATGTTGGAACCATTGAGATCTAAAATCCACTCGACTGCTGAAGATGATTTTGTATCATGGTAGTGCTGGTATAGAGATCTATGTTGAACATAATAGGAATGGTGTTAATTTGTTCATTCAAGGTTAAATTTTTCAATAATTCAATTGGAATTGTTTTTTAATTCAAGGATAGGTTTGATTTGGTTCAGTTAGTTTAATTATTCTTATTTGATATTGTTTTTTAGAAGAACTAGCATAATGTTACTGGATCTATTTTCTGGTATTGGATTTCAGTGGTTTGGGGATTACATTTATATATTTTTTTCAAGCTATTGAGTTGTTCGGGTTGTTTTGAGTCTAGCCTAAATACATTGACTCAAGTTAAGGAGAAGGTTTGTGCGGAAAATTAGATGGTTGGGTAGTGATGATTGAGCTAATTATGGGTTCCACAATCACTGAAGGCATGTTGGGATAAAGTTGTTTAGGGATTTTCCATTTTTTATAGTTATCATCTATCTTGAATTGATGTGTACATATCATATGATGGAAACACTTGAGGATGGGGGATCAAGAAGCACTGGCCAAGAATGTATGTCGATCACTCTTACAAATGATTGATTAATTTCTTTAGTGATGTTATTGGGGGCTGGGACATGTGCGAATTGATATTAAATGGTATGGATCACATGAAAATTGGTGTCCCCTAACCTATAATGAATATAGAATATGGGGTTTTTTTGAGTTGTCAGAAATAAAGTGATACATGGACCTTTGTTTTGGTTTAGTTTGGTAGTTTTTGGCTTCAGGATTAATAATTGTTCAAGGATGATTGAATAGAGAAAGTAAAAGTTAAGGAGAAATTGAAGAGGGAATGAATGAAGTAGGTGATGAGATATTATTCATTCCAGACCAACTATTCCACACTGCTACAAACTGAGAGAAATATAGAGAACTTCTAAGATATTGTTAAGAGAAAGGACCGAAAGATGTATAGCTACACATTGATTGGGGTTTCTTCTTCTTCCATATTTATTTTTATATTTTCTAGTGCATTCTTCAATTTCTATGTTTCCAGTGAATTTTATTACTAAATTTTGAATGGATAGAGTTTGAAATCATCAAGGGGATTCTTGTGAGCTTAGTGTGTAATATCGCTATGTAATATTTTCATGAAATCCTTCTTTATGTTTGAAAATTCTGTATAGGAAACCCAAGTCTCATAGCCTAATAACAAGAAACTCTAAATAAATTTTATTTCATTTATTTACTAGAATCATTATCATTTACAACCAATATTTAATCATTACCTATTAATTGATTTTTTGTTATCATTTTAGGACCTATATTTATCAGGTAATGTTGGTTAAATCTTTTTTACAGGAATACCAAGTCTCACATTGTGTTTTCAATGAACCCTTAAATTCATGTTGGAACAATATCTTTTATCTGAAGACCTCATCTTAGTGCATTTATGTTTTTTCTTATATAGGATTGCTAGTTCTGGTTTTCTAGGCCACAGGATTAAGTGTTTCGAATAGAAACAGAATAGGTTAGCATCCTATTATATGATTGATGAAATAATGGAGGGGGATCAGTATTTTGAAGTCCCATTGAGTGAAGACCCCAAGTTTTTGTCAATGAAACTATCTGAAACTCTTAGTTATGTTATTGTACTATTGATTTCTAGAACATGGGTTTGAGATACTACTGAAAAGATTTTTTGTATGGTTTATTATGAATCTCAATAATATTATGAGTTTCATTCTCATATGTTTAGTTCCTTGTGGATGAAGTTCATTATGGGTGGTTTGATATGGCTAAAATATGAAATTTGTTTAATTCAATAGAATCCATTAAATTGGAATCAATCTGGACAAGTGGATATCTAAACTAAAAGAGTTAATGAAATTATTATGAGGTAACTAAAGCTACCACAAGATGATAAAACGTTGAAAATTTAAACACAAATAAAAGTGAAATTCTATCATAGGTTGTAATTTTATGTTTGGATAATATTTTTATTAAGATAATGTTTACGTTAATTTTTTTCGTGTCTTGTTATTTTCTGCTATATTGTCATGGGTTGTTTTCTGTTGTTGTGGTCACTAGTTATTCTATGTTTTTTTGTTGTATGTGGTTATTTTTCTATCATGTGTTATGGGTGTTTTTTGTGTTCACTGATAATTTTTTCTATTAGGGTTAATGGTTTGATTTTATTTTAGCTTTTTATATCATGCATTATTATTTTAATATCATGTATTTAGATTAAAACTATTCATTAAGGATAATGTTTGCATTCTCAACATGCTGATTATGATGGTTCATCTATGAAATTCTAGGAGGTCGTGTCATGTGAAGCTCCAAACATATATGGGTGTTCTACCACAGTCAAAGGGATGGTGATGTTGTGAATTTTTTGATCTAAATATGCATATGATAGAATGTGTGATGTGAGAAGGATTCAAAATCCAGTTGCTTTTGTGGCTGGTTCGCATCATGTGTACCAGAGAGATATATGTCAGGTCCACTATAGGCTTCTTCATTAATACTTCTACTCAATGAGAATTTTTATTTATTTGTTTGGTGGGTTTTAGCTATCATTAGAGGCTAGTATGTTATATTTTGTAGGGTGTAATTGGTTTTTTTGAGATTAATGTCTCATGTCAAGACATCTTATTTTTCATAATTTGATATTTTTGGGAACACATTTACAGCTATTAAAGTTTAATGTTCATGCTGTCATAGTTCACACATTAAATACCTAGTAGGCATTCCCATTTCTCTTTTAAGGGCTTCTTCAAAGTGTTTATTTTGTCAAAAAAACTTTGAACCAAACAAAGACTTATTTCAAATCATTTGGAGTGGTGGTTTGATTCATATTTTTTTGTTCAAGGTTTTTCCTAGTCGACATGAAGTCAGATATGGACTAAATGCTATTGAGGGAGTAGGGTATGGTTAATAGGAATATCTGCCCTTACTAGATTCTAGAGAGGTAAACATGAATAAAGAAAATTGATCACTATGAAAATAGTTTTTTAATAACACTTTTTATTTATATTTTAATTTCATTTAATAAAGATATTTTGGTATGATTTTATCTAAAGGGGGATCGGTGGTCCTTGGTAATGGATGAGTTGTTGGTGTTTTCTGGTCCTTCGTGTGTCATGGATGTGCTACTGCCGTTTTTTGTTGATTGTTAACATCAGTGGGCTACTTTTGGTTCTTGGTTCTTGCTAGTCCTTGGTGGGATATGGATGGAATTCTAGTATGTATGAGCTCGATGATCCATGGTGTGGCATGAATGGGGTGCTATCCTAGGGGGATAGGGGGTGTGGGGTTGTGGGATATATGATGTTGGGGGATTGATTTTGAATTGATTCAATTTGTTTTAAATTTTATTAAAAATATAATTAAAATTTTCTGAATTTTGATCATGTGTGAAAATAATCTTCTTTAAGAATTAAAAAATATGTGTCATATATTCTAAATTAATGAATATAATGTGACATTCTTTAGAAATATAAATTTAAATTTTTTTATTCAAATTTTATTTTTAAATATATATTATATATTGGTTGTATTATTACTAATAGGAACATTTTTCATTAGAAACTATTTCTAAACATTTTTACCAATATATATAATATCATTTAGTATTATTATAATTGTAACAACATTATTTTATCTATCGCAAAAACATTTACTGATAGAGTTTTTACCGACAGTTTTGTGAAAGGGACATATTTTTTGGTAAAACATTTTACCAAAAGAAAATGTACTTTTACCCTCAAATATGTCCCCATTGAAAAAATTAAAATATTTTGTAGTTGGTTGAACATAATTGACATGATAGGTTAAATTTTTAATTTTTAATTGTTTAAAAGTGAATCATTTTATCAATAAAATTTGGTTAAATGGGTAATGGTTTTAATTCAAAACATAATCCTTTATTTCCTTGTTTATTTATTTCAATTTTTTTCCAGTATACACTATTGGACAAACTGGTTATTTATTTAGACACCAGTAGTGGTGGCCAATTGAGATGTACTCACATCGTGCTTAGGAATCCATGGAACTAGGATACTTATTACACCCCATTATTTAATATTATGTATCTTCTGAAATAAATTCATTTTATGAAATTGATTAGGAGTTAAATGAATAATGATATCCTATTAAATGTTAACATGACCATTGAATAGTAATGTAACCATTTTGAATAATAAACTGAATAATAGAATATTATCCCCACCTATTAAAGTATAAATAAAATTTAGGTATCTTATAAATTAAAATATGACAAATTTATGTCATAGAATAAGTAAATAAATGTTTTAAAAAAGATATATTAAGTGTTGGAATGTTTGGTGGAACATACATTTTTTTCACAATTTTATAATTAATTTAATGAATTAAAATAAAATTTATTATCATTAAATAGATTCATATTTTAATATTTTTTTGTATTATAATTATATGATAATTTTATGATATCATAATTATTTTTTTCAAAGTTTGGTAAAATTGGTTATAATATCAAAATCGGTATTTTTCGAATAAATGATGATTTTAATTAAGAATTAAATTTCTCACATGTAGAAAATAAATATCATTAAATGTAGTAAATTTATTATTACTAAAGATTAAAAAATGGTTGTTATGACTTTTTTATGTATTTTTGGGAAATGTAGAAATTTTATGAATAGTGGAATATTGTAATTTAAAGTATTTATTATTATAATCCAAATACATGAATTCATTATCCATGAATTAAATAAGAACCCATTAGATCAAAAACTATTCACTATGCACTGTAATATGTCACAAGAATCAGAAATATTGATATTATCGAGCCAAAATAATATACTAATGAATAATATAATCAGAAAATACCCCTCTCCTTGGCTATAAATTTCAGACCTAACAAACCCTTCTCCTCATAACTTATAAGACATAAAGATTGCTTATATTATGAAACATTACTCTCTAAAACATCTTCCTAATGTTTTGATATATTTTATCTCACCAAAATACCAATCCCATGTTCCATATAGAGGTTCTCAAGGAGACACTATTCAATACGTAAAATCCCCTTTCGTTCTCTTTTATTTTCTTTTAGTTTATTTTAATTCTTATTCTTATACTATCCTTACCTACTCCATGGAAAAATAAATTATAACTATATTATATTATATATGATACAATATAAATATGTTAATGTAATATCCATCAATAAACAACCTATCCTCTCTCTTTTATTCTAAAGATGAATGTATTGTCTATGATGTGCCGATTTACAACAATTGTGGATGATGGGTTTTCAGTTTTCGTTACAGCCTTCATAGATGGTCATAAAACCATTATATTGGTTAAATATGATTTTATTATACATATTATATGTTATATAATTTTATACAACCAATATATAAACATGATATTAAATAAAATTATATAAGATCATGATGGACGTAAAAACTTCCAAAATAAATTAAATCATTTTCATTAACATTTATCTAATTAATACTATTAATATCATATAAAAAAACTATATATAAGATAATTTATAACTATATAAGTACATAATAACATATAATATTTATTTTAGTAAACTATTTATATTTGTTATGAACTTTTATACTTGTATACAAGCGTACCGATCGTGAAAAACCAATATAATGAACTCTTCTGGAATGACTAAATTGAATCTTATAACTCAAAAAGAAGGCCATACATTAACATAATAGAATTATAATAAATAATATAATTTTATAAATGTTTCTCAATTAACTAATTAATTAATTTAATTTGATTATCTGGGGAATTTTGTACAAGTGGAGAACACATTTGGACATACAGTTAGTGGATTATCATATCACTTTTATTTCTATGTGAAATGCCTTATTAAAAATTTATTCCTTGATTTTGGTGTATGTATACAGATCCTTATTTTTATGATCATCATTAATAGAATATTTCATTAAATATACATATTTATTTTATTTTGTATATTATTATTGCCTTAGCTGAATATCATTTTTAATTACAATATTTACTTTAAATGTTTCTTTAACTGAGAAAATATTGATTAATCTATATCCGCTAAACAATATGGATATTTTGAAAAGGAATATTTTTCTAGAATTAAATATATATATATATATATATATATGAAAAAGAATATATAAATGAAAATATGGGTTTATCCATGCATTATATAACACCTCGATGCATCAACATGTCTCATGAGACAAAACCAAGTTAGCGAAAAACCATTCACGTTTGTTTCTAAGAAAGAATAATATAGGTTTCTACCCACCGACTTAAAAAATATTGTGAAATGATTTTATTGTATTGTTTCATGATTCAGATGCATGATGTCCAGTATTTAATCATTTTCATCCATTATTAATATGTTATCACTTTCTATGATATTTTCCCCATGAAAATGTCTATGGATGAATTTTAATTTTTAGTTTACTGATAGAATGTGTTTTTCAATTATTTACATTTTTTTAATGATTATGACTTATTTAATTTTATTAACATTTTTTATTTCTATAATCCTTAATATAATTTTAGCTCTCTATTTTCTTTTTTTTCCTTCCCCAGATTGTGTAGATGAAATATTTGAATAAGTTTCAATGAAGATGATATTTTACTTTTTTATGTTCTATGTTCAATTACTAATGTGACACATAATACAATTTATGTATATATTTTTTCAATACTACTAATGTTATTTATCATTGTTGATGTTATCTTTTTAATCTATTCATTTATAATAGAATAACTACAAAATTTAGGCTACGAGGGTTGGGGTTTTTAGTTGGTATTAGACTAGGTTTAGTAAAAACCTTGGGAACTAGATCTTATATAAACATGAGTATTAATATAATTCCTTATAGTGAGTTACTTGATTAATACTCATGATTATTATGAGATATCTTCATGTGTTCCATTATTTAGTGATGTTTCCTAATGTAAGAAACGAAATCAATAACCATGGAAAATGTATGGATTTTCCCACAGACTAAGTCGTTATTTAGTGTTGGAGCTCAGCACATCATGAATATATTAGGATATCTTACTCAGGATATGAAAAATAACCATAGTACAAATATTTTGGGCCATTTTATTTGAAAAAATCTCCTATTGTATAGTTGGAAAATAATATATTGATAGATTATTAGAGGATCAGGTCCCTTGAAAATATATCACTGGAATTGGGATGAAATGAAAATGAAATGGTAATACTGGATATATATTTTCTCAATGGATATGTAGGTCAATGGTGGTCATTAATCTAGAATATTAAGGAAGAAGATGAAATTTAAGACTTAGATTAGAGAATTTTTAATTAAACATTCTATGATATATAATTTCCTTGGGATCAACGAACTAAAATGGACGCAAAATTCTTTAGCTTAAAACAAAATGAAGAAGAGAGTGTTGTAGAGTATGAAGGTACCTTCAAAAGACAATCCATTTATACTATATATTACATATATTATTTGGAAAACAAGATTTATATCTTCTTCAATGTTATGAAGCCATGTCTCAAAAGATAATTATATTCTCAAAAATTATTATCATATGATTAAATAGTATTACATACCATCAAAACGGAGATGTAATTTTCTAGAACCTATATGATCAAGGGAAATAAAGATTAGAATTTCCATTCTGATAACCATGAAAAAGGTGAATCATCAAATAAGAAGAAGGGAATGAAGAAATTCCCATTCGGTGGAAGTTGTAAAAACAATAATCCTATAAAAATCTAAAAAGGCATGGGAGTTTAATATAATTGAAAAGAATAGGGTAATCAAGATAATGAATACAATGGGAATAAAAAAATTCATTATGTTTTATTATTAAACATTAATGAAATGGGCTATTATTCAAACTAATTTCTTAAGCATCAAGGTAATCTACTATGAAAGATTCCAATCGGATATTTCAATCTTATGTTAAAAATAGAGCTGAAGTAGAAGTACACAATGATATAGTGGCAGGTACGTTATTCCTATCTTTAAATTTATCTCATTCTTTATTTGACTCTATATCATCACACTCTTTTATATCTACCTATTTATTACAATAAAATTAGATATTTCCCTTTTTATTTAACAAAGGAGATGTTAGTTAATCCTCTCAAGGGAAGTATCAATTTAATATATATATGTCAAGTAGTCCTCGTTATGGCATATAATCATTATTTATTTGATAACCCTATCATCATACCTATGGATTAATTTGATTAAATATTCATTATTTATTGTATTTATAAATATATTACCATGATTTATATAAAGAATAAAAAAAATTAAATTTTTGAGGAATATGTTTAACTCTTTATTTATAGGGAAGAAACCTCATCATCTGACTCTTATATAGATCAACCCCTAATTGCTCTACTAAATGATATTCTTGGTGACAATGAGAAAAAACATATAGGGATGAGAAATGTAATATCAAAATTTAGTACATACCAATTGTACAAGAATACATTTATTTACATCCAACTAAATTTATTGGACACCCCCCAGATAGTGAAGTTGAGTTTACCATTGATTTAATCATGGATGTAAGACCAATATCAAAGAATCCGTATAGAATGGAAAATGTAAAATTAGTTTATCTAAAAAACAACAAGAGGATTTGAGTACTAAGATAGTTATTCACCCTAGTATTTCTTTAGGGGGGGCCCATGTTATCATTGTTAAGAAGAAATATAGATCATTGAGGTCTTGCCTTGACTATAAAGAAATAAATTTTATTACAACAACTAAAAAGTATCATCTAAATCCCATTGATTATTTATTTTATCAACATCATAGAGCTCAATATTTTTTAAAATATTTCCCTTCATTATAAGTATTATTAATTGTGAGTAAATAAGGAATATATTCTAAAGGGGACATTTGGGATGAAGTATAGACATTTTGAGTTTAGAGTAATGCAATTTTGATTATCCAATGCACTATCTATTTTTATGGATTTGATAAAAAGAATATTTTGGGGAAATATTGATGATTTTCTAGTGTTATTTATTTATGGTGATATGGTATGTTATAAAACCTATGAAGACCATGATAATCACTTGAGGATCATTCTTGAGACTCTCATGAGGAAAGAGTTATATAGAAAATTTAAAATATGTGAATGATAGATTCAATAAATTCCCTTTAATAGATTTATTGTCTCCAAAGATGGAATATTTTTTGATCCTTTAAAGATAAATGAAATACACTAATATCATACACCAACAAATATAATATAGAATTTTAGTTTCAATATATTAGTAGGTTACTATGGTATTTCATTTTAAAATTTTCCCAATTAGTTAACCAATTAACCATTATCACACATAAATGGGTTAAATTCATTTGTACAATATTATTTGAAGAGTGTTTCGAAGAATTGAATATAAGATTAATCAATTAATTGATTTTGACTCTACCATCATGAAATGATGGGTTTCTGATATACTGTGATGCATCGTGTAAAGGACCAGGTTGTGTCCTTATGAAAATTGAAAATGTTTTTTTATGTGCATCAAGGTAGTTGAATATTTGTGAAAATAAAATATCTAACACATGATATTGAGTTTTCATCTATAATAGTTTCTATGAAGTCATGGAGACACTATATCTATGGTGAAATATATAAGATACATATAGATCAAAAGAGTTTGAAATGTATCATAACACATTAATCACATAACATGATTCAAAGACAATGATCTTAGCTACTCAATGATAATTATGGATTAATACACTACCTCTCATAGAAAGAAAATATTGCAGAAGATTCATTAATAAGGAAATGGCATGGACATCTAACACAAATTGATACTGATAATGATCAAATGTTCATGGATTTATTAAAAATGGATATGGGATTTTTTAAGAAAGAGGGAATATCACTCATTTTCAAATGATTTATAAACCATATTTACTCGTGAAGATAAAATCTTCTCAATAATATAATGATAATTTTCAATAGAAAATTAAAGTCATCACGAATAGAATATTGTAAGACATCATATATGAGGATGAAATTTTGAAATTTGGAATGATGTTATGTGTTCTAAATATAAAATAACTAAAAAGATACTATTAAATAATTCTTATAGATCAAAATTCACGATACATCCTAGTAGTACGAAGATGTATAGATGTCTGAAGAAAAACCTTTTTGGTATAATATGATGTGGAATATTTTTAACTCTCTGTCAAGATGTCTAGTTGGACAAAACTTTAAGGATAAGGGATATAATCCTACAATATTCATTCATCCTCTGACTATTTATATCTGTATGTGGGATGAAATGACTATGGACTATGTCACTAGATTACTAAAGACCCACATAAATACTGATTCGATATGAGTTATTATTGATCTCCTTACCGAATCAAAACAATTTCTTATTATAAGATAATTTTCACCACTTGAAAAAATTTAAATAATCTATATTAATGATGTTTTAATGATTCATGGTGCATCTCTATTGATTGTGTCAGATTCTGATCCCATGTTTACATAATAATTATGGATGATTATTCATATGCTATTGGATATTGAGATTAAGTTGATTACTTCTTACCACCCTCAAAATGATGTAATGTATAATATGAATATAGACCATTTAAAGACATTTCAATATAATACTCACATGACTTACAAGGTATATGTGATCAATATTTACCTTTGTTATAGTTTTCCTATAATAATAATAATTTCCATTATAGTATTCAAATTTCACCATATAAAGTATTATATTGCAAGATAAGTAGAACTCTGGAATATTTGGATGATGTTGGTGAGAGAAAACATATAGGCCCAAAACTTATTGAAGAAAAAATGACAAAGGTAATGACTATTTAAGATTATATTAAAGTAGCTAAATGTAAGAAAATTGTTATGATGAAAATGGGAGAAAGGATTTTGAGTTTAAAGTGTTATATCATGTATTTTGTTTGTATCTCTATGGAAGGGTTTCATATGGTTTTGTAAGAAAGTAAAATTGAACCCTAGGTACATCAGACCATTTGAAATTCTAGAAATTACTACAGTAGTATCTTATCGATTTTCAATGCTGACATGTCTCTCCAAATTTCATGACGTGTTCCACAAATTATTGTTAAAAAGTACATTTGAGGACCAACACATGAACTCACCTCTAATGAAATAGAACACGAACCTAATTTATTTTACTATGAAGAGAATATCTAGATTCTTTACACTATAGAAAAAGTATTTAGTAACTGAATAACTTGACCCAAAAAAAGTTCTCTAGAGAAACCATAAAATGTAAGATGTAATGTGAAAACCTGAGGATTTTATAATAAAAACCACCATAATATATTTAGAATTAAATATTCAAGAAATATTGTGAGGATTAAATTTTAAATGGAGGACATAATATACACCAAAATATTTTATTGAATGTATATTTTTAAATAAATTCTGTTTATTTTATATCTTATGAGCTCAAAGGAAAAGTGATATAATATTAACTATAAACATGGTTGTCGGAATCGTAATATGAAAATTAGGAATATTAAACCCTCAAATAGAATATTTACCTTAACTATTAATGAATAAATAAAATTTAGATATCTTATAAATGAATACAAGATATATTTATATCCTGGAATAAGAAAATAATTTTTTAAAACAATGATAATTAAAGTTTTTATATATTTTTTGGAATGTAAATGTTTGTTTAAAATTTTATATTTTATATTATTACATAAAATAAAAATTTATTTTCATTAAAAAGATTCTTAAAATAATATTTTGTTTTATTATAATTAAAATTTAACTATATGATACAATTATTAATCTTTCAATGTTTTGTAAAACAGGTTATGATATTAAATATGTATTTAAAAAAATGATGGTTTTAATTAAAAACTAAAATTATCATATTTAGAATATTATTTTCATGAATTTAATTCCATATTTTATTTTACCCATATAAAAATTGTCAGGTTTTATTTTTGGGGTATATTTGAAAGGATGAATTTTTGGTGAATAGTGAAATATGAAAATTTATGGTATTTAACATTTTAAGCCAAATACATGTATTTTTCAGTGGTTGATGATGTTATGAAAAACTTGTTTGAAATAAAATGAAATAAATACTAAAATTAGTCATAATAAAAAACACTATTTATATTCTTGATCCAAAACAATAAACTAATGAATAAAATAATCAAAAAACGTCACTCCCCTACAATATAAATACCACCCCTCACCACCCCTTCTCATATCACCTTCTAATACATTAATATTTCATACATTATACCCAATTACCCTCATAAAACTCTTCAAAACATACTAATCTTTTTGATCTAACAAAAATAACAATCCCAAATTCCTTAAGGAGGTTCTCAAGGAGATTCTATATAAGAGGTAGAATCCACTCCCATTCTCTTTTTATTTATTTAAATTTATTTGAAATTATTTTCTTATCCAATTCTGAACTCCTGTATCTAAATATTTATTATAACACACATATCTTTTATATAATATAATTTTATTATGTTAATGGAATATCCATTACCAAACCCCTTATCATATCCCTTTTATTCTAAAAATGAAAACATCATTCGTGATGTGCCGATTTACCGCCATCCTAGATGATGAATTTACATTTTCCATTAACAAATTCAAGGATGGTCATAAAATAATTATTATAGTAAAATAATAATTTATTATCCATATTATATGTTATATAATGTTGTTGAACAAATATTAAAACATGATATTAAATAAAATTATATAAGTGTTTGATGGTCGTGAAAATATCGAAAATAAATTAAATCATTACCTGATAACATTTTATCTGATGAATCATTCTCATACAGTATAAAAATTATATATAAGATCATTTAAATTTATATAATTTTATTAGTAAAAAATAATTTCATTTCTAGATAACTATTCCCATTTTACATGATCCTACAAACTTGTATACAATAGAATTGATCATGAAAGACCAAGAAAACAAACACTCCTAGGATGATGAAATTGAATCTTATAACTCATCAAAATGGACATAAATTAACTTAATAAAATTATAAAGAATAAAATTACTATTTAACAGGTTATAAATTTTTTAATTTTTTAATCTAATTTTATTATCCCACATAATAAGTAAAAGTTCAAAATACTTTGAGACATAAGGTAAATGGTTTCCTATATCACTTTTATTTCTACATGATATGCCTTATTCACCCTTAATCCATTTTTTTGTGTATTATATCTAAACCTTTTATTCATGATCATAATTCATTGAATATTTTTTTAAATATCTATATTTATTGTATCATGGATATAGTTTTTTATTATCCCTATATCATTTTTATATATAGAAGTTACATTAGATACATCTTTAATTATGGAAATATTAATGATTTGTATCCTATACTCATAAAGGATATTTTGAAAAGTCATAGTATTATTTAATTAAATATATATAGGAATAAGGATTTATAATTTATGTTAAGGGTTGGGGTATATTTATATATACCCTTGATGCATCAATAGGTCTTGTGACACAGAACAGTAGGGGACAAACCCTTCATGTTTAGTTCTAAAAAGAATTAGATAAATTTCTAACCAATAAATTATTCCATATTGTGAAAGGAATTGACAATAGTAGTTCATATGGAAATTTAATAGTGTAAAATAAATAATCATTTACTTCATTCAGTATTCATTTATTACTTTCCATGATATTTTTAGTATGAAAAAAATAGATAGAATATTTTCATTCTCAGTTTATTGATGGAATGTTTTTTTAAGTTATATACTATTCCATAATGATTATGCCTTATTGAATCTTGTTTTCTTATTATTGATTCACATAACCCTTAATGAGCATGTGATCTCTCCATTTTATTTTATTTTTACTTCCCATGATATGAATATGAAATCATTGAATTAGTGTGGAGGAATCAATTTATTTTATTTTATAAATTTTTATGATTAATTACCAATATAATAAGGTAACCATGTATGTATCATATTCTTCAAGACTTCTGGGTGACTTTATCTCTTGCATCAAATCCATTGTAATAAAATAACCCTTAAAATTAGGATACTACAATTGGGTCTATTACAGTACCAGAGAATAAGCTACTTGGTTTCTAAAATAGGTTTAGGATAGGGACCTAGTGTTTGGTTGTCCATCGGTTCAAGGGTTGTATCATGGGGGGTTAGGACTAGTTTGGTACTTGGGTCTGTGTTTAAGATATATTATTGGTTTTATACTATATGTTTTTTTGACTACATGATAGGTAGTGAACTCATCATATTGTTATGGCATGTGGTACATGATTTCCTGAAGAGATTTATAAATTTTTACCAATGTTTTTTTGCATATTTATGATTATATGTATTATTATTATTATTTTGGTGAATAATCCTAATAAGTGTGTATATTATCCCAAATTTTTATCTATTGACCCACACTATTAATCTTTAGCCTCAGTCATACAGGGAGGTGCACCTAAAGTTATGTGACGGCTCATCCTATGGAACTAGTTTAGTGTCTATCATGTTGGGGACATTATAAAGTTTTATCAAAGTCTATATTTTTTCTTACTATTTTGGGAATAGTATACAGGAGAATAGTATCTTTTGGGAATTGATAATGAGATCTTTCTTGGGTTCATGTAGTAATATATAAGGGGTAAAACCCAAGTCACCCATGTGGGAATTGATGTTTTATTTTTTTCTTTTATGGTTGATTGATGCATATACCTTAGGTGGTGCACTTGGATGTGATGTTATTGATTTATGAGGGTTTATTTCTTGTAATGTGTCTCAATATAGGGTGTTTTTGTTCACACATCATTCCATTCTCATAGGATAACTAGGTCCTTAGTATGTATCTTGTGATTGATAGTTTTTGGACTCACATGTTAGTGGGGTGCTTTATGCATATGGATTAATATTTTTTATCTCCTCTATAAATGTTCATTAATGAGAAATTATTGAAACATGAATTTGAATAAATCTTGTATTTTGTAAATTTTGGGTTAAAAAGGTTTTTCATAGTGTAAATTATTGAGTTTTTATATGGAATTCTTTGAAATATTAAACCTTTTGTTTTAAATGATAATGATTAATTAAGAATTAAATTGATAAAATTATGGTTCGAATTGGGACACTTGTCAATGGTATCACTTATGAAAGTTTTTTACACTATGTGTGTGTGAATTTAGAAATTACAGTGCCTTATGTTTGAGTCCTTATGTTATGGGATGTGAGACCCTAATTGGTTTGGATATGAAAATTAATGGAATTTTGTTTCTGCGTCTTTTTTTAGGTTTTGACTTTAAAGTGTTAAATTATATATGTTAATGTGGATGTCGATATGGTGTCTCTTGTGTAATGAGACCTTGAAAGTTGTGTTTTTTACCCTATAGTGTGTGTTCAAATCATGGTTCTAATGTATGTGAGAGAGTATCTATAGTGTGGATCAAAGAGTAAATGGTTGCTTGGTTTTTTATAAGTTGAATGTTTGGAATGTGGTAATGACTCATTCATATGGGAAATAGGTTATTGAATATTGATGTTCATGTCATAGAGGGTTGTATACTGACCCTTCTTAGGCATGACTCTAGTTTTTTTATTTTGTATTCTTTGACATTCTTGGATAATTGGGAGATGGTTCAGTTGGGGTTTTTAGTACTTTTGGGGTGCGTATGGAATATGTGGATATTTTGGGCTTTTTCAGTGGAATGTGGAGAGTGTTTTCTAGTGTGGGTTTGTCCTAGGGGATAAATGTTCAAGTTAATTTATTTTTAGATGTGTATTTATTTATGGTTATGAGTTGATAATATTGTGAAATCGATGGTATCCTCGGGGGAGGTTGGCCCAATGTTCAGGTACCATATGAAGTGAAACATGAATTGATGCATGAGAGGCAGAATCTATGAAAATTTAGTGTTATCATATTTGGTCAAAGGGAATTATTATGTCGTGGTTTATTTTATAGGGAGATATCTTTGTTTTTTTATTGGTTTTAAGGGTCTTGGTTATGGGATGTGTCATTCAGATACTAGACCCTATGGTTTTGAGGGAGTGTGAGGAGGAAACTGATGTTGATTTATTTTTTGGGCATAAATGGAATGGGGAAAAAAAGTTTATATGGACACTTTTTTTGTTTTATGACACATTTGGTGAGGGTGGTAATGTGGTTGAGATTTTTTGAATGAATGGTTTGTTTGTTGGGTGATATGTTGAGAAAACATTGAGTTAGATAAGGCTGAGGAAATAGGTGGCTCACAATAAGAGCATATCATTCTTCTAGGTGATTGCAGTGAGAACCAAATTTATTCATGGGAGAGTTGGGTTTTGGATTTGTATGATGGATTGCTATGTTTCTATTTTGTACCACCATAGTCATGTTGGAAGAGCTCGAGGGATATGGTGGTGGTAGTGTCTTATGAAGAATTGGTTTCTAAAATCATGGTAAAGGATCTCAGAGTGTTGGTTTGTTTGATTAGAAATCCCCCTAAAGACATGGCAGTCGCGTGTATATGAGATGTTAGTTGGTAGAGAAGATCGAAAATTTCAAACGTTTTATTTTTCTTCGTAGTGGGAGGTGATGGTGGGGATAGATAGTTAGAGATGGTGTTCTTTGAAAAAATCTTATCAAACTCTTAGCTAGTGATAATCGTGTACAATATCTTAACATAATTTAGGGTATGCTGAGAGAGCTCTAGATTTACTCTTAGCTATCTAAAATTGATTTGGTATGATATGGAACCTTGGTAGGTTATGACCATGGAGTGGTATATTTTTAGTCATATGGTGGAAAGTACACCATCGAATAGTTACAAGAGAGATACTTGAGATGGACTAGAGGTCAACGAATGCTACAAGACAAATATTCAAAAGTCAGGAAAGGATATTAGTTGGTTATGTTTCATTGTTCTAGTGAAAACTAAATGGACATGTACCAATTTTGGGGATCATCTTGTGATCTAATTATGAGATTTTGTTATTGAAATTTCTTGAGGAATGTGGTGAGAATGATACACCTAAGGTTTGGAGAGGAATGTCAATCATGGGTGCATGCAATAGATTATGGTGTGGAGGTTGTAGCTTCAAGATTCCAATGAAAATCTTGTAAGGTGAATGTTTCTATTCCTTGGGGAAGGAAAAGTGGGCCATTGGTGTGGTGGTAGATCGAGCTGAGTAATGGATTTTGGATCGGGTGGCTTTGGAAGTAATATGAGTGATTTCATTTGAGATTTTTTGTGGGCATTGTAGAGACCAACAATGGTTGTGGATATAAATATACAATGATAATGATTTTTTACCAAATATATGGAATGGACATCAGTAGGTGTGCCCCAAATTATTGAGGTATTCCATAGATAATAAAGCTTCATTTCTAGTTAGAGGGAAACATTCCAATAGTGGAAATTGGGCACCAACTAAGTGAGTCGGCCAGAATATCCTAACTCAGTTGGGTAAAAGAGAACATATGGTGTGGGTTTTAAAATACCCCTGTATATGGTTGGAATGATAAGTTCATCCCGATAATAATAATGGGTTTTGAAGAAGAACCATGTATTCCATATTCGATATATGAAAGGAAAATGTATGCTCAATCAAGATAGATTCAATATAATCTTTGAATGTTAAAGTTGGGTGGAGTTCTCAAGGATGTTTGGGAATTTCGAGTGGGTAAATGTGTTGGGTATGTTGAAAATGATAAGTTGAGGCGTTGTTTGTGTCTTTTCGGTGATTATGTTCTCAACACTAGGAAATGGTGGTGGTGAACTAAAGTGTATGTTTGGTAGAACCATAATGGGAATGTAATTGTTTAATGAATTAAGTTGTGTTTTGAGTTAGATGGTCATTGGTAGGATCCATCTTGGTGTATTGATTTTGGTGAAGGGAATTGACTCAGGTTTTGACCAATTGGGCACCATGAGATGACAGTTATTCTGAGTTTATTCTTTGGATATTCCAAAATGAAGTGAGACAATTGGTCCTTGAGTTACAGAATGATGTCGATCTAGAAATGTTATTCAAATATCTCTGTCCATTAGTTGACACTGATATTGGGACACCATTAATTTTTTGAAACTAATTGATATGGTGCCAAGAAATTAGGGCCCCGAATTGTAGAGGCGATTAGACTGAAGGTGTAATCATTGTATCTCCTAGGATATTGTTGTGATTTTTCAATATATTCTGGTGTTTTTGTTCAATGATGGTACTTGGAATTTCATCTTATGTTTGGTGTTAGTGATGAAGTGGTTGAGGTTGATGCCTCTATTGAGGAGATCGAGTTGGTAATCATGGAACACGATGAGAATTTTATCATTGGGGTAGGACTTTTTCATGGGTATGAGTATTGTGCTGAAACCATCATGATTAGGAGGAATCTTGGAAGATTCAAGTTGATAGGTGGGCTTGGGGCTAGAACATTAGCCACAAAAAGATTAGTGAGGCTTGGGATGTGCAGTCCAAGGATGATCCATTATATGGTGGGGAGGTTATAAGATCAAATACTTCTTCGAGGTATGTTTTTGTGTATATTCTAGTTTATGTCATATTATCCGAGGTTAATGATGTTTTTATCAGGTGTATGATGAGTATTTGGGTTGTTCTTGTAATATGGGACATGAAGGAAGGGAGAACGGGGTCATCCATTGCATTTTGCATGATCGGTGCATGTTAATTGCAATTGTGCACCCAAGAATTGCATGCATGGAGGATGGGTGTATGTTTTAAATAAACTGTTAAAGGGGTATGGGAAAAGATTATATCTTCCTAGGTAACCATGTGGATAAGAATTATTCTTAGACTGAGGCTAGAGAACATTTTGTCCAACCATGTCCCCAAACCATGTGCCCCATTAAAAACGTTGAATTTTACCTTTTTCTATCTCTGGATTTTGAAAACCTCACTCAATTTTCTTCCTGAATTCTCTAACAAAAGCCAATATTGATGAGGCTTTTTTATTAAACGTCCCATGGGTTTATCTACTTTATTTATAGGTTGTTAATAGCATCACTGGGTGTGTATCAAAGCACTGGGTGAGTATAACACTCCTAATTGCACTATTTTATGGATTATGGATTCTAGAATATCTCCTCTTCTTATAGAGACATAAAATTCACTTTTTCTAGAGGTTTCTAGGTAGGGGATATATATGTTGTATGTCTCTGAGTTAAATTCTAAGGTCTAGCATGTGGTTCTCTCCAAAATTGAGGTATGTGGTCTAAATGATTTTCCCCATACTCTTGATGTGTCACATGTGTAGGTAATTATGATAATTCATTGAAATGTTTAATTTGGATGTATTAAGTTATTAAAAGAAATTTGGAATTTATTTTGAGGTGTACAACACTTCATGGGACCCAGTGGTTTTGTTAATGATGTGAGACAGAACCTAAGGCCTTTCATGGGGTATGTCGAACCATTGAGAATGGTGAAATAATTTTGTAAGTGTTGGGTTGGTATAGAGTGTGATATTCTCCAATGATACCAACATGAGGATCTAAATGATAATGTATATTCTCAATATAAAAGAGGGGGTGAATTTTATACATTAAAATTTATTTATAACTTTTAAAGATGAAGATTTTTAACAAGGTTACACAAAGTAATTCACAAAGCCTCTAGTTTTACACACTTGCTTGATTCTGGACTTATGATTCCGAGAATGAAATTTTGGAAAAGTCAATCCAGAAATGAAACATAAAAAAAGTTTACAAAGATGAAGATTCTACCTTAGGGTGTATAGAATCTCACTATATTAGAGTATACAAATGTAAGAAAGTAAAAGATAGTTATACTTTCTTCAACAATCAAAATGCAGCCGAAAACATGAAACAAAAAATTAACAAGTAGTAAATCTTTGAACCCAAATAGTTGGGTATCCAACATCCTTAGATAAAGGATCCTTGATTTATACTTTCAATGTAGTCTTTCTTACCCACACCAGAGTAATCCCTCGATACAAAGATCGGTGTCTATATTGTTATCCCCACAAGCCCTCAACTTCAAGGTAGTCGGCACCTCTGACTTACTTAGTATGAAATTCCTTGATCTTTAAGGTAGTTTCCACCTCTCTATTATTATCCCCAGAAGCCCTCAAATGTACTCAGCAACATTATGAGTCACACGAAGCAATTTCGAACAAGATGTTTAGTACGCACAAAGCATGAAAGTCTTTCTCTAGAAATCACATCAGAAGAATGTAATATCTAGAGTCATAGAATAGTTGTGAGCTCCTTCAAATGATCTCTTATTTATAGGCACATTCTCAACAGTCAGCTCCCTCCTCCAACGGTCATATTTTTACTAGAATTTCATAGGGACCTGTACACATGTCACCCAAAAAACAGTTAGTTAGTAACTAAATTCACAACATCGTTTTATAACAAGAGCATGTGTAAGTAAAAATATGATTGCTTGAACAATTTCATTTTTCGTAGTGTAAGAAAAAAAATAGTTTGGAGTCTAAACAAAAACACATTCGGTGTATATAACACATAGATATTAGGATTCTGTTTCAGAGTTAGAATTCTATAGAATTCTAGAGTCTAAATTTCAATGAAATTCAGAGACTTGAATTTGGTATAATTCAGAGTCTGAATTCATGAGAGTTTGGAGTCTGAACATACAAAGATCAAAGTCTAAATTCATAAGAGTTCAGAGTCTGAATTCATAAGTGTTTGGAGTCTAAAATTACAAAGTTCAGAGTATGAATTCATAAGAGTTCAAAGTTTGAACTTACAAAGTTCGAAGTTTGAATTCATAAGTGTTAGGAGTCTGAATTCATAAGTGTTTGCAGTCTAAAATTACAAAGTTCAGAGTCTGAATTCATAAGATTTTGGATTCTGAACTTACAAAGTTTGGAGTCTGAATTCATAAGAGATAGGAGTCTGAATTCAGAGAACTCGGAGTCAGAACTTAGAAGAGTTCAGAGTCTGAATTTAGGGAACTCGGAGTCAGAACTCAGAAGAGATCAAAGTCTGAATTCAAGGAATTCGGAGTCAGAACTCAGATGAGTTTGAAGTCTGAATTTAGATCCTGAAAATAGAATTCTATATATCTATGTATTATAAGATTCCGAGGTTTTGTATATGAAACCAAATTTTAAACTTTGAAAAAATGAACAATGAAAAACATGGTAAGGGAAAATTTCCTTGGGGAAGTAAAATTCTCTTTATGAAAGTAAAACATAGGGTAAATGAAATTTTCCTTAGGATAAGGTGTTTGTAATTTTCAAAACATGAATAAATGGTAACATCTTAAGGAAACCATATTGACTTAACAATCTCCACAAACATGAAGGAATGGAAAAGTCATAAGGAAACCCTATTGACTCAACAATCACCCCCTTTTTGGAAAGAACAAACATCCTTACAAAAATAAATATAAGGACTTAGGAAATATTTTTCTAGAAATTGAAAATAAAACTTATCTCCCTTAATACATGGGAAATGATGAATTAGACAAACTACCCCTTATGCTTTGGAACTCTAAGGATCATATTCTAGATTTCCAGAATGAGATATTTCATTATCTTGAATATGGAAATATTTGTAATGAAAACTCCCACTTAGATAAACCCCCCCCCTTTAATAAACTCCCCCTTACTTATGCACATTTCTTCTTTACATATTATTCCTTTTCCTTTCTCCACTTTACTATTATATTGAGCTTCTTAATCTCCTTGTGGTCTTCCTCTGCTCGCTTAAGAATCTGATCTTGATCCTCAGATTTCTTCTCTAAAGCTTTGATTCTATAATCCTGAGCCTTTAGAGCCTTTTCCTGGGCCTTCAAGACTTCTATCATCTTGAAAAAATTACTTCTATCTCAATCCGAAGATCTCTTTCTATCTTCCATATTTGAGCTATTGAATACAATTTCCCATTAAAATCCTTCACTTATTGCATCCGAGTATTCTTCTAAAGAGTTAGCTTTTCCTCAAATTTATTCGTGAGATCCTTGATTTTCCCATCTTCAGTGTCAAAAGAATCCTTTACACTTTCTAGAAACTCATCAAGAATCCTCATATCTTATATAGTATTCTTAGAACAAGTGGTCATCTTCTTGCAGGATATCTTGTGGGCTTCATAGTTAATGAAAAAAGTCTTGAAATCAGCCTCAATATTTACCCACTTATCCATCACCATGGATACTGAGTCGAATTTCTGGTTCAAGGTGTGTTGAATCATCTGACATCTTGAGTCAATTCTTGGAAATATCGGAATTGTCCCAACAAGTTTCTTCAATGAATGGACTATAAAATCATGTCCAAGCGATGATGATTCCAAATCTAAAACTTTTCTTGGTGAGGCTTCCTTCTCTAGTTCAGTATGTTTCCTCTTTGAAGATCCCACAACATCTTTATTTTTTACAACAACTTTAGTAGGTGTATCAACAACCACCTATTTTCCTTTATCACTTCATGGAATGGATTCCTCATCTGGATATTTGTGTTCACTATCAGATAGTTAAACAATTTTATCTCCATCAATGTCGTCTTTCTGAGATCTTGCCTCAGCATCCTCAGGGTGAATGAAATCATGATTAGAACTTTCTTTCTCAGACACCTTATTCACTTCATCTTCATCTTTTCCATCTACTATTTTATCATCTTTCCTAGGTGTATCCAACTTTTAATATTCTTCTTCTGGTGTTTGGATTGAGAGCTTCTCGGATGGGATTCCTTTCTCATAGAAATATTTCACTTATTTAATCAAATCTGTGGTGTCACCCTACATTCTACCTCTTCTTCAACTCCTTCGACAGCTTATTTTTCCTCAAAAAGCTTTTCCTGGACTTTTTTTGGAGTGACAAATTTCTTACCCAGAGTCTCAGGTAAAGCTTCTTCCAAGAAATATTCTGGCGCTGGAATGATCTCTGATGCTCTCTCAGTATCCCTCAGAAGGGATTGCACTATCTCAACTTCAGTCATCTTTTTCTTTAGTTTCTTTTCTTTCTCTTCCCTTTCCATATACTCAGCTATCTTCTCCTTCAGAGATTTTTCTTTAGCAGGGTCTAGGACAAAATTGGGCTTCCCTTCTTTTCTGTTCTTCTTATCTTTCCTCCACATAGACACTACCTCATCTGGATATGATTTTTTCTTCTTTGTTTTTGTAGGTACGGATTAAGATTCCTTAGTTTTGTGCGGTTTTTCTTCCTCTTCTAATTCCTTAAACTTCCTATTCTTTCCAACCTTTTTTGATGGTTCATCATATTCTAGTTTTCTCAGAACAGATTCATCTTTTTATTCAGTTAGGTGATAAAATTATACTGAGTTTTTAGAAAAACCAATGTTCATCCTCGTGAGGGTATCATCACTGACTAACATGACTTTGCAATTCCTTATCTTTCAGCTACAAGGAATTTAAAATATTTTAAGCATTGAACAATTAACATGGAAATAATGGCTAGATGCCTGATTATCTGAGCCTTCAGGTTTCCATTCTTGATATTCTCAATCGTTATGAGATTATTCTTAACCATATTGATCTTCCTTAGATTTACCAATAAATCCAAGATATAAATGTAACTCTTCTTCAATATATCTTTTTCCCCTTTTCATGGAATTATGAAACCTTGAACCCATAATTCGAGAATCCAATGACTTGTACACATATAGGAAATCTTCGGAGTCTTTACATCAAAGAGTCCAAGACATGTCATTGACATTTCCATAACAAAACATCGTTCCACATTTGGAAACATATGGGAATAGAACTCATCTTCCCCATCGTATGGAATACAAACCAAATTAGCTGCCTTAGTAGACTAAAGAGAAAAAGTTTTTCCATAACTCTTGAAAAAAAACTTCTCTCATCATTATTATTTAAAGAAACTAACTGATTCATAGAATTCAATTAGTAAGTTTAGATGCCGCAAATCTTGTTCTCTTGGCTTCGATAAGGAAATGCTCTCCCATCCATTCAGCTTAATGTTCTTCGAGATGATCGAGTCATACATAGTGAAGAAGTTAGGATTCACTAACCTTTCTCTATAGATTTGTCACTCTTATATTGTCTTGACAGAAAACATATCTTTCTGAGAGGATTCATCTACAGACATTCGGAATTGAGAAACTCTTGAAAATCTAGAATGAGAATATTTAAAAGGGCAGAACATCAGCACGTTAGAGCTTGATATCCGATGTGGGACAACCATCGGGGGGTCCATTATATAGGCGTTGATACGATGTTTCATCTACCAAACTCAATCTAATGGCTGAAAATCCTCTTGATCAGATATAACATTTGATATGATAGCCACAAGGAAATCTTGGATTCAATCTTTTGATGTTTTTTTAATAAAAATTCTAATTTAAGGAAAAGAGAATCCAAAAAATTTTATAACAAAAGAAACTACCAGCAAGTAAGTGATTTTTACGAAAACTAAAGAAAGGAAACATCTCTTTCAGATTGATAGGAAGGTTATTCGTATTAAGGAAAACTTTTCTTGAAGAACTTTAGATTCTGAAAATTTAGATTATGAAAAATTTATAAAAAATTAACTCTACTATAAAATCTTAAGTAAGAAAATCTTCATTAGAAAAAATTTGAAAAACAATCTGATAAAAAAAAATTTCATTACAAAATATTTGAAAATCTGACTACCAAAATTTTCATTAGGAAAAATTTTACTATGAAAGTTTTCATTACGAAAGATTTTAAAAATATGACTACGAAAATTTTCATTACGAAATATTTTGAAAATATGACTATGAAAATTTTCATTACAAAAGATTTTGAAATTTTTACTATGAAAATTTTCATTACAAAAATTTGTGAAATCTGACAATCAAATGTTCTCCCCCTATATGAAAGATTTCATTACTGTAAGGTGATTGGTTTTATAATTAGAGTTAGGATTGAAAACATTTTTCATAGAAATTACATTTTCTAGATCCTTATAAAGTCTATTCTTCTCATAATTTACTTCCTCAAGGTTTTTTGAAATACATTCAAAATTAATGGTATTTTTATCAATATCTTTAGAAATATCTGATATTTCCTTAGTAAGAATGGTATTTCTAGAATTTTCTTTGTCATGATTTTTCTGGAGTTTTGAATTCTCATTCTCAAAAAGCATAGAAAACCTAGAAACTTCTGCATAGGTAGGTAAAGTGTTATCTTCCTCAGAAGAATATTCTTCAGCAGAAGAGTTATAATATTTACTAACACTATAATTAGAATTTATGGATACATTGGTCTTAGATTCACTGTTGTGAACCTTATCCATTAATGAATGATTTTCAATAGGTTGTTTTGCTATTAAACCAAGACTCTTCTGTCCAGAAGATTTGTAATATGATGATTTATCTAAAGATTCACTACCACTAGAACTCCAAGTGTCATTAGATTCCAATAATTTAATAGCTTTATCTTTGTAGTACTTATTTATATTTATCTCATAATTCTTTTTCTTTCTTTCCTTTTTTTAAGCATAGGAAAATTAGGTCTTATATGTCCAGATCTCTTGCATTCATAACATGTGACTCTTGAATCATTTTTATCTTTCCTTTCATTCTTTTTATATCTGGATTGAAAGTTCTTCTGGCCAACAATCTTGTTCATCCTTCGAGAAAGATTGGATAGTTCATTTTCTAAACATTCACTTCCATTGGATTGGGATTGAATAACAACCTTATTAAGCATAGATCTACTAACTCTTTCATGAGTCTTGGTTGTCATATGATTTGAAGTTTTAGTAAAATCAACACTATCATTCCCATTATACTTCATAATATTGTAAGAATATATCTTCATTCTAGTATTACATTGAAGAAGAGTTCTGAAATGTTCATCAAGAGATATCTGAGTAACCTTCATATTCTCATCAATAGTAGTTCTCTTAGATTCCCACTCATTGGGAATGATGTCTATGATTTTGTCCAAAATAGCTTCATCATCTAATCCTTTCTCATCCATAGATTGTAAACTATTAACAATAGTCATGAATCTATGTTGCACCTTACATAAGGGTTCTCTATAAGGAAATTAAAAACCATGATATTCAGCTCTGAGCATGGCTCTTCTAGTTTCAATAACTTTTGAAGTTACAGAGTGAGTAACATCGAGATTCTTCTAAATACAATTTGTTGTTTTAGAAGATAAAATTTGGATATATAAATTTCTAGTCATAGAACAAAGCAATGTATTTCATACCTTATAATTCAGTTGATATTCATGCTTTTCTAGGTTGGTGAAGGAACTAACTTCCTTTTCAGGGATTTTATATCCTCTAGTAAGAATAAAAAAATTGTCTACTCCAGTATTGATAATGAATGTCTTCATATGATCTCTCCAATATTCATAATCAATCCCATCAAAAATAGGTTGTATGGTTGTATTTAGGATTTCAATGGAACCAAAATTGATTCTTTCCATCTTAAAGAAAATATTTCCCCAAAAACTTGTTAGTAATAAAAGTTTGTAAACAAAGAAAATATTCCTTTCCAGGAAAAATATAAAACAAGAGTATCTCTAAGAAAAATATCAATCTAGACCTATGAATCTGAAAATCTGATTCCAAAAATAAAGAATATGAATATGAATTTGCTTCCAAATATAATGGTGAGATTAATTTATATTGAACCAATACTCTGATACCAATTGTTTGATTGGTATGGAGTGTGATATTCTATAATGATACCAATTTGAGGATTGAAATGATAAATTGGATGCTCAATATACAAGAGGGGGGTGAATTTTATATGTTAAAAATTCAATAAAACTTTTAAAGATAAATATGTTTAACAAGGTTATACAAATTAATTCACAAAACCACTAGTTCTACACACTTGCTTGATTCCAGAAATATGATTCCAAGAATGAAATTTCGAAAAAGTGAATCTGGAAATGAAACATAAAAAAAGTTTACAAAGATGAATATTCTACCATAGAGCGTATAGAATCTCACTATATCAGAGTTTACAAATGTATGAATGTATAAGATAGTTATAATTTCCTTAATAATCAAAATACAGTGGAAAACATGAAATAAACAAGTAACAAGTAGTAAATATTTTAACCCAAATATTAGGGAATCCAACAACCTTGGATAAAGGTCCCTTGATTTATACTTTCAAGAAATTCCGTCTTACCCACACTAGGGTAAGAACTCGATACTATGATTGGTGTTTGTATTAATATCCCTGCAATCCCTCAACTTCAAGGTAGTTGACACCTCTGTCTTCTTCAGCAAGAAAGTCCTAGGTATTTATGGTAGTTGGCACCTTTTTCTTCCTATCCCCAGAATCCCTTGAATGTACTCAGCAACATTGGAGTCACATAAAGAAATTCTAAACAAGATGTTCATTACCCAAAAATCTTGAAAGTCTCTCTCTAGAAACCACTTTAGCAGCATGTAATCTCTAGAGTCATAGAACAGTTGTGAGCTCTTTCGAATGAGATCTTATTTATAGGCACATTATCAATGGCCGACTCCCTCCTCTAATGGTCATATTTTTCCGTGAATTTTGGAGGGACGTGTATAGGTTTCACTCAAACAATTTTTAGTTATTAACTAAATTCACGATATTGTTTTATAAACAAAGCATGTGTAAGAAAAAATATGATTTTTTGAACAAATTCATTTTTTGGAGTGTAAGAAAAAAAATAGTTCGGAGTTTAACCAAAAACACATTCGGTGTATATAACGCTTAGATATTCAGATTAATTTTTTCATAGGAATTGAGATTTAGAATTCTATAGAATTACGGAGTCTGAAATTCAATGAAATTCAGAGTCTTGAATTCAGTATAATTAAGAGTTTTAATTCATGAGAGTTCTATTTCTGAACTTACAAAGTTTGGAGTCTGAATTCATAAGAGTTTGGATTCTGAATTCATAAGAGTTTGGAGTCTAAACTTACAAATTTTAGAGTCTGAATTCATAAGAGTTTGGAGTCTGAACATACAAAGTTTGGAGTCTGAATTCATAAGAGTTCGGAGTCTGAATTCAGAGAACTCAAATTCAATACTCAGAAGTGTTTGGAGTCTGAATTTAGAGAACTCGGACTTAGAACTCAGAAGAGTTCGGAGCCTGAATTTAGGGAACATGGAGTCTAAACACACAAGAGTTTGGAGTCTGAATTCAAAGAACTCAGAGTCAGAACATAGATGAGTTTGGAGTCTGAATTCGGATCTTGAAAACAAAATACTCTATATCTAAGTATTAAAATATTTTGAGGATTTGGGTATGAAACCTAATTTTATACTTAGACAAAACGAACAATGAAAAACATTGTAAGGAAAAAAAAATTGAGAAGGAAAATTTTCCTTATGAAATTAAAACATATTTTAAATGAAATTTTCCTTAGGATAAGGTGTTTGTGATTTTAAAAACATGAATAAATGATAAAGTCATAAGGAAAACTTATTGACTTAACAATCTCCCCAAACATGAAGGAATGGAAAAGTCATAAGGAAACCTTATTGACTCGATAGTAAATGTTTTGAGAGGGGAAATATGAGAGTGAATGGGTTGTGAATTTTCATTGGGTATGTGGGTTTGGATAAATGGTAAATTCAATTGATTCTAGGCTAGATTATATGAATGTACCAAGTTTATTTTGAAGTGGTTTAAATAATATGTTTGGATCTTGATTCGTTTATGGTTTTTAAATAGATAAAATGACATTTTCAAAGTGGGAAGTATTTTTAAAATGATATTTTTTCCACAAGTTGAATTAGGAATTAGTTTTATTTATAGATATCAAATGATGATTTTAAATCAAATTGTGGTATCTATTTTTTGTAAAAAATCCATAATTATTATTTGAAATGGTTGGAAATTAAAATTAAATACTTAGTGAACAGTTTACTTTTTAAATAGGATGACCCATGTTTTAAAGGGGTGGCTTCAAGATTATTTATAATCTATATTTTGAATTTTTTTTAATTCCGTGATTTGGTTTTAATGGTCCATTAGTACCATAGTGATTGAAATGATATATGGGTTTGTGATATTGAATCCATGACAATAATGTTTTCATGTTAACAATGTTTATGAAATAGAATTGATTTTATTTTAAGAGTGGTTGTTATTATAGAATATGGGGGTGATTTTTATAATTATTTATTTTATTAATGAGTTATGGATTGTAATGGTATATATATAAAGTGTTTAAAGAAACATGTGCACATGAATTAGTGGGAGGTTTATGAGTTAGGTTCATGGACTAAGGATCTATGCACCTAACATATGGACTGTGGTTCTATGTTTTGGGTGTATATACTTATTATATAGGCTCCAACGATGGGTTGTAAATGTTTTTTGTTGGTGTGAGGCTCTATGAACCTTACTCATGGACTATGACTAAATATTTGGGTTTATTATACAGGTGTTCATGGCCTACTCAAGTATTTCCTTTATTTGGGATATTGGACAGAAGATCAATGATTCCAAAAAACATATGGACATAGTTTCACATTAAGTATGAGGCCTTGATATAAGTTGATTAATTTTTTGTATATTGAATGCCTAATTGTGATTAAATGTATGTAAACCCTTATTATATGGCTTAGGCACCCAATGTAACAAGAGGTAGTTTTTTTTGTTGGTTAAAATTAAATAACTTGATAGAAAAAAATGGTAAATTAGTAATTTTTTAAAAGAAAAACCTAATTTAGATAAAATTTGGATTAATGGGTATTGGTTTAAATTTGAAAAAATTTCCTTTCATTCCATGTTTATTTATTTCACTTTTTCCCTAATATATTATTTTACAGATTGGTTATTTCATTACACATTGTTGGTGGTTTCCTTTAGAGTTTTACTCATTAATGACATGGGATACCATGGAACTTTGGGACCTTAGAAAAAGCTACTTGTTTTATGATACATGATTAGGATATGGATCAGGTGTTTGGTTTTCTATGGGATGAGGGGTTGGAGCATGGGAGGTTAGGACTGGGATGTGGCTTCGATTTTTTTTCATGATATTTATGGTTTTGGTACTAGAAATTGTATTTGTGTAACTTCTAATAATATAGTTTATTTATAATATTTTTATGGAACGTTATACAAGGTTACATGATGGAATTTTTCATTTTTTTCCCATGTTTTGGTTACTAATTATTATTATATTTTTTGATATTATTTATACTGTGGAATTACTCTGAAGAGAGGGTATAGTCTCCCCATAATTTCTCCATAGACCAGCACTACTTGTTAGAATCCTTTTTTGTATGGGGAGGTGTGCCTGAGGTCATGTGATTTTCCAACATGGGGCACCAATTCAAAGGTTACTAGGTCAAGTATGTTACAAATATGTCATGTCTATTACTGAATTATCAAGTGATATAGAAACACTATACCTTATGTCTGATCTTCCATTTAACAAATTCAAACATCAATTATAATATATATATGTTTTTTATACATATATTATATAACCATAATTATCTATATAATATTATATATTATTTACTTAGGTTGTTTAACTATTTTCTATTAATAATTTCTTCTTAGAATTATGTTATGGGTAATAGCTAATTTGGTTATCATGTATGTTTTAATTTTTTATTTGAAATACTCCTATTGATCATGGTTTTATAATATAAATATTTTTTATGATGATATAAATATAATAAAAATTATTATATATGTATTTATCAAATTCATTAAATGTTAGACATGGGAAATAAAAAACACTACTCATAGAATTTATAGGCCATACCTACACATAAACATTGTCTCAATTTTATCAACAAAAGAAATTAAATAAGGGAAAATAATATGTTACTATTATAGAATAAATTTTATGTAATATATATCTCATATTAATATTAACAATTTTATTACTATATTCTATTTAAAGCGTTTGGGAAAAAAATCTGCTACACAAGATGATAGTCCAACAAACACACGAACAATGTTAGTGTCTCCCCCCACATAATGGAATATAAGAAGGTGTATATGATATCAAAATTCCATATTTATAATTATATTAAAATAAAAATTTTATTAATTTCATATATCCTTATTACCATAAAAAACTGAAAAACACATCACTTGGGTTTAAGAGGCGGTAGTCTTCCATTCACGTAAGTGATGTTATTATTATCTAACATGTTATGAGGTAAGATGTTTGATGTGGTGTTATAATTAAATATGTATAATAAAATCATATATATAATATATAAATATTAAATCCATAATTAAATCATGTAGTGACAGGTGGTGATGGAAAATGAACAACATCGGATTGTAAGGCAGTAGTCCACCGTACACACGAATGATGATTGTATAACCTTTTTAGTGGTATATGGTATGGATTTAGGTTATTATATTAAAATTATAAAATGTATTTATATTTAATTAAAACTATTTATTATATCATCATGGATTAATTATAATTTAATGATTTCATGGATGAAATAAAATAAAATTCCCTGTTAGGAATGCAATCTCTTGTTTGGAAAAATTGGTTTGACTTTCACCAAACAGATTGTATTGATAGATTTATTAAAATATAATCCTTTTATGATGAGTTTATCGAATTAAATAAATTATTTGGTAATTTATTAGCTGATCCCATGGGTTTTGGAAGTGTGTATAGGAGAGGAGAAGAGGTGGCCTTTTATATGTGAGGTGAGTGGCATAAAACTAATTTTTGAAAGAAAAATGGTTTGACCACGTTTTTACATGACACACGACTCCAGAATGGGTAGTTATATAACCTATTTGGTTATATGGTTTAAATGTTTCCATACAAGGGGTTTTTTATAGGTTTATTGGAAATTTATTCCCATATGATTTTAGTTCAACCCTGAGGAAACCCATTTTCACCTTATAAGTGATAATTCCTTTTTATAGTATTTACTATTAATTGAGGTAAAAAATTAAGTTGACCAAATTATATAATATAAATTATGATTATTCAAAATATGTAATCTATTTTTTGAAATTCCATTAACATAAGTGGAAAATTTTAATTTAAAATTAATCTTGCAGACACGATGAAAAAGTTGTTTTCCAAAGATAAACGTTTCAAAAGATTAAAAAAGTTATATATCAAAATTAAATATGAAATTGAATAAATTTTACTAAATTTGATTATTAGTTATATAATTTTTTAAATTTAACTTTTAAAACCATATTTAAATAATTTTATATTTTAAAATTCTTTATGTGAAATGATAATTCTTAATAAAACCCATTATTTTTCAATATTCATCATAGAATTTATCTTTTCAAAGAATTATCAAACATTAAATATAAAAAATTATCTTATGATTCTAAAAATAAATTTAATATTTTCAAATGAATTTTCAAAACGTTTTAGAAATTAATTTTATAATTAGTGCACAAAATGTGACAATACCATTTTTTAGAAAAATATATTTTTAAGCATAAAATGAATCTCATGTCTAAAAAACATAAAATGAATGTTAAATATAGGATTTAATATATAATATTTAAATTTATTTAAAATCCTTCATTAAAATTTATTTAGTTTTTTTAATGAGGAATAATGTATTCGTGCGTAAAAATATTTATTTTGAGAAACAATAATTCTTTTATTTTCAAATGGGTTTCATATTCATTTATAATTAAGTGTTTAGAAAATAATTAATTATATTTACATGTGTATACCATATTATTTTATAATTTATATAATCATATTCATTTCCATTATCCCAATAGTTAGGGAATTAATATCATATTAACTAATACTATTTTAATAGTATCTCATGTTTCGTCTAAACATGGTGTTGTATGTGACTCAAGATAAACTAATTGTTTCCTGTAACATAAGATAATCTTGGTTTTTTTGTGTAATACAAAATATTGAAAATATTACATTCATATAAAAATACAATTTCTCAAAATCTTAATATTTTACAATAACAATCACTAAATTGGAAGATAATCCACTCACTACATTATAATATGTTATTTTTATCAAAAAAATAATCATAAAAATAATTATTTCAAAGTAAATTTATTTTAACATTTTCAAAATCATTAATTTAAGTTTTCTAATAAATTATTTATTTTTATTTTAGCATTGTATAATCATTTACGATAATTATTTCGTCAGCCAAATTTAAAATTAAATTTCCACGAAAAAATATTTTTTCTTTAAAACAACCATTTTATGACTAAACATATCCAATATTTATCTATTTATAGAAAATATATATAATAAAACGAATATAATAACATTTTTTCATTTCTTTATAGGAAAATAATATAAAAATAAAAATACAAAAATATGGCACTAATTTTACATATTTTAAAAACTTGAATGAGCATGAATGAACACAACTCATCAAAATGATAATGTTATCTGTTAGGATCATAATTATTTTCCATATAATATTATTTTAAACTTCAATTACTCGATTTATGCTTATCATGGTGACAATTATTTTCAATGGTTATTATTCATATTGACTAGAAGTAAAAAAATTAACGAAATTTAGAAATTTATATCTTATAATTGAAAATATGGAATCCATTTTTTAAAATTTAATTCAAATAATTGGTTAAAATATATATAAAATATAATGAAAATTCATTTTTCTAAAACATGCCTTTGATTATAAAAATTATGTTATACAAATTCAAAAATAAAATTCATTCAAAGACCATTCTAAGACTATATTTAATAAAAAATAATTAATGAAATTTAAAAAACTATTAAAATATATAATTTGATTATGAAAATACTTCATCAAAATATATTGTTTCTATTAAAATTCATAATTTTTCAATACTCTTTAAAAATAAAATATTTTTATAAAAATCAAAAAAATATATCTTAATTAATTTTAATATTATGATTTCACAAGTGAAGTTTATTTTAACAAAAATAATTATCTTAATGTTCTAAAAATTAACTATAATATTTCTTTAAAAAAAGTAAAAAAATATTTTCTAATGAAAACGAATTTTTTAATAATAAAATGAATTTACTAAATAATTGAGTGATTATTTACTATGATATTTTTAATAAAATTATATTTATTTGTTCCTTTATATATATATTATAAATAATTTAGTATTATTTATAGCTGAAAATTTAAGAGCTGTGTTATAAAAAACATATTTAAATAATAATACATCAAAGTTCATTTAGGCTCGATGATTTTTTTCATATACTTTGTTGAACATGGTTTTATGTTTAACATCTCTAGGTGTCATAGGATCAAAGCTTATGAAGACCATATATCATATATTCCAAGGTAGATAACATCCCATGTATTATCAATTCACTAAAATTATGATTATATTTATCAACTAAATACTTTAATAATCTTTTAGGGGAGAAGTTGAAGGATTTAGAGATCACATCTCAAACTATTTTCACTGAACCACCACAAGAATTCCCCCTAATCACACACCAAATCCTTAGGGAGTACCCCACTATGAGAAGGATTTATGTATCAAGACCATACTAATAATAATTTTTATTTTCTAACAAAATAATCGATATATTTTCCCCTATTAATTTTTATTTTATAAATGATTAAATGATAAATTTTTTATATGATGAAATTGAAATTGTATTTTTCATAATTTTATAGACTTAATTAAGATACATTTTTGATGAATTAAATAATTTTCTATATAAATTCTTTTGAATAAAATATTTTTATTAAATAATATTCATTTAAATGTAAATTATAATATAATTTATTGGTGTCTAGTGTATTTTTTAAGAGTCAGAAAGAGGTTAATATCAGAAAAAGTAGTATTATATTAATATTATGGATTTTTATATAAAATAATAAATTATCATATTTTTAGAAATATTTTACTAAGATAAGTAATATTTTTTAAATCCTAACATTGAAAATAGCCAATGGTGAATTTTTCATAATTTTTAGAGACAGTCAATTTTTTGGAAAAATTAAAATAAATTATAAATATATAGTCAATATTATGACATTGTAATATCCCAAATGCGAAGTAAAAAAATAATATATAATTAATAGAGGAAAAAATATTTCCCCTTTAAATAATTTGTTTTAAATGATATTTATTAATTCTACAAATCCTTAATGAATCCAACAATATATATATATATTATAATGTTTTAAAAATAATCATTTATAATATTGTCCCACTTCTACATAACAAGTGTTAATATTTTAATATATTTGGTTCATCGACTCATAAAATATTTAAAACCACTTTTTTTAGCTATAAATCATTGAAAAAACTTATTGGAATGTTTTTGGTTTTGATTATTTTGTCATGTTGAGTCCAAATCCAATGTATATAAATTGATAAAAAAATTCCCCTTTATTTTGTTTAAATTCCAAGAAAAACACCAATCCTCATCACCAAAACCCCATTGAAAATTAATTTACTCTCTCTCTCTCTAACACTATAAATCCCACCTAATGTGTTTGTAAACTCTTAATAATCCTCTCTCATGATTTTTGAATCACACTCTGAAGGTAAGTTTTCTCTCCATATTATTTTCCATTTAAGTAAATTATTTGTACTTCACCTTTTAAATATAAATTTATTTGGTTTATATGCCTTCATAGATATATATTTATTGAAAGATTAATATTATAATAATAATATATCATATATCCCCTCTCTTTTTAACCTTTATATAAGTTGTTACTATGTCTTTGTAATGGGATGGTCTCCTCATCCAATTTATTCAAGACCATTATTTGAGTTATTCTATTTTATTTCAAATTTTCTTATAGGAATTTTTTTTAAACACCCAATTATGATTATTATAATTTATTTTTAATTTAAGGCCTCAGTTCACTCTCATCAATCCCTTCTAAAAAACATTATGTATTCCTGTTATACTGCAGAAATTATCCTATGATTTTTCCATGTCAAACATTTTTATAGTGAGTACTCGTCTCTATTTCCCAAAAACAGGTATTAAAATATATATATCCCTATACATAATTTAATTTGTTTAATTCTATTTATATAACCCAAACTCTTAAATCATGGTATTAACTGATGAAATTCATCCTTTTGTTGTATGATATTATGGCACACAAATGTATATTAATGATATTAAAGTGACGGGTGGGACTATAATTATATAGCACACCAATGAAATGGGTATTGTCTTTATCGATTGAGATTCCATATATGTTTCATGGTAGGTAATATTATAAACACTATATATGATGTTCTTTTGGTTATCCGTTACTAATGGTTATAATTTCATGTTTTAGGTTGTTTCAATATTACTATGTTGTCTTGATTTTATCATTTTATATCATGTATTGAAATTAATTATTATGATTATCAGACATTTTATGTCACCTTGATATTAATATTTACAAACATATATTATTACATCTATTTATTTAGTGATTATTCCATTTTTTGGGATTTATATATCACAACTTTCTTATATATTTCCCCAGGATTGCCCATCCAGTTTTAGAAAAGCGATTTAATCTTAAGGGTATGTTAGGTTATTTATTTAATACGGTTGTATCCCTAATTCATGTTATTATTTTATGTATCTAATTACCCCAATACACCAAACATTTCTTCTTGTGGTATTTTATTATGTCTGACTTAATGAAATAAATCATGAATTATGGTGTATTAAATATTTGGGTTTTCAAATATCTATTTGATGTGGTTGTTGATGTATTTAACCAAAAGTAATCTTCATAATATTTTATAAATAGCATATATATAGAATTATGAAATAATTTATTGAATTTTGAAGGAATAAATTATTATTAGTTCAACCAAAAAAAATTTGAAAAGAGAATATTTTTTCATATAGCATGTTTATAATTTATTTTGAGCTATTGTTAGATATTGTTTTTAGTTATTGATTTTGAGAAATAAATCATAATTAATCCATTAACTAATTATGGTAATCGGTTTTTTGGTTTTATAAAAATAATTTATTATTGTTGATTAACCCATTCTTCTAAAATATGGGTTGAATTCCTCGAGAGTATGTTTTTACTTTCCCTTATAATTGGGTGTTGGAAACATAGTAGTTGTCATTGTGTTCAATCTCTAGGATGTTAGACCCTTATTTTGATTTGATGTTAATCATGAATTGTTAAAATATTAGATATCTATGGGTGGTAATTTACAAGGTATATATTTATGTTTGACACTAGAGATAGTGGGAAGATATAATAGGTGTCAAATATTACATGGGATAATAATGGGGTAGTTATGATTAGATTAGAACATTTATTTTTCATTAATTATATGCTTTTCGTTTCTTTTAAACTATGATATGTTGAAATATTATTTTTTATAATTATAATATTATTTTCTTAGTTTTTTCTATACATGAAAATTTAATTATACATATGGTGTATTGGGATGAGTCTTAGAGTACCAAAAAAATAATTAAATATTAAATGGACTACTAAAATAATTTGGATGTTTCTTGATAATTTTTGATGTTAATGAAATACAAGAGAAAAACCAAAAAAATATGATTCTATAGTCACATAGATATTAATATTATTTTTATAATCATGGGAAAAATATGAAATTTTATTAATTATATAATGGTGGAAAAATAAATAATATTATAATTTTTTATTATGTTCTTCTTTGAGTTGTAGTTCTTCTGGACATAGCGATAGCAGCCAGGTTTCTTGAGTGATGATAGTTAAAATTGGTTCTATGTATATGTTTTGTACCTTAGCTTGGTTTTAGGTTTTATATTCTATATTTTATAATTTTATATTCTACAGCATCCGAACTAATATAAAAATATCACACAAATGTTTTTGGGGGTGTGTTTTCCTTAATATCTATGTTGGCGAGTAATAGATGGTTGACATCTCCCACTCCCCTATATCCATTAATTTTTAGTAAATTATGTTGGATTATCATGTATTTTGTGTATTAATCAATATTTTATGGTATGACATGGTATATGATGTATTCATCCAATCTATATTTTTTATGTTATAACAGTATGAGGGTATAACACATAATTGTATGAAATTGTGGTGGTTATGACTCCACATAACTGTTCACGAAAGGTTTTTTATTGTTTGAGGTATATTAAATGACACATCAGATGTAATGAATTTTATTTTTCTACTTTTTTACAAATCATATTTTAAAGATGAGTTTATTCCATGCTATATGGGATACAAAATAGATAGTATGTAATTTCTAAAGATATAGGAAGTATAATTCATAAATTTAATAATCATGGGACCTGATCCATTGGTGGTGTGTGAAATAAAACCATTGAGGGAGTTGAATTGGGGTTACATCATTTATACATATTATTTGATCTATAACGTGTTACATATATTTCATTCTTAGTGAGAAAGCTATAACGAGGATTGGAAGATAGTTTTACTACTTTGGGTGATGGGTTTGTTTCATTTTTAATTCAATCTGATTTCGTATGAATTTTTCAAATTTTTTATGAAAGGTCTTGTGGAGGATACTACTGAGTATACTTTTCATGGGAATCATACATATATATAGACTATTTTGTAGTTTCACAAGATCATATTTGTGATCAGGATAGGAATTACTAGCTTATGGAGTGACTATAATTCATGGTCACTACACAAGATCTCATTAAATTATATTCATTTTAGTTGAATTGGTTTATGTGGATCATTAAATTCATATATTATGATGGTTCATTATTAATGACACTGAGTTAATTGTTTTATATCATATTAGATATTATTCATTAAACCTGCATATTAAGGGTAATGCCTCCCATTTTATTGGATTATTACCTTGACATTAGTCTCCATTCCATGTAATATTAGAGGTAAGATTAGTGCGTAATCTTATTCTCTTCATTTTTGAACTTAGTGGGGTACTAATATAGATGGTTTCATGAAAATACTAATCATTATTCATATTAAATATACTAAATAATTCAATTTTAATTTAAAAACATTATTTCACCTTAAAAACATTATGCATATAAAAAAATCTGGAAATTAAACAATGATTTTCCTTAAAAACAATTTTTTATGAAACCATTGAAATTCCCATAAAAACTTAAAAATGGTAAATTTACAAGTTTCTATAAGAAAATAATCAAAATATATTTCATAGAATTAATTTTATTTATGAAAAATGAAAATCATACATTTGAAACTCATATTAAAAAAATAAATCCATTAAAAATAAAGAAATCCCTCACATTATAAACTTAAAATATGAAAATCCATATTCATATGTTATTGATGTACAATGGATCAACATTGAGAAAAAAAATCCCTAATGAACTATTTAAACCCATTTAGTAGTCCTTTAGTGGCATTAAAATTATTAAATGGTGTATATCATTAATGAATACATTATAAAATTTATGTTTCAGACACCATTAATTATAAAAACATTAAAACATTAGTGACATTTTAATTTCAATACATTACCATTAAAACCTCCAATAATCATATATTTATCCTAAAACTCATTTATATTAAGAATAAATTCCTAAAAATATATTTATATATATAATAACTCAATTGCACATCCTTAAAATAATCACCTGTAGTTATTTACAAAAACATCTATATATTCCATTAATATTAAATTATGTAATATAATCCCAAAATAAACATAATTGATTATACTCTTAAAATTTAGTAATAAATTGTGAATATACTAAAACAAAACATCCTAAAGGTAAATAAACATGACATGATGGTGTTTTCCGTGATATAGAAAAAATTTCAGATTAAATCCATAATCCACACACCAAATCAAGAAAAGATAAATGAGAAATATAAAAGGAAGAGACTGAGATTATTTCCAACGATCTAAATGAGTAGATAATAGTATATAAAAACTATTATATCTAAATTAAAAGATTTATGGGGGTGGATGCAATATTTATGGAAATTAGAAATGAAAACAAATTAAGGGAAAATTATATTTTAAATCATTCAAATATATCCATATTGTTTGGATGAATAGTTTTAAATCTACCTAAATAACCATAATAAAATCCCTAACTCAAATAGAAATTAATTCCTTGTTTATAGAATAGTTTACAATCATTATTTTATTATTAAAGAAATAATTTGAAAATACCCGAAAAATCCACGGAAATTTCTTTTTCTTTTAAACATGGAAGTTTTATGAGTCCATGAAAATTGACAGCGCATGATTCCAAGGCCCAGTGTGCCCAGAATCAATTTTTGAAGTTTTGTTCCTGTATGTTCAGTAAATGTATGAGAAAGTTTTTATATCTTTTTAACTGGTGCTCGAGATTAAAATCCTAGGGCACCATAGAACTCGCAGCGCCGATATTCACTTAAGGAGACTTTCACATCAACGGTAGTGAGTCGAGAATAAAAGTTAGTTTTTGGGATTTTAATGAATTTAAATAAAAATAAAGAATGTGGCTTAATTTTTATTTGTTGGTTAAAACCTCCTCATGGAAGTTGGAGGTGATACCACTACACCTTAACCTCCCATGAGTGATTATGGTGGTGGGGCCCACCTGAATCTAACTATCCATGAGAGGTTACGAGGTGGGTACCACACGGGACTAAACCCCCCAATTAATGGGAGGTGAGTAAAACCTCTCAAATCTCCCTCATTAATGAGGGAGAGCCTCTTGACTCCTATAACATTAATGTTACCAACGCACCATACTTAATACGCCAACCTACATAATTAATTTCCCCAATTTGAATATTGTGCCAATAATTAAATTGGGCAAATCATATCACTTTTGGCTTGGCATTTTCAATTTGGTGGAAGCTCTAGGAAGAGGAGATCTTGGGAGAATGCTTCCAACAAAGAACGAAGAATACATTATTCCAATGAAGAATTCTGACAACGAACTTCTTCGAACTTCTTCCCCAGACACCTACTGACGTGGAGCGTCTTCCAAAACTGATGTGCGAGCTCAGTTTTGGAAGTGTGCGGTGGACGCGACGAATGGTAACCACACTGTCTTCTTCCTCACAACTCCGTTGATGAAACAATGAACAAAAGTAGGGGTAAATTATTGTATTAATACTTTCCTTTCCATATTCTCTTATTCGGTTGGAAAGGAATCATTGAGAAGGTTGTAGAACAATTTAAGTTCATCTTTCTTACTTCTTGATGAGCCGAGTGTTACCACCCTAAATTCGGGGTGTGTGGGCCAAACCAACATGGCCCGACCCCTCCGTCGTTCTTATTTTTGATGATCTTCGGCATGGCGATGATGTGAAAGAATGAAAAAGCAAAAAGTCGCACTCCCTGTGGCCTTCGCGAACCATGCCTCCCGGAGGCCTGATCAGCGCCTACCTTCCGACCGCCCGCCGGCCTGCCCGCGCCCCTCCGCTCTCGGCCGCCACCATTCTCCCGTGTTCCCCTGGCAAAACCCACCGAACTGTGCCACCTGGCCTACCCAGCCGCCACCCGGTCGCCATACGGCCTGCCTGGCTTCTACCCGGCCTCCCAAACCGCCTCCCGGCACTCAGTCGCCTGGCCTTCCGAGCCACGCCAGCCACACAGCCAAACCGGCACCCTGGGCACGCCAGCTCGTGGCCCCCCTCGCGGCGCCCAGGCCGAACCGGCCATGGTCACGCCCTTTGGTCCGAGCCACACCGGGACGCACCCTCAAGGCTCCCTGGAAAATTTAAAAACCTTCCCCGTCTGCACCCTTCGGTCCTAGCCGCGTCAGGCACGACCCTCACGGTGCTCCGGGCCGAACCGGCCCCGAGCCCTGGCCGAACAGCCCACACGGCCTGCTGGGCTGGGCCCAGTGGGTCGGGCAAAACCTAACAGGCTGGCCCAACCAATGAGCTAGCCCAGACCCAACAGGTTTGACGGGGTCGACCCAGATCGGGTCAACCTTGGCTAGGTCGGACCAGGTCGGTCTGACCATGTCGGACCGGACCCGGGCCCACTACCGACCCTTAACATTATTTGGCCATATCTTTGGCACTAGATGACCATTTGAAAAACCTTCAGTGGCGCTGGTAATCGTGAAGAGAGATGTTTTTTTTGAGTATACCCCACTGGATTTTGGGGTATATTTTGTATACGGTCAGGTTGGATCATGCACGAATCCAACGAGGCCCCCGGGGAAAAAGGCTAATAACTCACAGACCGGGTGTCCGATTGATGCACCATCTATTGCGTTTAGACCTCTATTATGTGGCTGACCTTTGAGATACTTCTACATGGGAATTTGTGATAGTTGGAGTACCTACCTATAGCTCATGGAGCGGATCCTCTCAGAGACGAGCAAGCATAGAGTAGAGACCTAGTAGCTGGATAAGACCTGACGACTGCAAACCAATTCGACTTGGAGTGACTCAACTATCCCTGTGGGGAGCACCTTGGTGTCGTGGCAGACCCATAGTGGGGAGCACCTTGGTGTCGTGGTAGACCCACGGTACTCAATAGGATGAGTACCTTATTATGCTACGAGGGGGAGTGCCTTGATGACGTGGAAGACCCACAGTGTGGAGCTCCATGGTGACATAGAAGACCCACAATACTCGACAGGAGGAGTACCTCAACAGTCCAAGGTTAGTGGGAAGCACGTTGGTGTCACGGCAGGCCCACTTTACTTGAGAGAGGAGGAGTTCTCCAGCAGTCGTGGTTTCGACAGTGTGACTGGGGATGTAACTTGATACTACCCATAGAATAAAATCCTAGTTTGAGCTGAGTCAGTAACTCTTTTGTTTACCTCATGTTTGAGATGGATTACGTGATAACTTAGGTCTATGTATGGTCATATACCTAAGTGAGGTTATCTATTGAATACATACTTTTTGGTTTATCTTTCTTGGATTTTGTGAGACCTTGAGGTTCTCGGGGTCCCTAATGAGTATCCTTATACTCACCCCTACACGGGCTATGCCCACACCTCATTTTGTTGGATGTAGATGACAAACAACGTTGACCGAAGATGAGAGCACCAGGACTGAACGGTACCCAGAGGTGGACCACATGGCATGACGGTGCACGGAGGAGACGGACAGATGTGGAGAGTTTTGGAGGCTATTTGTACCTACCCTTCAGGTAGGATTTTTCGATTTACAATACAGGAGCCATTTTCCATTATTCCAGTACCTGCACATTCATTTTCCTTATACATCACAGTTGGGTCTTGTACTTCTAGCCACCTTTTACTTTTCAACACTCCATTTGTATACAGTTTACTTTAGTGTTTTGTTTCCAACATGTACTCTATTGTGTGTGTTTTCATGTTTTAAAGGCAATGACTTCCTATTTTATGGATTTACGCATTTGGTTCTAGTCGCCATCCCATGGTATATGGAAGGAGGACTTCGGGTAGTCACGGCATATGCCCCGGGGGACGGGTCATGACAAATTGGTATCATAGAAATCGGTTCTACTGTTAGAACATAAGATGTTGATCATTTCTATGAAGGAATAGTGTTAAGGGTACGGAGTGTGGTTTTTAGTTAAGGGAGTATAGTGTTGGTGCGGCGACCGACGTATCCATACACCAGGACCCTGACTACTGATTTCCAACTCAGTGCACGAAAACACTGATTGCGTGTGTGTTTTCAAAAGTTTTCTTTAAGGCTTCACAACCATGTCAGCTCACCTAGAATAATCTTTTGACTGTGTCGCACTTGTTTCTTTTAGGATTCCTCCCTATGGACGACCAGCAAGAGTCCTGAGAGTAGTACAAACAAATGGCCCACCGAGCGACGAGGCCTCAGTGCAGGGCCCTTTCCAGTGGAGACACCAGCGGTACCACTTCCCGTTGGGACACCGATGCCACTAGCCCCAATAGCAAACGATGCACGCCGCTTGAGCGTGCTACACGAGTTCCAGTGCCAGAGGCCGCCCAGGTTCAGGGGAGAGACAAAACTGTAGGTAGCTGAGGATTTGCTAGAGGCTGTGGTGAGAGTCTTCAAACTAGTTGGGACACCAGCCGACTTCATGGGGATTCTTGCTGCCAGTCTTCTATAGGCAACAACAGGAAGATGGTGGAGCTTGATGATCCAGGTACACTATGAGATGACGCTTCTCTAGGTAGACTTCAAGAGCCTATTTTGGGTGGAGATTATTCCAGAGACTCTTCACGTAGTGTGTATATAGGAGATACTTCACCTGAGCAGGGCAGCATGACGGTGGCACAATACTCAGCGAAGTTCACCGACCTCTCACGCTAATTCACTAATATGGTACGGGACCCATTATTCAGCGCCCAGACAATTGAGAATGGGATCAGGCAAGAGATCTAGGATTCGATGATCACCCTCAGCATCCCAACACATGCATGGGTGTTGGAGTGAGCCCTCTTAGTAAAGAGTTTCCTTACAGAGCAGTCTCCGGTAGTGAGACCCACCACTAGTCGACATGGAGCGGATTCTTCTACAGATGGAAGTAGACGGATGTCGCAGAGGTCCATCATTACCAGACTAATGGGTGGATGACCGCATGACTCAGGATCAGTTGTGCAGGGAACCCAGGGCAGAGACATGTATGCCAAGAGCAAGTAGTGTTTCTCATGCAGCGGACAGGCTCACATGGCTCGTGACTGTCCGACCTGCCGGTCGGATGATCATCAGACGGTCAAAGTCCCACCCATGTAGAGATAGAGATTCGACCAAGGTGGTCCGTAGGGCGCAAGCGGATGTAGCAGAGGAGCTGGTCGACCAACTGGCGTTGGGCGACGTTTCGATTTGTTACCTCCACCACCACCAGGAGGTCCACCTCAACCGCAGGGGGCAGGTGGACAGAAGAGAGATCGGCTCCAACCAGTTGAGGATTACGATAATGGCCCTCTAGAGATGATTCGAGGTACAGACTGTGTCTACACCACCTTAGCTTCAGTTCTTATAGACACAGGTGTGAGTCACTCTTTCATTTCCACTAACCTCGTTCGGAGATCGGAGATTTCGATGGAGTTGTTGGCTCGATCCTTACTGCTAGAGACTCCTACGGTAGCAGACTCGATGATGACACACTGGTTTCGGCAGTGTGTGCTTACTCTAGGAAGCGAGAGCTTCGGCTGAGATCTCCTAGTAGTGGCATCGAGGCCTTACGAAGTCATCTTGGGTATGGACTCGTTATCTACAGTACATGCTCAGATTGACTTTATTAGGCGCAAAGTGTTGTGTGTCCGCATGAATGGGACTAGGTTCACCTTCACCAGTGATAAGTAAATCTTTTTTGCGCAGGATACACTTTATGAGAGAAGAGTACATCCAATCACTCATCTATTGGCTTGCCTTACCCTCGGAGAAGTTGATGTGGAGATTCTAACTTATCTTGTAGTTGTGGAGTAGTACGCTGATGTTTTCCCTGATGATTTTCCAGGACTACCTCCTCACAGAGAGGTGGACTTATATATTGACATTTACCCTGGGATGACATCGATATCTACACCAGCGTATCAGATGTCTCTCGCAGAACATCGCGACCTGTGGGTACTGCTATAGGACTTGGAGGGGAAGGTATTTATCTAGCCTAGTGTTTATCCCTGGGAATCCACGATTCTATTCGCCAAAAAGGAAGATGGGAGCTTGAGGCTTTGTGTCGACTACCATTGCCTAAACTAGGTGACAGTGAAGAACAAGTGCCCACTCTCAAGGATGGATGACCTCTTTGATTAGTTGAATGGATCACGGTGGTTCTCGAAGATAGAACTCAGATCAGGCTATCACCAGCTTAGAGTTCAAAACAAAGATGTACAGAAGACGACCTTCAGATGTATTTACGACCACTACGAGTTCTTGGTTATACCATTCAGTGTAACCAACGCTCTGGCAGTGTTAATGGGACTCATGAATAATATTTTCTAGCCATACCTCAATCTCTTTGTCGTAGTCTTCATCAACGACATTCCGATCTACTCAACTACTGCTGAGGATCATGCCTACCATTTGCAGGTAGTACTAGACACACTTTGAGAGAACCATCCTTATGGTGATCTCTTAAAGTGCAATATTTGGATCTGAGAGGTTCCCTTTGGGGGGAATTTTATCTCAGAGGCTAGAGTTGCAATAGATCCAGTGAAGATTGAGGCGGTACATTCTTGGGAGCCACCGAGGAGTGTGGTAGAGGTACAGAGTTTCCCGAGTTTGGCTATATAATACCAGAGATTCATTTCAGACTTCTCCAGAGTTGTAGCACCACTATTATCATTGATGAAGAAGGAGAACACTTAGTGTGGTCGGAGAGATGCTAGAAGAGATTTCAAGAGCTGAGGTAGAGGCTGACTAGTGCACCCATCTTGAGGCTTCCAGAGGAAGGCATAGGGTACGTAGTCTACTACGACACGTCAGGGACCAGACTCGGGTGTGTCCTGATGGAGGAGAAATTAGTGATTGTGTATGGTTATTGTAAGATGAGACAACACTAGCATAATTAAGCTACCCATGACCTAGAGTTATCAGCAGTGGTCTTCGCCTTGAAGATGTGGAGACACTATCTAATAATCGGACATTTTATCGTGCACTCTGATCATAAGAGTCTTAGGTATATCATCTCTCAGAATGACCTAATCCTGAGATAGAGGTGATGGATTGAGTTCCTCCATGACTATAAATTCAAAATAGTTTATACTCCGGAAATGGGGAACGTTGTTGCAGATGCACTGAGCATAAGATCCGGTATACAGGTGCTAGGGGAAGTGACAGAGCAGCTGACCGCTTTGCATATATCCTTTGTGGATAGAGATGGAGCAGCTTTCCTTCAATCCCTTATAGTCACTCCCCCACTTCTTTAGCCGGTATGAAAGGCACAACATAAGGATGCTGACTGCGAGACACAATGTCCTCGTATATCCATAGGGCAGGCACCTGATGGATTTTCTGAAGGTGGGGAGCATGTCATCCTCTTCAGAGGACGTACCATGGTACCAGTGTCACTTCAAGAGGAAGTGTTTAGGGAGTTCAACACATCCCCTCTAAAGGTACATCCAGGAGTGGAAAAGATGTACCAGTATCTCTGGCGATAGTAGTGGTGGCCGGGGTTGAATAAGGCAGTCGTAGAGTTTGTCTCTCAGTGCCTCACTTGTCAGTAAGTGAAGGCAGAGCACCAGGTACTAGGAGGCTTGGTTCATCCTTAAGAGGTTCCATAGTGGATGTGGGATGAGATATTTATGGACTTCATGACTATTCTTCCATGTACATCTAGGGTTCACGACTTGATTTGGGTGATCATTGATCGACTCACCATGTCAGCCCACTTTCTACCAATCAGAGAGCAGGGTAGAGTAGATAGATTGGGACGCCTCTATATGTAGGAGATTGTATGGCTACATGGATTACATTCTTATATTTTCTACGATCATGAAACATGATTTACTTCCCAATAATGGAGGGGGTTTCAAGAGGCTTTTGGGATGCAGCTTCATCTGACCACCGCCTTCCATCCTCAGATGGATGATTATACTGAGAGAACCATTCAGACTCTCAAGGACATGCTTCGTGCATGTTTCCTCGACTTCGGTCACAGCTGGGTGGATCACTTTCCATTGGTGGAGTTTTCATATAACAATAGTTGTCACTCAACCATATTGATGTCACCTTTTGAGGCGTTATATGAGCGACCTTGTAGATCACCCTTGTGCTGGAATGACCCTGGTGAGTCAGCACTAGTGGAACCATAGATGGTGTGAGCTACCATAGAGAAGGTGTAGATCATCCAGGATTGGATGAAGACTACACAGAGCAGACAGAAGTCATATGCTGATAGGAGACAAATACCTATAGAGTTCAAGTATGGCGACCACGTATTTCTACAGGTCTCACCTCGACATGGTTTATGGAGAATTGGCCGAGGCGGAAAGTTATCTACAAGATTAATAAGCCCTTTATAGGTCCTCAGTAGAGTAGGAGAGTTGGATTACCACCTATCTATTCCACCTTAGTTTTACCGGGTTTACAACGTCTTCGACGTATCTCAACTGAAGAGATACGTGCACGACCCTTCTCACAGCATCGACCATGGAGAGCTAGACTTCGACGATGGGGAAACATTCAAGGGGGTTCTAGTGGAGATTGAGGATCTATAAGAGCAGTTCCTACATGGATGGTCGATAACTATGGTGCATGTTCGCTAGTAGCACGGGAACCTCCAAGAGATCACATGGGAGCGGGAGGCTCATATGCATGCTCAGTAACCCCACTTATTCTCTTAGTTCGAGTTGTATCTTACCGGGACGTAAAGCCTTGAGGTAGGGAGAATGTAATGACCAGGAAATTCCATGGAATTTTTTTTCTTATATACCTGGTAATTTTACAAGTCTATGAAAATTGATGGCGCATGATTCTAAAACCTGGTGTGCCCAGATTCAATTTCTGAGTTTTGTTCTGGTACGTTTAGTAAACATAAGAGCAAGTTTCTATAACTTTTGAACCGGTGCTCAAAATTAAAATCTGAGGGCACCGTTGAACTCACAATGCTGATATTCACTTAAGTAGACTTCCACTTTGAAAGTAGTGAGTTGAGAATAAAAGATATTTTTTGGGTTTTTCATGAATTGAAATAAAAATAAAGTGTGTGGCTTAATTTTTATTTGTTGGTTAAAACCTCCTCATGGGTGTTGGAGGTGGGACCACCACACATTAACCTCCCATGAGAGGTTATGGTGGTGGGTCCCACCTGAATCTAACCTCCTGTGAGAGGTTACAATGTGGAAACCACACGGGACTAACCCCCCTATTAATGGGAGGAGAAGAAAACCTCTCAACTCTCCATCATTAGTTAGGGAGAGCCTCTTGACTCCTCTAAATTTATTGTTTACAACACACCATCCTTAATACACTAACCTACATAATTAATTTCCCAAATTTTAATATTGTGCCAACAATTAAATTGGGGAAATCATATCACTTTTGGTTTGGTATTTGTAATTTGGTGGAAGCTCTAGGAAGAGGAGAGCTTGGGAGAAAGATTCCAACGAAGAATGAAGAACGCATTCTTCCAACTAAGAATGATGACAACGATCTTATTTGAAATTATTCCCCGGACACCTATAGACGTGGAGCATCTTCCACATCTAACGTGAAAGCTCGGTATTGGAAGTGTGAGATGGATGCAATGAATGGTGAAAACACCATCTTCTTCCCCGTGAATCCATCGACAAAACTATGAACAAATGTAGGGGTTAATTTGTGTATTACTACTTTCCATTCATTATTTTCTTCTTCGGTTGGAAAGGAATCATTGAGGAGGTTGTAGAATAATTTAAGTTCATCTTTCTTCTTGATGATCCAAGTGTTACCACCCTAAACGCGTGGGGTGCGGGCCAAACCAACATGGCCCAACCCCTCTGTCTTTCTTGTTTGGGATGATCATCGGCATGGCGATGAGGCGACGGAACGATGAAGGCAACTACAGTGCTACCCGTGGCTTTAGCGAATCGCACCGCCCATCAGCCTGAGCCGTGTCGGCCTCCTGGCCACCCGCAGGCCTACCCACGCCCCTCGGCTCCTGGCCGCCAGCGACCTCCCATGCACCTCGGCCGAAACCCCGCTGAACCGCACCACCTGGCGACCCGTCGTCCTGCCGGCTGCCACCCGGCTTACCGCTAAGAAAGTGAGACTTAAAAAGGCTAAATATTACTACCCATGTCAACAAGGTGAACCTTTCCTTTTAGGAGCCTACCTGATTATAACTCCATAGTTAAGCATTCTTGGCATGGAGTAGTAATCTGGATGAGTGACTTTCTGGGATGTTTCTCAGTGTCACACCCCAACCTGACGCTTATTATATTTTCATTTATTTTAGGTCTTTCTTTGATTTGCAGTTTGAATTGGTTCTAATTTAAAATGGTTTCGTGATCTTATACTGGTGTGCGCCTGTACGCACCACCATGTGTAGAGCCCAATCAAGATTGGACGATGTGTTATTATTAAATGTGTTATTATTTTGGTGTGCGACCTTGCACATGACTGTACACATTGCCGGAACTGACTTGGGTTGTTGCGTTTTGAGGATAAATGAGTGTTTTCGCATGGTGGTTTCCGGCGCGTTGGTAAGGAACGGGCGAAGCTGCATGGCTTCGTCAGATGTTCATGCGACCTACTCGGTGTGTGAGTAATCATTTAATTGGTGAGTTAAATAATACATTAAGTGAAAAATAAAATATGAAAATGATTGATTAACTTAAGTTTTGTTTTATTATTATTATTATTATTGGGTATTATTCTTCTTATTATTATTATCTTTTCTTTCACAGTTATTGTTTTTTTTATTTGGTCGTTAATGTCAAATTAATGTTACAATTATAAAATAATCTACTTACTATTTAGATTACTGTTTTTTTTTGTAATTTATGTATAAGTTAATTTATGTCATTTCTTTTAGTTTCATTTCATTATTTGTTTCATTATTTATTTATCATTTTATTTTATTTATTTATTTATTTATTTATTTATTATTATTATTATTATTTTTTCTCTCCATTTATTTTTTTTCCCTTTATTTTTTTTCCTCTCCTTTCTTTTTTTTCCTCCCTCTCTTGCTCTTCCCTCTCCCTTGCGCGGATCTCCTTCTCCACCCCCCCATTCTGTTTCGCGGACCCTCCCCCTTGCAACCCTAAGTGCCGCTGCCTTCCGCAGTGCACCGGCGTGGCTTCCAGCGGCGCGGACCTCCCTCTCGGCCGGACCACCAGGAAAAGCAGGGCGCGTCACCCTGGCACTGCGCAGCACCCTCCCCTCCTAAACCCTAGCCGACCTCGCCGCTCGCCCCTCCCCTCACCTCCCTCCAGCGTCACGGTGGACCAGCGCCTCTCCCCCTCTGGCGTGACTTCCCCCGGAGCAGCCTACCCCGGCACTCACCCGTCACGGCTCCTCCCTCACTGGACCGCCACTCCCAATCCCCTCCGACGACGCGCACCCGGACCGACGCCCCCTCTCTACCCGCTGCCTCGCGCCGCAACCCCGACATTCCCCTTTAGCTCGAACCAGCATCCCGCTCCCTCATCGCAGTTTTGTTGTTCTTCCTTTAGTTGATTTTTATTTGTTTGAGAGTTTATTGGATTATGTTGGTGTTTTAATTGGGTTGATTTTGATATTTTGGATTTGTGTTTGGTCCGATTATGGTTTATTTGATCCAATTGCTTGTTTTTAGGGACTAATTGTGTTGTTTGTGGTGTAGTGGATTTTGCGCACCATTTCGGCGAGGTATGAATCCATTTTCTTATTTAATTGATTTCGCACCATTGTTAATTAGTTTACATGCTGCAAAAATTTTTTAATTTGGTTTCAATGTGCATTTAAATTGTTAGTGTTATGTTTAAATAGTATTAGTGTATTTTATTTTGAAAAACCACTTTGGGCTGTTTATCAGCGCCGATAAATTGTGGAATTTGCATATTTGAAAGTGCAGTTGATGCAGTTGACATTTTGCTGTGGTGTCAAAAGTGCGTTTAATAAAAAAAATGGTTTTGGATGAGTTTTTCTTTTCTTTATATATATTCAAAGTTGCGACATGTTGGAAAATACTTAATAAATCTTCTTAGCACTTTGTTTAGTTAATTAATCAATTTATTTAATTTAATTTGTTAAATTAATAGTTAATTTATTTGATTGAATTTGTTTAACTATTAATTAAATTATTTAATTTTTTATATTTCTTTTTTACTAACTGCTGATATTGTTTTGGGTTGGCGATGTGAATTCTTGTTCTACTATGTTAATATCTTTTGACGGCTCTGTACGGTGCGACCCTTGCGCATCAAGAGTACTTCGCCATGTCGTTTTTCTCTCCTGCACTGAGGTAGGTGGTTTTGCATGCTTAGGTTGTCTGATTAATTGGGTTGCAGGTTTATTTAAATTAACATTTCAATCATCTAAATTTTGTTGTGAGTGTTGATTTCAGCTGATAGATTTTATTGATTTATCTCACTAGTGGCATGTTTAGGTTATTTTGGTTTCAACTAAGTCATGTCTTTAGTTTTGAATAAATACAGCGTTTGGAATTTGTATGCATTTGGTTTCAAAGAAAATTTGAGTGGGTTTAGCACTGTTATTACGATGCCTTGTTTTCTTTAAAATGACTAAACCAATTTCTCTAATGTTTTATAAATTTTACTTTGATTCTTGAGATTGTATAGTTTATTAACTTGTGAAATTCCTGTACGTTGTGTTCTGTTTCTGAAAATCTCTGTTGTGCATTAGACCTTTAAATGATTATTTGTTTATTCATTTATATTGAATGTGCAAGTGTGGTTGACTTAGTTTGCATTCAAGTGTGTTATGACTTCAACCTGATGAGTAGGGTGAACTTTGAATATTGAGCACAAAAAGGGGAAGCCTGGGTACTAGGTGGGCAGACTAGACTAGTGAGCTAGTGTTCCGGATATGACTCGGTCCGGTTTCACTGGCGGGATTGACGATTGCAACACTAACTAAACATATGATATCTGAGGGTCGTGGCCATCTAAGCCACGTGTTCTGAGGGTCGTGTCCTTCTAAGCCACGTTATCTGAGGTTTGTGGCCATCTAAGCCACGTTTCATCGAGACACGACGTTCTAGGGACCCACACAACTTTGGTACTTTAGGGTCTCTCCCACTTTTGTTGCTCCTGTGCGTTTATATACTCATCAATGGTTGGTTTTGGTAACTTCTGTGGTTTCAAAAGGTGAGAATGTTTCATTTTCTTTCAATACCAAAAATCTCATTTCCCTATTTTAGAACTGTCTTTATTTCTTAAAAAAACCTGTTTTCATTAAAGTGTTAGTGAATTTATTTATTTTCTCTAAAACTTGAACCTGCGAACTGTTTTGGTCATCTAACCTTTTCATGCGAAATCTTTTCTTTGGTGCCAACCTATTGAGCGATTTCTCACACCCTACTTACACCCTTGGGTGTAAGTAGATCTGATTCTGTCTGATACAGGGAAAGGTAAAGGTTTTGAGGATGGTGATCTGAGTTATTAGCTGCTACTTCTTGGCGTGGCGTTGAGGTGACGGTTTGACGGTGCGGTCTCTCGTTGGGTGACAGTTTCTGGGTTGGTTTTTGGTCTCTACACTTTCCTTTGTGTTGATTGGTTTTTAGTTATACTTATGACTCAAAACTTGGTCATGCATAATGGTTTGTTGTCAGCGACCTTTACTTTTGTTTTGGTTTACTTTGTTGGATGTTTATTCGGGTAAATCGTTCCCACTCTTTTATTTTGATACCCGGGCACTTGTGCCAGCCCGTGGGGATCGGGAACGCCCTTCGGGCCATGTCGCGGACCGGGTCAGGCGCCGGGTCGGATGTCGCACTGGACTAGTTCGTGGAAAAATGGTATCAAAGGGAGGTTTTGTTCTTGTTATTCGGGGTATCAGGTAGATCGGAGATAGGATTGTCGGTACTCGAGTGGTAGGTGCGGGAAGAGCATCGCGAACTCTTGCTCGTTCCGATCCTTGAGTAACCAGGGGTAGTCTGGGATCTAAGTTTTGGTTTTGGTCTTTGTGAATGGGGGATGACAATAGGAGTAAACCGGTACTGCGCGCGGTCTCACATGGAGTAGCGACCCATGTGATGCCCGAGAGTGCGGTTCGACACTCCTAGTGGTTGGTGCTTACCCAGGGCATGGTCTGCTAAACCATGTAGCCGAGTTAGACACGACCACTAGTCCTCCGCCCAGGCGCTTTAATTCTTGTGATGTCTTGCTTCATTTTTGGGAGTTGCCGTGAAATTGTTTTCCTTTAAAAAAGTGAAGCGGACTTTGCTGCTTCTCTTATTTGCGGTTGACATGATATTTGGGGTGCGTTTCTCTTGGACCTTATTTTTGAAATTTGGAGTTGATTTTTCAAAGTTGAATTTCTAAAGGGATGTCTTGGGTTTTCTAAAATTGAAATGGGTTGTTTTAGAAATGGAAAGCATTCTTGAAATTTCCCTTGAATTTTTGAAATGGGTTTGGAAAGAAAAATGTATTTTTTGATATTAAGAATGTTTTGTTTTGAAAGCGGAGTAGCCTTGTTTCTTTCCAGTGGTATTCCTATGGGTGCTCGCATGTGCATATGGACTTGATTAATGGATAGTTGGTGATCGTGTGGACGGGTGCCTGAGTGGCACGAAAATGCATACTTGCGAGGCACCATGGAATATCATTGGTGGTTGTTTGATCTCTAAGGTTGCTTCTTGTTTCCTAGAAAGTGGGGATTTTTCTTAAATGGGTTTTGTGTAATAATGGTTTTGGAAATGAAAAAAAATGACATTTCTTTTAAAGTAAAGATAGATTTTTAAAATAGTTTTTGGGCTTATTGTGCAGGGCTTGGTCTTTCAAGTTAGTGTATTCTTTGAAAATGAATGGATGTTTGAAATTGGGATTATTGGATTTGTTTTGTAATGTTGATGTTTGTTTTGCGATGTGTTTGGATTTGTGGAAGGCTTGTTTGTGTTTCTTGTTTGGTATATTCCCCTAGAAACGTTCCATGGGTTCCAGTAAGTCTCTCTCAGTTCTTGGGCTGACCGAGACTCTTAGTGGAGTGGCAGAGTTGGGTTCGGCTTGGTGGCGTCGACTGTTCGTAGACGTCGATGTCAGTTGATTGCCATTGAGTGATTTGGGAAAGTTGGAGGTGTCTCTGGTTTTGGAGGAACTCCAAATGTTGTGCAAATGTAAGATTGTCTTGAGTACGTCAGGTGGAGCGGGACTAAACTAGTGAATGATGATCATTCCGTTTTCGATGAAAATGGGGTTGTCGTGAGCGATCCTCAAGACTAGCCTTATTCCACAGTTGTAACTAAGCAGAGAAGGCAAGAAAGGTGGTTGATCTCGTAGGTGCCTCACCAGTCAACAGAGTGTGAAGGAGGTATGTTGACCTTTCTGATGAGCTTGTTTCCTGTTCCCCAGAGGTTGTGTGTAACGATCAGTTTAAAGCTCGTAATAGTTGTTCATCCCGTTTATACTGTGGTAAATGAATTTTCTTCGTCTGTTGACGAGTGTGAACCAAAGGGACTTGTTCTTGGAGTACTCCTCTCTTCATCTTGTGTTGCGCGTTTGAAAGACCGCTCAATCCCCTATCTCTAGTGTGGTCAGTTAGACACTCTAGGTCGTTCGCTGCAATTCTAAGTTGTTATGTTAATAGAGTGGCTGCGCGAGACACGAGGAGAAGTATGCAGGCTGCTTTTCCAGCGGAGGAAGTTTCAGTTAGAAGTGTTCAGCTTGTGACTGCGAGGCTGGAGATGCTTCAGACATCAGTTCCCCAGCCATAGGTCTCGGGGTGAAGCTTGCGCGCAGTCAGAACTCGTCAGACGTGGGACGGGCTTGGTCCGACTTTAGTCTGCAATGTCGGGATGGGGACAACTTAAATTTCCCTATTGTGGTACCCTCTCCGAAGGCGTCATTCTTGTTGTCAGGGGAATGGATCCCTTGTCTACTTGTCGTGGTCTTATTTTATGGGAGTTCCTCTTGAGTCTTAAAGAGATCCGGAGAATCTGTATTCTTGTAAAGCTAGTGGGTGTGCTCCTTGAACCTTCTTGTGGTCGGAGATGCTCATGTCTTATGGATTTTTCGTGCGCCTGTCTAGTTTGTCTTCTGGTTAGGGTTTTCTGCTGTCAAGGCTATCTCATGTGGCAGAGTGTTGTCCACTATAGTAATAATCAGTGCGGGTCAGCCTGTGTTGGTGGGTTCGCAATGTAGGATTCAGTCGGTGTTGCTCAAAGTAAACTGGGAATGCCCGCGCGGGTTTCATGGTGTTATGATATTTTAAAACGGTGGGGAGACCCTGTGCGGGTCTCACCGATGTCCCGTCTTGTGTTAATTCAACATAGGGAACTCGGAGGGCCAAGCCAGTGTTAGAGTTGTCTGGGTTTGGGAGTCGTTTTGGTTTGGAGAACCAATGTTTCAAGAGAACCCTAATATGGTGGGGAGACCACCATAGGAAAAGCTTGTGGAAGGCTCTGTTTTCAAAGTGCGCTTGGCGGAGCAACCCCTTGATTCTGCTCCACCCAACCTCGACCATGTTAGTTGGATATCTTAAGTAGTGGGTCGCATAACGAGCGTTCTTAGAGATCTCGAGTGGTCCATATGATCCTTACGTCAGGGGTCGGCGTGTTCTATATTGTAGTTCTACTTTGAGGTGAATTCCTTGTTGGTCATTTTGCTTGGTGATTCTGGTTTTGAGAAGTTGGAGTTTAAGGTCATGTGATTTTTTATGCCCGGTCATCGGGTGATTGAGGTTTTGTTTTAGGGGTCTTCGTGGTCTCGCTTGGAACCCTTAGTTGACCTAGTATTTTGGGACTTTCTGGGGGCAGAAAGTGTCATGGTGGGGAGAATTGTCACACCCCGACCAGACGCTTATTATATTTTCATTTATTTTAGGTCTTTCTTTGATTTTCAGTTTGAATTGGTTCAAATTTAAAATGGTTTCGTGATCTTATACTAGTGTGTGCCTGTACGCACCACCATGTGTAGAGCCCAATCAAGATTGGAAGATGTGTTATTATTAAATGTGTTATTATTTTGGTGCGCGACCTTGCACACGACTGTACACATTGCCGGAACCGACTTGGGTTGTTGCGTTCTGAGGATAAATGAGTGTTTTCGCATGGTGGTTTCCGGTGCGTTTGTAAGGAACGGGCGAAGCTGTATGGCTTCGTCAGATGTTCATGCGACCTACTCGGTGTGCGAGTAATCATTTAATTGGTGAGTTAAATAATACATTAAGTGAAAAATAAAATATGAAAATGATTGATTAACTTAAGTTTTGTTTTATTATTATTATTATTATTGGGTATTATTCTTCTTATTATTATTATCTTTTCTTTCATAGTTATTGTTTTTTTTATTTGGTCGTTAATGTCAAATTAATGTTACAATTATAAAATAATCTACTTACTATTTAGATTACTGTTTTTTTTTGTAATTTATGTATAGGTTAGTTTAAGTCGTTTCTTTTAGTTTCATTTCATTATTTGTTTCATTATTTATTTATCATTTTATTTTATTTATTTATTTATTTATTTATTTATTATTATTATTATTATTATTTCTCTCCATTTATTTTTTTTCCCTTTATTTTTTTTCCTCTCCTTTCTTTTTTTTTCCTCCCTCTCTTGCTCTTCCCTCTCCCTCGCGCGGATCTCCTTCTCCACCCCCCCATTCTGTTTCGCGGACCCTCCCCCTTGCAACCCTAAGCGCCGCTGCCTTCCGCAGTGCACCGGCGTGGCTTCCAGCGGCGCAGACCTCCCTCTCGGCCGGACCACCAGGAAAAGCAGGGTGCGTCACCCTGGCACTGCGCAGCACCCTCCCCTCCTAAACCCTAGCCGACCTCGCCGCTCGCCCCTCCCCTCACCTCCCTCCGGCGTCACGGCGGACCAGCGCATCTCCCCATCCGGCGTGACTTCCCCCGGTGCAGCCTACCCCGGCACTCACCCGTCACGGCTCCTCCCTCACTGGACCGCCACTCTCAATCCCCTCCGGCGACGCGCACCCGGACCGACGCCCCCTCTCTACCCGCTGCCTCGCGCCGCAACCCCGACATTCCCCTTTAGCTCGAACCAGCATCCCGCTCCCACGTCGCAGGTTTGTTGTTCTTCATTTAGTTGATTTTTATTTGTTTGAGAGTTTATTTGATTATGTTGGTGTTTTAATTGGGTTGATTTTGATATTTTGGATTTGTGTTTGGTCCGATTATGGTGTATTTGATCCAATTGCTTGTTTTTAGGGACTAATTGTGTTGTTTGTGGTGCAGTGGCTTTTGCGCACCATTTCGGCGAGGTATGAATCCATTTGCTTATTTAATTGATTTCGCACCATTGTTAATTAGTTTACATGCTGCGAAATTGTTTTTAATTTGGTTTCAATGTGCATTTTAATTGTTAGTGTTATGTTTAATAGTATTAGTGTATTTTATTTTGAAAACCCACTTTGGGCTGTTTATCAGCGCCGATAAATTGTGGAATTTGCATATTTGAAAGTGCAGTTGATGCAGTTGACATTTTGCTGTGGTGTCAAAAGTGCGTTTAATAAAAAAATGGTTTTGGATGAGTTTTTCTTTTCTTTATATATATTCAAAGTTGAGACATGTTGGAAACTACTTAATAAATCTTCTTAGCACTTTGTTTAGTTAATTAATCAATTTATTTAATTTAATTTGTTAAATTAATAGTTAATTTATTTTATTGAATTTGTTTAACTATTAATTAAATTATTTAATTTTTGATATTTCTTTTTTACTAACTGCTGATATTGTTTTGGGTTGGCGATGTGAATTCTTGTTCTACTATGTTAATATCTTTTGACGGCTCCATACGGTGCGACCCTTGCACATCAGGAGTACTTCGCCATGTCGTTTTTCACTCCTGCACTGAGGTAGGTGGTTTTGCATGCTTAGGTTGTCTGATTAATTGGGTTGCAGGTTTATTTAAATTAACATTTCAATCATCTAAATTTTGTTGTGAGTGTTGATTTCAGCTGATAGATTTTATTGATTTATCTCACTAGTGGCATGTTTAGGTTATTTTGGTTTCAACTAAGTCGTGTCTTTAGTTTTGAATAAATACAGCGTTTGGAATTTGTATGCATTTGGTTTCAAAGAAAATTTGATTGGGTTTAGCACTGTTATTACGATGCCTTGTTTTCTTTAAAATCACCAAACCAATTTCTCTAATGTTTTATAAATTTTAGTTTGATTCTTGAGATTTTATAGTTTATTAACTTGTGAAATTCCTGCATGTTGTGTTCTGTTTCTGAAAATCTCTATTGTGCGTTATACCTTTAAATGATTATTTGTTTATTCATTTATATTGAATGTGAAAGTGTGGTTTACTTAGTTTTCATTCAAGTGTGTTATGACTTGAACCTGATGAGTAGGGTGAACTTTGAATATTGAGCACAAAAAGGGGAAGCCTGGGTACTAGGTGGGCAGACTAGACTAGTGAGCTAGTGTTCCGGAGATGACTCGGTCCGGTTTCACTGGCGGGATTGACGATTGCAACACTAACTAAACATATGATATCTAAGGGTCGTGGCCATCTAAGCCACGTGTTCTGAGGGTCGTGGCCTTCTAAGCCACGTTATCTGATGGTCGTGGCCATCTAAGCCACGTTTCACCGAGACACGACGTTCTAGGGACCCACACAACTTTGGTACTTTAGGGCCTCTCCCACTTTTGTTGCTCCTGTGCGTTTATATACTCATCAATGGTTGGTTTTGGTAACTTCTGTGGTTTCAAAAGGTGAGAATGTTTAATTTTCTTTTAATACCAAAAATCCCATTTCCCTATTTTAGAACTGTCTTTCTTTCTTAAAAAAACTTGTTTTCATTAAAGTGTTAGTGAATTTATTTATTTTCTCTAAAACTTGAACCTGCGAACTATTTTGGTCATCTAACCTTTTCATGCGAAATCTTTTCTTTGGTGCCAACCTATTGAGCGATTGCTCACACCCTACTTACACCCTTGGGTGTAAGTAGATCTGATTCTGTCTGATACAGGGAAAGGCAAAGGTTTTGAGGACGGTGATCCGAGTTATTAGCTGCTACTTCTTGGCGTGGCGTTGAGGTGACGGTTTGAGGGTGCGGTCTCTCGTTGGGTGACAGTTTCTGGGTTGGTTTTTGGTCTCTACACTTTCCTTTGTGTTGATTGATTTTTAGTTATACTTATGACTCAAAACTTGGTCATGCATAATGGTTTGTTGTCAGCGACCTTTACTTTTGTTTTGGTTTACTTTGTTGGATGTTTATTTGGGTAAATCGTTCCCACTCTTTTATTTTGATACCCGGGCACTTGTGCCAGCCCGTGGGGATCGGGAACGCCCTTCGGGCCATGTCGCGGACCGGGTCGGGCGCCGGGTCGGATGCCGCACTGGCCTGGTTCGTGACACTCAGGGTGTGTGTGAGTGAGGAAACAATACACTGAAAGAACATGTGTTGGCCTATCGGGGCAGTCATTAGTCTGATAAGCGACCCTAGTGAGTAATAGCATATGGTGTGCTGGGAAGGCAACCAAGGTATTAAAGGAGACCCATGGGGTCAGATGAAAAGGTTCATGGACCAGGGAGGTGGGTCATGACAAATGGTATCAGAGCCAATAACAAACCGGAAGTACTTAAGCACTGCCAGGGTTTGAGGCTTGGGGTCCGCAATGAGGGCGTTGTGCTTTAAAGGGGTGGGTAATGTAACACCCCTGGAAAAGTGAGACTTAAAAGGCTAAATGTTACTACCCTTGTAAACAAGGTGCACCTTTTTTCGGTAGCCTACCTAATTCGATCTCTACAGTTAAGCATGATTGGTCTGGAGTAGTAATCAGGATGGGTGACCTTCTGGGATGTTTCTAAGGGTGTGTCTGAGTGAGGACAAAACACACCGAAAGGACATGTGTTGGCCTATGGGGACAGACATTAAGTAATATCCTATGGTGTTCTAGGAAGGAATCCAAGGTATTACAGGAGACCCATGAGGTCAGATAACAAGGTTCATGGCCTGGGGAGGCGTTCGTGACATCATTAACCTCAATTTAACATTAATCCATCTATTTCTTTCACCTAACACCATTATAACTCAAAATAATAAAAAAATAAGTTACATTAGTTTTAATTTAACATTAAAGATCACCTAAATAAGTAGTAAACTCAAAAAAAATGTAATAGAAAATTTAATTCTCAAAAAACATTACTTTAGTTAACCTAAAAATATAATTTAATTAATTTTAAAAATTCATGTTTATAATCCTATCACCGAAAATGATTTTTTTAAAAAAACTCACCGAAATGAAACCATTAAATTTTAGTTTCTATTATTAGTTATATGCCATTTAATTCCATTACATATACAGGATGTATTACATTTCATCCAAAACTATCAGGGTAAAATCATGTAATTTTCACGCAATCACACACTCTTGATCCTAAATACTCAATTACTCATCTACATCCTTCATTGTGATCAACATATCCATGGTTTCCATCCCAATCATCCCACATTATAAAAATCACTAATATAGGGTTTTAAATTCCCCCCATCCAATCATTTTTGAAGTAACTAATTTCAATTTCAAATAATAATATTCAAACATCAACACTTGTTCTTAAATCAAAAAATATATTCAAAATAATCTCACCATATTAACTCTACCATTAAAATCCATGATAAAACTATTCTACATTTCTATTAATAACATTTACAAATATATTATGAACTTTTTTCACATCAAAGTGCCACTAATGTGTCTATATTTTTCAATAATTTTCTATAGTTTTATAGTTAATTTTATATCATTTTAGAGTCTTACATATCTCTTTTTATATGTTTCGACAGAATGTTCCTTTGATGACTGTTTTTTCATAAAAACTGAAATAAAGAGACATTTATATACCTAAATATTTATCTTACAACCCAAAAATATAAATGGAATAAAATAGATTAATATGGAAGAAATACATAAAGGGGTCAATATAGAGTTCATGGACCATTAAAAATTGAATGAATTTGGAATTAATTATGTAATTTTTAGAATAAATGTTTTAACCTATGTTTTTGAATTAGGAATGGGGTCATTCATATTGTCACACCTCCCTATGAAAAATTAAAATAGTTAATAATATTTCTTCTTATAAATTGATTTTGATAAATGGATATTAATATACTATTTTTGGGATATTTTTCTAAGGGGAAAAGGAATTTAGGAAGAAAAATAAAATTTCTCATAAAATAATTGAAACATGGTGATTATAGTTATATTTTATATTTATTATTTTATATTTTATCTCTTAAGAACATCATTAAAAAACTAATACTTTTGATGATGAATAATTTTTTGAAAATTATGATATTTTTTTGAGGGTTAATGATTAATTGATTATTTTTATTAAATTGATTTTCATAAATATCAATTGAGGATATAGTACAGATTAATTTTATATAAATAATAATGTTGGATTTATTTTTTATTAGATTCATTCTTGAAAATTATTAACTTTTCCAGTAGTGAAATAGTATAAAATTCAGTTTATGAGGTTTATAATCTTCAGTATAATGGGAATAAACTTTTTTTGAACCATTAATATGTAAAATTAAAAAATTATTATTAAAAAATTATTAATTAAATATAGGGAGAATTAATACATAGTGTGGAATATGAGTCCTTCACATACCTATTCTCTTAATAATCATAAAATCTTCCATATTAATTTTCTTATAATGTTTTCATCAAAAAAAAGTTTTAACTTTAATCCATTGAAAATTAATTCCACAAATACATTCTCTCTAGAAGACCGTTAAAAATGGATAAACCACTTTCATCCATAATAAAAGCTATTTTTAAGAGATTAATGGATTATAAATTTCTAAAATCTAGTGAATTCTTATGACTGTCATGCTGAACAACCATTGATTATTTTTTAAAACATATATATATCTTGAGTTTTTAAAGATAAATCTACTCCCCTTGGAATGTCCATAACCCATTCCAAATTAAAATATCAAGATTTATAAAATTTAAATTGAAACCTAACATTCCATTGGATTTTAAAAACTATCAAAATCCAAAAACCAAACATTTATTAAAAAGTTATAAAACATCCAACTCTTATAATGATTTAAAATAAAATAAAGAGAAAATAGTTTTAAAATAACTTACATTATAGTATAATATTTTCCTTTATAATTTTTCAAAAAAATCAACACTTTTTTAAAATCTCACTTATCACAATTATTATAATCTATAATCCTTTTAAAACTCCATGTATCTCCCCAATATTTGTATAAAGAAAAAAACAGAAAACAATTCATAATTAAAATAATACATTGAATATATTGGTTAAAGTATCATAATCATAAAATATCATTCTCAATAAAATTCATATACAATTCCAATACCATAGAACATGGGATAATTAAAAATATATCCCCTGAAGATCTTTGGAATAACATATTGATCATTTTACAACCAATATAGGGATATTAATTTCAATCATGCACTTATAAATACAGAACCTATTCTTGAGATTGTATATCTTCTAATAACATGGCTGACAATCGTAGTTTTTTTCTATCCACACGCATAATTCAACATCCATTTTTTTAATATTACTCGAAAATAAATTATTTATTTTCATAAAATCATTCTTGTTTAGTTAAATTATTCATTACCCAACCCCAAATATAGAATAAAATACAATAAAAAATTAACTAAAATAACTCAATTATGCGTCATTTATTCAAGAGGATTTTGACTAGTGGAGATGGATAGACTATATTGTCATAATATTTTTCTCTAAATTATAGTGTTAATACCATGTTAAAATAAAATATACATTTAAATGAATACATTCTGTAAAATAATACACATAAAATGGAAATAAAAAATATTAATCTTGGTAAAATTAATCAATAAATCACTGAAAATAAAATATATCATTAAGATAAACTCATACCTAAAATGTTATAGGTTCTAAATAATCTTCTATTACCCTACCATTTCCTACAATGGGAAAATAATCCAGCATTGTTGTAACCTGAAAATTCAATAAATTCAGAAACAATATACTCATGTACACATAAAATTACCCCATATTCATTAGTTGGGGGTAACTCTACAAACCTTATTTCGTTTCTACATAATATTTTACTCTCCTAAGAGTATGTTATAATGTTACATGCACATGTAATATTTTTGGGTGACTCTCAAACCACCTTAAAATATATGAAATATAGTAAGGAATATTTTTTTCACTCCATAATATTATAAAAAAATAATATATGTCTACAATATTAAATAAAAAACATTTGAGATAACCATAAATCTTGTATATTAATGGTAGGATAATGGACATAAAAAAGGAAAATACTCAGAACTAATTACTAAAATAATTATTTTTCGCTAATATAATTACATAATTCCTAAAATTTTATTAAAAAGAATTACCTCACTTGGTTCTAAGACCCCAATAACAACGATATTAAATTATCTTATTAAAAAAACATAAAAAAGGTCCAAAAAATGCATAGCTCCTTGAAAAATCACAATTATTTAAAAAATTTACTAGAACTACAATGAGAATATATTGATCTATATATGATCACAACCCAATGTGATAATAATGAAGACTCATGTGTATGAATCAAAGGGGAATGTGGTAATTTCAAAATCTATATGTGAAAATTATTCTATGAGAATTGTCTTTAGTAGACCCTTGGGATAACCTAAAACTCTCATATGATTAATGAAATACAAAATAATGTCTCATTAGACTAATTTGCATTCATTAGAAATAGATCTTACCCATTATATGTAATGAATCCATACACTGTTAATTCTATCAACCTATAAAATGATCAATAAATAATTCGAAAAATTTTGTTTTATAAGTGACCTTAAAAAAGATATAATAACCATCAATCATATTATTTTAATAAAAAGGTTCTCCAAACATCTTATTTACTTTTTCATGAATATATAAGAAGTTATCATACTTCCATAGCTCACAGATTTTTCAAAATAGAAGAGAATACTTTCTTATCCACATCAAACAGATCTTATAAAAATAATTAAGGGGACCAATTGATTCTAATTAAAAAAAATTCCCACGAACATAGATTTATATACCCAAGTTCTATGAAAATTAACCTGTAAAAAAATATCATTATGATATAAAACTATAATAAAATGAATTACCAATTATGTTTTTCATATATTGAATTATAAACTTGACTCAAAAACCAAAAAAAATAGGGTTTAAATTTGTTTCTATATTGTTTAATGATAATGAGGGATACCCTAAAGAACTTACTCGTAATACCATTTACTCTATGATTATTAATTTTAAATTAAAATTTTATTTTACTTAAATTATGGTTCACCTATAAGATTTATTATATTACAATGTATTTGGATTAAGTTTTCAAAAATCTCTTATAGTCTTTTCAATGTCTTGGGGTTGACATGAAAATAGCCCAGATTTATATTATGATTGGTTTATGTCCCTATTTATCTAATTTATGGTATTATGGATTGATTAAGTTTGATTTATCATTAAAAATAAGGAATTTATAGTTTAAATATTTTAGAATATACTTAATTGAAAAAAAATGATCCTTCATGTATTTTATGTTTATTAAGGATAATTGAGGTATCATGAAACGTTTTAAGACCCAATTGATTAAATTAAGGATGAAAAAAGTAATAAATACAAAATAAATGGATTTTGGGATGAAATTAATCATTAAAATTCCAAATTGAAAATTCATTCATCTTTAAATATTTAATCATTAGTATTAATTATTGGGGGATTATTAATTGAAACCCACTCTTCTCCCTATATAAACAGGTCACACTTACCACTCACTTTAAATTTATTTCTTCTCGAATTAATATAAATAAATATTTATTCATTATGATATAGTTATTATTTATATAAAATGTTGAGATGAGATACTTGATCTTCAATGACTTCTATTTTTTGTTGGTTGTGATTTTTCTAAAAAACCTTACTTTATAAATGTTTAACAGTTTTTAAAAAAATTCCATTTTCTATTAATCTGAATACAATTCCTATTATTTATCCTCATTTTAGCCAGGGATATGTGGTCATTGTTAACTTTTTAATTCAATATATTTTTTCTATGAGGTTGTGTTATTATGAATAGATAGATATATTTAGGGGAAACAAACAGCAGTCTAACGTATCTAAAAAAATTTAATTAATATTAAATTCCTAAATGATCTATTTTGAACTATACACCATCCATATTATTATTTTTTGATTTCATAGTAAAAATACCCCTCATTTATGTATTCGTAATTATTTTATAATGATCTAAAAAAATTATCCATGTAATTAATACATAATAAATAGACTTTGTTTCTCGTAAGACTATGAAAAATGAATTCTTAAGGGAAAATAATATTAGGTATCATCAATGATTGAGTTATTAAGTATAATATTGATTAATAAATAGATGATATAAAGATACTAATAGTATTTTAATTATTGATATATTGGAATAGTTAGCTATGAATGGACTATATATACTCATAGAGGTACGTCTATGTATATTGTATTGGGAAAAGTTTGTGGGAAGCTGAAAAGACATGGAATATTTTTCAAGATGATTTCACTCATTGATTGATCATTATTTCATTACATGGATTGTTTTTAATCTATAATTTGTATTTTTGGTTGATATGAAAGTTGATCAATATTACATCATTACCCATGTTATTATAATTAGGCTATTCTATGTTACAACATTGCCAGTTATTTTTTAAGAATCAATTTGATCCCACAAGATAATTATTTTACACTATGATTCCCATTATTATAACAATGGTAGGGTTTTCTACACTAATACACGTTATTTTTTTGTTCTACATGAATCCATAGATTTACCACACAACGTCATGTCATTTAATATGAAATGATGTGGTCCATTATTGCTATGAAAGACTCAAATATTTTAAAAATTATAAGTCAATTAAAGTTATTTTTTTTAAATACAGGACATCCTAACTAGATTATGTGTTTTATTTTTTCATAACTATTATCACATTAAAAATATTTTACTATAAGAAATTATGTATATTGTGAAAATTGTTACGGTACCATTAGTGGTTTTATACAAAGCTTCATACTCACACCATTTATGAACACATTTTTGAATATAGAAAAAATATTTCCCATAATTTAGTAATGGGAAATCACCCTATTATAGGTGTTTGAGATGGAGGTCACATTATAAGAGCTCATAGAAACAAAATACGAGATTAATAATGTGTACTTTTGGATATGTTTTTTCCACTTTGTTTTTCCTTTTTTAAAAAAATCTTTATATGTTCATCCTATGTTGAAATTTTTTGATATAAGAAAAGATATGTCATGTGGTTAGTGGGTTATTTAATTTTATTAAATGATTTTTATAATCCATATGTTTTCATCCAACATGATTTGTTTCTATAATATTTTTTTACTATATAACTATTTTACATTACTTTTTGGTATCTAGTATACTAATTGTTTATAATTCACTCCAAAATAATGGATTATAACAACCTGAGTCCTTTTAGATAACCTATATTTGTCAATATGAACACTTGAGGTCATATACTACAACATTTTATAACTGGTAGAATATCATTAGGTTTGGGTGCTATAAAATGGTCTCATATTTATATTTTTATTTTATTTGACTATTTAGGGATATGGTAAATTGATATAGAATGCTCATAACCTATGTCGGAATATTTTGTTGATTATTACCAAAAAAATTATTTCATTAATGAATTTAATTCTGGATTAATGATATTATTTATTTATTTTATTTGTTAATATTTATTTAATTTATTGATGTATGATTTTTTATATGTTTTGCATTTTATTTAGTTTTATTTTATAAGTAGTTTCAAGGGGACATTTTTACTTGAAATATATTTATTTTTAGGTTTACTTGAGATGTATGGGATTTCATTTCATGAAAATTCATGAGATATTGTATTTAATTATTACTAATAATTTATTTAATTTATTCTTATGTAATTCATAGTTAATTAATTAACTAACAGAACCACTATGAAATATCCTTTGAAATACTATATTATTTTTATTTCCCTTTTTGGAAATGCATATGTTATATGAATAAGCATACTTTTATTTAATGATCGAAGATTGAAAATGACTTGGGTTTGTTTTAAATCATACCATGGATGGTCTACTCATTTTATAGGTTTCTACACAAGGGTATTTGATATCATTATGTTTAAGGTGGGTAACACCTAGTAATAATGAATAATGATATTTTGGGTATGGATTGGCATTTCGGAAATGGGGTATTACCAGAAAATATTTCTTCTTATATTTTTATATTTTTAATTTATATTTCCCTATATATATATTTTTTGAAAATATGTTTTTGGAACCACATAACACTCTATTAAATATTCATCCAAAAGTATTTTAGGAAGGAACACTATATCATGACACCCTATTAGTTGGTAAAAAAATTAAAAGTGATGAGTATCCCCTATAAATTTTACTCTAGGATTTTCAGGATTACTAAAGAGGAATTAAATGATTGATTTCACAATATATTTCTAAACCATGTAATTTTACATGAAACATACACCAATATTCTAGTTAAAAATTGTATCATAAGGCATAAAATAGTTTACCAAAAGGATCCATCAAAATATTTTTTTATTAAAATTAATGATAATAAGGTTCAATTGGATATTTATATTTTTAAGAAACTAATATTACATTTATATAATCTCATGTATTAGGAAATGAATCATAAATATATATCTAGGGATAAAATTATAGAATTATTCTTTGATCACTTCTTACAAGAGACACAAAAATTTTATAGAGATTAAGGGTTAATTAAAATTTGTAAAATGATATTTTTTAATGATAGGTTACGATATGAGATTCACATATAAATATCATTTTTTATAATTAATTCTAGGATAAAAGGCAACATTTTACATCTAAAATGAGTTTAAACTTTGACTACCTATTTGATCTCGACTGAGATTGTTTTGACTAAAAATTAAATTTGATGTGTTAAATGAGGATCTCATTGATAAAAATAATGTACTTTAATGACAAGTAATAACACATTAATCTTCCAAAAAGTTTTTTAAGAGGGAATAATATATATGAATGAAACATATATTCGAGGATCTACCCCGCAATTAAGAAAAACTGATAAACCATCGTCCGGATTTATCCTTTAGTCTTTATAGAGGAATGTGATATCTAGTGAAATTCACAATGTATTATATTAGTATTAATTTATTATTTTTTTGGAAGGACATAAATTTTTGTTTATGATGGGATATAGAGGGAGTATCCCCCAAAAAGAATAGTGGATAAATATGCTACTATCATTTAATATAATATATTTAGAAGCAACCCTTTAGGACTAGTATATATATATTTACGTGGGTTTCCAAAATTCTAATGATTATTGATATGGTTGAAAAGTAAAATTATGGTTTTAAATATTATATTATTATGATCTACCATGTATTTATAATTAATTAAGATGTTTAAGAAGTGATGTTTTTTGAATAAATGATTAGGATATTTTGATGTTATCTTTAAAAAAGGCTTAATCATGGTAAAACATTAGAATAATGATAACATTATATATGGATAAATTTCCCATGATTTTTTCTATTAAAGGACTATATAATATTATTATAAGCCTTATATTATAGTTATAAAACATTTATATTGGAGCTCAAAAATTTATAGGTTGTATATTTTGTAGAAATTATTCATATTGATTAAATAGATGTTTCTAAGAACCTTAGATGTTAGATAATAAGTATAGAATTTTTTTACTAATTCATATAATGACTTAAGTTAGATCCCATATGATTTAATGATGTTTTAAGTTTTAATGATAAATTTTTTAGTTCCCCTAAATTCATTTTAATGAAATATGGATGTTATAGTTTTGAATATAAACCATTAAAAAGGATCCCTCTAAGCGATTCCCCAACATCCATAATGAAATAAAATCTATAACCACATATTAAAATCTATATAAGGATTTCATTATTGAATCATCTTTTAAATGGATCTAAACCCATATATGTGGAAAAATATAATGTGATTGTAACAAAGATAGGGGATCCATGTCATGTATGGAATTTATGTAACAGTGATGATCGTCGTAAAGGTATCCCAGCTAGAGTAATCGATATAATTGTGACCATATAAGGGGATAAATCTACGTATATATATATATATATGTGGATTCAATCTAAGGTATCTATATTGGGGGATTTCTTTATATACTGGTTGAAAAATGTAAATATTCAAAAATAAATAAAGAATAAATCTTGTGAGATAATACTATAGTTATGATTTCATGTTGAGAGAGATCCTAGAGAATTAATTAGCTATCTTTCAAAACAAATTAAGAATAATATTTAGTCGATGATAATCATTAAAATGATTATATTGGATGATTAAATGGTATTTCAAGAATAATTAATTATTTTTAGAGATGATGCTTTTATTGTTCATAATCATTTAAATCATTATCATTCAAGATAAGTAAATGAGTTAAATACTAAAGATCATGTTTAATTACAAGGTTATGAGATCTTTCTCTGATAGAAGGTTATAAATTTGTGAAGCCTCTAAATAGGAATATATAAATGTCTATGAATTTGTAGATGAATATCCTTAGATTCATTTTTTGTTCTTCATATTTAAATATTACAAATTAAATTTTGATTTATGATAATAATGAGAAGATGTATCTGGATATTAGAATACCTATTTTGAGTATAGTTTTTAAAAGAATATGTATAGGTTTCACGGGAAGAACTCATGATGTGATATGACGATCTAAGACACACAAATTGATATTATTATATATTTTATGTATCCCTAAAAAAATTTATTTATGGTTGTTATGAGATTTAGAGAAATAATAAATTGAGGATGATACTAAATGAAAATTAAAGATATTAATATAATAGAAATAAAAAAAATATAATTTATTGAATTCTATCATGAATTAGTATTTGAGGAATTAATTCGGTACAACCATGTATTTCTCATAAATAAAAATGATAATTAAATATTATGAGAATGAAAAATGAGGTTTATTTTATACATATAGGTTATTTTATTGAATGTATCACCTATAACACATCAATTTATATAAAATTAGTGGAATCCTCCCAAATAAATGTAAATTCACATATACATCTAAATATAATAATAGAAGAAAAATATATAAGGGAGTATTATTTAAAGACATGTTTTGTAACAGCATGAGCTTAGTGGACTTGTAAATATGAATGAGAAAAAGAGGGAGTAAGCTATGAAGAATAACAAGATACCTCATGGATGAAGAAGTGTGCACAAAGATAACTGATGTTATTGATGAATATGACTTATATCCCATATAGTGATATAAATTAATGATTGGATGTGTGTTTAAGAAGAAGAAGAATAAATAAATAAAATTGGTATATCAATGAGGTACTTCATGCAGTGAACTATATAAGACCTGAGTTTTACAATTATAATTATCTAAAAATATTACCTAATTTTTTTACAGATAAAAATAATATTTTTTGGAATAATTTTTTATTAAAATAGTGTGGAGAGTTTTTGATAAAAAAAATTTGAAGATAATTTTTGAATCATGGTAAGAAAATATACCAACTTAGAAGTGTTGTTATTTGAAAATTAAAAGCTTGTTGAAGAGTCTGTCAATGTGAATGAATATAAATTTTCTGAGAAATTAAATTCTTGAACACAATTTTTTGATATAGTTAAATTGAGTAGTAATATGATGAATAGATCTAGTTGGATGATTATTTGAATATGATAATTAGGATATATCATATGTTCACAAGTGTAATATTCATAACACATATACATGTGTAATATTGTGTGTATCGTTCCAATATTATTCATTAATGACATAATTTACATTATTGATAATATTTATATTATAAAATATGTGACTTGTAAATTCCAAGAATAATAAGGAGTTCGATTTTTGGGAGGGACCAACTCATATAAAAATACATATGGAGACTTCACTACTATATATGCATTGGGAATATTTGTATGTTATTTAAAATATGAGAAGATATACTTGTCTTAACTAACAGTTAAGATTCAAATACCAAAGGGGTTAAATATAGAATATTTTTTAGAAATTTGTGAAATTTTAATCATAATAAATTCACCCCTTATCAATTGTGTCTGTATTGGTCCATTAAACATATAATTGGGATTAGAGGCTAGGATTCTACTCTTGGATCATAATGATTTTTCCAATTGTTTTTATGTTTATAATAAATGTGAATATATGAATCTTATATTAATTAGATTGAAGAATTATATTTCATATTTTATTAAATAGATTTTTCTGTTTATACTAATACAATGAAAAATAAAAATAATAAATATGTAAAAGGGAATGGAAAAAGAATAAAATTTATGAAGTAAAACCACTAGATGTAGTTATTAATTATTGTAATTGTTTTAATACATATAATAATGACTATTAATCTAAAGATTCATGTTTATGAAATTTTTATAGATCTATCAAAACTGATCAGTACCTCTACCCCAATGTTATGGTTTATTTGAAGAATTCCATTATTGATATGGGTTCTTTTAATTTCAAATTAATCTAAGGAATGGATAACGGAAAATCAAATCTTGAACAAATGTCTAAGTAAATAGAATATTTCTTATAGAAAATGATGAGTAGTTTTAGTACCATAAAAAAATTGGTTAGTATAATGTATGAATAATTGTAAATTTTGAAATAAGGAATTTCGTTTTTAAATATAAATTTAACATGGTTTTTTGTCGGAAATAAATTTTTAAGAATTATTTTAAAATTTTCATCCATGAATTTACAAATTTTTACATTGTATTCAAATATAAAAAATTTTATTGACTAAAAATTAATGGAAATAAGATAAAATATTTTGGTAATGAGTTGTAAGAGTAAAATAGAATCCACGAGTAACAAAATCAAAATATAATGAAACTATTGGAATATATATTAACTTTAATTTTAGTTGAGATGTATACTCTCAACATTAATTTCATATATAATTAATTAAAATTAAAAAATCATACAAGCTAAAAAATATAGATATTTCAGAATAGTTTAGAAGATAAGTATTTACACTCATTGTTTTGAGATGTGTTTTCCCATAAAAAATCCATACTTATGGTAAATAGAATTCCATATCTCAATAGAAAAATGTACCTAAATCCCATGAATAAAGGTAATCCAAAAATCAGTAAAATTTTTTATACTAAATCAACCTCACAAATATATATTTATATAAATACAAAAATTAAAAAAATAGGGGGATGAAAAATTCTATAAAACTGACAAATGTATCAATTATGGATGTGATTATATCCAAGAATATTTTACCACTAAATGGAACACACAAAAATATTTCAGTTATAGAAATAAAATAGGGAGAAAAAAATAGATTTATTACACCAACAAGAAAAATAAATTCTTTTTTCTTATTATTGGTGTTTAAAGAGGATAAAAAATGTAGACATAGAATGACAACATAACACATAATTTTGTAAAAAATAATTGATTCTTAATATCAAGGGGAGAAAAATATGAATTTTATGGAATACCAAATGAACTGAATAATGATTAATAGCATAACTGGAATCTTCCCATAAGGAAGATTTTTGAATATTTTTCTAACATATGTTAGTTTTTTATCAATTTTGGCAACAATTATAATGTATTTCAGATGGTACCAACCCAAAACAACTCCAATGTTGATCAAAGTAGAATTATATAATTTCAAGTCAAGAAAAAATAAAAAAAATATGTATTCCCTAGGATATAATCGAAACAATATTATTGAAAAAATCACTGAAAAAAATTCAGAGGGGTTATAAATCAACTGGAAAGAGATACTTATACTGTGATATGATATGACATATCATTATGAATTGGAATATATATATGAAAATCAAAAATTTAAATGTGATAATTCTAGTATCCATAATATAACTTAATGTTACTATTTTAATGAATTGATATACCCCTCTTTTGATTGTTCCTTGGGTGCCATTCTTTTAGGGAATTTTTGGGTGATATTTTGGAAAATTTGAAAATTTATGGGTTGTGAAAGGTTGGCACACAGTTTCCACAAACCATGCGCCATGTTAGTAGAAATCTCATAGACATAGATAGTAATGTTTTCCATGATTGGCGCATAGATAGACTAATCAAACACCCACTTGGGAGATATTGTGTGACCCCATTTATAGGGGTACATAGTTAGGGATCCCGGTGTTTCCAACCATGCGGATATACCTATATAACAATGAATATGGGATATTTTTTAGTCCAAAAATTAATTTTAAACATCCTAATCCCCCCCCCTTTATTTTCCTAATAGGCATAATGAAAACCATTATGATTTATTTTTTCATGTGAGCTCCCAAAAGGTATTTTTGAACCCTTTTCATTAATATGAAATTGAATTGAAGTAATGATAATGGATTTCAATATTTATCCAATCGGTTTCCTCTTCTTGTTCTCTTTCTCTGTCTTCATCTTCTTTCTTCCCTATGGTTTCGTTGATCTACATGTTAATGGATATTCTAATATTCACTATTTTAGATATTGAATATAGGTTTGATTATAATATCTTCATTATTGATGCTCTTTTTTGAAGTTTCTTAGTTATTTTTTAGTGTTTTGATATCCCATCATCCTGAGGTAGGTTGTTCTGTTATGGTGGAGAATTTTGATTAACCCTAAATTTCATAATTTATATTTAATTGTTTTATTTAAATTAAATTTGATCTTAAAATTATTTCAATTGAGATTTTAAAAAACAAAATTCCATTGAATTGGGGAATTCTTATGTGATTTGGCATGAGATTGGTAAAAACACTCAATTCCATTGAATTAGTGTGAAATTTTAAAATTGTTAAGATTTTATGAAATTTAAATTTATTAGATTTAAATTGAGAAATTTATTTGATAAAATTGGTTTCAATTTTTTATTTGATAAAAATTAATTGACATGATTTTTATAGAAACCCATGAGATTTATATATAAAGTGAATGATTTGATTAAAATAATGTTTTTGTTTTTAAATTGAAAATTAGCATGATTTAAATGGGTGAATGAGATGATTTTTATTTTAAATGTCTTAAAATAAATTTCCCATATTTAATTTGTATTTGAGTATAAAGACCTTCATAAATATATCAAATTTCCGGTGTCTACTACTATTATATTTTCATGAATATAATAAATTAAATCCTAAAAGACCCAAGAGCATAGTAGTCTTGGTTAACCAGATACATACATCAGTCTTGTATTACAAATGAATAGACTAATTATTAAATAATTATTTCCTTTCAAGGATAACATTATTTCATCATGTATATGCCTACATATCTTCCATAATATGATTTATGGATTATTGGGTTTAAGGAAAAAAATAAGGGTTATCTCAAATGACCAGTAAGGGTAATGAATATTTAAATAAATAAAGAATCAATGAAAATAAAAATTCTGACATAGTAAATAAATAAACAAATAGACCATGAAATCCAAAAAAAATGTGAAGCAAGTGTATAAACAATACGAACAGGTAAGAAACTAAAAAAATTCCATTTAATCAATAAAAAAATAATGAAATGCATCTATAGACATTGTTATAGTGAAAATCTCTAGATAATTAACACTAAATCAAAATGAATGTAATGCTTAATAATTGGAAGTCATGTCTCAAGCACTTGAAAACCTATATTGTCAAGATCCATCATATAGATAGTTCAAAATAACAAAGGAAAACCGATTTAATTTTTTAAACTAATTTTTCTCCTAAAAACATTTTGATGCATCGAGGGGGTATATAATGTTCAGGTCCCACCCATCACTACATATCCAAATAATAAATTTAATTAAAAAAAATATGCCTTATCAAATATCTATATTGAATAAATGATACAAAATTTTAAATATTTCCCCAAATAATCAAATAACTATTAAAGTAAACACCATATAAAAATGGTATATATTTCGGTCAATAATCATATCTTTAAAAATGATATTGGTATTTAGTGAACATTTGATGTCAAATTATCATTAGAAATTAAATATTTCAAGTTGAATTAAAGTAATAAATAAATTGAATGTGAATATTATCCTTCAACAAATAAATCAAAAACCATCCATTTGAGTAATAAGGATGGTATCAATAAATCATATACCATGTGGATTAAATATAATGGTTGTTTTTTATTTATGAATAGTAATACTATAATTATATATTTGAAAACAAATCTTTAGAAAAATATCATTTCATATTGAAAAAAACCCATTAAAAACTCTTTATTTAAAAACAACTTTTGGAAAAAAAATGTCAAAAATTAAACTTTTATATATTATAAGAAAACATTAATGAAATTAAAATTGGTAAAATTATAGATTGCATACAAGGTAAAAATAATATTCTTTTGGCATGGTAAAAAGGATAGAAAAAATCCTTATTCAGAAAGAGAAAAGAAAATTCATTTGAAAACAATGGTAAAAGAAAAAAACAGTCAAAATTTGTTTAATAAATAATTATTTATAGGTCAGAGAAAAATTTAAACCATTTTAGAAAATATGGTTTTTAGAAAAAATGGTTTCTCGGACTAATAAGAGAATGAAGTCAAGTTCTTTAAAAAAATTATAATCCATTTTGAGTAGTGTAAAAATGGAACTAATATGTGAAAAATATAATGAATAACTAGTTTAAAGATAAATAATTAAGTTAATTATATGAAGGTCATACAATATCCTTGAAATGAAATTTAATATCAAAAAAATATTCTTCAGGAAAATTATCCTTAAACATTCCAAAGTGTAACATACTACATTGGGACATTTTAAATCATAAGACACGTGAAATAATAACATTAAATGAAATCATTAAATATAATGAATATAAATGGATTAATAATATAATATTTCAAAATTGGAACTTGATATACTACACAAAAGAATTAAGTTGTGAATAAAGAATTTAACTCATAGATGAAAAAAGGTAACTAAAAGTCATTTACCTTAAGTTTGTCTTGTCTCGTGGGTCTTTCTATTACTGAATAAGAAAATTATGTTAATTATTTAATTTCTTAAGAATATTTTTTAAATTTATAATTTCATTTATTTCACATATTTAAATTTTTGATACCACTACCTAAATAATTACATTAACATTGGGTTTTTTTATTAAATTTGATTTATATGTAAAAATAACTTTGTTAGGTTAAGTATGGTCAAATAGTTCATTATATAAAATCTAAAAAATAATTATAATGAAATAATTATAAGATTTATACATAAATTATACTTTTAATACCATTAATTAATTATGGTTATGATAAATAGACCAACATTACAATAATGGAGATAGTTGATCATGCAAACACATGAGTAACATTCCCATTTTTCAATGAATGTTATAGAAAGAAGGTGTGTAACATTAAAAATTAAATAATGATAGTTATATAAGAAATACCATTTTATTTAATCATATATAATTATATATATAGTTTTTTGATGTACAAATAATCACATCCTCTCTCGGTGGTGGTAGTCTACACGTCCAAGAATAACATTATCACCCTTTAAGTGTGTGAAAGGGTAATAAAGAAAATGATATATATATATATATATATATTATTTATAGATATTTAATTATTTCGTGAATAACATATAGATGTTTTTATATCGCATAATTTTAATTAAAACCATTCATTATACATTTCATGTATCTTGTGATCGAATCACCTCGCTTTTAGGAGGCGGTATTCCACACTACCACAAACAATGTTATTGTATTTACAAAAAATGAAAATCATAAATTTAAGTTATATATCGAAGTTAAAAAAGAATAAATAAATTATAAAAATCATGTATATCAAATATAAACATCATTTTGATCATAATTCCCACCACAAGAGGTGTTAAAGGAAGAACAAACAATCTGCATTCCATGAGGGGGTAGTTCATTATACACAAAAATAGTGAGATTGTTACCCATTAGATGGATGTGTTTGTAAGTTTAGGTCATAAAATAAAGATAACAATATCTATGTATATTTTAAAGGATTTTATTGTTATATAATCATGGAATAATTATATTTTATGGGTGATAATGTAAATAAAACTAAATATCTTGAGGAACGATGTCGCATATTCTTGGGGAAACTTCTTTTGGGTTTCCCCAACTAGATTTCATAGATGGATTTATTCTAAAAGGGTTCATTATAGGATTAGGGGATGAATTGTGTAGAGATATTTGGGTATTTTTTTGGTCGAGCCAAAGTGGCTTGATAGTTTTGTGGAAGTGGGGGTGAGTGCCTTTTTATAGAGGAGGAGAAGTGGCGCTCCTGTAAATTTAGGGAAAGGATATTTCACCCACATTTTTTCCAATTTCAAATAGCCCCATTAGTGGTCAAAATCTTATAAAAGGTATTATAAGCTGAAAATATTAACATATAATGGATTTTGGATAAGTTTCTCGGTCATTTGGGCTCTAATGTTTATGTATAGGTCCTTTTTAGTCAAATTTTTTCTCTTAATTTTTGTAATTAATTTTAGTTATTTCCACTATTCTATTTGGTCAAAAAGTAAGTTGAACATGTTTAAAAATATAAATTACTCTGATTCCAAATTAGGAAATTGATTTTTCCAAATTTCAATCAAAAATTTCATAGATATTAATTTAAATTAAAAATCATAGATATAACAACCAAGCGATTTTATCATGTTAAAATGCACAAAATTTCCCTTATCTTTTATATAAAATATAAAAGTTAAATTAATTTCAATGTCTTAAATTTGTTAATTTTTTTAAAAATTATCAAATTTTACATTCAAATTAAATAAAAAAATTATCCTTATAAATAAATTAGATGAAAAAGAAGGTTTGAATTAAAATTCAGTTCCTTCACTATACAAAAAAAATGAAACCTCGCATAAAAATAAAAAAATTTAACCTATTTTAATTTTTATGTTCGGATTTCAATAATTATTATTATTTTGTAACAATAAATTTATAAAATATCCAAAATTTGGATTTACAATACGTTCTTCATTAAAAATAAGTATAAATTTCCTTTTTATAAATAATAACATTTTTAGGCATTATATATTATTTATTATCATATTATGCCTATCAAATTTTTAGTTTTAATATAAAAAATATTTTATTAAATATAATTTATATAAATTACATTAATATCACCCACTAATTTTAATCAATATAATTTATTAGTACAAAACGTATTTATGGGAATAAAAATAGTTTTCTATAAAAACATTCTCTTTATATTAAATTTGTTATTATATAAATCTATAATTAATTTGTAACCAATGAATTCATTTTATATTTTTTCAATACAAATATTTTGATAATTTAGTTTATACTATTCGTAACCTATAATTTAAATGCTATTTTATGTTATATTATATTAAATAATATAATAATAATATATTTTTGTTTGGTAAAACTCAGTCTTGCATATAATGCAAGACATTGAAGAAACTAGTTGTTGCGTGTGACACCTTTTAACTCAGTATCATGTACATTTCAAGTTATATCATAGATTTCATTAATATACAATATTAATTATATTATAATTTCTCTGAATAATACATTTTCATATGTTCTTGGTATTTTGTGTCATATATTCTCTCAAAATCAATGTTCCTACTTTATATTTTTAAAGTGTTAAATTATCCCCACAATAATTAAATTATGTTCTCGCAATTTAAAATCTATCATGGTAATAGATTGTTTGATTTTTTTTTGAAATTTCACATCTTGATAAGGGTTCAAAAAATGACATCTAGAATAGATAGAATCAGAAGTACAAATGTCCCATTGAATAATATATAACTAGGTCACTACGTAAGAGAATAATAGTGGAAATTAAATATAGGTACTTTGAAGAAAAGTGTAAATATATATTGGAATGATTGTGTTTATCTACTTTAAACAAGTGAATGACCAATTGAAAGTGTGGGGGATCAAATCCATATATATGTAATGATTTATAAGACTATTGTTTCAATAAAAAATAAGGTATTAATAAATCATTTTTTAATATTTTTCTACCTAATAATATAAGTAAATATAATTCTTGATACATTTAAATTTCATAATAATAATTTTATATTGTTTTTGTTAATCAATCAAATTTTAATTCATCCCTTACATAAAGAAATGTGTATCTAAAAATTATCTTTTATCCCAAATGTAATAAATAAATATTTAATGGATGGTAAGGCTCATAAAAGAGTAAAGATTATTTACATTTATCTCTAACTATTCTCCAAATTCAATATAGTTAATACATTGATATCTAAATTTAAATGTTACCAAAATGGTTCATAATTAATTTTTATTCATCAAATATTTCAATTAAAAATAATGACATATTAACTTGGAAATTACTTATTCCAATGATTGTCATTAAACCCATATTGTTCTTAGGTCATGGGTAAATGTCTCATGGATATTCCATAATTGATTGGTTGTCACCCGACATAAATGTTTTTAAGTTTAAAAAACCATATTAATATAATTTTTACAATAAATATGATAGACATCTTTGAAATAAGATTAATCACTAAATACCCTTTTAACGAAGATTTTCATTACAACCCAGATACATAAATACTTCATCCACATATTTCAACATATATTATTCCTTGGTCAAGAGTTTTTTCTATAGAAGTGGGAATTGACTTAGGTGATTTCTAGTTTCACCATATTTATGTAAATTGATTAGAAATAGATCTTTCATATGGGTATTATTTAAAGATTATCATACTATTAAATTCTCCTCAGAAATTTACCACTTTATGTCCTTATTTCCCACAAATAAATCATTTCCCCTTCCTATTAAGACACTTATATATGTTTATCCTTCCATATTTCTTGAATGATGAAATTTTATACCTTTTTTTACCATGGTCTCTAACACTTGAGCTCTTACCAAACTACATCCTCCACTTCTTATTATGTTTGGTTTTTTATTAAGGTATATGTGGTTAATTGTATTTCAGAAAACCAATTAGTTATAAACATGATATATTTTACTCCTATAAAATCCTAATTTGTCTTCTCATTTCCACCAACTTTTCCTTCACGTATAATGTTAACTTGGCTCATTCAGGTTCCAAACATTGACTAAAACCAAAATTCAAAGTTTGAGAAACAATAGTCATAGTGAGAAAAATATATAATCATTTATAGGATATACAAATCATGATACCTTATTATTTAATATAATTGTTAATATAAGTAAATCATGATGAATTATAAAGAAAATTTGAATTTTCATAAGTGTATCCTCTGATAGTTTCAAACAAGGTGCGTAGTAAGGCCTATTGTCATGTGTTGTGTTATGCCATGTCAGATTGAGTGTACCTTATTAGGGTTATTACTCCTAGGTATATCTATGAAAAAACACATAGACTTATAGTATATATATAAGAATCTATGTATAGGAATACCCAGATAATCTCTATATTACCATAATTATATGATTTTTTTATACATTTCCTCAAATTCTAACTTAATGATAATTTATATAATTTATGTTTTCCTAAATCTAGTTCCAATTGTTTCTACTAAACTTACACTGATACAAACTATAGATACCAAATCCTAGACTACCTAGAGCTGTTGTCTACTACCATTAAATTGGTATGATTAAAAAAAATAAAATCCTGATGTAATGAAGAGTTTATTAGTCTGGGTAAACCCAGTACATATATGATTATTTTATTATAAATGAATACTCTAGTTACAAAATAATTTTTATCTTCCGAGTATAACATTATTACATCATTTATGTCACTACATATCAATCATATTATTCTTCTTCTATTTATGGGGAAATAAAACAAAATTAGGGTGAGCATAAATGCTGTGTAATTGTAAATTATAGTGGAAGAAATAGTGAATCAATAAGAATAATAATTATATCATGGAAAATAACTGATCACACATACCATGAAATAAAAATCAAGATATGGAAGTCCATAAATAATATGGTAAGGATAGAAATAGAAACACAAAAAATTTAATCAATAAATTGTGAATGGAATGAATCTATCTAATTATTCATAGTGATAATCTCATAGATAAAAAATAATTAATAAAAATAAATCAAATTCATAATTATTGGATGTAATGACTTAGTCACATGAAAACCATTAGTGTGAGGATTAATCCTACATAAAGTTTAATACTATAGGTAGAACCCTATTTAATTTTCACAGCTAATTTTTTTTTATGATAACCAATTGATTCCTTGCAGGGATATATAAATTCTAGGACAAAACATCAATCCATGTCAAACTAATTTCTCATATCGAGTTTAATTAATAAAAATATGCCTTATCAAATGTCTGAATTGAATAAAGGACACAGATTTATCCATTTCATCACAAATAATCAAATAAAATTAAAAGTAAACACCACAAGAAAAATGTTATATAGTTCATAAAAAAATCATATCTATGAAAATTCATATAGATATTCAGGGGAAATTAAATTTTAAATACTCATAAAAACTCGAATAATTAATGGGGTTTAAAAAGAGTCAAGAACGTGAATATTAATAATATCACTATCCAAATTATTCACAAACCATATATAGGATAAATAATAATGGTGTTAATGCAACATATCCAAAGTGGATTAAAAATAAAGTGTGGTTGTCATTGTTGAATATAAATACTGTAAAAACACTTTTTAAAAAAAAAATTGAGGAAAATATTCTTTTATTTTTGAAAAATATATATTTTAAAACAATATTTATTAATATTTTATTTAAAAAAACCTTTTAAATATTCAAAGAAAACTTCAAAGAAATGATAGTGGTTAAATTTGTACATATTGTACTTGCTAAAAGAATATTCATTTTAAATGGTAAAAATGTTGGAAAAAATCTTTATTTAGAAAGAGACAAGATGATTCCATTTAAAACATTTATAAAAGTAAAAAAGGGTAATAATTACATAAATAAATAATTTTGGAAATGTTCAAAAACATTTGTTTGAAAACACTTTTTGAAAATAGGGATTTTAGAAAAAAAATAAGTTCTCTGACTAAGGAGAGAATAAATTTGGGTTTTATTAAAAAAACTTCTAACATATTTTGTGAACCAAAGAGAGGAGAAATAAAACTAATACCTTATAAAGTTTTTGAATAACAAAATTATTGGAAAATTAATTTTTTTTTAAAAAATTATATAAAATTTACTTGAATTTAAATTAAAAATCATTAAAATTATTATTGAGGAATATAATATAAAAGTATTCCAAAGTGTCTCATAATACTTAGAAACATTTTAAATCATAAAAATCATGAGGTAATAAAATTAAATGAACTTTTTAGATAACATGAAGATAAATGGATTAAATGATATAATATATCAAAATGGGTAGTATATACACCACACAAAATATCTAAGTCGTGACTATGATATTTATCTCCCAAATGTAAAAACTGAGATAAAAATCCATTACATTGATTCTGACATTCTCCATATGTCTTTATATTCCTAAATAATAAATTAAGGAAATTAATATACTTTTTTTGAAACATTTTTCATGTCTATAATTAATTTTTTTTCACTTATAACCTTTTTTTATATATCTTTCTAAACAATTATTTTTACATCGGTTATTTTGACCAAATTCGGTTAATGTGCCAAAAAAAAATTGGTAGGTCAACTATCGTCATCTTTTTCATTACATAACATATAAATAATAATAATAATTAGATAATTATTATATTTATACATCAATTATAGATTTAAAAACAACTATTAAATATCATTTAGAAAATTTACCCAACATTACAATCATTGGGAGGGTTGGTTGTATGTACGCATGAGCAATGTTTCAATTTTTCAATGATCATTATGGAAAGTAGTTAAGTAAAATTAATCTTTCTAGAATTATAATTATATAATAAATAACATAATTTTAAATCATATATACTTATATAAGTAATTATTATAAATTATGAGGAATCAAATCAGGTTGATGAGGTGGTAGTCGAGATATCCCAAAACGATGTTATCACATTTTAAGTGTGAGAAAAGGGTAATAAAGAAACTAATATATATATTATATTTATAAAAAGGTAATTATTTCAGGAATATAATATTTTTTTATTTCACATATTTTAAAAAAAACATCCTTTATATGTTCCATGTATAATGTAATCGAATCACATTGCTTGTAGGAGACTGTAGTCCACAATTCCATAAATGATGTTAACGTATTTACACCAAATGAAAATCATTAATGTTTATTATATATAAAAATTATATAAGGATAAAGAAAATATAAATATCATATATATAATATATAAATATATTTTCCATAATAATTTCCTCTAAGAGAGCTGGTTAAGAAAAATAAAACAATCATCATTTTCATGAGGTGGTAGTTCATCACACACATAAATGGTAAGATTGTTTCCCATCAGATTGAAGTGTGTGAATGTTTAGTTAAAAACCATAACAAAAAAAACAAATCAATATATTGTGGATAAAATTATTAATATAATCATGGAATAAAAAAATTTGAGATGGTGGATAATAGAAATAAATCTAAAGATCTTGAGGAATGATGTTAACTCTTCTTTGGGTAACTCGTTTTAGTTTCCACCAAATAAAATACATGGATGAATTTCCACCCATAGAGAGGATTCTAAGATGATTTTAGTTATGTTTTTGAGATATTTATGATGATATTGGTCTATCCATAGTGTCTTGAGAGGTGTAAGAAATTTGGAGGGGTGAGTGCCTTTTTATAATTGAGTGGTACTCTTGTATGTTTTTGGAAATGGAATTCCCACTACGTTTTTCGAATTTCAAGTGGATTAAATAATGGGAAAAATTCGATAAAATGGTGTATAGTATAAAAATATGAATATAAAATAGATTTATAACAGTTTTCTATGTCATTTTGGACCTTAAGTTTAAGGTTTAGTCCCTTTTTAAGTTAACCCAAAAAGTCTAGGATCTTGTCAAAGCTGGCCCTAAAAAATTATTAAAAAGAGATAGAGAAGTCAATAGTATAAGAGACTATTACAAAAACGAGAGTACATTACACCAGACATGTCCGCCTCCACCAGTGGAGCGCAGTATCCTGGGGTCGTGAAGGACCACATCATATTTTTCTCCATTATTTATTTCTTTTCCAGAGCATCTGAAACTTGGTTAGCTTCCCTATAGGCATGAGAGATTACCAGATTGATCTCAATTACCTTATTGAGACACACAATCCAGTGAGGTAGAATTCTCCATGGAACATCTCGTTTTCTTGTTTTCAAGGGTGGCACTACATTTTGAGAGTCTGATTCAATCCATAACAAGCTCAATTTAAATTGAACAGTATAACTCACCGCATTGACCATAGCCCATAACTCAGCTTCAAAAGCCACCCCCATATCAGTTTAATAGGAAAAACAACCCTTCACAAAAACACGATATGTGTGAAAGACTCTGCCACATCCAGATGGCCCTGGTGCGCCAGCAGCATCCCCATCAACATTTACCTTGAGCCATGATCCTATCAGAGGTATCCATCGAATGTATTTGAGATTTTTGTGTTTCTGGGGGTGACCTGATATATCTAACATTCTAAGAATATACAAATCAAATAATTTGTAATTCATCCCGCTAGTTTGCACCATAGATACTGCATACACTTCCCTATTCAAGGTAAGAATTTCGGTCTGTGTATAAATCTTTGTATTCTCATACAGGATGGAATTTCACGCATGCCAAACAGCCGCAAGAATTGCAACACCAGCCACCAGCAGTAGGTTTTGAATTTTCTCACTCTGTCCAACACTGGAAAGCACTAAAAGTATCTCATGAACCTGCATGTGTGAGCATAATTCCATCCCAAATAGAGAACCTGCATAGGACCAAAGCTGATGCACATACCTATACTCCACGAATAGGTGTTATACATCTTCCACTATGCACATACATAGATAACATGCTAGAGAAATCCGAATTCTAGCCCTCTTGATTTGAACCTAGGTATGAAGCCTATTTTTCTCTTAATTGTGGTAAATAATTTAAATTATTTCACTAATATTTATTATTCAAAACTAATTTTACCTTATTAGAAATTAGAAATTATTTTTATTCCAAATATTTAATTAATTTTTAAAAGTTATACTACCAGAAGTGGAAAAAATTAATTTAAATTTAATCACACATATGGGATGACAATATAGGTTTGAAAAGTAAAAATGTTCACAACATTATCACATTTTTATATACAATTTCAATGTTAAATTGATTAAAATTACATAAAATGGATTAATTGTTATTAAATTTTTCTAATTTTACTTTCAAAATAATTAAAAATATAATTTACCCACATAAATAAATTAGATGAAAAATTATTTTCAAATTAAAATTCGATATTTTCCACTATTCGACAAAAAATGAAACCTCAAAAAAATACCAAATATTCTCCCAAACGTATTTTTTATGCTTATATTTAAAAAATGAATACTATTTTTTCATACTATATTTATTAATGTTCCAAAAATTGGATTTAAACTAGGTTTTCCATTAAAAGGCACTAAAATATTCTTTTTTAGGGAAAACCCACCTTTTAGCTTAAATCATGATTTCCTCTATTATATTAATATAAAAAATACTTTATATTATATATAATATATAAATATATTACATTAATATTAACGAATAATTTTAACTAATTTAATATATTATGATAAAATAGCCTTGTACGCATAAAAATAACTTTCTAAAAAACATTCCCTTTATATTCAATTGGTTCTTATATACAATTATAATTATCTGGTAACCAATGAATTCATTTTATATTTTTTATATAATATATTTTCATAATTTATTTAATAATATTCATAACCACTAATTTAACGACTAAGTTAAATATTATTATATTAAATAATGATATAATAATAATATAATTTTGTTCTATAAAACTCAGTATTTCATGTAATGCATGCCAGTGAAGAAACTCGTTGTTTAATAAAACACACAATAACTTGGAATCATGTGAATTGAATGATATATCATAGATTGAATTTATTTAATATTGTAAATATATTTCAATGCATTGGGATTTTACATTCCCTTACATACTTAGTGTTTCATGTCATATATGTTTTCTAATACAACGTATCTACTTTATATTTTTAGTTTTTTATATAGAGAACCTTGAAGCCTAGGTAGATAGTAAGTTTTTGGGAGAAACGCGCTAGTTTGGAATTTCCTAAGAAATGGATTGGCACTACACACCTCTAAAAAACATTATTAGAAGATCTTATTCCTCGGTAAGATGCAGATGAGTCCCATGTGGCTAGCGTTGAGGGACATGTGTACACATCTTGGATATCAAAATATGAGTGTGTATGGATCTCATAACCTAGAACATTCGTACATTTTGAAATATAAAAATGTTTCTCTCTTTTTTATTTAAAATATATATATACCAATTATTATTGTAAACTTTTTATCATGACATCCAAATTTATATAAACTATTTTTTATAAAATGTTTATTAATTCATTTTTTTTAGATTATTTTCCATTATTATAAAAGTAAAGCACGATTATTTGTAATTATGTTTTAGAAATTCCATACATGTTTAGTTAAAAATTGAATGATTTATTTGGTTAATTAAATGATTTCAACACTTATATAATAATTCAAGAGACCCTAATAGGATTTTATCTCACACCCTACATGTTCCTTTTAGTGTTTATATATTTTCTTCTTATTGGTTGAAGAATGGGTAAGGATCCACTTGTAGGTGGTAGAAGCTATCAATACTTAGTCTTGAAGAGTTATTTCCCCTAGGACTTGTGTTTAATACTATTTCCAAGTACTTTTTAGTATTATATTGGGAAGTTTGTTCTACTTTGACTTCTGGTATAGTTCTCCCAATGGTGTTTCATTCATTTTCATACTGACGTGGTTATCTTTATTTTATAATGTTTATAGAAAATTCATTCCAAAATTCATTTTTATGATGACATGTGCTAATCTCCAGCCTATGGGGATTAAGAACACCCTTCAGATTATGTTATGATTAGGTAGTTATCATGTAACCAGGGTACCTGGTCCTGTTCGTGACATGCTACGGAAGAATAAATATAATAAATTAATAGTTTCATTTTAAAGGTTAATGATACTCTTGAGGAAGAACAAGAAGTGTTTCCCAATAAGGGTAACAAAAATAATGATAAGATTTTGTTTGGATGGTGAAAGATAGTTGTTCACTTAACAACTAAGTTCATGATAGAACTTCCAATAAAATAAAATCATACTAATACTAATGTAAAATCACTCAAGGATCCATATATAAAGAAACATTCTATGAAGAATTCATTAACACACCCTTAGATGGAGGAAGAAACTTCAAAAGAGTAACTGAAAATATGGAAAGACCTATTTTGAAATTCTAATAAGATATAGAAAAATTAAAAGAGTCATACTACTAAAGAAACATAAGGGGAATGAATGGACCAAAGGCATTCATTTTTTATTCATTTTTGATAATCCCCTTTTCAAGGGATGATGGGGAATCCATACAAGGACCGTGGGCTTTGTGACATTATAGGACATGGAGCTCTTAAAGAAATGCATCCAAGACAATGAATACATGAAACTACCCCTTATAGTGTCCTCGTCATGATCAACACTCCACCTTCACATGGTCAATCAACTAGTTGACCTATTAATAGATGCACAGTCTTGATACTGATGGAAAATCTATACAGTCTCATTCTTCCAAGTCCAACTATCTTTTCTCTGGTGAATGTTAATACTCTGAATCCTTGTCTAGGGTCTTGTTCCTTGTAAGTTAGTCTAGTATATCTTCAATTCATGTGGCTCAAAGGCCTTCATATTGTTTAAAGTCCATTAAGTTATCTAAAAGCCTAACAATCATAGAGGCCTTGAAGGACCCAAGGATAAAACCAGTGGCTCAAAGGCCTAAATGGGTGAATAGTTCTAGATTCTACAGTAAAAAATAGTACCTATTATAGTGAGTGATACAGTACTACTGTAGTAACCTAGAAAAATGCCTCTTCTTAGATTTGATCTTAGGTATCTTGTATGCACTTAAGGAGTGCTCTCCAACTGTGTTGAGGCCCACGTGCATAGATTCATAAGTGTATTATTCTGTTAATTATAATAAAAATGATGGAAAATAATGATTTTCATGCCTCTCAAAAGTGAACAGACATGGATAATAAATGGTTATCAAAGCATTATAAAATCAATACATTTCACAGTATCAAAAGAGGAGTTAATAAATTGTTAAAACTGATCAACCTAATTAATAATATTTAATATCATATAAAAGACACATTATTCCCTTGTTATATACTCTAGGGATTATAAAATAGTTAATTGAAGGTGAAACTTGATGATAGGGGAAACAATGAATATTTTAATCATTATATATCTAAAGAAGTTAATCTATTATTGAGTAACATAATGTTATTTCCCAAAAAATATTATTAACATAAAACAAATATCATACATTATTTTAATCATTGATGGCGATATATGGATAGATTCCCCTATTTTGGAAAATTGATAAATGTCATGTTACCAATGATTTATTCATTCTTGGTAAATCCAAAAATAATGATAGCACTATAATATCTAAATTATAAGGTATGATTTCCATTCTCTAATCTATAGTTTTACTCATATTCAATATTATTATTAATGGGGGTGATTATCTAAAAAAATAAGGTAAAATATTATGAGTAACATTTTATTATCTATATTTTAATGCTATATATAAGGTTGTATGAATTATTGAATTTTTTTGAAGACCCAAAGTAGTGAATGTTTTATTTAGTATCACATTTTGGTCTGTATATGGATATATACTTTCCACATTAATAAAAAACATTTTATATATTAGGATAGTTTCGATAGACATATAATTGATTTATGGATGGAAAATTGCTATGAAAAAATTCAAACCCTTCTCTCAAATGGAAGTTGAATCAAACTTTGAATGAATTGGGTGAAAAAAAGAATATAATATTTCTCTTTTAGAATTAGCTGATTAAGAGGTAGAATAATTTTTTCATATAGTTCCTTTATATATATTTCATGAATATCAATAAGTGGGATAGGATGCTACATTAACCATTACATCTCGTATCATCTAGGAACAGAAGAATCAAATTGAGATTAGATGTGAAATTTATATTATAATCAAATACAAAGGGGAGATGGATGGAAGATACCATGGTATTATGATTATATTTTTTTCAATGGTGTTGTTTGAAGGAATTAAATCTTCTGATTATGAGTGAAAGAGTGAGTATCCTCCCAAACCAAATGATGTTAATAGTGATTACAGAATAAATGAAAAAAATTAAAGATATTCCCCTAAAAACCAAGCTTGATATATTTAAATGAAAAAAACAAAAATATAACGATACAAGAGCCAGTCCGAAAGTTAAATAACATTGATGAATCTTGGAGTGGAAATTTCTACCTCAGGAATACATGGAATGATGAATTTTTATTTTTCATTATAGTAAAATATATTATAGGTACAATGTAAAATTTTATTTTAAAGGTTTAAATGGATTCACACTATTGAATGAATCTATCATTATATTTATTGTAATAATTTATCATTTGTTTACTTAAATGGATATATAAATAAGTGATCACATTCCTTGGAATTTTTTTAATTCTAAAATTTTTCTAGGAATTATAAGATGGTATATGTAACATCTCGGTTCCGTGTGCCACCCAAGGGTGCCCCGTACTCGGTTGTTCACATGGACGCAAGCACATTTCCTCGAATTTTAGATGCTTCCGACAAGAAGTGAGGGCCTTGGGTGTGATAGTGGTGAAACTATGCCCTCATTGGAAGAGTAACACATCAGAAATAAACAGATAAAATTATTGGAAATAGTTATTACCATACAACTGTGAATAGGATAAGATAAATAGTAAATAAACAATTATAGAATATCTATAAATAATGACGAATGTCATAATATCTACGAAAGCATCAAAACATGTCACAATAATGAAATACAGTACTAAACCAATGTACAACAAAAAAACAAGAAAACAACTCCAACAGCATAGCAAGCCTTAGCTTGGTCCCATGCTCTCTAGCTCCACAAAAATCATGTAGCTGAGGTAGAAGGGTGATTTCACTTTTCTATAGCTACAACAATATAATCTGTTTGGGCCCAAAATCATGACCTAAACATGGTGTGAGACGAATATGAGTTGGTAACCACACAAAAATATAAGCCAAATAGTCAGTGAATATATATGGCATGTAATAAAAAATTAAAGTAATGAACAAGGATGTACTCAAAAGTAAACATTTCTATAGTTTCAATTACATCCACTTACATTCTTCAATTATTCAACCAAATGAATACAAGAACCCTTATGAGAAGTTCTCACATCCTATCCCCTCTAGTTCAACCAAATAAATCTCATGTAACCCTTTGGGTATGTTCTTACAGCCTAACGCCTCTTGTTCAACATTTCATTTTAAAATAAATATAAAACTACCCCCTGGGATAGATCACACAGTCTAACCGCTTTCATCTCATAAAAAACATAGACTCTCTAAGGAACAACTCACTATCAATTACACTTATAGTCTTTTAACGATAAAATATAGACACTCTAAGAAATCACTCAATGTAAATTCCCTCAGTGGTCTCATAACAGTAACTATAGACACTCAGAGTGATCACATATTTCCAATCCCCTCTATGGTCCCGCAACATGATAATGAAATAATAGACACTATGGGGAAGACCTCAATGTCAATTCCCTATATAGTCTCACTACACCAGGATCCCACTATTCTGTAGCAACGGTGGGCACTGTAGTGGCGGTAGGTCACTGTAGTAGCGGAAAAGTACTGTAGAAGTGGCGGGTACTGTGTATTACTGTAGAAGCACGGTTACTAAAGCAGTATAATTCACAGAATGGGATTTGGGCCAAAAAAGTGGGCCTATAGGCCATGTAATAGGCTAAATGCCCACTAGGCCTTTGGGCTATGTAATGGGTCTCCCTCTACCTAGTTAAAGAGGTCTTTTCATTACTTTAATAATAAATGAGGCTTCGGCCCTAACCTTTTAAAAAAACAAATCATAGCATGCATTAATAGCGTTAAAATATAAAACATGCAATACCTCTAACTAGGGTATTGGGAAATTATTCATATATAATTCAAATACTAACTACGGAAAGGAAAAAACCACCTTCCTCGGCATTGTATGATCGATATAATCTGGCATTGGACCTTGAATCATCCTAGAACAACATAGGTCTAAAAAAATGTCTAAAACGTTTAGCCATGGATAACTCAAGAAATAGGAGAAATCAAAGAACGAGATTGTAGAATATGGAAGAAATCACCGTGGAAATTACCATGCAATTGATAGTGGTTGATTCGGATAATGGATAGTCGATCAGTGGATCAAAGAATAATCATTCCCTATGGTCACTCCTGGATGAGAAGAGTAAAGAAGAAGGCATTTCTTCCAATTATACGGGACCCCAATCCAATATAACAATTAAAAAAAATGTATATGACATGTTTATTTAATATACATTACATGTACATTGCTTAACCGGCCACTAATTTTGGAGGTCTCTAGGTCACCCCACATGACCATGTACTCTTCCGTTACACGGCCAGTACATAGCTACTTGCAGAAACTAATTATATGGAATGTACTTCTAAGTACACAACTTGTACTCCTTAAATTTTCTGAAATTCCTCTATTTTTCAAAACACCATAAAAATAGGATCCATAGTTAAAAAGAATATCTATGTTCTTACGAACATTCCCCTTAATAAATTCATCCCTAAATTTCCTTAAGAAGTTGGAGAAGAAGAAGAAGAATCCTCAAACAGCTCTGGCCACTACGATCATATGTTGGTCTCTCTCTCTCATGTCTCATCATATACTCACTCATGCTACCATAACACCCGTACCAGAGGAACATACCAGCCATGGTGAACCTTCATACTTCGATCAAGGATATAGATGGGATGATCCTTGAATGAGGCATCCACCTCCAACTCATCCTCTTAGAGTTGAAAAACATGAGATGGGTCCGAGAATTTATGTCATATCGGGGAAATGTGGAAAACGTCATGAATAGCCTGGTACCTCTAAGGTAACTACAAATGATAGGCAAACATCCCAATAATCTCAAAATCCTCAAACGTTCCAACATATCTTTGAAAAAGAATTTCATGTCTCATAATCCTACTATGTCCCAACCATAGTTTGACATGTATGAAAACTTTATCTCTGACCTCAAACTCTATAGGCCGTCTCTACTAATTATCATAAGATGTCTGTCGGGACTTTTTAGTAGCCAACCTCTTCCGAATAAACTCTATATGCTCTGTGGTCTCCTGGACAAGACGAGGTCCCGTGATAGAGGTATATCCTACTTCCATCCAATATAAGGTTGATTGGAATTAAATACCATAAAAATCCTCTTAATGTTCCATCTAAAAATTTTATTTATAAATATTATTTTAGGAAAACTCCATGAGTTTCTCCCAAGAACCTCTAAAATTAATTATGCATGCTCGAATCACGTACTCTAACACTGGTATCATATGCTTGGATATTCCATCTGTCTGGGGATGGTAAGTCATACATATAAATACCTATGTACCCAAATCCCTATGTAGTCCCTTATATACACGAAAAGTAAAATGGGCATCCTTATCTGAAATGAATGAGTGTATAACCCCATGTAGATGTATAATCTCTCAAATGTATAACCTTCCCTGCTCATCAACACTAAAGGACTCCTTTTTCGGTAATAAGTTTCCAACCTTAGTCAGTCTCAAATACAACCCAAAATCCATAGTTCCCATGAGGTGACCTCAGTAAAATAGTCACAATGTCCATCGCGACAGCATTCCACTTCCACTTAAGAATGGGAAACTACTGCAAAAGCTTTGTTGGTCGCTGATGTTCTACCTTCACCTGCTGACAGGTAGAACACCTCATGGAAAACCCAACAACATATCTCTTCATACCTAGCCACCAATACTAATGGTGCAGATCGTGATACATCTTGGTGACACCAGTATGAACTTTCTAAACTGAGGAATGAAAATACTTCATCCTCTATTCATGTATGTCTACTGACACCCATACATGCCCCTGAAAAAAAGATCTCATCCTCACCTGTAGTCCATCTAGGAAAAGGTTCCTCCCCTGACACACTCTCTCGTGGGATTAGGCCTTCAAAATTTGATAGATGCATCATTCGCACTCAATCAAGTAGAGTAGAGGTAACATCCACATAAGAAATTAATTTCTACCCTTGTCTGTCGTGCACCTCCAAATGCATCTTAGAAACAGACATATAAATTACCACTAACTGGTGGCCTCCTGAATTGTATGTATCTGAGTCCTCCTGCTCAACTGATCTGCTACTACATTGTCTTTCCTAGGTGTATAAGGAATCTGAAATTCAATAAACTGAAGGTACTCAAGAAAACTTCTTTGTCTCAGATTTAGGTCACGTTGAGTAATGATATACTTGAGACTTTTCCAGTTAGTGAAAACCACAAAATGTTATCCCAACAAATAATTTCTCTAATAGCATAAAGCATGAACAACTACAACTAACTCAAGATCATGCGTCGGGTAATTCTTCTCATGTGGACACAACTACCAAGGCTTGTACACAATGACTCCTTTCCCCTGCATAAGCACATCTCCTAGCCCATACCTAATGCATCACGGTAAACAATATAGATCTTTATTGGATCTGAAAAAACTATTATCAGTGCTGAAGTCAACCCTCTTTATTCTTCTGAAAGTCTGACTCACAAGAATCTGACCACAATTACTTCACACCCTTCTTAGTCAGTCCCTTTAATGGTGCTTCAATGCATTAAAAGTCTTGTATGAAACATCTGTAGTAACCATACAGTCCTAGAAAACTCCATACCTCAAATCCATTCTTTGGCTACTCAAATGAAACTACTTCCCTCACTTTCTTTGGGTCTACAGAAACTCCTCTCTCTGAGATAACATGACCTAATAAGTGAATTTGGTACATCCATAAGTGGAATTTGGAGAGCTTAGGATATAATAGATTCTCTCCTAGTGTACTCAAAGTGATCTCATGATGGGTAACATGGTCGTGTTGAGTGTGAGAGTACACTAATATATCATCCAGAAAATCCACCACTATGGAAATATTGTATGGATGGAACACTCAGTTCATTAGTGCCATAAAAATTATTGGTGCATTCATGAGATCAAATGGGATAAGCACATATTTTTATAGACCATACCTACTTTGTAAGGCTGTAAGAGGTATATCTGATGGTCTGATGGGAAAATGATGACAACCAGATCTCAAGTCAATCTTCATGAACACTCGGGCTCCAGAAAGAAGATCAATGAGATCATCTATCCTAGTCAAGGGATATCAGTTCTTGAAAATCAACTGGTTCATCTTCCAATAATCTAGAAAATGTATGAGGGTGTCATTTGCCTTCTTCGCAAACTATATAGGAGAACCCCGTGAGAAGTACTGGTTTGGATGAATCCCTTTTCATGTAACACCTCTAACTACATCTGGAGCCACTGTAACTTTGTTGTAGCCATACTATAAAGATGAATGGACACTGATGATACCACAGGAAATAGTTAATTAGAAAAATATACCTCTCGCCCTGGAGGAAAACCCGAAAAGTAATCTGGAAAAACATCCCAGAAACAGACCACCACTAGATGAAAGAGCATCTGTGAAGTCCCTCAGTAATCCAGATATAGACTAGTAATCTGGTTTTTCACTCCTCATAACCCATGATGTTCGGGTCCCGCTCTTCTCTCCTGGACATTTCATTTGTCCTTATGAAGAAAAAATCTACCCTCTGGTGAATTTAAACTCACCCTATAGAGATAGGAGTCGACAACAGCCTGGAAGGGAACTAACCAGTCCATTCTGAGAATGAAATCATAACATATCATCCCATGGACATAAGATTCCCATGAGAAGTGACTCCCACAAACCTCAAGATGTCACTCCTTTCATAGAGGTGTTCTAGACGTTCCAGTCCCCATCAGTTTTTCTAGTATCAAGACATCTATAGAAATAAAAATACAGAGCCAATTTCTATCCACAACCGCAACATATATGAAACTATGAGAAGCCCCTATATCAAAATGTGTAGAAGCTATAACTGAGCCAACTAGAATCATACCTTTAGTTGTAGAGAGTCTGGGATCCTAATACTTTCGGGTTTGCTCCACTGCAATGTTCTGGCCTATACCATGGCCCGATGACCTTATCTGACCTCCCTAAGCTGATCCACCCTATTGTCGTTGTAAGATTGCCGACTGGCTACCACTACCACGACCTCCACCTCAGCGTGAACGGATAGAAGCTCTCTGGTTCCCAGACTGATGAGAAACTGGTAGTGGTTCTCCAAAATAAGGAGTCATAAAGGAACACATGTCACTAGCTTTCGGTGATAAAAATAGACAGAACAATTGAATATGGGCCATCATGCCACAAGATCGACACTCTACTTGGTATCTTGGGTAATGTGGCCTCGTATTCCCTCCATTCTCATAGTAGTAGCATACCACCTGGCTAACCGAAGGTGTATCTCGCCTACTCGAATCTCTATTTGTATACTCTCTATGGTACTTCCTATTATCATCCAGAGAAGAACCAACTCATGATGCTGAACTGCCATGGCCCACAGCTCTGGAATCCCTTAGGTTACACTCAGTGATCAGTGTCTAGTTGACTATAGAAGATATGGTCGTCAACCTGAATATATTAACCTAATATAAGATGTCATGCATGAGACTATCTTAACCATTCCTCGCCAAGAAAATCTCATCACCCCCTAGAAAGGTTGTGAAAATTTTCAACTCTATGAAAAGAGAAGAATTATCAATGACTAAGAGAGTACCATGCTCCAAACTCAGAAACTCTTAGGCTCGATCGGCCCTCATAGTATTTGAATAGAAGTAATTGTAGATGGTACAATGGAACTCATACCATGCAATAACATGTTGGAATCCATCCTGTGAGATCACATCCCCCCATATTTTGGCAGAATATTGAATCCTATATGTAGAACGTTTCACCCACCTATCTAGAGGCATCTCTAGATGCTTAAAGATCGACAACATGGCTTCTAAGCATGACTCTTCATCCTGAGTTCCTCTATCCTTGGAGAAAGTCGAATGATGTTGTAGTTGGAAGACCCATGCCAACTCTACCATAGACGGGGTAGGATGCGGTACCCCTAGAAGGTCTTCATAAACCTCAATAAGCCTTCTCGGAACTATGCATCAGCCCCTGTATCTAGAATGATGGATGGTTCCAAGAAAGGCATGACAGGAGAGTCTGCTGGTAATCCGTGAACTACCATGTCCGGTTTCAGGTCACTTCCATGAATCTAGTGTACAACCAGATGATGTTGCGGTGGAATGACTCTGCAACGATCATACACACACCTTAGTTCAAGATTATCATATAAGGAAACATAAAAGTTCATGAAATGAACAGGAGATGGAAAGAATTCAGGTTTCTTAAAATAAGGATACATTGTGTGTATGACCACTATATGGCGTGTTCCCTTAAGAATTTTCATGGGTGTGTACTCCTGCCAACCCTAGTCATGTAACACTTCATACACACGGCATGTCCTTGAAAGACACGGCATGTACTTTAATCGTTTTCCCCTGCCCGAGTTCTTCTACATGACTAACCCCCATGGTTCTCCTAGAATGAGACAACTCAATGTGTTCGTTCTAGACAGAGTGAGTACTAGAAGGATTTCACCGACTCATGTTGTTAGTCACACGACCAGACACATGGGTTACACTACACGGTGTGTACAAGATGGACACAACATGCACTACTTGAGTTTCATCCATCTGTGGCGTTAGTCACACGGTTGGACACATGGTCTATACAACATGGCGTCAACATCCACTACACGACGTGTTCCACCAAATATTTTCCAACCCCATGTCTTTACCCACATATTCAATCACATGGTTAAGGACTAAACAGTGTGAACATATGTAAAATACTTGTACTTAAGAAAAGTTGTTCATTCTGAAAAAGAAGGATACATGGCATGTATTCATCATTACAGGCCATGTATTCTAGGTTTTTTCCAATAGTAAGCCTTATAATTCTCTCTAGAACTCCATAAAACACTGATTCATGTATAAAAATTTTAAATAATGATTTGTGGGGGCCCATACTCTCTGCCAATCAAATCACGAAACCTTACATGTACATCCCAAGACATAACAATACAATCAGTCACATGATCCAAAAAAATTAGATCCATGAGGGCCTATAACACCTCAAGAACAAAAGATTGGCATTCATTCAAAAGAACATTAAATATTATAAATAACCTAAAAAAAAGTAGTTATTCCATCAAGGAATCTATCACAATAGCATGCATATCTAGCACAATATCTATCACAACATCATGCAATTAGTAATGCACCTTAAATGGAATGGAAAGAATTCAAGGCATGTGATCTATATCAAGCAAAAAAATAATAGAAATAATTAATAGGGATAAAATACCTAAACACGCAATACCCTAAACTAGTGTATTAGGCTATTTTTCACATATAATTCCAAAACTAACTACAGAAAGGGACAAACCACCTACCTCAGTTTTGTAAGATGGATATACTCTGACATTGTCCCTTACATCGGCCTAGAAAGATGTATATCTGAAAAATTTATAAAATGTTCAACCAAGGATATCTCATGAAATAGGTGAAATCAAGGAACTAGGATCTAGAATAAAGGAGAACATTTTGGGGTGATTTCAATGCAATCGATAGCAATAGATTCATCGAATGGATGGTGGATCGGAGGCTTGGAGAAAAATGTCACCATACGGTCTCTCCTGGGTGAGACGAGTCGTGAAGAAGGTGTTTCTGCCAATTAGATGCTACCCCAGAACAATATAACAATTAAAAAGAAAAGTACATGGTGTGTTCATGTAATATACACATCGTTTACATTCCATAACCAGTCTCTACTTTAGGCTATCTTCATGTCATCCCACATGACCATGTACTCGGCTGTTACATGGCCAGTACACAGGTACCCACAGTAATGGGGTACATGATGTGTACTTCTAAGTATACGGCATGTACTCCTAAATTTACAGAAACTCCTACTTTTCTAAAAACACCACAAAAACGAGATCTATACCTAAAAAGAAGATATGGGTTCATATAGTTTAGTTTATAGAAATATTATATCATATTTTTTTAGAAGGTGCAATGAACCATGAATTCTATCTATGGTGTTTGTAATTATTTTAATAAGTATGAAAAAAAATTAGGATGAACGAAGAATATATAATGTGGTTTTGATTACTACTTAAGTACATTTTAATTATCCCTTAATTCATTTTAGTGAAATATAGATGTTTTACTTTCAACCATGAATAATTAAAGAGGATACATGTAAGGGAACACAAAACAGCCCAACATGTAAACAAAAAAACCAATTATTCTTATCAATTTAAGGGGATCAAAACTATAGAATCATGTAAAGGGATCAAGATCCACATATGTGGATTCACATAATTTCTCTACACAATTAAATGGTATCCATGTAAATTCAGAATATTCACATAATAATGATGACCAATATAAGGGGATCAATGAAAAAATCATCAATGTAAGAGTGACCACATAAGGGGATATTTCAACATACTAAGATCCTTGTATAGGGATCTTCACTATGATTCACTATAGGGGATTTACTTTTTGTATATGTAAAAAAATTCTAATATATCTATATTTTTATATTATAAATAATAAATCATTTTTTATAACACTATATTTTGTATTTCTTGTCCATAAACACCATGAAACAATGATTTTCAATGATTCATCCATAAGTTTAAAAAAGATCATGGGGATTCCATTCTTGGAAATAAATTTAATGGAATATTGAATGATTTTCATGTAAAATGTTGATGTTATTGAGTTGATTCCTATATATTTCTTCAACACTTAAATAATTTACTTTCTAGATAAATTTATAAATTAAAAGTTGATCATCGCGAATGATTCTAAGGATATTAAATCTAATTGATATAGAAAATTAGGAATTCATTATTCCTAAAAATAGTAATTTCTTCAATCTATAATTCTAGAAAAGAATATATTCTAATTGATGTGATATGCATCATGTTTAAATATAAAATTTTGTTTAGTAATTCAGTCCAAGAATATGTTTTAGAAGCTTGAGCTAATCTACTGTATGTTGTGTAAAAATTTAGGTCGAATATGTATATTATTATTGAAAAAACTAAATATATTATGAGATAATATAACTCAAACATACTACTACATTTTTATGTTATATTTTTCACTAAAAGGAATGATATAATGGTTTTTATGATATTTTGATAAATAATATCTTAAGGATTATACTAAATATATAATGATATATGATTAAGTGTATAAAACTTTGAAGATAAATAAGAAGAATATTTGTAATTAAGTTTGGAATGAGAAGCTAAGTAAATAGTTTAGAAAATATCATGATTTTAAAACAAAACCATATATTCAATATTATACAATATATTATACGTTATGCTTGAACAAATAACTAAATATTATTATATAATAGTTATCATAGATCATTTTTATTAGTGTGAATGAACAAGATGAACTAAATTATAAAAATATAGTGTAAAATGTGTTTAAAATTAGTTCATTGGTTACCAATTATTTAAAAATTAAAATAAAAACCAATTTAATTTAAACCATGTGTTTTTATAAAAAACTATTTTTATACCCATAGTGGAATTTTATCCTAATAAATTAAATTAATCACTATTAGTGAAATATATTAAATAAAATTTATATTTTATATATTTAATAAAATTATATTAAATTCATCTAATATGTTTTATAGTCATACGATCTGAATAAATCCCATTTTAATTATAAAAATCTATATTCTTTTAAAGGTAGTTTTTTCACCTTTTCATGGAATGATTGTTTTAAAATAAAATTTTAAAACATTTATAAATTTAATTTTATAAAATTAAATTCACTATTTAAATAATAATTTCAATTTTATATTATGGTTATTTTTTTATTTTACTTAGAATTATCATTTTTATGAATAGTGAAAAATACTAAATTCTAATTGAAAACTGAGTTTTGTATGAGTAATTTATAAAGATTAATTAATATTTTTATTGGTATTAATGGTATATTAGATCTGTTAGATATATATATATATATATATCAATACAAATTAATTCATTGAAATAATTTTTAAATTTAATTTGGATAGAAAAACATTTCATACTTTTGAACATTTTCATTTTGAAACCTTATTTTTTAATCCCATCTATAGGATAAATTTTAAATATAATTTCACCAATTCTATGAAATTAATTTGGTAAAATATATTAAATAATTTGTATTAGAAGATCCAAATTGTGTTTTAGGGACATTATAAAATTTTTGATAAAATAGTTATTGTGGTAAAAAACAATTTACCACAATATAAGTAAAATAATAAAGCCGGTTGAAGTTAAAAGGTAAAGACTTAAAATAACTAAAAACTACAACATTAAATGGGTGTTTTATGTGTTTCTTGACCACAATCGGACATTAAAACATTATTTATCAAAATAATTTATTTTAAATAATTCCACCTCATTGTGGTATGATTTATATAGAAATTAATCATTTTAAATCACTAAAAACCACCACTACACATGTAAGAATACCGCTCTGTTCCAATCCATTTCTCATAAAAATCCTTTAATGTCATCAAATATCTACCAAAGTATCTCTTCCTCACTCTACCCATGTATAAGTGATACTATACTCACCAAAATACCAAATCTAATGTCTTAAAGGGGTCTTTCAAAGAGGTGATATTCAAGAGGTAAATTTCACAAACCACCTCTCTAATTTTCAATTATTATTATATTCTATCCAAAACATGCTCATAAATCTAGATATTATAACTAAATTATCATTTTTATACTATATTTTTATGTTTATAATGGAATATCTCATATCCATTTCATTTAATGTAGTGTTACAACCCCAAAAGGCTCGGATCTGGTGTCGTTCTACCATTACATTGGCAGAAGATACAAGTAAATCACATTCCAAATGACTGAACAGTTTTGTAGTCTAGGTAAAATAGATATAAAAATGTGTATTTTATTAAAAACTAATACACCAATTACCATATAATATTTTTCTCTTTTGAGGATAATAAATGTATTCTATCTAGGATATCCTTACATATATTTCTTAGTACACGTTATGGAATCCTAGGAAAGGGAAACAAAGTAAGGGTGAACTCAAATGATCATTAAAGGTAAATTTAAGTGAAATAAATATTGAATCAATTAGAAGAGTAAATTTGGATTGTTAATAACTGAAAAACATTAAATTTGAATAATTAGATGATCCATGATCAATATGGAATGTAATGAGATTAAAAATTCATGCCTTTAAATCAATAAACTGATAATGAAAGTGCATCCATAACTAAATTTAATGAAATAATCCAATTGATATTAATAATAATAATAAATTCATTTTAAATAAATTCATTTATTAATTACTGGATTTCACATTTCCTAGGCATGTGATACCTTTACCGTAAAGAAGGTTTAAAACATACTTGGTAAAAACCCATTAGCTTAGGCTAGCCAACTTATTTAATCCCATGAGAATACCGATGAATCGTGAGTCTATAATTAACGATTCCCCAACCCACAGGCCTTCTCTAAAATGGTCCCCAACTAATTTATTCAATATCTAAAGATTTACCATATATTGAATAATCGATTTAATTCAAAAACCTTGTGTCTTATCTAAATGTATCTGTTTTGAGTAAAAAAATATAGATTTATCAATATTTCTCTTTCTAATAAAATAACTATAAAATTTAAACACATATATAAAAAATATATATTCTTTAAAAAATAAAAAAAAATCCATGAAAAATGATATGGATAATTAGGGGAAACTCAACATTCAATGATATTAAAAAATTGAATATTTTAAGGGGTCTATTGAATAAATCATTAAAGTGAATGTAAATATTATCCTCTGAAAAATAAATCAAACAATGTCTATAGGAATAATACTGATATTTTCAATATAATATAACTATACTGAATTAAAAAAACAATAATTTTGTTAATGAATACAAATACTATAATAATAACTTCCAAAAATATTCTTAAAGAAAATATCAATTTTATTTTGCAACAATTAATAAAATCATTTTCTTTGAAAATATATCATAAAAACATTTTATTTACAAATTATCCACTTAAATTTCAATGTTATAATCTATTAAATGATAGTGGTTAATTATGTATATGTCATACAATTTAAAAATAACATTCCTAATGAATGTTAAAAGGCTAGAGTAGTGCCTTGTCCAGAAAGTGACAAGAAGATTACATTGAAAACATTTGTAAAAGAAAATAAAAGTAATAATTTATTTAATTAATCATTTATAAAATTTCATAAACATTTTTTAAATCCTTTTTTATAAAATATGTTTTTAGAAGAAAAATGATTATCTGACTAAAATAATAAATGATGTCGGGTTTTCTTAAAAACATTTTCTAAAAAATTTTGATTAACAAAGATTTAAAAAGGGTAATGAATTCTGGATAATGCTAATTAATAACAATATTAGAAGATTATTAATTTATTTTTTATAAAAAATATAAAATAATTTCTACTAATTAAAATTGATGTGTAAATAATCTTGAATAAGATGAGATTGTGATGTAAACCCTTGAAAATACTATAATGTTGATATGTGAATAAATCAATAAATAAATTATGTGTGTAGAATTGGAATCCACATAAAATAATTTCAGATACAATATTATATAAAAAAAATTATTACACACACAATCTTATAATATTAATGACAATAAGTAAGTAATATAACCCAAATAAAAGGAATCGGGTAATGAAATTATTTTCCACTTGGTATCTTTCAATTCAAACTCCCTTAGAACAAGTAATTAAAATTTAATATAAAATTAAAATTATGATAAAATAATTAACGATATTATTTTTCAAAATTGGTAGTAGTTACACCACACAAAATAAGTAAGTGTTGTATGTGACATTTATCTCATAGATGTAAAAAGTGAGATAAAAATCACTTACCTTACATTTCCTTTGAGGTGAAAATTATTTTAACAATTATATAATGGTTTAATAAATGTTAATAACTTATTTTATAACCATATTAATATTTATGATATCATATATGGTCAAATTATAATATCTTATGACACTTTTATTAGTAATCATTCATTATTTACACTATTTTAGGTGTTAATTTCCTAGTTTCTCAAGTATTTTTTTACATGTAACCTGTTTTTCCTATCATAACATCATCATATACTGAATTTAAAATCATGATGTAAATATTATAAATATCTATTACATATTTATATAGAATAATTAATAAAATTTTGAGATAGGAAATTAAAGGCATAATTCATGAAGACGGTAAGTCGTACGTACGCATTAACACTACTTTAATTTATTTGTCATGTGTAAAATAATTAATTTAAATGATATATATTTATATTCCTATTATAATTAAATTATAATATTTATTTCACATATTTTTAATAGTTTTAATTAAACCATCCTTTATGCATTCCATGTATAGTGTGAATGAATCACATCGCTTTGTGTAAGCAGTTGTCCACACTTCCACAAACAACGTTATCATATTCACAAAAAATTGGAATCATGAAGGTATGTTTTATATAAAAACGAAATTATAATAAATAAATAATATATGTAATATATCTAATATATAAATAGTGTTCCCGTCATAATTTCTATCCATGATAGGTTGTAAAGGAAGATTTTGAACGACATCGTTTTTTGAGGCGGTTGTTCACCGTACACATAAACGGCAAGTTAAATACCCATTACATGGAAATTTGTGTAAGTTTAGGTTTAACAGTTAAAATAAAAAATATATATATATTTAGGATGATGAATTTATCATTTAATAATTTTATAACAATATTTTAGTGTGTGGAGAATGAAGTTAATATAAAAGAACATGAGGAAGGATGCTAACTCTTATTTGGGTAACACCTATTGGTTTACACCAAATATATTTCTTGGTTTTCAATATAAAAAAGTATAGGATTATAGGATTAAGGTATGGATGTTGAGTAAAAAATTTGGAAGAGTTTTTTTGAGAAAAAATGGATTTAGAGGTGTGGTAATGTGGGGGTGAGTTCTTTTTATAGTGGAGGAGAAGTTGCATTCTTATAAATTTTTTAAAAGGGATTCCAGACATCTTTTTTCCATGTCTAGTGACTCCAATAATGAAAAACATTCAACAAAATTAATTATTTTATGTAAATATTTCAAAAAAATGGATTTTATATATAGTTCTAGGTCATTTGAATAATAAATATTAAGGTTTATTCTTGTGTTAAGATAATTTTTCTCTTAATCCTTATAATTAATTTTAATTAATTTCACTAATCAATTTAGTAAAAAATTATTTGACCATATTAAAAATTATAAATTATTATAATTAAAAATATGGAATAAATTTTTTCAAATTCCAATCACATATGTGGTATAAATTAATTTAAAATTATCACATAGATGGGATGACATTGCATGTTTTTAATGAAAATGTTCAAACGTTTGTTATGTTTTTATATTCAATTTCAATGCAAAATTGAATCTAATGGCTGAAATTGGATTAATTAATTTATAATTTTTTTAATGTGACTTTGAACCCAATTTAAAATATAATTTATCCCTATAAATAAAATAGATGAAAGGGAAATTTTTATATAAAATTCAGTATTTTCAAATGTTCATTAAAAAATGAAACTCCATAAAAAAATAAAAAAAACATCATAACATAATTTTTATTATTTCACAGGAAAAATGAATTTTATTTTTACAATCAACTTTTATAAAAGTTCTAAAAATTTTATTTAAAATAATTTCACCATTAAAATATAGTTAAAAGTATTTTTAGAAAAAATATTGAATATTATGTGAAATATTAAATTTGTTCTTATATTATTCTTATAAAACACATTATATTGATTTCCAAATTATTTTATTAATAATATATATATGTATATATATATATAATACATTAATATAATTCTGAAATTGTAATTAATTTAATTTATTAAGATAAAATAGCTTTATGTGCATAAAAATTGTTTTTTTCAATAACATTCCCCTGATTTTCAATTTGTTCTTTTATTCATTTTTAATTAATTGGTAACAACGGAATTAATTTTACATTTTTCAAAAATATATATTTCAAAAATTTATTTAATTATATTCGCAATCCCTAATTTAATGTTTAGGTTATATCATATTATATAAAATGAGAATATTTTAATAATATATTGTCATTTGGTAAAACATGGTCATGCATGTAACGCAAGTAAACTTAGTATCATTTTCATTACATAATATATTAGGGATTAATTTTACTTAAAATAGTAAATATATTATAATCTCTTGGGATATTATACATCTTTATGTTTATGGTTTTGTATTTAATACAAGCTATCAAATATAATGTTCTTACTTTAGAATTTTGGGGTGTTACTTTCTCCCAACATTAAATAAATAATGTCCTTGCAATTTAAACATGGTCTTGGTAACATATTTTTTGATATTTCTCTTTTCTAAATCCAACATCATTAATATGGTTGGTAAAAAATAATTTATAAAATAGATAATGGGAAGTACAAATGACATATAGACTAGCATATAACCATGTCTCTATGGAAGAGAACATTAGTTGAAAGTGGAGATATGTACATGGATGAAAAGAATAAATATTTATACGGAGCGATTGAGGTCATCAGTCACAGACATGAGAATTTTTCGTGTAATTTTGGGTGCTAAAAATCCATAAATCGTAGATAATTTAGAAAACATCAGTTCAAAAAAATGTTATTAGGATAACATTTTATTTTATTTTATTTTATTGATCATTTTATTAATGTTGTGTAATTATTTAACTTCCTATGAATATAAGGAAATATAATTACATTATCTATTTCTATAAATGCAATATCATCTTTTGGTTGTGCTTCAATAAATTTTCTAGTTCTTCCATTGCATTAACAAATGGATATCATGAAATTAACTTTTTATGCCTGAAGCCCAAAAATAAATTTTTAATGGATTGTAAGGCTAATAAAACACGTCATTAAATTTATTTGTACCTATTTTCCAAAACATAAATGGTTTATACATTAGTCACTAATCTAAAAGAGTAGCACTATGGGTTTATAATTAATATTTATTCATAAAATTGTTCAAAAAACAATGAAATACTTGAAAAGAAATTGTGTTGTATAGTGGTTAGCATTAAACTCATATCAACCTTTCGTCATGGGTTCAAATTCTAGGGTATTTCCAGATTTGGTGGGGTTTCACCTGGTGTATAGGTTTTCACCTATAAAATCACATTAACATAATATCCAAAGTAAATATGATTAATCTCCATAAAATTTAGTCATGAAATTACCTTTTAACTAGTGTTTTCAGTAAAACCCAAATTCAAAAATACTTCATCTATTTATATCCAAATAAGTCTATATGTGGTCAAGATTTTATCCTTTTGAAGAGGACATTCATTCAGGTAACTCCCAAGTTCCCTACATTTAAGGCAATAAACCATAATTGGATCCTTATGATGAGATTTATTTACTTCTATCAAATTATTCATATTTCCTCATTTATTTTTTTCTTCCATATTTCTCATACATAAGTCATTTCCCTATTCCAATGATGCACTTTCTTAGGTGTCTCATTATTTATTTCTCTCATTATAGAAATATTTATTTATTTTCTCTATGGTCTCCACCACTTGAGCTCTGAGAAACATATATCCTCCTCTTATTTTGTGAGTTCTAGATTTGGTTATGGTATACGTTAATCATATTTCAATAAAACTGATTATGAATGAACATGACATTTTTTACTTTTATCAACACCTCATTTGGTTTCCCATTAACAACACATTATCCTTCATGTTCAATATTAACATGATTCAATTGGGATCCATCCATTTATTAAAACTAGAGATCATGGAGTGAATAACAATATTCATAGTGAGAAAAGATTTTGATAATTTATAGGATATATAACTCATAAGATATTATTTTACATATAAAACACATTATCTTTAACATAGGTTATTAATTTTCATTATATATTAAACTCTGTCATCATGGTTTGTAAATAAAATGTGATTTATCTAAAATAATATTACTTGGGAGTGTCAAACCAGGTGCATAGTGAGGCTTGTTATTGTGTACCAAGTTATTCTCAAGTCAGGCACGACACACCTTGTCAGAGTTGTTACCCCTAGCTACATATGTTCCAAAACCATGTCTACGTTTTCTCTCCTAAGAGGTATATATTTCTATGAAGAACTACATAACCTTTAACTTACCAAATTATATGATGTTCTTATGTACTTATGATAAAATTATACCATATAGTTATGTTCTCTAATCTATTTTTCCCTAAATCTAGTTCCCAAGGATGAAAATAAACATAATATGATACCAACTATAGTTCCATGACCCCAAAATTCCTGGATTCGGTTCCATGCTACCATTACATTGGTATACAATATAGGTAAATCACATCCTAAAGGTCTGAATATTTTAGCAAATCTTGGTAAACCAGATGCACATATGGGTCATTTATTAAAAATTAATACACTAATTACAATATTTTTTTTCTTTTGAGGACAAAAACATTATTCTATCTAGAGTATACTTGTATATATTTCATAGTAAACTTCAAGAAAACCTATGGAAAAGAAAAAAAATAACAGTGAACTCAAATTATCTATGAGGATAAATTACAGTGGAAGAAATAATGAATCAATGAGAATATATAATACAGAAAGGTAATAGCTGAAAACACTGTCATTTAAATAACTAAATAAAACAAAATCAATATGTAATGATATGAAACTGAAAAAAAAATCTTTAAATAAATAAACTAGTAATGAAATTTCATCGACAGATAATTTCTATTCAATAATATCATGGATAATAATGATAAATTAATTCTCAATAAATGAAATTATTAATTATTGTACATCATGTTTCTATGTATCATGATACCTTTACCTTAAAGATTATTTAAAATATACTGGTTAAAAACCCATTATCTTAGTTTATCAAACTCATTTCATCCAATGAGGTTATATATGCATCATGGGGATTACATTATCCTTTCTCCAACCCATAATGTTTTTATTAAACAATCCTCATCCCATGAATATCATGTCCAAATCATTCCTCCTATATCTGGTAATCAATTTAATTAAAAAAAAAAATTCCTTATCAAAATGTATCAATATTTAGTAAAAGATATATATTGATCAATATCTTCCCATTATATAAAATAATAGTTTATGGAAACATCATATTTATAAATGATAAGTGGTTTATAAAATAAACATATCAATGATAAAAATATGAATACATAGGGTAAATTCAATGATCAATGATCATATGGATTTGAATGTTTCAATGGGACTAAAAAATGAATCAAGGAATTAGGTTTCAATTATATCCTTTTAAAAATCAATAAAAACCATCAATATAAATAATATTTATGGTATCAGTACAATATATCCCAAGTGGGGTAAAAATATGTTTATTTTTCATTGATAAATAGAAATACTAAAATGATATTGTTTAAATATTTTCTTGAGGAAAATATCCTTTTGATTTTCAAAACAACTTTGAACATTAATTTCATGGAAAATAACTTTTAATTGAATTTTCTTCAAAAATTATCCTTTTAAAATTGAAAATCAACTTTATAGAAATGATGGTGAGTAGATCATAATGGGTCTTATAAGGTAAAAAGAACATTTATTTTCCATAGTAAAAAGGTTAAAAATGTGCCTTGTCTAGAAAGAGAAAAGAAGACTTGTTTGAAAAAAAAATTAAAATACAAATGGGTAAAATTTCTGTAATAAATCATATTTTAAAGAAAAAAGAAATTTTTTAAATCCTTTTAGAAAATATGGTTTTTATAAGAAAACATGTTCTCTCACTTAAGAGAGAAATTAAGTTAGGTTTTATTAAATACAATTTATAAAACATTTTGAGTACCAATGAGTGGGGAAATTGTACTATTATATAAATAATTTCATGAATAAATATATTATATAAAAATTAAATGGTTTATTAGAAAATGATCAAATAATTTCCTCTCATGGAAATTAAAGTGTAAAAAATACCAAATAAGATGAGATTGTAAGGTAAACCCTTGAAAAGACAATAACATTAATGGGAGAATAAATCAATTATTTTATTAGGTGTGTTAAAATTTAAATCCACATAAAAATCTGATATAAATAAAATATATTAGAAACTGATTACACAAAAAATCTTGTAATATTAACAACACTGAGGGTGTAATATAACCCAGTGAATAAGAATCTGGTTCAAAATTTATTTTCAACTTGGTAACATTTAATTAAAACCCCCTTATATGAAATTATTCAAAGTATAACTCAAAATTCCATGAAGATAAAATAATTCATGATATAATATATCAAAAGGGTAATTATATATATATAATAAAATAAGTATGTAGTGAATTTTAAATTTATTTCACAAATGCAAAAATGTTAAATGAAAATTATTTACCTTATGTTTACTTTTAGATTATTTCCCTTTAATGTAATTTATAATGGTTTTAAACATGTTAATAACTTATTCTAGAATTTTTTTAATAACTATGATATCATATATAATCTTATTAGAAATTTTTTTTTACTCTTTTGTTAGTAACCCTTCATTATTTTCATTTTTTTGTGTTAATACCCTTGTTTCTCAGGTATGATTTGACATATTACTTGTTGATACTGTAATGATTTAATTATATCTAGAATTTTAAACATGATTTAAATAACATATATATTAGTTATATATGTATACAGTATAAATCATAAAATTTGGAGACAATAAATGAAATGAACCATTTATAGAGATGATTGGTCGTATGTACTCATGAACACTACTTTATTTATTTGTTATATTTAAAATAATTATGAGTAAATGATTTATATATATATATATATGTATATTATATTTCAAGTATCATATTTATTTCATATATTTTACATATTATTAATAAAACGTTCATTTATATGTTCTATGTATAGTGTGAACGAATCACATCTATTTGAGGGGGTGGTTGTCCACACTTCCAAAAACAATGTAATCATATTCCCACAAAATGGAATGACTGAAGTTATGTTTTATATATAAATTTAAGAAGACAAAATAAATAAATAATATCATATATATAATATATAAATATATTTTTCATCGTTTTTACCAACCATGAGAGTTGCTAATGAAAAATGAATGCCATCATTTTATGAGTTGGTTGTTCGTCATGCACATAAATAGTAAGTTAGTTTCCCATTAGATGGAAGTGTGTGTAAGTGTAGGTAAAATCCATAATATAAAAAATATTATTTTTTTAGGATAATTAGGTTACTATATAATCATTTAATAATAAGAGTTTAGTGTTGGAGAATGAAAATTAATCAAGAGAACTTCAGGAATGATGTCACCTCATATTTGGGTAACTCCATTTGGTTTCAACCAAAGGGATCCTTTGTTGGGAATATACCCAAGTTGATTATTCAATAACGAGGGTATGTATTTTTAGGATATATTTTGGTAGATTTATTTATCCAATATGGATTGATAGGAGTGAGGTAGTGGGGGATTTAGTTCCTTTTTATAGTGTAGGAGGAGTGGTATTTAAGTATTATTTCTAAAAGAAAATTCCAACCATGTTTTCATAAGTTAATTAGATAAAATACAAAATCAAAACAATGTATTATAGGTTATAAATATATCCATAAAATGGATTTTAGATAATTTTCTATGTCATTTTGTCCCTTATGATTATGTTTTATTCCCTTGTTAAACTAATTTTTCTCTTAATTAATGAATTTATTTTCAATTACATTCAATAATATTTTTTGACAAAAAATAAACTAACCTTATTAGAAATTATAAATTATTGTAATTAAAAGTATATAATCTATTTTTAAGAAATTTCAACAAAAAAATATGGTAGAAATTAATTTATAATTAATCCCCCAGATGGGGCGGAAAAACATATTTTTAATGTCACGACCAGTCCTCGGGGCTCGTGCCATGACTACCCCAAGCCTGGCTTCCATAGGCCAGAGGCTGGAGACTAGCACCAAAAGCGTAAATCTCGATAACTGGGAAGGCATTGCCTTTATAAAAGTAAACAAAACACCACAGAGTACAAGCAGAAGTAAAACACTAAGTACAAAGAGAAGTGCTGAAAAGTAAACGGGCCAGAATACAAACCCAAAAAAAGTACAACTACACCTAAACAAAGTACAATAGAAAAAGACAACAGCTGGAAGTACGGAAGCGGCTCCTGGGTCATCCTCCTCGGATCCTACCTGAAGGGTAGGTACAGATGGCGCAGCTCCTAGATCGTCCACCACGGATCCTACCTGAAGGGTAGGTACAGATAGCCTCCACAACGCTCTCGCCCGTCAACCTCCTCCGAGTGTCGTCACGCCGTGAAGTCCACCTCTGGATACTGACTCGCCATGTAGTCCACCTCCGGGTACTGACTCGTCGTGTACTCCACTTCTGGGTACCGTCCAGTCCTCTAACACTCGGCCTCCGTCAGCACTTCCCGTCGTCTACAACCAACACAACGAGGTGCGGGCATAGCCCGTGCGGGGGTGAGTATAACGATACTCAGTAGGGACCCTGAGACCCTCAAGGTCTCACTAAAACCAACATGGATAACCACAAAGAAGATCTCAACAGATAACCTTTACTTAGGTATATGCCCATGCATATACCTAAGTTATCAAGTAACCCATCTCAATCATGAGGAAAACACCAAGATCATGAAATCAACGGATAACCACTACCCAGGTATATGCCCATACATATACCTAAGTTATCAAGTGACCCATCTCAAACATGAGGTAAACACAAGGGTCAAAAGAATCAGCTCAAACCAGGATTTTCATTATCAAAACTGTAAATGCTGAAAGGCTCCGTCTCTGGAGTGTACAGTGGTCATGTCACGACTCCGAGGTACTTCCCACTAACCTAAGACTGCTGAGGTACTCCTCCTGTCGAGTATCGCGGGTCTGTGGCCAACTACCGGGCGCTCTGTCCACTGTGGGTCTATCACCAAATACTGGGCACTCACCCTAATAGCCTACAGAGGTACTACTTCTGTCGAGTACCGCGGGTTTGTGGCCAACTACTGGGCGCTCCGTCTGTCGTGGTTCAGTCGCCAAATATCGGGCACTCCGTCCACTGGGCTAGTCGACTCACTCAAAGTCGAGTCGGTCAAGCAGTCGTCAGGTCTCAGTCGGCTACACGGTCTCCGTACTCCGTACGCTCGTCTCCGGGAGGGTCCGCTCCATGATCTACAGTTATATACTCCAAGTATCACAAAGTCCCACAAAGAAGTATCCCAAAGGACCACCTCGTCATAGGGTTCTCAACGCAACAGACGGCGCGTCAATCGGACGCCCGGTCTGTGAGTTATTAGCGTTTTCATCCCAAGGGTCCGGTTGGTTTCATGAGGGAACCAACCAGGCCGTATCTCAATTGTACCCCGAACTCTCATAGGGTATACTCATAGGGACCGTTTCTCAACGTGATCACCAATGCCGCTGACGGGTGTCAAACGGACGTCTGGTCTGAAAGATATCATCTTTTCCGTTCCAGGGGCCCGGTTGGATTTCGGGTACGATCCAACCCGGACACTATCCAACAGCAACCAAAACTCAGGCGAAGTATGCCAAAAGTTCCATCTCTTCATGAGGAATTCAACAAGACAGACGGCGCGTCAATCGGACGCTCGGTCTGTGAGTTATTGGCTTTTTCGTCCTAGGGGCCCGGTTGGATTTCATGATCAAACCAACCCGACCGCACTCCGATGGCATCTAAACCTTGAGAGGAGTAATCCAAAATATCTGTCTCACTTGGAAGAATCCAACAAAGTCGACGACACGTCAATCGGACGTCCAGAGCTTAAGATATGAGTGTTTCCACTCCGAGGGCCCGGTTGGTTTCGTGTACGAACCAACCCGGCCATACCCAAAGTGTTCTGAAACTCTGAGTGCGATATACCGAAACGACCGTCTCGATCCAAGGATCGCATTGCCGCTGACGGTGCGTCGATCAGAGGTCTACAGCTCAAGATATGGGCAAATGACCGTGAGGGGTCCGAAAACGGTGGGTCTGGGCCCGGACCGACCCAGCCCGACCCCCCCTGGGTCGGCCCGAACGGGGTCGACCCACCCCGGGTCTGCCCCAGCTGGGCCCGGCCCGGCCCGGCCCGGCCGGCGCGGCCCATCCCAACCGGCCAGTCGCGGCTTGGCCACTGTGGCCGAGCGGAAGCCGCGGGCGGGGTGCGCGGTCCCCCCCCCCCCCCCTCGCCGCTAATTGAAGCCGGCGGCGAACTGTCGCGTCCAACCTTCCGGCGGCGCGCCGCCACCGCCTTCCGCGGACCACCGTACGTGCTCTGGTGGTCCGTTTCTCCTGTCATCTTCGCCAACGGTCCTCCCGGGACCAGACCTTCACTGCGAAGGGATTCAAACGCCATAGCAGTCTGCTTCGTCGTCGTCCGTTGATCCGTACATCGATTAACAAGCTGCGGAGGGTTGTCGGGCCATGTTTGTTCGGCCCGCGTCCTCTGCGTTAGCTGTTATCAATTGTCAAATAATAAACACATGATTTTAATCATTGAAGAGGGTATAAATTATCCAAAAGAAAATATACGAACACCTTGCAATCAAATACCCACGCACGAGAGTTTACCATTTGAATGCGCGGCGTGACGACGTCGCGCATTCTTGCCGCTCGATCCCGCACGGCGTGACGATGTCACGCATCCTTGCCACTCGATCCCGCGCGGTGCGACGGCACCGCGTCAATTTCATTCGATCCGCAACAACAAGAAAAACAATAAGGGAGGGGGATGGTCGTGTTTGTGCGGTCCGGCCTCCTCCCTTTAACTGATATCATGCGGTCCAAATATCGCAGATAAAAGCCGGAAGAGAATCACGTAAGGAAAAACACATAAACCCCCTACCTCGGTTTCAAGAGCGGATTCGCAGAAAGAGGATTTGAAGACGACGTCAGGGTGCGTCTGAGGAGGAAGTGGCGTCTCCTCACGTGTTGCGGTGAAGAGGAAGGAAGGCACGTTGTCGTTCTTCATGGAAGGATGGTGTTCTTCGTCGTAAGAAGAACTCTCCTCCAAATTCTCCAAAGGTTTTCCCCACCCAAAATATTTACCAACCAAAAAATAATAATAAGGCCCTCCCATTATGTAACATTTCCATGCATTTTCAAATTAATTCAAAATGCAAATTGAATTAATTATGGCATTAGTGTTGGCAACATAAATGGATGGGAGATGGAGAGGTTCACAAATTAATTAAGGGGAGAGTTAACAAACTTAATGAAAAAGGTGTTAATGGGGGAGTTCAAGGGATTATTGGGGAGATGAAAAGTTTAGGGAATGTGTGGGCCCCACTCCACTAATATCCTCTCATGGGAGGTTATGTGGGTGTGGGCCCCACCTCTAACTCCCCTTGGGAGGAAATAACTAACATTGATAAAATAAAATTGAGTTCCACAATTTTATTTAACTTCTTCTAATTCCCCCCAAAAAAATTAACTCTCAACCCGCATAAAACGCAACTTCGGAAAAGGTCTCCTTAAGCAAAAATCGGCGATGCGGTTTCATCGATGCCCTCATAATTTGATTCCGAGCATCGGTTCAAAAGTTAGAAATTCCCTCTCATTCGTTCACTGAATGTACCCGAGCTAAACTTCGGAAAATGATTCCGGGCACACCAGGACTTGGAATCAGGTGCCGTTAGAAACTGGGTTCTTATAAAATCCCAAAGAAAATTTACAAAAAAATTCCCTTGAAATTTCCGGGTCTTTACATTACTCCCACCTCAGGGATTTATGTCCTCGTAAAGCTTTAACACAAACTAGGATCACAAAAGCGGTACAGAGCACGTATCTGAGCCTTCCGCTCCCATTTTCTCACCCGGAGGTTCCCGTACTGCCAGAGAAAGTGGACCCGAGGAATCGATCGTCCTCATAGGATCCGCTCCTGTCGATCCTCGATCCCCACTAGAACCTCCGTGAAAAACACCCCATTGCCATCGTCCAGCTCCTCATGGTCGATGATATACGAAGGGTCGAGCACGTATCTCCTCAGTTGAGATACGTGGAAGTCGTTGTGCACCTGGTGCAACTGAGGTGGATGGGTCAAGCGGTAAACTACCCCACTTACCCAGCTGAGGACCTAGAAAGATCTGTTGAACCTCATAGATAACTTTCCGCCTTGGCCACATCTCCGTAAACCTCATCAAGTTGAGACCCATATAAGGACGTGATCGTCATTCTCGAACTCAGAGGTCTCCAACTCCTATTTAGAACAGAAACTTAAAACTACTTCTACCACGAGGGTAAGGTTGACCGACTCAAGAATGATCAGCCACACCCTCCTATGCATGAGTTATCCTGTGCTGCCTGGGGTTTCCTTTTCGCCGACCAAGGAAAACCCATCTCGCCGTCGTAGTTAAACCACAACCTTTTTTCCTAATACCGTCAATTTGTGTATGAACTGTGATTTCCCAGTCCATACTCAAACCAACGTCGTAAGGCCTCGACACTGCCGCTAAGAGATTCCAACTGAAACTCTCACCTCGAGGGTCTGACAACACCGTCGGCATAAGTGTGATTATCGAGTCTTCTCCCAAGGTATCTCCAGACGTGAGGGTCAAGTCCACAGCTTACTGGAAACTCTAGGTCTGGGACAAGATTTGTGAAAGCGAGGAATGATTCATATCGACATCTGTTACTACAGTAGCTAGTAGTGGACACAGACTGTCCCTTGAATCATTTTTAGAGCCATTGGGTCACACTACTTGACCGCATGCAACCACACTCTTCCTCCTCCCTCCAGCTCCCTGAGCATGGCGGGGATAACTAAGGCGTGTGGTTGTATCATGTTAAGATGTACACCACCTCATGATTCTCTCCTAGCTCTGCCTCCATGTCTGCTGCTTCGTAGACTCATATCTCTTTTAAGCTCCCTCTTATGGAAACATTTAACATTCCCGAGTCTCTAAGACTGGAGACGGTTTCTTGTTTCTTACTGCACTGTGTTGTCTTCATCCACTCCTGGATGATCTGAAAGAGCTGCTAAAATTTCTCCTTTTCCAAAAAGAGAAACTCGGTCTCATCCCCTGGATGAACCACGCCCATTGCCTAATACAGTCAATCCTGACATGAATGATGCATTCATGCCATGGATGACGTCGTAAGGCCTCGACCTAACCACTAAGAGATGCAACTGTCACTATTGCCTCCAAGGGTCGAGTCACACTGTCGGCATCAGTGTGAGGTCACTGGGTCTCCTCCAGTAGAAATCTTGAAAGTGAGGGTCAAGTCAGCAGTTTTAACCAGGACCACTCAGTATCAACCAAACAAAAGGACAGAAAAGAAAACAAAGATAAGTGTCTTTTTATTATTGCAGCTCATAGTACAAAGACACGAATACAACAGCAACATGGAACTAGAAGTACAAGGGACGTATCCACTAGTTATGATCCTGTCTACCTGCTCTTGGAGCTCTACTGCCTTGTCCAATGCTCGGCTATTACTCAATCACCCGCCGCTACTTCTGCCTTGGTGGCTCCTCCAAAGCCTGCGGATCAACTGTACGAAGAGTCGGACAGTCACGTGCCAGGTGACCCTTTCCGCCGCACGAGTAACACTGTCTATTTTTGGCACGCCTAGCTCTGTCCCCACCCCGGGTGCCCCGCACCACCGATCCTAAAACCTGAGATCTCCCAACTGCTGGTCTGGTCCTCCTGGACCTCTGCATCATCTATCTACTGGCCACAGATGACTCGGCTACTGATCGAAAAACACGTGGCAAAGGCAGCAGCTCCTGAACATGCTCTGGGTGTAGAGCTACTGGCACAAACTCCACCCTGAAGAAGGTCTCCAAGTCTTCCCATGCGAAGGTCATCCCATCGCAAAACTGGAACATGTGGATCCACCACCTGCCTGCTGCTGCCTGAAGAAGGCTGGCAGCAAAGATCACCATGAAGTCTGCAGGTGTCTCCACTAGCCTGAAGACTCTCCCCACAGCCTCTAGCCAAACCCCAGCCGCCTGCGGGTCCGTCTCTCCCTAGAACCTGGGTGGCCTCTGGTGCTGGAACTCGTGCATCGCACTCAAGTGGCGTGCATCGCCTACTACTGGGGCTGGTGGCATCGGTGGCCAAACGTAAGGTAGTACCGCTGGTGCCTCCGCTGGTGCCTCAACTGCAAGAGGGCCCTATACCAAAGCCTCGTCGCTCGACAGGCTATCAGTATGCACATCCCTTTGGGCTCTAGCTGGTCGTCTGTGAAAAGGCATCCTGAAAGAAACATCGTGACACGGTCAAACAATTATACCTAGTGAGCTGACCTGGTTTGAGCTGATATTTAAATAAAACTTCTGGAAACACACACAAAATCAATGTTTTCGTGCACAAAGTCGGAATTCAGTTGTCAGGGTCCTGGTGTATGGATACGTCGGCCGCCCGCACCAACACTGGACTCCCTGAACTGAAGACCACACTCGGTACCCTTAACACTATTGATTCACAGAAAGAAAATATCAGAGTTATAAGTTATGCGGTAGAACCGACTCCTCTGATACCAATTTTTCACGACCCGTCCTCGGGGCCCGTGTCGTGACTACCCCAAGCCCGCCTTCCATAGGCCAGGGGCTAGAGACTAGCACCAAAGGCGTAAATCCCAATAACTAAGAAGGCATTGCCTTTATTAAAGTAAAAAAAACACCACAGAGTACAAGAGGAAGTAAAACACTAAGTTCAAAGAGAAGTTCTGAAAAGTAAATGGGCCAGAATAAAATCCCAAAAGAAAGTACAACTACAACTGAACAAAGTACAATAGAAACAAACAACAGCTGGAAGGACGGAAGCAGCTCCTGGGTCGTCCTCCTCGGATCCTACCTGAAGGGTAGGTATGGACGGAGCAGCTCCTGGATCGTCCACCACGGATCCTACCTGAAGGGTAGGTACATATAGCCTCCACAACGCTCTCACCCACCTCATCCGAGTGTCGTATCGCCGTGAAGTCCACCTCCGGATACTGACTCATCGTGTAGTCCACCTCTGGGTACTGACTTGTCATGTAGTCCACTTCCGGGTACCGTCTAGTCCTCGAACACTCAGCCTCCGTCAGCACTTCCCATCGTCTGCAACCAACACAACGAGGTGCGGGCATAGACCGTGCAGGGGTGAGTATAACGATACTCAATAGGGACCCCGAGACCCTCAATGTCTCACTAAAACTAACATGGATAACCACAAAAAAGATCTCAGCAGATAACCTTTACTTAGGTATATGCCCATGCATATACCTAAGTTATCAAGTAACCCATCACAATCATGAGGAAAACACAAAGATCATGAAATCAACGGATAACCACTACCCAGGTATATGCCCATACATATACCTAAGTTATCAAGTGACCCATCTCAAACATGAGGTAAACACAAGGGTCATAAGACTTAGCTCAAACCAGGATTTTCATTATCGAAACCATAACTGCTGAAAGGATCCGTCTATGGAGTGTACAGTGGTCATGTCACGACTCTGAGGTACTGCCCACTAACCTAAGACTACTGAGGTAATCCTCCTGTCGAGTATCGCGGGTCTGCGGCCAACTACCAGGCGCTCCGTCCACTGTGGGTCTGTCGCCAAATATCGGGTGCTCCCCCTAATAGCCTACAGAGGTACTCCTCCTGTAGAGTACCGCGGGTCTGCGGCCAACTACCGGGTGCTCCGTCTACTGTGTGTCAGTCGCCAAATATTGGGCGCTCCGTCCACTGGGCTAGTCAACTCACTCCAAGTCGAGTCGGTCAAGCAGTCGTCAGGTCTCAGCCGGCTACACGGTCTCCGTACTTCATACGCTCGTCTCCGGGAGGGTCCGCTCCATGAGCTACAGGTCGATACTCTGAGTATCACAAAGTCCCATGAAGAAGTATCCCAAATGACCACCTCGTCATGGGGGTCTCAATGCAATAGACAGCGCATCAATCAGACGCCCGATCTGTGAGTTATTATCCTTTTCGTCCCAGGGGCCCGGTTGGTTTCGTGAGCGAACCAACCCGTCCGTATCTCAACTGTACCCCGAACTCTCATAGAGTATACTCATAGGGACTGTTTCTCAACGTGATCACTAACGCCGCTGACGGGCGTCAAACGGATGTCCGGTCTGAAAGATATCAGCTTTTCTGTTCCAGGGGTCCGGTTGGATTTCGGGTATGATCCAACCCGGACACTATCCAACAGCAACCAAAAATCAGGCGAAGTATGCCAAAAGTTCCGTCTCATCATGAGGAATTCAACGAGACAGACGGCGCGTCAATCGGACGCCCGGTCTGTGAGTTATTAGCTTTTTCGTCCCAGGGGCCCGGTTGGATTTCGTGAGCGAACCAACTCGACCACACTCCGATGACATCTAAACCTCTATCGGATTAATCCAAAATATCCCTCTCACTTATAGGAATCCAACAAAGTCGACGGCACATCAATCGGACGTCCGGAGCTTAAGATATGAGTGTTTCTGCTCCGAGGGCCTGGTTGGTTTCGTGTACGAACCAACCCAGCCATACACAAAGTGTTCCGAAACATTGAGTGCGATATACCGAAATGACCGTCTCGATCCAAGGATCGCATCTCCGCTGACGGTGTGTCGATCGGAGGTCTACATCTCAAGATATGGGTGAAAGACCGTGAGGGGTCCAAAAACGGGGGGTCTGGGCCCGGACCGACCCGGCCCGACCCCCCCCCCCCCCCTGGGTCGGCCCAAACATGGTCGACCCGACCCGGGTCTGACCCAGCTGGGCCCGGCCGGCACGGCTCGGCCAGCGCGGCCGAGCTGAAGCTGCGGGCGGGGTGCGCGGTCCCTCCCCCCCCCCCCCCCCTCTCGCCGCTAATTGAAGCCGGCGGCGAACCGCCGCAGCCAACCTTCCGGCGGCACGCCGCCGCCTTCCGCGGACCACCGGACGCGCTCCGGTGGTCTGTTTCTCCTGCCGTTTTCACCAACGGTCCTCCCAGGACCAGACCTTCACTGTGAAGGGATTCAAATGCCATAGTGGTCTGCTTCGTCGTCGTCCGTCGATCCGCACATCGATTAACAAGCTGCAGAGGGTTGTCGGGCCGTGTTTTTTCGGCCCGCGTCCTCCGCGTTAGGTGTTATCAATTGGAAAATAATAAACACATGATTTTAATCATTGACGAGGGTATAAATTATCCAAAAGAAAATATATGAACACCTTGCAATCAAATACCCACACGCGAGAGTTTAAAATTTAAATGCGCGGCGTGAAGACGTCGCGCATTCTTGCCGCTCGATCCTGCGCGGCGTGACGATGTCGCGCATCCTTGCCGCTCGATCCCGCACGGTGCGACGACACCGCGTCAATTTCATTCGATCCTCAACAACAAGAAAAACAATAAGGGAGGGGGATGTCCGTGTTTGTGCGGTCCGGCCTCCTCCCGTTAACTGATATCATACGGTCCAAATATCGCGGATAAAAGACGGAAGAGAATCACGTAAGGAAAAACACCTAAACCCCCTACCACGGTTTCAAGAGCGGAGTCGCGGAAAGAGAATTTGAAGACGATGTCAGGGTATGTCTGAGGAGGAATCAGCGTCTCCTCACGTGTTGCGGTGAAGAGGAAGGAAGGAATGTCGTCGTTCTTCGTAGAAGGATGGTGTTCATCGTCGTAAGAAGAACTCTCCTCCAAATTCTCCAAAGGTTTTCCCCACCCAAAATATTTTCCAACCAAAAAATAATAATAAGGCCCTCCCACTATGTAACATTGCCATGCATTTTCAAATTAATTCAAAATGTAAATTGAATTAATTATGGCATTAGTGTTGGCAACATAAATGGATTGGAGATGGAGAGGTTCACAAATTAATTAAGGGGAGAGTTAACAAACTTAATGAAAAATGTGTTAATGGGGGAGTTCAAGGGAGTTATGGGGAGATGAAAAGGTTAGGGAACGTGTGGGACCCACTCCACTAATATCCTCTCATGGGAGGTTATGTGGGTGTGGGACCCACCTCTAACAACCCTTGGGAGGAAATAACTAACATTGATAAAATAAAATTGAGTTCCACAATTTTATTTAACTTCTTCTAATTCCCCCCAAAAAAATTAACTCTCAACCAGCATAAAACGCAACTTCGAAAAATGTCTCCTTAAGCAAAAATCGGCGCTGTGATTTCATCGGTGCCCTCAGAATTTGATTCCAAGCAACGGTTCAAAAGTTATAAATTCCCGCTCGTTCGTTCACTGAACGTACCCGAGCTAAACTTCGGAAAATGATTCTGGGCACACCGGGCCTCGGAATCAGGTGCCGTCAGAAACTGCGTTCTTGTAAAATCCCAAAGAAAATTTAAAAAAAAATTCTCTTGAAATTTCTGGGTCTTTACATTTAAACGAAACATTTTAAAAGATTTATATGTTTTTATATTTAATGTCAAAATTTAGTTGATTCCAATTAAATATATTTTATTAATTTATTTATAATTAATTAATTTCTATTTGAAAAAATTTTAAAATATAATTTAACATGATTAATTAGTTAGAAGAAAAAGCAGTTTTAAATTAAAATTCGGTATTTTTATTTATTCATCAAAAAATAAAACATCATAAAAAATTACAAACTAAATCACCCTAACCTATTTTTTATATTTTTATTTAAAAAATTTGGTCTATTTTAGGATATAAAAAATATAAAATTTCAAAAAAAATTAATATTGTTTCACCGTTAAATGGTGGTAAAAGTGCCTTTAGAAAAAATATCAATTTTTTTGTAAAATAATGGGTTTGTTTTAATCATATATTTATAAAATCTCTTGGTTGAATTTAAAAATAAATTTTTTAATATATAATATTTATATATATATACTAAATTAATATCACTACCTTAATATAATTAAATTAATTTATTAGGATAAAACATTTTTGTGGGAATAACAGTATTTTTATGAAAACATTCAATTTATATTCAATTGGTTCTTATATTTGTTTCTAATTAAATTGATACAAATGAATTAATTTAACATTTTTGTAAAACATATATTTTAATATGTTAGTTTATACCATAAATAAACATTAATTTAACTGTTATGTTATATCCTATTATATTAATTAATAATATTTTAATAATATATTGTCTTTTTTAAAACTTGGCCTTATATGTAACACAATATATCTCAGTATCAAGTGAATTACAGGCTATATCATGGATTGATTTTATTTAAAATATTAAATATATTATAAATTCTTGGTATATTATATTCCCATAAACATTTTTTTATGTTTTATATACTCTATCAAATAATATTTTCAAACATTAGAATTTAGTTTTATTGTGTACCTCATCTCGTATTAAAAAAAAACAAAACCATTAACCAAATTATAGTAGATAACCATCTCCATGACTAAGGATTTTTTATTTTCCATTACAACCTTTATAATTAGTCAAAAAATTATTATTCTGGTTAAATAATACTTTTATAGATATATTATAACCAATTTATATTCTAGAACTAATATATACTTGTAATATTAAATAAAATGAAATAAGAATATGATGTTCAGAAAACCCACCAAAATATACCAAACCATTAACATTAATATTTAATCAAATGAATCATTCTTAAAAAACAAAAAATTATATATTGGATATTTTATACTTCTAGAAGTGAATTAATACCATTTCTTTCTACTTATGGGGTTTTAATCTCATTTTTCGAGAACATCCATTTTTATACAAAGATGAACTGATCCTGAAACCATGAAACGAACACACCCAAAACCATGAAAATAATTAAATATTACTAATTAATGAGTCATATAATGATATAAAATCATCACATAATGAATTATAAAAATAAATATTTTTTTATTGAGCTAATAATATTATTTAGACAATTATATAGGAGGTTAAAGTATGAAAAACTAAAGGTAAGCGTGAGGTAAGGGTTTATTATATCACTTTTACTTCTATGAGATATATAACTTATTCACCATTTATATATTCTGTTTTGTGTATATATAATGAAATTCGATATATCAAACCATTACTCTCATTATCATCATATTATTCAATGTTTTATTTTATAATTATTACTTTAACGGTGAATATGATTCGATTGATGAAAATTTATACAAGATTATTATCCCAATTTCCATTATTTTGGGTAAAAATTCTTCTTCTTGATTATATCATGATATGGTTATGTGAGAAAATAATTTTTATAATATTAATTTTTTTCCACTTGATTTATATATATTTATAGTGGATACACAGAGTTGATTCTTTTGAATAATTCACCCTTCGATGGTATGATATTTGAATGTTCTTTTCCATTAAGAATCATCTTTTGACGGTTATTTTTTCAAAAGAAGGTTTTTGTTACAAATATAAAATGAAAAGAATTTCCTAATTTCATTTTACTTTATTATTTTAAAGCATACCAAACTTGTTTTTATGGATATGTTCCAAGAAACCTTTTTCTATTATAGATGCACATTTTTTAAAAATGAATGATTTTAAAATTAAAAGTTCATTTTCTTCAACAGTGTTATTATGATGAAATATTTAATGATTTATATTAATTGTATTGTAATTGGGTATTGTATATAATTATGAGTTTTTTTATAATCCAATGATCAGAGGTAACATGATAAACCAATGATGACTGGTTATGTGATAAACCAATGATGGGTGGTTCCTTGATAAACCAGGGATGAATAGTTATGTTATAACCTTCAATGCATTAGGTAATCCATTATTAGAGGTTTTCCATATTGGTTATTCCATATTTATGAGTTATATAAAAAATTATTTCCCAATTAACTTAATTATATAAGATATTCTTGAAAAAGATTTTCATGGTAAAAACTAATTTTTAAAAGGTATGATATGGATTTTTTGAGAAATTAACACTTTTTTCAAATAACAAATTATGTTTTTCTGAGCATTTTATGGATTTTCACTAGACTAATAGTTCCCATTATTTTATTTACCTTACTAAACATTTATGGTCATCCAAACTTTTAAAAAAATTACTTTTTAAGGGGTAATAGAGGCAATAATGAGATCAAGGGAAATTTTGGATGATTTTTCATGAAGAGAGAACATGTTTTGCTTTGAATACATTGGTTTTGTTGAAAGAATGGATACTGTGTATATCAGTCCACTTATAATGTATGGTTTTATTATATAAGGGTTTTTACTAATTATCTAAAACTCTAAACTGAAAATATTATAGGTAATGAAATAATTTCGATTCAATTTTAAATTTTCTTGAACATATAATGTTTAAGGTTGGGCCCTTACTGTTGTTATTAAAGCACAGTTTAGAATACTATATATATTAGTATGTTAATTAGTAATAAGTTATAATTAATAAATAAGCATAATATTTATCATGTTAGGTAGATTCATATATTTTTTGGATAAATTGAATGTGTTTGAGATATCATTTGTAATGAAATATTAATGTTTGTCTTCCTCATAAGACAGAAAATTATGATTTTATTGATCTGATTAAAAAATGATTTTTGGTTTTAGTATATGGTTGGATCCATCAAGAATTGAAGTAAATATATATTTGAAGGAAAACTTAGTGGTTTTATAAATGAGAAACTAAATGAAATATGATCTATAAGGAGAACACTTGTGGTTTTTTTATACGATATATCACGAGTAATGATTGATCAAGTGAATCATGAATATTTTCTTAATGTATAAAATGTGATATAAATGAAGTATTTGGGATATCCAAAAGAAAATTATTATAAATTTAAATATATTCAATGACCCATGTGTCAATGAAGTTAGAAAACAATGCATAGTAAAATGTCTTAAAACGATAGGAAGATGATTTATATGTGGTAAGGGAAGTCAAAAGAAATAAATTATTGAGGAAAAAAGTAATCATTTAATTGACTCCTTGAATGGTAAATAAGTTCTTCTTGGGTTACCAATCTAATTTTTATGATGTGTGGATTACGCTTAATATGATCATTGTTGTCCTAAGAATAAAGGTTATGAATAGGAAAAAAGGAAATAACAAATAACACTTTAGTAATACCTAATTCCATTACATTTGAAGAAGAGGAAACTAAAAATGACATATGAAATGTATGAATTAATTCTTATATCATTCTTGTATATAGTTTAATCGTAGTACATGATTCATATTTGTTTCCTTAGTAATGAAGTATTAAGGAAAAGGATGAAAAACCATGGTATTGGGTTTAAAAATAATGGGGAATAATTAAAATTTCTACATACTAGTGACTCAAGAGTAATGTTATATTTATGTATGATTAAATGATTAAATGTATTAATACTCTATTGATGATGGCAGTAATTTGGGATTATTTTATTGATATTTTGTTATATGTTACCCTTGTGTTTATCAATTGAAAATATAATTTGATAAAGAAAACTCTTTTAATTTTTTAACATGATTTAAAAGGTACGGATAACCATTATGGTTTATATGATCTCTAATTTTGAGTTAATAATGGGTTTTTTTTGGGATGAAAAATGAAATTTATGAGATAACCATTGACAATAAAACATTTCTTTATTGAAAAATATATGAAGGATATTTTTTTAGGATGTCTCCCGAATTTATATTCTTTTATAGGGATTACAATAATATAGTTTAAGAAAATGTTAGCTCATGGGATGGGTGATAACCCATGACAATCAACAAGGACGTGAGGATTGAACACACTACCGATTGGTAATAATGTTAAATAAACTACCATTAGCCTACATGATGTCCAAGTTAGTATAGAATTTTTTTCTTTATTAATCCATTTGATGGATAAATGTTATGTTCATTTTGAAAACATATTTTTATCTGTTTAATAACCATAGGATTAGAAAATAATTTGTTGATTAAGTGATTAATGTTATTTTGGAATATTTTAACTGTTTATTGAACATTATATGATTGAGGTAAATAGAATACTATGGGGTTTCTTATATAGAAATAAAGGATGAGTAGTCTCGTGGAAAAATTTCTGATTTATGGTGATTCATGTAATTTATAGAAATAATTAAAATATCTTAATGGTTAAGTGCTTATGTAAATAAAATTTTGGTATGATAATATAATAGTGATGGATATTATTTCAATTAAGATGTTAAATTTATCATGGAATACTAGGTTATAAAATCCTTTTGATTTTTTTGTATTAATATTAGTCTATAATATTTTGATAAATTTTAATTTCATTTGTTTGTCGAATGATCTATGATAGAGTTTGGGAATTACTATGTAATTTTTGATATTTAGGTAGTTTTTCATTATATAAGGGTTTATTAATTATTGATAATTACATTATCATATACTTAACATTTTTTTATTATGCCTAATGATAGGGGAAATATATTGTTATACTTTAGTGGATTTTTTGATCTGTAGTAGTTGACCCTGATGCATCGAGTATGAAAAATTCATCTTGAATACTCATTATTTAGAGATAGTATGAGGATGAAGTTCTTCTTTTCAATTAATTATATTTCATTATGTTCTAATATTATATAGTAAAATATTGTAAATCAGATTAGACGATGGGGGGTTTAGCTAATGCAGTATCCCCTCTCAGCTGAATGGTTATCCAAAGATCATATGATTGGGTGTTGATTCTTCTTATAGATGAGTGAGATTCCTCCTCATGTGACTATGGTTACACTTCACATTAAATAAAGGTAGGAATATGTGTACTCTCTTTGTCTTCTGATCAAGTTTAGTTAGTGCATTCTCAAATCAATTCTATTTATGGTAAAAATTACACCTAGGGAATGCTAGATTCACCTAAATTTATGATAATATAATTTTGTGGATATTGGTTCTTCCATACCTATTTATCTCTTCTTTCCCTATTGTTTTTAGATTTCTTATTGTATAAAAGATGCTTTATTCTTGCTTCTTCATTTCTTGGTCTATTTTTATGGCATCATTTAATGTGTATTTGGTCCTTTTCCATGACCATGTAATGTAGCTTCTTAACTAGACCCCAGTTTTGTTTGATGTTTTGGTTTTCACAATGGTTTTGTGCCATTGGTAGTGGTTCCTTGTTCGAGAGGGAATAGTTAAAAAAGGTTGCAGTTAGTATGGTGGTAGTTCTAAAGGGAGTTATTGTTGGATCGAATATGTAGATATGTATGTATATTAGATGGAACAATACAAGAGGGGGGTGAATTGTAGGTTTAAAAACCTTTTGAGTTTTAGCACTTAAGAGATTAGTTTAAATGATCTTAAACTAATACAATTACAAACACCCACAATTTTATTGAATATAAAAGGTATGATGTAATGTAATACTAATGAAATTTAAAACAATTGTATTCAAGATGAACACAATAATTCGAGTAATATAAAGATGAATGATTCTACCATAAAGCGTATAGAATCAATCAATACAATATGTAATAGAATGGATGTAATTGAAACAATTACAAATGTATAAGAGATAGAAAGGGAAACAAAAACAATTTCTTTTCTAATACAGATAGTAGTGGAAATGTAAAAGAATTACAATTCTTTTCACCCAAAGAGAAGGGTTATCCTTTCACCTAGGATAAAAGGTCTGTCTCACCAACACCTTGGTGAGCCCTCGATACGATGATCGGTCCGTCCGTCTGCCTATCCCTGGCAGCCCTCGATTTTGTAGGTAATCGGCACCTATGTCTTTCAATTACTTGAAAGCCCTCGATACGATGATCGGACGCACAAGGCACAAAGAATGAGAGAATTCACAGCATCTCTCTCTAGATCTTGATAGAAGAAAAGAATCGCAGTTGTATCACGCTTGTTCTCAGTTGTCTGTTGTACTCTCAACTTCAAATGACCTCCTATTTATAGGCCTTGGGTTCCAACGGTCATGTTGCCTCCAACGGCCATATTTCTCCGAAAAACTCGGAGGGACTTGGACACCTGGAATCATAAAGGTCATGTTGAAACAGAAAGAACGACATCGTTTTGATTAGTTTGTAACTAACTCAACGACATCGTATTGGTTAGAACAAGACGTATGAATAAGATAATAAAGATTCCGATTTAAATGAAGCAAGTGTTTTTGACAAAGTACCAAAACAAGTATGTAATAAAAGATATGAGAAGCTGAGTTAATGCAATTTCCATATTCTGTACGATCAGCATTGTACGATTGGCATGGTCAGTACGATCAGTATGATCAATGTGATACGCATAGTCAGTATGATCAGCGTGATCGGTACGATTAGCCTGGTCAGTACGATCAGCATGATCAGTACGATCATTATGGTCAGTACGATCAGTATTGTACGATTGGCATGGTTAGTATGATCAGTATGATCAGTACGATATGCATAGTCAGTACGATCAACATGATCAGTACGATACGATAGACAAGGTTAGTAGGATTAACAAGACATTTTTGTTTTCCAAAACAAAACATAGAAGTCAAAAGAGGACTTTTGACTCAACAATCTCCCCCTTTTTGGAAAGCACAAATCACTAAAAGAAATACTTATCTCCCCCTGAGTTATTGGAAACTCTTATGAATAAGAAATTGAATACAACTAACTCCCCCTTAGGTATGGACTTTCCTAAGGATTGTATTCGTAGATTTTCCTTAAGAGTGTTGTAAAGAATTCTCCCCCTTTATAAAACATTCTCCCCCTTTAAAAACATTCTCTCCCTTTGTAAACATTCTCCCCCTTTGTGATTTACAAAAAAAAGGGGGTAATCTTGAATTGTCTGAAGAAGTTAGAAAATAAACACAAGACAATGGATAAAAGAAATTTCATTATGATAACAAACAACAGTAAACATGAGAACAAATACAAGTCACTTGTTTTCTCTTTCCTTATCCTTTTTGATCAACTCATGAAGAACCGTCTTCATCTTTTTTATCTCCTTCTTGTCTTCAGAAAAAACATCACCCTGGGACCTGAGAAGGTCTTGTTGATCAGCAAAGAGTTGATCCTGATTTCTGATAGTCTCCTCCTGGACTTTGATTACTTCTTCAAGGGTATCAATTCTGTCTTGTAGATTCTTGTTATATTTGGATAACACATAATTTTGTTTCTTCAATAAAACCATTTCATCCTTGAAAGATGAAACCTTTGAGAATTCAAATTGAAAATCATTCATTCTCTCTTTCAATTCTTTCACTGAAGGAATATCGGCTCTTTGGGAAGACAAAAGATTCAACCTTTCAACCGTTTCTCTGTCAAGCTTGTTGAAAGAAATTGCAATCTCATTTGACAACCTTCTTATATCTTCAATTTCTATCTCATGATCATTGATTGAGCTCTCTGTTTTGTACGACCACTTGGTCATCTTGTTGTAGGCCTTCTTATGAGCAACCGAACTTTCTGAAAGAACTTTCAAATCGGCTTCAACTGACAAAACTTTCTTTCTTAATTCTTTTACAGAGCCAAACTTCTTCTTTTGATTGTCAGTAATAAAATCAATCTTCCCTTCCAGCCTTGGGAAATATGGAATGGTCTTCTCAACCCTTCTCAAAACATGGACAATGTAATCACTCTTCTTGAGAGAGATTGTATGTTCTGAATCAGTATCTTCATCGTACGGAGCCAGTTCTTTTGATCGGCTTGAATCTACAACTGGATATTTTCCTTTTTCTTTTTCTTTCTACTTTCTTTCTCCTTCCACTTTATCACTAATGACAACAACTTTATCAGTGTGAGAGGATTGAGCACCTTGCTTTTCTTGAGATTAAATTCTATCCGGAGTTCGTGCTTGATCGGCACGAAGAACTTGTTGAGTATATTCACTTTTCTTTGGAACTGATTCCTCCCTACTTTTCTTTGAACTCTGAAGGAATTCTAAAAGAAAATCTTCTTCCTCTTCTTCCACTTCTTATATCTCTTCCATAATTTTTTTTCATTTTTCTTTCTCAGGAAGGCTCTGTACGATAGGCTCTTGATGCACTTATGTGGTAAGTTGAGCACTAGCTTCCTCAACTTCTTTCAAGACTTTAGAGACATCAAATTCATGTGCTTTTCTTTTCAAAAGAACCTTCTTCTTCTTTTCATCCTAAAGGGTATCCTCAACCCTTAATCTCTCAGCAAAGGCTTCGGCTGGATCAAGTCCAAACTTTGGATCACCTTCCTTCCTTTGTTCCTTATCCTTTCTCCACTTGGCTACAACCTCCTTACTATAATTTGGATTCTTCTTAGGCTTTGAACTAGTTTGTGGATCAGACTTTTGAGTAATACCAGTATATTGAATATATTTGGCTGGCATAGGTGCTGATTGATTCTGATCCAATTCAGCTTCTACATCTCTGAAAAAAAGTTTTGAATTCTGATCAAAACAAACATTCAACTTCTTCATAGTACTTTTTCTAATCCAGAAGGGCTTCAAATCTATCGGGTTTCCTTTCAAAGGAATGTTACAAAACTTCATACTTTTGAGAATGAACTTTGTAAGGATGGCTGGATACATAATCATTTGGGACTTAATCCCTCCTGTCTTGACATTCTTAATGGTTTTAAAAACATACCCCATGAGATTTACTTTTCTCATATTTACAAGATAGTCAAGCATAAATATATAAAAAACGTTCAGAGTTTCTCTATCCCCTTTCCTTGGGATAAGAAAACCTTGCATCCATAATGTCAAAAACCGATTGTCCAGAGAAAGATGGGTCACTTTTCTCTTTTCTTAATTAATAAAAAACAAAGACTTTTCAGTACTTTCTCTATTAAAAGTACCAACATCCTCTGGTAGTTTATGAGATGGACAGAAAGAATCCCCTTATATTGGGACATTCAGAAAATGAGCCACTTGTTTTACAGACATAGACAACTTTCTATCGTACACAACAAAATTGATAGTCATGTTTTTGTCGAAAGATACGGTTTTATAAAACTGACAAACTTCATCAAAGAGAATCGGATCTTGAGAAACAGGTCTTTCAACACAAAAATGTTCCCATCCTTGAAACAGAATGATTCTTCTGATTGTGGAATCATACGAATCAAAAAAGTCCCGAGAGACTAACCTTTCTCTGTTAAAGTCTTTCTCTATAAAAGTCTTTGAAGACATTTCGGAGGGAGTGTTAACAGAGGATTTAGACATAAAGGTGATGCCGATGAACGATCATACGATGATTTAAAACCAGTGGAGCAGAGCTTCGCCACAAACCCTGAAAAACCAATGTGGGTTTGGGGAGGGGGGGATATTTATAGGCAATAAAGGGATGACCGTTGATCTTCTACAGTCAAGATTAGAGGAAAACAGATCAATGGTTAGGATTAAAAACGAAAAAGAGAGAAAAAGAAATGGAAAGTACCTGTCGGAGAATGTAAGGTAGTTGTTTGTTTTATTAGAGCTAAAAAAACAACCGTATGAAATAAAATAAAACTATCAATCGTCATACCGATGGAAAAAAAAGTCGTTACCATGAACTGACAAGCCGATGGAAAACAATATCGTTACCATGAACTGACAATCTGATGGAAAACAATCTTGTTACCATGAACTGACAAGCCAATGGAAAACAATCTTGTTACCATCATCGGTCAGTACAATGAAAAAGAAAATCATTACCATCATCGGTCGATATGATGGAAAAGAAAATCATTACCATCATCGGTCGATATGATGGAAAATAAAATCATTACGATCATCAGTCGATACGATGGAAAAGAAAATCATTACCATCATCGGTCGATACAATGGAAAAGAAAATCATTACCATCATTGGTCGATACGATGGAAAACAAAATCATTACCATCATTGGTCGATACGATTGAAAAGAAAATCATTACCATCATCGGTCGATACGATGGAAAAGAAAATTATTACCATCATCAGTCGATACGATGGAAAAGAAAATCATTACCATCATCGGACGATACGATGGAAAAGAAAATCATTACCATCATCGGTCGATACGATGGAAAAGAAAATCATTACCATCATCGGTTGATACGATGGAAAAGAAAATCATTACCATCATCGGTTGATATGATGGAAAAGAAAATCATTACCATCATCGGTCGATACGATGGAAAAGAAAATCACTACCATCATCGGTTGATATGATGGAAAAGAAAATCATTACCATCATCGGTCGATATGACAGAAAAGAAAATCATTACCATCATTGGTTGATATGATGGAAAAGAAAATCATTACCATCATCGGTTGATACGATGGAAAAGAAAATCATTACTATCATCGTTCGATACGATGGAAAAGAAAATCATTACCATCATCGGTCGATACGATGGAAAATAAAATCATTACCATCATCGGTCGATACGATGGAAAAGATAATATAATAAGACTGTTAATATGATAAACAGAAAAGTAAATGATACGATAAAACTGTCAATACAATAAACAGAAAGGTAAAAAAACACATACCAGGAGAGTAAAATAATAAAGATCATAAGATAAAAAGAAACAAAGGAAAAATGTCCTACCCCTTTCAAAGAGAGTTATTTAATATTAGGAAAATTGTAAAACATGAAGTAGATATGAATGATTATTTTAATGTAATCAGTCCTAGCTTCTGTTTTATAAACTCAAACCTATCAGAAGATAAAGGTTTTGTAAAAATTTCAGCAAGTTGTTCTTGAGTTCTGATAAATTGTAGAATAATATCTCTTTTTTGTGTGTGATCCCTAAGAAAGTGATGCCTAACATCTATGTGTTTTGCACGAGAGTGATGTGCTGGGTTCTTACTAAGAGCTATGGCACTAGTATTATCACAAAGAATTTGAGTTTTTGAGAAACTCAATCCATAGTCAGTGAGTGTGTGTTGCATCCACAATACTTGAGCATACCAACTTTCAGCTGCTACATATTCAGCTTCAGCAGTGGATTGTGCTACTGAGTGTTGTTTCTTATAGGACCAATAAACTAGAGAATCTCCTAAGAAATGACATGTTCCAGATGTACTTTTTCTATCCATTCTACAACCACCAAAGTCAGCATCTGATAAACTTTTTAAAACAAAATCATTCCCAGAAGAGTAAAAAAGACCTAAGTCCATAGCGCCTTTTAAATACCGAAATATTCTCTTTACGGCTTTTAAATGAGACTCTTTTGAATTAGATTGGTATCTTGCACATAAGCATACAGAAAACATTAAGTCGGGTCGACTAGCTGTCAAGTATAGAGAACTTCCTATCATACCTCTAAAGATTGTTTGATCTACTGGTTTCCTAGTTTCATCAAGATCAAGTGTATTTGAGGTACCAATTGGAGTGATAATACTTTTAGTTTTGTCATATCCATACTTTTTGAGTAAATATTTTATATACTTATGTTGAGATATATATGTTCCTTATGGTTTTTGAGAAATTTGAAAACATAAAAAGAATGTTAACTCACCCATCATACTCATTTCAAACTCAGATTTCATTAAATTTGCAAAAGAATCAGTTAAGGATTTCTGAGTTGATCCAAATATGATTTCATCAACATAGATTTGAACAATCAAAAAAAATTTGGTTTCCATTTTTATAAAAAGGGTTGGATCTGTTGTACCTTTTGTATAATTGTTTTGTAAAAGAAATCATGTAAGACTATCATACTATGCTCTAGGGGCTTGTTTAAGACCATATAGAGCCTTGGTAAGTTTGAAAACATGATCAGGATGTTTTAGGTCTTGAAAACCAGGAGGTTGTTCAACAAAAACTTCTTCTTGAACAAAACCATTTAGAAAAGCACATTTTACATCCATTTGAAATAGTTTGAAATTGAAAAATGCTGCAATGGCTAATAGAATACGAATATATTCAAGTCTAGCTACAGGATCATATGTTTCATCATAGTCTATTCCCTCTTGTTGATTATAGCCTTTAGAAACAAGTCTTTCTTTATTTCTTACAATGATTCCATTTTCATCACATTTGTTTCTGAAAACCCATTTTACACCAATCACAGTTGTTTCTTTAGGTCTATCAACTAAAGTCCAGACTTGATTCCTCTCAAATTCATTTAGTTCATATTGCATTGCTTTGATCCAATCATCATCACCTAAGGCCTCACTTGGACTTTTAGGTTCAAATTGGGAAAGAAAATAAAGATGTTCTATTTCATTTCTTAAGGAATTTCTGGTCCTTACAGGTTGATTTACATCACCAATGATGTTATCACTGGGATGATTCCTAAGAAACAATTGATTTGGGTTTTGTAAAGCCTGTTCATCAACATATGGTAGAAAATCTTCCGTGGTAAATGTTTCAAGAATACTTTCTTGAATATTTTCCTTATCAGAGAGATCTTCTAATAACGGTTGATAAACATTTTTAGAAAACACATCCGAGGATGTAGGATTGGGTTGGTTGAAAAAAAAAGGATCAATGTCATCAAATTTTACATGAACTGTTACCTCAACAGTACAAGTGTTTTTATTGAAAACTCTATAAGACTTAGAAGTTGTAAAATAGCCTAGAAAGATTCCTTCATCAGATTTTGGTGCAAATTTTTGTAGATTATCTTTTGTATTCAGAATGAATACTTTGCATCCAAAAACTTTGAAGTATTAAACATTAGGTTTTTGGCCAGTCCATAACTCATAAGGGGTTTTATTAAGAAATGGTCTAGTTAAAACACGATTTATAGTATAATAGGCAGTACTTACAGCTTCAGCCCAAAAGTGCTTAGCAATTGAGTATTCACTCAACATGGTTCAAGTCATTTCCTGGAGAATATGATTTCTTCTTTCAACAACACCATTTTGTTGAGGAGTTCTTGGAGCTGAGAAATTGTGAGTAATACCTTTATTACTACAAAAAGTTTCAAAATTAGAATTTTGAAATTCACCACCATGATCACTATGAATAGTTATCAATGGTAGGTTTTTCTCATTTTTAACTTGGGCTCTAAAATTTTTGAAATAGGAAAAGGCTTCAGATTTCTTTGTGAGAAAGTAAACCCATGTAAATCTAGTAAAGTCATCAACTAAAAAAATACATAGTATTTGCCTCCAATGCTTCTAGTTTGTGTAGGACCCAAAAGATCCATATGCACTGGCTGTAATGCATTAGAAGTTGAAACTTCATTAATTGATTTAAAGATAGTTTTATGTTGCTTGCCAAATTTACAAGGATCATAGACTTTTGAAGAATCATATCTAAGGTCTGGTAGCCCCTTCACAAGTCTTTTCTTTGAGAGTTTACTAAGGTTTCTCAGATTATAGTGTCTTAGTCTTCTATTCCATAGCCATGATTGGTCTTCTATTGCACTTAAGCAGGGTAAGTTTTGGATCCTAAGGTCTTCTAAGTTAATAGTGTAAACATTCTCTTGCCTATGAGCAGACAGAATGAACTCATCCTTGGAATTGTGCACTAGACACTTATCATTTCTAAAATTTACACGGTAACCTTCATCACATAATTGACTTATACTGATGAGATTGTGTCTAAGACCTTTAACAAACAAAACGTTTGAGATTAGAACTTTTCCAAGAAAAACGATATTACCTATACCAACAATCTTTTCTTGATCATTATCTCTGAAGGTAACTTTTTCACCTTTTGTTTTGATAACCTTTTCAAAGAGATCTTTATTTCCAGTCATGTGTCGAGAACAACCACTATCCTTGTACCAAATATTCTTATTGGTACACTTCTCATTTTCCTGAAAAAGAAACAATTAGTTTTTCAGAATCCAAACTTGTTTGGATCCAGAAGGGTTAGATAAAAGAATTTTAGGAATCCACATTTTTTTTGAAAAATGAGCTTTATGAAACCCTAAAGATTGAGTTTTGTTAAGAGAACAATCTCTTCTCCAGTGTCCACCACATTGGTACTTAGTACGAAAAGAGGTTTTTTGTGGAACAAAATAGTTATTACTAAAAACAGGTTTGGGATAAGTATAACCAAGACCAGAACGATTTCTCAAAGGTCTAATTTGAGAATACATCTTGTCAAAGTTTTCCTTTCCATGAGTAAAGCTTGAAAAACATTTTTTCAAGGAAAAAATTTCTGACTTTAGTTTTAAAACCGAATTCTTATTTTCCAAAATATTTGAATTTAAACTATAGTTAGGCTCTAAAATATTTTTCTTTGAAATTACAATTTCAAGATCCTTAGAAAGTTTATCCTTATCAGATTTAACTTTCTCAAGGGTTTTTAAAATAATTTCAAAATCAGAAGTTTTCACATCAAGATATTTAGAAAGATCTGATACTTCTTTAGTCAAGATTGAAATTCTAGAATTTGCTTTCTCAAGCCTTTTATTGAGTTTAGAATTTTCATTCTCAAGTAATTTAGAAAATCTAGATACTTCTTCAAAATTAGGTAATGTATCATCTTCTGATGATAAAGATTCATCATTTGAAGATTCATAATATCTATTATCAGTGTAATTTGCATTCAAAGAGACATTTGTAATAGCTTCAGCATTATGTACCTTAGCCATGAGACAATGATCTTCAATTGGTAATCTGGCTAAAAGTCCAATATTCCTCTATCCTGAGGACTCATATTCTGAAGAATCATCTGAAGAATCACTACCACTTTCACTCCAGGTATCATTTTCCTTCAATACTTTCTTTGTATTATAAAAACTTTTCATGTTTCTTTTAGAGTGTTTCTCCTTTCTGTCTTTCCTTTTCAGTAAAGGAAAATCAGGCCTTATATGTCCTGATTTCTTACATTCATAACAAGTTACCTCTGAATCTTTCTTATCCTTCCTATCTTTCTTTTTGAATCTATATTGGAAATCTTTCTTTCCCACAATCTTTTTCATCCTTCGAGAAATATTGGCTAACTCATTATCTAAAAGATCAAAATCAATTGAATCAGATATAACTTTCATGGCGTTGGATCTTGTAAGTCTTTCAGGTGTTTTAGCTTTAGATGAAAAGGCTACACTGCCATTCCCATTGTTCTTCATGTTGAAATCAGCATCTCTCTTCATTCTTGTCTCGTGCTGTAGAAGTGTTCCAAAGAGTTCATCTAGAGAAATCTGGGAAACTTTTCTATTTTCATCAATAGTAGTCCTTTTTGACTCCCATTCATTTGGCATTATATCTATAATTTTATCAACTAGATCTTCATCATCAAGACCTTTTTCTTCCATAGATTGTAAACTATTGACAATTGTCATAAACCTTTGTTGCACTTTACAAACTAGCTCTCCATAAGGAAAAACAAATCCATGATACTCTGCTCGAAGCATTGCTCTCCTTGTTTCTATAACCTTGGATGTACCAAAATGAGTGACTTCTAATTTCTTCCAAATACAGTTGGCTGCATCACATGAAGATATATGACTGTATATATTCCTGGTCATAGAGAATAATAAAGTATTGCGTACCTTATAATTCAGTTGATATTCTTGCTTTTCTTGGTTAGTGAAAGTACTGACTTCTTTGTCAGGAATTTTGTAACCTTCAGTAAGCATAATAAAATTGTCTACACCAGTATTGATCACAAAAGTCTTCATACGATCTCTCCAATACTCATAATCATTCCCATCAAAGATTGGTGGTCTAGAAGGATTCAGATTGTCTATTGACCCAATATTCATTCCTGCCATCTAGTACAACAAAAACTTTTCCACTCCACACGTTAGTGTAGTCAGTAGTTAAAAATAATAATATGAAATAAATAAATCTTTTAATACAAATCAGTGACAAAACCTCCTCTGATACCAATTTTTTGATCGAATTTGTAGATATGTATGTCTATTAGATGGAACAATACAAGAGAGAGGGTGAATTGTAGGTTTAAAAACATTTTAAGTTTTAGAACTTAAGAGATTAGTTTAAATGATCTTAAACTAATACAATTACAAACACCCAACATTGTATTGAATATAAAAGGTATGATGTAATGTAATACTAATGAAATGTAAAACAATTGTATTCAAGATGAACACAATAATCAGAGTAATATAAATATGAATGATTCTACCTTAAAGCATATAGAATCAATCAATACAATATGTAATAGAATGGATGTAATTGAAACAATTACAAATGTATAAGAGAAAGAAAAGGAAACAAAAAAAAATTTTCCTTTCTAATACAGATAGCAGCGGAAATGTAAAAGAATTACAATTCTTTTAACCTAAAGAGAAGGGTTATCCTTTCACCTAGGATAAAAGGTATGTCTCACCAACACCTTGTTGAGCCCTCGATACGATGATCGGACTGTCTGTTTTCCTATCCCAGGCAGCCCTCGATACGATGATCGGACTATCTGTCTACCTATCCCTGGCAGCCCTCGATACGATGATCGGTCCGTCCGTCTGCCTATCCCTGGAAGCCCTCGATTTTGTAGGTAATCGGCACCTCTATCTTTCAATTACTTGAAATCCCTTGATACAATGATCGGACGCACAAGGCACAAAGCATGAGAGAAGTCACAGCATATCTCTCTAGATCTTGATAGAAGCAATGAATCACAGTTGTATCACGCTTGTTCTCAGTTGCCTATTGTACTCTCAACTTCAAATGACCTCCTATTTATAGGCCTCGGGTTCCAACGGTCATGTTGCCTCCAACGGTCATATTTCTCCGAAAAACTCGGAGGGACTTGGACACCTGGAATCATAACGGTCATGTTGAAACAGAAATCACGACATCATTTTTATTAGTTTGTAACTAACTCAACGACATCGTATTTTTTAGAACAAGATGTATGAATAAGATAATAAAGAGTACGATTTAAATGAAGCAAGTGTTTTTGACAAAGTACCAAAATAAGTATGTAATAAAAGATATGAGAAGCTGAGTTAATACAATTTCCATATTCAGTACGATCATCATTGTACGATTAGCATGGTTAGTACGATCAGTATGATCAGTGAGATATGCATAGTCAGTACGATCAGCGTGATCAGTACGATTAGCCTGGTCAGTACGATCAGCATGATCAGTACAATCATTATGGTCAGTACGATCAGTATTGTATGATTGGCATGGTTAGTACGATCAGTATGATCAGTACGATACGCATAGTCAGTACGATCAACATGATCAGTACGATATGATAGACAAGGTTAGTAGGATTAACAAGACATTTTTGTTTTCCAAAACAAAACATAGAAGTCAAAAGAGGACTTTTGACTCAAAAGTTATTTGTTGTCCTAACTATGGTCTTCATTCATTAATGACTCCAATTTTATCCTATCATTCTGAAATTATCAAATAATTATAGGTGATTTCAGTTTCACATGGTGTTATCTTTAGAGGAAGGATTTGGTGTCATGAAAAAGTTTGTGATTGTTGTTGAGACCATTTTCTACTTCAATATTTGTGGTTCCCTCTTGTTCAACCACTTACCTTGGTCAATGTGTTGTGGAAGTTTACTATATGATTTTGGGATGTGCTAATTCAATATTCAATTTTGTATCTAGAGTAACTACCTTGGTAGTATTTGGTCATTCCTTTGTCGTTTTGTGACTCGAGGTATTTCGGTGGTAATGAAATCATTAATTGGATATTTTTGAATTTTAAATTTGGGATCTTTGATTGACTGTTATCTTGGTTATGAATTATAAATTTTGGTGGTTCATTTTGATTCTGGTTGAATGTGACATTACTAATTTACCATAATGTGTCCTTTTCAAAATCACAAAATATAAGGATTTGGTGGTAGAAAAATAATGCCTCAAATTCTGGAAAATAATTTTGAAACAAAAATGTTATCTTTTTTACTTTTCTTATTGAGAAATCAATGGCCTCCAAACATATCATAAACATATGATTTTTGTAAGGTTAACATTTTCATGAGTATGTTCTATATAACTCGCTATAATTCCTTAGGTTTTATCTTTTCTCTTCCATGTCCATGTTTTTTACATGGAAACCTACTACGTGTTATCTCAGTTGACCTTCATATTTTCCGTTATCACTTTGCAAGTGAATGTTTTATTGATCCTTTATACGATGAGGTATTTCGAAAAGTCAAAACCAATGTTTTAAATAAAGATTTGTGATTCTAAGGATAAATTTTATTAAATGTGGGGATAATGTATTATCCTAATATTTTAAAATGAAACACTATTTTGTATATCATAAAAGACACTTCACATTGAGACTGAAAAAATTACTAAATATGATTATATAATAGTATTAAAATAGAAATTGGAATGGTAGGAATGAATGAAAATCACTAAATTAAGAAAATATTGTTTAAATATGTTTATAAAATGAATTATTCATTCACAAATTATTTATAAATTAAAATGAAACCCAAGTGAATATAAATGAAGTTTTTTTTAATAAAACATTATACACACAATGGAATATTATCTTAATAAAATAAATTAACCACTATTACTAAAATATATTAATGAAATTTATATATTATATATTCAATATAATATTTCTAAATTCATCCAATATGTTTGATAGGTTTATGATAAAAATAAATCGATTTTTAATCATAAAAGCTAAAATATGCTAAAGGCATTTTTTCCACCTTCTAATGGGGAACATGTTTTAAAACCAAAATTTGACAATTTTACATATTTTATTTGAAAATATAATCCTCATCAATAAAATAATAATGTCCAAATTTTCTTAGGCTGAATTATTTGTATTTTTCTATGATTTTAATTTCTTGAATATTAGTTAAATATACTAAATTTTAATTGAAAAGGACTTTTCATCTAAATATTTTATAATGATAAATTATATTTTTTATTTTTTTAAGTTAAATTTGATAATTTATACATATATTAATACAATTTATGTAATTTTAATCATTTTCATTATGAATTATGTTATAAAAGAATTTCATACCTTTAAAAAAATTACTTAAAACACTTTTTTCTCATCTTACGTGCAGGATTAATTTCAAATATAATTTTTCTAATTATGTGAATATAAATTGGTAAAATGGATTACATATTTGGATACATATGGTAAATTTTATTTTTTATCATAATTTTAATTTTTGGGGATATAAAAGTTACTGTGGTAATAAATTGATTGACCACAATATAGGTAAAACAATTATATGACTTAAAGGTAAAAGTTAAAGTATTAAAATACCTAAAAATAAATATTTAAATGGGTGGTTAATTCCTTTATTTACTATTAAATGACATAAAATCATTAATTATAAATATAACTCGTTATAATGAATTCCAACTCATTTTTATTGGATTTAAATATAAAATAGTCATTATTTAATCACTTAAAACATCAACTCTTCAAGTATAAATACCACTCCTAAGAACCCCCATTCTCCTCAGAATTATTGAAGCTACTAAAATATATTACAAACACTATAATCCCCACTCTCCCAATGTAAAATTTATTATAATCTCACTAAAATACAAAACCCATGGTCCTTATGGGGTCCTTCAATGAGGAGATATTCAAGATGTAAATATCTCAAACCACCTTTCTTAGTATCTTTTCCTCTTATAATTTCTCCTTAAATACTTTTCTATAAAGGAATTATAGATCTAGAATCATTTATAAACTATAATTTTATGTTTATGTTATCATATATCATATTCATTTAATTTATCATGTACTCTTATTCTAATAAATGAAACCATTGTCCAAGTTTTGGTGGTCAAGTGTCTCTATGAATAATTTTTTTTTTATCCATTACAACCATTATGGATGTTCATAAAAGTATCATTAAAGTTAAATAATGTTATAATATGTGTATTATACCCTTTCTCATGTTCTATAACTAATATATTCTCATAATATTAAACATAATTAAATTGCGTCATGGTGTTCGGAAACCCCACCAATATAAGCTAAAAATTTATAATTAACATTTTATAAAATGATTAATTACCGGAATGTGAACTTGATTTTATATTTTATTATTCTTTTATTAATATTGAATATTTTTGTTATAGATTAGGTCAATTTCATGGTAGAATGTTTTTTTTTTGAGGTTTCAAGTGATATTTGTCTGTGTACATGGTTAGTGTGAACAATTAAAGGAGAAATTGTGTAGGTGGATGAGGCTGTGGAAGTTTTTAGATCAAATTATTCTTAAAAAATCATCTCTTGAACATGGTTTTTGACAAACTATTTGAGCCCCTGGAGAAACTATGTGGATCTTGTGTGGTGTTAGGGAAAAATAGCATGGTTTAAACATAGTTATGAGAAACAATTCTACAAGTGTGCAGGGGCCTCTAAAATTTTTGGTAGAGGTCGGGAACAATATTAGAACATGGTAACCCAAAAAATGTGTCTATCACATGTAGGAGTTCTACCCATCGAGTAGGGTTCCCACAATTGGTGAACAATTTATAAAACTATGTAGAAAAACCATGTATGTTTCCATGTTTTCTTTAAAGTCAATATTCCCACATTCTTATCTTTAGTTTTAATCCCAATTTAAGATTCCCATCTATTATTCAACATCATAAAATAAGGGGGATCTCATACCCTCCACCCATTAGCTCTCTTTAGATTCATGGTGATCCGCATATAAATATAGGATAGTTTCTCATTGTTTTTTGGGTGATTTTCTCCTCTTATATTTTCCCTCTCATAGTTCCTTGGATATTTCTTGGTGGGTTCTCTCTTTTCCAAACCCTAGAATCTAGGTTTGTTTTTTATATTGTGTTTCTGGAATGTTAGGATGTATAAACTGTTCCTTGGACAACATTCTTCCTCCTCTAAGAGTTTCGTCACATCCACACATCATTGAGTAAGGTGTTTCTATTAGTTTCCATTTTTGAACATTCCATTGATTCATGATGTTTCTTATATTTTTTATAAAATATGTTAATAATTCTTTAAGTGTGTTAGTTTTATTTATTATGTTATTTTTAGGGTATAAATTTGAGAAAAATGGGTTTTCTTAAGGGTTTAAAAAATTATGCCTAAATGTATATGTATATAACGTTTTTTTTAATCCAACATAGCTCTTAAATATAAAATTTTGTTCCCTGGGTTTTTTTTTTATAACATCATTTTTATTAATCTGGTTTTTTCAAGAATTGGGTGTTATTTGTGGATTTTGGTGAATTTTTTGGATTTGATTTTATCTGTGGATTATTGTGATGGATTGATTACATCTTGTGATTTTTAAATTGGAAATTAGTTATTTTATAGTTCTAAACAATTGTTCAATTATATGTGGGTGCATCTATATATTCAAAAGGTGAACATGTGGGGGGATCACAAATTATAATGAAACTCCACTATGATGTAAACCATGAACCTAGATTTTTGAAACATTCTTCCACTCTCCCATCTTCATTCCCCTCACCTATTTATTTTCCAAATAGTTCTTCTGAAACTCTTAATACTTTCTAAATGTTTCATATTTTCAAAATGAATAATGGGTGGTTCAAAATGTTTTTACTAAATCTATGCTCTTTTGGAATCAAAAAGTGTTGTTTGGTTTCTAAATTAAATAATATTTTGTTTGTATTTTTTGAGCATGTTTTGTGTTTCCATATTGGATTTGCAATTGGAATGGATATGATTTTGGATTTGTAAATGGTAAGGTTTGGTTGTTACCTTGTGGTTTTTATAAAATAATATAGAAAAAAAATGTGATGTGTTGCAACAGATGGAACCTTGAATGATTTGTTGTGTGATGGAACCACTATAAAAGTCCCTCCAAGGAGAGGTTCATCTCATAGGTGGTTTTAGATTTTATTCTCATAATGAATAGTGGAATCAATAAGTTATTTGTTTATTCCATTTATGTGACGATATCTGCATTTTACATGTACTATTATCATGGGATTCCTTAGTTCCATCTAGGGAATCGAGGATTGTTGGTTATTAACCACGATTAGACATGTTGGTACCCCATGGATTTCTTGAGAGACCATGGTATATGTTCTATTAGTGATGCTAGTTTAGAGTATCCAGGTTAGTTATTGTCAATAGAGATGCACTATACTTAGTCAGTGATTCTGATCTGAGTATGTCTAGGTATTTCTTTGAGGGAAGTTTAGTAAATTCCTATGATTAATACATGTATATTATTATTTATTTTTCTATACATGGATTATTATCCATGAATTTTTATGCTTTATTGTTTATTTCCATTTGTTTTCAGAGTATATTTTTTTCACATAGTGTGGATTCTTATCTGTGTTTTGGTTTTATAAAATAGGTTTTTTAATGGATAATTCTTTAAAAAATGTTGTCTTTGTTTCTTTGAAAATATAAAACCCTATTTTATAAATATATTTCAAACTACTGCTTATGAAATACATTGGGAATGTAAATTCATAGACTCAATGGTGCTCATGTACTATCTTGTTAGAATCACACCCTACTTGTTCCACATGGCATCAGTAGAACCTATCTGTATTTTTGTTACAGATTTTCGGTTCGTTGTGAATTTAGAGAAAGTTAATCTTATGGTTGGTGGTATGAAAGAAGTCACATATAGATCTGGTAGGGTACTATTTTTTTGTTTCCCTTTCCAATTTCAATTTTTTTCATCTATTTCTTGTTTGGAATAGTTTTTTATTTATCAATGTTCTATTATTTTTTGTTTATTTTATGTACTATCTTTGGTTTAATTGTATTATTTTAAAGTGGTATTAATCATTACAACTATCATAACATTGATTCCCGGTGCTAGTCACAAGCTCAGGCGGATCCGGAGCACCTCTTGGGTCTTGTATTGGGCTTGTTCGGGTGTTGGGTAGGGTGGAAGCCTAGTTCATTGAATACAAAAAATCTATCAGAGAATCACTTTTTTATTTGGTATGTCGTGAATAATATAGATATGACTATAAGATCTTGATAGTTTGGTATGGGAAAGGATTTTTGAACCCTTTCTCATTATGAACTTTTATTTTTTATCTATATTTTGGGACTTGAGTCTTTTTTTCATTGGGTTTAGGGTTTGGGTAAAATAAATAGGACTGAACTGATGTCACACGGTCAGCTTATATGAAGTATTGTCCCATGTAGAGACTGAGTTCATGGTTCATGGTACTTCTAGTGGATGGTGCTCGCACAAGGCGTGGTCTACTAAACTATTTGGTCAGTATAGGAAAGGCCTTTAGTTATATATTCCTATATTTTTTTGATTTTTGAGTTGTCTTGATTTTGGTTAACCTATGTTGATTTTAAAAAGGAATATGGTTTTAGGGAAAAGTGTTCTACAAAGTAAAATTACTTTAGGGTTTGGATTTTTTAATGAGAGGGATCTAACTTTATAATTGATTTTTTATGTAAGATTTGAATTTTGTAGAATGGAATTAGAGTAAATTTAATATCTAATCTATAATAGATATGGTTTTTAAAAAAAGGAAATATGGTCATGTTTTTTTTCTTGGAATATGAGTTTGGTGATTTCTATATGGATTTTATTTTTGGATTAATCTTTGTTTTGATGTTGATTCGGTTTTTTTGTTATAATGTTCAATAGAGTGAGCTATTGAGAAATACCCAAAAGTTTTACAAAGAGTAATCCCCCTTTTTCCCCTATCCAAACTCTAAGTGGAGTTGTAGAGTCATGTTCTTCTTATGTGTTGCCTATTTTTCATACCGATCGAGGTTTGTGAGAAGTTGTGGATTGGATTAATGAATTTGAAGTTCTCTTTGGGTCATTGGTAACTCCTAATGTTGAGAGAGTTCATGATGTTCTATATTAATTTCAAGGTACAAGTCTGTATCAGTGGAAGGTGATAGACCCATCACCATTGTAGGTTGAATTTTCCGTTGATGTTTTTATGAACACTTTTTTTTATGGTTCAACTCCGAGGTGCTAAAGGAGAAGAATTTTACAGAGCTCTTTAGAATTCTGCAATGTCAATAGAGGTTGAGGGTCTATGTTGATCGTTTCAATGATATGGTATATATTTCTCTTAATGTGGTGTCATAGGATTAATTGAAATATCCTCTATTTGTTTGGTACATCTTCAAGATATCATGGATAATGTTCTTTCTTCTAGGGAAGTTCTATTCATGAAGTTGGTGGATGATGGATTCTTAGCAGAGTTGGTTTTTAGAGTGAACTCAATAGAGGTTAGTGAGATGGTTTCTCTTGTAACTCATGAAGGTTCCCTATATAGTGAGAATATTTTACTATAGATAATTTGACTTGAAGTGTCTCCTTTGTGGGTTATATCCTCTCATTCTTCGGACGGTTTTCATATGTACTTCCATTGTGTTCGATTCAGGAATTCAAAGTCCAACTTGAATAATCCTCAAAATACCTATTTCGGATGTAGTTATTTGGGTTATCTATAGAAGCTTAAAAAAGTAATTTTTAAAATAATAATTCTCTGGAATAGATTTTTAGATCTTAAATATGAGGCAGTATATGTTTCAAGATATCAGGGCTCTATCCATAGGACCCAAAGTGAATATTTTCCCACAATCCGAAATATTTGGGGGTGTTGTGATCCTTGGATAACATTTTTTCTCGATTTTTTTAGTGGTAATTGTTTGAGTTTCCCTATTGTAGTTTTCTTAAATTTTTTAAAAAATTTATAAATGCTTGGTAGTACCTTTCCATTTATATTTGTGGTTTTAACTTGTGGTAGTGAATATTTTAAATATTACTCTCTCTTGTGGATTGGTATTGGTTTTTTCTGATGATAATTTTGAAGATGTCTAAGCTTTGAATAATTTATGAATTTTAATTTTGGTTCACTGGTAGGTTTAATATCCTTCTGGTGGATTCCCCTATTGTTGGGGGATTTTAGTGGAGGAAGTTCCTGGGTTTCTTCAAATGTGGTTACCCTTGTGGGATCCATGGTGTTATTTGGTTCCTGGTGGTGTAAATAAACCCTACCCATTCTCATGTTTTTGGTTGACCTTTTTGTGGTTTTCCTCAGAGTTATTCAGTTGTCAGGTGTTGAGTTAAAAGTGTCATGTCATGGAATGTGGTTCTGTTTGGCTTTGATCAGTTTTGGATTTGGGTTTTGGTTTTTTTTCAGCTTGATGACTTTCTAGGGTACATTATTTGTTTGGTGGACACAATTTTTACATACCAACGTTCATTTTATATTTTATTTTATTCCTTTCTTGTTATTTTATCTTTTAGTTTAATTTCATGTCAATTTCCTAAGGAAAATATTTTGGTTTTGAAATTTTTGGGTGAGTTGTGTACCTATTCAAGGTCAGTGTGCATGGTTTAATGAGAAACTGTGTAGATGGTTAAGGATGATAGTTTTTTTAGTTCAAATTATTCTTAAAAGATTTAAATTCCATGTAATATTCTTGGTTTGGTAAAAAACATGTTAGTATTAATAGAAACTGTTTGGATTGATGGTTATGTTAGAGAAAAGGTGCATAATATTTACATAGTTAGGAGAAACTATGCAGTAATTGTGTGGGGGCCTCTAAAAGTTTTGATATAGGTGAGGTGCATGATTGGGAAACTATTTACCAATACTATTTTCTATCATGTGAAGGTTTCCTCCCCTTCCAGTTTGTTTTTCATGGTTGGAACACATTTTTAAAAACCATCTAACTTTTCTAATTTTCATAAAAGATGAATTTTATACTTTTACCCTCTTTAGTTTTAATCCAAATTCAGTATTATCCACCCTTATTATATTTTGGAAAATGAGATATCTCTCAAACACTCCCCCATTAGAACTCTATGGATCCCTAGTGTATCTTCTTCATATCTAGTCAAGTTTCACTTGGTTTTCTGGGTGATTTCCTCCTCTTCTCTTCTCCCTCTCATAGTACCTTGGTTGTTTCATGGTCGATATCTCTTAGATGAACTCTAAAAGATAGTGATTATGTTTATCTTTTATTTTTTGAATTTTAGGGTGTTTGTATTGTTCCTTATACCAATTTATTCCTCTTATTAATAGTTAATCACATCTCCACATAGTAGAGGTTGTATTTTCCATTATTTTACTTTCTAGAACTTTCCAAAGATTCTTGATCTTTCCTATATTATTTATAATTTTTTTATCATTCTTTTAGTGTGTTAGTCTGATTTTGAATGGTTTTTTATGAATGAAATTTGAATAATATTAATTTTTGAAGGATTTATACAATTATTCAGATATGTATATGTGTGTAAAGTGTTTCCAAAAAATTTCATTTATCTTTTAATGATGAAATTGAGTGCCTTGGGTTATGTTCAGTCTTTCTTAACCATTATTAATTCAATTTGTTAATGAATTTGATGTTGTGTGTGGGTTTTGGTTTCTTTTACAGATTAGTGTTTTTCGTGAACTGTTTTGATGGATTTTGATCTCTTGTGATTTTTGTATCATAAATTTTTGTCTTTTGTGGATCTCAACAAGTGTTTAATCTGTTATGGGAACATCCATAGGTGAATTTGACATATAAGTGGATGTGTGCACAAATTATAACGGATCACCATTTTTATGTAATCCTTAAGAATGGGTTTTGAAACATTTTTCCACTATCGCTTCTTCTTTCCCCCCACCCCTTTCTTATATAATAATTTATTTTAAAACTATGATTGATTTTTAAATGGTACCTAGTTTCAAAGTGATTATGGGTTCTTCTAAATATGTTTCCTAAATCATGTTCTATTTGGAATAATAATGTCTGATTTTGTATTTAAATGACATAAAATAATGTTTGCATCCTTTCGATCATGTTGTGTGATTTTATCTTGGTTTGGGAAACTGTTAGGATATGATTTTTAATTTCTAAATGATAACGACTAGTTGTTACCATGAGGAATTTAGAAAATATATTTAAAAATTCATGTGATGTGTAGAACGGATTAGAACCTTGGAGTTTTTTTTGTTTGATGGGAAAATATGGAAATTATTTCATGTATATGTTCATCGCATATGTGGTGTAGGAGATTAGTCTAGGAAATCACAATGGAATTTGTGGCTTATTGATTTATTCTAGGCATGTGAGTACCTCTTCATTTTATATGTATTGTTATCATGGGATTTTTGGGCATCATCTTGAGGGTCTTGTGATGGTTTCTTACTGACCCCAACTAGATGGGTTGGTTCCCATTAAATTTGTTGAGATTTTGGGAGGCATGTTCCACTACTATGGATATTTTAGAGCTTGCAAGTTTGGTTATTTACTATAGAAATACACCTTACGCCAGTTGGTGAGTCCAATCTGAGTATCTCCAATGATTGATTATAAGTATTTTTTTTGGAAATTCCAATGATTACGACTTATATGTTCTTTGTTATTTTTGTTATACTTGGATTATAAGGCTTGTTATTTTATGCATTATTTTTCAGTTCCTTTGGTTTTTAGAATAGTGTTTTATCACCTTTTGTGGATTCATCTTTAGGATTTGGTTTTATAAACTTATTTATAGAATAAATAAGTATTTAAAAAAAATTGTTTTTTTAATTAAAAAGATAAAACCATATTTTATAAATTTATTTAAAACTAGTTTTTATGACCTTTTTTGGGAATTTAAATTCATGGATTCTATGGTGTCTACCTACAGTGTTTTTATTCTCACACCCTACTTATGCCACATTGTGTTAGTAGACATGATCTATTTTTTAGTTTTAGGATTCTAGTATATGTTTCTTTTGGAGCATGTTGGACATATTCTTTGTGGTGACCAATAGTTCACATATATATCTGGTTGGGTTCCTATTGGGTTTTAGTTTCACTTTTTAGTTACCATTTTTTTCATCTGTTGTTGTATTTGGATCAATTTTGAATTTATCAATGATTAGTTCATTTTTATTTATGATTAATACTTTGTATAGTTTAACTGTATTATATTATATTGAGAAAAAATATTCCCACTATGATAAATTTTATTAATAGTCCTAGTCACCAACCTAGGATTATTGTTAACACATATGGGGATTTGTATTGGGTTTGGTTATGTTTCAAGTCAAATGGAATCCCACACTAATTCTAGACAATAATCCTTATACAAGAATGTAAAATGATATATGGGACAATTTATACTTATTTAATTGAATTGATACTATTTTATTTGACTTATATAATTGTAATCCCATTTTATAAGAACGTATATAATGATACACAAATGAACAGATAATGAAACCACGAAATGAATGAACCTAAAACCATAAAAAGAATAAAATATTATTAATGAATAGATCATAATAAGTTTTAAAATCATCACATAAGGTATAATAATAATGAATAAAATTATGTAATTCTTTAATAACATTATTCAAACCATTATAATGGAGTTTAATATATGAAAAACCAAAGGGAACTGGGTGGTGAGGGTTTCATATCTCATTTATACTTCCGTGAGATATATTCCTTTTTCACCATTTTTTTTTTGTGGTGTATATATAATACCATTGGATATTTGTTTTCACCACATATTATATATAATAATTATTTTCATTTTTTGTATTATTAAACTGATTAAAGTGTGTAAGGGAATTCTTAAACCAATTTTAATTATTTGGTATAAACATCTACTTCTTGATTATTACATTCTATGACTATGTGTGAAATGAATTTTTATTATATTATGTTTCATTTAAACCTTATTAATGTGTATTTTTAGTGGATACATAAAATTAATTAATTTGAATAATGATCACTTAAATGATATGATATTTTTAAGGGACCTTCTTTTAAAAATCACCTTTTACTGTTTCTTTTTCTGAAGGAATGTTTTTATTAAAAATATGGGATTAATGGAATTTTTTATTTCATTTCATTTTAATATTTTAAATATTACCTTAAAATTTTATATTGTTACATTAAAAGAAAATTTTTTCCATTGTGCATTTATAGTTATTGAAAATCAGTTATTTCAAACTGAAAAGTTCATTTTCTTCAAAGAGTGTTTTTATAACCAAATTTATCAAGATTTATGTTTATATTATAGTTATTGGGAATAATTTATAATTATGGGTGATTAAATGATAAAAAAAATTACCTTTGGTAATGTGATAAACTAATGATGGGTGGTTATATGATAAACCAATAATAGGTGGTTCTATGATAAACCAAGGATGGGTGGTTATGTTTTAACCTCTAATGTATTGAATACTCTAGATTTGGATATTCCCCATATTGGTTACTCCATTTCAAAAAGTGAAATATAAAATGATTTCCCAATTTATCTAATTATATTTAATATGATTTATTAAGAGTTTTCATGAAAATTTATTTATTTTCAAAAGGAATGATATTGATCATTTTTAAAATATGATTCTTTTTTCTAAAAAATTGTATGTTTTAGGAAAATTTTTATATGTATTTTAAATGGACTAAAATTTTGATTTATTTTAATTACCTTATTTTGATTTTATTCTCATTGCATGTTTTAAAAAAATCATAGTATTTAAGTTGGAATGGAGACAAGGATGTGATCAAGGGAAAATTATGAAAAAAAATCAAGTAGAGGTAACATTTTTTATTTTAAAGACTATTGTTTTATGGAAAAATGGATACTGTGTATATAGGTCCACATGTAATGTATGGATTTATTTTTTAAGTGTTATTACTAATTTTAAAAAACACAAAATTGAAAATGTTATGTGGAATACAATAATGTAGATTCTAGTTTAAAATCACTAGAATATGTAGCATTTTTAATTGGGTCCTCACATAGGGGGAACATCCAAATGGATCTATTGAATTAAAATGATATAAATATTTTTGGAGATGTAAAAAAATGAAGTTCATACTATTAATGAAGGTTGTATTCTTATATAAATCCACTTAGATTGTTCTATTTATTAAAAATAAAGGGTGGTCGCAAAAAATTAAGGTGCGACCACATGTACATCTAACTGTCAAAAGAGGAACAATAGAATTAGAATAAAATATTATTGTACATGCATGTGTTGTATCCAAGTGAGATGAGAAAAAATATAAATCTTTAGGATAAGTAGATCTAATACATTTAAATTAAGTAATGAACTTGTGGGTATTAATGAAGAATATGTGAAACATAATAAGAAGAATATCCATGACGTACTATAAATTATAAGTAAGAGGAGGCCTTATTTATAGTGTTATAACCACCTATAATGATTATGAGATGTTTTTATATTAATTTTAATCACTAGGTATTATTTTCTATGTTTCATTTTTGAAATTATATTGTAATGTATTTATAGTAGGTAGATTCTAATGAAAATTGGTGAAATAAATGAAAAAAAGATACCATAATTCATGGGTTATGTTTCAAATACCAAAATTTCATTGAAGAATATATTATTGAGGATTAAATTCATTTTTATGATGTATTCGCATATAGGAAAACATTTTAGATCTACTCAAATAAGGTATTTAAAATTCTATGAGAGATGGTAATATTTTAGTTTGAAAAGAAGCTGTTGGATGAAGATTATGATCAAATGTGTTATATTTTAAAAAAACATCTATTTAATATGGTTTTAATGGTTTCAAGATAATACATATCTAACCCTCTATAAATTGATGATAATATTTATAATATCAAATATTTTTATTTTAAATCCCCAAAAATTTAGTGACTAGGTTTCCTAGGGTTACAATACTTATGAAATCACATGTTCCAAATTTACATCATTAAAATAATTTAATGTATGTTTATTATAGTTTATATAATAAAATATCATTTTTATTAACTAAACATAAAGATTCAATAAATAAAAAGGCTATATCAAAATATAAAATTCGGGATATGAAATAAATTGTACCACATATAATTCACTCCCTCTTATATGTTTCTATGCCGGTATTCTAGCAGTTACATATGTAATGTTCTCTCTATTTCTAGGATTATCCCATTTAATTTTTATAATAATTGAGAACTACAGGACGTTTTTTCTTATAGTGGTATATGACACTTACACTATCTTTATAAGAGGATACCTTACGAAGGTGGTGGGAGTATTATATCTCTATCATGGGTATCTCAAACTTAACCGACTAGGTCACTATGGAGTGTTAGTATAGTTTCACTAGAAATTTCTCATTGTTGTGGAGGATTGGGTTTACATAAAACAAGATAATAGTTGTAAACTATATTATGGATTTACAGTTCTCATTGGATGATTCGTGTAATAGATTTTTGTTATTTTTATTGGGATCAAGTAGACAGAAGCTAATTCTGATGTGGGGATATATATATAATGAGGTACTATGTTAATTAATTATACTTTTATTGGTACTATTTTACATATGAATATGATTAAATCTATTATTTTATCTATCCTAGTAGTGATGTTTTGCTTTTTATCGTGTATTATTTTGGTTTGTTAATCATTTTTGACTCATTTATGAAAGAAGTTGAATTATATCAAGATATGTAGAGTTTTATCAATAGTGTATAGAGACTATGAACATATTTTAGATTCCAACATTCTTTAAAATACTACTGTTTATATTTTTACTAGAATGAATGGATAAATCACTTCTTGTATATCACAAATTTATACCAATTTTGGTTGTATTTACAAACTAATTATGTGACTGAAACACATTCATTAATGATTGATATTTATATAATTCATATAAAGGACCTATACTATAGAATATAGAAGCTACCAAATCTCTTATGGATTTTTTACTACTAAGTATAATTGAGGTTTGAGAGTATCATTTCATCCCTATATTGGTTGACTAAATTTTTTATATTTATTCTCTTAGGTATTTTTGTGTTTATCTTTTCAGAGAGCATTTTTGTGTAATATTGATTTGGGTTTGGGATTTGAGATGATATAATTAACACTTTATTATATTGTTCTTGTTGAGATTATAGAATTTATTTCATAATTTGACTACATTGAGGTGATGTCTTTAATTATAAGGAACTCATTACCATTGGGTGATCTACTTTCATTATCTAATAGTGGTAATGGAACATTGAGACTGATTGTGGGTTATTAGATATTGAACCTTGTTTATATTAAGAACATGTTTCCACATAAAAGGTTATATTTTATATTTTATTATCTAAAAGGATCTCTATGGTTCTATATGATTGATATATGATATAGATATCACCAAAAAAATTATGAGTTAAGGATAATCCATCGATGTTTTTCATTATCAAATATGGATTATATGAATTTTGATTATTTTTACTGAAGATAGTGGATATACTAAAAATATTTATATCTCTGGAGAGTTGGAATTTTTGTTGATATCAAAAAAAATTAATAGTGGTGTTTTCAATGATATTTTGGTCTACTCATATATATAATATGAACATGTAATTTATTTAATTATTTTACTGTATACACTATATGACAACAGACTTTGTTCCATGCTCTCAATGTGTAATTTTTACATCATGGAGGTGAAATTATCTAGTAGTGTGGTGTATTTATATGGTATCTAAAAGAAATTTCCTAAGATTTATGGGGTTTTATCATAGGGTAGACACAAAAATACATTGAAATATTATGGTTTCTTAAAAGTTCTAGTTATAATCAATAATTTATCTATGAGTTCAACTAATTGGTAGCGATGAGGATAAAATTTAAAAGCAATGTGATTTATTTTAAATCTTGTGGAATCTGTGAGAAAAAATGTTTTGATATAAATATGATACACACATTTACCCAAATATTTATCATCCCAAGAGTTATGTTTATGTTTTTTGTTTTGATTCTTTGTGTGTTCAGTTTGGAGATGTATTGATTTATTAGGATTAGGTACCAGCAAATAGATATCAATAACTTAGTCCACATATTGGTAATTGATTGGTCTATGAGTGAATTTCAATAAAAAATCATCTTATATATTATTTATTTATTATTATTGAGATATAAAATATTATCAAACCCTTTTCAATATCACAATAAAATATCACAAGAATCTTTCAAATAGAGAGAATATTTTGGAATTATTTTAACTTCCACACAATTTTTATTACATTATGGTCATGATTTTCATATTTTATCTTTTTATAACATTAATAAATGGTACTATTAAAAATGATGAATATTTATATAATTTTTAAGGATATCAAAAAAAATTTAGAAGTCATCAACTTTTTTATGGGAAAAATGATGGAAAGACATGTTTTGGTCATTATATGAAAAACAAATACGTGTTTCTTTCAATATAAATCCCTAATTATCTATGTATATCAAATTAATAGTATGTATATAATGAATATTATATTTGAATGTTATGATGGTGTATTTTGAGATACATGTGAACAATTATAATGTACTTTTGAGGAATGAGAAGTCAACTTGTCAAATATACAATGCTGAAGACAGTTTTCATACACACATTGAGAATATATCCTGATCAGAGTGTCACTATCGTTTTATTCTCCCATAGTGATATTCATGGAATTAAATTATTATAATATATGTTTATAAATTTTGAGAAAATATGGATAAAATTTGTGGGATGTGTTTCTATGTTCAAAGGGGGATTATAAATACTCAAGGTGTTGTGAACATGTGCAGGAATTCTTATAAATCATATATTAATTGAATATTTTAAACTGAAAAATGAATTATTAAATAATTAATTTGATAAATATAAATTACTTTATATATATTGTTTTATAATATTAATTGAATTACCTAACTCATAGGGTTAGAAAAAATTTATTCCCCTTAAAATATGTTATCATGATTCCATGAAATAAGAAATTACAGTTCAAAAGAGGTCAGTTAATTAATTTATTACTATTTTATAAAGAATAATGTAGTTTTTAATTAATACTATATAATTAAATTATAATAAAAATATTAAATAATTATGAATCACATAAATATATGTTTTTTAAGAAAAATATAAAAAATATATGAAACTATTATATGAGAATAACTCATCAATAATATTGTTTGATGAGTCTAGCATAGTATTTTTATTAATGATATTAATGGCTAAAATATCCAATGAATCATTTAAAAATATATAAATAATATGTCGATAAATTTCATGAAAAAACAATTACGTAAAAATGGTGGGAAGGATCAAGATAGTGGAACCATAATATATGAATCTTGATTAATATCAATATAAAACATTGTTGAAGGAATTTTGGTCTAGTCACCTTTGTGTAAACACTATTTCTATATTTTTATCCTTTTTTGGGAAATAATATATTTTACAATAATGTAAATGTTTTTCTACCAAAATTAAATATATGTCAATCATTTTTATAGATTTTCCATGCTTCAAAAAGTGATGATGATCCTTATAAAAAATAATAAAATTTAATTATATAATTTATGGAATATATCCTTTATCAAGAAGAAACAAATTTTATCTTTCTAAGATATTTTCCAATTATATTCAGGGAAGTGGTTTTAATTTTTTTCAAGATTTAACTAACATTATTAATAATTATATTAAAATCATTCAAGTCAGTTTTTTGTAGAAAATTTTTGAAAATTTAATTCTCACATTTAATAGTTTTCAGTAATTATAAAATATAAAAAATAAATTGATATATCCATTATAATGAATATAATTTTACATTTTTTTGTTTCATATATTTTATGTTATAAAATTTTGATAATTTTTCAAGAGTTGAATCATTTAAATTAGAGATAATTTGAAATAGGAAGGTCATGTTTATTACTTATCATTCATTTTTTGATAAATTCTATAAAACATATATAACTAATTTGTTGTGGGATATCACTCATTACAAACCATGTATTGGCCACGAATATATGTTTTGAATTCTTGTAATAAATATTATTTTTTATCTTTGTTAGATTGATATTCTCTCAAAGTGAAAAACTCAATGTGTGAAAGAATATCATATAAATTAAATCAAAAAATTACAAGTGCAGTGAAAAACATTTAAAAAAAATAAAATGGTATTCTAACAAACATTCCCCTTGACTGGTGCTTCAAAATCATCATGTGATCAGCAACTGGTATCACATATTTTTATTAGTTTTGAGGTCAACCCTCATTCTCTTTTAGAGGATACTTTTTCTTAATGTTATCAAGGACTATATCGATTATAAAAACTACATGGTAAAACCATATATTATATACATATATTTAATATATTTAATCAGTGAAATTTTATTTATTTTATATCAATGAGACTATATATTATATATATTATAATTTCAAAATTCATAATTCTAGATGAAAATGAAGTATACACCAAAATGGATTGGATGAATATTGAATATGATGGATATACAAGAATATAATATAATTCATCATTCATTGATAAGGGTAAAATAATGGTTATGTATATTAAATTATTTAAATCCTTATGGAGAAAACATAATAGGATTTATAATGGTGTTAAAATAATAAGTGATCCTCATATATAGCTTTGTCAATCAAATTTTAAATGCTTTTGAATGGTGGTAATTCAATAAAATGATGAATTAATTACCTAGTTAAATAAGATTATGATTAACATACACATATATAATGAATATTTTGATGATATAATGGATGTTAAAAAATATTGAATTTTTTATGAGAAATTGAATTCAAAGTTATCAAATTTAAAATATTCTGATTTTGATAATTTCATAGTTGAAGAACATTGTATTATATTATTCAACCACTAAATAAGCATATATCTAATATTAAAAAAAATATACATTGTAAATATCATATATTCATTGTTTTAAATGTAAAAAATGATGAGAATAGGGAATCATTTCTAAAATAAATAATATATTAACTAGATTCTATGGATAATGAAGAACTATTTTCTATCATATCAAAGAACATGAAAAAGTAAAAAAAGAATGTAAAAAAGAAAGGAAACCAATAAAATGTTTCCAATATGAAAATATTAGATAATTTCCTAAAAAATCTCAAATATAAACCATAATTATGAATATCGTGATGGACAACGATGTATCTTCTAATAGAAGAAGAGAAAAAAATTATTGTATCTTGAGAAGAAATGAACTCCAAAAAAGGGAAGGTCAATGTAGTCTCAATTCATAAAAGAGTAAATTTATAATTAAATAAGGGTGATGATTTATATATTATTTAAAGAAATACCAATGGGGTTGTTTCTAAGATTATAATTAATGAGGTTTTTTACTCAAATCAATAGTGTTGAAAATTTCACTACTGATGAGGATAAGACTGATGATAATAAAGAAGAAACCGATATGGATTATATATTGTGGGTGGATCTTTAGATGTGATTCAATAATATTTTTATTACTAAAAAGGAAAAAACCACCCATAAGAAGTCCCTATATTGAAATGAATTTGATAAAAAATTGGCTAAAAAGAATAATATTTTGAACTAAAAATTTAGACACAAAACATGATTTATAGTTTACTCAATAATAATGAGTAAATTCATAATTCATATATAACACCTAAAAATTAGTTTAATTTAATAATGAGTTAAATTTCTATCTTAATATACAACATATACCTTTAAGAAAAATTTGATACTCTATGAACATATTATTATTTAAGAGTGACTATTATGACCATGAAATTTATTAGATTATATGAATAGGAGTAACTAAATTATTATATATGTGTTTATTGGTATTATTAAAAATAAATTTATTAAGTAATACAAAGTAAATAATTACTCATCATTTATGTGTAGTAATTTGATGCATCAAAAATATATTTTCCTCAAAATAGTTTTTATTACTTTTTGTGAAAAATATTTTAACAAATTTTTACCAATTTTAGAAACAATATTTTTTAAAAATGATATCATTTTTTAAATAATCATATAATAACAATATTTAAGTTAAAATTAGGTAATTTTATGCAAAAAAATTATTTTTTAACAAATAGTGAGAAAATACCGATTTTATATAAAATAATAGTTTCCATTCAAGTATTTAAAATGTACCATTACATTTTAAATCTCTTTAAAATTTAGTTAGTTAATTTTGATTAAATATAATCCAATTAATTTCATTGGAATAAATATTATTCTTAATCCTCTTATAGAACAATTTTTATAGTTAAAAACATGTCTTTCTGTTCAGTTTTTTTTCGTCATATTTTATGGCATTCATTTAAGTGAAATTTCTAAAAATTATACGGATTTACTTTTATAAAATATATTACATATTTTTAATCATAATTTATAAAATTGGTGACTCGTAATTATATAAAAACCCAGCCTTAACATATATGGATATTACATCATTTTAGTAGAATATTCAGTACATTACAATAGTACATGCCCAATGACTGTAATAGTTTAGTTTATTTGGAATCATGGAAACAATATCTTTTTTCTGGTGAAATATATTCAACATCTCCCATAAATATATCTACCTTTCTTACTTATACCTGAAACCTTTCATCGTAACCCCGGGAAAAAACATATGAAATGATTGAGATCAAATGCTTAGTAAGGGTAAACACGGGAGATATATAAGAATTATCAGGAGTATAAAGATGTGAGAACACAATCATTAAAATAGATGATCATACCCTACATATCAATGACATTATATATGAAACATGTCATAAATAATGGTATTTCATAAGATGTGAATCATAACAAAATAAAGAATATAGGTCAAGAAACCCTAACAAAGGAATAAAACAAGGAATTTTGGAAGACACATAATCCTATAATGATTTCAATAGTAAAAAATGAATTTCCTACAAGACTATATTAGTAATACTGGTTCACTCCCCATACCATATTAGTGGTCATGTTTCACTCCCATTGTTAACTTAGTAGCATGAGTTCTTTCTTCATGTCATATTAGTAGTCTTGTTCCACTCCCATGGCTATATTAGTAGTCAAGGTTCACTCCCCAGACCATCTTAGTTTATCTCATGATATATAAATATTTACCCTATGCATTAGAGGGTGATATAGGTTTGAATCGTCTCATTATGAAATCATACATACATTTTCCAGATGATTATAAACAATCATATCATAACCCATGAGATAAAATGGGAATCATAAATTTGTAATCATATCATAACTTATGGGAATGATACAGGTTTCATTATGATTTCATAAAAATCATATACAATGATAATAATTGAGTTTTTTAAACATCATATCATCAAAACATAAACCATTTATAGAACGAATATGAATTGTATTCTTAAACTATAACAAAGTATGTCATTATATGTGGGGAATGATTTTGAAAGATCACTTGGAACAAGAATTTTCCTTAAAGATAACTATGTAGAACATAAAACATTTTCAGAAAAATTCACTGAAATAAAATTTAAAAACATATAAAGGAATCATGAAAATCATTTAAAACAGTTCTTGACGAAAATATCTTTTTTTGATGAAATAGTATTCTTTTATTAAAATGTCCAAAAATTTTAAAAAGAAAACATTTTATTTTAAACTGGACTTGTAATATTGTAGTGTATGATTCATGTAAATAAGATGTTATGAACATTTAAATATTATTTCATTATTTACAAGTTAAAATAAAACATTCTTCTCATATGTTTATCGGAAAATTCAATAAGTACTTCTTTTGGAAAATGAAATAAAGATTCTTTTAAAACATGTATTAAAAATTAAAAATGGGTAAAAATGGATTTAAAATTTAATAGGATAATAATAAAACAATTTTAGAAAACATTTACAAAAATAAATATAACCCAACAGATACGTAAAATGAAACAAAACCCAAAATGGAAGAGATTACGAAATCACTTTATAAGAAACTGAATCATATGCCCTATGTATAAATATATAAAAAGAATATCATAATATCATAATATTCTCGATAAGACACATAAAACACATTAATGGGAATTATATACACCATGTAGAAGAAACAAGTAGTGTATGAACCATGTATCTTATAGAAATATAGGTGAGACAAAAATAATCTCATACCTTGTGTTCTTACTCTCTTCGTACTCAAACTATATTCCTGTATAATATATATAAGTTTATTATACATCTTTTAAATAATCATATCCTTCTATTTAATACCAAATATTGTTTGATTATGACCCTATATTACTCTCTTGTTAATGATCTTATTTTAAGGTTTCACTTTGGGTAATATTATCTTTGTTCTTCAGATGTGTCTTAATTTGTCATATCATTGGTTATTATAATTATATCATGATTCTAGAATATAAATAATGATATAAATATCATTTATATTAATTATATTTATATTTCAATAATCTATATCATAGATATGTATGAAATGGAATACACCGTTTATAGAGGCATTAAGTTGTACGTACACATGAATGATGTTTTTGTTTTAATTGACGTATTAAAAGAAGGAAAATAAATAACATATGTATACATAATTATGTATATATATAAATACATAATTATTATAGTAGAATTATTATATCATATATATCATATAATTTCACTAAACCTATACTTAATACGTTCTGGGTGGTGTGTGAATGAATAACATTATTTTGAGGGGGTGATAGTCTACACTTCCTCAAATGAGATTATCGTATTAAGACAAAATGGAAAATAAAAAGGTATGTGTTGTAAAAAAAAAATTTAAATAAATATTAAATATTAAATATATAGAAACATTTTCTATCATAATGGCCTCCATGATTGGTGTTAATGAATAAAATGAACAATCATTGTTTGGTAAGGTGGTAGTTCATTGTACATAGAAACAATATATTCGATATCCATTAGATGGAGGTGTTTGTAAGTATAGATCTAAACCATAGCACAAGAAAATGATAATATATTTAGGATACTAGTTTTGTCATAAAATAATGTAATAAAGAGGGTGTTGGGGGAGGAGAAGTAAAATAAATGAAAGGATCTTGAAAGAAGACTTTGCCTCTAAATCAGCTAACTCCTTTTGGATTGTGACAAAAGAATTCATTGCGATTCATTTGGCTAAATGTAAGGACTCTTAGAGGAAGTGAAAAATTATTTTTGGATAAATGGCTAGGTTTTGGCTAAGTCTAAAGGATTTAGAGGTGTTAGTAAAAAAGAAGGGTAGGTTCCCTTTTATAAGAGGGAGGAGGGGTACTTTTAGAAAATCTTAAACTATTAATTTATTAAAAAATTATTTTTTAAATATAATAGCTCCAAAGTGAGATATTATGAGGATAATATTTGTATGAGTAGAAATCCTCTCAACCAAAAAATTATAGACATGTTTACATCCCAAAATTAACCTTATCATTAAGCATTAATCTTTAGTTAAACAATTTAACTTTACCGTGACAAATTGTTTTTTTACACTATAGGGTAAATATATTTACTATAAAGTGACAAACAAACCCTAATTTGATAATTTATGAAATAATTGACACTATAAAAATTAATTTTCCTAACATTATATATTTATTATTTTTATAACATTTAATAAAATATTATTTATTTTAATGTATCATTTATGTCAATTTTAATACAATTTAATATTTCCATTTTTAAAAAAAGTATCTAAACATCATGATAAATTTGATTAAATAATTCCAATATATCACTAACTTGTCTAAGTGATCTATAAAATTCACGTATTTCGTAAATTAAGTAAAATTGTATTTATTTAATTTTTTTTAACATTATTTATTTGTTATCTCAATTAATTAAACAATTATTGCATCATTATTATTCATTCCTTTAATTAAGTTATTTATTATCTAAAAATAAATAAATTATCTGGATAAATATATATTTATTTTCATTCTAATTAAAAATTATAGTCAAATTTTTCTTTTGTATAACCCTGTATTAAAAAATATTTAGTTATTAAATTTTTGATATAACATTTTTAACTCTTCTTTAATTTAAATATAATAAATATACTAATATTACACAAGTGGCTTAAAAAGAATCATATATTCAACCAAATATCGATTTTTGTCAAAAAAACACTTATCCAATGAAATTATGACAAGTGATAATGTAAATTTATATTATTATAGTATTATTTTTACCTTTAATTACCCTACTAACTTTTAATCGTGGTAAATAAAATTCATTAGTTATTATTCACCAAATATTTTTCTGATCCTATTAGACAACATTTTTTATACTAATTAAATCCCTTTTTGTACTTTTTAAAATTTACATTCACAGAAGTGGTAAAATTACATTTACTGCTAAAACCACAAATGTGGCTTGAAGGCGGGAAAAAGAGACGTTTAAATGTTTAAAATTATTTAATATCTAAATATATTATAAAAATTATGAAAATGGCCTAAATTAGGACAATATATGTATTAGTTATCTATTTTGATTTTATAATCAATTTAAAGTAAAAAATTATTATTTAAATGAATAATATGGTGTTTTAACTACTATATAGTATATTTCACTATTTATCAAAAATTGAAACTTCTTAGAAAAATTCCAAAAAATCAACCTAAGATAATTTTTATATTAAAAACTCAAAAATAATATCAATTTATCAAAATCAATTTCTTTGAGTGTCTAAAATTAATTTTATTATTTTTCATTTAAGGCCATGAAAAATATGTCATTTTTGTAAATAGTAGTTTTAAACATATAAATATTTTACAAGAAATTATATTTTTCATTATCTAAACCATTATTACTAATATTTAGAATTTAGTTATTACTATTCATATTACAAGTTTAATTAAGATGATATAACTATCTTATTTAAATAATTAAAATAGTAAAGTTTTGTTTTATAGAAACTTAGAGTCGCGTGTAGTCCAAGCATTACATGGTGTTTCCTATAACATAATGAAAAACATTGTGATATTATATAATAAAAATCAATATTAGGTATTTTATGAAGTGAAAATATCATATTATTAAATTAATATGAAAAAAAAACTAAATTCACAAAATGTTGGGGTATTAAATTTTATGCCCCTTAAAATGAATTTCTCCCTTGAAATTCATTGGGGATATAAAATATAGAAAGAGAAATCATTTAAAAAAATAATAAAACATTATTTTAAAATAGAATAGCTGGAAAATAATAGTTTTCCAAGGTAAATATTGATAAGGTATCTATGTAGGATAAAATAGGTGAAGATTTGGTCATGGATGAAAATCATAAATAATCAAAGAGATTGTTAATGATCACTAATCACAAGGAAGTGGATGATCTAGAGAAATTTAACAATCACAAAAACCTTAATAAAAAGAATCATGAAATATTTCATTGATATCATCAAAAATTATGATTATATGACACCCTTTTACATCATGATCCCTTTTCCAAATGTTAAAGAATTTATAGAGAATATATACTTACTTGATTTCATTATAACTTTACCCATTGTTATTACATGATCGATTTCCACTTCATCTCTTATTCTAAGAAATGAAGTTGAATTTATCATTCCTGGAGTGTTGGATAATCTTTAGAAGAATGATATTTCATTCTATATATCTTCAAATATAAGGTTACTATAATTTATAAAATATGTATAAATCTGCCTAAAGTGAGATAATATTTTAATATCACATACTTACTTAATGATTAACATAAACATTCCATACATGTATAATCCCACAATCCATTCGAGAGATGAAAATAAAAAGAAGTTGAAATAATTCCACTAAATTGGACTAACATTTATCTCCCATATATAAAAAGTCTATTCTTTTTTGTCACATTCCAAACATGTGAATACCTTAATCATGTATTCTTTGTAAATATTGAAAACTCCTAAATAACCATACATCCTTATTTAAAACATGTGTGTTTCCGTATTCTTATATCTAAATGAATGTAAATGTAATCCATGACAGCATAACCCACATGTAAATAATTCTTTAATTAGTTCCATGGTAACTACTATCATCCAATTTACTTATTTATATCTAATATATCTTTTTCCCAATATCATTATCTCATCATTATCCATGTTTTAATGGTTATCCTTCCATTAAAAATGTTTTTTCCAAAAATAACACCTTATTACCTCAATCACTTATAAGGGTTACCATAACCATTCAAAATGTGTTCTTAAATCATTAAGTAAAAAATAATTTGGACTCATTCATATATTTTCCAGTATTCTATAAAACCGTAAATATACTTCTACAAAAATTTTCTGGAATTCTAAAATATAAACACTCAATCATTCCTTCACATTATTGTCATAATCCACATCACTAATATTTTGTAAAGACCCATAAAATTCAAGGAAAATTCTTTCTTAATTTTATTTGGGATTTTACAAGAACGCAGTTTCTGACGGCACTTGATTCCGAGGCCCGGTGTGCCTGGAATTTCTATCTGAAGTTTAGCTCGGGTACGTTCAGTGAACAAACAAGCGGGAATTCCTATCTTTTGAACCAGTGCTCGGAATCGAATTCCGAGGGCACCGAGGGAACCGAAGCGCCGGTAATTGCTTAGGAATGCTTAATCTGGAGTTGCGTTCACACGAGATAAGTTGATAAAAATTGTGGAAGTTAGAAATAAAAATTTAACAACAATTTTTATTTTTACTCTAAGTGATTAATCCTTTGGAGGAAGTTGGGTAACTACCCAACCTCCCTTGGGAGGTTATGAGGGTTGTGGGGCCCACACGAACCCCACCCCTTCATATCCTCTAACCTCCTAAACTCCCATTAATTTTGTTAACTTATGTTTATTAACTTATAGAATTAATGAGGTGAGTTAATGTGGAATTCAAACACTTGAATTTCAAAAGCCTTGATATGTTAATAAAATAAGTTAAGAACTTAATTTATTGGGTTGGTGTTTAGTTGTTTGAGATCCTTTGGAGAAAAAGCTAAGGAAGTCTTCAGTTCTTCATTCTCTTTGACGAAGAACACGAAGAACGAACGATCTCCAACGTGGAGCGCCGATCCCTCGGAGACCGTCTTCCACGACACCGACCCGCAATGCGACGTCTTCTTCCACAACATTTTTCTTCCGCGACGTCTCTTTTCGCGACTGTTTTCCGTGACGAAATCTCCGTCAACGTCTTCAAATCCTCGCTTCACGACGCCGAAGTTTGTCATCTCTTTTATCAAGGTAGGGGTTTATTTAATTATTTTTTCGTTCGTGAATTCTACTTTGTCGTCCTTCATGAATTTACGACCAGTTGCTATCGATTAATGAGAGGGGGGCGGACCGCACAAACACGGCCTACCCTCATCCATTTTGAATGTTGTTTCTAATATGGTTGGGACGAAATGGCGTGGTGTCGTCGCACCGCGCGGGATCATACAGCAAGTAATGCGCGGCACCGTCGCGCCGCGCTGTGAGTTGAATAAGGACGCGACGTCGTCGCGCCGCGTCGAAGAAAACCGAAGACACCGCGGCCGGAGCAGGGCCGCGGCAGAGGGGCGCGGTGCCGTCACACTGCACCGGACGAACTAGGTCGCGGCCGGTTCCGGGCCGCAGCGGAGCAGGGTGACCGGCGGCCGGTTCCGGGCCACCGGTGTCGGCGAAGGAGGAAGGACCGGCCGTCGCCGGTCCTTGTTGGCAGAACCGGCCGGCCGGTGCGGGTCGGCCGGACAAAGGGAAACCGGGGGAATTAATTCCCCTGGTCGGCCACCAAAACGGCCCCCATTAAAGGGGGGTGTGGTTACAACCAGGGGGCAGGCGCCCCCCCCCCCCCCCCATGCCAAATGGCTCGGCTGTTTGGCCGAGCGCCTGGCCAGCGCGTTGGGCGCGCTGTGTCCAGGCCGGGCCGGGCCGCACCGTTCGGGCCGGGCCGTGCCCAAGAGGGCTGGACCCGGACCCGGTTGAGGTCGACCCGGGGGGGGGGGGGTATCGGGTCGGACCGGGCCTGAACCCCTTAATACCAAACCTTTTCCGGTCGGACGCCCATAACATGTGCTACGGGCCTCCGATCGATGCACCGTCAGTTGAGATGCGATCCTTGGATCGAGGCGGTCGTTTCAGTATATCGCACTCAAGGTTTTGGAATACTTTGGGTTTTCCCGGGTTGGTTCGTACACGAAACCATCCGGGCCCTCGGAGCGGAAACACTCATATCTTAAGCTCCGGACGTCCGATTGACGTGTCGTCGACTTTGATGGATTCCTCTAAGTGAAATGGATATTTTGGCTTACTCTGTCCGAGGTTTGGATGCAGGTTGAGTACGGTCGGGTTGGTTTTGCCTTAAAAACCAACCGGGCCCCTAGGAGGAAAAAGCCAATAACTCTCAGACCGGGCGTCCGATCGACGCTCCATCTGCGACGTTGAGTTCCTGTTGACGATACGGAACTTTTGGATACATCAAATCTGGACTATGTGTCAGTTGATATATCAGCCTCTCGGCTCATGGAGCAGACCCTTCCGAGCGATCTTGCTGTGTGAAGGAACCCTAGAGCTGGATGCGACTGCTACTGTGACGACGACGACTGTATAGAGATCCTCAGTGGATTCGACGGCGACGACTACAACACTCAGCGATACTATGTGGATCAGTGCTACCGATCTTGTGTGGGTCTGATCCTGTGTGGGTCATCGCTCAGCAGTTCTGTGTGAGCCAGCACCTATAGATCCTGTGTAGGTCTGATCATGTGTGGGTCATTGCGGGGGTTAGTTTCCTATTGATCCTTATCGGGTCATTGCGGGGGTTAGTTTCCTATTGATCCTTTTCGGGTCATTGTAGGGGTTAGTACCTATCGATCCTTTGTGGGTCCGATGACTTAGATGGATCAGTGATCATCTCTATCGTCATTCGAAGAAGTATACCTGTGTGAGATGAATCATGTTTTACTTTCCTATGTGGATTGTGTTGTGCTATGCTGTGTGCATTTACGTTTTTCTTTCCTATGTGGACAGGGTTGTACTTGGGTTCGGATGTTGGAGCCGAACGAGAATTGATGACTTAGGTATATGTATGGGCATATACCTAAGCAGTGTCAGATGTTACTTCGTGATTGTATCTTTCCTTTGTGGATTATCCTTTGTGGATTCTGGGAGACCTTCGGGGGTCTCGGGGTCCCTATTGAGTAGCTTATACTCACCCATGCACGGGCTATGCCCGCACTACGTTGTGTTGGTTGCAGATGACGGGCAGCGTTGATCGTGGTTGAGTCTTGCAGAGCAGGACGGTACCTGGAGGTGGACCACTGGGTGGGACATACTCGGTGCGGACGGCAGAACCTGAGGAGCAGTGGAGGTTATCTGTACCCACCCTTCATGTGGGATTTCCAGTGGACAGCTCGGCGTTGCGGCTTTACTTTTTAGTTGTTGTTTTCCCTTTCCAGTTGTACTTTACTTTCAGTTTGGGTTTGTATACTGGCCCACATACTTTTCCACACTTACTGTTGTACTTAGTTTTTACTTAGTGTTTACTTCTTCTGTTCTTACTCTGTGGTGTTTGTTTTCTTTACAAAGGCAATGCCTTCTCTTTTTACCGGGATTTACACCTTGGTGCTAGTTGCCAGCTCCTGGCCTATGGAAGGCGGTCTTGGAGAAGTCATGGCACGGGCCTCAAGGATGGGTAATGACAAATTGGTATCAAAGGAGTTCGGTTCTACTACAGAACTTGGGACTCTGTTCTTTTTCTATGTGAAGAAATAGTGTTTAGCGTATTGGGTGTGGTTATCAGTCCAGGGAGTCTAGTGTTGGTGCGGCGGCCGACATATCCGTACACCAGGACCCTGACTTGTGATTTCCGACTTAATGCACGAAAACATTGATTGCATGTGTGTTTCAAGTTTTCTTTGTGATTACTTTGTATCAGCTCACCAGGTATACTTTTCTGACCGTGGTGCACCTGTTTCCTTTTCAGGATGTCCCCACAACGGCAGCCAGCTAGGGTTCCGAGAGTTGAGCATGACGACAGCCCACCGAGCGACGAGCCTCGGTGCAGGGCCCTTTGTCAGCAGTGGCACCAGTGGTAGCTCTACTCGCCGAGCCACCGATGCTTCTAGCCCCAGCCGCTGACGATGCACGTCTCCTTAGTGCACTGCATGAGTTCCAGCACCAGCGACCGCCCAGGTTCCGCGGGGAGACGGACCCCCAGGTAGCTGAGGACTGGCTGGAGGCAGTGGTACGAGTTTTTTGGTTAGTGAGGACACCAGAAAACCTCATGGTGATCCTCGCAGCGAGCCTACTGCACGCAGCAGTGGGCCGATGGTGGAGCTTGATGCTCCAGGTGCACGATGAGGCATCTCTTCTCTGGACGGACTTTGAGAGCCTCTTCCGCTTAGAGTTCGTCCTAGCCACCCTCCATGCGGTACGCATCCAGAAGCTTCTTCACCTGCGGCAGGGCAGCATGACGGTCGCCCAGTACTCAACGAGATTTACCGATCTCTCGCGCTACTCGACAGACATGGTACGGGACCCGTTCTTCTGGGCCCGGACCTTTGAGCAGGGATTGAGACATGAGATTAGGGCATCGCTGATCTCCCTCAGCATTCCGACTCATACAGGAGTACTGGAGAGAGCCCTTTTGATCGAGAGCTTTCTTGCTGTGTCTACACCAGTGCCGAGACCAACCGCAGGGCGGAATGTAGTAGAGTCTTCTGCAGCAGGCAGTCGACGGATAACACATGGTTCCAGGCAGACCAGACCCTCAGGCAGACGACCTCAGGACACTGGCTCATCAGTACGGGGCACGCCGCACGGAGCTAGTCTTTCGAGAGGCAGGGAGTGCTACTCATGCGGCGGGCAGGGCCACATGGTTCATGATTGCCTGACCCGCCGTGCCGAGGAGAAGCATATGGTTGAGGGACCACCGAGGCAGAGGCAGAGGGTCGACCATGGCGGTCCACAGGGAGCAGGCAGACGAGGCAGAGGAGCTGGCCGAGCAGCAGGTGGTGGGCGACACTTTGAGGCTCTACCACCACCACCACCAGGAGGTCCACCCCGACCACAGGGAGCTGGTGGGAAGAGACAGGCACAGCTCCAGGCAACGGAGTCCTACGACCATGGCACGCCTGAGATGATTCGAGGTACTATCTGTATCTATTCCACCCTTGTTGTAGTACTTATAGACACAAGAGCGAGTCATTCTTTCATAGCCGCTGCCCTTGTTCAGAGCTCGGAGATTCCGACAGAACCGTTGGCTCAATCCTTACTACTGGAGACTCCTACGGGAGCAGACCTGACGATTACGCATTGGTGCCGACAGTGTGAGCTTACTCTACGAGGCGAGATCATCGGCTGGGATCTTCTTGTAGCGGCATCGAGGCCTTACGACTTCATCTTGGGCATGGATTGGTTGTCTACATTCCATGCACATAATGACTGTATTAGGTGCAAGGTGCGATGTGTACGCAACCGACGGGAGCAGGTTCACCTTCAGCGGCGAGAAGGGATCCTTTTTAGCACAGGATGGACTCTCGCAGAGGAGAGTAAATCCCATCACTCATTAGTTGGCTAGCCTCATCCTACGATTTGTTGACGTGCGGAGTCCTAGTTTTCCTGTAGTGGTGGATCAGTATGCGGATGTTTTCCCCAATGACGTTCCAGGACTACCTCCTCGAAGAGAGGCAGACTTTTGTATCAACATATACCCCGGGACAGCCCCGATATCGGCTCCAGCATAGCAGATGACCCATGCTGAGCTTTGAGAGCTACGGGTACAGTTGGAGGACTTGTATGGCAAGGGGTTCATCCGACCCAGAGTTTCACCCTGGGCTTCCCCGATTTTGTTCGCCAAGAAGGGGGACGGGAGCTTGTGACTTTGTGTCCACTATCATCGCCTGAACCAGGTGACCATGAGGAACAAGTATCCGCTACCGAGGATTTACGACCTCTTTGATCAGCTCAAGGGAGCGCGGTGGTTCTCGAAGATAGACCTCAGGTCAGGCTATCATCAGCATAGAGTTTGGATGAGGACGAGAAGAAGACGGCCATCAGATGTCGGTATGGCCACTATGAGTTCTTGGTTATGCCATTCGGTGTAACCAATTCTCCAGCAATGTTCATGGCCCTCATGAACAGGATCTTTCAGCCATACCTCGATCGATTTGTTGTAGTCTTCATCAATGACATTTTGATTTACTCGACGACTGAGGAGGAGCACGCCTACCACTTGCGGGTTGTACTAGACACACTCTGAGAGCACCATCTTTATGGTAAGCTCTCGAAGTGTCATTTCTGTATAAGCGAGGTCCACTTCTTTGGACATGTCATTTATGAGGTGGGAGTTGCGGTGGATCCCGCGAAGATCGAGGCAGTGCTAGCTTGGGAGCCACCCAGGAGCGTGACGGATGTGTGGAGTTTCTTGGGACTAGCTGGATACTACCGGAGATTTGTTCCAGACTTCTCCAGAGTTGCGGCACCACTCTCAGCTTTGACGAATAAGGGAAACCCTTTGTGTGGTTAGACAGTTGTCAGCAGAGCTTCCAGGAGTTGAGACAGAGATTCACCAGCGCACCTATCTTGAGTTTGCCTGAGGAGGGAGTAGGGTACGTAGTCTACTACGATGAACCAGGGACCGGACTCGGATGTGTCCTGATGCAGGAGTGGGCCATGATCACCTATGGATCACATCAGTTGATGTTGCAGGAGCAAAACTATGCTACCCATGACCTGGAGTTAGCAGCAGTGGTCTTCGCTCTGAAGACATGGCGACACTACCTGATGGGCGAGCACTTTACAGTCTTTTCTGACCATCAGAGTCTCAGATACATCTTCTCTCAGAAGGATCTGAATATGAGATAGTGGCGATGGCTCGAGTTCCTCCAGGACTATGACTTTGAGATATTCTATACTCCTGGGAAGGGGAACGTGGTAGCCGATGCCCACAGCAGGACGACGGGCATTCAGCTACTTGAGGAGGTGACAGAGCAGCTAGCCTCTTTGCAGATATCCTTCGGGGATAGAGATGGATCATCCTTCCTTCATTCTCTCATAGTCACTCCTCCACTACTGCAGTGGATCAGAGAGGCTCAGTGTGGGGACACTGACTGTGAGACGTGGCGTGCACAGATATCCTCAGAAAAGGCACCTGATGGTTTCTCCTTTGGAGCAGGGCACGACGTCCTTTTCAGAGGACGTACCTTGGTACCAGTTGTTTTATGGGAGGAGGTGCCGAGAGAGTTTCACACTTCTCCTTTGGCGGTACATCCTAGAGTGGCGAAGATTTACCAGGATCTCAGACGACAACACTTGTGGCCGGGCATGAAGAAGGTTGTGGCAGAGTTCGTTTCTCGATGCCTCACCTGCCAGTAGGTGAAGGCTGAGCACCAGGTACCAGCAGGCATGGTACAGCCCTTGGAGGTCCCGGAGTGGAAGTGGTACGGGATATCTATGGACTTCGTGACTGGACTTCCACGCACTTCTAGAGGTCACGACTCCATTTGGGTGATTGTCGACCGACTCACCAAGTCAGCACACTTCTTACCCATCAGAGAGCAGGGCTCAGTGGAGAGCTTGGGACGTCTTTACGTTTAGGATATTCTGCGGCTTCATGGTGTTCCATCTTCTATCGTCTCCGATTGAGATGCTCGCTTTACTTCCCAGATTTGGAAGGGGTTGTAGGAGGCGTTCAGGACGTAGCTACATCTGAGCACCGCCTTTCACCCTCAGACGGATGGTCAGATGGAGAGGACCATTCAGACTCTCGAGGACATGGTTCGCGCATGTTTCCTCGACTTTGGTCGTAGCTGGGAGGATCACCTACCCTTGGTGGAGTTCGTGTACAACAACAGATACCACTCCACCATCGGGATGGCACCATACGAGGCGTTGTACGGCCGACCTTGCAGATCTCCTTTGTGCTGGACAGACCCTGGGGAGTCAGAACATGTGGGACCGGAGATGGTTCAGGCCATGACAGAGAAGGTCCAGGTCATCCAGGAGTGGATGAGGATACCTCAGAGCCGAAAGAAGTCTTATGCTGACAGGAGGTGGAGGCCACTAGAGTTTGAGGATGGTGACCATGTCTTTTTGCGTGTCTCACCTCGATGTGGATTACGGAGATTTGGCCGAGGCGGAAAGTTGTCTCCACGCTTCATCGGACCGTTCCAGGTCCTCAGCAGGATTGGCGAGGTGGATTATCGCCTGGCTCTACCACCTCAGTTGCACCGGGTGCACGAAGTATTCCTCGTATCTCAGCTGAGGAGATACATGCACGACCTGACGCATATCATTGATCATGGGGAGCTTGACGTTGAGGATGGAGCGGATTTTGCGGAGGTTCCAGTGGAGATCAAGGATCGACATGAGCGGGTCCTGCGTGGACGGTCGATTCCTCTAGTGCGCATCAAATGGCAGCACGGGAACCTCCAGGAGAGCACTTGGGAGCGGGAGGCTCAGATGCGTGCTCATTACCCACATTTGTTTCCTTAGCATATGATGTATCTTTACGGGGACGTAAAGACCTGAGGTGGGAGTAATGTAAAGACCTGTAAAATTCAAGGACATTTTTTTCTTAATTTTCTTTGGGATTTTACAAGAACGCAGTTTCTGACGGCACTTGATTCCGAGGCCCAGTATGCCCAGAATTTCTATCCGAAGTTTAGCTCGGGTATGTTCAGTAAACGAACGAGTGGGAATTCCTATCTTTTGAACCGGTGCTCGGAATCGAATTCTGAGGGCACCGATGGAACCGCAGTGCCAGTAATTGCTTAGGAACTCTTAATCCGGAGTTTCGTTCACACGAGAGAAGTTGATAAAAATTGTGGAAGTTAAAAATAAAAATTTAACAACAATTTTTATTTTTACTCTAAGTGTTTAATCCTTTGGATGGAGGTTGGGTAACTACCCAACCTCCCTTGGGAGGTTATGAGGGTGGTGGGTCCCACACGAACCCCACCCCTTCATATCCTCTAACCTCCTCAACTCCCATTAATTTTGTTAACTTAAGTTTATTAACTTATGGAATTAATGAGGTGAGTTAATGTGGAATTCAAACACATGAATTTCAAAAGCCTTGATGTGTTAATAAAATAAGTTAAGAACTTATTTTATTGGGTTGGGGTTTAGTTGTTTGAGAGCCTCTGGAGAAAAAGCTGAGGAAGTCTTGAGTTCTTCATTATCTTTGATGAATAACGCCAAGAACGAACGATCTCCGACGTGGAGCGTCGAGCCCTCGGAGACCGTCTTCCGTGACACCGGCCCACGACGCGACGTCTTCTTACACGACGTTTTTCTTCCGCGACGTCTCTTTTTGTGACATTTTTCCTCGACGAAATCTCTGTCATCGTCTTCGAATCCTCGCTTCACGACGCCGACGTTCGACATCTCTTTTATCAAGGTAGGGGTTTATTTAATTATTTTGTCGTTCGTGAATTCTACTTTGTCGTCCTTCGTGAATTTACGACCAGTTGCTATCGATTAAGGAGTGGGGGCCGGACCGCACAAACACGGCCAACCCTCCTCCATTTTGAATGTTGTTTCTAATATGGTTGGGATGGAATGGCGTGGGGCTGTCGCACCACGCGGGATCGTATGGCAAGTAATGCGCGGCACCGTCGCGTCGCGCCGTGAGTTGAACAAGGACGCGACGCCGTCGCGCCGCGTCGAAGAAAACTGAAGACACCGAGGCTGGAGCGGAGCCGCGGAGGAGGGGCACGGTGCCGTCGCACCGCGCCGGACGAACTAGGCCGCGGCTGGTTTCAGGCCGCGGCGAAGTAGGGTGACCGGCGGCCGGTTCCGGGCCGCCGGTGTCGGCGAAGGAGGAAGGACCGGTCGTCGCCAGTCCTTGTTGGTAGAACCGGCCGGCCGGTGCAGGCCTGCCGGACAAAGGGAAACCGAGGGAATTAATTCCCCCAGCTGGCCAGCAAAACGGTCTCCATTAAAGGGGGGTCACGGTTACAACCAGGGGGCACCCCCCCCCCCCCCCCACGCCAAACGGCTCGGCCGTTTGGCCGAGCGCCTGGCCAGCGCGCTGGGCGCGTTGTGCCCAGGCTGGGCCGGCTACCTGGCTGGTCTGCCAGGCTGGGCCGCGCCCAAGCGGGCTGGACCCAGACCTGGTTCGGGTCGACCCGGTTCGGGTTGACCCGGGGGGAGTATCGGGCCGGGTCGGACCGGGCCCGAACCCCTTAATACCGAACCTTTTCCGGTCGGACGCCCATAACATGTGCTACGGGCCTCCGATCGACGCACCGTCAGTTTCGATGCGATCCTTGGATCAAGATGGTCGTTTCGGTATATCGCACTCAAGGTTTCGGAATACTTTGGGTTTGGCCAGGTTGGTTCGTACATGAAACCATCCGGGCCCTCGGAGCGGAAACACTCATATCTTAAGCTCCGGACGTCCAATTGACGTTTCATTGACTTTGTTGGATTCCTCTAAGTGAAACGGATCTTTTGGCTTACTCCGCCCAAGGTTTGGATATAGGTGGAGTACGGTCAGGTTGGTTTTTCCTTAAAAACCAACCGGGCCCCTGGGACGAAAAAGCCAATAACTCTCAGACCGAGCGTCTAATCGACGCGCCGTCTGTGACGTTGAGTTTTTGTTGACAATATAGAACTTTTGGATACATCAACTCTGGACTATGTGTCAGTTGATTATCAGCCTCTCTGCTCGTGGAGCGGACCCTCCTGAGCGAGCTTTCTGTGTGCGGGAACCCTAGAGCTGGCTGCGACTGCTACTGTGACGACGACGACTATACAGAGATCATCAGTGGATTCGACGGCGACGACTACAACACTCAGCGATCCTATGTGGATCAGTGCAACCGATCCTGTGTGGGACTGATCCTGTGTGGGTCATTGATCAGCGGTTCTGTGTGAGCCAGCGCCTACAGATCCTGTGTGGGTCTGATCCTGTGTGGGTCATTGCGGGGGTTAGTTTCCTATCGATCCTTTGTGGGTCATTGTGGGGGTTAGTACCTATCGATCCTTTGTGGGTCCGACGACTTAGATGGATCAATGATCATATCTATCATCATTCGAAGAAGTATACCTGTGTGAGCTGAATCCTGTTTTACTTTCCTATCTGGATTGTGTTGTGTTATCCTGTGTGGATTTACGTTTTGCTTTCCTGTGTGGACTGGGTTGTACTTGGGTTCGAATGTTGGAGCCGAACGAGAATTGATGACTTAGGTATATGTATGGGAATATACCTAAGAAGTGTCAGATGTTACTTCGTGATTGTATCTTTCCTTTGTGGATTATCCTTTGTGGATTATGGGAGACCTTCGGGGGTCTCGGGGTCCCTATTGAGTAGCTTATACACACCCCTGCACGGGTTATGCCCGCACTACGTTGTGTTGGTTGCAGACGACGGACAGCGTTGATCGTGGTTGAGGCTTGCAGAGCAGGACGGTACCTGGAGGTGGACCACTGGGCGGGACGTACTCGGTGCGGACGGCAAAACCCGAGGACCAGTGGAGGCTATTTGTACCCACCCTTCAGGTGGGATTTCTAGTGGACAGCTCGGCATTGCAACTTTACTTTTCAGTTCCTGTTTTCCCTTTCCAGTTGTACTTTACTTTCAGTTTGGGTTTGTATAGTGGCCCACTTACTTTTCTTCACTTACTGTTGTACTCAGTTTTTACTTAGTGTTTACTTCTTCTGTTCTTACTCTGTGGTGTTTGTTTGCTTTACAAAGGAAATGCCTTCCCTTTTTATCGGGATTTACGCCTTGGTGCTAGTCGCCAGCCCCTGACCTATGGAAGGCGGGCTTGGGGAAGTCACGGCACGGGCCCCGAGGACGGGTCGTGACATATTTATTGCATGAGATTTTCATTTTCCCTAATCCTTAATAGGTTTCTTACATTGATCACCATAGATACTTGGATTAGGGAACTAGTTGGAATAATTCCCATTCCCCTTAAACATGTAGCACTAAAGTGGTAGAGGTTCATTCTGTGTGGCTCTCTATATTTTCATTGTTATCTAACTTCTTCCCATAAATTTGTAACACATATGCCTAATGACCCTTCTTTCCACACATATAGTATTTATTGGACCTCGTAAGACAATCTCCAATATACTTCATTCCATACTTTGAGCATAAGGAAACACTCATCTTATGTTCACTTTTGTTTTGAGATTTTTCCTTGAATTACATATTCCATTTCTTGTCAAAACTATGATATTGATATATAAAACCAACATGAATTTCTACCTTGATAAAACAATGTACAATATCTTCATAGCTGCTAAATTATCCTATAGCTAACTCTCTTTGAAGACTTCATTTTAAGGCATTGAATAGTTGATCAACTTTACATTTAGGCTGGATGATAAATCCAAAATCATATCTTTCAAGTCTTGTAAAATTTTACAATTATATACAAACATATTCATCATTATTTTTTGTAAACTCAAGGAACTCATTTTCGATATTCATTCAATGAATAGAAATAAATTACTTGTTAAAAAAAAAATCTTGAACTCCTCCCAATCCATGTTTAGAGTTTTATCTTTCCAGCACCTATTCATTGTTAGAGTCCACTAGTGGTCCTCTTTACCTTCTAACTACCAAAATAGCCAGAATGTCTTTTTCCGATTCTAGACACTAGAAAATAGAGAATATCTTGTCTGTGGTACTAATATATTATTCTGTAATAAGTGGATCAGAGGATCCACTGAAATATGGTTGGTGTTGCCTTATGAAGGACTCAATATAATATTGTTCCCTTCATTGTCCATTTGAAAGAGCATCATTATTCAAATCATGAGTAAGTGTGGTGAGAATAGAAATTAAATTCTTCATTCCAACTCCCATATTGTTCTGTTGCTCTGAAGGATAGTTGTTTCATTTTTTATCACAATTACTATTAACTCACCTCTTTCGAGTTCCATCCATTGTCTAAAAACAAAATCATAGAGTGAGATACAATTATCATACTGAGGAACCACATAATCCTAAAATGTCACTTTTAAGATTCCTTGATTTTTACACATTCCATAATCTTTTACACCTTATCATTAATCCAAGGTTATTCATTATTATTACCAAAATTCTAGGATTGTAACCCATAGTTAGACTTATTCATATAGACATCCCATGACAAATCTTTAGAAATATCTCTAATGAACTCGCAAAATTTTTCACATCCTAGTTTCCAATGGTGAACTAAACCTTTATTCTGATACCAGCTATAATGAACCTGGCATAACATACATGGATATTACATCATTTTAGATGAATATTCAATACATTACAATAATACATTCCCAAGGACAGTAATAGTTGAGTGTCTTTGGAAACATCGAAACAAAATATTCTATACTGGTGAAAGATCTCCAACATATCCCATAAAGATATCTACCATTTTTATTTCTACCTAAAACCTTTCTTCATAACCCATGAAATGGAAGCATAAGAAAGAAGTAAGCTCAAATGATCAATAAGAGTAAACAAGGGAGATATGTATGAATAATAATTATCAGAAGGTCTGAGAACAAGATCATGAAAATAGAAGATCATAAACATCATATAAAAGATCATGTATATGAAACATGTCATAAATAATGGAATTTCATAAGACATGAATCATAAGTAAAGAAATAATATAGGTCATGAAAGACTAACATAGTAATAAAACATAGAATTGTGGAAGACACATAAGCGTATACTGATTTCCATAATATCCAAGATATTTCTTCCAATACCATCATTGTAGTATGGGTTTACACCACATATGATCTTAGTATTCATGGTTAACTCCCATGGCCATCTAGTAGCATTAGTTCACTCCCTAGACCATCTTAGTAGTCATGGATCACTCCCATAGCCATATTAGTTGTCATGGTTTACTACTAATACCATCTTAGTTTATCTCATGGGATATAAATATTTACCCAATGTATTAGAGAGAGATAGAGGTCCCACCCGTATCATAATAAAATCATACATATATCTTCCACAATATCATAAACAATCATATCAAAACCCATGAAATAATATGGGAATCAAAGAAGTTTAATTATATCATAACCTATTGAAAAGATACATGTTTCAATATAGTTTCATGAAAAACATAACCCATTAATAGAAGTGGGTTTCATAAATATCAAACCATCAAAATATAAACTTGTCAGAAAATAATATGAATGGTATTCTTGAACTACAACAAATTATGTTCTTATAGGTGGGTTAGGATTTTGAAAGATAACTTGGAATAAGAATTTTCCATAAAATAACATTAAAAAACATTAAAAAAATTATAAACCCTTTTCAATGAAACCACATTTAAAAAACATAAGGGAATCATGAAAATAATTTAAAATAGTTCTTGAGGAAAATATCATTTATTTCTGAAATAATTTTCTTTTCTTAAAATATCATGAAAATTTAAATGAAAACGTTCTATTTGAATATATATATGTAGTATTGTAGGGTAAGAATCAAGTAAATAAGGCGTTATGGAAGTGTAAAAATACATTCATGTAGTATAAGTTAAAATAAAACATTTTTCTCGTACTTTTACTAGAAAATACAAAACATTCTTAGTTTTGAAAATGGAATAATGGTTCCTTTTATAATGGATACTTAAAACAAAACAATTCAGATTATGAAAGAGATTGTGGAATCACTTTATAATCAAAAGAATCATATACCCCTTGTAAAAATTTTTAAGAATATAGAAATATCATAATATTATAGATAATACTCATAAAACAAATTCATTGGAAGTATATAGAAGTTTTAGAGTAAACATATATTTTATGAGGCATGTATCTCACAAAAATAATTCCTTACCTTGTGTCGTGACTCTCTTTTACTTGAACATGCTTCCTATATAAAAATATAATTTTATTATAAATATTTTTCAAAACCATGTAATTATATCTTATATCACATATTTTTTTTATTATGACCTTATATTACCCTCTTGTTAATGATCTTCTATTAAGGTTTCACTTAGAGTAATATTCATTTTGTTTTTTGCATGTGTCTTAAATTATTATATCAATGGGACTTATAATTATATCTAGATTCAAAAATAAATATCATGATTTAAATATAATATATATTTATATATATAGTATATATATATTAAATTCATCTATATCATAAATAATTATGATGCGTAATACACCATTCATGGAAACGGTAAGATGTATGTACTCATGAACGTTGTTTCTGTTTTAATTGTTATATTAAAACAATGTATGAAAATGAAATATGTATATATATATATATATATATATTTATATATATCATAATTCCATTAGAATTATTATTTCATATATATAATATAATTTCACTTAACCTATCCATAATACATTCTTGTGTTGTGTGAACGAATCACGTCGCTTTAAGGGGCGGTAGTCCACATTTTCTCAAATAAGATTATCGTATTACCACCAAATAGAAATTAAAAAATGTATGTGTTGTAAAAAGTAGTATATAATATTAAATAAATCATAAAAATTATATATAAAGTTTTTATATAATGTTCATCATAATTTTCAACATGATTGGTGATAATGAAGAATATGAACAATAGTCATTTCATGAGTTAGTAGTTCAAAGTACATAGAAATATTATGTTAGAGATCTATTAGATCGATGTGTGTGTGTGTATAGATTAAAACCTTATAATAACAACATCCTATTATATTTACAATAATGTTTTTTTCATAAAATAATTGAATAAAGAGAGTATAGTGGGGAGGAGATGTAAATTAAATGAAAGGAGCTTGAGAGAAGACGTTACCTCTAAATTGGGTAAATCCTTTTGGTTTGTGCCAAAAGGCATCCTTGATTTTACTTCTGACCAAGGGAAGGATTCTAGGAGGAAGTTAGAAAATTTTGGAGGAGAAATGGGTCGGGTTAGTTTGAGTCAAATTGCTTTATATATGTCAATAAAAGTTATGAGAGGTTCCCTTTTATAAGAGAGAGGAGGGGCGCTTTTGGAAACTCTAAAACTATTAATTTATAATAAACATATTTTCAATCTAAAATAGCTATAAACTGAGTTTTTTCTAGGGTAAGATGATTATGTTTCTAAATACTCTCTACAAATAAATTTTAGACATGTTTTGGCCACAAATTTAACCTTATCTTTTAGCATTATCCCTTAGTTAAACAATTTAACTTTTACTGTGTTGACTTGTTTTTTTACACTATAAGATAAATATAGTTAATATAAAATGACAAAATAACACCCATTGAATAATTTATTACATATTTGACACAATAAAAGTTAGTTTTTCAAACCTTATGTTTTTATGACTTTTATAATATTTAATAAAATATTATTTCTTGTAAAGTATCATTTACGTGAATTTTTATACTATTTACTATTTTTATTTTTAAAAAATATCAAACCATCATTATAAATTCAAAAAAATACTTTCAATATGTCACTAAAATGTTTACGTTATCAATAAAAATCGTTTATATCATTAATTAAATGAAATTATATTAATTTTTATATTTTTAACATCATTTATTTTATATCTGAATTAATTAAACAATTACAACATCATTATTATTCAATCCTTTAAATTATTTATTGTTTAAAAATAAAATACATTTTATCTTGATGAATATAGAGTTATTATATTTATAATTAATATTTATAGTTGAATATTTATTTTTTATAACCCTATATTAAAATTTATTTATTTATTAAAGTTTCAATATAACATTTTTTATTTTTCTTTAAATAAAATATAATAAATGTCCTTATCTAGCACAAGTTACATAAAAAGTATTTTATTTTTCACCTAAGGATTATTTGGGACTAAAAACACCTATCAAATAAAATTAAGACAAGTTTTGTTTGATTTTATGTTATTATAATATTATTTTTACTTTTAATTTCCATATTTACTTTTAACTGTGGTAAATTAAATTCAAAAGTTATTATTCCCCAAAAGGTATTTATATCCTATTAGACAAAATTATTATACTTATTACAAACATTTAAGTCCATTTTTCTAAATTAAATTCACATAAGTGGTAAAATTACGTTTGTTTCTTATCCCGCAAATGTAGCTAGAAGGCGGGTAAAAGAGACCATTAGAAGTTCAATAATTTTTTATATCTAATTTTATTATAAAGATGATTATAATGAATTAAATTTGATTAATATATCTATTTTTTATATTTTTATTTAAAATTATTTTAAAATAAAATTAATTACTTAAATGAAAAAGTCAGTTTTTAACTACTATGCAATATTTCTTACTATTTATCAAAAATTGAAACTTCTCGAAAAAATACCAAAAAATTAACCTGAGTAAATTTTGATATTACCAATTCAAAAATAATTTATATATTATGAAAAATATTTTTTTATTAGTTTCTGAAATTAATTTATATATTTTATATAGAAGGACATGAAAACGGAAAATTTTAGAAAATAGTTGTCTTAAACATATAATTATTTTACTAGAAATTATATTTGTCATTATCAAAACCATTATAACTAATATTTAAAAATTAGTTATTATTATTCATATTACAAGTTTAATATCTTGGTTATAACTATATTGTTTAAATAATGATAATATTAATGTGTTATTTTGCAGATACTATGTGTTACGTGTAGTGCAAGTTTCTCTTGTTGTTGTATATAACATAATCCAAAACATAGTGATATTATATAATAAAAAATCTATATTCATTTCTTCATGAAGTGAAAATATCATAAGAATAAATTAATTCAATAAAAATTAATTCACAAATTTTAAAGGTGTTACAAATACCTTATTTTTGTTAGAATTGTTTTTAACTATGGTAAAAAGGTCATCACTATGCTTTTGGTAAATGAGTTGAACATGGTTAAACGTATGTTATAAGGGTTAAAATGATTAAAATATTTTGATTTTTCTTTCTATGATTGTAATTTGATAAATATAAAATATTTTTTAGGTTTTAAACCTTTTTATACTAATTAAATTTTAAAAAAAAATCAATAAATTCATACTATGTGGTGATTCTTGAAAATTAATTTAAGGTTTCTTATGTTAACAAATATTTTATTAAATGAATAAAAATTTAAAAAAATCATATTCTATAATTATAATAGTATTTTGTTTATAATATCAACCATTTTCTAATTATGGTCAATGTTTTTGTTTATATTAATATTCTTGACCCATAATGTGTAGAAAACATAAATGACATGGAAATTGTCAAATGGGTTAACAGGCGGTTAAAACTAAGAGATAAGGGTTAAAATATCACCTATATTTTTAAAATAATTATTGTATGATGTAATTTGTACTTATCCTCATACTATATACAAAATATATCAATTTTGAGATCCTTGAACCTAAAAATCAATTTATATTAATTTAATACATTAAGTAATTGTAAGGTTTACCCTCCCATCAATTATAAAGGGAACCTCTTATTTTTTAATTATGTAAAAAAGTAATTTTATATCATGAAATACCAAGAATAATGCCATATTATATTCTTAAACTACATACTAATCCTTTTTTGCAATATACCATCACATCATGGCTTAAAGAGTAAGTGAAAAAAGGATTCTAAATGAAGAGGTAAAACTCTTAACTAAGTACTTTCAATTATATTTTCACTTTTACCTACTCTAAATATATATATCAATTATAAAATAATTACTTAATTATCTTTAATATACAAAATTTTATTATAATTATGAAACAACCATTATCCAACTATTTTTTCCTACGAGAAAAAAAGATTTTATTGTGTGTACGTGCAGATTACCACCTCCACGAAGTGATGCGTTTCATTTTTCATCAAATATTTATAATGATAATTTTGATGATTTATTTACTAATACTATATGATATTTATTATATTATAATATTTCAATTATGTTTAATTATTTTCTAATTTTCTTTTTTTACATCCTTTTAAAGATGGAAACATCACTCTTTCAAACATATAGACTACCATCTCCATGCAGTATTGTAATTTAATATACAATTGTGATTGATTTGAATAGTTATAAAAATATATATTATGGTTACATATGATAGTAATGACAATATTAACATTTTATATATCATGCAACCTTGATTTATATACAGGGTTCAAGACATCCGAACTAAAAAATGCATGAAAAATGAAGCAGTTATCACCTACAACAGTTATTTTAATAAATAATTGTTATTAAACTAGTGATAAAATTTTATAAGTAAATAATATATGGTATTATATATGTAACACATTGACCTGAAATACAGGGTATTTTCTAGATTACCAGATGACCTCATGCATACCTCTCTATATGTATTATACTCCCGACAAACAATGAGGGTTGAAGTCCATTAGAGAGAGATTATATCATTAGTATCATGTCATAAAAAAAATAATAATATAACAAAATAAAAACAAAAAATATACTTAGAGAAAATATTTAAATATAAATAAACATAATATAAAAATACTTACATTTCAGACAATAATAAACATCAGGCTACGAAATTTGTAATCCAAACAAGAAGATATCATGTGTGGAAAAAAAATGATAAAAAAAATTTTAGAGTGTGTCAAGAAATCACTATCATCTACATGATCATATCTCCTATATTTTTTATTATAGGGCCCCTACTATTCACTAGTTCCCTAGTCATGATGTTTTCATTTCCACCAAGATTCCCATGTAGGGTATGAGAAATCAATCTAGTTGGGAACTAATAATTTTTCCATAAAAATATGATCATGTATTTTACATGTACCCCATGATGATAATAAATTTATAAAATATAATTACATCAAAAAATCATGTACCATGCGTTCAAGTGCTGAAAAATCAATAAATAACCCCCAATCTTACTAGTTTTTACTCTATAACCAAAGGGCATAGAGGAAATGTCAAATGTAACCAAAAATAGCTATGAGGCCAATGAATCTATTACTTTTATTTCTAATGGAAACATGAATAAATGAAACCCTACTTTCCCTAGTCATAATGTATGAAATTAAACTCATGAATCTCTATGATTAAAGTAAACAACATTCAATTCACTAGGAATAAATAAATATTTTACTCCACATCCATATATTGATTTTATACTCAAAAACAATTCTATGGAATCTTTATATCTCAACCATATTCTGGACTACATCGTCATCATTATCGAATGTTAGGAAGACTCCTCCTCAAAGGGACAATCGTGTCATGATGGTGCACTAATTCTGATAAGTATGATTGATACCTTCAAAGGAAAGGTAATGTAAATAACAAGGTATATTATTAAATGAAATCATATTGATATGATAATTAAATAACAACATTTATACATGTGGTCAACATTAGGCATGATAAATGAGCTACAAGTAACACTCGTGGAATTAACATCACAATGGGTCTCATATTCTACACACACATCTAAGGATTGTCAATAATGGTTTTCCAGTTATGAAAATAAAATAATTATTTCAAGGTGAACATTATTATATAATATTATTAAATGGTAAAAAATATCCTAACTCAAGTTCATAAATTTCAACATCATTGCTTTCCAAGGAATCATCACCCAAGCCATGCCCACATTTGAGTCAGCTCAAACAACTCACCAAGGATTCCTATATCTAATTTAGTTATATTATTTTTATAATAAATAAAACACCACATGCAATAATAGATTATATCTCTTAGATAATTTAACAATTATTTATTTAATCCAAATAATGTGTTATCCATTTCATCTATAGAAAATAATTATTATTCCACATTAATGATAATTTTCTCTATATAATGTAATTCATGATATACAAGAATACCTCTTATTATTATTTTCCAAAGTTCTAGTTTATTTTCATTAATGATTTAACACAACAATTTTTCTAAGAATTTTATATCACAAATTTCACTTGAAAATTATTACCTGGAATTAATCTCTTCCAGTCATAAAACCCAAAAGAAGAAAAGAAGATAGTTATCTCATACCTCTTAATTTTTAAAAGGGATTATATTGATCAAAGGTAGCTTCATAGATATCAAAAAAATTAATTATAAGGATACTCAGACTCAATAGAATAATCAAAATGAAGGTATTGTGGTTCAGATAATTTTAAGTAAGACTTCCCATGTAAATGTTCAAAATAATGAAGAACCCCAAAATTAATTACCATTAAAAATATTCCTCAAATGAATCTAAATTTTAGAGTTATTAAAATAAACCATAATATTTTTTAACCTAAATGATTTAAAAGATAAAAACTCCATTATTTAACACATTCAAGGTTGTTAAAGGGGTTATAGACACTTGTTGGGGAAGTGGAAAGGTGAAAATAGTGTAAAATAAATTTTTCAAAAAAATAGATTTTTCAAAGGTAGAATGGGTTTAAAAATAGTTATATATTATGTATTTAGTGAGGGTGTCAGGTTACCCTTACACATCCATTGGAAATAAGTAATTACCCTTATATAGTACATACCTATCCTTATACACCCTTTGAAAACTATGTGATATTCTTATGAAACACCTATGGAAACCTTACACTACCTTTAAAAACTCAAACTTTCCATGATTCTACACATAGTATACCCTTATACATATTATAGAAATATGGGATACCCCTATATAGTATCCACGTTACCCTCTATTGAAAGTGGGTTCCCTAGACCCAACATGTGTTGTAATTGGACTACCACTACAAGTATGAAGTTTGTTATATATACATGTGTTTATCTTTCCATAATATTAAATATAATTCTGTATACACATTTTTTATGGTAATGTACATAGATAACATGTCTTATCGAAGGGTTATAGTAGATCCTAGGCTATAATGACAACCTGGTGATACTATGATCGTAATATTAAAGTTATATCCAATAGTCTAGTTACATTATTCTAACAGGACCCAAATGATGTGTGACTATTAGGTGTTAGGGACTCATAAGCATTGATACTTCCTGTCATGAAGATCACACATTTTGATCTCTAGTAGTTTAGATTATGAGGAAATACACGCTAATAAGAACACCATATGTTTCAAGTATTATTGGTTGTTCCTATCTACGGAACTTATGTAATGGTCTCCTGACTTGAGATCATTATCAATTTATGTCATTTTATTTCATACTTTGATGCAAGATGAAAACCCTGGCAATGAAGTCAAGGTAAGGTAGTTTGTGTTGGGTATGTCATTAGGGACATGACATTGGTTGAAAGATCTAGATTGTATTTTTCACTTCTAAGTTGAGAAAGAGATATCTCGGGCATGATTGATTGGGATAGTAATACCTTCATTAAATCCATGGCCATGGTAGTCAAAGGTAAGTCTATCTGGAGAGATCAACATTTAATAAAGGAAAAATAAAATGACACAAGTGTGAATCCTGTTTTATTCAGATATCTATGACGAAAAGATTATATTACACATAATTTGTTTGTATGTTGGTAGTCGTTGCTTTGACTTTTCATTATCTCTATAGGGGCCATGATGGGTTTCTAGAACCCAATATTTATCTCTGAATTTGGTTCACTCATATAGAGATAAGGGACTAGATGGTCACACACTATAGTGATTTGAGAATATGGCTCATTTTTTGAATGGAAATTTGAAACATGGTGGTCCCTACCATGGGTTCAGGTATTAACCAAGTTATAGGGATCTCTAAGAAATAAATAAATTCTTTGATTATTCAAGTTTGGAAAAATTCGTTGAATTAATTTATGACATGTATGTACAAGTTGTTAAGTACATTCAAGGATTAGTATTATAAGAATTGATATTAATATCCTGAGTTCGTTTAATATTATCAGGAGATGTTATTAGAGTTAAAGACTCAAGTTTATCACTTAATATATTTAATATTTAATACAGTTAGTGATAAATTATAAATATTTTTTAAAGAGTAATTTATTCTGTTATATATTTTTAGAGAGGATCATCCCATAGTGAATTTTTCATCTATGGGAATTGATATCCTCTTTAAACTCTTTAATCCTAGAGAGAGACTCTCAAACAAGCAAGTGCTTCAAGATCTTTCTTATCAGATTGAAGACATTGTCTTATGGTGATCATTGTTGCGTCAAAGTGGATGTTGGAGTTATTCTATATAACCCAAAACACAATGAAAGGCGCATGAGTAGATTCAAGTAGAATATGTGGACTATCTAGAGGAATTTAACATCAGAGTCTTCGAGAAACGTTCATTGGAATATTGTGATAGTATTACACACATCAAATCCAAATGAGGTGCATGTTCAATTTATTTTTGTACTCTGTATAAACCATGCATGGTCCTCATACCATACCAGGATAAGATCATTATATTTTATGACGTCACATCACTCCAGTGAGGAAAATATATTAATTTCTTGGTCCATTGGCTTCTTCTATCCATCTTGGTACCTCACAGTGGTATTAGAGGGATGTGTGGTTTTTTGGGTTAAAGAATAAATTAAATTTCCTTAAATTTGACTAAAGGATATTAAAATGGTTTCAACATATCTGACTGTGGATCAATTCATTTCCGAATGGGCAACGACCATTTGAAAATATTAAATGGATTGACGTCGTGTTGAAAGGATTTTTAATTTTAGATTCTTAAATTTTATTTTCGAAGAACACATTTTAAATTTTTTGTGTTCTAGAAAATTTCCAGAAGTCAACCTTGTTTTGGCCAAAATCTAGTCACCAGAAATACTCTGGTGGAGATGAATTATAATGAGTCAAATAAAATATATTATGATTTAATATTATTTTATTTTATCAAAAAAACAAACAGCTATCTTTTTTTATGATTTCCATAAATTTTTAAAAAAACCAAAAAGTCTATTAGACTTTTGGACAATTAATGGTTGGTGGGTTAAGTCAAAAAAAGGATGTAGGACACTTGACCTAGCGCCTTCCCTTGACCCAAAAACGGAGTGGCCTACCATCTCCCTATGCATGCTAACAAGATGTTGATGCCCCCTTCAGACCACAAAGACACTCTTGGATCGATTCCATGCCCCTTCCTGGTTGTTGTGCCACTTGGTTGTCATTGCCCCGTCATCATGACCCCTCCGTGCAGATCCTAGCTTGCCACACCATCTGTGTTGTTTGACGCCTAGATCTAGCACTGTTGTGCTAGCCTCTTCCGTCCGGGGTTCGCTGCACTGCCCATGACCCCTAGGTCAGTTCCTTCTTGACTGGAGCTGCACTAGTCATCCACCGCTCGCCAAAGAGGTTTCCCATGCTGCACTCCTCGTGTTGTCGAAATCATAACTGAGTGTTTCTAGTGATGCACCTCCCACTCCCGCGAGTGCAGCTGCGGGCTGTCACAGGACTGGTCATGCCATTGTCACGCCATGTTTTGTCTTAGATCCAGTGAAACATCCTCGCTGCAGTTCATAGTCAAACGAAATTACTTCTTTGTCTGGAGGTAAAACATTTAATTTAATTCAATTAATTTAATTTCTTTTTTTAAATTAAATTAATTTGAATTAATTTTAGGTTTAAAATATAAGGGAACCCAAAATATTAATTTAATTAGATAATTAAATGAAATTAATGATTAAATTTAAAAACAAATCCAAAAATTAAATTAAACAATTGAAACCTATAAAAAAATTATTTGAATTTATTCAAATTAATTTAATTTATTGGAACACCATCATGCTGAATTAATTTATTTTTTTTAAATTTTATTGTGTATTATTTTATACCAACTAGTTTTGATCTAATGATCGACCTATTCATGTCTGGATTTTATTTATTTTATTATTTCTTCAATGTGTGTGATGTTCATAATAAGTAATTAGATAAATGGAATTCTGTGTATCATCACTTTAATTCAAATTTTTATAAGGGCGTGAGTTTCCAATGCACATGTTGTATATTGTACCCCTATACCCCCTCGCCTTCTTGTGGATATATTTGTAATTACACAGTGATGATCTCAGACGCGAACCCAGCCAATTCAATGATGAAATAGTGGGTTCCCTAGACCCAACTATTCAATGCTTTTGATTAAAATATCTTGTAAAAAGATAGGTATACATGATGTCATATTACAATTATAGTGTATACTTTTTTGGGAGCACTATTGAAACGGTAAATTCCATAGATTAAATGTCTTGTCGAGAGGTTATAGTAGTTCCCATTCTATAATGAGATCTTCGAGATTTTATGACATTAATCTTAAATATATGTTATATGGTCTAAATACATCTTACTTATTGGGCATAGTAGATGTTTGACTATCAGGTGATGGGAGCTCAAAACTATTGTGACTTATTCTCATGAAGATTGCACTTGGTGATATCTAGTTTTGAGATCATGGGGACTAACCCGCCAATAGGAACACCACATGTTTTAGGTGTCATTAGATTTTCCTATCTACGATAATGTGTAATGGTCCCCTGAATTGAAATCATTACCAATGTATATCATTTGATTACATATATTGATGTAAGACTAAAACCATGCTAACGAAGTCGTGTCAAGTTAGTTTGTGTTGGGTGCGTCGTTGGTGGCATGACATTGGTTTAATAATCAATAAAGGATTTGTCACTTCCGGGTTATGGAAGTAATATATATCTGAGGACATGTTCATAAGGATGGAAGTACCTTTATAAGACCATGGTCATGGAAGTTGAGGTTAAATCCAACCAGATAAATCAACAAAAAATAAATAAATAAAATGGAGATGATATGAGAGAGTGTCCTCCTTTATCAGATATTACAAACAAAGAGATTATATTACACAGTGCATGATTGTAGGTTGGTTGTCGTTGTTGGGACAATTCTTATCTCTTCAGGGGCCATGATGGGTTTCTAGATCACACGCTTGGTCTGTGAATACTATTCACTGATGTCGAAATACGGGCCTAGAGGGTTACATACACAATTTTATTCAAGAATATTCCCAATTCAGTAGAATATGAGTTTTGGACATGGTATAACACACCACTGGGGTTTGGGTTTTTTCCAAGGAAAAACAATCACCAATGTAATAAATAAATTCATATTATTCAAGTTTATAATTGAATTTATTTATTAAATTTATTTTCATTTTTTAAGTAAAATATGAAAAATATTAATTGGTTAATATTAAATATATTCAAGGTATAATAAAAATTAATGGGAACAACGATTCATGTTTTGAACATAATTATTATCATTTAATATATTTTAATATATTACTTGTAAATGATAATAATATTTATGACTTAGATATGTAGTTATAATATTTCATTGATAATGGATTAATTCTTTGGGGGACAGTCCGACATTTCTATGTAATTTAATTAAACACTATAAATAGAAGAGGAGATGCTTTTTCCAAGCACTGTTTGTGGGGATTATCTATCCTCTCCTCTCTCCAATGATCTAGAGAGAGAGGCTATTGAACACTCTCTTAGGAATCGCCAGCTAAGTTGTAAAGACCCGTAAAATTCAAGGAAAAATTTTTTCTTAATTTTCTTTGGAATTTTACAAGAGCGCAGTTTCAGACGGCACCTGATTCCGAGGCCCGGTGTGCCCGGAATCAATTTCCGTAGTTTGGCTCGGGTACGTTCAGTGAACGAATGAGCGGGAATTTCTAACTTTTGATCCGGTGCTCGGAATTGAAATCCGAGGGCACCGATGGAACCGTAGCGCCGGTATACGCTTAGGAACTCCTGTTCTGGAGTTGCGTTCATGCGAGTGTTGATAATAAAAATTGTGGATGTTTACTTGTAATTACACTACAATTTTTATTATTTTACTCTAAGTGATATCTCTTGTTGGAAGTTGGGTAACCACCCAACCTCCCATGGGAGGTTATGAGGGTGGTGGGGCCCACACGAACCCCACCCCTTCATATCCTCTAAAACCCCCTCAACTCCCACTTAAATAATGTTAACTTAAGTTATAAACCTATGACTTAAATGTAATGAGTTAATGAGGTGAGTTGTGTGTGGTTATTGAATTTCAAACCTTTGAAATTCAAAGAGGTTGGGTTGTGTGAATAAAATAAGAAAGAGTCTTATTTTATTTTGGTGAGAATTTTATCTCCTTGAGAGAGTAGGGAAGTCTTCTTCATCTTCCTCAAACTCAACGAAGAACGCGAAGAACGCCGTTCTTCAACGAAGAACTTCTCCGCCGAAGAACACGGTCCATCCGCGACGCCGAATCCACGACGCGACGTACTTCTTCCGCGTTATCTCTTCCGCGACGGTTTTCCGCGACGAACGCCATCGACAACGACTCTTCCTCCGACGTCAAAGGAATCGACACCGATATTCCACGACTACGTCAACGTGCGACTATCGAGGTAGGGGTTCTTGAGTTCGTTGTTTTCTTTTTATTTGACTTTCCTCAAGATTTGACGTGAACGCTCAAGTTCCGACGAAGAACGCTGCTCCGCTCTTCTTCGTCTTCCGTGTCAACGAGTGAGGACACCGCTTCTTCCTCGGACAACCTTCGTCGGCGTACAAGTATCCGCCAACGACGTGTCTCTTCGGATGCACCCCCTTCGTCATCGGATTTGACGAACGGCTACCGCGACGCCCGACCTCCGCGACGTCATCTTCCGCGAAACGTTGACAAATCTTCGAACCTTATACCCAAGGTAGGGGTTGTTGATTTCTTTTTGGTTTCCTTATTTTTTATTCTTGATCGTGAATAGAAAGTCTAACGTGTGGCTTGAATTATTTAAGTTGCGTTATTATTTTAAACGTGAGGGGGCCGGACCGCACGAACACGGCCGAACCCCCCTCCATCATTCTTGTTTATTCTTGCGGGTGGAAGCAAGTGGCGTGGTGCCGTCGCACCACGCGGATGATCGTGCAAATATTTTACGCGGCGCCGTCGCGCTACGCCGAGGTAGAATCTTCAAGAACGCGACGCCGTCGCGCCGTATTGAATGGAATCAAGGCACGGCGAAGGGGCGCAGTGCCGTCGCACCGCGCCGGATGACGAATGTCGCGGCCGGTTCCGGGCCACGGCGGGACGAGGAGACCGCGGCCGGTTCCGGGCCGCGGCGGAAGAGAAGACCGGCGGCCGGGCCGCCGGCGTCGGAAGCCGAAGGGGGGACCGGAATTTCCGGTCCCGTTGGAGAAAACCGGCCGGCCAGCTGGCCGGCCGGAAGGCGTTAAACCGGGAAAATTAATTCCCCGGCCAACGCTCAAAAACCCCCCTCTTTATGAGGGGGGGCGGTTCATTGAAGGGAGGGGGGCAGCCGGCCCCCCCGGTTCAATCAAGCTGGCCCCCGCAAGGGTGGCCGTTTTCCACAAAAGGGCGCGGCATTAAGCCGCGCCGCCACTCCAAGAAACCGGGGGCAGCATCCCCCGGTTTTTTCCTTCAAGTCGGCCCCCACGTGGGGCCCGTTTTATTTAAAGGGGCGCGGCAAATAGCCGCGCCGACATTCCAAGGAAGCGGGGGGAAATGTTTCCCCCGCGCTGCCTTCGTGCGGCGCCAGGCCGCCGCGCCAACCGGCCGGGCCGCCGCGCCACCGCCCGGGCCACCGCCGCGCCACCGCCGGGCCGCCGCGCCACCGCCGCGCCGCCGCGCCACCGCCGCGCCGCCGCCGTGCCGCCGCCGGCCGCGCGCCGGGGCCGCCCCAAGGGGGGGGTCGGGTCGGGTCGGCCCGGACCCGGACCCCCCCGTTTTGAACCAGTCTCGGTCTTTTGGCCATATCCTGAGCCTCGGACCTCCGAATGACGAACCGTCTTCGGCAACGCGATCCTTGGATCGAGACGGTCGTTTCGGTATATCGCACTCAAGGTTTCGGATTACTTTGAGTTCGGCCGGGTTGGTTCGTTCACAGAACCAACCGGGCCTTCGGAGCGGAAACGCTCATATCTTGAGCTACGGACATCCGATTGACGTGCCGTCAGCCAGCGTTGTGTTCCTCTTAGTGAGACGGATCTTTTGGCATACTCCGCCCGAGGTTTGGACGCAAGTGGAGTACGGTCGGGTTGGTTTTGCCTTAAAAACCAACCGGGCCCCGGGGACGAGAATGCCAATAACTCTCAGACCGGGCGTCCGATCGACGCACCGTCTGTTGCGTTGAGTTCCTGTTTACGATACGGAACTTTTGACATCCTTCGCCCGAGTTTTGGATACAGATAGTAGTGGCCGGGTTGGATCGCACCCGAAATCCAACCGGGCCCCTGGAACGGAAAAGATGATATCTTTCAGACAGGACGTCCGTTTGACAAACCGTCAGCGGCGTTGGTGTTTACGTTTAGTAACGGTCCCTATGAGTATACCCTATGGGAGTTCGGGGTACAGTTGAGTTACGGCCGGGATTGGTTTCGCTCACGAAACCAACCGGGCCCCCTGGGACGAAAAACCTAATAACTCACAGACCGGGCGTCCGATCGACGCGCCGTCTGTTGCGTTGAGACCCCTGTGACGAGACGGTCTTTTGAGATACTTCTTTGCGGGACTTTGTGATACTTGGAGTATCGACCAGTAGCTCGTGGAGCGGGACCCCTCCCGGAGACGAGCGTGCAGAGTACGGAGACCGTGTAGCTGGCTGAGACCTGACGACTGCTTGACCGACTCGACTTGGAGTGAGTCGACTAGCCCAGTGGACGGAGCGCCCGGTATTTGGCGGCAGACCCACGGCGGACGGAGCGCCTGGTAGTTGGCAGCAAACCCGCGGTACTCGACAGGAGGAGTACCTCAGTTGGCTATTTGGGCGAGCGCCCGGTATTTGGCGACAGACCCTCAGCGGACGGAGCGCCAGGTAGTTGGCCGCAAACCCGCAGTACTCGACAGGAGGAGTACCTCAGCAGTCTTAGGTTAGTGAGCAGTACCTCGGAGTCGTGACAGTACCACTGTACACTCTAGAGACGGAGCTCTTCAGCAGTTACAGTTTCGATAATGAAAATCCTGGTTTGAGCTGAGACTTTTGACCTTGTGTTTACCTCATGATTGAGATGGGTCACTTGCTAACTTAGGTATATGTATGGGCATATACCCGGGTAGTGGTTATCCATTGATTTCACAATCCTTGTGTTTCCTCATGATTGAGATGGGTTACTTGATAACTTAGGTATATGTATGGGCATATACCTAAGTAGAGGTTATCTGTTGAGATCTTCTTTGTGGTTATCCTTGTTGGTTTAGTGAGACCTTGAGGGTCTCGGGGTCCCTACTGAGTATCGTTATACTCACCCCTGCACGGGCTATGCCCGCACTACGTTGTGTTGGTTGCAGATGACGGACAGCGTTGACCTTAGCTGAGGCTTGCAGAGCGGGACGGTACCCGGAGGTGGACCACTGGGCGGGACGTGCTCGGAGCGGACGGCGAGACCCGTGGAGCAGAGGAGCTATCTGTACCCACCCTTCAGGTGGGATTTCCAGTGGACAGCTCGGAGTAGCGGCTTTTACTTTTCAGTTGTTGTTTTCCCTTTCGAGTTGTACTTTACTTCAGTTTGGGTTTGTATTCTGGCCCATTTACTTTTCCGCACTTTCAGTTGTACTCTGCTTTTGTTTAGTGTTTACTTTCCGCTTGCTTACTCTGTGGTGCTTGTTTTCTTTTATAAAGGCAATGCCTTCCCAGTTATCGGGATTTTACGCCTTTGGTGCTAGTCGCCAGCCCCCTGGCCTATGGAAGGCGGGCTTGGGGTAGTCACGGCACGGGCCCCGAGGGACGGGTCGTGACAAATTGGTATCAGAGGAGTTTGGTTCTACCGCAGAACTTATAACTCTGATGTTTCTTTCTGTGAAGTAATAGTGTTGAGAGTACCGAGTGTGGTTTTCAGTTCAGGGAGTCCAGTGTTGGTGCGGGCGGGCCGACGTATCCATACACCAGGACCCTGACAACTTATTTCCGACTTTGTGCACGAAAACACTGATTGCGTGTGTGTTTTCAAAGGTTTTTCCCCTTAAAACAGCTCAAACCAGGTCAGCTCACCAGGTATAATCGTTTGATCGTGTTACGTTGTTTCTTTCAGGATTTCTTTTCTTGGACGACCAGTTAGAGCCCAGAGGGATGTGCGTGCTGACAGCATGTCGAGTGACGAGGCTTCGGTACAGGGCCCTCTTGCAGTTGAGGCACCAGCGAGGCACCAGCGATACTACCATAATACGTTGGGCCACCGATTCCACCAGCCCCAGCAGTAGACGATGCACGACGCTTGAGTGCGCTGCATGAGTTCCAGCGCCAGAGGCCACCCAGGTTCAGGGGAGAGACGGAACCGCAGGCGGCTGAGGATTGGCTGGAGGCTGTGGTGGGAGTCTTCAGGCTAGTGGGGACGCCATCGGACTTCATGGTGACCTTTGCTGCCATCCTTCTTCAGGCAGCAGCAGGCAGGTGGTGGAGCCACTTGTTCTAGTTTTGCGATGGGATGGGCTTTCACATGGGAAGACTTTGAGACCTTCTTCAGGGTGGAGTTTGTGCCAGTATCTCTACACCCCGAGCGTGTTCAGGAGCTGCTGCCTTTGCCGCGTGTTTTTCGATCAGAAGCCGAGTCATCTGTGGGGCAGTAGACAGATGATGCAGAGGTCCAGGAGGACCAGACCAGCAGTTGGGCGATCTCGGGTTTTAGGGACCGGTGGTGCGGGGAACCCGGAGTGGGAACCGAGCCAGCCATGCAAGGAGCAGGTTGTGTTAATCATGCCGCAGAAAGGGGTCACCTGGCACGTGACTGTCCGACTCCTCGATCCGCAGGCTTTGGGGGAGCCACCGAGGTTGAGGCAGCGACAAATGCTTGAGCAACAGTAAAGCAGGTGGACAGGAGCGAAACTAGTGGATACGTCTCTTGTACTTCTAGTTCCATGTTGATGTTGTTTTTTGTGTAGCATCTTTGTATTATGAGCTGCAATAATAAAAGACGCATACTTTGTGATGTTTTCATTCCTGTCCTCTTTTGTGATGTTACTAAGAGGTTCCAGTTGACTGTTGACTTGACCCTCACTTGTGAGACATCTACTGGAGGAGACCCAGTTACCACACACTGATGCCGACAGTGTGACTCAACCCTTGGAGGCGAGAGTAATGGTTGAATCTCTTAGTAGTAGCGTCGAGGCCTTACGACATCATCCTTGGTATGGATTAGTATCATCCATGTTAGGATTGACTGTTTTAGGCGAAGAATGTGTTCATCCAGGGGATGAGACCAGATTTCTCTTATCGGCAAAGAAGAAATCTTACAGCTCCTCTGGACCTAAGAAGGTCCAGGTCATCCAGGAGCAGTTGAGTACAGCTCAGAGCCAGCAGAAGTCATATGCTGACAGGAGGTGGAGGCCACTAGAGTTCGAGGATGGCGACCACGTCTTCTTGCGGGTCTCACCCCGACGTGGTATTCGGAGATTTGGCCGAGGCGGCAAGTTATCTCCGCGCTTCATCGGACCCTTCCAGGTCCTCAGCAGGGATGGTGAGGTGGCTTATCACCTGGCTCTACCACCTCAGTTGCACCGGATGCACGACGTCTTCCACGTGTCTCAGCTGAGGAGATACGTGCACGACCCGACACACATCTTGACCATGGGGAGCTTGACGTTGACGATGAGGCGACTTTTACGGAGGTCCCGGTGGAGATAGAGGATCGACAGGAGCGAGTCTTGTGTGGGCGATCGATTCCTCTTGTGCGCATCAGATGACAGCACGGGAATCTCCAGGAGAGCACATGGGAGCGGGAGGTTCAGATGCGTGCTCAGTACCCTCATTTGTCTCCCTAGTTTTTGATGTATCTTTACGGGGACGTAAAGCCCTGAGGTGGGAGTAATGTAAAGACCCGTAAAATTCAAGGGAAATTTTTTATTAATTTTCTTTGGAATTTTACAAGAGCGCGGTTTCAGACGGCACCTGATTCCGAGGCCCGGTGTGCCCGGAATCAATTTCCGAAGTTTGGCTCGGGTACGTTCAGTGAACGAACGAGCGGGAATTTCTAACTTTTGATCCGGTGCTCGGAATTGAAATCCGAGGGCACTGATGGAACCGTAGCGCCGGTATACGCTTAGGAACTCCTGTTCTGGAGTTGCGTTCATGCGAGTGTTGATAATAAAAATTGTGGATGTTTACTTGTAATTACACTACAATTTTTATTATTTTACTCTAAGTGATATCTCTTGTTGGAAGTTGGGTAACCACCCAACCTCCCATGGGAGGTTATGAGGGTGGTGGGGCCCACACGAACCCCACCCCTTCATATCCTCTAAAACCCCCTCAACTCCCACTTAAATAATGTTAACTTAAGTTATAAACCTATGACTTAAATGTAATGAGTTAATGAGGTGAGTTGTGTGTGGTTATTGAATTTCAAACCTTTGAAATTCAAAGAGGTTGGGTTGTGTGAATAAAATAAGAAAGAGTCTTATTTTATTTTGGTGAGAATTTTATCTCCTTGAGAGAGTAGGGAAGTCTTCTTCATCTTCCTCAAACTCAACGAAGAACGCGAAGAACGCCGTTCTTCAACGAAGAACTTCTCCGCCGAAGAACACGGTCCATCCGCGACGCCGAATCCGCGACGCGACGTACTTCTTCCGCGTTATCTCTTCCGCGACGGTTTTCCGCGACGAACGCCATCGACAACGACTCTTCCTCCGACGTCAAAGGAATCGACACTGATATTCCACGACTACGTCAACGTGCGACTATCGAGGTAGGGGTTCTTGAGTTCGTTGTTTTCTTTTTATTTGACTTTCCTCAAGATTTGACGTGAACGCTCAAGTTCCGACGAAGAACGCCGCTCCGCTCTTCTTCGTCTTCCGTGTCAACGAGTGAGGACACCGCTTCTTCCTCGGACAACCTTCGTCGGCGTACAAGTATCCGCCAACGACGTGTCTCTTCGGACGCACCCCCTTCGTCATCGGATTTGACGAACGGCTACCGCGACGCCCGACCTCCGCGACGTCGTCTTCCGCGGAACGTTGACAAATCTTCGAACCTTATACCCAAGGTAGGGGTTGTTGATTTCTTTTTGGTTTCCTTATTTTTTATTCTTGATCGTGAATAGCAAGTCTAACGTGTGGCTTGAATTATTTAAGTTGCGTTATTATTTTAACGTGAGGGGGCCGGACCGCACGAACACGGCCGAACCCCCCTCCATCGTTCTTGTTTATTCTTGCGGGTGGAAGCAAGTGGCGTGGTGCCGTCGCACCACGCGGATGATCGTGCAAATATTTTACGCGGCGCCGTCGCGCTACGCCGAGGTAGAATCTTCAAGAACGCGACGTCGTCGCGCCGCATTGAATGGAATCAAGGCACGGCGAAGGGGCGCGGTGCCGTCGCACCGCGCCGGATGACGAATGTCGCGGCCGGTTCCGGGCCACGGCGGGACGAGGAGACCGCGGCCGGTTCCGGGCCGCGGCGGAAGAGAAGACCGGCGGCCGGGCCGCCGGCGTCGGAAGCCGAAGGGGGGACCGGAATTTCCGGTCCCGTTGGAGAAAACCGGCCGGCCAGCTGGCCGGCCGGAAGGCGTTAAACCGGGGAAAATTAATTCACCGGCCAACGCTCAAAAACCCCCCTCTTTATGAGGGGGGCGGTTCATTGAAGGGAGGGGGGCAGCCGGCCCCCCGGTTCAATCAAGCTGGCCCCCGCAAGGGGGGCCGTTTTCCACAAAAGGGGCGCGGCATTAAGCCGCGCCGCCACTCCAAGAAACCGGGGGCAGCATCCCCCGGTTTTTTCTTCAAGCCGGCCCCCACGTGGGGGCCGTTTTATTTAAAGGGGCGCGGCAATTAGCCGCGCCGACATTCCAAGGAAGCGGGGGAAATGTTTCCCCCGCGCTGCCTTCGTGCGGCGCCAGGCCGCCGCGCCACCGCCGGGCCGCCGCGCCACCGCCGGGCCACCGCCGCGCCGCCGCCGGGGCCGCCGCGCCACCGCCGGGCCCCCCGCGCCACCGCCGCGCCGCCGCCGCCGCCCACCGCCGCGCCACCGCCGGGCCGCCGCGCCACCGCCGCGCCGCCCCAGGGGGGGGGTCGGGCCGGGTCGGCCCGGACCCGGACCCCCCGTTTCGAACCAGTCTCGGTCTTTTGGCCATATCTTGAGCCTCGGACCTCCGAATGACGAACCGTCTGCGGCAACGCGATCCTTGGATCGAGACGGTCGTTTCGGTATATCGCACTCAAGGTTTTGGATTACTTTGAGTTCGGCCGGGTTGGTTCGTTCACGGAACCAACCGGGCCTTCGGAGCGGAAACGCTCATATCTTGAGCTACGGACGTCCGGTTGACGTGCCGTCAGCCGCGTTGTGTTCCTCTTAGTGAGACAGATCTTTTGGCATACTCCGCCCGAGGTTTGGACGCAAGTGGAGTACGGTCGGGTTGGTTTTGCCTTAAAAACCAACCGGGCCCCGGGGACGAGAATGCCAATAACTCTCAGACCGGGTGTCCGATCGACGCACCGTCTGTTGCGTTGAGTTCCTGTTTACGATACGGAACTTTTGACATCCTTCGCCCGAGTTTTGGATACAGATAGTAGTGGCCGGGTTGGATCGCACCCGAAATCCAACCGGGCCCCTGGAACAGAAAAGATGATATCTTTCAGACAGGACGTCCGTTTGACGAACCGTCAGCGGCGTTGGTGTTTACGTTTAGTAACGGTCCCTATGAGTATACCCTATGGGAGTTCGGGGTACAGTTGAGTTACGGCCGGGATTGGTTTCGCTCACGAAACCAACCGGGCCCCCTGGGACGAAAAACCTAATAACTCACAGACCGGGCGTCCGATCGACGCGCCGTCTGTTGCGTTGAGACCCCTGTGACGAGACGGTCTTTTGAGATACTTCTTTGCGGGACTTTGTGATACTTGGAGTATCGACCAGTAGCTCGTGGAGCGGACCCTCCCGGAGACGAGCGTGCAGAGTACGGAGACCGTGTAGCTGGCTGAGACCTGACGACTGCTTGACCGACTCGACTTGGAGTGAGTCGACTAGCCCAGTGGACGGAGCGCCCGGTATTTGGCGGCAGACCCACGGCGGACGGAGCGCCTGGTAGTTGGCAGCAAACCCGCGGTACTCGACAGGAGGAGTACCTCAGTTGGCTATTTGGGCGAGCGCCCGGTATTTGGCAACAGACCCTCAGCGGATGGAGCGCCAGGTAGTTGGCCGCAAACCCGCAGTACTCGACAGGAGGAGTACCTCAGCAGTCTTAGGTTAGTGAGCAGTACCTCGGAGTTGTGACAGGACCACTGTACACTCTAGAGACGGAGCTCTTCAGCAGTTACGGTTTCGATAATGAAAATCCTGGTTTGAGCTGAGACTTTTGACCTTGTGTTTACCTCATGATTGAGATGGGTCACTTGCTAACTTAGGTATATGTATGGGCATATACCCGGGTAGTGGTTATCCGTTGATTTCACAATCCTTGTGTTTCCTCATGATTGAGATGGGTTACTTGATAACTTAGGTATATGTATGGGCATATACCTAAGTAGAGGTTATCTGTTGAGATCTTCTTTGTGGTTATCCTTGTTGGTTTAGTGAGACCTTGAGGGTCTCGGGGTCCCTACTGAGTATCGTTATACTCACCCCTGCACGGGCTATGCCCGCACTACGTTGTGTTGGTTGCAGACGACGGACAGCGTTGACCTTAGCTGAGGCTTGCAGAGCGGGACGGTACCCGGAGGTGGACCACTGGGCGGGACGTGCTCGGAGCGGACGACGAGACCCGTGGAGCAGAGGAGCTATCTGTACCCACCCTTCAGGTGGGATTTCCAGTGGACAGCTCGGAGTAGCGGCTTTTACTTTTCAGTTGCTGTTTTCCCTTTCGAGTTGTACTTTACTTCAGTTTGGGTTTGTATTCTGGCCCATTTACTTTTCCGCACTTTCAGTTGTACTCTGCTTTTGTTTAGTGTTTACTTTCCGCTTGCTTACTCTGTGGTGCTTGTTTTCTTTTATAAAGGCAATGCCTTCCCAGTTATCGGGATTTTACGCCTTTGGTGCTAGTCGCCAGCCCCTGGCCTATGGAAGGCGGGCTTGGGGTAGTCACGGCACGGGCCCCGAGGACGGGTCGTGACATAAGTGATGGTGTAATCATTAGAGCATTGAAGGCATCATAGAAATGGTGTTCTAGAACTCATATTACGATGAATGATGTTCCCACAGTTTCTTGAAGCGGGTGTGGATGATCTAGATGAGTTCAATGTTGGAGTCTTCGAGTAGCAATCACCAAGGACGAGAAGAAGTAGTGTGTGTATTATATTTAAACATGGTATTTTATGGTTTATTTTTGTGCTTAAAATCTTCATATGTCGTCCTTGGCTAAGACCGTGCTGCTGTTTACCAACGTCGACAAGGTCACGTCAATCGTCGGTTGTAAATTTTTAAAAACCCACATGTTTGTGGCTTTCACTGCATTCTGAGTTCCATAAAGTGATATCAGATGGATTTTGTGTCAATTTTAAGCCAAATAAATTATATTTTTATTAATTGTTAAAGAGGTTATTGTTACGGTCCCAATTCCGAAGACTTCAACTTAATCTGATGTCGGATGACCATTCTGCGGTAATTCAAAGTTTTATGTTCCGATTAAAACCGGATGTTTTTTATGTGATTATATTAATTTTTCACCGGGTGGGTAGTCGGTCCTCAACAAAGTATTTTCCGATGAGCATAGTAATAAACATTATTTTAATAATGATATTATAATATTTTTTTATTATATTTTTTATTATAGAATGTTATTATTAATTTTTAATTCCTAAATAAGCTTTAGAAAAGAAATAAAGGAGGGGTGGGGAGACCTGAGCTGGTGAAGTTATCTTTTATTTAAAAAAAAATTGACCTACTTTCTAGGTCTTTGAAAAAAATATAAAAAAATAAAAAATTGGGGGGGACCTGCATGTGGAGGTCACGAAAAAAAGAAAAAAATGGTTGGGGGTCGATCAGCCCCCTGTTCAGAAATAGCATGTGGTGCACCCATCGTCGCCTCCTACCTTTTTTGCGCTGCATCATCAGCGTGCATCACTGAGGTAGCCCCAGTCTCAGCACCTCCTCTCCTTGCACCATCCAGCCAACCTGAGTCAGCGCCGATGTCGCAGTGCAGATCACCAAAGGCGGTGTCTTTTTCTCATCAGCCTGGGTCTCCTCCTTCTGTTGTGTTGCAGTAGAAGGCACCCTTGTCAGTCGGCATATCCATCCCCCTATAATGCATGGTAGAGCACCACCCATGCTATCCAGTCATCCCCTATCTAAGGCGGGCACCCCGCACCAGGTCACTAGACTGACCGCCCAACCTCCTGTCCTCCTACTTCAGCTGCTAGCAAACCCCAGCCACCTCCGCTCTTACGATTTGGTTGGCCCCTACTGGCCTCCTCCACCACCAATGGGAAACCCTACAACCCATAGGACCGGCCCAGAAAACCCTTAGAAATTGTGTTGCCCAAGACCAGGAGCTGAAATATTGCCCCTTCCAAGCTGCTACAGTTCATGTACAGTTCATGTATAGTGGAAATGTCCTTGGTTGCCCTAGCCCAGGGGCTTGCTGGGCTTGCCCCAGGGCCGGCTCTATGTCATCCCCTATGGCTTTTCCTACTGCCTTCTCCCTCAAGGCTGCCTCGTCTGAGCCAGCAGCGGCCTGCTAGCCGCCCTTCCATTCACCAGGTGCAATCACGGTCCACTATAGTCACGCGGCCCTCCTATGGTCAGGATCTCCTTGACCAGTAGTGATGCTTGGACTGCACCAGACTACCTCATATGTCATAAGAGAAACCCTGATCACCTCCTCGCAGTGCTCGCTACTCTGCCGGAACCCGCAGCGCGGTGTGCACCACCATGAGGTACCCTTTTTCAGGTCCATTTTTTTAACACTTATTGGATTTCCATCGCCAGGTGATCGAGTGGGACTTCCCAGCCGGAAATGAGCATGGGTGCACCTGCTCAATCTAGAATAACACCACACGAGGTCAGCACAGACCCAGATGAGTCTGTGAAGGTTCACTCCGACCTGCATAGGCCATGCCCGAGGTTTTTGGGGCTCGTGTAATTTTATTTGAATCAAAAATTAATTAATTAATTAATTTAATTTTTGTTCATAATTAAATTAATTAAATATTAATTTTGGTATATATTTAACGTGTCATAATTATTTAATTTTTTTAATAATTAAATAAATTAATTAATTTAATATTAGTTTTAAAATTATATTAATTAAATAGGATCGAACGATGTTAAATTTAGTTAAAAACTAGAGTGATGTTTTTAATTAAATTAAATGATTTCAAAATTTATTTAATGCATGTTTAATTTTTATTCATTATTTAGTTCTCATACACGAGTTTAATGCGTATAATGACCATATGCTGGAGACCTACCAATGTATGTCTAGAGCATTTTATTTAATAAATTATTTAATTTATTATATATTTATTGCATGATGGTTTTGTAATAATTAGTTTAATTAAATAAAAGATGATTTGTGTTTCATCTGAAGCGTCGTTATATGTATAAGGGACTGCGCGCCCATTCTTAGAGTGGTATTTTATACCCCGAGACCCCCTCCCCAACGTGCGAGAACAGCTGTATAATGACGAGATGTCACGACCCGCCCTCGGGGTCTGTGCCGTGACTACCCCAAGCCCGCCTTCCATAGGCCAGGGGCTGACGACTAGCACCAAGGCGTAAATCCCGGTAAAAAGGGAAGGCATTGCCTTTGTAAAGAAAACAAACACCACAGAGTAAGCAAGCGGAAAGTAAATACTAAGCAAAAGCAGAGTACAACTGAAAGTGCGGAAAAGTAAATGGGCCAGTATACAAACCCAAACTGAAAGTAAAGTACAACTCGAAAGGGAAAACAACAACTGAAAAGTAAAAGCCGCTACACCGAGTTGTCCACTGGAAATCCCACCTGAAGGGTGGGTACAGATAGCTCCACTGCTCCACGGGTCCCGCCGTCCGCTCCGAGCACGTCTCGCCCAGTGATCCTCCTCCAGGTACCGTCCTGCTCTGCAAGCCTCAGCTAAGATCAACGCTGTCCGTCGTCTGCAACCAACACAACGTAGTGCGGGCAAAGCCCGTGCAGGGGTGAGTATAAGCTACTCAGTAGGGACCCCGAGACCCCTGAAGGTCTCTCAAATCCACAAAGGATAAACCACGAAGAAAGGAACAATCACGAAGTAATAACCGACACTGCTTAGGTATATGCCCATACATATATCTAAGTCATCAATTTCAAATACGCTCCAACCTCCGAGCCCAAGTACAACTCAGTCCACACAGGAAAGTAAACATATTCCACACAGGAAAGCAAAACGTAATCCACACAGGACTGCACAACACAATCCACACAGGAAAGCAATAGGTTTCAGCTCACACAGGATTTTCATTATCAAAAACGTAACTACTGAAGAGCCCCATCTCTGAAGTGTACAGTGTCCTGTCACGACTCTGAGATACTGCTCACTAACCTAAGACTGCTGAGGTACTCCTCCTGTCGAGTACCGCGGGTCTGCCGCCAACTACCGGGCGCTCCGTCCGCTGAGGGTCTGCTGCCAAATACTGGGCGCTCACCCCAATAGCCTACAAAGGTACTCCTCCAGTCGAGTACCGCGGGTCTGCTGCCAACTACCAGGCGCTCTGTCCGCCGTGGGTCTGCCGCCAAATACCGGGCGCTCCGTCCACTGGGCTAGTCGACTCACTCCAAGTCGAGTCGGTCGAGCAGTCTTCAGGTCTCAGCCGGCTACACGGTCTCCGTACTCCGTACGCTCGTCTCCAGTATCGCAGGTCTGCCGCTACAACCAAGCGCACCACCTCTATCGAGTAAAACAGAAGATTCAGCTCACACAAATATACTTCTTCGGATGACGATAAAGATGATCACTGAACCATCTAAGTCGTCGGACCCACGAAGGATCGATAGGTACTAACCCCCGCAGTGACCTACACAGGATCAGACCCACACAGGATCGGGCCCACGCAGGACCTGTAGCACTGATCCACGTAGGATCGCTGAGTGCAGTAGTCGTCGTCGTCGAATCCACACAGGATCTCTGTACTGTCGTCGTCGCAGTCACAGTAGCAGTAGCAGCAGTAGTAGTCACAGTAACAGTCGCAACCAGCACTAGGGTTCCCGCACACAGCAAGCTCGTTCGGAGGGTCCGCTCCACGAGCCAAGAGGCTGATACATCAACTGTCACAAAGTCCAGAGTTGATGTATCCAAAAGTTCCGTATCGTCAACAGGAACTCAACGCAACAGACGACGCGTCGATCGGACGCCCGGTCTGAGAGTTATTGGCATTTTCGTCCCCGGGGCCCGGTTGGTTTTTAAGGCAAAACCAACCCGACCATACTCCACCTGCGTCCAAACCTCGGGCGGAGTATGCCAAAAGATCCGTCTCACTAAGAGGAACACAACACAGCTGACGGCACGTCAATCGGACGTTCGTAGCTCAAGATATGAACGTTTCCGCTCCAAAGGCCCGGTTGGTTTCGTGAACGAACCAACCCGGCCGAACTCAAAGTAATCCGAAACCTTCAGTGCAATATACCGAAACGACCGTCTCGATCCAAGGATCGCGTTGCCGTAGACGGTTCGTCAATCGGAGGTCCGAGGCTCAAGTTATGGCCAAAAGACCGAAACTGCTTCGAAACGGGGGGTCCGGGTCCGGGGTGACCCGGCCCGACCCCCCCTGGGTCGGCCCGAACCGGGTCGACCCGACCCGGGTCCGACCCGGCCCGGCCGGCCGGCCTGGCGCCGCACGGAGGCAGCGCGGGGGGAATCATTTCCCCCGCTGATTGGAAGGGGCGGCGCGGCTAATTGCCGTGCCCTTTGCAAAAAAAAAAACGGCCCCCACGTGGGGGCCGGCTTGGAGAAAAACCGGGGGGCTGCTGCCCCCCCCCCCCCTTTCATGGAAACCGCCCCCCTCTTAAAGAGGGGGGTTTTGTGCGCTGGCCGGGGGATTAATTTCCCCCGGTTTATTACCATCCGGCCGGCCAGCTGGCCGGCCGGTTTTCTACAACGGGACCGGAAAATCCGGTCCCCTCTTCGGCTTCCGACGCCGGCGGCCCGGCCACCGGTCTTCTCAAATCGCCGCGGCCCGGAACCGGCCGCGGTGTTCGTCGTCCGGCGCGGTGCGACGGCACCGCGCCCCTCCGCCGCACCTTGATTTCTTTCAACGCGGCGCGACGGCGTCGCGTTCTTGATGTTTCTTCCATGGTGCGCGCGTGACGGCATCACGTATCAAGATTGGGCGAATATCCGCGTGGTGCGACGGCACCACGCCACCTTGATTCATCCACAAATTTAAACACCAAGAACGAAGGAGGGGGTTCGGTCGTGTTCATGCGGTCCGGCCCCCTCACGTTAAAACACAACTTAAAATATTCAAAAGCCACACGTTAGACATACTAGATCCACGATCAAGAATGAAATAATTAAACAATAAATCAACAACCCCTACCTCGGGTATAGGTTCGAAGATTTGACAACGTCCGCGGAAGACAACGTCGCGGAGGTCGGGCGTCGCGGTCGTCGTTCGTCAAATCCATTGACGAAGAGATACGCCCGAAGAGATACGTCGTTGGCGAATCTTCGTATGCCGACGAAGAAGGTCCGAGGAGGAAGCGGCGTTCCCTCTCGTTGACACGGAAGACGAAGAAGAGAGGCGGCGTTCTTCGTCGGAGCTTGAGCGTTCTTCGTGTTCTTCGTCAGAGCTTGAAGAAGAAGAAGAAGCTCTCAAAAGCTCTCAAGTTGGCTAAGAGTTCTAACCCAACAAAAAAGAGAGAAGAGCTTAATTTAATCAAAAACTTAACACAAGAATTTCAAAGGTTTGAAATTCAAAAAGATTAACTCCAAAATTAAATAACCCATGTCATTTAATGAGGGGTTAAGGAAGTTTGAGGGAAGATGTAAAGTTAGGGGTTCGTGTGGGCCCCACCACACTTAATCCTCTCAAGGGAGGTTAAGTGGGTGTGGGTCCCACCCCTAACTTCCTTTGAGAGAAGTTAACTAATAAGTTTAAATAAAAATATGTAAACACAATTTTTATTTAACTTATTCTAATCTCCCAAAAACTAACTTTCATCCCGCAACAAACGCAACTTCCGAAAAGGTCTCTTTTAGCGAATATCGGCGCTGCGAGTTCATCGGTGCCCTCGGATTTCAATTCCGAGCACCGGATCAAAAGTTAGGAATTCCCGCTCGTTCGTTCACTGAACGTACCCGAGCCAAACTTCGGAAATTGATTCCGGGCACTCCGGGCCTCGGAATCAGGTGCCGTCAGAAACCGCGCTCTTGTAAAATTCCAAAGAAAATTAAGAAAAAATTTCCCTTGAATTTTACGGGTCTTTACACGAGATGTGGTATGAATAGCTTCACACCAAGTGATGAAGACACACCAGACAGGAGTTGGATCCCTTAGATGAGTAAGTGTTACTATTCAAGTTGCAAGCCACGCAACTAAAGGTACTTACCTCTAGGGTTTTAGTTGGTCCATTGTTCACTCACCAGATTAGCCAATAGTACCAGCTCATGATCATTCTTTTCATTTTATTTATTCATGGTTTATTATATTGTGAATGTGTAGTTAGAGCCCGATCACATACAATAATAATAAACAAGCATGCAAAATAAAATGAACATGTGACGCAATATATTTTTCATTTTATTTTATGGTCAGTTGTGAGTACGACCACATAGTACGTGCTTATAAAAATAGAAAACAATTTCATTCATCACATTAAAAAAATAAAACCCTTAAAGTTATATTAAGTCAAAACATCCTTATGTCATTCAAATTTGGACAAACTTGTTATTTGAGGTGTCGGTCATGCCATTGTTGATGGTGACCCTTACTACCAGGGAGTTCTTATAAGAATGATGTGTTGGCATAACTAAAATTGTAGCAAAGAAATTTCCATATCTAGATGGTTTTAATTTTAGAGGAAAGAGTTGAGTAAATCATGTTATGATTTTCTGAAGATGGGACTTCACACAATAGATCAAAGAGTTTCATGTTAAAGTAGTCATCCAACCAAAATCCCACCCAAAACCCTCCAAGTGGTGGCATAGCCATAGATTGTAGACTCTGAGGGGTGGTTCTTGGATCCTTTACACTAGGATACCCAAGATCCATAGTATTCCTATTCTAGCATAGAGGTTTCCTATAATCTAATAAAATAGTATGAGACATTACAAGATTTATGTAATTATGAAAATGTTGAAAACGTTAATCCAAATAAAAAGAACTAATATAATAAAATTCATTTTTGTATAAAAATAGAAAATTATACCACAAGTTTAAACTATGATAAATATTGATCAATGTAAATATCCTCATTAACACGAGTATCCATGAATAGTATAGGCACGTGCACATAGTACTATGATATAGGAGACTCAAGGTGTCAGAGTCCCCAACACTGTTAAACTGCCTCATGAAGCGAGGGTGAAACTTCTTACAAGAGAATATTGTACAAATCATATGATGGATGTATCATTATTCTTTCATCAATTTCTAGTGTCAACTATGATCACTACACCAGGATATGGATGATATAACATAAAGTCTCATCATAGAAAAGTTTTCAAGGAGAAAGAGAAGCAATGGTATGAATAAGGTGAAGTTTACACCGGCATGTGTAAATTGAATGATTGATCATGATATTTAAATTTATCCCTTTCTCAAATCATTTTCACCAATTTACTCAAGTCATGTTTTAAGTTACAAAATGAACAAGTATTTAGTAAACACTTCATTACATATCTAGGTAAGTTTCTCTGAGTGAATAAGAATAAAAGGAAGTTATTTTTTAATTCTTATATAGAATAAATTGAAAGAAAATATGAAGTGGTCAAAGGAATTTAATTCCAATGACACATTCGCAACGTCCTTAAATTAATAATGTATTAACAAATTTTGTTTGTACGACATATTATAAAATAATAATATGGAAGTTTAAAATCAATAAAAAAATTTAAAGAATAATGTTGTCGCTTCTACATCAGGCATATTAATCAATGTAATGATTACCTTTTACTACATGGGTATTTAATAATATATTCCTTTTTTACATATGTGTATTTAAATAAATTTACCAGGTATCTATATAAATATTAATTGAAGTTAGGTGTATTCTCTAAGTGGTTATAAAAGGGTGATACCTAGTCCCAGGGTGAAAAGTACATTATTTCTGTAATTTCCATGTGAAAGATTCATGTTGAGCTATTATTGAGTATAACCACAAACATTAATCTCATGTGTCCTTGGACGCAAGGATACCATTTTTTACACTCTATAATGAATGTTTTTTTGGTATTTAAAACTCAATAATTAGTTCAGTAATACATAAATCATAGGAAATTAGATATTAATATAAATGTAATACTTATACCCAGTTTTGAAAAGATAATTCATTGTAATGTAATACTAAAATGTGACATCATGATTATACCAAGTATGGTATTTAGGCTCTGCACAGCTAAATACTTTTGGTATTATTGGTGTCTTTAGTTTGGACAAAGGTGTCTTTAAAAATAGAGGTAGGTCACAAAGCTTTTGGAAATAGTTCAACAAGTAAGTATGAACTATTCCATGTATAAGTGAGAGGTATATATACCTCATAAGATTATTTTAAGTAATTAAGGAATAATAAATTGAAGTATATTCATGGTCAGGAGATATGAGTTTCTTTGGGTTGGGATACCGAAGAACATCTTGACCAAGTATTCATCAATGATGATAATGTTGCATGGAGTATTTCCTAAATGTAAATTACCTTATCAACATCGTGACATTAAAGTTAATTAGAAGGACTGGTGATGAAGTCTTATATATAAACATTGATCAAAAATCATTTAGAATGGATCGATTTCTAAATGCATGTGTTATACATCAAAATTATGATGTAAGTAATGTTAATGTTACAACTTATAGAAACCTCTTTTATATTCCATGAAATGATTTGAAAATAATTGTGATATCTCAAAACCATATTCCAACTAAAATGAAAAATGGATATCATAGGAGTCATAGTATGTTGTAAATCCATTATGTCATAGAGACATGTGTTTGGATGAAAATATTTTGTTCGGATACAATGAAATTTTCATCAAGTACAAACACAATGTGCATCTATAGAAAATTATCCTAACAGTTTCTTAGGATGTTTCATAAATGACTTTAATATAAAATATATAGTCAATTTATAGATTGTATTTCTAAAAGAGGGTTTACATCTCTATTAGAGATATGGGGATTTATATTAACTTGTGTTTGGTTAATGCCCAATATAAAAAAAATACTTGTCCTAGAAACTAGTTCCACAAGAACATGTGGAATAGAGTATATTCTAGAGACACATACTGCATTGGAAGGATAAAAACATGGTTATGGTTTTTATATTCACCATAGTCAGTGATCTATTATTAAATGTGAATAATATTTCCTAGAAGTAATTAGTATATGGAAATTATTTAAAATTGATAATAGATAATAAAATTCAATTAATGGATTCCATGTATATAATTGAAAATGGGGAATATTATTTTGAATAATGTTGTGGGTATTCAAGTAAGATGATACATAGATGGTACTACTGTAGTACCAATTAGGATCGATTGGTTTCATTAATTTGTTATGCCTAAATCTATTATAATTTTACTTATCATAGCTAATATCTATGACAAAAAATTTTGGTACTAGATGTCATAACCACCAATCATGGTTGGTGTATGTACGAGGCAACTAGAAAGGGATGGTCACATCACAGAATTCTAAAAAATGCTTCAAGATAGTGTAATTTAGTTTAAGATTTATGTAAGAAACATGATCATAGAATATACATTTGAAACAAATTATTGAAATTTGACTACAAGAGGTTATTTGGAGAATCTATGTTTTCCAAAAAATATATGTTTGACGGCATATGGAAAACACATTGGTGATACAGATAGTTAAGACCAGGATGAATTTTATTCTCTAGTGATTGAATTTATTTAGCAACCTATGTTCTTGGGAACATGATCCACTAAGTTAAATCTATAGGATGCTTGGTCCTAGTCAATCATACATATAGTGACATAGTATTGAAAAATACAAGTTGGAACAATTCCAGAGATGAATCATTGCATGTATCATAGGGTATAATCTCTTCTGGTTGACAAGTCTGGGACAAAGAAAGAGATAAACTTGGTGAGTTTAAGTCTATACACTTATGTGATGGATTAATCATGTATGCCATGATATGTACAAAAACTAATATTTCCAAAGTACATTTTATAGTAGGTAAATATTAGTTATATCCAAGAGGACTGCAAGGGATGATGTCTGAATGATCTTATTATACATTGGAAAGTAAAAAAAGATACATACTTGGTAAGTGTTGATAAAGGGATACTAGTTTTAGGGGACATAAAATAGTCTTCCCTATATCAATGTGTTATAGTATTGCAGTTAGGATAAAGACAATGAGAAAGTCAATATCATATCATCTAGTGGTAGACATGCCTACAATGACCAAGAACATTGTAGCATTTAAGACAGCTAAGAAGTAGATAAATGAAATGATTTTTTTCCAATTCCTAGAATCGCACATGGTGATAAAAGTATTACCATAATGAAAATTATTATATTTGTACCAGCCATGATATTAAGCCATGACAATGGAAAATATGGATATACTCAGGATACCATCTCTTGAGAAGTTTTACTCAAGGAGATGAGGTAGATATAGTAGAATTTCCACACTGAGGAACTGTGGTGGACCCATTAGCTAACACCAATACTCAATAGAAATATGATGTACATCATATGAGTACTTAACAAGTTTGTTTAGCATGTTGTCTCTAGTGCATGTGGGTGTGTTTAAATAGTGGTTACCCTAGACCCAACTATTTAGTGTTTTTTATTACGATATCATGTATATAGTTTTCTATAAATGATGAAATCTTACCATTACAGTGTAGAATTTTCTGTTTCCACAACAGAAATGGTAATGTCCATAGATTAATTGTCGGGTCAAGAGGTTATATTAGTTCCCTTGCTATAATTAGAACTTTGAGATTCTATGAAAATAATCGTAAATATATGTTTTATTCTATAGATACATCTTACTAATTAGACACAGAAGATGCTTGAATATCAGGTTTTGGTGGCTCCAAATCATTGAGACTTATTCTCATGATGTTCTCACTTGGTGATCTCTAGTAGTCTGATCATGAGGACTGACCCACCAATAAGAACACCACATGTTTTGGGGGTCCTCTGATGTTCCTATCTACAATCATGTGTAATGGTCACCTAACATGAGATAATTACCAATGTATATAATATGATTATGTAATTTGATGCACGATGAAAACCATGGAAATGAAGTCGTGGTGAGGTAGTTTGGGATGGGTGTGTCATTGGTGGCATGACATTGGTTGAATGGTCAATAATGGATTTTTCACTTCCAGGTTATGGAAGTAATATATATCTAAGTCTATGTTGATAAAGATCTTAGTACCCTTATAATACAATAGATATGGAAGTCGAAGGTAAATACATCTAGTTAAATCAACAAACAATAAAGCAAGAAAAGGGCGATCACATGAGAGTGTGTCCTGTTTTATAAGATATTACAGAAAAAATATTATATTACACAGGGAATGTTCTTATATTGGTTGTCACTACTGTTACAATCATTATCTCTTCAAGGGACATGATTTTTTTCTAGATCCCTCTTGTGGTCTCTGAATACTATTCATTATGGTCGAAATAAGGGCCAGAGGGTCACATACGATACCGTATTCAAGAATCTTCCCTATTCAGTTGAAGATGAGTTTTAGACATGGTGGGACCGCCCACTAGGGTCCAGGTTTTTTCCAAGGAAAGATGATCACCAATGCAATAAATAAATTTCTATTATTCAAGTTTAGAGTTTATTTTATTTATTAAATGTATTTACTTGTTTTATGTAAATATATGATAAATATTAATTGGAGAATATTAAATATATTAAAGTTTAAATTAATATTTATGGGAATGAAGATTCATGTTTTTGACTCAATTATTAACACATAGTATATTTTAATATATTACAAGTAAATGATAATAATATTTATGACTTAGTTATATAGTCGTAAAATGTTGTTAATAGTGTGTTAATTGTTTATGGGTCGATCTGGCATTTCTATGTAATTTAATCAAACACTATAAATAGATGAGGAGGGGATTTTTCCAAGAACTATTCATGAGGATTATTTCTCCTCTACTCTCTCCCATGATCTAGAGATATAGGCTCTAGATCCAAAGTGCTCAGACCGAGCACTCTCTCAGGAATCACCAGTGAAGCGATGTAGTGATCTTTGGAGTGTCGAAGACATCGTTAGAATTCCACGCTATCACCCAGATTACGACGAACGAAGTTTCTATATTTTCATGAAGTTCATGTGGATGGTCTAGAGGAGGTCGACGTAGGATTCTTTGAGAAGCAATCACCAATGATGAGCAGACTTTCTGCACGGATTTGGATTTAAACAGGATATTTTATGGTATATTTTTGTGCTTAAAATCCTTCACATGTGGTCCTCCACTAAGACTTAGTTTCATTTCACTGATGTTGAAAAGTTTATATCGATCGTGGGTGGAAATTTTTTAAAAACCCACCTGTTTGGGGCTTCCATTGCATGCCTGGTTCCAACAGTCAAGGTATAAATCCATATGGGAGTCGAGATATTTATACTAGGGGAAATCCATGACACGAGTCAGCTGTCAACTCAGGTATGGAACCCCTAAGTCATGATTGATCTGTTATGGATCGATCATAATGAAATTATCAACACCATTAGGATTACATTCTTTTCCTTTATGCATGGTTTATTATTTTATAAAAATGCATGATTATTACTTGATCACATAGAATAACAAACAAGATAAAATTCATAAATACGTGACGAATGTATTTATATTATTTGTTTAGTTGTGAGCTTGAAAACCTAGTTTGAACAAATATAATAGAAATTGATTATATTCTTCAATAAAAAACCTGCAAAGTGATATCATGTCTTAACAACTTCCATCACTCAAATTTGAACAAAATCAACTATTTATAATACTCGTTATCCAAAGTTGAGTGTATTCCCTACTATCATGGTGTTCCTATAAGAGTAATGGGTCAAATTGACTAGATTTGGTAGTAAAGATGTAGCCAAATCTTGTTTTGTATCACATTAAAGGCAACAAGTTGTGGGAATGATGTACAGATTCCAAAATATGGGAATTTACTCAAAAATACAAGGAACTGCGAGTTAATGCAGGTGTCCAGACTAGATCCTACCTAGAAAATCTCCCAGTAGTGGTGTAGTGAAATCATGTAGACTATATAGAGTAGTTTCAAGGATCTTTTCCACTATAATTCTCAAGTTAAAGAGTATTCTAAATCCAATATTTATAACTATTAGGGTTCACAGAAATAGTTGGAGACATTAAAAATGATATAATTAATTAATCTTAAATGTATAATGGAAATAAATATAATGTACTAACTGCTAATATTTATATATTGTTGATTCAAAATGGAAATCACCAACACCACAAATACATTATCACTGTGATCTATTCTGGATAAAGAAAATATCATGATCGGTAATAACATCTAGGAGTTGTATAGGCGCTTGTGCATAGTACAACACCATGAAAGGAAGTTATATGTGCTGTAATTCCCAGTTTCTACTGAGCATCCCCAAAGATAAAGTAAGGTGGACAAATATAATTGGAAAAAACATGTCTATGATGTGCTTGATGTTCAGAGAATCTTGTTTCCATTCATGTCCATCCAATTGCAAAAAATGAATGAGGATGAAGATTCCTACAAGATTCTTTCACATATCCATGAATTATATCTACAGAGGGCTAGGAAGGAAAGGTATGAGATCTCAAGATCCCTTTATAAGTGATTTCTAGCCTAAGGGCACCAAGACAGTCATCATGTACTCAAGATGTTTGAGTACGTTGAGGGGCCTGATTCCCTTGGGTTCAAATTGAACCAAGATCTAGCAGTTGAACAGATTATTTCCTCTTCAATTCCATGATTTTTGAAATTCATTGTCATTTATAACATGAATGATAAGATAAAGTGGATCCAAGATCTATTGGATTTAGTTATCCATGATGATAAGGATATGATAAATACCAATTCATCAATCCTTATGGTGAAAAATAGAAAGGAAGTCAAGGAAAAGGGGTCCAAGGCTAGGCCACGACCAAATACTCTAATGCACTATCCTTCAGTGAAGCCAAATATTTAGAATTAGAGTAATGTATATTCTTTTGACTGCTTTGGATGTTGCATAAAAGGACACATGGAGAAAAATTTCAGATTTGCGAAGAAGAAGAAAGTTGAAGCTTTTACTTTAGGTGTTTTTATCATTGAATGCAATCATTCCTTATCTACAAGTTGGGTATCAGATATTGCATGTAGATTACACATATATATTCATATACATGAACCAAGTATATTCAAAAATATTGCAAGAGATGAAGTGTTCTCCATGATGCAAATGGTGAAAGTCTGGAAGCCTTGGCAGTGGGGCACCATAACTAAACTTTTCTAGTGGTTATGTTCTAGTTTTAAATAATTGTTATTATGTACTTTATATAACCAGAATCATAATATTAGTGTCGTGTTTGGAAACTATTGGATTTTATTTCATGTTTTGGAATAAAGTTTTTCTCTTATATAATGATAACATGTGTTACGGTATGGGACATCTTAAAAATGGTTTATATATACTTGAACTTGAAAACACCGTAATGACAATCTATGAAGAAACTAGCGATCAAAATTTATATCTCAACCTCCTATATCACTTCCATTTAGGTAACGTAAATGAGAATTGAATAAAAAAGTTACATCATGAAGGGTATTTAGACTCTGTATAGTTAAAACCCTTGAATGTATGTCAAGATTGTTTACAAGGGAAAATGACCAAAGAACCTTTCTCTATGATGTGAAAAGAGATAATTAATTATATGAATTATAACATACTAATGAGTGTGGTCAATTTACAATACATTCAAGGGGTTTTTCTCATACTTAATTACTTTTTATGATGACTATATTTTTTATGGATTTGTCTACATTATGTGTCATAAGTCTAATTCCTTTTAAATATTTAAGGAATATCAAAATAAAGTAGAAAAACAGCTTGGTGAGAAGATTAAGGAAAAACTCTCAGATAGAGGTGGAGTGTATCTAAATCAAGAATTCATTTACCAGTTAAAGGAGTGTGTAACTGTGTTAGTGAATGGAAGAATAGGAATTTTCTAGGCATTGTCAGATCAATGATGAGTCAGAAAACTCTTCCATTAAACTTTTAGAGATACACTTTGCAGGTAGTGGCATATAACCTTAACTGAGTACCAAATAAAGTTATAGATGGGATTCCATATGAGTTATAGTGTGGAAAAAAACCTAATCTATCATAATTACATATATGTGGATGGGAGTCTATTGTCAAAACTTTACCATGTTAAAAAATAACATATAGAAGCATGAAGTGTATCTTTATAGGTTATCATAAGGAAACGAAAAGATATTACCTATGAATCCCTTTGTTTATAAATTTTTTTGTGGAAATACATTTCATATTTCTAGAAAAGAAAAAATATTTATATTGGAAAGAATATGATAAATATTTACTTCTATGAAGTTAATTCCCCAGATACACAAGAGTTGGTACCTGAACAATTTCCCACAAGATCAAGTGGAAGAAGAAGTGGTTCGTGAGACATAAATATTGTGTAGTTCTACTCAAGGGGTTAGAGAACTATAGCTTTAGAGTTTTCATGTCATCGAGTCAGGTGACACATTACTCACTAAGGATGATGAACCCTTAACCGATATGGAAGAAGTGGAAGACAAAAAATATGCTAAATTGAAAGCTTCCATGCATTCTTAGAGGGAGTCCATGTACCAAAATCATGATTAGATTTTGGTAGACCCTATAACTAATGTAAAACCCATTGGGTGCAAATAGGTATTCATAAAAAATCTGGACATAGATTGTAAAGTTAATAACTATAATTCCAGACCGGTTTCAAAGGGTTTTAGAAAACGTCAACATATCAAATATGATTAAACCTTCTCACCACTGGTAATTCTGAAATACATTAGAATATTGCTTGAAATGGAAGCCTTCTATGATTATGATATTTGGAAAATGGTTGTATAAACTAATTTTATAAATGGGAAGTTGGTTGAAGAAGTCTATATGACTTAACCTGAAGGGTTTTTCAAGTCAAATCATACCAATCAGGTGTGCCAGCTGCAGAGAACCATTTTTAGATTGAAGAACACATCTTGATCAGATAATATTTTCTTGGATGAATCCATAATATAATTTGGTTTTTTTTTTTCAAAAATGAAAGCAATACTAGTTTATATAATAAGGTTTATTAGAATACAATTATTTTCCTAGTGTTATATGTTGATAAAATATTTATTATAGGAAAAGAAGTGAAATTATTAAAGTCTGTTAAGACTTGGTTAAATAAATTCTTCTCCAAGAAAGACTTAGTTGAATAATCCTACATTCTAGGGATTAATATCTATTGAGATAGATCTCATGGGATGATTGGGCTAAGTCAAAGTATATACATTTAAAAGGTACTAAAAATATATAATATGGAACAATCCATGAGAGGGTTATTTCCCATGTCACATGGTGTAAATCTCTCTAAGAAAATGTTCCCAAAAATGTAGGAGGGGAATGAAAGAACGAGTAGAATACTATATTCCTTAGTAGTAGGTTCTATCATGTATTCCATTTTATATAGTAGGTTTGGTGTAACCTTTTCTTTAAAAATAGTGGGTAGTTATCTAGATAAACTAGGAAAACTACACTAGATAGATATTAAAACTATCCTAAAGTACTTGTGAAACACAAAGGATATGTTCTTGGTGTTTGTCGGAGATGAGGAACTAGTAGTGAGAGGATACATTAATGCTAGTTTCCAAAAAGATCATGATGATCTGAAATCACAGTCAGGAAAAATATTTTGCCTTAATGGGGTGCAGTGATCTGGAGAAGATCAATGAAATATGTGGTCATCAATTCTACTTTAGAATCTGAGTATATAGAGGCTTTTGATGTAGCAAAGGAAGAAATATGGATATGTCGCTTTATCTCGGAGATTAGTTTTTTCCTAACATGGCATAAATTGTACTAGTTTATTTTAATAATACTGCTTTAGTGGTGCCATCCAAGGATCATAGGTCTCACTAGAGAAAAACATATACTTTGAAAGTTTCATCTTTTAAGATATTTTACTCAGTTAGGTGAAGATGTATTTATCACAGTATCCATAGACAACAATGATGTAGACCCCCGGACTAAATCCATTTCTTAGAAAAATCTTTATTATCATGTGAGGGATAGAGGATTGAGACTTGTTATCAGTTGGCCCTAGTGTAAGTGGGAGTGTTAATAGTGGGTTCCATAGACCCAACATGTGTTGTACCTTAATTACCACAACATGTATGCATTTTGTTATATATACATGTGATTATTTTCCATAATAGTGAAGATAATTCCACATCCACTTCTTTAATGGTAATTTCTTTAGATTAAATGTTGTATTGAAGGGTTATAGCATATCCCATGATATAATGAGAACTTGGAGATACTATGATAGTAATCTTAATGTAATTTCTTATTTTCCAGTAACCTTATTCTAACAGGACATAGATGATGTGTGACTATAAGGTGTTTGATTCTCATAATAATTTAGACTTATTCTCATTAATTTGGCACATGGTGATCTCTAGTAGTTGATATTATGAGTACAGACCTACAAATAATAATGCCACATGTTTTAGGTGACATTTGTTGTTCCTATATATGGAAATGTGTAAGGGTCTTCAAACATGAGATCATTATCAATGTATGTAATTTTATTTTGTACTCTCATGCAGAAAGAAACCCATAGAAATGAAGTTGTGGTGATATAATTTGTGTTGGGTACATAATTGGTGACATGATATTGATTGAATGATCCTGATGGGATTTGTCACTTCTGAGTTGAGTAAGAAATATCTCGAGACTGTTCGATTAGGATGTTAGTACATTCATTAAATACATGGACATGGTAGTTGAAGGTAAATCTATCAAGACAGATCAACAATTAATAAATCGAGGAAATGGATGACGATACAAGTGTGCATCCTGATTTATTAAGACATTGATTACGAATAGATTATATTACACAGACTATTTTTGTAGGAAGGTAGTCATTACTTTAACTTTTACTTATCTATGTGGTGTCCTTGATGGGTTTCTAGACCCCAATCATGGTCTATGATTTTTATTCACTGCTATTGAGATAAGAGACTAGAGAGTCACACACTATCTAACTTTTAGAATCTGCCCAGTTCTGTTTAATAAGAATTTATAACTTATGGGTCCAACCACGGCTCTGGTTATTATCCAAGTTTTATGTATTACTAAGGAATAAATAAATAAATTAATTATTCATTTTTGGAATAATTTGTTCGATTTATTTATGACATTTATTTACAAGTGATTAAGTAAATACAAGGATTAATATTATATGAACAGATATTAATATCCCAGGTTCATTTAATATTATCAGGAGACGTGAGTTGATTTAAAGACTCAAGTTTATCTTGTAATTTATTTAATATATATTATAGTTAGTGATAAATTATAAATATTATTTATAGCATAATTTAGTAGTTCTAAAATAATTGTTTATAATAATTATATAGTGGATTTTTATTACACTGGGGGTTGGGAACCCAAACTGAGTATTGTAGATATTCACTATATAAGTTGAGAGAGGATCATCCCATGGTGACTTTTTCATCTGTTGTAATTAAGAGCCAATATCTCCTTTAGAATATTAAAGAGATAATGTCTCAAGAAAGAAAGTGCTTCAGGATCTGTCTTCTTGGATCAAGGACGTTGGCTTGTGGTGATCATCATTGCATCGAATATGAAATTGGAGTTTCGTGCTAACACTGGCATCCCAATGAATATTGTGCGAGTAGATTCAAGTAGAATATGTGGTTGATCTAGAGGGATTCCACATTAGAGTCTTTTATTAACATTCACTGGAATCATGTGATAGGATTACCCACTTTAAATTCTAACAAGGTACACATTTAATTTTTTTTTACTCTGCATAAACCATGTGTGATCCTCATACCATACCGAGATATGATCACCCGAGTCGATGATGTTTTGTCACTCTAGTAACTTAAAAAATCTAATTTCCTAGCCCATCAGCTTCCACTATACACCCCAGTACCATACAAACTCATGTAACCTTTAAAAGTCCATGCATGACTTTACTCAACTGTTCAATAACCCTTAGGTGTTTAGAACATTTACTATATGATTATTATATAGTGATCAAGGGGCCCTTATATATCTAAGGTATAAGTACCTTGCCTCAAAACATTACATAATCATGATTTAAATTAATAATTCACATTAAGGATCTTTTTAAGTTTCGAGTTCTAGATAAATAGGTCATACTATTACATTTCATTTAAAAAAAAATTACAATGTAGACACTTCTACTCAATTTCAATTTTTTTCAACAAAACAAGAACTCTTGAAAAAAAAGAGTCATGTCTAGTTCCATGTTTAAGACAGCATGACTTTTCCTTGATCCCATCCTTGACCCTATTCTACATTATGTACCATGAAAAACATTTCAAAAACTTGGGATGACCATAAAAAGATCAGTAAGGGATACCTCAACAAATCATTATTTTTATTTCAAAAGAACTTTTACAGAAAAGTGGGAAACCAACATTCAGGACACATAAAGATTAAACCTCATAAGAAATTGTCATGCCATTCCAAAATAAATTAAAATAGTTAGAGTTTTGTACCTTGAATAATTTCCATTTGATGGAGGTAACCTCCATATCTGGGTTGTCTTTAATGAGATCCTCAAAGCAAAATAGCCATCTTGTCCCAAGTTTTCACATGTTCCTCGAGACTGGTTTTCCCCTCGTTGAAGCTGTGGATCAAGATACTATTCTTTTTATCAATCCAGGAGTATTTCTCGTCATTGGTACCAACTTGTAATGGTATTTCAAACATTTTTTGATCATCCTTGTCTGAGATGTTGATCACAAAAGACACTTCAAGCATTTCTTCCATAGAATGCATGAGGAGCTCCTGGTTGATCTCTGATTCCACATCCTCCTTATCAGTATTTTCCTGAACTAAGTCAGTTGGATCCCCTGCCTGGTTTAAAATAGACTCATCATTAGGGGAGGCTTCCATATTTTCCTCAACTGCATTAACCAACCCATTTTGAGGGGGCCTACCTTTTCTATATTCCCTTATAACTGGAGGGCTAGGTAAATTAGAATAATCCTTTCGCCTCTGTGGCTTCTGAACATGCGGAATAAACCCATCACCATCCATGATTGTGTTCTTAACTTTAGTTGAAGAGAACCTAAGATAATATTTTACAATTGTGGTCTCCTTGGACATAGAGGACCCAGATTCAGAGTCAGAGTCATCATACAGTCCTTCGAACCAGTTCCCAAGTTTGATGGTGGCAATGCTTTTTAGAGAACCCGACTTGTTCATAGTATACAATCCATCCCCTTGGGAAGGTTTCTGCACATCCAGCCCTTGAGTATATGGAACCTCAGAAGTCTTATGGGTTTGATCAGCCACACCAAATGAAAGAAAAACCTCAACAAATGAGGGAGGGGACGGTCCACTGCTGCCATCAGTTTCCATCCTTGACCTAGCTCCAATAAAATTCTGAAGGCAGCTGATAGGTCCATCATCGGAAGGCTCCTGTATAGCACCAATAGTCTGTTCCTTGTTACCTGATGGGGATCCTTCAATAACCTCCTGGCACACCTCCTTATTAGTAGAATAGATAGCATTACAATAAACCTCTCCATGATCCACGGAATTAACCGTATCCACAACCTTGCCTCCTCCTGTAGTAGGCATACCCTGCATACTCGGCCTACGATCAGCCAAATCCTGTCTCAGATGAGCAAATATGTCCGTCATCTTCGGAACTGAAGTCATTGTGTTGGCCTTCCCTTGATTGTTGTAACAACCCGATATTTTGAATACATCTTGTTTCCTAATTTTGTGTGTTATTTTATTTTTTATACACAACAAAACTGTTTCATTTGATAACATGAGTATAATTAAAATGAGACCATTGGGTTTACATTTTTATATGACCATTGGTCAATATAACCGCTGAAAACTAAACATTTCAATTATTGTCTCTAAATACAAGTAATATAGGTAAATTAATTTAGAAAGAAGATTCAATGGCCTCACCCAGAAGTCTTGGACCGATCATAGCCCATATAATAGATCTTGGGAAGGAGGTAGCACCACTGGGCTTTTCTCTGGACCAAACCCAAGATGAAATTCATCGTGTGAAGATGGAACGGAATCGCCTATGTGATCAGTTCAAACTGATAGAAATTACTACTCGTGCGATGTTGGCCGAGCCTCCCTCGGATTCTCTCACCTTAGCACACCTTACACTTAGGTCCTATGCTGGTGTGATAAGGGGCTATGTAAGGAGACTGTAACTGCCTTGTGTAATCCTTTATTTTAAATAAAATTTGGTATTTTTTTCTTATGATGAATTTTATGAATTTTCAAATGACCAGATAAATATAGTATGAATATTTTTGATGAATTTTAGAAAAAGGATATTTTAAAAATGTTTATGTAAACCATAAATAATTAAAAATGTGTAATTATTTTTAAAAAATGTTCTTCTACAATTATGTTCAGTAAGAAATTTAGAGTCTAATAAGATTAACTTGATTTCTGATGAATAGTAAATTATGAATAGTGATTTTATGCTTAGGATTAGTAATGTGACCAAATGGATTAGTAATCTCACTTAAAGAAAGTATTAATATAATCTAGGCACCTTGATTAAGTAATGAGATTCAATAAAATGGTTAAATAATAGTTTCATAAATTATTAGTCAAGTATTAGTTTTTTCAAGTGAATAGTGTTTTTAATTAAAAATTAAATTAAAAATATTTAGAAAATTATTTTTATAAAATGCATTTCATTTTTGAACTTATAGCATCGATATTATGTTAAGGTAATTTTTGGGGATTTTTCTGAAAAAAAAATGAATTTTCGGTGAATAGTTTATTTATTTAAAAATTAAATTAAAAATATTTAGAAAATTATTTTTATAAAATGGAGTTCATTTTTGAAATCAGAGCATCTATATTTGGTTAAGGTGAAATTTTGGGATTTTTCTGAGAAAGTTGAATCTTTAATGAATAGTGAAAATAAAGTTTTTAAGTTACGGGTGTTTAATGACATCATTAAATGATGTATTAAGTATGTAATAAATATGGTCGACTTATGAATAGTAATATAAGGTATGAGGTGTCCCAAGTGGCAAATACCATGGGAAAATACCATGGGAAAGCCCATGGTTTTTCCAAAACCACCAATGAGGTGTCCCTTGGCCATTAATGCCTTGTCCCCTCACATTCCCTATAAATACCAAGCCATCCTCTCATCCATTCGACTCACAACTCTCCCCCAATGAAGCTCTGGTATCATTACCTCCCAAAGAGTCATCCTAAGGTTCCCCCAAGCCCTCAAGGTCCCAACCTTTGAGTTTTAAGAGTTACGTTTTAAGGTAAGGGATCAGACCCCTCTCTTTCTTTTCAAGTGATCTCTTTTATGTCATTTCATTTATGCTCCATGTTCTTATGTTGGAGGATGTTCTTTTATATTCATTATACTATCCTTTTTATGTTAATATTATGATATACCCCCTATAACTCTCATCATTTTGTTTTATGAATGTTTAAGTGGCGCCATTAGGCTGCCAAAATTTTTGTAACGGATTCTTTCACCCTTCTCATTTTCAAGTTCTATTTTCTTGTCAAGTCTTTAAAGTTCCTTTTTATTATGTTGGGGTATGATCTCTATATCTATCATACTGATCTTTTATGTTCATATGATGAGATACCCTACTTTATCTCGTCAATTCATTTTTTGTTGAAGTTTAAGTGATGCCGTTAGGCTGCCGAATTTTTAAGGGATTCATTCACCTTTCTCATTTTTCAAAGATCTACTTTCATGTCAAGTATTTCAAGTTCCTTTTTTGTTATTTTGGGGTATTATATCTATATATATCATACTTATCTTTTATGTTCATATGATGAGAGACCCTATTTTATCCCTTCAATTCATTTTTGTTGAAGTTTAAGTGACGCCGTTAGGCTGCCGAATTTTTAAGGGATTCTTTCACCTTTCTCATTTTTCAAAGTTCTACTTTCATGTCAAGTATTTCAAGTTCCTTTTTATTATGTTGGGGTATTATCTCTATATCTATCATACTGAACATTTATTTTCATATGATGAGAGACCATATTTGATCTCGTCAATTCATTTTTGTTGAAATTTAAGTGACGTCGTTAGGCTGCCGAATTTTCATAAGAGAAATATTTTTTTTCTTCCTTTCATGTTCTTAACTTCATATGGTATATATTTCAAATTTCATTAACATGTTCAAAAATCCTTTATATTCTGTCCCCCTACTGTTTTATGGATAATTTATGAATGTTTGACCCATGTCCCCTCTCTTTTCAATGTTTTATAAAACCTCGTAACATAGCCGTTATGCTGCAAAATTGTCGTCTCAAAATGTCTCTCTCTTATTCTCAAATTGATTTATTTTATTAAGTGAATACTAAAAAATCTTTATTTTAAAGGGTTATTCACATATATACCAAAATGTTTTATTTTAAATTGTGGGATTTATATACATGATACCCGCTTTCCCTTTCCGTGGGTTTAAAGTGACATTAAGATCATGTCTTTAAAGTAGTTTTTAAAACGTTGTGGTTATGAAATGAAACCCATTTCTTTTATTCTATATGGGTTGTTTATGAAATGATTTATGATGATATATGTGGCTCACATGATAATAAAGACAAATTTAAGGGTGCGCCCTGATAGCGCTCCAATGCATTGGGTAAAGACTTAATCTCTAGAGATGACCTTTTAGACTGATACCTTGGTGAATAACCATGATAATTTTTAATGACACCTTGGGGATGGTCCTTGGTGAAATAGAATTATTTTCAATATTAAATTTTGTAGCCACATCTTCAAGTTATGAAAAATTTTATTTTTATTATGATATGCCTCACGATTTCTTTCTCATGCCTTAAAGTTCTTTTTCATGACATTGTTGATGTATCCCAAGTTCACATGTTAAATGTTTCCCCTTATTTCCCTTACTGGGCCTTCTGCTCACCCTTTCTTTTGATGTATGTCCCCAGGTTATGAGATGCAGTATTGAACCTAGGATGAACATGAGGAGAAGCCTTTCAAGTGTTTAAGAATAATGTTTTATGTTTTCATGTTTTAAGTTCCTAGTTTCCAAGACACTAAACCTTAAAGATCCTCGGTTTTGTAAAATGTAATGAAAGTTTATGTGGTAAAAAGGTGGGATGCTATATTTGGTATCAAAGGATGGTTTAGTTATTTTTGGAAATTAGGATATGAAAACTCTACGAAGAACCCTATAGAAAATTTTGAATATGGGAAATCTTCCTGGTATTTTGGTGAGTATTGAGTAAGGGGTTTCCAAGAAAATACATCCCTGTCTGGATACGAGCAGGTAGAGATGGCTCTGGCACAAATGTACATAGGGGTAAAACCCGAAAACACCACTTTGAGATAGACTCGAACAGGAATTGGTACACAACAATGGGCCTTGCTGCACTCTTGGTTACGACACTCCCGGGGGATATGCTTTGGTAAATTCATAATCTTAGTATGAACCATTATTAAAGGAATAAAGATAAAATAAAATAAAGATTCACATAAGAATAAATGATCATGCATAACCTAGTTTGAAACCTAGGGGATCACAAGTTAGGGTATAATTTTATCCTACAAGATATCCTTATATGCTTTAAGTTTCTTTTAATGATTATTGGATAAGTATTTAAGCCCCTAATTATACTTTCTCTTCTTAGTTAATGGTGTGAAATGGAATAACATGTCCCAACAAGCAATGTGATAGGAAATGCGACGATTTCCGTATTAATATGACAGAGATGATTAGGGGATTAAAAGATGATTATTATTTTGGAATACGTTCACTATTTTGGGGAACCTATATGATCGAGGTAAATAGATTACTATGGTATTTTCATTGAGGAGTAAGGTTGACTTATATTTTGAAGAATTGATGAATTTACGGTGGACTTATAGTAATTTAGGTTACTTATGGAAATGATTAACCTATCTTGGGTAAAATATGTTTAGGTTAGCTACTTTTGTTATAATATGTTAGGAGTGGTTGATGTTGTTTGGAGATGAACAATGAAGTTTATTTTGGAAGACTATGTTATCAAATCCTTCTTGTATTTGGGTTTCAATCTTAGTTTGGTTTATTTTGAGGAATTTTAAGGACCGTTATTTATGGAATGGTCTATGATGAACTTTGGGTAGTACCATGAAACTTTGAAGATTTAAAAGTAATTTCCATTCCTATGGGATTCTTTCTTTTTGAAGAGTTGTTTTACCTTACCCTTTCTGTTTTTGGGATAATGTTTAAAGATAGAAGAAATATACAGTTAATCATTTGTGGATTATGTGATTCTCTAGAAGATGATTCTTGTGATTTTAATGAGACCAAGTGTTTTTTAATTCTCATCGTTTAGAGAAAAGATTGGTTTTGGTAGAGACTTATTAAAGGATGAAACTCTACTTGAAGGTAGGTATATTTCCTTATGTTTTTTTTCTATGTAGTAAATGAATTCCTCAAAACTATGAAAAGAAATGTAAAATAAAAACGTTGTTTGTTAACGTTTCCTACTGGGTAATCAAAGACCACTTACTATAACGACCCATACTTTACATACATTGTTATTACATCGAAATTGAATCATACTTATTACAACATATAACAAAACCACGAAAGGAACGTATAAGTATAGTGTCTTTAGAAAACTAGGAAACATAAACAACTGGTTCATAAAGCGTCTACACTGTCTCCCATTCATTTCATCATATCTATAGTCCCTTTTGGCATATCTTACTTAATAACCTTCTTCCTGGCCTGGGGAAAGAAAACATACAAAAGGGTGAGCTCAAATGCTCAGTAAGGGTAAACAAAAGAAATATCAATCACATCATATTCATAAGAACATGACTTTTGGAAATAGTAACCTGCAAAAGAGAGCATAATTTCATAACATGGGATAAATCATAGTAGTGAAAAGTAATCCCAATAATCATGACTTAAAACATGAAACTTTGTGGCATACACAAATAATCACAGTGAATCATTTCTTATTAGTCAAGACTCATTGCCAAGACTATCTTAGTGGACAAAGTCCATTTCTGAACCGAGTTCACTCCCCGTTTCAGTCCTGTTTCGCTGAACTGGTATAACCTACCGTTCCAGCCATGTCTATCTCATGAGATATAAAATCTTTACCCAATGCATTGGAGGGAGATATAGGTCCCACCCATCTCATAATGATACCATTCTTATGTGTGCCACAAAAATCATAAATCATACATCATTGCATAACCCATGTAATAAAAATGGGAATCTTAAACATCATGACATCATAAAACAATTCATATAAGATAAATGAGTTCATAAAAAATATTTCCATAACAACATAATCAAGTAAATATAATAATAGGGATAGAAACAGAACCCTCTATTATCTTAGATGGAAAATAATTTTGATAAAACACTTGAACTCCATTCTTGAGGAAAATATCCTTTCTAATTCAAAAACATTTTTCCTTTCTTAACATGTCATACAATTTTAAACTAAAAGAAGTTGATTAAAAATAAACTTGAAAACTTGTAAAGGAAGCTTCTTGGAAATAATGTTTTAAAAATCCATTCATGCCGTATAAGTTAAAAAAAACATTCTTCTCGTACTTTTATCAGAAAAGTCAAAAAGTACCTCGTACGAAAAATGACAAAAGATTCCTTTCATATCTTTTACTAAAAACTCACCGAAGGCTAAAATTGGATATAAACTATTTTAGAAGGATATAAATATTACATATTGAGGAAACATGGATGTGGATGATAAAATACACCCCAGTAAATGCCAAAGTATAAACAATCTCGGATAAAAATGAGATTGTGATATTTCCCTTACCTTAGGTCCGATTTGCCTCGTAAGTGTCCGAACCTCATGAATAATGATTTAAATAATGTTATTTACTTATTACATAATCATAATTATTTTTATGATATCATATATGGTCATATTCTTAGTTTCTTGGTAGTAATATTTCATTGCTACTTGTTATTCGGGTGTATAACTTTTTGTTCTTATGCGTGTTTTGTCGAATAAATTCTTATTCTTATCTTTAGGTTATAGATACATCATTTCCAGAATGTTATTAATGTACTATAAATCATATTTATTCATTCAATTCATTTATATCATCATTATGAAATGAAGATCATGTAGAACAAATCGCATCACATCGTGGAGACGGTATTCCGTACGTACACACGAGCGATGATATCATTCCCATGATCATGAAATTGTATTATAGTGTATGTATAATATTTAAGAATCAATATCACTTTATAATAGTCATATATAGTCATTGTTTACACCATTATACCTATCCAAGTAAGGTGGTGGTGGAAAATAGATTACACCACGGTGTGGAGACGGTATTCCGTACGTACGCATGCACGGTGATTTCTTTTTCCGTAGGATGGATAGATGGTGAAATAGGGTTGTTTCATCCTTATAATAACATATCAGTATATGAGTGATACTGATGTTATTACTTAATAATGAAAAAACTAAAGAATAAGAAGTGGAAGAAGAGATAAATATGAAAGAATCGGTAACGAACATTACCTCTTCTTTGAAGTGCTTCTTTGAGACCTTCTTTTAGGGCACTAAAATTGGTCTTTGAAGAAGACCAGTAACTCTAGGATGTCTCTAGGGAAGTGGAGAGTAAAAAGTGTCAGGGTTTGGCCGAGATTGAAGGCTCAAAGTCGTGTGAGGAAGAGAGGGAGGAGGTGCCCTTTTATAAGGGAGGAGAGGGGCACCTTTGGAATAACTTAAAATATTATTTTATTATAAAGTCAAGTTCGGTTTTAAATAGCTCCAAATTGATTTATTTCGAGGATAAGGTGGGGAAGGGTCTAAATCCTCTCATCCAATAGAATTTAGACAAGTTTAGGTTCCTATTTTAACCTTATCATGTAGATTTAACATTAAGTTAAATAATTTTACTTTTACCGTGTCTTCTTGTGTTCTTATACTATAAGTTTAATAAACTTACTATATCAAGCCAAACGAACCCAAAGTTGTTTATTATTAATATATATAACCTTATATAAGTCATTTGGCTGAACCTTATATTTTTAGGAATAAAATAACAATTAATAATATAATATTTGTTTGAAAAACTATTTTATGTCAATTTTGACACTATTTAGTAATTGATTTTTGTGAAAATCATAACAGAATGATAAGCTCTAAAAAAGTTAATTAAATCAATACTAACATGTCATATTAACCTATAAAATTAGTGTAATTCATAAAAAGTCTAAAATTATATTTATTTGGGTATTTATAACATCAATTATGTCAATATTTCATTAATAAGATAATTACTACATCATCGTTGTGTCATAAATAAATTAAATTATTTAATGTCTAAAAATTACAAATAAAATACCATTATGTAGGAAATATTTTTATATTTCTAATGAATATTTATAGTTGAATTTATCTTATGTATAACTCCATATTTAAAATTATTTAGTTATTAAACTTTGATTTTAACTATTTTAACCCTTCCTTAAATAAGTTAATAATAAATATCCTAATCTAATACAAGTGGGCCTAAAGGGTCATATTTTATTCCTAAGTTTGTTTTTGGTTGAATTAAACTTGTCCAATAGAATTAGGACATGTGTTAGGGTAATAATAATATCATTTTTACCCTTAATTACCCTATTTACTTTTAACCGTGGTAAAAAAAAGTAAAAAGTTACTATTCACCCAAAATTATTTTCATCTCATTGAACCATATTTTAGTCCTTGATATTAACCATGTCTCTCGAATTTTCGAAATTCCAATCACAGAAGCGGTAAAATTATGTTTTATAAAAAATTCAGTTTTTTTAACTACCACTTAGTGGTTTCACTATTCATCAAAAATTGAAAGTTTTCAGAAAAATACCAAAATTTTACCCTAGGCTAATTTCGATATTAAGAATTCAAAAATGAAGTCCATTTTGAAAAATAAAATTTATAAAATTTCAAAAAGTGGTTATTACTATTCATAACGGCTAGTTTTAATAATATTTTAATAGTATATCGTTGTTTAGTGAAACTCGGTATTGCGTACGACGCAAGCTATCGAGGAAGCTCGCGATTTCGTGTAAAGCAAGACAAGCAAGTGTTGTGTGTAGAAAAATATTCCTTTGTTGATTTATATAACATAAATGTCTCGGGTGTTACATTCTACCCCCCTTAAAATGAATTTCGCCCTCGAAATTCATCACTTTGTAACAAACAGATGAGGATGCCTCTCCCTCATCATATCCTCAAGCTCCCATGTAGCTTCTTCTAATTGGTGGTTCCTCCATAAAACTTTCACCAATCGAGTGGTCTTGTTTCGTAGGACTTTTTCACTACGATCTAGAATCTCTATCGGTTGTTGTTCATAAGAAAGATCTTGCTCCAGCGGTACAACTTCTGAGCTGATTACATGTGAAGGATCATGTATGTACTTTCTCAGGAGAGATATATGGAACACATCATGAACTTGAGAGAGATTCGGTGGAAGCTCCAATCGGTAAGCTACCTTCCCAACACGATCCAGTATTTCGAAAGGACCGATATATCTAGGGCTCAACTTCCCCTTCTTTCCAAATCTCATAACCCTCTTCCAGGGAGATATTCGTAAGAACACTTTATCACCCACTTCAAACTCTAGGTCTTTTCTTTGGTTGTCGGCATAAATTTTATTGTTGACTCTGAGCTTCTCTTATGTGTTGTTGAATAGATCTAACCTTTTCTTCCATTTCATCAACGAGATCGGGTCCTAATAGCTTTCTTTCCCCAACTTCATCCCAGCAAGTTGGAGTCTTGAATTTCTTTCCATAGAGAGCTTCATAAGGCGCCATCTTAATACTGGAGTGAAAGCTATTATTATAAGAAAATTCCACCAAAGGTAGGCGTTCATCCCAACCACCTTTGAAATCCATAGAGCAAGCTCTCAACATATCTTCTAGAGTTTGAATTGTTCTCTCAGACTGACCGTCTGTCTGAGGATGATAATCAGTGTTAAACTCAACTCTGTATCCAGAGTATGCTGAAGAATTCGCCAGAACTTCGAGGTAAACCTTGGATCCCGATCAGATATAATAGAAAGTGGTACTCCATGCAATCTTACCACTTCCTTTACATATATCCTGGCAAGCTGATCCAGAGAGAAATCCTCTCTAATTGCAATGAAGTGTGCAGACTTTGTAAGATGATCAACTATGACCCAGATAGCATTATTGCCTTTGGATGTTTTAGGAAGTCCTGTGACAAACTCCATAGTGATGTTTTCCCATTTCCATTCGGGTATGGGTAATGGTTGTAACATCCCCTTAGACTTCTGTCTCTCAGCTTTAACTTGTTGACAAACCAAGCATCGAGAGACATATTCAGCAACATCTCTTTTCATGCCATCCCACCAGAAGTATTCTTTCAGGTCCCTATACATCTTCGTGCTTCCAAGATGAATAGAGAATGAAGAACTATGAGACTCATCCAGCAGCTCCTTTAATTCGGGGATGGGAGGAACACAAACCCGATTCCTGAACTTTATTATCCCATCATAATCAAGGTTGAATTCAGGAACATTTCTCACCTTCTTTTGTAACTCAACATCTTCTTTCTGTGCCTCTTTAATCTTCACATGTATAGATGGTTGAACATTCATTTGAGAAAGATACAATTTTCCCCCTTCCATTATAATTCCAAGATCCATCCTTTGTAAATACATAAATATTGGATCTTTTGTTATCCTCATCATGGATAAACTGGCATGGTCTTGTCGACTTAATGCATGTTCCACCTTGTTTGCTTTCCCAGGGCGGTAATGGATTGAGCAGTCGTAATCCTTAATCAGCTCCAACCATCTTCTTTGGCGCATATTCAGCTCCTTTTGTGTAAAAATATACTATAAACTTTTATGATCAGTATAAATGTCACACCTTTCTCCATAAAGATAATGCCTCCAAGTCTTTAATTCAAAGATTACCACAGCTAACTCCAAATCATGAGTTGGGTAATTTTGCTCATGTATTTTCAACTGTCGTGAGGCATAAGCTATCACCATATCATTTTGCATAAGAACACATCCCAATCCCTTCTTGGATGCATCACTGTAGATCACAAACTGTTCTCCACTACAAGGCAGTGTGAGCACAAGTGCACTGGATAACCTTCTTTTCAACTCCTCGAAATTCTATTCACATTCCTCCGTCCAAACAAACTTAACTCCTTTCCGAGTCAACTTGGTGAGTGGATTAGATAATCGTGATAAATATTTCACAAAACGTCGATAATATCCATCCAAACCAAGAAAACTTCAGATCTCAGTCACTGTTGTTGGTCTCGACCATCTTTTGATAACCTCTGTTTTTGCTGGATCCATGAAGATCCCCTCTTTTGAGACTATGTGACCCAAAAATGCAACTTTTTGAAGCCAAAATTCACACTTGGTAAATTTGGCATAAATCTTCTCCTTTCTCAGGGTCTTCAATATAATTCTCAAGTGATCTTCATGTTCTTCCTTTATCTTTGAATATATATGAATATAATCTATAAAGAGTACCACAAACTGATCAAGATTGTCTCTAAAGACTCTATTCATCAGATCCATGAAGATAGAAGGGGCATTAGTAAGACCAAATGGCATCACTATAAATTCATAGTGTCCATACCTTGTACGGAAATCCGTCTTTGGTATATCCTCTCTTTTGACCCTTAATTGATGATACCCTGAACGAAGATCAATCTTGGAAAAGTATTAAGCTCCACATAGTTGGTCAAATAGGTCATCAATGCGTGGGAGAGGATATTTGTTCTTGATAGTGATCTTGTTAAGTTCTCGATAATCAATGCAGAGTCTCATTTATCCATCTTTCTTCTTAACAAACAGAACAGGTGCTCCCCAAGGTGACGCACTAGGGCATATGAACCCCTTATCAAGATTCTCTCGGATTTGCTTCTTCAATTCCTGCAACTCAATTGGGGCCATTCTATAAGGTGTATTTGAAATAGGCAAAGCACCCGGTACAAGTTCTATTGAAAACTCAACTTCACGATTCGGTGGAAGACCTGATAATTCATCTGGAAAGACATCATCAAACTCCCGTACAATGGGAATATTCTTAATTGTGAGTTTCTCACCAACCATTTGAGATAAATAACCTTCATTTACTGGAATCAATACCCATAAGATGGAATGAATTTCCACTGGAAGGTTATGTTCATCCTTGCATCAATAGATGATCATAGATTGATCTGGAATATGAAATGTGACTTCCCATCTTTGGCAATTGATATGAGCTCCATGTAGAGAAAGCCAATACATGCCAAGAATCACATCAAATTACACTATAGGAAGGATCACAAGATTTGCAGGAAGCACTTTCCCACAAACTTAAATCTAAGAAGAATTATAAACTTTTGATGCGACTGTTGTGCCATTAGGGGTTGTCACAGCTAACTCAACATTTAACTATTGAGGTAATACGGTGATATCCTTAGAAAATTCTTCAGAAATAAAGGAGTGGGTGGATCCAGAATCAAATAAAACATTTGCTACTTTAGAGTGGATGGTAAGTGTACCTTTCACCACATCATTATCGTACTCCACATCACTGATAGAAATTACATGAGACTTTCCTTTGTCTTTAGCCTTAAGAGTTTGTTGACGTCGACCATCATCATCAACCCTTGGATTTGGGCATTGATTGGCATAATTTCCCATATCCTTGCACTTGAAACATTGAAGTGTAGTAGGGTCATTCTGTGCATCCCTTCCTTTGTTTGAATCATTATACATCTTCTTCCCATCACTACAACATTCAAATTCCCGATGACCTTCCTTTCCACATTTGAAACATTTACTTGTCCCTTTAAGACAACTCCCTCCATGTTTCTTTCCATACTTTGAGCATAAGGTAAAGCTCATCTTCTTTTCAGTGTGCTCTTTAGATTTTCATTTGAATTCCATTTTCCTCTTCTTATCAAACCCATATGACCGATGGGTTACTTTAATTTCCATCTCAACTTTGAGAGCACATCGAACGATTTCCTCGTAGATATTGAAGTCCCTTATGGCTAAGGCCCTTCGAAGACTTGGTTTTAAGCCACTAAAGAATCGATAGATCTTAATCTCAGGTTGGATAATAATACCAGAAGCGTACCTTGCAAGTCTTGAAAATTTGCTTCATATGTACTAACAGATTCACCATCCTTTTGCTTCAGTTCAAGAAACTCTTTCTCCATCTTTTTTCGGAGAATACGAGGGAAGTACTTATTGAAAAATAAGTTCTTGAACTTGTCCCATTCCATGGACTCAATTTCATCTCTTTGCCTCGTATTCTTAATAATATTCCACCATTGATCAGCATCACCTTCCAAACGATACACTGATAAGATGAATTTATCATGTTTAGAACATTAAAGAACTGAAAATATCTTTTCAGTAGTACTAATCCATTGTTCAGCAACTAACAGATTAGTAGACCCACTGAATGAAGGTGGACGCTGCCTCATGAAGGATTCAACAAAATGTTGCTCCTTCCTTTGCTCATTTGGAAGTCCTGCATGATTCATAGCTTGAGAAAGTTGTGTGAGAATGGCTACAAGATTTTTCATTCTAGCTCCCATAACATTTGGTTGCTCCGGGGGACAATCATTGCATTGCCCGTCGCATTTTGCATTAACACGATTCCTTCGGGTTCCAGCCATTTACTAAAACCAAGAAGAATAGTGTGAGCAACACTAATTATAATAGGAAAACCACATAATCAAGAATAAAATTTCACACTTAAGATCTTATCCTAGGTTATTCATGGCCATTTCTAAAACACTAAGATTGTGTTCTATGATTAGACTTATCCTTAGGGTTCTTACTAAGGATTTCACATCCTAGTTTCCAAAGGTTGACTATAACTTTCCTCTGATACCAACTATAACGACCCATAATTTACATAAATTGTTATTACTTCGAAATTGAAGCATACTTATTACAACATATAACAAAACCACGAAAGGACCGTATAGGTATAGTGTCTTTAGAAAACTGGGAAACATAAACAACAGGTTCATAAAGCATCTACACTGTCTCCCATTTATTTCATCATATCTATAGTCCCTTTTGGAATATCTTACTTAATAACCTTCTTCCGGAACTGGGGAAATAAAACATACAAAAGGGTGAGCTCAAATTCTTAGTAAGGGTAAAAAAAAGAAATATCAATCACATCATATTCATAAGAACATAACTTTTGGAAATAGTAACCTGCAAAAGAGAGCATAATTTCATAACATGGGATAAATCATAGTACTGAAAAGTAATCTCAATAATCATGACTTAAAACATGAAACTTTGTGGCATACACACATAATCATAGATAATCATTTCTTATTAGTCAAGACTCATTTCCAAGACTATCTTAGTGGACAAAGTCCATTTCTGAACCGAGTTCACTCCCCGTTTCAGTCCTGTTTCACTGAACCGGTATAACCTACCGTTCCAGCCATGTCTATATCATGAGATATAAAATCTTTACCCAATTCATTGGAGGGAGATATAGGTCCCACCCATCTCATAATAATACCATTCTTATGTGTGCCACAAAAATCATAAATCATACATCATTGCATAACCCATGTAATAAAAATGGGAATCTTAAACATCATGACATCATAAAACAATTCATATAAGATAAAGGAATTCATAAAAAATATTTCCATCACAACATAATCAAGTAAATGTAATAATAGGGATAGAAACATAACCCTCTATTATTTTATATGGAAAATAATTTTGATAAAACACTTAAACTCCATTCTTGAGGAAAATATCCTTTCTACTTCAAAAACATTTTTTCCTTTCTTAACATGTCATACAATTTTAAACTAAAAGAAGTTGATTAAAAATAAACTTGAAAACTTGTAAAGGAAGCTTCTTGGAAATAATTTTTTAAAAATCCATTTTTTCCGTATAAGTTTAAAAAAACATTCTTCTCGTACTTTTGTCTGAAAAATCAAAAAGTACCTCATACGAAAAACGACAAAAGATTCCTTTCATATATTTTACTAAAAACTCACCGAAGGGTAAAATTGGATATAAAATATTGTAGAAGGATATAAATATTACATATTGAGGAAACATGGATGTGGATGATAAAATACACCCCAGTAAATGCCAAAGTATAAACAATCTCGGATAAAAATGAGATTGTGATATTTCCCTTACCTTAGGTCCGATTTGCCTCGTAAGTGTCCGAACCTCATGTATAATGATTTAAATAATATTATTGACTTATTACAGAATCATAATTATTGTTATGATATCATATATGGTCATATTCTTAGTTTCTTGGTAGTAATATTTCATTGCTACTTGTTATTCGGGTGTTTATAACTTTTTGTTCTTATGCATGTTTTGTCGAATAAATTATTATTCTTCTCTTTAGGTTATAGATAAATCATTTCAATAATGGTATTAATGTACTATATATCATATTTATTCATTCAATTCATTTATATCATCATTATGCAATGAAGATCATGTAGAACGAATCACATCACATCGTGGAGACGGTATTCCGTACGTACGCACGAGCAATGATATCATTCCCATGATCGTGGAATTGTATTGGAGTGTATGTATACTATTTCAGAATCAATATCACTTTATAATAGTCATATATAGTCATTGTTTACACCATTATACCCATCCAATTAATGTGGTGGTGGAAAATAGATTACACCACGGCGTGGAGACGGTATTCCGTACGTACGCACACGCAGTGATTTCTTTTTCTGTAGGATGGATAGATGGTGAAATAGGGTTGTTTTGATACTTATAATAACATATAAGTATATGAGTGATACTGATGTTATTACTTCATAATGAAACAACTAAAGAAGAAGAAGTGGAAGAAGAAATAAAGATGAAAGAATCGGTAACGGACATTACCTCTTCTTTGAAGTGCTTCTTTGAGACCTTCTTTTAGGGCACTAAAATTGGTCTTTGAAGAAGACCAGGACCTCTAGGATGTCTCTAGGGAAGTGGATAGGAGAAAGTGGAAGGGGTTGGCCGAGCTTGAAGGCTCAAAGTGGTGTGAGGAAGAGAGGGAGGAGGTGCCCTTTTATAAGGGAGGAGAGGGGCACCTTTGGAATAACTAAAAATATTATTTTATTATAAAGTCAAGTTCGGTTTTAAATAGCTCCAAATTGATTTATTTTGAGGCTAAGGTAGGGATGGGTCGAAATACTCTCATTCAATAGAATTTAGACATGTTTAGGTTCCTATTTTAACCTTATCATGTATATTTAACATTAAGTTAAATAATTTTACTTTTACCGTGTCTTCTTGTGTTCTTATACTATAAGGTTAATAAACTTAATATATCAAGCCAAACGAACCCCAAGTTGTTTATTATTAATATATATAACCTTATATAAGTCATTCGGCCGAACCTTATATTTTTAGGAATAAAATAAAAATTAATAATATAATATTTGTTTTAAAAACTATTTTATGTCAATTTTGACACTATTTAGTAATTGATTTTTGTGAAACTCATAACAGAATTATAAGTTCGAAAAAAGTTAATTAAATCATTACCAACATGTCATATTAACGTCTAAAATTAGTGTAATTTATAAAAAGTCTCAAATTATATTTATTTGGGTATTTATAACATCAATTATGTCAATATTTCATTAATAAGATAATTACTGCATCATCGTTGTGTCATAAATAAATTAAATTATTTAATGTCTAAAAGTTACAAATAAAATACGATTATGTAGGAAATATTTTTATATTTATAATGAATATTTATATTCAAATTTATCTTATGTATAACCCCATATTAAAAATGATTTAGTTATTAAACTATGATTTTAATTATTTTAACCCTTCTTTAAATAAATTAATAATAAATGTCCTAATCTAATCCACGTGGGCCTAAATGGTCATATTTTATTCCTAAGTTTGTTTTTGGTCGAATTACACTTGTCCAATAGAATTAGGACATGTGTTAGGGTAATAATAATATCATTTTTACCCTTAATTACCCTATTTACTTTTAACCGTGGTAAAAAAAGTAAAAAGTTACTATTCACCAAAAATTATTTTCATCTCATTGAACCACATTTTAGTCCTTGATATTAACCGTGTCTCTCGGATTTTTGAAATTCCACTCACAGAAGCGGTAAAATTAAGTTTTATGAAAAATTCAGTTTTTTTAACTACCACTTAGTGGTTTCACTATTCATCAAAAATTGAAAGTTTTCAAAAAAATACCAAAATTTCACCCTTGGCTAATTTCGATATTACGAATCAAAAAATGAAGTCCATTTTGAAAAATAAAATTTATAAAATTTCAAAAAGTGGTTATTACTATTCATAATGACTAGTTTTAATAATATTTTAATAGTATATCGTTGTTTTGTGAAACTCGGTATTGCGTACGACGCAAGCTATCGAGGAAGCTCGCAATTTCGTGTAAAGAAAGACAAGAAAGTGTTGTGTGTCGAAAAATATTCCTTTGATGATTTATATAACATAAAAGTCTCGGGTGTTACACTTACACAGATCATAAGTTTGTGATTTTCTTATTTTTAACTTTCTCCTAATCACATTTTCTATCACTCTCCCTCAGAACACGACCCTTTGTTTTTTCTTCCATATCCATGTTTTTCTACATGGAATCCTAGTATGGGTTAAATCGGGTGACCTTTGTACTTCATTTTCTTTCTTTTAAAGTAATAGTGTTAATGACTCTTTTTCCGATGTGGGACATTCAATGAAATTTCAAAACCCAATTTTAAAAATTGCGAGGACGCAATTTTTTAAGGGGGAAGATTGTAATGACCCTAAATTTTGAATAAATCTTGTTTCCTAATTTTGTGTGTTATTTTATTTTTTATACTCAAAAAAACTGTTTCATTTGTTAACATGAGTATAATTAAAATGAGACCATTTGGTTTTGACTGTTACATGACCATTGGTCAATATGACCACTGGAAACTAAACGTTTCAATTATTGTCTCTAAATACAAGTAATCTTGGTTAATTAATATAGAAAGAAGATTTGATGGCCTCACCCAGTAGTCTTGAACCGATCAAAGCCCATCTAACAGAACTTGGGAAGGAGGTAGCACCACTGGGCTTTGCTATGGACCAAACCCAAGCCGAACTTCATCGTGTGAATCTAGAATGAAATCGCCTTTGTGAGAAGTTCAAACTGATAGAAATTACTACTCGTGCGATGTTGGTCGAGCCTCCCTCAGATTATCTCACCTTAGCACACCTTACACTTAGGTCCTATGCTGGTGTGATAAGGGGCTATGTAAGGAGACCGTAACTGCCTTGTGTAATCCTTTGTTATAAATAAAAAATGGTATTTTTTTCTTATGATGAAGTTTATGAATTTTCAAATGACCGGATAAATATAGTATGAATATTTTTGACGAATTTTAGAAAAAGGATATTTTAAAAATATTTATGTAAACCTTAAATAATTAAAAATGTGTAATGATTTTCAAAAAATGGTCTTCTAAAATTATGTTCAGTACGAAATTTAGAGTCTAATAAGATCAACTTGATTTTCTATGAATAGTAAATTATGAATATTGATTTTATGCTTAGGATTAATAATGTGACCAAATTGATTAGTAATCTCACTTAAAGAAAGTATTAATATAATCTAGGCACCTTGATTAAGTAATGAGATTCAACAAAATGGTTAAATAAAAGTTTCAGAAATTATTAGTCAAGTATTAATTTTTTAGAGTGAATATTGTTTTTTAATTAAAAATTAAATTAAAAATATTTAGAAAAATATTTTTATAAAATGGATTTCATTTTTGAACTTAGAGCATCGATATTATGTTAAGGTAATTTTTGGGGATTTTTCTGAAAAAAATGAATTTTCGGTGAATAGTTTATTTATTTAAAAATTAAATTAAAAATATTTGGAAAATTATTTTTATAAAATGGATTTCATTTTTGAAATCAGAGCATCTATATTTCATTAAGGTGAAATTTTGGGATTTTTCTGAGAAAGTTGAATTTTCGATGAATAGTGAAAATACAGTTTTTAAGATACAGGTGTTTAATGACATCATTAAATGATGTATTAAGTATGTAATCAATATGGTTGACTTGTGAATAGTAAGATAAGGTATTAGGTGTTCCAAGTGACCAATACCAAGGGAAAATACCATGGGAAAGCCCATGGTTTTTCCAAAACCACCAATGAGGTGTCCCTTGACCATTAATGCCTTGTCCCCTCACTTTCCCTATAAATACCAAGCCATACTCTCATCCATTCGACTCCCAACTCTCCCCCAACGAATCTCTGGTCTCATTACCTCCCAAGGAGTTCTCCTAAGGTTCCCCCAAGCCCTCATGGTCCCAATCTTTTAGTTTATTTTAAGGTAAGGGATCGGACCCCTCTCTTTCTTTTCAAGTGATCTCTTTTATGTCATTTTATTTATGCTCCATGTTATTATGTTGGAGGATGTTATTTTATATTCATTATACTGTCCTTTTTAAGTTAATATGATGACATACCCCCTCTTACTCTCACCATTTCGTTTTATGAATGTTTAAGTGGCACCGTTAGGCTGCCAAATTTTTTGTAACGGATTCTTTCACCCTTCTCATTTTTAAGTTCTATTTTCTTGTCAAGTCATTCAAGTTCCTTTTTATTATGTTGGGGTATGATCTCTATATCTATCATACTGATATTTTATGTTCATATTATGAGAGACCCTATTTTTTCTCTTCAATTCATTTTTTTTAAGTTTATGTGACGCCGTTATGATGCCGATTTTTTAAGGGATTCGTTCATCTTTCTCATTTTTCAAAGATCTACTTTAATGTCAAGTATTTCAATTTCCTTTTTTATTATGTTGGGTTAATATCTCTATATCTATCATACTGATCTTTTATGTTCATATTATTAGATACCCTATTTAATCTCGTCAATTCATTTTTGTTGAAGTTTAAGTGACGCCGTTAGGCTGCCGAATTTTTAAGGGATTCTTTCACCTTTCTCATTTTTCAAAGTTCTACTTTCATGTCAAGTCTTTCAAGTTACTTTTTATTATGTTGGGGTATGATATCTATATCTATCATACTGAACTTTTATTTTCATATGATGAGATACCCTATTTGATCTCGTCAATTCATTTTTGTTGAAATTTAAGTGACGCTGTTAGGCGGCTGAATTTTCATAAGAGAAATCTTATTATTTTTCTTCCTTTCATGTTCTTCACTTCATATGGTATATCTTTCAAATTTCATTACCATGATCTCAAATCCTTTATATTATGTCACCCTACTGTTTTATGGATCATTTATGAATGTTTGACCCATGTCCCCTCTCTTTTCAATGTTTTCTAAAACCTCGTAACATAGCCGTTATGCTGCAGAATTGCCATCTCAAAATGTCTCTCTCTTATTTTAAAATTCATTTATTTTATTAAGTGAATACTAAAAGATATTTATTTTAAAGGGGTATTCAAATATATACCAAAATGTTCTATTTTAAATTCTGTGATTTACATACATGATACCCACTTTCCCTTTCTGTGGGTTTAAAGTGACATAAAGATCATGTCTTTAAAGAAGTTTTTAAAACATTATGATTATGAAATGAAACCCATTTATTTTATGCTATATGGGTTGTTTATGAAATGATTGATGATGATATATGTGGCTCACATGATAATAAAGGCAAATTTAAGGGTGCGCCCTGATAGCGCTCCAATGCATTGGGTAAAGACTTAATATCTAGGGACGACCTTTTAGACTGATACCTTGGTGAATAACCTTAGTAATTTTTAATGAAACCTTGGGGATGGACCTTGGTGAAACAGAATTATTGTCAATATTAAATGTTGTATCCACATCTTCAAGTTATGAAAAATTTTATTTTTATTATGATATGCCTCACGATTTCTTTCTCATGACTTAAAGTTATTTTTAATGACATTGTTGATGTATCCCAAGTTCCCATGTTAAATGTTTCCCCTTGTTTCCCTTACTGGGCCTTCTTCTCACCCATTCTTTTGATGTATGTCCCCAGGTTATGAGATGTAGTAATGAATCTAGGATGAACATGAGGAGAATCCTTTCAAGTGTTTAAGAAGAATGTTTTATGTTTTTATGTTTTAAGTTCCTGGTTTCTAAGACACTAAACCTTAAGGATCCTCAGTTTTGTAAAATGTAATGAAAGATTATGTGATAAAAAGGCGGGATGATATAATTGGAATCATTAGAAGAAGAACTAAAATGGGTAATGGGCTTGACTAATGTATCAAACCCAAAAGCTGGTGGCTGGAAAGCTTGCCGCTTGTGTCCCCGATGACAGGAATCAACCAGATGCCCCAACTGATTATAGGACGAACAGTAATCAGTCCAGGACTAAAAAACCACCCTTTGCTTCCATCAGAAGTCTTCTCCAACCGCAATCCAGACCCATTACACTTGTGACCTAGATACATTAACCTCAATACAGATACTAGGTGATATCTGGTGACAAACGACTTCATTTTGGCGATCAACACACTAAAAAACGGCCTACCAAATTGTCAAGCATCTTAATAATAGAAGGGTTTCGAAAAGGCAATGGTAATCCTGGAAATCGTACCCAAACCGGGGTAGAAGGAACATCCCGATTCAAATGGAAGTCGTATGACCAGCGAAGAAGATAGAATAGGTACTCGTTGACAGATCACGGGGCTCTAGTCCAGGAAAGGATGAGATCATCCTTGAGGAGAAACGAAGCATCTTGTGTCGGCTATCGAGAATCCCTACCACCACTCAGCCCTGAAGACCCCAAGATCCAGAAATAAACTGGTCCAAGTCATTAACTGAAGGATGATGATTCCTAAAACGATCCACTAAGGTCAGCTTAAGAAGATCTTATGCCTCGAAGAACTCCGTCGACAAAAGCGCCAACTGAGGTGATCCATTGCATAGATCCGGAACCTTACGGCTAAGAGAAATCGTTGGGAAGGAAGGAAACGAGGCCGGGTCATAGAATGGGAGGAAGGGAAGATTCCTGGAACCAGAGGATGGCGGATGAAGATCGACCCCACCCTCCATCAGAGGAGGGGTCAGAGTCGCGGCCATCTTTTTCAGTAAGGGATACAAAAAGAAGGAAAACTGTTAGTTTTTCAAAACAACAAGTAAACCATGTATACCTTAACATAAGTAACAATTTTCACCTTTATGAAGTATTAAATACTCATCACTGAATAAAAGATCAATACATACCCTTCTGTAACCAATAGATTACCATAAAACCCATATAAAGAGCACATAACATATAAAGGAAACTTGGGACATAAACATACTTAAATGGAATAACCATACTGTCGACTTCAACACATATCACCAAAGAGAATATCCATATGGCCAACTTCCATACCCAATGCATTGGAGGTTATAATATAACCACCCATCCTGGTTTCTCACGGCACCACCTATCATTTGGTTTTTTACGTAACCACCCGTCAAATTTCCAAGTACCATTATAAAATCATTACACATAAAACAAATATAAAGGAAAGAAAACATTTCCACATTTAAATCACAATATATCACTTAAATATATTTACATAAAAAAATACATCATCAAAACCATTTTCAATACCAAAATAGATAAATGAGTATATAGTATTTATTTTCCTTGAAAAACAAACATTACGTCTTGTTAAGGAATCCAAAGAACAAATAATACTCGCAGTGGCGGAAAGGTCATTGACACTGCTTACATTAAAATAAAAATTCCTTTTTTTGTTTAATAAAATAATTTATAGAAAAATATTCCATTTGAAAATTCATGTGTGTCTATACAGCGTATAAAATAAAGACATGTATTAAAAAAATATGCCTCAATGAAAGGAAATTGAGACGAAGTCCCTTACCTCGTTTCCGACTTGACTCGATCGTTCTTTAATCTCTTGAATAATAAAAAAAGTTAATTTATACTTGATTAATAACATTTTTTAAGTTTATTATTCCTTTTTATATCACTTATTTCCATTATATACATTATTTAATCATTTAAGTTAATAACGTTCGTTTTTTCGATATTTGGTACATGAGTCAAAAATGAACACCTTATATTTACAATTGTCCATGTAGTCAATAGGACATTATATCCTAAATTATATTCCTTTTTTATATATCATATATATCATATATATCTAGTATATATATATATATATAACAATACATATCATTTGGAGCTAAGAAATGAAATGCACCGTTCATGGAGACGGTAAGCCATACGTACGCATGAACGCTACTTCCATTTATATTTATTTTTTTAATGGAATTAAAACATAATGATACATAGGTATATTATAATTCTAGTATAATATCATATATAATAATATTAACTCTATTCTTTATGCATCCCATGTATGGCATTAACAAGTCATATCACTTTGAGGGGGTGGTAGTACGTACTTCCTCAAATGAAATTATCACGTTTACCCATTATGGAACCCATAAAGGAATGATATAATTTAAAAATACATAAGCAAAAAGAAAACATAAACATAATATATATAATATATAAATATATTGTCATATTAATGGCTACTATGAGAGGTGGTAGGAGATAATCGAGCAATCATCGTTTCGTGAGGCGTTAGTTTTCCATCCAAAGAAACAGTATGTTCTTCACCCATTAGATGGAGGTGTGTGTAAGTGTAGTTAGAATAATTTTCATAAAAACATACTAGTATATTTAGGATACTGGTTTTGTTATAAAATAAAGGAATAAAAAGATTTTAGGGTTTGGAGAAGTAAAATAAAACAAAAGTAAACAAAAGAATTTAAGAGAAACTGTTACCTTTAATTTGGGTAACTTCTTTTGGTTTTAACCAAAAGGAATTCTTTAAGTGCCTTATTCCTAAGATAAGGATTCTAGGTAGAGTAGAGGGATATAAGTATATTAATTATGTAGAGTTTGGACAATCCAAAAGGATTTAGAGGTATGAGTAATTGGTTAGAAATGGTCTCTTTTTATTATAAGGGGGAGGAGGGGCTCTTCAGGAAACTGTGAAAATATTATTTTATTATATAACGATATTCGATTTCTAAAAGTCCAAAAATAATTAGAGTAGAATATAAAATGACTCATGGTAGAAATAAAATCATCCAATAATAATTGGACAAGTTTTGGATGTTATTTTAATATTTATAACCTTATTTATTTAAATGATTTATTAATGAGGCAAACACTGCATCATTATTGTGTCCTAAAAAATTTAATTTATTTGTTGTCTAAAAATTATAAAAAAAATTACCATGATGTAGGAAATATTTTTAGCTTTCCATAGAATATTTATAGTCAAAAATATTACTTATGGAACACCATATAAAAATTAATTTACTAATAGATTTTTGTTCATGTCATTTTTGTCTTTACTTTATGTTAATTAATCTAAAGTGAAATTATTATTCATAAGTCACTCCATGGGGTACCAAAATCGACCCATGGATGCCCATGGTTGGACATTACTCATCCGATAATTTTAGGACAAGTGGTAAGGTAATTTTCAATTATTATAATATTCTTTTTACGTTGAATTACCCTATTTACCTTTAACCACGGTAAATAAAAGTCAAAAGTTACTATTCACCAAAACATTATTTTCATCTTATTGAACCACATTTTACTTACTAATAACAACCATGTTTGTCAGATTTTCGAAATTCAATTCACAGAAGTGGTAAAATTTCATTTAAATGAAAAAGTCAGTTTTTTAACTACTACTAAGTGGTTTCACTATTCATGAAAAATTGATGTTTTTCAGAAAACAACCAAAAATTCAGCCTAAGGTATATTTGATATTCTGAATTCAAAAATGATGTCTATTTTACCAAATTCAAAACATAGAAATTGTATTAATTAATTTAATAAGTAATTACCATTGTTAAAACAAATAGCGTGTTTTTAAGAAACAATAACTATCAAAAGATTGACACTTGTTTATGTCCAATTTCAAAGTGAAATTACTTCCAATGACCAAAATTGGATTAAATGTTAAAAATATATTCAAATTAAACTTTAAAACCAATTAAAAATATAATCTAACCATATAAATAAATTAGATTAAAATGTAGTTTTGAATTTAAATAAAATATTTTTCACCATTCATTAAAAAATGAACAGTGTCAGAAAAAATCCATAAAATTACAAAAAAGTAAATTTTGATGTCCCCATTCTAAAGATAGATTTTATTTAGTCAAATAGAATGTATTGAAGTTACCAAAACTAGGGTTCAAAAGGGTTCGCCATTAAAAGGTGGTAAATCGACCTTTTAATGTAAATTATGCTTAAAATTAGATTCACTAACATTTTAAGCCTCTAAATTTTATTGGATAAAAGTAAATAAATTTAACAAAATTGTATAATAATATTGTAGTTATTTTTGTTCATTCCCTCCAATTAAACGGCTAGGATTTAACTACCATTTAAAATAATAATATTATATTATTAGTGTGTAACGTAAAATTTCCAAGAAACTCGTTGTTGCGTATCGGGTACGCTATCGAACATATCAACCCCATTAAAGTAAAATTAATATTTAATTCACAGATATTAATAAATATTAAAATCTCTTATTCTTCATTTACCTAGGATTTTACATCCTTCCCCCCATTTGGAAATTGTGTCCTTATAATTATTATTCACTTATCAAAATAAGTAGGGGTATTTATCCCACATATCATTTTTAAATTCCCATGTTGCATACTCAGCTATATGGTTTTTCCACAAAACCTATACCTGGTGAATTACCTTATTCCACAAAACATGCTCTCTATGGTCAAGAATCTGGACCAGTTATTCTTCAAAAGAGATATTATTTTCCAGCTGAACTACCTATGGACTCAAAACATGAGATGGATCTAGAATATACTTTCTCAACATCGAAATAAGAAAAACATTGTGTACCTGGGATAAAATTTGTGGTAAATTCACTCTGTACGCAAGTGATCCAATTTTCTCTCGGATTTCATAAGGTCCAATGAACCTCGGACTCAACATTCCCTTCTTACCAAAACGCATCAGACTTTTCCATAGAGAAACATTGAGAAATACATGATCACCTACCTCAAAAGAAATATCCTTCCTCATGTTATCTGCATAACTTTTTTGTCTACTTTGAGCTGTTCTCATGTGCTTCTGAATCAACTAAAATCTCTCTGCCATCTCTTATACCACTTTTGGTCCCATCAGCTACTTTTCACCTACTTCATCCCAAAAAGCTGGAGTTCGACAACGCTTTCCATATAATGCCTCAAATGGATCCATCTGTATACTGGAATGAAAATTGTTATTATAAGTAAATTCAACCAAAGAAATATGTTGGTCCCAACTTCCCTAGTAATCCAGTGAACAAGCACGTAGCAGATCCTCCAAGGTCTGAATTTTTTGTTCTGACTTCCCATATGATTGAAGATGAAAATTTGTACTAAAATTTAACTCAATACCAACAACTTATGAAGGCCTTTCCAAAATATAGAAGTAAACTTGGGATCACGATCAGATACAATGGAGAGGGGAACTCCATGCCACCCTATTATATCTTTAACATACAACTGAGTAAGTTGATCTAGAGACAAAGTATCTCGAATAGGAAGGAAATGAGAAGATTCAGTCAATCGAACAACTATAACCCAGATTTCATTTTTACCTTGATATGTCTTCAGTAATCCCACAACAAAGTCCATGGATATATTATTCCATTTCCACTCTGGCACCGATAAAGACTGAAGCATCCCTTTCGGTAACAGCCGCTCATCTTTAACCTGCTGACAAGTCAAAAATTCACCAGTAAAATTATAAAATATCATTTTTCATTCCATCCCTCCAATAATACTCCCAAAGATCTCTGTACATCTTAGTACTACCAGGATAAACTGAAAACGGAAAACTATGAGCTTCATATAACAACTCAATCTTCAACTGTGAATCACAAGGCCCACATAATCTCTTCCCAAACCTCAAAACACAATCATTATCAACATTAAAATCAGGAAACATACCCTTATGAACCAACTATTCATTTTTCTACAACTCACTGTCTTCTTTCTGCGCTTTCTTTATTCTATCTGATAGAGATGATTTCACTGACACCTGAAACAAAACAGAAGGATTTTCTGCACTAACAACTTCGATGCCAAAGTGCATCAAATCAAAAACCAAAGGATCTCGTTCCAAACGTAGCATGGTTAATGAGACATTATTTTTTTGACTCAAAGCATCAGCCACATTATTTTCTTTTCCCGAATGGCAATAGATCGTGCAATAATAATCCTTGATTAATTCCAGCCATCTCCTCTGTCCTATGTTCAATTATTTCTAAGTGAATATATACTTTAAACTTTTGTGGTCAATATATATTTCACATTTTACTATATAAAAATGATGCCTAAAATTTTTTAAAGAAAAAACAATAACAGATAATTCTAAATCATGTGTAGGGTAATTTTACTCAAGTGGTTTCAACTAACGTGAAGCATAAGGAATTACCTGATCATTCTGCATAAGGACACATCCAAGTCCTTTCAATGAAGCATCACTGTAAATAAAAAACTCACCATTTTTGGAAGGTAGTTCCAAAACATAAGAATTCACCAATCTTTTATTCAATTCCTAAAAAAAATCATTAAATTCTTTTGACCAAATGAACTTAACACCTTTTCAAGTTAACTTATTCATTAGACTAGATAACTATGAAAAACTTTCAACAAACCTATGGTAATAACCTTCCAAAACAACAAAACTATAGATCTCATTTATATTTGTGGGTCTTGGCCATTCTTTAACAACTTTTGTTTTAGCAGGATCCACAGTTATGCCATTTTTGTAAACAATGTGACCAAGGAAAGAAATTTGTTGTAACCAAGCCTCACACTTTCTGAATTTCCCATAAAGTTTCCTTTCTTTAAAGATTTTCAAGATGACCCATAAATGACTTTCATTCTCCCCTTAACTTTTAGAATAAAACAAATTATAATCAATGAACACTACCATAAACATATCCAAGAACTCACAGAAAATTCTATTCATAAGATTTATGAATACAGTAGGTGCATTGGTTAACCCAAAAGGCATACCTAAAAATTCTTAATGGCCATATCTAGTACGAAATGCAGTCTTTGGAATGTCTGCTTCCTTTAATTCCAACTGATGGTACCCTGATCTCAAGTCAATCTTCAAAAAACAATAATCTCCCTGGAGCTAATCAAACAAATCATCGGTATGAGGCAAAGGATACTTGTTCTTAACAATGATCTTATTCAGTGCTCTATAATCAATGCAAAGTCCCATTGAACCATATTTCTTGTTAAAAAACAACACAAGATCACCCCATGTTGATGTTCTAGGTTGAATGAAACCTTTATCTAATAAATTCTATAACTTATTCTTTAACTCTAAAAGTTGAATTTGAACCATTCGATAAGGGGGTTTTTAAATTAGCTTTACATCAGAAACTAATTCAACATTAAATTCAAATTTATAATCAGGTATAATAATAGGAAACTCATTAGAAAAAACATAGAGATACTCATTTACCACTGGCACATCATCAATCTGAATAGTTACTTTATTTTTAACAATATGTGCAAGGTAACATTCATTTCCATATTTTACTAGTTTCTCATCCTCCTGATATGTTATTAAAAGCAAGGGTTCATTCTTGTACACAAATTGTAAATATTTCTAAAATGAAACCTCTTTAGATCTATATCAATCTTAGAATGATAAACAGACAACCAATCCATTCCCAAAATAACATAAAACTCTACTAAAGTCAAAACAATAAGGTTTTCAGGTATATTCTTCCTACACACAAAGATAAGAAGGTTCTTATGATTTCTTTTTGGATCAACATTTCCTCCAGGTGTTTTTACCATAAGTTCTATATTCATATCTTGAGATGGAATTCCCAATTTATTATAAAACTTCTCAGAAATGAAAGAGTGTGTAGGCCCATGAATCAAACAACACATTGGCATAATCTGAACAAATAGATAGGTTACCTGATACTACTTTGTTTGATGGCCCAACATCTACTAAAGTAGATGCAAAGGATTTCACTACCCCTTTTTTCTTGTTGTATGGCTGCTTTCCCTCAGTTGAGTTCTTTGCTGGACATTCATTTGCATAATGACCCATTTAATTACACATAAAACATCTTACCGATGGATTTTCATTACCTGCATGATCATCTTCTCTACAGTTATGAGAAATATGACCAGACTTACCACACCTAAAGCACTTTACAGACTTTGATAAACATTATCTGGGATGCTTTTTACCACACTTCTCACAAGTTTGATATTTAATTTTCTTACCTCCAGGATTCTTTGATGAATTATTTCCCTTTGCCTTCCAACTGGACCTCTATTCTATTTTTTGTCAACGAACACCTGATCATCGTTAAACTCTATTTCCACCTTCTCCGCACATCGAAAAAAATTTCATAACTTTTGAACTCACGAGAGGATAATGATCTTCTATATCATGGCTTCAGTCCTGAGTAAAATCAATTTATCTTACTGTCAACATCTTGGATGAAATTTGGTGCAAACCTTGCCAGTCGAGCGAACTTTGCTTCATAACCAGCCATTGAGTCATCCACCTACCTCAATTCCAAGAATTGTTTTTCCATCCTAAGATGAACCACCTTAGGAAAATATTTCTCAAGAAACATACCTTTGAATTCATCCCAATCAAGAGCATCAATATCCTCACTATCCCTGATATTTTTCACCATCGACCACGACTAATCAACTTAACCTTAAAAATGGTAAACAACAAGGCTAACCTTTTGATGTTCTGAACACCCCATAACATCGAAAATCTTCTCCAGTACTTTAATCCACCCTTCAGCTAGCATAGGGTCAGATGATCCTCTGAATGATGGGGGATGCTGCCTTATGAAATGATCCACTATTGACATGTTCTTTTGTGGTTTATCAGGATAATCTCATGGATGGATACCACCACCATTTATAGCCTGAGTAAACTGTTCCATCACTACAAAAAATTGTTTAGTTCTGATTCTGACCATCTCAGGTTGCTGATTTGGAAGGTTTTCTTCCTTCTGATGTGGTCCCAACATAGTTTCCCTATTTCCTCTGCAAGAAACTATTTTGAACACATAAATATATTAGGCAAAGAAACATGGTAATCTGTAAATTCTATTTCATTTCAATATTATAATAAATTAAATTATAAACATTTATGTAACAATACCCTAACTTATAAAGTTTTCTAATCCTACCTTTGATACCAACTATAAGGACCTAACCTTAAAACATTACATAATCATGAATTAAATGAAAATTCACATTAAGGATCTTTTTTAGGTTTATATTTTTAGAAAATTAGGCCATAACTATCACATTTCTTTTCAAAAAAAAAATACAAAGTAGACACTTCTACCCAGTTTCCATTTTTTTCAAAAAAAACAAGAACTCTTGAAAAAATGAGTCATGTCTAGTTCCATGTTAAAGACAACATGAATTTTCTTTGATCCCATCCGTGAACCTATTCCACATTATTTCTTGTGAAAAACATTTCAAAAACGTGGGATTACCATAAAAATCTCAGTAAGGGATACTCAAAGAATGAAAAATGTTAGTTTTTTAAAATAATTAGTAAACCATGAATACCTTAACATAAGTAATACTTTTCACCTTTATAAAGTAATAAATACTCTTCAATAAATAAAAGATCACTACTTACCCTTTTGTATCCAAAATATTACCATAAAAACCATATATAGAACACATAACATATAAAGGTAACTCGGGACATAAACATACTTAAATAGAATAACCATACTGTCGACTTCCACACATATCACTAAATAGAATAGCCATAGGGCCAACTTACATAGCCAATTCATTGGAGGTTATAACGTAACCACCCATCCTGGTTTATCCCGGAACCACCCGTCAATTGTTTTATCATGTAACCACCCATCAAATGTCCAAGTACCATTATAAAATCATAACACATAAAACAAATATAAAGGAAAGAAAACATTTCCACATTTGAATCACAATTTATCACTTAAATATATTGAAAAAAAAATCCATTATCAAATCCATTTTCAATACCCAAAATACATAAAAGATTATATAGTATTTATTTTCCTTGAAAAAAACATTACGACTTGTTAAGGAAGACAAATAACAAATAATACTCGCGACGGTGGAAAGGTTGTTGTCACTTCTTACGTTAAAAGAAACATTCATTTTTGTCGTCTAGTAAAACGATTTGTAGAAAAATATTCCCTTTGAAAATTAAAGGGTTTTTATACAGTGTATAAAATAAATTCTTGTATTAAAAAAAAATATGCCTCAATGAAAGAAGATTGAGACGAAGTCCCTTACCTCGTGTCCAACTTGACTCGATTGTTCTTTAATCTCCTGAATAATAAACTAAAGTTAATTTATACTAGCTTAATAACCGTTTTCAAGTTTATTATTCCTTTTTAAATCACTTATTACCATTTTATAAATAATATGTAATCATATAAGTTAATAACGTTCGTTTTTCCGATATTTGGTACTTGAGTAAAAAATGATGACCTTATATTTTCAAGTTGTCCATGTGTTCAATAGTCCATTATATCCAGAATGATATCAATTATTTATATATCATATATATCATATATATCCAGTATATATATATATATATATATATTTATTTATAATATTAAAAATCATTTGGAGGTATGAAATGAAATGCACCATTCATGGAGACGGTAAGTCGTACGTACGCATGAACGCTACTTCCAGTTCTATTTATTATTTTAATGGAATTAAAACATAATGATATATAGGTATATTATAATTCCAGAATAATATCATATATAATACCATTAACTCTATCCTTTATACGTCCCACATATGGCATTAACGAGTCATATCACTTTGAGGGGCCGGTAGTCCGCACTTCCTTAAATAAAATTATCACGTTTACCCATTATAGAAACCATAAAGGTATGATATAAATGGAAAATAAATAAGAATAAAGAAAACATAAAAATAATACATATAATATATAAATATAGTGTCATATTAATGTCCATGATGAGAGGGTTTAGGAGATAATAGAACAATCATTGTTTCGTGAGGCGTTAGTTTTCCATCTACAGAAACAGTATGTTCTTCATCCATTAGATGGAGGTGTGTGAAAGTGTAGTTCGAATAATTCTCATAATAACATATTAATATATTGAGGATACAGGTGTTGTTATAAAATATAGTAATAAAAAGAGTTTAGGGTTTGGAGAAGTTAAATAAAACAAAATAAAACAAAAGAATTTAAGAGAAATTGTTACCTTTAATTTGGGTAACTTCTTTTGGTTTTAACCAAAATGAATTCTTGAAGTGTCTTATGCCTAAGGTAAGGCTTCTAGGTGAAGGATAGGGATGTAGGGAGCTTAATTGGTCATAGTTTTGACGAGCCAAAATGCTTTAGAGGAGTGAGTAATTGGATAGAAATGGTCTCCTTTTATAAGGGGGGAGAGGCTCTTTATGAAAGTTTTAAAATAATATTTTATTATATAAGGATATTCGGTTTCTAAAGGTCCAAAAATCATTATTTTCTAAGATAAGATGACTCATGGTCGAAATATAATCATCCAATAATAATTGGAGAGGTTTTGGATGTTATTTTAATATTTATAATCTTATTTATTTAAATTATTTATTAAAGAGGTAAACACTGCATCATTATTGTGTCATAAATAATTTAATTTATTTGATGTCTAAAAATTATAAAAAAAAACCATGATGTATGAAATATTATTATAATTGTAGAGAATATTTATAGTCAAAAATATTACTTATATAACACCATAAAATTAATTTACTAAAATACTTTTTTTTATATCATTTTTGCCTTTACTTTAATTTAATTAATCTAAAGTGTCATTATCATTCATAAGTGGCCCAATGGGGTCCCAAAATCGACCCAAGGATGCCCATGGTCTTCCATTACTCATCCAATAATGTTAGGACAAGTGTTATGGAAAATTTTAATTATTATGATATTCTTTTTACCTTAAATTACCCAATTTACCATTAACCGCGGTAAATGAAAGTCAAAAGTTACTATTCACCAAAAATTATTTTCATCTTATTGAACCAAATTTTACTTATTAATAATAATAATTTATGTTTTATTTTATAAATTCAATTCATAGAAGTGGTAAATTTTCATTTAAAGGAAAAATTCAGTTTTTTAACTACTACTAAGTGGTTTCACTATTCATCAAAAATTGAAGTTTTTCAGAAAACTACCAAAAATTCATACTAAGATATATTTGATATTCTGAATTAAAAATTGGTGTCTATTTTAACAAATTAAAAACATATAAGTTGTTTTAATTAATTTAAAAATTAATTTCCATTGTTAAAACAAATAGCATGTTTTTAAGAAACAATAACTATCAAAAGATTGACACTTGTTTATGCCCAGTTTCAAAGTGAAATTAGTTCTAATGAACAATATTGAATTAAATGGTAAATATGTATTCTAATTAAACTTTAAAACAAATTAAAAAGATAATCTAACCATATATATAAATTATATTAAAACACATTTTTGAATTAAAATACAATATTTTTCACAATTCATTAAAAAATGAACTTTATCGGAAAACTTCTAAAAATTAATGAAAAGTAAATTTTGATGTCCCAATTATAAAGAGGATTTTATTTGGTCAAATAGAATGTATTAATGTGATCAAAACTCTATTTAAAGAGGGTTCTCCATTAAAAGGTGGTAAATCTACCTTTGAATGTAAATTATGCTTAAAATTAGATTCATTCACATTTTAAGCCTCTAACTTTTATTGGATAAAAGTAAATACATTTAACAAAAATGTATAATTATATTGTAGTTACTTTTTTTCATTTTCTCTAATGAATTTTCTAGGAGTTAACTACCATTTAAAATAATAATATTATATTATTAGTGTGCAACGTAAGATTTCAAAGAAACCTATTTTTGTGTATCAGGTAAGCTATCGAACATAGAAACCCTATTAAAGTAAAATTAATTTTAAATTCAAAAATATTAATAAATATGAAAATCTTATATTCTTCATTTACATGGGATGTTACATAAGGGTTAACTTTAAACATCCTTTAGGTTTTAGGATTTTCCCCTATGTAGTGCAAGGAAATGTACCATTACCCTTATGAAACTAAAGTAAATACCATTATTACATTATAAAACCCATAAAAACATGTTACCCTTATGAAAATAATGTTTCCTAATTAAGTTTATGAATTCATTGAAAAATAAAAAATCTTGACACAATAGGCTAATAAAATATAAATAAATGTGTTTATGAACATTTTATGATTGATAACATTACAATTCACCCCCACTAATGACTTCTCATCCTTAAAAAGTGTATCTAGTGGTATTTCTTTAACAAATCAATCAACTTAGCTCGAACATCATACTTTCTCTCTGACATCTCTTCCTATATCCATATGTGATATTAGAAAATCTAGAAAAGTGGAATTATCTTCCCCCACAATACCTCTTCCCCTATTTTATAATCCACACCAGGAGATCCTCAGAATATGAGTCTTCCTATAACTCAAAATCCACACAATCTATAACATTGGAAGGATCATCCATGAGAATTTAAGGTTGAGAAATGTGCAAAAAACCATGAATATCATAGTAATTTGAATTAATATCCTAATATTATCCCACTCTCCTAGCACATTTGGTGGTCTCAAAGGTTATAACATAATGCAAGGATAGGTTTCTTTGATTCCATAAACATTGATGGCCTAATAGAGGATTTACCCTCAAGAGAACCCGATCGACCATAGTAAACACCAATGGCCCCATCATATGGTAATCATATGATCTATGCAAATTTATATTAGAAATTAACATTTTCTGAATTAGTTTCACTCTTCTAGAGGAATCTTAAACCAAACTATACCCAAAAACCACTAACTCATCTACCTCGCTCTAACGGAGTTGTAAATAACATGACCACCCATAATGAGACTATAAGGTTCTATCTGAATAATTTCTAGGTTAATATTTTTGTATGAAAACTCAATCATGTCTAAGTAATAATCCCACCTTCCTCAAAATTATAGAACACAATCTCATATAATATCCTTTATTATAAAAATTGTTCACTCAGACTATCCATTTATCATAGGTTGATATGTTGTGCTTAATCTCAACTAAGTCCCTAGGGTGTACTACAATCCCTACATTAACCATGATATAAAATATGTATATCTATCAGATACAATTCTCATGGGTAATCTATATAATAATATGATCTCATGTACATAAAAATTTCATATATCATCCACTATGTATGTCTTCTAGACTAGAATGAAGTGGGAAATGGTCATTATTAGATTGACAATCAACCAAATGGCCTAAAAAATCTCAAGGTTCTACGTAACCCCATCCTAATGTCTATTATGAGAAAATATAACTTCCACATGTGAATTGGATGTGGTTATAAAATATCATATGAAATTTTTTTGTCATACTTCACCCTCAAGAAATTATGTAATTAGGAGAAAATCATAGTTATCTCCCTCTTCATCCCAAACCTCTATAATTGTTGTCTTATTTTTATGGTACATATTTGTAAAACTAGAAGGCACCACCCATATAGAGGTATATAACTCCATAATCATATCTTATCTGATAGAATTAAGCACTAATACCCTCTTTTTCATATGTATCACATCATCATCTCATAATTACAAACTGGGTATCAGGTCACATCCAGCTAGTTGATCCCACATCATACCCTAATATAGTTCAGGCTCTCAAATATCCTTCACTATGTCTAAAATAGAATATTTGATCACTAATGGTTTATAGGTATTTAATATAGGATCCTCATAATAATCCATAATCCAATTATCCAACAAGATCATCAAGTACCATTTCTCCTATAAAGGCCACTTACCTAGCTCATCAAATTCCTACATGTTATGGGTAAGAGAAATAGTAATGACATTACCATTATCATGTGAATAGGAAATCCTAATGTTATTAATATATATGTAATAAAACATACACCTAAACCAATAATACATATCTTATTATGTGAATACTTAATGAAGGCTCTTATGGTCAGTGAATACTATAAATCCTCCACAAAAAGAGATAGTATTTCCAACACTTTAGAGAAAGGAAATTTTATTCAATGATAAGTCATGAGTAGGGAGTTTCTTATCATGGGATCATGGAAAATTTAACATAAATGTTTCTACCTACTCTATTTGCATCAACACATATCCCAAACCAATGCTTGATGCATTGTAAAACACAATGTATTTGATCTTTGTCTTCTGATGTATCAACATTGGAGTAGTAGTCAACCTCTTATTCAACTAAATAAATGAATCATAACACTAGAAAGTATAATAGAACATTTTCCCATTATTCAGTAACATATGAATAGTTGTTGATATTTTGGGTAAGCCCTGCATTGAACATTATAAATATCCAACTAATCCCAAAAATCACTTGATCTTAAACATATTATGTGGATGTGTCTAGGATATCACTCCCTCTACTTTATTTGGGTCTATAGTTATACCAATATTAGAATCCACACTCTCCAAGAACATCACCTTGTGAATTTAGATGTTAAAAATTAACAACAGGGCTTAAAGACAAAATCCTCAAAGTGTACTGAATATTAGATTATGTTTTATGGCATTAAACTCTCGTTTCAGTGATGAGAATAAGATTTCATAAATAAATTCCATGATGAATGATTTTTGGTGTGAATGAATAATAATTTTAATGAGGTCCACAAAAACAACTACTGTATTATTTTTAAAATGGAATCACTATATACGCATACAAACTATACCTTTTCTATTTTTCCCCAAGGTGTCCTCCTCTCCAACCCATATTTGGTGGTATCCTGATCAAGGATTGATCTTCTATAACCTCCAAGAACACCATAACGAATCAAAAATAACTAAAATATTTGGAAAATGATAACTATTATTCATTTTCACAAGGCTTGGAATTTAATAATAAATAAAATAATAAGTAATACCATATATCTTATTAGAGAACGACATAGGTACACCCAATGGTGAAGTACTCGTCCTAATAAAATACCTTTTATCCACGTCAACAAGACATAGCATGATATTTATTATCTCGGTTACTACATGGTTGTATACCCAAAATTATATCCATTTTAATTTCAATATCCATATTAGTATGAAGTCCTGTTAAGTAATATATAAAAACATCATGGGAGATCCATGACAAGAAGAAAATATTGAGGGGATTTGACAGTTCTGGTAGAATGAGTGGATCCCACCATTTAGGTTGTGACCATCCTCAGTTAAATTAAGTATGGACTAACTATACATGCTCTCATTCATCATTTTGTGATCATCATGAACATATCTCCCCTCTGTAAATAAAATAGAAAATATCTTCAATAAAGTTCTATGTGACCTCAGAAGCTAGTGATACATTCCATACTAAGAATCACATTGAATCAAATCATATCCAGTGTTATGAAGTCTATAAAACTTTCATATTCAATGATTCAATGGGAAACAAGATATGAAATGGGTTTCTCCTGATGTTTTTATTATGAATGGATTAAGGGATTACTAAATCGCTCACATCAGGTTGGCTATTTGTTTTTTCATAGAAACATCCAACAATTCCCACATCCATAACTGGGTACTTCCCTACTTTCCAAAGTCAAGTGGTCCTTTTGGTATTCACACCTAATGATGCTTTGGAACTCAAATTGGTCAAGAGGATGGGAGGTCGATCTCATCACACCATTTTGGGGGGAATTTTTTTTCCACTCTGGGACGCTCTTATAGATTTAGGATCTGCCCTTGAAATCCTTCCCAGACCCCAATATGGGATTGGTTACCCTATTCCAATGACTTGATTATGAACATGTATTGATCAGAATAATTATTTTCATATCACGAATTTCTTATTCATCTCTTATTTATTTAGGATGTTTTGGGTTATGGATATGTTCGATCACATTAGATTTTATTGTCATCCATGGTTGAAGTTGGTGTCTTGGATATGGGATTTAACTTCTATGAGGAATCCTAAGTATCTTTTGAAATATGAATCAAAACCCACATAGTTCATTTGGCATAGTTTAAAGTCATGTGACTAGACCTATCCATGTATTATAAAGACATATGGTAAGGATGTGAATATTGGACTCAATCCTTTATGAGGATTCCTATGTATCCTACTTAAATTGGAATCAGATTCCATGTATTTCTTTAGATTGAATCTTTGTTGGTAGATATGTGACAATAGTGACCCTAGGTGGGACTTATGCATATCAGTCTACCCTGGATTTTTCCTTTGAGAATGTGGCCCTATGATCATATATGAAAAGTAATCACACTTACATACCAATGTGGCACCATACTAGGGGAAGTCAAATCATTATTTTGATAAAATTATCACTAATATCTAAGCCCATGTGATCCATGCTCGATGTATAAAATAAGAGATATCAGTAGATTTGAAACATTTCATGAGATCATATCCATACGAGGCTTACACATTAATGTTTCCATTTGAGGGGCGTGATTACTCATATCATGGAGGATATGACATGGATCTCAAGCCTTATTAATTCATCCTACATCTCTTGTTTTTTAAAATGAATTAGGGGAATTGTATTTTTTTTCCCTTTAACCCGTTGATGGGTTTGAGGTACTTGAGGGAATGATCGGGGTTATACTTAAAAAGATTCATGTGTATGAGTAAACTTCTCATATGATGATAGAGTAGGAATAATGTAATAAATATGGGATAATTAAGACCCATAAGTTAGTAATACTTGGGATAGGAATGAATTTACACTAAAGTGGGAGCTCGTTGGATATTGGGCCTTGTGAAGGAGTCATATGTATCTCAGTTATGGTGGGAATCAAAGTTCTAATAGTTCACTAATCCCTTAAACCACTGATGGGATAAGGTGGGTGACCATGCTTAGGGATATTATTGTTATCCCTGAGGTTTAAGTAATTTCATGGGCCAATACCAGGATGGATTCCCTTTGGTGAGGTCTTACCACTAATTTTCCCATTGGTACACACATTCTTTATCCCTTAACGGATTAAAGAGTGGTGGAAACCATAAAAGGTATATCCGAGCATATGAAATTGTTAGGGTCCCAATACTGTGTAACCCTATCTCAACAAGGAAACATCCCTCATAAAAATGGGTATGTGGATGAAGGTTCATAGTCAGGGTCCACATGGAATGAGTCCAGATGTGCCTGCCGAACAAAGTGGTAATGTCCTAAGGAATTTTCATGACTCGTCTCAGAAGGTATTTGTAAATTTATCGATTGTCTAGCTGATATGTTAGGGTGTCAATCTGTTATGGAAGACATGTCCAAGGGTGTATTCCTAACATTATTAGTATGATTCATATAATATATGTATATGAATCTATTATCTTTCCCCTAATCAAATGAATTGTCTTGGATGCATTCACATGAGTGAATAGGACATGTCCAAGGTGATTCACATAACCAAAGTAGGAATATTTGGGTCTTGAACATGGTTGAAGTATAAATGACTATGTTCCATCACATGATCATACTAACTCATCTCCTGACTACTTCATGATAAGGTTTACATGCCAATGTGAAATTTCATTATCATACTGATAAGTCAAAAACTCCTTCATATGATCAAATGCATTATCTTGGATATCTCTTCATGACTAATATGGACTACTCCATAGTGTTTCACATGATCAATATTAGTTATTGTAGGATTTTCACAAGATGATCCAAACTTTTCAAGGGGTTATTTCCTGATCAATTTGACTTGTATGAGGAATGTCTTGCAATCAGAGTGACACATCTGAAACCACCCAATGATATCGATAGTACCATGATGAATCTAGAAGTTACATTACCTTAAAATATTCACACAGCTAGGTCTCACTGATATGTTTAGGATATTTCATCTTTTATGTTATTGAATCCACAATTTCAAAAAAATCAAGCCTCTAATACCAATGTATAGTATTTCTATGTACGGAAAGTGCATGGATAGTGGGTTCATTCCACAACCACACCTCCTAGGATTTCAGGATAATGTGAGGGCCTGTCTATGGGATCCCAGGTTCTCTAAGACCACACACATGTTTCAGGGGATCCCCATATAATGGTATCACCTGATTATTGTCTATTCATGAGATTGTGTGACCTCAAATGGGGAATTTTTTTGGATAAGTGCTCATTATCAGAGTATGGGTGATTGCAAAAATTGTATAGTGAGGAAGAATTTATAGAGACTGAAACATAACATTGCATATTTGAGGCCATGGTATTCTTGTGGTCATCATTATGGGATTTTCTTGATCATTGGAGTCTGATCAAGGGACACCCACATGATAGATCTATCAAAACCTTAATAACCCATATGCAATCTCATGACCTCCAAGGGGATATTTGATGATCTCTTTGACTACATTAAGGTGATAAATTCTAGATTTTTCATCATATATCATGATAAAATGGAGCTCTTGAGATTGTGAGATCGATGATGGGAATGCAAGCATGGATTAACTCCATGCATGGTAATGATGAGAAACTCTTAGGTATCATGTGATTGTGTGAGTATCAAATAAGAATAATAGATCGTATGACTCTAATTTCTTCATTTGATCTCATGATCTTAAAAAAAATATGGGGAAGGTTCTCTTGATAACCTTATAAGTTCTCTAGTAAATGGTGGTCAGATTCTCCTTCTTTACCACTTTCCCTCTCTGTTTCACCCACTCTCCCCTTATGTGTATCTTTCTCGATGAGAGTAGGGTCTTTGTAGATGAGGATAGTCCAATATTGATTCCTATCTTCACATGGATGATTCCATGTAGACCGGTGAGAAAACATGTTTTTCATCACTTTATAATTTCAACTGATCATGTGATTCCTCGATTTTCCATCTGTGACACCGTGTGATCCAAAATATTCTGAATTAATTCATATGAAAATAGATAATGCTAAAGGGGTTCATGGTCCTAAATTTTTGATGAGGCCTTTCATAATTTTTCATTACATCAATCATATGATCAATGTATGATCATGATATGTCCTCAATCCTTGGAAGGAAATATTGTGGAATTTCACTCGCATTCACGATAGGATCCTACAGTGGATTCTGTTGGTTTCCCTAGACTCGCACAACTATCAGCGAATGTCGAGATATGGTGGTGATAGTAATCACTGAGTGGTCATGTGATAGATATCAAGTTTCCATGTCGATCTGGTAGTGTAAGTGGGAATCGGTTGATCAGTTGGTTGAATATAGAGGTCTCACACTATGTGGGACATGGTTGGAATTTTTGTGGTGAGATATCGAATTACTTTAGGTTTAGGACTTGTGAGATCAAATAGGATGGTTGAGATTCATAGGAAGCATGATCGTATGGTCTAGATTAGATTATGTTAAAAATAAATCATCCCACATCGAAACATTGTCCCTACCTCCCTCCATTATATAATCCCGGATGAGTCTTCTACTTCATCAAACTAGCAATAGGTTCGGCACCTATACCATGTGCATCATCGCCATCTGGGCTTCAGCCCTACAGGCTTATTCCCAAGCTATGTGTGGTGGTGGTGGCAGATTTATGCATCTCGGACCCTATACATGGGCATGATCACTACTTTTTGGAGTTATTCTCTCTCTACAAGTTAGCTGGCTAGCCTGGGATGACTCTCATTGGGTGTGTTTGACCTCTGGTCCCAAATTATCTGTTGTTCAAGTTGTTTTATCTAGTTATTATATAGCCATATATTTGTTTTTGGAAAAGTAATGTGCAACAACATGAAGGAATGTTCTCGGATTGGTGCAACAAGGACCCAGGATATATCCCCTTAAACTAGATCATATGTCTATATTCCATTCCATTTCTATGTTCTTTTAAGAAATTACATCATTTATTTTCAAGGTCTTTACATTCCTCAAATCATCGAAGGAAAAGTAAAATATTCACAATTATGGGTGCCAAAAAAATATCCCCTTAGAATTATATTATCTTGGCATAAAAATAATCTAATTATAAGGTAAATTTAGGCAACTTTACCACATATCAAAACATCTATAAGGCTTGTAAATTGAGATTTTATGGAGGATATATCATGATTATATCAACAGATGGATTTGAGGTGTTATCCATATGAGACTTATGACCATTATTTCCTTGATAAACATGAGATAGAAACTGTATTTGGTTTGCAATATGGATACCATAAAATTGAATTGTGTGTGAAATATATAATAGAATACAGATTGAGTGGAATGGGACTTGTGTTTGGATCCAAAGTATAGTACTTGAACGTCACTATGTATCCCGTTATAATGGGATTAAAGTCATATATAGTTCTAAAATATAATAATATTTAGATCAGACTCATGCATAGGGAACATAATTTCATAGATAAACAACTCTATGATTAATTTCCTTACATAAATCTAAATCCTATGTAAGAGGAAAATATCACTATTTGTGATGAAATCCAATGTAGAGATCCATGTTCTGGTAGAGATGATTCTTGTATCAGTCTTGTTGCCCATCTTTTTCATCTCATACCAAACATATCCAATCTCTTGTATTTGAGTGTATGACTTTCAATAGGTTACTCTTTATGAAAATTTAATTAATTCCTACTAACATGATATTATCCATTGATGCACCAGGTCTCATAGTATTGAGACTGTCTGATTTACAAGGACAATTTGAATATTCTATTCATAATAAATGCTCTAAAATCTGCCTATATCAAGGTAATTAGCGATCATGGATTCATTTTTCTTAAGGCCAGGTGAGGGCCCCATAATTATTTTATTTTTTATTTTTTACCTAATGTTTTCCTATGTTTCACATAGAGGAAGACTTAGTGGGAATGAACATTGATTTTTCTCTATTCTCATTTATATATGTTTCTAACCTCACAATTTTTTGTTCTTATTCCATTTTATTAATGCTCAATATTTATTTCATCACAAAAAGTACATGTCTAGTGAGATGAGACTTTCCTTTTTTCAAGAATTCACTTATCGGGTTTTCATCTTGAGGACTATTAATCCTATTTCTATTTTAAGTCCATGAATGCTAGACCATAATTGTTATATAGTTTAGGTTTATTGATCTTGTAATGTTGGTGTATTGTAGTATAGGGTATTTGAGCATGTACCATTGGTGTGTTTCAGTTTAGGGTCTTTGATCTTGGACCTATGGTGTGTTGTAGTTTATAGTTTTTGATCTTGGAAATTTGTTGTGCTATAGTTTAGGGTCTTCAGGCTTAGAACATTGTTGTGTTTTAGTTTAGGTTCGTTGAACTTAAACTTATTAAAGGATATCAAATATATGGTAGGAATATTAGGGATGAATCAAAACATTCTTGGGGTGTTGAGTACCACAATGGTGTTTTAGGGCTCCTGATGATTAGAGTTTCTTTCTTGCATGGAGAATATGCCTTTAGTTTGAGGGTAAAATCACTTATGCATCGATGGAATGACCAATAAAATATGATATAGAATCTTTTCCAAGGGTCATGGTATATTAATGGGAGGATATATTGATGGTAGAGAAATACAAGAGACACTAGGTCCTCATGTATAGTTGGAATATGGTTTATATAAATCATAACTCAAAAGCTTGAATCAGTGAGTATAAGATAGAGCAGACATACCAGGTATGTTCTGTAACAATCTAAGATGTTCAATTCTTCCTCGGTGTTATCAAGGATCACATAGATTATAAATCCCATTATACTGGTCCAATATGTCTACAGTTGGTGGGTCTCAATCCTCTTGTGTCAATGGAATGGACGAATAGATAGATCAATTTTTCTTTTCAAAGGGACATAAATGATTTTTGAAGACCCAAGCATCTGACCAATGAAGTTGGTTATGGAAAGAATGTTATCTAGGATAGTTTTTGTCACCCTATAATAATTTATCTCTTAATTTTAAAGCATGTTCTGTACACACATTGGTTTTGTATCATGATGTGTGATCCATCAAAATGTTTGGGAATGGATCGATGCATCCCTTATTTCAGAAAGGGAACAAAATAGGGTGACATAACATTGAGGATGTCAAATCCACTTGAATAATCTGGTTAAGGGAATTTTAAATCATGTTCAAGGAATATTTGAGTTAACTAATGTGAAATAAAACTAGTGGGTACATGTCAATCAAGACTCTATTATTCCATAAGGTTAAGATGATAACTCCTGGGTTTAAGGGGGGCCTTCTAGGTATTTGATGCTTTGTTCGGTAGAGGGAGTCCCTATAACTAGTCTATTACAGGGATGTTATGTCAGATGATACATCAAATGCATGAAGGTGTTTTATGAAATGTTTAATATTGAAGAAGAGTTAGTTCATATTAAAAGTTATATCGCCGCCTAGAGAACAAATTCTCATGGTGAGGATATGTGGAAAATCATTTCTATAATTTTTTCCTATACCATGGGGTCCAGTGATCATAGATGGGATTTAATTAGTGCTACAATGTAGTCCCTATGAGAATTATAAATTATTTATTTACACCCAATATTTTTCCTAAACCCTATACATGATGAGATTAGAAAGAAAATACATAACTTTTACTCAGGTATCCCTTTTTTATTTATCAACTTGATACCTTTTATGTCTCTTTCACTGGTAGTTTAAGGTCTTTTGATTATGTACATTATAGGATAGAGATTATATTTGTACAAATTTCACCAAGGTGAGGGAATTTTAAGTTCATGTCTCCCATGGAACAATATGGGAGATTCAATAAAAGAGCATCATTAGAATACTCGGGGTCAAGAGAACTCCAACATCATTGAGAATGGGAGATAGAAATTTTGTAAATAATGGATCAAGGTTCTCAGGTCATGAGTAATGATATGGGATATTCATACCCAGGATGACCCAAAACACCCTCGGGTGCAAAGTACCACCACGGTGAAATCATTATCAAGGGAATAGAAGGCCCTTTATATTGGGCCATGATTTTTGGGTTTGTGGGTATTAAGACCTTATACATCGATAGAATTTCAAAACTAAGATATATCATTTCATTTATAAGGTCAATGAAAGGCTCAAGGTAACCTGAGGTACTCAAGACATGAAGTGTGGAACGTGGATTGAGGTGATTTTAAAATATGGAATAAGAACCCCATACTGTGGTTGACCGAGGTTAGTCACTTGTGTTCCTTCAATAAGGAATGAAAAATCGGTGATGGTATGCACAATTAATGATCATGTAGTTGTTCTATTTTCCACGCAGTTTAACATCATGCAGTAAGGATCTTTTTCATTTGGTTTATCATTATATAGTAAGGATGTATTTCCTGTCCAGTTTTAAGGTTATGTGACTAAGAAATTTTCCATGTAGTTTAACATCATGTGGTAAGGATTTACTTTCATGATGTTTATCATCATGTGGTAAGGATTTATTCCCATGTAGTTTAACTTAATTTATTAAATATGTGGTAACTAATGTGAATGGATAGAAATGTTGCGGTTGGGACCAATGGTGGAAGTCTTGGAATAACTACGTATCCCATGAAAATGACAATCAAACCACACATAGTTCTGAAAGGTTGTGCAGTTCAAGGTTATATGGTGACTAAATGTATCTCCTGACATGAAATTTTTATATTGTAGCTAGGCCAATGAATGTAATCATGGGTGTCACTTTTTATCTCATGGTGATCGGAATAAAGCCACAAATATTTTTTAATGAAGATCCCTATGAAGGTATGACACAAATACAATGAGGGGGTAATATTTATATTTTTTGTTGTGATGAGGATCAGATTTGGAAATTTGGGAATCACTACATATTCTATCATGGTAGGAATCTAGTCAGACGTATTTCTTGGGTGTCAAATAATATATGTAGGTCTATCCTATACATAGAGATTTGAATTATTTCCATTAATTTATGTACCTGGGCTCGGGATTGAAAACATGGGTGTCACTATATATCATGTGATGATAGAAATCAAGTCACACATAGTTCTTAAGGAAATGTTCAGTCTAATTTCATGTGGAAAGGAAAACATTGGGCTGAGATGAAAAATTTCTTGGTGTTATGGTTGGGATCATGGTTGGAAGTTTGGGTATTGCGATGTATCTCATGAAAATGAGAATCAATACACATGGAGTTCTTAAAGAACTACGTTGTTTAACATCATGCATAGAAGAAGAGGTATCCCTAACATAAAGAAGAATATAGTGGCTGGAGGTGTGGTAAAAGACCAACACCCGCTACAATGGTCCTCTTATGTGAGGTTCCCATGATAGTACAATTTCATGTCAAACAGAGGACATTAGACATGCACTTTATCTTCATGTGGTGATGACACATGTTATGCCTTTTATGATCTTGAATTCAAGACCAATATGGTATTTTCAAAAGATTATATGATTTTTTTTTGTGTGGGTAAGCCTTTATCGAGGCTCCTAGGCCCACATGATCTATGATCAGTGTGAGAAACAAGTAATAGAAATGGTTCCCCTTTCCATGTGGAGGCATTTAAGAGTAGGATAGGGGCATTTTGTATCATGTGGTGGCTGGACCAAGATATAAAATTGTCTTTTCTCTATGTATCTCATTGGAAAATATAATCAATCCATTCATTATTTAAGGAAACTTAATGAGTTATACATAATGTGGAAAGGACATGGGTGACTCGACATGAATGAAAATGGATGTTATAAATCCCTAAATTTTATCTTTATACAGTAATAACATGAGGTGTCATGTAGTTTAATATCTTTCTACAAGGAAGTCTCAATATAGCTTGACATCATGTAGATAGGGTAATCCTAATATATTTTAAGGTAATATGTATAGGATGATCCATGTAAATTTTTACATCATGTGGTTAGGATGAAGAAAAGTTGATGGGACAAGTTATAGTATTGATGCCTCCTAACATATGTCATTGAATGTTGAGAATAAATTTGTATGTAGTTCTAAATGGACCGTGAAATATTAATGTCATTGGGTAAGGATGTTATCTGTGTAGTTTAACAACGTTCTGTAAGGACGTAGATCAACCAATGTGAATGGAAGTGGAAATTGTGGATAATTTAGTTTTACATTATACAATAAAGAAATTTTCATTTCATTTTAAGTTCATGTGGTAAGGAAACTAGATAACCTATGTTTGGGCCTTGGAATAGAGGTTTGGGCTTCAAAATATATCATGTGATGGAAGGAATTTATCAATATATAGTTCTTAAGGAATCGTGTAGTTTGACATCATGTGGCTAGGTTGAACTCCGTACAGTTTATCATCATGTGGTTATGAAAAACCCTATATAGTTTAATAACATGTGGTTAGAATGATATCTATATTGTTTAACGTCATGTGTTATGGATGATCATTATATAGTTTAATGTCATGTGGTCAGGATGAGATCCATACAGTTTAGCCTCATCTGGTTATGAGGAGATCTGTACAGTTTCATGTCATGTGGTTAGGATGAGCTTCATAATATTTAACATCATGTGGTCTGGGAGAGATCCATATAGTTCAATGTCATGTGGTCAGGAAGAGTTATGGGGTTTACTCTGATGTGAATTCCAATTCCATTCTTTTATTCGTGATATTGAAGATTTCCTCCTCCTAATCCGTATTTTATGGGAAGGTGACTGCATTATAAAATGTTTCAACACAAACATTTTGTAATCTGGGAACATGATGAAATGTGGGTTCAAAAATGGAACTCTTCTATTAGACACTTGATACAGCCATTGAGGGGTTATAGTTCTTCATTTTTAATGGAATATTGACCATTGATCTTCTGTGTCACCAGTTTTGAGTCCCCTTTGATATTTAGGTAGGATATGTGTAGATGTAAGGTAGTTCTAATCCAACTATGATGGTTAGGTATTATGCTCATTATTTGTACTACCTTTGCACAATGAGAAAAATTTGGTAAAAACTTCTTTTTCTAGGGAGACAAATACAATCCTGATACCAACTTGATTGAGCTTTGGGTTTCCCATCCTTGTGCCCATGTGACTCCATGAGGATCCATCTAGTAAATCACCCATGTATGGGGTGTTTCATGGGTGTAGAATTCCTCCTCATCTAGGAGCTCAATGCCTTTAGTTGTATTTTTTTTGTGGTAGGATGTGCTGCGAGAAAAACATAAAGGGATTTTCTATTCACTAACTTCTATGATATAAAATAAATTTCATATTTCTAAATAATTACCTCCCGTACACCCAATAATCCATTCACTATTAAGATAAGTGAAATTCAATTATTTTAAACAATATAATATCTAGTATGTGTACCTATAATCACCTCACTATGTTAGTAGAGTCTATTATCTCATCATGAATTATTTTTCTGTGTGAGGAGGGAACCCAGTGAGAATTCAATGGTGGCCACAAAAAAGATTAGTGGCCTCCCTTCCACATAAGGCATCAAAACTAGTGGGTGAAGTTTGTACTACTTAAGAGTTTTTAAGTATTTTTAACTTATATCATTTCATGGATATGTGATTCCCTTATACATGATCTTGGTGAGGGGGATATATTTTTTGACCACAATGGCTATGAATTTTTGAATGTAGGTGAAGTTCACATGGAGCCCCCTAAGTTCTCTAAGATTTTTGGGCAGTTTCATTGCTAAAATACTACTAGTCTTCTTGAGATCAACCTTAATGTCATGGAGGCATACCAAAAATCCAAAGAACTTTACTGATGATACCCTGAAAGCCCATTTCAATGGATTCATTTTCAAACTTTGTTTTCATAGTTTTTCTAAGATTGTATGGAGATCCGTGAAGTGATCAATTCACTAATTGTTGGGGATACCTTTAGGTACTCTGAAGGCAGTGGCTTTGTCATCCTCACCACCCATCATTATTTTATTGTACCCTAAATAACCATCCTTTAAGGGAATGGCTTGGAAGCTAGAAGATTAATTGATCAAGAGTTATTTGATAGAAAACGGGAACTCATCCTTTGATAAATATCGGTTAAGGTCTATGAAGTTGATACATCACCTAATCTGCCCATTATTTTTCATGAAGTGGCTGATGTTGGAAATCCATCTTGGGTATTTCACTTCTCATTAAAAATTTACTTTCATCATATTTTCAACTTCCTCATATATATTTGTGGAATGATATGGTTGTGTCCTCCTAGATATATGTTTGAACCCTCTATGCTCAATGGGTAGGCTGAGATGGAGCGTAGCCACATTAGGATCCAGTATGGGAATTTCCATATAGTTCCGAGAGAACACATAGAATTTCTTCTCTAGAAATGAAATTTATATATCTTTTTATTCAATGGAAAGGGAAGCACTAATAAGAGTAGGTTGTGGGACTACTTATATTCCCATAGTTATTGATCTGAACTCATCTATGGTGGTGGATACACATTCCTCAAATATTAGAGGGGAATTCCTGATATCATCCTTATCTTCCTCAAATTTTTATTTCATTCAGTTATTTTTAGATTAAAATAGAAATATATGGGCTTCTCCATCACTATCAACCTAAGGGATTCTATTAGAAAAGAAATCATCATTCATTTCTATATGATTCTTCACACATAGATATCGATGATGATTTTATTTTACAATGTTACTATTGAATTTAGGGGCTCAGACCTAAGGGATTTGATCTACTATCTCGACCAGACCTATGGGGAGCACATAGTCATTGTAGGTCATACTCTGAGGATTTGAAGGGGAAGTCCCCTAAGCCAATATGAGATGAAATCTATATATCATCATTCACCATTGGTTTTTTACATCCCTTCCTGTAGAAATCTACTTCATCATGGAATTTCATGTCCTTAATGGGGTGTTGTCACCAAGTATTATGCCTAATTTTCAATCTTATGCGGATTATGTCTCCCATTTATTAAGATGTTGCAAAGTTTATCATTTTGTGGTCAAGAAAAGTTCCACTCTATTTGACAGTATGTGATAAGGATGTTAATATAGGTTCCTGGTCCATGATATAGAATCTAGGAGTCACTACATATCTCATTTAGATGATAATCAAACCATGCGTAGTTCTAGAAAACCTACTCAGTTTAATTTTGTGAAAGAAGGAAATGATTTGTGTAGTTTAATGACATGAAGAATGGATGAAAATATGGGTGGTTGGGAAGAGATATAAAATCCAGGAGCCTATCGTGTCTCATTAGGATGAAAATTAGGTCGTTTGTAGCTCTATAATGCAGGTTTGTAGGAGACCAACAACAACAAAATTCTACCTCTTTGGTGAGGTCCATATGAGCATACAATTTTATGTCATGTAAGGGACATCAACCATGTATTTTAACATCATGTAGTGATAAATAATGGTTTTATTTTTATCATATTGAATCTAGGAATGAGATAAACTTTTTTCAATATTTATGACCTTGTTTTGTGTGGGGAAACCCTTAATAAAATTCCTAAGCTCACATGAGCTATTCATGATATGAGAAACAATGAATGACAAGGGTAATTTTCAATATAAAGAGGATATAGAGGATATAATAAAAGTATTTTAATCATTTGATGGATTGACTAATATATTGGATCAAGGATTTTCTATATATCTTTTTGTAAATGAGAATAAATCCATACACAGTTCTAGGAAAACATGTTCAGTTTTATTTCATGCGAAAAGGACATGAGTTTTATAGTTTAACGCCTTGTTGTCAGGACATATTCCATGATGATTCAACATCATGTGGTATGTACATGATCCATGAAGTTTAACATATTGAGTTATGGATGATTTCTATGAAGATTAATGCCATTCTGTAAGGAAATAAGCCATGTAGTTTAATGTCTTGTGGTAAGAAAAATATCCAGGCAGTTTAATGTCTTGTATTAAGTACATTAGCCGTGTGGTTTAATTTCTTACAGTGATGACATAAGTCATTTATTTTAATGTATTGTGATAAGGATGATAGTTATTCTATTTAACATATTGTGTAAAGGATGATATCCCTATAGTATAATATCTTTTGTTAAGTATGATAGTCAATAACCTGTCATGAGGGTAGCTCATTTGATGGAGCCTGGATAACTCTTGTGCACATTGAATGAGTTTTGGTATCCTTAAACTCTATTAGGACATTAGATACATGTTTCTCTAATTGTTATTTGAAGACAAATATTCATTATATTGTGTTCCAAATATGTCAATGGCATGGGCAATGGTTTTCATAGCCTATCAACCCTACCTCATTCGGCTTCGTCATTGTTAGGAGTTCCATCACACCGTTTTTCATGGTGCAGTAAAAATATGTAAAGACGTGATTTTTTTTTGAAGGAATAGGTTTTGTTCAATATTAAAAGATGGTAATTTCTCCCTGGGAGTAAGGTGTATCATGCTTTTTTACACAATTGGTGAACCCTATTTAGAGTTTTCAGACGATTGGAGCGGGTATTATAGTATTGGTGGTTCTAATACCCCAATGTCTATATGCACTTGAATCCATCATTTAAATGAAAATATACCTTTTAATGTGTACCTAATATTTTTATGGTAGGATAAATGTTTGGCATGGCCTACCATCATTTCCTCACCTAGATTTATTGTCTTCAGGATATCTATAAAACCATTCTCCGTGGAATAGTTGAAATACCCAAGAACATGTTTGACTTGTAAGGAATATACTTTTCATAGCCTGTCATCAAGATATGGGTGACCAAGCTACTTCTCCTACTAGTTATCTATCCCACTATTGGTGAGGGTTCATGGCTGAGTCTAGATTCTAGGGTACAAAGTCCTAGTCATTATTAGTGAGGGGGAAGGTGCTGAAGCATTGGGGGTCTTGGAAGATACAGATGCTTCCCATTGATTAAAAGATCCTTACTCTCCAGATGGTTTTTTAGTAACACTAGATATCATATGGTCTCTAGAATATCTACTTTGAGGAGGTTGAAAATATAAAAATTTCACTAGCCCTATGGGCAGTGGTGAGGTGGAACACTGTTTGGATATTTCCTGAGGATGGGATGAAAATATGAAAATTCCCCCAGCGCTATGGGTTGGGGAACTTCACTACAAAGTGGGAATCCATGGGAAGGTATTGGTATATCACCCTAAGGTAGAGATATCAATAATATTCCCATAGTTCTATCCATGATATCCCTATTCTCTTATTAGAGTTGTGTGATATATTATTCTGTAGAAATTTTCTTCTCATCCTCCAGGGGATGGCTAGAATGAGCAATAAAAGAAACCTTTCCTCTATTGATGGAAGGGTGAGTGGATGATGAGGCGAGTTATGAAGTGGACCCTATATACTGAATCCACTACTGCTAATATCCAGATTCTACATTAATATAACCATCTAAAATACCAATAGGATCAGTAACAGCTTATATAGATTCTTGAAAGATACTGCTGAACTATTATTTTTTTGTTTCAGTGATGACAGGTAAACTAAACTGTTATGACTGAGATGGATACAAGAGGGTATGATTGTACCCCCCAGGATCATGCTCTTCAATATTTTTTGAGGAAACTATAGATCTAATAGATATCATATTGACTGGGAGACAATCAGGATTATACTCATCCTCAATATAGTACCTCGTTGGGTAGGTCGACGCCCAATATACCGGTTGAGGGGTCGGTGCCAATGGTACCATTTTACAGTTAGGTGACCATCAGGAAGATGATCCTAGGTTAAAATAATTCCCCCATATCTATGATATGGGGTTCACTCTATTATTCTATAGTCTCCAAGTCTAGCTATGATGAAGTTAGAGGCTCCTAGATAATGATGATATGGAATAGAGTCTAGGCCATAGTTAGGATACTCTGTTGGGCCTTTGATAGATTTGAGATAGTATATATTTTAGCTTTCTCTATAGATTCTTCATTTAGATACCCATGAAGGGCTCTCCTACTGGATTCCCCAACATGGACTGTTGTTTTAGGTACAACATCATCTGCAACTCCTTCTTGAATCATAGTCATATATCGGTGATGATGATCAGAACTGATGGGATCTCTCCTAGGTAGCTCTCGGGTGATTGGGTTGTCTTTATTATTATCCTATTCCACCTCCTTGTGGTAGTGAAGGTGTTGACTATAACATCCTATACCATCATACCATCAAACCAGTAGATGTTTTTTGTAGATCACATAGCCTCAAGTGCATCTCCATGTATTCCAGAAGTATTCGAATAAGAGAGAGGGTCTCAAGATTTGATAATAGGTAGACTATACCCTCGTATCAGAGATGTAAAAAGGTATAGCAGAACATAAATAGGAAAAAAGTGGAAGTATTGAATAAATAGATAACATAACAATGGAAAATAATTTATTCAATTTAATAAAAGTGACCAATTCTAGTTTATACAACGGATGAATACATGTCATGGTGATGATACATAATTCAAAGTAGTAAAAAGTTCATCATGATTTTAAAAATAATACAAAAATAAATAATATACAATAAATCCCCATAGGCATCCTAAATGAGGATCCTGATCTGTAGTTCTATACTTTTCTCCTAACATTCGGGTACAAGCAACACAGAAATCAACCTATGTCCTATAAATATAAGATCTACTATGGTACCATTGGTTCCCAAATAGGATGTGAGATATAAATCTTAGTAAGCTAGAATTGATAGTGTAAAAACCAATCTATATATTGTAATATCAATTAAGTAGTGTTCCGGTAGATTTAATTTAATGAATAGAAATGTATAAATAAATGAACTCTCATTCAGGTTCCTAATGAACATCTGACGGCTATAACAGCTTCGGATCATTTCCGAAAGAATAATATGATTAATAATGATATATATATAATAATAATAATATATAGATGTATATAGATATTCATATCATTTTCCTATATGGAAAAAAATCATACTAATGTCAAATGGTCATGTACCTGGGATGTTATTTCTAGTTGGTCCAAGATATAACGCCAATACATCCATTACTAGGGGAAGCGCTCACAGTCAAATCTCTAGTCCAATATCGAAGAGTTATCATGGTATCATGGAAATAAATATAGAAGATCACATGGACTTCCTACTAATGTCTCTTACTATCCATTAGAAATTAGCATCGGATGGATCAGGACGTAATGTACAGATATCCATTACAAAGGGAAGAAATGACGGCCTATCACCAGACTCAACTCCAAAAGCTCTAATTTTCTCTATATGATCAGCATGGAAGCTCACATAGTCATTATCCCCAAGGTCTCTCATGGTACCTTATATCCCTTGCCTATATACGGTGTAATCATTCACAAAAAATTATGCTTGAGGCATTGACCTCTCATGCATCTCATTAGCCCGTTTCAATTACACATAATCATGAATGTTAAAAATTATACTTAAGTCAATAACTCTTAAGTATTTCAATTAAAACATTAACATAGGTTTGGTCACATTCATACACAATCCACAACATGAGGAATAACCCTCTCATGAATGTTAATTTTAAAATCCACAAAACAGTTTTACCTCTTTTATAGAACTATTATATACATTTGAAGTATAATACACAAATAAATGCCTAGTATGCATTTCAATAGCTTCAATTCCTTTTCAAGAAGAAATTTTTTCTAAACCATTTATCAAGGAATGTCAATTGGTGTAATCCATCCTGCTCAAGTTCATCCCACTCAATTTTCATAATCATGGAACATTGATCTATGGAAAAATTGATAACGGAATAGATCATGTTCATTACACTTGATTGATACTATCAACTTGAATAAGCCATTTTGTCCATTCCATAATCATAATTTGGTAAATAAGGCATAACCTCTTATGTGTCAAGCTAGCACAATTCCAATTTCATTTAAAACCATGAAATGCATATCAAATATTATATAAATACATTCAAAGGTAATGGTTATATCAAACCATTGGGTTATTCCATTTTATATTGTTTCCATAAAATTTACTAAAATGTGAAAAACATCCTATTAAACTCCAAGAACACCTAGTAGTTTTCAATGGATAAGTTAAATTACATACTAGGTTAATTCAAATTTATAAAACAGGTCAAATCCCAAACATTCCATTTATCATTCTTAGCTTCAAAGCATAAGAAACATCATAGCAACAAGCCAGGCATAAAATTATACTCAATAATTTTTATCTTGAAAAAAGTACAGCTCTGTTGGAGGGTTTTCATTACAAAAAATGACTGTGTTGATAAAAAATCATTTATAACACATAAGAAATTCATTAACATTATCAAAGGAATAATTCTATAAATAAACAACTATACTAGGAAATCATTTAATAAAGGTGTGAACCTAAGAAATTTAAATAATTATTGTTTTATTAAATAAAAACGGAAATAAAAGGGACCCTACCTTAAATAGGAACCAATCCATCCCTACATGGGCACTCGAAAGATTGGCGGTGACCACTCAGAACCACCCCACACTCGCAGGAACATACATTTATAAAAATATATATATAAATCCTTAACCAAATGCATGTATTCCCCAATCCATGAGGGAATATTTAAATAGAGGATTATATATATTTATATATATACATACCTATGTATGTGAGTGTTGACCTTCAAGATTGATCATAACTCCCTAAAAATCTAGGAATCCTATATAATTAAAGGATACAAAATATTAAGGTAGAAACTAAACAGCTGATTTAAAACTCACTTCAGAAGGTGGAGGCAATCTGAAACCACATGAAATAGTCCAAATCCCTACTAATTTATTAATAGACCATCGACCACACTCAAATATCCTAATAAAATAGGAGATAAACAAAAAATCATAAGGAAAACCTTATCCCAAAACATTATCAGTGAGCCAAAACTCCTCGATCCACCTCTCCTTCAGTGGTAGTTACTAGAACATTCACAAACACTCACCATGAGAAAATTTTCAATCCCTAATACCATAGAAGATACAGAAAAACTGGTTAAACCTAACCCTAGGGTTCGGAAAAACCTGACCAGGTGATGAATAGGCCTAACTAAAGCTAAAAATGATGATAAAGTGGGGCAGAGGTCCTTACCTTGAATATTCAAAGAAAAAATGGGAATGATCTGGTTGAAAATAAGCAACTAGAGGTGGTGTCGAATAGGGGGTGTCTACCATCCAAGAGAAAACCTCCCCAGTGTTGTGCATCATTATTTGATAGATAGGTGTGTGAGGGAGTGTTTTAGTTTTAGATAATTAATTTATTTTATTCTAATTTAATTTAAAAATATTAAAATAGGGTAAAAACATGGTTTGAACCGTACGGTTTTCCAAACCATGCTTAAACTATCTGGTCAATAGTGTGATCCTACTTCCTCTAAATCACACCATGTGGGCTAGGTTCATGGTTTGAAAAACCATGAAAAACCCCATGTCAAATGCCTCTGCCTCATATGAATAAGGCCACATGGTTTCTTATAGTTCACGTCATGGTTTTTGAAAAACCCCAGACCTAGTGAAAACCCTTTAAAACATTATATTTTCAAGTCTGGTACTTCTAAAACTCCTCAAGACACCTTGAAAACTTCTTAGGCCTTCTCCCAAATCCAACAAAATCACTTAAAATCATTCCAAATCTCATAATGTAATTCCAAATATCATTTTTAAAAATGAACCATTAAATAAATTTAAAAGTTCAGAAACCTTCTCATTTTCATTAGATTCAAAATGTGGATGGTTAGAACCTTCCCACCTTAGAATTTTTCATCCCTGAAAATGCTTCAATCGCCCGACCTATAGAGGTTGTGAATCTTTGATCAAAAGGTCTTATTGCATTCCCAAACACTCAAGGAACCCTTAAGCATCCATTTAATCATTTTTCACTTAATCCATTTTATACTCGACCCAACGTTTGTTCTTCAACCAAAACTTCGATAAAACTATTTATCGAGCCCATTTTTACCTAGAGACACTATACCATCATCATCAAATCATGAATCTAACCAAAGGTACTTACCAACTTATTATTTAACTTTAAAAGTTTAAAATTTCAAGCCATGGAACATTCCCCCATTGGGATTGAATTACATATCTTTCTTATAAGTATTTTAACCATGTTAATATTGTGATTTTGAAATGAAAAAAAATGATTGATTGTCCCTGAACCTCATATCCCATTTCAATCCAGTTTTTCTAGAAAAGAACAAGTTGACACAATGGACACTCATCTCCACCTGATGATGTTTTGAAAATTGTTTTCCACCGACCATTTACATAATGAAAATGGAAAATAGGTTTAACCACTGTTGTAACGCCCCGACCCTAATTACCTAGAGTCGGTGCATTATTACATAACATTAGCATGATCACGAGAAAGATCTAGTCTCGAAAGACCGATTAGTTTAGTAGCCTTGGAATAACTAGATACATTCATAAATTTTACATTACATCATAAAAAAAAACATCTTGTCTTCATATCCCCTCATACTATCCCTGCAGGCCATTCATAAATTACTTCTTCATAATCCTGGGAAAAATAAAACATTGAAAGGGGTGAGCTCAGATGCTCAGTAAGGATAACATTATAGCAGAAGCTTTCATAAATAAGCATAAACACTTAAGGCAATTTATAACTAAAACAAAAGCACTTTAAACTTGAACTTCAGCATAAAATGGCAAAGTTAAAATGAAATAATGCCATTTACTTACTCACATGGATATTATACTAGTCGAATGATCACATGCAATATCAATAACCACTTTCATAATGATGGAATGCATAATGCCAGACTATCATAACCACATAGCCAAGGCCTCGTGCCAAGACTACAAATAAGATTTTGCCAAGGCCTTGTGCCAAGACACTAGTTTGTCTCATGAGACCTACCGATGCATCGAGGAGCTATAGCGGGCTCCACCAGTCACTTATTAAGTCCAGTGCATTCCTCATATGAATAGGTTTAAGCATAAAATAAACATTCGTATTAAAACTAGCATACGAAATGTCAATACTTTAACCACAAACCATGAATGGTATAAAAATAGAACATCCACAGTCAAATATAACTCATTTGATAAAATATGGAAGATTGTATTGTATCACATTAACCTCAATCATGAATAATGAAGGATGTTGACATAGATGAAAATAATCATCAAAACTATTTGAGAAAAATATCCCCCTTTTCTTGAAAACATTTAAAAGTCACACTATTTGTCAAGAAGCCATTTAAAAATAGATTTTTGAATCAAAGTGTCCCATACCACTTTGAAACTTTTTAAAAGGAGTTTTAATTTCTAAACTTTAATGTCCATAAAAATAAATCCTTAAAACCATTTTTAAAACATGGACATTAATGAGAAAGATTTAGATGAATAAGTCTTTAAAACATTTAAAAATGGTATTTTAGTTAGAGATTCTAACCAAAATAGAGACACTTGAATACAAATAATTGAGGTAATCAAAACTTTGTAATATCATGATAATAAATGGAATTCATGATATACTATGTCAAAGTACATTATATACACCACATAAAAGTGATTTGGTGTATATCAACAAAGAAGTCTCAATGGAATGTAAGTTGAGATGAAATCTCTCATAAAGGCCATATCCTTAGGTTAAGGATAAATCAACAACATAATTATGTGTGAAAAATATAAATACACTAAATATGATTGTATATTCAGTGTAAAACAATCAAAGGATATTCACACATATTCTTGTAAAGACAACACCAACGAATTGGATGTTTAACTCAACAAATGGTGAAAGAGTTAAAATTACTCTTATCAAATTCATATCAATGACTTGAGAATTTTCAATGGAGTGATTATGTGTATCAAAAGTATATCCACAGGAAGGGGAGTATAAATTATGACATAATCAAATTAATAGTTATTCCACACATAATCTTGGGGTAGTATAATCAATGAAATATGCGTAAAGCCAAAAGAGTGGAAATTGAAATCTCAAATTCCGTTATCGATTAGGTAACTTACGAAACAAAATCCCATGAAAGAAAGATCATAACATGATGATGTAAATACCCATAAAATAAAGTATATTACACAATGAATACAATCATGGGCAGTACACATACACCACATGCAATAATTAAGTGGTGAACAATGGAATTCTCACGAAATTAAGAGTGAGTTAAGAAACCCCTTACCACGTTAATCAACTGAGTCGTATGGCCAAAAGTTAATAACCACCAAATGATTTAAATAATAACATGAATATAAATAGAATCATGATAATATATATCAAATGGCCGTACACAATACACCACATTCAATAATTTAGTGGCGAACAATGGAAATCTCACAGAATTGAAAGTGAGATAAGAAAATCCCTTACTTGTACTTTTTACTTGGTCGATGGTAGGTTTACCTCCTATATAATGGTGAAATAATTGTTATTGAATAATACAAGAATCATTTACTTTAACATGATATCATATATGATCTTTTAACATTGATTTGTTAATAATATCTTAGAATTATCGTCATTTCGGGTGTTAACGGGTTCATTTTACTTTATATTCTTTGTTATGTGAGCCATATTCGTTATTAATGGGATGTATATTATTCATATCCAGAATTATATAAAGTCCTTAGATACTATTTTTAAATCATCAAATGATAATTATACTTGAATGGATATGATGGACAATAAATCTCATCGCGTTCGTGGAGACGGTAGTCCGTACATACGCACGAGCGACAATATCATTATTTTGATATTAAAATAATATATAATTGGATTTTATATCATATATAAATTATCATGTTATATTTATTATTTACATGAGTTACACATCATTATTATACCCATCCAAATAATAATATATTGAATAACAATTACACCACGACGTGGAGACGGTAAGCCGTACGTACGCACGTATGGTGACATGTTATTCAAAGGATGGATAGAATACTGAATATGGTTGTACCATATTTATAATAACATCACAGTATATATATGATATTGGAGTTATTATTTTATAATGTAAATAACAAAGAAAGAGGAAGTGGAAGAAGAAAGGAACTTGAAAAGGGGTGGTGAAAACATTACCTCTTCTTCGGGTTCTTCCTTTTGATTTGATCAAAAGGGCTCCTTAGGTTGGCTTTCTGATCAAACTAAGGCCTCTAGGTTGTAGTGATAGAAGTTGGGAGAGTATTTGGGCAGAGTTTGGTCGAACCAAAAGGCTTTGAAGGTGTGAAGAAATGAGAAGGAGGAGTGCCCTTTTATAAGAGGGGTGAGGGGCACCTTTGGAAAAGCTAGAAATATTAATTTATAATAAATTCATATTCGGTTTCTAATGGCTCCAAAGTTGACTATTCAAAGGTTAAGGTGGGGATGGGTCGAAAACAACTCATCCAATATAATTTAGACAGGTTTGGGTACTTATATTAACCTTATCTTTAAGTATTAACTCTAAGTTAATTAGTTTCACTTTTACAATGTCTCTTTGTATTTTTATATAATATGGTTAATAAACTTACTATATAAATCCAAGAGACCCCCAAGTGGTCCATTAATGGTGAACCTATCATGATATAAGTCTCTTTTCCGAACCTTAGATTTTTAGGAATTTAATATCAATTAATAATATAATATTTGTTTTAAGAACTCTTTTATGTCAATTTTGACACTATTCAATAGTTGATTTTTGTGAAACTCATAACAGATTTATTACTTCGAACAAAGTCAATTAAATAAATCATAATATATCATATTATCCTAGAAAATTAGTTTAATTCATTAAAAGTTTCATATTATATTTATTTGGGTATTTATAATATCAATTATTTTAATTTTTCACTATTATAGTAATTACTACATCATCATTGTGTCATAAATAAATTATTTAATGTCTAAAAATTATAAATAAAATATAATTATGTAGGAAATATTTTTATCTTTCTAATGAATATTTATAATCTAAAATCCAACATATATAACCCTATGTAACAATTGTTTTTCTAAAAGATATATGCTTGTGTCATTTTTGTATTCATTTTATCTTAATTAAAATAAAGTGTCATTATCACTTACAAGTGGATCCATGGGGTCCCAAAATCGACCCAAAGATGCCCATGGTCGACCATGTATCAACCAATAGGGTTAAGACATGTTTTAGGGTAATTTAGTATTATTATAATATTATTTTTTAACCCTTATTTACCGGATTTACCCTTAACCATGGTAAATAAAATATTTACCGCAGTAATTATTCAAAATGTCTAAAAATAAAAGTTACCTATTTACACAATTTGAACATCCTGATTCCAAATATGGAATCCATTTTTCTAAATTCAAAACACAGAAGTGGCAGAAATTAATTTAAAATTAATTCCCGCTGTCAAAACAAAAAGCGTGTTTTTAAGAGATAATAACTATCAAAAGATTGACACTTGTTTATGTTCGGTTCAATTGTAAAATTATGTACAATGACCAACATTATATTAAATTGTAAAAATATATTCTAAATATAATTTAAAACCACTCAAATTAATAATTTATCACTATTAATTATTTTGATTAAAAAAGTTGTTTTTAATTAAAATTTAGTAATTTTCACTATTCATCAAAATATTAAAGTTATCCGAAAAGTACCAAAATTTCACCTTAGGCTAAATTCGATATTCCAAATCCAAAAATGAAGTCTATTTTGAAATATAAAATATATATAAGTTCAAAAATTAGGTATTACTATTCATAACGGCTAGTTTGATCGGTTGTGGTGTGTGTTAAAACTCAAAGTTGCGTACAACACACGCTACTGTTTTATTCAAAGGAAAGCATACCGTGGAAGCTTGGGATGTTTCATTTTAAATTTTTTGATGTCTCCATTTAGTCAAAAAGTTTAAAATATTGTATTTAAAAAGGTTTCACTATTAAAAGTTGATAAAAGTGCAATACTGAAAATGAATCTGTTCTTGCATTATGACTAAGAAACTCATAATATGGATTCTAAATTATAAGGATTATATAAAGTTTAAAATTTAGTGAATACTATTCATGACCTCTTTTAATGGCTTTTTTTTGTAAGTCAAGGTGTGATTGAACTTAGTGTTGCGTGTAGTGAAAGTTATTGAATTATTTTGAAGAAATAACACACTATGAAATCTTGGGGTGTTACATTCTCCCCTCCTTCAATAAATTGCGTCCTCGCAATTTGAAATTGTTCTTCGAAAATAAAAGGTTGAAAATAGAAAATATATTTGTGGGAAAACCCATATCGGAAATTGGGTTACTAAAATTTAGTCTTAATATGAGGAAAAGAGAAATGAAAGGGTCACCATCGAATTATGATCTCGATTAGGAGAACATTGGTGGTAATTAGAGACATATAATTGGAGGAAAAATGTAAATATTTATAGGTAGTGATTGAGGTCATCAATCACAAACAAGTATAAAATTGAGGTCCTTAAACTCATCAATCTATGATGATTTGAAATACCATCTGTCCAACAAAACATAGGGTATTGGGATAACACATTTTTGACGTTTCAAAATATCTTAGTTGAAATCCCACATCGAAAAATTAATTAATGAGGCCTCTATTTAAAATAAAGAGTGGAAAGTATGAAGATTACCGAAAATAACACATACTAGGGTTCCATGTAGGAAAATATGGATATGGAAGAGAAATCTAACCACCAATTATCTGATGGAGAGTGGTAGAGAACATGGCTATGAAAAGGCCAACAATCCCAAAGCCATAAATTAGTGATGATTTAAGGTACCATCTAGGACAACATTTTTTTTAAAGTTACATTACATAAGGAAGAGGAATTCATTTATGATATTGACTAAGAACATTATGAGATATACTTACATTTTAAGTAGATTTTCATTCTTTAATAAATTTCCACCACTAACTCAATTTTTTTTTTAAACGATAAGTATTCAAGAAGACTTGGTCACACTGGAAGAGCTAGAATAAACTTCTATAGAATCACATGATCCATGCAGGATAAACCATATATTTACATTGTCTTTGAAGATTAATCAAAACCAAAATGGTTAGTGAATGATCCAATGATCCCCCAAAAGGATATTCATTGAGATAAATATGTACTAATCTTAATTTCTAAAATTAAACCAACAATACCCCAAAGCTAAATAGATACCATTCAATAACCAATTGTCCTTAAAATCCTTTAATATAATCCAAACTAATATTGAAACCCAAAACATAGAAGAATTTGATTATGTAGTCTCCCATGTTACATTGTATCTCCAAATGACATCAAATACTCTTAAAGTCACATACTTAAAAGTAATTAACATCATCACATATTCTCTATTATAGGTTAATCATTTCCATAAATAACCCAAATCACTATAAATCAACAATAAAAATGTAGATAAAAATCCACCATTACTCTACAAATGAAACCTCATTGTATTCTATTTTCCTTGGGCATATAGTGTTCCTAACAAAACGAACATCTTCCAAAATAACATTTATCACTTAATCACCAAATCATTTTCCTATACCAAGGGTATTCATTTGATAAGACATAAGAACCCAAATCATCTTATTATTGATCAATAAAATCATTTAACAAAAAAAAATAGTCACACTAACCAGGGACTTCACGTAGTCCAGTGGTAGGCGATAAATCCCAATCGCACTTTGGTTGTGGGTTCGATTCCCACAGCTTTATCCGACGCGACGGGTTGTCACACGGTCTACGTGTTGTCCTTTTTCAAAAACTATATTTTATAATATTACCAAAATGAGATAAATTCCTCAAAATAACATAATTTAACCACAAATGTTATATCATACTTTTCATTTTTATCCCAAATTATAATAACTTATCATTTTCTCAAACCCCAATGATCATATAAAACCAAATGGTTATTTATACCTATATCCACAAGAGAAGAGACAATTCTTCCTCAAATATCATTCTCACATGGCAAACTGCGGGGTTACAAATACAAGACAAAATTATTCCAAAGTAAACCCATCAACAAGGAGTGATAATACTTTTTAAATTTTTCTCCAGCCATTTATTTCCACATAGCTTCTTCTTTGACCAAGAAAATATTCTATAGAATAGGACATTCACTCGGGTAATGGCCAGGTCCCCTACATTTACGGAAAATGACTGTAAATGGAATCTTGGGACCATTTTTATCTTCTTCCATAGTACTCTTCATTTTTCTTAGGCAATTCTTCACTTTATGTCCTTCCTTCCCGCACGTAAAACATTTCGTTGTCCCATTGAGACACTTTCCTGGGTGTCTATTTCCACATTTCCTGCATGATCAAAATTGAGGTTTCTTTTCTCCATGGTCTCCATTGATGGAGATCTTATCATTTATCACCTTTCTCTTCCTTGTTGAGTCTGGGAATTTGTTAATATATATGTTGTTGATCATATTTTTGGAAAACTGATTTGGCATAAAGACGATATCTTTTACGCCTATCAACATTCCATTTTGTTGCTCATTTCCACCACCGTTCCCACCTTGTACATCATTCTCAAAGTCACTATGACTTCCTTGGAATCCATCCTTTGACTAAAACCAGAAAGCATTGTGTGAGTAATAGTAGTCGTAAAATCATTTAGAGATTAAAATGTCACCATATTCTCAATTTGAAACATATTAGGATTAACCAAGGTCATTTACTCTCATCTTATGTATATATTACTTAAATCAGTTTGTAAAGAAAATGTAAATTATCCTAAGCATATCCCCTGGGAGTGTCGTAACCAAGAGTGCAGCAAGGCCCGTTGTCGTGCACCAGTTCCCGTTCGAGTCTAGCTCAAAGCGGTGTTTTCGGGTTTTACCCCTAGGTACATCTGTGCCAGAGCCGCCTCTACCTACTCGTATCCAGACAGGGATGTATTGCTCGGAAAACTCACAAAATATCTACAATACCAAAATTCTAGGAAGTTCTTTTATACTAATCCTCAAAGTTCATCTTAGGTCTACATGCTCTAATCAGAGTTTATCTAAATCTAGCTACCAAGGTTTGTACTAAACTTCCTATGATACCAATTGTAACGCCCCGACCCTAATTACCTATAGTCGGTGCATTATTACATAACATTGGTATGATCACGAGAAAGATCTAGTCTCGAAAGACCGATTAGTTTAGTAGCCTTGAAATAACTAGATACATCCATAAATTTTACATTACATCATAAAAAAAACATCTTGTCTTCATATCTCCTCATACTATCCCTGCAGGTCATTCATAAATTACTTCTTCATAATCCTGGGGAAAATAAAACATTGAAAGGGGTGAGCTCAGATGCTCAGTAAGGATAACATTATAGCAGAAGCTTTCATAAATAAGCATAAACACTTAAGGCAATTTATAACTAAAACAAAAGCCTTTTAAACTTGAACTTCAGCATAAAATGGCAAAGTTAAAATGAAATAATGCCATTTACTTACTCAAATGGATATTCTACTAGTCGAATGATCACATGCAATATCAATAACCACTTTCATAATGATGGAATGCATAATGCCAGACTATCATAACCACATAGCCAAGGCCTCGTGCCAAGACTACAAATAAGATTTTGCCAAGGCCTTGTGCCAAGACACTAGTTTGTCTCATGAGACCTACCGATGCATCGAGGAGCTATAGCGGGCTCCACCCGTCACTTATTAAGTCCAATTCATTCCTCATATGAATAGGTTTAAGCATAAAATAAACATTCGTATTAAAACTAGCATAAGAAATGTCAATACTTTAACCACAAACCATGAATGGTATAAAAATAGAACATCCACAGTCAAATATAACTCATTTGATACAATATGGAAGATTGTATTGTATCACATTAACCTCAATCATGAATAATGAAGGATGTTGACATAGATTAAAATAATCATCAAAACTATTTGAGAGAAATATCCCCCTTTTCTTGAAAACATTTAAAAGTCACACTATTTGTCAAGAAGCCATTTAAAAATAGATTTTTGAATCAAAGTGTCCCATACCACTTTGAAACTTTTTAAAAGGAGTTTTAATTTCTAAACTTTAATGTCCATATAAATAAATCCTTAAAACCATTTTTAAAACATGGACATTAATGAGAAAGATTTAGATGAATAAGTCTTTAAAACATTTAAAAATGGTATTTTAGTTAGAGATTCTAACCAAAAGAGAGACACTTGAATACAAATAATTGAGGTAATCAAAACTTTGTAATATCATGAGAATAAAGGGAATTCATGATATACTATGTCAAAGTACATTATATACACCACATAAAAGTGATTTGGTGTATATCAACAAAGAAGTCTCAATGGAATGTAAGTTGAGATGAAATCTCTCATAAAGGCCATATCCTTAGGTTAAGGATAAATCAACAACATAATTATGTGTGAAAAATATAAATACACTAAATATGATTGTATATTCAGTGTAAAACAATCAAAGTATATTCACACATATTCTTGTAAAAACAACACCAACGAATTGGATGTTTAACTCAACAAATGGTGAAAGAGTTAAAATTACTCTTATCAAATTCATATCAATGACTTGAGAATTTTCAATGGAGTGATTATGTGTATCAAAAGTATATCCACAGGAAGGGGAGTAGAAATTATGACATAATCAAATGAATAGTGATTCCACACATAATCTTGGGGTAGTATAATTAATGAAATATGCGTAAAGCCAAAAGAGTGGAAATTGAAATCTCAAATTCCCTTATCGATTAGGTAACTTACGAAACAAAAACCCATGAAAGAAAGATCATACCATGATTATGTAAATACCCATAAAATAAATTATATTACACAATGAATACAATCATGGGCAGTACACATACACCACATGCAATAATTAAGTGGTGAACAATGGAATTCTCACGAAATTAAGAGTGAGTTAAGAAACCCCTTACCACGTTAATCAACTGAGTCGTATGGCCAAAAGTTAATAACCACCAAATGATTTACAGAATAACATTAATATAAATAGAATCATGATAATATATATCAAATGTCCGTACACAATACACCACATTCAATAATTTAGTGGCGAACAATGGAAATCTCACGGAATTGAAAGTGAGATAAGAAAATACCTTACTTGTACTTTTTCCTTGGTCGATGGTAGGTTTAACTCCTTTATAATGGTGAAATAATTGTTATTGAATAATACAAGAATCATTTACTTTAATATGATATCATATATGATCTTTTAACATTGATTTGTTAATAATATCTTAGAATTATCGTCATTTCGGGTGTTAACGGGTTCATTTTACTTTATATTCTTTGTTATGTGAGCCATATTCGTTATTAATGGGATGTATATTATTCATATCCAGAATGATATCAAGTCCTTAGATACTATTTTTAAATCATCAAATGATAATTATACTTGAATGGATATGATGGACAATGAATCTCATCGCGTTCGTGGAGACGGTAGTCCGTACATACGCACGAGCGACAATATCATTCTTTTGATATTAAAATAATATATAATTGGATTTTATATCATATATACATTATCATGTTATATTTATTATTTACATGAGTTACACATCATTATTATACCCATCCAAATAATAATATATTGAATAACAATTACACCACGACGTGGAGACGGTAAGCCGTACGTACGCACGTATGGTGACATGTTATTCAAAGGATGGATAGAATACTGAATATGGTTGTACCATATTTATAATAACATCACAGTATATATATGATACTGGAGTTATTATTTTATAATGGAAATAACAAAGAAAGAGGAAGTGGAAGAAGAAAGGAACTTGAAAAGGGGTGGTGAAAACATTACCTCTTCTTCGGGTTCTTCCTTTTGATTTGATCAAAAGGGATCCTTAGGTTGGCTTTCTGATCGAACTAAGGCCTCTATGTTGTAGTGAGAGAAGTTGGGAGAGTATTTGGGCAGAGTTTGGCCGAACCAAAAGGCTTTGAAGGTGTGAAGAAATGAGAAGGAGGAGTGCCCTTTTATAAGAGGGGTGAGGGGCACCATTGGAAAAGCTAGAAATATTAATTTATAATAAATTCATATTCGGTTTCTAATCGCTCCAAAGTTGACTATTCAAAGGTTAAGGTGGGTATGGGTCGAAAACAACTCATCCAATAGAATTTAGACAGGTTTGGGTACTTATATTAACCTTATCGTTAAGTATTAACTCTAAGTTAATTAGTTTCACTTTTACAATGTCTCTTTGTATTTTTATATAATATGGTTAATAAACTTACTATATACATCGAAGCAACCCCAAAGTGGTCCATTAATGATGAACCTATCATGATATAAGTCTCTTGTCCGAACCTTAGATTTTTAGGAATTTAATATCAATTAATAATATAATATTTGTGTTAAGAACTCTTTTATGTCAATTTTGACACTATTCAATAGTTGATTTTTGTGAAACTCATAACAGATTGATTACTTCGAACAAAGTCAATTAAATCAATCCTAATATATCATATTATCCTATAAAATTAGTTTAATTCATTAAAAGTTTCATATTATATTTATTTGGGTATTTATAATATCAATTATTTTAATTTTTCACTATTATAGTAATTACTGCATCATCATTGTGTCATAAATAAATTATTTAATGTCTAAAAATTATAAATAAAATATCATTATGTAGGAAATCTTTTTATCTTTCTAATGAATATTTATAATCTAAAATCCAACATATATAACCCTATGTAACAATTTTTTTGCTAAAAGATATATGCTTGTGTCATTTTTGTATTCATTTTATCTTAATTAAAATAAAGTGTCATTATCACTTACAAGTGGATCCATGGGGTCCCAAAATCGACCCAAAGATGTCCATGGTCGACCATGTATCAACAAATAGGGTTAAGATACGTTTTAGGGTAATTTAGTATTATTATAATATTATTTTTTAACCCTTATTTACCGGATTTACCCTTAACCATGGTAAATAAAATATTTACCGCAGTAATTATTCAAAATGTCTAAAAATAAAAGTTACCTATTTACACAATTTGAACATCCTGATTCCAAATATGGAATCCATTTTTCTAAATTCAAAACACAGAAGTGGAAGAAATTAATTTAAAATTAATTCCCTCTGTCAAAACAAAAAGCGTGTTTTTAAGAGATAATAACTATCAAAAGATTGACACTTGTTTATGTTCGGTTCAATTGTAAAATTATGTCCAATGACCAACATTATATTAAATTGTAAAAATATATTATAAATATAATTTAAAACCACTCAAATTCATAATTTATCACTATTAATTATTTTTATTAAAAAAGTTGTTTTTAATTAAAATTTAGTAATTTTCACTATTCATCAAAATATTAAAGTTATCCGAAAAGTACCAAAATTTCACCTTAGGCTAAATTCGATATTCCAAATCCAAAAATGAAGTCTATTTTGAAATATAAAATATATATAAGTTCAAAAATTAGGTATTACTATTCATAACGGCTAGTTTGATCGGTTGTGGTGTGTGTTAAAACTCAAAGTTGCGTACAACACACGCTACTGTTTTATTCAAAGGAAAGCATACCGTGGAAGCTTGAGATGTTTCATTTTAAATTTTTTGATGTCTCCATTTAGTCAAAAAGTTTAAAATATTGTATTTAAAAAGGTTTCACTATTAAAAGTTGATAAAAGTGCAATACTGAAAATGAATCTGTTCTTGCATTATGACTAAGAAACTCATAATATGGATTCTAAATTATAAGGATTATATAAAGTTTAAAATTTAGTTAATACTATTCATGACCTCTTTTAGTGGCTTTTTTTTTGTATGTCAAGGTGTGATTGAACTCGGTGTTGCGTGTAGTGCAAGTTATTGAATTATTTTGAAGAAATAACACACTATGAAATCTTGGGTTGTTACAACTGTTGACGCTCCTTTCGTCACAGAATCTAAAGATCAGAAAAGGGAATATCTGAGCTCAAAGTGATTCAACCTTTGAAGAAAACATCAAAAATCGACAAAGGCATGAACAAAGGATCAACAGCAACTGCACCGCGCAAGTTATTTCACTGTCGCGCAAGTACACTTGCAGGACACCCTTGGTCGCGCAAGTGACTTGCGCGACCTAAAGTGGTCACCGCCCGGTAACCGCCCGGGGTCTTCTTTTGCCTATAAATAGACCCTGTGGGCCCCCCATTCGGGAGGATCATTTTCTAGAAACTTGGATTGAAGCTACCGACGCCCAAGTCTCTTCTCAAAGCTTCCGGAACACTTCTAAGGTAATTTCTTACCTAGAACGGAAGATCTAAAGAGAAGAAGGAAGACCTAAGTGTTGAAACTTATCAAACACTTGCGCACCGACTTATTTCCTTCAATATAACTTGCGCGTCCCTTTTCTGGAAGAACCTCAAGAGGATTCTAAAGGGTTTAAAAAAGAGTCTCTCAAGTATTTCAATGCTGGTTGAAAAATCGCGCAAGTACACCATGTGTCGCGCAGGTATACCTGCGCGACCAACACTTGCGCGCCCACGGAAGACTTGCGCGCCTTTCAAGACTTGCGCGCCCCTATCTTTTTGAGTGCCCATCTTGCCCATTTTACCCCTCTTAAGCCATTTCACCTTTCCTTTTCAAGATTCAGTCTTCAAGACACTCTTCATAGCCATTTATGGCATGATTTCTTGATTTGACTTCCTTATCTGAAAGGAATTCTGTGGAATATATCTCAAAACCTAGTGATTTAAATATCCTTATGTCAATAATTATGGAGAGTTCATTCATTTAACCTCATCCTTTAAGATGAGAGAATCCTTAACTTGGGTCTCCTTTTTTTAGGAATAATCCCCAGTTATAAATCCTTTAATCTGGGCATCCTTCTTTAAGAGTAAGCCCCAAATTCTTAAAGTTCCCAAACTTGGGCATATTCCTCAGGAGTAAGCCCCAAACCTTAATCCCTAACCTGGGTCTCCTTTTCAGGAATAAGACTCAGTCATAATCTTGGGCTTCCTTTTCAGGAGTAAACCCCAAGCCCCCTTAAATTTCTCTTAACCAGTCCTAATTTACCCTTGATTTGGGTTTCCTTTTCAGGAGTAAAACCCAATCATAAGTCCCCTCCTAACTTGGGCATCCTCCTTAGGAGTAAGCCCCAAGATTAGAGTATTCAAATCTCCATGAAGCACATATAACTTTATGGACCCTGTTCATGGATTTTCTCCCTAAAAGTAAATCCTAAACCTTCATCTATCTAGGCAGTCATACATACATAAGCCCCAAGCAAATTCTTATGATTGCATCTTTCATGGCACAATTGTCTAATTTTTACCAATACCTCTTGTTTCTCACACCGAGCATGACTCACGTGAGCTTAGAGTGTAAAAGTAATTATGACATTCTTCTTTGAGCCATCAATCATAAACATCATACTCCATTACTCGAACTACATGGGTTCTGATTCCTTTTCCAAAACAAAGGATACGTAGGTAGCCCATTTTTAGGGTTAGATCCCAACTTTGAAATAATCCCTGTCCTTCTGAATGACGATAAACTTCAAGTGCCCCACTGGGTGGATTTAAAACCAGCCTGGTCATCATAATGACCAAGAGACTTTTATATAAATGTTTTGAAGGATACCATTGATCAAGAATCTCTAAACAGATATAGATGATTCTCTATTGATGAAGAACCTTGAATACATATAAAAGATTCTCTAAATTTCTTGCATATTTAATCATTGATTGTTAAAACTAAAGGAAAGTGCATTTTATACTTGGTAATGTAATAAGGATTCACGAACATAACTTAAATCTATAAAGAGAGTCCCGGAGTAGACAATAATTCCCCTCAAAAAGGTGTGATGAGTCCGACCTCCCATCCTCTCGACCAATGCAAATTCCTAAGCCTCATCAGTCCACAAGCTAATGAGCGCCTGCCTTTGGAAAGTAGGTCCAAACGGATGTGGAATCATTGGATGTTTCCGGTTCTACAAACAAACCCGCTAGAAACCGATCGGAATGTTTGAATCTCCCGTCCAGGAGGTCATCCCCGAAATCCATGGGGAAACAAAAATGGTGAACCCGACGTGAATCCTTAACCAAGTTAAAGTGATGTTATTCTTATTTGTTAGGCCCCTTGGGCCAACAAAGCAATCATTGACATATGCTCATCCAAAATATGCAGTGGCCGGATTCATCTTGATTATGTCTGTTATATGGAACAGGCACTCTTTTCTCAAGATCTTCTGCAAAATGGTTTTCCTTAAATTCACCCCTGTGAATGCTGCTGCTGTGAACACCTCTACTGTGAGGTCTACTGCTGTGAAAACCAATGCTGCTACTCCTGCTGGAACGTCGTCCGCTCTGAGGATGACATCACCAACTCAGCGTCTTCAACACTGGGTTTCTAATGCACTGGTTAAGGAGTACCGTCGCAATGTTACTATCCCAACTCTGGAGGCCGCTCGTCAATCCCTCCAAGTTAACAACTCTACCTGATCGTCCGGACAACGACGGCCAGCGATCAAGAAGCAGGCGGTGCTGACTACCGTCTCCAACCGTTTCGGGTCGTTATCCCCAGAACGCAATTTCCATTCACTCCCTTACTATGATAAAGTGAATGAGCAGGTCCCGCAGGACCTTAATTCAAAAAGACAGGAGTCCTTCCCAAGGGATCCCATCAACAATCGCCGCCAGACTCGTGCAGTAGTGCGCCCTCAACATGATGAGGGTACCGACTCTAGACATTCAGCTCAGGTTCCTCGAACCCGAGCAGGCAAGATGAACCGCCAGAGACGGAATCTGGTGAACAATGGGCAGGTTGTCATCCCTGCCATCTCCGGAGAAGTCCACCAACCTAAATTGGTGGAGAACAATGAGCAGGCATACACACCTGTCCGTTTTAATTCCGCTGTCTAGCAGACTCGTCTGGCAGCATCACGCCAATCCCACCAGGCAATTCCGGCGGAGTACCATAGGCAGGAACATACACCTGCTTATACATCACTAGTTAGTCAGCAGGCTCGTCTGACTACATATGATGGATCTCGTCAACCGCATTTGGCAAAGTGTAATCAGCAGGCACATACACCTGCTAATACTAATGAAGCCTACCAACAGTCTCGCTTGGTAGCGCACGGAGAAGTCAGTCGGAAAGCCCCGACGACAAACAGGTGGCAGACTCAACTCTCTGCCTCCACACTTGAGTACTGTCAGGATTCACTGACAGGAAAAGGAGGACAGAAGTAGGCACATACACCTAATCCAAGCCCGGAATGGACGTATATCCCCGTTCCGGCTGCTGAAGTCACCAAACATATTTTGTCAATGGTGAAAGAGCAGAAGCAAATTCCGGCTCATATTCTGGATGCTTTCCAGGATATCATAACAGCTTCAGCATCATCTCAGGGACAGACACATAAATCTATCCCTAGCAGTGGAGTGACACATCAACGATTCACTCCGGAACAGACACACACATCTGTTCCAGTCCAAGAGGGTTATGGGGCATACTCCCCCATATAAAATGGACAACCAAGTCAGGCACATACACCTGATTTGAGTGGAGATCGTCAGCCTAACCTGACCATCTTTCCTGATCAGGCACATACACCTGCTCAGAGTAACCACTTTCGTCAACAAGTGGTTTCTAAAGTGAGTAATAAGGCATCTAAGAAAAAGATCCACCCAGCACAGTCAAGAGATCAAAGGCCAATCTACCACAAGGCCTTGCTCGATGATGGAGTTCTTGAAGCCCTCAGACATTTATCTGTCGGAATTCAAGATTCTACTCCCTCAGTTCTCAATAACGGGAACATTAATTTTGAAGGTCTTCAACAGACACTTCCTCATGAAGGCTTGCTTCATGAAAGTTCGGTCAATCTTGAAGTTTCTTCTTCAGATGAGAGCCACATGAACCCTCTGTGTGGTCAGAAGACCAAGGAGCAAGAGATTTCATCTTTTGCTGTAACCCATCATGACAGTCCTCCTCATGGTGATGAACTTCGCTGCGAAAGTCCTCTCCGCAGTAGTGATTCACGTTGTCTCGAAAATTCTTCAGAAGGCAATGTAGTGACAAGAAAACCCTCCTATCTCGAGGCACATTCAAACGTAAAACCAGTCATGTCTGATGCTTTACTATCGGCAGGTGAAACTCTTTTTCCATCAGAAGATAGCCTGGGGTTCAGGTTATTCTCCGAACCATCCCTGGGTCATTCATCTTCCAGCATGAATAGTGATTTCTCTACCAATCTTGTTGAATCTGATGAAGCAACAAGGAAACACCAACTCTGGTCCAAACAGGTAGAAGAATCTTCATTTAATGATAAAGAGGAAATGCTGAACATGAGAAAAAAACTGGCAAAAGGTGAAGTACCAGTCATGTTTTGGCCTTTGGCTGACTCCCAGTACGACATTCCAAATATGTTGACGGATGATGGAATCCATGATATTCGTCTCAACATATGGAAGAATCTTTGTCAATTGAAGAAGAAAGTATTATCTTATGGGGATTATGAAAATCAAATTAAGATAATAGAAGGGTTACAACGGCAGATTGATTTGGCATTTTTATCAGTCTCTCGGTATCCGAAATCTGAAAAGCAACAAAGAACCCTTCAACGTTCATGCCTTGGAGCACTAAGAAAATTGCATCAGTTAATTACCAATGCTCCATTTGATGTTCATATCAGAGGATGGGGTGTTCACGGAGCACTACATTTCACAGTGCTTTCCAGTCAGCAAAGCCCGCCGAAAATGGTCTCATGCAATGTTATTGCCCATGGCCGGCCACAGTCAATGGGCTTTGTTCATAATCAAAAGCTTGCTCAAGAACAGGCTTCAACTAATTCCTCTCAAAATCAAGTATATAGAGAACAAGTTGTTGAATTGCTCCTACATCAAGCAGGCGAGAATATTGCACAAGCCTCTCGTCTGGAGCAAACACGTCATCAAATGACAGAAGTTTCAAAAATCATCCAACGGTCTGTTGAACCAGGTGATAAATGTGGATACAGGTTAATGCATCCAGCTAATTTACGAACTAAGATTCGTAAGATCAAGAGAGATTTTAAGAAGATCTCAGACATAGCATGTCAAGAGACACCCTAGCTTGTCATACTGGGGACTTCTCTAAACCAACCCTCAGAGTCAACAAATGGGATTCGAGGAGTTGAGCGGAAGCAGCAGGAACATCCCTAGTCCACCAGACTAGGGACTTTTTCAAATCCTCAATCCCTCCCTCAGAGAAAGTCAGTATTCTCTCGATTAGGGAATAAGCCTCAAGAGGAACGAAGAGCCAAGCTATCAGGAGATTCTCTCCAAGTGACGGTTCTCCAAGAAATTCCTGAGGGATCAAGTCAACAGAATGCCATGTCTCATCATGGTCATGGAAGAAGACAATATCACAGAAATGTTGATAGAAAGGATTCCATGCAATATGCATCCATTAATGTCATCAATGCTGTTGCTGCTGATTCACCAGATGAGGCTCAATCATAGGGATCAGACGAAGAGGTTCCTGCTCAAGAAGTTGCGCACACAGACCTAAATAAAGAAGGTGTGCGCACACGTAATCAAAGGCTTACCCAAAATCTGGGTATTCCTTCAAGTAACCCACTTCCCCCTCTCCAAAAAGGATCCAATAAGGGGAAAGGAAAGAATCAGGTTACTTCTCACCCTTCCTCTGAAGGAGGTTAATCGCTCTCATTAGAGCAAAGATTTTCACAACAGGAGGAAGAAATGAAAGAATTAAGAAGGTTGAATGCAGAACTACTTAAGAGTAGTCTTCTTCTTAAGAATGCTGAAGTCTGACAGCCGAAGGAATTTGTTGTAACTACTGAGATGGATCAGGAATATCCTCCTTTATCAGTACACCCTCAGAGGTCTAATCCTACGGGTCAAATGCAACAACGGTTGGCAGCACTACCATCAGTTGCAGCACCAACCACCACATCTGTCCAAGCTCCATTCATCGCACCTACCCAAAACCAAGTTCAACCTGATGTTTCTCAAAAGTTAATAACTACTATTGAGTCATTAACAGCTCGATTAGAAACTATGGAAGGGAAACGGGCGCAAATTCAACCTGAAAAGAAAGTTTACCCTGAATGGGTAGATTCAATTTCTCCTCCATCCAGTTTTGGAAACCCTGTTTTCCCTACTTTCAATGGATCAGGCGACCCCGAACAACATTTGACGCATTACGTGTCTTGTTGTGATCCTATGATGGGAACTCCAGAGCAGCAAGAAGCAGTGAAACTCAGATTCTTCGTGCGAACCTTGCAAGGACCAGCTTTTGTCTGGTATACAAGCTTGCAATCCCGGTCAGTCATCGGATGAGAGGATCTTCATCAAAAATTCCTTCTTCAGTTTAGCTCAACTTTTCCAAAAACGACAGTTTTTGATCTTACAAACTGCAAGAAACGGGAGAATGAAAGAGTCTCTGATTTCATTGCTCGTTGGAAGGGATTAACGTATTCCCTGAGTTTAGCACTCCCTCAGGAGGAATTGTTGCCAATCTGTGTGGAAAATTTTCGTGACGAATTACGCACGCCATTGATCCCTGTGAAATACACAGGAGGGTTTCGAGACCTTACTTCAATCGCTCAACAGATTGAAGATTCCCTTATACAGGCTAAGGTTAAATCTCGTATAATTCCATCAGCTCCAGGAAGGAGAATGGGTAAAGTGGAAACTGCTACAGTTATGCTTAAACAAGCACCTATACCTATTTCTACTTCAAAACCCTCATCTTCTCGAAGGGCTCCACCTCCTGAACGCCAACAACAAAGGCTGTTTCATCTAGATGATCAAAAAGATCAACGACGAAAACAATTTGAGGATATGAAGAGTAAAACATACTCTTTCCTAAGTGAGCAAGTTCCTGGTTACTTCATTTCAGCTCTGGAAAATAATTTGGTTCAATTACCAGTGCCCAAGAGGCCAAACAAGGAAGGAGATGAAGACCATCCCAATTATTGTCCCTTTCATCAAATATTGGGGAATCCCATCCAGGAGTGTTTTGTCTTTAAAGACCTCCTGCAAAAGATGGTCAACTTGGGACAAGTCAAATTGAAGGGTTCTTCAGCCCATGTAGCGTGTATTACTGCTACAGATCCAGGGGAAGGAGGCGAGTGGCAGGAAGTCAAAAGCAAAACTGCAAAAAAATATGATGATTGGATGGTCAAAAAGACAATCAATTGGACCCATTCCATTTTGCGAACACAATTGAAGAAGCCAATTGTGTCTCCTACAAAAGCTACAGTAAAGCCTCCATCAAAAAACAAATCCTCAAAAGGACAGCGCAATTCAAAGAAGAAAGAGGAATCAGGAGAAGATGAGTATGTATCAAAGCCTAAATTGTCTTTGACTCTGGTAGATTTCATGCCATCTACTTCAAAGCCACGGGCACCATCCCACCAAACGGCATAGCCTAAACAGGCTAACCAGGCAGAGTCTTTATCAGACGAAGAGTTAATCTTTGGTTCTGTTAATATGATTCAATTAACAGATCCATATTCCAGTCTTGATGAGCCTGAATTCCCTGTATCAAATAGGGGAATCCGAGGAGGTTCTAGAGGTTCAGGATACAGGGGAAGACGTGGATCTTTCCGAAGCCACTAATCTAATTTTACCCCTGCTAGCACTGTATATGCAGCAGAAACTCGTGGTAGAGCCCTTCAGCGAGCTCAAAAAGAACAAGCAAGTTCTTCTTCCAATGGCCAACTCAGTTTTGGCACAGTTATTTTGGAAGACCGATTAAAGGTTCCATCTTCTTTATATCAGCAAGTAAATGAATCTAATCAGTCTAATCTTCCAAAACCAAGGATGTTACCAACTTCAATACAAGATGCATCAGCTTCCAAAGCATCTGCTTCCAAGGTACCTGCTAAACCACATATTCCTATTGGGAAACGCAGACCTCTAGATAAAAAGTATGATATATTGAAACACTTGGCCCAAGTACCAGCCAAGTTATCAATTTTGGATGCTTTGAATCTGTCAAAAGATCTTCGGGAAGCACTCATCGAAGCTTTGTCAAGTCCTCATGAGTTTGAAGCTGAAATTGCTGCAGCTGAAATCTATCACATAGAGAATAATCCTGCAGAATGCCATGCAGTAATATCTTTTACTGATAAAGATGAAGATTATGTTGTGCATGGACACATAAAACCTTTGTACTTATCTGGAAAAGTCAATGGTGTAGATGTTCGAAGAGCTTTTATTGACAATGGTTCAATAGTCAACCTCATGCCCATTCGTACACTTCGTCGATTGGGCCTCACGGAATCTGATTTATCTCCTTCTACCATGATGTTACAAGGATATGATAAAAATGAACAAGAACCACTGGGAGAAGTTACACTCAGAACTCAGTTTGGAGATCTTGTATCCAATTCGGATTTCATGATTGTTGATCAAGACTCAGCTTTCAATATCTTGCTTGGAAGACCCTGGCTACATCAGCATGAAACTATTCCTTCATCATACCATCAATGTCTCAAATACTGTTTCGATGGTCAAGTTGGAACATTGTATGGTGATAAGGCCCTGTTCAAGACATGTGAGTCTCAATATATTGAGGCCGAATTTTATCACATGAAAGGAATAGAAAAATCTACAATGAAGGAAATTACCAAAGTTAATGCTCCATATGGTTTGGAGAAAATTCCAATAAATTCATTTTTACATGTGAGTACAGATTATGTATTACCTATCAGTCAAATTGAAAAAATAGGCCCAAATCAAAATACTCTTATGGAAAGATCCATAATGTCAATTACGGTGATCGAGCCAGACAACATGGGAGAAATTGGTAACCTACCAAGCAGTGATGAAAGCATAAATGGTGATGAAGTCCAACAAGTCTATACTTTTCTAATCAGGCCATAAGAAGTTATAGCAACACCATAGGTGAATAATGATGTCGATTCTCAATCCATCATCTCCTCTTTATTTCTCAAAGAAGACCCTTTATCATCAATAGGGTCGGAAATGGAATCTTCTTCTTCAAAATGTGAAAATTTTGACATCTCTTATGATCATGAGAATTTCGTTTTTTCATCTACTTTGCAAGTAGAAACGGAAGAAATAACACATGATGAAGAGGAAGAGGAAGATCTTAGAGATGCTCCTCCAGCATTTGAAGAGGGTATCTCTACCACTGTGGATGAACTCAGAGAAGTAAATCTGGGTACAGAGAAAGATCCACGCCCCACTTTAATTAGTGCGGCCATGACCCTTGAAGAGCAAGAGATGTATATTTCTTTTATAAAGCAAAATAAAGATATTTTTGCTTGGAATTATACAGAAATGCCTGGTCTTGATCCTAATATTGCTACTCATCATTTGGGTTTACCAAAAGAACATCGAGGTTTTAAACAAGCCGCGAGAAGAACACACCCAACCTATGCTTCCAAAATTGAAGTTGAAGTGGATAAGCTGATCAAAGCCAACTTCGTCAGAGAAGTTCAATATCACAAGTTATTGGCTAATATAGTCCCTGTAAAGAAGAAGAATGGAAAAATTAGGGTTTGCATCGATTTCAGAGATCTTAATCGGTATTGTCCTAAAGATGATTTCCCGGTTCCGATTACAGAACTCTTAATTGATGCGACGACTGGATATGAAGTACTTTCTTTCATGGATGGATATTCTGGATATAATCAGATCTGAATGGCCCCAGAAGATGAGGAATATACAGCCTTCAGAGCTCCTCAAGGTGTGTTTTGTTACCGGGTGATGCCCTTTGGTTTAAAGAATGCAGGTGCAACATATCAACGCGCTATGCATCGTATCTTCAAACCTCTTTTAGGGAAGTTTGTTGAATACTATGTAGATGATTTGGTGGTTAAATCCAAACAACGTTCTAATCACTTGGCTGATTTGGAAGTCATATTCCACAAGCTTCGACAACATAATTTGAAGATGAACCCCTTAAAATGTGCTTTTGGGGTAACCTCAGGAAAATTCCTCGGCTTTGTTGTACGCCATCGTGGTATTGAAGTCGATCCTGAGAAGACCAAATCAATCCTTGGCATGTCACCTCCTCAGAATTTGAAAGAATTAAGAGGACTTCAAGGACACTTAGCCTATATTCGGCGTTTCATCGCTAATTTGGCAGGCAAAAGTTTACCCTTTACCAAATTATTGAAGAAAGGAGTCACTTACCAGTGGACTGAATAATGTCAAGAAGCATTTGATGTTCTCAAGAAATACCTCTTGAGTCCACCAGTACTCATTCCACCTGTTGAGGGTAGACCACTTATCCTCTATGTGACAGCTTTAGAGTGATCATTTGGTGTCTTTCTCGCTTAAAAGAATGATGCTGGGAATGAAAATAGTCTCTACTATCTTAGTAGAACTATGCTTGAAGCAGAGACCCGGTATTCAAGTATTGAAAAATGCTTCCTAGCATTAATCTTTGCAGTTCAGAAACTGAGACACTACATGCAACATCATGAGGTCCAATTGGTATCTCGTAATAATCCACTCAAATTCATCCTTAGTCGTCCAATGCTTACAAGACGTCTGGAAAGGTGGGCGGTTATTCTACAGCAGTTCGACATTCAGTATGTGTCTCAAAAGGCAATTAAGGGCCAAGCTCTGGCTGATTTCCTGGTTGAACATCCTTCAGTGGAAGACACTTATTCAGATATCGAACTCCCTGATGAGGAAGTTTTCTCTATTCAAGAGAGTCCTCAAACATGGGAAATGTATTTTGATGGTGCTTCTAGAAGTCCAACAGGGAAGAAAATGGAAAATCCTAAATTCAACAAAGTTGGTTTAGGAATTGTGCTCATTTCTCCAGATAAGGCAGTGTTACCTTATTCCTTTTTGTTGTGGGAAGGTGGTACCAATAATGAAGCTGAATACCAAGCTCTCATTATAGTCTTAGAATTAGCGCTTCAAGCACAAGTGAATCACTTAAAGGTAAAAGGTGATTCAGACCTGGTAATCAAACAAGTCAATGGGGATTATGCCATCAGAAAAGAAGAATTAATCCCTTTGTATGATTACGTCAGAGAGTTAATGTCAGAATTCCCTTCAGAACCGACATTTTCTTATGTCCCAAGATCACAAAATGATCAAGCTGATGCACTGGCTAATATAGCCACAGCTTTAGCATATCCAAATCGGGACGAGACAACCATCTGTATTGCCCACCGTCGTGCAATTTCACCTTATGTTCAAGTCAGAACAGAGGAAATTAATGAAATTAGTCCCATTCCTGAACCGTATGGTCATACTATAGGATGGATGTCACCTATCAGGGAATACCTTCAAAATGGAACACTTCCACCTGATAGAGCCGAGAAAGAACAAATTTGGCGACGTGTGGTCAATTTTACTCTTTATGATATCCCAAACCACCTCGAGAAAATTCTATACAAACGTGGTTTTGATGGAGTTATCTTCAGATGTATTGATGGTGAAGAGACAATGGCTGTCATAAAAGAAGTGCATGTAGGAGTCTGTGGTGCCCACCAGTCTAGACATAGACTGTCTGATCAAATTCGAAGGCTTGGATACTTTTGGCCTTCAATGATACAAGATTGTGTTAATTTTACAAAGAAGTGTCATTCATGCCAAGTATATGCCAACTTCATTCATAAACCTCCAGAGTTTCTTCATACAGCTAAATACTCATGGCCATTTTCCACATGGGGAATGGATGTGGTGGGACCTTACCCTTCAGCTACGACCAAGCAGTTTAAGTACATTCTTACTGCTACTGATTTCTTTTCCAAATGGGAAGAGGCAGTACCTCTCAAAGAATTCAGTTCTAAATGCATTGTTAGCTTCATCAAGTCTAACATCATTACTAGATTTGGTGTCCCTCATACCATATTGACGGACAACGACACCAACTTCTGTTCTTCTGAGGTAAAGAAATTGTATCAAGAATACAACATTAAGTCCAACCATTCATCTCGATATCATGCAGCGGCTAATGGCCAGATAGAGGCCTTCAACAAGACTCTTTCAAATATACTGCAAAAGATGGTGGATAAAGATAAGAGGTCATGGCCTGATAAACTATTTCATGCTTTATGGGCTTATCGGACTACCACTCGCAATGCAACGCGGTCAACTCCATATTCATTGGTATATGGAATAGAAGCAGTCTTGCCAATTGAATTTCAATTGCCCTTACTCAGAATAGCCATTTGTGATCAGTTATCTACAGATGAGCAATCCCAAAAGTGGTTGAATGAATTGGAACAGTTAGATGAGAAAAGATTGTGCACTTTGCACCACTTGGAAATCTATCAGAATCGAATAGCATGAGCTTTTAACAAAAAAGTTCGTCTTCGTTCATTCATTCAGGGAGAATTGGTATTGGTTCTCAAAGAACCAATGATACCAGGAAAGAAGCCTCCCAAGCTTGAACCAAAATGGGAAGGACCTTATTCAATACATAAGGTCTACTCCAATGGAGCGTATTCTCTAATCTCAATGGATGGAGAACACATCACGACTCCAACTAATGCCCGATTTCTGAAGAAATATTTTGTATAAACACAAAATATTGTTTCCAGATCTAAAACAATCACATTGGTTCATGTCTGTCCTACAAGACACTAAACTGTATTATGTCCTATCTACATGAAATTAAACTGTACAGAAGTTCCTATATTTTTTCCGAGATGAAATTAAACTATATTGTGTCCTAGCAACATGACATTAAATTGTGTGGCACTTCCAACGTCCAGCATGACGATAAACTGTAAAAAGTCCCCAGAACTTATATCCTCGTATTGGTTCACCTTAGTCCTAGCTACATGACTTTAAACTGTACAGCACCAGTTCGTCCTTGCTATATGACGTTAAACTATACAGCAATGGTCCAGTATGACTTTAAACTGCAACTTCGTCCCACACGACATTAAACTGTGAAAAAGTTCCCTAAACGGTCCAGCATGACCTTAAACTGCATCATCCCTGGTCCATATATATGACCATAAACTATTTTCAAATCCCTTATGTCCAGCAAGACGTTAAACTGTGACGTCCTAACTACATGACGCTAAACTGTATAAAAGTCCCTCACGTCCGGAAAGATGTTAAAACTATATAATCATCAAAGGTCCAGCATGACATTAAACTGCACCATCCACGGTCCATGAATATGACCTTAAACTATTCGCACTTTCTTCCAACATGACATAAATGGTGTGTTATTTTTTCCTTACTGCATGACATTAAACTGCACAATCCCCCTTTCATCCAATATGACGTTAAACTGTATTGTCCCCATCATCCTAACTACATGACGCTAAACTGTACAGAAAGTCCTTGATATGTCCTACATGACATTAAACTGTTATTTTGTCCCTGCTACATGACACTAAACTGTGCAGCACCAATAGTCCCAACTGCAAGACTTTAAACTGCATAGTCCCTTTTTTTTATGTCCTACATGAAATTAAACTGTGCATCGTTAAGGTTGTTATTACCTCTTGTTTCTCACACTGAGTATGACTCACGTGATATTAGAGCGAACATCAACCATAACACTCCCTATGGGACGCTAACCATGTGTAAGTCCCAACAACATTTTAATTAGATCATTGTCCCCAAGAACAACTTGATCATTAATTCATTCTTTAATTGAACTACATGGACTTTTATCCTTGCCCTCCAGGCTGGGTATGTAGGCAACCTCCCAAGGTTCAAGCCCAAAAACAATCTCTTCACATCGGTTCACCACCATCTCATATGATGTTGATTCGTGAAACCGCCCCTGGAATCAATATCTTTACATTGATTCACTTTCATCCTTGTTATATGACGTTAAACTATACAACACTTTTGTCCGGTACGACAATAAACTACAATATTCATTGATCATGTTTCATTCCAAAAGACTACATGCATACATGGTAATGGCTAAACTTTTTAGCTTAGGTTAAACCATCATTGCACTAAAGTCCCCTTTCACCCTTCACATGTACGAACGAAATTTGTACAAAGGGTAGTTCTAGAACTACGTGGGCTTGATTCCCATCCTTATGGGATACGTAGGAACATTCAAGTATCCCTCGAATCCATCCCCAAGTCTTTTGGGCCTAACCCCAAATTTCACTTTCAGTCCCTTGGCTGAAAAGTCCTCATGAAAACACACACTGTGTATTCATTATTATGGTCCGAATTCTATGACCCTAAACTAAGATTTCTCATACTTTCGTCCTGCACGACGTTAAACTGCATTTCAAGAACTACGTATAGCTTGATTCTCATTCTTATGAGATACGTAGTGAAATCCAAAATTTCAATTCAGGACCCATCCACAACATGATTATGGTTTTCATTAACCTATGTATCTCTATATACATTGGACAATACCCATCTTTATGTGTTATAATACTAACCTTAAACATTTTCAGATCTTCATAACCCTTTTCATGACTTCTAGTCACAAAAATGTCAAACTTCTGAGAATTCTTTTGCCTGACTATGCAGCATGTGCCCATAGGTGGCCTTGCATAAACAGTCCACATAACAGACTTGTCAGCCGAAAGATGCTATTTATTTGACCATGCAGCCAATGCCCTTAGGTGACCCTGCATATTTCAACCCCCTTAACGGGTTTTGTTAAATAATAGTAACTTCATTCTTGGGAATAATGCCTATTTTGTCCTTATTTGTCTTAAACGACAGTATGTAGGGATCCGCAAAAAATAGCCATCCTTAACATATTTGTCCCATATCCTTTTTCATGATCTGAAAGTATTCAAGTCTATAGTTTATTCTTCTTCCCTATGTTTGGGTAAGAACTTCGTAGGAGTGATATTCATCCAGTTCTTCGATATTCTTGTTCGGAAATATCTTCTCCATATTCAAGTACCTCTTTCCATACAACAAACTCTATACTTTAGAAAATTTGAATCTCCATAAACTTTCACTGGCTTTTAGCACTAAGAAAGTAAATTTCTAAGAGTTCTTTCGCCTGACTATGCAGCACGTGCCCATAGGTGGCCTTGCATAAACAGTCCACATAACAGACTTGTCAGCCGAAAGATGCTATTTATTTGACCATGCAGCCAATGCCCATAGGTGGCCCTGCATATTTCAACCCCCTAACGGGTTTTGTTAAATAATAGTAACTTCATTCTTGGAAACTACTTCTTCTAATGCCTTTTAGCTCTTTTTCATATCATTCCCCAGATTCAAATATTCTTAAGCCATAGTTTACATATTTTCTCTCATACTTGAGTATGGTAATATGTTTTCAGATAAATTGTCAAGGAATTGAATCTATTTTAATCCATTTTGGTCAAAGCTATTTTGACCTTAAACATTAGCCCCTTTATGTCTGGCGTGCATGACTTTAAACTGCCCACACAAAAGACAAAGGAACTCTGAATAAAAGTCAAGTTCCAGAACACTTGCGCGCTGCCCTCTGTGCCCTGAAGACTTGCGCGCCCCCTTTTCCTTTGAATGTATTCAATTTCCTCAGAGTCAAATCCTCATTTCTTTACGGATCCAACTATGAGGGGGGACTTTTGTTGACGCTCCTTTCGTCACAGAATCTAAAGATCGGAAAAGGGAATATCTGAGCTCAAAGTGATTCAACCTTTGAAGAAAACATCAAAAATTGACAAAGGCATGAACAAAGGATCAACAGCAACTGCACCGCGCAAGTTATTTCACTTTCGCGCAAGTACACTTGCGCGACCTAAAGTGGTAACCGCCCGGTAACCGCCCGGGGTCTTCTTTTGCCTATAAATAGACCCTGTGGGCCCCCCATTCGGGAGGATCTTTTTCCAGAAACTCGGATTGAAGCTCCCGACGCCCAAGTCTCTTCTCAAAGCTTCCGGAACACTTATAAGGTAATTTCTTACCTAGAACGGAAGATCTAAAGAGAAGAAGGAAGGCCTAAGTGTTGAAACTTATCAAACACTTGCGCACCGACTTATTTCCTTCAATATAACTTGCGCGTCCCTTTTCTGGAAGAACCTCAAGAGGATTCTAAAGGGTTTAAAAAAGAGTCGCTCAAGTATTTCAATGCTGGTTGAAAAATCGCGCAAGTACACCATGTGTCGCGCAGGTATACCTGCGCGACCAACACTTGCGCGCCCACGGAAGACTTGCGCGCCTTTCAAGACTTGCGCGCCCCTATCTTTTTGAGTGCCCATCTTGCCCATTTTACCCCTCTTAAGCCATTTCACATTTCCTTTTCAAGATTCAGTCTTCAAGACACTCTTCAAAGCCATTTATGGCATGATTTCTTGATTTGACTTCCTTATCTGAAAGGAATTCTGTGGAATATCTCTCAAAACATAGTGATTTAAATATCCTTATGTCACTAATTATGGAGAGTTCATTCATTTGACCTCATCCTTTAAGATGAGAGAATACTTAACTTGGGTCTCCTTTTTTTAGGAATAATCCCCAGTTATAAATCCTTTAATCTGGGCATCCTTATTTAGGAGTAAGCCCCAAATTCTTAAAGTTCCCAAACTTGGGCATCTTCCTCAGGAGTAAGCCCCAAACCTTAATCCCTAACCTGGGTCTCCTTTTCAGGAATAAGACTCAGTAATAATCTTGGGCTTCCTTTTCAGGAGTAAACCCCAAGCCCCCTTAAATTTCTCTTAACCAGTCCTAATTTACCCTTGATTTGGGTTTCCTTTTCAGGAGTAAAACCCAATCATAAGTCCCCTCCTAACTTGGGCATCCTCTTTAGGAGTAAGCCCCAAGATTAGAGTATTCAAATCTCCATGAAGCATATATAACTTTATGGACCCTGTTCATGGATTTTCTCCCTAAAATTAAATCCTAAACCTTCATCTATCTGGGCAGTCATACATACATAAGCCCCAAGAAAATTCTTATGATTGCATCTTTCATGGCACAATTGTCTAATTTTTACCAATACCTCTTGTTTCTCACACCGAGCATGACTCACGCGAGCTTAGAGTGTAAAAGTAATTATAACATTCTTCTTTGAGCCATCAATCATAAACATCATACTCCATTACTCGAACTACGTGGGTTCTGATTCCTTTTCCAAAACAAAGGATACGTAGGTAGCCCATTTTTAGGGTTCGATCCCAACATTGAAATAATCCCTGTCCTTTTGAATGACAATAAACTTCAAGTGCCCCACTGAGTGGCTTTAAAACCATCCTGGTCATCATAATGACCAAGAGACTTTTATATAAATGTTTTGAAGGATACCATTGATCAAGAATCTCTAAACAGATATAGATGATTCTCTATTGATGAAGAACCTCGAATACATATAAAAGATTCTCTAAATTTATTGCATATTTAATCATTGATTGTTAAAACTAAAGGAAAGTGCATTTTATACTTGGTAATGTAATAAGTATTCACGAACATAACTTAAATCTATAAAGAGAGTCCCGGAGTAGACAATAATTCCCCTCAAAAAGGTGTGATGAGTCCAACCTCCCATCCTCTCGACCAATGCAAATTCCTAAGCCTCATCAGTCCACAAGCTAATGAGCGCCTTCCTTTGGAAAGTAGGTCCAAACGGATGTGGAATCATTGGATGTTTCCGGTTCTATGAACAAACCCGCTAGAAACCGATCGGAATGTTTGAATCTCCCGTCCAGGAGGTCATCACCGAAATCCGTGAGGAAACAACCACTTAGGCCAACTATTCATGATGACACATGGCATATATGTTAGATGATTTTCAAATAAAACTGTGATGCATTCTCCAATTTAATATCACATTCACCATGAACACATAAACCTAAAGTAAATATTTGACTTCTGGTGACCTTCCTGACCAAACAACTTGGGAAACCACACATCCAATGTGTAACACTGAAAAAATACACCCAAACAATCTCATCAACTTTTAAATATTTCAGTGTGGTATAAGACTAACACTCTCTTAGTGCGTCTTGGAAGAAGACAAGATAGGTTACATACTCATCGCTTAACAAAATACACTAAGAGGATTTCCATAATTTCCAAAAGATTGGTCGAACCACTACTATTCGACACCTTGGAAGAACTCAACTTCCCCTTATGATGAATCTCCATTTCAAAAAGATCAAAAGCCATCATCATGAGAGAAAATTTCTTGATCGATAAAGATTTACAAATAAATCCCATCGAAATTTGACGTTGTTTCTCAAAGTTATCTTACACATCCAACAATAAAAACATCATGCTACAATGCAATCACTCACATGATGTAAGGACCCGACCCTAGTTGCCTAGAGCTGATGCCATATTTTATTACATTGGATTATAAATAAGGAATACACATCTACAAGGAACGAGTAGTTTAGTAGCTTTTAGAAACAAGATACATATATAAGTTCAATATTACATCATGAATGGAAGCATAACACTAGTTTATTCCATTAGAAACATCCAAACCTCATAGATTATGCCAGCAAGTCACTCATAACTAACATCATCAAATATTGGGAATATGAAACATAATAAAGTGGTGAGATCAAATGCTCAGTATGATTAAGAAATAAAGAAGAAGATAAGATAAACATATACCTTAGTAAAGGTGAATAAATGAAAACACATGCCTTTATAAATAATAAAATTGAACACATCATGGAAGGAATATGAGATGAGTAAATAATGCCATAATAAAACATAATCATGGGTATTCTACTAGTATAATAACCACATTAACTTTCAATTACTAGCTTTATAATAAGGGAAGTACATATGTCGGACATTCTAAAACATTTTTTTCAAGGCCTCATCTAAGACGCCTAAACATGATTAAGGCCTCTACCAAAACCATATATCATATTGGGAAAGGCCTCATCCAATTCCACGTCTATTTTTCTCATGAGACCTATCGATGCATTGAGGGGCTATAGCGGGCCCACCCATCACATAATAAGTCCACTTCATTCCTTATATGAGATTGGATGAATATAAATAACTTATACATTCATCTTGAAAATAACCTATGAAATATAAATAACTTTCCCTGAACATTAATCTTAACCACTAATCATTTTGAGTAAATTGGTGATTCGGTTTAAGATTAAACATCCACAATCAAACTAATCATAAAATATTCAATTAAATATAGTATATGATATCATATGAGATAAACCTAAATTAATAATATGATTCAATAAAGGACTGACATACATGAAGATACTTTTAAATGAGACCGTTGAAAAATCATTGTGGAAATCATCTTTAAACATTACAAAGTTTCTCATACCACCTTGAAACATTAAAATCCTAATCCCTTATAATATTATGATATTAAGGAGACTCTTGATATGATATAAAAATGGAATTACATACAACACATGTAAGAATAAATTTTTTAATAATGAATATATCTCATAAAAGATAAATTGAGTGGAGAAAAATACTTTTTTACTTTGGAAAGAAGAGTTATTTGGAAAAAATCCTTTGTATTTTCCATGAAATCAGTTTGAAAAAATGAATATCCCCAAAAATAAAATCATTGGACATTGAAATTATATTTTCTTCATAAATGTTGTCCCACTGAAGTTAAACCATGTAGAAAATTTCTTATGATTCTTTAGAAATAAATCATTTTAGATCATTTTAAGGAATGTATTAAAGAGAATATTAAAGTGGAAGGAAAATTTATGATATTAAATCTATAAATGATCCAAGATAAATTTTCAAGATAAAATGAGTTATTTTATAAAAATAATGGTGCCTTAAAAAAGATATTGGTGTACACTTTAAAACATGTAACAATTCGAAAAGATCCCTTGAATAGGGTTTGTATTTCCGAAATAATTTTGAATGTTCCTTTTAAAATGTATAAACACCATAAAAAAAGAATTATCCTAGTTATTAAACATATATAAAACACTCACATAGAATTTATGAGTAGTATATAATAAAACATAAGATTTTTATTCAGGTAATTAGACAATATAAGTAACCCGGGTGAAATTTGAGGTTTGGGTAGAAAAGCCTTAGCACTTTGTAATCAAATGATTCATATGCCCCAAAATTAGTAATATCAAAATGATACATTGAATACCATGAACATAAATATATTCATGATATGATACATCAATGGGTATTATACATAAACCATACACAAGTATTATTATTGAATATGGAAAATCTCACAAAAATGGAAGTGAGATGAAAAAACCCTTACCTTAAGTCTGAATGTGTTCCCCATTTGATATTAAAGCCCTGGAATATGAAATTATACTCATTAATAAATTAATTAATAACCTATTATAAATTTTTTTAGTTTATCATGATTCTTTTTATCTTATTTATGTCCTTATTTATAAGTTATTATATTGAATTTCGTAGTTCCGAAGTATTTGTTTTCTTGATTTTCATAATCAATTCACTAGTTTTTTTGTAATGGAGTTCATGTGGAATGGTTTAAAATATCGGTAATTAAAATTAAAGATTATTTATGAACATACAGAATTTTTAATAGTAATTTATATCATTTGTTAACATGGAATGAGGATGGATCATTAGATGACAACCACTATGATTATTTGGTGGTATTTGGATTATTTTGAACTAGTTTTGTCATATAAATTAATAATATGTACATATATTGCTTCATGAATTTTAATTAGGTTATAATATATATATTATAGTCTCTTTAAACCATCTCAATGGTTTTGTGACTAGTAATTAGGGAGACATTGAAGAATGAAACATCGTTTTCCATAAAGGTTATAAATTGGAACCTCATGGACGTTGATTTTGTTTATAAAATTAAAAGAGAGGGAGTAAGAATATTGATGATAGTTTTTAGAAACACATGAAATAATTATAGTATATATATGATAATGGATTTATCTTGTTCATTTGGACAGAGGATGTGTGGAGATATTAATAAAAGAGATGAACTTGAAAATAAAAAAGAAAAGTTGAGAGATCCCTTATGAAAATTCAGCATCCTAACGACGTCGTATAAAATTTTATAAAATGAATTGATGAGAGAAAAAGGGTATCTCATCATATGGAAATAAAAATGGAAATTAAGTGGAATACAGAGTATCAAACCCCAACATATGATAATGAATATTTCATGAGATAACATAATAGAGGTGTTGACTAAAACATGAGGGTGAAAGGTTCTCTTACCTTATAGAGTAACTTCTAGAAATTGATGTTTGGGACCTTAGAGGATTAAGGACACCTTGGTAGGACTTTTAGGGAGGTAACACTACCAGAGATTCGAGTTTGAGGGATCTGGAATGAAAAAAATGAATGTTTAAGTGGGTATTTATTGTAAAAGATATAGAAAAATTTATTAATTTAAAAAGACACCTCATTAGTGTTTTTTGTAAAACCATGGGCTCGCCAAGGACATTTTACCATGGTATAAGGCACTTGGGACACATAATATATTATTGTAATTTATAAAAGTTGACCATATTTGTTTATTAATTATTACATTATTATGAATTTATCAAATAGACCGAAACTCAAAACTGTATTTTTACTTTTCAGGAAAAATTCTAGTATTTTATAAAAATACCAAAAATTCAACCTAACCATTTTTTACATGTATAATTAAAAAGTTAACTTCATTTTTTGAAAATAATCTTTTAAATATTTTTAATATAATTTTTAAATAAAATTATAATTTATTCCAAAAAACCTCTTTAAAAATTTCACTCATTTTATAAGTCCTTGAGAAATTAGTCAAGGTCCTGTAAAATTATCTTATAATAATAAGACAATAAAGTAAAAAAATGTGATTACATTTTATGAAAATACGTTTCCATTTTAAATTATTAAATTTATCAGAAACTTGTAATTAAATATATATTTCATACAAGAATACTAATACCTTTATTGTGATCGTTTTTCACTTTTAAGGTGTCTAAACTGTATTTATACATTTTGGGTTGAAGTTTCTATTTTTTTATATGATTTACTATTCATTACTTTTCATAAGGTATGTTACTATTCATAAGGGTATGTCACTATTCACCAAAAATAATGTTTGTCTTATCAGACTCTAAATATCTTACTGAACACAGCCATGTATGTCAGTTTTTAAAAATACAAATCACAGAGGTGGAAAAATTATGTTATTTTACTAACTTATAATAAAGTGGTGTTTTATAGAGACTTGGTGTTTCATTCATTCTATAATAAATCTATTTGTATATTCTTGGGTTTTTACACATGATTTAACACATGAAAAACTTAAGGATTTTAAAAAAACGCATCATTTTTCTACTGTTCTCATGGTTGTCCTCGTTATACAAGAAAGGAAACATTTACTAGGTACAATAGAAAACACCCCACATTAGGAGTGTCTTAGCCATAGAAGAAAAGAGATCAACTAGCCGCTTATAAGTGAACTAGATAAAATTCACCATAAAAAATGTGTAACATTCCTCCAACCCACGATCACAACAACAAAACATATGGAGATGGTGTAAGGAAACTTGACCACCCATCCAAAAAAGGGTTTCATTTTAAACTGAATGTCCCACTAGGGACAACGACACCCAAACAACAGAAAAATTTAGATATATCAATGTATAAACTAGTTAAAAAGGCTATAAGGGTGATACCTACCATGGACTATCCCCTTACGAAGATAAACATTCTCCCTAACCATTTATTCAAGCCCAAAAAAAGTCATTATGATCAAAATCAAGTCACCAAGCCATTAGTATCGATAAAACACCTACAAAAATATTATTGTTCCATTCCATGAAAACTCAGAGAGAAACTCAAAACTACTCTTTCACGAGGTTCTCAATTAGGTCCAGGACTATAGGTTCTATTTCCATTCCCTTTAAATTTCTTCCCATTTAATCTTTTAATCACTTTATAAGATTTTAAATAGACATCAAGTACCCATTTAAAAATGAAAGCACCAAGAATATGTTTTTTCAACCAACAGCTCAAGAAAAATAAGAAAGTAAAAAAAATATACTTTTAAAATATTGATAATTTATTTACATTCCATATTTATTAGGAAATTGAGAAAAAAACCCATTTAGAAATTAAAAAATCTTATGAGGGTCCCACTGAGCCAACATGGGTTCTCTAAAAAATAATCCAATAGTAGTTGCTCAAATTATAAGGGTCTCAAACACCCATGTTGTGTAATTCCATAAAAAAAATTCCTAAATTAAATAAATTGGGTATAGTTTTACATTTCATCATTTGACCAATTCATTTCGCGTTAAAACTAAACTACATTCACATTTATCAACATCTCAAGGTATAATTTTCCATTACATTTAATATGGATTCCATTCCTCAATTTAGAAAGCAACCACACACTCCGTGTATTGAAAATTATCTCCCATTCATTGAAACCCATTTCATTTTAGAATACAACATGATCACATGCAAGGGTCCAGTGATATTGTTGGCCACCTTCCAACCTATAATGTGCACATACACTTTATGGTTTGGCATTTGGATCCCTTCATTAAAAATCAATTAACTTTCGAATTTTAATTTTTAAGTATTCAAATAATAAAAATTTCTCCAAAATTTATATATATATTATCAATATGGTTTTAATGTACAGGTTAACTTTTCTTGATTATAAGGTACCAATACATCTTATAATAAATGCCTGGTTCATGTTCATTTACAACCCATTTATTTCCAGCCCTTACAAAAACCCATATATAACCAAAGAAAACATGTCATCATAAGCAATAATAATAGAATAATTATATAACACAAGCACACATCACATAAGAAATATATGAATCATGGCATATTATCACCTAAGCATGTTAAATATATCACTAAAACATGCTATATAAATAGTCCTATTAATAAATACCTATACACGGTATAGCATTCAAGGAACACATTTAAAATCAGTAGGAAACCCTAAAGAGGGAACTACATGGCATGGAATATGCATGACTTGTTAATTCCTAAATACCTAATATGATGCATGTAATGCAACCACTTTTCCATACCAAGCCAAGGGTTCAATTTCAGAACATCCATAAATCCTAAAAAGTAGAAAGTATAATAATTACTCTAGGTGAAATCCTATCAACTGTAACATCAAATGACATGAACAAAAATACCGAACCCTAGACACATGGTCATTTCCCATATGTGGGGTGATCATTACCAAGCACGAATACTAACTAAAACCAAAACATTCATAATCTCCAGTCTACCAACCCAAAATAGCAAGAAAAAAGAAAAATTATTACCTTTAATACCACTTTGTAACATCACAACCCAAAATTCCATCAAATTGGAAGTTGGACCGGTGGGAGACATGGCCTCAAGTGCATCTCCCCATATACCTAAGGTTGTTGAATAGAAACGAGGGTCACTAGAGGGGATAGTGGGGAGACTATACCCTATTATCAAATATGCGTAGTGGAATAAAATAATATAAATAGAAAAAAATGGTGGAAGTGGGGAATAAATAAATAATATAACATCAGAAGAATAATATATTCAATTTCATACAAGTTTCCAATGCCAATTTACAGAATAGATGAATTTATGTCATGGTGATGATTCATAATTATGTAGTAAACAGTTCATCATACTTTTAAATACAATTCAAAAATAAGAAAAATATCACTAATCCCCACAGGCATTCTCCTGGAGCATCCTAAGTTTTATCACGGTCTTTTGCTCCTAACTCAAAGTTATAAGCTACATAGAAATCAACCTAGGTCCTAGAAATATAAGTTTTACTCTAGTAAAAAGGGTACATAAGTATGTAATGATATATAAATCTTAATAATTCGGCACCCACAATCTCAAAATAAATCCATATGGTGTAATAACAATTAAGTAGTGTCCTGGTAGAGATAATTTAGTAAATAGAAATGTATAAATAAATATACAAATGTCCAGGTTCGTAAGGTACACCTGATGGCTACACAAGTTTTGTCTTATTTTTGTAAGAATAGGCTGATTGAGAACTGCATATAATATATATATGTGTGTGTGTGTGTGTAGTATAGATATACATATATTCTTCCTTTATGGACCAAATGTATACCAGTGCCAAATGGTCATATACCTGGTACACTTTTTATGGATGGTCCAGGGTGTAGATCCCAGACATCCATTACTAGGGTAAGCTCTAATGGTTTAACCCCTGGTCCAATCCCCATGATCTCTCATGGTCTCATGGAAATCAATATGGAATCTCACATAGTCTACCTACACAATTATCTCACAGTCCTTTGGAAATTATCATTTGATGGATTGGGACGTAATGCACATACATCCATCACTAAGGGTAGAAGTCATGGTCTATCCCCTGGCTCAACTCTATGAGCTCTCATAGTCTCTAGAAGATCAGTATTGAATATCACATAGTCTTTTACCCTAATGTCTCTAACAGTCTCTTAGATCCCCTGTAAATATAAGGCATAATGTAAAGACCCGCAAATTTCAAGGAAATTTTTTTCTTAATTTTCTTTGGAATTTTACAAGAACGCAGCTTCAGACGGCACCTGATTCCGAGGCCCGGTGTGCCCGGAATCAATTTCCGAAGTTTGGCTCGGGTACGTTCAGTGAACGGACGAGCGGGTTTTTCTATCTTTTGAACCGGTGCCCGGAATCGAATTCTGAGGGCACCGATGAAATCGCAGCGCCGGTATTTGCTTAGAAACGCCTCTTCCGGAGTTGCGTTTGCTCAGACGTGGTTTTTAAATTTTACGGCTTTAAGTCAGAAATAAAATAAAGTTTGTGCGACAACTTTATTTTATTTCACTTAAGCTGCTTGGAAGCCACTTGAAGTCACTTAAAGACGGCTTGAACTGAGTTGAACTGGATAGGATGCTATCCAGAAATATCCTACCCCTTGGTAGGATATTTGTGCGGTGGGACCCGCACGAGCCCCGCCGTTTCTTTCGCTAAGTAACGCACCCGCGAAAACCCGTCAAAGTAACTGAAAAGTCAACCGACGCGTTTTCTTTAATTCTTAACAGACCATTTAATTGGGCGGTTTATTTCGTGAATTAAATGGACTGTTTCTTCGTGAATTAAATGAGTCGTTTCTTTCGTTGAATTAATTCAACGAATTGATGGATCGTTTCTTAACCGGTTTCGTGTTGGCATGTTTATAAAATAAGACCAACATAAAAATCCTTGGAAAGGATTTGAGAGAATCTTCGTTCCTCCACCCCCTCCGCGAAGAACGCGAAGAACGCGAAGAACGCGAAGAACGCGAAGAACGCGAAGAACGCCGGCGACCGGAATTCGACGACGCACACCAAGATCTGCGACGTCGACGAGATCTACCCGCGACGTTCTTCGGCGACGCCTCTTCTTCCGCGGCCGACCCTCGTTCGGCAACAAAGGTGAGAATCAGATCTTTTCTTCTCCCTTTTTAATTTCAATATCAACGGATTTAAACTAATTAAATCCGTTGATCTTGATCCGGAGATTGGCGACGCGACGAGCGATTCCGCGACGACGCGGCGATCTCCATCTTCCGCGACGAGCAATTCCGACGACGACGATAAAGTAAGGGTTGATTGGAATATTTTCCTTCCCGTGATTTATTTCTTTTAAAGTAAAGAAGCATGACCTTCGAACAATTTTAACATTTAAAATTGTTGTTGATTGTTTTATTGTTCCTCCCGTGGATTATGACTAACGCGGAGGGTGCGGGTCTAACGAACAAGACCCGGCAACCCTCCGCCGATCTATTTTGGTTGTGCGGATTTGGCGGACGTCGACAAACCGTGCGGCAAGGGCAATTTGTTGGCTCCGCAGTGAAGATCGTCCCCCGGGAGGAGCATCGGCGCAGACGGGAAAGAAATCGGGCCACCGGAGCATCTCCGGCGGCCCGCGGAAGGAGGCGGCGGCGCGGGTCGCCGGCGCGGCGGCGCCGGCGACCGGAGGCGGCGGCGCCAGGCGCGCCGCCGTGGAAACCTTCCGCCGCGGCTGAAGCCGCGGCGGCGGCGGCAGCCGGTTCCGCGGCCGCGCGGAACCGGGACGGACGCGGCGGCCCGGCCGCGTCCGCGTGACAGGCGGCCCCCCGCGGGGCCGCGGTTTCTCTCAAGCCGCGGGTTCAACCCCGCGGCGGCGGCTCTTCGGCCGCGCGGCCGAAGACCGAGCCGGCCGGGCCGCGCCCAGGCCGGACCGGACCCGGCCGAGCCGGTTCGGGCCGGGTCGGGCCGACCCGGTTCGGGCCGACCCGGTTCGGCCGACCCCAGGGGGGGGGTTCGGGCCGGGTCGCCCCGGGCCCAGTACCCCCGTTTCGGGCCCTCTACGGTCTTTCGCCCATATCTTGGGCCTGGGACCTCCGATTGACGAACCGTCAGCGGCTACGCGATCCTTGGATCGAGACGGTCGTTTCGGTATATTATACTCAAGGTTTCGGAAGACTTTGGGTTCGGCCGGGTTGGTTCGTACACGAAGCCAACCGGGCCCTCGGAGCGGAAACGCTCATAACTTGAGCTACGGACGTCCGAACGACGTACCGTCAGCTGTGGTAGTTTCCTCTAAGTGAGACGGAACTTTTGGCATACTCCGCCCGAGGATCGGATACAGGCGGAGTACGGTCGGGTTGGTTTTGCCCTAAAAACCAACCGGGCCCCTGGGACGAAAATGCCAATAACTCTCAGACCGGGCGTCCGATTGACGCGCCGTCTGTCGCGTTGAGATCCTGTTGTCGATACGGAACTTTTGGATACATCAACTTCGGACTACGTGTCAGTTGATGTATCAGCCCCTCGGCTCGTGGAGCGGACCCTCCTAAACGAGCTCGCTACGTGCGGGAACCCTAGCGCTGGCTGTGACCTCGACGACAGAGCAGAGATCCTCCGTGGACTGCGACGACGGCAGAGCAGAGATCCTCCGTGGACTGCGACGACGGCAGAGCAGAGATCCTTCGTGGACTGCGGCGACGACTGTGCAGAGATCCTCAGTGGACTGCGTCGACTACTGCACTCAGCGATCCCACGTGGATCAGTGCTTCAGGTTCTGTGTGAGCCCGATCCTCCGTGGGTCCTTACTACCGGTTCTGTGTGAGCCACTGCCTACAGGTTCTGTGTGAGCCCGATCCTACGTGGGTCTTTTTGCGGGGGTTAGTACCTATCGATCCTTCGTGGGTCCGACGACTGAGACGGATCAGTGATCGTCTTTGACGTCATCTGAAAAAGTATACCTGGTTGAGCTGAATCTTATGTTACTCTCCTTTGTGGATTGTGTTGAACCATCCTTTGTGGATTTACTGTTTACTCTCCTTTGTGGATTTGGGTCTTGCTTTCCTTTGTGGATTGAGTTGTTCTTGAGCTCGTGAGCAGAGCTAGAATTGGGGACTTAGGTATATGTATGGGCATATACCTAAGTCGAGTCAGATGTTACTTCGTGATTGCATCTTTCTTTTGTGCTATATCCTTTGTGGATTTCGAGAGACCTTCGGGGGTCTCGGGGTCCTTACTGAGTAGTTGTACTCACCCCTGCACGGGCTATGCCCGCACCTTGTTGTGTTGGTTGCAGACGACGGACAGCGCTGATCACGGTTGGGGCGTGGAGCAGGACGGTACCTGGAGGTGGACCACTGGGCGGGACGTGCTCGGAGCGGACGTGGGACCCGAGGAGCCTGGAGGCTATCTGTACCCACCCTTCAGGTGGGATTGCCAGTGGACGACACGAGGCCGCCGTCTTTTCTTCAGTTGCTGTTCTTTTTCTTTTCAGTTGTACTTTACAGTTGGGCTTGTATTTCCGGCCCCTTTACTTTTCTGCACTTTACTTTCCGCTTGCTGACTCTGTGTGGTTGTTACTTATAAAGGCAATGCCTTCCCTGTTTACTGGGATTTTACGCCTTGGTGCTAGTCGCCAGCCCCTGGCCTATGGAAGGCGGGCTTGGGGTAGTCACGGCACGGGCCCCGAGGACGGGTCGTGACAAATTGGTATCAGAGGCGGTCGGTTCTACCGCAGACTCTGATCGTCCTTTCTTTCTATGTGAAGCAATAGTGTTTAGTGTATTGAGTGTGGTTATCAGTTCAGGGAGCCCAGTGTTGGTGCGGCGGCCGACGTATCCGTACACCAGGACCCTGACTCCTGATTTCCGACTTAATGCATGAAAACATTGATTGCGTGTGTGTTTCAAGTTTTCTTTGTGATTACTTATGTCAGCTCACCGGGTATACTGATCTGCTTTATGAAAGTCTCAAGTTTTCCTTGTGATTACTTGTGCCAGCTCACCAGGTATACTGTTCTGACTGTGGTGCTCTTGTTCTCCTTTTCAGGATGGCCCCGCGACGACTGCCAGCTAGGGTTCCGAGTGTAGGGCGCGACGGCAGCCCACCGAGCGACGAGGCCTCGGTGCAGGGCCCTTTGCCAGCAGTGGCACCGGCGGTAGCCTTACCCGCCGAGCCACCGATGCTTCCAGTACCAGACGCCGACGATGCACGTCGCCTCAGGGCACTGCACGAGTTTCAGAGCCAGCGACCGCCCAGGTTTCGCGGTGAGGCGGACCCCCAGGCCGCCGAGGACTGGCTAGAGGCGGTGGTACGGATCTTCAGGCTAGTGAGGACACCAGCGGATCTCATGGTGATCCTCGCAGCGAGCCTCCTGCAGGCGGCGGCAGGACGATGGTGGAGCCTGATGCTCCAGGTTCACGATGAGGCATCCCTGCTCTGGACGGACTTCGAGAGCCTCTTCCGCTCTGAGTTCGTCCCGGCCACCCTCCGAGCGGTGCGCATCCAGGAGCTTCTCCAGCTGCGCCAGGGCAGCATGACGGTCGCTCAGTATGCGGCGAGGTTCACGGACCTATCTCGCTACTCGACCGACATGGTACGGGACCCCTTCTTCCGGGCCCGGACCTTCGAGCAGGGCTTGCGACAGGAGATTCGTGCGTCGCTGATCTCCCTCAGCATTCCGACCCAGGCAGGAGTGCTGGAGCGAGCCCTCCTGATCGAGAGCTTCCTGGCAGAGCCTTCTTCAGCGGCGAGACCTAGCGCAGGGCGGCAGGTAGCTGGGTCTTCGGCAGCAGGTAGCCGACGGATGACTCACGGGTCCAGGCAGACCAGACCCCCACGCAGACGGCCTCAGGACACCGGCTCAGCAGTACGAGGCACACAGCGGAGTGCCAGCCTTTCGAGAGGCAGGCTGTGCTACTCTTGCGGCGGGCAGGGTCACATGGCTCGTGACTGCCCGACTCGCCGATCAGAGGAGCAGCAGACGGTGGAGGGGCCACCCAGGCAGAGGCAGAGGGTCGACCGTGGCGGTCCGCAGGGAGGAGGCGGACGAGGCCGAGGAGCTGGCCGAGCAGCGGGTGGTGGGCGACGCTTTCAGGCTCTACCCCCACCACCACCAGGAGGGCCACCTCGACCACAGGGAGCCGGCGGGCAGGGACAGGCCCAGCTCCAGGCAGTGGAGGCCTACGACCCCGACATGCCAGAGATGATTCGAGGTACGATCTGTGTCTATTCCACCCTTGCTGCAGTACTTATAGACACAGGAGCGAGTCACTCTTTCATAGCCTCTGCCCTTGTTCGGAGCTCGGAGATTCCGACTGAGCCGTTGGCTCGATCCTTACGGCTAGAGACTCCTACGGGAGCAGACTCGACGATTACGCACTGGTGCCGGCAGTGTGAGCTTACTCTAGGAGGCGAGAGCTTCGGCTGGGATCTCCTTGTAGCGGCGTCGAGGCCTTACGACGTCATCTTGGGCATGGATTGGCTATCCACGGTTCATGCCCAGATCGACTGTTTTAGGCGCAAGGTACGATGTGTTCGTACCGACGGGAGCAGGTTTACCTTCACCGGCGAGAAGGGAACCTTTGCAGCACAGGATGGACTTCCGCGGAGGAGAGTGCAGCCCATCTCACATCAGTTGGCTAGCCTCATCCTAGGAGCAGTGGACGTGCGGAGTCCGGCTTTTCCTGCAGTGGTGGACCAGTACGTGGACGTCTTTCCCGACGACGTTCCAGGGCTACCTCCTCGTAGAGAGGTAGACTTTTACATCGACTTGTACCCCGGGACAGCCCCGATATCTACTCCAGCATATCGGATGGCCCCCGCCGAGCTTCGAGAGCTGCGGGTACAGTTGGAGGACTTGCAGAGCAAGGGGTTTATCCGACCCAGTGTTTCACCCTGGGCTTCCCCGATTTTGTTCGCCAAAAAGGCGGACGGGAACTTGCGACTTTGTGTCGACTATCGTCGCCTGAACCAGGTGACAGTGAGGAACAAGTATCCGCTGCCACGGATTGATGACCTCTTCGATCAGCTCAAGGGAGCGCGGTGGTTCTCGAAGATAGACCTCCGGTCAGGCTATCATCAGCTCAGAGTTCGAGACGAGGACGTGCAGAAGACGGCCTTCAGGTGTCGGTATGGCCATTATGAGTTCTTGGTTATGCCGTTCGGCGTAACCAATGCTCCAGCGGTGTTCATGAGCCTCATGAACAGGATCTTCCAGCCATACCTCGACCGATTTGTCGTTGTCTTCATTGACGACATTTTGGTATACTCGACGACTGAGGAGGAGCATGCCTACCACCTGCGAGTTGTGCTAGACACACTCCGAGAGCACCAGCTTTATGGCAAGCTCTCAAAATGCCAGTTCTGGTTACGTGAGGTCCATTTCTTGGGGCACGTCATTTCTGAGGCGGGAGTTGCAGTGGATCCCGCGAAGATCGAGGCAGTGCTAGCTTGGGAGCCACCCAAGAGCGTGACAGAGGTGCGGAGCTTCTTGGGCCTAGCGGGATACTATCGGAGATTCGTGCCAGACTTCTCCAGAGTTGCAGCACCACTCTCAGCCTTGACGAAGAAGGGGAAACCCTTCGTGTGGTCAGACAGATGTCAGCAGAGCTTCCAGGAGCTGAGACAGAGATTGACCAGCGCACCTATCTTGAGGTTGCCTGAGGAGGGAGTTGGGTACGTAGTTTACTGCGACGCATCAGGGACTGGACTCGGGTGCGTCCTGATGCAGGAGCGGGCCGTGATCGCCTACGGATCACGTCAGTTGAGGCCGCATGAGCAGAACTACGCCACTCATGACCTGGAGTTAGCAGCAGTGGTCTTCGCTCTGAAGACTTGGCGGCACTATCTGATGGGCGAGCGCTTCACAGTCTTTTCTGACCACCAGAGTCTTAGGTATATCTTCTCTCAGAAGGACCTGAACCTGAGACAGCGGAGATGGCTTGAGTTCCTCCAGGACTATGACTTTGAGATAGTCTATACTCCTGGGAAGGGGAACGTGGTAGCCGATGCCCTCAGCAGGAGGACGGGCATTCAGCTGCTTGAGGAGGCGACGGAGCAGCTAGCCTCCTTGCAGATATCCTTCGTGGATAGAGACGGAACAGCCTTTCTTCAGTCTCTCACAGTCTCTCCTCCACTTCTACAGCGGGTCAGAGAGGCTCAGCGTGGGGACGCTGACTGTGAGACCCGGCGTGCACTGATATCCTCAGGTCAGGCGCCTGATGGTTTCTCCCTTGGAGCAGAGCACGACATCCTTTTCAGAGGACGTACCTTCGTACCAGTCGCTTTACGAGAGGAGGTGCTGAGAGAGTTTCACACTTCTCCCTTGGCGGTACATCCCGGAGTGGCGAAGATGTACCAGGATCTCAGGCGACAGCACTGGTGGCCGGGTATGAAGAAAGCTGTGGCAGAGTTCGTTTCACGATGCCTCACCTGCCAGCAGGTGAAGGCAGAGCACCAGGTACCAGCAGGTTTGGTACAGCCCTTGGAGGTCCCGGAGTGGAAGTGGGACGGCATATCTATGGACTTCGTGACTGGACTTCCACGCACTTCCAGAGGTCACGACTCCATTTGGGTGATTGTCGACCGACTCACCAAGTCGGCACACTTCTTACCCATCAGAGAGCAGGGCTCAGTAGAGAGCTTGGGACGTCTTTACGTCCAGGAGATCGTACGGCTTCACGGTGTGCCATCGTCTATCGTCTCCGATCGAGATGCTCGTTTCACTTCCAGGCTTTGGAAGGGGTTGCAGGAGGCGTTCGGGACGCGGCTCCATCTGAGCACAGCCTTCCACCCTCAGACGGATGGACAGACGGAGAGGACCATACAGACACTCGAGGACATGCTCCGTGCATGTGTTCTCGACTTTGGTCGCAGCTGGGAGGACCACCTACCCTTGGTGGAGTTTGCGTACAACAACAGCTACCACTCCACCATCGGGATGGCACCATACGAGGCGTTGTACGGCAGACCCTGCAGATCACCGTTGTGCTGGACAGACCCTGGGGAGTCAGCACTCGTGGGACCAGAGATGGTCCGAGCCACGACAGAGAAGGTCCAAATCATCCAGGAGAGGATGAGGACAGCTCAGAGCCGGCAGAAGTCATATGCTGACAGGAGGCGGAGGCCACTAGAGTTCGAGGATGGCGACCACGTCTTTTTGCGTGTCTCACCTCGACGTGGTTTACGGAGATTTGGCCGAGGCGGCAAGCTGTCTCCCCGCTTCATCGGGCCTTTCCAGGTCCTCAGCAGGATAGGAGAGGTGGCTTATCGCCTGGCTCTACCACCTCAGTTGCACCGGGTGCACGACGTCTTCCACGTGTCTCAGCTGAGGAGATACGTGCACGACCCGACGCACATCATCGACTTTGGGGAGCTGGACGTGGACGATGGGGCGACTTTTGCGGAGGTTCCAGTGGAGATCGAGGATCGACAGGAGCGGGTCCTACGTGGGCGGTCGATTCCTCTTGTGCGCGTCAGATGGCAGCACGGGAACCTCCAGGAGAGCACTTGGGAGCGGGAGGCTCAGATGCGTGCTCAGTACCCCCATTTGTTCCCCTAGTTTTGATGTATCTTTACGGGGACGTAAAGCCCTGAGGTGGGAGTAATGTAAAGACCCGCAAATTTCAAGGAAATTTTTTTCTTAATTTTCTTTGGAATTTTACAAGAACGCAGCTTCAGACGGCACCTGATTCCGAGGCCCGGTGTGCCCGGAATCAATTTCCGAAGTTTGGCTCGGGTACGTTCAGTGAACGGACGAGCGGGTTTTTCTATCTTTTGAACCGGTGCCCGGAATCGAATTCTGAGGGCACCGATGAAATCGCAGCGCCGGTATTTGCTTAGAAACGCCTCTTCCGGAGTTGCGTTTGCTCAGACGTGGTTTTTAAATTTTACGGCTTTAAGTCAGAAATAAAATAAAGTTTGTGCGACAACTTTATTTTATTTCACTTAAGCTGCTTGGAAGCCACTTGAAGTCACTTAAAGACGGCTTGAACTGAGTTGAACTGGATAGGATGCTATCCAGAAATATCCTACCCCTTGGTAGGATATTTGTGCGGTGGGACCCGCACGAGCCCCGCCGTTTCTTTCGCTAAGTAACGCACCCGCGAAAACCCGTCAAAGTAACTGAAAAGTCAACCGACGCGTTTTCTTTAATTCTTAACAGACCATTTAATTGGGCGGTTTATTTCGTGAATTAAATGGACTGTTTCTTCGTGAATTAAATGGGTCGTTTCTTTCGTTGAATTAATTCAACGAATTGATGGATCGTTTCTTAACCGGTTTCGTGTTGGCATGTTTATAAAATAAGACCAACATAAAAATCCTTGGAAAGGATTTGAGAGAATCTTCGTTCCTCCACCCCCTCCGCGAAGAACGCGAAGAACGCGAAGAACGCGAAGAACGCGAAGAACGCGAAGAACGCGAAGAACGCCGGCGACCGGAATTCGACGACGCACACCAAGATCTGCGACGTCGACGAGATCTACCCGCGACGTTCTTCGGCGACGCCTCTTCTTCCGCGGCCGACCCTCGTTCGGCAACAAAGGTGAGAATCAGATCTTTTCTTCTCCCTTTTTAATTTCAATATCAACGGATTTAAACTAATTAAATCCGTTGATCTTGATCCGGAGATTGGCGACGCGACGAGCGATTCCGCGACGACGCGGCGATCTCCATCTTCCGCGACGAGCAATTCCGACGACGACGATAAAGTAAGGGTTGATTGGAATATTTTCCTTCCCGTGATTTATTTCTTTTAAAGTAAAGAAGCATGACCTTCGAACAATTTTAACATTTAAAATTGTTGTTGATTGTTTTATTGTTCCTCCCGTGGATTATGACTAACGCGGAGGGTGCGGGTCTAACGAACAAGACCCGGCAACCCTCCGCCGATCTATTTTGGTTGTGCGGATTTGGCGGACGTCGACAAACCGTGCGGCAAGGGCAATTTGTTGGCTCCGCAGTGAAGATCGTCCCCCGGGAGGAGCATCGGCGCAGACGGGAAAGAAATCGGGCCACCGGAGCATCTCCGGCGGCCCGCGGAAGGAGGCGGCGGCGCGGGTCGCCGGCGCGGCGGCGCCGGCGACCGGAGGCGGCGGCGCCAGGCGCGCCGCCGTGGAAACCTTCCGCCGCGGCTGAAGCCGCGGCGGCGGCGGCAGCCGGTTCCGCGGCCGCGCGGAACCGGGACGGACGCGGCGGCCCGGCCGCGTCCGCGTGACAGGCGGCCCCCCGCGGGGCCGCGGTTTCTCTCAAGCCGCGGGTTCAACCCCGCGGCGGCGGCTCTTCGGCCGCGCGGCCGAAGACCGAGCCGGCCGGTCCGGTCGGCCGGGCCGCGCCCAGGCCGGACCGGACCCGGCCGAGCCGGTTCGGGCCGGGTCGGGCCGACCCGGTTCGGGCCGACCCGGTTCGGCCGACCCCAGGGGGGGGTTCGGGCCGGGTCGCCCCGGGCCCAGTACCCCCGTTTCGGGCCCTCTACGGTCTTTCGCCCATATCTTGGGCCTGGGACCTCCGATTGACGAACCGTCAGCGGCTACGCGATCCTTGGATCGAGACGGTCGTTTCGGTATATTATACTCAAGGTTTCGGAAGACTTTGGGTTCGGCCGGGTTGGTTCGTACACGAAGCCAACCGGGCCCTCGGAGCGGAAACGCTCATAACTTGAGCTACGGACGTCCGAACGACGTACCGTCAGCTGTGGTAGTTTCCTCTAAGTGAGACGGAACTTTTGGCATACTCCGCCCGAGGATCGGATACAGGCGGAGTACGGTCGGGTTGGTTTTGCCCTAAAAACCAACCGGGCCCCTGGGACGAAAATGCCAATAACTCTCAGACCGGGCGTCCGATTGACGCGCCGTCTGTCGCGTTGAGATCCTGTTGTCGATACGGAACTTTTGGATACATCAACTTCGGACTACGTGTCAGTTGATGTATCAGCCCCTCGGCTCGTGGAGCGGACCCTCCTAAACGAGCTCGCTACGTGCGGGAACCCTAGCGCTGGCTGTGACCTCGACGACAGAGCAGAGATCCTCCGTGGACTGCGACGACGGCAGAGCAGAGATCCTCCGTGGACTGCGACGACGGCAGAGCAGAGATCCTTCGTGGACTGCGGCGACGACTGTGCAGAGATCCTCAGTGGACTGCGTCGACTACTGCACTCAGCGATCCCACGTGGATCAGTGCTTCAGGTTCTGTGTGAGCCCGATCCTCCGTGGGTCCTTACTACCGGTTCTGTGTGAGCCACTGCCTACAGGTTCTGTGTGAGCCCGATCCTACGTGGGTCTTTTTGCGGGGGTTAGTACCTATCGATCCTTCGTGGGTCCGACGACTGAGACGGATCAGTGATCGTCTTTGACGTCATCTGAAAAAGTATACCTGGTTGAGCTGAATCTTATGTTACTCTCCTTTGTGGATTGTGTTGAACCATCCTTTGTGGATTTACTGTTTACTCTCCTTTGTGGATTTGGGTCTTGCTTTCCTTTGTGGATTGAGTTGTTCTTGAGCTCGTGAGCAGAGCTAGAATTGGGGACTTAGGTATATGTATGGGCATATACCTAAGTCGAGTCAGATGTTACTTCGTGATTGCATCTTTCTTTTGTGCTATATCCTTTGTGGATTTCGAGAGACCTTCGGGGGTCTCGGGGTCCTTACTGAGTAGTTGTACTCACCCCTGCACGGGCTATGCCCGCACCTTGTTGTGTTGGTTGCAGACGACGGACAGCGCTGATCACGGTTGGGGCGTGGAGCAGGACGGTACCTGGAGGTGGACCACTGGGCGGGACGTGCTCGGAGCGGACGTGGGACCCGAGGAGCCTGGAGGCTATCTGTACCCACCCTTCAGGTGGGATTGCCAGTGGACGACACGAGGCCGCCGTCTTTTCTTCAGTTGCTGTTCTTTTTCTTTTCAGTTGTACTTTACAGTTGGGCTTGTATTTCCGGCCCCTTTACTTTTCTGCACTTTACTTTCCGCTTGCTGACTCTGTGTGGTTGTTACTTATAAAGGCAATGCCTTCCCTGTTTACTGGGATTTTACGCCTTGGTGCTAGTCGCCAGCCCCTGGCCTATGGAAGGCGGGCTTGGGGTAGTCACGGCACGGGCCCCGAGGACGGGTCGTGACACATAATCATTTGCAACATATGATGAAAGAGGAATTAACCTATCATTCATCTCAATAGAACATTTCAATTACACATACTAATTCATGTTCACAATTATACTTAAGGAAATACATATTAAGTATTTCAATTAAAACATTAACATATGTTTGGTAACATTTATACACAATCCAATGCATGATGCATTACCCTTTCATGTATATCCTTTTTCAAACCTATATAATGGTTTTATCTCTTTTATAAAACCATTATAAACATTTAAATTATAATGAAAAAATTAATACCTCTTATGTATTTCGATAGGTTCAATTCCTTTTCAAGACGCCCTTTCTTCTGAACCATTTATTCAAGGCATATCATTTGGTGTCAGCCATCCTCCTCGAGGTCATCTCACTCAATTTTCCAAAACATAGAAATTGATCTAAGGAACAAGTTCCAAAGTAATAGATCATGTTCATTACCATTAAGAGATAATATTATCTTGCATAATCTATTCTAGCAATTTCATATTCATAATTTGGTACAAGAGTCATAACCTCTTATGTGACAAGCTAGACCAATTCCAATTTCATTTTAAACCATGCAAATCATATCAAACATTCAATAAATCATGTCAAAGGGAATGGTTATATCATCCCTTGCAGTTATTCTATTTTATACTATTTCTATTCAATTTACTAAAATATGTCAAATAACCTATTAAACTCAAACAACAACTATGGGGTATCAATGAATTATGGTAATTAACATCTTGGGTATTTATAATTTATAAAACAGACCAAATCCCTAACATTCCAATTATAAATCATATCTTCAAATAATAAGAAATATCCAAGCAACAATATAGGCAACAAATTCTACTCAATACTTTTTTGCTAGAAGGCATCGCAACTCCTTTGGAGGGGTTTTATTAAAAAAACATGACTATGTTGAAAAAAAAATCATTAATCTTTTTTAAGAACATCATTAACATTATCAAAGGAAGCATTCAAGAAATAAAATACCACACTGCGAAAGAATTAAATAAAGGTGTGAACCTAAGAAATTTAAATAATTAATGCTTTCTTAAATAAAAATATCAAGGAAAGTGACACTACCAAAAAGAGAAACCAAGCCAACACTATTTTTTTCACTCATCAGATTTGTGGAGACCACATGGAACCACCCCACACTCACAGACACGTACATTTATTAAAATATATATATATATCCTTAAAATAGTGCTCGTATTACCAATGTCATGAGGGAATACATACATGGAGGATTATATATTTATATATATACATACTTATGTATGTGATAATGGACCTTCAGGTTTGATAAAAACTCCCTAAAACAAAAGTAAGGCATCCTAAATAATCAAAGGACCCAAAATAATAAGGGAGAAACTAAACAATGGATTTAGAACTCACCCTGAAAGGTAATGGGAATCTGAAACCACATGGAGTAGTCCAATGCCCAACAGATTTATTAATAGTGTATCACAACACTCAAATACCCTAAAAAAGTTTGTGAAAAAATGAAGTGGAAGGAAAAACATTCCCTAAAACATTATTGGATAACCAAAACACCCCATGATTCCATTTTTACACCATAATACCAGAGAGGAAACTTAAATTAAGATTGCCTCTAACTCTAGGGTTCAACTGAAAATTACAGGTGAAAATATAGGTCGAACCGAAGCCAGAAAAAAAAAGATAAAGTGGAGCACAGGGCCTTACCATGGAGATTCAAATGGGAAACAAGAAGGATTCGGGGGAAATCGGCAACTATAGATGGTGTTGATGAGGGGTAGTCATGCATCATATGGTAAACCTCCTAGGGGGTACGTCATGATTTGTTAGAGAGAGGGTTATGTAAGTGTTTTAATTTTAGGTTTCTAATTTATTTTCTTTTAATTTAATTAAAAAAATTTCTAAATAGGAAATCTTCATGGTTTGACCACCTAGTTTTCCAAACCATGCACAAACCTTGTGGTGTACAGTGTTAGCATACTACCTCCAAATTAAACCGTGAAGGCTAGATGAACGGTTTTGAAAAACCATGTGCACCCCATGAGAAATGCATATTCCTCTTCTTCACAAGGCCTCATGGTTTCTTTTAGAATGATACATTGCTTTAGAAAAACTATAAACCCAATGAAGATAGTTTAAAACATGATGTTTTTTTGTCTGGAAGTCTTGGAACTCATCCGTCCACCTGGGAAAATTATCGAACCTTCACCCACATCCAAAAACATCACTTAATAGTATTCCAACTCTCATAAAATAATTCTGATTCTTAGTTTTAAAAATATCCCAATTAGAAAATGAAAACATTCAAAAACCTTATCATTTTCAACAAGTTTAAAATGAAAATCTTTACATGCACATTTTCAGTCTAGGGATAGTCTTCCAAAGTGGTTGAAAGTGGAAACAAGGGCCACTTCTTCTCTTGTGGCCTATCATGTGAAAGACTATCGGTGGGAACTATTTTTATGAATAACTTCAAGAGATGATTCCAAAGATATGTGGATATGTTGATGTGGTATTCTGGACTCAATACATTCTCCAATTCATATAAGAAGTGGTGTTTTGGTGAAAACATATGTCGAGGCCTCGATTCCAAAGCATCTCTTCCATCGATCTGGGCATCCATTGAAACATTCAATGATGTAATTTCAATTGTATGGAATCTGAATGTCTTGAAGATGAAATCTAGACACATTATCAATGAAACATAATACATAAGAGTAAATGTTAAATAAATAACTATTATATTTAAAGTATAAATAAGTAGTGCCATATTTTTACTCATGGTTAAGTGTTGTTAAATGAAATATGACAGGCTCACTGTCTTTTTGTATAATGGGTACAACATAAACAATCTTAATGGGCACTGGGTAATCCATCATTTTTTACCCATGAAAGGATTGAAGCACTTAAAGAAACTCGTGTTGGGTTCACCATTTTTGTTTCATCAAGATTCATGACATGTGAGGAGTTTCACCTAAAGGTTTTATTGATGAGGTTTTAAGTCCTTGCTCATTCACTCATATTCGGTTCTCTATTTGATTAGTCTTCAATAGACAATCCCAATGGTTCCCACATCCATGACTATGTGTAGACCTTATTTCTAAAGGTAGGTGTTACTTTGGTTTTTCTTTCCCAGTGATGATTAAGAACTCACATTGGTGAGAGGATGGGAGTTCAGTCTCATCACACCCTTTTAGGGGGAATTATCGCCTACTTTGAGAATCTCTAATAGATTTATGATATTTTCATGAAATCCTTCTTATACGTTGATACAACACTGGTTACCCATGTGTTAATGAAATGATTATGAACCTTTATTTATAAGAAAAATTATTTTCATATCATCAGATCTTTATTTCTCACTTATTTATTTATGAAGTTTTGGGTTGTGGCCATGCTGAGGAAATATATAGTTTATTGTTTTATAGGGAGGCATTTAGTGCCTTGGAGATGGGATTGAACCTCTATGAGGTGTCCTACTTATCTTGTGAAACAATCAAACCCCATGAAGTTTGTTTGAGGTAGTCTAAGGTCATGTGACTAAACTTATCCATGTAGTTTAACATCATATAGTAAATATGAGAATATTGTGAGAAGTCCTTGATGATTTTTCCTACGTATCCTATTTAGAAAGAATCAGAGTCCACATAGTTCTTATAACAAGGTTATTTGTGATGATATATATGATAATAGGGGTGCTCGGTGGGACTTATGCATATGAGACTACCCTATACTGATCATTCGAGAATTTGGCCCTTTGAGTAGAGATGAGATATAATTATACATACATACCAATGACTGCCCCACACTAGGGTAATTTTAATGTGATTTTTATATAATCATCACTTGTATATAAGACCATGTGATCGATGCTCGATGTGATAAAAAATAGATAATGGTAGATTTGACACATAACATTAGAAAATATCTATACAGGGATTACTCATTAAAATTATTGATTGAGGGGCATGATTACAGATCTTATAGAGGATATTACATGGATCTTGGGCCTTAATAATGAATCCTATTTTTCATATTTTATAATAGGAATCATAGGAATCATTGTTTAATTTTCCCCCCATCCCTCTAAAGGGTTAGTAGTACTTGAGGGAATGATAGAAGAGTATACTTAAAATAATGCTCATATATGATTCCCCTTCTTATTCTATGATAGAAAAAGAATATTGGAAGAAATATGGGAAAATTTAATCTCATAATTCTTGAATGATTCGGATAGGATGGTACTTTCACTGAAGTGGATGTTGGTTGGAGATTGGTCCTTAATAAGGTGTCCTATGTATCACTTTTATGGAGGGGATCCAAGTTCTCATATTTAAATTATCCCTTAAACAAATGATGGGATAAGGTGTATGATCACAATTGAGGATATTATTTTTATCCCTGAGTTTTTAGGAACTTCATGGGATTATAATAGGATGAATTCCATTTCGTAGGGGCTTACACACTGGGGTTTCCTATTGGTTCACCCATTATTTATCCTCTGACGGAATAAAAAGTGGTGGAAACCCTAAATATTTAGTCCAAATGAATAACATTGGTAGGTTCACATGGGTTCATAACCCTAGATCATCAAGGAAACTTCCATTATAAAAAGGGGTGTGAAACTGAAGTTTCTTAGCCAGGGTCCATAATGCATGAGTCCAAATAGGCCTACCAAACGAAGTGGGCATGACAATTGGAATTTACTAAACATGTCTCAAATTCTTTTTGGAAATTTCTTGGTTGTCTATATCATATGTTGTGTTTTTAATATATTATGTGAGACAAATCCAAGGGTGTCTCCCTGACATGCCTATGATGCTTTTCATGATCTAAGAGGATGTTTCTATGATCCTTCACCTAGTATACTAAATTTTCTTAGATGCATTCTCATGAGAGAAGAAGATACATCAAAGGTGATTCACATAAATAGAGTGGTAATATGTGGTTATTATGTATTATTGAAGCATACATGACTATGTTCCATCATATGCTTAGATTGACACATCTCTGGATGGTCGCAAACAACACTAACATGTCAATGGAAAATCACATGATCATTATGACATTTCAATAACTCTTTGGCATGATCAGAATGAATTGTCATGTATATATTCTCATGACCAAGATGGAAACCTCCAAGGTTTTTTCATGCCCAATATGACTTATCCTAGGATTTTCACACGACAATGCAGACATGTAAAGGGGTTTTCTCCTAATCAGTATTATTTTTCTGAGGCATGTCTCACGGTCAAAGGGACACACCAAAAGCCCCCCAATGACGCTGCGAGTCCCATGAGGAATAATGTGATCATGTTACCCTAAACAGTTCACATGATGGGGTCTCATAGATATTTTAAAGATATTGTGTCTTCTCTGATGTTGAAGCTAAATGTTCAAAGGAATCAAGCCTCAAATCCCCATGCATACTATTTAAATGGAAGGGGAATGCATGGCTAGTGGGTTCATTCCACAACCTCATATCCTAGGGATTTCATGGTAATTTGAGGGAATATTCATTGGATCATATGTGTACTATGGTCACTTGTAACACCCCAAGCTTCCACGGTACGTTTCCCTTCGAATAATGCGATAGCGTGTGTTGTACGCAACCTCGAGTTCTAACACACACCACAACTAATTAAACTAGCCGTTGTGAATAGTAATACCTACTTTTTGAAATCATATATATTTTATATTTCAAAATAGAATTCATTTTTGGATTCGGAATATCTAATTTTGCCTAAGGTGAAATTTTGGTACTTTTCGGATAACTTTCATATTTTGATGAATAGTGAAAATTACTAAATTTTAATTAAAAACAACTTTTTTAATCAAAATAATTAATAGTGATAAATTATGAATTTTAGTAGTTTTAAAGTATATTTAGAATATATTTTTACCATTTAATATAATGTTGGTCATTGGACATAATTTTACAATTAAACCAAACATAAACAAGTGTCAATCTTTTGATAGTTATTATCTCTTAAAAACACACTTTTTGTTTTGACAGCGGGAATTAATTTTAAATTAATTTCTGCCACTTCTGTGTTTTGAATTTAGGAAAATGGATTCCATATTTGGAATCAGGATGTTCAAATTGTGTAAATAGGTAACTTTTATTTTTAGAAATTTTGAATAATTACTGCGGTAAATATTTTATTTACCATAATTAAGGGTAAATCCGGTAAATAAGGGTTAAAAAATAATATTATAATAATACTAAATTACCCTAAAACGTGTCTTAACCCTATTGGTTGATACATGGTCGACCCTGGTCATCTTTGGGTCGATTTTGGGACCCCATGGATCCACTTGTAAGTGATAATGACACTTTATTTTAATTAAGTTAAAATGAATACAAAAATGACACAAGCATATATCTTTTAGGAAAACAATTGTTACATAGGGTTATATATGTTGGATTTTAGATTATAAATATTCATTAGAAAGATAAAAAGATTTCCTACATAATTATATTTTAATTATAATTTTTAGACATTAAATAATTTATTTTATTTATGACACAATGATGATGCAGTAATTAATATAATAGTGAAAAATTAAAATAATTGATATTATAAATACCCAAATAAATATAATATGAAACTTTTAATGAATTAAACTAATTTTCTAGGATAATATGATATATTAGGATTTATTTAATTGACTTTTTTCGAAGTAATCAATCTGTTATGAGTTTTACAAAAATCAACTATTGAATAGTGTCAAAATTGACATAAAAGAGTTCTTAAAACAAATATTATATTATTAATTGATATTAAAATCCTAAAAATCTAAGGTTCGGCCAAGAGACTTATATCATGATAGTTTCATCATTAATGGACCACTTGGGGGTATCTTGGATGTATATAGTAAGTTTATTAACTATATTATATAAAAATACAAAGAGACATTGTAAAAGTGAAACTAATTAACTTAGAGTTAATACTTAAAGATAAGGTTAATATAAGTACCCAAACCTGTCTAAATTATATTGGTTGAGTGGTTTTCGACCTATCCCCACCTTAAACTTTGAATAATCAACTTTGGAGCCATTAGAAACCGAATATGAATTTATTATAAATTAATATTTCTAGCTTTTCCAAAGGTGCCCCTCACCCCTCTTATAAAAGGGCACTTTTCCTTCTGATTTCTTCACACCTTCAAAGCCTTTTGGTTCGGCAAAACTCTGCCCAAATACTCTCCCAACATCCCTCACTACAACCTAGAGGCCTTAGTTTGATCAGAAATCCAACCTAAGGAGCCCTTTTGATCAAATCAAAAGGAAGAACCCGAAGAAGAGGTAATGTTTTCACCACCCCTTTTCAAGTTCCTTTCTTCTTCCACTTCTTCTTTCTTTGTTCTTACCATTCTAAAATAATAACTCCAGTATCTCACATATACTGTGATGTTATTATAAATATGGTACAACCATATTCAGTATTCTATCAACCCTTTTAATAACATGTCACCATACGTGCGTACGTACGGCTTACCGTCTCCACGTCGTGGTGTAATTGTTATTCAATATAATATTATTTGGATGGGTATAATAATGATGTTTAACTCAGGTAAATAATAAATATAACATGTTAATGATTCTTTATATATGATATACCATCCATTTATATATTATTTTAATATCAAAAGAATGATATTGTCGCTCGTGCGTACGTACGGACTACCGTCTCCACGAACGCGATGAGATTCATTATCCATCGTATCCATTCAAGTATAATTATCATTTGATGGTTTAAAAATGATGTTTAAGGACTTTATATAATTCTGGATATGAATAAGATACAACAAACATGGCTTATGTAACAAAACATATAAAAGAAAATGAGTAAGTTAACACCCGAAACGACGATAATTCTAAGATATTATTAACAAATCAATGTTAAAAGATCATATATGATATCATATTAATATATATGATTCTTGTATAATTTAATAACAATTATTTCACCATTATACAGGAGGTTAACCTACCCCAACCAAGGAAAAGTACAAGGTAAGGGATTTTCTTATCTCACATTCAATTCCGTGAGATTTCCATTGTTCGCCACTAAATTATTGAAAGTGGTGTATTGTGTACTGCCATTTGATATATATTATCATGATTCTCTTTATATTCATGTTATTCTGTAAATAATTTGGTGGTTATTAACTTTTGTCCATACGACTCAGTTGATTAACGTGGTAAGGGGTTTTCATCTCACTCCTTATTCCCGTGAGATTCATGCCATATTGCCACCATCACCTTTTGTGTGGTGTATGTACTGCCCATAATTATATTCTTTGTGTAATACACTCTAATTTAGGTGTATTTACATATTAATTGTATGATACCTCTTTCATGGGTTGTATGTTTCATAAGTTACCAAATTGGTAAGGGTTATTTCACAATCTCTTCATTATCCGAGGTTGTTTATACGTAATAATCTACTGGGATTTCTTTATCATCCACATCCATGTTTCTTCGAAATGTTTTTCAAAACATATTTATTTACAAGAATATGGGTTAAAGTCATTTATACCCTTGTTTGACTTTTTATAAGAGGTTTATAAAGGAATCTTTCCGTCGTTTTCAAAACAAGGTCCTTTTTAACCTTTTCGACAGAATTAAGGTAAGAATGTTTTTTTAACTTATACAGCGGGTGCAGCTATTTTCCGCCATTATAAAATCTTCAAAGCTTCCATTACAAGCTTATAAGAATATTTTCAAAGAAAATGTTTTATTTTATATGGATCTTAAATGATTTCAAAATAAAAGGAGATATTTCTTTAAAAAGAATTTTGATTTCATCTATGTCAACATCCTTTGATGGATTTTAAGATTATTTGAAGTTGATTTATTATGATACAAAACTTCTATATTGTATTGAAGGTTTTGTGATATGTTTGACTGTGGATGTGCTATTTTTATACCATTCATAGTTTATGGTGAAAGTATTGACATTTCATATGCTAGTTTTAATACGAATGTTTATGTTATATTTAAACCTTTTCATATGGGAATGCATTGGACTTAATATGTGACGGGTGGATCCCTCTATAGCTCCTCGATGCATCGGTAGGTCTAATGAAACAAACTAGTGTCTTGGCACAAGGCCTTGACAAAATCTTATTTGTAGTCTTGGCACGAGGCCTTGACTATGTGGTTATGATAGTCTGGCATTATGCATTCCATCATTATGAAAGTGGTTATTGATTTTGCATGTGATTATTAGATTAATAGAATAACCATGTGAATAAGTAAATGGAATTATTTCATTTTATTTATGCCATACTATGTTAAATGTTCAAGTTTAAAAGGATTTTGTTTTAGTTATACATTGCCTTAAATGTTTATTCTTATTTATGAAAGTTTCCGCTATATTGTTATCCTTACTGGGCATTTGAGCTCACCCCTTTTCTATGTTTTATTCTTCCCAGGAAGTGAAGAAGTAAATTATGAATGACCTACAGGGATGTTATGTGGGGATATGAGTGTGGATTATGGAGAAATTATGTTGTTGTAGTAGTTTTTCATCTTATGATGTAATGTAAAACTTATGAATATATCTAGTGTTTCGAAGGCTACTAAACCAATCGGTCTTTCGAGATTTGATCTTTCTTGTGATCATGCCAATGTTATGTAATAATGCACCGACTCTGGGTAACTAGGGTCAGGGCGTTACAGTTGGTATCAGAGGAAGTTTAGTACAAACCTTGGAAGCTAGATTTTGATAAACTCTGATTAGAGCATGTAAACCTAAGATGAACTTTGAGGATTAGTATAGAAGAACTTCCTAGAATTTTGGTATTGTAGAGATTTTGTGAGTTTTCCGAGCAATACATCCCTGTCTGGATACGAGCAGGTAGAGGCGGCTCTGGCACAGATGTACCTAGGGGTAAAACCCGAAAACACCGCTTTGAGCTAGACTCGAACGGGAACTGGTGCACGACAACGGGCCTTGCTGCACTCTTGGTTATGACACTCCCGGGGGATATGCTTAGGATAACTCTCATTTTATTTACAAATCATTTTGAAGGGATTATGAGTATATACTTCCTCAAAGAAAACATTCTTATGATTATGGATTATATCCATAAATAGTTCAATTTATGTTAAGTGTTTTATAAGTATGGGATTATGTATTTTGATTCATAAACTGATCTAGTTTATTCCATTGTTTAGAAATGACGCCTAGTGGAAGAAATGGAAACCGTATCAATGCACGCACTCCATGTAGGGATTTCCCTCCTGCTCAAGATAATTATAGTGGAGCTGGTGATGCAACTGGTGCCGATCAGCTAATCACCATACTGGGAAAACTTACTTAGGTTATGAATAATAACCTTACCCGTATGGAGCACCCTGATCCGCAACGTGGAGGATCAATGTTAGATCGATTCATGAGGCAACAACCACCAATGTTCAATGGGAGTACAAATCCCTTAGTAGCTGAGCAATGGATATTTTCCCTAGAGAAAATATTTCAGGCTTTGGGGAGCAGTGAAAGGGAAAAATTTATCATGGCAGTTTACCGCCTCACTGGAGATGCTGATCAATGGTGGTCATTGATTCAAAATACGAAGGAAGATGATGAAGTATCAAATATGGAATGGAGGGAGTTCAAAGATCTGTTTTTAGAAAAATACTTTCCTCGCGACCATCGAGCAGATATGGAAAGGCAATTTCTAAGTCTGAGACAGAAGGAGGATGAGAATGTCACAAAGTATGAGGCTAACTTTACAAGGTTAGCAAGGTACGCTGGTGATTATATACGTAACCAAAGAAGTAAGATTGATCGTTTCTTTGATGGGTTAAAACCATTTCTCCGTCGAGCATTAGTCTCACAATCCTTTTCATCATACGAAGACATTGTCTCATGTGCTATCAAGACCGAAAAGGAATTCTCTAAGTCTTATGACTTTAAAGCAAAGCAAGAGAAGAAGAGGCCTGCTGATCAATCTGGGAATGGAAATAAGGGGAAGAAAGGAAAGGTTGAATATCCATCCTGTGGTAAATGTGGGAAGAAACACCCAGGTGCTTGCTTGAAGGGAATGAGAGTCTGTTACAAGTGTGGTGAAAAAGGCCACCAAGCTCGTGATTGTAAAGGGAAGAAGGAAGCCACCAACGTTCAGTGCTACAACTGCAGGGAGATGGGACATTATGCAAATGAATGTCCTAAGCGTCAGGAGAACTTACCTCAGAAAAGGCCAAGGGATCAAGGCCAGGCTTATGCTATCACTACTGCTGAGGTAGAAGCTCCGAAAGACGTGGTGGCAGGTAATTTAATGGTTTCCTCAAGTTTAGCAAATGCATTATTTGACTCTGGATCGTCGCATTGTTTCATATCTTCCCAGTTTGCTAAGAAAATTAGATATTTCCAATTTGATTTAATAAGGGAGTTGTCAGTTAAAACTCCTAAGGGAAGTATCATTGCAACAAAGTTTTGTGAATCAGTCCCCATTAGAGCACATAAATTTTCTTTATCTGCTGATCTCATCGTCGTACCTATGATTGAGTTTGATATAATCCTCGGTATGGACTGGCTTTCGGACTATGATGCGAAGATTTATTGTAAGAAGAAAGAGGTTACGATTCTCGATGATAATGATAAGGAACACCTTATTTTTAGAGCAGAATCGTCACCACCTAATTCTTATTTAGATCCACCCCCAGTAGCTCAACTTAATTCAATTATTGGGGAGGAAGAGAATGAAATAACTGCCGGTGAGGAAAGGAATGTTCAAATAGAGGATGTACCTGTTGTGAAAGAATTTGTAGATGTATTTCCGGAAGATTTACCTGGACATCCTCTAGAACGAGAAGTTGAGTTTTCCATTGATTTGATTCCTGGATCAGGGCCTATATCGAAGACCCCTTATAGAATGGCCACTGTAGAATTAGTCTAACTAAAGAAACAACTAGAGGAATTGATTAATAATGGATTTATTTTCCCTAGTGTTTCTCCATGGGGAGCCCCTGTTCTTTTTGTTAAAAAGAAAGATGGATCTATGAGGTTATGTATCGACTACAGGGAGATCAATGCTATAACGATAAAGAACAAGTATCCCCTACCTCATATTGATGATTTATTTGACCAACTGCATGGAGCTCAATACTTTTCAAAGATTGACATTCGATCTGGATACCATCAGTTGTGTGTGAAGAAGTAAGACATTCCGAAGACAGCATTTCGAACCAGGTACGGGCATTACGAGTTTACCGTAATTCCGTTTGGATTGACTAATGCACCCTCTGTATTCATGGATCTGATGAATAGAGTTTTCAAGGAGTATCTCGATGAATTTGTGGTGGTATTTATTGATGATATCTTGGTATACTCTAAAACCTAGGAAGATCATGAAAATCACTTGCGCATTATCTTGAAGACTCTGAGGAGGCATGAATTATATGGGAAGTTTAGCAAGTGTGAATTCTGGCTTCAGGATATTTCTTTTCTTGGCCATATTGTCTCTAAAGATGGAATCTCTGTTGATCCTTCTAAGACCAAGGCAATCCAAGAATGGACAGCACCTACGAGTATAACTGAGGTACGTAGTTTTATTGGTTTGGCAGGTTATTATCGACGTTTCGTCCAGAATTTTGCCCGATTGGCTAACCCATTAACGAAGCTCACACGTAAAGGGGTTAAATTTGTTTGGACAAAAGATTGTGAAGAATGTTTCGAAGAACTGAAGAGAAGATTAGTCAATGCTCCTATATTGACTCTACCATCGGGGAATGATGGGTTCGTTATTTATAGTGATGCATCAAATAAAGGACTTGGTTGTGTCCTTATGCAGAATGATAGAGTTATTGCCTATGCATCACGACAGTTGAAAATTCATGAACAAAACTATCCTACTCATGATCTCGAGTTACCAGCTGTGATCTTTTCTTTGAAGATATGGAGGCACTACCTCTATGGTGAAAAATGTGAAATTTATACTGATCACAAGAGTTTGAAGTATATTTTCTCACAAAAAAGAACTCAACATGAGGCAAAGGAGATGGCTTGAATTACTCAAGGATTATGATTGCACGATACACTACCACCCGGGGAAAGCAAACAAGGTGGCAGATGCTTTGAGTAGAAAAGACCATGGAGTTTTGAACAATATGAGAATTGAAAGGGATCCAATCTTCATGGATCTAGTGAAGATGGACATGGGAATAACCAGGGAAGGTGAAACATCAATGGTTTTTCAAATGGTTGCCAAACCATCTTTACTAGAAAGGATTAAGAGTTCTCAGACCGATGATGAAGAATTTCAGAAGAAGATTAAAGCTGTGAATGATGGGAGATTGAGAGACTTTGTGTATGAAGATGGGATTTTGAAATTCGGGAAGAGACTTTGTGTTCCCGATTTACCTGATCTAAAAAGGGAATTGCTGGATGATGCTCATAGTTCCAATTTCTCTATACACCCTGGGAGCACCAAAATGTATAGATATTTGAAGGAACATTTTTGGTGGGACAACATGAAGAGAGAGATTTCTGATTTTGTGTCAAGATGTATGGTTTGTCAACAAGTGAAAGCTGGAAGGCAACAGCCTGGAGGAGTCATGCAACCTCTTCCCATACCGGAGTGGAAATGGGACAATATTACGATGGACTTTGTCATGGGGCTACCAAAGACTCCTAGAAGGAACGATGCAATATGGGTTATTGTTGATCGTCTTACCAAGTCATCACATTTTCTTTCTATAAGAGAAGATCTACCCCTGGAACGTCTAGCAAGACTATACATTAATGAAGTTGTGAGACTTCATGGAGTACCCCTATCGATTGTTTTTGATCGTGATCCCCGTTTTACTTCAAGATTTTGGAAAAGTCTTCAGAAATCCCTGGATACTGAACTTCATTTGAGCACTGCTTACCACCCTTAGACAGATGGACAATCAGAACGGACTATTCAAACCCTAGAAGACATGTTGAGATCTTGCTCACTTGACTTTCAGGGTATGTGGGATAAATATTTACCACTGGTAGAATTTTCCTATAACAATAGCTTCCATTCGAGTATTCAGATGGCACCATATGAAGCGTTATACGGAAAGAGATGTCGTACACCAACCTGTTGGGATGACGTTGGTGAAAGAAAACTTGTAGGCCCAGAACTGGTGGAGGAAACGGTGGAAAAGGTGAAAGTAATCCAAAATCACATCAAAGAATCTCAAAGTAGGCAGAAGAGCTATGCCGATAATCGAAGGAAGGATTTGGAATTTCAAGTCGGTGATCATGTTTTCCTGAAGGTATCTCCATGGAAGGGAGTCATATGTTTTGGTAAGAAAGGTAAATTGAGTCCCAGGTACATCGGACCCTTCGAAATACTAGAACGAATTGGGGCTGTAGCTTACCGATTGGCAATGCCGCCAAGTCTCTCCAAAGTTCACGATGTGTTCCACGTATCTCTGTGGAGGAAATACATGCCTGACCCAACGCATGTACTCACCTATGAAGAATTAGAACTGGAACCCGATCTGTCTTATTGCGAAGAGCCCGTCAAGATTCTTGATACGAGAGAACAAGTGCTGAGAAACCGGATGATGCGTCTGGTAAAAGTTTTGTGGAGAAATCATAAGATGAAAGAGGCAACGTGGGAACCCGAGGAACTTATGATGAAGAACCACCCAAGTCTTTTAATGCAGTAATACCCTAGAAATTGCGAGGATGCAATTATTTGAAGGAGGGGAGAATGTAACACCCCAAGCTTCCACGGTACGTTTCCCTTCGAATAACGCGATAGCGTGTGTTGTACGCAACCTCGAGTTCTAACACACACCACAACTAATTAAACTAGTAGTTGTGAATAGTAATACCTACTTTTTGAAATCATATATATTTTATATTTCAAAATAGACTTCATTTTTGGATTCGGAATATCTAATTTATCCTAAGGTGAAATTTTGGTACTTTTCGGATAACTTTCATATTTTGATGAATAGTGAAAATTACTAAATTTTAATTAAAAACAACTTTTGTAATCAAAATAATTAATAGTGATAAATTATGAATTTTAGTAGTTTTAAAGTATATTTAGAATATATTTTTACCATTTAATATAATGTTGGTCATTGGACATAATTTTACAATTAAACCGAACATAAACAAGTGTCAATCTTTTGATAGTTATTATCTCTTAAAAACACGCTTTTTGTTTTGACAGCGGGAATTAATTTTAAATTAATTTCTGCCACTTATGTGTTTTGAATTTAGGAAAATGGATTCCATATTTGGAATCAGGATGTTCAAATTGTGTAAATAGGTAACTTTTATTTTTAGACATTTTGAATAATTACTGCGGTAAATATTTTATTTACCATGGTTAAGGGTAAATCCGGTAAATAAGGGTTAAAAAATAATATTATAATAATACTAAATTACCCTAAAACGTGTCTTAAACCTATTGGTTGATACATGGTCGACCATGGGCATCTTTGGGTCGATTTTGGGACCCCATGGATCCACTTGTAAGTGATAATGACACTTTATTTTAATTAAGTTAAAATGAATACAAAAATGACACAAGCATATATCGTTTAGAAAAACAATTGTTACATAGGGTTATATATGTTGGATTTTAGATTATAAATATTCATTAGAAAGATAAAAATATTTCCTACATAATGATATTTTATTTATAATTTTTAGACATTAAATAATTTATTTTATTTATGACACAATGATGATGCAGTAATTACTATAATAGTGAAAAATTAAAATAATTGATATTATAAATACCCAAATAAATATAATATGAAACTTTTAATGAATTAAACTAATTTTCTAGGATAATATGATATATTAGGATTGATTTAATTGACTTTTTTCGAAGTAATCAATCTGTTATGAGTTTCACAAAAATCAACTATTGAATAGTGTCAAAATTGACATAAAAGAGTTCTTAAACAAAATATTATATTATTAATTGATATTAAAATTCTAAAAATATAAGGTTCGTCCAAGAGACTTATATCATGATAGGTTCATCATTAATGGACCACTTGGGGGTCTCTTGGATGTATATAGTATGTTTATTAACCATATTATATAAAAATACAAAGAGACATTGTAAAAGTGAAACTAATTAACTTAGAGTTAATACTTAAAGATAAGGTTAATATAAGTACCCAAACCTGTCTAAATTCTATTGGTTGAGTGCTTTTCGACCTATCCCCACCTTAACCTTTGAATAATCAACTTTGGAGCCATTAGAAACCGAATATGAATTTATTATAAATTAATATTTCTAGCTTTTCCAAAGGTGCCCCTCACCCCTCTTATAAAAGGGCACTCCTCCTTCTCATTTCTTCACACCTTCAAAGCCTTTTGGTTCGGCAAAACACTGCCCAAATACTCTCCAAAAATCCCCCACTACAACCTAGAGGCCTTAGTTTGATCAGAAAGCCAACCTAAGGAGCCCTTTTGATCAAATCAAAAGGAAGAACCCAAAGAAGAGGTAATGTTTTCACCACCCCTTTTCAAGTTCCTTTCTTCTTCCACTTCTTCTTTCTTTGTTCTTACCATTCTAAAATAATAACTCCAGTATCTCACATATACTGTGATGTTATTATAAATATGGTACAACCATATTCAGTATTCTATCCACCCTTTGAATAACATGTCACCATACGTGCGTACGTACGGCTTACCGTCTCCACGTCGTGGTGTAATTGTTATTCAATATAATATTATTTGGATGGGTATAATAATGATGTTTAACTCAGGTAAATAATAAATATAACATGTTAATGATTCTGTATATATGATATACCATCCATTTATATATTATTTTAATATCAAAAGAATGATATTGTCGCTCGTGCGTACGTACGGACTACCGTCTCCACGAACGCGATGGGATTCATTATCCATCGTATCCATTCAAGTATAATTATCATTTGATGATTTAAAAATGATGTTTAAGGACTTGATATAATTCTGGATATGAATAAGATACAACAAACATGGCTTATGTAACAAAACATATAAAATAAAATGAGTAAGTTAACACCCGAAACGACGATAATTCTAAGATATTATTAACAAATCAATGTTAAAAGATCATATATGATATCATATTAATATATATGATTCTTGTATAATTTAATAACAATTATTTCACCATTATACATGAGGTTAACCTACCCCAACCAAGGAAAAGTACAAGGTAAGGGATTTTCTTATCTCACATTCAATTCCGTGAGATTTCCATTGTTCGCCACTAAATTATTGAAAATGGTGTATTGTGTACTGCCATTTGATATATATTATCATGATTCTCTTTATATTCATGTGATTATGTAAATAATTTGGTGGTTATTAACTTTTGTCCATACGACTCAGTTGATTAACGTGGTAAGGGGTTTTCATCTCACTCCTTATTCCCGTGAGATTCATGCCATATTGCCACCATCACCTTTTGTGTGGTGTATGTACTGCCCATAATTATATTCTTTGTGTAATACACTCTAATTTAGGTGTATTTACATATTCATTGTATGATACCTCTTTCATGGGTTTTATGTTTCATAAGTTACCAAATTGGTAAGGGTTATTTCACAATCTCTTCATTATCCGAGGTTGTTTATACGTAATAATCTACTGGGATTTCTTTATCATCCAAATCCATGTTTCTTAGAAATGTTTTTCAAAACATATTTATTTACAAGAATATGGGTTAAAGTAATTTATACCCTTGTTTGACTTTTTATAATAGGTTTATAAAGGAATCTTTCCGTCGTTTTCAAAACAAGGTCCTTTTTAACCTTTTCGACAGAATTAAGGTAAGAATGTTTTTTTAACTTATACGGCGGGTGCGGCTATTTTCCGCCGTTATAAAATCTTCAAAGCTTCCCTTACAAGCTTATAAGAATATTTTCAAAGAAAATGTTTTATTTTATATGGATCTTAAATTATTTCAAAATAAAAGGAGATATTTCTTTAAAAAGAATTTTGATTTCATCTATGTCAACATCCTTTGATGGATTTTAAGATTATTTGAAGTTGATTTATTATGGTACAATACTTCTATATTGTATTGAAGGTTTTGTGATATGTTTGACTGTGGATGTGCTATTTTTATACCCTTCATAGTTTATGGTGAAAGTATTTACATTTAGTATGCTAGTTTTAATACGAATGTTTATGTTATGTTTAAACCTTTTCATATGGGAATGCATTGGACTTAATATGTGACGGGTGGAGCCCGCTATAGCTCCTCGATGCATCGGTAGGTCTCATGAGACAAACTAGTGTCTTGGAACAAGGTCTTGACAAAATCTTATTTGTAGTCTTGGCACGAGGCCTTGACTATGTGGTTATGATAGTCTGGCATTATGCATTCCATCATTATGAAAGTGGTTATTGATTTTGTATGTGATTATTAGATTAGTAGAATAACCATGTGAATAAGTAAATGGCATTATTTCATTTTATTTATGCCATACTATGTTAAATGTTCAAGTTTAAAAGGCTTTTGTTTTAGTTATACATTGCCTTAAATGTTTATTCTTATTTATGAAAGTTTCTGCTATATTGTTATCCTTACTGGGCATTTGAGCTCACCCATTTTCTATGTTTTATTCTTCCCAGGAAGTGAAGAAGTAAATTATGAATGACCTGCAGGGATGTTATGTGGGGATATGAGTGTGGATTATGGAGACATTATGTTGTTGTAGTAGTTTTTCATCTTATGATGTAATGTAAAACTTATGAATATATCTAGTGTTTCCAAGGCTACTAAACCAATCGGTCTTTCGAGATTTGATCTTTCTTGTGATCATGCCAATGTTATGTAATAATGCACCAACTTTGGGTAACTAGGGTCGGGGCGTTACATCACTAACATGTTTGAGTGTCACCATGTATAGTGGGACAACATGCTTTTTTTCATTCATGTGTTCGCTTGACCTTAAATGGGGTTTTGTGATATACCATGTGGTCATGCGTGGGGGATGGGTATAAAAGACTCAATGCACATGGGTGAAGGACCACACTGTATGGTGAGGAGGAATGTGTGGATAATGACCCATAAAGATACTTAAATAGGCTTAAGTATTTTGGTCGTCTTCATTATGGGATTCACCTGATCGAAATTGTATTATTACGGGATTCCAACATGATGGAGATATTCGAACCTTAATAAATCAACTTTAATCCCATGCCTTAATGGGTTATTGTTATTAACTCTCAAAATATGGAGATTTGATCATATCTAAGTTCGTCTATGAGTACCTCAAGAAAAAGAGGCTCTTGGCAACATGAGATCGAAGGTGGGACAATAATCATGGACAAAAGTTTTGCATGTTGATGTCATGAACCTCATGTATATCACATGATAAAGATAGTATCACATAAGATCAATGAATCAAACGATGAAAATTTCATAATGTGATTTCATGATCTTCAAACAAACATGTGGTAGGTTCTCACAATCAATAGATGGGTTCTCTAGTGTATGGTGTCTAGATTCTCCTTCTTTTCTACTATACTTCTCCAATTCTCACACTTCTCCCATTTTGTGTATCATTATTGATTGGATAAGGGTTTCTGTAGGTGATTTCAGTCCATGTTTGTTGTCTCTCTTCACGGGGAGGATGTCATGTATTCTAGTGAGAAACCCTATTTTTCAATACTTGATTAATTCATCTGATCATGGGATGCCTCTATTTTCCTTCTATGGCATCCTGTGATCTAAATAAATCTAAATTAATTCTAATTAAAATATTCCAAATGTAGAAGGGTTTGTGGTTATAAATTTCCTTATATGCCTTCATTAGTTGATATAACTTTTATATCATGATAAAAGGATGATCATGTGATGGATTTGAGAATTTTTAGGATCTCTCACGACATTCCACCGATATTCACGATTGGATCTCATGGTGGATACTGTTTTTGTCTTGGAATCTCATAGTTATCGACGAAGGTTTAGATATGGAAGTGATGGTGATCACCAAGTGATCATGTGACTGATACCAAGATTCCATGTCGAACCATTGGTCTAGAAGGTTTTTAGTCGATCAGAAGTTTGAAGTTGGAGGTCTCGCACTTCATGGGATCTAATTTGAATTTGTGCAAAATGGGATCGAATTACATCAGGATCATGATGCGTGAGATCAATGTGGTTAGTTTATATCATCAAGAGGTGTGATCATATAGTCTAGATTTTATTACCGTGAATGTAATCTATCCCACATCGATACATTTTCTATGCCTCCCTCTAGTATATAATTTAGTACATAGCTTCTGCTTTATCAAGCTAGTAACAGGGTTGACACCCATACCACATGAATCACCTCTATCAAAGCTTCAACCTGATGTTCTTTGGCACATGGTATGTGTGATGGAGGTAGTATCATTACACATAGTAGTTCCTATACATGGTATTGATCACTTCCTTCAGAGTTATTCTCCCTATACTAGCTCTTTGGCTAGCCTAGGATGACTCCCACTGGTCATGGTTGACCTCTGGTACAACATGGGCATGTGGTCGAGTTGGTCTAGATGGTTAGTGGAAAGTCATATTTTTTTGGAAAAGGCATGTGCAGCTACATGATGGAATGTTTTAAGATGGGTGAAACAAGGGCCCCTTAAACCAAAGCCTAAGAATTCAATGCATTGTATTTCCTTGTTCTTTATGAAAATTACTTCAAATATTTTAAATTTCTTTACCTACCTCAAATCATAGAATGAAAAGTGAAATATCCACAATTATGGGTTCTAATAGTAAAATATAACAAAATGAACTAATAAAAATCACTAAAGATGTCATAATTTCATTCCCAAATATGTATAAAGGGAGAGTAAATCAGAGGATAACCTGATAAATTATTCTTATCTATAAAATAATTTTAAAGATTTTACTGATTTTGAAACACTTTTATCGAACAAGGAATAAGGTAAATTATAGGTGATCAAAACTATACATTGAATAGTATATAGATCATCACCACCATATTATAGTGCCTGATCCACTATATAGACATGATCGGCCTCAACTTCACTACCCTGTCACCAAGATGCCAGACCAATTTGAGTCGTCGTCTATGTTTGTTACTGAAGAGTAAGGTCGAATCCAAGGGTTAATGTTCGAGTCCATCATGAACCCCTATGGCACCTCATGCTCCATGCTTTAATGTATAACTACTAGAGATATAAAAAAATTCTTTCAATTTTATCACTGGATATGGATTTCTATGGAGACGTTGACGTACAATCTAAAATTTAAACATTTGAAACTTTGTGGGTCACCTCAAAAGGCATTTAAGGATGATGAACATTAATCCACCTATATACCACTACTCTATTGTACATCCTTGGGTTTACTATTTATAATTGAAGAAATTTTACTAATTTTAGTAGTAGAAGTTCATCTCGCCTGATCACTATAGGGTAGAAGAAGACCAACTACTTGACCCTCATCCAATATAAACTCAATTGTTATTGTCTTTTGTTGAATCTTTGGGTATAATGATTGGTGTAATAACCAAACTATTATCTAATGATAGAATAAAGTTCAATCACAATCTTCGTAGACTTATGAGCTTCATTCATTGCTTAAAAATATGCAAAGCAATAAAAATAATTAAAATTAATGGAGTAGAAAGAAACTAGTACATAATCTGGTTGTAGTTGCATCATCTCCTACACTAGGTCATGCTTCGACATATAATGAATAAACTCACTGAATATAAGGTCCTTGAAGGTCTACCATGTGAGTCACACACATTGACCTTCCTGTTACATTACTTTCCACTATTTCCTTATTGAAACCAATTCATTTCATACATTGAAATTACATTATATTTGTGGATTTCTCTAAAAATTTCAAAAATAGACACCCAAAGATTGTAATTGGTATAGTGACTTTGGAAACATGGAAACATATCACTGGAACATATGTGAGCTACGTATTCTTCCATTAGGTTATTTTTTACTAGAACCCTTATTAGTAATATCAAAAATAGTACATATCATCATTACCCTGGGGAAAGAAATAATAAAAGGGGTGAGCTCAAATACTCAGTAGGGGTAAACACCGAAGATATGTAAGCATAATATGGACTATAAGGTTATGAGAATGTGATCCTAAAATTATAATATCATACCATGTATATTAATTATCATAACCAAAATCATGGAATAAATATTTGTAGCTCATAAGACATGAATCATATGAAATAAAGATCATATTCCATTAAAGTATTAAAAAGTAATAAGACATATAATTATGGAAAACATATAAATATATAATGATTTCTATATTATCCAAGTTATTTCTTCCAAGACCATCTTATAATTATGGGTTCACTCTCCATACCATCATAGTATTCATGGTTCACTCTCATGGCCATCATCGTATCATTAGTTCACTCCTCATACTATCTTTGTAGTCATGGTTCACTCTCATGGCCATCATAGTAGTCAAGGCTCACTCCCAAGACCATCATAGTTAATCTCATGAGATTTAAATCATTACACAATGAATTGGAGGGAGATATAGTTCCAACCCAACACATAATAAAATCATACATAAATGATTTACAGAATCATAAATAAACATATCATAACCAATGAAATGATATTGGTATCATAAAAATGTATGCATATCATAACCTAGTGAAAGATACAAGTTTCATAATAATTTCAACAAAACCCATTAAAATAAGTAGGTTAAAAAACATATAACCCATGAAAGGGAAACTAGTTTTATAAAGATTATATCATCAAAACATAATCCAGTTATAGAAATAATATGAAAGTAAATGTGCAATAATTTCCCCACAAAGGCATGATTAACACAAACAGATGTTATCATATTTGGGAAATAATTTTGAAATATATTTTAAAACATTTCATGAAGAAAGTATCCTTTATTGTTAGGTGATGAATTTTTTAATGCATAAAACCAATTGAAATTAATTTCCATAGAAAATATCTTTGAAAACATATAAATAGAGAAGAAATAATTTTGATAACCTTTTTTCTTGAAAACATATCATTTAAGTTTAAAAACACATTAAAAAAATTATCCCTTGAAAACACATTGAAACTATTTGAAGGAAGAATAAATATGTATTAAAAACCATTGTAAATGAAATATTATAAAATATGGTTGAAAACATTTTGAAAATCATTTTTCTTGAAAATATATAAAATAAACTTGAAAATTTATCGAAAAAATATTTCTTAAAAACAAACTAAAGAAGCATGAAATTTTTTTCAAACACATTATAATTGAAAACATATAAAATAGACTTCAAAATTTTTTGACAACCATTTTCATTTAATATATCTTTTAAAAACATTTTCTTAAATATTATCCTTTTAAAAATGGAAATGGATCTTCGAAGAAATGACATTGGGGAAATCCATAAATGTCGTACAAGGTTAAAGAAACATTCATTTTGTAAGGTAAAAAACGTTAGAAAAGTTCCTTATTCAAAAATAGATAAAAATATTCATTTTAAGATATTGGTATTAGGAAAAAAGGGTAAAAAGGTCTTTTATATATTATAAGGTAATGTTATAATATTCTTAGAAACCCTTTTTAGAAAACATTGATTTCCAACCAAAGAGAGGGTAATGTCAGGATTCCATAAGAACTTTTTATTAACTATCTTATGTAATAATAGTAGAAAATGGTACCAATATATGAATATATAATGATATTATAGAGGATAAGTAAAATCCTGAGTTTTCCTGAGATATGTATCATAATATTTCATCAAAGGAAGCATAATCATTAATAATCTCAAAAAATGAACTTGGGATCACACACTCCAAAAATGATATTAAATGAAGATTATAATATCTTTAATATATTTATATTCCTGATATAAAAAATGGGAAGTATATACATCATTAATAAATAGATTAGGTTCCTAATAAAATGTCATTCTCAATGAATAAAAATTGAGACAAAACTGTTTTATTTATTTGGTAACTTTCCAAAGATAAAACCCATTATAGAAGGATCATAAAATGGACATCTGAATACCCATAAATTGAATTATAATATACATATAATACAATAATGTTCAGTACATACACCCCACAAAATTAAATAGTGGAAAACTTAACATGTATCTCATGAAAATTAAAAGTGAGTTGAAATCCCCTTACCTTGTGTCTTGACCCTCTCCATACCCGCACAAGCTTCCTGTATTAAAAATATAAGATAATTATACATATTTTACATAAGTTTATTTTTATACATAATACCACATATGTTTTTATTATGACCTTATATTACCCTCTTATTAACAATCCTATGTTAAAGATTCACTTTGGGTAATAATCACATTGTTCTTCTCATGTGTCTTAATTTGTTATATCATTGATATTTATACTTATATAAAAATTACATAATTTAATACCATGTTATAAATAACAGATATATTATTTATTTTTATATTATAATAATCTATATCATAATGATGTAAAAATTTGAATACACCCTTCAGGGGGATGGTATGTCGTGCTTATGCATAAATGTGGTTTCTGTTTTTTTGTTGTCATATTGAAAGAATATAAATGAAATATGTATATATATGTATTTATGTATATATAATCATTATATTAGTATTATTATATAATATATATAATATAATTTCATTAAACTCATCTTGAATACATTCTATGTTGTGTGTGAACATATCACATCACTTTGAGGTGCACTAGTCAACATTTCCCCAAACGACATTATTGTATTAACACTAAGTGGAAATTAATGATATGTGTGTTGTAAATGGAATAAATAAGATTGAATAAATAGTAAATTTAATATATGGAATATTTAAATATAGTTTCTTTCATAATTTCCACAATTATTTGTGGTAAATGAAACATGAATATTCATCATTTCATGATGTAGTAGTTCACTGTTCACAGAAACAGTATGTTTGATATACATTAGATGTTTGTGTGAGAAATTTTAGGTCAAAATTATTGAATAAAAAATATATTTCAATGTTTAGGATAATGGTTTTGTTCCACAATAAAGTAATAAAGAGTGTGGAGGGTTGAATATGGGAAATAAAGGAAAGGATCTTGAGAAAACATGTTACCTCTAAATCAGGTAACTTCTTTTAGTTTGTTCCAAAAAACCATTTTGAATAGTATATATTCCAAAAGGGAGGATTATAAGAGAAATTTATGGAATTGGGGAGGTTATTTGAGCATATTTTTGATGATAAAAGGGGATTTAGAGGTGTGATGAATTGATAGAGTGTGTTTCTTTTTATAGTGGAGAGGGAGTGGCACTATTGTAAATACCAAAAGGTATTCACTATTGGGTGGTCTACATTGACTAATGTGCCTCCAAAGTGTAAAAATAATGTATTATATAGTAACTATGGTCGATTTAAACCACAAGCACACAAAAAAATTTCATTTTAATAATTTGGTTTTTTAACATCTAAGATTCTCCAATTTTATCATTTTGGTTTTTATTAAAGCATCTAGTTTTCTAATATAATTAATTTAACAATTAAGACTAAAATAACGTGATTTTATTTTAAAATATAGATCCAATTAATTATAAATAGGATATATAATTTATAAAATAAAAATCTCATGTATTTTGGAAATTAATATTAAAACCAGTGCATGTGGCGCACTAAAACACTGCTTCAACCCAGACCGTATAAACAACATTTTTACAATATATGGGTCAATATGTTAATTATAAAAGATAAATTTGTGAATTAATAGACCATATATTATATTAATTAACACATAAAAATAACATTATAGGATATAGGATTTTTATTAACAGTAAACCATCTTATAAAATTTCATTTATTGTAAAATTACAATAATGACAATAATGACAATATTTATATAATGTTAATTTTAAAATATCAATATAATATTGGAATTAAAATATATTTTGTTTAAAAATGTGAAACATGACATGTTAATCTACAAAAATAAATAAAGACTATAATTCAATCAATTAACTTCAGTTTAAATATTTATGGCATCATTTATTTTTGTTAATTGCTAACTAAATGATCATTAAATTTTCATTTCTTAAGAATTATAATTAACTAAATCACTTATAAATATTAATGATATATCATTATGATAAAAATAAACCAATTATAATTAAATAGGACATGTATAACCTAAAATATGATCTTTTTAAATATCCCAATATTTTATAAATATTAAGGTATAAAAAGTTCCTTTTTTGTCTTTTTCATTACAAAACATTTTATATGGGGAACTTCCATTTATTAATATCCTAATTACCCATAAATTTAAAACCATGTGGTTATATGGTCTAAATGTTTTCAACCAATGGATTTTGGATAATTTTCAAAGTAATCTTTGTCCTTTTGATTATGTTTGAGTCCCTTATAAAGCATAATCAACCCTTAATCACCATAATTATTTTTAATCATATTAACTAATCATTTTGATTAAAAAATTAAGTTGATAATATTAAACCAAAAATATAAAACTGATTAAAACTATTTATTTTTATGTCTCAAAATTTAAATGGTAGAAGTTGAAAAATTAAGATTAAAGCTAATCCCACAGTCACGGTGGAGTAACTGTTTTTAAAGTAGAAAACATTCAAAAGTTTGTTATGTTTTTATATTTAATTTCAATGTATAATTGATTTGAATGAACTTAATTGTTGTCTAACATAACTCTAAAACAAAATCAACAATATGATTTATCATTAATAATTATTTTAAAAAAAGTTGGTTTATAAATAAAATGTAGTTGTTTTTACTATTCATCAAAAAATAATGTATGTCAAAAAAATCATAAAAATTCACCCAAGGCTAATTTTGATGTTTTGAATTCAAAAATTATGTTTATTATACAAATTAAAATTCATATAAGTGTCAAAATTGTGTTTTAAATATTTTTTCCCACAAAAGAAGGTAAACCTCGATCTTGCATGTACTGTAAGCTGACTTACTGTTTCATGTACCACAAGCTAAGTGAAGTGTTGTGTGTAATAAAATATCAACACTGTGTTTTATATATCACAAAAAAAAAATAATTTAATTTAATTTAGAAGTTGAGTTAAATTAAAAATATCAAAAAGATTAATTAATTTAATAAAAATCATAACGTCTCAGGGTGTTACATGCCTGGAGGGTCACTACCACACGAATGCGACAAGAATCACCTAATGGTCTGTTAGTTTCTCGATGAGATTGAAGATAACATCCATGATTTCCATACTATCATCATTACCCTATATTCTTATAGTGCCTAAAATTTCTAGAGGATGATGGAGATTAAAATCCCAAGTCTAATTTACCATGGTTCTCAAGCGATGGAATCTCAGATAGAGTAGTCCAAATGCCTAAACAATCAGAGAATGTTCCATAGAATAGTCTGCAATACCCTCATGAACAACATTTGTTGGAACATGACTGTTTAGAGAACCCTGAACTACGTCAACTTTTGGTTTCATTAGTCTTCTATGATGTTACATATTGGTATTGTGGGGGGAATAATTTAAAGTAAAATATGTTATTCTAACCAATGTAAGCACTACTAGAAAAGAAGGTTATACCAACAGTTCTAAACCGTTGGTATAGGCTGGAAGACCGTTGGTGTGGCCTATACCAACGATTTTCTAAACCATAGGCTAATAAGCCGTGAGGAAAGCCTTATACCAATGGTCTGATCTAAACCGTTGGTATATCCCACTGTATTTATTGATATACCAACTGTTGCAAGAGAACCGTTGGTATATGTTTGTATAACATTTTTACCAACGGTTCTCATAAACCGTTGGAATATATTATTTTTTTAAATTTCCCTCAATGTATACTGACGGTTCTAAACCATTGGTATTATATTTTTCGAGAATTATCATACCAACAGATGAAAACCATTGGTATTGTGTTTTTCCAGAACTCCTATACCAACGGTTCTAAACTGTTGGTATTGAGTTTTTCCAGAATTCCAGATCTCTTATACAAACGGTTTAAAACCGTTGGTATTGAGTTTTTCTAGAACTGCTACACAGCAGCCCTCCAGTAGCCCCTCCACTATACACCTACATAAAAAATATCACAAAAACCACATACAGACTTAACACAGTATAAAAAACACCTAAAATAGCACAGAAAAACACATAAAACCATCAAACTCTTTCAACCATGTCATGTACTACAATTCCCTATTTCAATCATCATATGAAAATAATCATCCGGTAGTAATTCACCTCACCCCTGCATAACCCCCCAACCAGCACAACCCCCCCCACCTCCCCATCAAATTCTAATAGGCATAATAGTCTGATAAATACCTATTAGATTTGAATAAGAGTTTCAAATTGGCTCAAATCCCATTTTTTTTCTGATCCTAGATTTGGGTATGTAATGATTTGTGATGAATTTTGCATTGAACATGTATTGTTTATAATATATGGTGAAAAAGTATTTTCTTAGGAGTCTTGTTACTTATGACCCCATGAGTGAAACTACCCAACTCATGAAAAAGAGTTTGCGACTATCGTTGATGAGTGTAAATTTCAGTTGTATTCACTTAAAATGATGTCCTTTTGAAACAAAAGAGAGACGTTGAGTGGTGTTGTCCACACTGCACCTCGGATTGAGGCGTAGATGACTCATACACATCACAAATGACCCATGGATAGTTTTCCTAAAGTATCAACACTATCTGAATGCATTTGTTTGGTTTCCTGTATGCTGATTGTTTTTACTTAAAAGAGTATCCATTTTAAATAAAAGAAAGACACTTTGAGTGGTACTGGCTACACCATGCCTCGGATTGAGGCGGGGTTGACTCATACACGTCACAAATGACCCATAGTTCCTTGTCCAAAAGTATCAACAGAATCCGAATGCGTTTGGTCCATTTTCCGTATGTCAGTTGTTATTTTTACTTAAACTGATGTCCATTTCAAAGAAAAGTTAGACACTTTGAGTGGTGCCAGCCACAACGCACCTCTGAGTGAGGAAGGGTTAACTCTTACACATCAAAAATGACCCATGGATAGTTTTATTAATGTTTTAATATAATCTGAATGCATTTGGTCGGTTTTCCGTATGTCAGTTGTTGTTTTCACATAAAATGATGTCGATTTTAAACAAAAGAGAGACACTTTGAGTGGTGTTGGCCACACCGCGCCTCGTATTGAGGTGGGGTTGACTCGTACACGTCACAAATGACCCATGGATCCTTTTCCTAAAGTATCAACACAATCCAAATGTGTTTGGTTGGTTTTCTGTATGCTGGTTGTTTGTACTTAAAAGCGTAACCATTTTAAACAAAAGAAAGACACTTTGAGTGGTACCGGCCACACCGTGCCTCGGATTGAGGTGGAGTTGACTCGTACACATAAAAAATGACCCATGGATCTTTTTCCTAAAGTATCAACACAATCTGAATGCATTTGGTCAGTTTCTCGTATGTCGTTTTTTTTACATAAAAGCGCATCCATTTTAAACAAAAGAAAGACACTTTGAGTAGTACCAGCCACACTGGCCCTCGAATTGAGGAAAGGCTGACTCGTACATGTCACATATGACCCATGGATATTTTTCCTAAAGTTTCAACAAAATTCGAATTCGTTTGGTCAGTTTTCCGTATGCCAGTTGTTGTTTTCACTAAAAATCGTGTCCATGTCAATTAAAAGTGAGAGTCTTTGAGTGGTACCGGCCACACTGTGCCTCAGATAGAGGCGGGGTTGACTCGTACACGTCAAAAATGACCCATGGATACTTTTCCTAAAGTATCAACAGAATATAAATGTGTTTGGTCCATTTTCTCAATCCGAGGCGTGGTGTATCCGGCACCACTGAAAGTGTCTCACTTTTCTTTGAAATGGACAACAGTTTAAGTAAATGTGTTTGGTCCATTTTCCATATGTCAGTTGTTGTTTTTACTTAAACTGTTGTCCATTTCAAAGAAAAGTGAGACACTTTCAGTGGTTCTAGATACACCACGCCTCGGATTGAGGTAAAGTTTACTATTAAACGTCTCAAATGACCCATGAATTATTTTTCCTAAAGTATCAACACAATCTAAATACATTTTGTTGATTTTTCGTATGTCATTTTTGTACTTAAAAGTGCATACATTTTAAACAAAAGAAAGACACTTTGAGTGGTACCAGCCAAACTGGAACTCATATTGATGCGAGGATGACTTGTACACGTTACATATGACCCATGGATTGTTTTACTAATGTTTTAATAGAATAGAAATGTGTTTGGTCGGTTTTCCATATGCCAGTTGTTGTTTTCACTTAAAATCCTATCCATTTCAAATAAAATTTAGACTCTTTGAGTGGTATCGGCCGCACCGTGCCTCATATTTAGGCGGGGTTGACTTGTACACATCACAAATGACCCATGGATACTTGTACTAAAGTATCAACAGAATCTGAATGTGTTTGGTCCATTTTCCGTATGTCAATTGTTGTTTTTACTTAAACTGTTGTCCATTTCAAAGAAAAGTGAGAAACTTTGAGTGGTGCCGGCCACACCGCACCTCGGATTGAGGCGGGGTTGACTCGTACACATCACAAATGATTGATAATGTATTGAATATAGTCATGGACCTCTTTAAATGGATAAAAAAAAAATTCTCATATGGTTTGAGTTCATTTATCACCTTTCAATCATCCTTGAAACATAGTTTGGAAACCATACTTTCCTATAATTATAGGATTCATGAATATAATTATTATTTTTTAAAAAATATCCACAAAACACGCCTTCATTATTGAGTGGTATATGTTCTTATCCCTTATTGTTGGCTTTTGGGTACCACTCCCAGTATATATCTCATTACCTCATTAAAATTAGTCATGGTGTGAATAAAATAACCATGGAATTGTAAATTCATTAGAGATAATATCATATCAATTTCACCCAAAAATCCTTCTATGTCAAAGCACATTTTCCATATCATTTTCCACATGCATAAACATGAAATACATGGCTAAATAAGAAATATAATTAATACAAAATAGAAAAATGGGTATCATAGTATCAAGGAATACTAAAGGTCTAGGAAGTAGACTAATCATACAATAGGAATCAAGTGAAAAAAATAGATCTGATAACAACATCCCTATGAAGAAGAGGAAAACCCCAAGAGTAATCTCCCCAAAATTTCAATATGTGTACCCAAGAATAATAGGCCTAGAAAATAGGGGTAAGACCAAAGTCAAACCTCCTTTATAACCACAATGAAATTGATGATTTCCTTAATATAAACCTTTCACCTAAGTACCCAAGTTAACCCATGTTCTCTTTTTCAGAAACCCATTTCAATTCCTTGAAAACCATTCAAAACCATATATAATACATTTATCAAAATCCAAAGAAAAAGATTTTTTATTTCAAACCACTTTTTCAACACATACAAAAATCATGACAATTTTATTAATTAATTTAAAAATAAATTTTCAAATCAAAACAAGTAGTTTCATTATCACAGGCTAGAAATGGAACCACCTACCTTGAATTTCGGGTTACACACACCCACAACATAATACAAAACCAACTTATGTTTTATAAACCAATCAATTAAAGGAGAAGAAACTCCTCACAATAACCCATAAAATATCATATAGCATCACTCACCTACAAACCATTATAACATCATTAGGCTTCCATATTTGGTCAAAAATAAAGAGTTATACTAAATTCAAAAAAATCCATACCTGAGTGGAAAATCAGGTTCAAAAATAAAGAGTTATACAGAATTAAAAAATTTAATGGATCAATATTCCCTTTGATCACCATCGCCATCACCAATATCATCTTCGACCTCATCCTCGCTGCCATCTCTGTCCTCTTCATCGTCCTTGTCATCGTCCCCATGCTCATCATTGTCCTCATCCTTGCCCTCGGACCCATCCTCTCCCTTGGACCCATACTCTCCCTCGTCCTCATCCTCATCATCGCCCTCATCCTCTTCAGCATCCTTGTCATCACCAGGAACGTCATCATCTCGACCCCCAATAGAGGTTCCACCTGGTGCATTGGATAATGCACCCATAGATGACATAAATGTCTGACAAGCAGTGCTGGCCTCTGGTGGAAGTGATGAAGATAAAGCTTTCATTAGTTTCATAAATTCTTTGTCCCTTGTTTGAACTTGTAATTCCAACTCTGTGGCCCTTTTATCAGACTTTCTTACATGATCCTTGACCTGTTCCAACTCGGTGGTACTAGAATGGATACTTGGAGAGGACCAATACCTCGTCGGGACTATATTCTTACCAAGTCGGTAGCGTACTCGACTAGAGTGCTCCTCTCCCATAACCTGATATAAATGATCGCGCGGCCCAAAATTGTCAGGCTCTTGGGCATCAAGATCCTCTAAAGAAGCATGTTAAAAATATTAATAGATTATTAAATTTAAAAATAGATATTAAAATTTGAAATAAACAAATTAAAACTTACAATCTTTTCTTGGGTTGGTTCATTTACTGCAGTTCCATCTTTTTTTCTTCTACTCGAGCAAAACAATTTTTCTCGAGGGATACGTCCTTCAATATTCAATTTGTGCTTCTGTAATGACATTGAAATAATATAAAGTTTAAGTATAATCATATATTCAATATTCAATAAATCTCATAATTTAAGTAGGAAATAATAAAAAGAAAAAGTTCTAAAGAAAAATTATAAACAACTATATCGTACGATTTGCCTCTCATGATCTGACATAGTTGTGTGCCCCAAAGTGTGGAGGTATTACTTTGAATCATTGTTTTTTTTGTTTTTTTTTTCAGAATAATCCTAAATAATGTTTAATAATAAATAAGATTATATTAATGAAAAATATGAAAACTGTCATTTAAATACCTCAAATGAGATTAATACCTTAAATTTGGCAGTTGCCCAATGGGTAATCATTTGGAAATATTGCTCTATCAGGTAGTCATCCATGATAGGTAATGTCTCCAACTCTGTGCCCACTCTATCACACCAGCCAACATATAACTCATGCTTATATGATGTCCAAACCTCTCTGAGCTCTTTTAAACGTGCTGATCGTGCACCTTCGCCATCAGGGAAATAAAAATGAAGTTGAAACCCAATAGATTAGTTCATATAAATAAATAAAAATAGTATATTAAATCCAATTGATCTTTTACCCATATTTGTGCCCACGCATTATCCTTGACTTCGTGTGGAAAATTTCTCCAAGAGGGAGGGCTGACGGGAATGATATTGGAGTATTTGGCTAGCATCGCCAAAAAACCCTGACATTCCTGCCCAGATTTCTCAATTATTTCTCCATCAACATTGTATTCAACAATCAATTGTGTTTGGCAATTCCATACCACATGCAAGTGAGTACGCCCCCTCTCCCGCCTCTTATCTATAGATGAATCAATTATTAAAGAAAAATAATATCAGTACAAGTTATAATAAAAATAAATTTTGGTATAAAAATTTGATAGAGTTATATAAATATACCTATGGTAGTTGGATAAATGGGCGTCACTGGATGTGTAGAAGCTGAAGGAATATCCTATACAGGTGGAGTGTCCCTTAGTGTATGCTCCTCGGCCACATACTGTATTGGAGCAGGAGTTGAAGAAGGTGTAATACAATAGCTCGCAGATAATGAACCAAAAGCAAAAGATGATGGCATAGACGTATGGCTAACTGGTAGTGTAAACATATGAGGAATAAATATCCCGTGTGTCCCTAAAGACATAGTAGGATCAAAATGGGGCATAGAAGATACGTTTGTGGTAGTGGATCTTCTAACTCTCTCACCATGAGCCCTCGTACCACCAGCCTCAGTACCGGGGCCACTAGATGATCGTCCAACTCTGACACCACCCTCCTCCTACCACCAGCCTCACTACTGAGAGAAATATCAGGCTCCTCATCTGATATCTCTCATCTAGGGGTGGATCCTGAAAAAAAGTTTAACACAAAATTAAAAAAATGATATTATAAGTTATTTAAATAATTATATTTGAAATAAAATACTCACAATAGGGATGAGTGGAGAAACGCCCATCTGTATCATGCGATGATTATTTTCTGTCATATTTTTCTGCCGCCTCTCTTCATTGGGTGTCATTTCCTGCAATGAAAACAAATATGGAAGTAATTAGAAACAGATAACTAATGTGTAACCCAAAAAAAATATAGAAAAACCATTCTGATAAAAAAACACAAAGAAATAGAATATTTATGGTGGTTTAAAGTTAAGTACTAGGATACACACTCTGAATGATGTAGGTGAAACATGTAGGTGAGAACATGACTATATGATTCTATATACTTCCCACCACAACTTTGGGTTCACAATAAACTCTGACAATTGAGTTATTGGCGTCATCATAAGTAATAAACAGATTTCTTCCAATTGCAGTAGGGATAGTGTCAACTTCATCATCACCATCATCAAAAACATGTCTGGGATTTACTTCAATAATTACTCCGAATTTAGGATGATGATTTTCTTTGACATAAAAAACTTTTTTCACCACTGATTCCAATACATATGGTTCATCAGTGGCAAGAGTGCGAGTCCTATCAAAAACTCAAAATCCACAATCATCAATAAAGGTGCCTTGCCTCGTCATTGAATCCAACCATTGAAATTTCATCATCGTGACTCTACCATGCAAGTAATAATCCAAAATTATTATTTTCTCCACAACTCAATAATAAGATACATTTTCAGAATGAGGTCTAGTATCCGATGAATTGGCATAACATTGTGTTGTGGCAGTTAGCAAAACACCATTATGTTGTGTTCTCATGTTTCTTGCTTGTTCAGTGATAATAAATTTGTATCCATTGATCAGAAGTGATTTACAAGCACGAACCATGGTATTAGGACTAAAATCCAATGCTCTTATTTCCTCAAAAATAGATTCTGCAGGAAAACTCGATACCTGAAATATAAACAAATAGTAAACTTCATTAAATATTATTTTTATTTAGTTATTATAGAAATATTTTTACATTCAATGTCAACCAATTAGAAAACCCTTTGCTATGAAAAGTCTCTTTTCTTCTCAAAGATAAAGAATTATTCTTTCTATATATCAATTCTTTATGTTCCCTATAGATAAAAATAATAATATTTTAACAAATATTTAAAATTGCAAGAGATAAGATAAGAGATACATGTACAATTTACTTGATATACTCATCGAACAAATCACAATTGAACAACATTGTGTGATGTGCCATCTCTTGCTCTTCAAGGCTTAATTTCGTCAATGTATATGATCCCTGAATTAATCCTGTCAAAGGAAGTGATGGAAAACTGGGTTCAATTTTCCCATACTATTCTTCTTCATTTCTCAGTGGTCTATTTATTCTCGTAGTAAGATCAGACAAATACATTGAGCAGAAATCCATACATTCTTGAGCCAAGTAACCATTCACAATAGAACCTTCAGGATAATTCCTATTCCGAACATATGATTTCAATGTGCATATGTTTCTTTCAGTTGTATACATCTAATGGAAAGCAATGCATCCTCAAATAAGTATTTCAGTTGGAATATGGACAGTCATATGTAACATGCATGTAAAAAATGATGGAGGGAATATTTTCTCTAACTCAAAAAAATTTAATGGTGTCTCTGCCAACAGTTTTTGGAAGAAGGATTTGGACAAACTCTTAGCACGAAGATCTCTAAACAAATATCACAACCGAATAACTGAGACTCTAACATTATTGGATAATAGATGACGGATTTCTATTGGAATCAAATCATGCAAAAGGATGTGATAATCATGAGTTTTTAAAGATTTCAACTTCAACTCTTTTTTGTTGACCCGTTTTGATATATTTCTTGAATAGCCATCATGAACTTTAATAGTCTCTAGAACTTCCAGAAATTGATTTTTTTCAGCAGGTGTCATCACATAAGAAGCACATGGAACTTGCCATTTATCTTCACTGATACAGATAGGATGCAATTCTGGTATGATCCCCCAATATACAAAGTCACACCGAGATCATAAATCATCTTTTGTCTTCCCCTTGACATTTAGAATAATTGAAAGCAACATTTCACATATATTTTTTTCAGTGTGCATTACATCTAATCAATGACATAACAAGTTGGTTGACCAATATGACAACTCAAAGAATATACTCTTATTCTTCCAATTGTAACAGGTATTATTGGAAACATTATTCCACTTTCTAGATTTCATTACACCCTTCCCAAATAAATAACTGAAATGTTTCAATTCATTAAGAACATAAGTTCCAGACATATGCTGAGGTGGATCGTCATTCTCCATGGTATTGTCAAATCTTCAACGATTGTTTCTATATGGATGCTTCATTGGAAAGAATTTTCAATGTCCCATAAAACTAAAACTACGAAGATATTTCAGTCTTCTCGATCGAGTATTCTTCATATAAACAGGACATGACAATTTTCCTTTTGTGATCCATCCAGACATAATTGCATAAGAAGGAAAATCATTGATCATCCACATAAGGGCAGAACGCATCTGAAATATGTCTTTTGAACATGCATCATATGTGGGCACACCCACATCCCAAAAAAGTTTCAACTCTTTTATTAAATGTTGCATGTATACATCTATATCATTTCCAGGATCAGAAGGGCCAGATATCTATATAATCAATAAAGTGTAAGGATTTTTCATACAAAACCAAGGGGGAAGGTTATAAATGTGTATGAAAACCGGACATGTGCTGTACGAAGTAAGAATATTCCCAAATGGATTGAAACCGTCACATGAAAGAACCATTATCACATTACGCACGTCGGCTAAAAATTCAGGATATCGAGAATCATATCTCTGCCATGAAAATCCATCTGCAGGGTGAACCAACTCTTCATTATTCCTTTTTCTCTCGGTGTTATTCTATCACATTTTTATGGATATTTCATCAGAAATGAAAAGGTTATATAATCTGGGGGTCAAAGGAAAGTGCCACATTACTTTTTGTGGCACATGAGATGGTGTTCCATTATCTTTTGGCTTCCATTGGGAGGTTCCACATTTGATACAATCATTTCTTTCAGCAGTTTCCTCCCAAAATAAGCTGTAATAATTCGGGTAAGCATGAATTTCATTTTAGAATCCAAGTTCATCAACTAACTTCCATGTCATATAGTGGTTTGAGGGAATATCTGCATCCTCTAGAAGTATGTCCTTCAAGAAGGTAATAATGTAATCAATTACAGTATTTGAAATCCCATACATAGTTTTCCCATGAAACAATCAGATTAAAAATTCTAACTTTTTCTTTTTACCACATTGCCGATATACTGGAGTCATCACAGCATCATTCAATTTTTTCACCCTATCAACATCATCAATTTCATTGGACCCATCATGTGTACTTGTATCAAAATCTTTTTGGCTAGACATCCTTTCCTTCTCATGATTCTGAATAAATGGAAACCGATCATATATCAAACTCTCCAATTCAGTCCTATCATTTTGATCATCAACATTTTGAGATTCCATTTTCTCTCTATTGTGATACTACACATAATAGTGTGTTTGGAAACCATATTTTGTTATATGATAGATAAATCCTTCATGACTCAACCAAGGACTTCCAACACAATTAAAACATGGACAGTGTATGTGACCACTATATGAAGCCTTGTCAAATGAAAAATCTAGAAATCTGTTCAAATTATTTTGAAAATCAATTGAAATCCGATCAGTTTCGTACATCCAACTTCTATCCTATTTGTAAAAAAATTGAAATAATTCATTTCAAATCAATTCAATAATATTGAAGTTTAATCAAAAAAATATTTAGGTAAATGAAAATTGTTTACTTTATATAAAATCATAACTGACACATTACTCTATATGAGAATCATATTAAGAAATACAAAAAAATACAGTGTATATAATAAAATAAGATACAAAATTTCTAATGCCTATATTCAAGGATTGCCCAGTAAGATATTGGAATTGGATCATGGAATACATAATCCTTAAGGGTCTTGTTGGGAGTACATGAGTTTTATACTTTAACTTCTTCAGGGAGATTAGGATGAGGAGTAGGATGAGGATTAGGGGAGTGGTGGGACTATCCAAGGGGGGTGCGGGGTGTCCAGGGGGTGTGGAGTGTCTAGGGGGGTGGTGGGGCCGTATGGGGGGTCGAAGGTGTCTAGGGGGTGGGGGCTATCTAGGGGGGTCAAGGTTTCCAAGTGGGCGGACTTTCCGCAGGGGTGGTCAGGCTGTCCAAGGGGGTAGGGGGAGTCTAGGGGGTGGGCGGGCTATCTAAAGAGGTGAGAGGGGTGTCCAATGGGTGGGTGGGCTTCCCATGGGGGGTGGCGGGGCTGTCCAGTGGGTCTAGAGTGTCCAGGGGGGTGGGCGGGCTATCCAGGGGGTGGGCGGGCTGTCCACGGGGGGGGGGGGGGGGGGTGGTCGGGCTGTCCACAGGGGTGGCGGCGCTATCCAGTGGGGTCGGGGGTGTCAAGGGGGTGGGGGGATTTCCAGGGGTGGGGGAGTCCGGGGGGATGGCGGTGTCAAGGGGGGTGGTGGTCAGGTGTCCGGGGGTGGGGTGGGTGGGATGTCAACAAGGGTGGGGGGGCTTTCCAGGGGGCACGAGCTCTCCAAGGGGGTGGGAAGGCTGTCCACGGGGGTGGCGGGGCTATCCAGGGGGGTCGGGGTGTTCAGGGGTGGGGAGGATTTCCAGGGGTGGGGGGTTAGTTCTATAAATTTAGCGACAGCTTCGGGGAATCGCCACAGAATGTTTTTTAGTGGCGTTTTTGGTTTTAGTGATGGTTTCACCTACCAAAAAATAAAAAGGATATAGTAGTGGTTTGAACCGCCATTATATCCTCACCATTTTTTTTCATGGAAAACAACTGCTAAAACAAAGAACAGTAAACAAATATTGACCTTAAATAGTGGTGGTTTAATCCACTACTAAACAACCATTAGGCATATATAATAGGGGTTTAAAACGTTTCTATATATCACTTTAAAAAAACTCAACTGCAGAATTTGCAACCCTAGAAGATAAAAACAAAATTCAATACATGTGTTTAAAATTATATCCATATTCACCACACCCACCTATGAGATCATATAATCATGAAGGTTATCAACATGGTTTACTATAATGTCAAAATTAATTGACTATTTCGGGAATACATTATATTATTTAAGCCAAGAAAAACATTCAAGTGGCTATTAGATTATTAAGACATCCTTGGAAGACATTAATGAAGGAAGAAGTGAAATCATTAAAAAATCTATTGAGATGTACACAATCTTAAAATGGTATTAAGCTATGGGATATTAGTGGTAATTCTCAGACATGGATCCAAACCTATAAAGGATTCACTAAGTATAAATATGTTTAATGAGATTTTAGAATACAATAAAAATGGGATCTATCTTTGTACAGTTCCAAATAAACCACTTAGAAAACATTTTACCTATTTTATAAACATATATTTAAAAACCACTCATTTATATCATTAAAATATAAATAGGTATAATTATTAAAATATCGAACGTTGGCATTATAAAAACATAACCAAATAGTCACTCAGTGAGTCGACACCACCTACAAAAAAATTAGGCACACTTTATGAATACAATGATCTCTAAGAAATTAAGAATAACTCACCTGAAATTCATGACCAAAGGAACCCAATACATAATCACTATAAATCAATAAAAAAATAAAATACATTAAAAACAAACACTAAAAACTCTATAGAACAAAAGAAGAGGAAGCCCCATGTTCCTAGGAAAATTCTACCATTCTTAGGTGGAATCACCATATTAGTGGTAGTATGTCGTATGTTTAGTTACAAATGATATATGAAACCAAATTCAACCTTAGTCACAGAAATCTACCAATCATGTATTAGTCATTGATTCAATATCAAATAGTGTGAATCAAAAAATTTTCCAAAATCCCTAAAATAGGAAAAAATGACGTGACCTTTCAAGATATTTAAATAAATGTGGAAATCAGAGGAAGAGGACTTGTATTTGGGAAGAGGTTTAAAGAGTCTAACCTGGATGGCAGAGTTTCAACCAACCAGATGACAAAACTTGGGTTAGAGTTCACCTGGGCACCGCGCTTCTGGAAATTGGGGAAACAATTCTGTTGTGCCCATGGTGGAGGGGCCTCTGATTGCCGAAGTATTTGAGCAGACCTTTCCCAACGGTTTGTAAAAACCATTGGGAAACATGACTTGTACCAATGTTTTGTAAAAACCATCAGGAAAAATGAAGAACTTTTGGCTTTTCCAATGGTTTCTTCAAACCGTTATGGAATCCATCACAAAAACACTTATACCAACGGTTCTGGAGAACCATTGGTATACAAGTGTTGGGAAAAGTCTACTTTCCAGTAGTGAAGGGATTATAAAAAATATTCCTTAAAAGTATACCAATAACCAAGGTATAACCCTCTATGTACTATGAAAATTAATCACCCCAAAATAATAACCACAATCATTACATATATACAATAACATAAAATGATGCATAGTTCAACTAATTAATTCCAACATAGATATATCATTTAGTATGGAAAATAGATATATCACACTTTAGATATACTATCCCAAACAGATTATGTATATCAAGTAATTAAATTAAAGGTCTAATATTCAGTTCAATAATTGGTATGTATATAGAATTTAGAACTAAATACATAATCATGATGCATGAACACACCAATAATGTCATTGTAACAGTTATCCCTTCAATGGTAACTTGGAGGCTTATTACACATGTGATGGCCATTCCCATTAAAACTCCCTTATATGAGTCCCACATAGCTATATCCATTTTACCATGTTTGAGATTAGTTTAAAAATAAATGTAGAAAAAATTCCACCAACACCATTTTTTAACACCCCATCCCAAACCACCTGGTCTGAAATAGAGTTTCATGTGACATAATGTGAGCCTCCCCATATGTAAGAGGCTATTGATGAGCATAAATAGTCAAATTCCAACAAAGGAGAGACTATACCCTTTGTATTTTTGTAATATTTGTAATTATAATATGTCATAATATAAATGAGTAAATATTCAATGAAATATGAGGAAAAATAAATAACCATAATTTTATATTGCATAAATGTCATATTAGTGTAAATAATAGGATCTAAAAAAGGAAATAAACAAACTATATAATGTATATAATTAAAGGATAAAAAAATGGTGATATTTTTTAGTAAAATCACATTCATCTCTAAGCATCCTTTTCCTCATTTTCCTATAATAGGGCCCTTTCCCCTTCATTGGATTCCTTTTCAAGATAACAACATGCACACTGATATTCCAAATAGGGTGTGAGTCATAAAAAAGGTTGGACTACACCAATAAGTAATTAAAATCATGATAATGTATTATAGGTTCATCCAATGATATTAATAAATGAGTAAAAAATTATAACCACACATAATCACATTATGATAAGTTTTTATTTAATGAAACTGCATTGAACGCCTGATTGTACTTAATTGAGATCCATGACAGAAGGATATAGTAGGAATATTATAATTAACAAAAACTATCCATAAGGATAGTAAATCGTTCCCTTGAATTCCTCATGGAATCATGCATACATGAATCTCAAATTTCCCTAGGCCACATGTATAGCATGATTCTAGTAAAAATATAATATTTGAGTTTGTCACTAACAAATAAAAATAAATATATAATCATGGTACTTACCATACATGCATTAAGTGTATCCTCAACATGAAATTACAAGGAATCATTATAACATCACGCTATTCTCTAGTATATCATCATCATAATCATATGTCTTACACACTCACCCTAACTTGGAAAATATATTCATGATAATCCACCTATTTTAATCACCATGAATGATACATTTGAGGGAAAGGTAACATACATCACAAGGTAGACCATAAAACTAAAAAATATCATCATGAGAATAATGTAACAACATAAATACAAGTGATCAGAATAAAACATGATAAAATAGTTATAAGAAAACATTATGGCACAAATATCACAATGGGACTAATGGGATACACACACATGATATCACAATCAATCATAGTTATCATGTTCTTATAATAAAATAATTATATAAATGTAAACATGTTTATATGAGAGAAAAAATGGTAAGAAACTATGTACCTAATGGTCATAAACATCAATGTCATGGTTCTCCAATTAATTCTCGATCGAGTCATATACACGGATTTTTGAACTCAAATCATTAACCATGGATTCCTAGAACTGATTATATTATTTTATTTCCAAAAATAAACAAAGAAAAAGAATTTATAATAGATCATTACACTTCTATAATCCTAAAATTATTTTTTTATTACAAATAATGTGTTCAAATTTTCTTCCTTAGATAAAAATTATAATTCCATATATAATAATAATTTTATCCAACTATAATAATCTTTGATGGAAAATAATAATTCATATTAATCTTTTCCATATTTTTTTGTTTATTATCATTGATGTTTTATTCCAACCATTTTCCAGGAATTCAATTTCATAGATAGAACATGAAAATTCTTACTTGGAAGTAATCCCATCTATGTTCTCCACCAAATATGTGAAAAAGAGGATATTTTTTTGTTCCTATAAATCTAAATAAGGTTTCTGGTTGACCAAATGAGGCTTACAAAATTTCAAGCAATAGAAATTCAAGGCTACTAAGACTAAAGAGAATAACCAAAAAAGGAAATCGGGTTCTGATAATTTTTATGAATACATCCCACAAATAGGTTATCAATAATGATGAACCCCAAAATAAATAACCCTTTAAGATATTACTCACATGGACCATGATATTAGAGTGATTAAAATCATCTATATTAGGTTTTTTCAACCTAAATAAGTGAAAGGAATTAAAACCCAAGATTTAAGGAATTAAAGGTCATCAATGGGATTATTGTCACATGAAATAGAAGATAAAATTTAAAAAGTGGTAAAATCAACTTTTCCCCAAAAATGGGTGGTACATAATGTTAACATGGTTCTACCCTTATACAGCTCCTATGTATCACATGAGGGTACTGGGTTAGCCTTAAAAACCCATTAAAATAAGTATTTACCCTAACATAGTGAAACCCTCCCATTAAACACCCTGTGAAAACTATTGGTTACCATTATGAACTTATTTTTATACCTTTATATAGCATTTAGAATGTATGAAATACCCTTACACATTCTATAGGATACCCTTACTCATCATAATGTAATTTGGGTTTACTCTTAAATAGATCCCTTGTTACCATAAAATAGACTTTCTAAGGATAGCCATTCCTTTATGTAGTATATTACTTACCCTTATATGAGCATAAGGTTTCTTATATAACCCTTACACAGCTATTGAGGTTCCCTGAAGCTGTAAATAATTACCTTTGTGATTCCTTTAAGATTTAGAATTTACACCTACATAACACATGTAGAAGTGAAATTAACCTTCAAAATTAAATTGAAAACCACCCATACCTTATATATAAAATGAAACCCCCATGTTACCATTACGTAATTCATAGTCCCTTCAAAAGGTTAAGAATTACATTGGAAAAAACTCACATAATAGGCTTATAAAATATAAACCAGATAGGGATTAAGAACATTTAATGATTGATAATGTTATGATATATATGAGTATGGTTATAGAATAAATATATCTTAAATTTAAATTTATTATACAGTTGGTTATAATATATATGATGTCAAATGAGATTTGAGGTAAAGGTATATCATCGAACCTCATTTCTTTTTAGGACTAACATCGATAAATATTATTGTTTGAAATTTTATGGACCATATCCTGTAAACTGCATCTATTTTCTATTACTCTATCTATTATTATAATTATCAGGTATTAGTACCATTTTTCTCTATTTTATAACTAAAATTATCATGAAAATGTTTTATTAAATATAATATGACCATTTTCTACTTTGTTTGATGAACAATTTCTTCCATGTCCATGCTTCTTGAAATATTTATATTAATGATAATTAATATAAAATGAATGTTTAAAAAATAAATTTCATCTACCTTTGACATTAGATAAAAAATATAAAAGTGATTACATATAAAAAAAATTAAGCAAGTCACTTATTACTTTTTAAAAAAGTGAGAAAGGATTGATTTCTTTTTGACATACGAGGCATGAACTGAGTTTCCTACATTCAAGACATTTAATTTATTAGAATTTTTTTTACATGATTCCATAATTAATTTCAAATTTATATATATTATTTTTATTTAAGTAGTTTTCTTAAAAACAAATGCACTAGAAAATTATATTTCTTCAAGTATTCAAATAAATATTTAAATTAAAATTGAATGAATTTTTTTTATCTATGACATTTTCATTTAAGGATTTTTATACTTCACATGGGTCATGATATTATAATACAATCCACATTATTTATATTTATTATTATGATGATGATGATTCTATGAAACCATTTTATTTCCCATGGGTTAATAAATTTATGATGATATCTTTATCAAACCCATTTTTTCCAATGGGTTATGATATGATGAAATAATGAATGGACTATGATAATGTGGCACTAATAGGTTTGGTTTTCATTATGAGATAGTTATTTCATTATATCCTTATAATTAAGTTAGTAAATACCAATATCTAATGAGATAGTTATGGAAACTGAGTTCTTGTGCTTGATCAATTATTGGAAACATTTGTTGATACGTAATCCCCAATTATATGGGAAATAGGTGGTGATGTATGATCATCTATGATCTGAAAACTAGGTGTTGATTTTAGACCCACTGTGATATAATTGTCTTGGTAGATAAATATGATATATTATATAGTTTTAATGCCTATGATGGTTCTGCATAACTTAAAAAAATGTGGTTATGAATTGAACTCAAGGGTAATGATTAATTTATGATGATTCCACACTCTTCTAATTCAGGTATTTTTAAATGATAAATTTGTATCCCATGAATCATGTTTGTGAACTATTGAAAATTTAGTATTAAAATTTTATTTTATGATCATAATCTCATAGACTTATTCTTATTTTATTATTTTATATGAACATAATTTTATTTCTCCTATATTTACCCTTACTAATCATATGATCCCACCATTTCTTATGTATTCCTTTCTTATGTTATAAAGAATGGTTTTACATAGGGTATTTCAAAAAATTTATAATGTGATAAAAAAATTTATAGTATATATTGAATACATTTCTTAAAATATGTTCTCTATGTATTCAATCTACAAGTAAACTAAATCACATTTAGTTTTCGAGTGTGTAATTTTATTAGAAGTGTTGAAAATTAATTTAAAGGATGTAATATTTATATATGAATTTTTTTTATGCTTTAGTTGTTAACATAATAAAATTTAGTTATTATAGAGATTAGGATTAGAGAACATTGATGAAAATGGTGGGTCTATTTATAAGTATAGGATAGCATGATTATTTGTTGGTAAATTATACACTATGTATATTTTATAGAAAATAAATCCCTATCAAGATATTGTAAAGTGAATTCACCTATAGAAAAAATTCACCTCATTGTAACAATTTTTATATGGGATGATTTATTATTAAATATATCATCATCGATTTAAAATGAGTGTTCTGAAGAGTAAACTATTTTCTTGGTACTCTTGGGGGATACTCTTTGATTAATTAGCATAATCTTTATGAATAATTAAAATGAATATTAATAGATAATGAGAAGGAGTGACCTAGGTAAACCTATGGTTTCATAGATTAAAAATAATGTTTCATTATTTACATAACCTATGAATGGATTTCGTGATTATATGATTACTCACTGTGACTATAGAGTGTTAATGCTTACACTAGGTTTTGGAATTTATTCTGTGGATAGAAATAGAATAATTTTGGTTAATGATGAAGGAGATATGAAATGAAATGATCATAAACATAAGAAAAAAATAAAGGTAGAGATAGAATGATAAACCTAGTGATTATAACTAATCATATTTATCATTATATGATTCAAAACTTCAATTTGGGTGAGTTTACTAACATAGAAAATAAGATAAAAATGGAGTTCAATTAGAGTCCAATTAATGAATAATATGTGTAAATGATGATTAATCTCCTGATTTGTCATGTATGAAGGAAGAATCACCTGAGGGAATGTCTTAATGGAATGAGAAGGTGTTTTTTGTATAAAAAATCAGGGAATATATATTAATTATGGATGAAAATTGAACAATTCAATTAAGATAAATAAATGTTTTCTTAAAGTAATATTTTTAGTTAGATTTTATATTGTGGGGATCATGAGAATTATTTGAGACAATTCCCCAATATTTGGGCTAAATCATAGTCCAAGGAAGGTTCTATGTTAATCAAATCAACAAATTGGAATTATCGAATTGAATATGTATTTGGATTAAACAATTATATTAATTAAATGATTCTTCAATGATATTCCAGTTATAAAAGTAAAGAAACAAATATGAATTTTTTATTGTATGTTTTTCTTTAACTATTAACAAGAATCTATTTAATGATACTGATAACCTAAAAATTTTATTTTGAGGTATGTTGATATTTTAAGAAAACACAAGATTTAGGGATAAATAAGAATGAATATGTACATGGTCTTGAGATAATAATTCATTGTTTGGATAGAGAGATAGTTTATATTAATAAAGTAAATTTAATAGAATTTATAACCATGGAATTTATTAGTGATTTAAATAAAAATTAGTTTATATAAAAATTGATGAAATCTATTTAATTTTTTAATTTATGGAATATATTCGATAGTTTGTAATTTTTCTAAGTAATTGGGAATGAGTAATTTTTGGGAATCATTTTTATTTTCATTCATATTTTATGGTGATTTAGGTTGTTTTTTAAAACTATTATCATATTTTAGAAGAATATATGATCATGTTATTCAATTTTTTTGTGTTTGACATTATGAGCTACTATATGTTGTTTAAAGATTAAAGATAATTTTTTTTAAAAATCTAGTGTCAATTTTTATAAAATTATAGAGTATTGAATTTCAAAATACATATTTGGGGAAGTATTAAGGTTAAATATTAATTTATTTTTTTATGTTTAATATTGGGTGATATTTTTTTGGTTTTATATGATATTGTATTATTTCATCATAAAATTATTTATTCATGGTATATAACCAATTCTGACTAATATAGTTATAGTCAATTTATAGGGATGGGAAGAATGATATGACCTTCATTTATGGGTTTTATGATCATGTTAAATTTTAATATTAGTGATTGAGACATGAAAAATTCATGTTCAATATTCATTTCATGGAGTAGGAGATGAAGTGAACATTGATATAAGAATAACCAAATGATGATATTATACTTTTGAAAATTATTTAAATCAAGAAAGTATATTTTATTATGTTATAAATATTTATAGTAAAATAATACTCCGACTTTAGGAAAATGATATTAAAAAAAATTATTAATTTAACTTCATTTATGATAAATTTTTGGTCTTTTAGCACCTTACTGACTTATGGTTTTGTGGTCATTAACATTCACACGATCAAGTAATCTATCACTATTTTTTATTCCTAGAAAAAATTCTATCTAGTCCATTTCTATATTTTAATTTATTATCAATGTTATCCATATATATGAACCAAATTATGATTTATTTTCGGTAACATATTTTTTTCCACATCCCCCTTTAAAAGTAATTTTTATCATCCCTTCCAATGATATGGGTTTTCAAAAGAGATATATTCTAGTTTTTAAACTCTGATACTCATGATTTAATTGATAGGTCATAGTTTAATTTTGGGTAGGGAATGAAATACCTTTAAAAAGTATTTTAAAAAAAATATTCTTGATTGATTTATTAATATCAAACTCTAGGATTTAACTGAAGTTCAACATACCATAAAAATATTATTATTTAAATATTTTTATTATAAAATAATCATTGAATTGGGTGTATGAATAAGATTAACCATAATATTAAGTACATTTTAATGGTTTTGTTAAATAAAAATGTATTCATTAGTGTATAATAAATTAGCACTTATTTTTTTAGTGTAGGTATTTTATGCTTCAAAATTACCTTTTCAGCCAATTTTTTTAAATTTTTATGGTAAAATATTATAAAATATTTCTAAAATTTTAAAATTTTAAATTTTTAAAAAGTATATCATTTTAAAGAACAACATATCGTAAATATTTTATGGTAAATTTTTGAATGTTTTAGGAAAATACTAATCATTCAGTGAATATAGAAAAAAATAGTTTTTTATAGAAAACTATTTTTGTCATTCAAGTACATAAAATGTAACATATTATTTTAAATATATTTTAATATGTTATTATTTCCTTTTTATTAAAAATAATCCATGAAAAGTCATTTTAATCGACATTATTATTAATTTTGTTATAAAACAATCTTTATACTTAAAAAAACATTTTCCTAGTAAACAATTTTTCTCATGTTTTATAGGCTTTTAAAAGTATTTTATGCCGTATATATGGGTTTAATTTGATAAAATATAGTTCACATTTTTAATAAACATTTATAAATCTTTTAAATATTTCATCTTTATTTTTAATAAAAAATAATAGTATCCTTTAAAAAAATTCACCATAGTAAGGGTAAAACGAGTACAATATAATTGAAACATTATGATAAGGAATCAAAATAATCTTGATAGATTACTATATTTCATTTATTTAGTTTTATTTAGAATAATTAACAAATTCTAAAATCTGTCATTTTTTCATTTGTCTTTGATAGTGTCCTTTTTGTATTATAAGTAATGGAGAATTCCAAAATGTCTTTTTCTTTCATCTACTATCTATATGATTTTTCTATAAGGATAAAAATATATAATATTCAATTTTTTATTTTTTATTTTAAATATTATTTATTTTATCATGTTAATTTATTTTTAGTTTTTATTTTTGGAATAATTTCCTAAAATTCTTACACAACGTCGACCGAGAGGATGTTTTAGTAATAGAAAATAAAATAAATGATTTTAAGTATATTGAATATAACACCATTTTAATAAATTATTGTCTAATAAAATTATATATAAATATAACATATTATTAATGTTTATAATTATTCTACTATAATTCCATTTCAATCTTCTTGACTTCAATGTCCAATTTTGTGAATAGTCTATAAAATAATGTTAATGGTATCTTACGTTAAATAATATTTAATTAAATTATATAAAATATATAAAAAATATCATCCTCAGACAAGATAATTTTATATGTTTTATAATATAAACTATTTTACATTTATTTTTTACTTTTACTTTTATATTAATATTCATTTCCTTAAGAAATTAAAAAAATAGATATTGTGGTAATTGTCGAAAGGGTTAGTAGAGTGTTATAGATAGAAGATAAGGTTTAAAACATCAAATAAACATAAAAAAATATTATTGTATGAGGTGATTTATCATTATCCTCGTCATATAATTTAAATATATCAATTTTTATCCTCATGAAATTCAAAATTAATTTATATTAATTTTACACGTTAAGTAATTCCAAGGGTACCCCTCCCCTCACATATAAAAGGGAACCTTCTCTAATATATTAATAACAATGTTTTAGTACTATATATTAACCAGTAATTATTATAATACCTTTCTAAATTCCTTTCACATGACTTATATAATTTTTTGAAGAAAAAAATTGTCCTTTCAAGGCTTAAGGTGTAAGGAAAATAAGTTTTATCAATGAAGATGTAAAACTCTTAATCTTGTACATTCAATTTTGTTTCTTATAATATATCCTCTAATTCAATGATATATATTGTGAAATAACTACATTAGTATCTTAACTATAAATAAATATTATTATGAGGATGTAAATTTCCACTATCTACAACCTTTCCATCATATGGAAAAATAAAACACCGCTCATGGGTACATTTTTATTACCACCACTATGGAGTGATGTGTTTATTTTTTCATCACTAATTCGAATATATTGTTATAATGATACATTTTAAATATTATTTTATATTTATAATATTATTTTAGTTATAATATTTTTAATTTTTATTTATTTTTATTTTATTGCTTACATCGAGATGTGTAAATATCACTTGGGTGTACAGACAAACTATCATCTCCATGAAGTGACATTATTCATTTCTCATCACTAATGTATATAAATATTTATAAAATTATATATAAATATTAAATATGATACAACTTAAATTATAGATATTATTTAAAATATGTAACCGTGATCAAATTACAAGGATCAGGATAATTAAACCAAATCATGCATGAAAAATTAAGCAGTTATCACTCAAACAGTGATTTTAAAAAAGATTTGTTTACACAAAGATGATAAGATGATATCAATAGATTATATATGGTATTATATATATAGTTATGGTTTTGTAATAAATAGATAATAAATATATATTTCTTATATATGAGTATAAAAAATGTATAATGTAGGATAAGACTAGAGGTAAGGGTTTAACCTATAATGTCATTTCTTTTCGGGGATTTCTATGCTACATTTCTATTGTGGAAAAAGATATATATATATATATATATATTATAATTTGAAACATTTATATTTTTATATACTCTATTTATTCCTTGAATTTTCACATTTTAGTAACATTTTTTAAATTTTTACTTAAAATTATTTATAAAAATGTAACATTATTTACTCTTTGGTCAATGAACTTTTCTTCTATATCCATTCTATTAAAAAATGTTTTATGAAATTTATCTACTATAAATAAAATATTATAAATGATAATATTAAATAACATTGACATTAATTTTAGAGGTTTAAACATGATTCTTTTTAAATGTTTTCCTAACAATTTTTTACTTTTTACAAACATTTGGACGGAATATTTTATTTAACATATTCAACATGAAAAGATTTAATTCCATTGTGATCATTAATTTAAATGAATATTTCTTTATAGGTTTCCAATATTATTTTCATATAGAATAATTTTATCAATATTCAGTGAATTTTTAGTAACACTGTTATCAAAGGTAAATGATAATTTCACATTTTTTCAAAGAGATGTTGTAAAAAAAATTAAAGTTATTTTTCATCTATGTCATCATAATTGAAATATTTTTATGCTTCACTGGGGTTATAATCATATAATTCTATCCACATAATTCAGATTTATTATGATGATTATTATTATATAAAATCCATTTATTTTACACATGTAAACTAAGTAATGATGATATCTTTTCAAAACACATTTCTTATCAATAGGTTTTGATATGTTGAAATGATGTATGGTTTAAGGTATTATGGAACACATATATATAGTTTTCATTATTTTAGTATGGGGTCTATTATATCCATCAAATGAATTGGGTAAATCTATATATTTCATAAAATTGTAATTGGAAATGATATCATGTTCTTAGTACACCTTGGTAAACTGGTGTTGAGGCATGATCCACTATGATATAAGAAATTGGTGGTGAATCATGATCCACTATGACATAAATTACAAGTACGGATGACTAACACACTATGATATGATGGTCTAGATAGTTAACCATGACATATCATATGGTTTCTATTCCTAGGATGTTGCTATACTTTTTTAATACGTTTTTGTGCTTATTATTTTAACTCATGGATATTTAATAATTTATGATGATTCGTCACTCTTATGATTCTTGTTTTTGAAATGATCATGTATTTTCCATGACTCATGTTTACAATATATGATTGATTTGTTATGATATCTTTAAGTTATAATTATTATTTCATACCATTATCTTTATATTATTCTTATTTATGATGATAATTTGATATCTCCCATGTTTACCCTTTTTGAGAATATGATATATCCCTTTATTATGATTAATTTCCCCAGGATATGAAGAACGATTTCATGTAGGGTATTCCAATGAAGGGTATAATGTGATAATAATATTGTTGAAGTTGATGAATGTCTTTTATGAAATAATTTATTTACATATACAGTATATAATTACACTAATCCTTATTTTGTACTAGTAAAGGTAATTTTATTTCATGTATTGAATGTTAATGTAAAATTTTGTAACATTTATGTATGAATTCATTAATCACATCACTCAAAATAAAATTTGATATACTGTATGAGTTTTAAAATTAATTTCATGTTCAATTATGATACTTATTTATAATCAATTGAGAATACATTAATTTATTGGGAAAATAGACCAATAAGTATAAAGAATATTGATTATTTATTAAATAAAAAACAAGAACACCCTGTCAAATAAAATTAGCGATATGTTGATGGAAAAGGATGTATGATTCAAAAAAATATGGGAGTCATGTTTAATGATTCCTTGTATGGAATTCATATTATAATTATTTCCAATAGGGGGGGGGGACATTGAAAATATAATTTGGTCTTAATAATTTTTATTTTTATATCAATAAAATATAATAGATCCATGATTATTGTATAAGATAGTGATGGATTTTTTGAAAAATTATCCTGAGATATGAAGAAAAGTTCAAGGAGACTCAATTATAATATATGTTTAAAATTCATACCATGGAATATCTAGCATCATTATTTATATTAAAATGGATGGAGAATATAGTTCATCAATATTAGATCAATTAATATGTATGATAGGATCATAAACCTTGATAGACCATAAAATAAGACTCTATTTAAGAGAATGAAGTGTTGAAAATGGATTATGATTACCAATTTTGCAATTATAACTCATTATAAAGATTAAATGTGTTTCCATTGGACATATATATTATTTTTTATCAAGGATTCGCTATTTCAAATTATCATTACCAAATATAATGATGATTTCTGATTAATATATAAATAGAATCATCCATTGATAATTTTTATAATATTTGGTAAATAACACATTATAAAATATATATTTATTATAATTTTTTTAAAGGAACTAAAGAGAATATATCATTATAGTTAAAGTATAATATTTATGAAATATTAGGGTATTATATAAGAATAATCTTGAGGAATATATTATTTGTTGGATTATATCAAATGTCTTGGATGATATTATTCAAATGAATTGTAGTGATTACAGAGAAGGGAAGAAAGATTTAAAGTCCTTGATATGAGATAATATTAGTAGAATGAAAAATTAATGAAAATCATGGCATAATGAAATTATTTTATATCCTGATTTATTTCTGAGGAAATTGAGGATTTATTCTTGCATAAAAAGGATGGGATATTACTTGATAAAAAATAATTACTTTTATAATCACACTATATTATTTTTCAGAGGATTTTGGATAAATATTTTTAGACAAAATTAATGAATAATAAACTATAAGTAAATCAATGTATCAATATTACATTGTTTATACTTAATAACATATTCAATAATTCATAGGATGAGATTTAGATAATTTGTGAAATTTTAGTAAATAAGTAGATTGTGATGGAGTTTATCTAGATAATAAAATGAAGGAATCAAAAAATAATTTTCATGCTTGGTACATAGTATTGTAAACGATTTTATGATAATAAAACATGGTTTTAAGTATAAATTAGAGGAAACTATTTTTATTGAGTAATATATCAGTCTTGAAATATTTTTCAAGATCACATTATAGTATTTATGTTAGCATCTTAATTTTTATGAGTAATAAATGGAGAAAAATGAATAACTATATAAATTAAATAATGATGAAACACATCCTTGTTTTATAATATATTGTATAATGAAAATCATGTGTCTATTCTATTCAACATGAGGAAATAATTAGGTTATAATTACATATATTGAGATTTAAAGATGATCTATTTAGGTTCTAGATATTTAGATAATCTCATAATGCATTTTATATTTGTATAGTTTTTGAGATTTTTTAAGAATTGAATTAATATATTTGATTAATAAGTTTAAAAATTTTGTGTGAGTGAATATTTAATTCACAACATTTTTTTTGAATCCAACCTTTTTTCATATTTGGATATTCTTCAAATATAAAATAGATTATGTAGTTTTAGGAAGATATTTTGGAAGCAAACATAGATTTCATTGACCAAGGATATTATATAAATTTTATATAGATTAATAAATTATTATATTTGACTCATTATTATAACAAAAACATTTATGTAAATATTGATAATCATGTAAAAATGGTAGGATGGGTTTAAAAAGGCTAGAAACATTTGAGCATAGTCCCATTTTATTTGCGACCATATTGGCCTTTTTATTATATAAGATAACTTTTTCAAACATGAAACATTTTATATATAGGATTGTAAATACTCTAGTAAAACAAATTTTATTATCATATTTAAATAATAAAAATTATTATATATGAAAAAAAATTATCATTAATAAAAATAAGTTGCCTCTGGAAAATTTGGAAATATGCATGTATTTATAGAATTTTGGATTAGTTTGAACACTCACATGCCACTATATTCAGGTATATTTTTCTTCCATATGGGAAATTATTATATTATAAATATATTTTATATAAAATTTAAAAGATTAAATAAAAAATTATTGTTGGTGTGTGATCGGGATAGGCCTATAATTTTGGTGGGTTATTGGATCTGTAAATAAGTGAATCCAATTTTCTCTTATGATTTAATATAAATAGAGAAAAATATAATATTATTTATTTGTTTCATATATGATAATGGTATGTAAATTTACCATGAGGTATATTGATATATATATATATCTATTATAATTTATTTAAATGATTATGAGTTTTTTTAAATGAAAAGAACCTAGGACTGGATTTCATTGATTACAAGGGATTTCTGACAAAGATTGTGGGATCAATCCCATATTGGTATAACTAAATATAGTTATTTGAAATATCTATATATTATAAATATTTTATTACTTTTTATGTAATATATTTAGATAAAGAAAAAATGATTGGATGACTTGAAAAGAAAAAGTGAGAATTAGAAGTCCTAATATGAGGAGAATTGAATCATTCATTATCTTATAAAATATAATTTGTAAATTTATTATGTTTAAATGAGGGTTATGACTGTGATTGTGTGAATTTTTTATTAACACATCCAAAAATATAATGGATGCTCATGTTAGATGATCCCATGTGAGAATTCAATGTTGGAGGAAGATAATATACATTAATCTGGAACAATGAAAGTAGATATTCATTTATATATTTTATAATTACATTTTTTTCATATTCATTGTTATTATATATAATTTAATTAATGTTATTGATTCACATAATATATTAAATGAAATATTTTTAAGGGGTATCGAGCTACATTTCTACCTCGACATTTCATCATTGATACTATTATTGTGTCTATATAATATTTGGTAATTCCCTTTAATCAGAAATTATTATCCTCTAAAAAATTATTAGTGAACCTTATAAACACATATATTTATGTTCTTTAATTTTTTGATTATTTTTATCACATTATTCTTTATTTAAATCTATAAACTAACTAATATAACACACCTACTTAATTACTAGATTTGGCTATTGTGTCACATTACCTAATACATAGATCCCTATTTAAAAGAGAGTTTTGACTATGGGAGAGGATTTAAAAAGTCTCATGGTAATATTATAACCTTAATAAAAATAGTTTTTCACTTGAATAATTATGATTAATAATAAATATTCCATAAGAATGTATCAGAAAACTTAATGCTATTATAATATAAAAAACATGTCATGCAAAAGAAAATAACCAAACGAATCTTGATGTGGTAGGTCAACCAATGTATGATAACCAAGTGAAATAATATAAAAAAATAAAAAAACATTCTAGAGTACATCCTATAATTTCTCTTACCCCCATGCTCCACCATCTTAGCTCCCTGATAAAGGGCCCTTTCCCTTAGCTAGATCACTTTCCATGAAAACTACATGAGCATAGAGATTCTATATCAGAGTGTGAGTGTGAAACTAGTAAAAAATCACTAAATATCATTATTATATATTTCATAGGTATATAAATATATATTTTATTATGGAATTTAAATTCACAAACTATAAACCAATCATATCTTGTGTGATCTTATGCCATCTAGGATGCCATGAGCCCACATCGTACCAACAATTCCACCATTTTGGAAGGAATGACACATACTTCATTACATATCAGGTTGTTCCACAAGTCTAATACAAGACATTAGTCAAGACCCACATCTAACCAACTACAAGGACTTCCACATTTCAATCCTTCCATGGAATGAACCTCATGTCAATACACTAGGTTTTCACAACCCATTCTCTTTATTGGGTTATGAAACAAGTCTATAGTACCCTATATTTGTAATAGCTCAGTCCACAACGCTATAATACCCCATCATTAGTGATAGATCGGGACATAAGTCTATTTTAACCTAGACATATATCATAGTCCTTTCGTTCTCATCATCGCATGTATCACTAGAACATGGTACCCTTATGGGGGATAACAAAGATATGGTGATACCACCAATCACTTGATATCGAATAGAAACCGTCACATTCCAAGTAGCCACATTCAATAGTATATAACACATAAGATCATAAACATATTCCAAAATACATATGACTCATGCGACACATAAATTACCATATGAAAATTGCAACAAGTATAGGTCTCATGGTCCACACACTCACACTCCATATGCAAATAAATTCATGCATAGGTCTCATGGGATACACAAATACTATATTAAGATAACATTATGTATAGGTATCATGGGATACACACATACACCAGATGAATATCATAGTAATATATTATCACACAAAATTTCTTAGAGAAATGCATACAAATACTCACATTCCAATCATTCCAATCATCTTTAAATATTGATCCAATATGGTAAGGACTTCTTAACTCAATCATTTTGATAAAAAATTCTATGAGCTATCAATAAACATTGTATGAACAAAAATTATTCCTAGAACCAATACCAATTCATCACAAGAGTAATTATATAATCAAGATTCAATAAGGAAAATATAACCGTGGAATAGGTATAGATAAACACAACATACACAATGAGATATGCCTCAAATTGTATATCCCGATCCATTTTGAAAATGATTAAAATTCTCAATATATGTCCTCATAACCATACATAAATCAAGAATTAATTATTATATTACAAAATAAAATTTATATCTATCCTTTATGTCATGGTTTTTTATTATATCCATGACTTTGAGAGTATATCAAGAATAATGGTTAAGAACAAAGGAATAATGACATATTACCTTGAATTCTCAAAGTCCAAAGCCTCAAGATTCACAAGAATTGGAGTTTTGAGGGCGGGAAACCACCAAAACAACCATTAGAACCCCTTGGTTAAGGATACATAGGTGATGAATAATGTATTATGGGTTTTAGGGGGTTTTGATAAAACCCCACAATTAAAGGATTAATTAAAAAGTAATGTATTTTTTAGTGACATAGTTTACTAAATAGTGTACCACCTATTTGAGAATAACTTTCTATTATGGAAGGCCATGCGGTTTGGCCAAATAGTTTGGTAAACTATGAACCAACCATTATTTTTCCTTTATCCAAGGAATCATTATTTCCTAGTGATGATTACATAGTTATCTCATTCAAGATATAACTATGCACTATCTATTTTTCCTCTTCAATAGGTTATAAGGTTTCCTAAGAAAAAATTCATTGTTTTACCAATTTTTTCTCAAACCATGAGTCCCCTTAAAATATAATAAAAACCTCCAAAACCGCCAATATGTTTCCCAAGAATTAACATGGGTAATAATAACTCAATAACACTTAATAATAACATGAAGTAAAAGTGTAAGATACTTGAAAATATAGGTCCATTACAACTGATAATAAAATAATTTTTCTTATTTAAGGGAGGAATGATTGAATTGTATAGTGGCCTCTAATCCCCCTATTTCAGAAGTAATAATATATTTGATTTAGGACTCAAAATTTGTGTTACATAAATTTCACTCTTAGGGATCTACCTATTATTATTCTTCTCTCATAATTAAATGAGTGAAAAAATATATATCTAGCAGATCAATTTAATTCTAATTGAACCTTATATTGTGGTTTAGTAAATCCCTGAAATATAATATCGTCATTGAGTGGATTAAAACTACCATTTTTTAATTATATTCATCAATTGTGTCATATATAATATCAAGAATGATATAATGGTTCGTTTAATGCACATATATTTTCAGAGTTACATATGGTATTTGATTTGGGTTAGGAAAACATATTATTGTATTGTAGTGTTAAACCATTTTGGGATGGCTATTTTTACAATGTAATGGTTTATGTGAGCCCATATAAATGTGCATAAGGGTATATTAGGTTGTTTAGTAATGTTTAAATAATTTAGTTTGTTTAAATTATTGTTCAAATGAAATAACTATAGGGTGGTACCTTTTTAGTATTCTCAAATTTAAAGGCCATATATTATGTATTTTTGTTTATAGTGATCAATTATGATGTTTCATATCCATATTTAATGATTTTTAAAGGGATTAAGTTGTGTGAACATTATAGAATGAGTCTCCTGAAGTGTTCTATAAAGTGTGTAACCATTTTTTAAAGGTAGTGAAACATTAATAGTTATTAAAATGGTTTTGTTTCTATCACACTAAGACATATACCCTCTAAATATCCCCGGAAATTGAACTTTTATACACTAATCAACCACTTTGTTCAGACTCATCAACTATATCCTAAAAGATTATTTTTCTTATCAAATTTTGGAATTTCCTCTTCATCAGGATGTTGTCTCTCTAAATTTATAATGTGTAAGAATCCTTGATCAAATGTAAATATCTTTCTTACTTCTAATATTATTATCATCTTAGATCTATCTTTATTTGGAACCCATTTTTAGTTATTTGGCATTAGTTTTTATCAAGGAATGGGAAAAACACTCTATATGATATAGTTTTTATTTGATGTTCATATAGGAGAACTAGATGTGGATTTACTACAATACTGTAATTTTTGTTAATAATTATTGAATTATTATGTGAGTTTTTTTTTTCTATTTGACTAATTTGAGATATTATAAAAAATATATAGTTATGTATTTTTTGGGGTTTCCGTCGATTTACATGGGAGTTATAATTATAAGGATGTATGAGATTTAAATAGTATAAGTGATATAATGTATGTGAATTTTTAATATCACTATTATATGATAATGTAAGATATATTGTCTATAGGTTTTCATGAATAACATTTTTTTGGTTCAAAATGATTTATTATTATTATGGTTTGATACATCATAAAAAGAATTTTAATTGTGTAAAATTTTTAAGAGAAAAAGATGTGTATTTTAAGGTGTGGGGCAATTTTTTAGAATATATATATAATTTTGGGAAAGTTTATTTGTTATTTATATGTTGTTTTATTCATATAATATGAATTTTTTTATAGTGATTATTGAAGAATTTCCTTTAAAATTTAATAAGGATTACAATAATAGCTTAAGCATGGGTTATGAATCTTACTTTAATGTGAGAATAATTTACACTAAAACGAGGATGACATATGGGTGGGAGTAGTCTCATGGTTTGATATTAGGGCTCTAAGGTCTTATATGACTCATGAAGGTAATGTGATTATTTAATTAGATTATATATATATATATAGTTCTATTTTTAGTTTTATGAATATATATTATATTTATTTTATTATAATTATTATTTTTATAATATAAAATAGAATATAGTGGGAATTCTTCTATAAAATTCATTGAAATGACTGGATTTCAAGTGGATTGGGTGAATGTGAATTCATAGGAAAAATTTTAATGAGTTGTTAAACTCACCCTAGAATGTGTATCTTGGTGTACATTATGGTGATGTTTTTCATGAGTAGACTATTTTAAATAGAGTGTTATTATTATATTAGATGAAATAATGGAGGTGTACTAGTAGAGAATAAAAATGCCTTCTCATTAGTAATTGATTAGTTATTTAAATTGGGTTATTGTTATACTATCTTTCATATTTCAATAATTACGGTGTGTATTGTGGTATGAATTTTCATTCATGGTTATTTTGTTTATTACACTTATAGGTTTAAAATATGAATCTGGTGTTTTCAGGGTAACCATTACCTTTTAATTCTAGTAATTTTTATATTTTATGACGGATAATTTGGTGGTATGGGGACGATTCAATGGTTCTATTATCATTCTAATTAAAACAAATTTTGATTTTAGTGGTATAGTTAGGTAAATATTATATAAATGGTATTATTTCACTTCAATTATCATTTGGAAGATATATATATATTGGATATGATGAGACTCATGAGGTATACTAGAAAAATAAACAATCAACATATTTATAGTGATATCCAATATCCCAGGGAGGTCTGAGAGTGTGATTGTTAAGAGACTCAAAACATTTAGCCTATTATACATTTCCAAACTGAGTTTTCTTTAGAATAGTGGATCAACATTTACTTTATTACTTATTAATCATTAATTAAAATGATTTATATTTCATTTTATATGTTCTAATTCATATTGTTATTGACATGATTAAGACATGATTGAGCATGAAATTTAGTAAGAGGAATGGATATTATTTTATTATTTGTTTTTCAAAATTAAAGACCTTTATGTTATATTTTTATTATTTTTATGATATTATAAAGATAATATGAATATTTTTAGTATAATTGAATATAAATTAATGTAAACATTGTTTTTTTTGAATATTTTATAATAGTTGACATATGGGATTCCATAATAACTTTGATATTTTGTTAGATTTCACTATAATTTGTCATGATCACTTATATTATTTCACAGTGTTTGATGATAGTATTTCAAAAAATGTTATGGATATATTACTACATTAAAATTCACTAATGGAATAAATTTTTATTCTTAATCTTCTTAGTTTTCCATTATATAAGAATTTCAATGTTGATGTTCTACATCATTGATTTACTGTTTTTTGTTTGGAAAATTTCATTATCCAAATTTATCAAATTATATTATAATTATGTAAAGGTGTTCTTTAAAATATATTAAATAAATTTATTATAAAAATGGTTATTTTATAAAATACTGTTTCAAGGATTCAATGAACGTTTTATTAAAAAAATGAGACTTTAATGCATAATTATTTTATGATAGATTTGAAAAATTAAATGGGGGGTTCCAAATGATATTTAAACCTAAGAAGTCTTTTGATTTTCAAAAACATATTGTTTTTGGAAATTTATTGGTTGAAATAAATTTTCAATAAGTTGGAATGGTTTATTATGTAAATATATTTATGTTAACAGTAGCTTTAATTAATCCTAATAATACTTTATATTTTTATAATAGTAATGTCAAATTTATATTTCCTGGGTCACTTGTACATTTTTTTATAAAATGTGGATTTATATATTCATGATGTGTTTCATTTAGTTACTAAAGTGGTAGTGAAAACGTGATTTATTTGAAATGTGTTATTGGAATAGATGATTTTTACAAAAAATAGGATTTTCAAAGAAACTAAAAGTTTTTTACAAGGGGGGTTTAAAAAAATTTGGCATGAAGATATAGTTTTATATTAAAGAGTTTTTTTGATGGATTAGGTTATAAATCAGGTGGAAACATAGTGTTGTTCTAAAATGATTTTATAACATTTATTTTATCCAAAAGGGACTATATTATTAATGAATCTTCATTGATGAGTTTTTATATTTAATTAATTTTATTGGTTATTATCATGGAATATATTAGTTTAAAAGATATTTTTTTTACAAAAAATACTCTCCAAGATGGTGAAATGTTTTCCAATAATATTATTATATTTATAAATTTCACTTTAAACCATTATGGGGTGCTTTAATATGATATTAAATGGATAAAAACGCAACATACATTTAAGAAAAAATAAAATAAAATACATTATCAATCTATTTCTAAAAAAATCTTATAAAATCTAGTAAGAATGTGTTATCAAGACACTTGGATGTCGATGAGATCTAAAAACTGAAATTAATGGGACATATAAAGGGAATTGAATGATTTGTAAACCTTTTTAAATGACTGCATTGGTCCATATATTCCACTATAACACATGTCATCTCATTGATTGAGGAATCCTAAAATCTACTAATGAGACCGACCAACTATTATGATAATATAGCCACCAAAATATTATCAAAAATATCCAAATTTACAAGGGGTAATTATCAAGCCCTCCCTTGAAAAAAAACCATGATCACCTCTACTATAAAAATACTTCATGTAGGGGCCTATTTTTTTAATACATAAATATCACATATTATTAGATAAATATTCATTATATAACATTATGATCTGTTCCAAAAATCATAAACTTTTTGTGTCATTTTAGAATTTGATACAAAATAAACTTGTTCATAATATATCTACGTATTCTTTCTATATGTTATTCAAAACTATAATCCTTCTTATAAATTTAAAACATAATAACATTCATCATAATGTATGTAAATTGAACATAATAATGAGTGAGATCACCTGATCCAAAAGGGTAAAAATGGGAGATATCAATTATTACTAAAGTATAACATTATCGTAATGGTATGGGAACATAAGATTAAAAATTGAAAACTACTCCATGTATATCATAAATCAGAATATTGTACCATGGAGTAAATCATTGAGCTTCATATGTCATGAATCATAAATGAATCAAATAACATGATCTATGAGAGTATAACTGTAACACCCTGATATTTTCTGAGAAATATATTTTTTATGTCTTATGTTATACGCAACATCAAAGGAATCTTTCACGGCACACAACACTAGCTTGACATGCGTTACACGCAATCGCGACCTTCCTCGATAGCGTGTGTAGTACGCAATACCGAGTTTCACTAAACAACGATATATTATTATAATATTATAAACTAGCCGTTATGAATTGTATTAACTGAATTTCTAATTTTATAACATTATTATACATATTAAATATTTTCTAGAACATAGCATGAGAACAAAATACATTTTTTGGGTGAAATAAATATTTTTCAAAAAATGCAGTTTTGTCACCTTTTAATGGAGCACCAACTTTAAATGTAGTTTTTGACAATTTTATAAGTTCAATTTGACAAAATAAAATTCTTATTTAGAATCAAGATATAAAAATTTACTTTGGATAAATTTTTAATATTATTCTGATAACTTTCATTTGTTAATGAATAGTAAAAACACGCTATATTTTAATTAAAAACAACTTTTTTCATTGTAATAATTTATATGGTTTAATTATAATATTTTATGGTTTTGAAGTATAAATAGAATATATTTTTACCATTTAATTTTATGTATATCATTAGCATTAATTTTACATTGAATTCATAGGTGAAAACATTTCAGTCTTTGGTAATGTTTTAACTTTTTAAAACTTGTTTGCTTAACAATGGGATTAATTTTAAATTAATTACTGCAACTTCTATGTTTTGAATTCTGAAAAATGGATTCCATATTTGGATTTAGTGGGTCCAAATTATGTTAATATGTTACTTTTTTTTAGATTATGAATAGTAACTACGGTAATTAAAGGTAAATCGGGGAATTAAGGGTAAATATAAGATTATAAGATTACCCTAACACTTGACAAAATACTATTGGATGAATAAAAGTCGAACCATATCACTTAAGGGTCGGAATGGATTCATTTCATGGACTTTGGACCATGAAATAATATAATTATTATTAAAACCAAATAAAGTGACAACATGTCACTCTCTTGAATCTTATAAGTATAATAATTTAATTTAGTGATAAAATTCACAAAACTTCGAACATGAATAGTCTCTGGAATGATAATAAAATTATCTAAATCATGTGAATTTATTTATAATTTTCATGGATTAAATAATTATCATTAATTATGACAGAATAGTGATGTTGAAATTATTTTATTGATTTAATTATCAAATAAATGATTTTAAAAGTATTAAAATAAATATTATATGAACTATTTAATGTGATCCAATAATTTTCTAGATAAAAATGACATGTTATGAATCTATTAGTTCGAAAATATCTTCTGTATGTATTTTATTTAAATTCAAATAAATAAATAGTGTCAAAATTGATACTATTGTTATTTTATAAAAATTACATATTATAAAATTGTTTAAAAATCACAAAATATTTAAAAATTATAAATTAAAATTTATATGGTATAAAATGTAATAAATCATAAAATTATGTACAATTAACAACATATAAGTAATTATTTATAATTATTTAAAATTTAGAATTTTATTACCACAAATAAAATTAAATAGATTATATAAGGATAAATTAAGTTGATAATGTTTAAAATAAATTCCCAACTTGTCTAAATTTTATTGGTTGATGAGATTTCAACCCTATCTTATCTAATATTAGGATTTGAGTCATTTTGGAGGTTTTTAAGTGGGGTTGTAATTTATTATAAATTAATATTTCTTATAATTCCAAATGTGCCCCTGTCCTCCCTTATAAAAGGGCACCTCCTCCCTCTCCTCTTTACACAATTTAGAGCCTTCAACCTCGGCGAAAACCTGCCCATTTATATTCTCCACTTCCCTATAAATATCCTAGAGTTCCTGGTCTTCTTCAAAGACCAATCTTAGTGCCCTAAGAGGAGGTTTCAAAGAGGCGTGTCGAAGAAGATGTAATATTCGTTACCAATTCTTTCAAATTTATTTTTTCTTCTACTTATTCATATTTAGATGTTTCATTATGAAGTAATAAAATCAGTATAACTTATATACTGATATGTTATTATAAATATGAAACAAACCTAATTCACCTTCGATCCATCCTACAGAAAATGAAATCACCGCGCGTGCGTACGTACGAAATACCGTCTCCACGCCGTGGTGTAATCTTTTTTCCACCACCACCTTACTTGGATGGGTATAATGGTGTAAATAAAAACTATATATTATTATTTTACAGTGATATTGATTCTGAAATAGTATACATACACTTCAATACAATTCCACGATCATTGGAATGATATCATCGCTCGTGCGTACGTACGGCCTACCGTCTCCACGATGTAATGCGACTTGTTCTACATGATCTTCATTGAATAATGATTATATAATTGAATTGAATGAATAAATATGATATATATATTACATTAATACCATTCTGTAAATGAGGTATCTATAACCTAAAAAGAGGAATAAGAATTCATTCGACAAAACATGCATAAGAACATAATGTAATGAACACCTGAATAACAAGTATCAATGAAATATTACTAATAAAAAGATAAGAATATGATCATATATGATATAATAACAGTGAATATTATTCTTTAATAATTCAATGAAATTATTTAAATCATTATACAGGAGATTCGGATACGTACAAAGCATATCGGACCTAAGGTAAGTGAAAATCTCACAATCTCATTTTTATCCGAGATTGTTTATACTTCGGTAATAAATGGGGAATATTTATCATCCACATCCATGTTTCGTCAATATGTAATATTATTTCCATCCTAATAAAAATTTTAAATACAATTTTACCCATTGGTGAGTTTTTAGTAAAATATATGAAAGGAATCTTTTGTCATTTTTAGAACGAGGTACTTTTTGAAGTTTCCGGCCAAGGTACGAGAATAATGTTTTTTAACTTATATGGCATGAATGGATTCATAGAATATTATTTCAATGAAGCTTACTTTAAAAGTTTTCATGTTTATTTTTAATCAACTTCTTTTAGTTTAAAATTTTATGACATGTTAAGAAATGAAAAATTATTTTGAAGTAGAAAGAATATTTTCCTCAAGAATGAAGTTCAAGTGTTTTATCAAACTTATTTTCCCTCTAAGATAATATAGGGTTCTATTTCTATCCCTATTTTTACAATGATTTGATTATGTTATGATGGAATTATTTTTATGATGTTCTTTTATCTTATATGGATTATTTTATGTTGGCATGATGATTAAGAATCCCATTTTTATTACATGGGTTATGCTATGATGTATGATTTATGATTTTGTATCACACATAAAAATGGTTTAATTATGAAATGGGTGGGACCTATATCTCCCCCAATGCATTGTGTAAAGATTTATATCTCATTAGATAGACATGGATGGAACGGAAAGTTAATTTGGTTCAGTGATATAGGACTGGAACGAGGAGTGAACTCAGTTTAGTAATGGGCTTTGTCCGCTATGATTGTCTTGGCAATGACTCTTGACTAATATGAAATTATTTTTTATGATTATGTGTGTATGAAACAATGTATCATGTTTTATTTTATGATTATTTGGGATTAAATTTCACCACTATGATTTATCCCATGTTATGATATTATGATCTCTTTTGCAGGGTAAGATATTCAAAATGTTATGTTCTTATGAATATGATATGATTGATATTTCTTTTGTTTACCCTTACTGAGCATTTGATCTCACCGTTTTATATTTTTTCTTTTCCCCATGTCTGGATGAAGGGTATTAAGTAGAATATTCCAAAAGGGACTCTAGATATGATGAAATAAATAGGAGACAACGTAGATGATTTATGAACCAGTTGTTTATGTTTCCCAATTTCTAAAGACACTATACCTATACGGTCCTTTCATGGTTTTGTTATATGTTGTAATAAGTATGCTACAATTTTTGAACTAATAAACATGTATGTAAAGTATGGGTCATTATAGTTGGTATCGGTGGAAAGGTATAGTCATCCTTTGGAAACTAGGATTTGAAAGCCTTAGTAAGAACCCTAAGGATATGTCTAAGCATAGAACACAATCTTAGTGTTTTAGAAATGGCCATGAACAACCTATGATAAGACCTAAAGTGTGAAATTTTATTCTTGATTTTGTGGTTTTCCTATTATGATTAGTGTTTCTCACACTATGATTCTTGTTTTTAGTCAATGGATGGAACCCGAAAGAACTGTGTTAATTCTGAATGTGATGGGTAATGTAATGATTGTCCCCATGAGCAACCAAATGTTATAGGAGATGGAATGAAAAATCTTGTAGCCATGCTCACACAACTTTCTCAAGCTATGAACCAAGCAGGACTTCCAAACGAGCAAAGGGAGGAGCAACATTCTATTGAATCCTTCATGAGGCAGCATCCACCTTCATTCAGTGGGTCTTCTAATCCACTAGTGGCTGAACAATGGATCAGTACCACTAAAAAGATATTTTCAGTTCTACAATATCCTGAGCATGATAAAGTCATCTTATCATTATATAGTTTGGAAGTTGATGCTGATCAATGGTGGAATCTTATCAAGAATATGAGGAAAAGAGATGAAATTGAGTCCATGGAATTGGACGATTTCAAAAACTTATTTTTCAATAAGTACTTCCCTTGTATTCTTCAAACAAGGATAAAGAAAGAGTTTCTTGAACTGAAGAAAAAAGATGATGAATATGTTGGTACCTACAAAGAAAATTTTATAAGACTTGCAAGGTATGCTTCCAAAATTATTATCCATCCTGAGAGTAAAATCGATAGATTCTTTAGTGGCTAAAAACCAATTCTTCAAAGGGCGTTAGCCATAAAGGACTTCAATAGCTAAAAGGAAATTGTTCGATGTGCTGTCAAGGTTGAGATGGAGATTGGAGTAACCCATCAATCATATGGGTTTGATAAGAAGAGGAAAATGGAATTCAAAGGTAAATCTAAAGACCACAATAAAAAGAATATGAGTTTTCCTTTATGCTCAAATTGTGGAAAGAAACATGGAGGGAATTTTCTTAAAGGGATAAGAAAATGTTTTAAGTGTGGAAAAGAAGGTCATAGGGCCGTTGAATGTCGGTGTAATGGGAAGAAGATGTCTAATGATGCGAACAAAGAAAGGGATACACAGAATGAACCTCTAACACTTCAATGTTTCAATTACAAGGAGATGGGGCATTATGCCAATCAATTCCCTAATCCAAGGTTTGTTGATGATGATTGACGTCAACAAACTCTTAAGTCCAAAGACAAAGGAAAGTCACATGAAATTACTATCAGTGATGTGGAGTACGATAATGAAGTGGTGAAAGGTACACTTACCATCCACTCTAAAGTAGAAAATGTTTTATTTGATTTTGGATCCACCCACTCTTTTATTTCTGAAGAATTTTCTAAGGGTATCACTGTATTAAATCAACAATTAGATGTTGAGTTAGCTGTGACAACTCCTAATGGCACAACGGTCGCATAAAAAGTTTATAATTCTTCTCCAATTTACGTTTGTGGGAAAGTGCTTCCTACAAATCTTGTGATCATTCCTATAGTGGAATTTGATGTGATTCTTGGAATGGATTTTCTTTCTTTATACGGAGGTCATATCAATTGCCGAAGAAGCGAAATCACATTTAATATTCCCAATCAATCTACTATCATCTATCGATGCAAGGACGAATATAACATTCCAGTGGAAATTTCATCCATCTTATGGGTCTTTATTCCAATAAATGAAAGTTATTTATCTCAAATGCTTGGAGAGAAAATCACAATTAAGAATATGCTCATTTTATGGGAGTTTGATGATGTCTTTCTGGATGAATTGCCAGGTCTTCCACCAAATTGTGAAGTTGAGTTTTCAATAGAACTCATACCGGGTACTATGCCCATTTCAAAGACACCTTATAGAATGGCCCCAATTGAGTTGCAGGAATTGAAGAAGAAACTCCAAGAGAATATTGTTATAGTATTTATACGCCCTAGTGCGTCACCTTGGGGAGCACTTGTTCTGTTTGTTAAGAAGAAAGATGGATCAATGAGACTCTGCATTGATTATCGAGAACTTAACAAGATCTCTCTCAAGAAAAAATAACCTCTCCCATGCATTGATGACTTATTTGACCAACTATGCGGAGCTCAATACTTTTCCAAGATTGATCTTCGTTTAGGGAATCATAAATTAAGGGTCAAAAAAAGGATATACCAAAGATGGATTTTTGTACAAGGTATGGACACTATGAATTTATATTGATGCCATTTGGTCTTACTAATTCCCCTACTATCTTCATGGATCTGATGAATAGAGTCTTTAGAGACTATCTTGATCAATATTTGGTAGTCTTTATAGACTATATTCTTGTATATTAAAAGAGAAAGGAAGAACATGAAGATCACTTGAGAATTGTATTAAATACCCTAAGAAAGGAGAAGCTTTATGCTAAATTTACCAAGTGTGAATTTTGGCTTCAAAGAGTTTCATTTTTGGGTCACATAATCTCAAAAGAAGGGATATCTGTAGATCCAGCAAATATAGAGTTTATCGAAAGATGGTCGAGACCAACAACAGTAACTGAGATCTGAAGTTTTCTTGGTTTGGCTGGATATTATCAACGTTTTGTGAAAGATTTTTCATGATTATCCAATCCACTCACAAGGTTGACTCGAAAAGGAGTTAAGTTCGTGTGGAAAGAGGAGTGTGAATAGAATTTCAAGGAGTTGAAAAGAAGGTTATCCAGTGCACCTGTGCCCACACTGCCTTGTAGTGGAGAAAGGTTTGTGATTTACAGTTATGCATCCAAGAAGGGATTGGGGTGTGTTCTCATGAAAAACTATATGGTGATAGCTTATGCCTTACGACAATTGAAAATCCATGAGAAAAATTACCCAACTCATGATTTGGTGTTAGCTGTGGTAATCTCTACATTAAAAATTTGGAGGCATTATTTTATGGTGAACAGTGCAATATTTATATTGATCATAAATGTTTAAAGTATATTTTCACACAAAATGAGCTTAATATGAACCAAAGAAGATGGTTGGTGTTGATTAAGGACTACGACTGATCAATTCATTATCACCCTGGGAAAGCAAACAAGGTGGCGGATGCATTAAGTCGACAAGACCATGCTAGCTTATCCATGATGAGGATCATAAAAGATCCAATATTTATGGATTTAAAAAGGATAGATCATGGAATCATAATGGAAAGGGAAAAATATTATCTTTCTCAAATGAAAGTTCAACCATTTATGCATGTGAAGATTAAATAGGCACAAAAAGAAGATGTAGAGTTACAAAAGAAGGTGAGAAATTTTCCTGAATTCAACCTTGATTGTGATGGGATAATAAGGTTCAAGAATCGGTTTTGTGTTCCTCCCATCCCAGAATTAAAGAAGGAGCTCCTGGATGAGGCTCATAGTTTTTCATTCTCTATTCATATTAGAATCACGAAGATGTATTGGGACCTAAAAGAGTATTTATGGTGGGATGGCATGAAAAGAGATGTTGTTGAATCTGTCTCTCGATGCTTGGTTTTTCAGCAAGTTAAAGTTGAGAGACAGAAGTTTAAGGGGATGTTACAAACATTTCCCATACCCGAATGGAAATGGGAAAAAATCACTATGGACTTTTTCACTGGACTTCCTAAAACAACCAAAGGAAATAATGCTATCTGGGTTATAGTTGATCATCTTATGAAGTCGGCACACTTCATTACTATTAGAGAATATTTCTCTCTGGAACAGCTTTCCAGGATATATATAAAGGAAGTGGTAAGATTTCATGGAGTACCACTTTCCATTATATCTGATTGGGATCCGAGGTTTACCTCGATGTTCTGGTGAAGTCTTCAGCATACTCTAGATAAAAGGTTGAGTTTCAGCACTGCTTATCATCCTCAGACAGACGGTCAGTCTGAGAGAACAATTCAAACTCTAGAAGACATGTTGAGAGCTTGCTCTATGGATTTCAAATGTGGTTGGGATCAACACCTACCTTTGGTGGAATTTTCTTATAATAATAGCTTCCACTCCAGTATTCAGATGTCTCCTTATGAAGCTCTCTATGGAAAGAAATTCCGAACTCCAACTTGATGGGATGAAGTTAGGGAAAGAAAGCTATTATGACCTGATCTTGTTGATGAGATGGCAGAAAAGGACTGATCTATTCAACAACGCATAAGAGCAGCTCAGAGTCGACAAAAAATTTATACCGATAACCGAAGAAAATACCTAGAGTTTGAAGTAGGTGATAAAGTGTTCTTACGAATATCTCCTTGGAAGAGAGTAATGAGATTTGGAAAGAAGGGGAAGTTGAGCCCTATGTATATTGGTCCTTTTGAAATACTAGATCGTGTTGGGAAGGTAGCTTACCGATTGGCGCTTCCACCAAATCTATCTCAAGTTCACGATGTGTTCCATGTATCTCTCTTGAGAAAGTACATAACTGATCCTTCACTTGTACTAATCTAAGAAGTTGTACCACTGGAGAAAGATCTTTCTTATGAAGAACAGCCGATAGAGATTCTGGATCGTAGCGAAAAAGTTCTACGGAACAAGACCACTTTCTTGGTGAAATTTTTATGGAGGAACCACCAATTAGAAGAAGCTACATGGTAGCTTTAGGATATGATGAGGGAGAGGTATCCTCATCTGTTTGTTACGAAGTGACGAATTTTGAGGGCGAAATTCATTTTAATGGGGGTAGAATGCAACACCCTGATATTTTATGAGAAGTATATTTTTTTATGGCTTATGTTATATGAAACAACAAATGAATCTTTTATAGCACACAACACTCTCTTGGCTTGCGCTACACACAATCACGACCTTCCTCGATAGCGTGTGTAGTACGCAATACCGAGTTTCACTAAACAACTATATATTATTATAATATTATAAACTAGCTGTTATGAATAGTATTAACTGAATTTTTAATTTTATAACATTATTATTCATCTTACATATTTTATAGAACATGTTATGAGAACAAAATAAATTTTTCAGGTAAAATAAGTATTTTTCAAAAAATGTTGTCTTGCCACCTTTTGATGGCGCACCAACTTTAAATCTAGTTTTTGAAAAGTTTATAAGTTAAATTTGACAAAATAAAATTCTTATTTAGAATCAAGATATAAAAATTTACTTTGGATAAATTTTTCATATTATTCTAATAACTTTCATATTTTAATGAATAGTAAAAACACAATATATTTTAATTAAAAACAACTTTTTTCATCGTAATAATTTATATAGTTTAATTATAATATTTAATGGTTTTAAAGTATAAATATAATATATTTTTACCATTTAATATAATGTATTCCATTAGCATTAATTTTACATTGAATTCAAAGGTAAAAACATTTCAATCATTGGCAATGTTTTAACTTTTAAAAACCTGTTTGCTTAACAATGGGATTAATTTTAAATTAATTACTACAACTTATGTGTTTTGAATTTTAAAAAATGGATTCAATATTTGGATTCATTGGGTCGAAATTATGTTAATAGGTTACTTTTAATTTGTTTGAGATTATGAATAGTAACTACGATAATTAAAGGTAAATCGGGTAATTAAGGGTAAATATAAGATTATAAAATTACCCTAACACTTTCCAAAATCCTATTTGATGAATAAAAGTCGACCCATATCAGCTAAGGGTCGGACTAGATTCATTTCATGGACTTTTGACCATGAAATAATATAATTATTATTAAAACCAAAGAAAGTGACAACATGTCACTCTCTTGAATCTTATAAGTATAATAATTTTAATTTAGTGATAAACTTCATGAAACTTCAAAAATGAATAGTTTGCAGAAATATAATAAAATTATCTACATCATGTGAATTTATTTATAATTTTTAGGCATTAAATAATTATCATTAATTTTGACACAATAGTGATGTTGAAATTATTTTATTGATTGAATTATCAAATAAATGATTTTAAAAGTATTAAAATAAATATTATATGAACTATTTAATGTGCTCCATTAATTTTCTATATAAAAATGAAATGTTATGAATATATTAAATTTTTTATTTAGAACATATCTTTTGTATATATTTTATTTAAATTCAAATAAATGAATAGTGTAAAAATTGATACTATTGTTATTTTATAAAAATTACATATTATAAAAATGTTTAAAAATCACAAAAATATTTAAAAATTATAAATTAAACTTTATATGGTCTAAAATTTAATAAATCATTCAATTATGGAAAATTCACCACATATAAGTAATTATTTATAATGATTTAAAATTTATAATTTTATTACCACAAATAAAATAAAATAGATTATATAAGGATAAATCAAGTTTATAATGTTTAAAATAAATTCCCATCTTGTCTAAATTTTATTGGTTTATTAGATTTAAACTCTATCTCATCTAATATTCGGATTTGTGTCATTTTGGAGGTTTTTAAGTGGGGTTGGAATTTATTATAAATTAATATTTCTTATCATTCCAAAGGTGTCCCTCTCCTCCCTTATAAAATGGCACCTCCTCCATATCCTATTTACACAATTTAGAGCCTTCAAGCTCGGCTAACCCCTACCCATTTATCTTCTCCACTTCCCTAGAAACATCCTAGATGTTCTGGTCTTCTTAAAAGACCAATCTTAGAGCCCTAAGAGGAGGTTTCAAAGAGACGTGTTGAAGAAGAGGTAATATCCGTTACTGATTCTTTCAAATTTATTTCTTCTTCTACTTATTATTATTTATTTGTTTCATTATTAAGTAATAACATAAGTATCAATCATATACCTATATGTTATTATAAATATGAAATAACCCTAATTCACCTTCTATCCATCCTACGGAAAATTAAATCACCACGCGTGTGTACGTACGAAATACCGTCTCCACGATGTGGTGTAATCTGTTTTCCACCACCACCTTACTTGGATGGGTATAATGTTGTAAATAAAAACTATATATTATTATTTTCAATTGATATTTATTCTGAAATATTATACATACACTTCAATAAAATTCCACGATCATGGGAACGATATCATCGCTTGTGCGTACGTACGGCCTACCATCTCCACGATGTGATGCAACTCGTTCTACATGATCCTCATTGAATAATAATTATATAAATAAATTTAATGAATAAATATGATATATATTACATTAATACCATTATGTAAATGAGGTATCTATAACCTAAAAAGAGGAATAAGAATTCATTCAACAAAACATGCCTAAGAACATAAAGCAATGAACACCCGAATAACAAGTACCAATGAAATATTACTAATAAAAAGATAATAGTATGATCATATATGATATAATAAAAATTAACATTATTCTATAATAAGTCAATGACATTATTTAAATCATTATACAGGAGGTTCGGATACGTACAAAGCATATCAGACCTAAGGTAAGGGAAAATATCGCAATCTCATTTTTATCTGAGATTGTTTATACGTCGGTAATTACTAGGGAATAGTTATCATGCACATCCATGTTTCGTCAATATTTAATATTATTTTTATCCTCCTAAAATTTTTTAAATCCAATTTTACCCATTGGTGAGTTTTTAGTAAAAGATATGAAAGGAATATTTTGTCGTTTTTAGAACGAGGTAATTTTTTACCTTTCAGGCCAAAGTATGAGAAAATGTTTTTTTAACTTATACAACATGAATGGATTCATAGAACATTATTTCCATGAAACTTACTTTACAAGATTTCAAGTATATTTTTAATAAACTTCTTTTAGTTTAAAATTGTATGACATGTTAATAAAGGAAAAATTATTTTGAGGTAGAAAGAATATTTTCCTCAAGAATGAAGTTCAAGTGTTTTATCAAAATTATTTTCCATCTGAGATATTATAGGGTTCTGTTTCTATCCCTATTTTTAAAATGATTTGATTATGTTATGATGTAATTATTTTTATGATTTCCTTTTATCTTATATGGATTATGTTATGATGGCATGATGTTTAAGAATCCCATATTTATTACATGGGTTATACTATGTTGTATGATTTATGATTTTGTGGCACACATAAGAATGGTTTCATTATGAGATGGGTGGGACCTATATCTCCCCCCAATGCATTGGGTAAATATTTATATCTCATGAGATAGACATGTCAGGAACGACAAGTTAATCTGGTTCAGTGAAACAGGACTGGAACGAGGAGTGAACTCGGTTCAGTAATGGACTTTGTCCGCTATGATAGTCTTAGAAATGAGTCTTGACTAATATGAAATGATTTCTTATGATTATGTGTGTATGCCACAAAGTATCATGTTTTATGTTTGGATTATTTGGGATTACATTTCACTACTATGATTTATCCCCTGTTATGATATTATGATCTCTTTTTCAGGGTAATATATTCAAAATGTTATGTTCTTATGAATATGATATGATTGATATTTATTTTGTTTACCCTTACTGAGCATTTGAGCTCACCCTTTTGTATGTTTTCTTTTCCCCAGGTCTGGATGAAGGGTATTAAGTAGAATATTCCAGAAGGGACTCTAGATATGATGAAACATATGGGAGACAACATAGATGATTTATGAACCAGTTGTTTATGTTTCCCAGTTTCTAAAGACACTATACCTATACGGTCCTTTCATGGTTTTGTTATATGTTGTAATAAGTATGCTTCAATTTTTGATGTAATAACCATGTATGTAAATTATGGGTCATTATAATAACATTGTCATAAAATGAATTTTTTTAGTATACACATAAGCATAGAGTATTATTTAATTACTCAAGGCTCGTTGAAAATAATAATATTATTGGTTGGGTTTTCTCTCCATTCTATCATATCCTTAGTCATGGTTCACTCCTAAGGAAATTATAGTGAATAACATCCCTTACTAATCTATTATCACTCTATATTCTAGTCTTTATTATCATATGAGATATCATTCATACCCCAATTAAATGAAGGGCTATATAATTCTAGTCCAACCCATCACATGATTAAAATAATTCTTATGTGCTCTCAAATATAATAAAACATTCATAATTACATAACCTAAAGAAAAGTAATGAGTTCCATAAACATCTCATTATTTGATCTAAGAATAACATGTGGATTATAAATGGGTGTCATAAAGTTCTAATCATAACTTATTTAACCCATGGGAATGAATTGGGTTTCATAGAATCATCCTTAAATCATAATCATAATAATCAATCTAAATAATGAAATTATATGGCACCGTTGGGTAATATAACAATTAAATAATTAGTAACATTAAATTATGTTATGATATATGAAAATATCCATAAAATACCATTTGAACATTTATTCAAAAAAAATTCCTTCTCCCATTGAAATACCTCATTTAGATATAAAAATATTATAAATATTAAGGAAAATATTTTAATTAAAAAAATTCTGGGAAACATGTAACAGATGATTCAAATTATTTAGCAGTCTTGATAGTCTGAAAATCTGTTATATTTATATAATTAAAAACAAATATTCCTTACAAATTTTTTATCAAAATTCAAAAATATTTAAAAATAATATTTCATTTAAACCATTTTTAATAAGTGAAACTTGGGTAAAATTTAATTTAATCTATAATTTCACATTATTGAAAATATTATAGATTTTCTTTGAAAACATGGATATTGAAGAATGGGGACTTTTGACCGAATAGAGAAATAAGGTGAGTTTTCCTTAAAAATAATCATTCGATATCTTGAGTACATAGAGAGTGGAAAAATAAATAAAAATATTTAATATTTATAAATAACCATAGAAGTATAAAATTCATTGAATTATTTATAAATATGTATTAAAATTTTATCATAAAAAATTTGGTTTTAAACAATCCGATAAATAATGAGATTGTAAAAAAATTCCTTAAATCAAGTTCAAATTAAATTAAAAGCATTATATACTCCTTTATAATAAATTTATTTTTTTTATAAATATTAATTAAGATAATTTTCATTCTAATAATATCTTATATGATCCATTTTATTAATAATTAATTATTAACATAATCATTTTTGGGTGTTAACTCATAAATATTTCATGATATGTTTTTCTAAGTAGTTGTGGTATGTTTACATTGAACATGGTTAAATAATATATAAGATATTAATAATGATATAAATATATTATATAATCATTATATATATATTTAGAGTCATCCATAATAGGTAGATATAGAAAAATGAATTACACCATTCATGGAGATGGTATGTTATGCATAATAACCAAAATTTATGTTCAAATTATTATTAAATATAATTAGTTATAATAAAAAAATTAATTATGTTTTAAAAATTTTAAATAACATAATTTTAAGAACTTAATTTAAAATTAACCTCGTAAAATGCGATAAAAAACAGTTTTCCAATAACAACATTTCATTAGTATAAAAAGTTTTCCTATTACAATTCAACATAAAATGATTCCAATAACCTAATTTGGATTATTAATAATAGAAATGAATCAATTATAAATTTGGAACTATTTTAAAATAATAAAATAATATTTTTTTATCTTTCTTTATAAGAAAATGATGTTTTTATAGGATTAAGTATTTTTCACCATTCATAAAAAAATCAACCGTTAATGAAAATTGAAAAAATTTCAATCTAAGATATTTTTCCCATGATAATTTTAAAAATTAATTTAATTTATTGAAATAAATTTTATACAAATGGAATAAATTTATTTTCATATTTATTCAAATTAATTATTAAAAAAATTTGGGGAAAATATATTTTTTAAAGATATAAAGACATTACTAAAAATAGAATATATATTTATCAACAAATATTCATTGTATAAAAAATTTATAAATAATTTAAAACATTTTTTTATTCGTATTCAATCATCTAATTTAATGGGTAGTATATAATGATATATTATATTATGATTCATTTAGTCTTGGGTTTGAATGTATTATAAGAAATCAAGGAAATTAAAAATATATGAAGAAAAAAGTATCATAAAATTTTAGGGTGTTACATTATACACCTCCCCCTTCTAAAATTAAGTTTCCCTTAAAATTCCTTTAATATTATACAATAAAATTAAGATATATTTATATTATCACATCCTTGGATTCCCATTTAGCTTCATCAAATATAAAATTCCTTCAAAGAACATTAACTATGTGAATATTATTTTAGGTATCACTTTATGTAAATGATATAATATTTATATTATCTATTATTTATAGGAATGATCATGATTTAATGAAATAACCACTGGGATCAATATATTTTAATCAGATATGCAATTCCTTATGAAAGATACAAGAAACACATCATGAACTAGAGAGAAGTTAGGTGGATGTGCCAAGTGATAAACTATCATCTCTAATTGATCAAGAATATCGAAGGGGAAAATATAAATAGGGATCAAAATCACCTACCTTCAAAATCTCATAACATTATTCCATAGATAAATTCATATATATACTTTCTCACAAACTTTGAATTCCATATTTCATCACTTATTATCAATATAACATTCAATTTTATCTTATATGCCTTGATGTTATATTGAATAGTTCAAATATTTGCTATTATTTCCAAACATAAATCATGTACCAGTAGCATTATTTCTCTACCTTCACCTCAGAACCTTGGAGTTATACATTAATTTTTATATAGGGCATTATAAAAACTATTTTAATGCTCAACTGAAATCTATTTTCGTACTAAAACATGACTGGATGAAGGTATTGATCCTAACCAATACTGAAATCCATTGAAAAATACCTCAAAAAACTTTAAAGGGTTTTAATTTCTCTCTTAGACTATAAATATATCTATTGAAGATAAGAAAAATTAATGTAAAACTCGAAATTGAGACCATGCTGAAGAATTCACCTAAACATCAAGGTAAACCTTAGATCCTGATTAGATAAAATGGATTTTTGTACTACATAAAACCATACCATCTATTTAATGTCTATTATATCATGATTATCCAGAGAGAAATATTATTTTATAGTAATAATTTGTACTAACTTCATAAGTCGATCAATTATATCCCAACTAGCATTATGGCCCTTAGACATTCTTAAGAGATTGATGAAAAAATAAGTGGTGATGTTTTTCTATTTCAATTCTCATGATTGTAATAGTTATAACATCCCCCTATACTTAATTTTGTTATCCAAAAAATATTTTCATACCAAGAACTAAGATACATACACTCTACAATATCTCTCTTCATCATTTCTAACTATAAATATTATTTAGATCTCTATATTTATTTGTACATATATAGTGAATATGTAATGATGAATTATCATCATCATCTAGTTTCTCCTTATTTAAGTATTATTTTTACAAGAAACATAAATTTTTCTAGAATTTATCATTCTATCACAATCAAGGTTGAACTCAAAAAAATCCTTACTACACGACATGTAGTTCATAGAACATGCCATATGTCATTCCATGTGTGTTGAAATTAGTGTTTCAGTAGATTATAATTATCGCATGCCATGTGGTACTACCAAACTCCCTATGGCCATGTGCTAAAGGACTCAATGTGTACTTTGTGGGTAAATAGGAACGGGCATGGCTTGGTATGTCATGTACCAAATTACACAGACATAGGGTAAATGATAAAGGCATGGGATGGATACATGGACATCGACATGAACATAGTCTGGACCCCAAGTGGTATGGACATGCCATGTTTATACCCTACATGCCATGTGTAATTATATAGTTGGTGATCCATGTTACTCTATGGACATGTCCAGGTGATGGAGAGGGACCACACGTCATGTGAGACCCCTCACATGTCATGTACCCCTTAGTTCCTTTCGAGGAAACATTAATCTATAATATCTCCTTCATTTGATTTCATATTTGGGTCCACAAGTAGCCTATCCTAAGTGTTTCTTCATATAAAATGTAATGTTGACCACATTTGGGGATTATGGGAAATGATGTGAGATGTTATGATCATAGAAATTGTAAAAGTGACGCTCAACAACAGGAATGATAGGCCAGGATTACCAGAGGAATTTCAAGTTGAACACTCCAGTTGGGATAGGAATGGATCCTAAATGAGTAAATTAGAACCCTCTATCTAGGATGGGAATGGGTCTTCTATATACTCTTAGAATGGAAACCAATAGCTGGGATGGTCATGGTTCATCTACTATAAGAGTGGAACCCTCCTCTTTGCTGGGGGAATGGGTCCTCTATCAACCTCTAGAGTGGAACCCCCTAGATAGGCTGGGAATGGGTCTTCTACCAGTATAGTGGAACCCTCTTGTTAGCATAGGTAATGGGTCCTCTATCGACATCTAGAGTGGAACCTTCTTATTGTTCTGGGAATTGGTTAACTACCATTAGAGTAGAACCCTCCTAGTGGGATGATAATGAGTCCTCCATCAACTATTAGAGTGGAACCCTCTTATTGGAATAGGTTTTGATTCCTCTTTCTATACACTATGTGGTAACCTCATGTTGTACAAGGGCATGGTCATCTACTTGGAGATATTTGTACCTTGACTGTGAGGCACAGTGTCGAGTAATGTCTTGACTTGGATGATTTTTGCTGGAAAGATGTGTGAGATATTGGGAATCATTGTTGGACTTCGAGAATTGTTTGTGAAACATTTCCTAGGAAGTGTTGTGTGATGATGATCTCCTTTATATCTTATTTGGGGTTTTTTACTAATCACACACACACACAACCACACACACACACACACACACATATATATATATAAATCCATAACTTTGAATTTGGTTACTCTCTACATATGGGTTGAGAAGAAGTGTGAGTTATTCCATGTGATTTTTTTATTTGGCTTTTCTGGGTGGGATGAGTTCAATATCATACTATTAGTGGAAAATCCTTGACATGTATTCCATATAAACCTCATGTTGAGCCCCTTGTACTAGGATGAGGTTACTCATTCTCCTCCTTTCGATTAATCTGAATCATTTTTATCATCTATTATCTTTCTATTCCAATTTTATCTCTCACCAATCCCACTTCATATTTTGGGTAACTCTACTAGGTATATATATACTCACCCATGCATGGTATTTTCCCACACATGTTTGGTCTCGTGCAGACGACAGATAGATTAGTGGTGACTTCTGAGGAGATTAGGGATACAGGTTGTTGTGGACTACATATCATGGAAATATCTTGGATATTATGATCTATGATCCGTTAGTTGTTTAATTTCTAGATTTTTTAGGTTGGGACATATTTTTGGTTGGGCATGTATTTTTTTCGTTTATTTTTTTAGGTTGCATTGTAATACTTATTTACACCATGTAGGTTTTTTATTCTTCAATTAAATTATAATTGTTTAATTTTAATTTACTATTATTCCTCTTCACTTATAAATTGAGATTGTCAGGTTTGTTCATATAGGTATATTATGGAAATTATTCCCATTTAGGTTATGTATTTTAGTGATTTTCACCACCCCCCTATCGTATAGCAGCGTACTTGGGTTAGTTGTGGCTTGAGCCCCGTTTAGGGTCAGGTCATGACAGATTAGAATCAAAGTAGTTCATTCCTTGGAAAGTTGTCTAGATTAGTCTCCTAATGAGGATTTGGTTGGGATTAGTGTGTAATGGATAGTTATTATCAGTTTTAGCACTCTAGTTAGAGAATCATGTGATGGTATGGGTAGTTAATCTATCCATTCACCGGGACCTTGACTATCTAATTTTAAAATTGGCATACCAAGGAATTGATTACAAGGATCAGTGATACATTCATCATATAGGATCCAGTATTTGATTTCCTTTATTGATTCATTTTCCTATTAATATGTATATATATATATATATATCTGTGTGTTTGTGCTCATATGACCATGGTACATCTTGATAACTTTTAGGATTCCTCTACGATGACAGTCGGCTAGGATACCATCTCTAGATCATGACAATGATTCGCGGAGAAAAGATGCCTCAGTTCGGGGACCATATCAAATGATTATTCATCCAGGTGGGTAGGTAGAATAACCACCACATGTTGAGTAGTAGATCATCCCAAAAGGGAAATATGAGGATGCATACATGCATAGAACGCTCTATGAGTTCTAGTTTTAGAGGCCACTAAGGTTCGGAAGCACACTAGGCTCTATTTACAGATCATTGTCAAGAGTCAGTGGTATTTTTTTCAAGCTCATACAAACACCAACAAGTCAAGTGGTTACAAAAGAACTTATCCTTTTCTGTGGGGTAATTGGGAGTTGGTTGAATCTTGTTACCCAAATTCATGATGAGTCAACACTCTCATGGCCTAAATTCTAGCAGTTGTTCCATGAGGAGTTCAACCACTCCTTTTTATGCTCAGTTTTTATTCATGTGATTCTGACATTTTATAAATGAATGATGATAGTGGTTGAGTACACTACGAGGTTCACTAACATTACACAATAATACCATGAAAAGATCTACGATGGTTACTTCTGAGCATGGATATTTGAGTAGGGACTCCACATAAGGATATGTGCTAGCATGGTTTCCTTCTGCATCCCAACATATTTTGGGTTGTTTGAGTTGGAACTAGTGATAGAGTAATTTTTATCAAAAGGATTATAGGAAGCTTGATCTAACAATGGGTGTCATAGAGTTGAGTCATCTATAGCAGCTAGCATGTTCCAGTCGGAAGGATCTTGATGCCTGAGATCCAATCGTGATCAAAATCAGATGTGTGGTCAGGTGGAATAGGGATAGTATATTCTATCATGGTAGACTAGAGAGGCGAGGTGCTTTTCTTGTGATGAGAGATATTACATAGAATTCTAGTGTTAGACCAAATGAACTGTAGAGCATAGAAAGATAGCTAACAGACTGACATTACACAGACAACACCATAATTAGGGATATCTCATGAGGGGTTGAGAGACCCCCAGGGAGACGGAGATAAGAAAGGAGGTGGAGGAGCTATGGATAGTGAAAAATGCTATGAGATCCTTCAACCACCACCACCAAGTGGCTCATCCCAGGTTCAAGGATTCGGTGGCCAAGGTCGTGGACAGCTGTAAGATATAGAATCTTATGACCCTACATTACAAAACCCAATCAGTGGTATGATCTATATATTTTATAATCTTTCTTCAATATTAGTTGATACATGTTCCATTCATTCCTTTATCTCTATACTCATGGTGTGAGAGATGGATCTCCTAGTTGAGGTTCTATCCTAGAAGCTCCATCCTAAGGTTCCTATAGGGATTTCTTCTTGTGTATATTTTATCTATTGGAAGTGTGAGTTATCTCTTAGTGGAGAGTGGTTCAGGTAGGTCCTTTTGGTTGTCACAATGAACCATATGAAGTCATATGTGTATTGGTTGGTTATTCATGGTTTTTTCCATGATTGACCATCACAGTATATTATTCATATGTCTTTGCACTGATGGGATGGTATTGACCTTTATGGGAAAAAGAACTCATTGTGTGATTAGTGTGAACTAAAATGAAGAGGTTGCAACCCATAAGCCATCATTTATCCAGTATATCACTTTGTGAAATAGGCTCTTTAGACATCTGGATTCCATTAGTTGTAGAGGATTATATGGACTTCATCCCCAAATTTTTTTTCGAATACCTCCAATGAGGAAGATTTAATTTTTCATCGACTAGCATTATGGGACCAATCTGATATATTCAATGGCATATTAGATAGCCCCTACTGAGATCTAAGTGCTATGGATATAGTTGTAGGGAACTTTGGTAAAAGGGTTTAATCTGGCTCAGTGTGTCCCCCAGGCATGCTATAGTGTTGTTTGTGAAAAATCTAGATGGGAGATTGTGAATTTGGGTGGATTATCATCACTTAAACCAAACAACAATAAATAAAAAGTCCCCCTTACTAAGGATTAACAACCACTTTTAACCATTTTCAGGTATGCGATGTTTCTCTAAGATCAATCTTTGTTATTGTTACCACCACTTGATGGTTCTCAAGGTTAATATTCCAAAGCCTTCATTATGATTTTTCTACAGACACTATGTGTTCCTAGTAATGCCTTTTGGTGTTACAAATTCCCCCACCATGATAATGGAATTAATGAACCAGATCTCCCAGTCATACATGGATCATTTTCTTGTCATCATCATCAATGACATACTCATCTACTCTATATCATATGAGATAAATGAATAGAAATTTAGGTTGTATCTAGATTTTCTTTGAGAGAACCTGATTTATGAGAAGCTCTCAATGTTCTAGTTATTGATTCCCAATGATCACTTTTTGGGGTATGCCAATTTTTAGCAGGGTTTAGTAATGGACCCATTTAATATTAGTGGAGTGATTTCATAGGATCCATTCAAGAGTGTGTCATATTTGCCGAGTTTTCTTGTCTTTGTGAAGTACTACAAGTTATTAGTGGAAGACTTCTCTTGAATTTCATCCCCTTTGACCAACCTGACGTATAAAGGGTTGATATTTACCTGGACAGAGTATTCTGAGAGAGACATTGAGGAGTTGAGATGGAGGATGATGATTTCTCTTATTCTGAGACTACCAGAGGAGGGAATGGATTATATAGTGTATTTTGATGACATCAGAGTTGGTCTTGGTTTCATGTTGATGCAACAGAATGATTTTATCACATACTGGTTGAGTAAGTTGAGACCCCATGAGAATAACTACATGAATTAGGACCTAGTGCTTTCAGCAATAGTCTTCACCCTAAGGATGTAAAGGTATTAAATTCTGGGGGAGTGCTTCATGGCTTACTCAGACAATCTGAGTCTTAGGTGTATCTTCACATAGAGGGACATGAACCTAAGATAGTGGTGTTGGTTGGAGTTATTATAGGACTATGACTTCAATATAGTTTATACCCTATGAAATGGAAACATATTTAAAATGGACTTAGTTGTAAATCACATGATCACTAGTACAAGAAGCTTCTTAATGGTTTTCTTCCCTGAAGCTCACCCCGGTTGAGTAGGATGGTAAAACTTTTCTTTAGTTTATGGTGTTAACTTCTACACTTCTTGAGTGATTGGGATATTCTCATATACTATAGATTTATTGTGAGTTATTTCATGACCATATATCCATATAGGACTCCACTAATAGATATTTTTAAGGTGATAATCTTTTCATCTTTTCTAGGGATGGATGGTGGTTCTAGTTATGAAGTGAGAGGAGGTCATGTGAGATTCCAAACTTCTCCCATAGTTGTATATCCTGGTGTGGGAAGGATTTAAAGAGTCCTCCAATATTAGTTTTGGTGGTATTTAATGAGATATATTGTTGCTGAGTTCATCATTCAGTGCCTCACCTTTTAGTTGGTGAAGGTTGAGCACTAGGTTTCAGCATGTTTGTTTTACCCCCTTGAGATCCTAGAGTTGAAGTGGGATAGAATATTTGAAGACTTTATTATAGGGATTCTATAGATATCAAAGGTTCATGATGCCATTTGGGTGATCATTGACTGACTCAAAAATTCAAAACACTTACCTACAATCAGAGAGTAGATTTGGGTGGAGATTTTGGGGTAGTTTTATGTACGTGAGATTTTTTACATCCCTGGGGTTCCTTCCATGATTTTATTCAATCATGATGCATGGTTTATGTAATATTTATGGATAGTCCTACAAGATGCATTTCTATCCCAAATGAGGATGAGTACAACATTCCAAACCCAGACAAATGCGTAGATCGAGTGCACTATCCACGTGTTACAGGATATTATAAGGGATTTCATGTAGGACTTTGGCCAAATATCACAGGATCACTTTCCTTTATTAAAAAAATCACAAAAAAATATATTCCACTCTATTATTAGTATAGAACATTTTGTATCCACGTACAATAGAACCGTATGTCACCCTTGTTCTATATAGAGGTCAGCGAGATATCTCTTGTGGATCCAAAGATAGTGCAGATGATGAGGGAGAATGTCTAGGTCATCTAAGAATGGGTGAGGATGGAAAAAATAAAGAAGAAATGTTATGATGATCATCATCACATGCCTTTGGAGTTTTAATGGGGACACCACATTTTCCTAAGTGTTTCCCCATTAAAATAATTACAGAGGTTTTCGGTGAGAAAAGTTATCCCTAAGGTTTATCTGGCCATTTTGAGATCATGCATAGGGTTAGAGAGGTTTCATATTTTCTATAACAACCCCTATAGCTAGAGAGGGTTTATTATGTCTTCCATGTGTCACAACTAAGGAGATAAATGAATGAACCTATAAATTTTATTAATTATGGTGATATAGACATCAAAGATTGAACCACCTTTGTGAATTACCTAATGACGATCGAGGATCGATTGAAGAGGACCTTGTGTTGATGGACCATCCCCTTGATTTTCATGTAGTCAAAGCATAGGAACCTGCATGAGATCTATTGGGAGTTGGAGAGCACGATGCAAGTGTATTATCTCAAGTTTTTTGTATATTTTTTCCTTTTAGAGATGAGTATCATGAATGATATAATGATGTATAAATATGGGTTTTTTCTTATAAAACCTTCAAATATGTCTACATATATTTCCATATCGAGGTACTGAGATGGAGTGTGATTTGGTAGCCCATTGTTCCCAGTATTAATTTTATAAAAATATTAAATATATTTTATATTTCATGAAGACATGTTTTTAAATAAAATGGGATAAATCATAAAAGGAATCCCAGATCATAAATATGAGATCTAGAATGTAATAAATACCCTAGGAATGACATAAAATTGGTCATCACGGGGAATTCTGATATCTCGCACATTCGAAGTAAATTTAGTTAGTTAATTAATTAAACTATATAATTTATTTAAATTAGTAAATTTATTTAACCTAATAAAACTTCTATAAGAATACCTCTATGGTGATTTTTCTAGTTCTAGCCTCATAACACTGAGACCATCAAGAGATTAATCTTTCTCTACTCCCATTGGATGATCATAATGGGAAATGATAAAACTATAGATTAGAGTAGATCAGGATGTAGTGAACGCAATGAATTCCTTTTATCATTGGAAATGGTTATCTTCAATGAAAAATAATCCAATCTGTGGGTAGGACTCATCAATGCATGGATTTCTCTCATTTGATTAAATTGATTGAACAGAATCATCTCGTTTGTGATCAGCACAAATTTCTTAACCTTTTATGCGCCTATATACCAATTTATATGATAATTCAATTTTTACCTAACCCTGGATATCCATGTTCATGATTTTTATTCGAGAATACTTTTCAATGATCACTAAATTTTTGTTCTTATGCCTTCCTCCAACAATTTCTTCACATTATTCACCAGTAAGACCCTGCGGTCCCGGTTCAACATTTTCATGTGGTATGGAGCCTGATCGGAACCTCAAAATTAAGAAAAAACTATGTGAAAGGTATGGATCGACAAACCATAGATTATTTCATATTTTTTATGTTATTGGATATAATTTCAATGATATTAATTAAAATCATCAATGGAAGAGGAACCCAAGGTGTACGAGTCAAGCGACAAGCCACCATAGAAATAAATGAAGATTTCTAGCCACCTGATGGCCAGAAATGGGAAAAGATGACTACATATACCTTTTTCAACTAAATAAGAAGTCATATATAGCGTGAAAAGAGGGGATCTTGATTTTTTAGAAAATCCTGACTACACAACATGTAGTTTGAAGAACACATGGCATATTGGGCCCAGGTTACAGTAGCTAGGGTTTCATTAGATTATAAGTATCACACACCATGTGGGAACCCCACATTCCATGTGACATCATGATGAATGAACTGTCATGTACTCTTGAGGTGCACTAGAATAGGCATGGTTGGGTATTTGGTGTACCAAATTACATTTACATGGGGTAAAGCCCACGATCAGGGGTTGGATACATAGACCTAGACAAGTACATAGGTGTCACCCTGAATGGCATGGGAACACCATGAATATCCCATATGTGTCATGTATCCCTACATTGTATGTGAGTTGTGTACCTATAGGTACATGGAAAAGTTATTTAGTTAGAACACATATTGTGTGGGGCTCCTCACCCATCATGTACACCTTAGTTCTTTTCGAAGAAACTTCAATATCTCATATCTCATTTTTTGGACTCATATTTTATACTATGAGTAGCTTATCCTTAGTGTTTTTTCACTTAGAATTTTATGGTTCCCTTGTTTGTGGATTTTGGGATATGATTTGAGATTTTCCCATCATGGAACTCGTTTAGGTGATGTTCAGCGATGGCAGTGATCACATAGGATCTTCATAGGCATTCTGAGTGGAACCCTCCAACTGTGATGGGCTTAGGTCCTCGAAACCTAAAGTGGAACCCTCTAGGTAGGCTTGGAATGTCTCATCTACCATTATAGTTGAACCCTCCTATTGGAATAGTGCATGGGTCCTCTATCTAATTATAGTGTGAAATGCCCCAATTGTCCTGGGAATGGGTCCTCTACCATCTGAGTGAACCCTCCTATTTTCACATGACATGGGTCCTTTATAAAATTCTAGACTGGTAGCCTCTAGTTGGGATTATAAAATTTCCTCTACCATCATATTGGAATCCTCTTGGTGGGAATGGAATGGTTCCTCCATTTACTATTAGAGCGGAACCCTCCTGTTGGAATAGGATTTTAGTCCTCTATTTATCCACTAAGTAAAAACCTCAAATTGTACCAGTGAAAAGGTCCTCTACCTAGATATTGTGTCCCCTAAATTGTATGGAATAGTGATGAGGCATGGGATAGATTGGATGGATTTGGATAGGAAGACGCATGAGATGTTATGCATCATTCTTGGACTTCTAGAATGATTGGTGACTATTTTCATGGGTTGTGTTGTGAGATGGAGATTCCATTTATCTATCATTTTGGATTCTTTTTCTAATAATTTTTGTGTGCATGTGTGAGTCCATAACAATCTATTTGGTTACTCTCAATCCATGGGTTTTGAATACACATAATATATGTCACATTGTTTCCTTGTTTAGCTTCTTGTGGTTAGGTGAGTTTACTATCTTTCTATGGTTGGAAAAGACTCAACATGTAGTCAGTCTAGACATCATGCCCATCCCCTTATAAAAGGATGATTTTAATACATCTATTTATTTGGACTATGATACATCAAGTTTATCATATAATATAATTGTATTCCTATTGTATTTCTCAGTACTCTAGTTCAGCTTCTGAGGTTTCCTACTAGGTATGTATTTACTCACCCCTGAATTGGCTTTTCCCAAACATGTCATGTCTTATGAAGATGACATAAAGGTCATCGGTGTCTTTAGAGGATATTAAGGATACTGGGTGTTGTGGATTGCGTATGATGGTCATAACATAGATATTAGAAGTAGGGATCACTCATAATTTTACTTTCTGGTTTCTTCAGTTTGGGACATATTTCTTGTTGGTTGTTTATTTTTTCCTTTTACTTTTCAGGTTGCACTTTTGAACTTTCGTACACCCTCCAGGATGTTTAGTCTTTGTTTACCTTCTAGATGTTTAAATTTATTTTATTATAATTCCTTGTTAATTCTATATTGAGATATTTGGGTGTGTGAATACAGGTATATTATGAAAATTCCTACCATTTAGGATATGTATTTCAGAACTTATCGCTACCCCATGTCCTATATAGGCGATCTTGGGTTAGTTTTGGCTAAAGCCACAATTAGGGTCAGTTAATGACAGATTACATACTTTATTCATTTATAATTAGTATATATTTCTCAAAATTATCAGTATGTATAATTATTTTGTATCTTCAATGCAAAAATATAATGTAGTTAAATCTAAATCATGAGTTGGGTAATTTTTCTTATGAAGCATCGATTGTCTTGATGAATGACCCATCACCATATTATTATTAACGAGGATGTATCCATGTCCCATATTCAATGAATTACTGTAGACCAAGACCCCTTATCCACTACATGGTAGTGTAAATATAGGTTTTATTACTAACATTCACTTTAGTTCCTGGAAATTTTCTTCACATTCATCATTCCAAAGGAATTTGACTCACTTTAGAGATAACATGGTGGGTGAATTAGAAAGACATGATACATTCTCTACAATGTGTTGATAAGATCTTGTCAAAGAAAGAAAACTATATATCTCAGTCAGTATGGTTATTCTGGGATAGTGTTTAATAAAATATTTCTTTTATATATCTATAGATATAGTCTTTCTTGATATTATATGACCCATAAATGAATCTATTTTTATCCAAATTCAGACATGGTAAATTTCTGACACACCTTATCCTTCTTTTTGTTCTTCATTACAATCCTCATGTGATCTTAATTCTCTTCCTTTCTCTTTGAATATAAATTAATATCTTCTATTAATATTTTATTCATTAAAACCGTGGAGATAGTGTGAGAATTAATAATACTGAATGACATCAATATAAATATGTAGTTTCCTACCTTGTACAGAATGTTTTCGTAGGTTTACCTCCTTCTCGGAAATTAATTAATGACATCCATAATAAAGGGAAATATTGGATATGTATTGTTCCCCATGAATGTAATCAAATAGATCATCAGTATAGGGAATATGATACATGTTCTTGATAGTGTCCTTGTTCATTTCATGAAAATCAATGCAAAGACCCATTCATCCATCTTACTTATTAAAAAAGTGGTTCCTCCAAGGTGATGCATTTGGATGAATGAATCCCTTTTCTAGATTATCCCATAGTTACGTCCTCAATTCCATCAACTCAATCAGAATCATTTGATATGGATTCTTTTAAATAGGTGTAGCAATATGTATGAGTTAAATAGAAAATTCAATGTCATGATTTGGTGGATGACTAAGAAAATTTTCTAGAAAAATATCAATAAACTCTAGAACAATAAACATCTCTTAAATATTGAGTTTCTCCCCAAAACCTTGATATAAACACTCTTTTGAGTATGAATCAAGACCCATATAATGGGTTTAATTTACATTGTATTTTCATATTTAAAATCACATTGATAAAATATCATGGGTTGGTTTGGAATATTAAATGTGACTTCCCATCCATTAAAATTGATGTGATCATTATTTAATGAAATTCAGTCTATGCCTAAGATAATATTAGTTACAAATAGAGATATAATTGTAACACCCCAATATTCCACAAAATGTTTCCCTTTGAATAATTCAATAGCTTGCATTATATGCAACTTTGAGATTCTAACACACCACAACCAATCAAACTAGCCGTTATAAATAGTAATACCAAATTTTTGAAATATTATAAATTTTATTTTTCAAAATGGACTTCATTTTTTAATTTTAAATACTGAAATTATCTTAGGGTGAATTTTTGGTACTTTTCTTAAAACATTCAATTTTTGATGATTAGTACGAAATTTTAATTAAAAACAACTTTTTTAATTGAAATAATTTATAGTGTTAAATTATGAATTTTAGTGGTTTTAAATTATAATTAGATTATATTTTTATCATTTAATATAATTTAGGTCATTTTTTAATTTAACATTTAAACTGAACATAAACAAGCATCGGTCTTTTAATAGTTATTATTTCTTAAAAACACGTTTTTTGATTTGACAACGGGAATTAATTTTATGATTATTTCTACCACTTCTATGTTTTGAATTTTGAAAAATGGACTCCATATTTGGAATCATGAGGTCCAAATTTTGTAAATGGGTAACTTTTATTTTTAGACATTATGAATAATTCGATAGATATTTTATTTACCATGGTTAATGGGTAAATCCAGTAAATAAGGGTAAAAAATTAATATTATAATAATATTAAATTACCATAACATGTGTCCTATTCCTATTGATTAATACATGTCCCACCATGGGAATCCTTGGGTCGATTTTGGGAACCCATGGTTCCACATGGGAATGATAATGGCATTTTACATTAATTAATTTTATGTAAAGGCAAAAATAACAAAAGCATGTATCTTTTAGTAAAACATTTTTATATGGGGTTATATAATTGATCTCTTAAACTATAAATATTAATTATAAATATAAAAATATTTAAAACATAATGGTATTGTGTTTATAATTTTTAGATATTAAATAATTTAATTTATTTATGACACAATGATGATCCAATAATTACCTTAATAATGATATATTAAATAATTAATATTATAAATATCCAAATAAATGTATATTGAGACTTATGATAAATTAAAAAAATATTATAGGTTAATATGACATGTTAGGGTTGGTTAAATAAATTTTATTCTAAGTAATAACGTTTTTATGGCTTTCAAAAAAAATCAGATACTAAATAGTGTCAAAATTGGAATAATTGAGTTTTTAAAACAAATGCTATATTATTAATTGATATAATATTACTAAAAATATATGATTATGAAAAAGGACTTATATAAGGTCATATATATTAATAATTAACCACATGGGGTTAGCTTGTCTTGTTATAGTAAGTTTATTAACCATATATTATAAAAATACAAAGAGACACGGTAAATGTCAAACTATTTAACTAAGAGTTAAATCTCAAAGATAAGGTTAATATGATGACCTAAACCTATATAAAACCTATTTTTTGAGAGTTTTTAGGGCGATCACCTCAATTTTGGAGCCATTAGAAACCAGAAATAATTTTATTATAAAATAATATTTCATGTTTTTCCTAAAGTGACCCTCACATCTCTTATAAAAGGGAAATTCCCCTTATCTTAATTCTACACCTCAAAATCCTTTTGGATCGGCCAACCCCTGGCCAAATAAACTCCCAAATTTCCTCCCTCAATCTTAGAGGCCTTCCTTTGGTCATAAAGCTATCCTATGGATCCCTTTTGATCAAATCAAAAGGAAGAACCTGAAGAAGAGGTAAATATTTCACCATTTCTTTCAAGTTCTTTTCTTCTTCCACTTCCTCTTTCTTTGTTATTTTTATTCTAAAATAATAACTCTAGTATCTTATATATAATTTAATTTTATTATAAAAATGTTACAACTATATTTATTATTCTCTCCATACTATAAATGAAAAATTCATCATATGTCCATACGTATGGTTTACCATCTCCACGTTGTGGTGTAGTTTCTTATTCAAACACTTCATTATTTGGATGGGTATAATAATGAGTATAACTGATGTAAATAATAAATATAACATTTTAATTATTTTTTATATATGATATATCATCCAATTACGTACGATTTTACCATTAATATAATTATATTGTCGCTCGTGTGTACGTACTGATTACCGTCTCCACAAACGCGATAAGATTAATTCCCCATCGTAATAATTCTAGAATAATTCTCATTTTATGATTAAAAATAATTTTTATGAACATAATATCATTATTTATATGAATAAAATACAACATATCCCTAAAAAAATGTCTTACATAACCAGTCATATAAAGGAAAACAAGTCAGTTAACACCCAAAACGATAATACTACTAAAATATTATTAACAAAGCAATATTAGAAGATCATATATGATATCATATTTATATATATAGTTCTTGTAAAATTTAATAACAATGTTTTAACTATTATATATAAGGTTAACATACCATCGACTAAGTAAGAGTACAACGTAAGGGTTAATTTCACAATCTCATTATTATCCAAGGTGGTTTTTACGTAAGTATCTACTGGGACTTCTTTATCATCTACATCTGTGTTTTCTTAAAAATTTATTTCAAAACATTTTTTCTATTTACTATACAATGGGATAAATTAATTTATACCCTTATTTGAACTTTTATGTTTTTAAAGTAATCTTTTCATCATTTTCCAAACAATGTACTTTATGACCTTTTCGACAAAATTAGTGTAAGAATGTTTTTTTAACTTATATGATGGGTGAAGCTATTTTCCATAGTTATAACATCATTGAATCTTCCCTTAAAATATTATAAGAATAGTTTCAAAATAAATGTTTTTTTTATAATTATGTGACTTTTAAATGATTTTAAAATAGAAAGAGATATTCCTCTCATATATTTTTTATTTCATCTATGTTAACATCCTTTGATAAATTTTACACATCTTTGAAGTTGATTTATTATGATATAAACATTCTTTATTTTATTTATGGTTTCGTGATATTTTTAACTGTCGATGAGTTATTTTTATATCATTCATGATTTATGGTTTAATTATTGAACTTTTGTATGCTAGTTTTAATATGAATGTTTATGTTCTGTTTCAACCTTTTCATATGAGAAATTTATTAGACTTGGTATGTGATGGGTGGATCCCGTTATATCTCCTTGATGCCTCAGTAGGCCTCATGAGACAATTATACATTGAATTTTCTGAAGCCTTTCGCAATTTGATATATAGTTTTGGCTGATTCCTTAATCATTTTTAGAATTCTTGGCGGAATCCTTGACAAGATGTTTCAGAAAGTCTGGCATTATACATTCACTAATTATGAAAATAATATTGGTGGTTCAAGTGGTTATTCGACTAGTATAATACCCATGAATATTTTTTATTATGGAATTATTTACACAACTCCTATTCCTTCCATAAAGTGTTCATGTTTATTATTTGTAAAGGAATGTGTTTTTAATTATTCATCATTCCTAATGTTTATGTTATCTTCTACTGTATTTCTTACCCATACTGAGAATTTGAGATCACCCCTTTCATATGTATCATTTTTCCAGGATATGAAGAAGTTAGTTATGAGTGAATTTCAGGCACAATATAGGAGACTTGGATGTTTCTAATTGAAAAAATAGTGTGTTTTTTCTATTCATGTTGTAATGTTGAACTTATGTATGAATCTTGTTTCTAATAATACTAAACTGATCAGTATTTGAAGACATGATTCCTTATATCATGCCAATGTTATGTAATAAAGCACCAACTCTGGGTAATTGGGGTTGGGGTTTTACAGTTGGTATCAGTGGAATGTTAGTACAAACCTCAGAAACTAGAGTTAGAAAAACTCTGATTAGAGCACATTACCCTAGATGGACATTGAGGATTAGTATAGAATAACTTCCTAGAATTTTGTTATTGTAGAGATTTTGTGTGTTTTCCAAAAAATACATCCCTACCTGGATACAAGAAGGTAGAGGCGGCTCTGTCACAGATGTACCTAGGGGTAAAACTTGAAAACACCACTTTGAGATAGACTCGAACGAGAACTGGTGCATGACAACGATCCTTGCTGCACTCTTGGTTATGACAATCCCAGGGATATGATTAGGATAATTCTAATTTTAATTACAAACCATTATAAAAGATTTATGAGTATATACCTCCTAAATGAAAACATTATTTATGACTAGGGATTATATCCATAAACTATTCAATTTATGTTAAGTGTTTCACAAGTTTGGAATTATGTATTATTTTTCATAAACTAATCTACTTTACGCCATTATTTAGAAATGGTGCATAGTGGAAGGAATGGAAACTGTATCAATGCACATAATACATGTAGGTATTTCCCTCCTTCTCATGATAATTATAGAAAAGCTATTGATACAACTTGTGCTGATCATTTTATCACCACACTAGGACAACTCACACAGGTTATGAATAATAACCTTACCAGAATGGAGAACCATGATCCACAACACGGAGGATCAATGTTAGATATCTTTATGAGGTAAACACCACCAACATTCAATGGGTATAATAATCCATTTGTATCTGAACAGTGGTTAAATTCCTTAGATAAAATATTTCATGCTTTGGGGAGTAGTGAAAGAGAAAAAGTTTTCATGGCAGTTTATCGCCTCACCGGAGATGTAGATCAACGGTGGTAATTAATTCAAAACATAAAGGAGGATGAAGAATTATCATGTATGGAATGGAGGGAGTTTAAAGATATTTTCTTATAAAAATACTTTCCTCGTGACCATCGAGCTGATATGGAAAGGAAACCTCTGAGTCTAAGACAAAAGGAGGATGAGAATGTCGAAAAGTATAAATCTAACATTACAAGGTTAGAAAGGCTTGCTGCAGATTATATATGTAACCCAATAAGTAATATTGATCTTTTATTTGATGTGTTAAAACCATTTCTCTATCAATCATTAGTCTTGAAATCCTTATCATTATAAGAAGAAATTGTCTAATGTGCTATTAAGATAGAAAATGAATTCTCTAAGTCCTACGACATTAAAGAAAAATAAGAGAAGAAGAGATCTATTGAACACTCTAGGAAAGGAAATAAGAAAATAGGGAATAAGGGAAGAGTGAAATTTCCATCTTGTGATAATTGGGGAAGAAATCACCCTGGTACCTGTCTAAAACGAAAAGGAGTATGCTACAAATGTGGAAAAAAGGCTATCTTGCTAGTGATTGTAAGGGGAAGAAAGAAGCTACCAATGTTCAATGCTATAATTGTAGGGAGATGGGACATTATGAAATGAATTTTCTAAGCGTTAGGGAAACATACCTCAGAAAATTCCAAGGGATAAAGGCCAATCTTATGCGATCACTACTACTGATGTTGAAGCTCTGAAGATGTGGTGGCTGGTAATTTTATGGTTTCCTCAAGTTTATCCAATGTTTTATTTGATTCTGAATCATTGAATTGTTTCATATCTTCCTAGTTTGATAAGAAAATTAGATATTTCCAATTTTATTTAACATGGGAGTTGTCATTAAAAACTTCTAAGGGAAGTATAATTACAATAAATTTTTTTCAATCATCCCCCATTAAGGCATATAAATGATATTTTTCTACTGATATCATCATCAAACCCATGATTTAATTTGATATAATCCTCGGTATATATTAACTTTCAGACAATGATGCCAAAATTTATTGTATGAAGAAGGAGGATACAATTCTCGATGATGATAAGGAGTACCTTATCTTTAGATCAGAAATGTCACCATCTAATTCTTATCTAGATCCACCCCTAGTAGCTTTACTAAATTCAATTATTGTGGAGGAAGAGAATGAAATAACTATGGGTGAGGAAAGGAATATTCAAATAGATGATGTACCTATTGTGAAATAATATTTTGATGTGTTTCTAAAGGATTTACATAGACATCCTCCAGAATGATAAATTGAGTTTTCTATTGACATAATTCCTAGTTCAAGGCCCATATCGAAGACCCCTTAAAGAATGGCCACTGTGGAATTAGTGGAACTAAATAAAAAACTAGAGTAATTGAGTAATAAGGGATTTATTCACCCTACTACTTCTCCATGGGGAGCCCCTGTCCTTTTTGTTAAGAATAAAGACAGATCTATGAGGTTGTGCATTGACTACAAGGAGATCAATGCTATAACAACAAAGAAAAAGTACCCCCTAACTCGCATTGATGATTTATTCGACCAACTTCATGGAGCCCAATATTTTACAAAGATTTAACTTCGATTTGGATATCATCAGCTGTGTGTGATGAAGGAAGACATTCCGAAAACAGCATTTCAAACCAGGTACAGGCATTACGAGTTTATAGTAATGCATTTTGGATTGACTAATGCACCCCTTATCTTCATTGATATAATGAATATAGTTTTTAAGTAATATATTGATGACTTTTTAGTGGTATTTATTGATGATATCTTGGTATACTAAAAAATCTACAAAGATCTTGAAAATAACTTGCGCATTATTCTAAAAACTCTTTAAAGAATTGAATTATATGGGAAATTTAGCATGTTTGAATTATGGCTTCAAGAGATTTATTTTTTTGGCCATATTGTCTCTAAGGATAGAATATATGTTGTTCCTTCCAAGACCAAGGCAATCCAAGAATGTCTAGCACAGATGAGTATAACTGAGGTATGCAGTTTTATTGGTTTACCAAGTTATTATCTACGTTTCATCGAGAATTTTTCCCTTTTGGATAACCCATTAACCAAACTCACATGTAAAGGGGTTAAATTTATTTGGAAAATAGAGTGTGAATAATGTTTTGAAGAACTAAAGGAAATATTAGTCGATGCTCTTATCTTGAATCTACCATTAGGGAAAGATGGGTTTGCTATTTATAGTGACACTTCAATGAAAGGACATGGTTGTGTCCTTATGTAAAATGATATAGTTATTAAATATGCATGATGATAGAGAAAAATTCATGAGAAAAACTATCCCACTTGTGATCTTGAGTTATCAGATGTAATCTTCACTATGAAGATATGGAGACACTATCTCTATGGTGAAAAATGTGAAATTTATACTAATCACAAGAGTCTGAATTATAGTTTTTCATAAAAAGAACTCAACATGAGGCAATGATAGTGGCTTGAACTACTCAAGGATTATTATTTCACCATACACTACCACCCCGGAAAGGAAAATAACGTGGAAGATTCTTTGAGTAGAAACGATCATGGAGTTTTGAATAAGATGAGAGTTGAAAGGGATCATATTTTCATGGATCTAGTAAATATGGATATGGGAATAACCATGGAAGGTGAAATATCAATACTTTTTCAAACGGTTTCCAAACCATCTTTACTATAAAGGATAAAGAGTTCTCAGACTGATGATGAGGAGTTTCAAAAGAATATTAAAGTTGTGAATGATGGGACATTGAGTGACATCATATCTGAAGATGTAATTTTGAAATTTTGGAAGAGACTTTTTGTTCCTAACATACCTGATCTAAAACAGGAATTGTTGGATGATTCTCATAACTCAAATTTCTCTATACACCCTAGGACCACCAAGATGTATAAATATTTGAAAGACCATTTTTGGTGGGACAACTTGAAGAGAGAGATTGGTGATTTTTTGTCGAGGTGTATGGTTTTTTAACAAGTGAAAGTTGGAAGGCAATATCCTAGAGGAGTCATGCAACCTCTTCCCATACCTGAGTGAAAATGGGATAATATTATGATAGACTTTGTCATGGGGCTACAAAAGACTCTTAGAAATAATGATTCAATATGGGTCATTATTGATCGTTTTACCAAGTCAACACATTTTCTTGCTATAGGAGAAGATTTACCACTTGAATATTTAGAAAGAGTGTATATTAATGAAGTTTTAGGACTTCATGAAGTACCCCTATAGATTTTTTCTGATCGTGATCCCCATTTTACATCAAAATTCTAGAAAATTCTTCAGAAATCCTTGGATAATGAACTTTGTTTGAGCACTTCCTTCCACCCTCAAACTGATGGACAATCAGATCGGACTATTAGAACCTTAGAACACATCTTGAGATCTTTATCACTTGACTTTCAAGGTATGTGGGACTAATATTTACCTATGATATTATTTTCCTATAACAATAGCTTTCATTCAAGTATTCAGATGGCACCATATGAAGTTTTATATGGAAAAAGTTGTTGCACACCAACTTGTTGGGATGATGTTGGAGAAAGAAAACTCATAGGATTATAACTTGTTGAGGAAATGATGGAAAAGGGGAATTTTATCCTAACCCACATCAAAGCATTACAAAGTAGGCAGAAGAGCTATGCCGATAACCAAAGGAATGATTTGGAATTTCATATAGGAGATCATGTTTTCTTGAAGGTATCTCCATGGAATAAAGTTATACGATTCGATACGAAGGGTAAATTAAATCCAAGGTAAATCAGAAGTTTTGAAATTCTAGAACGAATTGGGGTTGTGGCTTATCATTTGGAAATGCCACAAAGTCTCTCCAAAGTTCACGATGTGTTCCACGTATCACTGTTGAGAAAATAAATGACTAACCCAATGCATGTACTCACCTATGAAAAAATTGAACTAGATCCTGATTTGTATTATTATGAAGAGCCTGTCAAGATTCTTGATACCATCGAACAAGTGTTGAGAAACTAGATGCCTCGTCTGGTAAAAGTTCTTGGTACAAATCATAATAAAGAAGAGGGAACGTGGGAACCATAGGAACTTATGATGAAGAACCACCCAAATATTTTTGTGTGGTAGTATTCTATAAATTTGGTGGAAAAATTATTTGAAGGAGGGAAGAATGTAACACCCCAATTTCCATGGTATGTTTCCCTTTGAATAATTCAATATCTTGCATTGTACGCAACTTCAAGATTTTAACACACCGCGACCAATCAAACTAGATGTTGTGAATAGTAATACAAACTTTTTGAAATTTTATAAATTTTATTTTTCAAAATTGACTTTATTTTTGAATTTGGAATATCTAAATTATCTTAGAGTGAATTTTTGGTACTTTTCTGAAAACTTTCAATTTTTGATGATTAGTACTAAATTTTAATTAAAAACAACATTTTTAATTGAAATAATTTATAGTGTTAAATTATACATTTGAGTAGTTTTAAAGTGTCATTAGATTATATTTTTTTCATTTAATATAATTTAAGTCATTTTGTGTAATTTTACATTTGAACTGAACATAAACAAGTGTCGATCTTTTGATAGTTATTATTTCTTAAAAACACGCTTTTTTGTTTTGACAACGGGAATTAATTTTAAATTAATTTCTCCCACTTTTTTGTTTTGAATTTGGGAAAATGTATTCCATATTTGAAATCATGAGGTCCAAATTGTGTAAATAGTTAACTTATATTTTTATACATTATCAATAATTATATCGGTAAATATTTTATTTACCACGGTTAAAGGGTAAATCCAGTAAAAAAGGGTAAAAAAATAATATTATAATAATATTAAATTACCCTAACATGTGTCCTATTCCTATTGTTTGATACATGTCAGACCATGGGCATACTTGAGTCAATTTTGGGACCCCATGGAGCCACATCTAATGATAATGACATTATACATTAATTAATCTAAAGTAAAGACAAAAATAACAAAACCATGTATCTTCTAGTAAAACATTTTTATATGGGGTTATATAATTGATCACTTCAACTACAATATTTATTAGAAATATAAAATTATTTCATAAATATTCTTATTTAATTTATAATTTTTATTCATTAAATAATTTAATTTATTATTGACACAATGATGATACAGTAATTACCTTAATAATGAAATATTAAAATAATTGATATTATAAATAAACAAATAAATGTTAATTTAGACTTATGATAAATTAAAATAATTTTATAGGTTAATATGACATGTTAGGGTTGGTTAAATAAATTTTATTATAAGTAATAATGTTTTTATTGCTTAAAAAAATTAAATACTAAATAGTGTCAAAATTGACATAATTGAGTTTTTAAAACTAATGCTATATTATTAATTGATATAATATTCCTAAAAATATATGGTTCAGAAAAAGGACTTAGATAAGGTTATATATATTAATAATGAAATACATGGGGTTTTTTGTCTTGTAATAGAACGTTTATTAATAATATAATATAAAAATACAAAGAGACGTGGTAAATGTCAAACTATTTAACTAACAGTAAAATCTAAAAGATAAGGTTAATATGATGACCTAAACCTGTATAAAATCGTTTGGTTGAGAGGTTTTAGACCCATCCCCACCTTAGATTAAAAATAATTCAATTATTAGCCATTAGAAAATGAAAATTATTTTATTATAAAATAATATTTCAAGCTTTTCCAAAAGTGACCCTCACCTCTCTTATAAAAGGGAACTTCCCCTTCTATTAATTTCACACCTCCAAAGCCTTTTGGATCGGCCAAAACCTACCAAAATATCCTCCAAAATTTCCTACCATCATCTTAGATTCCTTCTATTGGTCATAAATTTATCCTAAGGGGCCCTTTTTATCAAATCAAAAGGAAAAACCCGAAGAAGAGGTAAATATTTCACCACCTCTTTCCAGTTCTTTTCTTCTTCCACTTACTCTTTCTTTGTTTTTTCCATTATAAAATAATAAATCCAATATATTATATATAATTTATGTTATTAAAAAAATGGTACAACCATATTCATTATTCTATCCATCTTATAAATGACAAAGTCACCATATGTGTGTACTTACAGCTTATCGTCTCCAAATCGTGGTGTAGTTTGTTATTCAAACACTTCATTATTTGGATAGGTATAATAATGAGTATAACTGATGTAAATAATAAATATAACATGTTAATTATTCTGTATATATGATATACCATCCAATTACATACGATTTCACCATCAATATAATGATATTCTTGCTCGTACGTACGTATGGATTATCGTCTCCACGAATGTGATGAGATTCATTCCCCATCATAAACATTCAAGAATAGTTTTCATTTTATGATTAAAAAAATGTTTATTAACATAATATAATTATTTTTATGAAATAAATACATCATATACATAACAAACATGGCTTACATAACCAAGCATATAAAGGAAAATGAGTCAGTTAACACCCAAAATGATGATACTACGAAAATATTATTCTCAAAGCAATATTAAAAGATCATATATGATATCATATTTATGTATATATATCTTGTATAATTTAATAACAATGTTTTAACAATTATACAGTATTTTAACATACCATCTACTAAAAAATTACAAGGTAAGGTTTAATTTCACAATCTCTTTATTATCTCAGGTTGTTTTTACGTAAGTATCTACTGGCTCCCCTTTATCATCCACATCCGTGTTTTCTTAAAAATGTATTTCAAAACATTTTTACAATTTAATATACTATGGTTTAAAGACATTTATACACTTATTTCAACTTATATGTTTTTAAAGGAATCCTTTTTTCATTTTCCAAACAAGGTACTTTATATCCTTTTCGACAAAATTAAGGTAAGAATGTTTTTTTAACTTATACGACAAGTGTGGCTATTTTTCACTGTTATAACATCATAGAAGCTTACCTTACAAGATAATAAGAATATTTTCAAAATAAATGTTTTATTTTATAATTATGTGACTCTTAAATGATTTCAAAATAGAAAGAGATATTTCTATCATATAGTTTTGATTTCAGCTATGTCAACATCCTTTGATAAATTTTACCCTTTTTTGAAGTTTATTTATATTGATACAAATATCAAATATTGTATTTAAGGTTTTATGATATTTTGTATAACGACCCATACTTTACATACATTTTTATTACTTCGAAATTGAAGAATACTTATTATAACATATAACAAAACCACGAAAGGACCGTATAGGTATAATGTCTTTAGAAAACTGGGAAACATAAACAACCGGTTCATAAAGCGTCTACACTATCTCCCATTTATTTCATCATATCTATAGTCCCTTTTGGCATATCTTACTTAATAACCTTCTTCCTAACCTGGGGAAAGAAAACATACAAAAGGGTGAGCTCAAATGCTCAGTAAGGGTAAACAAAAGAAATATCAATCACATCATATTCATAAGAACATAACTTTTGGAAATAGTAACCTGCAAAAGAGAGCATAATTTCATAACATGGGATAAATCATAGTAGTGAAAAGTAATCCCAATAATCATGACATAAAACATGAAACTTTGTGGCATACACAGATAATCATAGAGAATCATTTCTTATTAGTCAAGACTCATTGCCAAGACTATCTTAGTGGGCAAAGTCCATTTCTAAACCGAGTTCACTCCCCGTTTAAGTCTTGTTTCACTGAACCGGTATAACCTACCGTTCCAGCCATGTCTATCTCATGAGATATAAAATCTTTACCCAATTCATTGGAGGGAGATATAGGTCCCACCCATCTCATAATGATACCATTCTTATGTGTGCCACAAAATCATAAATCATACATCATTACATAACCCAGGTAATAAAAATGGTATTCTTAAACAACATGACATCATAAAACAATTCATATAAGATAAAGGAATTCATAAAAATAATTCCATCACAACATAATCAAATCAATGTAATAATAGGGATAGAAACAGAACCCTCTATTATCTTAGATGGAAAATAATTTTGATAAAACACTTGAACTCCATTCTTGAGGAAAATATCCTTTCTACTTCAAAAACATTTTTTCCTTTCTTAACATGTCATACAATTTTAAACTAAAAGAAGTTGAATAAAAATAAACTTGAAAACTTGTAAAGGAATATTCTTGGAAATAATGTTTTAAAAATCCATTCATACCGTATAAGTTAAAAAAACATTATTCTCGTACTTTTGTCGGAAAAGACAAAAAGTACCTCGTACGAAAAACGACAAAAGATTCCTTTAATATGTTTTACTAAAAACTCACTGAAGGGTAAAATTGGATATAAACTATTTTAGAAGGATATAAATATTACATATTGAGGAAACATGGATGTGGATGATAAAATACACCCCAGTAAATGCCAAAGTATAAACAATCTCGGATAAAAATGAGATTGTGATATTTCCCTTACATTAGGTTTGATTTGCCTCGTAAGTGTCTGAACCTCCTGTATAATGATTTAAATAATGTTATTGACTTATTACAGAATCATAATTATTGTTATGATATCATATATGGTCATATTCTTAGTTTCTTGGTAGTAATTTTTCATTGCTACTTGTTATTCAGGTGTTTATAACTTTTTGTTCTTATGCTTGTTTTGTCGAATAAATTCTTATTATTCCCTTTAGGTTATAGATACATAATTTCCAGAATGTTATTAATGTACTATATATCATATTTATTCATTCAATTCATTTATATCATCATTATTCAATGAAGATCATGTAGAATGAATCGCATCACATCGTGGAGACGGTATTCCGTACGTACGCACGAGCGATGATATCATTCCCATGATCGTGGAATTGTATTGGAGTGTATGTATACTATTTCAGAATCAATATCACTTTATAATAGTCATATATAGTCATTTTTTACACCATTATACCCATCCAAGTAAGGTGGTGGTGGAAAATATATTACACCATGGCGTGGAGACGGTATTCCGTACGTACGCACGCGCGATGATTTCTTTTTCCGTTGGATGGATAGATGGTGAAATAGGGTTGTTTCTTACTTATAATAACATATCAGTATATGAGTGATACTGATGTTATTACTTCATAATGAAACAACTAAAGAAGAATAAGTGGAAGAAGAAATAAATATGAAAGAATCGGTAACGGACATTACCTCTTCTTTGAAGTGCTTCTTTGAGACCTTCTTTTCGGGAACTAAAATTGGTCTTTGAAGAATACCATGACCTATAGTATGTCTCTAGGGAAGTGGAGATTAGAAAGTGGCAGGGGTTGGCCGAGATTGAAGGCTCAAAGTGGTGTGAGGAAGAGAGGGAGGAGGTGCCCTTTTATAAGGGAGGAGAGGGGCACCTTTGGAATACCTAAAAATATTATTTTATTATAAAGTCAACTTCGATTTTAAATAGCTCCAAATTGATTTATTTAGAGGCTAAGGTGGGTATGGGTAGAAAACCTCTCATAAAATATAATTTAGACAATTTTAGGTTCCTATTTTAACCTTATCATGTAGATTTAACATTAAGTTAAATAATTTTACTTTTACCGTGTCTTCTTGTGTTCTTATACTATAAGGTTAATAAACTTACTATATCAAGCCAAACGAACCCCAGGTTGTTTATTATTAATATATATAACCTTATATAAGTCATTTGGACAGTCCATAGATTTTTAGGAATAAAATAACAATTAATAATATAATATTTGTTTTAAAAACTATTTTATGTCAATTTTGACACTATTCAGTAATTGATTTTTGTGAAAATCATAACAGAATGATAAGTTATAAAAAATTAAATTAAATCAATAATAACATGTCATATTAACCTATAAAATTAGTGGAATTCATAAAAAGTCTGAAATTATATTTATTTGGGTATTTATAACATCGATTATGTCAATATTTCATTAATAAGATAATTATTGCATCATCGTTGTGTCATTAATAAATTAAACTATTTAATGTCTAAAAATTAAAAATAAAATACCATTATGTAGGAAATAGTTTTAGATTTCTAATGAATATTTATAGTCTAATTTATCTTATGTATAAACCCATATTAAAAATGCTTTAGTTATTAAACTTTGATTTTAACTATTTTAACCCTTCGTTAAATAAATTAATAATAAATGTCCTAATCTACTCCAAGTGGGCCTAAATGGTCATATTTTATTCCTAAGTTTGTTTTTGGTCTAATTACACTTGTCCAATAGAATTAGGACATGTGTTAGGGTAATAATAATATCATTTTTACCCTTAATTACCCTATTTACTTTTAACTGTGGTAAAAAAAAGTAAAAAGTTACTATTCACCAAAAATTATTTTCATCTCATTGAACCACATTTTAGTCCTTGATATTAACCGTGTCTCTTGGATTTTTTAAATTCCAATCACAGATGTGGTAAAATTAAGTTTTATGAAAAATTCAGTTTTTTAACGACCACTTAGTGGTTTCACTATTCATCAAAAATTGAAAGTTTTCAGAAAAATACCAAAATTTCACCCTAGGCTAATTTTGATATTACGAATCCAAAAATGAAGTCCATTTTGAAAAATAAAATTTATAAAATTTCAAAAAGTGGTTATTACTATTCATAACGGCTAGTTTTAAAAATATTTTAATAGTATATCGTTGTTTAGTGAAACTCGGTATTGCGTACGACAAAAGCTATCGAGGAAGCTCGCAATTTCATGTAAAGCAAGACAAGAAAGTGTTGTGTGTAGAAAAAGATTCCTTTGATGATTTATATAACATAAAAGTCTCGGGTGTTACATTCTACCCCCCTTAAAATGAATTTCGCCCTCAAAATTCGCCACTTTGTAACAAACAGAAGAGGATACCTCTCCCTCATCATATCCTCAAGCTCCCATGTAGCTTCTTCTAATTGGTGGTTCCCGCATAAAACTTTCACCAATCGAGTGGTCTAGTTTCGTAGGACTTTTTCACTACGATCCAGAATCTCTATCGGTTGTTCTTCATAAGAAAGATCTTGCTCCAGTGGTACAACTTCTGAGCTGAGTACATGTGAAGGACCAGGTGTGTACTTTCTCAGGAGAGATACATGGAACACATCGTGAACTTGAGAGAGATTCGGTGGAAGCGCCAATCTGTAAGCTACCTTCCCAACACAATCTAGTATTTCGAAAGGACCGATATATCTAGGGCTCAACTTCCCCTTCTTTCCAAATCTCATAACCCTCTTCCAGGGAGATATTCGTAAGAACACTTTATCACCCACTTCAAACTCTAGGTCTTTTCTTCAGTTGTCGGCCTAACTTTTCTGTCAACTCTGAGCTGCTCTTATGTGTTGTTGAATAGATCTGACCTTTTCTGCCATTTCATCAACGAGATCGGGTCCTAATAGGTTTCTTTCCCCAAATTCATCCCAGAAAGTTGGAGTCCTGCATTTCTTTCCATAGAGAGCTTCATAAGGAGCCATCTGAATACTCGAGTGAAAGCTATTATTATAAGAAAATTCCACCAAAGGTAGGTGTTGATCCCAACCACCTTTGAAATCCATAGAGCAAGCTCTCAACATATCTTCTAGAGTTTGAATTGTTCTCTAAGACTGACCATCTGTCTGAGGATGATAAGCAATGCTAAAACTCAAATCTGTATCCAGAGTATGCTGAAGACTTCGCCAGAACTTCGAGGTAAATCTCGGATCCTGATCAGATATAATAGAAAGTGGTACTCCATGCAATCTTACCACTTCCTTTACATATATCCTGGCAAGCTGATCCAGAGAGAAATCCTCTCTAATAGCAATGAAGTGTGCAGACTTTGTAAGATGATCAACTATGACCCAGATAGCATTATTGCCTTTGGATATTTTAGGAAGTCCTGTGACAAAGTCCATAGTGATGTTTTCCCATATCCATTCGGGTATGAGTAATGGTTGTAACATCCCCTTAGACTTCTATCGCTCAACTTAAACTTGTTGACAAACCAAGCATCGAGAGACATATTCAGCAACATCGCTTTTCATGCCATCCCACCAAAAGTCTTCTTTCAGGCCCCTATACATCTTCGTGCTTCCAGGATGAATAGAGAATGAAGAACTATGAGCCTCATCTAGCAGCTCTTTCTTTAATTCGGGGATGGGAGTAACACAAACCCGATTCATAAACTTTATTATCCCATCACAATCAGGGTTGAATTCAGGAACATTTCTCACCTTCTTTTGTAACTTGACATCTTCTTTCTGTGCCTCTTTAATCTTCACATGTATAGATGGTTGAACATTCATTTGAGAAAGATACGATTTCCCCCTTCCATTATAATTCCAAGATCCATCCTTTGTAAATCCATAAATATTGGATCTTTTGTGATCCTCATCATGGATAAACTGGCATGGTCTTGTCGACTTAATGCATCTGCCACCTTGTTTGATTTCCCAGGGTGGTAATGGATTGAGCAGTCGTAATCCTTAATCAGCTCCAACCATCTTCTTTGGCGCATATTCATCTCCTTTTGTGTGAAAATATACTTTAAACTTTTATGATCAGTATAAATGTCACACCTTTCTCCATAAAGATAATGCCTCCAAATCTTTAATGCAAAGATTACCGCAGCTAACTCCAAATCATGAGTTGGGTAATTTTTCTCATGTATTTTCAACTGTCGTGAGGCATAAGCTATCACGATATCATTTTTCATAAGAACACACCTCAACCCCTTCTTGGATGCATCACTGTAGATCACAAACCTTTCTCCACTACAAGGCAGTGTGAGCACATGTGCACTGGATAACCTTCTTTTCAATTCCTTGAAATTATCTTCACATTTTTCCATCCAAACAAACTTAACTCCTTTCCGAGTCAACTTGGTGAGTGGGTTAGATAATCGTGAAAAATCTTTCACAAAACATCGATAATATCCATCCAAACCAAGAAAACATCGGATCTCAGTCACTGTTGTTGGTCTCAACCATCTTTCGATAACCTCTATTTTTGTGGGATCCACAGATATCCCCTCTTTTGAGATTATGTGACCCAAAAATGCAACTTTTTGAAGCAAAAATTCACACTTGGTAAATTTGGCATAAAGATTCTCCTTTCTCAGGGTCTTCAATATAATTTTCAAGTGATCTTCATGTTATTCCTTACTCTTTTAATATACAAGAATATCGTCTATAAAGACTACCACAAACTGATCAAGATAGTCTCTAAAGACTCTATTTATCAGATCAATGAAGATAGTAGGGGAATTAGTAAGACCAAATGGCATCACTATAAATTCATAGTGTCCATACCTTGTACGGAAAGCCGTCTTTGGTATATCCTTCCTTTTGAACCTTAATTGATGATACCCTGAATGAAGATCAATCTTGGAAAAGTTTTGAGCTCCGCGTAGTTGGTCAAATAGGTCATCAATGCGCAGGAGATGATATTTGTTCTTGATAATGACCTTGTTAAGTTCTCGATAATCAATGCAGAGTCTCATTGATCCATCTTTCTTCTTAACAAACAGAACAGGTGCTCCCCAAGGTGACGCACTAGGGTGTATGAACCCCTTATCAAGATTCTCTTGGAGCTGCTTCTTCAATTCCTGCAACTCAATTGGGTCCATTCTATAAGGTGTCTTTGAAATAGGCAAAGCACCCGGTACGAGTTCTATTGAAAACTCAACTTCACGATTCGGTGGAAGACCCGGTAATTCATCCGGAAAGACATCATCAAACTCCCTTACAATGGGAATATTCTTAATTGTGAGTTTCTCACCAACCATTTGAGATAAATAACATTCATTTAGTGGAATCGAGACCTATAAGATGGAAGGAATTTCCACTGGAAGGTTATGTTCATCCTTGCATCGATAGACGATCATAGATTGATCTGGAATATGAAATGTGACTTCCCTTCTTTGGCAATTGAAATGATATCCATGTAGAGAAAGCCAATCCATGACAAGAATCACATCAAATTCCACTATAGGAAGGATCACAAGATTTGCAGGAAGCACTTTCCCACAAACTTCAATTGGAGAAGAATTATAAACTTTTGATGCGACTGTTGTGCCATTAGGGGATGTCACAGCTAACTCAACATCTTACTATTGAGGTAATACGGTGATATCCTTAGAAAATTCTTTAGAAATAAAGGAGTGGGTGGATCCAGAATCAAATAAAACATTTTCTACTTTAGAGTGGATGGTAAGTGTACCTTTCACCACATCGTTATCGTACTCCACATCACTGATAGAAATTGCATGTGACTTTCCTTTGTCTTTATCCTTAAGAGTTTGTTGACGTCGACCATCATCATCAACCCTTGGATTTGGGCATTGATTGGTATAATGCCCCATCTCCTTGCACTTGAAACATTGAAGTGTAGTAGGTTCATTCTGTGCATCCCTTCCTTTGTTTGCATCATTAGACATCTTCTTCCCATTATTACGGCATTCAAATGCCCAATGACCTTCCTTTACACATTTTAAACATTTACTTGTCCCTTTAAGACAACTCCCTCCATGTTTCTTTCCACACTTTGAGCATAAGGGAAAGCTCATCTTCTTTTCAGTGTGCTCTTTATATTTTCCTTTGAATTACATTTTCCTCTTCTTATCAAACCCACATGACTGATGGGTTACTCCAATCTCCATCTCAACTTTGAGAGCACATAGAACGATTTCCTCATAGCTATTGAAGTCCCTTATGGCTAAGGCCCTTCAAAGACTTGGTTTTAAGCCACTAAAGAATCGATCGATCTTACACTCAGGTTGGATAATAATACCAGAAGCGTACCTTGCTAGTCTTGTAAAATTTGCTTCATAGGTACCAACAGATTCATCATCCTTTTGCTTCAGTTCAAGAAACTATTTCTCCATCTTTGTTCGGAGAATACGAGGGAAGTACTTATTGAAAAATAAGTTCTTGAACTCGTCCCATTCCATGGAATCAATTTCATCCCTTTGCCTCGTATTCTTAATAAGATTCCACCATTGATCAGCATCACCTTCCAAACGATACACTGCTAACATGACTTTATCATGTTCAGAACAACGAAGAACTGAAAATATCTTTTCAGTAGTACTAATCCATTGTTCAGCAACTAATGGATCAGTAGACCCGCTGAATTAAGGTGGACGCTGCCTCGTGAAGGATTCAACAAAATGTTGCTCCTTCCCTTGCTCGTTTGGAAGTCCTGCATGATTCATAGCTTGAAAAAATTGTGTGAGCATGGATACAAGATTTTTCATTCCAGCTCTCATAACGTTTGGTTGCTCCGGGGGACAATCATTGCATTGGCCATCGCGTTCCGCATTAACACGGTTCCTTCGGGTTCCAGCCATTGACTAAAACCAAGAAGAATAGTGTGAGCAACACTAATTATAATAGGAAAACCACATAATCAAGAATAAAATTTCACACTTAAGATCTTATCCTAGGTTATTCATGGCCATTTTTAAAACACTAAGATTGTGTTCTATTCTTAGACTTATCCTTAGGGTTCTTACTAAGGATTTCACATCCTAGTTTCCAAAGGTTGACTATACCTTTACTCTGATACCAACTATAACGACCCATACTTTACATACATTTTTATTACTTAGAAATTGAAGCATAGTTATTACAACATATAACAAAACCAAGAAAGGACCGTATAGGTATAGTGTCTTTAGAAAACCGGGAAACATAAACAACTGGTTCATAAAGCATCTACATTGTCTCCCATTTATTTCATCATATCTATAGTCCCTTTTGGCTTATCTTACTTAATAACCTTCTTCCTAACCTGGGGAAAGAAAACATACAAAAGGGTGAGTTCAAATTCTTAGTAAGGGTAAACAAAAGAAATATCAATCACATCATATTCATAAGAACATAACTTTTGGAAATAGTAACCTGCAAAAGAGAGCATAATTTCATAACATGGGATAAATCATAGTAGTGAAAAGTAATCCCAATAATCATGAATTAAAACATGAAACTTTGTGGCATACACACATAATCATAGAGAATCATTTCTTATTAGTAAAGACTCATTTCCAAGACTATCTTAGTGGACAAAGTCCATTTCTGAACCGAGTTCACTCCCCATTTCAGTCCTGTTTCACTGAACCGGTATAACCTAGCGTTCCAGACATGTTTATCTCATGAGATATAAAATCTTTACCCAATGCATTGGAGGGAGATATAGGTCCCACCCATATCATAATGATATCATTCTTATGTGTGCCACAAAATCATAAATCATACATCATTACATAACCCATGTAATAAAAATGGGATTCTTAAACAACATGACATCACAAAACAATTCATATAAAATGAAGGAATTCATAAAAATAATTCCATCACAACATAATCAAATCAATGTAATAATAGGGATAGAAACAGAACCCTCTATTATCTTAGATGGAAAATAATTTTGATAAAACACTTGAACTCCATTCTTGAGGAAAATATCCTTTCTACTTCAATTTTTTTTCCTTTCTTAACATGTCATACAATTTTGAACTAAAAGAAGTTGATTAAAAATAAACTTGAATACTTTTAAAGGAAGCTTCTTGGAAATAGTGTTCTAAAAATCCATTCATGCCGTATAAGTTAAAAAAACATTCTTCTCGTACTTTTGTCGGAAAAGTATAAAAGTACCTCGTACGAAAAACAACAAAAGATTCCTTTCATATCTTTTAATAAAAACTCACCTAAGGGTAAAATTGGATATAAACTATTGTAGAAGGATATAAATATTAAATATTGAGGAAACATGGATGTAGATGATAAAATACACCCCAGTAAATGCCAAAGTATAAACAATCTTGGATAAAAATGAGATTGTGATATTTCTCTTACCTTAGGTCCGATTTGCCTCGTAAGTGTCTGAACCTCCTATGTAATGATTTAAATAATGTTATTGACTTATTACAGAATCATAATTATTGTTATGATATCATATATGGTCATATTCTTAGTTTCTTGGTAGTAATATATCATTGCTACTTATTATTCGGGTGTTTATAACTTTTTGTTCTTATGCGTGTTTTGTCGAATAAATTCTTATTATTCTCTTTAGGTTATAGATAAATCATTTCCAAAATGGTATTAATGTACTATATATCATATTTAATCATTCAATTCATTTATATCATCATTAAACAATGAAGATCATGTAGAATGAATCACATCACAACGTGGAGACGGTATTTCGTACGTACGCACGAGCGATGATATCATTCCCATGATCGTGGAATTGTATTGGAGTGTATGTATACTATTTCAGAATCAATATCACTTTATAATAGTCATATATAGTCATTGTTTAAACCATTATACCCATACAATTAAGGTGGTGGTGGAAAATAGATTACACCACGGTGTGGAGACGGTATTCCGTACGTACGCACGCGCGGTGATTTATTTTTCTGTAGGATGGATAGATGGTGAAATAGGGTTGTTTCATACTTATAATAACATATCCGTATATGATTGATACTGATGTTATTACTTCATAATGAATCAACTAAATAAGAAGAAGTGGAAGAAGAAATAAATATGAAAGAATCGGTAACGGACAATACCTCTTCTTTGAAGTGGTTCTTTGAGACCTTCTTTTAGGGCACTAAAATTGGTCTTTGAAGAAGACCAGGACCTCTAGTATGTCTATAGGGAAGTGGAGAGGAGAAAGTGGTAGGGTTTGGCCGAGCTTGAAGGCTCAAAGTGGTGTGAGGAAGAGAGAGAGGAGGTGCCCTTTTATAAGGGAGGAGAGGGGCACCTTTGGAATAACTAAAAATATTATTTTATTATAAAGTCAAGTTCGGTTTTAAATAGCTCCAAATTGATTTATTTTGAGGCTAATGTGGGGATGGGTCGCAATCCTCTCATCCAATAGAATTTAGACAAGTTTAGGTTCCTATTTTAACCTTATCATGTAGATTTAACATTAAGTTAAATAATTTTACTTTTACCGTGTCTTCTTGTGTTCTTATACTATAAGGTTAATAAACTTAGTATATCAATCAAAACGAACCCAAAGTTGTTTATTATTAATATATATAACCTTATCTAAGTCATTTCTCCTAACCTTAGATTTTTAGGAATAAAATAACAATTAATAATATAATATTTGTTTTAAAAACTATTTTATGTCAATTTTGACACTATTTGTTAAATGATTTTTGTGAAAATAATAACAAAATTACAAGTTCTAAAAAAGTAAATTAAATCAATAATAACATGTCATATTAACCTAGAAAATTAGTGGAATTCATAAAAAGTCTGAAATTATATTTATTTGGGTATTTATAACATCAATTATGTTAATATTTCATTAATAAAATAATTACTGCATCATCGTTTTGTCATAAATAAATTAAATTATTTAATGTCTAAAAATTACAAATAAAAAACCATTATGTATGAAAGCTTTATAGATTTCTAATTAATATTTATAGTCGAATTTATCTTATGTATAACCCCATATTAAAAATGATTTAGTTATTAAACTTTGATTTTAACTATTTTAACCATTCTTTAAATAAATTAATAATAAATGTCCTAATCTAATCCAAGTGGGCCTAAATGGTCATATTTTATTCCTAAGTTATTTTGGTCAAATTACAGTTGTCCAATATAATTAGGACATGTGTTAGTGTAATAATAATATCATTTTTACCCTTAATTACCCAATTTACTTTTAACCGTGGTAAAAAAAAGTAAAAATTACTATTCACCAAAAATTATTTTCATCTCATTGAAGCACATTTTAGTCCTTGATATTAACCGTGTCTCTAGGATTTTCGAAATTCCACTCACAGAAGCGGTAAAATTAAGTTTTATGAAAAATTCAGTTTTTTTAACTACCACTTAGTGGTTTCACTATTCCTCAAAAATTGAAAGTTTTCAGAAAAATACCAAAATTTCACCCTAGGCTAATTTCGATATTACGAATCCAAAAATGAAGTCCATTTTGAAAAAAAAAATTATAAAATTTCAAAAAGTGGTTATTACTATTCATAACGGCTAGTTTTAATAATATTTTAATAGTATATCGTTGTTTAGTGAAACTCAGTATTGCGTACGATGCAAGCTATCAAGGAAGCTCGCGATTTCGTGTAAAGCAAGACAAGCAAGTGTTGTGTGTAGAAAAATATTCCTTTGATGATTTATATAACATAAAAGTCTCGGGTGTTATATTCTACCCCCCTTAAAATGAATTTATCCCTCGAAATTCATCACTTTGTAACAAACAGATGAGGATACCTCTCCCTCATCATATCCTCAAGCTCCCATGTAGCTTCTTCTAATTGGTGGTTCCTCCATAAAACTTTCACCAATCGAGTGGTCTTGTTTCGTAGGAATTTTTTACTACGATCCAGAATCTCTATCGGTTGTTCTTTATAAGAAAGATCTTGCTCCAGCAGTACAACTTCTGAGTTGAGTACATGTGAAGGATCAGGTATGTACTTTCTCAGGAGAGATACATGGAACACATCGTGAACTTGAGAGAGATTCGGTGGAAGTGCCAATCGGTAAGCTACCTTCCCAACACAATCCAGTATTTCCAAAGGACTAATATATCTAGGGCTCAACTTCCCCTTCTTTACAAATCTCATAACCCTCTTCCAGGGAGATATTCGTAAGAACACTTTATCACCCACTTCAAACTCTAGGTCTTTTCTTCGGTTGTCGGCAAAACTTTTCTATCGACTCGGAGCTGATCTTATGTGTTGTTGAATAGATCTGACCTTTTCTACCATTTCATCAATGAGATCGGGTCCTAATAGCTTTCTTTCCCCAACTTCATCCCAGCAAGTTGGAGTCCTGCATTTCTTTCCATAGAGAGCTTCATAAGGAGCCATCTGAATACTTGAGTGAAAGATATTATTATAAGAAAATTCAACCAAAGGTAGGTGTTGATCCCAACCACCTTTGAAATCCATAGATCAAGCTCTCAACATATCTTCTAGAGTTTGAATTGTTCTCTCAGACTGACCGCCTGTCTAAGGATGATAAGCAGTGTTAAAACTCAACTCTGTATCCAGAGTATGCTGAAGACTTCACCAGAACTTCGAGGTAAATCTCGAATCCCGATCAGATATAATAGAAAGTGGTACTCCATGAAATATTACCACTTCCTTTACATATATCCTGGCAAGCTTATCCAGATAGAAATCCTCTCTAATAGCAATGAAGTGTGCAGACTTTGTAAGATGGTCAACTATGACCCAGATAGCATTATTTCCTTTGGATGTTTTAGGAAGTCCTGTGACAATGTCCATAGTGATGTTTTCCCATTTCCATTTGGGTATGGGTAATGGTTGTAACATCCCATTAGACTTCTGTCTCTCAGCTTTAACTTATTGACAAACCAAGCATCGAGAGACATATTCAAAAACATCTCTTTTCATGCCATCCCACCAGAAGTATTTTTTCAGGTCCCTATACATCTTCGTGCTTCCAGGATGAATAGAGAATGAAGAACTATGAGCCTCATCCAGCAGCTCCTTCTTTAATTTAGGGATGGGAGGAACACAACCCCGATTCATGAACTTTATTATCCCATCACAATCAAGGTTGAATTCAGGAACATTTCTCACCTTCTTTTGTAACTCGACATCTTCTTTCTGTGCCTCTTTAATCTTCACATGTATAGATGGTTGAACATTAATTTGAGAAAGATACGATTTCCCCCTTCCATTATAATTCCAAGATCCATCCTTTGTAAATCCATAAATATTGGATCTTTTGTGATCCTCATCATGGATAAACTGGCATGGTCTTGTCGACTTAATGCATCTTCCACCTTGTTTACTTTCCCAGGGTGGTAATGGATTGAGCAGTCGTAATCCTTCATCAGCTCCAACCATCTTCTTTGGCGCATATTCATCTCCTTTTGTGTGAAAATATACTTTAAACTTTTATGATCAGTATAAATGTCACACCTTTCTCCATAAAGATAATGCATCCAAATCTTTAATGAAAAGATTACCGCAGCTAACTCCAAATCATGAGTTGGGTAATTTTGCTCATGTATTTTCAACTGTCATGAGGCATAAGCTATCACCATATCATTTTGCATAGGAACACACCCCAATCCCTTCTTGGATGCATCACTGTAGATCACAAAACTTTCTCCACTACAAGGCACTGTGAGCACAGGTGTACTGGATAACCTTCTTTTCAACTGCTTGAAATTCTCTTCACATTCCTCCATCCAAACAAACTTAACTCCTTTCCGAGTCAACTTGGTGAGTGGATTAGATAATCGTGAAAAATCTTTCACAAAACGTCGATAATATCCAGCCAAACCAAGAAAACTTCGGATCTCAGTCACTGTTGTTGGTCTCGACCATCTTTCGATAACCTCTATTTTTGATGGATCCACAGATATCCCCTCTTTTGAGATTATGTGACCCAAAAATGCAACTTTTTGAAGCCAAAATTCACACTTGGTAAATTTGGAATAAATCTTATCCTTTCTCAGGGTCTTCAATATAATTCTCAAGTGATCTTCATGTTCTTCCTTGCTCTTTGAATATACAAGAATATCGTCTATAAAGACTACCACAAACTGATCAAGATAGCCTCTAAAGACTCTATTCATCAGATCCATGAAGATAGCAGGGGCATTAGTAAGACCAAATGGAATCACTATAAATTCATAGTGTCCATACCTTGTACGGAAAGTGGTCTTTGGTATATCCTCCCTTTAACCCTTAATTGATGATTCCCTGAACGAAGATAAATCTTGGAAAAGTATTGAGCTCCACGTAGTTGGTCAAATAGCTCATCAATACGTGGGAGAGGATATTTGTTCTTGATAGTGATATTGTTAAGTTATCGATAATCAATGTAGAGTCTCATTGATCTATCTTCCTTCTTAACAAACAGAACAGGTGCTCCCCAAGGTGATGCACTAGGGCGTATGAACCCCTTATCAAGATTCTCTTGGAGTTGCTTCTTCAATTCCTGCAACTCAATTGGGTCCATTCTATAAGGTGTCTTTGAAATAGGAAAAGCACCCGGTATGAGTTCTATTGAAAACTCAACTTCACGATTCGGTGGAGGACCCGGTAATTCATCCGGAAAGAGATCATCAAACTCCCGTACAATGGGAATATTCTTAATTGTGAGTTTCTCACCAACCATTTGAGATAAATAACCTTCATTTAGTGGAATCAAGACCCATAAGATGGAAGGAATTTCCACTGGAAGGTTATGTTCATCCTTGCATCGATAGACGATCATAGATTGATCTGGAATATGAAATGTGACTTCCCTTCTTTGGAAATTGAAATGAGATCCATGTAGAGAAAGCAAATCGCTGAAAAGAATCACATCAAGTTCCACTATAGGAAGGATCACAAGATTTGCAGGAAGCACTTTCCCACAAACTTCAATCGGAGAAGAATTATAAACTTTTGATGCGACTGTTGTGCCACTAGGGGTTGTCACAGCTAACTCAACATCTAACTGTTGAGGTAATACGGTGATATCCTTAGAAAATTCTTTAGAAATAAAGGAGTGGGTGGATCCAGAATCAAATAAAACATTTTCTACTTTAGAGTGGATGGTAAGTGTACCTTTCACGACATCGTTATCGTACTCCTCATCGCTGATAGAAATTGCATGTGACTTTCCTTTGTCTTTATCCTTATGAGTTTGTTGACGTCGACCATCATCATCAACCCTTGGATTTGGGCATTGATTGGTATAATGCCCCATCTCCTTGCACATGAAACATTGAAGTGTAGTAGGTTCATTCTGTGCATCCCTTCCTTTGTTTCCATCATTAGACATCCTCTTCCCATCATTACGGCATTCAAATTCCCGATGACCTTCCTTTCCACATTTGAAACATTTACTTGTCCCTTTAAGACAACTCCCTCTATGTTTCTTTCCACACTTTGAGCATAAGGGAAAGCACATCTTCTTTTCAGTGTGATCTTTAGATTTTCCTTTGAATTCCATTTTCCTCTTCTTATCAAACCCATATGACTGATGGATTACTCCAATATCCATCTCAACTTTGAGAGCACATCGAATGATTTCCTCATAGCTATTTAAGTCCCTTATGGCTAAGGCCCTTCGAAGACTTGGTTTTAAGCCACTAAAGAATCGATCGATCTTACTCTCAGGTTGGATAATAATACCAGAAGCGTACCTTGCAAGTCTTGTAAAATTTTCTTCATAGGTACTAACAGATTCATCATCCTTTTGCGTCAGATCAAGAAACTATTTCTCCATCTTTGTTCAGAGAATACGAGGGAAGTACTTATTGAAAAATAAGTTCTTAAACTCGTCCCATTCTATGGACTCAATTTCATCCCTTTGCCTCGTATTCTTAATAAGATTCCACCATTGATCAGCATCACCTTTCAAACGATACACTGATAACATGACTTTATCATGTTCAGAACATTGAAGAACTAAAAATATCTTTTCAGTAGTACTAATCCATTGTTCAGCAACTAATGGATCAGTAGACCCGCTGAATGAATGTGGACGCTGCCTCATAAAGGATTCAACAAAATATTGCTCCTTCCTTTGCTCGTTTGGAAGTCATGCATGATTCATAGCTTGAGAAAGTTGTGTGAGCATGGCTACAAGATTTTTCATTCTAGCTCCCATAACGTTTGGTTGCTCCGGGGGACAATCATTGCATTGCCTGTCACATTCCGCATTAACACGGTTTCTTCGGGTTCCAGCCATTGACTAAAACCAAGATGAATAGTGTGAGCAACACTAATTATAATAGGAAAACCACATAATCAAGAATAAAATTTCACACTTAAGATATTTTCCTAGGTTATTCATGGCCATTTCTAAAACACTAAGATTGTGTTCTATTCTTAGACTTATCCTTAGGGTTCTTACTAATGATTTCACATCCTAGTTTCCAAAGGTTGTCTATACCTTTCCTCTGATACCAACTATAACGACCCATACTTTACATACATTGTTATTACTTAGAAATTGAAGCATAATTATTACAACATATAACAAAACCACGAAAGGACCATATAGGTATAGTGTCTTTAGAAAACTAGGAAACATAAACAACTGGTTCATAAAGCGTCTACATTGTCTCCCATTTATTTCATCATATCTATAGTCCCTTTTGGCATATCTTACTTAATAACCTTCTTCCTGGCCTAGGGAAAGAAAACATACAAAATGGTGAGCTCAAATGCTCAGTAAGGGTAAACAAAAGAAATATCAATCACATCATATTCATAAGTACATAACTTTTGGAAATAGTAACCTGCAAAAGAGAGCATAATTTCATAACATGGGATAAATCATAGTAGTGAAAAGTAATCCCAATAATCATGAATTTAAACATTAAACTTTGTGGCATACAGAAATAATCATAGAGAATCATTTCTTATTAGTCAAGACTCATTTCCAAGACTATCTTAGTGGACAAAGTCCATTTCTGAACCGAGTTCACTCCCCGTTTCAGTCCTGTTTCACTGAACCGGTATAACCTACCGTTCCAGCCATGTCTATCTCATGAGATATAAAATCTTTACCCAATGCATTGGAGGGAGATATAGGTCCCACCCATCTCATAATGATACCATTCTTATGTGTGCCACAAAATCATAAATCATACATCATTACATAACCCATGTAATAAAAATGGGATTATTAAACAACATGACATCATAAAACAATTCATATAAGATAAAGGAATTCATAAAAATAATTCCATCACAACATAATCAAATCAATGTAATAATAGGGATAGAAACAGAACCCTCTATTATCTTAGATGGAAAATAATTTTGATAAAACACTTGAACTCCATTCTTGAGAAAAATATCCTTTCTACTTCAAAAACATTTTTTCCTTTCTTAACATGTCATACAATTTTAAACTAAAATAATTTGATTAAAAATAAACTTGAAAACTTGTAAAGGAAGATTCTTGGAAATAATGTTTTAAAAATCCATTCATGCCGTATAAGTTAAAAAAACATTCTTCTCGTACTTTTGTCGGAAAAGTCAAAAAGTACCTCGTACGAAAAACGACAAAAGATTCCTTTAATATCTTTTACTGAAAACTCACCGAAAGGTAAAATTGGATATAAAATATTTTATAAGGATATAAATATTACATATTTAGGAAACCTGGGTGTGGATGATAAAATACACCCCACTAAATGCCAAAGTATAAACAATCTCGGATAAAAATGAGATTGTGATATTTCCCTTACCTTAGGTCCGATTTTCCTCGTAAGTGTCCGAAACTCCTGTATAATGATTTAAATAATGTTATTGACTTATTACAGAATCATAATTATTGTTATGATGTCATATATGGTCATATTCTTAGTTTCTTGGTAGTAATATTTCATTGCTACTTGTTATTCGGGTGTTTATAACTTATTGTTCTTATGCGTGTTTTGTCGAATAAATTCTTATTCTTCTCTTTAGGTTATAGATACATCATTTCCAGAATGGTATTAATCTACTATATATCATATTTATTCATTAAATTCATTTATATCATCATTTTGCAATGAAGATCATGTAGAATGAATCGCATCACATCGTGGAGACGGTATTCCGTACGTACGCACGAGTGATGATATCATTCCAATGATCGTGGAATTGTATTGGAGTGTATGTATACTATTTCAGAATCAATATCACTTTATAATAGTCATATATAGTCATTTTTTACACCATTATACCCATCCAAGTAAGGTGGTGGTGGAAAATAGATTACACCACGGCGTGGAGACGGTATTCCGTACGTACGCACGCGCGGTGATTTCTTTTTCCATAGGATGGATAGATGGTGAAATAGGGTTGTTTCATACTTATAATAACATATCAGTATATGAGTGATACAGATGGTATTACTTCATAATTAAACAACTAAAGAAGAAGAAGTGGAAGAAGAAATAAATATGAAAGAATCGGTAACAGACGTTACCTCTTCTTTGAAGTGCTTCTTTGAGACATTCTTTTAGGGCACTAAAATTGGTCTTTGAAGAAGACCAGGACCTCCAGTATGTCTCTAGGGAAGTGTAGAGGAGAAAGTGGCAGGGGTTGGCCGAGCTTGAAGGCTCAAAGTGGTGTGAGGAAGAGAGGGAGGAGGTGCCCTTTTATAAGGGAGGAGAGGGGCACCTTTGGAATAACTAAAAATATTATTTTATTATAAAGTCAAGTTCGGTTTCAAATAGCTCCAAATTTATTTATTTTGAGGCTAAGGTGGGGATGGGTCTAAATCCTCTCATACAATAGAATTTAGAGAAGTTTAGGTTCCTATTTTAACCTTATCATGTAGATTTAACATTAAGTTAAATAATTTTACTTTTATCGTGTCTTCTTGTGTTCTTATACTTTAAGGTTAATAAACTTACTATATCTAGACAAAAGAACCCCAAGTTGTTTATTATTAATATATATAACCTTATATAAGTCATTTGGCCGATCCTTAGATTTTTAGGAATAAAATAACAATTAATAATATAATATTTGTTTTAAAAACTATTTTATGTCAATTTTTACACTATTTAGTAATTGATTTTTTGTGAAAATCATAACAGAATGATAAGTTCAAACAAAGTCAATTAAATCAATACTAACATGTCATATTAACCTATAAAATTAGTGGAATTCATAAAAAGTCTGAAATTATATTTATTTGGGTATTTATAACATCAATTATGTCAATATTTCATTAATAAGATAATTACTGCATTATCGTTGTGTCATAAATAAATTAAATTATTTAATGTCTAAAAATTACTATTAAAATACCATTATGTAGGAAATATTTTTTTATTTCTAATTAATATTTATAGTCTAATTTAACTTATGTATAAGCCCATATTAAAAATGATTTAGTTATTAAACTTTGATTTTAACTATTTTAACCCTTCTTTAAATAAATTAATAATAAATGTCCTAATCTAATCCAAGTGGGCCTAAATGGTCATAGTTCATTCCTAAGTTTGTTTTTGGTCGAATTAAACTTGTCCAATAGAATTAGGACATGTGTCAGGGTAATAATAATATCATTTTTACCCTTAATTACCCTATTTACTTTTAACCGTGGTAAAAAAAAAGTAAAAAGTCACTATTCACCAAAAATTATTTTCATCTCATTGAACAACATTTTAGTCCTTGATATTAACCGTGTCTCTCAGATTTTCGAAATTCCACTCACAGAAGCGGTAAAATTATGTTTTATGAAAAATTCTGTTTTTTAACTACCACTTAGTGGTTTCACTATTCATCAAAAATTGAAAGTTTTCAGAAAAATACGAAAATTTCACCCTAGGCTAATTTCGATATTACGAAACCAAAAATGAAGTCCATTTTGAAAAATAAAATTTATAAAATTTCAAAAAGTGGTTATTACTATTCATAACGGCTAGTTTTAATAATATTTTAATAGTATATCGTTGTTTAGTGAAACTCGGTATTGCGTACGACGCAAGCTATCGAGGAAGCTCGCGATTTCGTGTAAAGCAAGAAAAGCAAGTGTTGTGTGTAGAAAAAGATTCCTTTGATGATTTATATAACATAAAAGTTTCGGGTGTTATATTCTACCCCCCTTAAAATGAATTTCACCCTCGAAATTCGTCACTTTGTAACAAACAGATGAGGATACCTCTCCCTCATCATATCCTCAAGCTCCCATGTAGCTTCTTCTAATTGGTGGTTCCTCCATAAAACTTTCACCAATCAAGTGGTCTGGTTTCATAGGAATTTTTCACTACGATCCAGAATCTCTATCGGTTGTTCTTCATAAGAAAGATCTTGCTCTAGTGGTAAAACTTCAGAGCTGAGTACATGTGAAGGATCAGGTATGTACTTTCTTAGGAGAGATACATGGAACACATCGTGAACTTGAGAGAGATTCGGTGGAAGCGCCCATTGGTAAGCTAGCTTCCCAACAAAATCCAGTATTTCGAAAGGACTGATATATCTAGGGCTGAACTTCCCCTTCTTTCCAAATCTCATAACCCTCTTCCAGGGAGATATTCGTAAGAACACTTTATCACCCACTTCAAACTCTAGGTCTTTTCTTTGGTTGTCGGCATAACTTTTCTGTCGACTCTGAGCTGCTCTTATGTGTTGTTGAATAGCTCTGACCTTTTCTGCCATTTCAACAAAGAGATCGGGTCCTAATAGCTTTGTTTCCCCAACTTCATCCCAGCAAGTTGGAGTCCTGCATTTCTTTCCATAGAGAGTTTCATAAGGAGCCATCTGAATACTCGAGGGAAAGATATTATTATAAGAAAATTCCACCAACGGTGGGTGTTGATCCCAACCACCTTTGAAATCCATAGAGCAAGCTCTCAACATATCTTCTAGAGTTTGAATTGTTCTCTCAAACTGACCGTCTGTCTGAGGATGATAAGCAGTGCTAAAACTCAACTATGTATCCAGAGTATGCTGAAGACTTCGCCAGAACTTCGAGGTAAATCTCAGATCCCGATCAAATATAATAGAAAGTGGTACTCCATGCAATCTTACCACTTCATTTACCTATATCATGGCAAGCTGATCCAGAGATAAATCCTCTCTAATAGCAATGAAGTGTGCAAACTTTGTAAGATGATCAAATATGACCCAGATAGCATTATTTCCTTTGGATGTTTTAGGAAGTCCTGTGAAAAATTCCATAGTGATGTTTTCCCATTTCCATTCAGGTATGGGTAATGGTTGTAACATCCCCTTAGACTTCTGTCACTCAGCTTTAACCTGTTGACTAACCAAGCATCGAGAGACATATTCAGCAACATCTCTTTTCCTACCATCCCACCAGAAGTATTTTTTCAGGTCCCTATACATCTTCGTGCTTCCAGGATGAATAGAGAATGAAGAACTATGAGCCTCATCCAGCAGCTCCTTCTTTAATTCAGGGATGGGAGGAACACAAACCCGATTCCTGAACTTTATTATCCCATCACAATCAAGGTTGAATTCAGGAACATTTCTCACCTTCTTTTGTAACTCGACATCTAGTTTCTGTGCCTCTTTAATCTTCACATATATAGATGATTGAACATTCATTTGAGAAAGATACGATTTTCCCCCTTCCATTATAATTCCAAGATCCATCCTTTGTAAATCCATAAATATTGGATCTTTTGTGATCCTCATCATGGATAAACTGGCATGGTCTTGTTGACTTAATGCATCTGCCACCTTGTTTGCTTTCCCAGGGTGTTAATGGATTGAGCAGTCGTAATCCTTAATCAGCTCCAACCATCTTCTTTGGCGCATATTCAGATCCTTTTGTGTGAAAATATACTTTAAACTTTTATGATCAGTATAAATGTCACACCTTTCTCCATAAAGATAATGCATCCAAATCTTTAATGCAAAGATTACCGCAACTAACTCCAAATCATGAGTTGGGTAATTTTGCTCATGTATTTTCAACTGTCGTGAGACATAAGCTATGACCATATCATTTTGCATAAGAACACACCCCAATCCCTTCTTGGATGCATCACTATAGATCACAAACCTTTCTCCACTACAAGGCAGTGTGAGAACAGGTGCACTGGATAACCTTCTTTTCAACTCCTTGAAATTCTCTTCACATTCCTCAGTCCAAACAAACTTAACTCCTTTCCGAGTCATCTTGGTGAGTGGATTAGATAATCGTGAAAAATCTTTCACAAAAAGTCGATAATATCCAGACAAACCAAGAAAACTTTGGATCTCAATCACTGTTGTTGGTCTCGACCATCTTTCGATAACCTCTGTTTTTGCTGGATCCACAGATATCCCCTCTTTTGAGATTATGTGACCCAAAAATGCAACTTTTTGAAGCCAAAATTCACACTTGGTAAATTTGGCATAAAGCTTCTCATTTCTCAGGGTATTCAATATAATTCTCAAGTGATCTTCATGTTCTTCCTTGCTCTTTGAATATACAAGAATATCATCTATAAAGACTACCACAAACTGATCAAGATAGTCTCTAAGGACTCTATTCATAAAATCCATGAAGATAGTAGGGGAATTAGTAAGACCAAATGGCATCACTATAAATTCATAGTGTCCATACCTTGTACAGAAAGCGGTCTTTGGTACATCCTCCCTTTTGACCCTTAATTGATGATACCCTGAACGAAGATCAATCTTGGAAAAGTATTGAGCTCTGCATAGTTGGTCAAATAGGTCATCAATGCACGGGAGAGGATATTTGTTCTTGATAGTGATCTTGTAAAGTTCTCGATAATCAATGCAGAGTCTCATTGATCCATCTTTCTACTTAACAAACACAATAAGTGCTCCCCAAGGTGACACACTAGGGCGTATGAACCCCTTATCAAGATTCTCTTGGAGTTGCTTCTTCAATTCCTGCAACTCAATTGGGGCCATTCTATAAGGTGTCTTTGAAATAGGCAAAGCACCCGATACGAGTTCTATTGAAAACTCAACTTCACGATTCGGTGGAAGACCCGGTAATTCATCCGGAAAGAAATTATCAAACTCTCGTACCATGGGAATATTCTTAATTGTGAGTTTCTCACCAAACATTTGAGATAAATAACCTTCATTTTGTGGAATCAAGACCCATAAGATGGAAGGAATTTCCACTGGAATGTTATGTTCATCCTTGCATCGATAGACGATCATAGATTGATCTGGAATATGAAATGTGACTTCCCTTCTTTGGCAATTGAAATGAGATCCATGTAGAGAAATCCAATCCATGACAAGAATCACATCAAATTACACTATAGGAAGGATCACAAGCTTTGCAGGAAGCACTTTCCCACAAACTTCAATCAGAGAAGAATTATAAACTTTTGATGCGACTATTGTGCCATTAGGGGTTGTCACAACTAACTCAACATCTAACTGTTGAGGTAATACGGTGATATCCATAGAAAATTCTTTAGAAATAAAGGAGTGGGTGGATCCAGAATCAAATAAAACATTTTATACTTTATAGTTGATGGTAAGTGTACCTTTCACCACATCATTATCGTACTCCACATCGCTGATAGAAATTGCATGTGACTTTCCTTTGTCTCTAGCCTTAAGAGTTTGTTGATGTCGACCATCATCATCAACCCTTGGATTTGGGCATTGATTGGTATAATTCCCCATCTCCTTGCACTTGAAACATTGATGTGTAGTAGGTTCATTCTGTGCATCCCTTACTTTGTTTGCATCATTAGGAATCTTCTTCCCATCATTACGGCATTCAAATGCCCGATGACCTTCCTTTCCACATTTGAAACATTTACTTGTCCCTTTAAGACAACTCCCTCCATGTTTCTTTCCACACTTTGAGAATAAGGGAAAGATCATCTTCTTTTCAGTGTGCTCTTTAGATTTTCCTTTGAATTCCATTTTCCTCTTCTTATCAAACCCATATGACTGATGGGTTACTCCAATCTCCATCTCAACTTTGAGATCACATCGAACGATTTCCTCGTAGCTATTGAAGTCCCTTATGTCTAAGGCCCTTCGAAGACTTGGTTTTAAGCCACTAAAGAATCGATCGATCTTACTCTCAGGTTGGATAATAATACCAGAAGCGTACCTTGCAAGTCTTGTAAAATTTGCTTCATAGGTACCAACAGATTCATCATCCTTTTGCTTCAGTTCAAGAAACTCTTTCTCCATCTTCGTTCGGAGAATACGAGGGAAGTACTTATTGAAAATGAAGTTCTTGAACTCATCTCATTCCATGGACTCAATTTCATCCCTTTGCCTTGTATTCTTAATAATATTCCACCATTGATCAGCATCACCTTCCAAATGATACACTGATAACATGACTTTATCATGTTGAGAACATTGAAGAACTGAAAATATCTTTTCAGTAGTTCTAATCCATTGTTCAGCAACTAATGGATCAGTAGACCCACTGAATGAAGGTGGACGCTGCCTCATGAAGGATTCAACAAAATGTTTCTCCTTCCTTTGATCGTTTGGAAGTCCTTCATGATTTATAGCTTGAGAAAGTTGTGTGATCATGGCTACAAGATTTTTCATTCCAGCTCCCATAACGTTTGGTTGCTCCGGGGGAAAATCATTGCATTTCCCATCGCATTCCGCATTAACACGTTTCCTTCGGGTTCCGGCCATTGACTAAAACCAAGAAGAATAGTGTGAGCAACACTAATTATAATAGGAAAACCACATAATCAAGAATAAAATTTCACACGTAAGATCTTATCCTAGGTTATTCATGGATATTTCTAAAACACTAAGATTGTGTTCTATGCTTAGACTTATTCTTAGGGTTCTTACTAAGGATTTCACATCCTAGTTTCCAAAAGTTGACTATACCTTTCCTCTAATACAAACTATAACGACCCATACTTTACATACATTGTTATTACTTCGAAATTGAAGCATACTTATTACAACATATAACAAAACCACGAAAGGACCGTATAGGTATAGTGTATTTAGAAAACTGGGAATCATAAACAACTGGTTCATAAAGCGTCTGCATTGTCTCCCATTTATTTCATCATATCTATAGTCCCTTTTGGAATATCTTACTTAATAACCTTCTTCCTGACCTGGGGAAAGAAAACATACAAAAGGGTGAGCTCAAATGCTCAGTAAGGGTAAACAAAAGAAATATCAATCACATCATATTCATAAGAACATACCTTTTGGAAATAGTAACCTTCAAAAGAGAGCATAATTTCATAACATGGGATAAATCATAGTAGTGAAAAGTAATCCCAATAATCATGACAGAAAACATGAAACTTTGTGGCATACACACATAATCATAGAGAATAATTTCTTATTAGTCAAAACTCATTCCCAAGACTATCTTAGTGGACAAAGTCCATTTCTGAACCGAGTACACTCCCCATTTCAGTCCCGTTTCACTGAACCGGTATAACCTACCGTTCCAGCCATGTCTATCTCATGAGATATAAAATATTTACCCAATGAATTGGAGGGAGATATAGGTCCCACCCATCTCATAATGATACCATTCTTGTGTGTGCCACAAAATCATAAATCATACATCATTACATAACCCATGTAATAAAAATGGGATTCTTAAACAACATGACATCATAAAACAATTCATATAAGATAAAGGAATTAATAAAAATAATTCCATCACAACATAATCAAATCAATGTAATAATAGGGATATAAATAGAACCCTCTATTATCTTAGATGGAAAATAATTTTGATAAAACACTTGAACTCCATTCTTAAGGAAAATATCTTTTCTACTTCAAAAACATTTTTCCTTTCTTAACATGTCATACAATTTTAAACTAAAATAAGTTGATTAAAAATAAACTTGAAAAATTGTAAAGGAAGCTTCTTGGAAATAATGTTTTAAAAATCCATTCATGCCGTATAAGTTAAAAAAAACATTCTTCTCGTACTTTTGTCGGAAAAGTCAAAAAGTACCTCATACGAAAAACAACAAAAGATTCCTTTAATATCTTTTACTAAAAACTCACCGAAGGGTAAAATTGGATATAAAATATTGTAGAAGGATATAAATATTACATATTGAGGAAACATGGATGTGGATGATAAAATACACCCTAGTAAATTCCAAAGCATAAACAGTCTCGGATAAAAATGAGATTGTGATATTTCCCTTACCTTAGGTCCGATTTGCTTCATAAGTGTCCGAACGTCCTGTATAATGATTTAAATAATGTTAATGACTTATTACAGAATCATAATTATTTTTATGATATCATATATGGTCATATTCTTAGTTTCTTGGTAGTAATATTTCATTGCTACTTGTTATTCGGGTGTTTATAACGTTTTGTTCTTATGCATGTTTTATCGAATAAATTATTATTATTCTCTTTAGGTTATAGATACATCATTTCCATAATGGTATTAATGTACTATATATCATATTTATTCATTAAATTCATTTATATCATCATTATGCAATGAAGATCATGTAGAATGAATCACATCACATCGTGGAGACGGTATTCCGTACGTACGCACGAGTGATGATATCATTCCCATGATCGTGGAATTGTATTGGAGTGTATGTATACTATTTCAGAACCAATATCACTTTATAATAGTCATATATAGTCATTTTTGACACCATTATACCCATCCAAGTAAGGTGGTGGTGGAAAATAGATTACACCACGGTGTGGAGACGGTATTCCGTACGTACACACGTGCGGTGATTTCTTTTTCCGTAGGATGGATAGATGGTGAAATAGGGTTGTTTCATACTTATAATAACATATCCATATATTAGTTATACTGATGTTATTACTTCATAATGAAACAACTAAAGAAGACGAAGTGGAAGAAGAAATAAATATGAAAGAATCGGTAACGGACATTACCTCTTCTTTGAAGTGCTTCTTTGAGACCTTCTTTTAGGGAACTAAAATTGGTATTTGAAGAAGAACAGGACCTCTAGTATGTCTCTACGGAAGTGTAGAGGAAAAAGTGGTAGGTTTTGGCTGATCTTGAAGGCTCAAAGTGGTGTGAGGAAGAGAGGGAGGAGGTGCCCATTTATAAGGGAGGAGAGGGGCACCTTGGGAATAACTAAAAATATTATTTTATTATAAAGTCAAGTTCGGTTTTAAATATCTCCAAATTGATTTATTTATAGGCTAAGGTGGGGATGGGTCGAAATCCTCTCATCCAATAGAATTTATAAAAGTTTAGGTTCCTATTTTAACCTTATCATGTAGATTTAACATTAAGTTAAATAATTTTACTTTTACCGTGTCTTCTTGTGTTCTTATACTATAAGGTTAATAAACTTACTATATCAAGCCAAACGAACCCCAAGTTGTTTATTATAAATATATATAACCTTATCTAAGTCATTTGGCCAATCCTTATATTTTTAGGAATAAAATAACAATTAATAATATAATATTTGTTTTAAAAACTATTTTATGTCAATTTTGACACTATTTAGTAATTGATTTTTGTGAAAATAATAACAGAATGATAAGTTCTAAAAAAGTCAATTAAATCAATACTAACATGTCATATTAACCTATAAAATTATTTCAATTCATAAAAAGTCTGAAACTATATTTATTTGGGTATTTATAACATCAATTATGTCAATATTTCATTAATAAGATAATTACTGCATCATCGTTGTGTCATAAATAAATTAAATTATTTAATGTCTAAAAATTACAAATAAAATACCATTATGTATGAAATCTTTTTATATTTCTAATGAATATTTATAGTCTAATTTATCTTATGTATAACCCCATATTAAAAATGATTTAGTTATTAAACTTTGATTTTAACTATTTTAACCCTTCTTTAAATAAATTAATAATAAATGTCCAAATCTAATCCAAGTGGGCCTAAATGGTCATATTTTATTACTAAGTTTGTTTTTGGTCGAATTACACTTGTCCAATAGAATTAGGACATGTTTTAGGGTAATAATAAAATCATTTTTACCCTTAATTACCCTATTTACTTTTAACCGTGGTAAAAAAAGTAAAAAGTTACTATTCACCAAAAATTATTTTCATCTCATTGAACCACATTTTAGTCCTTGATATTAACTGTGTCTCTCAGATTTTTGAAATTCCACTCACAGAAGCGGTAAAATTAAGTTTTATGAAAAATTCAGTTTTTTTAACTACCACTTAGTGGTTTCACAATTCATCAAAAATTGAAAGTTTTCAGAAAAATACCAATATTTCACCCTAGGATAATTTTGATATTACGAATCCAAAAATGAAGTCCATTTTGAAAAATAAAATTTATAAAATTTCAAAAAGTTCTTATTACTATTCATAACGCCTAGTTTTAATAATATTTTAATAGTATATCGTTGTTTAGTGAAACTCGGTATTGCGTACGACGCAAGCTATCGAGGAAGCTCGCGATTTCGTGTAAAGAAAGACAAGTAAGTGTTGTGTGTAGAAAAAGATTCCTTTGATGATTTATATAACATAAAAGTCTCGGGTGTTACATTCTACCCCCCTTAAAATGAATTTTGCCCTCGAAATTCGTCACTTTGTAACAAACAGATGAGGGTACCTCTCCCTCATCATATCCTCAAGCTCCCATGTAGCTTCTTCTAATTGGTGGTTCCTCCATAAAACTTTTACCAATCGAGTGGTCTTGTTTCGTAGGACTTTTTCACTATGATCCAGAATCTCTATCGGTTGTTCTTCATATGAAAGATCTTGCTCCAGCGGTACAAATTCTGATCTGAGTACATGTGAAGGATCAGGTATGTACTTTCTCAGGAGAGATACATGGAACACATCGTGAACTAGAGAGAGATTCGCTGGAAGTGCCAATCGGTAAGCTACCTTCCCAACACAATCCAGTATTTCGAAAGGACCGATATATCTAGGGCTCAACTTCTCCTTCTTTCCAAATCTCATAACCCTCTTCAAGGGAGATATTCGTAAGAACACTTTATCACCCACTTCAAACTCTAGGTCTTTTCTTCGGTTGTCGGCATAACTTTTCTGTCGACTCTGAGCTGCTCTTATGCGTTGTTTAATAGATATGACCTTTTCTCCCATTTCATCAACGAGATCGGGTCCTAATAGCTTTCTTTTCCCAACTTCATCCCAGCAAGTTGGAGTCCTTCATTTCTTTCCATAGAGAGCTTCATAAGGAGCCATCTGAATACTCGAGTGAAAGATATTATTATAAGAAAATTCCACCAAAGGTAGGTGTTGATCCCAACCACCTTTGAAATCCATAGATCAAGATCTCAACATATCTTCTAGAGTTTGAATTGTTCTCTCAGACTGACCGTCTGCCTGAGGATGATAAGCAGTGCTAAAACTCAACTCTGTATCCAGAGTATGCTGAAGACTTCGCCAGAACTTCGAGCTAAATCTCAGATCCCGATCAGATATAATAGAAAGTGGTACTCCATGCAATCTTACCACTTCCTTTACATATATCCTGGCAAGTTGATCCAGAGAGAAATCCTCTCTAATAGCAATGAAGTGTGTAGACTTTGTAAAACGATCAACTATGACCCAGATAGCATTACTGCCTTTGGATGTTTTAGGAAGTCCTGTGACAAAGTCCATAGTGATGTTTTCCCATTTCCATTCGGGTATGGGTAATGGTTGTAACATCCCCTTAGACTTCTGTCTCTCAGCTTTAACTTGCTGACAAACCAACCATCAAGAGACATATTCAGCAACATCTCTTTTCATGCCATCCCACCAGAAGTATTCTTTCAGGTCCCTATACATCTTCGTTCTTCCAGGAAGAATAGAGAATGAAGAACTATGAGCCTCATCCAGCAGCTCCTTCTTTAATTCAGGTATGGGAGGAATACAAACCTGATTCCTGAACTTTATTATCCCATCACAATCAAGGTTGAATTCAGGAACATTTCTCACCTTCTTTTGTAACTCGACATCTTCTTTCTGTGCCTCTTTAATCTTCACATGTATAGATGGTTGAACATTCATTTGAGAAAGATAGAATTTTCCCCCTTCTATTATAATTCCAAGATCCATCCTTTGTAAATCCATAAATATTGGATCTTTTCTGATCCTCATCATGGATAAACTGGCATGGTCTTGTCGACTTAATGCATCTGCCACCTTGTTTGCTTTCCCAGGGTGGTAATGGATTGAGCATTCGTAATCCTTAATCAGCTCCAACCATCTTCTTTGGCGCATATTCATCTCCTTTTGTGTGAAAATATACTGTAAACTTTTATGATCAGTATAAATGTCACACCTTTCTCCATAAAGATAATGCCTCCAAATCTTTAATGCAAAGATTACTGCAGCTAACTCCAAATCATGAGTTGGGTAATTTTTCTCATGTATTTTCAACTGTCGTGAGACATAAGCTATCACCATATAATTTTGCATAAGAACACACCCCAATCCCTTCTTGGATTCATCACTGTAGATCACAAACCTTTCTCCACTATAAGGTAGTGTGAGCACAAGTGCACTGGATAACCTTATTTTCAACTCCTTGAAATTCTCTTCACATTCCTCCGTCCAAACAAAATTTACTCCTTTCCGAGTCAACTTGGTGAGTGGATTAGATAATCGTGAAAAATCATTCACAAAAAGTCGATAATATCCAGCCAAACCAAGAAAACATCGGATCTCAGTCACTGTTGTTGGTCTCGACCATCTTTCGATAACCTCTGTTTTTACTGGATCAACAGATATCCCCTCTTTTGAGATTATGTGACCCAAAAATGCAACTTTTTGAAGCCCAAATTCACACTTGGTAAATTTGGCATAAATCATCTCCTTTCTTAGCGTATTCAATATAATTCTCAAGTGATCTTTATGTTCTTCCTTGATCTTTGAATATACAAGAATATTATCTATAAAGACTACCAAAAACTGATCAAGATAGTCTCTAAAGACTCTATTCATCAGATCCATGAAGATAGCATGGGAATTAGTAAGACCAAATGGCATCACTATAAATTCATAGTGTCCATACCTTGTACGGAAAGTCGTCTTGGGTATATCCTCCCTTTTGACCCTTAATTGATGATACCCTGAACGAAGAGCAATCTTGTAAAAGTATTGAGATCCGTGTAGTTGGTCAAATAGGTCATCAATGCGCGAGAGAGGATATTTGTTCTTGATAGTGATCTTGTTAAGTTCTCGATAATCAATGTAGAGTCTCATTGATCCATCTTTCTTCTTAACAAACAGAACAGGTGCTCCCCAAGGTGACACACTAGGGCATATGAAACCTTATCAAGATTCTCTTGGAGTTGCTTCTTCAATTCCTGCAACTCAATTGGGGCCATTCTATAAGGTGTCTTTGAAATAGGCAAAGCACCCGGTACGAGTTCTATTGAAAACTCAACTTCACGATTCGGTGGAAGACCCGGTAATTCATCCAGAAAGACATCATCAAACTCACATACAATGGGCATATTCTTAATTGTGAGTTTCTCACTAACCATTTGAGATAAATAACCTTCATTTAGTGGAATCAAGACCCATAAGATGGAAGGAATTCCCACTTGAAGGTTATGTTCATCCTTGCATTGATAGACGATCATAGATTGATCTGGAATATGAAATGTGACTTCCCTTCTTTGGCAATTGAAATGAGCTTCATGTAGAGAAATCCAATCCATGACAAGAATCACATCAAATTTCACTATAGTAAGGATCACAAGATTTGTAGGAATCGCATTCCCACAAAATTCAATCGGAGAAGAATTATAAACTTTTGATGTGACTGTTGTGCCATTAGGGGTTGTCACAGCTAACTCAACATCTAACTGTTGAGGTAATATAGTGATATCCTTAGAAAAATCATTAGAAATAAAGGAGTGGGTGGATCCAGAATCAAATAAAACAATTGCTACTTTATATTGGATGGTAAGTGTACCTTTCACCACATCGTTATCGTACTCCACATCGTTGATAGAAATTGCATGTGACTTTCCTTTGTCTTTAGCCTTAAGAGTTTGTTGACGTCGACCATCATCATCAACCCTTGGATTTGGTCATTGATTGGTATAATGCCCCATCTCCTTGCACTTGAAACATTGAAGTGTAGTAGGTTCATTCTGTGCATCCCTTCCTTTGTTTGCATCATTAGACATCTTATTCCCATCATTAAGGCATTCAAATGCCCGATGACCTTCCTTTCCACATTTGAAACATTTACTTGTCCCTTTAAGACAAGTCCCTCCATGTTTCTTTCCACACTTTGAGCATAAGGGAAAGCTCATCTTCTTTTCAGTGTGCTCTTTAGATTTTCCTTTGAATTCCATTTTCCTCTTCTTATCAAACCCATATGACTTATGGGTTACTCTAATCTCCATCTCAACTTTGAGAGCGCATCGAACGATTTCCTCATAGCTATTGAAGTCTCTTATGGATAAGGCCCTTCGAAGACTTTGTTTTAAGCCGCTAAAGAATAGATCGATCTTACTCTCAGGTTGGATAATAATACCAGAAGCGTACCTTGCAAGTATTGTAAAATTTGCTTCATAGGTACCAACAGATTCATCATCCTTTTTCTTCAGTTTAAGAAACTCTTTCTCCATCTTTGTTTGGAGAATACAAGGGAAGTACTTATTGAAAAATAAGTTCTTGAACTCGTCCCATTCCATGGACTCAATTTCATCCCTTTGCCTCGTATTCTTAATAAGATTCCACCATTGATCAGCATCAACTTCCAAACGATACACTAATAACATGACTTTATCATGTTCAGAACATTGAAGAACTGAAAATATCTTTTCAGTAGTACTAATCCATTGTTCAGCAACTAATGGATCAGTAGACCCGCTGAATGAAGGTGGACGCTGCCTCATGAAGGATTCAACAAAATTTTGCTCCTTCCTTTTCTCATTTTGAAGTCATGAATGATTCATAGCTTGAGAAAGTTGTGTGAGCATGGCTAGAAGATTTTTCATTCTAGCTCCCATAACGTTTGGTTGCTCCGGGGGACAATCATTGCATTGCCCATCGCATTCCGCATTAACACGGTTCCTTCGGGTTCCAGCCATTGACTAAAACCAAGAAGAATAGTGTGAGCAACACTAATTATAATAAGAAAACCACATAATCAAGAATAAAATTTCACACTTAAGATCTTATCCTAGGTTATTCATGGCCATTTCTAAAACACTAAGATTGTGTTCTATGCTTAGACTTATCCTTAGGGTTCTTACTAAGGATTTCACATCCTAGTTTCCGAAGGTTGACTATACCTTTCCTCTGATACCAACTATAATGACCCATACTTTACATACATTGTTATTACTTCGAAATTAATGCATACTTATTACAACATATAACAAAACCATGAAAGGACCGTATAGGTATAGTGTCTTTAGAAAACTGGGAAACATAAACAACTAGTTCATAAAGTGTCTACATTGTCTCCCATTTATTTCATCATATCTATAGTCCCTTTTGGCATATATTACTTAATAACCTTATTCCTGACCTGGGGAAAGAAAACATACAAAAGGGTGAGCACAAATGCTCAGTAAGGGTAAACAAAAGAAATATCAATCACATCATATTCATAAGAACATAACTTTTGGAAATAGTAACCTGCAAAAGAGAGCATAATTTCATAACATGGGATAAATCATAGTAGAGAAAAGTAATCCCAATAATCATGACTTAAAACATGAAACTTTGTGTCATACACACATAATCATAGAGAATCATTTCTTATTAGTCAAGACTAATTGCCAAGACTATCTTAGTGGACAAAGTCCATTTCTGAATCGAGTTCACTCCCCATTTCAGTGTTGTTTCACTGAACCGGTATAACCTACCATTCCAGCCATGTCTATCTCATGAGATATAAAATCTTTACCCAATGCATTGGAGGGAGATATAGGTCCCACCCATCTCATAATGATACCATTCTTATGTGTGCCACAAAATCATAAATCATACATCATTACATAACCCATGTAATAAAAATGGGATTCTTAAACAACATGACATCATAAAACAATTCATATAAGATAAAGGAATTCATAAAATTAATTCCATCACAACATAATCAAATCAATGTAATAATAGGGATAGAAACAGAACCCTCTATTATCTTAGATGGAAAATAATTTTGATAAAACACTTGAACTCCATTCTTGAGGAAAATATCCTTTTTACTTCAAAAACATTTTTTCCTTTCTTAACATGTCATACAATTTTAAACTAAAAGAAGTTTATTAAACATAAACTTGAAAACTTGTAAAGGAATCTTCTTGTAAATAATGTTTTAAAAATCCATTCATGCCGTATAAGTTAAAAAAACATTCTTCTCGTACTTTTGTCGGAAAAGTCAAAAAAAGTACCTCATACGAAAAACGACAAAAGATTCCTTTAATATCTTTTACTAAAAACTCACCGAAAGGTAAAATTGGATATAAAATATTTTATAAGGATATAAATATTAAATATTTAGGAAACATGGATGTGGATGATAAAATACACCCCAGTAAATGCCAAAGTATAAACAATCTTGGATAAAAATGAGAATGTGATATTTCCCTTACCTTAGGTCCGATTTGCCTTGTAATTGTCCGAAGCTCCTGTATAATGATTTAAATAATGTTATTAACTTATTACAGAATCATAATTATTGTTATGATATCATATATGGTCATATTCTTAGTTTCTTGGTAGTAATATTTCATTGCTACTTGTTATTCAGGTGTTTATAACTTTTTGTTCTTATGCGTGTTTTGTCGAATAAATTCTTATTCCTATATTTAGGTTATAGATACATCATTTACAAAATGGTATTAATGTACTATATATCATATTTATTCATTCAATTCATTTATATCATCATTATGCAATGAAGATCATGTAGAATGAATCGCATCACATCGTGGAGATGGTATTCCGTACGTACGCACGAGCGATGATATAATTCCCATGATCATGGAATTATATTGGAGTGTATGTATACTATTTCAGAATCAATATCACTTTATAATAGTCATATATAGTAATTTTTTACACCATTATACCCATCCAAGTAAGGTGGTGGTGGAAAATAGATTACACTACGGCGTGGAGACGGTATTCCGTACGTACGCACGTGCGGTGATTTCTTTTTCCGTAGGATGGATAGATGGTGAAATAGGGTTGTTTCATACTAATAATAACATATCAGTATATGAGTTATACTGATATCATTACTTCATAATGAAACAACTAAACAAGAAGAAGTGGAAGAAAAAATAAATATAAAAGAATCGGTAACGGACATTACCTCTTCTTTGAAGTGCTTCTTTGAAATCTTCTTTTAGGGCACTAAAATTGGTCTTTGAAGAAGACCAAGACCTCTAGTATGTCTCTAGGGAAGTTTATAGGAGAAAGTGGCAGGGGTTGGACGAGATTGAAGGCTCAAAGTGGTGTGAGGAAGAGAGGGAGGAGGTGCCCTTTTATAAGGGAGGAGAGGGGCACCTTTGGAATAACTAAAAGTATTATTTTATTATAAAGTCAAGTTCGTTTTAAATAGCTCCAAATTGATTTATTTCGAGGCTATGGTGGGGATGGGTCGAAATACTCTCATCCAATAGAATTTAGACAAGTTTAGGTTCCTATTTTAACCTTATCATGTAGATTTAACATTAAGTTAAATAATTTTACTTTTATCGTGTCTTCTTGCGTTCTTATACTATAAGGTTAATAAACTTACTATATCAATCCAAAAGAACACCAATTTGTTTTTTATTAATATATATAACCTTATCTAAGTCATTTTTTCGATCCTTAGATTTTTAGGAATAAAATAACAATTAATAATATAATATTTTTTTTAAAAACTATTTTATGTCAATTTTGACACTATTTAGTAATTGATTTTTTTGAAAATCATAACAGAATGATAAGTTCGAAAAAAGTCAATTAAATCAATAATAACATGTCATATTAACCTAGAAAATTAGTGTAATTCATAAAAAGTCTGAAATTATATTTATTTGTGTATTTATAACATCAATTATGTCAATATTTCATTAATAAGATAATTACTGCATCATCGTTGTGTCATAAATAAATTAAATTATTTAATGTCTAAAAATTACAAATAAAATAATATTATGTAGTAAATCTTTTTATCTTTCTAATAAATATTTATAGTCGAATTTATCTTATGTATAACCCCATATTAAAAATGATTTAGTTATTAAACTTTGATTTTAACTATTTTAACCCTTCTTTAAATAAATTAATAATAAATGTCTTAATCTAATCCAAGTGGGCCTAAATGGTCATATTTTATTCCTAAGTTTGTTTTTGGTCGAATTACACTTGTACAATAGAATTAGGACATGTGTTAGGCTAATAATAATATCATTTTTACCCTTAATTACCCTATTTAATTTTAACAGTGGTAAAAAAAAGTAAAAAGTTACTATTCACAAAAAATTATTTTCATCTCATTGAACCACATTTTAGTCTTTGATATTAACCGTGTCTCTCAGATTTTCGAAATTCCACTCACAGAAGCGGTAAAATTATGTTTTATGAAAAATTCAGTTTTTTTAACTACCACTTAGTAGTTTCACTATTCATCAACAATTGAAAGTTTTCAGAAAAATACCAAAATTTCACCCTAGGCTAATTTTGATATTACGAATCCAAAAATGAAGTCCATTTTGAAAAATAAAATTTATAAAATTTCAAAAAATGATTATTACTATTCATAACGGCTAGTTTTAATAATATTTTAATAGTATATCGTTGTTTAGTGAAACTCGGTATTGCGTACGACGCAAGCTATCGAGGAAGCTCGCGATTTTGTGTAAAGCAAGACAAGAAAGTGTTGTGTGTAGAAAAAGATTCCTTTGATGATTTATATAACATAAAAGTCTCGGGTGTTACATTCTACCCCCCTTAAAATGAATTTCGCCCTCGAAATTCGTCACTTTGTAACAAACAGATGAGGATACCTCTCCCTCATCATATCCTCAAGCTCCAATGTAGATTCTTCTAATTGGTGGTTCCTCTATAAAACTTTCACCAATCGAGTGGTCTTGTTTCATAGGACTTTTTCACTACGATCCAGAATCTCAATCGGTTATTCTTCATAAGAAAGATCTTGCTCCAGCGGTACAACTTCTGAGTTGAGTACATGTGAAGGATCAGGTATGTACTTTCTTAGGAGAGATACATCGAACACATCGTGAACTTGAGAGAGATTCGGTGGAATCGCCAATCGGTGAGCTACCTTCCCAACACAATCCAGTATTTCGAAAGGACCGATATATCTAGGGCTCAACTTCGCCTTCTTTCCAAATCTCATAACCCTCTTCTAGGGAGATATTCGTAAGAACACTTTATCACCCACTTCAAACTCTAGGTCTTTTCTTCGGTTGTCAGCATAACTTTTCTGTCGACTCTGAGCTGATCTTATGTGTTATTTAATAGATCTGACCTTTTCTGCCATTTCATCAATGAGATCGGGTCCTAATAGCTTTCTTTCCCCAACTTTATCCCAGCAAGTTGGAGTCCTGCATTTCTTTCCATAGAGAGCTTCATAAGGAGCCATCTGAGTACTCGAGTGAAAGCTATTATTATAAGAAAATTCCACCAAAGGTAGGTGTTGATCCGAACCACCTTTGAAATCCATAGAGCAAGCTCTCAACATATCTTCTAGAGTTTGAATTGTTCTCTCAGACTAACCGTCTGTCTGAGGATGATAAGCAGTGCTAAAACTCAACTCTGTATCTAGAGTATACTGAAGACTTCTCCAGAACTTCGAGGTAAATCTCGGATCCCGATCAGATATAATAGAAAGTGGTACTCCATGCAATCTTACCACTTCCTTTACACATATCCTGGCAAGATGATCCAGAGAGAAATCCTCTCTAATAGCAATGAAGTGTGAAGACTTTGTAAGACGATCAACTATGACCCAGATAGCATTATTGCCTTTGGATGTTTTAGGAAGTCCTGTGACAAAGTCCATAGTGATGTTTTCCCATTTCCATTCGGGTATGGGTAATGGTTGTAACATCCCATTAGAGTTCTGTCTCTCAGCTTTAACTTGTTGAAAAACCAAGCATCGAGAGATATATTCAGCAACATCTCTTTTCATGCCATCCCACCAGAAGTATTCTTTCAGCTCCCTATACATCTTCGTGCTTCCAGGATGAATAGAGAATGAAGAACTATGAGCCTCATCCAGCAGCTCCTTTAATTCGGGGATGGGAGGAACACAAACCCGATTCCTGAACTTTATTATCCCATCACAATCAAGGTTGAATTCAGGAACATTTCTCACCTTCTTTTGTAACTCGACATCTTCTTTCTGTGCCTCTTTAATCTTCACATGTATAGATGGTTGAACATTCATTTGAGAAAGATACGATTTTCCCCCTTCCATTATAATTCCAAGATCCATCCTTTGTAAATCCATAAATATTGGATCTTTTGTGATCCTCATCATGGATAAACTGGCATGGTCTTGTCGACTTAATGCATCTGCCACCTTGTTTGCTTTCCCAGGGTGGTAATGGATTGAGCAGTCGTAATCCTTAATCAGCTCCAACCATCTTCTTTGGCGCATATTCATCTCCTTTTGTGTGAAAGTATACTTTAAACTTTTATGATCAGTATAAATGTCACACCTTTCTCCATAAAGATAATGCCTCCAAATATTTAATGCAAAGATTACAGCAGCTAACTCGAAATCATGAGTTGGGTAATTTTTCTCATGTATTTTCAACTGTCAGGAGGCATAAGCTACCACCATATCATTTTGCATAAGAACACACCCCAATCCCTTCTTGGATGCATCACTGTAGATCACAAACCTTTCTCCACTACAAGGCAGTGTGTGCACAGGTGCACTGGATAACCTTCTTTTCAACTCCTTGAAATTCTCTTCACATTCCTCCGTCCAAACAAACTTAACTCCTTTCTGAGTCAACTTGGTGAGTGGATTAGATAATCGTGAAAAATCTTTCACAAAATGTCGATAATATCCAGCCAAACCAAGAAATCATCGGATCTCAGTCACTATTGTTGGTCTCGACCATCTTTCGATAACCTCTGTTTTTGCTGGATCCACAGATATCCCCTCTTTTGTGATTACGTGACCCAAAAATGCAACTTTTTGAGTCCAAAATTCACACTTGGTAAATTTGGCATAAAGCTTCTCCTTTCTCAGGGTCTTCAATATAATTATTAAGTGATCTTCATGTTCTTCCTTGCTCTTTGAATATACAAGAATATTGTCTATAAAGACTACCACAAACTGATCAAGATAGTCTCTAAAGACTCTATTCATCAGATCCATGAAGATAGCAGGGGCATTAGTAAGACCAAATGGCATCACTATAAATTCATAGTGTCCATACCTTGTACAGAAAGCCGTCTTTGGTATATCCTCCCTTTTGACCCTTAATTGATGATACCCAGAATGAAGATCAATCATGGAAAAGTATTGAGCTCCGCATAGTTGGTCAAATAGGTCATCAATGCGCGGGAGAGGATATTTGTTCTTGATAGTGATCTTGTCAAGTTCTCGATAATCAATGCAGAGTCTCATTGATCCATCTTTCTTCTTAAAAAACAGAATAGGTGCTCCCCAAGGTGACGCACTAGGGCGTATGAACCCCTTTTCAAGATTCTCTTGGAGTTGCTTCTTCAATTCCAGCAACTCAATTGGGGCCATTCTATAAGGTGTCTTTGAAATAGGCAAAGCACCCGGTACGAGTGCTATTGAAAACTCAACTTCATGATTCGGTGGAAGACCCGATAATTCATCCAGAAAGACATCATCAAACTCTCGTACAATGGGCATATTCTTAATTTTGAGTTTCTCACCAACCATTTGAGATAAATAACCTTAATTTAGTGGAATCAAGACCCATAAGATGGAAGGAATTTCCACTGGATGGTAATGTTCATCTTTGCATCGATAGACGATCATAGATTGATCTGGAATATGAAATGTGACTTCCCTTCTTTGGAAATTGAAATGAGCTCCATGTAGAGAAATCCAATCCATGACAAGAATCACATCAAATTCCACTATAGGAAGGATCACAAGATTTGAAGGAAGCACTTTCCCACAAACTTCAATCGGAGAAGAGTTATAAACTTTTGATGGGACTGTTGTGCCATTAGAGGTTGTCACAGCTAACTCAACATCTAACTCTTGAGGTAATATGGTGATATCCTTAGATTATTATTTAGAAATAAAGGAGTGGGTGGATTCAGAATCAAATAAAACATTTGCTACTTTAGAGTGGATGGTAAGTGTACCTTTCACCACATCGTTATCGTACTCCACATCGCTGATAGAAATTTCATGTGACTTTCCTTTGTCTTTAGCCTTAAGAGTTTGTTGACGTAGACCATCATCATCAACCCTTGGATTTGGGCATTGATTGGTATAATGCCCCATCTCCTTGCACTTGAAACATTGAAGTGTAGTAGGTTCATTCTGTGCATCCCTTCCTTTGTTTGCATCATTAGACATCTTATTCCCATCATTAAGGCATTCAAATTCCCGATGACCTTCCTTTACACATTTGAAACATTTACTTGTCCCTTTAAGAAAAGTCCCTCCATGTTTCTTTCCACACTTTGAGCATAAGGGAAAGCTCATCTTCTTTTCAGTGTGCTCTTTAGATTTTCCTTTGAATTCCATTTTCCTCTTCTTATCAAACCCATATGACTGATGGGTTACTCTAATCTCCATATCAACTTTGAGAGCACATCGAATGATTTCCTCGTATCTATTGAAGTCCCTTATGGCTAAGGCCCTTCGAAGACTTGGTTTTAAGCCACTAAAGAATCGATCGATCTTACTCTCAGGTTGGATAATAATACCAGAAGCGTACCTTGCAAGTCTTGTAAAATTTTCTTCATAGGTACCAACAGATTCATCATCCTTTTGCTCCAGTTCAAGAAACTTTTTCTCCATCTTTGTTCGGAGAATACGAGGGAAGTACTTATTGAAAAATAAGTTCTTGAACTCGTCCCATTCCATGGACTCAATTTCATCCCTTTGCCTCGTATTCTTAATAAGATTCCACCATTGATCAGCAACAACTTCGAAACGATACACTGCTAACATGTCTTTATCATGTTCAGAACATTGAAGAACTGAAAATATCTTTTTAGTAGTACTAATCCATTGTTCAGCAACTAATGGATCAGTAGACCCGCTGAATGAAGGTGGAAGCTGCCTCATAAAGGATTCAACAAAATCTTGCTCCTTCCTTTGCTCGTTTGGAAGTCCCGCATGATTCATAGCTTGAGAAAGTTGTGTGATCATGGCTACAAGATTTTTCATTCCAGCTCCCATAATGTTTGGTTGCTCCGGGGGACAATCATTTCATTGCCCGTCACATTCCGCATTAACATGGTTCCTTCGGGTTCTAACCATTGAATAAAACCAAGAAGAATAGTGTGAGAAACACTAATTTTAAGAGGAAAACCACATAATCAAGAATAAAATTTCACACTTAAGATCTTATCCAAGGTTATTCATGGCCATTTCTAAATCACTAAGATTGTGTTCTATTCTTAGACTTATCCTTAGGGTTCTTACTAAGGATTTCACATCCTAGTTTCTAAAGGTTGACTATACCTTTCCTCTTATACCAACTATAACGACCCATACTTTACATACATTGTTATTACTTCAAAATTGAAGAATACTTATTACAACATATAACAAAACCACGAAAGGACCGTATAGGTATAGTGTCTTTAGAAAACTGGGAAACATAAACAACTGGTTCATAAAGCGTCTACATTGTCTCTCATTTATTTCATCATATCTATAGTCCCTTTTGGCATAACTTACTTAATAACCTTCTTCCTGGCCTGGGGAAAGAAAACATACAAAAGGGTGAGCTCAAATTCCCACTAAGGGTAAAAAAAGAAATATCAGTCACATCATATTCATAAGAACATAACTTTTGGAAATAGAAACCTGCCAAAGAGAGCATAATTTCATAACATGGGATAAATCATAGTAGTGAAAAGTAATCCCAATAATCATGACTTAAAACTAGAAACTTTGTGGCATACACACATAATCATAGAGAATCATTTCTTATTAGTCAAGACTCATTGCCAAGACTATCTTAGTGGACAAAGTCCATTTCTGAACCGAGTTCACTCCCCATTTCAGCTCTGTTTCACTGAACCGGTATAACCTACAGTTCCAGCCATGTCTATCTCATGAGATATAAAATCATTACCCAATGCATTGGAGGGAGATATAGGTCCCACCCATCTCATAATGATACCATTCTTATGTGTGCCACAAAATCATAAATCATACATCATTACATAACCCATGTAATAAAAATGGGATTCTTAAACAACATGACATCATAAAACAATTCATATAAGATAAAGAAATTCATAAAAATAATTCCATCACAACATAATCAAATCAATGTAATAATAGGTATAGAAACAGAACTCTCTATTATCTTAGATGGAAAATAATTTTGATAAAACACTTGAACTCCATTCTTAAGGAAAATATCTTTTCTACTTCAAAAACATTTTTTCCTTTCTTAACATGTCATACAATTTTAAACTAAAAGAAGTTGATTAAAAATAAACTTGAAAAATTTTAAAGGAATCTTCTTGGAAGTAATGTTTTAAAAATCCATTCATGCCGTATAAGTTAAAAAAAACATTCTTCTCGTACTTTTGTCGGAAAAGTCAAAAAGTACCTCGTACGAAAAACGACAAAAGATTCCTTTCATATCTTTTACTAAAAACTCACCGAAGGGTAAAATTGGATATAAATTTTTTTATAAGGATATAAATATTACATATTGAGGAAACATGTATGTGGATGATAAAATACACCCCAGTAAATGCCAAAGTATAAACAATCTCGGATAAAAATGAGATTGTGATATTTCCCTTACCTTAGGTCCGATTTGCCTCGTAAGTGTCCGAACCTCCTGTATAATGATTTAAATAATGTTATTGACTTTTTACTGAATCATAATTATTGTTATGATATCATATATGGTCATATTCTTAGTTTCTTGGTAGTAATATTTCATTGCTACTTGTTATTCGGGTGTTTATAACTTTTTGTTCTTATGCGTGTTTTGTTGAATAAATTCTAATTATTCTCTTTAGGTTATAGATACATAATTTCCAGAATGGTATTAATGTACTATATATCATATTTATTCATTCAATTCATTTATATCATCATTATGCAATGAAGATCATGTAGAACGAATCGCATCACATCGTGGAGACGGTATTCCGTACGTATGCACGAGCGATGATATCGTTCCCATGATCGTGGAATTGTATTGGAGTGTATGTATAATATTTCAGAATCAATATCACTTTATAATAGTCATATATAGTCATTGTTTACACCATTATACCCATCCAAGTAAGGTGGTGGTGGAAAATAGATTACACCACGGCGTGGAGATGGTATTCCGTACGTACGCAGGCGCGGTGATTTCTTTTTCCATAGGATGGATAGATGGTGAAATAGGGTTGTTTAATACTTATAATAACATATCTGTACATTAGTGATACTGATGTTATTACTTCATAATGAAACAACTAAATAAGAAGAAGTGGAAGAAGAAATAAAGATGAAGGAATCGGTAACGAACATTACCTCTTCTTTGAAGTGCTTCTTTGAGACCTTCTTTTAGGGCATGACAATTGGTCTTTGAAGAAGACAAGGACCTCTAGTATGTCTCTAGGGATGTGGACAGGAGAAAGTGGTAGGGTTTTGCCAATCTTGAAGGCTCAAAGTGGTGTGAGGAAGAGAGGGAGGAGGTGCCCTTTTATAAGGGAGGAGAGGGGCACCTTTGGAATAACTGAAAATATTATTTTATTTTAAAGTCAAGTTCGGTTTTAAATATCTCCAAATTGATTAATTTAGAGGATAAGGTGGTGATGGGTCTAAATCCTCTCATACAATAGAATTTAGACAAGTTTAGGTTCCTATTTCAACCTTATCATGTAGATTTAACATTAAGTTAAATAATTTTACTTTTACCGTGTCTTCTTGTGTTCTTATACTATAAGGTTAATAAACTTACTATATCAAGCCAAACGAACCCAAAGTTGTTTATTATTAATATATATAATCTTATATAAGTCATTTGTCCGAACATTATATTTTTAGGAATAAAATAACAATTAATAATATAATATTTGTTTTAAAAACTATTTTATGTCAATTTTGACACTATTTAGTAATTGATTTTTGTGAAAATTATAACATAATGATAAGTTCGAACAAAGTTAATTAAATCAATACTAACATGTGATATTAACCTATAAAATTAGTGTAATTCATAAAAAGTCTCAAATTATATTTATTTAGGTATTAATAACATCAATTATGTCAATATTTCGTTAATAAGATAATTACTGCATCATCGTTGTGTCATAAATAAATTAAATTATTTAATGTCTAAATATTACAAATAAAATACCATTATGTAGAAAATATTTTTATCTTTCTAATGAATATTTATAGTCGAATTTATCTTATGTATAACCCCATATTAAAAATGATTTAGTTATTAAACTTTGATTTTATCTATTTTAACCCTTCTTTAAATAAATTAATAATAAATGTCCTAATCTAATCCAAGTGGGAATAAATGGTCATATTGTGTTCCTAAGTTTTTTTTTGTCGAATTACAGTTGTCCAATAGAATTAGGACATGTGTTCGGGTAATAATAATATCATTTTTATCCTTAATTACCCTATTTACTTTTAACCGTGGTAAAAAAAGTAAAAAGTTACTATTCACCAAAAATTATTTTCATCTCATTGAACCACATTTTAGTCCTTGATATTAACCGTGCCTCTTGGATTTTCGAAATTCCACTCACAGAAGCGGTAAAATTATGTTTTGTGAAAAATTCAGTTTTTTTAACTACCACTTAGTGGTTTCACTATTCATCAAAAATTTAAAGTTTTCAGAAAAATACCAAAATTTCACCCTAGGATAATTTCGATATTACGAATCCAAAAATGAAGTCCATTTTGAAAAATAAAATTTATAAAATTTCAAAAAGTGGTTATTACTATTCATAACGGCTAGTTTTAATAATATTTTAATAGTATATCGTTGTTTAGTGAAACTCGGTATTGCGTACGACGCAAGCTATCGAGGAAGCTCATGATTTCGTTTAAAGAAAGACAAGCAAGTGTTGTGTGTAGAAAAATATTCCTTTGATGATTTATATAACATAAAATTCTCGGGTGTTACATTTTGACTATGGATGAGTTATTTTTATATCATTCATGGTTTATGGTTAAAGTATTGATATTTAGTACGCTAGTTTTAATACAAATGTTTATGTTTTGTTTCATCCATTTCATATGAGGAATGTATTGGACTTAGTATGTAACGGGTGGAGCCCATTATAGCTCTTTGATGCTTCAATAGGTCTCATGAGACTATTAAATGTGGAATTGGCTGAGGCATTTTCCAATTTGATATATGGTTTTGGCCGAGGCCTTAATCATTTTTAGACATCTTGGATGAGGCCTTAAAAAGATGTTTCAGAATTTCCATCATTATACATTCCATCATTATGAAAATAATAATAATGATTCATGTGGTTATTCTACTAATGGAATACCCATGATAATTGTTTATTAGGGAATTATTTACTCAACTCATATTCCTACCATAAAGTGTTCATGTTTATTATTTGAAAATTCATGTGTTTTTAATTATTCATCATGCCTAATTTTTATGTTATCTTCCATTGTATTGCTTACCCTTACTAAGAGTTTGATCTCACCCATTTATTTTGTTTCAATTTCCTAGGATATGAATAAGTTAGTTTTTAGTGACTTGTAGGCATAATCTATGAGACTTGGATGTTTCTAATGGAATGAATTAGTGTTGTATTTCTTTTCAAGTTGTAATGTTGAAATTATTTATGTATCTTGTTTCTAATAATACTAAACTAATCTGTCTTTCAGGACATGATTCCTTGTATCATGCCAATGTTATGTCATAAAGCACTGGCTCTAGGTAACTGGGGTCAGGGCATTACAAGAATAATTTTATTTCAAGGAATCACATTCCAATAAAGACCAATTAGAAAAAAAATGATATAGATTTTATGAGATCATCATAAAATTAATTGTTTTTCTACTAATTCAAAATAAAATCATTAGGTGGTATTTTGATAACCATATAAAATTCATTAGATATAAATTATTGGGTTAATCCATAATCAAAATAGAAATTACCAGTCCAAGAGTCTATTGTAATTATACCTTTCCCCAAATTATTATCATAACCCTCATAAATAATTTTAAATACATGATATTTAACTTTATATCAACTCATAAGATGTTTCTAATATTGATTTTCATCATTAACCATCCAATTTGGGTGTTGGTTATCATAACACCCATACTCCATTCATTTTAAGTACTAGATTCTTGGTGGTGCATTATATAGTTCTTTTTCTCCATCATTAAAAAATTTCTACATCACATCACTTCAACATTTGATTTACTAATAACCATTCTTTCCAAACATAATATATTTATGAGTCCCCATAATAAAATATCATCCATGATTCCTTTCACACATCAATCATAGAGTAAATATCATATTATTTTATCATGGATTTTTATAACTACTATTTATTTCCACATTTATTCTCTTATCAACCAATAAAAAGTATGGGTAACTCCAATCTCTTTATCCAACTTGATAGACCATTGAATAATTTATTCATATCTAATATTGTTCCTCATGGACAACACCATTTTGAGGCATGGTTTTAAGACACTAGAGAAGTGAAAAACCTTAATATCAGGTTGATGATAATACCAACATCATGTCTTGATAATATTTTAAAACATCCCACATGGGTACTAATAGAGTCATTATCCTTTTTCTTATGATCAAGGAATTACATCTCCATTTTAAAATAATGAATTATGGAAAGTATATATTAAAAAATATAATCATAATCTCATCTGACTCCATGGATTCAATTTTATCATCTTTCTATTTTTTTTCTTGAAAATATTTCTGCAATGATCTTCATCTGCATCCAAAATATAAAAATATAAAATAATTTTTTCATGTTCCAAATACATGAAAATGGAACATATTTTTCCAATGGTTCTTATCAAATTCTTATAAATTAGTGGAGTATTAACCTAATAAAATAAGGTATATGATGACTCATGAAAGAATCAAAAAAACATTATTCACTCCTTTTCACATATGTAAGATTAGTACTTTTCATATATTGAGAATTTTTCATAATAATAATGATAATATTTTTCATTCTAGAATCAAAAAATTATATGGATCACATCAAAAATAATTTCATTTTCCATCATATTCATCAAAAACTTGTTTCTTTCAATCCATTCACTAAAACAAAAAAAACATAGTGGGTGAAATAATAATTATATTTGGAAAACAAATAATAATAAAAATGTTCATTTCTTGGAATTCAAATTTTTTACACTGTATTTTCAATCTATAACATAATATATTTAACCTAGGTCATCCATGACCATCATATATTCAAATCCATCATAAGGGTTCATAATAAAAATGTGAATTTAGGAAATAATATCCTCTAGAAGTGTGAAACTACTTCTAAAGTAAGGTCACACTCATCGTGCACTATAATGATGTTCGAAATATAGAGGGAAAACTCTTTTAGTGTTATAAACCCTAGATCATATATTTCAAAAATGTTTCCACTTATTGAATCTTTGAAAGGATTTTTTTTATTAGAAAACAAAAATCTTGTCTTTTATATAACTTATGAAATTTTTATATACATAATATTACCCTATGTTTTGTTAAAAATTTTCTCTCATAATAGTTTCCAAATTTATCTAAACTTTTATCTGATACCAATTATAGTGATTATTATTTTTTATATATAAACATTACTTCTTATTAAATGAATTTTCAATACATGACATTAATATCCACATTATAATCATATTGGATTTGTGTATTTTGAAATGTGGATATATGATCAAATTAAAAAGTGATATACCACATATCCATCAATGTTATTAATAAAAAGAAGAATTATTAGAGATATAAAACATAAAACCATTATTCATAACCTTTATAAAAGAAACATATGAAAGGTTGAGATCAGATTCTCAATAATGGTAAATAAGGGGGATATAAATGCCTATAAAATCATAATATGAGAATAAGGTTATGTGAACACGATATTAAAATTTAAAAACATTAACATGCATATCATAGATCCTAATTTTATTTTATCACATAATGCTTGTATGTTCATAATACATCAATCTTAATGGAATCAATTTACATGATCCATGATATCATATCTTGGGAATGAAACAAAGGTTTTTGGAATATACATGAGAATAAAAAATAATTTCCTTAGTCATGGATAATTTTAAATACTCTCATAGTGGATTAGATCCACTACTTATTCTATCATATCCTCATTTAGGTTTCTCCCACAAGAATTTCATAGTTGATTAATTCCCATACAAAATAGGGTTCACTCCCCATAATATTCTTTATTATCACATGAGATATCCATCATTACCCAATTCATTTAAGGTCTATATAGTTTCAGGCCCACCCATAACATAAATAAAATCATAAATATGTGTTCCACAAGATCATAAAACATTCATCATTATATAACCCTTGTACACATAATAGGTTTCATAAAAATTTCACCCGATCATCATATCCTAACCCATGGAAAGAAAATGAGTTTTATAAAAGTATCATTATAACTTAATTAGCACATGGGAAAGAAATGAGTTTCTTGGATTCATTCATATATTATCGACATAATAATCCATCCAAATAATGAATGTTGTTAGTATAATTGGATCATATCGCCTGAAAATCATGAGAATCATTAAATGATGTTACCATAGGTTAAGGTGCCTTTAAAACATAATTATCACATTTCATGTTAATTATACCCTTTTCAGTTTGAAATCACTTATTAAAAATCTAACAATTTCCCAAATATAATAAAAAAAATTTAAATAAAAATAAATTTGGAAACATTGGAATATTCCAATCATTTAATTTTAATAATGGTGGGAAATTCCATTTATGGTTTGTATGTAAAAATAATGATTCCTTCAGCATATTGGGTATAAAATAGAAAATGACTCATTTAGAAAATGATAAGAAGATTATATTTAAGACATTTTTAAAAATTATAATATGGGTAAAAAGTAATTTAATAAATAATTAGATATTATTAAAAATATTTCTGAATTTTTTATAAAAACATGAAAATTGAAGCAAAAGGGTTTTTGATTGAAGAGAGAAATAAAGCTAGTTTTCCTTAAAAAATATTAATTTGTCTTATTGAGTACATAAAAAGAGGAAAAAAATAAAAAAATTTAATTTCCATAAATAACTATATGATAATAAAATTAATAAGATTCTTGAGATATAGATCATAAAATTTCATCATCGTATGCTTCATCATAAACAATCATGAAAAACAATGAGTTTATTACACAAACCCCTTACCAAAAGTTTGAATTATTTCAAAATCTCTCTAACCTACTGTATAATAAATTTAAAATTATTATAAATCTATATAATAATAATTTATATACTGATATTATTATATATTATCCACTTATAATATTTAATCTCTAATTTATTAGTAATTATTTATTAAAATCATCATTTATAAGTGTTAACTGTTTAGTTTTTTATGAGAATTTAGTTTTGGTAGTTCTTGTCCTTCAAATTTTATCATGATTAAATAATATAAAAAATTATAATCATGATATATATATATATATCATAAATATTCATTATATATACATATTTAGAGTAATCCATAAAAGTTATATATTAAAAAATGAATGTCATCATTCGTGGAGACGGTAGGTCGTATGTATGCATAAACATTGTTTTCAATTTTAAATGGATGGAAAGACAGAAAGATAAATCATAATTCAAAATTATAAAATAATTATTATATCATATATATTGAATAAATATTCAATTATTACCATCAATGTAAAACATAAAGTAAAAAAAAGAATCACATCACTTCGTGGAGAAGGTAGTCAACGCATATACAAGAGAGACATCATCATTTTCCAACTTATTGGAATGTATGAGGTTTTATATGATATCATAATTCAAGAATAATAATTATTTCATTAATATCATATATAATATATTCACACATAAAAATTAAAATCCATCAGGAACGGTTATAGAAAATGAATTTCATCCCAATGTGGATGTGGTAGTCCACATATATGAAAAATCCAAATTTTCACTTAATATTTGATGGGATTAAGGGATTATATTTGTGGTTAAAAAATTATAATATCATTTAACTATATTTAGTATACTTATGGTATTATTTTATTTTAAATATTTCTGATTTATAGGAAATAAATGAATATATAATTTGAAAGAGGTTGGGTATGATGATTACCTCTTCTTCGATAGGCCTCCTTTTGATCCATTATTAAGGACCCTTGGAATGGTGTTTCAAGAATACCATAACCTATAATTACTTTCTAGGTATGTTTAAAAGATAATTGGAAAGGGTTTGTTCATAATGTATGGCTCAAAGTGGTGTGGTGAATAGAAAGGTGGGGTATCCATTTATAAGTGGGAGAGAGGACACACATAGAAATTATTAAAAGAATAAAATATTATAATGAAATATTTAATTAAAATGATATAAAATGGATACATATCTAAAAGTGGTATTGTATAAGGTCAAAATATTTCCATCAAATATTTTCTACTTATGTTTCATTAGAAAACATACCCTTATCTTTTTGTTTAACCCATGGTAAACCCATTTTAACCTTAACTGCAATAACGAATTTTTACCACATTTACTATTCATTATGAAAAAATATTATAATGGAATTATTAAATAATGTTAAATTTTATAATTAATAATATGGAATAAATATTATAAAATTCAACTCACTGAGTGGTAGAATTAGAATTGAAATGAAGCCTACAAAACAAGAAGAAAAGTGGTTTTCCAAAAAAAATAAAATTACTGTAAAATGTTATCTTTAAAAAATAAATATAAGTTTATTCCAATGACCGAAATTAAATTATAAATAATATTATTTTATAAATTATACTTTTAAATCTATTTTAAAACAAAATGGACCATTATAAATTCTTTAATTGAAAATTCAATTTTCTATAAATTTCTGTATTTTTCAATTTTCATCAAAAAATCGTTATTTTTAAAAAATTATTCAATTTTACCTCTAAAATACTATAAAAATGATAATTTAAAAATACATGGTCATTTTGTTTAAATAAATTTTAAAAAAATGGAAAAAATATTATTATTTAATAACAAGTAATAAACACATTTTTATGGGAAAATGTATTTTTGAAACACATAAAGAAGTTAAATAAAATTGAGTAATCATTTATAAATATATTTTATTTATATAAAAACATAGTAGATAATTTTTAAAAAAATAATTATTCATATTTATTTTTCCAATTTAATGGCTAGGTTATAACGGTGTGCTATATTACAGTTCTTTTAGAGTTTGGACTGTGTGTACCATAAGATGTAAATGAAGTTGTATTTATTTGATAATAAATATATCATGAATTATAAGGGTGTTAAATTTAAAACTAGAAGATCACTAAGATAGAAAACCAAAATCCACTATAAAATTCAGGGAAATTAATGTATAATCAATCCATCACCTTATAAATAATTAAATACCACTATAATGTTATTTGACCATAATGTAAATAGAAAATTATATACATCTTTCATAAAACATCATATAAAATATTTTACACTATTATGACTTCTAAAAAAGTACCCACTCTCCTTATCCATCACTTACATTCCCATTAACAATGAAAAATTATTTAATATTGTTACCTCCTCTATCATGAAGACGTAGAAGAGACTACCTTAGTAGAGGCATATAAGACCACAATACTTAAATGGAATGACATCATCAAGGCATTCCCATACTTTATCCCTATTATAATAAAGGGGTAATAAACTAGATGAAGATAAGGGAGAAAAATAGGCCAGTTATTTAATAATTAAAAGAAGTAAAAAACCCCAACAATGAGTGATGTGAAAGAAAATTGAGTTACAAGAACAAGAGTCCGGTATAAATTAAATATTTATTATGGAATAAAAAACCATAAAAAATAATAATAAAGTAATAAAATATATGAAAATATAAACAAAATAAATAAACCCTCAAATCTATAACATTTTTCCCACAATAAAAAACACATCCAACCTCTATCGCCACCATTGAAACATCCCTATCTATATCCTCTTTATTCAACCTTCAAGGCATGCCATCCAGAAAAAATGATTCTCATAATTCACACCCTTAATAAGAAAAACTAAATAAGAAAAATTGAAGTAAAGAACCAATGATTAGTAAGAAGAATACTAGGATCCAAAAAAGCATATCTTAAAAGGGGGTAGTGGGTGAAAAAACCCAAAAACTAATGTAAAAAATAATATGATTTGTTGATAAATTAAATGATAAGACACTAATTAGAAATGAGGTTTATTGTAACACCCTGACCTATGGGTCAGTAAATGGTGCCCCAAGTCGGTTGGTCACATATCCTTGGGCTCTCCTACAAAAATTATAGGGGTTACTGATTACAATAGATAATAAAATGATGTTAAAATTGTAATATTATATCATATAGATTAGTAAAAAATATATAGAAATCATAAATAAATAAAATGAATAGTATAAAAAGCTAATAATAACATATAATCAATAATAAATTGATAACCCAACAATTTCCTATAAAATCATCGATGCATAAACATGATAATCTTAACATGAAAAGTAGTCAACATGCAATAGGAAAAGATACAAAAATAATATATTAAAAATTTATTAATATATAAGAGACCCAATATTAGTAGGTTTTCTGATTATAGGATTGGTCCCTAGATTTATGTCAATTCCTAATCCATAAATAATAATAGTAAGAGGCAGAATCATGGGTCAAAACCAGTAACTAGGAGATCTCTTCAGGTACCAATCAGTGACCTGGATAGGCTGTGAGATAATATCAATATGCCACCACCATTAAAGTCTATTTCAATCCATCCTATGATTACAAAATAAAGCAGTTTGAATGTATAATACATAAATTAATAAATAATAAATTTAATAATATTCGGATTAAGTTTCTCAAAAGGAACCTAGCTGACGATAACTTCTTATACCTAAGATGGAATGTCTCTGAACATGTGGAATTAGGTGTATGTATTGTTATATGTAAAAATATATAAGAATATATATACATGCTTTACTGAGGACTGAAGATGTATGATCAAGTAATCCACATAAGGATATCTTAAAAGGTTATACATTAAATTATGTATTCCATTCCCAACATTCTCAAATGATATGATAAAGGACCTTATCACCAAAAGTCAGATAAAATATATGGGCTCTCATTCCCAAAATTCTATAATAAATTATATGGGAATTCATTCCAAAAAAAATTATTATGATAATTGATTCCATGCCCAAATATCTCAAATGACTGGTATGGGATGTCATTACCAAAATCCATATGAATGAAGTGAAGTGTTTTGTTAACTATAACTTTTCAAGGGAGCATGAAGAAACATTTCAAACACTTCCCTTAACTATTTCAAAATAACCATTATGGCCTAATAATAATAATAATTATAATTCACATCATGTAATGGATTAACATAAGAAAAGGGATATTTTTCGAACCTTTTAAAATTAAATATATAGATAATGTATTTGAGCGAATCCCGTGAAATAAATTTTTATTCATCATGATCATTTCATTTTTCAAATCACTTAAAAATTAAAAGAGTAATTTTACCTAGATAAGATAATCTCATTTAAAATAATTCATCTAAAAAAATAAATTATTTAATTTTATTATTTTTCACCTCAAATGAGAATCCAATCCCACATTATGAGGTGGTTTGGTTATTTTAACACTTATAAATGTATTATAATATTAAAATAACTAACCTATGTGGAGGTTTAATCACTTAGTAAGGAATGAAGTCAATATCATGAAATCAATCTCAACTTAATAGGTTGTTTAGGTTGATTTTTTCAACCTAAACCCAAGTTGTGGTGTCTAAGGAACATTAAGTTTGTGATTTGGGGAATTAATTTAATATATTGCACATTTTAGAAGTAATGAGTCGATTTTTTTGGCATAGAAAACAATAAATTATTTTATAAATGATGAAAATTTATGGTAAATCATGTAGAAAATCCAAATCATGATTATAAAGATTCAATTTTTACTAATCATCCATTTATTTTGAATAGAATGAGAGAAATTGAGTAAAAATTAAAAATGCCCTTAGAATTGGGAATATGAGCTCATATGGAAATATTATCGGATAAAGAAAATAAAATGGTGAAAATATGTAATGGGATTGAGAGACTGGATTATGGAAATGCAATGTGACTAACATCATTTTATTCCAATATTGAATAAAGGAAATCTACTAAAGCCTATGTGGGATCAAGAAGGAACTCCTAGGTATCTATTGTGCATATAAATATAGGGAGAACATAAGAGGAGAAATTATAAAGGAGGCAAACATAAAATTATAATTTCCATCCCATTTAATGGGCCACCCAATTTGGCTACATGGTTTGTCAAGCTGTAAGCCAACCATGTTGTGCCATTGTCCAAAGAGACACCCCTATCTCATGGTTAGGTGTATAGTTGGGAAAACCAAAGGAATTTTATGTGATACCTCTATACAATTTATTATAGAGGCATCACATGGTCGTGTAGCCTTTGGTTAATGGTTTGAAAAATAGTTCTCTTACCTCTCAGGGTCTCATGGCTATTTGGAACATGTCACGTGATTTAGAAACACTATTTACCTTAACAAAAATATGACACAAGGTTGAGACGCAATGTAAGTACTAACTATATTCCAATAATTTACATATGCTTGTCTCTCTTGAAATATATATTTTTAATCCCAATTCTCCTAAAACTCATCTATGCCTATAAGATACCTTCCTTCCATTAGTTATCATATTAGAAAAATTAAGAGTTCCAACTATTGGAATTCCAATCCAAATCTCGGTTTAATATTTGTCCATCCCACTAAATAGATAAGTTAAATTCCTTTGAAAATTTTATCACATAAAAATCTAGGGGTGTTACAACCACCCCACTTTAGAGATTCTCATCCTTAAAAATACTTGAGGATACATTGAAACATCACCAAACATGCTTAGGTTTTGATTTATTATTCAAATGATTATGTTGGGTTTCTTAATTCCCAATATGACTCCAAGAGAAAAAAACATATAGTTTATAATCTAGTAAAACTCCATATGACACTCATAACCACTGATTAGAAACAAAGACAGTTCTTACCTGATCCTATCTAACCCAAGAAATGATCATATTACTATCACTTTATAAGAGGCCTTCTATTTATTACACTTTAATACAAGATTTATTATATAAAATTACAAATAATATCACCCATAAGACAATAATTATAGTTTATTTTTTAATTTGGTACATTACATAACAATTTAAATATTAAAAACATCATCTTTATTGAAAACATCCTTACCATGCCTGTACTCATAACTACACGAGATAACCTGGGGACATACATAAAAAAGGTGAGGAATAAAACCCAGTAAGGGAATAAACAAAGAATAAGGTTATACATGATATGGAATAGGCTTATCAATGGTTAATAAAAGGTACTAAAATCATAAACTATAATAATAAGTAATGATATATCTTTATTATCATAACATTAGATATTTGGAAACAACTTAAAACACTACATCAGAAACGTAGGTTAAAGATAAATTCCAAGACATCATGATGGAAAATTTAATATAAAGTACTAAATTTAACTCAAAATTCCAACATTATGTCCCATGATACTAAAAATTGTCCAATTAATTGGAGATATATATAATTCTGGTCCCACCCATCACTATTAGTTAATTCTCATGCTTAATTGTTCCCCATCGATCATACAACATGGATTCATTCATAATCATATTTTATTCAATGATCAATGAGTGTGTAATAAATGAATGTAAATAAAAATTAAATTAATTATATTTTCATAAAGGTGAACATCCTTGATAATAAATAGGTGCAGTATTTTCCAAAAAAAAATCATTGAAAACCGCAATGAAGATTTGGCAGAATAATGACATCACTCAGAAAATAATAAAAAGGTAAAATGAGAGATAAATGGTTATATCATCGTTTTTAAATAAAATGGGAAGTAATATGGACATTTAAAGACATATACCAACATTATTAATTTGATATTGATGGCATAAGTTAATAAATAATCATTAATAAATAAGAGAATGTGAGGATCTGTTACTAATTTTTAGTATGGTAACAGGTGTACAAAACATTTCATGGGAGGGATTAATGAGATTGAAAGGGGTACCTAATAATAAAATAATAAAATGGAAAGTAGTTGTGATATGGAATAACATATCTAAACAAGAAAAAATAAAAATTAATAAGTGTAACAAAATAGAAGTGCATGAATAATATAGTAGAGTGGAAGATCCCTTACTTGATTGTGTGACAGGATTTTATTGGGAGAATGGGGCACCATATCTTTATTCTAGAAATGGTATTTTAGATTAATTAAATTTTATAAGGATTTTTAGTGAAGAGAAATTAGATATTGTGTGGGTTTATATAGGAAATGAGTGGGGTTTTGTTTATTATTTCTACAACATAAGTTTTAGATTCTATATAATAAAATGATCAAAAACACAAAACAAACCATAGTTTGTCACATTTATTCTACCAAATGGGACTATTTTTCAATATTAATGAATTAAAATTGTTGAAAATAATAAAATATTACCCTTTATTAAGTGGAAGTGAGTCAAACCCTTAAATAAAGGATTTTAAAACCTTCTAATATCTTATATGTTTTGGAGGATTCATAATGGATTTAAAAAATAAATCAAATAAACTAAAATTCACATTATTTTAAATTAAAATAATATATTTTTTTATTTATACATTATATTGTATTTACTACATATCGTTTGTTCCATTATGAAGACATAATACACACCGTATATTTATATGTTACTTATTTTTTACCTGAAAACCTGACTGTCACAAAAAATTATTAAATATTCATTGTTGTATAATTTTAAAATTTTGATTCCAAAAAGAATATATATTTTATAAAAATAATTCTATATGCATGTGAATTTTCACTTTTAGTATAATAATCTTCATTTATTGATAAAAACTGGTTTTTTTACACAAACAGTTTCTGAGCCCTTATAAAAATTACATTTTAATTCATAAAAATTATATGATTATTTATATTAAACCAAAATTATCTACTAATAAAATTTTATTAAAATATTATTTAGTTTAAAAATACATTAATTCAACAAAATTAATTCAATAATTGAATTTGAATATTACCCAAAAATATTTTCTGTGTTATATTGAACCAAAATAAAAAAAATCAAAGAAACTATAATATGATAAAAATATATTAATTATTCTATAAAAAATAATGTAAAAAATTATATTATTATGTTCTTGATACATATACATTTAATACACCTGTGAACACCCTAATAGTAATTTATTTGATGGAGAGACTTTCATGTTGTGGTTCGGCATATATTGTTTGGGTCATGATCTCGATGAGCTTGAACTTCTCCCATAAACAGTTTCAGTCATGATTAACTTATTGGATATCAACTTAGGATTGGTCAAGGTAAAATCCCAGTGATGTTATCTCCATGGAAAGATCTGATAAATGGGATTTATAGGGTAATATCCTATAGGTTTATTTCATCACTTCCTTTTTCTGTGTCAATTGGATTTGTAAAAACCCTTTATTTATATGAATCATGTGATCATTATTCAAAATCTATTTTATCAATGGTGAAGATGCTTAATGATCATTTAAATATGATAATACATAATAGAACCAAATAATTATATGTTTTTTCTATAAAAATATTATATAATAAGAAATTTAATTAAATCATAATGAAAATTTTATTTATAAAAGTTCGGTTGCATTAAATCTTCCCCCCTAATGAAATTTTCCCCTAAAAATTTTCATTTACAACACTAAAATTGATGAGGGTAACTTTGTTTCATCACATCCTCTAATTTACACATCACTTATTCAAACATTTTGTTTCTCCATAATACTTTTACTAGGTTCATTTTCTTATTTCGAAGAGCTTGGTCTCTATGATCTAAAATCTTTATCATCTCATCTTCATAAGAGAGATCATTCTCTAAAAGTAACACCTCAATATTGAGAACATGTAAGAGGTTTGGTATGTACATTCTCAAGAGGGATATATGGAATAAATCATGTACTTGAGATAGGTTAGGTTGGAGTTCTAGTTGTTAGGACACTCCTCTAATGAGATCAATGATCAAGAGGGAATTATGTATCTTAGAATAATCTTTCCCTTCTTACCAATTCTCATCACATTCTTCCATAGAGATATATAGAGGAATACCATGTCTCCAAAATCAATATTTAGGTATTTTTTATTATTTATAGAATATATTTTATATCAACTATGAGTGGTATTGATGTGTTATTTAATGGTCTTAACCTTTTCTATAATTTCATCAACCATTTTAGGACCAAATTGTTTTCATTCCCCAAATTCATCACAACATGTAGGTATTCTGCACCTCTTCCCATAAAATAAATAATAGTTATCCATTTGGATGCTTGATTTGAGATTACCATTATATGATAACACACACAGAGAGGAATATGTTGATCCAATCCTCCTTTAAAGTCCATAGAACATTATCTCAACATTTCTTTCAGTTTCTAAATAGTCCACTCAAATGAGTCATCAGTTTGAGGATGAAAGGTTGTAATTGAGTTCATATTAGTGTTTAGAGAAAGTTGAATACTTTTACAAAACATGGAGGTGAATATTAGATCTCGATTAGATACAATCGATATTTTTACTCCATACAGCCTCACCACTTAAATGATATATATCCGTGAAAGTTGATCTACAGAGAAGTTATCTGGAATCGTAATGATGTTTGTATTCATTATAAGATGATCCACCATAACCCAGATAACATTCTTTCCTCTGTATTTCTTCAAAATCACTATGACAATGTCTATGTTGAGGTTCTCATATTTCTATGTATGTATGAGTAATGGTTTCATCATCCACTTATATTTTTTTCCTTACAATTTTTACTTGCATAAACACAAGAAATATTGATGTATATTCCATGATATCCTTATTCATATTATCCCTCCAAGAGTGTTCTCAGATATATCAACACATATTTTTTCTTCCTAAGTTGATGGAGAAGGTTGAACTATGTGCATCATCCAAGAGATCCTCTTTAACCCATGATTTTATAGTACACATATTCTTGACCAAAATCCCACAACTCCATTTTTATTAACAATGAATTTAGAGGATTTTACTTTTATTATATTTTCCACATTCTTCTAAATTCTCATATAAAAACTTTCAGAATCATTTAACCCTTCTAAAAGGGACAGTTCAACAATAATTTTTGAAATTATTGATGATTTTCCTTCCTTTATTATTACCATGTCATATTTTTCAATTCTAAGAAGATCAAATCCATCTCAATTCTCATCAGTTATTTTATAGATAGATCCTTTCAACTTAGATTATCCACTAATTAATTCTCTTTATTGGGATAGTATTTGATTTAGAATTTATATTTCTTGATCATATCTAACAATATTTATTGACACTTATTCATCTCTTTCTATGTTAATATATATTTAACACTTTTTTAATCCGTATATTTTTCAATATTCTCCCACAAGATATAATTTCTCCATATTTTTTATGTGAATATCACTACATAAAAATTTGTTTCATGTGTTGGGTAGTTCTATTCATGACCATTAAACTTCTTAGAATCATATACAATGACTTTGTCATTTTGCATTAACAAAAAACCAATCACTTATTCGAAAAATTGTCGAATACCATGAAATGTTCACCACTAGCGGGTATTGTAAGAATAAGGATTATTATAAGAATACTTTTCAACTCTTGTAATCTCTTTTTAAATTCATAATTCAAAGATAACATGACTCTCTTCTGATTTATCTAGGTTATAAGGTTTTATAATTACAAGAAATTACTCACAAATCGATGATAATACCCTCTTATCTCAGGAAACTATGGATATATATCATATATGTTGTAATCACAAATCCTCCAATTTTTTATTTCATTGAAAGGTCCACAAATATCAAATTTACTGTGATTATATTCCAAAATAATGTCAATTACTTCATCCAAAATTCACATTTGTTGTACTTTTCATAAAGCATCTTCGTTCGTGAGGTCTTTATTAAATAACTTAGATGATTCTCATGCTCTTTATTTTTTGAGTATATTAGAATATCATCTATAAAGACTACAAGAAATTTTTCTAAGAAATCTCTAAATATTCTATTTATTATGTCCATGAATCATTCTGGATCATTTTTAATTCCCAAAGTAAAAACTATGAACTCATAGTGCATGTACCTTTTACGAAAAGTAGACTTGGGGATATCCTCCTTATTAACCCTAAATTGGTAATATATCGACCACATAATAACCTTGTAAAAGTATTATGATCCATGTAGCATATAAAACAAGTCATCAATCTGTGGCATAGGATACTTTTTCTTTGTCGTGATGTTTTTATCTCATGATAATCAATGAAAAGGCACAATGACCCATCCTTCTTATTGAAAAAGAGGACCAGTGCACCCCATAGTGAATTGATTTGTAATATAAATACATTATATATATTCTATTATATTTTTTTCTTCATCTCCTTATGTTCTAAAACATCCATTTTATACAGATTCTTGTATAATGGCAATGTTCCAGGTATAAGCTTAATTGAAAATTCAACCTCTCAGCTACAAGGATGTCCAAGAAATTCCTCGTGAAACACATTAGTGTATTCCATGAAAATAGTCATTTATTTGAGGATGGTTCATTCCATATACTCAATAATGTGAGATATATATTCTTTCTCATAAGTCAATAATATCCATGATTGATATATTATTACTAAATAAGATTTGACATCCTTTTTTCACTTGTTAAAAATCAGTGGTTGATTCGAAATAAAAAAAGTGATTTTCTTACTTCAAAAATGTGTGTTGTCTATATATAGCTAAATCCAATTCATGCCCATAATTACATAAAATTCCACTAAAGGGAGTCTGACAATTTTTTTGGGACATTAAACCCAAACATTAGGATAGGGGATGAGTTAAATACTTGGTGTTCAATAATTTCAACATTTTCTATTTTTACTGATAACTCAACATCTATGACTTTTGATAGTGTTTGAACAGTACTACTAAAATTTTGTGATATGAAGGAATGAATATAACCATAATCAAAAAATATATTCACTATCCTTGAATGAATAACTGGAATATTTTCCACCACTTTGTTGTCAAGACCAACCTCAGCAGTTATGATAGAAAACTTTAACCCTTGATGCCTTGGATATTGTTGTTTTTCTCTAAAATCCCTTGTCTTAATGAATTGGATTGAAAAGTGCATTGGTTCCTTACAGTTGAAGTAATGAACAATACACTAAGAGTTTACTAGATCATTCCTTTCCTCCATCATATTAGTGGGTTTCACCTATTAGAAATCACTATATAGGTTTTCTTCCTTCCCATGCATAAATCATTTCTTCTTACCCCTTAGTTTATTTTTGGTGTGCTTATTTCCTTACTTTTGGCTACTGGGATATTTAAATTATTAGGCATAATTAGATTTCTCCATCAAACTGCTAGGTTTAAACTCCACCTTCCACTTCTTATCCATGTGATACCCTTTATATTTTTTATCAAAATTTTAACATTGAGGGAAAATATGACACTTTCCTTATAGAAATCAACATCACATATCTTTAGGGATTTTCATATATAATGTTTTTCCCATAAAATAAGTGTCCATCCTTTAATTCAGGACTAAAAACAAAGTCAGAGACATATCATGAAAGTCTTGTAATGTTTTCTTCATATTCCAAGATATATCCATCATCATTTTTCTTGAGGAAAAGGAAATCCATTTCCATTTTAAGATGGATAGTACAAGGAAAATATTGATCAAAAAACATATTATGAAATTTCTTCCACACCATCACATCAATCTATTCCTCATGTTTCATATCATTAATCAATGTCCACTACTGATCATCTTCTCCCCCCATATGAAAAACAACTAGTAGAAAATTGTCCTATTCAAAACATTAACGGATGGAGAAGATATTCTCAATAAAGCTGATCTATTGTTCAGTGATTAAGGGATTGTATGATCAAATGAAAGTCGGAGTCCTTTACCAAATAAAACTATTAATTGTATCTTGTTATTTAATAAGGGGATTTAGATCCTCCTCCAAATCATGGTTTATATTTAGAACCTGTGTCAGATCGGTGAGTATCATCATAAATTTCCTGATTCCATCTCCAATCAGGTTGCGAATCTCTTTTGGGAAGTCATCACATTTCTCGTTTCATTCATTTTTTACCTGGTTCCTCTTATTTCCATCCATTGGAAGGAATAAAAGTAAAATTATATATGATTATTTTTATCCTATTAAATGTATACAGAAGTATTCCAAGGAAATTAAATAGATAAATTGTAAATTTAATTTATTTCCTTGACTTATTAATATCTAGGCATCAATCTATGTTATCTTTTATCTCATTCCTAATATATACCCATATAATGAGTTTTTTTTCATAATAATTGTTCTTAATGAGCTTATGAAAATTACCAAATCATATCCCATGAGTGTTTGAAACCATGTGTGTGGTAAGGATCATTGTTAGGTATCAAGTTATTCCTAGTCAAGCCCATCACACCTTGTCGAATTTGTTACACCTAGGTACATCTATGTTAGAACCACATCCACTTGTAGTATCCAAACATGGCTATATTTTTTTTGATAAACCACTTAATTTATAATTAAATACAATTAGGAATATTTTCTTCTACATAGTCATATTCTTAATTTATTCACTAGATTTTTATAATCCTTATCCCAAAATAACTAAAATTTTCTTATGATAACAACTATAACAAACCTTCTCTTTATTATACTTTAATACGTGTTTTATTACTTAAAATTATACATAATACATCTTGTATGATTAATAATTATAGTTTCTTTAGAAATTAGGTACATTACATAATAATTTAAACATGAAAACATCATCTTTATTTAAAAGATCCTTAAAATTTATGCACTTAAAACTGCCTGGGATAACCTTGGGACATACATAAGGAAGGGGTAAGGGAATAAACATTCTATAAGGTGATACATGATATAAAATAGGAATTCAAATAGGTAATAAATTTTTTTAGAATCATAAACATGAATAATAATACATGGTATATCTTGATAGTTATCAAATTGAATATGTGGTAACAACTTAAAACACTGCATCATAAACATAGATGTAGGCGAACTGCCAAGACATCATGGTGGAAAAAGTACCATAAATGAATCAAATTCACCCCATGTACTAATATGGTGTTTCATGATACTAAAAATAACACACTACAATGGAGATCTATATAATTCTGTTTGTAGAAGTCATTTTTAGTTCATTCTCATGCTTAAGTGTTCTACATAGATCATACAACATTGGTTCATTCATTGCTATATTTTATTCCACAATCAAGTAGTATGGAATAAATACATGTACATCCTAGTTAAAAGAATTATATATTCATAAAGGTGAAAACCCATTATAGGAAATGGGTTTGGTATTCCCTATAATATTGTTTTGGCATGGAAATTTGCGGGGAATGTTCAATTGCATAATAACATCACTTAAAAATTCACAAAATGGGATGATGAGAGCGAAAGGAGTCTCTGATAATTTTTACATAAAATTGGCTATAATAGGGATATGAAACGACATATCCCTAAATTAGTAATTGTAAATGGAAGGCATAATATAATAATTAAAATTTAAAACACTAGAGAATGTGAGGATCACTTACTAAATTTAGGCATGGTAACAGATGTACATAACATTCAATGGAATATATTAGTGAGAGTGAAACGGTTCCCTAGTCACATAGAAATAAATTGAAAAGTAAGGGGGTGTGGAATAAAATATTCTAATAAGAAGAAATGGATATTAAGAAGCATAACATAAAAGATGTGCTGGAATAAAAAAGGATAGTGTAAGATCCCTTACTTGATTGAGTGACACCAAGTTATTTGGATGAACTTCTTGAGATTGTTAGGGAACCATGGGAGGACTCTATATATGAGAGTCAAGAGTAATTTATCACACTAATTTTGAGGTAATTAACCCTTGTTTTATGTATTTTATGTATATAAATTGTTGGGGTTAAGTTTGAGAGAGTTTGGAGAATTATTGATGTTTTTAGGGATTTTATAAAGTTGAAAAGTTAGTGAATATATTGGGAAAATAATGAAACACCTACTAGAAATCATGTATAATGAGACAGGGGCTAAAGAGAAGCTTCACGGTCTGCAAACAGTTTTTCCGAACTGTGTGGAAGCCTAAAAGAAATAGTGATATGTTGGATAGTGGGATTCCTCATGGATGGCGTAGGGTTTAGAATCTTTGTGATCCAGTAATGAAAGGATCAACCCTTGAGGTAGTGGCTAATTCTCTTTTAGTTAACACTTTTCCTTAGAATGAAACTAAATATTCCTGAGTTAAAAGTGAGAACCTAAAATTTTGGATTTCACTCATTTTACCCTCAAACCCCCTTAGTTTTTCACATATGCATCCCTAAATCAATTTTCACTCTTCCAAAAGGTCATGGAAGGTTATCCCATCATTCCAAAGGTGATTCAAAGGCTTCCCTTGGTGATTTGAAGCCATATTCTTATGGTAAGGCTTCATTCTTGATCATTCAAGAAGATATTATTATATTAAATTTTCACTCAATCTCTTATTATTATATCAATGCTTATTATGAATAAATATAATGTAGTGGAATGCAATTATGATTATAATTGGTTTGTTTTATCATATGGGAAGAGATCTAAGGTGGTTTTATGGATATTTAACCTAGATTCATGGTATTTCATCATGTCTTTCTTAGTTTTCATCTTAAAACCCGATGTATGTGGATTCACTCTCAAATCTTATAATTATAATATGAAGGATTAAATTCAAAATGATCATTTTTTTCTAAAATTTATTATGAATTTGATGTTAAATTATTTTTGAAAATCCTCTTCAGTGACGTTTTGTGGAAACATTGGAATTGGGTGTTTTGCATAATGTGATTTGGTTCTTAATTTCAAAATATGATTTTTTTGGAATTAGGGTAAATTTATTAATAAATATGTTTCCAATAATGGGTTATTTTTATTGAAATGAATAGGAATGTTTAATTTAAATTAGTCTATTTGAAAGGTACTCAATAAAAGAGTGTTTTTTATTATAATGGTTGAAATCATTTTTTGGAATTGGATTTTGGAATAATAATTGTGTGAGTTCATGTGAATTCGAGACAAATAAGGTTAATTAGTCTCCCCCATAATTAATAGGATAGATAAGGTTCAGTGCCCATTCCTATCAAATGGTTCATTAATTGACGGCTTAGTGAAAGTGAGATTCACCAATCATGAGTATATAGAGGTTGAGGTTTTCATGCATGGTTGGTTGTGTGGATATTTAGAATAGAATGGTTATGAAATAATGGAACATGTGAAATAGTTTAAATTATTGTTTGGTTCTTTTCATTTTATCCTGATATTTTATATAGAAAATGGTTTCCTTGGCACCTATTTATAATTATTTATAAAATATTTTAGAATATTTTTATTATAAACTTATTTATAAAAATATTTCTAACGTGTTTTATCCTAATGTCATGAGTAGGGAAGTCATTGGGGATTACCTTTTTTGTTTTAGTACTCACCCCAACTTTGGCACATTGGTGCTTTTGTAGATGACATCTACTCAGACATGGTAAAATGTAAATTATAACACATATTTATCACTAACTCATGATACTTTGTCTATTTTGTGATTTTGGAGCATAGATATTGTAGAGATTTAGAGTCATGTGATTGTCTTAGTGTTTTATTTATTTGTATGTCACTATTTGCTTTGATATTGTAGTCTTATTTTATGATACCTGAATACAGTATGATTTTGATAAATGAAATGTTGAGTTGTATTTCATTATTATCATACATCATAGAGTGGTTTGTTTTATTATGGATTTATGGTTAGTTGTTTTATTATTAATGGGAAAACCATATCCTCCATGTATTAAAGCTCTCTGAAATTTATTTCTAGCCATTGGAATCTTTGTTATGTCTCTTAAGGATAAGTAAAAATCTTCCACCTTATCAAGACAATAAAGAGAAAGAGGGTCATTATAAGTGGTATCTGATTTGTCCTCCCATTGTGGAATAATTAGCCATCAGTTTTCTTAGTCCAAGAGATGAAATTAATTCATGTATATTACTTTAGTTGGGATCATATAAAGGAGTATTATTTTTGGGACATGAAATATTGAGCATAAAAATATTTAGTTAACCTTTTTATGTTGAATTTCAAGTTACCAGGTAGTTGGGTACCTAAGTGTTTTTCAGAAACTCATAGGATTTCAAAATCTCATTTTCATGTGTTTATCCAATGAGATGAGAATGGCATGAATTAGAGGAATTAATTCCCACAAGAATTTTATATTTCATTTTGATTAATGATATATGATTTGGTCTAATGTGTTGATTTTTGAAAAAATTTGAAATTGTTTTCAAATGAAAGATTTTGAAAATTGTTTTATTTTCAAAAGCAAGTTTAGGTTTTTAAAAAATGGTTGAATATTGAAATGATTGATTGTGGAAAAAAATTTGTGATAATTAATATTATAAAATTTTAAATGTTTAGCCTTTAGTTTATAGAGAGTAAGACTTATGGAATTGTTTTTTGTTTACAAGATGGCACCTGATAGGCATCATAGAAACCATCCAAAAGAATATACGAATAATTTTGTTGCACATAAGCCATAGGTGAACCAAAAAGTGGTTCGGAGTATCATCTAAGAATTTCAAGCTATGGACATAAGGAACTTGAGCGATGATCCAAGACAAGTGTATCATTCTGTCCAATTCTATAAATAAAATCCACCCATCTTTCAGGGTGATTCTGAATCAGGAAAGGATGAGGTGCGTCTGAATAGAATGAATTGTATCATTGATTTCATCACCTCAATAGAAAATATTAAAGTCCATTTTTCATTTTATATACTCTAAGATCTTTCATTATAGTGGTGTGATCTATCGGTGTAGGATAAAGTGGTTCAAGGCCTTTCTTGGGAGTATTTTGAAGAATGGTTTGATAAATATTTTTTCCCTCTCATGTTAAACATTTAGTGAACATCAGATTTATTTATATTGAAACAATATAATATTTTACTAAAATAATATGTGGTCATGTTCATCAACTTAATCATGTTTTCACCTAAGGTTTCCACTAGTTCACTCTTAATGGAATGTATTTTTGAAGCAGGCCTGAGGCAAGTAATTCCTTTGAAGATCACAATGCTCTATAACACAAATTATAAAAAATGGTAAATAGATCTATTATAACTGAAAGGAACATCTCAAAATCTATGGGAGGATGAATCATGTTGATATCCCAAGGAAAATTTTGAAACTCTAATGTTGGAGGCAAGAAAAATCGGTAAACCTATTTCAAAGGAGGGATTGTGAATTAGAATCAAATGGTTGGGTCAGAGAATCATCTACCAAAACTAAAGATCCATCCTGGATGTTTCCAATGTGGTTCATTCTATCACATGAATTGAGAGTGTACAACACCACCAAGTGAATTCCATAATTTCAACAGGATGGGGCATCGTTAGCGCTATTGTTTTTGTTCTCAGAGGTTAAGTTCTCGAGACACTTATTAGGTATCGCATGTGTCGTATGCTTCAACAGCAAAAGTATAATAGAATCAATATCAGTAATAGAACAAATCTAGGCATGGTGATTCTAGGAATACCTTGAATCCTCAATAAGGGAAATCTCAATAGGGAAACAAAGAAAAAAGTGTAGTGATGAAGCAATTATATGGAGTTGAGAAGGTGATTGAAGATGATCCATCTAGGCCATATATAAAGAGTGGTAAAATTATTTTGAATTATACCCTTATGAAATGGTTATTTTATACTGCTGCATTTTCATCCTTTATTTCTTATAGTGTTATTGATTTAATGAATTTAAAACAAGAGATGATTCCCTCTGTGATAAAACTTCAAAACCCTCTTAGTAAAAGAGAATGTTAAGCATTTATGTATAGATCATGTTTTATTACTGTGGATAGAGCTAAGAGAAAATGGTATTTATCTACAGTGGACATGGATGTCTTTGATATAATCTTTGGTATGGATTTGTTGACAACATTCAAGGCTCGTATTGATCGTTGTTGCAGAATAGTTAGTTTCACGACTGAGGATGTCATCGAGAATCTATCTAAATGATAAAGGGATATAAAGACAGGTAAAACAAGATTGTTGGAACTAGCATCTAGAATGATCTCATATCATTTGGATACATTGTCATCATTATAAATAGAGGATATCAAGTATAGTTTTTTCCCAGTGGTGGTGGATCAGTTTCTTGATGTTTTTTCTAAAAACTTCTCAGGGTTCCCACCTATAAAGAAATTGGATTTTATAATTGATCTCCTCTAAAGAACCATTCATAAATCATATATATCTTATAATAAATCACTAATAGAAATAAGGGAGTTGAAATTGTAGTTGGAAGAGATAGAAAGAAAGGGTTGCATTCAGCCAAGCAGGTATATATGGGAATCACTGATCTTGTTCATGAAGAAAGAAGATGAAACTCCAAGGATGTGTGTGGATTATAATAAATTTAACTAAGTTATGATAAATAGTAGGCATCCACTTCCATGTATTGATGATTTTTTTATCAATTGAGGGAATCTCAGTGGTTATCTGAGATAAACATGAAATTAGGATATCACTAATTGTGAGTTCAAAAAGAGTATATTCCAAATTCATCTTTCAGAAGAAGATATGACCATTATGAATATGTGGTAATGCCTTTTAGTCTTACTAATTCACTGAAAATGTTTAAGGAATTGATGAATCAATTATTTTAGAGATATCTGGACTCTTTTGTGGTTGTGTTTTTGGATGACATGATGGTGTTTTCAAAGACAATGGATGAGCATGGGAAACACTTAGCGACAATGTTGTTAATCTTGAGAGATCACCGTTTATATTCTAAATTATCAAATTTTGGTTTTTGGATAAAATAGGTATGTTTTATTAGCCATGTTATTTCTAAAAGTGGTGTTTTAGTGGATTTGATGAAGATAGAATCTATAATCTCTTGGTAACCACAAAATAACATCTTTAATGTACATATCTTCCTTGGTCTAGCTGGTTATTACCAGTGTTTATTCATGATTTCTCATAACTAGCTTCCCCTATTACAACATTGAAAAATAATAATGTTCTATTCTAATGTGAAAAATAATTCCAAAAGGATTTTCAAGAGCTAAAGGTTCACCTTAAATCTATACCAATCTTGATTTTACCAAAATTAGGACAAGGCTACGTGGTGTATTGTGATTCTTTGGGATTAGGGTTGTGATGTAATCTAATTTAGGGGGAATTTTGTTTCTAATTTATTATGAAAGCTATGAGTTCATGAGAAGAACTACCCAACACATGATTTTGAGTTATATGTCATAGTCAATGCATTGAAAACTTGGTGTCATTATTTTTGATGAAAATTTTATTGTGTTACATAGATAATAAGAGCTTGAAACATATTTTATCACAATTATATTTTAATATAAGACAAATAAGATGGATGGATTATCTCCAAATTTTTTAAATTTAATTTATTTATTCATCAGGTAAGGGAAATTTGGTGGAAGATGCATTAAGTAGAAATTTATATGCTTAGATGTAAAAAGAGGCTTCAGATAGTGGAAGTTAATGTGAGTGATAGTAGACATGAACTTGGAATGTGAGGACTGGGGTGATGTTTAATTTTTTTCAATTTATTTGGTTGAATATTTTGTATATATGGTTAAATAGACATAGACTTACAACTCAAAATTTTAGGTGATGAGGTCAAAAGTCAATGTTGGAAAGACCATTGAGGTATGGAAACTAGATGACAGTTCAGTGTTGTGGTTTAAAAATCAGATGGTCATACCTATAACTTGTTAAGAACATCTTTTTCATGATTACCACTATTCATAATGGTCTGTTCACCCAAGAAAAAAGACAATTTATAAAGTGTTTAGACCATGGTTTTGGTGGTGTGGCATGAAAAGTAAAGTTGGTGAGTTTGTTCTGAGATGTCTGGATTATTATAAAGTTAAGGAATATCAACAGTAGCTATCATACATGTTGTAGTCATTACATATCTCTGTATGGAAAAGGTAGAAGTTAGATATGGATTTTGTAATAGGTATCCCAAGAATGGTTCGGAAACATGGTTCCATATGGTTGATTGAGGATCAGCTCACAAATTTGGAACATTTCACCCATAATCCTGAAACTCATAAGTTGGAGGATCTTTTCAAAATATATATCTGAGAAGTGGTAAATTGACATGGCATTTCTATTTAGATATTTTTGTACAGTGATATAATGTTCATGTACCATTTCTATAAATCCATACAGAATTCCCTTGGGACTCAGTTGACTATGAGTATGGCGCTTCATCCCTAGGTAGACAGTCAATTTGAACAAACAATACAAACATTAGAAGACATATTGTGGGATTGTGTAATGGATTTTGGTGGCTCATTGAAAGACCATATACCCTTATTATATTTCTCTTATAAAAAAACTATCAAGACTCGATACATAAGGCTCTGTTTGAATCTTTCTATGGGTTTCATATTCATTCTCTACTTTTTTGGGTGGGAATAGGTGAGACTTCACTAGTTTGGTTGAGCCTTTTCCAAAAAATACAAATGAGAAGATTTAGTTATAAAAAAGGATGGAGATGGACTAGAGCCATCAAAAATATTATCTGGGTCATATTGTATGGTCGTTATCATTATGGGTGTGCGGTCATGTGTTCTTAGGGATCTCTACAAGGCTAGGATGTCAACATTTTGGGAAGTAGGGAAAGTTATCTCCTTGATACATATTCCCTTTTGAGATACTAGAATGGGTTGGATATGTAGTTTATTGATTTTCATTACCACTATGGTTCACGGAGTCCATAATTTGTTCCATTTATCTCAGTTAAAAAAAATTAGCTTGATCCTAACCATGTGATCAAATGGGATAACATAGACCTATGTCTAGATGATTTATTGATGCAAAAGCCATAAAGATTATGGATAGGGAAGAGAAAGTGTTGCATGGAAAAAGAATCGATTTAGTATTGGTTTTTTGGAAACATGGTCAGATTCAGAAAGAGACATGGGATCAAGTGAATGAAATGAAAAATAAATGGTTGAAACTCTTTCAGGGAAACAATATTTTTCTGCATTCTAGGGATCTAAAGACCAATGGATTGGAGAATGTAGAACCCTTTATTTGATTTGATTAACAATTATTTTATGTATTTTAATTATATAAATTGATTGGGATATGTTAGTAGAGTATAGAGAACATTTAATGTGTTTTGGGGATTTTATACAGGAGCAAGGTTGGTGCATGGTTTAGGAAAAACATGAATCACCTATAGTAAATTGTGAATAATTAAATAGGGGCTAAAGAGAAGGTAAAAAGTCCACACACAGTTTTTCAAAATCATGCTGAAGCCTATGAGAAACCGTTCTATGATAGATAGTGGGCATTGACAAGGCTGGAGCATGGTTTGGAAATAATGTGAGCCAGCTATTATAGGTTCAACCCTTAGGGCTGTGTCTAATACATGGCTATAGCACGGTTTTCCTAACCATGCAACTAACTGTGCAATGGTTAAATTTGATATTTTAAAATTGTGGATCTCAATTGTTTTACCATCTAAATCCATCATTTTTCCTCTTATGTATCCCTAATTCAATTTTATCTCTTCCAAAATGTCAAGGAAGGTTTTTTCATAATTCCAAAGGTGATATAAAGGCTCCCCTTATTGATTTGAATCCATATTCTTGTGGTAAGGATTCATTCGTGATCGTTCTTCATGAGTTTCATAGATCTACTTTTCCCTCTCTCTTAAATTCTTGGATCTACACCCTCTTTGGGAAGATCTATGGTATTGGATGCCAAATATGATAATCTTTGGGTTTTTTATGATAGTGGAGAGATATAAGATGGATTTATGGAGATTCAACCTAGTTTTGTGGATATTATTCATGTCTTTCTTCATTTTCATTTATACCCCAAATTAGGATGATTCACTCTCTAATCCTATATTTAGAATATGAAGACTTAGTTTAAAATTGATCATTTTTTGCGAAATTGATTTTGGATTCAATTTGAAATTATTTTTTAAACCCTTGTTGTGTGATGGTTTGTGGAAACATGGGAATTGGGTGTTTTTTATAATGATATTTGGTTCTTAATTCTAAAATAGTGATTTTAAAATATAAATTTTTCTATAATTGGGGTAAATTTCTTTATAAATATGTTTTTAATGAAGGGATAGTTTTATTGAAAATAATTTTAATTTTTATGTTGAAATAGTTTGTTTAAAAGGATTTCTATAATATAATGGTTTTTGTTAAAATTGTTCAAATAGTTGTTTGTCATTGGATTTTGGCATAATGGCTATATGAATTCATGTGAATTTGTGAGGGATAATGGTAACGATTCTCCCCCATCATTAGTGGTATGGATATTGGTCAAGGATCTCCCCCATCAAATGGTTCATTAAGTGATGACATAGTGAAAGGATGACTCACCTATCATTTGTATAGGGAGGTCAAGGTTTGCATGCATGGTTGGTTATATGAATATTCTTAATGTAATGGTTATGAAAATATGGAAAATTTAAAATGGTTTAAAGTATTTTTATGGTTGTTTTCCTTTAAAGTTGTTGTTTTTAGAAAATGGTTTACTTAGAACATGATTATATTTAGTTATAAACTATTTTAGAAATTTTTTTAGATAAACTATTTTATATAAATATTTTTACATGTTTAATCCTATTGGAGTGAGTAGGGAAGTCATTGGGGAAAACCTACTGTGTTTTAGTTAATCACTCCTAATTTGGAATTTTAATGGTTTTCTAGATGACATCTACCAATACATGAGAAAAGGTAATGTATCACACATCTATAGCACTACATCATGATTCTTGTGATCTTTTGTGATGTTAGAGCATAATGATTATAGAGATTTGGTGTCTTGTCATTTTTTTAGAGGTTTATTAGTTTGTTTTTTGTTTTTTAAATTGATATTTTTGTCTTTTATTGTAGTAACTGAATTTATTAAGATTTTTATAAATGAAATCATGAGTTGTATTTTATTGTAATCATAAATCCTATTGTGTTTTTTTAGTTTTCAATTGTTTGTCTAGTTGTTTTATTCTTAAATGGACAATCATCCCCCACATGTATGGATGTCCATATACCTTTATTACCATCTTTTGGTGTCTCGGGGATGTCTCTTAAGGTCAAGTAACATTACTCCACATTCTCAATCCAATGAGGAGAAGGATGGACATTACATGTAAGGAAATTCTCCAAATATTTTTTTTATTTATAATTTAGAACATATGTTGGTTTATATAGGAAATGAGTGGGGATTTATTTATTATTTCTCAAACATACGTTTTTGACACGATATAATAAAATAAACATAAAAATTTACCATTTTTTTCACATGGTTTCTTATAATTAGTAGTGGTTTTAATTATTTTATATGTCCAAGGGAATAAATTAATAAAATAATACCCTTTCTTAAGTAGAAGTGATTCATACTCTTAAAGAAAAAATTTTAAAACCTTAAAATACAATATAAGTTTTAGAGGATTAATAAATACATTATGAAATAAATAAAATAAACTTAAATCACATTATTTTAAATTTATAGCATATATTTGGCCATGTAAACCTTTTATAGTATTTATTACATAACTTTGGGTCATTATAATGTCATAATATACACTATATATTTAAACGATATTTAATTTTTACCCAGAAATTAGATTAGCTTAGAAAATTATGAAAATTCACCGTTGGATAATTTGGATGTTTTGATTCCAAAAATAATATTCATTTTATCAAAATAATTCTTTAAATATGTACATTTTTACTTTAAAAATAATAATAATCATTTATTATTAAATGATAGGTTTTCTTACAATAACAATTTTTGAACCCTCATAAAAATTACATTTCACTTCCTAAAAATTATAGGATCATTTATATTTAACAAAAATTATTTATTAATAATATTTTATTAAAATATTATTTGTTTCAAAAATCAATTAATTCCTAAAAATAAATTCCTCAATCAAATTTTAATATTACCGAAAAATAATATATCTGTTTTATTGTATAATATTAAAAACCATTTATAAAATAACAATAATAGGATGAAAATATATACAATATTTTATAAAAAATGTATATAATAATATTACTAGGGTATTGATACATATCCCTTTAATACTTCAAATAACACACTAAGAATAAGGTTCGTGATGGTGAGACTTTCAGGGGGTTATTTTTCATACATGGATTGGGATGTGATCTCGATGAGCTTAAAATTATCCCGTAAATGATTTTACTCATGATTTATTTGTTGGATATCAGATTGGTAATGGTCAGGGTAAAATTCCAAAGATTATATCTCCTTTAAAAGCTCTGATAAATGGGATTCATATGGTATAATATTAATGGTTGAGGCTATTACATCCTTTTTCTGTGTCAATTGGATTTGTTAAAACCTTATATTTATAATAATCATGTGATCACAATTCAACATCAATTTAATCAATGGTAAATATTTTTAAAAATCATTTAAATCCTATAGGATATATTAAAACAAAATATGTTCATGTTTTTTCCATAACCATGTTACATAATAAAACATTTGATTAAGTCATTAGAGAAATTTTACTTTTAAAAGTTTGGGTAATTAAACTTTTTTATCAATTATATAATGGAACATCTCCATATAGGCTCTATATTTTAAAGGATAATTACTATGAAATTGTTCCTTTTTATTACATAAGCTTTTCATTACATTTTACTAATATATGATCTTTTTAAGTATAGTGTCATGGAAATTATGCACATATTACACAAAAAATTAAAAAAATTATTCTATTACAAAATAAAGGATTTATTATAGGCTAATCCATGTACTATTACTACATCTCTTATCTTGGGTACATACATCAAAGGAAAGGGTGATCACAATGCCCATTAAAGGAAAAAGAAACACTTCGAATTTGAGCAAGAGGCATATTACCAGGAATGGTCATATGAAACTGAGGCATAGCATAACAGAAATAACCTATCTCATAACATGTAAATTTGGATACAAAATTTAATTTTGGATATCATAATAATATCACCAAGGTATATCCCCATGGTTTCAAAAATCATAATTACCGAGTTTATTCACCAAAGCATCATAAAACATGCTATCTTTAGAGACTAAATTCTCTACCCAATGAATTGGAATGGTATTAGGGAGAACCCTTAATATGTATTAAATTTCATGTGAGTCACATATATCATAATAAAACATCACATAAATAAAACATGCAGAATAAAATAAATGGGTTTCATATCAAAATCATGTAATTTAAAAAAGTTATTAAAAACAATATCCTCTTGTCATTTTAAACAAACAGAAATGGATGATGGGTTTCATGTATGTTAATCATAGAATAAAATAGATAGTTTTGACCTCTATGTAAATAAACCTATATAAGAAAGTGGGTTGGGTACTCACAAAATAAAATAAAAGAATTTCTTGAGAAAAAGAGAGAAATGTTGAAAATAAAATTCTGCAGCATAACAGGTATAAAACATGGTTTAAGAAAACATAAAAAAGAGATTACATGAGGGTATAGATATAATAATAAATTATTAATAAAATATTGGGATAGAATAAAATAGAAAGAATAAAATATTATGTAAATTTGAAAGACATACCACTTAAAAAAGGAAACTTGAAAGGAAAAGAGAAGTTGATATTTCTCTTACCATGGAGAGTTACTCCTAAAACATGATGATTGGGACCTTGGGGGCTTGAGTACACCTTGAGAGGACTCCTCGGTAGGTAAACTACCAGATATTTGTGGTGGATGAATTTTTAATGAAAGAAAATGTTGAAATGGGTGGTTATTTATAGAAAAAGTGATAAAGTTTTTTATTAATTTTTTAAGACACCTATATAGTGGTATTTGAAAACTCATGGGATTGACCATGGTATTGCCAATGGTATTGGCCACTTGGGAAACCTATTAAATTATTTAAATCCACATGTTTCGAACGAAATTTTATATTACATAATAATTCATTATGATGTCATTGAACATAATAAAAACTGAATACTGTATTTTTTACTATTCACTGAAAATTCAACTATTGGTCGAAAAAAAATCACTATAACCATTTTTAGACATATAGAATTCAAAAATTAACTTCATTTTATGAACATAATTTTTTAAATATGATAAATTTAATTTTTAGTAAAAAACATCATTTACTCGAAAAAATCAAATTCTAAAATTATAATTGATTTTATATCACTTTTATAAATAAAATAACGTCTCATAAAATTAACATACAATCATAATAAAAAAAAATTAATTTATTATTATATTTTATTAAAATTATTTTTATTTTGAATCCTTATATCAATTCTAAATTTTGTAAATAAACATTTATGTTTTGTAAAAATACTAATATTTAACTAATAATTTCTAAATCATTTATTTACATATACTATGATTTTTAGTACATCACATTACAATTTATAATATGTATAAATTTTATTTATACTTTCTTAGGTGAGATTACTATTCCATTGGCCATATTACTATTCATAAGGGTAACATTATTATTCCAAAGGGTCAAGTTACTACTCACTATAAAATTAATTGTATCCTATCAGCCTCTAAATATCTTACTGATCTCAACTATGTATATCCATTTTTTGAAATTCAATTTACAAAAGAGGCAAATTTAAATTTAATTTTAATCACGTGGGTGTGGGGGGAAGGCGGGCAAAAAGAACGTTCAAAAGTACAATTAGTTTTTATATTTAATTAAAATAGAAAAATGATTCAAATGATCTACCTTGGATTAACATATGTATAATTGATCTATTTTGACTTTACAAATAAATTTAATGTATAATAATTTTTTGAAATAAAAAACATTGTTTTCAACTCCAATGTAGTATTTTTCATTACTCATCAAAAAATGAAACTGCTAATAAAAATACTTATAATTCACTGGAAATTAATTTTTTTATTCAAAATTCAAAAATTATGTTTATTTTACCATAATAAATCTCTATGTATGAGAATTTTAACTTTTAAGTATGAAAATCATCAATTATTAAAAATAATAGCAGATGTAAAATGCGTACTAAAATTAAATTGTAAAATTTATGATGCTTAAAAAAATAAAAAAAATTATCATTTATATTTAAAAATGGGGATTTTAATCACATTATTTTAATAAAATAATCATTATTTATAATACCGTAATTTATTATAACAATTATATCATTTCTAAAAATTTCAATTTGTGTCTAAAAAGTTAATTTACCAAATCTTTCCCAATTAAACATATATTTTATTAAACAGAATTTTTCATAAATGTGTATAACTCATTATTTTTCATAGTTTTACTAATCCAAATTTATGCATGATGTATGATTTTCTCCAGAAATAAAAAATAATTCTACGTGATTCTATTATAAAACATAGTATAAATGTTTTTAAAGGAAAGATATCCATAAATATAAGAGGTACATTTTTCCAATCGTTACATTATTCCCCCTTAAATAAATTACATCATCACAATTTTCTCTTATTATAAATGTGTTAATATTAGAAATAATTTAATTCTAAAGTAATTTTATGCCTTAAAACATCATGAAAAAATATTATTCTTTAAGGATAATTATATTTTATATAAATCCTTTATAACGGTTCATAAAAATATTCTGAATAACCAAATATATCCCCCAGGATTGTAAACCCAGGAGTGCAGCAAGGCTCGTTTTCATGCAACTGTTCTTGGTCGAGTCTAGATCAAAATGGTGTTTTTTTTATTTTACCCCTAGATACATTTGATCCAGATCCACATCCACTTTTTCATATCCAGATAGATATTTCATTACCCATAAACCACTTATATAATAATTTACCAAAATACTAGGATGAATTATTATATTTAAACTTTTTTATAAGGTTCTTACTAAATTTCTCAACATTTAATTTCCACAAATAAATACACCTTTAATTGATACCAACTATGACATCCCTTCTTTTTATTACATAAACATTTCATATAATTTTATAGATAGAGGATCTTATCATATTTTGTGTCTTAGAAATAAGTTATATATTACATGAAAACCTAAAAAATATTCAATTCCAAATAAAATGATTCATCATAGATTCATCTTAAGTGCAATGACTTCATCTCATAATGTGGGGAAATACATCAAAGTAAATGGTGAGCATAAGGCCTTGTAAGGGAAAAGGGAACACTTAGAATGTGAGTAAGAGGAATATAACCAGAAATGATCATATAAAAATAAAGAATAGCATAAAATAAATAACATGTATCATTATATTTAAATGTGTTTATAACATTTAATTTAGACATTCATAAGTATATCAAAATGTTTCATCCTCAATGTTTCATCAATCAAAATAATTGGGGTTATTCACCAAGTCATTGTAAAATAGGACATCTCCATAGATTAAATTCTTTACGCAATGCATTGAAGCACTATCAGAACACACCCTTAATATGTTTTAAATTTCATCTAATCCACATATATCATAAAAAACATCTCATAAATAACCTTTGGATAATAAAAGAAAGGGGATAAATATCAAAATCATGGCATTTTAAAAAGTTTTAAAAACAAGATAATTTTGTTATTGTAAACCCATGGAAAAGGCAGGTAGGTTTTATATATTTTAATACCCAAAAAATATTTTTTTTACATCTATGTGAATACCAATATAGAAGAATGTGTATTTGGTATTCATAATATAATATAATGTAATTTCATGAGAAAAAGAGAGAAATTTTGAGATGAACATTCTGCAGCATAATGGGTATGAAACATGGTTTTAGAAAACACCAAATTGAGAGGGGAAAAGCATATCAAATTAATAAAAAAATATTACAATATTATATGAATAGAATAAAATTTATCTAAGAACAAAGTGTGTAAATTTAAAACACATACCACATAAAAAAGAGAACATGAAAGGAAAAGAGAAGTTGATATTTCTATTACCTCAAAGAGTGTAACAGCCCGAGATTTTATGAAAAATATTCTTTTTAATTTTATTAATTTCTTGTGTTATACGCTACACAAAAAGGAGCTTTCACAATACACATCTCTGACCTGGCTTGAATTATACGCAATCGCGACCTTCCACGATAGCGTGTGTTGTACGCAACACCGAGTTTCGCTAAACAACGATATGCTATTAAGATATTATTAAAACTAGCCGTTATGAATAGTAATAACCACTTTTTGAAATTTTGTAAATTTTATTTTTCAAAATGGAATTCATTTTTGGATTCGTAATATCGAAATTAGCTTAGGGTGAAATTTTGGTACTTTTCGGATAACTTTTATATTCTGATGAATAGTGAAAATTACTAAATTTTAATTAAAAACAACTTTTTTAATCGAAATAATTAATAGTGATAAATTATTAATTTGAGTGGTTTTAAAGTATATTTAGAATATATTTTTACAATTTAATACAATGTTGGTCATTGGATGTAATTTCACATTTAAACCAGTTATAAACTAGTGTCAAACTATTGATAGTTATTATCTCTTAAAAACACGCTATTTGTTTTGACGACAAGAATTAATTTTTAAATTAGTTAATGCAACTGATATGTTTTGAATTTGGTAAAATAGACATCATTTTTGAGTTCATAATATCAAATATATCTTAGGCCTAATTTTTGGTATTTTTCTGAAAACTTTCAATTTTCGATGAATAGTGAAATCACTAAGTGGTAGTTAAAAAACTGAATTTTTCATAAAACTTAATTTTACCGCTTCTGTGAATGGAATTTTGAAAATCTGAGAGACACGGTTAATATCAAGGACTAAAATGTGGTTCATTGAGATGAAAATAATTTTTGGTGTATAGTAACTTTTTACTTTTTTTTTACCACGGTTAATAGTAAATAGGGTAACTAAGGGTAAATATGATATTATTATTACCCTAACACATGTCCTAATTCTATTGGATAAGTGTAATTCGACCAAAAACAACCTTATGAATAAAATATGACCATTTAGGCCCACTTGGATTAGATTAGGACATTTATTATTAATTTATTTAAAGAAGGGTTAAAATAGTTAAAATCAAAGTTTAATAAGTAAACCATTTTTAATATGGGGTTATACATAAGCTAAATTCGAATATAAATATTAATTAGAAAGCTAAAAAGATTTCCTACATAATGATATTTTATTTATAATTTTTAGACTTTAAATAAATTAATTTATTTATGACACAACGATGATGCAGTAATTACCCTTTTAAAGAAATATTAACATAATTGATGTTATAAATGCTCAAATGAATGTAATTTGAGACTTTTCGTGAATTCCACTAATTTTATAGGTTAATATGATATATTTATGTTGATTTAATCAACTTGGTTCGAACATATAATTCTGTTATGACTTTCACAAAAATCATATATCAAATAGTGTCAAAATTGACACAAAATAGTTTTTAAATCAAATATTATATTATTAATTGTTATTTTATTCCTAAAAATCTAAGGTTCGGCCAAATGACTTAGATAAGGATATATGTATTAATAATAAACAATTTGGGGTTCGTTTGGCATGTTATAGTAAGTGTATTAACCATATAGTGAAAGAAAACAAAAAGACACGGTAAAAGTTAAATTATTTAACTTAGAGTTAAATCTAGTTGATAAGGTTGAAATAATACCCTAAACTTGTCTAAATCCTATTGGTTGATAGGATTTCGACCCATACCCACTTTAGCTTCGAAATAAGACCCTTTGGAACCATTATAAACCGATTTTGACATTAATATAAAATAATATTTTGAGATATTCCTAAGGTGCCCCTCTCCTCCCTTATAAAAGGACACCTCCTCCCCCTCCTCCTCACACCAATTTGAGCACTCAAGCTCGGCCAACGCCTGCCAAAATCTCTTCTCCACTTCCCTAGAAACATCCTAGAGGTTCTGGTCGTCCTCAAAGACCAATTTTAGTGCCCTAAGAGGAGGTCTCAAAGAGGCGCTTCAAAGAAGAGGTAATTACCGTTACCAATTCTTTCATCTTTATTTCTTCTTCCACTTCTTCTTCTTAGGTTGTTTAATTATGAAGTAATAACATCAGTATCACTCATATACTGATATGTTATTATAAGTATGAAACAACCCTATTTCACCATCTATCCATCCTACGGAAAAAGAAATCACCGCGCGTGCGTACGTACGGAATATCGTCTCCACGCCGTGGTGTAATCTATTTTCCACCACCACCTTACATGGATGGGTATAATGGTGTAAAGAATAGCTATACATAGTTATTACAACATCATATTGATTCTGATATATTGTATAATCCACTCCAATTCAATTCAATATTTATGGAAATGATATCATCGCTCGTGCGTACGTACGGACTACCGTCTCCACGACGCGATGAGATTCATTCTTAATGATTAACCATTCATGAATGATTATAAAGTATATATAATAAGTAATAATGAAATATATGACATAATAATGATACTGGATTTATGTATATATATATATATGTATGTCATCTACTTACTTCCATTCAAGACAATAAGGAAAGAAAAACAGCGTTCATGCGTACGTACGGACTACCGTCTCCATGAACGGTGTTTTTCATTTTATCTATCTATCTATTATATATATATATATATATACTGAATATATATGATATATAAATCATATTTTATATTCTGGAAGTAAGTAAATCATGATATAAGTAATAATGATGTCAATAACAACAAGTCAAAACACCTACGATAAATGAAACGATTTTACCCAAAACGCTTCTTTAACATGGAATTTACAAAAGAACGGGTAATATAATGTCATAAGTGAACCATATATGATATCATAACAATGAATATGATTCTGTAATAAGTCAATGACATTATTTAAATCATTATACAGGAGGTTCGGACACATACGAAGCAAATCGGACCTAAGGTAAGGGAAATATCACAATCTCATTTTTATCCGGGATTGTTTATTCGTAAGTATTTACTGGGGTGTATTTTATCATCCACATCCATGTTTCATCAATATGTAATATTATTTCCATCCACTTACACTAGTTTAAATCCAATTTTACCCTTCGGTGTGTTTTTAGTAATGAATATGAAAGGAATCTTTTGTCGTTTTTTCGTACAAGGTACTTTTTGACTTTTCCAACAAAAGTACGAAGAATGTTTTTTTTACTTATACGGCATGAATGGATTTCTAAAACATTATTTACAAGAAGCTTCATTTACAAGTTTTCAAGTTTATTTTTAATCAACTTCTTTTAGTTTATAATTGTATGACATGTTAAGAAAGGAAAAGTGTTTTTGAAGTAGAAAGGATATTTTCCTCAAGAATGGAGTTCAAGTATTTTATCAAAATTATTTTCCATCTAAGATAATAAAAGGGTTCTGTTTTTATCCCTATTATTACATGGATTTGATTACGTTGTGATGGAAACATTTTTATGAATTCATTTATCTTATATGAATTGTTTTATGATGTCATGTTGTTTAATCCCATTTTTATTACATGGGTTATGCGATGATGTATGTTTTATGATTATGTGGCACACATAAGAAAGGATTCATTATAAGATGGGTGGGACCTATATATCCCTCCAATGCATTGGGTAATGATTTTATATCTCATGAGATAGACATGGCTGGAATGGTAGGTTATACCGGTTCAGTGAAACAGGACTGAAACGAGGGTTACTCGATTCAGAAAGGGACTTTGTCCACTAAGATAGTCTTGGCAATGAGTCTTGACTAACAAGAAATTATTCTCTATGATTATGTGTGACTGCCACAAAGTATCATGTTTTATGTTATGATTATTGTGATTTCATTTCACTACTATGATTTATCCCATGTTATGAAATTATGCTCTCTTTTGCAGGTTAAGATTTCCAAAAGTTATGTTCTTATGAATATGATGTGATTGATTTTTCTTTTGTTTACCCTTACTGAGCATTTGAGCTCACCCTTTTATGTTTTCTTTTCCCCAGGATATAAAGAAAGGTTCTAGGTAAAAAAAAGGGGAAGATATTTATGGGAGATATTGAAGATCTTTCACCACGATTAGAAGATTACGTTCCGAGTTTCCAAAGACACTAAACTATTACGATTCTTGTGTGTGTGTTTTTGTTATGTACCAAGTATTTCGCAAAAGTAATGTAATTTCTATGTACGTTAAGCTTCGGGTCTCTACAGTTGGTATCAGAGGAAAGGTTTAGTCAACCTTTGGAAACTAGGATGCGAAAACGTTAGTGATATCCCTAGAGATATTTCTACGGTATGTCTAGGGATGTCCCTAAGGTTAAGTAGACGTATAAGTTATAGTACTAGAACTACGCTAACGATCATAGAATTAAACCTAAGATGTTAGATATTGAAGGTACTCCCCCTTTATTATGTTGTTTTCCCTAGCATGATTTTTACCTCTCACACTATTCATTTTGGGTTTTAGAAAATGGCTGGAAACAAGATGATTCACGATAATGGAGGATATGATGGACAATGGAATGATATTCTTCATGAGCAACCAAATGAAATGGGATTTGGAAGTCCAAAGATCATTATTATGCCGAATCAGCAATCTCATAATATGATCAATAAAGTAAAATTTGGTAAGTTTCCTGACTCGGCTAATAAGAGAAAGATGGAGTTTCATGATGATCATAGAGGAAAGAATGTTCAATTTCCCCTATGTAAATCATGTGGGAAGAGGCATCAAGGAGAATGTTTCAAAGGAACTGGAAGATGCTTTGGGTGTGGAAAAGAAGGACACAAAGCCAGTAAGTGCAAAGGAAAAGGTTCAGTTAACACCAGGGATGAAGATAATGGTATTGCTATGACATCAAAAATGGTTAAGTGTTTTAAATGTGGAATGTATGGGCATTATGCAAAAAAATGCCCTAAGGGAAAGACTCATGAAGAGAATCAGTATGGTCATATGGGTAGTATTTATGTGGATGATGATGAAGAGACTACAAATGATATGTGAGATGAAAGAATTGTTGAAGCTCGGTCAACGGTTTAAGAATGTAGTGGAATGATGACTTGTTTATCATGTGTAATGTTGTATAAGTAATCTCATGGTACTATGGAATAAAGAGACATCTAAGGATTATTACACTATTGTCCTTCCTTGAGTTTTGAAAGTGTATGATTAATGGTACAAGTATCCATGAAAGGTTATTCAGATATTTTTGGAATGTAGATGATATGTGAATAATGAAGGGATAAGACGATAATGAGATGTTTGATTGTATTCATGAGCTCATGATTGATATAAGGACTAAGTGATATCATGGTTTGAGTATATAGAATTTTGAGGATTTTAGTATGTGGAAGGTGTTAACTTTTAACTGCATTCATGTTTTCACAAAGGTATTCAAGAGAATACATGATTAAGGACTTTGAATGTTTGGAATGTAACCAACAAAACATATCTTACGATATATGGGAATTGACGATGGTATTAAATCTCTGGTAATCGTTTTCACTATGTTATGAGAGTGGATTGCAGTATTATGGATAATCCTAAAGATTGGAATGGATTATGTTGGACAAAAGTTAGTATTGTTTAAGGATAGAAGTTATCTCGATGTTATTGATGGGATGTTATAGTAATATAGTTTTAGAAAAGGACAACCTGCAGGACGGGCGGCAGCCCATCGCGTCGGACAAGGCTGTGGAAATCGAACCCACAACCGAAGTGCGACTGGCCTTTATCGCCTACCACTGGCCTACAGGAAGTCCCGGTTTATTAGAAACTAGTTTTATTATATTAAGCAGTATGATATATGAAGTATAAAGTCCATTTTAGGAACCATATATGATTAATCTCACTATGGATCGACTTATGTATATAATTTTTGCTAACCTTTTGTAGATGGAATGACCCGTCATTCTATCACATGATCTGTTAACACTTCACGAATAACAAATTCAACTTCATTTATTTAAGGGATGAAGTGGAAATTGTTCAAGTCATGAACAACAGTGAGATTGTACCAAAATAAAGTACGTATTTATTCTAATTCAAATTTTCAACTTTAGGGAAATGATCTTGAAAACCAAAAATGTTGTCCTAGTGATCTTATACCTGATGAATCATATGGTACCTTATATCATCACAAATCTATGGATTTGTGATTACTGGCTTTTCCATAGCAATGTTCTCTACCACTCTCCATCAGAACATGATGGTTATATTTCTCTTCCATATCCATATTTTCACCTATGTGGAAACCCAGTGATTAGTTTATTTGGGTAATCGTTACATTTCATACTTTAGTTTTTAAAGCTAAGTTTTGGTATTCCTTTTTACGATGTGGGTTTCTATTAAAGAAACTTTCGAATAGTAAACTATTTATAACCCCGACGAATTTCGAGGGCGAAATTCATTTTAAGGGGGGTAGAATGTAACAGCCCGAGATTTTATGAAAAATATTCTTTTTAATTTTATTAATTTCTTGTGTTATACGCTACACCAAAAGGAGCTTTCACAATACACATCTCTGACCTGGCTTGAATTATACGCAATCGCGACCTTCCACGATAGCGTGTGTTGTACGCAACACCGAGTTTCGCTAAACAACGATATGCTATTAAGATATTATTAAAACTAGCCGTTATGAATAGTAATAACCACTTTTTGAAATTTTGTAAATTTTATTTTTCAAAATGGAATTCATTTTTGGATTCGTAATATCGAAATTAGCTTAGGGTGAAATTTTGGTACTTTTCGGATAACTTTCATATTCTGATGAATAGTGAAAATTACTAAATTTTAATTAAAAACAACTTTTTTAATCGAAATAATTAATAGTCATAAATTATTAATTTGAGTGGTTTTAAAGTATATTTAGAATATATTTTTACAATTTAATACAATGTTGGTCATTGGATGTAATTTCACATTTAAATCAGTTATAAACTAGTGTCAAACTTTTGATAGTTATTATCTCTTAAAAACACGCTATTTGTTTTGACGACGAGAATTAATTTTTAAATTAGTTAATGCAACTGATATGTTTTGAATTTGGTAAAATAGACATCATTTTTGAGTTCATAATATCAAATATATCTTAGGCCTAATTTTTGGTATTTTTCTGAAAACTTTCAATTTTCGATGAATAGTGAAATCACTAAGTGGTAGTTAAAAAACTGAATTTTTCATAAAACTTAATTTTACCGCTTCTGTGAATGGAATTTTGAAAATTCGAGAGACACGGTTAATATCAAGGACTAAAATGTGGTTCAATGAGATGAAAATAATTTTTGGTGAATAGTAACTTTTTACTTTTTTTTACCACGGTTAATAGTAAATAGGGTAACTAAGGGTAAATATGATATTATTATTACCCTAACACATGTCCTAATTCTATTGGATAAGTGTAATTCGACCAAAAACAACCTTATGAATAAAATATGACCATTTAGGCCCACTTGGATTAGATTAGGACATTTATTATTAATTTATTTAAAGAAGGGTTAAAATAGTTAAAATCAAAGTTTAATAAGTAAATCATTTTTAATATGGGGTTATACATAAGATAAATTCGACTATAAATATTCATTAGAAATCTAAAAGGATTTCCTACATAATCATATTTTATTTATAATTTTTAGACTTTAAATAAATTAATTTATTTATGACACAACGATGATGCAGTAATTACCCTTTTAAGGAAATATTAACATAATTGATGTTATAAATGCTCAAATGAATGTAATTTGAGACTTTTCATGAATTCCACTAATTTTCTAGGTTACTATGATATATTTATGTTGCTTTAATCAACTTGGTTCGAACATATAATTCTGTTATGACTTTCACAAAAATCATATATCAAATAGTGTCAAAATTGACACAAAATAGTTTTTAAATCAAATATTATATTATTAATTGTTATTTTATTCCTAAAAATCTAAGGTTCGGCCAAATTACTTAGATACGGATATATGTATTAATAATAAACAATTTGGGGTTCTTTTGGCATGTTATAGTAAGTGTATTAACCATATAGTGAAAGAAAACAAAAAGACACGGTAAAAGTTAAATTATTTAACTTAGAGTTAAATCTAGTTGATAAGGTTAAAATAATACCCTAAACTTGTCTAAATCCTATTGGTTGATAGGATTTCGACCCATCCCCACTTTAGCTTCGAAATAAGACCCTTTGGAACCATTATAAACCGATTTTGACATTAATATAAAATAATATTTTGAGATATTCCTAAGGTGCCCCTCTCCTCCCTTATAAAAGGACACCTCCTCCCCCTCCTCCTCACACCAATTTGAGCACTCAATCTAGGAAAACCCCTGCCAAAATCTCTTCTCCACTTCCCTAGAAACATCCTAGAGGTTCTGGTCTTCCTCAAAGACCAATTTTAGTGCCCTAAGAGGAGGTCTCAAAGAGGCGCTTCAAAGAAGAGGTAATTACCGTTACCAATTCTTTCATCTTTATTTCTTCTTCCACTTCTTCTTCGTAGGTTGTTTCATTATGAAGTAATAACATCAGTATCACTCATATACTGATATGTTATTATAAGTATGAAACAACCCTATTTCACCATCTATCCATCCTACGGAAAAAGAAATCACCGCGCGTGCGTATGTACGGAATACCGTCTCCACGCCGTGGTGTAATCTATTTTCCACCACCACCTTACATGGATGGGTATAATGGTGTAAAGAATTACTATACATAGTTATTACAACATCATATTTATTCTTATATATTGTATAATCCACTCCAATTCAATTCAATATTTATGGAAATGATATCATCGCTCGTGCGTACGTACGGACTACCGTCTCCACGACGCGATGAGATTCATTCTTAATGATTAACCATTCATGAATGATTATGAAGTATATATAATAAGTAATAATGAAATATATGACATAATAATGATACTGGATTTATGTATATATATATATATGTATGTCATCTACTTACTTCCATTCAAGACAATAAGGAAAGAAAAACAGCGTTCATGCGTACGTACGGACTACCGTCTCCATGAACGGTGTTTTTCATTTTATTTATCTATCTATTATATATATATATATAATGAATATATATGATATATAAATCATATTTTATATTCTGGAAGTAAGTAAATCATGATATAAGTAATAATGATGTCAAGAACAACAAGTCAAAACACCTACGATAAATGAAACGATTTTACCCAAAACGCTTCTTTAACATCGAATTTACAAAAGAACGGATAATATAATGTCATAAGTGAACCATATATGATATCATAACAATGAATATGATTCTGTAATAAGTCAATGACATTATTTAAATCATTATACAGGAGGTTCGGACACATACGAAGCAAATCGGACCTAAGGTAAGGGAAATATCACAATCTCATTTTTATCCGGGATTGTTTATTCGTATGTATTTACTGGGGTGTATTTTATCATCCACATCCATGTTTCATCAATATGTAATATTATTTCCATCCACTTACACTAGTTTAAATCCAATTTTACCCTTCGGTGAGTTTTTAGTAATGAATATGAAAGGAATCTTTTGTCGTTTTTTCGTACAAGGTACTTTTTGACTTTTCCAACAAAAGTACGAAGAATGTTTTTTTTACTTATACGGCATGAATGGATTTCTAAAACATTATTTACAAGAAGCTTCCTTTACAAGTTTTCAAGTTTATTTTTAATCAACTTCTTTTAGTTTATAATTGTACGACATGTTAAGAAAGGAAAAGTGTTTTTGAAGTAGAAAGGATATTTTCCTCAAGAATGGAGTTCAAGTATTTTATCAAAATTATTTTCCATCTAAGATAATAAAAGGGTTCTGTTTTTATCCCTATTATTACATGGATTTTATTATGTTGTGATGGAAACATTTTTATGAATTCATTTATCTTATATGAATTGTTTTATGATGTCATGTTGTTTAATCCCATTTTTATTACATGGGTTATGCGATGATGTATGTTTTATGATTATGTGGAACACATAAGAAAGGATTCATTATAAGATGGGTGGGACCTATATCTCCCTCCAATTCATTGGGTAATGATTTTATATCTCATGAGATAGACATGGCTGGAATGGTAGGTTATACCGGTTCAGTGAAACAGGACTGAAACGAGGGTTACTCGATTCAGAAAGGGACTTTGTCCACTAAGATAGTCTTGGAAATGAGTCTTGACTAACAAGAAATGATTCTCTATGATTATGTGTGAATGCCACAAAGTTTCATGTTTTATGTTATGATTATTGTGATTTCATTTCACTACTATGATTTATCCCATGTTATGAAATTATGCTCTCTTTTGCAGGTTAAGATTTCCAAAAGTTATGTTCTTATGAATATGATGTGATTGATTTTTCTTTTGTTTACCCTTACTGAGAATTTGAGCTCACCCTTTTATGTTTTCTTTTCCCCAGGATATAAAGAAAGGTTCTAGGTAAAAAAAAAGGGGAAGATCTTTATGGGAGATATTGAAGATCTTTCACCACGATTAGAAGATTACGTTCCGACTTTCCAAATACACTAAACTATTACGATCCTTGTGTGTGTGTTTTTGTTATGTACCAAGTATTTCGCAAAAGTAATGTAATGTCCATGTACGTTAAGCTTCGGGTCTCTACAGTTGGTATCAGAGGAAAGGTTTAGTCAACCTTTGGAAACTAGGATGCGAAAACGTTAGTGAGATCCCTAGAGATATTTCTACGGTATGTCTAGGGATGTCCCTAAGGTTAAGTAGACGTATAAGTTATAGTACTAGAACTACGCTAACGATCATAGAATTAAACCTAAGATGTTAGATATTGAAGGTACTCCCCCTTTATTATGTTGTTTTCCCTAGCATGATTTTTACCTCTCACACTATTCATTTTGGGTTTTAGAAAATGGCTGGAAACAAGATGATTCACGATAATGGAGGATATGATGGAGAATGGAATGATATTCTTCATGAGCAACCAAATGAAATGGGATTTGGAAGTCCAAAGATCATTATTATGCCGAATCAGCAATCTCATAATATGATCAATAAAGTAAAATTTGGTAAGTTTTCTGACTCGGCTAATAAGAGAAAGATGGAGTTTCATGATGATCATAGAGGAAAGAAAGTTCAATTTCCCCTATGTAAATCATGTGGGAAGAGGCATCAAGGAGAATGTTTCAAAGGAACTGGAAGATGCTTTGGGTGTGGAAAAGAAGGACACAAAGCCAGTAAGTGCAAAGGAAAAGGTTCAGTTAACACCAGGGATGAAGATAATGGTATTGCTATGACATCAAAAATTGTTAAGTGTTTTAAATGTGGAATGTATGGGCATTATGAAAACAAATGCCCTAAGGGAAAGACTCATGAAGAGAATCAGTATGATCATATGGGTAGTATTTATGTGGATGATGATGAAGAGACTACAAATGATATGTGAGATGAAAGAATTGTTGAAGCTCGGTCAACGGTTTAAGAATGTAGTGGAATGATGACTTGTTTATCATGTGTAATGTTGTATAAGTAATCTCATGGTACTATAGAATAAAGAGACATCTAAGGATTATTACACTATTGTCCTTCCTTGAGTTTTGAAAGTGTATGATTAATGGTACAAGTATCCATGAAAGGTTATTCAGATATTTTTGGAATGTAGATGATATGTGCATAATGAAGGGATAAGACGATAATGAGATGTTTGATTGTATTCATGAGCTCATGATTGATATAAGGACTAAGTGATATCATGGTTTGAGTATATAGAATTTTGAGGATTTTAGTATGTGGAAGGTGTTAACTTTTAACTGCATTCATGTTTTCACAAAGGTATTCAAGAGAATACATGATTAAGGACTTTGAATGTTTGGAATGTAACCAACAAAACATATCTTACGATATATGGGAATTGACGATGGTATTAAATCTCTGGTAATCGTTTTCACTATGTTATGAGAGTGGATTGCAGTATTATGGATAATCCTAAAGATTGGAATGGATTATGTTGGACAAAAGTTAGTATTGTTTAAGGATAGAAGTTTTCTCGATGTTATTGATGGGATTTTATAGTAATATAGTTTTAGAAAAGGACAACCTGCAGGACGGGCGGCAGCCCATCGCGTCGGACAAGGCTGTGGAAATCGAACCCACAACCGAAGTGCGACTGGCCTTTATCGCCTACCACTGGCCTACAGGAAGTCCCGGTTTATTAGAAACTAGTTTTATTATATTAAGCAGTATGATATATGAAGTATAAAGTCCATTTTAGGAACCATATATGATTAATCTCACTATGGATCGACTTATGTATATAATTTTTGCTAACCTTTTGTAGATGGAATGACCCGTCATTCTATCACATGATCTGTTAACACTTCACGAATAACAAATTCAACTTCATTTATTTAAGGGATGAAGTGGAAATTGTTCAAGGCATGAACAACAGTGAGATTGTACCAAAACAAAGTACGTATTTATTCTAATTCAAATTTTCAACTTTAGGGAAATGATCTTGAAAACCAAAAATGTTGTCCTAGTGATCTTATACCTGATGAATCATATGGTACCTTATATCATCACAAATATATGGATTTGTGATTACTGGCTTTTCCATAGCAATGTTCTCTACCACTCTCCATCAGAACATGATGGTTATATTTCTCTTCCATATCCATATTTTCACCTATGTGGAAACCCAGTGATTAGTTTATTTGGGTAATCGTTACATTTCATACTTTAGTTTTTAAAGCTATGTTTTGGTATTCCTTTTTACGATGTGGGTTTCTATTAAAGAAACTTTCGAATAGTAAACTATTTATAAACCCGACGAATTTCGAGGGCGAAATTCATTTTAAGGGGGGTAGAATGTAACAGCCCGAGATTTTATGAAAAATATTCTTTTTAATTTTATTAATTTCTTGTGTTATACGCTACACCAAAAGGAGCTTTCACAATACACATCTCTGACCTGGCTTGAATTATACGCAATCGCGACCTTCCACGATAGCGTGTGTTGTACGCAACACCGAGTTTCGCTAAACAACGATATGCTATTAAGATATTATTAAAACTAGCCGTTATGAATAGTAATAACCACTTTTTGAAATTTTGTAAATTTTATTTTTCAAAATGGAATTCATTTTTGGATTCGTAATATCGAAATTATCTTAGGGTGAAATTTTGGTACTTTTCGGATAACTTTCATATTCTGATGAATAGTGAAAATTACTAAATTTTAATTAAAAACAACTTTTTTAATCGAAATAATTAATAGTGATAAATTATTAATTTGAGTGGTTTTAAAGTATATTTAGAATATATTTTTACAATTTAATACAATGTTGGTCATTGGATGTAATTTCACATTTAAACCAGTTATAAACTAGTGTCAAACTTTTGATAGTTATTATCTCTTAAAAACACGCTATTTGTTTTGACGACGAGAATTAATTTTTAAATTAGTTAATGCAACTGATATGTTTTGAATTTGGTAAAATAGACATCATTTTTGAGTTCATAATATCAAATATATCTTAGGCCTAATTTTTGGTATTTTTCTGAAAACTTTCAATTTTCGATGAATAGTGAAATCACTAAGTGGTAGTTAAAAAACTGAATTTTTCATAAAACTTAATTTTACCGCTTCTGTGAATGGAATTTTGAAAATCCGAGAGACACGGTTAATATCAAGGACTAAAATGTGGTTCAATGAGATGAAAATAATTTTTGGTGAATAGTAACTTTTTACTTTTTTTTACCACGGTTAATAGTAAATATGTTAACTAAGGGTAAATATGATATTATTATTACCCTAACACATGTCCTAATTCTATTGGATAAGTGTAATTAGACCAAAAACAACCTTATGAATAAAATATGACCATTTAGGCCCACTTGGATTAGATTAGGACATTTATTATTAATTTATTTAAAGAAGGGTTAAAATAGTTAAAATCAAAGTTTAATAAGTAAATCATTTTTAATATGGGGTTATACATAAGATAAATTCGACTATAAATATTCATTAGAAAGCTAAAAATATTTCATACATAATGATATTTTATTTATAATTTTTAGACTTTAAATAAATTAATATATTTATGACACAACGATGATGCAGTAATTACCCTTTTAAGGAAATATTAACATAATTGATGTTATAAATGCTCAAATGAATGTAATTTGAGACTTTTCATGAATTCCACTAATTTTCTAGGTTACTATGATATATTGATGTTGATTTAATCAACTTGGTTCGAACATATAATTCTGTTATGACTTTCACAAAAATCATATATCAAATAGTGTCAAAATTGACACAAAATAGTTTTTAAATCAAATATTATATTATTAATTGTTATTTTATTCCTAAAAATCTAAGGTTCGGCCAAATGACTTAGATAAGGATATATGTATTAATAATAAACAATTTGGGGATCGTTTGGCATGTTATAGTAAGTGTATTAACCATATAGTAAAAGAAAACAAAAAGACACGGTAAAAGTTAAATTATTTAACTTAGAGTTAAATCTAGTTGATAAGGTTAAAATAATACCATAAACTTGTCTAAATCCTATTGGTTGATAGGATTTCGACCCATCCCCACTTTAGCTTCGAAATAAGACCCTTTGGAACCATTATAAACAGATTTTGACATTAATATAAAATAATATTTTGAGATATTCCTAAGGTGCCCCTCTCCTCCCTTATAAAAGGACACCTCCTCCCCCTCCTCCTCACACCAATTTGAGCACTCAAGCTCGGCCAACCCCTGCCAAAATCTCTTCTCCACTTCCCTAGCAACATCCTAGAGGTTCTGGTCTTCCTCAAAGACCAATTTTAGTGCCCTAAGAGGAGGTCTCAAAGAGGCGCTTCAAAGAAGAGGTAATTACCGTTACCAATTCTTTCATCTTTATTTCTTCTTCCACTTCTTCTTCTTAGGTTGTTTCATTATGAAGTAATAACATCAGTATCACTCATATACTGATATGTTATTATAAGTATGAAACAACCCTATTTCACCATCTATCCATCCTACGGAAAAAGAAATCACCGCGCGTGCGTACGTACGGAATACCGTCTCCACGCCGTGGTGTAATCTATTTTCCACCACCACCTTACATGGATGGGTATAATGGTGTAAAGAATAACTATACATAGTTATTACAACATCATATTGATTCTGATATATTTTATAATCCACTCCAATTCAATTCAATATTTATGGAAATGATATCATCGCTCGTGCGTACGTACGGACTACCGTCTCCACGACGCGATGAGATTCATTCTTAATGATTAACCATTCATGAATGATTATAAAGTATATATAATAAGTACTAATGAAATATATGACATAATAATGATACTGGATTTATTTATATATATATATATGTATGTCATCTACTTACTTCCATTCAAGACAATAAGGAAAGAAAAACAGCGTTCATGCGTACGTACGGACTACCGTCTCCATGAACGGTGTTTTTCATTTTATTTATCTATCTATTATATATATATATATATACTGAATATATATGATATATAAATCATATTTTATATTCTAGAAGTAAGTAAATCATGATATAAGTAATAATGATGTCAAGAACAACAAGTCAAAACACCTACGATAAATGAAACGATTTTACCCAAAACGCTTCTTTAACATGGAATTTACAAAAGAACGGGTAATATAATGTCATAAGTGAACCATATATGATATCATAACAATGAATATGATTCTTTAATAAGTCAATGACATTATTTAAATCATTATACAGGAGGTCCGTACACATACGAAGCAAATCGGACCTAAGGTAAGGGAAATATCACAATCTCATTTTTATCCGGGATTGTTTATTCGTAAGTATTTACTGGGGTGTATTTTATCATCCACATACATGTTTCATCAATATGTAATATTATTTCCATCCACTTACACTATTTTAAATCCAATTTTACCCTTCGGTGAGTTTTTAGTAAAGAATATGAAAGGAATCTTTTGTCGTTTTTTCGTAGAAGGTACTTTTTGACTTTTCCAACAAAAGTACGAAGAATGTTTTTTTTACTTATACGGTATGAATGGATTTCTAAAACATTATTTACAAGAAGCTTCCTTTACAAGTTTTTAAGTTTATTTTTAATCAACTTCTTTTAGTTTATAATTGTACGACATGTTAATAAAGGAAAAGTGTTTTTGAAGTAGAAAGGATATTTTCCTCAAGAATGGAGTTCAAGTATTTTATCAAAATTATTTTCCATCTAAGATAATAAAAGGGTTCTGTTTTTATCCGTATTATTACATGGATTTGATTATTTTGTGATGGAAACATTTTTATGAATTCATTTATCTTATATGAATTGTTTTATGATGTCATGTTGTTTAATCCCATTTTTATTACATGGGTTATGTGATGATGTATGTTTTATGATTATGTGGCACACATAAGAAAGGATTCATTATAAGATGGGTGGGACCTATATCTCCCTCCAATGCATTGGGTAATGATTTTATATCTCATGAGATAGACATGGCTGGAATGGTAGGTTATATCGGTTCAGTGAAACAGGACTGAAATGAGGGTTACTCGATTCAGAAAGGGACTTTGTTCACTAAGATAGTCTTGGCAATGAGTCTTGACTAACAAGAAATGATTCTCTATGATTATGTGTGAATGCCACAAAGTTTCATGTTTTATGTTATGATTATTGTGATTTCATTTCACTACTATGATTTATCCCATGTTATGAAATTATGCTCTCTTTTGCAGGTTAAGATTTCCAAAAGTTATGTTCTTATGAATATGATGTGATTGATTTTTCTTTTGTTTACCCTTACTGAGCATTTGAGCTCACCCTTTTATGTTTTCTTTTCCCCAGGATATAAAGAAAGGTTCTAGGTAAAAAAAAGGGGAAGATCTTTATGGGAGATATTGAAGATCTTTCACCACGATTAGAAGATTACGTTCCGAGTTTCCAAATACACTAAACTATTACGATCCTTGTGTGTGTGTTTTTGTTATGTACCAAGTATTTCGCAAAAGTAATGTAATGTCCATGTACGTTAAGCTTCGGGTCTCTACAAAGAGTGACACATAATACTCAATGATTAGGACCTTTGGGGATTGGGGAAACCTTTGGAGGACTTCTTCAGATGTAAAATTACTAGATATTCATGGAGTATGAGTTTAGAAAGAAATCTATTGAAGAAATGGGTGGGTATTTATAGAAAAATAAGGGAGTTTTTTATTAATTTCCTTGGACACCTCAGTCGTTGTATTTGTACAACAATAGAATTTCCCATGGTATAAAAAACATGGGACACATATTAAATTATATTAATCAAAAATATTAAACCATAATTTTTTATTTCAAACTAAATAATTGTGATGTCATTAAGCATATTGAAAACTCAAAACTGTATTTTTATTATTCCCTAAAAATTAAACTGTTTCAGAAAAATCCCTACAATTCACCATAACCATTTTTTGAAATTGCGATTTTAAAATTGAACTTCATTTTATGTAAATAATTTTCTAAATATGATAAATTTAATTTCTAAGTAAAATCACCATTAACTTGAAAAATATCAATTCTAAAATTATATTTGATTTTATAAAACTTTCCAAAATTAACTAGGGTCTCAAAAATTAACTTTCAATAATAATTAAACAAAATATTAAAATATGATTATATTTTATGAAAATTAATTTTCTTTCAAATAATTATATTAATTATAAATTTATAAATAAACATTTCTATTTTATGAAAATAATAATACTTAAAAAATAATTTCTAAAACATTTATTTACTTATAATATGATATAATCATATCAAACTACCATTTCTAAGATTCATAAATTTATTTATACTTTCTTAAGTGATTTTACTATTCCATTGGTCATATTACTATTCATAAGGGTAACATTACTATTCTAAATGTTCAACTTAATATTTACCAAAAAATTTAGTTAATATTTTCAAACTCTAAATATCTTACTGATCACAACCATGTATGTAAGTTTTTAAAAATTTATTTCATAAAATCATCAAAATTTTGTTTAATTCTAATCCCGTAGGTGTGGTGAGAACACAGTTAAAAAGAACTTTCAAAAGTTCAATAATTTTTTATATCTAGTTCAAATGTAAAAATGATTCCCATGATCTACCATGGATTAAAATATATATATAATTTATCTATTTTGAATTTAATAACCAATTTAAATTATAATAATTATTTAAAAGAAAAAAATATTTTTTTAACTACATTGCGATATTTTTCACTATTCGTCAAAAAATGAAACATCTTGGAAATAAATTAAAAATTCCCCGTAAATTAATTTTAATATTTGAATTTCAAAAATTCTGTTTATTTTACCATAATGATTCTTTAAGTATAAGAAATATAACATTTAAATATAAAAAACATTATTTATCAAAAATAATAGCAGATAGAAAATCCATAGTAAAATTATATATTGAAATTTATGTCACTTAAAAAAAATAAAATTATTTTTTCATTTAGGTTTAAAATGGGGTGTTTTAATAATACTATTTTATTAAATTAATCATTATTCATAATACCTTTATTTATTATAATAAATATATCATTTCTAAAAAAGTAAAATACAGGTCTAAAAAATTAATTTGTGAAATTTCTCTCTATTAAACATATATTCTATTATGCTAAACTATTATTAAATGTGTATATCCCACTATTGTTCATAGTTTTACTAATCTAAATTTATACATTATTTGTGATGTTCTCAGGAAATAAAAATTCATCATATGTGCTTCTTTTGTAAAACATAGTAAAATGTTATTAGGAGGAAAGAGATCCATAAATAAAAGGATTACATTTATCATGTCGTTACAATTCTAAACTATGAAACACCCACAATCATAATTTCCTATTAAAATAATCCCTTTGCATCCTTATGAAACTCGTCGATATACATGTGGACTCTACTATTGGTCTTTAATTTGATCCAAGTAGTCAAATTCAAATCAACCCAGCTTATCCTAGTCACAATGTCTTTCCCCTGAAAAGTATCAGTCAACCTTGGTATTACAAGTATATTTACTTAACTCTTTTACAAATTTAATTCCTAAATAGCCACAAAAAACTATTATAAGAACTCAAATCAAACATTCTTTGGTCTACACTTTTAAAATAAAATTCAGTGTCAAAAGCCGACACATCCCAAAACCTGATCAGATTCTCTTTATCCAACAAATTCCACACATCAAAAACTATAATTGGAACATTAGTACATAGTTGTGACTTACATGAATCGAAACCACTGACTTAGCCTAATGGGTGTATTATACATTGGAACCATGTTAATAAATCAGCTAGTTTTCGTGAGTCTGTCTATGGTATTCCTATTTGGGAATCCAAGTTTCACTCAGGAAAATGCACTCCTATATAGAGATTTAGGTCCATAACCATATTCAAGAATTATATAACCAAAATATTATCTGACATCCCTTGAGACAATGTATATCATTTACCAAGAGATCATGCACTACATGTTTCTATTACTCTATGACATCAAACCTCCTAATAACCTTCCAACAAATAGTCTCAAGATCCCAAAAACCTTATCACATTATTTTATCCAACCAACAATCATTTTTCCACACTACCCCTTAGTATTATACCTATCATCACACCAAATGAAAATAAAAACTATGATTACTATCTCCTATGCTCTAGACATATTGAATGGAATTTTTAAAAACCTTCTCATTCCCAAGAGCTAACACAAACCTCATTTATCACTAATTCATGATTCCTAAGAATGGTTCACAAAGAATTCCTCAAGTTTCAAAAGATAATGATGGTAACCAAGTTTAATTGTCCGATAGGTTACCACACACAATCTATATTACTTTAAAACACTCCTAAATCACAAAAACCAATGTGTCTCTTTGTTAAACCTGAAATTATAACAATGTATCTCATCATGTAGCTAACACACTCTCTATGTTATTATGGCGATATCAATAAATTGGGAATTTTCATATCCAAACTAGGAGAATAGTAATATTACATCAAAATAAACGTGTCACTCTTATGATCCATGCTTCATTTAAATAGGATATACATTCCCTTAACCAACCTATGACACCACATCTCTCAAAAATGTTTGTCAAGGTCCAACCATGGAAAAATATATAATAGCACCTGGTCTACTCCCGAGCTTCCCCTCATCATAGTTACTTTCTATTAAATTTACACAACATTTTGAGTGGCCATTCCATATAGTGTCACTTCATTGAAACCACCAACCCTTGGCTCACACCCAGCTGCTTAATGATGTTCAAAACCAACTGGTTTCTATCTTCATAAGGGATAACTAAAATTTCAAACACATCAAGTTTATATCATGTGCTGCCTAATTCAAGATCTGACTCATGCTCCAATTATGTATTCATCATCATGGCCAACATAACCATTATACATGAAACATCAGTCTCATTAAGCTAAATGTTCCCTTGTAACTCGTCTTCATGATCAACCACTTATATGTTCTAATATTTATCGGATTACTACCCACCTCATAGAGTCCTTTAATGAATTAAATAATCAAACATGCAGTCAATGTTTAATAAGATCAGCCACCCAAATGGTCCTTCCCATCAAATATATTCTTGATACCATCACTCTATTTGCTTCCTCAGAAATAGCTAGCATCGGCATGCCTATATTTCAAAACTAGATAAACTCCAGCACATTGGATTAGAAACGATCTTAAATCCAACCTCACTTCACCTACAGCATCTGTAATCCAGTTATATGTGTATCCATTCCCAATTTACAGAGGCAATGGTCTATAATTTAAAATTGGCTTCCCACTAAATTAAAACTGATAACAGGATAAATGTAAAAACACACTTAGTGGGTTTATCTTATAAGCATTTCATTCAAAAAACTCACCTACAGTGTTTGATTCAAGCATAATTGGATTCAATTATATGGTTCGTCACTCCCATGTTATAATGTTTCTTGCCTTTATTAGTTACAATTGACCCATAATTTCACTGAAATCTATAACTAATAACAAAATTTTATTTAAAATAAAACAATTTCAATGTAATTTAAAAATATCTTTTATAAATAAAATTTTAACAACACTTTTATTTATAAAATGATTTAGATAGATGAGCAAACATTCCCATGATAAAACCATACATACCTTTATATGTTTGGAATTTATCTAACTGCAACCATATTTTCACCTTTTGTCTCAAATTTTAACAAGTCCATGTATTAGGATTTAATTAGATAGGTTACCCTTCCCAATTTATAAAGTCTTATACACTTTATAAATTTTTATTGGTTCCCATTTAAGAAAAATCACTAATGTTTTAGATCACAAAAATAAATACCTTTGCTCAAACATGTAATAATTGGTTAATTAAGGTACCACCATCATGATATAAAGGGAAACCCCTTTAGGTTGATGAAGACACTATAATAACCAATCATGTATCATAACTAAAAAAGTAATTCTCTCATAATGAAAGGAATACAGACATGTAATCAGGAAATCATAGAATTGTTTTATAAAAATAAGACTGGTAAATTTCATGTGAATCCCATGTTCCTAAAATAAAGCATAAACTAATCTCATAATTTTATGTACTATTCCAAGATAAAATTCTAATAAATCATATGAAAATACCATAAATAATGAACCAAATGAACTCTAACCACAAGGTGAAATAAAAATGAACTATAATAATGAGCATCATGAAAAATAGTCACATCCCTGTAAACTTGATCTTTCCCTAGTGCATGCACAGGATAGACCCAAACATGAGCAATTTATCATGTAATTAAATGTTCTTTGTGTCCTATCTAACATCCCAAATAATAGTAAAAATTAAATAAAAAATCCTTGATACCACCTCTAACACCCTATCCCAGGATTCACTAAAATGGCTCACTAAGCCAGTTGGTCACATAGACTCACTAAATCCTACCAATTTTCTAGTGGATACCAACTAGAAATGAAGGTATAATGATTGTATGGTGGGGATATTATACCCTATTAATCAGTAATAAATACAATTGTTTTGTAAAATACAATTGTTTTGTTATATGAAATATATTGGTTGTAGAAACAACATAACTACTTATTTATGGGTACCTTATGGGAGATGGGTAGGTCATTTTATATATTATTAATTGAGGTTACTCTATTTTGGGTTGTGTATTAACTATAAATAATCCTTATCCTTTCATGGATGAATTGATGTTATTTATTATGTACTTTTTAGTAATGTATATATTAAAAGGATTATCTTAATATACGTATTAATAGTTTAGTGCACAAAATTTCAGTTCCATTATTTTATTTTGATTTGTTGATATCTATTTATTTTTTGATTTATTAACCAATGTTTTCCATTAATCTTTATCTTTGCATTGGGACAGTTTTTGTAGATGAATCATAACTTGTGAAATTTTATAAATAAATGGAATAAGATATTGAAAACATTATTATTCATTATCATTATTTAGATTGATGCCAGAATGGGTAAATGGATATTGGAACATTGGGTGAGGAACTAAGTATGAAGTTAAATAAATAGTGATGGTATTTTTATAATATTATATTAGGATTGGATCATAGATAATAGTTTTTATGTTCTTAAAATTTTTTGGTCTTAGTTTCTTATAATTGAGGTAGAATACAGTAATGATTTTTTTGATACAATACGATAATGAGTGGGGTCTTATAATATAAATGGGATGTTGGGGAATATTTAGTGAATAACTAATTAGGTAATTATTAATGAAACATGTTCTGGCTTTGAGTTTGATAATTTCTTTGTTTATGTAGTAAAATGTGAATGTAATGGTTTTGGGATTCAAATTTTTTTAGAGCATGAATCGAGTGTTCCAATTGCTATTTAAAATGAGGTAAGGTCTTATTGATTGAGAAAGTAATTGATTTTTATTTATTTAAGATATTTTATATTCACTATAGGTGTTTATGTCAAAATAAAAATATATATGAGATATCCTTGAGAGTTTATATTGGATTAGTTCAAAGGAAAAATAAGCTTCATTTCATATTATTATGTATTTGGTACTTCTGAGAGATAATTTTGAATATAATTATTCAAATTAGATATCACATGTATAATTTTAAGTGAAAACATAGGGTTCAATTGCTATGAACAGTCTGACATATGACCTAGGTAGACCATGTAACTTATATAAAGGTGTTCATCATCTTTTCAAAAGTTTGATTCATGACCAATTGATGTACGCATGTTGTAAAGAGTGGAAAAAATAAATTTATATTCTCAATGTAGAATAGAGGTTGACGTGGTTCATCTCACTTGAAGAACGTTATAGTCAGTTCAATCAGTAATTTCTTTTTCACCTATTCTAATTATTTTTCATTTTTTTATCTTATTTATGAAAATATCAATTTGGGGGGTTGGAAAATTGGAAAATTATGATAATGCAATGAAAAACTAAAATCTAAATTAATATTAATACTATATTAAATAAGATAAGAAAGGTACTAGTCAAGGGATTTATAAAATGGATTCATTGATTAATAATTTGTTATTTAAATTCAATTTGATAATTCATTTGATGAAACCATATTAATAAATTACATTTATTTGATTTATTAAGTTTGAGATTTTATCATTCCTTCATCATACCAAGACTCATCTCCTCCAATAGTCAACTAAGATAACACGTCAACTAAGAATGTATTTCCTAAAATATCCAACTCCACCACATGTCATTTTATCTCTTAAAGAAACCCCAACTTGACCATATGATTGGTTTTCCCAAGAGATTGTATAGAAAATTAATTAATCAAAGAAAAGGAATAAAATTGAAAACAATATCATGTTGGATGACTTTCACACCCATGCAATACTCCCACATCCACCATATATATATATATATAACATGTTTAATTGAAGTGTAATAACAAAGAAAACCATGAAAGCTCCCCCAAGACCATTCCTTGTGTTATTCACTTACCATTACAATGGGAAAAGAGATAACAGAGGAATATGGAAGATATAAATAATGATATTAGTATTATAAGAGAAAAAATGGAAGAATAATGGGAAACACTTTAATAAAAATATAACTAATGTGTTACATGGGAAAAGAAAATTGGAATAAAAAGAAAAGAATGAAACAAATACTAAAGTATAATCGTCATCCATGCTTCCCTCTATAATATATATTCTATTCAATCCATACCAATCCTCTTATTTATAGGAATGTAATTTTCCATGGGTTTTTATAATGGACTATTAATAACATAGGTTTAATAATGGGCCTTAAATGGTTGAAATTTATGTTATATAATATTATTTAAAAAGTATCTAAGACTTAAAATAATCAAATGGATGAATTTTGGATAGGTTTTTGTATTAATGTTGTTAGAAAATAAGTTTTTCATTATTTTTTAAAATATCACATTTATTAAAAATGTCTAGATTTTTTTATGAAATAAATATTGTGCATAATTTTTTCTAGATTATAATTGAAGAATTTTTCATTCAATATATAACATCAAATGGCCCCATTAATGAGTCAAAATATCTATAAAATTTATTTTAGGAATGAATTTATTTTTTATATTTAAAATACATTTGTAATGAACTCAATTGTATGTTTGTAACCTGATTTATGACTCATTAATGGGGGTGGGGTCCACCATGTCCGCCTGAATAATATATCAGCATGATTGGTTTTTTAGAACCTCAAATTTTTTTAATCATCTTTTAGTCTGGAATAAAAAATTTCAGAATATAAATCATGGAATACTAAAAAAATAATCAATCAATTTGGGATAATAATTTAAACTTTATTCACAAAATAACAATGTGATTAAAATCTGCTAAAATTATACAATTAACAAATATTTACATTTTATCTCAAAACAAACCATTAATCAAAAATTGTTGTAAATAAAATCCAATTTATAAAATTGTAGGGTTTAAATAATTTAAAGAAATATATAAAATAATATAAATACTAGATCTATCAATTCCCCCATACTTAGACCAAGTTTTTCCTCAATATTGAAATATCATCATTAAATTTCAAAGGGAGCCAATGCTACTAATATTCACATTCCAATGAAATAAAATATAAAAATTTTCAATTTCAAATAAAATTATCAAATTTAATATAAATTATCAATTAAACTTCTCAAATTTAAATAAAGAAATATATTCATATATTTTAATTTTCTCCTTTGAAAAATTATGGGACTTATCCTTTAATTCATTCAAGATCCTCAATTCATTATTATTAAGCATCTAAGTCATGATTTAACTCACTTGAATATTGTATATCTTATCTCATGATACAATTCTATTATTGTTATGATCATATAATGAGAACATGATCCATATCTATATTCTTATAATGTAAACAATTTATCAACTTTGTAAAGACGAATGTCACCTAAAATCCTGAGGCCTTTTGTTAAAGGTTCAAATGAATCTAAGTCTTATGGTTGGTATGAATTGATGTCTGAAAATTGAGACTGAAGGAGGATATTTATCTCCCAATTAAAATTCATGATATCAAAAATAAATTTTTAATTAAATTCTCCCCATAAATGTAGACACTCACATTTTCCCAAAAATAAAATAAAAGGTCATGAATAATGAAATCATAATTAATTATGTGCACATTTTTGAATTTTTATCAACCATTTTTTATTTATTTTATATATATTTTCATATTTTATTTTTATTTAATGAAATTTATTCTTAGAATAAGCCTCAAAAAAACCAAATAACCATATATGATAAAAATAACCATTCTCGTGATAGTGATTTTTTATTTATCTATGTCACAATATATTCCTTATTTTATTTTATTTTTCAAGAAGGAAAAACAATTAAGTAGATTGAAAGAATACATAACCTTTCTTTATTCCCATATTATCACCCACACACTTGTTAATTACATTATATTTTATCCCTTCTACCCTAACTCATTCTCCCACACACTTCATCTTTAAAATATCATGAAAAATACCAAGCATTGAGTAGGAATGGACAGAAATAGCTTGAAACATGGCTCGTCCCTATAAACGTCATTCATGGTCTGTATGGAATAAATGAATTATTGATGTAAATGTGGTCTTTTAATGATAATTGGTGTATCAAAATATTCATAAATAATTTTAATTATTTTTTTAGTAATAGCTTTTATAAGTTCAAATGAATGTTCTAGCAGGTTCTATGTCCCAAAATCACTCAAAAAATATGCTCAAGAATAAAATAGGAAGTACATGGTCAAGAAATCTTCTCAGGAATGGGAATTATAACATTGGAAAATCACTAAACGCATAATTAATAATAAAAAATAATTTCACATGATTTTTACAAATTCAAATCATGATAAATGATATGGAAATTATATTTACAGGAATCAAGTAATTTTCTTTAAATCAGGTGTCCTTATTTTCAAATCCATGTTTCAATTTAATAATTTAATTCTAAATTTTACTCATTATATCTCATTATTTTTGAAATATAAAACATGAAATCATTGGATTACTAAGAAAATAATGTCTCTTAGATAAGACAAGTAAATTATAATTCATGTATGGGCATGAAATTTCAACATTAATGCTCAAAACATATTGTTGGAAAAAAATGTAAGGAGTTAAGATGATAAATATAAAAAGTGAAATTCCTTTTGAAATAAATATTTTTGTTCACTTCCTTTAATGTTTAGGTATTCCTTCTTCATTCATGATCCTATAAAATAAAATTACTCAATCAATCACATTGATCATGTAATTTAATCTAAAAAAGAATAAAGGGAGTGCACCACAAGATGGAATAATCCAGAAATAGAGATTTGAATTTAAATTCCTAGAAAACATGTAAAGATAAATCTTGGTATGATCCCCTATTTGGCAGCTAAATTTTTACCACCTCAATAAGGTAGTTCCAGATTTTATCCAAAGTGTGATGGTGGTTGATGATTCGTGGATTTGAACCACCACACGTGGTTCCTTCCAATATGCACTTCATTATTCTTGTTTTGGATAATTCCATATATAGAGTAAATAATATTATCCCCCTTCACAGTGTGGTATAATTTGCATTTTAGGGGTAGGATTAAGTATTTAACCACCTTCTCATTCATTTCTACTTGTGTAACATTATTCTTCTCTTTTTCTACTCCCTCTAGTGAATATTCAATGTCCTCTAGGAGCTCTAGGTGGTCCCCAATAGGTGTAATTTCATATTCTCCATCATCCTCCATGGAAAAATAAGAGTCATATGATACTAAAAATTAAAAGTAGTTTTGAGTAATACTCAAATAAGTTTAAATAAAATTAAATGAGTTTTAATTTAAGAATGTATCTTCTCCCTGAGTTTTTTCATCTTGAATCTCTTATTCGATGGAATTATCCTCTGGGAGATGATCATCATTGGATAGATATAGGTAGTCAGGCTCTACTATTTTGAGTTTGGCCTCAACATCTTGGTTGTCCTCATTTAAATTGGGTAAAACCATTAGTACTTATTTCTTGGCATCAAATTATTTCATGTAAGTTAGGATTTCATCCATCATTCTCATCAAACATTATCGTGAGATCTATGTCTCTTGGCCTCTTTACAATTTTTGAACATTATTATAAGAGAGTAACTAATTAATTGGACTTCCTCCTTTTTATAATATACTTATTGTACTTTCACCTTTGATTAATATTCCATTCATAATAATTTTAATTTGGATACATCACGGAAAAGGGGGTTTTTTATTTAAGGTTTGTAAATATACAAAATAATGAATTTAAAAAAAACCCTTGAATTTAAAAAAATTGATCTAAATAATTGTTTAAATCCCTATAAATAGTTCTAGGTTTAAGGAATGCCTATCTTAGGACACATAAAAAACAAATTTATATTCTTAATGTATAATAGAGGCTAACCAGTGTCATCTCACTTAAGGAGCGTCATAGTCGATTTAATTACTAGTTTTTAATTCCCCTATTATAATTATTTTTATCTTTTTTTATATTATTTATGAAAATATCAGTTTAGGGGGGTTGGAAAATAATGAAACTAAAATAATGACATATAAAAATGAAATCTAAATGAATATTAATACATAATGAAATAGGGGAAGAAAGGACTTGGTCTAGGGTTTGATAACATGGGTTCATTCATTATTATATTTTGTTTAAATTCAATTTTATAATTTATTTTATGAAACCAAATTAATGAATTGATTTCCATTAATTTATTGAGTGTGAGATTTTATCTTTATTTCAGAATAACAAACCCGTCCTCTGAATATAGTTAAATAGAATAACACCTTAATTGAGAATACATTTCTTAAAAGACTCGGCTACACTGTATGATGTTTCATCTCTTCATGAAACCCCAACTCCACCATATGAAGGGTTTTCCCATGAAAAGATAGGGAAAATAATTAATCAAAGAAAATGAATGAAGTTAGAAATTTTTTTTGGTGGATAACTTCCACACCCATGCAATACTATGATACCCACCACAAATAGATTTAAAACAACTTTAATTGAAGCTCAATAACAAAAAATGTTGTGAATCCTTCCCCAAGTACCACCTTTGGTTTAGTCAATTTCCATTGAAAAGTAAAAAAGATATCATGTTAGTATATGTAAGATGGAAATAAAAATACTATGGTTGAAAGAAAAAAGGTATAGAATAATATGGGGAAACCGTTTAGTAAAAAATTATGAATGTGTTACATGGGAAAAAACTAAAATAAAAAAGAAAAGAATGAAAGAATACTAAAGCAGGTTTTTCGTTAGATATTCAATCTATAATATATATTTTCATGAATCTACCCCTATCCACTTAATTATAGGAAGGGAAGTGTACTTGGGGTTTCATAACATACCATTAATGACTTAGGGTTCATAATGGGTCTTACACAGTTGAAATTTCAGTTACAGAATAATACTTCCAAGTTATCTATGTTTTAACCCAATAAAATGGCATAATTTGTGATAGGTTTATTAATTAATGTTTTTATAAAATATTTTTGGAATTGATCCTAGAAATTTCACATTGAATTGATGCTTCTATAGGATGTTATAGAATAAATACTAAGCATGGATTTTTCAAGCAGAGATTTGAAGAATTATTCCTTCGATGTATAACATATAATGTCCCCTTTAATGAGTGTAAAAACCCATAAAATTAATTATATAAATGTTTATTTTTTTCCTATTTTAACTTAATTATTAATAACTTAAATTTGGAGATGTGTAGCCCGATATATTCTTCATTTCTAGAGGTTGATTCCAACATGCCCACCTGAAAATATGTCAACATGAGAGATTTTGTATGGACACATGTTGGTTGAATAAGATTTTGGTCTAGAAGACAATGATTAAGAATATAAATCAAAGAATACTAAAAAAATAAATCACTCAAATTTTAATAATAATTTTAATGTTATTCCCAAAATGAAAAGGTTATTAAAATCTTCTAAAATTCCTAAATTAACCAATTTTGGCATTTTAACTGAAAACACACCATTAATCATAAATTTTTGTAAATAGACTCAAATTGATAAATTTTTAGGGTTTAAATAACTAAAATACATATAAAATATGAGGAAAATATTAGTTATATCATCAATATAACCATGAAACCTAACTTGTGACTATTTAATTTTTTAGTAAAATTTCATTTTTATCCTCAATCCTTTTTTAATATAATTTCATATCCTCAAATAAATTTCATACCTTGAGAATGGTTTCTAGATAAATATTATTTTTCCTTTTCTCATAAACTTATGTGATAAAGTACACATATTTTATAATTTTTATAGTTTCATATGTATATATTTTATGATTTTAACTTAAAAAAGAATATATTTTTTATAATTGAACTTTGAAACGGTAATTTTCTAATTGTCTTAATTGGTTTCAAAATTAGGTTCTAAAACTAGTGATGTAAGGATCAATGGTTCTGTGAAAAAAATATTTTGATGCGATATAATTTTAGGATTTTAAAATTTATTTTTATTCAAGTTATAAGGATAAATTTATTAAAATTAATATTATTATTTTTTCATGATGTATTACCCTAAGCCTTGGGCCTTTTGTGATGATCTATTGGATTAGTGTTTTCTGTGGGTCATAACACAATTTAAGGATAAAATGATGTACGCGCACAATTTATTATTTTTTATTATACATGAAACCTTTATGGTGGAGGGAATGTAAAACATTTTGTTTCCAATAGGAATATAATATTTAAAGACACATAACCTCTATATTTTTAGGGATAAAATACATGATGGTGGAGATATTTTTCATACTCACTATTTTAGTGATTATTCAATATATTTCATTTTAAAAAAAATTTCCTTGATTAAATCCATTTATGGAATATTGATTTATAATGATACGGTTTTGTGCAAGGTCAATATTTATTGGGATATTATAGTTAATCAATATTTGGAGTACGGTTTTACGCTTGGGATGTTTATAAGTTTAATTGAATTTAAATAGGTATGTTAATGTTAGTTTAGGGGTGTTTGGGGGAATTGTTAAATGGATTAGAGAGATAAATGAAATATTTATAGGGAATAATTTTTTTCTGATAAAAAATCATTATATAATGTATTTATCTAAGTGATAACATTTTATTATAATTTAGGAAAATGTTTTTTGTTTTGAAATGTTTTTACGATGTTCTCACCTAGGAGCTTGTGTTATAAAGAGTGAACTATTAAGTGTAAAACCATAATATGAAGGTCATAAAACATATAAGTTAGTGTTTTTTGGAATATTTTAGTTATTCCTCTTTAACTGGATGTCATCTATTTTACATTATTAGATTTTGGTGTCCCTAATTAATGGTATATCTTACATTTTATTTCTCTATTTCATATCCTCATGGTTCTATCTGAATTTGGTATTTTATTTTATGTGCTTGATATGGGGGTTTCATTATGTAATAAAATAAACCTTATTTATAGTGGGGATAAGTTTTAAGATGGCTAGATGAGACTTTATATCGATTTTTTTCACTACTAGAAGGGGTATTAACAATAACCAAAAGATTAAGTGATTTTTTATTAATTATGGACAAATTTATTTGATATTAGAAATGTTTCATTTATGTAATTTTTTGTTTTTCCTTTGATTAAATAGTATGGTACATATAAATTTTTTGATGTATGGGAATAAAAATATGAATGATATATGATGAAGGAGAAGTTTATTCTCACTATAATGTGAAAAAAGGATAATTTTCACATTTTTTCATATTAATCGTTATAATTTTGATAAAAATTATTATAAATATGGATTTATCTACCATGAATACTGGTTTGGGTTTTTTTGATTTTTTAAGAGAATGAAATATATATTTCTATGTTCATGAGTGTTTCTAAAAAAATATAATTGGGGACATTTTAGTTTGAATAAAGTGTTATCTAGTTGATATTCCATGAAATGTGTTTATATTTATTAATTTTAATTTCATTATATTTTGATATGTTGTATTTTTTTTGTTACATATCGGTGTGAAATCCTATGATACTATATGGTGATTTTCAGCATGATAAGGATGAAATTATAGTGGGTGTTACCCAATGGTTGGTCCTAAGGGTTTTGATGTTTAAATAAACTTAGGGGGTGTAAAGTGTATATCAAAACTTATTATATGGATAAAATGATATTATGGAATGATTTACAAGTATTAATTTTGAAAACATGGTTTATATATTTGATTATTATTGTTAGTTTGATCAAATGAAATGAATTAGGATGGGAATGTATTAATAAAAACATTTTAGAAACTTGGATTCCACATGTTTTGGATGAATTTCATACCATCAATGAAATCCTATTGAGTTATTATAATTATCCACTGAATGTGAATCTCGGTGCATATTAATTTGGTGTTCGACATGATATTTTGGAGTTCTCTGTAGTTTTTTCTTTTGATTGGATAATGTAATAGAGGTAAGATGGTATAGAAAATCAAATTATGTGTTGTTAGTGAAGGGTTATTTATTTTTATGAGGATGAATCTATTATATCATGTGTATATTTAAAATTTATGCTATTTTTATTATATTAATTAATATTCATGGTTGTTTGGTCTATTGTATTAATCTGAATGTAATTTGAAAAAAGGAGTTTGTTCCCCAGAACATGTTTTGGTTTTTGTATTTTATTATAGAACCATTAGTGGTTAGGTTGGTTTGTGAATTTATATTTATTTTGGGAATTTAAGATCTATCTATTTATAGTTATGGATCTTTTTCCCTAGAAAATATGAATTACATTATTTATGACATTTACATAATATTTTATATTAAGGGTTATAATAATGACGTAGAAATTTTTTTAGTATGATATTGAAAACTGTAAAGAATAAGGAGGAAAAAAATTCCATTCAAGAAACAACATACTTATTAATCAATTCAATGGATTTTATAGATGTTGATAAAAAATGGGAAATGAAATCTAAAAATATTAGATTTAAATATAATATGGATCAATCATCAGAAGAAATGATTGTCTTGATATTAGAAAAAGAAAAATGAGAATTATTATTTTATAAATAATAATTATTTCCATATTTAAATTTCATTTAATTATTGATGGATGAATTATGTATATAAGAAATGAGTATACTCAAAGATAAACAAGTGGTTATAAATTTATTTTTATTTATGTTATACAATAATGATAAAAAAATCTTATTTTAAACACAGTTATTCAATGTCAATAGAACATATCATTAATAAAATGAAATAATAGTCTTTTTCCGATGTCTATTATAAAAGAATAAAATTATATATTTTTTATTGAAAATAAAATATAAAAAATACTAAAAGATAAATGATAATTTCATATTAAAATGAGAACATTATGATTGTCCTATGATTCCTTGTAGATAAGAAAATTTATTTAATAAAATATGTATTTTAAGGAGGAGTTCTACTTGAAAAACGTAAGTTCATAAATTTAAATTGGTTTAGATTAATGATACAAATTCCTAATTAAAAACCCCATGAAAGATCAAACATGATAGTGAATGTGGTATCATGAAAAGAATTAAGATCAATATTTATCCTTGGGAGGACCGATTGATTTATAATATGGAAAATAGTGGAAGAATCAATATGTGGTGATGAATATATCACCATAAAATAATGGGAATTATTCTAGAGGGACTCACCCTTGATATGAAAATGAAAATAACTGCCTCGTTGAAGAAGGGAATAGTTATTTTTGTAGCTATGAAATACCAAAGATAATAAGACTTGAAGTCTGAATATAACTCATGTTTCACATCATTTTTAATGGCTCGCAATTTTTATAACATGTGTGGTATCTTTGACTATACTCTATGGAAATACTAGGAAAATATTCCAACTATGAAGGATCTTGTATTAAGTGGGTGGATATTTTTAGTGATATAGCATCAAAATAATCATTAATATGTAGACATAATATCATAAATGATGTATTATCTTGAAATAGATAAAAACTAATATTTAAAATTATATTGGAAATATCATGAAATTTATAGAGTTTAAACCACTTTGATTAATAATTACATATCAGTTTCAAGTAGAAAATTATCTCTGAAATCCTGACATAGTGTAAAATATACTTTATACATAGAGAGACTCACGATGACCTGTAAAAAATAAAAGGATATTAATGTGATAAAGGTTTTATATTGTATAAATTTTATAGGGGAAATGATATTTTTAAAGACATTAACAAATCTAATTTGGATATAATGGAAAATTATAAATATTATGTTTTGAATAAAATTATTGGGGAAGGTATAAAAATTCTATAAAGCCATGAATTGTATAAAAAATAATGTATCTTTTAAAATATTGTTGTATTGGTTATAAATTCATCTTCCCTTATAGCTATATAAATTATATATTTAAAAATTTCAATGATTTTTACCACAAAATGGTATGATGAAACAATAAATATATAATGTTATTTTAAATTAGGCTTAAAATCATTTAGTGAACATATTTTTTTAATGAATTTATCTAAATCATTAACATGTGTAACATCATAAGTGATACCATTTTTTGGATACAGAGAATTTCAGGATGAGAATCATGGATGATCTACAAAATAATGTTCATTGATAACTCTTTCTTATAATAACAAGTTATCTCCCAAATGTTTAGAGTGATTATTTTATACTTATATTATAATATAAATTGTGAATAGATTATATATGTATTTATTATTTATTTCTATATAGAGAAATTTTTTGAAATATGATCATGATTTTGATTATTCCTCAAAATATTATTGAGGTGAAAATTATTCTTCATTACATTACTTTTCAATTATTATTAATATTGGAGAAGGAAAGTGGAAAAATTCATTATTAAAGAGTGAGTAAATAAAAAGTGGGATAAAAATCATGAATCTAATATAGAAAGTCCATAAATCCTTAATTAAATGGTAGATATATATTTCACTCCCATTAATATTGAGTAGTTTAGATTAAAACTCATTCCCTTACTCATTGTATTATGTTTGGATTATGTTTCAAATTAATAAGTAATAAAAGGTACATGAATAAAATTTTTAAAATAAAATGGTGTTTGATTTATAATCAAGATATAATACTGATTTGGGTTAATTTTTTTATTAATTATATTTCAATTGTTTTTATGGATATTCACATAGCACAATAGGATTTATTATTATAATGGATTTCCAAAAACTCTGAATAATAAAATTGATGTTTCCATGAATTTATTTTTTTAATTTGATTAATGTAAATATGTTTTAGTGGTTTCTTTAGACCACTCATATTGATACATATTTCATTTAATATCAACCACCAAAATGAGATCATTGCATCATTCTAAGGATGAATGTGGATGTTTTGAAATAATAATCATTATATAAGATGAGAAGAGAAAGAAAATTTTATTAGAAGATATTTCATGGATATATACCAATGATATTATAGAATCACACATGATAAAAAATCCATAAAGTAGTTTCTATGGAATCTATATTCGAATAAAAAACATAATTTAGAGGATTATATTCCTTAGTATCTTATGATGAAAATAAACTCTATTTTGGAGATTGAGGTGTTATTTATAAGATTCCAGGTTTTTCTATGAGGTAAAAAACACATTAATTTCAGATTAAATTATTTTTTATGGATTAATGTGAGTTCCTAAACTGATAAAGGGTGTATCAAGGTAGGTTTAAGAATTTTATGAAGAAAAAATCCCTACTTTTGGGGAAAAATAATTAAGTTTCATGGTTAGAAGAAACTTTACAGGGAAATTCAAATTGTTACCCCTAAATGTGTGAGGCTTGGTAGTGGGGTGATATAGGTAGCACAATTTCAAAGAACCATGAAACCTCAAGTGCATCATTGTGTAACTTACTGTAGACATTGGGTAGTGTGTTGATATATAGATTGTGCATTGTTAAGAAAATTGTTCACATTAACCATGCGATGTGGCCCTCTATACAGTGAAGGGATCTTGTTCAGAACATGGTTTGGGAAACTGTGTGGCAAAAATATCAGGCCTAGTATTTTGAGGAAAAATGACCAAATTGATATTTAAATCACCAAAAACCTATATCAAATTTTAATTCACCTCTTATGGTAGAAATCTATCCATGGGATCTCTCCTTTGAATTTATTTCATTGATTTTGATCATGTTCTTCTGTCCAAACTCAAAATTGAACATCGTAGGTATCATTGGATTTTCACAGGTGATTAATCCATTAATTTTTTTTACATTATTTATTTTTAATTGTATAAGGTGCACCATTTATCTTATTTTTTAATATGAAATATTTCTAGGTTCTTCATATTTTATTTTTTTCTCCCACTGTCAGTCAAATCAAGTATTGATACTGGATAAGAAAACTTTTGCGGACCTACGGTAGTTGGTATATAATTTTCACTTGTGATTTGGTGATTTATATAGATATTTTTTTTATGTCACCTTTATTAATTTCCATTAGAACCCTAATAATTAATTTAATAATTAAATTGAACAAATTAAAATATGGTATGGATTCACTTTAGTTCTATGTGAATGATATAGGTTGTTAACCCAATTGAGGCCACCCATGGGGTGTGCCCTTCCCTTGGAATATTGTTATACCTCCCATGGGGTGAGTGTTTGATATTTCCTTTTAGATTAATCCCAATTAGAAATGTATTGAATTTAATTAATTGATTGGGAGATGGTTTGACTCCCTTTCCATGTTAAACATGATGTGAACATTTTTTTTAAATTTAAATTGTTATATGATTGTGTAAAATCATTGGGTTTGAATGATTGTAATTGATAACTGAAATTAATGGTGAATGATTTAATAGGAATCCATTAGTGTGCTACACCATGTGTCAAGATAGTAGTAGTGGATGCCTTGGATGATATTTCTCCTTTGTTCTTGATTTTGTGGGATTCCATGGGCCTTGCTACCCCTTGGATCGAACATGTCTAGGATAAAAGTGGCTATGGTATTTTTTCATGATACTTGGAACCCATTCTAAGCCTAAATAAGATTCCATTGAGATGCTCTTGGGAATCTAAAATAATTCATTGGTCCAGTATACCTTAGATTCAGCCTCGTGGGGTCTTACACTTCCACCTATATGGCTCGGTTGTGGTTGATATGACACTCTTGATTATGTGGTGTGGTCATGGTTGACATGGTATACATGTTATATGGTGAGGCCATGGATTTTATGATATACTATGTTTATGGAATGATCTTGGAATTTATTTATGTTTCTTACAAATACCTTGTCATAGGATATTGACCCTTGATTTTAAAGAAACCTTATTAGTCTAGACATATTCACTTACTTGTTTTATATATTCCATGAGAACTTGTTACAATTATTCTTTGATAGTATTATAATTTTCACACTTCATGTCCTGTATTTCATAGTCACGATATAATATACACACCATTTTTGGTGTCCTATTTATATTTTATCCCACACCTTGTCTCGAGCTACCGTTGGTTACATGGAAATACTTCATGGATACAGGTAGGGATCAATGAAATAACCCACAATTTGATGTTTGACTTTGTTCCATTTTTTGGAGTAGGGAGCATGAGACCGAGATGAGGTTCAAGATGCTCTCTAGATATATTGATTTCTAGCCTTTTGGTATTTTGATACATGTATTGAAATGATGTATCTATTATTTTTTTTATTTCTTTATAGAAACATGACCTGAAATATCATCTTGTAAATTATATTACTTTTGGAATTATTGTATATATAATTCATTGGATGTTTATCTCATATTTATTTACTATTGTGCTTTAGTTATAGAGTTTTACAAGTCCAGTGGTCTTATTTTCTATTCCTACTGCTTAAATATTATTAAGTTTCTTCCTCTATTAGAGTGATATGATTTTCCATTGTGTTACACTCTAACAATAAGGCATAATTTCCCCCACAAACACACCCTGGGACCTCATTTATAGTCCACATCCTCTGGAATTTGGGGATTTTCATTTGTGACTATGTGGAAAAAGAGTCTTAGGGAACCATTCAGTGGCATTCAAGTCCAGGATGTTATGAAGTGGTATAAGATTAATTTTTTCCTAGTTTGGTTTACAATTTAGAGACAACAGAGTTGTGAATAGGAAAGAATTAGAATTTTGTTATGAGTTGTTCCTTGGAGTAGTTAACCAATGTATAGGAAAAGATAAATTTCCTCAAATATAAATTTTGGTCTTTATGATTTTTCCTATTATAGTTTATTTGATTCCATTATTGGGTGATGAAATTGAATTATTTTTTTATCATTGTTATGATTTATTGTTATATTTTTTTCAACTCTATGATATGAGGGCATTCTATCCAATGCATCATTTTAGAAAACTAATAGAGTTCACACTCCATAAATTATTACATTCCCTATAGAATCTTTACATGACTGCAAGATTGTGATATGTTCCTTATATGATATCTATGATGTTTGATAGAAATTTTGTAAATTGAATTAGAATACATGGTTCATACTTAGAGTGACTTCTATAACATAAATGGTGTTTTCTAGATTCAGAAAAATTAGACAACCTAAGAAGCCAATTATGTCACATTGGGTCATGGATCATGAGTTACACAGACTGGGACATGTTATGGTGTGGATTAGGTGGACACCATAGTTCAGTTCATAAGGAGTATAGGACTTTATGTATTGTAATTGGTGAACCATTTGGTTTAACAATTTTAATTGAAATGTGAAATGAATATGAAATCAAGTGGAAAATTTTACTTGGTGAAATAGTGAACTTGACCTCGACCATGCCTTTGAGTAGGTAGTAGGAGGTTCTCTAGAGACTTTTATGGATGTTTCTTTTTACTAGTCCTAGAATTAGGTACATGTTGTTTGGTATGAACAGTGTATGATAAGGTTTCTACCTACCATATTCCTTTCTATTTGAACTTTTATATTTATCTTTTATGAAGTGTGTTTTTTGGAATTGAAGAGATATGAAAACACTAAGACCACCAGTCGTAAGCCAGGAGGGTGGTGACAACCATGCTCTGAAGGTCGCAGACCAAGGTATACTAGTGAATATTCATATTGATACAGCTATGGAACTATTTATTTTACTAGACATGGGTACTGAGGTAAAATTCTATGAGAGTTTTATGTGCTTTATTTAGACTTTTCAAGGAGCACTGTAACCTACCTCGTTGATGGATGAGTGGAAATTTGTGTTCAAACACTAGCAGCATCGCACATTTTTTTTGTGATGGTGGTCCATGAGTTTTAGAGTTGTAACATGAGGCTAATCATTCTATATTATATCAATTAAAGACACATCATTATAGAAGAGTGAATCTAGAAACATATATGAATTAGGGTGAAACAAAGATTTTATGGGATGTTTTGAACAAGGCTAACAGGTTGTGATACAAGGGTCATGGGGATTTCCAAGCATGGTTAAATTATTAATTTTTCCTGAAGATTTGGAGAGTGGATTAGGATACTGAGTTCATGCATCTAGAGATGGGTGAGATAACAGTTATAGATTATTTGATATAGTTTATAGAGTGGTATAATTTTCTATTGATATACCTTTCTAATAAGATAACAATGGTGAGACACATCAAGGAAGGTCTTTGACGTGTTTTTAATCTTAATAAAATATGTTCATGTTGAGGAATATTACTAAGATAGCGAACCAGACACTAATTTCAAAGTAGGTCCTAAGGTAAACTAAGGGTGTATATTAGAGTAGTGTAGTCTGTTGACTGATTTTATTGAACTTTCAGTCGAAAAAATTGAAATTTGAAGGCTTCCAGATAGATGAGTACTAGCTAGACTATGAGTGTTGGGGGTGTATATTTCTATCCTCAGTGTGGGAGATAGAGAATAAAAGGAATATGTGTGATCAAGACCTAATTGAGTGATGCTCTTGTGGTAGGATGGGCCATATGAAGTGTTTTTATAGGACTTTTCCTCTAATAGTTATTGAAAGGGGGTCTGCTTCAACACTAGTTTTAAGAGAAAGTTTCATAGCTCCATGAAAGGCCAAGAACTAGAGAAATACTGGTCATTTAGGATTAATTGGTGGTGGTCATAGATAAGGTAGCCATACACCAGTTGTATCAAGATAGAAAAGTGTACTTTCTCTTGGTACTGAGGTTGTTTCACAAGTCCACAATTCAGGCTAGATCTATTTTTTTGCATCCTACCCCCAAGGAGTGTGGTGACAAATCATATACGGTGAGAGGTATGATCTTAGTATCCTAAAATCATGTATATTATTTTTTTACATAGGGGAATCACATAGTTTCATATATTTTCTTGTTATGGAAATCCTTGGCCTAGTTGTTTAGTTTTCTAATGGATTTATGACTCTTGAAACTCCATTGGGAATCTGAATGGAGAGTGCATGTGAGTGGAGGGAGTTACCCCTTGAAATTTGTGGGTTCACTTAGTCTGGGATATTTTTTCCTTGAGATGACAGGGTTTGATGTCATGCATGGGATGGCTTGGCTAGTTGTTTATCAAGCCTATATTGACTGCAATCATCCAAGGGTGACCTTCACATAACCGGATGGATATATTTTTTCTCACAAGGGAAATGGTATGTTAATAAGAGATGAGATGGACTAGATCATTGTGTGTTGTGGGGGATGATAGACTAGATTTCTAGTTTTTATATTTATAATTAGGAATCACATCAGGCATATTTCCCTCTAATGGTTAATTTTTTCAGTGATTTCTTAACAAATTATTTTTTATTTTACCTCCTAATATGGAGGTTGATTTATCCATTAGTCTAATTCCATGATCTATATAGGTATCCATTCCTCCTTATAGTATGGTTATTATGGAGTTACAGGAGCTCAATTTGTAGCAAGAGGATTTAGAGGAAAAGGGGTTTATATGAACTAGTACTTCTCTATGGGGTCTTCTAGTCCTTTTTAAGCAAATGGTGGATGGTACCCTTAGGCTACATGTGGATTGTCATAAATTAAATCAATTTATGGTTAAGAACATGTATCTCTTTCCCGCGATAGATGACTTGTTTGATTATCTTGGAGGAGCTCATGTGTTCTCAAAATATTGATTTGATATTTGGATACCATGAGATACATGTCCAAACTAGAAACATACCTCATAAAAAATTTCGTAGAAGGTATGGTCTATATGAGTATCTAGAAATGTTGTTATGTCTCATGAATGTTCTTGTGTTTTTCCTGGAATATATAAACTGATTCATCCATACTTAACATGATTTTTTTCGGTTCTTTTTATAGATGATATATTGGTTTATTCTGATAACCTACTTGACCATTAAAAACATCTTGATATCATTTTGGATACACTAAGAGAGCATAAATTATACTATAAAATCCCAAAGTTCAACTTCTAGAGGGATAAGATTCACATCCGGGGACATATTATCTCCGATAAAAGAGTATCAGTTCACCCATATAAGTTGAGAGTTGTAGTTTCTTGGATGCTTCCCAATAATTTATTAGAAATTAGTACATTCATAGGTTTAACTATATATTATAGGTGTTTTATATAGGAATTATCATTCTTAGTAGCACCGTTTATGGTATTGACTACGAAGGGTGTGAAGTTTGTATGGTATGATACCTATCAGATATCATTACAATAGCTGAGAGAGAGATTGAATTCAGTACCAATCCTGATTCTTTCATAGAAGGAAAGAAGCTACACAATGTACTGTAACACATAATTTATTGGTCTAGGAGTGGTTCTAATGTAAGGGTATATTGTCATGGTGAATATGTATCATATGTTGATGCCACATTAGAGGAATTACCTGATGCATGGTCACACGTTAATTGTAGTTCTTCATGATTTTCATTGTTAGAGACATTATCTACTATTATATCATTATTAGGTGTAAATAAATCAAAAAAGACTCAAATATATATTTACATAGTGTTATATAAATATAAGACATTGATAGTTGGATGACTAACTATAATATTTCAACTTCTAGCTTGTCTATATGCCTAGTAAAGGAAATGTAGTGGTTGATGCACTGAGCATGATGACTCATATATAAGAGTTTCTGAAAGCCAATTGTGAGTGGAAACATATGACTTTGTTTTCAGAGATTCATTTAGAGGTGCAGGATGGTTATAGTAAGGCCTTTATTTGTTCCTTTTCTATGACCTCTACACTTTTGGCTAGAGTGAGAAAGAGATGTATTTCATATCCTAATGGCCAAGTCCTATGGGAGGGTGTTGTAGGTTAGGACCCACATCCTGGATAGACTATGGGTGGAGAATGGATCATGTGTATACATGGTAGAATTTGGGTTCTAGGAAACATACATGAGGAGATGATACTGGAAATTCAGGCCTTGGTTTATGTAATGAATCTTGGAATTACCAAGATGTATCGTGACTTAAGTTGTCAGTACTGATGGTAGAGTATGACACATGAGGTGGCTGGTTTTGTTATAAGGTTTTCCACTTATTAGTAAGTGGAGGTATAAAATCAGCAACCACCTATACTTTTACTGAAGTTACCCATTTTTTAGTGGAAAATGCGAGGAAATCATGATGGATTTCATTTATTATTTTTGAGGTCTTCTCAAGGTAGTGATGTTGTGTGGGTTGTTGTTGATAGAATCATAAATGTTTCACATTTCCAACTCATCAGATAGACCTTTAGTGTGGATGAGCTTGTGTGGTTTTATATCCATCATATTGTATGACTTCACGAGTTCCCTCATACTATCATTTCAAATATGAATTCCTAGTTTTAGTCTGATTTTAGGTACAGTTTGCAGAGGGGCTTGGGTACATAGTTTCATCTGATCATAGACTACCAACCTTATACTGATGGTCAGTTGGAGGATATGATACAAGTTCTTGACGACATGCAGAGAGGATGAGTCTATAATTTCGGGAGCTCTTAGGAGAGGCATATACCCCTAGTTGAGTTATTATACAATAATAGATATTAAGATATGATATAGACGGCCCTTATGAGGCTTTTATGGTAGTTTATACTGATCGCCACTATGCTGGTTAGAGGCATTTGAGGCAGATTTACTAGGACCACATCTCATGTAGGAGACTTCAGAGAAGGTCCATTTGATCATAAAGTGGATGGATAAATCAAAATATTTATATAAATCTTATTTAGATCGATGCATATGATCTCAACATTTCATGGACATGGATTATTTCTTTTTAAATATTTCATTAAGGTTTGGAAACAAATGTACTAGAATCCATGTTAAGATTACATTGTGGTATGTAGGGCCATTCAATATTTTGGAGAGATTTGAACTAATGGACTACCAGTTGCAGTTAGCTCATAGGTGTTGGTCTGTACACGATTTCTTCCATTTATCTATGTTGTGTCATTTTTATTTAGACCCATGGCATTATTTGCAGCTAGAGTAATTTGAGTTATAGATTTATGTGTCCTTCAAGGAGCATCCTATTTGTATTGTTGATAGGAGAACAAAGGTTCTAAGAGTCTTTTCAGTTCCTTTGGTATGGTTATATGGAAGCATGATAATTTAGAGGATGATACTAAGGAGCATGAGTCTAATATACGTTCCTAGTGGCCAGGGTTATTCTTAGGTTATTATTGGCCATCCTTGAGAGGAAATTTTGGGGATGAATATCTTTAAGGGGGGAGATTGTAAGATACTTGGTTTTACTATGAGGTATGTATCACTATAATTTCTATATAAATGTTTGTATGCATTAATTTGATTACCCATGGTGATCATGAGTCTGTCAAAGGAGTCGAGGACTTGTTCAGTTCTTAGAGTCCCACTTTTTGTAATAAAAAGACAGGCTTCATAGTTAGGATAAACTTTTTGGGGTAGGCCACCTAGTTACCCATAACCATGAGAGGCATGGAAGTGTGGTTATATAGGTAGAATAACATTAGAGAAACCATGAATCCTTAGAAACATACTAATGCGGTTTGATAGAGACAGTGGATAGTGGGATGAAACACATTTTTGAAATGGTTAGACAGACCATGAAAATTAAGAATGTGATTTTCCCCTATATATAGTGAAGGGTGTGTGGTTGGTGCACAGTTTGGACAACCATGAGGCCAAACCCTACATATCATCATTTTGAGGAAATGACCAAATTTACCTTAAAATCACTTAAAACCTAAATATAATTTCATTCTCCTCCAATGAAAATAAACTAGGCATGGGATCTCTCCTTCAAAGTTATTTCATAGATTTTGATATTATTATTCCTTCCAAATGTGCAACCAAATGTCATCAGTATCCTTAGATTAACTTCAGCGATTACACCATTAATTTTATGTCATTCTTCATTTGTCTTGATATAGACTGTGCTATTTAAGTGCAAGATAATATGCATTATATCCAAGTTCTTCATGTGTTATTCATTTTTCTCCTAATCTGAGTTGAATCAGAAGCTTATACTAGAAGATAAATCTTATATGAACCAATGGTAGGTGGTTTATACCTTTAAGATGTGTTTTGGTACTTTATGGAGATAGTTTCAATTGTTCCATATGTCAAAATTTCTGATGATTCCATGATAATTAATTGAATAATTAAATTTAATGTATTGTAACATGATAGGGATTCCCTTTAGTTACTTGTCACTATTATAGTTTGTTACCCCAATAAAGGCCACTAATGGGGTGTTCTATTTTCATTACCTATTTTTATACCACCCATGGGTGAGTGTTTGAGATTTCCAAATGAGAGGAAGCCTAGTTATAAATGAATTGAATTGAATTTTTTGATTTGGAGTTGGTTTTCTGCCCTTTTCATGTTAGACATGATGTTAACAATTTATTATTTAAATATGAATTGTTATATGAGTGGGTAAACTCATGGAATTTAGATTCATGTAATTTTTAAAAGGAATGAGTGACAAATGATTGCATTGGATTCCATGCTTGCGCTACACCATGGGTCCTGATTGCAGTAGTGGATGCTTAATATGAGATTTCTCCTAGGGTATTGATTCCATGTTATGCCTTGGGCCATCCTACTCTTAGATTTGGCTTGTCTGGATTCACGATGGACATGGTATATTGACATGATAATTAGACCCCATTCCAAGTCTAACCGAGCTTCCATCAAGATGATCTTGGGACTCGATGGGGATTCCTTAGTCCACTATAGCTTAGATATAGCCCTATGAGGTTTGACACTTCCACCTATATTGCTTATTTGTGGTTTATCTAACATTGAAGATTTTAATTATTGGTTGTGTTTGACATGTTATATAGGTTATATGGTGTGGACATTGTTGTTATGTTATAATGTTTATAGGACATGGTCATGGTGTTTATTTCTTTCTCTTACAGTGACCTTGTTATATGAGCTGGACCATTGTTTTTTTGGAATACTTTTTGGGTGACCCATATCCACATACATGTTTTACATATGCCATGGGAATTTTATACATTTATAATATAATTTTCACACTACTTGGATTTTATTTCATGGATTGGATTTGTTATAGACACCATCTATAGTGTCCTACTATGATTGAATCTCACACCCTGTCTCGAGCCACCTTTGGGTACCCGGAAAAACTTCAATGATGTGGGTAGTGATCAAGAAATGATCCCATAGTTTCATACAAGATGGTGTGCCATGATTAAGAGCAGGGGTGCACCGGACCAAGCCGAGGCTTGTGATGCTATCTGGATATTATTTTAGGTCTTTTTGATATTTTGATACATGTATTGTATTGATGTCTGTATACCTATTTTGGAATTTTTGTAGACACATGACTTGAAATATCATCTTTTATATGAGATTAATTCTAACATTTTTCTATATATCTATATTGGAATGTTTATCTCTTATTTAGTAATTATTGTGTTTCTGCTAAGGCCTATAACAAATCCAGTGATCTTAGTGTCTATTCCTTATACTTAATTATTATTATGTTTCTTCTGTTATTTTAAGGATATGATATTTTTTTGTGTTACACTATAAAAAGAGAAAATAGCCCCCCCCCCCCATAGAAACACCCAATGACCTTGTTATTAGTCATAATCCTCTGGAATTTGTTGATATAAACTTAAGGCCATGTGGCCACCCATGCTTGAGGAATCTTTCGGTGGTATATGAGTAGGGGATTCTATATTATTAATTGAGAATAAATATCAAGTTAGATATTAAATATCTTTATAAAAATAAAATGAGTATTTATTATCCTAGTGAATTCATGATCAATGAGGAGTAGAGATCCGTTAAAATAGTTTGATACAATGATGTATTGGAATGACCATCCAAATAGATTTTGTTATATATTTTATTTATATTTAAGAGTTAATGAAAAGATATCTAATATCATATATATATATATATATATTGGATGTTTCTTAATGTACTCTGTAGAATATATACTAATGGTTTGGAATAAATTATTATTTTTTAGATGAATGTTCTACATGGATGATATCGAAGAATAGATGAGAATTAAATTTATATATAAAATATGAGAATGGGATGATCTTAAGGAATTATAATAAATAATGGAACATTTTATTTTTTATTGAGAATATAAAATAAAGTTATATTCTTTTCATATAAATGAAAATTAAGACAACATTGGATCAAATAAAATTAAATATTTCTGTAATTATTTTATATCATGATTTATTTATATTGATTATACGAATATATATTCATTAATATAAGGAAGGGAGTTGAATTCTGTCAAAATAAGATCATAAGTTTTGGAATCTAAATATAATATTTTTATTATGGATTTTTTATATGTTTTAAGAAAAAATTAAATATGAATAAAGTATGCTTCAAACATTTTTTTATATATTATGATCTTGTTATACCATAATATATGGAATGATTTGTCATGTAGATATTCAATTATATAGTGATGTTTTTAAGAATTCAGTGATTTATATAAAGTTCTTGTTGGAGAATATTATGAATTATTCATACTATAATTTTCATTCCTAAAATATATAATTGAAAAACTATATTATGATATCACAATTAGGAAAATTTGTATTAAAATAAAGATAAATTAATCTTGAAAAGAGTACATGAGTGGTAAAATAAATAAGAATAATAATGTGAACATTGGTATTTTTTAGTTTTGTAATAATACTTATTTCTATAAAGAAGAAGAATTGTTTCACTATTTTCTAGAAAAATAGTAGGCACACATAGCCACAAACCCTACATTTAATATGTTCTCATAAAGAAATGTGGTGCTACAGTATAATTTTCTTCAACAATACCAGATCATCATAGTATTCTATCCCTCCATAGTACCCATTTTAGTAAAGTATAAACTTTTATAGTACTTGAGAAAATAATTCCCACATGGATATAGTACTCACTTTCATTGTTACTAGTTAGCGACATTACAATACCTAAAAAAATTAATAGATAGGTTTTGGCCCTCGAAACCCCTAAATAAATCACTATATAGTTTGAATTATAAGATATTCATGGTTAATGTTCATTACATACTAATTTGACTTGGATAAATATTGTCTTACAGATCAGGATCCACCATTTCAATTAACATAGTGAGTTTTGATGTAGAAAATTGTTTTAGTTACTATATTTAAGGAGTTTCCAAGTCAAATCAAGAAAATTTATAGTTGTGTCATAGTTTTTTTATTATTTCATAATTATTTAAAATGGTATAAGGATATAAATAAATAATCTACTAGAATTTTACTATAATTAAATACATCATAGTTTTATAAACTATGACATGATGAAAATCTATTGTTCGCATTATTCAGTATAGGGAAAGTATCTTGACATAATTATAAATCACAGTTTTGGGGAATTAAAGTGACTATTTTATGATTATTTATGTCATATCAAAATTAAATTGAAATCATTGTGGATTTTTAAACATTTAGTTTTAATTTTTTTAGTTAATTAATAGATTTTATCCATGTTTTTGGATATACACTTGACTAATGATTACTTCATTATATAATGTTCCACGATGTGATTTTTTAGAAACCATAATATTTATAACTTTATGATTCAACTAAATTTATATAAAATTTAGTGAATAAAGTGATCTATGTTAATATATATATATATATATATTAATTTCATTTAATTGTGATATTTAATACTTATTTTATAGTGAATGATAGAATCACCAATGACTTAAGATTGAATCAATATTATTTGAATGAAATTTAGAGCTATAAAATATATCTATATAATATAAGTATACCACTGCATGAAAAGTGATATAATATAGAGAAATATAACTTATGAACCTAAATTAAAAAAGATAATGTGAGAATGAAAAATACTATATAGAGAATAATCTAACTATTTAGGTTCCTATGGACATCCTGTTAGTAGATTCATAATATCAAATGAATGTTATGAGAGTGAGTGTGTGCATATTTTAATGACACGTATAAAATAATAGATAATAATCATGGTAGGTGATAATATTTTATCCTTTTTTGATGAAAGATTATATACATTTACTCAACTAAAAAAATGGAAAAAGATATTTTTTTAGATTATTTAATTGTAAATATTTTTCATATTATTTATCATTATTCGAGGGGGTGATATTGAGTGATAATTCAATGATTAAAGAAGATAAACATACACTAATCAAGTGAATAAGGGAGAAAAACTTTATTACAAGATTTTTTCATTGTAAACCATCATTATATTCATTGAGTAATTTATTAAAGATCAAAGCAAGGATATAAGTGTGGGTGTCTACATATATTCTTAAGACATCCAAAGGAATGAAATAAAATCATTGTGAATTGTACCATTTGAATATTTATAACTAAATAATGATTAATAAAAACTAAACCAAAATAGTGGAAGAATATATCTATTGTGTGACAGTTTCATTATAGAGCTTATTCTCACTCATAGTCATTATAAATGATTTATTAAATGTACAATATGCATATCACATTCAATAATGAATCATTGTATATTTTCAAATAATATCTTACATCCAAAAAATATTCATTGATAATCAGATAATGAATATATAGTTTTGTATAACTTAAATTGAACAACAATGAAAATTTATTCTTAAAGAGTTAATGAACCATTTAATCTATCTGTTTGTGATTCATTATATAATTATTTGTTAGATCAATAGGTTATTAGAAATAAATTATTTAATAAAAAATGAGACATCATGGGTTTTTATATGGTTAATGATTAAGGTTAGAAAAAAACCACATATTTACCCAACTTAATGGTTTAACGGATTTTCTATGTGGGTCTCAAAGAGATTTTTCTTCATATTGGTAAAATATATGATGAAATTTTATAAAACTTGAAGAGAAAGAAGTATTATATTATACAAAAAGAGAAAAAGGTTTCTAAATACACTAATATTATGAATTAAGGAAAGATAATTACTTGAATTTTATATTTTGAAAAATTATGTCATCCTAGTGAACAAAATAAAAAAAATTAGGGAAATTATGAAGAAAGAATATTCCTACATCAAATTAGTTTTAATTTCAAGAGTATTTTTTAAATGGGATGTGTGTCCAAAAAATATTTTTATACATGTATTACATGTCATATACTAAGAAAATAGTAGTATTATATTTAAAGGGAAGATAAAGTCTTGAATCCAATGAAGTTCCACCATAACAAGTAATGAAATGAGTTGATGTTAGAAAATGTATTAAGTCTGTTGAGGAGACATGTAAAAGGTAAAAACAATAACATTAGAGAAAATTTGATTATATTTTTATTAATTAATAAAAACTAAATATATGAGTTAAATAATAATATTTTTATAATTTGGAAATTTTCATAGATCATTCTATTGTAGTTGATGTTTCAAACATGTTTTTAATGTGTGAGAGATTGTAGATTTGGGATAGTTCTTTCTTGTATCAAATAATGGGTGATAAAAAAGTTCTAAAAGGCATAAAAAAATTTGGTTTTGTGTGGGGATGTTATATTTATATATTATGTGACCTTAAATATCAAATACTTTAGGTATGATCATATTAGAATAAATTATCTCCAATAAAAGAAAGTTTTATTCATGGATAGTTTTAAAAACATCTTATAAAGTGAGTCTCAGCAAAGTGACAATCAGAAACATATTCTATTTTGTAATAATAGGTGAATTATAAATATATTAAGAGAGAGGAAAATCATTAAAAATTTAATCATACCAATAGAAACCATTAATAGGTTATAAATAATGAATACTCATTCAATATTTAGATAAAGAATAAAAAATCATTGTGTCTGACAAGGACTGGCTATCTTGGTTAAAAAACACTAGGTAGACTATTTGAAATTATGTTATCTAACAACTCAAATAACAGGATTGTTTTGGAATATATTCATTTGAAACATGACAATGTTGAAATGTGGTAAATGAAAACCATAATTTTGTTTTGTTAATCATATAGTTTCCCTTGAGATTGATCATATGGATGTGTGTGGAAAAATATTAAATAAATAGAAAAATTATATATTTATTTTATTATATTAATTTATTAATTTAGAATAATAAAATTTTAATTATTATTCCATGAATTTTATAAATTCAAAACATGTTTAAGAGATCAAAGAAGACAGATAAAAATCAAATAGTTTATGTCACAAATTTATTTCAATCTAATAGTGGATCAAAATATATTAATAGAGAATTTAAAAAATATATTGAATAGAATAGAATATATTAGGATTTTAGTTCTCTATACACACCCCAATATAATTAAATAGTTGAATTAAAACATCAAAATTTTGATTATATAATAATAAAATGTTATCCAACCACAAAACCTCATGGTATTTTGGTAGATAAACGACATCAATGACAATTTTTGTTCAAAACTATTTTATCCAATGAACTCATTGAAGCATGATAATATATGGTATTTAGAAATTATATAAGACTAAAAAATAATATATATAGGTCTTTTGTATCCCCGATATAGACATGGTGAAAGAAAAAAACTTCAAAAAATTTAATGATTGTGTTGATGGTTAAATAATTTTTTTATACACACCATTGAATGAATATATCAATGTTTAAACATGAGTTTGAATACAATAAAGGTTTTATTTGATTTAAAAGTGTATTATAGGACATAAAAATGGAAAATAAATTTTATTTCATGGATGGAATTTTAAAGACACACATTCTAAACTCAAAACTACATGATGTATCCCCTAAAAATATCAATAATATGAATAATAATGATGTGGATTTTGTAAGATTTTGTAAAAATAATTATTAATAACAACCAATAAAAAATATTACAGGGTAAAAATCATTTTATAGTCAAGTAAAAATGGTGATAATAATAATATGGTGAAAAAATAGTGACAATTAATTACAATTAGACATAATAGAACTTTATAAAAGTTATAATTGAGATTTTTAGAAATATATATTCAATTTATGGTACAGTTTGTTGATATAAATGATTAATGTTATCAAATTGAGAGTAACAAGTGAATGGGTCTTTATCCAAGATAAAAAGGGAAAATAAAAATTGTAGAAAGTGGGTTTTTAAATAAAACTCAATTTTAAAGGTGAAGTTTCATAGAACAAGGCATGAATTATAAGTGATATTATCAAGTAGAATATATCAATGTTGATTAAAAACCTTCTCTTTAATTTCATTGTTGGAAACCATGTAAATATTTCACACCATAGTAGCCTAATAAAAGTATAAGGTCTTTAAAATTGATTTCTTATCATTATTTATTAATGGATATCTTTATTGAAATGTATATATCAAGAAACTATAAGGGTTACTATATGGTGAAGATGTAAGGAATGTTTTTAACTAAACAAAGGAACTTTATAGACTGAAAAATCCCCTCACCTAGTTATTGAAAGTCACACATGTTATCAAAGAGTATGAATTTCATGAAAGGAAAAGTCCTTAGTATTTTTTATTTTAAAGAGGATAACATGAATTTAGTTATTATTATTGTGTATATTGGTGATATAAAATTAAATTGATATAAACATTAGGTTTTAAGTGATTTCCTAACAATATGATACATAATTTTGAGATATCAATGCTTAGATAAATGTTATTATTCATTATATTGAAACAAATAAAAACTAATTTCAACATTTTTATCCGCTAAAAGAATCTAGAAATATTATTTCAAAATAGATTTTTCTTGTAAAAATATTTATAATTGTATAATAATATCTTTTTTTATATAAAATTGATAAAATATGGTGATATAATCATAGTTGAAAATTTGAATTTAGATGTTTTATTGATAGTTTAATAATTATAAAAAATTCAATACCTGACATAATTTTTTTCATCATGCATTTTGTGATATTTTTATTCAAGAAAATGGAGAATAATCTATTGGAATATTAGAGTATTATTCACTATGTGATGGGTAACCATAAATGTGTTATTATTTTTCATAGATATGAACAATTTCAATTGTATGGAGACACCGATATAGATTGGTAATGAAATACTAACGACCATTATTCAACTCATAGAAGTTTATTTTTCCTTAGATAATTTTTTATACATGTTAATTATAATTATAAAAAATATGTCATATTGATAAGGAGTAATGTGGAGAATTTTGAAGTGGATCAAGAAACTATAAAAAATGATGCGGATGAAGTCCCAACTCATAGACATGAAAGTGTTGTTGGAGTTTTAATTAAGAATTAGGTGTGACTTCGAGTGATCCATCAATATATATAATATTATGGTTCCACATTAAAGGTAGAAACACAATGATACTATATAAAAATTTATTACATAGAATATCACACATGAACCATATTTTTAAATTTATTTTATTTATTTATATATTTTTTATTATTATTGAGGTAAGAGTCTTTTTCTGTTCGATGTCTTTAAATATTGAATTTTTGTTAATGTAAAATGGTTATTGAATATTTAGAGATAACCATGAATAGACATGTGGTAGGGGGTTTTAACTACCAATTCCATTTTTCGTGGTTGGCGGACAGTTTTTAAAACCAAGCAGACCCACCATACAAGTAATCAGGAATGTCATGAATGTGGTGAACATTTAGTTCATATTTTTTCTAACAATGTGGAAAAACCATGTGATACACATTGTTTTAAAAATATTCATAATTTAAAAAAACTTCCACTGACTTATTATATAAAAATTAATCCCCCTCCAATACTTCTCCATCGCATAACACATGGTCAAAGAACCCTATACACTCTCCCTCTTTATTTAACCATTTGATGTTGAGCAGTCTTCCTTAAGATTTCAATAAGTATCTCCTCAAGATATGGTTTTTTATCTCTCCCTCACATTCCTCCTCCATATTATTTTAGATCATTCATGGCTCTTTCTCTATTTTTCACCATATTATAAACCCTAAGTCAGTTTTATTCATGATTTATTTATAGATGTTTTTTATTATGGCGTGATAACTCATATTTAGACCCTCCAATATGTATTCTATGAATTTTGATCATATACACTTGATTATATGTAGGTGTTTCTATGAATTTTAGTTTTTTATTAACAATATATGTACTCTTGAGTTATCTAAATGATTTTCCATCAATATTATGTATGTTTTTATATTTTATTATACTATTTAAAGGTTTTTTAGAGTATATTAATATTTAAAATATGGTTTTTTTTAATTCCATGTTGATTTTTCATGGGGTTTAAAAGGATTTTTCTAAGAAATTAACTTCTACAGACTTACGTATAATTATTCAATTATCCATATATTGGTTAGTGATTTTTCATTATTGTGATTAATTTATAGTGTTTTAATAAGTTTTAACTTTATGTTTTTGGGTTATTTCATGGAATGTTGGTTTAAATAAATGGTTTTCTTATTAATTTCAAATTTATCTTTAAAGGTTGCATGATTTCATTTCGGGTTACAATAGGTTATAATGATATATATATATAAACATGTACATGTGTCTCCCAAATTACATATATATACACAAAATAATTATATTACATATTACTGAATATATGTCCACATTTTTATATCTTCTTTCTATGAAAAAATAGCTCTTTTAACACTTTAAAAATGAAATTTAAAATCGAAATGGATTTGGAAATGGATTTTAAAATTGGTTTTTAGAAAACATATTCAGTTTTATGAATTTTTTCAAAATATAGTTGATTTAGAAATAATTTTCAAATGCAATTTTAGAGAATTAGTTTGTTTGTATTATTTATAGGCGCAATTAGTTCTTTGGAAAGAAAGGGTGTGTGTATATATTTTTATTTTTTTATAAACAATTTGAGATTTATAGTTTTGGTTTTCTATAAAATGTTTTTTTTAATACGTTAAATAGAAATTGTCTATGGTGTAATGATGAAGTAACTTTCTAATAGAATGTGATGTTTTTTAAATGGGTAATAATATGAAACCATGGTGTCTGACTTGTAAAAATATGTATTATGTGTCCCTTTAGAATTAATATATAAAAACTAAAGATAATATACCTAGATGAATATAATGGTTCTAGGGACAGATAACTATATATTTTCAGTCCAAGGCATGTATTCCCTAGGGGTGGGTTGGACATGGTTATGTGGATAGGTGACACCATAATACCAGGAAAAGGAATGTTCTCCTTAATAGATTATCTGCACATATGTACTGACCATTAGTCCACATGATGATATAAATACCTAGGGTGCATATAACTTTAGATGACATAAGGCGCCCACATAGTTCTTGTTTTAAATTATTGAATGCATTCTATTTCACATAACCATTAGTTAATTTTTATGCCCTTAATTTATATACCATCAGAATTTTACATTTATTTTTTACTTATATAAATTTTCTTATATCTTCTTGGTTACTTCATCATTAATTTCTCTTCCCTCTTCTAAGACAAATTGATTTTTAGGTTTTCATTTACTTATTTTGGTGTTTTTGGTTTTATTTAATAATCATTCATAAATAAATTAATCTACTATTTAGAATTGTTTATTTTTCTTGTAAAATATGATTAAAAACTATTTCATTTATCCAAATGAGTTTTAGAATAAAAAAATTGGAGTTGAATCCAACATTTTAATTCAATTTATTCCATTACAAAACAATTTTAAATTCATCATTTGAATCTTAAAATCATAAATCATAAATAATATTTTTTTTAAAAACATAAACCATATGAAAATAACTTTGCAGATCATAAAATATAAAATATGTTTTATTTCATTTTAAAATTATCTTTTAAATTACTATTTGAAATAAAATGAAAGAAATTTATAATATTTATCTAATCACACTATTTTTCTAAAAACACAAAATCCATTTCATTTTATTTTCATGAAAATCCTTGTTATTCGTTTCAAAACACACATTCACCATGTAAAACCAAATACCACATCTAAAAATCCATCAAACCAAAAAAATCATATCAACAGGATCCTTAAAATAATTTAAAATCTAAAATAATACAAGAATGAAAATTATATAGTTTCTAGTGGTAGTTATTATTTTAGATACCCGGTTTGATAGACCATGTTCCAACCATGCCAAAAACATTGAGGTTTTTTTTTGGTAAAATCATAAAGGCTCAACATGGTTTATTTGTCCATGTGATAGCATTGTGCACCACTAATTCTTCCCCTAATTTCTCTCCAAAATATTAGAACTCAAATTAAGCCCATATAAATTAGTCACTAATTAATTAAATAAAAATCCAACAATTATAATCTAATATATGATCAAATTCAAAAATAAACCCCCAAATTCCCTTAGAAACTCAAGTTTAATCATGGTAGTGGGTTATTGGGAACTTGTTGGTGACCTATATCCCCAGTCTTGACAATCAAATATATTATCTATCGAAATCCTCAAATAGGAAGGTAAACTCATAAAACATTTTGATTCATATTATTACTTTACCAACTATCAATATCATGGGTTTCTTGGGTGTGTGAACTCCTCTTGGGATCCTCTAGTCTAGGTATTCGAGTGATTTTCATTATCTTCACTTGATTCAAAGTAGTTATTTCAATGAATTTATATATCTATTATCAATACATGTATTAATGAGTTTCCTAAATTTTTTCCCCTAAAATTTTGTGTGTATTGTATTTCATTAATGTTTTAAAGTAGTATTCAATTAAATTTCATATTTAATCTGTGGTTTCATTAATTCCAAATATATTTCAATGGGATTATGTGGGTTTGGTTTGGAATTAACTTTAAATAGATTTTTTTTGTTTTAAATTATCCTCATATTAGTTGTTGATTGTTCATAGTGGTGATGATTGTATAGTGATTTATTGAGTTTGAACATCATTATTTTTTTTCTTTTAGTACATATTGGTTTTAAGAAACATTTTATTTTTGAATTCAAAAATTCTTTCAAAGGATGCATGATTTCAATTGGGATTCAAATATTTCATATACATATATTTATATACATATCTACATGTGTTTCTTTAGTTAAATATATATACCAACATGAATTTACATAATTATAAATATATATATCAATACATTTTATATATATTGGTTTTCAAAAAAAAGGCCCACTTAAAAAATAGAAAAGGTAATTTCGAATATGATGTTGATTGGGAAATGTGTTTTGAAAATGGTTTTAGGAAATCATATTCATGGTAAGTATATTTTTAACCCCCGCTTTATTTTTAATTTATTCATCAAACGATATTTTTTAGCATGGTATCTAAAATATGATTTAGTGGCTTGTTAATGGATATAGAATGATTTTGTGTATATATGTATGTTTATGTTTATATATAAAATGATATTTATGGTTGTATATTACTTTGAATATTGTGTTTTAAATTACTTAAATGGAAGTGTTCAGTGGTGTAATGCTAGAATACATTTGAAATGGAATGTTTCTTGTTAGAAATGGGTATGAACAAGGGATCCTAATTCTCTAAATAGTGTATAATTAAGATAATTATCCATTTTAGATTACACCCCACTAACTAAAATTTCTATATTTAGATAAAGTACACGGTGTCATTAGTGGGAGACACCACACCCAAAAAATATGGAATTTACTCCTTAGTGGTGGATTGGATATAGTGTCATGGGTGGGAGACACCATGTCATTGGTCTATGTTATGTTCTAATTAATTGATTATGTACACACTTGGATTTATCATGGCTTCATTAAATGATACATGGCACTAGGGTAACTCTAAACCTAGATATCCTAGGTATCTACCACAATTAATTTTTTTATATTATTGATTATTTTGTTTTCTCTTAATTTTTATTTAATTTAAACCTCCCATAAAATTAGGGAATTTAAAATTTACTTTTATTATATTTATGTGACTTTTAATATATATTTCTAAATATTTATCCATTATCATCATTTAATACTTTTGTTTAATAGTGAGTTTTAGCATTTTAGTGAGTTATTTGGGTCTTTTGGATTCTATTTACTGTATATTCATGATTAAATTAATCTATGATTTGGAAATGGTTAGTTTTTAATAAATGTGATTTTAAAAAGTTTATTATTCATGAAAATGTGTTTTAGAAATATATCAGTGGATTTTTTTTCTAAATTTTTACATAATACATATATGTAAATGTTTTATAAAAAACTAGTATATCTAAAAAAATATTTATATTAGAATCACATGTACTATGTGGTGCATACTTATAAGATATTATAATAACACCCTATTTACACCACTTAGTGTATTTATACCTAGTGGATCATGTAGAAGCAGGTTTTGATAATGAAGAGTTCCAATTATTTGACTCATTATCCATACTTCTCTTAGAGTGATATTCCTAAGATGTTATACATTGTTTGACCTTATCTCACATCTAGTATGTCGATTTTATTTTTCATGACTTAGTATTTTAATGAAAATTATATAATCATGTTTTTCATTGTTTTTTCATATTAATTGTTTATTTCTTTTTATTGGTGGGTTTTTATATGTTTTGTTAAGAATTTTGAAATAATTGGGTATTTTTGTTTGAGGGAGTTGTAAGTGAGTAGTGGGATTTCTTTTGGTTTATGTGATTAAATTTTTCAATTTATTTATATTCATTATTTTCTTATAGAATATGAATATCAAAATACAATAGGGTCATGTCAGATTTCCATAGGGAATATAATGTGCTTATTATTTTATTATATGGTATAAATTGTTCCCAATGATTTTTTTCTGATTTCTTTGATTATTATCACTATCCCTAAGGGATTGGGAATTCCCCTATAGTCCTTTCATAGGTCATCATGGGTGTGTAATAGATGAAAAACCTATAAAGATTTCTGATAAAGAAATTGGAGTATAGAGAATTAGGAAATAAGTAAATTAAAAAATATTAATAAGTTACTATCATTTTAATAAATCCAATCTCCAATTATGTTTATTTAACACCCCAAAATTTTATAATATATATTTTTTAAAAATAAATATAATTTCATTGGTGGCTTATTTATATATGACCATCAATTAAAAACTAACCATGATAGACAATTGAATAATTTTTATATGAAAAATATGTCATTTTTTAAAATAACCATTTCATTATTAGAAAATTTTTAACTTTTCATATTTTTCGAAATAGTCTTACTTTTCAGTAAATAGTGAATGTACTGGTTTTTTATAAAATTGTCTTTTATTTTATCGAAATAGAGTAATTTAAAAGTAAATTTATATATATAGTTCAGTATTTAAGTGATATATAATCCACGTTATTTAATATAATCTAATAATCTCATTTTTATAATCTGTTTATATGATTTTTATATAAGTTAATTTTTTTATCTTAAAAATGCATTTTTCTGAAAAACTATTTTTTTGTCGAATTTATGGGTTTTTTTAATTATTTTCTAAAATATAGAGAATTTTAATTTTGTAATATGGATTCCATATTTTTAATCAGGATGTTTAAATATGGAAAATATGTCCCTTTTTCCATTATACAAAGTGAATAGTAATTTTGGAAATATTTATCACCCCGATAAAAGGAAGATCAAGTAATTAAAGTTAAAAATAATATGATAAGGCATTGAAAATATATCTAAAACAAGAATTTATTTATTTTCATTAGATAATTTCTTTTTTATTCATCCTAAATTCTAATATATTCAATTTTGGTGGCATTTTCCTTTGATAATGACATTTATATTATTTTATACAACTAAAAATATAAATTGTCACTCTCTTGCATTTAAATTTATCTTATATGTTCACATAGGTATAGAACTACATTGTGAGAGAATATTAAAAGTTATATTAATATTAATAAAATTATTTTTAGAATGTAACATTATTTATAATTTTTATTGTTATACACTTATACAATACTGACATAGTGCCAGTGAAAATAGTCAAAACTAACAAAAATAATTCTAAAATCTTTGAAAAAATATATAAGATTAATTATGGTTAAAAAATAATGTTTTATAATATAATTTTTTATTATTTAGTCTTAAAAATTATATTTTAATTCCGTATTAATATTGATTCCTTTTTTATCAAATTAAATGAATAGCTTCAAATTGACATTAATGAAATTTAACAAAAAATAATAATTTACTAAATTATAAAAATATTAGATAAATAGTAAAATATTATAGGTAGGATAATAGATTGTATAAAATATCATCCATTGACTATTTATAATAAAAAATTACCTTATATGTAAAATTATAAACCTTTAGTTTTGAACAAGTCGTTATAGCGATTAAGTTTAATATTGATTACTAAGGGGTTAAACAAAAATATTGGGATTAACATAAACAATAAACCCATCCAAATTTTTTCTAGTATTTAAAAAAATATGTTGTATTAGAAATTATTCTAACATAGATCCACTTTCATATGATAATGAATTTATTATATTTCAATAAATTTATTAATTCTATGTTTATCATTTCCTTTTTCCTTTTTATCGTTTCATTCACTATAAAAAAGAATCATCTATCCACTTCTAAATACACAAAATATGGCCTAATATCTCCCAATAACCCTAAAAAACTCATTTATACATCCTTATAAATGTTATATAGGTTATTTTATTCCAAAAATACCTATTCCATGTCTACTAAGAGGGGATCTAAAAGAGACCTTTCAAAGAAAATGCAATCATCTCCCTGATCACTTTAATTTTTCTTCTTCATTACCACCATCAATTGTTTCATAAATATTACGACATAATAAAAATAATACATCACATATAATATGATTTTATTATTTCTATAGATTAAATTTTACCTATCTTATTCTCCATAAAAGAGGAAACCAAACCATCACTTATGTGTACAGCAGACTCCCGCCTCGCGAACGGATGTGATTTTTCTCATAAAAAATTACCTAGATTATTATAATAAGTTAAGTACTTAATATAGATGAAAATTATGATATATTTATAATTATTTAATTATAATATATCATCTAATTAATTTCCCTTTCACTAATAAAAAAATTATAATATCACTCATGCGTACATACAGCTTACAGTCTTCATAAAGCGATGTGATTAATTTTTCATGTATGTTTCTCATGAATGATTTTATTTGGGTATATAATGAATATTTATGATGTTTATATCATTAATAACATTATTTATAAGATATTACAATGATAAATATTGAAGTACCATAATTGACCAATCAAAAAACCATGAAAAACGAAGTATTTAACACCGAAAACAATTATAATACTAAAAAGTTATTAACAAACAGATTATAAGATGTTATAAATGGATCATAAATTATATTATTGATATTTCTCTTGTTTGAGTATTTTTTATAATAACTATAAATTTATTATAAAATATTTTAAAAAAACATATGAGGAAATTCAAACACGAGGTAAGGGAATTTTTTTCAATTTCATCTCCGTTGGGAAATATTTTGTAATATGCACATATTTTATTATTTATGGATTATATAATTTACATTTTATGTATTTAAAATGAATTTAAATTTGTTAAGGGTGATTAATTTTTATATTAATGTTCACTCCTTCAAGGAGTTACAATTTAAATGATAATAATGAGATAAGAATTTATTTTATAATCTTGTATTTGGGATTGATCATATTTTTCATTAAAAGAATCTTATAATTTACATAATAAACCACATAAATTTTATTATCCTCTTGATATTTATTGATTTTAAAAAAAACCTGCTAATACATTCTCTATTTTTCACTTTAATCAATCCTTGAAATGTTTAAAATAAATGTATATATTATTTCACTTTCAGATCAAGTATATTTTTTTCCATGTCTATATTATTAATAATTAGTTTTAAAAAATGTGTATTTACTAAAATTATTTTTTGATGAAAATTTATGTTATCCTTCACATTTTAATTGTTTTAATATAATATTTTAATTGTTTTTTGAAAGGTTCATTTTTTAATTTATTTACAAAAAATATAATTGAATGTATCATTTTAATGTATATATAATTACCAAATTTCTCCACCACCATTATTGTTTTACATTATATAACTTATTCTAAAAATTTTTAATGGTTTGTAAAAAAAACAGTATAAAGAAAAAAAAATATTTTTTCCTTCCATTTTCATTATTTCTCTAGTAGACATGATTTTGTTACAAAACCTATATTTATAATTAATTTACTGTCATATTTTATTTCTTATTAATTTTTTTTATTAACATTTTCTTTAATTATTCAATATATTATAATCATTTTTCATTATACATTATATTTCCATAAAATATCATTATTTTTTATATCATCAATTGGATTCTCACAAAAACTATATACCATTTTTATATTTTTTTTACTATGAATGTTATTTGATTGACAGGGAAAATCATAATATTCCTTATTCATTACTCAATACAGATATATAATGATAATCAATTTTTATTATTAATTAAATTTATTATTCAATATATGAGGAATAAATTAGAAATGACTTGACTAGTGAGGTATTTTTATAGATAACCCCATGATGAATCGACATGTATCATGAGGCAAACCAATGGCAGAAAATTATTAAATGGATTTTTGGGGTATACTAAACAATAAATTAAATTATTTTGGAACATTTCTTTGATAATAAGATATCGGAATCTCTAAAATCATGATATTCAACATTTATAATTTCCTTCATTTGTATTTAGTTATTATTATCATGAATTGACATTATTCATAGATGCATTTTCTACTGATGTTATTCAATAAATGAAATGTGTTTTTAGTTTTTTACCATTCCATATTCATTAATACTTATTTAATCATGATAGAGACTATTGTATGTAACCCATAATAAGAATCTAAGATAACGCTCTATTTTTCTTTATTTTATAGGGATATGAAGTAATATATTATGAATAATATCAAGGTTGTGAAAATGATTCCTATGTTTTTTTATTTAAAAGGTCATATAGGAATTATATATGTATCTAGATCTTAAAGACTTTTAAACTGATAGATCCTTGGAGATGTGATACCTTATACCTTCTGACTATGTAATAATGTTTACATTTTCTCATGGTTATTGATGTTGGGGTTGTTATAGTTAGAATTAGTTGTATGTTTATTAGAAACCTTGGGAATCAGAATTAGGGAAACATAGATTGGAAAACATAATCATAAAAAAGACTCCAGGGATAATTTTAAGTATATGTTAATATCATAAACCTTGGGTAAGTTAGTGAATGTGTGTATTTCCTATAAAATACATCTCTGAATAAATATATGAAAGATGACCCATCTGTGGAAAATATACACCTAGGTTAAACAATAATGAATAGGGATGATTTGGTATTAACTTAATTTTTATTGGTGTGTGATGAGTTGTCCTAAGACTAAACACCTATATGGAAACTCTCATGGGATATTCATGGAATAATTCACATTTTCTTTCTAAATCATTATTATGAATAAGAGGATAAAACCGACGGAAACCTGTCATATTCAATAGCTGTATGGGATAAACCTAAATAGTAATGGGTTGATAAGAATGAGACACATCATAATTTAAAATTCACAAATTCCCTTTTTTAGGTTTTATATGATGGGTGATTAATATGTTTAAGGATGTGTTTTTTCGATTTATGAAATACAACCTGTTGGTTTAGTAAGTATTTTAGTGAAAATGTAATTTTATGAATTATGATTTTATATTCTTTGGAGAGACCATAATTTTTTAGAATATATGTAGAAAACCAAGGATATTTTTAGGATGATGTATCCTTGGTTTTTTCTATCAGAGTGATATATTTTTTAGGGAGAAGTTTTTATAATGGGGGAGGAATATAACACCTCGAGATTTTAGAATATATATTTCTCATTAAATTATTATGATTTATTTAATATTTTTATTTACATGAATTACCAAGTCTAAAACCCCATTATAATCTATTAATATATTATTAAGTGAAAATTATTTCATTTTTTAAAATCATCGAGTCAAAATTATCATGGGTTGAACTTTTGTTATTTTCCTAAAAAAAATTATTCTTCAAAAAATCGTGAACAATAATAATTTTTTAGAAACTATCATTTTTTCATTATATCATGTAATTTAAAAGAAACATATTATTTGAGATTTGGAAGTAAATTTATATATGATATTTTTTATTTATAATTTTCTAATTATTTAAATTAATATTAGAGTTTTATGTGATTTTGATATAAGTAAATTTTTAGGCATAAAAATAAATTTTTCTGGAAAACTATTTTTCATTACATATTGAGAGATTATTTATAAATTAATTTCCTAAAATTATAAAATTTTGAATTTATAAAATTGATTCCATATTTTCAATCAATAGGTTCCTAATAGTTAAATAGGTCCCTCTTATTTTTAGGCTTTATAAATAGTAATCGTGGTAAAATTTATCACCTTGGTAAGTGATAAATCGAGTAATTGAATTAAAAAACAATGTGATAATGCATTAAAAATATTTCCAAATATTTATATAATTTCATTTAATGATATTATTTCAACCTCATTCATCTTAAATACGAATAAATGGAATTTTGGTGAAATTTTTCTTTGATAATTATATTTATTTTATTTTATTTTATGTAAATAAAGATATAAAATGACTCCTTATTTCCTTTAATGTTCTATTATAAGTCCACATAGAGATAAAAATAATTTGGATAATGATATTTAAGGTTATTTTATTTGTATTAAAATTAATTTTCTATGTTTAATTTATTTCTAATTTTTATGAATTGTATAATTACCAAAATCGCATATACATAGTTGACACGATGATTATGCAAGAAGTGGAGAATTCAAAGTAAATAATTTTAAATTCAATAAAAATAATGTTTCTGGAATGATTTATTGTTCCACTAGAATTTATAGTTAATAATTTTAGAGACCCGAAGCTTGACGTACATGGACATTACATTACTTTTGTGTAATATTTAGTACATAACAAAACAGACACACAAGGACCGTAATAGTTTAGTGTCTTTGGAAACTTGGAACGTAATCTTCTAATCGTGGTGAAATATCTTCAACATCTCCCATAAAGATCTTCCCATTTTTGTTTCCTTACCTAAAATATTTCTTTTAATCCTAGGGGAAAAAACATAAAAAAGGTGAGCTCAAATGCTCAGTAAGGGTAAGCATGGATAAAATAAAACATACCATATACATTTGAACTTAAAACAATGAACATTAAAAATCATGAGCAACGACATAAAACATGGAAGTACATAAGTCATAGATCATAATGGAACATAAATCATGATAAAATTGCTTGGGAATAAAACATGTAACTGTGGCATCCATTAAGCACATGTAATGATTTCCATAGTAGCCAAGGCATTGGTGCCAAGACCATCTTAGTGGACAAAGTCCCTTTCTGAATCGAGTTCACTCCTCGTTCCAGTCCGGTAATACTGAACCGGATTAACTTACCATTCCAGCCATGTCTATTTCATGAGATATAAATCTTTACCCAATGCATTGGAGGGAGATATAGGTCCTACCCATCTCATAAGGAAATCATTCTTACTTGTGCCACAAAATAAACATACATCATTCATAATAACCCAATAAATAAAATGGGTTTTATAAACATAATCCCATCATCACATAATCCATATAAAATAAATGGATATCATTTAATAATAATAAAAGTTAAACCATGTAAATAATAGATACATTATACTTGAAATATATGAAATAATGTCATCTTAGATGAAAAATGGTTTTGATAAAACACTTGAAATGAATTCTTGAGGAAAATATCCTTTCTTCTTCTAAATCAATTTCTTTTCACAAAACGTCGTGCAATTTTAAAAGAATGATATTTTTTCGAAAATATTCATGAAATATTTTGGAGTAAGCTTCATGAAAATAAGGCTTTATAAAACTGTAAAAATCTGTTCGTGCCGTATAAGTTAAAAAAACATTCTTCTCATACTTTTGTCGGAAAAGTCATAAAGTACCTCGTAACGTAAACAAAAGAAAGATTCCTTACATACCATGTAGTAAAAGTCAAAAATGGGTAAAAAGGACTTTAAAAATACATGAAAATACTTTTATAAAACATGGACATGGTTGATAACAATTACCCCAGTAAATACTTACGAATAAGCAATCTCGGATAAAAATGAGATTTGCAAAATTATCCCTTACCTTAGGTCTGATTTGCTTCGTAAGTGTCCGAACTTCCTGTATAATGATTTAAATATTGTTATTGACTTATTACATAATCATATTCATTGTTATGATATCATATATGGTTCACTTATGACTTTATATTACTCGTTCTTTTGTAAATTCCATGTTAAAGAACGTTTTGGGTAAAATCGTTTCATTTGTTGTCCGTGTTTTGACTTGTAATTATTCATATGATTACTTAGATCATGATTACTTAATTACAGAATATAAAACATGATTTATATATAATATATATTCAGAATATACATTTATATAATAGATCGATAAATGGAAAGAAATACACCATTCATGGAGATGGTAGGTCGTACGTACGCATGAACGTTGTTTTCGTTTCCTCATTGAGTTGAATGGAATTAATTGGATGACATACATATATATATACATAAATCCAGTATCATTATTATGTCATATATTTCATTATTACTTATCATATATACTTTATAATCATTTATGAATGGTTAATCATTGAGAATGAATCTCATCACGTTGTGGAGACGGTATTCCGTATGTATGCACGAGCGATGATATCATTCCCATGATCGTGGAATTTTATTTGAGTGTATGTATACTATTACAAAATCAATATCACTTTACAATAATCATATATAGTTATTACTTACACCATTATACCCATCCAAGTAAGGTGGTGGTGGAAAATAGATTACACCACGGCGTGGAGACGATATTTCGTACGTACACACGCGCGGTGATTTCATTTTCCGTAGGACGGATAGATGGTGAAATAGGGTTGTTTCATACTTATAATAACATATCAGTATATGAGTGATACGGATGTTATTACTTCATAATGAAACAACCTAATAAGAAGAAGTGTAAGAAGAAATAAAGTTGAAAGAATCGGTAACAGACATTACCTCTTCTTTGAAGCGCCTCTTTGAGACCTCCTCTTAGGGCACTAAAATTGGTCTTTAAAGAAGACCAGGACCTCTAGGATGTTTCTAGGTAATTTTATAAGATAATTTTTCAGGTTTTGTCCGAGCTTGAAGGCTCAAATTTGTGTGAGGAGGAGAGGAAGGAGGTACCCTTTTATAAGGGATGAGAGGGGCACCTTTGGAAATCTTAAAAATATTAATTTATAATAAATCTAAACCCACTTAAAAACCTCCAAAAATAACTCATATTCAAATATTAGATATGATAAGGTTCTAATATCATCACCCAATATAATTTAGACATGTTAGGAATTTATTTTAAACATTATCAACTTGATTTATCCTTATTTAATCAATTTAATTTTATTTGTGGTAATAACATTCTAAATTTTAAATTATAACAAATAATTACTTATTTGTTGTGAATTATACATAATTGGATACTTAATAACATTTTAGACCATATAAATTTAAATTTATAATTTTTAAATTTTTTTGTGATTTTTAAACAATTTTATAATATGTTATTTTTATAAAATAACAATAGTGTCAATTTTGACGCTATTTATTTATTTGAATTTAAATAAAATAAATACAGAAGATATGTTCGAACTAAAAGATTTAATAGATTACTAAAATTTTATATGTATCTATAAAATTAGTGGATCACATTAAATAGTTCATATAATATTTATTTTATTATTTTTAAAACCATTTATTTGGTTTATCTCTTAATAAAATAAATACTACAACATTTTTGTATAATTATTTAATATACTTATTTCATGCATAGAAATTAAAAATAAAATCCTATGATGAAGATAAATCAATTAACTTTCCCAATAATACTTTTACTCGAATTTATCATCTTAAAATCACAATATTTAAATTGTTATACTTATTAAATTATGAAGGTGACAACTTTGGCATCATTTAAAATAAAATAATATAAGTGTCATAATCCATTTTATAAGGATAAAATGGTCAAATATTAGACCATTGGATGATTTTGGTTTCCATTTAAATGAACAATAAGTTTTTTTCAGGGTTTTGTGCATTTTATGGTCACTATTAGTTTAATAAAAACTATATTCTTAATTTTTCACTAGATAAACAATTTCTGCATCACTATTGTGTCATAATTAATGATAATTATTTAATCCCTAAAATTATAAATAAATTAATATGTTGTAGATAATTTTATTAGATTTTTGGAGACTACTCATGTTCGAAGTTTCATGAAGTTTATCATCAAATTAAAATTATTATACTTAAAAGATTTAAGAGAGTGACATGTTGTCACTTTCTTTGGTTTTAATAATAATTAAATTATTTTCATGGAACAAAGTACATTAAATGAATATAATCTGACCCTTAGGTGATATGGGTCGAATTTTAGTCATCCAATATAATTTTGGCATGTGTTAGGGTAATTTTATAATATTATATTTACCATTAATTACCCGATTTACCTTTAACTACGGTAAATAAAATTTACCATAGTTACTATTCATGATTTCCAAAAAAAAAAGTAGTCTATTAACATAATTTGGACCCACTGATTCCAAATATGGAATCAATTTTTTGAAATTCAATACACAAAAGTTTCATAAATTAAATTAAAATTAATCCTGTTGTCGAAAGAAAACGGGTTTTTGTTTAAAACATTGCAAAAGATTGAATTGATTTAACCTACGAATTCGAGGTAAAATCAATGATAATTACATACATTATAATAAATGGTACAAATATATTCTATTTATACTTTAAAACCATTAAATATTATAATTTAACCACATAAATTATTACGATGAAAAAAGTTGTTTTTAATTAAAATATAGTATGTTTTTACTATTCATTAAAATATGAAAGTTATCAGAATAACATGAAAATTTTATCCAAGGTAAAATTTTATATCATTATTCCAAAGAATAATTTTATTTTGTAAAATTTAACTTATAAACATGTCAAAAACTATATTTAAAGTGGGTGTGCCATCAAAAGGAGGCAAAACTACATTTTTTGAAAAAATACTTATTTTACCCGAAAAAAATTATTTTGTTCTCATACCATGTTCTAGAAAATGTGTAAGATGAATAATAATGTTATAAAATTCAAAATTTAGTTAATAATATTCATAACGGCTAGTTTATAATAATATTATAACCATATATCGTTGTTTAGTGAAACCCGATATTGCGTACTACACACGCTACCGAGGAAGGTCAGGATTGCGTGTAATGAAAACCAAGTTAGGGTTGCGTGTTGTGAAAGAATACTTCATTGTTTCATATTACATAATCCAACCATATTTAATTTATACATTGAATATATATATATATATACACTCAATGTTGTGTAGAATGACTATTATAAAACGAACTTGAAATTGTGTGTAACACAATATAAGAATAGTGTTGTGTATACTTCAAGCTAATACAGTGTGGCGTATAGCACAAGATAATCTTGTTGTAGCATAAAACACATGACATAAAATAAATTAAAGAGAATACTTATCATAAAATCTCAGGGTGTTACAATAATAATCTATAATTTATTTAATAGAGGAATATATTCAAATTCTATCTTTTTCTTGATTTTTTTAGAGAAAAATTAAAGAAATTGTGTCAAAAATGAAATTAATGATATTTTATGAAAAATAATTCTTTATTAAATAATTTTAAAAAAATTAAAAATCATACATGAGGAAAATTAATACCATAAAAGTTCTAAAACTTAATCCCTCATAAATTTATGTTAAAATTGATACCTTATAAGTAAAATTATATCCCTTTAAGACTGATAGATTTATTTCTGTGGTTAAGGTTAAATGTTTTTAATGGTGGGTTTAAACCAAAATATATGTTTTATAATACCAATTAGACCTATCAATATATTATCAGTTAAAGGGATTTAAACCATATCTTATTTTATATTCTTAAATATGGAAAAATTATGACACTTTCACCTGAAATTGAATCTTTAATATTTAAGTCTTTTTTTAAAGGTTGGGGATGAAGTCTGAATTTATTATTTAAATAAATGACCTCTTTTAGACTAGGTATAGGTAGACCCATTACATAGCATGAAGGCCTAAGGTCATGTGGCCTGAATACAAGGCTTGAAAGTCCATTTTTTGGCCCAAAGGACCCCTCAGTGAAGAGTACTGCTACAGTACCGCTCTGCTATAGTACCACCACCGCTGTAGTGCCTCTGCCACTATATTGCCATCACTGCTACATTCCTCCACTGTTACAGTACTTCTACAGTCCCCAAAAAATCGTCCATTCCCAGATTTGATCTTGGGTCTTTTGGATGCCAAGCAGAAGTCTATAAAGTGGAAGCACTTCGCCTTCCTTTTATAAACCACCTTTATCCAATTTTCTCAACCAAGAAAAAATTAAACATATTTATTCATGTTTTTTTGTGATTTTATTCCGAAAATTTCAACCTTTTCTCCCTTAAGATGATATCTTAAGGATCCCCTTTGATGACGAGTTAATTATCTTCACTGATCAATTTTATTTTTCTAATTCTTCTAAAACATTAAATTATTTTCTAACCATTCCAATATGTTATAAAACTATCTCCTATATAATTATATTTTTTCTCTTTATGGAAAAAAATTATCTATCTACTTCTCTATCAAATGGGAAATAAAACCACCACTCGTGAGTAGAGAAGATTACCACTTTACTGGATGGTTTTTTTTGTTTTCTACTACTTCCTCACATTTCTTATCATAATGATAGAAATAATGAATATATATTTTAATTATTACATAATTTTAATTCAGTAATTATATCATATCATATTTTTCCTTACCCTTAAACTAATTAAAAAATGTTAATGTAGATTAAGTGTACGTTTGACCTACCATCTCCACAAAGTAATGTTACTCATTTCTCATGTATTTTTATCATGGATGATTTTAAATATTTATAAAATGAATATGTATGATGTTAATATAATTATTAACACTATAGATTTTATATAACCACGATCAACATATATGTACTATAACTGTTGAATCAAAACATAGATGATAAAGGAGGCACTTAAATCCTAAAACAATGATAATAATAAATGATTGTTAAAAAAATACATTAAAGGTGTTACAAATGGGTAATATATGATACTATAAATATGTAAAAGAATTTATCATGTAATTATAACAACTCTAAATTTATTAAAATTTAGGTTAAAATCATGCACAAGAAAATTCCAACTTTAGTTAAGAGATTTTGTATCAATTTCTTCTCCATTAAGACATATTTGGTAAAATACTCATATTTTATTATATGTGTTATATATAATACCCAAATAATGTATTGAAAAAATATATATTTTTATTAATTTTGATAAATTCTTCAATTCAAATTTACTCTATCAATGATTTAGAATTAAAAAGCATTCAAATAGGTATTAGTTTATTTTACAAACTCATTTTTGGGATTACTTATATTTTGTTGAAGGAATATTAAAATATATATTTCATAAACTCCATATATTTTATTATATGCTATATATTTAAGGATATTTAATATCATCTTTAAAATATTACTCTATTTTCTACTTGAATCATTCAATGAAATGTTTTAAAGAAAATTTTATTTTATTTCTCTTTTTGATCGGGTATATTTTTTCATCAATGGCCAAATTTTTTATAATTATTTCACAAAGGTTCTATTTGTTTATTAAAATGATTTATTAATAAAATTTTATTTTATCCTTTAATATTAAAAAATAATTAATGGAAACCTTATAATTTTTTCTTAGAGGTTAATTTATAATTTCTTTAAAAATGTGCATAATGATTATTCATTTTTATTGTATTTGACATTAATGAATTTTACCTCTGCCATAAACTTTTAATGAAATTTTATTCTTAAATTTGTTTCTAATGGTTTTTTAAGGAAAAAAATACTGAAATATTATTTTAATATTTCCCATACATTTTCATTATTTCTCTATAAGATAATTTTTTATTACAAAACCAATATTTTTGATGAATTCACAGTCATATTTTATGTCTTACTAAATTTGTGGTTATTAACTTTATCTTGATACATTGACATTGTTGTGATCATTTTTCATTTGAAATTACATTTTTCTTAAATATTCATATCATTTATATCATGTATATGATTATTTCTTACACTGTATACCATTTATTTATATTTTCTTATTATGAAGTTTAGTTGATTGACTTGGAATAACATAATACTCTATATTATTTACTCAATATAGATATTAATTAATAATGAATATTTATTATTAATTATATTTTTCATTAAATAAATGAGTAATTTAGGGAAATATAGTGATATATGGGTCCAATATATAAATATCTTATCGATGCGTCAACAGGTCTTATAACAAACCCACCTAAATACCCTCTCAAATTATTACCTAACCCTATATGCCACAAACCCGAATGGAACTTACGATTCCCATAGGCTGGAAACTATCACCCGGGAAAAAATAGAGGGAATTATTTCTCCCAACATGAAGCAATTTCATGGAACATATTTATAAAAGGGATAGTAGCGTAAAAGATAAATATATTCCACAACTAAATAATAAAATAAACTAAACTCAACATTAGAAATAATCTACAAGTACAAGTCATACCATAATGGACTGCTGTAATAGGAGAACCAACTACTCTATGTGATTTTATGGGTAGAATCCCACCATCCCACCACTAGTTACTGGTCTGAGATGATTAAAAATCACACCCACTCACTATGGCACCTTTTTTCCCCTACATCAAAATACATACCTAGTATTATAAAATTCCAAAGAGGAATGCAGTGTGTGATCTAAAAGGCTCAATAGGGTCTCACCCAAGTGTTCCATATCAATTAACTGAACTATAATCTATGCTTTCTCAACATTAAATAAAACAATGCGTGATAACAATTTAATAGTTTTTATTTCAAAAGCATAGAAAAATAGTTTAACTTCTCTTTTTTCCACAATTTTTAATAAAGTTAGTAAATTAGTTTCAAAGCATTTATTATCCAAATATTTTAGCAGATATATCTTGTCAAAACAAATAATTCATCACATATCTTATCAAAATCCATGGTAGTAAAAAAAATTATTAAACCCAAAAGTATCCCAAATCAGCCAATAAGTATAGGTAACAACACAAATGATCACACAAAGTCGGGATAGTTAGGATACTCATAAGTAACATATAAAATTACATGTGCATAAATCCACTAGACATATGCATCAATTATAGAGCATATAGTAACGCTCCTTTAATTAAACCCCCCTAAATGTCTAATAAGTCCCTTGAATAATGGGACTAGGGAGAAGAGATAAGAATCATGAAAAAATCCCCTGAAAATGTATGAGATATATTATTATACCTTCCACATAATTACCCAAGTCATCCTATGTTATTTAATTTCCAAATCAGTACATTAAACTATTTTTATCCTTTCATTCCTCAAAAAACAATTCAAAAAAACATTTCACAATTCTTTGAATAACCTTTTCATTTACCTAAACTAAGGGAAACCCATATTTTACAAAAAAACTAGTTCCAAAAACACAAATAAAATCAATCATATCATTCCATTTCCTTTAATAAAAAAATTACAAAAACAATAGCAATTTAGTTCAACAACACATGCTATATATGAAACCACCTACCTCAAAACTAGGGTTTCACATGCCTATAATAGTGACCACTATAAGAAAGGATTCAACTAAAAATGGAGGTTCTACAATAAATCATCACATATTATAATTAATCCAAATAATCAAAATGGTTGGTTGAGAAGAGGAAAAAACACATGCCTCAAGAATGAAAACCCACCACAACACAACCCTATAAGAAATTGTTCCCGAAACAAGATCTCAAATCAGATCTACAGATAAAAAATAATAAATATAATCACAGGTTAACATATCCAATAACACAATGAAATGGTGTTACCATGATCAAATTAATGAGTAAAAAGATAGGATCACTCACCTGGAGAGATGCAAATCAGTCTCCAGGGTGATCAAACATTTAATGAATCAATTTGGATCTAAAAAGACTCTAATAACCATTATAAAACCCTTCTATTTTCAGATCCAAAAGATCTATGGATTAATGAAATAAAATTCAATTGATAAAACACTATAAAATAAAATACCCATACATTTACATGGTGTGTAATCACTTTACACATCATATAATCATCGTGGATCATATAAAACAAAAATATTATTTCCTTTTCATTGAAAACTAGTATTTTATTATTACAAAAAGTTTAATATTTTCATGGTATGTAATCAATTCACTCTATATACCAGATTCATGAAATCTTCCCTGTATAACTTACATAGTGTGTAATCCCATTATATGGTGTTCATTTCTCTTAAAAATTTGGAAAACCATACATTCATACATGAAAACCCATATCCATCTCAGACATTCTCCAAACATGGAGAGATTCCTACAAACCCAATACAATTTTATACCTAGATTCTGTTAATTAGAAAAAACATCGATATCCAAATAATAAATCATTTTCCCTAAAAAATATCTCCATCATTGGGAGTCCCAAGATGCACGCAATTAAAGAGGAAAAGAATAAAAAGAAGGGAATTACCTAAAAGAGAGTAATGGGTTATTAAATATCTAATTTGAAGACAAGTTACTCAATCTTATTAAATGGTTTTTGGGTTTATACCTACCCATCAATTAAATTTTCCTCACATTAGACCTAATGGTAATATATCATGATGTCTGAAATCAGGATGTGAATAATTAATCATTTACATAATTTCGAATTCAGTTATTATAATATATAAATTGATATTATCCACTAATTCATTTCATTCTCTATTTATTATTATTATATTAGGTATTGGGGGTACAATTACAATAAATAAATTGCAAATGGAACCTAATCCTTATGATTATTGTACCATTAATCCCCCAAGGTATGTGAACCCATTATAGGACATTATTTATATATTAAGTGACCCATAGGCCTAGGAATGACCATCCCATGACCCAATTATTCCCCCACCCACCTGTCATATGATTCCATAATTCACTAACATTTTTTTCCAGATATCCCATTATGCGAGAAATCCCTCTTTTGCCCAACCTGATCTTTGGCCATTCTCTTAGCCCTGTCGCCCATGCACAGTACTGCTGTCATTCATCCCTAAATCGGCATGTCTGATCTCCTTCCCCTGATACCTCATTTCACCAAACACTAAATCTCGTCATTACACTCTGATCAAACTGAAAACACCATCCAAGACCCATCGAAGCTCCACCATCATCCATTAATTGTGCCACCCTACTAATATATATCGCTACATGAAACTGATGATCATCATTGACCGAGCGACTGCCCAAGGTGTGGTCACCCACCCCCACACACCTTCCACACCCCACTACCCCGTCAATCATATCCCCAAATATTTGAGGCTTCTGGGATATGATCCCAAGTTGATGAAGTATTATAGGGATTCATATTCCCCTAATCCAAACAACAATAGTTTGTGCTCAAGTTATTGATTAAATGGTATGTGATTTCAAATATTTAACTTGATATATTTATTATTCCTTATTTATTCATGATAGATTCTTTTTTACATAACCATTACTAACTATATAAGCTAAATTATTATTATGTTACTTTTCCCTAGGATATGAAGTAGGATATATTGAATAATATATAGGATATGGGAAATTTTCTTATTTTATATTTTTATTTTTACAATAAATATGGGAAGTAGATATCTATATGGTTCTTCAATAATATTACATTGATCGTTCCTCGGTGATGTGATCTCTTTTATATAGTTCAAATATAAAAAATTAAACACCTAATCTGGGATATTGTAATTGGGTTTGTGAAATTTTTTCTATCATTAGAGGTTTATATTAAGAGTCCAACCGCTCAATAAAATAATATGGGTATTTTTTAGGGTTATCACTTTTCATTTATTTGAATTTTTTTTAATAGGTTAAAATTTAATAATCCCTTGTGGAAACATGTGGGAGTGGGGAATAATTATCTTCAAATAAAATGATAATGTATTATAAAAATTCTAAGAATTTTTTTTAAATGAAATTAGTGTTTATATTATTAAATGTGAGGTAATTAGTGTGAAATTGAATTCATCCAAGGTGAGTAATAGTTAAAATGATTAATTTAAAAAGGATTTAAAGGATATTGGTTGATTTAATTTTTTCTATTTTATTCATGATTTTCCTATTTCCAAAACATCAAAACATGTATATTGAAGATACCATGACATAATATCAATGAAATATTCCATTATTTAATTAGTTTATTTCATAAAGAGGTAGTTTTTTATCAAAAACACCACCCTAACTTATGATGAAGTGTCAAGAATATCTCTATTAGATATTATTCTATAGAATTAATTTATTTTTGACTAGATTTTTTTTATTTATAATATAGTGTTATGCTTATTGTTTTATTTTCCAAAATAAAAAATATATTTTTAGAGAACGTTTATAAATATTTTTGTTTTATAATATTTTAGTTTGTTGTGTAATTTATCAATATGGGTTATGAAAATGACATGAATAAAAAAATTACATACTATGATAGAATGTATATTTAATCACTATTAATAAATCACTATTAATATGGGTCAAATAAAAAATTATTGAGAGTAGGAATATTATATTCTAATATTTTTTAGAATTGTTTTCATTGTAGAATCAAAAAATATATATTTCATGAATGAGAAGTTGTATTGTTGAACATGTAGTTTAAAAATGTATTTTTATTTACCTTACAATAATATTTCATAAAAAAGGATTAATTATTCTTAAAGTTATTAAATATTTTATTATTTCTTATATATGTCTATAAATTTTTAAAAACTTTTCTAAAAATTTGTGTTGTCTTAATTATACTGAAATACAATTTTGAAACTGTCCAGGGGTTGATAAACCTGTTAAGGATAATTTATAAAATAAATAATAAGTGAACCATTTTGACCCCCCAATATATTATTCAAGTAATAGTTTTATCAAATGAAATTTATTTTATTTCTAAATATTTATATTGAGTTTAGAATCAACTGAATCAGATGCATGAATGCAAACTTATTCCCCTTATATGTTATTTTCTAGTAGAAATGAAACAACATATTTTAGTTCACATTAATTAAATTTATTAAACTATAAATCATTTAAGGATAATAATATAATTCATAATTAAAAAAAATTAATGTTCTTAAATTATGGAAAATAATAAATAATTTTGAATCACCTTTTTTAAATAATGATATGGTCGAAATAAATTTTTTTTCCTTTGAGTTATTGTAAGGGTTCTCCACGTCATCAATAATATGTTATATTCCTAAATTATATTAGTTATAATTAATCATTTCTAATTCTTATAGGTTTTTAAGAACATAATTTATATTTAACAAAGTAATTTATAGAATCAATATGTTGTTTAATATAAATTAACAGGGTAGATCAAAATAACAAGTCCATAACATATCTTGATTAATTTTAAGTTAAATGGTTATGGAAATATAATAGAAGGTTATCCCCTAGTGTTAATCTATATTTCTAAGTTATTTTTTATTGGTTTGTCTATATTTTTTTGAGAAAATGATTGGATTTCTTCCCTATCAAATATATGTGAGAGAGAATAATTTTTGAACTCGTTAACTTTTTTAAAATGTAATTTTTTAATGATATTATAGTGGGTGTAATAATATGAATTAAACTAAAGATATGAATTTTATTTTTTATAATAATTTATGGTTTTTAATCTTATAAACCATAAATGAGATGTTGATGTGGGTTTCTTATAACACATGATGGTCCATTAACCATAGATAAAAAGGATGTTTCATGATATATTATTCCATTTTTTGGAATAGGGATAAATAATTTTATTACATGTTTTTTTTGTAATAAATAAATTTTCAATAGATGGAGACGAATTAATAGAGATCTAATAATTTATTTTATATTATTTTCATTATGATATAGAAATATGATGACGGAGTTGTTGATTTTTTTATCAAAATTCTGATAACTCTCCATTTTTTTATACAATGAGGGTTATTATAGATAGATTACCCAAGTTAAAACAATTCAATTAATATTTGAGACTTAGTTGATTCTCCTAGTAGACTATGTTGATACATTTATGGAGATTAATTTAATGAAATATAAATAGTACAATGACTCCTTAATGTTACATGGTTTTATTATAAAATCACAAAGTCACCATTTACTTTAGTGAGGATGTAGACTCACTAAGAAATTTATTTCACATTAAAAACATTTCAACTAGTAATATATTACTCTTTGTATTTTATATTTTTTAATTTTCACATTGGATGTTTGATAATATATCACTCAATAATCCTAAAAATCATTATATTTATCCCCAAAAAATTATTAAATTGTTTCTCTACACATTAAACATAGGGTATATTTCCTTAGCAATATAAAATATTTTGTTTGATATAATTCCATTTTCCAGTTTTTTCATTAATTTAGATAATAAAGTATATATGTAAGAGAAGGTTGGATATTGTGTTCTGAAAGTAAATAATTATTATCAAATTGATATTCAATGTTTATATCTCAATTTTATTAGGGAATTAAATGTGAAATGGTTACACATGTAAAGTTGAGTATGACAAATTACTCGGAAACTAATAGTCATTATTGGTGAATTATTAGGATTTTAGAGGATACATTACATATTCTAATCATAGAATTTTGTGGTTTATAGAAATATAATTTGACATTAGTATATTTTTAATATAGTATAAATTATCTGGAATTGATAAAAATAAAAACATTTGAGTCTCCATACATTAGGTCATAAAACTCCCTATTATACTATATATAGTTGGTATAATAAACATTTATTAGAACTAGTCTCATGTTGGAGACAAATAATCGCACAAATTTTCTCATGATATGGCTAATGACATCTCAAATTTGGAAGAATTTGATTTTTTTCTAAAGATGTAAACTATTAATAATTCAAATTTGAGATTAAGTATTATTATGAGTGTACCCACTATTAAGAAATAATTAGTTATAGGATCTATGGTCTTTATATCAATAGTATCTTGTAAAATTTTATAGAGGGTCGAAATAATGTTTTCTTAATTAGAACTTTCTCCTATAAATTGTCTATTTATTAGAATTTTTATTACATATCAAGAATAAAAATATATGTTTGTCCCATCACATAGGATCTATTATGATGTATAGGAATTATTTCCACATATCTCAAGTAAGGAAACAATAGTATGCATCATTGGTTATAGTGGGATGGAGAGAATGGGAAAGTAGTTTATTTAATTTGGGTGATATATAAATATATCCATGTCTGAGAGGAATCTTTAGTGTAATATTTCCAAATGAGATTATATTTATTGGATATATTCAATGAGGATTATAAAAGATTTTTTATGGTAGATAAGTTGTATAATGGTATTTTATAATAGTCCTTGGTTTATGATTAGTATTTTTTGTAGCGACCCTGACCTCGATAGCCGAGAACCAATGTGTGATTTATTACATTAGAATAAGATAAAAGTAATCACACCCTAGAGGACTTAAAATTTTAGTAGTCTTGGTAAACTAGATATACACTTGGGTAATATATTACCTTTGAATACAAAAATTACAATATAATTGTTTTTAAAGAATAACATTATTACCTCTAGCATATCTTTTCATGTCAATTATATTGCACTTTATGGATTCATGGGAGAATAAAAAAATAAGAGTGAGCTGAAATGATTAGTATGGTTCATGTATAGAAGAATCTATCATGAATCAATAAGAATAGTCAATATAGAAGGGTAGAAAACTGAACACACCTTCCATGTATTCAATAAACAAGGAAGGAAGTACATTCATAGATAATGTCAATATTAAAATATCAAAGATAATAATAAATATGGAAATGTAATTAGATGAGAAAAAATTACATTTAATCATTAACATGATTATCAGAACTGGATAAGTTGTAATAAATATAGAAAGTTAAGTAACTAAAAACACATTTTATTTAATCAATAAGTGATAATTAAATACATTGGGAGACAATATCATTGATAAAATACCATGGATAATATTAACTAAATAGTTCACTAAAAAATGATTAATTATTTGATTTCATGTCTCGAGCACATGATACCTAAACTATCAATACCAATCACAAGATGGTTTAAAACTACTCAACAAAAACTCATATGCTTGGCCAACTCATTTAAAACTACTTGGTATAAACTCAGCTGGTTTGGCCAATATATTTAACTGATTTAAAACTACTTGGTATATAATCACCTGGTTTTTCCAACTGATTTGTTTCATCAGACTTATCGATGCATCAATTAGATATCAATAATGGAGACTCACATGTGTAAGTATGTCAAAATAATTCCTCATATATCGTGCCATCGATATACTTTATGATAAATGTGTATTATCATCAAATATATGCATTGATTAAATAATACAGGTTTATCAATATTTCACCAGATAATCAAACAATTTTCAAAGTAAAATAGATTATATATAAATGAGTTATAGTATAATAAATAATAATATCCATGATAAATAATATGGATATTTAGGTTAAATTTAATGTCTAATGATCATAAAAAGTGAATATTTCAAGGGATAGTTAATGACTAAAAAATGAACCAAGAAACTAAAATTTAACTCATTACTTGGTTAAAATTATCATAAACTATCCATAAAAAGTATTTTATAAATACAAAATAAACAATTATAGTAACAAAAAAATATTGTTTTTTTCATTGATGAATAGAAATACCATAAAAGGATATTTTATAATATTCTTGACAGAAATAACACTTTCATTTTGAAAACGGATATTTAAAAAAAATACAAAAAAATTTAAAAATTATTTCCACTGAAAATAACTAGCTAATAATATAAAATATTATTTAAAACATTTTCGTGGTCATAATGGAGATAAATTTAGTTCTTATCATATACGTTAAAACAAATTTTCCTTTCACTTTTTTAGTAAAATCCAAATGGGAATTGTTTTGAAAATTAAATGAAATAAACGTTAAAAACATTTTCTAAAAAGTTAAAATGGGTAAAAATGTATTTAATAATTCATTTATAATAGGTTTAAAAAAAATTGAAAACACTTTCAGAAAAAATTGTTTTATAAGAGAATGGGTTTCAGGCTGAAGAGAGAAATTAAGTAAGCTTTTATTAAAAACTCTAAATTATTTTAAGTACCATAGAATGGAAAAATGGTACAATTAAACTTAATTAACAACAAAATTCTAATAAAATTAAATTATTTACTTCAAAAGTATCAAATAATTTTCTTTATTATAAATTTTTATATAAATAATCTCGATTAAAATGTGATTGTAAAATAGACCCTCATAAAAATCAAAACGTTGAAGTGAGAATTAAGCAATGAATTGATTATGTGTATCAAATTTAATTAAACATAAAAAAGTTGGATATAAATAATAATGTTTTCAAAATTCAATATACCCAAAATAAAATAATATCAATGGAAATGAAGAAGTAATATAACCCAGTGAAAAAATTTGAGTTATGAAATTCATTACCACTTGTTAATTTTCAATCAAATCCACTTTGGTGTAATAGTTCAAATTGAAAATTAAAATACCAAGAAGAATGAATTATTTGTGATATTACATATCATAAGGGTATTATATCAACCATGTAATATAAATTAGGTGAATAACATTAAAATATTCTTTAATGAAGGGGAATTGAGATGAAGTTCCTTACAAAGATCATATCATTAAAGTGGAGATTAATCGATGAATTGATTATATATATCAAATTTAAATCCTCATAAAACAATTGTAAATACAACATAAAATAATAATAGGTCATTACACATATAATTGTATCATTATATAGTCAATGAAGTATAATTTTTACCCATTTAATTGGAAATGAATTAAGATATCCCTTATCTCACACTTATTTTCAATTGAATGTAAATTTACCACCTTTATTATTTCATTAAAATGTTAATAACATGTACCAGAATAGAACTAATATTTATAATATCATATATTATCCTTTTATAACATCTTATAATACTTTTGTTAATAATATTTAATTATTTTCATTGTATAAGGTGTTAATTGGTTTATTTCTTAATGCATGTTTCATCATGAATGATATGGTTATTCTATATATTATATAGTAACATTATCTTTAGGACAATAATAATTTAATATTTATCATATTAACACATAAATTATAATTTTAAAACCAATCATAAAATATGGTTATGAAAAATGAAGTATTTCACGATCATGGAGACATTAGGTTATACATACGTATAGGTAAGGATTTCATTTTTCAACAATCATTATAGAAAGATGGTAAATAATGTTTAATATTTATAAAATAATAATAATATCATAATTATAATATTATATAATTAAATATTATTATATATATATATATATATCATTCATGTTGTGTGGTGATTAATAGAGTGTCACAACACTTCTTGAAGGCGGTATTCCACACATAAAAAGATGATGTTATCATCTTTAAATGAGTGAAAGTTAAGAATGAAGATGAATTATTATAAATTAATAATGATAAATATTTCATTATTATCATAATTATATAATTTTTTTACACATTTTTATTAAATTTATACTTGTTTAATTCCATGTAAGGTATTAGTGAAAAATGAATCACATCACTTTGTGAGGCGGTAGTTTGTTATACATACGAGCGACAGTATTCTATCCTCTCCGAAATGGAAGTTAAAAATTTATATATCATATAATGACTCAAAATGTATAATTATTTTATAAATATCATATATATACTTTATGTACATCATCATTTTCAACCATGATCGGTGGTAATCAAAAAACAAATTGCATCAGTTTGTGAGACGGTAGTCTACCGTACACATGAATAATTACATTGTAACCCTCTTTAAGGATATGGATATATTTTTAGATCATAAACATAAAACCAAAACATATATTTATATTTATGATACTAATTTTATTATATCATGATTTTTTATTTATAATTTAAGGACATGGAGGAATATATAAAATAAACAAATTCATTGAAGAATGTTACCTCTTTTTCAGGTAAACTCCTTAGGTTTGCACCCCATGCCATCATAGGTTGAATTTCTGCCCAAACTAATTCCTCTAAGATGATGGTATAAATTTTTTTTAGGTATTTTTTAAAACAAAATGGTTTTAATGTGTGAATAATAGAGGATAGATGGTTTCCTTTTATAAGTGAAGCGAGTGGAAAACTTGTAATTTTTTATAAGAAAAAAGTGTACCCACATTATTTAAATTATAAATGGGTCAAATATGGTGTATTATTAATATATATACTTCTTATGGTATAAATATATACATAAAATTGATTTTTTATAAGATCTTAGGTCATTTTAACCACTATCTTTTCATTTTAACACCAGATAAATCTATTTTTCCCTTAACCATGGTAAATATTATTTGTTGTTTTCATTATTCACTTTTGTAAATATTTTAGTTAGAATTATTAGATAATATAAATTATTCTTATACGAAATATGTAATCCTTTTCTCAAAATTCCTTTCATATATGTATCAAATATAATTTAAAATCAATCCTACAAATGTGAAAAGAAAGTGGGTTTTAAAATAGAAAATATTCAAAATTATATAAAGTTTTCACATAAAAATTTAAAAAACTGATTCCAGTGACCTAAATTATATTAACATATATATAATGTAACTAATTTTACTTTAAAAACAATTAATAATATTATTTTAGTTTAAAAATATTTTCAATTAAAAGGTATTTTTTAATTAAAATTTAGAATTTTTCACTATTCCTCAAAAAATGAAAAAATTCTAAAAACAAATCGCCCTAAGATAATTTTGATATTATTATTTAAAAAATTTATTTTATATTATCATATAGATTTTCAAAAATTGGTATATATTGGTTTTAAATTATGTGCACAAAGTACAACTAAACTATCTTTTAGAAAAAATAATTTAGTTTTTTTAGAAAACATTTTTTTTCTGTTATGTGATTCTTATTTAATTTATAATAAAACTATAACCATAATTTTCATATTTTTGTTTATAAAATTCATACCCAAAACTTTAGTGGCTAGGTTATAACATTATTCTATATCACGATTCATATAGAATCTAGGTTGTGTGTTCTGCAAGCTACTGAAAAGATTAAATTTAAATAAATATATTTTCTGGGTTGTTTAATCTTGGTGTTGTGTATAACATATGTTATATAATACACTATTAGTATTTTATAATTTTAAGGTTTTATATTTTTTAATTAAAATTTCACTTTTTTTAAATTTATTTTCCCATAATATCTTTTCATTTATTGGATTTTAATAGTTTCGATAGTCAAAATTTATTTCTGGCATGTGAGGGGTTGGTGTTCAGTATAAAAACATCAATAGTATCATTTAATATTATTTTTAATCATCTAGTACTACAAATCTAGGATAATCCACTTCTAGGCTTTATCAGTGTTACTTAAAACACTAATAAAGTCTCCCTTTATTAGCGCTGGCAAATGTTATGATAAAGGAGGCTTTTATGAGTGCTAAAAAAGCATTGATAAAGGGGGTATTTGTCAAAACTAAAAAATAACTAATAATGTGGGTCTTTATCAATGTCAAAATAAAAGTACTACTAAAGGGAACTCTTTATGGGCGTGACTACAAAATTACTGATAAAGGGGTTCCTTTTATCATCACTATTAAAAAACACTAATAAATGGGGCCCTCTATCAGTGCTTTTTTCTAGAATTAATAAATGGTATATTTTATAAACTAAAATATATTTCATTAAAAATAATATATTAATATATAAATATATTGATATTGATATAAATATAAAATAATTATTTTAAAATATGTTTTTGATAAGGCTAATTACACATTTACACTGAATATATAATATATTTAGTGAAAATGGATTATAAAATAATTAAAAAATACTATTAGTTAATAATTTTCTACTGATTATCATATAGTAGTAATTTAATAACTATTAGATGATATGAAAATTAAATAAATTAATGAATGGTCAAAAATAAGTTAAAAGCATGACTTAAACTTCAAACGGTTTTATCTTTTGATCCAAGTGTTCGTTTGGGCTCTAGAACATTTCAAATCGAAGCTTGTGAAGTTTTTTATACCATATTATTTAGGGAAAGCCTCATTAATCTTTTTTTACATAATAAAAGTCCCATAATGCCTCCAAAACATGGTTTTTAGTTAAGATAACCTAATTTTTCATACATTAAAATATATCATTTTTATTTAAGAGTCTTATTATCCATTTTTATTGGGGACTAAAATTATTCACAGGACTTTCATTCATATAGATATTACTGTCTTGAAATTTTAACATTCTTCATAATATATTTTTATTTATAATTAACTATATTATTTTTTTCTTATATTTACTAATAATAATACAATTTTACAAATACATATTTATATAAAAAATTATTTTTAAATATATAAAGAATATGTAAATTAATATTTATAATTCATTTAATTTAAAATAAACAATTATACATTTTATATACCTTATAAAAATTAATTAATATATATATACCTATATAAGAAAATGTTTCTATATAAACATGTCTGTATCAAAAAACAAATATATATTTATGTTTATATTCTAATATATGTAAATATATATATATATATATTTGTGTTTTTGAATATTTTTTCCTATATGTGAGAAATATAAATTTATACTTGTGTGTGTAAATATGAATGTGTGTGTGTGTCAATTTTTTATGTATAAATCATATTTAAATTTATTTTTATATAAATGTATCATTATAATTAAATATAGTATTTAAATGAATTTATAGTAAAACTTTAATAATATATATATAATGTTTATATATAAATATGTTTCTATATTGATAAATAAATACATATGTATATTTATATTCTAACATATGTAAATTAATATTAACATAAAATATATTTAAATAAATCAAGGTATATATATATCATACACACATGTACACTCACATAAACATATATTTTATAAATGTATTTAAAAATAATTACACATATATAAGATGTATATAAATATGTATAAATAAATATAAATATCATATTATACAATAAAATAATGTAGTTCAGTGGTAAAGAGGTTCAATTGGAATAGGGAGGTCACATGATCAAATCCAAGTGTATATGGATGGGTGAGAAGATGACTAGAGCTAAGGAAGGAGGTCGCGAGCACTGAGTAAGGGGTGGTTGTGGGGTGGTTGGTTAGAGCACTGATAAAGGGGGTCTAATGTGCTGAGAATGGGTATAAAATAATTTTTTTTCTTTTTTTATTAGTGCTAAAAAAATGCATTGATAAATACATTGTAACAACCCCATCTCAGAGGCCACTATTTCTAATTCTCCTATTCGGGTCATCACATGACCTCAGGCATTCATCCTTGTATGCCAGAGGCTTCTGAGAAGTAGCGTGGGTCTATGAAGAAATGTTGGGGAGACTATACCATATTATCAAAGTTATGCAACATTAGAATTAATATCAATAGATATAATAAAAATCAAACAAATATAAATAAACAGAATGAGACAAATGTCAATTATAAAAATGAAGACTTGATATAGCAATGATAGCTTTAATCTACATATTAGGTTGTAATATGATGAAAATCTAAAACAAAACTACCAAAAGACCCCAAACACGGACCTGAGTCCAAACCCAACACCGAACTCTCATACCACAACCCATCATCCCATTCATGACTGAACACAATGTATCTATCATTTACCTCTATTATAAAACAAATAGCATCTACTCGGGTGACCAAGTGACAAGATGGCCCGATCAGGGTGTGAGTACAACTCATAAACTACCACCAATGGTGTCTAAAGTAATAACCAATCTATAAAACAATGTATTCCTATAACCCCATTGTAATAAATAAACAAGAGAAAAATTGAAAAGCAGATATCCATATATATCATAGTTGAGAAATTATCAAATAACAATTTTAACCATTTTCTTTTTTTGAGGAAACAAACTAATAAAACTATATCTAGTCTCAATGAAAAACTAGTCCATAGAATAATGGGTTACAAAATATTAAATCATAAGGGGGAATTCTCTAATCACAATTTTTTAAATTATTCCAAAGACTTGTCCTGTTAATAATGTCTTGTTTACATGTATGGGTAGCATAAACCCTCAATTTGACATCCCATCCCATTCTATGACCATAAATTCAGAATAATTCTGTTTTGGTTGTATATCCCAACCAAAAACATGTAAAACTAACCTTGGAACATTTTTATAGGTAGTTTCACCATATGAAATTATTAGGGGCATAGAGCCTTAGTTTGACTCCATAACCCAAGAATTATAGGGGTGGGGTTTAGACCCTTTTTCTAACCCAACCCATGGGCATAGATTCTCATGTCTAATACCCCACACTGATTTCAAGTCATTTGAACTTGCTTCCTTAACCATTTCCCATTTACTGTTAACTAACCCTATCACATTTCACATATTCATAATATAGGAAACTCTCCCTTTATGCCATGTTATTATAAAAACATCATATTATTCATTTTATTTAAAAATCATGTTGACATAATAACACAACTATCACAGCTTATATTACGTCAACCCAAAAATAATTTCAATTACTAAAGTCCATAAGGACCTTTAAATACAATTTATGGAATAAGACACAAATCAAAAATACTCAATTCAAATCATCTTTAAGACACACTTTAAAACACAAGTTTTAATTTTTTAAAAAATAAAACATTCCCTAAGGATTTCATTTCCATTTCCAATATTCAAAATAATGATTAAAACATTTTAAAAAATAGGTATCCATTCCCTAAATCTAATCATCATTTGATGTCTCTAATAAAACCCACTTTTAAATCACATTCATTTCAACACCTCCCTTCAAAACATTACTCACTTTCAAACATCATTCCTTTTATATAAATCTATAACTATGTCAAAGCCTCAAGACACACCATTTAAACCATTTCAAAACCTACTAGTAATTTCACAAAATCCATCCTATAATAGTTTCAATTAAACTATTTTCTATTATCACATACCCAATTACACTTTCACAACTCATTCTTTCCCATAAGTCCCTTAACTCAATGTTTACCAATTTATTTACCATTTACAAGAGTTCGATGTACCCCCTTTATAATGACCCAAAATTTTATCAATAGAAATTCCCTTCTTATAAATAGGTCATATAGTATAAATCATATAATATCACTTAAATAATAAAATACAAACTTTTAAATGAATATTTAGTGGTATAAGAGGTATTTCTAGATGTTAAATAACCTATACCAATGGAATTATAACATGACCTTTGGAATAGTAATATGACCCTTATGAATAGTAGACTAGACAATATAATAGTAACAGAAAACATGAAATTATAAATAAAATTTAATTGTATTATAAATGGTAATATGATATAATTATATCATAGTATATATAAATAAATGTTTTAGAAATTATTAATTAATTCTTCGTGTTTATGTAAGTCATAAATATTTAATTAAAATTTTATAATTACAATAATGATTTAAAAATATATTTTCTAAAATATATTCGTAAATTAATATTTCATTTTCATATGATAATGATATAATTTTAATATACCTTAATTAATTTTTTGAAGTGTTCTAAAATCAATTATAATTTTAAAATCGATATTTTCAAAGTAAATGATGAATTTAATTAAAAACTAAATTAATATTATTATAATATTATTATCATAAAATGGAGTTTAATTTTTTTTTATACATAAAAAAATGGTTTGGGTGAATTTTTGAAATTTTTATGAAATATATAAATTTTATTGAATAGTAAAATATGATAATTTACAATAAAAGCTAAATATGTGAATTATTGAATCATAGATGATGTATGGAATTTGTTAGCCCAAAATCTCAAACCTTATTTCATTATTTTAATCTATTTATTTATTATTATCAAAATATTTATTAGACCTGATCTAAAATAATAAACTAGTAAATAAAATAATGGAAAAGCACTTTTCTCCTCCCCTATAAATACGACCCCTCACCAAATCTTCTCCTTACACTTTCAAAGCATTGATCCTTTTCCAAATATGGCCTAAATATCTTCCCAACACCCTTACCCACTTACAATAGGTTCTCGTATAAATAAAAGACCAAACCTAGGTGCCATAAAGAGGTTCTCAAAGAGGAGGTTTCAAGAGGTAAAAACCATTTTCATATTATTTTAATTTATTTTAATTTACTTTTCTTTTATTCTTCTCTGCTAACCTCATTTATCAATATGTTCATGATAAATCAATTATATTATATATACTATAATTATATAATGTTAATGTAATATCCATCATAAAACTCCTTTCACTCTTTCTTTTATTCTAGAAATGAAATCATTTCTCGTGATGTGTCAATTTATCAACATCGTGGATGATGAATTTTACATTAATTCAATAAAGGTTGTTCATAAAACTACTATAATGGTTTCTTAGTGCTATAAAAATTATTTAATTTAAGTATCAAGAAATGCAGATCCATGGAAAATGGGGGGATCTTTGGATAGTGATAAAGAAAATGATGGTGACAAGGTCAGACCATTATATAGTGACATTGTCCAAGGGGGGAACAAGATACTATTGGTGACCAAGAAAAATATGATTTCTTCTTTATGAGGAAAGATAAGGAAGGACTACTCCTATTTTCCAAAGCCAATGTCTACCTGATTTGCTATCAAGAATCTGAAATCTTCAACTGAGTTTCTTTCACTAGAGCGGTTGAATCTGAGAAGGAATTATGCTAAAGTTCTGAGGCATTATGAAAGTTCTGAGTGGGAATCAGTGACTACGGAAGAACCTTTTTATCATGGAGGTGGTTATGGGTTTGATTTTGAGGATATGTAATTGTTGTTTTGGGTTTGTGATGCTTGAATCCTGATCTTTTCTTTTTTTCTAATAAATGGTCAGGGGGTTCGCCTCTGGCTACATTTTTCCAGTATAAAACTTATTTAATAGTCTTTTTAATGTTATGGAAATAACTTATATACATTATAATAAATAATGGAAGAAAACTAGTTTGTGATGTTCTAAGAACAACCAAAAAAATATAAACGAATATCACTAAACTTTTATCAAATTATTCGTCATCATACCATTTAAAAAAATAATATATGTACCATTTAAACCACTATATGTTCATTAATAAAATATAATTTCAATTCTGAAGTATTATACTCATTCAACATAAACTTCATTATTCATATTAACGTGAACTGATCCTAAAAACCATGAAAATAAACACTCCCAAACTATGAAATTGAACTTTATAACTCACCTAAAAGGCTATAAATACACATAATAAAATAATAATAAATAAAATATAGGTATAATAAGTTCTGTAACTGATAATTAATTAATTTAATTTGATTATACATGATATTAAAGTGAATAAATCACTCAGATATAAGGTAAGGGGAATTCTCAAACCCAGCTCTCTTCTTTTGGGTTTTCCCTCTTTCACACCATTTTAAGTTTGAATATTACATTGATGTTATTTAAATATAATTTCTTCACCCTTCCATTTCGTTTTCTAGATATAAATTTATCTAATTTTATTTTATTATAGATGAAAAGATTTTTTCTAAAATAACTCTTCTTTCTAAAAACACAACTTTTACTTCTCATGAGATTGTTTCTTCCTCACTTAAGATTGATTATTCATATACCAGTGTTTTTATTCCATATTTACTTTGAAAACCACAAAGTTAATTTATGAATTTATTTCTTATTAAATGAAACTCATTATTATCCAGGTATTATTTTATGTCCAAGATTGATATATGTTCTATATGGCATGAAAGATTTTGTAAATGTTATGATGTGATGGTTACACATGGAATTATATAGTGGATGTAAATGTTATGATGTTATGAGTGAACCCATAATTATATAGAACTATAATGAATTGGGTAATTTTATTTATCTCATTATAATGAGTGATATATTCATGGAAATTATGTTATCTTTGTTCACAACTATGTGTAGTAGTTCACCACTAAGATAATACGTTTCATTTTTATGCAATGCCACATTCTATGCCTTTCTACAATGCTTTATATAATGATTTTGATTATGATCCTTTGATTATATTATGATTAGTATTATGCTATCTCATGTTTCATGTATCTTATTCATACTCTTACTATTCTTTTATCTCTACCCTTCATTTAATGTATATCCTCAGGTCGATGCTTGTACTAAGGAGAACACAATTTCCAATACGAATCTAGAGAAGAAGTAATTAAATAAATGTTTATATTTTAATATGTAAAATCATTGTATAGTACTAATTTTCCTAAGACACTAATCCTTTGGTTCCTAGTTGTGTAATTTTTTATATATTGTTTATATTTAAAAATATGTGATAATCATACATGAAAAAGTAGGGCTTCTATAGTTAGTATAACAGAATGGTTTAGTTAATTTGGGATTTTGGGATAGATAAAATTAGTGAAAAACCATAGAATTAAACTATGTATATGTAATCACAAAATAATATTTTCTAAACATAGGTATTCCACAAGATATTACTTTTGAGTTAATTTCACAGAGGTGTAAATTATTCATGACTGGTTGACTTATGTTTTGGTCTAACATTTTCTATTTTAGAAAATTTTGGGAACTAGGAGAATCCAAACCAACAACTCATGCATGGTAGAATTTAGTGATTTCCCAAATGGCATACCCAATGTATTGGGGGTGGAGTTCAAAATTTTCATGGTGATGCTTACCCAGTAGTCTCAGTCTATAATTAATAACCTGACCAATGTGGAATTACCATCTTAATCTAATAGGTAACAACTAGATATCGAGTCCTTTATATGGTAACTACGACTGAAATTTATTTTATCTTCTGATCCACTAGTCTTAGAATAGTGGTTCAACTCACTATAGAAGATATTTTCTATTCTTCACTATTTTGAGATGGAGAAGGTGACTCATAATTTTAATTGTCTAGATGGAAAGGTTAAATAATTTGGTTATTGATTATGGAAACCAAACTTAAGGAATCATTTGAAGAGATAGAGTTGGAATACTTAAAGATAATGTTTCTTAACATGTATTTCCATTGATCTCTTCATACAAAGATGGAGAGAAAAGTTAGAGAACTGAAGCAAAGTAAAGGTGAATCTGTCACAAATTATGAATCGAATTTCACAAGGTATTTATGGAATGATTTGTTTTTTGTAATCAATCATGATATAATAATTGATATATTCTTTATTGGGTTAACACCACACATTCTAAATGATCTAGAAATTAGAGAAATTGGGAGTTGTGAAGATATTGTTCTATATTCTCTCAAACTGTATATGGAGTTTGTAGAATAGTTTAATGACTATGGTTATAAGAAAAGAATAATGGAGTTTCATGTTGCAGGATATCATAAAAAATGTGGGAAGAAATATCAACCACACACATGTCAAAAATGTAGAAAAATCTTCATGGGAACTACCTCAAAAAGATGGGGAAATTATATTAGTGGGGTAGATAAGGGAACCAAGATCATAAATTTTTAAGAGATATAAATAAGATAGTTGATATAATAGAGTAAAGGGGAGAACACCCATGGTCTAATTGTAAAAATTTAGGGAGTAAGGGAACTTTAAAAGACAATTCACTAAACCTCAATTACTTGAGGTTGTTCATCATTATCTACCAACAAAGCCAAAGGATCAAGGGAAAGCTTATTCCATCACTACTGCTAAATTGGATCCAAAAAATGAATTCATAAAAGGTACACTTCTTATTTACTCAATAATGTAAATTATATTATTTGATTAAGGTTCTACACATTCCTTTATATCTTGCAAGTTTGTTAGAACTATTGAATCAAAGCCTCAAAACCATGAAGTATAAATATCTATAAAAAACCTAGTGGTGATATCATTTCAACCCAAGTGTTGGAATATTATCCTATTGGAATATGTGGGAATATTCTCCCAAAATATCTCATGATACTTTCCATGGTGTAATTCTATGCATTACTAGGGGTGGATTAGATCTCATTATATATAGAGCACATCAACTATCGGGAAAAGTAAATATCTTTTAATATTCTGAACCATCCCACGCTCCAATATAAATTTAGTAAATATCATGAATCTCCTTTTGAAAATCCTTCAATGATGTGGGTGTTGAATCCATATGAAAAATAATGCCTCTATCAAATGGTTGATTTAAAGGAATGTATCAACCTAGTAAAAATTCCCATTGCGAGGGAATACAATTATTTATTTACCTAAGAGTTACTCAAACTTCCCATAGATGCTGAGGTAGAGTTATCGATATAAATGATACCCAAAGTTAATCCTATCTCAAAATTTTTCTACAAGATGGCCCTAATCGAACTGGAGGAGTTAAAGAAGAACATGCAAGATTGTTTAGACAAAGGGTTCATACACCCTAGTGCAACACCTTTCTTCACAGCAGTGCTCTTTATGAATAAATAGGATGGATCAATAAGGTTTTGTATCAATTATTAGAAACTCAACAAGATCACTATAATGAAAATTTATCCTCTTAAAAGGATTTTTGACTTGTTCAGTCAACTACAAGGAGCTTCGTACTTCTCAAAGGTGGATCTTCATTCTAGATATCATCATATAAAGGTGATGAATTAAGATATTCATAAGAATGCCTTTTGTACAAGGTATGGGTACTATGATTTTCTTGTAATTACATTAATACTTACTAATTATTCTATGATATTAATGGATTATATTTGTAGAGTATTTATAGACAACCTTGATAATTTTGTGGTAGTGTTTATCGATGATATTATAATTTACTCCAAAAGTAAGGCGGAACAAGAAGAACATCTTTGGATTTTATTGGCAACGTCAATGAAGGATAAATTATACAACAAGTTAAGAAAGTGTGATTTTTGGATGTAGTAAGTCACATTCTTAGGACATGTGATCATAAGTGATAGAATTTCTATGGACCCTTCAAAGATAAAGGCTATTGAGGAATGGCTCAGACCCTATAGGGCCATAGAAATTTTTAGTTTTCTTAGATTATAAGGGTACTACCAATGTCTATTGAAAAAATTCTCATGATTTTATATCCCTCTAACAACATTAAAAAGTAAATGGGTAAAGTATTTTTGGATGGAAGAATGTGAGGAAATTTTCAAAGAGCTAAAGAATAGGTTGTTCACTACACCTCTACTCATGTTACGAACATGTGGAGAAAGTCATGTATATATAGTGATGATTCAAAGAAAGGCTTCGGTTGTGTACTCATGAAAATGATAAAGTGATATTCTATGCCTCACGGTAGTTAAATATCCATGATAAGAACTACCTAATGCATGATATGAAGCTAGAAGCTATGATTTTTTTCCTTAAAGATCTTGTGACACTACCCCTAGGGTGAACGGTGTGACATATATACCAATCATAAGTGTAACACCCCAGGTAAATAAAGAATATGACATTTTCATATTTATCCATATTTGTGAATAAAATATTAATATTACTTTAAAGGGGATTATATGCTCGATGGCGTACCCAATACGCAACAACGAGTTTCTTGGGAATCTTATGTTGCACTCTAATAATAAAATAATATTATTTTAAATGGTAGTTAACGCCTAGTCATTGTAATGGCGGGAATGAACGGAACTAACTACAAAATGATTATATATGTTTTTCAAATATTTTTACTTTTATTCAATAAATGTTAGAGGCTTAAAATGTGAACGAATCTAATTTTAAGCGTAAATATTCTAATATTCTTTAAAAGGTCGATTAACCACCTTTTGATGGCGAACGCTTTTTAAATACACTTTTTGACAATTTTATATGTTATATTGTACCAAATAAAATTATTCTTTAGAATAGGGACATCAAAATTTACATTGTGTAAATTTTTGTTATTTTTCCAATAAAGTTCATTTTTTAATGAATAGTGAAAATGTTGTATTTTAATTAAAAACCTCTTTTTAATCTAATTTATTTATATGATTAGATTATCTTTTGAATTGGTTTTAAAGTATAATTATAATATATTTTTACCATTTAATCCAATAGTGGTTATTGGAATTAATTTCACTTTGAAATTGGACTTAAACTAGTGTCAATCTTTTGATACTTTTTGTTTCATAAAAACACGCTATTTGTTTTGAAAGAGGGAATTAATTATTAAATTAATTAATACAACTTATATGTTTTGAATTTTGTAAAATAGAAATAATTTTTGAATTCATAATATCAAATATAGCTTAGGGTGAATTTTTGGTATTTTTTCTGAAAAACTTCAATTTTTAATGAATAGTGAAACCACTAAGTGGTACTTAAAAAACTGATTTTTCGTTTAAATTAAATTTTACCACCTCTGTGTCTTGAATTTCAAAAATATTACATACATGGTTGTCATTATGAAGTAAAATATGGTTCAATGGGATTGAAATAATTTTTTGGTGAATAGTAACTTTTATGTTTTTAATCGCGATTAGAGGTAATTAGTGTAGTTTAAGGTAAAATTAGTGTTTTAAAAATATGAAATGACCTTTACACATGTCCTAAATTTATTTGATGTTTTATGGACGACAAATACAATCTATGGGTCAACTTGGGTACCCCATGGAGCCACTTTGGTTGGAAAATGACATTAATAACTTTTTATTTAAAGTTAAAATAAAAATATCACAAACATGAGTTGTTTTACTAAAAAAAAATTCAAATGGGGTTGTACAAGTCATATTTTTTACTATAAATATTAATTATAAATCTAAAAATATTTCCTACATCATGATATTTTTTTATAATTTTTAGACATTAAATAAATTAAATTATTTATGACACCATGATGATGCAGCGATTACCTCATTTTTTAACGATTTAAATAAAATGAAAAGATAATGTAAAATCTAAGACCTACACTTGTAAAAAACCTATTTGATGGGTGGATTTAGAACTCTTATCACCTTATCCTCTAAATATATAATTTTTCGACCTTTAAAATCTGAAAAAAATTTTATAATAAAGTAACCTTTTATAACTTTCCAAGAGTGCCCCTCCTCTCCTCTTATAAAAGGACCCCACCTCTACCACCTTACCCACACCTCTCAAGCCTCTGGATTGTCCAAGACCTTCCCATTTTGTCTCTCCACGTCCCTCTCTTACTCCTAGAAGCCTCACTTTGGGAAGAAGTCTTCCCAAGGAAGCCTTTGAGCTCGAATCAAAAAGAGTTACCCGTTTTAAAGGTAGTGTCTTCTCTTGTGTTCATATGTTTTATTTTGCTTCTCCAACCCTCTAAACTCTTTTTATTCCTTTATTTTGTAACAACACCAGTATCTTAAATATACTAGTATGTTTTTATGTGAATTATTCGAGCTACACTTACACACACCTCCTTCTAATGGTTAAAAAACATACTGTTTCTGTGGATGGAGAATTACTGCCTCACGAAACGATGATTGTTCTATCTTCTCATACCACCTCTCATGGTGGAAATTATGATGGAAATATATTTATTTATTATATATATTATATTTATTTCCTCTCTATGATTCTTTATTTTATATTTAATACTTACTTTTATGCTTTGCATGTTGTGAAAATGCAATAATTTCATTTAAGGAAGTGTGGACTACCACCCCCTCAAGTGATGTGACTCGTTCATACAATACTTGGAATGTATAAAGAATGAAATTGATGAACTTATGTGATATATATAACATATATATTATACTGTAATTATAATATATATATATATATCATTTATTTTTAATTCCATTAATGTGCCAAAGAAATGAATGTAGCGTTCATGCGTACGTACGGCTTACCGTCTCCATGAACGGTACATTTCATTTCTTATCTCCAAATGTTATGTACTATTATAAGTACATATATATAATGGATATATATTACATATATTACATCTAAATTATGGATATCATTATGGAATTATAATATATATATATATATATTAACTTTAATTCCATTAATATGACAAAAAAATAAAAGTAGCATTTATGCGTACGTACGGCCTACCGTCTCCATGAACGGTGCTTTTAATTTTTTATATACAAATGTTATGTAATAGTAAAAAATTAATATATACTAGATATATATGATATTTAAAACATTAATAATATTCTGGAGATGATGTACATATAACTACATGGAAAATCATTTTCCAACAAGTTCAATTTTTACTCGTGTACCGAACATCGACAAAAACGTCTGATATGAACTCACTTTATTAACCAATTATTATAAAATTATAATATGAGATATGAAATGAATAATAATATTTAATGTATTTCCTTAATCAATTATAAATTGACCAAATTCTATTATTCAGGAGATTAAAGAACGATCGTGTCATGTCGGACACGAGGTAAGGGATCCTACCCCTCTCATTCTTTTTAAGTACACTCTTTTATGTCCTTCCTTTTAAGATCATCTTTCTTATGATTGGGATGTTCTTTTATATTAATATTACTGTACTATTTTATGTTCATATGATGAGAGACCCTATTTTCTCTCATCAATCCATTTTGGAAGTTTTGAGTGGCGCCATTAGGCTGCCGAATTTTCGTAAGGGATCCAACCTCTCTCTTTCTTTTTATGTACTCTCTTTTATGTAATTTATTTTAAACTCATATTTCTTATATTTTGGGATGTTATTTTATATTCCTCATACTGTAATTTTTATTTTCATATTATGAGAGACCCTATTTGATCTCATAAATCCATTTTTGGATGTTTTAAGTGGCGTCGTTAGGCTGCCGAATTTTCGTAAGGGATTTTTCATCTCACTTTTATTCCCGTGACATTTATGCTACGTTTTCCACTATTTACATTGAGTGTTGTATGTCCTGAACATTATTATACACTTTGTGTAGTGTAATTTAATTTATTGGTATTTACATATTCATTATATGACCCTTCTTCCATGGGTTGTACGTTTTGAAAGTTACCCAACTCGGTAAGGGGACCTTTCACCCTCCTCTCTTTAAAAGACTTCTTTTGTTATGTATTTTAATTAAAATACTATTATGTTGGGATATGTAATTATATATCCTTATTTAGGTAAATTTTATTTCCAAGTGATGAGATACCATTTTCTCTCTCATCAACTCATTTTCTGAATTTTAAAGTGACGTCGTTGGGCTGTCGGATTTCTGTAAGGGAACTTCTTAATCCACTTTCAATTATTTGGGTTAAACCTATACTCCTTGGTTTTATTAGGACAAGATTATGTGTGGAATATCTATGATTTAATTTCCACAAACCTTTGTGTGGATATACTATTTCTACACATAATCATCTCATTGATAAATTCTTACGAACTTGTATGGGAAATCATAACTCAATCTCATTTCATTTAGTTAAATATCTATGTCATTGGTTTTGTTTTTCCAAGATTATGTGTTAATGTCCTATGATTGTTTCACACTTAATATCCACTTATATTGGGTGTATTTATATTTCTAACACATAATTATGTGATATATTTATCCTTAATTTATGGATACCATCTTTATAATGGATTTCATCTCAATTTACATTTTCATTGAGACTTCATTGTTGTTATTCACCAATTCACTCTTATATGGTGTGTATACTGTCCTTTGACATATTATATCATGAATCCCTTTATTCTCATGATATTATAAAGTTTCAATTAAATGTTATTCCACAATTATTTGTATTCAAGAGTCTCTAATTTTGTTAAAAACTCTTTAACAAAAATATCATTTTAAATGTTTTAAAGATTCATTATTCTAAATCTTTGTCTTTAATGTCCATGTTTTCAAAATGGTTTTCAGTATTTATTTATATGAACATTAATGTTTTAAAATTATAATTTCATTAAAATATTCAAAGTGGTATGGGACACTTTGATTCAAAAATCTCTTTTAAATGATTTTTGAAAATGGATTGATTAATTCAATATCTTGGAATTACTTATTATGATTGCAAATGAAATGTTGTTATTGAAATGTTTATATTTTCAATATTTTATGTGTAATGATGGTACATGGACATTTTACGGGTGGTTACGTGATAAACCATATGACGGGTGGTGCCGTGAATGCCAGGACGGGTGGTTACGTTATAACATCCAATGCATTGGGTATGGAAGTCGGCCTTATGAATATTCCATTAAGTATGTGTGGAAGTTGACTGTATGGTTATTCCTTTTAAGTATGTTTATGTCCCAAGTTACCTTTATATGTTATGTTTCATTTATATGGGTTTTATGGTAATCTTTTGGTTACAAAAGGGTAAGTAATGTTCTTTTATTCAGTGAAGAGTTTTTTCTACTTCAAAAAGGTGAAAAGTATTACTTTGGTAAAGTACTCATGGTTTACTTGTTGTTTTTGAAAAACTAACAGTTTTCCGTCTTTGTGTATCCTTTACTGGGCTTTTTATGCACATCCCAAGTTTTTGAGATGTTTTACATAGGACTTAAAGATAAATAGGGTCAAGGATGGGATCAAGGAAAGACATGCTATCTAAAACATGGAACTAGACATGTTTCTTTTAAGAGTTTTTTTTATTTATAGAAACTTAGTAGAAGTGTCTACTTTATAATCTTTTGAGATGTAATAGTTATGTCCTAATTCTCTAAAAATCTAAACTTGAAAAGATCCTAAATGTTAATTATTCATTTAATTCAATAATAAGTAATTTTTAAGTTCGGGGCCTTATAGTTGGTATCAAAGGTCGGTTTAGATAACTTTAGAGGTTAGGGTATTCTCTAAGCATAAGTGACATTACCATAATAGCTAGTATTTCAGAAAGAGTCATAGTTTTTAGATAAAGTGAATGAGTAAGTATATCTTAGTGTTTATCTTCCTCATTAGCACATGATAATTTTGTTGATATACTCACACTGAAATTACTGGTTTTAGTAAATGGATGGATCCAGCAGGCACCAAAGTGACAATGGGTTTGAAGGAAAATGTGGTGGTTTCTCTGATTAAGAGACCGAATGAAATGGGGGATTCAATGAGGAAAGTAGTGGTTGTTCTAAACTAACTATCAAGGAGTCATGATCAACCACTTGAACCTTGGTAAGTTCTGTAATGCATCATGTACGAGATGACCAATCGATGTGGAAGTTTAGGTAATAATTAACCATTAGGGTTTATATGATCCTTAATTTTGAAGTAATTATGGGTTACTATATGTTATGATGGAATATGAATGACTTGAGATAAACTTGAGGTTAAAATATTTTAGGGTTATTTTTGGAGTTTTATAAAAAGGACAACACGCAGACTGTGTGACAACCCGTCGCGTCGGACAAAGCTGCGGGAATCGAACCCACAACCAAAGTGCGACTGGTATTTATCACCTACCACTAGACTACGTGAAGTCCCTGGTTAGTATGACTTATTCTTTTTAGTTAGATGATTTTATGAATTAATAGTAAGTTGATTTTGGGTTATCTATGGAAATTATTAACCTATCATGGAGGATATGTGATTAGGTTAATTACTTTTCAATATGAGACTTTAAGAGCAACTAATTTTATTTAGAGATAAATGTTAATTTTTACCTTGGAAGACTATGTGAATAAATACTTCAAATATTTGGGTTTCAATCTTAGTTTGGTTTACTTTGAATAATATTATGGACAAATTGTTTATCGAATGGTCTTCGTTGAACTTTGGGTTTTGTTGGACATATTTTAGAGATTAAGAATAGATTTTTTTTATAAAGGATTGTCATTTTTGGGTATTATCTGATCTCATACTAACCTTTTTGGTTTTAGTTTTGGTTATGGTCTAAAGACATGGGAGGTATATAGTTCTCTTTTGTGGATTCGGTGATTCTCTATAAGTTGATTATATCTCTCTTAATGTAAACAAGTCATCCTAAATACACATCTTTTGGAGAAACTATGAGTTCGTGAAAGAAATCTAGTAAAAGTTGAAAGTCAACATAATAAGTAAGTATGTTTCCTTATGTTTTAGTTAAGCTCAAAAATAAATTCCTCAATAAAAAGTAACTTAAAAAAATGGTGTTCGTTAACTTTTCCTACTGGGGAATCCAATGCCGTTTAACCCATCACAAATTTGTGATTTTCTGGTGGTTAACTTTCTCCTAAACATGTTTTTTATCACACTCACTCAGAACATGACCCTTTTTTTTTCTTCCATATCCATGTTTTCATACATGGAATCCAAGTATTGGTTAACTCTGGTGACCTTTGTACTTCCCTTTTTTTCTTTTAAAGTGATAGTTTAATTTACTCCTTTTCCGATGTGGGGCTTTCAATGAAGTTTCTGAGCCCAATTTTAAAATTGCGAGGATGCAATTCTCAAAAGTGGGGAAGGATGTAACACCCCGGGTAAATAAAGAATATGACATTTTCATATTTATTGATATTTGTGAATAAAATATTAATATTACTTTAAAGGGGACGTTATGCTCGATGGCGTACCCAATACGCAACAACGAGTTTCTTGGGAATCTTACGTTGCACTCTAATAATAAAATGATATTATTTTAAATGGTAGTTAACGCCTAGTCATTGTAATGGCGGGAATGAACGGAAATAACTACAAAATGATTATATATGTTTGTCAAATATTTTTACTTTTTTCCAATAAATTTTAGAGGCTTAAAATGTGAATGAATCCAATTTTAAGTGTAAATATTCTAATATTCTTTAAAAGGTCGATTAACCACCTTTTGATGGAGAACGCTTTTTAAATCCACTTTTTGACAATTACATATGTTATATTGGACCAAATAAAATTCTTCTTTAGAATCGGGACATCAAAATTTACATTGTGTAAATTTTTGGTATTTTTCCTATAAAGTTCATTTTTTAATGAATAGTGAAAAATGTTGTATTTTAATTCAAAACATCTTTTTAATCTAATTTATTTATATGATTATATTATCTTTTTAATTGGTTTTAAAGTAAAATTATAATATATTTTTACCATTTAATCCAATAGTGGTTATTGTAATTAATTTCACTTTGAAATTGGACTTAAACTAGTGTCAATCTTTTGATACTTTTTGTTTCATAAAAACACGCTATTTGTTTTGACAGCGGGAATTAATTATTAAATTAATTAATGAAACTTATATGTTTTTAATTTTTTAAAATAGACATCATTTTTGAATTTGGAATATCAAATATAGCTTAGGGTGAATTTTTGGTTTTTTTTCTGAAAAACTTCAATTTTTGATGAATAGTGAAACCACTAAGTGGTACATAAAAAACTGATTTTTCCTTTAAATGAAATTTTACCACATCTGTGTCTTGAATTTCAAAAATACGAAATACATGGTTGTCATTAGGAAGTAAAATGTGGTTCAATGGGATTAAAATAATTTTTTGGTGAATAGTAACTTTTAAGGTTTTAATCGCGATTAGAGGTAATTAGTATAGTTTAAGGTAAAAATAATGTTTTAATAATATAAAATTACCTTGAAACATGTCTTACCCTTATTGGATGTGTCATGGACGACCAAGAAAATCCATGGGTCAACTTGGGGTCCCCATGGAGCAACTTTGGTAGGAAAATGACATTAATAACATTTTATTTAAAGTTAAAATAAAAATATCACAAACATGAGTTGTTTTACTAAAACAATTTTTAAATGGGGTTGTACAAGTCATATTATTGACTATAAATATTAATTATAATCTAAAAATATTTCCTACATCATGATATTTTTTTATAATTTTTAGACATTAAATAAATAAAATTATTTATGAGACCATGATGATGCAGCGATTACCTCATTATTTAACGATTTAAATAAAATGAAAAGATAATGTAAAATCTAAGACCTACACTTGTCAAAAAACTATTGGATGGGTTTATTTCTAACTCTTATCATCTTATCCTTGAAATATATAATTTTGGGATCTTTAAAATCCAAAAATAATTTTATAATAAAGTAACCTTTTATAACTTTCCAAGAGTGCCCCTCCTCTCCTCTTATAAAAGGCCCCCACCTCTACCACCTTACCCACACCTCTCAAGCCTTTTTCTCGGACAACCCCTGCCCATTTTATCTCTCCACATCCCTCTATTACTCCTATAAGCCTCACTTTGGGCAGAAGTCTTCCCAAGGAAGCCTTTGAGCTCAAATCAAAAAGAATTACCCGTTTTAAAGGTAGTGTCTTCTCTTGTATTTTTATGTTTTATTTTGCTTCTCCAACCCTCTAAAATATTTTTATTCCTTTCTTTTGTAAAAACAACAATATCTTAAATATACTAGGATGTTGTTATGTGAAGGATTCGAGATACACTTACACAAACCTCCGTCTAATGGTTAAAAAACATACTGTTTCTGTGGATGGAGAATTACTGCCTCACGAAACGATGATTGTTCTATCTTCTCATACCACCTCTCATGGTGTCCATTATGATGAAACTATATTTATTTATGATATATATTATATTTATTTCCTCTCTATGATTCTTTATTTTATATTTAATACATTCCATTAGGCTTTGCATGTTGTGCAAATGCGATAATTTCATTTGAGGAAGTGTGGACTACCGCCCCCTCAAGTGATGTGACTCGTTCATGCAATACATGGAATGTATAAAGAATGAAATTGATGAACTTATGTGATATATATAACATATATATTATACCGGAATTCTAATATATATATATATATATCTCTCTCTCATCTATTTTTAATTCCATTAATGTGCCAAAGAAATGAATGTAGCGTTCATGCATACGTACGGCTTACCGTCTCCATGAACGGTACATTTCATTTCTTATCTCCAAATGTTATGTACTATTATAAGTACATATATATAATGGATATATATGTCATATATTACATCTAAATTATAGATATCATTCTGGAATTATAATGTATATATATATCTCTCTTTTAACTTTAATTCCATTAATATGACAAAAAAATGAAAGTAGCGTTCATGAGTACGTACGGCCTAGCATCTCCATGAATGGTGCTTTTAATTTTTTATCTCCAAATGTTATGGAATAGTACAAAATGAATATATACTGGATATATATGATATTTAAAGAATTAATACTATTCTGGAGATGATGTACATATAACTACATGGAAATTTCTTTTCCAACAAGTTCAATTTTTACTCATGTACCGAACATCGACAAAAACGTCTAATATGAACTCACTTTATTAACCAATTATTAGAACATTATAATATGAGATATTAACTGAATAATAATATTTAAAGTAGGTTCTTAATTAATAATAAATTGACCAAATTTTATTATTCAGGAGATTAAAGAACGATCGAGTCATGTCGGACACGATGTAAGGGATCCTACCCCTCTCTTTCTTTTTAAGTACACTCTTTTATGTCATTACTTTTAATCTCATCTTTATTATGATTGGGATGTTCTTATATATTACTATTACTATTACTTTTTTATTTTAATATTTTGATAGACCCTATTTTATCTCATCAGTCCATTTTTGATGTTTTGAGTGGCGCCATTAGGCTGCCGAATTTTCATAAGGTATCCAACCTCTCTCTTTCTTTTTAAGTACTCTCTTTTATGTCATTTCTTTTAAGCTCATATTTATTATGTTTGGGGATGTTATTTTATATTACTCATAATGTAATTTTTATTTTCATATTATGAGAGACCCTCTTTGATCTCATAAATCCATTTTTGGATGTTTTTAGTGGCACCGTTAGGATGCCGATTTTTCATAAGGGATTTTTCATCTCACTTTTATTCCCATGAAATTTATGCTAAGTTTTCCACTATTTACATTGAGTTGTGTATGTACTACCCATTATTATACACTTTTTGTAGTATAATTTCATTTATGGTTATTTACATCTTCATTTTATGACCCTTCTTCCATGGGGTGTACGTTTTGAAAGTTACCCAACTCGGTAAGGGGATCTTTCACCCTCCTCTTTTTAAAAGGCTTCTTTTGTTATATATTTTAATTCACATACTATTATATTGGGATATGTTCTTCTATATCCTTATTTATGTAAATTTTATTTCCAAGTTATGAGATACCATTTTCTCTCTCATCAACTCATTTTCTGAATTTTAAAGCGACGTCATTAGGCTGTCAGATTTCTGTAAGGGAACTTCTTAACCCACTTTCAATTCTTTGGGTTAAACCTATACTTCTTGATTTTATTATGCCAAGATTTTGTGTGGAATATCTAATTTGTAATTTCCACAAACCTTTTTGTGGATATACTATTTCTATACATAATCATCTCATTAATAAATTCTTACGAACTTGTATGGGAAATCATAACTCAATCTCATTTCATTGAGTTAAATATCTATGTCATTGGTTTTGTTTTTCCAAGATTATGTTTGAATGTCCTATGATTGTTTCACACTTAATATCCACTTATATTGGGTGTATTTATATTTCTCACACATAATTATGTGATAGATTTATCCTTAATTTAAGGATACCATCTTTATAATGGATTTCATCTCAATTTACAGTTCCATTGAGACTTCATTGTTGTTATTCACCAATTAAATCTTATATGGTGTGTATACTGTCCTTTGAAATATTATATCATGAATCCCTTTATTCTCATGATATTATAAAGTTTGGATTAAATGTTATTCTACAATTATTTGTATTCAAGAGTCTCTCATTTTGTTAAAAACTCTTTAACAAAAATATCGTTTTAAATGTTTTAAAGATTCATTATACTAAATATTTATCTTTAATGTCCATGTTTTCAAAATGTTTTTCAGTATTTATTTATATGGACATTAATGTTTTAAAATTATAATTCCATTGAAAGCTTCAATGTGGTATGGGACACTTTGATTCAAAAATCTATTTTAAATGATTTTTGAAAATGGATTGATTAATTCAATATCTTGGAATTACTTATTGTGATTGCAAATGAAATGTTGTTATTGAAATGTTTATATTTTCAATATTTTATGTGTAATGATGGTACTTGGACATTTTACGGGTGGTTACGTGATAAACCATATGACGAGTGGTGCCGTGAATACCAGGATGGGTGGTTACGTTATAACCTCCAATGCATTGGGTATGGAAGTTGGTCGTATAGCTATTCCATTAAGTATGTGTGGAAGTCGACCGTATGGTTATTCCATTTAAGTATGTTTATGTCCCATGTTACCTTTATATGTTATGTGTCCTTTATATGTGTTTTATGGTAATCTTTTGGTTACAAAAGGTCAAGTAATGGTCTTTTATTCAGTGAATAGTTTTTACTACTTCATAAAGGTGAAAAGTATTACTTTGGTAAAGTACTCATGGTTTATTTGTTGTTTTTTAAAAACTAACAGTTTTCCTTCTTTGTGTAAACTTTACTGGGATTTTTATTCTCATCCCAAGTTTTTGAAATGTTTTACACAAGACTTAAAGATGAATAGGGTCAAGTATGGGATCAAGGAAAGACATGCTATCCAAAACATGGAACTAGACATGTTTCTTTTAAGAGTTTTTTTTATTTATAGAAACTTAGTAGAAGTGTCTACTTATTAATCTTTTGAGATGTAATAGTTATGTCATAATTCTCTAAAAATCTAAACCTGAAAAGATCCCGAATGTGAATTATTTATTTAATTCAATAATAAGTAATTTTTAAGGCTGGGGCATTATAATAAGAGATTAATGTATATATTAACACAAAATGAGTTCAATATGCATCTAAGTATATGTTTAGATTTAATAAAGGACTGCAATTTTTATATTCACTGTCATCTTAGAAAGGTAAACAAGGTAGATGATACTCCTATTAGAAAAAACCTTCTACTCAATTCATGATGTGGATTGAGAATGACCCTGTATTAATGGATATGAAAAGGATAAATTTTGAAATCATAATTATAGGGAGTACGTTCTACATTTCAAAAAAATATTTTCAACCATCTATCAAAGATAATATTAACGAGGCATAAAGGGATGATCTGGAGTTACAAAAGAATAGGAATATTGTAATGGAAGGTAATCTTCAAGAGTTACATATCAATGATGACGATGTTATTCAGTTTGGAATAAGGCTTTGTGTTCCTTCAACACTTGAGATAAAGAGGGGGATATTTGATAATGAGCATATATGAAATATCTACATTATATTAGAAGTAATAATATTTACAGTGATATCTAAGAACACTTTTGGTGGGAAAACATGAAGAAGGTGATTGCAGATTATATCTCAATGTGATTGTTATTCTAGAAGTTAAAGTAGAGTGATAAAAGTTCAAATGGATGATGAAACCATTTTTTATACCCATGTGGAAATGGTAGAATGTCACAAAGGACATTGTCATTGGTCTTCTAAAGACATCAAAAGGGAACAATGTGATATGGGTTGGGGTGGGCTACCTCACCCAAATTACCCAGTTTATCATTATTCATGAAGATCTCTCACTTGAAAAACATTATAAGATATATATGAAGGTAGTTGTGAGAATACATTAAGATCCACTCTCAATTATCTATAATCCTGATCCAAGGTTTACATCTAAATTTTGGAGGAGTCTTTAATATGTTTTGAGTACTAAATTTAATTTCACCAAAGCCTATCACCCCCAAACTAATAGTTAATCTGAAAGGACTATTCTGATGCTCGAAGACATTATAAGATCCTCCTCAATTTAATTCAAAATAATTATGGTATCATCATATACCATTTGTTGAGTTCTCATATAACAATAGCTTCCACTCGAGTATTCAAATGGATCCATATTAAACTATGTGTGCAAAGTAATGTAGAACTCCAACCTGTTGGGTCAAAGTTGGAAAACAAAAGCTAAATGGACCTGATATTGTCAAAGAGATGAAAGAGAAGGTTCAATCCATCTAGAAACATATCAAAGATGCTCATATTTGAAAAAGTGTTATCGTGAAAGGGACTTGGAGTTTGGGGATAGAGATAAATTATTCCTTCAAATATCACCATGGAAGAGATTCATGTATTTTGGTAAGAAAGGGTAAATTATCCCATGGTACATTAGCCCCTTTTAGATCCTTGATTTCATTGAAACAGTGGCCTATCAGCCTGTTTTAGCACCATTTATGTCTCAAATTCAGGATTTGTTCCATGTATCTATCCTAATAAAGTACATACTAGATCCCTCACATGTACTAAACGTAATGCTGGTATAGATGGAATATGATATCTCTTATGAGGAGTAGTCGGTAATGATTCTAGACCGGAGAGATAAGGTTCTACTCAATAAGAAAACCCACCTTGTAAAATAGTTTTGGAGGAACCATAAGTATGAATAAATGACTTAGGTACTAAATTAGGTGATGAAGGATAATTACCCTCACCTGGTTATGTAAAAAATATAAGTTTGAAATTTCAATTGGTGGAAGAATGCAATGACACAAAAAAAAATTCAATGGATATTCCCTTTCTATAATTATGTAATATAGTATAAATAACATAATATCATTTGGATAACACAATACAAACATTATTAATGAACAATAAAAGGTAAATCTACATTTCTAGAAGTTAAAGAACCTATTCCAATTGAATAGTAACATGACCTTTTGAATAGTAATATGACAATTATGAATAGTAAACCAACCAATATAATAGTAAATTCACCCATGAAATTATGAATATAATTTAAGAATCTTATATATGTTAATATGATATAATTTTATCATAGTATATGTAAATAAATGTTTTCGAAATTATTATTTAAATATTTGTATTTTTGTAATTCGTAAATATTTAATTACAATTATATTTTTTATATAATGAATTAATGGATAATTTATTTTCATAAATTGTATTATTATAAATTAATATTCTTTTCCCTTATTATTATAATATAATTTTATGAGACTATAATAAATTTTTCAATGTGTTATAATATTAGATATAATTTTAAAATTTGTATTTTCTAATTAAATGATGATTTTAAATAAAAAATTAATTTCTTATATTTAAGAAATTATTTTCATAAAATGGAGTTCATTTTTTAATTCTACACATTGAAAAATGTTTTGGGTGGTTTTTTGGTATTTTGTTGAAATACTGGAATTTTTTGTGAATTGTAAAGTGTGATATTTTACGATAAAACCTAAATACATTAATTATTGAGTAATAGATGAAATATGGATGATATAAGACCAAAATATCAAAATATACATCATTATTTTGAAATATTTATTTAAAATTACCATACTATTCATATCCTTGAGGATAAATAATAAACTACTGAATAAAATAAATGGAAAACACCCCTCTCCTCCCTAATGAATACCACACCTCCCCACATCTTCTTCTCACAACTTCCAAGATTTTATACATATCTATATTTTACCTAAATCTCTTCAAAATACCCTTCCCCATGCTAGGAGTTTCTGGTCTCAATAAAAGATGAAACCTAGGTTCCTTATAGAGGTTCTCAATGTGCATAATTCCAGAGGTAAAATCCTCATTCTTATTCATTTAATTTCTTTTTATTTTCTTCTTCTCTCCTCACCTGCTCTATCCCAATGTTAATGATAACTCCAGTATATTTTATATACTAAAATTATATCATGTTAATAAAATATCCATCATCAAACTCAATTTTTTCTCATTTATTCTAAAAATTAAATCGTCACCTGTGATGCGTCAATTTACCAACATCGTGGATGATGAATTTTCATTTTCCAGTAATGGATTAAAATTTGTTCATAAAACAAAAATAATTGTTGTTACATATTATAAAATTTATATAATAAACATTTTTATGTTTTGGAACTAACTTATATACACAATAATAAATAATGGAAAAAATCTAATTTTTGATGTTCAAAGAAACTCCAATAAATTCTAAATCAATATAACTAACCTTTTATCTAATGTTTCATACTCATACCATTTAACCAAATGATATATATTACCATTTGAACCAAATTATTTCAATTAATAACATATCATTTCAATTATGTAAAGTTGTAAACATTCTACATAAACTTCCATACTAATAATCAAGTGAACTGATCATAAAAATCAAGAAAATGAACACTCCTGAATGATGAATTGAACTCTAAATAATTGGATATAAATGATCATAATAAAACTATAATAAGTAAAATAAATATATAACAGGTTCTATAATTTTTAATTAATGAATTTTATTTGATTTTCTAGGATATTAAATTGAATAAAGCACTTTGACCAAAGGTTAAGGGAATTCTCGAACCCAACACTCTTTCTTTGGGTTTTCGCTCTTTCACTCCATTTTTCGTATGAATGATCCATTTATGTTCCATAAATATAATTACTTCCTTTATGGATATATATTTTTAAAATTTTATTTTATGATAAATGAAATTGTTTTTTCAAAAATAAATATTCTTTCTGAAAACACAACTTTTACTTCACTTGAGATTGTTTCTTCCTCACTCAAGATTGATGGTTCTTATACAAATTATGTTATTCACTATTTCTTTTGGGAAACCAAAATATTATTCATAAATTTATGAATTATTAAATGAAACTAATTCCTTTCCATGGGTTATTTATATCCAATATTGATATGTGTTGTCACGACCCCCTCCCCACAAAGTGTTCCCCTCCTGGGCCGGAATTGTGAGAAGGGAGATAATGACCCCCGAGTCCCACCTCCAGTAGGAACTGGGTTTGTGAATAGCACTAAGGGTATAGTAACACACAAATTGGAGGAAATACCCTCTAAGTGAACTGAAAGATCACTATCATGGGCGCCCTCAAATGATTAGTGTGATTTTAGGGTACTTAGGTGCAGCAAAGTGGCTGACCAAGGTCGCCTCTCAAAGGAGGAAGTGAATTTAACAACATTTTAGAGGTATTCTAAAGATAAAATAAAATAGAATGTAAACACTACTTTAAATTATGGGGGTTGGTTATAGTTTATAAATATAGAAGAATTTTTCTGGAAAAAGATTGTATTTTTTTAGTTTTGAAATGTGTTTTGATTAAAATGACACAACAAGAAGATGTTTTTTAGAAAATATTTAAAAGAAGTAATCGATCTAACTCTACCTATTCAATTAGTTATTTATCATTATCATTTAAATTAAAATCCACTTAATTATTATCCCTTAACTTGTTAACCCCCGAACTCTACGAGAATTAACCTTACCACAAAGATGAAGTAAATTTAACCCTAGGCTAACTTCGGAACATGAAATCACAACACCCTGCTTTGATTGATGTTCTAAGATTAGATTATGGTCAGTGGTAAATTAAGTCACATTTACCATTTGTAACTTAGAATTAATTGAGTATAGGGATTATATTTGAACAGTAAAAATTTATCTCGTATGGTTTTGTATAACCGATTAAGTTCGCACTCTCACAATTTACAAAAAAATCTCATCCTCGCGAGTTTTTGTGTCGATTGTTCAATTTATTTATTAGTTTCAATTAAATTAAAAACTCAATTAATTGATCATATTATGTGAATTACAGTATATCATTGACTCAAAATAAATGACTGTAGAAGGTAAGAGATAGATCTATTACTAAAAGACTACTCTTCCATGGGTGGCGTAATCATCATAGAAGCGAATTGCATTTGCAATGGTTTGTAATGGGTATAACCCAATAACGCTTCTACTCAATAATTCCAGCCCAAAGAGGAAGATTAAGAGAAGAAATTTTTTTAATAAAAAATAAGAAAGAAGAATAAGTAAAAGAAGAACAATGAAGTTTAAAACACAAATGAAAATATTACAACATGAAGAAGAGAAGGAGGCTTTGATGAGGGGATCCTTGCTTCAAGAGATACCCCTCTTACAGTGGTTTGATAATTTGGGTGAAACAAGTTCTCTTCTGCCTCCAATCTCCTAATGCACGTCCCCAACCCTTCAAAATGAGAAAAACACTAATTTATAGAGTGGAGGGGAGGATATGTTTAAAGAGGTTTCAAGTGTGAATGAAAAATCTCGGCCAAATATTTTAATACAAATTGAACCGCTAATTTTACCTCCAAAATGCGTGAACCAGCTCTTCTTACAGAGAGATGATTTGTGAGAAAATGAATCCCAGAGCTCCTCAGCCCATCTTTGACTTCATGGCCCATTTTCAACAACTAAATTCACTCTTTAGCTCTAATGTCCTGAATACAAGTTGTAGAAAATGAAGTTAGGAACAATGTTACAATATTTCAAGTTGAAATTATAAATATAAAAATATTTATCTATGAAATACTACAGTGCACTATAAAGGGTAAAACTGAAATTTTCACAAAATTTTCAAATGAATGATCAAATCCCAAATATTTTATAAAGAAACATATTTAACAAAATGTGAGGAAATTATGACATTTATTATCAATAAAATATTCAACAAAATAGTGTTTTATCAACTCCCCCACACTTACCCTTTTGCACTCCTGGGAAAAACCTCATATCAAGTAAACATCAATATCAAATCAAAACAAATTTTAAAACACATATCATTGAGATCCATCAATTCTACACCAAGAATCAAAAGATATCATTCCTCATAAAAAATCATTATTTCAAGTTATTCATTTAAATCATTCAATATATTTCCACTTTATTTATCCTCACATGCACAAAACACTTACCTCGTTTTAATTTTCTCTCATCACACAAATATCAAAAAAAAATTGCAATGTATTTCTCATCCAAACTCATTCAAGGGTCACCATATGCTTGATAAATTCCTAAATCGACACCTGATGTGAGTCAAATGCATATGTTTATCATGAGGACTTTTCAGGGTTGTTCTGTGGCTTTCGGTTGGTAGGATTAAGTTGTGAAAAATTCCGAGGCTGAATGAGGAGTAATTGACTCTTTTTGAAGCAAAATTGCATTAATATAATTTTCGCTTAAATATGGTCTTCTCCTCAATCCCCATAGTATCAATTAAGCTCCATCATCATGAAAAGTCATGGAATTTTTACACCATTCATCAGTTCAGCATCAAAAATTTCAATCTTCTCAAACATGATTTTCTTGAAAACTCCATACAGGCATAGCTTTCCACCTCAATTGGAATCTCCAGAAAAGGCACAGCTTCACTTATCATGAAAGCTCTAGAAAAGGCACATCTTTCAATATAATGATTTTATTCACCAGTAAACACATCTCTTTAGAATTTAATTTTCCACCCAAAGTATCACAAAATGTGGTAGCGCAACACAAGATAGCTTCCACCACACTTAAGCTCCACTAGATTAGGAAATTTCAATTTAGGAGTTGGTTGGATAGGGAAAATTGGCTTGTACTGTGGCTATCCTAACAGGTTGTTCATGGATTATAAGGGATACAAGGATTAATTGTTCAAGGTAGGACATTATAAAAAAGGATTCTTTGAAATAGGGTGTTTAATACCAAACAAATTCCTCAATCATTTAAACATAAGTACCTCAAACCCTCAAGTTTTGACAGAAATAAATCAAATTTTGGTTAAATCAAGCATGGTTTGGTTCTCTCAATAAGTGAGTTGAATGTAAATAATATGAAAATATTGGTTCAGAAGCCTCACAGGAAAGTGGTTTCAAATATAAAGACAGTGAGATGTGGCATGGGATTCAAAATTCAATATACTTTTCATGAAATTACTAAATATTTGAACTTGAAACAAAGACATTTTCAGCATTGGTTTAAGCTCAGTTTCATGGGATAAATTGTTTCACTCATTGATATGCATTTCAAAATTGTTATGAGAATCATTTCAGCTCGAAACTTTCAAAAACACAAATAAAATTGAAAAATAAACACACGAAATTTGAAAAACACACAATTTTGTTTAACAGAAAAACAATTGAAATTACTAAACCAAATGGTTCCCTCCCCCACACTTAAAATATTGCATTGTCCTCAATGTGAACCCATGAGATGATATATGCACATGAAATTTAGAATTTTTAAATAGGACAAACAATATAAAAGTGAAAGTGTTAGGAATAGCCTGATGTGCTCAAGTGATGATGGGGTCATGCAGTGTGATAAAATCCATTGTATCAATAGGAAGTCCCACAATGTATCTCTTCAAACATTTCCCATTGACTGTAAATATCCTCCTAGTGTCCTCTTGTGTGATATCTACTGCACCATAAGGAAAAACATTAGATACAATATAAGGACCTAACCATCTGGAACACAACTTACCAGGCATCAGCTTCAGTCATGAACTGTAGAGAAGGAATTTCTCTCCAACATGAAATTCCCTTTTCTGGATCATTTTATCATGAACTTATTTTGATCTTTCCATGTAGAGGCTTGATTTCTCATATGATGACAGTCTAATCTCCTCAAGATCTTGAATTTGAAACTTCCTTTCAATTCTAGCTTGTTCCAAATCCATGTTGCATTTCTTTATAGCCCAATAAGCTCGATGCTCAACTTCCACGGGGAGATGACACACTTTCCCAAAAACAATCCCAAATGGGGACATACCAATCGGGGGATTGTATGCTATCATATAAGCCCACAAAGCATCATCCAATCGCTTGTTTCAATCCTTCCTATTTGGTTTCACGGTCTTCTCCAAGATTTGTTTCAACTCACAATTTGAAACCTCAGCCAGACCATTTTTTTGGGGGTGGTATGGTGTTGATGTTTTCTGTGTCACCCCATAATTTCGAAGGAGGTAAGAAAAATTCTTATTGAAAAAGTGTGTCCTTTGGTCACTGATGATGGCCTTTGGTACTCCAAACCTGTAGAAAATTTGAGCCTTCACAAAATCCAGAACAAAATGAGAATCATTAGTCCTGGTGGCCTTAGCCTCCACCCATTTACTCACATAATCAACAACAACCAAAATGTACAAAAAACCAAAGGAACTTGGAAAAGGTCCTATAAGATCAATTCCCCAAACATCAAAAATATCACAGTATAAAATGGGTTGTTGGGGAATCTTGTGTCTCCTTGAAATGTTTCCAGTGTGTTGGCAATGAGAGCATGCCTTACAAAATACATGGAAATCATGGAATAAGCTAGGCCAATATAATCTAGAGTTTAAGACTTTTCTAGCAGTACGTTGGGGTCAAAAGTGTCTACCACAAGAAAGTGTATTAAAAAAATGAAAAACAGACTCAAACTCATGATTGGGAACACACCTCTTAATGACTTGGTCACTACACATGAGTCATAGGAAAGGATCATCCCACACATAAAACCTAGACTCACTTTTTAATTTTTGGACTTGATGCTTCTTCAAATTTACTGGGATTTCAGAGGAAACAATGTAATTAACTAAATCAGCATACCAAGGATGTGTACCTGAGATGGTATAGAGATTATCATAGGGGATAGTGTCCCAAAGTTGTGCCTTGTCCAAGGTGTCACCCTCTGGTGTGTGAGTAAGCCTACTCATGTGGTCTGCCACCAAATTCTCTGACCCCTTCTTTTCCTTTATCTCGATGTCAAACTCTTGAAGAATAAGCAACCAATGTATAATTCATGTCTTTGAATTTGGCTTCTTTAGGAGGTACCTCAAAGCTGCATGGTCAAAAAAACAACTACTTTAGATCCCAATAAATATGAACGAAATTTATCTAAAGCAAATATAACAGTAAGAATCTCCTTTTCTGTTGTGGTGCAGTTTGATTGGGAAGAATCCAATTTCCTCGATGCATACGGAATCACATGTGAACATCCCTCCACCCTCTGAGATAAGACACCTCCAACTGCGAAGTTGGACGCATCACACATAAGCTCAAATGGAAGGTCCCACCGCGGGGGTTGTATGATCGGTGGAGTGGTCAGACACTTCTTTAGCTCATCAAATGATACCCTACATGAATCATCAAAATTGAAGTCAATATCTTTTTGAATCAATTGAGATAAGGGTAGTGCGATCTTACTAAAATTTCGGATGAAGCATCTATAAAATCCAGCATGTCCAAGGAATGATCGAACATCACGCACACATGTAGGATATGGAAAGGATTAAATAATTTCTACCTTATATTTATCAACTTCAATTCCATGTTGTGAGACTATATGACCTAAGACAATTCCCTTTTCAACCATGAAATGACATTTTTTAAAATTCCACACCATATTTTTTTTCAATACAATTATGCAACACATCACCCAAACTAGAGAGATATTCATCAAATGAGGATCCGTAAATTGTAAAATCATCCATAAATACCTCCATACAGGTCTCAATGAAATATTAGAAAATACTCACCATGCATCACTAGAAGGTACCTAGGGAATTTCAAAGTCCAAATGGCATCCTTCGGTAAGCAAAGGTACTGAACGGGCAGGTGAATGTCGTCTTCTCCTGGTCCTCTGCTGCAATGGGAACCTGAAAATATCCAGAGAAACCATCCAAGAAGAAATAATGTGTCCTTCCTGCAAGTCTCTCAAGCATCTGGTCAATGAATAGAAGTGGGAAATGGTCCTTACGATTGGATTGATTTAGTTTCCTATAATCAATACACACTCCCCAACTATTTTATACTCTCACAAGAACTAACTCATCATTTTGATTTTTTATAACAGTGAAACCAGTTTTCATTGGTACAACCTGGACAGGGCTAACCCATTGTGAGTCAAAAATAGGGTAAATGATACCCGCCTCAAGTAATTTTTCAACTTCTTTCTTAACAACTTCCAAAATTGTTGGATTAAGTCTCCTTGGTGGCTTCTTAATCAGTTTAGCCCCATACTCTAAGAGAATACTATGCATGAAAATGGAGGGGATAATACCTGATATGTATGCCAATGTCCAAAAAATTACTCTAATGTTATCTCTCAAAAGATTCAAAAGTTTTTCTTCATGTTCAAAAGATATATTGTTAGCAATGATAATAGGTAATCTATCACCACTCAGCAAGTACGCATATTTAAGATTTGGGGGCAATGGCTTGAGTTCCAATGTATGGGGTGATGTATGGATGGATAAATTGATGCAACAGACATATCTGCACAATGAACATCAGTATCAGAATAAAAAACATCAAAATTTGAAAATAATGCATCAAATAGATCAGCATACTCATCAGCCATGTCATAATCAGAGTTTATATGATCTAGATATTAATCCACATCAAAATCAAATCCAAGAGAGATTTGTCCATCAAAAACAGGTGTGGAAGTACTCTTAGACATCATACTAGAACCAATACTCATAATCTCTCTAAGCATGGGACAATAAAATTCCATGGAGTTTTTACTTGCTGGTTCAAAATGGGAGATAACAAAAGCAGAATGGTCCTCAGAGGGGTACTTCATGGAGTCCATAACATTAAAAATTACAACTTCATCTCCAAACTCCATGGAAAGTGTACCCTCATGAACATTTATGATAGTATTTTCAGTTTTTAGGAAGGTTCTACCTAAGATAATGGGAGCACGAGAACTTACCTGATCATCCTCCATTTTGAGAACATAGAAGTTTGCTGGAAAGATCATGTCTCTTACCCAGACAAGTACATACTCAAGGACTCCCACTGGATATGTTGTAGCTCTATTTTACAATTGCACCACTACTCTTGTCGGCTTCAATTCACCAACCTATAAAGAATAGAATACAGAGTGAGGCATCACATTTATTGAAGCTCCTAAATCACAAAGAGCATCAGAGAGGTAAAAATCCCTTACGGTACATGAGATGGTGAATGTCCCGGGATCCTTGCACATTGTTGGCATTTCTAGAGTTGGTGTAATGAGTGATGAGACATTCCTTCCAAGTTTGATCCTCTCATTTCCCTTAAGCCCTCTTAGATTGGTGTAAAGTTCTTTTAAGAATTTGGCATACCTTGGGATTTGTTTGATGGCTTCAAGTAGAGGAATGTTGATCTCTACATGCTTGAATATTTCCAAAACCTCCTTTTTCATTGCTTCTTCAGCCATATTCTTTGTTTGAACAACCCTATTTGGAAAGGGAAGAGTTTTAAGAGGAACATCATTAATCTTTTTCTTACCATTATCTTTCTCCTTGGGTTTCTCATCAGTTGGTATGGAATGCAGATTCTCCAGATTTGAGGTGAATCTAGGTTGAACGATAGGTATAGATGTATTAGTTATTTGCTTCCCACTTCTAAATGTGATGGCACTGACATTCCACTTTGGATTTGGAGTGGGTTGGGAAGGTAGATTTCTGGAATTCTTACTTACAAGTTCATGGATGGCAGTGCAAATCTGGCTCATTTGAGTCTTCAACTCCCTCAACTCTAAACCTTGACTCTTCAGCTCATTCTCTTGATTAAGAACAATTTGTTTCAAAAGATCATCAGTGTTAGAGGCTACCATGTGTTGTATATTCTCTTGTTTTTGGCTTGTTGATGCTTGAGATTCAAATCTCCTTTGGGGTTTTTGGAAACCATACTGGTAAGGTGGAGGCTGCAGGAAGTTTTGTTGAAAGGGTGGCCTTTGTTATTGTCCAGATCCATACCTGATGTCCGATTGATCCTTCCACCCTTGTTTGTATGTTGGATCAAACTTCTTTGGGCGATATGGTTGTTTCTGTTGTTTCTGATATGGTCTCCTAGGGAATATTGTTGTATAAACATTTGTTTCTTGGAGTTGTGGGAAACAGTCAGTTGGGTGGCTTGTCTTAGTGAAAATACCACAAGGCCTTGAAGGAGGGGGTTGGGATGTCTTTTGTGCCAAAGAAATCTGTCTCACCATAATTTTTAATTCTTCCAACTTGGTATCAATCAAATTACTTTCATGAGAAGGTGGACTTACCTGATGTACTCCCCTGACATGTGGTGCACCTCGATCACCAAATTGTTGGGAGTTTTGGGACATTTTGTCAATCAACACATGTGCAGCTACTGGTGTCTTTTCCACCAATGCTCCTCCAGCCGCATCATCCACCATTCTTCTCTCTATAGGTTTGATTCATTCATAGAAGTATTGGATGAGGATTTTCTCACTGATTTGGTGATGTGGGAAGCTTGCACACAACTTCTTGAATCGTTCCCAGTACTCATACATTGACTCCCCTTGTGCTTTCTTTATCCCTGAGGTCTCCTTATGAATGGAAGTGGTCCTCGATGCTGGAAAAAATCTTTGCAAGAAAAGATGTTTCAAATCGTTCCAACATGTTACATCTCTAGGTTGTAAATAGTACATCCAATCCTATGCAGCTCCATCAAGTGAAAATGATAATTCTCTTAGTTTGATTTGATATTCAGAGACATTTCTAGGTTTTAGTGTTGAGAAAACCACATAAAATTATTTCAAATTTTTATTGGGATCCTCACCAGAGAGACTATGAAACTTTGGATGTAAGTGAATTAACCCAGATTTTAGTTCAAAGTCCGATTTGAGATTTGGGTATGCAATACAATTTGGTTGATAGTTAATATCAGGTGCAGCCAATTATCGAATGGTTCTATTAAGATAATTTCCATTATTTTCAGCAACTGGATCTTGTTTTATGGTTGAATTTGAATTACTTACAATTTCAATGTTCTGTTATTGGATTAATTCTACAACTGGTTGAATGTTGAAACTTCCCGTAGACTTAGAATGTCTGATTCGTGCCCTAAGGCTACATTCAATCTCAGGGTTAAGATCTAAGAGATCTTTGGGATTAGTTCATTTTATAAATCAAATAAAAATGAAAATAAAGAAATTGGACCATAGTAAAATAGAAATAATAAGTTTGAGTTGATGGTCCAAAAAGAAGTAGAAGAAAATAAAAGAAGAAAAAAATATGATTGGGTAAAGAAGGAAGAAAGGAGAGAAAAAGAGAATAAAATGTAAAATAAAATAAATACCTATAATTTTTTGAAATAATTACTACCTCTCTGGAAATGTTTCCAATTATAAAGAGCACTGTCATGGGTGCCCTCAAATGATTAGTATGATTTTGGGGTACATAGGTGCAGCAGAGTGGCTGACCAAGGTCGTCTCTCAAAGGAGGAAGTGAATTTAACAAATTTTTAGAGGTATTCTAAAGATAAAATAAAATAGAATGAAAATACTACTTGAAATGATGAAGGTTGGTTATAGTTTATAAATCTAGAAGAAATTTTCTGAAAGAAGATTGTATTTTTTTTGTTTTTCGTTTTCAAATGTGTTTCCATTAAAATGACACAACAAGAAGATGTTTTTTTAGAAAATATTTAAAAGACGTAATTGATCTAACTCTACCACTTCAATCAATTATTTATCATTATAATTTAAATTAAAATCCACTTAATTATTATCCCTTAACTCGTTAACCCTCGAACCCTACGAGAATTAACCTTACCACAAAGATGAAGTAAATTTAACCCTAGGCTAACTTCGGAACATGCAATCGCAACACCCTGCTTTGATTGATGTTCTAAGATTAGCTTATGTTCAGTGGTAAATTAAGGCACATTTCCCCTCTATAAATTAGAATTAATTGAGTTTAGTTATTATATTTGAACACTACAAATTGATCCCATATGGTTTTGTATAACCGATTAAGTTCGCACTCTCACAATTTACACAAAATATCGTCCTCGCGTGTTTTTGTGTCAATTGTTCAGTTTCTTTCTTAGTTTCAATTAAATTAAAAACTAAATTAATTGATCATATTATGTTAATTACAGTATATCATTGATTCAAAATAAATTAATTCAGAAGGTAAGAGATAGATCGATTACTAAAAGACTACTCTTCCATGGGTGGCGTAATCATCGTAGAAGCGAATTGCATTTGCAACAGTTTATAATGGGTATAACCCAATAACAATTCTACTCAAGAATTCCAGCACAAAGAGGAATATTATGAGAATAATAAATGTAAATAAAACATAATAAAATAGAAGAAGTAAAAGAAGAATAATGAAGTTTTAAACACAAATGAAAATATTACAACCTGAAGAAGAGAATGAGGCTTCGATGAGGGGATCCTTGGTTAAAGAGCTACCACTATTACAATGGTTGGAGAATTTTGGTAAAAAAAATTATCCTCTACCTCCCATATCTTAATTCACATCCCCAAAACCTTCAAATGAGAAAAAAAACTAATGTATATAGTGGTGGGGAGGCTAGGTTTAAATAGGTTTCAAGTGTGAATGGGAAATCTCGGCCAAATATTTTAATATAAATTTCACCACCCATTTGACCTCAAAAATGCAAGAACCAGCTCTCCTTCCAGTAGGATGATTTGTGAGAAAATTAATCCTAGATCTCCTCTCAAAAGTTGGTCCTAATCAAAGCATGGATGAAGAAGTTATGTCCCATATAGAGAACCTATGTCTATTCTGGCAAGTCCAGCCCAACTTTGACTTCATGGCCCATTTTCAACAACCAAATGCACTCTTTAGCTCTAATTTCCTGAATAAATGTTTTGTACAATTAAGTTAGGAACACTTTTACAAACTTTCAAGTTCAAATAATAAATATTAAAATATTTATCTTCGAAATACTACAGTTCACTATAAAGGGTAAAACTGGAATTTTCACCAAATTTTCACATGAATGATAAAATCCCAAATATTTAATAAATAAACATATTTAACACAATTTGAGGAAATTATGTCATTTATTATCAATAAAATATTCAAAAAAATAGTGTTTTATGAATAAAACATGCAGAAGAGAGAGATAAGATAGACACCAATCAAATCCAACTCAGAACTGAAGTATAAAAGAAAACCCAAGTGAACTTAAGTAATGTCATGAAAAAGTAATACAACTGAAAGGGAAAACTACAAGTACCCAAAATAAAGTAAAGACAGGTGCAACTACAAGCCTGAACAGCTCCTGCAACCCCAAGCTCGTAGAAACCAGCATGATCTCCAACCTACTCCAAGTGACCTGAAAAACATTTTATATATACGTAGGGTGAGTATAACAGTATACTCAATAGGATCCTCCCCAAATCCTCTCATTCAAAAGTAAAGAAAGCATGATAAATCCCATTGAACAACAAGTGAAACCAAATCATCACCTAAACAGGTATACTAAGTTCCCAACCTCACCATGGATACTCTCACCAAGTAATGCATACAAGAATATATCATATAGTAAAGAATATCAAGGGTACCCCGCTACTAATTCCCACTAGTTTGCCACTTTTCCCCGACGACATATGTCTTGTGCATCTCTCCAAAGGCTTGCCCGCAGACACCTGGGCTAAGATCCAAAATCTTCACTGTGTTCACCATAAAGGATTTACCATAGACACCTGGGTGAAGCACCACACCATCCTCACAACCAAAAGTAACCAGTTAGTTTTCGAGAGCCACCACAGCTCGCATAATGTGTATCATACGTCAGGTATTATAACTCAATCCATTACAGCCCATACACTGAGTAAGGATCCTCATTCCATCACAGCCTATACACATTACACCTATAGTAGTCCACAGGATACTATATCCAGAATATATGTGTGTGAATAACCACAAGCCATTACATCCCTCTACACACATATATGGGGAAAACTAACCATTGTGCCTAATGGAACTAGTATCTACCAAGAGAAGAGAGTGGGGTCAAAGGGGGTAGTCATTCATTCATCCTCCCACCAGAATGTTGGGGAAAACACCCCCCCCCCCAGGGCTCAGAATCCTCAGGGTGCCAGTTACCCTTACTGACAGGGTGGAGTAGCGTATAGAAACATAAAAAGTACAGAGTATACTATAACTCACAACCACACTATGGGAATAACCTAGTCTTAGACACAACTGTAGCTAACATCTCTTGGGCTCCGGGCTGTCACTTCTAAGACTAGGTATCCTATAATCACACAAGCATTTAAGGGATTTATTATATTACTTCATTCCCTTTTTCTCAATTCCACTGTACGTTAATTAATTCTTCAAACATTAATTAACCATGAACAATTCCACATTAAATTCCATTAACACCACATCCAAAAATTACATTGTCCTTTCAAAAGTTCTCAACCACATCATTAAGATTCAACAAACTTCAACCCGATGGTTTAACATCATTTAATCAAACATTCATTACAGAATTACTTTCAAATATTCCCAGGTATTATAGAAAAGAATCCTATGATACTAAACACAATGGGGATCAACACGGTGAGTAGATGTACTACCCATCGAGTCTTTGTCACCTATAGAAAGAGCGTAGACCCATTATCCCTTGAGAGGCTAAACATAGAAATCATGTGGCATACCTCACGTGTCTTCGCCTCCTTCGGAATAAGGGTAAGTAAGACAAGCTACCTTGAGCAGTGGGGAAAAGTAAACCAGATAAACAACCAAAGAATCAACAAGCATCCAACAATCACATCCATTCCATTCCATCATCCCTGGTGTCCTCCCCGACACCCACATGCATAAACCGATGCATCTCGCCACTCTAGGCGTCATCTGCTGCCACAACCAAAAGGCCTCTATGCCTCCACATATCACAACACCCCTTCAGGGTCACATCACAGCACAAGTAGCAGGAAATCAAACATCACATCAATTGGGCTATGTCCCTTTCAACAAACAAGAGGGTAACTCAGAACCCATCAAGGAATTGTCAAACAATCACATTCTTTAAACCATCTTGAATTAACATATTTAATCTATTGGATCCAAAATCAGGAACATAACCAGTAAGATATCACAAAAGATTATACATTCTTACTATGCCAATTTGATTAACATAAAATTACAATAGGAACCAGATTCATTCACATGCCTCTTTATCTTTATCCAAACAAATATCAATTACTCCTGGATTACGTTCTTTAGAAATTTCCACCAAGAACAACCGCTAAGAAAGGCAAGCATAAATATCACACTATCTAGAAAAACATGAGGCAATAACATACAATCGATAAGATTTATTTATCCGGTTCAAAGTATTTTATTAGGTCAATTTAATTTTCATCCAGCGGGATTCAACATACTAACAATACGGTTTCACGTAAAAGAAAGAGAAGAAAATAATCCCCTACCTCAAAGGTTTTTGACAAAAACCCCAACAATGAAGAACGCATGAAAAAACCGGATTTATTCTCTAAGAATCCTCATTAGATCTCTTCTTCTAAAACAAACAAGACCAAATCTCATCATACATAACATCCACACACTTAGATCTACCCTTAACGGGCGTAGATCTAAGAAACCGATAGAAGAGGAGGAGTAGATCTATGTAGATCTAAGAAACCAAACAAGAACAATCATATACCTCAAGAACCGGCTTTGATTCGCCAAGAGAAGCCTTCGTATCTCCTCCAAAACGCTTGGGAGAGGTTCTTCTACCTTAAAGGGAGTGTAATCATGAGTTATGGAGGCTTAGGGGCTTAAAAGAACAATTTAGAGGCAAAACGAGTTAGATCCAAAATTTTTGGATCTAGATTTAAGTTTTCACATGGTTAGTCTGCACGGTTTGACAAACTGTGTGCTAACCATGTGTTAGCTTCTGCCTTGTCAAACACTCCTCGTAAGGTTAGGCCGCATGGTTAGATAAATTGTGTGTTAACCGTGCATTAGCCACTGTCTCCAAAACCAGCCTTGCACAGTTTGGCCACCCAGTTTAGGCAAACCGTGTGCCAATTGTGCGAAATCTATTTCCCTTTATCTTTCCATAAAAGTCCACCCAAACACACCCCCAAGTCACCTTGACCTCCCGGAACACCCCCAGCACCACATTTTCACAAAGGAATGGACCAGAGAGGTCCCGACCATTACATCAGATACCTCTCAAAACATTCTCGTCCTCGATAATCCAAAACCCACTTAAAGAGAAAATGAAACAGGGTTTGAATAACCACCCATCGAGATACCTCTAAAAAGAGAGCAATCCACCAAAGCAACAAAGGGTGCCATCTCATAAACATGAAAGTTTTATAACCACACAAGAAAAAAAAATACATGAAAAGAGTTAAACATCCAACAACTCCGAGCACTAGGCATGTATCTGTGACTCACGTTCCCAAGTACTCTCCTCCAAGCCACCGTGTCGCCACAAGACACGAACTAAAGGAATAGAATGTCTGTGAAACACCTTCTCCTTGTATCCTTGGATCTCCACAAGTCACTCCTCAAAGGTTGCATCACCATCAACATCGATCTCTCCCCAATCAATGATGTGAGAGTCTTCATGAAGATAACAACGGTGTTGTGATACATGGAAAACATCATGTATCCGAATCATCTGAGGGGGAAGTGCTACTCGATACGCCACATCTCCAACATGAGCTAACACCTCGATAGGCCCAACAAACCGGGGAGAAAGATTACTTCCACAACCAAACCTTTACTTCCCACGACAGGGAGTCACCTTCATAATCACATGATCCCCAACATTAAACTCTAAGGGTCTCCTTATTTGATCAGCAAATGATTTCTGATGATCTTGCACTGTCTTCATCCTCCCACGAGTCACGTGAACCATCTATGTTGTATTCTGCACTAGTTCTGGTCTAAGAATTGCTGACTCTCTGACCCCAGTCTAGCACAATGGAGAGCGGCAAGGTTGGCCATACAAGGCTTCAAACGGCGTCATACTGATGGTGGAGTGAAAACTATTATTGTAAGTGAACTCCACCAAGGGTATGTGCCTCATCCATGAGCCTCCAAAATTGAGAACACAAGAGCATAACATGTCTTCAAGATTCTAGATGGTTTGCTCTGTATGAACATACGTTTGAGGATGAAAAGAAGTGCTAAGTCATAGATGAGAACCGAAAGCATGTTGGAGACCTCTCTACACCCTGGAGGTGAAATAAGGATCTCGATCAGAAATGATCGTCTTAGGGACTCGATGAAGTCTCACCACCTCCTCTGATACCACTCTGTCATGACCCCCTCCCCACAAAGTGTACCCCTCCTGGGAGAGCAATGTGAGAAGAGATATAATGACCCCCGAGTCCCGCCTCTAGTAGGCCCCAGGTTGGTGACTAGCACCGAGGGTATAGTAACACACAAATGGGAGGTATTACCCCCTAAGAGAACACATGCAGAAGAGAGAGATAAGATAGACACCAACCAACTCCAACTCAGAACTGATTTATAAAAGAAAACCCAAGTGCACATATATAATGTCATGAAAATGTACTACAACTGAAAGGGAAAACCATAGGTACCCAAAAGGAAGTAAAGACAGCTGCAACCACAAGCCTGAACAGCTCATGCAACCCCAAGCTAGTAGAAACCAGCTTGATCTCCAACCAGTTCCAAGTGACCTGAAAAACAATTTATATATACATAGGGTGAGTATAACAGTATACTCAGTAGGATCCTCCCCGAATCCTCTCATAAAAAAGTAAATAAAGCATGCTAAAGCCCAGTGAACAACAAGTGAATCCAACTCATCGCCTAAATAGGTATACTAAGTTCCCAACCACACCATGGATACTCTCACCAAGTAACACATACAAGAATATATCATATAGTAAAGAATATCAAGGGTACCTCGCTACTACTTCCCCACTGGTTTGCTGCTTTTCCCCAATGACATACTTCATGTGCATCTCTCTCCAAAGTCTTGCCCGCAGACACCTGGGCTAAGCTCCATAATTTCCACCATGTGCACCACAAAGTCTTGCCCACAGACACCAGGACAAAGCACCACACCATAATCACAACCAAAAGTAACCAGGTTGTTTCTGGGAGCCATCACAGCTCGCATAACGTGTATCATACGTCGGGTATTATACCTCAATCCATTACAACCCATACACTGAGTAAGGATCCTCAAGCCATCATAGCCTATACACGTTACACATATAGTAGTCCATATGATACTATATCCAGAATATATGTGTGTGAATAACCACAAGCCATTACATCCCTCTACACACATATATGGGGAAAACTTACTGTAGTGTCTAATGAAACTAGTATCTACCAAGAGAAGAGACCGAGGTCAAAGGGGGTATTCAGCCATTCATCATCCCACCAGAATGTTGGGGAAAACACCCCCCAGGGATCAGAATCCCTGGGGTGGCAGTTGCCCTTACTGACAGGGTGGAGTAGCGTATAGAAACACAAAAAGTATAGAATATACTATAACTCACAACCACACTATGGGAATAACCTGGTCTTAGACACAACTGTAGCTAACATCTTCCAGACTTCGGGATGCCACTTCTTAGACTAGGTATCCTATAAGCACACAACCATTTAAGGGTTTTATTAGATTACTTCATTCCCTTTTTCTCAATTCTACTGTACGTTAATTAATTATTCAAACATTAATTAACCATGAACAATTCCACATTAAATTCCATTAACACCACATCCAAAAATTCTACTGTCCTTTCAAAAGTTCTCAACCTCATCATTAAGTTTCAACAAACTCCAACCCCATGGGTTTACATAATTTAATCAAACATTCATTACAGAATTACTTTCCCATATTCCCAGGCATTCTAGAAAAGCATCATATGCTACTAAACACAAGGGGGCTCAACACGGTGAGTAGATGTACTACCCATCGAGTCTTTGCCAGCTATAGCAAGAGCGTGGACTCATTCTCCCTTGAGAGGCTAAACATGGAAAGCACATGGCATACCTCATGTGTCTTCACCTCCTCTGAAAGAAGGGTAAGTAAGGCCAGCTGCCTCGAGCAGTGGGGAAAATTAAGGCAGATAAAAAACCAAAGAATCAACAAGCATCCAACAATCACATCCATCCCATTCCATCATCCCTGGTGTCATCCCCGACACCCACATGTATAAACCGATGCATCTCGCCACTCTAGGCATCATCCGCTGCCACAACCAAAAGGCATGTATGCCTCCACATATCACAACACCCCTCCAGTGTCACATCACAGCACAAGCAGCAGGAAATAAAACATCACATCAATTGGTCTATGTCCCTTTCAAAAAACAAGAGGGTAACTCAGAACCCTTCAAGGAATTATCAAACAATCACATTCTTTAAACCATCTTGAATTAATAGTTTTAATCCATTGGTTCCAAAATCAGGAACCTAACCAGTAAGCTATCACAAAAGATTATACATGCTTACTATGCCAATTTGATTAGCATTAAATTACAACAGGAACCAGATTCGTTCATATTCCTCTTTATCTTTTTCCAAACAAATATCAATTAGTCTCAGTTTACATTCTTTACCAATTTCCACCAAGAACAACTGCTAAGCAAGGTAAGCATAGATATCACACTATCTAGAAAAACATGAGGCAATGACATATAATCAATACAATTTCATTATCCAGTTAAAAGTATTTTATTGGGTCAATTCCATTATCATCCAGTGGGATTCAACATGCTAAAAATATGGTTGCACGTAAAAGAAATAGAAGCAACAAATCCCCTACCTCAAAGGTTTTTGACGAAAACCCCAACAACGAAGAACGCACGAAAAAATCGGGTTAATTCTCCAAGAATCCTCCTTAGATCTCTTCTTCTAACACAAACAAGACCAAATATCATCATACTGAACATCCTCACACATAGATCTACCCTTAACAGGCGTAGATCTAACAAACCGAGAGAAGAGGAGGAGTTGATCTAAGTATATATAAGAAACCAAATAAGAACGATCATATACCTCAAGAACCAGCTTTGATTCGCCAAGAAAATCCTTCAGATCACCTCCAAAATTCATGGGAGAGGTTATTCTACCTTCAAGGGAGGGTATTCCCAATTTATGGCCGCTTAGGGGCTTAAAACAACCATTTATAGGCAAAAAGAGTTAGATCCACAATTTTAGGATCTAGATTTAAGCGCCTGCACGGTTAGTCTGCACAGTTTGACAAACTGTGCGCTAACTGTGCGTTATCTTCTGCCTCGTCAAACACTCCTCGCACGGTTAGGCCGCATGGTTAGAAAAACTGTGCGCTAACCGTGCATTAGCCACTGTCTCCAAAACCAACCTTGCAGAGTTTGGCTGCACGGTTTAGGAAAACTGTCCGCCAACCATGAAAAAAATATTTCCCTTTATATTTCCTTAAAAGTCCACCCAAATGCACCCCCAAGTCACCTTGACCTCCCAGAACACCTCCAGCACCACATTTTCACAAAGGAATGGACCAGAGAGGTCTAGTCCATTACATGTGTTCTATGTGGCATGAATGATTATTTAAATGTCATGATGTAATGGGTGTGCCTGGAATTATACAGAACCTATAAATGTTATAATGTGACGGGTGCACTCGGAATTATATAGTGTTAAAATGCATTAGGTGATGTGATGTGTCTCAGGATAAAAACTGAAATATATATGAACATGTTTCTATATTTTTTCACAACCATGTGTGGTAGTTCACAACTAAGACTTGATCTTTCCTTTTTATACATTTTCGCATTCCATGCCTTTATCTAATGCTTCCTCTCGTGATTAGAATTATGATCTTTTGCTTAAATTATTATAATGATTATGCTCACCCATTTTTCATATATCTTATTCATTCTCTTACTGGGATTGTAGATCACTCTATATTTTGATTTATATCCTTAGGTGGATACATGTACTAAGGATAACAACATGTTTAATAAGAATCTAGAGAAGATGTAATTAAATAAATTTTAATGTTTTATTATGTAAAACTTATGTATGGTCCAAATTTCCCAATACACTAACACTTTTGATCCTATCTATGTAATGTTTTTATGTTTTTTATCTTTAAAATTATGCAATAATGAGGTAAAAAAAGATGGTTATCTATACGATTGGAAGCCCTAAGGTTTGTCTCACTTCACCAACGGACCTAATGGGTTACATGAAGGGTTTCACACCTCAATATAAGGCCCAAATTATATTCCATAATAAAAAGAACTAAAATTAACCAAGGAAAAACATTTATAAAAATACATACACATATAAAACATCAATACTATGGGAATGACATTTGAGGCCACCTACCATAATCTTGGAGACAATCGTGTTCTTGATATTAAGCTTTGATTCATAAAAACCCATTTTTAAATCCCAAACCTATCATCCATTATAAAAAATTGGTTTAAATTATTTTTAATTACATGAGATATTTTAAAATACATAATCTAGAAAATAGGGAAATAATTAGTGTTTGACTCACACGGAGCTTCGATCTGCACCCAACAGCAAGCCATATGGCCTAGAAATGAAAGAGATCAACCCTTTGGAATTCTGAAGGGAACCCTCCACACCATTGGATTTAGGATGAGGAATAGGTAATAAATTTTAGTTGTAATTCTTAAATCCCAAGAGGATAAAATTGTAAATTACAACTTTTTAAGGGCCCCATAGTTTAGCCACACGATTGGTCAGCTGTGGGCCAACAATGTGGCTCCCTCTATCCAAGAGGGGGGTGAGCCGCATGGTTTAGTAGAAAACCCAAAAGGTCTGGACAACCATGTGGAGATCATGTTTCAACCACTGTTAGAGAGGAGGCTTGGCCACATAGCTTCCCCAATATAAGAACATGGTTTGTACTAACTGTGCGTTATTCGTACGATGTACATTGTTTGACCTCTTTTCTCCTCCTTTCATGTCCCACGCCCCTGAAACACCCCCCAGAACAACTTGTAGACCATAAAACAATTTCATTACCCAAAAAAAGGAGTTTAACCAAATTTTAAATCAGTACTTACCCCCATGCAAGTTAGGGGTCTTAAAACCTGCCCACTTTATAATGGCTCATCCTCGAGCCACACTTTCCATGCTTCAATAATCCTCAAACGCTAAATATTGGTCCATAACCCCCACCTATTAAATTATACATTGAAAGATTTCTCCTAAATGAGGCCATGTTGTCATAATACTCGTACCAAGGAACTAGTCCTACCAAAAATAAAATTCCTAATCATGATCTAAAATCACAAACCTGATGATCCTCAAAGGATTCATCAACCTCAACCTCATCATTACCAACATCAATATAAGAGAAAGTTTTATGTAACACCACTGAACCACTATACAAAACGATGCCAACAAGGCACTATAATACCCAATTAGATTTATCTGAAACAGCTTCAGTCCAACCCTCCCTGTAACGCATGGCCCAAATTTCTTGGCGCCATCTCACACATTTCTAAACACTCTAACCATGACCTGAGATCAGGGTCACCAAAAGTACATGGGGATTCCAACCACATTTTCTGACCTACATTGGTCTGAGATTCGAGTTCTCAGTCCATTTTCAAACCTCTAAAGCACAACTCCAGCATAACCTTTATCTCAAGTTACATAACTGGACAAAACTCAAGCCAATGCCCATCACCAAAATTGATACACCATGATGGATCGTCCGCAAGACTATAAAACTTGAAACCATGATCATATCATTAATATAATACTTTCCTGCTTTGGGTCTCCTCTCCATACACTTTAGTTCACCATCACCATTTTCTTGGTTTTTAGTATTTAATGGGTTCATGTTAGATTTCCATAAGGATTATCATATTCTTATAATTTTATATTATGGGATAAATTGTACCCATATATTTGTTTTATTTCCAAGGTTATTGACACCATTTTTATGGGATTGGGAATGGCCCTTGGGTCCTATCTTTGGTCATCTTGGGTGATTAATTGATGGAAGACCATGTTATGTTTCTGAAAAAATAATTAAAACATATAAAACTAGAAAATGAGTAAATTTTTATAAAGTAATACATTTCCAATATTTTAATAAATTAAATCTACAATTATATTTCTATAACACCCCTATATTTAATAATATATATTTCTCTTTAAATAAATCTAATTTCATTGATAGCTTACTTTACACACAACCATCGGTTTAAACAAACCATGGAAGAAAATTGATATATTTTTATGTGAATATTATATCATTTTTTAAAATATTCATATCATTCATATCTTATTTTGAACATATCTTGTTTTTCTAAATATTTATATTTAAGTGAATATAAAAAAACTTATATTTATAAAATTTTCTTTTATATTCTTCAAATAACATAATTTAAAAGTATAATTATATATATAATTTGGTATTAAAGTGATATATGTCCCATTTTATTTATTATAATCTAATTAATTTCATTATAATCATCATTTTATAAGATTTTTATATAAGTCTATTTTTCATCATAACAATGCATTTTTTTTAAAATCATTTTTTCTTCTCATTTTGTGGGATTTTTTAAATTAATTTACTAAATGTTTAATATTTTATTTTTTTAATATGTATTAAATATTTTTAATCACGATGTTAAAATTTGGTAAATAGACCTCCTTTTTTAATTGTAGTGAATATAAATTGGGGTGAAATTTATCAACTCGATAAAGGGAAAATCAAGTAATTAAGGTTAAAAATAATGTGATAAGGCATTGAAAATATATCCAAAACTTTAATTTATTTTATTTTATAATATATTTTGTACCATATCCATATTCACTTATAATATATGGAATTTTGGAGCCATTATCCTTTGATAATTACATTTATATTATTCCATTTAAAGAAAAATACAAATGGTTACTCTCTTGCCTTAAAATTTATCTTATATGTTCACATAAGTATAAAAATAAATTGTGAATAAATATTATATATTATATTAATATTAATCAAATTTTTTTATTATAGAACTTTTTCTATAATTTTTAAGGGTTATATAAGTACCTTAAATGATTTTATAATGCTGACATAGTGCAGTAAGAATTAAAAATAATAATTTTCAAAAAATTAAAAATAAATTTTTTGCGATTAATTATGGTTTCAAAATTAATTTTATAGTAAATAATAATATTTTTATTATTAAAATAATTATATTTTAATTCCATATTCTTCTCGATTCATTTAAAGTAAAATTAAATTAATAGGGTTAAAATGATATCAGTGATATTTTATGAAAAATAATAATTTAGTAAATTATTAAAATATATAAAAACATTAAAAGAATACATTTACAGTCATAAATGGTCTAAAATATCATCATTTTTCCAATTATGAGAAAAATATTACCATATACATGAAATTATAAACCATTATGTTTGGAGAATCCATTACAATGATTATGTTTAAATTTGACATACTAAGGGGTTAAACCAAAATATGTGGATTAAAATACCCATTAACCCCATCCAAAATTTATTTTTTGATAGTATTTAGACAATTGACTATGTTATCTTAGAAATTATTTTCACATGTTTCCACTTTTAAATGAAAATGAAATTATTATATTTAAATATATTTATTAATTCCATGTCTGTTATTTCATTCACTATAAAAAGGCACCAACAATCTTATTCTATATACACCACCTATAAAACATATCTAAAAAACCCTAAAACACTCTATTAAACATAATTATCAATTTTATAGAGTATTTTTTTGAAAATAAAAATCATGGGTCTATTAATAAGAAATCTAATGGTTCTCTTTCAAAGAAGAGGTAATTATCTCCACTAAGCACTTTAATTTTTCTTCTTCATTGCCACCATCAAATTTTTCCTAAAAATTAAAATATAATAAAAATAATATATCACATATAAAATGAATTTACTTATTATATTTAATATAATTTACCAATATCTATCTCTATAAAATGGGAAACCAACCCATCACTTTTGTGTATAGTGGACTACCGTATCGCGAATCAATATAATTTGTTTTCCCTTACCACCACACATAGAATATCATAATTATGGAAGTATTGAATATATATATATATAAATTATAAAATAATTTTAATTATTTAAGTATGATATATCATCTAATTCATTACCCTTCCACCAATTAAAAATTGATAGTGTCGCTCATGCGTACTTACGTCTTACAGTCTCAAAAGATAGATGTGGTTCATTTTTCATGTCAGTTTCTCCTGAATCATTTTAAATATGTATATAATTAATATTTACAATTATTATATCATGATTAAAATTCTTTAAATGATATAATCATTATCAAGATTCAAAGGCAATAAGTGACTAATCAAAACAACCATGAAAATGAAGTAGTTAACACCTGAAGTAATGATAATAAAGAGCTTTTGTTAACAAATGAATTATAAGATGTTATAAATGGATAATAAATGATTTTATTGATATTTATATGGTTCCAATATTCATTTATAATAAATATAAATTTATAATATAGGATTTTAAAAGGAAATATGAGTAAAGTTACACATCGAGTAAGGGATTTTGTGTCAATTTCCACTCCATTGAGACATTTTTGGTAATATGCACCTATTTTCCTCTTTATGGATTATATAATGAAAATTTTATGTATTTTAAATTATTTTAAATTTATTTTGGGTTATTAATTTTTATATTAAAGTTTACACCTTGAATGGGATATAATTTAAATGATAATAAAGAGGTAAAAATTTATTTTAAAATATCATTTTTGGGATTGCTCATATTTTTCATTGAAATATTATTATAATTTATTTTTTATAAACTACAACTATTTTATAATCCTATTAATATTTATTAATTTTAAAAATTATCTTCCAAAACATCCTATATTTTTCACTTTAATCAATCAATGAATTGTTTAAAATAAAAACATGTATTATTCATCCTTCGGAACAGGTATACTTTTTCTTCCATGTCTATAAATTTCAAAAAAAATTAAAAATAACTTTATATATAATAAAATTATTTATTAATGAAATTTTATGTTATCCATTTATTTTAATGGTTTAAATTGAATATTTATAATATATTTTGAAGGGTTCATTTTCAAATTAATTTTCTAAAATTCAAAATGAATGTTTCATTTTTACATAGATAACATTAACGGATTTCCACAATTCCATTACTGTTTTACACTATATAACAATTCTATAAATATTCAATAGTTTTCTAGAAAAAAACTATAATAAATAATTTTATTTATTCTTTCCTTACATATTATGCATTTCTATAATGTATATAATTTTATTAGAAAACACTTATTTATGATGGATTGATAATCATCTTTTATTTCTTATTAATTTTGTTGTCATTCACATTATCTTGAAAAAATAAATATCTTATAATCATTTTTCATTGGAAATTACATTTACATTAAATATACTTATGTTTTATATCAGGTATATGATTATTTAATAAACCATATACCATTTTTACATACAATGTTTTACTATAAAAGTTGTTAGATTTACTGGGTAACTCATAATATTCCATATTCTTTACTCAATACATATATTTATTGATTATCTGTATTGCTTAGTAATTATGTTAATCATTAAATATATGAGGAATGCATTTGACATGAAGTCACTGGTGGATAATTTTTATAGAGAACCCCATGATTAATTGATATGTATCGTGAGACAAACCAATTGGCCAAAATTATTAAATGGGTATTTGGTGTATACCAACCCATAAATTAAACTGTACTGGATAATTTCCTTGATAGTGAGATATAATGATGTCTGAAATCATGATGTACAACATTAATAATTTCCTTCATTTATTATTTATTTATTATTTATTTATTATTATCCATGAATGAGAATTATTCATTAATTAATTTTTTTATAATATTATTGATTAAATGGAATATGCTTTTAGTTATTTAACATTCCATATTGATCATTCCTTATTTAATCAGGATAGCCTCTAATATAAGTAACCCTTACAAAGAATGTAGCCTCACCCTTTATTTTTTTCATTTTCCAAGGATATGAATAAGGATATTATGAATAATATTGATGATGTGAAAATGATTATTATGTTATGTTTTTATATTTCAAATTTTATATGGGAATCATATATGTATCTATATCTTCAAGACTGATAGACTGATAAATCTTTGTAGATGTGATCCCTTATTCCTTATGAAGATGTCATAATGTATATAGTGGATCTATGTTTCCGGTGTTGGGTTTGTTATAGTTGGAATTAGAGTTATGTCTGGTAGAAACCTTGGGAATTAAAATTAGTGAAACATCGATTGAAAAACATAATCATATGATGGAATCTAAAGATAATTTTAAGTATTGGGAAATATCATAAATATTTGGTAAGTTAAATAATGTGTGGTTTTCCTAGAAAATACTTCCATATATAGATATTCTAAAGTTGATACGTATGTGGCACAGATACACCTGGAATTGAAAAATCTAAATAAAGATGATTTGGTATTAACTTATTTTTCACTGGTGCATGGTGAGTGGTCCAAAGACTACACACCTGGATAGAAACTCACATAGGATATTCATAGATTAATTCACATTTTTTTTATAAATCATTATTATAGATGAGAGGGTAAAACCAATCAAAACATGTAATATTCAACATTTATTTTGGATACACTTAATGTATCATGGGTTTATAATTCTAGGACTAATCATAGTTTTAAAGGTATAGATTCCCATTTTGTGTTCATATTTGATGGGTGTTTAATATGGTTAAGAATATTTTTGGAGTGATTTATGGAATATAACCCCTTGGTTTAGTAAGCATTTTAGTGAAAATTTTATTGTATGAATATTGATTTAATATTATATAGAGAAACCATTAATTTTTGAATGGTATGTGAAAAAATGATGATATGGTTAGGATTAATTGTCCTTGATTTTTCATATGAAATTGTTATATTTTTAAAGGATAGATTTTTATAATTCGAGAAGAATATAACACCTTGATATTTTATCATATATATTTATCATTAAATTAATATAATTTCTTTGATAGTTTGTATTATATGTAACCCAATGTTTAAAAACCCAATAATCTATTAAATTATTATTATGTGAAAATTATGTCATCTTTTAAATCATCGATTCATCATTATCATAGGTTAAAAAATTTACATTTTTCTAAAAGGATTTATTTGTTATTGAATTGTGAATAATATTGATTTTTGAAAAACTGTCTTTTTTTCATTATATCATGCAATCTAAAACAAATTTATCTTTTATAATTGGTATTAAAGTGATATATTAAAATATTCTAATTAATTCCATTATGATCAAAATTTCATGGGATTTTTATATACGTTAATTTTTATGCATAATAACATATTTTTCTGGAAAGTTATTTTCCATTGAATTTTAGGATTTTATTTATAAATTAATTTATAAAAAAATATAGGATTTTAATATGATAAAATAGATTACATATTTGGAATTAAGATGTTCAAATTTTTTAAATACACCACATTTATTTTAAGGCATTGTGAATAGTAATCGTGGTAAAATTTATCACATTATTAAAGGGTAAATCGGGTAATTAAGGTTAAAAATAATGTGATAACACATTAAAAATTTATCCAAAACATTATTTAATTTAATTTAATATGATTATTTCAACAATGTCATCATAAATTAGAATATATGTCATTTTGGTGCACTTTTTCTTTAATAATTACATTTATTTTATTTTATTTTAAGTAAAGAATGAAACAAAATGACACTCACTTGCATGTGTTTCTCTCTTATATGTTCACATAGATATAAAAATATTTTTCACTATAATATTAATGGTTATTTTGAGTGTATTAAAAATTAATTTTATGTTGGTAATTTATTAATAAATTTTTGGAATTACATAATTACATTAAAATTTTATTTAATGTTGACACGATGTTTGTGAAAGAAGTAGAAAATTCAAAGTAAATAATTTTAAAATCATTAAAAATAATGTTTTTAGAATGAATTATATTTCCACTATAATTTATATTAAATAATAATATGTAGTTTTCATAATATATTATTATATTCTAATTCCATATTTTTCGAGATTTTTTTATGTTAAGTTAAATGAATTATGTCAAAATGACATTAATGATATTTTATAAAAAATAATTCTTTATTAAATAATTTAAAAAATTTAAATACCATACATGAGTTAAATAAGTATAATAAAAGTTCTAGAATTTTTTCCTTGTAAATTTATAATCAAATTGTAACATTTTAAGTAAAATTATAGCCCTTTAAGATTGATAATGTTATTACTTCTATCAAGGTTAAAAAATTGACGAAGTGGTAAAACCAAAAGATAAGGTATATAATAAAAATTAAAAGTATCAAAATATTTTTTATTAAAGAATATTAAACAATATATTATTTTATATTATTAATTCTGGAAGCATTTTTCCACTTTCACATGAAGGTGAATCTATTATATTTAAGTCTTATTATTAATTTCATTAGTGTCCTTTCATTCACTATAAAGAGTAACCAATTCTACTCTATTTTATAAACCACCTAAATCAAATTTTCTCAACAAAAACCACATAAAATATCCTTATCTATGTTTAAATGGTTCTTGTATTCCCAAAAGTTCAAACATGGATCCCTTAAGAACAGATCTAAAAGAGAACCTTCAATGAAGAGGTAATTATCTTCACCAAGCACATTAATTATTATTCTTCTTTTAAGAAATTAAATTATTACCTAACAATTAAAATATACGAGAAACTTATCTAATATATAATTATATTTTATTATGTTTATGGGAAAACATTTATCGATCTTTTTTTCAATAAAATGGGGAAAAATCCATCGATTGTGAGTACAGCTGACTACCACCTCAGAGATAGATTTATTTTGTTTTCCATTAATGCGACACATTTCATGTCATAATTATATAAATAATTAATATATATGATAATTTTGACATAAATTTATTTATTTAATTATATTATATTGTTTGTTTCCTTACCCTTCCACCCATTAAAAATGGATAATGTATCTTGTGTGTCTGTACAGCCTACCATCTCTACAAAGAGATTTGATTCATTTATTATGTATTTTTATCATGGATTCTTTTAAATATGTATATACTAAATATTTATGATTTTAATATCATGGTTAAAATTATATAGTTGATATAACCATGATAAATACATAATAACTATAATTGCTGAATCAAAACATATATGAAAAATAAATCACTTAAGAACCAAAACAATGATAATAATAAATGATTGTTAACCAAATGGTTTTAATATGTCTTAAATGGATTATATATAATAATATATATATATGTATATTGTTTTATGATATAATTATATTAACTCTAAAATTATTATAATGCAGGATGAATTCACTTATATGGTAAGTCCAACTTGAGTTAATAGATTTCATCTCAATTTCAACTCCATTCAGACATATTTGGTAATATACTCATATTTTATTCTATGTGGTGTATATAATACCCCAATTATTTATTATACCTGAATATATGTTTATTCATGGTCAATAAAGTTTCAACTCAATTTTATTATATAAATGGGTTATAATTTAAATATTATAAAAGAGGTAGGAATTTATTTTTCAATCTTAATTTTGGGATTTATTTTTTTAATTAATATTATAATCTATCCTTTATTTAATCCATATAATTTATTATCCTATAGATATTTAAAGAAATTCTATGTTATATTAAATATTTTTCCTTAATTTTCACTTTAATCATTCAATAAATTGATTAAAAGAAAAGTTGGTCTTCTTTTTCATTCTGAATGGTTATTTTTTTTCTTCCATGTCCAAATTTATCATAATTCTTTTGAAAAAGACCTTTTAATTTACCTAAATTATTTATTAAGGAATAATTATTTTATTCTTTAATATTTAAAAGGTATTAAATGAAGCTTTATAATTTTTTCTTAAAGGTTTAATTTTGACTTTCTTTAAAAAAAAGGTCATAATTATTTTTTATTTTTAATGAATATGTATTTAATGAATTTTCCTTATGCCATAAAATTTTAATGAAATTTTTATTATTCAATATGTTTCCAATGGTTTTTGAATGAAAATAAAATTAATAAAAACTTATTTTAATATTTATCTTCCAATTTCATTATTTCTTTAGAGGATAATATTTTTTTACAAACCCAATATTTCTAATGAATTTATTGTCATATTTTATCTCTTATTAAATTTTCAGTCATTAACTATGTCACGAACCATTAACTTTGTTGTGATCATATTTCATTGGAAATTATATTTTTCTTAAATATCACGTCCTTTATATCATATATATGACTATTTCATACATAGTAAACTGTTTTTATATATAGTTTTTTACTATTAAAATTATTTGATTAAATGGGAAAATCATTATATATTGTATTCTTTACTCAATATATATTTTTATTAAAAAATAATATTTAATCTCTTTTATATTAATCATTCAATATATGAGGAATTCAATATCATATAGTGGAAGATGGGTCATATTTTTTAATATATCATCGATAATCCACAAGTCTTATATCGATCTAACCAAAATACCCCCTAAAACCAGTACCTTAACTGATGTGACACATGCCCAAAGGGATTTCTCGGTCCACACTAGCTAGCGACTAGCACCTGGACATCAAAAAATAAATAGAGGGCACAATTTCTCCCAACCTGAAGTAACATTATGGAATATATATAACAAAGATAATTGTTGAAAATATACATATAATCCCTAACAAGAAACAAACAGTAGAAACTAAACAACTCAAGAGTAGAAATATTCACTCAGTACAAGTCCAACTACAATGGACTGCTAAAATATGAGAACTAGCTACTATGTGTGATAGTGTGGGCTGACTCCCACCATCTCACCACATGATACAAATCATATATTATATAAAACCTCACTGACTCACTATGATGCTTTGATTTTTTATGCATCGAATGACATAAACAGCTCTATGCATGACCGAATGGGTGCATTATGTGATATCTAACAAGATTAGTAGGGTATCACACAAGTTTTCCATATTAATTATCTAAAGAATAATCCAATCATTCTCAGCAGTAAAGAAAAAATGGAGTGATAACAGTTTAATAGTCTTTATTCCATTTTTATATACTTCCAAATAAATTAGGTAAATCAGTTTCAAAGAATTTCATATCCATATATCTCAATAGATATATCTTTTCAAAATAAATCATTCATCACATATCATATCAAAATCTATGATAGTATAGCAAAAAAATACAAACCAAAAGTATCCTAAATCATCCATGAAGAATAGATAACAACACGCCAAAGATCACACTAGGTCAAGATAGCAAGTAAACACATACCTAACATAAAAAATCATGTTCTCATCAAGACACCAGACATATTCATCGAGCCTAGAGGGAATACGAACACCCCAAAAATTGAACCCCCAACATGTCAAAAAGTCCCCATAACAACGAGCCGAAGAAGAATAGATAAGACCCCTGAGAAAATCTCTTAAAATTTGAAGATACATATTACTATACCTTCCACCTATGTACACAATTATTCCCATGTGATCTAATCTTCAAAAAAATTCATCAATCCATTTTCATCCTTTCAATTTTTGATAACCAATTCACAATGTATTGAAAACCCATTTATTTACCAAAACTAGGGAAAACCTATATTTTATAAAATACCAGTTACACACACACACAAAAATCAATTATATCATTCCATTTCATTTAACAATATAATTTATCAAAAATAAGATCAACTAAGTTCACCAACATAGGCTACAGATGGAATCACCTACCTCAAAACTCGTTTTGCACATGACAACAATGGATCTCACCACAAGAAAGGATTTGACAACAAAAAAGGTGGAAATAGAATCAATCAACATATCAAATAATTGATCCAATTTAATATAAGGGTTGTAATAGAAGAGAAAACAACATATACATCAAGAATACACACATGTCGCACAATAACCAACAAAATAAATAGCCCCCGGAACAATATCACGCAAAAGATATTGAGAGAAAAAAGAAGAAACATCATCATGGGTCAAAGGATCCAATAATGCAATGAAAAAAACTACCTTGATCAAAACAATTAATAACTAGAAAGGCTCACTTACCCAAAGATATGCAAACCAACTTCCATAATGATTAATCAATGAATGAAAAAATTCATATATAAATAAGAATCCAATAATCATTGGATAATCCTTCTATTTTGGGATCCAAAGGAGCTACAAAATAATAAATAAAAATTCAATTGATATAATTACCTAATTTCCAACACTATGAAATTTACATGACATGTAATCCATTTACACATTGCGTAATTATATAGGATTGGAAATGCTGCAAAACTCATCACCATTTTATTAAAAATGGCCTTTTATTTTTACATGAAGTGTAATATTTACACAAAACATAATGAATTCACACTATGCTTCATATTCATGACATACTACCTATTGAACATACATGGCATGTAATCCCATTACAGGGTGTGTATTTATCTTACAGAATATGAAAACTGTATATTCTTACATGAAAACACAAAACCAACTCGAGAATTCTCTAAACTCAGAGAGAATCCCAAAAATTTATTACACATTTATAACTAGATTCCATTAATTCAAACAAACATCTATCCCAAAACATTAAGAAATTTTCTACAAAAAATGATCTCCATCCTCAGGAGTCCCAATACACACCCAATTAAATAGTAAAATAGAAAAAATATATTAATTACCAAAAAGTTAGTAACGGAATGTTATGTGTCTAATGAGACTAACTATTTAGTCAATATTATTAAATTTATTTTTGGTTTATATCTACCCATCATTTAAATTTTTCTAGAATAAGGCCTAATGGTACGATATCATGATGTCTAAAGTCATGATTTGAAACATTAATCATTTCATTCATTTTGAATTTAGTTACAATTATATCAGAATGGATATTATACATTGATTCATTTCATGCTCAAGGTATTGATTAAATGGTATGGGTTTTCAGATTTTTTATTTATATATTTATTATTCCTTATTTATTCATAATATCATCTATTATACATAACCCTTACAGATCATCTGATCTCAAGTATAATTTTTTCCTTCTATAGGATATAAAGTTGTATATTTTGAATAATATCAATGAAGTGGTAATGTTTCTTATGTTATGTTTTTATTTTTATAACGTAATATTGAAAGAAGGTATGTATCTAGTTCTTCAAGAATATAAAACTAATCAATCCTTGGTGATGTTATCCCTTAAATATTATTCAAAATAAAAATAAAAACACCATATCTAGGATATTGTAGTTTTGGTTGTCATAGTTTTATATCAATTTAGGTTTATATTAGTATTCCAACCACTCTAAAAAATAATATGGGTATCTTTTTCATGGTTCTCACTTTTCATTTATTTTAATTTTTTGTCTAGGGTAGAATTTATGAATCCCTCATAGAAAAATATGGGAGAGGAGAAGAATTATGTAGAAATATAATGATTATTTTTTCTAAAAATGAAAAGTACAGTTTCATTCGAAATGGAATGATTGTTTTTTTAATTAAATTTTAGGGAATAAGAGTGAAATTGTGTTCAACTGAGGTGGGTAAGTGTTACAATTATTCATTTAATAAATACTAAATGGATAATGGATGATATAATTTCTTCTTTTTTATTCATGTTGTTCATATTTAAAACACATCCAAATAGTGGGATTGAAGAGAACATGATTGAATTTAAATGAAATATTCCATTAGTTAATTACTATATTGCATAAAGTGAATGATTTCTATCAAAAACTTGACTCTATCTTATAATAAAGTGTTTGGAATATCTATCTTAGAGATAATTCTATATAATTAATTTATTTTTTACTTGAATTTTATTTATTTTAAATTTAGTACTTTGTTTCATGTTTTATTTTTCAAAAAGAAGAAAAAATATTTTCAGTGAACATTTATGAATTTTTTTTAGGATATTTGAGTTAGTTTTTGAATTTATCAATATATGTTATGAAAAGAAAAAAGATAAAATTTATTTTTTAAATCCTATAATAGAATTTATATTCAATCATTATTAACAATTAACCATTTATATGTTTCAAATATAAATGATTAACAATAAGAATATAATATTCTAAAATTGTTTTTGAAAAATTTTTGTTCCATGATAGAATCAAAAAATATATATTTCATGCATGAGAAGTTTTATTATTTAACATTCAGTGGGAAAATGTACTTTATCTACCATAAAATAATATTTCATAATAAAAGGATCGTTGATGCTTAAATTTGTTATATATTCTATGATTTATTATATATTTATATGAATTTTAAAATATATATATATTTTTTTTTCTTTTTAATAAAGTTGCAAAAGGATTTCCAAACACTCAAGGTGTTACCAAACATGTTTGAGAAAAATAATAAAATGAATATTAATTAAATTTTTTGACTAACAATATAATATTAATGTAATGAAATGATAAATATTAATTTATTTTATTTATAGATATTGATATTGAGTTTAGAATCAACAGAATCAGATGATTGAATGAAAACTTATTCTCCTTATAATTTATTGTCTACTATAAATGAAATAACATACTATAATTAACATTAATGGAATTTATTAAATTTATAACCATTTAAGTAGGCTAATATAGGTCATAATTAAAAATAATTAATATTGTTAAATAATTTAAAAATTATAAATAATTTTTAATCACTTTAATCTATGTTTTTTAATAGCGATATGATAAAAATAAATTTGTGTCCACAAAGTTATTGTAAGGGTATTCCACGTCATCAATAATGTGGGAAAATTATGAATTATTTTTGTTTTATCAAATCATTTCTAATATTTATAGGTGTTTAACAACTTAATAAATATTTAATAGTGTAAATTATATAATCAACATTTGGTTTAATATTTACCAATGTGATAGAGTAAGATAATAAATCCAAAATGGATCTTGATTGAATTGAAGAAAAATGGAGAGTGAATGACTAGTGAAGGTTATACCCTAGAGCTGATCTCTATTTCTACATTATTTTCCCTTGGTTTCTCTATAATTTTTTTGTGAAAAGTAATGGATTATTTTTGCATCAAATATATGTGAGTGAGAATAATTTTGATATCATATTTTTAAAATAAATATGATAAGTAATACAATAAAGATAACAATTTTTGTATGAGTCGCACGTTAAACTTTTCTTTTGGGAATTATTAATACAAAATATTTATACAACAATATGTTCAAGGAAAATATTAAAAATTAGTTTAGATTTTATTAATTTTGAGTGCATATCAGTTTTGAAAATTTAAGATGTATTCAAGAGAGTTTTGAATGATAGATATTAATGTAATTATTTCACAGTATGAAGAATTCATAGTGTTCATAAACTATGAATATAATGAGTATATAATTTTGTTATTTATTAAAAATTTAATTTTTATTCATGTTAATTGTCATTAAGATTAACAAATTTATTTATTTATTATGAGGAAAGATAAGTGATCAAGAGATACATCATAAAAGTGTGTTCAAAGTAATTTTGTGTTTATATTTTTAGGTTATTTTAATAAAAGAAAAACAAAAAAATATAATATGGTATAAACCATTATACACCAATGAATAAACACTCAAAATTAGGGGTGAACCTTGTAAACATTTATTGTATTTCTGTTTGTTTGTTTGGTTTTATCTCATAGTAAAAAACCTGAGATGTGAATCACTATAGGATGAATAACATTTCGTTAATGATGAGGGTAGTGACATATATTCATTAAAATATTTTAAAATGGGTATTAAAACATTGATTCAAACCTTCATAGTGTTATACGATCCTCATAGTATCTTAATGAACTACAAAATAAATGATCTGTAATTGAAAATTTTACATCATACCGTAAAATATTGATGAAACTATCTCTTTGGTTAAAATTTTGGGGTCTAAACTAGTAATAAGTTACTAATGTGAATATTTTCAATGTAAAATTTGAATACTTTTTAGAGGATATGGGTTGAGAACTTGAAGTAATTTGACTTTATATTGTATCCACTAAAGAAGTGTAATAAACATGATAATGAACTATTTATGAACACATAGTCCCTGATGATAAATGATATAAATGAGTAGTGATATCTTTTATTCTTTTTCTCAGAGATTTACCTTTTTAAAAATTTAATTATTGAAAGACATTATAGTGGGTATAATAATATGACATAAAATGAAGATGTGAATTTTATTTTGTATATTCGTATAAGGTTTGTATTCTTATAAACCATATAAGAGATGTTGATTTAGATTTATTCTAACATATGATGGTCTATTAATCATGGACTAAAAATATGCATCATGATATATTACTCCAGTTTTGGGAAAAGGGATGAAAAATTAAATTACATGTTTTGTTACATAGAAACTAAATTTTCATTTGGTAGAGAAAAATTAATAGACGCCTAATAATTTATTTTATATTATTCCCATAATGATATGGAAATATTGTGACATAATTATTGATGATTTTATCAAAATAACAATAACACTTTATTTTTAATATAATTTGAGTTATTATAGATAGATTTCTTAATTTGTAAAATTTTCTCTCAATATTTGAGAGTTAGTTAGTTGATTCTACAGGTATAATATATTGAAAGATTTTTGGAGTCTGATTTGATAAAATACAAATTGTACAATGACTCTTTAATGTTCTCAAGTTTCATGATAAAATAATAAAGTCACTATTTACTTTATTTAGGAAGTATATTCACTGAAAATCTTATTTCACTTTAAAAATCATTTTAAGTAGTAATTTATTACTCATTGTATTTTCTATTTTTTAATTTTCTATTGGGTTATTTGAAAATATATCACTTAATTTTCTTAAAAAATTATTATATTTCTCCCCCAAAAAAATTAAATTGTTTCTCTCCACATTTAACATATGGTATTATTTCTGAGGGATATTTAATATTATATTTGATAACATTCTATTTTCCAAATTTCTTCATTAATTTATATAATAATCTATATATGAAAGTTATGTTTGGACATCATGAAGTGAAAAAAAATAATTATATAAAATTGATATTCAATTATTACATGTAAATTGTATTATATAATTAAATTTCACATGGTTACAGATGTAAATTTTAGTATGACACATCACTAAAAAACTAATAGTAATTCAAGGTGAATTATTAGGATTTTAGAGGATATGTTATATATTCGAATCATAAAATATTTTGGTTAAAGTGAATTTCATATTTCAATAGAAGAGTTTTCATATAGTATAAATTATTAGGAATCAATAAAATTGGAAACATCTAAGGATCCATATATTAGGTTATAATACTCTCTATTATATTATATTATGGTGGGAGAATCGTTATTGATTAGAAATACTCTCATTTTAGTGACAATAAATCACATAAATATTATCAAGATAAGTATAATAATGTCTCAAATTTTGAAGAATATTATGTTTTCTATATATTTTAACTATTACTGATTCAGATTTTAGATTTAGTATTATGATAAGTTTTACCACTATTAAGACATCATTAGTTGGGGAAATGAGTTAATACAGAAACATAGTATCTTGTAATATTCTATAGAGGTCTATAATAATTTCTTATAAATTAGAACATTCTCCTAAAAATTATTTAATTCTTATCATTTTTCATACATCATGGTTACAAATATATGTGTTTATCCCTTAACATGGGATCTATTATGATGTTGAGGAATTATTTCCATGTGTCTCATATAAGGAAACAATATTATATATCGTTGACTATAATGGGATGGAGTGAAGAGGAAAGTAGTTCATTTTGTTGGGTTGATATATAAATATAGATATATTAGGGAGGAATATTTAGTTTCATATGTTTAAATGAGAGAACATTTATTTGAGCTATTATATGAGGATCCTCAGTGATTATTCATAGGTTTTATAAGTTATATACCAGTATTTTGTAACAATATGTAAACTATTATTAGTATTTTTTTAGAGACCTCAAAAACAGTGGCCCAAAAATGAGGTATTCATTCTACATTATCATAAAATACAATGAATGGAATCCTGGAGGATCAAATAATTTATTAGTCATGGTAAAATAGATACATATTTAAGTATTACATTACATTTGAATACATAAATTACAACTATTTTTCCAGAATAACATTATTTCTTATATCATATCCTTTCATTTCAATTATATTACACTTCATGGATTCCTTGTAAAATAAAAAAAATGGTGAGAACAAATTATTAGTATGGGTTATGTAAATTATAAGTTATCATGAATCAATAATCATAATCAATGTTGAATGGGAAATAAGTGAACATACCTACCACGTAATCAATAAACTAGGAAGGAAGTGCATATGGTTATGATATAAATATAAACATATCATGGATAATAATAAATATATAAAATTAATTAACTAAAAACACATTCTATTCAATCAATTACATGACTATCATCATTTGATAAGGTATATTCAATATAGAAAGGAAATTAACTGAAAGCACATGATATTTAATAAATATATGATAATGAAATGAATTAGTATATTATATCATTTAGAAAATATCACCGATAATATTTACTTGATTATTAATGAATTTAATGCATAATTATTGGATTTAATGTCTCACGCACATGATACATCTACCTTAAACACCATTCACAATAATGTTTAAAACCAATTGGTAAAAAACCACCTTGTTTTATCAAATTATTTGTTTCCTCGGACCAATTGATACATAGATGGCCTATTTATAAAGGGTAACCACTTTTTTCTACATTTCCAAATCATTCCTTATATATCGAGTAGTTGATCTAATTCATGAAAATTCTACCATATCATCAAATGTATATTTTAATTAAAGAATACAGCTTGAATAATATTTCCCCATATAATTAAATAATTATTGATATAAAACACCATATATATAAATGTGATAAATTTTAATAAATAATAATATACATGATAAAAAATATGGATATGTAGAGGATATTTATTTTATAATGATCACAGGAAAGTGAATATTCTAAAGGAAAATTGATGACTACAAAAATGAATCAAGAAATTGAATTTCAATACTTTTAATGGTAAAAATGATCATAACTCATCCATATAAAGAATAAGGATTTTATCAATACAACATATACAGTTAGATTAAGAAAAAATTTGTTTTTATTGATGGATATAAATACCATAAAAGGATATTTAAAACCATTCTTGAGGAAAATATCCTTCTCATTTTGAAAATAAACGTTTAAAAAAATCACAAAAAATTTTGAAAATAATTTTCATTGAAAATAACATATGAATCATATAAAAGATTATTTAAAAAAAGTTAGTGGTCATTATGTCCATAAATTCTATTCTTTTCATACATGTTTACCCAAATTCTCCATCCACTTTTTCTATAAAATCCAAAAGAGAATTATTATGAAAACACCATAAGATTAACTTTTAATTTTTTTTAAAAAAAACTAAAAATAGGTAAAAATTTATTTAATAAATAATATCTAAAAGGGTTTAAAAAATTGAAAACATTTTTATAACAAATTGTTTTGGAATAAAACATGTTTCTAACCAAATATAGAAATGATGTACGATTTTCTTAAAAAAATCTCATTTATTTTAAGAACCAAAGAGTGGGAAAATGGTACAATTACTTGAAAACTTCATGATTAACCAATATAGAAGAAAATTAAATATCTTATTAAAAAAATTATCAAATAATTTCCTTCAATGGAAATTCATGTATGAACAATACTAATTAAAATTATATTGTAAAATAAACACTTGTAAAATCATAAAGTTTAAGTGAGAATTAACAAATGAATTGATTTTTTGTATCAAATGTAATTACATATAAAAAATTGTATATACATAATAATGTAGTCAAATTAAAATACACACATAATCATAAAATATCAAAAGAAACAAAAAATGAGGGATGAGAGAAGGTGCACGCTTTCTCTCTCTTTCTCTCTCTAACCAGCCAGCGGATTAGGGTTCATGGTGGTGAACTTCCCCCCTAGTCACTTAGACACCCATCTATTTTGTAGAATTGACACCTCCAAGGCTACAACACTGTAAAATAATGAAGTTATTTATTTTTATGGAGAAATCAAGAAAAAAATGGTGGAATGTGGCCTCAACATCTGTAACTGAGTAGCTTACGGCAATGGCGGTGACTTCTGTAGTTGCATAGAGTGCGGCTAGGACAACTGAGGTTAGAGATGATCGAGATCTCACAGTGATAAATTTCTTACCAATGCAACATATATATATGGGTGAGAAAGTTTCTACGATGTTGGTGGCATCCAAGGTTTGCGATAATAGAGATCGTGTGGTGAAGAGTAAGGGTTTTTTTGGTGTGACCTCATACTCATGATGCAGATGAAAGATGGGATTATTCTTTTGATGTGGATTATGGCTCTATAAACTATCTCCAGAAGGCTCAGTCTGGGATGGTTGGGGAAGGAATTGCATGCCACCCCATGTTTCTCTCTAATTATAATGCAAGACTAGTGAACCATAAGGTGAGAAAAGTTCTTGATGAGTGGATATATCGTAATCGAACTTTTTCTTACTTCAATGGTGTGTTGGACTCTTCTATTCAAGGAAATGGAAATATAAAACACATAAAAGTGGACTCTATTATTTCATAATTATTTATTCCTAAAGGCTCTCATCCTTTAAAAATTGAAGAACTAAAGAAGCGTATTTCGTTTATTTGGGGCTTTACATCCTTGAAATGTGTCTTTATAGGACGAGGATACATTGATATTCTCTTACCCATGGAATAAATGGTTGTTATAGCATGGATATTTGGTTCCATTTCTCTCAAACAAGAAATTGTTCACCTTTGTGAATGGGATAAAAAAATTAATCCCTTTGAGGTTGGTAACACCACCTCACAAATTTGGGTAAGAGCATATTGATTGAATTGGATTCTTTGGAATCCCAAAATTTTGTATGATATTTATCTTTCAATTGGGATTCCTATAAAAATTGACAAGGTAATGTAAGTGGGTCGTTTTGGTCAGTACACATAGTTCTTAGTTGAGGTTGAATTAGGATCAACCCTATTTGATAAGCTTATTCTTGCAACTAATGATCACAATATTGAATTGAATATAATCTATGAAAAAATGCCAAAGTTTTTCAAAGATTGTAACATTATATGTCATGACTCTTCTACCTGTATGGGGTTAATAGTTTACAACATTTTTTCTTCACATGGACATGAGATGATCAATTTTCTTAAAAACAATAAAAGTACACGTCTTCGGAAGCCTGAATATAATAGTGAGGCTGGGACAGAAATTTATTCTGATAACCAAAAAGTGAAAGGAGCAGTTCTTGAGGATGTTTTAAATGCTATAGTTGAAGGGGAGGGTGATCGGGAATGTATCACATCCAATATCAATGCCTTGAATTTGGACAATACTTCAAAGTCTTGGACTACCATATTTTTTGAAGAGGTGAATTTTAAAAAATTTGATACTGATTATCAAGGAGACAATGCTAGTTTGCAACAAATTAAAATTTCTTCATCTCTTCAAATGTCAGGTCCTGATCATAATTTCAATGCTGGTAATGAAAAAATGGTAGCTTCAGATATTTGAAAGGGTGATCCAGTTTTAGAAACTGACCCTCCAGTCATTTCTAAACTATTCCATGATTCCTAAAATCCTATTGTTGACAATGAAGGCTTTAATATTGTTTCTTACAAGAAGGTAAAATCTTCAGTTTGGTTGATTACAGGTAATACTTCCTTTGGTCAACATATTGATGATACCATGAAAATGCAGGATAACACTCAGGGCTCTCATGATGAGACCCAGGAGGTCCTTTCCCAGTCTACTGTAATTGAGGGATTTTCTTCTCTTGGAAAAGGAAAGAAGAATTAATAATTCTATGATTCTGATAAAAATGATGCTAAGATAGTTATAGAAAGGCTCAAATACCTTCCTTCGAATTGAGGAAGATCATGAGGTTGGGGCGTGGTCATGGAAGTGATGAATGGCATGCAATTTAAGAAGAATAGAGAAAGATAACTACCAGATTGATGAAAAATATAGGTAGATAGTTTTCTAACTTGGGCTCTACATTTTTCCTGTACTCTTTTTGGATATTTTCTTTTGATTTCTTTTAAATAAAAATCTGGAGGTAATGGGACCACCCCATTCCTCATTAAAAAATAATATAGTATCAAAGGAAAAAAATAAGTAATGTAACCCAATGAATGAAATTGAGTTATGATATTCATTACCACTTGTAAATTTTTAATTCAAATACCCTTGGATAATATAGTTAAAATTGAAAATTAAAATACCATGAATAATAAATTATTCAAGAAATTAAATATAATATGCTCATAATATAAATAATATAAATTAAATTTTGGGTTTAACATTTCAATATACCTTAATGAAGTGGAATTGAGATGAAGTCCCCTATAAAGATCATATCATTGATATGGGGATTAATCAATGGACTGATTATGGGTATAAAATTTATATCCACATAAAACAAGTTGAAACACAAAATAAAATAATAATATTTCAGTACACATATAATTTAATCATTACATAATCATTTAATTAGAAGTTTAACCTAAATAATAAAAAATGAGTTAATATATCCCTTACATCAAACTTTTTTTGGTGAAAAGTAATTTTAAAACATTGTTTGTTGATTTAAAAATTTTAATAACTTATAAAAAACAATATTAATATTTACAATATCATATATGATCATTTTATACCATCTTATCAAACTATTTTTAATAATATTCCATTATTTTCATTGTTGTAGGGCATTAATTTCCTTGTTTTCTAATGTGTGTTTCATCATGAAATATCAAGTTTGTCTATATATTATATAGTTCAATTTTATTTAGAATAATAATAATTAAATAATTATCATATTTATATATACATAATAATTTTTAAACCAATAAAGAAATATGGTTATGAAAAATGAAATATTATAGGATTATGGAGGTGGTAAGTTATACATACGTAGGAGTAACATTTCCATTTTCCAGTAGTCATTATGGAAAGGGGTTAAGTGATGTTTTATCTTTCTATATTATAATAATACCATAATTACCATATTATATATTTTAATATTCTTATATATGTCATCCATATTGTGAGGTGATGAAAATATGGTCACAATGCTTTGTGAAGGTGGTAGTCTTCACGTACACATATGATGTTATCATCATTAAATGAGTGAAAAGGTAAAAAATAAAATGAATTATTATCATTTAAGAATTATAAATATGTAATTATTATAATAATTATTTCATTTATATTATATATATAAGTATTAATTTTATCCTTATTACATTCCATGTAAAGAGTTAGTGAAAAACGAATCATATCGTTTCGTGAGGTGGTAGTACACCGTACACATGATCATCATTATTGTATCCCGTAAGAAATACAGAGTAATAATTTATATATGTTATAATGAATCTATGGGTATAAAAATGTTATGAATATCATATATATACTTTATATTAATCATAATTACTAACTATAAAAGTTAGTAATGGGAAAACAAATGATATTAGTTTGGTAGGTGGTACTATGTCGTACAAAAGAATTATGATTTTGTGACCCATTTTGTGTATATAAAAATGGTTTTAGGTCATGAAATTAACATAAAAATATTATTTTATGTAAGATACTGATTTTATTATATCATCATGTTTTAAAAATAATTTGATACAGTGGAGGAATAAATAAAATAAAAACAATTATTGAAGAACATTACCTGTTCTTTAGGTAAACTCCTTAGGTTTGCAACAAAAGCCTTTATAGGATGGATTTAGGCCCAAAATAAGTTTTATAGGATGAAGGGATTAAATTTTGAAAGTTAGTTTTGTAGTACTTGGATGAACCAAAATCGTATGAAGGTGTAAAGAAGAGAGGGCAGGGGTGGCCTTTTATAACTGAGGTGAGTGTCACACTTGTAATTTTTTAAATAAAAAACATTTACCCACATTTTTCAAAATCAAAAGGGGACCAATACATATTATTATCAAGAATTATAGATAAAATAGAATATTTATGGCCAAAAAATATATTTTGGACAAGTTTTTAGGTCATTTTAACCCTTGTATTTTTCATTTAACCACCTGGTAAATCCATTTTTACCTTAAACATGGTAAATAATTTTTACTATTTCTGATACTCATTTTGAAAAAAAAATATTTTTTCCTTATTAGATAATATAAATTATTATAATTCCAGAAAATTAAAATTAAAATGATTGAAATGATTCCAATTAAAAAATAGATTAAAATATATATAATTGAACTAATTTTACTTTAAAACCAATAAAAATATAATATTAATATATAAATAATTTAAATAAAAAGGTAGTTTTCAATTAAAATTATGTATTTCTCATTATTCCTAAAAAATGATACAATTGAGAAAAATCCCAAAAAAATAACCCTAATATAATTTTGATATTATGATTTGAAAAATTATGTTCATTTTATCAAATAATGTTTCAAATCTAAAAGTGGTAAAAAATAATTTCAAATTACATGCACAAACTGTGACTAAACTGCCTTTTAGAAAAAATAATTTCGTTTTTTAGAAATCATTTATTTTTAATTTAAGTGATTATTATATTATTTCTAATCCAATGATAACCACAATTTTCATAATATAGTTAGTAAAATTTAAAACCACTAATTTTAAGGCTAGGTTATAACATAATTCTATATCATGGTTCATTCAGACAGAAGGTAGTGTGTTATATAAGTTAATAAAACTATTAAATTTAAAGAAATGTATTTCATAGCTTACATAAGATTAGTGTTTAGGGTTTCATACACTATAGAATACATTTTTAAGTTTTTATAATTTATGTAGGTCACATTTTAAAATAAAAATTTCACTTTCATTAAATATATTTTCAAATGATACTTTTTCTTTACTTGAATTTTCATAGTTTTGATAGTCATAATTTATATATGGAATCTGATTGGTTGGTGGTCAGTATAAGAACATCCAAGGTGTCATTTATTATTATTTTGAATCATTCATTACTACAATTATGGTTTATATATTTCTAGGATTTATAATATATATCTAAAATAATGGATAAAAGAATCATTTATCATCACGAAAAAAGTGCTCATAAAGGGGGTCTTTATCAGCACTAAAAAAGTAACAATATAGGTGGTCTTTATCAGCCCTAAAAAAGTGATGATAAAGGGTATATTTTATTAGTGCAACTAAAAAAATACTGATAAATTGGGACCTTTTATTAGCGCTAGTAAAAATACTGACAAATAGGACCATTATTAGTGCCAATAAAAAGGCGTTAATAAAGGAGGGCCTTTATCTGTGCTTTTTTACTAGCACTATTAAAGGACCCCCTTTATCAGTGATTTTTTCTATCATAGTTAAATGATATATTTTATAAAATAAAATATATTTCATTAAAAATAATATATAAATATATAAATATATTTATACTTATATAAATATAATATATAGTTTTAATATGATTTAGATAAGGCTAAATATGCAATTACCATTAATATATATGATATTTAATGAAAATTGACTATAAAATAGTTAAAATTAATATTAATTAATATTTTTTTAATTATTTTTAATTAATAGTCATTTAATAACAATTATATGACACAAAATTAAATGAATTAATGAACGGTCAAAATAAGTTGAAAACGTTACTTGAACTTCAAACGGCTATAACATTTGATCTGGTTATCTGTTTGGGCTCTACCATATATCAAATTGAATAAGTTAAAGATATCCACCCCATATTAAATAAGGGAAGCCACGGTCATCATTTTTTTATTATTATAAAATTCCCAAAATTCCTCTAAAACAGAGTTTCGAGTTGGGATACCCTAATTTTTTCATATTAAAAAATATTTCATCTTCATCTAAGTGTCTTCATATCCATTTTCAGTGGGGACTAAATTTATTCTCAGAAACTAAATTCATATAGATATTATGGTTTTTATGTTTTATCATTTTTCATAATGTAGTTTTTTTATAATTAAATATATTCAATTTTTCTTATATTTATTAATAATAAATCAATTGTATAAAAACATATTTACGTAAAAATTTATTTTTAAATATATAAACCATAAGAAAATAAATATTTATTTTTCATTTCATTTTCAATAAATAATTATCCATTTTATTTACCTTATAAAAATTCATTAATATTTATATAGATATATTGATATATATACACAATAAAATGTTTTTATATAATCATGTCTTTGTCAATAAACAAATATCTATTTATCTGTATATTAAAATATATATATATATATATATATATGAAAATATTTTTGTGTGTATGTGTGAAGTATAAATTTTACATGTGTCTGTAAATAAGAATGTGTGTGTTTGAATATTGTGTGTATACATAATATTTAACAATATTATCATATAAAAATATCATTATCATTGAATATGGTATATAAAGGAATTTACATTAAAACTATATGAATATATATATATATATTATATATAAACATATATATATATATAATGATTATATATACATATGTGTGTATTGATAAATAGATTCATATTTATATTTATATTCTAATATAAGAAATTGAATATTAATATATAATAAATTTAAATAAATTTAAGTGTATATATATCATACACACATTCACACCCACACAAACATATATTTTATAAATGTATTTAAAAATAACTATATATATATGTATATGAATAATAAAGATGTATGTAAATATGTATAAATAAGTAAAAATATCATAATATAAAAAGACAATATAGGGCAGAGATAAAAAGGTTTTCTTTGAAAATTGAGATCATAAGATCAAATCCAGGTGCACATTGGTGGGTGAGAAGTTGTCTAGTGCTGAGGAAGGGGTTGGATGCTGGCAGTTTGTTGGAGCACTAAGAAAAGGGGTCTCGAGTGCTAAAAAAGGGTAAAAAAATAAAATCTTTTTAATTTTTTTAGCTTTAGAAAAATACATTGATAAGGAAATCCTTTATCAACACTATAAAAAGTGATGATAAAGGGGCATTTATCTACACTAAAGAAAAGCATTGATCACTACCACAGAAACAACTTTATCTGACAATGCCCTTTATTAGAGCTAAAAAGGAGTACTGAGAGAGGGGGTACTTTTATCACTGCTAAAAAACACATATAAAAGGTTCTTTTATCAGTTCTAATAAAAGTGGTGATAAATTATCCCTTTATCAATGCTTTTTTTAGTTCTAATAAAGGTTATTTTTATTAATGGTTTTCTTAGTGTTGATAAAATTTTGAATTTTATTAGCATTAAAACAAATTTTTTTAACATTGATAAAAGGTATATTTCATGAAAAAAATTTATATATCATTGAAAATCATATATTAATATATAAATATATTGATATTGATATTGATATAATATATTTTATAAAATATATAATACGAAATATTTAATCACACATAATATATAAGATATTTAGTAAAAAAATGTATTATAAAATATTTAAAAAAATATTATTAATTAAAAATATGTCAATTATTATTGAGTAATAGTTAATTAATAATAATTTGAAGCTAAAAAAATTTAATAAATTAATAAATGATCAAAAATAAGTTGAAAACATGACTTTAACTTCAAATCAACATAACTTTTGATCTGAGTGTCTGTTTGTTCTCATAATATATCAAATCAAATCTCGTAAAAATATCTATTCCATGGTGACCTAGGGGATCCTAAACTATCATTTTTTTCTCAAAAATTCCTCGATAGCCTCCAAAACTGCATTTTTTTCGATATACCTACATTTTTAAAAAATTGATGGAATTCCATTCTCCTTTAAGGGGGGGTATTCTTATCTTTTTATGGTGTTGACTCAATTTATTCTCAATGGGTTACCCTTATATAGTTATTATGACCTACATATTTTATCATTTTTCATATTTTACTATTATTTATAATTAAGTATATAATCGTATATAGATATTTTTATATATTCACACTTAAATATTTAATTTTATAAATAAGTGTGTAGGAATATTTATATATATAAATTATATCTAAATAAGATTATAAATATATATAACATGGGTACATGTGTATGTGTGACATATACATATTTATTTGTAAATATTTTTATTTATTGTCAGAGTTATTAATAAATATATTTATATTTATTTATTTATAAAATTATAGTAAATATATTTAAATAATAAACATATTTATTATATTTATAATTATATATACTTATATATTAATAAATATATATAATTATATAAATATATATAATTTTATAAATATGAATTATTGTATAAAATTATTTATAATTATATACAAATATTAATAAATATGTTTATTTATAATTAGAATTATATTTAATTTAATATAAATTTAAATAATTATAAACTTATATTAATTATATTTAAAAAATAAATAAATATATTATATTTATAAGGGGGTTTGTAAGGGGTGGGGATTTTAATTTTTAGCTTATTTTCATTTTACAAATATACTTTTTTTGACTTTTATCACTACTATTTTTAGTACTGATAAAAGAGAACCCACCTTTCACGTCACTTATATCCACAATGCTTTTATATAATTTTGGATGGATTTTTCTAGCACTATTAAAAGTCATTTATATAGTAGTGGATAAACACCCCCTTTACCAATGCTTTTATTTAGTGCTGATAAAGGACGTCATTTAATCTCATTTTGGTAGTAAAAACACATTTTAAGTATAGATAAATATTATAACAAGCATTGTTAAATGTATGTCTTGTAGTAGTGGTTGTGTTTACAATTTTGCAAAAGTTTTCTTGAGTTGGTAAGATTAAACATTGAGAATAAATACCTTATAGTTTAACCCATTTAGGGAAATTTAGATTATCCCAAAAGGGATTCATTGGGTATTTTAAATATAGTAAGGATTTTTAAGGTTGTTCAGAGAGTTTTGGGATACATTGGTTGTTATTGGAATTTAATAGAGGATAAGGTTGAAATAAATATTTATTAGGATGAAATTCATGGTCATGATACATAGTTAAATAATAATGAATGTTTTTGGCTATAGTGAATGAATGATTTATGATAATTTATTTATTCTTACAAAAAGAGTGAACTATTTTAAAACTAGAATGTTTTTCTTTTAAAAGTTGGACTTGTTATAAATTAAAGATCACTATTCGCCTTTTTTGCATAGGTTAAGATTTACACACCCTCAAATATTCTTTCTCCGGTATTTATTATTCTACAAATTGTGAATTCATTAATAATGTTTATTCTCTATTGGAAACCCAAGAATGAGTTGGGTGTTCTTTAATTTCCATAATTTTCTGGGGACGATTTCATTAAAACTGTATTTTCTCTATTTTAATAGGTTAAGGTAAAATATATCATTTTTTAAACAATACAATGACAATTCCTTTTATGTTTCTTCATTTTCAAATGGATTTGGTTGTCCTATTATCATTATATATTTATACACATGTTTTGAGATAAGTTGTTGTTCCAAGAATGGGTAAATCCATTTCAAGGGCCCTGATACGTGTCTTAAATAATCCATAAATTATTTAATTAAAATTTAATGGATATGTGGGATGTATTATAAGATCTAACCCACTAAAATATATTTTCTATCACCCATAGAAAACCTTTATCATTTATAAATGTGAGATTAATGTATGAAAAAACTAGAAATTGTATTTGGGTATGGTAAAAATAATAGTTGGACTTAATTTTATAGTGTATCTATGAATAATGATATTCCAAGGAATGTGTGAATTTCATATTACTATTGATATGAATTTATAAAGAAAATATATGGTAAAACATATAACCTAGATAGACTAGGGACCCTAAATGTTTCAAATTATTAATAAATAGAAATATTTATATCTGAATGGAAGGGTAATACTCTTATATGAAAATAAAATAATGTTGGGCTTGGGGGTTAGAAGTTTCGGTTATCTATAAGGTCCATGGATTATGTTGATTAAAATTTTATTTACATATTGATCTATATTCTTAATGTGAGATAAAAATTTAAAAATACATTTTCTTATTTATATTGATAATTAATCTATAAAAAATTAGATCCAAAGAATTTTTTTGATTTCTTTTACTTCTTGAATTATGAACATAATTGTTAATTGGATCAAAACATGATCGACTAATTGACTACATCCTCTTTATGAAGATTGAAATTAGTAAAAACCATTTCCACTTAGAAGTTCAACACTCAATCTTGGTGATAAGGAAATGTTGAATAGATAATATCTTTATGGATGCTTAAGAAACTCAAATTGAGATGTAAAAATCCCCCAATACATGAAATATGATCATCCTACCTAGTTAAATTTAATTAAAATTAAACAACCTCCAATCCTTATGTACATGACTCTGATCAATGATACCTGCTACATCCAATTACAGGTTTTCTCTAAAAATGTATTGATGAATATGAATCCTTTGTAACAAGAGGGATCCACAACCATGGATTCCCTAACCAAACCTTACATCCTTATATATTATCTCTTACTCGATTCCAAGAGGAATCTGTTTCAGGTAATTATTCCATGCTAAAACATAACCTGTCCCAGAACATCAATTTATAACATAACCTATGTATCATAAATTATCATTCTCATAGAATCATTAATATATCATATTCCCTAAGGTATAACATCTCTTCCAGATCATTACTCTAGAATATAAACCATAGGGTATATTATCGGTGTTTAAAACCTCTGTCGGAATCCTGGTCTATGTATTATACTACTCATGTTTGAAGACTTAATCCAACATCACAATTATATATGAGTATATTCATATCCACCATGTAATCTATATCAAAATCAATATTCTTGGAACCTCTGTCCAACACTGTAATGATAACAACTATTAGTATTTATACAAATAATCTTGTCCAACCACATATCATATAGGCATGGATAATTATGTCAAACATACCCAATCATAGATGTAGAGCATTATGTAATACATATGGGTCCTTTAATGGGGAATATCATCTCCACCTATATCAACCTCGGATGTAGAGAATCTTTTCAGACATCAAGAACCATATTAGTGGATTGTCACTTCCATCCCTCTCTACAATGGAAATCCATAAGATTAAAACATGCTCCAAAATGTGGAAACCCAACCATGTTACAATATACCTATGGAATAAAAAACAATTAAAATATATAAATGGATGAAATAATGCCCATTCCAATCATCATATATCATCTTTTTCATCTCAAAACATCAGTTTGGTTCCCATGGGAATACCCGCAACCATTTCTACCCAAACCCATGCACCCACATAGGGTTGTCCTATCAATTAGGAAACTAAAAGTAATTTCACAAGACTAACACATAAATAGATACATCCCTCTTTGGATCTTTATATCTATAACTCAAGAATAGAAATTCCTCTTGGGATTATATGTGTTAAAACATTAATGGAAGCTTCCCACTTAGAATCCTTTGTAATAACTGATATATTAGGAAAACATTATCTCATGGGGTAATGCATCCTATAACTGAATATCTTGAATATAATAGCCTCACAAACCTAAAATTTAGTATGTCCTCATGAGAGAGGTTGACTCAATCCAAACCCCTTTCATAGACACCATATGTTATACCATGCACCAATCTTATCCACAACCATGGGTCACAACGCATACATTCTAAGAATTGAAAAACACATTCCAACACCACTAAAAGTACCTTATTAAATCATTCTATATCCATTAATAATTAGCATGAACTTCATGTAGGAATCATTCCACATCTCACACTCAGAAGACTATTGGATTCAACTGTTGGAGGAAAACTTATCTTCTATAAATTAATCAATCTATACCAGCTATTAGATGTTATAAACCACCACAAGGGATCCACCATCATGTAATACATTAAAAAATACTCAAAAGAGACTCATATTGTGTCATATTTTGACTTTGGGAAGAAAAATAATATAAAACCATTAAAAGGGTAACAAATGGGAGGTATGCATCATGTATACCCAAATACATGGAGTGTACTCTCTTTTTTCACTTGTTTGTGTACTCAAGAAAGACATGTTATATAAAACCCAAGTAAATTTAATGTAAAACATGTACATGTTGTGTTCCTTACATGTGGTTACTACCCATGCAGTACACATAGCATGACAATGTGTTTATGTCTACTTGTTTACTTATACATAGAGTATATCCCACATATTGTCTGGTCATGTACCCGATATGGAAAATCTCCCCTATATGGGATATTTTTTCATGTACAATATAACAACATAATATTTTTTAAAATAATTAATTTTAAAAAAATAATTCTTCGATATATTATAATACACGCATTACCAAGTTTAAATGAACCACAATATACTATTAAAGTATTATTATGTGATAGAAATCACCTAGCCTTTGGATATTGGGAAATGAATACAAATAACTAATTTATTAAAAATATATGGTTAAAAATGTATAATATTAATTCATTCATTATTAATTATTTATAAATAAATATTAAAATATTTTAAAAATACAAAATATATTTTTCTAAAGAAGAAAGAAATACTTTTAATGCAGTTTATTTTTTTCATAATAAATTAAATTTATAACTATTGATTATATATCTTAATTATAATAATATATTTTATATTTAAAAAATTTGTTTAAAATTCATTTAATATTTTTTTATATGTTTGGGAGGATAATAAACCATGTTTATACATAAAATTTATTTATCTAAAAAGTGGTTTTCATCACGTATTGTGTTCTTATTTTTAAACTTAATTCCTTCAAATTATTAAAATTGAATACTGAAAAATGGGATCCTTATTTGTAATTAAGAGTATAAATTTTTTTAAATAATCTCCTTTTATTTTTTTCAATATGTATAGTAATATTGATAAACTAATTCACCTCGTTAATGGGTAAACTGATTTAATCTATGTTAAAACTAACTAATAAGGCTATAATTATTCATCCTAAATCATATATGATTAATTAAATTTGACTCTTATCACATTTTATAGAAATATATTTTTTAATGAACGCTTTTCCATGAAAACAACCTATTTAATATTAAATACAATGAAAGTTACAAAGTGTTTCTTTCTTAGTTTTAAATATTTCTCATGTGCCCATATAAGGGAAAAATAAATTAATAAAAAATATTAAACGTCTGTTTTTAGAATAATGAATTTTTATTCATTATGTAAATTTATTTATAAAATTATTAATTATATAATTACCTTAAATTCTTATGCAACGTCGACACAATAGTTCTTAAATTAATAGAAACATAAAATAAATGATTTTGAAAATATTAAAATTAATCTGATTTTAGAGATTTATAGAATTAAAATAATTTTATATATTAATAAGAAATATTAATTTAGTTTTAAATGATTATATTATAATTATAACTTTTTCTATATATTTTTTGTGTTAAATTAAATGAATACTGTAAAATGAACAGTAATGATATTTTATTAAAATAATAATTTTTGAAATTATTTAAAAATAATAAAAATCATGAAAGAGGGAAAGGTGGATATTATATGGAAAAAAATTTAACCTATGGCCATTTATCTATAAATTTTTATAGTATATGTAAACCTAATCCTTTAAGAGTGAAAAGTATTTTACTATGGTTAAGGTTACATTGGTTAATCAAGTAGTTAATAAAAATGATAAGGTTTATAATGACACCCAAAACTGTCCAAATTTTATTGGTTGATTCAATATAAACCCTATAGTAACTTATCTTCAAATCCATGTCCATTTTAAAAAAAACTAGATAATTACTTAATTTTATTTTAATCATTTATGGAATCCCAATAGTGCCCCTCCCCTCAATTATAAATCGATATCCCTTATTTATATTATTCTCATCATATTAATCTATATTAATAGACCCTAAACTAAAAAAGTCCCTTATAAACATCCTTATACACATTCTATTGGTTTTTTTCCTCTAAAAATACCATCCCAATTATCCTTAAGAGGATATCTAAAAGCGTTCATTCAAGAATTATTTAATAATCATAACTAATCACTTTACTTTTTCTTCTTCTTTACCTTATCTAAATCTATGGTGGTTATCAAAAAATAAAAAATTAAGTATCCTTAATATAATTAATTGTTATTATTCTTATAAAATAATCATTTTACACCCTCATTCCAATAAAATGGTAAGTTAATGTATCACTTGTGCATACATATGACACTGTGTCTCCACAGAGCAATACAATTCATTTTATACCACCATATTTCAAGGATTTTTATTATTATGGGTTTAATTTTTACAAATTATACATATGAAATTATAATATTTTTTTACTGTAATATCACTTCTACCTTATTACCTTTCATTTATTTGAAACAAAAACTCATTCATGTGTATGTGTAGACTACCAGCCCCATGAAGCGATGTAATTAGTTGTTAATTTCCATTTTAATTGGACGGTAACATGTATATTTTTAATTAATAAAAATTATTTATATGATATAATTTTTTTTTTGAATTTAAAATATTATTTACCTTTCTTTAATTTCATTTGGTGAAAATTGCAACAATGTTCATGCATACGTACGAGTTTTCATGTCCATGATTATTGTAATTCATTTTTCCATGTCAATCATTTATAAGTGATTATAAATATATGTAATTAATATATATGATATATAAATCGTTATTAAGATTTTGGAGATTATGAAACCATGATTAATGTATATGTATCAAAATTATTGAACTGAAATACTCATGATAAAAAAAATAGTTTACACCTGGAAACAACACTTTTAATAAGGAATTATTGATAATTGGGTATTGAAATATTATATAAGAATCATATATGATTTTATAAGTATCTAAATTATTTTGGTATATATTTATAATAAATTATAGTTTATTATAGAGTATTTTGGAGTGTATTATAAATCATGTGGAGCTTGAGGTAATGGATTTTCATCTCACATTTGTTTTAATGAGACACGTACCATATTCACCACATGTTCCTTATATGTATTGTATATACATCCCATGAATATATTTCATGATTATTATTATGAAAATTATGGTGATTTAAAAAACCATTTAACTTTTTTTTCATTTGGATTACAATTCAGATGGTACCAAAGTGGTAAGTGTTTTATGTCACAATCTCATTATTTTTCGGTATTATTTATGACTAAGTTTAAAATGATAAAATATTATGTTCTACCACCATATAAACTCCTGTTATTTCTTATCATATTGTTTTTTTTAAATTACATGTTTTCCTTTAAATTTCTTCACTTTATATACTCAAGAGGATGAAATAATGTTTTATTAAAAATCTACATTATTTATATCTTCGGTTGAATTTTTTTTATTCCATATCCATGTTTTCTAAAAATTTTGTAAAGAAAGTTTTCATAACTATTATATAATTTTTTAATTTTATCTTTAACCTTGTTTTACTTTTAAAAAAATAAACTAAAAGTGATCTTTTAATTTTTTACATGAGGTACTTTTTAAATTTTTCACAAAAATATAAAAGGAATGTTTTCTTCAAATTTATATATCACAAACAGAATATCCTAACTTCATAACCACTCAATATTATAAAAATTATATTATATGGTTCTAATCCTATTTTCAAAGAATAGTATTTTCAAAATATTTTGTTATTTTTTTAGTTTTTGAAAAATTATTTTCAAATAGGAAACAGTATTCTCATAATGAATTATTTAATTATATTGTAATGGTATTTCAATTAATAAAAGAAAATAACTCTTTATTTAACTAATGTTTTACTTGTTATATGTTTCAAGGTTTCCATTATTATTCTTTCTCTGGATGGTTTTTGTTTATGATAAAAAAATTAATGAAACCCATACCTTTTCCACACATTATGAAATGATGAAATGATAAAATATTTATGAATCCCATTTCATTTCCTTGTGTTATTCCATGATTAAATTTTTATGAATCCCATTTAGATTTAATGGGTAATTATATGATGAATTATTTATGATCATGTGACACATGTCTGCATAATTTTCAATATGAGATGGATGTGCTTGGAATTATATAGCTCTCTAATGCATTGGGTAAATACTGATTGCTCATGAGATAAGAAGAACTTCAATATTGAGTAATCCAAGATGAGTAGGGGTAACTTTCCACTATGATATTATTTTGAGTGAACCTTTACTACTATGATGGATTAGGGAGTGAACCAAATCTACTATGATATTCTTTGTAGTGATCCTTGAAACTGTGGATATTATTTTCAATGATTATGTGTAAACCAAAAACTCATGTTTATGTATAATATTATACTATCATGAAACATATTTTATTATTACTATATGTTTTTTATATTGAACTACAAATTATTATGATATGACTCGAGATTATTATATTTTATATAAATGGTATGATTTTATAATGTTATGATCATGTCATCATACCATTTATCATTGATATATCCCTAGTTTACGCTTACTGAGCATCTGATCTCATATTTTCTTATGTTTCCTTTTCACTAATTTATAAATAATGGTACTAAGTATGATATTTATAATAATATTTAAATTTATGTAGATTTTAGTGGGAAATGATGTAGTGCACATATGAATCAGTTTTTTATGTATCCAAGGTTCCAAATATACTAGAACTATAAGACTCTAGTGTGGATTGTTATATTATGTATTATATATTCATCTATGATGATGTAATATCTATATATGAAATGTATTGGATGTTATAGTTAGTATCATAGAAAGGGTTTGTGAGCTTTAGAAAATCTTATGAGAAAACATTAGTTTAAACCCCGAGGATAGGTCTAATTATAGAATAATATCCTAAAGGGTTAATAATCCTGAATAACCAAGGATAAAACTATGGTTTCATGGACTTAAAATATGATGTCTTCAAATAGTTATCATATAAATGTTTTTTCATGATTATGTGGTTTTAAACTGGGATTATTATTCCCCAAGCTATGATTTATTCATTCCAATTGATGTATAGAACCTGAATAAATCATGTTAATGTTGAATTTGATGGACAATGAAATTATTATCCTCCTTATAAAACAAGTTTTATGGGATCTAAATTAAAAAATATCATTTCTATGCTCATATAAATTTCTCATGCTATGAATCATGTTGATCTTCGAAACGATTCAAGGGAGAATAATTCAATTGAGACCTTCATGATGAAACATCCATATTTTTTACTAGTTCTATTGATCTAAATTTTTCTTAGAAATGGATTTATATCACTGAGAAGACTTTTTCTAATATCTAGTGATCAAAGAATGAAAAATTCATTTAGATTTTCTATTATTTGGAAGGCGATCTAGATCAATTGTGGGATATTATCAAGAATATGAGGCAACTTGTTGAAATTGATTCCATTTATTAGGATGAGTTTAAGATATTATTTTTCAATAAGTACATTCCTCATATTATTTTAATTAAAATAGATAAGTAATTCCATGAGCTAATGGAAAAGGATGATGAATCATTTGCTTCATATGAGGAAAATTTTACGAAACATGTGAGGTATAATTATTGCATTGTCATCCAACCTGAAAGTATGGTTGATCAATTATTCAATTACATAAAACCAACTCTACAAATTTCATTATTCATAAGAGTCTTTAGTAGATAAGAATAAATCACTCAATGTGAAATCAAGGTGTAAATAGAGATTTGATTTACCCATCATTTTCATAGTTTTTATAAGAAAAGATAGATGGAATTCAATGGAAATTGTAAAAATCATAGAGAGAATATTATAATATTTTCATTATGCTAAAAATTTGGAAGGAAACATGGGTTAAATAGTATTAAGGGGACTAGGAAATGTTTTATTTTTGGAAAGGAAGGTCATCATGCAATAAAATGTTAAAGTGATAGAAGGAGGTTAGCTAACGATATGAATAGAGTTAATACTTCAAATAATGCACCACCCACACTCAAGTGTTACAAATATAAGGATTATATTAATTTTTCTACCAAGTAATCAAATATGAAGTTTTATTATGGTGATTAATGTGGGAAATCTCTAAAGGTGAAAGACAATGGTAAATCTCATAGAATGAAAATTTATGATGAGGGGTACAATAATGATATTGTGAAAGGTTCAATTAAAATACATTCATGAAATACTAATGTATTATTTTACTATGGTATCACACACACCTTTATATATGATTAATTTTATAAGGGTATCATAATTCCACCTTAATTATTTGATGTTGAATTAGCTATGAAAACTCCTACCAGTACAATAATCGCATCTCTTATATATTATTCTTCTCAAGTTTAGGTTTGTGGGAATATAATTCTATAAGATCATGTTATTCTCTATTTAGGTTAATTTTACATAGTCATAGTCATGGATTGGATTTCTCTATATAAATCCTATATTCATTATTGAGTAAGGGATGTCAAATTTAATATTCTAAACCAACCTATGATTGTATATCAGTACAGAGATTAATATGAACTTCAAATGGATATCACATCCATTATAATTATCTTGATTATTATTATAAATGGGTGTTTATCTTAGATAATTAAAGAGAAACCCAGCATCATTGATGTTCCTACACTATATTAGTTTTTTGATGTATTTTTAATATAATTTCCTCATCTTCCCCAAAATTGATAATTCGACTTCTTAATAGTACTTATATCTAGTTCTATACCTTTTTTAATGTCTCTGTATAGAATATTCCCAATTGATTTTAATTAATTGAAGAAGAAACAACATGATAATATTGAAAAGAGTTTCATTTTTCCATGTAAATCACCTTGGGTTGAAGCTATTTTATATTTTAAGAAGAAAGATGGATCAATGTGACTCTGTATTGATTATAGGAAACAAAACAAGATCAAAATCTAGAACAAGTATTTTCTACCATATATTGATGACTTTTTTTATCAACAGCATGCATCTTAATACTTTTCTAAGATTGATCTTCATTTTGTATATTTTTAATTGAGATTCATGATGGTGGATATAACCTTGAAATCATTCTATACAAGGTATGGACACTTTGAATTTATAGTGATGCAAATCAGTCCTACCAATTCCCCTTTTATCTTAATTGATTTAATTAATAGAGTATTTATTGAATAAATTCATCAATTTTTGGAAATATTTATAAATGATATCATTCTATATTCAACGAGAAAGGAAGTTTATGGAGATCATTTGATAATTGTGTTTAAGACCTCGAGGAAGGAAGATCATTATGAAATTTTTTCTAAGTGTTAACTTTGGCTTCATAATATTTCATTCTTAGGACATATAATTCCAACTGAGGGTATATCAGTAGATCCTTCCAAGATATAAGTTATTGAATTTTGGAAGAGTCAAACCACTGAGACTAATATCCATACTTTTCTTTGTTTGGAAATATAGTATCTACACATTATAGAGTATCTATTTACTTTGTAATCTAATCACTATGTTAAATAAGAAGGAATCTAAGATCCATTGGATAGAGGAATGTGAAAATGATTCAATGAACTAATGAGATTGTTATTCAGTGCACTTATACATACATTACCCTATAGTGGGGAAGTTTTTGTAATATATTGTGATACATTAATGAAATTACTATATTGTTTGCTTATGTAGAATGATACAGTGATGGCTTATATGTATTATCAATTGAAGGACCGTGAGAAAAATTAACCAACTCATGATTTGGAGTTAGTTGTTGTAATTTTTACATTAATGATTTTGAGGAATTTTATTTATATAGAAATTTGTAATATATACATTGATCCAAAAAAATTAAAGATAATATTCACTCAGAAATAGCTGATTATGTTTCTGAGAAAGCAGTTGTATATAATTAATGATTATGACTATTCAATACATTACCTCCTTGAGAAAGAGAAAAAGGTGGATGATTCTCTATTTCAATTGGATAATTATAGCTTATTTATGATGAGGAATACAAAAGATCCAATATTTCATGGTTTCCAATTGATGGCTCTTGAAATCTTAAAGGCAGGGGAGAAATATTATCTCTCTCAAATGGCTCTTCAACTATCTATCAAAGTGAATATTTAAGAGGAGTATAAGGAAGATGTAGAGCTATATAATATGTATATAAATTTTTATGATTTTAACCATTATTTTGATGTAATGATAAATTTAAAAAAACCATGTATTTGTTTCATCCATACTAAATTTGAAGATGGGGTTATTGGATGAGGCTCATAGTTCATCATTCTTCATCCATTCTATAAGGGAAAATATTTATAGAGATCTAAAAGATTTTTTTAATGTGATAACATGAAGAGAGATAATGCTTAGTACGTATCCCAGTGCATAGTATGTCAATAATATAAGCCTAAGAGACAGAATTCCAAGGTGATTTTACTACTCATACCAATACTAGAATGGAAATTTGAAAACATCACCTTGGACTTTCTCAACAAACTCACTTAAAGTCCTAAGGTTCATAATGAAATTTGGGTTTTATTCGATATCATTACAATTTTATCACAATTTATTTCTATAATATAAGACTTCTATCAAGATATGATTTCAAAAATATACATTACGAAAGGGGTAACGTTTCAGGGTGTACCATATTTTATTTTATCTGATCGGGGTCTACGGTTTATCTCGATGTTCTGGATAAGTATTTAGCAGGATCTAGATATAGTGTTGAGTTTTAGTCAGGTGTATCATACTAAAACAGATGTTCATTCTAATAGAACCATTAATACCCTAGAGTTTATACTAATATCTTATCTTATATATTTCAATGGTGGTTGAGATGAACAACTTCTTATAGTCAAGTTTTATTAAAATAATATCTTTCAACCAAGAATTCATATGGATCCATACAAATCCCTCTATGGGATGATTTTTATAACTCCAATATTACAGGATGAGGTTGGATAATGAAATCAATTGGGACATGATTTATCTAATGAAATATTAGATAATGTTAAATCCATTCAAAACAAATCAAATAAGGTCAAATTCAATAAAAAATTAAAGCTTGAAATCTCCAGTGTGATTTGTAATTTGAAGTTGATGAGAATTTTTTTTGAATATATCTATAGAAAAAGGTTATAAAATTCATTAATTAGATAAATTTGATCCCTATGTACATTAGACCTTTCAAAATTCATGATCTAAGTGAGGATACCTTATCATGTTGTGCTTAACCTAAACTCCCTCATGTTCATGACATGATCCATGTTTCACTCTTGAGGAAATGCATAAATGACCATTCACATGTTCTGAACTCATAGGTTGCACCAAAAGAGCATGATATTTCTTATTAGGGTCAACCAATAGAATATTTGGAACATAAAGATAACATTATACATAATAAGACTTCTTTTTTGGTTAAAGCTCTATAAAAAACACCAATTCTAAGAAGCTGCCTATGAAATTGTGGATGTGATAAAACATATAATTTCTCAATTTTTATATTAGTGTGATGAATTTAGCGGGGTAAATTCATTTGAATATGGTATAATTCTACAACCTAAGATTTTATGAAATATTTCTCTTCGAAAAAAATTCTTTGATAGCTTGTGATATATATAACACTGAGTTTAAACAAACCATAATATTTTATTAAAATATTATTATGTGATTGGAATATTCTAGACAATGGATCAGAGGGTATGAATAAAAAAATTATGAAACATTGATGGTCACATATTTAAAAATTAATTTTTTATTAATCAATTAAGTGGAAGTAAAACTGAAAATCATTTGAAAATAAAAAAAATCCTGAAAGAACTATTTTTATACACATAATGTATTTATATCTTAAGAAATTAAATTAATCAATATTGGTGAATTATTTAAATTAAAATTATATATTATATATTCTATAAAATGTTTTAACATTCACTTATTGTTTTTAGGCATTGTATGAGAATAATAAAAATCCTGATGCTTCAAAATTTATTTTCCTAAAATGAAAATATTCTTCGTGTTTTTCATGCTTATTTTTAAAATTAATTTTTCAAGAATATATAAAATGAATCTTGAAATATTTATTTCGTTTTTTTAATAAATAGGTTCAAACTTGATAAATTGTCTCCTTTTATTTTTGGTCAATATGAATAATAACAATGGTAAAATTTATCACCTTAGTTAAGGGTAAATTAGGTTAATCTTGGTTAAAACTAAGTGATAAGAAAATAATGTTTCATCCTAACTCTTATTGGATAAATATAATCTTACCTTTTCCACCTTAGGCTTGACACTAATTTTTTAATGGATACCTTTCCATGAAAACTAACTACAAAATATGTAATGTAATGAAACATAAAATGTTTAACTCTCTTAGTTTTAAGTATATCATATGTTTATATATATAGAAAAAAGATAGTTCATAAAAAATTTAAATATAAATTATTTATATAATGAAATTATTTTTATTATGGATAATTATTTATAATTTTTGGTAATTATATTATTATCTTATATGTCTATATAATTCCGACATAGTATTTCTCAAATTAAAAAAAACAAATAATTATATAAATAATATATGATATATTATTTAAATGATTTATAGTGATACATGAATTTTATAGATGAATATGACATATTTATATTTTCATAAAGGACTATATTCTAATTATAACTTAGTCATTATATATTTGCAGTCATTTTAAATGTCTAGTGTCAAATTTGTCATTATAGATATTTTATCAAAAATACTAATTTATTAAATTGTTTAAAAATATAAATAATCATGAAAGAGGACAAGGTGGATAATATATTGTCCAAAAATTTATCCATTTTCAATTTATTAACCAATTTATATATTCTATGTAAAATTTTAACCCTTAAGTGTGCAAAAGACATTTCTGTGGTTAAGGTTTAAATTGGTTAACAATATAGTTAATAAGAATGATAATGTATAAAATAACATAAAATATTATCAGAATTTAATAAAATTATGGTATATCAATCTCCGATTACATTTTATTTGAATCCCTATCCATTTGGAATAATTTGTCTAAAAAATTACTCTATTATATTTTCATCGTTAAAGAAATCCCAAGAGTGTCCCTCCCCTAAATTATAAAAGGTCCCCCTTGCCTTATATTATTTACACCACATTGAGCTATATATATTGACCATATTTTATAAAAAACAATTCCTAGATTCATTATCCATATTATAGAGGTTTTTTCAACCTAAAATTTCAACCCTAGGATCCATAAGATGGGATCTAAAGGAGTTCTTTAAAATAAGAGGTAATCACCTTAACTAGACACTTTCTTTTTTACTTCTTCATAACTCTAATAAAACTATGGTATTTATCACATAGGAAAAAAATTAGTATTATAAATATAATAAAATTTTATTATGATTATGAAATCACTATTTTTCACCCTCTTTCCCATCTAATGGGTAGTGAAAGAATCTCTTATGTGCATGTAAATCTTACCGTTTCGACATAGTGATACAATTAATTTTCTGCCACCATATTTCATATATGGTTATTATTATGGGATTAATGTATATATATATATGTGTTAATTATGAAATAATTATAATTTTATAATTATAATATCAAATACAAATTCTTACCTTCTAATCCATTGTAAAACACTAATGTTGCTCATGCGTATGTGTGGACTACCACCTCCATGAAGTGATGTTATTTTTTTCTTTTTCTTTTTACATGGATAGTATTAATGATATATATTATTAAAATAAATTATTTACATTATATAATAAGGATTTTATAATATTGAATTATTATTTACCTTTCTTTAGTTCCATCTGTCAAAATGAGAAAACAGTGTCCATTCATATGTATGACCTACTATCTCCAGGAACTGTTTACTTTATTTTACCTATTTCTAAATTTTATGAATTAATATACATATATATATATAATATTTAAAATTTAAATAATTATTAACATTATTTATATTTGGTAACCATGATTAATTTACCTAGAAAAAAACTATTATGTCGAAACACTCAGGATAAACGAAACAGTTAACACAAAGAAATGATGGTTTTAAAAATGAGTACTGATAAATAGATATTTAAATCATGTAATTTGATTATATATTATATTATAATTATTTAAAAAAAATTGGTATAGAATTATAATAAATTTTACCATATTATATAGTAATTTATAGAGCTTTCGATTCAAGTGGAACGTGAGGTATGTGATTTTTATCTCACTTTTATTTATTTGAGACACATTTTATATTCACCATTTTTTTATTTTATATGGTGTATAAACTTCCCATTAATTTCCATCATGATGATACTTATGAAATTTATGTGGATTTACAAATCCATCTAAGTTTATTTCCATCATTTGTCTTATGATTAAAATGTTAACAAAGCGGTAAGTGGTTTATGTCATTATCTCATTGATTATCATGATTGTTTATGATTATGTTTATAATGATGAAAACATATGATAAAACTCTCAATAAACTCATGAATTTTCTTTTCCTTTAGTTATTTCTTGAAATTAAATGTTTCATTTAATTTTCCTACCATTATGTACTGAATATACAGAATGACTTTTTTAAGTAAAAATGACATTATTTCTATCTCTAATCGAATTTTTTTCCATATCAATGATTAATAAAAATGTTTTAAATAAGGTTTTTACTATTCTCCTATAATATTTTGAATTTATTTTAACTAATTTTTTGTAGTTGTACAAAATGGTTTAAATGTAATCTTCTTGTATTTTTTTGAATAAGGTACTTTTTATCTTTTTTAAAAAAGTATAAAAAAAGGAATATTTTATTTTTAATTATACAGCATGAATAGAATTTACAATTTTCATGAATTATAAATAATATAAATATTACTATAATTTTTTCCATCAAAATTTTCTATGAAAAAGATTTTCAAAAAAAATTGTGTTTTTTTATTTTTTGAAAATTTATTTTTCAATGTGGAAATGTTATTTTCCTCAATAATATTTTAATGATCTTGTAGTGGTATTTATATTCATCAAAGACAAAAATACAAAATTTCACAAATGATTTAAATGGTATATAATCTAATGATAACTTCCATATTATTAATCTTGATGGGTTTATTAGTTGAAAATATGTTTATGAAATGCATTCCTTTTCCACAGATTATGATATGGTGAAATGATAAGCTATTTACGATGCCTATTTCCTTTCTGTGGGGTATGTGATGATGAAATATTTATTATACCCATTTATTTTTCATGGGTTATGATATGATAACTAATTTTTGACAATTTTTTCCCTTATTTATGATCTTTATTATGGGATACGTTGTCCTGAAATTATATTTCCCTCCAATGAATTTGTTAAAGACTGATATATGATTAGATAAACATGACTAGAATTGGTAGTGAACTAAGTTTAGTAAGGGCCTCAGTCCTTTATGATAGTCAAGGGAGTAAACCTTGATGACTATAATTTATTGGTAAGTAAACCCAATCCACTATAATAGTCTTGGTTGTGATACTTGAATACTACAAACGTGATTTTCTATTCTTTTTTGTGTGAAACAAACTCATGTATTATACTAATTTTATGATCTCATGACTCATGTTCATTCATTTCTAGAATATTTATTTAATATTAACTTGTATGTTTTATGAAATGACTTAACATGATGATCTATGATATACAAGCTATGTTTTTCAAGATTTATGATCATGTAATCATACCCATATGCTAATTTTATAGTCAAGTGATCACTAGTTTCTCCCTTATTTACCCACACTAATCATCATATCTCACACCGACTTCTGTTTCATTTTCCCCCAGTAATAAATAAAGCTGATATATATGATATATCACAAAAGGGTGCTAGTTATGAAGCTTTTAGTGGAAGATGATATAGTACACTTATGAACTTGTTTATTATGTATCCATTTATCCAAATATAATATAAATATATGATTCTATCATAGATCATTATATAATATATTGAATATTAATTTAAAATTTTGCAATGCCTATGTATGAAATGTATGGGGGGTTATATACATGGTTATCTGACAATGTCACACTATAGGTTGTGTATGTCAACTAATTGGCGTGTATTCCCAAACCTCAATTTTCCTAAGTACTCAGCTAATTGTCCATGTATAAGTAAACAACATGTATTTCCAATATTTTCAACTTCCCTAAATAAGAATTATTAACAGTGTGTGGTCCTGAGCGACACACCATTTCATCGATAGTTTCGAATGGTAAACCCCTATGAACCTCCAAAAACTACTATTGTTTCATGATTAGGAATATATTGACCCCCATCAGGTCCCTATCAATCAAAATAGGGTTCTAATACATAAAAACACTTCTATAGGTATTGGTGAATAAAACTAAAAAAACTATCTTACCTTATGGATAAAATGTCGAAGATTCGGGTAAAAATTGATCCAAGAAGTATCTACACCTATATCCAATCTGAAACACCACAATGGATGATGTTGTGTAGAATATCATTCCCCTTTAACTCTGGTCTGTACATCACATGTAAGGTAGAATCCCTCTCACCCTATATATTGTGTATGCGAAGCCATATGGGGGGTGTTTTTTACCTAATTTAATTAATTAATTAATTAATTAAATGAATATTTAACACTTGTCTTGAGTCCCACAACAGTGTAACACCCCAGGACATTAAAATATTTTCATTTTTGAATAAATTTAATTTTTTGATATCCTGATTTATACACAACACCATGTTAACCTTACGCTACACACAATAATGGGTTGACTTGCGTTATACAGAAGGTCGAGTTTTACCGAACAATAATATATTATTAAAATATTATTATTTAATATAATAAGATATATCCTAGTTGTTAAGTTAGAAGTTATGAATAATGTTAACTATCTAATGAAAATATATTGTTGAATTAATTGGTTACAAATTAATTAGAATGGAATATAAGTTCCAATTGAATATAATGAGGATGTTTTCATAAAAAATTATTCTTATGCTCACAAAATAATTTTTTCCTAATAAATTAAATTAATTAATACTATTAAATTATACCAATGAAATATATATTTTATATATTCAATCAAATATTTTTTATACTTATCTAATAGATTTTATAAGCATAAGATATGAACAACCCCAATTTTATGCATAAAACATATATTTCACTAAAGATGGTTTTAACGCCTTTTAATGGAGAACCTATTTTAAATGTAAATTTTGACACTTTAATATATTTCATTTGTATCACAAACCACCTTCTACATGATGAGGGGAGGGTTAGCAATGTGCCACACACTTTTTTCTTCAAATGAAGGTGATATAACGACCCCCGATTCTCGCCTTCAATATGCCTCGGAATGGCGACTAGCACCAAGAGTATAGAATCTCACAAAAATGGAAGGCATTACCCCTTTTTTGAAAACAAAATATAGAGAGATAATATGGAAAAAAATCCCAAACAATACCAAACATTTATATAAAGGAAACCAAAAACCAACCCATGTAATATTGGAACGTAAATTGAGACAAAATTATAACCAAAGAACCAAAGCAGGTATCAAATGATAGATACTAAGAGAAACAAAACAATTATCCTGACACCTGAGCTAGTGAAGTATAGAATGGTCCTCAAAGTCCTTCTAGAAACCTAAAAATAGATTTATAATGAAGTGTGAGCCTACAAGTATACTCAGTAGGGGGACCAAAGTAACTCATGCACAACTTGGAGAATCATACTAATGCCCCTCTGAAAACAATAGAAACCAACCGCACCTACCAAGGAAAATATACTAACCATACCAACCTCACCAAGGCATGCTCAACAAATAACACATTTCAAGTAAGGTAATAATATAATAACATCAATGACTTGGGTACCCCACACCACTTTTCCTTCTAGTTAATTTCTCATTCCTAAAGGCTAATGTCTTGACTCTAACACCCTTCCCCAAATGCAGCCCCACTGCACATCTTCTCACACACACTTGGGCTACAAACCACACATATCATGCCCACAGACACATGAGTCACAACAACCACACCTCTCTCCTGAAAACACCTAGGCCTTATCCTGAAGACACCTGGGAAACAAACCTAGCCTGCAGGCACCCAGTCCCCTTATCCACAACACAACCTGCTTGAACGATCTTGGGATAATAGTAAACCTCAAGCCAGTTCAGCCTTCCTGAATATGCTTGAGTGGTAAGAAACCAAAAGTGGGTGCGATGAAAAAAGTTAGTAACCATTCATACATCCTCCCTTCAGGATGTTTGGAAAGACACCCTCCCCTATGAAATGGGGGTGTTCGATACGTAGTGCTCAACAAGGGTGGGGTGAATATTGAAAATCAAAAGGAACTAAAATTTATACATATAGGTAAAAAAGATCTCATCCAAACCTATGGGTTTCAAATAAATAACCAACCCACACAGAACTGCCTTTGATGCTACCCTGATTTGCACAACCGCACAATTGTTACAACCAAAGCATAAACCCAACAACAATTTAATTTAATCAATGGTAATTATTTATTAAGGTGTTAACTATAATTACTTCTAGAACAACCCTAGAAACTACTATCCATAACCATTATCAACACAATAAGCAAGTCAAGTTGTAATCTCACTACAAAAACAGCACATAAATACATTATAGTCCCACTACACAAAGTCTCTCGATAGACCCAACATAAAAAAAATTCATTTCCACTGCCTAAAAGTTCATACATTCTAAAATCAGACAATATATCAACCTAAGTTCCATCACACCTCTTTTACCACCCTATACACAAATCCCACAGCAAAACACCACTAAACTACAGCCTCGCTTCACAAACTAGCCATATGTCAGACACAAAGTCATTCCCCTTGTCTACCCTCATACCCAAAACAAGGCTACCAACATCAACTGCACACAACCCCCACAAAGTATAAAACCCAACCAAACATAGCACACAACCAGACCATTAAGCCAAGAATATTCAGATTTAGCAAGATGGGTTCTTTAATTCCACTTTAAATAACATGGGTGATCATAGGACAGGTTTGATCTTGGGGAATAATTTATTTAACCAATGTACATGATTAAATTGATTGATATTTTTTATTATTCAAAGAGTATCAATATTAAGAACAAGAGCATAACCGGTGCACCAGAAAATCCCACCAACAGCCATGATTTTTAGAAGGCCTTATAGTCACAACAATTTATAACAAGAAAACATGGGTAATAAAATAAAATAGTATTCAACATTCATACATCTTCAATCCCCTGCCTGTTATCATAATTGGTCATATTATATTTTTATCATCACCTCCCCCCATCATTTATTACTCTTTTTAAAGAAATAATTATGTCGTTCTCTCCTAAGAAGCATTATTACACTCACCCCACATGATACACAATTAAATATAGATGAAGGAAAATACCTACCTACAACAACAGAGGATCAAAGATCCTCATTGTGCCAAAAACAAGGGGTCGCATGAGCATCAGAAATCTCCAAGGAAAATTGAATAAGATTGGGCTCTAGAATAGGAGCACAAATTTTTTGGGAATTAAATTTCATTGTGAACTGAGAGAAAAGTGAAGGGAGAGCCTTGAATTTTAGAGAAAAAAATCCATATATTATATCAATAGAAGGAAAATGGTTCTAATGGCCATTACAGTCGGATCATGGCCAAGATCACACAGATTGACTATTTCGATGTCCCCCAAGCATTTATATATTAAAAATATAATCAATATACTTTGAAACTCTCTTAGAAACACCCAAACGATGCTTCAAACATTATTTTCATCAAAAAACATAAGAGGGGTGAAACGGGAAAAATTGGGAAACACTGGAATGAGTCATCGATGGGTGACTCACCGACACTCAGGCTCTGATGCTCAGCCACCGACATGCCCTAACTCACCGACACTAACACCCAAACTCATTGATAGTGACACCCTATGTCACCGACACTGATTCTCTGACTCTCCGACAATGACATCTTGAGTCACCGACACTGACACCCTGACTCACTAATACCGAGAGTATAAAAATGACTCGCTGACACTGAAAGTTCAAAAAATGAATCACTGGCACTGATAGTTCCAAAATGATTTTCCAACACCAAAATTTCAAAATGACTCGCTGACATTGTAAAATCCCAAGTAAGTAAGGAATAATAGATATTTTTATCTATGTCTATTAATGAATTAGATAGTGTTTTAGAGGCTTAAAATGAAAATAAATCCAATCTTAAGCATGGAATACACTAATATTCTTAAAAGATTGGTTTACTTCCTTTTGATGGAAAATCCTTTTTAAATCAAAATTTTGACAATTTTATAATCTATATTTGTCAAAATAAACATATTCATTATGATTGGGACATTGAAATTTACATTGGATAAATTTTTGGTATTTTTCTGACAATGTTCATTTTTTAATGAATAGTGAAAAATACTGCATTTTATATCAAAACTGCTTTTTCATTTAATTTAATTATATGGTTAGATTATATTTTTAATTGGTCTTAAAGTTTAATCTGAATATATTTTTACCATTTAATATAATGGTGGTCATTAGGATTAATTTCACTTTGAAATTGGTCATAAACTAATGTCAAACTTTTCATAGACATTGTTTCAAAAAAACCCGCTATTTGTTTTGACAACAAGAATTATTTTTAAATCAATTATTGAAATTTATGTGTTTGGAATTTGGTAAAATTGATTACATATTTGGAATCAGAAGGTCCAAATTATGTAATTAACACTCTTTTGTTTTTGGACATTATGAATAGTAACGATAGTAATTATCTTTAATTATCTTGATTAATGAGTAATCGGGTAGTTAAGGATAATAAAATAATATCATAATAATAAAAAAATGACACCAACATGTGTCCTAATTCTACTGGTTGTCTCATGTCCGACCATGGGATACCTTTTTCCAAACTTAGGGACCCCATGGAATCACTTTTGTGAGAAAGTGACTTTTTATCTTTTTATTTTTAAAGAATGTTAAATGTAACGAAGAATGTATCACCTAAGTAAAATATTTTTAATTTTGTCTACATAAATGATCTTTTGGAAAATAAATAGTCATTGGAAAGATAAAACGATTTCCTACATCATAGTATTTGTTTTATAATTTTTAGACATTAAATAAATTAAATTATTTATGACATCATGATGATGCAGCGATTACCTCATTAATAAAGGATTTAAATAAAATGGAAAGATAATATAAAATCTAAGACCTAAGCATGTCCAAATCCTATTGGGTTGCTATATTTAGAACCCTTATCACCTTATATTTTAATTATATCAATGTGGGACCTTTAAAATCCGAAACCCATTTGAAAATAAAGTAACATTTCTTTACTTTCCAAGAGTGCCCCTCCTCTCCTCTTATAAAAGGCCCCCACCTCTACCTCCTTACCCACACTCCCAAAGCCTTTGGCTCGGCCAAACCCTGCCCATTTTGTCTCTCCATATCCCTATATTACTCCTTCAAGCCTCACTTTGGGCAGAAGTCTTCCCAAGGAAGCCTTTGAGCTCAAACCAAATGGAGTTACCCGATTTTAAGGTAATGTCTTCACTTGAGTCCTTTTGTTTTATTTTGATTCTCCAACCCCCTAAACTCTTTTTATTCATTTCTTTTGTAACAACTCCATTATATTAAATATACTAGGATGTTCTTATAAGAAGTATTATAGCTACACTTACACACACCTACATCTAATGGTTAAAGGACATACTATTTCCGTGGATGGTGAATTTATGCCTCCCGAAACGATGATTGTTCAACATTATTTTAACACCTTCAAAGGTAGACATTAAGATGTCACTATATTTATATATGATATATAATATGTTTATGTTTACCTTAAGATTCTGTATTTTTCATTTTGGGCATACCTTTATGGTTTCCATTATGGGTAAACGTGATATCTTCACTTAAGGAAATGCGGACTACCGCCCCCTCAAAGTGATTTGATTCGTTAAATACCATATGTGGGACGTATAAAGGATGGAACTATGATATTATATATGATATTATTCTAGAATTATAATATTTTTTTGTATCATTATGATTCCATTCTATAAAATACGAAATAGAAATGAAAGTAGCGTTCATGCGTACGTACGGCTTACCGTCTCCATGAACGGTGCATTTCATTTCTTAACTCTAAATGATTATGTAATATTATAAATTCATGTATATACTGGATATATATGTATATACATCATGATTATAATTCTGGATATAATTGATACCTGAATAACTTGTAATTATAGAGGGTTTATTTTTTACTCAAGTACCAATGATCGTTAAAACAACCGTTATTAACTTAAATAATTTCATAGTGTTCATAACATGGAAGTAAGTGATATAAAAGGAATAATGAACTTGAAAACGGTTCTTAAGAAAGTAGAAATTAAATCAAGTTTATTATTCAGGACATTAAAGAACGATCGAGTCAAGTCGGACCCGAGGTATGGGACTTCGTCTCAATCTCCTTTCATTGAGGCATATTTTGTTTTATACACAACCTTCTTTTATATGGTGTATAAACCCCTTTGACTTTCACATTTATTCAAAAGGAATATTCTTTATATGAAGCATTTACTAAACTACAAAAGGGAATGTTTTTGTTGTACGTATGCGGTGACAACGACTTCTCCGCCGCCGTGACCATTATTTGAGTTTCGGCTTCCTCTACAAGCCAAACCTTTTTTTAAAAGAAAAATAAATACCATGTTTTACTTTTCTTTTATTTTGGTATTGAAAATGGTTTTCATAATGTTTTTATATCAATGTGTTGTATTGATATCTTTTGATTGAAAGGTGGAAATGTTTTGTTTCCTTTATGCATGTTTTATGTGATACGATTATGTTGAGTTTCTTGGGCATTATTATGAAGACGGGTGGTTCCGTGATAAACTAAGGGCGGGTGAGCCCGATATAGCTCTCCAATACATTGGATAACGCTAAGGAGTGAAACGTTAAGGTTTCACTGAAGAGATTTAGGGAATATACTGTGATGGGTATTCCAAACGTAACCAAGAGGGTTACTCCCTACGTAAGAATGTTATTAATGCCTCAAGTTACCTTTATGTCTTATGATTTCTATGATTTATTCATGATTTAATGAGGTATGTTAAAGTTCTTATGTTTTATGGGTAAATTATGATTTCATTCTTATGTATATATGTACCCATGTTTCCTTTCCATATATTTTTATATCCCTTACTGAGCTTTTTATGCTCATCCCATGTTTTTTTTGAAATGTTTTTCACAGGTCAAGGGAAAGGTACATGATATGATGATAGTGTCAAGGAAGTGTAAAGAAAGAATCCATGTTTTATTTTAAATATGTTTCCATTGATGGAAAAGAATAATACTATCTTTATATAACCACTTTGTTTATATATGGAATGTAATGCAAGTTTTATGATATAATTCTCTAAAACTCTAAACCTGAAAAGATCCTCAATGTGTAATCTTGTAATAACTCAAGATTAAGTAAGGTTTAAGGCTGGGGCCTTATAGTTGGTATCAAAGGTCGGTTTAGATAACTGTAGGAGTTATAATTCTATTAAATGATTATCCAAAAATATTTTTTTTATGGTCAAATTGAAGTGATATAGTATTTGAAGATTACCATGTTGCTTCATCTAAGACATGTTTGTTCAGAATGGTTTTCCATAGAGGAAACAGGGAAGCAGTGCTAGGAAGGCATGCAGAAGGAAATAACCTTCCGAATCAGCATCCTGAGATGGTCGAAATTGGAACTGAACAGTTTGTTGCAGTAATGGCACGGTTGACTCAAGCGATAAATGGTGGTGGTATCCATACACGAGATCAGCCAGATCAACCACAGAGGAACATGTCAGTGGTGGAACATTTCATGAGGCAACATACCCCATCATTTAGAGGATCATCTGACCCTGTGATAGCTGAAGGGTGGATTAAAGCACTGGAGAAGATTTTTGATGTCATGGGGTGTTCAGACAATCAAAAGGTTAGTCTTGCTATTTACCGTTTGGAGGGTGAGGCAGATCAGTGGTGGTCTATGGTTAAAAATATTAGGGACGCCGATGAGATTGATGCTCTTGACTGGGATGAATTCAAAGGTATGTTTCTTGAGAAGTATTTTCCTAAGGCTGTTCGACTTAGGATGGAAAATCAATTCTTGTAATTGAGGAAAGAGGAAGACTCAGTGGATGCCTATGAAGAAAGGTTCACTCGATTGGCAAGGTATGCTCCAAATTTTATCTGAGACCTTGATTGTAAAATCAATCATTTTTACTCAGGATTAAAGCCAAAATATAGAAGGGAATTAGCTTCTAATGAGTTTAAAAGTTATGAAAATCTTGTTCGATGTGCTGAGAATGTGGAAATGGAGTTTGCCGATGATCAAGTGTTCTATAACAACCAACAGAAGAAGAGAACGAGGTGGTAGGAGAAAGGTAAGAATTATTTAAAAAAGTCTGATGGTAAGAAATCTAAGTTTCCAGTTTGTGATAAATGTGGAAAAAGGCATGCTGGGGAATGTCTTCTGAATTCTGTAAAGTTCTACCGATGCGGTAAGATGGGACATAAGGCTCGTGATTGCACTGAAAAATATCAAGGTGAAGGTAAGACCAAATTTGATTTGTAGTTAGTGAAATGTTTTAAGTGCAATGAGATGGGTCACTATGAAAACGAGTGTCCAACAAAGATCTTGAGTGATGGGAAGCAGTTAGACTACAAGCAGAAAGGGGTGGTGAAATCCTTTGCAACTACTTCAGCAGATGTTGGGTCATCAAATGAAGTTGTATCAGGTACTTTGTTTGTTTTTTCAGATTATTCCAGTGTGTTGTTTGATTCGGGGTCTACACATTCTTTCATCTCTAAAACCTTTTCTAGTAAAATGGGAATACCATCTCAAGAAATGACTCCTGAACTTGTGGTAAAAACACCTGGGGGAAATGTTGAGGCAAAAAGAATTTATAAGAATCTTCATATCCTTATCTGTGGAAAGAACCTACTTGCAAACCTTATTGTTCTACCTCTAGTAGAGTTTGATGTTATCCTGGGTATGGATTGGCTCTCTATTTACCATGCTAAGATTGACTGTAGAGATAAATAAGTTTCTTTTCAGAAAGACTTTCAGTTTGTGTACAAGAATGAACCCTTACTGTTGATAACATATCAAGAGGCCGAGAAACTTGTAAAATATGGAAATGAATGTTACCTTGCACACATTGTTGAAAACAAGGGAACTGTTCATATTAATGATGTGCTAGTGGTAAATGAGTATCCTGATGTTTTTCCTGATGAGTTTCCTGGAATAATACCAGATCGGGAAGTTGAGTTTACTGTTGACTTAGTTCTTGATGCTAAGCCAATTTCAAAACCCCCTTATCGAATGGCTCAAATTGAACTTTTAGAGTTGAAGGAGCAATTGAAAGATTTATTAGAGAAAGGTTTCATTCGACCTAGCACATCACCATGGGGTGATCCTGTTTTATTTGTTAAAAAGAAAGATGGTTCAATGAGACTTTGCATTGATTATAGGGCCTTGAATAATATCACTATTAAGAACAAATATCCTTTGCCTCATATCGATGATTTGTTTGATCAGCTCCAGGGAGCTCAGTTTTTGTCAAAGATTGACCTGAGATCGGGGTACCATCATCTGAAGGTAAAGGAAGCAAATGTTCTGAAGACCGAGTTCCGTATAAGATATGGCCATTATGAATTTTTAGTAATGCCTTTTGGGCTAACCAATGCACCTGCTGTATTCATGTACTTAATGAATAGAATTTTCCATGAGTTCTTAGATAAGTTTGTGGGGGTTTTCATTGATGATATTTTGGAGTTTTCTAAAAGTAAAGAGGAGCATGAAAGACATTTAAGGGTTATCTTGCAAACCTTAAAAAAAGAAACTGTATGGAAAATTCAGCAAGTGTGAGTTCTGGTTGAAACAGATTTCTTTCCTTGGTCACATTGTTTCTAAAGATGGGATAACTGTTGATCCTGCAAAAACAAAAGTTGTGGAAGACTGGCCAAGACTCACAAATGTAACTGAGATTTGTAGCTTCCTTGGTTTGGAAGGCTATTACTGAAGGTTTGTTAGAAATTTTACACGGTTATCTGGTCCAATGACTAAGCTAACTCGGAAGGGTGTTAAGTTTATCAGGAACAAAGAATGTGATGATTGTTTTTAGGAATTGAAAAGAAGATTGGTGAATGCTCCAGTTTTGGCACTATCTTCCAGGAATGGTGAGTTTGTTATATACAGTGATGCTTCATTGAAAGGACTTGGTTTTTTCCTAATTAATAATGATCAGGTAATTACTTATGCTTCACGACAGTTGGAAACTCATGAGGTAAATTACCCTACACATGATTTGGAATTAGCTGCTTTTGTTTTTGCTTTAAAAATTTGGAGGCATCATTTGTATGGAGTAAAGTGTAAAATATATACTGATCACAAAAGTTTAAAGTATATATTCACTCATAATGATTTAAACATGATACAGAGGAGATGGATGGAATTAATCAAGGATTATGATTGTACAATTCATTACCATCTGGGAAAATCAAATAAAGTGGTTGATGCTTTGAGTCGAAAAAGTAATGCTTCATTAGAAATGTTGCAGTTAGAACGTGATCCTTTGGTTAAGGATTTGATGAACTTTGGCATAGAAGTTGTTGGTGCTGGATGTTCTTCTATTTTGTTTCAGGTATCAGTGAGATCATCTCTATCAGAAAGAATCAAGCAAGCACAGAAGCAAGACAGTGAGTTGCAGAAAAAGGTAGAGCTAGTTCAGAAAGGTAAGTTGCCTGAATTCAACATTGATAATGATTGTGTTTTGAGATTTGGGAAGAGATTATGTGTGCCTTGTGATTCACAATTGAAGAGAGAGTTGTTATGTGAAGCTCATAGTTCTCCGTTTTCAGTTCATCCTGGAAGTACTAAGATGTACAGAGATCTGCGGGAGTATTACTGGTGGGATGGAATGAAAAGAGATATTACTGATTTTACTGTGAAGTGTTTGACTTGTCAACAGGTTAAAGCAAAGCGGCAGTTACCGAAAGGGATGCTTCAGCCTTTACCAGTGCCAGAGTGGAAATGGTAGAATATATCCATGGACTTTGTTGTGGGATTACCGAAGACATCTTGAGGTAATAATGCAATCTGGGTTATTGTTGATCGCTTGACTAAATCTGCTCATTTCCTTGCTATACGAGATAATTTTTCCCTAGATCAACTTTCCCGTTTGTATCTTAAAGATATAGTCAGGTTACATGGAGTTCCTCTCTCCATTGTATCTGATCGTGATCTTAGGTTCACTTATAACTTTTCGAAAGGCCTTCAGAAGTCATTGGGTACTGAATTAAATTTTAGTACAGCTTTTCATCCTCAATCAGATGGGCAATCAGAACGAAACATTCAGACCTTGGAGGATATGTTACGAGCTTGTTCAATGGATTATCGGGAAAGTTTGGACCAACATCTTTCTTTGGTTGAATTTTTATATAATAACAGTTTTCATTCTAGTATACATATGGCACCATTTCAGGCATTATATGGGAAGCGGTGTCGAACTCCAGATTTCTGGGATGAAGTGGGTGAAAGGAAGTTGATGGGACCAGAATTGGTAGAAGATTTGGTAGAAAAAGTTCAGCTGATACAGAAACACATGAGAACAGCTCAGAGTAGGCAGAAGAGTTATGCGGACAACAGGAGGAAGGATTTCTCTTTTGAGGTAGGTGATCATGTTTTTCTCAAAGTATCACCATGGAAAAGTGTGATGCAATTTGGTAAGAAAGGAAAGCTGAGTCCAAGGTTCATTGGAACATAAGAAATTCTGGAGAGATTTGGATCAGTTGCTTACCGAGTGGCTTTACCTCCGATTTTATCTCAGGTACACAATGTTTTTCATGTTTTGATGTTGAGAAAGTACATGCCAGATCCATCTCATGTTTTGAGTCCAGAGGTAGTTCAACTGGAAGAGAACCTATCTTAGGAGGAACAACCGGTCTAGATTATTGACCACAGGGAGAAAGTGTTACAAAATAAGGTGATTAATCAGGTAAAAGTTTTTTGTAAAAACCACATGATGGAAGAGGCAACATGGGAATCTGAAAATGCAATGAGGGATAAGTACCCCCATTTATTTGATAAGTAAATAAATTGTGGGGAAGCAATTTTCTAAAGGGGGGAAATATGTAACATCCCAAGTAATTAAGTAATAATAGATATTTTTATCTATGTCTATTAATGAATTAGATAGTGTTTTAGAGGCTTAAAATGAAAATAAATCCAATCTTAAGCATGGAATACACTAATATTCTTAAAAGATTGTTTTACTGCCTTTTGATGGCAAACCCTTTTTAAATCAAACTTTTGAAAATTTTATAATCTATATTTGTCAAAATAAACATATTCATTATTATTGGGACATTGAAATTTACATTGGATAAATTTTTGGTATTTTTCTGACAATGTTCATTTTTTAATGAATAGTGAAAAATACTGCATTTTACATCAAAACTGCTTTTTCATTTAATTTAATTATATGGTTATATTATATTTTTAATTTGTCTTAAAGTGTAATATGAATATATTTTTATCATTTAATCCAATGGTGGTCATTAGGATTAATTTCACTTTGAAATTGGTCATAAACTAATGCCAACCTTTTCATAGATATTGTTTCAAAAAAACCCGCTATTTGTTTTGACAACGAGAATTATTTTTAAATCAATTATTGAAATTTATGTGTTTGGAATTTTGTAAAATGGATTAAATATTTGGAATCATAAGGTCCAAATTATGTAATTAAGAATCTTTTGTTTTTGGACATTATGAATAGTAACGACGGTAATTATCTTTAATTATCTTGATTAATAAGTAATCAGGTAGTTAAGGATAATAAAATAATATCATAATAATAAAAAATGACACCAACATGTGTCCTAATTCTAATGGTTGTCTCATGGACGACCATGGGATACCTTGTGCCAAACTTGGGGACCCCATGGAATCAATTTTGTGAGAAAGTGACTTTTTATCTTTTTATTTTTAAAGAATGTTAAATGTAACAAAGAATGTATCACCTAAGTAAAATATTTTTAATTTTGTCTACATAAATGATATTTTGGACTATAAATATTCATTGGAAAGATAAAAATATTTCCTACATCATAGTATTTGTTTTATAATTTTTAGACATTAAATAAATTAAATTATTTATGACATCATGATGATGCAGCGATTACCTCATTAATAAAGGATTTAAATAAAATGGAAAGATAATGTAAAATCTAAGACCTACACATGTCCAAAGCCTATTGGGTGGGTATATTTCGAACCCTTATCACCTTATCTTCTAATTATATCAATGTGGGACCTTTAAAATCCGAAACCCATTTGAAAATAAAGTAACATTTCTTTACTTTCCAAGAGTGCCCCTCCTCTCCTCTTATAAAAGGCCCCCACCTCTACCTCCTTACCCAAACTCCCAAAGCCTTTGGCTCGGCCAAACCCTACCCATTTTGTCTCTCCACATATCTCTATTACTCCTTGAAGCCTCACGTTGGGCAGAAGTCTTCCCAAGAAAGCCTTTGAGCTCAAACCAAAGGGAGTTACCCGATTTTAAGGTAATGTCTTCACTTGAGTCCTTTTGTTTTATTTTGCTTCTCCAACCCCCTAAACTCTTTTTATTCATTTCTTTTGTAACAACTCCAGTATCTTCAATATACTAGAATTTTTTTATAAGAAGGATTCGAGCTACACTTACACATACCTACATCTAATAGTTAAAGGACATACTGTTTCCGTGGATGGTGAATTTATGTAACACCCCGAGCTTCCATGATACGCTTCTCATTCAATAATGCAATAGCTTGCATTGTACGCAACTTCGAGTTCTAAAACACCGCCACTAATCAAAGTTTCCGTTATGAATAGTAATAACCACTTTTTAAAATTATAGAAATTTTATATTTTAAAATGTACTTTATTTTTGGATTCGGAATATCGAAATTTGCCTATGTTGAATTTTTGGTATTTTTCTGAGAACTTCCATTTTTTATGAATAGTGAAAAATACTTAAAAACAAATTTTTTAATCAAAATAATTTATAGTGATAAATTATACTATTGAGTGGTTTTAGAGTATAATTAGAATATATTTTTATCATTTTATCCAATGGTGGTCATTAGAATTAACTTGACATTGAAATTGGGCATGAACAATTGTCAATCTTTTGATATAAATTGTTTCTTAAAAACACACTATTTGTTGTGACAGCGGGAATTAATTATAAAATTAATTAATGCAACTTATATGTTTGGAATTTTGTAAAATAGATATCATTTTTGAATTCAGAATATCAATTATAGCTTAGGGTGAAATTTTGGCATTGTTCTGAAAAACTTCAATTTTTGATGAATAGTGAAACCACTAAGTGGTAGTTAAATAACTGATTTTTCGTTTAAATGAAATATTACCACCTCTGTGATTTGATTTTCAAAAATCCGACATACATGGTTGTTATTAATAAGTAAAATGTGGTTCAATGAGATTAAAATAATTTTTGGTGAATAGTAACTTTTAAGTTCTTAATCGCGATTAGAGGTAATTAGTGTAGTTTAAGGTAAAAATAATGTTTTAATAATTGATATAAGCTTGAAACTTGTCCTACTCCTATTGTATGAGTCATGGCCGACCAAGAAAATCCATGGGTCAACTTGGGGACCTCATGGAGCCACTTTAGTAGGAAAATGACATAAATACCTTTTATTTAATGTTAAAGTAAAAAATGACACAAACATGAAATGTTTTACTAAAACAATTTTTACATGGGGTTATACAAGTCATATTTCTGACTATAAATAGTCATTGGAAAGATAAAAAGATTTCCTACATCATAGTATTTTTTTTATAATTTATATACATTAAATAAATTAAATTATTTATGACATCATTATGATGCAGTGATGACCTCATTATTTAACGATTTTAATAAAATGAAAAGATAATGTACAATCCAAGGCTTACACTTGTCCAAAGACTATTGGATGGGTATATTTCGAACCCTTATCACCTTATCCGCGAATTATATAAGTGTGGGGCCTTTAGAATCCGAAAAGCATTGTATAATAATGTAAAATTTCTTTACTTTCAAGAGTGCCCCTCCTCTCCTCTTATAAAAGGCCCCCACCTCTACCACCTCATTCACACTTTCAAGCCATTTGGCTCGGCCAAACTCTGACAAAATACTCTCCCAACTTCCCCCTATTACTCCTATAAGCCTCACTTTGGGAAGAACTCTTTCCAAGGAAGCCTTTGGCTCCAATCAAAAGAGTTACCCGATTTAAAGGTAATGTCTTCTCTTATGTTATTTTGTTTTATTTTTCTTCTCCAACCCCATAAACTCTTTTTATTCATTTCTTTTGTAACAACACCAGTATCCTCAATATACTAGGATGTTTTTATAAGAATTATTAGAGCTACACTTACACACACCTACATCTAATGGTTAAAGAACATACGGTTTCTGTGGATGGCGAATTTCTGCCTCACGAAACGATGATTGTTCAACACTCATATAACACCTTCAAAGGTGGCCATTAAGATGTCACTATATTTATATATGATATATAATATGTTTATTTTTTACTTATGCTTCTGTATTTCTCATTTATGGCATACTTTATGATTTCCATTATGGGTAAACGCGATAATTTCATTTTAGGAAGTGCGAACTACCGCCCCCTCAAAGTGATTTGAATCGTTAATGCCATATGTGGGATGTATAAAGGATGGAGTAAATGGTATTATACACTATATTATACTGGAATTATATTATACATTTATATCATTATGATTTCATTCCATTAAATATGAAATAGAAATGAAAGTAGCGTTCATGCGTACGTACGGCTTACCGTCTCCATGAACGGTGCATTTCATTTCTTACCTATAAATGTTACATAATGTTATAAATGAATGTATATACTGGATATATATGATATATATGACATCTAAATCATGAATATAATTCTAGAGATAATGGATATTCTACCACATAAACAACTTGTAATTATAAGAAGTTTATTGTTGACTCAAGTACCAAAGATCGACAAAACGACCGTTATTAACTTAAATAATTACATAATGTTTATATCATTGTAATAAGTGATATAAAAAGGATAATGAAATTGAAAATTGTTCTTAATAAGGTATATATTAACTCTAGTTTATTATTCAGGAGGTTAAAGAACGGTTGAGTCAAGTCAGACACGGGGTAAGGGAATTTCTTAACCTAATTTCCAATCTTTGGGTTAATCTCCTACTTTCAAATTATGTCATGATATTATTATGTCATATATTGTATTTTTACTTCCATTATGTGTAATTATAGTTAATACACATAATAGATCTATTTTATTTACAAAATTATCTTTGTAAGGGAATTTCTTAACCCAACTTCCATTCTTTGGGTTAATCTCCTACTTTCAAATTATGTCATGATATTATTATGTCCTATTTTGTATTTTTACGTTCTTTATGTGTACCTATAGTGAATACACATAACAGATCTATTTTATTTTAAAAATGATCTTTTTAAGGACTTCGTCTCAATCTCCTTTCATTGAGGCATATTTGGTTTTATACAAAATTTTCTTTTATACGGTGTATAAACCCCTTTGACTTTTATGTTTATTCAAAAGGAATCTTTTTTATACGAAGCGTTTTGCTAAACGACAAAAGGGAATGTTTTTCTTTCCGTACTTATGCGGTGACAACGACTTCTCCGCCGCCGTGACCATTATTTGAGTTTTGGCTTCCTCTACAAGCCATCATTTTTTTTAATGAAAAATAAATACAAAGTTTTAACTTTCTTTTATTTTGGTATTGAAAATGGTTTTGAAAGCGTTTTTATCAATGTGTTGTATTGATATCTTGTGATTGAAATGTGGAAATGTTATGTTTCCTTTATGCATGTTTTATGTGATACGATTATGTTATGGTTTATGATATGTTTAAAACTATTCATATGAGGAATGTATTGGACTTAATAAGTGACGGGTGGAGCCCGCTATAGCTCCTCGATGCATCGGTAGGTCTCGTGAGACAACTAGACGTGGAATTGGCTGAGTCCCTTTCCCAATTAGATTTATGGTTTTGGTCGAGGCCTTAATCATTTTAGATGTCTTGGCCGAGGCCTTGACAAAATGTTTCAGAATGTCTGGCATTATACATTCCCTCATTATGAAAGTGGTTATTGATATTGCATGTGATTATTCGACTAGTAGAATATCCATGCGAGGAAGTGAATGGAATTATCTCATTTTACTTTTGTCATATTATGTTGATGTTCAAGTTTAAAAGGCTTTTGTTTAAGTTATACATTGCCTTAAATTTTTATGTTTATTTATGAAAGCTTCCGCATTATTATTATCCTTACTGAGCATCTGAGCTCACCCCTTTCAATGTTTTAATATTTTCCAGGATGTGAAGAAGTATTTTATGAATGACCTGCAGGGATTGTCAGAAGAGGATATGAGTGTGGACTATGGAGACTTTGTTATTGTATTTTTTTCACTTTATGATGTAATGTAACGTTTACGAATGTATCTAGTGTTTCCAAGGCTACTAAACTAATCGGTCTTTCGAGACTTGATCTTTTGTGATCATGCCAATGTTATGAAGTAATGCACCAACTCTGGGTAGCTGGGGTCGGGGCGTTACAGTTGGTATCAGATGAAGTTTAGTACTAACCATGGAAGCTAGATTTAGATAAACTCTGATTAGAGCACATAGCCCAAAGATAGACTTTGAGGTTTAGTATAGAATAACTTCCTAGAATTTTGGTATTGTAGAGATGTTGTGTGTTTTCCGAGCAATACATCCCTGTCTGGATACGAGCAGGTAGAGGCCGCTCTGGCACAGATGTACCTAGGGGCAAAACCTGAAAACACCACTTTGAGCTAGACTCGAACGGGAACTGGTGCACGACAACGGGCCTTGCTGCACTCTTGGTTACGACACTCCCGGGGGATATTCTTAGGATAATTACCATTTTCTTTATAAACCACTATGAACGGTTATGAGTATATACTTCTTCAAATAAAACCTTTTTATGATTATGGATTATATCCATAAATAGTTCAATTTATGTTAAGTATTTTACAAGTATGGAATTATGTATTTTGATTCATAAACTAATCTAGTTTATGCCATTGTTTAGAAATGGCACCTAGTGGATGGAATGGAAACCGTATCAATGCACGCACTCCGTGTAGGGATTTCCCTCCTGCTCAAGATAATTATTGTGGATCTGGAGATACAAATGGTGCTGATCAACTTATTACCATACTAGGACAACTCACTCAAGTTATGAATAATAACCTTACTCGTATGGATCACCCTGATCCACAATGTGGAGGATCAATGTTAGACCGCTTCATGAGGAAACAACCACCAACATTTAATGGGGGTACAAAGCCGTTAGTAGCTGAGTAATGGATAAACTCCTTAGAGAAAATATTCCATGCCTTGGGGAGTAGCGAAAGGGAGAAGGTTGTCATGGCAGTTTACCGCCTCACTGGAGATGCCGATCAGTGGTGGTCGCTGATTCAAAACACTAAGGAAGATGATGACGTATCGAATATGGAATGGAGGGAGTTCAAAGAGCTTTTCTTAGAAAAATACTTTCCTCGTGACCATCGAGCAGATATGGAAAGGCAATTTCTGAGTCTGAGGCAGAAGGAGGATGAGAATGTCGCAAAGTATGAGGCCAACTTTACAAGGTTATCGAGGTATGCTACAGATTATATACGTAACCCAAGGAGTAAGATTGATCATTTCTTTGATGGGTTAAAACCATTTCTCCGTCGAGCTTTAGTATCACAATCCTTCTCCTCATACGAAGATATTGTCTCGTGTGTTATTAAGACAGAAAAGGAATTCTCTAAGTCTTATGACAACAAAGTAAAGCAAGAGAAGAAGAGAACGGTGGAACAAGAGACAGATAAAGGGAAAAAGGGAAAGAAGGATTTTCCATTATGTGATAATTGTGGGAAGAATCACCCTGGTACTTGCCTAAAAGGAATGGGAGTTTGTTATAAATGTGGAGAAAAGGGTCACCAGGCTCGTGATTGCAAGGGAAAGAAAGAGGCTATCAAAGTTGAATGCTACAATTGTAGAGAAATGGGTCATTATGCAAATGAATGTCCTAAGCGTCAGGGAAACATACCTCAGAAAAGGCCAAGGGATCAAGGCCAATCTTATGTTGTGACTACAGTTGTATCGGAATAATTAATGTATTGGTGCTTTTGAAATCATGGACTATATTCTGGTTATTAGAGTAATGTGATATATAAGGATTGTACTGCAGTACTTGATGATTTCAGTAAGGTTTTAATATGATTAAGGTAATCATATTTTTAGTATGTGACAAAAGAGAAACTTTAATTTGTTTGGGGAATCTGATGTTACAATTGATTTTGGAATTTAGATACCTTTTAGAGAAAGTCTGGACAGAGGTATTTTGGATAACTATAAAGGTTGGAATGGATTGAGTTGAACTTTGGATAGTATTGTTTAAGGTTAAAACATTTATGAAGATTATTTTTGGAATAGTATAGTACTATATTTTTAAGAAAAGGACAACCTGCAGGGTGGGGCATAACCCGTCACGTCGGACAAAGCTGCAGGAATCGAACCCACAACCATAGTGCGACAGGACTTTATTTCCTACCACTAGCCTACAGGAAGTACCTGGTTATTACAAAATAATTTTACTAATCTAAATGGTATGTGTTAACATTTGTAACCTTATACAATTAGGATAAGTATAATATTTTTGGGTTCTATTATCTTTTTGAGTGAAAGGTGAGTTGAAGGTTGAAACTCTAATTGTCAAGCATAAATATATATATACCTATCTGTTATTCAATGAATAAATTAATTCTTAAACTTTAGTAAAGGGATATTAAAACAAAAAAATGTGTTATCCTAATACCTTATGTCTTGTTGAACTGATGATATTTTAAATCAACATAGATTGAAGGCTTTGAGGCCCTCAATTTGACAGTTGATTGTGATTGATGACCTCAATCACTCCCTACGAATATTTACATTTTTCCTCCAATTATATGTCTCTAATTGCCACCAATGTTCTCTTAATCGAGATCATAATTGGGTGGTGACTTTTTCATTTCCCTTTCCCTCTTATTAAGGCTAAATTTTATTAATCTTATTTCCGATGTGGGTTTTCCAAAAAGGTATTTTCTCTTTTCAACCTTTTATTTTCAAAGAAAAAAATTTCAAATTGCGAGGACACAATTTATTGAAGGAGGGGAGAATGTAACACCCCGAGCTTCCATGATACGCTTCTCATTCAATAATTTAATAGCTTGCATTGTACGCAACTTCGAGTTCTAAAACACCGCCACTAATCAAAGTAGCCGTTATGAATAGTAATAACCACTTTTTAAAATTCTAGAAATTTTATATTTTAAAATGGACTTCATTTTTGGATTCGGAATATTGAAATTAGCCTATGTTGAATTTTTGGTATTTTTCTGAGAACTTCCATTTTTTATGAATAGTGAAAAATACTTAAAAACAACTTTTTTAATCAAAATAATTTATAGTGATAAATTATACTATTGAGTGGTTTTATAGTATAATTAGAATATATTTTTACCATTTTATCCAATGGTGGTCATTAGAATTAACTTAACATTGAAATTGGGCATGAACAATTTTCAATCTTTCGATATAAATTGTTTCTTAAAAACACGGTATTTGTTGTGACAGCGGGAATTAATTATAAAATTAATTAATGCAACTTATATGTTTTTAATTTTGTAAAATATACATCATTTTTTAATTCGGAATATCAATTATAGCTTAGGGTGAAATTTTGGCATTGTTCTGAAAAACTTCAATTTTTGATGAATAGTGAAACCACTAAGTGGTAGTTAAATAACTGATTTTTCGTTTAAATGAAATATTACCACCTCTGTGATTTGATTTTCAAAAATCCGACATACATGGTTGTCATTAAGAAGTAAAATGTGGTTCAATGAGATTAAAATAATTTTTGGTGAATAGTAACTTTTAAGTTCTTAATCGCGACTAGAGGTAATTAGTGTAGTTTAAGGTAAAAATAATGTTTTAATAATTGATATGAGCTTGACACTTGTCCTACTCCTATTGGATGAGTCATGTCCGACCAAGACAATCCATGGGTCAACTTGGGGACCCCATGGAGACACTTTAGTTGGAAAATGACATAAATACCTTTTATTTAATGTTAAAGTAAAAAATGACACAAACATGAAATGTTTTACTAAAACAATTTTTACATGGGGTTATACAAGTCATATTTTTGACTATAAATAGTCATTGGAAATCTAAAAAGATTTCCTACATTATAGTATGTTTTTTTATAATTTTTATACATTAAATAAATTAAATTATTTATGACATCATTATGATGCAGCGATGACCTCATTATTTAACGATTTTAATAAAATGAAAAGATAATGTAAAATCCAAGGCTTACACTTGTCAAAAGACTATTGGATGGGTAGATTTCAAACCCTTGTCACCTTATCCACGAATTATATAAGTTTGGGACCTTTAGAATCCGAAAATCATTGTATAACAATGTAAAATTTCCTTACTTTCCAAGAGTGCCCCTCCTCTCCTCTTATAAAAGGCCCCCACCTCTACCACCTCATTCACACTTTCAAGCCATTTGGCTCGGCCAAACTCTGCCCAAATACTCTCCCAACTTCCCCCTCTTACTCCTAGAAGCCTCACTTTGGGAAGAACTCTTCCCAAGGAAGCCTTTGGCTCCAATCAAAAGAGTTACCCGATTTAAAGGTAATGTCTTCTCTTATGTTATTTCGTTTTATTTTTCTTCTCCAACCCCATAAACTCTTTTTATTCATTTCTTTTGTAACAACCAGTATCCTCAATATACTAGGATGTTGTTATAAGAATTATTTGAGCTACACTTACACACACCTACATCTAATGGTTAAAGAACATACGGTTTCTGTGGATGGCGAATTTCTGCCTCACGAAACGATGATTGTTCAACACTCATATAACACCTTCAAAGGTGTCCATTAATATTTCAATATATTTATATATGATATATATTATGTTTATGTTTTACTTATGCTTATTTATTTCTCATTTATGGCATACTTTATGATTTCCATTATGGGTAAACGCGATAATTTCATTTTAGGAAGTGCGGACTACCGCCCCCTCAAAGTGATTTGAATCGTTAATGCCATATGTGGGATGTATAAAGGATGGAGTAAATGGTATTATACACTATGTTATACTGGAATTATATTATACATTTATATCATTATGATTTCATTCCATTAAATATGAAATAGAAATGAAAGTAGCGTTCATGCGTACGTACGGCTTACCGTCTCCATGAACGGTGCATTTCATTTCTTACCTCTAAATGTTACATAATGTTATAAATGAATGTATATACTGGATATATATGATATATATGACATCTAAATCATGAATATAATTCTAGAGATAATGGATATTCTACCACATAAACAACTTGTAATTATAAGAAGTTTATTGTTGACTCAAGTACCAAAGATCGACAAAATGGCCGTTATTAACTTAAATAATTACATAATGTTCATATCATTATAATAAGTGATATAAAAAGGATAATGAAATTGAAAATGGTTCTTAATAAGGTATATATTAACTCTAGTTTATTATTCAGGAGGTTAAAGAACGGTTGAGTCAAGTCAGACACGAGGTAAGGGAATTTCTTAACCCAATTTCAAATCTTTGGGTTAATCTCCTACTTTCAAATTATGCCATGATATTATTATGTCATATCTTGTATTTTTACTTCCTTTATGTGTACTTATAGTGAATACACATAATAGATCTATTTTATTTACAAAATGATCTTTTTAAGGGAATTTCTTAACCTAACTTTCATTCTTTGGGTTAATCTCCTACTTTCAAATTATGTCATGATATTATTATGTCCTATTTTGTATTTTTACGTTATTTATGTGTACCTATAGTGAATACACATAACAGATCTATTTTATTTTAAAAATTATCTTTTTAAGGACTTCGTCTCAATCTCCTTTCATTGAGGCATATTTGGTTTTATACACAATTTTCTTTTATACGGTGTATAAACCCCTTTGACTTTTACGCTTATTCAAAAGGAATCTTTTTTATACGAAGAGTTTTGCTAAATGACAAAAGGGAATGTTTTTCTTTCCGTACTTATGCGGCGACAATGACTTCTCTGCTGCCGTGACCATTATTTGAGTTTCGGATTCCTCTACAAGCCATCATTTTTTTTAATGAAAAATAAATACAAAGTTTTAACTTTCTTTTATTTTGGTATTGAAAATGATTTTGAAAGCGTTTTTATCAATGTGTTGTATTGATATCTTGTGATTGAAATGTGGAAATGTTATGTTTCCTTTATGCATGTTTTATGTGATACGATTATGTTATGGTTTATGATATGTTTAAACCTATTCATATGAGGAATGTATTGGACTTAATAAGTGACGGGTGGAGCCCGCTATAGCTCCTCGATGCATCGGTAGGTCTCGTGAGACAACTAGACGTGGAATTGGCCGAGGCCCTTTCCCAATTTGATTTATGGTTTTGGCCGAGGCCTTAATCATTTTAGATGTTTTGGCCGAGGCCTTGACAAAATGTTTCAGAATTTCTGGCATTATACATTCCCTCATTATGAAAGTGGTTATTGATATTGCATGTGATTATTCGACCAGTAGAATATCCATGTGAGGAAGTGAATGGCATTATCTCATTTTACTTTTGCCATATTATGTTGATGTTCAAGTTTAAAAGGCTTTTGTTTTAGTTATACATTGCCTTAAATTTTTATGTTTATTTATGAAAGCTTCCGCATTATTGTTATCCTTACTGAGCATCTGAGCTCACCCCTTTCAATGTTTTAATATTTTCCAGGATGTGAAGAAGTATTTTATGAATGACCTGCAGGGATTGTCAGAAGAGGATATGAGTGTGGACTATGGAGACTTTGTTATTGTATTTTTTCACTTTATGATGTAATGTAACGTTTACGAATGTATCTAGTGTTTCCAAGGATACTAAACTAATCAGTCTTTCGAGACTTGATCTTTTGTGATCATGCCAATGTTACGAAGTAATGCACCGACTCTGGGTAGCTGGGGTCGAGGCGTTACAATTTATGCCTCCCGAAACGATGATTGTTCAACATTCTTTTAACACCTTCAAAGGTGGCCATTAAGATGTCACTATATTTATATATGATATATAATATGTTTATGATTACCTTAAGCTTCTGTATTTTTCATTTTGGGCATACCTTTATGGTTTCCATTATGGGTAAACGTGATATCTTCATTTAAGGAAGTGCGGACTACCGCCCCCTCAAAGTGATTTGATTCGTTAAATACCATATGTGGGACGTATAAAGGATGGAACTATGATATTATATATGATATTATACTGGAATTATAATATACCTTTATATCATTATGATTCCATTCTATAAAATATGAAATAGAAATGAAAGTAGCGTTCATGCGTACGTACGGCTTACCGTCTCCATGAACGGTGCATTTCATTTCTTACCTATAAATGATTATGTAATATTATAAATGCATATATATAATAGATATATATGATATATACATCATGATTATAATTCTGGATATAATGGATGCATGAACAACTTGTAATTATAAAGGGTTTATTTTTTACTCAAGTACCAATGATCGTTAAAATGACCGTTATTAACTTAAATAATTACATAGTGTTCATGACATGGAAGTAAGTGATATAAAAGGTATAATGAACTTGAAAAATGTTCTTAAGCAAGTAGAAATTAACTCAAGTTTATTATTCAGGACATTAAAGAACGATCGAGTCAAGTTGGACCAGAGGTATGGGACTTCGTCTCAATATCCTTTCATTGAGGCATATTTTGTTTTATACACAACCTTCTTTTATATGGTGTATAAACTCCTTTGACTTTTACGTTTATTCAAAAGGAATCTTCTTTATACGAAGCGTTTACTAAACGACAAAAGGGAATGTTTTTGTTATACGTATGCGGCGACAATGACTTCTCCGCCGCCGTGACCATTATTTGCGTTTCAGCTTCCTCTACAAGAAATACCTTTTTTTTAAAAGAAAAATAAATACCATGTTTTACTTTTCTTTTATTTTGGTATTGAAAATGGTTTTCATAATGTTTTTATATCAATGTGTTGTATTGATATCTTGTGATTGAAAGGTGGAAATGTTATGTTTTCTTTATGCATGTTTTATGTGATACGATTATGTTGAGGTTCTTGGGCATTATTATGAAGACGGGTGGTTCCGTGATAAACTAAGGGCGGGTGAGCCCGATATAGCTCTCCAATGCATTGGGTAACGCAAAGGAGTAAAACGTTAAGGTTTCTCCAAAGAGATTTAGGGAATATACTGTGATGGGTATTCCAAACGTAACCAAGAGGGTTACTCCCTACGTAAGAATGTTATGAATGCCTCAAGTTACCTTTATGTCTTATGATTTCTATGATTTATTCATGATTTGATGAGGTATGTTAAAGTTCTTATGTTTTATGGGTAAAGTATTATTTCATTCTTATGTATATATTTACCCATGTTTCCTTTCCATATATTTTTATATCCCTTACTGAGCTTTTTATGCTCATCCCAAGTTTTTTTGAAATGTTTTTCACAGGTCAAGGGAAAGGTACATGATATGATGATAGTGTCAAGGAAGTGTCAATAAAGAACCCATGTTTTATTTTAAATATGTTTCCATTGATGGGAAAGAAGAATACTATCTTTATGTAACCACTTTGTTTATATGTGGAATGTAATGCAAGTTTTATGATCTAATTCTCTAAAACTCTAAACCTTAAAATATCCTCAATGTGTAATCTTGTAATAACTCAAGATTAAGTAAGGTTTAAGGATGGGGCCTTATAGACATTGACAAAAAAATCACTCACCGACATTGATAGTACAAAAATATCATTCTGACACTGACATTTCAAAAATGACTCACTGACACTAACAGTTCAAAATGACTTGCCAACAAAAAACTATACTTTTTGGGAAACTTCTCGAAATGAGTCACTGATAGCCCCCAGGAATACCACAAACACTAGATTTTCAAAATGGAATGGACCATAAATTTTTAGGTCCTTACATAATATACCTCTCAAACCATTATCTTCATCAAGAATTGAAAACCAATCCCAGAAGGAAGAGGGGTCCAAACAACCACCCCGTAAGTTACCTCTCAAGGATAAACGACCCTAGGTTGTTTTAAAGCTAGAGTGAAAACCTCGACATCCATGAACACCTCCCCAATACTTACTTCCCTAAATAGACATGAAAACCTCAAATATCACATTATCTCGACACATGGAATAGGGATATCCTTCCTCCTTGTTAAGATACAACCTGTTTTGGGCGTCACTAACTCACCCACACTGGTTTAATCGCATCTTCATTAATTCATATTGATTTAGAATTAGGTCATACCCTCCCCATATGTCAGGACTTCTCACACATCAAAGAAAAGGAATCAAATCATTTCATAGCAATAAAATCAAGAATTACAACATAAGCAATGAATAATGAAAAACACAATAGAAAACTTAGAGCTACTCTAGGTATTGGGCATGCATCTATGCCTCTCGCTACTAAGTACTCTCCTCGAGGCTGAAATACCTCCATAATACATGAACCAAAGGAATTCTCTATCCACAAATCACACTCTCACAATGGTCCTGGATCTCCATCAGCTACTCAGTGAATGTTATATCATCCTTGATATCCAACTCTCCCTAGTCGATGACATGGGAGTCAGTGTGTAGATATTGACAAATCTGAGAGTCATAAAAGATATTTTGGACCCTATATAACCATGATGGAAACACCAGCTGATATTCCACCTCACCAACTCATACCAATACCTTGAAAGGTATGAAGAAACTATGGGATATATTTATCCCTCTATCAAACCACTGATTCCCATGTCAGGGGAAAAACTTCAAAAACACATGGTCCCCAACCTTGAAATCCAACGACCTCCTCCTATGATCGTTATACGACTTATGCCAATCCTGAGATTCCTTTATCCTCTCATGCATGAGATAAACCTTCTATTTTATGCTTTGTACCATGTCCGGTCCAAGGACAGCTAATTCTCTATCCTCTGTCCAGCATAAGGGTGAACGACACAGCTATTCATACAGGGCTTCTAGTAGTGACTTTCCAATTATAGAGTTATTTCTATTATTGTAAGAAAACTCTACTAGTGGAAAGTGTCATATCCACAATCCCTCTATGTCCAAAACACACACATGTAACATATATTCTAAATTATGGATGGTCTTCTCCATCTACCCATTCATCTGAGGGAGGAAAACAATGATAAGGCATAGTTGGGTTCCAAAAACATGTTGTAATTACCTTAAGACTCCTTAGGTAAACCATGCATCTCTAACTGAGATGATGTATCTCAAAACCCCATGTAGTCTCACAACCCCATACACATACTTCCTTGCAAATTCATCAACTGTTCTTGACTCCTTGATCACCAAGAAGTGAGATGATTTCATTAGTTAATCCACCACTACCCAGATAGCATCACATCCTCCCTAAGTCTTGGGGATCCCTGTGATGAAATCCATGGATATTTCATACCACTTACACTCATGGAAATTTAAGGGATATAATAAACTACCTAGAACATGGTGCTTAGCCTTAACCCACTAACACACGAGAAACCTATCTACAAACTCCTCTACCACTCGCTTCACCATGGGCCACAAAAACTATTCCCTTAGGCCTCGATACATCTCAGAAAATACTAGGTGTACCATTGGGGTAATATATGAAACTCATGGAGAACTCCCTCATGAATATCCCCTCAGAAATACAGCTTCCCAAGGAAGAGCATCTGATTCTGACCATGCTATAACCATCCTTTAGAGAATCACCCTGGTCAATGTGATCATGAATCACTTAAGTCTCTAAGTATCCCCAATAAGGCTCCTCCACTTACTATATCAAGTAAGATTGTAATGTCATCTGAAATGGATAGCCACTTCCACTACCCCCCCCCCCCCCAGTATCTAGGTTCAAAGTATCCAACTCCTCCATTTCCATCCAAGAATCCATATATTCTTGAACCACTTCCATCTATGACATCCTTTTAAATGTGTCGTCCACAATGTTTTCCTTACCTTTAGTGTAATACATCTCAAAGTAATTGTCTTAGAGAAACTACATCCACCTCCACTACCACAAATTCAAGTCCCATTGGGAAAAGATGTACAATAAGATCTTGTGATCTATGAATACCATAAAGAAATCCCTGATGAGTTAATGCTTCCAAAACATCAGCACAAACATGACTGATGAAAGCTCCAAATCATGGGTGAAATAGTTATGTTCATGGGAATGTAACATCCTAGACTCATAGGAGATAACTCCTTGATGATACAACAACAAACAACTCAAACCTAAGATGTAGGCATCACAGAACACCTCAAACATCACCCCATCCTCTAGAAACATAAGAACTAGATCACTGGCCAACTTCCCCTTCAGATAGATGAAATATGCCTAAAAATTTTCTCCCTACAAAAAGGATTAGTCCTTATTGGTCAAAGCTATCAAGGGAGATGTAAACCAAGAGAAGTCAGGTACTAACCTCCGGTAATAGACTGCCAGACTCAAGAAGATATAAACCTACGACACATTCATGGGTTCTACCCAAGAAACAACCTCTTCAATCATTGATGGTTCCACTACTATCCCCTTCTAAGACACCACATGTCCATGGAAGTGTGCCTATCACATACAGAACTTGCACTTGGACAACTTCTCATAGAGCTAGTGGCATCGAAGGACCACTAAGAAAGTCCTCAGATGTTTGGAATTCTCCTCCTATGACCTTGAGTAGATCAGGAAGTCATCGGTGAACTTGAAAAAAACCTATCTAGGAATTTATGGAAAACAGAGTTCATGATTCCCATGATCACGGATGGTTCATTCATGACACCGAACGACATGACCACAAACTCAATGTTCTCATACCTTCACCTAAAAGTATCATTTGGTATTTTACCCTAAACTGGTGATATCCAAAATGCAGATCAATCTTAGAGAACCAACCTTCTCCACTAAACTGGTTAAAAAGATCATCTATCCTTGGAATGGGGTAATAGTTCTTAAATTTTACCTGATTCGGTCTTTGGTAGACTATGAATAGCCTTAGACCAGTATATGCCTTCTTTGTAGTAAAAAATAGATCACCCCACAGAGATAGTCGACCAGATAAATCCATTCCTTGTCAGATTGTCGATCCGAATCTGCAACTCATAGGGAGTCATCTGAAGGGGAGACATCAAAACTGGACAGACACCGGGATGTAAGTCTATCCCGAACTGGATGTCATGTAGAGGGGGTAGAGTCAAAACATCTAATGGGAAGACATCCCGGAACTCTCTAAAAAACCCCAGAACATCCACTATATCTGTTTTTATTGATCCCAACAACATCTTCTACGATAAGGATATAAGAGGCTCCACACACTGACTGCCCACCTGACAGCTTCGCTTGCTAATGAAAGATTTGCACTGGCCATCCATATCTGAGAACATGACTCTTTCCTAGAAACAGTTTATAATAGAATGCATAGAGAACAAAAAATCAATGACTATGATGTCATCATACGGTTGCATCTATAAAAGAAGAAGATCCCCACTAGACTGATGTGTCCCCAACATCAGTCTACATCCCTAGTAAACATCAAACAAACTGGTCTAACTTCGTACTTGAATTCTCAACACCAGGGGAACAAAAAGTCTCTCTATGTCTAGTACTGAATCATGGGACATAATGGGTATAATAAATTATTTTGAAGCTCCTGAATCAAAAAAATCACAAGAATTAGTGCTAAACAGAATGATCATACCTTGAACAATCTCTGGCCCTGCTGGAACTACTACCTCAGCAGCATAAAACTACCCACGCCCAGCTCTGCTACCCCTCAGTTGACGGCCACCTCCCTGATGACCCCCTATTCTAGGTTCCTAAGGAGAACCCCACAGTTTTCCTCCCCTTACACCATCTACCATCAATGGAGCGGGAGCCTACTATCCCCACTACTAAATAGTTCTGGCCGAAAACTGTTGCTAAGGTGGGTGATAAACTTTCCCACCTCCACCGTACTAAGCTCGAACTAAGAAATAGATCTGAATATGTCCATGGCCACCACAAAGGATGAAACTTGGTCTCATTCCCATGAGGAAAGGTTGAGGACCAGAAGACCAAAACTGGAAATGCTGAGGCCTACTCCCCACTGACCGAAACCTAGAAGCCCTAATGCTAGAGACTGGTTGATGACTACCTACCCCTTTGATGAACTTGGATGCCTCCCCTCTCATGGAATGCCTCCTCTTGATTTCATCCTTTCCACTACCTCAGCCTTCTTCTAAACTTCTAATTATGTCAGTAGGGTGAAGGGAAAAATTTCATACTAAAGAGAAGGTCGGAGTGCCTCCTCCAAGTGCCTTTCCCTAGAATCCTTGTCTAGAAATAGGTTCAGAGAAAATCATAGGAGATCCTTGAACATGATCTGCATTTCCCTCACCGATATACTACCCTACTAGAGGGAGATCATCTCTTTTCTATTCTTAGCCATCATTATTGAGGAAAGAAAATCTGCCCAAAACTTCTTCTAAAAGTCATCCCACAAAACATCGGTCTCATTCCTCTCCCCACGGTAGAGCGTCTAGAACTGATGCGCCACTCCCCTCATATATTTTATCTCTATAAGAAACCAATACTCCCTTAGAGAACGAATCATGGTAAAGGTGATCACCAGTTACCCAATCCATACCTCTATCTCTAAGTCTAAAACAGTGCCTTCATACTTCCCCAGGGTCTTTTTATAGAAGGCACAATGGGTCTTATGTCACAATTCATCTTCTTAAACTTGATCAACCCTCTTCTAAACAACCATGTAAGCCTGTTGGGCCTCAACTTTTCATATCACATGTGGGAGACGTCTGGGATCTATAGCTGAAAAGGGTAAACAAGTTACTCTTAATACCATGTAGTATAGAAATTTTCTTTTTAAATTCATTTTAACTCTAAAATTATTTTAAATTCCAAAAAAACACCAGATGCATGTACCATTCATTGGGTATCTACCCTACAATCAGTATAACCTCACTTAGTTATTCAGTGGGATCAGAGTTCTTGCATAAGATCATGGGGGCCCTAAAATCTCATGTCCTAGCCAGTATTCCCTAGCCTATTTCATTCACCAGGATTGCATAATACTATTTCCCTACCATCCAATGAAATACTCACTATGCCTAACTCCAAACTTCATCGTATCCCTCAAACATCATCTATGATACTATTCTGTCATGAGCGACCTTCTTCAAGATAAGGGGAGGGTCAGCAAAGTGCCACTATAACGCCTCGACCCTAGTTACCCAGAGTCGGTGCATTATTACATAACATTGGCATGATCACAAGGAAATAATGTCTTGAAAGACCGATCAGTTTAGTATTATTGGAAACAAGATTCATACATGAGTTCAACTTTACAGCTTGAAGAGAAATACAACACAAATATATTTCATTAAAAACATCCAAGCCTCATAGATTATGCATGTAGGTCACTCATAACTAACTTATTCATATCCTGGAAAAATGAAACATAAGAAAGGGGTGAGCTCAAACGCTCAGTAAGGGTAAGTAATACAGCGGAAAATGACATAAATATTAAGCATGGTAAATAATTGAAACCAAGTTCCTTTACTAATAATAAAAATGAATACTTTTATGGAAAGAATATGAGATGATTAAATAATTCCATAATAAAACATAATCATGGGTATTCTACTAGTCGAATGACCACATGAACCCTCAATATTATTTCCATAATGAGGGAATATATAATTCCGGACATTCTGAAACATTTTTTCAAGGCCTCGGCCAAGACGTCTAAAAATGATTAAGGCCTCGGCCAAAACCATAAATCAATTTGGGAAAGGGCCTCATCCAATTCCACGTCTAGTTGTATCATGAGACCTACCGATGCATTGAGGAGCTATAGCGGGCTCCACCCATCACTTACTATGTCCAATACATTCCTTATATGAAAAGGATTAAACATATCATAAACATTCGTATTAAAACTAGCATACGAAATGTCAACACTTTAACCATAAACCATGAATGGTATAAAAATAGCACATCCACATTCAAACATATCACAAAACCTTCAATACAATATGGAGGTTTTTTATCATAATAAATCAACTTCAAATAAACTTAAAATCCATCAAAGGATGTTGACATAGATGAAATCAAAACCCTTTTTAGAGAAATATCTCTTTTTATTTTGAAATAATTTAAGATTAATATAAAATAAAACATTTATTTTGAAAATATTCTTATAATCTTGTAATGGAAGCTATAATGATGTTATAATGGCAGAAAATTACCGCACCCGCTGTATAAGTTAAAAAAACATTCTTACCTTAAATTTGTCGAAAAAGTCATAAGTACCTTGTTTGGAAAATGACAGAAATATTCCTTTCAAAACACATAAGGGTATAAATGAATTTAACCCATTGTCTAGTAAGTAGTAAAAATGTTTTGAAATATATTTTTAAGAAACATGGATGTGGATGATAAAGAGGTCCCAGTAGATAATTACGTATAAACAACCTCGGATAATGAAGAGATTGTAAAATAAACCCTTACATTATACTTTTCCTTGGTAGAGGGTAGGTTAACCTCCTATATAATGGTGAAATAATTGTTATTAAATTATAAAAGAATCATTTAAATTAATATGATATCATATATTATCTTTTAACATTGTTTTGTTAATAATATCTTAGTATTATCATCATTTCGGGTGTTAACAGATCTGTTTTTCATTATATTCTTTGTTATGTGAGCCATATTTTTTATGGATGGGATGTATATTATTCATATCCAGAATGATATAATTTCTCTAAAAATTATTTTTAATCATCAAATAAAATTTAGTCTTGAATGGATACGATGGGGAATGAATCTCATTGCGTTCATGGAGACGGTAATCCGTACGTACACACGAGCGACAATATCATTTTTTTATATTAAAATAATATATAATTTGATGGTATATCATATATAAATAATCATTATCATGTTATATTTTTTATTTACATGAATTACATATCATTGTTATACCCATCTAAATAATAGTGTATTGAATAACAATTACACCACGACGTCAAGACGGTTGGTCGTACGTACGCACGTATGGTGAAATGTCATTCAAATGATGGATAGAATACTGAATATGGTGGTACCATATTTATAATAACATCACATTATATAGAATATACTGGAATTATTATTTTAGAATGGGAATAACAAATAAATAAGAAGTTAAAGAAGAAAGGAACTTGAAAGAGGGTGGTGAAAACATTACATCTTCTTCGGGTTCTTCCTTTTGATTTGATCAAAATGGCTCCTTAGGTTGGATTTTTGATAAAAATAAGGCCTCTAGGTGGAATTGAGGGAAGTTGAGAGAATATTTGGTCAGGTTTTGTCTGAGACAAAAGGCTTTGAAGGTGTTAAGAATTGGTTAGAAGTGGTGTCCTTTTATAAGGGGGAGGAGGGGCTCTTTAGGAAAACTTAAAGTATTATTTTATAATAAATTAATATTCAGTTTCTAATGGCTCTAAAGTGGATTATTAAAATTATAAGGTGGGTATGGGTCTAAATCCTTTCAACCAATAGATTTTATACAGGTTTTGGTCATTATATTAACCTTATCTTTTAGTTTTAACTCTTAGTTAATTAGATCGACATTTACCATGTCACTTTGTATTTTTATATTATATATTTAATAAACTTACCATATATAAACAAGAGACCCCTAAGTGTTCCACTAATGATACACCTATCAAGATATAAGTCTTTTGTCCGAACCATAGATTTCTAAGAATTGAATATCAATTAATAATATAATATTTCTTTTAAAAACTCTTTTATGTCAATTTTGACACTATTTGATATTTGATTTTTGTGAAAATCATAACAGCATGATTACTTTGAAAAAATATAATTAAATGAATACTAACATGTCATGTTAACCTATAAAATTATTTGAATTCATTAAAAGTCTGAAATTACATTTATTTGGATATTTATAATATCAATTATTTTAATATTTCATTAATTAGGTAATTACTGCACCACCATTGTGTCATAAATAAATTAAATTATTTAATGTATAAAAATTATAAATAAAATACCATTATGTAGGAAATATTTTTATCTTTATAATTGATATTTAAAATCGAATTTATCTTATGTATAGCTCTATATTAAAAATGTTTAGTAATTAAACCTTGATTTTAACTCTTTTAACTCTTCTTTGAATTAAATAATAATAAATGTTCTAATCTAATCCAAGTGGACCTAAATGATAATATTTTATTCCTAAGGTTTTTTTGGTCAAGATAAACTTGTACAATAGAATTAGGAAATGTGTTAGGGTAATATTAATATCATTTTTACCCTTAATTATCCTATTTACTTTTAGCCGTGGTAAATAAAAGTAAAAAGTTACTATTCATAAAAAATTATTTTTATCTTAGTGAACCACATTTTACTCCTTGATATTAACTATTTCTCTCTGATTTTTGAAATTCCACTCACAGAAGCGGTAAAATTATGTTTATGTGAATTTCTTAATTCTCCTAAGAGGTGGGTAAAAGACGGTGAAATGTTCAATAAAATTTTTATATATCTAAAATTATTCTAAACTAAATCCAATGAATTACATTGAAATTATATAGGTATTATGTATCTATTCTGTCCTTAATTAAATTTAAATAAAATAAATAATTATTTAAATAAAAATCCGGTTTTAAACTATAACTTAGTGCTTTTTTACTATTCATCAAAAATTGAAAGTTTTTAGAAAAATACCAAAAAATCACCCTAAGCTAATTTCGATATTCCGAATCCAAAAATGAAGTCCATTTTGAAAGATAAAATTTATAAAATTTCAAAAAAAGTGGTTATTACTATTCATAATGGCTAGTTTGATTGGTTGTGGTGTGTGTTAGAACTCGAAGTTGCATACAAGACACGCTACTGTATTATTCAAAGAGAAGCGTACCGTGGAATCTTGGGGTGTTACAGCCACACCCTTACTTCTTCAAGAAGAAAGAGAAACAATGACCCTCGAGTGCCACCATAAATAGCCCCCGGAGTGGTGACTAGCACCAAGGATATAGAATCTCATAGAAATGAAAGGCATTACAAGGTTTTTTGAAAACAATATCGAGAGATAAGAAGGTAAAAATCCCAAAAAACACCATACATTTATATAAAGGAATGAAATCCAACCCATGAATGATTAAAATGTAAATTGTGACAAAAATACAGCCATAGCACCAGAGAAACTACCAAAAGAAAGAGAATAAGTATCATCACAACAACTATCTTGATGCCTAAGCTGGTAAAGTCCAGCATGGTCCTCAAAGTCCTTCTAGAAACCTGAAAACAGTTTTATAACATAGGATGAGAATAAAACTATACTCATTAGGGGACCAAAATCACTCATGAACAAGTGGGAGAAGTATACTAATGCCCCTGTGAAAAAAATAGAAACCAACTGCACTTACCAAGGAAAAATACTAACCAGCACAACCTCACTAAGAAATTCTCACCAAATAATACAAGTCAGGTAAGGTAATAATATAAGTACATCAATGATTTGGGTATTCCACATAACTTTTACCACTGGTTAACTACTCATTTATAAAGGATAATGTATTGACACTACCACCCTTCCTCATATATATTCTCACTACACATCTTCCTGCACACACCTGGGCTTCAAACCACAAATACCCTACCCGCAAACACATGGGTCACAACAACACCACCTCTCTCCCGAAAACACTTGGGCCTCATCCTCAAGACACTTGGGAAACAAACCTAGCCCACACACACCTGAGCCCATCATCCACAAAAAAACCTACCTAATGGATCTTGGGATAATAGTAAACCTCAAGACATTACAGCATGCTCATAAACACTTGAGAGGTAAAAACCCGAAGGCAGTTCAAGGAATAAAGTGAGTAACCATTCATCCATTCTCCCACTAGGATGTTGGGAAAGACTCCCTCCACCATGGAATGGGGGTGTTTGGCATGTAGTGCTCAACAAGGGTGGGGTGAATATTGAAAATCACAATGAACTACAATTTATAAATATATGTAAACAAGCACTAAGTCCAACCTATGGGTTTAAAATAAAAAACCGGCCCACAAAGAACTACCTATGTTTCTACACCTATATGAACAACCACACAATAGTCACCACCAAAGCATAAACTATAAACTACATAAACCCAATACCTTTTTCATTTAATTAGTAGCCATTATTTATTAAGGTGCTCGCTGTAATTAATTCCCACGATACCTATGAAACCACTATCTGAAGCCATTATAAACACAAAAATAAAGTCATGCTACTGTCCCATTGTACAAACAGCACATAAACACAATGCAATCCCACTACACAACATCATTTGATGGCCACAACAAAACAAATTCAATATCACGGCCTACAAGTTAATCCATTTCAAAATCAATCAATCTCTCAACCTGATATTTCTTCACACCTCTTGTACCACCCCATACACAAATCCCACAACAAAAAACCACCAAAAAACAGCCCTGCTGCCCAAATAGGTCATACCCCAAACAGAAAGTCTTTCCCTCTTTCCACCCCCACACTAATAAAAAGGCTACTAGTAGAAAAATCACACAATTCCCACAAAGTACAAAAAACAACCATACATAGCATAGAGCCAAACCATTAAGCTAAGTATATTCAGATTTTGTGAGAGGGGTTATTTAATTCCACTTTAAATAATAGGGGTGATCACATGACAAGATTTATCCTAGGGAATCTATTTATTTAAACAAGTGTATGTGACTAAATGGATTGGTGTTTCCTATTATTCATAGAGTATCAATAGTAAGAAGAAAAACATCCCTAGTTCATAAGTAAAGGCCACCAAAGACCATGATTTTGATTTTTATAAGTCCTTACATCCATACCAATTTATAACAGTAAAAAAAGGATAATAAAATAAAATAGCGATCAAAATTCAGTCATCGTCAATCCACTACTCGTTATTATAACAGGTCCTATTATATTTTTGTTATCATCTAACCCCACCCCCCCTTCACTTATTACTATTATTATATAAAGAGTAAAACCATTTTCTCCCAACAATAATTACTAAACCAACTGCACAAGATAAACAATTAAAGAGAGATTAAGGAAAATTCCTACATGGAACAACAGATGAACAAAGTTTCTCCTGGATTCAAGAACATGGGGTGGCACAAGCAGCATGAAACTCTAAGGAAAACTAAAAAGGAGAGGTCTCTAGCACTGGTCCATGACTCTTTTGGGAAGAAAAGTTCACTACGCACCAAGAGAAATGAGAAGAGAGAACATCATCTTTTAGAAAAAATACATATCTAATATCAACAGAAGGAAAATGTTCCAAAGGCTATTAAAGTCAAATCCTGGCTAGCATCACGTTGTTTACTATTTCAAAGTCCCCTGAGTGTTAAGGTATTAACGATATAATTAATATCCTTTTAAATACTTGTAAAAACACCCAAATAAAGCTTAAAACTCGATTTACATCAAATAAGACATAAGAGGGTAGAAATTCTAAAATCTCGTAAAAACTAGAATGTGTCACCAATGGGTGAGTCCATAATATTAAGTCAATAATGCACCCTAACTCACCAAAACTGACACCCTGACTCACCAACACAGACACCATGAGTCACTAGCACTGATGCCTTGAATCACCGACACCGATATCCTGATTCATCGACACAGATTCCCTGATGCACCAACACCAACAGTACAAGAATTACTCACTGACACCGACAGTTCAAAAATGACTCACCAACACCAGAAGTTCAAAAATGAATCACTGACACTGACAGTTCAAAATAACTTGGAGATGCTGATAGTATAAAAATAATTCACTGACACTGACAATAAAAAAATACTCACCGACATCGACAGTTCAAAAATGACTCACTGACACTAACAGTTCAAAATGACTCACCGATAGAAAAACATGACATTTTGGGTAAACATCTCAGAATGAGTCACTAATAGCCCCCAAGAACACCCCAAACATAGGATTTTCACAAAGTAATGGACTAGATAGGTATGGGTCATTACAATTTGGAAACATTTACTTCTTATTTTAAATATGAATATAAAATTTTAATTTGATTGATTTTTTCATTTTTATGATAAGTTTCATGTTTTGATGAATAATGAAAATTACTAAATTTTAATTTAAAGAAACTTTTTTTGTTGAAATATTTTATTGTTTTAAATAATAATTTTGATTGGTTTAAATGTATAATTATATTATTTTTTATCATTTAATCCAATTTATTTCATTTTAATCAATTTCATGTTGAATTTTTATATAAATACATTCTAATATTTTAAACTTTTTCACTTTTAAAACTCATTTTACCATTCCATCACTGAGATTAATTTGAGATTAATTACTTAAACTTCTTTGTTTTGAATTATGAAAAATAGATTTTATATTTGCAATTAGTAGGTCAAAATTATGTAAATATGATTATTTTGATTTTTGGCATATGAACTGTAAATTTAGTAATATTATAATTACTATGGTTAATAGTAAACCAAGTAATTAAGGGTAAAAAAATATTATAAAATTACCCTAAATCATGTCCTAATTTTATTAGATGAGTTGTTTTCAACCAAAATCATACTTGGATGTATTTAATTTACTCTTGCAATACACTTGGAAGACTTTATACCATTTATAGTATTTTATTCGAATGAAAGTCCAATATGTCACACTCTTATTTTTAATAAGTATTACATTTTTTATGTATTGTTATTCAGAAGATATATTTGACTATAAATAGTAATTTTAAATCTATAATGTTAATATTGATCATGACAATTTATTTTTAAATTTTAGGGACTAAATAATTAAGATAAAGACTTTCAAAATGATGATGTCCTAATTGTTTAATTAATGGACATATCAAATAAATGTTATTAAAAATATTATAATAAATATGATTCGATATAATTAATGTGATCCACAAATTATATAGATTACTTTGACATATTAGGGAATATTTAAAATAGTTTCTTCTAAGATATAATGTTTTTATTATATTTTCAAAAGTAAATTAATTAATATTGTCAATATTGACAGTAATGCTATTTTAAAATAAATAGAATTTTATTAAATTATATAAAATTAATAAAAAACTAAATTTATTCCAAATGATTGGTAGGAAGTTAAATATGTCATAAATTGTCCATTTATCGATTTTTTGGCATTAAAGTAACTATTTTAACCCTTAAATATAAAAAATTCATGTTGTCACGGTAAAAGCTAAAGGGTATAACTAAAGGATGAATCCAAAATATAAGGGTAATAATGTAACCAAAACTTGTCTAAAAATTATTGGTTGATATTATTTAGACCCATAATCTTATTATCTTTAAAATAACTCACTTTGGATCAATTTTATGTATAAAATAAATTTAAAATAATTTAACATATTGAACGTTTCCAAAAGTACCCATCACTAAAATTATAAAAGGTAACCTCCTCCCTCACTTCCTCACACCACATTGAGCTTTCTAGTTCTACCAATCCATTACCAAATAATATAAAAACCCATTGATTCATCATATAATCCTACATTTTTTCATAAATCCAACCACGTATGCTCTTTTGTGTAAACCAAAAGGTGTTACCCAAAGAATAGGTAACATCTTTCCTCGAGCACTTTAGTTTTATTTCCATTATCCATAACATAAACTATCATTATTCCGTGATTATATAAAAAAATAGTATCCTAAATATAATTATATGTTATTATGATAAGGGGTAATGGTCATACTGTTTATGTGTATGGTGAACTACCACCTTATAGAATTATGATTGTTTGATTTTACATTACCACATTTAATACTTGAGAATTATGATGAAAAAACTATTTATATATGTTATATACATGATATTTATTATTTCATTATTCTTCTATAATTATTTTAAAACACATTCCTTTATAGCTTTAATTTTTTAAATACCATAGCATCGTTTGTGGAAGTGTGGGCTAATGCCTCCCCAAAGTGATTTGATTTGTTCACGCTATAAATGGAATGTATTAAGGTTGATTTTAATAAAGATATGTGATATATATAACATTAATATTATAATGTAAATATAATATACATATTTATCCTTTGCTTATCACTCTGTTAATATGAAAAGAATGAAAGTAGTGTTCATGTGTTCGTACACCCTACCGTCTCCATGAATAGTGTATTTCATTTCTTATCTCCGAATACTCTGGATTATTATAAATACATATGTACTAAATATATATGATAATTTCATCATGGATTAAATTATTTATATTATTATATCATTATTTATGTAATAGGAAAAACAAATAACAAGTCAAAACGTACTCTAGAAACTTGGCTATTAACACCAGAAATAGTGAAAATAATGAATGATTATTATCAAATGGGTAATAAGATATTATTAGAAGATAATATATGATATTATAAACATGAATATAGTTCTTTAATAAGTTATTAAAACTCTTAAAACCATTATACATGTGGTTAAAATATGTTCACAAAAAAAGGAAACACGGGGTAAGGGACTTCGTCTCAATCTCCTTTCACTGAGGCATAGTTTGATGTTATACACCCATCTTCTTTTATGAGGTGTATATATATACCCTTTTAATTATAATTTAATTAATTAATTTATTATAATGTTATTAAATGGTTTCATAATTTGATTATTTCTTGGGGATTATGATTTAAATATTCAAAGTGGTATGAGACATCTAAAATATTTAATAATTTAATTATCAAATATTTTTCTCCATGTCAATATTTTTTATTTTATTTTATATAATTATATAAAAGTATTATAAATTATACTTATGAACATTTTTAATTTCAATCAATTAGTTTCAAAATGTAATCTTTTTATGTTTTTTATACTGAACATTTTTAAAAACCACAAAAGGAATGTTCTATTCTTAATGTATATAGTGATAATGACTTTTATACCTCCATGGCCATTATTTTATTTTATTTATTACTTTTCAATATATCATGTTTCCTTAAATGGAAAACAGTATTTATATTTTTGGGTATTTTAGTATTTAAAATGGTTTTCCAAATAAATGGGTGTTTTTGTATTGAAAATGGGTTCCTAAGTGAAAAGTGTGTTTTTATATGAAAGGGTTTTTCATATGGGTTTAATATGATTTTTTCCTCAATAGTTTTTCTATGATATAATTTACAATGTTTTCATCTATGTAAACATGTTTTTTTGAATCTTGTAATTCATTGAGGTTTATCTCTTTTTAAACCATCTTCCATGCTTTAGTAAAATTTTTGTGGTCATTTTTACTAGGGATGTATTGATATACCATATGACTAGTTATAAATTTTGTTCAGACAAATTGATTTAATTTTATCATTTATTTATATTATGAGTTTTTTGGAAATGTACGACAAGGGTTGGGGATAATTTAATGTAATCCCCTCAATGCATTAGTATTATCTTGAGATAAAATCAGTTGGATAAAAACCATTCATGTTTGTTTTGAAGAAGTTTTAAATTTTCAGGAGGATAAATCTTGACACAAATCAAACAGGTTTCTACCCCCAGTCTTAAATTTTCATGAGGATTGATCTTGAGTGTAACTATCATGTGGATAGGTATTGATAGTAAAGACGTTCAGAATTATTCACTATGTCATTATTATTATTCCATGTGATTATTTGATTATTTAGAATATACATTCTTAAGTTTCCTTGCACATGTGATTATTTAAATTGAATGTGTGTCAGTTATTTACCTTGGAATATTTTTTATTCCATATTTACTCATAGCTTATGTTGTATGTTTTCCCTTACTAATAATTTGATCTCACCCCTTTCATATATTTAATTTTTCCCTAGTATTTCACGAAGTATGTTATGACTGATATGTAGGGTTACAAAAATGTGGAATAGTGGCTGACTTAATGAAATTATTTGTGTATTTTATGTTTCAAAATGTAATGTGGATTATAATTATGTACTTAGTTTACCAAGACTACTAATCTATTAGGTCCCTTGGGATGGGTTTCCTTGTATATTATTCCAATTTATTAATGTAAGGAACAAGATCTGGGTAATAAGGTTTGGGGTCATTATAATTGGTATTAGATAAAGTTTAGTTGAATCCTTGGAAACTTGATTTTGAAAATCATAGATTATAAAAAATAACCCTATGATTAAATTTCAGGATAAGTTTAAGTATAAAATATCGTTCTATAGATTTGATAATACCATGGATAACCTAGGTTAAACCTATGGACTCATAGATTGATAGAAACATGTTAGGATTTATACATCCTATAAATAATTCTTCATGACTATATTTCTACGATTGGTTTTGCTTGCATTGTGATATGGGTTTTTCTCAATCATTAGAATCATTAATGTTATTCAAGTATTAGTTATACTATTGGTGATGAAGTGTTGTTAATGGTTTAATAATGAATTAGAATGATTAAAGTTCTTGTGTATTTGGATTCAAGAATTATTTCATCAGTGGTTATCTAGTTATAATAATCATTATATATATATGGATTGTACTACAGTACATCATCTATAAGGATTTGGAATCATGAATGTTCTCATTATGCATTTTAATGTGATCAAATAATTGGTATTTGACAATAAGAATTGTAAGATCCTGGATTTCTCCATAAGGTATGTTCTACTTATGTTTCAGTTTAAGACCTTTTATTTTGGTTAATTAAGTGCTTACCCAAGTCTTTGGAGAGGTTCGAAGTGTTCTGAGTGTTTAGGACATGAAAAAGGAGAAACATGGGGTTTTCTAGGTAGGCCACACGGTCTGCGCATGGCTAGTGCTCACCGTTCAGACAGCCCAGAGAAACCATGTATGAGGTGGGACTTTTTAAAGTTTCATTTTCATAGTTTTCACATGGTTTGTCAAACATTTCGGGTAAACAGTGCGGCCTAGAAACATTTAAAAATTTACAATTTTTCCACTCCAGGATTTTAATACTCAACTCATATTTCCTCCTCATTCACCCATCTTCACCCTAAGAACAATCCAAATCTCCTAAGTGATAAAATTGATCAATATCCCTTGTTTATAAGGTGATTTTGGTGTCGTTGGTTGTATATCAATGCTTCGGGTAAGGATAATCTCATCCTTTCTTCTTTTTTGAGTTTAGGGTTTGAATCTTCTTCTCTTATATTTTCGAAGCTCTAAAACCCTACTATTTGGGTGAGATCTAGGATTAAGCTTCAATTGTTGGTTAAAGAATAATCTAAGGGATCTATTAAGAGTGTTTTCACCCATATAATCTAGGTAGGTGGTCTACAAAATATATCCCATGTTTTATTTTTTGATTTTTGCATATGCAGTTTTGTACTTGGGTGTCTCTTGGTTTGTTTTGGTCACCAATGGAATGTATAGGTAAAATGGTTATTAAGAAGGTAAATTTAAACCCTCTCGATCCCCATGGGATGAATCAAGGGTTATGAGGCTAATCTAGGGCCACACATGGGGTGTGCGGACTTCCCCAGACCTAGGGATTATAAAGAACAAGTGAGATTGATGTGTATTTATGTAGATCCCTTGATAAACATGTTTATGTGATTGATTGTGTTGGGTAAAAGCTAGGTGATTCACCTAGTCTTATTAATAACCTAAGGGGTATTGGGTTAGCATGGAAGTGGTTTATAGGGGTTGAACATGGTTATGCTAGATGAATTGTGAATAGTGTTGGAATGTAAATGGGTTAACACATGAGAATGATGAATGGCTAAATGGGTTAATATGTGGAAATGATTAAAGACCATAATGGAATAGATTATGATTCTCATAATTAATCTTAGTGATTTATGCATTATTAACGATGCCTAGTGAGATAGTCACTACGAATGAATGCTTAGTGAGATAACCGTAATAAAAGGGAATTAGGTTAAATGGATAAATGATGTGAAATGTGGTAATTGTGTTCATTGGTTAAGGCATGGTATTAACTCTCATGTTATTTTTATGATTTATGTTTACCTTGGAAAATGGTTGTGTTGTTGTGTGAATGGATGATGGATACATATATATATATAAAGTGCACAAGGATTGGTAGAGTGGGGTATTGACTTGAGGTTCTTATGCCCACAAATCGAGTTAGAATGAGTCTCTAAACTCCTCCCTTAATGCATAGGTTAGGGAAGAGGGATTTGGCTCTGTTCCCCTAATGGTTGTATACACCCAGACTAAAGCTTCTAGGTGAGGATATGGTTTACATAAGGAATTTATTTCTAGTGAGATAGGATAATAGTGTGTTTTCCTCATGCATGTAATTGTGTACTTTAATCCCATAAAACATGTTGTGTTTGATGAACCTATGATAAATTAATTAGAAATGGTATGTATTAGGGTGTTGGATGAAATGGTAAGATGAGGAAATGTTATTGAATGTTGGTAATGGACCTAAATTGGTTAAGGGAACATACTCATTCCTTTTTAATTTATTATTCATTTCCCTCTTTGTATCCACATTTTTTTATACCAGACATTTTGTAGACACCACTGGTGGAGGCCTACTGAGTTGTACTCACACACTGGTCAGGCTGTCATTGGGTACCTGAGTAAACATCATGTTTTTAGGTCAGGGGAAGGAAAAATGCCCTTTCTAGGGAACTGGGTTGGCATGGGTGTACATGGAGGAGGACCCAGACTTGGTGTTAGGACCATTTTGGGGATTTTGCATTTTGTCTTCATTTTAGGTTTTGTTTACTTTTTCACTTGTAACATGACATGGAATTTTTACTATTGTACATGTTTGTACCTTGTTTTGTGGAATGGTTGTTATGCATGATTTTGTATTATTGGTTATTATTCTGATAGTTTTTTTATCTTCTATTGTGTATTACATTGATTAAAAGGGGGTATATTCTCCCTAGTTGACTATTTGGACCCCCTCTTCTAGTCGACACCTTTGGCGTATGGGGAGACGTGCTTAAGTTCAGGTAACCACCCGGCTCGGAGCACCTTTTTAGTGGCTTCTGGGTCAGGGATGTTATAAAGTGGTATCAGAGGAGGTATTTCCTCTCCTTATCTAGAATCTTGTTATTTGGGATGGTATATGAGATTTAGGATGTGTCAGGACTTGGTAATGAGCTCGTGCTTGGGAGTACCTAACCCATGTATGAGGGAAAACCCAAGTCACCAAATGTGGGAATTGTTGTACTTGATTGTGTGATGTTACAGTTGATTATATTCCACCATTATGTGATGCACAAGTTGTGTGATGTGGTGGTTTTGTGATACTTGGCTCATGGCCTCAATGGAATGAGGTTGTTCATTCATGCATCATTATAGGAAACTAAAGAGATTGGTGACATGTGTCGTGGTAGGAACACACGGTTTGGGTGTGTGAGGCATGAAGGATATAATTCACCTTGCGCCTTGATAATTGGAAAGGTAAAATGTCATAAATGAAATATTACAAGGGGTGAATATAAAAGAATTATACATGATGATTAATGAGATATTTTTAATTAAAGGTTTTAATGAATTGAAAATGTTGTCTCTAAAATGTTATGTAAGGCTTGTGGTGGTGTATGGTTGGTTACCCTTGTAAAACATGGATAGCGATATGGATGGTTGGGGTGATGTTTTCATAATGTTAAGGTTTTTTGGGATGGTGCATGTATGGAGGGTATTTGTGGATGGTGAAGAGCCTTATCATTATGAAGTTGTGAAAGATTTATAGTATATCTTCTAAACCTCGTGTTTAGAAATGTAGTGAAATGCCACCACCATGTCGAGTGACGATTGGGAAACTAGAGGATGTTGCTGATAACACTCATCTAATAGAGGATCAAGATAATGTGGTGATGGAGGAAAGTATAAAAGAGAAGTTCTGATAGAAAATGGATCATCTTATGAAGATTATGGATCGGGACCCAGGGTGGGTTGCACTGAGTATGTTTGATCTGACCATAGAGTTTTAGCTACAGATCCCTCCAACCTTTACTGGAGAGGGTGGGCTAGATGCAGCTAATATCTGGATAGAGTATGTCCAGATGATACAATATCATCTGGAGACTCCTATTGGGAAGTGAGAAAAGTTGGAATCTTATATGTTGTGGGGTAAAGCAAAGCGTTGGTGGGACATCTTGGCTCAAACTAAGCTGGAAGAGGGGATGTTGTGTCATGATTTCTAGGAAAAGTTTCTGAATCATTTTTACCCAGAGACTTTTCAGCAAGAGTGGGATATAGAGATCATGAGCCTAACTCAGGGATTGATTTTAGTGATAGAGTATGATGGTTGCTTCACTGATCTATGACGCATTGTTCCAGCATTAGCGAGGTATGAGTTAGCAGTTATTAGGTGATTCTAGGATGGGCTAAGACCCGAGATCAGGTCTCATGTGAATATATTTCGCTTGAAGAGGTTTACAAAGGTAGTGTATCAAGCGTTAATCTCATAAGGGAACCTGAAGGAAGCTTCATGTAGTGGGACTGTTGTGCTAGATGGGAGGATAAGTGGTGCATCTTCCAAGGGTTGGAAGCATCATTTTGGAAGTATTAAGTAGGGAATAAGTGTGTAAGGTGGTCAGAAGGGAGGTTTGTCCTCTTAGGGTGTTGATCAGGTGTTCTGATATCAGTGTGGTAGGCCAAGGAACATGTGTGGCTAGTGTCCTCAACCTCTAGTTGAGTGTCTGTCATGTGGCAGAATGGGGAACATGAAGACGTTTGGCAGGATCCCTCAGTAGGTGAGCATGAATGTTGGTGATAGGAAGATTCCAAGCAGAGTCAAGGGATTATTTTCTCCATATTAGGAAGGATGCGAGAGCTCCATTTTCTGTACTAGAAGTGGTGGTGGGCGTGGAACTCCAGGGAAGGATCGTTCACATCAGTAGGGTACATCATTACAAAGCACACAATTTGGAGCCCAGGGTAGAAGTGCAGTCCAACTTCATGTAGTTCATTTGGCACATGGTGATGGCGAGGTTGGGCCATCGACTATTCGAGGTATGATCATTGTAGATTCTACCTATACTAGTGAAATTTTTGACACTAGTTCCATGAACTCTTTTATTCTTGCTCATATTGTGGTGGGGTTGGATTTTTCTGTGGAAAGTGTGTCCGGGGTTTTGTTGATTGACACTCTGTTGGGGTGTGAAATTAATATATCAGGCAGTGTAAGGGGTGTGATCTCGAATTTTGTGGGTATCATTTCTTGTGAGAATTTATCATTCTTGAGATGTCATTATTTATCCTAATCTTGGGTATGGACTAGTTTGGGTTGTATCAGGAACACATAGATTGTTACCATCATAGGGTGTCATTCATGTCACTTGAGGGTAATGCTTATGTCCATCATGGAGAGTGGGGTGTTTGAGCAGGTTGTGCGGGACTATTTTGTTTGCTGTTGGGTAGGCTCACGAATCATGTAGCTTGTCTTGTGCTTGATGGTTAAATAGAGGAATAGTATATCTTCCCACTAGTATTGGATCAGTTTCAGGATGTGTTTCTGATGGATTTCTTAGGTTTTCCACCCGAGGGGGTGTTGAGTTCATGATTGAGTTACTGTCGAGAGTAGATCTAGAATATATTCCGCTATACCAAATGGAACTGATAGAACATCATGAGTTAATGGTTCATCTTGATGAGTTGGAGTATAAAGGGTTCATACATCCTATAATATCTCCTTGGGGATCTCCTGTTCTTTTTTCCAATAAGGCTGAAAGGTCATTAAGTCTTTGTGTTGATTATCGAAAGTTAAATTAGATGACGGTGAAACATTTGTACCCAATTCCTAGAATTGATAACCTTTTTGACCATCTGAGGGGTACATCGATGTTTTCTAAGATTGATCTAAGATTAGGTTATCACCAGTTGTAGGTGAGTCCTTCTAACATATCACTGATAGTATCTAGAAGTCAGTATGGGTTGTTTGAGTTTGTGGTGATGCCTTTCAACTTGACCAATGCACTAGTAGTGTTTATGGATTTGATGAACTGAATCATTCATATTTATCTGGACCAGTTTGTGGTTTTCTTTGTTGACAAAATATTTGTGTACTCAAAAACTCATGACGATAATGCCCAACATCTTGACATTATTCTAAGTACATTAAGAGAGAATTGGTTATACACCAAGCTTTCAAAGTGTCAGTTCTGGATTGGAGAAGTGCATTTTCTAGGTCACATCATCTCTGAAGTAGGTGTGTTGGTGGGTCCAATGAAAGTGCAGGTTGTTGTGTCTTGGGAGAAACCCAATAGTGTTTTAGTGTACAGGGTTCTCTGGGTTTGGTCGGGTATTACTGGAAGTTCATCCAAGATTTATCTCACTTCGAAGAACCATTGTCAGGCTTGAACAAGAATGGAATCATCTTTGAGTGGTCTGAGGCTTGTGATAATTCCTTTCAAGAGTTGAAAAATGGATTTAACACCACACTGATCTTTACCTTACCTGATCCAGGTAGGAAGTATGTCTTATTTTGTGATGCGCTTGGTATTAGGCTTGGGGAAGTGTTGATGTAAGATGAGTGGGTTGTGGCTTCTGGGTTGAATAAATTTATACCCCATGAGCAGAATTATCCCACTCATGATCTTGATTTGTCTATATTTGTGTATTCCTTAATGTGTTGGATGCACTACTTGTTGGGAGCACGGTTCACAGTGTAAACCGTTCACAAGAGTCTAAAGTATATCTTTTCTCAGCAGTATTTAAATATTTGGAAGTGAATATGGGTTGATTATCTCCAGTATTTTAACTTTGAGATGGTATATACATCAAGGAAAGGGAATGGTGTTTCTGATGCATTGAGTAGGAGGACTCAGAACTAGGTGGTTTAGGAATCCAGTACCAACTGGAAGGTTATGGATTTGTTCACAAAGATGCACCTGGAGGTGTGGGATGAAAACAGTTAAGGGAATATTTCATCTATGGAGGTTGGGTCAACGCTTTTGAGTCGAGTTAGGAAAATCTATCTTGATGATCTTGAATGTTTGACCATGATCAAAAGACTTAAAGATGGGGAGATACCTTCTGGTTGGGATGTCGGTATGGATGGGGTTTTTTGTGTTCATGGTCATGTGGTTGTGTCAGTATGCATGTGGTAAGAGTTAATGCATGAGTTCCATGCATTAAAATGGGTAGTGCATCATGGTTTGACCAAGATGTATCATGATCTTCGCAGGCAGTTTTGGTGGTCGGGAATGAAAAATGAAGTTGCGGGCTTTGTGGCATGGTGCCTTACCTGTCAAAATGTGAAGGCTGAGCATCAACACCCAGGTGGTTTGTTATATCCATTTCCCATTATAGAATGTAAGAAGGGTGATGTGATTATGGATTTTATGGTGGGTCTTCCATGGATGCCTCGAATGAATGATGTAATCTGGGTGGTTGTGGATCGGCTAACTAAAGTGGATCATTTCTTACCGATTCAGGATACTTACACAGTTGATCAGTTATGTGATTTGTATGTTCGGGAAATATTATGGTTACATGGTGTACTTCAGAATATAGTTTCAGTTTGTGATCCTCATTTCACATTTCACTTCTATAAAGGGTTGCAGAAGTCTCTTGGTACACAGGTTATTTTGAGTACGGATTTCCACCCACAGAAGGGTGGGAAGTCAGAGTGTACAACCCAAATGTTGGAAGACATGTTGAGGTCTTTTGTGTTGGGTTGTGGTGGTTCTTGGGGGAAGTACCTACCACTTTTTGAATTTTCCTATAAAATAGTTTTCAAGATATGGTTTATATCGAACCATTTGAGGTTATTTATGGGAGGTCGTATAGATCTCTGTTTTGTTGGTTGGAGGTCGGTGAATCCGATCTGTTGGGACTGAGTCTTGTGTAGGAGACTTCATAGAATGTTGAGTTGATTCAGAAGTGGATGGAAATGACTTATGGTAGTAATATTCCATATGTGGATCAAAGGTGTAGACCGCTAGAGTTTGAGGTGGGTGATAGTGTGTTCCTTCGGGTGTCTCCAAGGTTGGGTCACCAATGGATTCGGAAGAAGGGAAAGTTGGCGCCCAGTTATATGGGGTTGTTTGATATTGCAGAGAGGATAAGTTCATTAGCATACTGATTGGATCTTCCAAATTAGTATATAGGGATGCATGATGTTTTTCATGTGTCGCAGCTTCGGCGATTTCACCCTAACCCAACTCATGTGGTGGATGTTAAAGATGTTGAGCTTGAGGTTGATGCATCCTTTGAGGAGCATCTGGTTTGTGTGGTGGATCATAGTGATAAATTCTTATAGGGAAAGGTTTTTTCAGTAGTGCGAGTACAATAGAAGCATGGGGATGTTAATGAATTACCCTGGTAGTTGGAATTAGATATGTGGGCTCAGTGGCCTAGCCTCTTTTCCTTGGAAGTTCAATGAAGCTTGGGAGTTCGGCTCGAGGACGAGCCATTATAAGGTGGGGAGGTTGTATGATACTGGATTTCTCCATAAGGTATTTTCTACGTACTTTTCAGTTTAAGACCTTTTATTTTGGTTAATTAAGTGTTTAACCAAGTCCTTGTGGAGGATCAGGGGTGTTCTGAGAGTTCAAGACTTTAAAAAGGAGAAAAAGGGGGTTTTCTGGGTAGGTTGCATGGTCTGCGCACGGTTAGTGCTAACCGTGCAGATAGCCTAGGGAAATCATGCAGGATGTGGGATTTTGGACAAGGGAATCCGCATAGTTTTCACATGGTTTTTCAAACCGTGTGGGTAAACTATGCGGCCTAGAAACATTTAAGTTATTTCAATTTTCCACTTCGGGATTTTAATACCCAACTCGGGTTTCCTCAATATTCACCCCTCTTCACCCTATGAATGAACCAAATCTCAAAATATCTCCAAAAGATCAATATCCATCATTTTTAAGGCCTTTTGGTATCATTGGTTGTGGATTGAAGCTCAGGGTAAGGCTACTCTCATTCTTTCTTCTCTTTTTAGTTTAGCGTTTGTATCTTCTTCTCCACTCTTTCTTAATCTCTAAAACCCTAATCTTTGGGTGATATATAGGTTGAAGATTCCAGGTTTTGTTGATGTAAAATCTAAGGGATTGATTAAGAGTCCATTCACCCATGGAATCAAGGTTGGTGGTCTATAAGTTATATCTCATGGTTTATTTTGGATTTGTGCATATGCGGTTTTGTTATTGGGTGTCTCTTTTTATTTTTTTTGGTTATAAATGGAGTGTTTTGGTAAAATTTTTATTAATAAGGTAAATGGAAACTCTCCTGATCCCCATGGGTTGCGTCGAGGGTGATGAGGATAATCTAGGGCCATCCATGGGGTGTGTCGACTTCCCCAGACCTAGGGATTGTGAAGAACAAGTTATATTGTTGTGTATTTATGTATATACCTTGATAAACATGTTGATTTTATTGATTGTGTTGGGTAGATTCTAGGTGATGCACCTAAGATTAATAATAACCAAAGGGATATTCAGTTTGCATGGAATTGGTTTATAGGGTATGAACATGGTTATGCTAGATGAATTGTGAATATTGTTGGAATGTGTAAATGGGTTGACACATGAGAATGATGAATTTCTAAATGGATTAATATGTGGAAATGATTAAAGACCATAATAGAATGTATTATGAGTTTGGTAATGAATCCTAGTGAGTTAGGAAAATTGATCAATGCCTAGTGAGATAGGTGCAATGAATGAATGTTTAGTGGGATAAGCGTAATAAAAGGGAATTGGGATAAATGGCTAAATGATATGAAATATGGTAATTGTGTTAATAAGTTAAGGCCTGGTATTAACTCACATGTTATTTTTATGATTTATGTTTGACATGGGAAACAATTTTGATGTTTTTTGAATGTTTTATGGATACATATATATAGTATGTGCACATGGATTGGTAGATTAGGGTATTGACTTGAGTTTCTATTCCCATGGGTCGAGTTGAACTGAGGCTCTAAACTCTACCCATAATGCATGGGCTTGGGAAGAGGATCAAGGATCAGTTTACCTAACGGTTGAATACACCCTGACTGAGGCTTAGAGTTGAGGATATGGTTGACATGAAGAAGTTAGTCCTAGTGAGATAGGCTAATTTTGTTTTTTTTCATGGAAGTGATTATGTGCGTTTATCCCATGTAACTTGTTGTTTTTAATGAACCCATGATAAATGCATTGGAAATGGTAAGTAATGGGATTTGGAATAGATTGGTAAGATAATTAAATGGTAATTAATGTTGGTAATGGAGCTAAATTGGTTAAGGGAACTTAATATTTCCTTGGTCATTTATTATTCATTTCCCTTTCTTCAAGCACAATTGTTTATACTATATATTTTCTAGACACTGTTGGTGGTGGCCTACTGAGTTGTACTCATACCCTTGTTAGGCCGCCATTGGGTTTTCAAGTAGACTTCATGTTTACAGGTCAGAGGAAGGGAAAAGGCCCTTGCTAGGGAGTTGGGTTAGCATGGGTGTACATGGAGGAGGAACTAGACTTTGTGTCAGAACCATTTTGGGGATTTTGTAGTTTGCCTTCATTTTGGGTTTGTTCATTTTTTCACTTGTAGTGTGACATAGAATATTTACTATTGGACATGGTTGTACCCTATTTTGGGGAATGGTTTTTATGAATGCTCTTATATAATTGGTTATTAGTCTTCTATTTTTTTATCATCTGTTGTGGATTACATTGATAAAAAGGGGGTATAGTATCCCCAATTGACTATTTGGACCCCCACTACTGGTCGACAACTTTTGGAATATGGGGTGGCGCACTTAAGGTCATGTAACCACCTGGCTCGGAGCACCGGTTTAATGGATTTCATTTCAGGGACATTACAAGAGCTACATTACATTGTTTTAGGAATCTGATGTTAATATTGATTTTGGAAATTCATAGACCTTTTTGGATAGTGAATTTAGATAGATGCATTTTGGATAAGTCTTAAGGTTGAAATGAATTAAGTTAAACAATGGATATTATTGTTTGAGGTTAAAGTATTATTTATTAGATATGTTGTGATAACCTTTTTGGTTTTAAGTAAACATTTAAGAGGATTAAGGAAATACTTGTAGACCTTATCATTTGTCACAAGTGCTTCAAGAATATAAACTCGTCTCAAATTTCCATATCTAGGTGTACAAAATGAATTGAAAATAGATCAAATCACAACCAAAGGATGAATGTATGAAATGGAAAAAAATAAAGTTAGTTTTCTTGAGTGATTTATCAATATATCAAAATAATCCCTTAAATTTTGCAAAAGTATTTTGGAGAAAAAATGTTATATGTTTACTTTTATTTCTGAGAAATTAATTATCATTTAACCCATCAATGAATTATGGTTTTGTGATGGTAGAATTTCTGATGAACAGGTTCTTTATCACTCTCCATCAGAACTAGATGGTTATATTTCTCTCTCATGTCCCAATTGTCACTTCGCACTAATGTTATCCTATTATAAAGCCTACTTCTTTGACATTGACATTTTATTTTCCCTAATATTAAAAGGATGTTTTATTAATCCTAATTTTGATGTGGGTATCCCAAAAAGTAATTTTTGGGAATAATATTTTTAATTTTGAAGTGTAATTTCAGATTTTGAGGATGTAATTTATTGAATGGTAGTAGAGTAAGACTTCAAAATATTTTCATTTTTGAATAAATTTAATTTTTTTCTAGACTTTTTTATATACAAAACCATGTTAATATTACACTATATGAAATAATGAGTTTTCTTGTATTACATGCAAGATTGAGTTTTACTGAAAAACAATATATTATTAAAATATTATTATTTAATATAATAAGATATATCTGATTCATTAATTTTGAGGTTATGAATAGTATTTATTACAACCCGACTTTTTATTACACACTTAAACATGATTTATTGCATAAATATTCAGTTTATACAACCCATAATATGAATAGGTCTAGTATATTTTGGGTTAGTAACATTACATGACAACTTAAGACATAAAATACAACAACTTTATTGAAAAATTCTTTTTCATGACCAGAACATTCTTTTGTACTTAGTATTGCATTTGATAACCTAAGGGCATACATAAGAAAAGGGTGAGAAATAAATCTCAATAAGGGTATAAGTAAGGATAATAGTAAGAATACAATACATTTTAGGCAATAGACATATCAATGGAGCATAAGAGAAACATGAACATAAAGGTATGATATAGCATGATTATCATAACATGGAAATGTGGCAACAACTTAAAACATTGCATCATTAACATTAAGTAATATAGTAAACCCCTATCCCAAAATGGTGGGAAAACATCCTAAAAAGAATTAGGTAAACCCATGTCTCAATATGATGTATCATGATACTAAACATTACCCAATTCATTGGAGCACTATCAAGGCACACCCATCATGAACATTTTAATCTCATGCTTAAGTGTGCCACATAGATCATATAACATGGATTCATTCAACATCATAATTTTTTCCATGATAAATTAATGTGGAATACATAAATTAAATTCTATAATCCATAAGTATATGTTTATAAAGGTGAATACCCTTTATAAATAAATGGTCATGGTATTCACTACACGATGATTTCTGGCATGGAAAATCACGGTGAAATTTTGGCAGCCTAACGGCGTGACATAAAAATTCATAAAAAAGGTTGATGATAGATAAAGGGGTATATCATCATATATAAATTAAAAATAATGTAATTGGGTCATATAAATACATATACCAACATAAGTAATTTGGAAATATAATGCATAACATAATAAAGAAACCTGAAGGAAGAAGAGAAATGGAATAAATCTTACGAAGTTTTGGCATTGTAAAGGGCGTACATGGGAGAGATTAATGAGAGATAAAGGGGTCTCTTATCATTAAAAAATAATAAGGGAAGTATGAGTGAGGTTTGAAAATATAACATATCATTTTTAAATGAAAATAAAATAGTGTAACGATATAACGAAACTTGGATAAAAATGAGGTAAGAAGGAAAGTGAGGATCTATTACTTGAGTGTGTGACTTAAAAAGATTCGAGAGGGGATTCGTGAGTGTTTGGGGTTCCATGGGAGGATTATAGATATTGGAGGACATATTATGGACATGATACAAGGATTTTTATTGAATATAAGTGGGATATTTTTTTGTTTTATATAAGAAATGAGAGAGGAATTCTTGAATATTTCACAAACTTAGGTTTTGGAATCTATATATTTAAATTTTCAAAACCAAAAATTGTCCCCGAGTTTTTTCCCATGGTTTCTTCCAAAGAGGAGTGGAAACATTATTTTATAAGTAAAATGTCCTAACATATTAAAATATTAGTCTTAATCATGTGCAGGTGAGTCACATTATTAAATAAATGAATTTAAAATCATAAAATATATTATACATTTTGGAGGATTCACTAAGGATTTATAAAATAAATAAAACAAAAAATATATATAATTATTTTAATGTGAAAAAATTATTTGGCTGATAATACCCATTATAGTATTTATTACATCATTTTGGGGTCATTATGTTGTTATAAAACACAAATTTTATTTATATGGTATTTAATTTTTACCCAAATATTTTACTACCTCAGAAAATTATGAAAAATTCACTATTAGATAATTTTGATGTTCTAATTCAAAAAATAATTATCATTTTATCTAAATAATATTATAAATATGTGAATTTTCACTTTTAAAATGAGAACCAGTATTTATTTAAAATTGACAGGTTTTGACAAAAACAGTTTTTAAACCTTAATGAAAATTAAACTTGACTTCATAAAAATTATATAATAATTTATTATTAATAAAATTAATTTTAAATTAATATTAAACAATTTATTATTTCAAAAAATTCATTAATTCTTTAAAATAAATTCTTTAATTAAACAAAATGCACTTTTTTATCTTATAAAAATATAACTCTTATCAAATTGATTTCATAATAATTTATAGATAAGTAATTGATATAATCATCATTTATTAAAAAAAATTGTAATATTATTACTAGAAACCTTTATTTATATATTTCATAAAAGTACAATTTTTACTCGAAAAATCAATTTTTCAAATTCATCATTTTTTAAGAAGGACTATTCCCATAAAAGAATTGATGGAATAAGACTTTTATTTATAAAAATGGATTTCTCAATAAGTAACTAATACCATGTTACATAACCCATTATAACACCTGTATAATACTTAAGGGTAAGGTGTGCGATGGTGACATACTCTTGGGGGTCTCGGATAACATCGTCCAGGTGGTAATCTCTATTAACATGAAATTCTCCCATATGAGATTATATTCAAGCTTAACATGTTAAATTTCAGCTTGGGAATGGTCAAGAGAGAATACCAATGACACTACCTCCTTTTTTAGCTCTGAAAAATGAGCTTTGTACGTCCTGATTCTACTGGATGATACCATTCTCTCCTTTATCTGTGTCGAAAGGGTTTTTTTAAAACCTTATATTTATTTCAATCATGTGATCACTATTCAATGGCTATATTATAAATGTTAATGATAATTAATGGTAATTTAAATCTATTAATAATAATAAAAATAGTGCATGTGTTTTATATATCCATAAGACATTAAAAGAAAGGTAATTTTATTCATAAATGATCGGGTTGTTACAAAATTCCCCCTAGAAATTTCTCCCTCAAAATTTAGTTTTCCCACACTAAAACATATGATGGTAACTCTACCTAATCACTTTCTCTAGTTTCTACATTTCTTCTTCAAAATTGTGGTTTCAAAACAACACCGTGATGAGGGGAATCGTCTTATTTCGTTGATCTTTTTCTCTATGATCTAAGGTCTTCGCCAGCTTCTCTTCATAGTGAGATCATTCTCCATTGGTACTACCTATGGATTGAGTACATGTGATGGTCCAGGTATGTATTTCCACAATATTGATACATGGAATACATCATGTACTTGAAACCGGTTTCTTGGGAGTTCTAGTCGATAGGACACTTCAGCAATGCGATCAAGGATCTCAAAAGGGCTGATGTACCTAAGACAAAGCTTTCCCTTCTTCCAAAATCTCATAACTCTCTTCAATGGTGATATGAAGAGGAATACCATGCCTCCAACATCAAATTCTAGGTCTCATTAATGATTATCATCATATCTCTTTTGTTGATTCTTAGTATATTTAATGTGATTCTAGATGGTCTTAACCATATCCACTATTTCATTGTCCATTTCTGGACCTAGAAGTTTTTTCTCCACAACATCATCCCAAAGTGCTAGAATTCTACACCTCTTCCCATAAAGGGATTCATAGGGATTTATTTGGATGCTTGAGTGGAAACTATTACTGTAAGATAACTCAATAAGAGGAAGATGTTGATACCATCCTCCTTTGAAGTCCATTTAACATTCTATCAAGATGTCCTCAAATGTTTTGATAGTCCACTCAGATTTTCCATCATTTTGAAGATGATAAGTTGTAATCAAGTTCAGCTCAGTATTCAGAGCATGTTGGGGACTCTTCCAGAACGTAGAGGTGAATCTTGGATCTCGATCAGATACAATCGATAGTGGTACACCATACAACCTTACCACTTATAAGATTTATATTAGTTCCATTTTATCCAATGAGAAATACTTTTTAATTTTAATGAAGTGTGTAGTCTTTATAAGATGATCCACATGAACACAGATAGAATTGTTTCCTTTAGATTTCTTTGGAAGTTCGATGAAAAATTATATAGTGATGTTTTCTTATTTCAATGTTGGTATGGGTAGTGGTTTCATCACCCCCTTAGACTTCTTCCTCTCATCCTTCAATTTTTAACATACAAGTCTCTTTTATGTATACTCAGCAATCAATTTTGTCATGGTATCTCACCAATAATGCTCTCAGATATCTCAATACATCTTTATGTTTCCTAAGTAAATGGATAAATTTAAACTATGTGCATCATCCAAAAGTTCTTTCATTAACTCCAGAGTTTATAGAACACATAGTCTTGACCCAAATCTCACAATTCCTTATTCATTAACATTGAACTCCATGGATTTCCCTTTTATGATAGTTTCCACTTTCTTCTGAATTCCTACATCATCTCTTTGAGAATACTTTAACCTATCTATAAGAGACAGTTAAGAAATCATTTATGAAAGGATTGATGATGTTCCTTCCTTTATTATTCCCATGTACATACTCTTTAAGTCTAAGATGATTAGATCCTTCTCAATTTTTATCAATGAAAGAGTTTCTAGATATTTTCTACTTAGATCATCCACCACATTATTCACTTTCCCACGATGGTAATGGATTGATCCATCATAATCATTGATGAAATCTAACCATATTCATTGGTTCATGTTCAGATATTTTTGTGTGAATATATATTTGAGAATTTTTTTATCCATATATATTTTACACTTTTCTATAAAGAGATAATGTCACCATAATTTCAATGAAAATATCACAGCTACCAACTCCAAATCATGCATGGGATAGTTTTGCTCATGAATTTTCAATTTTCTTTAGACATAAGGGATGACTTTGTCATTCTTCATCAACAAACAATCCATTCCATTATTTAAATCATCTTTTGAGATTATGCTAAGATCCCCACATGTGGGTAGTGTGAGAAAAGGGGAAGTGATAAGCCTCTTATTCAACTCCCTGAATCTTTCTTCACATTCATCACTATAATAAAACCTGACTCCCTTCTGAGTTAAATTTTTAAGATAGTTTTACAATTGTGAGAAATTTATCACAAATCAGCAGTAATATCCAGCTTACCCCCAAAATCTATGGATATCCATCACAAATTTTGGCCTTAGCCATCCCCCAATTCTATGTTTTTGGAAGGATCCATAGATATCACATTGCTTGTTATGATGTTCCCTGAGAATAAGACATCCTTCAACCAGAACTCGGACTTTCTATACTCTACAAAGAGCTTCTCCATTCATATGGTCTCTGGTGGAGTTCTTAGATACTTCTCATGCTTCTCCTTGGTTTGAATTATATTGTAATATCTTCTATAAAGACTACAAAATATTTTACAAGGTAATTTCTAAAGACTCTATTCATCATATCCATGAATATTGTTGGAGAATTAGTAATTCTAATAGAAATTACTATGAATTCATTATACTTGTACCTTGTACAAAAATAAGTCTTGGGGATGTACCCATTATTCACGCTTACTTAGAAATATCCCATCCATAGATCCACCTTAGAGAAGTATTGTGATCCACATAGCTAATCAAATAAGTCATTAATTCATGGAAAAAGATACTTGTTCTTTATTGTGATTTGTTTGATCTTACCATAATCAATGAAAAGGCACATTGACTTATCTTTCTTATAACAGAAGAGGACTGGTTCACCCCATTCTGAAATACATGGGTGTATAACCCCTTTATCCATATTATCCTATAGTTGTTTCTTTAGCCTCTCAAGCTTCACAACATTCATTCTATATGGATTCATGGATATTGGTAATTCCTAAGGTATAAGATCAATCGATAATTCAAAATCTATTATAGGAGGAAGACCATGGAATTCCCTGGGAAACACATCAACAAATTCCTTCACAATAGGCATGACTTCGAGGATGGTTCCTTCCTTAGACATAATCATCTGAGAAAGATGCTCATGCTCATAGCATAGTAATATTAGTTCTTAGGATGATGGTGCTGAGGGAGATTTATCCTCCTCTTTTTCCTTGTATAGAATTGCAGGTCGATTCACCATATGGAGAGTGATTTCTCTCTTGCAACAATTTATGTTGGATCTATATTGGTAAATACAATTCATTCCAATAATTAAATCAAATTCAACCAAGGGAAGTATGATGGTGTTTTCTGAGAATTTCAATCCACAAATTGTGATAGGGTAGGAGTTATATGCATGAGATGCTATAATTTCCCCATTTTTCATTCTCACCAACATCTCTAATTCTATTATTGGTTGTGTTTTTTGGATTGTTCTAATAAAATTTTTGGATATAAAAGAATTCATAGAACTATAGATGATAACCCTACATTTCACTTTTTGATTTTGGTTCTAATTAATCCTATATAGACTTATGGATGAGTATCTTAAACAATTAAACACATAAAAAGGAATCCAATGAAAAAAGGGATAACTTATAAATTACATTTATTTCATTTACTAATAAATTTCTAGGATAAAATCTATGATATCCACGATCTATGTCCTAGAATATATTATTAGGGTAATTTTTTTTATTCCCTTAATAATGGTTCATACTAAGATTATAAATTTATCAAAGCATATACCTCAGTAGTGTTTAACCAATAGTGCAGTAAGACTCGTTGTCGTTCACTAGTTCCTGTTCGAGTCTAGGTCAAAGCGGTGTTTTCGGGTTTTACCCATAGATATATTTGTGACAGAGACACCACTACTTGTTCATATATAGATAGGGGTGTATTTTCTTGATAAACCACTTACTCTATACTCACCAATATTTAAGGATTCTATTATTATACTTAGTATTATCCTTAAGTCATTTACTAGGGTTTTCTAACCATAATCCCAAAAAAACTAAACCTATCCTTTGATACCTACTATAAATACCATGCTTTATATTACACACGTAAGCATGATTTATTACATAAAATTTCACTTAATAAAACCCAAAATATTAATAGGTATAGTTTATTTTGGGAATACGAACATTAAATGACAACTTAAGACATAAAATATAGTATCATTATTGATAACTTCTTTTACATGACCACGACATTCCTTTATACATATCAGTGCATGGGATAACATGAGAACATATATAAGAAAAATGTGAGCTATAAAGCCTACTAAGGGAGTAAACAAGGAATAACATAAAGAATACAATACATGTCATGAAATAGACATATCAATAGAGAATAACAGAAACATGTATTGTATTCTTAACATAACATAGAAAAGTGGCAACAACATAAAACATTGCATCATTAACATAAAGAAATTAGGTAAACCCTTATCCCAACATGGTAGAAAAAAATCCTAAAAGGAATCAGGTCAAACCCTATCCCAACATGACATCTCATGATACTAAACATTACCCAATGCATTGGAGTGCTATCAGGAAGCACCCTTCATGAACATTTTAATCTAAAGCTTAAGTGTGCCAAATAGATCATATAACATGGATTCTTTCAATATAATAATTTATTTCATGATAAAATACTATGTAATAAATACATAAAAGTATATAATAAATAATTATATGTGAAAAAAGGTGAATACACTTGATAGAGAAATCGTCATGGTATTCACTACACGATGATTTTTTCCTGGAAAATCATAGTGCAACTTTGGCATCCTAGTAGTGTGACATAAAAATTCATAAAAAATGTTGATGAGAGATAATGGGGTATCCAATAATATATACTTTAAATGGAAACTATGGGGGTCATATAAATACATGTACCAACATAAGAAATTCATAAATATAAGGAATAATATAATAAATAAACTTGAAGAAATATGAGATATGGAATAACTCTTTTGAAATTTCGGCATGGTAACAAGTGTACATGGGAGAGATTAATGAGAGATAAAGTGGTATCTCATCATTAGAAAATAATAAGGTTAGTATGGATGAGGTGATAAAATATACCCCATCATTTTAAATTGAAAATATAAGGGTGTAACGATATAAGGAAACTTGGAAAAATATGAGAAACGAAGGAAAGTGAGGATCCCTTACTTGAGTGTGTGACTCCAAAACCTTGATGAGGGGATTCTTGAGAGCTTTGGGTGACTTGGGATAATTATAGAGATGGGGGGATATTAGGTATGAGATCCAAGTATTTTGAGTGAGGATAAGTGGAAGCTTGGGTGGTTTGATATAGGAAATGAGAGGGGAATTTATTAATATTTCAAAAACTGTGGTTTTGGAATCTATATAATTAAATATTCAAAACCACAAACCTTCCCATGGTTTTTTCCCATAGTTTTTTTCAAGTAGGAGTGGAAAAAATTAATTTATAAGGCCAATGTCTGAAAAATATTAAAATATTATCCTTGTTTATCTGAAGGTAAGTCACATTATTAAATAAATGAATTTGAAATCATAAAATATATTATACATTTTAGAAGATTCACTAAGTATTTATAAAATAAGTAAAACAAATCTTAAATCCATTTATTTTAATTGGAACGCAAATACTGGGCCAAAAATACCCAATTTTGTATTTATTATAACATCATCGGGTCATTATGATGTCAGAAAACACATATTTTATTTATATTGTATTTAATTTTTACCAAAAAATTCAAATAGCTCAAAAAATAATGAAAATTTCAATGATGGAATATTTAAATGTCGTGATTCAAAAAATAATATTCATTTTATCTAAATAATTTTCTAAATATATAAATTTTTACTTTTAAAATGAGAGCCAGCATTTATTAAAAATTGATAGGTTTTGACAAAAATTGTTTTAAAACCTTAATAAAAATTACATTTAACTTCATAAAAAATATGTAATCACTTATTAATAATAAAAGTAATTTAAAAATAATATGAAAATATTATTTATTTCCCAAAATTAATTAATTTTTTAAAATAAATTCTTTAATTAATAAACACACTTTCTATTTTATCATATAAAAATAAAATTCTTCTCAAACTGATTTCCAAATCATTTAAAAATAAGTAATTGATATAATAATTATTTATAAGAATTGTTTTTATAATATTATTAATAAAAACCTTAATGTATATATTTCTCAAAAGTACCATTTTTTCCTAATTTTTTTAATCAAATTCATCATTTATTAAGAAATACTATTCACATTACAAATTGATGGAAGAATACTTTTATTTATAAAAAGGTATTTCTCAATAAGTAACTAACACCTTGTTACATAACCCCTTATAACACCCGCATAAGACCTAAGGGTAATGTGTGTGATGGTGATGGAATATTGGGATGTCTTGGATAACATTTCCCGGGTGGTAATCTCTATTAACTTGAACTTCTATTGTACACGATTCTATTGAAGCTTAATGTGTAGAAGCTCGGATTTGGATTGGTCATGAGCGAAACCCAGTGACATTAACTCCTTTCCGAGCTCTGACAAATGAGCTTCATAAGGCCTGAGTCTACTGGATAAGGTCATGCCCTCATTTTTCTATGTTGAAATTATTTTTTATAAAAACCTTATATTTATATCATTCATGTGATCAATGTTCAATGGATATATTATCAATAGTAATGATACTTAACGGTCATTTAAACCCAATAAAAAAAGAGTGCATATGTTTTCTATGTTCATAAAAAAATTAAAGAAAGTGAATTTTATTCCTAAATGATCAGGTTGTTACAATATTAACTAATATAAAAAATTATATTAAGGAATTCATTGGTTAAAATTAATTATAAACTAACATAAGAACCAATTTAATATAATGAGAATGTTTTTATAAAGACTATTTTTAAGCATGTAAATGCAATTTATCCTAATAAATTAAATTAACTACAATTATAAAATTATATTAATGAAATATATATGTTACATATTCAATAAAATATTTTTTATATTCATACAATATATTTTATATTCATAAGATATTAACAATCCCAATTTCATGTGTAAAAACCTATATTTCTCTAAATGCAGTTTTACCACCTCTTAATGGAAAACCTATTTTAAATAAAAATTTTGACACTTTTAAAAATTATATTAGAAAAAATAAACTTCCTATTTTAAATAAAAATATTAAAATTTACATTGATTAATTATTTGGTATTTTTATGATAAGTTTCATGTTAAAGTGAATACTGAAAATACTAAATTTTAATTGAAAACAACTTTTTACATCAAAATAATTTATACTGATAAATTATAATTTTGATTGGTTTTAATGTATAATTATATTATTATTTTATCATTTAATCTAATGTATGTCATTTGAATCAATTTCACATTGAATTTTGATATAGAAACATTTCAATCTTTTGAACGTTTTTACTTTTAAAACTTGTATTCTCATTTCGCCAATGGGATACATTTTTGATTAATTAGTGAAACATCAGTGTTTATAATTTTGAAAATTTTATTTCATATTTATAATCATTGGTTTGAAAATATGTTAATATGTTTCTTTTATTTTTGAACATATGAATAGTAAATTTAGTAATATTTTACTTATAACGGTTAAGTGTAAATCAGGTAATTAAGGGTAAAAATGATATTATAAAATTACCATAACACATGTCCTAACTTTATTGGATGATATATTTTTGACCGACATAATCATTTGGAATATTTTATGTCCTTTTGGAGCCACTTTTATGACTTTAATCCATTTATAGTATTTTTTCTAAGGAAAGTCCATTATGAAACACACTTATTTTTAATAAGTATTACATTTTTTGTATATAGTTATTCTAAATATATATTTGACTATAATAATTCATTTTAAATATAAAATTATAATATCTATCATGATATTTTTTTAAAAAAATTAGGAATGAAATAATTAATATAAAGGCGTGTGCAACGATGATAGAGTAATTGTTTGATTAATGGGCATATCAAATAAATGTTATTGAAAATATTAATATAAATATAATTTTATATAATTAATGTGATCCATGAATTCTGAATTTTACTTTGACATATTAGTGATGAGTTAAAGGATTTGGTTCAAATATATCATGTTGTTATGATATTTTAAAAAATCCAAGTAATGAATAGTGTCAAAATTGACACTAATGATATTTAAAAAAAATATTAAATGATATAAAATCAATAGAAATATAAAATTAGGAAAAAAAATGGGATAATGTTAAATATTTCATAAATGGTCCATTTATGCCTCTTTTGTAATTTTAGTGAAACTATATTAAACCTTAAAGACTAAAAAGTCATGTTGCCTCGGTAAGACTTAAAATATTTATCTAAGGGATAAAGCCAAAATCTTCGGGTAATAATGTTACATAAACTTATATAAAAATTATTTTTTTAGAGGATTTATAACCATACTCATATTACCTTCTAAATAACTCACTTTTGAGCCATTTTAATTATAAATTTAATTTATATTAATTTAATAGTTTGAGAGGTTCCAAAAGTACTCCTCACATCAATTATAAAAGGGCACTTCATCCCTTACTTCCTCACATAACATTGAGACATATAGTTTGAAAAAAACCTACCTAAATAATCTTAAAACATCCCTCTATTCATCCTATAATCATCCCTTTTGGTATAAATCCATCCAAGGAATCCCTTTGGTGAAAACCAAAAGGAGTTACCCAGAAAAGAAGTGACATCTTTTTTTAATCTCTTTAGTTTTATTTATATTCTCCACCCCCTCAACTATAATTATTAAATGTTTATATAATTAAAGAATTATAATTAATAAACTTAAATATTTTTATGCTAAGGTTTCAACCTACACTTATACACATTTATATCTAATGGGTAACGAACATACCGTTTATGTGTACGGAAAACTACTACCTCACGAAATGATGATTGTTCATTTTTCCTTTTACATCTTTCATGGTTGGTAATTACGATGAACACTATATATATATATTATATATATATATATGATATTTATTATGTACGTATGCTTATTTAATTATTTTAAAACATATACCTTTATAGTTTCTATTTTCTATCAATACGATAACATCATTTGTGGAAGTGTGGACTACCGCCTCCCCAAATATATGTGATTCTTTCACTCTATACATAGAACATATTAATGATGACTTTAAATAACCTATTTTACATATTGGAAATTAATATTATTATATAATTATAATATACATAACTATCATTTACTTATCACTCTTTTAATACAATAAATAAATGAAATCAGTGTCCATGCATATGTACAGCCTACCGTCTCCATGAATATTGCATTCCATTTATTATCATCAAATATTTTGGATTATTATAAATATATATTTATTAAAAATATATTTTAATTAAATAATGTTTTACATTATTGATATTATGAAATCATGATCTAACTTATACGAACAATAAATAATAAGTTAAAACTTACTCGAGAAACAAGGAAATTAACACCTAAAATAGTGAAAATAATGAAAGATCGTTATCAAATGGGTACTAATATACTTGAAAAGTTATAATCATGGATTTGGTATCCCAAATCCATGACCCCATAAAATTTATTATAAATTTAAAGGAAAACATACACTCACAACATGGAAAGAGGGCCCACATTTTACAAAGATAAAAAACCAAAATCATAAGGCCCAAATGACCAGAAAAAACCCACACTGATAGTGCCACCATGATGTCGTCCAACATCTTTTATCCATGAATAACTTGTGCACCTTACATCATCGATGATGCTGAATGAAAATGCTCCACCTAAGGATGTCATCTTGCGAAACGCCAAATGTTGTAGATTGTCCACAAATATTACCCAAGGATGTCACTAGGATTTAGCATCATCAATCTCAAAGTCATACTCACCCCTGATGCTCATCACTAGAGGTGTTGGTCTACACGACATCAGCAGGAGTTACCATCATCGGCATCCCATACCACTAACATCCCATGGTACACAAGAACATCGCACCAGTTGGCATCCCATACCACCACCGGTTGTCCCGTAACCAAGGCCCAAACACCCCCTACAACTAATGGACAACCTGCCCACCCCGAGTCCTGAGATCATCACCTTATCTACCACCAAAAGTCTCTTTAACAGACACATTAGCTCCCAAGGTCATCAAAAACAGACCATGAAGTCATCCTTGACCCACATCCTAGGACATCACAAGCAATCATGCCAGAATTCAGAACCAGCATCACTGCCACAGGGATACCAAATGAGATCTTATGTCATCAGCCAAATATAATCAACACACATGTTCGATGGATCTGAAAACCCAGTATCCCAAAATGATAAAAAAAGATCCATGCCGGAGCACCTTCATAGCTGGTCTGATGATCCCATACATGTCCAGCCTTAACAGATCTCCCCACTCCCACCCCACTAAGAGGTGGACGCGCATCCTGCTAAGGTATACTTGCAGAGGGACATCATCCCGAGATCAATTAGTATACAAAACCCCTTGACAATTGAAACTAGATGCACTCCAAGCCAATGAAATCACTGACAGTGTCTTCCCATCAGCAGCTCATGCCACTGGGATCCCAAATATGTTTCCATCATCCCAAACATGCTGCCATCAGGATGAACTTGCCTTGTCCCACGAAGAAGAATATCCTGCCATACCTAGAGTTAAGTAGTCATTTCCATCTCCCTAACAACAACTATATTCGACCTACATCACCTAAGATATCCAATAATTTTCCCAGATCTTGGTTTCCCCCAAGATCTACACACTATCATTTCTAGACCGGACTAGAGAACGGTACCCCTCCCCCCATCGTCATGAGACATCACCATAAAAAGTTCATTTTCATCTCTTAAGATAGATCAGTAGCTCCCAAATCATCAAGAGAACCAGCCTTGTGGAAAAATCCACAAGCTACAAACATCTCAAAATGGCTAACAATATTATCATAGATATTGGTTGGCTTGTCGGAGCCATCCCCTTAGTATCAAGAGAGATAGTCTAGCCATTCATGAGAGATAAACTCTCCATATATTATAAGAAGATAATATATGACATTATAAACATTAATATGGTTATGTAATAAGTTAGTAACTCTCTTGAAACCATTATATAGGAGGTTAAATGATGTTCAAACAAAAAGAAAATGAATGTTAACAGACTTCGTCTCAATATCCTTTCATTGAAGCATAGTTTGACGTTATACACCCACCTTCTTTTATGAGGTGTATATACTACCCCTTTGACTTATAATGTCATTATTTTATTAATTATAAAGTTATTTAATGTTTTGTTAAAAATTATTATTTCATGGGGATTATGATTTAAATATTCAAATAAGTATGAGACAACTTGAATGTTTAAATATTCAATTATCAAATCTTTTTCTACATGTCAATATTTTTATATTATTTTTTATATATATATAAAAGTATTATAGAGTAAATTTTATGCCTATTTTTATTTTCATATAAATTTTTTCAAAAATGAGTATTTTTACGTGTTTTATACAAAATTTTTTGACAAATAACATAAGGTATTTTCTATTCTTAATGTATATGGTGATAATGACTTTTCCACCGCTGTGGAAATTATTTTATTTTCATCTATCTTTTCAATATTTCATGTTTCCTTAAATTAAAACCAATTTATATTTTTGGGTATTTCGGTATTGAAATTGGTTTTTCAAAGAAAATGGTGTTTTGGTATTGAAAATTGGTTCTTATATAAAAAAGGTATTTTTTATATGAAAGTGTTTTTCATATGGGTTTAATAAATTTTTTTCCTCAATAATTTTTCAATGATATAATTTAATGTATTTTCATATATGCCAATATCCTTTGTTCAATCTTATACTTCATTGAGTTTTATCTCTTATGATACCATCTTCCATACTTTAGTAAATGGTTTATGGTAAGTTTTATTAGAGATGTATTGATATACCATATGACTAGTTATTGATTTTTTTTAAGAATAATCGATTCTATTTTATTATTTATTTATATTAGGAATTATTTGGAAATGTAAGACATGAGTTTGGGACCATTTAAAGTAAGACCCTCGATGCATTGATAGTATCTTGAGATGAATCTTGTTGGAGATAAACTCTTCATATTTGTTTCTAAGCAGTTTTAAATTGTTAGGAGGGTAGATCTTGACAAAAATAAGATAGATTTGTACCCACAGACCTAAATTGTCATGATGGTAGATCTTAACATAAAATATTTTAAAGAGATATCTTGGTATTTTAGATATCCAACATTATGCATTCCATCAATATTATTATTCTATGTCATTATTTTATTAGTTATAATATTCAAGGTTAATTTTCCTAGATCATGTGATTATTTAAATGGCATGTGTATTAGTTATATACTTTTCCATATTGTTTATTCCATATTTAATCATAGCTTTAACTGTATGATTTCCCTTACTAAGAATTTTTGATCACCCCTTTTATATGTTTCATTTACCCATGGATTCCAAGAAGTATGTTATGACTGATATTTTGGGTTACACAAAGGGGGAATAATCGCAGACTCAATGATTTTTTCTTATGTTTCAAAATGTAGTGTGGATTACAAGTCTATATCTATTTTATCGAAACTAATAAACTATTAGGTACCATGGGATGTTATTCCTTGTATCTTATTCTAATGTATTAAAGTAAGGCACTGACTTTGGGATTCTGGGGTTAGGGTCATTACAAAGAAGAAGCAGGCTTATACCTCACCTATGAAAAATTCTTAGTTCTAGATTCAACTGAGAAGTAAAAATCTAAATATGAAGCTCTTTTAAAAAGATATCACCACCCAAAACCATAGATATAATTTAATATTTAATATTCCATCAAAAATGAAACTGCTTAGAATTCCACAAAATTCATATCCTTTGGTAAAATCCTTATTCTGGGACCAATGAAGTGGTAATAAAAAATATCTAAGATAATATTCTTAGGTAAAATTATAATTTTACCCCTAAAAAGAATAATAAATAAAAAATTAAAATTTCTACTTAAATTGTTTATCCAACGAAACACATGTCTTTTTAACCTCCCCAGCATGAAACCTCTTGTTATCGAAAATCCTATGTATCCTCCCTACTAGATATAATAACCCACCTAGATTTTCAATTCATGCTCAAATCATTGTGTTCTACTTTAGCATGACAACATTGTTCCGATGAATAACCCCAACGATAAGACGTACAACCCATCAAAGGCCAAGACAATGCATTCCACCATAAGAAAACTACAGATTCATTGCCTAACTACACCCATCATCCTAAGATGTTCAGGTGTCATCCCAAAAACATCATAAAGATCATAGTTCTCCCCACTATATAACTCAACCGAAAATGATCAACCATAATCCAAAACACTCCTCACATTTATATTTTCCAATCAAAACACATCCTTAGTAGTCCACCAACCTAATTTATGTGGTCCTCTTTGTACAATTGACCCCACCCACACAAGGGTCACCTTACCTCGATTGATCTAATAATCCCCATCACATGAGTATCTATTAGACTTTTTGTTTTGATGATCACATAGCCATGTTTATTATGATATTAATATGTTTTATGTTTTATGATACCATTTTATGTTATAAGATAGTTTGGAAAGAAATTTATTTAGGTCTAGAAACAACTAACCGCCATGTATTAAACACTTCCAAGTATGAGACACCATTAAAAAAGTCTCACTATCACCAAAGTCTCACCGTCACATTGAGATACCATTAAGAAGTCTCACCACTGGGATCCAAAATCAATTACGTACTAGGATGACTCATCGTCAGCATGAGTCACCTCCAGAACGTAATTTTGAAAAAGTATGGAAAGACTCACTATCAACAATGAGTCACCGCTAAGATGGGAATTTGAAAAAGTATGAGTCATCGCCAGCCTAACATACCACCAGATCCTAACACCACTAGATTTTTCACCACTCAAAAGACTCACCACAAAATTGTCTCACTACTAGATCAAGACACCATTCCAATATTCCACTGTCAAACTTTGAGTCACCACCATATTTAGACACTGCCAGTCTCACCATTCAACAGAATTACTGCCACTACTCTTTTAATTATATTTTTGATATAAATATTTCTAATGGATATTTTATCAAATTTAATGTAGAAATTTATTTTAATGAATGTGTATTAACTATTCCATATAATGCATTAAACATTGTTTCAGACATGTGGTACAAGGAGCGGATGATCCGGATATTCATACCTAGTGTTGCAGTTGTTAAAAATTTAGGTAGACTCCCTCATGCATGTGGTGTGATAGAAAGTGTTGGATATTATTGAATACCCTGAGGAGTCCCCTCTCTTCTAAAAATCTAAAAAATTCATACTCACATACACTCTAACTTCAAACATACATAACATTTGATCCGAGTGTTCATTTGTGCTCTACCATATATCAAATCAATTCTTGTGAAAATAACTACACCATGGTGACCTAGGGGATCTTTTGACATCATTGTTTAACTCAAAAACGGCTTGGAAGGCCTCTATAACTGAGTTTTGTTTTTGAATTATCCCAATTTCTTAACAATGGATGGAATTTCATCATCATTTAAGGGGGTATTATTATCCTTTTATGGTGGAGACTTAGTTTATTCTCAAGGGTTGCCCTCATATAGATATTGTGACATTCAGATTTTATCATTTTTTATATTTTATATTTATTTATAATTAAGTATATAAGCATATATACATATTTGTATATATTCAAACATAAAAAATTAATTTTATAAATAAATATGTAAACAAATTTACATATAAATATCTTTCAATATATATAAACCATATCTAAATAAAATTATAAATATATATATATAACATGTGTATGTGGGACATGTACTTATTTATTTATAATTATATTTATTTATATTTAGAATTATATATATATGTGTATGTATAAAATTATATTAAATATATTTAAAAAATAGATATATTTATTAAATTTATAATTATATATACTTATATATTAATATATTTATATAATTATATAATTATATATAATTATATATATAATTATATAAATATATATAATTGTATAAATATATATAATTATTTAAATATGTATAAATATATAAATATATAAATATATTTATAATTATATAAAAATATTTATAAAAATATTTATTTATAATTTGATTTATAAATAAGTTAATGTATATTTAAATAATTATGAAATTATAGTAAATATATTTATTATATTTATAAGGCGGTTGAAAGGGGTGAGGATTTTTAATTTGATGTTTTTTTTCTTTTCAAAAATTTATTTTTTAAACTTTTATCAGCACTATTATTAGCACTAATAAAAGGGGTCTTTATCAGTGCTTTTGTTATAACTTATAAAAGGGACCCCCTATTATGTTTCTAATATCAACAATGCTTTTTTAGCATTTTTGGTGGATTTTCCTAGTGCTGTTAAAAGTAGTTTCTATAGTAGTGTATAAAGACCGCCTTTATTAATGATTTTACTTAACACTGATAAAGGTCATCTTTTAACCTCGTTTTGGAAGTCAGCATTTTTTAAGCACAGATAAATCGTATAACCATCGTTGTTAAATGTGTGTTTTGTAGTAGTGGTTATTTTCCTAATTTTTTAAAGGTTTTACTGTGTTAGTAAGGTTAAATATTGAGAATAAATACTTGATAGTTTAACATAGTAGAAGGAATCTTGTAACACCCTAAGATTTCATAGTACATTATCTCTTTAAAGTAATTTAATAGCTTATATTTCATGCAACACCGAATTGTCTTGTGTTATACGTAAGATTGATTTTATGTGAAACAACACACTAGTTAATTGATATATTTATTTATCAATTAAATATTGTGATATTAATAGTAAAAAATAAATTGTAAAATTTATTTATAGTGTTTATAATGAAATGTATAAGTTTTGTTAAAATAGTTATATATTTTGAAATACTATTTTCTTAATATAACTACTTTTTATGTCCTTTTTTGAACAATAGTAAATTTAATTTTGGAAACTCCTAATATTTGAATTTGATAAAATAAACTTCATTTTTGAATTCATAATATCAAATTTATCTTACGATGAATTTTTTGTATTTTTCAGAAAACAACCAATTTTTAATGAGTAGTGAAAAATACAGTATAGTACATAAAAAAACTATTTTATTTAAATAATTATATTTAATTTAAATTTATTTTAAAGTAAAAATAGATACATAATACCTATATTAGTTCAATTTAATTTATTGAATTCATTTTATAATGTTATTAGATATATAAAATTTTATTAAACATTTTAACGTCTTTTACCCACCTTTTAGGCACATTGGCAAATTTGCATAAAACGTAATTTTACTGCTTATGTGAAATGAATTTAAAAAATCTGAGAGACATAGTTGAAATTAGTAAGTAAAATATGGTTCAATAGGATGAAAAAAAAATTGGTGAATAGTAACTATTGAATTTTATTTACCACGGTTAAAATTAAATAGGGTTATTAAAGGTAAAAATAATATTATAATAATATAAAATTACCCCAACACATGTCTTAATTCTATTGGATATTTTTTTTTGACCAAATTCATCCTTAGGAAAAAATTGATCCTTTTTTATTCACTTGGTTCAGATTATGACATTTCTTATATTTTATTTAATGAAGAGTTAAAAGTGTTAAATTAAAATTTTAATAACTAAATAATTTTTAATATAGGGTAATACATATGATAAATTCGACAATAAATATTCATTAAAAATATAATAATATTTCCTACATCATAGTATTTTATTTATAATTTTAGAAATTATATAATTAAATTTATTTTTGACACAATGATGATGCAGTAATTACCTTATTAATGAATGATTAAAATAATTGATATTATAAATATTAAAATAGATGTATATTGAAATTTATGATGTCATCCATGAATTTTATAGTTGAATATGACATTTTAGGGTTGATTCAATTTATTTATTTATTTTTGATGTAATAAATTTTTCATGACATTCAAAAAAACCAAATACTAAATAGTATTAAAATTGACAAAAATGAGTTTTTAAAACAAATACTATTTTATTAAATGATATTATATTTATAAAAAACAAAAATTCAGAAAATGACTTAAATTGTGTTATATATGTCATTAGTGAACCACTTGTGGTTTTCTTGGAATTCTATAGTATATTTATTAACTATTTAGTGTAAGAATAAAGAAGACGTGGTAAGAGTTAAACTATTTAACTAAGGGTTATATCTAAAAGATAAGGTCAATATAGTGACCTACACTTGTCTAAAACCTATTGGTTGAAGGGATTTCGACTCATACCCACCATATCCTCAAAATGAATCCATTTTGAGCCATTAGAACCCTCAAATTATTTTATAATAAAATAATATTTCAAACTCTTCCTAAAATGCCCCTCACCTCTCTTATAAAAGGGTACTTCACCTTCTCTCAAATTCACACCTCCAAATCCATTTCTCTCGGCCAAACACTGCTCAAATATCCTCCCAACTACCCTCAATTCAACCTATGGGCATTATGTTGAGCATAAATCCAACCTAAGATCCCTTTTGTTCAAATCAAAGGGATTCACCAGAAGAAGAGGTAATTATTTTATCACCTCTTTCAAAGTTCTTTTCATCTTCTACTTCCTATTTCTTTGTTATTTACACAAAAAAATAATAAATCTAGTACCTTATACATACTGATATGTTATTATAAATATGGTACAACCATATTCATTATTCTATCCATCCTATGAATGAAAAAGTCACCTTACGTGTGTACGTACGGCTTACCGTCTCCAGGTCGGGGTGTAGTTTGTTATTCAACACTTCATTATTTGGATGGGTATAATAATGAGTAAAATTGATGGTAATAATAAATATAACATGTTAATTATTTTGTATATATAATATAATATCTAATTAAACACCGTTTCACCATCAATATAATGATATTTTCGGTCATATGTACGTACAACTTACCGTCTCCACGACATGATGAGATTCATCTTCAACGATCACCCTTCAAGAATTTTTATAATATATATATATATTTATTTATTTATTTATTTATTTATTATGAGATATATTAAAAAATATTCCTAATATATTAATATATATTTGTGTAGATAAATATATTTATATTAATTACTTCCATACTATACGATAAGAAAACAAAAATAATGTTTATGTGTACATACAGACTACCGTCTCCATGAACGGTGTTTCAATTTCATTTAACTGTCTATTATATATATTTATATTCTAAATATATATGATATATAAATCATTTTATATATTATGGAATTATTCAAATCATTATCTAAGTGATAAGATTAAAAATAACAAGTTAAAACACGTACGATAAAGAAATTGATTATTACCCCAAATGTTACTTTAACATGGAAATTATTATTAAATGGTTAGTATAAAGAAATAAATAAATCATATATGATATCATAAATATTAATATGGTTCTGGTATAATTTAATAACATACTATGGTCACTATACAGGAGGTTAAACGTACCCTCAACTAAAGGAAAGTACAAGGTAAGGCTTAATTCCTCAATCTCATTATTATATGAGATTGTTTATGTGTAAGTATTTACTGGGAAATATTTATAATCCATGTCTGTGTTTCATAATAATGTTTCAAATGTAATATTTTAAGGATTTTTTAAGGGAATATTTTTCAAGATCATCATTTTAAAAAATTTAACGATTTATTTTTCAAAATCGTTTTAATTAATGTCTATGTTTTCAAAATGATTTTAAGGATTTATTTATTGGGACATGATTGTTTTAAAATGTTAATTCCTTTAAAAAGGATAAAAGTGTTATGTAACACTTTTATTCAAAAAAATATCTTTTAAATAACTTCCTTTATAAATGTGTGACTTTTAAATGATTTCACAAAAAATGGATATTTCTCTCAAAGAGTTTTACTGACCATTTTCAACTATGTCGACATCCTTTAATGGATACTATTCTTATTTGAGGTTGATTTATTATAATATAATCTTCCATATTTTATTGAATGATCTATGATATGCTTGACTATGGATGTTCTATTTTAAGACCATTCATGGTTTATGGTTAATGTATTGACATTTTTTATGCTAGTTTTAATATGAATGGTTATGCTATGTTTCACCCTTTTCATATAAGGAATGCATTGGAATTAGTAAGTGATGGGCAGGGCCCGCTATACCCCCTCAGTGCATCGGTAGGTATCATGAGACAAAATAGTGTCTTGGCACATGGCCTTCAAAAAATTTATATTTAGGGTCTTGGCACAAGGCCTTGAATTTGTGGTTAAGATGTCCAACATTATGCATTCCATCATTATGAGATTAGTTATTATTGTTATATGTGATTAATTGACTAGTAGAATATCCATGTGAATAAATAAATTTCATTATTTGATTTATCTTTTCCATATTATGTTAAATTCTATGTTTAAAGGGCTTGTATTTCAATTTTATACCTTGGCCTAAATATTTATAATTATTTATGATAGATTGCACTATATTGTTTATCCTTATTAAGCATTTGAGATCACCCCATTCTTATGTTTTATTTTCCCAGGATGACAAGATGTGTATTATGATTTATATGTAGGTTTAAGCTAGGATAATAATGGAGTTCTCAAAGGATTATCTATATTTTAGTTTATGTTAGAAATTTTAATGTAAGTTTCATGTTGTAATCTATTTTACAAGACTGATAAACTGATCATTCCTGTCATGACCCGTCCTCGGGGCCCGTGCCGTGACTACCCCAAGCCCGCCTTCCATAGGCCAGGGGCTGGAGACTAGCACCAAGGCGTAATTACCGGTAAAAAGGGAAGGTATTGCCTTTGGAAAGTAAACAAACACCACAGAGCAAGCAAGTAGTAGAAGTAAACACTAAGTAAAAACTAAGTACAACAGTATGTGTGGAAAAGTATGTGGGCTAGTATACAAACTCAAACTGAAAGTAAAGTACAACTGGAAAGGGAAAACAGCAACTGTAAAGTAAATTCACCACGTCGAGCTGTCCACTGGAAATCCCACCTGAAGGGTGGGTACAGATAGCCTCCACTGCTCCTCTGGTCCAGCCGACCGCTCCGAGTACGTTCCGCCCAGTGGTCCACCTCCAGGTATCGTCCTGCTCCGCAAGCCACAACCACGATCAGCGTTGTTCGTCATCTGCAACCAACACAATATAGTGCGGGCATAGACCGTGCAGGGGTGAGTATAAGCTACTCAGTAGGGGCCCCGAGACCCCCGAAGGTCTCCCAGAATCCACAAAGGATAATCCACAAAGGAAAGATGCAATCACGAAGTAACATCTGACACTGCTTAGGTATATGCCCATACGTATACCTAAGTCATCAATTCCAGCTCGCTCCAACCTCCGAGCCCAAGTACAACCCAGTCCACACAGGAAATCAAAACGTAAATCTACATAGGATAGCACAACACAATCCACATAGGAAAGAAAAACAGGATTCAGCTCACACAGGTATACTTCTCCGTATGACGTTAGAGATGATCTGATATATCCACTGATTCATCTAAGTCGTCGGACCCACAAAGGATCTAAAGGTACTAACCCCCACAATGACCCACAAAGGATCTGACCCACAAAGGATCGATAGGTAACTAACCCCCGCAAAGACCCACCGGGATCGGACCCACACAGGATCGATAGGTAACTAACCCCTACAAAGACCCACACAGGATCGAACCCACACAGGATCTGTAGGTGCTGGCTCACACAGAACCGCTGAGCGCTGACCCACATAGGATCGGACCCACATAGGATCTATATCACTAATCCACCCAGGATTGCTGAGTGCTGAAGTCGTCATCATCGAATCCACTGAGGATCTATGTACAGTCGTCGTCGTCACAGTCGCAGCCAGCACTAGGGTCCCCGCACACAGTAAGCTCATTCGGGAGGGTCTGCTCCACGAGCCGAGAGGCTGATACATAAACTGACACAAAGTCCAGAGTTGATGTATCCAAAAGTTCTGTATCGCCAACAGGAACTCAGTGTCGCAGACGGCGCGTCAATCGGACGCCCGGTCTGGAAGTTATTGGCTTTTTTGTCCTAGGGGCCCGGTTGGTTTTTAAGTCAAGAACAACCCGACCGTACTCCACCTGCATCCAAACCTCGGGAGGAGTAATCCAAAAGATCTGTCTCACTAAGAGGAATCCAACAAAGTCGACGGCACGTCAATCGGACGTCCGGAGTTCAAGTTATGAGCGTTTCTGCTTCGAGGGCCCGGTTGGTTTCGTGTACGAACCAACTCGGCCAAACCCAAAGTATTCCTAAACCTTGAGTGTGATATACCGAAACTATAAGGCCCCAGCCTTAAACCTTACTTAAACTTGAGTTATTACAATATTACACATTGAGGATCTTTTCAGGTTTAGAGTTTTAGAGAATTAGATCATGAAACTTGCATTACATTCCACATTTAAACAAGGTGGTTACATAAAAGACAATATTCATTCTTCCCATCAATGGAAACCTATTTAAAATAAAACACGGATTCTTTCTTGACACATCCTTGACACAATCTTCACATCATGTACCTTTCCCTTGACCTGTGAAAAGCATTTCAAAAACTTGGGATGAGCATAAAAAGCTCAGTAAGGGTTATAAAAATATGGAAAGGAAACATGAGTTCATATATACATAAGAATGAAATCATACTTTACCCATAAAACATAGGCATATAAAATCATGAATAAATCATAGAAAACATAAGACATAAAGGTAACTTGAGGCATTCATAACATTCTTACGTAGGGAGTAACCCTCTTGGTTACGTTTGGAATACCCATCACAGTATATTCCCTAAATCTCTTCGGAGAAACCATAACGTTTCACTCCTTCGCGTTACCCAATGCATTGGAGAGCTATATCGGGCTCACCCGCCCTTAGTTTATCACGGAACCACCCATTTTCATAACAATGCCCAAGAAACATAACATAAACGTATCACATAAAACATGCATAAAGGAAACATAACATTTCCACATTTCAATCACAATATAACATTTTATTATATTGAATTAATGAATCCATTCAAAAAGAAACCATTTCCAAAACCATTTAAAACATTTAATAAAGAGAATTTTGAATCAAAGTGTCCCATACCACCTTGAAGCTTTTAAAATGTTAAACCATTAATATCCATATAAATAAATCCTTAAAACCATTTTGAAAACATGGATATTAATAATAACAAATAATTAAAACATTTAAAGTGATATTTTGGTTAAAGGGGTTTTACCAAAATTAGAGACACTTGAATACAATTATTGAGGAATAACATTTAGTCAGAACTTTGTAATATCATGAGAATAAATGGATTCATGATATAATACTCCAAAGGACAGTATATACACCATATAAGAGCGAATTGGTGCATAACAACAATGAACCCTCAATAGAAATGTCAAATATGATGAAATCCCTTATAAAGAAGGTATCCTTAAATTAAGGACAAATCAATCTCAAAAAATATGTGTGACAAATATAAATACACCCAATATAAGTGGATATTAAGTGTAAACAATAAAAGTTCATTCACACATATTCAATGGATGACATATTCAATGACTACATGTTGATCCCAAAGAAATCGAAATTGGGTTAAAAGTTCCCTTGACAGCCCAACGGCATCACATCAAAATGAGTTGATGAGAGATAAAAAGTGTATCTCATCACTTGGACATAAAATTTACATCAATAAGGATATATGAGAACATATCCCAACATAACAATATTCAAATTAAAAGACCCAACAAAAGAAGTCTTTTAAAAAAAGAGGAGGGTGAAAGGTTCCCTTACCGACTTGGGTATCTTTCAAAACATACACCCCATGAAAGAAGGACAATAGATCATTGATGTAAATACTCATAAATGAAATTATATTGCACAAAGAGTAGAATAATGGTCATTACATACACCACTCAATGGAATTTGTGGCGAATGTAGCATAAATCTCACGGGAATAAAAGTGAGATGAAAAATCCCTTACGAAAACTCGGCAGCCTAACGGCGCCACATAAAACTTCCGAATATGGATTGATGAGATCAAATAGAGTATCCCATCATATTACAATAGAATTTACAGCAAGTGGAATATAAAAGAAAATCCCCCAACATTGCAAGGAGGAGTTTAAAATAAGTGACATAAAGGAGAGTACTTAAAAAGAAAGAGAGAGGTTAGATCTCTTACGAAAGTTCGGCAGCCTAACGGCGCCACTCAAAACTTCCAAAATGGATTGATGAGAGAGAATAGGGTCTCTCATCACATGAACATAAAAATTACAGAAAATGTAATATAAAAGAACATCCCAATCATAAGAAAGATGAGCTTTAAAATGAATGACATAAAAGTGTGTACTTAAAAAGAAAGAGAGGAGTAGGATCCCTTACCTCGGGTCCGACTTGACTCGATCGTTCTTTAATCTCTTGAATAATAAACTTGAGTTAATTTCTAATTCCTTAAGAACCTTTTTCAAGTTCATTATTACTTTTATACCACTTATTACCATGTCATAAAAATTATGTAATCATTTAAGTTAATAATATTTGTTTTGCCGATATTTGGTTCTTAAGTCGAAAGTGGACTTCTTACAATTACATGTTGTTCGTGTGGCCAAATGTTTATTATATCCAGAATTGTATTCATTATGTAGATATCATATATGTCATATATATCCAGTACATGCATGCATTTATAACATTACATAATCATTTAGAGGTAAGAAATGAAATGCACCGTTCATGGAGACGGTAAGCCGTACGTACGCATGAACGCTACTTTCATTTCTATTTCGTATTTTATAGAATGGAATAATAATGATATAAAGGTATATTATAATTCCAGTATAATATAATATATAATATCATATTTCCATCCTTTATACATCCCACATATGGTATTTAACGAATCAAATCACTTTGAGGGGGCGGTAGTCCGCACTTCCTTAAATGAAGATATCGCGTATACCCATAATGGAAGCCATAAAGGTAAGACAAAAATAAAAAATACAGAAGCATAAATAAAACATAAACATATTATATATAATATATAAAAATAGTGACATCATAATGGCCACCTTTAAAGGTGTTAAATGAGTATTGAACAATCATTGTTTCGGGAGGCAGAATTTCACCATCCACGGAAACCGTATGTTCTTTAACCATTTGATGTAGTTGTGTGAGAGTGTAGCTCGAATAAATCTTATAACAACATCCTAGTATATTGAATATACTGGTGTTGTTACAAAATAAGTAAATAAAAAGAGTTTAGGGGGTTTGAGAAGCAAAATAAAACAAATGAACATGAGAGAATGAATTACCTTTAAAAGTGTAACTCCTTTTGATTTGAGCCTAAAGGCTTCTTTTGAAAGGATTCTGCCCAAAGGGAATCCTCTAGGATGAGGAGAGGGATGTGGAGAGAGTAAATGGGTAGGGGTTGGCCGAGCCAAAGGCTTGAGGAGTGTGTTAAATGAGGTAGAGGTGGGGGCCTTTTATAAGAGGAGAGGAGGGGCACTTTTGGAAAGTAAAGAAATATTACTTTATTTGAAAATGTGTTTCGGTTTCAAAAGGTCCCACATTGATATAATTCGTGGATAAGGTGATAAGGCTTCGAAATCCACTCATACAATAAGTTTTGGACATGTGTAGTTCATAGATTTTACATTATCTTTCCATTTTATTTAAATCGTCAAATAATGATGTCATCGCTGCATCATTATTATGTCATAAATAATTTAATTTATCTAATGTCTAAAAATTATAAAAAAACTACTATGATGTAGGAAATCGTTTTAGATTTCCAATGAATATTTATAATCAAAAATATGACTTGTATAACCCCACTTAAAAATTGTTTTAGTAAAACATATCATGTTTGTGTCAATTTTACTTTTACATTAAATAAAATGTTATTTATGTCATTTCCCAACCAAAGTGTCTCCATGGGGTCCCCAAGTTGGCCCATGGCTTGTCTTGGTCGGTCATGACTCACCCAATAGGTGTAGGACAAGTGTCATGGTGTTTTCACATTCTTATAATATCATTTTTACCTTAAATTACACTAATTACCTCTAATCGCGATTAAGAACTTAATAAGTTACTATTCACCAAAAAATTATTATAATCTCATTGAACCACATTTTACTTCTTAATGACAACCATGTATGTCGGATTTTTGAAATTCAAAACACAATGATGGAAAAATTTCATTTAAACAGAAAATCAGCTTTTATAAGTACCACTTAGTGGTTTCACTATTCATCAAAAATTGAAGTTTTTCAGAAAAATCCCAAAAATTCACCCTGAGCTATATTTGATATTCCGAATTCAAAAATGAAGTCCGTTTTACAAAATTCAGAACATATTAGTCACATTAATTAATTTAATAATTAATTCCCGCTCTCAGAGCAAATAGCGTGTTTTTATAAAACAATAAGTATCAAAAGATTGACACTAGTTTAAGTCTGATTTCAAAGTGAAATTAATTCCAACGACCACTATTGGATTTAATGGTAAAAATATTTTCTAATTTCACTTTAAAACCAATTCAAAATATAATCTAATCATATAAATAAATTAGATTAAAAAGAGGTTTTGAATTAAAATACAATATTTTACACTATTCATTAAAAAATGAACTTTATCGAAAAAATACCAAAAAAATACACAAAGTAAAATTTGATGTCCCGATTCTTAATAAGAGTTTTATTTGGTCCAAAATAATGTTTAAGAGTGAACAAAAATATATTTAATGACAGTTCTCCATTAAAAGGCGATAAGTAAACCTTTAGTGAAAACTAGGGCATATACGCCTAAAATTGAATTCTTTCCGTATTTTAAGACTTTAGCTTTTATTGGATAAATGTAAAAACATTTAAAAAACATATATAATCATATTTTAGTTATTTCTATCCATCCTCGCGAATACAACGGCTACATGTTAACTACCATTTGGATTAATGTTATTTTATTATTAGAGTGCAACGTAAGATTCCCAAGAAACTCGTTGTTGCGTGTTGGGTACGCCATCGAGCATAGCGTCCCCTTTAAAGTCATATTAATATTTTATTCACAAATATGGATAAATATGAAAATTTCATATTCATTATTTACCTGGGGTGTTACATCCTTCCCCCCTTTTGGGAATTGCGTCCTCGCAATTTTAAAATTGCGCTTGGAAACATCCTTGAAAGTCCCACATCGGAACAAAAGTCGGTAAAACAAACAATTTAAAATAAAGAGAGATAAGTACAAAGGTCACCCGAGTTAACCCATACTAGGATTCCAAGTATGAAAATATGGACATGGAGGAAAAAACAAAGGGTCATGTTCTGATGGAGAGTGATAGAAAACATGTTTAGGAGAAAGTTAACCACGAGAAAATCACAAACTTGTGATGGGTTAAACGGTATTCGATTCCCCAATAGGAAAAGTTAATAGACAACATTTTTGTTTTATGTTACTTTTTATTGAGGAATTTATTCATAAGGAAACATAATCAATTATCATATTGAATTTCAACTTTTATTAGATTCCTTACACAAACTCATATTTTCTCCAAAAGACGAGTATTTAGGAAGACTTGTTCACATTAAGAGTACTATAATCAACTTCTAGAGAATCAACTAATCCACAAAATAGAACTATATACTTCCCATTTCTTTAACCAAAACCAAAACCAAAAAGGCTAGTACAAGATCAGATAATCCAGAAAAGGATAACCCCTTATAAAAAGAAAATCTATTCTTAATCTCTAAAATTTGTCCAACAAAACCCAAAGTTCAACGAGGACCATCCGATAAACAATTTGTCCATAAAATTATTCAAAGTAAACCAATATAATATTGAAACCCAAATATTTGAAGGATTTAGTCACATAGTCTTCCAAGTTAAATCGTAACATTTATCTCCAAACAACATCAGTTGCTCCTAAAGTCTCACATTGAAAAGTAATTATCCTAATCACATATCCTCAAAAATCAACTTACTCTTAATTCATAAAATCATATAACTAAAAAGAATCAGTCAAACTAACCAGGGACTTCACGTAGTCCAGTGGTAGGCGATAAATACCAGTCGCACTTTGGTTGTGGGTTCGATTCCCGCAGCTTTGTCCGACGCGACGGGATGTCACACGGTCTGCGTGTTGTCCTTTTTCCAAAACTATATAATTCTTAAAACATTCCCCAAAATGAGATAAAATCTTCAAGAATAATCATAACATATTTTAACCTCAAGTTTATATCATGCCCTTCATTTTCCATCATATCATATAATAACCCATAATTACCTCAAAAGTAAGGATCATATAAACCCTAATGGTTACCTTAATAATTATTACCTGAATTTCCACATCGAGTTGACCATCTCGTACATGATGCATTAGAGAACTCACCAAGGTTCAAGTGGTTGATCATGACTCCTTGATAGTTGGTTTATAAAAACCATGAGATTCCTCATTGAATCCCCCATCTCATCGAGTATCTTAATCAGAGAACCACCACAGTTTCCTTCAAACCCATTGTCACTTTGGTGCCTGCTAGATCCAGCCATTTACTAAAACCAAAAAGGTCACTGTGAGTATATCAACAAAACCATCATGTACTAACGAGGAAGGTAAACACTAAGATATACTTACTCATTGAATTTATCTAAAACTAGGACTCTTTCTGAAATCCTAAGCATTATGGTAATGTCACTTATGATTAAAGAATACCCTAACCTCTAAAGTTATCTAAACCGGCCTTTGATACCAACTATAAGTCCCCAGCCTTAAACCTTACTTAAACTTGAGTTATTACAAGATTACACATTGAGGATCTTTTTAGGTTTAGAGTTTTAGAGAATTAGATCATGAAACTTGCATTACATTCCACATTTAAACAAGGTGGTTACATAAAAGACAATATTCATTCTTCCCATCAATGGAAACCTATTTAAAATAAAACACGGATTCTTTCTTGACACGTCCTTGACACTATCGTCACATCATGTACCTTTCCCTTGACCTGTGAAAAGCATTTCAAAAACTTGGGATGAGCATAAAAAGCTCAGTAAGGGTTATAAAAATATGGAAAGGAAACATGAGTTCATATATACATAAGAATGAAATCATACTTTACCCATAAAACATAGGCATATCAAATCATGAATAAATCATAGAAAACATAAGGCATAAAGGTAACTTGAGGCATTCATAACATTATTACGTAGGGATTAACCCTCTTGGTTACGTTTGGAATACCAATCACAGTATATTCCCTAAATCTCTTCGGAGAAACCATAACGTTTCACTCCTTCGCGTTACCCAATGCATTGGAGAGCTATATCGGGCTCACCCGCCCTTAGTTTATCACGGAACCACCCGTTTTCATAACAATGCCCAAGAAACATAACATAAACGTATCACATAAAACATGCATAAAGGAAACATAACATTTTAACATTTCAATCACAATATAACATTTTATTATATTGAATTAATGAATCCATTCAAAAAGAAACCATTTCCAAAACCATTTAAAACATTTAATAAAGAGAATTTTGAATCAAAGTGTCCCATACCACCTTGAAGCTTTTAAAATGTTAAACCATTAATATCCATATAAATAAATCCTTAAAACCATTTTGAAAACATGGATATTAATAATAACAAATAATTAAAACATTTAAAGTGATATTTTGGTTAAAGGGGTTTTACCAAAATTAGAGACACTTGAATACAATAATTGAGGAATAAAATTTAGTCAGAACTTTGTAATATCATGAGAATAAATGGATTCATGATATAATACTCCAAAGGATAGTATATACACCATATAAGAGCGAATTGGTGCATAACAACAATGAACCCTCAATAGAAATGTCAAATGTGATGAAATCCCTTATAAAGAAGGTATCCTTAAATTAAGGACAAATCAATCTCAAAAAATATGTGTGACAAATATAAATACACCCAATATAAGTTGATATTAAGTGTAAACAATAAAAGGTCATTCACACATATTCAATGGATGACATATTCAATGACTACATGTTGATCCCAAAGAAATCGAAATTGGGTTAAAAGTTCTCTTGACAGCCCAACGGCATCACACCAAAATGAGTTGATGAGAGATAAAAAGTGTATCTCATCACTTGGACATAAAATTTACATCAATAAGGATATATGAGAACATATCCCAACATAACAATATGCAAATTAAAAGACCCAACAAAAGAAGTCTTTTAAAAAAAGAGGAGGGTGAAAGGTTCCCTTACCGACTTGGGTATCTTTCAAAACATACACCCCATGAAAGAAGGACAATAGATCATTGATGTAAATACTCATAAATGAAAGTATATTACAAAAAGAGTAGAATAATGGGCAGTACATACACCACTCAATGGAATTTGTGGCGAATGTAGCATAAATCTCACGGGAATAAAAGTGAGATGAAAAATCCCTTACGAAAACTCGGCAGCCTAACGGCGCCACATAAAACTTCCGAATATGGATTGATGAGATCAAATAGAGTATCCCATCATATTACAATATAATTTACAGCAAGTGTAATATAAAATAAAATCCCCCAACATTGCAAGGAGGAGTTTAAAAGAAGTGACATAAAGGAGAGTACTTAAAAAGAAAGAGAGAGGTTAGATCTCTTACGAAAGTTCGGCAGCCTAACGGCGCCACTCAAAACTTCCAAAATGGATTGATGAGAGAGAATAGGGTCTCTCATCACATGAACATAAAAATTACATAAAATTTAATATAAAATAACATCCCAATCATAATAAAGATGAGCTTTAAAAGGAATGACATAAAAGTGTGTACTTAAAAAGAAAGAGAGGAGTAGGATCCCTTACCTCGGGTCCGACTTGACTCGATCGTTCTTTAATCTCCTGAATAAAAAACTTGAGTTAATTTCTAATTCCTTAAGAAACTTTTTCAAGTTCATTATTACTTTTATACCACTTATTACCATGTCATAAACATTATGTAATCATTTAAGTTAATAATATTTGTTTTGCCGATATTTGGTTCTTAAGTCGAAAGTGGACTTCTTACAATTACATGTTGTTCGTGTGGCCAAATGTTTATTATATACAGAATTGTATTCATTATGTAGATATCATATATGTCATATATATCCAGTACATGCATGCATTTATAACATTACATAATCATTTAGAGGTAAGAAATGAAATGCACCGTTCATGGAGACGGTAAGCCGTACGTACGCATGAACGCTACTTTCATTTCTATTTCGTATTTTATAGAATGGAATAATAATGATATAAAGGTATATTATAATTCCAGTATAATATCATATATAATATCATATTTCCATCCTTTATAGATCCCACATATGGTATTTAACGAATCAAATCACTTTGAGGGGGCGGTAGTCCGCACTTCCTTAAATGAAGATATCGCGTATACCCATAATGGAAGCCATAAAGGTAAGACAAAAATGAAAAATACAGAAGCATAAATAAAACATAAACATATTATATATAATATATAAAAATAGTGACATCATAATGGCCACATTTAAAGGTGTTAAATGAGTATTGAACAATCATCGTTTCGGGAGGCAGAATTTCACCATCCACGGAAACCGTATGTTCTTTAACCATTTGATGTAGTTGTGTGAGAGTGTAGCTCGAATAAATATTATAAAAACATCCTAGTATATTGAAGATACTGGTGTTGTTACAAAATAAGTAAATAAAAAGAGTTTAGGGGGTTGGAGAAGCAAAATAAAACAAATGAACATGAGAGAATGAATTACCTTTAAAAGTGTAACTCTTTTTGATTTGAGCCTAAAGGCTTGCTTTGAAAGGATTCTTCCCAAAGGGAATCCTCTAGGATGAGGAGAGGGATGTGGAGAGAGTAAATGGGCAGGGGTTGGCCGAGCCAAAGGCTTGAGGAGTGTGTTAAATGAGGTAGAGGTGGGGGCCTTTTATAAGAGGAGAGGAGGGGCACTTTTGGAAAGTAAAGAAATATTACTTTATTTGAAAATGTGTTTCAGTTTCAAAAGGTCCCACATTGATATAATTCGTGGCTAAGGTGATAAGGCTTAGAAATCCACTCATCCAATAAGTTTTGGACATGTGTAGTTCATAGATTTTACATTATCTTTCCATTTTATTTAAATCGTCAAAAAATGATGTCATCGCTGCATCATTATTATGTCATAAATAATTTAATTTATTTAATGTCTAAAAATTATAAAAAAACTACTATGATGTAGGAAATATTTTTAGCTTTCCAATTAATATTTATAATCAAAAATATGACTTGTATAACCCCACTTAAAAATTGTTTTAGTAAAACATATCATGTTTGTGTCAATTTTACTTTTACATTAAATAAAATGTTATTTATGTCATTTCCCAACCAAAGTGTCTCCATGGGGTACCCAAGTTGGACCATGGCTTGTCTTGGTCGGCCATGACTCACCCAATAGGTGTAGGACAAGTGTCATGGTGTTTTCATATTCTTATAATATCATTTTTACCTTAAATTACACTAATTACCTCTAATCGCGATTAAGAACTTAATAAGTTACTATTCACCAAAAAATTATTATAATCTCATTGAACCACATTTTACTTCTTAATGACAACCATGTATGTCGGATTTTTGAAATTCAAAACACAATGATGGAAAATTTTCATTTAAACGGAAAATCAGCTTTTATAAGTACCACTAGTGGTTTCACTATTCATCAAAAATTTAAGTTTTTCAGAAAAATCCCAAAAATTCACCCTGAGCTATATTTGATATTCTGAATTCAAAAATGAAGTCCGTTTTACAAAATTCAGAACATATTAGTCACATTAATTAATTTAATAATTAATTCCCGCTCTCAGAGCAAATAGCGTGTTTTTATAAAACAATAAGTATCAAAAGATTGACACTAGTTTAAGTCTGATTTCAAAGTGAAATTAATTCCAACGACCACTATTGGATTTAATGGTAAAAATATTTTCTAATTTCACTTTAAAACCAATTAAAAATATAATCTAATCATATAAATAAATTAGATTAAAAAGAGGTTTTGAATTAAAATACAACATTTTACACTATTCATTAAAAAATGAACTTTATCAGAAAAATACCAAAAAATTACACAAAGTAAAATTTGATGTCCCGATTCTTAATAAGAGTTTTATTTGGTCCAAAAGAATGTTTAAGAGTGAACAAAACTATATTTAATGACAGTTCTCCATTAAAAGGCAATAAGTGAACCTTTAGTGAAAACTAGGGCATATACGCCTAAAATTGAATTCTTTCTGTATTTTAAGCCTTTAGCTTTTATTGGATAAATGTAAAAACATTTAAAAAACATATATAATCATATTTTAGTTATTTATATCCATTCCCGCCAATACAACGGCTACATGTTAACTACCATTTGGATTAATATTATTTTATTATTAGAGTGCAACGTAAGATTCCCAAGAAACTCGTTGTTGCGTGTTGGGTACTCCATCGAGCATAGCGTCCCCTTTAAAGTCATATTAATATTTTATTCACAAATATGGATAAATATGAAAATTTCATATTCATTATTTACCTGGGGTGTTACAGAAACGACCGTCTCGATCCAAGGATCGCATCACAACTGACGGTGCGTCGATCGGAGGCCTGTAGCACAAGTTATGGGCGTCCGACCAGAAGAGATTCGGTATTAAGAGGTTCAGGCCCAGTCCGACCTGGCCCGATACCCTCAGGGTCGTCCCGAACCGGGTCGACCCAAACCGGGTCTGGGTTCGGCCTGCTTGGGCGCGGCGTGCTGGGCGCGCTGGCCAGGCGCTCGGCCAAACGGCTGAGCCGTTGAGGGGGGGGGGGCGCCTGCCCCCCTGGCTTTGTAACCACATCCCCCATTATGGGGGGCGCTTGAGCTGGCCGCCAGGGGTTCATAACCCCTGGCCTTCCCTTGTCCGGCCGGCCTACTCTGGCCGGCCGGCTTCTGCCGCCACGGACCGGCGACGGCCGATCCCCCCTGCTCTGACGCTGGTGGCCCAGAACCGGCCGCTGGTCTCTCTGCTCAGCCGCGGCCCAGAACCAGCCGCAGCCTTGGTTCATCCGGCGCGGCGCGACGGCGCCGCACCCCTCCGCCGCGGCCCCGCTTTGGCCACGGTGTCTTCAGGTTTCTCCGACGCGGCGCGACGACGTCGCGTCCTTATTCTATTTCACGGTGCGGCACGACGGCGCCGCGCTTTCCTTGTCACACGATCCCGCGCGGTGTGATGGCACCGTGCCATTCCTGTTTCAATCCACAATAGAAATAACAACATATATAAGGGAGGAGGGTCGGCCATGTTTGTGCGGTCCGTCCCCCTCTCGTTAATCGATAGCAATTGGTCATATTTCACGAAGAACGTCAAGGTAGTAATCACGAACAAAATAAATAACCCCCTACCTCGAGCGTAGCTTAAACGGAGGTTCGTTGAATGAAGATTCATCGCGGAATATCCGTCGTGGTAAGAGACGTTGCGGAAGAAGACGTTGTCGGCATCGCGGTATACGGCGTCGCGTAGTCGGTTTCCGAGGACTCGGCGTTCTTCGTCGGAGATCGATGTGTTCTTCACGTTCTTCGTCGAAGACGAAGAATTTCCTCAAGTTCCTTAGCCTTTTCTCCCAAAGACTCCACAACAAGATTCCAACCCTTAATAAAATAAGCCCAAACTTATTTTATTAACTTGAAAAAAGTTTAAAATTAAAACACTCACATTAAACTCACTTCATTAATATCATAAGTTATTAAAACTTAAGTTATCAATTTTAATTGTGACTTGAGGGAGTTAAGGAATGTGAAGGGGTGGGATTAGTGTGGGCCCCACCACCCTCATAACCTTCCATGGGAAGTTGGGTAGTTACCCAACTTCCACCCAAAGCTTAAATCCACTTAGAAAAATAAAAATTGTAGTTAAATTTTTATTTTAACTTCCACAATTTTTATCAACCTCTCTCGTGAAAACGCAACTTCAGAAAAGGTGTTTCTAAGCAATTACTGGCGATGTGGTTCCATCGGTGCCCTCAGAATTCGATTCCGAGCACCGGTTAAAAAGTTAGAAATTCCGGCTCGTTCGTTCAATGAACGTACCCGAGCTAAACTTCGGATAGTAGTTCTGGGCACATCGGGCCTCGGAATCAAGTGCTGTCATAAACTGCGTTCTTGTAAAATCCCAAAGAAAATTAAGAAAAAAAAATTCCTTGAATTTTATGGGTCTTTACAATTCCTTTGGGACTTGATTACTTGTAATCATGACAATGTATTAAAATAATGCACCGGATTTGGGCTAACTGGGGTCAGGGCATTACAGTTGGAATCACAGGATGTTTCTCAATAACCTTAGAAATAGATTTAGATAATCTCTTATTAGTGAACATTAAACTAAGTTGGAATTTGAGGATTAATATATAAGAGAATCCAAAAATATTGGTAATGTAGTTATTATGTGGTTTTTCTATGCAATACATCCCTTTCTGGATACTACAAGTGGACGATGTTTTGGAAAAGATATACCTAAGAGTGAAAACTCTGACATGGAGTTTTGGTCTTGACCCGAGGTATCTTGGTACACAACAACGGGCCTTACTACGCACATGTTTTGACACTCTTGGGGGATATTATTAGGATAAATTACATTTTCATTACAAAACATTATGAAGGATTTATGAGTAAATATGTCAGCAAAGAAACCAATTTTATGATTATGATACTAGATGTGTAAAAATATATAATTTAATATGATAATTTTTCTAGTTTTTGGATTATAAATTATGATAGGATATATCATAGTGTATGTCATAATTTAGAAACAGTGCCTAGTAGAAGGAATGAGAACTCTAGCAATACAATGATCCAAATAGTTAGAAGGATCGTATCTTTCATGGTCTTAAGACAACATTTATAATGGAAAAAATCTCCCATGTATTATCATCATATCTAGAGATAGTATCATGTGTTAATAAGATAAGTAATGAATTCTATGAGTCCTATGGATTTGAAGGGAAGAAATAGAAGAAGAGGATGGTAGAGAAAAAGATAGATAAAGGGAAGAATAGAAAGAAGAATTTTCCCACATGTGATAACTATGGAAAGAATCACCTTAGTAAATTCTTGAAGGGAATGAGAGTTTTTTATAAGTATGGAAAAAAGAAAACCAAGTACATGGTTGTAAGGGAAATAGAAAGGTTTCAAATGTACAATTCTTCATCTTCCAATGATTTGGTACACTACATGAATCAATTTCCAAATCATCAGAGTATATCCCAAATGTTTCTATTTGATAATAATCAAGTTGTGATACTACTGCAGATGAATAGTAATGATTAGTGTTCTCATATTGTTATTAAAGAATTGTTTCATTTGTGTATTGTATTAATGAGGTACAAGTTATAATAATTATAGAGTATATAAGGATTATACTGCAATACTATTTCATTAAGTATTTGAGATTGTGTGGTACCAAGAAAAGTGACTCAATAACAAGTTAATCTATTTGGAAAATATATGGTTAAGAGAAAGATAAACTGTCAAATAGTCTTGAGGATGAGGTAATTATTTTTGAAGAAGATATAATTGAGTTAGATAAATAATATTGGATATTATTGACTACCTTGGAACTAATTAATGGTTTGTTCATTCCATCATTGTTGGAGATTACAACATTTTTGGATTTAAGGAGTATATCCAGTATTCTATGTTTTACAGAAGTAATAAATAAGTACATACCTATTCAAATAACATTTTATGGTAATTTAGGTTGTTACCATGTTTTAATACAATAAATTATTAAGGTATTCAAATGTTTCTATGTGATAAAATAGATATTCATTATGTTATGTTGACCTTCCTTATACATTTTTGGACTGTGAGCTTGGACACAAGTATTTTGGATAAGTCTAAAGGTTGGAATGGAGTAAGTTGGAAATTTGATACTATTGTTTAAGGTTAAAACATTTCTTGAGATTATTTTTGGATGTTATAAAAAGTACAACTCGGAGGTTGGTCAACAACCCATCGCGTTCAGCAGGGCTGTGAGACTTGAACCCACAACCGAAGAGTGATAAGGGTGCATCACCTAATACTGGCCTACATGATGTCCTGGTTTGTATAATGTAGTTCTTTTATAGTCTGAAAGACGAATTATAAATTCATTTTTTTATAACCCTATACAATTAGGATAAATAGAATATTTTTTAGTTCAATTATCTTTTGAAGTGATAGATGAGTTTATGGTAGAAATCAGTTATAGGGTGAAACTCTACATGTCAAGTATTCTTTTTTTTCCATAAAAATTAGAGAAAGGATCTTAAAACCAAAAATGTGTTATAATAATACCTTATGTTTTTTGAACCAATGATATTTTAAATTATCATCATAGATTTATGGCTTTGGGGCCCTCAATTTTCCATTAATTGTTCACCTGTTTGTGATTGATGAGCTCAATCAACCCCTATAAATATTAACGTTTTTCCTCTAATTATGTGTCTCTGATTTCCACCAATGTTCCCCTATTTGAAATCCTAATTTTTTGGTGGATTTTTTTATTTCCCTTTCCCTCTTATTAAGAATAAATTTTATAAACCCTATTTCTGATGTGGGTTTCCCACAAAGGTATTTTCTATTTTAAACCTTTTATTTTTGAAGAACAATTTCAAATTAAGAGGATGAAATTTATTGAATAAGGGGATAATTTAACTTCCCAATATTTAATTGTACATTATCTCTTTAAAATAATTAGTATATTATATTGCATGCAACAACGACTTGCCTTGCGTTAAACGCAAGATTGAGTTTCTGCGAAACAACACACTAGTTAAATGATATATTTATTTATCAATTAAATATTGTGAAATTAATAGTAACAAATAAATTTTAAAATGTATTTATAGTGTTTATAATGAAATTTATATGTTTTGTTAAAATAGTTATATATTTTGAAAAACTATTTTCTTAAAATAACTAATTTTTATGTCCTTTTTGTGAATAATAATAAAATTAATTTTAGAAACTCCTAAGAATTGAATTTGGTAAAATAGAATTCATTTTTTAATTCATAATATCAAAATTAGCTTAGGCTGAATTTTTGGTAATTTTCAGAAAACATTCAATTTTTGATGAATAGTGAAAAATATTGCCCAGTACATAAAAAATGTCTTTTTTATTTAAATAATTATTTTTAATTTAAATTTATTTTAAATTAAAAATACATAAATAATACTTATATTAGTCCATTTTAATTCATTGGAGTCATTTTCTAATAAATTTAGATATATAAAATTGTATTGAACTTTTTAACGTCTTTTACCCACCTTTTAGGCGCATTTACAAATTTGCATTGAACATATTTTTACATCTTATGTTAATTAAATTTCAAAAATCCGAGAGACAGAGCTGACATTAGTACGTAAAATGTGGTTCAATAGGATGAAAATAATTTTTGGTGAAAAGTAACTATTGAATTTTATTTTCCACGGTTAAAAGTAAATAGAGTTATTAAAGGTAAAAATAATATTATAATAACATAAAATTACCCCAAAACATGTCCTAATTCTATTGTATAAGTGTTTTTAGAGAAAAATCAACCTTAGGAAAAAAATTGATGCTTTTGTATTCACTTGGGATAGATTATGACATTTACCATATTTTGATTAAATAAGAGTTAAATTTTTTAAATTAAAATATTAATAACTAAATCATTTATAATATAAGGTTATACATAAGATAAATTAGAATATAAATATTCATTATAAATATAAAAATATTTCCTACATAATATTATTTTATTTATAATTTTTATACATTATATAATAAAATTTATTTATGACACAATGAAGATTCAGTAATTACCTTATAAACGAAAGATTAAAATAATTAATATTATAAATATTAAAATATATTTAAATTGAAACTTCTGATTCCATGTACTAATTTTATAGTTGAATATTTCGTGTCATAGTTGATTAAATTTATTTTTTTAAAGTAATAAATTTTTTATGAAATTAACAAAAACTAAATACTAAATAGTATTAAATTTTTCATATATGAGTTTTAAAAAAAACTATTTTATTAAATGATATAATATTACTAAAAATATAAAATTCAGCCAAGAGTATTAAATAATATTATATATTTCATTAATGAACCACTTTCAGTTCTCTTGGAATTTTATAGTAGGTTTATTAACCATATAGTGTAAGAATACTTGAAGACATGGTAAGAGTTAAACTATTTAACTAAATGTTAAATCTAAAAGATAAGGTTAATGTGGTGACTTAAACTTGTCCAAAACCAATTTAATTAGAGGATTGTGACACATACCAACTATATACTAGAAATAAATCCATTTTTATCCATTATAAACTGAAAATTATTTTATAATAAAATAATATATCAAGCCCTTCTTAAAGTTCCCTTCACCCCTCTTATAAAAGAGTACTTTCCCTTTTCTCAAATTAACACCTCTAAAGCCATTTGGATCGGCCAAAATCTACTCAAATACCCTCAAAATTACCATCACTTCAACCTATAAGTCTTATTTTGATCATAAAACCAACCTAAATATCCATTTTGTTCAAATCAAAAGGAACCACCTGAAGAAGAGGTAATTATTTTATTACCTCTTTTAAAGTTCATTTCTTTTTCTACTTCCTCTTTATTTGTTATTTCCATAATAAAATAATAACTCCAATAAATTATACATAATTAGATGTTATTATAAATATGGTACAACCATATTCATTATTATATCCATCATATGAATGACAATGTCACCATATTTGCGTACGTACAGCTTATCATCTCCACGTCGTGTTGTAGTTTTTTATTCAACACTTCATTATTTATATGGGTATAATAATGAGTATAAATGATGTAAATAATAAATATAACATTTTAATTATTATTTATATATTATATAACATCTAATTAAACATTTTTTCATCATAAATAGAATGATATTGTTGCTCATGCGTACGTACGGCTTACCGTCTCTACGACGCGATGAGATTCATCTTCAATGATCACCCTTCAAGAATTTTTATACAAATATATATATTGATTAATTATGAGGTATATTAAATAATATTCCTACTTTAATAATATATATTTATGTAGATAAATATATTTCGATTAATTATTTCCATACTATACAATAAGAAAACGGAAACAAAGTTCATGCGTACGTACGGACTATCGTCTCCATGAACGGTGTTTTACTTTCATATATATATATATATAATGCATAATTATATTCTGAATATATATGATATATAAATCATTTTTTATATTTTGGAATTATGTAATTCATGATCTAAGTGGTACGCTCAAGAATAATAAGTTAAAACACGTACGATAAAGAAAGCGATTATTACCCAAAATGTTACTTTAACATAAAAATTATTATTAAATGGGTAGTATAAAGTAATAAATGAATCATATATGATATCATAAATATTAATATGGTTCTATTATAATTTAATAATATACTATGTTCATTATACTGAAGGTTAAACGTACCCTCTACTAAAGTAAAGTACAAGGTAGGGGTTAATTCCTCAATCCCATTATTATCTGAGATTGTTTATGTGTAAGTATTTACCGGGACATATTTATAATCCATGTTTGTGTTTCATAAAAATGTTTTCAAAAGGAATATTTTAATTTTTTTTAGGGAATCATTAAAAATATCATCTTTTTAAATGTTTTAATGATTTATTTTTCTAAATATTTTTAATTAATGTCCATGTACTCAGAATGATTTTAAGGATTTATTTATATGGACATAATTGTTTTAAATTGTTAATTCCTTTCAAAAGTTTCAAAGTGGTATGGGAATCTTTGATTCAAGAATCTATTTTAAATGACCATCTTTATAAATTTGTGACTTTTAAATGATTTCCCAAAAAAAGAATGGATATTTCTCTCAAAGAGTTTTACTGATCATTTTCCACTATGTCGACATCCTTTACTGGATAATATTCTTGATTGAGGTTGATTTATTATAATACAATCTTCTATATTGTGTTGAATGATCTATGATATGTTTGACTGTAGATGTACTAATTCTATACCATTCATGGTTTATGGTTAATGTATTGACATTTCGTATGCTAGTTTTAATATGAATGTTTATGTTAGGTTTAACCCTTTTCATATGAGGATTTCATTAGACTTATTAAGTGATGGGTGGGGCCTTCTATAGCCCCTCGATACATCAGTAGGTCACATGAGACAAATAGTGTTTCGGCACAAGGCCTTGAAAAAAATTTATATTTACGGTCTTGGCACGAGGCTTTGACTTTGTGGTTAAGATGTTTGACATTATGCATTGTATCATTATGAGATTAGTTATTAATGTTATATGTTATTATTCGAATAGTAGAATATCCATGTGAATAATTAAATGGAATTTTTTTATTTATATTTGACATATTATGCTGAATATTATATTTAAAGGGCTTGTATTTCAATTTTATACATTGCCATAAAAGTGTATGATTATTTATGATAGCTTCCACAATATTGTTTATCTTTACTGAGCATTGGAGCTCACCCCTTTATTATGTTTTATTTTCCTAGGATCTCAAGAAGTGTATTATGATTTATATGCAGGTTTAAGCTAGGAAAATAATGGAGTTCTCAAAGGATAATTTATATTGTATTTTATGTTAGAAATTGTAATGTAAATTTCATGTATATAATCTATTTTCCAAAACTACTAAATTGATTAGTCCTTCGGGACTAGATTCCTTATAATCATGCTAATGTATTAAAATAGTGCACTAGATCTAGGATAACTGGGTTCATGGCGTTACAAATATGGATTATCCCAAATGTGGTTCATTAGGTATTTTAAATATTTTAAGATATATTTATGTAGTTTAGATAGTTTTTGGGTTATATTGGTTTTTAATGGGATTTAATGGAGGATACAGTTGAAAAAAATATTTATTGGGATGAAATTCAAAGTTGTGATACATAATTAAATAATCATGCATTTTTTTAGTGGAGAGAATTCAAAATTGAAGATAACTTATTTTTTACAACAAAGAAACAATGAACTCTATTAAAATTTGGATGTTGTTTTAATAAAATTAGAACATATTAGAAATTGAATCCCACCATTTACCTCTTATGCATGGGTTAAACTTTCCACTCCCACAAATCTTATGTCTCCTCCATTTATTATTCAAAAAATCTTAAATTCATTAATAATGGTGACTCTCCCATGGAAAAATTATAATTATTTGGGTGTTCTTTAGTTTTCATTATTAGTAGGTGGTGATTTCTGTAAAACCCTATTTTCTCCATTTTAATAGGTTATAGTAAAATATATCATTTCTATAGAATATAAAGAACATTCCTTTTGAGTTTATTCATTTTTAAATGGATTTGGTGGTCCTAGTGTCATTATATATTTATACACATGTTTTGAGATAAATCGGTGTTCTGAGAATTTGTAAATTTATTTTGGGGACCCTGATTTGGGTCTTAAATTATCCCTAAATTAGGTAATTAACATGTAATGACTATGTGTTATGAATTGGAAAAACTATTTTAATCACCCCTATAAAACCTTTTACATTGTGAAATTTGATATTGATGTATGCCAAACTAAGAAGTGGTGTTTCTATAATGTATCTGATTTTATATATTTTATTTTTAAATATTTTATGGATTATTTTTTAGACCAGGAACTAAGATGACATGAAATTAAGAGTCCCGGTGTGCCTGGAAAAAATGTTTAAAGTATATTAAATATATTAAATATCATGTGTGTGTAGTTTTCTTGAAAAAAGTGGAATAACTTCTAAAAAGGTATCGGGATCAGAAATCAGAGGGAACTGTTGAACTTAGAACGCGAGGATTACTATAGGTGTAACTTAACATTAGTCGGTGTAGGTCATTATTGGAAAATTCATCGCAGATACATAAATGAATAAATTAATTTGAATAAATTATTTTATTTCAAATGTTTGATGTAGTGACTGGTTATTCTTTAAATAAAATATTATGTAGAAATCCTAGGGTTATCTGTATAACCTTAGAGTCATTGGAGTATCATTGGATAGATCCTTGGAGAATCCTCTCAGGAGAACGATGATGAAGTTGTGAATCAATGATTGAAATGACTCGGATTTGACGTGTCACATACATAGCTTATTTTAAATTTATTTTTATTTTAATTTCCATTCATTCTTTGTTTTGAGGGTTTCCCAAGCATTTATGGAGGAATGGGTGAGTTTTTATGAATTGGGCCAAATTGTGAGCCCAATTCCAGTTTTAAAAATAAATTTTGATTCCTTTATAACTTCTTCATTTTTCAACATTTTTCATCCATTACAATTCCTAATTGTCATCCCCTGACATATTAACACAAAAATATTAATTTGGACCATTTAGGAATCCATAATCATGGTGGATATGGGTTTTTATTTAAGATATTGGGCCTGCCTGAAAGCCCATTTCTTGCATTAAAAATAATTTTTAAATTTTTAATATCTCTTTCACTATTTGCAGTTTTTTGGGGATTTCAACTCTCCCTAAAGACCACATACCTAAGGCGCGCCCCCAAACTCTCCTCCCCCTATTTTGAGCTCGGTTGCATCACGAAATTGGGAGAAATGTCTCTGGATTACACAAATCGCCCAGATTTGAGGAGGTAAATTGATCCTTTCATAACTCCTTCAATTATTATTATTTTCCCCCCATTCCAGTTCCTACATGACCTAATCATCATTTTTAGAAAATCCATTAAATTTTTATCTGTTTTAAAAAATCACATTTTGGTCGATTTTGGGTCGTTTTCTTTAGGATTGTTTTGGTTAAGTGATTTCTTCTTGGTTTCTTCCATTTCCATAGGGTTTTATCCCTCTTTATTGATGTTACAAATTGTCCAGAACATAGGGTTAGTACCTAGGGTTTAACCATGGGTCTTTTTGGTGAAAATTTGTGGTCTAGGGCTGGATTTATCATCCTTGTGGTTCCGGGGTGGTGCGGTTGATGTTTCGCACCATGTTTTGAGGGATTCGACAATTTCGGTAGGTGATTCCATGGGTAACCATTTAATGATGAGTTAGTTTGCTTGATTAAATAATTTTACATGTTCCTTATGTTCTGTGCATTATTAGAAAACCATTTTTGGTAGCAATAGTAAATCATTTGTTTTTAAAGTTACATTTTTGCTTGAAGTGTGTAATTTTCAAATGTATTTCATGTGTTATCTTTTGTGGTAGTTTTGTAAAATGTGGAAGTGATTTATTAGTTGTTGAAATGGGCTTCCAATTATGGTTGGGTAATGATATAGTTCCATGTGGGCCTAAAAAGGGGGTGTATTTGAATGGTTTTATGTGTATAACCTTGTTATACCCCTTGAAAGTGTTTTATGGATTTGTGTGTTCTCATGGGTATCTTTTGTGATATTGTTCAAGGTGATTATATAACATTTGAAAGTGGATTATTACATGTTTATTGGGCGGAAAATTCTGTTTTTGTAGGGTCTTGGTGTGATTTTGGCTTAAAAAGAGGTTTTTGAAATGGGTTTTATGTGAAAATTTTGGGTATACTCTTTATAATTATTTTATGAAAGTTTTGAATGGTTTATTGAGTTGTGTAATAGGTGAAACTATATCAGAAAACTATTTTGGTATGAGTATATTTTTAAAAGTTCCATTTCATTTTTGAAAATGCGGTTATGTGATATTTATCATCTTGGAAATATTTTATTAAATTGTTTGAAGGAGATATTGAGGAGTGAAAGTGGTGTGCAGTGTTTTGTGTGAATGTGATGTGAAAAATTGAATTTTTGATTATGAAAGAAGTGTTATTTTCCATGTGTGTGGGCTGTTATATGAGTTGAAATATCTTATAATTGTTTTATAAAATTGTTTAATGGTTTTGTGGAAGTGTTGAAGAAATGTGAAATGTGTTGTGGGCTATTTTGGTGTGAGTCGGATTTCAAAATCATTTTGAATGAAAAATGGATTTTTGTAACTTGTGTGGTATACATATGGTCTGTTTGGTGAATGTTTTATATGGAAATGATATTTCCATGTTCAATGTATATTTCTTGACTTGTTGAACTTGTTTGAGCACAAGGGGAAAACCTGGGTATCTAGGTGGGTGGACGTGTACTAGTATGCTAGTGAATCTGTGGGGTTTGGCCTCAGTTTCACTTAGTAAGATTGACGCTTACAACTCTAACTAAACTATAATGATGATTATTTGGGACCACTAGGTTATGGGTATGTTCCCTACTAGTGGCTCGTGCGTGAGAATGGATATTTGTGATGGTTACTCTCACCGAGATACGAGGTACCTGGGACCCATAGCTAGCTAGTGCCTAGGGGTTATTTCCTATTGCTTGTGCTCATTAGTTAATTTATACGTACCGTCGGCATATGGTACATTTGGCTGGAAAAATCAGTAGCTTTTTTTTTATTTTAAAAGGTTAACCCGTTAAAATATCCCACTTGAAAACTATTTTTATTCAAAGTCGCATATTTTAGAAATTGTAACTAGTTTTTTTTATGTTTTTGAAAACTTGCATGCTTTTTGTCTTTAAATTTTTATCACATGGAATCTCTTAGTGGTGGTATCCTACTGGGCATTGGATCACACCCTACTTACACCCTTGGGTGTAAGTAGACTTGGTTATTTTTGTTGTCGCAGTTTGGGTACAGTTTTGAGTACCATTGGTTCGGGTTTCTAGCAGGTTCTTGGTGGTGACGTCTTGTGGGGATGGCTTGAGGGAGATGCCTCTTTCCATGTGGAGGTTCTTGGGATATTTCATTTTGGTTTTGTACCTTTTTTATAGTCTTTTTTAGTTGTTTTACACTATGTAATTCAGTTCTTAATTTTTGTAAAAGATTGCTTGGTTTGAAAAATCCAGATTCGTTTTATTGGATTCTTTTGTTGTTTTAAGATTATAAACTAGGGTAAATCATTCCCAATTCTCATTTTATGATACCTGGGCACTTGTTCCAGCCCGTGGGGATTGGGAACACCCTTAGGGTCTTGACATGGACCGGGTCAGGTGCCGATTTTGAAGGCGATCAGATTTGGTTCGTGACAAAATGGTATCAGAAGGAGGTTCGGGTTAACTCTTTGGGTCATGTTATTTGGGGAACAGTCGAGATAGTCTAGATTTAGGATTTTTGGTACATATAATTCCATTTATGGATAGTGTGCCTGATCACCACACCTCATAATGGGATTCAACTTTCCAATAGAAGTCAGGATTTATCTAAGTCCTTTGGTTTTCTTGGTTCGATGATGATTAAGGGAAATGAAAAGAGAGTTGGGTTAATGGTCCTAGTGAGATCGCAGGGCCTGGAAATCCATTTGGAGCCAAGGATATTCCCTAGAGCACTCTCTATGATAGTGAAGTGATTGGAATATGGCTGCCAACCATATTTCCAAGTCACCCACTGAAACTAGTTTCCTCTCGCATTGTTTTGTGCTTAGGTTTTGAAATCTTGGCACTTTTGTTTTAAGAAGTGTAAAGTTTTTGTGAAATGATTTTCAAATAAAGAGGGAATGGTTTGATTTATTAAATGGTGGAAGTGAATTTTTAGAATTGTTTTGAAATGGAAAATGGTGTGCTTACACCTCTTTTGAAAGAAGGAACTATATTGAAGTTGGTTTTTGAAAATTGTTTCCAATAGTGTTTTCTAAACAATCAAAGGGTGTTTTAATGGGATGAGATGTTTTGAAATTGATATGAATATCTTGAAAGTGAGTTCTTTTAAAAATGGTTGTGTCTTTATGAAAAGTTTTGTAAGATTTTAATTGGTATTTTGATCTCATTGTTAGCAGTTTTGAGAAAAAGGTTGGGTTGGTTGACCATTTTGTTTTTGAAAAGTGGAAAGAATTTTTTTTTTAACCTTTGGTATTTCTGTGAGTGACCACATGCATAGGGTTATATGGGATGATGGATGGTTGATGGCATGACTGGATGAGTGATGGGATGTATATGAGGAGGGTTCCCGGTGTGGCACAAAAACATGCATGTGTGAGGCACATGGGGTACCACTGGTGGATACGCTTACTGTTAAACCGTTTTTTTTTCAAAGAATTGGTTTTAAAGAAAAACATGATGTCTTGATGAATAGTTTGGTATGGTTTGTATTATGGGTTTTTGAAAATGTTGATATTGTGGGATGTTTTGAGTTCAAGAACCCCTTCTATTTGAATTGTGTTTTGGGTTTGTGTTTGGTCGGTAAGCTGTGTTGTAGGGACGGTTAGTGGTCTCTTTTGAAAAAAAAATTGGGATTCCTTTATGGTGGTTCCCTTCATGTGTTTGGATATGGTTTGTGGAATGTTTTGACCAATGGACCAGCTTGGTTGGGTCCTTGGGTTCTCTCATTGGATAAGGTACGCCCCCATTAAGGGTTAATGCACAACTGAAGTGCAACCCGTATTGTTTCTCCATTGGAAAATCCTCCAGTTGATCAATATAAGGAATATTTTATCGATCATTTTTGATTGAGTCTACACCCATTCATTTCATTTATTTTTGGATTCTCTTGTAGTGGTATAGTGCTTGTGGAAGGTTGAAAGAGACCTTAGTTTCTTAAGTTTCTTGATTCATCGAAGGTGGAAGTGTTCTTTTGTTTTTAGTGTGGATGAGTGTCTTGATGGTGTCTAAGAGGGCCTATGGGTTCTTTATAGTTTCTTTGAAGAAATAGTTATTATTAAACCACCAATTTTTGAGATTTTAGTCATGATAGGATATTGTGTCCACTTTTTGGACTTGTCTGTTGTTTTGGGACTTTGAATATGGTCTCGTTCCATGTATTGTTTCTATCAATCTCAAGGGTCATGTTAAGTGACGCATTGTAATGTTGTGTGCTATTTTGACTATAAAGTTGAAGGTCACACAATCCTCTGAGGTTCTATGTTTTTTTTGGAGTATGTCTCCATTGGGAAAAATATCAAATCCTCTATCTTTGAGGAAGGTGTTTATACGTGTCCTTCCCTTCTGTTGTTTCTCACCAAAAGAAACAAGGTGTGATGTGTGTGCATCACTTGATCCCTTGTTTCAGTGAAATGTTTGGTTTTAGTAAAGTGGGTTATGGTTTTTTTTTATGTCTTGATGTACCCATCGGGGTATGAAGTGTAGTTGTTTGTGGCACTGAAAGAAGAAGTTCCACATAGGGGTTTCAACAGCCTAACTGCATGGCCGAAGATGCTTCAATATTTTGAGCTCCAGCCATAGGTCCCGGAGAGAAGCTGGCGCGTAGTCAGGGGAAACTCCAGTGTTGTTTAAACCCTTTTACAAAGTCCTATCCTTGGTATGAAATATAGGAAGAATTTAAACCTATGGTTTCATCATATTTCTTCTGTTGTTCCCATTCGGTGGAAATAGGTGGAGGGTCTTGTTCATCAAAAAATGTTATTCCCTCCCCCCTTTGGTTTCCATTGAGTCTTATATAAGTTATTTTATAAATTTCTAATGGAAGTATACCCTTTGTACTGGGGAGTCCATTCAGGCCTCCCCCTGTTAGTGTCCTGATTCTTTCTCAAGAAAAAAAATATAGGTTGTCTCTTATGGTGGGGAGGTAATTTTTGTTCCCCCATACCAGTAACTCAGACTTATCCATGGTCGTGGCTTGGTGGTAGGTAGTCTCATTCAGAGCTATCAAGCTACCTACATCTTCCTTTAGTAAACACTGGGATTGGAGAGTACCCAATGGTCTAGTTAAATTAAGGTAAGTGTAACCTTCTTCGATGTTGTTGTTCATTTGGGTGAATTGCTTGAGTCTTGTTTGGATGGTGTTTAATGAGTTTTATTTTGGGATCAATTATTAATGTGATTGATCATTTCGGTAAATTGGTGTAAGTTTTGTTTGTGAGAGTAATCCTTCATTAATTTTTCACTAGAGGTGTTTTGGCCTTTGGGGGAGAAACCTGACAAGGGAGTACCTCTTGGTTTCTCAGTTGGGTTTGGTTGTTGCTTTGGCCTTGCTGTGACTTTCCGGGGTGGAAAGTTTTCATGGTGGGAAGAATTGGCACATACATAGCTTATTTTAAATTAATTTTTATTTTAATTTCCATTCATGCTTTGTTTTGAGGGTTTCCCAAGCATTTATGGAGGAATGGGTGAGTTTTTATGAATTGGGCCAAACCGTGAGCCCAATTCCAGTTTTAAAAATAAATTTTGACTCCTTTATAACTTCTTCATTTTTCAACATTTTTCATTCATTACAATTCCTAATTGTCATCCCCTGACATATTAACACCAAAATATTAATTTGGACCATTTAGGAATCCATAATCATGGTGGATATGGGTTTTTATTTAAGATATTGGGCCTGCCCGAAAGCCCATTTCATGCATTAAAAATAATTTTTAAATTTTTAATATCGCCTTCACTATTTTTGTTTTTTCAGTGATTCAAACTCTCCCTAGAGCCCACATACCTAAGGCGCTCCCCCAAACTCTCCTCCCACTATTTTGATCTCGGTTTCATCACGAAATTGGGAGAAATTTCTCTGGATTACACAAATCGCCTAGATTTGAGGAGGTAAATTGATCCTTTCATAACTCCTTCAATTTTTATTATTTTCCCCCCATTCCAGTTCCTACATGACCTCATAATTATTGTTAGAAACTTAATTAAATTTTTATATGTTTTAAAAAATCAGATTTTGGTCGATTTTGGGTCGTTTTCTTCAGGATTGTTTTGGGTAAGTGATTCCTTCTTGGTTTCTTCCATTTCCATAGGGTTTTATCCCTCTTTCTTGATGTTCCAAATTGTCCAGAACCTAGGGTTCGTACCTAGGGTTTAAAGATGGGTCTTTTTGGTGAAAACTTGTGGTCTAGGGCTGGATTTATCATCCTTGTGGTGTCGGGGTGGTGCGGTTGATGTTTCGCACCATGTTTTGAGGGATTCGACAATTTCGGTAGCTGATTCCATGGATAACCATTTAATGATCGAGTTAGTTTGCTTGATTAAATAATTTTACATGTTCCTTATGTGCTATTAATTATGTGAAAACCATTTTTGGTAGCAGTAGTAAAGCATTTGTTTTTAAAGTTACATTTTTTCTTGAAGTGTGTATTTTTCAAATGTATTTCATGTGTTGTCTTTTGTGGTAGTTTTCTAAAATGTGGAAGTGATTTATTAGTTGTTTAAAGGGGATGACAATTATGGTTGTGTAATGATATAGTTCCATGTGGGCCTAAAAAGGGGGTGTATTTTACTGGTTTTATGTGTATAACCTTGTTATACCCCTTGAAAGTGTTTTATGGATTTGTGTGTTCTCATGGGTATCTTTTGTGATATTGTTCAAGGTGATTATATAACATTTTAAAGTGGATTATTACATGTTGATTGGGATTCCAATTCTGTTTTGGTAGGGTCTTGGTGTGATTTTGGCTTAAAAAGAGGTTTTTGAAATGGGTTTTATGTGCAAAGTTTGGCTATACTCTTTATAATTGTTTTATGAAAGTTTTGAATGGTTTATTGAGTTGTGTAATAGGTGAAACTATATCAGAAAACTGTTTTGGTAGGAGTATATTTTTAAAAATTCAATTTCAATTGTGAAAAATGATGTTATGTGATATGTATCATCTTGGAAATATTTTATTAAATTGTTTGAAGAAGATAATGAGGAGTGAAAGTGATGTGAAAGTGATGTGGAGTGTTTTGTGTGAATGTGATGTGAAAAATTGAATTTTTGATTATGAAAGAAGTGTTATTTTCCATGTGTGTGGGCTGTTATATGAGTTGAAATATCTTATAATTTTTTTATAAAATTGTTTAATGGTTTTGTGAAAGTGTTGAAGAAATGTGAAATGTGTTGTGGGCTATTTTGGTGTAAGTCGGATTTCAAAATCATTTTGAATGAAAAATGGATTTTTGTGACTTGTGTGGTATAAATATGGGATGTATGGTGAATTTGTGATGTGGAAATGATATTTCCATGTCCAATGTAAATTTCTTGACTTGATGAACTTTTTTGAGCACAAGGGGAAAACCTGGGTATCTAGGTGGGTGGACGTGTACTAGTATGCTAGTGAATCCACGGGGTTTGGTCTCGGTTTCACTTAGCAAGATTGACACTTACAACTCTAACTAAAATATGATAATGATGATTGGGGACCAATAGGTTATGGGTATGTTCCCTACTAGTGGTTCATGCATGAGAATGGATATTTGTGATGGTTACTCTCACCGAGATACGAGGTACCTGGGACCCACAGCTAGCTAGTGCCTAGGGGTTATTTCCTATTGCTTGTGATCATTAGTTACTTTATATGTACCATCGGCATACGGTACATTTGGCTAGAAAAATTAGTAGCTTTTTGTTTATTTTAAAAGGTTAACCGGTTAAAATAGCCCACTTGAAAACTATTTTTATTCAAAGTCGCATCTTTTAGAAATTGTAACTAGTTTTTTTATGTTTTTGAAAACTTGCATGATTTTCGTCTTTAAATGTTTATCACATGGAATCTCTTAGTGGTGGTATCCTACTGGGCATTGGATCACACCCTACTTACACCCTTAGGTGTAAGTAGACTTGGTTATTTTTGTTGTCGCAGGTTGGGTACAGTTTTTAGTACCATTGGTTCGGGTTTCTAGCAGGTCCTTGGTGGTGAAGTCTTGTGGGGATGGCTTGAGGGAGGTGCCTCTTGCCATGTGGAGGTTCTTGGGATATTTCATTTTGGTTTTGTACTTTGGTATAGTCTTTTTGAGTTGTTTTACACTGTGTAATTCAGTTCTGAATTTTTGTAAAAGATTGCTTGGTTTGAAAAATCCAGATTCTTTTGTTGTTTTAAGATTATAAACTCGGGTAAATCATTCCCAATTCTCATTTTATGATACCCGGGCACTTGTGCCAGCTCGTGGGGATCGGGAACGCCCTTCGGGTCTTACCATGGACCGGGTCGGGTGCCAATTTTCAAGGCGACCAGATTCGGTTCATGACATGACGAATCCTTCCAACGATAATGAAGATGCATCATTCTTCATCAGTGATTGAGCTGAATCAAGGTAGGGCATGTGTTTTGATTTTTTTTTATTCCCCATTATTTATTTATACGAAAAACACAGACCCATCAACAAATGTATTGATCTATGGTTTGATCATCTTGTAGGATGGGTTAGAAATACCAGGGTTTGGGAGAATTTATTTATGAATAATATTCAATTATTTGATTTTTGTTATAATAGTTTTGAACCAAGATCAATATGAATATCGATTGAGGTATGTTACTCTCATTTGATTCTATTTTGTTCTCCCCATTTTCACCATTCATCGTGGGAATTCTTTGTTGGCCCACAATTTGAATTTTTACTGAAAAATCGATCATTTTGCACACATTTTTTGGTGCAATGACCAGGAATTATAGATCTGGAATTGGAATGACATGAAGGAGGTGTGGAAATGAAGATAGAGCGATTCAGATGACAATAGATTCCCAGATTTTTATTCTTCAGTGAAAAATGAAGAACAACGATTGGATTCTTTTTCTGAGAATATTTGGAAACAGAACGTATTTTTCAAAGATTAAAAGGCTTGGAAAATCATGGATTCTAAATTTTATGATGAAACAATCATTGGATCTATGGATGGTAGGGAAAGAAGAATGCAGCAGAAGCTTCGATGATTCTTGAAAATCACAAACCACACAACATGTAATCTGGGATTGCACGGTGTGTGGGTCCCCCTTATGGTGGCTAGGGTTTCAGGAGAAGGATAATCATAAAAAAACATGTGTCCCCTATCACACGGTGTGTGGTTCCTCTCGGGTGAACTCGGAGTGAACTTCAAAAGGTACACGGTCACGGGGTGGACTACACAGGTAGCCTACATTCTGTGTACTCCCCCACCCAGCACCTTCAGGACAATGTACACAAGGTACCCCATGTACTGGTACACGGGGCATGGATATATGGTTTTTCATTTTTTACAAGCACATGACAACATTACATGAGTGGGATCTAGTATATAGGGAAACAGCATGTGACCCCTCTATATGAAATGTACTCTCCTTTTACATAGACATGTTTCATAACACATTCCATTTACACGGGCAAGACCCGGGGTCAAGAGACCTGGCGTGCGACCCCTAATACAACTATTTTACTCTTTTATACATGTATTAGATATATTTTCCTCCATATCATATACAATATTTTTTAAGGTTTGTTCCCCTTATCGTTTTCTTGAAGGTTGGTATAAATCATTTCATGCTCCTAGGATTACTATCCCTTCAACAAAAATTCATAAATAGATTTGAAGGAATCCTAATGAGAGGCCCGTAGTGGGATCCTCTATTCATCTCCATGCCCTAGGTAGAGTTTTGAGTATCAATGTTACTAATCCTACCAGTCACCAACCCTCTACATAGTGGGTTAATATATATGGATTTTTTTGTATAACCCCATATCCCTGGTTGTGATCCTCGTCTGTGTATCATATTCTCTTCAAATCATTAAACATGTATTCTATCTCATGAAGAGAACTGACGAGTAGTACCTCTCAGAGGGGCATCATCAGTGCTATGGGACTAGGGATTGTGTTCTCCAAGATGAGTGATTTGTGGAATCTTAGGGGTATAATCCTTGGCCGGTATACTACAAGTGTGTCTTACCTCTAAATTGTTTTTCATGGATTGTGTATCTTTGGATATTCTTATTACATGTGTTGTATACATATACATATGTAGAGATGACTATAATTTCCTTTTTTGTATTCTTTGTGGTTTTGGGGTTTCCTACTGATTATTGTTATACTCACCCATGCACAGGCTTTTCCCACACGTGTCATGTCTTGAGTAGATGATCATCCTTTTGAAAGAGTCCTTGGTGGACTAGGATCAAATGGTGATTTGTGAGACCAGATAGACCGAGGTGTGTTTCTGTGGCCTTCTGGTAGTAGTCCCAATACCCTTACTTTCAGGTTTTACTTTTGTTACATTCATCTTAATAGTGGGATTGTATTTGGCCTTGTTTTCTTTATTTACTTCATGTCATACTATAGTTTTGGGATATAGATGTATTTATTCATTGGTTGTTTATTTGTTTCTACATTTCGTCTTTTGGTGTGCTTGGATTTGTGTGTCTATGTGTATAGGTTCTTAAGAAATTCCTCCCATGTTAGTGATAATCCTTCTCAGTAATAGTCACCAGCCCCTGGCCTATTGGAGGCATGTCTGGGGAGTTGCACAAAATTCCCACTAGGATGGGTCGTGATAGAGTTTTAAAAGAGGTAGTCGCTTCTACTTTAGGATCGGGACTCTGTGAGATTGGATTTTTACAATAGTGTTATGTCTTTCAAGTTATACTTTCAGGATAGAGACTCTAGTGTTGGTTCGGTGGCTGACGTATCCATACACCATGTCTATGATCCCATGCTTTTCGACTTGAAACATGAGAACACTGGTAGAAGGGAAAATAATGGTACATTTATCATATAGGAATGGGTTATGGTTCCATGTCCTTCTTGAGTTATCTCTACATATATACTTTTTGATTGTGGTACATCTTGTTCATTTATGGATGTCTCTGTGGTATATGTATTCTAGGATTTAGTAGGCTGATCACGAGGATGATCCCCCTCAGTGGAGATGGATCAATACAGGGACCAGTTCCCATGATGTTGCCTCTAGGTGGTGAACCATCCATACCACCATCTTTAGAGAAGCACGTGGTACCTGCAGTACCAGTGGATTAGAAGCACAAGCTTAGCGTGTTTCATGATTTTTAGTGGAAAATACCCCTCAGGTTCCGAAGAGAACCTATCCCACAAGTGGTTGAGGATTGGCTTGAGGCGGTGACTTGATTTTTCAATCTAGTCAGCACACTAGATTATTATATGGTGGCCTGGTAGTGAGTCTTCTTCCCTGCTCCTTAGGGTGATGTTGGTGTTTAGTTACCCTGTCTTACGACTAGGAGACTCTTTTATGGATATAGTTTGAGTGTCTCTTATGAGGAGAGTTCTCACCAGCTATGTTGTGGGATGTACGTATCCAAGAGAATCGGCATCTCCAGTAGGGTAGCATGATAGTAGCTGAGTATTCATTAAGGTTTACCAACCTCTACAGATACTCTATGGATATGGTTTGAGATCACTTATTTATGGATATAATGTTTGATCAAGGTATGTGTAGGGACATATGAGATGGTATTATCCTTATATGCATTTCTACCTATGTTGGGGTGCTAGAGGAAGTATTGGGGGTCGAGAGTGTCTTGTTTGAATAGATATAGTCGGTGGTTTTCAGAAGTGGGAAAGTAGGAGCAGAGACCTTGGTATCAAGGATGCAACTTCAATCTCAGAGACCTAGATGTGGGAAATGTTTCAGGAGAAGGGATCAGGATAGAGGATCTATAGTACAGGGCTCATAGGGTGGCTCTAGTCATCTCAGAGAGAGGTGGTGCTACTTATGTTATGGCATGGTACATCACACCTGATATTGTTTGACCAGTCATATAGCTGACATAAAGACTATGGATAGACCAGTAAGGCATAGACAGTGGCAGGAGCAGGCAGTTCCATGGGGTGGAAGATGTTGAAGTGGATCTAGGAGAGTAGTATGAGGTGGTCAACATTTCAAATTGTTACCACCACCACCCCCAAGTGGTCCACACCAGGCTTAATGAGCTGGAGGAATAGGGTGAAGAATGTTTCAAGCTATCGAGGCTTACAACCATTTGGATTTATAAATGATTCAAGGTATGATCTATGTCTTATCTACCATAGATATAGTATTGATATACAAGGGTTATAGTCATTCCTTTCTCTCCACATATCTTCTTGAAGACATAGATTTTCTAGTTGAACCATTGAATCAACCCTTACTGTTGGAGACTCCTACTGGAAAAGACTCAGTGATCACACACTTGTGTCGATAGTGTGACCTGACTATATGAGGTGAGAGTTTTGGTGGGAACTCTTGGTAGAAGCATTTAGGCCTTACGACATCATTCATTGTATGAATAGGTTATGTATAGTCCATACCAAGATTGATAGTTTTAGGAAAAGGGTGTGGTGTGTTCATGGTGATGGAACCAAGTCTTCCTTTGTGTGTGAAAAGGAAACCTAGACAATGCGAGATGGACTCATGCATATGAGGGTGAAACCGATAACTCATCAATTGGCTATCATAACCCTTGGTGCAGTGGATGTTATGAGTTCTGGTTTCCCAAAGTGGTGGTAGAGTATGAAGATGTTTTCCTTGAAGTTGTTCCAGGTTTACCTCTATATCAAGAGATAGAATTATGCATTTATCTAAACCTTGAGACAGCATTGATATTTGTTCCAGAATATCAAATGGATCCTAATGATCTCTATGATTTGAGATTATAGATGGATTTGTTGCAGAGGAAAGGCTTCATGAGACCCAATATTTCACCCTAGGCAACCCTATTTTTGTTTTCCAAGAAGGAATATGGGAGCTTGAGGTTGTTTTTGGACTACCAGCTCTTGATGTAGGTGACTGTGAATAACAAGTTCCATTATTGAGGATCGATGACCTCTTTGATTAGTTGAGAGGGGCATGATGGTCTTTGAAAGTTGACCTCAGATCAGGATATCACCAGTTGCGAGTACAGGATAAAGATATATTGAAGACGACATTCAGATGTCGTTATGTTAACTATGAATACATGGTGATTCCATTTGGCGTGACGAATGCACCATTAGTGTTCATGGGAATCATGAACTGGATCTTCCATATTTCTTATCCCAATTCTTGGTAGTCTTCATTGATGATATCCTTGTGTATTTGGCATCCAAATAGGATCACATGAGACACATAAAGATAGTTATGGACATACTTTGGGAGAATCATCTTTATGGAAAGCTCTCGAGGTGTCATGTATAGATTTGGGTAGTCTACTTTTTGGTACACGTTATCTTAGCGAATGGAGTGGAAGTGGAACTAGAAAATATTAAGGTAGTGTTAACATGGGATCCACCTAAAAACCTGATAGATGTGTGGAGCTTTCTTAGGATGGAGGTCTATTACTGGAGATTCATAAATGATTTTTTTAGAATAACAACACCCATGATAGCATTGACTTGAAAAGGGTATCCTTTCATGTGGACTGAAAAGTGTCAGCAGGATTTCCAGCAATTGAGGAAGAGTTTATCAGAGCACTCCCATCTTGAGATTGTCGGAGGAGGGTGTTGAGTATGTGCGTTCTGCGATACATCAGGAACCGAGATTTGTTGTGTTCTAATAAAATGGAATGTTGTGATTGTATATGTTTCACAACAATTGAGACCACATGAGAAGAACTGTCTAACCCATGATCTTTAGTGAGTAGTGGTAGTATTCGCCTTGTAGATATGGTGACACTACCTAATGGGTGAGTGTTTTATTGTCTACTCCAATCAGAAGAGTCTCAAGTATATCTTCTCTCAAAAGGATCTCAACTTGAGATAGTTGCAATTGACAGAGTTCTTCTAGGATTATGACATAGAAATTTTCTATAATCCTAGGAAGGGGAACTTTGTAGCAGATGCACTTTGTAGGATATCCTATTCATAGTTACTGAATGAGGTGTTTCAGCAATTTTCCTTGTTACATTTATCCGATTTGGATGGTGATGAAGCAGCTTACCTTTGGTCGATGGTTGTCACCCCTCTACTCCTGCAGCGAGTTAGGGAGGCACATCATGTGGATACCAACTACGAGACACTGTGTGCTTAGATATCCATAGGGCATGATCCTGATGTATTTTAAAAATATGGTGATTATTTCATTCTTTTCAAAGGATACATGATGGTACCAAAGACATTACAAGAAGAGGTTCTGAGAAAGTTTCACACAAATCCTTTAGCGGTACATCCAAGTGTGGAAAAGATGTATCAGGATATCTGATGTTAGTTTTGGTGGCCCAGGATAAGAAAGGAGTTGCATAATTCATCTCTCTATGCCTTACTTGTCAACAAGTGAAGGCTGAGAACCAAGTTTCATTGGGTTTGAACCAACCCCTTAAGGTGCCAGGATAGAAGTGGGGTGGGATATATATGGCCTTCATGATGGTCTTACCACATACTTCCAAGGGACATGATACCATCTAGGTGATCGTAGAATGGATCACCAAGTTAGCTCACTTCCAAGATATATGAGATCAGAGTTCAGTAAAGAGTTTGAGATGCCTCTACATGTAGAAGATAGTTTGAATCCATGGATTTCCATTGATAATTGATTCTAATCGTGATTCTATTTTTACACCCTGGTTGTGGAAGGGATTGTAGGAGGATTTTGGGACTTAGTTTTTATTGAGAATATAATTCCACCCCCATACTGATGGTCAGAACGAGAAAACCAATATTGTTCTAGAGAACATATTGAAAGCTTACATGTTTAACATTGACCATAGTTGGTAGGATCACCTACCACTAGTGGAGTTATTGTACAACAACATCTATCATTCCACCATTGGTATGGCACTATTTGAGGCCTTGTACAGGTGACCTTGCAGGTCACCACATTGTTGGATTGGCCCAAGAGAGTAAGCACTCATGGGCCTGGAGTTGGTTCAAGATACAACAGAGAATGTACATATCATCCCAGAGTAGATAAAGACTACACAGAGCCATCAGAAGTATTATGCTGATAGGCGATGAAGGCCCTTAGAGTTAGAGGAAGAAGACCATGTGTTTATACAGGTGTTACCTCGACGTGGATTATAGAGATTTGGTCGGGGTGGAAAGATATATATGAGTTTCATTGGTCCTTTCCAAATACTACGTAGAGTTGGTGAGGTGGAATATCACTTATTTCTACCTCCATATTTAGACTATGTACACGACGTCTTCAAAATATTGCAGTTGAGGAGAAACATGCATAACTCATCACACGTTATTGACTAGGGTGAGCTTGACGTTGAGGATGGAATGACTTTTACTGGGAACCCAATGGATATTGAGGATCATATTGGTAGGATCCTTTATGGGAGATCGATTTATTTAGTGTGTGTCTGGTGGAATCATAGGAATCTTCTAGAGAACATTTGGGAGTGGGAGGCTCAGATCTGTGCTCAGTACCCACATCTTTTTGAGTAGCCCTTCTTCTGGAATTTTGGGGATGTAAATCCCCAAGGTGGGGAGAATGTGATGTATCATATTTTCCATTTATTATTTTTAAATATTATATGGATTATTTTTGAGACTGGGTACTGATACAACATGCAATTTCGAGCCCCGGTGTGCCTAAAACAATTTTTATAAATATATTAAATAGCAAGACTATGTAATTTTCCTAAAAAATTCAAATAACTTCTAAACAAGTGGATAAATAAAAAATATAATGGAATTTTTAAACTCAGAATGTGATGTTTATCTTATTCATGACTAAAAATTAGTCAGCACAAGTTGTTTGTGTAAAATTCGTAGCGGGCACAGAAATGGAAAAAAAATTTGAATAACTTGTTTTATTTAAAATGTTTAATGTAGTGACTATTTAGTATTTAAATATACTATTATGAATATACCATAGGTTTTTCTACATACCCTTTGAGACTTTGGATGATCGTTAGAGAGATCCTTGGAGAATTCTCTCAGGGAAATGATGACAAAGTTGCGAATTGAAGATCAACACACCTCAGATTCAATGAATATTGTCAACGATGGTGAAGATGCATCGTTCTTCATCAACGATTGAACCTAATTGAGATAGGGTGTGTGTTTTGTTTTTTTATTCCTTGTTCTTGATTTCTACGATGAACACAGATCAATCAACGAACAAATTGATTTGTGGTTCGATCGTCTTGAGGGATGTGTTAGAATTACCAGGGTTCGGGAGAATTTCTTTTTTATTAATTATTGATTCTTTGATTTTCATTCTAATGGAAACAAACAAAAATTGACACGAACATTGATCGAGGTTTGTTCCTCTCATTTGATTATGTGATTTTCTCCCATGTTTCACCGTTCATCATGGACATTCTTCATTGTCCCACAATTCAACATTTTACCAAACAATCAATCGTTGCACACTCAATTCTTGAATCAATGATACATAATTATATATTTGGAATTGGCATGACATGATGGATATGCGACGATGGAGACAAAGTGATTTAGATGATGGTGGATTCCCAAATTCACGTTCTTTGGAAATATTCACTGCACAATAAAGAACGACAATTTGATCTATTTTCCAAGAAGATCTGGAAATGGAACATGATGTTAAACATGGGAAAGGATTGGAAGAGAATAGATCTTCAATTTTTTGATGAAAAAATCACCATATTGAAGGATGGTAGTAGAGGAAGCGTGCGGTAGAAGCTCCGGTGATTCTGGAAAATCAGGAACCACACGACGTGTAATCCGGGACTACACAACATGTGGGTCACCCTTGAGGTGACTAGAGATTCAGGAGAAGGAGAAGCATAACACAACATGTGACCCCTTTCACACAACATATGGTTCATCCTCAGTGAACATGGAGTGTACTCTGAAAGTTACATAGACATGGGGCGGACTACACAGGTGGCCTACACGTCATGTACTCCCCCACACGGTACGACCTGGCCAATATACATGAGCTGCCTCGTGTAATGGTACATGGGCATGAATACACAGTTTTAGGTTGTGTACTAGCACCCAGATGGAGTACACAGGTGATACTTGGGATACATGGACACGACGCATGACCCATCAACACATCGTGTACTCTTGTTTTACACGGACATAGTTTGATGACATGGGTCATTTACATGGGCTAGACCCGGGGTCAATGGACACGGTGTGTGACCCCTATTATACACTGTGCACACTTTCGTACATGGATTATATCTATTTTCCTCTATATCTTGGACATGATTTGTTAGTATTCATTCCCCTTATCATTTTCTTGAAGGTTGGTATGAATCATTTCTTACTCCTAGGACTATGATCCTTTCAGCAGAACTTCCTCGATAGAGTTGAAAGAATCCCCCTGAGAGGCTCAGAGTGGGATTCTATATTCATCTTCATGACCTGGGTAGTTTTTTGATTATCGACATGACCAATCCTACTGGGTGTCGATCCTCTACATAGTGGGTTAATACAAATGGAGTTGTTGGTATCACCCGATGGCCCTGGTTGTGATCCTTATTTGTGTATCATGCTCTTTTCTGATCTTTCAGCGTGTATTCTCTATCATGATGACACCTGACAAGAAGTGCCTCTCAGATGGATGTCATCAGTTCTATCATAATCAGGGGTGTTTTTCCCACATGATTTCTTTATGAAATATTCGAGCTATAATCCAATACTGATATACTATAGGTGTGACTTACCTCTAAACAGTGTGTGTTGGATTGAGTATATCGGGATATTCTTATTATATGTTATGTAGACATATACCTATGTATAGCTGACTATACATTACTTTGATGTTTGATCTGTGGTTTCAGGGTGTCCTACTGAGTATTTTTTTACTCACTCCTACATGGGATTTTCCATTACATGTCATGTCTTATACAGACGATTGACCTTTTGATGGAGTCCTAGGAGGATTAGAACTAGATGCTGCTCTATGAGACCAGACAAACTGTTGTGTATTCTTATAGCTTTTAGACATTATTCCTAGTACATTTATATTTAGAATGGACTTGTGTTATATACTTCTCTATGGTGGGCTTGTATTTTACCCTGTTTACTTTCTTTAATCTGTGTCATACTATGATTGTGAGATATAGATGTATCCATGAATTCATTGCTCAGTTGTTTTTATATTTAATCATATTGTGGGCTTGGATATCTGTGTCTACATATACTTTGATAATTTATCCCATGTTATTGATATGTCTACTCGGGTCTAGTCACCAAACTTTGGCATGTTGGTGGTGGGTTTGATTAGTCGTGGAACGAGCCCCGTTGGGACAGGTCGTGAAAGTATGGGTATGGTAAAAATAATAGTTGGTCTTATGTTTATCATGTTCCTATGAATAATTATATTCCAAGGTAAGTGTGAGTTTCACACCACTAATAAAGTGAAATTATAACGAAAATATTGGGTAAAACATATAACATGGAAGGACTAAGGACCCAAAATGTGTCAAATTATTAATAAATAGAAATATGGATCACTACATGGAAGGGACGTACTCCAATGGAAAAATCAAAGAATAATGGTCTTGGGGATGGGATGTTTGGGCTATCTAGAAGGCCCGGATAATGTTGAGTCGAATTTTCCTTACAACTTGATCTTTATTACTAATGTGAGATAAAAATTTAAAAGGAAATAATTTTGACTTCTAATGAAATGTGCCTATCATGGGGAGTGGAAAAAGAAATTATTTACTAAGTTAAAATATAGTATAATGGTTAACTTAGGTTGTCTCCAGAGAGGAACGCATAATAATCATGTTTGTCACTATAAATATGAGAAATAAGTGGGTTTGTTTTTGAATTGGTTTGGTTTTGAAAAAATAGTGTTGAAACAAAAGAAATAAATAAAGTAAAATAATTAAGATAAATTGATAAATAATGTGATTAAAAATTTCAATATGAATTGGGTGATCAGGTTGAGGATGGTTCTCCAATTACAATGTTATCATTGTTCCAATTTTATTTAATCCTCTTCTGCTAAGTGGTTTAAAGTGATATTTCACAATCGCTTCCTATCACTCCCTTGGTAAATGGTGTTGGTGAGATTAAACATTACCAAGATTATAGTTTGGTATAATATTCTTCCTTTTGTGAAAGATGTGTATAAAATACCCCCAATTGATTTAGGCAATTCCCAATCGGGTATTTTTTATCCCAAATAATTAAGAATAATTACTACAATTCTCACAGGTACTGATGATCGCAAAGTACTTCAACACTAAACTTAAATCTATTCCATTGTATATATATTAAAAGATAGTGGAGGGAGATAATTATCATTTAACAAATAAATTATAACAAATTAATCTAAAATCATGTACCATCGCACAAGATAATAAAAACCGTTATTACAATTGAAACCAACTTTCAGAAGAAAGAAAGATTTTCTTAACATTAAGCCTGTGAACTCAAACATAAAAAAGGTAAAACCTATCCATACCAAATCAATCATAATATTTACCTCACTATGTTAAGGTTAATTAATATTAATGGGGAATAATAATACATTACAAAACTAAAATAATGAAAAGAGGTAAAAAGAAGAACATAAAAAATATCCTCTAGAATCTGTCCTCTAGAGGTTTGGCTTCGGTTCTTTGAACATATGGAAGAAACATGATGTGGTCCTTTATTATAGGATTTGATTAATTTGGTTTCAAATATACCCTTGAAATTTCAAAGAAATTGGTGCATTGTGAAAGAAGATATGACCGAAATACTAGGACTAACTTATTATGGCCGCCAAACACTATTCCACCAACCCTATTTTGACTGGTAGAAGGGAGGACTTAATGAAATCATTTATCCCTTAAATTTAATGTGGAACTTTATAATTGATTTTGATTTTTAACACAGCTGAAATAATCCCATTTGGTGGTTGGTATCTCAATATATGACTATTTTAGTGAGATAAGGTCCATTCTGCCGGCCAGATTATGTGTTCACATTGACCTATTTTTTGGGCCTGTGGGAGTTCAAATTGGACCTTTGTCAAGAAGAATATTTTTTATACCACTAACCATGAAATACTAAAAAAATGAATCACACAAATTGGATAACAATTGTAGGAGTTATGCTCGAAATATAGAGGCTACATAAAACTGTTAAATGTCTAGAATTAACCACTTTTCACATTTAAGATGAAAACTCAACAAAAAACATAAAATGATACAAAGATGATAAAATTGGTTAATGTGAATAGATTAAATCATTTAAAAGATATTAATAATTACGAAAATATTAACTCTATAAATTCCCCCACACTTATCACTTTGAATCTAGGACAAGTAAACAACAAAATCAAATCAAAGAAAATTTAAAACACATATCCACGGGAACATACAATTTTACACCAAGAAATAAAATATATTATGCCACATCAACATTTTTTTTTCATGTTTTCCATTTATATCATTCAATATATTTCCACTTCATTTATCCTCCCCTGCACACAAAACACTTAAATCGCATTCATTTTCTTTTATAACACAAATTTCAATTTTCAACAATGTATTTCTCATCTAATACTTATACAAGGGTCACCATAGGCTTGATAAACTCATACATCTCAACCCTATATGATTCAAATAAATTTATTTATCATGAAGAATTTTCAAGGTTGTTCTGCGGCTTTAGGTTGGTAGGATTTAGATGTGAAAATTTTTTAGGCTGAATAAGGAGGGTTTGGTTCTTTTTGAAGAAAAATTGCATGATTCTAATTTTTACTCATGTATGGTATCCTCCTTAATCCAATTAGTATCAATTCAGAAGCATAAACATGAAAAATCAATGAAATTTTACCCCATTAATCATTTCAGTAGCAAAACCTTCAATCATCTCAAACATTATTTTTCTTGAAATCTCTAAATAGGAACAACTTTCTTTTTTCCATTAGAAGCTCCAGAAAGGAAGAACATCTCGTACATGAAATCTATAGAAAATGTATATCTTTCAACCAAATTATTTTCTTTTTACAGAAAAAACATCTATTCATAATTTTATTTTCCACCCAATGTATCACCAAATGTGGTAGCACAACACAAGATAGCTTCCCCGACACTTAATTTCAACTAGATTATGCAATTTCACTTCAAGGGCAGGTTCGTTGTGAAAAATTGGCTTGGAATGTGGCAAACATAACAGGTTGTTCATGGATTATAAGAGATAAAAGGATTAAATTTGCAAGGTAGGAAATTATAAAAAGTATTCGTACGAAATAAGGGCGTTAATACCAAATAAATTCATTAATCATTTAAAACACATGTACCTCAAACCCTCAAGTTTTGATTGAAATAAATCAAATTTTTGTTAAATAGAGCATGATTTGGTTCCCTCAAGAAGTGAGGTGAATGTAAAGTGTATGAATATTATGTTTAGAAGCCTCACAGAAAAATGATTTCAAATATAAAGACAATGATATGAGAAATTAGATTCAAAAACAGATTACTTTTCATGAAATTCCCAAAAATTTGAACTTGAAGCAAAGTCATTTTTAGTATTAATTTAAGATCAGTTTCATGGTATAAATTGTTCCACTCATTAACATGGTTTCAAAAATGACAATGATAATCATTTCAGCTCAAAAAAATTAGAAACACACTAACATTGAAAAACACACACATATTTTTTTTAAACTAAAAAAAACAATTGAAAATACTAAACTACAATGGTTCCCTCCCCACATTTAAATGATCTAGTGTCTACAAGGAATTCAAGTAGATTATATTTTAAATTCAATCACAAAAATCAAGAAAGTGATAAGGAGAGGTACAACCTAACTTATTTTCAGTGCCACATTGAGTTAATCTTTTATGTGTAGCACACTGAAAACCTAGAACCAAAAGTAGAGAAAACCATATTAGAAATATATTAAAAGAAAATTAAAATAGAAATAGAGTGAGAAAAGAAGGATAGAACTTGGTTTTATCCCCAAAGTGGGCCCTGGTTTTGACTGCCTCCAGATGGGCAGATTCAGTTGGTTATCTCCAATCTGATGGTGGGTTGAAATTCTTTGAGATGAACCACCGACACTTCTTTTTATCATGAAATTATGCCTTTTTGTTGAGGACTAGATGGATATAGTCCCCCAAATCGACCCTAATGAAAATAATATGCATCTTGTATGGTGGGGGTAGGAAAAATAATGAGTCTTCCTCTTTCTTAGTTTCCACTTTCACAACCTCTTCTTCATTATCCAGTGGTTTCTCAAGGTTTGTTATATCAAAAGAATAATAAATGGGAGATCCAGAGAGTAATTCAATTTGAGTAAAATTAAAGCATGAAGAATCAAAATCAAATTCTTCTCTTTCAAAGAAAACATCATGTGCCTCTATTTCCTCATGGAAATCCACTCTTTTATCCTCTTGAACTTCCTTCAATAAGTGTTCATCATGTTCAGGGAGCTCTATATGTTCTTCAACAGATTCATATTATTTTTCTACCTCATCATCCAATGCAATACAATTGTTGGTCGAATCTGAAAATTTATAACAAGGGGAGGTAATACTAAATTCATATTTAATAAAATCAGAATGAAATGATTCTATAAAAATATTATCTCTCTGATTTTGTTCGGATTTAATCGCTTCTTGAGTAGGAGGTGCCTCTTGTAGTTGAATTTTACAAGATAGAGGTAGGTAGTCAGTCTCCTCCATCTTTTCTTCAAATTCCACCACTTTGGTGGTGTCTACCAACAATAGTTCTGGTTCTTCTAATTTGTATAGAATATGTTAATCAAGTAGTTCTTCACACTCATTCCAAAATCCATCTGGATATATTTAATCTCCCACATGTATCTGAATAGGAAATTCTTCATTCTTGGCCTCTTCAAGTTCGTGCATAGGTTCTGGTTTTCCCATGAAAGCACTGACATGTTCAAATGAATGTTCTACTTTGTTCTCTAGTTTTTCTATGACATTTCTAAGTTACTGCATATGAACTTTTTTGTAACCAAACTCATCTTCTTATTCCACTTGTGGGTAATTGATCCATGAATTAAAGAGATGATCATTTGAAAACATCGTGGATTTATTTATTTTTTATAAAAAGTGTGAAATATTTATAATTAGATTAGGGCACTGCCTCCATGGAAACAACACCATGTTTTGACATGTACATATCATGGTGTGTGAAAAAGAAATTATTTTCTATGTTAAAATATAGTATATTGGTTATCCTAGGTTGTCTCCAAGGAGGAGTGCACAACAATCATGTTTGTCACATTAAATATGAGAAATAAGTGGGGTTGTTTTTTAATTGGTTTGGCTTTGAAAACAAAGCATTGATACAAAAGAAAGAAAGAAAGTAAAATAATTAAGATAAATTGATAAAGAATGTGATTAAAAATAGTAATATGAATTGGGTGAACAGGTTAGGGTTGGTTTTTCAATTGCAATGTTATCGTAGTTCCAATTTTATTCAATCATCTTCTGTTAAGTCGGTTAAAGTGATATATCACGATCGCTTCTTATCACTCCCTTGGTAAATAGTGTTGGTGAGATTAAACTTTACCAAGATTTTAGTTTGGTCTAATCTCCTTCCTTTTGTGAAAGATATGTAGCATATACCCTCAATTGATTTAGGCAATTCTCGATTGGGTATTGTTTATCATAAATAATTAAGAATAATTACTACAATTCTCACACGTACAGACGATCGCAAAGTACTTCACCATTAAGCAATGATCTATTCCATTGTATATAGATCAGAATCTTGTAGAGGGATATAATTGTCATTTAACAAATCAATTATAACAACAGAATCTAAAATCATATACGATCACACAAGATAATAAAAACTACTATTACAATTGAAACCAACATGCAAAAGACAGAAATATTATCTTAACATTAAGCACATGAACTCAAACATAACAAAAGTTAAAACCTAACATTCTCCAATCACTCATAAGATTTACCCCACCATGGTAAGGGTGATTAAGAAGAATGGGGAAGAATAATACATTACAAAACTAAAATAAAGAAAAGAGGTAAAAAGTAGAACAGAAAAAATATCCTCCATAATTTGTCCTCCAGAAGATTGTTTTCGGTTCTCCCACCTTATGGTCGAAATGTTGGGCCCCTGATACTCCCAAAAACGGACCAGAACCCCACAGAGCCCAACAACTCATGGGATGCACTCATCTAGTCCACTAACTGGGTCGGGTTCAAGCATTGTCCCCTAGCCAGCTGGGGATTTAATCACGCCTCCCCAGAGATTCAAACTCGAGGCTGACTGGCATAATAACCACCAGGGAGCATCTCTGGTACCACTTCACCATTGGTGTGGTGGTAGCGAAGTAGCTCCCTAGATGGTTATATGTCAGTCAACCCCAGGTTCGATTCTCCACTGAGGCAAAATAAACTGTCAACTGTCTAGAGGGGATATCAAGAAACTTGGCCCAGTGAGTGGCCCCGTTGAATGCATCTCATGAGTTAGTGGGCTCTGCAGGGTTCTAGTCCGTTGTCGGGAGCGTCATAAGTCCAACACGAAACATGTTGAAGTCCCTTCTTATAGTATGTGAGGAATGGGGTTGCTCATCTACCATCGAAATTTCAGAGTAATTGGCGTAGTGTAAAAGAAGTTATGGCCGAAATACTAGGGCTGACTTATTCTGGCCGCCAAACACTATTCCACCGACCCTACTTTTTACCAGTAGAAGGGTGGTCTTAATTAAATCTTTGCTCCATGAAATTTAATATTGAACTTTCTTATTGAGTTGGATTTCGAACACACCTGGAATCATCCCATTTGGTGGTTGGTATCCCGAGATACGACTCTTTTAATGAGGTAAGGTACATTATGTTGGCGAGATTATATATTGACATTGAACTATTTTTTTGGGTTTGTGGGAGTTCGCCTTGACTATTGGTCAAGAAGAAGATTTTGTATCCCACACACCAAGAAATACTTCAAAAAAGAAATTGCATGAATTGGATAACAATTGTAGGAGTTATTCTTGAAATACATAGAAAACATAAAACTGTTAAATGTGTAGAATTAACCCCTTTTCACATTTAACCTCAAAACTCACTAAAAAAACATAAAATGATCCAAAGATCAAATTGGTTAATGAGAAGAGATTCAATAATTTAAAAACATATGAATAATAATGAAAATATTAACTCTATTACCTAAATTTGTCTTTTTTTTTGGACATTAAGAATTATGAACATAATTGTTAATTGGATAAAAACATAACCGCACCCTCACGGCTGATGATTGAAATCAAGAAATCCCAGAAAAATAATGTCATTGAGAAGTTCCACACTCAAGCTTGGCGAGCTGGAGAAGCCGAATATAGAATTTCTCTGGGGCTGCCTAAGAAACTCAAACTGAGATGGAAAAATCTCCCAATGCTCGCTGTGTCGGCCAAGTTCAGATCCATCACTGCATCGCCACAATGCTGCCGAAAGGATGTTGAACCAGATCCACAAACTGCAATTGATGAACACCAAGTCATTTTAAGGGGAAAATGGACCTAAATCCATTCCATACAACTTCGAAATATGATAAATCATGATCTAATTGGGGGTGAAGAACTCGGGTTCCGCCGATGATCAGCCAAATGAACCGATGCCTTTATGAATCTTACTGCACTGAATCCCAATTGAAGTAAGAAAAGATCAACCAGGTGCTGAAGATGGGAGGCCGAGATCCACCAAAGATGAGATCATGGATTTCAATACGAAAAAGCAGACCAAGCTGTATCGCGAAAGACAAAAACAAGCACCGTTGAATCTGCTCTGGTGCTTGATGATTGAAGAATCTGATCGATGCTGAGCATGGAATTGAAACTTGATGCAACCCGAATTCTTTATTGTTTCTTGGATCTCCGAAGAACTGAAACCGAAGCACCACCCAATTCTCACAGATGAAGATTGTTGAAGAGGTCGATTTTGTCACGGCATCATGATTGATGCTCTCCCAAACCCTTGCACATCTATGGATAAAGTCGATCTCCACCGCAAATGAGATCATGGATTTGAATATGGAAAAGTAGACTAAGCAGTGTCGCGAAGGATGAAAACAATCCCCGTGAATCTACTCTGGTGCTTGATGATTGAAGAAGCTGATCGATGCTGAGCATGGAGATTGAGACTTGACGCAACCAGAATTCGTCATGTATCTTGGATCTCTAAAGAACTGAAACCTAAGCACCACCATATTCTCGCCGATGAAGCTTGCGGAAGAAGTCGATTTTTTCAAGCCATCGTGATTGAAGCTCGCCCAAACCCTTGCGCATCTATGGATAATGTCGAGCTCCACCGCAGATGAGATCGTGGATTTGAATATGGAAAATCAAGACAAGAAGTGTGGTGAACGACAAAAACAAGCCCCGTTGAATCTGCTCCAGTTCTTGATGATTGAAGAATCTGATCGATGCAGAGCATGGAGTTGAAAATTGATGCAACCCGAATTCGTCATTGTTTCTTGGATCTCTGAAGAACTGAAACCGAAGCACCGCCCAATTCTCATCGATGAAGATTTCTGAATTAGTCGATTTTGTCACGCCATCTTGACTGAAGCTCGCCCAAACCCTTGCACATATGTGGATAAAGTCGATCTCCAACGCAAGTAAGATCATGGATTTGAATATGGAGAAGCAGACTAAGCATTGTCGCGAAAGACGAAAACAATCCCCGTTGAATCTGCTTTGGTGAAGAAGCTGATCGATGCTGAGCATGGAGATTGAGACTTGATGCAACCCGAATTCGTCATGCATCTTGGATCTCTGAAGAACTGAAACCGAAGCACCGCCCTATTATTGCTGATGAAGCTTGCGGAAGAATTCGATTTTTTCAAACCATCGTGATTGAAGCTCACCCAAACCCTTGCACATCTGTGGATAATGTCGAGCTCCACCACAGATGAGATCGTGGATTTGAAAATGGAAAAGCAAGCCAAGCAGTGTCTCGAAAGACAAAAACAAGCCCCGTTGAATCTGCTCCGGTGCTTGATGATTGAAGAATCTGAACCATGCTGAGCATGTAGTTGAAACTTGATGCAACCCGAATTCGTCATTGTTTCTTGGATCTCGGAAAAACTGAAACCGAAGCCCCGCCCAATTCTCACCGATGAAGATTGCTGAAGAAGTCGATTTTTTCATGCCATCGTGATTGAAGCTCACCCAAACCCTTTCACATCTGTGGATAAAGTCGATCTCCACCGCAAATGAGATCATGGATTTGAATATGGAAAAGCAGACTAGGCAGTGTTCCAAAAGACGAAAACAATCCCTGTTGAATCTGCTCCGTTTCTTGATGATTGAAGAAGCTGATGGATGCTGACCATGGAGATTGAGACTTGATGCAACCCGAATTCGTCATGTATCTTGGATCTATGAAGAACTGAAACTGAAGCACTGCCCTATTCTCGCCGATGAAGCTTGCGGAAGAAGTCGTTTTTTTCAAGCCATTATGATTTAAGCTCGCCCAAACCCTTGCACATCTGTGGATAATGTCAAGCTCCACCGCAGAAGAGATCGTGGATTTGAATATGGAAAAGCAAGCCAAGCAGTGTCGCGAATGACATAAACAAGCCCCGTTAAATCTGCTCCGGTGCTTGATGAATGAAGAATCTGATCGATGCTGAGCATGGAGTTAATCATGATGCAACACAAATTCTTCATTTTTTCTTGGATCTGTGAAGAACTAAAACCGAAGCACCACTCAGTTGGGGCTTGGAGCCTGCCGCCGCAGGGGATGTCGTTGAATAAAACACGCAAGAGAATAAGATTCACCCGAATACCTTTTATCACCTCAATCCATTTTATCACCCAAAGTAATTTTACTCATCACATCCAAAGGATTTTTACAATGCATCTGAAGGATTCTCCTCTCAGTACACGACACCCATGAACATACCATTATTTTTCGTACCACCGATCATCACAATCGGGACACCATGGCTAATCTCCACAACCAAGAAGACTTTCGATACATGACACCGTCATCATCGTCATCTTCAATCATCGCCACCGACACACAATCATTGACATAATCACCATCTCCTCTTGGAACTAGTTACCGCAAACGCACCGACCCCTTCGTCGTACTCCCTTGGCGGCTACATCTTTGTCAGCCCACATTCCAAAGCATGCTACCACATCCTCTTATATAGGCATAATGTCCATATCTCCATTAGTGCAGTCAACATTCATTATTCGATCAATTAATATTGGGAATAAATCTTCATTAATGTTGGGAGAAAATCCTCCATTAATGTTGAGAAAATCCCTTCATTAATAATTTTCTCTCTCCTCGTTATTTGAATTTTAAATCAAAAAAATTCCAACAATCTCAACTTTGATTTAAAATTCAAATACTGTACATTCATCTCCACCATATAGTTCAATTTGATCACTAACTCCACCAAACCCTGAATGTCACCCAATGAAGGGAACACGCCGCATGACACGTGTGGCCAAGAAGACATTCGATATTCCAACAACACCGCTGATACCACCATCATTTTCCGATGACATCCAATTCCTTGATAAGCTGCTCCACCAAATGCATGCCATAGTGTTCTGCAACCGAACACTTCAACCAATCCCTTTGATACCACTGTTGGGGCTCAAAGCCCGGTGCCGCAGTGGATGTTGTTGCAAAAAACACACCAGATAAGAAGATTCACCCGACGACCTTTTATCACCAGATGGCCACTTGAAGGAATTTTACACATCACACCCGAAAGCTTTTTACAATACACCGAAAGGATTTTTCTCTCATCATACGACACCCATAAACATACCATTTTTGTTCGTACCGCCGATCATCACAATTGGGACATGCCACTTGATCTCCGCAACCAAGAGGACTTTCGATACATGGAACCATCATCATCACTGTCTTCAATCATCACCACTGACACACCATCGTTTACATAATCACCGTATTCTCTTTGAACCTGTTACCGCAAACACAGCAACCCCTTCGTCATTCTCTCTTGGTGGCTACATCTTTATCATCCTACATTCCAAAACATGCTACCGCATCCTCTTATATAGACACCATGTCCATATTTCCATTAATTTAGTCAACATCATTATTCCATCAATTAATATTGGGAATAACTCTTCATTAAAGTTGGGAGAAAATCCTCCATTAATGTTGAAAAAATCCCTCCATTAATAATTTTCTCTCTCTTCATTATTCAAATTTTAAATCAAAAAAAATCCCAACCTATTCTCACCGATGAAGCTTGCTGAAGAAGACAATTTTGTCACGCCAACATGATTGAAGCTCGCCCAAACCCTTGTGCATCTGTGGATAAATTCGAGCTCCATCGCATATGAGATCATGGATTTGAATATGGAAAAGCAGACTAAGAAGTGGCGTGAATAAAGAAAACAAGCCTCGTTGAATCTGCTCAGGTGCTTGATGATGAAAGATGTTGATTGATGCTGAGAATGAAATCGAGAATGGATGCAACCCGAATTCGTCATTGTTTCTTGGATCTATGAAGAACTGAAACCGAAGCACCACCCTATTCTTGCCGATGAAGCCTGTTGAAGAAGTTGATTTTGTCACACCATCGTGATTGAAGCTCTCCCAAACCCTTGCACATCTGTGGATAAAGTCAATCAGTTTAAGCTTCACCGGAGCATACCGGTAAAAGAATAAATAAACTGAAAATGGAGAACCCAAAGTATTATCTATAAAAGACAAAACTATTCACTAGAGGGGAATTTCAATTAGAGCCTCTACATCTTCTTTTCCTTCATTCATTTTATTTTGTTGTTATAACTTAAGTGGTGGCACACTAAGGCATTAATGGGTGAGCCGAGAAAATTCTCCCAATCACCTATTAATGAATTCTACATTTTAACATTTCTATATATTACGTTAATCTCTACATTTATTCAAACAATATAGACAATAGATGATTTCCTTATTTCATACATGTTGAATTTTTATTCCCTTTTACTAGATCAAATAAGCAGACCACTTTGGTCATCTTCATTGCATTCAATCATGAGAAGTGGGTTGAATTAAGAGTAATTAGATATCTCTGATTACTAGGTCATGGAACGTTGATGTCTTTAGTGATTATTTCATCCATCTTCTTAAACTAAAAAATCTAGGTGAGGTTAATCGATAAATTTTTCATTTGATTATAGAGAAAACAAGAGAGTGTAAATTAGAATAAGGATTTAACATGAAGTACAAGGGAAATGATTCGAGGTTAGGCCACCAAAATTAACATTGAATTTTAAATAAAACTATTTAATTTCATTGCTTTTTTCCACCAATTAAACCCACAAAACAAAAGAAAAACACACTCATTGCATTGTCCTCTCTAAAGACAAATACGAGTCCGACTACTACTACATTTTATATGGGTTGAAAAATCGTTTCTCTAAGCGCCCCATGACAGGTTGTAAGAATCCAGATCTTCGTTGAGGTATGTTTTTCCTTTTTCTGGATTTTTTGGGAAAAATAAAGTTTCTGGAAATTTTTGAAGTACACGTCGTGTACTTTCTGAGTACACGCTGTGTACTCTTCTCCGGCTCGAAGCCGTGTACTGGCCATGTCTGAGCCACGCACACGGTGTGTAGGGGTGACATGGATGCCGATTTTGGCGGAGTACGGAAAGACCTAGTACACACCGTGTACTCTAAAAGTACACACCGTGTACATTCTTTTTTTCATTAAACGAGCTGGGGTCGCGCCTGACGCACAGAAGCGTCTTCTTCTAGGTTTTCGTTCGTCTGAGAGTGCCGAGGATCCGCGAATCTTCGACAATCCCCCGCCTTTCCATCCGTTCTCCTATTTGAGCACGATCGATTGCGTTGGAATCGCAACAGTCAGTTCTTCCTTCTATTAGAGCCTTGTTTTCCAATTCCTCCTCCTTCTCAATATATCATGGGTTGAATGTTTTGGGCATTTTCTCAGATCTACGACGTTCGGGGTAGAATCAGTCATCGTGGTTCAAGTATATCGATATCATAGGATCGAGGTAGGTGGTTTGTGCCTTTCTGTAGAAATAATTTGAGTATTTATATGCAAATTTCACCAACACCCTTAAACTGGGTATTGCGTGTTTCCTGTTTTGCCCTATTATTTTCTTGCTTTGCTTGATTGCTTAAGTAGAGGTAATTTCTTGTGAATTTGGGTAACTTATACGGTGTTCATGTGCTTTTCCTTGCATGTTTTGCTTATCAGGCGTTCTGCCAGTTGCCATGCCTAGTTGTAGGAAAGTGGAACTGTTATACTATTATGCTGTTGTCCCTTAGAATGATAGCCAAGTAGTTCTTGAGATTTACTTGGGCGATCCACGCGTGCTGAGCATGTTATTTTTACACAGGATTGTGAGAACCTAGTGTAGTAGACCATAGAGAGAATGGACGTAGGGGCTTCTCGAGAGTGTCTTTAATACGATGTGAGACCATAGGGGGAATTGACGATGAGTGCTTCCTTAGAGATTCTGTAGTTCCTCGACACGGGCCGCAGGGGGAATGAGACGTTGAGTGCTTCCCCAGAGAGCCTTTAGCACGATATGAGACTATAGGGGGAATTGGAGATGAGTGCTTCCTCAGAAATTATACTCTTAGTTAAACTAGAGGGGTGAGACTGTGTGTGCCTCCTAGAGGGTTGCTAGTACTTGTAGGTTGAACCATAGGGGTTAGGCTGTGAGAGCTACCCAGAGGGTTACCTGTTTTCTACTTGTTTTTGGTTGTTTACTTGTGTACTTTATATGCTAGAACTATGGATTATAGCTGATGTGTGCTTTTCTGTTTACTGCTTCCCGCACTTTTACTTGCCTTGTATTCATTGACTGTTAGGCACAGATCTTTGGCTGATTGCCTACTAGGATTGTATCTCACACCCTGTTTGGGACATGCTTTTGGGCCCAAGAAGACTTTGTTATTGCAGGTATAGATAAGGGAAAGGCCCCTTCGACTTCCGGTACTTGATTGCTTGGAGATGGGGAGCAAGGGACCAAGCTTAGTCTTGCGATGCTGTAGGAGTTTCTGTTATTTTAGCACTTTGTTTTTACTTGTATTTCAGCATGTTTTTGTGTTTGTTGCTTTCCTTAGAAACTTGTACATGCTACATCATTATCATCATTACTATATATTCATTGCTCCTTTGTTTGGTTTTAGTTGTTACGTATTGTTACTGCTTCCGCTATTTACTGTTAATTTCTTTTCTTTGTATACCTTACCAAATGAGGGCATAGTTTCCCCAATGACTTACCAAGGACCTCGCTACTAGTTGGTAGCCTCTGGCGTTTGGGGAAATGTGCTTGAGGTCATGTGGCGAACCGGGTACGGGGCACCAGGGGAGGGGCTCTAGATTCGGGACGTTACAAAGTGGTATCAGAGGAGGTTCCTTTTCTCTTGATTTACTGTTTGGAGCCTTTAGCCAGGGGTGGGACGGATTCGGTACTTGGTATTAATTTGTGCTCAGGATTAGCTAACCCGTGTATAGGGAAAAGCCATACTACCTCATTTATTGTAGTTTTCTGGTTTTGAGATTTACGGTTGATAAGATTTCACCTAGGGTGATTCACATGCTTTGTGTTATTATTGTCTTGACTGTTGCAGTTCTATTTCTGTCGCAACCCGATGAGATGAGGGTATGACATTTCATGCATCATATAAGAACTTGTAGAAATCACATACCATGTATTCTTTTCATGCCATCTAGGGTGCATTAGCAATTACATGATGTTGTGATAGACTTTGTGTAGATTATGTATGCTGTTGTGATATATGCTTTGATAGAATCTTTGCTGCTTGATAGAGGACTATTTGTACTGTGCTTTGCTTGAATGAACGCAAAATTTTGGTTCCTGAGGTGTTATGGGCCCTCTTAAATCGGAAATTGGTGGATCATTGACCTGTTTTTCTTTATATATGACTGTATAGGATGCCAAACTTTGATTCGCGGGGAGTATGGGCCCTCACGGATCAGAATTTGGAACTATCATGCCTTTTTTTAGTGTTTTCTGGGCTCTGGTGCAGTTTCAGAGCTACTTCCCAGAAAAACCTAGAATACACGGCATGTACTTTATATATACACGCCGTGTAGTTTTAAACCGTGTGTTTGACCGTGTGAACAGAAACACGGGTTGTGAAAATTTCCAGGAACACGCCGTGTACGGAAGGTACACACTGTTTAGTAGTGAGTGTGTACCCGGTCGTGTAGCTAACAACACGGGGCGGGGAAGCTCAAGTAGAACACATCGTGTTGTAAAGGAACATGCTGTGTAGTCTTGTCCAGGTAGCCGATCGTGTCACGAACAACATAGGTCGGCATTACCTTCTCTTAGACACGCCGTGTTATTTTAGGAACACATCATGTAGTCTTGTTTAGGTACCCGACCATGTCACGAACAACACGAGACAATGTCACCTTCACCGATACACACCGTGTTTTTTCAGAACATGCCATGTATGGTCCATCCATGTAGACGACTGTGTATTTAATAACACGGGCCGCCGAAGCCTTGTCTAGTACATGCCGTGTTTGTTCAGAACACGCCGTGTAGTCTCGGGTTAAGTTGGACCGTGTGGGTTAGCTGTGTAAAGAGACTCCAGCAGGGGAATAGTTTTCAAGTACATGCCATGTGTGGGGTCAACACACCGTGTAGTTTGAGGTGTTACACGACCTGTAGGGCAGGGGTACACGCCCATGTCAGTGGCTTAAGAAGACACCCCGTGTAGTTTTTATACATGCCGTGTAGTCGTGTTTTGTAAACTTGTGTGTTTTCCTTCCCCTGTTCCCGTTTTGTACTCTTGTGTTCTCTGTCTTTGTTAATTCTGATCTAAGGTGTGTCTTTAATCTTTTAGAGCTATGCCTCTGAGACGTCCTCCGGTTGTACGTCTGTCATCAGGTAGTGATCAGACACCAGATATGGCTGATCAGGGATTTCCTGCCAACCCTCCAGTCGGGCCAGCCTTGGCACCGGCTGTCATACCAATTGTAGGCACTGATGCACAGTTCAGGGAAGGTTTTATGAGGATGATGCAGACCTTTCAGGGAGCACGACCTCCTGCCTCGACTATGGTAGTCATGACGCGGGTTTTTCAGCAGCAGCATCCTCCCACGTTCTCAGGGGAAGGAGGACCTCAGGCTGCAGAGTCATGGCTGGAAGCCATGCTGACTATATTCGAGCATCTTGCAACACCTCCAGAGAGGTGGGTCAAGCTCACTTCCTACATGCTCCGAGACGCCGCCAAGAGGTGGTGGGACGTGATCTCACATGCGGGTCATCATCAGGTTATGGCTTGGGAGGAGTTCCAGCGTGTGTTCTACAACTACTTCTACCCGGAGACCCTGAGAGCCGACCGAGCCCGGGAGTTCATGAGCTTAGAACAGGGTACTCTTTGTCATGGAGTATTCCTCTCGTTTCACTGAGTTGCAGCGTTTCACACCCCTCCGGGATGGGAGTGTGGTGTTCTTGGAAAAGAAGTTCGAGGATGGTCTCAGGCGGGAGATCCGCTCGTAGGTGAATCTCTTCCAGTTGACTTCCATCACTTCCATCGTCAACCAGGCACTGATTGCGGAGCGTAATCTAAGAGAATCCAGAGCTACGAGCCAGGGCAGTTCTGCATCCAGAGATAGTTTTCCTCTAGATGACAGCAAGAAGCGCCGTAGGGAGTCTATGCACGGTGATCCGAGGAAGCGAGATGCATCATCAGACAACTAGGTTGTAAAGACCCGAAAAATTCAAGGAAATTTTTTTCTTAATTTTCTTTGGATTTTTACAAGAACGCAGTTTCTGACGGCACCTGATTCTGAGGCCCGGTGTGCCTGAAATCATTTTCCGAAGTTTGGCTCGGGTACGTTCAGTGAACGGACGAGCGGGTTTTTCTAACTTTTGAACCGGTGATCGGAATCAAATTCTGAGGGCACCGATGGAATCGCAGTGCCGGTAATTGCTTAGAAACGCCTCTTCCGGAGTTGCGTTTGCTCAGGTGTGGTTTTTAATTTTTGGGTTTAAAGTTATGAAATAAAATAAAGTTGTGCGACAAACTTTATTTTATTTCACTTAAGCCACTTGGAAGCCACTTGAAGCCACTTAAAGATACTTAAGCTGAGTTGTTGCGGATAGGGTGCTATCCAAAAATATCCTACCCTCTTGGTAGGATATTTGTGAGGTGGGGCCCGCACGAGCCCCACCGTTTCTTTTCTGCTAAGTAACGCACCCACAAAAACCCGTCATTATGAAAGTCAATTGACGTGTTTTCTTAATTTCTTAACGCACCAATTAATTGGGCGGTTTTATTCATTGAATTAATTGGGCGGTTTTCTTTGTTGAATTAATTCTATGAATTAATTTCGTTCGTTTCTTAACCTGTTTGAATCCGTTGGCGTAATAATAAAATAAGACCAACGCACGACTTCTGGAAAAATGTTTGTTGAGAGGATTTGACAGAAACCAAGAGTTCTTCATCCTCCTTCGCGAAGAACGCGAAGAACGCGAAGAACGACGGCCTCCGATGAAGAACGCCGAACCCGCGGAAATCGACGACGCGACGCCGTGTGCCACGACGCCGACGTTTCCTCTCCCGCGACGTTCTTCTGCGACGTTCCTTCCTCCGCGACAAAAACCTTCGTTCATCCATTGAGGTGAGAGTTTGCGATTCTTTAAATTCTTTTGTGTATTTTAACTCAAGATGGATTTAATTATTAAAATTAAATCTGTTGTTTCTTGGACCTCGGAGTTCATCGACGCAACGCCGGATACCGCGACGACGCGACGATCCCCACCTTCCGCGACGCTCAATTCCGCGAAGAACGCGCGTGCGACGACTTGAAGAGGTAGGGGTTGTTGTGAAATAATTTATATTCCCGTGAACGTTTCTTTTAAATTAAAGAACCGGTTTCATAAGAACAATTTTAATTTAATAAAATTGTTGTTTGATGTGTTGTTTAATCCTCCCAATTGTTATCGTCTAACACGGAGGGTGCGGGCCAAACGAACACGGCCTGACAACCCTCCGCAGTTCTTCGTTGTTGTGAGGATTTGCCGGGTGACGAAAAAACATGACGCAAGAGCGATTTGATGATCCCGCAGTGAAGAACGGAACCCGGGAGGAACAGTGGCGCAGACGAGAAGGAAAACGGACCACCGGAGCAACTCCGGTGGCCCACGGAAGCCACCAGCGGCGCGGGTCGCCGGACAAGGCCGCCGTGGCTTCAGCCGTGGCGGCGGCGGCGCCAGCCGACCCGCGGCCGCGCGGGTCTGGCGCACATGCGGGATGCGGCCTATGCCGCATCCGTTGAACAGGGCGGCCCCCCCGCGGGGGCCGCGGTGCTGTCACACGGGGGCAGCGAGCCCCTCGCGCTGCTCGGCCGCTCGGCCGAGCCGAGCCGGACCGGCCGGCCGCGCCCTGGCCCGGCCGGACCGGGTCCAGCCGGGTTGGACCGGGTCGGGTCGACCCGGTTCGGCCGACCCAGGGGGGGGGGTCGGGCCGGGTCGGCCCGGGCCCAGACCCCCGTCTTCGGACCGTTTCGGTCTTTTGCCCGTAACTTGAGCTACGGACCTCCAAACGACTCGCTATAAGCGTAAAGACGATCCTTGGATTGAGATGGTCGTTTCGATATATTGCACTCAAGGTTTCGGAATACTTTTAGTTCGGCCGGGTTGGTTCGTACACGAAACCAACCGGGCCCTCGAAGCGGAAACGCTCATATCTTGAGCTTCAGACGTCCAATCGACGTGCCACTGACTTTGTTGTTTTCCTCTAAGTGAGAAGGATCTTTTGGCATACCCCGCTCGAGGTTTGGACGCAGGTGGAGTACGGTCGGGTTGGTTTTGCCTTAAAAACCAACCGAGCCCCTGGGACGAAAAAACCAATATCTCTCAGACCAGGCGTCCGATTGACGCGCCGTCTGCGACGTTGAGCTCCTGTTGACAATACATAACTTTTGGATACATCAAATTCGGACATTACGTCAGTTGATGTATTAGCCTCTCGGCTCGTGGATCGGACCCTCCCGAATGAGCTTGCTGTGTGCGGGAACCCTAGTGCTGGCTGCGACTGCTACTGCGACTTCGACGACGACGACTGTGCAGAGATCCTCAGTGGACTGCGACGAGGACTGTGCAGAGATCCTCAGTGGACTGAGACGACGACTGTGCAGAGATCCTCAGTGGACTGCGACGACTACTGCACTCAGCGATCCTACGTGGATCAGTGCTACAGATCCTGTGTGGATCCGATCCTGTGTGGGTCAGCGCTCAGCGGTTCTGTGTGAGCCAGCACCTACAGATCCTGTGTGGGCCCGATCCTGTGTGGGTCTTTGCGGAGGTTAGTTACCTATTGATCCTGTGTGGGTCCGATCATGTGTGGGTCATTACGGGGGTTAGTACCTATCGATCCTTTGTGGGTTCGACGATTTAGATGGATCAGTGATCATCTTATCGTCATCCGAAGAAGTATACCTGTGTGAGCTGAATCCTGTGTTACTCTCGTTTGTGGATTGTGCTGAGCTATCCTGTGTGGATTTACTGTTTACTCTCCTTTTTGGATTGTGTTGAGCTATCCTATGTGCATTACTTTTTCTCTCCTTCATGGATTGTGTTGTGCTATCCTGTGTGGGTTTACGTTTTGCTTTCCTGTGTGGACTGGGTTGTGCTTGGGCTCGGGTGTTGGATCCAAATGGAAATTGATGACTTAGGTATATGTATGGGCATATACCTAAGCAGTGTCGGATGTTACTTCGTGATTGTATCTTTCCTTGTGGTTTATCCTTTGTGGATTTCGGAAGACCTTCGGGGGTCTCGGGGTCCCTACTGAGTAGCTTATACTCACCCCTGCACGGGCTATGCCCGCACTACGTTGTGTTGGTTGCAGACGACGGACAGCGCTGATCGTGGTGGAGGCTTGCGGAGCAGGACGGTACCTGGAGGTGGACCACTGGGTGGGACGTACTCGGAGCGGCTAGGTGGACCCGAGGAGCAGTGGAGGCTATCTGTACCCACTCTTCAAGTGGGACTTCCAGAGGACGGCTTGACACTGCAGCTTTTCCTTTCAGTTGCTGTTTTTCCCCTTTCAGTTGTACTTTACAGTTGAGCTTGTATTTCCGGCCCCTTTTACTTTCATCACAGCTTGTTACAGTTTTTACTTAGTGTTTACTTTTCCGCTTGCTTACTCTGTGGTGCTTGTTTACTTTTCAAATACAATGCCTTCCCTTTTTCCGGGATTTATGCCCTGGTGCTAGTCGCCAGCCCCTGGCCTATGGAAGGCGGGCTTGGGGTAGTCACGACACGGTCCCCGAGGACGGGTCGTGACATAGGTGATATGCTACCAGTGTGGCCGTTCAGGGCACACGAGGTTGCAGTGCTAGAGAGACCCTGTGGAGTGCCGATCTTGCGGCAAGATGGGTGACCTTCAGCGTTTCTGCTAGGTTTTCTCACCAGTAGCTGGTGACCAGGGTTCTTCCATGACTCCTCGTTCAGGAGCAGCACCACCAGTTTCTCACCAGTCAGGGAACTGGAGTTCTTCCGGCCGTTCGGGTCGAGGTGGAGGTTGAGGCCATGGCGGTCATCCACCAATCCCTTAGCACCAGTAAGGTGGATCAGCTCAGAGTGGTCATCCATGGGCGTAGGGCCGCGGTGCAGGCCAGTCTTACACCGTGGAGAAGACCTATCAGGAGCAAGACCCTGGCCCTTCTACAGTTCGAGGTATGATTCTAGTAGCCTCAGTTTTATCTTCAGCTCTTTTTGATACTGGTGCTACGCATAGCTTTATCTCTGTTGCTATCGTGGAGAGCCTTGGGCTCTGCATCTTTTCTTCTGCCGAATCTTTGACACTAGACACACCTTTGGGGACGAGGACATCTAGTGTACGTCAATGTAGAGAGTGCCCTCTTGAGGTTGCAGGGTATCGTTTCTTATGAGATCTCTACGTCCTAGAGATGACAGGCTATGATGTCATTCTCGGGATGGACTGGTTGGTTCCCTTACAGGAAGTCATCGACTGTTACCACCGCAGGGTGAGTTTCATTTCACCAGAGGGTGAATCTTTTCTTCATAGAGGAAAATGAGATGTTCAGGCGAGTTGATCTGGACTCGAGCATCACGGTCTAGGAAGGGTGATAGCCCAGATTGCTAGTCTTTATCTGTATGATCAGGGTACTTCAAAGTTGGACTTTCCTCTAGTGATGGATCGTTTTAGGGAAGTCTTTCCAGAGGAATTTTTGGGTTTGCCTCCGGAGTGTGAGGTAGAATTCTCGATTGAGATCATGCCAGGAGCAGCACCAGTGTCTATTCCCCCTTATAGGATGGCTACACCTTAGTTGCAGGAGCTCAATAAGCAGTTGGAGGAAATGCAGGCAAAGGGTTTCATCCAAACCAGTACTTCTCCTTAGGGTTCGTCTATCCTGTTTGCGAAGAAGGCAGACGGTACCCTTAGGATCTGTGTGGATTATCAGAAGCTAAACCAGTTAACGGTCAAGAATCAATATCCCTTGCTGAGGATCGATGACCTCTTTGATCATATTTGAGGAGCCTGAGTGTTCTCGAAGATCGACTTAAGGTCCGGTTATCATCAGTTATGCGTTAGACCATCAGATATACCTCTGACAGCCTTTAGGAGTAGGTATGGTCTATACGAGTATACAATCATGTCGTTCGGTCTCACGGACGCGCCTACAGTTTTCATGGCACTGATGAATCGAGTGTTCCATCCTTACTTGGACTCTTTCATTGTGGTCTTCGTGGATGATATCTTGGTGTACTATCACACTCTATACGACCATGCCACACATCTTGAGATCATTCTGAGTACACTGAGAGAGAATAGACTCTATACTAAACTCTCGAAGTGCCACTTTTGGATGGATCAGATTCACTTCTTGGGTCATGTCATCTCAGAGGAAGGAGTATCTGTGGACCCAGATAAAGTGAGAGCTGTAGTTTTCTGGGAGAAGCCGAAGAACGTTTTTGAGGTACAGAGTTTCCTAGGGCTAGCTGGATACTACATACGCTTCATTCAGAACTTTTCACACCTAGTAGTACCTTTGACAGGTCTGACCAAGAAGGGGGAAAAGTTCTTGTGGTCAGATTCTTGTGAGTCAGCCTTTCAGAAGATGAAAGGAAGATTGACGTCGACACTGATACTAGTCTTTCCAGAGCTAGGAAAGAGCTATACTATCTATTGTGATTCTTCAGGTATCAGACTAGGCGTTGTGCTTATGCAAGGAGATGAAGTCGTTGTGTACGGGTCTCGACAGTTGAGGCCACATGAGAGTAACTACCCTATGCATGATCTGGAGTTGGCAATTGTTGTTCATGCCTTACACTTTTGGAGATACTATCTTCTGGGAGAGCACTTTTTGGTATTCACTAACCACAAGAGTCTCAAGTATATCTTCACTCAGCGTGATCTGAATCTGAGACAGTGCAGGTGGTTCGAGTATCTTCAGTATTTTGATTTCGAGCTTGCCTATACACTGGGAAAGGGAAACGCGGTGGCAGATGCGTTGAGCAGGCGAACTCAGATTCAGGCAGTTCAGGAGGCCAGTAGTGAGTGGCAGCTTATGGCTCTGTTCTCTGAGATGTATCTAGAGGTGCACGGCAGAAAGGGACAAACCTTCCTATCTTCTATAGTTGTTACCTCTACACTACTTGATCAGGTACGAATGAGGCATCTATCATTCTCAGACGGCTTAGTCTTGCAGGAGAGTGTGTCAGGAGAGGACCCTTTTCCTGGATGGATAGTGGTAGAGGATGAGATCTTGCGTTTCCAGGGAAGCGTATGGGTGCCAGCAGACATACGTGAGGAGCTGATGCGAGATTTTCATTCCTCAGTCTGAGAAGTTCATCCCGGCATCACCAAGATGTATCGAGATCTTCATCGCTAGTACTGGTGGCCAGGTATGAAGAAATATGTTGCTGGTTTTGTCATGAGATGCTCTACTTGTCAGTAGGTGAAGGCAGAGCATCAGCGACCAACATGCCTTTTACAGCAGTTACCCATTCTAGAGTGGAAGTGGAACAATGTTGTAATTTACTTCATGACTGGGCTTCTGAGGTCGCCTTGGGGGAACAATGCTGTTTGGGTTGTCGTCGATAGGCTCACAAAGGATGCTCACTTCTTTCCGATCAAGGAGACCTTTAGTGTCGATGATCCGGGATGACTTTACATCAGAGATATCATTCATCTACATGGAGTTTCACACTCCATTTTTTCAGACAGGGGTGCACGCTTTACCTCTCGGTTCTGGCAGGGACTTAAGAAGGCCTTGGGTACACAGGTACTTTTGAGTACAACATACCATCCCCAGACAGATGGTCAGTCCGAGCGTACAATCTAGGTGCTTGAGGATATGCTCCAAGCTTGCATTCTAGACTTTGGCGGTTCTTGGGAGAAGCATATCCCTCTGGTGGATTTCGCCAACAACAACAGTTTTCAGGCGACTATTCAGATGGCACCTTATGAGGCTTTGTACGGTAGGTCTTGCCGATCACCCTTATGCTGGATGGAGGTAGGAGAGGCAGCTTTGCTGGGACCTCGTCTTGTTCAGGAGACCTCAGAATAGATAGAGTTGATTTGGAAGAGGATGGATACAACACAGTCTCGACAGAAGTCTTATGCTGATCAGTGGAGACGACCTCTGGAGTTCGAGGTTGGGGATCAGGTTTTCCTGCGTGTTGCACCGAGGTTGGGACACAAGAGGATTCAGAGATAGGGTAAGATTTCACCACGGTACGTCAGGCTGTTTGAGGTGTTGGAGAGAGTTGGGATGGTTTCCTATAGGCTGCAGTTACCCCAAAGGTACCGGGCCATGCATGACGTCTTCCACGTCTCTCAGCTCCGACGTTACTTTTCAGACCTGTCTCATGTCTTGCAGCCTGAGGAGGTTGAGCTCAAAACAGATGCATCATTTAAGGAGCATCCCATCCGGATTGTCGATCATAGTATGAAGGTTCTCTGTGGGCGGTCTGTTCCTCTAGTACGGGTGCTATGGCAGCACGGGCGAGTGCAGGACGAGACGTGGGAAAGGGATTATGATGTACGATCGCAGTGGCCAGAGCTGTTCGGGGTTTCTTCTTCCACGCCTTGTTAGGGAAATTCAGGGACAAATTTCTTTAAGGGGGAAATTTATAAGAACCCGGATCTTTGTTGAGGTATGTTTTTCCTTTTTCTGGAGTTTTTGGGAAAAATAAAGTTTCTGGAAATTTTTGAAGTACACGCCGTGTAATTTCCGAGTACACGTCGTGTACTCTTCTCCAGCTCGAAGCCGTGTGCTGGCTGTGTCCGGGCCATGCACACGGTGTGTAGGGGTGACGTGGAGGCCGATTTTGGCGGAGTACAAAAAAACCTAGTACACACTGTGTACTATAAAAGTACATGTCATGTAATTTCATTTTTTCATTAAACGGACCGGGGTCACGCCTGACACACATAAGCGTCTTCTTCTAGGCTCTGTTCATCCGAGAGTGGCGAGGATCCACAAATCTTCAATGAGCTCTCGCCTCTCCGTCCTTTATCTAATTAGAGCATGGTCGATTGCATTGGAATCACAGCAGTGAGTTCTTCCTTCTGCTTGAGCCTCGTTTTCCAATTCCTCCTCCTTCTCAAGATATCGTGGGTTGAACGTTTTGGGTGTTTTCTCAGATCTACGACGTTCGGGGGAGAATCAGTCATCTTGGTTCAAGTATATCGATTTATTAGGATCGAGGTAGGTGGTTTGTGACTTTCTGTAGAAAGTATTTGATTATTTATGTGTAAATTCCATCAATACCCTTAAACGAGGTATTGCGTGTTTCCTGTTTTTCCCTGTTATTTTCCTTCTTTGCTTGATTGCTTAAGTAGCGGTAATTGCTTATGAATTTGGGTAACTTATATGGTGTTCATGTGCTTTGACTTGCATGTTTTTCTTATCTGGAGTTATTCCAGTTTCCATGCCTAGTTGTAGGATAGTGGAACTGTTATACTGTTATGCTGTTGTTCCTTAGAATGAAATCCAAGTAGTTCTTGAGGTTTACTTGGGCGATACACGCGCGCTGAGCATGTTATTTTCACACAGGACTGTGAGAACCTAGTGTAGTAGACCATAGAGAGAATGTACATAAGGGATTCTCTAGAGTGTGTTTAATACCATGCGAGACCACAGGGGGAATTGACGATGAGTTCTTCCTCAGAGAGTCTGTAGTTCCTCAACACGGGCCATAGGGGGAATGAGACGTTGAGTGCTTCCCTAGAGATCCTTTAGCACGATACGAGAATATAAGGGGGAATTGACGGTGAGTGATTCCTCAGAAAGTCTAATCTTAGCTAAACCAGAGGGGTGAGACTGTGTGTGCCTCCTAGAGTGTTGCTAGTACTTATAGGTTGAACCATAAGGGTTAGGTTGTGAGAGCTACCCAGAGGGTTACCTATTTTCTACTTGTTGTTGGTTGTTTACTTGTGTACTTTATATGATAGAACTGTGGATTTTAGCTGCTGTGTGCTTTTCTGTTTAATGCTTCCTGCACTTTTACTTTCCTTGTATTCATTGACTATTATACATAGATCTTTGAGTGATTTCCTACTGAGATTGTATCTCACACCCTATTTGGTCCATGCTTTTGGGCCCAAGCAGACTTTGTTGTTGCAGGTATAGATAAAGGAAAGTGCCCTTCGACTTCCGGTACTTGACTGTTAGCACTTTGTTTTTACTTGTATTTCAGCACGTTGTTGTGTTTGCTACTTTCCTTAGAAACTTGTACCTGCTGCATCATTATCATCATTACTATATATTCATTACTTTGTTGTTTGGTTTCAGTTGTTGCGTATTGTTACTGCTTCTGCTATTTACTGTTAATTTCTTTTCTTTGTATACCTTACCAAATGAGGGCATAGTTTCCCCAATGATTTACCAAGGCCCTTGATGCTAGTCGGCAGCCTCTGGAGTTTGGGGAAATGCACTTGAGGTCATGTGGCGAACCGGGTACGGGGCACCAGTGGAGGGGCTTCAGATTCGGGACGCTACACAGGTGATCATCAAAATTAGCATCATTACAGGGGACATTAGTTTTATAATCCATGTTTTATAAATGATTTAAAAAAATGACTAGATTCCATTCTTCTTATCATGTTGGTATTGATCCATATGTTGTGAGATATTTTCTGACAAGACATAGGACTTTGAGTGTCAGAGAGGAATTAGAACGATTGTTTTTCACTATCCCATTATCTAACTCCTCCTCACCTTATTTTTCTTCCCCCAGAGTCATCTTAGGAACCAAAAAATGGAGAACAATCAAGAACAAGTGAATAAAACATTAAGATAATATTATGTACCTAATTTCAAAAACAACAACCGATAGTTACAAATGAATAATTGGTAGGTTTTTTAGTTTAAAAATGGATTACTAAGTCACCTACCAAGGTTTCATGGTTTGTTTGGAGAAGTACCCAAAATAAATCTATGATAAGTTGTATAAGTATGTAATGGATTCAAACATAAAGTATCCACTGAGGCTCAAATAAACATGAAGGCATTTACCTTCTCCTTTGAATGATATTCTAAGAAGTGTCTTTAAAACATCTAACCTGGAGAGACTATAACCTAGGATGAACTACATCAACCCTTCCTCAAGAATAATTTCTCTACTTCATGGAGTATCTAGTTGAGAAAAGAGATTTATGAAAACAAACAAGAATGTAGAGAGACACTTTACCAGTATTGGGAGGGATTCAAAGGATCAGACTCATGTCCACACAAACCCTATAAAGAAAATGATTTCATGGTATTCATTTAACCAGGATTGAGGGATAGAAATAGGGACCCAATGGATGATTCCTCTAGAGGAGTATTGATAGAAAAATCACTTACTGAAGTCAATGGACCGATTTAGAAAAACTCCAAGAATTCTCAACAATCCGACACTAGAGATACTATATAGGGAGTACTTGAGTTGAACCATTATAGATCTATATTTTTTAACTAAATTGGTGAACTTACCTCCTTTGTAAATAATTAAGCTATGAACAAGGCTCAAGAAACATCAACCACCATCCCCCCTCGGGTCTGCCAACATTGTTTATCTAAATAACACTTTATGGTTAGTTTTTATAAAGTTTAGGAAAACTGTGAAGCCTTTTAAGTTCTAACAACAACCAAGGCACCATAAAAGAAGAAGAAATTTCTCTAAAACTAAATATAGATCTAGGATCCAAATAAATCAGAAAATACCATTTCAGAAAGGTTTTTAACCATCTTTATGTCATCCGCCATTATAAATATAGAACTCTCAACCCTCTACATGATATCAATCAAGAAAATCTATAGAACTCTTACCAAATGACCTGATGAAATAAAATATGAATTACAATAACCATATCATATATACCATTAATGAATTGATAAACCAAGGATCAGGTATGCTTCATGAAAAATCCATTTCTAACCCCAGTGGAAATCTTACTTCTATTATATTAATGATTTTTAAGGAGATGGTGTAGTGAAGAATCACTATGTAGAGATGAATCATGAAGTGTAAATTCACTTAAACCAGAAGAAGTTACCCAATGAAAAGAACCTAAATAAGAGGTACATGTGAAGGAAACCCCTATGAAGAAGGATAAATGAAAATCCAAAATAGAGGATTAAAATCAAATACAACCACCCATCCCTGAAAAGATACAAGAACCCAAGAAAACCTATGATAAATCATTGCAATTTAAGATCATGGAGGTGTTTAGAAATGTAGATATCAATATCAATTTATTGGAATTCATCCTACAGATTTCCAAGTATTCATAATTTATCATGGAAATGTGCACAAAAAGGAGAAGATTATGAGGAAATGAAAAGGTGAGATTAAGTAAAAATGTTTTAGTGCTTGTTACCACCCAAATACAATAGAAAAAACACGATCCATGTATCTTTTCTACCCCCTTCACCATAGGTGAACTTTAATTTTTCAATGCACTTTGTGAATTGAGATCATAAATTAATGTCACGTCTTAATCATTTTATTTATCTCTATAGATTGGAGAACTCAAACCCTCCCATGTGGTTGTGAAACTTTCTAACTAATCTATTGCCTAACTGTAATATGTTTTAGAAGATGTATGAGTGAGTGTACAACGTTTTACCTTCCCTACTGATTTATATATTCTAAACATGGATTAAGAAAAATTTAAGCCTCATTACCCATTCATATTAGGTATTCCATTCCTCAATAATACCAAAACAATAATAAATGTTAATGAATGAACAATTTACATGACCATTTTAAAATTTTCAGGAATGATTCCACTGAATCGGTGCCCCAAACAAATTCAACACAATGACATCAAGTGCAACTACTCATACACTAGAGGATAATGATTAACATCAAGGGTATAATAAGAAAATATGAAGAAACTATACCACTATATCAGAAGGTACAACCCTAAGTAAATAACCAAAAATCATTCACATCAGAGTACAAAGAAAGAATAAACAAACTGAAATAGAATCATGACGTAATAAAATGAAATACAATAAAGGCCCAAAAATCCATTCCATATATAGAACATTGATTTCCCACTAGGATTATCACATATAAAAAATAATAAATAAATAAATAAATAAATGAGTCTCTACTGCTAACTCTGAGATATGTCGCATACCCAGTTTCTAGTACCTTGTCGAGCTTCTCAAGCCTAATCATCATGCTCGACATGAGAAACCTGATCAATTATACAATCTGTGGCCTTTTCCATATCCATCATACATTTTTTCTCAACTTGAAAATAGAAATAATTTATACATGCACATAGAGGTGGACATAAATGGGGAAAGAAATAAATATCTATAGTCCACTCCCAACTATGAACCAATAACCTATTTCCAAAAAATGCATGCTCATGAAATATGACCAGTCTAGCAAAAACATAACAAATATAAATACAAATTAAACCACAGTCAATGCTTAGGAACGTGACTCTAATCGACCATACACGCTTCGGCCAATTCTGGGGTTTCTATGAGCACATCTTGATGACTATGAATCCTATGTAATAGGTGGGTTATATAATCAAGGCGGTCCTAACCAAACATCACATCCTTACCCACTATCTCTTACAAGATTCCTAGATGCAGTTGTCTCAGGTACTCATTCCATGCTAAAAAAATACCTAGCTCAGAACATCAATATGACACATAACCCACATATCATAAATTATCATTATCATAACATCAATCCTATATCTTATTACATATGATATGAACTCACTTACCATAACATCACTTGGAAATAAAAACCATAAGTTATACTATTAGTGTCTAGAACATCTGTCTGACACCTGATCCATGTACTATATTACTCATACATAGAGCCTTAATACAACATCTCAATTACATATTCATATTTTCATACCCACCATATTGGCTATATCAAAATAAATGTCCATGGATTCTCATTCCAGCACTCAAACCATGAAATCTATAGATACTGATACAAAGCATATTGTCCAACCACATATCATACGGGCATATAACATCATACCAAACCTACCCAAACACAAATGTGGGACATCATGTTAGACATCAAAGTCCTTTCATGGGGAACATAATCTACAACTATATCACCCTCATATGTGGATCATCTTTTTCGACATCCAAATCCATATTTTTGGATCATCATTTCCAACTATCTCTACAATGGAAATCCATAACATTAAACCGGGATCCAAAATGTGAAAACCCAACCATGTCACAATAGTATTATGGTGTAAAACAATAAGAAAAATATATCATGGGTTGGATGAATTCCAATTCACATCATCAAATATCATTTTTGTTATCTCAAAACTTCAATTCAAGTCCCAATAGAACTCCTGCACCATTACTACACAAATAGATGCACCCACTTAGGGTCATACTATCAATCGGGCATCCAATAATATTTTAAGACCAGAACATAAATAGAGACATCCCTATTTGGATATTCAGAACTAGAACTCAATAATATGAAACCTTCTTAGAATTTTCTATGTCATAATAGAAATGGAATCATCTCTCTTACAATTCTTTTAATAACCCATATCTTAGGAAAATTCATATCTCATGGGGTAATGCATCCCAAAATCCAATGTCTGGCATATCATAGCCTCACAGGCCTCAAATGAAGTAAATCCTCATGAGAGAGATTTAGTTAATCCAAACCCCTTTTATAGTCACAATATGATAGTCCGTACACCCATATTATCCCTAATCATGAGTCACAACACATTCCTAATAACCAGGGAAAATTCCATTCCAACCCCAATCGAGGTATCCTATGTACTCATTATATGTCCTTGAATCATTCTCATGAACCTCGCTTGGGTCTCATCCCATGTCTCACAGTCATAGGTCTATTGGATTCAATTGTTTGAGGAAAACATATCCTTTATAAATTAATCACCCTATACCACCTCTTAGAAGTCCTAAAACACACTAAGGGATCCACCATCATGTATTACAAAAAAAAACTAAAAAGGGACCCCTGTTATGTTTAATTACAACATAGAGGAGAAAAATTATAGAAAACCCTCAATATTGATACTATTCATTACTACACATTCCCATGCTCCCACTTATGTATTTTTTTATAAAATTAAGGTCAATAATGATACTATTAATTACATTACATTTTTAAAATATCATAACAACATGATATGTTCAGACCAAAACCTTTAATAAATCTCTCTTATGTTTATGTTATCTATAAAATTCATGGATAAAATTAATTATATGAAATTATATTTATTTTAGTAATTTTAAAATCATTTATTTGATATTTCCATTAATAAAATAATTTCTAAACCATCATTATATAACACCCTAAGATAATTATTTATTTTTAAAAAATTAAAAATAAATTATCATGATGAATATGCACATTTTATCTTTCCATTAAATATTTATATTCTAATCGATCTTATTTATTAAACTATATTAAAAATTATATATTTATTCAAAATATGAGCATGACACCTATAACTTCTCTTTAAATAAAATATGATATATGTCATACTCTCATCCAAGTGGCTTACAAAGGTTATAATATCAGTATAGGGATGATTTTGTTCAAAACCCACTTATCCAATGAGATTTGGATAGGTGTTAAGGTTATATTTTAATAATTATAATATTATATTTAACCTTAATTTCTGGATTTACCTTTAACCGTGATAATAAAAAATTACTAAAGGTACTATTCATAATGCCCAAAAATAAAAAAAACCTATTTAAATAATTTGAAGCCACATATTCCAAATATGGAATCTGTTTTGAAAAAATAAAAATAAATAAGTTACAGTAATTAATTTTAAATTAATCATGTTGAGGGAACGGTAAAACAGGTTAATAAAGTGAAACGTTCAAAATATTTAAATGTTTTTAAATCAAAATTAAATGTGAAATTAATTATAATGACCTAAATTAGATTAAAATATAAAAATTTAATTTAATTATAATTTAAAAAAAATTAATAAAATAATTTATCACTATAAATTATTTAGAAAAAAACTTATTTTCAATTAAAATGCAATATTTTATCACTATTCATCAAAATATAAAACTTATTATAAAAATGATAAAAATTCAACCAAAGTAAATTTTGATATTCCTATTAAAAATAATAAGTTAATTTTGTCAAATATAATTTATAAAAGTGTTAAAAACATCATTTAAATCAATTGCGTTATCAAAAGTCGGTAAAACTGCCTTTAAAAAAATAGTCTTTTAATGTGTAAAATTGGATTCATTATTATGATATGCCTATAAAATATTTCAGATAAATATTAAATATATAAATTTCATAATGTATTTAATACTATTCACTCCCTCTATTTTAATGGATACGTTATAACAATCACTTATTTATAGATCACAGTACATTCAAACTCGGTGTTGCGTGTAACGTAAGATTTTAAATTTATTTAATAAGAAAACACACCCTAGAATATTTCAATTTTACATTCATCTCTCCTTAAAAAAATTTCATCCTCAAGATTTCTAGAATATCACCTCATTAAACTATTAGGGTAGTTCTCCATTATAATTTCCTCAGGTTCTCATGTCACCTATTCTATTTTATGATTTTCCCCAGTACCTTTACCAGGAGAGTCATTCAATTCTTTAACACTTGTTCTCTAGAATCTAGAATATGGATACACTCTTCACAATAAGATAAATCAGTTTCTAATTCTATTTCATCAAAATTGAGAACATGTGTTGGGTCTAACATGTACTTCCTTAGTAAAGAGATATGGAACACATCGTGTACTTTAGAATGTCTATGTGGCATTTCCAAATGATAAGCCAAAGTTCAAATTAATTTTTGGATTTAAAAAGTTTTGATATACATGGGGCTTAGTTTCCCTTTTTTTGAACCATATAATACCATTCCTTAAAGATACTTTCAAGAAAACATGATTTCCAAATTTAAATTCCAAATAATTTCTTCAGTTATCGACTTAGATCTTATTCCTACATTGAGCTACTTTGATATAGGTTTGAATAGTCTTTTTCTTTCATATTTTTTCTTCCACATGATATGGGCCTACAATATTCCTTTAAAAAACTTCATCCCAACAAGTTGGCGTACGATTTCTCTTTCCATATAACACTTCATTCGGTTCCATTTGAATACTTTAATGGAATCTATTTTTATAAAAAATTCTACCGAAGGTAAATACTGATCCTACATACCTTTAAAGTTAGGTTAACATGACCTCAAAATGTATTCTAATGTTTGGATAGTCATTTCTGAATGCTCGTCTGTTTGAGGGTGATAAGCGATACTCAAATAAAGTTCAATATCTAGAGCCTTTTGAAATTTTTTCCAAAATTTGGATATAAAATGGGGATCTCAATCAGACTCAATTGATATAGGTGAACCATGAAGTATTACAAAATCATTAATATAAATTACTCCTAGGCTATCAAGAGGTAAATATTTTCATATAGCAAGAAAATTCACTGATTTTGTTAGGCAATCAATAATAACCCATACCACGTCATTCCATCTAGGATCCCCTAGTAGTCCTATGAAAAAGTCCATCATGATGTCATAATATTTCCACAAAGGTATAAGAAGAGGTTGCATGAATCTTCTAGGATGTTGTCTCTCATTCTTCACTTATTAATAAACCATACATCATGACACATAGTCAGAAAATTTCATGCTTCATATTATCCCACAAAAAATGTTTCTTTAAATCTACATACATTTTAATGCTACCAAGTTGTATAAAGAAATTTGAGATATGAACTTCCTCCTATAATTCACTTTTTATCTTGAGTATATAGGGAACATAAGTTCTTATTCCAAATTTCAAAATTCCATCATCATATACAAAATCTTTCAATTTTCTATCATTTAAACCATTAATTTTCTTTTTGGAAATTCTCAGCATCAGACTGATAAGTTTTTATCTTTTCTAGTTAAGATGGTTTGGAAACCATTTCATGGAGGACTAATGTTTCCCCTACCTTAATAATTATCATATCTAACTTTACTAGATCCATGAAAAAATGATCCCTTTCAATTCTCTTTTTGTTCAGAACTCCATGATCTTTATCAATGCATTTTCCACCATATTTTCCTTTCCAAAGTGGTAATGTATTGAATAGTCATAATACATGAGTAGCTCCAGCTATCTCTTTTGCCTCATATTGAGTTATTTATGTGATAAGATATATTTCAAACTCTTGTGATCTATATATATCTCATATCTTTGATCATAGATATAGTTTCTCTATATATTCATAGAAAATATTAAAGCTACTAACTCAATATCATGATTTAGATAGTTCTATTCACGAGTTTTTATCTTTCTTGGTGCATATGAAATAACTCTACCATTATGCATAAGCAAGCAACTGATTCATTTCCTTGATACATCACTATAAACCACAAATCTATGATTTTCTAAAGGTAAAGTTAATACCATGACATTGGAAAATATTCTCTTAATTTTTTCAAAAAAAATTTCACATTATTTTTTTCATACGAACATAACCCCTTTACGTGTGAGCTTGGTTAACGGGTTATCCGGTCGAGTAAAATTCTTAACTAAATGATAATAGTAACCTGCTAAACCAATGAGACTACATACATTAGTTATGATCTTTGGTATAGGTCATTCATGGATTTCCTTTGTCTTCACAGGATCAAAAGAGATTCCATCATTGGAGACTATATGGCCAAGAAAAGAAATTTCCTAAAGATAGAATTCACACATGCTAAAGTTACCATATAACTCTTCCCTTATAGGAGTCTTAATGATCATGAAGTGATTCTCATGGTATTCATAGATTTTTTAATAAAACAAAATATCATTAATGAATACCAAAAAAATAATCATCAATATATTCCTTTAATACTCTATTCATTAGATCTATAAAAAATGAGGGTGCATTAGTCAATCCAAATGGAACTACTGTAAACTCATAATCTCTATACCTCATATAAAAAACTATATTGGGAATGTCTTCCTTCTTTACTCATAATTGATGATATCTAGAATGAAGGTCAATCATCGAAAATAATTGAACTCCATGAAGTTTATCAATTAAATCAACAAAGTGAGGTGAATGATACATTTTCTTTATTGTAATAGCATTGATATTCCTATAATCAATACAAAACCTCATGGATCCATATTTATTTTTAACAAAAATAACACGGGCTCCCCATGGAGAAAAAATAGGGTGAATAAACACCCTTTTACCCAAATCATCTAATTATTTATTTAGCTCCACTAATTCCATTATGTTTATTCTATAGGGATTCATTGATATTGTTTTTGCATCAGGGATTAAACCAATAGAAAACTAAAATTCACACTTTAGGGGATTTCTAGGTAATTACATAATAAATACATCAATGTATTCTTTTATAATAGGTACATCCTCAATATAAATATTACCTTCGTCATCCATACATGTCATTTTCTCATCTTCCACAAGAATTTCATTCAATAAAGCTACTGGGGGTGGATCTAGATAAGAATAAAATGATAATTTTTATTTTATAAAGATAAGGTATTCTTCTTATTCCTTTAAAATCGTAATTTCCTTCTTACAATAAGTTTTCACATCCTATTTTAAAATATAGTCAATACCAAGGATTATATCAAAGTAAATCATAGGTATGATAATGATGTTAGAATGTAAAGCATGTTTATTTATCATAAAGGGGATTTCCCAACACATATTTGTTGCAATGAGACTTCCCTTATGGATTTTAACTGAAAACTCTTTTATTAAATAAAAAGGTAAATGAATAATTTTATTTGAAAACATAGAATGTATACAAGAATGAGATGATCTAAAATAAATTAATTATTTGCTAAGTTTGAGAAGATGATTAATGTACCTACCACCACATCATTTGGAACTTCAACCTAAATAGTTGTGATTTCATATGTTTATCCTTAGTCCCTCTACTTTTTATGAGGCATGTTTCCTTGATGATTTGGAAAATAATTTGAATATTATCTCATCTTCTTACTGTTAAAACACAACACATTACTTACATCTTTTTTCCCTTGCAATCACGGGCTTGGTGGAGTTTTTCTCCACACTTCTAACAAACTCTCATCCCCAATAGGCATGTTCCATGATGTTTCTTTCCACATTTATTATAGGATGGAATGTCACCTCTTCCCTTATTCCCCTTTTCCTTATTTATTTTTCCGAAATATTTATCATCCCACTTGTTCTCTTACTTTTCCATAAATTTATAATACATAGAGAATTATTTCTTTGTATTGATAGTACATGAGACTATATCTTCATATAATGAAAAAATTTGGGAGACCGGTTCCCTTTAGAGGAATGATTTTAACACACAAATTAATCGACCAATATTTCTCTTTGTATTGCATACATAATCTACATCATGCCTCGCTAACCTTGTAAAGTTAGATTCATACATAGAAATATTCTCATCATCATTTTTCCTCAGACTAAAAAATTGCCTATATATATATACTCTCTATTCATGAGGAAATTATTTTTCTAGGAAATGTTACTTAAAATACTTCCATTACATGTTTGTTAATTCTTCTTCCTCCTTTGTATTTTTAAACAATGACTACCATTTATTTTCGTATCCCGAGAGATAATAATTTTGCATGACAACCTTATCCCTTTTATTACATCCAAAAGTAAGAAATGTATTATCTAAGGAACTTATGCATTGCTCAAATAAAAATGGATATTCATTCCCATTGAATGATAGAGGTTGTTGTGTCATGAAGTGGTCTACCATTTCTCCTATATTTTGGGGATTTGGATGCTCCATACAGGCAAGGTTATTATTCATTACCTGAGTCAGTTGTCCACGTATAGTTATAAGTTGTTCAGCACCAGTTGTAGATCTTGTTCCAGTATTATTATCTTATATAAGAGGAAAATCACTACATGGATTATATGCATTGATACAATTTCAATTATTTCCATTAGGTTTCATTTCTAAATAATGGCTTACACTAGATTAGGTTATGAATCATAATTCATAATTCCGAACTAGAAAAACACTTAACATAAATTGAAAATTTATGTATACCTAATCTCAAAATCATAAGCTTTGTTACTTCAAGAATATTCTCAAAGTATGTTATAGGGTTATGTTTCCCTAACATATATTTTACAAATCTAGTTTCCAAATATTCTACTAAACATTATTTGATACCAACTGTAAAGACCCTGACCCTAGGAGTTCAAAGTTAGGGCCTTACTTTACTATATTGGAATTTATACAAAACTCTAATCTTAAAGGACTGATCAGTTCATCATTTTTGGAAGCTAGATTACATACTTGAAACATACATTACAATTGAAACTCTAAAATACAATATAGTAAATCCTTTGAGAGCACCAATATTCTCTTAGATTAACCCTACATATCAATAAAAATACACATCTTGGAATCCTAGGATAAATAAAATATAAGAAAGGGGTGAGATCATATGCTTGATAAGAGTAAGCATAGAACAAAAGTTATAATGAATAAATAAGAATAAACATTATGGAAGGTATATAATTGAATCACAAGACATTCAAACATAATATTGAGCATAATATGGCAATAAAAAATGAAAACCAAATATTTCCATATAAATAATCACATGGATATTCTAATAATCTAATAATCACATGGAATATCAATAAATATTATCATAATGAGGAAATTCATAATGTCGAACATCACAAAAATACCGTCAAGGGTTCGACCAAGACACCATACATAAATGTTTAAGACCTCAGCCAATACCCAAAATAGTTTGTCTCATGAGACCTACCGATGAATCATGGGATATAGCAGGCCCCACTTGTAACTTACTAAGTCCAATTCATTCCTCATATGAAAATATAAATAATATACAAATTCATATTGGAAAAAAAAGCATACAAAATGTGAATACTTTACCTATAAACCATAAATCATATCAAAATAACACATCCATAGTCAAACTGATCATAACCCTTTAATAAAATAATGTCTATTGTATCATAAAAGATCAACCCCAATCAAGCATAAGATCAAAAAAAATGATGCCTACATAGATAAATATAATATAAAAAAATCATTAAAATTTTATTGAGAGAAATAATTATTTTTTAATTTGAAATCATTTATTTAAAAGGTTGCACAATTTCAAAAGTAAACATTGTCATTGAAAAAAAAAACATTTATCCTTATAAAGGATGCTTGAATACATTAATATGTCCTAATGGAGGAATAATATGCTCATGTCGTATAAGTTAAAAAACATTCCTTCTGTATTTTTGACGAAAAAGTCATAAAGTACCTTGTTTAGAAAACGATAAAAAGATCCATTTAAACCATTTTATAAAAAAATAAAACATGGGTAAAACGAATTTATTCATTTTTCTGATAATAGTAAAATTATTCGGGAATTTTTTTTAATAAACATGGGCATGAATGATAAATATTTCTCAACAGATACTTATATATAAACAATTCCAAATAATATTGAGATTGAGAAAATTAACACTTACCTTGTACTTCCTTATAGTTGAAGGTGATTTAACCTCTTGTATAATAATTTAATGAAAGTTATTAATTTATAGAAAAACCATATAAAAATTTATGATTTTATATATGATCTTCTTATATCGTTTTGTTAATAATATTTCATTATTACCCTTATTTTGGGTGTTAACTGCTTCATTTTCCTATGCATGTTTTTTATATAAGTAATGTTTCTTATGAATATATATCCATAATATTCAGAATGATATTAATTCCATATATATTATATTTATTCAATTTATATGTTTTTATAATCATCCTCAAATGGTCAATGTGGAAAATTAATCTCACTGCATTGTGGAGATGGTATATCGTACGTACGCATTAGCGATGATATAATTTCCTTAATGGTGAAATAGTAAGTAAATGGAATGTGTATTAAATATAATGTCATATTTAGTATTTATATACATTATATTCATCATTATACCCATCCAAATAAAGTTGTTATGAAAACCAAACTACACCATAGTGTGGAGACGGTAAGTCATATGTACACACGCGCAATGCATTTTTATTTTTTTAGGATGGATAAAAGTTGTAATATGGTTGTCTCATAATCATAATAATATCTCAGAATATAGATTATAGAAGGGTTTTTAATTTATCATGGAAACCACACATGAAGAGGATGTAGAAGAAGAAATGAAAGTGAATGAGTTGGTAAACCAATTACCTCTTTATTTGGTGAGATTCCTTTAGATCTATTCGCAAGGGATATAGAGTTGAACATATTAGAAGATTAATACCAACCTAAATTGAATAATGATTTTAGGGGGAGAAATGGGTAGGTCTTGGTTGAACTAGAAGGCTCAATGTGGTGTGAACAAGTGAGAGAAGATATTCCCTTTTATAATTGAGTTGGGGGCGCTTTTAGAAACTCTAAAAATATAAAATTAATATAAATTAATTTTTAATTAAAAAGTGAGTTATTTTAAATATAATATGGGTATGGGTCAAAATATTCTCAACCAATAATTTTTAGACATGTTTAGGACACATTATTACTCTAATCTTTTTTCCTTAACCCTTATTTTATCTCTTTAACTCTTATGGAGACAACATGTGTTTTTTACTATTTGAGGGTTAATATAGTTACTATAAAATGGAATAAGAACCTAAAATGAGTTATGGATGGAATTTTTATCTTTATGTAAATCCATTGGCTGAATTTAAGATTTTTAAGATTTTTATTTTATTTAATAAAATATTATTTATTTTAAAATAAAATTAATGTCAATTTTGATACGATTCATTACATGACTTTTTTAAAATATCATAACAACATGATATATTTGAAAAAAAACCTTTAATTCATCACTAATATGTCCAGGTCTTCTATAAAATTCGTTAATGGAATTAATTATATCAAAATATATATTTTTTTAATATTTTTAATATCATTTATTTGATATTTTCATTAATTAAATAATCACTTCATCATCATTTTATAAGTATTTAAAGCAATTATTTATTTTGGAAAAATTAAAAATAAATTATCATGATGAAGAAAAAAATTTTATATTTTAATTAAAAATTTATAGTAGAATGTATCTTATGTATAACTCTATATTAAAAATGATATAGTTATTAAAAATATAAGTATGATATCTTTAATTTTCTATAAATAAAATATAATAAATGTCACTCTCATCCAAGTGGATTTTAAATCCTATAATCTCGCCTCAAGGATGATTTTGATTGACACCCACTTATCTAATGGGAATAGGATAAGTTTTAAGTGAATTTTTTAATTTTTATAATATTATATTTACAGTTAATTACTCGATTTAACTTTAACGGTGTTAATAACAAAATTACTAAAGTTAATATTCATAATGCCCAAAAATAAATGAAATTTATTTACATGATTTGGGGTAACATATTCCAAATATGGAATCCATTTTTCATAATTCAAAATATGGAAATTTTTATAATTAATTTAAAATTAATCTCATTGACAGAACGAGAAAACATATTTTTAAAGTAAAATGTTCAAAAGATTGAAATGTTTTTAAATCCAAATTCAGTGTGAAATTGATTCCAATGACCTAAATTAGATTAACTGATAAAACTTTAATCTAAATATACTTTAAAACAAATTAAAAATATATTTTAACAATATAAATTATTTAAAAGAAAATGTATTTTCAATTAAAATGTAATATTTTATCACTATTCATAAATACATAAAATTTATTAGAAAAAAAAATCAACAAAAGAATATTTTGATATTACTATTTAGAAGAAAAAGATGATTTTGTCATATAGAATTTATAAAAGTTTTAAAAACTAGATTTCAAGCAAGTGCGTCATCAAAATGCGGTAAAACTATCTTTAAAATAATATAGCCTTTTAATGCGTAAAATTAGATTCATTATTATTTAATGCCTATAAATTTTTTGAATGAATATTAAATATATAAATTTTATAATGTAGTTAATACTATTCATTACTTATATTTTACCGACTAGGTTATAAAAGTCACTTATTAATATATAGTGGTGCATTCGAACTCAGTACTGTGTTCAATGAAAACTAGTAAATTTATTTAAAAAAACACACCTTAAAATATTGGGGTGTTACACAGCAGCTATGTGAGATGTATGAGAAGATCTAACTTGATGAAATCTATTTTTTACCACCCATATAAAACCTTTCTCATTGAGAGAAATGTGAGATTAATGTATAATAAACTGGGTATGATAAAAATAATAGTTGGACTTAAGTGTATCATGTTCCTATGAATAATGATATTATAAGATAAGTGTGAATTTCACATCACTAATGAGATGAATTTATAAAGAAAATATTGTGTAAAACATATGACATGGAAGGTCTAAGGACACTAAATGTGTAAACTTATTAATAAATAGAAATAATGATCTCTAAATTGAAGGGACATACTCCAATGGAAAAATACATTAATGTTGGGCTTGGGGATGAGAAGTTTTGGATATCTAAAATTCCTAGATAATGTTGAGTCAAATTTTCATTAATGATTGATATTTATTACTAATGTGAGAAAAACATTTAAAAGGAAATTATGTAGGCCCCAAATTTTTTTATTTTATTATTTTTTTGAATTCATGAATTATGAACATAATTGTTAATTGGCTCAAAACATATCCGCACCATCAGACAAACATCATCTTCTATTATAGGGTTTACTAGAAAATACAATACACCTTATATGTTGACACATTTTCAAAAACAAATTATAGTCGTTCAAGTGTAAATTAAAAAAATGGATTGTCATAATTTTTACAAAAACTCATTTTTACCCTCCGCTTTTATAAATACAAAACAACTATAATACATCATAAAAAATTTCACCCATTAAAAAAACATATAAAACCGTATCAAAAAAACATTTATGAAAATAAAAATGATGAATAATAAAATGCTATTTTAAACGCTATAAAAAATGAAATAAATTACAAAAAAATAATAACATGTAAAAAAACATACAGAAACATTGATATAAAAAAACATAAAAACGTTATACAAAACTTAAACATATCAAAAATTGAAAATAGATACAAAAATGGTGATATAAATTACTAATTAATACATATCAATTTATAAAAAAACAATAACAATGAAAAATATAATTTTCATATAAATTACTGTTTTTTAAAATCATTTTAATTTTTTATTTTTTAAATAATGTTCTAGACACCTATTAATATTTACAAGTTTAGATTTTTTATGAAAAAAATTAATAATATGAACATAGAAAAATAGAACATAACATTATTACATTAAAAATTATTCTAAATTTATTGTTTGAAAATAATAAAATTTTCTCAAATAAAGAGAAACTAATTTTTTTATAATTGTATAAACATTTTTTTGCTATAAAATTTTAATGGCATAAAAATAATATAATTTATAATGGAACTAAAAATAAAAAATACCAATTTGAAGAAAAAATCACATTTTTATTTAACATCTATACTAATATAAATTATAAATCTATTAAGAGTAGGTTCCAGTGGAGGTTTTAATAGATGTTCCAGTGGAGGTTCCAGTGGATGTTCCAGTCGAGGTTCTAGTGAAATTTCTAGTAGAGGTTCCCATTCTAGTGGAGGTTATAGTGGAGGTTTCAGCAGAGGTTCGAGAGGAGGTTCTAGTGGAGGTTCTAGGTTCTAGTGGAACCTTTATTGGATTTTCTAGTGGAGGTTCCAGTGGACAATCTAGTGGAGGTTCTATTGGATATTCCAGTGGAGGTTATTGTGGACTTTCTAGTGGCGTTTCCAATGGAAGTTCCAGTGAAGGTTCCAGTGGAATTACCAATTGAAGTTTCAATGGATGTTCCAAAATACAAAAAAAGTATATATTTTTAAAACTATAGAATATATTAATTAAAATTAAATTTTTATAAATTTATTTATTTTAAATTCAATTATATATAATATATATAATATATTTTATTCAACATCTATACTAATCAAAATTATAAATCTATTAAGAGTAATTTCTAGTGGAGGTTATAGTGGAGGTTCCAATGAATATCCAGTGCAAGTTCTAGTGAAGGTTCCAGTTCCAGTGGAGGTTTTAGTGGAGGTTATAGTGGAGGTTATAGTGGAGGTTCCGGTAGAGGTTCTAGGTTCTAGTGGAACATCTAGTGGAAGTTCCAGTAGAGGTTCGTGTGGAAGATCCAGTGGATGTTCCAGTGGAAGTTCCAATGGAGATTCAAGTGGAATTTTAAATTGATGTTTTAATTGATTTTCCACAATACAAAAAAATTATATATTTATAAAACTATAGAATATATTAATAAGAATTAAATTTTAATAAATATACTTTAATTATATGAATGTTTATATATTATATGTAATAAGTTTTCATCAACATCTATACTAATAACAATTATAAATATATTAAGAAGATGTTATAGTGAAGGTTCCAGTGGACGTTCCAATGGAGGTTCCAGTGGATGTTCCAGTGGACGTTCCAGTGGATGTTCTAGTGGAGGTTCCAGTGTAGGTTCCAGTGGAGGTTCTAGGTTCTAGTGGAAGTTCTAGTGGACGTTCCAGTGGAGGTACCAGTGGACGTTCTAGTGGAGGTTACAGTGGACGTTTCAGTAGATGTTTCAGTAAAATTTCCAATTAATGTTTCAATGGATGTTCCACAATAAAACAAAAGTATATATTTATAAAACTATAGAATATATTAATAAAAATTAATTTGTAATAAATATATTTATATAAAATGGAATTATATATAATATATGTAATATATTTTATTAAACATAAACACTAATAAAAATTATAAATCTATTAATAGGATGTTCCAGTGGAGGTTCTAGTAGAAGTTCTAGTGGAAGTTCCATTAGACGTTCTAATGGAGGTTCTAGTAGAGGTTTCGGGTTCCAGTGGATGTTCTAGTGGAGGTTCCAGTGGAGGTTCTAGTGGACATTCTAGTGGAGGTTCCAGTGGACGTTCCAGTGGAGGTTACAGTGGACGTTTCAGTGGAATTTCCAAATGAACTTCAAATAGATGTTCCATAATAGAACAAAATTATATACTTATAAAACTATATAATATATTAATAAAAATTAAATTTTAATAAATATATTTATATTAAATGTAATTATAAAAAATATTTATAACATTTTTTAGATAAATTTTATAAAAATAATATAATTTACTATTTAAAAACACACACAATAATAATTGTATATATAATACAATAGACTCATTATTCTTTTATGCATTAAAAAAACTGTTCGAATTTAATGATATCAAAGAAAATATATTAATTTTGCACTAAATAATTAAAAAATATAATTTTATCACTTATTTATCTTTAATTATTTTAAAAATATGTAACACAATTTTTTAAACAAAATAAAATATATTTCAATAAAAAATATAATTGGTTTAAAAATAAAATTAACTCATTAATATTTAAAATGTTTTAAAAATTTGTACGCACATAAAAATATTAAAAAAAATATATTCAATTTACTTAAATAATCAAAAAATTGAGAACACATATTATTTGATCATTTTTTATAAAAGAGTGATAATTGTTTTTATATAAGAAAAATAAAAATTCATTTAAATATATATTCGGTTTTAAAACATATCACAATTTTTATTATTTTTTTGATATATAATATAATATTATAAATTAGAGATATGAGATTTTGTTGAATGAAGATACGGAGAATCTACTGCCTATTTTTTTGCAAGAACAATATACCTCTCACTTCCTTGGTTATCCGATTGTAAGACGTGAAAAAAATAGGTGTCAACATCCTGGAATGTGATGAGATGATTTATTATTTAATAGAATTGGAGATGATGAAAACCACCACACTATGAAGGATGAATATTAAAATTAAAAAAAAACCACAAAAATCATGTCATTGAGAAGTTCCACACTCAAGTTTGGTGAGATGGAGAAGCCAACCAGAGAATTTCTTAGGGGATACCTAAGAAAATCAAACTGAGATGGAAAAATCACCCAATTCTCACTGTCCCAACCATGAACAGATTTGTTACTTCATCGCCACAATGCTTCTGAAAAGATGTTTAACCTGAGACACAAACTACAATTGATGAACACCGAGCCATTTTAAGTGGAAATTGGACCTAAATCCAAACCATACAACTTAGAACTATAATAAAGCATGATCTCATTGGGGGCGAAGTACTCGGGTTGTGCCCATGATCCACCAAATGAACTAAAGCCTTTGTTGAATCTTAACGCACTGAATTAAAATTGAACAAAGATGAGCTCAACCAGGTTCTAAAGATGGGTGGTCGAGCTCCACCATAGATGGGATTGTGGATTTGAAAATGGAAAAGCAGAACAAGAAGTGTCGTGAAAGACAAAAACAAGCCCAATTGAATATGCACTGGTGCTTGATGATTTAAGAATCTGATCGATGCTTAGCATAAAGTTGAAACTTGATGCAACCTGAATTATTCATTATTTCTTGGATCTCTGAAGAACTTAAACTGATCATCTCCCTACTCTCATTGATGAAGCTTACTGAAGAAGTCTATTTTGTCACGACATCATGATTGAAGCACACCCAAAACCCTTGTGCATTTTTGGATAAAGTTGAGGTCCACCGCAGATGAGATCATGGATTTGAATATGTAAAAGAAGACTAAGCAGTGTTATGAAAGATGAAAACCAGCCTCGTTGAATATGCTCCGGTGCTTGACGATTGAAGAAGCTGATTGGTGCTGAGCTTGGAAATTGAGACTTGATGAAACCTGAATTTTTCATTGTTTCTTGGGTCTCTGAAGATCTAAAGCTGAGGCACCACTCTATTCTCACCGATGAAGCCTACTGAAGAATTCATTTTCCCACTCCATCGTGATTGAATCTCTCCCAAACCCTTGCACATATATAGATAAAGTCGACCAGTTTAAGCATCACTATAGCTTACTGGAGAAATAATAAATAATCTAAAAGATGAATAACTCAAAGTATTCTCTATAAAAGACAAAACTATTCACTAGAGGGGAATTTATATTAGAGTTGTTGCATATTTATTTCCTTCATTCATTTTATTTTGTTATTATAACTCAAGTGGTGGTACACTAATCCATTAGTGGGTGACCCGAGAAGATTCTACCAATTACCTATTAATGAATTCTACATTTTATCATTTCTATATATTCCATTAATATTTGAATTTATTCAAACATTATAGACAATATATGATTTCCATATTTCATACATGTTGAATTTATCTTCCCTTTTATGAGATCACATAAGCATATCACTTTGGTCCTCTTTATTGAAATTGATCATGAGATGTGGGTTGAATTAAGATTAATTATAGATATATGATTACTAGGTCATGGAAGGTTTATTTTTTAGTGATCATTTCATCCATATTTTAAACCAAAAATTCTAGGTGATGGTAATATTACAAATTTTCACTTGAATATAGAGAAAACAAGAGATTGTAAATTAGAATAATGATTTAATGTGAAATATAAAGGTAATGATTTGAGGTTAGTTCACCATAATTAACATTTGATTTCAAACAAATCTAGTTTAATTCCATTACTATTTCCACCAATTAAACCCAAAAAACAAATGAAAAACACACTCATAACACTGTCCTCTCTAGAGACAAATCCGAGTCCCACTACTTTAACATTTTATATGGGTTAAAAAATTGTTTTTCTAAACACCCCATGATAGGTGATCATCAAAATTAGCATCATTGTTGGGGATGCTAGTTTTTTTAACCGTGTTTTAGAAATTATTTCAAAAAATGGCTATATTCAATTTTTCTCAGCTCTTTGGTTTTGATCCATAGGTTGTGGGAACTTTTTTGAAAATACATAGGACTTTGGGAGTTATAGAGGAATTGGAAATATAATTGTTCACTATCTCATTGACTAACTCCTCAACCCCTTATTATTCATCCACCAAAGTCTTCTTAGGAACCAAAAAAATTGGGAATAATCAAGCAAAACTGAATAAAACTTTAAGAGAAAATTATGCACATAATTTCAACAATAATAACCGATAGTTACAAATGAATAATCGGTAGGATTTTGAGTTCATAAATGGAATACTAAGTCACCTACCAGGGTTTCTTGTTTTTATAGGAGAAGTACCCAAAATAAATCTTTGAGCAGTTGTAGAAGTTTGTAATGGATTCAAAAGTAGAGGATCTACTGAGGATCAAATGAACCTGAAGGAATTTACCTTCTTCTTTGAATGATCTTATAAGTATTGAATTTAATAAATCTAACCTGGAGAGATCACCACATGGGATGAACTACATTGAACCTTCCGTGAGAATAATTTCTACGCTTCAAGGAGTTTTAAGCTGTGAAAATAGATTTATGAAAACCAACAAGAATGTAGAGAGACCCTTTAAAAGTATTGGGAGGGATGAAAAGGCTTATCAAACTCATGTCCACACCAACCCTATGAGGAATATGATTTCATGGTATTCTTTAACCAAGGATTTATGGATAATGACTAGGATCTATTAGATGATTCCTCTGAAGGGGAAGTGATTGAAAAATCACCTATGGAAGTCAATGACCTTATTGAATGAAACTCCTAGAATTCTCAGTAGTTTAATAGTAGAACTACCATATAGGTGGAGGCTTCAGATGCAGCATAATCGTGGAGGTTGGTGGGGCCCGACATTGTTTTTTCCACAATCAATGACCAATCTGGGAGCAATACGACAATGGACATCAATATCAACAGATTGAAATCAAAGATTTAGACAAAGATAAGAATATCACTTGATCTGACAAAGAGGATCTTGCACATCATGTTTGTAATTAATATAATAATTTATGAATAAATTAAATACATGGGTCTTCGGTACTTTTTCATTGATAATCGTTGATCATCCAGAATGACCCTTCCGGATTTCCTTTGTTTCACTTGCAAGGATCCAAAGTAGAATCCCTCTATTGGTGATCCACATGTGATCTAATGATATCTGATCAATGCCACTTGTTCTTCCGATGCTTGGGTGGTTGAATGAATGTATTACATCAATAATTATTGATTGTTTGTTCATTTGTTTTGAAGAACATATATCATTATTGAGAGGTAGATATAAGAGGATCAGAGAGAGAATATGTTTGGCTCAATAATTATCAATTCAACGGGTTTTGGCACAATAGATGTACCTACCTATTAATCGACACAAGGTTTCAATTACAATATTTAATTGTGAAACATCAATTAAATTCAACAATAACTATTATATCAAACTTATTCCACATAATGACAATAACAACACCATTATATATGGTGTGCCATCTTGCAAAAAATTAAACCATTAATGATATCTCATGCCACATAATGATAACAATATTATTATTATTTTCTTTCACCAACTGAATAAACAATATTTACTGACCTATAAACAATTAATTTATCAAAGGAGACGACATTGGTCTGTTAGAACTCCTCTTCAATTTATTGAAAACATGAATAAAATATTTTATTCTCTTAAATAAATATTTTTATTTAAAATATATTAAATTAATATTTAATAAATGATCAATAAAATAAATAAATACACTTTATTCACAATCTGGTGAATAAATATTTATATAATTAATATGATCATTTTAACTTGAATAAAATTATTCATCAGTCTTGAGAATGATATTTATTTTGCTAATTAAATTAAAATATAATTTAATTGATACCTCTAGACACACTTAGTGTATTACCCTCTAGGATTCTTTCTTGTTATTATTTGGTGGGTTTGCCTAAATTTTAGGACTACTATCTAGAAATGGGTAAAGTTACCCAAGGTAATGAACTTAAAGTCACAATGATGACATCCGCATGCAAACACTCACTATGTAATATAATATCTTTTTCAAAATATCTCATAAAACAGGTTTCATGATAATATCATCAACATATATGCTTGATACATCATTCTTTGAATACCTAGAATAAAATTTCCCTTACACTATTGCCATGTAATTTAGGGTGAATGTTTTATTTCAATCAAAGGGCTGAGATATAGTGTTCTATAAATGGAAGGGAAAAATCCTTCCTCAACTTATCCATTAATAACATGTCATTCATGATGCACCAAATGTAACATACTTCCCGCCAACACATGGTATGACGATTTTTGTCAGAAAATATATTGTGTGAGTCATGAAATGTATTAATGATACTTTTAATGTATAAGGACCATTAAACATTCTTGCATATAAGAATATCTGATGACACCAAATCATGAGGAATTCATATTGGAGGGTTTGTTCTCATAATTTCACGTTGTGGAGATTTCCAAGTGAGAACTTCACAAGAATAAGTTTCAACTGCTTACGTGTACTCACACCTGATGGTATGTATACTATGTGTCCCATAATAGTATTTCTTCCAACCATATAACTATATTTAAGAATATTTTCATAGCACATAAAGGTTCTCATTATAGTGGGGAAAATCTATGACCTTATTAATGTGATAAATACTCTAGGACATTATTACATTACAGTCATGCAGAACAATAAAAAATATGTAATAAGATGTTTAATATTTATATAATTTAAATATTCATGTAATAAATGTACAAGTATTTGGTTTAAGGACACCAAATCTAACAAACTCTCACATGGACTAGAGCCAACTGCCTGTGACTTTCAATCTTCTAGACCTCATGTGATGATCATGATTCTACTAAGTTAAGGCTTCAGTCAAGGGGTATGTCATGTTGTCTTCCATGGAAATAATGACCACTATAACTTCACCTCTCTGAGAAAAATCCCTCAAAAGACGATACTTCCATAGTATTTTTTCCATTTATGTGAATTTAGATCTTTTGTGAGAGTCACCACTTTAGTAGTATCACAATAAAGTGTGATGAGATCTTTCTGCAATGTACCACATCTAGCTCCTGGGTGAAGCTCCGTATCCTAATTTCTTCTTTATCTACCTCATAATTTGCGATATACTCAGACTCTATTGTAGAATATGTGACCAAGCCTTTCATTGAGCTCTTTGAGCTCACAAAACCTCCATTCAAAGTGAAGATGTATCATTTTTGTGACTTCATTTCATATAGATCAGTTTGGAAACTAGAATCTTTATATCCTCTGATGACTAGTTTTTTATCTCCTTTATAAATCAGGAACATATCCTTAGTATGCCTCATATACTTAAGGATAGTCTTGAATTTCATTAAATGGTGGTAACATAGAACAACTTGATATCTTCCTACCACACTCAATGTGTAGGTGATATCTAGCCTAGTATATAACATATCATACATGAATGACCCAATCACTGATGCATATGGAACCCTTTCCATTCTCTTTATTTCCTCATGCATCTAAATATACATTTTCTTGTAATGATGAATGCCATATGACATTGCAAAAAATCCATTCTTTGATTGTTCCATACTAAATCTCTTCAGTGTCTTTCCAATGTACATACTTTGACATAGGCCCAAAAATATCTTGGATCTATCACGATGGATCTTGATCCCAAGAATATATGCTGCCTCACCCAAGTCCTTTATGGAGAATCATTTATTCAACCATTCCTTAACATAATTAAGTACTAGTATTTTCTTTCTAATAAGTAATATGTCATCAACATATAATATTAGGAAAATGACTGCACTCCCACTAAACCATTTGTATACACAATCTCACATTCGTTCTTTATAAAACCAAATTCTATTATGGCTTCAGAAAAATGAATGTTCCATGACTTTGATGCTTTATTTAATCTATATATGGTTTTTTTCAACATGAATATCTTATTAGAATCCTTTGGAGTCACAAAACCTTCAGGTTGTGTCAGATAGACATCTTCCTGAAGGTTCTCATTAAGGAGGCTGTTTTTACATCCATTTTCTAAATGTCATATTCTTGGTAAGTGGAAACTACTAATAGAGTTTTGATGGATTTTATCATTGGAACTGGTGAAATGTTTTGTTGTAGTAAATGTGTTGACGCTGTTTAAAACCTTTTACAACCATTTTTGCTTTATAGGTTCTTACTTGTCCTTGAATTTATAGTTTCACCTTGAATACCCATTTAGATCCAACATGCTTTACATCTTCTGGAGGATCTACCAATATCTATACTTGGTTTTGGTTAATGGAATTAATTTCAAAATTCATGTATTTTGCCACTGGTCAATGTCTGCACCACTTACTACTTCCTTGTAGGTTATCAAATCATTATTACCAACTAATAACGAGTCACCATCCATGATAACTATAAAACTATACCATTCTGGTTCTTTATCCTCTCTTGTACTTCTACATAGTACTTGGGTCTCTGGAATAGATCTTTCTTCCACGGGTCTTTGTGGAATCTTCTCCTCTACCAACTCTTGTGTACCTTGGGCCTCAAATTCATCGAAATCTATCTCACTCCCATTATCTCTTTTGGATATGTGCTCTCTCTCAAGGAATATGGTGTGTCATTCTAGTATAAAATTTTTGTCTGAGGAGTTGTATAAGTAATATCACCTTTTTTCCTTAGGGTATCATATAAAGTTACACTTTGTACCCTAGGGTGCGAGTTTTTTACCTGAAGATTCCTTAATAAAAGATTATATTCTCCACACATGTATATTATATAACATGGCTTTTATTCCACTCCAAATATCATATGGAATAAAACTTATCAATTTATTTTGTTCATGGTTTAGTATGTGTGACATTGTTTGTAACTCATATCCCGAAAAGGATAATGTAAGACTTGATGGACTCATCCTTGATCTCACCATATCCAATAAGGTGTGATTCTTACTTTCACTTATACCATTCCAATTGGGTGTGTAAGGAGGAGTGAGTTGGGATAGGATCCCAAACTCCCATAAGTAATCAATGTAGTCTTGGTTAAGATATTCTCCACCTCAGTCTGAGTGGAGTTTCTTAATATTCTCACCAAGTTGGTTCTAAACTTCATTCATGTATTCCTTTAACTTATCAAAAGAATCCGTCTTATACCTCATTAGGTTGATATATTTATATCTACTTAAATCATCATTAAAAGTTATGAAGTATGAGTACCCATTCCATGCTTCAACTAGAAATGGTCCACAGACATCGAAATGAACCAATTCAAGAAGCTATTTGGCTCTTTCACCTTTCCCACTAAATAGGGATTTGGTCATTTTTCCTTAAAAAATGCATGTCATACCCAAAGTGGTTTTAGTTCAAAAAAATATAAATATCCATCTTGATGTAACACCATCAATCATTTCATATTTACATGACCAAGATGGTGATGCCAAATTTGGGTGTGGTATGAGTTATGTAAAGTAGTTTTCTTTATCAATTTTCATTACTTGGTATGTGTAATCCCACACTTAACCGTTATATAAATATGTCTTACCAAAACAAATTCTATCTTTATAAAATAAGAAGAATTAATTTCCAAACATGAAAATAAATCCATCTGTATATAGTCCAGATACAAAAACAATGTTCTTGGTTATAGAATGCACATAATAAAATTTTTTTAATAACAATATCAATCTAGTCGACAATGTGAGGTGGTAGTCCCTGATAGGTACAATAGCAAGTCTAGATCCATGGGTTTTTTGTAGATCTAGACTCGCTTAGTCAATCTTATTGAATCTACTTGGTTACTATATTTGGATAAATATGTGAGCATCACAAGCTGTATCTAATACCCAATTTGTATAAATAGATAAATTGTACTTGATAAAAAATGCACTTGAATCATCCCCTTTCTTCTTTAACTGGGTTCAATTTTTATTCTAGTGGCCCTTCTTTCCTCATGTGAAATAAACAACTTCCTATTCCCTTCCATACCCCATGATATTCCTTTTCTTGGAAGGGTATGAAAAATCATTGGGCTTAAATCACTCCACCTCCCCTTTCGTCTTATTCACCATAAGGACAAAAGGCTTTTCACTCTTCAGGTATTTTTTCACTTGGTGAAGTAGGATAAGAAGATCTGGTAGATACTTCTCAATGTTGTTCATATTGAAATTTACAGAAAAAACCAGAGAATCTCTGAGGGAGTGATGCGATAATGAGATCAGTACCTAGTTTTTTTGGGGTGTTTAGACCCTAGAACCTCCAGGCACTCAATTTAACCAATTAGCTTGATTAAATAAGAACTAGCTGGGACACCCTCTCCAAGCATACTCTAAAAGAGTACCTTGGAGATCTCAAACCGTTCATGTATTTCTCTCTCCTGGTAAAGACCATAGAGGTTCTCAAGCATGCTATTGGCATCCATAATTTTGTGAGACTTCATTAGTTCACTAGATATTGACGATAACATGATATAGTGAATGTCTACCACAACAATAAAATGTTTTTCATAGACCAGGAACACTTCATCACTCGCCTCTTGGGAAGTCGGATTAGGTAATAAGGACTTAAACACATAATATTTCCATCCATGGAAAAGAATAACCAGAAGGCATCTAAACCATTATTGGTTGTTACTGCCAGTGGGGATGTTTTCTTTATCCAGTATTGATCGCAGGGATAGTGTGGTTGAAAAGGTTTTCATTTATATTCTACAATTAAAATATAATATAATTAGTAAATTCTTGATTAAATTTTATGAGAGTTAATAAATTAATTTTATTATGTCACCCACTATTTTATCAAGTCTCAATTTCCCTCACCATTTAACATGGAATGTATAGTTTCCTGGAAATTCTAGTGGTAAGGATCCATATTCCACTTCACATAACCACAACAATGGTTGGTCAAGCTATTTGATGGTATTTAGGTAGGTAGGTCTTCGCCAACTGGGGGCTTGCTGCTCCTTGATCTATTGATTGAACTCCCCAATCCTAAAATCCTAACTTGGATTTCCTCAACACTTTCCTTTTAAAATTACACAAAGTTTAGAAAGGGATACTCCTAATGATGTAATATGGTTAAGTCAACCTCAAACATCCATAAGGTCTTCCTGTATAAATGTAAGTGTCCCAACAAGGGTTGGTCAAATACATAGTTTTATTGAGTCTTTCCCTTAATCATATAATGGATGTCTTAGTCTGACTTAATATTTTATTAATGGATTTTTATCACTTATGCATAAATTTATTATTATCTTTATCAAATTTTTGTAAAAATTATGTGGAACTTACTTATGTGATTAACCATGTCATGATAATATTTATTCATAAGATTGGTTTATTTTCGTTCCATCTTGCATGATTTTTTAATTCATTAATTATGTGATCACAATAACACATCCATAATGATAAACCATTCAACTGAAATAAATAAAATAATGTAAAGGGAATGATCATGAGATTTTATAATTCCTAGTTTATCTAGCAGTTGATAAAGTAACCCTGACCTAGGGAAGAAACACTTTGAACCTTGTGGGTTCTTGTTTACAACTTTCCACCCATACACCTTTGTATATCATAGGATTTGTTTAATATTGATTCCCACACGAACCACCTCCACTAACTTGGAAGATCCATCCATTACATATGATTTTTAACTCACATGCAGGTGAGGGGTAAAGAGGGGGTTTGCATAAATGATTTAATGGGCACACAGACACTATATATTAATGAGGAGAGATGACACACATACTATCAATTTAATTTAAAATAAATTAAAAGGAAACTAATCACATAAAAATGTCTAGTCTAGCCCATGATCATCCACATATATGCAACAAATTACATATTTAATAAAACTAGCATGCAATTATTTAATCATTCGTATTACGATAAATCGTTCCCGAATCAATTAATTATTTTCTTTAATTAATCAATCCTTTTATCTTAATAATTTTTTTTAATTTCACTAATATTATCATCCATAAAATTGGAGGTAACATGATGAAACCCCATTCGAATCTACAAGAGATATAATTATGAACATTACACAAACATTAAAGTTTTAATTTTTTGTAATTTGGTAATGTACATGGCATGTAGTTCTGACTACACGACGCATACTACCTTCATCATATTATCTAAATTACATGCCTAGAGACTCGGCCTGTGAGGCGTACTTCAGAAATCAATGAGTACACGATGTGTCCAGTGGGACACATGTCGTTTTGTATCCTAGTTACACATTTACTGGTCAACTTAGTTGTGTATGGGATACACGATTTGGCCCTTGACCCGAAGGGAATACACGCCGTGGTTAGTGGGCCACATAGTGTGTAATCCGGATGAATGTGTGATAGTCTATCTTGGTCAACACGCAAGGTAAGAATTAAATAAACTGGATTTCATTAATGCACACAGCTTCAGTAATTGCTGAATTACTCTTGATGCACTGAGCACAACTACATGGTGTGTAATTCGGACTACAAGACTTGTATGGAAAATTACATGACATATAACTCTTAATACATGGGGTGTATTGTTCTATTACCTGGACAGAATCATCGGTACCTCCAGATGATATCTTCAATTAAATTTTAATCAAAAAATTGTTTTTATGTTAGAATTGTGGGAAATGAAAATGGGAAGAACAAATCTTGAAATTTAGACTATAATAACGATTAAAAATGAATTGAAAAACTAAATTATTAAAGTTTAAATCATCAATGAATTATTTAAATAATTATAAATGATGATAATCCTACTTTAATAAAACATTTAGGATTCTAACGTAGCAGAAGAATGGTAGTTAGTGGATCCCAACTTTGATTTTTCCATAATTGATGACCAATCTGGGATCAATATGACGATGGACGCTAGTATCTACAAATTGAAATCAATGATTTAGAAAAAGAGAATAATACCACCAGATTCCAGAAAGAGGATATTGCACATCATGTTTATAATTAATTTAATAATTTCTGAAGAAATTAAATACCTAGGTCTTTAGTACTTTCTTCATTGATGATCATTGATCATCCAAAATGACTCTTCTAGATTTACTTTGTTGAGTTTGCGATGATCCAAAGTAGAATCCCTACAGTGGTGATCCGCACATGCTCTAATGGTCTCTGATCAACGCCACTCATTCTCTGGGTGCTAGCGTGGTAGAACGAATATATTACGTCAATCATTCTTGATCGCTCATTCTTTTCCCTTGAAGAACTTCTCTCATTCTTAAGAGGGGGAGATGAGAGGAGTTGAGAGAGAAAATGTTTGGCTAAAAAATTCTCAATTCATTGGGGTTTGGAACAATAAGTGTATCTTCCTATTAATCCACATGGGGTTTTAGTTACAATATTTAATTGCAAACCGATAATTAAATGAAATTATGACTATTAAATAAAACCCATGCCACATAATAACAATAACACCACCATTATTTGTGATGTGCCAACTTGCACAAAACAGAACCATAAATGAAATCCCATGTCATACAATGATAATAGTATTTTTATTATTTCTTTTTCTAACTGGGTACACATTATTTTCTGACTTGTAAATAATTAATTTATCAATGGGAATATTCTTGGTCTGTTCAAACTCTTATTCTATTTATTGAACACCCGAAGAAAATATTTTATTCTCTTAAATAAATATTTTTATGTACAAACAATTAAATAAATATTTATTAAATGTTCAATAAAACAAATAAATATATTTTATTCACAATCCGGTGAATAAATATATTTTTTTAATTTATGCGATCATTTTGACATGAATAAAATTATTCCTCTGTCTTGAGAATAATATTTATTAAATTAATAAATTTAAATAGAATTTAATAGAGAACACCAGAAACACATAGTGTGTGACCCTCTATGATTCTTTCCAGTTGATATTAGGCGGGCTTTCATAAAGTCCAAGATTACTGTCTAAAAACGGGTCAAGAAACCCAAGGGAAAGAACTTAATGTCACAATGATTACATCCAAATACATACGCCCACTGTGTAATATAAACTCTTTATCACAATATCTCATCAAGTAGGTTTCATGATAGTGTAATAAACATGTATGCTTGATACATCATTCTTTGACTATGTGAAATAAACTCATCGTACACCATGGTCTTAGAATTTAGGGTGAATGTTCTATTTCAATCAAAGGGACGAGATATCAACTTCCATAAATGGAAGGGACAAGTTCTTACTCGACTTATCCATTAATAACATGTCATTCATGACACACCCAACATACCCTTCTTCCCACAAACATATAGCCTGGTGGTTTTTGTCAGAAAATATAAGTGTGCGAGTCATGACACACAATAATGATCATATTATAGTCTAAGTACCATTACACGCACTTACAGAAAAGAATATTCGATGACATCAAAACATGCAGAATTCCTACTGGCAGGTCTATTCTCGTAATCTCTCGTATTAGAGATTACCAAGTGTGAACTTAATGAGAATAAGTCTTGTCTACTTACGAGTACTTGCACCATATTTTCTATATAATATTTTTCCCTATCATAATATGTCATCCAACAACAGAACTATATATAAGAATATTGAAATATCACTTCAAGGTTCTCATCATAGAGGGGAACTTCTATGACCTTATTAATGTGACAAATAACTACTACAAATATAGATTTTATCACCACTAGAAATCGCCTTTAACAATTCTATAAAAGTGGTGTTAATCACAGAGAATATAGGGGGGGTCCCATTTAACAACACTAAAAAGTGCTGATATAGGGAGGACTTTATCTGCGCTTAATAAAGTGCTGATAATAGTACCTCCTTATTTGCGCTCAAAATAACATTGATAAAGGAAGAATTACCTATGATGTGATATTTATTTAATAGCACACCCATCACTTTCACCTGCACACAAACAACAGCTATACACCTACACACAAACAACACAAAACAACACCTTCACACAAAATAGCTACACAAAACAAAACCTACATATAAACAAAGAACATAAGAATAAAACAACACACACAAGAGTTTCACAAACAACGCTATATACATTTACATGAAATCATGAATACAAAGAAACATACTGTTGTATACATTTCAAACAATGTTTTATATGGTTATAATTACAACTATCCAACACACAGTTAAAAACATTAATGTTTTATCCTTCTTTCATTTGTGATACCCTCTCCAAATTTGTCATATATGGTATTAGTTGCTGAACAAAGCATCCAAACTCAATAAATAAATTCCACCTATATAAAAAAACAAATATTATGTTAGTAATATAATAATGATATAAATTAAACATTAATATGAAAGAATACATTTATAAAATGTCAATTTTTAATAAAAAAGACACATTTGGAGTTATATCGGTCACACTGTGCGTCTTATTGAGGTGAATTTGATTCCTACATGTCAAAAATGAGTCATATATTGTTGTTTTAAAATAATTAAACAATCCAAATGGGTTTTATGAGTTTTGAGTATGCCACTTGTTCATTTGAGTATGTCAGGACTAGGTACATATCTTATGTTTGGGTGCTTTTATCCTCATGCACAGGGGACAAACTAAGTTTCCAACAACAGTAAATGGATGTTTTACTTTTCTCTTTTACATTTGATTTGATTTCCACCTCAGGTGGCACACATGGGTGTGATATTTAGCTATTATGTGGATTTTAACTCTTGGACCAGTATGGAAAGGGAGGATTGATTACACATCATGATAAGAATATAGGCACATATGATGTATGATTTTGCTATGATTTTCATTGATAACTTGTATTGATCTAAGAGGGGTTGGACCTTTTAAAGTGTCAGCAAAGAAGATAAATAGTGTTTTCTTACATAGACACTTTTGTGGCATTCTACTCACCCAACCCAAACATGTGGTTCCAATGAGATATGTATGTGACATTATATGAATCTGATATATGGTCCTACCCTAGATAAGGGTAGACATAGATGATGATTATGGGTGAGTTGTTTAAAGTTTCAACAAAGAAACTAAATAGTGTTTTTCTTGTATATCCTCTTTAGTGGAATTATACTCTGCTAACCCGAATTGATACATGACATTTGATGTTTGGCCTTATCATGTGTAACAAAGGGTCCATGAGACCAGATTATATGTGATGCCTAACTCTTATGTGGGTAGGTAGGGGGAAAAAATACTATATGATACTTGACACATAACCTTGTTATTGGTAGGTAAGAGGCTTTAAGACCATATTCTATGTGACATGGTGTGGTAAGGGAGTGCAAGGGTTGTGATATGTGTTACCTATTACAACCTTTTCTATTGGTGATATTTGTATATATACAATGATATGGCTGTTTGACCATCAAGATTGGTATTCAGTGTGATTCCACCTAGACGAGATTCAGTGGAGTGTCAGGAGGGTGGTGATATAGTGCTTTTTAATAGTTAATGGGATGAGGCCCTGAAAGGTTGGGATGATAATGATCTCCAGGTACAGGATTCGGTACAGGTGAGAATGCTATAGATGGAAAATCTACAGATGAAAAAATTTGGTCCCTGTATTGATGAGTAGCTAAGAGTGAGCCTGGTTCATTTCATATAGGGCATCGATAAGGGATCCCAGGGAGATGATCCATCTATGGCATACATTACTTGAGATTTCTAGTCTCAACACCCACCACTATTTCAGAGTGAAGGTGGAAAGAAAAAAACAGAGAACTTGATAGGATTGGTACCAACTATCTTGGACCATCTTGAGACACCCCAGGTTGGAGGGTGAGGCTGGTGACATACATGCTCAGAGGAAAGACATAATGTAATAGTTATTTAGGTGGTGGGGTTGAATAGTAATGTTGGTAGGGAGGAGTTATACAGATGTGGGAATGGGGTATTAATGGACAGGGGTAATCTTTTAACTCTCTTAGAGGGAGGTTTGTTGGGTTGGTTAGATTTTTTGGGATGGTAAGAGTGGTTAGCATGGGGAGAGGAATTTTTAATAGGGGAAGGGATGTGGATAGGGTTCATGGATATTCTGTTTTGTTGAGATGACTTCCAAGCATGGGCGGGTGACCCAAGGGTACTCCCGAGGTTTTCTTAATAACTTCTTCTACCTTCTTTATTCTCTATCATAAGCTGTAATTCTAGGCACACATAGTTGTTTTTCATTAATACAAGTCATTTTGTTGCTTGATCAGAATGAGGTCTTTATCATTTGGTCCGACCTTCCAAAAAATTATTATTGGGGGAGAAGAGAATATAACTAGGCCTGACATGGTGGACCAGAAACTCAAGGATATAGACAACACACAAAGAGAAAGCTACTTTAGTCGACTGGAGTTGGAACTTGACCTACGCATTCTCATGTTACTGGTGGAATTCCTTAAAAGGAATCACCAGTCAAAAGGGACTAGCATAAAAAAAGGATTTAGGTGAGAAAAAGATAATTGGACCAGTTTGGTATAGGGGAAGAATGTGTAATTGGTAGAAGAAAATTCTAGCAATACGCAAGGTGAACCTTCTACTTTCGACCTTATACAAAAAGGTGACTGGGTGAGGGAGGATATCGGCATGTGTTGAGATGAAGACGACAACTAGGGGACCAAGAGATGTCAGCAAAATAAGTACACAGACTCAATGTTACAGATTGATAAAGAGATATCGCAGATGAACACAAATTAGGAATGAATATACAAGGGAGGTGCATGTATAGAAGAGTTGAAGAGAGAGTTACGAATTAGTATGAAACATGCTTCAAACCTGATGATTAAGGGAAATGAATATGATCTTACTTTTTGGCCTATTGGTATCGAGATTCATTTAAGTGGTTACAGGATTCACAACATGGAATGAGTTCTATATTCCCAATTTTATTATGGAGGGTTGGAATTGAAAGGGATGTCGTTTTGATTATCGAATCAACTACAAAAGCCTCAAAATAAGCCGTACAAATTTTTTTTAGGAAGGAAGACTACAATATTGGTATTAAAACAATAGATATACTTGGAATATATAGAATACCTGTAGGATCTTTATTCAATACCCACAACAATTATACTTTAAATATCTATCCTCAAAGCATTACTTCCTCCTTGGAGTTTGCTGCAACTTTGTTGGGACTGACATGGGAATGCATCATTATGGGGGAATTTAGGTGGTTTGATTCACTACTAGAGGAGTCCTTTGAGGTTTCAAATGATCTATCCTATTTAGCTGAAAATTTATCATGTATATGGAAATTGCATGGTGTTATTCAGTGTGCATATGCCCAAAGTTTACAGTGGGGAAAGAATACATGAATGTCAAAATCTATGAGGATGATTCAAATAGTTACACATGTTCACAAAAAGATACATGTTGTGTAGTTGTAGATTTTCTCAATAGTTCTTACCATCGGGCTATGTACTTGGATTCTTGGAAAACTAGCCTACATGATGATGTTACAATAGCTTCATAACTCATTTTTACATGAATAATAAGTTACAGTCCATCCCTAGAAGATTGGAAGCAACCCAAGATGATTTCATTGGGGGGTTTCCTAACTAAATGTGACAACAGTGAGTTATGGGTGGAGAATGGGAGTCTATCTCATAATACAACCTTGTCATGATGTGATTTTATCACTTCTTGGTAGTTGGATATGTTATTGGTTGATGTTTTGAATTCATTAGGATATTTTATAAAAAATAGAGAGAAAATGTTGGTTGATCAAACATTTGAGCCAATGAACATCAAAATTTCTTTTTAAGTGGATGGAATAGAGTAAACCATTAATGATACAGGTAGGTTCATTTCTAATATTACATCTATCATTCAGCCAAGTTTTATCCAAATAAAGAATGAAATAATAAAGAAGTTACAAGGGTTGGAAAATCATAAGAGGAAAAGGGGGTTGAGCAAGAACTGTTTTGATGACACGAGTGTGGTGACTAATGTGTTGAAAGTCTTGGCACACGCACACATGTCTGAAAAGATACAATATAATGGAAATGGACTTGAGGAACTGACTATGGTGTTAGCTTATTTGATCATGCAGGACACGATTAATGACAAGCTCAGCCTACACGGTCTATATGTGTGTTGGGAATATGTTTCCCAAAATGGAGTTCTAGATCACCAACAGCCTGTGGAGGTGTTTTTTGTTCCACTTATAGTTCACTTGAATAGAAACATAGATGATGATCTAATGGTTTTGTATCCAAGTTTTACTGATGCACGTCCCCATTAAAGTGTCGGCCCAACTCCTTATATTAATAATTCTCTAAGAGGAAAAATAATGGTACGCTCATTTCTGATTTGCAATGTGAACTTGTTCCAAAAGGTTGTAGATGCCCTCAATTAAAACAGAAAAATACTGAGTACATGAATGGGGTTTTTCTACTTTATGGGGTATAGCTACTGAAAGAGGTAAGTATAGGGACAATAACACGACATCAAGACAAGGGTGTCATCCGGCGATGTGAGGAGTGTGACAAGTACTTGGTCAGCTCATGTAACTTCACTACACAGATGCTGAAGGATAGTATCCACCAAAAAAGTGGTGTTTCGATTAGGGTAATTCTTAATTATAAGAATTTGATGTCCAATGGGAAATACCGAGCTATAAAACAAGATCTTTACGATGAACACATGTCAAGAAGGGGAGAGAAGGCGAGAAAACAATATAGCCTATGGCCAGATGATCAGGGAATGAAATCTGTATCTGTGGTGACTGATCCTGAGATTCATCACATTTAACACCTTGAGGATAAGGTGATTTCAAGACGGTGATAGTAATATGTACTTAGGTGGTGGGGTTGGGTAGTAATGCTGGTAAGGAGGAGTTGTACGCATGTGAGTATCAGGTATTAATGGCTAAGAGTAATATTGTAAGTCTCTTAGAGGTAGGATTGTTGGGTTGGTTAGAGTTGTTGGTATGGTGAGAGTGGTTAACGTGGGGAGATGAATCTTTAAGAGGGGAAGGGACGTGGATAGGGGGATGAGATATTCTGTTTTGGTGAGATGGATTCCAATCATGGTTGGGTGAGCTAAGGGCCTCCCGAGGGTTTCTCAGTATCATCTTATACCTTCTTTCCTCTCTCTTAGAAGATGTAATTCTAGGTAAAAATAGTTATTTTTTATTAATACAAGCAATTTTTCTTCTTGATCGATGTGAGGTCTTTATCATAATGCTTTTGGGATGTATAGTTATAGGCTAGAAGACACAAGAGACTGCCTAAGAAGGATTTTGAGGCCATATTATTTGATCACTTCATCCAGAGACACCGATGGTCATAGGGTCACAAGGTGTCAGATGACATGGATTAGGTTTTTTTGGTGATTTAATCTCATAATTAGTTGTTTGATGTGTTTTTGAAGTAGTTTTCACATAGAGAGGACTTATGAATCATCTTCCTATAGTATCAAATCAACCGAATGTGTTTCCTCGATTTTGAATGGGCCCGTTACTCAGATACCAACTATAATGACATAAAAATTTAATACATTGATATCACATATGATTAGATTAATATTAATTACCTAAAAGAAATAAATTAAACATAAATATGAAACAATTCATTAATTCTATGGATAATTCTTATACTGTACAAACATCAATATTACCACTACGATTGAGTAGACACAACATAGTTTCTCTTCCTGCAATGGCATGTCAAATGGAAAAAAATTATTCTAAAATAAATGAACCTTTCAAGGAATAATGAAAATCAAATCAACATTTCATTATATAATTTATTGTTATAATATAGATACTATATCGTAACATTACATTTAAATCTTTCTAGAAGGGTTATTTGGTCTAGGTATAATCTAATAACAAAACTAATGATTCTTTGTTCACTTTACTATTGTTGGTTAACTACCTCATATCATAGCATCTGATATAAACTTATGGTTCGACTTTCTTGTGATGCTCTCATTCGAAACAATATTTATGATATCATCATTCATCATTCACTTTTCCTTCTATTCCTTCCCCCATTTACCTAGTAAATGGGCACAGAAAGAGAAGGAAATGTGAATGCTCAATGATGATATCATAGAGATGGTGTGGGATGAGAGCATCAAGGGGGGGCCTAGATCGGATGTTCAAATCAGAGGCTATGTTAAGTGGTAGTTAACCAAAAAATAGTAAAGTGCGCAAAGAATACTTAGTTTTGTTATTAAATTTGTGAGTGATGCACAACCAATTTTATTCCAACACACCACATTAGTAGAAACATCATCACAAATGACCAAAAGACAGAATATAAATGGTCTATCCCATAATAGTTTTGGTCTAGTTTTTTTAGAAACATGGAATCATAAAGAACTAGATCTTAAGAGTCTCTCATTAAGTTATTCTTTACTAGAAAGGAAAATAATTTCTAAAATCATTATTCTTAACCTAATGATATGAAACATAAGAAAGGGTGATCATAGATTCTAAATAAGTGTAAAAAAAGATATATCAATGATCATATAAGGATAAAATATGTAGTGATAATTCACATTCATCATATTTGTGTAAAATATTCCATCAGGTATGGTGCCCATTCATTTCTAAACACATTTATATCATCTTGTGAATATGAGTTTTTTCGATAGTCATGGTAGTGTTAAGAAAATATAAATACACAAATAATTAATAAATATTTTAAATGAATTATTAATTATTTTCAAAAATACCTCTTCCAGGATGCTAGTTTGTTGATGAAATATGATCTCTTTCAAAAATTTACAAACATAATAACCACATTCTTTTCTATTTGTTTGTTTTGAACACTGTGGAAACATCGAGAAAAATAAGTAATTTGTTTTGATATATTCTTGGATAGTGCAATCTTATTATATATACCAAGATTCTTTTCCAGTTGTAGGTCTTGTGGGCATTCTTTTCCTTGGGCCCTAGATTCATTCCATGAAGTAGACTATATTGATGCACCGCCCACTCATAACAGAATCCTCATTAAAAGATAATATTAATTATATAACTATATTTTTAGTTCTAAAATGTTTAATCTAGTGTATTACAATTTGAAAAGGCCATCATGCTTGTTCGGTTTGTTGGATATCCATGCATTGAATCCAGAAAATAAATAATTAGAGTATTCAAATTAACTGCAATAAGAATCCAATGCTGCCTAAAAATAGAAAAAGGAATATGTAATGAAAGAAATGAAAATATAGTTGATATGATTAAATTTTAGAGTTGTACCCCTTCATCATTGTAATTAAAAATTGTCTGTAATTTGTAATTTTTTTCAAATGATTTGAGTAGGGATGACACTATTTCACCCTCTTTATCATCATTTATTTCTTCTTTTTAAAAGGTGATGTGAGGAATAATGAGTCCAAATTTTTGTTCACGGGGAAATTCCTTCAAGTTTTTTCATATATACACCTGAAAAAATATGAAATGTATTTAGTCATAATTATCATAGTATATCTTCTTTTGTAAAATCAAATCATGAAAACATAGCTCATGTATACATTTACAACTGAGGCACCTAGCCATTCATACTTGAGAATTTCATCTACATTGTCAGCACTAATAAAATATGATTCCTCCTCTTCATACATATTTTTTTTCTAAATCATCTATGGGAGTATTACTGTCTATGAACTTTGTATCCACATGATCTTGCAATGATATTAAATGTGGATATAGAATGGGCGGGGTGAATGTGATCTCAACATATTGCTTCGACCGGTTGGTTGATCCTTGAGATAGTTTTGAGATGATGGTTTGTTTCACCCCTTACCTTTGTCATTCTATAATAATATTCATCGATTTAGAATTTTTTTCATTAAATGTGAAAGGTTCATCTTGAAAAATAAATTGGAAATAAATACCTCTTTGTCAACATGATTTTTTGCAGGAATTGAAGGCCATGTGATGAATGTTCCAATAGCTTGTTCGACTATATGAATGTCATATTCTTCATTTGGAATAGGTATCCCAACACTCGGCTCATTATCTACGGTAATCGACACTGTGACATGACTTGTTGGAAGTGTTCAATTATGTATCATTTCATCCTGCATATTGGACACCGTAGTCCTCACTATAAGGCGATAGGTGGGAGTTGATAAATATAAATAACAATAATTTTCACCCTATATAATTTCATTATAATAAAAGTATTAGTGTCTATGTGATTCAAATTTCACAAAAAAATAATTAAAACATTGATTACCTCAGATTAGTCAAGTTTTAGAGGGGAATGCGTTGCTTCAAAGTTGGGGGGGGGGGGGAACTTCAAGCATGGGTTTTTGTTAAGTTGTTTCTTCTCATTGCCTCCCCCATCAAAATTGTTATCATCTATCTCTGGTATTAAAATTCATCTTGAAAAATAGATATTGTTTCTCTCATATTTTTCGTTTCCTCGATTATATCCTATGATTCTTTTTCTTTTTTAAAATATGTTCATGGTGTCACCCCAAATCCCACACCTATGACGTGACCATACAGTTCTTGCTGCTTTAAGGCCATTGAAAGTATATTTGCATCTAGTGCTGGTTTTGTTGATTACTGTGACTAGTTCTGATAGAAAATATAAAAAATATGTATTCATTGTTATGTAAGAGTGATTTTAAGCAACTCAAATTTATGTTCATGTTTCCCACACTTGGGAGTTTCATTTATCAGTATCCCCTCTTTATTTACATGAGCCTCCTTTCATAGCACATGGTGTTGTATAGAAGTGGATTTATATTTGGATTCATCAATTTTATATAAATAGAGGAACATGGTTATGTTGTTGTTTTATGTCATATAAAAGTATTATGGTAGATTTAACATAAGTACCAATTTTTTCTCAAGTGAAGCGTACCCCATTCTTACTTTATAGTAGGGGTATGCTGGTTTTGTTGCCCGTTCTTTATTTTTAGCTCTCATTTGCTGTTTCATAAATAAAAAATTGTCAACCAAAGTGATACCATACACAATGTACTTAAATTTTTTGCTCCACATGACAACTTATAAATACATCCCACACTGCTTGGGATATCAAGTTTACATAAAGAGGAGGTGGGTGTGGCTTGATTTTCCCTTCATCATCTATAAGATGATATTTTGTAAAATTTGTACAGAATCCTCTATGAATCCTTCCTGCAACTCTTAATACATATTCCTTGTATGAGTAATCTACTATAAATGAACTCTATATGGAATAATGAAGAGTAAGTCAATGTTATTTTATTTAATTTTATTTTATTGAATTAAAGAAATGATATCATAATGTTACTGTAATCTCTTCCCACATTAGTTTCTTCAGCCCAGTGACAACATGGTGCCACGGATGTACATCAATCAGCACGCTTTGCTGAGTGAAGAATCCAATGTAGATACTTAACATGGATTTGTTGGGGTTAGCATGCTGGACTTTATTATTCCATACCACCTCAAATTTGATGCCTTTTTCTTTTGACTTAAGGATTTTAGCTATCACTATCTAAAAATGACGCTCTTATTTTTTTCGTCGTCAGTGTTTCATTGCCTTCCATTTTCTCAGTTTCAGCATCATCATTATGTTCCTCTGGAGAACTAGCATTGACATTGGGACCAATATCAACAGGTTAAAAAACCAATTGTACCTCAACACTGGGACCAGCAACAACAGGTTGAAAAAACTTTTTTTTGCTCTGCATTGGGACCATCAACAACAGGTTGGGAGACTTGGTGTGCCTTAGGATTGGGTGCATCAGCTGGTGTAGAATTCATTATCTACAGATGTGGTTTAACATTTAATTCAGATAATATAAAAGTAGCAGTGAATAGATAATAACATAACATAACACAATGTATATTAAAAAAAACAACCTTATTATTGAACTATATTTTTTTAAGGCTGAAGAGATTTGAACCCTCTATTGACTATGTAAATCCATTTATTATGGTCTCCTCTAACACACAAAACACCGTCTACATTGGGACCACTTCTAAATGATTGTGAAGACCCAATAAAAGGGTCATCCTATGTTGATCTTTTATCCGACCATTCATTTGTTTTAGTTGATAAAATAACAATTGACCAGTTTCAGTTTGCGAGATTTGGAACATAAAATACTCTTACAGATTGTGATTCCATTATAAACGGTATGTTTTTATCTACTTCCTTACTAATATAAACTACCATGAATCCCAATTCATCTATTTTAACAGCACTCCTATTATCAACCCACTTACATTGAAAAATCGACACTTGGAATTTCGTATAATTCAACTCCCATATTGGTTTGATGATACCAAAGTATGAAATATTCACATAAATTGGATTTTTGTCCTTAGCACCAGAAACATGCATTGCTTCATCCAAAAGTGTAACTCCACTATTATGTATGGTACTTTCTTCATCATGTTCATTAGAATAGAATGTATAACCATTAAATACATAAGCATTGTATGATAATACATACACACTTGCTCCTATGACTAGCCATCGAAGTCGTTCTGAAATTGAGTCCAGATTTGAATCTTAATTCTTAAAAATATGGTCCTGATACCATCCTACAAACTATCAATTATGTGTTTATGCTATCCATTTTTCATCCCTAGAAGGATTCAAATGCCTAATAATTTCATTGTGGGTTTGAACATATGGGTCAACATTGAAACTGTTATACAAAACATAAAGGTGGGCCTAATCCCAATATGTAATATTGATTGTGAAAAACTATCTTCCAAAAATTCAGTCACCCTCATGACACCCAGTGTGATGAGATTTCGGTAGGCCAATGTTTTCCACATCAGACAGGTATTCGGTATATAATTCAACAACTTCTCAAAAATATATCGCTCTGCAATACAACCCTCTGGCCAACATCGTTTTTTGACACACCCTTTCAAAATCATCATATATCATTCAATGGGGTACATCCATCTATAATGTACAAGACCACATAGTCAAATATCTATAACCAAATGAACCATCAAATGAACCATCATATTAAAGAATATCGGCAGGAATAACATTTCTAATTCACATAATATGATGGAAATTTCTCTTCCATAGTTGGAAACTTCATTGATTCTATAACTTTTCTACATATAACTTTGAAGAATAAACATAACATTGTTAATTTAGGGCGTACATTCTTGGTCAAAATAATATTTAAAGCTATAGTAATTAGATCATACATCAAAACATGATAATCATGTGATTTCAGACCCTTTAACATTAAATCGTTCTTTGAAACTATGTTCTTGATATTTGATGAATATCCCTCTAGAACATTTAAATCATTCAAGATGTTTCAAAACTGATATCTATCCTTCCTGGAAAGAGTGTAAGTAGCATGAGAAAGAAATGTTTGTTTTTCACCCTTCATTGGTGCCAACTCTTATCGTATTCCCATCACAACCATGTCTAACCTAGCCTTAATTCAATCCTTTGTTTTGCCGGGTGTATATAGAAACATTACAATGACATTATGACATATATTTTTTTCAACATGCATATCATCAATAAAATTTCTCACATGCAGACATGTCTAGTATGGTAATTCAAAAAAAAACCGATCTCTTTTTCCAACCAGTTTCCGTAAGGTTTTTTGAAAACAGTTAACCAAAAGTAGTATCAATAACATTTACTTTCTCAAACAATTGATCACATGTTAGTGGATATGGTGTTGTAAATTCTTCTGAACTTCCACCAAATGATGTTTTATAAGATCGGTACTTATTTCATCAGGGTAGAAATATGTGATGCCCTAGAAATACGGTTTTTAATGAATGTTTCAACCTAATTGACTGTGTACGTTGTTTCAAATGGTACACCCTTGAGTTCAATTAATGCTATATCCTGAAAAATTTCTGTAAGTAGTAAATTCATTTATCACCCTGTAAAACATTTCTATCAATGTGTGATATTCATTTTTGTAAGCATAATACAACATAACACCTGAATGCCACAATAATTTTAAATATTTGATCAATGGAGCCAAATGAACATCAATAACATTACCCAATTGTTTTGGTCCTAATATAAGCATAGATAACATGATGTATTTTCATTTCATGCATAACCACGGTGGTAAGTTATAATTTACCACCATAACTGGCCATGTACTGTCACTACTGCTTTGAAAACCAAAAGGATTCAATCTATCTGTAGATAAATCAAGATTAAGGTTTATCAGCTCATTTCAAAATTTAGGATACTCATAATCAATTCTCTTCCACTGAGGATAGTATTCTAGGTGACATAGTTTCCCATCATTAATTCTTGTATCTACATGTTGTGTCAATTATCTTGCAGTCTCCTAATTCTATATAGGTGCACAACCCTTGGAATGATTTGAATGTACCATACAAATTTTGTAGGACTGGATTCATCTTTCTTATATCAATAATCACAACACATTGGACATTCCTTAAGTGATTTTTGGTCCTTGAAAAACAGTATACAATCATTTGGGTAGGCGTGTATTATTTCAGAGATCATACCCCTTGAGCGTAACATTCATTTGGGGTCGTATGTTCTACTTGGGAAGTAATTATATTTTGGGATCATGTTATTAAAGAGAGAAAGTTGTTCTATAAAACTGGCATCACTCCACCAGTTTCCTGATTTCAAATTATACAGCTTCAGTATGGATGAAAATTATTTATATTTATTCCAACTAGTATACAATTCCATATTTGCACAACTCTTTAACTTCTCTAACAATTTTTTTCAATCTTGAAGTTCATTTTCAACTTTACTCATCATTTACCCAATACGATCTTCATCGTCATTTACATCTGTAATCACATCATCCATATGACTGTCTTCATTTTCCACGCTTGTAATCATATCAGATGATCTATAAAACGCAGTGATATCCCAACCACTACCTACATTTGTTTCTTCCCCATGTTTATTCCAACATGTATAACATAGATCTATTCCTTGATAGATCAGGTGTTCTTCCAACTTATCGGGACGAATTTGTCTTGAATAACAACAACGTAAACACATACAAATGATTTGATAAGGGTCATATTAATGATCTTTTACAAACTTGATAAACTCTTTCACACCATCTTCTTACTCATTTTTCAAACTATTGGCATTCATCAATTCTTTATTCAAATTCATCCTATTTAATTCAGTAATATTTATATTTAACAAAATAGTTACAAAGAAGATGTTCAACTAGGGTCGTCATTCAACTATAATCAATGGAACTAGATATGGTAAACAATACCCATACCTCTCCATGCATTACACATGACTAAATTAGATCACACCTGTCTTCCAAACCACATGATCAATAAAACTATTTATGATAATCCCATGCACTAGAATGTTTTATTATTCCACATGTGATCTATATGCATTGTTGTAAACCAGTTTTTTTGTGTTTCTCTTGAAACATAATGTCTTGAGTCAAGAACTATGGTACTAAACTAATAGATGGTATGATTTTCAATAGAGTTATTGTGGGTGAAAGGATTCATTACATGTGTTGTTATGGTTGTTTGACTAGAGTTTCCATAAAGTGTCCCATAGAGTCCTCTAGTGAAGTGGTTTTCTAAGATTCAGTGGAATTTCACTAGTTACAAATTGAAGGTTCCATTTAAATGGGTATGGTTTGGATTGATATTAAATGGTTTAAAAACTACAACATGAAAAAAATGGCATACCAATCATGCCCAAAACCACAACACCATATAAACACACAATTGTGCTTAAAAATCAAAACATCATACAAACCGCACAAACTGAATTTCATATTTTAAAAAGCATACCTTATTTAATTCTGTTTGTTAATTCAGGGGTTATCACATAAGTTTAATAAACCTAGGGAATTCATTTATTAGACAAGTATATGTTAATTACCATTTTTTATATTCAAATGTTCAACATGACCCAACCAACATGCAATTCATTTAGTGCGCAAAAAAGGAACACCAACAACCAAAATTTTCAGTGTGGCATTTAGACTATACAATTAAAAACATAACCATCAATACCAAATAGTAATAACATCCAAAAAGAGGATACCAATGAGTAAGAGGAAAAAACTCACCGCGAAGGTGTCCTTCAGCATATGGTAGAGGTGCGTTTGAGGCAGAGGAGAGGCACACAATAGAGGATATTTCCAACTGAAAAGAAAATATAAAATGAAAACACATATGTTATACCTATCCAAAATAGGCCCAATGAGATTTTTTAATGGGACATGTTTGATTAAATAATTTTATTGGTCAATATTGGGATTTTATTTTCTATCTATGATATATGCTTCCTATTTTTTTTGCGTATCTACTATTTTCCGAGATGTTAAATTTATGAATTAGACATGTATAATTTCTACGAGAAAGATCATTTTTAATTTACTATAATTTTAATGGTAAAATATTCCACATTAATTATAGATTTTACCCAGTGGTTCGTTGCTATCCCATAATGATCATGAATGCCTTTTAGGTTAGTGGAAAGTCAGGTCAGTTGTTGGTTATGATAATATCATGGGCCGTATCATTACATTTCCAATTGTAACTGACCCATTTCCATTTAAATAATGAATGGGGGACAGGCACTTATATATTCCCAACTCCACAAGAGTTCCTATGGTGGTGGGTATTAATAGTATCATATCTTATAAATCTTTTATATATTGGACATTAGAGTAGTCACTACTAAGGATTTTCTCATTTGTATGGTAGTAATGTTAGTTCAACCTAGTGTGTGATGTAGACATCAAAAAATAATTAGTGATTCAAACTTATGTGATGACTTCATAAACTATGCAAAAATATATAGGAAATAACTTACAACACTCATTGAATCTTAATAGTTTTTTTTCATTCATTATATAGTTACAAGTGATGTGTAATGTGTAAAAGATAAGCATGTGGGGGATGAATGATGTGAAGATGTTGATGGACTTAATCAGAAAAGACCAAAATATAATGGAGAAAAGGACATGAATCACAACACAATACATTGGAAATCTGGGAAAACATACATCACAACACAACACATAGGGCCATACCACAATGGGTCCTAAATGAAAAATAACTACAAAAAAAGGATATGGCCACACCACAATTGTTCCTAGTAAAAACACATCTAGAATCCACAAGCATGGTTAGCAATGAGATAATATAATCTAGGGGAAAGTGACTTTGATGCATTGTTCATCAATACAACATAACCTCTAAATCATCACACACCAAATATCATCCTCCTATTTAGCCTAAAATTGGTGAAAATGAGAAACCAGAAAATATAAAAAATAGGGAATATTAGATTAACCAAGTGGAATAATGTATGAAAATGAAATAAAACTAAAATAGAATGAATAAGAGAGGTAAAATTATCCTAGGGTCTCCAATACATGTGATGAAAGATGAAACATACAACGGGTGAGGGAGAACCACCTAAGAGGAGACGAGGGGGATGGTGGCGTAGCGTGGAGGGGTTGTGAATGAGAAAAGGGGAAAATACAGTAAAACATAAAAGTTTGAGAGAGGAATTTTTGTAAAACTTCACTTTTTAAAGGGGTTCATGTTTTGTCCATATGGTTTTCAAAACCACGTGCAAACAATACAATCTTCACTGTATAGACACACCATTTCACATGGTTAATGCACATGGTTTATCAAACCGTGTGAAAACTATGAGAAATGCCATTAAAATTTATTAATTAATTTTTTATGGTTTTATATGTCCCCTTACATGATTTAAAAAAACTTTGTGCCTATGAAAACCAATATTCACTATTGTGGTGCATGGTTATCACTAATCATGTGAAAACCATGATCCCTAGGATGCTACCCCCAAAACCAGAATTTTAACTCCCAAAGATTCCGTGACATTTTTAAGAACCTAAGACACATATCGAGCCTCAAACTATATAAAAAACTACTTTAAGATGTACCAACGTCCAATTTCTATATCCAACCCTCATTTTTAAAAATGGGTTTTCCACTAATTGAAAAAAATTTCATCTCCTCCTAAAAATTCAACTGCCATTATGGACGAGTCGTTACAAACTCTCCACCATTGTGCATATCATAATTGATATGACATAGTGTTAATACTATTTAATCACCACTATTGATTATCTATTTGGAGTCAAACAAACACATTATATTCTTGAACTCCCAACTTGCATTTAAATCATTGCACCCAACAGAAGACACAATGCCACATAATCCTAAGATAAAGCTCATAACCACCACTGAGATGATGAGATGGTACTTACATAAGATTTCCAATCCTGAGAAAAGATCATGTCAATATTTAGTCAATCACTAGGTCTAAGACACTCCCCATCATAATACTTAACTCATAAAATCCAATTTCAATCCCTGGTGCCTTCCACCTACAAAATTTATTACCAAAACCCATTTTCAAGTTTTTAATGACACACATAGTGCCACTCACAATGAAACTTACCCAACCACACATGAGAATTACAATACAACGTTTGTCTTCTACTTCATTCCCAAACTCTTGAACTCCATAGAAACACCTCCACCATCCAAGTAAAACCTAAACAAAAATATCTTCCATGTAAAGCCTTAGATAACTCTAAAAACGTCCCATCACAAACAATATTAATTAATCAATGCATGTGTCAAATAATTACATATAACATCACATGATAGAATAAGTCAATCATCCTCCACCTGAACTACCTCAAAAGTGTTGGCAGCCACTGACATGTTATCTGACTTTCTAATCTACATTACTAACTCTGAAGGAATCCAAAAACCTACCAAGAATACAGATCATATATTGAACCAAACATCTTATGTCATTTTATAATTAAAACCCTTGATAACCAAACTAAATAATTTTGGAATTCCACCACCAATATTCCATTAAGTACTAGATCATGATTCCTTTCTCATCGAGGGAATCCCATGGTCATCTTAATATATCGTGGTCTAATATGACACATGATGTGATTCCACAGTCAAACACTGACCGAATTAAACTAGCCATTATTATATCACCAAAGAATTAGTGTGCAACCAATATAATCTTTCCTAGACCACTTCATCAATCTCTAGCTCAAAATATCCTCTCAGACTATAATCATCATAGAAAAAAATAACCTCTGGGATTCTAAAAGGCATACAAGTTTCATAAAAACCACATGAGCACTAGTATCCAGTTATTTCACGGTGACCCAAAGAATAGCTATAGACACCAATTGCCTTTCTAATGCAAAAGAGTAAAAATTCATTATATAAGAGACTCTCTGGGGGGGATTCGTGCACTATAGAGGAGGAAGCCAGGATGGTCGTCGGATGAGGAGGGTGCATCGTAGCATGTCACGTAGACAAGGGGACCACACAATGAAGTGGAGAAGAAGGGGGAAGAGGAGGAGGAGGATGAGGAGGAGGCAGCAGTGGATGAGGAGGATGATTCGGTGGATGGCGGAGGAGGAGGAGGAGGCAGCGGAGACAGAAGAGAAGGAGGAGAAGGGTCACGGCAGAGGAGGGGTCGCAGCAGTGGAGGAGGAGAAGGCAGCGGCGGAGGAGGAGGAGGAGGAGGGGTTGCAGCGGAGGAGGGGTTGACGGCGCATGGTTCTGCTTCCGCGATGGCTGGAAAGGGTGTGTGGGAGGAGGATTTTGTTAGGGTTCTTTTATAAAAACCGTTGAAACCTTTATCAGAATTAGTTAAAAGTGCTGATAAAGGTATGTTTTTTAGCGCTAAAATAAAAAAGTACTAAAAAAACATACCTTTATCAGTGCTTTATTAGTGTCGATAAAGATATCCCTTTATTAGCACTAAAAAGCGCCGATAAAATACATATTTATGACTGTTAAAAGTATTGCGATGATAAATAGGTATTTTATTAGTGCTTTTTTAGTGATGATAAAGATAGGAATTTATCAACTTTAAAAAATAAATGATAAAATACTTATTTATCAGCACTAAAATTATAGTGCTAATAAAAGCATAATTTTAATAATTTATTTATATTTTTATATATTTATTTAAAATGATATATAGGATAAATAAATATTTATTTATTAATAATTATAACATTAAATAGCATATATTTATAAATATTCGTATATAATTGTTTATATATATATATACATTAATAAAATTATAATTACAAATGTATTTGGAAAGTATTTATTTATATATATTTAAAAATATAATATAATATATTTATTATTTAAATACATTTAATGTAATTTCATGATTTAGAACATATATAGTACATATGGGTAAAATTATGAATTAATCAATATACCACATCAATGGACAATGAGATGTAATGTATAAATGAATTCATGCATATAATACATAACATATACACATGATCAATATATTTGTTAACCAAATACACTGGAAAACACACATATATTCAATAATTTTAATTATATATATATATGTATTAACAGGTATTATATATTTAAAAATAAAATTAATAAAATAAATATATTAAATATAAAAAATATAATAAATAAAATGAATTAATCCAATAAATATAATAGATATAATAAATCCCTAACATATATAATAAATCTAATAAATATATTTATTATTTAATGTTTTTTATTATAATCTTTTAATTATTTAATTATATATATATATAATTATAATCTTAGAAATAGTTTTTTTCAATTAAAACATTATATATATATTTTTTAATTATTAACGAAATATATATTAATTATAAACCTTTGTTTTTTATTTAGTATATACAAATAAACATTATTTTTGAAAATAAATATAATAATTTTATATAAATTAATAATAAAAATTTTTATCAGCTCTAATAATAGTGCTAATAAATGTACCCTTTATCAGTTCTTGTTTTAATGCTGATAAAAGAGTCATTTATCATTGCTTTTAGCTAGCATTGATAAAGGCCCATCCCTTTATCAACGCTTTCTGCTAAGCATTGATAAAAGGCAGCACTTCCCTTAACCTGTTTTATGGTAGTGAATACAGTAGGACATTATTAAATTATAGTCAAGAGAAACAATTAAAAAATATGTATTGATATGTTAAATATTTATTTACATTATTCAAGTTAGCCCTGGGTTCAAATCTCCACGGTGGAGAGGTGAAATCGACAGTGCCCAAACCTGGCCCAAGAGAGGGCCCATTACACAGATCCCACGAGTTAGTGGGTTGGGGGTTCAGTTGCATTGTTGGGGGTGTCATGGGTAAAACACTCGAGTGTTGAGAAAGGGTATAAAAATAATATTTTTTTTCATTTTTTATTAGTGCTAGAAAAAAGATTTGATAAAGACACCCTTTATCAGCGCTAAATAAAAGTGATGATAAACGGAATTTTTATCAACATTGATCATTGAGACAAAAACAACTTTATTCAAAACTGACCTTTATTAGTTCTAAACAAAGCGTTGATAAGTGGGTGCATTTATCATCACTAAAAAAGCATTGATAAAAGGTTATTTTATCATCACTAAGAAAAATGTTGAAAAAATAGACTTTTATGAACGCTTTTTTTTGTGTTGATAAAGTTACGTCCATTATAAATGTTTTTTAATGATGATAAATGATACTTTTATCAATGTTTTTCTTAGTGCATATAAAATTATATCTCTCATCATCGCTAAAATGATTGTTTTTATCACTGATAAAATGTAAATTTCATGTGCCCTCAAGGTGCAGCTTAATTGGTAGCATCACCTGTGGGGTCTTGAGTTCGAGTCTTGCCGATTACTTATCTACATTTTGTGTTTCTTGATTTTCTATGTAATGTAGCCCCTTTCCCTGAAAAAACTGAGGCTTTGGCCTCAACTTTTAAAAATATATATTTCATGAAAAAATTTATGTATCATTAAAATTCATATATTAATATATAAATATTTTTAGATATATATATATATATATAATATTTTATAAAATATGATTTATATAATACAAAATATGAAATCACACTTAGTATATAAGATATTTGGGGGAAATAGTCTATAAAATAATTAAAAAAAATATTTATTAAAAAAATGATAATTATTATTGATTAATAGTAATTTAATAAAAATTTGAAAATATTAATATTCAATAAATTTATAAATAATCTAAAATAAGTTGAAAACATGACTCGAACATCAAACAATCATAAATTTTGATCTGGGTGTCTGTTTGAGCTCTACAATATATGAAACCAAATCTTGTAAAAACATATACATTGTAATGCCCTGAGAGATCCTTTGTTATCATTTTTTGGGATCAAAGAAGGCCTAGAAGGCCTCTAAACATGAGTTTTTTTATTAAGGTACCCCCAATTTTTAACATTTAATGGAATTTCATCCTCCTTTTAGAGTATTATTATGTTTTTTTGGGTAGAGACTCAGTTTATTCTCATGTATTACCTTCATATTAAAATTGTGATGTTAAAATTTTATAATTTCTCATATTTTACTATTATTTATAATTTAGTATATAAAAATATTTACATATTTGTATATATTCACAAATAAAAATTTAATTTTATAAATAAATATGTAAACATATTTACATATAAAATATCTTTCCATATATATAAACCAAATCCAAATAGAATTATAAATATATACATGACATTTGTGCATGTGTTTTTGTAGAAGTCACTAAAATAGTTTATTATAAATTTATAAATATATATATATTTAAATAATTATAAAATTATAATAAATATATTTAAATAATAATTATATTTATTATATCTATAATTATATAAATTTATAAATTTATATATATATATAATTATATAATTATATTTATAAATATGTGAAAATATTTCTAAATATATTTAATTATAATTAGAATTATAAATAAATGAATAGATATAAATAAATATAATATTATAGTAAATATATCTAAATAATAAATATATTTATTATATTTATAATTATATATAATTATATATAATTATATATATATATATATATAATTATATAAATATATATAATTATATAAATAGATATATCATAAAATATAGAACCAAACAATATAGATGAGTGGTAAATGAGAAGATCTATGAGTGGGAGGTCATAGGTTCGAAACTCGATGAAGCCAAGAGTACGAAGGCATGAGAATCATGGTCTATCACTGATAATGACCCCTTTTATGAATGTTTTTTTAGCGTTGATAAAAGGGGTATTTATCGGTGGTTTTGTTAGCATTGATAAAAGGAACCCCTCTTTTAACAACACTTAGATCAACAACGTTTTTAGAATCATTGATGTCATGTACCAAAATTTCTATAATTTTTTTAATTATATGGAATTATTTCGAGACCGTGAATTCTGACTGTGCATGATTTCGAGGCCCAGAGTTCCCAGAATGATCTGTCAAAGTTTTGTTAAGATTTAATTAGCTCTCATAAGTAGTTTTCTAAAAAATTGGAATAACTCTTAAACGGTTGGCCAGATCAGAATCTTGAGGGCGTCGTTGCATTCAGGATGGCGGGTTTACCCTAAGCGCGACTTATGTTTAGTCGGCACTGACCTCCTGTGAGAGAACCCAAAAATGGAATAACTGTAAATAAAATAATTAAATAAAGTTATTTTATTTTTCAAATGCTTATAACACCTGAACGGTGACTTAGATTAAAAATCTGAGACCACCGCTGAGCTCGTGAGGGTATGTTCTCTTTAGAAAGATACTAACATTGGCCAGCACGTTCCACTAGTGAATGTTAGTTTTGGCCATGAAATAAAATAATTAAGTGACAATTATTTTATTGTAAAATCGATATCTTCTAAACGATAGCTAAAATTGAATATCTGAGTGTACCATTGAGATCGTGGGGGTGTGTTCTCCTTAGGTGGAGCCTAAACTCAACTAACACGAGTCGAGGGTGACTGTTAATAATTTTCTAATCTTTTTTTGGGTATATTCATTAAACATGCGATCTACGTTTCCTAACTTTTGAACTGGTTCTCGGATTGAAAATATGAGGGAACTGCTGAATCTACATTGCTGAGATTCACTTAAGGGAGACATTACTTTGATAGCAGTAGGTCTAGAAAAAAAGTTATGTTTTGTGACTTTTTAATAGAAATAATATAAAATTATTTTATTATTTTATTTTCATTCTTATCTTCTAATGGACAAGAGGAGTGTGGGGCCAGTGTTGTGTCAAGCCATTACATGCCTTGACCCTTCAATATAAATAACAAAAATTTTGGGGAATTATTAAGATTCTTAATTAATGAGCCACCATTAATTCCCAACGCAGTTACTTACTCTCCCCCTATCCTTTTTATATGGAACTTGGAGAGGGGTATCAACACTACTTCACCAACCAATGAAGTGCTGACCAAGTGTTGAGATGCCAAACCTTTGGAAGATGGAGCCAGTTCCGTCGGGAGGTGATGAGTGACACCGAACTACGAACCTAATATTGACGTATGAGCGACACCATTGGAATCCAGTTGCGGAGGACGGCGAACACTGACCCGCTTCCACAAACTCGTGCTCACCATCGTTCTTGAGGTAGGGGTTTAATTATTATTTTAAATTCAAGTGATTTTTTATTGAACCTTTTTTTATCCTCCCTCTTGTTTACGAGCTAACGCGGAGGGCGCAAGACTAACCAACCTGACCCGATCTCTCTGATATATTTCCACACCCTTGCGTTATCCATGGAATACTACCAGTGTGGCGACACTGAACGGATACGAAGAAGGTGTGCAATGATGAACGCTGCAAGTGGAGGCCACGACACAAAGCTATGGCGGTCATCAGAATAGACGACACCGGAAGGCTACGGAGGAGGTACAGTGCGCTGTCACGTGCTTCCAGCGAGAAAGGCGCCATGGATCGATAGTCATGGAGATCAGAGGATTCGGCCGACACTTCAGCTGGCCGCAAAAGGGGAGGGAGCACGAACAGTGCGCCATCGGTGATCAGAATCTGCGGCTGAAGCCGTGGTGGAGGACAAACCTGACATTTGGGTTCTGCGGCGACATGGTGGTGCCCACGTGGCACTTCTGTTTCATAAAACCGAACAGCGTCCATGCCATTTGGGATACTGGGGGGAACATTTCCCCCCTTTCCAGCTTGAGTGGACAACGACCAGGCCACCCCTTACAGGACACACCCTACGCAGCCGGGCCGTCCCTTGTGGGCCGCACCCTACACGGCTAGGCCACCCCATAGGGGGCCACCATTTACGGGCCACCCTATTCGGTCCAAGACTACCCCCTTGTAGGCCAGGACAGACCTCAGCCTAGCGGGCAGAGCCCGCTGTGGCCCAGCCCACACAGGGTCGAGCCGGGTCGGTCCGACCAGGTCAGACCAGACCCGGGCCCAACCAGGGCAGAAACACTTAAGGGGCCATATCTTGAGAACCAGAAATTCTTTTGACGAACCTTTTACGACGTTGGGATCCTTGGATCAAGATAGTCCTTTTGGTATGCTCCACTTGAGTTTTGGGGATAGTAGGAGTATGGATGGGTTGGATTGAATCTGAATCCAACCGTGCCCCTAGAACTAAAATATGTATAACTCATAGACCAGGCGTCCGATTGACGCACCATATGTCATGTTGGAACCCTTACGACATGGAAGTCCTTTGGGTTACTCCACTTTGGAGATTTTTGGTGGTCGAAGTATGCCCGATTTCTCTAGGTCAGATTCTACAGAACTCAAGCGCACCAGGTGCGAGGAATCTAATGGCTAGCAGTGAGGTGGAGGTTGGAGATAGATCATACGGTGGTTAGCACTCAATGATCCTGTGTGGGTCAGTGCATACTGATATTGGGTGGGTAAGATCTTGTGTGGTTCAGATCCTGTGTGGGTTAGCGCTCAACGATCCTGTGTGGGTCAGCACATACTTATCCTGTGTGGGTCAGATCCTGTGTGGGTCAGCCCTCAGCAATCATGTGTGGGCCAGTGCATACTAGTCCTGTGTGGGTCAGATCTTGTGTGGGTCATTGCGGGGGTTATTTAACTACTGACTATGGGAGGGTCAAATGCTATGTGGATCATTGGGGGGTTATTACCTATCAATCCTATGTGGGTCAGACTCCATATGGTTAGAAGGAGTGAATCTTGAAAGAATAAAATTATCTAGCTTCACAACTAATCATTTGTACTTTTATACTTCACTAAAAAACCTAGTTTGAGATGAGACTGTCTTTTAACTAAGTATTTTACCTGTGTGGTACTTTTATCTTCGTGGTTATATCTTCTTGGTGATACCTATGCGGTACCTTTACCTTCATGGTGATATCTTCATAGTGTTACCTATGTGGTGATGATTATCCAATAAAAACACATATTCTAATTAAATTTTAATGGTATTAAATGTTCATTTTTGATCTTATGGGCCTGAGTTAGTGCATTTTCATTATGAACATCCATTCTCATCATTTGTGCACTTCATGCCTAATGTACACCAATTTAGTCCCAATGAGTCATATGATTATAAGGAATTTAATTATAAATATTTTAATTTGATATTTTTGGAACCATATCTACACTTAAATGTGAACATTTTTCATTCAGGGATCAATGGATGATTCATAAATGATGATGGAGATATTTGGAGATGAATGGAAGCAATTCTAGAGAAGGCATATTGGACACCAGCCCACTTAGGAGACTGTGGGGCCCAACATACAGGCACAATGAATCCAAAATTTTGTGTTATGATATAAGAAATGTTGAGGAAAAAATTAATCTTCATGAGAAAATGCTAATTCGGCCTCTATGGTGGTCATTAAAGCGGCCCAAGTTAGAGATAAAATTCTGAGCCAGATTCTGCGGCCCAGAAAAATAGCCCACTACTTTGATCATATCTAGGAATCCAAAACTCCAAATGGGCCAAAATTTACAGAAGTTTAGAAGACATATGAGGCTTCATTTTCTTCTTCTATGGACCACTCTGATTCGGCCATCTAGAAGGTCTTACAATCACTTCTATTCGGTGAAGGAAAGCTGGATGCCACCTCGGGTCAAGGGTGGAAAAATCAACTCTCCCTTACTTTCCACCCACCTATGGCCTACCACAATTAATTTAGAGTACTTGGACTGTTGGAGGCTCGACCCAAGGGCTCAAAAATTCCTATTTAAGGCAGTGGTGTTGGAGGATTTGAGGATCTTTGGTGCTTTGCTCAATTGTAATGTTATGCTGCAATTTTGTTGTCTCAAATTTGTCTTTCACATATAAGTTGTTCAATTCACTTTAGTTTCTTAATAAAAGTACTTATTCTTCTCTTATTATGTTGTTCTTCATATCACTTTGATACCGTTGGATCAAGGTGTGAATTTATTCACACCAAACCTTGTGAAATTATTCACACAACGGTGGAGTGATCATTTTATTTTTGTTGTTTTCTTACTTCTCCATTTCCTCCCTCATGAGTCTACTTTCCGCTTCCATTGAAACCATGGGATCAATAGAGGGATAACCCACTTATGGGTTGATCCAAGGGAGTATAAAAGGGCTGTATTGGATGTTATTTATCACCTCATTAATGTAAAATCACTTCTTTAATTGATATTTTTATTTGATGATTTTTAAACTCCATCGTCCTTGTTGAATTTATGGCCACACGCTTCAAGTGTTATTACGAACCTTTACCTTGAAGTGCTCAAAACTTTGATCCTTCAAGTGTATAGGTGATTAGTATTAATGGTGTAGGTATTAAATCAGTAATTGATGATGTTGTTTTATATTTTTAAATGAATCCATCTCAAATATAAGAAATTGAAATCATTGAAAAGGAAATACGTCCAATCCACCTCGAGTAATAACCTAGGATCAAATCATTGTTTTAAATTAAATTCACTTAATTATCTTAGAGTTTCTTTAAACCCATATAAAACCAATCCAAGTTGGCCACTTCGTAGCCAAAAACAGACCATATAATGTACGTGTCTATAGGTTTCTTCTTAGGTCTCTGAGGATTCGACAACCCAAGCTAAACTACAAGGACCGTCCTACCTTCTTCTCTTGGGTAAATTTGATCGAGAATCAAATTTTAGCGCCGTTTCCGGGGACCCAAGTAAGTCATATAAACACCCATTCTATTCTCCCCCATTTCTTCTTTTCTCATCCAAATTCTCTTATCTTGTCCCTTTCTCGTTTTTTTTGGCGCATGTCCGCCTACACCCGCGATCAATCAAACCGTCTAGTTAGGGTGGATAGTCATGGGGTTGGGGAGTCAAGTACACCAAGGTAACTCTTTCAATTAGATCCTAATCTTCCAAACACCCCCAAGTCAAAAATTGATCCCATTTTAATGGAAGGTATTCAAAGAAACCAACTCATAAACCCGGGTGGGAACCAAAATGGAAACCCAAATAAGGGAGCCCCAAACTTGGGGAATGCAATTGATCAAACCATGAATGACTACCTCACACCTTCCTGGACCAATGCACCCTCATGCATTAGACACAATTCCCTAGGATATGCCAACTACATCTTTAAACCCCATTTCCTAAACCACCTTCCCACATTCCATGGAATGGAGTCTGAGATGCCATACCTGCACATTAAGGAGTTCAATGACATTGTAAAACCATGTGTCCCCCACATCAACTAGAATCTACTAAGATGAGGCTATTTCCTTTTTCTTTAAAGGATCAAGCTAAAAATTGGCTAAACAATTTGAGACCATCATCCATAAATTCTTGGGACCAACTACCAAGAGAATTCTACAAAAAAGACTTTCCCCACCACAAAACAATTTCACTTAAAAAGAGTATCCAAAACTTTTTTGAAAAAGAGGGAGAGTAATTATATGAAACATGGGAGAGGTTCAAAGACACTCTAAACATGGTTCCACACCATGGTTTTTCTATTCCTGAACAAGTGAGAATTTTCTATGAAGGGTTGGGTCCGGGGAACAAACAATTCATTGACATGATGTGTAATGGAACCTTTAAAAACAAAGCCCCAAATGATGCTTACGAGTATCTAGAAAGCCTTTCTGAACAAAACCAAACATGGGGAACTTCACCTTATTCTGAAAAGACACAAAGAACTACTGAAATTCATACACTTAGAGAAGAGGAAATCCTTAGGTCTAAACTCGCAACACTCTCTAGGAAGGTTGAAGAGATAGACTATAGGAAAGTCCATGAAATCCAAACCGTTGACCCTGTTGGCACAATTTGTGACAAACATGACCATAAGACAGACAAGTGCCCAACCATTCCATCCATCAAGGATGTTCTTTTATGAGGAACCCAACAGAATTAAATGCCTTGAACTTTCAAAAGCCTCAATACCAAAACAACTTCAATCCAAGGTATAATGACCACCCAGGCTTCCGCTGGAAAGATAAACAACAACCTAGACAACCACAGGGACAAAATACTTACCCCCATTCAAGGGAACATTCCTCCTAAGTTGAAAGACCCAGGTTTCCCTTACATCAATGTTGAAATAGGAGAAAGCAAAGTTTTCAAGTCCTTGTGTGACCTAGGTGATAGTGTCAATCTCATCCCATATGCTGTGTACTGCCAATTAGGTCTAGAAGAGCTCCAACCCACATCTGTCACACTTCAGCTTGCTGATCGTAGCATTAGGGTTCCAAAGGGGATTTTAAAGGACGTTCTGGTAAAGGTTGAAAACTTCATCTACCCTTCTGACTTCATTGTCCTTGACAACCATCCAAACTTAGGAAATAAGGAACAAAACCTAATCATCCTTGGGTTTCCTTTTCTAGAAACAATCAACTCTGTTATCTGAGTTTGAAATGGGAACATGACCATCACCTTTGGGAACATGTGTCTAGACTTGAACATCTATAATGAAAGCTCACAAATAGGGTATGATGAAGACATTAATGAAGTAAACATGATAGGAAGCATTGATAATAAATCCATAGAACATGAAGGAATATTTGATGAATGTTTAAGTCAGGATGAGATTGATTTCCTTTGTTCATATGAAGGAAGTTTATCTCATTGGCTTGAATCATTTTCAAATTTCTCTTATGATGAAGTCTTAGGTCCAACAATCTGTGAAACCTTTCAAGAAACCACTTTTATGGATACCACTCCAATTTCTTTCTATAAATATGATCAATCCAATCTAGTAGTTGAAACTTCTACATGTGGGTAATCAATCCTATCTGAAACTCTAAAAAAATAAATTGAACTTGATCCAATGTCCCAATATTCTGTTGAAATTCCAAACCAACCTGATCTTGAATTGAAGGAACTTCCCGCTACACTCAAGTATGCTTTCCTAGGGGACAATCAAACATATCCTATTGTCTTTTCTTATTATCTTGAATCCAATCATGAAAGGATGCTTCTAGATGTCCTTAGGAAGCATAAGAAAGACATTGGTTGGACCCTTTCTGATATTCCTAGGATTATCCCACTTATCGGGACTCATAGGATTGTTCTGGAATCTGGTCAAAGCCATGTCGTCAACCTCAACGACAACTCAATCCTAATCTCATGGAGGTAGTAAGGAAAGAACTTCTAAAATTGTTAAAAGCTGGTATCATATATCCCATAGCTGAGAGTGAATGGGTGAGCCCAATCCAAGTGGTTCCAAAAAAGGCTGGAATCACAGTGATAACCAATGAGGATGGAGAGATTCTTCCAACAAGGTTGAGTAGTGGATGGAGGGTCTGCATTGACTATATGAAGTTAAACTCATTCACCAAAAAGGACCATTTCCCCTTACAATTCATTGACCAAGTCCTTGAGAGAGTGGTAGGTCATGCGTTGTACTGTTTCTTAGATGGGTACTTAGGGTATAATCAAATTGAGGTCTCCCTAGAGGATAAAGGGAAGACTACATTCACATGTCCATTCGGTACCTTTTCCTTCAAACGCATGCCCTTTGTTTTATGCAATGCTCCTGGAACCTTTTAGCGGTGCATGATGGGAATCTTCTCAGACATGGTAGGGGATTTTCTTAAGGTCTTCATGGATGAATTCTCTGTGTTTGGGGATACTTTTGAGGGATGTCTACACAATGTGGAGAGAGTATTGTCAAGATGTGAAGAAAAGAATCTGGTCCTAAAATGGGAAAAATTCCATTTCATGGTTAAAGAGGGACTTGTTCTAGGCCATCTGGTCTCGATTAGGGGGATTGAAGTTGATAAAGCAAAGGTTGACATCATTCGTCACTTTCCATCACCAAAAACTGTCATGGAAGTGAGGTCTTTCTTAGGACATACTGGTTTCTATAGAAGATTCATCAAGGACTTTAGTTCAATATCTCATCCCCTTTGTGCTCTCCTAGTAAAGGATGCTCCATTTGTTTGGATAGAAATCTTTGAGGGTTCATTCTCAACCCTCAAATCCTCTCTCAGCTCTCCTCCCATTATGAAATCTCAAAATTGGAACCTTCATTATGAACTTATGTGTGATTCCAGTGACTTTTTTGTTGGAGCTATGTTAGGACAACGCTGTGCTAAAACTCATAATGTCATTGCTTATTCAAGAAAATCCTTAAATGATGCCCAAATAAACTACACCACTACTGAAAAGGAGTTACTTGCTATTGTGTTTTCTTTAGAGAAGTTTAGGTCCTACCTCTTAGGATCCCCCATCACTGTGTTCACTGACCATTCTGCACTAAAATACCTCTTCCAAAAACAAGATTCCAAGGCTAGACTGATTAGGTGGGTCCTTCTCTTACAAGAATTTGATCTCACAATCAAGGATAAAAAGGGTGTTGAAAATGTTGTAGATGATCACCTCTCTAGGATGGAATTCAAAGACAACTCAAATCACCTTTCTGTGTCTGATTCATTTCCTGATGAACACCTATACTCTATGAGTGACTGCCCTTGGTATGACGACAAAGCCAATTTCTTAGTTATAAGAGTCATTCCAAAATTCTTAGGGACTCAAGCTCGAAGGAAATTCCTTTCTGATGTTAGACATTATGTGTTTTGATGATCCATACCTCTATAAGTTCTGCCCTGACCAAGTCATTAGGAGGCGTGTTCCAGAATCTGAACAAGAGTCCATCCTTAAATTCTGTCATAGTGAGGCATGTGGAGGTCGCTTTTCCTCTAATAGAACATCTTCTAAGATTCTTCAATGTGGTATCTTATGGACCACCCTCTCAAGGGAATCCTACAGATTTTGTCAAAGCTGTCCTAGGTGTCAACAAGTAGGGTCCATCACAAAAAGGAATCAAATGCCACTCACTCCCATCTTAGTGGTTAAAATATTTGACTGTTGGGGAATTGATTTCATGGGTCACTTCCCAAACTCTCAGGGATACCTCTACATACTCTTAGCTATTTATTATGTCTCAAAATGGGTTGAGGCCATTCCCACTAAGTTCAATGATCATCATGTTGTTATTCTATTTCTGAAAGATAACATATTTTCTCGATTTGGAATTCCTAGGGCTATAATCAGTGATCGAGGAACCCATTTCTGCAACCACCCATTCTCTTCACTCATGTCTAAGTATGGTATTTCTCATAAAGTGTCCACTGCATACCATCCTCAAACCAATGGTCAATTTGAGTTAGTGAATAGAGAGATTAAGAAAATTCTTGAAAAAACTATCAACCCCTTTAGGAAATATTGGTCTGAGAAACTCTTAGATGCTCTTTGGGCCTATAGAACCGCATATAAAACCATTTTAGGAATATCCCCATATAGGTTGGTTTATGGTAAAGCATTCCATTTTCTAGTGGAGATTGAACAAAAGGCCTTTTGGGAAATTAAGAAAATGGATTATGATCTCCCATTGGCCAGAACAAAAAGGTAATTAGATCTCAATGAACTGGAGGAACTAAGGATGGAGGATTATGAAAATTCAAGGATCAATAAAGCTAGAGTTCAAGCCTACCAATCTAGGAATATAAAGGTCAAAAATTTTGAACCGGGAAAACTTGTGCTCTTTTATAGTTCAAAACTTCATTTACACCCGGGAAAGTTAAGGTCTATATGGTCAGGTACTTTCATAGTGCATCATGTATACCCCCATGGGGCAGTAGAGATTCAAGATCCCACTAGTGGTCACATTTTCAAGGTCAATGGTCAAAGGTTAAAAACATTCACTGAATCATTCAATAAACAGGAAATAGATGTTGAGTTAATTGAGAAAATCTATGAACCAGGAAAAAGTTGATAAATTTAGGATCTATGTCAGGATAACGACGTTAAACAAAGCGCTGCACGGGAGGCAACCCGTGGTTTTTATGTTTCTAATATTTCTGAATCATCTTTATTTTTCAAATAATATTAATTAATCATTTTTATATTTAAAAATAAAAAATAGACTTTTGACCTGTTCTTCTATTATGAGTATAGATGGGTACGAAATGGGAGCAACATATTCATCCGTTTCATGTGGTGTGGTCCTTGAGTAATACCTTACCCAGAAATTTAAAAAGAAGAAAATGTATCATCAGTTTATTTTGTTTTATTTTTATTATTTTATAGGTTAAGATAAAAATAATAAAAATAAAAATAAAAATATAATAATTAAAAAAGGGGACATGCCATAGGCTGTGGGGCAAACCCCGTCACAACCGGCGAAGCCGCGAGGACTCAAACCCGGGACCGAAGGGAGACAAGGGCGCGCGCTTACCACTGACCTACGACTTAATGTGCTTACTTATTCTATAATTTTTATATATATACTTATATTTTACTTATATATATATATTGTTTTGTTTTGTTTGTTTGTTCTTCTTTTTCCACTAGGGAACTTTGAAAGCGACATGGATATCAAAGGACTAAATTCGAGCAGCAAGAACTTCAAACATCAACCACCAGGTGACTTCATTCCATGATCCTCATATTTTAATTTCCTTATTGAACTCCCCTTTTTTTCCTCTACCCCATTCTAAATTTTATTTTTACGAAACTAGGGGCAGTTTCATTCTAAGTTGGGGGGTGTGGAAACAAAATGTTTGTTTAAAAAAACAATGATAAAAAAAGAAGTAAAATTCCTTTATCATTCATATAATAACATCTTTTATCACATTAAAACTACATATAAAATAATGTTTATTTACTTGACTCTTAATTTAATTAATGATTATGTTTAAAAGCATTGATTTTGGAAGTTTGGTTGTCCAATGAAAATTTTCATCATTTTTATTTTCATCCATTAAATCAAAATGCCACAATGCACGTCCTCTAGGCTGTGGGGTACTAATTTGAATTTTTGGGGTCCCATAATAAATAGAATAGGCTGGTTTGATTTTTATGAATAATATGAGTATTCAAAAAAATAAAAATAAAAAATAAAATAAAAAATAATAATAATTCCTTTTTTGCGTGTAGAGAAATGGATTGATAAAATCTGAGGCTTTTGGCACTTGAGGATCATGACTATAGAGTTTTCTAGCCCTGAGTTTTTCAATCTATCTCTATTTATGGTAATATGACTTTGTTTTTGATTTAGTGAACTCGAGACGATGCCCGAGTATGTGGGCTTCACTTGGTGCCCTAACGCCTTTGAGTCTGGGAGTCATCGGCAAAGTCTTGCTACATGGGTTAATTTGATTAACTGCAATCTCAATTACTATAGTAGTACTACAAAAAAAAATCAAAAAAAAAAAAATGAATGAAGAATACTTATATTAGGATTAAATGTGATTCCACCTATCTCTTTCATGATTTCCCCCTTGAATGAAAATGAACCCCCATATCTATTGTGATTCACAACACATCATTACACCTAATTGAGTTGGATGAAGTATGATGATGGATTCGATCAAAGGAATGGGATTAGGAATGGGATTTTATTTTAAATTCATTTTGTTTTAAATTATCTTGATAGGTTATAAAGATATATTTGTGTGCAGTTTACATTATGAGCACTGTTTGTTATAATGTGTTTGAAGAAATGAATTCAAATAAAATCATTGAATTAGTTGCTCGGGACTAGAAAATATCAAGTTGGGGGGGTGTGATTATCCAATAAAAACATATATTTTAATTAAATATTAATGTTATTAAATGTTCATTTTTGATCTTATGGGCCTGAGTTAGTGCATTTTCATTATGAACATCCATTCTCATCATTTGTGCACTTTATACCTAATGTACACCAATTTAGGCCTAATGAGTCATATGATTCTAAGTAATGTAATTATAAATATTTTAATTTTATATTTTTGGAACTATATATACACTTAAATGTGAACATTTTTCATTCAGGGATCAATGGATGATTCATAAATGATGATGGATATATTTGGAGATGAATGGAAGCAATTCTAGAGAAGGCAGATTGGACACCGGACCACTTTGGAGACTGTGGGTCCCAACATATAGGCACAATGAATCCAATTTTTTTTTATGATAGAATAAATGTTTAGGAACAAATCACTATTCATGAGAAAATGCTAATTCGGCCTCTATGGTGGTCATTAAGGCGGCCCAAGTTAGAGATAAAATTCTGGGCCAGATTCTGTGGCCCAGAAAAACAGCCCACTACTTTGATCATATCTATGAATCCAAAACTCCAAATGGGCCAAAATTTTACAGGCGGTTAGAATACATACGAGGATCCATTTTCTTCTTCTATGGACAACTATGATTCGGCCATATAGAAGGTCTGACAAGAGATTCCGTTCATTGAAGGAAAGCTGGATGCCACCTCGGGTCAAGGGTGGAAAAATCAACTCTTCCTTACTTTCTACCCACCTATGGACTACCAAAATTAATTGATAAGACTTGGACTATTGGAGGCTCGACCCAAGAGCTCAAAAATTCCTATTTAAGGTAGTGGTGTTGGAGTATTTGAGGATCTTGGGTGCTTTGTTCAATTGTAATGTTATGTTGCAATTTTGTTGTCTCAAATTTGTCTTTCACATGTAAGTTGTTCAATTCACTTTAGTTTCTTAATAAAAGTTATTGTTCTTATCTTATTCTGTCGTTCTTCATATCACTTTGATACCGTTGGATCAAGGTGTGAATTTATTCACACCAAACCTTGTGAAATTATTCACACAACGGTGGAGTGATCATTTTATTTTTGTTGTTTTCTTACTTCTCCATTTCCTCCCTCATGAGTCTACTTTCTGCTTCCATTGAAACCATGAGATCATTGAAGGGCTAAACCACTTATGGGTTGATCCAAGGGAGTAGAAAGGGGATGTATTGGATGTTATTTATCACCTCATTATTGTAAGATCACTTCTTTAATTGAGATTTTTATATGATGATTTTTAAACTCCATCGTCCTTGTTGAATTTAAGGCCACACGCTTCAAGTGCTATTACGAAACTTTACCTTGAAGTGCTCAAAACTTTGATCCTTAAAGTGTATAGGTGATTAATATTAAGGGTTTAGGTATTAAATCAGTAATTGATGATGTTGTTTTATCTTTTTAAATGAATCCATCTCAAATATAAGAAATTTAAATCATTGAAAAGGAAATACGTCCAATCCACCTCGAGCAATAACCTAGGATGAACTCATTCTTTTAAATTGAATTCACTTAAGTCTCTTAGAGTTTCTTTAAACCCATATAAAACCAATCCAATTTGGCCACTTCATAGCCAAAAACATTCCATATAATGTACGTGTCTATAGGTTTCTTCTTAGGTCTCTGAGGATTCGATAACCCAAGCTAAACTACAAGGACCGTCCTACCTTCTTCTCTTGGGTAAATTTGAGCGAGAATAAAATTTTGACGCCGTTTACAGGGACCCAAGTAAGTAATATAAACACCCATTCTATTCTCCCCCATTTCTTATTTTCTCATCCAAATTCTCTTATCTTGTCCCTTTCTCATTTTTTTGGCGCATGTCTGCCTACACCCATGATCAATCAAACCGTCTAGTTAGGGTGGATAGTCCTGGGGTTGGGGAGTCAAGTACACCAAGGGAACTCTTTCAATTAGATCCTAATATTCCAAACACCCCTGAGTCAAAAATTTATCCCATTGCAATGGAAGGTATTCAAAGAAACCAACTCATAAACCCGGGTGGGAACCAAAATGGAAACCCAAATAAGGGAGCCCCAAACTTGGGGAATGCAATTGATCAAACCATGAATGACTACCTCACACCTTCCTGGACCAATGACCCCTCATGAATTAGACACAATTCCCTAGGATATTCCATCTACATCTTTAAACCCCATGTCCTAAAACACCTTCCCACATTCCATGGAATGGAGTCCGAGATGCCATACTTGCACATTAAGGAGTTAAATGACATTGTAGAAACCATGTGTCCCCCACATCAACTAGAATATGCTAAAATGAGGCTATTTCCTTTTTCTTTAAAGGATCGAGCTAAAAATTGGCTAAACAATTTGAGACCATCATCCATAAATTATTGGGACCAACTACAAAGGTAATTCTACAAAAAAGACTTTCCCCACCACCAAACAATTGCACTTAAAAAGAGTATCCAAAACTTTTTTTAAAAAGAGGGAGAGTCATTCTATGAAACATGGGAGAGGTTCAAAGACACTATAAACATGGTTCCACACCATGGTTTTTCTATTCCTGAACAAGTGAGAATTTTCTATGAAGGTTTGGGTCCGGGGAACAAACAATTCATTGACATGATGTGTAATGGAACCTTTAAAAACAAATCCCCAAATGATGCTTACGAGTATCTAGAAAGCCTTTCTAAACAAAACCAAACTTGGGGAACTTCACCTTATTCTGAAAAGCCACAAAGAACTATTGGAATTCATACACTTAGAGAAGATGAAATCCTTAGGGCTAAACTCGCAGCACTCTCTAGGAAGGTTGAAGAGACAGACCTTAGGAAAGTCCATGAAATCCAAACCGTTGACCCTGTTTGCACAATTTGTGACAAACTTGACCTTAAGACAGACAACTGCCTAACCATTCCATCCATCAAGGATGTTATTTTAGGAGGACCCCCATTGGAAGTAAATGCCTTGAACTTTCAAAAGCCTCAATACCAAAACAACTTCAATCCAAGGTATAATGACCACCCAGGCTTCTGCTGGAAAGATAACCAACAACCTAGACAACCACAGGGAAAAAATCCTTATGCCCATCAGAACTACCAATCCCATAACCAGTTCCAAACCCAACCTATCCAATACCAACAGCCACCGGTCCATTTTCAACAAACCATCCCACCTCCAAAATATCACCCTGGGATAAACCAACCTACTCAAGCACCCACCCAAACTGTTCCATAAATCCTACTAGAACAACTGTGCAAACAAATGGAGAGGATGAACTCAGAAGTCTCTTCCCTAAAACAAGAACTTCAAACCATCAAAACTGGAAAGGCATCCATGCCTACTCAGGAGGTGCCATCCTCAACTTCAAGGGGAGATTCAAGTTGTGCTCAAACAACTCATGAACAACTAAAGGCTGTGACTATTTTAAAAAGTGGGAAATCAATTGAGAAACCTGAACAACTAATTCAGAACCCACCTGAAGATTCAAACTTGGATGAAAATGAACCACAAGATCAAACTGAGGAAACTGATAACAATGTGAAAGAAATAAATCTTCAACAAACAACCACACAACCTTCAACATTTCCTCAACGCATGAGGGGGAAACCCAAGCCTGAACTGAATGAAACATTGAGGAAAATCTTCTCACAAGTCAAGCTGAACATTCCCCTTCTCGATGCCTTCCAAACCATACCTTCCTACTCAAATTACCTTAAGGACTTGTGCACTTTTAAAAGAAATTTTTCACATAAAAACCAAGTCCTTTTGGATGCTAATGTGAGTACCACCATTCAAGGGACCATTCCACCTAAGTTGAAAGACCCAGGTTTTCCTTAAATCAATGTTGAAATAGGATAAATCAAAGTTGTCAAGGCCTTGTGTGACCTAGGTGCTAGTGTCAATCTCATACCATATGCTGTGTACTTCCATTTAGGCCTAGAAGAGCTCCAACCCACATCTGTCACAATTCATCTTGCTGATCGTAACATTAGGGTACCAAAGGGGATTTTAAAGGATGTTTTGGTAAAGGTTGAAAACTTCATCTACCCTGCTGACTTCATTGTCCTTGACAACCATCCAAACTTAGGAAATAAGGAACAAACCCCAATCATCCTTGGACATCCTTTTCTTGCAACTATTAACTCTGTTATCCGAGTTTGAAATGGGAACATGACCATCACCTTTGGGAACATGATTCTAGACTTGAACATCTATAATGCAAGCTCACAAATAGGGGATGATGAGGACACTCATGAAGTAAACATGATAGGAAGAATTGATAATGAATCCATATAACATCAAGGAATATTTGATGAATGTTTAAGTCAGGATGAGAATGATTTCCTTTGTTCATATGAAGGAAGTTTATCTCCTTGGCTTGAATCATTTTCAAATTTATCTTATGATGAAGTCTTAGGTCCAACAATGAGTGAAACCTTTCAAGAAACCACTTTTATGGAGACCAATCCAATTTCTTTCCCTAAATATGATCAAGCCAATCTAGTAGCTAAAACTTATACATGTGGGGAATCAATCCTATCTGAAACTCTAAAAAAATAAATTGAACTTGATCCAATGTCCCAATCTTATGTTGAAATTCCGAACCAACCTAATCTTGAATTGAAGGAACTTCCCGCTACACTCAAGTATGCTTTCCTAGGGGACAATCAAACACATCCTATTGTCATTTCTTCTTCTCTTGAAGAAAATCATGACAGGACGCTTCTAGATGTCCTTAGGAAGCATAAGAAAGCCATTGGTTGGACCCTTTATGATATTCCTGGGATTAGCCCACTTATCGAGACTCATAGGATTGTTCTGGAATCTGATTCAAAGCCATGTCGTCAACCTCAACGGTGACTCAATCCTAATCTCATGGAGGTAGTAAGGAAAGAACTTCTGAAATTGTTAAAATATGGTATCATATATCCCATAGCTGAGAGTGAATGGGTGAACCCAATCCAAGTGGTTCCAAAAAAGGCTGGAATCACAGTGATAACCAATGAGGATGGAGAGATTCTTCCAAAAAGGGTGAGTAGTGGATGGAGGGTATGCATTGACTATATGAAGTTAAACTCATTCACCAAGAAGGACCATTTCCCCTTACCATTCATTGACCAAGTCCTTGAGAGAGTGGAAGGTCATGCATTGTACTATTTCTTAGATGGGTACTCGGGGTATAATCAATTTGAGGTCTCCCTAGAGGATCAAGGGAAGACTACATTCACATGTCCATTTGGTACCTTTGCCTTCAAACACATGCCCTTTGGTTTATGCAATGCTCCTGGAACCTTCCAGCGGTGCATGATGGGAATCTTCTTAGACATGGTAGGGGATTTTCTTAAGGTCTTCATGGATGACTTCTCTATGTTTGGGGATACTTTTGAGGGATGTATTCAGAATGTGGAGAGAGTCTTGTCAAGATGTGAAGAAAATAATCTGGTCCTAAACTGGAAAAAATTCCATTTCATGGTTAAAGAGGGACTTGTTATAGGCCATCTGGTCTCGAGTAGGGGGATTGAAGTTGATAAAGAAAAGGTTGACATCATTCATCACCTTCCATCACCCAAAAATGTCAAGGAAGTGAGGTCTTTCTTTGGACATACTGGTTTCTATAGAAGATTCATCAAGGAATTTAGTTCAATATCTCATCCCCGTTGTGCTCTACTAGTAAAGGATGATCCATTTGTTTTTACAGAAATCTGTGAGGGTTCATTCTCAACCCTCAAATCCCCTCTCACCTCTCCTCCCATTATGAAATCTCCAAATTGGAACCTTCCTTTTGAACTTATGTGTGATTCCAGTGACTTTGCTGTTGGAGCTGCGTTAGGACAACGCTGTGATAAAACTTCTTATGTCATTTCTTATGCAAGAAAATCCTTAAATGATGCCAAAATAAACTAAACCACTACTGAAAAGGAGTTACTTTCTGTTGTGTTTGATTTAGAGAAGTTTAGGTTCTACCTCTTAGGATCCCCAATCACTGTGTTCACTGACCATTCTGCACTAGAATACCTCTTCCAAAAACATGATGCCAAGGCTAGAATGATTAGGTGGTTCCTTATCTTACAAGAATTTGACCTCATAATCAAGGATAAAAAGGGTGTTGAAAATGATGTAGTTGGTCACCTCTCTAGGATGGAATTCAAAGACAACTCAAATCACCTTTCTATGTCTGATTCATTTCCTGATGAACACCTATACTCTGCGAGTGACTGCCCTTGGTATGCCGACATAGCCAATTTCTTAGTTATAAGAGTCATTCCAAAATTCTTAGGGACTCAAGCTCGAAGGAAATTCCTTTCTGATGTTAGACATTATGTGTTTGATGATCCATACCTCTATAAGTTCTGCCCTGACCAAGTCATTTGGAGGCATGTTCCAGAATCTGAACAAGAGTCCATCCTTAAATTATGTCATAGTGAGGCATGTGGAGGTCACTTTTACTCTATGAAAACATATTCTAAGATTCTTAAATGTGGTCTCTTCTGGCCCACCCTCTCAAGGGACTCCTACACATTTTTTCAAAGCTGTCCTAGGTGTCAAAAAGTAGGTTCCATCACAAAAAGGAATCAAATGCCACTCACTCCCATCTTAGTGGTTGAAATATTTGACTGTTGGGGAATTGATTTCACGGGTCACTTCCCAAACTCTCGGGGATAACTCTACATACTCTTATCTATTGATTATGTATCAAAATGGGTTGAGTCCATTCCGACTAAGTCCAATTATCATCAAGTTGTTATTCGATTTCTGAAAGAGAACATATTTTCTCGATTTGGAATTCCTAGTGCTATAATCAGTGATCAAGGAACCCATTTCTGCAACCGCCCATTCTCTTCACTCATGTATAAGTATGGTATTTCTCATAAATTGTCCACTGCATACCATCCTCAAACCAATGGTCAAGCTGAGTTAGCGAATAGGGAGATTAAGAAAATTCTTGAAAAAACTATCAACCCCTCTAGGAAATATTGGTCTGAGAAACTCTTAGATGCTCTTTGGGTCTATAGAACCGCATATAAAACCATTTTAAGAATGTCCCCATATAGGTTGGTTTATGGTAAAGCATGCCATTTTCCAGTGGATATTGAACAAAAGTCCTTTTGGGAAATTAAGAAAATGGATTATGATCTCTCATTGGACGGAACAAAAAAGAAATTAGATCTCAATGAACTGGAGGAACTAAGGATCGAGGCTTATAAAAATTAAAGGATCAATAAAGCTAGAGTTCAAGCCTACCAATCTAGGAATATCAAGGTCAAAAATTTTGAACTGAGAAAATGTGTGCTCTTGTATAGTTTAAAACTTCATTTACACCCAGGAAAGTTAAGGTCTAGATGGTCAGGTCCTTTCATAGTGCATCATGTATACCCCCATGGGGCAGTAGAGATTCAAGATCCCACTAGTGGACACATTTTCAAGGTCAATGGTCAAAGGTTAAAAAAATTCATTGAATCATTAAATAAACAGGAAATAGATGTTGAGTTAATTGAGCCAATCTATGAACCAAGAAAAAATTGATAAACTTAGGATCTATGTTGGGCTAACGACGTTAAACAAAGTGCTGCACGGGAGGCAACCCGTGGTTTTTATGTTTCTAATCTTTATGAATCATCTTTATTTTTCAAATAAGATTAATTAATCATTTTTATATTTAAAAATAAAAAATAGACTTTTGACATGTTCTTCTATTATGAGTATAGATGGGTACGAAAGGGGAGCACCATATTCATCCGTGTCACGTGGTGTGATCCTTGAGTAATACCTTACCCAGAAATTTAAAAAGAAGACAATGTATCACCAGTTTATTTTGTTTTATTTTTATTATTTTATAGGTTAAGATAAAAATAATAAAAATAAAAATAATAATATAATAATTAAAAAAGGGGACACGCCATAGGCCGTGGGGAAAACCCCGTCACAACCGGCGAAGCCGCAGGGACTTGAACCCGGGACTGAAGGGAGACAAGGGCGCACGCTTACCACTGAACTACGACTTAATGTGCTTAATTATTCTATAATTTTTATATATATACTTATATTTTACTTATATATATATATATTGTTTTGTTTTGTTTGTTTGTTTTTCTTTTTCCACTAGGGAACTTTGAAAGCGACATGGATATCAAAGGACTAAATTCGAGCGGCAAGAACTTCAAACTTCAACCACCAGGTGACTTTATTCCATGATCTTCATATTTCAATTTCCTTATTGAACTCCCATTTTACTCCTCTACCCCATTCTAAATTTTATTTTTACGAAACTAGGGACAATTTCATTCTAAGTTGGGGGGTGTGGAAACAAAATGTTTGTTTAAAAAAAACAATGATAAAAAAAAGAAGTAAAATTCCTTTATCATTCATATAATAACATCTTTTCTCACATTAAAAATACATAGAAAATAAATTTTTTCCCTTGACTCTTAATTTAATTCATGATTAGGTTTAAAATAATTGATTTTGGAAGTTTGGTTGTCCAATGAAAATTTTCATCATTATTATTTTCATCCATTAAATCAAAATGCCACAATGCACGTCCTCTAGACTGTGGGGTACTAATTTGAATTTTTGGGGTCCCATAATAAATAGAATAGACTGGTTTGATTTTTATGATTAATATGAGTATTCAAAAAAAAAATTTAAATAAAAAAATTAAATAAAAAAATAAAAAAAAAATAATAATATTTTTTTTGCGTGTAGAGTAATGGATTGATAAAATGCGAGGCTTTCAGCACTTGAGGATTGTGACTCTAGAGTTGTCTAGCACTGAGTTTTTAAATCTATCTCTATTTATGGTAATATGACTTTGTTTTTGATTAAGTGAACTCGAGACGATGCCCGAGTATGTGGGCTTCACTTGGTGCCCTAAGGCCTTTGAGTTTGGGAGTCATCAGCAAAGTCTTCCTACATGGGTTAATTTGATTAACTGCAATATCAATTACTATAGAAATATTGCAAAAAAAAATCCAAAAAAAAGGAATGAAGAATACTCATATTAGGATTAAATGTGATTCCACATAGCACTTCCATGATTTCCCCCTTGAATAAAAATGAACCCCCATATCTATTGTGATTCCCAACACAACATTACACCTAATTGAGTTGGATGAAGTATGATGATGGATTTGATCAAAGGAATGGGATTGGGATTGGGATTTGCTTTTAAATTCATCTTTTTTAAATTATCTTGATAGGTTATAAAGATATATTTGTGTGCAGTTTACATTGTGAGCACTGTTTGTTATAATGTGTTTGAAGAAATGAATTCAAATAAAATCATTGAATTATTTGCTCGGGACTAGCAAATATCAAGTTGGGGGTGTGATTATCCAATAAAAACATATATTTTAATTAAATTTTAATGGTATTAAATGTTCATTTTTGATCTTATGGGCTTGAGTTAGTGCATTTTCATTATGAACATCCATTCTCATCATTTGTGCACTTCATGCCAAATGTACACCAATTTAGGCCCAATGAGTCATATGATTCTAAGGAATGTAATTATCAATATTTTAATTTGATATTTTTGTAACTATATCTACATTTAAATGTGAACATTTTTCATTCAGGGATCAATGGATGATTCATAAATGATGATGGAGATATTTGGAGATTAATGGAAGCAATTCTAGAGAAGGCAGATTGGACACCAGCCCACTTAGAAGACTGTGGGGCCCAACATACAGGCAAAATGAATCCAAAATTTTGTGTGATTATAGAAGAAATTTTGATGAAAAAATAAATCTTCATGAAAAAATGCTAATTCGGCCTCTATAGTGGTCATTAAGGCGGCCCAAGTTAGAGATAAAATTCTGGGCCAGATTCTGCAGCCCAGAAAAAAAGCCCACTAATTTGGTCATATCTAGGAATCCACAACTCCAAATGGGCCCATATTTTACAGACGGTTATAAGAAATACTAGGATACATTTTCTTAGTCTATGGCCCACTCGGATTCGGCAATCTATAAGGTCTTACAAGCGCCTCCGTTTGGTGAAGGAAAGCTGGATGCCACCTCGGGTCAAGGGTGGAAAAATCAACTCTCCCTTACTTTCCACCCACCTATGGACTACCACAATTAATTGAGAAGACTTGGACTGTTGGAGGCTCGACCCAAGGGCTCAAAAATGCCTATTTAAGGCAGTGGTGTTGGAGGATTTGAGGATCTTAGGTGCTTTGTTCAATTGTAATGTTATGCTGCAATTTTGTTGTCTCAAATTTGTCTTTCACATGTAAGTTGTTCAATTCACTTTAGTTTCTTAATAAAAGTTCTTATTATTATCTTATTCTGTTGTTCTTCACATCACTTTGATTCCATTGGATCAAGGTGTGAATTTATTGACACCAGACCTTGTGAAATTATTCACACAATGGTGGAGTGATCGTTTTATTTTTGTTGTTTTCTTACTTCTCCATTTCCTCCCTCATGAGTCTACTTTCTGCTTTCATTGAAACCATGAGATCAATGGAGGACTAAACCACTTATGGGTTGATCCAAGGGAGTAGCAAGGGGCTGGATTGGATTTTATTTATCACCTCATTAATGTAAAATCACTTCTTTAATTGAGATTTTTATTTGATGATTTTTAAACTCCATCGTCCTTTTTGAATTTAAGGTCACACGCTTCAAGTGCTATTACGAACCTTTACCTTGAAGTGCTAAAATCTTTGATCCTTCAAGTGTATAAGTGATTAGTATTAAGGGTGTAGGTATTAAATCAGTAATTTATGATGTTGTTTTATCTTTTTAAATGAATCCATCTCAAATATAAGAAATTAAAATCATTGAAAAGGAAATACGTCCAATCCACCTCAAGCAATAACCTAGGATCAACTCATTCTTTTAAATTGAATTCACTTAAGTCTCTTAGAGTTTCTTTAAACCCATATAAAACCAATCCAAGTTGGCCACTTCATAGACAAAAACAGTCCATAGAATATACGTGTCTATAGGTTTCTTCTTAGGTCTCTGAGGATTCGACAACCCAAGCTAAACTACAAGGACCATCCTACCTTCTTATCTTGGGTAAATTTGAGCGAGAATCAGGTACTATTACCATCATGGTGATATCTTCATGGTTTTAACTATGTGGTACTTTTAACTTCGTGGTGTTATCCTCACGATGTTACCTGTGTGATACTTTTACCTTCATGGTGTTACATTTGTGAAATTCTTACCCCATGTATGAGACATGTATATCTTAGAAACATAGGTATATGTATGGACATATACCTAAGTAGAGTTGTTAACTGATTCATGATTTGTGATTGAGCCTTGCTTTGTGGTTTTTACTTTGTGGGACTTTAGTTGACATACAAGGTCTTGGGGTCCTTACTGAGTATCGTTATACTCACCTCTACATGGGCTTCCCCCACACCTAGTTGGGTCTTATGCAGATGTTGTACAACATTGATCAATGTTGAGGGAACCCAGACTGGATGGTGCTTGGAGGCGGACTATTTAGCGTGATGCGATGCATGGACTATTGATCATGATATGTACCTACCCTTTAGGTAGGATTCATGGTGGATTATACAAGATATGACTTTTCACTTTTATTCTATTTTGTACATTTCAGTTAAACTTGTATTTTTTTCCAGTTGGTCTTGTATTCCGCCCCCTTCACTTTCAACACTCTTTACTATAGTAGTTTACTTCGTGGTTGCTTCTTGTCGTGTTATTGTATTTTGTGTTTGTACAGGTTTAAAGTCAATGCCTTCCCATTATAGGGATACTCCTTTCCGGTGCTCATCTCCAACCCCTAGCCCATGGAAGGCAGCCTTGGGGTAGTCACAGAACAGGCCCCGGTGGACGGGTCATGACAGTTGATAGCTTTTTCTAGCATTGTTAAATTTCTTTTTTAGTAGTGTATAAAGAACCCCTTTATCAGTACTTTTATTTAGCATTGATAAAGACTTAATTTTAACCTCACCTTGGTAGTTAGCACTTTTTAAATGCTTATAAATCCTATAACTACTGTTGTAATAATTGTGATTTATAGTAGTAGTTGTTTTACCAATTTTGTAAAGGTTTTATTTTGTTAGCAAGGTTAAACCATAAGAATAAATACTATATAGTTTAAACTAGTTAAAGGTATCTGGATTACCACATAAGAGATTCTTTAGTTGTTTTAAATATAATAAGGATTGTTAAGGTAGTTTTGAGAGTTTTTGGTGTACATCAATTTTTATTGGTATTTAATGGAGGATAAAGTTGAAATAAATATTTATTGGGATGAAATTCATGGTTGTGATACATAGTTAAATAATCATTTATTTTTGGACGAAGGAAAATGCATGATGGATGTTAATATATTTATTTCTACACAGAAATAGTGAATTTTATTAAAATTAGAAAGTTATTCTATTAAAATTAAGACTTTATAGAAATTTAAGCTGATCAATAACCTTTTGTTCATCAGTTAAAGGTTCCTCTCCATTAACTCTAATTTTTTCCTTTGTTTTCTATTAAAAAATATTCAATTCATCAATTGTGGTGATTCTCCCTTAGAAAAATTATAATGAATTGGGTGTTCTTCAGTTTCCATCATTGTTTGTTGGTGATTTCTTCAAAACCATATTCTCACAATTTTAATAGGTTATTGTAAAATATACAACTTTTTAAAGAATGTAAAGATCATTCCTTTTGAGTGGCTTGATTTTACAATGGAGTTGGTGTTATTAGTGTCGTTCTATATTTATACACATTTTTTGAGATAAATTGATGTTCTGGGAATGGATAAATTTATTTTGGGGGTCCTGATATGGGTATTAAATTATCCATAAATTAGGTAATTAATATGTAATGTCTATGTGGGATGTATTGGAAGATATAAACCACTGATATCTATTTTTTTACCACCCATATAAAACCTTTCTCATTATGAAATGTGAGATCTATGTATAAGAAACCTAGAAATGGTGTTTGGGTATGGTAAAAATAATAGTTGGACATAAGTGTATCACATTCCCATGAATATTGATATTCCAAGGTAAGTGTGAATTGCACATCACTAATGATGTGAATTTATAAAGAAAATATTGGGTAAAACATATAACATGGAAGGAAAAAGGACCCTAAATGTTTCAAATTATTAATAAATAGAAATAGTGATTTCTAAATGGAAGGGACATGCTCCAATGGAAAAATCAAAGAATATTGGCCTTGGGGATGAGATATTTTGGCTATCTAGATTTCCCGGATAATGTTGAGTCAAATTTTCTCTACTGATTGATAATTATTACTAGTGTGAGCTAAAAATATAATATGACATTATGTGATCTCAAAAATTTGTCAATTTTTTTACTTTGTGAGTTATGAACCCAATTTTTAATTGTATAAAAATATAACTACACCCTCAAAAGTGAAGATTGAAATCAATAAAACCCACAAAAATAACATCATTAAGAAGATCCACACTCAATCTTGGAGATATGGAGATGCTGACCAAATAATTTATTTGGGGATTCCTATGAAACTCAAACTAAGATGGAAAAATCCCCCAATACTCACTATGTCAGCCAAGTTTAGATCCATTAATCCATCGCCACAATACTGCTAAAAGGATGTTGAACCTGAGCTATAAACAATAATTGATGAACATTGAGCCATTTTAAGGGTAAAATGGACCTATATCCAATCTATAAAACTTTGAACAACGATAACGAATGATCTCATTAGTGGTGAAGAACTCGTGTTTTGCTGATGATACACTGAATGAACCAAATCCTTTGTTGAATCTTAACTCACTTAATCCCAATTGAAAGAATAAAATCTCACCTAGGTGATGAAGATGGAAGGTAGAGCTCCACCACATATGAGATCATGGATTTGAATATGAAAAATTATACTAAGCAGTGTCCTGAAAGACTAAAATAATACCGATTGAATCTGCTCTATTTCTTGATGACTGAAGAAGCTGATCAATGTTGAGCATGAAGTTGAAACATGAGGCAACCCAAATTTTTCATTGTTTCTTGGATATATGAAGAACATAAAACAAGGCACCTCTTTATTCTAACCAATGAATCCTACTGAAGAAGTCGATTTTTTACACCATCATGATTGAATCTCTCCCAAACCATTGTTTTGTGGAGAATCCTAATTCTGGGCCGAAAATTTCTTACCAAAAATATCATGTAAAATCCGTCAAAATATGAAATCTATATAAGTAGAATAAATAAATCAACATGCATGCATTTTTAATGTGAAAACCCCTCCTTAAAAAGGATTAAAAACCATAGGGCAATTCTGAGAAAATTAACTATGAATCAGATAATAAAATAATCCATGTAATGACATAACTTGAATTAAAAATAAGAGAGCTTAAAAAACCTAGGTGAAATCCACACCCTGATATGCCTTTTCCTTCTCTCTGATAAACATACCACCAACACCAAGTATTTGATGATCAGTCTATGACAAAACGTCACCCTTCTGTCAATAAAATGTCACTAACTTAGAGATATTCACCCAGACATGAATCATCCTTGCACTAACTTGAAGCACCCAAATTATATCTCCATCATAATGTACGGTTGATTATGAACTGGGAAACATCACCTGATCACCACTATCTAGAATACTTTTGATACATGGCCTTGATCATCAATTGTGTCACCGCTCCTCCGTATATATTAAACACTAACATTCCGCACATGCTCTCGCTGATGTTGTAGCCCCCTTCTTGCTCTCAGTGGACTGCATCATGAACCCCGCCAAGAACGTCACCACATGTATAAGATAATTGTTCCATCATCTTCGTGCCATACGAGCCACCACAAACATGGAAACCCCTTCCCGGGTCTACCTTGATGGCTACATATTGTTGGCCCACCCCATTTCAAAATATGTTGTTGCATCCTCTTTATATAGAAATGAAGTCCATAATCTCCAATTAATGCAGTCAATATCCATTATTGCTTCCATTAATATTAATAATTAAATATCCATTAATGTTGGGAGAAAATACTCTATTAATGTTATATAAATCTCTCCATTAACAATTTTCCTCTCTCTCATCAATAAATGTGATGAATCCCAATAATCTTTCCCTTCATCACATTAATGAATAAAAACCCCTAAAAACCCAGTTGGAAAGAAAATAGGTCTCTATCACAACAACCATCATCATCCATAGAAAACATGATGATGTTCTTTTCCACATATGATAAAAAAAATATCATCTCCCCCATCATAAAGAAAACCAAATGCTGGAATCTCTGTCTCATTTGTATCTGCACTGTTCTACTAAACATGACAAAAACATGAAACATCTAGCTCCCCCATAACTTTGATCACTAAATAATCTAGAACACCTTTAGTAAAATATTTTTCCCCTCCTCAACATCCCATGAGAGGACATGTGTATCACTTATCTCAACCTGTATTAATTCCCAAACCATATTCAGATTTGTTCACACATCAACAATCCTCTCTGAAACCTCAAAAATTCTCAAAAAAATTGCAAACATGAACCAAACTCTTCTGATACCACATGATGGGGAGAATCCGGATTCTGGGCAGAAAGTTACTTGCAAAAAATATCTTGAAGAATTCATCAAAATATGGAAGTGATATAAGTAGAATAAATAAATCAACACGCATGCTTTTTTAATGTGAAAAACCCTCCTTGAAGAGGATTAAAAACCACATAGAAATTCTGAGAAAATTCAATACAAATCATAGAGTACAAGAATCCATGCAATGCCTAAACATGAATTACAAATAAGAGAGAGTAGAAAACCTATGTGAAACCACACCCCAATACGCCACAACCCTCTCTATGATAAACATCCCACCAACACCATGTATCAGAAGATCAATCTATGAAAAAAATCACCATACTATCGAAAAAATGTCACTACCTTGGAGATATTCACCCAAACATGCGTCAGCCTCACACTAGCTTGCGACGCCTGAATGATATTTCCATCATAATGTACCACTGATCAAGAACCGAGACACACCACTTGATCACCACTATCAAGAAGACATTCGATACATGGATCCGATCATCAATTGCATTGCTGCTACTCCACACCTATTAAATGTCGACGTTCCACACATGATACCGCTGATGAAACATCCCACTTCTTGCTCTCAGTGGAAAACACATTGAACACCATACCAAGAACATTTCCACATGTACAAGAAAATTATACCATCTTCATTGTGTCACATGGGCCATCGTAAACACGACAACCTCTTCACATGTCTCCCTTTCCAGCTACATCTTATGGGCACACCCATTTTCAAAATATGTTGATGCATCCCTTTTATATAGGCACTAAGTTTATAATTCCCAATTAATAGAGCCAACATCAATTATTCCATGAATTATTATTGGGAAATAAATATCCATTAATGTTGGGATTAAATCCTCAATTAGTGTTATATAAATATCTCCTTTACTAATTTTCCTCTATCTCTTCAATAAATGTGTTGAATCCCAACACCTTGTGCATATGTGGATAAATTTGAGCTCCAGTGCAGATGAGATCATAGATTTGAATATAGAAAATCATACCAATCATTGTCATGAAAGACGAAAATAGGCCCCATTGAATCTTCTCTGGTGCTTGACGATTGAATAATTTGATCGATGCTAAGAATGGAAATTGAGACTTGATGCAACCTGAATTCATCATTGTTTCTTGGATCTCTGAAGAAATGAAACTGAAGCACTACCCTATTCTCACCAATGAAGCTTGCTGAAAAAGTCAATTTTATCACACAATCATGAATGAAGCTCTCATAAACCCATGCGCATATGTAGATGAATAAACATAAAAATGAATAACTCTAAGAATTCTCTATAAAAGAAAAACTATTCACTAGAGGGGAATTCAGATTAGAGTTGCTGCATCTTTATGTCCTTCATTCATTTTATTTTGTTCTTATAACTCAAATGGTGGAACACTAAGCTGTTAGAGGTTGAGCCAAGAATATTCCACCAATCACCTATTTAAGAATTATATATTTTAATAGTTCTGTGTATTCTGTTAATCCCTACATTTATTCAAACAATATATACAATAGATTATTTCTTTATTTCATATACATTGAATTTATCTTCCCTTTTAATAGATCACATAAGTATATCAGTTAGGTCCTATTAATTGCATTTAGTTATAAGAAGGGGGTTGAATTAAGAGTAATTAGAGATCTCTAGTTACTAGTTCATGGGACGTTGATATTTTTTATGATCATATCACCCCTCCTTTTAAACCAAAAATTCCATGTGAGGGTAATAAAGAAACTTTTCACTTGATTATATAGAAAAAAGGGATTGTAAATTAAAATAATGATTTTACATGAAATATAATGGGAATGATTCAATGTTAGGCCACCATAATTAACATAGAATTTAAAACAAATATAGTTTAATTCCATTAATATTTCCACTGATAAAAGCCACAAAACAAAAGATAAACACACCCATTACATTTTCCTCTCTCGAGACAAACCTGAGTCCCATTGTTGCAACATTTCATATGGGATAGAAAATTGTTTCGTTAAGAACCTCATTACACGTGACCATCAAAATTAACATCGTTTCTAGGTATGTTAGTTCTTTAACCATGTTTTAGAAATGATTTCAAAAAACGACTAGATTCAATTCTTCTCACCTCGTTCGTTTCAATCCATAGGTTGAGGGAACTTTTCTAGAATACATAGGACTTTTAGAGTCACAGAGGAATTGGAATGATATTTTTTCACTTTCTCATTGACTAACTCCTCATCCACTTATTCTGCTTCCACTAGAGTCATCTTATGAACCAAAAAAATGGGGAATAATCAAGTACATGTGAATAAAAATTTAAGAGAACATTATGAAAATAATTTCAAAAACAACAACTGACAGTTACAAAGGAATAATCGGTAGGGTTTTAAGATTGAAAATGGAATACAAGGTAACCTACCAAGGATTATTGGTTTGATAAGAGAAGTACAAGAAAATACATCTATGATCAGTTGTAGAAGTCTGTAATGGATTCAATCATAGAGGATCCACTAGGGCTCAAATCAACTTGAAGGAATTATCCTTCTCCATTGAATTATCTTATAAGGAGTGGATTTTAAACATCTCACCAAGAGATATCACCACCTGGGATGAACTACATCGACCATTCCTTGAGAATCATTCCCCTGCTTCATTTAGTGTCTAGCTAAAAAAAGATTTATCAAAACCAACAAGAATGTAGAGAGAAACTTTACGATTATTGGGAGGGATTCAAATGCTTATCAAACTTATGTACACACCAACCATATAAAGAATATGATTTCTTGGTATTATTTTACCAAGGATTTATGGATAACAACCAAGACCTATTAAAATATTCCTTTGGAAGAGTAGTGATGGAAAAATCACCTACTAATGTGAATGACCTGATTGAAAGGAACTCCTACAATTCTCAGATGTCTGACACTGGAACTTCCATATAGGTGGATGATTCAGATGCAGCAGAATCATGGAGGTTGGTGGGGGAGAACTTTGGTTTCTTCATAATTGATGAAAATATGGTATCAATATGTTTACAAACATCAGTATCCACATATTGAAGTCAATGATTTATACAAAGATAATAATAGCCTCGGAAACAGAGAATGTGGATCTTTCACATCATGTTTATAATTAATTTAATAATTTCTGATGAAATTAAAAAGTTGTGTCTTCGGTACTTTCTTTGTTGACGATCATTGATCATCTGAAATGATCCTTCCAGATTTCCTTCGTAGCACTTGCAAGGATTCAAAGAAGAATCCCTCAAGCAGTGATTCATAAGTTCTCCAATGGTCTCCGATCAACGCCACTCATTCTATGGGTGCTAGCATGGTGGAATGAATGTATTTCAGCGATCTTTCTTGATCATTTTTTCTTTGGTCTTGAATAAATTCTCTCATTCTGAAGAGGGAGATATGAGGGGATTCAAGAGAGAAATTTTTTGGATAAATGATTCTCAATTCACCAGGGATTGGCACAATATAGGTACCTGGCTATTAATCAACACGGGGTTTCAAATACAATATTTAATTATGAAAAAAAACATTAAATGAAATTATAACTATTATATAAATCCCATGATGCATAATAACAATAATAGAACCATTATTTGTGGTGTTCCAACTTGTTCAAAATGGAACCATAAATGAAATCTCATGCCACATAATGATAACAATATTATTATTATTTATTACTCCAACTAGATAAATATTATTTACTAACTTGTACATTATTAATTTATCAACGATCACAGTATTGGTCCATTAAAACTCCTATTTTATTTATTGAACACCTGAATAAAATATTTTATTCTCTTAAATAAATATTTATTAAATTTTTAATAAAATAAATATATATACTATATTAAAAATTTGGTGAATAAATATTTATTGAATTAATGCGAACATTTTAACATGAATAAAATTATTTTTAGATCTTGAGATTAATATTTATTCCATTAATTAAAATCAAATAGAATTTAATCGTGACTACTAGAAACACTTAGTGTATGACCCTCTAGGATTATTTCTCATTGGTATTAGGTGGTTTTGCCTAAATTCCAAGATTAAAATCTAGGAATGAGTCATGAAACCCAAGAGAAATAACTTAAGGTCACAATGATGACATCCACATATGAATGCTCACTGTGTAATATAATCTCTTTGTAAAAATATGTCATCAAACATGTTTCATGATAGTGTCATCAACCAATATGCTTCATACATCATTCTTTGACTACCTGAAATAAAATCATCATCACACCATTTCCATGGAATTTAGGGTGATGGTTCTATTTTAATCAAATAGTTGGGATATCAACTTCCATAAATGGAAGATAAAAATACTTCCTCAATTTATCCATTAATAACATGTCATTCGTGATGCACCCAACATACCCTACTTCTCACCAACATATGGAATGAATATTTTCATCAGAAAATATAAGTGTGCGAGTCATGACACATATCAATTGATAATTTTAAATACTAAGGACAATAAGAAACATTTGTATATAATAATACTCGATGACACCAAAACATGTGGAATTTCTACTGGTGGGTTTGTTCTCATAATATCCCATTGTAGAGATTACCAAGTGAAAAATTAATGAGAAGAATTATCATATACTTATGAGTACTCACACCTAATGGTCTGTATACTATGTTTCCCATCATAGTATGTCATCAAACTGTAGAACTATATTTAAGAATATTTTTATAGCACTTTAAGGTTCTCATCATAGTAGAGAACTGTTATGACATTTTAATGTGATAAATACTCTAAGACATTATTACATTATATTCATTCACAAAAAATAAAAGATATGTAAAAATATATTTAATATTTAAATATTTTAAATATTATTGCAATCAATGTAAAAATAGTTGGTTGTAGGACACTAACTCCAACAAACTCTCACTTGGACTAGAGCCAACTAACTATGAATTTCAGTTCGCTATTCCTCATTTGATGATCACATTTCTACTGAGTCAAGGATTTAGTCAATTAGGTCTTCGACATTGTCTTCTATGGAAATACTTCTGACTGTAACTTAACCTATCTATGAAAAATCACTCAAGAGATGATACTTCCATTGCATGTTATTTTTCCATTTATGTAACCTTGTCTCTTTTGTGAGAGTCGCCACTGTAGTGTTATCACAATAACGTGTGATGAGATCTTTACTGCTAGGTACCACATCTAGCTCTTGGATGAATCTTTACATCCAAATTTCTTCTTTAGCTGGCTCAGAATCTGCGATATACTTGGACTCTACTGTAGAATCTGTGACCACACTTTTTTTGAGATCTTCTAGATCATAGCACCTCTATTCGAAGTGAAGATTCATCCCATTTGTGACTTCATGTCATCATGATCAGTATGGAAACTAGAATTTGAATATCCTCCAATGACTAGTTTCATATCTCCTCCATAATCCAGGAACATATTCTTAATACTCCTCATACACTTGAGGATATTATTGACTCCTATCCAATGGCGGTCATAGGGATTAGCTTGATATATTCCTACCACACTCAATGTGTAGATGACATCAAGCCTAGTACATAGAATATCATACATGACTGACCTAATCACTGATATGTATAGAATCCTCTCTATTATAATTCTTTTGTCATGAGTTTTAGGACACATTTTCATGGAATAATGAATACCATGTAACACTAGAAATATTCCCTTCTTGGATTGATCCATACTGAATCTCTCCAGTATCTTATCAATGTGTGTATATAGACTTAATCCCAACAATATCTTGGATCTATCTCAATAGATCTTAATCCCAAGAATATACACTGTCTCACCCAAGTCTTTCATGGAGATTAATTTATTCATCCATACCTTAACAGACTACAAGACTAGTATTTAGTTTCCAATAAGTAATATGCCTTCAACACATACTATTAGGAAGATGAATGCACTCCCACTAAACCATTTATAGACACAAGAATCACATTCGTTCTTTATAAAACCAAATTCCATTATTGATTCATCAAAATGAATGTTCCATGACTTGGATGCTTAAATTAATCTATAAATGGGTTTTTACAACTTTCATATCTTATTATTATCCTTTGGAGTCACAAACCCTTTAGGTTGTGTCATATATAAATCTTATTGATGATTCCTATTAAGGAAGACTCTTTGTAAATCCATTTTAAAGATCTCATAGTTATGTTGAGTGGCAATGGCCAATAGATTTACAATGTATTTCATCATTTAAAATGGTGAAAGGGATTTGTCATAGTCAATTCCTTGACACTATTTAAACCCTTTGGCAACCAGTAATGCCTTATAATTACTGAATTTTCCTTCCATGTGCAGTTTTTTCTTGAATACCCATTTGCAACCAACAAACTTTATATCTACTGGAGGGTATACCAAAATCCAAACATGGTTTTGGTGTATGAAATTAATTTTAGAATTCATGGAATCTAACAAATTATAAACATCTATTCCACATACTAATTACATGTAGGATATAATATCATTATTATCAACTAATAATGATTCACCATACTCGTTAACTAGAAAACTGTACTGTTTGAGTTCTTTAACCTCTCTTATACTTATATGTAGTACTTGTGACTCTAGAATAGATATTTCTTCCACATGTACTTGTAGAATATACTCCTCTACCAACTATTGTGTACCTTGATCCTCAATTTCATTTAAATTTATCTCTCTATCATTATCTCTTTTGGAGATGTTCTCCCTCTCAAGGAATATGGTGTGTCTTTCCACTATAAACTTTTTATATAAGGGGTCGTATAGGTAACATCAAATTTTTTCCTTAGGGTATCATATAAATGTACACTTTTTTCCCCAGGTTGTGAGTTTTTTACCTGAAGAGGCCTTAACAAATTCTTCACTTCCCCACATAAGTAAATTCAATAACATTTATTTTCTTCCACTCAAAAGATCATATTGATTCACATTTATCAATTTATCTGGAACATGGTTTATTATGTGTTCCAATATTTGTAACGCATATCACCAAAAAGATAATGGATGACTTGCATGACTCATCATTGATCTCACCAAATCCAACAAGGTGTGGTTCCTCCTTTCTCTTACACCATTTCATTGGGGTGTGTAAAAAGGAGTGAGTTTGGATAGGATCCCAAACACACGTAAGTAATAAATGATGTATTGTTTAAGATATTCTCCAACTTGGTCTCAATAGAGTTTTTTAATATTCTTACCAAGATGGTTCTCAACTGCAGTCTTTTATTCCATGAAATTGTCAAAAGAAACAAAATTATACCTCATTAAGCAGATATATTCACATCTACTAAAATCATCAGAATAAATTATAAAGTATGAGTATCCATCCCTTTATTCAACTGAAAATGGTCCACACACATCGGAATGAACCAATTCAAGAATCTATTTGGCTGTTTCACCATTCCCACTAAATGATGCTTTGTTCATTTTCCTTAAACAAATGTGTGACATACACCAAGGGGTTTTAACTCTAAAGAATATAAATATACATATTGATATAACTTTGACAATTGTTTCTTATTTAAATGACCTAGCATTGAAAAAAGTCATTTTTTAGTACTGGATAAAGACCTCCTTTATTAGAACTTTTATTTAGAATTTCTAAAGACGGGATTTTAACCTCACTTTGGTAGTTAGTGATTTCTAAGTACTCATATATTCTTATAAACAGAATTGTTATAAATGTATTTTATAGTATTTTTTGTTTTCAAAATTTTGTATAGGTTTTATTTAGTTATCAAGGACAAACCATACCATATAGTTTAACCCAGTAATGGGAATCCAGATTAACATAAATGGATTCTTTTGGTATTTTAAATATATTAATGAGTGTTAAGGTAGTTTGGAGATTTTTTGGGATACATTGGTTGTTATTGGGATTTAATAGATGATAAAGTTGAAATAAATATTTATTGGGATAAAATTAATGGTTGTGATACATAGTTAAATAATCATGTATTTTTGGACAAGGGTGAATGCATTATTGTTTATAATTTATTTATTTTTACACAGAAAAAGTGAAATATATTAAAATTTTAAAGTTGTTCAATTAAAATTAGGGCTTGATAGAAATTGAATTCCATCATTAACATTTTGTGCATCGGTTAACATCTCCACTCCCTCAACTCTACTTTTTTCTCTATTTATTATTCAAAAAATCTTCAATTAATCAATCGCGGTGATTCTCCCTTGGAAAAATTATAATGAGTTGGGTGTTCTGTAACTTCCATCATTGGTTGGTGGTGGTTTTTTCAAAACTGTATTTTCTCCATTTTAATAGGTTATTGTAAAATATATCACCTTTTAAAGAATGTAAAGAACGTCACTTTTGAGTTGATTTATTTTAAAAAGGAGTTTGTAGTCTTATTATAGTTCTATATTTATACACATGTTTTGAGATAAATTGCTATTCTGAGAATGGATAAATTTATTTTGGTGGCCCTGATCTGTGTATTATATTATCAATAAATTAGGTAATTAAAATGTAATGGCTATATGGGAGGTATTAGAAGATCTAACCCACTGATATCTATTTTCTATCACTCAATGAAAACCTTTCTCATTGAGAAATGTGAGATTCATGTATGAGAAAATTAGAAATGGTGTCTAGATATGGTAAAAATAATAATTGGACATAAGTGTATCATGTTTCCAAGAATAATGATATTCCAAGGTATGTGTGAATTTCACAACACTAATGATGTGAATTTATAAACAAAATATTGGGTAAAATATATAACATGGAAGGACTAAAAACCCTAAATGTGTCAAATTATTAATAAATAGAAATAGTGATCTATAAATGAAAGGGACATACTACAATGGAAAAATAAAAGAATGTTGTTCTTGGGGATGGGATGTTTTTGGCTATCTAGAAGGCTAGGATAATGTTTAGTCCAATTTTATTTTTTGATTGATATTTATTACTAATGTGAGCTAAAAATTTAAAAGAAAATTATGTTGTCTCCTATATATGTCATTTTGTTTCACTTTTTGAATTATGAACATAATTGTTAATTAGATTAAAACATAACCGCTACCTAACAAATGAAGATTGAAATCAAGAAAATTGTAAGAACCTGGATCTTCGTTTCAGGTACGCCTTTCCTTTTTCTGGAGTTTTTGAAAAAAATAAAGTTTCTGGAAATTTTTGAAGTACATGCCATGTACTTTCGGAGTACATGCCGTGTACTCTTTTTCTGCTCGAAGTCATGTACTGGCCGTGTCCGAGCCACACACACGGTGTGTAGGGGTGACGTGGAGGCCGATTTTAGCGGAGTACGGAAAGACCTAGTACATGCCGTGTACTTATTTTTCACTAAACAGACCAGGGTCGCGCCTGACACACATAAATGTCTTCTTCTAGGTTTCGTTTGTCCGAGAGCACTGAGGATCCGTGAATCTTCGACGAGCTCCCGCCTCTCCATCCGTTCTCTGATTTGAGCACGGTCGATTGCGTTGGAATCATAGCGGTGAGTTCTTCCTTCTTCTTGTGCCTTGTTTTCCAATTCCTCCTCCTTATCAACATATCATGGTTTATGTGTTTCAGACGTTTTCTCAGATCTACGACGTTCTAAGGAGAATCTCTCATCGTTGTTCACAAATATCGATCTCCTAGGATCGAGGTAGGTGGTTTGTGCCTTTCTGTAGAAAGTATTTGAGTATCTATGTGCAAATTCCACCAATACCCTTAAACGGGGTGTTGCGTGTTTCCTGTTTTTCCCTATTATTTGTTTACTTAATTAGAGGTAATTTCTTGTAAATTTGGGTAACTTATACATTGTTCATGTGATTTTCCTTACATGTTTTTCCTATCAGGCATTCTGCCAGTTTCCATGCCTAGTTGTAGGATAGTGGAACTGTTATACTGTTATGCTATTGTGCCTTAGAATTATATCCAAGTATTTCTTGAGGTTTACTTGGGAGATACACGCACGCTGAGCAATTTATTTTCACACAGGACTGTGAGAACCTAGTGTAGTAGACTATAGTGAGAATGGACACAAGGGCTTCTCCAGAGTGTCTTTAATAAAATGAAAGACCATAAGGGGAATTGATGATGAGTGCTTCCTCAGAGAGTCTGTAGTTCCTCGACGTGGGCCGCAGGGGGAATGAGATGTTGAGTGCTTCCTCAGAGAGCCTTTAGCACGATACGAGACTATAGGGGGAATTGACGGTGAGTGCTTCCTCAGAAAGTATACTCTTAGCTGAACCAGAGGGGTGAGACTGTGTGTGCCTCCTAGAGGGTTGCTAGTACTTTTAGGTTGAACCATAGGGGTTAGGATGTGAGAGCTAACCAGAGGATTACCTATTTTATACTTGTTTTTGGTTGTTACTTGTGTACTTTATATGCTAGAACTGTGGATTGTAGCTGTTGTGTGTTTTCTATTTACTGCTTCCTGCACTCTTACTTGCCTTATGTTCATTGACTGTTAGGCACAAATCTTTGGGTGATTTCCCACTGGGATTGTATCTCACACCATGTTTGGGACATTCTTTTGGGCCCAAGTAGACTATGTTGTTGCAGGTATAGATAAGGGAAAGCGCCCTTCTACTTCAGGTGTTTGACTTGCTGTGGAGCTGGAGAGCATGAGACCAAACTACGGCTTGCGATGCTGCTGGATTTTCTTTTGCTTTAGTACTTTGTGTCCAGTTGTATTTCAGCACGTTGCTGTGTTTACTACTTTCCTTAGATACATTTACATGCTGCATCATTATCATCATTGCTATATATTTATTCTTCCGCTGTTTGTTTACAGATATGTATGTTGTTACTACTTCTAATTTTGACTGTTGTTTTCCTTAACTTGTCTACCTTACCAAATAAGGGCATAGTTTCCCCAATAAATTACCAAGGCCCTCGCTGCTAGTCGGCATCCTATGGCGTTTGGGGAAATGCACTTGAGGTCATGTGGCGAACCGAGTACGGGGCACCAGTGAAGCATCTCCGGATTCGGGTCATTACAAAGTGGTATCAGAGGAGTTTCTTTTCTCTTGAATTACTATTTGGGGCCTTTATCCAGGGATAGAACAGATTCAGTACTTGGTATTAAGCTGTTCTCGGGAGTAGCTAACCCGTGTACAGGGAAAAATCATACTACCTCGTTTATTGCAGTTTTATGGTTTTGAGATATACGGTTAATATGATTACACCTAGAGTGATTCAGATGTCCTGTGTTGTTGTTGTTTTTCTATCGTGGTTCGATTTCTGTCTCAACCCGATGAGATGATGGTATGCCATCTCATGCATCATATAGACACTTGTTAGAAATCACATTCCATGCATTCTTTCCATGTCATCTAGGGTGAATTAGTGATTGCATGATGTTGTGATAGACCTTTTTTAGATTACGCATGTTGTTGTGATAGATGCTTGATAGAATCTCTGCTACCTTGTTAGAGGATTGTTTGTATTCTACCTTGCTTAAATGAATGCTAATTTTTGATTCACGGGGAGTATGGGCCCTCACGAATCGGAATTTGGCACCTCTTTGACTTACTTCCTGTGTTTTTTGGGATTCTGTGCAGTTTCTACGCTACTGCCCAGAAAAAATTAGAATACACGGCATGTACTTTTGACTACACGCCGTGTAGTTTTTAGACCATGTCACTGACCATGTGATCAGGCACATGCTGTTTTGGAAGTAACTTCAAGAACTCACAGTGTACGGTTGGTACACATTGTGTAGTTCGGAGCCGTGTACCCGGCCGTGTCACTAACAACACGGGTTGGGGAAGCTCGAGTAGAACACGTCCTGTTGTAAAGGAACACGCTGTGTAGTCCTGTCTAGGTACCCGGTCGTGTCACGAACAACACGGGTTGGCGTTACCTTCTCTTAGACATGCAGTGTTGTTTTCAGAACACGCTGTGTAGTCCTGTCCAGGTACCCGACCATGTCATGAACAACATGGGTTAGTGTTACCTTCTCTTAGACACACCGTGTTGTTTTAGGAACATGCCGTGTAGTCTTGTTCATTTACCCATCCGTGTCGCGAACAACACGGGACGATGTCACCTTCACCCATACACGCCGTGTTTGTTCGGAACACGCTGTGTAAGGTTCATCCATGTAGACGGCCATGTATTTAACAAACACGGGCTGCCGAAGCCTTGTCTAGTACACGCCGTGTTTGCTCTGAACACTCCGTGTGGTCTCGGGTTAAGTAGGACCGTGTGGGTTAGCCGTGCAAAGGGACTTGGGAAGGGGAATAGTTTTCAAGTACACGTTGTGTGTTGGGTCAACACGACCTTTAGTTTGAGGTGTTACATGACCTGTAGGGAAGGGGTACATGCCCATGTCAGTGGCTTAAGAAGACACACCATGTAGTTTTTATACACGCCGTGTAGTCGTGTTTTTTTGAACTTGTGTGTAATCCTTCCCCTGTTCCCGTTTTGTACTCTTGTGTTCTCTATCTTTGTTAATTTTGATCTAAGGTGTGATTTTGATATTTCAGAGCTATGCCTCTGAGACATCCTTCGGTTGTATGTCTATCGTCAGGCAGTGATCAGACGCCAGATATGGCTGATTAGGGACTTCCTACCGATCCTCCAGTCGGGCCAGCCTTATCACCGGCTGTCATACCAGTTGCAGGAAATGATGCACAATTCAGGGAAGGTTTTATGAGGATGATGCAGAAATTTTAGGGAGCACCGCCTCCTACCTCAACTATAGAAAACTTGACGTGGGTTTTTCACCCGCAACATCCTCCCACGTTCTCGGGGGAAGGAGGACCTTAGGCTACAGTGTCATGGATGGAATCCATGCTGACTATCTTCAAGCATCTGGAGACACCTCCAGAGAGGCGGGTCAAGCTCGCTACCTACATGCTCCGAGATGCTTCCAAGAGGTGGTGGGACGTGATCTCATAGGCGGGTCATAGCAGGTTATGGCTTGGGAGGAGTTCCAGCACGTGTTCTACGACTACTTCTACCCTGAGACCCTGAGCGCCGACCGAGCCTGGGAGTTCATGATCTTAGAGCAGGGTACTCTTTCTGTCATGGATTGTTCCTCTTGTTTCACCGAGCTACAGTGTTTCACACTCCTTCAGGATGGGAGTAGGGTGTTATTGGAAAGGAAGTTTGAGGATGCTCTCAGGCGGGAGATCCACTCTCAGGTGAATCTATTCCAGTTGACTTCCATAACTTCCATCGTCAACCAAGCAGTGATTATGGAGCACAATATGAGAGATTCCAGAGCTGCGAGCCTAGGCAGTTCTGCTTCCAGAGCTAGTTTTCCTATAGATGATAGCAAGAAGCACCGTAGGGAGTCTACGCGCGGTGATCTGAGGAAGGGAGATGCATCGTCAGGAAGCCAGGTGATATGCTACCAGTGTGGCCGGTCAAGGCACACGAGGCCGCAGTGCCAGAGAGACCCCATGGAGTGCCGATCTTGCAGAAAGATGGGTCACCTTTAGCGTTTCTTCTAGGTTTTCTCACTAGAAGCAGGTGACCGGGGTTCTTCTATGACTCCTCATTCAGGAGCAGCAACAACAGTTTCTCACCAGTCAGGGAACTGGAGTTCTTCCGACCATTTGGGCCGAGGTGGAGGTCGAGGTTGTGGCAGTCAGCCACCAGACCCTCAGCACCAGCAAGGTGGATCAGCTCAGAGTGGTTAGCCATGGGCGCAGGGCCATGGTGCAGGCTAGTCTTTCGCCATGGAGAAGACCTATCAGGAGCAGGACCCCGACCCTTCTATAGTTCAAGGTACGATTTTTGTAGCCTTAGTTTTATCTTCATCACTTTTCGATACTGGTGCTACGCATAGATTTTTCTATATTGCTGTCGTGGAGAGCCTTGGGATCTGCATCTTTTCTTCTGCCGACTCGTTGACACTAGACACACCTTTGGGGAAGAGGACATCTAGTGTACGTTAGTGTAGAGAGTGACCTCTAGAGGTTGCAGGGTATCTTTTCTTATGGGATCTCTATGTCCTAGAGATGATAGGATATGATGTCATTCTCAGGATGGAATGGTTGGTTCCCTTCCAGGCAGTCGTCAACTATTATCGCTTCAGAGTGAGTTTCGTTTCACCAGAGGGTGAATATTTTCTTCATAGAGGTGAATGGGATGTACAGGCGAGTCGAGCAGGACTCGAGCATCATGGGCTAGGAAGGGTGACAACCTAGATTGCTATTGTTTATCTAGATGATCATGGGACTTTGTAGTTGGACTTTCCTCCAGTGGTGAATCATTTCAGGGACGTCTTTCCAGAGGACTTTTTGGATTTTCCTCCGGAGCGTGAGGTAGAATTTTCTATTGAGCTCGTTCCAAGAGCAGCACCGGTGTCCATTCCTCCTTATAGGATGGCTACACCTGAGTTGTAGGAGCTCAAGAAGTAGTTGGAGGAGTTGCAGGCAAAGGGTTTCATCCAACCCAGTACTTCTCCTTGGGGTTCGCCTGTCCTATTTGCGAAGAAGGCAGACGGTACCCTTCAGCTTTGTGTAGATTATCGTAAGCTGAACCAGTTGATGGTCAAGAACCGTTATCCCTTGCCGAGGATCTATGACCTCTTTGACCAGCTTCAAGGAGTCTGGGTGTTCTCGAAGATTGACTTGAGGTCTGATTATCATCAGTTGTGTGTTAGAACATCAGATATACCTATGACAGCCTTCAAGAGTAGGAATGGTCTATACGAGTATACAGTCATACCATTCGGCCTCACGAACACGCTTGAAGTTTTCATGGCACTGATGAACCGAGTGTTCCATCCTTACTTGGATTCCTTCATCGTGGTCTTCATGGATGACATCTTAGTGTACTCTCAGACTCGACACGACCATGCTGCCCATCTTGAGATCGTTTTGAGTACATTGAGAGAGCATCAGATTTATGCTAAACTCTCTAAGTGACACTTCTGGATGAATCAAATTCTCTTCTTGGGTCATGTAATCTCAGAGATAGAAGTATCTGTGGACCCAGAGAAAGTGAGAGCTGTAGTTTCCTGGGAGAATCCTAAGAACATTTTTGAGGTATGGAGTTCCCTAGGGCTGGATGGATACTACATACGCTTTATTCAGGACTTTTCATGCCTAGCAGCACCTTTGACAGGTCTGACCAAGAAGGGGGAGAAGTTATTATGGTCATATTCTTGTGAGTCATCCTTTCAGAAGATGAAAGGAAGATTGATGTTGGCACCAATACTAGTCTTTCCAGAGTCCGGAAAGAGCTACACTGTCTATTGTGATGCTTCAGGTATCAGACTAGGCACTGTGCTTATGCAAGGAGATGGAGTTGTTGCGTATGGGTCTCGGTAGTTGAGGCCACATGAGAGGAACTAACCTACGCACGATATAGAGTTGGCAACTGTTGTTCATGTCTTATACTGTTGGAGACAATGTCTATTGGGATATCACTTTGTGGTCTTCACCGACCATAAGAGCCTCAAGTATATCTTCACTCAGCATGATATGAATCTGAGGCAGCGCAGGTGGGTTGAATATCTTCAGTCTTTTGATTTGGAGCTTACCTATACGCCGAGAAAGGGAAATGCAGTGGCAGATGCGTTGATCAAGAGAACTCAGGTTCAGGCAGTTTAGGATGCACGCAGTGAGTGGCAGCTGATGGCTCTATTCTTAGAAATGCATCTGGAGGTGCATGACAGACAGGGACAGACTTACCTATCTTTTATAGCTATTACCTCTATGCTTATTGATCGGGTATGGATGAGACAACTATCAGACTCAGAAGGCTTAGTCCTACGGGTGATCATGTCAGGAGAGGACCCTCTTCCTGGATGGACAATGGTAGAGGATGAGATCTTGAGTTTCCAAGGACGAGTATGGGTTCCAGTAGACACACGTGAGGAGATGATGTGGGATTTTCATTCCCCAGTTTGGGCAGTTCATCCTGGCATCACCAAGATGTATCAGGATCTTCATCGCCAGTACTGGTGGCCAGGTATGAAGAAAAATATTGCTGGTTTTTTCATGAGATGCTCTACTTGTCAGCAGGTAAAGGCGGAGCATCAGCAACCAACATGCCTTTTACAGCAGTTACCCATTCCGGAGTGGAAGTGGAATTATGTTGCGATGGACTTCGTGACCAGGTTGCCGAGGTCACCTCGGGGAAACGATGCTGTTTGGGTTGTCATCGACAGGCTCACGAAGGTTTCTCACTTCTTGCCGATCAAGGAGACCTTCAGTGTCGATGATCTGGGACAACTTTACCTCAGAGAGATTGTATATCTACATGGAGTTCCACACTCCATTGTTTCAGACAGATATGCGCGCTTTACCTCTCAGTTCTGGAAGGGACTTCAGAAGGCCTTGGGTACACATGTACTTTGGAGTATAACATACCATCCCCAGACAGATAGCCAGTTCGAGCGTACAATCCAGGTGATTGACGATATGCTCCGAGCTTGCAATCTAGACTTTGGTGGTTCTTGGGAGAAGCAATATCTCTGGTGGAGTTCAACTACAACAATAGTTTTCAGGCAACTATTCAGATGGCACCTTATGAGGCTTTGTATGGTGGGCCATGCCGATCACCCTTATGCTGGCTGGAGGCAAGAGAGACAACTTTTCTGGGACCTCGTCTTGTTCAGGACACCTCAAAGCAGATAGAGTTGATTTGGAAGAGGATGACTACAACACAGTTTCAGAAGAAGTCTTATGCTGATCAGTGGAGATGACCTCTGGAGTTCGAGGTCGGGGATCATGTTTTCTTGCGCATTACACCGAGGTTGGGACACAAGAGGATTCAGAGACAGGGTAAGCTTTCACCGCGGTACGTCGGGCCGTTTGAGGTGTTGGAGAGAGTTGGGCCAGTTGCCTATAGGCTGAAGTTACCCCAGAGTTACCGGGCCATGCACGACGTCTTCCACATCTCTCAGCTCCGACGTCACATTTTAGACCCGTCTCAGGTCTTTCAGCCCAAGGAGGTTGAGCTCGAAGCGGATGCAACGTTTGAGGAGCATCCCATCCGGATTGTCGATCGCAGTACGAAGGTTCTCCTTGGGTGGTCTGTCCCTCTTGTACGGGTGCTATGGAAACATGGGCGAGTACAAGACGAGACCTGGGAGAGGGAGGCCGATGTACGATCGCAGTGGCCGGAGCTGTTCAGAGTTTCTTCTTCTACGCCTCGCTAGGGAAATTCGGGGAAAAATTTCTTTAAGGGGGGAAGTTTGTAAGAACTCGGATCTTCGTTTCAGGTACTCCTTTCCTTTTTCTGGAGTTTTTGAGAAAAATAAAGTTTCTGGAAATTTTTTAAGTACACACTGTGTACTTTCTGAGTACACGCCGTGTACTCGTTTTCTGCTCGAAGCCGTGTACTGGCCGTGTCCGGGCCACACACACGGTGTGTAGGTGTGACGTGGAGGCCGATTTTGGAGGAGTACGGAAATACCTAGTACACTCCGTGTACTATAATAGTACACGATGTGTACTTTTTTTTTCACTAAACAGGCCGAGTTCGCGCCTGACGCACAGAAACGTCTTCTTCTAGGTTCCGTTCATCCGAAAGCGCCGAGGATCCACGAATCTTCGACGAGCTCCCGCCTCTCCGTTCGTTCTCCGATTCGATCACGGTCGATTGTGTGGGAATCACAGCGGTGAGTTATTCCTTCTTCTTGAGTTTTGTTTTCCAATTCCTCATCCTCAAGATATCGTGGTTTATGTGTTTCAGATGTTTTTTCAGATCTAAGATGTTATAAGGAGACTCATTCGTCGCTGTTCACGTATATCGATCTCCTAGGATCGAGGTAGGTGGTTTGTGACTTTCTGTAGAATGTCTTTGAGTATCTATGTGAAAATTCCACCAATACTCTTTAACGGGGTGTTGTGTGTTTCCTGTTTTTCCCTGTTATTTTCCTGATTTGCTTGATTTCTTAAGTAGAGGTAATTGCTTGTGAATTTGGGTAACTTATATGGTGTTCATGTGCTTTTCCTTAGATGTTTTGCTTATCAGGCGTTCTGCCAGTTTCCATGCCTAGTTGTAGGATAGTGGAACTGTTATACTGTTATGCTACTGTGCCTTAGAATGATATCCAAGTAGTTCTTGAGGTTTACTTGGGTGATACACGCGTGCTGAGCATATTATTTTTACATTGGACTGTGATAACCTAGTGTAGTAGACCATAGGGAGAATGGATGTAAGGGCTTCTCCAGAGTGTCTTTAATACGATGAGAGACCACATGGGGAATTGAGGATGAGTGCTTCCTCAGAGAGTCTGTAGTTCCTCGATGCAGGTCGCAGGGGGAATGAGACGTTGAGTGCTTCCCTAGAGAGCCTTTAACATGATACGAGACTATAAGGGGAATTGATGGTGAGTGCTTCCTCAGAAAGTCTACTCTTAGATGAACCAGAGGGGTGAGACTGTGTGTGACTCCTAGAGGGTTTCTAGTACTTGTAGGTTGAACCATAGGGGTTAGGCTGTGAGAGCTACCTAGAGGGTTACATGTTTTCTACTTATTGTTGGTTGTTACTTGTGTACTTTATATGCTAGAACTGTGGATTGTAGATGTTGTGTGCTTTCTGTTTACTGCTCCCTGCACTCTTACTTGCCTTATGTTCATTGACTATTAGGCACAAATATTTGGGTGATTGCCTACTAGAATTGTATCTCACACCCTATTTGGGCCATGATTTTGGGCCCAAGCAGACTATGTTGTTGCAGGTATAGATAAGGGAAAGCGCCCTTCTACTTAAGGTGTTTGACTTACTGTGGAGCTAGAGAGCATGGGACCAAGATACAACTTGTGATGCTGCTAGAGTTGCTGTTGCTTTAGTACTTTGTATTCAGTTCTATTTCAGTATGTTGCTTTGTTTTCTTCTTTCCTTAGATACTTGTACCTACTGCATCATTATCATCATGCTATATATTTATTCTTCCACTATTTGGTTACAGATATGTATGTTGTTACTGCTTCTGCTTTTGACTGTTGTTTTCCTTACCCTTTCTACCTTACCAAATAAGGGCATAGTTTCCCCAATAACTTACCAAGGACCTCATTGCTAGTTGGCAGCCTCTGGCATTTGGGGAAATGCGCTTGAGGTTATGTGGAGAACCGAGTACGGGGCACCAGTGGAGGGGCTCCAGATTCGGGTCGTTGTAAAAATCCACAAAAATTATGTCATTGAAAAGTTCCACACTCAATCTTGGTGAGATGGAGGAGTTGAGTAGATAATTTTTCCTGGTCTACATAATAAAATTAAATTGAGATGAAAAAATACCCTAATGCTCACTGTACCTGCCAAGTTCAGATCCATTACTCAATTTCCACAATGTTGCTAAAAGGATGTTGAACCTGAGCCACAAACTAAAATTGATGGACACTGAACCATTTTAAGGAAAAAATGGACCTAAATCCAATCTAAAAAACATTGAACTACAATGAATCATGATCTCATTGGGGGTGAAGAACTCGGGTTATGCCAATGATCCGCTAAATGAACAGAATCCTTTTTTGAATCTTCACGCACTGAATCCCAATTGAAGGAAGACAAGATCAACCAGGTGTTAAAGATAGGAGGCTGAACTCCACTGAAGATGAGATCATGGATTTGAATATGGAAAAGCAGACCAAGAAGTGTCGCAAAAGACAAAAATAAGCCCCATTAAATATGCTCTGGTTCTTTATTATTGATGAATCTGATTAATGCTGATCATGGAGTTGAAACTTGATGCAACCCAAATTCATCATTGTTTCTTGGATCTCTGAAGAACTGAAACTGAATCACCGCCAAATTCTCACCGATGAAGATTGATGAATCAGTCAATTTTGTCACACCATCATGATTGAAACACTCCCACACTCTTTGCACATCTGTGTATAAAGTCAATCTCCACCCCAAATGAGATCATGGATTTGAATATGGAAATATATACTAAGCAGTGTCGCAAAAGATGAAAACAATCCCCATTGAATCTGCTCCAGTGCTTAATGATTTAAGAAGCTGATCGATGCTAAGCATGGAAATTGAGACATGATGCAATAATTTTTTTTCCTATTTAATATTCCATATATATTGAAAATATTAATGTTTTTTTATTATTACATATATATATATATACATAAATAAAACAAAAATTTTCAACATAATTTTTCTTTTATTCAAGTACCTGACTTCCCTAACCTATATGATATAAACTATAAGACCGATATGAATTAAATTTTAAAAATTGACTAAAAATATAACAAGTAGTCAGAAATAAAAATAATTTTTAAAAAAATGTTAATGGAAAATAATTTATAATATTTATAGTCCACCTACTTGAAACATAAAAATGTTTCAAGTACATGAATTTTCTAGCCTATAAAATATATACTATAAGACTGATATGAATGAAATTTTAAACATTTATTAAACATTTAATAATTATTAGAATATAACTATACTTTATTAAAAAATGTAGATGAAAAATAATTTATAACATTTCCAATATACCAACCTTAAAAGTAAAATTATTTCAAATACGTGACTTTTCTAGCCTACAAAAAATAACTATGAGACCAATATAAATGAAATTTTAAACATTTATTAAAAATATTACAAGTAGATGAATCTAAAGATAATTTATTAATAAATTTTGATGAAAAATAATTTATAAGTTTTCTAATACACTGACTTGAAAATTAAAAATATTTCAAGTACGTGACTTTGCTAGCCTGAAAAATATACACTATAAGACCGATATGAATGAAATTTTAAAAATTTATTAAATATATTATAGGTATTCAAAAATAAAAATAATTTATTAAAAATTTTTGATGAAAAATATTTTATAAGCGTTCTAATCCACCTACTTGAAACTTAAAAATGTTTCAAGTATGCGACATTGCTAGAAAATAAAATATAATCTATAAGACTGATATGAATGAAATTTTAAAAATCGATTAAACATATAACAAGAAGTCTAAAATAAAAATAGTTTATTAAAACTATTGATGAAAAATAATTTATAAGCTTTCAAATCCACCTACTCGTAACATAAAAATGTTTCAAGCACGCGAATTTTCTAACCTATAAAATATAAACTATAAGACCCATATGAATGAAATTTTAAACATTGGTTAAACATATAATAAGTAGTCTAAAATAAAAATAATTTATTAAAAAATGTTGATGAAAAATAATTTATAAGCTTTCTAGTCCACCTACTTGAAACATAAAAATGTTTCAAGTACGTGAGTTTGATATCCTATAAAATATAAAATATAGGACCGATATAAATAAAAATTTAAACATTTATTGACCATATAAAATTTAGTGGAAAATGAAAATAATTTCTTAAAAAATATTGATGAATAATAATTTATAAACTTTCTAATCCACCTACTTAAAAATTAAAAATGTTTCAAGTATGTAACTTCGCTAGCCTATAAAATATAAACTATAAGAGTGATATAAATGAAATTTTAAACATTTACTAAACATATAAAAATTAGTTGAAAATAAAAATAATTTATTAAAAATTATCGATGAAAAATATTTTATATGATTTCTAATCCACCTATTTGAAACTTAAAAATGTTTCAAGTACGTGACATTTCTAGCCTATAAAATATTTACTTTAAAACTAATATGAATGAAATTATAAACATTTATTAAACATATAAAAAGTAGTTTATTTTTTATTTTTTATTTATATGGGTCTTATAGTTTATATTTTATAGTATTTTAAAGTCAAGTAAGTGTATTAGTATCCTTTACAACATTAATTATTTTCTCCCTCACTTCCATGTTACTTGTCTTACATTTCATACATTTTCATTTATTTATTTTAATTATAAAACTCATTATTTTAAAAAAAAATTAGATGTTTAGGCTATCCTTTTAATTTTATTTACACTGTTTTAGTACATTATATTTTATAATTTTTTAATTAATCTAATTTAAATTTAATAATTATTCTTATGTTTCAAGTAGTCGACATTGAAAGCTGTAAAATATAAATTACACCTAAAATATAAATGAAAACTGAAATAATGGATAGACATATAAGAATGGATGTTATTAATAATAGTATATTCATTTTAGTAGACATAAAACATATATATGAACATGTGAAATCAATGTCTATGTCAATGGAAAAGAGATTCTGTACCACATGGTGGTTTGTGAATATGATGTCCGTGGCGAGTTCGTAGTGGAATCTGGTGACCTGGAGAGGGCAGATCCTTAGAAACTGGAATGATGATTGTCACATCCTCCATCTGTGTTTCAGTGGGAGGAGATATCAACTTCATCTCTTACTACCCTCCTAATCCTTCTCCCACTAACATGGTAGAAGGACCTGCAATCATCGTAGTGGGGAACTAAGCCTACGATGGAGCTATACCCCAAGAATATGATGGATCTGGATCCCAAGGTTGCGATGGATCTATACCCTAAGGCTATGATGGGTATGAACCCCAAGGATATGATGCGTCTGAACCCCAATATGGAGAGAACTGCAGATATACTGTCAAGGAAGACAGATCCCATGCCACCTGAGGCACATCCTAAATCGGCTGAGGCTGGACTACTAGAGGGACAACCTCTTCCTATTGAATAGGTGAGGAATCATGTGCCACACAACATTTTCAACAATGCCACGGTCATGGCTCCTCAGTACCAATAGATGTTGCATGATGTTCCTTTGGGGCATGAACCTCCTCTCTCTAGACTGGATGCTTGAATATGCTCTCATAAAGCGTATGAAAATATGACCTCACCTCCAGCGCACAACATGGATGGCTACCCGACTAAATACCCCCTCCTCCTTTTCATCACTCATTAGAACAAGCTAATATGTGTTAATTCCCTATAAATAGATTCAAAATTAATATGAAAATATTTCAATAAACAAACTAATGGAAACTTATTGACTTACCATCATCTGCATCTCTCTTCTGTGTCGAGTAAGATACAATATAGACTTTAGTCTATACAATGGATCATACTCAACGTGCTAAAAAAGAAAGAATCGATTCGTAGGTACACCCTGAATACGATACTCTGCACGTCTGCACCAGCATTAGAGAAAGCAAGCATATACTCTACCCCAGTCTTCATCCTACCTCCCTGTCAGCTTCATCCCATGAAGCCACTCTGTCTGTCTTGGCGATAATGGAATCATCTCAACACAGAAAAACTAGCACATGAATCTATCAGGATTCTACCACTCAATAATATGGATGTGAATGAGGGGAATAATATCCATAGAATCTTCAATCCTAACAGTGTAGTATACTGGCAACTGGTCAATAATACCTTAGTATGGAATCCATGAAATCTGAAATTACATGTGAATTTGTCAAAAAATATCCTAACTAAAAACCAAAATTGATGTTATTATTAAATTTGTTAGAAATTGATAGATTGTATATACATACATAGTCAGGTAAAAGATAGTTTTACTAGAGATTATATATGCCCAAATGGTGTATCAGAACCATGTCGAAATTGTATCAATGACACCACCTATAAAATACAAAATTGATAGTGGAAAATAATGAGAAATCAAAATATATAACTCCTTCTAGCATCAGAAGCTAGTAGAAATGAGTGATCATACCAGCGTCCACACAGAGTGTCTTTCCACACCTCCATCTCGATCAGAAGACCAACAAGATCCAGGTAGAATGTGGAGATGCGCACCCATGCCCACATCTAAATAAGGATTCTGCATCCCCTGAGACCTGTGTAGTCCCTATGGGATATCCTGCATAATGCTCTGTACATGTATACAAAAGAGACTAATCTCCAACTTTACGTGCCAGTATGATCAAATTTATCTATTAGGGGTAGATACATCATTTGTGCATGCATCCCCAAGTGATCAATGTAACACCCCGAGATTTTATGAAAAATATTATTTTAATTTCATTAATGTCTTTTGTTGTATTCTACACCAAGATTACCCTGCGCTATACGCAACACCGTATTAGCTTGCAGTATACACAACACTATTCTTGGACCGTGTTACACACAATTTTGATAATAGTTATTCTACGCAACATTGAGTATATATATATATATATTAAATGTATAAATGAAATATGGTTGGATTCTGTTATACAAAACAACGAAGGATTCTTTCACAACACGCAACCCTGACTTGGCTTACATTACACGCAATCGCGACCTTCCTCGATAGCGTGTGTTGTACGCAATACCAGGTTTTAATAAACAATGTTATATTATTATAATATTGTCATGAACTAGCCGTTATGAATAGTATTAACTAAATTTTTAATTTTATGACATTATTATTCATCTTACACATTTCTAGAACATGGTATAAGAACAAAATAAATTTTTCAGGTAAAATAAGTATTTTTCAAAAAATGCAGTTTTACCGCCTTTTGATGGCGCACCCACTTTAAATATAGTTTTTGACATGTTTATATGTTAAATTTGACAAAATAATATTCTTATTTTGAATCAGGATATAAAAATTTACATTAGATAAAGTTTTGATATTTTTCCGATAACTTTCATATTTTAATGAATAGTAAAAACACGCTATATTTTAATTAAAAACAACTTTTTTCATCGTAATATCTTATGTGGTTAAATTATAATATTGAATGGTTTTAAAGTATAAATAGAATATATTTTTACCATTTAATATAATGTATGTCATTATCATTGATTTTACCTTGAATTCGTAGGTTAAATCAATTCAATCTTTTGCAATGTTTTAAAGAAAAACCCGTTTTCTTTCGACAACGGGATTAATTTTAATTTAATTTCTGCATCTTTTGTGTATTGAATTTGGAAAAATGGATTCCATATTTGGAATCAGTGGGTCCAAATTATGTTAATAAGCTACTTTTTATTTTTGGGAATTATGAATAGTAACTACGGTAAATTTTATTTACCATAGTTAAAGGTAAATCGGGTAATTAAGGGTAAATATAATATTTTAAAATTACCCTAACAAATGTAAAAATCCTATTGGATGACTAAACGTCGACCCATATCACCTAAGGGTCGGATTAGAATCATTTAATGGACATTTGTCCATGAAAATAACTTAATTATTATTAAAACCAAAGAAAGTGACAACATGTCACTCTCTTAAATCTTATAAGTATATTAATTTTAATTTAGTGATAAACTTCATGAAAATTCGAACATGAAAAGTCTCTAGAAATCTAATGAAATTATCTACATCATATAAATTTATTTATAATTTTTAGGGATTAAATAATTATCATTAATTATGACACAATAGTGATGCAAAAATTGTTTATCTAGTGAAAAATCAAGAATATTGTTTTTATTAAACTAATAGTGACCATAAAATGCACAAATACCTAACAAAAACTTATTGGCCATGTAAATGTAAACCATAAGCATCCAATGGTCGAATATTGGACCATTTGGAGCCTTATAAAAGCGATTATGACACTTATATTATTTTATTTTAAATGATGCCAAAGTTGTCACCTTCATAATTTAATAAATATAAAAATTTAAATATTGTGATTTTAAGATGATAAATTCGAGTAAAAGTATTATTGTGAAAGGTAATAGATTTATTTTCATCATAGGATTTTATTTTTAATTTGTATGCAACAAATACGTATATGAAATAATTATACAAAAATGTTGTAGTATTTATTTTATTAAGAGATAAACCAAATAAATGGTTTCAAAAATAATAAAATAAATATTATATGAACTATTTAATGTGCTCCAATAATTTTTAAGATACATATGACATTTTATGAATCTATTAAAACTTTTAGTTCGAACATATCTTCTGTATTTATTTTATTTAAATTCAAATAAATGAATAGTGTCAAAATTGACACTATTGTTATTTTATAAAAAAAACATATTATAAAATTGATTAAAAATCACAAAATATTTAAAAATTATAAATTTAAATTTATATGATCTAAAATGTTATTAAGAATCCTATTATGTACAATTCACAACAAATAAGTAATTATTTGTTATAATTTAAAAATTAAAATGTTATTACCACAAATAAAATTAAATTGATTAAATAAGGATAAATCATGTTGATAATGTTTAAAATAAATTCCAAACATGTCTAAATTCTATTGGTTGATGATATTACAACCTTATCTTATCTAATATTCGAATATGAGTCATTTTTGGAGGTTTTTATGTGGGGTTAGATTTATTATAAATTAATATTTTCAAGAATTCCAAAGGTGCCCCTCTCCTCCCTTATAAAAGGGAACCTCCTCCATCTATTCCTCACACCAATTTGAGCACTCAAGCTCGGCCAACCCCGACCATTTTCTCCTCTCCACTCCCCTAGAATAATCCTAGAGGTCCTGGTCTTCTTCAAAGACCAATCTTAGTTCCCTAAGTGGAGGATTCAAAGAGGTGTTCTAAAGAAGAGGTAATATCTGTTACCGATCTTTTCAATTTCATTCTTCTTCAACTTCTTCTTCTTTAGTTGTTTCATTATAAAGTAATAACATAATTATTACTTACATACTGATATGTTATTATAAATATGAAATAACCCTAATTCACCTTCTATCCATCCTACGGAAAAATGAAATCACCACGCGTGCGTACGTACGGAATACCGTCTCCACGCCGTGGTGTGATCTATTTTCCACCATCACCTTACAAGGATGGGTATAATGGTGTAATGAGTAACTATTTATGATTATTATAATGTAATATTTATTCTGAAATAATATATATATACTCAAATACAATTCCACGACCATGGGAACGATATCATCGCTCGTGCGTACGTACGGACTACCGTCTCCACGACGCGATGAGATTCATTCTCAATGATTAACCATTCACGAATGATTATAAAGTATATATAATATGTACTAATGAAATATATGACATAATAATGATACTGGATTTATTTATATATTTATATGTATGTCATCTACTTAATTCCATTCAATTCAATAAGGAAACGAAAACAGCGTTCATGCGTACGTACGGACTACCGTCTCCATGAACGGTGTATTTCTTTCCATTTAATTATTTATTATATATATGTATATCCTGAATATATATATATAAATCATGTTTTATATTCTGGAATTAAGTAATCATGATCTAAGTAATCATATGAATAATTACAAGTCAAAACACGGACGACAAATGAAACAATTTTACCCAAAACGCTCTTTAACATGGAATTTACAAACGAACGGGTAATATAAAGTCATAAGTGAACCATATATGATATCATAACAATAAATATGATTCTGTAATAAGTAAATGACATTATTTAGATCATTATACAGGAGGTTCGGACACTTACGAAGCAAATCGGACCTAAGGTAAGGGAAATATCACAATCTCATTTTTATCCGAGATTGTTTATTCGTAAGTATTTACTGGGGTGTATTTTATCATCCACATCCATGTTTCATCAATATGTAATATTATTTCCATCCAAATACAATTGTTTAAATCCATTTTTACCTTTTGGTTAGTTTTTAGTAATATGTATGAAAGGAATCTTTTGTCGTTTTTCGTACGAGGTACTTTTTGACTTTTCCGACAAAAGTATGAGAAGAATGTTTTTTTAACTTATACGGCACGAACGGATTTTTACGGTTTCATAAAGCCTTATTTTCATGAATCTTCCTCCAAAATATTTCATGACTATTTTCAATAAAATCTCTTTCTTTTAAAATTGCATGACGTTTTGTGAAAAGAAATTGATTTTGAAGAAGAAAGGATATTTTCCTCAAGAATTCATTTCAAGTATTTTATCAAAATTATTTTCCATCTAAGATAACATAGGGTTCTATTTCTATCCCTATTATTACATTGATTTGGTTATGTTGTGATGGAATTATTTTTATGAATCCCTTTATCTTATATGAATTGTTTTATGATGTCATGTTGTTTAAGAATCCCATTTTTATTACATGGTTATGCAATGATGTATGATTTACGAATTTGTGGCACACATAAGAATGGTATCATTATGAGATGGGTGGGACCTATATCTCCCTCCAATGCATTGGTTAAAGATTTTATATCTCATGAGATAGACATGGCTGGAATGGTAGGTTATACCGGTTCAGTGAAACAGGACTGAAACGAGGGTCACTCGATTCAGAAATGGACTTTGTCCACTAAGATAGTCTTGGAAATGAGTCTTGACTAACAAGAAATGATTCTGTATGATTATGTGTGTATGCCACAAAGTTTAATGTTTTAGGTTATGATTATTGTGAATACATTTCACTACCATGAGTTATCCCAGTTTATGAAATTATGATCTCTTTTGCAGGTTAAGATTTCCAAAAGTCATGTTCTTATGAATATGAAGTGATTGATTTTTCTTTTGTTTACCCTTAGTGAGCATTCGAGCTCACCATTTTATGTTTTCTTTTCCCCAGGATATAAATAAAGGTTTTAGGTAAGAAAAAAAAGGGACGATCTTTATGGGAGATATTGAAGATCTTTCACTAGGATTAGAAGATTACGTTCCGAGTTTCCAAAGACACTAAACTATTACGATCCTTGTGTGTGTGTTTTTGTTATGTACTAAGTATTCCTCAAAAGTAATGTAATGTCCATGTACGTCAAGCTTCGGGTCTCTACAGTTGGTATCAAAGGAAAGGTTTAGTCAACCTTTGGAAACTAGGATGCGAAAACGTTAGTGAGATCCCTAGAGATATTTCTAAGGTATGTCTAGGGATGCCCCTAAGGATAAGTATACGTATAGGATATAGTCCTAGAACTATGGTAAAATTATTAGATTAAACCAAAGATGTTAGGTATTTAAGTTACTCCCCCTTTGTTATGATTTTTTCCTCTCACACTATTCTTTTTGGGTTTTAGAAAATGGCTGGAAACAAGGTGATTCACGATAATGGAGGATATGATGGACAATGGAATGATATTATTCATGAGCAACCAAATGAAATGGGATTTGGAAGTCCAAACATCATTATTATGCCGAATCAGCAATCTCATAATATGATCAATAAAGTAAAATTTGGTAAGTTTCCTGACTCGGCTAATAAGAGAAAGATGGAGTTTCATGATGATCATAGAGGAAAGAAAGTTCAATTTCCCCTATGTAAATCATGTGGGAAGAGGCATCAAGGAGAATGTTTCAAAGGAACTGGAAGATGCTTTGGGTGTGGAGAAGAAGGACACAAAGCCAGTAAGTGCAAAGGAAAAGGTTCAGTTAACACCAGGGATGAGGATAATGGTATTGCTACGACATCAACAATGGTTAAATGTTTTAAATGTGGAATGTACGGGCATTATGCAAACCAATGCCCTAAGGGAAAGTCTCATGAAGAGAATCAGTATGGTCGTATGGGTAGTATTTATTTTGATGATGATGATGAGACTACAAATGATATGTGAGATGAAAGAATTGTTGAAGCTCGGTCAATGGTTTAAGAATGTAGTGGAATGATTACATGTTTATCATGTGTAATGTTGTATAAGTAATCTCATGGTACTATGGAATAAAGAGACATGTAAGGATTGTTACATTGTTGTCTGATTAATGTTACCAGTATCCATGAAAGGTTATTCAGATATTTTTGGAATGTAGATGATATGCGCATATTGAAGGGATAGGGAGAAAATTAAATGTTTGATAGTATTCATGAGCTCATGACTGATATAAGGAGAAGGTTATATCATGGTTTGAGTATATAGAATTTTTGGATTTTGGTATGTGGAAAGAGTTAACTTTTGACAGCATTCATGTTTTCACTAAGGTTTAATGGGTATTCATATTTTTCAAGAGAATACATCATTAAAGTATTCACATGATTGGAATGTGACCAACAAGATATATGGGGGATAAATGATGGTATTCACATGCTTGGTTGGCGACATTTCAAGTAATCATTTTCTTTATACTATGAGCTTGGACCGAAGTATTTTAGATAAGCCTAAAGATTTTAATGGATTATGTTAACCATAAGTTAGTATTGTTTAAGTATAGAACTTTTTTTTTATATTATTTATGTGATTTTATAGTAATGTAGTTTTAGAAAAAGGACAACCTGCAGGACGGGCGACAACCCTTCGCTTCGGACAAGGCTGTGGGAATCGAACCCACAACCGAAGTGTGATTGGCCTTTATCGCCTACCACTGACCTACAGGAAGTCCCTATTTAGTAGAAACTAGTTTTATTTTATTAAGCGATATGATATATGAAGTATAAGTTCATTTTTGGAACCATATACGATTAACAATAAGATGGACTTATAACTTTTTCTAACCTTTTGTTTGAAAGAGATGGAATGACCCATCATTCTATCACATGATCTGCTAACACATCACAAATGACAAATTCAAACTTCATTTCTTTAAGAGATGAAGTGGAAATTTTCCAAAGAATGAAAAACGGTGAGACTATACCAAAATCACGAAAGTATTTCTTCTAATTCAAATTCTTCAACTTTAGGGAAACGATCTTGAAAACCAAAAATGTTGTCCTAGTGCTCTTATATCTGATTAATCAGATGGTACCCTAGATCGTCACAAATTTATGGCTTTGTGATTGCTGGCTTTTCCATAGCCATGTTCTCTACTACTCTCCATCAGAACATGATGATTAGATTTCTCTTCCATATCCATATTTTCACCTATGTGGAAACCCAGTGATTAGTTTATTTGGGTAACCGTTACGTTTCATACTTTTGTTTTTAAAGATATGTTTTGGTATTCCTTTTTATGATGTGGGTTTCTATCAAAGAAACTTTCAAATAGTAAACCATTTATAACCCCGACGAATTTCGAGGGCGAAATTCATTTTAAGGGGGGTAGAATGTAACACCCCGAGATTTTATGAAAAATATTATTTTAATTTCATTAATGTATTTTGTTGTATTCTACACCAAGATTACCCTGTGCTATACGCAACACCGTATTAGCTTGTAGTATACGCAACACTATTCTTGGACCGTGTTACACACAATTTTGATAATAGTTATTCTATGAAACATTGAGTATATATATATATATATTAAATGTATAAATGAAATATGGTTGGATTCTGTTATACGAAACAACGAAGGATTCTTTCACAACACGCAACCCTGACTTGGCTTGCATTACACGCAATCGCGACCTTCCTCGATAGCGTGTGTTGTACGCAATACCAGGTTTTAATAAACAATGTTATATTATTATAATATTGTCATGAACTAGCCGTTATGAATAGTATTAACTAAATTTTGAATTTTATAACATTATTATTCATCTTACACATTTCTAGAACATGGTATAAGAACAAAATAAATTTTTCGTGTAAAAAAAGTATTTTTCAAAAAATGTAGTTTTACCGCCTTTTGATGGCGCACCCACTTTAAATATAGTTTTTGACATGTTTATATGTTCAATTTGACAAAATAATATTCTTCTTTTGAATCAAGATATAAAAATTTACATTAGATAAAGTTTTGATATTTTTCCGATAACTTTCATATTTTAATGAATAGTAAAAACACGCTATATTTTAATTAAAAACAACTTTTTTCATCGTAATATCTTATGTGGTTAAATTATAATATTGAATGGTTTTAAAGTATAAATAGAATATATTTTTACCATTTAATATAATGTATGTCATTAGCATTGATTTTACCTTGAATTCGTAGGTTAAATCAATTCAATCTTTTGCAATGTTTTAAAGAAAACCCCGTTTTCTTTCGACAACGGGATTAATTTTAATTTAATTTCTGCATATTTTGTGTATTGAATTTGGAAAAATTGATTCCATATTTGGAATCAGTGGGTCCAAATTATGTTAATAAGCTACTTTTTATTTTTGGGAATTATGAATAGTAACTACGGTAAATTTTATTTACCATAGTTAAAGGTAAATTGGGTAATTAAGGGTAAATATAATATTTTAAAATTACCCTAACAAATTTCAAAATCCTATTGGATGACTAAAAGTCGACCCATATCACCTAAGGGTCGGATTAGGATCATTTAATGGACATTTGTCCATGAAAATAACTTAATTATTATTAAAACCAAAGAAAGTGACAACATGTCACTCTCTTAAATCTTATAAGTATATTAATTTTAATTTAGTGATAAAATTCATGAAACTTCGAACATGAAAATTTTCCAGAAATCTAATGAAATTATCTACATCATATAAATTTATTTATAATTTTTAGGGATTAAATAATTATCATTAATTATGACACAATAGTGATGCAGAAATTGTTTATCTAGTGAAAAATCAAGAATATTGTTTTTATTAAACTAATAGTGACCATAAAATGCACAAATACCTAACCAAAACTTATTGGACATGTAAATGTAAACCATAATAATCCAATGGTATAATATTTGACCATTTGGAGCCTTATAAAAGCGATTATGACACTTATATTATTTTATTTTAAATGATGCCAAAGTTGTCACCTTCATAATTTAATAAATATAACAATTTAAATATTGTGATTTTAAGATGATAAATTCGAGTAAAAGTATTATTCTGAAAGGTAATAGATTTTTTTTCATCATAGGATTTTATTTCTATTTTTTATGCAACAAATAAGTATATGAAATAATTATACAAAAATGTTGTAGTATTTATTTTATTAAGAGATAAACCAAATAAATGGTTTCAAAAATAATAAAATAAATATTATATGAACTATTTAATGTGCTCCAATAATTTTTAAGATACATATGACATTTTATGAATCTATTAAAACTTTTAGTTCTAACATATCTTCTGTATTTATTTTATTTAAATACATATAAATGAATAGTGTCAAAATTGACACTATTGTTATTTTATAAAAAAAACATATTATAAAATTGATTAAAAATCACAAAATATTTCAAAATTTTAAATTTAAATTTATATGATCTAAAATTTTATTAAGAATCCAATTATGTACAATTCACAACAAATAAGTAATTATTTGTTATAATTTAAAAATTAGAATGTTATTACCACAAATAAAATTAAATTGATTAAATAAGGATAAATCATGTTGATAATGTTTAAAATAAATTCCTAACATGTCTAAATTCTATTGTTTGATGATATTACAACCTTATCTTATCTAATATTCGAATATGAGTCATTTTTGGAGGTTTTTATGTGGGGTTAGATTTATTATAAATTAATATTTTTTAGAATTCCAAAGGTGCCCCTCTCCTCCCTTATAAAAGGGCACCTCCTCCATCTATTCCTCACACCAATTTGAGCACTCAAGCTCAGTAAACCCCTTCCATTTTCTCCTCTCCACTTCCCTAGAATAATCCTAGAGGTCCTGGTCTTCTTCAAAGACCAATCTTAGTTCCCTAAGTGGAGGATTCAAAGAGGCGTTCCAAAGAAGAGGTAATATCCGTTACCAATCTTTTCAATTTCATTCTTCTTCAACTTCTTCTTCTTTAGTTGTTTCATTATAAAGTAATAACATCAGTATTACTTACATAATGATATGTTATTATAAATATGAAATAACCCTAATTCACCTTCTATCCATCCTACGGAAAAATGAAATCACCACGCGTGTGTACGTACGGAATACCGTCTCCACGCCGTGGTGTGATCTATTTTCCACCATCACCTTACAAGGATGGTTATAATGGTGTAATGAGTAACTATTTATGATTATTATAATGTAATATTGATACTGAAATAATATATATATACTCAAATACAATTCCACGACCATGGGAACGATATCATCGCTCGTGCGTACGTACGGACTACCGTCTCCACGACGCAATGAGATTCATTCTCAATGATTAACCATTCATGAATGATTATAAAGTATATATAATATGTACTAATGAAATATATGACATAATAATGATACTGTATTTATTTATATATTTATATGTATGTCATCTACTTAATTCCATTCAATTCAATAAGGAAACGAAAACAACGTTCATGCGTACGTACAGACTACCGTCTCCATGAACAGTGTATTTCTTTCCATTTAATGATTTATTATATATATGTATATCCTGAATATATATATATATATAAATCATTTTTTATGTTCTTTAATTAAGTAATCATGATCTAAGTAATCATATCAATAATTACAAGTCAAAACACGGACGACAAATGAAACAATTTTACCCAAAACGCTCTTTAACATGGAATTTACAAAAGAACGGGTAATATAAAGTCATAAGTGAACCATATATGATATCATAACAATAAATATGATTCTGTAATAAGTAAATGACATTATTTAAATCATTATACAGGAGGTTCGGACACTTACGAAGCAAATCGGACCTAAGGTAAGGGAAATATCACAATCTCATTTTTATCCGAGATTGTTTATTCGTAAGTATTTACTGGGGTGTATTTTATCATCCACATCCATGTTTCATCAATATGTAATATTATTTCCATCCACCTACAATTTTTTAAATCCATTTTTACCTTTCAGTTAGTTTTTAGTAATATGTATGAAAGGAATCTTTTGTCGTTTTTCGTACGAGGTACTTTTTGACTTTTCCGACAAAAGTACGAGAAGAATGTTTTTTTTAACTTATACGGCACGAACGTATTTTTACGGTTTTATAAAGCCTTATTTTCATGAATCTTCCTCCAAAATATTTCATGACTATTTTCAATAAAATCTATTTCTTTTAAAATTGCATGACGTTTTGTGAAAAGAAATTGATTTTGAAGAAGAAAGGATATTTTCCTCAAGAATTCATTTCAAGTATTTTATCAAAATTATTTTCCATCTAAGATAACATAGGGTTCTGTTTCTATCCCTATTATTACATTGATTTGGTTATGTAGTGATGGAATTATTTTTATGAATTACTTTATGTTATATGAATTGTTTTATGATGTCATGTTGTTTAAGAATCCCATTTTTATTACATGGTTATGCAATGATGTATGATTTACGATTTTGTGGCACACATAAGAATGGTATCATTATGAGATGGGTGGGACCTATATCTCCCTCCAATGCATTGGGTAAAGATTTTATATCTCATGAGATAGACATGGCTGGAATGGTAGGTTATACCGGTTCAGTGAAACAGGATTGAAACGAGGGTCACTCAATTCAGAAATGGACTTTGTCCACTAAGATAGTCTTGGCAATGAGTCTTGACTAACAAGAAATGATTCTCTATGATTATGTGTGTATGACACAAAGTTTAATGTTTTAAGTTATGATTATTGTGAATACATTTCACTACCATGAGTTATCCCAGGTTATGAAATTATGATCTCTTTTGCAGGTTAAGATTTCCAAAAGTTATGTTCTTATGAATATGAAGTGATTTATTTTTCTTTTGTTTACCCTTAGTGAGCATTTGAGCTCACCCTTTTATGTTTTCTTTTCCCCAGGATATAAAGAAAGGTTTTAGGTAAGAAAAAAAGGGAAGATCTTTATGGGAGATATTGAAGATCTTTCACCAGGATTAGAAGATTACATTCCGAGTTTCCAAAGACACTAAACTATTACGATCCTTGTGTGTGTGTTTTTGTTATGTACTAAGTATTCCGCAAAAGTAATGTAATGTCCATGTACGTCAAGATTCGGGTCTCTACAATCAATACACATTTTCCCTCCAATGAGATGTAATATATATGAATGGGCATAACACATGACAGTCTGCTCGTTAGCATCATTTGGTAAATATATAGTCTGCGCCTCTAACCAAGGCATAGATATCGATTCTCCATCTGTAGCCCTATAATAAAAAAAATTCAAGACCTAAAAAGTGTTGAGCAAGGTCTATCCAAGATGCATGAGTGGGTCCAATAACAGGTCTCCCCTAGATATGAAGGTTGAGAAGCACATCCACATACTAGAGGGTGATGTCCATCTCTCCCTCAGGCAGGGGGAATGTGTGTGTCTCTGGTATCCAACACTCAACAAGGGAAGCAAGTAGATGATGGTCTACAAATGTGAAATCTGATACGGTAATTCTATAGAAGACAACACGAAACAAGTATGGTCTAATGGCATGTGGAGGATCCCTGTGATGAAAAATGGTGCAATCAATGCACTATGATCGATCGATCCACACCACCCTATAACACGACCTGGGAAATATGGGTATGCTACTGAGTGAGTAGTATGGTATCATCCATATGCAATTAAACAAATGAAATGAGTCATACGTGTAAAATGTAAATATAATGTTATGGTCAACATAATGTTGTGACTTGTATAATACAAGACATTCCATGTCTATTAACATTGTTTTATGATGTTATTTTTAAGAAAATAAATATAATTTTCCAAGTATTTTGGTTTTGAATGAAATAAATATAACAAGAAGAAATAAGAGAAAAAATTAATAATGGTAAAAACAACATTTAATAATTTCCCCATATATGATAATTGGGGAATTAGAAACATTAATAAATGCTTTATAGGAATTTGTGATTACTACAAGTTTGGGGAGAATGGATACCATGATCATGATTGTATGGGAATGAATGAGTTTCTAATGTGAAATGTTTCAGCTATAAAAAGATGAGTCACTTTGAAAATGAATTCCACAAGAATTAAGGGAATATATCTTAGAATAATCCAAGAGACTAATGTAATGAATATGTTATTAATACTTTGATGTGGATTGATTGATATTCTTGTGAAATTTTATCCATGAAATATGTTGTGAAAGAATTTTTTTAATGAAATTATCTTTTTCAAAATAATTTAATGTATAAAGTTTATATTGTAATACCATTTCTCAATGGATTTGAGATAATATGTTGAATGGAACCAGTGGCCAATAAATTTGATTTAGTAAAAATTTTAAACACGTTTAAAACATATGATTTGGAAAATATGGCCCCAAATATGTTTTTAATTTTGAAAAAATAAAAAAATGTTATTTATGGGTTGGTATTGGTGACCAATAAATTAGATAATGATTTAATTAAAACGCAATTCATGATGGAGATTATTTCATTTTTTGGATTTATTAAATAAAATCTAAAATCTATGATTTTATTTAAGGAATAAGAAGAATGTTAATTCTTGAAAGCATGCATGTTTTTATTAAGGATTTAAGATTAATAGGGTATATTGATATTAGTTATTTGTCACTAAGATATAAATTTTTGGATTAATGGTATACTTATATTTAGAATCATAGAGACAATATTTCTAAATTTTTGGGTCCTGAATTTTGTTAGAAATATTTTGGAGGAATGTTATGATTAACTAATTATGGACTTGATTAAGATAAACCATGGTAATTACAAATGATGTTTTAGGAATTTATCTAATTATCTATATTTAATAACCTATTCTAATCATTATGGTACTATTATTTCGTTGTATATATGTTTATTAAAAGATCAGACACATATTGTTATCAAAAAACTGTTGTCAAGGGAAGATGTTTTTGGGTTTACAATTGATCTTTTAGGTTTTAGGATTTATAGATTAGGGTATCAGATACTAAGTTTTGGGTCAATGTTTTTGGTTTTTTTCATGGTTTTAGGGTTTAGGTTTATGAATTTTGGGTTAGGGTGTAGGTTTTATAGTTTAGGGTTTAGAATTTGGATATTAAGGTTTCAGAAAGATGTTTTGGGTTTAGTGTTATTTTGGGTTTTGGGGTTTATAAAACCAAGAAAAAATTAAGATATAACATCATATAATTTACAATATGAGAATGTCACAATGAAAACAATAAATCATTGTGGATGAGAGTGTGAACTCGACCCAACAATTCTAAGGAATCATTTTTTGTTATGACCTTCTTGATGTCACATGGGGAATCTCAAACTCTTCACTTGTTCTTGAGGGAAGTCTATCTCATTCTGTATCTTACTGGCCTTCAGTATCCCATGAGGACACAAACAATTGATGTCAGATATCACTATCGGCTGACATTTGGGCATTGGGAAATAATGAAACTCCTCAATAGGCATCCATAGTGCCGCATAACATTTAGAAATGGTGTCCATGCAGTACACTAGATCATCATATGCTTCCCTTGATATGTTCATAGAGGCACATGTTTCAATGGCGTGCGTGCATGGAAATTGTAAGGCCTGAATGTTTCCACATTTACATTTCTTTGTTTCTAGGAATACCACCATTTTTTCACAGATGCGTTCTGTGATGGGGGTATGAATGCTCTTGAACTTCAAATCGAGAGTCTTATCATCGATAAAGGAATACATGATGACCAAAATATTCTTCAATATTCTTTTCAATCTCCCACTGAAAGTGTCTCTCATACCTTATCCCTTGCTGTATTCTATCTCATGCTAGTTTTTTTCTATAAACAAAGTACTTCACACATGAATATAATGTATCCTAAACAATAGTAGTTATAGGTAGCTTTTTATTCCCTTTGAAGAAACCATTGACGCAATCCAAAATGTTTGTGTTCATATTTCCATACCTCTTCCCCCGGTCATATGCCAATGTCTATTTTTCATTTGGAATCTGCATCATATAATCATAAAATTATTGATTAGCCTGGAATATTTGTTCAAAATGTTCATCAAACCACCGTTGATTCGACTCATATGCTACATAGAATATATTATATTTCACATAATTTTATTTTATCATTACGTTGAAATAGTAAAAAATAACAAATACAATGCGCACCAAGCCTCGTGATTGCCTTTTTCATCGGTTCATTTTGGAAATTTTTATGTACATTTATAGCATTATGTCTTATGCAGAACTGATGATGTGCATTTGGGTATCTCCATGTTTCAAGATCTACATTGATTTCTTGATTAATTGCCTGATGGTGACCATATATCAAACAAAAGCCTAAATGTTAGTGAAATGGTTGTTGATACATGTTAGAAACTAAATCCATGATTCATAGTTTTCTTTATATATAATGGAAAAGGAAAGAGGAAGAGGTGAATGGTTTCTATATTAGGTTGAAATAATCAACAATACGCCCTTTTATTTTCCATATAGAAATGTTCCATCACTCTAAATGACCTGTTTGATGAAAAAAATGAAAATATACATGGGAGGAATTCCTAGAACAACTGATGAAAATGATCACGAGATGAATCACATCTGTTATTGTGAGACACATGTTCCTTTGTCTCAATATGGGAGAAAACTTGGTTATGATGCCTCAATATGGCTAGAAATTATGGCAACACCCGATATGAGTCATCCCAATCACTATATACCTTCACAATTGCCTTCTGTTTCGCCATCCATGCCTTATTATAGAAAAATTATAACAAAATGTATGTTTTATCCTCTATTGCACAAGGGATATCAAAACATAATGGAATGTCCTAATCATATCAACAATAATGGATGACATAATTTCTGTATCAGATGATGCATGACCTTGTGTCGGGCATGGCTGAACTCAAGTACGAGTTTCCTCAAACCTCGAGATTCTCCAACTTCCAAATGCAATGTCCAGAATCACCCTCAAGAAAAATATATAATCATTACCATACTTCTCACACCATATTACATATTTACTACATCATGATTCGTGAACTATATAGCTATAGTTCCTCTCTATGTGAAATCTATTTAGTATAATTTTTTATGCATCATTACATGGAAAATTCCGTCCAACATATAAGGTTTTGTCAAGCTCACTAAACCTATCTGGTACAACTCTGGGGAACTCAGTTGCTAGTGTGAGAATATTATTTTTGAATTCAGGCACACATTTCCTTGCATCTTCCAAGATGCAAGGAGTGGTGGAATATTTACTGTAGGTCGAGGTCATTTTACAACTAATTCATTTCTCAAAACCTCCTATCTAACTTCCGTTGGTCCCTACTCATTATCACTATTTTTACCATCTGTTCTATCATTATGAAACTCTTTATCAGATGTTGGATTGACATGTATATCTGAGATATAATCTAGGTTGTCCTCTTCTGAATCATTTGGAATAGGATCAATTTCATGGGGAAGTCTATCTTCAACCACTCTTGTAAGTCTACATCTTGATACAACTAGATGTTGTTGTTGTATAGTAGAAACACCAACATATTACTTGATCATGGAACCATCTGACCATTGAAAAAATAAATTAATTGCCTTGACCCACTGCGCATCATCAACCAATGAACAAGATAGATGCCACAGTGTTGTTGGAAATTTCAAATGTCTATATCTCATAGATTTGATCTCTTGATCGGGTCCCAGTTTTAAGAAACCATGAATTCTATCTTGAAGATCACTTAGGGTTACAAAATCATCTATACTAACCACTGTTATTGGTTGTGTACTATAAGAATCTCCTTTCTTAGTTTAAAAACCTCCCCATATCAGTACACATAGCAAAACATGACTCCCTACATCAAAAATGTTTCTTTTATCAAAATTATGATAGTATAAAAAATATTAACAATAATGGTTGAAAATATAATATTATTAGAAAGTAATTTTAGGACACCTTTTTATACCCTAAAAGTTACTATTAATGTTTCATTGTATAAAAGTTTATTAGAATATATGTCAGAGAACCTTTTGGAAACTGAGGTAAAAAAGAAGAGGAAACATAAAATTAGTTAACTTATCATTGAGAAAATGAAAATTCTGATCATATAAATAATTTAAATGAAGAAGAAAAATGCATTAAATAACACATTAATGCTTTATAATATAAAATAATTTTGTTCACATTTTTCAATAGAATGTGGTTTGGATGAGACGAGTATCACTTCATATGAGGTAAAATCCAACTTATATTTTATTTCTAGATTAATAATATCTTTGAAAGATATGTAATTCACTTTTTAACTTTCAAAATATTTTGACCTTCTAATGAAATATCTTAGATTTCATCTTATATTTCATTCAAAGGCTAAGAACTTTTGAAAGTTAAAAAGTAAGTTACATATCCTTCGAAGATGTTATTAATATGCCAATTTAAAATAAGCTTAATATTACCTTATGTTCAATGTGAGACTCATCTCATCCAAACCTCATTCTATTGAAAAATTTCATCGAATTTATTGTATGTCATAAAGCATTAATGTGTTGATTAATGCGTTTGTTCTTCTTTATTTCACTTTATATGATCATAAGTATCATTAGCTAATCATTATATGGATTCATTTTGTAATCCTATGTTATTTATTAATTATTCTATAATTAATCATTTCTTATAATAACTATTATTTCTAAACTATATAATCTTTACGATACTAACATTTTAAAACATTTTCTACTCCATTTCATTTTATATAATAATAATTTTAATTTTATCAACTGATTTTATTAGTACAGTTTTAAGTAATCGATCATTATTTAACCACTAGTTAATCATTATTAAGTCATTCATTAATTATTTATTCTTTAATCATTAATCATATTATATTCATTAGTTAATTATACTTAACTAATCATATGTATTAATTTGTAATCCAATACCATCATTAATGAATTTATAATCAATCATTACTAATAATAATAATTATTTATAAACTATATATAACTAATTAAACTACTTAATAAAAAAATCTTTTAAAACCTGACTTAAAATAATTCAATTAGTAATAATAACATTCATTCTTTAATTCCTTTGTTTTTGTCCATTTAATTCGATAACATCCTAATTATCATTTTATCATTGACAAATATAATGATTTGATTTTTCTTTTCTTAGGTATTTTTGTTGTTTATAATGAAAATATGATTCATCTTATGCATATCCCCATGTAGTGTCAAACCAAAAGTGCAGCAAGGTCCGTTGTCATGCACTAGTTCCTGTTCAAGTCTTTCTCAAAGCGGTGTTTTCAGATTTTACCCCTATGTACATCTATTCCAGAGCCACATCCACTTGTTTTTATCCAGATAGGGATTTGATTGCTTAGATATCCACATATTAATTATGCTACCAAAATTTCACAATACTTAATCCTAAGTTATTCTACACTTAACCTATACTTAATATATACTTAATCTATACATAATCATTACTGATAAAAATTATTATTCCAAAATATATATAACTAATTAAACAACCTAATAAAAAAAATATTTAGAACTAACTAAAATACATAAAAAATGAAATATTTAAAAATAAAAATAATTCAATTAATTAAATAAAAAACCTTAAATTAAATAAAAAATACATTTAAATGATGCTTCACAAAAAAACTACCTTCTTTTGGACCACCAAATCCACTATAGAGAAAAAGGATTTTTTTAGAGAGAGAAGCAGTGGATTTAGGAGAGATGGGGGAAAATGAATTGAGAAGAATGGGGGGCTTCCCTTTTATAGGGAGATGAGGAAAATATGGCATTGTCTATGCCACATTAATCCTTTGTGTGAGGTCAAAGACTGCATCGACAATGCCGCTATTCCCCTCACCTAGAGGCAAAAGGCAGAATCCCCCCCGCCTTATTCCACGTCATCGATATGGGCTAAAGGTGGAACGGGGGATGGAATCTAGCATTGATGATGCCGCCTATGATGGATATATTAAAAAATATTTTAAACCTATCCTGTATTAAATTTTTTTAGAAAATTAATTAAACAAACTCAAACAAATAAACTGAAAAAATGAAGAACTCAATGTATTTTCTATAAAAGAAAAACTATTCACTAGTGGGGAATTTCTATTAGAGATGTTTCATCTTCATTTCCTTCATTCATTTTATTTTGTTATTATAACTCAAGTGGTGGAACAATAATCCATTAGTGGGTTACCCAAGAAGATTCTCCAAATCACATATTAATGAATTCTACATTTTAACATTTCTATATATTCTGTTAATCTATTCATTTATTCAAACATTATAGACACTAGATGATTTCATTATTTCATACACATTGAATTTAACTTACCTTTTACTGGATCACATTAGAAGATCACATATTTTTAAACTGAATATTTGAGGTGAGGGTAATCGAGCAAATTTTTATTTGATTATAGAGAAAAAAGAGTGTAAATTAGAATAATTATTTAACCTGAAATATAAAGGGAATAATTCAAGGATAGGCAATTATAATTAAAATTGATTTTAAAACAAATATAGTTTAATTCTATTACTATTTACACCAATTTAACCCACAAAAAAATTGAAAAACACACCAATAACATTTTCCCTTATGGAGACAAACCCGGGTCCCACTACTGCTAAATTTAATATGGGTTAAAAAATTGTTTCGCTAAGCACTCCATGAGAGGTGATAATCAAAATTAGCATCATTATAGGGGATGTTATTTTTTAATCATGTTTGAGAAATGATTTCAAAAAAATGATGGATTCAATTCTTCACACCACGTTGGTTTTGATCCAGAGGTTGTGGGAACTTTTTTGAAAAGACATAGGACATTGAGAGTCATATAAGAATTTGAACAATATTTTTTCACTATCCCATTTACTAAATTCTCACCCCCTTATTATTCTTCCACTAGAGTCATATTAGGAACCCAAAAAAATAGAGAATAATCAAGCACAAGTGAATAAAACTTTAAGAGAACATTATGCGCATAATTTCAACAACAATAACCGAAAGTTACAAATGAATAATTGGTAGGTTTTTGAGTTTAAAAATGGAAAACTGTGTCACCTACCAAGGTTTCTTGGTTTGATAGGAGAAGTACCCAAAATACATCTATGAGAATTTGTAGAAGTCTGTAATGGATTAAAATCTAGAGTATCCACTGAGGCTCAAATCAACTTAAAGGCATTTCCCTTCTCCATTGAATGATCGTCTAAGGAGTGGCTTTAAAACATCTAACCTGGAAAGATAACCACCTGGGATGAACTACATCAACCCTTACTCAAGAGGAATATCTCTTCTTTATGGAGTGTCTAGCTGAGAAAATATATTTATGAAAACAAAAAATAATGTAGATAGACCATTTACGAGTATTGTGAGGGATTTAAAGGATTATCAAACTCATGTCCACACCAACCCAATGAAGAATATGAATTCTTGGTATTATTTAACTAAGGATTGATGGATAGTTACCTAGACCTGTTGGATGATTCCTCTGGAGGAGAAGTGATTAAAAAATCACCCACTGAAGTCAATGACAAGATTTAATGGAACTCCTAGAATTCTGAACAATTTGATAGTAGAATTACCATATAGGGAGTACATGAGTTAAACAACTCTAGCTCTATATTTTTCAATTAAATTGAAAAAATAACCTATTTTGTAAACTATGAAGCTATGAACAAGTCTCAAGAAACATCATCCACCATTCCCCCCTCAGGTCTTCTAACATTGTTACTCTCAATAACACATTATTGTTTCCTTTTATCAAGTTCAAGAAAACAGTGAAGCCATGTATGTTCTAACAATAACCAAGCCACCAAAACCAAAGTAGATATTTCTATAAAAACAAATATAGAAGTAGGATCCAAAAAAATTAAAAACATCAATTTCATTATGGTTTTCAACCATATTTCTAGCATCTACTATTCTAAAGATAGAAATCTCAACCCTTTACATGATATCAATCAAGAAAATCACTATAACTCTCACAAGATGACCAGAAGAAATTATATATGAATTCCAACAACCGGAACCTATATACCATCAATGAATTAATAAACCAAGGATCAGGTAAACTTCCTGCTGAATGCATTCCTGACCCTAGTGGAAATATTACTTATATTATATTAATGTTTTTAGGGAGATTACATGTAGTAAAAAATCAATATATGGAGATGAATATAGAAGTGTAAATGCACCTAAACCAGAATAAGTTACCCCATTAAAAGAAACTAAATAAGAGGTACATGTGAATAAAACCCCCTAGGATGAAGGAAAAATGGAAACCCAAAATGGAGGATTAAAACTAACTAAAACCACCCATATCTGAAAAGATGAAATATCCCATGAAAAACAATGACGAATCATTGAAACTAGTGATTATGGAGGTGTTCAGACAGGTGGAGATCAATATCCCTTTATTGTAATTCATCCTCCAGATTCCAAGGTACATAAAATTTATCAAGGTCACATGCAAAAAAATGAAGAGATTATGAGAAAATGAGAAGGTGAGAGAAAGAAAAAATGTTTTTGTTCTTGTTACCACTTAAATACACTGGAAATGATAATATCCAAGTATCTTTTCTATCCCCTTCACCATAGGTGAGATTTAATTTTTCAAGGCACTTTGTGAATTGAGATAGTCAATTAATTTCACCCCTTACTCAATTTATTTATCTATGTAGATTGGAGAACTAAAACCCACCCAAGTTGTTGTGAAAAATTCAAACTGATCCATTTCCTACCTAGTATATGTTTTAGAAGATGTATGGGTGAGTGTACAAGGTTTTCTCTTCCCTACTAATTTATATATTCATAACCTAAAGGAAGAAAAAGGTAATCCACCTTACCCCTTCATATTGGGTAGTCCATTTATCAATAATACCAAAACAATAATAAATGTTAATGAATGAACAATTTCCATGAACATTTAAATGTTTCGAGAAAGATTCCACCGAACCAGTGCCCCAAACCTACTCACTGTAAAGATAACAAGTGAAACTTATCATACACTAGAGGCTACTAAATAACATCAAGGATTTAATAGGAATCTATGAGGATGCTATTCCACCATATCAGAATGTAAACCCATAAGTAAATAAAAAAATCATTCACGTAACAATAAAATGAAACAAATATAGAAAATAAAATATAATCATGATGTAATAAAATGAAATACAATAAAGGCACAAAAATCCATTCCATATATAGAACATCAATCACACACTAGGATTATCACAGATAAAAAATAAAAAATAAATAAATAAATAATTGAGGCTCCACTACTAATTCTGAGATATGGAACATACAGAGTCTCTAGTATATTGTTGAGCTTCTCAAGCCCATTCATCAGGCTCGACATGAGAAACCTGATCAATTATACATTACAGGGCTTTTTTCCTATACATCATACATTTTTCTCAACTATAAATTATAAATAATTTATAAATGCACATAGAGGTGGGAATACAAGGGGTGAGAAATAAATCTCTGTAGGCCACCCCCAACAATGAACCAATAAACTTCTTCTAAAAATGAATGCTCTTGAAATATGATCAGTATAGCCAAAACATAGCTATAGTAAATACAAATTAAACCACATTCATTCAATAGGCACGTGACTCCGATTAATCATACATGCTTCATCCAATTTCGGGGTTTCTCTGAGCTTGTCTTGATGACTACGAATCACATGTAACATGTGGGTTCTACAATTATGGTTTTCCTTGCCAAACCTCACATCCTTACCTGCTATATCTTTCTTGATTACAATACATCCATCTCAGGTACATATTCCATGATAAAAAAATACCTAGCTAAAAACATCAATTTGACACATAACCCACATATCATAAATGATCATTCTTATATCATCAATCTTATATCATATTCCCTATGGTATGACATCACTTCCCATAACATCACTTGGAAATATAAACCATAGGGTATATTGTTAGTGTCCAAAACCCCTGTCTAACACTTGATCCGTGTACTATATTACTCATACATGGAACTTTAGTAAAACATCTCAATTACATATGGGGTTTTTTATATCCACCATATCAATTATATCAAAATCAATGTCCTTGGATCCTCGGTCCAACACTCGAACAATGAAAACTATAGTTACTGATAAAAAGCATCTTGTCCAACCACATATCATTCAATCATGGAGAATCATGCCAAACCTACCCAAAAACACATGTGGGGAATTATGTTAGACATCGATGTCCTTTTATGGGGAACATCATCTCACACTATATCAACCCCAGATGTGGGTTTTCTTTTTCGACATCCAAAAACATATTTGTGGATCTTCATTTCAAACTATCTCTACAATGGAAATCCATAACATTAAACCAGGCTCGAAAATGTGAAATCACAACCATGTCAAAATATTACTATGGTGTAAAACAACAAGCACAATATATCATCGGTTGGATTAATTCCCATTACCATCATCACATCTCATACTTTTTATCTCACAACTTCAATTCGGGTCCCAAGGGAACACCCACAACCATTAATACACAAACCCATTCACCCACATAGGGTCATCCTATCTATCAGAAATCAAATAAGACCTCAAGACCGACACATAAATAGATACATCTGTATTTGGATTGAATAAACTAGAACTATAGAGGAGGAATCCCTCTTAGGATTGTCACTGTCATAATAGAAATGGAATCATCCCTCTTACAATCCTTTTAATATCCCATCTCTTAGGAAAATGCCTATCTCAGGGGGTAATGCATACCAAAATCAAATATATATCATATCATAACCTCACATGCCTCAAATGAACTAAATCATCATTAGAGAGATTGATTTAATCTAAAACCATTTCATAGTCACCCTATGTTAGTCCACACACCCATCTTATCCCCAATAATGAGTCACAACACATTCCTATTAACTTGGGAAAATCCCATTCCAACCCCAATCAAGGACTCCTATGAGCTCATTATATGTCCTTGAATCATTCTCATGAACATAGCTTGGGTTTCATCCTAGGTCTCACAACCAAAAGACTATTGGATTCAACTTTTGGAGGAAAACATATCCCTTATAAGTTAATAACGCTATACCACTTATTAGAAGTCCTAAAACACACCAAGGGATCCACCATCATGTACTACATAAAAAAATACTCAAAAGGGACTCATAATATGTTCAATTCCGACTTAGGGGAGAAAAATCATAGAAAACCCTCCATATTGATACTATTCATTACTACAGAGACCCATGCACACACTTATGTATTTTATTATAAAATTAATTTCAATAATGATACAATTAATTACATTACTTTTTTAAAATACAATGACAACATGATATGTTCGAACCAAAACCTTTAATAAATTTCTCATATGTTTATGTAATCTATAAAATTCATGTATTGCATTAATTATATTTATCTTTATGTTTTTAATATCATTTATTTGATATTTACATTAATTAAATAATTACTACATCATCATAATATAATCCCCTAAGATAATTATTTATTTATTAAAAATTAAAAATAAATTAGCATGACGAAGATAAACATTTTAGCTTTCAATTTAATATTTATATTCTAATTTATTTTATTTATAACCCAATATTAAAACTTATATTGTTATTTAAAATATGATTATGACATCTTTAACTTCTCTTTAAATAAAATATAATAAATTCTATACCCTCATCCATGTGGCATACAATGGTTATAATATCAGCATAAGGATGATTTTGGTCAAAACCCACTTATCCAATGATATTTGGAGAAGTGTTAGGATAATATTTCAATATTTATAATATTATTTTTACCCTTAATTAATTGATTTACATTTAACCATGTTAATAAAAAATTACTAAAGTTACTATTCATAATAACAAAAAAAATATAAAAAAATATACATAATTTGAACCCACTTATTCCAAATTTGGAATATATTTTTAAAAAATTACAATAAATAAGTTACAATAATTATTTTAAAAAAAATCGCATTGACATAATGAGAAAACATGTTTTTAAGTGCAACGTTGAAAATATTGATTTTTTTATATCCAAATTCAATGTGAAATTGAATATAATGACCTAAATTAGATTAAAATTTAGAAATTAAATTCAATTATACATTAAAGATAAATAATTATATACTTTATCAATATAAATTATTTAAAAAAAAAGCTGTTTTCAATTAAAATGCAATATTTTATTACTATTCATCAAAACATAAAACATATTTGAAAAATGCTAAAAATTCAACCAAAGTAACTTTTATATTCCTATTCCAAATAATAAGTTTAGTTTGTCAAATATAATTTATAAAATTGTTAAAAACTATATTTAAATCAATTATTCCATCAAATGATGGTAAAATTTCCTTTAGAAAAATATAGTCTTTTAATGCATAAAATTGGATTCATTCTTATATTATGCCTACAAAATATTTTGTATGAATATTAAATATATAAATTCGATAATGTATTTAGTACTATTCACTCCCTTTATTTTAATGGATATGTTATAACAGTCACTTATTAATATATTACAATATATTTAAACTCGGTGTTGTGTGTAACATAAGATATTAAATTTATTTAAAAATAAAATACACCATAAAATCATGAGATTTTAAAGTATTCCATCATTCAAAAAATTTCATCCTCAAAATTCCCATAATATCACCTCATAAAATGATTTGGGTAGTTCTTCATCATAATTTCCTATGTTTCCCATGTCACATATTCTATTTTATTATTTTTTCACAGTAAATTTACCAGCAAAGTCATTAGATTTCTTTACACTTGTTCTCTAGTATCTAGAATCTGGATAGAGTTTTCACAATAAGATGAATTAGGTTCCAATTCTATTTTATCATAATTGAGATCGTGTGTTGGGTCTAGTATGTACTTTATTAGAAAAGAGATTAAAAACATGTCATATACTTTAGAAAGGCTATGTGGCATTGACAAACAATAATCCACAATTCCAATTCATTCTATAATTTCAAAAGTTCTAATATACATAGGGCTTAGTATCCCTTTCTCATAGAATCTTATAACACCATTCCCTGGAGATAATCTCAAGAAAACATGATTTCCCAATTTAAATTCTAAATCATTCCTTCAGTTATCAACATAGACCTTTTTCCTACTTTGAGCTACTCTGATACAAGTTTTAATAGTCTTTTCCTTTTCTATTGTCCTAGGCCTATAATATTCCTTTTACAAACTTCATCCCAAAAAGTTGGCATATGATATTACTTTCCCTAAAACTCATCATATAGTTCCATTTTCATACTTGAATAGAAGATATTTTTATAAAAAAATTCTTCCAAAGGTAAATACCAGTCCCACATACCTTGAAAGTTAATTGAACAGGACCTCAAAATGTATTATAAAGTTTAGATAGTCCTTTCTAACTTCCCGTCCGTTTGAGGGTGATAAGAGGTGCTCTAATGAAGTTCAATATCTAGAACATTTTGAAGACTTTTACAAAATTTTGATATAAAATGGGGATCCCAATCAGACTCAATTGATAGAGGTTCAGCATTAAGTATTACAACTTCATTAATATAACGTATTTATAGGTGATCAAGAGGTAAATATTTTCATATAGAATGAAAATTCACTGATTTGGTAAGGTGATCAATAATAACCCATACGAAATAATTTCTTTTAGGAGCCTATGTTAGTCCTGTGATAGATTCCATCATAATGTCATATGATTTCCACATCGGTAAAGGAAGAGGTTGCATGGATCCTCTAGGATGTTGTCTCTCATCATTCCCTTATTAAAAAACAATAAATCATGACACATATTCAGAAATTTCCCACTTCATATTATCCTACCAAAATTATTCCTTTAAATCCATGTACATCTTAATGATACCTGGTTGTATAGAAAAATTTGAGCTATAAACATCATCTAATAATTCCATTTTTACCTCGAGTATAGTGGAGACACAAGGCCTCTTTCCAATTTTCAAAATACCATCTTCATAAACGAAAATTTTCAATTTTCTATCATTGAAACCTTTAGTTTTCTTTTTCAAATTATCACTATCAGGGTAATTACTTTTTATCTTTTTCTATAAATATGTTTTAGAAACTATTTGATAGGGCAGTAATGTTTACCCTACCATAATCATTATCATATATATCTTTACTAGATCCCTAAAAAAAATATCTATTTCAATTCTCATTTTTTTAGAACTCCAAGATCATTCTCAATGCATTTTCTACCATATTTTCCGTTCCATAGTTGTAATGTATTGAAAAATAACAATCCTTGAGTAGATAAAGCTATCTACATTTCCTCATATTGAGTTATTTCTATAGGAATTTATGTTTCAAACTCTTGTGATCTGTCTATATCTCATATATTTCATCACATATACAGTGTGTAAATATATTTAGAGAAAATTTTAAAGCTACTAACTAAATATCATGAGTTGGATAGTTCTATTCACGAGTTTTTAAATTTCACGATGAATATGAAATAACTCAATCATTCTCTAAAAGGAAGAAACTGAGTCATTTCCTTGATGCATCACTATAAATCACAAATCTAACATTGTTTAATGGAAAAGTTAAGATCAGAGCATTTTACAATATTTTAATCATTTATTCAAAACATTATTCACATTATTTTGACCATATGAACATAACCCCATTAAGTGTGATATTGGTTAATGGGTTTTCCACTCGGGTAAAATTCTGAAAAAAAAACGATGTTAGTAACTTGCTAAATCAATGAAACTACATAAATTGGTTATGAACATTGTTATAGGACATTCTTGGACTGCCTATGTCTTCACATGATCACTAGAGATTCCATCATTAGAGACTACATGTCCAAGAAAATAAATTTCCTAAAGACAAAATTCACACTTTCTAAATTTACCATATAACCCTTCCCTTCTAGGAGTCTCAATGATCTTGAATTTATTCTTATGGTACTCATAGATTTTATAATACACCATAATTTCATCAATGAATACCACAAAAAAATCATCCAGATATTCCTTTAATACTATATTCATTAGATCTATAAAAACTGAGGGTGAATTCATCAATCCAAATGGTACTACTGTAAACTCATAATGTTCATAACTCATCCGAAAAGCTATCTTTATAATGTATTCCTTCTTTACTCAAAATTGATGATTCTAGAATAAAGGTCAATATTTGAAAGGAATTGAGCACCATGAATTTGATCAAATAAATCAACAAATTGAGGTGAATATTACTTTTTCTTTATTGTAATAGCATTTATTTACCTATAGTCAATACACAGCCTTATGGATCCATCATTGTTTTTAACAAAAAAATAGGGGATACCCATGGAGAAACAATAGGGTGAATAAATACCCTTCTAACCAAATCCTCTAATTATTTCTTCATCTCCAATAATTAAACTATGTCCATTATATAGGGTGTCATTGATATTGGTCATGTATCCAGGTTTAAACTAATAGAAAACTCAAATTCACACTTTGGGGGGTTTTTAGTTAATTCCTCAAGAAATACATCAATGTATTACTTTATAATAGGTACATCATCAATATGAATATTAACTTATTCATCTATATATGTCTTTTTCTTTTATTTACCATGAATTTCATTCAATAAAGATAGGGTGGATCTACGTAAGAATCAGATGATAAGGTTTCTTCTTTAAAGATAATGTATTCCTCTTATTCCTCAAAAATCGTAATTTACTTACAATAAACTTTCACATCATATTTTAAAATATAGTTCATACTGGGGATTTTATCAAAGTAAATCATAGCTATGATAATGAGGTCAATATGTAAAGAACATTTATTTATCATAAAGAGGAATTCCCAACACATATTTGTTGCAATGAGACTTTCCTTAGGGGTTTTAACTGAAAACTCATTTATTAAATAAAATGGTAAATGTATAATTTTATTTTATAACTAAAAACGTATAAAAGAATGTGAGGATCTAGAATCAAATAAAGCATTGGATATGTTTGAGAAGATGATTAAATTACATTCCACCTCATCATTAGGAACTTCAACCTCAATAGTTGTGATTCTATATGTTTATCCTTGCCCCCTTTGAATTTTCTAGGGCATGTTTCCAAGATGTTTAGAAAAATCATTCGCATATTATGTCATCTCTTTATAGTTAAAACACTACACATTACTGAATTCTTTTGTTCCCTTGTAATCATGTTATTGGTTGAAATTTTCTCCACACTTGTAACAAAATCTCATCCCCAATAGGCATTTCCATGATGTTTATTTCAACATTTATTATAAGATAAAATTTCAACTCTTCTGTTTTTATCCTTTTCCTTATTTCCTTTTCCATAATGTTTAGCAGCCCACTTTTTTTCTTACTTTTCCATAAAGCTATAAGACATAAAGAATTATTTCTCTATATTTATAGTACATGAGACTATATATTCATATGATGAAATTTTTTGGGAGACCGATTCCATTTGGAGGAATGATTTTAACACATCAAAGAATCAACCAATATTGATCTTTGTATTGCATAAATAATCTATAGCATGCCTTGATAACCTTGTAAAGTTAGATCCATACATAGCAACATTCTCATCCTCCATTTTACTCAAACTCAAAAATTTCTTCTCTATATATACTCACTATTCATGAGGAATGTATTTTTCTAGGAAAAGTTCCTTAAAACCCTTACATTCCATGTTTGTTATTTTTTCTTCCTCCTTCATGTTTTTAATCAATGACTACCATTGATTTTCATATCCCGAGGGATAATAATTTTGCATTAAAACATTATACCTTTCATTACTTCCCCAAGAATGGAATTTATTATATAAAGATCTTATTTATTACTCAACAATAAATGGATTTGTAGTCCCATTGAATGATGTAGGTTGTTGTCTCATGAATCGGTCTAACCCTGTTCCTCTATGATGTAGATTAGGATGATCTATACATGTTAGGTTATTATTCATAACCTTAGTCAGCTGTCCTAGTATAGTTGTAAGTTGTTCAGCAACAGTTACAACTATAGTTCCAATATCATTATTTTCATAAAAGGGAAATCACTACATGGATTATATTCATTGATATAGTTTCAATTCCTTCCATTATGAATCATTTCTAAATCATGGAATACACTATATTAGGTTATAAATCATAAATCACAATTCTAATATATAAAGTCACTTAACATAAATTGAATTTTTATGTATACCTAATCTCAAGATCATAAGCTTGGTTAGTTCAGGTATATTCTCAAATTATTTTATATGGTTATTTTTACTTAATATATATTTTATAAATATAGTTTCCAAAGATTCTACTACTCTTTATATGACACCGACTATAAATACTCGGACACTATGAGTTTAAATTCGGTGCCTTACTTTTTTATGTTGTCATAAATACAAGACTCAAATCTCAAAGGACTGATTAGTTTATCAGTTTTGTAATCTAGATTACATACTTGAAACATACATTACAATTTAAACTCTAAAATACAACATATACAATATTTTGAGAGAACTAATATTCTCCTCGATTAACCATGTATATCAATCATAATATATATATTGGGATCCTAGGAGAAATCAAATATAAGAAAGGGGTGAGCTTAGATGCTCGATAAGGGTAAAAATACAATAGAATCAATGATGAATAAATAATCATAAACATCATGGAAGGTATATAACTAAAACACAAAAAATTTAAACATAATATTGAGCATAATATGGTAAGAATAAATGAAAACCAAATAATTAGATAAAAATAATCACATGGATATTATAATAATCAAATAATCACATGGAATATCAATAAATAATCTCATAATGAGGGAATGCATAATGTCAAACATTATAAAAATAGCTTCAATGGTTCGACCATGACACCATACATAAACAGGTAAAACCTCGACCTATACCCAAAATAGTTTTTCTCATGAGACCTACTGATGCATTAAGGGCTATAGTAGGCCCTACCTATCACTTATTAAGTCCAATACATTCCTCATATGAAAACAAAAACAATATTAACATTAATATTGGAAAAATAGTATAAAAAATATGAATTCCTTAACCATAAATATTGAATCATATCAAAATAGCACATCCATAGTCAAACTGATCATAACCCCTTCAATAAAATAAGGTAGATGGTATTATAAGAGATAAAACTCAATCTATCATAAGATCCAATAAAGGATGGTTACATAGATAAAAATAATCTAACAAAATCATTAAAAACTTCTTGAGGGAAATATTTCTTTTTTTACATTGAATTATTTTATTTAAAAGGAAAAAAAATTTAAAAAGTAAATATTTTCATTTAAAAAAAACTTTTAAACATCTAATTGATGCTTCAATAAATTTAGGTTTTATGATGGAGGAAAAATATGCTCATGTCGTATAAGATAAAAAAACATTCCTTCTGTATTTTTTTTCAAAAAAGTCATAATGTACCTTATTTAGAAAATGATAAAAATATCCCTTTAAAACAATTTTGTAAGAAAGTAAAACATGGGTAAAAATAATTTAATTTTTTTTAGGATAATAGTAAAAATACTCAGTAATTTGTTTAAATAAAAATGGGCATGAATGATAAATATTCCCCAACAGATACTTACATATAAAAAATTCTGAATAATAATGAGATTGTGAAAGTAACCCTTACCCTGTACTTTATTATAATTAAAGGTGATTTAAAAACTTTTATAATGGTTTAAATAATGTTATTAATTTATACTAGAACCATATAAAAATTTATAATATCGAATATGATATTCTTATATCATTTTTTCAAAAATATTTTATTATCACCCTTATTTCGAGTGTTAACTACTTAATTTTCCTATGAATGTTTTTGTATGTAATTCCTATTTACAATTAATATATATCATTCATATGCAGAATGATATTAAGTTCAGAGTTTTTATATTTACTCATTATATACATTTTTAAAATAATTCTTGAATGGTTAACGTAGAAAATTAATCCCATCACATCGTGGAGACGACAGATCATACGTGTGCATTATTGATGATATAATTATATTAATGGTGAAAGGGTAAGGAATTGTACTATATATTGACTATAAAAAAACAATATAATGTATAATTTATCATTTATATCCATTATATATTCATTACTATACCCATCCAAATAAAGTAGTGATGAGAAACAAATTACACCATCGTGTGGAGATGGTAAGTCATATGTACGTATACACAGTGCTTTTTGTTTTTCCTAGGATGGATAAAAAGTGAAATATGGTTGCATCATAATCATAATAACATCTCAGAATATAGATGATACTGGAGTTATTAATTTATCATGGAAACAACACATGAAGAGGATGCATAAGAATAAATGAGATTGAATGATTTGTTAAACCAATTACCTCTTATTTAGTGAGATTCCTTTAGATATTTTCTCAAGGGATATAGAATTGGAGATTTTAGAAGGATAAGACCTAAATAAATTGTATATGGATTTTAGGGGGAGAAATGGGTAGGTCTTTCCATAACTAGAAGGCTCAAAAGGGTGTAAACAAGTGAGGGAGGATATTCCCTTTTATAATTGATCTGGGGGAAGTTTTTGAAACTCTTAAAATATTAAATTAATATAAATTTATTTTTAATTAAAAATTTAGTTATTTTGAATCTAATATGAGGATGGTTCAAAATCCTCTCAAACAATAATTTTTAGACATGTTTAGGACACATTGTTACACTTTTCTTTTTTGCTTTAACACTTATTTAATCTCTTTAACTCTTATGGTGACAACATGTGTTTTTACTATTTAAGGGATAACATAGTTACAATAAAATGGGAAAAAACATAAAATGAGTTATAGATTGCATTTATAAATTTATCCCAATCAGTTGGATGAATTTCAGATTTTTTTTTAATTTTGTATCATTTAATAAAATAATATTTATTTAAAAATAAAATTAATGTCAATTTTGATGTGATTCATTACTTTAATTTTTTAAAATACCATAACAAAATAATATATTAGAAAAAATACCTTTAATACATTTATATCATGTTAGGTCATCGATAAAATTCTTGAATGAAATTAATTATATAAAATTATATTTTTTTTAATATTTTTAATATCATTTATTTGATATTTTCATTAAATAAATAATTACTACATCATCATTGTATAAGTCCATAGAAAAATTATTTATTTCTTAAAAATAAAAAATAAATTATAATGATAATAATAAATATTTTAGATTTAAATTGACAATTTATAGTAGAATGTAACTTTTGTATAACCCTATATCAAAAATTATATAGTCATTAAAAATATGAGTATGACATCTTTAACTTCTCTTTAAATAAAATAAAATAAATGTCACTCTCATCCAAGTGTATTTTAAATATTATAATCTCAGATCAAGGATTATTTTGATTGACACCCACCTACCCAATGGGAATCAAATAAGTGTTAGGGTAATTTTCTAATTTTTAGAATATTATTTTTACCATCAATTTCTTGATTTAACATCAACCATGTTAATAAAAAAAACACTAATGTTAATATTCATAATTAAAAAAAATAAAAGAAACATATTTACATGATTTACGCTTACTGATTCTAAATATGGAAACCATTTTTAAAAATTCAAAACACAGAAATTGTAGTAATTAATTGAAAATTAATCTCATTGACAGAACGAGAAATTTTTTTTAATGTCAAACGTTCAAAATATTGAAATGTTTTTATATCCAAAATCAATGTAAAATTGATTCCAATGACCTACATTAGATTAAATTATAAAAATTTAATCTAAATATACATCAAAACCAATTAAAAATTCAATTTAACACTATAAATTAATTAAACGAAAATTTGTTTTCAATTAAAATGTTATATTTTATCACTATTCATCAAAACATAAAATTTATTAGAAAAATACAAAAAAGTCAACCAAAGTATATTTTGATATTATTAATTGAAATAAAAAGTTTATTTTGGAATATACAATTTATTAATGTGTCCAAATTATATTTTAAATAAGTGTATCATTAAATTACAGTAAAAATGTCTTTAGAATAATATAGTATTTTAATGCATAAAATTAGATTCATTCTTATTTAATTCTTATAAAATATTTTGAATGAATGTTAAATATATAAATTTTATAATGTAGTTAATACTATTAATTCATGTTTTTACTGACTAGGTTATAACAATCACTTTTTAATCGATTATTGTGTATTCAAACTCAGTGTTGTTTTCAATGCAAACTATTAAATTTATTTTAAAAGAAAACATATATTAAAATATTGGAGTTTTACATAGAAAATATTTGATTTGTATGAAAATATTTAACATGATGAAATCAATTTTTATCACCCATATAAAACCTTTCTCATAGAGGGAAATGTGAGATTCATGTATGATAAACCTATAAATGGTGTTTGGGTATGATAAAAATAATAGTTCGACTTAAATGTATCATGTTACTATGAATAATGATATTACAAGATAAGTGTGAATTACACATCACTAATGAGGTGACTTTATAAAGATAATATTAGGTAAAACAAATGACCTGGAAGATCTAAGGACCCTAAATGTGTAATTTTTTAATAAATATAAATAGTGATCTCTAACTAGAAAGGAAATACTCCAATGATAAAATCAAAGAATGCTGGGATTGATGATGAGAAGTTTGAGATAACTAAAATTCCTAGATAATGTTGAGTCAATTTTTTTATTGATTTATCTTTATTATTAATGTGAGATTAATATTTAAAAGGACATTATGTGGTCCCCTAAATTTGTAATTTTTTTATTTTATTTAATTCTTGAATTATGAACTTAATTTTTAATTGGATCAAAACATAACCGCTCCACCGGACTAAAATCATCTCATGTTATGGGGTTTACTGGAAAATCTAGTACACCTTAGATGTTTTCGTGTGTTAAAAAACAAATGAAATCCATTCAAGTGTAAATAAAAAAAATGTATTTTTAGAATTTTCTAAAAATTCCAATTTACCCTTCACTTTTATCAATGCCATACAACTATAATATATTATAAAGAAATGTAACCCATTAAAGATACAATTAAAAACATATAATTTTTTTAAAAAAAATTAAAATTATGAACTATAAAATTCAATTTTAAATTCCATAAAAAATTCTATAAATTAAAAAAAAAATTAATAACACAAAAAAAAACATAGAAAAAGTGTCGATATAAAAAACATAAAAAATGTTATAAAAAACATAAACATATCAAAAACAAAAAATAGATACAAAAAATGGTGATATAAATTACTAATTAAAACATATCAATTTATAAAAAAAATAACAATTAAAAATATAAATTTCTATTAAATAATTTTTTAAAAAATACTTTATCATTTTATTTCTCAAATAATGTTGTAAACAACTATTAATCTTCACAAATTTGAAAAATATTCTTTATAAAATAACTTAATAATATTTACTTAGAAAAATATAACATAAAATTATTAAATTAAATTTTTTTCTTAAAATATTGTTTAGAAATAATAATTTTTTTTCGAATAAAGAGAGGATCATTATTTTATAAATTTATATACATTTTTATGCAGTAAATTTTTAATGGCATACAAATAATATACTTTATAATGGAAGTAAAAATAAAAAATACCAACTTGAAGAAAAAAATAACATTTTTATTCAACATCTATACTAATAGTAATTATAAATCTATTTAGAGGAGGTTCAAGTAGATGTGTTATTGGAAGTTCCAGTGGAGGTTCCAGTGGAAGCTCCAGTGAAGGTTCCAGTTTCGGTGGATGTTCCAATGGAGGTTCTAGTGGAGGTTTCAGTAGGGATTCCATGTTTCAGTGGAACTTCTAGTGGATGATACAGTGGAGGTTCTAGTGGACATTCCAGTAGAGGTTCTAGTGAAAGTTCTAGTGGAGGTTCCAGTGGATGTTCTAATGGAGGTTCTAGTGGATGTTCGAGTGGAGGTTCTAGTGGAATTGACAATTGATTTTTCAATGGATGTTCTAAAATACAACACATGTAAATATATATATAACTATAGAATATATTAATAAAAATTAAATTTTAATAAATATATTTATATTAAATGAAATTATATATAATATTTGTAATATATTGTATTCAAAATATATACTAATAACAACTATAAATATATTAAGAGGATGTCTTAGTGAAGGTTGCAGTGGAGGTTCTGGTGGAGGTTCTAGTGAATGTTTCAGTTCCAATGGAGGTTTCGGTGGATGTTTCGGTGGGGGTTATAGTGGAGGTTCCAGGTTCCAGTGAAATTTCTAGTGGAAGTTCCAGTGGAAGTTCTAGTGGAAGCTTCAATGGATGTTCCATTGGATGTTCTAGTGGAAGTTTCAGTGTAATTTCCAATTTAGGTTTCGATGGATGTTCCACAATACAACAAAAGTATATATTTATAAAACAATATAATATATTATTAAAATTTAAATTTTAATAAATATATTTATATTAAATAAAATTGTATATAATATATATAATATATTTTATTCAAAAGTTATACTAAAAACAATTATAAATCTATTAAGAGGAAGTTCCATTAGAGGTTATAGTGGACATTCTAGTGGAGGTTCCAGTGGGCGTTCTAGTGGAGGTTTTAGTGGAGGTTATAGTAGAGGTTCCAGTGGAGGTTCCAGTGGAGGTTCTAGTGTAGGTTCCATGTTTCAGTGGAGGTTCTAGTAGAGGTTCCAGTGGAGGTTCCAGTTGATGTTCTAGTGGACATTCCATTAAATGTTCCAATGGATGTTTCAGTGGAATTTCCAATTGAAGTTTCAATGGATATTCCACAATACAACAAAAGTATATATATTTTTTAAAATTATATAATATATTAACAAAAATTAAATTTTAATAAATATATTTATATTAAATAAAATTATATATAATATAGGGAAAATATTTTATTCAAAATCTATATAATAACAATTATAAATCCATTAAGAGGAAGTTCCAGTGGAGGTTCCAGTGGAGGTACTAGGTTCCAGTGGTAGTTTAAGTGGAGGTTCCAACAGAGGTTCTAGTGGATGTTCTAGTGAAGGTTCTAGTGGATATTGCAATAGAAGTTATAGTGAACGTTCCATTGGATGTTCCAGTATAATTTCTAATTGAACTTCAAATTGAAGTTCCACAACAAAAAAAGTATATATTAATAAATGTATAGAATATATTAATAAAATTTAAATTTTAATAAATATATTTTTATTAAATTTAATTATATTAAATATTTTTTACATTTTTCAAATAAATTTTATAAAAATAATATAGTTTACCATTTAAAAATTCATACATTAATAATTATATTTATAATACAATAGACTAAATATTATTTTATGCATTAAAAAAACTGTACGACTTTAAAGATATTAAATAAAATCAATTAATTGTCCCTTAAATAATTAAAAAAATATATTTTTATCACAAATATATTTTTAATTCTTTATAAAATATGTAACATGATTTTTTAAACAAAATAAAATATATTTCAATTAAAAATATAGATGGTTATAAAATAAAATTAAGTCATTAATATTTAAAATGTTTTAAAAAAAGCACTCACAAAAAATATTAATGAAAATATATTTATTTAACTTAAATAATCAAAAAATTGAAGACACATATTATTTAATAAATTTTTATAAAAGCATGAAAATTGTTTTTTTATAAGACAAATAAAAATTTATTTGAAAATATATTTAGTTTTAAAACATATCACAATTCTTTTCATTTTTATATATAATATAATATTATAAATTGGAGATATGAGATTTTGTTTATTGAAGAGAGCGAGAATACGCCACCTAATTTTTATGCATGACCAATATACCCCTAACTTCCGAATAAGAATCGTCTCCTGTTATGTTTTTAACTAAAATATCCAGTACACCCTATGGATCAGAACACATGTCCATTTAGATTTCAAGCCATTGGATCATCCTTCACTGCGATTCATTTGATTTGAATGTGTAGTCGGATTTTACCTTGCGTTTTGTGAGATAGGTCGACTGGGCCTCGCCTGCGACGACGGTGACGAAGCCCTGAGAAACCTCCCTAAAATCTGGATGTATGGTGACCACAACAAATCGAGGTACCAAGGGAACAACAACTGGGCACCCAATGACTACAGTGACAGAGACAATGACGACAGAAAGGAATTAGTGCATTTTATGCAAGATTCTACCAACACAAAGGTGGGGGTTTTTTCTATGACTTTCTGGTGTGGTTTTGCCTCACTTTCTAATAGAAATTTTTGTACAAAATAGCAGCAATGTCTGATGAAGGTGGCATTAGATAATTTTTTTTTTCTGAAATATGTATCTGTATTTCATTTATGTTGTTACAATTTTTTATTTAGATATTTTGTGTTATGATATATTTTCTGTAAATGTTCTATATCTATTTATTAATTTAGAATTCCATTTTATTTTGTTTATTTTTTCTCATAGGAGGTTCCAATGTAATTTCCCATGGAGGTTTCAGTAGGTTCCACATTAATATGCATGAAGTTTCTATTGTAGGTTTCACTTGAAATCATTTTGTTGTGTGGATGTTCTATAGGGAGTTCCATTGGAAATCCCATAAGAACTTCTAGTTTAACTTCGACTAGAAATCCCATTAGAACTCCCAGTAGAAATCCCAGTGGAACTCCCAGTGGATCTCCCAGTAGAACTCCCACTATAAATCATGGTGGAACTCCCATTGGAACTCATGGTGGAACTCACGGTGGAACTCCCACTAGAACTTCCATTGGGATGTTTGGAAAAATAATTCAATATGAAAATTATTATACTTTTTCAAATGATAAATTCAATCAATTTAATAAATATTCATTTTAGTTGTAGTTTCGATGTTCCAAGGGCAGTTCTACTAAAGCATCTACCAGAACTCCCACTGGAATTTTCAAATTCTAAGTACAATCATTTTTACAATAAATATGTGACTAATTTTTTTAAATTTCTACTGTAAGTTACAATAAAAATTATAGTGGAAGTTTTACTAGAAGTGCTAATAAAAGTTCCAGTGGAAGTGCTAGTGGGACTTCCAATGGTACTTCCAGTGGCATTTCTAGATGCACTTATGGTGGCACAACCAGTGGAACTCCCATTGAAATTTTCAGATGATAAATTCAATCATTTTTAAAATAAATATGTGTAATAATTTCAAAGATTATTTCTTTTATTTTCTACTGGAAATGCCTCTGAAAATTCCTCTATAACTTCCACTAGAACTTCCAGTAGGACTTCTAGTGGCACTTCTTGTGGGACTAGTGGAACTTCCAGTGGCTGTGGAGCTTCAAGTGGGACTTCCAGTGTGACTTCTAGTGAGACTTCCTGTTGGACTTCTAGTGGAAGTTCCAGTGGCCCTTCCAGTGTAAGTTTCAATGGTACTTCCTATGGAAGTTACCATGGAACTTCTTATGGGGCTAGTGTAACTTCCAGTGGCTGTGGGACTTCAAGTGTGACTTCTAGTGTGACATCCAGTGGGACTTCCATTGGATGTTCTAGTGGGACTTCTAGTGGGACTTCTAGTTGCACTACTAGTGGAACTATAACTAGAATATTCAAATGACAAATTCAATCATTTTTACAATAAATCTGTGTCATAATTATAATGATTATTTCTTTGAAGTGTTCATATAAAATAAAATAATAGAATCGGATTGCAAAAAATATGATATTTCTATTATGTATGTATTGGATAACTACAATCCTTTAAAAACTGTTTTTCGATTCGATGTAGGGGATTTTCATTTCTCTAAAGATGATATCCACAGGATCATTGCAATAGAAGAAGGTCAAATAGAAATGGGAAACTCCTACTCATTCAAACCAATGAAGGCATCATTATATTTATTGATATCTCAAACTGGTGTCAAGTTTTTGACACAAAAGTCAATAAAATCATCCCTTTCTGGAAGAAATAAAGGGAGATGAAGAACCTGATAATCTTGACATAACAACACTTCTATGTTTATACACATGTGAAACAATTTTTTCCCTACTATAAGTTCTTACATAAGTTGGGGTTTTATCAATTACCTAAATAATTTATGAGACATGAGAACACTAAAGTGGTCTCGTGCAATACACCAACAATTAATGAGATTAATTAAATAATTTCATACACACCACACAAGGATTACAGGGGCAATTATCAGTTTATTGGTAAGGATTAATATTTATTATCAATTCAATGTATAATATAATCTTCATATGCTTCTTGTTATTGTATTATTGGTATTTTGAACAAAGTAGACTAGTGAAAGGGAATGAAAAAGAATCCAATCCAACATTCACCAAGTGAACCCTCTATAATTTTGATGTTTATTTAAATAAAATAAAGATTCATCAAGTTACAGCTACAGAAATTGAAGAGACAACAATGGTTATGGGAGATTTTTTTGGAATGTAGAAAAAGGATAAACATATAAGGACAGAATAAAAGTAGAAATTAAGGAGCTTGAAACTATTATAGAAGCTCTTGGTGGAAAATAAGAAAAGGGGGAACCAGTGGATGAAATAATATAAGTTCTTGCAAAAGAAAATTCGGCCCTGAAATGGAAACTGCATAAAATAGATGCAATTGTTAAAAAAAATACCAAAAAATATAAAATATTGAATATATTAGTAAGTGATAATTCTAGAATAGTGAAAAGAATAAGAGAAGGTAGTGCTTAAAAGTGTCATTCAATCAAGGAGGAAACTCAGATAGAGGGTACAAATGAATCTAGAATGGTGTAAGATCCTCCTAAAAATCTTGCATATTCCCATAAAGCAGAAAAAAAGATGGAAAACCAGTAATTAGGAGCCAAGGAAACTGGGATTGAGGAGCCTGTAGATTAACTACAAGAAGATGCTGAACATACCACATTTGTACATCAAACCAGTGAAACTGGAAATACTGAATCCAAGAGTCACCAAAAGAGATCAATGATTAGAAATGTGATGTTCTGAGCTAGAAAGTAGAAGAAATTGGATTCTTCTTTTCAGTATCAAACCCGATACACAAGAAGAAAAACATTAGTAGGACAAAAAAAATAGTAGAACAACCAAGTCAACTAAAAAAACAAGTGAGTTAGGTAGAATTTCAATAAAAATAGAACTAAAAATGGATGTTACAGGTTTTTATGGAATACCTAAATCGGTCAGCCAGAGTACACACCTATAGAAAAAAAAACTATGAGTAGTTGCAAAAGATTCTCCAGATGGAACCAGGCTGGTATGTCTTCCCTTCATTTCAAGGATTTCAATTCAATTCTCCTGAACATTATTTGTTTTATTATACATTACTGTTATTATAATGTAGTCAATATGTATGGGAAGCTGATAACGTCTTGTATTAAGTTGGAATAGATGACATTTTTCATCTTTTCACCAAAAGCATGACTAGTATCTAGGTGTGCTTAATTGAAACAAGATTACTGTAAAGTAATATTCAATTAGTCTCATATTCTCCATTGTTTTTTATTAATATTAGGTTATATATTTATATACTTAGTTTATCATAATCAAGTGTCAAATAGGGAAGAATACATGAATTTTTGATAATAAATCAACAACGATTACAAGTGTTTCATTGGTAAGTGTAATATTATCTATGTTCTTGATGTTCTAAATATAATAATTAATATTTTTTCTCACTATAAATTTTTTTACAGAGCATTATATATTGGAAAAACAAGAATTTGAAAGTGTGTTTGGTAGAGAAACCCATAAAGGAATCAATGTAGTTGAATGGAAAAGTCTTCATCCCCATCAACACAGACAATATGCATTAGACTTTTCTTGTATTTTATATTAAAATAAACATTTCAGCTACTATAACCCCATGAAACCTCATATGGGTCCTACTAAAATTGATTTTTACCGGTAAGATGCTTTACAAATGTTAAATTCTATCATCTTCTACATCTAATGCATTATCAAATAAAACAATTTACTGAATAACGTTTATATGACAGATACAAAAAATATTTATTGAACAAGTCATCAGATAATGGAAACCCAGATAATTAGAGATAACTGCTCCAACACTGCCATTTATAGTGGAAGATAGTCCCCAATAGGGGGATTCAACATTAGGATGTAGGGTAATTGTTTGTTATCTAATTGAGAAGCTGGAAACAAATCAAGGGTATACCAAGAACCTATCGTAAGATGACGTTGATGACATGTGCTAGAATATGGTGCACTATTTCATTACAGACCACGAATACAGTTGGAATGAATCCTCGTATAGAAGTAGGAGTTTTCTTTTGGAAATAGTACATCCAGAATGAAGATAATAAGTAAAATAGTTAGGGACAATGGATGAATAGTACTGTTAGCATTTTCCCTGCACTAAGAATATTATATCCTTATCAGGAGAACCAATTTTTGATGGAATTTATATGGGTTTTCTATTAGATTTAATGATGCTAATTTCTATTGGTAAGTTGATTAATAGGTATGATCACACATTAAGGATATTATCTTTTCTATTTATATGAGTTTTATGTTTGGACAACATCTGGATTTCATCAGAAGATGGAGAGTCTCCATATGGAAAGACTTTGCCCAAATATCCAATAATTCTTACTCAGTCTTCTGGATTTATTCATCAAAATTCAAGAACCTGAATTTATCCCATCATCAAAGAACAAATGTATACAAAAATATAGAACCTGGATTTATCCTATCTTCACAGTTGAATACACAACAAATTAATACTGAACATTTAAAAGTTATTGATGTATCCCAATACCAATCCATTACAACCAAAAGTAGACTATCAAATTATACCATATCCTCAAAGAACAAATGCATTCAGAAATATAGAACCTGGATTTATCCCATCATCATAGTTGAATACACAACAATTTCATAAAGCACGTTTACAAGTTATTGATGTATCCCAATCCCAATCAATTACAGCCAAAAGTGGACTGTCAAATACTACCACATCCTCACAAAACAAATGCATATAGAAATGTAGAACCTGGATTTATCACATCTTTATAGTTCTATATAGAACACATGCATACAACAGATTTATAATTTCTTGATGTATCCCAATCCCACTACCAATACATTACAAACAAAATTGGATACAACCTATACATTTTTCAATTCAGTCATTACAATTAAAAAAAAATACTCTAATCCAATGTTTTCTACACTACTCGGCCTCTTCCAATGCTATGACAGTAATATAAATCCCAAGATGATGTTCCAAATTGGTGGAAAAGTATTCCTATAGCAAAAAAAGTACAGGATTATAATCAATTATAGAAAATAATTCTCATAAAAAAATTACACGTGAAACTGTTTTTCTAGATCATAGAAAAAATCTGATATTTCTTGCTCCTTGACTCCCTGTGTGTACATAATAATGATATCAGATAACATATTAGCAATAGAAAATTCCTCTTATAAATGAAATGCATCATAAAATGAAATCATAAAGTCATCATAGAAGTAGGATTAATTTTTTTATTCAACTATTTCCCCTTTCGGCAGCCATTGTCTAAAAAAAATTTCAATCGATATCACCCTTTCCTATACGGTTTCTTTTTAAAATAAGCTTTCTAAATGTTTTTTTCTAATCTAGAACAACCATAATCATTTTCTTCTGATGCATTTATGATAGAAAACACTTTTGAAAACATTATAGAAATTTGAGAAGGCAATGTCATAACCTGCATCTGTCTCACAAGCTATGGTAATTAACTTTTTTCCCATTTGTGCTATATATTTGTAACATTTTGCTACAACTAATTTTCTATTAGAAAGTACCTCAACAGAAGAACCCATGAACATAATAATGTTTCTCACCAATCAGGCCCATCTCCCAAAAATATATTTTTCAAGTATTTCTCTCACATCAAGATGATCAATTTTTTTTAAAACATGACAACAAAGATACCCAATGGATTCAAACATTCAACAAGAACATTCAACAATGTAATTTGAAGCTTCAAATGATACATATAATTGACCTTCACAACGAACCATTCCAATAACATAACTGAATTGAACTCCAATTTCAAAAAAAAAAGATATAAAAAAACAAGCACCAATCAATTGATATTCATGCTGAAATAAATCCAATAATTTCAGTGTATATCTAGTAGAAACCTAGAACATCAATTCATGGTAAGGGTAATGATTATGGGGCAACTTCTCCTGCATCTCAAATTCTTCCTTTGTTTCATGATACTGATTTTTTTTCTAACAAGAACTCATTATTCATAAAGAAATCAACAACACTTATCTTTCGATGAACATAATCTTTAATAAATCCATTAAAACATTCAATTAATAGATTTTTGTGAATACCCAATGTTAAAGCATCTATCAAAAAGAAATGCGCCCACTATTGTCGCAATACGTATACATCATCTAGCCACTATGATTTCCCATCCTCATATTCTACTCTAAGGGAAGACCACACCTTATCAAACTGATTTGCATCATGGTATTCAAACATACACTTCTTATATTTAGTTTGAAAACTAGATCCATATTTCATACAATTTCCTAAATGATTAATTCCATTTTGAATAAAATGCCACAAACATAGGAAATACCATCTTCCCACTAAAACTACAAAAATGTATTTTCATATCACCACATCCTGATTAGTAAAAATAGTTTGAGGAATATTCATGTGATGAACCTGTAATTTTTTTTGAAGCAACCAAGAAAACAATGTCACTAATTTATCATATAACAAATCTGCCCCAAAACAACAATCTCCTGATGATGATTGAACCCCACAAAACACACCTAATGGCACATACACTTTATTAGTGCTAAAAGTGGTGTCAAACACAACAACATCTCCAAAAAACTCATAATATATTCAAATTTTTTATCATCCCAGAAAATATTACTACTTTTACCGTTCATGTGAAACTATATAGTATAAAAAAATGATCTATTATCCTAACTTTGTCTTTCTAGGTATTCTAACATGCAACATGCATCACCATGAAGAAAATATATTTCCCAATTAGACCTTAAAAAATTCAATTGATCAACATGAGTGTACCCAATAACATATCACCCCTATGAAATAAATGTCGCCAATGAGAAAATATCATTTGGTTTAATACCCGCAGAAGCATTCACATCTAACTCAACTACTTGTTCTTTTGTTATTTTTCTTTGGGAACTCATCATATGAATTGACTCAGGCCCGTGAAAAGGATGATTATTCTCTTAAACAAATATAGTATATGCATATTGTCCAGGAGACAATAAGATAACCCCCATTCTTGAAAGGCAACCTATACGTTTCTTAGCCCGAGGAAATTTCACCATGCTATCACATTTGTAAATATTCCTATGACCTTATTTGCTACATGCATAAAGTCTTGATGTGATAATTGATTTATCATTTATCATTTTATTAGAGTATTTTCATCATACACTCAACTCCCCCATACATGACATAAATACATTATGATTCATCATGTGACTTGAACGTCATCCCTACAACTGGTTTAGTAAAAGCTGCTACAACATCAACATCACCATCAACAGCATTGCAACACCCTACAACAATAAAAAATATTTCATGAAAATTACAATAACTTTATAATTGGATTTAATCTATTATAAAATGTATAAAATATATGAACTCAATTGTAACTAAATAAAAATTATTACAAAAAAATTATAATATAAAATTATTTTTCTTAAATTATAAATAAAAAATTTATAAAATATATTTTCAACTGGAACTTCTAATGGAAGTTCCACTGGAAGTTCCACTAAAAGTTATAAATATATTTATAATATAAATATAACTAAATACAAATTGTTAAAAATATATATATATATATATATATATATATATAATTATTTTTCTAAAATTATAAATAAAATATTTATAAAATATATTTTTAGTGAAAGATCTAGTGGAAGTTCCAGAGGAACTTTCAGTGGAACTTTCAGTGGAACTTCTAGTGGACATTGAGAGAAACATGGAAATCAAGTGGATTTTTCACTGCAAAAACCTGGGAAAATACCACTAGAAGTGCCAAAATGCAACAATACTATATATCATGAGAACTTCTAGTGGAACTTCCAGTGGACATCGAGAGGAAATTTCACATCAAGTGAAGGTTTAAATACAAAAACCAAGGCAAAAGAAACCACCGGAAGTGTCGAAATGCAACTAAACTATATATTACATCTAGAAAAAAACCAACGAAAACTTCAACAAATAGTTTTGGAAAGATTTACAAAAAAAATAAGAAAAAACTACTTCAAATAAATATTCCTGCATACCTTAATCACTATCCATTATAATTAGAACTTTGACAAAAAATATTCAAATAGTGCCTCGCAATGCCCAAATGAAAATGCGCCAAAGATCCCTCACACGCCGACCTCGAGATCGACCAGCGAACTCGACCTTGATCATGGACCTCCACCATGGACCTCTACCTCAACCAGAGAACCACGATGTCAACAATTTCACCATACTCCACAACTCGATGCACCAGGCCCAAACAACCAAATCCGTAGCGTGGAGCCCAGTAATTTTATGCAAACCCCTTTTGGAATTGATCGAAAATTTCCCTCCATCCCCTTAATCAGATCAGATGGTGCCACCTACAAAAGAACACGAGTCAAGATCCCCCCCAGATGATCAGAGAATCCTATAAAATAGGGTACTGGAGATGATAAAATGTGCTCACTTCCTTGGTTACCTGATTACAACATGTGAAAAAAAACCAGGTGTCAACATCCTAGAATGTGACGGGATGATCCATTATTTTATGGAATTGGAGATGATAAAAACCACTGCACCATCACATCTAAATATTGAAATCAATAAAACCCACAGAAATCATTTCATTGAGAAGTTCAATACTCATGCTTGGCGAGCTGTAGAAGCGGAACATAGAATTACCTTGGGGATACCTAAGATACACAAAACTAAGATGGAAAAATCCGCCAATGCTCATTGTTTCGGACATGTTCTGATCCATTAATTCATCTCCACAATGATGACAAAAGGATGTTGAACCTAAGCCACAAACTTCAATTAATGACCCCCGATCCATTTTAAGGGGAAAATGGACCTAAATATAATCCAGAAAACTTCAAACTATGATAAAGAATGATATCATTGGGTGTGAAGAACTCGGGTTGGCTGATGATCAACCGAATGAACCGATGCCTTTATAGAATCTTACCACACTGAATCCCAATTGAAGAAAGACAATCTCTACTAGGTGAAAAATATGGTAGACCGAGCTTCACCATAGATGTGATCAAGGATTTGAATATGAAAAAAAGAAAAGTAGGGTCGTGAAAGATGAAACAAGCCCCATTGAATCTACTCTAGTGCTTGCTGATTGAAGAAGCTGATCAATAATAAGCATGAAGTTGAAACATGATGCAACCCGAATTTGTCATTGTTTATTGGATCTATGAAGAACTGAAACCAAATAACCTCCATATTCACGCTGATGATGCTTTCAAAATATGTTGATTTTGTCACACCGTTGTGGTTGAAGCTCGCCCAAACAATTGCACATATGTGGATAAAGTCTAGCTGAACCATAGATGAGATCATGTATTTAAATATGGAAAATCAAACCAATCAGTGTCACGAAAGACAAAAACTAGCCCTATCAAATCTTCTCTAGTGCTTGATGATTAAAGAATCTAATCGATGCTTAGTGTGGAAATTGAGACTTGATGAAACCTGAAATTGTAATTTTTTCTTGGATATATGACAAACTAAAACCAAAGAACCTCCCTATTATCTTCGATAAAGATAGATAAAGAAGTTTATTTGGTCACACCATTGTGATTGAAGCTTTCCCAAACCCTTATACATATATGGATAAAGTTGATCTATTTAGGCTTCACTGATGGTGAAAGAATAAATAAACAGATAAATGAAGAACTCAAAGTATTCTATATGAATGACAAACCTTTCAATAGAGGGGAATTTCTAGGATAATCATAACTAGATTTTTTGCATCTTAATTTCATTCATTCATTTTATTTTGTTGTTATAACTTTAGTGGTGGCACACTAAGACATTAGTTGGTGATCTGAGAAGATTCCCCCATCATCTATTAATGAATTCTACATTTTAAAAGTTCTATATATTCCATTAATCATTGCATTTATTCAATAATTATAGAAAATAGATGATTTCCTTATTTCATATGCATTAAATTTATCTTCCATTTTACTATATCACATAAGCAGATCACTTAGGTAATTATCATTGCACTCGATCATTAGCAGTGGGTTGAATTATTATTAATTAGAGATCTTTTATTACAAGGACATGATATGTTGATGTTTTTAGTGATCATTTCATCCCTCTAGTTGGACAAAAAATTACAAGTGAGGTTAATCGAACATTTGTTCACTTGAATATAGAGAAAAAAGAAATTATAAATTAGAATAATGATATAGGAGTAAATACAAGTGGAATGATCCATGATGAGGCCACTAAAATTAAAAATTAATTTTAAAAAATATAGCTTAATTCCATTACTATTTCCACCAATTAAACCCACAAAACAAAATAGAAACACACCCATAACACTGTCCTCTTTAGAGACTAACCCAAGTCCCACTACTACTACATTTTATATGGGTTAAAAAATTATTTCTCTAAGTGCCCCATGGCATGTGATTATAAAACATAGAATCATTGCAGGGGATGTTAGTTTTTTTGTTTTAATCATGTTTTAGAAATAATTTCAAAAAATGACTAGATCCAATTCATCTCACCATGCTGGTTTTGATCCAGACATTGAGCGAACTTTTCTAGAAATAAATAGGACTTTGAGAGTCATAAAATAATTAGAATAAGAGTTCTTCACTAACCCATTTTCTGACACCTCATCCCCATCTTCTACTTCCACCAGAGTCATCTTAGGAATAAAAAAATGGAGAATAATCATGCAGAAGTGAATAACACTTTAAGAGTACATTATTCAAAAAATTTGAACAACAACAACAACCGACTATTAAAAATGAAAAATCGATTGTATTTTGATTTTAAGAATGGAATATTAAGTCACATACCAATGTTTCTTAGTTTGATAAGAGAATTACCCAAAATACATCTTTGAGTAGTTACATAAGTCTTTAATGGATTCAAACATAGAGAATCAACTGAGGATCAGATTAAATAGAAGGTATTTTTCTTCTCCCTTGAATTATCTTATAAGGAGTGTCTTTAAAACATATAGACTAGGTAGATTACCACCTAGGATGAACTATACTGATCCTTGAGAAATACTTATCTAAAACAAGGAGTGTCTAGATAAGAAATGTAATTTATGAAAGCAAAAAATAATGTAGTGAGGCTGATTACAAATATTTGGAGGGATTCAAAGGATTATCAAACTTTTATCCACACCAAACCTTCGATAAATATGATTTTGTGGTATTTTTTTACTTGGGATTGAGGGATATTGACTAGAAACCATTGGATGATTCCTCTGGAGAAGTAGTGATTGAAAAACCACACACTGGATTCAATGAACAGATTAAAAGGACCTTATATAATTCTCAGTAATCTATCATTAGAACTATAACATAGGAAGTGCCTGAGTTGAACAATTTTAGCTCTATATTTTTCAATTAAATTGATAAACTAATCACTTTTGTAAAAAATTTAGTTATGAACAAGGCTTAAGAGACATAACCCACCATTCCCCCTCAGGTTTGCAAACATTTTCCCCTCAAAAACAATTTATGGTTGGATATTATCATGTTTATGAACACTATGAATCAATGTACCATATGATGTTCTAACAGCTTCAGAGCTACCACCATGGAATAATAGATTACTATAACACTAAATATGGAGCTAGGAGCCAAAATATTCATAAACCACCACTTTATTAAGGTTTACAATCATATTTCCAACAACCACCATTCTAATTATATAACTCTCAACCGTCTTCACAATATCAATCAAGGAAATATCTAGAACTCTCACTAGATGACCTGATAAAATTAAATATGAATTCGAACAACCAGATCCTATACACCATCAATGAATTAATAAACAAAGGCTTTGGTAAGATTCCTAGTGAATTCATTATTAACCCTAGTGTAAATATTAATTCTATTATATTAATGATTTTTAAGAAGATGGGGTGTATTGAAGAATCACTATATAGAGATGAATCTAGAAGTGTAAATCCACCAAAACCTAAAGAAGTTACCCCATGAAAATAACCTTAATAAGACGTACATGTGAAGGAAACCCACTATAAACAATGTTAAATGAAAACCCAAAATGGAGGATTAAAACCCTTTCCAACCACTCATCCCTACAAAGATGAAACAACCTCAGAAAACTAATGAAGAATAATTGCAACAGGTGATCATGGTGGTGTTTATAAAGGTGGAGATCAATATCCATTTACTGGAATTCATCTTCCAGATTACAAGGTATGTATAATTTATTAAGGAAATATTCATCGGAAGGAAAATATTATGAGGAAATGAAAAGTTAATACTAAGTAAAAAGGATTTTTTCTTGTTACCACCCAAATACACTATAAATGACAAGATCTAGGTATCTTTTCTATTCACCATATACGAGCATAAATTTTTTAATGCACTTTGTGAATTGAGAATGTAAATTAATTCCATGCCTTACAAAGATTATTAATATTTGTAGATTGGATAACTCAAACCCACTCATGTGCCTGTGAAACATTCCAATAGAGCCATTACCTACCTAGAAATTATTTTAGAATATGTATGGGTGAGTGTACAAGGTTTTCTATTCTCTACTGATTTATATATTCAAAACATGGTGGAATAAAAAGTTAAGTCTCATTCCCCTATCATATTAGGTAAGAAATTTATCAACAATAACAAAATATTAATAAATTTTTATGAATGAACACTTTACATGACCATTTTTAATATTTTTGGAAAGATTCCACTGAGTTGGTGCCCCAAACCGGTTTACTACAAGACCTCAATTGGGACTCCTCATACACCTGTGGCTACTGTTTAGTAGTAGGGGTCTATGAGAAAACAATTAGGAGACTATACCCCTATATCAAAATTTATAAGAATAAGTAAATAACCAAACAACATTCAAATCATAGTACAAATAAAGAATATTCAATCTGAAATAGAAGCAGGATGTAATAAAATGAAATAAAATAAATTCCTACACATCCATGCCATATATACAACATCGATTTCCCACTAGGTTTAGCACATATAAATAATAATCAATAAATAAATAAAAAAATCATTCTATACTACAAAATCCAAGACATGTCACATACCTGGTCTCCGGTACATTGTCATGATTCTCTAACACAGTCATCAGGCTCAGCATGAGAAACCTAATCAATCATACAATATAAGGATTTTCCCATATCCATCATTAATTTTTTCTCAACCTGAAAGTATATATAAGATCTAAATGCACACCAAGGTGAATATACAAGTGGATAGAAATAAATCTCTATAGGTCACCCCCAATTGTGGACCTATAAACTCATTATGAAAATTCATTTTCATTAAATATGCTCATTCTAGCCAAAACATAGCTAAAGTATATAAAAATTAAACCATAGTTGTTCTTTAGGTACATGACTCCAATCGATCATACGTACTTCAGCCAATTTTGGGGTTTCTCTAAGAACGTCCTGATGACTATGAATCCTTTGTAACACGTGGTTGCCACAATCATGGCTATCCTAACTAAACCTCACATCCTTACCTATTATCTCTTACCCGATTCCTAGATGCATATATCTCAGGTACTCATTCCATGATTAAACACAACCTAGCCTAAAACATAAATTTGACACATAACCTATAAATCATAAATGATCATTCTTATAGCCTTAGTCTTATATCATATTCCCTATTGTATGACATCACTCCCTAGAACATCACTCAGAAATATAAACCATAGGTTATATTGTTAGTGTATATAACCTATATCTGACACATAGTCCATGTACTATACTACTCATGCTTGGAGCCTTAGTCCAACATCTCAATTACATATGGGGATGTCCATACCCACCATATTGTCTATATCAAAATCAATGTTCTTATAACCTCAGTCCAACACATAATCCATAACAACTATCGATACTAATACAAATCATCTTTTCCAAAAACATATCATACTGGCATGGTGAATCATGCCAAACCTACCCAAACACGGATGTGGAGCGTCATGTTAGACATCTTGGTCCTTTCATGGAAAAAATCACCACCTACTATATCAACCTTAGATGTGGAGAACCTTTTCAGACATCATAACCCATATTTTTGGATCGTCATTTCCAACTATCTCTACAATGTAAGTCTATAACATTAAACCAGGATCCAAAATGTGAAAACCCAACCATGTCACAAAATTACTATAGTATATAAAAACAATCACAATATATAAATGGATGGATGATCACCTATTCCCATCATCATATATCATCCTTGTTGGATCATAAATTCAATTTGGGTCCCAAGGAAACACACGAAACCATTACTACCCAAACCCATACACCCAATTAGGTTCATCCTATCAATTGGACATCCAATAATCCCTCAATACCAACAAAAAAAATAGATACATCCCTATTTGGATCCTCAAAACCAGAACTAAAGAAGAGGCATCCCTCTTGGGATTATTTATGCTAGAATAGAAATTGAAGCATCCCTCTTAAAATCCTTTTGTAATAACCCATCACTTAGTAAAATCCCTGTCTCATGGGGTAATTCTTCCCACAACCCAATATTTACAATCTCATATACCTCACTGGCCTTAAAGGAAAAAAATACTCATGATAGAGATTGAGTTAATCTAAACCCCTTTCATTGTAACCCTATGTTAGTCCATACACCCATCTTATCCACAATCATGAGTTACAACAAATTCCTACTATCTAGGAAAAATTCCATTCCAACACCAATAATTATCTCCAATTAACTCATTCTATGTCTTTGAATAATTCTAATGAACCTCTCCTGGGTCTCATCCCATGTCTCACACTCAAAAGACTGTTGGATTCAACTGTTTGAGTAAAACATATCCTTCATAAATTAATCACCCTATAACACCTCTTAAAATTCATAAAAACACCCTAATGGATCTACCATCATGTAATAAATAAAAATATACTAAAAAAGGTACTCCTATTATGTCCAATTCAATCTCTAAGGAGAAAAATTGAAAAAAACCCTTAAAGGGTAAAAAACTAGAGGTACACAACATGTACACCTGAGTATATACCGTTTACTCTCTATGTTTTACTTGGGAGTGTACTAAAATCATAAATAATATGTAAAACCCAAGTAAATTTCATCTAAAACATTTACATGATGTGTTCTCTACATGTGGTACCCAACCATGCACCACACACATCCTGACAATGTTTTTCTACCTAGTCGTGTACTTTTACATAGAGTGTATCCTACACAAGGCCTTTCCATGTAACCTGCATGGAAAAGTGCCACTACATGGGACATTTGTCTATGTGACCTATAAGAACCTAAGAATTTATGAAACATTTATCATAAAAAACTATTCAATTGATCTTGAGACACACATCAATAAGTTTAAACAAACCACAATATACTATTAAAATATTTTTATTTAATAAGAATAACATAGCTTTTTTATAGTAGGGAATGTATAGAAATAAGTTATTTATTAAAAAAATATCATTACATATGTATAATATTAATTAATTCATTATAAATTAATTATAAATAAAAATAAAAATCATTTGAAAATACCAAACATTGTTTTTCTGAAGAAGAAACACTGTTTTTTCCACAAAATGTATTTTTATCATAAAAACTAAAAATTAATAATTATTGATGAATTATATGAATTAAATTAATATTTTATATATTCATCCAATTTCTTTAACATTAATTTTATATTTTTTCAATTTATTGGAGGAGAATAAACCAAGTTTTATGCTTAAAATGTATTTTTCCAAAAAGTAGTTTTCATCACATATTGTGAGATTATTATTAAACTTAATTTATTAAAATTACTTAAATTGAATCTAGAAAAATGGATTCCTTATTTTTAATTAGGAGGATCAATATATTTAAATAATCCCCTTTTATTTTGGATCAATATATGTTGTAATAGTGCTAAATATTTTTTCACCATGATTATGGGTCAACCAATTTAATCTAGGATACAAATAACTTATAAGGATCTCATTATTAATCCTAAATCATAAAATCTAAATTAAATTTTAATATTATCACCTTTTTCTCAAAATATATTTGTTTAATAGACACATTTCCTTAAAAAAACCACTATAATATTAAATGTATTGAATGTGTCAAAGTGTAACTTTATTAGTTTTAAATATCTCTTATGTTCCCACATGAGGACCAAAGAAAACAATTTAAATATATAAATGTCTATTTTGTGAAAAATAAAATTATTTTCATGATGTAAATTTTCTTATTAATCATATCAATTATATAATTAATTTAAATTATTATGCATCACTGACACAATATTTCTTCAATTACTAGAAAAATAATATAAATTATTTTAAAAAAAATAAAAAAAATATAATATTAGAGATTTATTAACTTCTATGAATTTTATATATTAATAAGAAATATTATTTTAGTGATAAAGGATTATATTTGAATTATAACTATTTCCCTATGAATTTTATGTCAAATTAAATTAATACTATCAAAATAGATATTAATGGTATTTTATTAAAATAATAATTTATTAAATTATTTAAAAGTCATAAAATAGGGAAAGATGGATATAATATAAACAAAAAAAGGAAAAATAACTTAAAAAAAGGAAAAAATAGCATTTTGGCATGGAAGAGTACAAATAATACTTGATTTATTTCATAAGATTACACTTAATACAACCCAGAAGTTAGAGAAGTATAGTGTAATTAATAATTAGGTACATTAAAAACAACTTAAAAAATAAAAAACATCATCTCTATTGAAAAATTCCTTAACATGCTTATATATAAAACTACATGGGATAAAAAGGGGACATACATAAGTAAGGGGTGAACTATAAATACCAGTAAGGGAATAAACATGGCATATAATGAATAAAGTCATGTTAAGAAATATTAATATTAATGGGTAATAAAAGGTGTGAGAGTCATAAACACGAATAATAAGGCACGATATAGCATGATAATCACAACATGAGAAATGTGGCAACAACTTAGAACACTGCATCATAAACATAGGTCAAGGCTAAATGCCAAGACATAAAGGTGGAAAAAGTCCCATAAAATAATCAGGTTAACTCCATTCCCCAACATGATGTCTCAGGAGACTAAATATTACTCAATGCATTGGAGATCTATATAATTTTGGGCACACAAGTCACATTCATTTCATTTTCATGCTTAAGTGTGCCAGATAGATCATACTACATGGATTCATTAATCCTTATAATTTATTCCATGATCAAATCGTGTGGAAGAAACACATGTATGAACGAATTAAAATAATTTCCATTGCATAAAGGTGAGTACCCATGATAGGAAATTGGTATGGTATTCACTACCACATTTTTATTTCATGGAAAATCGTAGTGAAATTTCGGTAACATAATGGTGTCGCTTAAAAATTCATAAAATGGGTTGAAGAGAGAGAAAGGGTCATATAATAATTTGGAAATAAATTTTACAGTAATAGGGATATGTAATAACATATCCAATCATAAGGAAATTAAGATAAGATACATAAAGTAAAAAAGTTACTAGAATAAAGTGGAGAAAGGAAAAGTTCCCTTACTTGATTGCGTGACTCCAAATTCTTGGGAGGAGCTTCTTGAGAGCATTGGAGAACATTAAGAAGAATCAAGAGAGGGTAGGGAATAATAAATAAATTCTATAATTATTTTTAGTGAATATAAGTGGGATTTTGGGTGGGTTTATATAGGAAACAAGTGTGGATTTTTTTAATGTTTCTCAAATATAGGTTTTAGAATCTATATAATAAAATAACCAAAAAATGAAAAAAATCCCATGATTTTACCATGGTTTCTAACAAAAGGGATTGGATTTAATTATTTTATAAGGCCATATTCGAAAAGTAATAAAATAATTCCCTTTCTTTTGTGGAGGTGAGTCGTACTCTTAATGAAATGATTTTAAAACCTTAAATTATATTAATGGTTTTGGACGATTCATAATGGATTTATCAAATTAATAAAATAAACATAAAAACAAATTGTATTAAAATTAAAACATATATTTGATCTTGTATTACATTTATAGTATTTATCACATCAATCTTTGGTCATTATGATGTCATAATACACACTGTATATTTATACGATATTTAATTTTTACCTGAAAATTTGAGTGTCTCGAAAATTGTGAAAAATTCACCAATGGATAATTATGATGTTTTGATTCAAAAATTAATATTCATTTTAACAAATTAATTTTATAAATATTTTAATTTTCACTTTTAAAATAAGAATCGACATTTGTTAAAAAATGGTGGATATTTTGACAATAATTGTTTTCAAACCCCTATAAAAATTACATTTGACATAACAAAAATTATTCAATAAAAATTATTTTATTTAAATAATATTTTATTTAAAATCCATTAATTTATAAAAAATGCACTTAATTGAATTTGAATTGTACCCAAAAATACTGTTTGTGTTTTGTTACATCGAAATTAAAATAATTTTTAAATTAAAAAAATAGGATGAAAATATATACATTAAAAATAATTTACATACTCATAACACTATGTTCTTGATTCATATACCTTTAACAGATGATAAAACACCCTAAGAGTAAGGTGAGTGCCGAGGAGACTCTCATGGGGTGGTTCATCATACATGGTTTGGGTCGTGATCTCGATGAGCTTGAAATTATCTCATAAATGGTTTTGATTATACATAAGTTATTGGATATCATCTTGGGCTTGGTCAATGGAAAATCATAGTGATGCTATCTCCCTCATATGCTCTGATAAATCTGCTTTATAGGGTATGATACTGCTAGTTTAGGCCATCACTTCATTTATCTAAGTCAATTGGATTTTTTAAAACCCTTTATTTATAATAATAATGTTATCACTATTACATGACTACATTATCAATGGTAAAGATTCTAAAAAATCATTTAAGTCTGAGAGGATATAATAAAAACAAAGATGTGTATGTGTTTTCTATAACCATATTACATAATAAGACGTTTTAATTAAACCAAAAGGGAATTTTATTTATAATAAATATATGCCTTAGAAACTTCCCTAATTTAGAAATATCACCCTCATAATTTCCATTACACACACAAAAAAGATGATGTTAATTATGTTTTATCACTTCCTATGTTTCTCACATTGCTTCTTCAAACTCGCTGTTTCTCCATAACACATTAACCGAGTGAATTTCCATGTTTAGTAGAACTTTGTCTCTATGATCTATGATCTTCGAAAGATACTTTTTATATGATAAATCATTATCTAATGTTACCAATTATGTATTGATTACATGTGATAGACCTGGTATGTAATTCCTTAAAAGGGATACATGGAAAACAACATGTACATAAGATAGGTTAAGTGATATTACTAGTCGGTTGACCCCTACTTCGAAACGATCAAGGATCTCAAAGGGGATGAAGTATCTTGGAAAAAGATTTCCCTTTATCCCAAATTTAAAAATTTTATTCCATAGAGATATGCAAAGGAATACCTTAACTTAAATATCAAACTCTAGGTATCATTGATAGATATTCCACCGACTTTGGGTATCCTTAATGTGATGCTAAATAGTCTTATCATTATCCACTATTTCCTCGATCATTTCAGGACCTAGTAGTTTTCATTCCCCAACTTCACCCCAACATGTAGGTGTTCTACACCTCTTCCCATAAAGGGGTTTATAGAGATTCATTTGGATACTTGAGTGGAAATTGTTTTTGTAAGAAAACTCATCTAGAGGAAGATGTTGATCCCATCCCCCTTTGACGTCAATTGAGCATGATCTCAACATGTCCTCAAGTGTTTGGATAGTACACTCATATTGGACATCAGTTTGAGGATGATATATCATACTTAAGATCTGCATAGTGTTTAGATCTTATTTTAGACTTTTCCAGAACATGGAGGTAAATCTTGGATCTTGATCAGATACAATTGATATTGGTATTCTATGAAGCCTCACCACTTATCTGATGTATATTCATAGAAGTTGATCTGATGATAAATATTCTCTAACCATAATTAAGTGTGATGTCTTTGTATGATGATCCAATATAACCCATATATAATTTGTTCATATGGATGTCTTCAGATTTCTGGTGAAAGATTTCATGGTAATATTTTCTCATTTTCATGTAGGTGTGGGCAATGGATTCATCATCTCAATTTACTTTTTTTCCTTTCATCCTTCACTTTCTAACATAAAAGACACTTAGATGTATATTCAGCAATATACTTTTTCATATTATCCCCCTAATATTTATCTTGGAGATATTGATACATCTTTGTTCTCCCTGTGTGAATGGAGAAGGTTTTCCTATGTGTATTATCCAATAGCCCCTTCTTTAACTCAGGATTTTATGGTACACATAGTCTTGAACCAAATCTAAAAAATCCTTCTTCTTTAACATCGATATCTGAGGATTTCTATTTTCTTATAGTTTCTAATTTATTCTGAATCCCCGCATCATTTCTCTAATAATCCTTTATATTTTACATAAGGGATAGTTGAGAAAACATTTGTGAAAGGATTAATGATGTTCCTTCTTTTATGATTCCCATGTCTATCATTTTAAAATATAAGAAGATAATATCCTTCTCAATTATCATCACTCAATTATCATCAATGATAAAATTTTGGTATCCTTTCAATATTTAGTGGCAAACACTTTATTCTCTTTACTAATATGAAAATGAATTTAGTAGTTATAGTCCTTGATCATTTCTGACCATATTCTTTGATGCATATTAAACTATTTCTCTATAAATATATACTTAGGATTTTGTGATCTCTATATATTTTACACTTCTCTATAAAGAGATAATACTACCATATTTTTAAAGTTAAGATCACTAAAACCAACACCAAATCATGCATTGGGTAGTTCTATTTGTGATCTTCCAACTTCCTTGAATCATACACAATGAATTTTTCATTCTGCACTAACAAAAATCCCAAGTCCTTATTTGAAGCATAACTGAATACCACAAAAAGTTATCCACTCGTGGATAATGTATGATTAGAGTGTGTGATCAACCCTCTTTTTAGCTCTTTAAATATCTATTCATATTCATAATTACAATTAAACATGAATCCCTTCAGTGTTATATTGGTTAGAGTGTTTGAAAATTGCTACACATTTCTCACAAATCGACAATAGTACTAAGCTAATCCAAGGAAACTATAAATATCTGTCATATATGTTAGCCACATTCATCCTTTAATTGATTTTTTATTAAATGGTGCATAGATATCCCATTTCTTGTTATGATATGTCCCATGAATGATACTTACTTCAACCAAAACTCACAATTTTTATACTTTTCATAATGATTATCCTTTTACATGGTTTTTAGAATAGTGCTCAGATGCTCCCCATGATCCTCCTTCATTTTGAATAATATTAAAATATCATCATAAATACTGCCAGTTTTTTTGAGTTAATATCTAATAACATAATTCATTAATTCTATGAATATTTATGGTGAATTTATGAGTTTTAATGACATTACTATGAACTCATAGTGCCCATACCTGGTACAAAAAGAAGTATTGGGAATATTGACATGTTTCTATCATGGGGTGTGGAAAACAATATTTTACTAAGTTAAAATGTATTATATTAATTAACCTAGGATGTCTCTAGAGAGGAGCACACAAAAATCAAGTTTTCACCTTAAAATTATGGAATGAAGTGAGGATGTTTTCTTAAATTGTTTGATTTTGAAAATACACGTAAGAAACTAAACAATGGAAGGAAATTCAGATCAAATTTATAAAACAAGTGATTGAAAACAGTTATATGATATGGTGATTTTTTCATGTTTGGGTTTCCAAATATAATGCTATCATAGTTAAACTAATCATATTTTCTTCTCCTAAGTCAATTAAAGTGAGAATCCACAATCGTTTCATCTCACACCCTTGGTGAAATAGTAATGTTGAGAATAAACAATAATAAAATACTACATTGTTCAACTATCCTTCCATTATGTTATAGAGTTTTAGTAAATACCCTCAATTGACTTAAACAATTCCCAATTGGGTCTTTTTTATCCCCAAAAATCAACAATGTTAACTACTCCTCACACATGTACCAACGATCACTGAGTACCTCACCCCTGAGAACTGATCTATTCCATCATTTATGTACCATATCCTAGTGGAGGGATAAATTTATCATTGAACAATGCAATAAACCCAATATAATCTAAAAAATATATAATCGTATAAGATAATAAAAACCATTATAAGAAATTGAATTTGATTTCACAGAAGATAGAAAAGGAACTTTAAAACATTAAGTAAAAGAACTCACTTGTTAAAAAATAGAAAACATATCCTTCTCGAATCACATAGAAGATTACTCCACCATAGTAAGAGTAATTTTCAATAAGGGGTAATTATTATTCATTACAAAACTAAGAAGAATAAAATAGAGAAAACAAATAACATAAATTTTCTCCTCCAGAATCTATCCTCTAGAAGATTGCTTCTGTTCTGCCCACTAGGAGACCAAAACTCAAAAAGGCCCCTTCTTATTTGATGTTTGGAATTAAGTTTTCCATCAACCCCCAAAAAATTTCAAAGTCTGTTTAATGATGTAAATAAAGATATATCTGAATAAATTAATATGAATTTTCCTGTACGCCAAACATTGTTTCCCCCACACCACTTGTAAGCACTCAATAAATGCCTTAATGAGATCTTTAATTTATGAAATCGAATGTGAACCATCCATTTTGAGTCCTATATAGAAAAATATATATAATAACATCATTTTAAGGTAGGTAATATGAGATATGACTGATTTAATATGGTGAGGTCTATTCTAACGGTAATAAATATTTCTCCAACTAATTGGTTTTTTAGGGCCAATTTGTTTAGAATTGGGTCTAGGTATAGAAGAAAAAGATAAATACCACGAGTAAGAAAATTATAAAAAAATCCCTCAATTTTGATCTGAATTGTAGAAGTTATTACCAAAAGACAAAAGATCATGAAAACTGTGAATTTTACAGAATTAAGCAATTTTTACAATTAATCCAAAAATTCACCAAAACACTAAAATAAAGAAAATATACTCAAAATGACTAATTAAGAGAGATTAAATAACTAAAAAACATATAAAAAATAATGAAAATATTAACTCTATAAATTCCTATACACTTTTCACTTGGACTCCCAAACAAGAAAACATCAAAAGAAAACTAAATAAAATTTCAAACACATGTCCATGAGATCCACCATTTTAACACCAAGAAATAAAAGATACCATGCCTTATCAGAAAAAATCATTATAAGTTCTCAAACTAGATCATTAATTATATTTAGTCTACATTTCTCCTTCCATGCACATAATACACTCACCTAACATGAATTTACTCCAATCTCACAAATATCAATTTTCAATAATGTTTTTCTCATCCAAACCAATGCATGGGTCACCATAGGATTAAAAAATTCATACTTCTCCACCCGATGTGAGTCAAATACATATGTTTATCATAAGGAATTTAAAAGGTTGTTTTTTGGTTTTAAGTTGGTAGGATTTTTCTATGAAAAGTTTTGAGGCTGAATGAGGAGGGCTTGACAATCTTTGAAGAAAAATTGCATTATTCTAATTTTAACTCAAGTATGGTATCCTCCTCACTCCCCTTAGTAAAAAATTAGCTCCATCATCATGAAAACTCATAGAATTTTCACCCAGTTCAACATTTCAACAACAAACATTTCAATCTTCTCAAAGATAATTTTTCTTTAAATATATATAAAAGTCACAACTTTCTTCCTCCATTAGATGCTCTAGAAAGACACATATTCTCTTATCACAAAAGCTCCAAAAAAGGAAAAAATTTCATCAGAATGATTTTTTTAGCAACAAGGAAATATCATCATCATTTTATTTTCACCCAAAGTATCTCCAAATGATGTATTACAATACAATAAATCTTCCCCCACAATTAAGTTCAACTAGATCATGTAATTTCACTTCAAGAGCAGGTTGGATAAGGAAAATTTGCTTGTAATGTGGATAAACTAATAATATTTTCATGGATTATAAAGGTTACATGGATTAAATGTATAAGGTAGAATATAATTAAAAGGATTATTTTGAAAAGGTGGATTTAAAACCAAATAAATTCCTCATTAATTTAAAACACTAATACCTCAAACCCACACGTTTTGATAGGAATAAATCATTCTTTAGTTAAATTAGGCCTAATTTGGTTCTCTCAAGAAGTGATGTGAATATAAAGAATATGAAAAAATTTGTTTAAAATCCTCATAGAAAATTGATTTCAAAGATATAAATAGTTTTAAGTGGAATGAGATTTAAAAATTAGAGTAATTTTCATGAAATTCATAAAGATTTGAACATGAAACAAAGTCATTTTTTGCTTTCACCTAAGCTCAATTTCACAGAATATATTGTTTTAATCATTAAAATGGGTTTCAAAAATTTCAAATATAACCATTTCCTCTCAAAAGTTTAAAAAAACACGCAAAAATTGAAAAAGAAACACACAAAATTTGAAAAACATGATTTTTCTTGTAAAAAATAGGAAAAAAACAAATAAAAATCCTAAACATCAATGGTTCCATCCCCCATACTTAAGTAATATAGTGTATTAAATGTATTCAGATTTATTTAACATGTAATAATATATGAAAAATGAATCATATCAATCAAGAAAGTGTAATGGAGAGGTACGACCTGGTGGATTTCATTGATAAACAAGTTAAAGGAGTGTGATCTCCTCTACTAGATCTGATGGAATGGTCCCATGAAATTTATTTAGCGTATTACCATAATAAAAAAATTCCTATAATGCTCCATCCTTCACAATATGTACAACACTAAAATGATATTCATTATTAACTATAAATGGACCTTCCCACCTGGAGTTAATTTTACCTGGCACCAACTTGAGTCTTGAGTAGAATAAAAACATTGTGTCTCCAGAATGAAAGTATTTTGGTTGGATCATCTTGTCATATTCAACTCTTGTTAATTCTTTACAAATCATATAATCTTTAAAATATTCCCTTTTAATTTCTTCCATCTCATGTAAATAAAATCTTATGTCTTTTCCAGTACTTTCAAGATCCAAATTCATCTTTCTCACATCCCAAAATTCCTTGTGCTCAAATTCTGCTAGTAGATGGAAAATTTTCCCATAAATTAACCTATATGGACTCATTACAATTAGGGTTTTGTAGGCTTTCTTATAATCCCATAATTTATCTTCTAACCATTTATTCCAATATTTTTTATTTGGATTCATAGTCTTTTCCATTTTTTTTTGATTTTCATGTTGGACACTTCATCTTGCCCATTGGTCTATAGATGATATAGAGTTGATGTTTTATGATTCACCCAATACTTCTTCAGTATAGACTGCATTCTATTATTATAAAAGTGATTCCCTTGATCACTGATGATGTCTTTGGGAACTCCAAACCTACAAATTATGTTATCCCTAACAAAGTCATAAACTGTAGCATCGTCAGTACTGATGGATTTTTCTTTCACCCATTTGGAAACATAATAAACTAAAATAAATATATAAGAATTTAAAAATAACAATGGGAATGGTTTTATAAAAATTTCCCCCAAACTAAAAAAAATCACAAAAATTTAGTGGATTTTGTGTAATTTCTTGTCTCCTTGAAATATTTCTAAAAAACTGACATTTTTTGTACCTTTTGAAATATTCATGAGCATATTTAAAAAAGGTGGGAAAATAAATTCCAGATTCTAAAACCTTCCTTGCTATCCTATAAGGTCTAAAGTGGCCTCTACAAGCTAAATTTTGACAAAATGTAAATACAAAATCAGTTTTACTTTCTCGAAAACATCTTCTTATGACATGATCATTGTAAATATTTTAAAGAAACGGATCATCCCAAATGTAATATATAGATTCAAATTTCATCTTTTGAAATTGGTGGAAATTTAGATGACATGATACCTAAGATGTTACCAGGTAATTTACCATATCAGAATACAAAGGCACTTCTCCATTAATCAAGTATTAATGATCTCTTAGAAGGTATTCATTCAGTGGTTCTCTATATGGAATTTCAGCTTCAGCAGTGATGGGTAGTCTTCTTAAGTGATCAAACACTTAGTTCTAAGATCCCTTCTTGTCTTTGATTTCTATTTTGAATTCATATAGTAATGAAATACTTATCTATAATCTCGATTTAGCATCTTCTTTCTTTATCAAGTACCTAAAAGCTGCATGATTAGAAAATACTGTGACATTAGTTCCAAGTATATATGATCAAAATCATTCTAAATCAATGAAAACTCTTAGAAACACTTTTCTGTTGTTTTTTATTTCAATTAGGCCACATCTAAGGTTATTAAAGAATAGAAAAATACTTATCACCTCCCCTCAATTCTATGAGAAAGGAATGATCCAACTGCTTGGTTTGAAGTATCATAAAGTAGGTCAAATGGTTATTCCAAATTTTGTGTCTGCATTATGGGTGGTGTAATCAAACTTATCTTCAACTCGTCATAGGCTTACCAACAAACTACATTGAAAAAAAAATTATTATCTTTTAAAAGTAATATATACAGAGGGAGATAAGTCTTTCTAAAATCATTGAAAAACCTACTATTGAATCTTGTATGTCCTAAAAATGATCTAACATGCTTCACACAAGTCGGTTAAGGAAAATAATTTATGACTTAAATGTTTTATTTATCAACTTTAATTCCTTTTTTTGAAATGAAATTTCCACGGAAAATTCCTCTCGCAACCATGAAATTATACTTTTTAAAATTCAAAACAAGATTCGTTTAAATGCATGTTTTCTAAAAATTTCCATACTTTTCAAACAATGGTAAAAATAATTTCCAAAAACTATGAAATCATCCAAGAAAACCTCCATGAAAAATTTAATATGATTATAAAAAAATACTTACCATGCACCTATGAAATGTACCTGGAACATTAAACAATCCAAATGGAATACTTTTGTATGCAAATGTGCCAAAGGGACAAATAAATGTACTATTCTATTGATCATCATGAGCAATAATTACCTAAAAATAACTTGAAAATCTATCCAAAAATTAATAATGAGTTCTCCCTACAAATCTCTCGAACATATGGTCAATAAAGAGGATATGGAAATGATCTTTTCTAGTGACCTCATTCAACTTCCTAAAATCAATGCACTCTCTCCGGCTATTCTGAATTCTTATAGAGATTAATTCATTATTCTCATTCCTCACAATTGTTAGGATAGTTTTTTGGAATTAAATGGTTGGGGATAACCCATTGTGAATCTGAGATGGGATAAATGATCCCAAAATCCAAGAGTTTCTCAATATTCTTCTTCCCAACCTCTATCAGGGTGGGGTTCTGCCTCCTTTTTGAGTTGTATGAAAGGTTTGAAATCTCCCTGAAGTATAATTATATGTGAGCTTATTTTTGGGTTTATTTCTAGGATATCAACCAAACTCAACCCTATTGCATATAAATTCTCTCTCAAAATACAAATAAATTTTTTTTCGTTGTTTTTAATTTTTTTTTAGTAATTATCACTGGTAATTTGTCTCCCTCCATAAGGAATACATTTTTAAAATTATTGGGAAGAGGTTCTAATTCCAAATTAAAGGGTTAAACAAGGAATGAAATTAATTTGAGGCTCCCCACATCCAAAGGGTGCACATCTTTAACACAATAAATCATATAATCATATTCATCATTTAACAAATCATTAAATAAATTATATTTTATCCCTTCCTCCCACATGAATTCAGAATAACCAACAGTTTGAGTATCCTCACGTTTAATGATATTTTAAATGGATCAAGTATCTCCTAAGTATAAAAATTGAAATATTATACCTAATTCTTCAATGGGATTAGTACCAACATCATGGGAGAGTTCAAAGAGGGAGTGATCATCATATGGGTTCTTCATGGATTCAAAAAAATAATGTGGATAATGTTATCTCCAATCTCCATGGTGAGGATACCTTTGTGAAAAAATATGATGGTTTTGGATATTTTTAAGAAAGGTCTCCCCAAAATGACGACTGAGTGTGATGGGATCCTATCATCTTCCATATTCAGCACAAAAAAATTAGTTGGAATAAGAGATCTTTGACTTTCACAAAGACATCCTCTATAACTCTTGCTGGTAAAACTGTGGATCTATTTGCAAGCTGGACCACCACTCTTATGGGCTTCAAGTCTCCCATATGAAAATAAGTTTATATTAAGTGAGATAATACATTAATGGAATCACCTATATCAAAAAAATCATTTAATAAATTTCAATAACTAATGATGCATTGAATGGAAAATTCCATTGGATCATGAAATTTGGTTAGTAAATATAGTGTGATAAGGTATAAGACACTCCTTACTAGGTTTATCCTTTCACTTCCTTGATGTTTCCTATTCTTCATAAAAATATACTTAAAATATTTAGTATACATTAGAATTTTTTGAGGGCCTCAAGTAGGGGATATTAATTTCAACTTTTTGGAAGGTGTCAAGAATTTCTTCTTGAAGTGATTCTTCCTGCAACATATTTGATTTAATAATCCTTGATGGAGATATTGGGGGTAATTCATTATTCCCTCTATGTTTCCTTTGAAATGGTGTTTATTTTATCTTTTTCCTAATCATATTCATCTCTTCCTCTATCTGTTCTACTTCTTGGTTCATTTAAATGAATTTTCTAAACTATCAACTTCATTCTCCCTTAGCATAGTGGATCTTGTTTCAGGATCAATATTGGATGGTGGTGGGAGTTATTATCCACTCTTGGTTGTTATATTTCTGAAATTATCCATTAGGGTTGGGATTTTTTGGTATGATAATTTTTCTTGATTTTTTGGTTAGTAAGTCCATGAGACATTCGAACTTGTTGGAAAATCATATATGGCGTCTTTTATCCCATAAATCGTAGATTTATACTATTGGTTTTGAATTGGAGGTTGTGGAGTGGTGGATGTATGCTCATAGGGTCTCTATAATGTTGATGTCTACTGGTAAGAAGTCTGGTTATAATATTTTTGTTGTTGAAATGGTAGTGGGTTCTGAAATTGATTCTGTAATGGGGGTTAGTTTTGGAACTGATTTTGTTATGGGGGTCTAGCATGATTAAACTAATTTCCAAATCCATATTGAACATTGTTAGGCTCTCTCCATCCTTGTTATTTCTGAAATTTCCTTGCATGAAAGGCTACTTCTCAACTTTTTATTCCCTACATATCAGCACACTGGTCAGTGAAATGATCAGGTGATGAGCATAAACCACTTACCTTAGCTGGTGCTTGTTGGTCACCCACTTGTTTCAAGTCCATATGTCTCCCAAAATTAGTTATCTGTTCTATCATAGTTTCTAATAATGATGATAGATGAGAAGTTCATACCTCATGAATACCTCTTGTGCATGTACCTTTTGTAACAAATTGTTACGAGTTCTGAGAAATTTTCTCAATCAAGCCCTTAGCTTCTTCTGGTGGATTTTTAATCAATGTGTATCTAGATGATTCATCCAGAAGGTTAATATAATTTTCTATTAAGACTTGATAAAAAAATACAAGAATGTGATGATCCTTAATTGCATGATATGGGTATCTAACACATATCTTCTTAAATCTCTCCCAGTAATCGTACAAAGTTTCTCCATATGGTTTTCCAATGAGATAGATCTCATTTCTGATGGCCGTGCTCCAGGAAGTAGGGAAATTTTTTTACATGAATCGTCTTACCAAGTCATTAAAATCATTCAAATATCATGGTTTTAATCCATACAACCATTTTTTGGCAACTCCTTCTAATGAAAATGGGAATGCCTTCCACTTTACCTGCTCCTCAACTACTCCTCAAAGTCTGAAAGTAGAGAAGACATGCTTGAACTCTTTAGTGTGCTTGTTTGGGTCTTCACCTTCCATGTCATAAATTTTTGGTTGTAATCGAATAATTTTAGGTTTCATCTCAAAAATAATTTTGTAATATTAGCATGGCATGTTGAGTTTTTTGATTAAGGAATTGTGGTGTAAAAAGGTCTTTAAGTGTTTGGTTTTGATTTTCAGCCATGATGACTGGCTTAGAGTGAACACTTGATGTTTCACTCATGTCTAGAAGATAAATTTCCTCAAATTGAGATTGAAATTTCAGGTTTCTATGTATACTCAACAAGGTTTTTTCAGTTTCAGGATATATGGGGGATGGTTTAGGGTTTGTACTTTTAGTCAAGAAATATAAGAGAGAAAAAAATATGGGCACTACCTCCCCGAAAATGGCTCCATGTTTTGGAATGTGCCTATAATGGGGTGTGGTAAAAACAATATTTTACTATGTTAAAATTATGTATAGTAATGAACATAGGTTTCCTCGATAGTGGAGTTCACAATAATCAATTTTTCACCTTAATATAAGGGAAATAAGTGAGGCTATTTTTTTAAATTGGTTGGTATTGAAAAGAAAAGAAATAAACTAAACAAAGTGTAACATCTCGGTTCTGGAATCCACCCAGAGGCGCCCCGTACCCAGTTAGTCACATGGCCTCAAGCATATTTTCCCAAATTCCAAAGGCTTCCGACTAGCAGTGAGGGCCTTGGGTGTGATAGTGGGGAAACTATGCCCTCATTGGAAAAGTACACAGTAGAAGTAAACAAAACATGCAATAGCGGAAGCAGTAAATATTCAACAACAATGAAAAAGTAAACAATGGAAGGCTAAAACAATAAACCACTAGAGCATGTATGTATATTTGAAATGATGCATGATACATATCTAGGAAAACATCCAAACATGTCACAATGCTGGAAATAAAAACAGTACTAGAAAAAGTACAAAAGAAAAGATAAACAGCTCCTCAGCATGTCAAGACTAATCTTGGTCCCATGCTCTCATGCTCCAAAGCAATCAAGTACCAGAAGTCAAAGGGCGCTTTACCTCGTCTATACCTACAACAACATAGTCTGTTTGGTCCCAAAAGCATGACCCAAACAGGGTGTGAGACTAAATCGCAGTAGGTAACCACCCGAAGATCTATTCCTAACAGTCAGTGAGCATATGGCAGATAAAAGTATAGTAAGAAGTAAACAGTAACAGTAAACAATAGGCAGTAATCAGCAAGCAGTAACAAGATGATATAAAATAGTAACCAAATCCACAGAACAACAAGCAGTAGTGAAGGAAACAACTAACCGAAACATGAACCCCTCCGAGAAGTACTTGCAGCCAACCCCTCTGGTCCTATCCAAGAAGTACCAAAAAACCTCTGGGTAGTGCACTCAGCCTAACACCTCTGGTTTGGTCATACGAAATTATAAGACTCTATGGGGAAGCTCGCTCGGTCAATTCCCATTATAGTCTAGGGTAGTCAGGGACTCTATGAGGAAGATCATGCGGTCTAACCCTCTTATAGCCCAAAGGTCTAGAATCTCTCTAAGGAAGGTCACTCGGTCAATTCCTCCTATAGTATCAGGTCTATCACAGACTCTCTGAGGAAGCTCCCTCAGTCAATTCCTCCTCTAGCCTGGAATGGTTTAGGGAAATTCAAAGAAGTAAAGACTCTCTGAGGAAGCTCACTCGGTCTACCCTCTTGTAGTCTATAATATCCAAGACTCTCTAGGAATCTCACTCAGTCTATCCCCTTTAGTCTATAATAACCAAGAAATTCTGAGTAAGCTCACTCGGTCTACCCTTATGTAGTCTATAATATCCAAGACTCTCTAGGAAGCTCACTTGATCTATCCCTTATAGTCTATATCACCATGTTCTCATAGTCCCATGTGAGTCAGTGCATAATAATTCTATAAGGCCAAAGTACACCTATAGAGCTACTTGGATAACCATTCTATAGAATATAAGCACGTTTAGAATATAATTCCATCCTACAGTCCCAAGGCATGGAAAACAGGTATAATGGCCAAAGGATAACCAAAAACAAAGGTCATAAAAAGAACAAGGCATGGAAAAAACATCCAAGAATATCATTTATCCTCAAATAAGATCAAATTACCACTATACAAGCATACAATCAAGGAAGGAAAACAACAGGGGTAAAAAAATAATCACACAATACCCTGTTCACAGGTATTGGTTGGAATTGCACATAAAACTCAAATACATCAAACAGAAAGGCACAAACCACCTACCTTGGTGCTAGGAGATCAATATACTTTGACCACGAGGCTTGATTCTCCTTAGAACGACGTAGATCTACAAAAACGCACAAAACTTTCAACCCATGACATCTTGAGAAAGAGGGAAAATCATAGAATGAAACTCAAGAAGAAGGAAGAGCTCACCACTGCGGTTCCAACGCAATCGAAGGAGGCTCGGGGGATTAGAGGATGTTCGCGGTCGTACGGACGCTCCCGGTCGATGAACCTTGAGAAGAAGGCGTTTCTATCGATTAGGCGCAACCCCAGTCCGTTTAATTAAAAAAGAAAGTACATGGTGTGTAATTATAGGGTACACGACATGTACTTGGACTTTCCGTACTCTTCTTTAAGTGAAATCCACATGCCCCCTACACACCGTGTGTGTGGCCCGGACACGGCCAGCATACGGCCTCGTATGGAAACAAGGTACACGACGTGTACTTTGAAAATTTACAGATTTTCCTTTTTTTCTCAAAAATGACGAGAAAAGGAAAAACATACCTAAAACGAAGATCCATGTTCTTAAAAACTTCCCCCCTTAAAGAAATTCTTCCCCAAATTTCCCTAGCGAGGCATAAAAGAAGAAACCTCGAACAACTCCAGCCACTGTGATCATACATCAGCCTCCCTCTCCTAGGTCTCTTCCTGTACTCGCCCGTGCTGCCATAGAACCTGTACCAGAGGAACAGACTGGCCCCAGAGAACCTTCGTACTGTGATCAAAAATCCGGATAGGATGCTCCTCAAATGACGCATCCGATTCAAGCTCAACCTCCTCAGGTTGAAAGGCATGAGACAGGTCTGAAAAGTAATGACAGAGCTAAGAGACATGAAAGATGTCGTGTATAGCCCGGTACCTCTGAGGTAACTGCAACCGATAGGCAACCAGACCAACTATATCCAACACCTAAAATGGCCCAATGTACCGCGATGAAAGATTTCCCTATCTCTGAATCCTCTTGTGTCCCAAACTCGGTGTGACATGCAGGAAAACCTGATCCCCGACCTCGAACTCCAAAGGTCATATCCGCTGATCAACATAAGATTTCTGTCAAGAATGTGCTGTATCCATCCTCTTCTGAATCAACTCTATCTTCTTGGAGGTCTCATGAACAAGACGAGGTCCCGGAAAAGCTACCTCTCCTGCCTCCAGCCATCACAAAGGCGACCGACATGGCCTACCGTACAAAGCCTCGTAAGGTGCCATCTGAATGTTCGCCTAAAAACTATTGTTGTAGTCGAACTCCCCAAGAGGAATATGATACTCCCAAGAACTGACGAAGTCTAGGATTCAAGCTCGGAGCATATCCTCAAGCACCTGGATCGTACGCTCAGACTGGCCATCTGTCTGGGGATGGTATATTGTACTCAAAAGTACCTGTGTACCCAGAGCCTTCTGAATCCCCTACCAGAACCAAGAAGTAAAACACACATATCTGTCTGAAATAATGGAGTGTGGAACTCCATGCAGAAGTAAAATCACTCGGATGTACAACCATCCCAACTCATCAACACTGAAGTTCTCCTTGATCGGAAAGAAATGAGAAACCATCGTAAGCCTGTCGATGACTAAGCAAACAGCATCACCCCCTCAAGGCAACCTTGGTAACCCAGTCACAAAATCCATCACAACATCATTCCAATTCCACTCAGAAATGGGTAACTGCTGTAAAGGCCCTGCTGGCCGCTGATGCTCTGATTTCACCTGTTGACAAGTAGAACATCTCATAACGAAACCAGCAACATCTCTTTTCATACCTGGACACCAGTGCTGGCGATGAAGATCACGATACATCTTGGTGACACCAGGATGAACTGCCCAAACTGAGGAATGAAAATCCCACATCAGCTCCTCACATATGTCTGCTGGAACCCATACACATCCCTAGAAATGCAAGATCTCATCCTCTCCCACTATCCACCCAGGAGGAGGGTCCTCTCCTGACACACTCTCCCACATGACTAGGCCTTCTAATTCTGATAGTTGCCTCATTTGTACCTGATCAAGAAGGGTAGAGGTAACAACTACAGAAGATAGAAAATTCTACCCCTGTTTGTCGTGCACCTCCAAATGCATCTCAGAGAATAGAGACATAAGCTTCCACTCACTACTGGCCTCCTGAACTGCCTGAATCTGAGTTCTCCTGCTCAACGCACCAGCCACTGCGTTACACTTTCCAGGCGTATAGGCAAGCTCAAAGTCGAAGGACTGAAGATACTCTACCCACCTGCGCTATCTCAGATTCAGGTCCTGCTGAGTGAAGATGTAATTGAGACTCTTGTGGTCAGTAAACACCACAAAGTGCTCTCCCAGATTATAACAACCCATACTTTACATACATTGTTAATACTTCAAAATTGAAGTACACTTATTACAACATATAACAAAACCATGAAATGACCGTATAGGTATAGTGTCTTTAGAAACTGGGAAATATAAACAACTGGTTCATAAAGCATCTACATTGTCTCCCATTTATTTCATCATATCTAGAGTCCCTTTTGGAATATCCTACTTAATAACCTTCTTCCTGAACTAGGGAAAGAAAACATACAAAAGGGTGAGCTCAAATGCTCAGTAAGGGTAAACAAAATAAATATCAATCACATCATATTCATAAGAACATAACATTTTGGAAATATTAACCGGAAAAAGAGATCATAATTTCATAATCATGGGATAAATCATAGTAGTGAAATGTAATCCCAATAATCATAACTTAAAATTTGAAACTTTGTTTCATACACACATAATCATAGAGAATAATTTCTTAGTAGTCAAGACTCATTTCCAAGACTATCTTAGTGGACAAAGTCCATTTCTGAACAGAGTTCACTCCTCGTTTAAGTCCTGTTTCACTGAACCGGTTTAACCTGCCGTTCCAGCCATGTCTATCTTAGGAGATATAAATCTTTACCCAATGCATTGGAAGAAGATACAGGTCCCACCCATCTCAAAATGAAACCATTCTTATGTGTGCCACAAAATCATGAATCATACATCATATCATAACCCATGTAATAAAAATGGGATTCTTAAACATCATGCCGTCATAAGATAAAAGGACATCATAAAAATAATTCCATCATAACGTAATCAAATCAATGTAAAAATAGGGATAGAAATAGAACACTATATTATCTTAGATGGAAAATAATTTTGATAAAACGCTTGAACTCCATTCTTGAGGAAAATATACTTTCTACTTCAAAAACATTTTTCCTTTAAAATGTAATACAATTTTAAAATAAAATAAGTTGATTAAAAATAAACTTTAAAAATTTTAAAGGAATATTCATGGAAATAATGTTCTAAAATTCTATTCAGGCCGTATAAGTTAAAAAAACATTCTTCTCGTACTTTGGCCAGAAAAGTCAAAAAGTACCTCATACTAAAAATGAAAAAAGATTACTTTCATATCTTTTACTAAAAACTAACCAATGGGTAAAATTGTATTTAAAAAATTATAGGTGGAAGGAAATAATATTATATATTGGGTAAACATGTATGTGGATGATAAATATTCCCTAGTAAATTCCGAATTATAAACAATCTCGGATAAAAATGAGATTGTGAGTTTTTCCTTACCTTATGTATGATTTGCTTCGTAAGTGTCTGAACCTCCTGTATAATTATTTAAATAATTTCATTGACTTATTCTAGAATCATACTCATTGTTATGATATCATATATGGTCATATTCTTAGCTTCTTATTAGTAATATTTCATTGCTACTTGTTATTCGGGTGTTTATTACTTTTTGTTCTTATGCGTGTTTTGTCGAATAAATTTTTATTATTATCTTTAGGTTATAGATAAATCATTTCCAGAATGGTATTAGTGTAATATATATCATATTTATTCATTCAATTCATTTATATAATCATTATGTAAAGAAGATCATGTAGAACGAGTCACATCACATCGTGGAGACGGTAGGCCGTACGTATGCACAAGCGATGATATCATTCCCATGATCATGGAATTGTATTGAAGTGTATGTATAATATTTCAGAATCAATATCACTTTACAATAATCATATATAGTTATTTTATACACCATTATACCCATCCAAGTAAGGTGGTGGTGGAAAATAGATTACACCACAGTGTGGAGACGATATTCCGTACGTATGAACGCGTGGTGATTTCATTTTCCATAGGATGGATAGATGGTGAAAAATGGTTGTCTCATACTTATAATTACATATCAGTATATTAGTGATACTTATGTTATTACTTAATAATGAAACAACTAAATAACAATAAGTAGAAGAAGAAATAAAGTTGAAAGAATCGGTAACAGACATTACCTTTTCTTTGAAGCACCTCTTCTTAACCGCCTCTTAGGGCACTAAAGATGGTATTTGATGAAGACCAGGACCTATAGGATGTTTCTAGGGAAGTGGAGAAGAAAAATTGTCAGGTTTTGGCCGAGATTGAAGGCTCAAAGTGGTGTGAGGAATAGAGGGAGGAGGTGCCCTTTTATAAGGGAGGAGAGGGGCACCTTTGGAAAAACTAAAAATATTATTTTATTATAAAGTCATATTGTATTTTTAATATCTACAAATTTATTTATTTTGAAGATAAGGTGGGGATGGGTCGAAATACACTCAAACAATGGGTTTTAGACAAGTTTAGGTCATTATATTAACCTTATCTTTTAGTTTTAACTCTTAGTTAATTAGATTGATATTTACCATTTCACTTTGTATTTTTATATTATATAGTTAATAAACATACCGTATACATCCAAGAGACCCCCAAGTAGTCCATTAATGATAAACCTATAATGATATAAGTATCTTTCCTAAACCTTATATTTTTAGGAATATAATAACAATTAAATATATAATATTTGTTTTAAAATCTATTTTATGCCAATTTTGACACTATTTGGTAATTTATTTTTGTGAAAATCATAACAGCATGATTAGTTCGAAAAACGTTAATTAAATCAATAATAATATGTCATATTAACTTAGAAAATTATTGTAATTCAAAAAAATTCTTAAATTACATTTATTTGAGTATTTATAACATCAATTATGTTAATATTTCATTAATAAGATAATTACTGCATCATCATTGTGTCATAAATAAATTAAATTTTATAATGTCTAAAAATTATAAATAAAATACCGTTATGTAGGAAATATTTTCATCTTTCTAATGAATATTTATAGTCGAATTTATATTATGTATAACCCTACATTAAAAATGTTTCAGTTATTAAACTTTGATTTTAACTATTTTAACTCTTCTTTAAATAAAATAATATTAAATGTCCTAATCTAATCGAAGTGAACATAAATGATCATATTTTATTCCTAAGGTTGTTTTTGGTTGAATTACACTTATCCAATAGAATTAGGACATGTGTTAGGGTAATAATAATATCATTTTTACCCTTAATTACCCTATTTACTTTTAACCATGGTAAAAAAAAGTAAAAATGTACTATTCACCAAATATTATTTTCATCTCATTGAACCACATTTTAGTCCTTGATATTAACCATGTCTCTCAGATTTTCAAAATTCCACTCATAGAAGCGGTAAAATTATGTTTTATGTGAATTTGCAAATTCTCCAAGGAGGTGGGTAAAAGACAGTGAAAAGTTCAATAAAATTTTTATATATCTAAAATTATTATAAAATGACTCCAATGAATTACTTTGAACTTATATAGGTATTATGTATCAATTTTGACCTAAAATAAATTTAAATAAAATAAATAATTATTTAAATAAAAATTCGGTTTTTAAATAGTAACCCAGTGTTTTCACTATTCATCAAAAATTGAAAGTTTTCAGAAAAACACCAAAATTTCACCATAGGCTAATTTCAATATTCCGAATCCAAAAATGAAGACCATTTTGAAAAATAAAATTTCAAAAAGTGATTATTAATATTCATAATGGCTAGTTTTAATAATATTTTAATAGCATATCGTTGTTTAGTGAAACTCAGTATTGCATACAACGCAAGCTATCAAGGAAGGCCGTGATTGCGTGTAAAGTAAGCCAAGCTAGTGTTGTGTGTAGTGAAATATTCCTTTGATGATTTATATAACATAAAAACAAAATATTTCTCATAAAAATCTCAGGTGTTATATTCTACCCCCCTTAAAATGAATTTTTCCCTCGAAATTCGTCAATTTGTAACAAACAGATGAGGATACCTCTCCCTCATCATATCCTAAAGCTCCCATGTAGCTTCTTCTAATTGGTGGTTCCTACATAAAACTTTCACCAAGCGAGTGGTCTTGTTCCGTAGGATTTTTTCACTACGATCCAGAATCTCTATCGGCTGTTCTTCATAAGGAAGATCTTGCTCCAGCGGTACAACTTCTGAGCTGAGTACATGTGAAGGATCGAGTATGTACTTTCTCAGGAGAGATACATGGAACACATCATGAACTTGAGAGAGATTCGGTGGAAGCGCCAATCAGTAAGCTACCTTCCCAACATGATCTAGTATTTCGAAAAGACCGATGTACCTAGGGCTCATCTTTCCCTTCTTTCCAAATCTCATTACTCTCTTCCAAGGAGATATTCATAAGAACACTTTTTCACCCACTTCAAACTCTAGGTCTTTTCTTCGGATGTCGGCATAACTTTTTTGTCAACTCTGAGCTACTCTTATGTGTTGTTGAATAGATTAGACCTTTTCTACCATCTCATCAACAAGATCAGGTCCTAATAGCTTTCTTTCCCCAACTTCATCCCAGCAAGTTGGAGTCCTGCATTTCTTTCCATAGAGAGCTTCATAAGGATCTATCTGAATACTGGAGTGAAAGCTATTATTATAAGAAAATTCCACCAAAGGTAGGATTTGATCCCAACCACCTTTGAAATCCATAGAGTAAGCACTCAATATATCTTCTAGAGTTTGAATTGGCATCTCAGAATGACCGTCTATCTGAGGATGATAAGCAGTGCTGAAACTCAACTCTGTATCCAAAGTATGCTGAAGACTTCGCCAAAACTTTGAGGTAAACCTTGGATCCCAATCAGATATAATGGAAAGTGGTACTCCATGAAATCTTACCACTTCTTTTACATATATCCTAGCAAGTTGATCCAGATAGAAATACTCTCTAATATCAATGAAGTGTGCCGACTTTGTAAGACGATCAACTATGACCCAGATAGTATTATTACCTTTGGATGTTTTAGTAAGTCCAGTGACAAAGTCCATAGTGATGTTTTCCCATTTCCATTCAGTTATGGGTAATGGTTGTAACATCCCCTTAGACTTCTGTCTCTCAGCTTTAACTTGCTGACAAATCAAGCATCGAGAGACATATTCAACAACATCTCTTTTCATGCCATCCCACCAGAAGTACTCTTTCAGGTCCCCATACATCTTCTTACTTCCAGGATGAATAGATAATGAAGAACTATGAGCCTCATCCATCAACTCCTTCTTTAATTCTGGAATGGTAGGAACACAAACCCGATTCCTGAACCTTATTATCCCATCACAATCAAGGTTGAGTTCAGGAACATTTGTCACCTTATTTTGTAACTCTATATCTTCTTTCTGTGCCTCTTTAATCTTCACGTGTATAGATGGTTGAGCATTCATTTGAGAAAGATATAATTTTCCCCTCCCATTATAATTCCAAGATCCATCCTTTTTAAATCCATAAATATTGGATCTTTTGTGATCCTCATCATGGATAAGCTAGAATGTTCTTGTCAACTTATTGCATATTCCACCTTGTTTGCTTTCCTAGGATGGTAATGAATTGAGAAGTCGTAATCCTTAATCAGCTCCAACCATCTTCTTTGGCGCATATTCAGCTCCTTTTTTTGTGAAAATATACTTTAAAATTTTATGATCAGTATAAATATCACACCTTTCTCCATAAATATAATGCCTCCAAATCTTTATTGAAAATATTACCATAGCTAACTCCAAATCATGAGTTGGGTAATTTTTCTCATGTATTTTCAACTGTCGTGAGGCATAAGCTATCACCATATCATTTTCCATGAGAACACACCCCAATCCCTTCTTGGATACATCACTGTAGATCACAAACCTTTCTCCACTACAAGGCAGTGTGAGCACAGGTGCACTGGATAACCTTCTTTTTAACTCCTTGAAATTCTTTTCACATTCCTCTTTCCAAACAAACTTAACTCCTTTCAGAGTCAATTTGGGGAGTGGGTTATATAATTGTGAAAAATCTTTCACAAAACGTCGATAATATCCAGCCAAACCAAGAAAAATTCGGATCTCAGTTACTGTTTTTGGTCTCAACCATCTTTCGATAACCTCTGTTTTTGTTGGATCCACAGATATCCCCTCTTTTGAGATTATGTGACCCAAAAATGCAACTTTTTGAAGCCAAAATTCACACTTGGTAAATTTGGCATAAAGCTTATCCTTTCTCAGGGTCTTCAATACAATTCTCAAGTGATATTCATGTTCTTCCTTGCTCTTTGAATAGACAAGAATATCGTCTATAAAGACTACCACAAACTGATCAAGATAGTCTCTAAAGACTCTATTAATCAGATCCATGAAGATAGCAGGGGCATTAGTAAGACCAAATGGCATCACTATAAATTCATAGTGTCTATACCTTGTACAGAAAGCCGCCATTGGTATATCCTCCCTTTTTACCCTTAATTGATGATACCCTGAATGAATATCAATCTTGGAAAAGTATTGAGCTCCGCATAGTTGGTCAAATAAGTCATCAATTCACAGGAGAGGATATTTGTTCTTGATCGTGATCTTGTTAAGTTCTCGATAATCAATGCAGAGTCTCATTGATCCATCTTTCTTCTTAACAAACAGAACAGGTGGTCCCCAAGGTGACGCACTAGGGCGTATGAATCCTTTATCAAGATTCCCTTGGAGTTGCTTCTTCAATTCCTGCAACTCAATTGGGGCCATTCTATAAGGTGTCTTTGAAATAGGTAAAGCACCCGGTATGAGTTCTATTGAAAACTCAACTTCACAATTTGGTGGAAGACCAGGAAATTCATCTGAAAAGACATCATGAAACTCCCATACAATGGGAATATTCTTAATCATGAGTTTCTCACCAACCATTTGAGATAAATAACCTTCATTTAGTGGAATCAAGACCCATAAGATGGAAGAAATTTACACTGGAAGGTTATGTTCATCCTTGAATCGATAGACGATCATAGATTGATCTGGAATATGAAATGTGACTTCCCTTCATTGGAAATTGATATTAGCTCCATATAAGGAAATCCAATCCATGCCAAGAATCACATCAAATTCCACTATAGGAAGGATCACAAGATTTGCAGGAAGCACTTTCCCACAAACTTCAATCGGAGAAGAATTATAAACATTTGATGCGACTGTTGTGACATTATTAGTTGTCACAACTAAATAAACATCTAATTGTTGAAGTAATATGGTGATACACTTAGAAAATTCTTCAGAAATAAAAGAGTGGGTGGATCCAGAATCAAATAAAACATTTTCTACTTTAGAGTGGATGGTAAGTCTACCGTTCACCACTTCATTATTGTACTCTACATTTATGATAGAAATTGCATGTGACTTTCATTTGTCTATATCCTTAAGAGTTTGTTGACGTCGATCATCATAAAAAACCCTTGGATTAGGGAATTGATTAGTATAATTCCCCATTTCCTTGCACTTGTAACATTGAAGTGTAGGAGGTGCACTCTGTGTGGCCTTTTCTTTGTTCGCATCACTAGACATCTTCTTCCCATCATTGCGGCATTCAAATGCCCGATGACCTTGTTTTCCACATTTGAAACATTTATTTGTCCCTTTAAGACAACTCCCTCCATGCTTCTTTCCACACATTGAGCATAAGGGAAAACTCATCTTCTTTTCAGCGTGATCTTTATATTTTCCTTTGAATTCCATTTTCCTCTTCTTATCAAACCCATATGATTGATGGGTTACTCCAATCTCCATATAAACATTGAGAGCACATTGGATGATTTCCTCATAGCTATTGAAGTCCCTTATGGCTAACGCCCTTCAAAGACTTGGTTTTAAGCCACTAAAGAATTGATCAATCTTACTCTCAGGTTGGATAATAATCCCAGAAGAGTACCTTGAAAGTCTTGTAAAATTTGCTTCGTAGGTACCAACAGATTCATTATCCTTTTGCTTTAGTTAAAGAAACTCCTTCTCCATATTTTTTTGAAGAATACGAGGGAAGTACTTATTGAAAAATAAGTTCTTGAACTCGTCCCATTCCATGGACTCAATTTCATCTCTTGGCCTCGTATTCTTGATAAGATTCTACCATTGATATGCTTCACCTTCCAAATGATATACTTCTAAGATGACTTTATCATGTTCAGAACATTGAAGAATTGAAAATATCTTTTCAGTAGTACTGATCCATTGTTCAGCAACTAATGGATTAGTAGACCTACTGAATGAGGGTGGACGCTGCCTCATGAAGGATTCAACAGAATTTTTCTCCTTCCTTTGCTCGTTTAGAAATCCTGCATGATTAATAGCTTGAGAAAGTTGTGTGAGTATGGCTACAAGATTTTTCATTCTAGCTCCCATAACGTTTGGTTTCTCAGGGGGAAACTCATTGCATTGCCCGTCGCATTCCGCATTAACACAGTTCCTTCGGGTTCCAGTCATTGACTAAAACCAAGAAGAATAGTGTGAGCAATACTAATTATAATAGGAAAACCACATAATCAAGAATAAAATTTTACACTTAAGGTCTTATCTTAGGTTATTTGTGGCCATTTCTAAAACACTAAGATTGTGTTCTATGCTTAGATATATCCTTAGGGTTATTATTAAAGCTTTCACATCCTAGTTTCCAAAGGTTGACTATACCCTCTCTCTAAAACCAACTATAACGACCCATACATTACATACATTGTTAATACTTCAATATTGAAGTACACTTATTACAACATATAACAAAACCATGAAAGGACCATATAGGTATAGTGTCTTTAGAAACTGGGAAACATAAACAACTGGTTTATAAAGCATCCACATTGTCTCCCATTTATTTCATCATATCTAGAGTCCCTTTTGGAATATCCTACTTAATAAACTTCTTCCTGGCCTGGGTAAAGAAAACATACAAAAGGGTGAGCTCAAATGATCAGTAAGGGTAAACAAAAGAAATATCAATCACATCATATTCATAAGAACATAACATTTTGGAAATCTTAACCTGCAAAAGAGATCATAATTTCATAATCATGGGATAAATCATAGTAGTGAAATGTAATCCCAATAATAATAACTTAAAACATGAAACTTTGTGGAATACACACATAATTATAGATAATCATTTCTTAGTAGTCAAGACTCATTTCCAAGATTATCTTAGTGGACAAATTCCATTTATAAACTGAGTTTACACCTCATTTCAGTCCTATTTCACTAAACCAGATTAACCTTCCATTCCAGCCATTTCTATCTCATGAGATATAAATCTTTACCCAATGCATTGGAGAGTGATATAGGTCCCACCCATCTCATAATGAAACCATTCTTATGTGTTCCATAAAATCATAAATCATACATCATAGCATAACCCATGTAATAAAAATGGGATTCTTAAACATTATGTCATCATAAGATAAAAGGACATCATAAAAATAATTCCATCATAACATAATCAAATCAATGTAAAAATAGGGATAGAAACAGAACCCTATATTATCTTAGATGGAAAATAATTTTTATTAAACGCTTGAACTCTATTCATGAGGAAAATATCCTTTCTACTTCAAAAACATTTTTCCTTTAAAATGTCATAAAATTTTAAACTAAAAGAAGTAGATTAAAAATAAACTTTTAAACTTTTAAAGGGAGCTTCATGGAAATAATGTTCTAAAATTCCATTGAGGCCATATAATTTAAAAAAACATTCTTCTCGTACTTTGGCCGAAAAATTCAAAAAGTACATCATACTAAAAACGACAAAAGATTCCTTTCATATATTTTACTAAAAACTCACCAATGGGTAAAATTGGATTTAAACAATTGTAGGTGGAAAGAAATAATATTACATATTTGGAAAACATGGATGTGGATGATAAATATTCCCCAGTAAATTCTGAAGTATAAACATTCTCAGATAAAAATGAGATTGTGAGATTTTCCCTTACCTTAGGTCCGATTTGCTTCTTAAGTGTCTGAACCTCCTGTATAATTATTTAAATAATGTCATTGACTTATTCCAGAATCATACTCATTGTTATGATATCATATATGTTCATATTTATAGCTTCTTATTAGTAATATTTCATTGCTACTTATTCTTCGGGTGTTTATTACTTTTTGTTCTTATGTGTGTTTTGTCGAATAAATTCTTATTATTCTCTTTAGGTTATAGATATCTCATTTCCATAATTGTATTAGTGTAATATATATCATATTTATTCATTAAATTCATTTATATTATCATTATGTAATGAAGATCATGTTGAACGAGTCGCATCACATTGTGGAGACGATAGGCCGTACGTACGCACAAGCGATGATATCGTTCCCATGATCGTGGAATTGTATTGAAGTGTATGTATAATATTTCAGAATCAATATCACTTTACAATAATCATATATAGTTATTCTCTACACCATTATACCCATCTAAGTAAGGTGGTGGTGGAAAATAGATTACACCACGACGTGGAGACGGTATTCCGTACGTACGCATGCGCGATGATTTCGTTTTCCTTAGGATGGATAGATGGTGAAAAAGGGTTGTTTCATAATTATAATAACATATCAGTATATGAGTTATACTGATGTTATTACTTTATAATGAAACACCTAAAGAAGAATAAGTGGAAGAAAAAATAAAGTTGTAAGAATCGGTAACGGACGTTACCTCTTCTTTGAATGGCCTCTTCTTAACCTCTTATTAGGGCACTAAAGATGGTATTTGAAGAAGACCAGGACCTGTAGGATGTTTCTAGGGAAGTGGATAAGAGAAATTTTTAGGGGTTGGCCGAGCTTGAAGGCTCAAAGTGGTGTGAGGAAGAGAGTGAGGAGGTGCCCTTTTATAAGGGAGGAGAGGGGCACCTTTGGAAAAACTAATACTATTATTTAATTATAAAGTCATATTCGGTTTTTAATAGCTCCAAATTGATTTATTTCAAAGATAAGGTAGGGATGGGTCGAAATACACTAAACAAATGGATTTTAGACAAGTTTAGGTCATTATATTAACCTTATCTTTTAGTTTTAACTCTTAGATAATTAGATTGACATTTACCAAGTCACTTTGTATTTTTATATTATATAGTTAATAAACATACCATATACATCCAAGAGACCCCCAAGTGGTCAATTAATGATACAAATATCATGATATAAGTATATTTGCCGAGACTTAGATTTTTAGGAATATAATAACAATTAATAATATAATATTTGTTTTAAAAACTATTTTATGTCAATTTTTGCACTATTTGGTAATTGATTTTTGTGAAAATCATAAAAGAATTATTAGTTCGAAAAACGTTACTTAAATCAATACTAATATGTCATATTAACCTAAAAAATTATTTTAATTCATAAAAAGTCTTAAATTACATTTATTTGAGTATTTATAACATCAATTATGTTAATATTTCATTAATAAGATAATTACTGCATCATCATTGTGTCATACATAAATTATATTCTATAATGTCTAAAAATTATAAATAAAATACCATTATTTAGGAAATTTTTTTAGCTTTCTAATGAATATTTATAGTCGAATTTATCTTTTGTATAACCCTATATTAAAAATATTTTAGTTATTAAACTTTGATTTTAACTATTTTAACTCTTCTTTAAATAAAATAATATTAAATGTCCTAATCTAATCCAAGTGGACCTAAATGGTCCTATTTTATTTATAAGGTTGTTTTTGGTCTAATTAAACTTATCCAATAGAATTATGACTTGTGTTAGGGTAATAATAATATCATTTTTACCCTTAATTACCCTAATTACTTTTAACCGTGGTAAAAAAAAGTAAAAAATTACTATTCACCAAAAATTATTTTCATCTCATTGAACCACATTTTAGTCCTTGATATTAACTGTGTTTCTTGTATTTTTGAAATTCCACTCACAGAAGCAGTAAAATTATGTTTTATGTGAATTTGCAAATTCTCCTAGGAGGTGGGTAAAAGACGGTGAAAAGTTCAATAAAATTTTTATATATCTAAAATTATTATAAAATGACTCAAATGAATTACTTTGAAATTATATAGGTATTATGTATCAATTTTTACCTAAAATAAATTTAAATAAAATAAATAATTATTTAAATAAAAATTCGGGTTTTAAATAGTAACCCGATGTTTTCACTATTCCTAAAAAATTGAAAGTTTTCAGAAAAATACCAAAATTTCACCCCCGACTAATTTCAATATTCCGAATCAAAAAATGAAGTCCATTTTGAAAAATAAAATTTCAAATAGTGGGTATCACTATTCATAACGGCTAGTTTTAATAATATTTTAATAGCATATCGTTGTTTAGTGAAACTCGGTATTGCGTACAACACAAGCTATCGAGGAAGGTCACGATTGCGTGTAAAGAAAGCCAAGCTAGTGTATTGTGTAGTGATAGATTCCTTTGATGATTTATATAACATAAAAACAAAATATTTCTCATAAAAATCTCGGGTGTTACACAGATGGTAGTGTCTCCAATAGCGCAAGGCATGAACAGTAGCTGGCAACTCCAGATCGTGCATCGAGTAGTTCCTCTCATGTGGACTCAACTGTCGAGACCCATACGCAACAACTCTGTCTCCCTGCATAAGGACAACTACCAGCCTGATACCTGAAGCATTGAAGTATACTGCATAGATCTTGCCCGTATCTGGCAAGACTAGTATCGGTGTTGAAGTCAACATCCCTTTCAGCTCCTAAAAGGATGATTCACAGGAATCTGACAATAAAAAATTCACACCTTTCTTGTTCAGACCTGTTAGCGGTGCTGCAAAGCGTGAAAATTCTTGTATGAAATTCCTGTAGTATCCCGCCAGCCCTAGAAAACTCCGGACCTCAAATACGTTCTTCAGCTGATCCGAGGAAACTACTGCTCTCACTTTCTCTGGGTCTACTGATACTCATGTCTCTGAGATAATGTGACCCAAGAAGTGAATCTGATCCATCCAAAAGTTTCACTTTGAGAGTTTAGCATAAAGATGATGCTCTCTTAGTGTACTCAAAATGATCTCAATATGGATAGAATGGTCATGTCGAGTCTGAGATTACACCAAGATAACGTCCATTAATACCACCACGAAAAATCCAAGTATGGATGGAACACTCGATTCATCAGCACCATGAAAACTGCTGGCGCGTTCGTGAGTCCGAATGGCATGACCGTATACTCCTATAGATCATACTTGCTCCTGAAGGCTATAAGAGGTATATTTGATGGTCTAACATGCAAATGATGATAACCAGACCTCAAATCGATCTTCGATAACACCCAGGCTCCTCGAAGCTGATCAAATAGGTCATCGATCATCAGCAAGGGATATTGGTTCTTGACCATCAACTGGTTCAACTTCCGATAATCCACACAAAGCCTAAGGGTGTCCTCTGCCTTCTTTGTAAACCAGAAAGGGGAACCCCAAGGTGAAGTACTGGGTCAGATGAAACCCTTTGCCTGAAACTCCTCCAACTGCTTCTTGAGCTCTTGTAACTCAGGTGTAGCCATCCTATAAGGAGAAATGGACATCGGTGCCGCTCCTAGAACGAGCTCAATAGAAAAGTCTACCTCACGCTCTGAAGGAAAACCTGAAAATTCCTCTGGAAAGAAATCCCTGAAACGATCCACCACTGGAGGAATGTATAACTATGAAGTCCCTTGGTCATCGAGATAAAGACTGGAAATCTGGACTGTAACTCCTCCTAGCCTATGATGCTCTGGTCCAGCTCTACCTGCCTAGACATCTCACTCGACTATATAGAGAAAATATCCTCCCTCTGGTGACACGAAACTCAACCAGCGGTGATAGAAATCGACGACTTCCTAGAAGGGAACTAACCAATCCATAACGAGAATGACATCATAGCCTGTCATATCTAGAACATAGATGTCCCATAAGAAGTGACACCATGTAACCTCAAGAGGGCACTCTCTGCACTGACTTACGCTAGACGTCCTCGTTCCCAACAGTGTATCAAGAGTCAACATGTCGGCAGACGAAAAGATACAGAGCCCAAGGCTCTCCATAATAGTAACAGTGATAAAGCTATGCGAAGTAGCAATATCGAAAAGGGAAGAAGATAAAATTGAGGCTACTAAGATCATACCTTGAACTGTAGAAGTACCGGGATCCTGATCTTGATGGGTCTGATCCACGGTGAAAGTATGGCCTATATTGTGGCCCTGTACCCCTGACTGACCACTCTGAGCTGATCCACTCTGCTGTCGCTATTAACCCGGGGAATGACCACCACGGCCATGACCTCCACCTCAGCCCGAACTACCGGAAGAACTCCAGTTCCAAGACTAGTGAGAAACTGGCGATACATCTCCTGTACGCGGGGTCATAGAAGAACACCTACCACCAGCTATAGGTGATAAGATCTGATAAAAATGCTGAAGATGGCCCATATTGCTGCAAGATAGGCACTCCATCGGGTCTCTCTGACACTGAGGCCTCATATGCCTACTCCTACCACACTGGTAGAATACAACCTGGCTGTCCGAAGATACATTCCGCCTACTTTGATCTCCTCAAGTAGACTCTCTGTGGTGCTTCCTGCTATCAGTAGGAGGAACAATGAGTCTAGATGTCGAACCACCCTGGCTCACTACTCTAGAATCTCTCAGATTGCACTCAGTGATTAGCACCTGGTTGACGATAGATGATATCGAAGTCAACCTGAAGATGTTCACCTACGAGCGAATGTCATGCTTGTGACCATCCTCAAACTTCCGTGCAAGGAACAACTCATCACCTGCTGGAATTGGCGTGAAGCGATGCAGCTCGGTAAAACGAGATGAGTACTCCATAATAGAAAGAGTACCCTGCTCGAGACTCATAAACTCTCAGGCTTGGTCAGCCCTCAAGGTCACTCGATAGAAGTAATCATAGAAGATGCCCTGAAAATCATCCCAAGTTATACTATGCTGGTGCCCTGACTCTGAGATCACCTCCCACCAACTCTTGGCAGTGTCTCAGAGCATATAAGTAGAAATATTCACCCTCTTCTCTGGAGGTATCTCTAGATGCTCTATGATCATCAGCGTGGCCTCTAGCCATGACTCTGCAGCTTGGGGTCCTCTATCCCCTGAGAAAGTAAGAGGATGCTACTTTTAGAAAACCCGCATTAACTCAGCCATCAATGGGGCATGAGGTGGCGCTCCCTGAAAGGTCTGCATCATCCTTAGGAATACCTCTCTGAACAGCGCATCAGCGCCTGCAACGGGTATAACTGCTAGTGAAAAGGCTGGCACAATAGGAGGATCTGCAGGAAGTCCCTGATCAGCCATATCCAGTGTCTGATCACCATCTGGAAGCTGACATATGACCAGAGGACATCTTGGAGGCATAAGTCCGAAAGATCAAAAGCACACCTTAGGTCAGGATTATCAAGGATAGAGAACACAAGAGTACAAAATGGAAACAGAAGGAAGAAACAGACAAGTTTCACTAAACACGACTGCATGACGTGTATAAAACTACATGACATGATCTTTAATGCCATCCACATGGGCGTGTAATTCTTCCACCTCTGGTTGTGTAACAACCCAGACTACACGGCATGTTTCCCCCACACACGGCGTGTACTTCATCTCCATTCTCCTGCCCGAGTCGCTTTACACGGCTAACTCACACGGTCCTCTTAACCCCAGACTACACGACTGACTCTTACACGGCATGTTTCGAACAAAAACGGTATGTATAGGATAGATAACACTATCCCGTGTTGTCCGTGACACGGCCGGGTACCCAAAAAAAGACACCATGGTGTGTTCGTACCCAACACGGCATGTACAAAGTGAGCTTCTCCAACCCGTGTTGTTAGTGACACGATCGGGTAAACGGCTCACTACTACACGACGTGTAACGACTGTACACGGTGTGTTTCTAAATTTTTTTTCACCACCCCATGTTTCTGCTCACATTGTCAGTGACACGGTTTGAAACTACACGGCGTGTAGTCAAGTACATGCCGTGTATTCTGGGTTTTTCTGGTCAGTAGCTCAGAAACGACACTGAAGCCCAGAAATCAATGAAAAACAAACATGAAAGTTCCAAATTCGGATCCGTGAGGGCCCATACTCCCCGCGAACCAAATCTTGTAATCTCCTACATATCATATATAAGGGAAACAATTCAATGATCCACCAAGTTCCGATTCATGAGGGCCCATAACACCTCAAGAACCAAAATTTTGCGTTCATTTAAGGAAGGCACAATACAAATAATTCATCTATCAAACTTTAGGGATTCTATCAAGCATCTATCACAAAAGCATGCATAATCTACACAACATCTATCATAACAACATGCAATCTCTAAATTCACCCTAGATGGCATGAAAAGAATGCATGGCATGTGATTTATAAGAAGTACCTATATGATGTATGATATGGGATACCCTCATCTCATCGGATTGCGACAGAAATAGAACCACAATAACAAAAATAGTAACATCAAAAATCATGTGAATCACTCTAGGTGAAATCATATCAACTATAAAATCTCATACCAGAAGACTACAATAACAAGGTAGATTGGTTTTTCCCTATACATGGGTAGCTACTCCCAGGCACAACTTATTACCAAGTACTGAATCCATCCTATCCCTGGATATAGGCTCCAAACAGTAAATCAAGAGAAAAGAATTCCTCTAATACCACTTTCTAACGTCCTGGTTCCAAAAGCCACCCAGAGGCGCCCCGTACCTGGTTGGTCACATGGACTCAAGCACATTTTCCCAAATGTCAGAGGCTGCCGACTAGGAGTGAGGGCCTTGGGTGTGATAGTGGGGAAACTATGCCCTAATTGGCAGAGTACACAACAGAAGTAAACAATACATGCAATAACAGAAGCAGTAAATATCCAACAATAATGCCCAAGTAATCAACGGAAGGCTAAAAAAATAAACCACTGGAGCACATATGTATATATGCAATGATGCATGATACATATATAGGAAAACATCCAAACAGGTCACAATGGTAGAAATACAAACAATACCAAAACAAGTATAAAAGAAAAGATAAACAGCTCCTCAGCATCGCAAGCCTAAGCTTGGTCCCATGCTCTCCTGCTCCAAATCAATCAAGTACCAGAAGTAAAAGGGAGCATGCCCTTGTCTATAATTGCAACAACATAGTCTGTTTGGGCCCAAAATCATGACCCAAACAGGGTGTGAGACTAAATACCAGTAGGAAACCACCTAAAGATCGGTCCCTAACAGTCAGTGAGAATATGGAAGGTAATAGTACAGTAAGCAGTAACAGTAACAGTAAACAGCAGGCAGTAATCAACAAGCAGTAACAGGATGATATACAACAGTAACCAAATCCACAAAACAACAAGAAGCAGTGAAGAAAATAGCTGACCACAATAGGAACCCCTCTGGGAAGTACTCACATCCAACCCCTCTGGTCCTATCCAAGAAGTACCAATAACCCTCTAGGCAGTGCACTCAGCCTAACCCCTCTGGTTTGGTCATATAAAATTATAAGACTCTCTAGGGAAGATCACTCGGTCAAATGCCCTTATAGTCTAGGGTAGTAAGGGACTCTCTGTGGAAGATCATGTGGTATAACCCTCTTATAGCCCCAAGGTCTAGAAACTCTCTGAGAAAGCTCACTCGGTCAATTCCTCCTATAGTCTCAGGTCTATCACAGACTCTCTGAGAAAGCTCACTCAGTTAATTCTTCCTCTAGCCGAGAATGGTTTAAGGAAATTCAAACAAGTAAAGAATCTATGAGGAATCTCACTCAGTCTACCTTCTTGTAGTCTATAATATCCAAGACTCTCTAGGAAGCTCACTCGGTCTATCCCATATAGTCTATAATAACCAATACTTTCTGTGGAAGCTCACTCGGTATACCCTCAAGTAGTCTATAATATCCAAGACTCTCTGGGAAGCTCACTCAATCTATCCCTTAGAGTCTATAGCACCAGGTTCTCATTGTCCCGTGCCAGTCAGTGCATAATAACATAATAAGGCCAAATTAAACCTATAGAGCTACTTGGATAACCATTCTACAGAACATAAGCATGTCAAGGATATCATTCCATCCTATGGTCAGAAGGCATGGAAAACAGGTATAATGACCAAAGGCTAACCAAACCCAAAGGTCATAAGAACAAAAAGGCATGGGAAAAACATCAAAGCATAGAAATTATCCTCAAACATGATCAAATTACCTATACACAAGCATACAAGCAAGTCATGAAAACAACATGGGTAAAAAAATAATCACACAATACCCCATTCATGGTTATTGGTAGGAATTACACATAAAAATAAAAGACATAGAATGGAAAGGCACAAACCACCTACCTTGGTGATAAGAGATCAATATAATTTGACCATGAGGCTTGATTCTCCTTAGAATGGCGTAGATCTATGAAAACACAGAAAACGTTCAACCCACAATATCTCGAGAAAGAGGGAAAATCATGGAATGAAACTCAAGAAGAAGGAAGAGCTCACCACTGTGGTTCCAACACAATCGACGAAAGTCGATTCGGCAAACATATAGAGGCTCGAGGGCTCAGAGGATGTTCATGGCCATATGGATACTCCCAGTTGAAGAACCTTGAGAAGAAGAAATTTTTGTTGATTAGGCACGACCCCAGTCTGTTTAATGAAAAGAAAGAAAATACACGGTGTGTACTTATAGGGTACACAACGTGTACTTGGCCTTTTCGTACTCTACTTTAAACGGCCTCCACATTGCCCCTACACACTGTGTGTGCGGCCCAAAAATGGACAGAACATGGCCTCACATAGAAACAAGGTATACAATGTGTACTTATAAAGTACATGGCGTATACTTTGAAATTTTCCAGATTTTCCTCTTTTTCTCAAAAATTTCCAGAAATGGAAAAACATACCTGAAACAAAGATTTGGGTTCTTACACAAAGGAAGGAAATTAAAATCAAATTTATAAAACAATTGATTGAAAACTATTATATGATATGGTAATAATGTCAATGTTGGTTATGCAATTATAATTCTATCATAGTCCAACTTATCTAATTATCTTCTTCTAAGTCGATAAAAATGAGAATCCACCATCGTTTCTTCTCACTCTCTGGGGAAAGTAGTAATGTTGAGAATTAACCTTAATAAAATCTCTTATTAGTTTAATAAACTTCTATTTTGTTATATAGTTATATAAAATACAATCAATTGACTTAATAAATTCCCAATCAGGTCTTTTTTATCCCATATAATCAAGAACATTCACTACTTCTCACACACATACCGATGATCACAGAGTACTTCACCACTATGAACTGATCTATTTCATCATATATAGACTATATCCTAGAGGAGAGAGAAATTTATCATTTACCAAATAAATAAAAATAATAGAATATAAAATCAAAAACACTTGTATTTGATAAGAAATACCGTTATAAGAAATTGAAACCGATTTCACAGAAGAAAGAAAAGGATATTGAAACAATAAGTGAAAGAACTCATAAATTACAAAAAAGAAAACCTCTCCGTCCCTAATCACACATAATTTTACCCCAACATTTTAAGGGTAATTATGAATAAGGGGGAAGAATAATTCATTACAAAACTAAGAATAATCAAATAGAGAAAATAATGAACATAAATTTTACTCCTCCATAATCTTTCCTCCAGAGGACTACTTCTATTACGAACACAAGATAGACAAAACTCATAGAGGTATATTCTTATCATATTTTTGAAATGACGTTTTCTATTGATTTTTTTTTAAATAGTTTTGATAGGTTTAAAGAATGATATGTCTAAATAAATGTACACGAATACTCCTGGAAGCCAAACACTGTTTCACTCACTACAGTTGTAAGCGCTCAAAAGATGACTTAATGAGATCCTTAATTTATAAAATTTAAGTTAAACCATACCTTTTGAGTCCTATATCTGCAAAATTTAGAATAAAATCATTTTTCAGATAGTAATATGATATATAACTGATTTAATATGGCTATTTCCATTATGTGGGCTATTAATATTTCTCCAATTGATTGATTTTTCTGGGCCATTTTGTGTAAAATTTTGGTCAGGGACTAGATGTAAAATATGAATTCCATTATTAATTAAATTTTAAAAAAACAATTAATTTGGATCTTAATTGTAAATGTTATGCCTGAAAAATAGATACTCTAGAGAATCATGAATTTTGTAGAATTATCCAATTTTCCCAATTAAGCCCAAAATTCACCAAAAACACTAAAATGATGAAAATATACTCAAATTGACTAATTGGGAGGGCTTAAATCATTGAAACACATATAAAAAATAATTAAAATACTAACTCTATCAAATATACTCTTTCTTCACCCTAACATGGTAATATACTGACCATGGATCAACCTTTGAGAAGTATTGTGCTCCACATAGCTGATCAAACAAGTCCTCAATCCAAGATATAGGATACTTGTTCTTTATCACGATCTTGTTGAGCTAAATTTAATTAATGAAAAAGTGCATTGACCCATCCTTCTTGTCGAAAAATAAGACTGGTTCACCCCATAGTGAATCACTTGGGTGTATGAACCCTTTATCCAGATTCTCCTGTTGTTATTTCTTCAGCTCTTCAAGCTCCACAACATACATTATATATGGAGTCTTGGATAATGGTAATTCCCCTAGTATAATATCTACTATAAATTCAACCTATTTGGTAGTTTTATGATCAAAAAATTATTCAAGAAAGACATCAGCGTATTCCCTCACAATATGAATGTCTTCATGTAATATTCTTTCCATAAACACAATCATTTATGCTAGAAAATATTGCTCATATAGAAATAATATACATTCTTGTGATGTTTTTTCTAAAAAAGATTCATACTCCTCTTTTAAATTATATAGAATCATGGGTTGATTCATAACATGGAGAGTGATTTACTTCTCACAAAAATTTATGTTGCCTTTATATAGGGAAAGACAATCCATATCCAAAATTTTATCAAATTACAAGATATGTAATATGAAAAGGTTCACTGGGAAGTTTAACCCTAAAAGACTAATAGCGGAGGAGTTATATACTGGGATGTAATAATTTACCCATTTTTTATTTTCACTGATAGATCTACTTCCATGCATTGTGGTGGTGTTTGAATAGATCTACTAAACTATCGTAATATAAAGAAATTAATAGAACCAAAATCAAAAGTATCATCACTAATTTTGAATTAATAACTAGTGTACCTATAAAAAGATTGTTTTCAGGATCCACCTTTTCAGTTGTGATGGAAAAGTCTCAACCTTTTTTCCTTGGATGTTGTTTGTTGTCTTTGAAAACCCTTATGTAACACCCCGAGCTTCCACGATATGCCTCTCTTTAAATAATGCAATAGCTTGCATTGTACGCAACTTCAAGTTCTAAAACACCGCGACTAATCAAAGTAGCCGTTATAAATAGTAATAACCACTTTTTAAAATTATAGAAATTTTATATTTCAAAATGGACTTCATTTTTGGATTCGGAATATCAAAATTATCCTATGTTGAATTTTTGGTATTTTTCTGAGAACTTCTAATTTTTATGAATAGTGAAAAATACTTTAAAACACCTTTTTTAATAAAAATAATTTATTGTGATAAATTATACTATTTAGTGGTTTTAAGGTATAATTAGAATATATTTTTACCATTTTATCCAATGGTGGTCATTAGAATTAATTTAACATTGAAATTGGACATAAACAATTGCCAATCTTTTGATATAAATTGTTTCTTAAAAACACGCTATTTGTCGTAACAGTGGGAATTAATTATAAAATTAATTAATGCAACTTATATGTTTGGAATTTTGTAAAATAGACATCATTTTTGAATTCGGAATATCAATTATAGCTTAGGGTGAAATTTTGGCATTGTTCTGAAAAACTTCAATTTTTGATGAATAGTGAAACCACTAAGTGGTAGTTAAATAACTGATTTTTCGTTTAAATGAAATATTACCACTTCTGTGGTTTGATTTTCAAAAATCCGACATACATGATTGTCATTAAGAAGTAAAATGTGGTTCAATGAGATTAAAATAATTTTGTGGTGAATAGTAACTTTTAAGTTCTTAATCGCGATTAGAGGTAATTAGTGTAGTTTAAGGTAAAAACAATGTTTTAATAATATGAGATGAGCTTGAAACTTGTCCTACTCCTATTGGATGAGTCATGGCCGACCAAGACAACCCATGGGTCAACTTGGGGACCCCATGGAGCCACTTTAGTTGGAAAATGACATTAATATATATTTATTTAATGTTAAAATTAAATTGACACAAACATGAGTTATTTTACTAAAACAGTTTTTAAGTGGGGTTACACAAGTAAAAATTTTTACTATAAATATTCATTAGAAATCTAAAAAGATTTCCTAAATCATAGTATTTTTTTATAATTTTTAGACATTAAATAAATTAAATTATTTATGACATCATGATGATGTAGTGATGACCTCATTATTTAATGATTTAAATAAAATGGAAAGATAATGTAAAATCCAAAGCGTACACTTGTCAAAAATCTATTGGATGAGTATATTTATAACCCTTATCATCTTATCCTAGAATTATATAAGTGTGGGACCTCTAAAATCCGAAACTCATTTTATAATAAAGTGACTTTTCTTTACTTTCCAAGAGTGCCCCTCCTCTCCACTTATAAAAGGCCCCCACCTCTCCCACCTTATTCACACCTTAAAGCCATTTGGCTCGGCCAAATTCTGCCCAATTACTCTCCCAACTTCCCTCCCTTACTCCTAGAATCCTCACTTTGGGCAGAACTCTTCTCAAGGAAGCCTTTGGCTCAAATCAAAAAGAGTTACCCGATTTTGAGGTAATGTCTTCTCTAATGTTGTTTTGTTTTATTTTTCTTCTCCAACCCCCTAAACTCTTTTTATTAATTTATTTTGTAACAACAACAGTATACTCAATATAGTAGGATGTTGTTATAAGAAGGATTCGAACTACACTTATACACACCTACATCTAATGGTTAAAGAACATACGGTTTCTGTGGATGGCGAATTTCTGCCTCACGAAACGATGATTGTTCAAAACTCATATAACACCTTCAAAGGTGGCCATTAAGATGTCACTATATTTATATATGATATAAAATATGTTTATGTTTTACTTATGCTTCTGTATTTCTCATTTATGGCATACTTTATGATTTCCATTATGGGTAAAACACGATAATTTCATTTTAGGAAGTGCGGACTACCGCCCCCTCAAAGTGATTTGAATCGTTAATGCCATATGTGGGATGTATAAAGGATGGATTAAATGGTATTATACAATATATTATACTGTAATTATATTATAAATTTATATCATTATGATTTCATTACATTAAATACGAAATAGAAATGAAAATAGCGTTCATGCGTACGTACGGCTTACCGTCTCCATGAACGGTGCATTTCATTTCTTACCTATAAATGTTACGTAATATTATGAATGAATGTATATACTGGATATATATGATATATATGATATCTACATCATGAATATAATTCTGGATATAATGGATATTTCACCACATGAACAACTTGTAATTATAAGAAGGTTATTGTTGACACAAGTACCAAAGATCGACAAAACGACCATTATTAACTTAAATAATTACACAATGTTCATAACATGGTAATAAGTGATATAAAAGGAATAATGAACATGAAAAAGGTTCTTAAGTAAATATAAATTAACTCTAGTTTATTATTCAGGAGATTAAAGAACGGTCGAGTCAGGACAGGACGCAAGGTAAGAGAATTTCTTAACCCAATTTCTATTCTTTGGGTTAATCTCCTACTTTCAAATTATGTCATGATATTATTATGTCCTATATTGTATTTGTACATTATTTATGTGTACTTATAGTGAATAAAAATTATAGATGTACTTTATTTAAAAAATGATCTTTTTAAGGACTTCGTCTCAATCCCCTTTCATTGAGGCATATTTGGTTTTATACAAAACTTTCTTTTATACGATGTATAAACCCCTTTGACTTTTACATTTATTCAAAAAGAATCTTTTTTATACGAAGCGTTTTACTAAACGACAAAAAGGGAATGTTTTTATTTCCGTACTTATGCGGCAACAACGACTTCTCCGCCGCCGTGACCATTATTTGAGTTTCGGCTTCCTCTACAAGCCATCACTTTTTTTTAATGAAAAATAAATACAAAGTTTTAACTTGCTTTTATTTTGGTATTGAAAATGGTTTTGAAAGCATTTTTATTATATCAAAATGTTGTATTGACATCTTGTGATTGAAATTTGGAAATGTTATGTTTCCTTTATGCATGTTTTATGTGATACGATTATGTTATGTCTTATGATATGTTTAAACCTATTCATATGAGGAATGCATTGGACTTAATAAGTGACGGGTGGAGCCCGCTATAGCTCCTCGATGCATCAGTAGGTCTCATGAGACAAACTAGTGTCTTGGCACGAGGCCTTGACAAAATCTTATTTGTGGTCTTGGCACGAGGCCTTGACTACGTGGTTATGATAGTCTGGCATTATGCATGCCATCATTATGAAAGTGGTTATTGATATTGCATGTGATTATTCGACCAGTAGAATATCCATGTGAAGAAGTGAATGGCATTATCTTATTTTACTTTTGACATATTATGTTGAAGTTCAAGTTTAAAAGGATTTTGTTTTAGTTATACATTGACTTAAATTTTTATGTTTATTTATGAAAGCTTCCGCAATATTGTTATCCTTACTGAGCATCTGAGCTCACCCCTTTCAATGTTTTAATATTTTCCAGGATGTGAAGAAGTATTTTATGAATGACCTGTAGGGATTGTGAGAAGAGGATATGAGTGTGGACTATGGAGACTTTGTTATTGTAGTTTTTCACTTTATGATGTAATGTAAAACTTACGAATGTATCTAGTGTTTCCAAGGCTACTAAACTAATCGGTCTTTCGAGACTTGATCTTTTGTGATCATGCCAATGTTACGAAGTAATGCACCGACTCTGGGTAGCTGGGGTCGGGGCGTTACAGTTGGTATCAGAGGCAGTTTAGTACAAACCTTGGAAGCTATATTTAGATAAACTCTGATTAGAGCACATAGACCTAAGATGAACTTTGAGGATTAGTATAGAAGAACTTCCTAGAATTTTGGTATTGTAGAGATTTTGTGAGTTTTCCGAGCAATACATCCCTGTCTGGATACGAGCAGGTAGAGGCGGCTCTGGCACAGATGTTCCTAGGGGTAAAACCCGAAAACACCGCTTTGAGTTAGACTCGAACGGGAACTGGTGCACGACAACGGGCCTTGCTGCACTCTTGGTTACGACACTCCCGGGGGATATGCTTAGGATAACTCTCATTTTCTCTACAAATCATTATGAAGGGTTTATGAGTATATACTTCCTCAAAGAAAACATTTTTATGGTTATGGATTATATCCATAAATAGTTCAATTTATGGAAAGTGTTTTATAAGTATAGGATTATGTATTTTGATTCATAAACTGATCTAGTTTATTCCATTGTTTAGAAATGGCGCCTAGTGGAAGAAATGGAAGTCGTATCAATGCACACACTCCATGTAGGGATTTCCCTCCTGCTCAAGATAATTATAGTGGGGCTGGTGATGCAACTGGTGCCAATCAACTTATTACCATACTGGGAAAACTCACTCAGGTTATGAATAATAACCTTACTCGTATGGAGCACCCTGATCCGCAACGTGGAGGATCAATGCTAGAACGTTTCATGAGGCAACAACCACCAACCTTAAATGGGAGTACAAATCCTATAGTAGCTGAGCAATGGATAAATTTCTTAGAGAAAATATTCCATGCCTTGGGGAGTAGTGAAAGGGAGAAGGTTGTCATGGCAATTTACCGCCTCACTGGAGATGCCGATCAATGGTGGTCACTAATTCAAAACACAAAGGAAGATGATGAATTAAAAAACATGGAATGGCAGGAGTTCAAAGAGCTGTTCTTAGAAAAATACTTTCCTCGAGACCATCGAGCAGATATGGAAAGGAAATTTCTGAGTTTGAGGAAAAAGGATGATGAGAATGTCGCAAAGTATGAGGCTAACTTTACAAGGTTAGCGAGGCATGCTGCCGATTATATACGTAACCCAAGGAGTAAGATTGATCGTTTCTTTGATGGGTTAAAACCATTTCTCCGTCGAGCTTTAGTATCACAATCCTTCTCATCATATGAAGATATTGTCTCGTGTGCTATGAAGACAGAAAATGAATTCTCTAAGTCTTATGACAACAAAGTAAAGCAAGAGAAGAAGAGAACGGTGGAACAAGAGACAGATAAAGGGAAAAAGGGAAAGAAGGATTTTCCATTATGTGATAATTGTGGGAAGAATCACCCTGGTACTTGTCTAAAAGGAATGAGAGTTTGTTATAAATGTGGAGAAAAGGGTCACCAGGCTCGTGATTGCAAGGGAAAGAAAGAGGCTATCAAATTTGAATGCTATAATTGTAGAGAAATGAGTCATTATGCAAATGAATGTTCTAAGCGTCAGGGAAACTTACCTCAGAAAAGGCCAAGGGATCAAGGACAATCTTATGCTGTTACTACAGTTGAAGCAGAATAACTAATGTATTGGTGATTTTGGACTCATGGATTATATTTTGGTTATTAGAATAATGTGATATATATATATATAAGGATTGTACTGCAGTACTTGTTGATTTCAGTAAGGTTTTAATATGATAAAGGTAATTATATTTTTAGTATGTGACAATGAGAGAAACTTTACTTTGTTTGGGGAATCTGATAAATTGATTTTGGAATTAGGAGACCTTTTAGAGAAAGTCTGGACAGAGGTATTTTGGATAACTACAATGGTTGGAGTGGATTAAGTTGATCTTTGGATAGTATTGTTTAAGGTTAAAAAAATTTATGAAGATTATTTTTGGAATATTATGATACTATAGTTTTAGGAAAAGGACAACCTGTAGGGTGGGGCATAACCCGTCGCGTTGGACAAAGCTGCAGGAATCGAACCCACAACCATAGTGCGACAAGCCTTTATTTCGTACCACTAGCCTACAGGAAGTCCCTGGTTATTACAAAATAGTTTTACTAATCTAAATGGTATGTGTTAACATTTGTAACCTTATACAATTAGGATAAATAGAATATTTTTGAGTTCCGTTACCATTTGGAGTAAAAGTTGGGTTTGTGGTAAAAATTTATTAACGAATGAAAGTATACATAACAAGTATGTATATTCCCTTACGTTCTTAGTAAATCTCCTAAATAAATTCCTCAACATTATAAAAGGTAACTTAAAACAAAAATGTTGTCGGTTAACTTTTCCAACTGGGGATTCAATGACCGTTTAACCAATCACAAGTTTGTGATTTTCTTGTGGTTAAACATTCTCCTAATCCTGTTTTCTATAACTCCCCACCAGACATTGATGGTTTGTTTCTCCTCCATATCCATATTTTCATAGAATCCTATAATGGGCTATATCGGGTGACCTTTGTACTTATCTTGCTTTCTTTTAATGTTATATATTTATTAACCTTATTTCCGATGTGGGTTTTCCTCAAAGGTATTTTCTCTTTTCAACCTTTTATTTTCAAAGAAAAATTTCAAATTGCGAGGACGCAATTTATTTAAGTAGGGGAGAATGTAACACCCCGAGCTTCTACGATACGCCTCTCTTTCAATAATGCAATAGCTTGCATTGTACGCAACTTCGAGTTCTAAAACACCGCGACTAATCAAAGTAGCCGTTATGAATAGTAATAACCACTTTTTAAAATTATAGAAATTTTATATTTCAAAATGGACTTCATTTTTGGATTCGGAATATCGAAATTAGCCTATGTTGAATTTTTGGTATTTTTCTGAGAACTTCTAATTTTTATGAATAGTGAAAAATACTTTAAAACACCTTTTTTAATCAAAATAATTTATTGTGATAAATTATACTATTTAGTGGTTTTAAGGTATAATTAGAATATATTTTTACCATTTTATCCAATGGTGGTCATTAGAATTAATTTAACATTGAAATTGGACATAAACAATTGCCAATCTTTTGATATAAATTGTTTCTTAAAAACACGCTATTTGTCGTAACAACGGGAATTAATTATAAAATTAATTAATGAAACTTATATGTTTGGAATTTTGTAAAATAGACATCATTTTTGAATTCGGAATATCAATTATAGCTTAGGGTGAAATTTTGGCATTGTTCTGAAAAACTTCAATTTTAGATGAATAGTGAAACCACTAAGTGGTAGTTAAATAACTGATTTTTCGTTTAAATGAAATATTACCACTTCTGTGGTTTGATTTTTAAAAATCCGACATACATGATTGTCATTAAGAAGTAAAATGTGGTTCAATGAAATTAAAATAATTTTTTGGTGAATAGTAACTTTTAAGTTCTTAATCGCGATTAGAGGTAATTAGTGTAGTTTAAGGTAAAAACAATGTTTTAATAATATGAGATGAGCTTGAAACTTGTCCTACTCCTATTGGATGAGTCATGGCCGACCAAGACAACCCATGGGTCAACTTGGGGACCCCATGGAGCCACTTTAGTTGGAAAATGACATTAATATATATTTATTTAATGTTAAAATTAAATTAACACAAACATGAGTTATTTTACTAAAACAGTTTTTAAGTGGGGTTAAAAAATTCCAAATTTTGACTATAAATATTCATTAGAAAGCTAAAAATATTTCCTACATCATAGTATTTTTTTTATAATTTTTAGACATTAAATAAATTAAATTATTTATGACATCATGATGATGCAGTGATGACCTCATTATTTAACGATTTAAATAAAATGGAAAGATAATGTAAAATCCAAAGAGTAAACTTGTCAAAAATCTATTGGATGAGTAGATTTAGAACCCTTATCATCTTATCCTCGAATTATATAAGTTTGGGACCTCTAAAATCCGAAACTCATTTTATAATAAAGTGACTTTTCTTTACTTTCCAAGAGTGCCCCTCCTCTCCACTTATAAAAGGCCCCCACCTCTCCCACCTTATTCACACCTTCAAGCCATTTGGCTCGGCCAAACTCTGCCCAAATACTCTCCCAACTTCCCTCCCTTACTCCTAGAATCCTCACGTTGGGCAGAACTCTTCTCAAGGAAGCCTTTGGCTCAAATCAAAAAGAGTTACCTGATTTTGAGGTAATGTCTTCTCTAATGTTGTTTTGTTTTATTTTTCTTCTCCAACCCCCTAAACTCTTTTTATTAATTTATTTTGTAACAACACCAGTATCCTCAATATACTAGGATGTTTTTATAAGAAGGATTCGAACTACACTTACACACACCTACATATAATGGTTAAAGAACATACAGTTTCTGTGGATGGCGAATTTCTGCCTCACAAAACGATGATTGTTCAACACTCATATAACACCTTCAAAGGTGGAAATTAAGATGTCACTATATTTATATATGATATAAAATATGTTTATGTTTTACTTATGCTTCTGTATTTCTCATTTATGGCATACTTTATGATTTCCATTATGGGTAAAACACGATAATTTCATTTTAGGAAGTGCAGACTACCGCCCCCTCAAAGTAATTTGAATCGTTAATGCCATATGTGGGATGTATAAAGGATGGATTAAATGGTATTATACACTATATTATACTGTAATTATATTATAAATTTATATGATTATGATTTCATTACATTAAATACGAAATAGAAATGAAAATAGCGTTCATGCGTACGTACGGCTTACCGTCTCCATGAATGGTGCGTTTCATTTCTTACCTCTAAATGTTACGTAATATTATGAATGAATGTATATACTGGATATATATGATATATATGATATCTAAATCATAAATATAATTCTGGATATAATGGATATTTCACCACATGAACAACTTGTAATTATAAGAAGGTTATTGTTGACACAAGTACCAAAGATCGACAAAACGACCATTATTAACTTAAATAATTACATAATGTTCATAACATAGTAATAAGTGACATAAAAGGAATAATGAACATGAAAAAGGTTCTGAAGTAAATATAAATTAACTCTAGTTTATTATTCAGGAGGTTAAAGAACGGTCGAGTCAGGACAGGACGCAAGGTAAGGGAATTTCTTATCCCAATTTCTATTCTTTGGGTTAATCTCCTACTTTCAAATTATGTCATGATATTATTATGTCCTATATTGTATTTGTACATTATTTATGTGTAATTATAGTGAATACACATTATAGATGTACTTTATTTAAAAAATGATCTTTTTAAGGACTTCATCTAAATCCCCTTTCATTGAGGCATATTTGGTTTTATACAAAACTTTCTTTTATACGGTGTATAAACCCCTTTGACTTTTACATTTATTCAAAAGGAATCTTTTTTATACGAAGTGTTTTACTAAACGACAAAAAGGGAATGTTTTTATTTCCGTACTTATGCGGCAACAATGACTTCTCCGCCGCCGTGACCATTATTTGAGTTTCGGCTTCCTCTACAAGCCATCACTTTTTTTAATGAAAAATAAATACAAAGTTTTAACTTGCTTTTATTTTGGTATTGAAAATGGTTTTGAAAGCGTTTTTATTATATCAAAATGTTGTATTGACATCTTGTGATTGAAATTTGGAAATGTTATGTTTCCTTTATGCATGTTTTATGTGATACGATTATGTTATGTCTTATGATATGTTTAAACCTATTCATATGAGGAATGCATTGGACTTAATAAGTGACGGGTGGAGCCCGCTATAGCTCCTCGATGCATCGGTAGGTCTCATGAGACAAACTAGTGTCTTGGCACGAGGCCTTGACAAAATCTTATTTGTGGTCTTGGCACGAGGCCTTGACTACGTGGTTATGATAGTCTGGCATTATGCATTCCATCAATATGAATGTGGTTATTGATATTGCATGTGATTATTCGACCAGTAGAATATCCATGTGAAGAAGTGAATGGCATTATCTCATTTTACTTTTTCCATATTATGTTGAAGTTCAAGTTTAAAAGGATTTTGTTTTAGTTATACATTGCCTTAAATTTTTATGTTTATTTATGAAAGCTTCCGCAATATTGTTATCCTTACTGAGCATCTGAGCTCACCCCTTTCAATGTTTTAATATTTTCCAGGATGTGAAGAAGTATTTTATGAATGACCTGCAGGGATTGTGAGAAGAGGATATGAGTGTGGACTATGGAGACTTTTTTATTGTAGTTTTTCACTTTATGATGTAATGTAAAACTTACGATTGTATCTAGTGTTTCCAAGGCTACTAAACTAATCGGTCTTTCGAGACTTGATCTTTTGTGATCATGCCAATGTTACGAAGTAATGCACCGACTCTGGGTAGCTGGGGTCGGGGCGTTACACCTTAGCTTAGGGTATTGGTTTGGTAAGTTCCCTAGTAACTTGTAGTTAATGAAATTGACAATACGCTGAGGGTTGAAGGGATCATTACATTCCTCCATCACATTAGTGGGTTTCTCCTTTTAGAAATTTCTAGCTAGGTCCCCTTCCTTCCAAACCTATATCATTTCCTCATCCCCCTTAGGCAATTTATGGGGTAATTCCTTCCACACCTTTGAGGAGTGGGATGTTGAAAATTATTAGCACTGTTATATTTATCTAGTAGACCACTAAAATTAATCTACACATTCCACTTCTTTTCCCCATGATACCATTGAGATTCAACAATCTCTATTTATTCTTTTAAGGAACAACAGACTATTTCCTCACAGCTATCAAATTCTCAGATCTCTAGGGCTTTTCATAGACTAGGATATATCCCACCAAAGAACCAGTCAACCTTATATTCAAGGGTAATGAAAAAGAATAAGGTGTATCATGCAAATCTTGAGATGTTTCCCTTGTATGCAATGATAGATTAATCATATTTTTTCTTAAGGTAATGAAAATACATTTCCATTTAAAGGTGGAGAGTATGAGGGGAATATTTATCAAATTTTTTCCCTGAATTCTGTCCACCCCATCACTTCGATCTCTACATAAGGATTTGTATTCTTGATAAATACCACAAATGATCAAATTTTCTATCCATATGATAAAAATCTAGTAGAACCTTCTCTTTCTTATAATATTGGTGGTTAGAGACGTTTTTCTCAATAGAGTTGATCTATTTCTTCCATTATTAAGGTATTATAGGATCCATTGAATGTTGGGGGCCTTTTTTTGCATAAATATCTCAATTTCAACTTGTAATTTCTTAAGGGGATTTGGGTTCTCCTACTAATCTAGGGTTCTATTCAAAACCTGAGTTATCTAAAAGAGTATCATCATAATTTTTTCAATTACTACTACTATATATATGGGCATCTCATTGGGGAAATCATCACATTGACCATCACATTGAATTTTTACCTGATTCCTCCTATTCAGAATCATTGTCTAGAATGAAAGGAAAATTATGGATAATTATTTTTAAAATATTAAACACATAAAGGGAAATCCAATTATATTAAAGGGATAACTTATAAATTATATTTATTTCTTAACTTATGAATTTCTATGATTCAATCTATGTTATCAATGATCTATTTCATATAATATATTATTATGGTAATTATTTGTTCCCTTAATAATGGTTCATAATAAAATTATGAGTTTACCTACGTTTTCTCCTTATAGTGTCGAACTAGGGGCAGAATAAGACCAGTTTTCATACACTAGGTTATGCCGAGTCAGACACAACAAATATTTGTAGAGTTGTTACCATTAGGTACACCTGTGCCAAAACCACATCCACTTGTAGTGTCGAGATAAGGATGTATTTGATAAATAAACCACTTACTCTATACTTACCCAAATTTAGGGATGTTTTCTTATAATCAGTATTATCCCTATGGTTTTATCTATAGCTTTCTAATCCTAATCTAAAATATAACTAAACATTTCCTTTGATACCATATATAACAACCCTTCTCTTTATTACACTTCAATAGTTGATTTATTTGATAAGATAAAACTTAATACGACCATAAATATTGAGAATTATAATGTCACTAGGAATTAGGTACATTACATTACAACTTAAAATAAGGAAAAATACCATCTTTGTTGAAAACTTGTTACCATTCTTTCACTTAAAACTTCTTGGGATAAACTGGCGATATACATAAGAAATGAGTGATCTATAGAGACTAGTAATAGAATAAAAATGGTATAACATGAAAAATGTAATAAATTCCTGAAAATAGGTATATAAATGGGTAATAAAAGTTGTGATAATCATAAAAATGAATAAAAATCCCTGAAATAAAATGATAATCATAGCATGGGAAATGTGGAAACAACTTAAAACTCTACATCATAAATATAGGTCAAAGATAACTTATAAGACATAATGGGAGAAAAATTCCCATAAAGGAATTAGGTTCACTTTCTGTCCCAACATGACATCTCATGGGACTAAACATTAACAAATTAACTGGAGTTCCATATAATTTCATACACACCCATTATTTTTATTTCATTCTAATGATTAAGTGTGCCACATAAATCATACAACATGGATTCATTCATTATCATAATTTATTACTTGATCAAGGAGTATGAAATAAACAAATTTTAGTAAGAATTAAAATAATTATAAGTGTATAATGGTGAATACCCTTGATATGAAATGGGTATGTTATTCACTACATAATTGTTTTGGCATGGAAAATCACTGTGAGATTTTGGCAGTATAACAACGTCACATAAAAATTCATAATATAGGGTCGATGAGAGTGTAACGGGTCTCTAATAATTTGGAAATAAACTTTAATTTTAAGGGGATATGTAATAACATATCCCATAATAATGAAATAAAGATAAATGACATAAGTTAAAGAAGATACATGAATAAAGAGGGTAAGGAAAACATCCCTTACTGGAGAGTGTGACTCCAAATACTTAGGAGGAGATTATTGAGTGCTTGGGGGAACCTTGGTAGGACTCTAGAGAGGAGAGGGAATAGTAATAAAGTTCTCCAAGGATTTTGAGTTAATAAAAATTGGATCTTGGGTGTGTTTATATAGGAAATTATAGGGGATTTCTTTATTGTTTCTCAAACATAGGTTTTAGACTATCTATAATAAAATAATCAAAAACAGAAAACTTTCCATGGTTTTTTCCCATGTGTTATTCCAAATGGGAGTCGTAAAAATTATTTTATAAGTCCAAGGGATTAAATTAATAAAATAATTCCATTTATTATGTGGAGGTGAGTCGTACTCTTAAAGAAATTATTTTAAAACCTTAAAATATATTAATGGTTTTGGGGGATTCAGAATGTATTTAAAAAATTAATAAAATAAAATTAAAATAAAATTATTTTAAAGGTTAAACATATATTTGGTCATGGATCTTTTTTATAGAATTTATTACATCACTTTTGGGTCATTATGATGTCATAATACACACTGTATATTTATAGCACATTTAATTTTTACCATAAAATTTGACTGTCTCAGAAAATTATGAAAAATTAACATTTGAATAATTTCAAAATTATGATTCAAAAAATAATATTCGTTTTTAATATATACCATTATAATTATTTTAATTTTTACTTTTATAATATGTATCAACATTTATAAAAAGTTTTTGGGTTTTTTTGAAAATAATAGTTTTCAAAAACTTATGAAAATTACATTTGAGTTCATAAAAATTATATGATATTTTTTATTTAAAAAATATTAATTAATAATAATATTTTATTGAAATATTATTTATTTAAAAAATACATTAATTCATAAAAATAAATTTTTTATTTAATTTTAATATTTACCAAAAATACTATTTTTGATTTATTATATCGAAATATAAATCATTTATAAAGTAATAATAATACGATTAAAATATATCCATTAAAAAATAATGTACATACTCATATCACTAGGGTTTTGATACATATACCTTTAACACATGAGAGAATATCCTAAGAGTATGATGCACAATGGTGAGACTCTCATTGGTTGGTTCGACGCACAAAGTGTAGTAAATGAACTAAATTATCATGCATTTATTCCGTAAATGGTTTCGATCATGCTTATGTTGTGGATCTTAGCTTTGGCTTGGTCAAGTGGAAATCTCAATGATGCTATATCCCTAGGATGATTTAGTAAATGGGGTTTATAGGGTATGATCCTACTATTTTAGGCCATCACTTCCTTTGTTTGAGTCAATTGGATTTGGTAAAACCCTATATTTATTATAATCATGTGATCACTGTTTAATGACTATGTTATCAAGTGTAAATATTCTCAATGATCATTTAAATATGACTAGGTATAATATAACCAAAGAAGTGAATATGTTTTCTATAACTATATTACCTAATATTAAATTTTAATTGAACCAAAAGGGAAATTTTATTTATAATATTTTGGGTAATTACATTGCATGACCATTTTTAAAATTTTGGGATTCATTCCACTGAACCTATGCCCTAAACTGGTTCACTACAAGACATCAAGTGAAACTCATCGTACACTTGATGCTACCAATTAATATTAGGGGTCTAAGGTGGAACTTTGAGGAGAATATAACTCTATATTATAATGTAAAACCAAAAGTAAATTACCATACGTCATACACATCAGAGAACAATGAAATAATAATAAACTAAAATGGAATCATGATATAATAAAATGAACTAAAATAAAATATCATACATCCTTGAAATATATAAAACATCGATCACCCACTAGGTTTATTAGATATTAAAAATTAAAAACAAAAAAAATGAAAAATTATGCCATAGTACTAACTCCTAGGCCTTCTACATACCTTCTCTCCAATATATTGTCGAGATTATCTAGCTCGATCATTAGGCTCCACATGGGAAACCTGATCAATCATACAATCTATGGCCTTTTCCCTATCCATCATACATTATTTCTCAACCTGAAAGTAGACATAACTTCCCCATGAAAATATAGGTGCACATATAGGGGGAAGAAATAAATATCAGCAGGCCACCCCTAACCGTGAACTTATATACTCCTTCCATAAATGTATGCTCAATAAATATGTTCATCCCAGAAAATGCATAGCTAAAATAAACACAAATTAAACCATTTTAGATCCTTATTTATGTAACTATGATCAATAATACTTAGTTTTTACAATTTTGGGGTGTCTTTAAGCACCTCTTGATTACTATGAATCCTTTGTATCATGAGGGTGATGTAACCATGGATGTCCTAATCAAAACACACATCCTTACCCACTATATCTTACTCAATTCCTAGATGCATCTTTCTTAGTTACTCATTCCATTAAAAAACATGACTAAGCATATAATATCAATATAACACATAACCCACATATCATAAATGATCATTCTTATATCATATATCCTATATCATATTCCCTATAGTATTTCATCACCTCCTAGAACATAACTTGGGAATATAAACCATAGGGTACATAGTCAGTGTACATAACCTCTATCTGACACCTGATCCATGTACTACACTATTAATTCCTAGATAATTAGTCTAACATCTCTATTATATATGGGGATGTTCATATCCACCATCACATTTATATCAAAATAAATGTTCTTGGAACCTTGGTCAAGCTCTCAAACCATAACAACAATCGATATTGATACAAATCATCTTGTCCAACCACATATCATATGGGAATGTAGAATCATGTAAAACCTACCAAAACATGGATGTTAATCATTATATAAAAAATCCAGGTCCTTTAATGGGGAACATCATCTCCAACTTTATCAAATTCAGATGTGGAATATCTTGTCAAACATCCAAAACCCTATTTGTGGATCATCATTTATAACTCTATCTGTAATGGATATCCATAACATTAAACTAGGATCCAAAATGTGAAAAACCAACCATATCACAATATTCATATAGTGTAAAACAAAAAAAGTACAATATATCAAGGGATGGATGAACACGCATCACTATAATCACATCTCATCCTTATCGACTCACAACTTCAATTCAGGTCCCAAGGGGAAAGAAAAAACCATTACTACCCAAACCAATGCACCCACATAGGGTCTTCTTATAAAACAAACACTCAATAATCCCTAAATAATATAACATTAATAGATACATCACTCATTAAAACCTCATAACTAGAAATAAATAAGAGTAATCCCTCTAAAGAATTCCGATATTAAAAAATAAATAGAAGCATCCCTCTTACAATCCTTTGTAATAACTCATCTCTTAAGAAAATTGTTGTCTCATAGGTTAATGAATGCTAAAACCCAATATATAGAATCTTGAAGCCTCATGGGACACAAATTTATTAAATCATCATGATAGTGATTGAGTTAAGACATACCCATTTCATAGTCACCATATGTTAGCCCATACACCCATATTATCCATAATAACAAGTCACACCACATTCTTGATAACTAAGGAAAATAAAATTACAACACTAATCAAGGTATTTTATTAACTCATTATATGTCCTTGGATCATTCTCATGACCCTTTCCTAGATCTTATCCCTGTCTCACACTTAGAAGACTGTTGGATTCAACTGTTGGAGGAAAACCTATCCTCCATTTATTAATCACCATATACCACCTTTTAGATGTCCTAAAAACACTATAAAAGATCTACCATCATGTAATATATAGAAAAATTCAAATAATATACTCCTCTTGTGACCAATTTTGACTCCAGGGAGAAAAACATAGAAAACCTTAAATAGGGTAACAAAGGGGAGGTACATGACATGTATACATGAGTACATGATGTGTACACTCTATGTTCTACTTAGGTGTGTACTACCACAAAAAATGGTATTTAAAACCTAGGTACATGTCATGTAAAACATGTACACAATGTGCTCCCTTCATGGGGTACCTACACATATATCACACATTTCTCGACAATGCGTTTCTTCATGGTTGTGTACTTCTATATGTAGTGTATCCCACACGAGTTCTGGTCGTGTACCATGCATTGAAAAACTCCCCTACATGGGATATTTTTTCATGTACCATATTACAACCTAATATTTAATGAAATATTTATCTTTTAAAAAATAATTTTATTATAGATTGTGAGACACACATCACTGAGTTTAAACGAACCATAATATACTATAAAAATATTATTATATGATAGGAATCACCAAGCCTTTGGATAGAAGGGAATGAATAAAAATTACTAATTTTTTAAAAACATATGGTTAGATATGTATAGTATTGATTCATTCATGATAAATTAATTATCAATTAAAACAAAAATCATTTAAAAATATAAAATCTATTTTTTCTGAAGAAAAAAAACTAATTTTTTCCCAAAAGGTGTTTTTATCATAATAAATTAAATTAATTAATATTGATAAATTATATTAATTAAATTAATATATTATATTTTCATCCATTTTTTTACATTCATTTAATTTTTCTTCTAAGTATGGGAGGATAATAAACTATGTTTTATGCTTAAATTTTTTTTGTATAAAAATCATTTTTCACCAAGTATTGTGCATTTATTTTTAAACATAATTTATTCTAATTATTAAAATTGAATCTTTAAAAATGGATTCCTTATTTGAAATTAGGGATTTTTTTTCTTAAATATTACCCTTTTGTTTTTGGACAATATTTAAAGTAACAGTGCAAGAATGTTTTCACCTCAGAAATGGGAAAACTAGTTTAATATAAGTTAAAAATTACTTATACGACTATAATTATTCATCCTAAATCACATAGGATGAATTTAATATTAATCTTATAACATTTTAGTATATATATATATATATTTTTAATGGATAATTTTCCATGAAAACAACCTATATAATATTAAATGCATTAAAATTTAAAAATATTCGCTTTCTTAGTTTTAAATATCTATTATGTGACCACATAAAGAAACAAATTAAGTAATAAAAAAATATAAATGATTATTTTTAGAATAATTAAATTATTTTTATGATGAAATTTTATTTATAAATTTTATTAATAATATAATTACCATAAATTCTTATGCAACACCGACATAATATTTCTTCAATTAATAGAAAAATAAAATAAATGATTTTAAAAATATATTAAAATTAATACAAATTTAGAGATTTATAGACTTATATGAACTTTATATATTAATAATAAATAATATTTTGGTGATAAATGATTATATTCTAATTATAATATTTTTCTTATGTGTTTTATGACAAATTAAATGAATACTGTCAAAATTGACAATAATGATATTTTATTAAAATAATTATATATTAAATTATTAAAAAAAATCATGAAAGTGTACATGGTGGATATGATATGTGTAATTTTTTTTCCATTTTCATTTATTTATCAATTTTTACATTATATGAAAACTTATAACCCTTTAAGAGTGAAAATACGTTACCGAGGTTAAGGTTAAATTCGTTTATCAAGCGGTTAATAAAATGATAAGGTTTATAATGACACCAAAAACTATCAATATTGTATTTGTTGATTGGATTTAAACCCCATCATAACTTATCATCAAATTAATTCCCATTGGGAATCATTTTTCTATATAATCACTTTATTATAATTTAATCTTTTATGAAATACCAAGAGTTCCTCTCCCCTCAATTATAAATGGGAATACCTAATTTCTCTTATTCTCTCAAAATGTAGCCATCGTGGTTGACCCCAACCTAAAAAAATAAGTTATAAAATTCCTTATACTTATTATATTGGTGCTGGTATTCTAAAAATACAATCCCTAAGCCCCTTAAGGGGAGACCTAAAGGTGATCTTTAAAAAATAGATAATCATCCTAACTGATCACTTTCATTTTACTTCTTCTTAACCTTATACAAATATTATGTAGTTATAATAAAATAAAAAATTCAGTATCCTTTATGAAAATTAATGTTATTATGAATATAAAATCACCATTTTACAGCCTTCTTCTCATAAAATGGTAATTTAAAGTATCACTTATTCATACATACGATATAGTGGCTCCACGTAGTGATACAATTCATTTTCCACCAACATATTTCATGGATTTGTATTATTATGGTTTTAATTATTATATATTATACTTATGAAATTACTATAATTCTGTATTATAATATCACTTCAACCATATTACCTTCCATCTGTCGGTAAACAATAACATCACTCATGTGTATGTGTGGACTATAGCCTTCATGAAGTGATGCGATTTGTTTTTCACTTCAAATTTAATTTTATTTTAATAAAAATATATTTAATTAATATAAATGATTTATATGATATAATAATTATTTTTAAATTTCAATTATTCTTTACATTTAATTTTTTACATATGTTCAAAAGTAAAAACAACGTTCATGAGTACATTTAACTTATCATGTCCATGAACAATGTCATTAATTATCTCTGTATATCATTTATGGATGATTATAAATATATATAATAAATATATAATATATTTAAATAACTATTAATATTCTTAATATTATGTAATCATGATTAATGTATAAGGACTAAAATTATTAAACTGAAATACTTATGACAAACAAAATAGTTAACACCTTGAAACAACAATTTTAATAATGAAATATTGTTAAATGGATATTGAAATGTTATAAAGGTATCATATACGATATTTTATGTATGTAAATAATTATATTATATATGTATAATCAATTTTAATTTATTATATAGGAGGTTGGAGTGCATTCAAATCAAGTACAACTCATGTTAATGGATTTTCATCTCACATTAATTTCTGTGAGACAAATGCCACATTCACCATGTGTTCTTATTATGTGTTTTATATATATCCCATGAATATATTTTATTATTTTTATTATTAATTTTATTGGTATTTAAAAACCCATACTTGTTTTTTTGATTCATTGTGATTACGATTCAAATAGTACCAAAGTGGTAAGGGTTTTATGTCACAATTATATTGTATATCGAGATTACTTATGATTAAGTTTAAAACAATGAAATATTATATTATACATATATATAAAATCTTGTAATTTATAATAATATGGTTATTTTTTTAAATAATATTTTTCTTACTTTTAATTTCCTCTCATTATGTACCCAAGAGGCCAAAATAACATTTTTATAAAAAATCAACTTTATTTTTTTATTTGGTTGATTTTTTATATCATATCCATGTTATCTAAAAATGTTTCAAAGAAGATTTTCAATATTCTCATATAAATGTTTAATGTTATTTTTATATATGTTTGATTTTTTTTAATTTCTTTTAAAATTAATATGCTTGTAATTTTTGAAATGAGGTAATTTTTTAGTTTTTTAAAAAAATTTAAAAGAAATGTTTTATTTAAATATATATGGAATAAAAAAATTTACTACTATCATGACCAGTGAATAATATAAAATTTTTATTATAAGTTTCTAAGTCTATTTTTAAATAATATTATTTTAACAATATTTTCTGATTTTTATAATTTCTGAAGATTTATTTTTAAATAAAAAAGGGTATTTTCCTCATGAATTATTTAATGATATTTTAACGGTATTTAAATTAATAAAAGAAAAAAACCATTTATTTAAATTATTTTTTACTGGGGATATGTTTCAAGGATACCATCCTTATTCTTTCCCTAGGTGATTTCTATTTGTAATGAATATATTTGTATGAAACCCATACATTTCAATTCATTTTTATATGATGAAATGAGGAAATATTTATGTATCCAATTTCATTTCCATGGGTTATTCCATGATTAAAATTTTATGAATCCCATTTAGTTTTAACAAGCAATGATAGAATGATTTATTTATGATCTTGTGGGATACATTTGTATTAATTTTTTTTATGAGATGTTTGTACATGAAATTACATAGCTCTCTAATGTATTAGGTAAAGATTGAAAACTCATGAGATAAATAGAACTATAATAGAGAGTTATGTTTGATCAGTAAGGGACTCTTTCCACTACAATAGTATTGGGATTGAATCTTTACAACTATTATGGTTTAAGGAGTGAACCCAATCAACTATGATATTCTAGGTAGCGAGCCTTGACTAAGATTGAAATTATTTTCAAATATTATGTGTATAATATAAACTCGTGTCTTAGGATAATTTTATCCTCTCATGAATCATGTTCTTTGATTACTATATGTTTTTTGTGTTATGAACTACAATGAATTATTCCATGACTCAGTATTATGATATGTGATATTAAGGGTATGATTTTCAAATGTTATGACAATGTTATCACACCCTTATTATATTTTTATACTCATTAGATCATTGATATATCCCTTTTCATCCCTTAATGATAATCTAATACCACTCTTTCTTATGTTCCTTTTCCATAAGTTATAGAGTAATGTTTAATGTATGATATGTTTAAGAAGGGTGCTCATTATGAATAATTTATTGGGAAATGATGTAGTATACTTATGAATCAACTATTTATATATCTAAGATTCCATATATACTAGAACTATATGATTTTGGTGCATATTGATATATTATGTATTGTATATTTATCTAAAAGGATGTAATATCTATATATGAAATGTATAAGGTGCTATATTTGGTATCGTATAAAGGTTTAATCATCTTTAGAAACTATGATGAAAAAAATAAGTGAGAACCAAGGGTATATATCTATATTTATAATAAAATATTAATGTTTTGATAATAATATTGAATAACAAAGGTTAAACCTAAGGTATTAGAGATTTAAAATATGATGTCTTGATATAAGCATTATATAAATGTTTTTTTCTTGATTAGGTGGTTTTCCCTTGGATTATTATTTCCTACAATATTAATTTTTAATTCCATGTGATAGATAGAACCTGAATGAATCATTTTAATGCTAAATCATATGTAAAATAAAATGATTATCTTCATGGGGAAAATTTTTATGGGATCTATAATGAAAAATCACATTTCTATGATCATAGAATTGTGATTTTTCATTATAGATTGCATAAATTTTTTCCAAATTTCTCATTCAATTAATCATGTTGGGATTAAAAATGAGTATATAGAACAAAATTATATTTATTAAATCATGAGGAATCATCCATATTAATTTACCAGTTCTGCTGATCCACTTGTTGCTGAGCATTGGATCTATATCACTATAAAGATATTTTCAAATCTCCAGTTTTCAGAGAATGAATAATTCATTTCAACTATCTATTTTTTAATGTGATCTATATAAATTATGGAATACTATCAAGAATATGAGGAAACATGTTGAAATTGACTATATGGAGTGGGATGAGTTTAAGCGATTATTTTTAAATAAGTAATTTTCTCATACTTTTTGATTGAAAATAGATAAGTTATTCCGTGAGATAAATAAAAAGTTTGTTGAATCAGTTGGTACCAATGAGGAAAAGCTTATGAAAATTTTGATGTAAAAATCTTGAATTAATATCAAAACCAAAATTGTGGTTGATAAATTCTTCAATATCTTAATACCATGTCTCTAAATGGATTTATCCACAAGAGATATCGGTAACCATGAAGAAATTGTTCAATGTTCTATCATGTTGTAAATAGAGATTGGTGTTACCAATCATTGTCATGTTTTTGATAAGAAAATTTAAATGTAAATTAATAAAAATTATAAAAATCCTAGAGAGAATAATTTTATCTTTCTATTATGATAAAAATGTGGAAGGAAACATGGTGAAAATAATATTAAGGGTACTGATAAATGTTATATGTGTGGAAAGGAAGGTCAGAATTAAATCAAACTATAAAGTGATAGAAAGATGTTAAATAATGATGTGAATAGAGATAATTCTAAAAATAATGAACCACCGACACTCCAATGTTTTATATATAACGATTAATGGAATTATACTTCATAGTACTCAAATATGAAGGTTAATGATGATGATTGATGTTGGAAATATCTAAACATGAGAGACAAATTGAAATCTCATGCAATCATAATTTATGATGAGGGGTACAATAATTATATTGTGAAATGTGCACTTACCATACTCTAAAAAACTACTAATTTATTCTTTGACTATTGTATCACACACACTTTTATATATGATTATTTTTCTACGTGTATAAATATTCCACCATAATGATCTGAAGTTGAATTAGGAGTGAACACCCCTAATGGTACAATAATTGCATCTCATATCTATGATTCTTATAAAATTTATGTTTGTGGAAATCTACTTTTTGAAGATCTTGTTATTACTAATTTGGTGTAATTTAAAATTATCACAGGCATGGATTGGCTTTCTCAGTAGAAATCCCACATCAATTGTAGAGTAAGGGATACCAAATTTGATATTCTAAACTAACCTATGATTTTATATCAGTGAGAATATTAATATGAACATCCAATGGAAATAACATCCATTATAAATATCTTTATTCATATTCTAAAGGTCTTTTTATCTCATACAATTATGAAGAAACTCAACATGAATGATATACCAATGATATGTGGGCTTGTTTATGCCTTTCTGAGATAATTCCTTCATCATCCACCAAATTTTGAAGTTGAGTTCTCAATAGTAATCATACCTAGTTCGACACATTTTTTAAAGGACCCATATACAATAATCCCAGTCAAGTTATAGGAATTGAAGAACTAATAACATGATAATCTTTAAAGGGGTATCATTCAGCCATGTGAATCACTTTACTATTCGACTATTATTTTTTAGGAAGAATAATGGATCAATGTGACTCTGTGTTGATTATTGGGAACCAAAAAAAATAAAATTTAGAACATGTATCATATACCCTGTATTGAGGACCTGTTTGATCGATTTTTTGGATCTCAATACCTTTCTTAGAGTTACATTCAATTTGGATATCATCAATTGAGAGTCTTGATGGAGGAAATAACCTTGAACGAATTCCACACAACGTATGGACACTATGATTTTATAGTGACACCAATTTTTCATACTAATTCACATTTTATCTTAATTTATTTATTGAATATAGTATTTAGTGATTAAATTTATCATTTATGGTAGTCTTTATAAATGATATTATTCTATATTCAAAGAGAATGGTAGTGAATGTAGATCATTTTATAATTGTGTTGAAGACACCAAGGAAGGAGGAGCATTATTAAATTTTTTCCAAGTGTGAATTTTGGATTTAGAATGTTTTATTCTTGAGTCATATAATCTCATGTGAGATTATATCATTATATCCTTTGAAGATAGAAGTTATTTAATGTTTGAAGACACCGACCATTAAGACCGAGATCCATAGATTTCATGATATGGAAAGATATTATATGTGAATTATAGATACTATCTATAGAATTTCTAATCCACTCACTATTTTAATTCCAAATAGATCTATGTTTCTTTGGACATATGAATGTGAAAAAAGATTCAAGGAACTAATGGGAGTGTCAGCCAGTTCACCTAAACATACATTACCCTATAGTGGAGAAGGGTTTGTAATCTATAGTGAGGCATTAATGAAATTACTAGGATGTGTTCTCATATATAATGATATGGCGTTGGATTATATGTCATTCTAATTGAAGTTCTATGAGAAAAATTTCCCAAATTAGGATTTGAATTTAGTATTTGTAAATTTTTCATTAATTATATAGAGGAATTTTATTTATTGAGAAATGTGTGATATATACACTTATTAAAAAAGTTTAAAATACGTATCCACTCAGAATGAACTGATTATTTTCCTAATAAAATGGTTAGAGATAATTAATGATTACGATTACTCAATACATTACCACCCTGGGAAAGAGAACAAGGTGAAAATTATCCAATTTGAAAGGATCACTATAGCTTATCAATGATGAGGTTCACAAATGATCCAATATTTCTATATTTACAAATGATGGATCTAGAAATCATGAAGTAATGGAAAAAATAATATCTTTATCATATGATTTTTTAACCATATGTCAAATTTATTATTAAATAAGTGTATTAAGAAGATGTTTAGATATATAAGAATGATAGAAATGTTCATAAGTTTAACCATGATTATGAATTAATTATTAATTTCATGAACCATTTATGTGTTTCTTCCATTCCAAATTTGAAAGAGCTATTGGATGAGGCTCATAGTCCATCATAACCCATTCATTCTAGAAGTGAAAATATTTATAGAGATCTAAAAGAGTTTTTTTGATTGGGAAACATGAAGAGAGATATTTCTATGTAAATACATCAGTGCATAGAATGTTAAAAATTTAAGGTTGAGAGATAGAAGTCTAAGGTGATTTTATTACTATTACCCATATTAGAATAGAAATGGGAAAACATCACCACATAATTTTTCATTGAACTAACCAAAAATTCTATGGTTCGTAGTGTAATTTGGGTTTTATTTGATCCATTTATGAATTTAAAACACATTATTTCCGTCATAGAATAATTCTCTCAGGATAATATTTCTATGATATACATTAAGTAATTGGTATGGTTTTATGGTGAACCATAATCTATTTTATCAAATCAGGAACTAATCATTAACTCAATATTCTGATGAAATCTTCCACATGACCTAGATATTTAATTTAGTTTTAGTAAGGTATATCATCCAAAAATAGATGTTCATCTTAAGAGAACCGTTCATACCATAGAGTCTATACTATGATCTTTTACTATATATTTCAAATGTGTTTGGGTTCAAAAACTTACTCTAGTTGGGTTTTCTTACAATAATATCTTTAATCAAGAATTTAGATAGATACTTATGAAGAACTATATGGAATAAAATTTATAACCCCAACATAATAGGATGAGGTTGTACAATTAAATCTATTGGGACATTATTTATCTATGGAAATAGTAGATTAAGTTAGATGCATTCAAAAAAAATAATGGATGCTCAATATCAATAAAACATTAATGATAATAACCATTAGTCTGGTCTGGAATTTGAAGTTTATGAGAATTTATTTCTATGAATTTATATATAGAATATGTTCATGGAGTTTACCATGAAGGTAAAGATGATCCCTATGTATATTAGACCTTTTAAAAGTCATGATCGAGTCGGGATGGTAGCTTATCACTTGGTGCTTCCACCAATCCTATATCAAGTTCAAGACATGTTCCATGTATCACTCATGAAGAAGTACATACATGAACCTTCAAATTTTAGAAAAATATAGGTTTTAACACTATAGAAATATATTTCTTATGATGTACAACTTGTAGAAATATTGGGTTATACAGATAATGTGCTATGGAACAAGATTACTCTATTGGTAAAAGTACTCTGAAAATGTTTCAAATTTTAATAGGCTACTTGGGAAGCTGAGGATGTGAAAAAACATAAATATACTCATTTTTTACATTATTGTGATGAATTTAGAGGGGGAAATTAATTTTATATGGGTATAATTCAATAACCTAAAATTTTCTAAAATATTTCTCTTAATTTGTTTTCTTCGATAGCTTGTGATACATGTAACACTGCGTTTAAACATACCATAATATTCTATTAAAATATTATTATTTGATAGGTATCTTCAAGATAATACATTGGAGGGTATGAATAAGAATAAATAATTTATAAATAATTTATGGTTTCATATTTTGAAAATTTATTCATTAGTAATCAATTAAGTATAAATAAATCGAAAATTATTTGAAAATAAAAACAATTTTTTCCCAAAATAACTATTTTTATACACACAATGTATGTATATATTAAGAAATTAAATTAATAAATATTTTTGAATAATTTTACTGAAATTTATATATTATATATTCTATAAAATGTTTTCATATTCAGTTTTTTTTCTAGGCATGGGATGATAATAAACAAAATTATGATGCTTGAAAAAGTATTTTTCTAACAATAAAATTTCATTATGTTTTTAGGATAATTTTTAAAATTAATTAATGACACATAATAAATTAATCTTGAAATATTGATTCCATATTTTGAATAACAAGGTTCAAATTTGGTAAATCATCCCCTTTTATTTTTGGTCATATGAATAATAACCATAGTAAATTTTATCACCTCAATAAAGGGTAAACCGGATTAATCTAGGTTAAAACTATGTGATAAGACAATAATTTTTCATCCAAATTCTTATTTTATAAATGAAATTATACCCTTACAACATTATTATCTATATAGATTTTTAATGTACATTTTTCCATGAATACAACCTATATCATATTTAATGGAATAAAAGTTACAAAGTGTAACTCTCTTAGTTTTGAATATATCTTATGTTTCTGCCTATGGATGAAAGAAAGTTATGAAAAAATTCAACTATTTACTATTTAAATATTTAAATTATTTTTATAATGGATATTTAATTATAATTTTTAGTGATTATATTATTATCTTAAATGCATATTCAATACTGACACAATATTTCTTAAATTAAAATAATAATAAACGTAATATAATTTGATTGATTTATAGTGATAAAATAATTTTGTAGATGAACATGAAATATTATTATTTTGTAAAAGGTCTATATTCTAAATCTAAAATAGTAATTATATCTTTTTAGTCATATAAAATTTATATTGTCAAAATTGACATTAATGATATTTTATGAAAAAAATAATTTAAAAAATAATTTAAAAATAAAAAAAATCATGAAATGAGATAATGTGGATAATATATGGTCGAAAATTTTATCCCTTGTCCATTTATGAACCAATTTATATTTTATATGTATAATTATAGCCCTTGTGTTTGAAAGATACGTTATTGTGTTTAAGGTTAAAATTGGTTAACCAAGTAGTTAATAACAAAGATAAGGTCTAAAATAACATCAAAACATATCCAAATTTAATATAGTACTGGGATTTAAATACTATATTACCTTATATTTGAATAAATTTAAATTTGGAAGTATTTGGATAGATAATGACTCTATTACATTTTTAAATTTTAAGAAATCCCAAGAGTACCACTCCCCACAATTATAAAATGGCACCCATAATGTATCTTATTTACCCAAAATTGAGATATCTATATAGACCATATCCTATAAAAACACATCTTAGATTATTTATCCATATTATAGATCTTTTGTACTCCCAAAAGTACAACCCTAGGATCAAAAATACTAGTTCTGAAGGATTTCTTTAAAATAAGAGGTAATCTCATCAACTGATCACATTCTTTTTTTCTTATTATTATCTCATATAAATTTATGGTCTATATAACATAGTAAAAAAATTATTATGATAAATATAGTTAATTTTTTTTATGATTATTAAATCACCATTTTACACCCTCTTTTTCATTAAATGGGTTGTTAATGAATCATTTTTTTGTACGTATGACTTATCGTCTCCACATAGCATACAATTCATTTCCCACAACCATATTTCATAGATGGTTATTATGATGGTTTTATTGTTTATATATTATAACAATGACATAATTATAATTTTATAATTATTCCTTAATTATAATTTTATAAATATGATATTATTATAATTTTATAATTATAATTTCACATCTAAATTCTTACCTTTCAATCTGTTGCAAAACAATAATGTTGCTCATGCATATGTGTGGACAACCTCCACGAAAAAGCGATGTGATTTTTTTTAATTTACATTTTAGATGGATGGTAATAAGGATAAATTTAATTAATATTAATTATGTATATGATATAATAAATACTATATATTAGTTAATTACTATTCACCTTTTTTTCGTTCCATCTATCAAAATTTTAAAACAATGTTTATGCATACACATGACCTACTATCTCCAGGAACAATGTAATTAAAGTTTCATTATCTTAAGTTTCTTAATGAATCTATATATATATAATTACTATATTTTATATTTAAATTATTATTAACATTATTGATATGATGTAATCATGATTAATGTACACGGATCAAAACTATTGTACTGAAATACTCAGGATAAAAAAAACAATTAACACTATGAAACGATGATTTTAATAATTAATTACTAATAAATGGGTTTTGAAATTCTATAATGGGATTATATAACATATTATAATTATTTACATGATTATAGTATATAATTATAATAAATTTATACTTATTATATATGAATTTAGAGTGCTTTTAATTCAAGTGGAACATGAGGTGTGTGATTTTTATCCCACTTTTATTTCAATGAGACACATTATATATTCAAATGTTGTTTATTTTATTTGGTGTATACACTAACCATGAATTTACATCATAATAATTATTTTTTTAATTAATTTGTATTTGAAAATATATCTAAGGTTATTCCATTCATTAGGATTACGATTAAAATATTACAAAAGTGGTAAGGGTTTTATGTCACCATGACATTGATTATTGTGGGTTTTTATGATTATGTTTTTGATGATGAAATTGTATGTTAAACCTCTCAATAAACTCATGAATTTTCTTTTCAATTAGTTATTTCTTGAATTTACATTTTTACTTTCATTTTCTTCTCTTTATGTACTCAATATACATAATGACTATTTTAATGAAAAGTGACTTTATTTCTCTCTTAGGTTGATATTTTTATCCCATATCAATTTTTAATAATTTTTCTCAAAAAACGTTTTTTTATTCTACAATGATGATTTGAATTCATTTATAATGATATTTTTTTTTTTATTTTTTTAAATGAAATATTCATATAATTTTCCGAATGAGGTACATTTAGAATTTTTTCAAAAATTTAAATGAATTATTTCTTTTAAAATTTACAGCATGAATGGAATTTATTGATTTCATGACCAAAAAATATTTTAAATATTATTTTAATTATTTCCATGTATATTTTAAATGATAATTGTTTAATTTTTTTTGCTTTATTATTTTTTGAATATTTATTTTCAATGTGGAAAGTTTATTTTCCTCAATAATGTATTAATTATCTTGTAATGGTATTTAAATTCATCATAGATAACAATCCTTAATTTCACGAATGTTTTTCATGGTATATGATCCATGGATACCATCCTTATTCTTAATCTAGATGGTTTTTGTTTATGATGAAAATTGGTTTATGAAACTTGTTCCGTTTATACTGATTATACTATAGTGAAATGATGATTTTTTTATGATGCTAATTTCCTTTACATGGGATATGTGATGATGAAATGTTTATTAAATATATTTACTTTTCATGGGTTATAATATGATAACTAGTTTATGACCTCATTTCACACATATTTATGATTTTCATTATGAGATAGGTGGTACCAAAATTTTAAATCACTCCAATGAGTTTGTTAAATATAGATATATCATTTGATAAATATGACTATAATGGAGAGTGAAATATGTTCATTAAGGGGATCATTCGACTACGATAGTCATGGGAGTGAACCTTGACTACTATGATTGATTGGGGGGTAAACCCAATGAACTATGACAGTATTGGTTGTGATCCTTGAATATAAAAAAAGTAATTTTCTATTCTTATGTGAATTCCAAAAACTCATGTATTATACAAATTTTACACTCTGATGACTCATTTTCTATGGTTCATATATGATTTATATATTGTTAACTACCATAATTTATGAAATGAACCAAGATGATAATCTATGATATGAATGGTTATATTTTATAGCGTTATTATCATTTTATCATACCTTTATGATAATGTTATGCTTAAGTGATCATTGATACCCCCTTTTTTACCATCACTAAGAATCTAAGCTCACCCCTACATATGTTTTCCCCTAGTTATGAAGAAAGGTACTATCTATTATATATCTTAGAAGGGTGAGAGTTATGAATAATTTAGTGGAAGATGGTGTATTACACTTATGAATAATTTATTTATCTATTCATGTATCCAAATATACTAGAACTATATGAATTTGGGAACAAATAATTATATTATAAATTTAATATTCATTTAAAAAGATTGAATATCTCTGTATGAAATATATGTTTCACTATATACTTGGCTATCCAACCATGTCCCAATATAATCATTGTACGTCGACTACATGGCATGTAGTCCCAAACCTCTATCTTCCCAATTACTTGGCTGAATGGCCATGTATAAGTACACAACATTTATCTCCAATATTTTCATCTTTCCTGAACAAGATTAATTAACAGTGTGTGATTTTGAGCTACATTCCATGTGATCAAGATTTTGGAATTGCAAACCACTCCAACCTTATGAAACTACTAACTTTCCCTATTTTGGAAAAAATTGAGCCCCATGATGTCTATATCACTCAAAATGGGGTTCTAATACATAAAAACCACTTATCTAGGGATTAGAGAAAAAAATAAAAAACTATCTTACCTCATGGTGAAAATATCGTAGCTTTGGGTGAAAATCTTGTCAAATAAGTTGATACACCTCTATCTAGTCTGAACCACCACCATGGAAAAATTTGCGTAGAATATACATACCCCTTCCCTCTGTAATGTTCATTACATGGAAGAGATAATCCATATCCCCCTACCTACCATGTGTGTGAATCCATATGGGGGGGGGGGTGAGGTGTTTTATCTAATTTATATATTTATTTAATTATTTAATTAAATGTTGATTTATCACATGTTTTATGTCCCAGAACATGAAGTGGGTTTATACCTCTCTTATAAAAAAACCTCAATTCTATACTCAACTAAGGATTCAAAATCTAAATCTGATTCTCCTTTAAAATGAAATCACCACCCAAACCCATAGAGATAATTTAATTTTTAAATAATTAAATATTTAATATTTTTTCAAAAACCATACTACTTGGAATTCTATAAGAATATTTTACTTTTGAAAAATCCATATTTTGGGACTAATAGAGCGGTCATAAAATTTTTTAAATTATATTTTTGAGGAAAATAACAATTTTACCGATCACAAGAACCGAAAAGAAAAAATTAATATTTCTATTTAAATTATTTATACTAGGAGACTAATGTCTTTTTATCCTCCCCACTATAAAAATTATTGTGCTTGAGAGGCCTTTAGAGCCTCTGTAATAGACATCTTGACCCACCTAGTTTTTAATTCATGCTGAAATCAATGCATTATACTTTATTAAGAAAATCGAGTTCCTCTGCATAAATCCAATGATGAGGTGTACATCCCATCAAATGCCAAGAAAAAAATTTCCACCACAATAAAACTACCAAGATGCTACTTAACCACACATGTAATACTAATATTTTCATGTGTCACATAAAACTCATCATCAATATCATAGTTCTACCCACCATAAAACTAATACTAAAACAGCTGACTATAATCCACAATGCTCTTTGCCTTCATAGATTCCTGTCGAAACACATCCTTAGAAGTCCACCAACCTGCTTGAAAAGTTACTCAGTGTACCCTGGATGCCATTCACACAATGTTCACCTTTCCTTGAATGATTTGATACTCCCCACCATAATAGTATTCTTATTGTTTCTTCACAATAAAAAATAATTTCCATAGCCCATGACTCAATCACAGCCAAACCGTGGAACTACACATGGACATCTTTATCCCACTCGAATGATAGTATGAAACATGAACAATAACATGTTACCAACATCATATAATTACACCCATCGTATTATATGTCATATATTCCATTAAAAGGAACTAACTTGTAGATGGATGATTGTGAACTCCCACTATACTATTCAATATATACCACTCCTTGAGTGAAACCACCTAGGAGGCTACTTATCAACCCAATGAGTAATCTATATAGCCAAGTATATTTCTAATTATATCTCAATATACTTTAGATGATGTCATGATATTGTTTATGATCATCTCAATATTAGTAGTACAGTAATATTTCATTGATGAATACCACAACAACTTATCCATTTAGGAACATCATGATTCTATCTTTAGGGTCTTGGTTTACCATTCCCACAATACTATAATCACAAACCTATTAGTTTTGAACCTACTCATGGATTACTACTCAATTAAAGCATCACATCATACACTTACATACCACACAATCCTCATATAAAACATCATAGAACCTTATCAGCACCTATTTCTACAAGTTTTCATTAACTCTTAACTGTTACTTATATGATATAGTGAAACCTAACCATAGATCATTCTCCAACTCTAATGAGTCACACGCTAAAAACTCGTCTCATAATCCCCAACCCCATACCCTCGAGCACCCATTGTGATTCCAATCCATTTCATAAACATTAGGAAGAACCCACCTACCCAACCATTACATGTTCTAGGAAACCGAACAAAACAAAAAATCTTAAAAAAACCAAAATTCTAAATCTATAGCACACAAGTTCTTCTTCTAAAAATAATCATCCAATGATTATAATAATAAAACAATGATTTACCCTTCATCCAACATTAAAAAAATTCAAAATAATCCATATGTACCTCAATCACCCAAAAGAAAACATAATTCTACTAAACCCTGTCATGGGTCTTACTTGGTAGTCACACAATAGTAAATACAAAAAATGGATTTAGGTCATGAATTTCGCAAGGTTATCCAACCAATCCCCACCAGTAATGTTTCAAAATAAATCACTGGGTCCATCGACTAAGGTCCAATCCAACACATATATGACCAAATCTCATTACGCACCAAAATGTTTTGGTCCCATTGTCACCCAAAAAGTACATATTAATGAATTCACATCTATGTTATAAGGAATTAATCTACCAAACCAACCAACCATAACTAGGGAAACCATCTCCTCAAGAATCTACACATTAGAGCACTCCCTGGAGAACCATGACACACAAATAACCACTAACAAAAACCACCACATGAGTCCACTATTCTCATACATATACCATACTGACCCACTAGGTTCACATCACCTACTATTCATGAGGAATGCATAACATTTTCATCATCGATCATCTCCCCATAGATCCACAAAACCATCAATCAAAAAGTGAAACTTATACATGTTTTCCATTCTATGTAGAATGCTATAAAGTACATTTTTTTGAAAAATGTCATATGTGCAGTTTTTGACACTTTAAATAAGAAAGCCTATATCATCTACAAAGTCACGAACTAGAAGACCTATAATAAGTGGATCCTACAAGCCTTTAATAATGAATGATATTTATCTTTACTCTACATTCCTAGAGTCAGAAACCAAATAACTATCCTCTTTCTAGTAGTACGAGAGACATAAATCCATTATAAACCATAAAATATAAAAAAACATGTTTTCAAACCAAAAAATCATATAAAAATGTAACATTGAATACCAATAACATCAAACCCAACCCATGGAAACCTATTCATCCTACCAGAACCGGCTGTTTCAAACCACCGATTTGATATCCATCACAAGATCCAACAAAATCTTATATCTCCATCCCACCATATCCTAAATTATAAAATAATAGGAAGGTAACTACTTTCATAAAACTTTGTAACATACCTTCCTAAATGACACTAAATTAGGGCTCTAATTCAGTTCATCGTTAGACTTATAACATGCATCCTCTAACACAAAAGGCATCCAAATAACATTGGGGGTAAAAGGTGGAGCAGTATAGATACTATAACCCAATAATAGAGTACACAAAAATAATTAAAAGAAAACAAAATATCAAAAAAATTATATTACGTAAAAATAAAAAATATACTGAAATAGAATCATGTTGTAATGAGATGAAATATGAAAACAGATTTAATAGCCATCCCCTATATACAATATCTATCACCCCTATCTAGATCACATACATAAAATATATATTTTAAAAATAAATTTGTATGGATATAATTCCAACTTCGAGGCATGTTACATACCCAGTCACTAGTACAACGTGGATATGCTTTGGTCTGGTCATCAGACTTCACATGAACTACCACATTAATAAAGAAATCCTAGCTCTTTACTATATTCTTCATGAATCTATGATAAATCTGAAATTATAATTAAGGATTTCATGTATAGGGGGTAATAAATAAATCTCAGTTGGCCACCACCAACATTGAACCTACAACATACATCCATAAGTTCATACTAATGCAATATACTTCTTAGCTAAAACATAAATAAAATAACTACATATAAAACCATCTTCAATATTTAGATAAATGACTCTGATTGACCATAACTACTTCGGCCAACACTATGGTGTATATTATCACCCCTAAATGATCGTTTATCCCAAGTAAAATGTAGAAACCACAAACATGTACACCCAAACCAAACCTCACAAATTTAATAACATTCTCTTACTCAATAAATAAAAACATCAAACTTAGGGTCTCATTCCATTAAAAATAATGACCAAATTGAGCATATTAGTCTGAATTATAAACCACGTTTCATAAAATATCATTACAATAGCAGAAGTACAACATATTTTACCATATATTATTCCATTACATATTAGATATTCACTATGGAACCTATGATATAGGATATACTATCAGTGTCTATAACCTTTGTCTAACATATGATCCTTGTAGTATACTAATAATGCCCATAGCCTTAGTCAAACATCTCAATCACATATATGGATGATCATATCCAATATTTAAACAATATTAAAATCAAATTTCCTAAAACCTTTATCCAACACTAGAACAATAACAAATATTTATAATGATAATGGGAATTGTATCTAACCTCATATTATATAGGCATTGATCGTCATGTCAAACCCACCCAACCTCAAATGTGGAGATTCATGTAAGACATCTAAATCCATGAATGAGGAATGTCATGTCTAAATATATCAACCTTGGATGTGGAGTGTATTGTCTAACATATGAAACAATATTTGGGGATCATCAAGTCTAACACTCTCAATGATGGAATCTAATAACATTAATGAAGGCTCTAAGTCATGGAATCCAAATAATATCACAACAACCCTATGATTTGAACCACTAAAAAGAACAAAAAATAAAGTGATGGATGAAATCACATGACCGTCATCACATATCATCCTCATTGGATCATAAAATCAATTTGAGTCCCATGGACACCTATTAAAACCCAAAGCCACACACCTAGTCATGGTCATTATCTAAATCGGGAAACCAGATGACCCTCTAGGTCAACACCTAAGAATACGAATACCTCATTTGGTCCTTGAAACAGGTTTTAAAGTAGTGGATTAATTATTAAGATCCATTGGATTTGAATATAACTAGAGGCATACATTTTACAATCCATTGTAACAAATAATCTCTCAAGACAATTCCTATCTCATGGAGGAACACATCCTGTAACCCGGTATCTAGATTCTCACATCCTCAAAAACCTAAAAGTTAGTAAATACTCAAAAGGAATATTTCCTCAAGGCCATACCATTTCAAAGTCACCCTAGGTTTCCCTATACACTTAACCAATCAACCACTTTGAGTCTCAAATCAATACCACTAACATGGGACTGTCACATTCCAAAATGATCTCATTAATAATCTTAGGCTACATACTCCAATCATTATTAGGATCCTTACTTGGGTATCACCCCATTTATCACACTCATGAGGCATTTGGATTGAATTTTTGGAGGAAAAACCCTCATCTAAAATTTTATCACCCCAAACCGCCTCTTAAAATTCCTCAAAATTCACAAAGGGATCCACCATCATGTCCTATGTGAAAAAATACTAAATAAATGACTCAAATTTTGTGAAATTATCACTATAGAGTAAAAAATCATCCAAAACCCTCAAGAGGGTAAGAATGGAGAACTAAAAGATTTTTATAACTGAGAACACAACATGTAATATCAAATATCCACTTGGGCATGTATTTCATCCAGGCATGGAATGTAAAACCCATGTACACAACTTTTAAAACCTGTAAACGTCATGGAAATTACATGGGGTACCTTCCTATGTATCACACATGGCCTATCTATGTGTTTTTTCATTATTGTGTACTTATACATGGTGTGTATCCCACACAAGGTCTGGCCGTGCAACCTACATGGCTAAGTGCCCATACATAGGATATGTTTCCATGTACCTAGCCACATGGATTTGTCCCACATCTTGTCATGTACCTCAACTACATGGCATCGAGTCCCAAACATCCATTTACCTAAGTACTAATCCACCTATCCATGTATAGGAAAAGAAAATATACTCTATGTACAATGCATTATATTTCCAAAATCTTCATCTTCTCTAAAAATTAGTAACAAGATACATTTTGTGTCGAGGTACACATAATGTGATCAGTATCTTTGAATGACAAAACCATACGAACCACTTAAAAGAATCATTTCCACAAATTTGGAACAAATCAACCCCACAGGTTCTCTAGTAGTAATAATGATGCTCTAAAACATCAAAAGAACACATATATAGTGATTAGGACATAAAAATAAAAAATTGGCCTACCTTGGGGTAAAAGCAGTGAAGCTTTGGGTCCAAATAGGCTCTTAGAAGTTCTTCCACCTCCATCCAGTTGGAACCAATAATATGGAATATGTTTGATAGTATTTTCTTACCCCTCCCTTATTGTTCCATTCATCACATAAAAGGGGGAAAAAATCTCCCCCTCTTTATCATGCATGGGAAGGTAAATAGGGGGAGTGGTGTTTTACCTAATTTAATTAATTAATTAATTAAATTCCCATTTAACACTTGTATCATGTCACGAAATTTAAAGTGGGTTTCTACATAACTAATTTAAATAAATATACTCTATAATAAACTATATAGTTTTATTCTCAATATGAATCTCCATTTAAAATACATCACACCCTAAACCCATACATATAATTTAATAATCAAATTCTTAAATATTAAATATTCTACAAAAACTAAAACAACTCAGATGTAACACCCTAACCTCAATTATATTAAGAGAAAAATATATATTTAAAAATTGTAATACAATTCAAATTTTACAATTTCATGGCATAAAGATTCTAATTTTATAGGATAAATAACAATTTTGAATTTACTTGGTCAAATAATCATAGAACGAGTTCTTGAAAATTTCACTTAAAATTATGATTTTATGAATAATATAAAATATAGTATTTAATAATTCCTAATTTTATTTATAATAATGTATTATAATATTTTAAATTAACAATTTATTATCAATATATTTTATAAAACAAATATAAGATCATTTTGAGGCAAAAGGGGTATTTTTTAGAAAACTATTTTTTTAAAAAAACTGTTTTTGTATAAAAATACATAATTCCTATCAATTTTAATTAATTAAAATAATACTTAATCATGAATAATATAAATTAAATAAATATATTATATGTAAAACTCTATGAATTTAAATATATCTAAATATTATTACTTGACATATAGTTAAAATAAAATAATATTATACATTAAAATGTATTTTTTGAAAAATCGTTTATCGACATGTTTTTCATTTTTATTTTAATTTAAAAACTCCCACTTAAATGAGTTTTATGTGGTAAAATGGTATCAATATTTATAATCATAATAATTAATACTATTTAATTAGGGAAAATTAATTTTTTTTCATTATGAATAGTAAAAATAGTTAAAATTAATTATCCCGATTAAGGTTAAAACATGTTTGTTAGGGGGGTTAACCAATTTATTAGGGTAATTCGACCAATTAAACATGTAAAAATATTATTTTCTAGAAATATATAGACCTTATTCATTTAAAGATCTTATCAAATGTCATTTTGAATCATTTTTCTTGGGAATGGCTTTATCATCTTTCTTCCTTTTGGGAAATTTACAAGTAGTTTCGAAGAGGGTCCCCTACCCCACATATAAAATGGAACCCCTCACCTAAATTATATACCCCTATAAATAAATTTTGATTAATAAAAACCTAAAAAAAATATCTCCCAACATCTATAAACACATTCTAGTTTTCCTGGTCTACCCCATGGACCAATCCCAAGGTCCTTAATAAGAGATCCAAAGGAGGTTATTATAAGAGAATGTAATTGTCTTCACTAAGATCTTTATTTTTAAAATTTTCTATAACATATATCAATTATATATTAAAAATTATAATTTAATAACACTACTATTTAAAAAATAAAGAGATGTTATTATTTTGATGTTGTAACACTTATTCTTCCGCTTCTCTATTAACTGGGAAACAAATCCATCACTTTTGTGCATGATAGTTTACCGCCTCATGAACCGATGTAATTTGTTTTCCCTCAAAAACTTACATGGATAGTCATAAAAATTAAAATAATAAATATATATTATTTATAAAAATATATATTAATTACTTAAAATTAATATACCATACACTTCTGTATCATTTCACCAATAAAGGGAATGATATCGTCACTCATGTGTATGTATAGTCTACCATGTTAACAAAGAAATTTTATTAATTTTCCAAGAACAACATTAAATAATGGTTATGAAAATTTATATAATTAATAAATGTGATATTTATAACATTAATATCATTATGTGGATGATAGATCTATATCATATTCACAATAACTAGATCTTCTATGACAAAACATGCTAGAAAAAACAAGGTAATTAACACCCAAAACAAAAGTAAAAAAAAATGAATGTTAACAGACAAGTGATAAGATGTTATAAGACAATAATATACGATATTATAAATACAAATATGTTTTTTAATATATAAATAATATGTTTAAACCCATTATATAAGAGTTTAAATCATGTTCATCTAAAGGGAAGCATGATGTAAGGGATTTCGTCTCAAGTTACACTCCATTAAGAGATTTATGTTATTATGTACCTATTCCATTTTATGTGGTGTATATACTTAATGGTTAATATATTTAACATTAATACATTTTTATTCATGATGAGTAATGTTTCAATTGATGTCTATTCATTCAATAGTTATAGTTTGAATATTACCAAAGAGGTAAGAGTATATTTTATAATCTCACATTTATTTGAGATTAATTTTATTCTCATTGAAGGAATATTATAATTTATCCTTCATAAGATCCAATAATTTTCTTATCCACTATATATTTAAGGATTTTTTTATATTATTCAAAATTTTACTCTCTTTGGTACATAAATAATGTATATAATGTTTTAAAATAAAAAACAATATCACTTCTCTTTAAATTGGATATATTTTTATTCCATATCAACGTTTTTATATATTATTTTAAAAAAGTACTTTTAATTAATCAAATGACTTATGAAGGAAATTTTATGTTATTAATGACTTTTAAATTTTTTTGTAATTAATATTTATTAAATTTTTTGAAAGGTACATTTTCAAATTTCTATAATAATGTAAAAATGAATTTTTTTAACCTATGATGTAGTAACATAATTTAACATTATCATAATCATTTTAAAAAACAATTAGTGTTCTACATGTTTTCATATTTTTAAAAAATAAACCTCTTTAATGAAATATTATTTTAAAATTTTACTTTCATTTATTCTTTAATGGTACATGATTTTACTAGAAACCTATATTCTCGATGAACTGATGGTCACCTCTCATCTCTTTATCAATTTTTCATGTGTTAAAATTCTCTTTATAAAATCACATTATTGTGATATTTTTTATTAGAAATTAAATTTATATTAAAAATCCATATTATTTTTATCATAGATAAGATTATTTCCTAAACAATATTCCATTTTTTCATACAGTGTTTACTTTGAAAATTAAGTGATTATATGGGGAAATATTGATAAATCTATTTTACTTAATAAATATGGATTTTTTTGATAAGGCATATTGGTCATGAATTATAGTGATCATTATAAAAATAAAGAATTTTTTGGACATGAATTGAAAGATGGGGACCAAAATTGTATAGCCCCTAATGCATTGACATATATCATGAAACAAATTACATGTCCAAATTAAATGGGGTTTCCCCCATAGTTGCAAACTATCATATAGAAATGTATTGATGCTATAAATATCATGTTTTATGAGATAATGAAATCCAATATTAATAATTCAGTTCATTTTGAATTATGTTTCTATTATCCATGAGATAATTTCATTAATATTATTTATAGATTCATTTTTGAGATCATGTTATTCATTTAATGAAATGTGTGTTTTGTTATTTACAATAAAAATTTTATTATTCCTTATATAGTCGTAATAAAAATGACAGTGATTAAATGGATGGTGTTTTTAGTTATTTACCTGCACTTATTGATTGTAACATATCTATTAATAATAATTTCTATTATATTTACCCTTACTAAACATTTTTTCTCACCCATATTTTATTTCCTTTCCCCGGGATATGAAAAATAATTCCATGAATGAGTTAAAGGATAGAAAATGTTTTTCATTACTATGTTTTATTTTTTATTAACAATGTAAAATGAGTATCATGTATGTTTATCTTTCTTTAAAATACTAAACTGATCATCCATTTTGGATTTGAAACCTTTTATATATACCAATGTAATAAATTAAGCATCGACTCTGGCATACTAGAGTCAGGGTTGTTATAGTTGGTATCAGTGATATTTTAGTTGAAAACTTATGAATTAGAGTAAGGAAATCATAAATTAGTAAACATAAACATATTATAGACTTTGAGGATATGTCAAATTATGGAATAATGTCCCAAATTTTTGGTAAAATAGATATTTTATGATTGTTTCATAGGAATAAAACCTTTTCTAGATACTACAAGTGGATGAGAATCTATATACTTTTTTACTTAGGGGTAATAACATAAAAAATGCCTCACTAGTCGTTGAATCGATCATCACCTGGTGTAGAACAATGGGACATACTTTGAACCTGTTTTGGAACATACAAGGTATATTCTTATGATAATACACATTTTCTGTACAAATCAATATGATGGAATTGGAAATAAAGATGTCCCCAAAAAAAATACAATTTTATGATTCTAAGATAAAAAATTGGTATATTTTGATTTATGATAAGTATTAGTATGGATTTATAATTGTACATTATTATTTTAAATTTATAATTTTATGAGTTAATATAATATACTCTATTTTTTATAGATGGTTACTGGAAGAAAAAATGGTATTAGTTATCATGGCCAATATAGATATTTCCCTAATGAATAAGACAATAAATCTGGTATTGGAATTGAGAAGATCATGGGTATATTAGGGAATATAAACTTGGATATACAAAATAAAATAGACATATAAAGCAACATATTGTTCCATAGTGTGATTCACATATTTTGGATCACTTCATGCCAAGAAATATAACATCATTTAGTGGTATAACTAATCCAGTGGTAGCTGAGAAATAGATTATGTCCCTTGAAATGACATTTATAGCATTGGGATGCAATTAAAAGGAAAATGTTATATTGGAAATATATTTTATCAAGGGCTATGATGATAAATTATAGTTGTTGATCCATAATTATAAGGTGGAAAAAAATAAAAAACATGGAATGTAAATATATTAAAGAAACCGTCTTTGAAAAATATTTCCTTAGTGAACAACAAACTGAAATGAAGAGAGATCTACTTAGGTTATAGAAAAGGGAATAAGAATGTGTTGCATAATATGAGGTTACCTTCAAAAGAATATTCATGTATTCTACAGATTACATATGTAGTATATAATATTATATTGACCTTTTCATTATAGGTTTTAGGAAAACTCTTCAAAGGGTGATGGATTCTAAACTTTTTTCACCAAATGATGATTTTTTTTTATTTTCCATCTAATTGTAGAAGGAATTTTAAAGATCATATATATTGAAGGAGAATAAATATAATAAGAAGTAACTTGAATACCTTGAAAGAATAAATTAATAAAAAAATACGGATAAAATTAATTAATATTCATCATGTAATGATTATGGGAAGAAACATCTCGGAAAATGTTTGAAGGGAATGAGAGTTTGTTACAAGTGTAGAGATAAGGGTCATATGTATAATGAATGAAATAAAAAGAAACAAATCAATGTTTTATAATTATTTAAATATAATAAAATGTGTTATTATTCAAACAAATTCCTCAAGTCTCTAGGTAATATTCCATAGAAGAGGTTGAGGGGTGAAGACCAATAACGAGTGATCATTAAAACTATGGAGGTAGTTCCCAATAATATTACCGAAGGTACTTTATTTATAGATTCAAATATATCCAATGGTTTATTTTTTTAGGATCTTCTCACTCTATTATATTTTCATGTTTTCCATAAAAATTAGATATTTATACAACACCATAAGAAGTGAATTTTCAGTAAAAACTTCTAATGTAAATATCACTGTGATAAGGATATATCAGTATGTTCCCATTATGACACATAAACGTGCTCTATTTTTAGAAATTATTATTATATCTATGGTTTAATTTTATATAATTTTTTTTATATTATAGAAATGAAAATATGATGAAAAAAATATTACATAGAGAAGGAAATTAAAATCCATGATGAATGTTTTGAATTATTTTTCTTTATATAAGATTACTAATTATCCGAGCCTATTCTTGATCCAACCATAATAGCACTTCTGAATAAAATTATTAGATAAGAAGGGAAAACACAATATACAAATGGAAAAGGTAATCCTAAAATTGGGGATGTAACATTTTTATTGGGATACATTTATTTATATAATAAAGATATAATTAAACATAAAAAAGAGCTTGATTTTTATTTTTCTATTTATCTAATCCTCGATTAAAGAACAACATCTAAGACTCTCTATAGAATGAACACTGTGGAGTAAGTGGAGTTGATGAAAAAAATAAAGGAGTTTTGTGGTAATATATTTATTCTCCCATGTGTTTCACCATGGGGAGTCCATATTCTTTCTGTTAATAATAAGTATGGATACATGAGGTTGAGAATTGATTATAGGAAATTAAATGATATTATGATAAAGGAAAAATTTCATCTACCTCTCATTGATGACTTATTTGATCAACTTCCTGAAGCACTGTATTTCTAAATGATTAACCTTTATAATGGGTATCAACAATAGATATTAAATAAGGAAGATATTCTAAATAAAATATTCTAAATGAGGTAACGACATTATTAATTTATAGTAATTCCATTTCGATTAGCTAACTCACCATTAGTTTTTATGGAACTAATAAATTGAGTATTTTACAGAATATCATGATAATTTAATAGTGGTATTCAATAATAAAATATTAGTTTATTCTAAGAAATATGAGTACCATGTTTATTAGTTTTGGATTATACTTTAGACTCTCTGAATAAATTAGATAAATGGGAGAAATTTCAAGTTTGAGTTAAATCTTCAGGATGTTTCTTTTCATGGACATATTACCTCCATGGATGGAATCTCAATTGATCCTATGAAAACAATGTTATAATGATTTTTGCCTATAATAATAGAAAAAACTAAGGTACAGATCTTTATTGGTTTGGAATGTCACTATCTATTATTCATTAAAAAAATTATTAGATTTACTAACCTATTAAACAATATTACACATAAAGTGGATAAGTTCATATAGACTAATTAAAAATGTTTTGATAAATTAAAAGGGTGACTGGAAAATGCTCTAATTATTACATTACTATCTGAAAATGATGGGTTTGTGATATGTATAATGGTGAATCATTGGAAATAATTGGGTTTTACATATGAAAAATGATATTGTTATTGTATACACATCAATGTAGTTATAGACTCATGAATAAAATTTTCTAACCCATGATATTGAGTTAGTAGATGTAATATTTTCTTTTAATATATAGATACATTATCTCTATGGAGAATTATGTGATATATAAAAAGACCATAAGATCCTAAAATATAAATATTTATAGAAATTAATCAATATAAGAAAATTAAAATGGTTTGAATTACTCAATGATTATGATTTCTCAATAAACTACCTCCCAATTCATGAAAATAATCAAGAAGATGTATTGAGAAACAAATATCATGGTGTCCTAACCTAAATGAGTACTAAGTGGTATCCTATTTTCATATATCTTGTAAATATTGATATAGTAATTAGTAAGGATGGAGAGGCATCAATATTTTCTCAAGTTTATGTGAAACCATATTTATTAGAAAAGATAGAATGTTCTCAATCTATTAGTGATAATTTTCAGAAGAAAATTAAAGATGTGAATGATGTAAAATTATTAGACATATCATGTAAAGATGGAGCTCAAAAATTTGGAAAATTATATATTATCCATGTGTACATAATCTAGAAAGGGAATTATTTTATGATTTTAATATCTTAAATTTTTCTATACACCATGTAAGCACAAAGATGTATATGGATGTGGGGGAACATTTTTAGTGGGGTAAAATGTAGAGAAAAATCCTAGATTATGTATCAACATGATTTGTTTTTCAATGGGAAAATGAAAAAAGATAATATCCTATAGGATTAATTTAACTTATTTTTATTTAGATGTTTAAACTTGATTGTATAACTATGGACTTTGTTATAAGACTACTTAATATTCCATGAAATAAATCTCGAATATCAGTTTTTTATTTATCCTCTCACCAAATAAAAATATTTCCTCACTATAAGATAATATTTAAATCTTGATACCATTACAAGTATCTATATTAATGATTTTATAGGAATTTATAGTGAACTTATTTTGATTGTGTTTGATCATAACCACAATTTTACAGAGAAATTATAGAAGAGTCTTTAGAAAAATCATGGAAATTATATTTATTTGATAACCACATACATGAATCAAACGATGGACTATCCAAAAGAACTATTAAAACATTGAATTACATGATGAGGAAATGATCAATTTAATTTCAAGGAATTTGGTATTTTTATTTACCTTTGGTATATTTTTCCCTAACAACAGTTTCAATTAATGTATTAAAATAGCAATATATAAAATATTTTATGGAAATGAATTTCATGATCCATTATGTTGGGATAATTTTTGTGAAAGGTAGAATTTAATCCCAAAAAATGTTTATGATATAATTAAAAATGTAATGAAATTTTATGATCATATTAAAAAAACATAGAGAAAGAAAAATAGTTATTGAAAGAACCAAAGGAATGATTTGAAATTTCAAGTGTGTGATAACATTTTCTTTAATGTGCCTCCATATAAAGAAGTTATAAGAATCATTAATAATGGAAAAATGAGCACCAAGTACATGAGAACCTTTGAAATTTTAAAAATTATTATAGATATAGATTACCAATTGGAAATTACATCAACCCCTCACATGTACATCATGGGTTCGATATATCATCATTATGGAAGTACATTCCAGACCAAACACACGTTCTCACCTATGATGAAAATGAATTAAAACCTGATATGTATTAATGTGAAGATAATATATAGATAATTTATAATAGATACCAAGTATTGATGAATAATAATAATAAATAGGTAAATTTACATTATATAAATCATAAAATGAGGGAGGAAATTTGGGAACTATTGGATGTTATGATGAAGAACCACCCTCATTTGTTTAGAAGGTAATATCCTTTATGAATTCTGGGATGATGTTTTTATAAGAGGGAATAATGTAACACCCAAAAATTAATTATGGAAAGTGAACATTATTCTAAAAAAAATAAAAAAATAAACATTTTATAATTTACTGGAACAGAAATTTTATGTTTTTAAGATAACATCGATTTGGAATTTACATGTTCAAATAAGCCTTGAATGAGATATTGGAATTTGGCCATAGAAATAATCTTTTATGAATTATTGAAAATAAAATACATAAGTATTTCTAATTTTATTTTTAATAATTTACTATAATATATATCATTTATAATTTATAAACAATCAATTTTATATAAATAAAGATATGACCATTTGGAGGTAAAAGGGTCATTTTTAATAAAAATGCTTATTTTTTAGAAAACTGTATTACTTTATAAAGGCATAATGTCTATCAATTTGAACTAATTAATATTAAATTTAATGATGAATTATATATATTATGTTAATATATAATATATGTAAATATATAAATTTAAATCAATCTAATTATTATTACTAGTTATATAGTTAATATAAAACCATGTTATTGTTGAAAATGAATTTCTTTAAAACTATTTTTTGACATGTTTTACAATATTATTTTAAATTAAAATATTTTATTTATGTTAGTTTAAATTGGTAAAATGAATTAAATATTTGTAATCAATGTAATAATTATTATATAATATCTTCATATTAATGTTTTTCATAATAAATGTTAGAAATAGTAAAAAATAATTACCCTAGTTAACATTAAAATGGGTAAACTAGTGGGTAAAAAAAATTATAAGGGTATTTTTTCCAATAAAACTAGTTGGAAACTTATTTTATTGGTATATTTAAACCTTATCCATCCCAAAAATGAATATAAAATCATTTTAGGTATTTTTTATAAAATCTTTTGTCATTTTTTTATTCCTTTGGGAAATTTACTAGTAGTTTCCAAGAGGGTTCCCTCACCCATTTATGAAAGGGAATCCCATCATCTAACTTGTTTACACCTATAAAGACATTTATCTAAACTAAAAACTTCCAAAATATCTCAAAAAATCCCCATACTAATTATATAGGTTCTTGTACTTCTAAAATACCAATTCTAGGGTCATTAATAAGATATCCAATAGAGGGTCTTCTAAGAGAAGGGAATTTTATTCACTATACTCTATCTTTTTAACTTATTATTTTACAAAAAAAATTATATATTAATAGATCCAATAAAATATCATAAGTATCTCCCATATACTGAGGTATTTTTATGTTTATGACATGATATTTATCAATCTCAATCATTTTTAAATGTAAAAACAAATCCATCGATGTTCTGTATGGTGGACTACCGCCCTTCAAACCCATTATATATTTTTCCATCACTAATTCACATGGATAGTAATAATAGTTTGAATAATAAATAAATATGATCCAAATGACATGATATCAATTTAATAAAATTAATAAACCATCAAATTACTTATCATTTCACCCATTGATGGAATGATAAAGTCACCCGTGTGTATGTATAACATACCATTTCCAGGAAGTGATGCAATTTATTTTCCATAACTATATAAAATAATGGTTCTAAAATGTATATAATGAATAAAATATATATATTTATAATATTAATATAATTATATAGATAATATATCTATAACATATGCATATGAAACTGAGATTTCGTGACAAATCATGCATGAGAAAGCAAGGTAATTATCACTCAATTTTTTTAATAATAAATGATTAATAAAGAATGGATGATAATATATTACAAGAGGATAATATATTATATTATAAATATTTATATTGTTTTTTTATTAAATAAAAACATTATTAAAACCATTATACTTGAGGTTAAGGTACTTTCAACTAAAGGGAAGCGCAACGTAAGAGATTTCATCTCAATTTCCACTCCATTGAGACATATTTTTTTATTATACACCTATTTACATTTATGTGGTGTATATAATTACCATTTTATTTATTTAACTTGAATAAATATTTTTAGTGTTTATTAATGTTTCAATTCATGACTATTATTTCTAGGGGTTACAATTTAAATGTTATCAAAGATGTAGGAGTCTATTTAAAATTCTCAATTTATTTTGGGATTTAAATTATTCATGTTGAAGAAATATTATGATTTATCATTCATTAGATATAATTATTTTAATATAAAATACAAAATTAAATTGTTTCAAAATATTATTATAAAATCCCCCTTCTTTGGCACTTAAATAAAATAATGATATTTCTAAAAGAAAAACCTATTTTATTTCACTTTAAATAAGATATATTTTTCTTCCATGTCTATGTTACTGATTTTTTTAAAAAGTATATTTATTTAAATAAAATATTTATTAAGGAAATTTTATTTTATCCTTGAAATTTTAGAATTATTTAAAAGAATCATTTATACTTTTTTTAAAAGCTATGTTTTTTAATTTCTTTAAAATATGTCAAAGTATTGTTATTTAACGAATGTGATTATAAAAGAAATTCTAACCACAATAAACACTTGACAAAATTTATCATCTTAAACATGATTCCAATTATTTCATAATGAAATATCTTTTATGAAATATTATTATAATATTTTATTTCCATTCCCATTATTTTTCCAAAGTTAATGATTTTGTTACACAAACCTATATTCTTGATGAACCTATTGTCATTTCTTATATCTTAATTAATTTTATAATTATTAAGTTTCTATTATAATAATCATATTCTTGGGATAATTCTCCATTAGACATTAGTTTTCTATTAAATATATTTTATTTGTATGAAGGATATTATTATTTACTAAACTGTATACCATTTATATATACAATGTTTATTTTAAAATCTATTCGATTAACTAGGGAATTATTGATAATAATGTATTCATTAATCAATACAGAGAATTTTTGATAAGTAATATTTTTCATGAATTAAATTTATCATTTAATATATGAAGAATTATTTGGACATGCAGTGATGGTTGGAGCTAGTAAATATATATCTTATCGATGAATCAATTGGCCTCATGAAATAAAGTTTTTATCCAAATTAAATGGGGTTTTACCCATAATTTTAAAGTATCTTGGAATAAGGTATTGATAATATAGAAATAATGATATCTGAGATAATGAAACCCAATATTAGGAATTAACATTATTGATAATTAAATTATTATTATCCATAAGATTATTTAATTTAGATTATTTATGGATGTATTTTTTTCTCATGTTATTGATTAAATGGAATGTGTGTTTAGTTATTTACCGTATCATAATGATTATGTCTTATCTAATAATTATATTCTAGTTATTTATAAAATGAAATGTGTGTTTAGTTATTTACCTTTCCATATTAATTTTTTTTATCTATTCATGATGTCTTCCATTGTGAAAAACCCTTATTGAGCATTTGAGCTTAACATTATTTTGTATCCTTTCCAACTGATATGAGGAATAATTCTTTGAATGACAAAAAATATGATGAATATTTTCCATTAATATATTTTTATATTCTATTTTTATAGTAAGATGAGATTAATGTATGTATTTTGTCCTCCAGATTACTAAAATGACTAATCCATCAGGATTTGAGCCCTTGTATCTATGCTAATATAATAAATTAACCATTAGATCTGGGTCATTCGACTCAGTGTTATTACATACAAATTCCAAAAAATCTTTTCTTATGTTAAATAACATTTTTCTAAGACTAATGAAGTAGTCATAAAAATAATATGAGATCATATTCTTTTGGGAAATGAAAATATTTTCCAACATGAGCTCCTAAAATGAATTTTTTTTATTTTTTCTCAAATTCAGAATCAATGGAAACATAGGTATTTACACATTAAGTGATTAAAAAAATTATTTTAACATAATTTATTCAATTAAACAACCACATAATGAAAAAAATCATTTTATATGAACAATTTTGAAATTACTTGTTTTTCGGAAAAAATAAATTAGAATTTTGAATTATAGATTTTTTTAGAATAATATAAATTTATACCTAAATCTGTTTTTAAAGGTATGTTTTTTTGTAAAATGTTTTATTTACTAATCATCATGAAGATATTGTTGAGAATTATTTAGATAATGTTGCCAAATTTTTTACTAACACCTATACCTTAACTTTTTTGGATGCAAGAAATAACAATTTTCTTATCGAGATAATAAAAAAATCCTATTGGGATTCCAAATATGTTAACCATTTTTTTTTTCAAGAATCTAAATTAGATTAATATAAAAATTATGGAATTGGATAAATTTAGAAGGGAAGTATATAAAAAAATTCTGCTGTATAAGGAAACAACCAAAAATTTCAATGAAAGACTAACCCTAAAGAAGGAATTCCAAATTGAAGATAATGTATTACTAAAATCATCAAGATGAAAGTTAGCGTATAGTAAAAATAATTCCTAGAGGACTTTTCCACACAATGATTAATATTTTTCCATTAGGTGCCGTGAAAATTAAGGGATCTGAATTATAGATCCCTTTCAAGGTGAATGTCCAGAAGTTGAAATATTATTTTTAATATCCTTGGAATAAACCCATGGAGGAATACATACTCCTCTATGATACCATCAAATTAATAAGGCATATGTTATATATTTCCTGAATATTTATATGGAAACTCATTTTTAATTATATATTTTATGAAAAAATTCAAGCTTCCTTTAAATAGAATGGTGTCCGGACTATTTGTGGGGGCCAGTGTTAAAATTTTTTAGGCTATATATATAAAAAACCAAAATATCACCAAAAATTAACAGTATAATTTTGGAATATCTTAATAGTTAATTTATGTTTTTGTTTAATGATTTTTTGTGGTGTGAATAAATAAATAAATAAAATGAAAAATAGAAAAATATGGATAGGAAAATTGATCTTATGTGTGTCCTGCCTAATTAAAGGGATGATATTGATGTGAGAATTAATTAATTTTTAATTATTGAATGTGAATAATTTTTGAGTGAACATTACCACTGGTTAATATAAATTATGTTTATTGACATTGGAAGTAGTGTGAAAATTGAAATAATGTTTATGGAATAAAAAATATATCATTTGGTCACTTAAAGTTTGATTGTAATCTCGAGTAAATTGAAATTTTAACTGAATAATACCTTAGGGAGCCTTCCTATAATACATTCATATATGTACTTTATCATAAAATACAACTTTCAATTGTGATCCCACAATAAATCATTGAGAGAAGGGACCTAGGTATGTCAGTTTAATCCATCTCAATATATTTAAATAAGTGCTTATAAATAGTTATCTTCACAAACATGGCTAGGAAATTTTTTTAAAAAATGAATAAAGTGACCATTTTAAAATAATAAACTTTTTCAGTTGAGGGTAATATTTGACCCATTTGAACAAGGGGGAAACTGGTTTATAAAAATTATCATTTAGAAATTATCAATGATGCGTGGAAACCTAAATTTTATTTTCACCATTCAACCAAACCATTGAACCTCATGCCACTGTGAGTATGAGAGAAAATTCCATAAAGGGAAGGATTGACTACATATTCCCTTTTCCCTATGAAATCAACCACAATTTGATGTTTAGAAAATGAACTAATAGACCACACCTTCCCCTATTTATGGTTGATCAAACTGATTTATTGCACCCTCACCCAATGCCATTGATGATTGAAATCAAGAAAACCCACTAAAACCATTCAACCTTTATGTTCCACACACGTGCATAGAAAGATGGATAATCCAAATAGAGACTCTTGTTGGGGACACTTAATAATCTAAAACTGAGATGGAAAATCCCCTAATGCCACTATACCAGCCTAGTTCATATCAGTTTCCATATCACCACCATGAAACTGGAATCATTATAAACCCAAATTTTGAACCACCATTAATTATGACAGGGCCATTATATGGAAGAGATATGAACCCAAATCAAGGATGCACTTATTCAAACTAAAATAATTCTCGCTAACATTCAGTTAAAGAACTTGAGTAATTATGGTGATCTACATAATGATCCAAATTCTATATTGAATCTTAGATCACTAAATCCCAGTTTAGGTAGGATGAGATTGATGAGGCATTGGATATGAGATATTGAGCTACACCACTGATGAGATCGTGGTGTATAATTTGTAAAAAATGACTATAAAATATCACAAATGAATAAACTCAAGCTCTTTTTAACCCACTCCGATTATCCACTACTACACATATGCCCTATAACAACACACAAATTGGCTTTTAATAGTGCTAAAAAAGATTTGTTAATAACAGCGATGATAAAGGGGGGCCTTTATCCACCCTGAAAATAAAACTGATAAAGGACCCCCTTTATTGTCACTTTTTAGCATTGATAAAGGCCTAGATCACTGCAATGTGCGGTTAATATAACAACACTCCCAAAATAACCTATCATTTCAAACAATGATATATACAACCTATAATTTCAAAAAATTCCATATAAATTTAATTTACATCATAAATAAAAAAAGTACACCCATTTTATATAAAAAACACTAATATTTACATTTCAATAAATATTTTATATAATTACATTTACAAATATCCAAAATTTTTTAAAACATTAATATTATATCTATTAACACCTATGATCCCCTCTTAAAAATATCTGCCCAGGGTATTAGTTTCTTAAAAAATCATATCAACCAGATAAAAATATTCATTAAATATAAGAAAGGCAATATTATGTTATAAATAATTTAAAGAAATAAATTAAACATTAATATAAAATAATACATTAAAAATATCAATTATTAATAAAAAAGACACATTTGGAGTTATACTGGTTACAACCTGCATCCTACTCAGGTGTGGTTGATTTCTAAATGTCACAAATGAGTGATGGATCATTGTATAAAAATAGCAACACAATCTAAACGTGTTTTCTATATTTTGAGTAAGTCACTTGTTCTTTTAATAAAATTAATGTCAATTTTAAATAATGACACATGTGGAGTTATACTGATCACACCATGCACCGGATTCAGGTGTGGCAAATTCATACATATCCAAAATTAACTACAGATCACTGTACTAAATTATTAAATCAATCCAAATGTGTTTTGTCAGTTTTTAGTATGTCAGTTGTGTGTTTTTTACTAAAATGTCATTTAAAACTAGAAATAGGCATTATGAGTCGTACTAGTTGCATCATGTATTAGTTTTATGTGAGAATTATTCATATACATAAAAAATAACTTATGAATCAGTTTCCTAGGTTATAAAGAATATCAGAGTCGGTTTTCTTGGTTTTTAGGTAGTGATACATTTTGAAATAAAATGTCAATTTTCAAGAGATAACATACAGTTTTAGTCATACTGGTCACACCATGTGTCAGATCGAGGTGTGGTTGATTACTATACATAAAAAATTCTTTTTAGAAATTTGACATGAAATGATCTCCAGTCCATGCCAAATAAATTTATTAAATTAAAAGGGTAAAAAGTATTCTTGAGGTGCAATGTGCTTACACCCTCAAAAAGTTATAAAAATAGCTAGATAAGTAATAAATGACCGAAGAGACCAATATATAAATCCAGAACTACAAATATCCTCAATTGAAGAAACCTCCATTCCAAGAAAGATAGTGAAGAAACCAAGATCACCATTCTGGATGTGGGCATTCAAAAATACCAAGAACAACCCAGAGGAGGCTGTCCTTGATTCATAGAGAGAAACTAATCAAACTATCCTGTTTAAAATCAGAAACAGGTCAAAATCAAAGGTGACAGGGCATAACACATTCCAAAAAATTAGATCACAAGATAGGAACAAGTGTAGTGTGAATCTCCTCTACAAACTTTATAGAAGTTTAGAAGATGTCCAAAAGTTTCTTTGAAACCAAATATAGATGCATGAAAACTGAGATTAAATAAGATAACAGGAAAAATAAATTCAAACAGAGATTTATCCACCCTGTAAATTTGAAAAGGAGCCCTCAACTAAAAATGATCAGAATCAATACACAATCAGCCTACTATTTTCCTTTCAAATCATTCAGATCTGTGTTGAAACTGTAGCCTATACCATCAATGGAGAAGCCAGTGAGGACCGAACTGAATTTCAGATAAAATGCAGGTCTGGTTTAGTGCATGATCAAGAAGATCAGAAATAAACAAGCAGAAATACAGAACTGACTTCAACTAAATCAAAATAAGAATAAGACAAGAGAGAACGCATGGTCCAGTTGGTTAAAAAATAAGAGACCACCTCGAATAAGCCCCTCAAAAACCGAATAATAGGACTGCCAATACAATGCATGATAGAAAGATCTGTCAAAAGAAAATATATCACACGAGAAACTGCAGAGACAAAAAATCAGGATTCTTAAACTTCAAAATCACAGGGGAGATCATTTCCATGTAATCTCTTTGAAGTTGAAATTTGGGTCCTTCTTGAATTCCTCAACAACAAACATAAAAATTCTTTTTTGGATTTCAAGATAAGTGTCATCACTCATGTCACCATTTTTGTACTTTCTAAAGGTGATTGTGTAATTCTATTCTATCCATGAGTCAAGCTCTTTTGAGAATTCCAATTTTTCTTCCATTACATAAGCATCTCTAAATTCCGTGTCATTCTCATCATCCTCACTGGAGGAGGATTCTGAATCCGTTGCAATAATTTCAGTTGGCACGGGCTATGGAGGAATAATATTTTCTTCCTTGATATGGGCAACCAGGGATCTTGTGATAATTGTTCTTTCAGTTTTGGAGTGTTCCTTACCGTTTTTTGTTTGTCTATAATTCGGAGTGACAAAACAATATGAGTCAACCATTGGTTTCTTTCCTTTTTTAGACCTTAATTTCAAAAACTCATCCTCTAGTTGACAAGATTTATCAGGTTCAACTTGTATGGATCCATATGAATCAGATTGAACCTCTTCCCCCTACCTATTCACAAATATTGGTTTTTGATGTATGCAGTTCTACATAGGGTGTCGAGACCTTATCCTCTTGCACATACCCAACCAGAGGATTCAGGGAGGTGAAGGCATCTAAAGTGCTATGGTTTCCTTTGTTATCAACAATAGTCGATGGCTGGGTAATTTTGGAGTTATCCTTCTCTATCTAAACTGATTTTTATTGGTGGAGGGGGTGTGATATCCTCTTTTCTCCACACACTCACTAGAATGATACCCAATTCTAGAACACCTATAACAAAATGCAGGAACATTTTCAAAAATAACTTCCAGGACTAAAACATTTGAGCCATTTTGCAACCAAAATCTAGAAGGCAGCAATTATGAAATGTGAACTTCAATACAGACACGATAAACTAATGGTCGAGACAAGTTATGCGTGAAAAAATCAAGTTTAATTGGGTGTCCAAATAAACTAGCAATGGAGAAGAAGGATTCCTTCTTAAATAGATGAATTGGATGTCTCGGGAAGCTCAACCAAATTAGGATAGTAGGTGGCTCGAAGTCAACACAAAAATTTGGTGTCCATTTCATGACCTTCATAAAACAGCCACCGAAGGTCCAAGAACCTCTCGCCTAAAGTCGATAATAGTAATTTTCAGAGGAAAAGTGTAAAAGAACATGCAAAGAGTTCAGAAGAACAACATGGAAGTTTTTGAATCCTATGTTCTCAAGGGTTTTTTCACAGAAAATCTAAGGAGGGTCTGCGCTTGATAAAATTTCCAACCAATACAAAGAAAAAATCCGAAGAAAGGAGCTATACTTATTCATTCGAGAAAGAAATCGCTGATAACCCACAATGATAGAATTTCTTTGGCTCAAAGCACTCTGGGGCTTTCGATTCTTCCCTGGGGACTTGACCCGCGATGACATCGGCAAAGGATCTGAAATCCTTGCTCCCAATCTGATCAAACATTCCAAAGTTAGGGTTTCACCATTGTTCTCCTGAGGGTGGGTTCTTCAGCTTGCTCTGTGTAGATTCCATCTCATGTGATTATCTGGATTTCTTACATCTCCTACACATCAAAAATTACACATGGATTGTTATCCTAAAGTATCAAAACAATACAAATTAATTTTCTCAATTTTTAGTATGTAACTTGTTTATGTTACTTAAATTAGTGTATGTTTTATATAAAAAGGCACACTTGGAGTCATACTGGTCACACAAGGCATCGTATTGAGGTGTGGATTACTGATACAAAAAAATGACACATGCATAATTTTCCTAACAGATGAAAACAATCTGAATGCATTTTCTCAATTTTCAGTATGTCACTTGTTTTTTTTACTTAAATTATTGACAATTTTAAATAAAAATACACAATTTAAGTCATACCAATCACACCGTGCATCGTATCGAGGTTTAGTTGAATAATACACATAATAAATGACTCATGGATTGTTTTCCTAAAATATCCAACAATCCAAATGCATTTTCCCTATTTTCATTATGTTACTTGCTGGTTTTACTTATATTAATGTCAATTTTAAATAAAATGACACACCTGGAGTCATACCAGTCACACTGTGCATCCAATTGAGATACATCCTATTTTTAAATTTAAAAAATGACTTATATATCATTTTCCAAAAGTATAAATACAATCTATATGCGTTTTCTGAGTTTTCAGTATGACAGTTTTGTTTTTTTACTAAAATGTAATTTCAAACTATAAACACACCTTATGAGTCAAATTGGAAGAATCATACATTGGTATTACATGATACCACTTTATACTCATAAAAAATGACTTATGAAATTCTTTTACAAATTATCAGGATAATCGTAGAGCGTTTTCTTGGTTTTTAGTGAGTGATACATTTTCAACTAAAATGTGAATTTTAAAATGATAACTGACATTTTTAGTTATACCAGTCACATTGTGCGTCAAATTTAGGTGGTTCAATTCATACACATCAAAAATTAATCATGGATCATTTTTTAAATTATCAAAACATTATGAAATATTTTTCTGTTTTTTTAGAACACCACTTGTTCTTTTTAATTAAAAATTAATGTCAATTTTTAATAAAAAGACACACTTGGAGTTATACCGATCACATTGTGGATTGTATTGAGGTAAGTTTGAATGATAAATTTCACAAATGACTCATGGATTATTTTACTAAAATATAAAAACAATATGAATTAATTTTCTCAGCTTTCAGTATGTCACTTGTTGTTTTTACTTAACTTAAAGACAATTTTAAATAAAAAGTCACACTTGAAGTCATACCATTCACACCATGCATTGTATTGAGGTAAGATGATTCATAAATGTTAAAAATGACTTATATATCATTTTATTAAAGTATAAAAACAATCTGAATGTTTTTTATTAGTTTTCAGTATGACGATTTTGTTATTTTACAAAAATGTAATTTCAAACTAGAGACACCTATTATGGGTCATACTGGTCGTATCGTGTGTTAGTTTGATATGAGACCGATTCATACACATCCTAAATTACTAATTAATCTATTTACTAAATTATCAATACAACCACATTGTGTTTTATTAGTTTTCAGTGAGTGACACATTTTAAACTAAAATGTCAATTTTAAATTGATAACAGGCACTTTTAGTCATTCCGATCACACCGTGCATCAGATTGAGGTAAGATTGATACATAAAAAAGAAAAAATGAATCATGGATCATTTTAATGAAGTATCAAAACTATATAAATGAAATTTCTCAATTTTTAGTATGTCACTTTTTCTTTTTTACTTAAATTAATGTCAATTTTAAATAAAAAAGCACACTTAGAGTCATATCAGTCAGACCATATGTCATGGTGATGTGTGGTTGACTCCTAGAAGTCATAAATGAATCAGGGATCATTTTCCAAAAATATAAAAGCAATCCAAATGTTTTTTTATTAGTTTTTAGTATGTCAGTTCTGAATTTTTATTAAAATTTCATTTAAAACCAGAAACACGCATTTTGAGTCATACCGGTGGAATTGTGCATCAATTTGACATGAGACTACTTAATACACATCCAAAATGATTTTTGAGTTTATTTCCAAAATTATGAAGATAATTTGAGTGTGTTTTTTTGGGTTATTAGTGAGTGACATGTTTTGAACTAAAACATCAATTTTAAACCGATAACAGAAACATTGAGTTATGCCTGTCACACTGCGCCTCACATTGTGGTGTGGTTGATTCCTAAACATCACAAATTATTCATTGATTATTTTACCAAAGTATCATAACAATATGATTGTTTTTATTAGTTTTAATTATGTCACTTATTCATTTTACTTAAAGTAATTTGAATTTTAAATAAAAAGAAACACTAGGAGTCATAACGATCAAAATGTGCATCATATTGAGGTGCAGTTGACTCCTACAAGGCAAAAATAGCTCATGGTTCATTTTACAAAAATATAAAAACTGTCTGAATGTTTTTTCTTAGATTTTAGTATGCACTTTTTCTTTTTAATAAAATAAATTATAATTATAAATAGACACTTTTAGTTAAACCGACCACACTATGCATCATATTGAGGCGTGGTTGATTTATATATGTCAAAAACGAGTTATTGATTGTTTTACTTAGTATCAAAATAATATGAAAGATTTTTTATGGTTATTAATATTTTTATTTTACTTTTTATTTAAATTTCATTTCAAAATAAAAACACAAATTTTGAATCATACCGATCACATCGTGCGTCAGTTTAACGTGAGACTGCTTCATACACATCAAAAATGACTTTTGAATACCAATCCTAAATTATTAACACAATATGAGTGTGTTTTATATATTTTTAGTGAGTGAAACATTTTTAATTAATAATTAAAACATTTTATTTATATTATGTTAATTTAGTATAGAACATATATTGTTATGAGTGAAAATAAAGTATATTAAAAAAACACTACCATATCATTGAGTTATGAGTTGTATCCTCGAAGCCCTATCAATAATAAGAATGATCATCTTCGAACAAACCACTATGACTTGAACAAAGTAATCCACCTATAAAAGAAAAAATCATGTATGAGTAATACTAAAATGAAGTAAATTGAACCAACATATGAATCAATCCTCTAGTTTTATAGAAGTCACATCTTCATGCTATTTGTGTACATTATTCCATCAGGTACTCTGCCCATTAATTTCTGATCACATTTATATCATCTTGTGAAAATAAGTTTTTTGATAGTCATAGTAGTACTGAAAAAAATACAATGTATTAATAAATATTTTAAATGAAATAGTAATTATCATTAAAAATATATCTTCATGGATTTTAGTTTGTTCATGGAATATGATCTCTCAAATAAATTTTAAAAAATAACAACCACAATTTTTTCTATTGGTTTTTTAGACACTGTAGAAACATTGAGAAGAATATGTAATTTTTTTGTTATGTGTTAAGATAGTGAAATCTTATTACATATACCATGATACTTGTCCTTTTATAGAACTTGTTTTGTTCATTGTGCTTAGTACTTGACTTAATTTCTTATTTTTCATGATATAGATACACCACAATATCATAAAAGAATCCTAATTAAAAGATAATATTAATTATATAACTTAATGTTTAGTCCTAAAGTGATGAATGTAGTGTATTAAAAATTAAAAACACCATCATATTTGGTCAGTTTATTAGATATCCATGCATTGAATCATAGAAATAAATCATTGAAGTATCCAAATTGACCACAATGAGCATCCAATACTACCTAAAAACAAAAAATGAATAAGTAATAAAAGAAATGAAAATATATTCGATGTGACTAAATTATATAGTTTTGCCCCTTCATAAATGGTATTATGTATTTTCTGTCATCTGAAAGTTTTCTTTCAAATTATTTGACCCAACCTTCCACTATTTTAACATTTTTTTGGAATCTATTTTTGGTTGTTCTACAGAGAAGATGTTAGGACTAACGAGTCCAATTTTTTTCGGGGTTAAATCCCTTCAGTTGTTTTTTGATATATATTCTTTCCAAAAATAGGAAATATATTCAGTCATAATTAACATACTATATCATATTTTGGAAAATCAAATCATGAAAACATACCTCATATATATATATATATATATATTTAAAACTGAGCCACCTAACCAATCATAGTTGAGAGTTTCACTTACATTCTCAACACCAATGAAGTGTTGAACTTATTCTCTTTACATATTTTCCTTAAAATCAACTATGTGATTACGACCATTTTTTATCTTTGAATCCATATAAACCTTTAATGTTAGTAAATGAAGATATAGAACATGTGGGGAAAAGGTGCTTTTGGTAGATCATTTCTATTGTTTGGTTTATCCATTACATGGTTTTGAGAAAATATTTCATTTTACACTTCCCTTTGAATATATATAATTATATTCATCAGTTCATATCTTTTTTCAATAATTGTTAAATGTTTAGTTTGAAAAATAAATTGGAAATAAGTTCCTCCTTGTCAATAATTTTTTTATAAGATGTGACGACTATGAAATGAATATTACAACAGTTTGTTTGACCTTGTTAATATCTTCCTCATGAATTAGAATATGTATCTCATCTCTTGGATCATAGGATGCACTAATCGATAGTATCATATGACCAGTTGGAAGTGGTCTTTTGTGTAGACTATATTATTTGATATTGAACACCATATCCATCTCTACAAGGCAATTGGTGGGTGTCGATAGATATAAATAGCAGTCATTTCACCCTATAGAATATTAGTATAGGAAAGGTATAAATGTATATTTAATTTAAATTTTTCAAAAACAATTATTCTAACATTTATTACCTTAACTAAGATAGTTTTTTTTAGGGGAATGGCTTGCCTCAAATATGGTGAGGTTGGGGCGGGATCTTCACACGATGGTTTTTCATGAGTGGTTTCTTCTCTTTTATTCACACCCATTAAATTTTTCATCGACTATCTTTTACATTGGATTTTTTCTTCAAGGGTAACTATTCTTTATTTCATCTGTTTCATTTCTTTAGTTTGAACCCCCTCTTATTTTGTTTCTCTCAAAATATGTAAAGGGAGTCACCCTGAGACCTCCACCTCTGACGCGACCATACTATTTTGGATGATTCAAGGACACTAATAGTTGGAGGTCATCTAGTACAAGTGTTTATAATTACTATGACTATTTCACATATATAAAATAAGAAAAAAATTCATCATTGTTATATAATAGTGATTTAAATAAAAGAAAATTTTTATTATGTCATACTAACACATGATTCTCACAATTTTTGGGTGTTTTCGTCTATTAGTATCTCATCATTATATATAAATGCCTCATTCCATAGCACATGGTGTGGGATAGAAGTGGATTTGGATTTGGAGTGATCAATCGACATATAAATAGGGGAACATAATTATGTTTTTTCATGTCACATAAAAAATTATAGTACATTTAAAATGTGTAGTAATTTTTTTTATGTGAAGCGTACCCCATCCTTTCATTATAGTTGGGGTACATTGTTATTTATTCTCATTACTTATTTCCATCACTCAGTTTCATAAATAATAATTTTTCAATCAATGTGTTTAATGCATGTATTGTCAAAAAATGTATTATTAGTCATAATGTACTTGAAAGGCCACATCCATACAACGAATAGTAAACACATCCCATGCTTCAGGGGTTATAATGTGGGAATAGATAAGAGGTGGGTCCCATTTTATTTTTTCCATTCACATATTTAAAATGATGTCTCATTAGAATTTTGAGAAAGCATATGTGAATCCTTATAGAAAGAATTAATACATATTTCATGTGGGATTCATCTACTAAAAATGAACTCTACAATGGATGATGAATAATAAGTCAATGTTTCATTATTTTATTTTTGAGTAAAATAAATAAATGATATCAGAATGTTATTGTGATCTCTTCCCACATCAGTGTATTAAGCATGGGCACAATATGGTGCCACAAATCTACATCAATCAGTATGTAGTGCCAAGTGGTGTTCCAATGTAACTTCTAAACCTGCCCTTTTTGGGTTTAACATGCTAGCCCCAAGCATTCCATCTAACCTTGTATTTGATGACTTTGATTTTCTCCTTAATTATTTTAACTAACAGTCTCAAACTATGATTCTTCTATTTTTTTTCCATGCCATTCCTTTTTCGACTACCATTTACTCTTATTCAATATCATCAATACATTTCTCTGGAGCGGTAGCACAGGCATGTACAGATTGTCGTTGTACCTCTGCACTAGGAGCAACGCCACATGTAGAAGGCCAGTGTTCCATTTCACTACAAGTAGCAGTAGGTTGAGAGAGCAATTGTGCCTCGGGACTGGGAGCAGCAACACGTACATAAGGTTGGTGTTCCTCTGTACTACGAGCAACAGTAGGTTGAGAGACATATTGGGCCTTCAGATTGGGTTTCACCAACACATGAAAAAGGCCAGTGTTACTATATAATTTGATCATTAGTAGGTTTAGAGAAATGTTGTGTCTCAGGATTGGGATCCCTGTCATGTAAAGAAGGTAGGTGTTCCTCTTCACTACAACCAATAACTGGTTAAGAGACATGTTGTTCCTTTGTATTGGGAGCACAAGCACACGTATATTTCATTATCTACAGAAGTGGATTATCATTTAATAAAAAGTAAATAATTTTAGAAACAAAGAGATAATAAAATGAGGTAACATGATGTATATTACAAAAAATATAACCTATTTATTAGACTCTATTTTATGGAAAAATCAATTTTACCCCTCTATTGTCTATCCAAACCCCTTTAGTTTGGTCTCATATGAAATAAAAAACATCATCTACATTGTTAATGTTGTGAAAAGATTTTGATACCCCAATGAAATGGTAATACTTAGTTGATTTTTCATCTAACCCTTTAGTGGTTTAGGTTGATAACAAAAATATTGACAACTTTTGGATTGTGGAATTTGGAACATAAAATACTTGTAATTAATATGATTCCATTATAAACTATTCACCTTTGTGCCCTTAATAATATAAACATTCATGAATCCCAATTTATTTATTTTAACAGTACTTATGTTATCAACCAACTTGCATTAAAAATTCGACACTTGGAATGATTTACAATCCAACTCCCATATTTTTATGATGTTTCCAATGTATGACATATTCACATAAATTATATTTTTTCATTATTACCAAAAACATGTATCACTTCATCCATAAGTGTAAATACACTATTTTGTATGGTACTGTCTTCATCATGTTCATTTTTATAGAACATATAACAATTAATTACATAACTAATTTAAGATAATACATACAGACTTGGTCCTCTATCTAGCCATCAAAGTCATTTTGAAATTGAATCAGAATTTACATATGCCTCCCTAATAATATTATCCTGAAACCATCCTTTAAAGTGTTTATTATGTTTATTTGATTTTTATCATTAATCCCTTAATGGATTCAAATGCCTAAAAATTTCTTTATGGGTTTTAACATACAGGGAAACCTCCAAACTATTATACAAAATGTAAAGGTGAGTCTGCTTTCGATCTATAATATTGAATGTGAAAACATCTCATTTAGAAATTCCATCACCCACAAGACACCCAATGTGATGAGATTTCAATAAAAAAATTCTTTCTACACTGGAAAGGTATTTAGTACAGAATTCAAAGACTTCCTCAACAATATATCACTCGACAATACAACTATCTTGCTGACTTAGATTTTTGACACACCCTTTTAAAAATATTCATATACCATTAGATAGGGTACATTCATCTAAAATTTATAGAACCATATAGTAAAATCTCTCTCACCATGTGAACCATCAAATGGACCATCATATCAAAAAAAATTGGTGGGATGAACATTTTAAATTCACATAATATGAAAATGATTTCTCTTTCCATAAGTAGATATTTTTTTGGGTCTATAACTTTTCTGCATATATATTTTAAGAAAAAATAGATATTGGTTAATTTATTACATACATTCTTGAAAAAATGCAATGTAATGCTATAAGAATTAGAAATTTTATCAAAACATGAAATATCTTGTGTTTTCAGACCCTTTAAATTTAAATTGTTCATTAACACGATGTTCTTGATATTCGATGAATATCTATCTGGAACCTTTATGTCATTCAGTAAGTTTCAAAATTGTTATATCTCATATCTAGAAATAGTGTAATATGTTGGAGGAAGAAAATTTCATTTTTCATCCTTCACTAGTGCCAACTCTTCTTATATTCCCATGTCAACCATAACCAACCTAGCTTTAATTACATCCATTATTTTTTTCCGTTACATTTACCAATGTAATGATGAAACTATAGAATAAATTTTTTTTCAATAAAAATAACAATAAGAAAATTTATGACATTCATACAATTATAGTACGGTAACTAAAAAAAACTGATATCTTTTTCCTATCGGTTTTCATAAGGTTTTTCAAAAATAGTTTACCAAAAGTAGTGCCCGCATCTTTAACTTTATAAAACAATTAATAACCCATTAGTGGATATAGTGATGTATATTGTTATGAACTTCCATTAAATGATGTTTTCTAGGATCGACATGTTTACTGTCTGGGTATAAATCCATGATGTCTTGTAAACACAGGTTTTTCGGAATGTTTCAACCTAATTAACAGTGTACATTGTTTGCAAATGAGACACCCTTGAGATCCTTTAATTATATATACTAAAAAATTTCTATATGCAGGAAAGTCATTTATCATCCCATGAAACATGGATTTCAATGTGAAATCTCCATTCATATATGAATCATACAACGTAACGCCCGAATCCCATAACAATTTCAATTCCTCATTTAACAGATCTAAATAAACATCAATATAATTACCTAGTTGATTTGGTACTAATATAAGCATAGACAACATTATGTATTTCTATTTAATGTATAACCATAGTAAAAAGATATAATTTACCAACATAACTAGCCATGTACTATGATTAATGGTTTAAAAACAAAATAGATTCACTCCATCTATTGATAACGCAAGATGAATGTTTCTCGGATAATTTCCAAATTTAGAATACTCATGATCAATTCTATTCCACTAAGGAGAGTCTTCCAGGTGACATAGTTTCCCATCATTAATTCTTATATTAGTTTTCCATATCAATTTCCCTATAATATCTTCACTTATATATTGGAACAAAAACCTTATAATGAATGTAATGTGCCATACAACTTTTATAGGATCATATTCCTATTTATTTTATTGGGAAACACCAATCTTTTAGAATTCAATAATTGATTTTTGGTCCTTTTGAAAAAGTATACATTCATTTGGGCAGACATTTATTATTTCAGAAATCATACCCATCAATCATAATATGTGTTTTGATTAATATTTTCATCTCGAGAGCTCAATATCTTCTAGGATCATGTCATTCACAAGAGAAATTAATTCCATAAAACTGGGGTCACTCCATTGGTTTCCTTCTTTCAAATTATAACGATTCATTACAGATAAACATTATGTATATTTAGGGAAACTAATAAATAATGGAGTCTTTGTAAAACTATTTAATGTCTCAAACAATTTTGTTCAGTCACAAAGTTCATATTCAACATTCCTTGTCAGTTACTCAGTATTATTATCATCATCATTAATATATGTAATCATATCCTCAATATAATCTTCTTTATTTCCCATGCTAGTAATCATATCAGATGATACATAAAATGCTATGTTATCCAATACACTAGATACACTCTCGTTTTATTCGTGTTTATTCGAACATTTATAACTTCTATCTATTCTATGATAGATTAAGTGTCCCTCCAATTCCTATAGACTAATTTATCTTGAATAACAATAAAATTAATATGGAAAAAGGACTTATGAAGGGTCATATTCATGATCATTTTCAAACATGATGAACTATTTCAGTCCATCATCAAACTATTTTGTTAGATGATTGGAATCCATCCATTGTTTATTCCTATCAATCCTATTTGAATCAGTAATTATAATATTTAACAAAATAAATACACAAAAGGGTTCATTCAAATAAGGTAAAATCAACATTTGAATTATATTTATTATTTTATTTTGTTGTTTGAGACTCATCCCATTAGAAGTTGACACTAAAAAAGAAAGAACATATAATTGTAGAGGACTCTCCTAATTTAAACCATGCAAGCGATGTTGGATGGAAAGTAGGTTTATGTGTTGCAATGTGGATACACATTAATTAACATTTTGAGGGAGTGAGTTTATGATGGATATCTTATGGTTTGGATAAAGTTAGTGACATGCCCTTTAGGTTGTGTTTTTTTCAATATAAATTAATTCTATATATAATCTAATGGTTTCTCTAATTATATAAAAATCAAAACTAAAAAAATTATGAAAAAATAAATTTCAGATGTCCTTTGAAAATAGTTTATAAATTCACAATTGAAAGCCCATTAACAAAACCAACCATTTACAGAAATTCCTCTTTAAAATAAAACACCCTTTTTAAAATAAAGCAATCAATACTAAACACTCTTTCACAAATACATGAACACTCTAAAAGAAAAAAAATTATTAAAAATGGAATCAGGATTTTTAATGCTGAATCATTTCCACAAATTACAAAAATGTTCTCTAATTTTTAATAATTAAATCAAACATATATTAAACATTTCAAATTAAACAAATTCATTCTTATAATGAAATCATAACACATGGTTTCAAAAATTATTTCATTTATGAAAATCACCTATTAATTTCAATAAAAAAATTTCATATAAAAATTAAAAGTAAAGAGAAATCATATTTAAAACATTCCACAACTATTAAAATATTTTTCACTCCTCAAAATATTTGGTATTAAAATCAACCAAATCAATAAAATATCATTTTCCATACAAAAATAATTTTTTCCAAACACAAAACAGTATTTAAACTACTAAAATGGGATATTATTGAAAAACATGCAATAATTGGTATATAATGCACTATTAAATTTTAATTCATTGGAGAAAATAGTATAAAAGTAAAATTTGAAGTCTGAAAAATGTTATGAAATCAAATAATCAATATATATTCCATAGTAACATGAATCATTCCATATAAAGTTATAAGAAATGGAACACATACTTAGATTGGGATCATAAAAAATGGAATATAATATTACAAGTTAATAGGAAGGAAATTTATTTCAAATATCTTATCATGGATGATCAAAATAAAGAAGCAATTTCTCTTCACTGGGAGTTATATAGGGTGTTTAAATCCACCATTATATGGAGATAATTATTGTGCTTCTCATAAATCACTAACTAGTTCTAAAACTGCTATAACTCTTTAAAAAACCAAATCACAAAAAAATGTAGAAACCTATGGAAAACATTGTTATTGACAAGAATCCTCTTTCAATGAATGCATATATTTTCATAAAATATTTGGTGTCTAATAAAAGTAGTCATCAACAATTATTATTCAATAATGTTCAATAAAATCAAACATCAACAATAACATATTTACTTAATATGGTTTAATATTAGGTGATACACATAATCTCAAATGTCAAGAACAATAATATGTGAAAGTCATAAAGATCCCAACTAAAAACTTCCTCTAATATTTCATATAATTACACATTAGTTACCTAAGATAAAATAGGATATTTAATAAATAATATGAAAGTAGTCTAATTCTGAAAATTTAGGTTCATTAAAATGAGATAAGTATCAATTATAAAAATAACATATTTTAAATATAATATAGTTAAGGGGAATAAGATAGTTAAACCCAAAATATAAAATCTAATATCACATGCCCTTCTCATAATTCTAAGCTTATAAGAAACAATTTCTAATGGGGAACAATAAGTGCTATATCCACAAACCTGAGTAGAATCTAAAACCCTAATCACATTAAGATATTATTTTCATGGGTTAGGATAAACATCAACCATTGATTAACTAAATCACTAAAGGTTAATCTAATGAAACAATTGTTATTTGGAATATGGATCCTCAAATTAACCAGGTAGTGTAAATATCAAACTTTAACAAATCCATTATCATATGAGAAATAGGATCTCTATAAAATATAAAGAGGCATATATCACTTAAGAACATATAGAACATCTAGACTACATAAGAACAAATAATATCAATCATCTATTTAGAATGTTTGAAACTAACGGTTCGACTGCTGGGATGGTGGGGGCAATAGAGGCGGTGATGGTGGAAGTAGTGGTGATGGTGACAAAATGGGTGGGGAAATAGGGATAGTGGAGGCATAGGTTGAGGTGGGGAAAGTAGAGGTGGGGGTAGAGGAGAAGGGGGCACTAGAGGCATAGGTGGGGTGGAGGCGGTGGAGGTGCAAGAAGTGGAAGAAGTAGAGGCATTGGTGGGGACATTAGAGGTAGGGGAAATAGAGGCAGGGGTAGAGGAGAAGTGGGCAGTGGATGTGTAGGCAGGGGAAGTGAAGGTAGAGGTGGAGGTGGAAAAAGTAAAGTTAGTGGTGGGGGAGGAGGTGGAGGCAGAGATGGAGGTGGTGATGGAGCTCAACTTTTGCGAAAGCTTCAGGGTCGAGCGATAAGTGAATCTGTTAGGGTTCTATTTATAAAAAGTCTACAAAATTTTATCCACACCTTTTAGAAATATCTGATAAAAGAAATTTTTATCAGCACTAAAATATAAAGTGCTATTAAAATAAACCATTATTAGAACTGATAAAGGATTCCCTTTATTAGATTTAAAAAATCACTGATAAAGTGCAAGATCCAAACCTTTTCTTGAGTCATCTCAGGTGCATTCTTAGGTTCTTTTTGTGGTTTTTAAGTACCTTTGTTTTGGAGTAGTGGATTTGGGTGGATTTGGGTGTATTTTTAAGAAACACTAAAGAAATGTGTGTTGTTCATGGTTTGTGCACAATTTAAAAAACCGTGCAACTAAACCATTCCAACCATGCAAACTTGGATATAGAGGTTCATATGGTTTTGACCCGATTTTTCTTAATTGTGTGCCCCTGCCTAGGAAACCATGCTCCCGGGGTTAATTATCCTAATATCTATTTTAAAACAACATGAACCCCCAAGACTCCCATATTCCGACCTTGACTCGGTCTTGACAATTTTTAGGTGATCCTATAACCTTATCAAAGGATTCCAAGGCGATTCAAAAATAATTCATTGAGATCAAAACCCCGCATTGAAGATCCGCTAACTTCTAGGTAAGTGGATTTCATCTCATTGCTTCTCCCAATAATTCATCTATCGTTCCTTGATCTTTTCATGGATGATATCAAATGTTTCCAGGGATCTAAACCTATGATTTGAGATCTAGATCTTGAATTGTGGATCTTGATCAATATTTTAATGTACTTGATGCCTTTGATCTTAATTTTTGTTTAGGGGTTTAGATCTGGATCCTAATCAATGACGTTGTACTGCTCAAATTTTGGAAATTTCCATTGGGATAAAATTTGTCAATAGACTGAGGTAAGTGGTATAAATCAAACTCCCATAGTTGTTGATTTGATATGTGAATGTGAGTGTATGGATTTTCTAGCTTCCCTTGATAATGGATTTCTTAAATTGGAGTAATTATAAATGTAAAATTGACTTTTTATTTCCCTAGGGATTAATTTATTGTTGAATCACGCAATAAACGGAGGTGGGGTTCCCAAATTGGGATTTTTTTGAAGATTTTTTATGGGTTGAGATATTATAATTAAGATATTGAATTGATTCTATTAATATAATTAATTGGGGGAAATTAATTATGAAATGATTTATGGATATGTAAGATAATTAATTGTGATAATTAATTATGTGCCATGATGTTGATCAAAGATAATTAATTCTGAGAATTAATTATGAAATGTTGATATTTGATATGGATTATTAATTGGAAAGAATTAATTAGGGAATGAAAATTGTTTTGATTGCTTAATTAATTGATGAATTAAATAATGGGTTATCTTCTTAGTTAATTTTTTAGTAAACTAATGGCCTTGAAATGTTTAACTAATCATTGGATTAGTAATGGAATGATGTGTCTATTTATTGTGAATTAATTAATGATTAAATTGATTATATTTTCATAGTGCTAGAAATGGAATTCTATCTCGATTAGAAGTTGGGATGTAGACATGGCATTCAACCCCAATAGCTATCCAAGAATGAGATATTGGGGTGCTAGGCATATCAACCTACACTGAATGAGATTTTGGGGTTCTAGGCATGATGACCTACACTGAATGAGATATAGAGTGTTAGGCAAGGATGTCACGACCCCCTCCCCACAAAGTGTACCCCTCCTGGGCCGGCAATGTGAGAAGAGAGATAATCACCCCCGAGTCCCGCCTCCAGTAGGCCCCGGGTTGGCAACTAGCACCGAGGGTATAATACACACACAAATGGGAGACATTACCCTCTAAGAGAACACATGTAGAAGAGAGAGATAAAATAGACTCCAATAAACTCCAACTTAGAACTGAAATATAAAAGAAATCCAAGTATATATATGAAATGTCATGAAAAAGTACTACAACTGAATGGGAAAACTAAAAGTACCCAAAAGAATGTAAAACGACAGCGACCACAAGCCTAATAAACTCCTCCTCCAACCACAAGCTTGTAGTAACCAACTTGATCCCCAACCTGCTCCATGTGACCTGAAAAACAGTTTATATATACATAGGGTGAGTATAACAGTATACTCAGTAGGATCCTTCCCAAGCCTCTCGTGAAAAAGTAAAGAAAGCATGCTAAAGCCCAGTGAACAACAAGTGAAACTAACTCGTCAGCTAAACTGGTATACTAAGTTCCCAACCTCACCATGGATACTCTCACCAAGTAATGCATACAAGAATATAGCATATAATAAAGAATATCAAGGGTACCCCGCTACTACTTCCCCACTGGTTTGACGCTTTGCCCCAATGACATACGTCCTGTGCATCTCTCTCCAATGCTTGCCCGCAGACACCTGGGCTAAGCTCCACAATCTTCACCTCGTGCACCACAAAGTCTTTCCCTCAGACACCTAGGCGAAGCACCACACCATCCTCACAACCAAAATCAACCGAGTATGTTTCGGGAGCCACCACAGCCGGCATAACGTGTATCATACATCGGGTATTATACCTCAAGCCATTATAGCCCATACACCGAATATAGATCCTCAAGCCATCACAGCCTATACACGTTACACCTATAGTAGTCCATAGGATACTATATCCAGAATATATGTGTGTGAAATAACCACAATCCATTACATCCCTCTACACACATATATGGTTAAAACTAACCAGTGTGCCTACCAGCACAAAGATCTACCAAGATAAGAGAGCGGGGTCAAAGGGGGTAGTCATCCATTCAACCTCCCATCAGAATGTTGGGGAAAACACCCCCCCAGGGCTCAAAATCCCCAGGGTGTCAGTTTCCCTTACCAACAGGGAGGAGTAGCGTATAGAAACACAAAAAGTACAAAATATATATATAACTCACATCCACACTATGGTAATTACCTAGTCTTAGTTACAACTGCAGCTAACGTCTCTCAGACCCCAAGCCGCTACTTCTAAGACTAGGTATCCTATAAGTGCAAAAACATTTTAAGAGATTTATTAGATTACTCCACTCTCATTTTATCAGTTCCACTGTATGTTAATTAATTCTTTAAACAATAATTAACCATGAACAATTCCACATTAAACTGAATTGGCATCACATTCAAAATCAACTGCTCCTTTTAAGATTCACATCACCATTAAATTCCAGTATCTCCATCCCTGTGGATTTTCACCATTTAATCAAACATTCATTATAGAATTACTTTTCCATATTCCCAGGCATTCTAGAAAAACATCCTATGCTTCTAAACACAAAGGAGGCTCAACACGGTGAGTAGATATACTACCCGTCGAGTCTTTTCCGCCTATAGAAAGAGCATAGACCCATTCTACCTCGAGAGGATAAACACGGAAAGCACGTGGCATACCCCACATGTCTTCACCTCCTTTAGAAGAAGGGTAGCAAGACCAGATGCCTTGAGCAGTGGGGAAAAGCAAAGCAGATTAACATTCAAAGAAAACCACAAGCATCTAGCAACCACATCCATCCCATTCCATCACCCCTGGTGTCCTCCCAGACACCCACATGCATAAACTGATGCATCATTCCACTCTAGGCGTCATCTAATACCACAACCACAAGGCCTCCATGCCTCCACATATCACAATAGTCATCTAGGCTCACATCACAGCACAAGTAGCATGAAAACAACAGTCACAACCATGGGCTCTTGACCCTTTAACAATAAGAGGGTAACTCAGAACCCTTTTTGAAATTCCCACATAATCTGTTCTTTAATCCATATTGAATTAGCAGATTTTTTATTCATAGGTTCCAATTATGGGATACCTAATCAGTAATCTATCACAATTAAATAACCATGCTTACTTCCCTAATTTGATTATCCTCAAATTAGAACAACTACAACAACTGCAATAACCATATTAATTTACATGCCTCTTTATCTTTATCCAATTAATTAACAAATAATTCCGGCTTTACGTTCATTATCAATTTCTATCATGAACGAACAACAAATCAAAGAAAACATATATATCACTCTATCTAGGAAAACCTGAGGCAAACCGTTATCATGGTATAAAGCAACAACATGCGATCAACCAATTCTTTTAATCCGGTTCAAGTATTTAATTAGGTCAATTTCATTGTGATCCAAAGGACTAAATCATGCTAATTCTATAATTGCACATATACAATTAGATAAGCCATGAATCCCCTACCTCGAAGAGTTCTTGACGTCCTTTATCCACACAACGGGTCACAATCCTCCTCTCACGACAACTGCATCCACCGAAGGATTCCACGGTACTACAGTACCAACCAACCCCAAGAAAAACCCATTAGAATCATTGAAATTTCATGGTATAATATGGAAGGGAGAAACAAGAGAAGATGATCCCCAAAGGAATGACAATAAAACATACCTTATTGGGAAGATTGACCGACACAACTTGGTTGCATCCAAAACAGAGTAGAACCAATCCTAGGAGTAAAGATTGATTATGCAACTCCTATGGGAATTATTGAAAGTTTCTAGCGTCTCTTAGCTGAGAACAAACGGAAAGAACAAGGGAGAATGATATCTCGTCCCTTTTTGAAGATTTAATGGGGCGACGGTTTAAGATCCGGTTAATTTCTCCATTAAAAACAGATCGCATTAACCCACACGATTTGACCATGTAAATATATTCCAAGCCTTAGGAACAATTAATATAGGATTTATGGCCTTTGAAACAGCCTTAAGAGCCCTTAAAACAAGGCATTAAATGTATTTTACGTCAAAGGAAACATCAAAAGGGGAAAAACTATAGGAATCTGGAAACACTGTTCACCCACTGTTACTGTACATGAAACTGATCTGTGAAACTGATCTGTCAGACCGATCTGTGAAACCAATCTATGAAACTGATCTGTCAGACTGATCTGTGAAACTGATCTGTCAGACCGATCTGTGAAACCGATCTGTGAAACCGATATGTTAGACCGATCTGTGAAACCGATCTGTGAAACTGATCTGTGAGACCGATCTGTGAGACCGATATGTGAAACCGATCTGTGAAACCGATCTGTCAGACCAATCTGTGAAACCGATCTGTGAAACCGATCTGTCAGACCGATCTGTGAAACCGATCTGTGAAACCGATCCATCAGACTGATCTGTGAAACCGATCTCTAAAACCGATCTGTCAGACCGATCTGTGAAACCGATCTGTGAAACTGATCTGTGAGACCGATATGTGAGAACGATCTGTGAAACTGATCTGTGAAACCGATCTGTCATACCGATATATGAGACTGATCTGTGAGACCGATCTGTGAGACCGATCTGTGAAACCGATCTATCAGACCGATCTGTGAAACCGATCTGTGAGACCGATCTGTGAGACCGATCTGTGAGACCGATCTGTTACTGTTCATAAAACTAGAAACACTGTTCACAGAACTGTAAATTTGGTAATTTGTTGGGGATAAGTCACCTTGACCTCCCAGAACACCTCCAACACCACATTTTCACAATGTAATGGACCGGAGAGGTCCGGGCCATTACATTAGATACCTCTCAAAACATTCTCATCCTCGAGAATTAAAAACCAACCCAGAAGAAAAGAGGGGTCCAAACAACCACCCCATAAGATACCTCTCAGGGGAAAACCACCGTGAGTTGTTCGAAAGCTAGAGAAAAACTACAACATCTGAGAGTATGGAAACAAACAATCCATATCCAAACAATTCAATCATAAAATCACATCAAAGGTACATAAATAAAACATGAAAGGTCCAACAACAAAGAAAACATCATTACATGAAAGGAGTTAAACATTAAATAGCTCTGGATACTGAGCACGTAACTGTGACTCATGCTCCCATGTACTCTCCTCCATGCCACCGTGTCGCCAAAAGACACGAACTAAGGGGATAGAACGCCCACGCAACACCTTCTCCATGCGGTCTTGGATCTCCACAGGTCGCTCCTCGAAGGTTGCATCATCATCAATATCAATCTCTCCCCAATTGATAACATGAGATTCATCATGAAGATAACGACAGAGCTGTGATACATGGAAAACATCATGTATCTGACTCATCTGAGGGGGAAGTGATACTCGATATGCCACAGCTCCAACATGAGCTAACACCTCGAAAGGCCCAAAAAACCAGGGAGAAAGCTTACTTCCACGACCAAACCTTCGCTGCCCACAACGGGGAGTCACCTTCAGAAACACATGATCCCCAACATTAACCTCTAAGGGTGTACTTCTTTGATCAGCATATGATTTATGACGATCATGTGCTGTCTTCATCCTCTCACGAATCACCTGAACCATCTCTGTTGTATTCTGCACTAGTTCTGGTCCGAGAATTGCTGACTCTCCGACCCCAGTCCAGTACAATGGAGAACGGCATCGCCGGCCATACAAGGCTTCAAACGGTGCCATAACGATGGTAGAGTGAAATCTATTATTGTAAGAGAACTCTACCAAGGGTAAGTGCTTCATCCATGAACCTCCAAAATCAAGAACACAAGAGCGCATCATGTCTTCAAGAGTCTGGATGGTTCGCTCTGTCTGACCATCCGTTTGAGGATGAAAAGCAGTGCTAAGGCACAGTTGAGAGCTAAAAGCATGCTGGAGACCTCTCCACACCCTAGAGGTAAAACGAGGATCTTGATCAGAAATGATCGTCCTAGGTACTCCATGAAGTCTCACCACCTCCTCTAGATACTGCCTCGACAAAACTTCTACTGAGCTCGACTCCTTGATCGCTATAAAGTGGGCCGACTTTGTTAAATGATCCACTACCACCCATATAGCATCATGTCCTCCCAGAGCTCGAGGTAAAACTATAACAAAGTCCATTGAGATGTCCTGCCACTTCCACTAAGGAATCTCTAATTGCTGGAGAAGACCACCAGGAACACGGTGTTCGACCTTCACCTTCTGGCAGACTAAACATCGAGACACACACTCTGAAACTGTACGTTTCAGCCCAGGCCACCAAAACTGACTCCTTAAGGATCGGTACATCTTCGTCACACCAGGATGTACTGCCAAGGGTGAAATATGGAACTCTCGGAGAACCGTCTCGCGCATTGCCAAGGGAACAAAAAGACTGCCATGATACAACACTCGGTGTGGTTCATCCTCCGACCAACCATCAGGGGCCTCAGCACAAAAAACTCTGTCTCTCCAAACTTCCACCTCTATATCACCCAACTGAGACTCTTCCACCTTCTGCATCAGGGATGACTACACCGTCATCTGGAAAAGATAACCTCTACCCCAAACTTCTCCCATATCAAGATGCAAAGCTGATAGCTCTTCCATCACTCTCCAGGAATCACCAGATTCACGAACAACATCATTATGTGACTTTCAGCTCAGTGCATCAGCTACAAAATTCCCTTTTCTAGGTGTATATGATATTTCAAAGTCGTATTCCTGCAATAACTCCATCCACCGATGCTGCCTCAAGTTCAAGTCACGTTGGGAGAAAACATACCTCAAACTCTTATGATCGGTGAAAACCACAAAGTGCTCACCAATGAGGTAATGTCTCCCCAACTTTAGAGCAAACACCACGGCTGCCAACAAAATATCATGGGTGGCGTAGTTGCATTCATGGGGACGCAACTGCCGAGACCCATAAGAAACAACTGACCTCTACTGCATGAGAACACAGCCTAGCCCCAGATGTGAAGCATCACTAAAAAACATCAAACTAGACTCCCTCTGCTGGAAGAAAAAGGACTGGAGCACTTACCAAATTCTCTTTTAGATACTCGAAAGCTCTCTAACACTGATCAGTCCATATGAAAATTTCATCCTTCCTAGTCAAAGCTGTCAGAGGAGTCGCAACTCGGGAGAAATTGGCTACAAACCTCCTATAATAGCCTGCGAGACCAAGGAAACTTCGCACCTCTGACACAGTCTTGGGAGCTGCCCAAGACACCACTGCTTCTATCTTCGACGGATCCATAGCTACTCCCTGTTGGGACACAACATTCCCCAAGAAACGAACTTCTCGAGCCCAAAACTCACACTTCGACAACTTCCCAAACAACTGATGTTGGCGAAGAACTCCCAAAACGACTCGTAGATGCTCTGCATGCTCCTCCTCAGATGGGGAGTATACAAGGATGTCATCGATGAAAACCACAACAAACTTGTCTAGGAATTCATGGAACACATCATTCATCAACCCCATGAAAACAACTGGATCATTCGTCACGCCGAATGACATTACAACAAACTCATAATGCCCATGACGACAACAGAAAGCAATCTTCAGGATATCCTCATCCTGTACATGCATGTGATGATATCCTGACCGCAAGTCAATCTTTGAGAACCAACTTTCACCCTTCAGTTGATCGAATAGGTTATCAATCTGTGGAAGAGGATATCGGTTATTTATTGTCACTTTGTTTAATCGACGATAATCGACACACAACCGAAAACTGCCGCCAACATTTTTCACAAACAAAACTGGCGCTCCCCACGATGACACACTTGGCCGAACAAAACCGCACTACAAAATAACATCAAGCTGAATACGTAGCTCTCGTAACTCAGAAGGGGCCATCCTATACAGAGACATAGAGATAGGAGACGCTCCTGGCTGTAGCTCGATCCCAAACTCGATCTCTCGTCGAGGGGGTAAGGATACAACCTCTTCTGGAAAGACGTCAGGGTACTCTTCTACGACCCTAGGAAACGCCAACTATTGAACCTCTGAAGAACTCAGCATCATCCCAGCCATCATGGATGATAAGGATGAAAATCGTCTATGACTCATCCGAGGATCTCTCTCACCAACAAACACCACTTTCTCTCCATCGCATCAAAGAAAACGACCTTCTTCCTGTAGCAATCCACAATAGCCTGCACCAAATACAACCAATCCATACAGAGTATGACATCATATGGTTGTATTCGTAAACATAGGAAATCTCCCCAATAGTGGTGTTTCGCTAGAACTAGCTCACAATCTCTACATACTTCAAACAAGTCGGCTCGACCTCCAACTGGCGTAGTCAACGCCAAGGGCACTGAAAGCCTCTCTACCTCAAGTCCCAAAGCATGGACAAGGGTAGGTGATATGAAGGAGTGTGTTTCTCCTTAGTCAAAAAAGGCATACACCAATGTAGAAAAAAATAAAAGGGTACCTCGAACGACATCTGGCTCACTGGGGGCTGGCAACGCTAGAGAATGAAGCTGACCACGACCTCCTCCACGGCCTCTCTGACCCTGATAACGACCACCGCCACGACCGCGCTCTACTCTTTCAGGACGGGGAGCGTCATGGGGCTGTCCTCTACCTGCTCCATCTACCCTATGGTGATCTAAAGCTGGTGCAACCTGCTGCTGCTGCCTCGGCTGGAACTACCTCAACGGAGGAACCTGGAGCGGAGTGCCCGATGCACGATGACTACTCTGAAAAGTCAGGCACTCCCGCTGCTGATGACCATGACCACCACAAGAAAAACAAGTGCCTGATCCCTTGGCATAGGCCTGGGAGTTTCTGCCTCTGGAGAAAAGAGATGGAAAGGGCTGGGACCTACCCCCTGGTGAACGGAAACTCTTCTTCCCTAAAAACCGAGATCCCCAGACCACATCTTTGCTTCGTGATGAATCATGATGATTCCCCTCTCGTGATGATCCGGTCCTAGCCGAAGTCTTCTCAACAACCTATGCCCTCGCCAGCACCTCGTGATATGTCTTCAGCATAAATGGGGTGACCTGGCACTGGATCTCTGGATGCAAAGCCTCCTCAAAATCCCTCGGCCTAGCCTCCTCATCTGGTAACAGGTCTGAAGAATATCATAGAAAGTTCTTGAAACAGATTCCAAACTCTCGAACACTGGAGCTCCCCTGTCGAAGGGTAAGAAGCTCCTGGCGACTGGACGCCTTCGCAGTCGAAGAAAGAAACTCGACTCTAAAACTGTCTCAAAACTCCTCCCATGAGATTGCTGACTCCTCACGATCCCCAAGGAACAAGAACCACCACTGTCTTGCTGCACCATGCAACATCGTCACAACCAAGGACACCCAGTGTTCCTTCTGAGCACGAATAGAACTGAAGCCTATCTCGACCTCCTCCAACCAGTCTTCTGTGACTGCATCTGAAACGGAGCCCTCGTACTTCTGTAGACTCTAGTGCTGAAAATCTCAGAGTGTCTTCCTCCAAGTGTCATCGTCGTCAACCCCTACCCGACGACGATCCGCTGGAACAGCCTGCTGGATATCTTCTGTGCAAACCTGATTAGGACGTCGACCTGGAGCCATACCTATAAAATAACAACTATTTGAGCTCCTAAGCCTGGAATATGAAAGAGTCAACATTAATTAATTAATTATTTTGTTTTATTAATTTTAGGTTACCTATCCCAAGGTTTACCCATTCAAACACAGGCACAAAGAATAATGATGCATGATCCTTTCCTAGGTCTCTACCCTGCAACCAGTATCACTTTGTTCAGTAGCCATCATAAAATTAAAGGTCCGTGCAAAAGATCATAGGGGTCCCTACACACCTATGTCTCTGCCAGTCTCCAGTGTTTATCCCATTTTCTAAACATGAATGACACTGTTTCCATACCATCCCATGCATCCTCACCTGTGCCTAACTCCCAACTCCATCCTATCCCTCAACCCGAGCTCTGATACCACTCTGTCATGACCCCCTCCCCACAATGTGTACCCCACCTGGGCCGACAATGTGAGAAGAGAGATAATTACCCCCGAGTCCCGCCTCCAGTAGGCCCCGGGTTGGCGACTAGCACCGAGGGTATAATACACATGCAAATGGGAGGCATTACCCTCTAAAAGAACACATGCAGAAGAGAGAGATAGAATAGACTCCAATCAACTCCAACTCATAACTGAAATATAAAAGAAATCCAAGTACATATATGAAATGTCATCCAAAAGTTCTACAACTGAAAGGGAAAACTAAAAGTACCCAAAAGAATGTAAAACAATAGCGACCACAAGCCCGAACAGCTCCTCCTCTAACCATAAGCTAGTAGTAACCAACATTATCCCCAATATGCTCCAAGTGACCTGAAAAACAGTTTATATATACATAGGGTGAGTATAACAGTATACTCAGTAGGATCCTCCCCAAGCCTCTCGTGGAAAAGTAAAGAAATCATGCTAAAGCCCAGTGAACAACAAGTGAAACTAACTCGTCCGCTAAACAGGTATACTAAGCTCCCAACCTCACCATGGCTACTCTCACCAAGTAACGCATACAAGAATATAGCATATAATAAAGAATATCAAGGGTAACCCGCTACTACTTTCCCACTGGTTTGTCGCTTTTCCCCAACGACATACGTCCTGTGCATCTCTCTCCAATGCTTGCCTGCAGACACCTGGGCTAAGCTCCACAATTTGCACCTCGTGCACCATAAAGGCTTGCCCGCAGAAACCTGGGCGAAGCACCACACCATCCTCACAACCAAAAGCAACCGGGTATGTTCTGAGATCCACCACAGCCCGCATAACGTGCATCATACATCAGGTATTATTCCTTAAGCCATTATAACCCATACACCGAATAGAGATCCTCAAGCCATCACATTCTATACACGTTAAACCTATAGTATTCCATAGGATACTATATCCAGAATATATGTGTGCGAAATAACCACAATAGATTATAGCCCTATACACACATATATGGGTAAAACTAACCAGTGTGCCTACCAGCACAAAGATCTACCAAGAGAAGAGAGCGGGGTCAAAGGGGGTAGTCATCCATTCAACCTCTCATCAGAATGTTGGGGAAAACACCCCCGAGGGCTCAAAATCCCCGGGGTGTCAGTTTTCCTTACCGACAGGGTGGAGTAGCGTATAGAAACACAAAATGTACAGAATATATATATAAATCACATCCACACTATGGGCATTACCTAGTCTTAGTTACAACTGCAGCTAACGTCTCTCAGACCCCAAGCCGCTACTTCTAAGACTATGTATCCTATAATCACACAAACATTTGAAGAGATTTATTAGATTACTCCATTCTAATTTTATCAGTTCCACTGTACGTTAATTAATTATTTAAACATTAATTAACCATGAACAATTCCACATTAAACTGAATTGGCATCACATTCAAAATCAACTGCTCCTTTTAAGATTCACATCACCTTTAAATTCGAGTATCTCCATCCCCATAGATTTTCACCATTTAATCAAACATTCATTACAGAATTACTTTTCCATATTCCCATGAATTCTAGAAAAACATCTTATGCTTCTAAACACAAAGGAGGCTCAACACGGTGAGTAGATATACTACCCGTCGAGTCTTTGCCGCCTATAGAAAGAGCATAGACCCATTCTCCCTCGAGAGGCTAAACACGGAAAGCACGTGGCATACCCCACGCGTCTTCACCTCCTTCGGAAGAAGGGTAGCAATTCCAGCTGCCTTGAGCAGTGGGGAAAAGCAAAGAAGATTAACATTCAAAAAAAACCACAAGCATCCAGCAACCACATCCATCCCATTCCATCACCCCTGGTGTCCTCCCCGACACCCACATGCATAAAATGATGCATCTCGCCACTCTAGGCGTCATCTACTGCCACAACCACAAGGCCTCCATGCCTCCACATATCACAACAGTCATCTAGGCTCACATTAAAACACAAGCAGCATGAAAACAACAGTCACAACCATGGGCTCTTGACCCTTTAACAACAAGAGGGTAACTCAGAACCCTTTTTGAAATTCCCACATAATCTGTTCTTTAATCCATATTGAATTAGCAGATTTTTTATTCGTAGGTTCTAATTATGGGATACCTAATCAGTAAGATATCAAAATTAAATAACCATGATTATTTCCCTAATTTGATTATCCTAAAATTAGAACAACTATAACAACTGCAATAACCAGATTAATTTATATGCCTCTTTATCTTTAGCCAATTAATTAACAATTAATTCTGGCTTTACGTTCATTATCAATTTCTATCATGAACGAACAACAAATCAAAGAAAACATAGATATCACTCTATCTAGGAAAACATGAGGCAAACCATTATCACAGTCTAAAGCAACAACATGCGATCAACCAATTCTTTTAATCTGGTTCAAGTATTTAATTAGGTCAATTTCATTGTGATCCAAAGGACTAAATCATGCTAATTCTACAATTGCACATATACAATTAGAGAATCCATGAATCCCCTACCTCGAAGAGTTCTTGACGTCCTTTATCCACACAACGGGTCACAATCCTCCTCTCACGACAACTGCATCCACCAGAGGATGCCACGGTACGACAGTACCAACCAACCCCAAGAAAAACCCATTAGAATCATGGAAATTACATGGTATAATATGGAAGGGAGAAACAAGAGAAGATGATCCCCAAAGGAATGACGATAAAACATACCTTATTGGGAAGATTGACCGACACAGCTCGGTTGCATCCAAAACAAAGCAGAACTAATCCTAGGAGTAATGATTGATTGTGAAACTCCTACGAGAATGATTGAAATGTTATAACATGTCTTAGCTGAGAACAAAGGGAAAGAACAAGGGAGAATGATATCTCGTCCCTTTTTGAAGATTTAATGGGGCGACGGTTTAAGATCCGGTTAATTTCTCCATTAAAAAAGGATCGCATTAACCCACGCAGTTTGACCAAGTAAATACATTCCAAGCCTTAGGAATAATTAATATAGGATTTATGGCCTTTGAAACAGCCTTAAAAGCCCTTAAAACAAGGCTTTAAATGTATTTTACGTCAAAGGAAACGTCAAAAGGGGAAAAAATGTAGGAATCTGGAAACACTATTCACCCATTGTTACTGTACATGAAACTGATCTGTGAAATTGATCTGTCAGACCGATTTGTGAAACCGATCTGTGAAACTGATCTGTCAGACCGTTCTATGAAACCGATATGTCAGACCGATCTGTGAAACCGATCTTTCAGACCGATCTGTGAAACTGATCTGTGAAACCGATCTGTGAAATTGATCTGTGAGACCGATCTGTGAGACCAATCTGTGAAATTGATCTGTGAAACCGATCTGTCAGACCGATCTATGAAACCGATCTGTGAAACCGATCCGTCAGGCCGATCTGTGAAACCGATCTGTGAAACTGATCTGTCAGACCGATCTGTGAAACCGATCTGTGAAACTGATCTGTGAGACCGATCTATGAGACCGATCTGTGAAACTGATCTGTGAAACCGATCTGTCAGACCGATCTGTGAAACCGATCTGTGAAACCGATCTGTCAGACCGATCTTTGAAACCGATCTCTGAAACCGATCAGTCAGATCGATCTGTTAAACTGATATGTGAGACCGATATGTGAGACCGATATGTGAGACCGATCTGTGAGACCGATCTGTGAGACCGATCTGTGAGACCGATCTATGAGACCGATCTGTGAGACCGATCTGTGAGACCGATCGGTCAGACCGATCTGTCAGACCGATCAGTGAGACCGATCTGTCAGACCGATCTGTCAGACCGATCAGTGAGACCGATCTGTTGCTATTCATAAAACTGGAAACACTGTTCACAGAACTGGAAATTTGGCAAAGTGTTAAGGATAAGTCACCTTGACCTCCCGGAACACCTCCAAAACCACATTTTCACAAAGTAATGGACCGGAGAGGTCCGGGCCATTACAAAGGATACCTACACTGAATGAGATTTTGGGTGCTTGACATGATGTTGAACACTAATAAATGATAATAATAAATAATGGTTCAAATAGTGATCATTAATTGAAACTAGAAAACTTGAGATGATTAAAGATTAATTGACAATGTGATAGTTGTTTAATTATCCATTGTATTTATTTCTTCATAAAACTCAATACAATATCTTTTAATTGGACTTGTTTTAGACACCTTTGGTGGTGGCCTACTGAGTTGTGCTCACACCCTATTCGGGCAACCTAATCAGCACCCAAGTAGACATTTTTGTTGTAGGATAGGATAAGGGCAAGGCCTTGGGATAGGTTTTTGTTTGGGATTAGAGCATGGTAGAGGGAACTTGATGTGCTTTAGGACCCACTTGGGAGTCGTTGTGTCTTTACATTTAGTTTAATTATAGACACTTGACATTTTCATTATCATAACATGTTTTTCCTTTTAGTTGATTATTGTATTATCTTTTTTTGAATATCATATGACATGGTATTGTTCTGGATATTTATACACTTCCACACGTGGTTATTGTTTTTTTGCATCTGTTTGTGTATTATTCTGATAAAAGAGGGTATAGTCTCCCCATGAGTGATATACCAAACCCTTATTCTAGTCGGCACCCTCTAATGTATGGGGAGGTGAGCTTAGGGTATGTGTCCAACTGGCTCATGGAACCATTTAGTGGCACCTCGGTTGGGACGTCCAAAAGTGGTATCAGAGGAGTCTTGTTTTCTTTCTTTCTTCTTTTGTATTAATGTCTCAAAAATGGTAGATAAGATACTAGGAAGTGTTAATGTATGGTAATGAGATCATGCATGGGAGTTCCAAACCCATGTACATGGGAAAATTCGAGTACTCAAGGTGGGATTATTGTGATTGTTGTTATAGTTGGATATTATTTCACCTAGGGTGATGTACTTGTGGTGTGATGTGATATTTGTTTTTATAGTTGTTGAATTTTGATTCATGGCTTAAAGGGGCATGATACATAAGTCTGCATGCATCATTCTAGCACTTAGAGTTTTTGTGAAATGCATCATTCTAGGCACTCACAAAAAAAATGGGTTATGGGTAATTCTTGATCATGAACTATTTTTCCTTTTTGGGAGATTGAAATAAGAATGAAAAATGAAAATAAATGGGTATCTAATGAGAACCTTGATTAACGAAATGAGTATGTTTAATTAATTAATTATTGAATTAATTAATTTGAGATAATGTGATTATTTGATGGTTGAATTAATTAATGATATGGTATGTACCCTTGTAAACCAAGACATAAGAGTAGTATGGTTAAGGGTAGTGATAAGGCATAAGTGTTAACCGTGGGGAGAAATAGAAGGGAAAAATACATTTTGAAAATTGTTGTGTTAGATTCTACTCCTACGTAAATGTTATAAGGTTGCGTTATGAGACCTGAGATGTGTGTTTGTCTTTGTAGAGATATGCCTCCACGATTCTTGTTGAGGGAGAGACCGAGGGGTATGGGACGAAATGAACATCTGGATAGGGAATGTGAGGAACAATTGGAGAAAGATTAGGAGGAAGGGGAATAGTTTAGAGATAACTTTTCTTGTTTCATTTAATTCATGGAGAGTGAACCAAGGCAGGTTCTGAAATGAATGACTAAGTTGATAAGGGAGTTTTAGTTGCAACACCCTCATACTTTTACTAGAGGGGGTGGACATGAAGGATATTAATCATGTATTTAATCCATAGAGATAATACTTTAAAATTTGGAGACTCTAGCTAGGTTGAGGGTCATGTTGGCTACTGATATGATACAGGGATCAACGAAGCACTGGTGGTACATTTAGGTAGGATTTGGATAATCTAATGATATGTTATAGAGAGACTTTTTAGAGAAGTTCTTGGAGAACCTCTCCCCAGAGACCCCAAGATAAGATAAGGCTTCAGAGTTTATGAATCTTACCCAAGTAAGCATGTCCATAAAGGATTATGCTGAACGTTTCATAGATTTACAGTGTTTTTCTCCAACTTTGGTGGCAGATGAGGCTTCTTTGGAAAAACGATTTCCAGACGGACATATGTTTGAATTTAAGTTCTAGGTAAATATCATTAAGCTGAAGAAATTTACATAACTGGTTAATCAAGATCGCATTTTAGAGGGGAACTTGGAGGAGGATTCCAGTGCTAAATAGGTAGCTATCAATAGACGATAAGGGAGTGTCCCATCTGAGATCAAGAAGTACCATTACGAGAACCTTATTTAAGACATTGGAAAGCAAGGTGAACATCTAGGAGGAACAATTGCACCAGATCTTACTTATGTGATTTTTAAACAGTGTGGTAGGTAGGGAAACTATCATACACATTGTCCTCGACCACCAATGGAGTGCCAGTTTTGTGAAAATATGGGACACCTACATATGTTTTGCAGGAAGTAGCGGCAGGATGGTGCTGAGGGAGCATCTGTTCAGAGTCAGAGTGTGGGAAGGGTTTCTTCTACACAATATAGGATTGGTAGATAGAAATATATCGGCAGGGGAGGTTGAGGTAGTTTACATGGTGATTTAGGTTATGAGTGCATGTATCATTAGAGTGGTGTTACTCAAGGGAGTCAAGAGACATCATATGGAAAGGGGGAAGGACAATTACATGCATTACAACTTACACTTGTGGAGAGTGGGGCTGGTCTATCAATAGTGGGAGGTACTATTCTAGTTTCTTCTAAATTATCTACTTCCTTGTTTGATATTGGTTCCTCTCATGCCTTTATATCTAAAAATCTTGTTAATGGTTTGAGATTAGAAGTGGTGTCCTTAAGCGGGGTAATGAATATCAATACACCATTGGGAACACAGTCTGGAGATATCAGATTTTGCAAGGAATGTTCACTAGATATCAGAGAGTATTATTTTCTTTGTGATATCTATGTCCCTGATATAACAGTCCTCGACCTGATTATGGTTAGGGACTAGATAATGGCATACCGAGCCCACACATATTGTTACTGTAGGAGAGTGACCTTTGTATCTCCAAAGGGTGACCAGTATGTTCATCATGGAGAATGAGATATCCATGCACGCTGAGATGGTCTAATTACTCAGCGACTGGGAGAGCTCAATTCCCAAGTTTATAGTTTTTTCTAGATGATTGGAGTGATATTAATGATTTCATTCCACCCGTAGTATAACTATTTCAGGACTCCTTTCTTGAAGACTTTTCAGAGTTTCCAACTATGAGAGATATGGAATTCACTATTGAGCTCATGTCGGGGGTTGAGCTGGTATCTATTCCACCTTACAAAATAGAACAGAATGATCTTCATGAGCTCAAAATGTATTTGGATGAGTTGGAGGATAAAGGGTTTATCCATCCAATTATGTCACTTTTTGGATCATCTTTATTGTTTACAAAGAAGGTCAATGAATGTTTATTCTTATTTGTCGATTTCTGTAAGTTGAATGAAATGACCATGATGAAGAAATATCATCTTCTAAAAATCGATGATCTATTGAACAACTGAAGGAGGCTTGTCTGTTCTTGAAGACTGATCTAATATTAGGGTATCATTAGGTGAGAGTTTGGACCTCTGATATACCAAAAACTGCTTTCAGAAGTTGGAATGGGATTTATTAGTTTTTTGTAATGTCTTTTGGGTTGACAAATGCTTCAATAGTATTTATAGCCTTGATGAACATGATATTTCATCCATACTTAGATCGGTTTGTGGGGGTATTTGTGGATGACATTTTAGTGTAATCCAAGAATCATGACGATTAGGACTAACATATTGACATCGTCTTTGGTACACTGAGAGAGTGTTGACTATTGGAAAAGATATCTAAATGACTGTTTTGGATTGAGAAGGTACACTTTTTGGGGCGCAACATATTAGAAGAAGGTGTGGCAGTGGACCCAGAACAAGTATATGTAGTGTTTTCTTGGGAGAAGTCCAATAATATTTTTGATATCCAATGATTTTTGGGATTAGTTAGTTATTACATAAGATTCATCCAAGAATTTTCCTGATTGGAAGCACCATTTTTAGGTTTTAAAATGGAAGGGATAATGTTGAATTTGTCAGAAAAATGCGACAATGATTTCTAGGAGTTGAAGAAGTGATTGACATCAACACTAATATTTATCTTACCTAAGTCAGGTGGGGAATACACAGTTTGTTGTAACACTTTTGAGATCAGACTCGGAGCTGTGTTGATGCATGGGGATCAAGTCATTTCTTATGGTTATCAGCTATTGAGGCCACATGAACATAACTACCCTACGCATGACTGCAGTTTGGTAGTAGTAGTTACTCTTAAGTGTTGGAGACACAATATTTTGGGGTGAAAAGTTTACAGTTTTTTCATTTCACAAAATCTTGAAGTATATCTTTTCATAGTGTGACTTGACTCTTCGGCAGCGAAGATGGGTAGAGTATATGCAGTCCTTTGATTCTAAACTGGAAAATAAACCTGGAGATGGGAATAATGTGGATGATTATTTGAGAAAGAAGCCTCAGTCTCAGTTGGTATATGAGTCAACTACAGATTGGATGAGGATGACTTTTTTGTAGGAAATGCATGAGGTAGTTCAGTAGAGTCAGGAGAGGATGAGTCTTGTTTCTATAGAAGTGGAGTCTATAATATTGAGCTCGATTAGGGATAGAAAGTATGAATATCTAGAGTGATTATCCTTAAGTTAAATCGTTTATGATTGGAAGACACCATTATATTGGATAATATATGATTATGAGACCATCTATGTGAGAAATCAGTTTGTTGTGCCAACAATTATGCTAGAGGAACTCAAACGAGAATTTCATGCCTTAATGTGGTGGAACATCCTCAGGTGAAAAAAATGTACCCTGAACTACGATGATATTTTTGGTGTATAGACATGTAAAATGAGATAGTAGGGTTTGTAACAAGATGTTTATCCTCTTAGCAGGTGAAGGTAGTGCATCAACGACCTGGAGGCCTATTGCAGCCGTTGCCTATTCTGAAATGGAAGTGCGATGATGTGACTATGGATTTCATGGTAGGAATTACAAATACACTTAGGAATAAAAATTATATTTGAGTCATTGTGGATCAACTAAAAAAGGTATCAAATTTATTTCATATATGGGAAACCTTTACAGTATAATAGTTGGGAGAATTGTATGTATGAGAGATAGTTTGTTTTCATGGGGTGCCATAGACAATAGTTTCATATCACGATTCACACTTTACTTCATGCTTCTGGAAGGGATTATAGAAGGTTATTATAACACATGTTTTGTTAACTATGATCTTCCACCCATAGAAAGATGGGAAGTCATAGCGTACCATGCAGGTGTTAGAGGATATATTGTGAGCATGTGTGCTTTAATTTGGTGGTTCTTAGGAGAAACACTTGGATTTTGTGGAGTTATCCTATAAAAAAAGTTATCTGGAAACTATAAAGATGAAATCATATGAAGCACATTATGGTAGACCTTTTAGATCACTACCATGTTAGTTATAGGTGGGTGAGTCAAAGTTATTAGGACCGAATCTTGTTCAGGAGACATCAGAGAAGGTGTAGTTGATTCAGAAATGTATGGCCACAGCTCAGAGTAGGCATAAGTCATATGATGATAGATGGAAATTACCCCTAGAGTTTATAGAGGGTGATAATGTATTCTTTATGGTGTTTCCTAGAATGGGTCAACATAGGCTACTGTGGTATGGAATGTTGGCACCCAGGTTGGTATGACCATTTGAGGTGGTGGATAGAATCATACGAGGGGTGTACCGAATAGACCTTACACAAAAAATCTGTGCTATACATGATGTTTTCCATGTTTCACAACTACTGCAGTATCACCCAGACCCTTATCATTTTATTGATGTAAAAGAGTTTTACCTTGAGATAGATTCATCCTTTTAGGAGAATCCAATACGTCTGTTGTGTTGTAGTGATAAATTGTTACAGGTAAATACAATGTCATTAATTCATGTTTTATATAAACATAGAATTGTTCAAGAGGAAACATGGGAATGTAAAGCAGACATGAGGGATAAATGGCCCCATATTTCTAACTCAAAATCTTAGAGAAGTTCAGGAGTGAAGATCAAGGATGAGTTATTATAAAGTGGGGAAATTTTATGATCCCATCATTTTCTAGAGTAATATCCAACACGTTTTCAGGCACCTTAGGATATTTTTATGTAAATTCGTTTTAGAGTAGTGGATTGGGGTGTGTTTGGGTGAATTGTTTTATAAAATTTAATAGATAGTGAGTTGTGCATAGTTTTTTCATGGTTTGACAAACTGTGTGATTAAACCGTGCCAACCATGCAAACCTGAGCAGAGAGGTCCGCACGGTTTGTAACAGTTTTCCCTAACCGCGCGCCCCTGCCACTACAACTGTGCACAAAAAATTAATTATCAAAAAATATATTCTAAAACAACACAAACCCTTAATACTCCCATATTTAAACCTTAGATCAAAAATGAATAATTATAGGTGATCCCAGATCCTTCTAGAGGGATTCCAAGGTGATTCAAACATCCTTTGACGAGATCGAAATCCCATATTGAACATCCTTTCTCTTCCCGAAAAGTGGATTTTGTCCTATTTCTTATTCTATTCATTCCTTTATCTTTCCTTGATCTTTTCATGGATGATCTATACCATTACATAGATCTAAATCTATGATTTGAGATCTAGATATAGTATTGTGGATCTAGATCTAGATTTGTAATATCTTGACACCTTTGATCTTGATTTTTGTTCAGGGGTTTATATTCAGAGCTTGATCGATAACGTTGGGCCGCTCGTATTATAAGAATTTCCATTGGGCTAACATCCATTAATAAACTGAGGTAGGTGATCTAAATAAAACACCAATAGTCGTGGATTTGATATGTTAATGTGATTTTATGGATTTTATAGCTTTCCTTGAAAATTGATTACCTAAATTATTTTAATTAGAAATGTGGAATTGACTTCTGATTGCCTCGGTAGTTAATTGATAATTGAATCTCAGAACAAACGAAGGGGGGGGGGGGTAATCCAAATAAAGATTTTTTTGAGATTGTTTATGGGTTGAGATATTGTAATTAAGATATTTAATTGATTATGTTAAGATAATTAATTGGGGGAGATTAATTATGAAGTGATGTTTGGATATGTAAGATAATTAGTTGTGAAAATTAATTATGTTTCATGATTTTGATTGAATATAATTAATTGTGAGAATCAATTATGACAAGTTGGGATTTGATATGGATAATTAATTATTAAGAATTAATTATAGAATGTGGATTGTGATGATTGTTTAATTAATTGATGAATTAAGTAATGGGTTATGTGCTTAGTTAATTACAAAGTTAACTAATGGACTTTTAAATGTTTAACTAATCATTGGATTAATAATGGAATGATGTGGCTAGTTATTGGGAATTAAATAGTGATTAATGGCTGAGATTTTTGTGGTGCTACACATGGATTTCAAGACTGATTATAAGTTGGGACTTGGACATGGGGTTCTTTCCCAATAGTTATCTGAGCATGAGATTTTGGTATGCTAGGCATGAAGACCTACATCAAATGAGATTTTGGGGAGCTTAGTATGACGACTTACACAGAATGAGATATGAAGTGTTAGGCATGGAAACCTACACTGAGTGAGATTTGGGGTGCTGGAAATGAAGTTCAACACCTAGTGAATGATAACAATGAATGACGATTCAAATAGAGAACATGAATTGAAACTGGGCCAAATGTAATGATTAAAGATTAGATGAAAATGATATAACTATTTAATTGTGCATTGTATTTATTGGTTAATAATATAGAATACACTATCTTTTGACTAGACTTGATTAATTCACCATTGGTGGTGGCCCACTGAGTTATGCTCACACCCTATTCAGGCTGCCTGATTGGCACCGGAGTAGACTTTGTTGTTCTAGGATAGGATATGGTCAAGGCCTTGGGATATGTTACTGTTTGGGATTTGATTGTTGGAGAGGAAATCAAATGTGGTTTGAAACCCTCTTGGGAGTTGTTGTGTCTTAACTTTTAGTTGTATTATAGACACTTGACATATCATAACATGTTTTACCTCTAAGTTGAGTATTGTATTTTCTTGTTTTGAATACCATATGACATGATATTGTTTTAGTAATTTACATGCTTCTGCACTTTGTTATTGTTGATTGCTTCTATTGGAGTTTTATTCTGATAAAAGAGGGTATAGTCTCTCCAAGACTGACTTACCAGACCCTCTTTGCTAGTGAGCACCCTCTGGCATATGGGGAGGTGTGCTTGAGGGCATGTGGCTAACCATCTTGGGGCACTATTTAGTGGCACCTGATTCGGAATGTCACATAAAGGCACCCCTTTATCAGCCCTAAAAAAGAATTGACAAAACATTCCTTTAACAGTGCTAAAAATATTACACTGATAAAAAAGTATTTATGAGAAATTTTTTAGTGCTAATAACGGGTTATCATTATAAACACTAAAAAAGCACTAATAAAGACATAATATTTATAAATTATCTATAATTATAAAATTATAATTAATATATTTTATATAATTATTATAATTATTATTTATTTAAAATAAAATATTTATTATAAGTATTTATTTAAATTTTTTTTTATATAGTTAATATAAATATTTTAATTTCATATTTATTTAAATATATATTTATTTTTATTTATGATTATAAATAAATAAATATATATTTATAATTATACTTATAATTATAAATATAATAAATAAATATATTATAATGTTATAAATATTTACACATATATATTGTTTATAATTATAATTGAAAATATTAGTATATATGTATAAATATATGTATATATTTAAAAATATGTTTCTATAATTATATATATTTATAAAATTATAATTATTATAAAAATAATTATTATAATTTTATAATTCTTTATATATATATATATAAAGATAAATAAATATATATAAAAATATATGTATATAAATATAAAGGTATATATATATATATATATATTTAATTATTAACATATAAATGTATATATTTATAATAATATAATAAATGTATTTATTATAATTTTATAACGATTTAAATATGTATGTAGATATTTAAATATAGTTATAAAATAATTATAAATAAATAAATTTAAAAATGATTTCTCTGTTAATAAAAACTTATAATTAAAAATTTGATAAAAAATTTATTATTTAAATATGATTATTGTAATTGTATACGTATTTATGAGGACATCATAAGTTCATGGGTATAACATGAATGAATCATACATTTTCCATTTTATAAATGTATATTCATAATGATGATTACATAACATATTCTTATGCATGTCATCATAATATATGTAATCTTATCATTTAGAACATAAGTCACAATCACATCCATAAATAAACATTTTGACGATATTGGATCAATTATACTCACACAACAATATATAAACATAAATAATGACAATTAATATTTTATCTAATGACATATATTTATTCATTAAAAACACACATATATATTTACAATTATAATTATAAATATAATAAAAATATTTATCATTTAAAAAAATTTATTGATAATTTAAAATTATTTAAATATATATATAGTTATAATTATAATTATAAATAAATTTAAAAAAGTATTTATATAGAACTAAAAATGTATAATTATAAATATAATAAAAATATTTTTTATTTAAATATATTTATTATATGTCAATAAGTATTTATAATGACACAATAGCTTCATGGGTATAACATTAAGAAATCATATACCGAGTAATGTATAGATCATAAAAAACATGTCATCAATATGGACAACAAGAATATTAAATAAGTTTAATGTATAAATGAACATTCATGATACATAACATATGAATGTCAATTATAATCACACATCAACATATTTATTGAGAAAATTCATTTGAAACATATATTTATGTATAATTATAATTATAAAAATATATATTTTTAAAATGTATATATATAATTATAAATATATTACTATAAATATAATAAATATAATAATGATAATAAAAATATTTATTATTTAATGAAATTTATTATACCATTAAAATTATTGAAATATATATTTATTTAATTATAATCTTTTAAATATTTTTTCAAATAGTATATATATATTTGAATAATTAAAATATATATATTAATTATAAAAATGCATTTTTTATTTAATGTATACAAATAAACATTATTTCTGAATAGAAATATAATAACTTTATATAAATTAATAATATTAAAAAAAACATTTATCAGCACTAATAATAGCACTCATAAAGGGTAGATTTACTAGCTCTTTTAGCTTGTGCTTATAAGGGCCCCCATTTAATCAGTGGTTTCTACTTAGCATTGATAAAAGAAAGTGCATCCCTTTCCTAGATATGTGGCAGTGTTTCTAATTTTATCCATTAATTTCTTCTATAACAACTTCGATGATGAAACACTAATACATTAGTGGCTGAGCCGATGAGATTCTCTATACCCCCTGTTAATGAATTCCCAGTTTTTATAGTTCAGTTTTTTCTTTTAATAATTATATTTTTTTAAACTATATAGATAATAAGGGAATTACATATTTCTTACACTTTAAATTTATCTTCCATTCATCACTGGATCACACACATATGTCACTTGGTCCTTTTTGTTTTTTTCAATTGTTACTAGTGGATTGACTTAAGAGTAATTAGAGATCTCTGATTACTAGGATAGATTATATTAGAGGTTTTTTTGATCATTCTACCACTCAATTTAATATAAAAATTCAATGTGAGGGTAATTGAGAGATATTTCACATGATTATAGAGAAAAGGAGAGTATAAATTAGAATAACAATTTAACTACAACTACAAGGGAATGATGTGAGGTTAGGAAACTACATTTAAAATAATATATAAAACCAATCAAATTTAATTACATTAATATTTACTCTAATTAAACCCATAAAACAAAAGATAAACAGACCCACAAAACTTTCCTCTCTGATGAAAAACTCGAGTCCCACTTCTTTAATATTTGACATGTGTTTAATTTTTTTTGAGTTTCTTTTGATAGGTTCTCATAAATTATTCTTTATATATTTTTGCTATATCATAATTTTTTACAAATGAGTGATACTGAATGAATGCTATGTTATATTTGGACCCTTGTTTCTATTCCAAGTGTGAGATATGATATTGCATTACATAGGAATTTTTGGGAGGATAATAGATTCTATAGGATATATATATTATTCCACCACTCTTGTCTCTATTCCAGGGTTAAACTATGATAACATAAATTTATCACATTTCATGAATTAGTGGAATGATACATGATTCAATTATCTACATATATTGTTTCATAAATCATAATATTATATATATGTTTGTTACCGGACTATTCTCACATTTCATACATTCATAAACATGAACTCACATATATATTATTAAAACCTGTGGGATTGATGTTGGTTTCATAATGAGTTTTATAATCATAAAATTTATACACTCAATATAAAAGATTAATTCATGTTATGAACCAACCTAGTTTTACCATACATGTCACAAATGTTGTACGTCCATATTATATGAAGCACATTCTGAATATATAAAGGTTTTCGACATGAACCTGGGTATCAATATACAAAAACTAATGAATGCTTTTACCTGAAAAAAATAATTTTTGCATGGTTAATAATATAAATTGAAATAACTAGACTATATTTTAGAAGAAAAGGAATACAATAATGAGACATAAAAATGAAATCCAAAAGAGTAATCAAATAAGTAAAATAGATCCAATAACAAAACCATGTATCCATGTTATCCTCAGTTACCATCATCCAATGAAACCATGAAGCAAAAAAATCAAGAAAAGTGTTCAATATACATAGAACCCTTACTTTAACATTTATCCTACAAAATAATGTGTGATGATACCCAAACACATATGTAAGGTTTTAGGAAAATGTCTAGTAGGATACCACCATAAATATATACATTTTATTCACCATGAAACCATTAGTTCTATATTTAAAACACAACATGTTTCATAAAGAATTTCATTAGAATAAAGTATCATAAAAAATATTTTGATTTACCTTTAAAAAAATCCATAATCAAATCTTGAAGAATATGGAAATAAACATGAATTATAATATAGAGGGTAGTATTCAAAAAAATTCATGTCTCAAAAAGATAATCATGTGATAAAACAAAGAATTAACACTTCAATAAAGAATAAACAATGGACAAATGTGATCTTTCATATAGAAATATATAAATAGGACATGAAAAGAATAATAGCTAGGGAAGATGTGAATTATAATGATATTGACTCCTTCCATAATCTATCGGTATGATAATTAAAACCACTTGTGGTTCTACTCTAACTGAGGTTTGTATATGTCAATAACCTAATGATCCAATGGTTCTGAATGTGTTATGTTTTCTTAAAACATTCAAGTAAACCATAACAATAATTTTATAAAACATTTATACAACCAATTAATTATCATTTCAATTTAGGAATTTTTTTTTGTCAAAAAAAAGATTCAGGTATTTAATTTAACACATATTGTGAAAAAACATTATTTAATATAAATTTTTTTATAACCACTTTACAAGACACAAAATACATAGTTACATAGTGTATCCTACATAGATACCAAATAATTCAGTTTCAAAAACCATAAAAATATAAAATAATAGTACAACATGTTATGTTAGTAGAATTAATAATTTTATAGAGACCCCCACCACTCCAATAGAATAAATTAAGTCATCTTTGAAAATGGTGTTTGGAAACGAAGAGACCCTATACTCAAAATCCTAAATTCATTAGAATCATAAGAAATTCCCACAAAAAACCCTAGATTTATTCTTCATCCTCTAATAGGGTTCCAATTAATTAAGTGGGATATCAATCTAGAGAATAATATATTGACTTATACTTCTTTCATATAGAGATTATATCTTATTAGATGAATGCTCCTTATATAACATTAGGATTCATTCCTGGACCATAAATTTTTAAAGTCTTAGGATACTAGAGACATGATTATCTTATTTTAGGAATGATTTTAAATATCTTCCATAATGATCCCCCAATATAGTACAATTTTTATGCATAACCTACATAAAATAATTGTTCAAAACAGTGGGAAAAGAAATATAAGAAAATGAGAGATTATGTGCTCAGTAAGAGTAATCATAGGAGATATCAGATGATGATCATATTCAAGTATAAGATAAAAATAAATTAATAACATTATTAATACATCCAATAACCATACCCAATTAATCCAAGGTCATTAATTAGCGATCATAGAATAATGAATTATCATTAGAAAGAAAAAATACATATTTCTGTGAAATCACCAATAATAAATCATAAGTCATGATAACATATCATAAGCGTAAAACATTTTTTATTGAGTGAATATATATTGAAAATAATTTCTTTATTCATTGATCATTGAAATAATATCAATTTGTATTAGGTTCACTCCTCATTCAATCAAATCCTTATTCATGTTTCACTCCCAAGACTATTATATTGGATATAGTCCTATGCTGAAATAGGTTCACTGACCATTCTAATTATAATTATCTCATGAGGTATCCATCATTACCCAATGATTTGGAGCGATATAAAATTCTAGGACCACCAATCACCTAATCATAAAATATTCATATATGTTCCAAAAGACCATAAAACATTAATTATATCATCATATCATAATCCTTGGAAAAGAAAAAGAGTTTCATAAATATATTATCATAACATAAACTTTGGAAAAATAAATAGGTTTTTTAAAAATGAAATCATTATAATAATTTAAAAATATTTAGTAAAATTCATGATAATTTTTTTTAAAACATGGATATGAATGAAAATGTTTTCCCATCCTAAAGAGGATAAATAAGATCTTATTTTTTTAATATCATTTTCTAAAAAATTTTGAGTAAAAAAATTGGAAAATGGCACGTAAAATAAAATTTCATGAAATAAATATAGTATAAGGAAAATCAAATTGGGTTACCAGTTAAGGGTCAAATAATTTTCTCAATGTAAATTAAAGCATAATCATTCATGATTTAAATGGGATTGGAACATAAATCCCATACCTCAAGTATATTATTGCTTCACACATGTTTGAATCTCCTGTATAAATAATATATAAAAATTATAAATATGTTAAATAATAATAATAATATATATTATACATTGTATGATCGACTTATAGCATCATTTCACAAATTTAATAACAATTATTTTTTAAAATAACTATTTTAGGTGATAAATTATTCATTTTTCATTCATGTTTTGGTTCAGCAGTCCCGATACCTGTACATTGATCATGCTTCCATCATTTCAAAAATTTCAATAATAATATAAATATAATATATCTTTATTGTATAATTATTAATAATCATCTATAATAGTAATATAATGAAAAATTATTTACACCGTTAATGGGAACAGTAAGTTGTATGTACGCAAGAACGTTGTTGTCATTTTTTTATGAAATGAATGAAGGAAAGATAAATAATATTTTATAATTAAGTAAAATAAATAATATCATTAACATCATATATAAATATTAAATCCATAAAATATAGTCAACCCTTAAATTTGATTTTCAAAAATGAATTATATCACTACATGGAGGTGGTATTCCACACATATGAACAAGCGAAACATTCATTTAATATTTGATGAAAACATAATGAATAATGGTTGTTCCATAATCCCGATAAAATTTTACGAAATTTAGGATACTTAATTTACTGTTTTATGATAAATAACAATGATATTGTTGAGTTATAATAAGAAATAAAATTTAATGTACTCAGTTAGGAGTTATACCTCTTTATTAGGAAATATTTTTTTAGAATACACCTTATGCCATAAAAGGATGGTATTTGGATATAAAATATGATCTAGATTGTGGGGGCCCAAAATATAAAGGTATAATTTTAGAGATTAGATAATATATATTTTTCATGAAGCTTGGAGAATATAAGGGATTTGGTATCCTATTGTAACGTAGGGAAAGGAAACATTAAGAACTACATAAAATATTAAATAATATATAAATAATAACCATGTCACGAGGAACCATGGAATTGATAATTTGAAGATAATATGTTATATGGTCGATATAAACTCATCCATTCCCATTTGGACATGTTTTGGGAATATTTTAATCATTGTCTTAATGTTAATCTACTTTAAAACCATTTGAACCTTAAACATGATAAGTGATCTTTTTTTACCCTGATAACATAATTATATGAAGAAATTAAAAGGAAATATATAACCAAATTTGGAAATTATAATTAAAAATTTTGAATTCATTTTATCATTCTAAATTTTTATAGGTGAAGAAATTACATTTAACATAACCACAAAAAAACAATTGAAAAAATGTTTGTATGAAAATACATGATTTTAATATTAAAAATCATTTCACCTCCAATAAAAGTATTACACTGGTTTAAACAACTCTTTTGGTCAAATGATAAAAAATATGATTTTTATACTTTTTTATAAATCCAAACTGAATGAAATTATCCAACCATTCCTATAAATGTATATACCTAAAATTAGTTTTTCATTTGAATAAAATAGAACTTATCTTGAAAAAATTAATTCTTGTGTTACCAATGTAAAAATAATTTTTAAAAATATATTATTTATCTAATTAAAAATAAATTTCATAACAAAAAAATAATCCTATAGGATAATATAATGGGTTAGGGAGATTATAAATCATTATCCCATGGTTTTAACCCATTTTTACCTCTGTTACCGAGGTGAAAAATATTTACTACGGTCACTATTTGTAATGAAAAAATTATGTTTCCCTAGTAAAATTATATTAAATATTATTATATGAAATATTTAATCCATTTTATGAAATTAAATTCATATAATTTTCAGAAATTAATTTATATTTAAACAAGAAAAACACCATGAGATGTTGTTTTCCTGTATAAATGTATTCTTAAGCATAAAATATTTAAACAAGAAAAAGGCCGCTTGAGCACTTTGCATGAGTTCCAGTGCCAGAGGCCACCCAGCTTCAGGGGTGTGATGGACCCACAGGCAGCTGAGGATTGGCTAGAGGCTATGGTGAGAGTCTTCAGACTAGTAGGGATATCGGCCTACCTTATGGTGATCCTTACCTTGTGTCTTTTTTAGGCAGCAGCAGGTAGATGGTGGAGCCTGATGCTCTAGGTGCATGATGAGGCAACACTTATCTGGGCAGACTTTGAGAGCCTGTTTAGAGAGGAGTTTGTCCCAGCCACCCTAAGTGCAGTGTAGATACAGGAGCTACTGCATCTACAAAAGGGTAACATGATGGTGGCATAGTACTCATCGAGGTTCACCGACCTCTCACGATACTCCACAGATATGGAGAGGGGCCCTTTCTTCTGAGCCCGAACCTTCGAGAAGGGGCTCCGACGAGAGATCATAGCGTTGATGATCTCACTCAGCATCCCGACGCTGGCGGGGGTGTTAGAGAGAGCCACCCTTATGGAGAGTTTCCTTGCTGAGCAGTAACAAGTAGTGAGACCCATCACTAGTTGACATGAAGCGGAGTCTTCTGCAGCTGGCAGTAGACAGGTGTCGTAGAGGTCCAAGCAGACCAGACTATCTGGTGGACGTCCTTAGGACTCAGTTTTGGTTGTGCGAGGCACACGAGACAGAGCCGGTCATGCCAGGAGTAGGCAACGTTACTCTTGCATCATGCAAGGTCACATGGCTCGTGACTGTCAAACTCACCATACTAATGATGAACAGAAGATCGAAGGCCCTCCCTGGTAGAGAATAAGGATTGATCGAGGTGGTCCACAGGGAGGAGGTAGATGTGGCAGAGGAGCTGGTCATGTAGCTTGCAGTGGATGACGTTATGAGGTGTTACCACCACCACCACCAGAATTCCCCACTGATCGTAGGGACAAGGTGGACATGTGAGAACTCATCTCCATGTAATTGAGGCTTACAATCACGACGCTCCGGAGATGATTCGAGGTACGATCTGTGTTTACTCTACCATAGCTACAGTTTTTGTAGACACATGTTCTGGTCACTCTTTCAATGCCACTGCCCTCGTTCAGAGCACAGAGATTCCGACGGAGACGTTGTCTCGATCCTTATGGCTAGAGACTCCTACGGGAGTAGACTCGATGATTAAACACTAGTGCTTACAATGTGAGATTACTCTAGGGGGCGAGAGATTCTGCTGAGATATTATAGTAGCAGTGTTGAGTCCTTATGATGTCATCTTGGGTATGGACTGGTTATCTACAATCCATTCTCAGATTGACTGTATTAGGCGCCAAGTGCGGTGTGTCTGCACGGATGGGACCAGGTTCACCTTCAACGGAAAGAAGGGAGCCTTTACAGCACATGAAAGACTTACTCAGAGGAGGGTGCAACCGATGACTCATCTGTTGGCCTAACTTACCCTCAGAGAAGTTGATGTGGAGAGTCTGATCAATCCTGTAGTGGTGGACTATTATGCGGATGTTTTCCCTAACGATGTTCCAAGACTACCTCCTTGCAGAGAGGTGGACTTCTACATTGACATGTACCCCGATACAACACCAATATCTACACTAGCATATCGAATGGCTCCTACGGAGCTTCATGAGCTGCAGGTACCGTTGGAGGACATGCAGGGGAATGGATTCATCCGGCCTAGTGTTTTTCCCTGGTATCTCTGATTCTGTTCGCCAAGAAGGCGGGTTGGAGCTTGAGGCTTTGTGTCCACTACCGTCACCTGAACTAGGTGACCATGAAGAAAATGTACCAACTTCTGGGGATTGATGAACTATTTGATAAGCTGAAGGGAGCGCAATGGTTCTCGAAGATAGACCTCAGATCATGCTATCACCAGCTCAGAGTTCGAGACGAGGATGTGCAGAAGACGACCTTCAGATGTCAGTATGGCCACTACGAGTTCTTGGTTATGCCTTTTAGCGTAACCAACACTCCATCAGTGTTTATAGGACTCATGAACATGATCTTACAGCTATACCTCAATCGCTTTGTCGTAGTCTTTATCGACGACATTCTGATTTACCCGACTACTAAGAAAGAGCATGCCTACTATTTACAGGTAGTACTAGACACACTCCCAGAGCACAAACTTTTTGGTATGCTCTCGAAGTGTCAGTTCTGGATCCGAGAGGTTCACTTTATGGGACATTTCATCTTGGCGGCTGGAGTTGCAGTAGATTCAGAAAAGATAGAGACAGTACTTGCTTGGGAGCCACCCAGGAGTGTAACGAATGTATGATGTTTCTTGGGATTGGTTGGTTACTACCAGAGGTTCGTACCAGACATCTCTAGAGTTGTAGCACTAGTATCAGCCTTGACAAAGAAGGGACAACCCTTCGTGTGGCCAGAGAGATTCCATCAGAGTTTCTAGGAGCTAAGGAAGAGGCTGATTATTGACCTTATCATGAGGCTTCCAGAGGAAGGCGTAGGGTACGTAGTATACTACGACACATCAGGGACCAGACTCAGATGTTTCCTGATGCAAGAGCGAGCAATGATCCCATATGGTTCTCCGCAGTTGAGACATCACAAGTAGAACTACGCTACCCATGACCTATATTTAGCAGTAGTGGTCTTCGCCTTAAAGATATGGGGGGCACTATCTTATGGGAAAACATATTACCGTGTAGTCTAATCACAAGAGCCTCAGGTATATCTTCTCTCAGAAGGACCTGAATTTGAGATAGCGACGTTGGCTTGAGTTCCTCCAGGACTATGACTTCGAGATAGTATATACTCCAGGAAAGGGGAACATTGTAGAATATGCAGCCATCATAAGGTATGGTATACAGCTGCTAGGCGAGACGAAAGAGTAGTTGGCTGATTTATAGATATCCTTTGTGGGTAGAGATGGAGAATCTTTCCTTCAGTCTCTTATAGTCACTCCACCACTTCTTCAGTGAGTTTGGGAGGCACAACATGGAGACGTTGACTGTGAGACACGACGTGCTCAAATATCCACAGGACAGGAACCTGATATATTTTTTAAAGGTGGGGAGAACGTCATCCTTTTCAGAGGACGTACTATGGTTCCAGTGTCACTTCAGGAGGAACACATCCCCTCTAAAGGTACATCTAGAAGTGGTGAATATGAACTAGGACCTTCAAAGGCAACACTGGTGGCTAGGTATGAAGAAGGCGGAAGCAGAGTTTGTCTCTCTATGCCTCACTTGTTAGCAAGTGAAGGCAGATTATCAAGTACCAGCAGGCTTGGTAGAGCCTTTAGAGGTTCCAGAGTGGAAGAGGGATGGGATATCCATGGATTTTTTGATGGGGCTTCCATATACATCCAGGAGTCATGATTCGATCTGGGTGATCATTGAACAACTCACCAAGTCAGCCCACTTCCTACCGATCTGAGAGAAGGGTTTAGTAGAGAGCTTGGGATGCCTCTATGTGCAAGAGATTGTGCGTTTACATGGTATAACCTCGATGATTGTCTCCTATTGTGACACACGATTTACTTCCTGGCTATGAAAGGGGTTTCCAGATGGTTTTGAGTTACAGATTCGCTTGAGCACCACCTTCCGTCCTCAAACGGATGATCAGACTTAGCAGACCATTCAGACCCTCGAGGAAAAGCTCCAAGCATGTGTCCTCAACTCGGTCATAGTTGGAGGATAAATTTCCCTTGGTGGAGTTTGCTTACAACATCAACTATAACCCCACCATAGGGATGACACCTTTTGAGGCATTATATAGGTGACCTTACAGATCTCCCTTGTGCTGGAATGACCCAGGGGAGACAACACTGGTGGGACCAGAGAAGGTACCAGCTACCACAGAGAAGGTGCAGATCATCTAGGAATGAATGAAGACTGCACAGAGCAGGTAGAAGACATATGCTGACAGGAGACAAAGGCCTTTGGAGTTTGAGGATGGAGACCATGTCTTCCTATGGGTCTCACCTCGATGAGGTCTATGGAGATTTGGCCAAGGTGGTAAGTTATCTCTGAGATTCATCGAACCTTTTCAGGTCCACAATAAAGTTGGTGAGGTGGCTTACCACGTAGCTCTTCCACCTCAGTTGCACCTGGTGCGCGACTTCTTCCACATACCCTAGATGAGGAGATGCGTGCATAGCCATTTAAACATCATAGACCATGGGAAGTTGGACCTCGAAGATGGGGTGACTTTAACGGAGGTTCCAATGGAGATTGAGGATCGACAAGAGCAGGTCCTACGTGGAAGGTCGATACCTCTGGAGATCGTACGTTAGCAGAACGGGAACCTCCAGGAGAGCACATGAGAGCAGGAGGCTCCGATGAAAGCTCAATACCCCCATTTTTTCCCTTAGTTCGAGTTGTATCTTACGTGAATGTAAAGCCCTAAGGTGGGGAGAATGTAAAGTGCTGAAAATCCTGTGCATTTTTTTTAAATACATGGGAATTTTATAAGCTCAAAAATATTTACGGCGCTTGATTCCGAGGCCCGGTGTGCCCGTAATCAATTTCTGATGTTTTGTTTAGGTACCTTCTATAAACGTACGAGCATGATTTTATAACTTTTGAACTGGTGCTCAGAATTGAAATTTGAGGGAACTGTTGAACTCGCAGTGCCAATATTCACTTAAGGAGACTTTCACATCAATGACAGTGAGTCGAGAATAAAAGTTAGATTTTGGGTTTTCATGAAAAAATAATAAAATAAAGTGAGCTACACTTTATTTTATTCGAGCTTCCATTTGGTGTGTGGTGGTTATAACCACCTCATGGAGGTTGGAGGTGGGACCACCAGAGATTAACCTCCCTTGAGAGGTTATTGTGGTGGGGCCCACTCGAACTCAACCTCCCATGGGAGGATTAATGATGTGGGGAACACCAGGGCTTTTAACCCCTTGAAACTCCCCATTAATGTTGAGAAACCCTCATGCTCTAATTAATTAGGGGGAGCCTCTTCAACTCCCCATTATTTAATTTATGCCAATCTCCCCTAATTAATTCGTGCCAACTCTTGTGAATTAATTAGGGGGAGCCTTTAATTTAATTCCCCTTTTTAAATATTGTTCCAAAGAAATAATAAGATATCAAAATCTCTTATTATTCTGGGGTTGGAACATCTATTAATTTTTGAAGGAGAGCTTCAGAGAAAAGGAGTCTTCCAACACAGAACCTCCTCTTCCAATGAAGAACGAAGAAAACGTTCTTTCAATGAAGAATGCCGACAACAAACTTTTTCAACTCAGAGCTTCGATCATCGTTAGGAGTCTTTGACGACTGAATTCCACATCGTCATCAACGAGCCGACGCAGCTTGGGTTTGGAAGTGCTTGGCGGACGCGGCGGATGACGACCTTCTTCGTCTACTTTCCGTGACTCCCTCAAACGTCGACGACCGACAATCAAAGGTAGGGGTTTGTTTTTTTAGAGTAATATTCCAATTCTTATTCTCACCTTCAGTTGGAATGGAAACGTTGTAGAGATTGAAAATAACAATTGAAAATCATATTCTTACTTCTCGATGAGCCGATTGTTACAAACCAAAATTCAGAGGGTGCAGGCCAAACCAATATGGCCCGACCCCTCCGTCGTTCATGTTTGTGTTGATTCTCAGCGAGGTGACAAAATCAGTGGAAGAAAAAGGTCACGCTACTGCGACCTCTGTGTACCGACCTGCCCCCATGATGCCCCACACCGCCGCCAGCCGAACTGGCCGCCCGACTACCCCCACGCCGACCAAACTCCCATGTGCCCTGCCTGACCTTCGGTGGCCTCCCGCGCGTCCCACCGACATGCCCGCACGTCCGATTGGCCTTCCCACATGCCCCACCAACCTTCCAGCACCCCATCGGCCTGCTCGCTGCCTCCCGTGCACCCTGGATGTGCCACGCTGGCCTGCCAGCAGCCTCTCGCGCGCCTTGACCGTCCTGCCCGTAGCCTCCCGCGCACCCTACCCTGCCGGCCCGTGGTCTTCCGTGCGCCCTTCCCGGCCTTCCCGTGGTCTCCCACACGCCCCTCCGACCTGCTCGCGGTCTAACCTCGCCTCTTCGGCCTACCTGCAGTCTACCCGGCGCCCTCCTGGCCACCCGCTGGCCTCCCCAGGCTGCCTCCGGTCTGCCAGCCTCACCCTGGTTCCCGACCGAACCAGCCAAGCCGCGCCGGCCTCCCAAACCGGTCCGCGGCGTCCCTCGCGACGTTGCTGGACAAACTCGATCGGCCTTCTGGGCCAAGTTATACGATTCGTTCCCCTCGCGGCGCTGGCTGAACCGACCTCGGCCTCCAGGACGAGCCGCCTACGTGGCGACCTAAGTGCCGAACTGCCCCGCAGTCCGCTAGGCCAGGCCTAGCGTACCGGGCCGAACCTAGTAGGATGACCTGTCCAATGGGCTGGGTCAGAGCCAGAAGGTCCGACTGGGTCAACCTAGACCAGGTCGGACCAGACCCGGGCCCACTACCAACCCCTTTTTACTTTATTTTGCCTTATCTTGGGCACCCGATGCCTGTTTGACGAACCGTCAGCGGCGCTGGTATTCTTGGAATGCGACGGTCCCTTTGATAATACCCAACTGGAGTTCGGGGTATATTTGAGATATGGTCAGGTTGGATCATACACGATTCCAACTGGGCCCCCATTACTAAAAGGCTAATAAATCACAGACTGGGCGTCCGATCGATGTGCCGTCTGTTGAGTTGAGACCCCTATGACATGGCAGAACTCTGATATAATTCTTCGTGGGAATTTTTGGCAGTTGATATATCAAATCTCGGACTGAGGAGTGGACCCTCCTGGAATAAATCATGCTTTGTGGAAACCCTGTGGCTGGTGGTGCTCCAACTTCTGTTCCTGGATCATGTGTTGGTCCAATAGAATAGCTGGTACTGGATCTTGTGTGGGTCGGAAAGCTCTGACTAATGTTCTTGGATCATGTGTGGGTCCGACAGTATGGAATTTTGTTCCTGGATCATGTGTTGGTTTGACAGAATAACTTGTGCTGGATCCTGTGTGGGTCTGATAGCTCCAACTTCTGTTCCTAGATCATGTGTTGGTCCGACAGAATTACTGGTCTTGGATCCTGTGTGGGTCTAACAGCTCAGATGATTCTATGGTATATCTGGTCATCTCTATCTCTCTACACAAGTTCTATACCTATGTGAGTTGAGTTAGTGACTTCAATGTTTTCTTCATGATTGAGATGGGTTACTTGATAACTTAGGTATATGTATGGGAATATACCTATGTAATGGCTATCCGTTGTTTTCATACTCTGTGGTTTATCCTTTGTGGATTTTGAGAGACCTTGGTGGTCTTGAGGTCCCATATAAGAGTGTTATACTCACCCCTACACGGGTTATTCCCCCACCTCGTTGTGTTGGATGCAGAGGACGGACATCGCTGACCGAGGCTGAGTGTACAAGGACTGGACGGTACCTAGAGGTGGACCTCACGATGAGTCAGTACCTAGATAATACTGAAAGACGAGGTGCGCTAAGGAGGCTATCTATACCTACCCTTCAGGTAGGATCTATGGTGGATGATCTAGGAGTTTCTCTTCACCTTTCAGCTATTTTTCCCCTTTTCAGTTGTACTTTTACTTTATAGTTGGGCTCGTATTTCTGGGCCCCTTTACTTTTCAGTATTCTTTTGTTATACTGTTTTACTTAGTGTTTTTATTCCAGCTTGTACTCTATTGTGTGTGTTTACAGTTATAAAGGAAATGCCTTCCCAGTTTAGGGATTTATGCCTTTGGTGCTAGTTGCCAGCCCCTGGCCTATGGAAGGAGGGCTTGGGGTAGTCACGGCATGGGCCCCAGGGGAACGGGTCGTGACATATAATGGTATGGGTAATAGTTATAACATCACATTATAATTTTTTCTTTATGCCCTAAATATTTGAATTATCATGAACCCAGATACATACTTCATAATATCTCTTTTCATATCATCCCTCAAAAAATATTCTTTTATATATCTATACATATTTGTAATTCCTAGATGAATAGAGAATAATGAAATTTAAGATTCATCCAATAACTCCTTATTATAATATAATATTGATGGAAAACATAATTAGTTATGGATCATTATCATTTTATCACAATTATGATTGAAAATAGTAACATTTCTCACATTATTCTATAGTTAAAAATCCACCCTTTCTCCTCATTAATCCTCACATGTATTCTTAACTAAGCATTTATATTTGAAAGACAGGTTATGTCCCCCTTCATCAATATTTCAATATTAATTTTCTATAAATCCTTAAATAATGGATCTCTTTCAAACCATATCAACTAAAAAATGGAATAGTATTATAGACTATGAGTATCAACCACCTTCTTCATTTTCCTAGAATGGTAATTTAATTTTTCAATCAGAATAATTGATCAAATCCTACCAGATCATTTAGTGAAAAATAAAATCTTTCTATCTGAATATATATTTTATATTTTATGATCAGTATATATATCACACCTTTTATAATAAATTTATCGATTATATATTTTCAATGAAAAAATTAGAGCTTCCAAATCTAAATCATGCACTAGGTAATTCTTCCCATGAATTTTCATTTAGTATGGGGAGTAATATATCACTATAATAATCTTCACGAGGGAATAAACTAATCCCTTCTTCAATGAATCACTAAATATTACATAATAACCGTCACTGTAGGGAACTGTAAGTATAAGTGTGTTGAATAACATTTTTCATATCTCTTTAAAATATTCGTCACAATCTTATATTCAACAAAACTCGACTCCCTTCTATATTTATTTATTACTTGATTAGATAGAAATGATAAATCTCTCCCAAACCATCGATTGTATCCTATAATCCTACAAAAAATATGAATCTTTGTAATAAATTTTTTTATATTCCATTGTTCAATTAATTTTTTATTGGTAGATGCACTGATAAATCCTCACATGAGATTATTTGTCACAAGAATGACATTTTTTGTAAAAAAATAGAAATTTGTAAATTTATAATATAACATATCCTTCCATAGGTTTTTTTTTCAAAATCCTAAACTCTTATTAAGGATGTTACTTTCTCTTTTAATATAAAATAATTTCATCTATAATTACTACCATAAACTAATTACGATAATCTCTAAGGACTGTATTCATTAAATTCAAGAAGATAATAAGAGTATTGATAATTCTAAATGGAATTAATATAAATTCATAAGGACCATACCTTATACAGACGACTATCTTAGGTATATATTTATTATTAAATCAGAATTTATGATATCTAAAATGATGCTTGATCTGGGAAATTATTAAAATCCTTATAATTGACCAAAAAACATTGGGGTATAGGAAACATGTTCTTGATAGTGATCTTGTTAAGCTCTAAATAATGAAGGTAAAGACACAGTAACCCCTATTTATTCTTATAAAAAAGAATAAGTTCACCCCTTGGTGACACACTCAGGCATATGAATCCTTTATCATGAATCTCCTTGAGTTTCTTCTTTAAATTTGAAAACTCAATTAGGTACACTCTATATGGTGTCTTCGAAATAGGTGTATCACCAGGACATAGTACTTTTAAAAATTCAACTATACAATTCTGGGGAATATTGGGAATGTAATTAGAAAATACATCATTATAATCCCAAAAAATATGATTGTCATAAATTTTGAGTTTCTCCCCAAAATTTTGAGATAAAAATCCCTTATGAACTGGTTTTAAAACCCACACAACATATGTAACTTCAATTAGAATTTAATATTCTGAATCACATCGAAATAAGTTCATGGGTTGGTTTAGAATATCAAATATGAGTAACTTTCCTAGGAAATTGATATGGTATATATATATAGAAAACCAATATAGGTACAAAATCACAAAAAATTAAAATAACTAGAGAATCAAATGATTTATCGGATGCACATTACGACAAAATTCAATTAGATCAGAGATATAAACTTTAATTGTTACCATAATCCATTAAATATTTTTACTACCAACACAATATCTAATACCTATGGCAGAGATATTATACCCTCAAAAAATTCAACAGATATGAGATATTGGGTAGATATATATTGAAGATATTATTTTTCATTTCTAGAGAGGATAATAATTGTAACTTCGACCACATCATTCTTGTGAACCACTTCAACATTTATGACCACATGGGAATTCCCTTTTTATTTGGGCTTATCTGGTTACTGATGTTGACCATGCTGGTTTTGGGTGCAACAAAATTACTTATCAGGTAATATCTTGATATTGTTAATTTTGGATTTGATAAATAATTTTCATATTTTACATGACCTGAAGGTTTTAACAATAATTTTTTTGATAGAATTTTTAAAATAAAATACACCATAACCAATAAGAGATCATTAATCAATAAATTTATAATTAATATAAATAGGTCAGATGAAATAATACCTCGATCTTCAATTCATTCATTGATTAAAAAATTTATCATATGAAAACCTTTTTCATTCTACCTCCTTTTTGATTTTTAGATACATATTTAGAATCACTCTAGTTGTGATCCACACGTGTTCATTTAATCTCCAAACAACACCGATGAAATGTTTTGCACTAGCACAGTGGATCAATAATGTTATGGTGTTCATATTGATGAATGTGATGACTACTTTGATCTTGAAGAATCATCCTTGAAAACTCATTTATGATATGATGGAGGGGGAAGGATAATCTCTAGAGAGGGATCTTGATTTATTTATGCACAACTCTTCTAAATGTTTGATCAATCTCAATCGACCTCTACATAATAGACAAAACATTCTAATTATAGAGATTGGATCAGAGTTTAGATATTATTTAATTTCACAATACCACTTAATTAATATATTAAAAACTATCTCACCCTATTCCATGTAATAATAATAATAATATTTTTATTTTTATGGTTTGCACAAACTAGTGCAACGATAAATATTATTTTACTAGAATGAAAATTAATATCTTTCACTGGACATTGTCTTATCCTACTCATCATCTTTATCATTTATTGAATAACTAAATAAATATGTAATTAAGTATTTAATTTTAAATAAAATAAATAGTTTTATTCATATTATGGAAAATAAATATTTATTAAATATTCAGATAATTAAATAATTTATTTAGTAATCATTAAATAATTTTATTTTACTTTACGAATAACAAGAAATAAACATATATTAAATATTCACATAATTAAATACATACATATTTAATAAATATTTATTTAATATTTGTGATAAATAAAACCTAATAAATATTAATCATTACTCATGAGAAGAATATTTCTTCCAATAATTAAATTCAAATATATTTTAGTTGAGGTCAACGAAAATACATAGTGTGTAACCCTTTAGTATTATTTCTCATTGGAATAAGTTTTGATTTTCTAAAGTCCACGATTACTATATTACAATAGGTCAGGGAACCCAAGAGAAAGAAGTTAATTTCATAATGTCAATAAATAAATACGAGCACTCACTATGTAATATCATTCATTTTTCGCTATATATCATCAGGTAGTTTGCACACCCATGTCGTTAACCTAAATGCTTGATACATCATTATTTGGCTACCTTAAATGAACTCATCATTACACCATGACCATTAAATTTAATGAAATATATATATTTCAATCAAAGGTCCAAGATATCAACTCCCATAAATATGGAAGGGATAAATCCATCAACAACTTATTCATTAATAACATGTCATTCTTGATGCACCCAATATACCTTACTTCCTGAAAAGGTATGGTGTCATAGTTTCAATCAATAAATCAATGTGTGCGAGTCATGATATACATTAATAATAATATTAAATTATAACAAATATTGAACACATTCCTAGAGAGGAATAAGAAATAAAAAATAAATATATTGAATTCCTACTTGTGGAACTATTATCATAATCTCCCATCTTATATATTACCATGTGAGAACATTATTATAATATGTATCGTCGAATTATAGGCACTCGTACTAAATATTCAACCTAATGTGTTCCTATCATAGAATGTTATTTGAAAATGGAACCGGGTTTAACAATATCATCATGAAATTTCACGCTTCTCATCATAGTGGGGAAGTTATTTAACTATTTCAATATGATAAATACACAATGAAATTATCACATTAATGTTACATATAAAATTAATCAATATATAGTAAGTAATTTAAATAAATATTCACTTATTTTAATACACCTTTTATTTAATCTTTGAAGTAATTGGTTATTGGGAATAAATTTGAATAGAAGCCCACATGAACTAGTGGAAAATGCTAATAACTAGTTATTTATTACATTTTATACATTAATATGGTGGTAATGGTGATAAAAATATGTCCGACCACATTTTTGTGACTAGGATTCGTAAGGCCACCTACCAATGTAGGGAATCTTCTTAATGTAATATGACTATGTTGAGAAAATATATCAAGTAGTGATATAACCGAGTCTCTAACGTTTGTTCCCTTTTTATAGTCATGATAACCTAATTAAGTTTATAGATAATGTTTATCTTAATAATTATAAAACTCAATATTTTTGTATAACCCAAATTATAATAAGATATTTTTATACTACTAATTAAGTCACATCAAAATTTCCACAAAATCAGATACTGCAGATGTGGAAAACACTGGATAAAATAATTTTTTATTCCATATTAACTTAACGTTATATCATATAGTATCCCAAATTAAACTGACTAAATACAAGTATTCAATTCACTTGATCAATAGTAATATCATTTGCCTAGACACTAAGAACTCATATAGTTATACTTTTCTAAGTATTGTTGGATAGTTCTATCCGTAATTCGATGCAGTTATATCAGATCTATTTGATATCAAAATTTTATTTATATGAAATATCAAATATGAAAACATATCATATCATATGATATAGATTTGTATCACTTATTATGGTGAAATAATTTTAATCTCAATAATATCATCCTATTTACATGTATGTTCTACAAGAAAGATAATATTCTAATAACAATAAGGTCTTTAATTATTTCCACATTTATTTTTAAATAAATTATATATATACTATGTCTAGATTTATAAAACCCATGGATATATCTTTTATATCTTATTCACTAGTACATGTATTCTACTTTTAGTAGTATGAGAAGATATTTCACTCCTTATTCTTAACAAATTTATATTAAAAAACATATTTATTTTATATATTTTCAAAATAATTTTCCTGAAAACTTATAGTGCTACTATTAACCAGTTAGAGGAACTTGTCACTCATTAGTTTCCAAAGTATTATTCTATAATCACAACAAATGATTTATTAAAAAAATAAATTTCTGTAATCTTAATATCTTTTTATAATTTATTGATTTTATTGAATCATTCTATTTATTCTTTATATTCATATACCATAGGGTATCCTTTTGGGTTGGTAATATATAAATATTCTATAATAAATCATCCAAAGGAGGTGTCCTTGACTATTAATAACTCAATATAATGATCTTAAATATATTATTAGACAATTAAAATTCAAAATAATTTTAATCATGATGATTATTTTATAGATTTTTTCATGGAATAGACCTTTAAATAATAAATCATTATTTATTGATACCATTTTGTAAGACTTATGTAAAATTTTTCTTGAATACTCACCAGTAGTATCATGTATTTGAAACATTCGTGATATAAAGGCCTTGAATAATGATACATGTTGTCCTTTACATGAATTTATAAATATTTATTTCCATTATCATGTTAACATTCTATACTTAATTATGGGAAATGTTATTCTAATAGAATAACATATTAAAAACCCCTATTATGAACATAAATCACATTTTTTGATAATAATTCCTACACAATATGTGTTTTTCAAACATGTCCTCTCACGCTGCTTAGTGGAGTCTATTATTCCTATGACAACCCATGTGCATCCAGATATTTAACACATAAAAGTTAATTGTTATCCCAATATCTGTAATATTAGAGTTTTTTTTGAAAATATTGTCATTCATGACTAAAAGTTAGTATCATTAGTGGATGTTGGTTCATTAACTTAGATCCACCTTAGTATTTGATTCTCATCTATAGGTAAAGATATTTTTTAATATCTAGTTATCAATAAGAACTTGTGGAATTATACTAATATATTCTTATCATATCATTGATGATATGATATCCATTTGTCAATATAGTTGAAATATGGTTAGTTATTTCACTTCTATATTCATAACATGACTTTGAAAAAATTATATAATATTTGAAATATAGATTTAAGACTAATAATTGATCCTAATTTTATTATCATAATGATATTTATGTATTATAAGAAATATGATATTGGGAAAACCATTACTCTACATCTGTGTTCAAGGATTACATGGATAAGATATTATATAAAAAAAGTCATAGAGATTCCAAAATCCTTACCCAGTGCCATCATTTACTTCAATAATAATTTATAAAACATCTTAACTGAATCTCATGAAATATATTAAGCTATATTTATCTTTATAATAGTTCACATGTCCATTTATAACTAGCTCTAAAATGTTCGTTTCAAACCAATATTTTTAAGGTTTCATTATATATAAATTGATAATTAGTTTTTATACCTAGTGTCATTGCTCAGTTGATACTAAAACACTTTCATGGGTATAAAAAAGTCAACTAATTTATGTTTTATTTTAAGAAGAATTATCTTTCCCCAATTGGGTAAAATTATTAAACTTTACATTCATCATTCATTAGAATGGATATCTATGACAACCCAACTTTTAATAAACCCTATTTTATGATTTGTTTACAAAAAGTTACACATAATACAATCCTAAAAGATCCTGAGGCCTATTGTATTTTGTAAATCATGTACACAATTTAATAATTTGACAAGTTATTAATAAAACATTAATTAAAAACATCACATCATGCACTTTAAATTCCACTACTCTTATAAACTGCAAGAGAGGACCTCAGAAATACATAAGAAGGGGGTGAGATATAAATCCAAATAAGGGAATAATAAAATAATAACATAATGTAAAGTAGTAACTGTGAATCAAAAGGTTTATCAATGTAGCATATGAGGGGAGATAATCATAAACATGAACATTGAAGCATGATATAAGATGATAACATAACGACAACCTGGGAATGTAGAACCAACGTAAAACATGACATCATAAACATAAGTCAAGGATAGACACCAATAAATCATAACATAGTGTAACTAGGATAATATCATGTGCACCATAAATGATATATCATGAGGTAAAAACAATACCCAATTAATTTTATTAATATATAATTATGAGCACACCCATTACAATAATATCATGTACACTCATAAGTGTTCCCCTTAGATAATACAATAGGAGGACATATTTCATCACTTTTAATCCCATTATTAATGAGTGTGAGTGACATATATTGAATTCACCAATAAATTAACAATTGTTAAATCTAGGTAAATACTTGTGAGATAAAATGGGAATGGGTTTTCACAACACAAACGATTGGCATTTAAAATAGTAGGATAATTTCAAAAGTAGAATGAGGGTACATTAAGATTAATGAAAGGGTTTATTAAGAGTGAAGGGGGTCTATAATCAATATGAAATAATAATGGAATTAATTGGGATGGTGAACAGCATATCCCCAACCAAATAATTGAAATTAAAAATACATAACATAAAGTAGGTTCTTAAATAATGGGGAGATGGAGATAGTCCATTACTATGTGAGGGTTCAGCATAAAACATCAAATGAGATTCTTAAGAGAGTTAAAACACATTGAAATAGATATAATGAAGTAATGGTAGAGAAAAATAATGACGAAGGATTTTTGAGTTATGGAAAATGGGTGGATGGGTGGGTTTTCATAGAAAAAAGATGGGAATTATTTCTTAATATCTTACTTACATTTTAGACTCTATATGATTAAATAATAAAAACCAAAATCCATCCCATATTTTTTCCATTATATATACCTTATAAGAGTGATATTAAATATTTTATAAGGATAGAAACATAAATAATCAAAATAATATCATTTTTATATAAAGTGATTAATATTTGTAAAGAATTAATTTTATAAGCTTCACACATAATATAGGTTTTGGTGGATACATTAAGTGTTTAAAAAATTAAATAAATTAATTAAGAAAACATTGTTTTAATTGGAAAAGATAATTTTGGTTGTTTATACTCTTTATAATATTTATTAAATTGCTTTTATACTTTCCTGATTTCATAATGCATACCATATATTTATAATATATTTATTTTTTACCCAAAAATATTCATGCCTTAGAAAATTATGGAAAATTATCTTTTGAATGATTTCAACATGATGATTTCAAATATAATATTAATTTTATCAAAATAGTACTCTAAATATATAAATTTACACTTTAAAGAAAAAATAACCACTTATTGAAATATAATGGGTTTTTTACAATAATTAAAATTTATGAACCTTAAAAAAAATTAAGTTTAACTTTATAAATTTTTATTATCATTTATATAAAAATAAATATTATTTAATACTAATATATTTTTAAATAAAATTTATTTAAAAAATACTTAAATTAATAAAAAGAGTTGCTTGATTGAAACTATATATTTCCCAAAAGTAAAATTAGTTTTTCATTAGATCAAAATATAATTTCGATCATACCCTTTATTTAATCATTTATAAATAAATAGTAAAAATAATAAATATATTTATTTTTGGTTAAAAATAAAAAAACATAAAAAAGGTTACTGTTAGAGTCCCAATATATAACATCTTATAACACCAGTGTATGAATTAAGGGTTTGGTGTGAGAAGGTGACAGATTCTTGGGAAGGTTCAGAAAACATGGTTTGGGTCATTATCTCGATAAGTATGAAATTCCCCAATAAACTATTTTTCATGTGATTTAGATATTAAATCTCATCATGGGATGGATGAAGGTAAATTCTTCTTGACCCATATCCCTCGAAATATATGATAAATGGTCTTTATAAGGGATGATACTACTAGTTGAGGCCATTTATTTTCTCATCTAGGTTAATTGGATTTTATTATAACCCTGGATATATAATAATCATAAAGGTAATTGTAAAATGGATATATTATTATTAGTTATGATGCTGAATTATCATTTAAATATGATAATATATAATATATAATGGTATAAAATTACCAAAATAGTGCATTAATTTTCCAAAGTACATTACATAATAAGGAGTTAGTTAATTTTAAAAGGTATTTTTATATATTAAACTTTTTGTCATTACATTCTCCCCCCCTTCAAAAACTTCTCACTCAAAATTTCATTTTATACACTAAAATTGTTGAGGATACTTCTATTTCATCGCCTCTTCCAATTCATATATGGATTCCTCAATATTGGGGTTCCACCACAACAATTTGACCATGTGAGTTTTATAGTTTCATGAAAATCTTTTTATATGATCTATGATCATTATCGGCTGCTCCTTGAATGAATAATCATTCTATCGGGGATCCTCTAATGGATTTAGTACCTATGTTGTATTTTTTAACTTCTTCCTGTACAGGGATATATGAAACACATAATGTAATTATGATATGTTAGGTATATTTTCTAGTTTATAATCCACTACTATGATGTGATCAAGGATCTAAAAGGGGTTGATGAATCTTAGATAATGATTTACCTTATTAACAAACCTCATGATTTTATTCAAAAACTTTTATATAATCAACACTTTATATTAAACCTCAATCTCTAACTCACTTAGATAATTTTATGTATATCATTTATATAAAATATGTTTTGATTTCATATGACATTGAATAGTTTGAAATTTCCATTTTATCTCCTAGATAATATTATGTCCCATCATCTTCCATAGTCTAACATCAAACTAGTTATTGAAGTAGAAATATTTTTCCCATACACAACCTCATAAATTGATGTTGGAATTATATAATTTAAATTTTTATTGTATAAAAACTCTACCACGGGATGGATATAATCCCAATATCCTTGTAAATCCATCGGAAAAAATAATATAAAATCTTATAAAGTTTTAATGGTTATCTCAGATTGTCCATCCATATGAGGGTGATAAGAAGTACTGAAACCGTGATCTTTATCCAATACTTATTGAAGGATTCTCCAAAAAAGATATTTTCACACCATAGAGTCACATTTATTCCCTTATATATATCTTAGATATTTTAAGAGAGAAATATTCTCTAATATCAATGATATGCATTGAATTTATAAGGAAACCAACTACCACATAGATGTAATTATTTCATTTATATTTCCTTGAGAGTCTTATAATGAAATCCATGGTTATTTTTTCCAATTTCTATACTGGTATGTGAAATTGTTAAATCATTGCTGTAGACATTTATTATTCATCCTCGGCTTGTTGGCATAAAAATCATTGAGATACCAACTATTTAATCTCTATCTTTATGTTATCCCAGTAGAATTTTTTCTTCATATCCCTATACATATTAGTGCTTCATAGATGAATAAATAAGGATGAGTTATTCACATCATATATATGTCACCTATTTAGGTATGGTTTTCAATGGAAACATATATGGGTTCTAAAACCTATGACTCCATATTTAGAAAAGATTAAATATAAGATATTCACTACCATTATCAATAGCTACATATAATTTTTTTGGACCCCCTTGGTCCTCTTATAATGTTATGGTTGGGAAGTTATTTATGATAGTATGTATTGAGATCCTTTTATTATTCCATTTTCTATCCATTGAATATCCAAGAATATTGGATCCCCTTACATCCTCATCATGTATAGGGTTCTAAGACCATTTTTAGTTAGAGAAATTTCCACTTTTCACCTTTTAAATATGGTAATGTTTTAAGAAACAATAATTCCTGTTTATATTTAACCACATTTATTAGGGAATATTGATATCTATTTGTGTGCATATATACATAAGGATTTTAGGATATTTATACATTTCACACTTCCCATCATAGAGATAATGTTCCCAAATCCTCAATGTAATGATCACTATATCAAATTCTAGATCATGTGTTTAGTAATTCTACTCCTGGATCATTAATTATTGGGAGGCATATGCTATCTCTTTTTAATCTTTCGGGAGTAAAAACCCAATATATTTTATGAAATAACATTATATATTATAAATCCTTCACCACTTGTTGGTAATGCGAGAATAGGTGTAGTGAATAAACATCTTATTTAATTTTTTAAATATCTCTTCACATTCATCAATCTAAAAAAACTTGAATCCCTTCAAAGTTATCTTTTTTATTGTCTGAGAAAATAATGATATTTTTCTCCTAAATAAATGATAGTACCTAGTTAATAGAAGAAAAATAGATATTTTCATCAGAGATTATGGTCTAGTCTATCCTTTAATTACCTCAATTTTTGAAGGATCCACATATAACCCTTTTATAGTGACAAAATTCTCTAATAATTTTACTTTCTTTATAAAAAACTTGTATTTACTATACATCACATATAAATTTTACTTCAACGACATCCTAAGTAAAGAATTAAAATACACCTCATGTTCCTCATTACGTAAGAATATCATTTAAAAATCCACAAAAAAATGGTTAAAGTGACTCACTTCATCATGTCCATAAAGATAGCTCAAGAATTAGTGAGTCCAAATTGAATCACTATAAACTTTTAGTTATTGTACCTTGTAGGAAAATTCATCTTGATAATATTCTCCTTCTCCACAATTACATGATAATAGATAAATTAAGATCCACCTTTGGGAAGTATCGGGATCAATGTAGTTGATCGAATAAGTCATCAATATATTGAATAAAATATATCTTTTTTATCATGATCTTTTTGAGATCATGATAATCAATGAAGAGGCACATTCACCAATTCATATTTTTGACAAAAGAATGGTCCACCCCATAGTGATGTAGTTGGGAATATAAAACATCAATCTAGATTATTTTGTAGTTTCTTCATCAACATATCTAGTTAAAAAATGATTATTTTTTATAGAGTATTGTATATTTGAAAATAACGGGTTATATGTTTGATCGAAAACTAGAACTCTCATTTGGGTGAAAGACCATATGATTATTTTTGAAAAACATTAGTGAATTATATTATAATGTGTGTTTCATCAAGGATGATATTTTGCATAGTCTCAATAATTTGAGTTAGACGTTCTTTCTCATATGTAAATATTATAAATTATTATAATGATAAAACCAAGGGATATTAAACCTTCTCCATTCACTTATAGAGAATGAGATAGAAATTTGAGATATAGAGGGTGATTTTATTCTCTAGGAAATTAATGGTGGGAATATATAATGAAACCTAATCCATACCCTGAATTGCATCTCATTAATCTAATATAAGTATCCTAAAGTTTTTTAGTAATTTAATCCCACAAATATGGACATGATTATTATTATATAATTAGGACTCAATAATTTCCACAATCTCAATTTTCAAAAATAGCTCCACCTCCATGATTTGCAATTGGGTTTGAATAATTCTACTAAAATTGCATGATATAAAAGAATGAATAGAACATGAAAAAAATTATGTATTTTTTTATCCTTGAATGAATTTAAATATCCTAATATTTTAGAAATATAACCATGTTCGATATCATACAATATACACAATGATAAGCGTAAACAAACAACAAATTATTTAAATGTGACCACAATAACGTTACTGTTAAATTGGTAGGAAGGAATACTATTAATCAAATTATGAAATACATAATATTAAAACATATTTATAATATATTAATTTATTCCCTGTAAATAAAAACTCCATTTTTAGTTTAGTCATTATATTCCTCAAAAATAACATTTTCCAAAATGGGTTTATTTTAATTTTTATGAGTTAATATTATAATTAATTTTGGAAAATTTTAGAAAAAGTATTTGAAAAAAATGAATTTATATTTTTAATTCATTTTGTAAAAAATTATATTAGGAGTAATTTTTTATAATATTAAGAAAATATTTATTTTTAATGAATATTGAAAAACAATAATTTTAAATAAAAATATAATTTTATTTTTAATTATTTACAAATTTAAAATCCATTTTGGAATAATTTTAAAATTTAACTAGTTTATTCTAATTTAAAATAATTAAATTATGTGTTTTGAAATATATTTTATAATTTAATTTCGTATAAAAAAATTTTATATTTTAAATGGTCATGTTTATGAAGAAACTATTTTTCATCGCGTTATTCCAGATTGATTTTAAATTTATTTTTGAAACGTATGAATTTTTAATTTTTTAAAATTGATTCAATGTTTTTAATTATTTATTATAAATTTTTTTAATAGGTCCATCTTATTTTTTATCCCAAATTAATAATAGTTTTAGTAATTTTTGTTGCCTCCATTAAAGGTAAATGTGGTAATTAACTGTTAAAATTAAAATGATAAAGGTAATAAAATGACACAAAAACAAGCCTAAATTTTATTATATGATTCCATTTCATCCATAATCGTATAATATTATGTATATGATTTTTTCCATTGGGTTATGATTATTTTTCTTATAATATTTTATGTAATGAAATTTCAAAACATATCACACTCTTGTTTGTAATAACGATAATAATATTAACATTTGGATAATTAGTGTACGTGTTTGGTTATGGATATTATTTGGAAATAAAAATCATATATATTTATCATGATACTTTATTTTAAATTTTATTGAGGAAATAATTACCATAATAATTACACAATGAAAATGAAATAATTATTTAACTAATAGAAAGATATTAAAGACATTAAAATTAATATACTTTAAAATAATTAATTTCATAATGATTTTTTAGAATATAATAAAATTGTATGGATGTATTAATTTATTTTTTTATTAATTTTAATTTTATTCTATATTTTATTAAAATAAAATTAAGGAATAGTTTTTATAATTAACCTTAATGATATATTATAATAAATAATAATTTATTAAATTATATAAAATTTAATAAAATATTATATTTGTAAAAGTGATTAGGATATTGTTAGTAATATCAACCATTGTCTATATATGGGCATATATTCCATATATATTAAATATATTGTCCCTGAAATAGTAAAAATACTTATTTCCACGGTTAGTGTGAATGGGTTAATGAGGGGCTAAAATAAAAAAATAAGTGTAAAATGTTGTAAAAACATTTATATTTTTAATTTTTTGAGAATATTATGATACAAAATTATCCAATATTATAAATAAATTATTTTTTATCCATTTTTAATTGAAAATTACTCTATATTAAATTAACCTTTTGAGAAATTCCAATAGTTCCTCTCCCTTCTCTTATAAAATGACATCCATTATTCAATTTTATTAACACTTAAATACCCATTTTTTTGGGAAATAACTTCCAAAATATATTATGATAATCTATAATTTCATTATATAAATCTTTTTTAGGTTTATTACAAACCATATAGGGATTAAGGTGTTAAGAAAACGAGATTTTGTAATAATGAGGTTTAGTTTCAAACAATTTTTTTTTGTTTTATTTCTTCTTAAAACTAATTAAAATATTTATAATAAATGATAAAATAATAAACCATGTATCTTCAACATTCATATATGATATTATTTTATTATACTGACCTATTTAAATCCCATATTCCATCAAATGAGAAATGAAACCATTGTTTGTGTTTAAAGAGGACTACTCCATCGCGAATCGAAGAAATTTATTTTCCATCACCTTCACTCATGTTTGGATTATATAGATAGAATTAATTTTATGTATTATATTAAATAAATATTAATTATTATAAAATAATAATATATCAAATTTCTTATTCCCATTCCATACAATGAAGAATGATAACGTCGTTCGTGCATTTGTGTGGACAACAACCTACATGAAGTGATATGATTCATTTTTCATCATCACATTAAATGGAATATATATGTAAATATATTTAAATGAATGATATCATATTTATTATTTTAAGACCATTATATAATGAAAAAATTATACTTACCTTCTTTCTATAATGATCGTTGAAAAATGGCAATGTTACTCATACATATACACGACCTATCATATCCATGATTGTAACGTAGTAAATTTTTCATATCAAAATTTAATTTTTGGATATAGAAGTATAATTTACATATAAATGTGATAATTATTTAATTAATATTATTTTTTATTCATTTTAGTATTGACCAATTTTACAATTGTAAAAATACTTATGTTATTTTGGATTTAAGAACCGAATATAATCAAAACGCTTGACTTGAATTTAATTGACTTAGTAAATAAATATATAAATGTATGAGATAAAATAAAATTAATGATAAAATTTAAATAAAAACCTTAATAAATTAAATAATTAAACTATGCTTATTATTCTGGAAGATACATAACATACATGATGATTCAAACTCAAGGTATGACACTTTTTTCTAAATACTTTCTTTTAAAGTTTCATTAAATACTATTTCTATGAAATATCCATATTATTGAAAATTGTTTTAATGAAGGTTTTTTATATAACATATGAATTTTTAAATGTCATTTTACCAATGTCATAATTTTTTCAAAATAGTTCGAATGGAATATTCTTCTTGTTCTTCGAATGATGTACTTTTTGACTTTTACCGAAAGAGTAGAAGGAATGTTTTTAACTTATACAAGATGATTTTCACTTCATGCCATCAGGAATAATCATTGAAATTATGTATAAAATATCATAATAAATGTTTTTTAAAAATTATAACTTTTTTCATTATAATTATAAATTTTTAATAAGTGGTTTCAAAATGGAATATGGTATTTTCATCAAGAATGTTTTTTATAATATTTTAATGTTACTTCTATTAATTAATTCCAAAAAGTATGAAGTTACATGTGATTAACTAGGGAAATGTTTTAATATTTCCATCATAATCATTCATCTCTATGGATTATTATTTTTGAAAAGAGATTGACATAGAACCTATTTCTTTTACAATGGTAAATCATGTTATGAAAGGATTGTTCTATTTTAACATATACTGTAATAATAAAATTCCACACCAACATAAAATATCTTTTATATTTAGATTAAATTAAAATATCTCATATTTTATTTAATTAAAAACACTCATTCCCTTATTCTGTGTGATTAATTTTTTAAAAATTGGGATTTTAAAGGACCTTATGTTTCAATATCTAGAAATATTTTCATATGGGTGTAATGATTATTTTTAAAAATGAAATATTTTATGTGTTATGATTAGGATATGGTTTTTAAAATTATTTCTAATAATGGATGGTTTTGTTACATTCCAAGGTTATATGTGCTTATTATATCTCTCTAATTCATTGGGAAAAGGGATGGAGTTAAGCTATTAGGTTTATCCTAATTTATTATGGTAATATATTATGATTATTATTCTAATTGTAATTAATATAGTTATTTTATGTATAACCACTTTGGTTATTATATGTGTATACTTGAAGGTTGTCCCTTTTAAAAGTGTGATATAATAATTATATCCCAAGATTCCTAGATGTTTTATCTATGGTTTCTATGGGTTTTGAAAATTTCCTTTGAGAAAAAAGTGTGTATTATTTAGGTGGAAATAATTAATTTGATAAGCTCAAAGATTAACGTGACAATGGTAAGTATTTTTTTTTGAGTTTCTTTTTGTTTTTCATTAGAAAAAATGATTTCATTATTTTATTTTCATTAATGATATTTTCTGTGCTGATCCCATATTCAATTTTTTTTTCATAGATAATAATGTCTTATAAGGGAAACAAAGAATTAAAAATGAATTTTGTGAGTATTTTCATGAAATGAAAACATATTTCATTTTAAATGTTTTATATTATTAAAATGAATACTAATCAAAAGTCTCTAATGTTTAAAATATGGATTTTTTATATAAAAGCTATGACTAATTATCTCAAACTCTAAAACTAAATGATATTTGAGAAATAAAGAAAGAGGATTCTATCTAAAGTCACTAGAATATGTGATGTTTAAGGACAATCCCTTATATTTGGTTTCAGTATAAGGTTGAGATAACATTAGAATATAATATGTTATTTGAAATAATTTAATATCCCTCAATAACCACAATGTTCAGTAATTAATGGAGAATCATAGTTATTATGCATAAATCAAAATAGTTTCAGACAATATAAAAAATATATTTTAGTGTTTATACTTTTTATAATATTTCATATTATGATTTTATTGATATGGTCACAATTACCTTTTTGGTGATAGTAAATGGTTCCATCCAATTAGAACCAATGTAACAATGGACTTGAAGGAAAATTTTATGGTTTTCTAAACAAGAATCCAAATGTAATGGGGGTCGTAGTGAGAACACTCATTTTTATTATAAACCATCCACTAGAAGTAATTATTAACAACTCGAACATAGGTGAGTTACCTAATGCCTCAAATACCTGTAAAATGAATCTACATGGAAGTTCTAGTGATACTGATAATAAAGTTAATTAAATTTTATGACATATGTGTTAGGAATATGAAAAGAACCACCCAATAAAATGTCATAAAATAATAGGAAAAATGTTTTATTTATAGTAAATGATGTCATAAATTAATAATATTCTTTGAAAAAGTATTTTTTATTTTACTCCAATAGTGAAAAATAATTTCATGATAAGTTATATATTAAATTTTTTAAATTTGGAGAGAATGGTACTTGTGAAATTAGATTTTTTAGGGATATGGTTGGGGAAATGGACGAAAAAGACCATACAAATATCATTTTAGGAAAACCTAATACCATTATAGTTTATAATGATGAAACTGAAAATATCTTATAAAAGGAGTGTCTAGACCCTATTCCCCCTCATGTTTCTTATTCTGACCTAGGTGGAACTAGCTCGACGTCCTGTATCTTGATCGTCTTCCCCCTCAGGTTGCTTGTTCTGTGAATGTAGTCTAAAAGGGAGGCTCATGGAGTGTATAGACCCAAATCTTGACGTACATGGACATTACATAACTTTTTCAGAATACTTAATACATAATGAAAACAGACACACAAGGACCATAATAGTTTAGTGTCTTTGGAAACTCGGAAAATAATCTTCTAATCGGGGTGAAAGATCTTCAATATCTCCCATAAAGATCTTCCCCTTTTGTTTTCTTACCTAAAACCTTTCTTTAAATACTAGGGAAAAGAACACATATAAAGGGTGATCTCAAATTCTCATCAAGGGTAAGCATAAAGAACATAAAACAATCCATAAACATTTGAATTGAAAAACTTGAACATAAAATCTAAACATCAAAATCTTGAGTAAAGACATAATTCTTGGAAGTACGTAAGGAATTTATCATAAAGGAACATCAATCATGATAAAATAGCTTGGAAATAAAACTTGTAATTGTGGAAAAACATTAAGCACATGATATGTTTTCCATAGTATCCAAGGCATTACTGTAAAGACCATCTTAGTGGACAAAGTCCCTTTCTGAATCGAGTTCACTCCTCATTTCAGTCCTGTAACACTGAACCGGATTAACCTTCCATTCCAGCCATGTCATCTCATGAGATATAAATATTTACCTAATGCATTGGAGGGAGATATAGGTCCCACCCATCTCATAATGAAATCATTCTTACTTGTGACATAAAATAAACTTAAAACATTCATCATAACCCAATGAATAAAATGGGTTTCATAAATATCATCCCATCACAACATAATCCATATAAAACAAATGGATATAATTTCATCATAATAGAAGTAAAACCTTGTCAATCATAGAGACATTATACTTGAAACATACACATATGAAATAATGTCATCTTAGATGGAAAATGGTTTTGATAAAACACTTGAAATGAATTCTTGAGGAAAGTATCCTTTCTTCTTCAAAATCATTTTCTTTTCACAAAATGCAATACAATTTTAAAAGAAAGGGGCTTTTTGAAAATAATCATGTAATATTGTAGATTAATCTTCATAAAAATGAGGCGTTATGAAACCATAAAAATCCGTTCATTCCGTATAAGTTAAAAAATCACTCTCCTCGTACTTTTGTCAGAAAAGTCGAAAAGTACCTCGTATGGTAAACAAAAGAAAGATTCCTTCTATACGATGTGGTAAAAGTAAAAAAAGGGTAAGAATTAATTTAAACATATATGGAATAAAATTAAACATTTTATGAAAACATTTTGATTACATATGGATGTTGATAATAAACATAACCCCAGTAAATACTTACGAATAAACAATCTCAGATAAGAATGAGATTGGAATAATTATCCCTTACCTTATGTCTGATATGCTTCGTATGTTTCCGAACCTCCTATATAATGATTTAAATAATGTCATTGACTTATTACAGAATCATATTTATTGTTATGATATCATATATGGTTCACTTATGACTTTATATTACCCGTTCTTTTGTAAATTCCATGTTAAAGCACCGTTTTGGGTAAAATCGTTTCATTTATTGTACGTGTTTCGACTTGTTGTTCTTGATATTATTACTTATATCCTGATTTACTTAATTACAGAATGTAAAAAAATGATTTATATATAATATATATTCAGAATATACATATATATATATATGATAGATCGATAATGTAAATAAATACACCGTTCATGGAGATGGTAAGCCGTGCATACACATGAACGCTGTTTTTCGTTTCCTTATTGAATTAAATGGAATTAAGTAGATGAAATAAATAAATAAATATATATATATATATATATTCATAAATCCAGTAGTATTATTATGTCATATATTTCATTATTATTCATTATATATACTTTATAATCATTCTTGAATGGTTAACATGGAGAATGAATCTCATCGCGTCGTGGAGACGGTAGTCCGTGCGTACGCACGACCGATTATATCATTACCATGATCGTGGAATTGTATTGAAGTGTATGTATAAATTTTAAAAATCAATATCACTTTACAATAATCATATATAGTTATTTATTTACACCATTATACCCATCCAAGTAAGGTGGTGGTCGAAAATAGATTACACCATGGCGTGGAGACGATATTCCGTACATACGCACGCGCGGTTATTTCATTTTCCATAGGATGGATAGAAGGTGAAATAGGGTTGTTTCATATTTATAATAACATATCATTATATAAGTAATCCTTATTTTATTACTTTATAATGATACAACTAATGTAGAAGAAGTAGAAGAAGAAAGAAACTTGAGAGAATCGGAAGAAGAGATTACCTCTTCTTCAACGCACCTCCTTTAAGAATTCTCTTAAAGAACTAGAGTTGGTCTTTTGAGAAGGAAAAAACCTCCAGAATGTTTCTAGGGAAGTGGAGAAGAGAAATGGACAGGGTTTTTCCGAGATTCAAGGCTCAAAAGGGTGTGAAGAGAAGAGGGAAGGGGTGCCCGTTTTATAAGGGAGGAGAGGGGAACCTTTGGAAAAACTTAAAATATTTTTTTATAATAAAGTTATATTCAGTTTATAATAGCTCCAAATTGATTTATTTATAAGATAAAGTGGGGATGGTTCGGAATCCTCTCAAAAAATAGATTTTAGAAAAGTTTAGGTTACAATTTTAACCTTATTATTTAGATTTAACTCTAAGTTAAATAATTTAACTTTTACCGTGTCTTATTGTTTTCTTACACTATATGGTTAATAAACTTACTATAACAAGCTAAAAAAACCCCAATTGGTTCTTTATTGATATATATATCTTTATATAAGTCATTTTACAAACCTTAGATTTTTATAAATAATATAATATTTGTTTTAAAAACTATTTTATGTGAATTTTGACACTATTTGGAAATTGATTTTTGTGAAAATCATAACAACATGATTAGTTCGAACAAAGTTAATTAAATCAATAATAACATGTAATATTCACCTATAAAATTATTTTAATTCATAAAATATCATATTAAATTTATTTGGGTATTTATAATATCAATAATTTTAATATTTCATTATTTAGTTAATTACTGCATCACCATTGTGTCATAAATAACTTGAATTGTTTAATGTCTAAAAATTATAAATAAAATACCATTAGGTAGGATATATTTTTATATTTCTAATGAATATTTATAGTCAAATTTATCTTATGCATAACCCTATAATAAAAATGAATTAGTTATTAAAATTTGATTTTAACTATTTTAACCCTTCTTTAAATAAATTAATAATAAATGTCCTAATCTAATCCAAGTGGACCTAAATGGTCATATTTTATTCATAAGGATATTTTTGGTCTAATTACACTTATCCAATAGAATTAGGACATGTTTTAGGGTAATAATAATATCATTTTACCCTTAATTACCCTATTTACTTTTAACCATGGTAAATAAAAGAAAAAAGTTACTATTCACCAAAAATCATTTTCATCTCATTGAACCACATTATAGTCCTTGATATTAACCGTGTGTCTTGGATTTTCAGAATTCCACTCATAGAAGCAGTAAAATTATGTTACATGTGAATTTCCAAATTCTCCTAGGAGGTGGGTAAAAGACGGTGAAATGTTCAATAAAATTTTCATATATCTAAAATTATTATAAAATGACTCTAATGAATTAAATTGAACTTATATAGTTATTATGTATCAATTTTTACCTAAAATAAATTTAAATAAAATAAATAATTATTTAAATAAAAAGTCGGTTTTTAAATAGTAACCCTGTGTTTTCACTATTCATCAAAAATTGAAAGTTTTCAGAAAAATACCAAAAATTCACCCTAGGATAATTTCAATATTCCGAATCCAAAAATGAAGTCCATTTCAAAAGATAAAATTTATAAAATTTTAAAAAAGTGGGTATTACTATTCATAACGGCTAGTTTATATAACATATCATTGTTTAGTGAAACTCGGTATTGCGTACAACACAAGCTATCGTGGAAGGTCGCGATTGCGTGTAATGAAAGCCAAGTCAGGGATGTGTGTAGTGCACGATCCTTTTGGTGTAGCATATAACACAAGACATCAATAAAATTAAAATAATATTTTTCATAAAATATCTGAGTGTTACATGGGGTCATTGTTGTGGAGATTTTCTCTGAGTATGGTTCAGGTGTCTAGGTTGCAAACATTGGTGGGAATTTTTTTCTGAAGGAGAACATTCTGTATTGGTGAATTTGTTCGGTGGTTTGGTTTCATGGTGGTTGTGTTTGTGTCGATTGTTATGATGATCATGAATTGTTTTAGTTTTGGTTTTCTAATGGTAATAAATTCCTTTCATGTTTATGTCTTTGTGGAGTCAATTTCATGGTACTGTAATTCTATTTTGTGGACTCTCTGGTCTTCGGTTCAAGGTATTACACAACCAGATCTGAACCAAGGGCTGCTCCAGATGTGGATCAGAGTAGGGAGTTTTAACTGAATCATTTCTATCCATAATTGGATGTTTGAGATGGTATGTATATTTAATTCATTACTATGCCCAGAGTCTTTTTCATGTGACTATTAGTCCAGTAGTGATAAGAAGGTGCAAGCAAGACTTAACATTTTTGATGATGGGGAGGGGATTTTACCTTGTAATCTTGGTTATTTTTGGTATTGGGATTTTGGACCACTGGGGATAGTTTTTTTTAAGTCCTTGATGTCATGCAGGGTTCCCCCTCATCCGTTAAAATGGGTTTATGAAAAAAAAATTAATTTTTAGTAATCTCTTTGGTCAGGTGATAACACGTTACAACTGGAAAGGATACGAGGCATGAACCCAAAACTGAAGGGTGACATGGGTGCATCACCTACCATTGGCCAACATGATTCCATGATTAATATGACATTTTTTTATTTATTTAAACAATCTGAAAAAAATATAAGTTTTTTTTGTAAATATATTTTCTATTGTATAGATAATCACGGTATTGAAATTGATTTGGTGATTATCTGATTAATGTTATTTTAAAAAATAAAATATTTTGGGAACATTATATGATTATGTTAAATAGAATAATTATATGATTTTATTTAAAGAATAAAGGTTAACTTATCTTTTCGGAGAATATATTATTTTAGTGTGTCTTTAAAGAGATTAAGGTAACTTATGGATATGAATATAATATCATGGAGATTATATTATTAGGGAATGTAATTTGTTGAATCAGATATTAAGAGTGTTTTATGTTATTTGGTGACAAAATTTAAAATTAATCATTTAAAAAACGTGATAAAATTATTATTATTATTTTGTGTTTCAATCATATTATGGGATATTTTAAATAATTTTATAAAAAGTAATTTCTTGAATTCTATTTGTTGAAATTTCAGTATTACTCTTGATTTTAGGAAATTAAATAATTTTTTGTTCGTGTAATGGTTTAAATATTTTGGGAATTATCTTATCTTTTCCTAACCACATGATTATTCATATTGTCAAAATACATTAGAAATATTAGGTTAAACTTTTTTTGATTATATTATACATTAAATGTTGATACCATTTCATTATACATAATAATAATTTATCCTGCCTACTCTTCGTTTGGAGAAAAAATATGTGTTTGTGGTAGAAATTTATTATAATGATGTAATTAATTTTTATATAATATATTCAGGAAATATTCATCATTATGAAAAATAATATATCATTTTCCTTCTTATCAATCTATACACTAAAAAATGATGACATCGTGCTTGTGTATATGTGGACTACCACCTTCACAAAGTGATGTGATTCATTTTTATTCACCATATCACATAGATGATATAAATTAGTATAAAAAATATATCATATTTATGATATTATTATCATTTTGTAAATTTAAAATTGATACTTTTCTTCTTTCCATAATGGTGTTTGAAAAATGGACGCATTACTCATTTTTACGTACAACCACCGTCTCTATGATTGTAAAGTAGTTCCCCATTAATGGCCATATTTAATAGTTGTATTTAAAAGTAAATTTTATATATGAAATTGATAATTATAAATTGATAATTATTATGGATACGGTAGAGTAATGATCACATTGACCATAATCATAATACGAGAGTCATTTTGGAGTTATGAACCGTATATCATGAAAACATCTAATGTGAATCTAATTGATTAAGTAAATAGATATAGAAAGAAAAGGGGAAAAAATTAAAGGAATAGTAAAAACAAATATAAAATTTATTAATCAAGTAAATAATTCACAAATTATTTTTTTACAGAAGATAAATAATTTACGTGATGAGTCAGAAGTAAGGTTCAGGCTTTATTTTTAAACTCCAATTACAATTTTTCTTTTAAAAATCTCATTTTATTATATATCCATATTATCTATTTTTTTAATAGAGTTTCTACTATTCTAATATGAGTATTTAAATTTATATTTACCCATGTTTTACTTTCTTACAAATTTTTTTGAAATAATTATTCTCATCATTTTCTGAATAAGGCTCTCTTTGAATTTTACCAAAAGTGTAATGGAATATTTTCTTAACTTATGGGGCATGAGTGGATTTCCCAACATCATTAATAATCCTTAATTTTATGTTATATTTAAAATCATACAAGTTTAATTTAAATTAATTTTTTTCCTTTATTTAGTTATGTTTTTATAAAAAGTTATTTTAAAATGGAAAAGTGTATATTAATTCAGAATGTTTTCATGATATTTTAATGTGTTTTCTATAAATTAATTCCAACAACCCTTGATGTTACTTATTATTCACTAGGGATATTTTTTAATGTTACCATCATTATTATTTATCTATATAGATTATAATTTCATAAAATAGATTGAAATTAAACCCATTACTTTTCAATGGATTAATCATGTTAGGAAAGAAAATATTAATTTTAATATATATGGTGATAATGAATTTTTACACTGCCATAACCATTATTTTATATTGGGATTGCCTCATAACAATTCAAGTTTTTTTAAATAAAATTCCACACTACTACAGAATGTGATTTTAACAGTGCTAAAATTACCCTTTTTCGGCGATAGAAAAGTGATGTCTACCAGAGGACGATTAAAAGACCTTAGATTTTATCAGTTCTAAAAAAAGAAATGATAAATGGAGTGCTTACTTATTCTTGTAAAATTGATAATAAAAGGGAAAAATTCAGTTTTCTATAACATCACACTGTAGTTCTAAAAACAACGTAATAATATAGAAAAATTAGGTACAAATATAGTTTTAAATCAAATAAAATGTACAACACAAATACAAGAATAGAAAACTATATTATAGAAATATCAAACATTGATTTATAAAATTACATGAGTATGTAAATATTATCACAAACATTAAAAACATTAATGTTATTTGTATTTATCCCTTGACCCCAACTCATGCAATTCTCGAACTAACCACCCCTGTTTGAGAAAAAGAACACACATTTATAAGAAAAAATTCTTATTATTAGTAAAAATATAAAGGAATAATTATAATAGAAATTATTATTTTTTAATTAAAAATTGAGTCATACCAGGAGCACTGTGTATCAGATTGTGTTGTAGTTGATTTTTGGATGTCACACCATTTCTTATTTGTCTCCAAGCATTTTCTTTGTAAAAATTAACCAAATAAGTATAAGATAAAAATTACAAGGAAATTAATTATGTAACAACAGGTAAAATGACGAGAGAACAATATAGGCATGTTTTCTTGGTTTTGGCAATGCGGTGCATATTTAAAACTAAAATGACACTTATATATTGAAAACACACACTTGGATTAATTTTAGTCACACTATGTATAGGATTGAGGTGCATATGATTCCTACACTTCCCAAATGACTTCTAGATTGTAGTACTAAATTATTACTATGAAATGGATTCATTTTTTCGGTTTCATGTACATTTCTTGTCTTTTTTACTATAATGTCATTTTAAACTTGAAAGATTCACCATGAGTCATATCGATTACATAATAAATTTGTTTGACTTGAGATTAATTTCTAAACATAAAAAATGTCTTATGATTCATTGTCCTAAATTATTAATACAATGTAAGAATGTTTTCTTGGTTCTCAATTAGTGCATAGAACTAGAAAATAGTGCTACTGCCACATAACTATATCCAAGGTTTTACAAATGTGGCTATAGGCCTATTTTCCGTGGCCTATAGCCGAAATTTTCTAAAACATGGCAGCAGCTCATAGATATTTCCATATTTTTGTGGAATATGGACACAGTTTTAAATACTATGTCTATAGGCCAATTTTTTCAATGCCCTATAGCCACGGTTTTCCAAAAATCGTTTCTATAGGTTTCCCGCGCTTCTGTAGGAACAAAAATTCCCACAAAAAATTTGAAGGGAAGCCATATCACCACGATTTTTTGTCTATTCCCGTAGTTTTTATTAATATATATATATCATAATATATATATATACCTGAATTGTGGCATGGTGTAGTGGTAAGTGCACTGGATTGCATGGTGGAGGTGTAGGGATCAAAACCTGATGGGGACATTTTTAATTTTGGATTTTTCATGGTTTTTCAAGGCTATATCCATGGTTAAAACTATGGTAATAGCCACCTATAGCCACGGTTTAAACCATGGCTATAGGTCAAGAACCACAATGTCATATTTGGAGGCCTAATGCCATGGTTTTCAAATTCGTGGAAATAGGTTGCTATTTCCATGGTTAAAACCGCGACAATAGGCCGGGAATTATTGCCATAATGATAACGGTCATAGTTGGCAAAAACCATGGTTGTAGCCTATGGCCATAGTTTTGGTGCTTATTTCCATGGTTTTGGACCATGGAAATAGCCCTTTTTTTCTAGTTGTGACACTTTTTGGACTAATATGTTAATTTTAAACAGATAACAGACACTATGAGACATACAAGGAATGTAATTTATCATATTGAGGTGTAAATGATTCCTATATATCAAAAATGACATGTGGATAATTTTCATAAATTATTAATATAATCTGAATGTGTTTTCTTAATTTTGAGATGTCAATTTTATTTTATTACTAAAATTAATGTAAATTGTAAATAAAAAGACACAAATGGATCCATACTGATCACACTATGCATAAAATTAATCTTTAGCTTATTCCTACACATCCCAAATGAGTTATGTATTATTTTACTAAACTATAAAAATAGTTCGAATTTGTTTTCATAGTTTTGAGTATATCACATGTGTTTTTACAAAAATATCATTTTAAACTAGAAACAAGTACTTTGAGTCATATTGGTTCAATAGTGTGTCAGAATGATGTGAAAATTATTCCTAAATATCAAAAATTACTTATTTATTATATTCCTAAATTTTCAAAAAAATATAAGAAACGTTTCTTAGTTTTTAGGGAATGAAACATTTTGAACAAAAATGTCAATTTTAAACTGATAACAAACAATTTGAATCATGCCGGGAACATAATATTTCAGATTGAGGTATGGATAATTACTACATATAAATAATGACATTTAGATCATTTTATTAAAGTATAAAAACAATAAAAATGTTTTAGATTAATTATTGAGTATGTCAATTGTCTTTTATACCAAAACTATTGTCAATTTTAAATAAAAAGTCACACATGGAGTTATAACAATTACACCGGGTGTCGTATTGATGTGAAGGTGATTCCTACACATATCAAATGACTTATAGATCATTTTAATGAAGTATCAAAATAATATGATGGTGTTTTTTGGTTTTTAGTATGTCACTTTTGTTTCGTACTAAAATGTAATTTTAAATCAGAAACATGCACTTTGAGTCATACAAGTAACATCATGTGTCAATTTTATTTGAAAATTATTCCTAATCCTAAAAAAATACTTATTAATTGTTTTACTAAATTAAAAATAAAACATAAGTGAATTATATTTGTTTTACAGAGTGACACTAAATAAAACTCAATTTTAAACTGATAACAAACATTTTGAGACATACCATGAACATCCTATATTAGATTGAGGTTTTCTTGATTCCTACACATAAAAAATTACATATAGATATTTTTCATAATGTATGAAAAAGATATGAATGTTTTTTCTTGGTTTTGAGTATTCCATTTGTTTTTTACTAAAATTAATTTCAATTATATTAAAAAATAAAAACATAGAGTAATACCAGTCTCAACATTTATAGTATTGAGGTGAGAATGATTCCTACACATCCCAAATGACTTATATATCATTTTTATGATGTATCTAAAAAATATGAATGTGGTTGATTGGTTTTGAGTATGTCACTTGTGTTGTATTACTAAAATGAAATTTTAATCTAGAAACATGAACTTTGATTCATACTAGTCACATCGTGTGTTGGGTTGACATGAGACTGTTTCTTATGTATCACAAATTACATATGAATATTTTTCCTAAATTATAAATAAAATATTATCACGTTTATTGTATGTTTAGTGAGTGAATGTTTTTAAAACAAAATGTCAATTTTATTGTGATGAAAAACAAATTGAGTCATACTAGGAACATCATATGTCATATTAATGTGCGAATGATTTCTAAATTTTAAAAATTACTTATGGATCATTTTCCAAAAGTATCAAAACAATATAAAATATTTTTATGTGTTTTTAGTATTCCAATTTTATATTTTACTAAAATTAATGTCAATTTTAATTAAAAATACACAATTAGAGTCATATTGGTCACACCGTATGTCTGATTGTGGTGTGTATGATTTCTAAACATCAAAATTTACTGATGGATAATTTTACTAAAGTATTAATATAATAAAAAATAATTATATTATTTTTTAGTATATCACATGTCTTTTTTACTAAAATGTCATTTTAAACTAGAAACAAGAACTTTAAGTCAGACTGGTCACATCATGTGTCGATTTTATGTATGACATATTCCTAGACATCAAAAATCAAATATGAATCATTTTCTTAATTTATCAAGATAATTCAATTGTGTTTTCTCAATTTTCAATGAGTAAAACTATTTGAACTAAAATGTCATTTTTAAATAGATAATAAACACTTTGCATCATACTAGGAACATCATGTATCAGATTGAGGTTAGGATAATTCCTACATGTCCCAAATGAATTATGGATTATTTTTATAAATTATAAAAAAAATATGAATCATTTTATCAGTTTTGAATTTGTCACTTGTCTTTTTTAGTAAAATTAATGTCAATTTTAAATAAAAAGGCACACTTGGAGTCATACCAGTCACAACATGAGTCATATTGATGTTAGTATGATTAATAAACATCCCAAATTAATTATCAATAATTATAATAATTATGAAAATATTACATATTTTTTATTGGTTTTGAGTAAATCAGTTGTGTTTTTACTAAAATATCATTTTAAATCGAAAAACCCACTTTGAGTCGTACCTATTACATTGTGTGTTGGTTTGATGTGATAATGATTCCTGCACATCAGAAATTACTTATGAATCCTCATTCATAATTATCCAAAAAATATTACCACATTTTATTTATTTTCAATGAGTGTCATGTTTTGAAGTAAAATGTCATACTAGGCACATCGTGTATTGAATTAAAGTGAGGTTGATTCATACCCATCCCAAATAACTTATGGATAATTTTACTAATGTATAAAAACCCTATGAATGTTTTTTCATAGATTTGAGTACATCACAAATCTTTTTTACTAAAATTAATGCCAATTTTTAATAAAAAGACAGACATGGAGTCATATCGATTAGACCACGTTTCGTATTGAGGTGAAAATGATTCCTACACGTCCCAAATGATTATGGATCATTGTGATAATGTATGATAATATTTTGAATGTGTTTTTTCAGTTTTGAGTATTTCATATGCGTTTTTACTAAAATGTCATTTTAAACCGGAGACACACACTTTGAGTCATACTGGCCACATAGTGTGTCAGTTTGATATGAGATTGTTTCCTATATGTTAAAAATTAAATCTGAATCATTTTACTATATTATCAAGATAATCAAAGAATGTTTTCCCATATTTCAGTGAGTGAATGTTTTTGAACTAAAATGGAAATTTTAAACTAATTATAGACACTTTGAGTCATACTGAGCACATCACACATAAAATTGAGGTGATACTAATTCATATACATGAAAAATGACTTATGGATAATTTACATAAAGTATCAAAACAATACAAATCATTTTTCTTGGTTTTGAGTAGGTCACTAATCTTTTGTACTAAAATTAATGTCAATTTTAAATAAAAATTACAAACTCAGATTCATACTAATTACACCATTATTCAAATTGAGGTGCAGATGATTCTTACAGGTCCCAAATGAAATTTGTAATGTATTCTTAAAAAATAAAAACAACATGAATGATTTTGATTTTTTTGAGAACATCACTTATGTTTTTTAATAAAATTAAATTTTAAAATGGTAACACACACTTTGAGTCATACTAGTCACATCATGTGTTAGTTTGATGTGATACTGATTCATACACATCACAAATGAATTTGGAATCTGTAATGACCTTTCATTTACTAAATGTATGAATCATTATTTTTTGGTATAAATTACATTAAATAGACATTATAATCTGAACTAAAAAATTAATGGGGGTCACAAGGGTGTCTAGGTCTTATTCTGTGCCTGAAACCTATGAAATTTGGAAAATAAACTAGGTCATAGAGTTAGTAGAATTAAGACTTCCCGTCATACATAATCTCTACTAATTGTGTGGGGGAAAAAGAAGGATCATAAATATTATAATGAATTTTTATCAACGATGTGACTCTAGGTGCACACCCATGTAGAAAACTAAGGACATTTGACAATAGGATTTCACACAGTTTTCACACAGTTCAAGAAACAGTACGCTTTAACTTTCTAGAGTTGTTTTTAAGAAGTGTATTAAGAACTTTTTGTACATAGTTTTATAAAATATATAACCAAACCATGAGCCCCCTATTTTTCGGGTGAAAAGTCATTTTTCCATTGATGATATATTTTTAATCTCTTTCTTCATCCTATTCTTTTCTAGTGGTAGAATGTGTTTCCCTCCTTCCATACCTTTTATTCTTCTTCATCCTAAGAATTGGGGTAACATATCCATCGGTTTTATGAATCAAGATCTATTTGAAGCATCAGATCTATCTCAGTAAGACCAAAAATACCCTCCTTTCCAATTTAAGTTTATCTTTGGATCTATTATGCTATTTAGGTGTGAGATATTTTTCCCTATTTTTAGGGAATTGGACTGTTTCTTCAATTTGTCCCAACCTACTTCAATCCTGAGGCCGCTATTGAACGAGGAGTCATCAATGGCCCTATGGTAGGTGGTATCTTTAGTCTTCCCAAAATTTATTATGTTTATTTATAGAAATAACATTTTTTATCATTCTGAACTTTTCTATGTGTTTCCATTTAATTGACTTCATATTAAATTGATTTATGTACCTTGATTTATTTTTGTTGATCCTTGATTAATAGGTTAAGGAATGTTGACCTTAGTGATCTATAGCCTTTGGGTGTTCTGACTTTGTTTTTCATTTATGGATAATTTCCTAATTTCTTAGAACACCTTAAAATAGTTTGACATAGATTATAAATTTAATTTTAATGAATTATTTAATTGAATGGATTCTATTAAATTAAAGCGATTTTACACGATGGTTTTCCATTCCATAAATAAATTAAATGGATTAAATGAAATGAATTATGAATGGTGGTAAGTCTATGATTCTATTTTATGTTATATTATATGATCATTGTGAATTTTAATGCCTTATATGAATTTGAATTAACTAATGTGAAACATGAGTGGTAATGCCTCATGTATTACATTATAAATAGGATTAATCCATGTTATAGGATATGGTTTAATGGTGAGAGATATTTTGGGCATGATGGTTTCATTATCCCTTACATTGAGAATGATCAAGATATCTCACACCACTGACACTATTTGAATGGTTAGCATGATGCACTATGTCCCTTGTTCAAAGTGTTGACACGAAGGCACACTCACCATATAAAGTGAGGAACATGAATTATCCAACTCCTTATGATATATAGGGAATTTACTATATTTCATGAGCTTATAGGACTATTTACACTGGTTATGAATGTATCAGGTATGCCCCGGTCTAGCCAACACCGAGTATTCCATGTATATGGATAGTTTAAACTACACATACTTGGTATATATAGGTGGATGATATATATATATATATTTACTATATATATAGTGACTAATTAGAAATTCATCCAGGGTATGATCTGAAGTAGGTGGACCTGGTAGGTATCCTTTAGGAGCATGAGATGGATGTTATTTATTTATTCAGTATTGTTAATTAATTATCTATACCTTCACACTATTTTTTAGCTATGAGAACTAATTATATTACATATAGACACCATTGGCAGTGGCCTAATGGTATTGTATCTCACACCTCACTTGAGATTCCTTTAGTACCTGAGTAGATTACTTGTCTATAGGTGTGGATAAGGGAATGTTCCATGGTACTAGTATTTTATGTGCCTACTTATAGATGGACCATAGGAGCAAAGGACTGAGCATATCCCCAAGACACTAGTGGATCATTTTTTTGTCATTATTGTAATTTTATATAGCATGATTATATATTAATGTCCCATATTCCCTTTTTAAATATCATAATTCCATGCATCCATATATATGACATTGCCCAGTGGTTTTTGATATTATTACTTAGTTTCCTAGTCATTTATTCTTCTATTATTTATTTATTCTTTCTATTAATATATAATTTTGATGTTGTCTATTTATGGTTGTTTCTACTATTCCTCTCTGATAGGATGATATATTATCTCCACCGTACCACCTTCATACCCACATTATTAGTTTATATTCTCTATCATATGAGGAGGCGTGATTGAGGCCATGTGACCCACTAACTCATAGAATGGGTTAAGTGGATCCTAGGTTGGGATGTTATAATGTGGTATCATAGACTATTTATCCTTTTCCTTACTATTTGGGTATTATAAAAGATACACCGAGTTAAGGAATTTTGAATTTGACACTATTCCTAGATACAACTAACCTATATATAGGGGAAACCAAAATTACCTAGGGTGGGAACATTCAATTATTTTTTTCGCTTTTTATGGTTGATATGACTTCATTATTGGGTGAAACAAATTTTATATGGTGATATCATTATTAGTATATTGAATAGATGATTTCTTTTACGTAGGACCGATGAAATGAGGGTGTTTCATTACATGCACTATTACAAGAACAATGTGACTAATATGTCATGAATTTTTCCATGCCACGTCTACTTTTAGCATGAATTTTCCTATTACATATTAATATTTACTTTAATATTTATTGAAATTTTCATGAATTTTCATAGGAAATGAAAAAATCATTAACACTTAAAGTGACTAACTTAAACAAAAAGTTTTTTTCAGCATAGGTTAAAGCAGAAACCTTAAGAAATTAATTATGGCATGTAGATTCCGGAACCATTGGTCAGATGGGATAGAATGTGTTTTGGTGTGAGTTAAGTGGATTCCATATTTTCGTTCATAAGAAGTATAGTCCCTTATAGATCATAAATAGATATCCATCAAATTAAAACATTTAAATAGATTTAAGTATTTTAATTGGAACAAATTTTAAATTATTATGACTTTTAAAGTGAAAATAACTATCTTATACATGAGAAAAATTGACTTAAACTCAAACATGACCTTATTATTTTGTAGTTGGTGTTTCTATTACATTATTACAACCATTAAGGTTTCTTCTACCCCGTATAACTATGTTTTGAAGCAACCATAGATGCATGATCATTTCTACGAGAAGGTTATGCACATTTCCTAGTTTCCCATCTGAAATCATTTATACTATTAAGATATTTTTTTATGTGTGCCTTTGAAATTATTGTATCATTCCACCATGACATCCTCTAGTCACATGACCTGATGGTGGTGTGACTATTCACCGAAGGTGGTATGCCTTGAGATTTTAGTGATTATTTGTATATTGAATCCTATGACACCTCTTCCTATTTGTAATATGGGAACTGATTCCTAGTTCTGTGATATAATTCTATATATGTTGTAGAATGTGAAAGGTGTTTTTCAGCCTGCCCCAATTATGGAATAGTTTACTCGAGAATTTCAGTAGCATCATCCCCCATATTTTTAGCTGATGGAAGACCACACACTACTGAATCATGGATCAAAGATATTCCTTCTATATTCGAGTATCTGGAGATAACTCCCGAGTAGAGGGTGACTATTTCTAATTATGTACTATAAGATTATAATAAATGGTTGTTAGATGTTTTTACCCAAGAAGATCAACACTGATATATGGTTTGGGTGGACTTCTATACCATCTTCTATGACAATTTCATTCATCAGACTCTGAGGCTCGGTAAAGATAGAGAATTATTGAATATGTACCAAGGAGGTATTCCCATGATGTAATACTCTGTTCTCCCTATGGAGTTTTAGTGGTTCTCTTTTATTCTAGAAGGTGATGATCTTATGACCACCAAAATATTCAAGGATGGGCTGGTATATGCCATACGATCGCAGGTCAATATATCTAGGTTGAATACTATTTATAAAAACATCAACCAATACCTTATTATAGAGATAACTTTGTTCAAGTATGATGGTTCAAGTCGGGGTGTTTTTACATCTAGATCTACTCGTACATTTTATTCTAGGAAAATGAGACGTTTTGAGGCTACATGTTTAGGTAGCATTAGTTATGCTCCTCATGTTGATAGTTTCTTGACATGTAACCACTGAAGGAAGCCGAGAATAATGAAGACTCAATTATTGCATGATCTAGTGGAATAAAAAGGTTACATTTGGATGTGGCATATCCATTTCTAAGGAATGAATTTTGGATAAGCACCTAGAATCCAAGGATCTACTTCTACCCCTTATTCCGAATTAGGGATAGTAGTATCATGATAAACATGAAGCTTGAATACCACTGTATGATCATAATGAGGTGGAGGTTGAGGAATAGGTAGTTAGGATCATGATTCTCAACACCAATAGAGCAGCATTTCTATGTGAAGTCAGGAAGTAACTCAGTGCCATGGTATAGGCTAATTACATGCATTACAACCTATGATGGAGGGGAAGAGCACCAAACCGTCTACTACATGAGGTAATATTATAGTATCCTCCACTATAGTGTATGATTTATTTGACAGAGGAATGTCTCACTCATTTATATCTGAGGAAATCATGAAGAGATTGGACCTTAGGATTGATCAATTCTATGGCATTATGACCCTTGATACCCCATTAGGTATCCAATAAGAGGGTATTCAATGTTGTAAGTATATTCACATTGAGATATATGTATACCTTTTTGTATGGAATATTTTCTTCCTCGACATGATGAGAATTGATGTAATCATTAGGATGGGACGGTTGGGTCCCTAATGATCCCATATAAACTGATATCATCGGAGGGTGATGTTTACATAACCGTAGGGTGGTAGACATGTTGATAATGGAGGATGGTATGTCCAAGCTATTCGGTCAGAAATCGAGCAACATAGGATGGGTAGTGTGATAGATCAAATCACTAGTCCTTTCCTATATGACTTGGGCTTATGACCTGCTATATTTTCTCATGTAGTGGGGAGTTTCATGTATGTATTTCTTGATGAATTTTCTGGCCTACCACCAGTGTGAGAGGTAGAATTCACCATTGATCTTGTGACAAGAGTATCACTGGTTATCCTTCCTCCTTATAGGATGACAGTTATGGAGATTTTAAAACTCAATATAAAATTGGATGATCTTGAGTCTAATGTATTTTTACACCCAAACACTTCTCTTTGGGATTAACCAGTCCTTTTTCCAAGAAGGCTGATGGAATCCTCATGATTTGCAATGATTATATTCAATTGAACCAACTCAAAATAATGAAACTGGGTCTATTTCCTATAATATATTTCATATTCAACCAAATTGACAATGATAGATTATTTTCAATGATATATCTTCGGTCGAGATATCACCAGGAACATGTTAGGTCATCAGAAATATCTCATATTACATTCAAGAGAATGTATGGTCTATACAAGTAAATGATTATGTCATTCGGTCCCACAAATACATCTGATGTTTTTATGGATCTTATGAATGAGGTTTTCCACTTGTATATGAATTCATTCATGTTAGTCTTCATTAATGACATCTTAGTGTATTAATGATCTAGAAATGACTATTCTAACCTCCTTGATATTGTGTTGAATACGCCAAGGTAACATCAAATCTATCATAAGATAAATAAATTGCAATTTTAGATCAATAGAGTCAACCTCCTCGTCATATTATCTTAGAGTCAAGAGTTTCAATAGAACCAAATAAAGTGATTGTTATAGATTCCTTAGAGAATCCTAAGAACTTCTTTGAAATTTAGAGTTTCTTGGGACTAGTCAAATATTACCGATGTTTCATCCAGGATTTTTCATGTCATGCATGTCTTGTTACGAGCTTGACAATGAAGGGTGTGAAATTCATATGTTCAGTAGCATTTGATGTATCCTTTTATGAATTTAAGGGTTTTTTGAATTCATTACTAATAATAATTCTTATGAAGCTGGGAAGAAGTTATACAGTCTACTATGAATATCTGGTATCATACATGGAGCTATTCAGATGTAGTAAAAGTGTGTTTTCATGTACGAGTTTCATTAGTTGAGGCCTCATGAGTGGAATTACACAATGCATGACCTCAAGTTAGATGTTTTAGTTTTTTATCTATGATTTTGGATACACGGTCTACTTGGATAATTTTTTTGGTATTCATGGATCAGAAAATACTCAATTTAATCTTAAAAAAGTAGGATCTCAATAATGGGAAGTAAAGGTGGGTTGATTACCTACGGTCGTTTGATTTTATGCTTTCCTATACATCTAATAATGGAAATGCAGTAGCTGATGCTATAAGCTGGAATAATCATACTATGGTGGTTAAGGAGTCCAATAGTGAATGGTATCTCATGGAATTATTCTTAGATATACACATTAAGGTTTCATAGGATCAAGGTCAGAATATCCTTATGGTTGTAGTAGTGACCTCTAATCTTATGGAATATGTAAGAATGAGGAAAATATTTGATCCTGAAGGTCTCATACTATGGGAAGTGTCTCAAATGATGATAACTAATTAGGATGGACCATGGATGTGGATGATACATTACTATTTCATGGTCATGTATAGCTCCCATCACACATTAGAGAGAAGATGATGCATGAGTTCCATGATTTAGCATTGGTAGGTCATCCTGATGTCATCATGATGTACCGAGACTTACATCACATGTATTGGTGGATTAATATGAAATGTAAGATTTCCAGATATATCACATGGTTTTCCAAATATTTGTAGGTGAAGGTGGTGCATCCGCATCCGACAGGGATTTTGAAGAAAGTTTCCATTCCTGAGTGGACGTGGGTTGATGTTTTGAAGGATTTCATGCCTGGTATACTTAAATCACCTAGTATAAATGATACAGTGTGGATTATTATTTATCATTTGATGACGGTTTCAAAATTCTTACAAATGAAAGAGACCTTTTCAGTAGAATATATAGGGAGTATTAATGTTAGGGATGTTGTACATCTTTATAGCGCTCCAAGATCTATAATTTCTGATAGATATAATTGCGTTAGGTCATGATTCTGGTAGGGGTTGAATAAGGAATTGGGTGCATAGGTGTTTGAGAGCATGTTCTATCACCCTCAGGCTAATGAAAAAATAGATCATACTATTTAGGTTCTAGAGTACCTACTCTATGAATGTGTCCTTGACTTCTGGGGTCCATGGGGGAAATATATTCCCCTAATTGAGTATACATATAATAATAGCTTTCAGGATACCATTGAGATGGATCCTTACAAAGCCTTATATAGTAGGCCTTTCCATTCACCATTGTGTTGGATAGAATTAGGGAGGTCTCATGAAGAAGACTATAGAGAATGAATAAATGATAAAAATGTGCGTGATGGTAGCTCAATCTGGAAAATAGTCAAATGCCAACAGATGCCAAAAACATCATGAGTTCAGGATTGGAGACAATTGTTTCTTGAGAGTCTCACCTAGGTTGAGTCACAAATATATTCAGAGGTATAGTATGCTCCCACCTATGTTTATTTGGACCCCTTGAGGTTGTGAAATGAATCAGAATAGAAACTTATGAGATAAAAATTCCTCAGATATATCAATATATACTTGATGTGTTTCATGTATCTCAACATCTCCAGTATTATCCAGACCCACCACATGCCTTTCATCCGGATGAGGTTGAGATGGATTTGGATGCTTCATTGAGGATTACTCAGTATGTATTGTTGAAAAAAGGGTAAAGACACTCCATGAAATGTTAGTTACTTAGGTATGGGAGCTATGGAAGCATGGATTAGTACATGATGAGACCTAGGAATGAGAAGAATATATTCAAGCTTAGTAGCTAGAAATCTTTGATGATAATTACTCTTAACCCTTAGATGGATCACTCGGAGAAGATTTTGTATAAGCAAGGGAGGTTGTAATGACCCATATTTTAATAAATGTAAAGATCATTAGTTTTTTTGTTTAAATTCATTTAAACATACCTTATAATGTTAGTTAAATGAGTCATGGGGGTCGTGAGGGTGTCTGGGGATTTCTTGGAGTCTGAATCACAAGAAAATTTGGAAAATTAATTGGACCACATGTTTAGTAGAATCCATTCCACACAACCCACATGGTATCTACTAACAATGCAAGGAAAAATAAAGGAGAAACAAATGTGGCCCAGTTTTTTAGAAACCATATGACTCTAGGCGCAATCCTATGAGAAAAACTATGAAAATTTGATAGTGTAATTTCACATGGTTTGTGAAAGGTTAAGAAAATAGCCCCCCTTAAATATGTGGGGCCTTTCCTTGAAAATTTGATTGAGTACGTCTTGCACACGATTTTAAAAAACATGTTTCCAAACCGTGTGTCCCCTACTTTAGGGTCAAAATCCATTTTTCCCTTAGTGATATCTTTTTCTAAATTGTTTCTTCCTCTTATTATTTTCCAGTGGATGAATGTGTTTCCCTCATCCTGTATCTTTTCATCTCCTTAAAACTAGGAATTAGGGTACCGTCTTCATCATTTGTTCAAATAAAGATCCATCAAAACCATTAGATTCTTCCAAGTAATACCTCAAATTCTCTCCCTTTCTACTTAGTTTTATATTTGCTTCTATTTCATTGTTCAGTTGAAATATCTTTTTCCCTATATTAAGGGTATTGAACAGTTTCTCCAATTTCTCCAAATTTACTTCAAATACGAGGTCACCATCAGATAAGGTGTAGTTAATGGACCTATGTTATTTGGTGTCATCATTTTTCCAAAAATTTATTGTTTTTAATAGATTTTTCTTCGTGATTCACACCGACCTTTGATGTGTGTCACCATTTAATTGAGTTATTCATATTAAACCTAACTATACACCTTGACATAGAGCTTTTTATCCTTATTTAATAGGTTAAAGGATAGTGACCTCAGTAATGGACACCCCATGGGTGTAACAAATTGATTTTCCATTTATGGATAGTTGCTTAATTTCCAAGAACTCTTTATAAGAATTTGACTTTGATTATAACTTGAATTACCACAAATTGTTTAATTTAATAGAATGTAATAAATTGAATTGATTTTTCATAATGGTTTTCCCTTCCTTAAATAAATTAAATCGATTAAATGGAATGAATTTTTTAGGGTGTTAAGGCCACACCACAATGTTAATGCTTTAATAAATGCTCATTGTGAATTGTAATGCCTTATTGGAATTGGACTTGACAAATAAGAAATATGATAGGTAATGCCTTATGTATTACATTAAAAATATTATTAATCTATTTTATAAGATGTGGTTAAATGTAAAGGTCTCTATTGGCTATGATAGTTTAACTCTCCCTTACATTGGGTACTGATATTGAAATCTCACACCAAAAAAACTATTTAGATGGTGGGAATGATGCACCACATCCCTTGTTTCGAGGGTTGACATTATGGAACACTCACCATATATAGTGATGAGCATAAAATCTCCCTTTAATTTTGAGATCTAGGGCATGTACCCTATTTCTCATTCTCATATGTTCATTTCGACTAGTTATGGATGTATAAGTTATTCCCTGATCTTTTCAGCACCTATTATTCCTGGTCCATGTCAAATTAAATCCAAACGTACATGGCCCATATAGGTTGTTAAAATATATAACAATATTGTATATATTATTACTGTATATACAGTGATTGAGAAGACATTTATCCCACCCATGAGCCGAAGTAGGTATAGCCACCAGGTGTTCTATAAGAACCTGATCGGGTTGTCATTAATTTATTAATCATTGTTAATTAGTTATCTATACTTTCACACTACATTTTAGATACAAGCACTACTTGGATTATGTCTAGACACCATTGGTTTTGGCCTACTATGGTTTTAATTCAAACCCTACTTAGGCCACTATTAATTGCTGAATAGAATATTTTTCTGCAGGTATGGAAAAAGGTAATCTCCATGCTACTATTATTTGGTATGAAATCATATAGATGAAGTGTATGAGCAGAGGACCAAGTGCATGCTAAAAAATACAGTGGATAATTTTTATCCTTTTTTATTTTTTTTATAGAATGATTGTATATTCATGAACCCTTTTCCCTTTTTGTATATCATCATGCTATGTATCCATGTATATGACACTACATAGTGTATTTTGATATTATTGCATAGTTATTCAGTTATTTATTCTTTTGCTACTTATTTATTATGTTTATTAATATATTATTCTAATGTTTTATGTTTATGGTTTTATATTCTATACCATTCTGATAATAGGGTGTATTCTCCTCACCATACCACCTTTAAACCCTCACTCTTAGTTGACATCCTCTATCATACAAGGAGGCGAACTTAAGGCCATGTGACCCACCAGATTAAGAAACAGGTTATATGGATCCTCGTTCAAGGCATTATAGAATAATTTTACCAAATTATCAATATAGTCGTATAACATATTATTTGTTTTTAATGAGTGATTTTTTTAACTAAAACGTTAATTTTAAACTGATAAAAAAAATTTGAGTCATATTAGGCACATCATGTATCAGAATAAGGTGAAACCGATTCTTTCATGTCAAAATTTTAATATGGACAGTTATCCTAATGTATCAAAATAATCCGAATGTTTTTTCTCAGTTTTGAGTATGTTAGTTGTCATTTCAACAAAAAATAATGTCAATTTTAAATGAAAAGACACACTTGGAGTCATAATGGTCCCACCGTGCTTCAAATTGAGGTACAACTGATTCTTATATGTCTTAACTTACTTATATATATTTTTTATAAAGTATCAAAACAATACAAATGAATTTTCTTGGTTTTGAGTACACCAATAATCTTTTATAATAAAATGTTATTTAAAACTAAAAACAGACACTTTGATTCATACTATTCACATAATGTGTTAGTTTGATTTGATACTAATTACTAAATGTAAAAAACTACTTATAAATTCTTTTCCTAAATTATCAATACAATATGAGTGTTTTTTCTACTGTTTCGGTGTGTCACTTTTTTTTGCTAAAATTAATGAAAATTTTAAATAAAAATAAATAGTTGGAGTCATACTGGGAACATCATGAATAATATTAAGGTGTAAATAATTCCTACATAGCACAAACAGATTATGGATTGTTGTCCTAAATTATCAAAATGATCTTAATGTGTTTAATTTTTTTGAGTATGTCACGTATGTTTTGAACTAAAATATAAATTATAAAATAAAAACATATAGTCCGAGTCATTTCAAGAAAACTATGTATCAGATTTAGGTGAGGATGGTTGAGTATATTATATGTATTTTTCTTTCCACTATCTAAAAAATCCATCCAAGATATATCATATTCCGTTCTAATGGAAGAGGAAACCGCATGCCGCCTCAAACACATCACATTTTAGGAAATCATGGGGGATCCTCTTCCATTAAAAAATGAATATGCCCCCTCTTTTATGTCTTGATGTAGATATTTGAAAGAAAATACAACTTCCCAAAATAGTAGTGAAAAAATATAAATAAGTATCATATAAATATGATATGGAAATTAACTGACAAATAGTATATAAAATGATGAAAAACATTATTAAATAATTTGTAGGAATTGAACTTTTCATGAGGGTGTTATACTTTCTTAACATATTAGCTTATTTTCATTATCTCAATTTCAACCTCAAAGTAAAATCTCTCTTGAGGATGAGCATCATCGAACAAAACACCCCACCATGAACAAAATAGTCTTCCTATATAATAATCAAATTCTTATGTTAGTGATACTACAATGAAATAAATTAAACATACATTTGAAATAATAAAATTACTTATTTGGACAATGAATTTGTGGTGAAAACATCATGATTGGCCATCCTATGTAAGAGAAGATGTTTTTGAAATATTCTAAAAGAACTAACAATCCTTGTTTTTAACTCAAAATAATTATACGATAATATATTGATATAAGTGAATGTAGTTTGGATCTTGGGGAATGTTTTTTTTCTCAATTTTGAGTATTGATGTGTGTTTTGAACTAAAATGAAAATTATAAACTAAAAACAAATAGTTAGAGTCATACCCATCATGGTGTGTATCAGATTGAGGTGATGATGATTGATTATATGATGTGTGTTTTTCATTCAACTATATGTACCAAGACAAAAAAGGAAGAAATGTACCATTTGGCTATAGTATGAAACCCCATGCAGCTAGAAATTCCTCATACAAAAGAATCTTGTTCTCTCTTTTTTGACTTGTTGTGGACAATTGAATGAAATTTATGAATTCCCAAAAGATATGTAAAAATAAATAAATAATTATTATATAAAAATGATAAAGAAAAAAACATAAAAATTGCAGATAAAATTGTGTCAAAATTAACTAAATAAGAAGTAAGAATTCACATTTTCATGATCATAGTAATGGAGTGAACAATACTTGTTAAAAAATTCATTTATTCATGATCTATTTGAAAATTAAAAAATTAAGTATTAGATAAAGTGTGACTATCCAAGTTTTGTTTTTATATCAAATATCTATAAAATATTTCTACAATGGGTACAAATGCACCAATGATAAAAAAGGGTGTAATGATGATTTGGGAGTATCAAATAGGAATTTACATGATGAAATTAGGAGGGTTTATTCAAGAAAAGTCAAATAATTATCCAAATATTTTATGTGTTATTTATTTTATATATTAATATTTTTTTGTCTTTTTGTATGACTTTTATCGAAATGTATTGAATGTTTTTGTCCAAATGGTTGAGTTTTTCGAGCGTATGAATCATTAAAGAATACCATGAAGAAAAAAGTGAATGAACAAGATGTAGGGGCTTGTACTGATGATGTATTTGGTGAAATCCCCTCAGATTGTTTGTATGAGGATTGATCATTGAAATCATCATATTCCTCTTCTATTTTAATGAAATTAATAGTTGTTTGTTCCCCCATTTCAATTAGTGGTTAAGATTATACACTTCAGGTTTGTCTAGAATTTTTTTATAATAGGGCATCAAAAAATATATCCATCCATCACTAAAAAATCTTCTTCAATTTTTTCTACCCCAAGACCTCCATTAACATATTCTCCCAAAAAAATTCACCCCTGCAATTTTATCATTTATCACTTTCCTTAAAGTTCCCTTGATTTTAATTGTATGAAGAGCAATGAAACTGACTCTGTTCAATAACTGAGGCAATACCCATGTTAAAATTTTAGTTCTAGAACCCCACAATAAGTGAATATAGTGGAAGTACCGAAATTTAATCCCTTATTTAAAAAATCCACTTCTAGGAACAAGCTCCAACCAAAATATTAACAGATATAAAAAACAACATAAAAATCCCATGAACCCTTTTCAAATGAAGAATATTTCACAATGATGGATGGAAATATTTTATGACTCCACATTGTACAAATCTTAAAGTGAAACCTGATGTGTATAATCCTCACCGAAAACAGAAATGGGAAAATAAAAAACATTTAAATTATTTCTCAGAGAAGAGGATTTGGATTATTTTTTTTGAACAATTATCATACTATCCATCCAAGGGGATATCAACCAATGCTTCATCAGGACCATCATTGATATCATGGTTGTATAATTTTCACTTAATAGAAATTTTCAATGTTTCATACACTATAAATAACATGAAAATAGGATATAAATACAATAAATATATTTTAATAACTTTTAGACATAAAGATAGAGTTAAAAAATCCCAATCCACAAGAACCCAATTGTAAATAACATATAATCATTAAAAAACCTTGGACAAAAAGAATATTTAAATCCAAATGATCCTAAATAAAAATTATAATTTTATATAATCAAATTTAAAACACCCAAGAAAATGAAAAAAGATAGGTAAATATACCCACCTAGGGATATTATAGATTATGTGAAACCTTCTGAAACAGTGAGTGGGAAAGTAGCCACGGAACCACACTAAGAGAAACTTAATAAATCATGATAGAGAATGAATAAAAGAATATAAAAAGTTAAATAACCTAAATCACTCAACTAAAGGAAAATATACACTTAAATATTGGATGATGGTACCTATCAACCGTTCAATACTCTAGTTCTCTACTAATATGTATAGTGGCACTCTGATCGAATACTCGACGATGAAACTTTTTATGGTGTTTAATTTCCTTTTTTTTATTTTGATGGTGGTGTTTGTAGAGATTATAAGAAATGAATGATTTATGTATTTTGTTTAACAATTTTATAATGATTATAATGAGTTCATCATTAGAGTGTTATGATTGGGATACCATTGTAATTTTCAATATATTTCATTAAATTAACACCCATTTCACAAGATAATTTTTTTATCATAAGTTATAAATGTTTAGGATTTAATACAAGACTCAACTAGGCACCGATATCAGTCAGTTCATGTTGATGGAAGGTTAAATATTTCATGAAACCATGTGTTCTTGTTGTTCTCATAGTCCACTGTGTAACAACCCAAAATTATAACAATGGGAATTCCCTTCTAATAATTATTTCATATAGTATAAATCACATAAAATCACATTTATAAAATAATGAAAACATTATCAATTAAGAATGAATCAAATAAGAGGTATTTCTAGAAGTTAAAGAAACCTATACGAATGAAATAGTAACTTCACCCTTAGAATTGTAATTTAAACCTTATGAATAGTAAACATGACAAAAGAATAATAACATCACCCATAAAAGTATAAATAACAACTAGGCATATTATAAATGGAAATATGATATAATTATATCATATATTAAGTAAATAAATCGTTTAAAAATTATTAACTAAGTGTGGGGTTTTTGTTATTAATAAATATTTTATTACAATTTTATCCTTAAGATAATAATTGAAAAAAGAATTTTGTTCCTTAAATTTATTCATAAATTAATTTTCTGTTATATTATTATAATATATTATTATTTTATGGGACCTTAATTATTTTTTTCAAGTATTACAAAATCAGTTGTTATTTTGAAATTGGTATTTACCAAGTAATTGATAATTTTTATTAAAAATTAAATTTCTCAGATTTAGAAAATTATTTTCATAAATTTGTTTTTATTTATGAATTATACAAAACAAAAAAAGGTTAGTGATAATTGTTTAGATTTTTCTAAAAAAGTTAATTTTTATAATAGTAAAATACAATAATTTATGATATATATATATTATAAGATAAATTCACTATTACTTGAGTCATCACTGATGTAAGAACCATAATGTCAAATTATCCTTCCCTATTTACTTTATTTATTCATTTAATCGTAACTATTTCTTTTCTAGATGAAAAATAACAAATTAATGATTAAAATAAAGAGAAAACACCCCTATCCTCCACTATAAATACCACCCCTCACCACCTCTTCCCCTCAAACCATTAAATCATTGATCCTTGTCCAAAATCTTCTCAATAATATTTTCAAGACCCTACACCACATCCATGATCTCTTGGTCTCATCAAAATACCAAAACTTTTCTCAAAGGAGGTTTTTAAGGAGGAGAAAATCAAGTGTTAAATTCCTCTTTCCTTTTCTTTTAATTTCTTTTCATATCCTTTTCTTATTATCTCTTCACCTCCCCTAATAAAAATGGTATAATAACTATATTACCTCATATATACTTAATTTCATTATGATAATGGAATAATCCATCTTTAAACCCATCTCCTATCCCTTTCATTCTAAAAATGAAAATGTTGTTCATGAGGTGTTAATTAATATCCTTCAAGGATGAAAACTTGTCATTTTACAGTAACACATTCGAGGTTGGCCATAAAACCTTTTTTATGGTAAAAAAAATTGTAATATATTTATTTTATACTATTTAATGTTTTTAATCATTATATTCACATGATATTAAATAATAAAACCAAAAATGTTCATTGTGAGTGAAAATCACCCAAGATAATCAAAACCATTATCAGGAACATCTTTTCTAATGATTCATCCACAACTAAAACAACCAAATAACTTATATTAAAATTTAACCTTATATATGGTCATTAATAACTTATATATTAAATTATATATTTATATTTCCATTTTACATGAACTTTGATACTCTTATATAAGAGAACTGATCATGAAAACTAAGCAAACAAGAACTCTCGAATGATGAAGTCAAACACTATAACTCATAAAAAAGTCTTTAAATGAACATAAAAATATTATAGTAAATTAATTATAAGTATAAAATGTTTTTGAATTATTAATTAAAGAATCATATTTGATTATTCTAGAAATTAAGATCATGTGCAGAACTGTTCCAAACATAAGATTATGTATTCTACCAAAACGTTTATTTTTCCTTCCAGCTACACATTCACTCTATTTACCCCAACATAATAATTATTTATTTCTATATAATTCTTGTAAATTTTGTTTATATGATCCAAATTCAGGAATCCAAATCAGATTAAACCTCTTTTATGGGGGAATACATGTTTTAAAAAGGCTTCCTTTTCAAGTATTCCAGATAAGCACGACCGGTTCAAAGGAACATCCCGATTTCTTACCCATTATTAAGTGCACTCAATTATATATTTTATTCCACAATTATTTTTATAAAATTTCTCATTTAATATTAAAAAAATATCTTGGTTCATTTCTAGTTTTATGAAAACAAATATTTCTTTTTTTAACACTCTTTAATATTTTACTTAAACCACTTTGAAATATATCATTTATAATGATTCTCAAAATTTTTCTTATATGTTTCCAATTACGTTTGACATAAATTATCATGATCTATACCTATTAAACCTTATGAATGTATATGTATGATTTAAATCCATTCTTTCTTGAACACCATTATGATATTCCCTTTTGTTATGCCATATGAAATGATTATGATACCTAATTCATTCTATGAGTAACCCTTATGCTTGATTCTTCATGTGGAACACATATGCATGGACATATTATGATTGGTTTTCTTAGATAGAAATCCAATGAATTTGTTAATTTGTAGTCTCATGAGACGTCATGTTGGGACAAGGAGTGAACCTAGTTCCTTTATGGGACTTTGTCCACCATGTTATATAGTATTGTAATTTATTCGTGATTCATGTTTATATCATGTTATATGTTGATTCCACATTCCTACGACTCAATGATTAAATGTTCCCATGTTATTTATGTTTTTGTTCCTTATTATTTTTCATGTTCCATGAATTTTATTTCATCATTTTATTCTTTTTATCCCATAAATTATATTTTATTCTTATTATTACTCCCTTACTATGATCTTTAGCTCATCTCCATTTTCATATACTCCCAAGGTTATCCTATGAAGATGTAAGAGATCAATGGAATTTAGAAGATCAGTATATAGATTATGTAAAATATTTTTTTTGTTTTGGGTTTCATGATGTGTAATTATGTACATAATATTCCAAATACGCAATAATTTATGATACTTGGATTTAAATTGTTGGTAATTATGTAATAATATGTGAAAAGTATAGGGTCTCTATAGTAGGCATTCAAGGAAGGTATAGTTATTTTTGGAATTATTTCTAAAAAATATAAGGAAATATATAAGGATAAGACTACGTATAATAAAACATCCCTGAATTTTTATTAGTATATAGTAAGTGATTTTTCAATAAAATACATCCTGATATGGATACTATAAGTGGATGTGGTTTTGGAACAAATGTATCTAAGAGTAATAACTCTGACAAGGTGTTCTGAGCCTAGCTTAGGGTAACCTAGTACATGATAACACGCCTTTCTATGAACTTGGCTCGACATTCCCAGGGTATATGATTTGGTAAATTTAAAATCTCATCATGAACCATTATTTAGGGAATAATAAATTTACTATAAGAATATATATTATGAAATTGATCATGGAAAACCCAGAGTCAAACCTATGGAATCAAAAGTTTGTATATAATACTCCTTTACAATATTATAAATTTATAATAAAAGTTTGTTTTTACATGCTTATTAGGAATTTATTAAAACCAATAATTTCAATTTATTTTTCTTATTTAATGGTAGGAAATATAAGAACATTTTTAAACAATCAATGTGATAAGAATGTGACGATTTCTATAATGATATTGCAAATATGATGGAAATAGTTGCTCAAAACATTATGAAAATAATTTCTTTGATAGTTCAAGTTATGAATAATAACATGAATTATGTGAAAGACCCTCATTTTATTAATAAAAAGAATATTGTCTTTAAACAATTCATGTGGAATAAGTCCCCCATGTTTGGTGGATCTTCGGATCCCCTCTTCATAGAGAAATGGATAAATTACATTGAGAATATATTCTCTATCCTCTAGTGATCAAAGTAAGAGAACGTTGTACTGGTAGTATATAATTTTGAAGGGGGAGGTGATCTGTGGTGGAAACTGATCAAGAATGAAAATTCTATGGATGAAATTGATTCCATGGAATGAGAATATTTCAAGAAAATATTTTTCAGTAAATTTTTTCCTTGAACCTTCTATCTTAAAATTGAATGGGAGTTCCTCATACTGTAGCATATGGAAGATGAGTCTATCTAGGAATATGACGAAAAATTCACAAGGATTTCAAGAGACATCTCAAATTTTGTCATGAAAATAGAAATCAAGATATATTTTATATTTTGGGGATTAAAGACGAGTCTATGAAAAGTGTTGTATTTTCATGACTTTGATAGATATAATGAGATTTTCCATTATTCCCTCAATGTTTAAATAGAGATTGGAGACTAAAATTGGTTTCATGGAATTGGTTAAAAAAAGAGAAAAATGGAGTTTAATATGGGTAGATAGACAGATACATCACCCAATGGAAAGAATACCCAACATCTCAGATATCAAAAGTGTGGGAAGAAGCATCCCGGAAACTACTTAAAGGGAACCAAGTGATACGTCAAATGTGGAAGAGTAGGTAATATGGATAATAACCATCGATGGTATTTTACGAATCCCACCAATGAGGATGAATAATTAAAGGTTTAGATCAACAATCATCCTGTAGTGAAATGTTTCAAATGAAAGAAAAATGGGAATTATGCAATCCATTACCCTATTCCAAGTGTTGTTGGAGGAAGTCAACAAAAAAACCTTGAAGGAAACAAGGAAGATAATATTCTATCACTACTACTTAGGAAAAACCTAAAAATGATGTGGTGATAGGTATGCTAGTTATTCATTCTAGTGGAGTGAATGTACTATTTGATTATGGTTATATACATTCTTTAATGTCTTACATGTTTAGTAGAACCATTCAATAACCACCTCAAAATTTTGAGGTTGAGTTATTTGTGAGAACAAAAAATGGTGAAATTATTGAATCCATAGTATATAACTCCTCCTCGGTTAATGTTTTTAGACCAAACCTCCCATGAAATATTATCATACTTACTTTGGTAGAGTTTGATTATATTTTGGGCATGAATTTTTTTTCTTTATATAAATTCAATATCAATTGTCAGGAAAGGGAGATCACTCTTCACATACCAAAGAATATTCAAATTATATAGACATGTAATGATGGGGATGAATTTATATTAGAATCACAGTCTCAAGTGTGGATATTGTTTCCTTATGAGGAATCATAACTATCTCAAATGATTGAGACAAAGGAGAGAATTATGTTCGAAGACATGCTCATTGTGATGGACTACACTGATGTGTTACCCAAATAGTTTTATGGTCTTCCTCTCGATCGGGAGGTTGAGTTATCAATTGAACATATTCATGGATCTATTAATATATCACAGAAACCTTATAGAATGAACAACTTTAAAATAGAATAACTGAAAAATAAGTTATAAGATAATATATAAATGGATTTTAAATTCCCATGTGCTTCACCATGGGATTCAACAATCCTCTTCATCAAGAAAATTGATGTATTAATGTATCTCTGCATTCATATTCATGAACTCAACAAAAACACAATAAAGAAAAAGTATCCCCTCGCACATATATATAAATTGTTCAATTAGCTATGTGGGGATAATTATTTATATATGATTTACCATTGGTCGGGATATCAATAATTAATGGTTATGAAGGAATATATTACCAAGACTGCCTTTTGAATGAGTTAAAAATAGTAATATTTCATAGTGATTCCCTTCAAACTCACTAATTCTCCATGAATTATCATGGATTTAATTAATAGAGTCTTTAGAGATTACCACAATTTTTTTGTCGTATTTATTGATGATATTCAGTTAAAATACAATAGAAAGGAGGAAAATGAAAAGAATTTTAATATTGTGATAAAGACAATGTGAAGGGAGAAAATTTATGAAAAGTACAGTAAATGTGAGTTCTGGATGAAGGAAGTATCATTCTTTGGAAATGTAATCACTAGAAAAGGGATATCTATGGACCCTTACAAGGCAAAGGAAATCAATGAGTGTCACATGACAACATCTGTAATAGAGATCCATAGTTTCCATGAACTATATGGGTATTACTGATGATTTTTGAAGAACTAATCATGATTATATAACCCACTAACAAAGATGACTCATAAGAGAGAAAATTTTGTATGGACCAGTGAATGTGAAGACTACATTATAGAGTTTAAAAAGTGGCTTATCACTACACAAGTTCTCACACTATCAGCAAGTGGGGAACTCTTTGTGGTGTAAAATGATGATTCAAATAAGGGATAAGGCTATGTACTGATAAAAAAAGATAAAGTGATAGAATACACCTCAAGGAAGTTGAAAATTCATTAGCAAAACTCTCTGACGTATGATCTGAAGTTGGTAGTTGTGATCTTTACGTTGAAAATATAGAGGTATTATATATATGGGGAGAAGTGTGAGATTTGTACTAATCACAAGATTCTAAAATATATATTCACATAGAAGGAGGTTAATATGGGCCAGGGAAGACGATTAGATCTTATAAAAGATTACGAATTCTAAATCCACTAACACAATGGTAATGAAAATACGGGGGAATATGATATAATTATAAATGATCTTATGTCTTTATCAATTATGAGAATATATAAGGATTGAATCTTCTTAGATTTACAAAGGATATACATGGGAATCATTATAGAAGGAACATAATCAATCCTATCTGAAATTATTTCTCAAATATACATCATATAAAAAATAAAGGATACTCAATGAAGTGATGTGAATATTCATAAGAAGTTAGAATACATGAGAAATGGGAAATCCTTAGCATTCAAAATGGATGGGGAATGATTCGTGATATTTGGGTCACAATTATGTGTACCATCCAATCCTAAGATAAAGAATGAGGTTCTTAATGATACACAAAGCTCTACCATCTCTATCCAACCTGGGAGCACAAAGATCTATCGAGATCTATGAGAGAATTATTCAATGGAAAATATGAAGAAGGATATCATAGAATATATATCAATGTGCCTAATATGTGAACAAGTGAAGGTTGAAAGGCAATACTCTTAGGTGGTGATGCAAAAATTACCCATACCAACATGGAAATGGAAAAAAAATCACTATGGACCTTTTCACTAGAATTACAAAGACATCTAGAGGTAAAAATACTATATGGGTTATTGTGGATCATCTTATAAAGATATCCCACTTTTTCTAAATTTGAGAGGAATTATCACTAGATCATCTAGCTCATATAAACATAAATGAAGTGGAAAGGCTGTATGAAGTACCACTAATCATTATCTTTGATGATAATCTAAGATTCACCTCCAAATTCTGTAACATTATTTATCATGCTTTAAACACTGAGAGAAACTTCAGTATTAATTATCATACTCAAACTAATGACCAATCTGAGTGAAATATTAAGATAATAGAGGACATGTTGAGCGCACGTTATATAATGTTAATTTGGGGATGGGACCAACATATTCCACTGGTCTAATTCCCCTACAATAGCACCCCATATTTCAAATGGGTCCATATGAAGCCTTATATGGGGATAGATGCATAATGCCGATGTTCTGGGATTAAGTCAATGAATGTAAGAATCTATGAACTAAAATTGTCAAAGAAATGGTTGAGATGGTGAAAACCATTCAGAAACACATCAAGGAAGCCCAAAGTTGAAAAAGATCTATATAGACAATTATCTATGATACCATGAGTTTTAGGTTGGAGACATTGTATTCTTCTACATATCTCCATAGAAGAGGATCAATAGATTTTGGATGAAAGGAAATATAAGTCCCAGGAACATCTTCCCCTTCAAGATTCTTGATCATGTTGAAGTTGTTCCCTATTACATATCACTTCCACAAACCATGTCTCATGTGCATGATGTATTCTATGTATCTTTTTTGATGAATTACATACCCGATCCCTCACATGTGCTGAATTCAGAGATGGTACAATTGGAAAATGAACTCTCATGTGAGGAGAATCCAATATAGATATTGGATCATAGAGATAATGTTCTATGGTACAAGACCATTCACTTGGTCAAAGTAATATGGCTGAACCATAATAATGTAGAGGCAACCTGGGAAACTGATATTGTAATAAATGAGAAGTACCCACTCTTGTTTCAACTTATAATGTAAAATTAAATTTTGAGGGTGAAATTATATAAGGGGGGGGGGAGAATGTAATGACCCTGAACAATATCATTTGAAATTACCTTCTAATAAATATTTCATATATTATAAATCACATAAAATTACATTATGAACACAACAAAAACATTATTAATGAATAATTAATTAAATAAGATGAATTTATAGAAGTTAACGAACCTATATCGGTGAAATTGTATCTTGAAATTTGGAATTATAATATCACCCTTAGGAATTGAATATCAACCAACAGAATAGTAACCTCATCCATGAAAGCATAAAACAATTTAGGCATTATATAAAATAAAATATTATTTAATTTTATCATTGTATAAGTAAATAAATGTTGTTTGAATTATTAATTAAGTGTAGGTAAATTTTTAAGTTACAAGTATATAATTACAATTTTATAATTAAGTTAATAATTTAGAAGAAAATTTATTTCTATAAATTTTAGTCATAAATTAATATTTTGTTTTCTTATGATTATAAGATAATTCTATGATACATTAATTATTTTTTTAAAGTGTTACCAAATTATTTATAATTTGAGAATTTTTATTTTCCAAGTAAATGATGATTTTAAATAAAAAGTAAAAGTATCATATATAAAAAATTATTTTCATAAAATTGAGTTTATTTTTTAGTTATACACTTCAGAAAAATTAAGGGTGAATTTTTGGGATTTTTCTAAAATAGTTGATTTTATGTGAATAGTAAAATACGATAATTTACGGTATATATACATTATATGTTATATTCACTATTACATATATCATTGATGATGTAAGAACCACAATATAGAATATTACTTCTCTATTTACTGTATTTTTTGATGTAATCATTGTTGTACCTCTCGTACCCCTCGTGGTTTAATTTTCATGATCACAATCACTCTCCTTTTATCTAATCTTGTTTTAAGTGTTTTTGGATGATAGGCATGATTTCAGGTTGCCAAGGAATTGGGCCAAGAAAGCAAGAAGCCAAAAGTGGACTGATTTTCAGTCCACCGGCCAACCGGTGGAAGACCACCGGCCAGCCAATGGAGCCTGGACAGAAGGCATCATTTCTGTCCAGACCACCGGCCAACCGGGGTCCCACCAACGGCCAGCCGGTGGCACCCAGACAGAATAGTGTCAGCTACTACCTCAGCACCGGCCAACCGGTGGCCTCCTCACCGGCCATCCGGTGGTGCCTGAGCCCGATCCCTCTCCCTTTTTCAAAGCACCGGCCAACCGGTGGCCTAGCACCGGTCAGCCGGTGGAGCCAGTCAAACTAGCCGTTGGGCTTTGACCAGGCTTGTCCACTTGACTCCCAATGGCTCCGAAGGCCTCTCCAATGGCTCCGAAGACCCCCAAAGGCCATTTGAGGGTTCCCCCTCTATAAATAAAGGACTAGGAAGCCCCAGAAACACAAGGAAGCCCACAGACACATTTTTGATCATTTGGCGAACCTCCGGCGCAATCCCTCAAGGAATCCTCACTTGCTCAAACCTTCTTCCACATCCAAGGAGCACCAACATAGAAGCTTGGGAGCGCCCTTCATCAACTCCAATCAATCCTTCAGCGTGCAAGACTTCTCCTCTTACGGTTTTTTCATTGTTTTATCATTTTGAGCATCAATTTGGGTTTGTGCCTACAAACCCCCATCTCTTTCTCTCATCCTCTCTTTTGGGTTTTCACACCACCTTCAAGGTGTGAAGAGGTTAGTCAAGCCTTCCCTTTAAAAGGCTTGAGTCATAGGTGAGCTACCCTTCACCTGTAAGAAGGCTAGTGGGTTCTTGCTCAACCATTGAAAGCAAGTGGGTTCTTGCTCAACCAAAAAAAGCAAGCTGTAATAGGTTCTAGACTACCTGAAAAGTCTAGTGGGTTTCTTGCTAAAACCATTAAAAAGAAAGCGGTAGTAAATCTCTCAATGGTTGAGTTGGGAGCGGAGACGTAGGCTTGGGTTTAAGCCAAACTCCGTTATCAAGTTGTGGGTCTTGCCTCTTTTATTTCCGCTGCACTTTTACTTTGTTTTTAAATTGTTAATTATTTTTTAAAAGGCAATTCACCCCCCCTCTTGCCATCACTCTCCGCCCAACATTTGGTATCAGAGGCAAAATTTGAGTAATACCTTCACCGGTTTCAAATTCAAGATCCATTGTGATGGCTTCAACCTCTTTCGCCCTCGAAGGCTATTCAGTGGGTCGTGATCCATTCTTTGATGGAACTAACTATACCTATTGGAAAACCCGCATGACTACTTTTCTTAGAAGTATTGGCTATCCTATTTATAAAATTGTCATGCATGGTTATTCTCTCTCCTATCCCGATGAATCCAAATGGACTCAAGTCGATATTAAAAATTTCGAGCTTGATGGAAAAGCCATGAATGCTCTTCATTGCGGCCTTGATCGTAATGAATTCAATCGAGTTTCCACATGCACCTCATCACATGAAATCTGGAAACTTTTGGAGGTTACCCATGAGGGGACCAACAAAGTGAAGGATACTCGATTGCATATGTATCGCCAAAATTTTGAAAGTTTCACCATACACCCACATGAATCTATTTCTGAAATGTTTACACGTTTTACTGATGTTTGCAATGGGAGAAAGTCCCTTGGTGATGATGTGTCTGCAGAAACAATGGTCAAGAAGATCCTTTGGATCTTACCAAGCACATGGGCACCAAAAGTCACGACAATTCAAGAAGCAAAAGATATCAAGAACATGCCGGTCGAAGAGCTCATCGGATCCCTCATGACCTACGAGATTACAATGAGGAGGCAAGCTGAAAAGGAAGGCAAACCAATCAAAGTTCCAAAGAACATCTCCCTAAAAGTTCAAAAAGAAGAAAGCTCCTCCTCCTCATCATCTTCCTCTTCAAGCGGCGATTCCGAAATGGAGAATCTTGCCCGCAAAATGCACAAATTCACGAAGAAGCACAAAAAGAAGAAATCCCGCAAGGCTCAACACAACGAAAAATCTGAGCCCAAGGTAACATGTTACGGGTGTGGCAAGAAAGGCCATTACAAGCCCGATTGTCCACTCAACAAGAAAAAGGCCAAGAAAAAGGAAAAGAAGAAGGCTTTCAAGGCCACATGGAGTGATATCTCCACATCCTCCTCCTCCTCCTCCTCAAGTGACAACGGTAAAAAATGCCTAATGGAATTTCATGAGGTAACCTCTTCCGACTCCACTTCCTCTAGTTCTTCAAATTCTTTCAATCATTTATCTTATGAGGATCTCCAACATGCTAGAGATAAATTGGAGGAAGGTTTTCACGAACTTTCTTCCAAATTTGTTGCTTTTAAAAAAGAATTTCAAAAAACTTTCTTCCGAAAAGGAACAACTTCTCAAAGAAAAGGAGGAGTTGTCCCTCAAAGTCCAAAACCATCCCGATGTTGATTCTATGGAATCAACAATCAATGATTTAAAGGAATCTCTTGCCAAGTTCACCCAAGGTGAACAAAATTTGACCAAATTACTAGGTTCCCAATGCATATCTAGAACCACCCAAGGGATTGGCTATTCCATGCAAGCTTCCTCTTCCCATGATCCAACTATTTTTGTAAGGGGGAGCTCTCAACATAAATTGTGTAATTATTGTAAAAAACCCGGGCACTTAATTTATGAGTGCAATTGCAAAAATGCCCGGTATGGAAGGCCCAAAACTTTTTTCTTTAATGATGAATTTTATAGTAGAAGACCCGCCACAAGACAAGTTTGGATTGAAAAATCCCTTTTAGTGAGTCTCTCCGGGCCAAAAATTGTATCGGTTTCAAAATCCTCTCCCAAGTGATTTGTTGTTTTTATTTAGGGGGAGTTAGGATCGTTTAAGCCTTTTTGATTTCAATTTCAAAACTTTCAATTCAAAATTCTCGATTCAAAACTTTCAATTCAAAACTTTCAATTCAAATATTTCATTCAAAACTTTAAATTCAAAACTTTCAATTCAAATTTCAAAAATTTCAATTGGTTTAAAATCTCTATCTTGTTTTTTCAATCTATTCCCTCAATCAAGTTTTATTCCCCGTGCTATTTTGATAATCACAAAGGGGGGGAAATTCTTGGTTGATTGGGGGAGAAATATTTTAAAGCATGCCTCATTTCAATCTTTTACATTGTTTGTTTTGGTGATTGTGATCATCAAAATAGGGGGAGATTGTTGTACCTCTCGTACCCCTCGTGGTTTAATTTTCATGATCACAATCACTCTCTTTTTATCTAATCTCGTTTTAAGTGTTTTTGGATGATAGGCATGATTTCAGGTTGCCAAGGAATTGGGCCAAGAAAGCAAGAAGCCAAAAGTGGACTGATTTTCAGTCCACCGGCCAACCGGTGGAAGACCACCGGCCAGCCGATGGAGCCTGGACAGAAGGCATCATTTCTGTCCCGACCACCGGCCAGCCGGGGGCACCCAGATAGAATAGTGTCAGCTACTGCCTCAGCACCGGCCAACCGGTGGCCTCCTCACTGGCCAGCCGGTGGTGCTTGAGCCCGAGCCCTCTCCCTTTTTCAAAGCACCGGCCAACCGGTGGCCTAGCACCGGTCAGCCGGTGGAGCCAGTCAAACTAGCCGTTGGGCTTTGACCAGGCTTGTCCACTTGACTCCCAATGGCTCCGAAGGCCTCTCCAACGGCTCCGAAGACCCCTAAAGGCCATTTGAGGGTTCCCCCTCTATAAATAAAGGACTAGGAAGCCCCGGAAACACAAGGAAGCCCGCGGACACATTTTTGATCATTTGGCGAACCTCCGGCGCATTCCCTCAAGGAACCCTCACTTGCTCCAACCTTCTTCCACATCCAAGGAGCACCACCATAGAAGCTTGGGAGCGCCCTTCATCAACTCCAATCAATCCTTCGGTGCCCAAGACTTCTACTCTTACGGTTTTTTCATTGTTTTGTCATTTTGAGCATCAATTTGGGTTTGTGCCTACAAACCCCCATCTCTTTCTCTCATCCTCTCTTTTGGGTTTTCACACCACCTTCAAGGTGTGAAGAGGTTAGTCAAGCCTTCCCTTTAAAAGGCTTGAGTCATAGGTGAGCTAGCCTTCACCTGTAATAAGGCTAGTGGGTTCTTTCTCAACCATTGAAAGCAAGTGGGTTCTTGCTCAACCAAAAAAAGCAAGCTGTAATAGGTTCTAGACTACCTGAAAAGTCTAGTGGGTTTCTTGCTAAAACCATTAAAAAGCAAGCGGTAGTAAATCTCTCAACGGTTGAGTTGGGAGCAGAGATGTAGGCTTGGGTTTAAGCCGAACTCCATTATCAAGTTGCGTGTCTTGCCTCTTTTATTTCCGCTGCACTTTTACTTTGATTTTAAATTGTTAATTATTTTTTAAAAGGCAATTCACCCCCCCTCTTGCCATCACTCTCCGCCCAACAATCATCACTATTTATTGTCCTGTAGTAAAATAAAAAAATGAATAAAAAAATGTAAAAGGACTTATCTCCTACATTATAAATACAACCCCTCACCACCCCTTCAACTCACACCATAAAAGCATTGATTATTGTCCAAGTTCTTCTAAATACTCTTTCCAATCCCGTCTTCCAAATCCATGATCTCTTGGTTTCATCCAAATACCAAAACTATTTTTCTAAGGAAGTTTTCAAGGAGGATAAATTCCAATGGTAAATACCTATTTCCTTTTCATTTAATTTATTTTCATATTATTTTCTTATTTTATCATCAACTCCCCTCAAAAAAATGGTATGATAACACCAGTACCTATCATATACAAGTTTTTTTTATTTTAATGAAATAATTTATAATTATACCCCACTCCTCTCCCTCTCATTCTAAAAATTAAAACTTCATTGGTGAGGTGTTAATTTATCGTCACTAAAGACAGAAAAGTTCCTTTTTTCATTAAAAAATTCAAGGATATTCATAAAGAAAATTTTATAGTTAAATAAAATTATATTATATGAATTATTGACTATTTAAAGTTAAGGAACCATTATATACACATGATGTTAAATAATAAAACAAAACAAGTTCATTGTGAGAGAAAATCGCCCAAAATAATCCAAATGATTATCAATAACATATTGTCTAATGATTCATCCTCACCCAAAATAACCAAATGAATTATAATATTTTTTTAACCTTATGTATTTCAATTAATATCTTATAAATTCAATTATTTATTTCTATTTCCATTTTAAATGAACTTTTATACTCTTTTACAAGCAAACCTATCATGAAAACCATGAAAACAAGCATCCATAAACGATGAAATTAAACACTAAAAATAATAAAAACTCCCATAAATTAACATAATAAAGTTATAATAAATATATTTCATGTATTAAACGTTTTTTAATTATTAATTAATGAATATAATTTGATTATTCAAAACATTAAGATCATGTGCAGAACTAATTCAGACTTAAGTACTGGAACCTCCATTTTTATATTTGGGTTACTCTTTATCTTTATTTACCAAAATTTAATGCATATTTATTTCTATATACTTCATCTAAATTATTTGTATGATCCTAAATCATTTATCAATATCAGATCATCCCTATTTTATAGGGGATACTTTTTCTAGAAGGACTCCCTTTTCAATTCTTCACGATAAGAAAACCCGATTCAAGGGAGCTTCTCAATTTCTCACCCATTTTAAGTACACTCCATAATCTATTTTAATCCAAAATTATTTTTATAAAATCAATCATTTAATCATGAAAAACCATGTTGGTTCATTTCTGGTTTTATGAAATCAAATATGCCTTTTCCCCTTTAAACACGCTTTAATATTTGTCTTAAACTGCTCTAAAACGTTTCATTTATAATGACTTTAAAACACTATTTTTACATGATTTAACATCAGTTTTAATTAAATTATAATTATATATGCATAATTTACCTTATTAATGTTCATTTATGATTTAAATCCATTCTTTACGGGTCACCATTATGATATTTTCCTTTATTATGCCTTATGACATGACTATGATACCCAATTCTATCCACAAATAACCCATATTCTTGATTATTCATGTAGTAAAAATATGAATTAACATGTTATGATGGGTGTTCCCAAATAGAACTCCAATACATTGACTAATGTTTAGTCTCGTGAGATGTCATGTTGGGATAAGGAGGGAACCTTATTTCTTTATGGGACTTTGTCCACCATGTTATATAGTATTGGTAGTTATCCTTGACTCATGTTTATGACATGTTATATATTATTTCTACATTCATATGATTCCATGATTATATATTCCCATTTTATAAATGTTATTATTCCATATGATTAATCATGTTTCATGTATTTTATGTTAGCATGTTATGCCTTCTAACCCATGTGCTATTTGTTATTCCACTTCTTACTCCCTTACCAGGATATTTAGCTCATCCAGTTGTTTATGTATTCCCCAGGTTATCCTATAAAGATTTAAGAGCTCAATAGAAGTTATGAGGTCATTATAAAGATTAAATAAAAGTTTTTATGTATTTATTTTGGGTTTCATGATGTTTAATTATGTATATATTATTCTATAGACACAATAATTTATGATACATAGCTTGTAATTATTTCTTAATTATATAATAATATAGGGTTAATATACTTTGAATCCACATGTAAATAATACATGTCATTATTCTATGAATTTTAATATTCAACTTATATAATATAAATTTACTGAATATTAAATAAGAAAAAGGCTCTTTATCATGTAATATCCCCAAATTATCCCTCACCCCAATAGGATATTCACTCATACATTCGATTGGTTAGTAGTATGGTTGGAATATTTTTGATGATTTGAAAAATTAAAAAGGAAAAAAATGAAATGAAAAAATATAATTGTGCACCAATCACATACAAATAAACATAGATAAACACAAATGTTTGATTAAATAAAAAAGGGAGAGGTGAAAGGGTTTTAAACATAAATAAAACTATTTTAATACAATCGATATTAAAATATATAAGGTTGATGAGAATAAGATATTATGAAGATGAAAAATGAATTAAAATTTAAATGAAATTACAATCACACTTACACAATTAAGGGAGAGATAACGCCACACTCTCTAGGTGAATCGTAACCCTCTCTAAGGCTTTTTTAATTTCCATGATATGTTTAAATTATGTTTTTATGGAGAAGTTTTTTGGGAGGATATTTTTTTAGTTCCTAATTTTTGTATCTTTTAGGTACAGAGTTTCAATTCTCATCTTTTCTATGATTTGATAGAAGAATGTTTCATGGTTTCCTTTGTCATTATTCTCACCAAATCCAATCGTATTAAAATATGGTCGAGATCTAGACCTCCTCCACATGATTATATTTAATGAAATTGTTTATGGATGCATCATTAGGATTTATCTTGGATTACATTTCATAATATTTCCCTAGAGGTGGGTTTCGAATCAGGTGGTGGATGAGATTTATTTGGGAAAATGTTAGTGGTCAGGTGACATTCGTCTACTGGGTGACAGTCATGGTAGGGATTTTCATAGTGATATTATTGGACTCCTACGGTTTTGGGTTGATTTTTGTTTGGATCTATGGAGTTATTGACCTCTTTTCAGTGGTGGTCATGGAATGGGTTCCTCATCATTCACTATAGGAGTGTGAAGATGGTTACCGACATTATTACTATTGGTTCTAGTCGGCATTGGTCAACATCTGATCTTCTGTTCTAGTGGATTATGAGTTCTAATAAGCTACCAAGGAATCATTATAGTTGTCTGGTTGACGTTGACGTATTTTAGGTATTGTGAATAACTGTCTGATGGGATTCATTTTCCTTAGGAGATAGAGATTTTTTCTTATTGCATTTGGAAGATGGCTCTGCATCTTTCTGGTGTCATCAATTGGGAGGCCTCCAATGAGGTATGATTGTGTCTATATCCATCATTATTCCATCATTCCTCATGTTTTATGGATGGATTTTCACTTTTTCATTGATTTTGAAATGGTGTTTTCTATCTGATTTTGCGATGCATAGTTTTACAATGCATCATGTTCCTCCCAATTACCATCAGATGCTTAGGTTGTGAGATAAATAAGTGTGCTATAACTTTTTATATAGTCCTCCTAAAAAATTTTAGTGAGGTTTGGAAGAGTGTTCTCCCATTTTTTGTTACCAAAACAACACATTTTTTTGCAGGGGGAATTATCTTGACATGAATCACTATTGCATTTTCTAGCTGGGGGGGTGATGAGACTTCTGACTGGTTATTTTTATGATTTATCTTTCTTATTTTGTAATTGGAATTATTTAAGGTCCATAAGTCATGTTTTTTCCTAATCGGTTTTATCAAGGTCATGTAATGGGGTTTTCCTTTTCCTATTTTCTAAAGGGTAATTCTGTTTTTTGCCTTGTTTAATATAGGGTGTCTGATCCTCAACATTCAGAAAAACACTTACACATTTACAATTGAAAACACTTGATGTACATTACAAGAAAGCAAGGAGGAATGGAATCTTAAGTAGATACATGATATTGGTTAGTCCTTATAATCTTTTTTAGGGATTTTCAGGAAAAAGTATCATCCAATGTGCTGAAATGCAAACCCCTTTCAAGGAGAATAGGGGAGTGAATTTATATCCCAAGGTGGTGTACAATTTGAATTCCGAAAATGAACCTCCAATTGGCCCACTAATTTGATAATTTAAGTATCCAAATCTATAGAAAATTATTATTCATATTTTTATATTTGGATGTGGAAATTACACCCTTTATATTTGGAATCCATTGGACAGTTTTAGACAAATTTATTGTCGTTTTCTTAATCAATTCTCCACTATCCATTTTTTCCAATAATTTTTCCTTGGTAACAATGTGAATGGGATTTTCTAGGTATATTTCCTCAAATACTTACAATTTCATAAATTTTTTTTGGATACTACATATTGTTTTTGAAACAAAAAAATATCAACTCAATTTGATGTTTATATTGGGATAAAAGTCAAGGATTGTTTTCTGCTTTTAAATCATAAACATAATTATGGGATGGACATAAAATCAAAATTTTCCCTCTTTTTGTGTATTTGGACGTATAAATTTTTATCTTGATGTTTTTGGATATTAAATAAAATATTATATAGTTTCATAAAATTTGGGCTTCTAGATAGAGCCCAAAAGTTTTATCTTCATGGATGGTCTAGTTTTCATCCCTATTTTGGTGGGCCTTATTGTGGGGTACATATGACTCTTTAGATAGCCCAATAGACCCAATCTCCAATTGAATAATCAGTAGGAAATTTAATTAGGAACACTAAAAAACATGAATCACACAATTTGGATAATAAAGATGAGATGTATAATTACAATAGTAAAATAACGTGAATTTGTATTAATCTGAATAATGCTCAAAAATTATATTTAGTATTAAAACATGGATATTTCAAAAAAAATATTGACATTGACATGAAAATCACTTAAGGGATTAGTTAAAAATTTATTAATAAATTATTAACATCAACTTCCCCACACATAGTATTGTTCATGCCCTCATGTACATTGAATATAAAACAGAAACAATTCATTTTTACACACTAGAAAATATTAAAATTTTGTTTTATCCAATTATAGGTGTCTATACTAGTTATCTCCCCCAAAAATAATTCCATACAAATATTTTACATCATTAAGATTCAAAAAACAATTAATTTTCATAATCAAAACTAGAAATAGAAATTTTAGGCACTTAGTACTCACTCCTCTCAAGATGATAAACTTTTGTGGAGTTTTATTCATTCACTAAAAAATGTGAAAAATATTAAATATTTAAATATATATTTGCTTATATTCTCTATTCTAAGGATTACATGAATCACTATGTATTTTTAGGGGTTTTTATTTAGTTAAAGTATGGTAGGATTATAATGTTCCAAATATAGAAAAATAGGGGTAAACCAAAAACATGGAAAAGAAATGTTTTCATGAAATGATACATGGAAGGAAATATATATAAATATTTATAAGGGAATGAATGTGTGAAGGAAAAAAAGGGAGAGGGGAAATCAGGAGTGGATAAAATAAAAAAATATGTAAAAAAAAATTCCCCAAGTGATACAAGGAAATATGTTCCAAGTGTTCTTCATTTCTTCTATATTTTTTTATTCAGAAGTTGAGCATATAAAAATTATCACACTCATCTCCCAACCATTTTTTGATTTCATCTCAATAGTAATTAGAATTGTTATAATTAGATCAAAGAATGATGAAGCATTATTTTTGTCTTTCCCAAGACACACCCCATTATTTGTTTTTGTTTATTTCAATATGTTTTTTTATATTTTTTTATATTTTTTAATTTTTTTGAACACTTATCAATAATTTTTTAAAAAAATAACATAAAAATGTACCCATCCCTCAAAATAATCGAATGATAACCTCAACCCAACACTTAAATGTATGTTTTATCTCAATAATATGATAAGACAATGGTAATAAAGTAAAATGTTCCCAAAATAAAAGCCATTCCCCCTGATCATGTTGTTGAGTGGATGAAATTAGTTGTTTATTTTTTACAAAAATTTATGTATTATAGTAGTATCCCTAGGCCATCTCGTGACATATCATTGGATCATTAATTTAAAAAATATGGTTTTTATAATATAGAATAATGGGTAATGAGGTTTTGGAAGGCATTTGATTTTATGATTAATGATGATAATAGAAAAAGGAAAGTTATAAAACAAAGTAGAAATAATCAAGATTAATTAAGCGTGATCAAACCGGGTAAATATCATGAGGCTCATAGTTTATCCCCTCAAAATACACAGTTATGATTTTTAATCCCTTCTTAATAACACCTATAACTAGAATATAACTAATTTTATACTAGGATATATCCTATTGTTCAGTTGGAAGCTTAAAATGAATCAATGGTTACCACTGATTATTGAGTTATTTGTGTTCGACTTCATCACCGAAACTCAACAGTATAACACACAAAGAACTTGATGTGATGTCCATGTTTTTATGTTACATATTTTTGTTACCATAAAATGAATGTACATACATATGGTTGTGTTTATGTGAGTTAAATTGACCAATATAAACCACACAAACACTAAAATTGAAAAGGGAAAGAAAAAGGGATGAACGGTGTACAAAACATCACAAGAAAGGATACCCCAAACATGATCATATGAGTTTATCAGGACATTCATGAACTTAAATCAATAAACAAATAATTTATGATTAATAAAAACAATATTCAAACCTAGAATTTAAAATACCATGAAAATATTACAAACATGAAGATTGGGATTTATAACATGTTCCTCTCCATGTGATTACAAGGATTTCAGAACTCTATGGGAGGGGAGTAAGACAATGATTATGAATTAGAACATCCCATGGCCTCCAGAACTTCTTGGATTGAGTATAGGAATCATTTGGGAATCCAAAATGGTAGCACCATGCCTCATGGCTGAACTCCTAAATGAGGTTCCCATGGTGTTCTTTTATAGACAAAAAGGGAGGTGGTTTGGGGTAACCTGATTTCGAGAAATCATTTCTTCCATGGTTTGAGACCAATAGAAAATATTATCTCATTTTTCAAAAAATTAATTACTTGTATTTAAACATCTTGTATTTATCAATGTAAATTGTTTCATCCAGATATGATATATAATAAGAGATATTTCCAAAATATGGAAGAATTTTCCTGACTCCATATAGATTCCTTTTATTGGACAGATTGGTTCCGATGATTATCTTAACGGATGAATTGGGATTCAATTACTTCATGAAAAGTATAACCTACTAATTTTTGGATCACTATAAAATCCGTCAAAATTGGACTCAATGATAATCAATCATATGCGGTTGAGTTCATATATGTTCTTAAATTCTTGCACAATTTGGCCAATTTTAGAACAACCCCATCTTTGGCCTTCCAAATAAACTCCACCTATAACAAAAATAGAAAAAACCAGTGAAATAACTCTTCTTAATAGTGATAATAATTAAATTATTGAACCAAACATGAAGTGAATGTTTTTATTATCCTTGAGTTTAATATAATAATCACATACCATTACTAAATAAAATGTTTGAAAACATCCACGATTATTTTAAAATGAAATTCATCATGTTTGGTTTATGGAACCAATTTTCTTATCGTTTTTCTTCTATCACATTTGAATTTGTTCGAATTCATTTTTTCACCCATGAAACATGTCGCAACCTACCTCACCTGGAAATTTTCCCTCTTTAATAAATGATAATATTAATTTTTATTTATTATATATCCCCAGAGTTCATGTGATGTTACCATATGATTTACAAGATTCTATGTTCACTACCTGTAGAAACTAGTGTGCTACTCAAGAGGAATTTCAACAGGTTGTTCTGAGGTTCAAGTGTCGGTAGGATTTAATGTTTAAAAATATAAGGTATAAGAACAATGTTTAATATATTACATACAAAACATGTAAAAATTCATCAAGTGTTCACAACGAATATACACACTCTACCCATCAAAAACTTTATCACCTCTAACTCATTATCCCCATTATCAATTTGTGTGGGTCAAAACCAAGTAGTGAGTAATAATGATTAAACATCTTCTTTTATCCATTTTATTCTTTTGTAATGTTTTTTTGATGTACATAACTATATTTTTCATATAATTTTTTTGTAAATAAAGATGTAAGCCTGTGTAAAAAAGTTATTCAATATATCTTGTGAACCCAATACCCAAAGAAAATGTAGGAATCCTTAATATAAACCCATAAAAATTATTCTCTCCCAAGAATTTTCATGGAAACACCCACTCCCCCAAACATGATGAAAATAATACAAGATTATACATAAGATATGGGTTGATAGGGATAAATTAGATTATAATGTGGCTATATAACAAGCATTTCATGGACTCTATTAATTAATAAGGGGAGAATGTCTAGGTGTTTGAAAATAGAGGTTAATTATAAAAAGGGATTTTCAAAGAATTATTTCCTCTATCATGAATGTAGAATACTCAAATCTAATGGATTCAAATAGCGTCAAGACATGTTTTTTTTTCTCTACATGACCAGAGACTCTCATTAATGTGATTAAAAAGAAGAATATGCAATAAAGGGATGATAATGTCTATGGCGTATGAGATTAAAATATTGGTTAGTGCTAATGAGGCATGGGATTCAAAAATCTATTTAAATCATATGAATTACTTGAAAATAAAAAGTCTAAAAAGTGATTTCATGTCAATATTCATTTGATTTTTTTTTTAAAATAATGGAATTTTTCACAAAATCAACTCAAGTATGAAAAATGTTTTTGGATATTCTTTTTAAGATCAACTTTATATAAATGTTAAAAATAACAAAAATGAAATAAAAAATGAAAAAAACACATTTTTTTTTGTTTTAAAAAATATTAACTATGAAATGTCACCCCCACAACTAAAAATTACATTGTTCTCAATTTATGTATTTTAAATAAATAGAAAAGTAAATAAATTTTGGTATAAGGGACAACATGCTAAGTGGTGTCATATATTGCATCCATCAGTTGTATTTTATCTATGAGATGATTTGGAAAATCCTTATACAATTTTTTGCGACTCTTCCCATTAACAATAATCATCTACTAGCTCTTATAATGTAAAACCTATATATAACCAAAATGGTAAACATCAGTATCATTATAAGGACAGAGACATCGAGAACAAAGATTACATTTGGGGAGCTTTAGCTAGAAATTATATGTGAGGAACTTTTCACCAATATGAAACTTCCACAGATGAATCATCACATAATGTATTGAATCTTTATTCTATTTATAGATTCCAATGTTCTCATATCCATCACATCAAATTTCATCCAACTCATGAATCTACAACTTCATATGCTCACTTTCATCTTATAGATTCATATTACATTGTTTCACAGCCCAATATGGGCAGCTCCCTATATCCAATGGGATGTGAAAATCCTTTCCAAATATAATCCTAGATTGTTACATTCTGATTTGGGTTTTAAATTTCGTATGGTATTAACAAAGTGCATCATCTATGTAAAAACATTATTCATTCCTGTAGGGTTGTACTGTTTTTTGATGATTTTTTTAACTTCCCAATTTAAGATTTTTGATCGTTCATTAATTTGTGGGTGATATGCAGTGGATACTTTATGAACAATCCCATACATACAAAGCATGTTTTTTGTTTTAGTATTGAAAAAAATGTGAACCCTAGTCACTAATGATGAATCTTCGAAAACCAAACCTTCTGAAAATACAGGACCTTACAAAATAAAAAACCACTCAAAATTCACCGGTCCTGGTAGCCTTTTCATTCACCCATTTAGTGACATATTCCACATCTAATAATAAATACAAAAAATACAAATTAATTTGGAAAATCCCTCATGATGTCAATGCCCCATGCATCAAATATCTCACAAAATAACATGGGTTGTTGGGGAATTTCATTCTTCTTAGAGATATTTCTTATGAATTGACATTGAGTACACGACTAAAAAGCTTGATTGAAATCTTTATACAATGTTGGAAAATATAGTCCTGGGTGAAGGAACATTCTATTTGTATGTTGAGAGCCAAAGTGGCCCCCCCAATACAATGTGTGGCAGATGGTCAAAACGTAGGTGAAATCATGGTAAGAGACACACCAACAAACAACTTGGTCACCAGAAATTCTCTACCAGTAAGGGTCATCCCAAATGTACCATCTTGAATCATGATTTTTTATTTGGGATTGTGACGTGATGAAATAAATGGTGACCCTAGATGTTGCAAGAAAATTAAAAATGTCCGTATACCAGGGGGTACGGTTGACAACATCATAAAAGTTCTCATGAGGAAATAATTATTGAATGGGGATGGGTGGGTCAATATGGTTGTCCAGTGGTGGGGAAATCCTACTAATGTGGTTATCTACAACATTTTCCACTCCTTTCATATCTATTATCTCAAGGTCAAACTCTTGGAGGAGGAGAATCCACCAAATGAGTTGGGGCTTTTCTTCAGGTTTCTTTAGCAGGAAATGAAGGGAACATGATCAGAAAAAAAAATTATTTTTGACCCAATAAGATAGGACTGGAATTTTTCCATGAAAAAAAAGAAAAAAGTTATTTTTAGTGGTGGGTTAGTTTTCTTGGGTAGGGTCAAGGGTATGTGAAGAATACACAATGACATGTGAATCCTTCTCAACCCATTGTGATAAAACTACCTCAACTGAAAAGTTTGAGGTATCACACGTAAAATCAAAGGTATGATCCCACCGTGGGGGTTGGATTATGGGAGGTTATATGAGACTCATTTTTAGTTAATTTAAAGAGTCCTCATAAGTTCTATCAAAAACAAATTTTGAATCCTTTTGCAAAAATTGAGAGAGGGGAAGTGTGATCTTACTAAAGTCTTTATTGAATCGGTGGTAAAAAACCAGCATGACCCAAGATTGATTGCACCTCAAAAAAACATTTTGGATATGGAAGGGATAAAATTAATTAATTCTATTATTTATCCACTTGAATTCCTTAATTTTAAATAAAATGACATGAAATATCCCCTGCTCAACCATGAAATGGAATTTATCATAGTTTAATACAACAACATTTTCTATGAAACTATAGAGGATATAACCTAGGTGTTCCAAATAGTCATTGATGGATGGTCCATAAACTATGAAATCATCTATAAAAACTTACATCTAATTATTAGGGTACCATAAAAAAATACTCAACATAAATCACTAAAAAGTACCAAGAGCATTACATAGACCAAAATGAATTCTTATTTTGGAAAATATTCTAAATGGGTAGGTAAATATTTCCTTTTCTTAAACCTCGGGGGCTATATGGATTTATACATAACCTAAATAGACATCATGGAAACAATAATGGGACTTACCAGCTAGTATTTCTAACATTTGGTCAAATAGAGGTAGAGGAAATTTGTCTTTTCAGCATGTATTGTTTTAGTCGAAGGTAGTCAATATAGACTCGCCGACTGTTTTACACATGTTTTGGAAACAATTCATTCCGTTTGTTTGAAACGACCATTATTCGAGTTTTTAGGCCCAATTTTCACTAGGCTAACCCATTTTTTCTCAAATATAAGACAAATGAACCCATCAACATGTAATTTACTGACATCCAATTTTACCACATTAAGGAGAGTGGGATTTAATCAGTGTTGTGCTTTCTTTATGGGATTATCCTCATCATAAAAAAGTATATAGTGCACAAAAATAGATGGGATAATCCCAGGAATATTAGCCAATGTCCATCCAATTTTATTTTTAAACTCTATCACAATGTAGATCGTTTTTTATTTCTACTATAGATAGAGTTTATTATCAATAATGACAAGAAATTGGTCAATACCCTCAAGAGAGGCATATTTTAAATTATATGTATGTGTTTTTGATTCAAACACTAATGGTTTTTGGGTTAATGTATTGGATTTAGAAGAGTTAGGTACATGAAATTTTATATCTTCTTGTGTTTATTCTCTAAGGATAGATAACATATTTAAATGATATTTTCAGAATCATCAATTGTAATTGGTACCTCAAAATTAACCCACTCATAAATTAAAGCACAAAATTTACAATTTTCAGGACCCATAAAACACTCAAAATAGGAATCAAAAATAAAATAATCCAGGGGTGAAGATTATGAAAATGAATCATATTATGTGCTAATAAGATTATTGTGTGTGTGTGTGTGTGTATATATAAATTTAGAGAACTTCCATTGAATATATATAAAGGGTATAGTGCTCTTCAATGTGGTGTTTTGTAGCCTCAAGGATGTTACAACTTACCTATTTTTCACCAAATTCTATGGAAAGTGTACCACTATGGACATTAATGATCATTATTATTTTGAATAATTTTTATCCAAGTATGAGAGGTGAATTTCCTTGGGATCGAGTATCCTCCATATCTATAATGTAGAATTTAGTGGAAAAAATGAGATTCATTACTTTTAAGAGTACATCATCAACCACTCCTAATGGGTGTGTTGTGCTTTAATTGGAAAGTTCCACTATGATGCATATTGCTTGATTCTCTACAAACTACAAAGAATTGTACACAGAGTAAGTCATTATATTAATTTAATAACACATGTCTAGGATATAATTGGAAAAGAATTTCTCCCCTATGGATCAAGGTATCATTAATGTTACATAATACTTGTATTTGGTTGGCATTTCTAATTGAATCAATTCCAGGATATTATTTCATAGGTTGACTCTTTCATTCCCCTTCATCCTCTATCTATGGGTGAAATTCTTTTTATTAAATTTTGTATATCTAGGTATTTGTTTAACTACATCCAATAAAGGAATGTTAACATTCACCTTTTTAAATGTATCTATTATTTCATTATCAAAGTCATTATCAAAATTCTTCTTAGATTTGGAATGTTTTTGGGGGAAAGGAAGAGGAATATATTGTTCATGGGAATGTTCAATGATAATTAGTTTACCCATTTTATTTTCTATTATTATTTTGAATATTTTATGTGTGGAGAAAGTGTGTTTTCAGGAGGGGGACATACCTGTTGCTTAGATTCAGTGGATGAAGAAACATCCTTACCACTATGAAGTATGATTGAACACACATTACCTTTTTCTTTTGGATTGGATAAAGGTTGGGATGGTAGTTATCCATAACATTTCATCTTAATCTCACCAATGGTGTTTTCCAGGTGTATCACTTGAGTTCGTAGGTCTTTAATTGATTATTGTGTAGTCTGTTGGAACTGGAGGCTCTGGGTTTCATTTTTCTTCACCATATCCTCGGGGCTTTGTTCAGATTTGGGAGGAGGAGGATTTTTTTGAGATATTGAGGGATAATAAGGTTGCATACATTATCCTTGTTGATACCAATTGTGCTTGGGGTAGTTTGGGTTTTCTCCATATTTTTTATATTGGTTGTTCTTTCCACCTAGGGATTGGATTTGGCCAGAATGGTTCTTGCTTGAATGGCGGTGCTTATTGGAATGGACATATAGGGATACAACAGCACATGAATCAGATGAATCCTGAATTTGTAGGACTAGTAAGAAAAACAAGAGTTATTAGAAAAAATAATACAATGTAATGGAATAGGGGAGTGTGAATAAATTAATTTTGGAGATAATTTTCTTAGAAGGGTATGCATATCATCATGTTTATTATCTATATTTTTTTATATGTATAAATGAATTACCTCATGAACTCCATGAGATAGTTCAATTGCTCATGTACCAAATTGTTCTGCATTTTGAGTCATGTTGGGTTTTAATTCAGGAGCAGTAGAATGGGTTTTATCAACTGGGTAACAACTCGATGCAACAACTATCAATACACAATCCATGGGGATTAGTCCGTCATAGTAGTATTTTATTAAGAGTTGTTCACTAATCTAGTGGTGGGGAATCTTGAGAAATGTCTTTTGATTCTCTCATAGTATTCATGAAGGGTCTCTCCTTGTGATTGCATAATGCCTCATATTTCATTCTTAATTGATGTAGTTTGGGAGGCCATAAATAACTTCTCTAAAAATAGTCTGTTTAGGTAATTTCATCATTTAATTATGCAAGAAGATAATATATATAGTATTTGGCTGCACCACCAAGGGTGAAAGGAAAATTCCAAAACATAATTAGGTCCTCAGACACATTTTTGGGTTTTATGGTGGAGAACACTATACTAAACACTTTCAGATGGTTGTAAGGGTCCTCAATAAGAAGGCCATGGAATTTACGAAGGAGGGGGATGAGTCTTGATCTTAACTCAATGTTGGATGCTTTCTGAGGATATTGGATGTATGTAAGTTGGTACTTCACATCTTGGGTGGTCAGTTATCTTAATGTCTGGTTGTTTGTAGACATGTTTTTTGGGTTTTATTTGGTTCTTTAATTGACTCATTTGGGACCACTCGAGGTTCCACAAGGAGTTCCATATTATTACTTGAATTTCTAACTCTATATGACCTAATTTGCGAGTGAAGTGACTTTTCAATTTCAGGGTCATTTTCATGTAGTGTTTCTTTTCCAGATCATCTCATGCAACAATGACATCTAGTTTGATTAAATGATTGTTTATTGGGAACATGAATGAAATAAAAAAAATTATGAAATTAAAGGAGATAAGAAAAGGTAATTTTATACTACAAAACTAGAGAGAGAGTGAGAGGAAAAAACCGAAAAAACCAAAAAAACAACAACAATAAACCAAAAGGGATGGGGGAAATTTAAAAGATCACTTATATAAAAGTAAAACATAGAAATAAAAAGAAGGAAAGAAAGATATAAATGATATTATATCCTCATAAATGGCACCATAGTTTGATCATGTGGTTGAGTTCATCACATTAGTTGTTTTGTTTTTACTAGAATTTCTATAGTATAGTACGAACCCTAGGCTGTATCTCGACGAATCCATGTATCATTAATTAAAAAAATTATGGTTTTGATTATTAAAATTAAAGGGGAATTGGGTTTTGGATAAAATGGTATTTGATGATTAAATATGATGATATAAAATGAAAAGTGATAAAACCAAGTAGAAACAATCAAGATTAATTAAGTGCGATCAACCTGGGGAAATCTCTTGAGGCCCATCCATCATCACTTCATGATATAAGGTTATGATATTTTAATCTCTATTTTATAAAACATATTACAAGAATATTACTATGTTTTTACTAGGACACCTCTTAGGGTTCAGTCCAAAATACAAAATGTTTCATCAGTTACCACCGATGGTTGAGTGGTTTGTGTTCATATTCATAACCAAAACTCACTAGGGAAATATAAAAATTACTCATTGACCTATCTATATTTGTATATTATTAGTTTTTGGTACCATGAAATAGAAATAAATGTTCATTTCAGTGTTTATGTGAGTTCAATTGACCAATATGAACCACACAAACACCATAATTGAAAGAGGGAAGAAAAGGGTATGAACGGTGTGTGAAGCATCAAATAAAAGGGTACCCCAAAACATGATCATATGTGTTGATCATGACATAAAATAACATAAATATATAAAATTAGAAAAATATATGAAGTAAAAAAAACAAACAGTATTGTAATTAAAAATACCATTCAAATATTACAAACAAGAATCTAGGGATTTAAAACATGTTCCTCCTCGAGTGATCACAAGAAGTTTAAAACTCCAAGGGTGGGGAGGAAGACAATAATGATGAAGTAGTACGTCCCATGCATCTAGAAATACTATAATTGAGTATAGAACTACTTTGGGACTCCAAAATGGCAGCACCTTGCCTCATGGTCACACTTCTTAATGAGGTTCCCATGGTGTTATTTTAAAGAAAAAATGGGAGGTGGTTTTGGGCACCCTAATTTCTAAGAACCACATGGCCCTTGGATTTATGCCATTAGAAAATATTATGTCACATTCCAAAAATCTAATAACTTTATTAATGGAATATTTTATTTCATCATGTCAAATTTTGTGGCCATATATGATATATAATAAAAGATATTTCCAAAATAATGAGGCAAATTTTGACACCGTTCATATAACTTTTATTTGAAAGATTGGTTAGTATGAGCATCTTAATGAAAATATTTGTCTTGGGATAATTCATACAAGTTTTATATCACTAATGTTTAGATCATAGAACAATATTTCCGACAAATTGGACTCATGGATCAGGAGACATATGTGGTTGAGTCCACATATGTTCATCAATTCCTGAATAATTTGGCCAAATTTTCATCAACTTCATCATGGGCCTTCAAAATCACCTCCATCTATACAAAAAACAAAAAAAGTGAAATATATATTTTTAAAAATTATAATAACTAAATTATTGAACAAAAAATGAAGTAATAATTTGTTATTATACTTGAAATGTTTCATACAAAACCAGTTTAATACATTAAAATAAGGGTGAAATAAAAAAGTGAATCGTGGTACGATCACCCCACACTTAAATTTCAACAAATTATACAATGATAATCCATAAAGATGTTGTGTGGGAAAATGTTTTAGGATTTTAATTTTTCTATATAAAATTGTTTTCATAGGATCAAATGTGATTTTAAAAAGAGGATCAATGCAATAGTAATGGGAGGCTATTTGGTTATCTTGATTATCATGTTGTTTAGAATATTACTCTATTATATTATTATATGATAAAGTTATAAATTCACCTAAAATGTTCAAAAACTCAAGACTCACAATTAGGGGTGAAAACACATTATATTAAAAGATATCAATTTGGTACCTTAGAATAAAATATAACATTGTTGCTCACGATTGGGTAAGAATCATTTTCAAAATAAAAATTTGACCACTCAAAATTTATTGATCTTGAAAAAATGTTCTTTATCCTAATAAATAATAAATTTATTTTTTATGAAAATAAATATTTAGACTCTGAAAAATAATTACAATTTTTTTTGAAATTTAATGGTGAGTAATTAAGACCTCTTTTTTTGTCTTTGTTTTATTTGTTTCTGTATTTTTAAAAGCACATGCACACAAAATAGAAAGAGTGAAATGGGTTTGATGAAGAATGTGGTAAAAAATGTGAATGAGAGAGGAATAATGAGAAAGTGATAAAGTGAGGGGGGGGGGAGAAAGTGGAAGTTAAAAGGAAATATGTGCTCCCTAGTTTAGATTTGGTGGGTTTCTATCTTTATCTAGTGGTGTGTATGTGGGAGTCAATGTTGTTCCTGGGGCATGAATCCTCTATGGAGAATATTTGAAAAATTTCCATTACCTATAATAGAGTCAAAATAAAAATTCATTGTTAATTTAGTTAAAAACAAAAGAAATTTAAAATTTTATAAAAGTAAAAGAAATCATGGATTTTATCCCGAGTAGTCCTGCATTTATTTTTTCTACAATTAGATAGTTGTAGTGAATTACCTATAGCCTAATGGTGGCCACCATATTTTCTCAACATCATTATTATACTAGAAATATTTCTCATTTATAAGTCCTAATTGTTCATTAGATAAATTTTTCCCTACCTTGTTGTTGTGATTTCAACTCAATAGGGGGTATAAAAAGAATATGGTTATCCTCTATTTGGTCTTCAACTTGAGTAATGATTATATCCAAAAATTGATGGTTTTTTTATCTTGGAAATTAATGGAGATGTTTCAATTTTGAAGGTGAATTTATATAAGGTTTAAATAATATTATATTTGTGTCAGATCCCAGTTGTATCTAACTCAATTATTCCATCACATTACAATGTGGAGTAATGAGAATCAAATGGGACATGTTATTGAATAGAATTTTCCAAATCATTAATATCAATGTTGTATTCCAAATAATGGTCAGTTTCTACCACACTAGTGATCACCTTATTAATGTGGGAACAAATCCCACAAACTTCATTTCCATTAGGAAAATATAAGAACATTGGTTCTAGGTTCACATTACATATAAGATATTTTTTAGAATAATGGATTGGAAAATATGAATGTAGGATAATATGATTTGAATTCAAAAATGAGCATGATATTTAAGTAGGATAAGTGAAGATAAGAGTTGAGATGGGATTTCAAATATTTTTTCCAGATCTTTAAGATCGATGGAGTTTACATGTGAAAGGTCAGCATAAAATTCTCAATTTATGACTTGGGGTTAATGAGGATAAAAAATTAACAAACTCTTCCATCATTAGAACATTAATAACATGATGGATTAGGGTTCAATACACTATTAGAGAGACTTTAAAAATAATGGATAGAGAATACAAATTTATTCTCTGATAGGTATCAAATGGATTGAATAATATTGAACTTGACAAGTTGGTCACTAAATTACATCGATAAGATGACACCATAGACATCTATTATCATTATAAATATTTGAAAAAGTGGACTTAATAGGCTTATTGTATATTTGAAATATTATTTCTCACCTTCCATTTCAAGAACATAGAAATTAGCTAGGAAGATAAGATCATTAACCCAAACAAGGAAATACTCAATTATTCCCTCTAGACTTGTAGTGTTTTGATGGATAACTGGATGAAAACACACATTGGGTGAAATATACCGAGAATAAGGATAGGGAAGATGTATTTGGGCATGAAATTTATTGACATTATATGTTCTATGAGTGCATTATCAAATATGGAAGTCCCTATTTTTCAACATAGAAATTATTTTATGGAATCCAATAGGGGAATATTGACATCAACACATCCCAATATGTTAAGTATTTCAGAATCAGGTTCAAAGGGCTTCTTAGGATTAGAGATTTCTTAGGGAAAAGGAATTTCATTCTCTAGAGGAATTTAAGGAGGTGTGGGAGTGGATTTATGTTAATTTAATGACTTTAGTTTTTTAGTTTTCAATTTATCTTTTTAAAGGGGATTGATTGGATTCAACTGAAGGAATAGAGATTTACTTTCCATAACTAAAGGAAAATTTGATATCATTTCCATTAGGGTTGGGAAATGGTTAAGCTATGAGTTGGGAATAATTGGATGGTTTCTTTTGGATATTATGGGATAAAATTTGATCAATTAGGTTTTATTTTTTTAAGGATAGAATGAGTGGAGGAATGATATTCCACAGAACATTCTCATGGTTTCTTGGAAGAAGAGGCATATCCTGCATTGGGAATTCATTGATTTTGGTTCTTGGGATAGTGTTTGTATTGGGTTGGTAATTGGGAAGTCTCACTAGGATAGTGTAATATAGGGGGATTATGAGGTTTATTGATTTTTTTATGTTGAGGTACAAAAGGATAAGGTTTTTTGATATTACCAACACCTTGGCCATATTGGAATTGGTTTGGATTTTGAGGAGGGAACTGAGAGGGATGATACAATAGATTATCATAACTCAAGATTGGGAAATAGTTTGAAGAGAAGTGCTAGGAGTGGTCTTATTTAAAGATTATACTAAACTAAATTGATAGTTTAGGGTTGGTGTTACATTGAGAATATATTCCATTGAGCTTCATTGGTCTATATGAATCTAATGGATCATTTGAAGAAGTGGACATGTGTCTATTAAATGAGTTGGTGAGATAAAAATTCCATAAGTTTTTATAGGTATAAAAATTAATGATTGTGGAGAAGATGAGGTTGGGGAATTTACCATGTTCTCGAGTATGGAATTACTATGTGTTTTCATCCATGTTACATATGAGATCTTGTACAAATGCAAGAGATTTATAAACATGATCCCCACCACTTACGACATCAATGAGAGTTCACTCCATACCCAAAAACCCCTAATAGAAGTACTGAATCAAGTGTTGGTCAAGGATTTAGTGGTTTGGGAAAGTTTCCACAAGCCCTTTGAACCTCTACCAGTACTCATGGAGTGATTCATTTGGAAATCTATGGATACCACTTATTTTATTTTTGATTGAATCCGTTTTTAAAGTAACAAAAAATTTATATAAGAAGAGTCACTTAATGTTATTCCATGTTGTTATGAAACCATGAGAGAGGTCATAGATCAGTGACTTATCAGATTCATTTAGGGATAAAAGGAATGCTTAGAGTTTTATTTTTTCATCAGAAACCCCATGAGGATTCATTGTAGAGCACAACACTTGGAATTTTTTATGGCGAAGATAAGGATACTCACAAGCTAACCTAAGTAAATGTGGTATAAAATGAATCAAACATAATTTAAGTTCAAAATCATCCTCCATACATGGATATTGAAAAACAAGGTGTTGGTAATTCATATTAGGGGTAGTGATTTATTTACAGGTTTGTTACATCAGATTGGCCATATCTAGTTCAATTGGATAAACAATGAATGAGTCTTTGTAGATTTTACTATCCCTATGGTTATTTGTAAGTCGAAAAATAGCTCGATCAATTTAATGGTTAAAAAATATGGTGGATTATTAAGGTGGTTATGGGAAATTCATAAAAAATAGGGAACGATAAGGAATTTGGGTTTTTCTTTTTGTTTTTTCGATTTATTATTTTTATTAGGAGATAGTTTTTTCTTTGTGTTTTTTTAGGTTTTTTTGTTTATTTTTTGTTTATTTTTGAATATAAATTAAAAATGCTGAATAATAGATGAACCATACCTAGTAACGGTTCCATTTAACGTTTGGATGATTTTCACCTAAAGACCTTCCCATGTTCTAGTTCAATGATAATGTGTATAGTGGCACTCTGGTCAATCCTCAGCGGTGATACTTTTTTTAGAGTTGATTGTATTTGTTTTTTCTTTTTAAAGGGGATTCGTTTTTAAAGAAAATGTGAAATTAATGATACATATATTTGGTTTAATAATTTAATAATGATTGGTATGATTTAGTCGTTTGGGAGTTAAGCTTTGGATATCCTTGAAATTTAATATATATTTCACTAAATTAACAGCCACTTTTCAATATGATTTTTGATCAGAAATCCCAAATATTTTGGATTTAATCTATGCCTCAACTCAGTACTGATATCAGAAAACTATTTTTGATGAAAGGTTTTATATTTCATGGACCAATGTATACTTTTTGTTCAATTAATCCATATAATTCAAATATTAAACAAAACATGTCATTAAACCATGACTTTTTAATTTCCACATACACAATATCATTTTAAAGAATATTATACGGAAAAAAGATATGAATAAATTAACATCCCAAAAGTATGACCCACCCCAATAGGAAATTTAATCATCCATTTGGGATGTTAATAATATGGTTTTACTTTTTTTTATGTTTTTAAATATTAAATGGGAATCCAATGAGATGAGAAAAGATAATTGTGCACTGAACATGCAAAAATGAACAAATGTAAATACATAATTTTCATTGAATAATAACGAATAAAATGATTTTTTTTAAAATTTGTTTAAACCATATTAATGCAATGAATATTACACTATATAAGGAGTATTGTAATAATAAATTATGAAGAAGAAATATATATTGAAATTCAAATGAAATTAAATCACACTTTCACAATTAAAACTCAAAATACTTAAAGTGAAAGAAAATAAATCAAGGACATGAATCTCATGTATAAACATGAGTTTTGAAGTTCCTTATAAGAAATTGGATGGAATTTTTTCATGAAATTATATCCTCAGTTGTGCTAAGTGCCAATCCTTTACAAGGAGAAGAGGGGAGTGAATTTATAGCCCAAGGTGGCAGACTGTTTTCATTAAAAAATGGACCCTCTACATGCCTCATCAATTTGATAATTTTGATAGAATAATATAGAGAAATCATATTCTTAAATTTTTTTGATATGGTTGTGGATAGTACAACCTCAAAAATTTGACGTTTTTTGGACTTTTTTAGCCAATGTTATGACTATTTTTAAAAAAAATGATCTACTGTACATTTTTTTAGATTTTTTCAAAGGTCACAATGTGAATGGTTATTTGGATAAGAATATTCCCTCAAATCCAAAACATTTTTTCAAAAATGTTGGTCACCTACATCTTGGATTTCACATCACAAAAATATAATCTCAAATTTAATGTCTAGATTAAGAGAAAATTCAAGCATTGTATGATGCTTTCTAATCTAGGATAGAATTTTGGATGGAATTAAAAGCATATGTTGGACCCTTTTGGTGGATTTAAGATTTAATTTTTTTAACTAAGAAGTGTTTATATAATCATGAACATATTCTATAGTTTACAAAAATTAGGCTTCTAAATTAAGCCCAAAAATTTTATATTCATGGTTGGTCTAGTTTTTATCACAGATTCGGTGAGCTTTATTCTAAATTCCATATGACCCATTTTATGGTCGAATTGGTCCGAGATCCAGTTGAATGATTTTTTGTAAATTGAATTATAAACCCTAAAAATTAATAATCACTTAATTTGTATATGAAGGGTGAGATATATAATTAAAATAATACACTGACCCGGATCTATATTAACTCAAATCATGCTCAAAATTTATATTTGGTATTTAAAGAGTGGTATTCCACAACAATTATGCACATTTACTTGAAAATCACTAATGTTTGTAGATAAAAAGTTATGAATAAATTAATTACATCCTTAGTAAAAAGAATCTTTCATGGAACCTAAACAATCAATCAACGAGTGAGGAGGAAGGGAAAATAATATGCCTCATGTAGAAAATCTTGGATTCATTAGAGCCATGGATGTATTTGAGACTTGATTTGATCCATGATTTGATCTTGGATTCAAGGAGGAGGAGTGATTTTAGTAGGTGTATTTCACTGAAATATTGAAATATCATGACTGAAACAATCACAATTGCAGTTCTAAAAATATATCAGGGAGAATTTTATCCCTTCTTTCAAAAAAATACTGACAAATATAATTTTTATCATCACTAAATTAATAATAGATGATAAAATCTATCATTATGATCACTTCTATAGTGCTGATTAAGATATATTTTATCATCACTAAAAATTCTCAATCTTTATCAGCACTAAAGTAGCGCTGATAAAAGGGATCTTTATTAGTGGAAATACATTATCATTAATAAATTATAAATAAAAAAATTTGTAAAAAAACTTATATAATTATATATTGATTTTTTATAAATTCATAATTAAATATAAATATAATAATGTATTTTTAATTATATAAATAATTTTTTTTAAAAAATATAATTTTTTTTATAATTATAAATAAAAATATAATTATTTATTTATATTTATAAATATTATTTTATAATTATATATATTAACATAACTATATATTTATACTTAATAAATATATATAAATATAAATATAGTAAATATATTCATTTTTTAAATATATTTATTTTTATTTTATAATTATTAATATATTTATATCATTACATATATTTATATAATTATGTATAATTATATAATTATATATATTTATATAATTATAATTATATATATAATTATATATATATATACACATATATTTAATAAATAATTATCAATATAAATATTAATATAGTAAATGTATTCATTATTTAAATAGATTTATAATAATTTTATAATGATATATAAATGTAAATATTTCTTCATAATAATATATATTCTTTTTTAAAATAATATTCATATATTTATATCATTATATATTAAAACTTTGTAATTATTTAAATATATATAATTATTTTTTTTATAAAGAGTAAAATTTATTTATTTATAATTATAAATTTATAAATTTATAAATATTGTAAATATATGTTTATAAATATTTTTATTTATAAATCTATTTGTAAAAATATATTTTCAAAATTAATAACAAATATATAATCTCAAATGTAAGAATATGTTAAAAATGAGTGAAATTGAATAATTAAAAGAGAGTACACTTTAATGATATTGAAAAAATGTATAAGTTTTTTAATTAAATATAAAATATTAATAAAATATGGATATATATTTAAATAAATATTAATACACACTGAAAGCGTTAAAACAAAGTAAATAAATATATATAAATGAATAATATAAAAATATTAAATTCCAAAAAAAATTAAAATTGAATAAATAACAACTAACTGTAATAATAATAAAAAAATAAATAAACTTTCTTATTAAAAACATAATATATTAAATGTATCATGCTATAATGAAATTCTAAAATGAATAATAAAATTTTAATAAATTACATAAATATTGGGTGCATGTGTTTCTATATAAGATTTCATTAATTACGTAGATGTTTCTATGTTCACCATATAGAAACATTAATTAATGAATTATATGTATGTGAAATCAATGTAAAAAACCTCTGATATATGTTAATATTAAAAATCACGCAACATTAAATTTTGTTCATTACTCGACGTAATTAGATAGTAATATCAATTAATATTAATTTTTAATTATAAACCACCAAATATATGACTTATTTAATATAAACACATAAATATATTTTAAGAAATCATATATAAATTGATATATATATATAGAAATATATATGAATATATTTCTATATTAAATATGTTAATGGATAATTATGTATAAAAACACATAAAATGAGTAGAACATTAATATGTTTTAAATTGTTACATTTTAATCATTTTATTTACACAATTTTAATAATTTTTTCATTATCATTTATTATTAATATATATATATATATATATATTAAACTTATTCATTTACATTAATATTTTTTCATTAATACATATTTTTAATAATTTTTAAACTATTAATTTATTATGTTTTGATTTAATTATTTAAATATTTTAATTTTATATATCTATATTTAAAATATACTATTTATTAATATAAATAATCTATATATATCTTCATTAAATATATTCATTTTTATCAATAATTTTTTATTTAATCAATTTTTTCATATTTTTCATAATTTACTAATTTTTAATTTTTAATTTTTTGATTATTTCATTTTCATCATTTAACATATCTATATATTTACTACATACTATTTATTAATATTTATAATTTATTTATATTTATATTAAATTTATTCATTTTTATCAAAATTTATTTATTTAATTTTTTTTAATTTTTTTTAAATTTATTCCTTCTTAATTTCAATTAGGTTAATTATTTAATTTTATTCATGACCTTTATCAGTGATAAAAATAAATCACTGATAAAGGTTACTATTTATCAGTGTTAAAAATAAAGTGCAGATAAAGGTCACTTTTATCATCACCTTTGTCTAGCGTTGATAAATGACATCACTTTTAAAGGAGTGTTTTGTAGTAGTCCTCATTCCCTTATTTTGGGAAATTTATTGATTAATTTTTTTTAAAATTAATGGATATTTCAATATCAAATAATGTTTTCTTATGAGTGCGATGGTTCTTTTGAAAACAACAATATTTATTTGTGTTATGATAATGTTATGGTTCTTGGAAATTATTTATAATGACATGTGGTTCGATAATAAATTAAGGGAGGGTGAGCCTATTATTGCACTCTAATGCATTGGGAAAAGGGATAGAGTTAACTGATTAGGTTTCTTTTAATATTTTATGGGAATATACTGTGGTTTTTATTCCTACTTTAACTGTAATGGTTATTTTATGTGTAATATTGATGTTTATTCTATGTGTGACCATGAAGGTTATACGAATTTAAAGAGATTTTTGAATATTATAACACAAGTTTACAATATTTTTTTCCTATGATATCTATAGATTTTTAAAAGAATTATTTGAGAGAAATGCATATATTTTTAGTGTGAAATTGATTTATTTTATAATTTCAATGATTAATGATATAAAGATAAGTATTTTATGGCTTTTTTGATTAGAAATGGAATAATATATTGAATTATTTTATGTCTCATACTAATTATTTTGTTCCCATCCAATGTATTAAAATATTTTTCATAGAGATTAAGGAGGAATAAGTGAATAGAAGTGGTCAAGAAGAAAGTCATGATGATTTGTCGTGAAATGAAAATGTTTTCATTTTAAAAGTTTTATATTATAGAAAAAATTGAAACTAATAAGAAGTTTCCACATTGTTAAAATGGTTCTTATATTTAACAGTTATGAACTAATTATATAAAACACTAAACCGATTTTTTTGGGAATGAACGAATGTGAATTCTAGTCTAAAGTCACTAGACTATGTGATGTTTAAGGCATGATATTTACATGTATAAAAATAATACTTTTCACCACGTTATTGTTAGGATCCCCCACTACAATTGTGATGGAATGAGCTCACCCTTTTCCTATAAGACATGGTGGTTATTGTTCTTGGATATCATTGACAACCCTTCCCATAGTAAATTGACTCATATAGTGTCCCTTTTCCTAGAAGATGATAAATTATATTATGGTCTAAGAAATGACTTTATAATTCCATTCTTCCATCACAATTGTGGGATTCTTCCATCACTAATCGATAGATTGGTACCCTTCCATCCCACACATAAATAATTTCTTAGTCCACATTATGAAATTTCAAGGTCGTTTCTTCCCACACATTGTAAAAGATGGATATTTTACATTCTTTACACCATGATATTTTTCCATCGCATCATAATAATTAATATATATCCTCTACTTTCAATCTCTATATATGTGATACCCATGGGATTTAATGATCACAATTTCAACATTTAAGGAATATCATAAAATTTCATCATAACTATTATATTCTAGAACCACTAAATTATTTCATATAATCTTCTTTATCCAAGCAATGAAGTTGTAAATAAAGGTGATCCATTTTTCCATGATTAAGGGATCAAACAATCCACTGAAAGTCAGAGGCCTTTATTACATGAAGGTATCAATTGAAACTTTATGTTTCTTAGGGGGATGTGGGTTTTTTATGGATTCACATTTCTATTCAGATCCCAAGTTAATTAAGAAACTATTTTCATTATGTTTTCAATTCCTTCTCCCTTTCTGTTGGGAATCCCATTTTGGAAGTTATCACATTTCACATCACATTAGTTAATGCATTAGTTTCTATTATTTACATACACTGACTATAATAAATATAGAATTGGGGATTTGAATTTTCAAACTATTAATAAATACGGGAATCATTAAATGGATAAATCATAAATAAAAAATATTCCTTAACCTATGAATTTATAGGTTTAAATATATGTTATCCACGATCTATTTTCTAAAGTGAAATCATATGGTAATTTTTTTCCTCTATAATGGTTTTTAAAGATATTGTGAATTTATTAAAGAATATTAACTACGAGTGTAAAACCAGGTTTATTGAAATATTTTTCATGCACTAAATGAGGATCGAGTTAATCCCAATGCACCTTTTTTTGGGTTTTTACCCCTAGGTAAAACTATCCTAGAGCCACACCCACTTATTGTATAAAATAATGGATGTATTTGATTTCAAAACAGTTAATATATACATAAAAAATATTTAGAGTTGTATTCCTATAATTAAACATGGGCATAAGGCTTTCACTATGGGTTTTTAATACAAATCCAAAAATAACTAGACATTACTTTGATTCCAACTATTATAACCCATATTTTTATACAACATTATTCATGATTTATTAAAAAAGTGTATATATAATAAAATCCAATAATATCAAGATGCCTAAGGTCTTTTGGAAAATAGTAACATAGCATAATAACATAAAACATGTGTACAAAAATATTAATTAAAAACTCAACAATATGCCTTTAAAATTACACTTCTCTTTTATAACTACATGGTATAAAATAGGGTTTTACTTGAAAAATGGGTGAGATATAAAAATCCAAAATAGAAAAATAAAACAATAATAGAATATAATGTAGTCCATGTGATTAAATAGGTATATCGAGGTATTATTAGATTGATGATAATAACTATATTATTCATAAAAAATGATTTAAGATGATTATATAAAGGTAATACAGAAAGTAATGAAAACAAATATTAGCATCATACTCATATTTCAAGGAAAACCATATGATATCATAACATAGTGTTCTTATATAAACCTTCTACACACCATTCATGGTATCTCATGAGATAAAGACATTAATCAATGCATTGGAGGGATACATAATTTCAGGCCCTCTAGTAACATTCATATCATGTATATACATAAGAGTTCCATATAGATCGTACAATATAAAGAAGTATATCATCACATTTAATCATATTAATAATGAGTTAAAGTTAAATAAATTGAATTATAAAAAAAAATTAAGGATAGTTAAATATATCTGAATATCCTTGAGTGTAAATTTTGGTGGGAATTCAGTACACAAATTCCTGAAATGGAAAATCACAAGATAATTTCGACAACATAATTTGGGCAAATTAAGATTCATAGAATGATTTATTAATATATAAATTTTTCTATAATAACTTTTAAATAATAAGGATAGTAAAAAATATTTTTTTAAAATATATCCCCACATAAAAAATTGGAAATCATAAGGCATACAATAAAGAAGGTTCTTATAAAAAGTGGAGAAATAGATCATCCCTTACCTTGAGTGGAAAATTATAAAATCATGGGAGAATTTTCTAAAGAGGATTAGAACACCTAAATATTCATATAGAGAGGGTGGGGGGGAGGAAAATTGGGATCAAAGGGGATTTAGTGATGATGAATGTGATAATGGATGGATTTTTATAGAAAAAGGGAGAGGAATTCTTTATCTATTTCTAAACATAGGTTTTGGAATCAATATGATAAAATAATCAAAACTGAAAACCATACCATGGTTTTTCCCATGTTATTTGAAATATGAGTGTTATTAATATTTTATTAGGGAAGGAAACAAAATAATTTAAATAATACCCATTGTTATCTAGAAGTGAGTCAGGTGCATAATGAATAAATTTTAAAACATTAAAATAGAATAATCTTTTTTATGGATTCATTAAGTGTTTATAAAATTAATTAAATAATTATTATTTTTAAATGTGAGACGTAATTTTGGATATGGATACACATTATAGTAAATATTAAATTATTTATTTCTTTTATTATATCGTAATACATAATATACTTAATTTTTATCCAAAAATTATGATCTCTTTGAAAAAAATGAATAATTCATCAATTTCTAATTTGGACATTATGATATAAAAAATTATAATCAAAATATCATTAAGATTCTATAAATATGAATATTGATACTTTTTAATCAGAAATACCCATTTATTGAACAATATGGATTTTGATAATGATAATAGTTTCCAACCACTAAACAATTTACACTAGACTTCATAAAATTATATTATCATTTATATTTAAATTAATATTATTAAATAAATATATTTTATTAAAATAAAATTTATTAAGAAAATTATTGAATTCGTAAAAACTGTGTATTAGTTGAAAATATATATTTCTGAAAAATAAGATTTTTGTTTTATCATATAATTATATAATTTTTATAAAACTTGATATTTAATCATCTATAATGTGATAATAAAATAAAATATATAATAATTAGTTTATTAAAAATAAAAAATATATAAATTTATACAGTTAGTGTCAAGATACATAACCCCTTATTACTCCATTGTATGAACTAATGGTAAATTGTGCAATAATGGAACCTGATTAGGGTGGTTTAAAGACCATGGTTTTGGATGTGATATCGATAAGATTGAACTTATACCATAAACCATTTCACTCATTCATTATTTATTGAATTTTAGATTGGTCTTGATTAAGGGAAAAGACCAGTGATTAAATCTTTCTCAGAACCTCCGATAAATGTTTTTCATAGGATTCAATCCTACGGGTTGAGGCCATCACATCTTTTATCTTTGTCAACTGAATCTTATTATAACCATTAATATATATTAATCATAATGTTCGGTTTACAATGAATATATTATGAAAGGTTATAATTATTAAATATCTTCTAAATTAGATATGTCTTATTTTATAATGGTCTAAAAAAAAAATATTAGGGCATTCATTTCCTATATGTACATTAATTAAAAAATAATTTATTCATTAAAAATGAGAATTTAATTTTTAAAAAATCGGTCATTATAATATATGTGATTCAAGAGATATTGAACTAATAGAGTAGTATTGATGTACCATAACAAAATTTATCCCAAAGTTGAAATAATTTTTCATTTTGTTTAGATAAAAAATAAGATAATTGTTTTGTTAACTCCTATTAAAACATGAATTTATCTATTTTTGTAGTCATAGGTAGTGAGATACCCTTAGATAATATAAGAATATTTGTTTCTCATATTCTTTTTAGTAAAATCCATAACCATTCCATTCTATATCATTTATTGTTTTAAATGTCATATACATTTTAATAATATTATATTTTATTATATATGTTTTACATGTAAAGATGATAAATATATGAGAAGTAAATGAAATATTTTTCTTATAAAAATCATTTCATTCTATTTTCTAGTACAAATTCTTTCACTATATGAAGAAAATATCCTCCATTTTTTCTTCTATATCTGAAAGCACTGTCTCTTTCAAGGATACTATAAATGATCTCTCTGATTTATATTAGTTGTTAGACCATCCGCCTTTTCTCTCTAAATATTCACCATATGTTGTGGAAAAATCATGTTTTAACTAATCATTTTCTACTTGGAGAATCATGGTCAAAAGATTATTTAGTGACTTATTTATTTCAAATATCTAGGTTTGTATGAATAAGGATAACCTTATTGGTAAGTATAATAAAATAAAATTAATTAATTATTTCTTATAATTCCAGAATCAAAATTTCACTAATTGGCGAATATACCATAAAAATATGAAACCACAATTAGTAGTTAGATTCCCTTATTAAATTTTCCATGATATAAGGCATTGAAAATTTTATTTATATCAGTACATTCCATATATTTAAGATGAAAAAACTGATGATATGTTATGGGGTTACCATCCATGTCCTTATGATATCTCATCAACTCCCAATAAATTATTGATAATTTAATAAAATGTTAGTAGGAAACATCATATACATATCTCTAGTTGGAATCATTTTCACATTTTATCACATGTTGGGGGGGGGGGGTTCATATTAAGAATATGAGATTCTAATAAAAAAAAGATAATTATTCATCACATAAATGATTTTTCTATATCTATAAATTTTTATTTTGTAAAAAAATAAAACTTTTTAAGTAATGGTAACAATGTTTTAATGTTTTTTTCCTTCCATTTTTACACTATAATAATTAGAATAGATTTCTAGAAAATTAATTGATTAAAAATAAATTTGATACAAAAAATAATAATTTTATTATGTCTCCCACATATTTATGAAGTCTCAATAGCCCCATATTTGGACACATAATGTGTAGTTTATCAAGAATTATAGTGGCAAGGATCAATATTCCATTTTTAATAACTCAAGAATATAATTAGTAAATTACATGAAGGTATTTAGGTAAGAATGTCTCTACCAACTATGAGAATATAGTCCCCTTGATCTATTGAAAAGATTCCATAATCTGGAAAACTTAACATTTATTTCCTCAACATATGCCTCCACATTACATGAATTATTGGAAGTAATATTTCTCTAGTGGTAAATCAGATAATTCGTCTTAAAAAAATCACAATAACTCCCTGATGATATTAAGCGTCCCAAAAGGGTTTAATAAAAACATAGTTCAAGGTATTCATTCTTAATCATCTAATGGGAGAAATTGTCAGACTTAATATTTAATTATGGGATTTTAATTAATATGCATAATTTTTCTGTTATTTTATCCTTTACATTTATTGTTAATATAAATTTGATTTTACATTAGGGTCAAACCATGAAACACTAAAACATTTATTCAAAACCCATTTATATTATTTTCATATTTTTATATTTGTACATCTATTTATGTGGTCGAAGTACTATATCAATAAAATAAATCACGTATAAGAAAAAAATAGAATACGTAAATAAATTAAATTATCATGTAAATAATTTAATGGATGATTTATTGAATGAAAAATAAATGAACCTATTAACCTAGGGATTATATCATTATACTCGTATTGACATGAGATACAATATACCACTTGTCCAATATTGTATATCTTATATAGGGTTCATCTTAGTTCCATCTTGAACCATATTCCTCTCAACTTCAACTTAAACTACTTCCATGTGCCTTTAGATACCACTTCAATTATATATGTTTTATAACTCACATGAAACCGAGGTGAAGAAAATACTGGAGAATAGTAATTACATAAAACATCCTTTGACATACATGTCCGACATAATAAAAAAGGAGGGATGACACACATGCATTCATATTTAATTTAATAATAAATACTTTAAAAACCATGAAATAAAATAAAATAAAATAAAACCAACTCATATATAGAAATATTAAAATCACATAATTGAGCATACACATTCAATTATTATCCATTTAAAACAACTAGCTAATATTCATTTATATTTGCCCTTTAAAAAGATAAAACATTCATGGGTTAATCCAATTAATTATCTTATTAATAAATTTATTAATTTTATCTAATATCATCCAATAAACATGAAATTACCATCCATTTTATTTTTAAATAATAAATAAAATTATATTTTATTCAAAATACAATAAAATAGTACAATTATTTCTACATTGAATAAAATCAATGATTACCTATCTGAACTACACAAGATGGGTTTAATTGTGAAAAATAAACTCATACAACATATTGTGTGCTAGGAATGTGTCATAATTCCATGGTGTGTAATAAAAAATTAATGGAACATAGAAAAAATTAAAATTATGTAGCCTATATAATTCTGTGCATTGATAATTTAGTATATAATATCCATACATGATTCATAGTTTTGAATATTATGGGGGATTAATAATGTATTTAATATAATATAAAACATAAATACAAGAGTGTACCATCAACTTAATGACCCAAAAAACTCAAGTCTATGGATTTTAATTAAATAATTAAATAAATTTAATATTTTAGTTTAATGTAGTATGGTACATGACATATGAAATCCAACCAAATGTTATTTACTTCTCTTAATCAGATATCTACAATACATTATTAATAGACTTAACATGTTCTTGTAATAAAGCTTTATGATGTACATGACATGTATAAAGAATAATTTAAGTTTATTTGAAGTTACATGGTTTATAGTATGTATGTTTTGTGCATAAAATACACACAGTGAATTAATTACATGATTTTGATGGGCATCATGATTTCCTCTTTGAATACACATAGACTACACAATATGTAGTAAATCTACATGATGGGTACTTATAAAAAGTAATGTAACACCTTGGTTTGTCAACATGTAGTGAATATATTTGATTCATCATGTACAATTACCTAATGACCCAGAATCCCGATGGGAATCCTTGTGAAATTAATATGGATACAAGATATGTAATAATGGATTACACAACGTGTTGAATTTTGTTATCCGGTAAAATTCTTTGCAACTCTAGATGGGTTCTTCAGATATGATCATTATTAACAATCAACTGATCATGGTAATATGTGAATGAGATAAATAAGAGGAATAATAAATTTTTATGACCGATCATGAATAATTTAAAACATGAAATGAATGTTAAATTTTAAAAGAGAAATGGTCAGCAATTAAATATATAATTATAAATTTGAACATGCCTTCTCTGACACCACTTGATGGTTTCGAACAAAGTATATGTTGTTATTGGGGATAGTCCTAGACAAGTAAATATATGATTTTATTTGTCATACACATATTTTACAATATGTGAATTCCATGAACAAATTTTTTTCCCTAAGAATATTGAAAAAGAATAATTCGAGAACCAATAGGAGACAATTTCATGTTAAATTTATTTTTAATTTAAATATATTAGAAGAAATAATACCGTAGTTTTTTTATATTACTTGTAAGAATGTACAGATCATTTGAATCTTTTTTTGGTCTATGTCCATTGATTTGGTAGGATCCATGTGTATAATCCCTATAGCATTTTTCCAAAGATGATCTATTTATATCTGAACAATACTGATGGATTGACGAGTGCTAGCATGATAGATCAATAATCTTGTATTATTTTTCTTGGTCATTAGAAAAATTTCTTATGGTATGAAGAATCATTATTGAAAACGTAAATTTGTGATGATGGTGGAAGAACAAATATCTATAGGGTCTTATTCTGTATTGAGAGAGATATCTCTATAATTTTTTTATGAACAATGATACTCAATTTTGATCGATCTCGATTAACCTCTAAACAATATACATAATCATAAATTTATAGTTACATGGTTAGTGTTAAAATAATATTTAATTTCATAACCACCCTTAAATGATATATTAAATGATATCTTTCCCCATTCCTTGTAATAATAATAATAATATTATTTTTATTGTGTGCTAAAACTAGGGAAATTATAAACACTATTCTACCAGATTTTATATATATATATATCACCACACATAATCATGGTCCACTCATCCTCCTCTAAATTTATCGAATAATCGAGTATATATTTCATTAAATATTTATTCTTGAATAAAATAATTAATTTATTCATAGTTTGATTAATAAATATTTATTAAATGTTATTATATTTATTTAAATAATTTATTAATGAGTAAATAGTTTTTTATTACTTTGAAAAATTAACTTGTTATATATTCACATAATTAAACAATTACCATATGAATAAATATTTATATAATATTTTTGATCAATAAATCATAAAATATTATATTCATCCTTGATAATAATATTTATTCCAATGAAATTAAAATTTAATTTAATTGGTATCAACTAAAACACATAGTGTGTGACCCTCTTGGACTCATTTTCATTAGAATAAGGTGTCTTGTATGTAGTCTAAGATTACTTTATAAGAACGATCCAAGGAACCAAGGGGAAAATATATAATTTCAAAATGTTGATATCCACATATGAGAACTTATTGTGTAATATAATACCTTTGTTAAAATTTATCATCAACCAGGTTGAAAACTTATGTCATCAACCTATATGCTAAATACATCATTGTTTGAAAATCTAAAATAAATTTGTCATTACAAAATGGACATGGAAATTAATGTGAAAACACTATTTTAATAAAAGATCATAGATTTCAACTTCAATAAATAATAAAGGTAAAAATACATCCTCGACTTATTCATTAATAACAATTCATCTCTGATGTACCCAATGTACTCTAAATACCACAAACATATAGAGTCATAGTTATCTCATGTATATCTAGGTGTGCGACTCATGAAATTCATTAATAATAATCATAAAGTATAAAGACCATTATAAAAACTAAGGAATAGAATTATCCAATGACAGATAGACATGTGGACTTCCTATTTACAAATATTTTCTCATAATCTACCATCCTAGCAATTACAAAGTGAAAACATCATGAGATGAAGTCTCATATGATTTTGAGCACTCAAACCTAACAGTCAACATACTATATTCCCCATCATAGAATATTATCTGATAGTATAAAAGTTTTTATGAATATTTTCATGCATTTTAGGGTTCTCATCATAGCATAGAACTACTATAACATTTTCCGTGCAAAAGATACTATAGGGCATTATCAAATAAATTTTATGCAGAAGAACCATCAAAATATGTAATGTTATTTCAGTTAAAATTCTCTTATTTAGTTATAAATGTAATCTAAAGAAATTTAGATTTATTATAGGGAACCAAATATAATAGATCACTATCATTAACCTCTATATTTTATAACAAGTTAGAATAATACCTATAATTATTACATTTAAAATATTAGAGTGTGTGTAGTGCATTTTATTAATCATTTTCTTCATTTATCTAATTTTTGGAACACTTCACATCACATCAACATTAATTTTCTTTATGGCCTTATTTTACCCAATTAAATCATTTAATATTACAATTAAGATATTTTTCACTATATTTTCCTCCATAATTCAATAATAAATTTAATTTAGTGATTTTTTCTCCAAAATATTTATTATTATTATTTTCATTGAATTCCATAATTTTTTTATATAAAAAACATGTGATTAATGGGTAACTCCAATATCCATTTCTACTGTGGCTGTATATCAAAATATTTTTTCATTCCTGCTGTTGTCCCTTTTGGGTGACACCTTTCAGATACATCATATTATGCCACTAAAAATTGACCGATCATACTTTTTTGTTCAATGATAACACTTGAAGTGTACCTCAAAATTCTTGTAAACATTTTATAATAGGTTATAATGAATTTATTATCCTTCTTCATAAGATCAAAGAATTTATTATCCATTTTTATATGAGGAATAAAAGGGAATTTATTATTGAAAAATTATAATCTAAATTAATACCACTCTATATAGTCAATTTCTTTCTGTTTCTAAGTGTTTTTTAAAAGATCCATACATTAACATGTTTTATCTTCTAAATGATTAATATCCAAAAATAAATTTTTCATGATCTAAAAAATAGAGAATTTACAATCACAATTAAATTATATTTATCTCATTCTTAATAACTAGTGGATCATAAAACACACATTAACTAGATAATGATTACTTATGAAGGAATAAGGAGAACGTTTATCCCTCAATTTGATGCTCATCATGATTCATATCCCAAGAACAGTAAGTAAGTATATTATCATGATTTTTTACTCTATATCCATTCAAATTTGGTTCCTTAAAAAGATTAATATTTCATTGGCCATCACATATAGTATTAAAATTGTTTCATCAGGTGTCATACATTGAATAAAACACAAATTCACAGCATGATACTAAATAATTATAGTAGGAAACCATATAATAATGAAATATCATTTATCAAATATTGATATTATAACACATTATATTCAATGTATAACACTTTAGGTTTAACCATGGTCATTCATTGTCATCATCTATTTAAATCCATAATAATGGTTCAAAATGAATACATGATTTAACCCAAGTATTTCCCCTAGGAGTGTCAAATGAGGTGTCCAGTAAGGGGGTATTCACTATGCACCAGAATGATGTTTGAAATATACTACACCAAATATCTTTTGGTTTATTACCCCAAGAATCATTTGTACTAAACCTATGTGATCATTCAGTATCCTTATAAGGATATATTTCTAGGAAAATCATAAATTATATACTTCAACAAAATATTAGGATATTATCTTATACTTAGACCAATTCCTAGGGTTTTCAACAATGTTATCTAATCCAAATATCTAATTATTAATTAAAACTTTCTATAATATCAACTATAGAGACCCATACATTTTGAACGTAGATATTACATTTTGTTAGACGGATATTCATTACTTAATTTTTTTATCCATGAAATAATCTTAAATGTTTAGTGTATCTGGAGTATAGATAAATAATATTTTTATATAATGAAATATCTTCAACTTCATCAGAAAATATAATCTTGTATAGTAAAAATATTCTCACAAAATGGGGAATGGAAACATAATAAAGGTAGATATAAGATGCTCTACTAGGGTAAACATATTATATATCAATGAATATCACATAAAAGAATAAGATAAAAAAGGATATGAGAAAATGATCATACATTAAAAAATTCATGAACAATTAGTAAAATATCATTAGTCATAAATCATAGAAGATTACATTGTTATAATAAAATAAAAATGTTACAATTTCATGGTATCATAATTAATTGATCATAAACCATTATAATGCATCATAAGAATAATAAATATGTTTTTTGGAAACAATAATAATAAAAAATCATATTTGTGGTTACAAAACATTAAAAAATCTATCATAGTGGATTGAGTTCATTACACATTCCATTTTACCCTTAGTTAAAGATGACCCCAATGACTATCATAGCATATGGAGTCCCTTACTGAACTTGGTTAACTACACATTCTAGATCTAATTATCAAATGATATATTCATCACTAACTGATGCATTGGAGGGATATAATTCATGGAGAACCCACCACTTAATCATAATAAATTTATATTTGTTCCACATGATCATAAAAAATTTATTATAGAACAATATCATAAACTATGGAAAGGAAACATTCTTCATAGTTATTTAATCATATAATTACTCATGGAAAATTAATGTGTTTTATAAAAATCTCATAATAATAATCATAAATAATATATATAAATAATAAATATGCTTTTATGGTATCATATTCCTTGTAAATAGAAATTAACATCAAAGGATTTTATCATTGATGAAAATTTTAATTAAATGATTATTTGAAAGTTTCTTGAAGAAAACACCTTTTAATTCTAAAATAACTTATTTAAAATAAAAATATTTCTCAAATAAATGGAAAAAAAGATCCTCTAAAAAGATCCATATTAAATTGTAATATAATATTAAAATAATTCTCTTTTAATCATGGAAAAAAATTTCATTCATGTTTTCATAATTGAAAATATTATTATTTAGAAACATTCAGTAAAAATTAAATTTTTCAAAAAATTATAAAAATATGAATTTTATACCATATATTAAAAAGTAAAACATGTTAAAAAGTTAAATTAAAAAAATTATTGATGTGTAGTTAAAACCATTATTTATTTTTTTAGAAAACATAGATATGAAAGATAATGTTGTTTCAATCTAAAGGGGATAAATGAGATCAGTTATTCTTAAAAACATTTTCTAAACCATTTAGAGTTTTAAATAAAGGAAATCAATAATAAAATTTAAAATTTAAAGAAATAACTTGATGATAAGAAAAATTAAATAGGTTTATTAGATAAGGTAAATTTAATTTACTCAGGAAAGTTAAATCATGAAAAATAACCATTAAAATGAGATTGAAATATAAATCCTTTAGTTCTTGTTTCATATTTCTTTGTATAAGTGTGTAAATATATTATAATAAATTTATATTTAATATAAATATATTGAAAAATAATAACCATATATATAATTAAATATAAAATTTACTTATATTATCCTATCACAATTTTATTAAAAATGCATTATTAAAATCATTGTTTGGGGTGATAACTAATTTATTTTGCATTTATGTTTCGGTTCACCAGTCTCAATCCTTGTACTTTGATTCATGTTACCAAAATATAAAATTTTTAATCATGATATATATATATATAATATTCATTTTATATATTTTTTGAATCATCCGTAAAATGTATCAAATGAAAAATAATTTACATTATTCATAGAAATGGTAGGTCGTACATATATATGAATATTGTTTTTATTTTCTTATGAATATAATGAAAGAAAGACAAATAAAATGTTATCATTATAAAAACATAATTATATAATTAATATTATATATAAAAATTATATCCATCATAATTATCAACCTTGAATGATGGTGATGGAATATGAATTATATCCTTACGTGGAGGTGCTAGCCCACATGCACACATTTACGACACATTCATTTCTCATTTGATGAAAAAGAGGACGGATAATGGTATTTAAATAATAAAAATAACATTTAATTATATTTAATATTTTGAAATTATTATTTTATGATAAATAAAATATATTTGGAGTAGGCTGAAGAAGAAATAAAATTAAAGTACTTGAATAAGGGTTATATATCCTCATTGAGAATCCACTTTTTTCTTACACCTTAATCAATGAAAGGATTCCATTTTAGAAAGAATAGAAGCTCTAAGAAATGGGTAATGAAGATATTAAGGTAGTGGTATCCTTTTATAAGGGATAGAAATGACACAATTTGAATTAAATAAAATATTTAATAATATATACCTATTAATAATGTAAATTAGAACAAAGGAACCCAAAATTAGAAGATATGGAGTGATAAGGTAATCACAAAAAACAATATTTGGAATTTTTTTGGAAACATTTTAATCCTTATCTCATATTTATACCAATTTATACTCATTTTAACCTTAATAAAGATTACTAAACTCTTTTACCAACATAACATCACTACATGAAAAGAATAAAATGGGAATTTTAAGAAAATTTGAATATTATCTTTCCAAATATGGGTTAAATTTTATTATTTTCAATATTTTAATATGTTAACAATTAAATTTAATATAAGAAAACAAGATACACGGAAAACAATTTTTAAGACAATACCCATCTGTAAGAGTAAAAATCATTTTACCTTGAAATAAAGTAAAAGATTTTTTCGTTGTTTTTTTGAATAAATAATAAAAAATAGAGTTTTTATACATTTTATTTAGACATAAATATATAAACCGAAGTCTGTTACACATATTAGTATACTATTTTTAAATATTAATATTCAATATGTATTTCTGAAATTTATGACGTATAGTGTCATTAGAATACTAGGTTCATATTAAAAAAAAAAGATAACTAAAAAAGAAATCAGTATTTCAGTATAAATAATGAGCATTAAAATACATTTGAGATATGAAACCGAAATAGGATAACCTAGGGAATAAAAAAGGGGTGAGCTAAAAATCCTAGTAAATGAATAAACATGGTAAGAAAACATATTATATGAGTTAGTAGTATAATATTTTATCATAAAAGAGAAGGCCCATGAGTAATGATATAAGATAATAAAATAAGAAAAATGGAATCATAATCTCATTGTAGCACAATATTTTTTTCTGAACATATAACATGACATAATATTGAGTCATGGAGTATTGCTGAGATAATATCACATGGTGGACCAAGTTGTATGACAGATTATGTTTTCTCTCTAATCCCATAAATGATGTCTCATGAGTCATTAATATTCAACAAATAATTGGTAAAATACATAGGCACAACTATAATAACATGTTCATGAAATTTGTGTTCCAAAAAAATGATGTTAATCATATAGAATAATATAATAATTTACCATGTAAAGAAAATTTATTTCATAATCGTGTCTCATATCATATATAAATAAATTTCATAATGAAGGAAATTGAGAAATGAACATAATTCTTGTATTACCCCATAATATAATTTTAGAATAAGATAGGTATATTTTTTATAAATATCAATAAACATTTTATAATAATTCAGGAAAATTATAGAGAGAGATAAAGTGAGTTAGAGAGTGATTGGTCTTATCATGAAGAAAAGTTTTGTTTAGAGAGATCCCTTATACCAAGCATGATTCTTCAGATGAATTCATTATATACCTGAAAAATAAAATGATGAAAATTATTTTCTTCCATAAGAAACATTTTTCATGTTTATTATTCCTTTTATTTTATTCATTACTATTGAATATTAAATTACTTAATCATTTAGTTTCATGTCGGATGTTTTGATGAAGTTTATCTCATATATAAAAAATCTCACTAGAAATAAGAATAAGAGAAAATTGATATTTATTTCATAATATATAGAATAATAAAAATTTAATAAATATCATTTATATATATAAATTATACTTTGGCATATATCCTTGAGTCATGGTAATGAAAAAATTAACTATGTTACAATTAAGGAGAAGGTAGGCTATATGCACGAATGTGTAACATTCCCATTTTTTAATGACTATAATGGAAATGAGGTAAGTGTTATTTTATCATAATATAATGATAATTATATCATTAATATAATATTTTATTAAATGAACTTAAATATAAAATCCATGTGATGCAGTAATAAATAATGAATCACATTGCTTCGTGAGGTGGTAGTCCACCGTACATACAGATGACATTATCATTATATAATGGATGGTAATGTAAGAAGTTATAAGATATATTAATTTTATATAATGATTAATATTTCATTAATATAATATATTAAAGTTAATTCAATCATAATGAATAGTCATGAGAGGTTTTGATGGAAATAAAATTACATTAGTTCATGAGGCGGTTGTCCACAGTAAGCACGAAAGACGATTTTGTTTCCCATTTCATGGGAGTGAAGATGGATTTAAGTTATTACATTAACATAATAACATATTTTTATATGTATTTATGATAGAAATAGATCAAGTGAAATATTAAGGATGTATGGATGGTATTTTCATAGGTACTGGATAAACAACAAGGCTATTTTAGTGTAAAGAGGAGAGGAGAGGGAGTACTCATTTATAAGTGAGGGAGAGTGTCACGACCCCCTCCCCACAATGTGTACCCCCCTAGGCTGGCAATGTGAGAAGAGAGATAATGACCCCCGAGTCCCGCCTCCAGTAGGCCCCAGTTTGGCAACTAGCACCGAGGGTATAATAACCATACAAAATGGGAGGCATTACCCTCTAAGAGAACACATGCATAAGAGAGAGATAGAATAGACTCCAACCAACTCCAACTCATAACTGAAATATAAAAGAAACCCAAGTACATATATAAAATGTCATGCCAAAGTACTACAACTGAAAGGGAAAACTAAAAGTACCCAAAAGAAAGTAAAACGACATCGACCACAAGCCTGAATAGCTCCTCCTCCAACCGCAAGCTAGTAGTAACCAGCTTGATCTCCAACCTGCTCCAAGTGACCTGAAAAACAGTTTATATGTACATAGGGTGAGTATAACAGTATACTCAGTAGGATCCTCCCCAAGACTCTCGTGCAAAAGTAAAGAAAGCATGCTAAAGCCCAGTGAACAACAAGTGAAACTAACTCGTAACCTAAACAGGTATACTATGTTCCCAACCTCACCATGGCTACTCTCACAAAGTAATGAATACAAGAATATATCATATAGTAAATAATATCAAGGGTACCCCGCTACTACTTCCCCACTAGTTTGCCGCTTTGCCCCAATGACATACGTCCTGTGCATCTCTCTCCAAAGGCTTTCCTGCAGACACCTGGGCTAAGCTCCACAATCTGCACCTCGTGCACAACATAGGCTTGCCCGCAGACACCTGGGCGAAGCACCACACCGTCCTCACAACCGAAAGTAACCAGGTAGTTTCCGGGAGACACCAAAGCCTGCATAACGTGTATCATACGTCGGGTATAATACCTCAAGCCATTACAAGCCATACTCTGAGTAAGGATCCTCAAGCCATCATAGCCTATACACATTACACCTATAGTAGTCCATAAGATACTATATCCAGAATATATGTGTGTGAATAACCACAAGCCATTACAGCCCTCTACACACATATATGGGGTAACTAACCGCTGTTCCTCATGGCACAAGTATCTACCAAGAGAAGAGAGCGGGGACAAAGGGGGTAGTCATCCATTCAACCTCCCATCAGAATGTTAGGGAAAACACCCCCCAGGGCTCAGAATCCCCGGGGTGTCAGTTGCCCTTACCGACAGGGTGGAGTAGCATATAGAAACACAAAAATTACAGAATATATATGTAACTCACATCCACACTATGGGCATTACCTAGTCTTAAATACAACTGCAGCTAACGTCTCTCAGACTCCAGGCTGCTACTTCAAAGACTAGGTATCCTATAAGCACACAAACATTTGAATAGATTTATTAGATTACTCCATTCTCATTTTATCAGTTCCACTGTACGTTAATTTAATTATTTAAACATTAATTAAGAATGAACAATTCCACATAAAAATGAAATGGAATCACATTCAAAATCCACTGCTCCTTTTTAGATTTACATCGCCTTTGAAATTCCAGCACCTCCATCCCCGTGGATTATCACCATTTAATCAAACATTCATTATAGAGTTACTTTCCCACATCCCTAGGCATTCTAGAAAATCATCCTATGCTACAAAACACAAAGGAGGCTCAACACGGTGAGTAGATATACTACCCGTCTAGTCCTTGCCGCCTATAGAAAGGGCACATACCCATTCTCCCTCGAGAGGCTAAACATGGAAAGCACGTGGCATACCCCGCGCGTCTTTGACTCCTTCAGAAGAATGGAAAGCAAGACCAGCTGCCTTGAGCAGTGGGGAAAAACAAAACAGATAAACATTAAAAGAACCCACAAGAATCCAACAACAACATCCAACCCATTCCATCACCCTCTGTGTCCTCCCCGACACCCACATGCATAAACTGATGCATCTCGCCACTCTAGGCGTCATCCGCTACCACAAACACAAGGCCTCTAGGCCTCCACATATCACCACACCCATCCAGGCTCACATCACAGTACAAGCAATAGGAAAACAACAATCACAACCATGGCTCTTGACCCTTTAACAAAAAGAGGGTAACTTAGAACCCTTTTAGAAATTCTCACACAATCTGTTCATTAATCCATATTGAACTAGAAGATTAGTTATTCGTAGGATCCAATTACGGGAGACCTAATCAGTAAGCTATCACAATTTAAATAACCATTATTCCTTCCCTAATTTGATTATCCTCAAATTAGAACAACTACAACAAGAGCAATAACCAGATTAATTTACATGCCTCTTTATCTTTAACCAATTAATTCCAGCTTTAAGTTCATTATCAATTTCTATCATGAACGAACAACAAATCAAAGAAAACATAGATATCACTCTAACTAGAAAACATGAGGCAACCCATTACCACAGTATAAAGCAACATTATACGATCAACCAATTCTTTTAATCCGGTTCAAGTATTTAATTAGGTCAATTTCATTGTGATCCAAAGGACTAAATCATATTAATTCTACGATTGCACATACACAATTAGAGAATCCATGAATCCCCTACCTCGAAGAGTTCTTGACGTTCTTTATACACAAAACGGACCACAATCCTTCTCTCACGTCAACTTATATGGAAGAATGATCGACACAACTTGGTTGCATCAAACAGTGCGGAACAGATCCGAGTAACGTTTGATTGTGAAACTCCTACGGGAATGATTGCAAGGTTCTAATGTCTCATAGATGAGAACCAGGAGGAAGAACAATGAAGAATGATATCTCGTTCCTTTTAAAAAAATTTAGAGAGGTGACGGTTTAAGATCCGATTTATTCTCCATTAAAAATGGATCGCATTAACCCACGCGGTTTGACCAAGTAAAACATCCCGGCCTTAGGAATAATTAATATAGGATTTATGGTGTTTGAATCGGCCTTAATGTCCTTAAAATAAGGTTTTAAAATGTATTTTACGTCAAAGAAAATGTCAAAGGGGCGAAACTGTTGGAAGCTGGAAACACTATTCACATACTCAAAATTTGGCAAAAGAAAGAATCGGTAGCTCTTAGGATTCTGGAAACACTGTTCAAACGTGAAATTTGGCAAAGGAAGGAATCAGTAGCTCTTAGGATTCTGGAAACACTGTTCAAATGTGAAATTTGGCAAAGGAATCAGTAGATCTTAGGATTCTGGAAACACTGTTCAAACGTCAAATTTGGCAAAGGAAGGAATCGGTAGCTCTTAGGATTCTGGAAACACTGTTCACATAACTAGAAATTTGGAAAAGTGTTAGACAAGCTACTGCTAGACTGTGGCTACCGATAGATCGAGCTACCGGTAGGCAGCGGCTACCGGTAGACCGAGCTACCGGTAGGCAGCGGCTACCGGTAGACTGAGCTACCAGTAGGCAGCAGCTACCGGTAGACCGAGCTACCAGTTGGGTGCGACTGGGGGATAAGTCATCTTGACCTCCCGGAACACCTCCAACACCACATTTTCACAAAGTAATGGACCGGAGAGGTCCGTGCCATTACATTAGATACCTCTCAAAACATTCTCGTCCTCGAGAATTAAAAACCAACCCAGAAGAAAAGTGGGGTCCGAACAACCACCCCATAAGATACCTCTGAGGGGAAAACCACCATGAGTTGTTCGAAAGCTGGAACAAAACTACGACATCCGAGAGTATGGAAACAAACAATCCATATCCAAACAATTCAATCATAACATCACACAAAAGGTACATAAATAAAACATGAAAGGTCTAACCATCAAGGAAACATCATTACATCAAAAGAGTTAAACATTAAACAACTCTGGGTACTGAGCACGTATCTGTGATTCACGCTCCCATGTACTCTCCTCCATGCCACCGTGTCGCCACAAGACACGAACTAAGGGGATAGAATTCCCACATAACACCTTCTCCTTGCGGTCTTGGATCTCCACAGGTCGCTCCTCGAAGGTTGCATCATCATCAATATCGATCTCTCCCCAATCGATAACATGAGACTCATCATGAAGGTAACGACGGAGCTGTGATACATGGAAAACATCATGTATCTGAATCATCTGAGGGGGAAGTTCTACTCGATACGCCACAGCTCCAACATGAGCTAACACCTCGAAAGGCCCAACAAACCGGGGAGAAAGCTTACTTCCACGACCAATCCTTCGCTTCCCACGACGGGGAGTCACCTTCAGAAACACATGATCCCCAACATTAAACTCTAAGGGTCTCCTTATTTGGTTAGCATACGATTTCTGACGATCTTGTGCTGTCTTCATCTTCTCACGAATCACCTGAACCATCTCTGTTGTATTCTGCACTAGTACTGGTCCGAGAATTGCTGACTCTCCGACCCCCGTCCAGCACAACGGAGAACGGCATGGCCGACCATACAAGGCATCAAACGGCTCCATACCGATGGTAGAGTGAAAACTATTATTGTAAGCGAACTCTACCAAGGGTAAGTGCTTTGTCCATGAACCTCCAAAATCAAGAACACAAGAGCGCAACATGTCTTTAAGATTCTGGAGGGTTCGCTCTGTCTGACCATCCGTTTGAAGATGAAAAGCAGTGATAAGGCACAGTTGAGAGCCAAAAGCATGCTGGAGACCTCTCCACACCCTTGAGGTAAAACGAGGATCTCTATCAGAAATGATCATCCTAGGTACTCCATGAAGACTCACCACCTCCTCCAGATACGGTCTCGACAGAACCTCCACAGAGCTCGACTCCTTGATCGCTATAAAATGGGCCGACTTTGTTAAACGATCCACTACCACCCATATAGAATCATGTCCTCTCGGAGCTCGAGGTAAACTTGAAACGAAGTCCATTGAGATTTCATCCCACTTCCACTGAGGAATCTCTAATTGCTGGAGAAGACCACCTGGAACACAGTGTTCGACCTTCACCTTCTGGCAGACTAAACATCGAGACACACATTCTGCAACCGTACGCTTCATCCCAAGCCACCAAAACTGACTCCTCAAGTATTGGTACATCTTCATCACACCAGGATGTACTGACAAGGGTGAACTATGGAACTCTTGGAGAACCGTCTCGCGCATCGCCAAGGGGACAAATATCCTACCATGATACAACACTCGGTGTTGTTCATCCTCCGACCAACCACCAGGGGCCTCACCACAAACAACTCTGCCTCTCCAAACTTCCACCTCAAGATCACCCAACTGAGACTCTTCCACCTTCTTCATCAGGGATGACTGCACCGTCATCTGGAAAAGACAACCTCTACCCCAAACTTCTCCCATATCAAGATGCAAAGCTGATAGCTCTTCCATCACTCTCCAGGAATCACCAAATTCACGCACAACATCATTACGTGTCTTTCGGCTTAGTGCGTCAGCTACAACATTACCTTTTCCAGGTGTATATGATATTTCAAAGTCGTATTCCTGCAAGAACTCCATCCACCGATGCTGCCTCATGTTCAAGTCACGTTGGGAGAAAACATACCTCAAACTCTTATGATCAGTAAAAACCACAAAGTGATCACCAATGAGGTAATATCTCCACAACTTTAGAGAAAACACCACGGCTGCCAACTCAAGATCATGGGTGGCATAGTTGCATTCATGGGGAATCAACTGTGGAGACCCATAAGAAACAACTGACCTCTACTGCATGAGAACACAACCTAGCCCCAGATGTGAAGCATCACAGAAAACATTAAACTGGACTCCCTCCGCTGGAAGACAAAGGACTAGAGCACTTACCAACTTCTCCTTTAGATACTCGAAAGCTGTCTGACACTGATCAGTCCATATGAACGCTTGATCCTTCCTGGTCAAAGCTGTCAGAGGAGTCACAACTCAGGATAAATTGGCTACAAACCTCCTATAATAGCCTGCGAGACCAAGGAAACTTCGCACCTCTGACACGGTCTTGGGGGCTGCCCAAGACACTACTGCTTCTATCATCGATGGATCCAAAGATACTCCCTGTTGGGACACAACATGCCCTAAGAAACTAACTTCTCGAGCCCAGAACTCACACTTGGACAACTTCCCAAACAACTGATGTTGACGAAGAACTCCCTAAACGGCTCGTAGATGCTCTGCATGCTCTTCTTCAGATGTGGAGTACACAAGGATGTCATCGATGAAAACCACAAAAAACTTGTCCAGGAATTCACGGAACACAGCATTCATCAACCCCATGAAAATAGCTGGAGCATTCGTCACGCCGAATGGCATTACAACAAACTCATAATGCCCATGATGACAACGAAAAGCATTCTTTGGGATATCCTCATCCTTTACATGCATTTGGTGATATCCTGAAAGCAAGTCGATCTTTGAGAACCAACTTGCACCCTTGAGTTGATCGAATAAGTCATCAATCCGCAGGAGAGGATATCGATTCTTTATTTTCACTTTGTTTAATCGACGATAATCGACGCACAACCACAAACTGCCATCAGCCTTTTTCACAAACAAAACTGGTGCACCCCAAGGTGACACACTTGGCCAAACAAAACCACACTGCAATAGACCATCAAGATGAATACGTAGCTCTCGTAACTCAGAAGGGGCCATCCTATATGGAGACATAGAGATAGGGGACGCTCCTAGCTGTAGCTCGATCCCAAACTCGATCTCTCGTCGAGGGGGTAAGGATACAACCTCTCCTGGAAAGACGTCGGGGTACTCCTCTACGACCTTAGGAAACGATAACTGTTGAACCTCTGAAGAACTCATCATCATCCCAGCAATCATGGATGATAAGGATGAAACTCGTCTATGACTCATTCGAGGATCTCTCTCACCAAAAAACACCACTTCCTCTCCATCTTCATCAAATAAAACGACCTTCTTCCTGTAGCAATCCACAATAGCCTGCACCAAATACAACCAATCCATGCCGAGTATGACATCATATGGTTGTATTCGTAAACATAGGAAATCTCCCCAAGAGCGGTGTTTCCCCAACACTAGCTCACAGTCTCTACATACTTCAAACAAGTCGGCTCGACCTCCAACTGGCGTAGTCAACGCCAAGGGCACTGGAAGCCTCTCTACCTCAAGTCCCAAAGCATAGACAAGGGTAGGTGATATAAAGGAGTGTGTTGCTCCTGAATCCAAAAAGGCATACACCAAGGTAAAAAACAAGCAAAGGGTACCTCGAACGTCATCTGGTTCGCCTGGGGCTGGCAACGCTAGAGCATGAAGCTGACCACGACCTCCTCCATGGCCTCTTTGACCCTGATGACGACCACCACCACGGCCGCGCTCTGCTCTCTGAGGATGGGGAGTGTCATGGGGCTGTCCTCTACCTGTTCCACCTACCCTCTGGTGATATAAAGCTAGTGCAACCTGCTGCTGCTGCCTCGGCTGGAGCTGCCTCAGCGGAGGAACCTGGAGCGGAGTGCCCGGTGCACGATGAATGCTCTAAAAAGTCGGGCACTCCCGCTGCTGATGACCACGACCACCACAAGAAAAACAAGCGCCTGATCCCTTGGCATATGCCTGAGAGTTGCTGCCTCCGGAGAAACGATATGGGAAGGGCTGGGACCTACCCCCAGGTGAACAGAAACTCTTCTGTCCTGAAAACCGGGAACCCCGGACCACAGCTCTTCTTCGTGAGGAATCATGACGATTCCCCTCTCGTGACGATCCAGTCTTGGCCAAAGTCCTCTCAACAACCTCTGCCCTCGCCAGCACCTCAAGATATGTCTTCATCATAAATGGGGTGACCTGGCGTTGGATCTCTGGATGCAAAGCCTCCTCGAAATGACTCGCCCTGGCGTCATCATCTGGTAACAGGTCTGAAGCATATCGTATAAGGTTCCTGAAACGGATTCCAAACTCTCGAACACTAGAGCTCCCCTATCGAAGGGTGAGAAGCTCCTGGCGACTGGACGCCTTCGCAGTCGATGAAAGAAACTCGACTCTAAACCTGTCTCGAAACTCCTCCCATGAGATCGCTGACTCCTCGCGATCCCAAAGGAAAAAGAACCACCACTACCTCGCTGCTCCACGCAACATCGTCACAAACAAGGACACCCAGTGTTCCTTCCGAGCACGAATCGAACTGAAGCCTATCTCGACCTCCTCCAACCAGTCTTCTATGACTGCATCTGAAACGGAGCCCTCGTACTTCTGTAGACTCTGGAACTGAAACTCTCGAAGTTTCTTCCTCCAAGTGTCATCTTCGTCAACCTCTACTCGGCGGTGATCTGCTGGAATAGCCTGCTGGGCATCTTCTGCGCAAACCTGATGAGGACGTCGACCTGGAGCCATACCTGTAAAATAAAAATTGTTAGAACTCCTAATCCTGGAATATGGAAGACTCAACATTAATTAATTGTTTTGTTTTATTAAGTTTAGGTTACCTATCCCAAGGTCTACCCATTCAAACACAGGCGCAAAGAATAATGATGCATGATCCTTTCCTAGGTCTCTACCCTGCAACCAGTATAACATTGTTTAGTAGCCATCGTAAACTTAAAGGTCCATGCAACAGATCATAGGGGGACCTAAATGCCTATGTCTCTGCCGGTCTCCAGTGTTTACCCCACTTTCTAAACATAAATGACACCGTTGCCCTACCATCCCATGAATCCTCACCTGTGCCTAACTCCAAACTCCATCCTATCCCTCAACCAGACCTCTGATACCACTCTGTCACGACCCCCTCCCCACAATGTGTACCCCCCTGGGCTGGAAATGTGAGAAGAGAGATAATGATCCCCGAGTCCCGCCTCCAGTAGGCCCCGGGTTGGCGACTAGCACCGAGGGTATAATAACCATACAAAATGGGAGGCATTACCCTCTAAGAGAACACATGCAGAAGAGAGAGATAGAATATAATCCAACCAACTCCAACTCATAACTGAAATATAAAAGAAACCCAAGTACATATATGAAATTTCATGTAAAAGTACTACAAATGAAAGGGAAAACTAAAAGTACCCAAAAGAAAGTAAAACGGCAGCGACCACAAGCCCGAACAGCTCCTCCTCCAACCGCAAGATAGTAGTAACCAACTTGATCTCCAACCTGCTCCAAGTGACCTGAAAAACAGTTTATATGTACATAGGGCGAGTATAACAGTATACTCAGTAGGATCCTCCCCAATCCTCTCGTGCAAAAGTAAAGAAAGCATTCTAAAGCCCAGTGAACAACAAGTGAAACTAACTCGTAACCTAAATAGGTATACTATGTTCCCAACCTCACCATGGCTACTCTCACCAAGTACTGCATACAAGAATATAGCATATAGTTTAGAATATCAAGGGTACCCTGCTACTACTTCCCCACTGGTTTTCCGCTTTTCCCCAACGACATACGTCCTGTGAATCTCTCTCCAAAGGCTTTCCTGCAGACACCCGGGCTAAGCTCCACAATTTGCACCTCGTGCACCACATAGGCTTGCCCGCAGACACCTGGGTGAAGCACCACACCGTCCTCACAACCAAAAGTAACCAGGTAGTTTTTGGGAGCCACCACATCCCGCATAATGTGTATCATACGTCGGGTATAATACCTCAAGCCATTACAACCCATACTCCGAGTAAGGATCCTCAAGCCATCATAGCCTATACACATTACACCTATAGTAGTCCATAGGATACTATATCCAGAATATATGTGTGTGAATAACCACAAGACATTACATCTCTCTACACACATATATGGGGTAACTAACCGCTATGCCTCATGGCACAAGTATCTACCAAGAGAAGAGAGCGGGGCCAAAGGGGGTAGTCATCCATTCAACCTCCCATCAGAATGTTGGGGAAAACACCCCCCCAGGGCTCAGAATCCCCGGGGTGTCAGTTTCCCTTACCGACAGGGTGGAGTAGCATATAGAAACACAAAAAGTATAGAATATATATGTAACTCACATCCACACTATGGGCATTAACTAGTCTTAGATACAATTGCAGCTAACGTCTCTCAGACTCTAGGCTTCTACTTCAAAGACTAGGTATGCTATAAGCACACAAACATTTGAAGAGCTTTATTAGATTACTCCATTCTCATTTTATCAGTTCCACTGTACGTTAATTTAATTCTTTAAACATTAATTAAGAATGAACAATTCCACATTAAACTGAAATGGAATCTCATTCAAAATCAACTGCTCCTTTTTAGATTCACATCACCTTTGAAATTCCAGCACCTCCATCCCCGTGTATTATCACCATTTAATCAAACATTCATTATAGAGTTACTTTCCCACATTCCCAGGAATTCTAGAAAAGAATCCTATGCTACTAAACACAAAGAAGGCTCAACACGGTGAGTAGATATACTACCCGTCGAGTCCTTGCCGCCTATAGAAAGAGCATAGACCCATTCTCCCTCGAGAGGCTAAACACAGAATGCATGTGGCATACCACGTGCGTCTTTGCCTCCTTTAGAAGAAGGGAAAGCAAGACCAGCTGCCCTGAGTAGTGGGGAAAAGCAAAATAGATAAACATTCAAAGAACCCACAAGAATCCAACAACCACATCCATCCCATTCCATCACCCTCGGTGTCCTCCCCGACACCCACATGCATAAACTGATGCATATCGCCACTCTAGGCATCATCCGATACCACAACCACAAGGCCTCCAGGCCTCCACATATCATAAAACCCATCCAGGCTCACATCACAATACAAGCAGTAGGAAAACAACAATCACAACCATGGCTCTTGACCCTTTAACAACAAGAGGGTAACTCAGAACCCTTTTATAAATTCTCACACAATCTGTTCATTAATCCATATTGAACTAGAAGATTAGTTATTCGTAAGATCCAATTACGGGAGACCTAATCAGTAAGCTATCACAATTTAAATAACTATGATTCCTTCCCTAATTTGATTATCCTCAAATTAGAACAACTACAACAACAACAATAACCAGATTAATTTACATGCCTCTTTATCTTTAGCCAATTAATTCCAGCTTTACGTTCATTATCAATTTCTATCATGAACGAACAAAAAATCAAAGAAAACAAAGATATCACTCTAACTAGAAAACATGAGGCAAACCGTTACCATGGTATAAAGAAACATTATACGATCAACCAATTCTTTTAAACCGGTACAAGTATTTAATTTGGTCAATTTCATTGTGATCCAAAGGGCTAAATCATGTTAATTCTATGATTGCACAAACACAATTAGAGAAGCCATGAATCCCCTATCTCGAAGAGTTCTTGACGTCCTTTATCCACACAACGGGCCACAATCCTTCTCTCGCGTCAACTTATATATAAGAATGATCAACACAACTTGGTTGCATCAAACAGAGCGGATCTGATCCGAGTAACGTTTGATTGTGAAACTCCTACGGGAATGATTGCAAGGTTCTAACATCTCGTAGATGATAACCAGGAGGAAGAACAACAAAGAATGATATCTCGTTCCTTTTAAAAAATTTAGAGAGGCGACATTTTAAGATCCAATTTATTCTCCATTAAAAACGGATCGCATTAACCCACGCGGTTTGACCAAGTAAAAACATCCCGACCTTAGGAATATTTAATATAGGATTTATGGCCTTTGAATCGGCCTTAAAGTCCTTAAAATAATGTTTTAAAATGTATTTTACGTCGAAGAAAATGTCAAAGGGGCGAAACTGTTGGATGCTGGAAACACTATTCACATACTCAAAATTTGGAAAAGGAAAGAATCGGTAGCTCTTAGGATTCTGGAAACACTGTTCAAACGTGAAATTTGGAAAAGGAAGGAATCAGTAGCTCTTAGGATTCTGGAAACACTGTTCATAGAACTAGAAATTTGGCAAAGTGTTAGACGAGCTACTGCTAAACTGCGGCTACCGGTAGACCGAGCTACCGGTAGGCAGCAGCTACCGGTAGACCGAGCTACTGGTAGGCAGCCGCTATCGGTAGACTGAGCTACCAGTAGGCAGCGGCTATCGGTAGACCGAGCTACCAGTAGGGTGCGACTGGGGGATAAGTCACCTTGACCTCTCGGAACACCTCAAACACCACATTTTCACAAAGTAATGGACCAGAGAGGTCCGGGGCATTACAGAGAGGACACACATAGAATTATAGAAAAGAATAAATTATCTCAACTATAATCACATGAGAAAAAACTAAAATGAATCATTATAATACATTGAATATTATAATTTCATAAAATGGATATCCAACAGGATTTGGACAAGTTTATAGGTCATTTTAACCCTTATTGTTTTTGTTTAACCACCTGGGAAACATGGTAATTTTTCTTCTTCTGTTTTTACTAAAAATTATGACAAGAATTAACATATAATTATTATATAATATTAATGATAATTATTAAAAATATGTAATATATTTTTTAAAATTCAATTCATATATTTTTATAATTAAATTTAATGTTAAATTAGTAGACAAAAAAAAAAGTTTCCAAAGAAAAAACATTTAAAATAATATTCAGTTTCTATGAGAAATGTGACCATAAAATTGATTAAAATTGCCTATATTGAATTATTAATAACATAATTGAAATGATTTTACATTTAATCCATGTTAAAAAATACAACTTTTATATGATTTAATATAAATGGTAGCTTTCAATAAAAACATGTATTTTTTCACAATTCATTTTAAAAATCATCATTTTAAAAAAATCACAAAAATTTATACCTAAAATAATTTTGAAATATTGATTCAAAAAATAATGTTAATTTAGTTAAATAAATATTATAAAAGAGTGAAAAATTAATTTTATTAATTATTCAAAAAATTATGTAAAATGCATTTTTTTGAGAAAAGGAATTTTCAAAGACTGTAAAGGATTTATGAGAAAATAAGTACATATTTATAAATAAAATATTAATAAATACAATTATTAAATTATTTAGGAATGATAAATAAAATATATTTATAAATATGTACTTATTTTCTCATAAATCCTTTATAGTCTTTGAAAATGCCTTTTCTCAAAACAATGCATTTTACATAATTTTTTGAATAATTAATAAAATTAATTATTTAGGAATGATAAAATATTAATAGAGAGGAAACCTATCTAATTTAAATGAATTAATAAGTCTTAAGATGATCTAATGCTACCTATATGTCATTTTTTCAATTTATTTATTGGGAATACCAATAGAAATGTCTATGTTGATGATATCCCATTTACATGTAGGTATGGATAAAGTTTGAATCATTCCATTACAATTTTTTATTTTATCCTTCACTTGATAAATACCAAAAAAATTTATGTATATTCCATGAAATAAATTTTCTTAGTGTCACGAAAATAGTTCACATAGTGATCTCAATAAATATTTGTGGTCCCTTGGTGGATGAAGAAGGTGGATCTCTGTGCATAATTAAAAAATTCATACTTTATATCATGATTTGATGGTATGAATAGTCAAAAAAAATCATAAAACTCATTCATCATCAAAATTGAATTCTATGGATTTGGATTTTCTTATCGATCCAACTTCTTATGAAATTCCAAATAATATCTTTGAGAATCATTTAACTTCTCCACAAGGCTTGGTTGAATAATTATTTGAGAAAGTAATGATGATGTTACATCCTTCATAATACTGATGTATATCCATTAAATGTCTAAAAAGATTATATTATTTTTAATTTTCATAATTGATAAAATTATTGGATCAATTCTTCTTATAGAATCTTCATCCTTGTTAGCTTTCCCAGTATTCTAATGGATTGAGCAGTCACAGTCCTTGATCAGTTAAAACCATCATCATAGTTAATATTAAGATCAACATATGTCTATATATATTTGAGGCTCTTATGGTCCATATATATTTCCCAATTCTCCCCATATGGATAATGTAGCATTATTTTCAAGACAAATATCAATGTCTGCAAATCCAGATCATGTGTGGGAATGTTTTTCTCATGAACATTCAACAGCCTGATAGCATAGTATATCACTTAATCACTTTTAATTAGTACACAAACTAATCCCTTCTTCAATGTATAACTGTATAACATAAAAATTTCCCCACATAATCGTATAATGAGGTATGGTTCAATGATAATACTCATTTTCAACTACCTAAATCTATATTCACATACAATAATCCTAAAAAGAATTACTCCCATTCATGTTAGCTTGGTTAGTGTGTGTGAAAATTAAAATATATTTCTTATAAATAACAGATAACACCCTAATAGTCCTTGGAAACATTGGATCTCTTTTAAAAATGTTTCTCTAGGGCAGTCCTTAATATCAGTTTTCTTATAAGGGCCCATAGATATTCCTCTGATAGTGATAATTTGACTTAATAATGATACATAATTTATATAGAGAACACATTTAATGTACTTTTAATATACATTCCTCATTTTCAATGACAAAAGAGTAAAATTCAAATTCTACTCTTGTACCTCCATTATTTTGGAGTAAACCAGAATATCATCTATAAACACAAAAATAAATTTTCAAGGCATTATCTAAATACTCTATTCCTTTTGTCCATAATTATTACTGTATTGTTAGTTAGTCCAAAAGTAATCACTATGTACTCATACTATTTATACCTTATTTTAAATTCATTTTTTTGGAATATCTTCCTTATTCACCCTTAATTGGTGGTATCTAGACTAATGTTCCACCATAGTGAAATACTGATCCCCACATTGTTGATTATACGAGTCTTCTATCCATGGAATGGGATACTTCTTCTTTATATTGATTTTTGTGAGTTCGAAATAATCAATTCACATAAACATTGGCCAATACTTCCTTTAAACAAAATATGACCATGTCACCCCATAGTGATGCACTCATGATTATAAAACCCTTTTCTATATTCTCTTATAATATATTTTTCAACACTCCCAACAAAATATTGTCTATTATTAATGTAATCTTTGAAATACAAAGAGATCCATGTACAAGTTCAACTGATAACTCAACCTATCATTTATAATAAAGATTATACAACTATTTGGGGAATACACATGTATAATACCTCATAATGGGTATGTATTCAATCACAATTCTCTCCATTGTCCCAATAATTTGAGCTATATATTCTTTATCAAAAAGAAATAACATCCACACATGAATAAAATATTTTAAGGGAAATTCATCCTCTTCCTTACTATTGTATAAAATAAGAGGATACATTGGGATGTGAAGAGTGATATACCTCTCTAGATAGTTGAAATTATATATTTTATAAGGGAAAAAATAAATTCCCAATAAAACATTAAACTACACTAAAGGATGAAAGAGAAGATTTTATGGATGATTCAGTCCATAATCATTGGATGGGGAAGAGTTATATACATAGGATGCAACCATTTTCTCATTATATGCTCTAATAAATATTTCAACCACAATGTTTTTAGGTGGATTAAAAATAGTTCTAATAAACATAAAAGATATAAAATAATGTATATAAAAATAATCAAACAGTTTGTTTTCTATTATTGAATGAATAACTAGCATACTTATCACCACATCATTTTCAGGATCCACCTCAACAGTTGGGATATCATATTCTCTTCCTTATTTTCTTAGCCATAGAAGTGGGTTTGTTTATTACTCCGAGAAAACTTAGATTATAGATTTATATTTTCCAATTCACAAGTTCCTTGATGTTTATAGACTTAACATTTTGCCATGTGTTTATATGAACTTTCATTTTGTCTTCTACACTACTAGGTTTCTTCATTTCCCTTCATCCCTAGATTGCATGATCCCCTCTTTTCAACATTATAATAATCTCTCTATTCCAAAAATTTAATGTTTTGGAATTATTTTTCCCATAGTTTTGATAAGTCATGAGTTTTCTTATCCTTCCCCAAAAGTCATTATCTATTAAAAACCCTAACGAGAACTACATTTAATGTTTTTTCTCAATACCCATAAGACCATTTTGATTCAATGATCTACATATAAATATTATGGGGAAAAAATAATCTTGTCATAAATTTTGAAGTATTGGATCACTAATTCTATTCGTAGATATGGATTTAACACATTAAATATGTGTTCCACCTTATATTTAAGATTGATAAAATTTTTATAGGTGTACTGTGAAATCCTTGTGAAGTTTTCTTCATACAAATAGATAAAATCATCTTCATTTTATTATAATCCATGAATACCTCTCTCCACATTGTGATAGAGTGTTATGGGAAAATATTTATTGAAAAATATTTCCTTGAAGTATTACCATTAAATATAATCAATAGACCTTTTAGAATTTTTGTTCTTGATCAGTTCCCACCATTTATCATCTTCCCCATCAATGAAACAAATGAAAAGCACAAAATTCCCTTTATTTGAGAATTTGGGGAAATATAATATTTTATAAATGGAGTTTATCTATTTCTGTATACTATGGTGATTAAATATCAACAAAATGTATGAGGTATTTTATTCATAAAATACATTACTACAACCTTTTCATTCTTAGTAAAATTAGGGTGTTTCTAATGATTCAAGTTATTATACATAACATGAGTTATTTGAGTCATTACTACAACCATGTTCTCAGATCAAGATACTATAATATTAGTCATATCATTGGTAAAATGATCTCAATTTTTATCATGTTATATTTTGGCACATTTTCTCTTATTTTCCTCAATTAACTAAAATAGAAAAAGAATATGAGAATGAAATAACTAATGAATGTATAAAAGGGAAACAAAGAAACATGTGAGGAATAACTTATAAATGATAAGTATATCCTATATTATGAGCCCTTGGGTTTCGATCTAGGTTATCAAGAGTAATTTTCATATTAGGTTGCCTATCATAATAATTTATTCAATTATTTTATAATGGTTCATAAAGTGTTTTAAATTTTCAAAATATACCCCCTATAGTGTCATAATAGTGGGAAACAAGACCTGTTTCCATGAACTGGGTGAAAATTCAGTTCAACGCAATGCACCATTTTTGGATTTATTACCCCTAAGTACAACTGTTCAAGATCCACATCCACTTACGATATCCAGATAGAGATCTAATTTCATTGAACACACACCCTCTATACATCAAAAAAAATTACACGATATGTTCTTATAATTAGAATAATCCTTATACTTATCTATAGGGTTATTAATAAATTATTATGGTCCAAATCCCCAAATATTCTAAACCATTATCAGATACCAACTATAATGACCCAAATCTTTTATAATTATAAATATATGATTTTTAAAATAAATGTAAATCAAGAAGATCATGAGGCCATGTGTATTTGGAAGTATATGATCATAATACATAAAAAAGAAAAAGAAAACAAAAATCATTATTGAATTATCTGTAATTAAATCCTTAATAAATTTGAGTTCATAAAAATACATGGGATAACCTAGGGAATTTAAAAAATAGGTGAGTTAAAAATCCAGGAAATGGAATCAATATGACAAGGAAACATAACATGTGAGTAAAATGTATAATAGTAGATCATAAAAGGGAAGGATCATAGTAATAAAAAGAGAGAATAATATAAGTATCATGGTATCAAAAGATCATGGTAACATCTGAAATTTGGTAGAAAAATATAACATTACATAAACATGAGTCAAGGATAATCGCTTAAATATTACCATAATGTTGATGAAGTCCCATATTGGATTTGGTTTAGACCCTAATCTAATACATGATGACTCATTATAATAAAAAATTACCCATTACATTGGATAAATATCTAGGTACACATTATATAACATGTTAAAGATCTATGTGTGGCACATAAAGGATTCAGATAATAAAGAATAACATTATAATTTCCCATGGAATGAAAATGGGATTTATAATCATTCCTTATACCATAATCAAAGGAAATTTAATAACACATGTATTTGATAAATGAAAATAAGGAATGTATTAACCCATAAAAGGAAAAATGAATAATCTAGTGATATATGAGAGATACATATATACAAAATTTATATGAATTCTATAACATTAGTGAGATATTTAATGTATGTTAGAGAGATTTTTCATATCTAGAAGAAAAAATGGGATTAGAGTAATCCTGTACCTCAAGAATGATTCATTGCATGTATTATTTATATTACCAAATACAAAAATATTCTAATTATTTAATTTCCAAACAAAATTTTAATTTTTATTCCTTTTATTTTATTTATGTACATGTTATATTAAATTTCTTTGTCATTTAGGTTTATGTTGGATGTTTTGATGATGTTCGACACATATGTACAAAATATCATTGGAAAGTTTTATATGTAAAATATATTTATATTTAATAATAACTAGAATAATACTAATTATATAATTATAATTTTTATAAATAAATTATACTCTTAAAAATTACCATGAGTCATGGTTATGAAAATCGAACTACATTGCAATCACGGAGACGGTAAGTCGTACGTAAGCTTATGTAACATTTCAATTTCTAAACGATCAAAATGGAAAAGGGGTAAGTTTTATATTATCATCACATAATTGTAATTATATAATAAATGTAATATTATTTATTTCAATACACTATCACATACCATTCCTGTGACGAGGTAATAAAAAAGTATCACATCGCTTCGTGAGGTGGTATTCCACCATGTAAATGAATGATATTATCATTCATAAATGGATGGAAATGAGATAAGGGATAAGATATATTAATTTAATATAATGAAAAATACTTTATGGATATCATATGTAAATATTAAATCCATTATCATTAATAATCATGATAGGTGATGATTGAAAATAAATTATATCAGTTCGTGAAGAGATACCCTACCATACACATGTATGGTGGTTTTGTTTCCAATTTGATGGAAGTGGAGATGAATTTAAATTATGAAATTAAAATAATAAAATATTAATATTTTGGATAATGTATTTTTATTTTATTATCATAATAGATTAATATTTTAAGGTTGTGGAATAAAAAATAGAACAAATATTCTTTATCATGAACGATACCTCTTCTTCCGACGACCTACTTTGTATTATACCTAAAGCCTATATAGGATGGGTTTATGATCACTAAAATAAATATATGACATGGGAGTGAATAATTGGAGGTATTTTTATAGTTATTATATGAACTATAAATTTTTTAATTATAAAGGGTAGAGGATAGTGTGTTCTCATTTATAAGTGGGGGAGTGGACACATTTGAAATATTTTATTCTAAAATACTATTACCATGTTTCTCACATGCCACAAGGAATAAAAATGGATAATTATTGAACATTATATGATATTTGGAAAGAATATGAAATGAAATTAGTATTGTGATATTTTTAGGTCATTTTAATAACATTCATTTTACATTAACACCTTAGTAAACCCGTTTTATCCTTAACCACAATAATTATTTTTTTACCATTTTTAATTTAAATTACGACTAAAAATTAACTTAAATTTATTATATAATATATATTATTTAAATTATAAATATAAAATATATTTTCTAAAATTAGACTCACTAGTGTGGAAAATATTAATTTTCATTTAAACCCGTAGAAGCGATGAAAAATGATTTTTGAAATAAATCATTTTCCTAAATATAAAAAGTTTTTATTTCGAAATTCAAAATGAAATTGATTTTAATGATACAATTTCTTTAGTAATATAATAGTTTATCAAAATAAACATTAAAAAAATAATATAAAATAAATCTTTGTAGATGATTTAAAAGAAAAGTTAGTTTTCAATAAATATAAGTATTATTCAGTAATCATTAAAAAATTAAACTTTTAGAAAAAATAAAAAAAATTCATAATAAGATAAATTTAAAATTTTTTATTCTAAAATGAAGTTAATATTTTCAAAATTTATTTTTAAAATCATATAAATTTTTTTTTTCTCAAAAATAATAAAATCGTTTTTTGAAATAGTTTTTTGCGACCCCTATAAAGTATTTATGAAAAAATGGGTACATATTTATCAATATATTTTATTTATATTTCATAAATAATTTTAATATTATGATTATTCCTATTCATTCCACAAAATTTAATGGATATGTTAACACAATTATGTTTAAATAAAAATATTTATAGTGTATTGAGGTTCATTAAAACTCAGTGTAGTGTGTCTCATATGATATCAAACATATTTTTATTATAAAAAAATATTGTCAATTAAAATATATTAATTATATATTTTAACCATTTAATTGACTATAAATCCTAAAAAATAGTTTTAAAATTGAATAAATTATAACCTATCTACGAAAATATCATGCTAGGGATACCAAGTTCAAAATAATGTTTACAAATAAATTATTATTTTTAAATATATCATTGGTCATAAATCTCCTAGAAATAGGTTAAAAGAATGTTCTCGAAAGATTTTAAAGCTTTACACAATGGTTTTAACCTAATTATACATATTTTACCAAGGAGATAGACATTTACAATTGTTACTTTTTATAATGACCAAAAATTTTGTTTACCGTATTAAATTATATCAATTATTATGATTTAAAATATGTTATCGATTTTATAAAATTAATTTTTTCCTAGTGGACAAATTAAATTTAATAATAAATTAGCAAAAAGTAATGAAAATAATTTTCCCTAAAAAATATCTTCTTCAGTATAAAAGTTTTCATAGAATAATCACAAATAAAAATAATTATAATGACATCAATTAGATTAATAATACTTTAAATGATATTATTATACTAAGGAATGATTTAAAAAAATGGAACATTTTAAATTCCTAAAAATAACACATAGCTTTCAATAAAAATCATTATTTTCTCTATTTTTTGTAAAATTTATATTTTAAGAGTAATACCAAAATTTCACCTTTTGATATGAAAATTTCAAACAGTATATCTATATTATAAAATAAAATTTTAGGAATTAGAATAAATTATTTATAATACTTTTTAAAAAAAAACCATTTTAAAGGATAATATATTTTTGAAGAATAAAATTATTTTAATAAAAATGTGTATGTCATTTATCAATTCCATTACATTATAAAGAAACATCATAATTTTTTTTATAATGTTCTTATTCATTTTTATATGGTCAATTATAACAACTAGGTTAAAAAAGTAATGATTAAATGATAATATCTATATTACTGTTCATTGAAACTCATTATTGTGTGTAAAGAAAGCCATCATATAAATCCAATTTATTTAGAGTAAAATATATCGAAAAATATCAATGATTTAGATAGATATAGTAAAAAGTGGAGGAATAAAGAATTAATTTCCACTTACCTTGATGACATCCTCCAAAATATTTGGATAATAAACAAGATACAAAGGGGTCCACCTCTATTGTAATTAAAGAAGAGATTGGTTGAGATAATGAGATATTTGGGTGTGATTTTGGTAAAAAATGACCAATGATATCTGGGTAATTTTCCAATTTTAAGAATTCTATCTGGGTCTCATGGTTAGATCGCATGAATTAAAAAACCTAGTGTTAAACATTCAGTCACTACCATCCCTTTAAAAACAATGCATTTGATTCATTTAGAATAGTATCACTATTTAAAAAGAAATGCATAAGCCATGAAACCACCACTAGAACCAAACCTAACCATCCACATATTTTTCCTTATAATCTTCCTTGATTAGTAAACAATGATTAAATTATGAAAAATACCACTTGAATCAATAAACATATTTAACAGTTACATAACCACTATTATTAACCTTGTACAAACCATGCGCTTGTCCGATTTCTATAACAAGTCAAAATTCTTAACCCTTGACTCCCAAAATCCTTTAAAATTATAAGAGGAAAATTCTATACCCAAAATAAAAATACATGTTACCCATAGAGTGTCACAATTTTCCCCACCATGCTAATTTCTAAACCCTGAAATCACTCATAAATATGGACTCATAAAGAGATATGTCCACTTATATATCATTAAGGGCTCATGGTCGCATGTCTTATGGCTATCATATCTGCAATTCTATACTACATGGTCCATGGTAATAATTTTACCACACAAAAAAATATTCTGATGATAAATAATTTGAACTGGTGGCTCAACCACTAAGGTGTCAAGATAAAGATCCACATAATTTAATTCATTCACATGATAAGGGTCTGATCAATACCTCCAATGTTTTATTGCCTGAAACAGACCATGAATTGATTTAAATAGGGATGGTAATTATAACTAATAAATAAACTTTCCATGATATTTGACGACCTTGAACCCTTTTATAAACATTACATCTATCTTACCCCATCCCCCAAAATGAAGATGTCCCAAATAAAGATACAAATTGATAAAGGCCTGATCACCAACAATAGACTCAAACAACCAATAAAAACAATTTTAACAAGATTTTTGGTGACTTTGAGATATTTATATCCTAATCTGGATCAACCAAACATTTTTAATAATCTATTTTACAATTCATAGTCAATCAAAATAAAAATATCCCAACCTTTCCCCCATAATGTATATCTACAACATAGCTCACAAAACACTTCAAACGGATATGATTTAATGAAATATTGATAACTATTATTATAGGTGAATTCAACAAATGGAAAATTCATATCCCAAGAAACAATGAAATAAAGAACACAATCTTGAATCATATCCTCTCTTCGAGTGGATATATCATTTTTTCATCTGTCTAAGGGTGATATATCATGTTTTACTTCAATTGGGTACCAATTTCCTCTTGAAATAGTTTATAAACCAACATGTAATTAAACATCTCTTTATAAAACAAAAAAATGGTACTCCATGGAGTTTCACATTCACTAAGAAACATAGGTAACTAGGATACTCTACCTTCATCATCATATTAACAGAAAGAAAATGAGATGATTCATCATGTTTTGAAATAATCACCCAAATCACATTCTATCCACATGGAGCCAATGGTAAACTTAAAAATACTCTATGGATGTCTCATCTCAATTATAATATATAATTGGTAATGGATGTAACAAACCATAATTTTTTTATCCACCTTTTTCTTCTAGATGGTATGAAATCCTAATATGATGTCTAATTTAATCGCTTCATTCCTAACCACTAATATTGACATCGCTAATCATGATAAATATTAGTGGTCCCATGGTGTAAAGACCAACATGAATAATGTTACCTATCCTTTAACGCCTATTTCAATATTACTATAATGGAAAATCTACCTCAAAACACAATATACTATTAGGAGAAGGAGACCAATCACCTGATCTCCCCAGACCATAAATGATTTTACTAAAACATTGAAAATTAGTGAATGATGCTTGTCTAAACCAAATATGATCATAAAATAAAGAATCAAATTTTAGAAAATATACACACAAAAACCCATCGGATTCTTATACATCTATACACATCTTTATTAAAAGAATCATCATATATAATTATTCTAGTGATTTCTTCAATTCTGAAGTTGCTAGATTCCTGGTCAGTGCATCAGTGACAACTTTCCCATCACCTGATGTCTAAGAAATATCAAAATGAAAATTATAAAGACACACAACATAGATAATATCCCTCTTGATAATAATATACTTCATTTTCTTATGATCCATATATATGGTAAATTAAAATATAAAGGGATATTGGTACCATATCTGTAGAGAATGAATCATGAAATCCAATTAAATATCTTGGGTATGATAATTCTTCTCTTGAGGGATTTGATTGTGAGAACCATAGCCCAAAACATTTTCCCCAATATCATAACACATTAAAAAATCTTACCTAATGTAAAATAATTTTATAACCAAAATCCATTTTCATAATAATATAAAATGGATCAAAAATCAACATCCCATTTTATTCCTCATATGATATATGAAATATAAAATTCCATTAAAACTAAACATCCTTAAGGGTCAACCATATCATAGGATTTGAAATCATAGAGAAATAATTAAAAAACACATGTATTAACTACCCAGACCCAATAATCTTATAATATAAAAAAACATTACTCAGTTGATCTATTGAAATCATCGTATAATTCATTTTTGTATCCATTGAGGTCCCACTTTTAAATATATCATGGCCCAAAAACATCACCATATTGATTCAAAGATTAAATTTAAAAAACATTACATACTGATTAATTTATTATAGTGTTCTTTGATAAATTTATATGAGGCTACTAAGTTATCCATAATCTTAAAATACAGAAAAGAGATAAAAAAGAGTCTAAGAAGTGATAAAATATCTAATTAATAAAATTAAAAAACTCAATAGGGGTGTCAGTAAGACTGAATAGGATAACATTATATTTATAATGTCTATATATAATCATGAATTATTACTTAGTAATAACCCCATTAAAAACTCTAAAATGATAGTTTCCAAATCATAAAACAATGTTAGAAAATGATCACTATCCTTTTCAGTTGATAAAAAATGTCCTCAATCATAGAAAATGGAATCTTCTTTTAAATAGTCACATAATTAATATTTTGTTAATAAATACATAGATAAAGTATTCCAACTACTTTTTTTGAAGATAACTACTAAGGCCCATAGTGAAATGATTGGATGAAGAAATTATTTACCCTCAAGATCATAAAATTGATCTTTATGTCCCTTCAACTCAGAGAGTTCAATTTGATAAGATATTAAGGTGTCGTTGTTCTTCCCCAAAATTAGATCAATAGTATACTAGGACTATCTTGAAGGTTGTTACCTAAAAAAATCATTAGGAAAAGTCCATGGGAGGTTATTCACTATGGTATGAAATATAAAACATAAACACTAGTCAATGATATCAAGAAATATCTCTAAGAATTGGAATGAGGTCTTTTCAACCTCATGTATAATAGAATCCGATCTACTAGATTCAATATCCCACTATACCTAAAAGACATGATTAATACCATAAAAAGATAAAAAATGAACATGATGATGAAAAAAATTGATATAAGACTTAAAAATAAAATAAAATATACTCTAATGAAGAGGTCAAAGATGTCATGATCAAGAACTAGGAAATTCAGTACAAAATCATGGTTTGTGATCATAGACTATCACTCAAAAAATTTAAAAAATTTCTCATTCTTCCTTTAAAAATGGTCAGAATGATCCATAATGAATGAAATTATCTTAGAGAATAATCACAAAAAATCAGTCAATATAGAAGATATAAGGGAAGGGGTTAAACAAGTAGCATACTTATCCCGAACTATAGAAGAAAAAACCAATATAGTACCTCTCATTATAGTTATCCAAACATCAAATTCTTAGAGTTTATACTCTAATACATAATGTTATCCAAAATTACCCGAACCTAAGGTATATTTCGTTCATGAATATCCCCAATTTTAATGTTAATGAGATCCATGACCATTCACTATATCTAACTAAGCATGATAGAATTTAGAAATGGAGGATATTCATCTAATTACCTAAGATAAATTTCTAAAAAATTCATTAGGGGAATTTATATATATGAAATGGAAAATATCTTAGGACATATCACATTTCAAGGCTTAATATGCCAATGTATTCAACACTAAAAGTTAACCACATTATTTTGTCTCAATGAATACCCTGTATCTTATCCTTATATAAACTAATCAAATTTTATGTTCGTCCTTTTCATGCCATACAATACCATATGGCAACCCCCTAATACAACATAGGATCCAGTATGAAATGTATTCTTTGTTAATTTTTACATAGTCATAGCCTACTAAAAAAATACCTCAGTAATGATTTGTAGTTATATGAGAATAAGAATTTATTATATATTAGGATTCAAACCAATCCTAAACCATATATCCTTGAGGTATCGATTAGCAAGAATTTCTATAGATGAATGAACTAACTTGGTGAAATGTGAAGTGTATTCCATCACAAAGCATTATCCTTGATCTATGTTCACAAACTTATGATCCTTCACCAAACGCGTCATCTTAGTATTGAATAGCTAATTGAAGGCCTTATTCAATGTGATCCACCAGATTTCATTATATAAATAAGATTTTATGATGGAATCCAACCACATCCTTCTATTTCCTTCTATAATATATGTGAAAAATCCCACATTTGAGTTCTGTAGAGTCCTAAAAATATTAAAAATCATATCTATTCCCTCAATAAACCCCTCTGATTCTTGGTTTCAATTATCACCATAGAATATTTGAGTATTTTGTTTGAGAAACTCACAGACATTATCCATAATCTATTCCACTCTTCCATAACCTAATTAACTTAAGGATTGAATATTTTAGATTACCATTTTTACTAATTTAGTGATGAATAGGAGAATTTCCTTTCATAATTCACCCATAGTTATATCCCCTAGATTTGATGAGATCATTATATTATCTATAAATAAAAGATACAACCCATTATTAGGTTAATAATACATCATCAAAACAAAACATGAGATATAAGAATCCAAATTAACGCCTTTAAACAATAAGGATTTATGAAAATAGAAAAAAATAGAAAAGGAAATAAGACAAGGCTCATAAAAATAAATCAAAAATCATATTGCTAATGAAAAATCCATTTCTACCCATAGTAATATAGATTCAGATATGAAAGTGATTTGGATAGATACCCTCCCAAACATACTAACTACCTTTGGATGGTACAAACACTAGTTAATATACCATCCCCAGAAACTAATGATTAATATTATATAATTTTGTAATGATCTGAACCAGGTTCAGCTAACATATCAAAGAAGATGTCCCACAACAATTATTGAAGGTCATTCTAAATCACTATGAACTACTGAAAATCACCTAGATTCCAACATATAAAACCCAGATAATGATTTTACTTTAAAAAAAGAAATGTAAATGGATGCATTATAACAAAATAAAGATAAAACCCCATTGCAAAATTCAAATTAAAAGGTAAAAAACCACGATATATAGTAAAAAAATCCAGAATGATAATCCAGGATTTAAAACAGTTCGAAGACAAAAACTATGTTTCCCTGTGACTGTCAGTGACCACTCTCCATAGTCAACATAAAGTAACACAAATCAAGGGAAACTTCATTCTATATAGAAACCTTTCATTTACCTATATCATGGAAATTATATTATATATACACAAAAATTCATATGTTATAAGTGCCCAGTCAGTGTATTGTTTCACTGAGAGGGGGAGTGGATGAATTAGAGATACACTTTTTTATGTTTCTTTTCAATTTATACAACCATCATCTCTTGTTATAGATTTAAATTCACATCTGAAAAAATTCCAACACATATCCATGGGATCACAAAGATTTACAAGGTTCACTATTTGATACAAATAACTACGTCCTTAGTATGGTTCAGAAACAATCAAATAACATAAAATCTACTAGAAAACACTCCTTGGATTATAATGAGTAGGATGTACCCTTACACTCATGTGGTACTTTTAGGACAATCCAAAAGTGTGTGTGATACCTTTTAGAAAAAATAGAGTAATATATTGTTTTTGTAACAACTCATGTTACCTATGCTAGTTTTCAAATCAACAAGTGTATTCAATTTAAATACAATTCATCAATTCCTTACCTAGAAAAATGGTAATAACAACCTGGACATAGTTATGAAACACTGAGTCCAGTTTTCCTTGGTCCGAATCTCCATGTCTGATATCTTCGAGTATGATTCCTTAAAAATAACTATCCTAGTACGATTTTTTGATAGAATTCAGTAGAAATGTATCGACACTACTTTAATACCTGAGAATAATAAAACAAAGTATGATACTTCCTAGAATCAGAAATATTAAATATGGTAAAACCTAATATGAATATCATGTTCTGATTAATTAATCCTAATACCAATATTAGCCAAATACAAATGACAAGATAAATATGATGATATACATAGTAAGATAAATCCTAAATATGATGATCAACTGAATAAAAGTGTTGCAATATTGTATTCTTCCTCGTCGAAATGAATTCAATACAAAACAAAACAGTGTCTATTTATCTCCCAGAACTCTCGGATCACATCTCATTGAAAACATGGAACTTCTCTCTCTACTACGATTAACATTACACCATCATTAGTCAAGTATAATGTACATTTTTCATTTTATAGGTGATCCATGAGTGTTTCGGTAGGAATCTCAAAAATCATTCCCTCTCACACAAATTCACTCAAAATATAATTTCCCATAAAATCTCAAAATAAATTTTGACTTCATCAACTCTGCTAAATTCTTCTTGAAATATATACAATCATCACCTTTTATTATTTAGACTGCCATTTCAATTTTCAGTCCGATTCCAATTATTGAGTCTGATTATCTCATGTAGATTTATTCAAAACAAATATCTAAACCAATTAAATTTTATTTAAGAAAAAATCTTCTCCACATGATATACAATTATTATATTGAATGAAAGTTTCCCCCTTGACAAGCTCTCCCTTGACTATTCATTCATCAATCTCCACTTTCTTCAACACGTCATTTAAACAAGGTAATTTAACGTTTTTGAAATGGTTGACTACATTATTGATCATCCTCTTTACATATTCTCTTGATAGAGTTGAAAATATCAATTCATTTATAAAATCTTCCTTGTAGCATGACTACCTTCATGAATTTTAATTCATTTAAGAATAACTTTAGTAAAATTTGATATTTATTGAAAATTAATGTAACTTTCAATAAATTCTTACATCTTTCTTTTCATATGAACCAAAGTGAAATATTTTTTGATTGAAACTAGTCTAGATACGATCATCCTAGTTATGACCATTATGGATATGATAATTTTAGATATAATCATTCTAATATATCGATCATTCTAGTTACGATCATCCTGATATTTATCTTTTCCTTTCTAATGCGAATATCAATCCTTTCCTTCCATTTTATATGGAATAATAGTAGTTTCGTTGGTTGAACCAACATATACCCTCTGTATATCAAAATCCACCACAATACTATCAATATCCATAAAATGAATAATTTCCTTTGAAATATGCATATTTAACGGAACAATGAATACCTATCTCAAAAAATTATTATCTTTCTTTTCTAAGCCACCAACCTTTTTCTTATCAATCATATTCCTACTTTTATTTTATGTATTATCTAAAGTAGAAGTGTTGGAATCATTTTTAGTTTCATAATTTTTTAAATCATTTTTAGACTAACATTTCTTTAAGATCATTGAATTCCCAACCTTGTTGGTATGGGTTACATACATAACTTTTTAACGAATCCCCTTTTGAAATAAAATTCCTTTATTTTTATCACATTTATAACATAATTTTTTTGTGACTTTATATGTTTCTATCATGATAAGATAAAGAATAATAAATATAGATAGGTAAATAACTGAGAACACATTACATTTTATCAATATGATAATAATGAAATTTATCCATAGATTATATCATAGAAAAAATATCATAGATAATAATAACTGAATTCTAAATGAAGGAAATGATGATTTATTAGATGTAATGTTTCTAAGAAACATGATAAATTTGACATAAAGACCTATAGTAATATTATTTATAACATTCTTCTATTAATTCAATTCAAAATAAAAATTAAAACATAGTAGTTGAAAACACATAGTGTTTGGAATAATTATTTTCCCAAATGAGACTACCGATACATCGACAAGATTTCATTAACCAGTCACCATCACTTGTATTTAGTTTCCAAATAATTTCTAATATATTTAATAATTGATTTATTTTGTAAACAATGTGCCTTATCCATTATCTCCACGTTGAAAAGGATATAGATTAAGCAATATTTCCATAGTTAATCAAATTTCTGTCAAAGTGAACACTGTATGTAAAAATGTTATTCATTTGTTTGGAAATAAAGATATAAATGATAAATAATATAGAAATTTATGGGAAATTTTATTTCTAATGTAAAGTGAATAATTCAAGTAAAAGTTCAGTATTATGAAAATGAATCAAAGAAGTGAATGTCAATAGTTACTTTAGTCAAAATAATCATAAACCATTCAGAAGAATAAGGATGGTATCAACATATACCCATTAGAGTAGCAATAATGGATGGTCTTCATTTATGAATATTAATACAGTAAAAATACCTCTTAATATTTTATTGATCGAAATATAATTTTTATTTTGAAATATGTTTTGATAATAATTTTATTTGAAAATCAGTTTTAAAAATATTATCTTTAAAAGGATCCTCATATACATACAAATAAACATTCAAAGAAATGATATTACTAATAGAGTTTAATTCAATTCTTACCATAAAAGTACAAAAAACATTCTTTTTCACTTTAAAATGGTTTGAAATGTAATTTATTAAAAAATTAAAAAATATTCCTTTCACATTTTTAGTAAATGCCAAATGAGCATTGTTTTGAAAATTACATAAGATTACATTGATAAAATTTTATCAAAAATAATAATGGTTGAAAATTAATTTAATAAATTATTTGAAAAAGGATAAAACAAATTTTGAAAACATTATTAGAAAATATGGTTTTGGAAGAAAACATATTTTTGATCGAAGATTGAAATGATGTAATATTTTCTTAAAAAAATTTCACTATTTATTTAATTATAAAATAGTGGAAAAATATAACTATTATATAAAAATTTAATGAATAATAATAGGATAATAGAATTAAATTTTTTCATAATTAAATGGGAAAATAATTTCCTTTGACTAAAATTGAAGTGTAAATAATCTCGATTAGAATGAGATTGCAAAATAAACCCTATAAATGATCATAACATTGAAGTGATAATTAATTAATGAATATATTATATATATCAACTAAAAATACACATAAAACATGTATGAATATAAAATAATTTAATAATAAGTAATTATACAGATAATATTATTATGATATAATTAATGAAGTGGAAGATTAACCTAATTATCAGAAATTGAATTAAGAAATCCCTCATCCCAAATTTATTTTTGTTGAGCATGTATAAACTCTAGTATGGTAATTTTAAAAATGCTATTATATTAAACAAAACCTATTAATATTTATATTATCATATATGATCCTTTTATAACATTTTATTACCCATTCATTAAAAATCGTTCATTATTTTCATTGTTTTAGGTGTTAATTGCCTTATTTTCTCAGGCATGTTTCATCATGAATGTTCTAGTTCCTATACATATTACAGAGTTTTATCATATAGTGAATAATAATAATTACATAATTATAATTTTTTAATATTAATGTTACTTTTAAAACCATTATTGAAATATGGTTAGGAAAAATGAAGTATGTTATGATCATGGAGATGGTAAGTCGTACATATGAAAGAGTGAAGTTTCAATATTCCAATAATCCTAATGGAAATATGGTAAGTAATATATAATAAATTTATAATGGCTATAATATAATATATAACATTTTATATACTTATATATATCATCTATGTTGTTTGGTGATGAAAAGAGAGTTATATCACTTCACGAAGTCAGTAGTCCATGTGTACATGAATGATATTATCATACATAAGTGAGTAAAAAGTAAAAAAATGAAATGATATATATTACTATTAAATAATGGTAAATATGTCATGAATATAATAATTATGTTAAGTATATCTAGAATATCTGACAACCCACACTCTGGGATTCGATGATGAAATTGTAAACATTACATTTTCAACATTCATGCCGATAAGGGTGACCCATTTTTTTCCATTGAAACTGTACATAATGAAAAGGTAAAACTGGATTAATAATATCCAATAGGTCATTTTAGGATTATTGAATAAGATAATTAAGACAGTATCTTACCTTAAAAACTCACATGAATATAAAAAATAATTTTTTCTACTTAAGCAAGATTATCTTTTTCACATTATGACATCATAATCATCTATATTAAATTCCTTATAGACATAATTAATTAAACCAATATTTTTATAACCCGGGGAAAAGAAAACATAAGAGGGGAGATCTCAAATTCCCAGTAATTTAAATTTTAAGCATTAACAAATGAATATCTTCAGTGACCATAGGAAGAACATAAGGGTATGATTACATAATCAATGTGCATAAGTATAACCTAATAATATTCATACCCATCAATAGCTGAATCATTAAACATGAAAACATAGAATAAGGAATTAAAAAATTAAAATTAATAATAATCAACAATAATGTTCCATTTTATATTAATATTGATCAAATGAAACATTATTAACACATGTAAAGAATAGATAAAACCTATTGGTATCTTGGAACATCATCACATAGAACCCGTACATAACCCTTATATAACACTTATAATTGGAATAACCATACATCCTACTTACAATATAATTTTCTTCATAAGATAATAAACACCCAATTAATTAGAGCACTATCTAGGTGCACATATTGTAAAATCTATAACGGGATTACACGATGCTATATGGGTGCACACATCATTTATAATGCCTAAGAACAGAATAATGAATAATGAATATAGAAAATTAATTTCATAACAACTCATTGAAATAACCTTTATTATTTTAGAGAATGATTAGACAATTTAAATGAAATGAGTTCCATAAAAATATCTTTCAAATAGGGTTAACATATGGAAAATAAATCCGCAGTATAACAAAATATTTGAAACATGATTTACCAATGAAAAATAAACATGATTCCTACCAATCTCCTTTAGAAATGTTTAACATATGGAAAAGAAATGATCACTCTTACAATTTTTTTGAAACATAGTTATCTTGGTGAGAGTTTTATGTTATAATCATGATAAAATGTTTATATCTATACATCCATTAAAATTTTAATTCCAATCCTGATATATGGGTATGAATAACTAACTATGGTTATGATCATGGAGATGATATTTCGTACGTATGAATGAGTATCATTTCAATTTTTCAAGGATTATTATGGAAAAACGTAAGTGATATTATATCTATAAATAATGATATTATATAATAAATACTATAATATTTAATTATTTATACTTAAATATATAATTATTATGATGTAAAATGTATCACATCACTTCTAGGAGTTGGTTGTCCACATGTCCACAAACAACGTTATCACTTTTTTAGTGTGTAAAAATCTAAAAAATAAAATTATATATTATATTTAAATAAATAAATATATTTAATTAATTTAATAATAATATAATTTATATAATATATATTAATTATAGTTACCTTTATTACCACTAATGTATCAAATTAGTAAAAAATGCTTCGCATTGCTTAATGAGGTGTAGTACATCATACACACAAGAAACATTATTGTATCCCCTATAATAAGAAATTTAAAAACTGTGTATATGATATAATGACTATAGTGAGACTAATATTTTATAAATATAATAAATATTATATATATAATATATTTACATCATTATTCCCTTCCATGAGACGTAGTAATGAAAAAATGTATGAGATTGAATTGCAAGGTGGTAGTTTATCATACACATGAATTAAAATTTCTTATCCCATTTGATGAGAGTGTGTGTTTTTTTATGTTTTAACCTTATAAAAAATAAAATTATATTTAGTATACCGAAGTTATTATATATTCATGTTTTTATAACAATTTAAGTTGCGTAGAAAGAAATAAAACAAAATCATATTGATTAACGTTACATCTTCTTCGATTAACTACTTTTGGTTTTCACTGAAAGCCTTCTTTTATTGAATTTATGACCAAATTCATGACTCTGAGATGATATGAGTGAAGTGGATATGTCATTTGGGTAGGTATGTCATAGAGAAAAATGTCTTTATAAGTGTGAAGAGTGGAGGATAGAGGGTTTCCTTTTATAAGAGGGGAGATGACACACTTGGTATTTTTCAAAAGAATGTTAGGGAAACTATTGTTTTTTTTCATCTAAAAGGGTCAAATAATGAAAAAATAGATAAAAGGAGGGATAAGGTGTAAATATGTCCATAAAATTTTGGTTTTACATGTTTATAGATCTTTTTTATTTTTATTTTTTTATGTTTTACCACTAAGTAATTCGTTTTTACCTTAATCGCTGATATTAATTATAATTTCTTTCACTAATAATTTTAGTAAAAACTAAATTTACCCTATTATAAATTAAAACTTATAATGATTCTAAATATGTAATAAATTCTTAAAAATTAAAATGAGATAAATTAAAATATATAATTTAATAGTAATCCCATAGAAGTGATGAGACATTGGGTTTTTTAGAATAATATTTTGTTAGAACAAAAGATGATTCTATATTAACTATATAACTAATAATAATAAATGTATGAAACTAAATTAATATTTAATGATATTTTTTATATACATTTAATATAAAAAATTCCCAATTAGGGGTTATCTTAATTAATTTAAAACTAAAATCATTATTCATTTCAAAAGAGTTTTTAGAAAAACGAATTTTTCAACCAAAAAAAAGATATACTAAAAACAATTATAATTTTAAAAAATTTTAATTAAGAGGATTATATATAACATAGGATAATTTAAAACATAGTAAAAAACATATTTTTACATTTAAATTACATAATATATTTAAAATATTTTTTACCAAAATCATTATTTTTCAATATTGACCAAGAAATCAATCCTTTAAAAAAATTAAAAAATTTCAACAAATGGAAAAATTGATATTATAATTTAAAAAAAGGTTATTATATCATATAAATTTTATAAAATTATTAAAAATTAGTTTTAAAATATGTAAGGAATAAAAAGGAGGCAAAAATGCTCTTTTAAAAAATATACAATTTTAAGGAAAAAATTGAATTTATTTTCATATAATGTCTTGAAAAATCATATTATGAATGTAAAACATTATATAATATATAAATGTAATTAATATATTAAAAAATATTGATTTTCTTATTTTCTTGGTATAAAACACACTTATACACATTCAAATATTTGTTTTAAAAGATTTCCTTTTATTTTCAAAAGGGTATTATTTTCATTTATAATTAATTGGCCATAAAATAATTCATTATATATACATGTGTAAAAAATATTTTAATATTTTAGTTAATCATGTTCATTCATACTATTCCAATAATAAAGAAAATAATTATAATAAATCTCTTAAGTTGTTTATGTTTTTTTTCATGTTTAATACTCTATCAAATATAAAGATCTCAGGGTATTGTGTAACACAAGATAAATTGGGTTATTGTGTGTAACATGGGATATTGAATAAACTCATTATGTTTAAAATTATATAAACCTAGTGTTATATTCCATTTATTATATCGAATATAATTTTCTTCTTTATAAAAATATTAGAGTGTAACATCCTCCCCCCTTTAATAAACTGTATCCTCTAAATTTATACTCTATCTTGGTAATAAGAGGATGGAAACATGAAAATAATTTTTTAGTACATGTTGATTCAATAAGTTTTCCTTATTACTTTTATATTCTAATATGTTTTGAAAATCACAATCACTTTTTCATAAGACAATTAATTATCCCTGTGGATTTTTTATATGGAAAATTTCCCTTCTCTAATGAAATTTTTATCATTACCTTTGTTTTAATTGTTTAATTTTATAATATCTATAAATCAAAATCATTTTATTACTATGTCTAAAATTAATATTTTAATGTAAAACCTAGGAATCTTATAATTCCTTGGATATAGAAAGTTCTATTTTCATACTCTGAATTCTTTGAAATTTATACTCTAAATTATCTGAAATTAATATTGCGAATTCTATAAAATTCCGATTCCAAATTCCTTGAAATTTAGACATTGAATTAACTTATATTCAAACTATTAATTCTCTAAAATTTTGATTCCAAATTCTCTAAAATTAAAACTCTTAATTATCTAAAATCCAGACTATAAATTCTCTAAAAATCAGATTCCAAATTATATGAAATTAAGAATCTGAATTCTATAAAGTTCAGATTTCAAATTCACTAAAATTCAGACTCTGAATTTTATAAAATTCAGAATCTAAAATCATCATAATTTAATATAATAATTCCTCAGAATTTGGACTTTGAATTATTTAGAATTCTAACTCTGAATTCTTTAGAATTTTGTCACTGAATTCCTCAGAATTCCGACTCTAAATTCTTTAGAATTCCATCTCTGAATTCCTCATAATTCCGACTCTGAATTCATCAGAATTCAGATCATGAATTCATTGGAATTAATACTCTATAATCTAAAGAATTCATATTCCATATTCAATTTAATAAAAAAATAAAAATATCCATATCTTAAATACTCTGAATGTTTATATGGTTAGACTCTTAATTATATTTTTCCTTAGACTCTAAATAATAGATTTGAATATGAAACTTGTTTTTCCTTACACATGTTATTTTTATGAAATGATGTCATAAAATATGTTTCTAACTAAGAGTTGGTTGAGTGAAACATGTGTAGGCCCCTCTGAGATTCATGTAATTTTATAAACATTAGAGGATAGAGTTGACTATTGGAGTTATTCATATAAATAGAAGCTCTTTTGAATGATGTCATTATCTGTTGATCGACCAAGAGATTACATGTTGTGTAGTTATTTCTATAGAGAGAAATACTCTCATGACTTTTGCAGATCCGAACATCTATTTCAGCATTTCTTTGTGTGACTATAATTTTCAGTGAGTACAAATTGAGGGGTTCCAAGGATAAGAAGATAGAGGTGTCTACTACCTTAATGATCAGGTTTTTGTAGGGATAGCATGACATATTCTGAAATTCCTATTGAAGGCTTACCCTGGAGTGGGTAAGACAGAAATTTATAAATGAATAAATAAAGGGACCTTTACCCAAGGTTGTTTGATACCCACTCTTTGGGTTAAAATATTTCCTACATTTTACATGTTTTTTTATGTTTTATTTCCACTACATTTTGATAAAGGAAGAAAGTATACATTCTTATACTTTCTTGTACTTTTGTATACTCTGATAAATAAGATTCTATAAACTTTAAGGTAGAATCTTTCCTACGTAATCTTTTCTAATGATTTTTTATTCTGAAACCTTATTTCCGAAACCTGAGAATTTTTTTCTTGTAGAACTATTTTAGTGTATGTGAATTTACTTTGTTTAAATTTGATAAACATAGTTTTCCTTGATGTTAAAAATGATTTTTTAAACCTAATATTCAACCCTTCTTGTAATTGAGGATCTAAATTATTTCTTTCGATCCAAGAATACCCACATATAAAAATGGTTGATAAAATATGCTGCTAATTATTGAGAAATTATATTACAAATGTCATATGGAATTACACATGACAAGGATTCGAAATAGAAGAACATAGGTGGGAATTAATGGAAAAATAAACAATTATAGAGAGTGATTAAGGTCATTGATTAAAATTGACTGATCGATGGAATGTTAAGGTCCTAGAAACTATAAATTTGTGACAATAGGAAAGAACATCAGTTCATTTAAATATATGGTATCAATATAATTTTTTCTTTCAATATCCTTTTCCCATAGTTAATGATTTCTCATAGAATATAGACTAAATCAATATGGATATATACCTACATGATGTGTATAATTTAATCAATTAATAAATTTCCACCAGCATATCATATTTTTCTCCAAATGATGAGTATTCAAGATGAATTTTTAAAGTTTTATTCAGTTTAATATAATTTTAAAAACCACATAACCATAAAATGGATAGTAAATATATTCTACCTATCATTATAAATAAACTAATATCAAACTGGTTATTAAATGGTTAGATAATTCCAAAAATGAGTGAACCTTCATATGATACATTAATCTTCAAAGATAAATTCCCAATGTTTAAACTAAACCATTCCATAAATAATTATCCTCAAAAAAAAATTCAATAATTTCCTTTCTATGTTCGAAACATAAATATTAGAAGGATGATTATCATATATTCTTCCAAGTTAAATACAAAATTATTCCTAAAAACCAATTCACATTTTTCTGAGATAAACTAAATCATTTCCTAAAAAATTGGCATACTAACTAGCATATAGCGTTGTCTAGTGGTAGGCACAGAAGAATTATCTTTCTTTGGTCAGGGGTTTAAGCCAAAACACTAAACCAGATGCGACGAGTTATAACCCAACATATAGGTTGTTCATTTTTATGTAAACATGAAAACTAATTCCTTCCTAAATAAAATGTCATGTTAATCCTAAGGGATAAAAATACCCCACACCAATAAAATTTCTCCCATGAAATAATTAATAACCTCAATATTTTAATACTTAAAACCCTAAAATTTGATTTCTTAGAATTTTACATTATTATAAACATTAATCTAATATATATATGATAAAAAGAAAAAAATTATGCAATTACCATGGTTTGGAACGATGGAAATCAGCCGAAAACAATGGTTTTATCTAACACCAACTATTTGGATATTCATTGGAATTTTTTTTGTAATAGGGTCCACCTATGGCCATGGTTTAAACCATGGAAATAAATATATATAGCAACAGTTAAACCATATAAATACCTTTATATACCTATAGTTAAACTGTGTCTATTGAATACTATGGCCATTTTTTAAACCATGGTAATATATGGAAAATTTCCATAGTTTAAACTTTGTAAATAGATATATATATTCATATTTAAAACGTGGTTATTAATACTTACTTCCATAGTTTAAACCATATAGGTATTTCATTTATAACCATAGTTTAAACTGTGTCTATTTCATGCTACAACCACAGTTTAACCATTGAAATTGGAAAATACTACCACAGTTAATATTGTGGATATATGCCCTCTATGCCTTGTGAAAATCCTCCCCTAAATATCCAACTTCCTAAACCTCTATCTACTTATATCATCATGATAACATCAAAAAATAAACATTTATAATTTAAAACATTTACTTAGAAATACTATTAATGAATAATCAAAAAATGTTCAAATAGTTTATGATAATTGGAAATATGAACATAAAATACCATAATATCAAGATGTTTAGTTTGACTTGATAAAAAAGTATATGATAAATGATCTTATTGATATGAATACTAAACATATAGAAACTTGATGAAATTTGATTGATTAGGGGAATGCATTCTAGATGTATAGATATGATTTCATCAAAATTAAATTAGTTCATTATTGATATTCTAAGGTTGTTGATAATATATCCATTAACTATACTAAAGAATGTAAAATTTATTACATGTGTCATCACCATAGAGATTCTCCCCTATGTGTCTTCCCCACCTTCATTTCCGCTCATCCAAAACGCATTACCATTCTCATGATTTCCACCCCACACCTCGAATCTCCTCCCCACAATACTGTCTCCAAATATGCCTCCTCCTATCTTATGCATTGACGTCGACCTCCACCTCTCCCTCTGCATCGGCGTTGGCCTCCTCCTCTACAACGACATTGACCTCATCCTCTACATCAGCCTCTACCTCCTACCTGAATCCCTCCTCAACCCTTTTCAGCACCACCTCCCTCCCTAACTGCCATCTCCTTCCACATATACACCTCGCCTTGCCTCCCCCCATATCCACATCTATTCACCTCCCTGAATAACATCTCAGCGTATGCAGTCCATAAACTACGAATCCTTTTCAACAGTAGAAAGTTTCTCCAGAACATCCACCAACTCAGTTATTAAATCGGTAAATTATGTTTTTGAACCTTTAGATGATGATTTAGTATGGGTGATGATGGTATTTAATCTCTCCATTTTATACATAGAACTATGTACAAACTACTAAGCAGTGTAGTGACACTAAGATAGTGTTTCATAGTTCTGTTTCATGTTAATCAGGAGAAACTCCATTTCATGTGCTTTTAATTGCTTCTTGGGAAACTAAAAACCAAAAAAACAAATGGGATCTTAATTTTTTCGTTACCCTGGTCCATCAACATATCGTGCTTCGATATGGTTTTTTAGAAACTGATGAACAACAGTAACAAACTATATTTCATTTTCATGGTTTCTTCAAGAAAGATGAAGGTTTCAATTCTAGATTTAAGAGCTCAATAGAAGTTATGAGGTCATTATAAAGATTAAATAAAAGTTTTTATGTATTTATTTTGGGTTTCATGATGTTTAATTATGTATATATTATTCTATAGACACAATAATTTATGATACATAGCTTGTAATTATTTCTTAATTATATAATAATATAGGGTTAATATACTTTGAATCCACATGTAAATAATACATGTCATTATTCTATGAATTTTAATATTCAACTTATATAATTTAAATTTACTGAATATTAAATAATAAAAAGGCTCTTTATCATGTAATATCCCCAAATTATCCCTCACCCCAATAGGATATTCACTCATACATTCGATTGGTTAGTAGTATGGTTGGAATATTTTTGATGATTTGAAAAATTAAAAAGGAAAAAAATGAAATGAAAAAATATAATTGTGCACCAATCACATAAAAATAAACATAGATAAACACAAATGTTTGATTAAATAAAAAAGGGAGAGGTGAAAGGGTTTTAAACATAAATAAAACTATTTTAATACAATCGATATTAAAATATATAAGGTTGATGAGAATAAGATATTATGAAGATGAAAAATGAATTAAAATTTAAATGAAATTACAATCACACTTACACAATTAAGGGAGAGATAACGCCACACTCTCTAGGTGAATCGTAACCCTCTCTAAGGCTTTTTTAATTTCCATGATATGATTCAATTATGTTTTTATGGAGAAGTTTTTTGGGAGGATATTTTTTTAGTTCCTAATTTTTGTATCTTTTAGGTACAAAGTTTCAATTCTCATCTTTTCTATGATTTGATAGAAGAATTTTTCATGGTTTCCTTTGTCATTATTCTCACCAAATCCAATCGTATTAAAATATGGTCGAGATCTAGACCTCCTCCACATGATTATATTTAATGAAATTGTTTATGGATGCATCATTAGGATTTATCTTGGATTCCATTTCATAATATTTCCCTAGCGGTGGGTTTCGAATCGGGTGGTGGATGAGATTTATTTGGGCAAATGTTAGTGGTCAGGTGACATTCGTCTACTGGGTGACAGTCATGGTAGGGATGTTCATAGTGATATTATTGGACTCCTATGGTTTTGGGTTGATTTTTGTTTGGATCTATGGAGTTATTGACCTCTTTTCAGTGGTGGTCATGGAATGGGTTCCTCATCATTCACTATAGGAGTGTGAAGATGGTTACCGACATTATTACTATTGGTTCTAGTCGGCATTGGTCAACATCTGATCTTCTGTTCTAGTGGATTATGAGTTCTAATAAGCTACCAAGGAATCATTATAGTTTTCTGGTTGACGTTGACGTATTTTAGGTATTGTGAATAACTGTCTGATGGGACTCATTTTCCTTAGGAGATAGAGATTTTTTCTTATTGCATTTGGAAGATGGCTCTGCATCTTTCTGGTGTCATCAATTGGGAGGCCTCCAATGAGGTATGATTGTGTCTATATCCATCATTATTCCATCATTCCTCATGTTTTATGGATGGATTTTCACTTTTTCATTGATTTTGAAATGGTGTTTTCTATCTGATTTTGTGATGCATAGTTTTACAATGCATCATGTTCCTCCCAATTACCATCAGATGCTTAGGTTGTGAGATAAATAAGTGTGCTATAACTTTTTATATAGTCCTCCTAAAATATTTTAGTGAGGTTTGGAGGAGTGTTCTCCCATTTTTTGTTACCAAAACAACACATTTTTTGCAGGGGGAATTATCTTGACATGAATCACTATTGCATTTTCTAGCTGGGGGGGTGATGAGACTTCTGACTGGTTATTTTTATGATTTATCTTTCTTATTGGGTAATTGGAATTATTTAAGGTCCATAAGTCATGTTTTTTCCTAATCTGTTTTATCAAGGTCATGTAATGGGGTTTTCCTTTTCCTATTTTCTAAAGGGTAATTCTGTTTTTTGCCTTGTTTAATATAGGGTGTCTGATCCTCAACATTCAGAAAAACACTTACACATTTACAATTGAAAACACTTGATGTACATTACAAGAAAGCAAGGAGGAATGGAATCTTAAGTAGATACATGATATTGGTTAGTCCTTATAATCTTTTTTAGGGATTTTCAGGAAAAAGTATCATCCAATGTGCTGAAATGAAAACCCCTTTCAAGGAGAATAGGGGAGTGAATTTATATCCCAAGGTGGTGTACAATTTGAATTCCGAAAATGAACCTCCAATTGGCCCACTAATTTGATAATTTAAGTATCCAAATCTACAGAAAATTATTATTCATATTTTTATATTTGGATGTGGAAATTACACCCTTTATATTTGGAATCCATTGGACAGTTTTAGACAAATTTATTGTCGTTTTCTTAATCAATTCTCCACTATCCATTTTTTCCAATAATTTTTCCTTGGTAACAATGTGAATGGGATTTTCTAGGTATATTTCCTCAAATACTTACAATTTCATAAATTTTTTTTGGATACTACATATTGTTTTTGAAACAAAAAAATATCAACTCAATTTGATGTTTATATTGGGATAAAATTCAAGGATTGTTTTCTGCTTTTAAATCTTAAACATAATTATGGGATGGACATAAAATCAAAATTTTACCTCTTTTTGTGTATTTGGACGTATAAATTTTTATCTTGATGTTTTTGGATATTAAATAAAATATTATATAGTTTCATAAAATTTGGGCTTCTAGATAGAGCCCAAAAGTTTTATCTTCATGGATGGTCTAGTTTTCATCCCTGTTTTGGTGGGCCTTATTGTGGGGTACATATGACTCTTTAGATAGCCCAATAGACCCAATATCCAATTTAATGATCAGTAGGAAATTTAATTAGGAACACTAAAAAACATGAATCACATAATTTGGATAATAAAGATGAGATTTATAATTACAATAGTAAAATAACGTGAATTTGTATTAATCTGAATAATGCTCAAAAATTATATTTAGTATTAAAACATGGATATTTCAAAAAAAATATTGACATTGACATGAAAATCACTTAAGGGATTAGTTATAAATTTATTAATAAATTATTAACATCAACTTCCCCACACATAGTATTGTTCATGCCCTCATGTACATTGAATATAAAACAGAAACAATTCATTTTTACACACTAGAAAATATTAAAATTTTGTTTTATCCAATTATAGGTGTCTATACTAGTTATCTCCTCCAAAAATAATTCCATACAAATATTTTACATCATTAAGATTTAAAAAACAATTAATTTTCATAATCAAAACTAGAAATAGAAATTTTAGGCACTTAGTACTCACTCCTCTCAAGATGATAAACTTTTGTGAAGCTTTATTCATTCACTAAAAAATGTGAAAAATATTAAATATTTAAATATATATTTGCTTATATTCTCTATTCTAAGGATTACATGAATCACTATGTATTTTTAGGGGTTTTTATTTAGTTAAAGTATGATAGGATTATAATGTTCCAAATATAGAAAAATAGGGGTAAACCAAAAACATGGAAAAGAAATGTTTTCATGAAATGATACATGGAAGGAAATATATATAAATATTTATAAGGGAATGAATGTGTGAAGGAAAAAAAGGGAGAGGGGAAATCAGGAGTGGATAAAATAAAAAAATATGTAAAAAAAAATTCCCCAAGTGATACAAGGAAATATGTTCCAAGTGTTCTTCATTTCTTCTATATTTTTTTATTCAGAAGTTGAGCATATAAAAATTATCACACTCATCTCCCAACCATTTTTTGATGTCATCTCAATAGTAATTAGAATTGTTATAATTAGATCAAAGATTGATGAAGCATTATTTTTGTCTTTCCCAAGACACACCCCATTATCTGTTTTTGTTTATTTCAATATGTTTTTTTATATTTTTTTATATTTTTTAATTTTTTTGAACACTTATCAATATTTTTTAAAAAAAATAACATAAAAATGTACCCATCCCTCAAAATAATCGAATGATAACCTCAACCCAACACTTAAATGTATGTTTTATCTCAATAATATGATAAAACAATGGTAATAAAGTAAAATGTTCCCAAAATAAAAGCCATTCCCCCTGATCATGTTGTTGAGTGGATGAAATTAGTTGTTTATTTTTTACAAAAAGTTATGTATTATAGTAGTATCCCTAGGCCATCTCATGACATATCATTGGATCATTAATTTAAAAAATATGGTTTTTATAATATAGAATAATGGGGAATGAGGTTTTGGAAGGCATTTGATTTTATGATTAATGATGATAATAGAAAAAGGAAAGTGATAAAACAAAGTAGAAATAATCAAGATTAATTAAGCGTGATCAAACCGGGTAAATATCATGAGGCTCATAGTTTATCCCCTCAAAATACACAGTTATGATTTTTAATCCCTTCTTAATAACACCTATAACTAGAATATAACTAATTTTATACTAGGATATATCCTATTGTTCAGTTGGAAGCTTAAAATGAATCAATGGTTACCACTGATTATTGAGTGATTTGTGTTCGACTTCATCACCGAAACCCAACAGTATAACACACAAAGAACTTGATGTGATGTCCAAGTTTTTATGTTACATATTTTTGTTACCATAAAATGAATGTACATACATATGGTTGTGTTTATGTGAGTTAAATTAACCAATATAAACCACACAAACACTAAAATTGAAAAGGGAAAGAAAAAGGGATGAACGGTGTACAAAACATCACAAGAAAGGATACCCCAAACATGATCATATGAGTTTATCAGGACATTCATGAACTTAAATTAATAAACAAATAATTTATGATTAATAAAAACAACATTCAAACCTAGAATTTAAAATACCATGAAAATATTACAAACATGAAGATTGGGATTTATAACATGTTCCTCTCCATGTGATTACAAGGATTTCAGAACTCTATGGGAGGGGAGTAAGACAATGATTATGAATTAGAACATCCCATGGCCTCCAGAACTTCTTGGATTGAGTATAGGAATCATTTGGGAATCCAAAATGGTAGCACCATGCCTCATGGCTGAACTCCTAAATGAGGTTCCCATGGTGTTCTTTTATAGACAAAAAGGGAGGTGGTTTGGGGTAACCTGATTTCGAGAAATCATTTCTTCCATGGTTTGAGACCAATAGAAAATATTATCTCATTTTTCAAAAAATTAATTACTTGTATTTAAACATCTTGTATTTATCAATGTAAATTGTTTCATCCAGATATGATATATAATCAGAGATATTTCCAAAATATGGAAGAATTTTCCTGACTCCATATAGATTCCTTTTATTGGACAGATTGGTTCCGATGATTATCTTAATGGATGAATTGGAATTCAGTTACTTCATGAAAAGTATAACCTACTAATTTTTGGATCACTATAAAATCGGTCAAAATTGGACTCAATGATAATCAATCATATGCGGTTGAGTTCATATATGTTCTTAAATTCTTGCACAATTTGGCCAATTTTAGAACAACCCCATCTTTGGCCTTCCAAATAAACTCCACCTATAACAAAAATAGAAAAAACCAGTGAAATAACTCTTCTTAATAGTGATAATAATTAAATTATTGAACCAAACATGAAGTGAATGTTTTTATTATCCTTGAGTTTAATATAATAATCACATACCATTACTAAATAAAATGTTTGAAAACATCCACGATTATTTTAAAATGAAATTCATCATGTTTGGTTTATGGAATCAATTTTCCTATCATTTTTCTTCTATCACATTTGAATTTGTTCGAATTCATTTTTTCACCCATGAAACATGTCGCAACCTACCTCACCTGGAAATTTTCCCTCTTTAATAAATGATAATATTAATTTTTATTTATTATATATCCCCAGAGTTCATGTGATGTTACCATATGATTTACAAGATTCTATGTTCACTACCTGTAGAAACTAGTGTGCTACTCAAGAGGACTTTCAACAGGTTGTTCTGAGGTTCAAGTGTCGGTAGGATTTAATGTTTAAAAATATAAGGTATAAGAACAATGTTTAATATATTACATACAAAACATGTAAAAATTCATCAAGTGTTCACAATGAATATACACACTCTACCCATCAAAAACTTTATCACCTCTAACTCGTTATCCCCATTATCAATTTGTGTGGGTCAAAACCAAGTAGTGAGTAATAATGATTAAACATCTTCTTTTACCCATTTTATTCTTTTGTAATGTTTTTTTGATGTACATAAGTATATTTTTCATATAATTTTTTTGTAAATAAAGATGTAAGCCTGTGTAAAAAAGTTATTCAATATATCTTGTGAACCCAATACCCAAAGAAAATGTAGGAATCCTTAATATAAACCCATAAAAATTATTCTCTCCCCAGAATTTTCATGGAAACACCCACTCCCCCAAACATGATGAAAATAATACAAGATTATACATAAGATATGCGTTGATAGGGATAAATTAGATTATAATGTGGCTATATAACAAGCATTTCATGGACTCTATTAATTAATAAGTGGAGAATGTCTAGGTGTCTGAAAATAGAGGTTAATTATAAAAAGAGATTTTCAAAGAATTATTTCCTCTATCATGAATGTAGAATACTCAAATCTAATGGATTAAAATAGCGTCAAGACATGTTCTTTTTTCTCTACATGACCAGAGACTCTCATTAATGTGATTAAAAAGAAGAATATGCAATAAAGGGATGATAATGTCTATGGTGTATGAGATTAAAATATTGGTTAGTGCTAATGAGGCATGGGATTCAAAAATCTATTTAAATCATATGAATTACTTGAAAATAAAAAGTCTAAAAAGAGATTTCATGTCAATATTCATTTGAATATTTTTTTTAAAATAATGGATTTTTTCACAAAATCAACTCAAGTATGAAAAATGTTTTTGGATATTATTTTTAAGATCAATTTTATATAAATGTTAAAAATAACAAAAATGAAATAAAAAATGAAAAAAACATATTTTTTTTTGTTTTAAAAAATATTAACTATGAAATGTCACCCCCACAACTAAAAATTACATTGTTCTCAATTTATGTATTTTAAATAAATAGACAAGTAAATAAATTTTGGTATAAGGGACAACATGCTAAGTGGTGTAATATATTGCATCCATCAGTTGTATTTTATCTATGAGATGATTTGGAAAATCCTTATACAATTTTTTGCGACTCTTCCCATTAACAATAATCATCTACTAGCTCTTATAATGTAAAACCTATATATAACCAAAATGGTAAACATTAGTAACATTATAAGGACAGAGACATCGAGAACAAAGATTACATTTGGGGAGCTTTAGCTAGAAATTATATGTGAGGAACTTTTCACCAATATGAAACTTCCACAGATGAATCATCACATAATGTATTGAATCTTTATTCTATTTATAGATTCCAATGTTCTCATATCCATCACATCAAATTTCATCCAACTCATGAATCTACAACTTCATATGCTCACTTTCATCTTATAGATTCATATTACATTGTTTCACAGCCCAATATGGGCAGCTCTCTATATCCAATGGGATGTGAAAATCCTTTCTAAATATAATCCTAGATTGTTACATTCTGATTTGGGTTTTAAATTTCGTATGGTATTAACAAAGTGCAGCATCTATGTAAAAACATTATTCTTTCCTGTAGGGTTGTACTGTTTTTTGATGATTTTTTTAACTTCCCAATTTAAGATTTTTGATCGTTCATTAATTTGTGGGTGATATGCAGTGGATACTTTATGAACAATCCCATACATACAAAGCATGTTTTTTGTTTTAGTATTGAAAAAAATGTGAACCCTAGTCACTAATGATGAATCTTCGAAAACCAAACCTTCTGAAAATACAGGACCTTACAAAATAAAAAACCACTCAAAATTCACCGGTCCTGGTAGCCTTTTCATTCACCCATTTAGTGACATATTCCACATCAAATAATAAATACAAAAAATACAAATTAATTTGGAAAACCCCTCATGAAGTCAATGCCCCATGCATCAAATATCTCACAAAATAACATGTGTTGGTGGGGAATTTCATTCGTCTTAGAGATATTTCTTATGAATTGACATTGAGTACACGACTAAAAAGCTTGATTGAAATCTTTATACAATGTTGGAAAATATAGTCCTGGGTGAAGGAACATTCTATTTGTATGTTGAGAGCCAAAGTGGCCCCCACAATACAATGTGTGGAAGATGGTCAAAACGTAGGTGAAATCATGGTAAGAGACACACCAACAAACAACTTGGTCACCAGAAATTCTCTACCAGTAAGGGTCATCCCAAATGTACCATCTTGAATCATGATTTTTTATTTGGGATTGTGACGTGATGAAATAAATGGTGACCCTAGATGTTGCAAGAAAATTCAAAATGTCCGTATACCAGGGGGTACGGTTGACAACATCATAAAAGTTCTCATGAGGAAATAATTATTGAATGGGGATGGGTGAGTCAAGTTGGTTGTCCAGTGGTGGGGAAATCATACTAATGTGGTTATCTACAACATTTTCCACTCCTTTCATATCTATTATCTCAAGGTCAAACTCCTGGAGGAGGAGAATCCACCAAATGAGTTGGGGCTTTTCTTCAGGTTTCTTTAGCAGGAAATGAAGGGAACATGATTAGAAAAAAAATTATTTTTGACCCAATAAGATAGGACTGGAATTTTTCCATGAAAAAAAAGAAAAAAGTTATTTTTAGTGGTGGGTTAGTTTTCTTGGGTAGGGTCAAGGGTATGTGAAGAATACACAATGACATGTGAATCCTTCTCAACCCATTGTGATAAAACTACCTCAACTGAAAAGTTTGAGGTATCACACGTAAAATCAAAGGTATGATCCCACCGTGGGGGTTGGATTATGGGAGGTTATATTAGACTCATTTTTAGTTAATTTAAAGAGTCCTCATAAGTTCTATCAAAAACAAATTTTGAATCCTTTTGCAAAAATCGAGAGAGGGGAAGTGTGATCTTACTAAAGTCTTTATTTAATCGGTGGTAAAAAACCAGCATGACCCAAGATTGATTGCACCTCAAAAACACATTTTGGATATGGAAGGGATAAAATTAATTAATTCTATTATTTATCCACTTGAATTCCTTAATTTTAAATAAAATGACATGAAATATCCCCTGCTCAACCATGAAATGGAATTTATCATAGTTTAATACAACAACATTTTCTATGAAACTATAGAGGATATAACCTAGGTGTTCCAAATAGTCATTGATGGATGGTCCATAAACTATGAAATCATCTATAAAAACTTACATCTAATTATTAGGGTACCCTAAAAAAATACTCAACATAAATCACTAAAAAGTACCAAGAGCATTACATAGACCAAAATGAATTCTTATTTGGAAAATATTCTAAATGGGTAGGTAAATATTTCCTTTTCTTAAACCTCGGGGGCTATATGGATTTATACATAACCTAAATAGACATCATGGAAACAATAATGGGACTTACCAGCTAGTATTTCTAACATTTGGTCAAATAGAGGTAGAGGAAAGTTGTCTTTTCAGCATGTATTGGATTAGTCGAAGGTAGTCAATATAGACTCTCCGACTGTTTTACACATGTTTTGGAAACAATTCATTCCGTTTGTTTGACACGACCATTATTCGAGTTTTTAGGCCCAATTTTCACTAGGCTAACCCATTTTTTCTCAAATATAAGACAAATGAACCCATCAACATGTAATTTACTAACATCCAATTTTACCACATTAAGGAGAGTGGGATTTAATCAGTGTTGTGCTTTCTTTATGGGATTATCCTCATCATAAAAAAGTATATAGTGCATAAAAATAGATGGGATAATCCCAGGAATATTAGCCACTGTCCATCCAATTTTATTTTTAAACTCTATCACAATGTAGATCGTTTTTTATTTCTACTATAGATAGAGTTTATTATCAATAATGACAAGAAATTGGTCAATACCCTCAAGAGAGGCATATTTTAAATTATATGTATGTGTTTTTGATTCAAACACTAATGGTTTTTGGGTTGATGTATTGGATTTAGAAGAGTTAGGTACATGAAATTTTATATCTTCTTGTGTTTATTCTCTAAGGATAGATAATATATTTAAATGATATTTTCAGAATCATCAATTGTAATTGGTACCTCAAAATTAACCCACTCATAAATTAAAGCACAAAATTTACAATTTTCAGGACCCATAAAACACTCAAAATAGGAATCAAAAATAAAATAATCTAGGGGTGAAGATTAAGAAAATGAATCATATTATGTGCTAATAAGATTATTGTGTGTGTGTGTGTGTATATATAAATTTAGAGAACTTCCATTGAATATATATAAAGGGTATAGTGCTCTTCAATGTGGTGTTTTGTAGCCTCAAGGATGTTACAACTTACCTATTTTTCACCAAATTCTATGGAAAGTGTACCACTATGGACATTAATGATCATTATTATTTTGAATAATTTTTATCCAAGTATGAGAGGTGAATTTACTTGGGATCGAGTATCCTCCATATCTATAATGTAGAATTTAGTGGAAAAAATGAGATTCATTACTTTTAAGAGTACATCATCAACCACTCCTAATGGGTGTGTTGTGCTTTAATTGGAAAGTTCCACTATGATGCATATTGCTTGATTCTCTACAAACTACAAAGAATTGTACACAGAGTAAGTCATTATATTAATTGAAAAACACATGTCTAGGATATAATTGGAAAAGAATTTCTCCCCTATGGATCAAGGTATCATTAATGTTACATAATACTTGTATTTGGTTAGCATTTCTAATTGAATCAATTCCAGGATATTATTTCATAGGTTGACTCTTTCATTCCCCTTCATCCTCTATCTATGGGTGAAATTCTTTTTATGAAATTTTCTATATCTAGGTATTTGTTTAACTACATCCAATAAAGGAATGTTAACATTCACCTTTTTAAATGTATCTATTATTTCATTATCAAAGTCATTATCAAAATTCTTCTTAGATTTAGAATGTTTTTGGGGGAAAGGAAGAGGAATATATTGTTCATGGGAATGTTCAATGATAATTAGTTTACCCATTTTATTTTCTATTATTATTTTGAATATTTTATGTGTGGAGAAAGAGTGTTTTCAGGAGGGGGACATACCTGTTGCTTAGATTCAGTGGATGAAGAAACATCCTTACCACTATGAAGTATGATTGAACAAACATTACCTTTTTCTTTTGGATTGGATAAAGGTTGGGATGGTAGTTATCCATAACATTTCATCTTAATCTCACCAATTGTGTTTTCTAGGTGTATCACTTGAGTTCGTAGGTCTTTAATTGATTATTGTGTAGTCTGTTAGAACTGGAGGCTCTGGGTTTCATTTTTCTTCACCATATCCTCGGGGCTTTGTTCAGATTTGGGAGGAGGAGGATTGTTTTGAGATATTGAGGGATAATAAGGTTGCATACATTATCCTTATTGATACCAATTGTGCTTGGGGTAGTTTGGGTTTTCTCCATATTTTTTATATTGGTTGTTCTTTCCACCTAGGGATTGGATTTGGCCAGAATGGTTCTTGCTTGAATGGCGGTGCTTGTTGGAATGGACATATAGGGATACAACAACACATGAATCAGATGAATCCTGAATTTGTAGGACTAGTAAGAAAAACAAGAGTTATTAGAAAAAATAATACAATGTAATGGAATAGGGGAGTGTGAATAAATTAATTTTGGAGATAATTTTCTTATAAGGGTATGCATATCATCATGTTTATTATCTATATTTTTTTATATGTATAAATGAATTACCTCATGAACTCCATGATATAGTTCAATTGCTCATGTACCAAATTGTTCTGCATTTTGAGTCATGTTGGGTTTTAAGTCAGGAGCAGTAGAATGGGTTTTATCAACTGGGTAACAACTCGATGCAACAACTATCAATACACAATCCATGGGGATTAGTCCGTCATAGTAGTATTTTATTAAGAGTTGTTCACTAATCTAGTGGTGGGGAAGCTTGAGAAATGTCTTTTGATTCTCTCATAGTATTCATGAAGGGTCTCTCCTTGTGATTGCATAATGCCTCATATTTCATTCTTAATTGATGTAGTTTGGGAGGCCATAAATAACTTCTCAAAAAATAGTCTGTTTAGGTAATTTCATCCTTTAATTATGCAAGAAGATAATATATATAGTATTTGGCTACACCACCAAGGGTGAAAGGAAAATTCCAAAACATAATTAGGTCCTCAGACACATTTTTGGGTTTTATGGTGGAGAACACTATACTAAACACTTTCAGATGGTTGTAAGGGTCCTCAATAAGAAGGCCATGGAATTTACGAAGGAGGGGGATGAGTCTTGATCTTAACTCAATGTTGGATGCTTTCTGAGGATATTGGATGTATGTAAGTTGGTACTTCACATCTTGGGTGGTCAGTTATCTTAATGTCTGGTTGTTTGTAGACATGTTTTTTGGGTTTTATTTGGTTCTTTAATTGACTCATTTGGGACCACTCGAGGTTCCACAAGGAGTTCCATATTATTACTTGAATTTCTAACTCTATATGACCTAATTTGCGAGTGAAGTGACTTTTCAATTTCAGGGTCATTTTCATGTAGTGTTTCTTTTCCAGATCATCTCATGCAACAATGACATCTAGTTTTATTAAATGATTGTTTATTGGGAACATGAATGAAATAAAAAAAATTATGAAATTAAAGGAGATAAGAAAAGGTAATTTTATACTACAAAACTAGAGAGAGAGTGAGAGGAAAAAACCGAAAAAACCAAAAAAACAACAACAATAAACCAAAAGGGATGGGGGAAATTTAAAAGAGCACTTATATAAAAGTAAAACATAGAAATAAAAAGAAGGAAAGAAAGATATAAATGATATTATATCCTCATAAATGGCACCATAGTTTGATCATGTGGTTGAGTTCATCACATTAGTTGTTTTGTTTTTACTAGAATTTCTATAGTATAGTACGAACCCTAGGCTGTCTCTCGACGAATCCATGTATCATTAATTAAAAAAATTATGGTTTTGATTATTAAAATTAAAGGGGAATTGGGTTTTGGATAAAATGGTATTTGATGATTAAATATGATGATATAAAATGAAAAGTCATAAAACCAAGTAGAAACAATCAAGATTAATTAAGTGCGATCAACCTGGGGAAATCTCTTGAGGCCCATCCATCATCACTTCATGATATAAGGTTATGATATTTTAATCTCTATTTTATAAAACATATTACAAGAATATTACTATGTTTTTACTAGGACACCTCCTAGGGTTCAGTCCAAAATACAAAATGTTTCATCAGTTACCACCGATGGTTGAGTGGTTTGTGTTCATATTCATAACCAAAACTCACCAGGGAAATATAAAAATTACTCATTGTCCTATCTATATTTGTATATTATTAGTTTTTGGTACCATGAAATAGAAATAAATGTTCATTTCAGTGTTTATGTGAGTTCAATTGACCAATATGAACCACACAAACACCATAATTGAAAGAGGGAAGAAAAGGGTATGAACGGTGTGTGAAGCATCAAATAAAAGGGTACCCCAAAACATGATCATATGTGTTGATCATGACATAAAATAACATAAATATATAAAATTAGAAAAATATATGAAGTAAAAAAAACAAACAGTATTGTAATTAAAAATACCATTCAAATATTACAAACAAGAATCTAGGGATTTAAAACATGTTCCTCCTCGAGTGATCACAAGAAGTTTAAAACTCCAAGGGTGGGGAGGAAGACAATAATGATGAAGTAGTACGTCCCATGCATCTAGAAATACTATAATTGAGTATAGAACTACTTTGGGACTCCAAAATGGCAGCACCTTGCCTCATGGTCACACTTCTTAATGAGGTTCCCATGGTGTTATTTTAAAGAAAAAATGGGAGGTGGTTTTGGGCACCCTAATTTCTAAGAACCACATGGCCCTTGGATTTATGCCATTAGAAAATATTATGTCACATTCCAAAAATCTAATAACTTTATTAATGGAATATTGTATTTCATCATGTCAAATTTTGTGGCCATATATGATATATAATAAAAGATATTTCCAAAATAATGAGGCAAAATTTTGACACCGTTCATATAACTTTTATTTGAAAGATTGGTTAGTATGAGCCTCTTAATGAAAATATTTGTCTTGGGATCATTCATACAAGTTTTATATCACTAATGTTTAGATCATAGAACAATATTTCCGACAAATTGGACTCATGGATCAGGAGACATATGTGGTTGAGTCCACATATGTTCATCAATTCCTGAATAATTTGGCCAAATTTTCATCAACTTCATCATGGGCCTTCAAAATCACCTCCATCTATACAAAAAACAAAAAAAGTGAAATATATATTTTTAAAAATTATAATAACTAAATTATTGAACAAAAAATTAAGTAATAATTTGTTATTATACTTGAAATGTTTCATACAAAACCAGTTTAATACATTAAAATAAGGGTGAAATAAAAAAGTGAATCGTGGTACGATCACCCCACACTTAAATTTCAACAAATTATACAATGATAATCCATAAAGATGTTGTGTGGGAAAATGTTTTAGGATTTTAATTTTTCTATATAAATTTTTTTTCATAGGATCAAATGTGATTTTAAAAAGAGGATCAATGCAATAGTAATGGGAGGCTATTTGGTTATATTGATTCTCATGTTGTTTAGAATATTACTCTATTATATTATTATATGATAAAGTTATAAATTCACCTAAAAAGTTCAAAAACTCAAGACTCATAATTAGGGGTGAAAACACATTATATTAAAAGATATCCATTTGGTACCTTAGAATAAAATATAACATTGTTGCTCACGATTGGGTAAGAATCATTTTCAAAATAAAAATTTGACCACTCAAAATTTATTGATCTTGAAAAAATGTTCTTTATCCTAATAAATACTAAATTTATTTTATATGAAAATAAATATTTAGACTCTGAAAAATAATTAATTTTTTTTTTGAAATTTAATGGTGAGTAATTAAGACACTCTTTTTTTGTCTTTGTTTTATTTGTTTCTGTATTTTTAAAAGCACATGCACACAAAATAGAAAGAGTGAAATGGGTTTGATGAAGAATGTGGTAAAAAATGTGAATGAGAGAGGAATAATGAGAAAGTGATAAAGTGAGGGGGGGGGAGAAAGTGGAAGTTAAAAGGAAATATGTGCTCCCTAGTTTAGATTTGGTGGGTTTCTATCTTTATCTAGTGGTGTGTATGTGGGAGTCAATGTTGTTCCTGGGGCATGAATCCTCTATGGAGAATATTTGAAAAATTTCCATTACGTATAATAGAGTCAAAATAAAAATTCATTGTTAATTTAGTTAAAAACAAAAGAAATTTAAAATTTTATAAAAGTAAAAGAAATCATGGATTTTCTCCCGAGTAGTCCTGCATTTATTTTTTCTACAATTAGATAGTTGTAGTGAATTACCTATAGCCTAATGGTGGCCACCATATTTTCTCAACATTATTATTATACTAGAAATATTTCTCATTTATAAGTCTTAATTGTTCATTAGATAAATTTTTCCCTACCTTGTTGTTGTGATTTCAACTCAATAGGGGGTATAAAAAGAATATGGTTATCCTCTATTTGGTCTTCAACTTGAGTAATGATTATATCCAAAAAGTGATGGTTTTTTTATCTTGGAAATTAATGGAGATGTTTCAATTTTGAAGGTGAATTTATATAAGGTTTAAATAATATTATATTTGTGTCAGATCCCGGTTGTATCTAACTCAATTATTCCATCACATTACAATGTGGAGTAATGAGAATCAAATGGGACATGTTATTGAATAGAATTTTCCAAATCATTAATATCAATGTTGTATTCCAAATAATGGTCAGTTTCTACCACACTAGTGATCACCTTATTAATGTGGGAACAAATCCCACAAACTTCATTTCCATTAGGAAAATATAAGAACATTGGTTCTAGGTTCACATTACATATAAGAGATTTTTTAGAATAATGGATTGGAAAATATGAATGTAGGATAATATGATTTGAATTCAAAAATGAGCATGATATTTAAGTAGGATAAGTGAAGATCAGAGTTGAGATGGGATTTCAAATATTTTTTCCAGATCTTTAAGATCGATGGAGTTTACATGTGAAAGGTCAACATAAAATTCTCAATTTATGACTTGGGGTTAATGAGGATGAAAAATTAACAAACTCTTATATCATTAGAACATTAATAACATGATGGATTAGGGTTCAATACACTATTAGAGGGACTTTAAAAATAATGGATAGAGAATACAAATTTATTCTCTGATGGGTATCAAATGGATTGAATAATATTGAACTTGACAAGTTGGTCACTAAATTACATCGATAAGATGACACCATAGACATCTATTATCATTATAAATATTTGAAAAAGTGGAATTAATAGGCTTATTGTATATTTGAAATATTATTTCTCACCTTCCATTTCAAGAACATAGAAATTAGCTAGGAAGATAAGATCATTAACCCAAACAAGGAAATACTCAATTATTCCCTCTAGACTTGTAGTGTTTTGATGGATAACTGGATGAAAACACACATTGGGTGAAATATACCGAGAATAAGGCTAGGGAAGATGTATTTGGGCATGAAATGTATTGACATTAGCTGTTCTATGAGTGCATTATCAAATATAGAAGTCCCTATTTTTCAACATAGAAATTATTTTATGGAATCCAATAGGGGAATATTGACATCAACACATCCCAATATGTTAAGTATTTCAGAATCAGGTTCAAAGGGCTTCTTAAGATTAGATATTTCTTAGGGAAAAGGAATTTCGTTCTCTAGAAGAATTTAAGGAGGTGTGGGAGTGGATTTAGGTTAATTTAATGACTTTAGTTTTTTAGTTTTCAATTTATCTTTTTAAAGGGGATTGATAGGAATCAACTGAAGGAATAGAGATTTACTTTCCATAACTAAAGGAAAATTTGATTTCATTTCCATTAGGGTTGGGAAATGGTTAAGCTATGAGTTAGGAATAATTGGATGGTTTCTTTTGGATATTATGGGATAAAATTTGATCAATTAGGTTTTATTTTTTTAAGGATAGAATGAGTGGAGGAATGATATTCCACAGAACATTCTCATGGTTTCTTGGAAGAAGAGGCATATCCTGCATTGGGAATTCATTGATTTTGGTTCTTGGGATAGTGTTTGTATTGGGTTGGTAATTGGGAAGTCTCACTAGGATAGTGTAATATAGGGGGATTATGAGGTTTATTGATTTTTTTATGTTGAGGTACAAAAGGATAAGGTTTTTTGATATTAACAACACCTTGGCCATATTGGAATTGGTTTGGATTTTGAGGAGGGAACTGAGAGGTATGATACAATAGATTATCATAACTCAAGATTGGGAAATAGTTTGAAGAGAAGTGCTAGGAGTGGTCTTATTTAAAGATTATACTAAACTAAATTGATAGTTTAGGGTTGGTGTTACATTGAGAATATATTCCATTGAGCTTCATTGGTCTATATGAATCTAATGGATCATTTGAAGAAGTGGACATGTGTCTATTAAATGAGTTGGTGAGATAAACATTCCATAAGTTTTTATAGGTATAAAAATTAATGATTGTGGAGAATATGAGGTTGGGGAATTGACCATGTTCTCGAGTATGGAATTACTATGTGTTTTCATCCATGTTACATATGAGATCTTGTACAAATGCAAGAGCTTTATAAACATGATCCCCACCACTTACGACATCAATGAGAGTTCACTCCATACCCAAAAACCCCTAATAGAAGTACTGAATCAAGTGTTGGTCAAGGATTTAGTGGTTTGGGAAAGTTTCCACAAGCCCTTTGAACCTCTACCAGTACTCATGGAGTGATTCATTTGGAAATCTATGGATACCACTTATTTTATTTTTGATTGAATCCGTTTTTAAAGTAACAAAAAATTTATATAAGAAGAGTCACTTAATTTTATTCCATGTTGTTATGAAACCATGATAGAGGTCATAGATCAGTGACTTATCAGATTCATTTAGGGATAAAAGGAATGCTTAGAGTTTTATTTTTTCATCAGAAACCCCATGAGGATTCATTGTAGAGCACAACACTTGGAATTTTTTATGGCGAAGATAAGGATACTCACAAGCTAACCTAAGTAAATGTGGTATAAAATGAATCAAACATAATTTAAGTTCAAAATCATCCTCCATACATGGATATTGAAAAACAAGGTGTTGGTAATTCATATCAGGGGTAGTGATTTATTTACAGGTTTGTTACATCATATTGGCCATATCTAGTTCAATTGGATAAACAATGAATGAGTCTTTGTAGATTTTACTATCCCTATGGTTATTTGTAAGTCGAAAAATAGCTCGATCAATTTAATGGTTAAAAAATATGGTGGATTATTAAGGTGGTTATGGGAAATTCATAAAAAATAGGGAACGATAAGGAATTTGGGTTTTTCTTTTTGTTTTTTCGATTTATTATTTTTATTAGGAGATAGTGTTTTCTTTGTGTTTTTTTAGGTTTTTTTGTTTATTTTTTGTTTATTTTTGAATATAAATTAAAAATTTTGAATAATAGATGAACCATACCTAGTAACGGTTCCATTTAACATTTGGATGATTTTCACCTAAAGACCTTCCCATGTTCCAGTTCAATGATAATGTGTATAGTGGCACTCTGGTGAATCCTCAGTGGTGATACTTTTTTTAGAGTTGATTATATTTGTTTTTTCTTTTTAAAGGGGATTCGTTTTTAAAGAAAATGTGAAATTAATGATACATATATTTGGTTTAATAATTTAATAATGATTGGTATGAGTTATTCGTTTGGGAGTTAAGCTTTGGATATCCTTGAAATTTAATATATATTTCACTAAATTAACAGCCACTTTACAATATGATTTTTGATCAGAAATCCCAAATATTTTGGATTTAATCTATGCCTCAACTCAGTACTGATATCAGAAAACTATTTTTGATGAAAGATTTTATATTTCATGAACCAATGTATACTTTTTGTTCAATTAATCCATATAATTCAAATATTAAACAAAACATGTCATTAAACCACGACTTTTTAATTTCGACATACACAATATCATTTTAAAGAATATTATACGGAAAAAAGATATGAATAAATTAACATTCCAAAAGTATGACCCACCCCAATAGGAAATTTAATCATCCATTTGGGATGTTAATAATTTGGTTTTACTTTTTTTTATGATTTTAAATATTAAATGGGAATCCAATGAGATGAGAAAAGATAATTGTGCACTGAACATGCAAAAATGAACAAATGTAAATACATAATTTTCATTGAATAATAACGAATAAAATGATTTTTTTTTAAAATTTGTTTAAACCATATTAATGCAATGAATATTACACTATATAAGGAGTATTGTAATAATAAATTATGAAGAAGAAATATATATTGAAATTCAAATGAAATTAAATCACACTTTCACAATTAAAACTCAAAATACTTAAAGTGAAAGAAAATAAATCAAGGACATGAATCTCATGTATAAACATGAGTTTTGAAGTTCCTTATAACAAATGGGATGGGATTTTGTTATGAAATTATATCCTCAGTTGTGCTAAGTGCCAATCCTTTACAAGGAGAAGAGGGGAGTGAATTTATAGCCCAAGGTGGCAGACTATTTTCATTAAAAAATGGACCCTCTACATGCCTCATCAATTTGATAATTTTGACAGAATAATATAGAGAAATCATATTCTTAAATTTTTTTGATATGGTTGTGGACAGTACAACCTCAAAAATTTGACGTCTGTTGGACTTTTTTAGCCAATGTTATGACTATTTTCTTAAAAAATGATCTACTGTACATTTTTTTAGATTTTTTCAAAGGTCACAATGTGAATGGTTATTTGGATAAGAATATTCCCTCAAATCCAAAACATTTTTTCAAAAATGTTGGTCACCTACATCTTGGATTTCACATCACAAAAATATAATCTCAAATTTAATGTCTAGATTAAGAGAAAATTCAAGCATTGTATGATGCTTTTTAATCTAGGATAGAATTTTGGATGGAATTAAAAGCATATGTTGGCCCCTTTTGGTGGATTTAAGATTTATTTTTTTTACTAAGAAGTGTTTATATAATCATGAACATATTCTATAGTTTACAAAAATTGGGCTTCTAAATTAAGCCAAAAAATTTTATATTCATGGTTGGTCTAGTTTTTATCACAGATTCGGTGAGCTTTATTCTAAATTCCATATGACCCATTTTATGGTCGAATTGGTCCGAGATCCAGTTGAATGATTTTTTGTAAATTGAATTATAAACCCTAAAAATTAATAATCACTTAATTTGTATATGAAGGGTGAGATATATAATTAAAATAATAAACTGACCTGGATCTATATTAACTCAAATCATGCTCAAAATTTATATTTGGTATTTAAAGAGTGGTATTCCACAACAATTATGCACATTTACTTGAAAATCACTAATGTTAGTAGATAAAAAGTTATGAATAAATTAATTACATCCTTAGTAAAAAGAATCTTTCATGGAACCTAAACAATCAATCAACGAGTGAGGAGGAAGGGAAAATAATATGCCTCATGTAGAAAATCTTGGATTCATTAGAGCCATGGATGTATTTGAGACTTGATTTGATCCATGATTTGATCTTGGATTCAAGGAGGAGGAGTGATTTTAGTAGGTGGATTTCACTGAAATATTGAAATATCATGACTGAAACAATCACAATTGCAGTTCTAAAAATATATCAGGGAGACTTTTATCCCTTCTTTCAAAAAACTACTGACAAATATAATTTTTATCATCACTAAATTAATAATTGATGATAAAATCTATCATTATGATCACTTCTATAGTGCTGATTAAGATATATTTTATCATCACTAAAAATTCTCAATCTTTATCAGCACTAAAGTAGCGCTGATAAAATGGATCTTTATTAGTGGAAATACTTTATCATTAATAAATTATAAATAAAAAAATTTGTAAAAAAACTTATATAATTATATATTGATTTTTTATAAATTCATAATTAAATATAAATATAATAATGTATTTTTAATTATATAAATAATTTTTTTAAAAAAATATATTTTTTTTATAATTATAAATAAAAATATAATTATTTATTTATATTTATAAATATTTTTTTATAATTATATATATTAACATAACTATATATTTATACTTAATAAATATATATAAATATAAATATAGTAAATATATTCATTTTTTAAATATATTTATTTTTATTTTATAATTATTAATATATTTATATCATTACATATATTTATATAATTATGTATAATTATATAATTATATATATTTATATAATTATAATTATATATATAATTATATATATATATACACATATATTTAATAAATAATTATCAATATAAATATTAATATAGTAAATGTATTCATTATTTAAATAGATTTATAATAATTTTATAATGATATATAAATGTAAATATTTCTTCATAATAATATATATTCTTTTTTAAAATAATATTCATATATTTATATCATTATATATTAAAACTTTGTAATTATTTAAATATATATAATTATTTTTTTTATAAAGAGTAAAATTTATTTATTTATAATTATAAATTTATAAATTTATAAATATTGTAAATATATGTTTATAAATATTTTTATTTATAAATCTATTTGTAAAAATATATTTTCAAAATTAATAACAAATATATAATCTCAAATGTAAGAATATGTTAAAAATGAGTGAAATTGAATAATTAAAAGAGAGTACACTTTAATGATATTGAAAAAATGTATAAGTTTTTTAATTAAATATAAAATATTAATAAAATATGGATATATATTTAAATAAATATTAATACACACTGAAAGCGTTAAAACAAAGTAAATAAATATATATAAATGAATAATATAAAAATATTAAATTCCAAAAAAAATTAAAATTGAATAAATAACAACTAACTGTAATAATAATAAAAAAATAAATAAACTTTCTTATTAAAAACATAATATATTAAATGTATCATGCTATAATGAAATTCTAAAATGAATAATAATATTTTAATAAATTACATAAATATTGGGTGCATGTGTTTCTATATAAGATTTCATTAATTACGTAGATGTTTCTATGTTCACCATATAGAAACATTAATTAATTAATTATATGTATGTGAAATCAATGTAAAAAACCTCTGATATATGTTAATATTAAAAATCACGCAACATTAAATTTTGTTCATTACTCGACGTAATTAGATAGTAATATCAATTAATATTAATTTTTAATTATAAACCACCAAATATATGACTTATTTAATATAAACGCATAAATATATTTTAAGAAATCATATATAAATAGATATATATATATAGAAATATATATGAATATATTTCTATATTAAATATGTTAATGGATAACTATGTATAAAAACACATAAAATGAGTAGAACATTAATATGTTTTAAATTGTTACATTTTAATCATTTTATTTACACAATTTTAATAATTTTTTCATTATCATTTATTATTAATATATATATATATATATATATATTAAACTTATTCATTTTCATTAATATTTTTTCATTAATACATATTTTTAATAATTTTTAAACTATTAATTTATTATGTTTTGATTTAATTATTTAAATATTTTAATTTTATATATCTATATTTAAAATATACTATTTATTAATATAAATAATCTATATATATCTTCATTAAATATATTCATTTTTATCAATACTTTTTTATTTAATCAATTTTTTCATATTTTTCATAATTTACTAATTTTTAATTTTTAATTTTTTGATTATTTCATTTTCATCATTTAACATATCTATATATTTACTACATACTATTTATTAATATTTATAATTTATTTATATTTATATTAAATTTATTCATTTTTATCAAAATTTATTTATTTAATTTTATTTAATTTTTTTAAAATTTATTCCTTCTTAATTTCAATTAGGTTAATTATTTCATTTTATTCATGAACTTTATCAGTGATAAAAATAAATCACTGATAAAGGTTACCATTTATCAGTGTTAAAAATAAAGTGCAGATAAATGTAACTTTTATCATCACCTTTGTCTAGCGTTGATAAATGACATCACTTTTAAAGGAGTGTTTTGTAGTAGTCCTCATTCCCTTATTTTGGGAAATTTATTGATTAATTTTTTTTTAAAATTAATGGATATTTCAATATCAAATAATGTTTTCTTATGAGTGCGATGGTTCTTTTGAAAACAACAATATTTATTTGTGTTATGATAATGTTATGGTTCTTGGAAATTATTTATAATGACATGTGGTTCGATAATAAATTAAGGGAGGGTGAGCCTATTATTGCACTCTAATGCATTGGGAAAAGGGATAGAGTTAACTGATTAGGTTTCTCTTAATATTTTATGGGAATATACTGTGGTTTTTATTCTTACTTTAACTGTAATGGTTATTTTATGTGTAATATTGATGTTTATTCTATGTGTGACCATGAAGGTTATACGAATTTAAAGAGATTTTTGAATATTATAACACAAGTTTACAATATTTTTTACCTATGATATCTATAGATTTTTAAAAGAATTATTTTAGAGAAATGCATATATTTTTAGTGTGAAATTGATTTATTTTATAATTTCAATGATTAATGATATAAAGATAAGTATTTTATGGCTTTTTTGATTAGAAATGGAATAATATATTGAATTATTTTATGTCTCATACTAATTATTTTGTTCCCATCCAATGTATTAAAATATTTTTCATAGAGATTAAGGAGGAATAAGTGAATAGAAGTGGTCAAGAAGAATGTCATGATGATTTGTCGTGAAATGAAAATGTTTTCATTTTAAAAGTTTTATATTATAGAAAAAATTGAAACTAATAAGAAGTTTCCACATTGTTAAAATGGTTCTTATATTTAACAGTTATGAACTAATTATATAAAACACTAAACCTATTTTTTTGGGAATGAACGAATGTGAATTCTAGTCTAAAGTCACTAGACTATGTGATGTTTAAGGCATGATATTTACATGTATAAAAATAATACTTTTCACCACGTTATTGTTAGGATCCCCCACTACAATTGTGATGGAATGATCTCACCCTTTTCCTATAAGACATGGTGGTTATTGTTCTTGGATATCATTGACAACCCTTCCCATAGTAAATTGACTCATATAGTGTCCCTTTTCCTAGAAGATGAGAAATTATATTATGGTCTAAGAAATGAGTTTAGAATTCCATTCTTCCATCACAATTGTGGGATTCTTCCATCACTAATCGATAGATTGGTACCCTTCCATCCCACACATAAATAATTTCTTAGTCCACATTATGAAATTTCAAGGTCGTTTCTTCCGACACATTGTAAAAGATGGATATTTTACATTCTTTACACCATGATATTTTTCCATCGCATCATAATAATTAATATATATCCTCTACTTTCAATCTCTATATATGTGATACCCATGGGATTTAATGATCACAATTTCAACATTTAAGGAATATCATAAAATTTCATCATAACTATTATATTCGAGAACCACTAAATTATTTCATATAATCTTCTTTATCCAAGAAATGAAGTTGTAAACAAAGGTGATCCATTTTTCCATGATTAAGGGATCAAACAATCCACTGAAAGTCAGAGGCCTTTATTACATGAAGGTATCAATTGAAACTTTATGTTTCTTAGGGGGATGTGGGTTTTTTATGGATTCACATTTCTATTCAGATCCCAAGTTAATTAAGAAACTATTTTCATTATGTTTTCAATTCCTTCTCCCTTTCTGTTGGGAATCCCATTTTGGAAGTTATCGCATTTCACATCACATTAGTTAATGCATTAGTTTCTATTATTTACATACACTGACTATAATAAATATAGAATTGGGGATTTGAATTTTCAAACTATTAATAAATACGGGAATCATTAAATGGATAAATCATAAATAAAAAATATTCCTTAACCTATAAATTTATAGGTTTAAATATATGTTATCCACGATCTATTTTCTAAAGTGAAATCATATGGTAATTTTTTTCCTCTTTAATGGTTTGTAAAGATATTGTGAATTTATTAAAGAATATATACTACGAGTGTAAAACCAGGTTTATTGAAATATTTTTCATGCACTAAATGAGGATCGAGTTAATCCCAATGCACCTTTTTTTGGGTTTTTACCCCTAGGTAAAACTATCCTAGAGCCACACCCACTTATTGTATAAAATAATGGATGTATTTGATTTCAAAACAGTTAATATATACATAAAAAATATTTAGAGTTGTATTCCTATAATTAAACATGGGCATAAGGCTTTCACTATGGGTTTTTAATACAAATCCAAAAATAACTAGACATTACTTTGATTCCAACTATTATAACCCATATTTTTATACAACATTATTCATGATTTATTAAAAAAGTGTATATATAATAAAATCCAATAATATCAAGATGCCTAGTGTCTTTTGGAAAATAGTAACATAGAATAATAACATAAAACATGTTTACAAAAATATTAATTAAAAACTCAACAATATGCCTTTAAAATTACACTTCTCTTTTATAACTACATGGTATAAAACAGGGTTTTACTTGAAAAATGGGTGAGATATATAAATCCAAAATAGAAAAATAAAACTATAATAGAATATAATGTAGTCCATGTGATTAAATAGGTATATCGAGGTATTATTAGATTGATGATAATAACTATATTATTCATAAAAAATGATTTAAGATGATTATATAAAGGTAATACAGAAAGTAATGAAAACAAATATTAGCATCATACTCATATTTCAAGGAAAACCATATGGTATCATAACATAGTGTTCTTATATAAACCTTCTACACACCATTCATGGTATCTCATGAGATAAAGACATTAATAAATGCATCGGAGGGATACATAATTTCAGGCCCTCTAGTAACATTCATATCATGTATATACATAAGAGTTCCATATAGATCGTTCAATATAAAGAAGTATATCATCACATTTAATCATATTAATAATGAGTTAAAGTTAAATAAATTGAATTCTAAAAAAAATTAAGGATAGTTAAATATATCTGAATATCCTTGAGTGTAAATTTTGGTGGGAATTCAGTACACAAATTCCTGAAATGGAAAATCACAAGATAATTTCGACAACATAATTTGGGCACATTAAGATTCATAGAATGATTTATTAATATATAAAGTTGTCTATAATAACTTTTAAATAATAAGGATAGTAAAAAATATTTTTTTAAAATATATCCCCACATAAAAAATTGGAAATCATAAGGCATACAATAAAGAAGGTTCTTATAAAAAGTGGAGAAATAGATCATCCCTTACCTTGAGTGGAAAATTATAAAATCATGGGAGAATTTTCTAAAGAGGATTAGAACACCTAAATATTCATATAGAGAGGGTGGGGGGGAGGAAAATTGGGATCAAAGGGGATTTAGTGATGATGAATGTGATAATGGATGGATTTTTATAGAAAAAGGGAGAGGAATTCTTTATTAATTTCTAAACATAGGTTTTGGAATCAATATGATAAAATAATCAAAACTGAAAACCATACCATGGTTTTTCCCATGTTATTTGAAATATGAGTGTTATTAATATTTTATTAGGGATGGAAACAAAATAATTTAAATAATACCCATTGTTATCTAGAAGTGAGTCAGGTGCATAATGAATAAATTTTAAAACATTAAAATAGAATAATATTTTTTATGGATTCATTAAGTGTTTATAAAATTAATTAAATAATTATTATTTTTAAATGTGAGACGTAATTTTGGATATGGATACACATTATAGTAAATATTAAATTATTTATTTCTTTTATTATATTGTAATACATAATATACTTAATTTTTATCCAAAAATTATGATCTCTTTGAAAAAAATGAATAATTCATCAATTGCTAATTTGGACATTATGATATAAAAAATTATAATCAAAATATCATTAAGATTCTATAAATATGAATATTGATACTTTTTAATCAGAAATACCCATTTATTGAACAATATGGATTTTGATAATGATAATAGTTTCCAACCACTAAACAATTTACACTAGACTTCATAAAATTATATTATCATTTATATTTAAATTAATATTATTAAATAAATATATTTTATTAAAATAAAATTTATTAAGAAAATTATTGAATTCGTAAAAACTGTGTATTAGTTGAAAATATATATTTCTGAAAAATAAGATTTTTGTTTTATCATATAATTATATAATTTTTATAAAACTTGATATTTAATCATCTATAATGTGATAATAAAATAAAATATATAATAATTAGTTTATTAAAAATAAAAAATATATAAATTTATACAGTTAGTGTCAAGATACATAACCCCTTATTACTCCATTGTATGAACTAATGGTAAATTGTGCAATAATGGAACCTGATTAGGGTGGTTTAAAGACCATGGTTTTGGATGTGATATCGATAAGATTGAACTTATACCATAAACCATTTCACTCATTCATTATTTATTGAATTTTAGATTGGTCTTGATTAAGGGAAAAGACCAGTGATTAAATCTTTCTCAGAACCTCCGATAAATGTTTTTCATAGGATTCAATCCTACGGGTTGAGGCCATCACATCTTTTATCTTTGTCAACTGAATCTTATTATAACCATTAATATATATTAATCATAATGTTCAGTTTACAATGAATATATTATTAAAGGTTATAATTATTAAATATCTTCTAAATTAGATATGTCTTATTTTATAATGGTCTAAAATAAAAATATTAGGGCATTCGTTTCCTATATGTACATTAATTAAAAAATAATTTATTCATTGAAAATGAGAATTTAATTTTTAAAAAATCGGTCATTATAATATATGTGATTCAAGAGATATTGAACTAATAGAGTAGTATTGATGTACCATAACAAAATTTATCCCAAAGTCGAAATAATTTTTCATTTTGTTTAGATAAAAAATAAGATAATTGTTTTGTTAACTCCTATTAAAACATGAATTTATCTATTTTTGTAGTCATAGGTAGTGAGATACCCTTATATAATATAAGAATATTTGTTTCTCATATTCTTTTTAGTAAAATCCATAACCATTCCATTCTATATCATTTCTTGTTTTAAATGTCATATACATTTTAATAATATTATATTTTATTATATATGTTTTACATGTAAAGATGATAAATATATGAGAAGTAAATGAAATAGTTTTCTTATAAAAATCATTTCATTCTATTTTCTAGTACAAATTCTTTCACTATATGAAGAAAATATCCTCCATTTTTTCTTCTATATCTGAAAGCACTGTCTCTTTCAAGGATACTATAAATGATCTCTCTGATTTATATTAGTTGTTAGACCATCCACCTTTTCTCTCTAAATATTCACCATATGTTGTGGAAAAATCATGTTTTAACTAATCATTTTCTACTTGGAGAATCATGGTCAAAAGATTATTTAGTGACTTATTTATTTCAAATATCTAGGTTTGTATGAATAAGGATAACCTTATTGGTAAGTATAATAAAATAAAATTAATTTATTATTTCTTATAATTCCAGAATCAAAATTTCACTAATTGGCAAATATACCATAAAAATATGAAACCACAATTAGTAGTTAGATTCCCTTATTAAATTTTCCATGATATAAGGCATTGAAAATTTTATTTATATCAGTACATTCCATATATTTAAGATGAAAAAACTGATGATATGTTATGGGGTTACCATCCATGTCCTTATGATATCTCATCAACTCCCAATAAATTATTGATAATTTAATAAAATGTTAGTAGGAAACATCATATACATATCTCTAGTTGGAATCATTTTCACATTTTATCACATGTTGGGGGGGGGGGGTTCATATTAAGAATATGAGATTCTAATAAAAAAAAGATAATTATTCATCACATAAATGATTTTTCTATATCTATAAATTTTTATTTTGTAAAAAAATAAAACTTTTTAAGTAATGGTAACAATGTTTTAATGTTTTTTTCCTTCCATTTTTACACTATAATAATTAGAATAGATTTCTAGAAAATTAATTGATTAAAAATAAATTTGATACAAAAAATAATACTTTTATTATGTCTCCCACATATTTATGAAGTCTCAATAGCCCCATATTTGGACACATAATGTGTAGTTTATCAAGAATTATAGTGGCAAGGATCAATATTCCATTTTTAATAACTCAAGAATATAATTAGTAAATTACATGAAGTTATTTAGGTAAGAATGTCTCTACCAACTATGAGAATATAGTCCCCATGATCTATTGAAAGGATTCCATAATCTGGAAAACTTAACATTTATTTCCTCAACATATGCCTCCACGTTACATCAATTATTGGAAGTAATATTTCTCTAGTGGTAAATCAGATAATTCGTCTTAAAAAAATCACAATAACTCCCTGATGATATTAAGCATCCCAAAAGGGTTTAATAAAAACATAGTTCAATGTATTCATTCTTAATCATCTAATGGGAGAAATTGTCAGACTTAATATTTAATTATGGGATTTTAATTAATATGCATAATTTTTCTGTTATTTTATCCTTTACATTTATTGTTAATATAAATTTGATTTTACATTAGGGTCAAACCATGTAACACTAAAACATTTATTCAAAACCCATTTATATTATTTTCATATTTTTATATTTGTACATCTATTTATGTGGTCGAAGTACTATATCAATAAAATAAATCACGTATAAGAAAAAAATAGAATATGTAAATAAATTAAATTATCATGTAAATAATTTAATGGATTATTTATTGAATGAAAAATAAATGAACCTATTAACCTAGGGATTATATCATTATACTCGTATTGACATGAGATACAATATACCACTTGTCCAATATTGTATATCTTATATAGGGTTCATCTTAGTTCCATCTTGAACCATATTCCTCTCAACTCCAACTTAAACTACTTCCATGTGCCTTTAGATACCACTTTAATTATATATGTTTTATAACTCACATGAAACCGAGGTGAAGAAAATACTGGAGAATAGTAATTACATAAAACATCCTTTGACATACATGTCCGACATAATAAAAAAGGAGGGATGACACACATGCATTCATATTTAATTTAATAATAAATACTTTAAAAACCATGAAATAAAATAAAATAAAATAAAACCAACTCATATATAGAAATATTAAAATCACATAATTGAGCATACACATTCAATTATTATCCATTTAAAACAACTAGCTAATATTCATTTATATTTGTCCTTTAAAAAGATAAAACATTCATGGGTTAATCCAATTAATTATCTTATTAATAAATTTATTAATTTTATCTAATATCATCCAATAAACTTGAAATTACCATCCATTTTATTTTTAAATAATAAATAAAATTATATTTTATTCAAAATACAAGAAAATAGTACAATTATTTCTACATTGAATAAAATCAATGATTACCCATCTGAACTACACAAGATGGTTTTAATTGTGAAAAATAAACTCATACAACATATTGTGTGCTAGGAATGTGTCATAATTCCATGGTGTGTAATAAAAAATTAATGGGACATAGAAAAAATTAAAATTATGTAGCCTATATAATTCTGTGCATTGATAATTTAGTATATAATATCCATACATGATTCATAGTTTTGAATATTATGGGGGATTAATAATGTATTTAATATAATATAAAACATAAATACAAGAGTGTACCATCAACTTAATGACCCAAAAAACTCAAGTCTATGGAATTTAATTGAATAATTAAATAAATTTAATATTTTAGTTTAATGTAGTATGGTACATGACATATGAAATCCAACCAAATGTTATTTACTTCTCTTAATCAGATATCTATAATACATTATTAATAGACTTAACATGTTCTTGTAATAAAGATTTATGATGTACATGACATGTATAAAGAATAATTTAAGTTTATTTGAAGTTACATGGTTTATAGTATGTATGTTTTGTGCATAAAATACACACGGTGAATTAATTACATGATTTTGATGGGCATCATGCTTTCCTCTTTGAATACACATAGACTACACAATATGTAGTAAATCTACATGATGGGTACTTATAAAAAGTAATGTAACACCTTGGTTTGTCAACATGTAGTGAATTTATTTGATTCATCATGTACAATTACCTAATGACCCAGAATCCCGATGGGAATCCTTGTGAAATTAATATGGATACAAGATATGTAATAATGGATTACACAACGTGTTGAATTTTGTTATCCGGTAAAATTCTTTGCAACTCTAGATGGGTTCTTCAGATATGATCATTATTAACAATCAACTGATCATGGTAATATGTGAATGAGATAAATAAGAGGAATAATAAATTTTTATGACCGATCATGAATAATTTAAAACATGAAATGAATGTTAAATTTTAAAAGAGAAATGGTCATCAATTAAATATATAATTATAAATTTGAACATGCCTTCTCTGACACCACTTGATGGTTTCGAACAAAGTATATGTTGTTATTGGGGATAGTCCTAGACAAGTAAATATATGATTTTATTTGTCATACACATATTTTACAATATGTGAATTCCATGACCAAATTTTTTTCCCTAAGAATATTGAAAAAGAATAATTCGAGAACCAATAGGAGACAATTTCATGTTAAATTTATTTTTAATTTAAATATATTAGAAGAAATAATACCGTAGTTTTTTTATATTACTTGTAAGAATGTACAGATCATTTGAATCTTTTTTTGGTCTATGTACATTGATTTGGTAGGATCCATGTGTATAATCCCTATAGCATTTTTCCAAAGATGATCTATTTATATCTGAACAATACTGATGGATTGACGAGTGCTAGCATGATAGATCAATAATCTTGTATTATTTTTCTTGGTCATTAGGAAAATTTCTTATGGTATGAAGAATCATTATTGAAAACGTAAATTTGTGATGATGGTGGAAGAACAAATATCTATAGGGTCTTATTCTGTATTGAGAGAGATATCTCTATAATTTTTTTATGAACAATGATACTCAATTTTGATCGATCTCGATTAACCTCTAAACAATATACATAATCATAAATTTATAGTTACATGGTTAGTGTTAAAATAATATTTAATTTCATAACCACCCTTAAATGATATATTAAATGATATCTTTCCCCATTCCTTGTAATAATAATAATATTATTATTTTTATTGTGTGCTAAAACTAGGGAAATTATAAACACTATTCTACCAGATTTTATATATATATATATATCACCACACATAATCATGGTCCACTCATCCTCCTCTAAATTTATCGAATAATCGAGTATATATTTCATTAAATATTTATTCTTGAATAAAATAATTAATTTATTCATAGTCTGATGAATAAATATTTATTAAATGTTATTATATTTATTTAAATAATTTATTAATGAGTAAATAGTTTTTTATTACTTTGAAAAATTAACTTGTTATATATTCACATAATTAAACAATTACCATATGAATAAATATTTATATAATATTTTTGATCAATAAATCATAAAATATTATATTCATCCTTGATAATAATATTTATTCCAATGAAATTAAAATTTAATTTAATTGGTATCAACTAAAACACATAGTGTGTGACCCTCTTGGACTCATTTTCATTAGAATAAGGTGTCTTGTATGTAGTCTAAGATTACTTTATAAGAACGATCCAAGGAACCAAGGGGAAAATATATAATTTCAAAATGTTGATATCCACATATGAGAACTTATTGTGTAATATAATACCTTTGTTAAAATTTCTCATCAACCAGGTTGAAAACTTATGTCATCAACCTATATGCTAAATACATCATTGTTTGAAAATCTAAAATAAATTTGTCATTACAAAATGGACATGGAAATTAATGTGAAAACACTATTTTAATAAAAGATCATAGATTTCAACTTCAATAAATAATAAAGGTAAAAATACATCCTCGACTTATTCATTAATAACAATTCATCTCTGATGTACCCAATGTACTCTAAATACCACAAACATATAGAGTCATAGTTATCTCATGTATATCTAGGTGTGCGACTCATGAAATTCATTAATAATAATCATAAAGTATAAAGACCATTATAAAAACTAAGGAATAGAATTATCCAATGACAGATAGACATGTGGACTTCCTATTTACAAATATTTTCTCATAATCTACCATCCTAGTAATTACAAAGTGAAAACATCATGAGATGAAGTCTCATATGATTTTGAGCACTCAAACCTAACAGTCAACATACTATATTCCCCATCATAGAATATTATCTGATAGTATAAAAGTTTTTAAGAATATTTTCATGCATTTTAGGGTTCTCATCATAGCATAGAACTACTATAACATTTTCTGTGCAAAAGATACTATAGGGCATTATCAAATAAATTTTATGCAGAAGAACCATCAAAATATGTAATGTTATTTCAGTTAAAATTCACTTATTTAGTTATAAATGTAATCTAAAGAAATTTAGATTTATTATAGGGAACCAAATATAATAGATCACTATCATTAACCTCTATATTTTATAACAAGTTAGAATAATACCTATAATTATTACATTTAAAATATTAGAGTGTGTGTAGTGCATTTTATTAATCATTTTCTTCATTTATCTAATTTTTGGAACACTTCACATCACATCAACATTAATTTTCTTTATGGCCTTATTTTACCCAATTAAATCATTTAATATTACAATTAATATATTTTGCACTATATTTTCTTCCATAATTCAATAATAAATTTAATCTAATGATTTTTTCTCCAAAATATTTATTATTATTATTTTCATTGAATTCCATAATTTTTTTATATAAAAAACATGTGATTAATGGGTAACTCCAATATCCATTTCTACTGTGGCTGTATATCAAAATATTTTTTCATTCCTGCTGTTGTCCCTTTTGGGTGACACCTTTCAGATACATCATATTATGCCACTAAAAATTGACCGATCATACTTTTTTGTTCAATGATAACACTTGAAGTGTACCTCAAAATTCTTGTAAACATTTTATAATAGGTTATAATGAATTTATTATCCTTCTTCATAAGATCAAAGAATTTATTATCCATTTTTATATGAGGAATAAAAGGGAATTTATTATTGAAAAATTATAATCTAAATTAATACCACTCTATATAGTCAATTTCTTTCTGTTTCTAAGTTTTTTTTAAAAGATCCATACATTAACATGTTTTATCTTCTAAATGATTAATATCCAAAAATAAATTTTTCATGATCTAAAAAATAGAGAATTTACAATCACAATTAAATTATATTTATCTCATTCTTAATAACTAGTGGATCATAAAACACACATTAACTAGATAATGATTACTTATGACGGAATAAGAAGAACGTTTATCCCTCAATTTGATGCTCATCATGATTCATATCTCAAGAATAGTAAGTAAGTATATTATCATGATTTTTTACTCTATATCCATTCAAATTTGGTTCCTTAAAAAGATTAATATTTCATTGGCCATCACATATAGAATTAAAATTGTTTCATCAGGTGTCATACATTGAATAAAACACAAATTCACAGCATGATACTAAATAATTATAGCAGGAAACCATATAATAATGAAATATCATTTATCAAATATTGATATTATAACACATTATATTCAATGTATAACACTTTAGGTTTAACCATGGTCATTCATTGTCATCATCTATTTAAATCCATAATAATGGTTCAAAATGAATACATGATTTAACCCAAGTATTTCCCCTAGGAGTGTCAAATGAGGTGTCCAGTAAGAGGGTATTCACTATGCACCAGAATGATGTTTGAAATATACTACACCAAATATCTTCTGGTTTATTACCCCAAGAATCATTTGTACTAAACCTATGTGAACATTCAGTATCCTTATAAGGATATATTTCTAGGAAAATCATAAATTATATACTTCAACAAAATATTAGGATATTATCTTATACTTAGACCAATTCCTAGGGTTTTCAACAATGTTATCTAATCCAAATATCTAATTATTAATTAAAACTTTCTATAATATCAACTATAGAGACCCATACATTTTGAACATAGATATTACATTTTGTTAGACGGATATTCATTACTTAATTTTTTTATCCATGAAATAATCTTAAATGTTTAGTGTATCTGGAGTATAGATAAATAATATTTTTATATAATGAAATATCTTAAACTTCATCAGAAAATATAATCTTGTATAGTAAAAATATTCTCACAAAATGGGGAATGGAAACATAATAAAGGTAGATATAAGATGCTCTACTAGGGTAAACATATTATATATCAATGAATATCACATAAAAGAATAAGATAAAAAAGGATATGAGAAAATGATCATACATTACAAAATTTATGAACAATTAGTAAAATATCATTAGTCATAAATCATAGAAGATTACATTGTTATAATAAAATAAAAATGTTACAATTTCATGGTATCATAAATAATTGATCATAAACCATTATAATGCATCATAAGAATAATAAATATGTTTTTTGGAAACAATAATAATAAAAAATCATATTTGTGGTTACAAAACATTAAAAAATCTATCATAGTGGATTGGGTTCATTACACATTCCATTTTACCCTTAGTTAAGGATGACCCCAATGACTATCATAGCATATGGAGTCCCTTACTGAACTTGGTTAACTACACATTCTAGATCTAATTATCAAATGATATATTCATCACTAACTGATGCATTGGAGGGATATAATTCATGGAGAACCCACCACTTAATCATAATAAATTTATATTTGTTCCACATGATCATAAAAAATTTATTATAGAACAATATCATAAACTATGGAAAGGAAACATTCTTCATAGTTATTTAATCATATAATTACTCATGGAAAATTAATGTGTTTCATAAAAATCTCATAATAATAATCATAAATAATATATATAAATAATAAATATGCTTTTATGGTATCATATTCCTTGTAAATAGAAATTAACATCAAAGGATTTTATCATTGATAAAAATTTTAATTAAATGATTATTTGAAAGTTTCTTGAAGAAAACACCTTTTAATTCTAAAATAACTTATTTAAAATAAAAATATTTCTCAAATAAATGGAAAAAAATATCCTCTAAAAAGATCCATATTAAATTGTAATATAATATTAAAATAATTCTCTTTTAATCATGGAAAAAAATTTCATTCATGTTTTCATAATTGAAAATATTATTATTTAGAAACATTCAGTAAAAATTAAATTTTTCAAAAAATTATAAAAATATGAATTTTATACCATATATTAAAAAGTAAAACATGTTAAAAAGTTAAATTAAAAAAATTATTGATGTGTAGTTAAAACCATTATTTATTTTTTTAGAAAACATAGAAATGAAAGATAATATTGTTTCAATCTAAAGGGGATAAATGAGATCAGTTATTCTTAAAAACATTTTCTAAACCATTTAGAGTTTTAAATAAAGGAAATCAATAATAAAATTTAAAATTTAAAGAAATAACTTGATGATAAGAAAAATTAAATAGGTTTATTAGATAAGGTAAATTTAATTTACTCCGGAAAGTTAAATCATGAAAAATAACCATTAAAATGAGATTGAAATATAAATCCTTTAGTTCTTGTTTCATATTTCTTTATATAAGTGTGTAAATATATTATAATAAATTTATATTTAATATAAATATATTGAAAAATAATAACCATATATATAATTAAATATAAAATTTACTTATACTATCCTATCACAATTTTATTAAAAATGCATTATTAAAATCATTGTTTGGGGTGATAACTGATTTATTTTGCATTTATGTTTCGGTTCACCAGTGTCAATCCTTGTACTTTGATTCATGTTACCAAAATATAAATTTTTTAATCATGATATATATATATATATATATAATATTCATTTTATATATTTTTTGAATCATCCGTAAAATGTATCAAATGAAAAATAATTTACATTATTCATAGAAATGGTAGGTCGTACATATATATGAATATTGTTTTTATTTTCTTATGAATATAATGAAAGAAAGACAAATAAAATGTTATCATTATAAAAACATAATTATATAATTAATATTATATATAAAAATTATATCCATCATAATTATCAACCTTGAATGATGGTTATGGAATATGAATTATATCCTTACGTGGAGGTGCTAGCCCACATGCACACATTTACGACACATTCATTTCTCATTTGATGAAAAAGAGGATGGATAATGGTATTTAAATAATAAAAATAACATTTAATTATATTTAATATTTTGAAATTATTATTTTATGATAAATAACATATATTTGGAGTAGGCTGAAGAAGAAATAAAATTAAAGTACTTGAATAAGGGTTATATATCCTCATTGAGAATCCTCTTTTTTCTTACACCTTAATCAATGAAAGGATTCCATTTTAGAAAGAATAGAAGCTCTAAGAAATGGGTAATGAAGATATTAAGGTAGTGGTATCCTTTTATAATGGATAGAAATGACACAATTTGAATTAAATAAAATATTTAATAATATATACCTATTAATAATGTAAATTAGAACAAAGGAACCCAAAATTAGAAGATATGGCGTGATAAGGTAATCACAAAAAACAATATTTGGAATTTTTTTGGAAACATTTTAATCCTTATCTCATATTTATACCAATTTATACTCATTTTAACCTTAATAAAGATTACTAAACTCTTTTACCAACATAACATAACTACATGAAAAGAATAAAATGGGAATTTTAAGAAAATTTGAATATTATCTTTCCAAATATGGGTTAAATTTTATTATTTTCAATATTTTAATATGTTAACAATTAAATTTAATATAAGAAAACAAGATACACGGAAAACAATTTTTAAGACAATACCCATCTGTAAGAGTAAAAATCATTTTACCTTGAAATAAAGTAAAAGATTTTTTCGTTGTTTTTTTGAATAAATAATAAAAAATAGAGTTTTTATACATTTTATTTAGACATAAATATATAAACCGAAGTCTGTTACACATATTAGTATACTATTTTTAAATATTAATATTCAATATGTATTTCTGAAATTTATGACGTATAGTGTCATTAGAATACTAGGTTCATATTTAAAAAAAGATAACTAAAAAAGAAATCAGTATTTCAGTATAAATAATGAGCATTAAAATACATTTGAGATATGAAACCGAAATAGGATAACCTAGGGCATAAAAAAGGGGTGAGCTAAAAATCATAGTAAATGAATAAACATGGTAAGAAAACATATTATATGAGTTAGTAGTATAATATTTTATCATAAAAGAGAAGGCCCATGAGTAATGATATAAGATAATAAAATAAGAAAAATGGAATCATAATCTCATTGTAACACAATATTTTTTTCTGAACATATAACATGACATAATATTGAGTCATGGATTATTGCTGAGATAATATCACATGGTGGACCAAGTTGTATGACGGATTATGTTTTCTCTCTAATCCCATAAATGATGTCTCATGAGTCATTAATATTCAACAAATAATTGGTAAAATACATAGGCACAACTATAATAACATGTTCATGAAATTTGTGTTCCAAAAAAATGATGTTAATCATATAGAATAATATAATAATTAACCATGTAAAGAAAATTTATTTCATAATCGTGTCTCATATCATATATAAATAAATTTCATAATGAAAGAAATTGAGAAATGAACATAAGGATTGTATTACCCCATAATATAATTTTAGAATAAGATAGGTATATTTTTTATAAATATCAATAAACATTTTATAATAATTCAGGAAAATTATAGAGAGAGATAAAGTGAGTTAGAGAGTGATTGGTCTTATCATGAAGAAAAGTTTTGTTTAGAGAGATCCCTTATACCAAGCATGATTCTTCAGATGAATTCATTATATACCTGAAAAATAAAATGATGACAATTATTTTCTTCCATAAGAAACATTTTTCATGTTTATTATTCCTTTTATTTTATTCATTACTATTGAATATTAAATTACTTAATCATTTAGTTTCATGTCGGATGTTTTGATGAAGTTTATCTCATATATAAAAAATCTCACTAGAAATAAGAATAAGAGAAAATTGATATTTATTTCATAATATATAGAATAATAAAAATTTAATAAATATCATTTATATATATAAATTATACTTTGGCATATATCCTTGAGTCATGGTAATGAAAAAATTAACTATGTTACAATTAAGGAGAAGGTAGGCTATATGCACGAATGTGTAACATTCCCATTTTTTAATGACTATAATGGAAATGAGGTAAGTGTTATTTTATCATAATATAATGATAATTATATCATTAATATCATATTTTATTAAATGAACTTAAATATACAATCCATGTGATGCGGTAATAAATAATGAATCACATTGCTTCGTGAGGTGGTAGTCCACCGTACATACAGATGACATTATCATTATATAATGGATGGTAATGTAAGAAGTTATAAGATATATTAATTTTATATAATGATTAATATTTCATTAATATAATATATTAAAATTAATTCAATCATAATGAATAGTCATGAGAGGTTGTGATGGAAATAAAATTACATTAGTTCATGAGGCGGTTGTCCACAATAAGCACGCAAGACGATTTTGTTTCCCATTTCATGGGAGTGAAGATGGATTTAAGTTATTACATTAACATAATAACATATTTTTATATGTATTTATGATAGAAATAGATCAAGTGAAATATTAAGGATGTATGGATGGTATTTTCATAGGTACTGGATAAACAACAAGGCTATTTTAGTGTAAAGAGGAGAGGAGAGGGAGTACTCATTTATAAGTGAGGGAGAGTGTCACGACCCCCTCCCCACAATGTGTACCCCCCTAGGCTGGCAATGTGAGAAGAGAGATAATGACCCCCGAGTCCCGCCTCCAGTAGGCCCCAGTTTGGCAACTAGCACCGAGGGTATAATAACCATACAAAATGGGAGGCATTACCCTCTAAGAGAACACATGCATAAGAGAGAGATAGAATAGACTCCAACCAACTCCAACTCATAACTGAAATATAAAAGAAACCCAAGTACATATATAAAATGTCATGCCAAAGTACTACAACTGAAAGGGAAAACTAAAAGTACCCAAAAGAAAGTAAAACGACATCGACCACAAGCCCGAACAGCTCCTCCTCCAACCGCAAGCTAGTAGTAACCAGCTTGATCTCCAACCTGCTCCAAGTGACCTGAAAAACAGTTTATATGTACATAGGGTGAGTATAACAGTATACTCAGTAGGATCCTCCCCAAGACTCTCGTGCAAAAGTAAAGAAAGCATGCTAAAGCCCAGTGAACAACAAGTGAAACTAACTCGTAACCTAAACAGGTATACTATGTTCCCAACCTCACCATGGATACTCTCACAAAGTAATGCATACAAGAATATATCATATAGTAAATAATATCAAGGGTACCCCGCTACTACTTCCCCACTAGTTTGCCGCTTTGCCCCAACGACATACGTCCTGTGCATCTCTCTCCAAAGGCTTGCCTGCAGACACCTGGGCTAAGCTCCACAATCTGCACCTCGTGCACAACATAGGCTTGCCCGCAGACACCTGGACGAAGCACCACACCGTCCTCACAACCGAAAGTAACCAGGTAGTTTCCGGGAGACACCAAAGCCCGCATAACGTGTATCATACGTCGGGTATAATACCTCAAGCCATTACAAGCCATACTCTGAGTAAGGATCCTCAAGCCATTATAGCCTATACACATTACACCTATAGTAGTCCATAAGATACTATATCCAGAATATATGTGTGTGAATAACCACAAGACATTACAGCCTTCTACACACATATATGGGGTAACTAACCACTGTTCCTCATGGCACAAGTATCTACCAAGAGAAGAGAGCGGGGCCAAAGGGGGTAGTCATCCATTCAACCTCCCATCAGAATGTTAGGGAAAACACCCCCCAGGGATCAGAATCCCCGGGGTGTCAGTTGCCCTTACCGACATGGTGGAGTAGCATATAGAAACACAAAAATTATAGAATATATATGTAACTCACATCCACACTATGGGCATTACCTAGTCTTAAATACAACTGCAGCTAACGTCTCTCAGACTCCAGGCTGCTACTTCAAAGACTAGGTATCCTATAAGCACACAAACATTTGAATAGCTTTATTAGATTACTCCATTCTCATTTTATCAGTTCCACTGTATGTTAATTTAATTATTTAAACATTAATTAAGAATGAAAAATTCCACATAAAAATGAAATGGAATCACATTCAAAATCAACTGCTCCTTTTTAGATTCACATCGCCTTTGAAATTCCAGCACCTCCATCCCCGTGGATTATCACCATTTAATCAAACATTCATTATAGAGTTACTTTCCCACATTCCCAGGCATTCTAGAAAATCATCCTATGCTACAAAACACAAAGGAGGCTCAACACGGTGAGTAGATATACTACCCGTCTAGTCCTTGCCGCCTATAGAAAGGGAACAGAACCATTCTCCCTCAAGAGGCTAAACATGGAAAGCACGTGGCATACCCCGCGCATCTTTGACTCCTTCAAGAGAATGGAAAGCAAGACCAGCTGCCTTGAGTAGTGGGGAAAAACAAAACAGATAAACATTAAAAGAACCCACAAGAATCCAACAACAACATCCAACCCATTCCATCACCCTCTGTGTCCTCCCCGACACCCACATGCATAAACTGATGCATCTCGCCACTCTAGGCGTCATCCGCTACCACAACCACAAGGCCTCTAGGCCTCTACATATCACCACACCCATCCAGGCTCACATCACAGTACAAGCAATAGGAAAACAACAATCACAACCATGGCTCTTGACCCTTTAACAAAAAGAGGGTAACTTAGAACCCTTTTAGAAATTCTCACACAATCTGTTCATTAATCCATATTGAACTAGAAGATTAGTTATTCGTAGGATCCAATTACGGGAGACCTAATCAGTAAGCTATCACAATTTAAATAACCATGATTCCTTCCCTAATTTGATTATCCTCAAATTAGAACAACTACAGCAACAGCAATAACCAGATTAATTTACATGCCTCTTTATCTTTAGCCAATTAATTCCAGCTTTAAGTTCATTATCAATTTCTATCATGAACGAACAACAAATCAAAAAAAACATAGATATCACTCTAACTAGAAAACATGAGGCAACCCGTTACCACAGTATAAAGCAACATTATACGATCAACCAATTCTTTTAATCCGGTTCAAGTATTTAATTAGGTCAATTTCATTGTGATCCAAAGGACTAAATCATATTAATTCTACGATTGCACATACACAATTAGAGAATCCATGAATCCCCTACCTCGAAGAGTTCTTGACATTCTTTATACACAAAACGGACCACAATCCTTCTCTCACGTCAACTTATATGGAAGAATGATCGACACAACTTGGTTGCATCAAACAGTGCGGAACAGATCCGAGTAACGTTTGATTGTGAAACTCCTACGGGAATGATTGCAAGGTTCTAATGTCTCATAGATGAGAACCAGGAGGAAGAACAATGAAGAATGATTTCTCGTTCCTTTTAAAAAAATTTAGAGAGGTGACGGTTTAAGATCCGATTTATTCTCAATTAAAAACGGATCGCATTAACCCACGCGGTTTGACCAAGTAAAACATCCCGGCCTTAGGAATAATTAATATAGGATTTATGGCGTTTGAATCGGCCTTAATGTCCTTAAAATAAGGTTTTAAAATGTATTTTACGTCAAAGAAAATGTCAAAGGGGCGAAACTGTTGGAAGCTGGAAACACTATTCACATACTCAAAATTTGGCAAAAGAAAGAATCGGTAGCTCTTAGGATTCTGGAAACACTGTTCAAACGTGAAATTTGGCAAAGGAAGGAATCAGTAGCTCTTAGGATTCTGGAAACACTGTTCAAATGTGAAATTTGGCAAAGGAATCAGTAGATCTTAGGATTCTGGAAACACTGTTCAAACGTGAAATTTGGCAAAGGAAGGAATCGGTAGCTCTTAGGATTCTGGAAACACTGTTCACAGAACTAGAAATTTGGAAAAGTGTTAGCCAAGCTACTGCTAGACTGTGACTACCGATAGATCGAGCTACCGGTAGGCAGCGGCTACCGGTAGACCGAGCTACCGGTAGGCAGCGGCTACCGGTAGACTGAGCTACCAGTAGGCAGCAGCTACCGGTAGACCGAGCTACCGGTTGGGTGCGACTGGGGGATAAGTCACCTTGACCTCCCGGAACACCTCCAACACCACATTTTCACAATGTAATGGACCGAAGAGGTCCGTGCCATTACATTAGATACCTCTCAAAACATTCTCGTCCTCGAGAATTAAAAACCAACCCAGAAGAAAAGAGGGGTCCGGACAACCACCCCATAAGATACCTCTCAGGGGAAAACCACCATGAGTTGTTCGAAAGCTGGAACAAAACTACGACATCCGAGAGTATGGAAACAAAAAATCCATATCCAAACAATTCAATCATAACATCACACAAAAGGTACATAAATAAAACATGAAATGTCTAACCATCAAGGAAACATCATTACATCAAAAGAGTTAAACATTAAACAACTCTGGGTACTGAGCATGTATCTGTGATTCACGCTCCCATGTACTCTCCTCCATGCCACCGTGTTGCCACAAGACACGAACTAAGGGGATAGAATTCCCACATAACACCTTCTCCTTGCGGTCTTGGATATCCACAGGTCGCTCCTCGAAGGTTGCATCATCATCAATATCGATCTCTCCCCAATCGATAACATGAGACTCATCATGAAGGTAACGACGGAGCTGTGATACATGGAAAACATCATGTATCTGAATCATCTGAGGGGGAAGTGCTACTCGATACGCCACAGCTCCAACATGAGCTAACACCTCGAAAGGCCCAACAAACCGGGGAGAAAGCTTACTTCCACGACCAATCCTTCGCTTCCCACGACGGGGAGTCACCTTTAGAAACACATGATCCCCAACATTAAACTCTAAGGGTCTCCTTATTTGGTCAGCATACGATTTCTGACGATCTTGTGCTGTCTTCATCTTCTCACGAATCACCTGAACCATCTCTGTTGTATTCTGCACTAGTACTGGTCCGAGAATTGCTGACTCTCCGACCCCCGTCCAGCACAACGGAGAACGGCATGGCTGACCATACAAGGCATCAAACGGCTCCATACCGATGGTAGAGTGAAAACTATTATTGTAAGAGAACTCTACCAAGGGTAAGTGATTTGTCCATGAACCTCCAAAATCAAGAACACAAGAGCGCAACATGTCTTTAAGATTCTGGAGGGTTCGCTCTGTCTGACCATCCGTTTGAGGATGAAAAGCAGTGATAAGGCACAGTTGAGAGCCAATAGCATGCTGGAGACCTCTCCACACCCTTGAGGTAAAACGAGGATCTCTACCAGAAATGATCATCCTAGGTACTCCATGAAGACTCACCACCTCCTCCAGATATAGTCTCGACAGAACCTCCACAGAGCTCGACTCCTTGATCGCTATAAAATGGGACGACTTTGTTAAACGATCCACTACCACCCATATAGAATCATGTCCTCCCGGAGCTCGAGGTAAACTTGAAACGAAGTCCATTGAGATGTCATCCCACTTCCACTGAGGAATCTCTAATTGCTGGAGAAGACCACCTGGAACACAGTGTTCAACCTTCACCTTCTGGCAGACTAAACATCGAGACACACATTCTGCAACCGTACGCTTCATCCCAAGCCACCAAAACTGAATCCTCACGTATTGGTACGTCTTCGTCACACCAGGATGTACTGACAAGGGTGAACTATGGAACTCTCGGAGAACCGTCTCGCGCATCGCCAAGGGGACAAATATCCTTCCATGATACAACACTCGGTGTTGTTCATCCTCCGACCAACCACCGGGGGCCTCACCACAAACAACTCTGCCTCTCCAAACTTCCACCTCAAGATCACCCAACTGAGACTCTTCCACCTTCTGCATCAGGGATGACTGCACCGTCATCTGGAAAAGACAACCTCTACCCCAAACTTCTCCCATATCAAGATGCAAAGCTGATAGCTCTTCCATCACTCTCCAGGAATCACCAGATTCACGCACAACATCATTACGTGTCTTTCGGCTTAGTGCGTCAGCTACAAAATTACCTTTTCCAGGTGTATATGATATTTAAAAGTTGTATTCCTGCAAGAACTCCATCCACCGATGCTGCCTCATGTTCAAGTCACGTTGGGAGAAAACATACCTCAAACTCTTATGATCAGTGAAAACCACAAAGTGATCACCAATGAGGTAATATCTCCACAACTTTAGAGCAAACACCACGGCTGCCAACTCAAGATCATGGGTGGCATAGTTTCATTCATGGGGACTCAACTATGGAGACCCATAAGAAAGAACTGACCTCTACTGCATGAGAACACAACCTAGCCCCAGATGTGAAGCATCACAGAAAACATTAAACTGGACTCCCTCCGCTGGAAGACAAAGGACTAGAGCACTTACCAACTTCTCCTTTAGATACTTGAAAGCTGTCTGACATTGATCAGTCCATATGAACGCTTGATCCTTCCTAGTCAAAGCTGTTAGAGGAGTCGCAACTCAGGATAAATTGGCTACAAACCTCCTATAATAGCCTGCGATACCAAGGAAACTTCGCACCTCTGACACGGTCTTGGGGGCTGCCCAAGACACTACTGCTTCTATCTTCGATGGATCCAAAGATACTCCCTGTTGGGACACAACATGCCCAAAGAAACTAACTTCTCGAGCCCAGAACTCACACTTGGACAACTTCTCAAACAACTAATGTTGACGAAGAACTCCCAAAACGGCTCGTAGATGCTCTGCATGCTCTTCTTCAGATGTGGAGTACACAAGGATGTCATCGATGAAAACCACAAAAAACTTGTCCAGGAATTCACGGAACACAGCATTCATCAACCCCATGAAAATAGCTGGAGCATTCGTCACGCCGAATGGCATTACAACAAACTCATAATGCCCATGACGACAACGAAAAGCAGTCTTTGGGATATCCTCATCCTTTACACGCATTTGGTGATATCCTGACCGCAAGTCGATCTTTGAGAACCAACTTGCACCCTTGAGTTGATCGAATAAGTCATCAATCCGCGGGAGAGGATATCGGTTCTTTATTGTCACTTTGTTTAATCGACGATAATCGACGCACAACCGCAAACTGCCATCAGCCTTTTTCACAAACAAAACTGGTGCACCCCAAGGTGACACACTTGGCCAAACGAAACCACACTGCAACAGACCATCAAGCTGAATACGTAGCTCTCGTAACTCAGAAGGGGCCATCCTATATGGAGACATAGAGATAGGGGACGCTCCTGGCTGTAGCTCGATCCCAAACTCGATCTCTCGTCGAGGGGGTAAGGATACAACCTCTCCTGGAAAGACGTCGGGGTACTCCTCTACGACCTTAGGAAACGATAACTGTTGAACCTCTGAAGAACTCAGCATCATCCCAGCGATCATGGATGATAAGGATGAAACTCGTCTATGACTCATTCGAGGATCTCTCTCACCAACAAACACCACTTCCTCTCCATCTTCATCAAAGAAAACGACCTTCTTCCTGTAGCAATCCACAATATCCTGCACCGAATACAACCAATCCATGCCGAGTATGACATCATATGGTTGTATTCGTAAACATAGGAAATCTCCCCAAGAGCGGTGTTGCCCCAACACTAGCTCACAGTCTCTACATACTTCAAACAAGTCGGCTCGACCTCCAATTGGCGTAGTCAACGCCAAGGGCACTGGAAGCCTCTCTACCTCAAGTCCCAAAGCATAGACAAGGGTAGGTGATATGAAGGAGTGTGTTGCTCCTGAATTCAAAAAGGCATACACCAAGGTAAAAAACAAGCAAAGGGTACCTCGAACGTCATCTGGTTCGCCTGGGGCTGGCAACGCTAGAGCATGAAGCTGACCACGACCTCCTCCACGGCCTCTTTGACCCTGATGACGACCACCACCACGGCCGCGCTCTGCTCTCTGAGGATGGGGAGTGTCATGGGGCTGTCCTCTACCTGTTCCACCTACCCTCTGGTGATCTAAAGCTAGTGCAACCTGCTGCTGCTGCCTCGGCTGGAGCTGCCTCAGCGGAGGAACCTGGAGCGGAGTGCCCGGTGCACGATGAATGCTCTAAAAAGTCGGGCACTCCCGCTGCTGATGACCACGACCACCACAAGAAAAACAAGCTCCTGATCCCTTGGCATAGGCCTGAGAGTTGCTGCCTCCGGAGAAACGATATGGGAAGGGCTGGGACCTACCCCCAGGTGAACGAAAACTCTTCTGTCCTGAAAACCGGGAACCCCGGACCACAGCTCTGCTTCGTGAGGAATCATGACGATTCCACTCTCGTGACGATCCAGTCCTGGCCAAAGTCCTCTCAACAACCTCTGCCCTCGCCAGCACCTCAGGATATGTCTTCATCATAAATGGGGTGACCTGGTGTTGGATCTCTGGATGCAAAGACTCCTCGAAATGACTCGCCCTGGCCTCATCATCTGGTAACAGGTCTGAAGCATATCGTATAAGGTTCCTGAAACGGATTCCAAACTCTCGAACACTAGAGCTCCCCTATCGAAGGGTGAGAAGCTCCTGGCGACTGGACGCCTTCGCAGTCGATGAAAGAAACTCGACTCTAAACCTGTCTCGAAACTCCTCCCATGAGATCGCTGACTCCTCGCGATCCCAAAGGAAAAAGAACCACCACTGCCTCGCTGCTCCACGCAAAATCGTCACAAACAAGGACACCCAGTGTTCCTTCCGAGCACGAATCGAACTGAAGCCTATCTCGACCTCCTCCAACCAGTCTTCTATGACTGCATCTGAAACGGAGCCCTCGTACTTCTGTAGACTCTGGAACTGAAACTCTCGAAGTGTCTTCCTCCAAGTGTCATCTTCGTCAACCTCTACTCGGCGGTGATCTGCTGGAATAGCCTGCTGGGCATCTTCTGCGCAAACCTGACGAGGACGTCGACCTGGAGCCATACCTGTAAAATAAAAATTGTTAGAACTCCTAAGCCTGGAATATGGAAGACTCAACATTAATTAATTGTTTTGTTTTATTAAGTTTAGGTTACCTATCCCAAGGTCTACCCATTCAAACACAGGCGCAAAGAATAATGATGCATGATCCTTTCCTAGGTCTCTACCCTGCAACCAGTATCACAATGTTTAGTAGCCATCGTACACTTAAAGGTCCATGAAACAGATCATAGGGGGACCTAAACGCCTATGCCTCTGCCGGTCTCCAGTGTTTACCCCACTTTCTAAACATAAATGACACCGTTTCCCTACCATCCCATGAATCCTCACCTGTGCCTAACTCCAAACTCCATCCTATCCCTCAACCAGACCTCTGATACCACTCTGTCACGACCCCCTCCCCACAATGTGTACCCCCCCTGGGCTGGCAATGTGAGAAGAGAGATAATGACCCCCGAGTCCCGCCTCCAGTAGGCCCCGGGTTGGCGACTAGCACCGAGGGTATAATAACCATACAAAATGGGAGGCATTACCCTCTAAGAGAACACATGCAGAAGAGAGAGATAGAATATAATCCAACCAACTCCAACTCATAACTGAAATATAAAAGAAACCCAAGTACATATATGAAATTTCATGTAAAAGTACTACAACTGAAAGGGAAAACTAAAAGTACCCAAAAGAAAGTAAAACGGCAGCGACCACAAGCCCGAACAGCTCCTCCTCCAACCTCAAGATAGTAGTAACCAACTTGATCTCCAACCTGCTCCAAGTGACCTGAAAAACAGTTTATATGTACATAGGGTGAGTATAACAGTATACTCAGTAGGATCCTCCCCAATCCTCTTGTGCAAAAGTAAAGAAAGCATTCTAAAGCCCAGTGAACAACAAGTGAAACTAACTCGTAACCTAAACAGGTATACTATGTTCCCAACCTCACTATGGCTACTCTCACCAAGTAATGCATACAAGAATATAGCATATAGTTTAGAATATCAAGGGTACCCTGCTACTACTTCCCCACTGGTTTGCCGCTTTGCCCCAACGACATACGTCCTGTGAATCTCTCTCCAAAGGCTTTCCTGCAGACACCTGGGCTAAGCTCCACAATCTGCACCTCGTGCACCACATAGGCTTGCCCGCAGACACCTGGGTGAAGCACCACACCGTCCTCACAACCAAAAGTAACCAGGTAGTTTTCGGGAGCCACCACATCCCGCATAACGTGTATCATACGTCGGGTATAATACCTCAAGCCATTACAACCCATACTCCGAGTAAGGATCCTCAAGCCATCATAGCCTATACAAATTACACCTATAGTAGTCCATAGGATACTATATCCAGAATATATGTGTGTGAATAACCACAAGCCATTACAGCCCTCTACACACATATATGGGGTAACTAACCACTATTCCTCATGGCACAAGTATCTACCAAGAGAAGAGAGCGGGGCCAAAGGGGGTAGTCAGCCATTCAACCTCCCATCAGAATGTTGGGGAAAACACCCCCCAGGGCTCAGAATCCCCGGGGTGTTAGTTTCTCTTACCGACAGGGTGGTGTAGCATATAGAAACACAAAAAGTATAGAATATATATGTAACTCACATCCACACTATGGGCATTAACTAGTCTTAGATACAATTGCAGCTAACGTCTCTCAGACTCTAGGCTGCTACTTCAAAGACTAGGTATGCTATAAGCACACAAACATTTGAAGAGCTTTATTAGATTACTCCATTCTCATTTTATCAGTTCCACTGTACGTTAATTTAATTCTTTAAACATTAATTAAGAATGAACAATTCCACATTAAACTGAAATGGAATCTCATTCAAAATCAACTGCTCCTTTTTAGATTCACATCACCTTTGACATTCCAGCACCTCCATCCCCGTGTATTATGACCATTTAATCAAACATTCATTATAGAGTTACTTTCCCACATTCCCAGGAATTCTAGAAAATAATCCTATGCTACTAAACACAAAGAAGGCTCAACACGGTGAGTAGATATACTACCCGTCGAGTCCTTGCCGCCTATAGAAAGAGCATAGACCCATTCTCCCTCGAGAGGCTAAACACAGAATGCACGTGGCATACCACGTGCGTCTTTGCCTCCTTTAGAAGAAGGCAAAGCAAGACCAGCTACCCTGAGTAGTGGGGAAAAGCATAATAGATAAACATTCAAAGAACCCACAAGAATCCAACAACCACATCCATCCCATTCCATCACCCTCGGTGTCCTCCCCGACACCCACATGCATAAACTGATGCATCTCGCCACTCTAGGCATCATCCGATACCACAACCGCAAGGCCTCCAGGCCTCCACATATCATCAAACCCATCCAGGCTCACATCACAATACAAGCAGTAGGAAAACAACAATCACAACCATGGCTCTTGACCCTTTAACAACAAGAGGGTAACTCAGAACCCTTTTATAAATTCTCACACAATCTGTTCATTAATCCATATTGAACTAGAAGATTAGTTATTCGTAAGATCCAATTACGGGAGACCTAATCAGTAAGCTATCACAATTTAAATAACCATGATTCCTTCCCAAATTTGATTATCCTCAAATTAGAACAACCACAACAACAACAATAACCAGATTAATTTACATGCCTCTTTATCTTTAGCCAATTAATTCCAGCTTTACGTTCATTATCAATTTCTATCATGAACAAACAAAAAATCAAAGAAAACATAGATATCACTCTAACTAGAAAAAATGAGGCAAACCGTTACCATGGTATAAAGAAACATTATACGATCAACCAATTCTTTTAAACCGGTACAAGTATTTAATTAGGTCAATTTCATTGTGATCCAAAGGACTAAATCATGTTAATTCTATGATTGCACAAACACAATTAGAGAAGCCATGAATCCCCTATCTCGAAGAGTTCTTGACGTCCTTTATCCACACAATGGGCCACAATCCTTCTCTCGCGTCAACTTATATAGAAGAATGATCGACACAACTTGGTTGCATCAAACAAAGCGGATCTGATCCGAGTAACGTTTGATTGTGAAACTCCTACGGGAATGATTGCAAGGTTCTAACATCTCGTAGATGATAACCAGGAGGAAGAACAACAAAGAATGATATCTCGTTCCTTTTAAAAAAATTTAGAGAGGCGACATTTTAAGAACCAATTTATTCTCCATTAAAAACGGATAGCATTAACCCACGCGGTTTGACCAAGTAAAAACATCCCGACCTTAGGAATATTTAATATAGGATTTATGGCCTTTGAATCGGCCTTAAAGTCCTTAAAATAAGGTTTTAAAATGTATTTTACGTCGAAGAAAATGTCAAAGGGGCGAAACTGTTGGAAGCTGGAAACACTATTCACATACTCAAAATTTGGAAAAGGAAAGAATCGGTAGCTCTTAGGATTCTGGAAACACTGTTCAAATGTGAAATTTGGAAAAGGATGGAATCGGTAGCTCTTAGGATTCTGGAAACACTGTTCATAGAACTAGAAATTTGGCAAAGTGTTAGACGAGCTATTGCTAAACTGCGGGCTACCAGTAGACCGAGCTACCGGTAGGCAGCAGCTACCGGTAGACCGAGCTACCGGTAGGCAGCCGCTATCGGTAGACTGAGCTACCAGTAGGCAGCGGCTATCGGTAGACCGAGCTACCAGTAGGGTGCGACTGGGGGATAAGTCACCTTGACTTCTCGGAACACCTCAAACACCACATTTTCACAAAGTAATGGACTGGAGAGGTCCGGGGCATTACAGAGAGGACACACATAGAATTATAGAAATGAATAAATTATCTCAACTATAATCACATGAGAAAAAACTAAAATGAATCATTATAATACATTGAATATTATAATTTCATAAAATGGATATCCAACCGGATTTGGACAAGTTTATAGGTCATTTTAACCCTTATTGTTTTTGTTTAACCACCTGGGAAACATGGTAATTTTTCTTCTTCTGTTTTTACTAAAAATTATGACAAGAATTAACATATAATTATTATATAATATTAATGATAATTATTATAAATATGTAATATATTTTTTAAAATTCAATTCATATATTTTTTTATAATTAAATTTAATGTTAAATTAGTAGACAAAAAAAAAACAGTTTCCAAAGAAAAAACATTTAAAATAATATTCAGTTTCTATGAGAAATGTGACCATAAAATTGATTAAAATTGCCTATATTGAATTATTAATAACATAATTGAAATTATTTTACATTTAATCCATGTTAAAAAATACAACTTTTTATATGATTTAATATAAATGGTAGCTTTCAATAAAAACATGTATTTTTTCACAATTCATTTTAAAAATCATCATTTTAAAAAAATCACAAAAATTTATACCTAAAATAATTTTGAAATATTGATTCAAAAAATAATGTTAATTTAGTTAAATAAATATTATAAAAGAGTGAAAAATTAATTTTATTAATTATTCAAAAAATTATGTAAAATGCATTTTTTTGAGAAAAGGCATTTTCAAAGACTGTAAAGGATTTATGAGAAAATAAGTACATATTTATAAATAAAATATTAATAACTACAATTATTAAATTATTTAGGAATGATAAATAAAATATATTTATAAATATGTACTTATTTTCTCATAAATCCTTTATAGTCTTTGAAAATTCCTTTTCTCAAAAAAATGCATTTTACATAATTTTTTGAATAATTAATAAAATTAATTATTTAGGAGTGATAAAATATTAATAGAGAGGAAACCTATCTAATTTAAATGAATTAATAAGTCTTAAGATGATCTAATGCTACCTATATGTCATTTTTTCAATTTATTTATTGGGAATACCAATAGAAATGTCTATGTTGATGATATCCCATTTACATGTAGGTATGGATAAAGTTTGAATCATTCCATTACAATTTTTTATTTTATCCTTCACTTGATAAATACCAAAAAAATTTATGTATATTCCATGAAATAAATTTTCTTAGTGTCACAAAAATAGTTCACATAGTGATCTCAATAAATATTTGTGGTCCCTTGGTGGATGAAGAAGGTGGATCTCTGTGCATAATTAAAAAATTCATACTTTATATCATGATTTGATGGTATGAATAGTCAAAAAAAATCATAAAACTCATTCATCATCAAAATTGAATTCTAAGGATTTGGATTTTCTTATCGATCCAACTTCTTATGAAATTCCAAATAATATCTTTGAGAATCATTTAACTTCTCCACAAGGCTTGGTTGAATAATTATTTGAGAAAGTAATGATGATGTTACATCCTTCATAATACTGATGTATATCCATTAAATGTCTAAAAAGATTATATTATTTTTAATTTTCATAATTGATAAAATTATTGGATCAATTCTTCTTATAGAATCTTCATCCTTGTTAGCTTTCCCAGTATTCTAATGGATTGAGCAGTCACAGTCCTTGATCAGTTAAAACCATCATCATAGTTAATATTAAGATCAACATATGTCTATATATATTTGTGGCTCTTATGGTCCATATATATTTCCCAATTCTCCCCATATGGATAATGTAGCATTATTTTCAAGACAAATATCAATGTCTGCAAATCCAGATCATGTGTGGGAATGTTTTTCTCATGAACATTCAACAGCCTGATAGCATAGTATATCACTTAATCACTTTTAATTAGTACAAAAACTAATCCCTTCTTCAATGTATAACTGTATAACATAAAAATTTCCCCACATAATGGTATAATGAGGTATGGTTCAATGATAATACTCATTTTCAACTACCTAAAGCTATATTCACATACAATAATCCTAAAAAGAATTACTCCCATTCATGTTAGCTTGGTTAGTGTGTGTGAAAATTAAAATATATTTCTTATAAATAACAGATAACACCCTAATAGTCCTTGGAAACATTGGATCTCTTTTAAAAATGTTTCTCTAGGGCAGTCCTTAATATCAGTTTTCTTATAAGGGCCCATAGATATTCCTCTGATAGTGATAATTTGACTTAATAATGATACATAATTTATATAGAGAACACATTTAATGTACTTTTAATATACATTCTTCATTTTCAATGACAAAAGAGTAAAATTCCAATTCTACTCTTGTACCTCCATTATTTTGGAGTAAACCAGAATATCATCTATAAACACAAAAATAAATTTTCAAGGCATTATCTAAAGACTCTATTCCTTTTGTCCATAATTATTACTGTATTGTTAGTTAGTCCAAAAGTAATCACTATGTACTCATACTATTTATACCTTATTTTAAATTCATTTTTTGGAATATCTTCCTTATTCACCCTTAATTGGTGGTATCTAGACTAATTTTCCACCATAGTGAAATACTGATCCCCACATTGTTGATTATATGAGTCTTCTATCCATGGAATGGGATACTTCTTCTTTATATTGATTTTTGTGAGTTCGAAATAATCAATTCACATAAACATTGTCCAATACTTCTTTTAAACAAAATATGACCATGTCACCCCATAGTGATGCACTCATGATTATAAAACCCTTTTCTATATTCTCTTATAATATATTTTTCAACACTCCCAACAAAATAGTGTCTATTATTCATGTAATCTTTGAAATACAAAGAGATCCATGTATTAGTTTAACTGATAACTCAACCTATCATTTATAATAAAGATTATACAACTATTTGGGGAATACACATGTATAATACCTCATAATGGGTATGTATTCAATCACAATTCTCTCCATTGTCCAAATAATTTGAGCTATATATTCTTTATCAAAAAGAAATAACATCCACACATGAATAAAATATTTTAAGGGAAATTCATCCTCTTCCTTACTATTGTATAAAATAAGAGGATACATTGGGATGTGAAGAGTGATATACCTCTCTAGATAGTTGAAATTATATATTTTATAAGGGAAAAAATAAATTCCCAATAAAACATTAAACTACACTAAAGGATGAAAGAGAAGATTTTATGGATGATTCAGTCCATAATCATTGGATGGGGAAGAGTTATATACATAGGATGCAACCATTTTCCCATTATATGCTCTAATAAATATTTCAACCACAATGTTTTTAGGTGGATTAAAAATAGTTCTAATAAACATAAAAGATATAAAATAATGTATATAAAAATAATCAAACAGTATGTTTTCTATTATTGAATGAATAACTAGCATACTTATCACCACATCATTTTCAGGATCCACCTCAACAGTTGGGATATCATATTCTCTTCCTTATTTTCTTAGCCATAGAAGTGGGTTTTTTTATTACTCCGAGAAAACTTAGATTATAGATTTATATTTTCCAATTCACAAGTTACTTGATGTTTATAGACTTAACATTTTGCCATGTGTTTATATGAACTTTCATTTTGTCTTCTTCACTACTAGGTTTCTTCATTTCCCTTCATCCCTAGATTGCATGATCCCCTCTTTTCTACATTATAATAATCTCTCTATTCCAAAAATTTAATGTTTTGGAATTATTTTTCCCATAGTTTTGATAAGTCATGAGTTTTCTTATCCTTCCCCAAAAGTCATTATCTATTAAAAACCCTAACGAGAACTACATTTAATGTTTTTTCCAAATACCCATAAGACCATTTAGATTCAACGATCTACATATAAATATTATGGGGAAAAAAATAATCTTGTCATAAATTTTGAAGTATTGGATCACTAATTCTATTCGTAGATATGGATTTAACAAATTAAATATGTGTTCCACCTTATATTTAAGATTGATAAAATTTTTATAGGTGTACTGTGAAATCCTTGTGAAGTTTTCTTCATACAAATAGATAAAATCATCTTCATTTTATTATAATCCATGAATACCTCTCTCCACATTGTGATAGAGTGTTATGGGAAAATATTTATTGAAAAATATTTCCTTGAAGTATTACCATTAAATATAATCAATAGACCTTTTAGAATTTTTGTTCTTGATCAGTTCCCACCATTTATCATCTTCCCCATCAATGAAACAAATGAAAAGCACAAAATTCCCTTTATTTGAGAATTTGGGGAAATATAATATTTTATAAATGGAGTTTATCTATTTCTGTATACTATGGTGATTAAATATCAACAAAATGTATGAGGTATTTTATTCATAAAATACATTACTACAACCTTTTCATTCTTAGTAAAATTAGGGTGTTTCTAATGATTCAAGTTATTATACATAACATGAGTTATTTGAGTCATTACTACAACCATGTTCTCAGATCAAGATACTATAATATTAGTCATATCATTGGTAAAATGATCTCAATTTTTATCATGTTATATTTTGGCACATTTTCTCTTATTTTCCTCAATTAACTAAAATAGAAAAAGAATATGAGAATGAAATAACTAATGAAAGTATAAAAGGGAAACAAAGAAACATGTGAGGAATAACTTATAAATGATAAGTATATCCTATATTATGAGCCCTTGGGTTTCGATCTAGGTTATCAAGAGTAATTTTCATATTAGGTTGCCTATCATAATAATTTATTCAATTATTTTATAATGGTTCATAAAGTGTTTTAAATTTTCAAAATATACCCCCTATAGTGTCATAATAGTGGGAAACAAGACTTGTTTCCATGAACTGGGTGAAAATTCAGTTCAACGCAATGCACCATTTTTGGATTTATTACCCCTAAGTACAACTGTTCAAGATCCACATCCACTTACGATATCCAGATAGAGATCTAATTTCATTGAACACACTCCCTCTATACATCAAAAAAATTACACGATATGTTCTTATAATTAGAATAATCCTTATACTTATCTATAGGGTTATTAATAAATTATTATGGTCCAAATCCCCAAATATTCTAAACCATTATCAGATACCAACTATAATGACCCAAATCTTTTATAATTATAAATATATGATTTTCAAAATAAAAGTAAATCAAGAAGATCATGAGGCCATGTGTATTTGGAAGTATATGATCATAATACATAAAAAAGAAAAAGAAAAAAAAAATCATTATTGAATTATCTATAATTAAATCCTTAATAAATTTGAGTTCATAAAAATACATGGGATAACCTGGGGAATTTAAAAAATGGGTGAGTTAAAAATCCAGGAAATGGAATCAATATGACAAGGAAACATAACATGTGAGTAAAATGTATAATAGTAGATCATAAAAGGGAAGGATCATAGTAATAAAAAGAGAGAATAATATAAGTATCATGGTATCAAAAGATCATGGTAACATCTGAAATTTGGTAGAAAAATATAACATTACATAAACATGAGTCAAGGATAATCGCTTAAATATTACCATAATGTTGATGAAGTCCCATATTGGATTTGGTTTAGACCCTAATCTAATACATGATGACTCATTATAATAAAAAATTACCCATTACATTGGATAAATATCTAGGTACACATTATATAACATGTTAAATATCTATGTGTGGCACATAAAGGATTCAGATAATAAAGAATAACATGATAATTACCCATGGAATGAAAATGGGCTTTATAATCATTCCTTATACCATAATCAAAGGAAATTTAATAATACATGTATTTGATAAATGAAAATAAGGAATGTATTAACACATAAAAGGAAAAATGAATAATCTAGTGATATATGAGAGATACATATATACAAAATTTATATGAATTCTATAACATTAGTGAGATATTTAATGTATGTTAGAGAGATTTTTCATATCTAGAAGAAAAAAGGGGATTAGAGTAATCCTGTACCTCAAGAATGATTCATTTCATGTATTATTTATATTACCAAATACAAAAATATTCTAGTTATTTAATTTCCAAACAAAATTTTAATTTTTATTCCTTTTATTTTATTTATGTACATGTTATATTAAATTTCTTAGTCATTTAGGTTTATGTTGGATGTTTTGATGATGTTCGACACATATGTACAAAATATCCTTGGAAAGTTTTATATGTAAAATATATTTATATTTAATAATAACTAGAATAATACTAATTATATAATTATAATTTTTATAAATAAATTATACTCTTAAAAATTACCATGAGTCATGGTTATGAAAAACGAACTACATTGCAATCACGGAGACGGTAAGTCGTACGTAAGCTTACGTAACATTTCAATTTCTAAACGATCAAAATGGAAAAGGGGTAAGTTTTATATTATCATCACATAATTGTAATTATATAATAAATGTAATATTATTTATTTCAATACACTATCACATACCATTCCTGTGACGAGGTAATAAAAAAGTATCACATCGCTTCGTGAGGTGGTATTCCACCATGTAAATGAATGATATTATCATTCATAAATGGATGGAAATGAGATAAGGGATAAGATATATTAATTTAATATAATGAAAAATAGTTTATGGATATCATATGTAAATATTAAATCCATCATCATTAATAATCATGATAGGTGATGATTGAAAATAAATTATATCAGTTCGTGAAGAGATACCCTGCCATACACATGTATGGTGGTTTTGTTTCCAATTTGATGGAAGTGGAGATGAATTTAAATTATGAAATTAAAATAATAAAATATTAATATTTTGGATAATGTATTTTTATTTTATTATCATAATAGATTAATATTTTAAGGTGGTGGAATAAAAAATAGAACAAATATTCTTTATCATGAACGATACCTCTTCTTCCGACAACCTACTTTGTATTATACCTAAAGCCTATATAGGATGGGTTTATGATCACTAAAATAAATATATGACATGGGAGTGAATAATTGGAGGTATTTTTATAGTTATTATATGAACTATAATTTTTTTAATTATAAAGGGTAGAGGATAGTGTGTTCTCATTTATAAGTGGGGGAGTGGACACATTTGAAATATTTTATTCTAAAATACTATTCCCATGTTTCTCACATGCCACAAGGAATAAAAATGGATAATTATTGAACATTATATGATATTTGGAATAAATATGAAATGAAATTAGTATTGTGATATTTTTAGGTCATTTTAATAACATTCATTTTACGTTAACACCTTAGTAAACCCGTTTTATCCTTAACCACAATAATTATTTTTTTACCATTTTTAATTTAAATTACGACTAAAAATTAACTTAAATTTATTATATAATATATATTATTTAAATTATAAATATAAAATATATTTTCTAAAATTAGACTCACTAGTGTGGAAAATATTAATTTTCATTTAAACCCGTAGAAGCGATGAAAAATGATTTTTGAAATAAATCATTTTCCTAAATATAAAAAGTTTTTATTTCGAAATTCAAAATGAAATTGATTTTAATGATACAATTTCTTTAGTAATATAATATTTTATCAAAATAAACATTAAAAAAATAATATAAAATAAATCTTTGTAGATGATTTAAAAGAAAAGTCAGTTTTCAATAAATATAAGTATTATTCAGTAATCATTAAAAAATTAAACTTTTAGAAAAAATAAAAAAAATTCATCATAAGATAAATTTAAAATTTTTTATTCTAAAATGAAGTTAATATTTTCAAAATTTATTTTTAAAATCATATAAAAAATTTTTTTTTCTCAAAAATAATAAAATCGTTTTTTGGAATAGTTAGTTGCGACCCCTATAAAGTATTTATGAAAAAATGGGTACATATTTATCAATATATTTTATTTATATTTCATAAATAATTTTAATATTATGATTATTCCTATTCATTCCACAAAATTTAATGGATATGTTAACACAATTATGTTTAAATAAAAATATTTGTAGTGTATTGAGGTTCATTAAAACTCAGTGTAGTGTGTCTCATATGATATCAAACATATTTTTATTATAAAAAAATATTGTCAATTAAAATATATTAATTATATATTTTAACCATTTAATTGACTATAAATCCTAAAAAATAGTTTTAAAATTGAATAAATTATAACCTATCTACGAAAATATCATGCTAGGGATACCAAGTTCAAAATAATGTTTACAAATAAATTATTATTTTTAAATATATCATTGGTCATAAATCACCTAGAAATAGGTTAAAAGAATGTTCTCGAAAGATTTTAAAGCTTTACACAATGGTTTTAACCTAATTATACATATTTTACCAAGGCGATAGACATTTACAATTGTTACTTTTTATAATGACCAAAAATTTTGTTTACCGTATTAAATTATATCAATTATTATGATTTAAAATATGTTATCGATTTTATAAAATTAATTTTTTCCTAGTGGACGAATTAAATTTAATAATAAATTAGCAAAAAGTAATGAAAATAATTTTCCCTAAAAAATATCTTCTTCAGTATAAAAGTTTTCATAGAATAATCACAAATAAAAATAATTATAATGACATCAATTAGATTAATAATAATTTCAATGATATTATTATACTAAGGAATGATTTAAAAAAATGGAACATTTTAAATTCCTAAAAATAACACATAGCTTTCAATAAAAATCATTATTTTCTCTATTTTTTGTAAAATTTATATTTTAAGAGTAATACCAAAATTTCACCTTTTGATATGAAAATTTCAAACAGTATATCTATATTATAAAATACAATTTTAGGAATTAGAATAAATTATTTATAATAATTTTTCAAAAAAAACCATTTTAAAGGATAATATATTTTTGAAGAATAAAATTATTTTAATAAAAATGTGTATGTCATTTATCAATTCCATTACATTATAAAGAAACATCATAATTTTTTATATAATGTTCTTATTCATTTTTATATGGTCAATTATAACAACTAGGTTAAAAAAGTAATGATTAAATGATAATATCTATATCACTGTTCATTGAAACTCATTATTGTGTGTAAAGAAAGCCATCATATAAATCCAATTTATTTAGAGTAAAATATATCGAAAAATATCAATGATTTAGATAGATATAGTAAAAAGTGGAGGAATAAAGAATTAATTTCCACTTACCTTGATGACATCCTCCAAAATATTTGGATAATAAACAAGATACAAAGGGGTCCACCTCTATTGTAATTAAAGAAGAGATTGGTTGAGATAATGAGATATTTGGGTGTGATTTTGGTAAAAAATGACCAATGATATCTGGGTAATTTTCCAATTTTAAGAATTCTATCTGGGTCTCATGGTTAGATCGCATGAATTAAAAAACCTAGTGTTAAACATTCAGTCACTACCATCCCTTTAAAAACAATGCATTTGATTCATTTAGAATAGTATCACTATTTAAAAAGAAATGCATAAGCCACGAAACCACCACTAGAACCAAACCTAACCATCCACATATTTTTCCTTATAATCTTCCTTGATTAGTAAACAATGATTAAATTATGAAAAATACCACTTGAATCAATAAACATATTTAACAGTTACATAACCACTATTATTAACCTTGTACAAACCATGCACTTGTCCGATTTCTATAACAAGTCAAAATTCTTAACCCTTGACTCCCAAAATCCTTTAAAATTATAAGAGGAAAATTCTATACCCAAAATAAACATACATGTTACCCATAGAGTGTCACAATTCTCCCCACCATGCTAATTTCTAAACCCTGAAATCACTGATAAATATGGACTCATAAAGAGATATGTCCACTTATATATCATTAGAGGCTCATGGTCGCATGTCTTATGGCTATCATATCTGCAATTCTATACTACATGGTCCATGGTAATAATTTTACCACACAAAAAAATATTCTGATGATAAATAATTTGAACTGGTGGCTCAACCACTAAGGTGTCAAGAGAAAGATCCACATAATCTAATTCATTCACATGATAAGGGTCTGATCAATACCTCCAATGTTTTATTGCCTGAAACAGACCATGAATTGATTTAAATAGGGATGGTAATTATAACTAATAAATAAACTTTCCATGATATTTGACGACCTTGAACCCTTTTATAAACATTACATATATCTTACCCCATCCCCCAAAATGAAGATGTCCCAAATAAAGATACAAATTGATAAAGGCCTGATCACCAACAATAGACTCAAACAACCAATAAAAACAATTTTAACAAGATTTTTGGTGACTTTGAGATATTTATATCCTAATCTGGATCAACCAAACATTTTTAATAATCTATTTTACAATTCATAGTCAATCAAAATAAAAATATCCCAACCTTTCCCCCATAATGTATATCTACAACATAGCTCACAAAACACTTCAAACGGATATGATTTAATGAAATATTGATAACTATTATTATAGGTGAATTCAACAAATGGAAAATTCATATCCCAAGAAACAATGAAATAAAGAACACAATCTTGAATCATATCCTCTCTTCGAGTGGATATATCATTTTTTCATCTGTCTAAGGGTGATATATCATGTTTTACTTCAATTGGGTACCAATTTCCTCTTGAAATAGTTTCTAAAACCAACATGTAATTAAACATCTCTTTATAAAACAAAAAAATGGTACTCCATGGAGTTTCACATTCACTAAGAAACATAGGTAACTAGGATCCTCTACCTTCATCATCATATTAACAGAAAGAAAATGAGATGATTCATCATGTTTTGAAATAATCACCCAAATCACATTCTATCCACATGGAGCCCATGGTAAACTGAAAAATACTCTATGGATGTCTCATCTCAATTATATTATATAATTGGTAATGGATGTAACAAACCATAATTTTTTTATCCACCTTTTTCTTCTAGATGGTATGAAATCCTAATATGATGTCTAATTTAATCGCTTCATTCCTAACCACTAATATTGACATCGCTAATCAGGATAAATATTAGTGGTCCCATGGTGTAAAGACCAACATGAATAACGTTACCTATCCTTTAACGCCTATTTCAATATTACTATAATGGAAAATCTACCTCAAAACACAATATACTATTAGGAGAATGAGACTAATCACCTGATCTCCCCAGACCATAAATGATTTTACTAAAACATTGAAAATTAGTGAATGATGCTTGTCTAAACCAAATATGATCATAAAATAAAGAATCAAATTTTAGAAAATATACACACAAAAACCCATCGGATTCTTATACATCAATACACATCTTTATTAAAAGAATCATCATATATAATTATTCTAGTGATTTCTTCAATTCTGAAGTTGCTAGATTCCTGGTCAGTGCATCAGTGACAACTTTCCCATCACCTGATGTCTAAGAAATATCAAAATGAAAATTCTAAAGACACACAACATAGATAATATCCCTCTTGATAATAATATACTTCATTTTCTTATGATCCATATATATGGTAAATTAAAATATAAAGGGATATTGGTACCATATCTGTAGAGAATGAATCATGAAATCCAATTAAATATCTTGGGTATGATAATTCTTCTCTTGAGGGATTTGATTGTGAGAACCATAGCCCAAAACATTTTCCCCAATATCATAACACATTCAAAAATCTTACCTAATGTAAAATAATTTTATAACCAAAATCCATTTTCATAATAATATAAAATGGATCAAAAATCAACATCCCATTTTATTCCTCATATGATATATGAAATATAAAATTCCATTAAAACTAAACATCCTTATGGGTCAACCATATCATAGGATTTGAAATCATAGAGAAATAATTAAAAAACACATGTATTAACTACCCAGACCCAATAATCTTATAATATAAAAAAACATTACTCTGTTGATCTATTGAAATCATCGTATAATTCATTTTTGTATCCATTGAGGTCCCACTTTTAAATATATCATGGCCCAAAAACATCACCATATTGATTCAAAGATGAAATTTAAAAAACATTACATACTGATTAATTTATTATAGTGTTCTTTGATAAATTTATATGAGGCTACTAAGTTATCCATAATCTTAAAATACAGAAAAGAGATAAAAAAGAGTCTAAGAAGTGATAAAATATCTAATTAATAAAATTAAAAAACTCAATAGGGGTGTCAGTAAGACTGAATAGGATAACATTATATTTATAATGTCTATATATAATCATGAATTATTACTTAGTAATAACCCCATTAAAAACTCTAAAATGATAGTTTCCAAATCATAAAACAATGTTAGAAAATGATCACTATCCTTTTCAGTTGATAAAAAATGTCCTCAATCATAGAAAACGGAATCTTCTTTTAAATAGTCACATAATTAATATTTTGTTAATAAATACAAAGATAAAGTATTCCAACTACTTTTTTTGAAGATAACTACTAAGGCCCATAGTGAAATTATTGGATGAAGAAATTATTTACCCTCAAGATCATAAAATTGATCTTTATGTCCCTTCAACTCAGAGAGTTCAATTTGATAAGATATTAAGGTGTCGTTGTTCTTCCCCAAAATTAGATCAATAGTATACTAGGACTATCTTGAAGGTTGTTACCTAAAAAAATCATTAGGAAAAGTCCATGGGAGGTTATTCACTATGGTATGAAATATAAAACATAAACACTAGTCAATGATATCAAGAAATATCTCTAAGAATTGGAATGAGTTCTTTTCAACCTCATGTATAATAGAATCCGATCTACTAGATTCAATATCCCACTATACCTAAAAGACATGATTAATACCATAAAAAGATAAAAAATGAACATGATGATGAAAAAAATTGATATAAGACTTAAAAATAAAATAAAATATACTCTAATGAAGAGGTCAAAGATGTCATGATCAAGAACTAGGAAATTCAGTACAAAATCATGGTTTGTGATCATAGACTATCACTCAAAAAATTTAAAAAATTTCTCATTCTTCCTTAAAAAATGGTCAGAATGATCCATAATGAATGAAATTATCTTAGAGAATAATCACAAAAAATCAGTCAATATAGAAGATATAAGGGAAGGGGTTAAACAAGTAGCATACTTATCCCGAACTATAGAAGAAAAAACCAATATAGTACCTCTCATTATAGTTATCCAAACATCAAATTCTTAGAGTTTATACTCTAATACATAATGTTATCCAAAATTACCCGAACCTAAGGTATATTTCGTTCATGAATATCCCCAATTTTAATGTTAATGAGATCCATGACCATTCACTATATCTAACTAAGCATGATAGAATTTAGAAATGGAGGATATTCATCTAATTACCTAAGATAAATTTCTAAAAAATTCATTAGGGGAATTTATATATATGAAATGGAAAATATCTTAGGACATATCACATTTCAAGGCTTAATATGCCAATGTATTCAACACTAAAAGTTAACCACATTATTTTGTCTCAATGAATACCCTGTATCTTATCCTTATATAAACTAATCAAATTTTATGTTCTTCCTTTTCATGCCATACAATACCATATGGCAACCCCCTAATACAACATAGGATCCAGTATGAAATGTATTCTTTGTTAATTTTTACATAGTCATAGCCTACTAAAAAAATACCTCAGTAATGATTTGTAGTTATATGAGAATAAGAATTTATTATATATTAGGATTCAAACCAATCCTAAACCATATATCCTTGAGGTATCGATTAGAAAGAATTTCTATAGATGAATGAACTAACTTGGTGAAATGTGAAGTGTATTCCATCACAAAGCATTATCCTTGATCTATGTTCACAAACTTATGATCCTTCACCAAACGCGTCATCTTAGTATTGAATAGCTAATTGAAGGCCTTATTCAATGTGATCCACCAGATTTCGTTATATAAATAAGATTTTATGATGGAATCCAACCACATCCTTCTATGTCCTTCTATAATATATGTGAAAAATCTTACATTTGAGTTCTGTAGAGTCCTAAAAATATTAAAAATCATATCTATTCCCTCAATAAACCCCTCTGATTCTTGGTTTCAATTATCACCATAGAATATTTGAGTATTTTGTTTGAGAAACTCCCAGACATTATCCATAATCTATTCCCCTCTTCCATAACCTAATTAACTTAAGGATTGAATATTTTAGATTACCATTTTTACTAATTTAGTGATGAATAGGAGAATTTCCTTTCATAATTCACCCATAGTTATATCCCCTAGATTTGAAGAGATCATTATATTATCTATAAATAAAAGATACAAACCATTATTAGGTTAATAATACATCATCAAAACAAAACATGAGATATAAGAATCCAAATTAACGCCTTTAAACAATAAGGATTTATGAAAATAGAAAAAAATAGAAAAGGAAATAAGACAAGGCTCATAAAAATAAATCAAAAATCATATAGCTAATGAAAAATCCATTTCTACCCATAGTAATATAGATTCAGATATGAAAGTGATTTGGATAGATACCCTCCCAAACATACTAACTACCTTTTGATGGTACTAACACTAGTTAATATACCATCCCCAGAAACTAATGATTAATATTATATAATTTTGTAATGATCTGAACTAGGTTCAGCTAACATATCAAAGAAGATGTCCCACAACAATTATTGAAGGTCATTCTAAATCACTATGAACTACTGAAAATCACCTAGATTCCAACATATAAAACCCAGATAATGATTTTACTTTAAAAAAAGAAATGTAAATGGATGCATTATAACAAAATAAAGATAAAAACCCATTGCAAAATTCAAATTAAAAGGTAAAAAAACCACGATATATAGTAAAAAAATCCAGAATGATAATCCAGGATTTAAAACAGTTCGAAGACAAAAACTATGTTTCCCTGTGACTGTCAGTGACCACTCTCCATAGTCAACATAAAGTAACACAAATAAAGGGAAACTTCATTCTATATAGAAACCTTTCATTTACCTATATCATGGAAATTATATTATATATACACAAAAATTCATATGTTATAAGTGCCCAGTCAGTGTATTGTTTCACTGAGAGGGGGAGTGGATGAATTAGAGATACACTTTTTTATGTTTCTTTTCAATTTATACAACCATCATCTCTTGTTATAGATTTAAATTCACATCTGAAAAAATTACAACACATATCCATGTGATCACAAAGATTTACAAGGTTCACTATTTGATACAAATAACTACGTCCTTAGTATGGTTCAGAAACAATCAAATAACATAAAATCTACTAGAAAACACTCCTTGGATTATAATGAGTAGGATGTACCCTTACACTCATGTGGTACTTTTAGGACAATCCAAAAGGGTGTGTGATACCTTTTAGAAAAAATAGAGTAATATAATGTTTTTGTAACAACTCATGTTACCTATGCTAGTTTTCAAATCAACAAGTGTATTCAATTTAAATAAAATTCATCAATTCCTTACCTAGAAAAATGGTAATAACAACCTGGACATAGTTATGAAACACTGAGTCCAGTTTTCCTTGGTCCGAATCTCCATGTCTGATATCTTCGAGTATGATTCCTTAAAAATAACTATCCTAGTACGATTTTTTGATAGAATTCAGTAGAAATGTATCGACACTACTTTAATACCTGAGAATAATAAAACAAAGTATGATACTTCCTAGAATCAGAAATATTAAATATGGTAAAACCTAATATGAATATCATGTTCTGATTAATTAATCCGAATACCAATATTAGCCAAATACAAATGACAAGATAAATATGATGATATACATAGTAAGATAAATCCTAAATATGATGATCAACTGAATAAAAGTGTTGCAATATTGTATTCTTCCTCGTCGAAATGAATTCAATACAAAACAAAACAGTGTCTATTTATCTCCCAGAACTCTCGGATCACATCTCATTGAAAACATGGAACTTCTCTCTCTACTACGATTAACATTACACCATCATTAGTCAAGTATAATGTACATTTTTCATTTTATAGGTGATCCATGAGTGTTTCGGTAGGAATCTCAAAAATCATTCCCTCTCACACAAATTCACTCAAAATATAATTTCCCATAAAATCTCAAAATAAATTTTGACTTCATCAACTTTGCTAAATTCTTCTTGAAATATATACAATCATCACCTTTTATTATTTAGACTGCCATTTCAATTTTCAGTCCGATTCCAATTATTGAGTCTGATTATCTCATGTAGATTTATTCAAAACAAATATCTAAACCAATTAAATTTTATTTAAGAAAAAATCTTCTCCACATGATATACAATTATTATATTGAATGAAAGTTTCCCCCTTGACAAGCTCTCCCTTGACTATTCATTCATCAATCTCCACTTTCTTCAACACGTCATTTAAACAAGGTAATTTAACCTTTTTGAAATGGTTGACTACATTATTGATCATCCTCTTTACATATTCTCTTGATAGAGTTGAAAATATCAATTCATTTATAAAATCTTCCTTGTATCATGACTACCTTCATGAATTTTTATTCATTTAAGAATAACTTTAGTAAAATTTGATATTTATTGAAAATTAATGTAACTTTCAATAAATTCTTGCATCTTTCTTTTCATATGAACCAAAGTGAAATATTTTTTGATTGAAACTAGTCTAGATACGATCATCCTAGTTATGACCATTATGGATATGATAATTTTAGATATAATCATTCTAATATATCGATCATTCTAGTTTCGATCATCCTGATATTTATCTTTTCATTTCTAATGCGAATATCAATCCTTTCCTTCCATTTTATATGGAATAATAGTAGTTTCGTTGGTTGAACCAACATATATTCTATGTATATCAAAATCCACCACAATACTATCAATATCCATAAAATGAATAATTTCCTTTGAAATATGCATATTTAACGGAACAATGAATACCTATCTCAAAAAATTATTATCTTTCTTTTATAAGCCACCAACCTTTTTCTTATCAATCATATTCCTCCTTTTAGTTTATGTATTATCTAAAGTAGAAGTGTTGGAATCATTTTTAGTTTCATAATTTTTTAAATCATTTTTAGACTAACATTTCTTTAAGATCATTGAATTCCCAACCTTGTTGGTATGGGTTACATACATAACTTTTTAACGAATCCCCTTTTGAAATAAAATTCCTTTATTTTTATCACATTTGTAACATAATTTTTTGTGACTTTATATGTTTCTATCATGATAAGATAAAGAATAATAAATATAGATAGGTAAATAACTGAGAACACATTACATTTTATCAATATGATAATAATGAAATTTATCCATAGATTATATCATAGAAAAAATATCATAGATAATAATAACTGAATTCTAAATGAAGGAAATGATGATTTATTGGATGTAATGTTTCTAACAAACATGATAAATTTGACATAAAGACCTATAGTAATATTATTTATAACATTCTTCTATTAATTAAATTCAAAATAAAAATTAAAACATAGTAGTTGAAAACACATAGTGTTTGGAATACTTATTTTCCCAAATGAGACTACCGATACATCGACAGGATTTCATTAACCAGTCACCATCACTTGTATTTAGTTTCCAAATAATTTCTAATATATTTAATAATTGATTTATTTTGTAAACAATGTGCCTTATCCATTAGCTCCACGTTGAAAAGGATATAGATTAAGCAATATTTCCATAGTTAATCAAATTTCTGTCAAAGTGAACACTGTATGTAAAAATGTTATTCATTTGTTTGGAAATAAAGATATAAATGATAAATAATATAGACATTTATGGGAAATTTAATTTCTAATGTAAAGTGAATAATTCAAGTAAAAGTTCAGTATTATGAAAATGAATCAAAGAAGTGAATGTCAATAGTTACTTTAGTCAAAATAATCATAAACCATTCAGAAGAATAAGGATGGTATCAACATATACTCATTAGAGTAGCAATAATGGATGGTCTTCATTTATGAATATTAATACAGTAAAAATACCTCTTAATATTTTATTCATCAAAATATAATTTTTATTTTGAAATATGTTTTGATAATAATTTTATTTGAAAATCAGTTTTAAAAATATTATCTTTAAAAGGATCCTCATATACATACAAATAAACATTCAAAGAAATGATATTACTAATAGAGTTTAATTCAATTCTTACCATAAAAGTACAAAAAACATTCTTTTTCACTTTAAAATGGTTTGAAATGTAATTTATTAAAAAATTAAAAAATATTCCTTTCACATTTTTAGTAAATGCCAAATGAGCATTGTTTTGAAAATGACACAAGATTACATTGATAAAATTTTATCAAAAATAATAATGGGTGAAAATTAATTTAATAAATTATTTGAAAAAGGATAAAACAAATTTTTAAAACATTATTAGAAAATATGGTTTTGGAAGAAAACATATTTTTGATCGAAGATTGAAATGATGTAATATTTTCTTAAAAAAATTTCACTATTTATTTAATTATAAAATAGTGGAAATATATTAATATTATATGAAAATTTAATGAATAATAATAGGATAATAGAATTAAATTTTTTCATAATTAAATGGGAAAATAATTTCCTTTGACTAAAATTGAAGTGTAAATAATCTCGATTAGAATGAGATTGCAAAATAAACCCTATAAATGATCATAACATTGAAGTGATAATTAATTAATGAATATATTATCTATATCAACTAAAAATACACATAAAACATGTATGAATATAAAATAATTTAATAATAAGTAATTATATAGATAACATTATTATGATATAATTAATGAAGCGGAAGATTAACCTAATTATCAGAAATTGAATTAAGAAATCCCTCATCCCAAATTTATTTTTGTTGAGCATGTATAAACTCTAGTATGGTAATTTTAAAAATGTTATTATATTAAACAAAACCTATTAATATTTATATTATCATATATGATCCTTTTATAACATTTTATTACCCATTCATTAAAAATCGTTCATTATTTTCATTGTTTTAGGTGTTAATTGCCTTATTTTCTCAGGCATGTTTCATCATGAATGTTCTAGTTCCTATACATATTACAGAGTTTTATCATATAGTGAATAATAATAATTACATAATTATCATATTTTAATATTAATGTTACTTTTAAAACCATTATTGAAATATGGTTAGGAAAAATGAAGTATGTTATGATCATGGAGATGGTAAGTCGTACATATGAAAGAGTGAAGTTTCAATATTCCAATAATCCTAATGGAAATATGGTAAGTAATATATAATAAATTTATAATGGCTATAATATAATATATAACATTTTATATACATATATATATCATCTATGTTGTTTGGTGATGAAAAGAGAGTTATATCACTTCACAAAGTCAGTAGTCAATGTGTACATGAATGATATTATCATACATAAGTGAGTAAAAAGTAAAAAAATGAAATGATATATATTACTATTAAATAATGGTAAATATGTCATGAATATAATAATTATGTTAAGTATATCTAGAATATCTGACAACCCACACTCTGGGATTCGATGATGAAATCGTAAACATTACATTTTCAACATTGATGCCGATAAGGGTGACCCATTTTTTTCCATTGAAACTGTACATAATGAAAAGGTAAAACTGTATTAATAATATCCAATAGGTCCTTTTAGGATTATTGATTAAGATAATTAAGACAGTATCTTACCTTAAAAACTCACATGAATATAAAAAATAATTTTTTCTACTTAAGCAAGATTATCTTTTTCACATTATGACATCATAATCATCTATATTAAATTCCTTATAGACATAATTCATTAAACCAATATCTTTATAACCCGGGGAAAAGAAAACATAAGAGGGTAGATCTCAAATTCCCAGTAATTTAAATTTTAAGCATTAACAAATGAATATCTTCAGTGACCATAGGAAGAACATAAGGGTATGATTACATAATCAATGTGCATAAGTATAACCTAATAATATTCATACCCATCAATAGCTGAATCATTAAACATGAAAACATGGAATAAGGAATTAAAAAATTAAAATTAATAATAATCAACAATAATGTTCCATTTTATATTAATATTGATCAAATGAAACATTATTAACACATGTAAAGAATAGATAAAACCTATTGGTATCTTGGAACATCATCACATAGAACCCGTACATAACCCTTATATAACACTTATAATTGGAATAACCATACATCCTACTTACAATATAATTTTCTTCACAAGATAATAAACACCCAATTAATTAGAGCACTATCTAGGTGCACATATTGTAAAATCTATAACGGGATTACACGATGCTATATGGGTGCACACATCATTTATAATGCCTAAGAACATAATAATGAATAATGAATATAGAAAATTAATTTCATAACAACTCATTGAAATAACATTTATTATTTTAGAGAATGATTAGACAATTTAAATGAAATGAGTTCCATAAAAATATCTTTCAAATAGGGTTAACATATGGAAAATAAATCCGTAGCATAACAAAATATTTGAAACATGATTTACCAATGAAAAATAAACATGATTCCTACCAATATCCTTTAGAAATGTTTAACATATGGAAAAGAAATGAGCACTCTTACAATTTTTTTGAAACATAGTTATCTTGGTGAGAGTTTTATGTTATAATCATGATAAAATGTTTATATCTATACATCCATTAAAATTTTAATTCCAATCCGGATATATGGGTATGAATAACTAACTATGGTTATGATCATGGAGATGATATTTCGTACGTATGAATGAGTATCATTTCAATTTTTCAAGGATTATTATGGAAAAACGTAAGTGATATTATATCTATAAATAATGATATTATATAATAAATACTATAATATTTAATTATTTATACTTAAATATATAATTATTATGATGTAAAATGTATCACATCACTTCTAGGAGTTGGTTGTCCACATGTCCACAAACAACGTTATCACTTTTTTAGTGTGTAAAAATCTAAAAAATAAAATTATATATTATATTTAAATAAATAAATATATTTAATTAATTTAATAATAATATAATTTATATAATATATATTAATTATAGTTACCTTTATTACCACTAATGTATCAAATTAGTAAAAAATGCTTCGCATTGCTTAATGAGGGGTAGTACATCATACACACAAGAAACATTATTGTATCCCCTATAATAAGAAATTTAAAAACTGTGTATATGATATAATGACTATAGTGAGACTAATATTTTATAAATATAATAAATATTATATATATAATATATTTACATCATTATTCCCTTCCATGAGACGTAGTAATGAAAAAATGTATGAGATTGAATTGCAAGGTGGTAGTTTATCATACACATGAATTAAAATTTCTTATCCCATTTGATGAGAGTGTGTGTTTTTTTATGTTTTAACCTTATAAAAAATAAAATTATATTTAGTATACCGAAGTTATTATATATTCATGGTTTTATAACAATTTAAGTTGCGTAGAAAGAAATAAAACAAAATCATATTGATTAACGTTACATATTCTTCGATTAACTACTTTTGGTTTTCACTGAAAGCCTTCTTTTATTGAATTTATGACCAAATTCATGACTCTGAGATGATATGAGTGAAGTGGATATGTTATTTGGGTAGGTATGTCATAGAGAAAAATGTCTTTATAAGTGTGAAGAGTGGAGGATAGAGGGTTTCCTTTTATAAGAGGGGAGATGACACACTTGGTATTTTTCAAAAGAATGTTAGGGAAACTATTGTTTTTTTTTCATCTAAAAGGGTAAAATAATGAAAAAATAGATAAAAGGAGGGATAAGGTGTAAATATGTCCATAAAATTTTGGTTTTACATGTTTATAGATCTTTTTTATTTTTATTTTTTTATGTTTTACCACTAAGTAATTCGTCTTTACCTTAATCGCTGATATTAATTATAATTTCTTTCACTAATAATTTTAGTAAAAACTAAATTTACCCTATTATAAATTAAAACTTATAATGATTCTAAATATGTAATAAATTCTTAAAAATTAAAATGAGATAAATTAAAATATATAATTTAATAGTAATCCCATAGAAGTGATGAGACATTGGGTTTTTTAGAATAATATTTTGTTAGAACAAAAGATGATTCTATATTAACTATATAACTAATAATAATAAATGTATGAAACTAAATTAATATTTAATGATATTTTTTATATACATTTAATATAAAAAATTCTCAATTAGGGGTTATCTTAATTAATTTAAAACTAAAATCATTATTCATTTCAAAAGAGTTTTTAGAAAAACGAATTTTTCAACCAAAAAAAAGATATACTAAAAACAATTATAATTTTAAAAAATTTTAATTAAGAGGATTATATATAACATAGGATAATTTAAAACATAGTAAAAAACATATTTTTACATTTAAATTACATAATATATTTAAAATATTTTTTACCAAAATCATTATTTTTCAATATTGACCAAGAAATCAATCCTTTAAAAAAATTAAAAAATTTCAACAAATGGAAAAATTGATATTATAATTTAAAAAAAGGTTATTATATCATATAAATTTTATAAAATTATTAAAAATTAGTTTTAAAATATGTAAGGAATAAAAAGGAGGCAAAAACGCTCTTTTAAAAAATATACAATTTTAAGGAAAAAATTGAATTTATTTTCATATAATGTCTTGAAAAATCATTTTATGAATGTAAAACATTATATAATATATAAATGTAATTAATATATTAAAAAATATTGATTTTCTTATTTTCTTGGTATAAAACACACTTATACACATTCAAATATTTTTTTTAAAAGATTTCCTTTTATTTTCAAAAGGGTATTATTTTCATTTATAATTAATTGGCCATAAAATAATTCATTATATATACATGTGTAAAAAATATTTTAATATTTTAGTTAATCATGTTCATTCATACTATTCCAATAAAAAAGAAAATAATTATAATAAATCTCTTAAGTTGTTTATGTTTTTTTTCATGTTTAATACTCTATCAAATATAAAGATCTCAGGGTATTGTGTAACACAAGATAAATTGGGTTATTGTGTGTAACATGGGATATTGAATAAACTCATTATGTTTAAAATTATATAAACCTAGTGTTATATTCCATTTATTATATCGAATATAATTTTCTTCTTTATAAAAATATCAGAGTGTAACATCCTCCCCCCTTTAATAAACTGTATCCTCTAAATTTATACTCTATCTTGGTAATAAGAGGATGGAAACATGGAAATAATTTTTTAGTACATGTTGATTCAATAAGTTTTCCTTATGACTTTTATATTCTAATATGTTTTGAAAATCACAATCACTTTTTCATAAGACAATTAATTATCCCTGTGGATTTTTTATATGGAAAATTTCCCTTCTCTAATGAAATTTTTATCCTTACCTTTGTTTTAATTGTTTAATTTTATAATATCTATAAATCAAAATAATTTTATTACTATGTCTAAAATTAATATTTTAATGTAAAACCTAGGAATCTTATAATTCCTTGGATATAGAAAGTTCTATTTTCATACTCTGAATTCTTTGAAATTTATGCTCTAAATTATCTGAAATTAATATTGCGAATTCTATAAAATTCCGATTCCAAATTCCTTGAAATTTAGACATTGAATTAACTTATATTCAAACTATTAATTCTCTAAAATTTTGATTCCAAATTCTCTAAAATTAAAACTCTTAATTATCTAAAATCCAGACTCTAAATTCTCTAAAAATCAGATTCCAAATTATATGAAATTAAGAATCTGAATTCTATGAAGTTCAGATTTCAAATTCACTAAAATTCAGACTCTGAATTTTATAAAATTCAGAATCTAAAATCATCATAATTTAATATAATAATTCCTCAGAATTTGGACTTTGAATTATTTAGAATTCTAACTCTGAATTCTTTAGAATTTTGTCACTGAATTCCTCAGAATTCCGACTCTAAATTATTTAGAATTCCATCTCTGAATTCCTCATAATTCCGACTCTGAATTCATCAGAATTCAGATCATGAATTCATTGGAATTAATACTCTATAATCTAAAGAATTCATATTCCATATTCAATTTAATAAAAAAAATAAAAATATCCATATCTTAAATACTCTGAATGTTTATATGGTTAGACTCTTAATTATATTTTTCCTTAGACTCTAAATAATAGATTTGAATATGAAACTTGTTTTTCCTTACACATGTTATTTTTATGAAATGATGTCATAAAATATGTTTCTAACTAAGAGTTGGTTGAGTGAAACATGTGTAGGCCCCTCTGAGATTCATGTAATTTTATAAACATTAGAGGATAGAGTTGACTATTGGAGTTATTCATATAAATAGAAGCTCTTTTGAATGATGTCATTATCTGTTGATCGACCAAGAGATTACATGTTGTGTAGTTATTTCTATAGAGAGAAATATTCTCATGACTTTTGCAGATCCGAACATCTATTTCAGCATTTCTTTGTGTGACTATAATTTTCAGTGAGTACAAATTGAGGGGTTCCAAGGATAAGAAGATAGAGGTGTCTACTACCTTAATGATCAGGTTTTTGTAGGGATAGCATGACATATTCTGAAATTCCTATTGAAGGCTTACCTGGAGTGGGTAAGACAGAAATTTATAAATGAATAAATAAAGGGACCTTTACCCAAGGTTGTTTGATACCCACTCTTTGGGTTAAAATATTTCCTACATTTCACATGTTTTTTTATGTTTTATTTCCACTACATTTTGATAAAGGAAGAAAGTATACATTCTTATACTTTCTTGTACTTTTGTATACTCTGATAAATAAGATTCTATAAAATTTAAGGTAAAATCTTTCCTACGTAATCTTTTCTAATGATTTTTTTTCTGAAACCTTATTTCCGAAACCTGAGAATTTTTTTCTTGTAGAACTATTTTAGTGTATGTGAATTTATTTTGTTTAAATTTGATAAACATAGTTTTCCTTGATGTTAAAAATGATTTTTTAAACCTAATATTCAACCCTTCTTGTAATTGAGGATCTAAATTATTTCTTTCGATCCAAGAATACCCACATATAAAAATGGTTGATAAAATATGCTGCTAATGATTGAGAAATTATATTACAAATGTCATATGGAATTACACATGACAAGGATTCGAAATAGAAGAACATAGGTGGGAATTAATGGAAAAATAAACAATTATAGAGAGTGATTAAGGTCATTGATTAAAATTGACTGATCGAGGGAATGTTAAGGTCCTAGAAACTATAAATTTGTGACAATAGGAAAGAACATCAGTTCATTTAAATATATGGTATCAATATAATTTTTTCTTTCAATATCATTTTCCCATAGTTAATGATTTCTCATAGAATATAGACTAAATCAATATGGATATATACCTACATGATGTGTATAATTTAATCATTTAATAAATTTCCACCAGCATATCATATTTTTCTCCAAATGATGAGTATTCAAGTTGAATTTTTAAAGTTTTATTCAGTTTAATATAATTTTAAAAACCACATAACCATAAAATGGATAGTAAATATATTCTACCTATCATTATAAATAAACTAATATCAAACTGGTTATTAAATGGTTAGATAATTCCAAAAATGAGTGAACCTTCATATGATACATTAATCTTCAAAGATAAATTCCCAATGTTCAAACTAAACCATTACATAAATAATTATCCTAAAAAAAATTCAATAATTTCCTTTCTATGTTCGAAACATAAATATTAGAAGGATGATTATCATATATTCTTCCAAGTTAAATACAAAATTATTCCTAAAAACCAATACACATTTTTCTGAGATAAACTAAATCATTTCCTAAAAAATTGGCATACTAACTAGCATATAGCGTTGTCTAGTGGTAGGCACAGAAGAATTATCTTTCTTTGGTCAGGGGTTTAAGACACAACACTGAACCAGATGCGACGAGTTATAACCCAACATATAGGTTGTTCATTTTTATGTAAACATGAAAACTAATTCCTTCCTAAATAAAATGTCATGTTAATCCTAAGGGATAAAAATACCCCACACCAATAAAATTTCTCCCATGAAATAATTAATAACCTCAATATTTTAATACTTAAAACCCTAAAATTTGATTTCTTAGACTTTTACATTATTATAAACATTAATCTAATATATATATGATAAAAAGAAAAAAATTATGCAATTACCATGGTTTGGAACGATGGAAATCAGCCGAAAACAATGGTTTTATCTAACACCAACTATTTGGATATTCATTGGAAATTTTTTTTGTAATAGGGTCCACCTATGGCCATGGTTTAAACCATGGAAATAAATATATATAGCAACAGTTAAACCATATAAATACCTTTATATACCTATAGTTAAACTGTGTCTATTGAATACTATGGCCATTTTTTAAACCATGGTAATATATGGAAAATTTCCATAGTTTAAACTTTGTAAATAGATATATATATTCATATTTAAAACGTGGTTATTAATAATTACTTCCATAGTTTAAACCATATAGGTATTTCATTTATAACCATAGTTTAAACTGTGTCTATTTCATGCTACAACCACAGTTTAACCATTGAAATTGGAAAATACTACCACAGTTAATATTGTGGATATATGCCCTCTATGCCTTGTGAAAATCCTCCCCTAAATATCCAACTTCCTAAACCTCTATCTACTTATATCATCATGCTAACATCAAAAAATAAACATTTATAATTTAAAACATTTACTTAGAAATACTATTAATGAATAATCAAAAAATGTTGAAATAGTTTATGATAATTGGAAATATGAACATAAAATACCATAATATCAAGATGTTTAGTTTGACTTGATAAAAAAGTATATGATAAATGATCTTATTGATATGAATAGTAAACATATAGAAACTTGATGAAATTTGATTGATTAGGGGAATGCATTTTAGATGTATAGATATGATTTCATCAAAATTAAATTAGTTCATTATTGATATTCTAAGGTTGTTGATAATATATCCATTAACTATACTAAATAATTAAAATTTATTACATGTGTCATCACCATAGAGATTCTCCCCTATGTGTCTTCCCCACCTTCATTTCCGCTCATCCAAAACGCATTACTATTCTCATGATTTCCACCCCACACCTCGAATCTCCTCCCCACAATACTGTCTCCAAATATGCCTCCTCCTATCTTATGCATTGACGTCGACCTCCACCTCTCCCTCTGCATCGGCGTTGGCCTCCTCCTCTACAATGGCATTGGCCTCATCCTCTACATCAGCCTCTACCTCCTACCTGAATCCCTCCTCAACCCTTTTCAGCACCACCTCCCTCCCTAACTGCCATCTCCTTCCACATATACACCTCGCCTTGCCTCCCCCCATATCCACATCTATTCACCTCCCTGAATAACATCTCAGCGTATGCAGTCCATAAACTACGAATCCTTTTCAACAGTAGCGAGTTTCTCCAGAACATCCACCAACTCAGTTATTACATCGGTAAATTATGTTTTTGAACCTTTAGATTATGATTTAGTATGGGTGATGATGGTATTTAATCTCTCCATTTTATACATAGAACTATGTACAAACTAATAAGCAGTGTAGTGACACTAAGATAGTGTTTCATAGTACTGTTTCATGTTAATCAGGAGAAACTCCATTTCATGTGCTTTTAATTGCTTCTTGGGAAACTAAAAACCAAAAAAACAAATGGGATCTTAATTTTTTCTTTACCCTGGTCCATCAACATATCGTGCTTCGATATGGTTTTTTAGAAACTGATGAACAACAGTAACAAACTATATTTCATTTTCATGGTTTCTTCAAGAAAGATGAAGGTTTCAATTCTAGGTGAAGGTGATGGATCCCCTCCCACTAGAGTCACTTCAAGAAATTGTTGTTTTTATGGGGCCTATAAATATTGTATGACTATGTAGGTGATCCTTATTAGATTTGAATGTATTTTTATGCTATGATGCGGTTTGATGAAACAATCAACTGATACAGAGGTAAAAATTTTCCAATGTTTTTATTGTTTTTTACTCTTTGTAAAATAAAACAGCATGAATTTGATTCCACATGAATACCTAAATACCTCATTTTTATGATAGATCTAAGGATTTAAGATATGTTTGTGACCTAATTAATTTCATCATGTAGCAGAACCTGAACAAATAATCTCATATAACAGACTAACACCAAAGTAGTTGTTTTTTGTAAATTTTATATAATTTTCTTCATCACCTTGGTGCTAATTTGGTTTATTAATTTAATATAATATATTATAATGAAATTATACATTTCTAGTTTTATCATAATTATATCTTTAATTCACTTTTCTAGTCACTGATTGATTTTGATGTTACTAAATTCATTTTTTAGGCACTTTTAATGTAATGAAGAAACATAGGATGTGCTTCAGACTTTTTGAGACCACTCTACAGGTCCATGTTTACATATAATTTTAGTTACTCAACACCAAAATATTAATGGTATTGAGGTCTTCAAATGTCAATGGGAAGTCTATAAGTACACATTATTTATGATATTATTTTATGTTTACTAGCTAAAGTTTAATATCAATATGTTTTTGATGGGATATGAGTTGCTAATATGATATTGATATTAGTCATATGGAAGAGGTTTGTCACTTGATTTGGCTAGAATGAATTTGATTCTAGAAAGTAAAAATTGGTGGTGAATTAAACTATTTTTTTATTTCTGTAAGTTCTATTGAATTTATCTACATATACAGTTATGGTTAATCAGCAGAAACTCCATTTCTTGTGCTTTTAATTGCTTCATGGGAAACTGACAACCATGGAAAAAATGGGATTTTATTTTTTTGTTTATTCTAGTCTATTAATACATCATACTATGATATGGTTTTTTAGAAACCCATAAACCATAATAGCAAACAAGAATTTATTTTCATGGTTTCTTCAAGAATGATAAAGGTTTCAATTCTTGGTGAAGGTGATATATCCCCTCCCGCTGGATTCACTTTAAGAAATTACTGTTTCTACAGGGTCTCTACTTTGCGTATGAATATTATAGTGATCCTTATTATAGTTGAATATATTTCTATGATAAGTTTCAGTTTGATGAAAGAACCAACTGATATGGAGGTAAAAATTCTCGGATGTTTTCATTATTTTTTTCTCTTAGTAAAATTAAACTGCATGAATTTGATTCCACTTGAATACCTAAATCCCTCATTTTTATAATATATCTAATGATGTAAGAAATTCTTGCAATATAATTAATTTCATCATGTATAAGAACTTGAAACAACAATCTCATATAATAGACTAACCCCAAAGCAGTTGTTTTTTGTCTATTTTATGTAATTTTATTCATCGCCTTGGTGCAAATTTGGTTTATTAATTTAATCATATACATTATAATGAAATTATAGTTTTATAATTTTATCATAATTACAGATTGCATTCAATTTTATAATCACTTATGGATTTTGAAGTTACTAAAATCATTTATTTTCTTATTTAGTCACTTTAATGCAATAAAGAAACATATGATGTGCATCAGACATTTTGAGACCACTCTATAGGTCCATGTTTACATATAGTTATAGTTTCTCAGCACCATGGTATTGGCAGTATTGAGATCTTCCAATTTTCTTGGACTATTTATAGGTACATGTTTTTATGATATTATTTTAGGTTTACCAATTAATGTTTAATATCAATACTTTTTTGAGGGGATAGGAGTTGCAGATATGATACTGATATTAGGAAGATAGAGGAGGTTTTTCATTTGATTTGGATAGAAAGAATTTTATTCTTCAAAGTAGAAACTGATGGTGAATTACATTATTTTTTTTATGTCTTTATGTTCTACTGAATACTATCTACATATACAGTTTTGGATACTCAGCGGAAGCTCCCTTTATTGTGCTTTTAATTGCTTCTTGAGAAACTGACAATCCTTAAAACATACAAGATTTAATTTTTTTGGTTATTCAGGTCCATCAATATATTGTTATTTGATATGGTTTTTGAAAAGCTAATGAACCACAACAAAATACTAGATTTTATATTGCTGGTTTCTTTAATAATGATGAAGGTTTCAATTCTCAGTGATAGTGATGAATCCCCTCCAACTAGAGTCACTTCAATAAATTACTGTTTTATTGGGGTCTCTATCTACTGTATGACCATGTCAGTGATCCTTAATATAGTTGAATTTATTGATATGCTATGTTGTGGTTTGATGAAAGAGTCAATTTATACAAAGGTAAAAATTCTATAAAGTTTTCATTGTTTTTTCCTCTAAGTAAAATCAAACTACATGAATTTGATTCCACCTGAATACCTAAATACCTCATTTTTTAGTATAGATCTAAGGATGTAAGAAATTTGTGCGATCTAATTAATTTCATCGTATAACATAACTTGAACCAACAGTCTCATATAAAAGACTTACCCCAAAGTAGTTGTTTTGTCTATTTTATATAATTTTGTTCATCACCTTGGTGCTAATTTTGTTTATTAATTTAATCATATACATTATAATGATATTATTGGTTTCTAATTTTATCATAATTTCATATTTAATTCAATATTCTAGTCACCAATGGATTTATAAGTTACTAAAATAATTTATTTGTTTTTTTAGGCACTTTTAATGAAATGAAGAAACATAGGATGTGATTCAGACTTTTTGAGACCACCCTACAGGTCCATGTTTACATACAATTGTAGTTACTCAACACCATGGTATTGATGGTATTGGGGTCTTCCAATGTTCCTTGGTTGTCTACAAGTGCATTTTTTATGACATTATTTTTTCTTTACCAACTGAAGTTTAATATCAATACTTTTTTGATGGGATATGAGTTGAAAAAATGATATTGATATTGGGAAGATAGAGGTGGTTTGTCACTTGATTTGGATAAAAAGAATTTGATTTTGAAAATTAAAAACTAGTGGTGAATTAAATTTTATATATATATGTATTTATGTTCTATTGAATCTTATTTACATATACAATTATGGTTACTCAACCCCTGGTATTGATGGTATTGAGGTTTTCCAATGTTCTTGGGAATTCTACTGGTACATGATTTTTATGATATTATTTTATGTGTACCATATAGTGTTTAATATAAATACATTTTTGATGAAGAAATTGGATAGGATTTGAAAATATGATATTGATATTGGGAAGATGTAGGAGATTTGTCACATGATATGGATGGATAAAATGTGATTCTCCATACAAAGTTCAAACTGTTGGTGAATTAAATTATTGTTTTTATATGTCTTTCAGTGCTACTAAATATTATTTACATATATAGTTATGGTTACTCAACACCATGGTATTGAGGGTATTTATGTCTTCCAATTTCTGTTTTGAGTATTTAAACTCTAGGTTTTTCTCCTCGGCTTCAAAGATTTATATTAAAGGACCAATCAATCAGCTAATGCTTGGTTTTTTTCTCCATATCTAACCACATTCTTTATTATAATACCTATTATCACATATTTTATGTTTTCAATTTTAGATATACCATCTATCTTTATCATCTAACATATTTTTCATTCATATGTTGATTTCTTTGGTTCTGCACATATGTATAATTTCATAAATCTTCTGTTGATCCTATAATCATAATGGCAAGGTTTTGTGTGACAACACTTCACATATGATATGTTCTTTTTTATAAGGTTCAATATGGAATGAAAGTGTTTATAACACAAAATTTAGTTGTGTTATTTCATTATTGGAATTTTTTTGGTGTATGTTTTTAGAGGCAAGGAAATTAAAGTACACATTGTAGAGGATTGGTTGAGGCCTAGTTCATTCTTTTAAGATCAATGGTTTTTGTAGTTTTCTCACCAAATGGTAAATATAGGGAAATATTTTTAATCCTTTGTTGAAATTTATATTTATTATGTTGTATCATTATATAAAACATGGTATGTGTTCAATGAATATTACTATTGTGAATTAAAAATAAAAACAACTGAGTTATTTTTCTTATCAATTACATGGTTGTGAAATTTTGATAATAAAATGCGGAACATTTATTGGCTTTGTCTAATTTTCCATTGCAGCGACCAAATTCTTCAAGGAAAATTAGACATGCATCTCTCTATACATTACTCATGCCAATGAATTTTAATTTTCTATGTATTTGTTTGAACTTTATTGTTAGTGTAGAGTAAACATGACTGCTCTAAGAGGCATTGAATAACTAAAGTGCTCTCCCTATTTATTTGATTCTTGTCACAACATCTCTATTGAAAATTTGCATAGATATATGCATATTATATATTTTCTATTATATATTTAGAATATGCATAATATGAATATTCTACCTAGGTACATTACATATCATGTATATGCTTATTGGATATCCAATACATGCATATTTTATATCCGTTTCGGAAATTTTATAACTTATGATTATTTACCAATTCATATTTCAAACTAAAATTTACAAGTTTTTAAAAATTTTATTAATTGAATAATAATATTTTGTTTGTAAACAATGATTTTTATATATTTTCATATTTGTTCAGATATGTTCATATGTGTTGACAAATTAATTGATCCTACATAAATAAATAAGTTTATATTGGAACATATTTTTTTTAGTTGTTCAAAATTGTTCATTGTATATTCATATTTTTTGTTCATATTTTTTAATATCTATTCGTATAGCATGTGCTTACCTACCAACATCTCTTCCAGAGTGATCCTCTATTATGTGTCGACCTCTCACTCTTCCAACCTCTCCTTCATACTTCCTCCACCCAAATTTGGCCTCTTACCCCCCCAATTCCACTTTCTTCGTGTTCCAGATCCCTATACTGACACCCAATCTTTCGATACATATATTCGTGTTCCAAATTCCGAAACGTGCAACCAATCCTCTGGTATGTTTCTCCCCCACCCTCATTATGGTTGTTTGTTTGTAATGTATTATTTATTCTAAGTACAAATTCATGATTGATTTTATTGACTTTAAAAATGTTAGTTTATTTTTTAGAAAAACAATAACTTAAAAGCATTGGTTCCCTTTAAATTATCAATTCATATATTTACTTGTGTTTCTTATATAAGTTACTAAATTCTTATAGGCGTTTATCCAAAATGTCAATGAATCAAAGAGACATTGTGAAACATCAATTATTTGCACTGCAGATGATCTTTTTGCATAGTAGGATTTAGCAAAGGGTATTAAAGTTGGTGGATGGATATGGTATGTATAATTATACATTTTCTGAAATTTTAGTCATGTTTTAATTTCACAAAAAAAATAAATTCTTACATTTTATATGTTTAATTCTACATTGAATTTCATTTTTTGATTTCCAATCATTATTTAGGACAACACTTCATTTTGAATAGTTTTTTTCTTCAATATACTTGAGTTGAACATCAAGACATGAAGGAGTAAGTGACCAAAATCTGTATATAATAACTTTTGATCATCTAAATTGTCTCTAATTACAGCTAAAATATCATATAATTCTTTTATTTCTTCTTCAATAGAATTGTAATTCACCATTTTTATTACAGTTATTAGCAACCCTAGTTATGGGATATGCTTCAATACCATGAGGTTATTTTTACTTATTTTCCCAATAAACCATGAGGTAATTATTCTAATATCAGAATCAAGTTTACCAAGTGCCTGAATAAGCGCACCATGTCTTCCCAGCATACTGAGAATCATTAGCATAGTCTATCGGTTCAATGAGTATTAATAGTTATTACAGTAATCATTTCCTTCACTCATGACTATGGGATTTTCATACACTTATTCATTAATACAAATGTTTTAGTTCTATCTGAACAATTATTTTTTTTAATATTCTTTAATAATAATCTTATGAGTTTTTTAGTTATTTATTTGAATAGGTTTTACTCTCTTGATGGAAAAGTTAAATGAATTATGGGGAAGGAATTGTTTTAAATGTTAATTTTTCAAATTCAGATTGTGTATGATACACTGTTGGATACCCTATATAATGTGAAACCAACATTTCATTTTTCATTTTAAAAACCCACTATTAAATGAATATTCTTAATCTATATAGAATATTTGGGTTATGAAAATTCTCTATACTATTTAGATGCACACTGTATATGTTGCATATGAATATATCATATCAATCACATCCATTATCTATATCCATTATACTAACGTGTCTCCACCTACATCATTATCATATTGTGGCCATCTATACAATTGGTATTTATTAAAAAAAACTATCAATGGTTGGAATTCATTAACTTTGGTCTTTAATTCTGGAAGGATAATTGGCTTGTCTTTCCGCTGCTTGATGATTTTAAAGGGCTTGGTTCAAGATCACGATGAGTCAATTAAGGAAAATATTTTCAAGCCCATGGATTTTCTACATGTATCAACTAGGGGGGATATCTAGGCATATAAAATCATACCCAACATGGAGTCCCGCATCTGGACACCTGTGAGGTATGGTGATCTCACATACATGTTGTATTACTGCAGCTGCAAGGGCATGCCCCCTAAAATGAACAATCATTTAAATATGCTCAACAAGACCTGTATTACATCTGCTGCATGATGATATCACAAGCAAGTTTTCTATTCATATGTGGTACTATGTATTCATATATAGAATCATAGTATTCCATAAATATTTTGTTATACACTATCAGTTCTAGTGATTGAAGGCTAGTATTCTTCTCATGCCCCTATTGTTTCACATATTCAACAAGATATAACTTTTCAAGAGTTCGAGAGTAAGATGTGGATTCAGATCCTCTTCAACTAGTTTCATTGGAGGATCTGGTGAAAAATGAAGGATTATATGATTGATGAAATATAGTAAGATGAAATCTTTGTTGAGGTTTATGTAGGCCCTGCTTGAAAAAATGCCTATGAGTTGAAGGTGATCATTTATGATTCTCTCCAATGTGATCTATGTCCCAAAAGTTGAACTAATTATAATATATGACTAGTTGATATTTTATGATGGTTGATGTTGTTAAATGAAGCACATATATTGACAAAGGTCATGGATGAAGCTATTAGATGAAACTAAATTGAATTTAAACATGATATTTCTTTGTTCTATAAGATCCGTGTATGAAGAAAGGAAGAATAATGAGATGGATATTTCAAATGGATTCCCTCACTAAAATGCATTGATGCAGATTTGACAATAGAAAAAAGAATTGTGGTTGATTTATCTGATTTCAAGGTAACAAGTTGAATATTGTTCATGGAATAGAGTCATCCATAGTAGAAATTTATTATATTAGTGATGTAGTTATGTTTTAGTCCATATAATCATGATTATGAATCTATAGTTTAGAAACATTTATTCATTTATAACAGAAATAGATTATTTTCAACCTTTTCTTTCATATGATTATATTTACCTAAAATTGTCTTTACTGTAATAAATTCATTGTTAGTAGTATTCTAGATAGTGATTTGTTGACAAAGTATACGTTTTAAATGATTTTTGTCACTTAACCCTTTAAAAATAATGTCTTTTATTGATATTTTGCCTCTACCTCCTTGCACCCCTCTGCCTCCACCTCTCCTCTAATATAGTCTCGATGCCACTATCCACCACTCCATTATACACCATCAACTCAATTATTTATGAATTTATATTAAAAATTGCAATTAAATGATCATGCCATGAAAATGCACAGGTTGGTTAATAGTTTTTGTAAAAAAACAGTGTCTTAAATTTTAAATACCAAACTGTAATTGAATCAAATATTGGATTCACTAGAAATTTTATTTTTATAAAAACCTAATGTTAGGGAGTTAAAAATTTTCCCTCATGATTTTAAAAACTAAAAAACCATTTTTACTATATATTCTATTAGAAAATAAATTTTTGGATAAATAAGGATGTTAAAATAAATGTAAAATAGATGAATAAAACAAGAAATTTTGTTCTTAATCTAAGTAAAATTATTTTTTCCATCAAAGATAAAATTGATACTTACATGTGTTTCCCTCAGAATTTGGGGATGACCTCCTTGATTGAAGGTTCAAACATTCCAATTGGTTTCTAACAGGTTTGTTCGTAGAACCGGAAACATCCAATGATTCCACATCCATTTGGACCTACTTTCCAATGGTAGGTGCTCATTATTTTGTGGACTAATGAGGCTTATGAATTTTCATTGGTCGAGATGATGGGAGGTCAGACTCATCAAACCTTTTTGAGGGGAATTATTGTCTACTCCGAGACTCTCTTTATAGATTTAAGTTATGTTCGTGAATCCTTATTACATTACCAAGTATAAAATGATCTTTCCATTAGTTTGACAATCAATGATTGATATGTAAGAAATTTAGAGAATATTTTATATGTATTCGAGGTTCTTAATTGATAAATAATCATCTGTATTTGTTAGAGATTCTTATTTGATGGTATCCTTAAAATACATAAGAGACTCTTGGTCATTATGATGACCATACTGGTTTTAAAGCCACTTAGTGGGGCACTTGAAGTTTATTGTCATTCAGGAGGACATGAATTATTTAAAAATTGGGATCGTACCCATTGATGGGCTACCTACGTATCCTTTGTTTTGGAAAAGGAATTAGAAACCACGTAGTTTGAATAAGGGAGTATGATGCTTATGCATGATTGATGGCTCAAAGAAAGAAGTCATGATTAATTTTACACTCTAAGCTTACGTGAGTTATGCTCAGTGTGAGAAACAAGAGGTATTGGTAAAAACCAGACAATTGTACCATGAAAGATGCAATCATAAGAAATAATGTGGGGATTATGTATGTATGACTGCCCATATAAATGAAGATTAGGATTCACTTCAGGGAATAAATCCAGGAACAGGGTCCATAAAGGTATATGTGCTTCATGGAGATTTGAATACTCTAACATGGGGCTTACTGCTGAAAAGGAGTCCCAAATTAGGAGAGGACTTATGATTGGGTTTAACTCCTGAGAAGGAATCCCAGATCAAAGGTAAATTAGTACTGGTTAAGAGAAATTAAGACCGGGGATTACTCCTGAGAAGGAGGCCTAGGTTAAGGGACTTGAAAAATTAGAGGACTTGGGCCTTACTTTTAAGGAGGATTCCAATATTAATACTGGGGCTTACTCCTGAAAAGGGGGCCCAGGTTAAAAGAGGACTTGGGGATTATTCCTAAGGAGGATGCCCATATTTGAGAATTATGACGGGGGTTCATTCTTGAAAAGGAGGCCCAGGTTAAGGATTCTCTCATATTAAATGATGAGTTTGAATGAATGAAATGTCAATCTTTAGTGACATAAAGATATATAAATCACTAGGTTTTGAGAGATATTCCAAAGAATTCCTTTTAGATGAAGAAGAAAAATCAAGAAATCATGCCATAAATGGATTTTAAGAGTGTCTTGAAGACTGAATATTGAATAGGAGAGGTGGAATGGAATAAGAGGGGTGAAATGGGCAAGAAGGGAACCCAAAAAGGAAGGGGCACACAAGTCTTGGCAGGCGCACAGGTACTGCGTGGGCGCGCATGTCCTGGTAGCGCAGGTATACCTGGGGGACACATGGGTACTTGCGAATTTGTAAACCAGCATGGTAATACTTGGGCGATCCTTGACCAATGCCTTTATAATTATCATTAGGTACTTTTAGAAGAGAGGCGATCAAGTTTTGGTGAGGAAGTAGGGCGGCGCACAAGTATGTTCATTCCCCTTAAGGGTAAAACACCTTATGCGCTCAAGTGTTAGTGAATTATAACACTTAGACCTTACTCCTCTTGTTTAGACCTTCCATTCTAGGTAAACAGTAACCTTATAAGTGTTAGAAAGACCTGAAGAAGAGACTTGGGCATTCAGAGCTCTAAATCTGAATTCTGGAAAAATTCATCCTTGAATGGGGGGCCCATCGGGGGTATTTATAGGATGGAGAATACCCCGGGCGGTTATCCTTTAGGGTACGCAAGTCACATGCACTACCATTAGGAGTCGCACAAGTCCACTTGCGCGAAAGTGATGGAACTTGCGCGGCACATGTGATTTTGAAGCATTGTTCATGTCTTTGTCGATTTTTGATGTTTTCTTCAAAGGATGAATCAATTTGTGCTAAGTCATTTTCCTTTACATTATTTTTAGACATTGTGACGAAAAAAGAGCGTCAACAAAAGTCCCCCCCTCAGAGTTGGATCCGAAATAAATGAGGATGTGACTCTGAGGAAAAGAAGAAAACCAAAGGAAAGGAAGCACACGAGTCTTTCAGTGCGCAACACTTGGTGCGCATGTTCAAGTCGCGCAGGGCTGGAGTGCACTGGATGGAACGTGCTAGGTCTAGGCGTGCAGGTGGGCCACCTGGCCAATAAATATGAGGTCATTTTCAACGCATAGCATCTAATTTCGGATTCTCGAGCTCTCGCCGCGCAGGTCCCCTTCGCTGTGCAAGTTGCTCATTTTCTGTTTTTTATTTGTTTTCGCGCAGTTGTCAAGGTAATAGGACTTGCACGGTGATACTTGCATGCCAAAAACATGCGCGGCACATTATCACTTGCGCGACACATCCTTACTTGTGCGACACATCCATACTTTCACGCCTTAATGACTTAGACATTTAATTGAAATTCCATTGAAAATTTTATTAAAAAATCAACTTACATAAAAGTTAATTTATTCAACTTTTCAAGGAGAATCAATGGCTCTTAGAACCAGAATCGTTGATGAACTGGCTAGCAAGCAGATTGATGATATGATGAACATCAATGGCCACGATTATTATACCGTCAAATATAGCACTCTTCCGGATTTGGCTAAGTATATGAAGAAATATCATCGTGACTTTCCCCAAATCACTTATCTGCCTTTATATGGCTATGGTCATCTGCGAGAAGTCACTATTCCAGAATCAAAGAACTATCTTCCATTTTCGTGGTTTCAAAAATTACACCAACTTTTCTTCAGCAAATATCTCATGTGGAGGAGGATTTATAAATCCTGGAATAGTGGAGAAGGCCCACATGATGCATCATATCCCTAGTACACCAGATATAAAACCTCATACGCCCGAGATGCAACCACATTGTCATCCTTCAATATTCCGAAACGCTCAAGTGGATCAATCCAAAGGCTGGAATAAAAGTTGGGACTTCCGTCCTGGGGGAGGTGTGAAGCCAACTTGGATGTGGGCATACTGGGTGTGACAAACCTGTTCAGAGTTTGTTGAGGATCTAAAAGGAGTGGCGATATACGAAGCTGTTTGGGTTGGGAAAACATACGTTTACAGACATGATAACTTCGTGCTAGAGATACTCAGCCACTGGAGCCCAGAAACTAATTCTTTCCATCTAACTCATGGAGAAGTAGGTATCAGTCTGTGGGATGTCCACAAGATCTCAGGGGCTCCAATTTTGGGAGATATGTATGATGAATTCATTCCTCCCAAGGTGACTTGGAATGATTTAGAGAAGACTCCTGCTTTAGCTCGGGAATTATTTAAGATCTTCCATAGGCTCAAGAGTTTAGAGACCTCATTAACTCATTCTAGAAAGGATATTCATCCAGAGGAGTGGATGAATATATTTCTTATTGAGAAGAAAGAGAAGGAGCCAAAGGAGAAGTATCCGAAGGATAAAGGATCCAAGAAAAAGAAATCCAAGGATAAGAGGCCCAAACATCCTACCACCTACCCAAAACATGAGAAGAGGGGTGCTCCTGGAACATTCTGGCCAAATCTAGAAGCAGGAGAGTTTGAGAAATGGGGATATGAGGTGAATCAAAAGATCCCGAAGAAGACTCGTCTGGCGGGATTCTTGGCTTTGTGGCTCATCATTTATCTCTTTCCAGTCAGGGATTCGAATGGAGGCGTCAGGCTAGGGACCTTTGTCATTGCGGAAAACATAGATGAGGGAAAAATGGTTGGGTTGGATACCCCCATTTTAGCAATGATTCACAGGATTTTAATTCATGTCTTCATGGGTAAATCTCCTTTAATAATAGTGGGACCATTCCACATTTTATGGGGATGGATTGCCACTCACTTCAAGACTTACAATGTACAGAATGGATTACAAATTCCTGGAAGTTCTTTCAGGCCGTCAGTGCAAGAATTCTCTAGAGTTTCTCCATTAGATGTTAATGCCTATGACATTAAAGTGAGGCTGAGCATGTTTAAGGAATTCAACTTCTTTCCCTATGGAAATCCGCCAACCATGTGGTTTGTTGATAATGGAACAACCCATTTGGATTTGAGGGCATACATGCTAGCTTGTAGGGATGGTGTGCTAGTTTCCAGGATTGACGGAGAAATTATATTCGAGGCCTATGCTCCATATATATTTGCACGTCAATTCAAATGTCTGCAACAGATTGCTGTATCTCCTCCAGTACATGTCATGTTAGAGAAACATCCGATTGTTGCTTGGAAACTATGGTTGCTGACGTCAAGGGAGAAGACTGGGGAAATATTTGATCTACCAGTTGAAAAAGAGACACATAACTTGACTACATATTATGTCGAACACAGGATAGAATCATACCCCAAAGGGGTGCTGAATCACCCCGTTTATCAGGTGGGGAAAAGGAAGAGGACTGTAGAGAAAGAAACCCTTCCTCATGAAGGTGATGATTCCCCACCTGAAGCTGATTCTCCAGATTCCTCCTCTAGAACTGATTCACTAGATTCCCATGATGGGGATGATGAGGCACAACTAGTGGAAAAGCGGGTTCGTGCCCGATATAATCCTCCGGTCAGAATTTAAATAACCACTCCATCAACTCCTGGTGAGTTACTTCATTGTGGAAATTTAATCACCACTACTTTATAAATCAATAAGTCTTATTTTCTTATTCTCTATCTGCTGTTGAAGGAGGTGGTAAGAAATTGAAGTCAAATATTATAGGAACTTCCTCACAGCCTTCATATCTAAGACCAGAGGCTATCGAGTTATGGAAGAGTTTGTATTGTGATACTGAGACCGCCTGGCTGGATTTGTGTGAGGGCCTACAATTTGCTTTGTAACTTGATTCCAGTCGAAGCTTTGTTACATAAGGAAATTATTTTCTTCATCTTGCAGCTTGCAAAGAAAGGAACTAAGGTTCCTTCGCCACAGTATAGCCCTGGTGGTACTGCCATTGGGGCTTCCTCTGATTCTCCTCGCGAATCAAGAGAGATATCTCCAGGACAGCATGCCATGAATGAGGCGTTGGACATAGCCTTTCATTCGCCAATCCATGTTCCAATAAGGGAGACTGCCGATACTCCCAAAAAACCAAAGAAGAAAAGGAAATGAAGGAGGAAGTCCATAGCTAAACACTTCATTAGCAGCGATAAGTCCTTCGGGTAATCATGAGTCTATACCCATGAAAAGGTTACTCATATTTCTGGGGATTGCAGGGGATTATTCAATTTCCCCCTGAGGGAAAGGAATGATCCTCCTTCAAGGACCACAGAGGTGCTATGGAACAATCACAGATCCAAGGTGACTTGGCTGCTCCTGGAGAAGAGCTATCATCTATTCCCAGTATCCCTCGTCCTACTGTTGCAAGAAGAAAAGAACTTGTTTCTGGTAAGTCAACAATTCTTTATAAAAATGTTGAACGAAACACCAAGTGACTTCCATTATATGATACTTCAGGTTCAACTCCTACATTAGAGCTTCTGGCGGGTGCTGCAACTGATGCCATGATTTTATCCGAAGATGCTGTCCAGGGTCAGGGGCTGCAGGACGTAAGTCATCAAGAAGACACATCAAATGCTCCCATTGGTGAGACTAACTAGGATTCTGAAATATCATTGGATGAAATGATGAATCATGGCATGTCTTTTGAAGAAATTTATGATCATGATAAGTTGCCATGTGATTTAGAATACCTTGGGAGTGAGTGTTTTCGTTCGCCCAATATATTTTCTTATAATTTACACTTCTAATCATGACTGAAAATAATATGCAGTTCCATCCATAGAAGCTGCTGAACTTCCAATGCCTGAAGAGGGTGTGGACATTGATGTCAACCCTACCATTGCAGAAACATTAGCTCAAGTAGAGATAAACCTAGTAAACCATCCTAAGACCCATCTTGAAGATCTTATTGAGACTGGGAAAGATGGGGAGGAGTCTTATCAGGTTGTTGATCCACCGTCAGGTAAGGGATAACAATATTTGTGATTGTACTTAATTTTTAAGACAATTGATTCTTTTGTTATCCTTTGAAGCTAACCAAAGCTTTCAATTAATCATGCAGGGCCATAAACTACAGTGGCTAGATCTGGAGGTGAGGCCTCAGCCTCTTCCCAAACGGGAATTGAAAGTGAAGAAGCACAGGTCAGGGGGGAAAGTGCAGAATAGGGCACTTACTTAAGTGCATTAATCCCAGATTACATGCCCCCCTTTGATGATGATATTGAATCAGACCCAGAGGTTCTTAAAGCATTAAACTTTTCACAACGCAAGGCATGGAACAACATATGGAAAATCATATCTGAGGTGCATTTAGAAGAGCTATCATCGAATATAACTTGATTGTCATCCCAGTTTGTCATGCTATGAATTGGAAATTTTGGTTATGATAATATCCATGCTGCGGTGAAATAGGTCATCTTCAAGAGGGAGCAGGAGCAAAAGTGTCACGAAGATCTGACCAGGGTGAAACTGTCAATTATCATCGGTAAATTTGAGGCTGCGCTATCCCAAGATGAGGCTAATTATGCTACCAAGATAAAGGAGCTGATGCATAAAATCAATGAAAAAGTCATCCAACAAGTGCAGCTTCAGCCACAGTTAGATGCTGTTACTGGGGAACTTGACCAGCTCAATAATTCATTAGAGGGAGCTCAAATGAATGGTATGAAAGCCATTGCAGATGCCAAGAAGGCACTTCATCAAGCTGAGAAGAGTGAATCTGGTTGAGTGCACAAGCTTCAACTAGATGCTGATGAAACTTGAGATGCTGTACATCATGTGAAGACTTATGTTGACAGTCTTTTTTAATCTCCTGAAAAAGAGAAGAGGCTCCAATCTGTGGATATCGCTCTAATTCTTGTGCATCAATGAAGAGTAATTTTATCTTTAATTATTTATGCTTGTATTATTTCGCTACCTGCTTTAAATTTTACCTAATCCAATGGGCCTAGTAATCATAGTTTGATTTTTACTAGGATTCATATAAATAACCCTACAAACGTTGAAACTCTTAATTTCTCAATATTACCTAAATAATACAAAATGTATGTTTAGTCAGCTGGAACTTGAATTTTATTCAGTGTTCCTTTGTCTTTTGTGGGTAGTTTAAAGTCATGATCGTCGGACATACAGAGGCTAATGTTTAGGGTTGAAAATAGATTTGACTGAATGAATTAGAATTGACTCAATTCTTTGAAAATTTATCTGAAAACATATTACCATACTCAAGTATGAGGGAAAAAATGTAAACTATGGCTTAAGAATATTTGAATCTGAGGAATGATATAAAAATATCTAAAAGGCTTCAGAAGAAGTAGTTTCCAAGAATGAAGTTACTATTATTTAACAAACCTGTTAGGGGGTTGAATTATGCAGGGCCACCTAAGGGCATTGGCTGCATAGTCAAATAAATAGCATCTTTTGGCTAACAAGTCTATTATGTAGACTGTTTATGCAAGGCCGCCTAAGGGCACGTGCTGCATAGTCAGGCAACAGAACTCTTGGAATTTTACTTTCCTAATGCTAAAAAGCCAGTGAAAGTTTATGGAGATTCAAAATTTCCAAAGTATTGAGTTTGATCTATGGAAAGAGGTACTTGAATATGGAGAAGGTATTTTCGAACAAGATTATCGAAGAACGAGATGGATATCACTTCTACAAAGGTCTAACCCAAACGTAGGGAAGAAGAATATAAACCATAGACTTGAATAATTTCAGATCATGAAAAAGGATGTGGGACAAATATGTTAAGGATGGCTATTTTTGCGGATCCCTACATACTGTCATTTAAGACCAATAAGTACAAAAGAGGCTTTCTTCCCAAGAATGAGGTTACCAATATCCAACAAACCCATTAAGGGGTTGAATTAAGTAGGGCCACCTAAGGGCATTGGCTTCATAGTTAGATAATAGTATCTTTTGGCTGACAAATATGTTATGTAGACTGTTTATGCAAGGCCGCCTAAGGGCACGTACTGCATAGTCAGGTAAAAGAACTCTCAGAAATTTGACATTTTTGTGACTAAAAGTCAAGAAAAGTGTTATGAAGATATGAAAATATTTAAGGTTAGGATTATGACACATAAAGATGGGTATTGTCCAATGTATACAAAGATACCATAATCATGTTGTGGATGGGTCCTGAATGGAAATGTTGGACTTCACTATGTATCCCATAAAGATGGGAATCAAGCCATACGTAGTTCTTAAACTGCAGTTTAACGTCATGTGGGACAAAAGGATTAGAGTTCTTAGTTTAGGGTCATAGAGCTTGGACCATTGTAAGAAATAAACAGTGTGTGTTTTCATGGGGACTTTTCAGCCAAGGGACTGAAAGTGGAATTTGGGGTTAGGCCCAAAAGACTTGGGGCTGGATTCGAGGGACACTCGAACGTTCCTATGTATCCCATAATGATGGGAATCAAGCCCTTGTAGTTCTAGAAATACCCTCTGTACAAATTTGGTTCATAAATGTGAAGGGTGAAAGGGGACTTTTAGTACAGTGATGGTTTAACCCAAGATAAAAGGTTTGGGCATTGCCATGTATGCACGTAGTCTTTAAAATGAAACATGATTGAAAAATCAATGTAAATAATGGTTCCCTCTCAGGTGAGGGTGTCCAAGAATATTGTAGTTTATTTTCATACTGGAAAAAAGAGTTGTATACTTTACCTTCGTATAACAAGGATGAAAGTGAACCAGTGTAAATATATTGATTCTAGGAGCAGTTTCACGAATCAACATCGTATGAGATGGAGGTGAACCGATGTGAGGAGATTGGTTTTGGGCTTGAACCTTGGGAGGTTGCCTACGTACCCAGCCTGGAAGGCAAGGATCAAAGTCTGCATAGTTTAATTAAATAATGAATTAATGATTAAGTCGTTCTTGGGGAAAACAACCTAAATAATAATAAAAAAATGATGTTGGGACTTAAGCATGGTTAGAGGCCCAGAGAAGGTGTTATGGTTGAAGTTTTCTCTAACCTCACGTGAGTCATACTCGGTGTGAGAAACAATAGGTAGCGACAACCCTAATGATGCACAGTTTAATGTCATATAGGACATATTATAGGATTTTCTATATAGTTTAGAATCATGTAGTTAGGACGATGGAGACAATATAGTTTAATGTCATGTTTGAACAAAAAGAGGACTGTGCAGTTTAATGTCATGTAGTGAAGACAAAAGAGTACACCATTTAATGTAATGTTGGATGTAAGTGCAAATAGTTTAAGGTCATATGAATAGACCAAAAAAGGACGATACAATTTAGCGTCATGTTGGATGTAAGTGACAATAGTTTAAGGTCGTATGCATGGACTGTTGGTTATGCAGTTTAACGTCTTGCTGGACGTAAGGGACTTTTATATAGTTTAACGTCATATATCAAGGACGATGAAGGGGGGCACAGTTTAACTTCATGTTGGATGAATTAGGGAATCTTTTCATAGTTTAACATCATGTTGGATGAAAGTGTGAATAGTTTAAAGTCATATGCATGGACCGTGGATGGTGCAGTTTAACGTCATGCTGGATGGAAGAGGGACTGTGCAGTTTCATGTCATACAGTGAAGAAAAATTAGGGAATTTGTTTCCCCACAGTTTAACATTGTGTGGGACGAAATTAATACAAATAGTTTAAGGTCATATGTATGGACCTTGGATGATGCAGTTTAATGTCTTGCTGGATGGTGGTGCAGTTTAAGGTCATACCAGACGATGATAATATATTTTGTGTTTATACAAAATACTTCATTAAAAATCTGGCATTGGTTGGAGTATTGATGAGTTCTCTATCCATTGAGATTAAAGAATAAGCTCCATTGGAGTAGACCCTATGTATTGAGTAAGGTCCTTCCCATTTTGGCTCAAGATTGGGAGGTTTCATTCCAGGTATCATTGGAGTTCTGAGAACTAATACCAATTCTCCCTAAGTGAATGAATGAAGATGAACTTTTTTGTTAAAAGCTCGTGCTATTCGATTCTGATAGACTTCCATGTGGTGCAAAGTGCACAATCTTTTCTCATCTAACCATTCCAATTCATTCAATCGCTTTTGATATTTCTAATCTGTAGATGAATGATCACAAATGGATACTCTGAGTGAGGGAAATTGAACTTCAATTGGCAAGACTGCATCCTTTCCATATACCAATGAATATGGAGTTGACCGCGTTGCAGTGCGATTGGTAGTCTGATAAGCCCATAAAGCATGAAAGAGTTTATCAGGCCATGATTTATTATCTTTATCCACCATCTTTTGCAGTATATTTTAAATATTCTTGTTGAAGGATTCTATTTGGCCATTGGCTGCTGCATGATACTGAGATTAATGGTTGGGTTTGATGTTGTATTCTTGATACAACTTCTTTACATCGGATGAACAGAATTTGGTGCCATTTTCCGTCAATATCGTATGAGGGACACCAAATATGGTAATGATGTTAGACATGATGTAGCTAAAAATTCATTTAGAACTGACTTCCTTGAGGGGTATTGCCTCTTCCCATTTGGAAAAGAATTCAGTAGCAGTAAGAATGTACTTAAACTGCTTGGCCGTAGCCGAAGGGTAAGGTCCCACCACATCCATTCCCCATGTGGCAAATTGCCATGAGTATTTAGCTGTATGAAGCAAATCTGGAGGTTGATGAATGAAGTTTCCATGTACTTGGAATGAATGAAAATTCTTTATAAAATGAACACAATTTTGTATCACTGAAGGCCAAAAGTATCCAAGCCATCGAATATGATCAGACAGTCTATGTCCAGACTGGTGGGAACCACATACTCCTGCATGCACTTCTTTCATGGAAGCCATTGTCTCTTCACCATCAATGCATCTAAAGGGAACTCCATCAAAACCATGTTTGTAGAGAATTTTCTCTAGGTGATCTGGGCTATCATAAAGAGTAAAATTGACCACACATCGCCGGATTTGTTCTTTATCGGCTCTATAGGTGGAAGTGTTCCATTTTGAAGGTATTCCCTGATAGGTGACATCTATCCTATATTATGACCATACGGTTCAGGAATGAGACTAATTTCATTAATTTCCTCTGTTTTGATTCGAACATAAGGTAAAATTGCACGACAGTGGGCAATACTGAAGGTTTTCTCATCCCGATTTGGATCTGTAAGAGTTGTGGTTATATTAGCCAGTGCATCAGCTTGAGAATTTTGTGATCTTGGGACATAAGAAAATGCCGGTTCCGATGGGAATTCCACCATTAAATCTCTAAAGTAATCATACAAAGGGATTATTTCTTATTTTCTGATGGCATAATCCCCATTGACTTGTTTTATTACCAGGTCTGAATCACCTTTCACCTTTAAATGATTCACTTGTGCTTGAAGCGCTAATTCCAAGCCTGTGATGAGAGCTTGGTATTCTGCTTCATTATTGGTACCAACTTCCCTCAATAAGAAGGAATAAGGTAACACTGCCTTTTCTGGAGAAATGAGCACAATTCCTAAGCCAGCTTTGTTGAATTTAGGATTTTCCATTTTCCTCCGTATTGGACTTCTGGAAGCACCATCAAAATACATTTCTCATGCCTGAGGACTTTCTTGAATAGAGAAGACTTCCTTATTAGGGAGTTCAATATCTGAAGATGTTTCTTCCACTAAAGGGTGTTCAGCCAGGAAATCAGCTAGATTTTGGCCCATTATCACCTTTTGAGACACATACGGAATGTCAAATTGCTACAGAATAACTGCCCACCTTTCCAGACGTCCTGTAAGCATTGGACGACTAAGGATGAATTTGAGCGGGTTATTGCAAGATACCAATTAGACCTTGTGATGTTGCAGGTAGTGTCTCAACTTATAAACTACAAATATTAATGCTAGGTAGCACTTCTCAATACTTGAATACCAGGTTTCTGCTTCAAGCATAGTTTGTCTGAGATAGTAGAGGTTTTTTTCATTCCCAGCATCATTCTTTTAAGAAAGAAAGGCACCCAATGATCGCTCTAGAGCTGTCACGTAGAGGATAAGTGGTCTTCCTTCAACAGGTGGCATGAGTACCGGTGGAATCAAGAGGTATTTCTTGAGAATATCGAATGCTTCTTGACATTCTTCAGTCCACTGGTATGTGACTCCCCTCTTCATCAATTTGGTGAAGGGTAAACTTTTGCCTGCCAAATTGGTGATGAAACGCCGAATATAGGCTAAGTGTCCTTGAAGTACTCTTAATTCATTCAAATTTAGAGGAGGTGACATACTAACGATTGACTTGGTCTTCACTGGATCGACATCAATACCACGATGGCGTACAACAAAGCCAAGAAATTTTCCTGAGGTTACCTCAAAAGCACATTTTAAAGGGTTCATCTTCAAATTATGTTGTCGAAGCTTGCAAAATATGACTTCCAAATCAGCCAAGTGATTATAAAGTTGTATGGATTTAACCACCAAATCATATACATAGAATTCAAAAAACTTCCCTAAGAAGGGTTTGAAGATACGATGCATGGAACTCTGATATGTTTCACCAGCATTCTTTAAGCCAAAGGGCATTACCCGGTAGAAAAACACACCCTAAGGGGCTCTGAAGGTTGCGGATTCCACATCTTCTGGGGCCATTCAGATCTGATTATATCCAGAATATCCATCCATTAAGGAAAGTGCTTCATAGCCAGCTGTTGCATCAATTAAAAGTTCTGTAATCGGAACTGGGAAATCATCCTTAGGACAATGCCGATCAGGATCTCTGAAATCGATGCAAACTCTAATTTGTCTGTTCTTATTATTTACAGGGACAATATTAGCCAACCACTTGGGATATTGAACTTCTCTGACGAAGTTATCTTTGATAATCTTATCCACTTCAGCCTCAATTTTGGAAGCATAATTTGCGTGTGTTCTTCTCGCGGCTTTCTTAAATCCTCGATGTTCTTCTGGTAAACCCAAATGATGAGTAGCAACATCAGGATCAAGCCCAGACATTTCTGTATAGTTCCAAGCAAATATATCTCTATTTCTCTTTATAAAAGAAATATAAATCTCTTGCTCTTCATGAGTCATGGCCACACTGATTAAAGTGTGGCGTGGATCTTCTTTTGTACACAGATTTATTTCTCTGAGTTCATCTATAGTGGTAGAGATACCCTCTTCAACTACTGGAGGAGCATCTCTGAGATCTTCCTCTTCTTATTCATCATGTGTTATTTCATCCATTTCTACTTGCATAATATGTAACACCCCGAGCTTCCACGATACGCTTCTCATTCAATAATACAATAGCTTGCATTGTACGCAACTTCGAGTTCTAAAACATCGCGACAAATCAAAGTAGCCGTTATGAATAGTAATAACCACTTTTTAAAATTATATAAATTTTATATTTCAAAATGGACTTCATTTTTGTATTCCTAATATTGAAATTAGCCTATGTTGAATTTTTTGTAATTTTCTGAGAACTTCAAAATTTTTATGAATAGTGAAAAATACTTAAAACAACTTTTTTAATCAAAATAATTCATAGTGATAAATTATACTATTGAGGGGTTTTACAGTATAATTAGAATATATTTTTACCATTTTATCCAATGGTGGTCATTAGAATTAATTTAACATTGAAATTGGACATAAACAATTGCCAATCTTTTGATATAAATTGTTTCTTAAAAACACGCTATTTGTTGTGACAGCGGGAATTAATTATAAAATTAATTAATGCAACTAATATGTTTGGAATTATGTAAAATAGACATCATTTTTGAATTCGTAATATCAATTATAGCTTAGGGTGAAATTTTGGCCTTATTCTGAAAAACTTCAATTTTTGATGAATAGTGAAACCACTAAGTGGTAGTTAAATAACTGATTTTTCGTTTAAATGAAATATTACCACTTCTGTGATTTGATTTTCAAAAATCCGACATACATGGTTGTCATTAAGAAGTAAAATGTGGTTCAATGAGATCAAAATAATTTTTTGGTGAATAGTAACTTTTAAGTTCTTAATCGCGATTAGAGGTAATTAGTGTAGTTTAAGGTAAAAACAATGTTTTATTAATATGATATGAGCTTGAAACTTGTCCTACTCCTATTGGATGAGTCATGGCCGACCAAGACAACCCATGGGTCAACTTGGGGACCCCATGGAGCCACTTTAGTTGGAAAATGACATTAATATATATTTATTTAATGTTGAAATTAAATTGACACAAACATGAGTTGTTTTACTAAAACAGTTTTTAAGTGGGGTTACACAAGTCCAAATTTTGATTATAAATATTCATTAGAAAGCTAAAAAGATTTCCTAAATCATAGTATTTTTTTTATAATTTTTAGACATTATATAAATTAAATTATTTATGACATCATGATGATGTAGTGATGACCTCATTATTTAACGATTTAAATAAAATGGGAAGATAATGCAAAATCCAAGGCTTACACTTGTCCAAAGCCAATTGGATGAGGAGATTTAGAACCCTTATCACCTTATCCTTGAATTATATAAGTGTGGGACCATTAGAATCCGAAAAGAATTGTGAAATAATGTAACATTTCAATCTTTCCAAAAGTGCCCCTCCTCTCCACTTATAAAAGGCCCCCACCTCTACCACCTTATTCACACTTCCAAGCCTTTTGGTTCGGCCATCCCCTGCCCAAATACTCTCCCAACTTCTCTCCCTTCATCCTAGAAGCTTTACTTTATTCAGAAAGCCATCCTAAGGAGTCCTTTTGATCAAATCAAAAGGAAGAAGCTGAAGAAGAGGTAACATTTTCATCACCCTCTTTCAAGTTTCTTTCTTCTTCCACTCCCTCTTTGTTTATTATTTCAATTCTGAAATTATAACTCCAGTATCTTCTATATATACTGTGATGTTATTATAAATATGGAACAACCATATTCAGTATTCTACCCATCATTTGAATGACATGTCACCATACGTGCGTACGTACGGCTTACCGTCTCCACGTCGTGGTGTAATTGTTATTCAATATATTATTATTTAGATGGGTATAATAATGATATTTAATTCATGTAAATAATAAATATAACATGATAATAATTCTGTATATATGATATACTATCCAATTATATATTATTTAAATGTCAAAATAATGATATTGTCGCTCGTGCGTACGTACGGACTACCGTCTCCATGAACGCGATGAGATTCATTCTCCGTCATATCCATTCAAGTATAATTATCATTTGATGATTTAAAAATAATGTTTAAGGACATGATATCATTCTGGATATTAATAAGATACAACCTATCCCTGAAAAACACGACTTACGTAACAAAACATATAAAAGAAAACGAGTAAGTTAACACCCGAAACAACGATAAATCTAAGATATTGTTTACAAAGCAATGTTAAAAGATCATATATGATATCATATGAATGTATATGATTCTTGTATAATTTAATAACAATTATTTCAACATTATACAGGAGGTTAACCTACCCCAACCAAGGAAAAGTACAAGGTAAGGGTTTACTTCACAACCTCTTCATTATCCAAGGTTGTTTATACATAATTATCTACTGGGACCTATTTATCATCCACATCCATGTTTCTTCAAAATGTATTTCAAAACATTTTTATTATTTACAAGAATATGGGTTAAAGTCATTTATACCCTTTTCGACTTTTATAAGAGGAATCTTTCCGCCGTTATAAAATCTTTAAAGCTTTCCTTACAAGCTTATAAGAATATTTTCAAGAAAATGTTTTGTTTTATATGGCTCTTAAATGATTTCAAAAATAGAAAGTGATATTTCTCTAAAAAGTGTTTTGATTCATCTATGTCAACATCCTTTGATGGATTTTACGCTTATTTGAAGTTAATTTATTATAATACAAAACTTCTATATTGTATTGAAGGTTTTGTGATATGTCTGACTGTGGATGTGTTATTTTATACCATTCATAGTTTATGGTGAAATTATTTACATTTTGTATGCTAGTTTTAATACGAATGTTTATGTTATGTTTAAACCTTTTTCATATGGGAATGCATTGGACTTAATATGTGACGGGTGGAGCCCGCTATAGCTCCTCGATGCATCGGTAGGTCTCATGAGACAAACTAGTGTCTTGGCACAAGGCCTTGACAAAATCTTATTTGTGGTCTTGGCACGAGGCCTTGACTACGTGGTTATGATAGTCTGGCATTATGCATTCCAACATTATGAAAGTGGTTAGTGATTTTTCATGTGATTATTCGATTAGTAAAATATCCATGTGAATGAGTATATAGCATTATTTCATTTTACTTTTGCCATATTATGTTGATGTTCAAGTTTAAAAGGCTTTTGTTTTAGTTATACATTGCCTTAAATGCTTATGTTTTCTTATAAAAGCTTCCGCAATATTGTTATCCTTACTGAGCATCTGAGCTCACCCCTTTCAATGTTTTAATATTTTCCAGGATGTGAAGAAGAGTATTATGACTGACTTGCAAGAATAGTCAGTGAGGATATGAGTGTGGACTATGAAGACCATGTTATTGTAGTTTGTTTAATTTTTGATGTAATGAAAGAATTATGAATGTATCTAGTGTTTCCAAGGCTACTAAACTAATCGGTCTTTCGAGACATGATCTTTTGTGATCATGCCAATGTTACGAAGTAATGCACCGACTCTGGGTAGCTGGGGTCGGGGCGTTACAGTTGGTATCAGAGGAAGTTTAGTACAAACCTTGGAAGCTAGATTTAGATAAACTCTGATTAGAGCACATAGACCTAAGATGAACTTTGAGGATTAGTATAGAAGAACTTCCTAGAATTTTGGTATTGTAGAGATTTTGTGAGTTTTCCGAGCAATACATCCCTGTCTGGATACGAGCAGGTAGAGGCGGCTCTAGCACAGATGTTCCTAGGGGTAAAACCCGAAAACACCGCTTTGAGCTAGACTCGAACGGGAACTGGTGCACGACAACGGGCCTTGCTGCACTCTTGGTTACGACACTCCCAGGGGATATGCTTAGGATAACTCTCATTTTCTTTACAAATCATTATGAAGGGTTTATGAGTATATACTTCCTCAAAGAAAACATTTTTATGATTATGGATTATATACATAAATATTTCAATTTATGTTAACTGTTTTATAAGTATGGGATTATGTATTTTGATTCATAAACTAATCTAGTTTATGCCATTGTTTAGAAATGGCGCCTAGTGGAAGAAATGGAAACCGTATCAATGCACGCACTCCATGTAGGGATTTCCCTCCTGCTCAAGATAATTATAGTGGGGCTGGTGATGCAACTGGGGCCGATCAGCTAATCACCATACTGGGACAACTTACTCAGGTTATGAATAATAACCTTACTCGTATGGAGCACCCTGATCCGCAACGTGGAGGATCAATGTTAGACCGCTTCATGAGGCAACAACCACCAACCTTCAATGGGAGTACAAATCCTATAGTAGCTGAGCAATGGATAAATTCCTTAGAGAAAATATTCCATGCCTTAGGGAGTAGTGAAAGGGAGAAGGTTGTCATGGCAGTTTACCGCCTCACTGGAGATGCCGATCAATGGTGGTCATTGATTCAAAACATGAAGGAAGATGATGAATTATCAAATATGGAATGGAGGGATTTCAAAGATCTGTTTTTAGAAAAATACTATCCTCGTGACCATCGAGAAGATATGGAAAGGCAATTTCTGAGTTTGAGGCAGAAGGAGGATGAGAATGTCGCAAAGTATGAGGCTATCTTTACAAGGTTAGCGAGGCATGCTGCCGATTATATACGTAACCCAAGGAGTAAGATTGATCGTTTCTTTGATGGGTTAAAACCATTTCTCCGTCGAGCTTTAGTATCACAATCCTTCTCATCATACGAAGATATTGTCTCATGTGCTATCAAGACAGAAAAGGAATTTTCTAAGTCTTATGACAACAAAGTAAATCAAGAGAAAAAGAGAACGGTGGAACAAGAGACAGATAAAGGGAAAAAGGGAAAGAAGGATTTTCCATTATGTGATAATTGTGGGAAGAATCACCCTGGTACTTGTCTAAAAGGAATGGGAGTTTGTTATAAATGTGGAGAAAAGGGTCACCAGGCTCGTGATTGCAAGGGAAAGAAAGAGGCTATTAAAGTTGAATGCTACAATTGTAGAGAAATGGGTCATTATGCAAATGAATGTCCTAAGCGTCAGGGAAACTTACCTCAAAAAAGGCCAAGGGATCAAGGACAATCTTATGCTGTTACTACAGTTGAAGCAGAATAACTAATGTATTGGTGCTTTTGGACTCAAGGATTATATTCTGGTTATAAGAATAATGTAATATATATATATGGATTGTACTGCAGTACTTTTTGATTTCAGTAAGGTTTTAATATGATTAAGGTAATCATATTTTTAGTATGTGACAATAAGAGAAACTTTTCTTTGTTTTGGGAATCTGATAAATTGATTTTGGAATTTAGAGACCTTTTAGAGAAAGTCTGGACGGAGGTATTTTGGATAACTATTAAGGTTGGAATGGATTAAGTTGAACTTTGGATAGTATTTTTTAAGGCTAAAAAATTTATAAAGATTATTTTTGGAATATTATGATACTATAGGACAACCTGCAGGGTGGGGCATAACCCGTCGCGTCGGACAAAGCTGGAGGAATCGAACCCACAATCATAGTGCGACATGCCTTTATTTCCTACCACTAGCCTACAGGAATTCCCTGGTTATTACAATATAATTTTACTAATCTAAATGGTATGTGTTAACATTTGGAACCTTATACAATTAGGATAATAATAATATTTTTGAGTTCTATTATCTTTTTGAGTGAAAGATGAGTTGAAGGTTGAAACACTAATTGTCAAGCATAAATATATATATACCTATCACTTATTCAATGAATAAATTAATTCTTAAACTTTAGTAAAGGGATATTAAAACAAAAAATGTGTTATCCTAATACCTTATGTCTTGTTGAACTGATGATATTTTAAATCAACATAGATTGAAGGCTTTGAGGCCCTCAATTTGACAGTTGATTGTGATTGATGACCTCAATCACTCCCTACAAATATTTACGTTTTTCCTCCAATTATATGTCTTTAATTGCCACCAATGTTCTCCTTATCGAGATCATAATTTGGTGGTGACTTTCTTATTTCCATTTTCCCTCTTATTAAGGCTAAATTTTATTAACCTTATTTCCGATGTGGGTTTTCCACAAAGGTATTTTCTATTTTCAACCTCTTATTTTTAAAGAAAAATATCAAATTGCGAGGACGCAATTTATTGAAGGAGGGGAGAATGTAACACCCCGAGCTTCCACGATACGCTTCTCATTCAATAATACAATAGCTTGCATTGTACGCAACTTCGAGTTCTAAAACATCGCGACAAATCAAAGTAGCCGTTATGAATAGTAATAACCACTTTTTAAAATTATATAAATTTTATATTTCAAAATGGACTTCATTTTTGTATTCCTAATATTGAAATTAGCCTATGTTGAATTTTTTGTAATTTTCTGAGAACTTCAAAATTTTTATGAATAGTGAAAAATACTTAAAACAACTTTTTTAATCAAAATAATTCATAGTGATAAATTATACTATTGAGGGGTTTTACAGTATAATTAGAATATATTTTTACCATTTTATCCAATGGTGGTCATTAGAATTAATTTAACATTGAAATTGGACATAAACAATTGCCAATCTTTTGATATAAATTGTTTCTTAAAAACACGCTATTTGTTGTGACAACGGGAATTAATTATAAAATTAATTAATGCAACTAATATGTTTGGAATTTTGTAAAATAGACATCATTTTTGAATTCGTAATATCAATTATAGCTTAGGGTGAAATTTTGGCCTTATTCTGAAAAACTTCAATTTTTGATGAATAGTGAAACCACTAAGTGGTAGTTAAATAACTGATTTTTCGTTTAAATGAAATATTACCACTTCTGTGATTTGATTTTCAAAAATCCGACATACATGGTTGTCATTAAGAAGTAAAATGTGGTTCAATGAGATCAAAATAATTTTTTGGTGAATAGTAACTTTTAAGTTCTTAATCGCGATTAGAGGTAATTAGTGTAGTTTAAGGTAAAAATAATGTTTTATTAATATGATATGAGCTTGACACTTGTCCTACTCCTATTAGATGAGTCATGGACGACCAAGACAACCCATGGGTCAACTTGGGGACCCCATGGAGCCACTTTAGTTGGAAAATGACATTAATATATATTTATTTAATGTTGAAATTAAATTGACACAAACATGAGTTGTTTTACTAAAACAGTTTTTAAGTGGGGTTACAGAAGTCCGAATTTTGATTATAAATATTCATTAGAAAGATAAAAAGAGTTCCTACATCATAGTATTTTTTTTATAATTTTTAGACATTAAATAAATTAAATTATTTATGACATCATGATGATGTAGTGATGACCTCATTATTTAACGATTTAAATAAAATGGGAAGATAATGCAAAATCCAAGGCATACACTTGTCCAAAGCCAATTGGATGAGGAGATTTCGAACCCTTATCACCTTATCCTAGAATTATATAAGTGTGGGATCTTTAGAATCCGAAAATCATTGTGAAATAATGTAACATTTCAATCTTTCCAAAAGTGCCCCTCCTCTACACTTATAAAAGGCCCCCACCTCTACCACCTTATTCACACTTCCAAGCCTTTTGGTTCGGCCAACCCCTGCCCAAATACTCTCCCAACTTCTCTACCTTCATCCTAGAAGCTTTAATTTATTCAGAAAGCCATCCTAAGGAGTCCTTTTGATCAAATCAAAAGGAAGAAGCTGAAGAAGAGGTAACATTTTCATCACCCTCTTTCAAGTTTCTTTCTTCTTCCACTCCCTCTTTGTTTATTATTTCAATTCTGAAATTATAACTCCAGTATCTTCTATATACTGTGATGTTATTATAAATATGGAACAACCATATTCAGTATTCTACCCATCATTTGAATGACATGTCACCATACGTGCGTACGTACGGCTTACCGTCTCCACGTCGTGGTGTAATTGTTATTCAATATATTATTATTTAGATGGGTATAATAATGATATTTAATTCATTTAAATAATAAATATAACATGATAATGATTCTTTATATATGATATACTATCCAATTATATATTATTTAAATGTCAAAATAATGATATTGTCGCTCGTGCGTACGTACGGACTACTGTCTCCACGAACGCGATGAGATTCATTCTCCGTCGTATCCATTCAAGTATAATTATCATTTGATGATTTAAAAATAATGTTTAAGGACATGATATCATTCTGGATATTAATAAGATACAACCTATCCATGAAAAACACGACTTACGTAACAAAACATATAAAAGAAAACGAGTAAGTTAACACCCGAAACAACGATAAATCTAAGATATTGTTAACAAAGCAATGTTAAAAGATCATATATGATATCATATGAAAGTATATGATTCTTGTATAATTTAATAACAATTATTTCACCATTATACAGGAGGTTAACCTACCCCAACCAAGGAAAAGTACAAGGTAAGGGTTTACTTCACAACCTCTTCATTATCCAAGGTTGTTTATACATAATTATCTACTGGGACCTCGTTATCATCCACATCCATGTTTCTTCAAAATGTATTTCAAAACATTTTTATTATTTACAAGAATATGGGTTAAAGTCATTTATACCCTTTTCGACTTTTATAAGAGGAATCTTTCCGCCGTTATAAAATCTTTAAAGCTTTCCTTACAAGCTTATAAGAATATTTTCAAGAAAATGTTTTGTTTTATATGGCTCTTAAATGATTTCAAAAATAGAAAGTGATATTTCTCTAAAAAGTGTTTTGATTCATCTATGTCAACATCCTTTGATGGATTTTACGCTTATTTGAAGTTGATTTATTATAATACAAAACTTCTATATTGTATTGAAGGTTTTGTGATATGTCTGACTGTGGATGTGTTATTTTATACCATTCATAGTTTATGGTGAAATTATTGACATTTTGTATGCTAGTTTTAATACGAATGTTTATGTTATGTTTAAACCTTTTCATATGGGAATGCATTGGACTTAATATGTGACGGGTGGAGCCCGCTATAGCTCCTCGATGCATCGGTAGGTCTCATGAGACAAACTAGTGTCTTGGCACAAGGCCTTGACAAAATCTTATTTGTGGTCTTGGCACGAGGCCTTGACTACGTGGTTATGATAGTCTGGCATTATGCATTCCAACATTATGAAAGTGGTTAGTGATTTTTCATGTGATTATTCGATTAGTAGAATATCCATGTGAATGAGTATATAGAATTATTTCATTTTACTTTTGCCATATTATGTTGATGTTCAAGTTTAAAAGGCTTTTGTTTTAGTTATACATTGCCTTAAATGCTTATGTTTTCTTATAAAAGCTTCCGCAATATTGTTATCCTTACTGAGCATCTGAGCTCACCCCTTTCAATTTTTTAATATTTTCCAGGATGTGAAGAAGAGTATTATGACTGACTTGCAAGAATAGTCAGTGAGGATATGAGTGTGGACTATGAATACCATGTTATTGTAGTTTGTTTAATTTTTGATGTAATGAAAGAATTATGAATGTATCTAGTGTTTTCAAGGCTACTAAACTAATCAGTCTTTCGAGACTTGATCTTTTGTGATCATGCCAATGTTACGAAGTAATGCACCGACTCTGGGTAGCTGGGGTCGGGGCGTTACATAATAGATGATAAAGTAGAATTTTCATGATCAGAAGAGATGTCAAAATTTCCACATCTTGAAGAAGAAGCTTCCATTTACGACCCGATTGATGATGAAGGGTCTTCTTTGGGTAATAAAGAGGAGATGATGGATTGAGAATCAACATCATTGTTCACCTCTGATGTTGCTATAACTTCTTCTGGCCTAATTGGCGAAGTATAGACTTGTTGGATTTCAGCAGATGAAATGAAGACATCACCATTTGTGCTTTCATCACTGCTTGGTGGGTTACCAATTTCTCCCATGTTGTCTGGCTTGATTGTCGTTATTTACATTATGGATCTTTCCTTAAGAGTATTTTGATTTGGGTCTATCCTGTCAATTTGACTGATAGGCAACACATAATCTGTACTCACATGTGTAAATGGATTTACTGGAATCTTCTCCAAACCATATGGAGCATTAACTTTGGTAATCTCTTTTTTTTGTGGATTTCTACCTTCCCTTCATGTGATATAATTCCGCCTCAATGTATTGAGACTCACATGTCTTGAACGATGGCTTATCACCATACAATGTACCAAGTTGACCATAAAAACAATATTTGAGACATTTATGGTATGAAGAAGGGATATCCACATGTTGATGTAGCCAGGGTCTTCCAAGAAAAATGTTGAAGGCTGAGTCTTGATCAACAACCATGAAATCTGAATTGGATACAAGATCTCCAAACTGAGTTCTGAGTGTAACTTTTCCCAGTGGTTCTTGTTCATTTTTATCATATCCTTGTAACATCACGGTAGAAGGAGATAAATCATATTCCACGAGGCCCAATCAACGAAGTGTACGAATGGGCATGAGGTTGACTCCTGAACCATTGTCAATAAAATCTCTTCAGACATCTACACCATTGACCTTTCCAGATAAGTAAAAAGGTCTAATATGCCCATGCACAACATCATATTCATCTTCATCAGTAAAAGATATTATTGCATGGAATTCTGCAGGATTATTCTCTATGTGATAGACTTCAGCTGTAGCAATTTAAGTTTAAAACTTCTGAGGACTTGACAAATCCTCGATGAGTGCATCCCGAAGATCTTTTGACAAATTCAAAGTATCCAGAATTGATAACGTGGCTGGTACTTGGGCCAAGTGTTTCAATACATCATACTTTTGATCCAGAGGTCTGCATTTCCCAATAGGAATATGTGGTTTAGCAGGTGCCTTGGAAGCATATGCTTTTGAAGTTGACGCATCTTGTATTGGGATAGGAGTTGGGAATATTCCTGGTTTTAGAACATTAGACCGATTAGATCCATTTAATTGCTGAGAGGAAGAAGATGGAACCCTCAACCGGTCTTCCAAAATAACTGTTCCAGGATTGAATTTGCTATTGGTAGAAGAACTTGCTTGTTCTTGCTGATCTCGCTGAAGGGATCTACCACGAGTTTTTGCTACGTACACAGTTCTAGAAGGGGTAGAATTGGAATAGTGGCTTCTGAAAGATCCACGTCTTCCCCTATATCATGAGACTCTGGAACATCCTCTGATTCCCCTATTTGATACAGGGAATTCAGGATCATCGAAATCGAAACTAAGACTGGTATATAGATCTGTTAATTGAATCATATTAACAGAACCGAAGATTAACTCTTCCTCTGATGAAGACTCTGCCTGATTAACCTGTTTAGGTTGTGCCGTTTGGTGGGGCAGTGCCCGTGGCTTTGAAGTAGATGGCATGAAGTTTTCCAGAGTCAAAGACAACTTAGGCTTTGACACATACTCATCTTCTTCTGATTCTTTTTCTTTCTTTGAATCAGGCCGTTTCTTTGAAGATTTCCCCTCTAATGAAGAGGGTTTTTCCGCAACATTCATGGTAGAAGACACAATCAGTTTCTTTAATTGTGTTCGAGAAATAGCATGAGTTCGGTTGATTGTCTTTCTGATCATCCAATCATCACACTTTTATGCATTTTTTCTTTTGAATTCTTTCCATTCGCCTTCCTCCTCTGGAACTATAGCAGTAACACATGCTACCTGAGCTGAAGAACCATTTAGTTTGACTTGTCCCGAGTCGACCATCTTTTGTAGGAGGTCATTGAAGACAAAACACTCCTGGATGGGATGCCCCAACATTTGATGAAAAGGGAAATAATTGGTACGGTCTTCATCTCCTTCCTTGTTTGACCTCTTAGGCCTTGGAAAATGAACCATATTATTTTCCAGAGCCGAAATGAAGTAACCAGGAACTTTTTCATTTCAGAAAGAGTATATTTTTCTCTTCAGATCCTCAAATTGTTTTCTTCTTTGATCTACTTGATCATCTGGACGAAACAACCTTTGTTTTTGGCGCTTAGGAGGTGGATCCCTTCTAGAAGATGAAGGTTTTGAATTAGAAACAATTATAGGTGCTTGTTTAAGCATAACTGTAGCAGTTTCTACTTTACCCATTCTCCTTCCTGGAGCTGATGGAATTACACGAGATTGAGCCTTAGCCTATATAAGGGAATCTTCAATCTGCTGAGCGATTGAAGTAAGGTCTCGAAACCCTCCTGTGTATTTCACAGGGATCAACGGCGTGCATAATTTGTCACGCAGATTAGCCACACATATTGGCAACAATTCCTCTTGAGGGAGTGCTAATATTATGTAATATGTTAATCCTTTCCAGCGAGCAATGAAAAATGAGACCCTTTCATTCTCTCTTTGCTTACAGTTTGTAAGATCGAAAACTTTTGTCTTTGGCAAAGATGAGATGAACTAAAGAAGGGATTTTTGTTGAAGATCCTCCCATTCGGTAATTGACAGGGATTGCAAGCCTGTATACCAGACAAAGGCTGGTCCTTGCAAGGTCCATATGAAGAATCTGAGTTTTACTGCTTCTTGATGCTCCGATGTTCCCATCATAGGATCACAACAAGACACGTAATGTGTCAAATGCTGTTCAGGGTTGCCTGATCAATTGAAAATAGGGAATACAAGGTTTCCAAAACTGGATGGAGGAGAGATTGAATCTACCCATTCAGGGTAAACATTATTTTCTGGTTGAACCTATGCACATTTCCATTCCATAGTTTCTAACCAAGCTATTAATGACTCAATGATAGTTATTAAATTTTGAGAAACATCTGGTTGAACATGGACTTGGGTAGGTGCAATGACTAGAGCTTGGACAGATGTGGTGGTTGGTGCTGCAAATAATGGGATCACTGCCAACTGTTGTTGCACTTGACCCATAGGATTAGACCTGTGAGGATGTATTGATAGAGGAGGATATTATTGATCCATCTCAGTAGCTGCAACAAATTCCCTTGGCTGACTGACTGCAGCACGCTTAAGAAGAAGACTAACCTGAAGTAGTTCTGCATTCAACCTCCTCAATTTCTTTATTTCTTCCTCTTATTGTGCAATCCTTTTCTCTAGTGAGAGAGATTGACCTTTTCCGGAGGAAGGATATATAACCTGATTCATTCCCCACCCTTTGTTGGATCCTTTTTGGAGAGGGGGAAGTGGGTTACTTGAAGGATTACCTAGGTTCTGAGTAATCCTTTGATTTCGTGTACGCACACCTTCTTCATTTGTGTCAGTGCTTACATCTTCTTGAGTAAGAACCTCTTCATCTGAGTCCCATGAGTGAGCCTCATGTGGTGGATCAACAACAATGACATTGATGACATTGATTGATGCATAACACATCGCATCCATTCTATCAGCATTTCGGTGATATTGTCTTCTTCCATGTCATGGATGAGACATTGCATTTTGTTGATTCGATCCCTCATGAACTTCTCGACGAACCGTAATTTTAAGGGAATCTCCTGATAATTTGGCTCTTCGTTCCTCTTGAGGATTCTTTCCCAATCGAGAAAAGACTGACTTTTTCTGAAGAGGTGATTGATGATTTGAAAAAGTCCCCATTCCGGTGGACTGGGGCTGTTCCTGTTGTTCCCTCTCAACTCCTCGAATCTTATTTACTGATTCCGAGGGTTGGTTTAAAAGAGTCCCCAGTCTGGCAAGCTGGGGTGGCTCTTGACATGCTATGTCTGAGACTTTCTTAAAAGATCTACTGATCTTGTGAACCTTAGTCCGAAAATTATCTGGATGCATTAACCTGTATACACTTTTATCACCTGGTTTAAAAGACCATTGGATGATTTCCGACACTTCTCTCACTTAATGATGTGCTTGCTCTATACGAGAGGCCTGTTCAATATTCTCGTTTACTTGATGCAGGAGTAATTCAACAACTTTTTGCTTGTATGCTTGATTTTGAGAGGAACTAGTTGAATCCTATTCTTGGGAAAGCTTTTGATTACAAAAAAAGCACATTGACTTTGGCCTCCCATGGGCAATAACATTTCATGAGACCATTTTCGTCGGGCTTTACTGACTGGAGAGCACAGTGAAATGTAGTGCTCCATGAACACCCCATCCTCTGACATGAATAACAGATGGGGCATTGGCAATTAACTGACGCAATCTTCTTAGTGCGCCAAGGAATGAATGTTGAAGGGCTTTATACTACTTTTCAGCCTTCGGATATCGAGAGACTGATAGAGATGCCAAATGAATCTGACATTGTAACCATTCTATTATCTTAAGATGATTTCATATTCATCATAAGATAATACATTCTTCTTCAACTAACAAAGAGTTTTCCATATGTTGAGACGAATATCATGGATTCCATCTTTCGTCATCATCTTTGGAATGTCATACTGAGAGTCAGCCAGAGGCCAAAACATGACAGGTACTTCATCTTTTTCCAGTTGTTTTCTCATGTTTAGCATTTCCTCTTTATCATTAAATGAAGATTCTTCTACCTGATTTGACCAGAGCTGGTGTTTCCTTATTACTTCATTAGATTCAACAAGATTAGTAGAGAAATCACTGATTAAACTAGAATATTCATGGCATAGGGTTGGATCGGAGAATGGTCTACACCCTGGGCTATCTTCTGATTGAGAAAGTATTTCACCTGCTAGCGATGAAGCATCCAACATGACTGGTTTCACATTTTCAAGTGCCCCAAGATAAGAGGTCTTTCTCGGCACTACAATTTCCACTAGAGAATTTTCCAGGCAATGTGAATCACTACTGCGGAGAGGACTTTCGCAACGAAATTCATCATCATGGGGAGGACCACCATGGTGGGTTATAGAAAAAGATGAGATCTCTTGATCATTGGTCTTCTGATCACACATTGGGTTCCTGTGGCTCTCATCTGAAGAAGAAACTTCAATATCGACCGAATTTTCATAAAGAAAGCCTTCATGAGGAAGTGTATGTTAAAGAACATCAGAATTAATGTTCCTACAATTGGGAAACGAGGGAGTATAATCTTGGATTCCAATAGATAATTGTCTGAGGGCTTCAAGAACTCCATCATCAAGAAAGGCCTTGTTACAGATTGGATCTTGATCTTTTGACTATGATGGGAGGGTATTCTTCTTAAACGCCTTCTTACTCACCTTGGAAACCACTTGTTGACGAAAGTGGCTGCTCTGAGCAGGTGTATGTGCCTGATCAGGAAATATGGCCAGGTTAGGCTGACGATCTCCACTCAAATCAGGTGTATGTGCCTGACTTGGTTGTCCGTATGATATGGGGGAGTATGCCCCACCACCCTCTTGGACTGGAAAAGATCTGTGTGTCTGTTCCGGAGTGAACTGTTGATGTGTCACTCCACTGGTAGGGATAGATTTATGTGTCTTTCCCTGAGATACTGCTGAAACTATTATAATATCCTGGCAGGCATCCAGAATATGAGCAGGGATTTGCTTCTTCTCTTTCACCATTGATAGAATATTCTTGGTGAATTCAGCTGCAGGAACGGAGATATATGTCAATTCTGTGATTGGAGTAGGTGTATGTGCCTTCTCCTATCCTCCTTTTCCTATCAGTGAATCCTGACAGTACTCAAGTGTAGGGGTAGAAAGTCGAGTCTGCTTCCTATTTGTTGTCGGGGCTTTCTGACTAACTTCTCTGAATGCTACCATGTGAGACTGTTGGTAGGCTTCATTAATTCTAGTAGGTGTAAGTGCCTCATGATTGAACTTCACTGAACGTGGTTGACGAGCTCCATCATATGTAGTCAGACGATCCTGATGACTAGATAATGATGTATAAATAGGTGTATGTTCCTGCCTATAGTACTCCGCCGGAATTGCCTGGCGGGATTGATGTGATGCTACCAGATGAGTCTGATGGACAGCAGAATTAAAACGGGCAGGTGTATGTGCCCGCTCGTTGCTTGCCACCATGTTAGGTTGGTGGACTTCTCCGGAGATGGTAGAGATGAGAACCTGCTCACTGTTGACCAGATTCCGCCTCTGGCAGTCCATCTTTCCTGCTCGGGTTCAAGGAACCTGAGCCGAACGCCTGGAGTTGGTACCCTCATCATGTTGAGGGCGTACTGCCGTACGAGTCTGGTGGCGATTATTGATAGGATCCCTCAGGAAGGACTCCTGCTTCTTTGAATTAAGGCACTGAGGGACCTTCTCATTTACCTCCCCAGAATATGGGAGTTAATGGTGATTGCATTCTGGGGATAACGACCCGAAATGGTTGGAGACGGTCGTTAGAACCACCTGCTTCTTGATCACTGGTCCTCATTGTTTGGACGACCGATGTGATTTGTTCACTTGGAGGGATTGTCAGGTAGCCTCCAGAGTTGGGATGGTACCGTGTTGACGGTAATCCTTAACCAGCGCATTTGATACCCATCATTGAAGACACTGAGTAGGTGATATCATCCTTAGAGCGGATGACGATCTAGAAGGAGCAGCAGAAGTGGCATTTGCAGTAGTAGTATTCACATGTGTGAACTTGCGAGCATCCATTCTGGAAATGCATAAGATCTTGGAAAAGAGTGCCTGTTTGATATAACAGACGTAATCCAAATAAATTCAACCACTACATCTTTTGGATGAGCACATATGTCAATGATTGTTTTTCTTGGACCTTTCATTGAGTTTTAAATAGGGGAATAACAAATAGGTAAAACATCATTTTAACTTGGTTACGGATTCATGTTGAGTTCACCATTTTTTGTTTCCCTCAGAATTTAGGGATGACCTCCTTGATTGAAGGTTCAAACATTCCAATCGGTTTCTAACAGGTTTGTTCGTAGAACCAGAAACATCCAATGATTCCACATTCATTTGGACCTACTTTCCAAAGGTAGGTGCTCATTAGTTTGTGGACTGATGAGGCTTTGGAATTTTCATTGGTCGAGAGAATGGGAGGTCGGACTCATCACAACTTTTTGAGGGGAATTATTGTCTACTCTGGGACTCTCTTTATAGATTTAAGTTATGTTGGTGAATCCTTATTACATTACCAAGTATAAAATGATCTTTCCTTTAGTCTGACAATCAATGATTGATATGTAAGAAATTTAGAGAATATTTTATATGTATTCGAGGTTCTTCATCGATGAAGAATCATTTGTATTTGTTAGAGGTTCTTAGTTGATGGTAGCCTTAAAATACATAAAAGTCTCTTGGTCATTATGATGACCATACTGGTTTTAAAGCCACTCAGTGGGGGCACATGAAGTTTATTGTCATTCAGGAGGACATGAATTATTTCAAAATTAGGTTCGTACCTGTTGATGAGCTACCTACGTATCCTTTGTTTTGGAAATGGAATCAGAACCCACGTAGTTCTAATAATGGTGTATGATGCTTATGCATGATTAATGGCTCAAAGAAAGACTTCATGATTACTTTTACACTCTAAGCTCACATGAGTCATGCTCGGTGTGTTAAACAAGAGGTATTGGTAAAAACCAGACAATTGTGCCATGAAAGCTGCAATCATAAGACATAATGTGGGGCTTGTGTATGTATGACTGCCCAGATAAATGAATATTAGGATTCACTTTAGGGAAGAAATCCAGGAACAAGGTCCATAAAGGTATATGTGCTTCATGGATATTTGAATACACTAACTTGGGGCTTACTCCTGAAAAGGAGGACCAAATTAGGAGATGACTTATGATTGGGTTTTACTCCTGAGAAGGAATCCCAGATCAAAGGTAAATTAGGATTGGTTAAGAGACATTAAAACTGGGGCTTACTCCTGAGATGGAGGCCCAGGTTAAGGGACTTGAAAAATTAGAGGACTTGGGCCTTACTCCTAAGGAGGATGCCCATATTTGAGAATTATGACTAGGGCTCATTCCTGAAAAGGAGGCCCAGTTTAAGAATTCTCTCATCTTAAAGGATGAGGTTGAATGAAAGAAATCTCAATCTTTAGTGACTTAATGATATATAAATCACTAGGTTTTGAGAGATATTCCACATAATTCCTTTCAGATAAAGAAGTCAAGCCAATAAATCATGCCATAAATGGCTTTGAAGAGTGTCTTTAAGACTTAATCTTGAATAGGAGAGGTGGAATGGAATAAGAGGGGTGAAATGGGCAAGAAGGGCACCGAAAAAGGATGGGGCGCGTAAGTCTTGGCAGGCGTGCAGGTACTGCGTGGGTGCGCAAGTCCTGGTCGCACAGGTATACCTGTGCGACACATGGGTACTTGCGCGTTTGTAAACCAGCATGGTAACAGTTGGGAGATCCTTGACCAATGTCTTTAGAATTATCCTGAGGTACTTCCAAAAGAGAGGCGCACAATTTTTGGTGAGAAAGTAGGGCGACACGCAAGTATGTTCATTCACCTTAAGGGTAAAACACCTTAGGTGCGCACGTGTTAGTGAATTCTAACACTTAGAACTTACTTCTCTTGTTAAGACCTTCCATTCTAGGTAAAGAATTACCTTAGAAGTGTTCGGAAGACCTGAAGAAGAGAATTGGGCATTCGGATCTCTAAATCTGAATTCTGGAAAAATTCCTCCTCAAATGGGGGGCCCACTGGGGGTATTTATAGGTTGGAGAAGACCCCGAGTGGTTATCCTTTAGGGCTCACAAGTCCCTTGCGCGACCATTAGGCTCGCACAAGTGGAATTGCATGACCGTGATGGACCTTGCGCGACACATGTGATTTTGAAGCTTTGTTCATGCCTTTGTCGATTTTTTATGTTTTCTTCAAAGGATGAATCAATCTGTGCTAAGTAATTTCCCTTTACATTCTTTTTAGACAATGTGATGAAAAAAGAGCGTCAACAACATGTCACCAAATAACCAAGATATATATTATCGTTTGAGTCTATCACGAGGTTTAGAAGTGTTTTGAATGGTTATATTTGGTGTTGTGAAGAATTTATACATAAAATATTTATAGTTCTGTATAATATGTAAGAAGTTTTATAAAAATTTAAGAATGGTGAAGATAGTAAATGATCCCTAAGAAAACTGCTGAAGTCAATTATATAAATAACATTAATATATATTTTCAAACAAATTACAGGTTTGAATAAATATAAAGTATATAATGGGGGAAATTATAACATAAAACCGTCTGACCATTTGATTTATAAAAAAGTTAAATCTATTATTGAAGACAAGATATTATAAAAGCTGGTATATAGAAATGAACATAATGTAGAGTTTAATTTGGGATAAGTGTCTGAAAATATATATGAGGCCACATTACCTAAAAATATTATTTCACATGAATAAATATTAATATTAATAAATAAAATCATATGAAATTAGAAATTTCATTTTTATAAAAGTGTAGGACATATAATGAGTTATTCAAAAGATGTTTAAATTGTTGGTGAATAATGGAAGTTGGAAAAAGGAGGGTATTTTTTATGATAGTAATAAAACTATTGAGTTATAAGAAGACTGATATGATGAAGACTGTAAATAAAAAAATTCCATGAGAAGTTTTGGGGATTGATTGAATACGTTGGTCACTATAGAGACCCTATCCATTTACACATATCATTACCTGATTTTAATCATTATAAAGAAACATATTACTAGCTAAGTATATTAAAGTATAGTGTCTTGAAAAAATACATACATAAAACTAAAAAATGCGAATTAATAAAACATTTCTTTATTTAGTCTTCAGAAAGAGATCCTAACATCCATTGTTCTCATGTATCTTCATATGATTACCAGGGGATATCATGAAAAAAGGGATGATCTAAAAAGAACAATAATTGAATAAATATAATAATAAAGCTTCAGTACATGGGTTAGAAACCATGAAATAATGGTACAAAAAGGTATGATATATATGGAAGAATAACATATGAAAATGGGATCATATAAAGACGAATTCATATTAATGTGTTAGAAACATATAACATGACTTTAGTAAGAGTAAAGGCTCATCACACATAGAGTAGCAAATGTTAAGGTTAACCAACAAGGTCATTGCACATGGTAGAATGATTCAAGGCTAATTGCCAATATCATTGTAGATAATGTCTCCTGAGACTCAAATTTACCTAATTAATTGGAGTTATAACGAGGTCAACCCATCATAACATGTCCATGAATATTCTTTCAACATAAATAATCATACATAAGGGTACCCATGGAAAAAATGGGTATCATATTCATGTGATAACTATAATAAATGGATATATCATAAAAGTGTCCATGAAATAGATGAATTATAATATACAAGGAAGTTAAAAAGGAAAAATAGGAATATATCATGGTAAGTGATTTCAAACAGAATTGATTACATGTAAAAAGGGAATTTAAGAAACATTAAAATTAAAACATTTTAGTGAAGTTTAAGGAAAATATCAAAGATCACCTAAAAAATAAAAAGGCCACAATATTTTATACATAACCAGAAGAAAACCAAGATGGTTTTTATAAAAAAATATTTGTTTTATAAAATCAATTGTTTTTTAATATAGATTATATAGTCCACTTTAAATTTGGTAAGAATTCAATAAGTTCACTTAAATGGTATTTCTTATCTTGATGTATTAAGGTGGGGACCATTGAAAAATATTTTTATCCCCAAAAGAGAATGATCAATGGATCATGATTAAGGATTTTAGAAAATTTACACCTAGTTTATAATATGTACATAATAAGAACAGATAAACTTTATTTTGGTAAAAATAATGATAGAGCAACCTAAAGGAATAATGGTGGTTTGGGTAGAATCCCTTACCTTAAATTTGGTCGTGTCTTTCTATTGATCTTATGTCATGGGATAACCAAATTAAATCCATTAATTAGTATTTCAAAAACTTCTTCTTTATTTAATTGATTTATTATAGCCTTATTATGTTCATTTGTGTAATTTTTGATGGGTTAAGTGGTTCAATGTTATTGATTGGGAGGGTTTGTTTCCTCCGATTTCAAGATTGGTTTACATATATACATGTAAGGGTAATGATGTAAGATGTTAATGGATATAAAAAATTGAAGTTGTATGTTATTAGTGAACATACATAAGATTACATGGTTATAAAATTAATTTGGTTAATTAGAGGGATGATTAATCATTCTACAGAACATTAATGATAACTGTTTTGGTTAATTGGTGGTTTTCTTGATCTCATCGAACACATTTCTCTTTATAAATTATTATCATGTCTACAAATAATTTTAGAACCTTAAATTTTATATAAGAAATATATTATATTATGTTTTGACAATAAAAATTGTTTCATTTCCAATATTCAAGATGGAAATAGAAATTGATAACCCGTCATCCAAGAATGTGAGAAATTAACCCATCTTGGGTGGTGTTTTTATTTCTAGTATAAAAGGATGGAAATTAGAGATGATGATGAATTTTTCCATTATCATAACAAAATTACAGAAAATTTAAGGTACTAGAGTCATCATAACAATTGTAATGAAGGAGGTGATTAATGAAAAATAAATGGATGGAACTTGAAGGAAAATAAAAAATATGACAAGAGGAATTTACCTCTTGAATATATATTCATTGAAAACCTTTTTACGGGAGAGGATTTATTATTTTGAAGATACCAAGGGATGATATAAGTGGTATAGGGATTAGGGAGAGATTTGAGTAGAATTTGGGCTAGGGAAAAGGCTTGAGAGGAGTGACGAGAAGAGGGGGTGATGGTGGGTTTAGTAGTGGAGGAGAGGAGGGGTTACCCATTATTTTAATCAATAGTTTAATATTTTTGATCAAGACTATAAATAGTCATGATTATTCTGAAAATAAACAGTAAATATAGCTTGGGAGTTCATACCAATGAACATTTACATCATCAAAGACTCTGAATGATGTAGAAATTCATTTATCTTACAGTTATCGTAAATTATCAAATTTTACTATTCACCAAAATTCATGTATTTTAGAAAAATCCAAAAAATTATCTGCAACCATTTTATTAAATGTAGAATAAAAAATTAAAATCCATCTTTTAAAAATAATTTTATAAATGTGGGAAATTTTATTTTTAATTAAGATTATAATTTATGTGAAAAATACAAATTTTAAAATAAAAATGTTTTTTCTAACACTTTGAAACGATAATTAATTTCTCAAAAAATTATATTATGATCATAAGACATAAAAATAATAATTTATGAATTAATTTTAAGAAAATAATTTTTCTTTTTATTTTTTAATTTAATCGTAAAATTGTAATTAAATATACACGACTTACAAAAATACCAAAAAATTATTAATAAAATTTTAAAGAATTATTTACTTTAATTTTGATATAATTATACCATATTGTCACATGTAAGATGGATAAATTTTATTTATACTTTCATTTGTGATTTTACTATTACATTGGCTAGTTTAGTATCCATAAGGGTCACATTACTATTCCAAGGGTCAGGTTTTTATTTAATCAATATATGTTCCATAAATTCTAGAGATACCTTTTATTTCACTCATTATTTATTTATAAGGATTTTACTATGAACTATATGTAATCATACATGATTATACTATAAAAAATAATTATAAGAATACAATTTCATTGATAAAACATTGGATCGTTACATTCTTTCACCCTTATGAAATTTCACCCTCACAATTTCGTTTTCCATTCTAATCCATAAATAATTGTGGGTACTTCTCATTCATAGCCTCCTCAAATTACCATGTTGCCTCTTCATACTTATGGTTCCACCATCATACTTTGAACCCATGAGCAGTCTTGTTGCATAGATCATTATCTCTATGATCCAAGAACATCACTGGCTACTCCTTGGAAGAATGATCATTTTCTAAATTTACCACCTTTGATGAGATTACAGGTGAAGGATAGGGTATATACATCATTAAGAGGGATATGTGGAATAACCCATTTACTTTAGACATGGTTGGTGGAAGTTCTAGTTTATATACCACAACTCTGACACAATCAATGGTCTCAAAGGAGACAATGTACCTGGGACTTAATAACCCTTTCATCCTTAATCTCATGACCTTCTTCCATGGAGATATGTGGAGGAATAAAATGATTCTAACTATGAACTCAAGGCCCTGATGATGATTTTATGCATTACTCTTCTATCAAATTTGGGCTTCCTTAATGTGATAATACAAGGTTTTTACCATATTTACCATATATTTGACCATTTTAGGACATAATAGTTTACTCTAAATGACTTTATCCCTATATGTTGGTGTTCTGAACCCTTTTCCATAAATAACTTCATATTGTTCCATTCATATTTTGGAGAAGAAACTATTGCTGTAGGACAATTCAACTAGTGGAAGATGTTGATCCCATCCCCCTTTGATGTCCATTGAACACCCTCTCAATATGTCTTCCAATGTTTGAATAGTTTCCACAGATTGACCATCAGTTTGAGGATGATAGATTGTACTGATGTTCAGTTAAGTACTTAGAGCATGTTGGAGACATTTCCAGAACATTGAGGTGAATATCATATCTCCATCGAATTGAATATATAGTGGTACTCCATGCAGCCTTACCAACTCTTTGATATATATCTATGAAAGTGGAACCAATTATAAGTCCTCTCTATTTGAGATAAAGTGAGCTGTCTTTGTAAGATTATCCATAATGACCAATATAACAATGTTTTCTCTAGATGTCCTGGGATGTCTAGTGAAAAAGTCTATGGTGATGTTCTCCCACTTTCATGTTGGTATGGGTATTGGTTACATTATCCCCTTATAATTATATCATCCATCCTTTACTTGTTTACATACCAAACACTTTTATGTATATTCTCCAATCTCCCTCTTAATATTGTCCCACCAATAGTTATCTCTGAGGTTTCAATACATCTTTCTGCTCACTGGGAGAATTGAGAAGGTTGATCTATGTGCGTAATGAAAAATCTACTTCTATATTTATGGACAAGGTGGTACACATAATAAAGTCCCAAATATTACAATTATAACCTAATAAATCTTGAACTTATATGATTTACCATTTATAATAGCTTCTAACCTTTTTAGAATATCTACTTATTTTCATTGAGAATCCTTTATTTTCTCTATAAGGGATGGTTGAGAAATCATTTGAGAAAGGATTGATGATATTCATCCATTAATGATTCCCATGCCTATTCATTTAAAATATATGATGATTGGATTCTTTTCAATTCTCATTATTGATAAAGATGCACGATAATTTCTACTTAGACCATCAACAAGCTTATTTGCCTTACCATGATGGTAGTGGATTGAGAAGTCATAATCCTTGATGATCTCTAACCATTATCAATAGCACATATTATGCTCTTTCTATGTGAAAATATATTTGAGACTCTTGTGGTTAGTATATATCTTTCACTTCTTCCCATATAGATAATTCAACCAGATTTTCAAATCCAATATCATAGCCACCCACTCCAGATCATGCATGGAATAGTTTTTGTCATGGATTTTTAGCTTCCATGAGGCATAGGCTCTCACTTATTCATTTTTCATTAGCACACATCTTAATAAATTCTTTAAATCATCACTACACACCATAACTAGTTCTCCACTTATCAGGAGTGTGAGTATTGTTACAGTGATAAGCCTCTTTTGAGATCCATAATGCTATCCTCATATTCTTGAGTCCCTAAAATCTTCACCACATTCTATGTCCACTTGGTAATTACATTTTAAAATAATGATAAGTTGTACAAAAATCATCAATAATACCTAGATAGAGCTAGAAAGATGAGGATCTCTATTATAGATGTGACTTGGGCCACTCTTCAATTGCCTTGGTCTTGAAAGGCTCCACAATTATCCATTTTCTAGTGATAACATTCCCGAAGAATGACACTTCCTCTATTAAGAAATATCATTTAATGTGAATTTAATATAGTATCACCCTTTGAAAATTATCTAGAATGGTATTAAAATTATCCTTGTGTTCCTCTATTCTCTTGTAGTATATCAAAATATCATTGAAAAAGACAACCAGAAATTTTTCAAAGTCATATATGAAAACTCTATTCATTAAATCTATGAATATTGTGGGATAATAAGTGATTCTAAAGGGTATAACTATAAACTCATAATTTCCATACCATGTTTGAAAGAAAATCTTGGGAATGTCTTCATTTATCACCTTTAATGGGTGATATCTTGACCAAAGGTCCACCTTAGAGAAATAAATAGCCCCAGAAAGCTAATAGAATGATTCATCTATCTATGAAAGGGGATAATTGTTCTTTATAATGATTTTATCAAGATCATGAAAATAGTGCATCAGCACACTGATCCAACCTTCTACTTAATGGTGATGAATGGTTCACCCCATGGTGAAGAACTCGGGCATATAAAACCCATCTATAGATTATTTTATAAATTATTCTTTAGATCTTCCAACTTGATGATGGCCATTATATAATGTGTATTTGATATAAGAAGATGTCTAAGAATATGATTAATTTAGAACTCAAACTCTTGATTAATAATAAGATCAAACAATAACTGAGGGAATACATCAGTGTAATCCCTCAAGATTGGAAAATCTTCGAGAATTATCATCTGTTTGTCTCAATCATTTGAGATAGACATTCCTTCTTATAAGTAATTAATATCCACACATGAGACAAAGATTATAAAAGGTTTTAAAATTCCTCTATACGATTTTAAAGAATTGTCGGATTATTTGGTATGTGAGAAGTGATCTCCCTTTCTGGATAGTTAATATTTGCTTTGTATAAAGATATCCAATCCATGCCCAAGATATCATGAACTCTACTAAAGTATGTTTGAATATACTTTTTGGAGGTTCAATCCACAAATGTTAACCAGGGAATAGTTATATACTTTGGATGCCATAATTTCCCCACTTTCTATTCTCATAGATAACTCAACCTCCAAAATTTTAGGTGGTTCTTGAATTGATATACTAAAATTTCAATATATGAAAGAATTTGTAGATCCAAAATCCAATAGTACATTTACTATTCCTTAATGAATAACTAGCGTACCGATCACCACATCGTTGTCCAGCTCCAACGTAGTAGTAGTGATAGAATAATCCCTTATTTTGTTGGAGGTTGTTGTTGATTTCTTGCGATAACCCTTGAAATAGTGAAATAGTTTTCATAATTCCTATTCTACTTGTATTTGTTTCATAACACTACAAAATGAGTTTTGATCTGAACGTTCCATTAATCATCTAAATTAGTGGGATTTTTCATATCTCTTTAGCGGTTCTTTGATTTATGTCCCATATTTAAACATTTTATACTATTCTCAGTTCCCTTTATAATGTTTCCAGGGTGATTCTTCACACAATTTTTATTGTGGGTTGTTCGATATTCATTCCATCATGGGATCTATTTTTCTAACCACCCATATTAGACTCCATTTTCTAATTTTTTTTTCACCTATCCCAAGAGACCATTGAGAGTCTCCAATCACAATTTTAACCATTAGTGTACAATATTCAATGTCATCATAACTATTGATGTCTCAAATTGCAAAATTTTTTTGTATAATCATCTTAATTCCACTAAAGAAGTGATCAACATTTCTATCAGGGTTCATGAAAAATCCCAACGCATATTTTTCCTAACTTGTTATTTTTTCCATACACTCTGATAGAATCATCTTCCTTCTGATTAAGTATGAGAATCTATATTTCTATCTTGAGATAAAGGGTTTGAAGAAAATATTTATTGAATTTTTTTTCATGAATTCCTCCCAATCCATGAAATCAATTTTCTCATGAGACTTTAGTTTCTTGAACAGTGTCCACCACTGGTCATCTTCCCCATCAAAACAATAGAATCCAGTACAAATTTATCTTCTTTGAAGCACTAGAGGACAAGGAATATAATTTAAATAGAGTTAACCCACTATTTAAGGAGGAGTTAATAAGAAGATCTACCAAACATGAGAGGCCTTTAACACATGGTGGATTCGAAGACAACTTGATAATTCCTTAGTGGAGGAGGGAATTCCATATGATTCATGTTATTATTCATAACTTGAACCACCTGAGCAAGTACTTTAATGTTGTTTTGAGCGTTTGTTCCCTACATATTTGGCATAACATTAGAGAAATCATCACATTCCCTATCACATTGATTTTTTTCACACGTTTTCTATATTCCTCTATTAACTAAGAAAAAGAACATAAAATTAGTGGGCTTGAAAACATAGATAATAAGCATAAATTAAATTTTGGAAATAAAAGGGTAAACTTGTAAAGAAGAGTATATCCTAACTTATGATTCACAAGGTTTTAATCGAGGTTATCCTTGATCTATTTTGTATCTTATATTCATATGGGTGATTTTTTTTATTCTTATGAAATGGTTTGTAATAAGATTATGAATTTAACAAATAATATCACCCAGAAGTGTCAAACCAATAGTGAAGAAAGGACAATTGTTGTGCAATAGTCTCCATTCAGGTCTATCTTAATGTTGTGTTTTTGGGTTTTACCCCTATAAACATCTGTGATAAATCCACATCAACTTGTTCATACCCAGATATAGATTTATTTTCTTGATAAACCACTTACTCTATACATACCAAAATATTATTGTTGTTTTCTTACACTTAGTCTCATACCTAAGGTTCTTACAAATTTGCTCTATTCCTAGTCTCCAAAAATAACTAGACCATTCTCTAATACCATCTATAGCTACCCTAGGCTATTGTTCATATTATTACATGATTTTAAGCATAATAAAGCATCATATTATTAGATAAGGATCGTAAAGTCTAGTTTCTTGAAAGACAAGGTACATAAAACTTATAACATGGGAATAAATAAAACATTTATTTATTTAGTCTTCATAAAGATATCTTAACATCCATTGTGCTCATACATATTCATATGGTAACATAGGGATAATATGAAAAAAGACTACACATAACTCCCAAGGCCTATGGAGACAAGATTAGTTATAAAGGGTGGGAACAACGTAATGGAAGGTAAGTAAAAAATCTGGCACAAGAGGTTGGTTGGAACATGGGGAGTGGATGTGTAATAGTTGAACCTATGTCTACGGAGAAGGTCATGGAGAAGAAGGCTGATAAGTCTTGGATTCATATCAATATACCTCTCCCCCATGGACTGTCATGTAAGGAGGTTGAGGAGGGTGGACCAATGGGCATGATGGAGGGACCTCCATGGGTAGTTTTAGAATCTAAGGATGAGCTTAGGAGACCTTCGTATGCACTTTGAGGAATAAATTAGAGAGAAGTTTCCGATTTCTAATGCTTATAAAGAGGATGTGGCAATGTTGAATAGTGAACCATTAAATGTGGACCTTAAAAATGAGTAGAAAGAATGGATCATCAAGAAACCTCTTATTATGAATAGTGGATTCAGTTCCAAGAAAATAACGTTGGAAGAGTTCAGGCAGATGTGGGAAAATCTGGACTATCATTTTGAAGAAGCATCAGATCTGATCCGGATAAAAAGGTAACCAAACTCTCTTGGAAACTATATAAGGATAACACATTTAATATGTTGACTTTGGATGTTTATGATTCATCCAACTACAATATGTTGTGATGTTCTTGGTTATACTAGATGGTTTCTCACTATCTCCATAAAAGATTACTCTATAATAAAAATGATAATTTTGAGGAGGAATAAACATAAGAATAATGATTTAGCACACGTGTTAGAAGGAATGAAATAATGATATAAAAAGGCATGGAACATATGAAATTACAATATATAATAATTGGATGATATAAACATGGATTCATATTAATGTTGAAGCAACATATAACATGACATTACCAGGAGTGAAAGCTCATTTCTCATAGAGAATCACAAGTCAAGGTTAAACACCAAGACCATTGCACATGGAAGCACGAGTCAAGGCTTCCTTCCACGATTGTTGTACATAACGTCTCTTGAGACCCAAACTTACCCAATTTATTGGAGCTCTATCTAGGTTCACCCATCAAAAAATATTCATGAATATGATTTCTATATAAATAATCATACATAATCAATCGTACATAAATATAAGGGCACCGATGAAAAAATCGGTATCATAATCATCTAATAAAGAATAATAAATGGCTCTATCAAACAATTGTCCATGAAAGAAAAGAATTATAATATACATGGACATTCATAACAAATAATAGAAATATTTCATAGTAATTGATTTAAAATAAATCCAATAACTTGTAAAAAGTGAAGTTAAGAAATAATTGAATTAAAACATTTTTGTGTTTTTAAGAAAAATATCAACGATCACTTAAAATTGAAAAGAGAATAATAGATTATATAAAAACAGAAGTGAACTAGGAATTATTTCATAATAAAAATAGTGGTTTTATAAAATCATTGGTGTTTTAAAACAGATTATAGAGTTCACTTAAAATTGGGTAAGAATTTGAGACCTTCTTGTAAATGGGATTCCTTATTGGGTAGTATTGAGGCAGGAAAAACTTAAAAACATGAATATCCCCCAAAAAAACTGATGAATGAATTTTGATACAATAGTTTATTGAATTTACATCAAATATAAAAGATTTTAATAAAAAAATAACTGATAATTTAACTTGGGTAAAAATAATGATAGAGAAACCTGAAAGAATAATGGAGGTTCGGGTTGAATCCCTTAACATAAATATTATGGTGTCCTTATGCAGATTTTAATGTCCTTAATAACCAAATTAAATTCATTAATTAGTATATCCTGAACCTATTATTCAATTTATTGATTTATTATAGCCTCATTAAGTTTATTTTTGAGTTTTTTATGTGATAAGAGGTTCAATTTTATTGTTTGGGAGCGTTTGTTTCCTTGGTTTTCATGATTTGTTTACATATATACATGTATGAGTAAAAATGTAAGATGATAATGGCTGTCAAGAATTGAATTATTATGTTACTAGTGAACATATATATTATTATATGGTTATTAAATTTATTTGGTGAAATGGAGTTAATATGAATCAGTATATATAACAATAATGATAACTATTTTGGTTAATTGATAGTTTTTTGATCACATCAAACACATTTTTAATTATAAATTAATATCATCTATACAAAAGATTCCAAAACCTAAAATAAGACACAATACATATATTATATTTTGTTTCTATAATAATTTTTTTTCTATGACTAGAATTGGAGATGGTATTAGAAATTGAAAACTCATCATCCTTGACTGTGGAAAATTAACACATCTCCTGTGGTGTTTTCATTTCTTATATAAAATGAGGAAAGAAGAGATGATGATGAATTATTCCATTATCATAAAAAATTAAAATACATGTATGGTACTAAAATTATCATAACATTTGGATTAAAGGAGGCGAGGAAATAAAAATAAAATAATGGAACTTCAAAGAAAATAAAAGAAATGAAAAGAAGTATTTATCTCTTGAATATATCATTCTTGGGAACCTCTTTAGGGTAGTATATTAGATCTTTTGAAGTGAACAAGGGATGGTGGACATGGAAGAAAGATTAGGGAGACATTTGAGTAGACTATGGACTAGTAACAAGGCTTTAGAGGAGTGAAGAGAAGAGGGGGGGGGGGTTTATTGTGGAGGGGAGGGGTTTTCCATTATTTTAGTCATTAGTTTAATATTTTTCCTCAATAATATGAATAGTCTCGACTATTGTGACCAAAAATAGTAAATAGAGCATGTGGGTTAAGATAAATGGCCCTTTAAATCATCCATGTCTCATGAATGATGCATAAGTTTATTTATCAAGCATTTATCATATATTATCATATTTTACTATTTACCAAAAATTAAAGTATTTTAGAAAAATATGAAAAATTCAACCAATATTTTTCAAAACATGAAGAATTAAAAAATTAACACCATATTTTAAAAATAATTTTCTAAATCTGATAAAATTTATTTTTAATTAAAATCATAATTTATATGAAAATTAAAAATATTAAAATTAAAACTACATTTTAATAGATTGAAAAATTAATTAAGGTCTCATAAAATTATCTTATGAACATAGGACATAAAAAAATTTATGAATTCATTTTATGAAAATAACTATTCATTGAATTTATTAAATTATTATTAAAATTTAAATTAAATATACATGACTTTCGAAAATACCAACACTTTATTAATAATTTATAAAAATATTTAATTATATATACTATGATATAATTATTCAATATTTTCACTTATAACATGGTTAAATTTTATTTATACATTCATTAGTGAAGTTACTATTACATTGGCTGGTTTACTATTTATAAGGGTGACATTACTATTCCAAAGGTAAAGTTTCTATTTCATCAATATATGTTCCTTAACTTCTAGTTATACATTTTATATCACTCATTATTTATTTATAATGCTTGTATTGTGTTATATAAGTAATATTTTGTTATTTTACTCTAATAAATAATTATAAAAAATGAATTTCATTGATATAACATATGGTCTTTATAGTCACAATACTAAAATATTTTTTATTATGATTTCTTTAAAACTGAATATGATGAAGCAAACACATAGTAAAATAAATAAATGAAAAATAAAAGACCAAATTAATAAAATAATAAATGATGTAATTTGTTTTGAGATATCCTGGGAATAAATGGAATAATTTCAATGTTAATAAATTTTTTTTGAAAATAGTAAGAATGTATAAGTTTAAAAAGGACTGAGTGTTTGGGATGAGTGTACAAGTTCCACCATGAAACATTTTATTAATGTACTTCAATTAAATCACATTATTTTCAAGATGATATTAATTATTCTAGGTGGAGATTTAATTTCATAAAATTAGTCTCAAATTGCAATAGAAAAAAGGGGTAAATATTTTAATACATGTATCATTCAAGCAGTTTTACTAGTGTAAAAATATAAAGATAAAAATTCAGTTGAATCTTATAAAGTGATAAGATTAGACAAGAATATGTGCATTGAATGGCCTCATTTTTTTGATTAGTTGTGGGCTATAGTAGTGAAATTATCTGATTTAACTATAATAGTTACTAGATAATGTATTATTATGTAAATAGGGTAATATAATTACAATATTGGGAATTGTTCTATATATCATATTCACCCATTAAGGAAATATTTTTTAAGAAGAACAATTGTTATCACATTCATTTATAGAATTCAGGTATGTTGAATAAGCACCACTTCACTATATATTATTTTATGATTCATTTTGTCTTTAAGTGCTACGAAAGGTATGGTAATGTAATGATTAATATAAAAAAAATTAATGAGTAATGTGGAGATATATGTCTATAAAATAGTTAAATTCTTTCAATATAATTTAATAAATAACACTAACTATTAGTTAGTTTCTTTAGTCTCCAACACTAAGTTTTTTCAACTAATATTATCATTTAATTAATAGATATCTCCTTGTTATGTTTTTTTATTTAATGTGGTATCTCTATAGAAATATATAGTTTACATTCTAAATGGTTTTAATCATATAATTTGTTTTTTTGGTTTTCATTTGTAAATTATAACATATTATCTTGTTACTCTGTAATTGGAAACAACTGATATGTGAGTTCATAATTATGAAATGAATTAATAGAATAAAATATAGTTCATGTATCTTGTATCTAGAGTAAAAGGGTAAAATATAGTGGAAAGTGAAATATATACTTCTGAGTAAATATTCATCATTGGTCTATTGTAGATGAAAATTTTCTATGAAGTTGCATAAAAAACAATTTATAATGAAATTATGGGAAAATAAGTGAGAAATATTGAATTCTTATATATATGTGAATAATATGTTTACTATATATGATAAATGATTCATGACTCAATAAACAACAGTGAAAAAAGAATATTCATATTGATATGTATAGTTATCGTAGTTTTTTATCTATTCATGACATGTTTATTGAAAGTTCCCAAACTATACAAAATATTTGTATGAATATCTTCACAAACTAGCATACCATGGGGAATAGAATATACACCACCATTCATATTATATGATTATATTTAACTTTTCTTAAAACTCAATGAAATGATTTTTAACATAATATGTGACACCATATTATATGAATGAAGGAATGACCATGTTAAAATTATACCATGTTAAAATTATACCATGGTATGGTAAAATGAATTCATATAATATGAATACAAGTTTCTCAAAGTAAGTTGGAATATTAAACCAATTTATGATAAATAAAGGTATGAGAAATATATGTGAAATAATATTAAACCAAGGTATTCAAACCCACAAGTTTTCCCATGTTTAAATTTATATCAAAGATTCCATAATTTGAATATATGGTTGGTAGTTAATGATTTGTGCCTATATATTACAATTAAAAACTATAATGATGAAATCACAAATTGGGTTATTATTTCAAATAATAAATTATGCATTAAAATTATAATCATTGAATCTTTCATAATAATAATAACATTATAATTATAGTAATAACATTTTTATTCTGTATATAATCTTTCTATGATTATAATAACCAAACAATAGACAATAAAGATACATTTCCTCTCATTTATTTAGTACATTCACATATTAATATATATATATATATATATATTTAAATTATTTAGTGTATTTTATTAAATATTTCATTTATTTAAAAATCACTATAATTTAATTCCCAACATTAGTTTCTAATCATTATTTCTAATTTACTCTAATTTCTTTAACAAATCCACTCTATTGAGAAAACACCATAGTTAATTATTTTTTTTCACTCAATTCTAATCCCTTTTAACCCTATTCCTCGACAACATGAACCTTGATTCATAAACTATGTATGGTAAAAACAATGAGAAATGAGGGGGTAGATTTAATCATCTTGAATAATACTAATTACTTAAGTACTAATAATTGAATTATTCTGGGTAAGGTCGTCGATTTTATCAAGGTAAATTTCATAATGATGTTACTGAAAAAAGTTTCTAGTTTTCAAGGATGGTTGATTGTGTTTTAGGAAAATAATAAAAATATATATTTTATGGAATTTTATATTTTTATGAGAATTCTCAATTCATGTTTTTCTTGAATGTGGATACTATCATCTCTAAAGTGAAAGAAAATTTCATTTTCTACATTCAAGATTGATGAAATTTTATACTAACCACAAGAAGGGAGATTTATATTTATCCCTATGATAGATAATGATGAGATTTGTATTCAATAGGATAAAAAATTAAATCCATTTGGTCACTAAACAATCATTAAGATTATTTTAAATGAACACAAAGAAGAATAAAAGTTCCTACATATATTAATTTTTATAGGGATTTATTAAATGGTAAGGGATTTGAAAAAGACTTATTTCAAGACATGTATTTTTTTTATTTTAAAAGAATTTGTAGAATGTAACCATGAATAGATATATATTGAGATACATGTATCATTTCTCATATAGATCAGATAAAATTATTTTCTATCCTTATGGTCGAGTGTTGATCAATCTTTTTGTCATGGTATATATTGATTTAAATCATCTAGAAGCTATAACATGTCATAATTGTTTTATTTTATTAGTTTATAAACTTATAATCATTTTAATCATATTAAATAATTCCTGAAAAATCTAGTAGTTGTTATAGATAATATACTGGAATAAAATAATGATGAAATTACTATATATGCTCATAAAAATCATCATAATGAAGATTCATAAGTACCTAAATTACCTATTGTATATAAGTTAGAAAGATTAACACCAACAAGTTATGATGTAAGATCTAATGGGGTTAAAGAGTCTCCTCGTAGGGAAAAATCTACTATAAATGGCTATATTTAGGCCCTTGCAATTGTATATGTTGTTGTTTTGAGGATAAATAGAGTTGAATAATGTATATCTATACTCATCAGAATATCATTAATGAGTCTCTTTAAAATGTTATAAATAGATAGGTAGAGGTTTAATTAGGGATGCCTTATGTGAATATTCGAATTATTTCAATTATATAAAATTAATGGGATGATATTGTGGGTTTTTAGGTTTGGGATTATGATCCTCCATTAATAAGAAAGAATGATGTAGTTTGGGATAAAATTATACCCCATCATTTTTTTTGATGAAAGTGAAGAAGATGATCCTAATGTTAATCTAAATGAATATAGTTTAGATTCCAATAAATTAGTTCAAAATTTTCCATTTTCAATGGTATTCTAATTCAATCACATTAAGATAAAAACTGTGGGTCTAAATACTAATTTCAAATATTCTATATAAGTGATCAAATTTTAGAAGGAAAATTTTATTTAAATATTGAGGAAATGAAATCATATCTTTTCTCTAGGTCATATTTTAATGAGCTTAAAAATTTTATGATGGCTGTAGATAAATCATTTTTTTAATATTAAACCTATTCTCACATGTGATCTAGTTTTATTTCCACAAAAATTTAGAAATAAAATAAAATATATTGTATCATATTTGGCCTTGCGAAATGTAAGAGTAATATAACTATAGTGTGATACAGTCCCTATATAATCTGTCTATGATTTAAATAGATATCTGATCAATAAAATAAAAGATATCATTTTTAAAAATAATCTAAATATTCAAGGAATTGACCAACATTTATCAGGTATTTTCTATTTTATTAAAGGGAATATTATATGTTTAAATGATAGGATGATAAGAAAAAATCAATAATCCTAGAATGTTTTCAAGGTATTGAAGGACTGAGAATATTCTTTTAATAGTAATATCTAATGTATGGATACTAATTAGAAGGATAATATGAATGATATTGAAATTTTGGTTGTCAGTGAATCCATATTCAACAATGAATAATATGACTTAATATAATGAAATATAGTTCATTAAATGTGTATCTATTGTAATGGTTTATAAAATAGTGGGTAGTGAAACATGTATCACTGAATAAATAGAGACCATTCTTATACTTAGTAAGTCAATTTTCCATTAATTTTCATTATAATAAACCACTTTTAAGGAAATAATAGGAAAATAATCCAGATATAACAACTTCTTGTATATATTTTATCAGTGTGTCAACTGTACATGATGATTTATACATGACTAAATAAATAAAAATAAACAAATAAACATCATATCGATATGTACATCCCAATAACAAGAAACATGATCTTGAATAACTGATTTTTTTCAAGTTATATCCAATTCCATTCAATACATACAATGTGGAGTGGTATGATGAATCACTAGATAACAAAAATCACAACAATATAAGTATTTCATCCATATAATGCACAAAAAATATAACATTACTCTTCCTAACCCAATTTTATACATTAAAATATATCAAATTCTTATTGAATATGATATTTTTAATTAAAAATGAAAATTCCTATAATTATAGCACTCGAGGTCTCACATGAACTGCTGGATGAGAATTTCTACTTTCATTAGTGCTTGTACATGGTCTTGGAAGGATAGAAGAGAAGTTGTATGATATAATGGATCATAAAGATTCTTTAGTGGTTGGTATTATGATTTCATCAATGAAATTATAAAATTCCCATGGTATTGATTCTAATATGGTGGTATAAAAAGAGAATATAATCTATATTGACACATAAGTGGTTAGATTGAAGAAAAATGTTTTTGTGCTCTATTAGCAGCTTACTCACCCAAGAAATCTATATAACAAGAATAATGAAATAGAGTGTTTTATACTGGGGGATTGCATGAGGAGTCCCAGGGATTGAGTAATATCATATGGAAGTAGTGGAAGGCCAGCTACTATAAGGTCATATATTGATACAACCTTGAGTGATTCCAAAAAATCATTTTGTTTTCTATATTGAGCACATGGTATTTTCAAGCTCCTAAGAATTAATGGAAGGGGAATAAAGGGTAGTGGTATGTCACTGTAGGGGTAGTTTTGTAATTACTAGTTAATGGTAGTTTGGGGATATTAGACAAGGGAATTGGTAGGTGGTTTCTTTCTATTGGATACATCTATATTGTTAATAAGGCCTTATCCTTGGATTTGTACTACATTTGAGAGAGACTTATTTAACATTACTCTTCCTCCATTATTATTATCATTCATTCTTTTTCTGCTATAACTTCTTTAATATTGCTGATAATAGTAATTCTATATAAATTCCTTTCTTTCAATCTATAGTATTATTAGATATGAAATTTGAGGGTTACACATTGTTACAAGGATATTGCACTTGAATATGGGATTTAACTTGTACTTTTAGGAGGTGAAGAGGATATTCTATATTTGAAGATAATTTCTATAAAAAAGGATGGTCAATTTGACAGGTAATATATTCTTCTTTGGATCTATGACATTAATATATTTATTAAAGAGGAAATTTTTTTGTGTGTACTCCATATGATTTTGGATTAATATATCAACATGAAATAATATTCATGCTATATCAAGAGAATAAAGGTTCAATTTGTTTCAAAGATAATTTTTTACGTGAGTAGTACTTCCATGATGGAAGAGGATACCATATTGAGGCATCATGAGTTTAACTTATGAAAATACGCTACATATGTGAAGCCACATGGATGATTATAATTAACATGCATTGGAGGTGCTTAATAAATATAGAAGATATTTAATTTTTTTGGATATTATGTGGATATGTTTAGAGCTAGAATAAATAATTATGTTTTAGTAACTCATATATTCTATTTATGTAGTCTGGAATTACAGTGGAAAGATTAAATTTTTGTAGAATCATAGAAATTGATTTAAATTTTCATTATATCTCATAAAATTTAGTGGAAGAGGAAAAAAAGAACAACAGAAACAATATTTCAATTTAGAAGGAAACACACTCCTAAGAGTATATAATTAGAACAAAGTGAAAGAAAAATTTGAAAATAAGGGCAGTGTACAAAACATATTTAGATTAAAATCACACATATTAATTCATTTATATAATGTAGACCTTGTTATATAGTATTACTTTGATCTTGCAGTGGTAATATTGAATATTTAAAGCATTATAGTGATTGATCTAAATTATTCATTTAATATAATGAAATGTAGTTATAGAAGATATATTTCCCATGATGCTAGGTAAGTATAATTAGAGAATTGTACCAAATAATACACATTTCACTAAACTAGTTAATGAATTGTATATGTAAATGACTTATATAAAGAGATTATTTTTTGATAAAGAAACATTTTATAGAAACAGTAAAAGTAATTTTAACATAAGAGGATAAGAATAATAAGTCAATTGGGAATCAAAAAAATAAAATCCTAAAAATAGTAAAAAAAGGAAAGATACAAACCATGAGGTTTTAAGAATCTAAAATGTATTATTCTAGGGGAATACGATTGTGTGTAGTGTTCTTGATATAAATAGAAATGTAATTTCAATTTCTGTAAAAAATGAAATGTAAAATAAATTGATATATAAACAATTATATAAACAACAATATAAATATAATTTTCAATTCTTTATAAATCATACAAAGGGAAATTGTCTGTTTCATTATGAAATGACATGTATATTAATATAAACTATAAAATTAATGACATGTATATAATGTATTTAATGATAATACAGAATCATCAGGTATATTAGGTGATTGAATTTTCATTCATAATGATTATAAACTGAAACATTAGGTAAAAAATGAATATATATATATATATATTGAAAATGAGACTTCATGTATATTAAATAAATTAAAATACAATAATATTCAATAAAAACTAAAATTTGAGTGCATGATACTACATAAATAAATAAAATACTTTTTGGTCTAAATATTTTCATACACAAAGAATGATGAAAAAAACCAAAAGAACATAATCCTCAAATAATTGAATTTCTTGAGAAAGTAATTGGACTAAAACTTGAGGACTTTAAACATCGATTTCTTGAGAATCTCAACATAAACACATTTATTTGTGTCTTCTCTAATATGTAACAAGTCAATCAGATACATTAAAACCATTCAATATAATATATTATAAAATAAATGAAATAATTCTGTAAGAAAATTTAGGAGTTTTAGGAAAGGATTCAACTTTCTCTAAACTAAAAATGAAGTTGGTTGATACCTGTAAAATTATGGACGATGGATCAAGAATATAGAGAATATTATCATTTTATATTTAAAAAAATGAACACTTAAAGATAAATCTTATTTTCCCTCCCTTTATGCTGTATTTTCCTTTCACATTAATAATACAATTTGTATGAAAATTGTAATCAACCACTAATATCATGTATGTGGTTACTTGTCATGTTAATAGGAACATACTTTTGGATTCTTGAAAATATGAATTAAAAGACTGTAGATGTTATTCAACTGTGTATACTGTGTCTTCAAATTCCTCCCTTAATGTCTCCTAATATTGTGAAAATTATAACACTTCTAGTCTCTTTATTCCTATTATATTTCATAGGAGGACTAGACAAAATAAAAAATTATCCTAATAAATTATAAATGAGTAGAATCATGGTTTGATGTTATGAAAAAGTAAAATTAGAAAATTTATGTCACATATGAACCCATCATCAACAAAATAAAGTTAAATATATGTGATGTGACTTCTATAAATTTCAAATGAAAAAAAAATAAAATTAGAATTTATCAATATAATAATCTATCCAAATAAAATAATGCAACTATTGTAGCCTCCCATGAAATCATCCACCTTGTAAATCCAACAACATGAAATATATTCTCTTATAAAATTATTTTCGAAATCGAGGTTGAGATACCATAAATATCATTTAAAAACAACTATGAATAATTGGAAAATATAAAGTTGCTATTTTTATAGAAATATATTCCTAACTAACATATTAATCACCTATGATGTCAAAGGTGATATAGGATTCTTGATTCCCTATCTACAAAATTGTTTCACAACTATTTTTACCATCCAATATATTGTCAAAAAATTTAGACAATTTAATTTAATTAATAGGATTTATTCTAATTATGACCTAAAATAAGCATTTATTAAACATGTATGAATGAATGAACTCTGTCCAAACTAAGAACATGCATAAACTATATTTTTTTTTCATTATTTGGTTTGGATGTTTAATTTCTTTATCACACCAAATAATTCAAAATATTTTCCAATGGAATCATTACATTAGTATATTTGAAGGCATTGTGATGGGTGTATTTTCACTAAATGTGATAACACTATCCCGATTTCTATTAATTTTATGGAACATCAACTTGAGAATTGACTTAGGAATATGATTGAAATTTAACATGCATATTCAAATTTATGTGTCATCAACTAAAGTGATCCATGAGTTCCAAAATTTTAGACTGCGTATTGAAGACATGAATCTTGTCATCAGATTGTGATAATATTATCACTAAAAAATGTTTGTTTTAGAGAGAAGCTAGGGATGTGATTAAAAAGAGCATACTATATTAGCATAGATAGAGTGATTTATTGTATGAATGATGGGAGGTTTGTATTCCAAAATATAGTTACATAGGTAAGCATCAAATTTAAATTATCCTTTGCTTATAATAATCCAAAGATGGTGATATGCACTTTCATATTTTGAACATTCTAGAATGTCAGATCCTTATTTAATATGAAGCTTGAGTGGGACACAATGACCATAACATCACATCCCCTCTCAAAATAGCTCTGAATCACTAAATGTTCATAATAATATCATTGAACACAGACTAGAAAAGATCATGTGTTCCCTTGATGGGTGACATCTACAATAATGAGGTTTCATAGAAACTGAACCTTATTTTAATGGTGTTTGTCATATCCAAAACCCTAATTGAGCAGGGAGATCAAAAATTTGATTGAAGAGAGGTGGAGGTCTAAGGAAGTAGGGGTTCCATTTTAAAAGCCAAATGAGTGGAGGGGAATTGAGGGTAGGTGGAGAGGTCAGATAAAAACTACATATACAGGGAGTTGGGGAGGCCATGTTGGAGCAGTGTTGGAAGAGAGGTGGGGAGGAAACGTCAGAGGAGGAGGATTAGGGAGAAGATCTGCAGAGACTAGGAATTTTGGCAAGGAAAATTTATATAGGTGGATTCAATCACTAGGGAATAGGGAATGGCTCTACTAGGATGGTATTTATTAGTATTTTCCCCCATTATTTCAAATAAAAAATGGCAGTATATTACATATTTCCATGGTTTTAATAAACCATGAAAATAATTCCTTGGAAGTAGAAAAATTTCATGGCTTTAGATGGTATCCAAAACTCTTAATATAACCTCACATGAAAAATTCATAATCTTCCAACTTATCTGAAATGAACTTCGATACCAACTATAAAATCCCATAACCCACACTCAATGATTCAGTAAAAAAATTGTAAACTTTAAATTTCTGTCTTTGATGTTGATAGGGTGACCCATTTTCTATCCAAACCATTAAACATCAAAATAAAAATTAGATCAATTATATCCTAGAGGACCTTTTAGGTGTAGAGTTTTAGATAATTAGGAAAAAAATACAACATAAATAATTCTTATTACTTTAAATGATAATTTCTCTCAGATAACCTATCATTTCTGTTTCACAAGAAGTCAACTACATCATCCAGATGAAATCCCATTTTGACATAATTTATTCATACTCATTCTATATAACATTGGGAAAAGAAAAAAAAGAGTGTTGATCTTAAATGACTAGTAAGGGATAATGAAAGAATTAAATAATTAATTTCATCCATGATCATAAGAATATAATAAGGGTATAATGACACAATCAAAGTGCATGTGTAAAACTTATGAAAAATTATACTCATTTATACCCAGATCATGAAATGTGAAAACACAGTATGAGGCATTATCAAAGTGAAATTAATAAGAATAATTTATCATGTTTCATGTTATATAAATATTGATAATGTATAACATCATAATTCCATTTCAATAAAAGATAAAACATATTGGTATCTTGGAAAATCATCTCATAGAACACTTATAGAACCCTTATGATTGGAATAACCATACAATTGACTTCAGATATAATTCTTCGGAGAACATAATCATTACCCAATGAATTAGAGCAATATCTGTGCTCACCCATCATATAACCGATAACAGACTCATCCGATGTTATCCGGGAACCCCATCATTTATAATGTCCCATAACCAAATAATGAATATAGAATATAGAGAACTCATTCCATCATAACTCAATAATTTTTTTTCATTTTAGAAAATAATTAACTCATTTAAAGGGAATGAGTTCCATAAAAATATCTTCGGAACATTATTAAACCATGGAAATAAAATTTTTTCCATAAAAATATTTTATAGGCATGATTAACCGATGTAAATGAAATGGGTCGATGATAATTTCATTGAGTCATTATTTACCCATGAAAAAAATTATTTCCATAATAATATCCATAAATAATGTTAATCCATCCAATTAAATAAAGAGGTTGTATTCATCAAAAAATATCCCCATTGGTACATAATTAATTAAAGGGGTTGTTGAAATTGATGAATATAAATACCATTAAAATACTATGGAATACATTTTGATAAAATAATATTTGAATTTTTAGAATCACTTATTAAAATATAAAAATTTTTTAAATCATTTTTATTTGAAAATAACCTTGAATAATTATAAAGGAAGATTTTATAAGTAATTTGAAATAGTTATTCAAGAAAATATCCTTATGTATTTGAAGACCACTGTTTATAACATTTTTTATTTTTTATAGAAAACATATCTCTAGAAGAAAAGTTTTTTCAAGTGAAAAGTTATTTTTTAATAAAAAATTTATTTTTAACTCTTGAGAACATAAAGTGAATAAAATAAAGGAAAAAAATTACTTTCATGAAATAAAAAGAGGAGAAAATAAGTCAAGTGAACTCTTTATAGGTAGATCATAATATTTCATCATTGATGACTTTCTCACAAACTATCTTTATAGATAGTGATATTGTAACATGAAATTATTACCTCTATAGTAACATTGAATCATAAGCCCCATGAAATAATAACATTATATGAAACTTATATTATCATTAAAATAATGATATTCATGAAAAATCATGTGAAAGGGGTAGTATATACACCTTGTAAGATCCCAAAATTTTCAGGAGTGGACTCATGATAATTATTATTGTACAAATTTTCCTTGTTTTGAGTATATAGTTTTATGGTTTTAATTTGTAGAGTTTTTAGGTGAAACATTAGATTTTTGGAGGGGGTTTTAGTATTTCATAGTTGGCACATGGATATCCCAAACTGTGCATCATTCGACATGAAATCATGAATCCCACGGAATATGTAGGATTGTATAGTTAACACATTATTTCAAAAACCATAGATCATACCTCATTCTAAGGGCCTATGAGCAGAATCTCTTCGCACTTCCACGAAGGCTAGGGTTTCCCATCGATTCTCCATCCCCTTCCCCCTCTGGCTTGGATCGACTCGCAACTCCATCTGGCCTCGGTTCGTCCTAGGCGTTGTTTGGCATCGGGGATGTGCATCTGCATCCGGTGGGGTTCATTCTCTGGATCTCATTCTCAGTGTCGTTGCTCGGCTCGAAGTTTCACTTCCATATCTCAAGCATCCATCCCAGCATAGCTACTGTTGACGTCGAGGATTGGTGTGGTCTCAGTTAGGAGTGCCTCATATTTCAGTGCCGACGGTGGATTCAGTTAGGTGAGCCCTTCGTGACCTAACCACGCATTCGGCAGGTTCCTTGTGTTTCTCGACGTCGATTATGTGTACCCAGAGGGGGGATTTTTTGGACTTCAGATTCAGTGAGATTTTGCAGGTTTTTTGTTTTGGTGGTTTTGGATATTTCTGGTGATTCGGGTTTTCGTCGATTGGTTTTAAATCTGGTGGATTTTTGTGGATTTCTGTCACTGGTTCCTATGTTCTTCATGCTTATTTTCTCAACATCATGTATGGCTTGGGAGATGGGATGTTCCCGTAAGGGGCACGTCCACGGAGCTAGGGTTTCCCCATCGCCGACATCCCGTTCATGGTTGTCTACGGCTCTGCTTCTCGGTTCTCGGCAAGATCGCGGCGTGCTTCTCCTGATGTGCTGACGACGAGGCTCGATTTCATCTTTCAGCAACACTTAAGGTTTCAGATCTTTTGTTTTGAGGGTTCGTGGCTACTCTGGTGGCATCGTGGGTTGTATCCAACAATGGGCTTCTGTGGCATCGAAGACTTGCATCTTCGGTGGGCACAATTTCCTTGGTGGCGTGGTGGAATATGTTGATGTGGTCAGAGGTTGTAGACGAGTCTCATCTGAGTTCTTTGGGTGGATCTGCAGGCTCCTCAAGCGATGGTGGCGACTGGTTTGGTTCAGTATATTTGTGGTGTTCTTCTTCCGGCGTGGATCTACGCTTGTGGTTATAGTTTTCTTTATCATTGTTTTCATGCTTGGATTTCGGTTCTCTACTTTCCGTGAAATCTGGAATGACTTATTGTGGAGGTTCTGTGGTACCATTTCTCTGGGTTCCAGATCCAATATACCTTCTAGGTCGGTCAAGTGTGTTGGTTCAGTGGAGGTTTTGGGTTGGTGTGAGCGGCAGGGTTTCCAGGCAGCTTCAGGAGATGCAATAGTGGAGGGGGATGGTAGTGGCGTCTGTGGAGTTCATGGAAGTGGATGAATCTCTTATTTCGATGGCAGATTTCGGTAGATCTCGGCGGTGTTCTGGTCTGTGACTTGAGGCAGGGATGTACTTGTTTCCCGTGAAGGTTGATGTTGTCTGAATTTTTGAATCTGGATTTGTGGATTTTGGAAGGTGACAGCGGCAGAAGGATTGTGGAAGTTGGATTTTGTTTTTTTTTTGTTTCAATTTTATATGTTTTATGCTGATGATCTAAGCTGGTTGGACTCTACCATATGGATCAGGCCCCAAGGAGGATTTTGAGTTGACAGTTTATCTTGCAGAGCTTTTCAGACTTTGATGTTTGAGAGGGTATGGCGTCAGCCATCGGATCGGGCCTGTGCTTTGACACATGACACTGGCTTGCTGATTAGCCTTGAAAAGATGGAGTGCTTCATCATGATTACATGCTGGGGAGGGGTGTTTCATGTGTCATTTTGGTTTTTTAGGTCATGTTATGTCTTTATGTTCATGAAGTCTTTTGTGTTTTCCCATTATTCCCTTAAAAGGGTGTATTATTATAATAAAAATTTTGAAGGCCTTTGGGCAATTCGATGAAACATGGTTTGATAAACCATGAATACTCTTAGTAGTAACTATGTTATCTCCTAATACGAGGTACACTATTAGGCACAATGTTAGGGAAAAACTTGTTCGTCGACCCCGAAAATTATGTGTTCATAATTAATTCCCTTGAAAATTAGTTTTAAAATTCCCAAACCCATGACCATTGACCTATTTTGACATAAATAAACCTCACTTGTTCCTATTGTTTTTAAGGCTTCCAAATTTATTATAATGGATTATAAACTACATTCATAACAAATAGAATACCATATTGAATAGTATGCACCAATCCTAGTGAGATATTCTCATTTTATTAGTTTTCTCCCTCTATTCTGTCTTTCTATCATATTTTGAAGGGATGTTTTCCTCCATTTGTGTTGGATTTAGATTCTTATTATGGTAGATCATGATTCATTCAATTTTTGATCTAGTTTTTGGACCTAGATCTCATTCTTCACTATGAAGTTGAACGTTCTGCTTCAATTTGGGTACTTCTAAGGGAATCATCCATCAACGATCTTGAGGTAGGTTGTATAAATACAATTACCATAGTCTAGAATTACAATTGTGTGTATGTATTATGGAATTCAATTGGAATGTTTTGTAATTGAATAATTAATTGAATAAATTAATTTATCAACTAGTTTATGGAATCATGGAGTTTATTAATTGATTTTCCTTAAAAATATGTAATGATTCGAACTTGTGAAAAATGAATTTGGTTATTTTGATTATAAAATTGGTGAATAATAAGACATTATATTTAATGATTAAATAGTTTATAAAAATTGTTCAATTTAGGGTATGGAATAATTTTTCAATTAATAGAATGTTGAATTGATTAAATAGTGATAATTAGGGGGATGTTTGACTCATTCTTGAAGTTTTAATGATTTTTTGATTAAATGTTTTCAATGGTCTAAATGAAGAATCGTTCCAGTTATTCCATGTGACCAAAGTAAATATTTATGATTGTAGTGATAAATTTGAATGGTACACTTTGATTATATTTATTGATAAGAAGGTTAATTATACATAACCATGATCTATGAAATTTCTATTTGTGTGATATTGTGATATTTTTGATATATGTGACATTGAGGTATGTGATCAGAATAGAGGATCCAAATACCCATATGTTTCAGTGAGTGTTGGAAAGGGAATGAAGATCCAAATACCCATGTGACGTTGAGGTGTAGTATGGGAAATGAGGACCCAAATACCCATTTTTTATAGAGAGTGTGGGATAAGAAATCGAGATCCAAATACCAATTCTAAATCAAGTTGTGGGTCTAGGATAAGGGATCCAAATACCCATGGGGTTCTAGAAACGAAATTATATTCCCATGAAATTGGCATTAGATTTTAGTTTTTATTTCCATGATATGTATTGAAATATAATGATAAATAATAACCATAGTATTGTGATTTTTGATAACCCTTGGAGATTTTTCGGACTCTAGAACAGTCCAAAGTAGTTATTAGTAGGATGGGTGTCCTCATGAACTTGAGAATGTATGCGGTAAATTAGATAATAATGAAATGTGATAATATTTTACTTTATGTATTGTTCTTTATACATAATACAATAATGGTCTTTTATTGATTAAATTATGATTATGATTATTGTTTATTGTCATTTGGTCATGGTTTTTCTATTTCCTCTATTGTATTATCCTGATGAAGAGGTTATAGTCTCCCCATTTATGATATTAAACACTCTTTTCTAGTAAGTATCCTATGGCATAAGGGTTGGTGTTTCTGAGGTCATATATCTCGTAGTCTTGGGACAATGATAAGTGGCACCCAGCCTGGGATGTTACAAAGAGGTACTAAAGCCCCATTTTTTTTAAAATTTTTACTTACAATTTTGGAATGGTAGAAAAGATACTAGGAAGGGTCCAGATATGTTCATAATCTCATGCATGAGAGTATCTAACCCATGAATGGGGTAATATCCAAGTACCTAGGCTGTGATTTTTGTTATTGATGTTTTTTTATAGTTGGATGTTATTTCACCTTGGGTGATCCAGTTTTCGTGTGATGTGATTATTATTTCTGAGTTTTTATGAGATTTTACTCATAGATTTGTAAGGCACCAGAGTTTTGTTTACATATATTATTTAGGATATCATGACTTATTGTGATATGAATCATTTGAGGCATGCACAAAAATGTTTTTTTGGGGTGATATGTTTAAATGAATGTTCTTTTTTTGTTGTATAAATTTTAACTGAAAAAGGTTCCTAGTATGAAGTGAAAAATTGTAAACTGTTGTCAAATTTTAAAAATGAATGTGTAAGGAGAAACATGAATATGAAAATACGTTTATCCATTTCTAAACATGAACTAGATGATGTATGGTTAATGGCACTGTTAGTGCCTCGGATTTGACCACGTGGTAGGGTAAAGGGTGTTACTTGTTATGGTTTTATGTGAATCCCTCTTGAATAATTATGATAATGTTGTCTTATGTTTCATAAGCCGTGTTTTTGGAATTTTAGATATATACCTCCACGACGATGCTTGTTTATAGGATGACATGAGGATTAGGATGGAAATGATCCTACAATAATGAAAACTAAGGCACCAATAGCGCTGGGTGAAGGATTCAAAAAGAATTTCCATGAGAAATTTTCTCTCGTTATATTGTTTATGGAGGGATATATAGAACAGGATGGGAGGATTATGTCTGACCTTCCATAAGAGTATCAGTTACAACAGCCCCACATTTCTTGAGAAACGGCGGACCTCAGTCAGAAGTATTCTGGTTAATTCCATTTAGTCTATACTTTACCAATTTGATACTCCAGCTAAGAATAGGGTCAAGTTGGCTTGTTATATGTTAAAGGATTTGTAAAGCACTCGTGGGATGTTCATGGTCGGACCAGGGAGGAAGATGGTATGGTATGGTTATAATTTCTGTATAAGTTACTAGATTGTTATTATCCAGATACACTGATATAGGAGAGGGAAGCTAAGTTCATACGGTTGACCCATCATAGTATGTTTTTGACATACAATGCTGGTTTTATTTACTAAATTGCAACACTTTCTCCAATTATAGATGGGTACGAGACAACTACAATAAGGTGTTTCTAGGACATAATTAAATATTAAATTATATACCAAGTTATCATATTCAAGTTAAATATTTTTTATAAGGTGGTGGATCAAGATCACAGACCTGAGGGGATCTTGAAGGGGGCTTCAAGAAGGTGATATTTGGTTTCTACTAGACGATCAGAATGTACCTCTTAGGAGAGTTAGAAGCATCAATAAGCTAATTTTGGCCAAATTAGTGTAAAGAGAAGTGTTTTGGTGAAATGACCAGTTAAATAGGATCTTATTCAATTGCTTTTCCCCTAGAACAGTTGGCTGAGCCACTTTCATCGGCATTTTCCCCATCCACCATAAGTGTGACAAGCTTATTGCATGATGTGACATCTATAGTGATTCTATAGTAACCCCCAATAGATGGGTTGGGATGCCACATCTACGCATAACTAGAGCATGAGAATGAGATATTATTTATAATTTTATTATAGAATATGGAGTTCTATTGACCGTGGTGGTAGATGTAGTGGATATGGTGTATCTGAGAAGGATATACCCTTATCAGTATACTGTGGTAGCTCAGGGGATTGACACTGGATCATAGAGAAGAGTGGAAAGAATGTTTCATGCTATTAATCCTACACTTGTGGTTAGAAAGGTTGTACCATATAATGTTAATGGTATTATTCATGTAGCCTCTATGATTGAAATTTTATTTTTTATTTTGATTCTTCCGATTTCTTTTTATCTATAGAATATGTGAATGGATTGAAACTTATAATGGATTTTTTGAGTGGAGTTATGAATATCGTTACACCATTGGGAGTACACTCAAGGGACATCAGTTTATGTAAGGGGTTTTATCTCGAGGTTGTGGAGTATCATTTTCTATGGGATATTTAAATACTTTACATGTGATTCTTTGACATAATTTTGGACATGGATTGGTTTGTGGAATAACAATACCACACATATTTTTATCACAGGAGAGTGAATTTTATGTCTCTCAAGTGAGGCAATTCTGTTCATCATGTAGTGTTGGATATCTAGGAAGGAAATATAGGGCCAATTCATTATCAACAATGGAAGCTCACTACCCTAGATGAGATTATATTACTGTATGATGGATGTGTAAAGAATGATGTCTTTTCACCTATAGTGGATAGGTTCCATGATTTGTTTCATGAGGACTTCATAGGTCTTCCACCTGAGAGCGATGTGGGATTTAAAACTGAACTCATGTCGAGGGTTGATCTAGTTTCTATTCCACCTTAAAAAATAAAAAAAATAGAGCTTTAAGATTTTATGACTCAACTAGATGAGTTGATGAATAAGGGGGTTATCCATTAGAGTACATCACCATGGGGTTCTCTATTCTTGTATGAAATGAAGGTTGATAGGACATTGCACTTGTGTGTTGATTACTGATAGCTGAACCAGAATATTGTGAAGAAACAGTATCATCTTACACATATTGATGACCTATTTGACCATCTTATGGGATCTTGTGTTTTATATATGATTTAATTTAGATTATGGAATCATCAGTTGAGAGTTAAAACTACAGACAAACCATTTACTACATTCATAAGAAGTTATGTATTTTATGAGTTCATTGGGATATCGTTCGGGATAACAAATTCTTTTGATGTGGTTATGTCCTTGATGAAATGGGTCGTCTACCTAAACCTAGAGAATCATTTCATTTTTTGTGTAGAGAATATCATGGTGTACTCCAAGACTCATGATGATCAGGCCCAACATGTTGAATCTATCATGAGTACACTACGATATCATCATCAATACACCATGATATCTAGGTTCCAGTTTTGGATTTATAAGGTACATTTCATGGGTTAAATTAACTCAGATAAATGTGTGTTAGTGGATCCATAAGAGGTGTACATAGTTTTTTCTTGGGAAAATCCCATGAATATCTTTAATATCCACAGTTTTATGGGACTAATGAGTTTTTATTAGAGGATAATATATGAATTTTCCCATTTAGAGGCACAAATTTTGTGATTTAACAAGAATGAGATAAAGTTTTAATGATTGGGATCATGTATGAATTGTTTCTAGAAGATGAATAAGTATTTGAACACTGCAAGGTTCCTGATGATACTTGATCCAAAAGAGGAGTATATGGTGTTTTGTGACGTCTCTATAATTTGGATTTGAGCTGTGTTGATGCAAAGAGATCATGTTGTGACTTATGGGTCATAGAATTTTAGGCCACAGAAACAAAATTAAACTACACATGATCTCAAATTACATGTAGTAGATTAGTCTTTAATGTGTAGGTAGAATTATCTCTTTGGAAACTTTTTTACTATGTAAACTAATCAATAGTATTTGTAGTATATCTTTTAGAAACATTATTATAATATATGAAAGTAAAGGTGGCTTTATTATATGCATTCATTTTTTTTGAGCTAGAAAATATTCATGGGAATGGAAATAGTGTTGCTGATGATTTTAGTATGAATACATAGACTCTAAAAGTTCATGATTCTAGTTTTGAGTAGAAGGTGATGAACTTACCAAATGCGATACCAGTTTTTTAGGAAGGATAGAGGTAGGGGGTACTCATATCAGTTTCAGGGATTATTTAAATTTTATTTATATTAGGGAAAGAAAATATGAGGATTCAAAATGTTTGGCCTTGAGATAAATCCTTGCAGTTGTGGAGACATCATTAGATTGGACTATAGATGAGGATGATATCATATATTTCAAGAATTATTTCATTGTGCTGATGACAATGTGATATGAGCTAATGTGTGAATGTCATGCCTGAAAATAGGCGATACATATAGGTTTGAAAAAAATTTATTGTGGCCTATGATGAAAGTATTTGTTGTTGGCTATGAAAAAAGAGATAGCAGGGTTCGTGACTCGATGTTACACCTATCAATAGGTGATGGTCGAGCATTAAGGACCTGGTGGTTTACTACAGTAATTTCAAATTATGAAATGGATGTATGATGTTGTAACTATATATTTTTTGGTGGATATCTAGAGTACACCTTAAAAGAATGATTATCTTTGGTATATTATAAAACACTTGAATAAGGAATGATATTTTTTTTCCTATACGAGATTCATTGTGAGTAACACATATTTTACTTCACGCATCTAGAAGGGGTCATAGAAGGATCTTGGTACACATGCTTTCCTGAATATGACATTCCACCCACCGATAGATGGAAAATCAGAATGTACTATACAGGTGTTGGGGGGTATTGTTTGGTCCTGTGACCAAGAATTTATTGGGTATTGGGAGGATCACATAGAATTGGTGGGGGTTTTCCTATATTTTTTTATAAATATTCTATAATGATAGAACTATATGTGTCTCTTTATGGTGGGCCATGAAGATCACCTCAATTTTCAATAGAGGTAGGCGAGTCAGAGATATTGGGACCGAGTGTCTTGCCAGAGATGTTACAGAAGGTCCGGATGATTCAGAAGCATAAGGATAAAACTCATACTAGGAAAAAGTCATAGGGTGATAGATTTTTACAACCCATTGAGCTTATTTTGGGTGATCATGTGTTCTTTCAGGTATCTCCAAGATTGGGTCACCATAGGATTTGGAGGACGGGGATGTTGGCACCCATGATTGTTAGATCATTTGAGGCAGTGGGTAAAAAATAATTATTAGTATACCAATTTTCTCTTCCAAAGACATATAGTTATATGAATAATGTTTTTCATGTGTCATAACTTTGGATGTATCACACCAAAACTTCTCATGTTATCTGCATAGATGATGTAGATATTGAGACCAATGCGTCCTTTGAGGAGAATCCGATAAATGTTACAGATCACATTAAGAATGTGTTATAGGGAATGACCATGTCGATAGTCCATGTAATGAGGAAACATGGGTGTGTTCAATAATAATCATGGGATAGATAATTGGATATACATGCTCAGTGGTTTGATATTTTTACCTCATAATTTTAGAGATACTTAAGAGTACCACTCGAGGAAGAGCTGTTATGAGGTGGGGTGATTTTAAGATACCAAAATTGTATGGAGCTAAATCATTCTTATTTTAAGGCACCCTTTTTAGTTTTGAGTATTTCTTGATTAGGTTTTATATTGGATATTTTTTGTGTGAAACTATATATTTATTGAGGGGTTTGTAGAAGATCATGGTTGGCACACAGTTTTCAAGAATAGTTTTCCCTTCCCCAGAAGACCTTGAAACCCCAAGAATAGAAGGATTTCAGGGTTAGTGCACTATTTTGAAAACTATGTTCGCAATTTTTGGTAACAATGTGACCCCCTAAAAGGATGCTCATGGTTAGACACATAGTTAGTGAAAACCACGTGACCATTCCTAGGAAACCGTGTGCACAAAATTAATTCTGCAAGAAATTTAGTTTTTAAATTCCTCAAACCCCTGTTATTTAACCTAATTCAATAAAAATAGACCCTAACTCATTTATCTCATTTTTATAGGAATATGGATGGATTATAAGGGCTTACAAACTCATTTAGTGATAAATAGAATACAATATTTAAACATATGCACCCCTATTAATAAGATATTATCATCCTGATCAGCATTCTCCATCAATTGCTTCAGTTTATCATATTTTAAATGGAAATTTCACTCAATTTGTGATGGATATAGGTTTTTCATTTTGATAAATATTAAAACTTTAAATTTTGTATCTTGGTTTTGGATATAGATCTCATTCTTTTTTTTGTGTAATTAACTTCTTCTATTTGATTTAGTGATTTCTATTGGAGAGAATCTATCAAGGATATTTGGGTTGGTGAACTAAATCCAATTTACATAGTCTTGAATTTAAATTGGGTTTATGTGTTGTGATATTTTTATTGTAATTTTTGGAAATTAAGTCTTGAATTGAATAAATTAATTGATTAATTAATTTATGGAATCATGGAATTGATTGATTGATTATACATGTAAATTTAAAATGAGTTGAACTTGAGAAAATTGAATTTATTAATTGTGATTTTGAAATTGGGGAATAATGGGACATTAAATTATTTGATTAAAATGTTTATAAAAATTTGCGAATTTATGGGATGGTTTAATTGTCAATTTATAAAATGTTGAATTTATTGATTAGTGAGAATTAATGGGATGTTTGAATTAACCTTGAAGGGGAAATAGATTATTTTATAAAATGTTGAAAAATGTATTAATGATTAATTATTCTTATTATTCCATGTGATTGAAATATATAATTATGATTGTCGAGATAAATGGAATAGGTACACTTTGATACGAATGTTTGATAAGAATGTTAATGATGCATAACCTTGATGTATATGATTGTTTGCATGTGTTATGTTGTGATATTTTTTATATAAGTGACATTTAGGTGTGGGAAAAGGTCTGGGGCTCCAAATACCCATATGTGATAATGTGCGTGGGACATGGAATAAGGATTTAAATACCCATAAAAAATTGAGGTCTGGGACATGGATTGTGGTTTCAATCACATATGTGATAGCGAGTGTGGGATGGGGGTTTAGTCTCCAAATTCCAATGTAAAATTGAGTTGTGGAACATGGAAATGATATCCAAATACACACACTGTGTTTGAAACTTTGTTATATGCCCATAAGATTAGTAGTAGACTATGTATCAAATTATTCCATGATATGATCATAATAATATGATTACTGTTATATTCCGATATGTGATATCCCTTAGGAATAGTTCAGAATTTATCATTAGCCTAAGAAGATATTGACTATATCGGTTTCATTGTGAAACTATGGATTTATGTCACAGAAAATTGAATTTTTTTTAGAAGAAATGAAAAATAAATAAATAAATAGACAAAGAAAAAAAGTCATAGAGGTCTAATGTTCTGGATTCCAAGGGAATCCCATAAAAAACTATAGAAAAAGAACTAGAAAAAGAGGAAACAGTAGATAGCTCCTTATTATTTCCTTCCTGGTTACCATAAGAAACTACCAAATCTGCCAACATATTCCCCTCCTACTATGTATGTACAAAACATTAGTCCATATGGAGTTATGAAATGTTGTTAATGACTTGATAAATAAGATTCACTGGGAACTCCTATTGTCCTTTCAATGTTTTTAACATGATGGAATTTTCAAACTGCAAGTTAGATAGGAAAATTGAGTGTGCCTTACAAAGGTTTATCCCTTGAAATAAAGCCAAATCATATGCAACAACTAAATATCCCCTACACCAAATGATGAGAACTCAAGAATGAAAGATCTTCAAGAGTCACCAATAACTCATCCATATCGAATAATATCATACATACAAGACCCATTAGTTTTCAATTTAAACCCATTAGCATGATGTTTCAAACAAACCCACACACATGCGGTCCTATGCCCACAAAAATAAACACCTGCACATCATCTATTTGGTATTAATGTCTGTAGTGTCAAAGGAAAGGATACATACTGTGGGGAAAAAATCCCTCAAGCTAACATTGCAATATTTTTGGGTTCATTGTGTTTCTTGACAAAGCAGGTTTCCATGGTGAATTTTCAAGTTCCAGAGATATTTTTGACAATCAATGTTGACAAAGAACCATGAAAAAGGAATGGACGATCCGGAGACGGTACAAAAGAGAAGTACAAGGTGGCGCCATTTTCCAATGTTTGCTAATTTTTTTGGGTCCAAAATTTGGAGTTTGGTGAGCATAAAAAAAGTGGATATCATTGAATATCTTATTTAAATATGGAAAAGGCATGAGTTTCCCGAAGATGAGATTCATGTAATGAATTTAACGAAGATAAAAAAAACGATGGTGGTGATTATTCACAATTACTTCAAGCTTCGTGAATGGAAGAGGTTGAAGTGCATCATGGCGGAGAAGGGATTTGCAAGGGAACTTCATGGTGAAGGCATGAAAGACTGTTGACAGTGATGATTCATGATTACGACGAGCTCTACGATCAGAAAATTGCTGTGGTGCTTTGCGATTTTGAGAGAATTTCGGTGGTAACTTTGGAGCTTCGTGATTTAAGATGACATGGCGTTGAATTCATGTGGAAGATTCGAGGGTTGGTATAATTTCATATCAATAGAGGTCAACCCCCTTGAGAGAAGAAGAGAGGTTTTGCAGAAAATATTTTTTCTCTCGGTTCGTGAAGTTGGTTCGTGAAGGTAGTGTTCTTCACAAATGAGAGGAGCTTCACAACGGCTAATCTAGGTATGGGAAGGAAGTGGTCTTCACAAGGACGGATGCTCTAAGGAGTGTGCTTCGTGAAGAGGTAGGAGCTCTGTGATGGCCTTAGCTTTGCAAAGGCTTGAGCTTCATGAAAAGGCAGGAGCTTCGCAAAGGCTTGTTTGAACTTCGCGAAATTGGGTGCCTCTTGAAGTACGGTGCTTTGCGGTGGTATTTACAAAGGAATTGCTCAGTGTTCAAGGGAAAAGGGGTATTAATCACTGGATGAACATTGAACATCAATAGGGAATCTATCAACAATTGAGGAGGCATTATTTCATTAAAAATGAAGAGACCTACATGTCTATAAACTGTGAGTGGATCTTCGAAGTAGCAGTGAGCTCCCTTCAGGTGAGAGAGCAATGAGTTCTAAAATTGTGAGTGGTTGTAAACCAGTAGGGACAGTGGGTCCATTTCTAACTTGTAAACAGCAGTGCACTTATAGTGGAATTGGTACATCAACACACTACTGGTGTATGCTCCTTGTACGTATCTTAGTGATGGTTAACCAAGTAAAAATCGTTGTGTCCTGTGCATGGTTTAAGTTTTATTCTTACTCTGCATCGGGAAGGAGAGATAAGAGGGTTTTGTCTAACAAAAAATCAAGATCACAAGGGGAAGTTTTTTTAATCTGTCATACCTTGATTCACCCTCCCCCTCAGGGTATCTAGCCTAGTGGACCTAGAACATACCTACAAAACATAAATAATGGTGAAATAATATCTAGAAAATTATCCCTAATATACAAAAGAGAAGGTGAAGTTGTTTATAAATAACAGCATTGTAGACCCTGAAAAACGCGTCCCCAAAATTTTCCAAATGCTTCCATACATGATCCAAGATCGTAGTCCATTTCGCAAGCTTCGATTTGGTAGGTCGTAGGGCCCAAACGGAGTTACGGATTAGGAGTTATGGACGTTTGAAGTTGGGCTGGAAATCTGGTTCGCGAAGCCCATTCGCAAAGCCCCCCCCCTCCGTGGTCGCGGAGCGCCGCCGCGAAGCAGTTAGCCGAGAGGCTCCGAGCGCCGCGAAGACCCCTCGCGAAGCACTCATGCGAAGCACCGATGCGAAGCACCCGTACAGTGCGGTCCCGCGAAGCCCCGCCGCGAAGCGCCCCGACCATCGTGGCCTCGCGAAGCTCCAGAGGCGGTGATCCTCCGCGAACGCATTTGACGTTCGCGAGCCGCCGCGAAGCTCCTGAGGCGGTGATGCTCCGCGAAGGCATTTGACGTTCGCGAGCGCGCCGCGAAGCTCCTGAGGCGGTGCGGAAGTTCTGCTTCGCGGCGCCCCTGCCTATAAATACCCAGCTCACCCCCCTTCTCGAGAGGACGGCCATGGTCACTTCGCCCCTTGGGCGGCCGAGCGGAGCTCCGCATTGCGGTTCCGCGAAGCCATGCTCCGCGAGCAGCTTCCTTCGCGTTGCTGCTCCACGAGCCGAGACTCCAGGAGTCCATGCTCCGCGAGCCTATGCTCCGCGATGCTGCTCCGCGAGACCAAGCTCCGCGAGAGCACTTTGCTCCGCGAGCCCTTGCTCCGCGATGCTGCTCCGCGATGCTGCTCCGCGAGACCAAGCTCCGCGATGCTGCTCCGCGAGACCAAGCTCCGTGAGACCTCTTTGCTCCGCGAGAGACCATTGCTCCGCGAGGCCATGCTTCGCGAAGCTACTTCGCGAAGACCTATCCTTCACGAGGATCCCACCATCGCGCCCACCGGTCCATGCCGCGGGGGCTGCGCCCCCGCACCCCCGCTCGGCGTCAGTGCCGGGCTGCGGTCCTGGCCCTCCGGGCCGGTCCCTTCGCTACCGTCACAGACCCCCATGAAATATGGAGAGTCGCACCGCGAACTTTTCGGGCCAGGATGCCATGATTTTCCATTGCACCCTTATGCGCTCCCACCTTCCACCTATGGAATACCATGATTTGATACACTCCTCCGCACACCGTGGAACACCTAGAGTCGACATATTCCTCTGGGTTTCATTCCATGTCGTGAGTCGAGATTCTCATCATCAATTCCCCGAGTACCTCGAGTCGAACCATCCCTCAGGCAACTCCTCCAAACCCGATAACTTGGCTCCTATGCCAGGTTGAACCAGAAAGGGCCGCCCTTGCGTAAGTCCCGACACCAACCATTTCTAGGTACCTTCTGCCTAATAGTCCTATCTACAAGACTATAAACTCTAGTACTCCCTATCTAACAAACGATAGGATGCCTCTCGCCCTATACGAGAGATGCCTCATGCTCCAAGCATGAGCCTCCAATAGTCCTATCTACATGACTATAAACTGTAGCACTCCCTATCTAACAAATGATAGGATGCCTATCGCTTCTAACGAGAGATGCCTCATGCTCCTAGCAAGAGATGACAATAGTCCTACCTACACGACTCTAAACTGTAGTGTTATCCCTATCTAAAAAATGATAGGATGCCCCTTGCTCCAAGCAAGAGATTCCTTGTGCGCCAAGCATAAGATGCCTAACGCCATGATCATAGTGGCGTAACATCAAGAGCGTTGGAATCCATTCAAACATTCCATCACTCCACCTCACTCTTTGCGTGTCCTTCGTTTGGATCGTCATTCACTTCCAAGTCTGGAGGGACCCCCTAACAGTATGGATGCTCGACATATGGTCCGCCTGCTGTCCTGGGCCAACGCCCCGGAAGACTGATCACGTCTGGAGGGACCCCCTAACAGTATGGATGCTCGACCCATGGTCCGCCTGCTGTCCTGGGCCAACGTCACGAAGGATCGATCGACAACACTTGTGACATGGTCCCGTGTTTCGAACATGGTCAACGGTCGACCCTCGTTTGTTGTCCTCATTTATGGCTAACGTGATATGGATGCTGCGTTGCGAACATGGTCAGCAGTAATCCTCCATCACCACCCCAATCTCACGACGTTCTGAATATTGGGCATGTGATTCACACTTTTCAACTCCCTTTGTTGGGATAGATTCCGACGCCCTTGGCGTTATCCCGCTTGTGCACTTGCGCATAGGCCCATACCTCAACCCACTAGTGAGTTGGGATGCCCTCATGGACATACATGAGGAAGACACCCGGGCAGCTTCCCAGCGTAAGCCCCATTCACCAGTGCCACTCCTTAGCGGCACCCGGGCAGCTTCCCAGCGTAAGCCCCATTCACCATTGTCGTTCCTTAGCGGCACCCGGGCAGCTTCCCAGCGTAAGCCCCATTCACCAGTGCCACTCCTTAGCGGCACCCGGGCAGCTTCCCAGCGTAAGCCCCATTCACCAGTGCCACTCCTTAGCAGCACCCGGGCAGCTTCCCAGCGTAAGCCCCATTCACCAGTGCCACTCCTTAGCGGCACCCGGGCATCTTCCCAGCGTAAGCCCCATTCACCATTGTCGTTCCTTAGCGGCACCCGGGAATCTTCCCAGCGTAAGCCCCATTCACCAGTGCCACTCCTTAGCGGCACCCGGGCAGCTTCCCAGCGTAAGCCCCATTCACCATTGTCGTTCCTTAGCGGCACCCGGGCTGCTTCCTAGCGTAAGCCCCATCCACCATTTCCGCTCCTTAGCGGCACACCCGGGCAGCTTCCTAGCGTAAGCCCCATCCACCATTGCCGCTCCTTAGCGGCACACCCGGGCAGCTTCCTAGCGTAAGCCCCATCCACCATTGCCGCTCCTTAGCGGCACACCCGGGCAGCTTCCTAGCGTAAGCCCCATCCACCATTGCCGCTCCTTAGCGGCACACCCGGGCAGCTTCCTAGCGTAAGCCCCATCCACCATTGCCGCTCCTTAGCGGCACACCCGGGCAGCTTCCTAGCGTAAGCCCCATCCACCATTGCCGCTCCTTAGCGGCACACACGGGCAATTTCCTAGCGTAAGCCCCATTCACCATTGCCGCTCCTTAGAAGCACCCGGGCAGCTTCCTAGCGTAAGCCCCATCCACTATTGTCACTCATTTTCAGCGGTAAGCCGTTGACATTCCAATCTAGCGGTAAGCCGTTGTGATCCTTATCCAGCGGTAAGCCGTTGTGATCCGATCCAGCGGTAAGCCGTTGTGATCCCATCCAGCGGTAAGCCATTGTGATCCTTATCCAGCGGTAAGCCGTTGTGATCCTATTCAGCGGTAAGCCGTTGACATCCCTATCCAGCGGTAAGCCGTTGTGACCCAATCCAGCGGTAAGCCGTTGTGATCCTATTCAGCGGTAAGCCGTTGACATCCTCATCCAGCGGTAAGCCGTTGTGACCCAATTTAGCGATAAGCCGTTCTGGGCCTCCATCCTGGAGTAAGTCCCGACACCATGGGCTGCTCAACGCGTAATCCCCTCTTCGCTTCTCACGGACGCACCCTTCGCGACGTGATCGTCAGGTCCTTGCAACCTCTTGTTTCTCACACCGAGCATGACTCACGTGAGCTTAGGGTGAGCACCGACCCTGACCCACCATCTGAACTAAGAGGTCTTTGATCCATGTCAAGGCATGGTACGTAGGAAGCCTCTACGAGGTTCAAGCCCACCCGTCTTTCACGTCGGGTTTCACCCCCGTCCAGCACGACGTTAAACTGCACCTCGGTCCAGTGGTAAGCCATTGCGACCCAAACCCATTTGAACTACGAGGTCTTTGATCCGTGTCAAGGCATGGTACGTAGGAAGCCTCCACGAGGTTCAAGCCCACCAATAGTGGACCAAGGTCTACTTTCACGTCGGTTTACCGGCGAAACCCATCTGAACTACGAGGTCTTTGATCCATGTCAAGGCATGGTACGTAGGAAGCCTCCACGAGGTTCAAGCCCACCAATAGTGGACCAAGGTCTACTTTCACGTCGGTTCACCGACACACCCACCCGTCGCTCATTCACGTCGGGTCCCATTCCAGTCCAGCGGTAAGCCGTTGTGACCACTTGAACTACGAGGTCTTTGATCCATGTCAAGGCATGGTACGTAGGAAGCCTCCACGAGGTTCAAGCCCACCCGTCGTTTATTCACGTCAGGGTTCACTTTCGTCCCGCATGACGTTAAACTGTATTCTCCGAACTACGAGGTCTTTGATCCGTGTCAAGGCATGGTACGTAGGAAGCCTCTACGAGGTTCAAGCCCACCACCCATTGGACCAAGGTCCACTTTCACGTCGGCTCACCGACACACCCACCCGTCATTCCACGTCGGGTCCCATCCTGGTCCAGTGGTAAGCCATTGCGATCATCACCTTTTGAACTACGAGGTTTTTGATCCGTGTTAAGGCATGGTACGTAGGAAGCCTCCACGAGGTTCAAGCCCACCCATCACCCAATTCACGTCGGTTTACCGGCACCATCCCGAACTACGCGGACTTTGATTCCCTGCCACGTGGATACGTAGGAAGCCTCTTCAAGGCTCAAGCCCAACTCCACTGTCGCCCCCCCTGCGATGGTCCTATTTCATTCCCCCTCCACTTCATTCATTCATCCACCACCCATCCTGATTCTCACCCGGGCCGCCACATCCCGGTGGGATCATGCCATCCACCTCCTCGCTGCTCCTAGCAGTGCATGGGCCGCTTTCCACGTGTAAGCCCCATCATATCTCTGGGTCTTTGTCCTCTGTGTACACCCCGATTCATCACCCTTTTCCCCTCTAGGGAGTGCACCAGCTCGGATCCGTCCTCATTGGGTGTTCTGATCCATCGCCTTGGTAAACCTTCCAGGTGTTCCCTCATAGGGATATACCAATCTGGTCCGTCTCTGTGGGACGTTCTGATCACCCTCATTCCGTCTCCGCAAGACGTTAAACTCGCGGCCTACCTCGTGATAAACATGAGATGCCTGAGGAAAACCTCGGATGGAACGCCTTTGGTGTAACCGTCTCTGCTAGACGTTAATCTTGCAACATACCCTGTGCTAAACACTGGAAGCTGAGGAAAACCTCAGATGTACGCCTCGGGTTCTGCACCCTTGAGATGCCCTCTTATGAGGAAGAATACAGGTTCCCCAATGTCCACGCACCCATAGATGCCCCGACATTCCTGATGTTGCCGTCTACTCCGACCGAAGGTCGCTACCATGTCAAGACCCTATGGAAAGTCTTGACGGAAGTAGTGTAATTATCCGGCGTCCATGACAATATGGCACCGGGAATGAGATTCACGAACAACGTATTAAATCTATGAGGGAGACCCAGACTAGGTGATGAGTTCTGAGGAGGAATCCACAGGAGGAAGAACCGACATCCCATCATCCCGTTTCGATCAAGGAGCAGACGTCCCTGAATAAGGAACGAATGCCGCCCGCCTTTGGAAAGCGGGAATGTGGGGCAACACAGCCGCGCGTCCTCACAGACGGATGCGCGCGCCCCGGTGAAAGCGTCGGAAACAAGCATTCTTCAAGTTCTAGATGGTCTAGTAAATATCGTTGATTCATAGCACTAACCCCTTGACCTATGCATGATCCAATAAAAATTAATTCAAACATTCTTGAAGACAGTTTTCCAAAACATGCAATCTTCTAGAGAATACAAAAATATCTCAAATCTATAACCATAGGTAAACAACCCAATCACTGTGGAGGAATAACTGGGAAACAGATTCCAAATTAGTATTAAAGAAAAATTTTCACTTCAATGATACTGTAATAATTGAACACTGATTATTATCATATTTAGGAATGCAATTTTTAATAATCCACCTCAAGTGGAAGCTATATTTGAGAGATATTTCTTCACACTAGATATTTGAACACAAGGAGACTAGATTAGAAATTGGGAGGACCATACTACAATAAAACGATCAGGTGAGTTTCCAAGAAAGAGATGAAGAGAATAAGTACATATCTAGGTCCTAATATAGATAAATATATCACATCATGTCTATTTGATCCTCATTGAGAACTGCATTAATGAACCAGAGGTGGGAATAGCCCCACTGAAAGGTGATGTATATGAAAATACAACCTAAGTAGAATAGAGTGGAGATTAATGAGGTAGGTTTCCAAAAAGAAATGGAACCTCACACAATACTCCACCATGAACTCTCCATAATATGAGGAATAAATATTTTTAATGAAGTCAATAGGTGATAGAATTTCAATACTATTGATCCAATCAGAGGGTAACTCCCCATACTTTTTTTATAATTTATATAATTTCATATTTTATTATTGAATGGATATTGTTTTATATGCTATTGGTGGTGGCCTACTAAGTTATACACACACCCTACTTAGGTTTCCATATTTTAATTCGAATTGAATTAAAATTTCTCGAATAGGATAAGGGAAAGGGTCTTATTCTAGATAGATAATTTGGGATAGAGAAAGGATGAGGGAATCTGACATGGTATTGCAAACATCTTGGAGTTTTCAGTGGATTTATTTTTGGTTTTTTTCATTGGACATTTGAACTGTACTATGAAATGAAATATTTAGTGATTTAGCTTGGATATTATTTTCTATATTGGTTAATCATGTTCTAGTAGTCTCTTATTTATTAATAAAGGATTTTGGTTGTTGTTTATTTTCATTTTATTATTGTTTTTTAATTTCTTCTATTGTATTACATTGATAAAGAGGGTGTAGTATCCCCATGTTTTATATTAGACCATTACTACTTGTCCAAGAACTATGGAATATGAGGAGGAATGCATGAATTCATTAACCAACTAGATTGAAAAATTGTAATTTGGAACCTGGTACAAAATTTTACACAACTCATAAAATAAGATAGGTGTATTACATAACTAATGCATCAAATAAGGAAAATTGTGATAAAAAATACCTTACCTCTTTAGTAGCAATGAAACTGTAAAACCCCTGAACGAGATATCCTCAAATAGAAATTTTAATCCCCATAAATTTATGTATAATAATAATAAAATAAAATCATGGGTATTATATACACGAAAAAACAAAAATAATTGGTGAATATGGCATGTGTCTTATAGAAATAAATGTGATATGGGAAAAACCCATACCTTGAGTCTGATTCATCACAATTGTTCTTTATATTCTTGAATAATAAACTTATATAAATTATACATTTTTTTATAAAATTTTTATAGTCCAATATTAATTTTATTTCACTTATTATCATGTTATATACAATTACTTAATCAATTCTGATTACGTCGACCTTTTTTTCCATATTGGGCCTATGTGTGAAAATAAACTTTCTAGGTAGAATAAGGTAAGTGTTGTAATTATTTAAAAATATAAACAAAAATAATAGTTATATAATTATCATATTTTACATAAATTATACTTATAAAACCAATAATTAAATATTGTTCGGATAAATGAACTATTGTTACTATTATAGAGATGGTAGGGCATACGTACACACGAGTAACGTTTCCATTTTCAATTAATATTTTGAAAAAAGGTAATAAATAATTTATAGTTATAGAATAATAATTATATAATAAATACCATGATATTTAATTATTTATACTTATATATTTCATTCTTGAAGTGATAAGGTAATCACATCTCTTTGAGAAGGTGGTTGTTGAGACATCCACAAATGACGTTATCACTTTTTCAATATTAAAAAAGGAAATAATGAAAATGATATATTATATTTTCATAAAGATGATAATTTCGTGAATGTCATTATTAATTAATTTATTTCATATATATTATTTATATCCAATCATAATACATTCAGTGTAACAAGTTAGTGAAAAATGATTCATATCACTTCGCGAGGCGATAGTCTACCGTAAACAAGAGTGACATTATCGTATCCCCTATAGTAAGACATATAAATCGAACATATATGATATAATGGATAAAAATATATATTTATGTTCTAAAGATAATAAATATCATATATGAAAAATATGTCCATTATTCCCAACCATGAGATATTGTAATAGAAAAATGATTTATAATGTTTCGCAAGGTCATAGTCCACTGCGCACACGAATGCTGATTTTGTAACACATTTGACGGATGTGTGTGTGTTGGTAGGTTATAACCATAACATAAATAAAAATTATTTTATTTATGTTATAGATTTTATTATATATTAATGGTATGAAATAATTAAAGAGGTTGGAGAAAGAAATAATACAAAAATACATGTTGATGAACTATACCTCCTCTTCGGTTAACAACTTTTGGATTGCACAAAATGAATTCATTGGTTGAATTTATCCCCAAATTAAGTCTTATAGGATGTAATGATTGAATTGAATAAGTGATTTGGTCAAATATTGACCAATAAAAAGTTCATTATAGGTGTGAATATATGAGAAGTGGGGGTGGACTTTTATATGTTAGGGAGAGGACACACTTGTTATTTTTCAAAATAAAGTTATGGGATCACACATTTTGATTTAAAAAAACAATAAAATAATGAAACAAACATGATATTTGAATTTATAAGGTTGAAATATTGGAATAATTTGGTTTTATACTAGTTTATAGTTCATTTTCCCCTTGATATTAATGTTTGACCACTAAGAAAACTCATTTTGCCTTAATCGTTGTATTAAATTTTAGTTCCATTCACTAATATCCTTGGTAAAAAATAATGTTGAACATATTAAAAAATATAAATTATTATGATTACAAATATAGAATACATGTTCACAAATTAACTTTATATAATTTATAAAATTTAATTTAATTTTAATCCCCTAAATGTTGTATGATAATTATTTTTTAAGAAGAACATTTTTTTTTGAAAAAGTTGATTCTATATTAACTCTAGAAAAAGTAATAATAATTTTATGAAAATAAATTAATATTTAATTATAATATATATATCAATTAAATAATTATTTATTGAATATTATTTTTATTAATTAAAAAGTAGAAACATTTTTCATTTGAAAATAGTTTTTTGAAAAACCCATTTTTAAACCAAAAAACTAAATTATACTAAAAAAAATAAAGTTGATTAAAATAAATTAAGTGGATTATATATACATTACGTCATTTAAAAAAATTTAAAAAAATAATGGTACATTAAAATTACATAATTCATTGAAAATAAAAGGTTTTTTTAAAAAATAGCGGTTTTTCATAATTTAATGAAAAATCAATATTTTCCAAAAAATTCCCAAATTTTCACCAAAAATAAATACTAATATTCTAAATAAAAAATTGAAGTATATTTTTCAATAAATAAATAACAATTTATTAAAAATGACTATTAAAATATGTGTTTTATAAAAATGTGATAAAACTACATTTTCAAAAAATATATTATTATAAGAAAAAAATGGATTTATTTTTATATCATTTATAGAAAATGAATAGGATAAATGAGAAAAATTAATTAATATATATATATATATAAATTTCATTTATATAATCCAAAAAGTGTTATTTATATATTTTTTGGTATAAAACACACTCATACACATTCAATTTTCTCATTAAAAAATTTCTTTTCTTTCAAAACGGTTTTAATTTCATTTAAAATTAATTGGTCACCATAAAATTATTATATATACATGTGTAAAATATATTGGCATGATTCAGTTAAACTAATTTATTATTTCCATTCTAATTTATAGGTTTTAATGGAAATATATAACTTGGGTTTTTTATATTTTCTGTAGTGTAATGAATACACTATCAAACAAAATACACTCATGGTTTTTTATATCATATGATATTCTAGGTGTTGCATATACCAAAAGATATTGAAGAAACTCATTGATATGTGTATCATAAGATAAAATTAATATCTAGTTTCATTTATGTAATCAAATAGATTTTTATTCTTTAAAAAATAACTTGGTTGTTAAAATATCATATATAATCATTAAATTTATTTTTATCAACTTCTAAGTGAAGCATTAGTGAATGAAGAATCACATCATTTCAAAAGGTGTTAGTCTTTCGTACAGACAAGTGACATTATCATAACTACTATGGGATGAAAGGTAAACATATATTTTTTATTTGGTTAATCCATTAATATCACTATGTTATAAATATCATATATACAATTAATATCCTTCATCATACCCATCCTTGAGAGGTGTGAAAGGAAAAACGAATGACATCAGTTCATGATGTTGTAGTCCATCATACGAACTAATATTGGTTTCATAACTTATTTGATATAAGGTGATATGGTTCTAGGTCATACCTTTATTATAATAACCCTTATTATAAGTAATATACTTATTTTATTATCTCATCATGGTTTTAAAAAATTAAATATATGGAAAAAAATAAAATAAAGACGCCCATTGAAGAACATTACAACTTCTTCGGGTATTTGTCCTTAGGTTTTCAATAAATCCCTAAAAGGTATACCTTCTAAAAAAATAATGATTATATGAAAGGGGGATGGAAATTTGGAAGTGTTTTTTTGGGGAATGGATGATCCAAATATGCATGGTGGTGTGAAGAAGAGAGGAGAGTGAGTGCCCTTTTATAGTTGTGGAGGAGTGACATTCTTGTATGTACTAAAATATATTCAATTTTGGGAGGTCAATATTACATAAAGGTACTATAAAATTGAAAACTAATGGTTTGTATTGTTTTTATGGTCTATCAAAAACACCAACACACAATTAAACAGGTTCTTTGATTATCTTATTCTTTAAATCTTATGTTTCATTATTTTTACCATTTTGGGGTCTCACTGTGGTAACTATTATTTTTAACCTAGGTATTTTATAAATTAAACCTAAAAAAAATTGTGGATTATTATATAATTTATCCCCACTTATTATAAATATTATATATAATTTAAAAAATGTAAATGCAATGAGTGATGTAAATTAATGTTAACAGAAGCACATTTAACATGCCAAAACACCACTTTAACAATAATCGTTGTAACATAGATTTTAATATTTAGGGGTAAATATATTCATTATAAAGTAAAAATTGGCCAATTAATGTAATATATTTTATATTTTTATCATATAAAAATAACTCAATAGAATATAATATTTTTATTATTTTTAAATCATTTAATAAAATATAATTTATCATAAAAAAAAAATTCATATCAATTTTGTCATTATTCATGTAAATTGAATTTAAAAAATATCAATAAAATGATGTAATTATAATTTAATATGTTAAAACCTATCTATCATTACATATTCATCCAAAAAAATAATTTAACACAATAATTCAATCAATTTACATCACTTTTAATATTTTAAATATCTTTTATTTTATTTTATAGTTAACTAAAAACTAATATGTTGGTGTTTCATAAGAATTTATTTTATTTCAAAAAGATTACAATAATGTATGGTAAAGAAAATAATATATCTTTAAATTGGATATATATAACTGAAAATATGGGTTTTTTCTCTATCCTGATGCTTTATAGATATTAATATTATGAGAATTATCTTTTTTTTTATTACTTAACTTATTATATGGGTCATATTCAAAGGAAGGTAGAATGGAATTACCATATTTCAGATAATTTGATGTACATGATCAAAATTAACCCATTAAATAAAATTAAGATAATATTTTAGGTCATTTTCACTCTTATCATTCTAGTTTTACCCCATGGTAAACCCATTTTTACTTTAACCATGATAATTAATTCTTACTATGTTTAATATTAATTTTAGTAAAAAATAAAATTGAACATATTATAAATTATAAATTATGTTGATTTCAATTATGGAATATTTTTTTATGAATTAAATATAAATAAGTGATACAAATTAAATTATAATTATTCTCACAGTCATGATAAGAAAGCATGTTTTTAAAGTGAAAATGTTCAAATTTTTACAATGTTTTTAAAGGGGAATTGAAAATGAAGACAATTAAAATGATCTAAATTGGAATAATTAATAGAATATTAAAATTATTTTATTATAAAACTAATAAATAATATATTTAAAAAATATAAATAATATAAATGAATATGCACTGTTATATTAAAATTCATTATTTATCATTATTCATCAGAAAAATAAATATTTTAGAAAATTACCATAAATTTAAACTATTATAATTTTTGTATTCATATTTAAAAAATGAAATTAATTTTTTAAAATAAATTTCATAATTTTGTTACTATTTAATTTTAATATAAGTTCTCAAATTTGTGACTAAATATTTTTTTAATTGGTGTTGCGTTCATCACAAGGTATAGAAGAAATTTGATTTATTTTTAAAGAAATATATTGTAATGTCTTGTGGTGTTACATTCTCACCACCATAAATAAATATAAATATTTCAATTTAAACAAGATCTTGGTAATTAACGTTTTGATATTTAAAAATACATTTATTGATAAATCCACATTGTAGAAGGATTAAAAATATATCTTATTAATAAGAGAAAACTGGAAGTACAAAGGTCATCTGAAATAATAACATATCCAGGTTTCAAGGTATGAGGCCATATGTGGGAAATTAAAACATGGAAATTAAAGAAAAAAATAAATATTTATATTGAGTGATAATAGTCATTAATAAAAATAATTTGAATGTTTAATGGAAAATTAAGCAGCTGAAAACCATAAATATGTTATGATTATAAATAGAATATGATTCATCATATATGTAGGTTATATGATAATTTTTTTTCTTCAAGATTCATGTATTAAACATGAATAATTTATTTACTGTATAATAATATAATAAAATATACCTATTTTATACATTTATATTTCAGAAGAAAAATATCATACATTGGTTACGCTTTCATCAATTCACAATTCATCATCTATTCTAATGAATAAATAAAAAAAATAAAAGTTTTATTCCCAAATCACTTAAATTTAATTTTAATTTATCATAAAATATTTAAAAGAGTGAAATTGTTTTGATTCTACATCCAACTAATTTATAAAACCAATATGTTTAGGAAAAGTTATCAAATATAAAAAATTTATTTCTAAAACTCAAAAGATAATTTTCCGATTAATCATTAATATTAATGTTTTAAAATGTTTACCAAAAAACAATGAAATATTAATAAGTGGAATGTGTAGGATAGTGGTAGAAAATTACACTGTATCCACATTCGGTTGTGGGTTCATGCCTCAGGATCATTCAAAACAAGATGGGTTTTTATATAGTATATGTTTTTTTCCATTATTAAACTATAGTAATATAATTCATATAAAATTTCTGAAAAATATGATCGACACCCTTTAAAAAAATTAATAAATAAATATCATTTTACAATGGATTTTAATAAAATTTTAAAACAAAATTCTAATAATCTTACTTGACAATTTTTTTGATGTTATTATTGATCACATCAACCCTAGAGTTTATCATTACATTTATAATTTTTTATATAATATTATTGAATTTTTCAATAAATAAAGTTTTCACTAAATCATATACATTCCATAATTTTATACAAAAGGTTCTTAATCACTTAAAAACTAAATAGTTTTCTTTATGTTTTTGAAATTATTTTCAATTTTAAACTCATAACCCATTATGGTTTGTAACTCTTAATTTAATGAAGACATATATGATTCTTAACTTTAAAAAAATCCTGATATGTTTCATGACTTTTATATCGAAACACCATTGATAAAAATAATTCTAAAATTTAAATCTTGAATCAAAATTCCAAACTACTTCATCCATTTTCATTACACATAGGTTTTCCTTGGTCTTGGGTTTTCTTAAGTCATTAATTGTCATTATATATTCAAATACATTATAATGGATTATAATGATAATGTAGATTATCTAAATCATTTCCCATGAGAGAATCAATCCAGGTGCATAGTAAAGACCATTTTCTTACACCAGGAGATGATTAGGTGAAGCCCAATGTGTCCATTTTAGAGTTATTACCCCTAGGTACATCTTTTCTGTAACCATATCCAACTAAAGTGTCAATATAGGTATAAATTTTTAGGAAAAACATATAATCTCAACCTTAGAAATAATTTTGGAAGTAATTATATTTTTTATCCTCAATGTATTATCACAGGGTTATGTTCCCAAATCTATGATTTCCTAAATTTAATTTCCAAGGTTTCTACTAAACTTCATCTAATACCAAATATAAATACACTAATCCTAGTAAACTGGAGCAGGTTCCTTCTTTAATACATTGTAATAAGATACAAGAAAACATATCCCTATGGACTAATCATGTTAGTACTCTTGGTAAACTAGATACATAATAGGTTCATACAAAACATTTGAATACAAAATTCACAAATTAATTTTTAATTAGGAATAATATTATTTCCTCTACTATATTTTTACCTATCAATAATAGAACACATCAGGGATTCTCGGGGAATAGAACAAAAATTTGGGAGATCTCAAATGATTATTATGTGTTAAGTATAGTAGAAGTCATTTTAAATAAATAATTATAATCAAAATATAAAGGTAAATATATAAGAACTCATGCCATTTAAATTATTTTATTACCATGATAATATAAGGAACCATAAATATGAAAATTTAAATAATTAAGAACAAATTCCATTTTATCAATAAGAAAAGAATGGAATTCATCAACATTATATACCATAGGAAAAATATCATAGATAATAACTAAATTATAAATGATGGAGATTCTTAATTGTCAGATGTCATGTTTCCAAGGAACATTAAATCTTTACCATAGAGAACATTCAAAAGATTTCTTAGAACATATTAATATCAAGACCTTTCACAAGAATGTATAAAACAAACTGGTTATATATACATAGGGTATGCCAAACTAATTTTGTCTTATGAGACTACTGATACTTCTACGGGATTTAATTAACTAGTCCCTAATACATGTATTTCATGTCCAAATAATTTCAAATATGTCATATAATCAATTTAATTGATAAATAAATGTTCCATATCAAATATATGTATTGAGTGAAGGATAGAGATTTACCAAAATTTTCCATGTTAATCAAAAAACATTCAAAGAAAACCCCATATGTAAAAATGGAATATGTTATAGGAAATAAATATATCCATGAAAATTACTATTTACCTTGAGGAGAAATATAATGTCTACAATAAATTTAATAATCCAAAGCAATGTTAATGACAATGATAATTAATCAAGGAAGTGAATCTCATTACATTCCTTGGTTAAAATAATCATGAACCATCTAGAGGAAGAAAAAGGATTGTATCAACATATAACAATTTGAGTAATAATAAATGGTTTTTGACATTTTTAAAAGAAATACTACAAACATATTTTCAAATTTTTTTGAGGATAATATCCATTTAATTTTTAAAAATGTTTTGGAAATATTTTTCATTTAAAATCAAAATTAATTTTTTTTCATTAAAATGATGCAAAAACCATGTAAATTAAGCTTCAAGGAAATTAAGGTATTGATGTTGGGTAATTCCATAAATTCGATAAAAGTAAAAATGAACATTCATCTTGCACTGTAAAAAAGTCAAGAAAAGGTCATTTTTCAGAAAATGATATGAATATTCCTTTTACATTTTTGATAAATAGAAAATGAGAATTATTTTGAAAATGTAATAAGATTTATCTAAATTTTTTAATGATGTTAATTTGGTAAAAATTCCAATTATAAATAAGTTTTATATGTTAGAAACTTTTTTAAAACCTTGTCTTAGAAGAAAACACACTTCCGATTAAAGAGAGAAATGAAGTCATATTTTCTTAAAAACATTTTCTCAATTAATATAAGTACCAATAGTTTAATGATAGAAATATTACTTTCTAATATTATTAATTACCATAGGATAAGATAATTAATTGATTTTAATATGAAATTTACAAAAAAAATACTCCGACTAATATTAATGAGTAAACAATCTCGATTTGAATGAGATTGCGAAATAATCCCTTACAATGATCATAAAATTTAAGTGAATATTTATATAAGAATATATTATTTGAATATACTGTAAATAAAAATAAAAGAAGTGGAAATAAAAAAACAAGGAAATATAAATTAATTACCCACATAATATTAGAATCTTATAATCAATGAAGTGGATGATTAACTCAATGATCAGAAGTTGAGTTAAGAAATCTCTTACCTCACACTTCATTTTGGTCAAAAATTCCCAAAACTTTTGTAATGTGGATTGAAACATCTTATTAACTTATAAAATAACCATATTAATATTTAGAATTTCATACATTATCCTTTTATAACATATTTTTACCCATTAATTAATAATTGTTCATTATTTTCACTATTTGAGGACTTAATGTCCTTGTTTTCTCATGAGTGTTTCATTATAATAGTTCTTGTATTTTATCATATTATATAGTTATATAATCTCTAGAATTATAATTATGACATAATTATCATATATGTATATCAATTTTACTTTTAAAACCAATAATTAAATATTTTTCTTGAAAAATGAAGTATGTTACGATCAAAGAGATGGTAGGCCGTACATATGCATGAGTAACCTGTCCATCTTCCAATGATCATTATGGAAGGAAGATAAGTAATAAATAAATTTCAATAATTACCATAATATCATATTTATATATATACAATATTATATAATTATATATATAAATCACTTATGTGATCTGATGATGAAAAAGAGTCACATCGCTTCGTAAATGAGGTATTCCACACGTACATGAATGATTTTATCATCATTAAGTGAGTGAAAGGGAATGAAATAAAATGACATATAATATTATTAATTAATAATAAATGTGAAATTATTATTATTAATATTATATTTATATATTATATTTATATATTATATAATTATTATCTTTATTCTTATCACCTTCCATTTGAAGCATTAGTGAATGAATCGCATCACTACGCGAGGTTGTGGTCTACTGTACGCATGAGAAATGTTATCGTATCTCTTATAGAATCAAAATTTTAAAAAAAAATTATATATAATGAATAAATAGGTATAAATATGTTATAAATATCATATATATACATTATATCAGTCATTATACCCATCCTCGGTAGGTGGTAGTGGAAAAATGAATGAAATTAGTTCATGAGGTTGTAGTCCTCTATACACACAAAAGATTATTTTATATAGAATTTTGTAGAATTAGAGATGGTTTTAGGTCATGAAAATGCTATTAAAACTTCCCAATATATGTAGGATACCATGTATGCTATATCATTAAGGTTCAATAAATACTTAATGAGGTTGATAAGGAAATAAAATTATGATGCTCGCTGAAGAAAATTACATATTCTCAAGGTATCAACCTTAAGTTTTAAATAAAGAAATCAAAGGTTGAATTTATGAAAAACATAAGGATTCAAATATGTTGGGAATGAATTTGAGAAATTTCTTTGGAATATATTGTTTGAAACAAAGAGGATTGAATTGTATGAAGAATAGGGGAGAGTGAGTTCCCTTTTATAGTTGAGGAGGAGTTATGTTCTTGTAAATACCCTAAATTATTCACCATTACATAGTCAATATTTCTAATAATGGAACTCAAATTGATAATTAACATATTTTAGGGAATATATGGTATTTCACCAACCTCTCAATATGAATATACACATGATTTTTCCATTTTTCTGTTATCTTCTATGTTTACTTATTTTTACAATTTTTGGTTTTCACAACGGTGACAAGTATTTTAAACAAAGCTAATTTATACATTAAACATGATATAAAATGATAAATATTAATAAATTTAGACCCAATGATTATAAATATAATAACTATTTAAAAAAATATAAATCTGATTTGTGTTGGAAATTAATTTTAATAAAAGCACATATAACATACAAAAACATTACTTTAAACAAAACCACGGTAAAAGAGTTTTTACTATTCTAGGGTCAATATATTCATTATAAAAGAATAAACGGTCAATTAATGTAAAATAGTTGAAATTAATTTTCAATTTAAAATAACCTAGAATAATATGTTATTTTTAGTAATATTAAATCATTTAATAAAATATAATTTATTATAAGATAACATTAATGTTAATTTTGAAAATATAAATTTTAATTGAATTTAAAAATAAAAATAAATTGATGAAAGTATAATATATTATATTAAAACTAATTTATATTGATATTCTAATCATAAAAAATAATGGAACATGATAATTCATTCAATTTATATCACTTTTAGTAGATTTTGTATAATTTATTTTATTTTCTTGTTAACTAAATAATTAGTGTGTTGGTGTTTCTTAATACTTTATTTCATCAGAATAGAAATTAAATAAAATAAATTATAAAAAACGAATTTATCTTCAAAAATTATATATATATATATAACCTAAAATAGGTTATTTTTTCTATATTTCAAATCATTATAGATATTAAAATTATGAAAAGTATTTTTTTGTCCTTTTCATTACATAACTTATTATATAGTTAATATTCAAAGGAATATGGAAAGTAATTGAATTATTTCATATTAATTTATATAAATGTTCTAAATAAACTCATTAAAAAAATTAAGATAATATTTTATTTCATTTTAACTCTTATTATTCTAGTTTAACCCCATATGAACCCATTTTTCATTAACAATGATAACTATTTTTTACTGCATTCAATATAAATTTTTAATAAAAAAATATGTTGGCCATATCAGAAACTATAAATTAGTATCATTAAAAATATGGAATACATTTTTCCAAATTCTATTTAAATAATTTAAAAAATTAATTTAAAATTTACCCCACATACATGAAGACAGAGAAGGGTTCTAATGTGAAAATAATAAAAAGGTTTACAATGTCTTTAAAAATAAATTCAATATGAAAATGATTCCAATTACCTCAATTGGATTAATTTACATTAAATTTAACGAATTTATATTTAAAAAAACTAGAAATTCAATTAACATTATCAATTATTTAAACGAAAATGAAATTTTCAATTAAAATTCATTATTTTTCACTATTCATAATAAAATTAAATATATCAAAAAAATTCGAAAAATTTACACAAAAATAATTTTTTTATAATGATTTCAAAAATGAATTTTTTTGATCAAATAAATTTTTTAAAAGTGTTAAAATTTAATTATAAATAAACTGTTCAACGTTTAATTGAACTGTGTTTTTTTAAACACGGTGTTGCATGCATTGCATGGTATCAACAAAATTAAGTTATTATTAGAGAAATATATTTTATAGTCTTGGGGTTTTACATATTGTGACTCAAAATTTATCCATAAAATAATATTGAAAACCTTATTATTGAAAACTCTAATGGAATAAGCTTTCTGGCTAAATGAGAGGGTGGTGATAACCTCATAAGAATATAATATTTGGTATATTGACTTATGATGGATTGAATGTAATAAAAGTTCATACAAAATTATAGAAATGGAACAAACTATATTAAATGACATGATTTTAAACCAAAAATAATTATCATTTATGAAAATGGATTTTATTTGACCCTTCGTATTTATTTAGGCATTTAATAAGTATTTTCTAAAATGAATAATAACTATTAATTTGATCAAACCATTAGAATATATGGTTTGAAATATAGTTATCTAAGGTAGAAGGAATTAACCTAGTAAAATTATTGAATGTGAATTTTTTAATTTATAAATGATGATGATATTATAAGATATTATATGGTTCGCTCCCATGGGGCATCATGGACACGTTTAGCGAGACCTGTCGTGGATGGTGGTGCAAGGCTTCAAGATCTCACTGAATCCATGTAGGGAAAATATAACAACATTATTTGGGATATAATATAAGGTGAATCGTTTTTGGATTCATTCATCAGGGAGAGGTATGAGGATCACTAGGAGGGTACTGATAACCATAGTTCGCATCTTTCTGGACTTGTACAGTGCTTGTTCTCTCACCTTGAAGACCCCCACACCTTATCTTAGTGGATAATTGGGTGAGGAGACACATGATTTTGGATGAATAAATTGTTTGGGGATATGATATTTTTTCTAGGTTTCTTCACACCTAAAATGTCAAGACCCGTCCCTCGGGGCCCGTGTTGTGACTACCCCAAGCCCGCCTTCCATTGACCAGGGGCTGGCGACTAGTAATAAAGGAATAATTCCCTAAAACTGGGAAAGCATTGCCTTTATAACCTGTATACACACACAACAGAGTACGAGATGGAAACAAAATACTATGTAACACTATATACATAGAGTGGTAAAAAGTAAAGGGGTTGGAATACAAGCCCAATAGGAAAGTACAAGTACAACTCAAAAAACAAGTATAACTGAGGAAAGGTAAACAAATGATGGATCGTCCACCAAGAAGTCCTACTTTAAGGGTAAGTACAGATAGCCTCCACAACACTCTACATCCGTCAGTCTCCTTCGTCTACCATCACTCCGCGTGGTCCACCTCTGGGTACCGTCCAGTCCTGGTACACTCAGCCTTGGTCAATGCTGTCCGTAATCTGTATCCAACACAATGAGATGCGGGCATATCCCATACATGGGTGAGTATAATGATACTCAGTAGGGACCCCAAGACCCTCAAGGTCTCACAAAATCCAACAAGGATAATCCAAAAAGTTTGAATCAACAGATAACCCCAGTTAGGTATATTCCTGTACATATACCTAAGTTATCATGTAATCCATCTCAATCATGAGAAAAAAACAAAAGTTACTGACTCAACTCAAACAAGGATTTTATTCTAGGGGTAGTATCAAGTAACATCCCCAGTCACACTGTCGAAACCTCAACTGCTGGAAAACTCCTCCTCTATCAAGTACAGTGGGCCTACCGTGTCATACAAAGATGCTTCCCACTAACCTTGGACTGCTAAGGTACTTCTCCTGTCAAGTACCATGGGTCTGCCACGTCACACAGAGGCGCTCCCTACTATTTGTCTGACACATCACACATAGGCGCTCCCCCTCGTAGCTCGCTGAGGTACTCTGCCGGTCGCGTACCATGGGTCTGTCGCATCACATAGAGGTGATCCCCACTGTGGATCTGCCAAGACACCAAGGCACTCCCCACTGAGCTAGTCGAGTCACTCCAAGTCGAATCAGTCAGCAGTCGTCAGGTCTCTTCCAGTCACTATGTCTCTATGCTAGGCTCGTTCAACTCCAAGAGGATCCGCTCCACAAGCTACTGGTCAATACTCCAACTATCCTGAATTCCTAGGTAGAAGTATCTCAATGGTCCTCTACGTAATAGGGGTCACAACCCAACAGATGGCGCATCAATCAGACGCTCGGTCTATGAGTTATTAGCCTTTTAGTCCCAGGGGCCCGGTTGGATTCGTGCATGATCCAACTTAACTGTATCTTAGCATTACCCTAAACTCTAGTGGGGTATACTCAAAGGGGCCATCACGCTCGAAGAAAACCAGCACCTCTTGCAGTTCATCAAATAGACATATGTGGCCAATGATATGTCCAAATTAAGTAAAGGGTCGGTAGAGGGAACGAGTCCAGTCCAACCCGGTCTGGCTCAACACGGTCAGACTTGTTGGGTCTAGCCCAGCCCATTGGGTGGGCTAGCCTGTTAGGTTTGTCCAGGCCCGCTCGGCCCATCCCAACAGTATACGTGGGCGGTTCCTCCTGGGCTCGGGGCTGGTTCGGCCCGGAGCTTCGTGAGGGCGCGACTCGACCTGGAGGGCCTGACCGGGCCAGTTCGGCCAGGGCGCCACAAGGGGGGCCACGGGCGGTAGAGGGCACACAGGGTGTCCGGCTAGCTTGGTTCGTCCGGTCCCACGGGAGGCGGCCGGGCAGGTCGGGAGGCGGCTGGGCAGGCCAGGAGGCGGCAGGTAGGCTGGCAGGCAGTCGGGCACGGCACCAGGCGTTCAGGCTAGTGGCCGGGCAGGGCACCGGGCAGGCCTGCGGTGGCTGAGCTGGGCTCTAGGTGGGCCTGCGGGCGCAGCTCAGGCCGGCGCGGGCTGGGGGGGTTCAGTCGGGGCGAACGGGAGGCCGGTGGTGGCCAAGAGCCTGGTGGTGCGGGCCGACAGCGGTGCTGTCAGGGTGGTTCGGCTGGAGGACTGCGGTTCAGCCCGGAGCACCGAAGCGCTGCGAGGGCGGTGCGGTTTGTGGAGCCGGCGGGTAGGGTGGCCTATGTCATCACCGCCTTTATTGTTCCGTCACCTCATCTGAATGCCAAATATCATCACAAACAAGAACTACAGAGGGGTCGAGCCATGTTTTTTTCCCACACTCTCTGCGTTTAGGGTGGTATCAATTGGATCGTCAAGAAGTAAGAAGATGAACAACCACTTTCCCGCAAACAATTCTTTTCCAACTGTTGAAGAAGATTCAAGGAAAGCATCAAAAAGTAAAACCCCCTACCTTTGTTCATCGTTCGTCGTTCGTTGATGGAGTCTGAAAAGTAGATGAAGAAGATCATCATTTTTCACGTCCACTGCATGCTTCTAATCCAGAGCTACGTCAGCAGGTTGACGATGATGTGGATGGTAGGTTGGTTGAAGACGTCCCATGTCAGTAGAAGCCCCGAGGAAGAAGTCGAAGAAGGTCGGAATTCTTCATTCTTTGTTGGGAGAGTTCTTCCCTCTTCTCCAAAGCTTCCACCTAGACGACAAAGAAAATAATAATAGATTGCTTTATCTATTATTTCGTTGGCACAAAATTCAAAATGGTAGAATAAAATAATTAGATCTACCTAATTAATGTGGAGGATCGGAACAAGTTGATTAGGGGAGTTGGCATAATAAAAGAGGGAGGGTGAGGAGAAAGTCTCCCTCATTAATGGGGGGACATGAGCAGTTTTCCTCTACCACCATTAATAGGGGTGTTTATCCCTATGTGGTCCCCACGCCATAACCTCTCGCAGGAGGTTAGGTTCGGGTGGGACCCACCATTATAACCACTAGTGGGAGGTTAAGGTGTGGTGGTCCCACCTCTAACTTCAATGAGGAAATTTTAACCATCAAATAAAAATAAATCAACACACATTATTTTTATTTAATTTAATCTCTAAAAACCCCAAGAAATATTTTTTATTCTCGACCCACTGATGTCGAAGTGATAGCCTCCTTAAGCGAATACTGGAAGTGCGGGTTCAACGGTGTCCTCATATTTGAATTCTATGCATAGGTTTCAAAGTTATAGAAACCCGCTCATACGTTTACTAAATCTCCCTGAACAAAACTTCATAAATTGTTTCCTGGTCCACCAGGCCTCAGAATCATGTGCCGTAAATTTGCGCAGACTCATAAAATTCCCATGTATTTAATAAAAACTTTTCCACATAATTTCAGGGACATTACATATAGAATAATTTAAGAATGAGAGCATATATTATGTTCTGATCCAGTTGGCTCTCAATAAAAATGGGAAAGAGGTAATTGAAATCATCATCATAAATTCCAAGGTGGACATATGCTAATACACTTGTTCGATCATAAGAAATTTCTCTATTTGGGAGTGTAAGAGGATGTTTCTTATAGAGAGTGTCTTAGATGAGTGTTCTTTGAAGGTAATTTACAACGAGATACACTTGAAAAGGAACTTTATATTTTGGTGCATCAAGAAAAAAGTTCTACCAATGTATGTGAACATTCAATGTAGGGATATCTCCTAGTATCGCATTAATTATATTTTGTGAGTTCGGGGAATGAAAAAAAGTGGCAAATATTTTTTAGAGTGATTGGGAATTTAACGTCTGGTCACTTTTCACACTTCATCCTCACCTAAACCACGATCAATTTTCTTTTCAAGGCTTCTTTTCTTCCTGATATCAGGGTTTAGAGGGTTGGGTTATGGAATGCAATGTTCATTCTATCATCCCTTCCTCCATTTTATGGATCATTTGGGAGGGCTAGAACCATATAATACTAGGCTCCTAGTGATCGTTTGTTTATCTTTATATGAATCTAATAACGTTAATCTTGGAGTTGGGTTTATTATTAAAAGGAGGTCAACATTCCTTCTCAATTTTTAATCTCCTCAATAAACCCTACATGCATGGAAGAATGATATGATGATGGATTAGTTGGAGCCCTCAAATAAGTGGCATGAATCTTAATGTTGATGGATCTCTCATGAATGGGATTGTGAGAGGTGGTGGGTTTCTCTTTGTTTAATGTGGTTCAATTATTGTGGAATTCAACATGTTCTATAAGTAGTTTTGTTCTCTAGGTTTGGAGGCATGGGAGCCACTTACTAACCTCATGGTCTGTAGGAATTCTAGTTTCCAAGTTTCCAAGGTTGAGTCATGTTTTGATGTCCTAATGAAGATAGTCCAAGGAATTAATGAGGATCTATGAAAAATGGTTTATGTAATCAAGATATGTGCATTAAAGGCCAACCATGGGATGATTTTTCATTACATTTGGAGGGTGTCCAATTTTTTTGTGGATTCACATACCCATATTGGGATGCCGAACAAGGATTTGGTCATTTATGATTGTTTGGGATCTCTTCCTTTGGAGTTCATGGTCATTGTCCAAGGGTATTCCCTTGGGATGCAACACTTTATCTCCCTTGATGGTTCCTTGTATTTTGGGTGGTGTTAGGCCACCACCTTTTCATAATAATAAAAATGTGTGATTGAGTAATCGGTATTATTAGGATTTTTATTGGTCATAATACCTTGTTTCATTAGTAGTTATTTATAGGTAATTTAAGGGATTAATTGGGATAATATTGGGAATAATGTAAGGGAGGTTAATTGGACTCAGATTTGGGTATCAAGAAAATATTGCAACTTATAATGGTGCAGTAGTGTTTCGAGTTATCTATGGTGAAGTGGAATGTTTTTATCAATATTAAAACCACTATGCTTTTTGTTTTAATTTTTATTAATAAGGATGAAAATATTTTCATGTCAATATTTTGATGATAAATGGGTTAAAATTAATTTTATGAAATTAATCATGATAGAATGAATAATAAATACTTATAAGTATATTTGAGTTTTAAAATCGTGTTGAGAGGATGATTGGTTTAAAGGTTTATTTTATTTTCACTAAAGTGAATCATTACACTTGAGAGATCTATTATATTGATAGAATCAAAGTGACTGATTTGGATCCAATTATTATTCTTGAAAAATATTTTGTGTGGAATAATTATTTGAGAAATTTCTATGCTAGGTGTTTTCTTTTTTATGTAATGGAACACTCTAATAGGAAAAAAAATTCATTTTCATATGAATAATTATAGGTCACACCACTTATTTATGATTTAAATTTAGATTGTAGTTTTTGAATTTGGAAAATAAATATGGATTTCATGAGATTATTTGGAAAGAATGTTATTAAGTACTTTTAGATCTCCAGGTGACTTTTTAAGAGTCAATTTTGTAATCATTTAAAAAATTGTCGTAAACATTTTCCATTTTTTCACCTGAGTACCCTACGTGATGTGAATGTGGATGAGATCAAATAACCTTACTAAGTGAGCCCCAGTGAAAGTAAGTACCATATAAGATCGAAACTGTCATGTGTTATAGTCAATGATCAATATGATGTAAGGAATAGTGATCAACTGGACATAGAGTTATTTGAAGATATCTCTAATAAGAAGAGTGTCCTTGTGGACATGCTCCTCGGGTAAGAATGATTGGAAAGAGAAAAGTCGTGTATTAAGTGGCTCAAGGAGGGAGATATGAACACTTCATTCATAAATGATTTTATCAAGGAAAGGAAATGTGTGGAGAATCAGAACATTTTGATGGATTACGATACATACACTGATAAGAGAGATATTTTTTGGGATATACCCACGTCTTCCTTGAAATATCTCCTCGCTGGTCCTAATACTTTCATGACTAATGGATAAATAAGGTTGGAAAGGGGATTATATGATGTGATACCAAAGTAGATTTCGTTCTAAGACAATGTCAACCTGAGTTCCATTCCCGATGATAAGAATATATTAGAGGGAATGCTGAGCCCCAACCTCGAAAGTGCCCCTGGCCCCGATGGATTCTCAGGATCATTTTACAGAGCCATGTGGGAAGCCATGAAAATGGATTTCATATATTCTATTTGAGACTTCTTCCAGGGGAACTCCCCAGGGTATTCCAATCAACAACCATCATCTTCCTCCATAAGATAAAAGAATCCTTCCTTTATAACTCATTAATTGCTGGTGAATTTGTATAAATTTTTGGTCATTATTTTCGCCATCCATATAAATGAAATTATGTATCCCCACATCCCCTAGTGGGTGTCCTTGGAACAACATGGGTTCATAATGGGATGTTTGATCTAGGGCACATTTCCATATCCCAATAGATGATTAATGATATTAAATTCATGTCTTGCATCTCCAATTTGGCCATCAAGCTAGATATGAATAAATCATATGACTGGGTGGAGTGGGGTTTTAAAAAAAGGTTTTGGAAAGTATGGGGTTCTCCTCATGGAATATTGACATCATATTTAGGTGCATTATATCTTCCTGGATGGTGGTCAATTTTATAAGGAATGTTTATGATTTTTTCAAGGCTAGTCGTGAACTGAGGCACGATGACCCTTTATCCTTGAGTATCATCATTCTATCAGAGGACATCCTCATTCAACATCTGCATAAGGGTATCTCCTCTAGCGATGTAATAGGTTATCATAGAAGAATGAGAAACCCCACTATTTATCAAATGATGTTTGCGGATCACAATTTCATCATCATGAATTCTAGCATGTGTTCCATCAGAGGCCTCAACATGGAATTTTCGGAGTACTTCCTTTGGAGTATGTAGGTTATCAACAAGTCCAAAATCAATTTATATTTCTCCAACAGATGCACTACCACCCAGATCCCTAAAACTTATATAAGCCTAGACATGTTTAGGGGGACATTACTTATAGATTAATAGGGTGTCCCCATCCCCCTGAGTAGGCTTTGTTTATGTGACATTGACGCCATTATAAACAGGGTTATAGACAGGATTCTAAACTTGAATAACATCTATCTCTATTTTAGGGGTTAGATAATGTTGGATAATAGTTTGATAATCATCACCCCCATCCATTCACCATCGTATATTAAATATTTGACATGTATAAATAACATGATTGATAATAGCTTAGTAGGCTCTATTTGGGACCCACGTTCTAAAGGAAGGTGTCACTGGGATTTCTAGAATAGATATCCAAGAATAGATAGGGAGGGAGAAATCAATGTATACCAGCTCAAAGACACTCTTCATTTAATGAATTTTTTTTCCTATGATGTTCTAGAATAACATATTATATGGGGGGTCACCATGAACCACCCCCATTTTGGGTTCGATCCTCTGGTCGTAGGCCAAGTTTCTCCATTCCAGTCTATTATCTCCCCTTTTATTACTACAATGAAACCCCACTCAATATGGCTCATATAAAGGGGTATATATTATTATGTCATCATAACTAGGTTTGGAATATCCTTGGATTCTCTGGGTTCCTAGAAATTTCGATCACCATTAAAGAGGCCAGTTCCCATATGACATTTATCGACACAATCATGGACATGGATCATCATGAACTCTTTAACCTAATCGAGGTTAACACTGAACTAGATATATGTACATTCTCCCATTCTTCCTTTGGGTCCTTCTCATCAAGTGGTTTCTGATGCAATCTAGACACCCATGAAAATATAAATTTGTGGAATGTGATTTTCTAGTCAAAAGGTACCCCCTTAAACTCAAATTTCTTACCTAGAAGTTTCTTCACAAGGCTATTTTCACTGATTAGAACCTCAAGCATTGTGGTATTTTGTTTTCTTCAAGGTTCCATTGCTTCTCAGACCACCAGGAGGAGAGTCTAGGGAATTTTTTATTGGAAGGATACTCGGAATGAGTAGTGTGGCTATATTTGGATGATTTTATAGGTATTCATGATAACCAAATGTCCAGTATGCCTTTTAATAATAAATGGTTCCATTGTGTGGGGGAGAGGGGTCCAGAGTATATGGAACACACCATGGTCCTTCATGATGGTTTATAGTCGATCTGGCAGGTGAGGAATAAGGCCAAAGATGAAGGGACTATTGCCTCCGACCTAGGGTTAATCCATCAAGCTAAGATCCTCCTCCTAGATATGGTCAGATATTTTGGAATCTAGAAGGAGGAACCAGCCCTTAAATTCCTTCATGATCACAACAATATCACTTCTCCGAGAAGTAAGAATATTTGAGGTAACTAGGTCTGTTGGTCAATGCCTAACAGAGGGATCAATCTCAATAACGATGAGTCATGAAACATGGGGCTTATTGTATTTTCTCATATTACTTCTCCCCTGTCTAGGATAATAAAATAGTGGTGGCATGATATTACTCCCAAGGTGAGAAAAGATAAATGTGTAACAGTTCATAAATTTAAAAGATATTTCAAGACATGAAATTATTAATGAGATGAATTCTTGTATGTTTTCCTTAACATCATGCTAGTATTAGATGCACCATAAATATCCATTATAGAACCATAAGATCATTCTTGCGTGAGTCAATGACCATCATATGATGTTTTTTCATACCACATAAAAATACATTGTAAGATTTAATATATTTTATTTGAAGATCCACTAGATGATATGGAAACTCTATATCCATGGAATGTTTGTTAAAAAACTAAAAAGGATGGATCACAGTGAATAGTAAAAACCATATATATCATCAGAAGATGTAGATAATTGAAGATAAAGGAATGGAATATAGTAACCAGGAAGAATAAATACATTATAATTACTACCATTTTAAATATTAATTGATTAAGGATAAATATGAAGGGTCATGATAATGATTTTAGTAATTTTTATTGGTGACATTGAACAAACATAAAGTTTAAATACGCAAGGATCATCTCATGACTTAAATAAGAATGATTGAGAATCTTATATGGATGATAACAATAAGGATTAGTTTATCCTTATAAAATTTATGAATTTTGAGTTATAGTAAGGATCATTAATCTTTATAGTGATCCTGCGAATATTATTGTGATTCTTATAGAAGAAAAAACATGATTTAGATCCATAGGGAGAGATTTTTATGATAGAATGAGGAGTACATTGTCACATCTATGTTGAATTATTAAATATCACATGTTTATTTTAAAGTAGTGGATTTCATGGATGCAATAAATGATAATATGATAATTTTGATGTCATAATGAATTTTTAATGTCATTCTTCAATAATGTTTTATTGATAATATAAATATGAATTTTATTGTAGAATATTTACTATTTTAAAGCTATGATTTTTGGAGATTTGAAAATATTTAAACAAAGAAAAATCAAATCCCAATGATTTACGGGAAATAAAATATTTAATATAACAAAAAATATATTTACACAGTCTATGTGGACATATATTAAAAAATAACATCAACAAATTTTGATGATCTCAACTATTTGTGTGCATATAAATATTATCCATGATGAAATTAGAAATAATATATAGGGATTATGACTCTTGAGACTATTTTGATTTTTTAAATTCATTAAAAATGGATGAAGTTCCAATATATAAGTCAGAAATCAATTCTGCACTGAAGAAGATTATGAGAATAGCTATCAAACTGCACTACTTCTGAATTTATTATGATTGATATTGTGAGATATCTATATTATATTAATCTTATATTTAATTATAATGTATTTTAAACAATAACACATGATTACATCAATTTAGGAAGAATATCATTCTACATAATCTAAGAGGGACTATAGAGAATAGATGTAATCTTATATATCAGGATTCAAAAAAATTATATCAATCTAAATGGAATAAAAACATGTCACATTAATTATATTTTTTAAGATATAGAATAACCGGTCAAAGGATACACCCTTAATCATAATTATTTTAATAATAATAAGGATGATGTGAACATGAGATAACTACCACATATCATTGGGAATCATATTCATCCACCTTATTATCAAATTATGGAATCCTATTTTGTGACTTATTGATTATTTTATATTCGTTCCAAATAATTATGTGATAACATGAGAAAGAGAGAGATACACTTATTGAAAAAGGGAGGAGGTTAAAGGTTATAAATATCTCAATTTATATAAAAATTTCAAAAAAAAAGCATCAACTCCCACTATCAATGTTATACAAATCATTGTATGATTCTATGAATTGGTATTATATTATCTGGCCAATCCTATATTGGATTCTCTACAATCTTTAATTTTGAAAATAATACCTATTTCACAGCCTAAAACAACATGTAGTTTAAAATTAGACGAATTATACCAACAACTGATCTAATTTGTACCTTTTCGAGAATATAAAATAAAAAAATTAAGAATAAGTTTAGAAATTTAATGAATATTCCCTATTTTGAAAAAGGAAAAAATAAAACTTATTTATTATATAATATTAATAAGAATATGGTATGAATTACTATCCATTATTTGGATGAAAAATATAATGTAACGAATAGATATAAATCATCTAAATCAAGTTCATTAAATATTTTACATGGCGATGAGGTAATTATATATTATTATTTTGACATCAACACTGATGAACCCAGTATAAATGGATGAGAACATATCTTTGAATAATTTCTGTAAAGAGATAATGATTAATCAATTTAATATTTAAATAATATATTGTATTTCATAAAACAATATTTATCCTCATTTATATCATTAACTTTTAATTATTTATTTATGTTAAATATAATATTTAAATATGAATCAATGATAACTAAAAATTTCTTGACTAAAAATAATTTGATATGAAAAAATCTATCTAACCAAGTTGAAACTAAAATATTAATAGATATAAAGATTTATAAAAAATACTAAAAATTTGAAGTTGTTTTTTTAAACATAACTCACGATAAATATGATTCCCTATAAAGGCTATAATAAATGTAACATACACTAAAAGAAGAAAAAGGTAAATCACTGATATCATACATGAGTAGTTATATGTCCAAGAATATTTGACCAGAGAGATTAGAAGTTTATTATAATAAAAGTCTAGAATACCTGTGGAACAGTATGAAAAATTAATAAATGATATTAATACAAGTTGATGACATTTTTGGATGAGAAAAATATAAAAAATTAGAAAGTAAATCTAAATTAGATAAATCATCAAAATATAAAAGTATTATAGGTTATATCCAACCAATAGATTGATAAAAAAATGGAAAAAAATATTATTAATTGAGATATTATTATGAAAAAAAATTATACAACTAGTGGATGGAATTATAATTATCAATTTATTACAGCCCTAATAGAAAAATGTATCATTCAGGAAAATATATATTAATTGTGATAAATCAATTTTCAAATTATTTATAGGATAAAAATAAATATATTTACAAAAATGGATGATGGAGAATAATGAGGAACCCACTATTATATCTATTATAGATTTATTAGTGATAAAAAGTAATTTATTTTAGCAAAATTAAACCCAATATTATTAAAAATATGTATAAAATTAGTAATCTCTAAATTCAAGAAATTTTTGATGACAAGCAATGTAATGAATAAAGACAAAATTTTATTTTTTTACTGCTATAAATATGTTTTGGTATATAGATCTATACTTTTGATAATAATATGTAAATATTTTTAGGAATAGAGAATCCAAATTTGAGGGTGGGGGATATATGGTTGATTCATGATTCATATATGAAGAATAAATGGCACTATGTTTTATATAGTCATGAATATAAATAATATTTAAATAAAAATGTCAAATATTGTGGTAAAAATGATATTTTATTCCTCTAAAAATAATGAAATAAAGAATAATATATAACTTGAATATAGTAATGAAATATTTCAAGAATTAATATTTGGAAACCACAGGGAATAATCATGAGGTAATTGTAATGAAAATATTCTTCAAAAATTAGTAAATAATGATGATAAGATGTCCTTGTGTTATGAAAAACTTACAAGACTTCTCTAACAAGAGACCAAAAAGTCAAATTAAAATAAATCACCTAGGATATTCTTATGATTCTAATATGGTAAATGAGGAAATACCATGGATAGATGGAAAAATACATGAATGGGAATATTCATTAAAGAAATTAGTTCCATATTGAATGGTCAATCAATCAATAGAACAAAAGGAATTAACTGATGAATTTAATTCCAAATAATTCATGTAGATGATTAAAATCTATAGTGAACTATGATAAAAACATCTATTTTTTAATAAAAATCCATAATTTAAACATTACATCTCATAATAAAAATATCACAGTCCCATGAATGGAGTGTTAAGTGAATTTGATGAACATATATATCAATCCTATTTTATAACACTTTCAAAAATTTCTATAAAATTAATCCAATCTATAATAATTATATAATTATGATATGTAATCTTAAACATCATAACATGATGAATGGAATGATACAATTAGGATAAACTTATATTCTCAATAATGGTAAACATAAGAGATAAAAATAAAATATCAATTGTGATCATAATATAATCATTTGGGTATAAAAAAATATATAAAATATTATACCTAACAAATAATAGATACGAAATAATGGAAAAGTCTTGGAATAAGTTAACAGATGAATCAAAAGTTTTTAGAATCATTTTCCAATAAACATTAACCATATGATCATAAAAAACGTAAATTATCATTAAACTATGAAATATTTCATGTTTTAGAGAAACATTAGTGTTAGGAAATATTAAATTTATGATTTACACACATACACACATTCATGTGAGATAAATTAATTTTACCCATGAATATATCAACTTTGTGGGTCACACAGTTTAAAAAACACTTTCAAAAAACTATATTGTTCCCAAGTATACATATATCATGAGATTTAATCTTTTAACCAATACATTGGGTTGAGATTTAGGACCCCACCTATAATCATTCATTTACTCGAGTTTTATATGACAATAATTAAAATATCTAATCACAAAGTACACATTAAAATAAAAATAGTTATATAAATATTTTAAATGAAAATAAATTAACTTTAATATAAAAAATAACCCATGGAAATAAAATGGATTTCATATCCTAACAAATGGAATCACATAATGAAATAATAAATAATGACAACAAGATAAACTAATGGAAAAGAAATGGATATTTGAAGATGATTCTTAGATTTATTGGTAAATACGCTTCAATCAAGATAATATGTTCTTCAATATTTACAGTAAATAAGTATAGGGTATAAGATTAAGACAATACTTTCAACTATAAATTAATTTCATACATCTAGGAAAACACCCTAAAATAAAAAGAAACAAAATTATGATATTTAGATGTGTAACACATTGGATAAGTAATTATAGTTGTAAACTGAAGTCTATCGGGTAAGGAAAGAATAATGATGAATTATTACTTTAAAATATAAGGATATAACATAATTCATCTAGTGAAAAAATGTAAATGGTATAAATTTATGAATGCACAAAATTATGTTTAATATATTTCAATGAAAAGTGACCTAAATAAAATAAAATTAGTAGTTTTGACAATATCACATTGGAAATAATAATTTTTATTAATCTTATGAATGAAATATTTTATAGAATAAAGAAAAGAATATACTAATTAAAAAAAAATAAATTTATAGAGTGAATTTTGTTATAAAATTAAGAACGCGGTAGGAAAATGATTTCATAAAGAAATAACTAAAACAGGATACTTTTCATATATGGACAAAATAACCCATATAAAAAACATTTAAAATTTTGTTAAAATTTTTTATACAAGGTATTTTAGTAAAAATTTACTTTTATAAATTAATATGGAATATGTAATGATATTTGAGAAGTTTTCTAATGAATTCATACATGTAAAAAGGGAGGTTCTAAACTAGAAATAAAATTTAGTGTTTGTTACCTTACAATGGTAAATCAATAATCCAAGGGGGAAGTGAAATATCAAGAAAAAAAATTAAAACTCTAATAATTTATAGAGAAAAATAAAAGGTCCATGGTTTTGGGAATAAAACCATTAAAATATTCTGGATGGATTACCATTCCAAATTAATCTAAATTTTAAAATGGGAATAGCTACAAAGCCTAATGGTTTTGGTAATGTTAGAATCAAATGATAATGATAAGAAGATCATGAAATCAAAATTAGAAAATCACGAAATTGAATATATTTTCCTAAATGAAAAAAATAATTTAGTTAATCAATATTTTAATGAATTAATGCTACAGAATATAAAACATGCATCATGAAATTTAATTTGATACAAGATAACCCCTTACAATTATAGTACAAATCGATAAATAGCAATTTTAAAGATATGATATCAAATGAAATGTTAAATTTAATGAATAATTATATGATCATGATATAAAATATTCAAGGTAAAAATATATATACCATTCTATTTAATAAATTATGTATAATAATAAGTGTATCATAAGTCTCAAAAATTGAGATACGAAGCCATAAAATTAGTTATGAACATCTACCAAAGTGATTTAATCTCTTATGTAATCAAAATAAATATGTTAAACATATATATAATATTAATATTAATATCTAAAAATATATATAAATCATTTATAATTACAATATATATGTAAATTACATTGTTATTTTTTGTTTTCAATATTGAGTGAGAGTAATCAGTATTTCATTGAAATATTTAAATAATATTTATCTTTTCATTAATTTATATCATAAATTTCATCATTCCTACATAATTAAATTCCATAAAATTTATTTATTTTTAATTATTAATAATTTTATTATTTAATTTATATATATTTTAGTTAATATTCATGATTTTTAAGTCATTTATTACCATGTTTTGTAATTTATAATGTATAAATAATGTTTCTTAATTAGTGAGTAAAATTATTAAATTAAAATTATAAAAAAATAAAATTATTATTATAAAATAATATTTTTCCCTATCCACCCATGAATAAAATTTATTACATTTTTAATACAGGTAGCTAAACAAACTCAAGAAGAAAATTCTATAATCTATGTGTGTGTATAACGATGTAAAATATTATTTTTTATTATATAATTATCTGAGATGAATAATTTCACTATATATATTTCATTAAGGTGATAAATAATAATTAGAAAGAGTTTTAGGTGGAAGGTAAATGATAAATAAGTAGTATTTCATAATAAATCTTTGTTCCTATTGTTATTTTCATTTTTATAGGTTAGTTTTAGATTGGTATATTATTACTAATATTACATATAAGATCTCCAATTTATATTTATATAATATAAATTGTGATATATATATCATATATATACACTAACAATATTTATATAAGAAACCATAAAATGTGGTGATGAAAAAAATGTCATTCAATGAGGCGGTAGTTCATACACACACATAAGTAACATTTTCTTTTTTTATTGAATGACAGGGAAATAGTTATTGGTTAAAAAACAATTACAATACCATTTTAATATTTACATTATAATAACACAGTTAAATAATTTTCGTTATAATGGTATAGTGTAGAGTTTATGTGAAGGATAAAGAAATTATATAAAAGTGTAAGCAATGAATACATTAAGAATATTGATCATCTCCTAATGTATCCTTTTAAAATGAAGGACTTGATGAAAATTAATGAAAACAAAGAATTCAAAACATTTTTAGGTTCTATATAATTATTAAATTAGGTATATGTTTATGGGAATTTTAAACTAGAGTTGTTTCATGATGTGCATAGAAGTGATCTCCTTTTATAGGTGAAAACAAAGTATATATCAATGAAAAAATATTAGGTAAGGGATAAGGATGAAATTTATTGATTGTTAGGTGAGTTAGGTTGGTAAATATTGGTGAGACATTAAGGTATGACTTAATAACCTAAAAAATATATTTATATTCTCCATGTCTCAAATTAATTTGGTAAAATTTGAGACACATTAGATAACACATTTTAACATTTATTAACCTTGATTCAAATTTAACAACTGTACATTTTTTCACTAAAAACATAAGATAACACTTGTACCAAATTTCAATTTATGGAATATATATTTAGACTATATTTAACACAATTCAACATCTAAAAGTAAGATAATTAACTTTATAATTAAAAAATATAATATGTTAAAAAACATTTTTATTTAAAAAGTCATTTTAAGCATTATGATATCATGATATTATTTATAATTAATTATAAAATATATATTCATTCCCCTATTTTCATATATTATTATATATCATTTTATTATATATATTTTAAAATTTAACTACTTAATTTAAATTCAACATATTTATATATGTTTTATTCCTTGAAAAAATATTATTTTACACTGATAAATAACATTTATCATTGTAAAAAAAATTCCCAATAAATAAAATTAATCTTATTATGTAATATGATCTTTAAGATTAAAATATTAAAATAATTTTATATGGATAAATTTTTAAAAGTCATAATAATTAGTTACATATAAGTCCATTCAAATAATTTTATGAAACATGTTTATTTTAATCATACAATAATTTTTTACATGCTTAGAGTCACATTAAATTGAATGTATCCAGACGTGAATTTAATTGATTTTAATATAAAAACATCACAGATTTACCAAAACATTTGAATTCCATATTATATTTATAATTATCCCTTAGAATTATACATTGTGATTTCAATAATTTTATCATATCCCATTCCTCAAAATAGGTAATCCTCAATATTAATTAAGTAGTACTCTGATACCAACCATAGATATCCGAGAAAAAAACTTGCATTATTATAAAAAATTTACATACCGTAAAAATTACAACACCAAAAAATAATCTATCAATACCAAGAATGAATGGTTTATTTACATTGAGTACTATCTATACAAGAAACATAATTTATAATCTTTGTTAAAATTTCCCCATAATTGAGTCACATGAGACTCCTTCTATAGTTCTCCAAATTTATACAAATAAATAAATATAGTGAAATTGAATTATAATAAATTCATGATATAATATTATTATTAAGGGTAAATATAACTAATAATAATTTATTGTCAATCATGAGCATAATATGAGTATATAGTTATATTTACGATATACAAAAAACATATTACCAATAAATCATAGATCTATAATCATGGTATAAGGACTGGAACAAAAAAAATACATAAACAAATGAGAGTGGAAATAGGAGTCAATAAACATTATCCATGAGAGCATAAAATTATAATAGTAATAATCATATAACTATAATTAATTTTAAGAAAAAAAATATTACAATACATAAACATTACATTCATGAGTCACACACTTGCACACATACTTCTATGAAAACATTATTCCACCTATATAAAAATCACCATTGTGCACCAAAGACATTCACCCAAGATTAAGAACAACTAAATTATACCCATGTACATATATCTCAGAACAAGTAAACTATTAAATAATTAATTATAGGGTGATATAGGATCCCACACATCCACATATATACTTATGAGTGTTCTGTGGAAAAAAAATTCACTTATCACATCATAAATAACCCATGGAGACAACATTTTATTCCAAAAAAAAAATTAAAAATACAATCACTTTATTTTTATTTCATAAATAAACCATTGAATCACAGTGGGTTTCATATAATTATTTAGTGGAATAACATAGAGAAATTTGAAAAATCATAAAATGTTAAACCAGTGAAAAATAAATGGATATCCAAAGATATTCAACAACATTATTGGTTAATACTCATCAAACATGATAATAAATCATATGGTATTTACACTATATAATTACATATAATATTATTAAGTAAAATTTTTACCCAATCAATACTTTTATGATTTATAAGTTAATACTATTCAATAAAAAGAATAAAATAGGGGTTTCTCATAGAAAATGTATTGGGTGAAAAGTTATGGTTATATAACAAAGATGACTGAGAAAGTCATGTATAGTGATGGGACATTCCTCTAAATGATAAGGATGAAACAAAATCTATATATATAATGTTTATGGATGTTATAATTTAAAGAATATCCTTGATTCATGTATAATATCGGTAAAAGAATAATGTCATTTAAAAACAAATTATTATATGTTTTAGATAAAATAACATCATCTATAAGAAATATAATTGAATTTTGTTTCAAATATTTTATAAAAAATAGTAGAAAAAATAATTCCACTAAAAGTTAATAATATTTTGAGAGAATGTCTCATATAAAAATATAACAGTAACATATGATTTTTCCCCAAAAATGATAAAAATAAAATGTTTTTCTAATAATGAAGATGCCCCCAATATTTTTTTTAATTTCATTAAAAGATTTAAAAGAAGATAAATTAATATAAAATTTCTTTAATAAATTATTTAATCATATATTATCACATTTCAAAAATAATCTAATCAATATAAATTTGGAATAAGGGAGGTTCTTAATCAAATACAGAAGGTATGGGTTGTATCCTTATAGTTGGTATATAATAATCCATGGGGTGAAATCAAATAAAGGTAAGATAATAAATACCACAATAATGACTAGATTATAATAAAACGATAGGGGTTTTAGAGAGTAAAATATAAAAATTAACTAAATTTATTATCATTCAAAATAAAACCTTATTTGAACATGAAATTGGAAAGGAAACCCTCACAAAATTGATATGGTATGAATCAAATGATCATGAGAGGAAGATTATGAAAATGGTATTATTATTTCATGAAGTGGAATATTTTTTCATACATATCTTAAATATGGTAGTTGAAAAACCATATAAATGAAATAATGGTTCTCAATATCAAACATGTATCATGAAATTAATTTCGAGACAATGAACTATATACAATATTAAAATATTCAATTCAAAACACCATGAAATACATGATTTAAAACAAGACATTAAATACACTGAATAACAATATGGTTATGATAAAAAATATTAAAGGGTCAGTATATACACCATTATAAATAACTTACTATTTATAATAAGAAATATGTCTCATGGGTGAATATTTGAGACAAAAAACCGTTACCTTAATTCCATAATTATACTGAAGCACTTAAATACCCTATTGAAATAAAATAAATTTCTTACACCTCTATTTTAAAACTTATTCATATCTCCAACCTTTTATAAAATTTATTTATAATTATTTTCTACATGTATTCATGTTAGTTACATGTTATTTTCAATATCGAGTGTCAGTAATCCTGATCGTATCGAACAAGATTCATAATCATGCTATTTTTATTCATTCGTATACTAATGTTCATAATTCCCATATCATAAAAGGTACTAAATTTAGGTTTCATAATTTTTTTTTTATTTTATACATATTTTTTTATTTTTCATGACAATTATGTTGATGACGTGTGTGATTAGGTATTTTATAATGAATGAAATTTGTTATCTTAATTAACAAGGTAAAATTATATTACGATTCCATAAATTTTTTTTTATTTAATTCTTAATATACTATATTTTGTTTCCAAATTATTTTTTAATATAAATTTATATCATTTTTCAAGAATGTGGTTAAACCCACTACCATGACCTAGCCCTAATCGGGGATCGAACCGTGACTACACTAATCCCACCTCCATAGACTTGCGGGTGGAGAAAAGTCCCAAAAGGCATATCGTAAATGATAGGAAATTTCATAATGTTCCAATAAGAACACACCCAAACTTATTAATGTATAATTCAAGAGAAATAATAATAAAACTATGAAACAACAAGAAATTAATCCAAGCACGCAAAACCTCTAGTGTGTTAAAGTGTACAACATTGCAAACTGAAAAGTAATGGGGTAAAAAACACAACTAACAAGGAATATCTCCCAAAATAAAAAAACATGAAAAAAACTTATGAGAGAACCCATCTTATGATCTCTAAGATATGACCACCATACGCATTCCGAAGAACCCTATGTCTCTATGTTTTTCCTAAATTCATGATTAGATTATCCATCATCTTCATAATACACATAACATATGGGAAAATCCCATATATGGCTGAAAATATACGTACTAGTAGCATGCCCCAAAATATAAAAGGGGAGTGTTAAGAGATAAAACATAAATATAAAGAAGTTATATAGTAAACATGATATAGTTCAATCCAATAAAAGTAAAATAAAAACCTCATAAAGGAACAAGGGGATCAGCACAGTGTGTATAAGGACTACACGTTGAGTCTTTCCACCAATAATAGGAGTGAAAACTCATATATCTATATGAATAAAAACAAGGAAGTCATGTGGCATACCCCAACCATATTTTCAAAATTTCATAGGAGAGTAACACAATCCTATTCCACAAATACGAAATTTTTAATATATGCTCAACAAAAAAATCCTAAATGAGAGAGCACAGGGATATCCATAGTATATTATAACCTAGGAATAGATTCACCAATAGTTCTAAAATATCATCAATGAATCCCATTATCTCATGAATTTGACTAGCAGAAACCATCCAAGTCATACTATGCCTCGTTACTGTGTCGTACAGTCGAGGGGCCGAAATCTCTTGGTAGAGGTCCCCTGACCTATTACAGTATGTTGGTTCGACTCAGTGGATAAATAAAGGAACCATTACTTATTCCAATAAAAGGGTTCCAATATAGTATTTTATATATGACAAATGTCATGCTCTATCTGGAAGGTGTTCCTCTCTGATGGAAAAGGACCCACACCCAAACCATCAGAAGGGTTCAACTCTAGAAGTAAACAGAAGAACCATGACATATTACGAAAGGAGGGTTCCACTCTAATGGTAGATGGCACATGATCAACCCATCTAGAGGGTTCCACTATAGAAGTCTATATAAAACCATTCCCATCCCCGATGGTGGGTTCTACACTAGTCATCAAGGACCCATGCCCAGCATTGCTCGAGGGTTCCTCTTAAAATGCATCTAGTGATCCTACAAGGTCAATAACATCATTGAGAATCACCTAATCAAGCTCCACGACAGACATATTTTACATCCTTTCCCAAAATTGACAACCAAAGGAATAATCATGTTCTATATATAAAAACACTCAGGATAGGATACTCATGGTCCAAAATCCGTCTGCAAATGAATGATATATGGGAGATTGAAGTTTCCAAAAAAGGAATTGTGGGGTACATATTATGTGATTGGACCCATATTGTGTGCATTCTTAATATATTACCTGGTTATTTCCTTTTAGGTACATGGATCAACAACCATGTATGACTACATGATGTGTATGGGATATAGATGGTGGTCCCATTCTATTTAGGGTCCCGACTATGTTCTTGTCCAAGTTCATGTATCCATCCCATGTTTTTGTACTCAAGACATATATCTATACTTCGTTACACAGTGTGCCTAGTTGTTCCCAAACCTAGGTACTCCTAGAGTACACACCAAATCTTCCATCATGAGATTACATGTAGTGTGGGGGTACCACATTACATTTGTTAGTTATAACCCACTAAAACCCTATCCACCTCATCTAGGGCTTGGAATGCGATGTTTTTTTCAAACAACACGACATGTTATCGAGATTTTCCTAGAAATCCATATCTGATATCCATAATAATGATATGGTAGTTTTATATTATATCTTGCTTACTATTCGCCTAAAAGGTAGACTTATTCCCCTTTAGTCATTTCTATCCACCAGGTGGCCAAAATGCATCATTTATCACCATCGTGATTCGTTGTTTGACTCGTACACCTTAAGTTCCTCCATTGTGGATGATTCAAATTTAGATCAATGAAATGATATTCTATAACCCACAAAAAATATAAAATCATCCCTTTTTTCAATTCATCCCTTTCACACATATTTATTACTATTATGGTGTTCTTATCAATTTTGGTACTGCATGACAACGTCTCATCATGAACGCAGGGTCTAACTAGTGATGAACACAAAGAAATTATAGGAGGAAAGAATAATAATAAAACATTTGGGATATTGTAAAATTTATCATAGAAAATGATCCTAAATGGAGATATATGGTGTTAAAAAAAATTGAATAATCAAATAAGACAGTACATAGGTGTGTGAAATGTTTAGTAATTGGCGCAGATCACAGACTTGATGGTTATGTTCAATAAATTGAATTAAAAGAGGAAAATTCCATGAAATGGTGATTCATAACTGAATATTGGATTATTCTTAATCATAGTATTCACATTAAAATTATTGGAAGAGGTTTTCATGTTCAATGTATCCCGATCTACTCTGACCCAGAGTTTCGCCATTGTCCGTTATAATCCACCAAAAAAATAGAGGTTGAAAAATCTATCGAAGGTATTAATGTTATGAGGATAATAATGGTAAAATCAACATAGAATAATTATTATAGATGTTTGATTAATTTAAATGCATAAATTAAGTAAATTAACTTAATTAATTAACCAAATCAGTGCACTGTCAATAGGAGAGATATCAAAACACCCCACTCTAAACTATTTTAAGTCATCCCTAGGGTAAATATCACGTTTTAGACTATATCGTTGTCTTGGAATTATGATATCTAATTTTGGTTATGTGTTATCCCATTTTATTTATACAACTATGTATTATCAATATATCATATATATAATATATTTATATAATTAATTTTAAGCACCCCAGACCTTAGAATCACACACAGTTTTAGCACTTGGATCCAAAAATATATGTAAAAATATTTAAATGTTTTATCAGAAAAAAATCAGTTTCTTAGTTATTCACTCCTTCAAAAATTTCATACCTAAAAAAAGAATAAATAAATTAGAATACTTGACCCCTAAATGGATCTCCCACTCCTTGGAGCTCACCAGAACATTCACCTACTACCCCAACATGTGAACCAAGGGAATGGTCTGTCCAATCATCATCATCTCTTATCAATCCTTGATCACCATCGGGTTCTCTAAAAAGTTGTCTCCATCCTCGATGTATTTCTCACCCGAGTCAATAACGTGAATATTGTAACACATGTACCTACACAAATGAGACATGAGGAAAACATCGGGCACCTGTTCCAACTAGGGGTAGTGCAAGTTGGTAATCAACCTCTCCATTCCACTGTATGATCTCTAACTACTCGATGAACATTAGTGATATCTTTCCTCCTCATCTAAAATTCCACATTCATCATCATGGGGAAAATATCAAGAAAATATGGTCTCTCCAATCGAACTACACAGGCCTAAGATAGTGATCTTCCAAATATTTTTTCATTCTATTAGCAATCCTCATCCATTCATAGATGACTTGAACCTTCTACATCTTCATTTGAACCATATATGGACCCACAATAGATGTCTTAGTGATCTATGTCTCTCACAAGGGTGAATTATATGGTCTCCCTTAAAAGTCCTCAAATAGTGTATTTCTGATAACAATGTGGTAACCATTGTTTTATGAAATCTCTACTAGGGTCAAGTGATCCTCCTAGATCTATGAAATCTCTAAAACAAAATTCCTAAAAATATCCTCTAGAACCTAGATAAGGACTTCAGTTTGCCTATTGGTCTTGGGGTTAAAGGATATTATTATACTCATTTGATCCCAATATTACTCTTGCAGGACTTTACAAAACTGTGATGTAAAAAAATCATCAAAATTAGATATAATCATTAAGGTAACCCCATTAATGTCAGAAATATAACTTACATAAATCTACCCCAAAATCCGCACAAAAATTTGCTCCATGATGGATAAAAATGTGTGCTGAATTCTCAAGTCATTCATCTATCAACGAGATGGTGTCATTTACCTTTTATATCCACATAAATATTATTATGAAGTCCATGGATATGCTATCCCATTTCCACTCCAGGATCTCAAGGGGGTGTAACAAACCTATCAGAACATGGTGAACCTCCTTCACCTATAGATAGGTGAGGCGCTAAAAGATGAACTCGACCATGATATGTCTCATGTCACCAAAAATAGTTATTGATGGTATCTGTACATCGTTCCCACATTGGTATATATAAATGAAGGTTGTTTTTGTTAATGTTATGTGTCCTCCAGGTCCATTACATTGCTAGTTTTAGATGTTGGAGATGTTCATGGGATGTTTTGAGAGTTATTGTAGGATTTGTGGAGTACAAGATTCCTTCTTCTATATTACACATCATGTTTTTATGTTACATTATGTGAATTTTAATTTCAACTTTTTTCTAGGATGGATCATAGTGTGAAATGTTTTTGGTTGAAAAAAATAAAATAAATCAAGGGGCGATTGATATTTTGGAAGAAGATGACTATGATGCATTACACGGTGTGAAAGGGTATTACACATCATGTAATACCCCATTTCTATAACATTTTAAATGTTTTTCTATCTACTCGTGTTGAAAACCCTACAGATCCAGTAATACACCCTCACCCCTAGGTAACCCAGTGGCCCCTCTCTGACGTATTGAGGATTCCTTCAACAAGGATAGATTTATAGCTTCCCTCATTTGATACATTTTGATATGGATTCAAAATTAATGTGTGTTCTTCCATGTTTCTACAATTTCTTATGGTTTAGTCCCTATTTTACTCATGTTCTTTATCCTATTTGATGGAGAAGGATGTCTAATTGTTCTAAATGGTATTCTATTAAGTGATTTTTAATTAGGCGGTGTCGCAACATCCTTGGGTGGATGAAAATCTTACAGGAGAGGTAATCAAAGGTTGTTTATGTGATCCATTCTTATGTGAGGATCATTGACACCATTGTGAGGTATGATTTTATTAATTTCACATTGATTTTGAATCATGTGGGAGGGATCTAGTTTTTTTCACCTATGGATCATGGTTGTGTCAGGATAGTCAAAGATAAATAATTAGTTAAATGGAATTGAAAGGGGTAGGGTATTCATTTTTCATGACTAGACAATTTTGAAATTATAATTCTAATCGTGAGTTATATGGTCTTGATTCCCCCTGAAAATCATGAATGTTCAGGGGACCTTGTTTGGGTACTAAAAGAGTTTCATGTTGTTTGGTTTCTGTTGACCTCATATATATATATGGAAATTGGTAAATCACGTAAACCTAGATAATGTAGGGATGCCACAGGATCATGTAGTTTTTGGCATAGCCCTTGAATTAACATGTGAAATTGAAGAAGGGATTCCTTGTAATACCTGATACTATGTTATGCCTTGGTGCATGTGGGGTTGTGATGTGTGGGTTTTCTATAGTTTGTGTCGTAGATTGTCTATGGGAATAGTTATGTGTTCTGTCTTGTCTTGGGTGTTGTTATGGATGATTTTTTAGATGATACATCAACCTAACCATGTAATGAAATGTCGGGTTGAGGGATTGATTGATTATTAAATGGATGAGAGGTGTGATGTAGTGAGGCTACATGAAGTTGGTTGTGGTGTGATGTGTTTCCAGATGGGGTTTTGAGTTGGGGGTTGGTTCTGTTAGTACATGACATGATAGGGATGTGTTGGACGGAGGAAATTATAATATTTTATTGGAAATCCACATTGAGTTTCTCCATGAGTAACATGAAAAAATATTCAACTGATATCTCTAGATTTATATACGATATAACATTAATGGGTATTAAATTTGGAAAACGTGGAATGGTGTGTTGTTAATGGGGAGGATCGTTAATTTATAAATCTCTTCACCTTCCTAAATAACTATTTTTTTGTTTTTATGGTGTGTTGTGATTAGTGGTTTTCCATGCAGTGATTGAATAAATTAAAAAATAATTGATTAATAAATCCTGGAATGGCTTGGGTTAGTTTTTATAATAGAATGGAAATAGTTAATTAAATTGATTGAGAATGTGAATCAGGCCTCTTTTGTTGTTGTGTGGTTTTGTGTATTTAGAGGCCGCAACAAGGTTTGTAGTTCTGTGAGTTGGTTATTTGTCTAAAAAAAAAGGTTGGGCTTGAGTGTTTGGTATCATATACGTATATAAAAATATTTTCCTTGTGATTTCTATACACACCCCTCCCTAGTTGAGGACTATGTGTCGAACACCCCCATCATCATGAGGGAGGGTGTCTTTCCCAAACATCCAAGTGGGAGGATGGATTGGTAGACACAAGATCTTCTTTTCACCCAATTCCCGGTGATGATATACCATTATTCATTGGGTAGGTTGTGTTTTGTGAGGCCTAGGTGTTTGCAGGAATGTTTTTCTTTCCTAAGTTTCTTCGGGATGAGGCATGGTTGTGGCCTAGGTTTATGTGAATGAAAAGTGATGGGGTTTGTTTTCTAGGTTCCTATGGGTGGGATGTGATGTGGTTTATGGACTAGGTGTCTACAGGCAGAATGTGATGTGGTTTGTAGCCCACGTAATTGCAGGAGGGATGTGATGTGATTTGTGGCCTAAGAGTTTGTGGGTGGGATGTGAGGTTGTTCGTGGCCCAGGTTTCTGTGTGTGGGATGTGGTGTGGTTTGTGTGGACTATGTGTGTTTGGGAGGGTTGTGACGTAGTACTTTAGGAAGTGGTGGTAGAGCAAGGATTTTTTCTACTAGGAAAGAGTGGATAATCAGTGGGAAGTGCTGTGAGGTTCCCTATCATCAATGTGCATGATATTATATTACAAGACATTTTTATTTGTTGAGAATTTCTTGGTGAGGTTGGGATGATTAATATACATGTTAATCACTATTTGGTTCTGTTGTTTTCTCATAGAAGAATTAGTATGCTTCTTTCACATGTGCACAAGAGACTATGGTTTTCCTACGGAGTATGCCTGTATGCTCACCCAACGTATATAAATCTATTTTCAGGTTTCCAAGAGGATTATATGCATTGTGTTGGGAATTACTATCTCGAGCATGGAACAACCATTTAGTATCCACATTATATTTCTTTTGGGTTCATTACTTTGTGGTTTTTTATATATTTACTAGTTATACATTTATGATTGAATGTGGGATGGTTTTTCGATTTTTTTTATATATTCATTGGGATTTTTGGGGATTATACCTAATATCTCCTGATACTATTTCAGAAAAAGGGTAATGCCTCCCATATTGTGAGATCTGTATACCCTTGGTTCTAGTCTCCAAACTGGGACCTATTAGTGGTGGGACTCGGTGGTTGTTATCTCTGTTTATTCATTTCCAACCTAGGAGGGGAATATTTGGAGGTATGAGGTCATGATATAATGTTATCCACTCTAATGGTTGAGACATATGAGAGAGTTTGGGGTTATAAAATGTTAGTATTTCATGGGTTGATAGGGAAATACTATCAGGTAATCTTGGTTTTTACATAGTCCATCGTATACCAGAAAGGAAATAGGATTTTAGGGCCCCCTATTATCTGATTTAATGAATCTGATCCTACTGAACGACCATGTGAGGCTACACCATTTACAGGGTAGAGACCATATAAAAGGTTCATTAATAATAATTAATTGAGTTCGTATTTGGGTGGAGTTTTATTGGGAAGGTCTAAATGAATAAAAAACGAGTTAAAATGAATCTTAACTAAAAATCCATAATATTTTGGCATAGGAATTTCATATTTACCTTTCATTTATTGGTCATGGTCCCCATCCTCATGTGGGTCAAGTAGTTGAAGCTCTGTAAGATGATCCAGTTGTCCAGTGGAGGGTTAATCCAGTGCAGGAGGATGTCCTGGGGCAGAGAAAATTATGTGCTTTCAAATGGAAGGCCCTAGAAAAGTATGAGAGTAGTGCTTCAGTCATAGATATAGAGAGATGTCTTGAGATTCTTGAGATCACATTTAGTTTGGTTCAGGCCCTAATTATGTATTGGGTTCCTTAAGTAGTTAGTTAGATTTGAGGAGCTACGCTTTAGTAGTGGACACTTTATCTGGGTAAGTGGAAGGAAGAATAAGTTTTGAGGGTCAACATTGAAAACGTTTTCTGGGAATAATTATTTTCACCAACCATGAAGGCTTAGAAGAGGAAGGAGCTAGTCTCCCTTTAGTAGTGTAGTATGTAATTGTGGGAGTAGAGGATCAAGTTAAAAAAACATCATTTTACACCAGATCTCATTCCAGATGATAAGTCTTGTTAGACACGTCTTGAAGATGAACTGTTTCCCTCTATCCACTACATGGTTACACCTTTTACACTGCCAATGTACATAGTTTTTTAGAAAACAACATAGATGATCATGGAGATGCACTCATGAGGGTGTGTACCTTGAGACGGGATCCAATAGAGTTCTTTGCAAGGAAGGGTTATTGGAAAAAGATTTTAGGCATCCGAACATTTTAGATTTCGACCAGTAGAGAGTCAAACTCAAAAATTACCTTTTCAACATTTTTTGTTCATTCCCTTCCTATGGGCTTGGGGTCGTGGTGTTTCTTTGGTGTAATTCACATAAATATTTAGAAAAAGTGTCCAGTATCTGTTCAAAATTTTTATGGTGGAGGTTGACAGGTTTAGTGCCATATGTAACATTAGTTTTCAGTTAGGCAATTTCAACAGTTTGGAAAATATACTCATGCTCCAGTTAGAGGAGATTGAGTAAGAAGATGCCAACCTTAGGATGTTCGTTTGGGACCTCAACCTATGTGTGGTCTTAGAGGCAGTCATTAGTAGAGAGGTAGGGGAGCTGGGCGTGGTCAGTTTCATAACACAAAAGTAGCTGTTCCATTAGGTCCATAGATCATTAGAGGTACAATTTGTTTGGTTATTACCCTTTAATAATCATTGAGTGATTTAAAAGTTTCACACTCCTTGTTTCACCCACTATAGCCCATTATCTCAGACTAGACATATGGAGACTACCCATTCCCTTGGTTTTGAGTACGCCCGTCATAGGATAGATCATCTTGGTTGATATGTGCTACTGATGTAGACTGATGATGGGACCACATCAATTTCATGAGGATATTTTATGTCTATTGATGAAACCATACGATGTCATTATCAACATCGACTATTTGTATTCTGTTCATTCCATTACCGAATGTTTCTAGAGGAGTGTCATATTTTCAGATGTGGATGGACAACATGGTGGTTTGGTTGGAGAGTGGAGTTGTCAAATGAGAAGTCAACATGATGAACCCCTTCTCTCATTGTTAGCTGAACTATCAGTGGAATCAGTAGATGTTGAGATGGTAGAGGTTCCCATGGTAATTCAGGATTTCTTGTATGCTTTCCCTAAGGTGTTTTTGATTGTACACCCTTGACATGATAATGAATCTGAGATATATTTGTAGTCCTATGCTTCTCCAATTTCGATGAACCATTATCGGATAGAACATTATATAATTCAAGAGTTGAGGATTAAAATAGAAAATCTAATGACTATAGGTTTTATCTAGCCTAGCATGTCATCATGGGGTGATTTAGTGTCGTTCTCTAAGAAGGTGGAATGTAGTATGAGGTTGTTTATAGACTACCAGAGGTCAAATCATGTAATAGTCAAAAAATAAATACCCTCTTCTGAGGATATACGAACTTTTTCACCAGCTGTGAGGGGAGATTTTGTTTTCCAATATCGATTTATAGTCGGGATATCACTGGTTAAGGGTGATGGATATTGATATCCCAAATACTTCCTTCAGATGCATTTAGGGGAACTTTGAGTTTTTAGTCATGCCATTCTGGGATCTGAACACACCATTTATGTTCATGGGGCATACAAAAAATGCCTTTCATGAGTTCCTAGACCATTTCATCATTCTATTCATATATGATATCTTAATATACTCAATGTTAATGGAGTAGTACACCAAGAATATCAGTACTGTCTTGTAGGATCTTCGACGCCACCAGATCTATGGAATGTTGTCCATGTGTATGTTCTGGACACAATAGTTTCATTTCCTTAAGAATTTTGTGTCCCAATAGAGTGTAGCACTAGACCTATTGATGTCTGAATTAGTTTTTTATTGGGAAGCACACATGAATGTGGCTGAATTTCACAATATTCTATTTCTTGTATGATATTATCAGAGGTTTGTACCTGATTTCTCTTGATTTGAAGCCCCATTGATGTCTTTAACCTATAAGGAACAAGATTTTTTGTGGAGTGGGAAATTTCATGTAACATTCAGTTACCTAAAGAGAAAGTTGATTATTCTCCAGTTCTCTGGTTTCCTAAGGATGGGGTGATATTTGATGTGTTTTGTGATGCTTCCAGTTTGGGTTTAGGAAGAGTGTTGATCCAGCAACAAGAGATGATATCTTTTGGGTCAAGGTAGTTATTTCCCCAGAAGAATAACTATTCCACCCCGATCTAGAGTTGGGAGGGATGATTTTGGTACTGGATTTTTGGTGGTATTACCTAATTGGGGATCTCCTTTTGGTCTTCACAGATCACAATATTTTGAGATGTATCTTTTCCAACGGATATATGAACATATAATATCATAGGTGGATGGAGTTTCTTTAGGAATGCGATTTTGAAGTCTCTTAAACCTCAAGAAAATGGAATTTCATGAATGATTCCTTAATCAAGAAGTTACAGAAGGAGGTTTTTCAGGACCTGCAGATGCTTAGAGTGAGATGGAGGAGTTGGTGGCCTTGCGCATAGATGTAGGAGTGGATGGTGGTAGAGGCTGTTGTTTCAGATGATGTTGAAATATTCCATGATTTAGTAAGTGGAGGAGTCTTCATGTGGAGACACATTGTTAGCGATGTTGCATGATCGTGATGGCCATGGGGATGCTATAAAGGGATGGTTAGATGATTGTTATAATATGATATTGAGATGTAGGAAGTTGTTTCTTATGGTGGATATGCTTGAGGGAGTCCGTAATGAGTTTCATAGATCACCTTTAGCAGTACAACAAATGTTTTTATAAGATTTATCATGGCTTGAGGAAATAGTTTTTGCGGATTGGGGTGAAGTAGGAAGTATTGTAGTTTGTAGAAATGGGCTTGATCTTCAAACACGTAAAAGTCACAAGACTTGTTCTTGGTGGGTTTTTATAGCCATGGATGTTCTGAAGTGGAAGTTGTATGAAATCTTGATGGATTTAGTCACAGGTTTATCTAGATCTCATGGAGGCTATGATGATATCTGGGTAATAGTGGATCTGTTGACAAAATTATCTCAATTCATAGAAATCAAGGATTGAGGTGGAGTGGATTTATTAGAAAATAGGAATATTGATGAGTGGGTGAATTTTCATGGAGTTAAAATTTCCATTGTCTTAGATTAATACACATGTTTTACCGGGAATGTCTTTAAAGGATTTCATTATAATTTTTGAACCTATTTATGCCTTATCACTTCTTTCCACCCTTATATAGATGAGAAGATAGAACAGACTATCCATACATTGGAGGATATGTTGTGAGAATGTGCCTTGGACATCAGAGGATCTCGGGTGTAAAAAATACCGACGTTAGGGTTTTCGTATAATAATATTTATCAACATTCCATTAGAATTTCTCCATTTGAATATTTTTATAGAATAATGTTTCATTCATCGTTGTGATGGAATGAGATTGGGGAGATAATTGTTCATGATTCTATGGTAGTGAAGAGAATGATAGAGAAGGTCCATCTGGTTTATGAGAGGATAAAAGCTACATTGGATCAGAAAAAGTCTTATTTTGATAATAGGAATTTTACCTTGGATTTCAAGGTTGGGGACCACATGCTCTTGAATGTTTCCCCATGGTGTGGGTAGTGGAGGTTTTGGTAGAGGAAGTAATATTTCTCAAGGGTTTTTCGAACCCTTTTTGGTTTTTTGGACAAATTATCAATGTGGAATACCAGTTAGCATTGACATCACGGTTGGAGATGATCCATGATTCCATTCCACGTCTCTCCTCTTTTTTGGTATCTGCAAAGTGACTCACATGTCCTTAACTAAGGAGAGATGGATATCAAGGACAACACGATGCACATGGAGAGGCCAGTAGAGATCCAGGATCATTGGAAGAAGCGGTTTCATGGAAAAACCATTCATTTGGTTTGCATGTTCTAGAGGCATGGTGGCCTGGAGAAGAGTACATAAGAGCGAGAAAAGTAGATGTGTACTCAGTACGCAGTGTTTTTTTTGAGTTATCCATTGTTTTATACCTTGTGATGTAATGTTAGAACCATGTTTTATGAAATTATATTTTCTCCCTTTGGATGAGATGTGTGTAGTGCAATGTGTGATAAAATATGTCATATGAAAAGGGGGAGCCTTGATTCCTAATCAAGATGCATTATCTATGATGTGATTAAACCCATGCAGGGGATTAAATGACACCCAAAGTTGATAGTATCTTGAAATAGAGGATGGAATTTCTTGATTTGTGAGTTTGGGACAATTTAGTTCATTTACTATAGTGGTTATTGTCTTGGGATGTGTGGAATTTGATACGGTTGCACGATGATTGTCTCGAAGTGTGGTTGTGATTTTTTGGGTTGGCGTGTTCGGTTGTTGGTAGTTCTCGAGGAGTGGTGAGGCACTTGAGAGGTGACTCACATGGTGGTTGTCTGGACACCTTTATTTGGGTTTCATTTCTGATTCTAAACAATGAGAATCATTTGAGAGGTATCTAATGTAATGGTATGTTTCCTCCCAGTCCATTACATTTCTACTTTTTTATGTTGTAGATTTTCTGTTGAGGTTTCAAGACTTTTTTAGGAGATGAATAGTACATCAAGGTTGATACTGAAATACACGTCTTGTAAGTAGGTTACACTACATGATGTTTAGTTTCATGGCTTATCTAGCCTGGTTCACGACATGAAATTTTTTGGGGTCTAAATAATAAAATAAATCAAGAGGCAACATGTTTTTTGTAGAAGTCAACCACAAGGCATTACACTATGTGAAAGGGTATTTCATGTAGCAAAATACCCCACTACTGTATCCTTTAAATGTTGTTTCCAGCTACGGGGGTTGTCAAACCCTACAACTATTGTGATACATCTATACCCATAGGCGGACCAATGACCCCTCTCTAATATATGGAAGATTCCTTCATCTATGATTGATTCCTAGACTCCCTCATTCGATATGTAAAGATCTAGATTCAAATTTAAGTCATGTTGTTCCTCATTTATACAAATTTTTATGTATTGATACATATTTACCTCTCGTTATTCTTTCCATGCAATAGAATATGTTCTTATATGGTTCTAAAGGGGGTTATGTTGGGGTCTTTTTGATGTAGTGGTGTCACAAAATCCTAGGGTAGATAGAGATCTTGCGGGAGAGGTAATTAGAGGTCTTCTACATGATATGTTCTTGTGTGAGGATCATTGACACTATTTTGAGGTAGTATTTCCTTCATTTCTCTTCGATTGTGAATAATGTGAGAGGGATCTACTTTTTTCCTCAAACAGATCATGGATATTTCATCCTAAACAAAGATAAAGATTCGGTTAAATGAAATTTAACAGGGTAGGGGGATTCATTTCACATGTGTTTATAGTTTTGATGTTATAATTTTGATTGTGTGTTTTACGTTCTTAATGCCCCACTAAAAATATTGTCTATGGGGGGACCTTGTTTGTGCTCTAAATGGGTTTCTTGTTGTAAGGTTTCGGTAGAAAAATTATATTTAGAAATTTGATAATCCATAAAAACTAGCTAATGAATGGATGCCTTAGGATCTAGCAGTTTTTTTTGATAAACCTAGAATTAACAAGTGAAATTAAATAATGTTTTCCTTTTAAAACTTTTAAATATGTTATTCCTTGGTGTATGGGGTTTTGTGAGGTCCATGTTTTCTCTGGTCTGTGTTGTGGTATGTCTGTGGGAATGGTTGTGTGTTATGGTTTGGGGTGGGCAATATTATGTATGAACTTCAAGATGATACATAAACCTGGTCATGTTATGGCATCTCAGGTTGAGAAATTGATTGATTGTGAAATGGTTGAAAAGAGTAGTGAATCTAAGATGTAGGAATCTGGTTGTGGTGTGATGTGTTTTTCTTGATGGGTTTGTGAGTTAAGGGTCGGTACTGTTGGTATGTGTCCTGAGTAGGATGAGTTGGAAGGAGGAAATTAGTTTTGGGTATTTGTAATTCGCTCAATGTTTCTCTATGAGTAACATGTTGAAAGATTACACATATATCAAGATATTGATATATGATATATCATGAATGGGTTCTAAACACGGGTAATGTTGAATGATATGTTTTTAATGTGGAGCTACGTTAATTTATTAGGCTCTTCAACTTTTTAAATGACAGATTTTGTGTTTCCTGTGCTGGGTTGTGCTTATTGCTTTCCCTTGTAGTGATAGAATTAATAAATAAATACTTGATTAATAAATCCTGGAATAGAATTTATTGGTTAGGATAACAAGATAAAAATGGTTAATTAAAATTTTTTATATAAATTTTACTCATGTTTCATTGCTTATTGTGTGTTTTTGTGTATTTAGAGGTAACATCAAAGTTATCAGTGTTGTGAGTTGGTGGTTTGTCTAAGAACCCATATATTGTTCTTATGTGTCTATTATCATATATATATATATAAAATAATATTTTCCTTGTTATTTTTATACATCCCCACCTTATATGAGGACTATATACCGAACAACCCCATCATTACTGTGGATAGTGTCTTTCACAAACATCCTAGTGGGAGGATGTATGGTTGGCCACCCACTCTTCCATACTTAATCTCTTAGACGGTGATAGGCCATGATTCTTCGAGAAGGTTTTGGTTTGTGAGGCCTAGGTTTTTTAGGGATGTTTTTCATTCCTAGTTTTCCTCGAGATGAGATGTCTTGGGATTTACCATGTGTCATTGGGATGAGGTGTGGTTTTGGACAAGGTGTCTGTGGGAAAGATGTGATATTGTTTATCGCCCAAGTGTCAATGGGAAGGATGTGATGTGGTTTGTGGATCAAGTGTCAGCCGACGGGATGCTATGTGGTTTGTGGACAAGGTGTCTATGGGTGGGATGTGATATACTTTATATCATAGGTGTCTATGGGTGGGATGTGTTGTTGTATTTGGACTAGGTGTGTACGGGTGGAATGTGGTGTGGTTTTTGATACCCAGGTGTGTGTGAATGGGTTGTGATGTGGTACTTTTTGAAGAGGTGGGATCCCGAGGTTGTTTTCTATTAGGTAAGAGCATAAAATCAGTGGGATGTGGTGCAGGGTGCCCTATAATTTATGTATATTATGTTACAATACATGAATTTCATTATTTTGGGATTATTCCTTGGTGAGGATGGGATAGTTATTATACCAGTTATGTGTTTTTTGATTTCTCTATTTTTTCATAGGGGAATCAGTATGCTTCTCTCACATGTGCATGAGTGACATTGGTTTACCAAATGAGTATAATTTTATGGTAACCCTATGTATATAAAACTATTTTCAGGTTTCCAAGAGTTTTACATTGACTGTGCAAGGTGTCACTATCTTGGCATGGGACAACTGTTTAGTTGCTACATTATATAGATTTTGGGTACTATACTTTGGAGTTTTTTTGTATATGAACTAGTTTTAATATTATTTGTGCATGTAGGATGGTTTTGGACTTTCTATTATATATGTCTTAGTGTTTTTATGGATGATCCAACATATATCCCGATCATGTTTCAAAAAATAGGCAATGAATCCCATATTGTGAGATTTATATACCCTTGGTGCTAGTTTCCAACTTCGGGCCTACTGGAGGTGTTATTCCGAGGTCATTATCTCCCTTTGTTCATTTCCAGCTATGGAGGGGAATATTTGGAAGGAGGGGGTCATTCATTGTATAAAAATCTTACATCACATCCTCCGTCTTTATGTATGGAACCACCATTATTCCCGGAAGAAAGACTGACATCATTTTGGTCTTTAGATTATCCATATGGGGAATCTGTTATTGATATTTATTCATAAAAGACCTCATAGTTGATGTATCCCAACTAGGATTCTCTCACATGATGAAGTTCTAAAGGATTCAACACCATTGAATATAGAAAAGCTAGACCCTCTTGCTCAAAAAGGGTCAACAGCAAGGAATACAACTACTAAGAATACTCTTACACAAAATGACCCTGGGAAATTATACAAGGGAAATCATCTACCATGTTGAACTTATCTAGTGTATATACCACCATCGTATCATATCTATGTCACCATGTTTGAAGACACACCTGAGACTTTTATGGTCATTGTAAACCAAAATGTCCTCTCCCAAAATATATTTCCCCACATCCATAGATCAAAGACTAATGATGGTATATCCTAGTCATGACTCATTAAAATGTCCTCGTTGGTACTCAATTGTATCATCCAATATAGAATTACTACCTATTGTTATATTAACACATAACCAAGCTTAGATCATTGAGAGTCTCAATACAACATGTAGTCCACTTCCTCCTCTTGTAGTCTCAAAACATGAGAACTCATCATCCTCAACCTAATCTTCTTGAATGATCTATGGAACCGCTCAGTCTAGGAAATAAAATTCCCATTTTGTATCAGGGTAGTTAAAGGAGCTACAATCCTATATAAGTCTTCCACCAACCCTCAATAGTACACATCTAATCTAATAAAAATATTCACCCATTACATGCTCTTGGGTGGTTCCCAAGCATGAACTGAATCAATGTTCACAGGGTCTGTGACTAAACGATGATAAAAAATAACATGACCTGAAATGTGAACATCGTGAATCTATAACTAGCACTTCATGATCATTACATAAAGTTGGTGATCTCAAAGATAGTTTAGAACTATCTTGACATGATCCTTATTATATTCCTCTCATGCAGAGTATATGTTTTCGATGAAGACTACCAAAAAATGGTCCAAGTATGTGTCTAATATCTAGTACATCAAATAAATTAATATAGTGGTAGAATTTATCACACTAAAGGGAATCACTAGGAACTCATAATGTCCATAGTGACATAAAAATTCTAGTTTTGAATATCAACCCAATGAACCCTGAATCAGTGGTAGTATGAATAGTGGCCAATCCTTGAGAACCATATAGTTCCCCTAAACAGGTCAAATAGGTCATCAATTCATGGAATTGGTACATGTTCCTTATTATGTATTATTTTAGGTGACGATAATCTACAAAAATTTTCAAGCTCCTATCTACCTTTTTCATGAACAATATTAGAGCTGCCTAGGGTCACACTGGGCCTAATGAAACCATTATCTCTAATGTCTTATAACTATAAATAATGCTTATAGAGACAGGTATGTGCCTTTTGATATATCACATATGATATCAAATTAGTCATGAGATTCACGTCGATGAAAAACTCCATCTACCATCTTAGAGGCAGCTTCAAAATGTCCTCAGGGAAGATATCAATATACTCATCCATAACTAAATTAATACAGTTCCCTAAAGATCATACTACACCCCTGGATGTACTCACAATTTTATGGGTGATGGGATGAGTCCCGTTGCTAGAAGAAACCTCTAAATCTACAATGAGATCTCTCATGCCCATAATGGAGAATATTATCCCATCGAGGAATGAAATCTGACTTATATGTGGTGATAGTGAATCTAGGCTCATATAATGGAAAATAAATCTATACCTAAGATATAATCATACGGTTTCTTCATGATGACCAGAAGGTCTCACATGAACCTATATTAACTAATATAAAGCTTGCAATATTTGAATATAAATGATACTGAAGAAGCATTCTCTATAGGAACCTCAAGACAAAGTTTCTAGGCTAGCACCTCAACTTGGTGAATGAGCTATCCCACTAAGAGTATATAGATAATGTAATGAATGGAACCTATGTATACTAATACGAAACAGAGAGTATAAATTATATATTTTGTACGTCTAATTTTCTTTTACACTGTGAGGCCATTGGCCTCCAGAGCCTACAGCTGCCCAGGACCCCGACTTCTAGCTCACTGATCCTGATATGGGCTGCCCATTGGCCGAGGAGGAAGGATATAATTAAATAATAAAATACCAATAGATCCCACTCATAGATCCCCTCATTCCCATTTTCCATCCCAAACTCCTTAAGGTCCTCCTTGTCATTCCCTAGGGGATTCTGGACCACTATGATGTCTCTATAGTGGTGGTATGTCAGCTAACTGCCTATTCTAGTTAGCATGTATGGTCCAAAAATTACATGATATATAAACTCTCCTATCAAAAGAAAAGAACCATACCACTTCATGATTTTATGGAATTCTATTCAATCCTTTTGTGTCATGAAAAAAATGTATAATTATAACCATGATATGATACCCTTCCCAAAGATCCTATTGACTGGAACCTGCTTCCGGCAGTAGACAAATTTCTTCTATGATGCCCACTTCCAACTGGAACATCCTATATTCCCTCTAAAAGGAAACTTCTTTTAACCTGTGCCCACTCCAGCATGCCATCATAGGTGGGGATACACAAGGGAAGCACACTTTCATGGATCTCTTTGAGGAGTTCATGTTCAAACTTTTGTGATTGGAAGCAACCATCACAGATCATGTTAAGGGACTACCGTGTAAGTTGTGTGAACCTCGAAGTGTATTCATACACTAAAATATCTTCCTACCATATCTCTATAATATTATAAATGAAAATATAGCACAAAAACAAGGTGTAATACTCATCATGTATCAACTATTGGAAGTCAGGTAACGAGAGTTTTGACTCATTGTTCATCTGGGTAACAAAAATCCAACAGTTCCCAGCTTCTCTAGGGGAAAAGGCCAGCTACAAGTGCATCATCTTGATCCATCAATATCCAGATGATCCTAAAAACATGGAATACCTATTCTATCCATTGACATACTACCTAGGGATCCATATCACCACGGAACCTATATGACATCTAGAACTAGAACTCATGGAGCACACTAATACGGTGTGCATCATACTCTTGATTATCTAGGATGATCTTCTTATCAATAGGTGGTGGTGCTTCTATATTCACACTTAGTGGACGATGATAATGGGAAAAACACAAAACTGAGGCCTTATCACTCATCATATCATAATCACAATCCTGAATTGGTATCCTATATGGATATCATGGTAGAGTAATCAAAAACTTTTAATCAATGAATTACATGTTTATATGATTATATATTTATATATAACAATGGGGAGCTGACTCAAGGAGGAAAATCAAAGGCTCATTCCTATATGATTAATTTACTATTGTTCCCTACATCCAATATCTTAGTACACTGATTTGTCATGTAAGTAGTCAAGGTCCTGGTGATTGGATATATCAGTCATATCTACCGCTATTGGATTATATGTCCTGAGAACTAAACTTGAGACACTTTGACACTATTGAACTAATCCCTACAAAATACTCATAAGGGGAATACACCTAATATTTACCCATGGAATGAAATTATTTTATATCAATATTTCATAGCCCAACACTAACTATGTATTTAACCATGATGACCCCAAGCCCACCTTAATATTCCAGGGGTGATGACAAGTATCAAAAGGAATATCTTTATTGGGAGTATGTTTTCTAATGCACCGGTACATACACACCTAACTATATCAATATAGAATTGAAGATTAATAATAATAAAAATCTGAAATATCAAGAAAGTAAACTAGGCATGAAAAATATATAGGGTCTATAAGAGAATTAATGTTAAAACTAAAAATTAAAGGGGTAAAATACAAGCACAACAAGAAATATGTTTGAACAATAAATAATTGGAATGTAAATAGTTGATAGATCCTAGCTCATAATCTCTAAGATACGACCACTATACATGGTCCAAAGCACCATGTATCCCCAATATCCCTTGAATTCACTACTGAATTTTCATTTTTCTTCATTATACATGACATTGGTAGCAAAATCCCATGTAGGGGTGAGTATATATATACCTAGAAGGATGCCTCAAAAGTTAAAAGGGTAGATGTTAGAGATAAAATAAGAAAAGAAAGAAATGGACTGTATACATGATAAATGACATCACAAATCAATATAAATAATTAAATCATCCAAGCACAAGTGGATTAACATGGTGTGTATATGGACTACACATCGAGTCTTTCCCACCCATAACAAGAGAGTAACATCATCCAACCAAAAAAAGCTATACTTGAAAATCACATTGAATAACTCATGCATTTTCGAATTTCATAGTAGCAGATTAACCCAATTCAATGGAATAGAATCAAAAATATATATATATTCTCCAAAAAATAATAAAAAATTAGATAGTCATGGGATCTCCATGTCACAACCCATCCCGAGAAAAGATTCGAAAATAGTTTTAAAAGTCCAACAAGGATGCCCAACATCTTGCACATCTTCTTATCGAAACCCATCCAAGTGAAATGATGAATTTTCACAATGTTACATAGTTGAGGGGCCATAATCTATAGTTAAAGTAACTATTTCCTTGTACAATAGGAGGGTTCCACTCATTTGATAGATAGAGGACCCATACACTTTTCCAACATAAGGTTTCCACTCTAGAAGTAGATAGAGGACTCATGCCCTGCCCAATAGGAGGGTCACACTCTAATTTTTAATTGAGGACTAATTACCTGACCATCAAGATGATTCCAATCTACTGGTAGAGGACCAATTCCCATCCCAGTTGGAGGGTCCCACTCTATAATTAAATAGATGACCCATTACCTATGCCAATAAGATGGTTCGATTCTGATAGTAAAAGAACCTTGCATAGATGAGTTGGAGGGTTCCAATTTATAATTATTTAGTGGAACCATGACCATCCCCACTAGAGGGTTCTAATATAGCATTCAAAGAACCATTCTCATCCATGATGTCTGGATCCACTCAGAACGCCTCTAGAGACCCTACATGATCACTACCGTCATCGAGTGTCACCTAAACATGCTCCATTCTAGGAATACCTCACATAGTATACCAAAATACACTACCTAGGTAACCATTTAATTTGATGTGAAAACATACGTAGGATGGGATACTAATGGGAAAAAATTTGAGTCCAAAAAAGGAGATATGAGACATTGAATATTTTTACGAAAGAATCAAGGGGTACACAATGTGTGGAGGGACCCACATGACACATAGTCCTACTCCATCACATGGTTGTGCCCCTATAGGTACATGGATTTACATCCATGTAGGCACAAATAGATTTTAGAAGATATACACGACATGTCCATGCCACCCTAGGCCCTTCCCATGTGCTTGGACATACTCATGAATCCATACCATGTCAATGTACTAGGGTAGACAATGTTTCTGGTTGTTCCCATGCCCATGTACTCCCATAGTACACAATGAGCCTGTTGTATGAGGTCACATGTCATGTGGGGGACCCACAAGGAATGTGAAACATATAATCTGGTGAAACCATATCCACTATAACTAGAGCCCGAAACACCTTGTGTTCTTCGAACTACACAATATATGATTATACCTAAAATCCAAATTTACTCTTAGCACGCTTGATCTGGTATTTCACATTCATTTTTAGCTTCTTCTTCACCCATAAGAGGTATATAAAGTCTTTTTTTCCTTTTCCAGCCACCCTAATTAGCCACTAAATGAAGCTAATATTCATATTCAATATATATAATATTCATGTGCTTTATTACTCACATACACTATTTTAGTGCATTTTACACTTTGATCATTAATTCACATTATGATTGAAATTCCCTCTTAAAATGTACTATTACATTGTATATATATTAGAACCTCATAAAATACAAAATAATCTTTATTTTATTTTCAAATTTTATTTTCAGGTATCCCATAATATATTTAATAGTTAATGATTTTTGATCAATTGAAAATTTACACTGGAAGACCACCAAGGTTGTCCTTGAACCAATAACATTATGGGAAAAGTAAAATGGACTTCATAACAATGAAGAGACTATATAGCAATATACTAGCCCAATGATTATAAAAATGTAACTTATGAGAGAGGAAATAATGTAGAACATTTCATCCCACCATAAAAAGAGATAATTCGGATGTTGTAAGGGATTTCCAGGCGGACCAATTTAGAGATAAAAGTCTGGGGAAAATTCTACGGCCTAGAAAGTCATCCCACCATTTCAATAATATAACGCAAAAAAATTCAATAGGGATACAAATTTACAGGATTTTTGGAAACATCAGGGATCCATTTTTTCTTCAATGGTCCACTCTAATTCGGCCATCTAGATGTTCATTTTGACTTGTCTGTTTGGTAGATTCAAGCTGCCATCCACTTTGAGTAAAGGGTGGAAAAGTATATGTTCCACAGGCTTTCCACCACCCTAAGCCTACCATACACAAGTGGTAAGACTTTTAATATTGGTGGCATGTCCCAAGGATCCAAAAATTCCCATTTAAGGCATTGCTGATTGAGGATTTATTCATCTTTTGTGCTTACTTTCATTGTAGTGTTATGTTGCCTCTTTTTGTTTTTAATCACATTTATTTCTCATATAAGTTGTTCAATTCACCTTAGTTTCATAATAAATGTTTGTTCTTTCCTCTTATTCTATTCTTCTTCATAACATATTGATACGTTTTCCTCATTATGTGAATTTATTCACACCAGACCTGGTGAAATTTATCACTCAACGATGGAGTGAACATTATTTTATTGTTTTTACTTCTTCAATTCCACCCTCATAAGTCTACTTGCCACTTCCATTAAAAAAATGTAATCAATTTAGGGATAAAACGTTTTTGTGTTGATCCATTGTACTTTAAAGGGGCTTTATTGGATGTTTTTAATCACTCCAATAATTTCTATTCACTTCTTTTAATTGAGATTTTTATTTAATGATTTTAAAACTTCTTCTTCTTTGTTGAATTTTAAGGCCACAAACATCAAGTGCTAATAAAAACCATTACCATAGAGTGCTCATAAATAATATCATGTTCATATATATGTTATTAGTATTATTTTGTGTCGGTATCAAACTAGTATGTGATGAAGTTGTTTGATCTTATTATGAACCTATCTCAAATATAAGAAATTGAAATCGTTAAAAAGGAATTCATCCAATCCAACCCAAGTGATAACCTAGGATCAAATAAATATCGTAATTTGAATTAACAAAATTAACTTTTTGTTTAATTTATTATATCTAAAATAAACTCCAAAGTTTTTCACATCATAGCCAAAAAAAATCCCTAGAAAGTATGTTTCTATAGGTTACTTCATAGGTCTCTGGGGATTCGACAACCCAAGTTAACCACAAGCGATCGGTTAACCCTAGAATCTTGGGTAAATTTAGGAGAGTCCAAATTTTGGAACCATTGCAAGAGACCCAAGTAAGTTATCTTAGAAAATGACCTTATATTCTATCCCAAATTCTATTTTCTCACCACAATTTCTCTTTTCATTTCCTCTTTATATTCTCGGTGTCCAAAGAAGTTAAAATCCTCATTTTCAAATCAAATAAAATGAAATATAACAAAAGAATAACCCAAAATAAACCCAATATGGAATAAAAATGAAAATTAATATAAGGAAGTCCCTAACATGGGAAATTTATTTGATCAACCCTTGAATGAATACCCTTCAACCAGAAACATGTACAATATTTTTGATGATGAACACTTAATGGATAAATTTTCATCCCTCTCAAGGATAGTAGAATAGATCAATCTTAACGATTTCAGTGATGTCCAAACTCCTATCCAAACCAATCCCCAACAACTTCTTGAACAATTTTGTGATCAAATGGAGATAATTAATTCTGAGGTTTCATCTTATATATTAGAACTACATTGAATTAATACTTGTGAGAAACTATTCCCTACACTGATTGTCCTTTCCATAACCTTATGTGAAGTGTCTAGTTTCCCAAAAACCTCTAAGGAATTTATTGAAGAATCAACCATTGTATTTTGGGTAGAGTAAGTGAATAAATAAATTATTTAAGGGTATATAAATTAAGAGGAAATGGATTTCATGTTTTCACAAGAGATAAATTTTAAATCATGAATTGAGTGTCCCTCTTATAGCTCCCTAGATGATTTTTCAAAATCACCAATCAATGAAACATTGGGAGAAATAAAAAACATTGAGTCCATAACAATTCCTAACACTGATCATTCCAATTTGGTGGATGAATCATCTATTCAAAAGGATCTAATTTGGTTGAGAAATTTTGAAAATGAAATGGAGTTTGATTGAATGTATCGACCAGTGTCTCAAAGTGTTAGAGAATCCAAGCTCAAATTCAAGGTCCTTACATCTTCTCATAATCCTTCAATTATATAGGATAATTAAAATAATTCTATCATCATTTAGTCCTCAATTTATGTTAGTAAAGATAAAATTATTCTTGACATCTTATGAAATATTAAGAAGATAATTTGATGGACCATTATCAATATTCATGGGACTAGCCCATTCATTGGGACCAATATAATTTTTCTTGAATCAATCTCAAAACCATATTATAAACATTATTGGAGACTCAATAAAAATATAATTGAAGTTGTGAAAAATTTATTCATTAAAATTTTAAAATTTTGTGTCAGATAATTTGGGGTATTCATGTCGAGCTAACGATGTTAAAAAAAGTGTTGCGCGGGAGGAAACTCGTGGTTTTCATGGTTCTAATCATTATGAATCATAATTAATTTTTAAATAGGAATAATAAACCAATTTTATATTAATAAAAAAATACATTACAATTAATATAATAGTTCTATAGACTGTTGACATGTTCTTCTATTATGAGTATGGATGGGTATGAAATGGGAGAACCATATTCATCTATGTCATGGTGTAACATTTGAGTAATACCTTACCCTAAAATTTTAAAAGAAGACAATGTATCATCAGTTTATTTTATGGGTTTGTAGGTTAAAATAAAAATACAAAGAACATAATATATATATATATATATATATAAGGACGTTTCGTAGGTTGTGGGTCAAACCCCGTCACAACCAGTGAAGCCGGGGGGACTCAACCCTAGGACCTAAGGGAGTCAGAGGCACACACTTACCACTAACCTACATCTTTTAGTGCTTCCAAATTTTATAATTATTGTATATATACTTATATTTTACTTTTGTTATTATATATATATATATATATATATATATATTTTGTGTTGTTTTTTTGTTTGTTTTTCTTTTCTACACTAGGGAACATTGCAAGTGACATGGATATAAAAGGACTAAATTGGAGGAGTAAGAACTTCAATTTCAACCACCAGATGACTTCATTACACAATACTCATTTTAAATTTCCTTTTTGAACTCTCTTTATCTGCCTATTCCAACTTATAAATGTTCTTTTCTTCAAACATAGGTGACTGTGTTATTTTATGGTTTGGAGGAGATGAAATAAAAATATTCTTTTGAAAAATAAATTTACTAAATGTTTTGTAATATAAAAAATGCATGGAAGGAAATGTTACTATAACCATGAACCTGATAATACATATTTCACACATTAAATTTGAATATCAATTAATTTAGCATCCCCTGATTATGATTTTAATCCATGTATATTTCATGAACATATATGTTGGAAAGTGTGGCTGTCTAATGTGATATTTCATTATTTATATTTTCATACAAAAAATAATAATCACAATGCACATATTTTGGATAGCGGGGTATTAGTTTGAGTTCATGGGGTCTCCCAAATAAATATCATAGGTTTGATGATCATTTTAGTTTTAATATGAGTATTCAAAATAATAAAAAAAACAGTAAATGTGTGTGTAGAGCAATGAAATGACCTTATACATTGCCTTCTTCACTTGGGGATTGTGAATCCATAGATTTCTAGCCTGGAGATAGAAATTTTATCTCTATTTATGGTAATTTTACATTGTTCTTGACAAAGATAACTTGAGATGATGCCTGAGTATATGGGACTCACTTGGGGGCCTAAGGTCATTGATCCTTCGAGTCATCGACAAAGTCTCACTATATGGGTTGACTCTTTTAAGTGCAATTTCAATTACAATGGAAATATCAAAAAGAAAACAAAAAACATTGAATACTCATCTTAATATTGAACTGTGATTCCACTTAATGCTTCCATCATTTCCCCTGGAATAAAGATGAACCCCATGTCTATTGTGATACACAACACATGCTCATGCTTAATTGATATTGGATGAAGTATGGAGAAGAATTTGAACAAAGGAATGAGATTCAGATTAGAATCTTCTTATGAAACTATCATTCATTATTATATTTTGATGGGATTCATGATTTTTTGGTATAAGGGTTCTTGGTGATCAATGTGAATGAAAATGTTTTTTGGAAAAGGGAATTCGAATTTCATATTTTTTGAGATATATTTATCTCGGGACTATAAAAACTGAAGTTGGGTGGTGTGATTAGACACTAACTGAGGTTAATATTCATTTTCAATATATATGATATTCAAGTTCTTTATTATTCATATACACCATTTTTATTCATTTTACACTTTGAACATTAATTCACATTATGATTGTAATTCCCTCTTAAAATGATCTATTATATGGTACATTTTTTAACACCTCCTAAAAAAATGCATTGATTTTAATTTCATATTTTATTCAGGTATCCCATTATATAAGTAAAAATTAATGATTTTAGAGCACTTTATAATTTACATTGGAATACCAATATAGTTTTCCTTGAACCAATAACATTTTGGGAAAAGTTAACTAGACACCAGCCCAATGAAAAGACTTTATAGGCCAAGATACAAGCCTGATGATTCTCAAAATTTAGCTAAAGATAGAGGAAATCATATAAAACATTTCATCAAACCATTACATCTATTAATTAGGATGTATTAATGGATTTATAGGTGGCTCAATTTGGAGATAAAATTATCTTCCAAATTCTATGGCTCAGAAAGATAGCCCACCATTTCGATAATATCACACAAAAAAAATTCCATTTGGGATGAAATTTTATAGGTGGTTAAATGAAATCTGAAGTTAATTTTTTTTATGGATCACCCTAATTTCTCCATCTAGAAATTCATTTCGATTCTTCTGTACAGTGGAATCAAGCTGCATTCAACTTTAGGTCATGGGTATAAAAGTCGATGCTCCACAAGATTAAAAACCACCATAATCCTACTATACTCAAGTGGGTTGACTTTAACTATTGGAGGCTCGACCCAAGGCCCCAAAAATCCTATTTAAGGGAGTGTTGTTGGAATATTTATTCATCTTTTGTTCTTGGTTTCATTGTAGTTTTATTGTCCTATAAATTATGTATAATGTTTTTAATTATATAAAATTATTTTGAGATTGAGAAATCTCACAGCGCATGATTTCGAGGCCGGAGTGCCCCGAATGATCCGTCGATGTTTTTTTAAACAATAATTATCACGCATAAGTAGTTTTCCTGAAAAACTAGAACAAATATTACATGGTTACTCAGATCAGAAATCTGAGGGAAGCGTTATGCCCAGGATGGTGGTTTTACCTTATGCGCGACATAAGTTTAGTCGGTGCAAGCCTACAGTGATAAAACATCAAAATGGCATAACTGTAAATAAAATAATTATATAAAGTTATTTCATTTTTGATGGGGCGTGTTTTACTTAGGAAAGGCCTAACCTCTACCAGCATGGGACAAGTGTGTGTTAATAATTTTTTGAACTTTTTTCGGGAACGTTCGGTAAATGCGTAAGAAACATTTTGTTACTTTTCAACTAGTTATCGAAATTGAAATCTGAGGACACTGTTTAACTCGCATCATCGATATTTTCTTAAGGAGACCTTCACTTTGACCGCAGTTAGTCTGAAGAAAATGTTAGTTTTTGGAACGTTTTAATAGAATAAAAAAAATTACATTATTATTTTATTTTTATTCTTTTCCTCCAACAGACAAGCAGTAAGGTTGGACCAGTGATGTGTCAAGCGAATAAATGTCTTGACCTTTCAATTTTAAGTAACTAAACTATTTGGGAATTAGGAAGGTTCCTATTTAATGGGCCTCCATTAATCCCATGAACGTTGCACACCCTACCCCTATTCTATTTATATGGAGCTTGGGGAGAGGTGTCGACACCGCTTCACCAAACAATGAAGTTCTAACAAAGTGCAGTGACGCCAAACCCTTGGAGGATGGAGCTGGTACCTGCAAGAGGTGACGAGTGACACCGATGCCCCAAATAGGAGATCAAAAAATGAGTGACGTCGTTTGAGGCTATTTGCGGGGTATGAAGAACACCTCCCCTCTTCCACAAACGTGCGCTCACCATCGTTCTTATGGTAGTGGGTTAAAACTATGTGATTAATGTTTCCCATGTTCATCTCTTCTAAATGAATAAATCAGATCAACTCTAACTAATTGATCAGCAAATTATTTCTTCTTGTGGATTTGGAATATTTATTAAAGGTTGATGTATGGGTTTTTTTATTTATGATTGAATTTACTTAATTGATTCTTCATATCCTAAATTCAAGACGATGATGGACAAATGAAGATGGTCGTCATCCTGTAAATAAAGCTTGCTCCTCTTTCTTTTTATTCTTCCCGAATTCTTCGTTCATTGTTCAACGCCTAATATTTATTGATTCTAGAAACATGGTGTTTTGCTGAGAGCAATATATGGACACAGAGCTCTCAATCCAAGAATCGTGAATATGAGGTCGTTTAATTTTTCGAGCTTGGAATGAAGCCGCAGCGGCTCACAGAAGAAGGCGGAGGCCAACACCCGGCTGGATATGAGGGAGGAAGGGAGGTGCGCGTACATGCTGCCAGTTGTGAATGCGGTTGTGGCCCGTTGGCCACGGCGGAGCAGGGTGGCAACTGACATCCAGTCGACCACATGGAGGAGCTGCGATGCGCGTCCACACTGCTGGTAGAGCAGGAGGCCGCGACAGCTTGGCTGATGCAGAGGCCATAGGGTGGCCGACACCTAGATGGCTGCTGGTGGATGGTAGCACCATCGTGCCATTGGAAGGAGAACTGGCCGGCCATTCAACTCAGCTGAGGTGCATCGTGTGGGACCGTGGAGTGGTCCCACGTGCTAGCAGGGAGACCAAACGGCGAACAATCCATTCAGATTACTGGGGGGGGTCTCCCCCATAGGATGTGGTTAGAGCGGACAACCTGCCCACCACAGGCCGCCCCCTTCGTGGTCCAGGCCCGTCAAGGCCCATGCCATCCGGGCCAGACCCGGACCGGGCGGGTCGACCCGAACTAGGTCGGGTCTGTCCAGGCCAGGTCGGACCGGACATGGGCCCATCTGGACCCAGATTTTCCTTTTTGGACATAACTTGATAACTGAGAGTCCATTTGACAACCCATATGTGGCATTGGGATCCTTGGATTGAGACAACCCTTTTGGTATACGTCACTTTAGTTTTGGATAAGGTTGGTGTACAACCAGGTTGGATCGGACCCCAAATCTAATCGGGACCTCGGAGTATAAACAATAATAACTTACAGACCGAACGTCTGATTGACATGCCGTCTGTTGCGTTGGGTCCCATTTTGACATAACTGAACTTTGGGATAATTTTTCTTGGATTGTCTGGGTGGTTGAGTTATGAACAATGGCTTGGGGAGTGGTTCTCCCAAGCACAATACTGGCATAACCCTATGACAGGCTGAGACTGGATGACTGCTGACCATTACAACTCGGAGTGACTCGACAGGCCCAGTGGGGAGAGCCTCTGGGTGACACGACAGACCCACAATGGGGAGTGCCTCTATGTGATGTGGCAGACCCATGATACTCAACAGGAGGAGTACCTCAATAGGACACGAGGGGGAGAAACTCTGTGTGACGTAGCAGTCCCATGGTGGGGAGTGCCTTTGTGTTACGTGGAAGACCCATGATACTCGATATGAGGAGTAAATCAGCAGTTCAAGGTTAGAGGGAAGTACCTCATTATGATGCGGCAAGACCACTGTACTCGATAGAGGAGGATTTCTCCAGCATCTGAGGTGTTCAACATTGTTACTGGGGATGTTACATTTTACTACCCCTAGAATAAATCCTACTGTGAGCTGTCTTTACTTTGTGCTTGTCTCTGGATGTGTGCTTAGTTTGTGTGAGTTGAATGTTTATAATGGAAATGCCTTACCATTTTAGGGAATATGCATTTAGGTGCTTGTCTCCAGCCCCTGGCCTATGGAAGATGATCTTGGGGTAGTCATGACACATGCCCTGGGGGACGGGTCGTGAATGTGGTATCGTAGGAGTTCGGTTCTACCGAAGAACTGGGACTATGATATTTTCTATGAAGCAACAGTGTTAAGTGTTATGAGTGTGGTTTTTGGTTCAAGGAGTCCATTGTTGGTGTGTTGGCCAATGTATCCATACACCAGGACCCTGAATTCTGATTTATGACTCAGTGCACTAAAACACCGATTACGTGTGTTTTTGAAAAGTTTTTATTTTGATCTCCTTGGAGTCATCTCACTGGGTGTAACTTAATGACCATGGAACACCTGTTCCTTATCAGGATGCTGCCACAAAGATAGCCACCCAGTTTTCCTGAGAGATTACGCGATGATGGACCACCGAGTGATTAGGCCTCAGTGCATGGCCCTCTTACGGCGTTAGCACCTTTGGGTGGTGTACCAGCAACAACACAACCCATTGGATGAGCGTTGAAACCAGCACCACCAGTAGAGGATGAATTCAGAATAAGCGTGTTGCACGACTTCAAGTGAAAGAGGCCTCTTTGGTTTCGAGGCAAGCCAGATTCTCAGGCAGTTGAGGGCTGGCTGGAGGCAGTGGCTAGAGTTTTCCGCCTAGTTGAGACACTAGTAGAGCAAATGGTGATTTGAGCTACTGGCCTTTTCTAGTACGTGACCATGAGGATGGTCCATATAGTAATGAGTCTTCGATACTTGGACCATTTCTTGAGATGGTACCTTTAGGTAGTGTGCCTGCTATTTCACTACCTGTTGGTTAGCAGTTACAACCAGTTGTACCTGTAGAGGACACATTTAGGCTTTGTGCCTTACACGAGTTTCAACATCAGATACCCCTAACGTCCCAAAGTGATCCCGACTCACAGGTGGCTGAGGATTGGTTTGAGATGGTGGCTGAGAGTTCTCTAGAGCTTCTACATCTTCGGCAGGACAACATGTAATTATCTGAGTATTCAACGAGGCATACTGATTATTCCTGGTACTCGATGAATACGATACGATCTTGGCTTCCAGGCTTGGACTTCCGAGCAGTGTGTGTTTAAGGACGTCCAAGCCAACACTATTACTCTATGAATTCATACCTATGTTAGGATACTAGAGATAATCTTTGTGGTTGAATGTTATTTGGCTGAGCGGATACAGTCATTGAATGTTAGTAGAGGAAAAGTAGGAAACTAGAATCACTCTCAGAGACATGGGCATGTAAAAATGATTCCAGAAGAAGAAGTGTTAGGGACATATGAATCTATAGGGTTGTAGACATGAAAGCAGATCTAGGAGAGAAACATGAGGTGGTGTACATTAAGACAAGTTAGAACCACCCCCTTTGTGGTCCCCACCAGGCTCAGGGAGCTGGAGGAAAGGGGAAGGGAGTAACTTTATATGGTCAAGGAGTGCGACCTAAGGGCTCTAGGAATGATTCGATGAATGGTCTGTGTCTGCTACAAGCTACCGTATTAATAGACATAGGTACCATTCCTTCCTTCCATGAATCTTTTCCAAAACCTTGATTTTCTGGTTAATACATTTACTTGACCCTCACGTATGGAGATACCTCTGGGAGGAGACTCGATAATCACACTTACGTTGACAGTGTGATCTGACCCTTGAGGTGAATGTTTCGGTTGAAGCATCTTAGTGGCAGTGTCGAGGCCTTATAACGTTAGTTTGGGTATGGAATGACATCCACATTTCATAGTTAGATTGAATGTATTATGAAAAAAGGTTGTGGTTTACCTACAACATAGGAATATTATTTTTCTTAGTCGAAAAAAATGAAACACAAGCAGCATAGGATAAACTCTTCCATAGGAGGGTGTGGCCGATCACTTGTGAGTCAACCTGCCTTATCCTCATGGAAGCAAGAGTTTTGAGTTTTAAGTTCCTAACATAAGTGTCTAGAGTTGTTCCAAGACTATGAATTTTATATAGTCTATACTCTTGGGCAGGGGAACATGGTAGCAGACACACTCAAAAGGTGGTCTGGTCTACAACTGCTGAGTAAGGCGTCAGAGTAGCTAGTCGCGCTACAGATATCCTTAGCAGATAGAGATGAAGCTTCTTACCTTCAGTATATAACTATCACACCCCCAATCCTTCACCAAGTTAGGGAGGTTCAGCTTGGGGGCATTGACTGTGAGGCCTGACATGGTCATGTATCTTCAAGGCAGGCACCTGATGGATTTTCTAAAGGTGGGGAGCACATCTTCCTCTTCAGTGGACATACCATGGTACTAGTGGTGCTTCAAGAGGAGGTGCTGAGAGTGTTATATACCTCTCCTCTGATAGTACATCCTAGTGGGGATAAGATGTACCAGGACCTCCAACATTATTACTGGTGGCTAGGGATGAATAAAGAAGTGGAATAATTTTAATCACAATGCCTCACTTTTTAGCAAGTGAAAACTGGTTAGAGCCGATAGAAGTATTTTTCCGACAGGAGGAGGGAGATTATGCCTTTTTATGGGTCTCACCTCGACGAGGTTTTTAGGTATTTGGGTGAGCCGGAATGTTATCACTGAGTTTTATCGGTCATTTTTTGAAACATAGGAGGATAGGTGAGGTAGAATTCTGCTTGGCTCTTCCACCATTGATGGAGAGGGTGAATGACGACGTCTATGTATCCCAGCTGAGGAGATATGTTCTCAACTCATATCACATAATCGACCATGACTAGCTTGACTTTGATGATCGGGTGACATTTATGGAGGCTACAGTTAAGATTTAGGATCGACATGACCAGTTCCTTCAGGGACGGTCGATACCTCTAGTGCATGTACGCTGGCAGCACAAGAACCTCTAGGAGAGCACATGGGAGAAAGAGGCTGATATTCATGCTCAGTACCCTCTTTTGGTTGTTTTGATTTTGTTTTGGCTTTTGGGGACGTAAATCCCTAAGGTGGGGTGAATATAATGTCACAGAAATTCCATATTTATTTTTTAATTATATGGAATTATTTCGAGACCACAAAATCTGACGGCCCGCGATTTCGAGGCCCAGAGTGCCTGGAATGATCATTAAAAGTTTTGTTAAGCATTAATTAGTTTGTGTAAGCCATTTTTCTACAAATTTAGAATAACTCTTAAATGGTTACTTAGGTCAGAAATATGAGGGCACCGTTGTGCTCAGGATGGTGGGTTTAGCCTAGGCGTGACTTATGTTTAGTCAGTGCAAGCCTATGATGAGAAACTAGAAATGGAATAACTATAAATAAAATAATTAAATAAAGTTGTTTTATTTTTCAAATGCTTATAACACAAAAATTTTAACATGGATTAAAATTATAAGACCACCATTGAACTCGTGAGGGTGTGAATTTTTTAGGAAGATAATAACATTGGCTGGCGCTAGCTACCAGTGAATGTTAGTTTTTGGTTGTATATAAAAAAATTAAGTGATAATTATTTTATTTATAATCCATAACTTTTAAAAAGAAAAATAGATTGGGAATCTGAGAGTACCTTGTGGTTCTTTGGGGTGTGTTTCACTTAGGAAAATCCTAACCTCGACCGTCGTGGGTCAAGGGTGATTGTTAATAATTTTCAGAACTTTTTTTGGGTACGTTCAGTCGTCGTGCAAGAGACGTTTTGTAACGTTTGAACCGGTGATTGAAATTGATATCTAAGGACACCGTTAAACTTATATCGCCGATATTATCTTATGGATACCTTCACATCGACCGAATTAGGTCTGGAGAAAATGTTAGTATTTGGAAATTTTTAGAAGACTAAATATAAAAACTTTATTATTATATTTTTATTCTATTCTTCCAATGGAAGAGTAGTAATGTGGGACCGGTGATGTGTCAAGCCAATAAATGGATTGAACATTCAATTCAATGTAACCGCACCATTAGAGAATTATAAAGGTTCCTAATTAATGGGCCTCGATTAATCTGACGAATATTGCACACCCATCCCCTCTCATATTTATATAGAGCTTGGGGAGAGGTGTCAGCACTACTTCGCCAAGAAACGAAGTGCTGAAAAAGTTTAGTGACACCAAACCCTTGGAGGAAAGAGTTGGTACCAGTGGGAGGTGATGCGTGACACTGAAACCATGAACCAGAGATCGACGAATGAGTGACATCGTTGGAGGCTAGTTGCGGGGGACCACAAAAACCAACCTGCTTCCACTAACACACGCTCACAATCATTCTTGATGTTGGTGTTTAAAACGGTGTGATTATTGTTTCCCATGTTATTCTCCTCTGAATGAAGAACACAGATCAACTCTAACTAATTTATTTGTGGATGATTTCTTCATGCGGATTGGGAATATTTATTTCAGGTTGATTTAGGGGTTTTTTTATTTATGATTGAATTTACTTTATTGATTCTTCATATCCTAAATTCATGATGACGATGGACAAACGAACATGGAAATCGTCCCGAAAATAAACCTAGATCCTCTTTATTTTTATTCTTTCCAAGTTCTTCGTGCGTTCTTCAATGCCTAATATTTATTGATTCTGGAAACATGAAGTTTCTCTGAGCGTTATATATTGACATGAAGCCCTCGATGCAAGGATCATGAATATGCGATCATTTATTATTTCAGTCATGGAATGAAGCTGTAGCAGCTTGCGGAAGAAGGCGGTGGTTGGCACCTGGCCGACCAGGAGGGAGGAAGGGAGGTGCGCATCTACCCCACTGGTTGTGAAGGAGTTCACGACCCATCGATTGCGATGGAGTTGGGTGGCGGTCAGCATTCGGTTGGCCACATGGCCGAGGGGCGGCGCGCGTTCGCACTGCCTATGGAGTAGGAGGCTGCGACCGCTTGGCCATAATAGAGGCTGGAGGGTGGCCAGCACCCAGCTAGCCGCAGGTGGAAAGAAGTGTCTTCACGCCACATGAAGGATAATCGTCCAACCGTTCTGGCCAACTGAGGCCCACAGTGCGGGACTGCAGAGTGGCCCCACATGCCAGCAGGGTGACCGAACTCCCAACATGCTATTTAGATTACCTGGGGGGAGGGTGTCTCCCCCCCTCCGTGTTGCTGTTAGGGCGGACCGCCACCGACCATGGGCCGCACCGTAGGCCACCCAGTGGGCCCTGCCAACAAGACGTGCCTTTTGAGGGCTAGGCCAGCCGAGGCCCAGGCTGTCCGGGCTAGGTTGGTCTGACCGAGTCGGACTGGACTCGTGCCCATCCGAACCCAGATTTACCTTTTTGGCCATAACATGAAAACTGGTAATCCGTTTGATGAACTGTCTACTACGCCAGGATCATTGCATTGAGAAGGTCCTTTGGGTATAATCCACATGAATTTTTGATAAGGTTGGTGTACAACCGGGTTGGATCGGACCCCGAATGAAAATGTTCCCTCGGAGCGGAAACACTAATAACTTACAGACCAAGCGTCCGATTGACGCACCGTCTGTTGCGTTGGGTCCATTTTTTATGTGACTTTCCTTTGGGATACTTATTAGTACAACATAGAGGCGTTTGAGGTATGACCTATGGATTAGGGAGTGGTTCTCCCAAACATGCTACCTGAGGAACCCTACGACTGGCTGAGACTTGACGACTACTGACCATTATGACTCAGAGTGACTCGACAGGCCCAGTGGGAAGTGCCTTTGTGTGACGCGGAAAACCCATGTTGGGGAGCTCCTCTGTGTGATATGGTATACCCATGGTACTCGACAGGAGGAGTACTTCAGCAGGCCACTAGGGTGAGCGCCTCTATGTGACATGGGAGACCCATGGTGGGGAGCGCCTCTATGTGACATAGCAGACCCAAAATACTAGATAGGATGAGTAACTCTACAGTACAAGGTTAGTGGGAAGCATGTCTATGTGACGCGATTTGATCACTGTACTCGATAGAGGAGGAGTTCTCCCATAGCCGAGGCATTCGATGTTGTGACTGGGGATGTTACTTGTTACTACCCCTAGAATAAATCTTGGGGTGATATTTCTTCATCTAGTGCTTGTGATTGAGGTTATGCTATGTGGTACTTTACCGATGTGGTAATCTACCTTCGTGTTATTACCTATTTGGTATTCTTCCCTTCTGTGTGAGGTGGGTATTTTATGATAACTTAGGTTAATGTATGGTCATATACCTAAGTAGGGTTGACTGTTGTTTCTATGTTTTTTGGTTTATCCTTTGTGGATTTGAGAGACCTTAGGGGGTATTGAGGTCCCTACAGAGTATTCTTATACTCACCCCTACATCAACTATGCCCGCATCTTTTTGTGTTTGGTGCACACAACAGATATCACTGACTGAGAATGAGGGTACCTAGACTGAAGACTGGTCAGAGGTGGACCTTTGATGAGGTGATCCGTATAGACAATCGTTCGATAGATGTACCTACCCTTCAGGTAGGATCCTTGGTGAGTGTCTACAAGAGCTGTAATCATTTTTACTTGTACTTTCCAGTTTTTCTTTTACTTTCCAGTTTGGATGGTATTCTGGACCCTTTAATTTTTATACGCACTCTGTTTACTATATAGTTTACATTGTGCTTGTATATGGTTGTGTGCTTGGTTTGTGTGAGTTGACAGTTTAAAAAGGAAACACCTTCTTATTTTAGGGAATACACATTTCAGTTCTTTTTTCCAGCCATTGGCCTATGGAAGGAGGGCTTGGGTTAGTCATGACATGTGCCCTATAGGACGGGTCATGAAAGTAGTGTTATGTTTCCACTTTGTGTTTGTAATCACATTTTGTTCTCATGTAAGTGGTCAAATTAACATTAGATTCATAATAAAAGTTATTTCATTCATCTTATTCCACTCTTCTTCATATCACATTGATATCATTTCCTTATGGTGTGAATTTATTCACACATACCTTTTGAAATTTATCACACAAATGTGGAGTGATCATTATTTTTTTGTTTTAATTATTTAATTCCACCCTCATAAGTCTACGTTCTTATTCCATTGAGATCATGTCATTAATGGAGGGATAAGCCTTTTATATATTGATCCATTTTAGTTTCAAGGGGATATAATGGATTTAATTTATCACTCCATTAATTTCTAATTACTTATTTTATTTGAGATTTTTATTTGATGATTTTAAAACTTCTTCGCCCTTGTTTAATTTTAAGTCCACACACTTCATGTTCTAATACAAACCATTACGATAGAGAGCTCATAAATATGATCCTCTATGTGTATAGGTGATTATTATTATGGTGTGTTGGTATTAAACAAGTATGTGATGAAGCTGATTGATCTTCTTATGAACCATCTCAAATATAAGAAATTGAAATCGTTAAAAATTAATTCATCCAATCCACCCCAAGCGATAATCATATATATAATAAACTCTAAAGATGGCCACATCATATCCAACAAAATCCATAAAATGTATTTTTATATATGTAACTTCTTAGGTCTTTGAGTATTTGACAAACCAAGATAAACTAAAATTGACCGGTTATCCGTCAAATATTTGGTAAGTTTAGGGGAGGCCAAATTTTTGCACCGTTTTCAAGGACCAATGTAAGTTACCATAGACAATCACATTCTCTTCTCACCCAAATTCTCTTTTCTCAGCACAATTTCTATTTTCGTTTCCCCTATCTGTTCCATGTGTCCAAAGAAGTTCAAATCCAAATTTTCAAATCTACTAAAATGGTATATAATCAAAAATACCCCAACATAAACCCAAGAAAGAATAAAAATAGAAATTAATATTGGGAATCCCCTAACATAGAAGAAAATATATCATCAACCCTTGAATAAATACCCCTCACCCAGAAAAAAGTATCATCTTTTGGATGACGAACAATTAATGGATAAATTTCTATCTTACTAAAGGATAATAGAAGAGATCAATCTTATAGATTTCTGTAATATCCAAACTCTTATCCAAACCGATCCATAACAAATTCTTGAAAAATTTTGTGATCAAATGAAGATATTGAATTCTAAGGTTTCATCTAGGATATTATAACTACAATGAATAATACTTGTGAGGAACTCATCCCTACAATGATTGTTCCTTCTATAATCGTATGTAGAGTGTATAGTTTTCCATAGACCTGTCATGAATTAATTAAAGAACCAACCATTGGATATGGGGTCGTGGAAGTGAATAAATAAATTGATGAAGGGTATTTAAATCAGGAGGAAATGGATTTCATGTATTCACAAGAGGGAAATTTTAAATTGTGGATTGAGTGACCCTATTATAACTCATGATATATGAATTTTCAAAAACAAAAATCAGTGAAACATAAGGAAAAATCAAAAAAATTGAGTCCATACCCATTCCTAACACTGATCATTCCAATTTTGTTGTTGAATATTCTACTCAAAAGAAACCAATTAGGTAGAGAATTAATGAAAATAAAATTGAGTTTGATTTAAAGTCATGACCAGTGACTCAAAGTGTTAGCAAACCAGAACTCAAATTCAAGGTCCTTACATCTTCCCTCAAGTCTTCCTTTGTAAAGGATATTAAAAAACATTCTATCATAATTTCATCCTCTATCTATGCTAGTAAAGTTAAAATTATAATCAATGTCTTAAGAAATAAAATGAAGACAATTGGATGGACCCTTATCGATATTCATGGGATTAGCCCATTCATTGGGACCTATATAGTTTTTCTTTAGTCTATTTCCAAACCTTTTGGTAAACCGCATTGAAGACTCAATCACAAGCTAATTGAAGTGGTAAAAAAAATTAATCATTAAAATTTTAAAAGATGGTGTCAGATAATTTGGGGTATTCATGTCGAGCTAACTATGTTAAACCAAAGCGCTGCAGGGGAGGCACCCCATAGTTTTCATGGATCTAATCATTTTGAACCATATTTATTTTTCAAATAGGATTAATAATCAAATTTTATATTAATAAAACAAATACTTAACTCTTAATATGATAGTACCATAGACTGTTGACATGTTCTTCTGTCATGAGTATGTATGTGTATGAAAGAGGAGCGCCATATTCATCTGTGTCATGTGCTGTGATCTTTGAGTAATACCTTACCCAGAAATTTAAAAAGAAGACAATTTATCATCTATTTATTTTTATGGGTTCATAGGTTAAAATAAAAATACAAAAAATATAATATATATATAAGGACATGTCATAGGTTGTGGGTCAAACCCCGTCACAAGCGGTGAAGCCATGGGGACTCAACCCAGGGACCGGAGGGAGACATGGGTACGCACTTACCACTAACATACAACTTTTAGTTCTTCCTTATGTTATAAATTTTTTATATATTATTATATTTTACTTCTTTTATTATATAAATATATATAAATTGTTTTGATTTGTTTTTTGTGTCTGTTTTTCCTTTTTAAACTAGGGAACTCTGCAAGTGACATTGATATCAAAGGACTAAATTGGAGAAGAAAGAACTTCAACATCAACCACCAGGTGACTTCTTTATATAATCCTAATTTTTAATTTCCTTTTTGAAATAACCTTATCTACCTCTACCATATTCTAAATTTTACTTTCTTCAAACACTTGGAACAATGTAATTTTATGTTGGGGGGGAGATGAAATAGAAAAATTTCTTTTGAAAAGTAAATTAATAAATGTTTTGTAATATTAAAATTTAATGGAAGGAATAGTTACTTTATCCTTGAACATGATAATAAAAATTACACACTTTGAAATTTAATATCAATTAATTTATCATTCCCTGATTCTGACATTAATCCATGTATATTTCATGAGCATAGATTTTTGAAAATGTGGCTGTCTAATGAGATATATCATTATTTATATTTTCATCCAAATTAAAAATGAATCACAAAGTGTTTCTTTTGTATTGTAGGGTATTAGTTTGATTTCATGGGGTCCCCCAAATAAATAGAATTGGTTTGCTGATCATTTTAGTTTTAATATGAGTATTAAAAAAATTCAAAAAAACTATAAATGTGCGTGTAGAGCAATGAACTGTCTTAATTTGAGGATTTCGACACTTAGGGATCGTGACTCCATAGTTGTCTGGCCTAGAGGTAGGAATTGTTTCTCTGTTTTTGGTAATTTTAATTTTTTTTAGACTATGTTAACTCAAGATTATGCCCATGTATGTGGGATTCATTTGGTTCACTAAGGTCTTTGAGCCAGGGAGTCATCATAAAAGTCTCCCTATTTGGGTTGAATCTTTTGTGTGCAATTTCAATTTCCATGGAAATATTACAAAAAAAAATTGAATACTCATATTTATATTGAAATTTGATTCCACCTAATGGTTCCATCATTTCCATCTTTAATAAATATGAACCCCCATGTCTATTGTGATACACAACACATCCCCATGCTTAGTTGATATTGGATAAAATATGGAGATGAATTTGAAAAAAGGAACGGGCTCGGAATTGAGATCTTCTTATGAAACTATCTTGTATGAAAATATTTTTACGAGTTTAAATATTGTTTAGTATAAGGGTTCTTGGTGATCAATTTTTATTAATTTTGTTTTGTAAAATAAAATTAGAATTTCATTTTATTGAGATATAGTTTTCCCAAGAATTGCAATACTCAAGTTGGGGGGTGTGATTAGCCACTAAATAAGGATAATACTCATTGTCAATATATATTATATTAATTTTTTTTATTATTAATATACACCATTTCAATGAATTTTACTCTTTGAACATTAATTAACATTATGGTTGTATTTCCCTCTTAAAATGAACTATTACATGGTACATTTTTAAACACATTCTAAAATATAGAATGGTCTGGATTTTTTTTTTCATATTTTATTTTTAGGTATCCCTTTATATAGGTAACAATTAATGATATTTGTGTTATAGAAAATTTACATTAGAATACCAACAAACTTGGCCTTGATCCAACTACATTCTGGGAAATATAAACTGGACTGCAGCATAATAAATAGACTATTAAGGCCAAGATACAAGCCCAATTATTATCAAAATTTATCTGATGATATAGTAAATAATGTAACACATTTCATAAAACTATAACAAGAGCTAAATTGGATGTTTCAATGGAGTTCTAGGTGGACCAATTTGAAGATAATATAATGGGAGAGATTCTGCGGCCCAGAATGACAACCCACCATTTCGATAATATCATGGAAAAAATCTATCTGGGCTGAAGTTTTATTGGAGGATTGGAGACATCTAGATCTCCATTTTCTTATTCTATTCCCAACTATAATTCTTCCATCTAAAAAGTCATTTTGACGCATCTGTTCGGTGTATGCAAGCTTCCTTCCACATTGGGTCAAGGGTGGAAAAGTATAAGTTCTACAAGATTTCCACCACCCTAAGTCTACCATACTCAATTGGGATGACATCCACTATTTGAGGATTGACCCAAATCTCCTAAATTTTTTATATATGTTATTATTGTTGGATTATTTATTCATCTTTTATGATAGGTTTCATTGTAGTGTTATGTTGACGCTTTGTGTTTGTAATCACATTTCTTTCTCATGTAAGTTGTAAAATTCTACATAGTTTCTTAATAATTGTTATTTATTTTTTGTTATTCTATTATAATCCATATCACCTTGATTCTGTTTCTTCCAGGTGTGAGTTTATTCACACCATACCTTATAAAATTTATCACCCAACGATGGGGAGTTCATTTTTTTGTTGTTTTTACTTCATCAATTCCAATCTCATATGTATACTTTCCTCTTCCATTGAGAACATGTCATCAATAGTGGGATAACCATTATATGGTTGGATCAAAGGGAGTATCAAAGGGATGTATTGGATGTTATTTATTAATCCATTAATTTCTATTCACTTCATTTAATCGATAATTTTATTTAATGTTTTTAAAACTTCTTCTCCCTTGTTGAATTTTAAGGCCAAAAATTTAAAGTGCGAATACAAACCTTTAAATTGATGTTCATGAGTTGGTTTTTAATCATCTAAATGAATAATATATTTCTTCAAATATTAAATGAGAAATCATGATTCAACTTTTTGTATTTTCCATATAGTGGAATAGTGATAATATATCTTGAGGATGTGTGGGAAATCCCTATGAGTGGGGGTGAAACAGTGTTCAAAAAATAAATCTACATTTAAAAAAAACAACTATAATAACAGTTTAATGTTTATGGATTTTGTCTGTCTTAATAACCATACAAACACACCAACACATGATAACCCAATAAAAATTAAGAAGGTAAACCTGCCAACGTGAGAATTATTGTCCTTTGAGTGATGAAGATTCCTATAGTATCCCACTAACCACTATAATCATCACGTGAATACAAATTGGTAAGGTATAAACATTAAAATCATTCCTAAATGACTCCAAAAAATTATTTGGTTCGTTACATAAAAATTGTGAAACCCACACCATAAAAATAAAGATTTTGGTGATAAAAGAATATTTCATCTAATTTAATCCCTCAAAGTAATTGACCTTGATGAGTTATTTTATATTCTTCTCAAATTATAAAACATAAATAAATAAAAACATCCATTTTAAAAAATTGAAAAATAAAAGATTATTCATTGTACTATATGCACAACATAGACAAAAATATTCAATCGTTACCGTATTAATTATTTTATTCCTGTGTAAAATCAAAAAATAAATACTATAAGAAGAATATCCATAAATCTATATTCTCTTTCCCATAAAAAATATTTCATAGACACTACTTTTGTAGAGAATAATTCTTCCATCATGTTTTTTATATTTTAATTTTAATTTCTAATTGAAATACGCTTATAAAACATTATCCCATAGACCACCTTTAAATAAATTTAATCCAATAAAAATTGATTGGAATTTATAACAGAATGAAATTACCACTAAATCACTCTGATGAAACCATGTGAGCATGGCTATTCATACTAGGTAGATATTAATCTTCAAGGAGGGGAAATCCCCATTAAAACATTGGATTGTAGTTCAAAAAATTCATTTCTGTTTTTTCTAAAAAATCTATGGTTTTAAATTCAACTATGTCATGGTGGTCTCAAAATTTCATAGGACATAAAAATCTAACCTTTATTCTACTATGGAATAGCATATTCTTACTGTGTTGTGGTATCAAAATATACAGATATAATAAATTCATGAAAATGGGGCACATTGTCTTGGAAACCTGTACTGTGGCATATTCCTAGTTAATGATAGCTAGATATGACATGGACATGAATTACAAAATAGGAACCTTTAAATTTCCATAGATATAGAAATAAATCTTATCAACTACAATATAACATTTATATCCATCAAAAATGGTGAATCCAGTTTTTTCTCCCATTACAGTGTGATGATTAACTATGGAGATAAGGTCCTCAAATTTCATTGGCCACCATAAGACTAACTTATTCACCTTTATATCATAGATTCTGGTTTAAGATAAGTATTATCGTATCCAGTCAATATTGATGTAACAATACCATGAATTATATTGTGATGTTTTTTAATTCAATAAATGTTCCTTCTTTAAATCCACATGTATCGTAAAATATTTTAGTGATATTTAAGAATAAAACCTGTATAAAAATTGTTATAATAAATCCCATTAAATTTTAACCTCATAATAAATGTGACATTGAATATAAATTACATATCGAAAAAATAACTATCATATTAAATCACATCTGCTGTAACCTTTTCACAAAGTTCTCATAGTCAAATCTCAAAACCTCTTGGTCGAAAAAATATATCAATTTATATCGTTTGTTAATAATGGATCATAAATCACTATAAAAACTATATTCTCTTATTAATGGATCAAAATTAAATAATTATAGGACTATATGAATGAATTAAATGAATAAAACAATAATGATGATGAAAAAACACAATGATATCCTAAAACTATGATAAATATTCAATTTCTATTCAAATATAACCAGTTCAAATCCCCATCAGAATGAGATACCCCTTTAAAATTGTGAAATTTTAGTAGAAAGTTAAAATTCAGTACTACATCTAAGTCAATAATTTATCTTCACCTATTAAAAACCCATTTTAAAATGTTAAATAAATTCTCACATGCACATAAAAAACTATTAGAACAGTTCATATATTTTCTCAACATTGAATTCACAATACCCCCTTTTAAAATTACCCTGATATACATGATCCTCTAGAATTGGAAAATAATACATCAATGGATACAAATAATTTATTTTGGATGTTTTATCCCCCTTTGGAAACAGTATCCAAAGATAAGAGAATACATATTAGAAGATCACCATTCCTTATAATTGAGGTTGGAAATGTTGAACTACCAACTTAAGCCTCATATTATGATAATCATCCTAAGATATGTTTGGGTAAACATATCAGTTTTATACTTTTTTTTGGGGAAAATTATCCAATTCCAATTATTTGTCATCAATAAGATCCTTTCTTAAGTAATATTTAATATTTATGTGGTTTATCTTGGAATGTTGAACAAGATTATTTGTTAAATTTGTTACAATGTAATTACCACATAAATGAAGTAGTAGTAACATTACTTTAAAATTAAAATATTCTAACTGCATATTCATCCACAATAACATTGTTGTTCCATGAGTTGTAGACACATATTATCCTCCATCTGTACCTGATGTTACATTACTCTAAATCACAGTGTGAAAACACACACACCACTAATCCATGAAGAAAAATTCACCTTAAATGTATCAATTTTTATCAAATAATCCTACCCAATCTGCACATATATAATTAAAAAGATCAATATATCATGAGCTATAATATTTTAACCGGAAATCAATTGAGATTTTAATATAACATTGAATCCATTTTACATAAATAAAATGGGACAATGTTAGTGTACCTTGATTCCATGAATAATGTGTTAACATATACAGTAAATGTAGCCTTAAATCCATGAGATATAAAAGGATTCCAACTAACAACCTAAATTATCTTGGATTGACGTAATTTCCTTACCTATCTATTGGAAACATTGATCCTCTAGAAATTTTTGTGGAAGTAGTAATCTTATACTTCGTGAATTTATTCAATATATTCTTAGCATACTTCTCTTCACAATGGAAAATATACATTTTATTCTAATAGATTTGAAATGATGGAAAGTACATTACAGATCCATGTCTATACATTTCAAAAAACTCCTTTAAAAACTTAAAACATTTCGTACACATATCATTATAGTTTGTAAAACAAATATGATGGCATATACATAAAAAATAACAAGAAGTTATAACTTTTTTTTCAGATTTAATGTATAGAATGCTGTCCACCATTCCCTCTCTAAAATTCAACTTAATGAAAAATGTATCCAACCTAGAATATAAACATCTAAATGCTTGTTTCGACACATATAAATATTTCATTAACATAAAAAATAGTACTCATCATTAAAAATAAATTAACCATATGGTTGATCAGTATATACCTCCTCATCCAATTTACCATTGAGTAAGGGAGAGTTGACAACAATTTGGAATAACTTTTATTATTATTTTTATACAATTGCATGAAATACTCAAATAGTTTTTGTCCTTAAAATTGGGAAAATGTATAAACATTGTCCACTCCTTGAACCTATGATTATCAACATAACAAAATTCTTAATTTGTTTTTCAATAATTCTCACTTTCTAATTAGTTTTTTTAAGAAACCAATTTTTCATGATGACATCCACTTCATTGTGATCTGTTACCAAATCCCAAGATCCATTATTCTCTATATGATCTAGTTATTTATTTATAGAATCAAACCATTATTAATTATCCACTAATTATTCTATATATCTAGTTTATATTCATTGTAAAATGAGTTCTGATTTTCATTCCCCATAGTTATCCTAAATTTCAAATGATTTTTATGGCACCCAATCCCATTTTGAACATGATCTTACATTATAATCCTTTAGTGAGATGATATATAATTCTACTCTTTACATGAAATGGTTCAATATTATTCACCACCCTATATATCTTCAATACTTTTATCTATTCTTAATTTGTTTAGGTTATTTATCAAAACAGTGTCATCATCACTTATAGAACATGATTTATGAAATACATATTTTTTCATCGATTTCACCAACATTTTCACATCAGAATGATCAATGATATTTCATAATTTTTTGTTAAAAAATTATAACAATGACTATTTAGAATATTTGTAAAAATTATCCCATGAACAAAATAATTTTAATAAAACCTGAGTTCGCTCTTTTCACCTTGATAACATTTATGATTCTATGAACATGAAGTTCATTAAAATATAGATACTTTTTATAATATATCTCATAAGTGGGAATATCTAAATTTGACCTATGTAAATGATTGATTTGGATATTTAATGATGAATCAAATTCATTTCACTAAAAATTATGATAGCTTTCATGATCAACTAAAATTTTCCAATACATTTCCTCCAAGAAAATATTCTTTTATTTTTCAATACTATAGTGTTGTTTGGTGTATGACACACTTGTTCATGTAAAATTCAACCCTTCACCAAATAGAAATCAAATTTCTAATTTTTAAACTTTGTTCCTCTATCTATCTATATCTTCATAAGATAAAAATTACAATACATTTCTACACTTATTTGAAAAATAAACTTTATTAATGCCCCACAATTATGATTCATTAACATAACAAAACATGTACAATTAGATTCATTAATATATTTAATTAAGTAATTATCAAAATTGGTTTGTTTATTCCTCATGTTTCCTCACAAATCAAAATGAACAATCCCTAAATTTTGAGTACACTGAATATTTTCCTTTTTATAAGAGGATATAATAATCTTCACCTCTAGGCATGTTGAGATCATCTGGTAACATTCACACCAGAAAATGTAAAATTACAAACATTTCTTCTTTGTTAAATCATATTCATCTTATTTTTCTAATTATTTATAAGACATCTTTACCATAATTGATTACCCTCCTTCATTCTTATAGAACATGATTTTTTTACATTTCATATCCTATGATCGAAATTTATATGTCCTCTAAGTTTATAAACTATAACCCATATATCTAGAAAAAATTTCATGTTTTTATTCAAAAAAATTCGATACAGTCAAGGGATTTTTTGTGAATCCATAAAAATAAAATGCTTTTCAGATTTTATCATTTTATTATTTGTAATAGTTGAGATAAATCATTTTATTTTTAGTGAAAATTATTTAAAAAATATCATTAAGAATCTTTTTCACTTTAATTCATCTTCTAGTTGTTCTTAAGATCATATTTTATTATTTTGGAATCCACTATAAATGATCCCTATACTTTCACCTTTTGAAACATTAATTTCTAGTTATGAAACTAAGGCTTACTATTTCACTTTTATCTGCATATTTATAGGATTATGTGTATTAAACACCAATTTTTATTGGTATAAGAAAAGTAGGAGACATTTATTTTCATATTGACTAGGTTGTTCACATATTTTAGAGACATATTCATGTATATCAAACATGTTTAATATATTTTTTATAGAGTACATGACCAATTTTTGAACATTATTCTTCTGATAAGTTCATTTTACGATAAAACCATATTTCACATATCTTTTTGAAAGACAATAATTATTGTATTTGAGAATGAAAACTATATATTCAAAAAATAATTAATGTACAAACATTATATATAAATAACTTTTTTTGAAGACATCATATTGTCCAATACTGAGTTTATAACATCCAACACTATAATGATCGAAATTTTTTTATTGTAACAAGAAAAATCCAGTCGCTTTGAACTTTTGGTTCTTTTACTACATTATAATAAGATACATGTGTTCACATTATGAATTATCTACTAGTTTAACAGTTCTAAGAGACTAAATACACACATTGTTATCATGTTATATTTCAAAACAAGAAATACAACTTAATATTGCTGTATAAAGTATAATTTCTTATAAGATAACCTTAAAATACTTCATAAATCCCTTCTTGGTAAACCTAGTAATGAAACATATAATTATGGGTGACCTCATATGATCAATAAAATAAGGTGTCAAATAAAATTGATGATAGGATAAATAAAACATAAATAATATAGACGATATAAACTACAATAAAATATAAATATAAATATATTCCTAAAAACATTACTAAATACATGGATGGAATGATAACAAAAATAATAACATGAATAAAAAACCAATTTCATAATTACGGATTTTAAAATATAAGAAAACACAATCTTACCACCAAAACTGCAGGCTAAAACATATTAAACAAATAGGAAAGGCAAAAACCAAATAAAAAAAATATTTTGTCTCATAATACCTAAAAAGAAATCAAAGTGATATAAAATACCATTCCCATCACATTAAATGTACAATAAAATCAATATATTAAATAAATATATAACAATTTAATATATATTCAATAAAAACATTCCTTCTAAAAAAATAAAAAATAAAATTTTGACATCCTACCTAGTAAATCATTAGAGAAAAAGGATAAAGAACTATAGTTATATAGTGGATTTTTTATGAGATTATATCATAGAAAATAATAAAATTAATTCCAATTATGATCACATAGATGAAAGTAAATTTGAAATATCAGTGGACCATTTTATGATGAAAATCCCCTTTTCATTTTAAATTCACCTATTTAAAAAAAATCACGAGTAGTATGATTTTTTGTGAAAGAATACATATATACTAATTATGTAATAAATGAGAAAATGAATATAAGTTATAGTGGGGAACATTATTCATGTGGTAAACATTTAAACAATAATTTTGTTTACAATATTGGTAAAGAGTACCTAATTCAGAAAATGAAATGAAGATTCATTTAAAACCCATTTATAGAAAGTAAGTAAATATTAAAAATGAATTTTATAAACCATTGGATAATATTGAAGACATTATTTGAATAATTTGAACAAAAAATATTTACATTTAATGACTCCTGATGAAATAGAAAGGAAAAGTAAATTTTTGGTAAAAAAATTCTATAAAATGTTTGAGTAATTAGATATAGGAATATGAAAGGGTAACATGAAATTTTTGTAAATAAATAGAGTAGAGTATAATATATGAGTTGTAACATTAAAATATAATATAATTCATTCAGTGTAAAATTTAACATAAAAAATCCGAAATATATATGAGATTGTGAAATAAACCCAAAACAAAGGTCATACATTATTTGCAAAAATCATAAACCACCTTCTGAATAGATTTATATTTATTATAATTCAATAATATTAATATATAAATACTCATAATGTAACGACCCGACTCATTGTAAAAGGTACATATCATTAGTTTTTCTTTCAAAATTTTCCTTTAAGTTTGTTTATTGTGTGTAACATCCTAAGGAAGGTCTGGGGAGTGTCCGGGGTTGGTTTAGAGCCTGGATGTTTGAGAATTTGTCTTACAAGCAATGGTACACGACCTGCGCATGGTCTGCACACGGTTTGGGATAAACTGTGTGGTTCCAGACAGGGGCACCTGTAGGGGCACACGACCATGCCGACCAAGCCGCATGGCCCTGCAGCTTTTGTCTGGGAGGCAGTGAGGTGCACACAGTTTCCACATGGTTTTGGTAAATCGTGCACCTAAACCGTGAAACCCTATTCTAGGTGAAATTACCATTTGCCTTTAAATATATTTTAAGGCCTTATGCCTTTCTTTTTCCTCCATCCGGTGGACAAAATAGAGGGGTGCCATCCTTGAGCTCCAAAGTCTCTCTCCCTCTCTTTTCTTGGTTGTTCATTCCCTCGGTGTCTATATCTCGATCCATCGAAGGCGTTGGATCACCCTCGGTAAGGCTTACCTCACGCACCCTTCTTTCCTCGGTGAATCTTGGTATCTATTGTGTTATTTTACTTTAGGATCATAAGACCTATTTTCAGGCCTTTGGACTGGAACTCAGATCTCTTACAATCTACTCTGAATCTGTGGTTGATATCAGGAAAGCCTACACCTACAACTCTAAGGTAGGTGGTCACGTGGTTTCCATTTCAGGTTATCGTTGCTATGAGTTTATATCGTTGTTCTGTGGTTTTTCTTTTTCCAAACCCCTTATTTATAATGACTGCTTAATATCTAAATGACCTGTGTGGTATGATATTGATGAATCTAACCCGGATAGGGCGTTTAAATGAGGTATGGACTGGGTAAGGTCAACCACATGTGTTATGCCTTAAGATTTTTCCTTTTTCACCTTTGGAACATAACAATATGTCTTGAAAGGGAATTTTCCATGTTAGGAAAATGAGATGGCTTGGTTAGAGGATGGCTAGGATGAGATACCCTGAACCCCTTAAATGAATTGAATTGTATGTTTCCTTCAGATGTGATTATGTGATACTATAAGATGGAAGTGAATTTCTCTGTTAATGTTATATGATATAAGATGGATTGACTTATATATTGTGATGTGAATGGTTATTCCATACTGTGTTGACATGCTTGTGATAACCCGTGTGTGGGTGGGAGGCATTCTTTCCACGTGCCAGATGAATCTCCAAGTGTGGGCGGGAGGCATTCTTACCCCATGCCAGCTGAATCTTTATGTAATGGTACGGTAATAATTCTTACCTCGTGCCCATATAACCTTTATGGGTGAGAGGCATTCCTCCCCACACTAGCTACAATGCTTGTGGATGAGAGGCATTCATACCTCATGCCAGTGATGATTATATGTACGTGAGAAGAATAGAGGATAGGAATTCCTACCTTGTGCCAGTGATAACCTTTATCTATGTATTTACACTCTGGTGATTTGTTTAGAGTACTAGCTATGAGACGTAGGAGGACGACCTGCAAGGTGTCCTTTCGGAACCTGAGCGGGAGGGTTGGTTATTTACTTTTATTTACTTACTTGAAGTCCATTAAACACTGTTTACTTGAGAACACGTAGACACCATTGGTGGTGTCCTACTGAGACTTGTCTCAAACCCTACCTGGGTGGCTGTTGGCACCTGTTTATACTTTTCTTCTGTAGGTACTAGTAGGGGAAAGGGCCCTGCTTCAGGTTGTTGATACACATATGTTCTAGCTGGAGTTCTAGAGTAGAGGACCGAGCTTGGCTAGAGATTCTCATGGACTACTTTTTTTTATTTGTTCTCTTTTTGTATTACTGTATAGACTGTTCTCTATCTATTTCCATTGTATCAGCATTCCATGCATCCATTTTGTATCAGACACTGCCTATGTGGATTTTTTATATTTATCAGGGTTTTCCTTATTTCGGTTGTTTGGTTTGTATGTTTCCCTTTTTCTCATGTTTATCCATTAGTTTTTCTTCCACTATTTAATCACTTTCTATTATACCACTGGGTACTCTGACATGGGGGTACAGTCTCCCCACTGACTTACCATTACACCCCCGCTGCTAGTCGGCCACCCCTGGCATATGGGGAGATGAGCCAGGGGTCTTGCGGCCAACTGGGCTCGGGGCTCGGGTTGAGGGGCAGCCGGGTCCGGGACGTCACAAAGTGGTATCAAAGGTTTTCTTTCATCCTTGCTTTACTATTTGGAGATGATAGACTTGGAGACTGGGAATTCTTAGGGACTTAGCCATGATTCTTGCTTGGGCGTCGCAAACCCATGTACAGGGTATGGCCCATGTTTCCTATTTTATGTTGTTATTAATTCTGCAATTTACTGTTGATACTGTTTCACCATTGGGTGCTTCACATGTTTTGTGAGGTTATTGAGATTTGGAATGTTAGAATTCAGATTCAAGGTTCGACCTGATGAAATTAGGGATTTTCATTAGAACATGCATCACGATAGGCACAATATGATTAGGCCATGCATCTTGCCATGCCAGGATTAAATTTTCAGCGAGCGTTGCATGTTGTTTATTTCCATGCCTTGTTAATATGTGTGCAACTATTCTAACCCCTCTTGTTGGTTGTGAATTGAGGAATGATGTGGTTTTTGTGGGTGTCACACTTTGGTTCTTAAAGTTTATGAGCCCTTATGGATCAGAAAATGAGATTTCAACTAAACCAATCATTTTCTTTAAAGGAATTTCAAATACATGATTAGCACAAGTAAATGAGAAATGATATCCAAGGGTGTGTCATCTTTCCGTTCATGGGGAGTATGGGCCCTTATGGGCTAGGAAATTCCATATAACTGGATTAAGTTAAATTTGAGTTGTTGCAGGTTTTAATAAGAATTATTATGGGTGTGGATAGGTGGTCTTAGAGGTAGGAAGGCTTGGTATCTGTCCTAGATTCTAGATTTCAACCAGTAATTTGTTGGTTTCTTATTTTGAGATGTTCATTTTTCATTGTAGCCATATACCTCCAAGACGTCCTCGAGTCACATGCGCTGAAGGCGATGATGATCACGTTCCTGAGGTAGCGGGCCCTGAGCCGCCATTTGATCTTCCTATCGAGCCACATGTTGTTCTTATTTCTATTATTGACATAGACACTAATGCCGAGTTCTGGGAGGGTTTCTTGCGTATGGCGTAGAGTATGAAAGGTGGAGTGCAACCTACCCCATGTATGGAAGAGTTGACCCGTGAGTTTCAGTCGCAACATCCTCCTACATTTACAAGAGATGGCGGACCACTTACTGCGGAGTCCTAGTTGGAATATATTTTTACCATCTTCAAGCACCATGAGATTCCTCCAAATAGGAGGGTCATGCTCATAACTTATATGCTATGTGGTTCATCCAGGAGGTGGTGGGATGTCATCACCCAGTCGGGATGGCAGAGAGATATGATCTAGACTAATTTCCAGGCCGTCTTCTACGATTATTTCTTTCCCCATACATTGAGGGCTTATAGAGTTTGGGAGATTATGAATCTATCTCAAGGGACCATGAAAGATATGGAATATTCATCCCATTTCATTGAGTTAAAGCATTTATCTCTTACACTAGCTGCTGATGATCTCACGACCGCTAGGAATTTTGAGGATGGGCAGTGTTACACCATCCAGTCACAGGTTAACGTGTTCAGGTTGATGACCATTTCAGAGATTGTCAATCAGGATTTGATCACAAAGAGAAATTTGAGAGAATCAGACAGTGTCAACCAGGGCTGTTTGGAACCTAAGGGTTCTAGTGGATCTGATTCTGGGAAGAAGTGGAATTTTTAGGACTCTCGTGGTGTTAGTGGTAGTTATACCCTTTTCTCTGGTGGTACTCCTATATATCACCAATGTGGGGTGCCATGACATATGAGAAGGAAAATACGCGAAATCCAGTGGAGTGTAGAGGTTGTGGTAGGTTGGTTCATCTCCAATTTTTCTGAAGGACTTTTCCCCTAGGACCTAGTGAGTCGAGATCTGTACCTACTACACGATTTGGTATTGGATCAGTAGGATCACATCAGTCAGGCAGTGGGAATACCACCGGCCGATCAGGACGTGGCGGTAGTCAATATAGAGGTAATCAGGTGTATTAATCTCAGCACCAGTAGGGTGGGTCTTCTCAGTGTAGCTAGGTTGTGACTCAAGGCCATGGTACTGACCAATTTAATGTAGTCAAGCCTATGCCACAGGAGCAGCATGCCATACCATCTACTATACGAGGTACTATTCTAGTTTCCTCAACATTAGTATCTCCTTTTTTTGACAGATGCACTTCTCACTCTTTTATATTAGAGTCGATTATTGGATGTTTGGGCCTCGACATTAAGTCATATCAGTGTATTATCATGTTAGATACCCCATTAGGTGTCCATTCAGAGGGCATTCGTCATAGTCAGAATTGTCCCATAGAGGTGGGAGATTATCTTTTCATGTGAAACATGTCTGTTCTGGATATGACAGGTTTTGATGTATCAATTGGGATGGACTAGTTAGTTCCCTATAGTGCCCAGATTGACTGCTATCATCGGAGGGTGGTGTTTATGTCACTAGAGGGTGACACGTATATGCATAAGGGATAATGTGATCTTACTTCGACACGAGCGGGACTCGAACACCAGAGTTTAGGTGGTGTCACGAAACATGTTTTCAGTATTTATCTCGATGAACAAGGGTTACAACCCTCTGTTTATCCTTCTGTGGTGGAGCATTTCATTGATGTCTTTCCTTATGATTTCTCTGGTCTAACTCTAGTTCTTGAGGCGGAATTTACTATTTATCTTATACCAGGAGCAGCACCAATGACTATTTCTCCTTATAGGATGGCACCTAAGAAACTTCTAAAGATCAAGAGTCAGTTGGAGGACCTAGAAGAAAAAGGCTTTATATGTCCCAGTACATCTCCATGGGGATCACCGGTTCTCTTTGCGTAGACGGAAGATGGTACCCTTCGTCATTTCATGGATTATCGTTAGTTAAATCTGCTAACTATTAAGAATCGATATCCTTTACCTCGAATTGACGACCTCTTATATCAGCTCTGAGGAGGGAAGGTGTTTTCAAAGATAGATTTAAGGTTGGGATATCACCATGTGCATCTTTGGACTTTGGATATACCTCACACAGTGTTCAACAATAGGTATGGTCTCTCTGAGTACCTAGTCATGTCGTTTGGGCTTAAGAATGCAGCTGTAGTGTTTATGGCTCTTATGAATTGGATTTTTCACCCTTACCTTGATTCTTTTGTGGTTGTATTTGTGGATGATATCGTAGTTTATTCACGCTCGAGACACGACCATGCAACCTATATTGAGATCATTCTGAATACACTAATAGAGAATTAGCTTTATGCTAAGCTCAGTAAATGACACTTTTGGATAAATAAGGTTCACCTCCTTGGTCACATTATTTCTGAGTCTGGAGTTTCATTTGACACTGAGAAGGAGAGTGATGTAATTTCTTTGGAGCAGCCCAAGAACATCTTTAATATAATGAGTTTCATGGGGCTTGCAGGATATTATAGGAGGTTAATTTAGGAATTTTCTCGCCTAGCAGCACCACTTACAGCTTTGACCAAAAAGGGGGTGAGATTCGATTGGTCAAAACCATGTGAAGTAGATTTTCAGGAATTGAAGGACAGACTAACTTCAGCACCGATACTGATCTTGATGGTGATAGGCATATATTATACGGTCTATTGTGATGCGTTAGGTGTCGGTCTTGGAGCTGTCTTGATGCAGGACGAGCACGTCGTTGTGTATGGATCTCGTCAGTTAAATGCTCTAGAACGGAATTATCTGACGCACAACCTAGACCTCACAGCGATTGTACATGCCTTACGCTGTTGGTGACACTATTTTTTGTGAGAGAATTTTTTGGTGTTCACTGACCATAAAAGCCTTAAATATATATTAACTCAGTGGGATCTAAATCCTAGGCAACACAGGTGGGTCTAGTACCTGCAATCCTTTGATTTTGAATTGGCCTACACTCTTGGGAAAGGAAATTCAGTAGTCGATGAACTAAGTTGGAAAACTCAGTCACAAGTGGTTCAAGAATCTAATGAAGAGTGGAAGATGATGGCCTGATTTTCAGAGAAGCACATTGAGGGTCAAGAGGGTTAGGGTCAAACTATTCTTTCAGCCTTAGCTGTGACATCTACTCTTTTGGAACGGGTCAGGGAAAGAAAGTTATCAGATCTGGAAGGCCTTGTTCTACAAGAATGTGTCACTGATGATGCCTCAATATATTAGACCGTCGATGAAGGTGATACTTTATTGTTCCGTGGGAGTTTATGGGTCCCAGCAGACATCAGAGAGGAGCTGATGAAGGATTTCCACGCCTCAGCATGGGCAGTTCACCCAATCATCACCAAAATGTATCGTGATTTGCGACGACAGTACTGATGGCCTAACATGAAGTGGGAGATAACTGGTTTTATCACATGTTGTTCCACCTGTCAGTAGGTGAAAGAGGAACATCAGCGTCCGGAAGGGCATTTGTAGCTGTTGTCCATTCTGGAGTGGAAATGGGACGATGTTTCTATTAAATTTGTAACCAGTTTACCCAGGTCACCTTGTGGTAATGATTCAGTATGGGTTATCGCCGAATTTCTGATGAAGGTCGAGAATTTCTTACCTGTACGAGAGACCTTCATGGTTGATGACTTGGGAAGACTGTATGTTAAGGAATTAGTGAGGCTTCATGGAGAACTTCATTTTGTTGTCTCGGACGGAGATCCTCATTTTACATCTCGTTTCTGGAAAGGTTTACAAAAGGTCTTGGGTACACAGGTACTTTTGAGCACAACTAATCACCCGCAGACTGACGGACAGAACGAGCGGACTATATAGGTACTAGAGGATATGTTACGTGCATGTGTTGTAAATTTTGGAGGTTTATGGGTGAAGCACATTCGTCTTTTCGAGTTCAGTTATAATAATAGCTTCCATGATGCCATTGAGATGGATATATATAAAGACTTATATGGTAGGACTTATCGCTTGCCTTTGTGTTGGATTGATGCAGGGGAGGCATCTGTTCTAGGACCACGTCTTGTGTAGGAGACTACAGAGCAGATACAACTTATTAGAAAGAATATGCAGATAGATCAGTCTAGAAATCAGTCCTATTCTAAAAAGCACCGGAGACCTCTTGAGTTTGAGGTTGGGAAACAAGTTTTCTTGAAGGTATCACCCATGTTGGGGAAAAGACGCATACAGAATCAGGGTATGCTTTCACTGAGGTTTGTAGGACCCTTTGAGGTGATTAAGCGGATTGGACCAGTAGCTTACCAGCTTGCACTTCCACAGAGATATTAGGCCTTACTTCGTTTTTTCATGTATCTCAGCTACGCCGTTACTTTTCAGATCTGACTCATGTTTTTCATCCTGATGAGGTTGAACTGGATATGAATGCTTCCTTCAAGGAGTATCTGATGAAAATTATTGACCGGAGTGTGAAGACACTATATGGAATGTCTGTTATTCTTGTACGGGTTCTATGGTAGCACGGACGGGTATAGGACAAGACCTGGGAGCGGGATGCTGATATACATTCTCAATGGCTAGAGGTTTTCATTGATGACACCTCAGTACCCTCGGAATTCCAACTCTGAGACGAGCAGCTTTAAGGAGGGGAGGTTGTAACAACCTGACTCTTTGGAAATGGTACAGATTGTTAGTTTTTCATTCAAATATTTCCTTTATGATTTTTTAATGTGTGTAACATCATAAAGAAGGTCTGGGGAGTGTTCGAGGTTGGTTTAGAGCCTGGGAGTTTGAGAAATGGGCTTACAGGCAAGGACGCACGACCTGCGCACGGTCTGTGCATGGCCTACGGATGGCCTGCACACGGTCTGCACACAGTTATGGATAAACCGTGCCGCTGTAGACAGGGGCACCTGCAGGGGCGCACAACCATGCTGACCAAGCCACATGGCCCTGAAGCTTCTGTCTAGGAGGAAGTGAGGTGCGCACGGTTTGCGCACAGTTTGGGTAAACTGTGTGACCTTGTTCTGGGTGAAATTACCATTTTTCCCTTAAATATCTTTTAAGGAATTAAGCCTTTCTTTTTCCTCCTTCCAGTGGAAAAAACATAGGGGATCACTCCTTGAGCTCCAAAATATATCTCCCTATCATTTCTTCATTGTTTCTTTCCCCCAGTGTCTGAATCTTGATCCGTCAAAGGCGTTGGATAACCCTATGTAAGGCTTACCTCACACACCCTTATTTCCTCGGTGAATATTGGTATCTGTTGTGTTTTTCTACTGTAGGCTCATAAGACCTATTTTCAAGGCATTGGACTGGAACTAAGATATCTTCTAACCTACAGCAAATCTGAGGTTGATATTAGGTGAACGGACACCTACAACTCTAAGGTAGGTGGTCACATGGTTTCCATTTCAGGTTTTCGCCACTGTGAGTTTATATCGTCGTGTCATGGTTTGTCTTTTTCCAAACCCCTTATTTATAATGACTACTTCATATCTAAATGACCCGTGTGGTATGAGATTGATGAATATAACCTGGATAGGGTGTTTATATGAGGTATGGACTGGGTAAGGTCAACCACATGTGTTATTCCTTAAGATTTGGACTTTTTCACCTTTGGGAATTAACGATATATCTTGTAAGGGCATTTTCCATGTTAGGAAAATGAGATGGATTGGTTTGAGGTTGTTTAGGATGTGATAGCCTGAACCACTTGAATGAATTGAAATGTATGTTTCCTTGAGATGTGATTATGTGATATTATAAGATAGAAATGCCATGCATTTTTAATGTGATATGATATAAGATCGATTTCCTTATATATTGTGATGTGAATGGTTATTACATACTGTGTTTACATGATTGTGATAACCCGTGTGTGGGCAGGAGGAATTCTAACACAGTGTGAGCTGAATCTTTTTGTAATGGGATGGGAATCATTCATACCTCGTGCCCATATATCCTTTATAGGTGGGAGGCATTCTTCCCCACACCAGCTACAGTGCTTGTGGACAAGAGGCATTCATACCTCGTGCTAGTGATGATTAAATGTACATGACAAGCATGGATGAGAGGCACGCTTACCTCGTGCTTGTGATAACCTTCATCTATGTACTTAAACTCTGGTGATTTTTTTAGACTACCAGCTATGAGTTGAAGTAGGTAGACCCTCCTGGTGTCCTTTTGGAACCTGAGCGGGAGGGTTGGTTATTTACTTTTCTTTACATATTGCAGTCTATTACACACGGTTTACTTGAGAACACAAATTTGGATTACATGTAGACACCGTTGGTGGTGGCCTACTGAGGCTTGTCTCACACCCTACCCGGGAGGCCGTTGGCACCCGTGTAGACTTTACTGATGTAGGTACTAGTAGGGGTAAGGGCCCTGCTTTAGGTTGTTGATACACATATGTTCTAGCTAGAGTTCTAGAGCAGAGGAACAAGCGTGGATAGAGATGCTCATTGACAAAATTTGTTCTTTTTTCTCTTTTTGTATTACTATATAGCATGTTTTCCATCTATTTACATTGTATCGGCATGCCATGCATCCATTTTGTATAAGACAATGCCTATGTGGCTTTTGTGTATTTATCGGGGTTTTCCTTATTTCTGTTGTTTGGTTTGTATGTTTCCCCTTTTCTCCTGTTTATCCATTAGTTGTGCTTCCTCTATTTAATCACTTTCTTCTATACCTCTGTGTACTCTGACATGGGGGTACAGTCTCCCCACTGACTTACCATTACACCCCCGCTACTAGTCAGCAGCCCTTTGCATATGGGGAGATGATCTAGGGATCATGTGGCCAATCGGGCTCGAGGCTCATATTGAGGGGAAGCCGGGTCCGAGAAGTTACACATAATAAAATACACAGTTTTATAATTTTATATTAGTACCATTTAATTTATAATATTTCTTTATCCTCATCATTTTGGGTGTTAGTTGTGTCATTTTTCAAGTATGTTTTAGTTTATTAGTAAGGTAATTCCACAATAACCATGGATCAAATATCTCTAGAGTATTAAACATATCATAAGTAATATATTTAATCATTTTACACACTTTTACAACCATTTATATAATTCAGATATGAAAATAAATGATATACATCAATTTATAGAGATGGTAGTCTGTACGTACTCATAAGTGTTGATTTTACTTTTTGATGGATATAATAAAAAGATGAAAATAATAATTCACATTTATAGAATCATTATTATACCATAAATTTGATATATATATTAAATACATCTATTATTATTATTACCATCCATGTAATTTTTAAAATTAATAATAATCATGTCCTTTCGTGGAGCTGGTCCTCCACATGTATGCACGAGCAAAACTATCTTTTTTTCTAATGAATGATAATTTATGAAGGTAGATAAGATACTATAATTCCAAAAATATATTTATTTAATTTATATAATAAATAAACATTAAAATAATCATAATAACCAACCAGGAAATATGGTGGTGCAAAATTAATCATTTCACTATTGGAGGCATTTGTTCACACATATGCACACGAGATACATTAATTTCCCATTTGATGGAAAGGTGGGGAAAATGGTTTTATTATAATCATTATAAAATATTTTTGTATTTATGATATTGTATTCTTTATTCTAAAGTGACTTCAATATATTTAGAGGAGATAGAGGAAGAAAACATTTAATTGGGTTTTAAAGATGATTATCTATTTTTTGAGAGGCCACATTTTGTTTGCGAATTAAAACTTTATAGGATGGTCTTGATATAAAACTAGAATCATAATAATGAAGGGTAGTAATATATATTGTTTATATGTATAATCATTTATGATTTGGGGTGCTCGAATTTTTTGAATAATAGAGGATAATAAGTTCCTTTTTAATAAGGAAGGAGAGGGGTACACATTAAATTACTTATCAAATCTAAATAATATAAAGTCATTTTCAGGTGAATGATTCATAAAATGACCTAAAAATATATGTTAATATAATATAATGTTCAAATATCTTATAAAATATAATATATACATGTTAATGTGACAATATTATCTTTATGTCTTAGAATAACTCCATGGTAATCTATATTTAACCTGAATTGTGGTAACAAAATTTTTCTTATTTTTCTATTCATTGTAACCAAAAATTTATTTAACCACCTTACATAATATTAAATATTTTAATTTTAATTATGGAATCAATTTTAAAATATTCAATTACTAAATGTGGTACAGAATAATATTATTATAGGTCCACAAAACCTAATAAAATCTTTTATTAGAAAAATGATTGTTTTGAGCTTAAAAATTAGTACAAAAATAGAGAATATCATTTATTACAACGGAATTAATTATATTTTGTTTAAAAAATGGAAAATTATTAGAAAAATGACTATTTTGCGTATAAATATTATTTTAAAATAAATAAATAATATCCTTTATACAAATGGAATTCATTATATTATGTTTAATAAACGGAGAATTATTTTCATCTAAAAATAAACTAACACCAAAGTATCCCATTATTTAATTGATTAATTAAGTGGAAATACAAATAATTTTTATTTGAAAAAAATAATTACTTTCATTTCTAAAATGATAATCATTTATTTTTCTATTAAACATTATATTTTTATTTGAATCATTTAACTGGTTAAATATATAAATTTTCTAAAAAATGGTGTATCAATATTTTAAAATTCTATAAATTCTATTCCATGTATGATAAATTAGGTTCCAATTATATTTTCTAATATTTGAGCACATGAATGGGGTATATCATGTACTTCCTCAAAAAAATTTATAGAACACATCCTTATCCTTGGAGTGTCAATTGATCATTTTCAAATAGTTATCCTTGACTCTAATTCATTACAAAATTTCATAACTTTTGATATACCATAGACATAGTTATCCTTTTCTCAAACATTTTAATAGATTTACCTTGAGAAACCTTTAATAAAAATTAATCTCCCACATAAAATTCCAATTCAGCACTTTGGTCATTGACATAAACTTTATTTGTACATTGGGCTACCATAAGATTTTTATTAATAGTATCATCTTTCCCCATTTTCTCCTTAATAAGATTTGGACTAGTAAGCTTCATTTGACAAACTTATCCCAAAATGTTTTACTATAAGAATAATATTTACACAATGAATTATATAGTTCCATATTAATTATATTATATAATATTTTATTATATATGATTTCCAAAAAAGGTATGTATATATCCCACATAAAATTACAACTAAGGGAACATAACCCAAAAATTGCTTCTTTTACATAAATAGTCCTTTCAGACCCCACATTAGTTTGAGGATGATAGGTCATTCTCAAATGATGTTTGGTGTCAAAAAAATTCTGAATACTCTTGTAGAATTTTAATTTATATACAAGGATCATTATCAAATATAATAAAAATTTATTCACCATTATGTATAAAAACGTTATTAATACATAGATTCACGCGTTTCTATAGAGGTATATGTTAAATAATATTTATGAAATGTTTGAACTTTTAAATTCAATCAATGCCAACCAATACACAATCATTATTTCATAGAGAATTTTAAAATCTAGTAAAAAATACACTAATAATTTTGTCTCATTTATATTTTTTAATTGGTATATGTTACATGATTCTTTTATAATGTTATATTTTAGCCATTACATGTTTAATATACGACAATCTTCATAAGTAGTCTGCAACTTATTATTTCATATTATTTCATAGAAAATTATCCATCATGATATAAAACATTTTTGAAAAACTAGGGTGTTTATATACATTTGAGCTATGAGATTAATCTAATAATAGTATTTTTTTCTTAAGCATTAATGAAACACGAAGCCTTTTTGAGAATTCCAATTTACCATATTCATAGATGAAGTCTACCAACTTTCCATCCTTTAGATATTTTATTTTATTTTAAAAATTATTATCATCAGGTTATGAACTTTTTATTTTCACTTATAAAGATGGTTTGGAAATAATTTTAAATATTTGTGATGTTTGCACATCCATAATTATTCCATAATTCATCCATACTAAATCCATGAATATAGGATCATTAATAAAACTCATTTTAGTCAAACCAGTATGATATTTACTATTAATATCACCATCCACATTAATTTCCTTCTAATGGTGGTATTTTATTTATAAATCATAATCTTTGGGATGTTTTAGCTATCTCATTTTCCTAGGGATGAGCTCTTAATTGAGAATATATATTTAATACTTTTCTGATTTGTACAAATTTAACCTCCTCGGCCATATAATTAATGCCTCAAAATAATCAATGAAATTATTAAAGACTCCAATTCAATATTTGGGGTTATTTTTTTTGAATCTATAACTACCATAACACATATGAAACAACTTGATCATTATGTATAAGGAAACATATCCGTCCTTTCAAAAATGAGTAACTATTGCTCAAAAATACATCCCCTCCCAAAGTAAAATCCAATACTGGTGCATCAACTAATATCCTCATAAATTATTTAAAATATTTTTTATATACTTATCTTTATATGAACATAACCCCTTTACAAGTCAATATGGTAAATGGGTTATCCAGAAAACTCATAAGAAAATCATCAATAATATGCTTATAATGGAAGGAAATTTTAAAAAATAGTTATATTCAATAGTGTTGGATATTAAATCAATTATTCAATTTTTATAGGAATAACTAATATTATATCTAATGAGAAAATATAGTGATGAAAGTTTACATCCTAAATTATGAATTCACATTTGATATATTTTACATATAACACTTCTTCTCTAAGATTCAAAAAAATAACTCATAATTGACTATTATTATCATCATAGATATTATACTATATCAATACATCATCAATAAATTCCATAAATTAATTTTTTATATAATATTTATATAATATGTTAAAGATAATAATAAAAATATATGGTTTCATAGTCAATTTAAAGGGAATCAGTATATATTCATAATGTCTATACCTCATACAAAATGTTATCATTGGAATATCATCCTTCATTACTTATATTTAACAATTGAAAATTTAAGATAAATCCAGGAAAAATAATTAAATATATTATTTTGATCAATAAATTCATATATGTAGGTAGAGGATACTTTTTCTTCACAGTAATGACATTGGTTTTCTTGTAGGAGAAGCACAACATCGTAGATTAATTTTCTTTATAATTAAAATGCATTTAACCCCTCTAGGGAAACACATGGGTGTATAAATTCATTATAAAAAAACCATATAGTTTTTACTTTAATTACACTAATTATATTTTTTTTAATATAGGGATTAATGGATATAGTTTTTTCATTAGGTATGAAATCAATAGAAATACGATCTTCATGCTCAAGTGGGTGTCCATGAACTTCTTTATAAAACAAATTCATGTATCCTTGTACAATAGGTAAATACTCTATTCGAAGTATAATTTTTCAATTAATCGGCTATTTCTTCTTTGATTCTATAATAATTTCATTATTTATATATACTATAGGTGGATATAGACATTATTTAGATGATGTATTCTTCCCTTTAATGATATAGGATTTGATATATCAATAAAAATCCTAATCTCTAACCCTTGGTAAAAAATTTTAACAATAAAATTTTAATGTTAATCCATTCCAATAATTAAATAAAAATAAACCATATATATAAATATTATTTTTACAAATATGGTTTTTAGGTTTTATAATGGGAACATAATGTCATATCCTTAATGCAGTAATATTTCAATTATGAGTATTCAATGAAAACACCCTTATTAATGTGTTAGGGAATTATATAATTTTCATTAAAATCCAGGAAGATATAAAAGTGTGTGAATATTAAGAATAAAATAAATAATTATATATATATTAGTCTATTATCAACGTTCATACGACTAAATATTAGGAACATAAACTTCAATTGTAGTGATTTCACAAGAACTCTCAATCTCCATTGGATTATTATGAGGTAAATTAGCTTGATTCATGGGGAATTCATTGGAATAGTTCCCCATATACTTATAGGTGAATCATTGGAAACTAGTGGACTCATTTAATCTCCTTCAATCACATACATGATGGAATTCATTTACATACTTGAAATAAACTCACATTCCGATCATGATTTTCATAATTTTTTTCTATAATATTTAAAAAAATTAAATTCCATAGAACCCTTTATCCCTTTTGTAGTATCACATTTTCTATAATACTCAGTTTCCCTCTTCATTTCTTGTATTTACCAGAAGGGAAACTAATTTAATTTTTCTTTCTCTTTAATGATAGAACATGATAAATTATCCTCATATACTAAACATGAATAAGAGTATAATGCCTCTAGAATGTGCATATTTGTCACATAAATTAAATGATCAATCTTACTCAATGTTTTTCATATATAATCCACATTATGAAATTCCATTCTTGAAATTTATCTTTACATTCAAAAAAATGTCTCCCTCTATTTTTTTATATTGTGGAATTACTTCTCAAAGTTAGCTTTTTGATCACGAGGAAATCAATTTTATATGTATATCTCTCTAAATTTCTTACAAACCATATCAATTATGTCCTCTATATCCTTATTTTGCTAGATCAATGACCATAATATATCACAAAATTAATTATTATGGTAAACTATCATGATTATTTTTTTCCTTTACAAATTCTATATATGAGAAATATATTCTATAGTGAGATGATTCATTTCTAATATAATAATATATTTATATTCCTATTGAATTATGGAGGTTTATGTATCATGAAGTGGTCCAAAAATCATTCCACTATATTGTGGATTAGTAGTATGATATATAGGGATAAGATTATTAGTCATATCTTCATTCAAATACGCAAATATAGTTATAAATTTTTTATCTCCAGATCCATTTCTAGTTCTATATTCATTTTCCATACTAGGAGGGAAATACCTGCATTGACTATATACATTTCTTATTTTTCCATTCCTTCATCTATGCTGTATTTCTAAATAATTTAATATACATAATTAACTAATAACATTATGAATTTTAAATCACAGTATATAATTATAAATTTGTAGTTACACATAACAAACATTGATAATTTATTGATAGATAATCTCATAATCATAATTTAGTATATTGTTAATATCGTTAAATAAAAAAAATATTTTCAAAAATATTATAATGTATCATAATGTGATCATGAATCTATAAAGGGATAACCCCTTATAGTGAATATATAAGTGTGTAGACTTAAGATCACCTATCATGAACAGATGAAAATACATTTAATACCAAATATACCTCTCTAATGTTTGTTACCCCTAGGTGAATATGTGCCACAATAGCATACACTTTCCAGTATTTGGACAAGGATGTATTTTTTGGGGAAATCATATAGTCTCTATATTACAAAAAATTTCTGATATTATCTGATATAGAAACATATCCTTTGATTCCATCATAGGTTCATGTTCTCTAATCTATGTTTTCTTTATTGGGTCCAAACAACCATGATGTCTACATAGGGTTGGGGGAGAATTGTTTTCCTTTAATTACTAAAAAGAAACAAAAATTCTCTATGCTTTTTAATGTGATCCTTTCCTTATCTCATAAGATGAGTAATCAATGGAAAATAAAAAATGAAATAAAAAATAGAGTGATGTATAATGGTTCCTGGGATATAAATCCCCTATTCCACTCCACTAACTATTTATTCTATGAGATTTATGATTTTCACTATCATGTACTCATATCCAGAGACCTCTAAAACTGTGTGTAGGTAGTTAACACCTTTTAATAAGGATTATATTGGTAATTCTATTTTTTTTAGTGGGAAAAAAATATAAATATATATGTATGAGAAGTTGACACTTTATCCGTACCAAGTATAAAAATTCAACAAATTAATAAAAAATTTATTAGATAAAGACTGTTGTGTAATTTTTTCATCATATAGTTGAATAAGAGATTGTTATATGAAAATAACTTAAATGATGAATAATGGTAGAAATATAATCATCAATTACAACTAGGATTTCATTTTCATTAAATATATATATATATATATGTAACTATAAAAATATTATCAACAAAGTTTGTCTCCAATGTTAATCGATGATAATATTTTGTTCCAAAAAAAAAAATATTAACAAAGATATGTTGTATCAATATAAACACATTGATCAAATAGATTAGAATCAAAACATGTATATCTCTAGAGTTTAACTCTATTTAGTAGTAGAGAAAAATTAATATTATTATTTTTGAAATTTTATCTAACACATTATTGTGAATAATATTCTTCTACTATTTAAAAATATTATCTAATTGCTTAAATTAAAAAATAGCTATAAATATGAAAATAAATATCATGATAATAAAACAATAAATAATGATTTGAATATGAATTTAAATGGTCTTATTTTAGGAGTAATTCCTTTTCTCTCTCTCGGTCCGCTCTCTCTGGATATCCTCTCATCCTAGGGATTCTTCCTCCTTGAATTGGAGATTCCTTCACAGACTGAGGGTAACTCTATGTTTCTATTAATTTTTTCAGCTTCATCTTTGATTTTATTTTCTCTAGCCTTGCGGTTGCGGGCTTCTCACAATATTATTTTATCTTCCCCTATCACTTGAATCCATTCCTAGTCTATCATCATGGTAAAAAAGAACAATTGGGAGGTGTTGGTGTATGATCGCAACGGCTCTTCTTCGATCTTCTTAGATCTTTCTTCTTAGATTCATTGTCCTAGGGTTTCAACACTGACCCCTTTTTTCCCATTTCTCGGTGGTTATTTTATCAGTTCTTCCCGAATCCATCTAATCCTATCTCTCTTAGGATTTTATTCCCAATTCTCCTTCTTCATGTCACGTGATGGATTTTTTTTGATCATACCCCATCTCTATAGCCCCTTCCTGCCCTGTCCTCCTGGTCGTTTTCTTCTATACAGGTCAATCATGTGTGAAGGTTTCCATGGAAGTTTTGGGATGTGTTTAGGGAGCAGTATAAGTTTACGGGCAGGGAAAACAGTGGTGGTTTTCTCCATTTTCATTGTCCTTGTGGTTTTCTTGTATAGTGATGGCATTTGTTATCGCTTTATTTGGGGATGTCTTTCTTCATTGGGGGTTATGGTTATGAAAAGGAAGATTGGTTCCTATTTTAAGGTTTTTGTTCAGTTTTTATTTCTCAATGTTATCAATAGTGCATTGTTCCTCTCTAGTAATTTGATTTATTCGTTCCTAGTTAGATGAAATACCGATCGTGTGAGTACCCATCAACTGGCGACAATGATAAAGTTGATGTTTAGAGGTTCCATGGTTGTGGTGATGAATCTCAATGAATTAGATGTCATTGAAAGTTATTGGTTATATTTTTTGGAAGTGAGGATAGCAATGATGATGGTTCTGATAATGGTGGAACAGAGTGACATGACCAGGCTCTTGTTTTGAAGTCTCTTAGTGATGGTTTATGGTACTGAAGATAATGACAGGAAAGGACGCTTTGTGTATTGTAGTGGGTAAGATCATGGATTGAGATGGATATGGAGGTGTCCAAAATTTTTGTTTTTGAAATTTGAATGATTAACTTTGGAATTTTGAATGCAGTGGTGTGGTTTCTATGGATGTTGGGTTTTTGTTAACATTTGGCTCGTTTTTTTTACGATTCCCGCTTATCCAAAAACTGGCTATTTTAAAATACAAAAAATAGTTTGTGGTTGTGGAATGCACTTAGAAAATCATAACATACCTTATATATTATAACAATCTAATTCATTAAAAAATATCCTTTTAATTTGATGAGTGTATGTTTTTTTAAATAAAAAGAGAATTTTCATTCATTTAATATAGTGAGACAACTTTAGAAATTTTAGAAATAATCCATAATTTCAAACAATATAGTTGATTGAGTAAAATATAGGTCTTCACTCTATATAGATTAACATTACATATATGGTATCTATTATACTTTTGGTTACAAAAGTAGGTATCATCTACCATATTTTTTTTACTGAAACATCGATTTTTTCCCATTAGTAGAGTTTCAGATCCATTTGTTCACTCCATATTTTGGGTAAACTTTTTGGGTTCCACACTAAAATTAATGATTATAGACCATATATTTTTCTTAAAAATTATAGTATAAACATCGTTTCAAGAATTCATATAAACTTATTCTGAATACATATAAATTAAAAAATAAAATAATATTCAATAGGATTAAAATATAAAATCCTCCCAAAATAAAAAAAATTATTCTAGCCATCATTATACTCAAATCAACATAATTCAAATTTAATAGAAAAAATGTAGGTGTTTGTAGGAATAAAAATAAAAATAAAAGTAATAAAAATTTTGTATCAAGACATTTCAAAAAATATCCCCTTTTATAATGATAAAAAACCATTAAACCAATATAATAATAACCAGATAATTAGTTCAAAATTAAATACCAATTTCATTTTAAAAAATGGTTTTACGGAGGTATTTATCTCATAGAAAAAAAATATTACTACGAAGGCATTTCTCAAATTTATTTCTCAAATTTTTCTCCTATTTTATTAAAAATTTATTCCTATACTTCTCTTACCATTTAATAACATCAAAATGAAATTATTAAATAGTTTAATACAAATTTGATATAGTAATATATATTAATAATGAAACTAAACTAATAAATAATTAAATATTAAAATAAAATAATGTCAATTGTTTTTATTTAAAACATCATGGATTTCAAAAGGGAAAATTTTCATTGATTTTTGATAAGCAATAGTTGATGAAAAGAATTGACTATTTTGAGAAGGTTACACTGTTCATATTCACACTCCAAACTATAAACTCATTTACTCAAAATAGCTATAAATTCATATAATGTGTTATTATTCTCATAATTTCTTTTGATCTTTGATCCAACAAGAATAAGAAAAATATTTTCCAAAATACACCATCAGATCATTATGTTATTATTTTTAATCCCATTTTTATATGATATGATCTATTTATTCTACCAAATCCACTTTAAATGCATTGAAATCATCTCTTGAAATTGAGTTTTCCTATAGACATTGCAATATCCATTTGTTATACTATTTTTTAAAAAAAAGATGATCTGTCTATCTCTTCAATCATTGTATGATAATTTTTTAAATATTCATGGAGCTCTACTACTTATATTTTTAAAAGATTATTCTTATGCCAAAAATATAAATTCACTAAAATAGAATGATTTATATTGAAAAACTCCTTATAATTATGTGAGGGGTTTGTATGGAAATTTCAACCGTTATATATTTTAAAATATTCAACATCATGTTCATAAATATCATGCAATTATGTACCTTTTATAGCTATGTTTCCATGATAATATTCGAAAATTGATATTGAATATTATAAAAAAATATTATAAAAACAACTAACATAAAAAATGTTATAGTACTTGAATTCATAACATTTAAGGGTTACATATTTCAAATATAGAGATCATTAGACTCATATATAATCTTGAAATGGATTCATCAAAGGTCTCTTAGATTGAATATATGTAAAAGGAATGATTTTTTTAATTTTTTGAAAATTAGTTCGGATTTTTGTATATAAGGAACACAAAGTGTTTCATTCAGATGGTTCTTAGGTGACATTTCATATTATTGTGCAAAAAACCCATGTAATCCTTTCAGATTTTATCGTTGAAATGAGAGTTTGGTGTAATGAATGTTTACATAAGAATAATAATAAATAATAAATTTTAGAAAATAATATGTTCGTGGATAACAAAGATAGTTTACATAAATATTAATTATGAAATTGAAATAGTTTTAAGATAAAATTTAATAACCCTAACTCTCTTTATATAATTAAAACATGAAATAATATAAATTCATCCTTAATTATCAATTTCTCATGAAAACAAGTCCATAAAAGATTTATAAACAAATTATCTAATAAAATAACAATGAATTTTCCAGGAATGAACTATATAAATAATATAATTCATGAATTTTAATAAAACATTTAATCCCATTCTAATGATTAAAATAAACCCTCTATATAATATTGTTAATATAATGTAGAAAAAATTTTCACTTTTCAAAAATGTAGTCATAAATATTACAATGTAATTCAATATATTATATGCGTGAAATGTCACTCAAATAATCCATTTGGTACCCAATTGATTTTGAGTTTGGAAGGGTTATTAATGAAAATTTTTGATAACCAAATATTTTTCTTGGGAAGAAATGAAAGAATTTAAGAATAAAAAATTCATTTGAATAATGAACAATATTGACACCCAAACTTGAGGTTTTATAAAATTCCATTCATTAACATAATATAAATTTATACCCTAATGAAAAAATTTAATAGTAAATATAATCTCTCTTGTTGAAAATGGATGAAAATAATACCTATATAATATGGGATTTTATCAATGAGTACAATACCAATCATACAATTTTATTATCTTTATTCTTACCAATAATCTCATTATAATAGTTTTTCCCCTTGATAAGCATGCTATATTCTTTCTTTAAAGTATTAACATAAACTAAAAGTCATCTACTATTATTTTCATGTAATGGATAAAATATTTATGGATTAATTTGACATTGAATTTAAAATTAGCTTTAACAAACATTATTTTTCAAATAAAATAGCATCATAAGATTATATATATTTTTTCAATACTCTTTATTTAATGATTCATATTTTTCTTATAGTTTGAAACAATATTTATTTCATTCCTCATCAGATATATTTTAAGAAATAGTGCATTTAATATAAGGAGATTATACTTAATAAGCATGAGACATATGGCATAAATATATAATTTTATTTTTATGACTAGCTTCATTGTTTGTTTGGGATACACAACATGAATCATAGTAATCACTCCGTTTATCCTTCCTGACATACATCCCATTAAATTTATAATTAGATATCATATTATCATTAATCATAGGACATTTAAATCTCATATGACCAATTTTATTACATTCATAGAATCTCACATCATTTTATTTATTATTATTTTAATTCTATGTTATACTTATGAAATTTTTTTTAAATAATAGAAATAATTGATAGATCTTCACATGAATCTAACTATCCAAAATCAAAACATTCTTTCATTTAAACATTAAGTGAAACATTTTTCATTGTAATCAACGGCTGATTTTTTTCTTTCACCATATATATCAGCATCAGACTTCATTATGTTTCCAATAATCTATTTCATCTCAATATTTATAACTACTGTAATTTTATTTATAGTATCTTATATTAAATTACACATAAAAGGTAAAACTCTATGTTTCTTTAATGCATGATCTATTTCTGTAATAGGTTCACCCAAGGAAAAAAATGTTTTGACAACATATATCAATATATATTTCTGTATGTGATTCTTTTATATTCATTCATAAAAAAATATAATATTAATTTTATTGTTTTTTAATTTATAATTATAAATTTATTAGTTCCATAATATGAACCAAAAATGTTCTTTCACATTTAATATGAAATTTAACACTTATAAACATGATTAAATTAACCAGATCCTAATCTAATATAAATTATTTTCCTAGATCATGAATTATAATTATAACATTTATCATGATCATTATTCAATGTCTACATATTTAATTTATAAATTTTACAGGGATTTACTATATTAATGTAAACTATTATTCCAATACTATTCATATAAATAGACATTCATGATTTTATTCATTTATAAGTGTCACCATTATAGAAAGTTTTATTTTCATCCATTCACAATTATAATAAGGCGGATATATCATTATAATACCTTAAATATAATCTTTAATTTTATATTTATCATTTCCAATATCATTAAATATGAATGTTTTATAGTAATAAAATTTATGTAAACACTTGAATATGAACTTTGGATACAAAATAATTTTTCATACAAGAAAAACATTATTCATCCAGTATTTTTATAAAGTGAAATATAGAAATATATCCCTTCCTATGATACCAATTATTGGGTTGTAATGACTATAAATAAGACACAAGAAAGGTGGGGTTTGAAATGTTTTATATTAATCACTTAAGAAAAAAATATCCCTCTTATTTTAACAGAGATGTTTTCATTGTTTAATAATAGCGAGTAAGAAGTAGAGAATAAATAAAGGAAATAACATAATGCAATAATGTGTAGATGTTTTGGTGAAAAAATATCGTATACTCTACCTTACCAACACTTTACACCATGAGCATGGTAATATTCAGTAGTAGGTACTATTATCCAGATACAATTGCAACCAAGTGAATGCATTTGACACATTAACATAAATATTTTACAGGGTCACATGGTTCTACTATATGAAAATGATATATCCACATATTGGTATTAGAAGCTGACACTCAATGATGTCTTATTATGAATAGTAGACACAATCATTGAACTTTTTTGATATTTATATTGTTTTGTAAATAGTCCACCTTATAATCTCTAGAGTGACTAAGAGACGAAAAGACCTTAGATAATTCACAATAGTATAATTTTTTAAACAAAATTTATGCTTTATATTATTTTAAAAATAATTAGAGAAAACACATTTTATATGATAAGAAATGTATATCTCCAATGTGTAGGTCTAATACATATTTTTCCAAACAAAAAAAATATAAAAAAAAGAGATACAATACCAGAAGATTCACAACAATCAAATTTATAATAATGAAATAATATGAAACAGCCCTATCTTAGGAGCCACTAAAATGGGGCACCGAGATGGGTCTTCACATGCCCTGAAGCACGCCTCCCCATATGCTAGAGGTTTCCAACTAGTAGCGAGGGTCTAAATGTTCAAGTGGTGAGAATTTACTATATTTACTAGAGTAGGCCACAAAATAAAATAAATAAAATATCTGAAAAAATGTATAACAAACAATGAACATGAATAAACATAAATGTCTTGATGCTAGGTACAAAACATAGCCAAAAGTAAATATTTTATTTCATTCAAACAATTCCTAATGAACCAAATCAAAAATAAAGAAAAATAATAGAATCCAAAAATTAAAATGACTCAAAGTCAAAAACCCAATCCATGTATTTCCCAAGCCCATCACAATTACAATGCCTAAGGCCTTTTCCTTTATTCTAAATTTGAAGCATGAAGTCTTCTAAGGAACCCAATGATGGCCTGAATAGGGTGATTACAACTCAGTAGGCCACCACAAATGGTGTCTAAAAATATACATTCTAAATAGATAATTCATTCAAGTACTAATAAAATTAAATTTAAATAAAATACAGTTTTATTATCATTAGTTAAAATGATTTAATTAAATAATTCCTATATTTATTTCCAATTTGAATCATTATACCATTGCGATTACTTAATTTATATTCATCATGGGTTTAACATATTAGGCATTCTCCTAAATCATAATACATAAGGGAAATAAGTCAATTTATGTGTATCAGTAGGGATAAACAAATCATAAAAAACACAAAAAACTCACCTTGAATCCTCGGTCTAGGTGTTCTCATTGAATAAATCCATTATGGTAATACAACCCTATCCACTTTCATAACTCGTGAATTTTGGGGTGGAGTTTAGATCCTCATTCTAACATGACCCATTGGTAGAGAACCTCATGATAATACTCCACAATACAAATCCATGAGAACATTCTTATTTATCCATTCGCCACACATATACCATATTCTAACCAAACATAACCAATAAAAATAGAAAACATAAACCAAAATAATCACGATGGGAATTAACATTATAACATAACCCATTAACTCATTTACAATTAACATTACATATTCATTTAGAATAATTACCATTCCTTATGACTAAATCACAATATATATTCACTAGACCCAATACATTAAAAAATTTAACATTTTAAACCATTACCATATGTTAACTCACATAAATCTTTCATCAATTCTATTCAATTAACCCACTTATGGTTTTTAAGTACCTAACACAATTCATTTGGCACATTCCCTTAAATCCCATTTAACCCATTTTTCATGCCAATCAAACAATACCTTAGAAACTATCCAAATCTTGATACAATAATCCATAGTATTTTCATATTCATCACATTATCCAATTTACATGTTCTTCATGAGCTCTATTTAATCACAAGTCAATTTCATAATTAACATTTTCATTAATCAGGATTGGGAAGGTCAATGCACACAATGGATTGTTCTAAATCCATCAAATCTTCCTCAATGAATACCAAATGGATTTATAGGGGTTAAAATATTCATTTATATGTTCATTAAACCAAATATCCCTCAAGGTATTCAAAGTACAATAAGGGGAACCCAGAAAGCAACTAATCATGCATAAATCAAAACACCATCTATTGAATATAACTTATAGAACACCCACCCCAAAATCCATTGATAAACCAACACGTAATAGTAGCCAATGTTCCTGATACAAACACCATTGGAAACTCCAAAATAGACTCCACCATAAAAATAGAGTTTTAGGGCTTCAGAAGGAGATCACTCATGATACGTACCGTAATCCAAAAGAGAGAAGAAATGTGAGGATTTGACTTACTCGGATCTTTGATTTTCAACCAATGACACTCTAAACTAACTATAAATGGTGGATATAAATCCATTGAAAGCTTGGTTGGTTTATTTTTGTCACTAGTGTTGAGTGGAAAAAATGGGGTGAAAATTGGGCAGGATACTTAAAATCCTATAATGAAAAGGCCGCATTTTTTTAGATTTTAATGGGAAACATGGTTTACCCGCATGGTATTACAAACCATGAAAAAACATGTGTAAGAAACTATATAAAGTTAGTGAGGTTGAATTGTTACCTAGGGATCTCTTCATGGTTTATAAATCACACACCAACTATGTGGAATGAATCTATCTGAGGTTGCATATTTTTCAAGAAGGGCACATTGACACATCACTGTGTGCCACCTGTGGGCTTGTCTAGATTGGAACTATTTTCCTTCCCTTCATGTCTCAAAATACCACAAAAACCCTAAGTACCCTACTAATCTTGGGAAACATTTCATTAAAAAAAAGAGTTTGAAAACAATATTTAAGCTTGGAACTGCCTCTATGATGTCTATGATCTTACAACCTTCCCACCTTACAATGACTAATCCTTCATCCTCTCTTCCCGAGAGTCAGTGAAATATATGAGGTAACTATACACACATAAGACTCTTCCTTTATTGAGTTTCCTATTTAAAATTATCATATTTCTGCAAAACATGAACTAAAATTACGATCTTTTTCTACACAATCTCTCAATTCATTCCACAAACTAAACCAGATGCTCCTCTAAGGATGCAACAACTTCAACTCGTACATTGACCACTAGAGCTCCATAGTGAAGCCTTGAAAATAGTGCCTAAATCATAGGATAAGGAAATTTTACACCCAACATCAAACCCTCTGGGAAGATCCAACCATTATCACTTCATTCTGATCCTCTTCGCAACTCATGGCCCACATTACATGCCTCCAATATAACTTATTTCAAAAACTCAGATGATTCCCCAAACATAAAACCACAAGAAAAAACCCATATATTTCCAAATAAAACTTCATTACCAATTTCAATCAAAAACATTTAATCCAACATTACCATTCCATAAACAAACATCCAAATCACAACAAAAACAATTAGGGAAGTCAACTGATCAAAATCAAAATTGGCACTCATTACTAAGGACAAAACACAAAAATTGTACTTTCTTGAGTCCCTTTAACATGAATAAATGATCACATCAAAAACGAAACACTTTACACTGGGGTGATTCCCCAACATACTTTATTTTATCAACTCATCTTCATGTGATTGGAACCAAATGTATCAGAAAAGACGACTAGAACCCCAACTCATCTTTGACAACAAACATACTGTGTTCCCAAACCACTATGCTTGAAAACTATATGGGACTAACATATTTATATATCAACCATTAAATTGAACCCATATGAAAGGTCACTACTACACCATCCACTAGTAGACTAAGTATAATCAAACCTTCCCCAAGAATGACTTATTCTATAAAACACACCATCACCTCAATCATCAAAATGTATGTGGGTAAAAACATACCGAATCCATTCCTTTCTCACCATAACATCTAAGAACAACCATGCAAGCTTTTAATAGAATTTCCATCAACCACAATGATAATTATACTCCTTACTTTATTGAAATGTGATTACTGGTATAAGGATTATCACTAACATAAGATACTTCTACTGGTGATGAACCCCACATTTCAGTACAAATCCACCATCATGACATACTCTATCCTATAAACAATCCAAATTCTTTTTCATAAACATCATACATCCCAAAAAAATCACTCATACTACCCAAACACTAAATATAGATTACTAAGTCCTTTCTCAAGACCATTCCCAAATATGAAACATACTCTTTCATTAATTTTGATTCGAGATATCCCTGGATGATTTCTCCTAGGGAGGCATGGATTTACTATGGGTATGCTACCACTTTAACTGAAAAAGATTCATTCACACCTAAGGACACTCCATGGTCACCCAATCAAACCCATAATATTTCATTCCAAACCCTTGACGAGGTCCAAGAACCCAGCCCCTCTCACCATGATCCATTGTCATATCTTACCACACCCTTCAATGAATTTATCAAAGAAAAATAAAATTTCATTTGGAACCACCCTAATCCCAAATACAACATATGGTTCAATCAACAACCCCAAAAAATGCCATCCTGGACTCTCTAGGAGATCCTATGTGAACCTCACATATGTCTCATTAGCATCCAGAGTCCAATAAACTAAGTACACTATTTACTAAACACATCCAAGACTGACTTATCACTCCCCACCTTAGGATTGTTATTATGATGAATTTTATAAATTGATTTAAATCACCATGGGCCATGATTTGGTTATAAGATATACCCCAAAACGTGAATGGGTCCATCTATCTTTACTTAGATCAACAAAACATACATCACCTTGTACTAGAACCTGACATCCATGAATTGAACACATGGTGTTCATTGAAACCCAATCCATTCTTAGGAACTCACATGTAAATGGTCACTGGTGGTCATCCAACCATACAACCCTACCTATATCACCCCATGAGTGTAAACTCAAAGATGTCTCAAACACAACCATAACACATTTGATTCTCTATCCATAGATCAAGAGCTTTATAAGTATACTCAGACCGATGTCAGAATGTTGGGTAGGATCGTCAATAGGTAGAAGTAAGCTAAGAAGTTATTGAATAAAACCACCATAACATATCCAAAAAAATGTCACCTACCACTATAGGGACACTTTGGTCTATCAATAGTGTTGGGATTACCCACCTTCATTGACTCATTGATACTAGACCACCACAACTCATGTTGGGTTACCAACCAGCTCACCATCACTTTATAAATCTCTGCAAATTAGTCGTGAACCAATGATTCATTTTCCACTTCTACCACCACACCAATCAAGTTCGTCCGGTACAAAACAAACAGTTAACAAAAAAATATAGTGGTCCTCCACACTAATAAAAAAATTTGGTCTCCCACATAACTGTGCTTCCAACTTTGGTTTCATAGATATCGATATTCTCTCATCTAGAGTCACCAGTTCACCCATCTCGAACATACTCGTGCCTAAGCATATCATACACATATCTATACCCCAACAGATCTATCAAGGTATTACAATTTCCTACAACCACACACCTAAAAAAACATTGGATCAAATTATCCAAAAAACAATAGATCCTTTCTCAACACCGGTTTTCTCAGTTGAACAAGACTCCCCGTTCGTTAACCCCATCTGCCATGATACATCCGAAACATCATGACAAATAATAAATACATTTATACAAAGATATGAACCACATAACCACCCTCACATTGGGTGCCAGATTCATAATGATTGAATCTCCCCATGATTCATTCACCCTTGTCCTTTACACATGAAATCAATATTTAAGCCTCCATTAATCATCATCCGGATAAACATTCCAGGAATCCAATCGATACAACCCTTTGATACAGTCCTTACAACCAACTACCAATATTTAGGATCCCTTATAAAAGAACCAAGGAATTGGAACACTATTAATAGAAACTCGATGGTATTCATTATTAATGGATTCAACCTCTAGAGAATCTTACATTCTCTATATTAGTAGGCACATGCATCATAGGGATGACCTCCCATGAGGTCACCATTGACATCCCCCAAAATATCTACTCAACGTCACAAATCGAGTCACATCTCCCAAATCAATTGACCTTCCTACTTATCCCTCAAGTCCAATATTATAATATCAAAAAAAAAATATATTCGTACTTTATTTATCCAAGATAATTGAAAAAATATCCGACCACACTCATCTGTCAGTCTAAAGAATCAAGCTATGCCCACTTCCCTAACTACGGTTATGGGTAAAAAGTCATTGGGATCTTTATCTATGCAATATACCTCAGGATTTCAACATGTCCCCACTCACGGTTAGCTCTCCCACACCCATTCTCACACACTTCATTCAATGAACCTTGGTAAAAATCAACCCTAGGTTTCACCTATGCATTCTTGCACACACACATTGACACCACAAACATAAACACCCCTCTAGAATCCAAGAAAAAACTCACAAGATCTGATCTTAGATGGGACACCACAACTATAAAATAAACCCATCACTAAAAAATAAACAACTTGTAAAATAATTCTTAAGTTCAACATACAACTGACACACTCACAACCCACAAGGGTGACCATGACCATATTATCATGAAACATATCATTACCTCAAGTTCACAACCCTACCAAAAGAATAACAGGAAACACCCATTTATCCACACATATAGACTCATCATGGCCCCCCCGACATATAACCAAGATCTCATCCTAGGGAACTATCACTACCCCCACCACCCATACACAATGTCCAGACAAACAATGCAAGGACTACTCTATACCAGACTTCACCAAAGTTCCATCATTACAAATTTTGTCATTATTAACTTTACCAGTTTTAAAATCTAATAGTTTGTACTTTATATCATTCTATATACCCAAAATTTCTAAAATCCCTTCTTATTCGGATTCATACTTCAATTAATATCCATCAACAAACATTCCAAGGAAAATCCAATCTGTATCGATCACAATGAAAATTACAATACCTTCAATAATCAACCCAATCCACAAACACTATCCTGTAAAAAATGATCACATTATTAATATTACCCTATACCATTCCTACAATCATTCATGGTTAACCTCATGTATGACAACTAGCATCCACAAAAATCTTTCATTAGACACCCTCTATTTAAACAAATTCATATATGTATTCATCCAACCATTTCTTCCTAGACACATTTATATTTTTCACAACTTATCAAAACTAAGATTTTAACCCATATACAACTTTAATTAAGAAGGATTTTTTAAATATTCTATATATTATTTTTATTTAACCATTTTAATTGTATTTATTAGACCCAATTTTCATATAAATTTTAAGGAAGTAATTGAACCCTAACTTTCATGCCCCACACACCCATCCTGTGTGTGCTTACTATGATGATTCTCTCTTATAAATTTAGGTGCCTATACTAATTCATTAATGTGGAATCACTTTCCAATATGAACACTATATAAATACCATAATAGTATCACATCACATAACAATTGCATCACCCAATGGTGAAATATATTCAAATGTAACAATGCACAATAAGAACAATAATTCCCACCGTGGGTGACTTGGGTTTTCCCTTGTACATGGGTTAGCTACCGTTAAGATAAGATCATTTCCATGTCTAGACACATCCAAATCTCCCTCATGACATCCCAAATAGTAATACCATAGAAAATAACCTCATATGATATAAATATGTAGTGTCCACGACCTAGGATCCACTATGCCAGTGCCCTAAGGTGGGTCTCCAAATGACCTCAAGTGCAAATCCTTATATTCCAGAGGATGATGAATAGCAGAGAGGGTTTAAAAGGTAAAATGGTATGACTATTCCAACATTAATATAGTAATCCAAAATAAAAAATAAATAAAACAATGGAAAAAATATAAAATAACCAATGAACATGCCTAAACATACATATACCGAAGATTGGTCACAACATAACCAATAGTAAATATGTAATGTCATGTAGAAAATGCCATGTAAACAAATCCCAAAATAATGAAAAATAGTGTAATCCATAAATTTTTATGAATTCAAGTCTAGAACCTCACCCATATATGTCCCAAGACCGAATCAACTCCCAAGCATAAGGACATTACCCTAATTCTAACTTGAATGCTTGAAGTCTACTCAAGTACCCAAAGGCAGCCCAAGAAGAGTGTGATTACAACTTAGTAGGCCACCACAAATAGTGTCTACAAATATCATGTATAAACAAATAGTGCATGTAATTACTAATTAGATAACAATTAAATAAAAGGCAATTCATGTTACATTAGTTAATAATATTCACATAAATAATTCACAGAATCATTTACAATTTCAATCCATATATAATCTTCATTATTAATCTATATTCATCACGTGTTTAACGAATTAGGAATACTCATCAATCTCAATTCGTAATAAAAAAAGTCAAGCTCCTAATATCACTAGGTATAAACACATCATAAAAAACAAAACACACCCAACATGAATCCTTGGTCTCTATTTTCCCATCGAATACAACAATTACGAGATATATCTCCATCCCCATCCACATCCCATTCATTTTATGGGTGAGTTTAGGGACACAATTTAACTCACCCCATGGGAATAGAACCTCATGTCAATTATAAGGACCCGTCCTTAAAAAATTACAGAATCCAGAGTTTTAGACAAGAACATACATTCATAAACAAAGAGGATCTTTTCATGTTTAGTGTTTAGGTAATTAAGATATAATAAAAACATAACATCTCATAACCATACATGTGGATACTATTAAAACAACATCCGATTTTTATATATGAATTTTCAAATAGAACATAATTCCTTTGAAAAATGTTCACGAAATCTAAATTGTCTTCCTCTTTCTCTTACACATCCTTATAACCTGTGAAAAATATTTAAAAACTTGTGATGATCAAAAAATTCTCAGTAAGAGATAGAAGGAAATAACTCATTAGTCATGTGTTTACATAAAAACCAAAAAAACCCTATTTCATAAAACATGTTAACATGCCTGGAAACATTATGTAGTTTCCTTGGGAAATATCTACCATATCACTCTTATAATCACCCTTACTCAAGGTATAACCATTTGGTCAAATTCCACCTCTGAAGTACGCAATGCATTGGAGAGATAAAATGGGGATCATGAGGTATATCTTGAGCTATAATGGGCTCAACCCAACATATCTTGTGTGTAAAACCCCAACCATAGTTACCCAGATTCAGTGAATTATTACTTAACATTGGAATGATCACAAGGGATCAAATCTGGAAATACCAATTGGTTTAGTAGCCTTGGAATCACTAGATATATACATAAGTTTTATGTTACATTTTGAAATGAAAAACAATAATGTTTTCTCACTGTTGAACACACTCATACCCCTTAACATATCCTTGAAATTTAGTTATTATATACTTCTTCGCATCTTGGGAAAATAAAACATAGAATGGGGTGAGATTAGATGATCATTAAGGATAAAAATATGGAAGATACTTTTATAAATAAGAATGAACATTTAAGGCAATGTAAAAGACTAAAACACAAGCCTTTTAAACTTAATATGCAGTATAATATGGAAAATATAAATCAAATAATTCTATTTAATTATACACATGGGTATTCTACTAGTCGAATAATAACATGTAATATCAATTGCTAATTTCATAATGACGGAATTTATAATGTCAGACTTCGCAACCAAAAAGTCAAGGCCTCATTCCAAGACTACAAATAATATTTTTTCAAGGCCTTGTGCCAAGACACTAGTTTGTCTTCTGAGACCTACTGATGCATCGAGGAGCTATAGTTGTCTCCCCCGTCACTTACTAAGTCTAATGCATTCCTCATATGAAATGGTTGAAACATAATATAAACATTGATATTAAAACTAGCATACGAAATGTTAATACTTTAACCATAAACCATGAATGGTAAAAAAATAATACATCCATAGTCAAACATATCAAAAATCCTTAAATACAATATGGAATATTTTATCATGATAAATGTACTTCAAACAAGTGTAAAATCCATCAAATAATTTTGATATAGATGAAATCGATACTATTTGAGAGAAATATCTCTCTATATTTTGAAATAATTTAAAAGTCATAGAATTGTAAAAGAAAAAAATTATATTGAAAATGTTCTTATAATATTGTAAGGGATTCTCAAAGGTTTTATAATGGCAGAAAATAGCCACACTATCCGTATTAGATAAAAACAATTCTTACCTTAATTTGTCGAAAAAGTCATAAAGTACCATGTTTGGAAAACGAATAAATGATTCATTTCAAAACATTTTATAAAAAGTCAAAAAATGGAATAAACTTATTTAACCCATATTCTAGGAAATATTAAAAATGATTTGAAATACATTTTTAAGAAACACTGATGATGATGATAAATAATTCCTTGTAGAAGTTTACGTATAGACAAACTTAGTTAATAAAGATATTATAAAATTAAAACTTACCCTGTACTTTTCCATAGTTGAGGGTACGTTAACCTCCTGTGTAATAGTTAAATAATTTTTATTAAAATATATAATTACCATAAACAAAAATATGTTATCACATACGCTCTTCTAATATTGTGTTGTTAATAATAATTTAGTAGTGTCATTGTTTTTGGTTTTAACTGATTCATTTTCGTTTATATGTTTTCTAACAAAAGTCATGTTTTTTAGATAATATATATTTTATTCATATCTATAATGATATTATGTTATTAAACATTATTTCAAATCAAATAACTAAAAATATTCTTGAATGGTTATGATGGGAATGAATGACATCATGTTCGTGGAGATGGTAATCCATACGTATGCACGAGCGGCAATATCATTCTATTGATGGTAAAATCATATGTAATTGGATGGTATATAATATATAAAGAATAATTAACATGTTATATTAATTATTTACATCAATTATACTCATTGTTAAACCCATTCAAAAAATTAAGTGTTGAATAAAAAACTACACCATGATGTGGAGACAGTAAGCCTTACATAGGGATGTATGGTGACTTTGTCATTCAGAGGATAGAGAGAATAATGAATATAGTTGTAAAATATTTATAATAACATCATAGTATGTAGAAGGTACTGGAGTTATTATTTTGGTATGGAAACAAAAAAGAGAATGTAAGTGGAAGAAGAAAAGATAGTTGGAAGACATGATGAAATTAGTACGTCTTCTTTGGGTGATCCCTTTTGATTTGATCAAAAGGGAAAATTTGGTTTGATTTTTTATCAATGTAAGGATTATAGGTTGAATTGAGGGTTTTTGGGAGGATATTTTAGCAGTGTGTTTCTGATACAAATGGATTTGGATGTGTGATTGTGATAGAAGGGGAAGTACCCTTTTATAAGAGAGGTGAGAGTAACTTTAAGAAAATCTTGAGATGTTATTTTATTATAAAATAATATCCAATTTATAATGCCTAAAAATGAATTTAATTAGATTTTATGGTGGGTATGGGTCGAAATACTCTCAACAAATATGTTTTATACATGTTTAGGTCACGACATTAACCTTATCATTTATATTTAACTCTTAGTTAAATAGTTTAACTTTTATAATGCCTTCTTTTATTGTTAAATTACATGCTTAATAAACATACTATAAAATAACAAGAAATATTCAAGTGGTTCATTAATGACATATATATAATTATGTATGTCCTTTTTCTAGCCATTAAATTTTTAAGAACATCATATCATTTTGTAATATTGTATTTGTTTTAAAACATTATTTATGTCAATTTTGACACAATTTAGTAATTGGTTATTTGAAATCAAAAAGAACATGATTTCATAGAAAGAAATACATTAAATACATACTAACATGTCATATTAACCTAGAGAACTCATGTAAAGAATAATAAGTTTCAATTTAAATTTATCGATATAACTATAATATCAATTATTTTAATCTTTTATTAATAATGTAATTAATGCATAATCATTGAGTTATACATCAATCTAATTATTTAATGTATAAAAATTTTAAATAAAATACCATTATGTAGGAAATATTTTTTGATTTATAATGAATATATATAGTCAAATTTAAATTATGTATATCCCTATATTTAACATTAGTTAGTTATTAAAATTTGAATTTAACACTTTTAACTCTTTAAATAAAATAATAATAAATTTACTAATCTAATCCAAGTGGATAAAAAGGATCATATTTTATTCCTAAGGATGAGTTTGGTTGAAATAAAATTATCCCATAGAATTAGTACATGTGTTAGGGTATTTATAATATCATTTTTACCTTTAACTATCCTATTTACTTTTAACAGTGGTAAATAAAACTCAAAAGTTACTATTTACTAAATGTTTTTCATCCCACTGAGCCACATTATACATAATGATGTCAACAGTGTCTCTAGAATTTTTGAAATTCTATTCATAGAAGTGGTAAAATTACATTTTATGCAAATTTTCAAATAATCCTAGATGGTTGGTAAAAGACATTAAAAAATTCAATAAAAATATATATATATAATCTTTTTATTAAATTACTCCAATGGATTCAATTGTACTAATATAGGTATTATTTAACTATTTTTAATTAAAAATAAATTTAAATAATAAGAATTATTATTCAAATAAAAATTCGGTTTTTAGGTTCTATGCAGCATTTTTTTACTATTCATCAATAATTGAATGTTTTTGTAAAAATACAAAAAATTCACCTTAAGATAATTTTGATATTATAAATCTAAAAATGAAGTCTATTTTACCAAATTAACATTTTAAGAGCTTATAATATTAATTTTATTATTTTTCACAGAAGGACATAAAAAGTAGTTCTTTTAAGAAAATAATTTTTCTAAATATATAACTATTTTAACAAAACATATGCATTTCAATATAAATATGTTTTATTTTTGTGAAAAATTTATAAATAAAAATAAAAAATTATTTTTACTATCATATCAGAATATTTAATTTATAAATAAGTACAACATTTAAATAATTATTATACAAATGTGTTTTTTCGCAGAAACTCAATCTTGCATATTTCATCTGGACAGGGTCAGAGGTCTGATGAACCCATAAAGGGGATTGTTGCACTAGGGTTTCCCCCTTCTATATCTTCATCTTCCCATGGTGGATCCTCTAGGGTCTCTTCTGGCGCTCTCCGTATCGGATCGCGGCTCTCCCTCTTGCTGTGGTTTCAAGCTACTGGATATGTGGTTCTTTAGTTCACAATTCTCTGGCGTAAGTCCAGTTTGCAATCAGGTAACTCTATTCGCCAGCTCACTCTTTGGTGAATTCGTGGGATCATGGTTTCTGTAGGTGCATCGTCGTCCTAGTTTATCAGATCATGATGGTTGTGGTAATGATCTACGGAGGATTGAATGCTTCGAATATTCGTGGTGGTCTCCTCCTACAAGACTATTGGTGACGATGGGATTTGTTTGGTTGATATATGGCACCTCGACATGGTGATGGGTTCTGTGAGTCTTCCTATTTTCTTAATTTTCAATTTTGGTTTTTCTTGCTGCTACTCTTTTCACTTTCTGCATTTTGGTGTTAGACTACTTTGGTTGATTATGCTTCAGGTTTCTTGGACTTGAGTTGTGCATTGGTTGGAAATGCACTTCCATCATTCCAGAATTGAACATTTTCTTGCTGGCTTGTTGGATTTTGGATTTCGAGTCCTGCTCGATTTGATTCTGATCTCCTGTGGTATTCTTTTGGGAAGAACTCGTGATGGTTTGCAGTGGGAAGAACTCGTGATGGTAGCTTAAAATATGATATTTCACATGTTTTTTTTGATGAACCAGTATTATTTTTTGATTTAGTAGAAGCTCCTCTAGTTTAGGGGTAAATTCTATAGTGGGGAAGTCAGATGGTTGTTGTAGTTGTGGATTAATGATTTCTTTTTTCTTGTTTTGGATTCGCTACTCATAATGGATTTTGTGTGGTTGAATTGAATTTGGTCTATAGAGTGTCGAATGGATCATGTTTCTGCTGTGGTGTTTACAGAGTAGGGTGTGGCATCCGAACGGCCTAGTCTTCCTCGTTCTTGTTTCTTCACCTCCTTTTGTGGATGTCATTAGGGTCATCTCATGTCGCGAGATGGTTTGGGAGAACTCTGACTAGAGTCCGCCGGTGGGTTTGTGGATTTGGGATGGTGTCGATGGTCACACCGGTGGGTGTGTGAGGAGACCAGTTCTATGGTTTGTCATGCTTTGCTGAAGTTCATGATTCTTGGTTCATGGTACCTCAGCCTTCTCTTGACGATTTCGACCCAAGCTCTAAAGGTTTTTCAGTTTTAATTAATGAATTAATTGTGCATCCATTGTGCTTGAATTTCATTTGTTGTGAAGGCTTGTATTGTTTTATTTGGGGAAGTGGGAATGTGGGGAAGTGGTGAAGGTGTGATGTGGTGAAATGGTGATGTCTTGTATGGTTTCTCACTTTTTCCTAAAAAGTGTTTGCATAATAATAAAAAACAATTTTCATTCAGTCAATCTTGCATATAACACAAGCCAAGTTGGTGTTGTGTGTTGGATAAGCTATTGAATTACATTAAAGATATAACTTATCATGAAATATTAGGGTGTAACATTATACCCTCCTTCAATAAATTGTTCCCTCATTATTTGAAATTTTTCATTGAATGTAAAATGGTAAAAATAGAAAATACCATTGCAGAAACCCATATCCGAAATAGGGTTAATAAAATTTAGTCATAATAAGAGGGAAAGGGATATAAAATATTCACCACCAAATTAGGATTTTGAAAAGGAGAACATTAGTGGTAATTTGAGACACATAATTGGAGGGAAAATGTAAATTTTTATATGGAGTGGTTTAGGTCATCAATCACAAACAGGTGAACAATAAATACAAAATTGAGAGCCTCAAAGCCATAAATCAATGACTACATAAAATATCAATGGTTAATCAAAACCTTTTGTATTAGGATAACAAATTTTTGGTTTTAATATTTTTCCCCTAATGTTTATAAATTAATTTATTAATATAAAAAAATACTTTACAACTATAGTTCAATACTTTTACTTATTTATACAACAAACGCATCATTCACTATAAAAGAAAATAGAACTCAAAAATTATTCTATGTATCCTAATTGTATAGGGTTTCAGATAATGTGAATTTATAATTCATCTCTCAGATCATTAAAAAAACTACATTATATTAACCAGGACATCATGTATTCCAGTGGTGGGTGATGAACCCTTGTCTCACTTCCGTTGTGGGTTCATGTCCTATTTCCTTGTCGGATGTGATGGGTTGTCAGTCTATCATCAGGTTGTAATTTTTATAAATAAAATACAAAAATAATCATAAGAAATGTTTTAACCTTAATCCATAGTATCCAATTTCCATCTTAATCCATTCCAATCATTAGAATTATCCAAAATACATGTGTCTAAACTCATAGTCTGGAAATTTATAAGGAAGCTCAACATAACATAATGAAGATTTATTTTTTCAACATAATAACATGCGAGTACCTCCATCATGTATTTCATTAAAATACAGTTACAACCTGAATTACCATAAAAACTTATTGAATACATTCATTCTATCTTATTCCTTATAGTATTCTAGATATAATCCTTATATCCAAAATTTTTGAATACTCTAACAATGATGGAATAAACAAACCATTAATCGGTTCCCTGGTAGTCAAGAGTATCCAATAAAATTTATCCAAATCAACCATCTTTTATTCCGAAATCACAACCTCAATATTATGACTATGTTAAGGTTTATCTATCCTTGAAACATGTATTTTAAAAAAAATTTAACTTGCTGTTGAGTCACTTTTCATAGTTCCAAATAATCTCAAATCCTTAATGAAATAGTAATGGAATACAATCTTTATTTATTTCCATAATTAATATATCTAGTATATCATTGATACGACACTTAAATGACATAATTAATTAATAAAAATATAAGAATAGAAATTATTCCTCTTCATTTGTGGTATTATCATAACATTATTATTATCAAATAAAATTATTTGGGGTATACTATGATTATTGGGAAATTGATTCACGTTGTGTCCCAACCCTTCATATATTAAGCATTGTACATTTGAAACATTTTTCGTAACCTTAAAATCATGTAATTAGTGTCCTTTTTTCCACAGTTATTACAAACTCCCATTCCCTTCAATCATTTTCCAAGGTGATTCTTTCCACAATTATCAAAAATGGGAAAATCCTTCTTTCTCTTCATCCCTTTATCCATCTTTCTCTCTACCATCCTTTTTATCTCTATCTTCCCATCAAAGTAATATGACTCAGAGAATTATTTACATTTCCTATTAAAATATGAAAAAGTTTCTTCATATGATGAGATTATGTGGGAACCTATTTCTCTTCTAAATGTTGGCTTAAGACTATGAAATATGTGATCCTTTTTACTTTTTAGAGCATGAGTATTGCTAGAGTTATCATTCCTTCTAATTGAAACCATTTCTAATCAATGGCATACACTAGGTTAGTTTGTGAATCACAATGCATAAATCAAAACATGTAAAAATACCTAACATAAATTGAACAGTTTATTCAAATATTCCATAATCATTCTTTGAGAAGGTATTTATATATGAATCCTTAAAAACGGTTTGTAAAGATAATGAAAATTATCCTAAGAAAATCCCTCTGGAGTCTCATAAAAAAGAGTGCTCCAAGGCCCGTTGTCGTGTACTAGGATACCCGGTCAAGACCAAAACTCCTTTTTGGAGTTTTCAGATCTAGGTACATCTATACCAGAGCCACCTCTACCTACTCATATCCAGACATGGATTCATTTCTTGGAAAAATAAAAAAATCTCTACATTACTGAAATTCAAGGAAGTTCTTCTATACTAATCCTCAAAGTCCATCTTGCGGTAATGTAGTCTCATCAATATTTTGTTAAAAAAATATAGTTTCCAAGGATTGTACTAAACATTCTGTAATACCAAATATAACACCTCAACCCTAGTTACCCAGAGTCGGTGCATTATTATATCACATTAGCATGATCAGAAGGGATAAAATCCCGATAGAATGATTAGTTTAGTAGCTTTGGAAATACAGGATACATACATAATTTTTACATTATATTATGAACTGAAAAACAACATCATTGTGTCTCCTTTGAACACCATAATATCACTTATGTTAACACTACATGTCAGTCATAATATACTTCTTGGCATCCTGGGAATGGGTGGTCTCAGATTCTCAGTAAGGATAAAAATATAGCGAAAACATTTATAAATAAGCACAAACATTTAAGGTAGTGTATATGACTAAAACACATGCCTTTTAAACATAAAAATAATTATAATATGGAAAATATAAGTCATATAATGCAATTTTCTTATTCACATGGATATTCTACTAGTCGAAGAATCACATGTAATATGAATAAATAATTTCATAATGATGGAATGCATAATGTCGAACATCACAACAACATAGTCAAGGCCCCATGACAAGACTATAAATATGATTTTGTCAAGTAATTTTTCCAAGATAGTATCTTGTCTCATGATACCTACGGATGCATTGAGGGGCTATAGCAGGCTCCACACGTCACTTACTAAGTCCAATGAATTCCTCATATGAAAAGGTTGAAAGATAATATAAAAATTCATATTTAAACTAGAATAAGAAATGTTCATAATTTAACCAAAAACCATGAATGGTATAAAAATAACCCATCCAAAATCATACATATCACAAAACCTTCAATACAATATGAAAGATTGTATCATAATAAATGATCTTTAAACGATTGAAAAATCCATCCAATTATGTTTACATAGATGAAATAGAAACTATTTAAGAGAAATATATCTTTCTATTTTGAAATTATTTAAAAGTCACGTAATTATAAATGAAAACATTTATTATGAAAGTGTTCTTATAATCTTGTAATATAAGCTTCAAAGGTGTTATAATATGGGAAAATAACCGCACCCACCGTATATTGTAAAAAATCATTCTTAACCTAATTTTTATAAAAGGATATAATGTAACTTATTTGAAAAAAATGAAAAAATTGCTTTCAATTTTTTTTTAAAAAGTCAAAGAAGGTTATAAATTACTTTAACCCATAATCTCGTATACAGTAAAAATATTTTGAAATAAATTTTATAGGATCATGGATGATGATGATAATGAATTCCCAGTATATGCTTACATATAGACAACCTTAGATAATAAAGAGATTTTGAAATTAACCCTTACCTTGTACTTTTCCTTAGTTGAGGGTATATTAACATACTGTATAATAGTTTAATAATTCTTATTAAATTATACATGAACCTAATACATAAATTTTATATCATATATGATATTCTAATATTTCATTGTTAATAATATTACAGTAGTATCATTGTTTTAGTTGTTAACTGATTCGTTTTACTTTATATGTTTTGTTACGTAAGTCATGTTTTTTATGGATAGGATGTATTTGATTCATATCCAGAATGATATGGAGTTCATAAAATTTATTTTAAACCATAAAATGAATATTTTTCTTGAATGTTTATGGTGGGAATAAATCTCATCGCGTTCACAGAGTCGGTAATATGTATGTACGCACGAGCGACAATACCATTCTATTAATGGTAAAATCGTATGAAATTTGATGGTATATCTGTCATGACCCACCTTCACCAAAAGGAGGTAAGGGTCCACAGATTGTCAGGACCTTACATATTTAAGTTGAAGGAGAGATAATGACCCCTGAGACCCCCCTTCAATAGGTCCCGGTGTGGCAACTAGCACCAAGGGTATAGAAATTTCTCACAAATGGATGGAATTACCCCTTTTTGTTTTATAGGATTGAGAGATAAGATGATGAAACTCAACAACACCAAGATAAAAGAAAAGTAAAGCCAAAAGTAGACCATTCCCACATGCATGTTCCAAAAGTAAAAGCCACAAAGTACAAAAGGTGACTCCAAGGGTAAGTACCAAAGAAGAAAAGCAGCAACTGCAACTTCCCCAAAGGTCCCATTCTTGTTTTCATGTTCAGTAATAATGTTAAAATAAGTTTATGCACTACTGGGAATATAACACCATAATCATGACTGAGGAAAAGAAACCCACAAAATGTCAACTAAGCATCCACAACCGGTTCTCTTGTGAAGTCACAACAACAAAGGAAAAGTGAGAACCCTCGAAGTCCTGGAACCAGAAAATCCCAAGACACTGCCCCGTGTCCCCTCCCCCAAAAAGGATTTTCATCAACATAGGATCCCACCCCAATTCTTGATATAAACAAGGTATCCACTCGGTCTCAAAACTCAAATACACTGAATCCATAACAATAGGGGATCCCATCCCCAATTTCACAACCACTGAGAGTATAAAAGTAGGGGATCCCATCCCCTCCAACATCTCCAAAAATCATCCCAAAAAAAAGTGAAACAACCAAACCACTACCACCGATACAAAGCATGGCCACACCTATATTTTCAGATTAATAAGATTTAACACACTCCATGATTTTGAATTCCGTGTGTTTTAACTGAGTGTTATCACAGAAGGGTTGATCCTGGTGCTTCAATTTATTCAACTGGGTATACATGATTAACCAAATTAATTTTCACAGTAGGAGTTTATAATTACAAAATAAGCCATTTAAAACACCACGAGGGTTCATTAGTGCACCAACAATGACCACCAACGGCCTCGATTTTCAGAAGGCGTAAGCCAGCACAACTCAAAAAGATGATTATAAAATAACAACATCAAAGATCACGCCCCCCATTCATCGTTTATAGAATTTGTTCATTACCTTTAATTAGGTCTGGTTTATCCAATTCTATAGAATCAAAATCACGCCCACCTCGTACGATACACAAAAGAGAGAGTCGAAGGAGAAATTACCTAACTGTTGATAGACGATCGACACATAGGTCGGTCGCGGAACTTTATGGATAACGATGCGGCATTCTCGATGCACCAAAATTTGTTCATGAAAAGACGCAATCGAGGAAAGAAGAAACCATGCCTAACCCTTTAGTTTATAAGGGCCGTGGATGGTTGAGATAAGAACGCGAAACCGTGTGAGCGGGGGTCATGGGTTGACCACGCTGTTTGAAAGTTACACACAATGATGTTATGGTGTTATTTAATATTCCCCATCGGGGACGTTTCTTGGGATTTTTAGGAATTAATCATGGGTTTAAGTGGTTTTAAAAGGAGTAAAAGAATTAATTTACGTCAAAACATACGTTGCATGAGCGGAAAAGTCAGGTACTCGGTGAGGGGACACGGTACCACCGTCACTGTGTCACCCTCACGGTTCCACCGTCACGATGTCACCGTCACGGTCTCACCCTCACGGTGCCACCGTCACGATCTCACCCTCCGGGTGCCACTGTCACGGTACCACCGTCACGGTGTCACCGTCACGGTCTCACCCTCACAGTGCCACTGTCACGGTCTCACCCTCACGGTGCCACTGTCGCAGTTCCACCGTGACAAGTGTCACCCTCACGGTGTCACTGTTTTGGTGGAGCCTCACTTTTGGCAATGTAATGGGCCAGGAGGGTCCGGGCCATTACATTAGATACCTCTTAAACGATTCTCGTCCTCGAGAATCAAAACTAACCAAGAAGGAAAGAGAGGGTCCGAACTACCACCTCGAAAGCTACCTCTTAGAAGTGAACCCATGCTAACAAAAAAAACTTCCCTGCCAAGAACCAAACAACATACCATGCCGAACTGCCCAGACATGTGGGTTGGGGAGTCTCCTCCCCCATGTCAAGATGTTATCCACTTTGGGCAGCACTGACTCACCCGCACGGGTTTAATCGCATCCACCTTAATGCATCTTTATTAGGTGGGGGGGGGGGGGGGGGGTTCTCTCCTCCCCCATAGCCAGGTCTTTTCACACACATTCAGAGGAATGAAAACTAGTAAATTTCATAGCCAAAAAGACAAAACGTTCTACCACAACAGGTACAATAAGGAACAAAACTCAAAACAACTCGGGGTACTGGGTACGCATCTGTGCTTCCCTCTCCCACATACTCTCCTCAATCCCACCATGCCTCCACAACACACGAACCATGGGAATGGTTCTCCCACGAAGCACCTTCTCCTTGCAATCCTCGATCATCACTGGTCTCTCCACAAAGGTCACGTCATCCTCGATGTCCAGCTCACCCCAATCAAGGACATGTGAATCGTCGTGCAGATACCGACGGAGCTGGGACACATGAAAGACATCATGCATCCTCAGTAGTGGCGGTGGTAATGCTAGATGATAAGCCACTTCGCCAACCCACTGCAACACTTTGAAGGGTCCAATGAACCTTGGAGAAAGCTTACTTCCCTTGCCGAACCTCCGCTGCCCACGTCGAGGGGAGACCTTCAAGAACACTTCGTGTCCAACCTCAAACTCCAAGGGACTCCTCCTAGTATCAGCATACGACTTCTGTCGGTCCTGGGCTACCTTCATCAATTCAGGTATGAGCTGAACGTTCTCTTCCGTGCTCTACACTACCTCCGGGCCAAGGATGCCTACCTCTCACACTTCGGCCCAACACATAGGTGAACGACAGGGCCTCCCATACAAGGCTTCAAATGGGGACATACCGATGGTAGAGTTATAGATATTATTGTAGGCAAACTCTACCAGGGGAAAGTGTCACACCCATGATCTTCCTGAGTCCAGAACACATGCCCACAGCATATCCTCCAAGGTCTGGATGGTGCGCTCTATTTGTCTATCTGTCTGGGGATGGAAAGCAGTGCTAAGGTGTAACTGTGTGCCAAAAGCATGCTGCAATCCTTTCCAGACCCGTGAGGTAAACCGTGCATCCCTATCCGAGACTATAGACCTCGGAAATCCATACAACTGCACCACCTCATCCACATACTTTCGCGCCAAAGCATCCACAGTACTCGACTCCCTGATCGCCAGAAAGTAGGCCGGTTTCGTTAACCGGTCTACTACCACCCAGATGGCGTCGTATTACCCTTGGACCTTGGGAAGTACCGTGACGAAATCCATAGAGATGTCATCCCACTTCCACTCAGGGACATCTAGAGACTGCAGTAGGCTGCCTGGAACTTGGTTTTAAGCCTTAACTTGCTGACACACTAAGCACTTGGCCCCAAACTCCGCCACTGCTCGCTTCACTCTGGGCCACCAAAACTGTCTATTCAGTCCCTGGTACATCTTGGAAACTCCTGGGTGTATTTCCATGGGTGAGTTGTGGAACTCACTGAGAACCTTACCACACATCACTCCTGGAACAAACAACCTTTCCTGGAAAATCATATGGTTCTGACCATCCTCTGTCCATCCTTCCGGAGCATTGCCCTGGTCAACTTGGTCACACATCACTTCACACTTTGGGTCTCCCCACTGAGACTCCTCCACTTTCTGACATAGAGATGACTGCACTGTCATCTAATATAGGCAACCTCTACCACCATCCATCCTCGCATCCGGGTGTAAGGTAGCCAACTCTTCCATTTCTTTCCAGGCATCTGCCGACACTCGGACCGCATCCTTCTGCGTCCTCCTGCTCAAGGAATCAGCCACTACATTTCCCTTTCCCTCAGTATAAGAGATCTCGAAGTCGTAATCCTGGAGGAACTCCACCCATCTTCGCTGTCGCAAGTTTAAGTCCCACTGGGAGAAGATATTCCTCAATCTTTTGTGATCTGTGCAGACCACAAAGCGTTCTCCGTTGAGGTAGTGCCGCCATAACATTAGCGCCAAAACGGCCGCTACAAGCTATAGGTCATGGGTGGCATAATTACGCTCGTGGGGCGTAGCTTCCTAGACCCATAAGAGATCATCCCTTGTCGCTGCATCAAAACACATCCCAGGCCTTGTCTTGAAGCATCACAAAACACCTCATAAGCTGCCCCTTCTTCTGGTAATCTCAGAACTGGGGCACTAACCAACTTCTCCTTTAGATAGCTGAAGGCTGACTCGCACTGCTCACTCCACACGAAGGCCTGGTCCTTCTTGGTCAGGGCTTTCAAAAGGGATTCTAATCGGGAGAAGTTGGGTACGAACCTCCGATAGTAACCTACCAGCCCGAGGAAACTTCAGACCTCTGCCACATTCTTGGGTGCTGCACAAGAAACAACTGCCTCAACCATTGATGGGTCCACCGCTACCCCCTGCTCGGACACCACGTTCCTGAGGAAGTGCACTTATCATGCCCAGAACATGCATTTTGACAACATAACATAGAGTTGGTGCTGTCGAAGGACCTCCAAAATTGTCCTCAGGTGCTCCGCATGGTCTTCCTCTGATCTCGAAAAGATCAGGATGCCGTCGATGAACACAAATACGAACCGATATAGGTAATCCTAGAAGATGGAGTTCATAAGCCCCATGAACACAGCCAGGACATTCGTAACACTGAAGGGAATGACTACGAATTCGAAGTGTCCATATCTGCACCTGAAGGTCGTCTTCGGGATGTCGCTCTCCTTCACTCTCTGCTGGTGGTACCCAGACTACAGATCGATCTTCAAGAACCATCCTACCCCTTTCAGATGGTCGAAAAGATCGTCTATCCTCGGAAGAGGGTAATGATTCTTGATATTCACCTGATTCAGACTCCTGTAGTCTATGCACAACCTGAGACCACCATCTTCCTTCTTTGCGAACAAGACTGAATCACCCCACGGTGACGCACTCAGCCGAACATAACCCCTCTTCATCAGATCGTCAATCTGAATCTGCAACTCCCATAACTCTGAAGGTGCCATCCGGTAAGGACCTATCGAGATCGGACGAGTGTTGGGATGCAGGTCTATCCCGAACTCAATATCACATCGAGGGGGTAGAGTCGTCACCTCCTCAGGAAAGATGTCCATAAACTCACGAACAAACTCTGGCAGCCCCACCATCTCAACATCTATTGACTCTACTGACTGCTCAGCTAACATGGAGAAGAGGCGTTCCTCTCGCCTGCTGACCTTCCGACCGCTCCGCTCACCGGTGAAGGTAACATGCCGGCCGCCCAAGTCCGAGAACACGACCCTTATTCAGAAACAATCGATGACGGCGCACACAGAGAATAGCCAGTCGATGCCTAGGATGACATTGTATGGCTGTATCTGTAGCAGAAGAAGATCCCTAACTGACTGATGTGGCCCCATCATTAGTCTACATCCTCGACAAACAAATGACAAGTCGGTCTAACCTCCAACTGGGGTGCTAAACACCAGGGGCACTGGAAGTCTCTCGACATCTAGAGCCAAGGCATGTTCCAGACTGGGTGCAACAAAGGAGTGAAAACCTCCAGTATCGAAGAAGGCATAAGCAAGAGTTCTAAACAAATTGATTGTACATCGAACAACCTTCGGCCGTGCTGGAACTACCACCTCTGTGGCGTGCAGCTGTCCACGCCCGGATCCTCTGCCCCTCGGCTGTTGGCCACCTCCCCGACCATGCCCTGGTCGAGGTCCCTAAGGAGCACCCTGAGGTCGGCCTCCTCCTCCTCCTACGTCTTCCGTCGGAGGAGCGGGAGCTCGCTGTCCCTGCTGCTGCTGTTGGAAAGGCTTAGCTGGAAGCTGCTACTGGGGCGGGTGTTGGGGATTTCCTCCCTCACCGTACTCCACCCAGTCTGGGAACTGACTCCGGAGATGTCCATGGCTCCCACAGACGAAGCACCGTGGTCCTGCGCCCGAGGAAAAAGGGCGAGGACAAGGGGATCGAAACTGAAACTGCTGCGGCCTGCTCCATGCGGGTCGGAACCTGGAAGGTCCTGATGCTGGAGGTCTGGTGCTGACGTCCTTCCCCTTCGATGGTCCCAGCTGGATCCCCTCTCGTGACACACCTCCTAGTGCGTGCATCCTCTCCACCACTTCATCCTTCTTCTGGACTTCCAAGTACGTCGTCAGGGTAAAGGGGGTAATAACATACTGGAGGGAGGGTTAGAGGGCCTCCTCCAAACGTCTTACCCGAGGCTCCTCGTTGGGAAAGAGGTCTGAATCAAAATGTAGGTGGTCCTTGAACTTGATCCCTAGCTCCCTCACGGACATACTCCCCTGTTAGAGGGAGAGTATCTCTGGTCTCTTTTCCGCCTTCATCGTTGAAGAGAGGAATTATGCCCAGAACTCCCTCTCGAAATCCACCCAAGCCACCTCACCCTCTCTCCTCTCTCCCAGGTAAAGCATCCACCACTTACGCGCCGCTCCCCACATCTGGCTGACGGCCAGAGGAACCCAGTACTCGGTCGGGGCCCGAATTAGGCCAAAGCCTATAACTAGCTCCTCTAGCCAGCCTTCCGTCTTCATGTCGGAGGTGCTGCCCTCATACATCTCGAGGGTCTGTCGCTGGAAGTCTCGGAGAGTCCTCTACCACTGGTCTTCCTCCTCTTCTCGGTCAGCTCTCTGCCAATCGGCCAAGGTACTCTACGGGGCCTCGGTCTTCTGTACCACACGCGGTCGCCTTCCAGGTGCCACAACTACAAGGTAAACAAGGAATGCCTAAGCCCAAGTAGTGCAGATTATTGTCTTTAAAACTTCTTAAACTTTTAGTTTATTATTAATTCCCAAAAAACCCCCGAAACACGGGAACACAAGTCATTATGATGCATGTACCTTTCCTTGAGTCTCTACCCTGCAATTAGCGCGACATCACTTGGTCGTTTGGTAGGTCCAGAGTCCTTGCGTCGGATCACGGGGGGCCCTAAAATCCCGTGTCCTAGCCGGTCTTCCCTGGCCTAATTCACGCGCCGAGGTTACCCAACACTGTTTCCCTACCATCCCATGCATTCCTCACTGTGCCCAACTCCAGACTCCATCCTATCCCTCAATCATCAACCTCCCCTATGATACCATTCTGTCACAAACCGCCTTCACCAAAAGGAGGGAAGGGTCAAAAGATTGTCAGGACCTTCCTTCTTTAAGTTAAAGGAGAGATAATGACCCCTGAGACCCGCCTTCAATAGGTCCCGGAGTGGTGACTAGCACCAAGGGTATAGAAATTTCTCACAAATTGAAGGCATTACCCCTTTTTGTTTTATAGGATCGGAAGATAAGATGATGAAACTCAACAACACCAAGATAAAAGAAAAGTAATTCCAAAAGTAGACCATTCCCACATGCATGTTCCAGAAGTAAAAGCCACAAAGTACAAAAGGTTACTCCAAGGGGAAGTACCAAAGAAGAAAAGTAGCAACTGCAGCTTCCCCAAAGGTCCCATTCTTGTTTTCATGTTCAGTAATAATGTTCAAATACGTTTATGAACTACTGGGCAACTAACACCATAAGCATGACCAAGGAAAAGAGACCAACCAAATGTCAACTAAGCATCCACACCCGGTTCTCTTGTGAAGTCACAACAACAAAGGAAAAGTGAGAATCCTTGAAGTATTGGAACCAGAAAATCCCGAGACACTGCCCCATGTCCCCTCCCCTAAAAAGGTTTTTCATCAACAGAGGATCCCACCCCAATACGTGATATAAACAAGGTAACCACCCGGTCTCAAAACTCACAAACACTGAACCCATAACAACAGGGGATCCCATCCCCAAATTCACAACCACCGAGAGTATAAAAACAGGGGATCCCATCCCCTCCCACATCTTGAAAAATCATCCCAAAAAAAGGGAAACAACCAAACCACTACCACCGACACAAAGCAGGGCCACACTTGTATTTTATGATTTATAAGATTTAACGTACTCCATGATTTCAAATTCTGTGTATTTTAACCAAGTGTTATCACATAAGGGTTGATCCTGGTGCTTCAATTTATTTAACTGGGTATACATGATTAACCAAATTACTTTTCATAGCAGGAGATTATAATTACAAAACAAGCCATTTAAAACACCACGAGGGTTCATTAGTGCACAAACAACGACCACCAACGGCCTCAATTTTCAGAAGGCGCAAGCCAGCACAACTCAGAAAGATGATTATAAAATAACAACATCAACGATCACGAACCCCCCTTAATCCTTTATAGAATTTGTTCATTACCTTTAATTAGGTATGGTTTATCCAATTCTACAGAATCAAAATCACGCCCACCACTCATGCTACAAAAAAGAGAGAGGCGAAGGAGAAATTCCCTACCTGTTGATAGACGGTCGACACATAGGTCGGGTGCAGAACAATACGGATAACGATGCGGCTCTCCTGATGCATGAAAATCGATTCATGAAAAGCCGCGATCGATGAAAGAAGAAACCATGCCTAACCCTTTCGTTTATAAGGTCCGTGAATGGTTGAGATAAGAAGGCGAAACCATGTGAGCGGGGGTCGTGGGTTGACCATCTGGTTGGGTAGTTACATATGATGATATTAAGGTGTTATTTAATATTCCCCATTGGGGATGTTTCTTGAGATTTTAAGGAATTAATCCCGGGCATTAAGTGGTTTTAAAAGGAGTAAAAGAATTAATTTACATCAAAACTTACGTTGCGGGAGCGGAAAAGTCAGGTACTCAGCGAGGGGACACGATACAACTGTCACGGTGTCACCCTCACGGTGTCACCCTCATGGTGTCACCGTTACGGTGTCACCCTCACAGTGCCACCGTCACAGTTCCACCGTCACGGTGTCACCCTCACGATGTCACCGTCACAGTCTCACCCTCACGGTCTCACCCTCACAGTGCCATCGTCACGGTTCCACCGTCACTATGTCACCATCACGGTCTCGCCCTCACGGTGCCACCGTCACGGTCTCACCCTCACGGTGCCACCATCACGGTTCCACTGTGACCGGTGTCACCCTCACGATGTCACTATTTTTGTGGAGCCTCACTTTTGGAAAAGTAATGGGCCAGGAGGGTCCGGTCCATTACAATATCTTATATATAGAATAATTAAATTGTAAAATTTATTATTTACATCAATTATCCCCATTATTATTACCATCCAAATAATGAAATTTTTAATAACAAACTACACCCGGACGTGGAGACGGTAAGCTGTACGTACACACATATGGTGACTTTTTCATTCATAGGATTGATAGAATAATGAATATGGTTGAACCATATTTATAATAAAATAAAAGCATGTAAATTTAACAAGAGTTATTATGTTGTTATAGAAACAAAAATGAAAGTGGAAGTGTAAGAAGAAAATAACTTTGAAAGAGGTGGTGGAATTATTACGTCTTCATCGTGTGCTTCCTTTTGATTTGAACAAAAGGTATCCATAGGTTAGGGTTATGATCAAAAAAATGCCTCTAGGATTAAGTGAGGGTAGTTGGTATAATATTTGATCAGGGGTAGGCCGATCCAATTAAATTTGAATGTGTGATTTTGAGGGAAGGGGTAGTACCATTTCATAAGAGAGGTAAGGATCATTTTAGGAAAAAATATTATTTTATTATAAAATAATATTCAGTTTATAATGGATAAAAATGGATTTATTTAGAGTATAAGGTGGTTATGGATCGAAATAATCCCAACCAATAGGTTTTAGAAAAGTTTAGGTAACCAAATTAAACTTATCTTTTAGATTAAACTCTAAGTTAAATAGTTTATCTTTTACAATGTATTCATATATTTTTAAATTACATGGTCAATAGACATATTATAAAATGAAAACAAAACAAAAAGTGGTCAATTAATGAAATATATATCATTATGTATGCACTTTTCCCAAACCATGTATTTTTTAAAATATTATATCATTTAATAATATAGTATTTGTTTTAAAAACTCATTAATGTCAATTTTGACACTATTTAGTATTTGGTTTTTGTAAAAGAAAAAAACTTGATTACTTTGAAAAAAAATACATTAAATCAATCCTAACATGTCATATTAACCTAAAAATTTCGTGGAATGAATCAGAAGTTCAATTTACATTTATTTTTTTATTTATAAAATCAATTATTTATTCTTTCATTAATAAGGTAATTACTACTTCATCATTGTGTCATAAATAAATTTAATTATTTAATGTCTAAAAATTATAAATAAAATACCATTATATAGGAAATATTTTTATATTTATAATTAATATTTATAGTCGAATTTATATTACTTATAACCTCATGTTAATTTTTTTAGTTATTAGAATTTGAATTTAACACATTTATCTCTTCTTTAAAAAAAATAGTAATAAATGTCCTAATCTAATACAAGATGATAAAATAGAGTCATATTTTATTACTAAGGTCAATTTTGGTGGAAATACACTTATCCAGTAGAATTAGGACATGTTTTAGGGTAATTATAATAACATTTTACTATTAATTATCCAATTTGGTTTTAACTGTGGTAAATAAAATTCAAAAGTTACTATTCACCAAAAAATATTTCTTTTCAGTTAAACCACATTTTACTTACTGATGAAAACCATGTTTCTTGAATTTTTGAAATTCAATTCACAGAAGCGTTAAAAGTATGTTTAATGAAAATTTGTAAATGTTCCTAGACGGTGGGTAAAAGACGTTAAAAAATTCAATAAAATTTTATATATCTCATCTCATTATAAAATGACTATAATGAATTAAATTGGACTAATATAGGTATTATGTATCTATTTTTGATTTATAATAAATTTATGTAAAAATAGTAATTATTTAAATAAAATATCAGTTTTTGTGTTCTATACAATATTTTTCACTATTCATAAAGAAAATTAATGTCTCTGAAAAATACAAAAAAATTCCCACTAAGCAAATTTTGATATTCTGAATCATAAAATGAAGTTTATATTACCAAATTAAATTTTTTGTAGTGTTTAATATTAATTTTATTATTTTTCACAAAAGTACATAATAAATAGTTCTTAAAAAAAATAGTATTTCTAAATATATAACCATTTCAAAAAAACATATGCATTTCATTAAATTTTTTTTTATTTATGTGAAAACATTATAAATAAAAAAAATTATTTTTACTATCAATATGACAATATTTAATTGATAAATAAATATATCATATAAATAATTTATATATTAACTTTTTGTTTTGTATATGCTCAATCTGGTGAATAATGCAAGCCAAGTCGGTGTTGCGTGAAGTATAAGTTATTGACTTACATTAATGATATGACTCAATATGAAATCTTGTGGTGTTACATTGAGCTATAATTGGATCAACCCAACATAAATAATTTCCACCTATCATATCATGGTAATAAAGTGTCTTGAAATTAGGGAAAACCACTCATGTCTTATACACATGAAAAACATCCCTTTTGCAATTTGTTAAAGAGTGTTTTAAAAGTATTGAAAAAGGAAAGTCCGTTAAAATATAATTTGAGTGATAATTTATTGAATGAAATGTATATGTGTATAAAATCTAAATACCCATAGTTGAACCTAATATAAAAACGTAGTCATAACACCAATAATCACAATACAAAATAATTAATAAAGAAGATGGTTATCACAAAGAATTGAAATTGTGTCATGAATTCTCTTACTTCAGGTTCTTCATACATTAAATGTGTTTCAAACTCCCTTATAATGGGTAAAATAGTGTTATTAATATCTTAATAAAACATATTAATGTTTATCACACCTTATATGATCATTTTACAATACCATTCAACACATTTATTAGTAATATTTTGTTATTCACATTGTTTCAGGTGCGTTGTTTACAAGGTTTCCATGATCAGTTCATGATGGATATTCTTATCAATTGGAAGTGAAAATATTGAATTGAAATGGAATGGTATAAAAATATTTCTAGAAACATAAATTATAAAATTTATCATTTTGTATTCTGACATGAGTATGGTTCATAAGTTAAAACATTATTGATATTTGTTTATGTCATTTTCCCAATTAATAAATTGCAATTAACTCATTTTTTTATAAATTAATCACATGTATAAAAAATTATTCTAGAACCATATATATGATATAATAAAAAAATTATAATTTGTTTCATCCATAAAAATTGTTTCATTACCATTAATGAATCAATTAAAAGAAAATAAAATCACATCGTCCATGATGTCGGTAAATCAATACATCACAGAAGAAGTTTTTATTTCATGAATAGGTGGGAGAGGAGAAGAGGTATAATGGTGAATATTCCATAAACAAGATGAAATACAGAATATGTAAGATACTTTATCATTAATTCTTCTTTATAAGGGATGGTGAGAAGATGAAAATAATGAAAATCGAAATAAAAGAATAGATGAGAAATCCCTTACGAAAATCCGGCAGCCTAATGACATCACTTAACAATTCATAATATTTTCCAATGAGACCAATAGATTATCTAATAAATATTACATAATATATAAATTATGGGGGATATTGAATGACATATTCCAACATAAGAAAAATTAAATTAAAAGATAATAACCTAATAATGGTTCCTGTAAAAGATTGAGATTTTGAGACGAAAAATCAACACCAAAATGACTAAGCAATATGGTTTTAGAAACCATTAAAAAGAGATGGGACAGGGGTTACCCATCCATAAATAAATAATAATAAATTGTAGAGACAAAATAAAATGGAAATAAGAACATTCTATGAAATATTTAAAGTTATACCACATAAAATAAAACTGGAATGGAAAAATATAGAAGATTAGAATTCTATTACCTTTTAGAGTAACACCTAAGACATGATGGTTGGGACCTTGGGGCCTGAGGGATACATAAGAGGACTACTAGGGAGGTAATAAGAATAGAAATTCATTAATTAAGAATTATTGATGAATAATTACAGGTATGGGTTTCTATTTATTGAAAATGTGAGGGAATATTTTATTAATTACTAAGGGACACCTCATTATTTGTATTTGCAAAACCATGGTCTTTCCCATGTTATTTTCCCATGGTATTGGACACATGGGAAACCACAAAACATATTTTTTTTCTTAATATTATACTAATATTATTATAACATTAATGATGTCATTAAATGTATCGAAATGTCAAAAATTTATTTTTACTATTCACTAAAAATTCGATTTTTAGAAAGAATGAAAAAAATTACCCAAACCATTTTTTGACATGTAGATTAAAAAAATGAACGCCTTTTTTTTAGAAATAATATTAAAATTTTTATTAATTAAATTTTTAAATAAAATAATTATTTATTAAAAAATAACAATTTTAAACCCATAACAATTTTTAACACAATGATAAATTAATCAACATCTCATTATCATATAAAATTAGAAAAATAAATAAATTATACAATTTACAATTCATTATGGTCATATTACTATTAAAATAACTATTCCTAATGGTAGGTTACTAATCAACATAAATCATGTTGGATCCATTAGACTCCAAATAACTTACTGATCACAATTATAGAAGAATGGTTTTTGAAATTCAAAACATAGATGCTTCGAAATTGTGTTTAAAGTCTAGTTATAATTATCTACATAAACAAGAGTTTCATGTATTACAATTTTTTTGTAAAACTTTGGGGTGTTACATTATCCCCACCTTTAGGAAATTGTGTCATTACAATTTTATTTACTCATTAAACAGGTGAGTCCACTAAACCTTTACTTGGTGGATTACCTTATTCCAAAATACTTGTTTCCTTAGATCAAGAATGATAATTTGTTTCTCTTCATAAGAAAGGTTCTATTAGAGCAGAACTGATTATGGGCTCAAGACATAACATAATTCAAGCACATACTTTCTCAACATTGAAACATGAAAAACAATGTGTACCTGAGATAAAATCAGAGGAAAATTTACTCAGTACGCTACTAGTCCATCATTATCCATAATTTCATAAGGTCTGATGAACCATGGATTTAGCTTTCATTTCTTAACAAAATGCTTAACAGTTTTCCATGGAGAGATTCTATGAAAAATTTGAGCACCTACCTCAAAAGAAAAGGCGTTCCTTATGTTTTCTGCATAAATTCTCTATCTGCACTGAGATGTCCTCAGGTGATGTCAGATCATCTTCGCTTTCTCATTCATTTCCTCTACTAATTCTAGTCCCATCAACTTCCTTTCTCCAACATCATCCCCAAAAGATATATTTCGACACTACTTCCCATACAATGCCTCAAAAGGTGCCATCTATATACTAGAGTGAAAATTATTATTATAAGATAACTCAATTAAAGAAAGATGATGTTCCCAAATTCCCGAGTAGTCTATTTAACATGCTCGACTCATGTACTCGAATGTGTAAAATTTTTATTCAGACTTTCCATCTGATGAAAAGCTATAATGAAATTTAATTCAGTGTCCAACAACTTCTAAAGGACCTTCCAAAAACTATAAGTGAACATGTGATCCGGATCAGATACAGTGGAAATAAGAACTCCATTAAACCTCACAATCTATTTGAGGTACATTCCATAGAGACAATCCAACGAAATTGTATCTTGAATAGAATGAAAATGTGATGATTTTTGATCTGATCAATAATAACACAAATTGAATTGATACACCGAGATGTATTAGGTAGTACCACCACAAATTCCATTGATATATTCTTCAATTTCAACTCTGGAACTGGCAATGGGAAAAAAATCCCCTTTAGTAACTACCCCTTTGCTTTGACTTGTTGACTTGTCAAACATTTCATAGTAAATTCTGAAATATCCCTTTTTATTTCATCCCACTAGCAATACTCCCAATGAAATTTGTACATCATAGTACATCTAGGATAAACTAAAAATAGTGAACTATGAGTTTCACATAATAAATAATTATTCAAATGGTAATCCCAATGCACACAGAACCATTTCCCAAATCATAAATCACTTACTTTATCATGGTTAAATTCATGAAACATAGACTTTTTAGCCAATTCTAAATTTTTCTATTACTCATAGTATTCCTTATATAATTTCTTCTTTATATATGATAATGTTGACTATAATGAAACCAGTAAAAAAATTGATGTATTTCCTACACAAACAACTTTTAATCCAAAAATCCAAAAATCATTAATCAAGAGATCATGTTCCCAACATATCATGGTTAATGATGCATAGTGTTTTAGAATCATGGAATCCACCACATTGTATTCTTTTCCTAGATGGTAATTGATCATCTAATCATAATCCAATATTAGTGTAATCCATCTTCTCTGCCTCTTGTTTAATTCATTCTTAGTAGATATATACTTTAGACTTTTATGGTCAGTATATATTTGACATTTGGCTTCGTATAAATGGTTCCTCAAAATTCCCAATGAAAAAAAACATCTTCAAATTCCAAATCATGTGTGGGATTATTTAACCCATGAGGTTTTAGTTGTATGGAAGCCTATGAAATTACCTGATCATTCTGCATTTGAACACAACCATGTCCCTTCAATTAAGCATCATTATAGATGAAAAACTAACTATTTCAAGAGGGCAAGGCCAAAACTAGATCATTTACCAATCTATTCTTCAGTTCTTGAAAATAATAATCACATTATTCTATACAAACAAATTTAACACCTTTTCATGTAAACATACTTAGCAGACAAGATAACCAAGAAATATTTTTAACAAATCATTTGTAAAAACCTGCTAATCAAAGAAAACAATAAAACACTTAAAAAATTTGATGATCTTGGCCATTCAAAAACCACTTTTGTTTTGGTAGGATCAAATGTTATTCCATAATTATTTATAATTTTCCCAAGAAATGAATGATTTTTCATCCAAAAATAAGACTTTATGAATTTTCCATAAAGTTCACTTCATTTAATGTTTTCAAAACAACCCTTAGATGTTTTTCATATTCATATTTACTTGTAGAATATACCAAGTTGTTATCAATAAAAACAACCACATACTTATCCATGAACTTATAAAATATTATATACATAATATCTATGAATACAGCAGGTGAATTAGTTAAACCAAAAAAAATACTTCAAATTCATAATGACCATATATAGTATGGAATGCAGTCTTCAAGATGTCTTCATTATTTACTTTCAACTTATGGTACCCTGACCAGTGGTCAACCTTTGAAAAATATTGTTCTCCCTAAATCTAATCAAACAAATCATCAATATGTGGAAAAGGAAACATGTTTTTAACAATAAATTTATTCAATTCTCTATAGTCAATATAAGTCTCATTAAACCATCTTTCTTCTTAATAAACACCACAAGATATCCCCATGGTGAAATTATAGGTTGAAATAATCCTTTATATAATAATTCATCAACTAAATTTATAATCATAGATATTACATTTCATTAATTTGATAAGAGGGTTCGGATATTTGATTAACATATGGAACTAAGTCAATAGTAGAATCAACCTCTTGATCAAGAATAACACTAGGAAAATCATCAGGAAAAACCTCATGGTATTCATTTACCTCTGGTTCATCATTAATTTAGGTAGTTATCTTATCTTCAAAAATATTGGTAAGATAAATTTCATTTTAATATTTTATTAGTTTTATATCTTTCTGATATGATATAAATGGTATGGGTTATTTATTATACACAATCTGAAAGTCTTTCTGAAAAAACTTCTTTTCCTTTACAATCTATCATAGCGTAATAAAACAAAAGAAAGTCCATTCTCAGAATAACGTAAAACTATACTACAGACAAAACAACTATGTTTGCAGGTAATCTCATTCCATATAAAAGGATACATAGATTCTTATAATTTTTTCCTCAATATTTCCTCCATGTGTCTTCACCATGAGATCTAGTATCATATGATAATGTTGAATTCCCTATTTCTTTAAAAAATATCTTAGAAATGAAGAAATGTGTAAATACTAAATCAAACAAAACATTTTTGAAATCTATAAAAAAAAGAAATGAACTAGATAACTCCCCATTTGAAGGCTCAACATCTGTTGAAGTGGGTGAAAATTATTTTACCAAATCCTTCTTCTTCGAATCATGCTGATTCATTGCTTGAGTGACTAGCTTTAGAAAAACATTAGCAGTACGACCCAATTACATACATTTAATGCATCTCACCATCATATTCTTGTTATGTTTTTAAATAATTTTTCTTTCACTCATAAGACATGTGTCCAAACATTCAAAATAGATATCACTTTCTAGAATTTAAAAGACATTCACCAGGAATCCTTTTACCACACTCTTCACTAGAATGGAAATTGATTTTCGTAACTCTAGATTTCTTTGATGAATTATTATCCAAAGACTACCAACCAGACCTATTCTTATTCTTCGAATCATGAGTCATATATATATATATCTGAAAACTCCATATTAATTTTTTTAGCACATGGAACAAGTTTCTCAATGCTTTTAATCTCTATTGAAGAAAAATATATTTGAAAAATTGTTTTCATACTATAGTAAAATCTATAAATTTTACTATCAAAATCCCGAGTAATATACGGTATGTACCTAGACAGTCCAATAAAATTGGCTTCATATGCTGCCACAAAATCATCATCTTCCAACTTCACTTCCAACAATTGAATCTCCATTTTGAGTCGAACAGTTTTGGGAAAATATTTTTCTATAAAAGACTATTAAAATCATCCAATTTTAGGTTATCAAGATCATCTCCTTATCTCTTATTCTAAACTATGTGCGTGTTGGATCATAATATAGATGTATATGTATTTAAGATGGAACAATAGAAGTGGGGGGTGGGGTGTATTGGATGTTTAAAAAACATTGTATTTATACTCTTATGAAAGAACAGAATTTAAGAGGTCTTAAACTAATACAATTCACTAACAATACAAATTACCATACAAGGATTAGATCCAATGGATATGATATGATGTAATACCAAAAGTAATAATAAACAATTGTATATGAATTGAACACAATGATTTGAGTAAAACAAATATAAATGATTATTCCATGAAACATATAGATTTTATTAAAACAATATATAATTAATGAATGAATCATAATTGAAACAATCACAATATTAAGATAATATGAATAGAAATAAGAAACAAAGTGATCGATTTCTATTAGAAATAGTAGTGGAAATGAAAAGGTATTATAAATTTTTATCCCAAAGATTTGGGTATCCTTTAACCTATGATTAAAGGTCTATCTTACCACCACCTTGAAAATACATTGACACGATGATCAGCACGACTGTCTTCCTATCTCCAAAAACCCTCAATTAATAAGGTAATCTAAACCACTCTATTTCAAACACATGAATGTCCTCGATATGATGACCAGAAGAACATCTTCCAATTCCCAGAATCCCTCAACTGTTTTCACAATGATCAGACTCACAAAGGAAAAAAATGCACTTATAGAAATACAAAAACATTGAACAAGCTATTAACTTTTTTGTATCTTTAAGGATTTCGTAGGAAGAAAGAGAGATGTTTCAATATCGATCTCTAGAACATGATATACGAAAATATTGGTTTTTTTGTTTAAAATGAACTCCTACTTATTGGCCTTAGGTTCTAATGGTCATATTTACTCTAACGGTCATATTTCTCACTAAAATTATGAGGGACATGGACACCTAGCATTACAACGGTCAAAAAGAAAATTATACATGACATCATTTCATTTAGTGTATTACTAACTCAATGACATCGTTTTAGTTATAAAATAGAAAATAAAAAAGTATGAAACCATGAGTATGAGAAACATGTAACCAGTATTGATGTTAATAAATGAATTCAATACATTAAATGAGTACGACTAATAATATGGTCGCAATTCATTTCATGATTATGATGCACATTGTAGTTATGATACAATCATGACTACGACTCTTTACATTAAATGATTCATTTCATGGTTACAGTTTATAACATAGTTACGATGCACGATATGGTTATGATGTTTATTCTAGTTACAATATATGTTTGGTTACAATACAAGGCCTAATTAAGATACAAGTGGTTACAGTGCATGTGGTTACGATGCATGTGGTTACATTCATGTGGTTATGATTCATGTTGTTATGATGTATGTAGTTATGAAGAATACCATGAATATGATACATAATCTAGTTATGATTCATGATTACGATACAATACATAATGTGGTTATGATGCATTTGGTTACGATACAATAAAAAATCTGGTTGCGATACACATGATTACTATACAATACATAACCTGGTTATGATACACATGTTTACTATACAACACATAACCTTGTTTTGATGCATGTGGTTACAATTGTAAAACAATAAATGTGATTAATATTGGAATGAATCATAATATGATTACAATGAAGTTTGACAACATGTGTGGTTATGATGGAAAATAAAATATGTTATTCGATATATGTGATTCTGATTGCAAAATGACTTATCTTTTTATGTTGTAAAACAACATACATGATAAAAATGTAATTTTTTATTTTTAAAACAAAAAGATCAATAGGATCTTTGAAACTTGTTTTGACTAAAAAATCTCCACTTTTTTTGAAATAACAATAAAATATAAATAAATAAAAACTTATCTCCCCGTGATTTTAGAAACTCTTCTGAAATTAATAGTGAATACGACTAATTTCATCCTATGTTTAAACAAATCACTAGGGACCATATTCTCTTCACATGTAATTATTAATTCACCCCCTTAATAAGGTATTCATCAAATTATTTTTTTCAAAAACATTCTCCCCTTTGTGATTTTCAAAATGAATAAGGTAAGTCATTCATATCATGAAAAGAGTTATAGAAATAGAGTACGAAACAATAGAAACTACTTGGAGTGAAACAATATTTTATTACAATAAGAGTTCTAGAAATAATTCCATCCCCTTTTTTTCAAATGATTAAACATCTTAAGGTTCATTTTGAGGAACAATTTTCTATCCTCCACTATTTTTTCAAGAGATTATTATTAAGTTTAATCTTTACATCATGTTAAGAAATAACCATTTCCTGCTTCTGGATCCATTGATCTATAAGTTGATTTATTTATTCTCGAGATTTAAGCATTACTTCATGAGAATTGATATCATCCAATCTAATTTTGTAGGCCTTCTCTCGAATTACAACTCTATTAAAGATGAAAAAAATCCTCATTACTCTAATTATCAAATATATTTATTTAGACCAATAATATATTCAAAGGCTATTCCTTGTGAGGTACCAGGTATTTTAAAGACTTTATGTTTTTCCTTGAAACCAGTAGCTATATTTTGATACATAAAATTAAGAACCAATATACCAATTCATCTTGATTGTCCATATTATTTGTGATAATATCATCAACATTATATTACCACTTCAAAACCTTATTACAAGCATTACTGTTGCCAACATCACATTCTTTATTAATATTGATAACGGTTTCAAGACATAGAAACTTGTCCATCAATACATGGATTTAGTGTGTTATATCATTATGGGTATTTGAAATAATTTCTATAATGGATTCAATCTTTAGAATTAATGGTGTCATCTTTTATAATCTATTCAAGGCTTGTTTGATGTAATTAATTCCCTTAAATGTGATTTTTTCTTTCAGAATACATATCCTCAGTGTATTCTAGGAGATCATTGAGATGAGTTTTAGTGCTGATCAATTGAGCTGGCTGATTTCAATCCTTATCATATTCTTCATCTTCTTCTTCTTTATCTGAAACCTAAATAAATTTATTGAAGGAAGCCTTTGGTGAAACATTCTTGTAACGATGAGGATCTGGAGATGGAAAATTAAACAATGGAACTTCGAACGATTTTACGGTATGGCTTCTATTGTTTGCATCTTATTTTTTGTTCCACACCTATTTCTTTGTTCCCATGTTATTATTCATTATATTTTTATTGTTCTTGTTATTAAATTCCTTTTTCTTCTTGTTATTAATCTTATACTTCATATTATTTAACAAGAGATTGTGTAGCCTATTGTTTATAAGCTTATTTTTACATTCCTTTTTCTGATGGATCTGATTCAGACTGAACTGGTGGCTCCCTTATTACAATACCGGTTTTTTCTTGCTCAGATAATTTTAGAATTCTTTCAATGTTAATAGCTTAGTAATTTCTCATCTCCATTATTTTATACTTTTCTTTTTCTTTTAATGTATCTTTTGATATTATTTTCAAAGCCAATGATTCAGAAAGATCTAAACCAAACCGAGGATCCCCTTCTTTACTTTATTCCTTCTTCTTTCTCCATTCTGTTGTAAACTCATTAAATATAGCCTTTTTATTATTTTATGTTCTGGGAGTTGTAGATTTAACTACTTTTCTTTTTCTCAATGTTTTCTTGGATGGAATTGAATGTTTATAACATCCTTCAACAACTTCCTTTTCTTTATCATCATCTAGATCATTCTCAATCTTTTTCAATTTAAGAATGAATTGTAACTTGATCTTTTTTATTGTTTCCTTACCAATTAAGGGATATTTGAATGATGTTAGATCCTAATTGATTGAAAAATTACACATGATCAAGAATTATTTCAGAAACATACAAATAATAATGGAAAACCTGACCAACTGTGATTTTATGGAACCAGATTTGAACTTGTTAATTGTTTATAAAATGAATCCCATAATGTTGCACCTTATGATTTTTACCAAATAATCAAGCACATACATATCTGAACCTTTAAAAATATTCTTTATCACATTTTCTTAGCACAAAAAAACCCTTACATCCAAAGGACTATGAATCAATTATCTCCTGATAAATGACTCACTTTTATCTTGTGATCATGAATCTCTATAAGTTATTCTTCAACATTAATGTTATAAAATGTTCCATAAGATTCTGGTAATTTATGAGAAGGACAAAGGGATCACCCTCAGATTGTACTCTTACAAATGCAGTTGCATGTTTTATTAATTTTGTATACTTCTTATCATACATAATAGAATAAATAGTAAGAACCTTTTCAATCTACATTGATTTATAATATTGTAACACCTCATCATGATACACATAATCCTGATCAGAATCTGGTCTTTCAACACAAATATATTCCCACCCTTCGAAGCTTATTATCATTTTCAAAGATGAATGAAATGTCTCATAAAATTCTAAAGAGAATAACCTTTCTCTATTAAAGCTAATAGAAGATAATTTCTTTCGATACAATTTCTTTGGAGATGATAAAGTAAACATAATATTGAATTAATAACTCAAACAATGAAGATCTCCCTGATTACAAAATATGAGTAGATATTTGATTACGAAAATTGAGGTAAAAAATGAATATGAACCTTACTGTATTTATAGAGAATTTGGATTTGAGAAAAAATAGGAATTTGATGTGGGATTTGTATAGAGATGATCTTTTAAAAACATTTATGGCTAATATTAGATCTTAAAATATCTAATTGTTGAAAATGATTTCAAACTCTGTAGGACTTTATCAATTATTTCTTTTAACTCTTAATCAGTTTTCATTTGAGTTCTAAAATTTTATATACATTCAAATTTTTTTAAAATAGAAGTATACTACAAAGGATAATAGAATACAAATATATTGAAGTATAGCTACCAAATCATATGTTTATTCATTTTTATTCCCTCTTTTTGATTATATCCCTTAGTAATAAGTATTTATTTATTTATTATGATGACTGCATTTTCATCAAATATTTTTTATGAAAACCAATTTTATAGCAATTATAATTTTTTGTTTTAGTATATCATCCTTGTTCCATACTTCATTTATTTCAAATTCATTTAGTTCAATATTTCATTTCATTAATATAATCTTCATCACCTAAGGCCTCATTAGAAGTTTTAGTTTTGAATTGAGAAATGAAAGGAAGATATTCTATTTCATTTCTTAAGGAATTTCTGGTCTGTACGAGTTGATTTAAATCACCAATGATATAATATAAATGGGATGATTCCTATGAAACAATTGATTTGGTAGTTGTAAAACCTATTCATCAATATACGACAACAATTATTTGGGGTTAAATATTTTAGAATCATTTCCTTGAGTATTTCCCTTTTTATAAGAGTTTTAAATCAAATGATGATAATCAATTTTTTAAAACACAATTGTTGATGTAGGTAAGGGATTATTAAAATAAATGAGGTCAGTTTCATAAAACATAAAGGGAACAGTTTCAACAACAGTACCTGAACTTTTTAAAAAACTCTATAAGACTTAGATGTTGTGAAATAACCAATAATGATTCTTTAATAGAACATGGGTGAAAATTTATGTAAATTATATTTAGTATTTAATATGAATTCATTTCATCCAAATACTATGAAGTAATAAACTTTATGATTTCTTCTAGTACACAATTTTTACGGTGTTTTATTAATAAAAGGTCTATTTAAAACTCGATTTAGAGTATATCATGTAGTACTAAAAGATTCAGCCTAGAAATTCTTAAATATTGAGTATTCACTCAACATGGTTCTTATCATTTCCTAAAGAATATGTTTTCTTTTTTAAGCCACACTATTTCTATCATGGGTTCTTGGAGATGAAAAGTTGCGAGTAATACATCTCTTACTACAAAAAAGTTTCAAATTATGAATTTTGAAATTCTCAACCATGATCACTAAGAATAGTTATTAGTTGTAGGGTTTTCTCAATTTTAATTTGGGATCTAAATTTTTTGAAATAGAAAAAGGTTTCCGACATCATTACTAGAAAATAGACCCATGTAAATCTAGTGCAGTCATCAACTGTACAAAATAAATATTATTTTCCTCCAATTCTATAAGTTATTATAGGACCGAAAATATCCATGTGCACTAACTGTAATTCATTATAATTTGAAACTTCTTTAATTGATATAATTCTAGATTTATGTTTCTTATCATATTGACAAGGGTCATAAAATTTTGAATAATAATACCTAATATTTGATATATCCTTAACAAGTCTTTTTTTTGAGAGTCTAGAAAGGTTACTAAGGTTATTGTGTCAAAATATTATATTAAATAACAAAGATTGGACATCCATTTCACTTAATCAAGGTATGTCTTGGCACTTATGATCTTAAAAATTATATGTGTATACACTCTAATTCCTATTGGAAGAAAGAATGAATTCATCCATGGAATTATGAACTAAAAAATATCAATCCTAAAGTTCCCATGATAAACTTAATCACATAATTACCATATTCTTATAAGGTTGTGTATAAGGAATTTGACAAAAAAACAATTGAAATAAAAAATTTCCCTAAAAAACAATATTACCTATACTAATGATCTTTCCCTAAGTATTATCTCTGAAGGTATCACTTCCACCTTTTATTTCAATAATATTTTGAAAGAATTATTTTTTTCATGTCATATGTTGAGAACTACCACAATACATGTACCAAAAATTATTATTTTTTACACTTATTGATTTCCTGAAAAAGAAACGACTAGTTTTTCAAAACTCAAAATTGTTTGGATATAGAAATGTTAGATAAAAGAATTTTAGGAATAATTTTTTTTAAAATGATCTTTATGAAATCCAAAATATTGAGTTTTATTAAGAGAACAATTTCTTTTCAATATCCACCACATTGAAATTTGGTTTAGAGTAAATCATTTTGGGGAACTAAATAGTTATGAATAATAATAAGATTTGAATGAGTATAACCAATAACATGTCTATAACATAAAGGATGAATTTGGGAATACATTTTATCAAATTATTTCCTTCCAATAATGATATTTTATAATATTTTCTTAAGATATAATGTTTCTGATTTTAGTGTAATTACTAAATTATAATTCTCAAAATAAATTGTTTTGGAATTTTTTTTCTTTTCAAAAACATTTTTCATTAAACAAGTTTTTCAAATCCCTTAAAAATATTATCCTTCTTGGAATTTACTTCCATAAGGTTTTTTGAAATATTTTCAAAATCAATACTTTTCATATCAAGATCTTTTTAATGATTTGATACATCTTTTTTAAGAATAGTTATTCTAGAATTTTATTTATCATGATTTTTCTTGAGTTTTGAATTTTCAATCTCATGAAAATTGGTAAATCTAGATACAGATTTAAAAGAATAAAAATTTTCCTCTAATGAGGAATATTCTTCATCCGAAGAGTAAGAAAAAAATCTTCAAAGGAATTGTAATTTAATGATACATTTTTAATAGATTCTAAATTGTGTACCTAGTACCTGAAACAATGATTGTCAATAAGCATTTTGGCTGTAATTCTTATATCCTTTTTACCAAAAGATTTGTATTATGATAATTCGTCTGATGAATCACCACCACTTTCACTCCAAGTATCATTTTCTTTCAAAAATATATTATAATTTTAATTTTAATAATTTTAATTGTTTCTTTCATAGTTTTTATCCTTCCTAGATTTTAATTTTAGTAAAGGATGATCTCTTCTAAGATTAACATATCTTTTACATTCATAACATGTTACATATGAGTTTTTCATGTCCTTTATATCATTCTTTTTGAATATGTTATGGAAGTATTTATTTCCAATAATCTTTTTTCATCCTTCGAGCAAGATTAGAAAACTCATTCTCGGAGTGATCACATTCACTTGATTCTAAAATAACAATAACATTCTTAACTTTGGACCTTGTTACCCTTTCTGGTGTCTTCGATTTATATGTACTAGTAAAAGATACACTTTCATTACCATTATTTTTCTTATTGAAATCAGAACCTCTTTTAATTATTGTCTCGTACTATAAGAGTGTACCAAATAATTCAACAAGAAAGATTTGAGTAACATTCCTATTATCATCAATATTAGTTATTTTGTGATTTCAACTCATTTTCAATTATATAAATTATCTTTTCCAAGTGAACTTCATCATCAAGACCCTTCTCCCCCATATATTGAGTAATATTGACAATGGTCATAAATCCTTGTTTTATCTTGCATACTGGTTCTCCAAAAAGAAAAACAAACCCATGAAATTCATCTTGGAGCATGCCTCTTCTTATTTCTATAACATTATATATACCAAAGTTTGTGACTTACTATTTCATCCAAATACAATTGGATTCATAAACTAATACAATTCACAACCAATAAAAACGACCATACAAGTATTGGATCAGATGGAAATGATATGATATAATACCACAAGTAATAAAAATCAATTGTATTTGAATTTAATACAACGATAAGAGTAATAAAAATGTAAACGATTCTACCATAAAATTTATAATATCTATTAATACAATATGTAATGAATGAATGAATCATATTTGAAACAATTTCAATAGGAAAGGAATATTAATATCAAAAAGATAAAAAGGTATTCACTTTATATTACAAATAGTAGCAGAAATGAAAAGAAATTGCAATTCATTTATCCCAAAGTGTAGGGTATCCTTTTACTTAGGATAAAAGGTCTGTCTTACCACCACCATGGTAAGACCTCGTTACGATGATCAACACAACATTCTTCCTTTTACTAAAATCCCTCGACCAAGAAGGTAACTATCACCTCTGTCTTTCTAACACTTAATACCCCTTGATACGATGATTGAAAACACATCTTCATATCCTTGAAAGACATCTATAGTTATCAAAATTATCAGTCGGGGAAAGAAAAACAAAGAACTCATAAAAATACTAGATCACGGTACAAGTTATTCAATTCTTGTATATTCAAGGATTTAGCATGAGGCAAGAGGGAAGTCACACAATCTCTCTCTAGAACTTGATAGAAGAAAAAATGGTTCTGTTTGGTTTTAATGACCTTCTATTTGTAGGACTCAAGTTCCAACGGTCATATTTCCCCCAATGGTCATATTTCCCATAAATATTCATAGGGACATGGACACTTATCATTAAAAAAGTCAAAACAAATAGAATATACGACATCATTTTGTTTGTTGTTTTAATAATGAAGAAACATCATTTTAGTTAGATAATAGTATGTAAAAAATTATGATACAATGCATATGAGAAACATGAAATTAGTATTGAAGTTATGACATGAATTCAATACATTACATGAGTACGATTAAAAATTTGGTCACAATTCTGGTCATGACTACAATGCATATAATAGTTACGATACAAAAACATTGATGATTCATTACATGAAAAATATTCATATCGTGGTTACTATTTATATCATGGATATGATGCATGATTTGATTACGATGTATATCTTGGTTACGATATATGGTTTATTTACAATACATAACCTAGTTACGATATATGTGGTTACAATGCATGTTGTTACGATGCACGTTGTTATGAAGCATAACATGAATACAATACATGACTTGGTTTCTCTGCATGATTACGATACATTATATAAACTAGTTATGATGCATCTATTTATGATATAATATGTTTCCTAGTTATTATTTACATGGTTATGATATAATACATAACCTGGATACGATACACAAGGTTATCACAAAATACATTACCTAGTAACAATGCATGTGGTTACAACTGTAAAACAATATATGTGATTACTTTTGGAAACAATCATCATATGATTACGATGTAGATTGACATCATGTGTGGTTAGGATAAAAAAATGTGATTCTGATATATGTGATTCTGATTTCAAAACAACATATCATGTTATGTTGTAAAACAATATCCTTGATAAAAAAGAAGTAATTTGCGAATTCTAAAAAAACAATCAATGGGAAAGTCGAAACATGTTTTGACTCAAAAAGACCACCATTTATCAGTTTCACCTTCCAAATGATAAATGACTAGTATTAACTTTTGATTTTGTGACCATCCCATGACATCAAATATCATTTTCAGAGAATTTACACATACTTCGGATATCACTGGATATGTGGTTCCACTAAATGATGAAGGATGTTTCCTCATAAAATTATCCAAAAGGATATGTTTTTTTGTATAATATCATGTTCCTCTCAATCATGGATACCTCCCCATTTATTTCTTGATTCAACTAAGCCATTTCTATCACAAAAAGATTAGTTTTGATTCCCACTATTCTGGGCGGTAGATTTAGACATACATCAGCCACTTCGTGCCTTCATACTATAGATTCTATATTTCTTCTAGAAAAAACCGCTTTGAAAAGAAATCACTTATATTAAGAAACATGGTAATCCTTAAATTCTATAACATTTGAAATTACCATTGAGTAAAAATCATTTATGGTAGTATTTTAACATCATCTTACCCACTAATGTTATCTAAACCAACCTCTGATACCAACTATTAGGAACTGGCTATTAAAAATTACATAATCTTGAGTTTTAGATAAGAAAATACATTCTAACACAATAATGAAATTTAAAGGTTTTTATTTTAGGCAATTATGAAATAAAACATACATAAGATCACATAACCATACATGTGGATACTATTAAAACAATATCCATTTTTAAAAAGTATAAAACATTTCAAATAAAACATAATTAATTTGATAAATCTTCATGAAATTTAAATTTCCATCCTTATTTATTTTACACATCCTTACAACCCGTGAAAAACATTTAAGAACACGGTATTAACACAAAAATATCTGTAAGGTATATAAGGAATGAACTCGTTATTCAAGTGATTACATAATAACTAATAAAACACATTTTATAAAACATGATAACATGCATGGAAACATCTTGTTTTATCCTTGGGACATATTTAGCATCTCACACATACAATCATTATTACACATGAAATAACCATTTGGTCAAATTCCACCACTGGAGTACCAAATGCATTATAGGGCTATAATGGAGCTCACTCGTCATATCTTGTGTTATAATGGGATCAAACTAACATATCATGAGCTATAAGGGTGTCAAACCATTATAAATAATGTCCACATAACATATCATTGTAATAAAGTATCTTGAAATCCTGATAATCAAATCATGACATATACATATAAAAAATCAATCTTTTGAAATTTATTAAAGAGAGTTTTAAAAGGATTTTAATTTGAAAGTCCCTTAATATATAATTGGAGTGAGAATTAGTATAACAGAATGTATAAGTGTATACACTATAAATACACATATTTCAACCTAAAATAATCCAAAATTCATCACACTAATAATCTTAATACTCCAAAAGTAATAAAGAATAATGTCAACCCAACGAATAGAATTTGGATTATGAATTCCCTTAACCCGAGTTCTTGTTAATTAAAATTATTTTAAACCTCATGTATAATGGTTAAAATTGTCTTATTAAAATCTGAATGAAATATATTCATTTTTATAACACCATATATGATAATTTTATAGCATCACTTGATACATTTATTATTTATATTTTTTTTATTGGCATTATTTCGGGTGCTTTCTTTACGTGGTTTCCATGATCAGTTCATGATTGATATTGTTATCAATTGGTAGTGAATCACCATAATTGGAATGGACTGGTATTTAAATATTTATAGAACCATAAATTATACAATTTACTCTTTTTAATTCTGACATGTGGATGATTCATAAGTTAAATCTTTATTGATATTTTCTTAGGTCATTTTGGCGATTCTTCTATCTTAATGAATTCATTTTGTTTTATAAATTAATAACATGTATAAAAGATGATTATAAAACAATATATAATATATAATACATAAATTATAGTCTGGGTCATCAATATAAATGGTTTCATGACCATTATTGAAAAATGTAAAATAAATTGAAATCACATCATCCACGATGTTGGTAAATCGACACATCAAAAAATGGTGTTTTAATTTATTAAATAAGTGTGAGAGGATTAGAATTATTGTGGGAAATATTCCATAATCATGTTAAAATATAGAATATGTAATATACTATAACATTCATGCCTCTTGGATAAGGGAAGGTGAGAAGATGATCTGAAAGTAACTCAAAATAAAAGAAATGTTGAGAAATCCCTTATGAAGATTCGATATCCTAACGATGTGACTTAAAAAATCATAAAATATTTTTATTAGAGAAAAAGGGTATCACATAATTCCTAAAAAATATGTAAATTAATTTGGATATGTAATTTCATATCCCAAAATAATTAAAATTAAAATATAAAATAAAAACATAATAAGAGTTCTTGAAAAAGAGATAGATTTTGAGATGAAAATTCTTCAGCATAACAACTATGCAACATGGTTTCAGAAAAAAATTAAAAAGAGAGGGGATAGGGGTCAAAAATCAATAAATTAATCATAATAAAGTATATATATAATTAAATGGAAATAATAACATGGTAAGGAAACATTAAATATATACCACTTAAAAGAGAACATGAATGGAAAAAAGAGAAGTTGAGAATTCTCTTACATTGTAGTGTAACTCTTAAGACATGAAGTTTGGGACCTTGGGGGATTGAGGACACCTTGGGAGAAATAATAGGGAGCTAATAATGCCCAATATTTGTTGAGGAGTAATTTTAAATGAATGGAATGAATGAATGGGTTGGAATTTATAGCAAATGTGATAGAATATTTTATTAATTTCTAAGGGACACCCCATTAGTGGTTTTTGAAAAACCATGGACATGCCCATGGTATTGGAAACTTCAAAAACCTCATAAAATAATTTATTCCTCAAGAGTTGATCAGAATTATTACATCATTAATGATGTCATTATTCATACCAAAAACTCAATACTGTATTTTTAATATTCACCGAAAATTTAATTCTTTTCAGAAAAATTCCAAATATTCACCATAACATTTCATGATGTGTAGAAATAAAAAATGAACTCCATTTTTAGAATATATTATTCTAAATATTATTAATTTTACTTTTTAATAAAAAATAATTTATTAAAAAGTTACAATTTTAAACCTATAACTCATTTTTTAACACCTTTAAGAAATAATAGAAATCTCATTGTCTTATAACCTTAATAAACTAAAATAATAATACAATTTACTATTAATTATGGTCATATTACTATTCATAATAAAATTCAAAAGGGTAGGATAGTATTAAACAAAAAAATAGTTTGTTCCATTAGATTCCAAATAACTTACTAATCAGAATTGTAGATGATCATTTTTTGAAATAAAAAACATATATGCTATGAAATTATATTTAAAGGCTAGTTATAAATAAAAAACATAAAAAAGTTTCATGAATTTCATTTTTTTAAAACCTAGGGGTGTTACAGTAATACCCCACACTACCAATCCATGTTTATGTGATTATTTTTCCATTCATCAAACATATACAATATCATAACCAACCAAAACCAATAATAATAGAAAACATACACCATATCAATCACAATGATAATTAACATCATGACATAACCCATTAACAAATTTTCCATTTACATTACATAGTCATTTAGCACAATTCCAATTTCTTATTCCTAACTCACCGGGATTATTCACTATTTTATCCCATTTACCATATTCAACCATTTACATATGTTAAATCACATAACTCTTTCATAATTTCCCATGTATTAATCCACTTATTCATTTCATTTACCTAACATAATTAATTTGGGACATTCCCATTAATACCATTGTTTCTATTTTCTTTCCAAGACAAACAATCCCTTAACAACTATGGAAATATATATAAAAATATCCATATTCCATTCATAATCATCAAATTAACCAATTTACAAGTTTTTAACGGGATCTACTGAGTCAGAAGTTATTTTCACAAAAAAATTAACCACATTCTAGAAGGTCATCGCACCACATAGATGGCCCTAAATCAGTAAAATCATTCTCAACACATCACACGGGGGGTTAAAATCATCATTTATATTTTCATTTAAACAAATATCACCAAATTTATTCAAATCATAAAAATAGGAACCCATGAACACAACCAATCATACACAAATCAACATGATGACTATGAGATATAACTTGTAGATCACCAACCTCGAATCCATTGATTAACATATTCTTAATCATAGTATAAGGTCCCGATTCAAAAACCCTAGGAATATTAACCCGTCAATCCATAGAAAAAAAATATTTTTTATGTATTTGGAATGAGATCTCCAAAGATAAAATCCCTAATCCAAAAAAGAGGGAGAAAGAGAGAGGGTTAGAATCATCCAGATCTTCAATTCACAAACAAAAGTGCTCTGAACGACCAAGAAATTGAGGATATTGATCTCTTGGAAGCTTGGGTGGTTTATGTTCGTCTCTAGGGTTGATAAGAAATGAAATAGAATAAAAATCAGATGGGATACTTAATTTACTGAGATGGAAAAGTGTATTCTTTTCAACTTTTATAGGGGTTCACAGTTTACGCACATGGTTTTGATAACTGTGTGAAAACCATGTGAAAGCCATTAGATTATGATATTGAGGTCGAATGGCTACCTGGGTGATCCATATGATTTAAAAACAATGCAGAAACCATGTAGATATCCACCACCAGAGGTTTTATAGTTCTCCATGGAAGGCCACAAGGTTTAATTAACCATACGCCAACTGTGCGCCTTGCCCAGATTAAAATGATTTTCCTTATTTTCATGTCCCAAATTACATGAACACCACCGTGTCCCCTCATACTCCTGTTAAAAATATTATTAATAAAAAAAAATATTGAAACCAAAATATAATCATAGACATTACTCAATTATGTTTGAGATCATACAACATATAAGTCAGCAAAGCATACAAATTCTGAGTATTATTGATCAAGTCATAATATTATTTTTTAACATGCATATGTAAAATTATTAAGAAGATAAAACTCCTTGTATTTAAAAAGATTCTTGAATTGATCATGTAAAACAAATCTATAAATATAACAATAAATATTGGGATAATAAAATCACACATCATGATATGAAAATGAAAATGAATTTTCAAATAAATCCCAACATCCCTTATAAACAATTCCAATTTAATTCATTAAAAATGTTCATGTGAATTTTCCTTTAATTAGATTTAAAAAGAGATATTAAATCATGAAAGACCACTGAATTGTTTTTAGAAATAATAAATAACTTCAAAATTTACAGATGATTGTGCCAGATATATGGTGTCTATGAATATATATAATCTTGAAAAGTACATTTAATAATGTATAATTAATTCCAAAAACTATTGATTATTATTTAACCCTGAAATTATTAAACAAGAACAATATATTGGATAGTGTATGAAACAAAAAAAACCAATATTAGAAAACAATATTTCAATTTTAGGATTTAATATATATTTAGTTTTTAATAAATTAATATTCTTATATATCTTATATTACACGAAACACTTGGTTTAGCTTTCATTGCATGCAACACTGAGTTTCACATGCGTTACACACAACATTGTGTTTAAATGAAATGTGAACTATTATTGAAATATTATTATTTAATATAATATTTATGACATAGTTTTTAAATTATTAGTAATGTATAATACTAACTAAATTATGAAGATTATCGATATATATTGAATAGAAATAAAATTAGAATCATTTAATATGAAATGAAAAGATTTCTAAAAAAACTGTAATTTTTAAAATGACGATTTAGTCTTACTATGGTAATATTATTTAAAATACATTTCTACCACAACAAGGATTTTTTTTTGGGAAAATAAAAATCATTTTTTAAATATTAATTTCAAAACTATCTTATAGTTAATTATTGGATCTTTTCTAAAATATCTCATTTTTAAATGAATAGTGAAATATAATGAATTTTAAAGAAAAACTATATACTAATTTAAATTATTTATAATTTAAAGTATATTTTGAATTAGGTTTAATGTAACATATGATATGTTTGATATTTTATAAAAAATTTACTTCATTTGAATAAATTTCATTTTCAATTTTTATATAAATATATTTAAAATATTTGAACATTTTTCTTTTAAAACCCTGCATGATCATCGCATCTACAGGAAAACTTTTAAATAAACATTTACCCACATACGTGAATTGAATTAAAAAAATGGATTCTATATTTGGAATTAGAAAAATATATAATTTATAATAAGTTAAACTTAATTTTTTACTAAATAGAATAGTTTAAATTAGTAAAAGTTATTTACTGCGGTCTGGATAAAAATTGATTTACTAGGGGTTAAACTAACAAGATAATGGTTAAAATTTTCCTACCAACTTTTAAAAATCCCATTATAGCCATATAAAGACCTAATTTGTTATATATTCAACGATGAACCATTTTGAGTCTTTTGGAATAGGGAAAATGTTAGTATGATTGAATATTTTAAATATATTACAAGTGTCCGAATCACCTCACTTATAAAATGACACCTATTTTCCTCAATTATTCAGACATTAAAAAAAAACATTATCTAAGAATTATTTACAAAATCTATTCCCAAATTATATCATCTCATTATCAAGAACTTATTTTGGTCATAAATTCAAACTCGGGGATTTTGGTACAAACCTATAAAGGATACATAAAGATGGTGTAACATTTTTCAATGATAATTTTCATTTTATTTTTTCCACCATTTACTTAGATTATTTTTAATACAAGATGATATAATAAAGTAAATATATTTAATATATTTATATTTTTTTATTTTATTTTAATGACATAAAACCACCTCAACAAAAATCTAATGGGTTATGAAATAATAATTCATGTGTACGACAAACTACCACCTCACAAACAGATGTCATTCATATTTTCATTAATAAATCTCACAGTTTGGTATGATGACAGATATAATGTAAATAAATTATATATATAAATAATTATAACTTAATATTAATTATATTAATTATAACTATTTACTTTCCAAACTACATGAGATACAATTATGTCGCTCGTGTGTACAATGGACTAAATCTTCGGAAAACTATGTGATTCATCTATCACTAAATATCTACATAGATGGTTAAAAGTATAAATTTGATGATTTAATGGGATATAAATGAAATAATTATGTTATTAATGACATTTTTATCCTTCTGAATATACAATATATCATTTTATTTCTTACTATTTCACTCACTTAAAGATGATAACCTCATTCATTTACGTGTGGACTACTATCTTTTCAAAGTGATGTGACTCTCTTTTCATCACCACATAAAATGGATGATATATATATGTGTATATTCAATGAAAAAATATATTATTTATGATATTATTATCATTCTATAATTATAAAATATTACTTACCACCTTTCCAAAATGATCATTGAAAAATTGAAATTTTAATCATGCGTACGTACAACCTACCATCTCAATAAGCGTAACATTCTTCATTTATCAAAACATTCCATCATGATTGATATTAAATGTATAATTGATTTATAAAATATTATAATTATTTCATGATTATTATTCCGGAGAATTTGTAATTTTTAGATGAACTGGAACACTCATGACAAAACACGCATGAGAAAACCAAGCAATTCACACCCTAAACAAATGAATATAATTAATGGTTATTAAGAAAAGAGTGATAAAATATTATAAAAGGATGATATAATATATTATAAATATTACTATTTTATATTATAAGCTAATATCATGTTAAAAACCATTATACATGGGGTTAAATTATGTTCAACCTGTTGGGTTGTAAGATGATAGGGGGTGAATTATAGTTTAGAAATTTTAAACTATCAAAAAACAACAAAAAATTTTTCTTAAAAATATCATGCACGATAATAATTTTATGATAAAAGTGTTTTTCATACATTCATAATTCATTTGATAAATAAAATTTTCTAATTAATCTCACATAGAGTTTAATAAAATAGTTATTTGAAACATTAATAAAACCAAATTTATAATCTAAAATTACATAGTACAATGAAAAAAATTGTATTAGCAAGAAATAAAAAATTTTATAACAGAGTAAGATTGATATAAAATATTTATAAAATAAATTATACACTTTTACTTTCAGTTTTATGGATTTCAGAAATTTGGACTTAACGTATCCACAATTATCAACATAACTTTAATGGTGTCACTTTCCATACCAATAAATCCCATTATATGAAGATCAGAATAAATCTATATTCCAAAAACCATGAATACCCATATACAATTATTAGTTCCATCTCAGTTCTCCAAAATTTGTAATGCCTTGATCTGCTGTATCAAATTAACATATATTCATATACTCTCAATCTCTCAATTGAAACCTAGATGATACAAATGAATATAAAAGGAAAAAATTATATCGATTTTATAATTCCTCCCTAAAAATACTTAAAACAAATACTATATTAAAATTATAAAGTTCAATAATGAGATTTTAAGGAAGAGAAAAATCTCATATGTGTTGAGTTAAAAACTCACCATCTCCTAGATCATCAACTTCACTCTTATGTATATGCTACCCTCCAATGGTCATTTTTCTACAACGTAAAATATGGTTGTAACAACTATATCTTTTTTTCACTCGATAGGTCCAAAAAAATTCCATCTAATGTCATTTTTATTTGCACCATCACAATATTGTAAAAATTCCATCTGATAGAAATAATGCCAATCACTCTGATTATAATTTTTTCATTGTATGATGGACTATAGTAATACTTTTTAATCTAAAAAACTGAACTATAATCAGTTTGATAGATATGTACTATTTTTAGTCCAATATATATGACTTTAGTTAGTATGATAGAAAGATCACTTAGTCAAACCGATGGATAAATCACTACTTAGTCAGCTAGACTAGACTCCAAGTCAGTGTGATGGGTCATTTTAAATAATATAATATTTAAATTCATTTTATATTAGAGATGTTTCTTCATTTTGAGAAAAATAATGTTTTATAAAAAAATTCAAAACACTAGAGACATATAATTTTAGTAAAACAGAGTTTTATGAAAGTGTTCATGTTTTCATGATTTTCAAAACTATGGAATGATAAAATTCAAAATTTTAAATTTTTATTCAATAATCTACCCATTTTTAGAAATTAAAAAACACAACATATAAAATAAAAAAATATTAATTTGGAAAAACCAAAAAAAAATTATATTTTTAGGAACATCAATAATATTATTCATAAGAAATATCTATAATTATATTATCTTAACTCTCCTGGAGTTGATACTTCTTTTTTTCACCATAATTGATCTAATATAAAATATTATTACTTCAAATTATCCCCCTAATTAAAATTACATCTTATTGATGTTTTCTCTACACAAGATTAATTAAAACCATAGTGTGGTTTCCCAGCCATTGGATACATTTTACCATTTAGATACATTATACCCTTATTTTATTTAGAAAAAGAAAATAGAGAAATTAATGTATTCTATAGAAAATATATAAAATACAATAAAAAAAATGTGTTTGGATAACCATTCATGTAACAACCTAGGACTGTATTGTATGTTATATCTTTATTGTAATTCAATTGCTTGCGCCACACACAACACCGAGTTTGAGCACAACACGATATACTGTACTAGCCGTCCAAAAAAGTGGTTATGAATAGTATTAACTGAATTTTCAATTGTATATACTCCATATAATTTTAACATCCATATTTTGTTTTTCATAGATATAATATAAGAACAAATTCAATTTTTCAGTTAAAAGAAGTATTTTTAAAAAAATGAAAATTTAATGCCTTCTAATGGTGAACCCTCTTTAAAACCAATATTTGAAACTTTTATATATTCAATTTGATAAAATAAACATATTTTTTAGAATTTGGACATAAATGTTTAGTTTGGATAAATTTTGGGTGTTTTTCTAAAAACATACATATTTCGATGAATAGTAAAAAAATACTAAATATCAATTGAAAACAACTTTTTAAATCAAAATAATTCATAATGTAAAATTATAAATTTGAATTATTATGTTGTATAATTATATTATATTTTCATCATTTAATTCAATGTTGTTCATTTGAAGTAATTTTACATTTAAATTGGACATAAACACATATCAATCTTTTGCAAGTTTTTACTTTTCAAAAAATCAGTTTTCTATTTTTGAAAAGAAGAATTCATTTTAAATTAACTTATTCAACTTATATGTTTTGAATTTTTTATAAAATGCATATTTTTTGAATTCTGAATATCAATATTAGCATAGGGTCAATTTTTGGTATTTTTTGAAAACATTCAATTTATGATGAATAGTGAAAAACAATGCGTTATTGTTTATTACCAACATTTTATTTAAATAACTATTTTTTATTTAAATTTATTTTCAAGTAAAAATTGACACATATTACAGATATTAGTCCAATGTAATTCATTGAAGTCATTTTATAATAATATTAGATATATAAAATTTTGTTGAACTGTTTGCTGTTTTTCCCCACCTTCTAGGCACATTTTCAAATTTTCATAAAACATAATTTTACCAATTATGTGAATTGATTTTCAAAATTCTAAGATAAGGAGTTGATATGTGTAAGTAAAATGTGTTTAAATAGGATGAAAATAATATTTGGTGGATAGTAGCTTTTAAATTTTATTTACCACGATTAAATATAAATAGGTTAGTTAATAGTGATAATGATATTATAATTACCCTAACACATGTCCTAATTTTATGGGATAAGTGTATTTAGGCAAAAATAAACCTATGGTATAAAATATGATTCTTTTGGTCCACACGGACTATATTATGAAATTTATTATTATTTTATTTTAAGAAGAGTTAAAAGTGTTAAATTTAATGTTAAATAACTAAACCGTTTTTAATATACTATTATACATATGATAAATTCAACTAAAAATATAAATTTGAATGATAAATAGATTTCATACATCATGGAATTTTATTAAAAAAATTTAGACCTTAAATAATTATTTTTATTTGTGATAAAATTATGATCCATTAATTACCTTATTATTGAATGATTAAAATGATTGATATTATAAATATTAATATAGTTCTAAATTGAGATTTTTGATGTATTCCAATACTTTTATAGATTAATATAACATGTCAGAGATTATTAATTAAATTTAGTTTGAAGTGATAAATTTGTTATGACTTTCACAAAAACCTAATACTAAATAGTGTCAAAATTGACATAAATTTGCTTTTAAAGCAAATACTACTTTATTAATTGATATAATATTACAAAAAATCTAATATTTGTACAAAGGGAATAGATAAGGTTATATATACCAATAATTTACCACTTGGGGTTCTCTTGGATTTTATGGTATTTTTATTAACCATTTATTATAATAATGCAATAACACTTGGTAAAAGTTAAACTATTTTAATGAGAGTTAAATCTAAAAGATAAGGTTAATATGGTGACCTAAAACTATTATAGCCTATTTTTTGAAATTTTTTCGACCCATCCTTAAATTATCCTCGAAATAAATCCTTTTTGAGCCATTATAAACCGAATATGATGGTATAATAAAATAATATTTCATGATTTTCCTAAAGTGACTCTCACCTCTCTTATAAAAGGGTACATACCCTTCTATCACAATCACACCTCCAAAGACATTTGGATTGGCCAAAACCTACTCAAATATACTTCCAAATACCCTTAAATAAATCTAGAGTAATTACATTGATCATAAATCCATCATATGGAGCTCTTTTGATCAAATAAAAAAGAAGCACCCAAAGAAGAGGTAATAATTTCATGACCTCTTTCAAAGTTCTTTTCTTTTTCCACATCCACTTTCTTTGTTTTTTCCAATCATAAAAATAACTCTAATACCTTATACATACTATAATGTTATTCTAAATATAGTACAAGTATATTAATTATTCTATCCATCCTATGAATGAAAAAGTCACCATACGTTCGTACGTATGGCTTACCATCTCCGCATCGTGGTGTAGTTTGTTATTCAACACATTATTATTTAGATGGGTATAATAATGAGTATAATATATGAAAATAATAAATATTACATGTTAATGATTCTGTATATATGAAATACCATCCAATTACATACGATTTTACCATCAATATAATTATATTGTCACTCGTGCATACGAATTACCGTCTCCACGAATGAAATGAGATTCATTCCCAGTCGTTACCATTCAAGAATAATTTTTATTTTATGATTTAGAAATAATGTTTAAGAAAATAATATAATTATGGAGATGAATCAAATACATCATATCTATAACAAAAATGACTTATGTAACAAATCATATAAAGGAAAACGAATCTGTTAACACCCGAAACAATAATGCTACTGAAATATTATTAACAATGAAATATTTGTAGATCATATATGATATCATATTTATGTATGTAGTTATTGTAAAATTTAATAACAATGATTTAACTATTATAAATTAGGTTAATGTTCTCTTGATCATGTAAAAGTACAAGTTAAGGGTTAATTTTACAATATCTTTATTTATCTGAGGTTGTTTATACGTAAGTATCTACTGTGAAATATTTATCACCCACATCTGTGAATTTTGAAAATTTGTTTCAAAATTTTATTAATATTTCATATAACATGGGTTAAAGTCATTTATTCCCTTATTTTACTTTTTATAAAATGTTTTGAAAGGAATCATTCCTTCGTTTTCCAAACAAGGTACTTTATGAACTTTTCGACGAATTCAGGTAACAATGTTGTTTTAACTTATACGATGGGTGCATCTATTTTCTACTGTTATAACACCATCAAATCATCCCTTACAAGATTATAAGAATTTTTTAAAAATAAATATTTTCTTTTATAATTACATAACATTTAAAATATTTCAAAATAGAATTATTCATTACTCAATAATATTTTTGATTTCATCTATATCAACATCCTTTGATGGATTTTACACTTGGTTGAAGTTGATTTATTATAATAAAATCTTCTATATTCTATTGAAGGTTTTGTGATATTTTTTACAATGGATGTGTCATTTTTATACAATTCATGGTTTATTAATAATTTATATACAATTTTTATGCTAGTTTTAATACAAATGTTATGTTATGCTTCAAACATTTCATTTGAGGAGTGCATTAGACTTAGTAGGTGATGGGTGGAGCTCGCTATAGTTCTTCAATGAATTGGTAGGTCTCATGAGAAAAACTATTGTCATGGTACAAGGCCTTGACAAAATCTTATTCGTTGTCTTGGCATGAGGCCTTCTGTTACGACCCGTCACCCGAGGCCCGTGCCCTGACTACCCCAACCCTGCCTTCCATAGGTCAGGGGCTGGAAACTAGAACCAATGGCGTAAATCCCTAAAACTGAGAAGGCATCGCCTTTATAAACTAGAAACACACACAACATTGTATTCTAGAAGAAAAACACTAAGTAAAACTGTATACAAAAGAAGTTCTCAAATGTAAAGGGGGTGGAAATACATGCCTGACTGTAATATTTAAGGAAACTGAAAGTAAAAAACATCAGAAAGGTGAAGAGAAGCTCTAGGATCGTCCACCATGGATCCTACCTGAAGGGTAGGTACAGATAGATTCCCTAGCACTCATCATCAATCAATCTCCTCTGGGTACCGACTCACCGTGAGTTCCTCTGGGTACCGACTCGCCGTGAGTTCCACCTCCGGGTACCGTCTAGTCCTCGTACACTCAACCTCGTTCAGCGATGTCTGTCGTCTGCATCCAACACAATGAGGTGTAGGAACAACCCGTGAAGGGGTGATTATGACAATACTGAGTAGAGACCCTGACACAACCTAGTTCTCTCAAAATCCGCCAAGGATAAACCATATAGTATGAATTCAACATATAGCCATTACTTATGTATATGACCATACATATAACTAAGTTAACAAGTAACCCATCTCAATCATGAGGAAAACATAGAAGTCACTAACTCATCTCACAAAGGTATACAATATATGTAGAGAGATATAGATGATCACATACAGGCACTGAATCATAAAAGCTGTCGGTACCACACATGATCTAGGACCAGCAGTTAAAACTGTCAGACCAACACATGATTGAGGATCAGTTTTTCTATCGGACCAACACATGATCCAGGAACAGAATTCAGAACTGTCGGACCCACACAGGATCCAGGAAGAGTGGTCAGGGTTGTCAGACCAACACATGATCTAGGACTAACTATTCTGTCTGACCAAAATAAGATCCAGGAACAAAAGTTAGAATTGTCGGACTAACCCATGATCCAGGAATAGTCATCAAAACTGTCAGACCAACACATGATCCGGGAATAGTCAATAGTGTATAGCTAGCCAAAGGGTTTCCACAAAGCACGCTTGATTCCAGGAGGGTCCGCTCCTCAATCCACGTGTCAATACATCAACTGCCACTAATTTTCAGGTATAAGTATCTCAAAGGTCCGCCTCATCATAGGGGTCCCAACGCAACAGACGATGCATCGATCGGATGTCCGGTCTGTGAGTTATTAGCCTTTTCCCGGTGGCGCGGTTGGATTCGTGTACGATCCAACCTAACTGTATCCCAAAAAATATAACCCAAACACCAATGGGGTATTCTCAAAGGGACCATCATGTTCCATGAATACCAGCGCTGCTGATGGTTCGTCAAACGGGCGTTTGATGCCAAATATATGAACAAAAGAAAATAATGGTCAGTAGTGGGCCGGGGCCCGGTCCGACCTGGTTGGACCAACTCAACCCAACCCAGACTGGGCCGACCCGATCTGGGTCAACCCCATCAGACCCGCGGGGTCTGACCCAGCCTGTTGCGCGGGTTAGCCTGCGAGGTTCGGCCTGGTCCACTGGGCCCGGCCCAGTGGACTGCAGGGGCGGTTGAGCCCGAAGTTCGCTTCGGAGGCGGCTTGACCCGGAGGCTGGGGATATTTCACCCAGTACCACGTGGGGTGTGGCTCAGGCAGCTTGGCATAGAAAGCAGAGCCAGTTCATCCAGCGATGCCGGGAAGGATACCGCAAACCGATTAGGGTGGCCGACGCGGCTCTGCCGGTTCGGCCGAAAGTCGGTGCACGGGCAGGACGCACGGAACGCGGGAAGGCCGGTAGACCCCGGGGTGTGTAGGCAGCGCGTGGGTATGCCGGTGGGTGGGGGGGAGGGTGTGGGCAGGCTGGTGTGGCGCGTGGGTAGGGTGGCGGGGTGCCAGCCAGGGCGTGGGTAGGCCGGCGGGGCGCGGGTAGTGCGCAGGTGGGCTGACGAGGCACCAGGTAGGGCGTGGGTAGGCCGGCCGAATGCGGGTAGTGCACGTGCAGTGTGCGGGTAGGCCAGCGGGGCGCCGGTCAGTACTCGGGTTAGCCGGCGGTGCGTGGGCAGCACACATGCATGCCGTCAGGGTGCGGGCCGCACGTGGGCTTGGACGGAGGTGGTGCGGGACGCCGCAGGGGAAACATGGTTCACAGAGGCCACGAGTAGTTCCACCTTTGTCATTGTTGTCTCCATCGCCTCATCGTTGTTACGTCGCCATTCTGAAGAAAACCACAAGAAGGAAAAATAACGGAGGATATCGGGCCATGTTAGGTTGGCCCACACCCTCCGCATTTAGGGAGGTATCAATTAGCTCAACAAGATAATAAATTGATCATTAACACGTTCACAAAAAATCCACTCTATCAGATGAAGATGATAAGAAAAGGTATAACATCATCAAGTAATAAACCCCTACCTTTGATCATTGCTCGACGATGAATTCATGAGAGGAAGATGATTTTGTCATCATTCATCGTGTCCTCCACACACTTCAAATCCCAGCTCAGGCATCCATTCGTTGATGACGATGAGGAGGGATGATTGGTCGAAGATGTCCCACATCGAAGGGGTTCCGAGGAAGAAAGTCGAGAAAGCTCGTTCTTCGTTGGGAGCCTTCCCCCAATATTTCTCCCAATTTCCCCCTTTCTCTTCACTCCACCCAAAATTAAATTGTATCCAATTAATAGTTTAGGATCTATTATGTTCATTGGCATAAATTCATATTGATTGGTTTAATTAAATGAGTTGACTCATTTAATAAATGGGGTGGAGTTGGCAGAACAATTCAAAAGAGGGAATTAGTTAAATAACTCAACTCCCCTAATTAATGATTGAGAGGTGGAAGTAATTAAATTAAAGGGGAGTTGGCTCCATTAAGGTGGTGAAGGTCAAGGGGTTTCTTCCCATTTAATGGGGATTTGAGGAGGTTTTACCCTTCTCTATTAATAGGGGGTTAAGCCTCGTGTGGTCCCCACGTCATAACACCTCATGGGAGGTTGTGCTTGGGTGGGACCCACCACCATAACCTCCCAAGGGAGGTTAAAGTGTGGAGGTCCCACTTCCAACTCCCATGAAGAGGTTTTAACCAACCAACCTCCACATGGCAGTTAAAAAAATTAAAGTGAGCTTACATTATTTTATTACTTCATAGGAAAACCCAAAAACTAACTTTTATCCTCGACTTACTACCGTCGAAGTGAAAGTGTTATTAAGAGAATACCGGTGCTGCGAGTTCGACAGGGCTCTCAGATTTCAATTCGGAGCACTGGTTCAAATGTTATAAAAACACACTCATACGTTTACTGAACGTACCCGAACAAAACTTCAAAAATTGATTACAGGCACACCGGGCCTCAGAATCAAGCGCCGTAATATTTCAAGGACTCATAAAAATCCCATGTATTAAAATACATTTCCATGGGATTTATGGGTCTTTACATTTTCCCCACCTCAGGGCTTTACACCCTCATAAGCTACAACTTGAACTAAGGGAACAAAATGAGGTATTGAGAATGCATCTAAGTCTCCCGCTACCATATGCTCTCAAGGAGGTTCTTGTTCTTCCAGCGAACGCGCACCAGAGGTATCGATCGTCCATGAAGGACTCGCTCATGTCGAATCTCAATATCCATTGGAAATTTTATTAATTTTTCTGTGTTATCGATGTCCATCTCACCATGGTTGATGATGTGAGTAGGGTCGTGCACGTATCTCCTCAGATGAGATACATGGAAGACGTCATGCACCCAGTGCAACTAAGGTGGAAGATCTAAGAGGTAACCCACCTTGTCAACTCTGCTGAAGACCTGAAAAGGTCCGATGAATCCCAGAGATAACTTTCATCCTCGTCCAAATCATTTTAGGCCTCATCAAGGTGATACTAGTAGAAAGACGTGGTTTCCATCCTCAAACTCCAAAGGCCTCCATTTTTTGTCAGCACATGAATTTTTCTTGCTATGTGTAGTCTTCATTTGCTCTTGGATGATCTGCACCTTCTCAGTGGTAGCCCATACCATCTCTGGTCCCACTATTATTGACTCCCCAGGGTCAGTCTTGGATAAAGTTGATCTGCAAGGTTTCCTATACAAGGCCTCAAATGGTGCCATCCATATGGTGGAGTAATAGATATTGTTGTATGAAAACTCCACCAATGGAAAGTGATCCTCTCATCTGCGACCGAAGTCGAGGACACAAGCACGTAGCATGTCCTCGAGGGTCTGAATGGTCCTCTCTGTCTGGCCATCCGTATGAGGATGGAAGGCAGTTCTCAGACGTAGATGCATCCCAAAAGCCTCCTACTACCCCTTCTATAGTCGGGAAGTCAACTGTGTATTATGATTAGAGACAATAGAAGTAGGTACTCCATGTAACTGCACAATATTCTACATGTAGGGGCATCCAAAGCTCTATATTGAACCATGATCTCTGATAGGTAGGAATTTGGACGACTTGATGATTTGGTAAATGATCACCCAAATCAAGTCGTGACCCCTATATGTATGTGGAAGACTTGTCACGAAGTACATGGATATCCCATCCCACTTCCACTTTGGGACCTCTAAAGGTTGAACCAATCCCGTTGGTACCTATTGGTCCGCCTTAACTTGTTGACAAGTGAGGCATTGCAAGAGAAAACCCACTACAGCCTTCTTCATATCTTTCCACTAGTGCTATTGTTGAAGGTCCTGGTACATCTCCACCACTCTTGGATGTATTTCTAAATGGGATGTGTGGAACTCCTTCAACACTTCCTCCTGAAGTGGTACTGGTACCCATGTACGTCCTCTAAAGAGGATGACGTTCTCCCCACCTTTAGAAAATCCATCATGTGCCTACCCTGTGGAAATTTGAGCACATCGTGTCTCACTGTCAATATCTCCACGGTGTGCCTCCCTGACTTGCTGATGAAGTGGGGGAGTGATTTTAAGAGACTTTAGAAAGTCTGCTCCATCTCTATCCACAAGGGATATCTTTAAGGCAGCCAGCTTCTCTGTCGCCTCTCCTAGTAGTTGTATACCAAACCACCTCATGAGTGAATCTGCAACAATGTTCCCCTTCCCAGTATTATAGACTATATTGAAGTCATAGTCCTAGAGGAACTCAAGCCATCATCACTATCTCAGGTTCAGGTCATTCTAAGAGAATATATACCTGATACTCTTGTGATAATAGTACAAGATAAAATGTTCTACCATCAGACAGTGTCTGCATATCTTCAAGGTGAAGACCACTGCTGCTAACTCTAGGTCATGGGTAGTGTAGTTCTGCTCATGTTGTTTCAGCTTCCGAGAACCATACGTGATCACTGCTCACTCCAGCATCAGGACACACCCGACTTCAGTCCCTGATGTGTCGCAGTAAAATATGTACCCTACACCTTCCTCTGGAATCCCCATGATGCGGGCACTATTCATCCTCTTCCTCAGATCCTGAAAGCACTGCTAGCATCTCTCTGACCACCCAAAGGGTTTCCCCTTCTTTTTCAAGGCTGATAGTGGTGCTGCAACTCTGGAGAAGTTGGGTATGAACCTCCAGTAGTAACCATCCAAACCCAAGAAACTCCATACCTATGTCACACTCTTGGGTACCTCCCAACCAAGTACCACTGCAATATTAGCTGGATCTACTGCAACTCCAGCCTCTGAGATAACGTGACCCAATAATTGAAACTCTCAGATCAAAAAATTTCACTTTGAGAGCTTACCATAAAGCTGGTGCTTTCGGATTGTGTCTAGTACTACCTGAAAATGGTAGGCAAGTTCCTCCTCAGTAGTCAAGTATTTTAGAATGTTGTCGATGAAGACTATGACAAATCGATCAAGGTATGTCTGGAAGAACTTGTTCATGAGTCCCATGAACACTACTGGAGTGTTGGTTACTCCGAAAGGCATAACGAAGAAATCTTAGAGGTCGTACCGACATCTGAAGGTCTTCTTCTACACATCCTCATCTCTAACTCTGAGCTTGTGATATCCTGATCTGAGGTCCATATTTGAGAACCACTGCACTCCCTTCAGATGATCAAATATGTCGTAAATCCTTGGAAGTGGGTACTTTTTCGTCAGAGTCACCTGGTTCAGGTGACGGTAGTCTTCACAAATCCTCATGCTTCCATCTGCATTCCTTGTGAACAGAATCAGAGATGCCCAGGGAGAAACACTGGGCCAGATGAATCCCTTATCTTGCAAGTCCTCTAGTTTTACCCGAAGCTCATGAAGCTCAGCGGGAGCCATCATATATACTGGTTTAGATATCTATTACCCCCCAGGGTACATGTCTATGTAGAAATCCACCTCTCTATGAGGAAATAGTCCTGGAACATTGTCAGGGAAAACATCCATGTACTGGTCCACCACTACAGATAGCTCGGACTCTCCACATCAACTGATCTGAGGGTAAGGCTGGCCAACTGATGGGTGTTCGGCTGCACCCTCCTCCGAGTAAGTCTATACTATGTGGAAAAGGCTCCCTTTTCCCTGGTGAAGGAAAACCTGGTCTCGTCCGTGTGGACACACTGTAAATTGTGCCTAATATAGTCGATCTTAGCATGGAATGTAAATAACCATTCCATACACAAGATGACGTCGTAAGGCATCGACACTGCTACGTGGAGGTCTCAGCTGATGCTCTCACCTCCTAGAGTAATCTCACACTACTGGTACTAGTGTGTAATCACTGAGTCTACTTCTATAGGAGTCTATAGTGGTAAGGATCGATCTAACGGCTCTGTCAGAATCTCCAAGCTCCGAATGAGGGTGGTGTCAATGAAAGAGTGACTGGAACCTGTGTCTATAAGAACTGTAGCTAAGGTGGAGTAGTCATGGATCATACCTCGAATCATCTCCAGAGCACCGTGATAGTAAGTCTCAGCTACCTAGAGCTGAGGTCTTCTCTATACACATGCTCCCTGCTGTCGGGGCAGACCTCCTGGTGTTGGTGGTGGTGGTAACACCTCGTAACGGCGTCCATCACTAGCTGCACGACCAACTCCTCTTCCATGTCTGCCTGCTCCCTATGGACCACATCGATCAGACCTCTACCTTTTCCTGGGAGGTCCCTCAAATATTTTCTGATCGTCAATACGGCGGGTTAGATAGTCAGGATCCATGTGAACCTTCCCTCTGCAAGATTAACATTTCCCACTCCTTTCATAACTGGCATTGTCTCGTGTTCCCTACACAACATAACCCATATCCTGAGTTCGTCCACCGGATGGCCTGGTCCACTTGGACCTTTGCGATATCTGTCTACTTCCAGCTGCAGAAGACTCCACTATATGTCGACTAGTGATGGGTCTCGCTGCTGGTGACTGATTAGCAAGGAAACACTCCACTAGGACGGATCTCTCTTACACTCCCGCCTATTTCGGAATGCTGAGTGAGATCATCAACGCTCTGATCTCCCGTCTATGCCCCTGCTCGAAGGTCCAGGCCCTGAATAAAGGGTCCCACACCATATCGGTGGACTAGCACGAGAGGTCGGTGAACCTCACATAGTACTTTTCCACTGTCATGTTTCCCTACTGCGGATGAAGTATCTCCTATATATGCAACACACGTAGGGTTTCTAGGACAAACTCTGCCTGAAATAGGCTCTCGAAGTCTCCTGAGAGTAGTGTCACCTTGTCATGCTCCTAGAGCTTCAGACTCCACCATCTGCCTGCTGCTGCCTGAAGGGGACTCGCGACAAGGATCACCATAAAGTCTGATGGTGTCGCTACCAGTCTGAAAACTCTCAATAAAGCCTCTAGTCAATCCTCAGCTACCAGCGGGTCCGTCTCACCCCTGAACCTGGGCGACCTCTAGCTCTGGAAGACGTGCAATTCGCTCAAGCACCATGCACTCTCTATTTATAGGGATGGTGATATCAGTGGCCCAACTGGTAGTGGTACCGCTGGTTCCTCCACTATGATGGCACCCTACACAAAGGCCATATCGCTCGGGGGGCTGCCATCTCATAAATCTCTCGGAACCCTGGCTGACCAACTACTTGGAGGCATCCTAAAAAGAAACAGCTGATCCACGGTCAATAATTTATACCTCATGAGCTGAATCAAGATATCACAACAAAAACTCTTGAAAACACACACACAATCAGTGTTTTTTGTTCATTGAGTCAGAAATCAGTATTCAAGGTCATGGTGTATAAATACATTGGCCTCCGCACCAACACTGAAATCTCTGAACTCAAATCCACACCCAGTACCCTTAACACTATTGCTTCATAGAAAAGGAAGATTAAAGTCCTGAGTTCTGCGGTAGAACCGAATCCTCTGATACCAATTTTTCATGATGTGTTCCCCAGGACCCGTGTCGTGAATACCCCAAGCCCGCCTTCCATAGGCCAGGGGCTAGTGACTAGCACCAAAGGCATAAATCCCTAAAACTAGGAAGACATTGTCTTTATAAACTAGAAACACAGACAACAGGGTATGATGGATGAAATACACTAAGTAAAACTGTATACAAAATAAGTGCTAGAAGGTAAAGGGGGAGGAAATACAAGGCCGACTGTGAAGTACATAGAAACCGAAAGTACAAAACAACTGAAAGGTGAAGATCAACTCCTAGATCATCCACCACAGATCCTACCTGAAGGGTAGGTACAAATAGCCTCCTCATCACTCCTCATCCATCAGTCTCCTCCGGGTACCGACTCATCGTTAGGTCCACCTTAGGGTACCGTCTAGTCCTCCTACACTCAGCCTCGGTCAGCGATGTTCATCATCTGCATCCAACAAAATGAGGTGCAGGCATAACCCATGGAGGGCTACGTATAACAATACATAGTAAGCTCCCTGAGACCACCCAGGTCTCTCAAAATAAACCAAGGATAAATAAAAGAGGATGAAATCAACGGATATCCATTACTTAGGTATATTCCCATACATATACCTAAGTTATCAAGTAACCCATCTCAATCATGAGTAAAAAACAGAAGTCACTGACTCAGATCACACAGGTATACAACTTATTTACAGAGAGAGAGATGATCAGAAATAGCCACTGAATCATCTAAGATGTCAGTCCCACCCAAGATCTAGGACCAATAGTTAAAACTGTCAGACCAACACATGATCCAGGACCATCTTTTATGTCGGACCAACACATGATCCATGAACAGAAGTCAGAACAATCAGACCTAAAAAGGATCCCAGAACAATAGTTAGATCTGTCAGACCAAGAAATGATCTAGGACCAGCTATTCTATTGGACCAACACATGATCCAGGATCAAAATTCAGAACTTTTGGACCAACACATGATCCAGGAATAGTCATCAGAACTGTCAGACCAACACATGATCCGGGAACTGTCAACAGTGCACAACCAACCACAGGGTTTCCACAAAGCACGCTTGATTCTTGGAGGGTCCGTTCTTCAAGACATGTGTCGAAAAATAAACATCCATGATGTCCCACGTAGATGTATCTCAAAGGTCCGCCTCATCATAGAGGTCTCAACGCAACAGACGGAACATCGTTCGGATGCCCGGTCTGTGAGTTATTATCCTTTTATCCCTAAGGCCCTGGTTAGATTCGTGTATGATCCAACCTGACCGTATCTCAAAAAATATACCCCAAACCCTAGTGGGGTATTCTTAATGGGACAATCACATTCCATGAATTCTAGTCCAGCTTACGGTTCGTCAAACGGACGTCTGATGCCAAAGATATGGCCAAAAGAAACTAACGGTCAGTAGTGGACCTTGGCCCGGTCTGACCTGGTCGGATCGACTCGGCCCAACCCAGACTAGGCCGACCCAGTCTGGGATGACACATTCATACCCCTAGGGTCGGATCTGTTTGCTATGCCTGGCCCAGCAGACTGCAGCGGTGGTTCGGACCAAAGGTCACAGGGTAGGCGGTTCGGCCTGGAGGCTGATGCTGGTTCAGCCAGCACCACGTAGGGCACGGATCAGGCAGCTTGGCCCGGAAAGCCAAGACGGTTCGGCCAGCGACGCCGTGAAGGACACTACGGACCAGCCCAGGTGGCTGGCGTGGCTCGTCAGTTCGGCCGGAAGCTGGGGCGTGCATAGTTCGGAAGCCCTTGGGGCGTGCAGGCAGTGGATGAGGAGTCCTGCGGGTGTTCGGGAAGCACGCGGGCAAAACAACGTGGCGTGCGGGTAGTGCGCGGATAGGCCGGGCAGGGCGCGGGGAACCGAGTAAGGGGCGGGTAGCCTAGCCTGGTGCAGGCGGCACGCGGGTAGGATGGAGGGGTGCCGGGCAGGGAACGAGTAGGCAGACAGACCGCAGGTAGCGCACGGGTTGGCCGGCAGGGCACAGGCTCGGCCGGAGGCAGGGTGTGACGCCGCAGGGGTGGTGCAGTTCATAGAGGAAGCGAGTAGTGTGGATTTTTTTGTTGTCGTCTCCTTCACCTCATCGTTGTTACGTCCCCAAGCCGAAGAATGCCACAAGAAAGAAAAACAATAGAGGATGTCGGGCCATGTTAGGTTGGCCAACACCCTCCGTGTTTAGGGAGGTATCAATTGGCTTATCAAGATAAGTAGTTGATAATTAACATGTCTGCAAAAAACCCTTTCTAATTGATGAAGATGATAAAAAAGGTATAACATCATCAAGTAATAAACCCCCTACCCTTCATCGTTTCTTAACGATGAAGTTGTGGGAAGAATACAATGTTGTCGTTGTTCATTGTGTCCTCCACTCACTTCTAATACAAGATCGTGCATCGGTTCGTTGTAAAAGAAGAGGAGGGAAGATCAGTCGAAGACGTCCCACATTGAAGGGGATCTGAGGAAGAAAGTCAAGGAAGATCATTCTTCGTTGGGAGCCTTCCCCCAATATTTCTCCCAAGTTCCCCCTTTCTCTCCACTCAACCCAAAATGAAATTATAGCCAATTAATAGATTAAGATCTATTATGTTCAATGGAATAAATTCAAATTTAGTGATTTAATTAAATGAGTTGAATCATTTAATTAATGGGGTGTAGTTGGCACAACAATTAAAAAGAGAGAATTAATTAAATAACTCAGCTCACCTAGTTAATTCTTGAGAGGTGGAACTAATTAAATTAAAGGGGAGTTGGCTCCATAAAGGTGGTGAAGTTCAAGGAGTTTCTCCCCATTTAATGGAGAGTTGAGGAGGTTTTACCCTCCTCCATTAATATGGGTTTAAGACTCATGTGGTCCCCACGTCATAACCTCTCACGGAAGGTTATGCTCGGGTGGGCCCAACCACCATAACCTCCAAAGGGAGGTTCAGGTGTGGTGGTCCCACCTCTAAATCGCATGTGGAGGTTTTAACCACCCATCCTCCACATGGAGGTTAAAAATAAAATAATATGAGATTACTTTATTTTATTACTTCACATGAAAACTCAAAAACTAACTCTTATCCTCGACTCACTACCGTCGAAGTGAAAGTCTTCTTAAGTGAATACCAGCACTTTGAATTCAGTGGTGCTCTTGGATTTTAATTCTGAGCACTGGCTCAAAATTAATAAAAACCCGCTCGTAGGTTTACTGAACGTACCCAAAAAAATCTTCAAAAAATATATTCCGGGCACACCCGGCCTCAGAAAACTGCGCCGTAAACTTTCGAGGAAATGTAAAAATCCCATGTATTATGAAAAACATTTCCACGGGATTTTTGGGTCTTTACATTCTCCCCACCTCAGGGCTTTATGTCCTTGTAAGTTAAAACTCGAACTAAGGGAACAAAAGGGGGTACTGAGCATGCATCTGAGCCTCCTGTGCCCATGTGCTCTCCTAGAGGTTCCCTTGCTGCAAGCGAACATGCATCGGAGGTATCGACCATCCATGAAGGGTCTGATCCCGTCGATCCTCAATATCCCCTGGAACCTACATTAAAGTCACCCCATCATCGATGTCCAGCTCACCATGGTCAATGATGTGAGCAGAGTCGTGCACATATCTCCTTATCTGAGATACGTCGAAGACATCGTGCACCTGATGCAACTGAGGTGGAAGAGTTAAGCGGTAAGACACCTCACCAACTCTGCTGAGGACATGAAAAGGTCGATGAATCTTGGATATAACTTAATACCTCAGCCAAATCTGTGTAGGCCTCATCAAGGTGAGACCCGTAGAAAGACACGGTCACCTTCCTCGAACTATAGAGGCCTCTGTCTCCTGTCAGCATATGACTTTTGTCTGCTCTGTGCAGTTTTCATCCGCTCTTGGATGATCAACACCGTCTCAGGGGTATGCTATACCATCTTAGGTCCCATTATTTCTAACTCCCCAGGGTTAGTCCAGCACAAGGGTGATCTTTATGGTTACTCGTATAAGGCCTCAAAAGGTGCCATTATTATGGTGGAGTGATAGCTATTATTGTACGCAAAATCCACCAATGAAATGTTATTCTCCCAGATGTGACTGAAGATGAGGAAACAATCATGTTGCATGTCATCGAGGGTATGAATGGTCCTCTCAGTCTGGCCATCCACTTGAGGATGGAAGGCATTGCTCAGACGTAGCTACATCTCGAAATCCTCCTGCAACCCCTTCCATAGCTGGGAAGTAAAATGCGTGTAACAATTGGAGACATTAGATGTAGGTACCCAATGTAGCCGCACAATATCATGCACGTACATGCATCCCAAGATATCTAATGAACCCTACTCTTTGATCGATAGGAAGTTGACCGACATGGTGAGTTGGTCAATGATCACCTAAATCGAGTCATGACCTCACGAAGTCCAGGGATATCCCATCCCACTTACACTTCGGGACCTCTAAAGGTTGAACCAAGCCTACTAGTACCTGGTGCTCCGCCTTCACATGCTGACAAGTGAGGCATTGCGAGACAAACTGCGGTACAACCTTCTTCATACCTAGCCTCCAGTGATATCATCAAAGGTCTTGGTACATCTTTGCCACTCCTAGATGCAAAACTAAAGGGGATGTGTGGAACTCCCTCAACACTTCTTCCAGAAGTGCTACTGGTACCCAGGTACGTCCTTTGATGAAGATGACATGCTTCCCACCTTCAAAAAATCATCAAGTGCCTGCCCTGTGGAAATATGAGCACGTCGTGTATCGCAGTCAGTGTCTCCACATTTTGCCCCTGACTCCCTGAAGAATTGGTGGAGTGACTATAAGAGACTGTAGAAAGGCTGCTCCGTCTCTATCCACAAGGGATTTCTATAAGGAAGCCAACTGCTCTATCTCCTCTCCTAGAAGATGTATTCCAGACCCCCTACTGAGTGCATCTACAATAACATTCCCCTTCCTAGGAGTATAGACTATCTCAAATTCATAGTCCCAGAGGAACTCAAGCCATCGTCGATGTCTCAGGTTCATGTCCTTATGATATAATATATACCTGAGACTCATGTGATCAGAGTACATGGTAAAATGTTAGCCAATCAGATTGTGTAACCACATCTTCAAGGCGAAGACCACTGCTGCTAACTCTATGTCATGGGTAGCGTAGTTCTACTCATGATGTATCAGTTGCTGAGAACCATAAGTGATCACTGTTAACTCCTACATCTAGACACACCCGAGTCCAGTCCCTGATGTGTCGCTGTAAACTTCATACCCTACGACTTACTCTGGATTCCTCAGGATGGGGACACTAGTCATCCTCTGCCTCAGCTCTTGAAATCTCTAATGGCATCTCTCCGACCACCCAATGTTTTTACCCTTCCTTTTCAAGGCTGATAGTGGTGCTGCAACTTTGGAGAACTCTAGGACAAACCTACGGTAATAACCAGACAAACCCAGGAAACTTCGTACCTCCATCACACTCTTGTGTGGATCCCAAGCATGTACCACTTCAATATTTGCTGGATCTACAACAACTCCATCCTCCGAGATGATGTGACCCATGAAGTGAATCTCTAGGATCCAAAACCGGAACTTCGAGAGCTTACCATAAAGCTGGTGCTGTCGGAGTGTGTCCAGTACTATCCACAAATGGTAGGCATGTTCCTACTCAGTAGTAGAGTAGATCAAAATGTCATCAATGAAGACTACGACAAAGTGATCGAGGTATGGCTGGATGATCATGTTCATGAGTCCCATGAACACTGCTGGAGAGTTGGTTATGCCGAATGGAATAAGCAAGAACTCTTAGTGTCTATACCGACATCTGAAGTCCATCTTCTACACATCCTCATCTCGAACTCTGAGATGGTGATAGCCTGATCTCTGGTATATCTTCGATATCCACCGCGCTCCCTTCAACTGATCAAAGTGGTCGTCAATCCTCAAGAGTGGGAACATGTTCTTCATGGTCACTTGGTTCCGGAGATGGATGTCTACACAAAGCCTCTAGATTCCATCTGCATTCTTGGCAAAAAGAATTGGGTCTGCCCAGGGAGAAACATTGGGCCGGATGAATCCATTCTCTTGTAAGTCCTCTAGCTGTACCCATAGATCACGAAGCTCAGTGAGAGCCATCCTATATGTTAGTATAGATATCAATGTTTTCCCAAGGTACAAGTCAATGTAAAAGTCCACCTCTCAACAAGGATATAGTCCTCGATCATATTCAGGGAAAACATCCGCGTACTGTTCCACCACTACAGGATAGCTCGGACTCTCCAGATCAACTGATCCGAGGGTATGAAAGGCCAACTGATGAGTGATCGGATGCACCCTCCTCTATGTAAGTCCGTCCTCAACAGAAAATTCTCCCTTCTCTCCGGTGATGGTAAACCTAGTCCCATCTATGCGGACACAACACACTTTGTGCCTAGTATAGTTGATCTGAGCATGGACTGTAAATAACCAGTCCATACCCAAGATGACATCGTAAGGCCTCGATGCCGCTATGAGAAGATCCCAGCCAAAACTCTCATCTCCTAGAGTAAGATCACACTTCTAGCACTAGGACATAATCATCAAGTCTTCTCCCGTATGATTATCTAGCCGTAAGGATCTATTCAACGACTCCATCAGAATATCTGAGCTTTGAATGAGGGCGGTGGAAATGAAAAGTGACCGGAACCTATGTCTATCAGAACTGTATCTAAGGTGGAGTAGACACAGATTGTACCTCTAATCATCTCTGGAGAGCCATGATCATAATCCTCAGCTGCCTGGAGCTGAGCTCTCCCCTGTCCACCTGCTCCATATAGTCGGGGTGGATCTCATGGTGGTGGTGGTTGTAACACCTCATAATGGAATCCACCGCTAGTTTCACGACTAGATCCTCTGTCACGTCTGCCTGATCCCTACGGAATGCCTCAATCGAACCTATGCCTCTTTCTAGGATGTCCTTCAACTATCTGTTGATCGTCAATACGACGTGTTGGACAGTCATGATCCATTTGACCATGCCCGCCGCAAGAGTAACATTGCCCACTCCAGGCATGGATGGCTCTGTCTCATGTTCCCCGCACAACTGAACCCGTATCCTGAGGTCATCCACTGGATGGCCTCGTCCGCTTGGAAATCTATGATATCTGTCTACTTACAGCTACAGAAGACTCTGCTGCATGTTCACTAGTGATGGGTCTCGCTGCTGGTGACTGCTCAACAAGGAAACACTCCACTAGGAGGGCTCTCTCTAACACTCCCTCCTATGATGGAATACTGAGTGAGATCATCGACACATTGATCTCCTTTCTAAGCCCATGCTCAATGTTTTGGTCCCTGAAGAATGGGTCCCACACCATATCGGTGGAGTAGCGTAAGAGGTCAGTGATCCTCACTGAGTCATGTGACACTCTCATGCAACCCTGTTGTAGATGAAGTTACTCCTGTATCTTCTCCACACATAGGGTGACTAGGAAAAACTCTTCCCAAAATATGCTATCGTAGTCTGTCTAATGTAGTGTCGCCTCATTATGCACCTGGAGTATCAGACTCCCCCATCTGCCTACTGCTTCTTGAAAGAGATTCGAGGAAAGGATCACCATAAGGCCGGATGGTGTCCCTACTAGTCTAAAAACTCTCACCACATCCTCCATCCAATCCTCAGCTACCTGTGGTTCCATATCACCTTTGAACATGGGTGGCCTCTGGCACTGGAACTCATGAAACAATCTCAAGCGGTGTGCACTCTCCATTACTGGGGCTGGTGGTATCAGTGGCCCAACAGGTAGTGGTATCACTGGTTCCTCTATTGTGATGTGGCCATGCACAGCGGCCATGTTGCTCGGTGGGCTTCCATCTCATTAATCTCTTGGAACCCTGGCTAGCTATCTGTGTGGAGGCATCCTAAAGTGAAACAGGTGCGCCACAGTCAATAATTTATACCTGGTGAGCCGAATCAAGATATCACAATGAAAATTCTTGAAAACACACAAAAAATCAGAGTTTTTCATCCACTTAGACGGAAATTAGAAGTCAGGGTCCTGGTGTATGGATACGTTGGCCGCTGCCTCAACACTGGAATCCCTGAACTGAAAACCACACTCAGTAACCTTGACACTATTGCTTCACAAAAATGAAAGATCAGAGTCATGAGTTCTGTGGTAGAACTGATTCCTCTGATACCAATTTTTCATGACCCGTCCCCCGAGTCCCATATCGTGAGTACCCCAAGCCCGCCTTCCATAGGCCAGGTGCTGGCGACTAGCACCAAAGGTGTAAATCCCTAAAACCGAGAAGACATTGACTTTATAAACTAGAAAAACACACAACAGAGTATGATGGAAGAAAAAAACTAGGTAAAACTGAATACAAAAGAAGTGATGAAAAGTAAAGGGGGCGAAAATACAATCCCGACTGTAAAGTAAAAGAAAACTGAAAGTACCAAACAGATGAAATATGAAGAGAATCTCCTAGATCATCCACCATAGATCATACCTAAAGGGTAGGTACAGATAACCTCTTTATCACTCCTCATCCATTAGTCTCCTCTGGGTACCGACTCTTCGTGAGGTCCACCATTGGGTACCATCCAGTCCTCGTACACTCAGCCTCAGTCAGCATTGTCTATCGTCTGCATCCAACACAATGAGGTGCATGCATAACTCGTGTTGGGGTGAGTATAATGATACCTAGTAAGGACCCCGATACCACTTATGTCTCTTCAAATATTCCAAGGATAAACCACATAGTATGAAATCAATGGATAGCCGTTACCTAGGTATATGACCATACATATACCTATGTTATCAAGTAACCCATCTCAATAATGAGGAAAAAAAAAGAAGTCACTGAATCAACTAACATAGGTATAAAACTTATGTATAGAGATAGAGATGATCAGATATATTATCAGAATCATCTATGTTGATGGTCCCTCACTAGATCCAGAACCTACAGTTAAAACTGTCGGACCAACACCTGATCTAGGACCAGATTTTTTGTCGGACCAACACAAGATCCACAAACAGATGTCAGAACTGTTGGACCCACACATTATCCCAGAACAGTAGTCAGAGCTGTCAGACCAGCACATGATCCAGGACCAGATATTCAGTCGGACTAACACATGATCCCGGAACATAAGTCATAATTTTTGGACCAACACATGATCCAGGAACAGTCATCAGAACTGTCAGACAAACACATGATCTAGGAATAGTCAACAGTCCACAACCAACCATAGGGTTTCTACAAATCACGCTTGATTCCGGGAGGGTCCGCTCCTCAAGCCAAGTGTCGATAAATCAACTTCCAAGAAGTCCAATTTAGAAGTATCTCAAAGGTCCACCTCGTTATAGGGGTCTCAACGAAACAGACAACCTGTTGATCGGATGCCCAGTCCATGAGTTATTAGCCATTTAGTCTCGGGGGCTTGGTTGGATTTGGGTACAATCCAACCTGACTGTATCTCAAAAAATATACCCCAAACTCTGGTGGGGTATTCTCAATGGGACCCTCATGTTAAATTAATACCATTTTCACTGACTGTTCATCAAACGGACGTCTTGTTCCAAAGATATAGCCAAAAGAAAATAATGTTCAGTAGTGGGCCTGGGCCCAGTCCGACCCGGTCAGACCGACTCGGCCAAAACCAGACTAGGCCGACACGGTCTGGGTCTTACCCGGCCCTTTGGGCAGGTCAGCGCACATGGTTCGCCCCATTCCGCTGGGCCCGGCCCAGCGGTCTGCAGGGGTGGTTCGGCGCGAAGGTCGCTGCGTAGGCGGCTCAGCCCAGAGGCTGGGGCTGGTTCACCCAGCACCACATGGGGCGTGGGTCAGACAACATAGCCTAGAAAGCCGATCCGGTTCAGCCAGCGACGCAGTGAAGAACACCGCAGACCGACCTAGGTGGCCGGCTCGGCTCGGCCGGTTTGATCAGAAGCCGGGGTGCGGGCAGGTCGTGCGTGGCACCGGGCAGAGCGCGGGCAGGCCGCACAAGGCACTGGCAGGCCAGCAGGACACAAGGCACGTGTGTAACACACGGGGAGTCAGGCAGGGGAATGGGAAGAACGATGAGGCACGCGGGTAGTGCGCGGGTAGGCCGGTGGGTCGCCGGGCAGGGTGTGAGGCCACACGCAGGACGTGAATAGGCCGGCGGGGCCCAGGTAGTGTGTAGGCAATGTGCGGGTAGGATGGTGAGGCAACGGGGCAGGGCACGGTTAGGCCGACGGGGTGCAGGAAGTGCATGGGTAGGCCCTTGGGGCGCCGAGTAGGGCGCGGGTAGGCCAGTAGGGCGCGGCCAGTGCGTTGGAAGGCCGGAGGCTGTGTAGGACGCTGCAGGGGCGGCGCGGTTCATGGAGGCCATGGGTAGTGCGACCTTTGTCATTGTCGTCTCAGTCGTCTAATCTTTGTTACGTCTCCATGACGAAGAATGCCACAAGATAAAAAAACGACCGAGGATGTCAGGCCATGTTTGGTTTGCCCACGCCCTCCGCATTTAGGGAGGTATCAATTAGCTCAATAAGATAAGTAGTTGATCATTAACATGTCCACAACAAACCCTTTCTATCCAATGAAGATGATAAGAAAAGGTATAACATCATCATGTAATAATCCCCCTACCTTTGATAGTTGCTCGATGATGAAGTCATGGGAAGAAGATGACGTTGTCATTGTTTTTCGCGTCCGCCATGCACTTCTAATCCCAGGTCGTGCGTCGGTTTGTTGAAAACGATGAGGAGGTAATATCAGTCAATGACTTCCCACGTCTAAGGGGTTCCAAGGAAGAAATTCAAGGAAGATCATTCTTCGTTTGGATCATTCTTCGTTGGGAGCCTTCCCCCAATATTTCTCCCAAGTTGCACCTTTCTCTCCACTCCACCCAAAATGAAATCTTAGCCAAATAATATATTAGGATCTATTATGTTTGTTGGCATGTATTCAAATTGAGTGATTTAATTAGATGAGTTGACTCATTTAGTTAATGGGGTGGATTTGGCACAACAATTCAAAAGAGATAATTAATTAAATAACTCATCTCCACTAATTAATGCTTGAGTGGTGGCACTAATTAAATTAAAGGGGAGTTGGATCCATTATAGTGGTGAAGGTAATGGGGTTTCTCCCCATTTAATGGGGAGTTGAGGAGGTTTTACCCTCCTCTATTAATAGGGGGTTAAGCCACATGTGGTCCCCACTTCATAACCTCTAATGGGAGGTTATGCTCTGGTGGGCCCCACCACCATAACCTTCCAAGGGAGGTTAAGGTGTGGTGGTCCCCCTCCAACTCCCATGAGGAGGTTTTAACCACCCAACCTCCACATGGTGGTAAAAAATAAAATAAAGTGATCTTACTTTATTTCATTACTTCACAGGAAAACCCAAAAACTAACATTTATCCTCGACTCACTATCGTCAAAGTGAAAGTCTTCTTAAACGAATACTGATATTGATAGTTCAACGATGCTCTTGGATTTAAATCCCGAGCACTAGTTCAAAAGTTATAAAAACCAACTCATACCTTTAATGAACTTACCAGATCAAAACATCAAAAATTCATTCCAGGAACACTGGGCCTCGGAATCAAGCTCCTTAATCATTCGCGGACTCGTAAAAATCCCATGTATAAAAAAAATTCCATGGGATTTCTGGGTCTTTAAACCTTCAATATGTGGTTATGATGTTCGACATAATGAATTCTATCATTATGAAATTGTCTATTGATATTACATATGATTATTCGACTAGTAGAATATTAATGTGAATAAGTGAATGGAATTATTTGATTTATCATTGCTATATTATGTTGAAGATTATGTTTAAAAGGCTTTTGTATTAATCTTATATATTTTCTGAAATGTTTATGATTATATATGAATGTTTTTTCAATATTGATATCCTTACTGAGCACCTGAGCTTACCCCTTTCTATGTTTTATTTTTTCTAGAATTTGGAGAAGTGTATTATGACTGACCTTCATAGATAGTCTAAGGGAGATGAATTTTTTAAATGGAGAAATAATGTTTTTTTTTCATTTCATTATGTAATGTAAAACATATGTTTGTATATAGAACTTCCAAGGCTACTAAACTGATCGGTTTTTTTGGGATTTTTATCCATTGTGATCATGCTAATGTTATGTAATAATGAATCGACTTTGGGTAACTAGTGTCAGGGCATTACAGTTAGTAACAAATGAGGTTTAGTAAAAACCATGAAAGCTAGATTTAGAAAAACTCAGATTAGATAACATTACCCTAATAAAGACTTCAAGGATTACTATAGAAGAAATTCCTAGCATTATAGTAATGTAGAAATTTTGTGAGTTTTTCAAGAAATACGTCTTTATCTGGATACGAGATGGTTGAGGAAGGTCTAGCACAGATGTACCTAGGAGTGAAAAATCTAACAAGGTGTTTCAGTCTTGACCCAATGTATCCTAGTATACGACAATAGGTATTTATGCAGTTTTGGTTACGACACTCTTGAGGGATATGCTTAGGATAATTCATATTTTTTTATAAAAACCAGTATGAAGGATTTATTAGTAAATAGGTCAACAAAGAAAATATTTTTATTATTATGAGTCTAGATGTGTAAAAATTATCAATTAATGTGGAGAATTTTTTTAGATTTTTGATTATACATTATGAAATGATCTATCCTAGTGTATTTATTCATTTAGAAATGGTGGAAAGTAGAAGGAATGAGAACTCCAGCATACACATGTCTCAAATAGTAAGAAGGATCATATCGTTCATGGTCTTAGGACAATATTTCAAAGGGAAATAGCCTCCCATGTATTATCTTCATATGAAAAAAATAATATCATGCGTTATTAAGACAATTAATGATTTCTCTGTGTCCTATTGATTTGAAGGGAATCCAGAGAAGAAAAGGATGGAAGAGAAAAAGATGGATAAATGAAAGAAAGGAAATAATGATTTTCACACATGTGATAGCTATGGAATGAATCAACTTGGTATATAGTTTTACGGGAATGGGAGTATGTTATAAGTGTGGAGAAAAAGGACATCACATTCAAGATTTCAAGGGTATGAAAAATGATTAAAATGTACAATGCTTCATCATTAATGAGTTGGGAGATTATGCGAATCAAGGTCCAAATAATCAGAGTATACCCAAAATGATGCTATCGGATAATAATCATGTTATGATACTACCACATATGAAGAATAATGATTAGAGATATTATATTGTTATTTATTAATTGTGTCTTTTGAGTATTGTATTAATGATGTACAAGTTATATAAATTAGAGAGTATATAAGGATTGTACTTCAGTATTATTTCTTTAAAGATTTGAGATTGTTTGGAACCAAGTAATGTGACACTGTTTCAAGTTAAAAAATTTGGAAAATATATGGTTGGGGGATATATAACCCTTAATATATTTCTGAAACTGATATGTTGATTTCAAAATAATATATGATTGATTTAGATAAATTATATTGGTTATCATGACTATGTTGAAACTAATAATTTTTTTGTTTATTCCATCATTGTTGTAGTTTACACCATTTTTGGATATAAGGAGTATATCTAGTATTCTATAAGGAATAAGGGAGAATGAATGTAATCAATAAGGGTTTATGTTAATTTAGAGTGTTTCAATGTTTTAATAGAATACAAAATGTAGGTATTCACATGTTATTACGTGGAAAAATATATCTTCATTATGTTTACCTTCCTTATAATTTTTGGATGGTGAGATTGGACAGAACTATGTTGGATAAGTCTAATGGTTGGAATGAATTTAGTTGGACATTGGATACTATTGTTTAAGGTTAAAACATTTCTTAAGATTATTTTTGGATTGTTATAAAAAGGAAAACCTAGAGGTCATGTGATAACCCGTCGCATCTGACAATGCTGCGAGACGTGAACCTGCAACCGAAGGATGACAAGGGTGAATCACCAACCGTTGGCCTAAAATATGTCCTTATTTTTATAAAGTAGTTTTTTAAAAAATTTCTGAAAAATGAATTATAAATTCATTATTTTTGGAACCCTATATGATTAGGATAAATAGAATATTTTTTAATTATATTATCTTTTGGAGTGAAAGATGAGTGTGTTATAGAAATTAGATAAAGTATTGAACCATACTTGTCAAGTATTATTTTCCATTTTATTATATGATGAAATTAATTCTTAAACATTATAGAATGGATCTTAAAACCAAAAATATGTTATCTTAATACCTTATGATTTTTTGAACCGATAATATTTTAAATCATCATAGATTGATGGATTTGAAGAAATTAATTTTACACTTGTTTATGATTGACGACCTCAATCTACAACTATAAATATTTATTTTTTTCCTCCAATTATGTGTCTCTAATTTCCACCAATGTTCTCCTATTAGAGATTATAAACATGTGGTGAGTTTTTCATTTCCATTTCCCTATTATTAAAACTTAATTTTATTAATCCAATTTCTGATGTGTGTTTTCAACAATGTTATTTTCTATTTTAATCATTTATTTTCAAATAAAAAAAATCAAATTGTGAGGACACAATTTAGTGATTTAGGGGAGAATGTAACACCACCTGATTTCATAGTACATTATATCTTTATAGGAAATTAATAACTTGCACCACAAACAATGCCATGTTCGAGCGCACCATAGTTTACCAAACCAACAGTTCAAAAAGTGAGTATGAATATTATTGACTGAATTTTGACTTTTAGATAATACATATAATTTTAACATTAATATTTTGTGTTTCTTAGACATAATATAAGAAAGAATAAAATATTTTAGATAAAATTAGCATTTTTTGAAAAATGAAAATTTGCTTCCTTTTTATAGAAAATCCTTTTAAAATCCAATAATTGATACTTTTATATATTCATTTTAAAAAAATAAACTTATTCATTAGAATAGCGCCATAAAAAAATTTTTTGGATATTTTTTTCATGTTTTTCTGATAACTTTCATATTTCATGAATAGTAAAAAAATACTAAATTTTAATTGAAAACAACTTTTTTAATCAAAATAATTTATAGTGTTAAATTATATAATTGAATGATTTTGAATTATAATTAGATCATATTTTTATCATATAATCCAATTTTTGTCATTGGAAGAAATTTTTTATTTAAATTGGACATAAACACATATCAATCTTTTACTAGTTTTTACTTCTCAAAAAACCCATTTTCTTGTTTTTACAACGAGAATTATTTTTAAATTAATTTAAGTAACATATATTTTTAGAATTTTTTAAAATGAAAATCATTTATGAATTCAGAATATCTAAATTATCTTAGTTTGATGTTTTGGTATTTTTTTGAAAACTTTTAATTTTTGATGAATAGTGAAAAATATTGCGTTATTTTTTAATACTGTCTTTCTATTTAAATAATTATTTTTCATTTAAATTTATTTTAAATTAAAAATTGATATTTATTACATATATTAGTCCAATGTAAATCATTTATGTCATTTTATAATTAGATTATATATATATATATATATAATTTTATTAAACCTTTTACCATCTTTTACCGACCTTCTAGGCACATTTTCAAATTTGCATAAAACATTATTTTACTGCTTATGTGAATTGTATTTCAAAAATCCATGAGATGTGGTTGAAATCAGTAAGTAATATTTGGTTCAATAGGATGAAAAGAATTTTTGGTGTATATTTTCTTTTAATTTTATTTACCATGGTTAAACGTAAATAGGGCAATGAAAGGTAAAAATTATATTATAATTAGCCTAAAACATGTCCAAATTCTATTGGATAATTTTATTTCGACCAAAATCAACCTTAATAATAAAATATGATTCATTTTGTGGACTTTTACTAAATTAGGACTTTTATTATTATTTTATTTAAAGAATACTTAAAAGTATTAAATTCAAAGTTTAATAAAAAATACATTTTTAATATAGGGATATAAATAAGAAAAATTTAGATAAAAATATATATTATAACCCAAAAAAATATTCCTTCATCGTGGCATTTTTTTTAATTTTTATACATTAAATAATTTAACGTATTTATAACACAATGATGATATAATAATTACCTTATTATTGAATGATTATAATAATTGATATTTTAAATATTAAAATAATTAAAAATTGAGCCATTTGATGTATTCAACGAATTTTATAGGTCAATATTACATGTTAGGGTTGATTAAATGTTTTTTTGAAGTGATAAGGATGTTATGACTTTCAGAAAAACCAAATACTAAATAGTTTAAAATTGGCATAAATGAGTTTTTAAAACAAATAATATATTATTAATTGATATAATATTACTAAAAATATATGGATCATCCAAAGTACTTGGATAAGGATATATCTATCAAAAATGAGCCACTTTGTGTTCTCTTGGATTTTTATAGTATGTTTATTATCCATTTATTATAATAATAAAAGAATACATGTTAAAAGTAAAACTATTTAACTAAGAGTTAAATCTAAATGACATGGTTGATATGATAACCCAAATTAGTCAAAAACCTATTAGTTGGAAGGTTTTCGACCCATAACCACCATAGCCTCTAAATAAATCATTTTTATTCATTATAAACTGAATATTATTGTATAATAAAATAATATTTCATGTTTTCTTAAAGTGAACCCACCTCTCTTTTAAAATGTTACACCCCCTTCACTTAAAATCATACCTCCAAAGCCATTTGGATCTCCCAAAACCTACTAAAATATCCTCCCTACTACACTCAATTTAACCTAGAGTCATTACATTGATCAGAAATCCTACATAATGAGCCCTTTTGTTCAAATCAAAAGGAAGAACCTGAAGAAGAGGTAATATTTTTATCACCTATTTCAAACTTTTTTTATTGTTCCACTTCCTATTTCTTTTTTATTTCCATACCAGAATAAAAAATCCAGTACCATGTACAAACTTTGATGTTATTATGAATATGGTACATACATATTCATTATTCTATAAATCCTATGAATGAAAAAGTCACCATACTTGTGTACGTATGACTTACCGTCTTCACGTCGTGGTGTAGTTAGTTATTCAACACTTTATTATTTGGATTGGTATAACAATGAGTATAATTGATGTAAATAATAAATATAACAAGGTAATGATTCTGTATTTTTGATATTCCATCCAATTACATATGATTTTACCAAAATTTGAATGATATTCTCACTCGTACGTACGTACAGATTACCGTATACAGGAACACGATATGATTCATTCTCCATTGTAACCATTCCAGAATATTTTTCAGTCGATGATTTCAAAATAATTTTTAAGAACATATTATCATTATGTATTTGAATAAAATACATTCGATATATAACAAACATGACTTATGTAACAAAACATATAAAAGGAAATAGATTAGTTAACTCCCAAAACAATGATACTATTGAAATATTTTTTACAATGAAATATTAGAAGATAATATATGACATCATATTTAAATATTTGGATACTGTATAATCTAATAATAGATATTTAACTATTATAAAAGAGTTAAATGTACCATTTATCAAGGAAATGTACATGATAAGGGTTAATTCTATAATCTCTTTATTTATCTAAGATTGTTTATATGTAAATATCTACATGGAAATCTTTATCATCCACATACATGTTTCTTTAAAATGTATTTCAATTTTTTAACTATTTCCTATAATATGGGTTAATGTCATATATACCATTTATTTAATTTTTATAAAATGTTTTGAATGGAATCCTTCTATGATTTTCCAAACAAGGTACTTTTTGACCTTTTCGACGAATTAAGGTATGAATGTTTTTTAACTTATACAGCGGGTGCAGCTATTTTCGGCTGTTATAACCCCTTCAAATATTCCCTTATAATATTATATGAATATTTTCAAAATAAATTTTTTCTTTTATAATTACATGAATTTTAAATGATTTCAAAATATAAAGAGATATTTCTGTCAAATAGTTTTGATTTCATCTATGTGAACATCCTTTGATGAATTTTACACATTTTTGAAGTTGATTTATTATGATAAAATATTTCATATTGTATTGATGGTTTTGGTATATGTTTTAATGTGGATATGTCATTTTTATACAATTCATGGTTTTTGTTTAATGTATTAACATTTCATATTCTATTTTTAATATGAATGTTTATGTTATGTATCAAACTTTTCATATGAGGAATGTGTTAGACATAGTAAGTGATGGGTGAAGCCCGCTATAACTCCTCATTGCATCCGAAGGTCTCATGAGACAAACTAGTGTCTTGTCACCATTCCATGAAAAAATATTATTTTTAGTCTTGGAATGAGGCCTTGACTATATGGTTATGATGTCTGGTATTATACATTACATAATTATGAAATTGTCTTATTATATTACATGTTATTATTTTACTACTAGTATATCCATAGGAATTAGTAAAAATAATTATTTGATTTATCATTTCCATATTATGCTGAAGTATATGATTAAAAGGCTTTGGTTTTAGTGTTATACATTTCCTTAAATTTTTATTCATATTTATAAAAGTTTACACTATATTGTTAACCTTACTAAGAAACTGATCTCACCCCTTTCAATGTTTTATTTTTCCCAAGATTCAAAAAAGTATATTATGAATGACTGGTAGGGTAGTATATGGGAGATGAATGTTTTAAAAGGAGACACAATTATGTCGTTTTTCAATTCATAATGTAATGTAAAAATTATGTTTGTATCTAGGATGTTTAAGGATACTAAACTGATCGGCATTTCGGGATTTGATCCCTTGTGATGATTCCAATGTTATGTAATAATGCACCGACTCTAGGTAACTAGGTCCAGGGAGTTACAATTCATCCAAGTTATAATATAGATAACATTACTCTAAATATAATAAAAAACCATTCAAGAAAACATATCTGGCTAATAAATCATTCAATTTAATTTTCATCTACAAAATAATTAAATACATCAAGTGTTCAGACAAATTTGTTTTTCATTATTATTTAGATATTTATTGAAAATTGTTTTTATCATAATGAAATATTCATTATCATTATCAGATTCGGCTAATCATGACTAAATATTAGATTCTAAACAATCAATATTTTATATATTGTCTTCCATCTCTAATATCCTCTAAATATATACCATCATGTTTACAACTTATTCTTCAAGAACACAGATATTCTTTATTTTTACCCTCCAGCAATATAAAACCTTCTTCAAAAGAAATTATTATGATATTATCTTCTTTTATATTCAAAATATGATCTTTCAATTATAATATATATTTACTCTTATAGTCCAAAAAAAATTTATCTTCTCCACAAACATTAATCTAACTATGAAATCTAAGGATATATTTTTGTATGATTTAGAAATGTGAAAATATGCATTCTTAACTTACAAAATATGACCATTATGTTCTTTTATGTATCCATCTAAATTACTCATCCACTTTACAATTTGATTGACTCTTTTTTGTGCGACATTAAATTACATATTGAAGATTTAATCTCAGCCACATTCTAAATAACCGATTTAGTTAACAAATTTAAAAATTTGGACATCACATTAAAACTATTATGAATTTTTCTACATCATGATTTGATGTTTGGTATGTAAAAATTTGATTTTGTATTATGTTTTACAGTTTGAATATGTAATCAATACTATTTTAGGATTTTATGGATGATGATTTTTATAAAACTAATTAAGCCTCTAAAATTTGTGGCTAAGATGCTCCAACATCTGTTTTTTATTTTTCTTGAACCTTTTCATCATTGAATACCATTACAAAATCATCTTTTTTATTTTTCTCATCCTATTCTAATACTTTAATATGTGAATGTTTTGGTTTTACATACTCTCCATGTGATGATGATTGGAAATCCATTGAAACATCAAGAACCAGGTACTTATTGGACTAAGATGATATCAAAGTTGATAATAAGGTTAAATATTATTAATTTTCATCTTATTTATCTTATTCCTCATCCTCTTCATACTTTTATTTTTATTTAACTTATTATTATTCATATTCTTCTTCTTATTATTCTTCATTTTTGTCTTATAGTTCTTTCTCAGATTGCATTTTAGTTCATAAAACACCCATCCCAACTACTTGAATTGATATAGGTGTCGATTCTTGACCATGATTTTGAACTTCAGTTTTAGTTTCCAATTTTATGACAAATTCTTTTCATTGTACCTTTTAAACGATTGATATAACATGAAATGATTAAAAAAATTATAAAACATATTGTTAAGATATATCTATAAGTGTTTTATTTGTATAAAAAATGGTTATGGAAGATTGACTGGGTTAGGAAATTAATTGTGTTGAAATTTATGAGGGTTGATCTATAGATTCTCTTTCTACAACTTCTAGAAAAATATACATTATCATCACCTCAAGTAGATTTTACTTTTTATTCTTCTTATTCACTTCTTATTTCATTTCCTCATATTTTTTAATCCTAATATATAATCTTTAATGTCCTAACTAGGGTTCCACACATTGGTTCACCAATCAAGTTAGTCACAAGGCCTCATGTGCACCACCCCATATACTAGAAGATACAAACTACTATTGATGTTATAGTATCGATCATAGGGATAATATAACATCTTTATTAGAGTAATAAAAAATTGGAAATAAATAAGAATAACCAAATGATATAACCAATAACCAAACCAAACCATTATCACATGATGACCAAAACAGAAAATACAATATCCCAAAACTAAATAGTAGATATGTAATTCTAAATAAGTGTCAAGTGACTATATAAAAACCCAAAATAAATAAAGACACTAAAAAGTCCCAAGAAGTTGCTATCACCATGTCTTGTTTCCACATCCATATTCAGTCCCAATTAACCCTCTATTAAATGACTCGTTCCCTTATCCCATAATAAAAACATGAAATCTATTCAAGCACCGATCTGGTATCCCAAGTATGTTGTCAGTAAAAATAAGTAGCCGATCACCAACAAAATATAAAACAAAATCTAACCAATAATTGTTCATGAATCTATATAAGTAATAAATACAATGAATATGTAATCAATTATGACATTTATTATTTATTAAATTATCCACATAAACAACTGGGTTCTTGAGAAACCTTGAACCACAATAACAACGTTGTCTCATGTCAGAGATTGAAATATCCTACATGGATTTCATATACCACAACACCATTATTCTCAATTATTATATCATTATAATTAATATTATGGTTGTTTAGAATCATTTCCCAAAGACAACTTTTTTGGGCCTCAATCACTATTCCTAAGACCCCATGGTTATTTGAGGTAGTATTCCATTACCCACAACTCCTTTATAAAAAAATCACAGAAATGGGATATTAAATTAGTAGTCAGTGTCCAATACTCATTTATCAATATTGGATATTGATGCAGCGGACCATGTCCCACACCCATTTATCAATACTAGATTTTGATGAAGAAAACCATTTTTCACACACATATATCAAAAACAACATGTATCCAAATTTCATGTGTATCACAATATCACATGTATTTCAATATAACACGTATTAAACATTCCAATAATTATTCCACCGATTAACTAATCCAATTAATAAAACATAAATTTTCTTCCATTTATTAATTTTTTTTAAAAAAGTTGTGACATGAATTGGTCACCCAATTCATGTCCCAAATAAATTTATTAAAAACAAACGTAGAATTACAAACGCGAGGTGCAATGAATTTTCACCAGCTGAATTTTGATAATTACAAACTAAGGAACACCAAGGAAGGTACATTAAAAGTCATGAGGTGCACTGACCATCAGAGACTCTGCCAACCATCTGGAAGGAATGATTCTGGAAGAACTGAGCATGATTGAAGCTGAACATCTTGAGTGCTGCTCGACGTTACTTCTTTATCAACATGAGAGACTTCCCTCACAATTCAATCGGTTCTTTCATAGCTAGATCTTCAAATCTACATTCCATCCAAAAAAATTAGAGATCTATCCTATTGAAAAGTTATAGCAACCCGATCCTTCCTATCGTGCAGATAGCATGAACTTCTATAAACCATGAAGAGAATAGTAGAAACAGTGGGATAAAAATATGAAACAGAAAGTCAATATAGAGATCCTTCCCTTGCTAAGCCATCAAACCAGCCTTTAGCATAGAAAATACAACACAAAAATAAAGCTAAAGCCCATATCCTCCAGTATACAGTCCGGGCTAGATCAAAAAATCCCAATCAGAGCAAGAATGAAACCACTTTGATTCTATAGATTCCTTACCACTTCCATCAAACAAGGAAAATACAAACAGGTTCCAGGAAAGAACAAGCTGAAGGTCTAGAATATCCAGGCCTTAGAGGTGTGTAAACAGCAGGAATGGAAGATCAAACAAGGATTTCACTCCTCAACCATAAAACCTCAATCATAAAGAGTAGAAACATCATGCCAGTACCGAGAAAAACCTGCTACATCCCTGTTTCATTCCATCTTAGAAAATCTAGAATCACATTAGGCAACATGACAGCAAAGGATTGAAGAAATAAAAGAAAATACTTCAGCGAAATCTCTAAAACAGATCCATCAAGACCATAGGAAATTTTAAAACCAGTCTTCATAGAGAAAAAACCATCCAGCAGAAAAGAAAGAGAAAAAGTAGATCAAAAGGTGGAAATTAGACTTCTGAAACATGATCAGTTTAAGAAATCGTTCCTGATTCTTTCATTGAATATTTCCTTCTTTGCAGCCAAATAGGCGCTCTTAGTGATCTCTCCTTTCCTAAAAGAATTGTATAGGGTTTCATCACTGAGTACCCCCGAAGAATCAGGAGCTTCACAAGCTGGAATGTTATGTTTATCAACCCTTTCAGCTTGTTGCTACTTCAATACATGTTGATTTTCAATGGGGGTCAGATACATTATTTCTAGAAATGTCCAAGGAACGAGTGTCAATAGTCCTCTCCACATGTGAAAAATCCCTACGTTTTCTAGTTTTTTTTAGGATTGGGTGTAATAAACCCATCTGCATCCACTATTGTTTTCTTACCTTTAATGGCCATGTCCCTTAGGTATTTCTCCTCAATATTAGTAGATTTATCTTCCTCATCACTTTGTGAGAGACTATCTTCAGTTGCATCACACCTCTCCCTTTCCTCATCTTCCTGAGGGACTTCTTTTATTTTCGCTATCGACCTATCTTCCAGTAATGGTGAGGAAGTATGATGGACATTTTCATTCACCACAGTGGGTGAATTCCATTTATTAATTCACTAATCAATTAATCCAATTAAAAGGTCATTACATTCAATAAATTTATTAATCCAAAAAATAATTAATTAAATTAATCAATCATAAAATTCCATCCATTAATTAATTAACAAGTTATTACTCAAATTTGATTGACCAAATTAAAAGTCCATTAATTAACAAATTCTAAAACCCCATTAATATATCAATTCCAGATGCATTACAAGGTATTAAATAATTCAACAATTAATTAATCCAATCCCACAATCATGACACTTAATCAATCAATCAATTAATTAACTAATCTAATTCAATAATATCATAATCAAAAAAAATTTCATTCACTAATTCCCCTATTAACTAATCTAATCATCCAATTCAAACTGTCTTTCATTTATCCCAAATCAAAATTTCGTGGAAATTACATTGAATCACTTCCATGATTCCATAAATTATTTAGACAATTAATTTACTTAATTTCTGATTCAATTTCCAATCATGATAATTGTAATTTTACAAAAAATACACACAATTGGAATTAAATTCAATGGGAATTGAAATTAGACCACCTTCCTCTCGATTAACGATGTTAGCTTGTCAATAGAAATCCCTAATTGAAGTGGAATAATTAGATCCATAATGAAGAATGAGATCTAGATCTGAAACCTAGATATAAGATCACATAGATTATTTATTTTAAAACTGAGATCTAGATCCATCCAACATAAGGTGAACTCCCTCAATGGATGATAAAAGAATAGAAGAGAGTTAGGATACCACATAAGATAAGAATCTATTACATAAAGAGGTTCATATCATTAATTTGGGATTTGATTTTTAAAGAATAGTGTTTGAAAGTTCTAGGAATCTATCATAGAGACTCCCAAAAAAGAGAAAACATATAGAGTTGATTTGGGTCGATTTAAGGTGATGTATAGAGGGTTGGGGGTTCAAGAATTTAATATATATATATATATATATATATATTTGGTTTAATTAAAACCATGTGCATGGTTATTTGGGTAGGGGAAAATAATTTTCAAAATTGTGCACCTTAACCGTTCTCCTCTTCTATGTGGGTGGTGGTGAACAGTTACTCCAATGAGGGAACATGATATAAAAAACATGTTCTAATAATTAAAACCTTCTTAATTAGGGTAATTACAATTTGCAGGTACATGAAATTCGGTTTGGGAAAACATTGAACTAACTGTGAACTTCCCAAATCCCTTCCACATTTTTTCAATTTCACCCAAAAACCACCATGGTATAACCCAAACAATAAGTAAAAAAAATGGAAAAATAAAACCACTAAATATGTTCAATACATATCTATGAAGGCATGGATCTTAGAATCTCCCCACCTTATAATATATCATCCATGAATTGTATTCCCAATAATTTCTAAGGACTCACTCTCCCATTTTTATTATTGAACAAGATCATTTTTTCAAAACATTTGAATGATCGATATTTTATTTCCTTATAATACTTTCTCACTGTAATACAACACATTTATGATAATATATTCAAAGGATGTATCGATAACAAATTGAAAAACATCCATATATATAGCATGATAAGGTTCAGGTTGATAACAATAATGTTTTGAAACATGAAAGACGTCATGCATAGCACTTTACCCCCATGGAATATCCAATCAGCACACCACATGCCCATTTCAATCCACAACCTCAAACAATGCTACAAAACAGGGTACCAACATTCTCTATCTCTAAATTCTGTAGTGACCTGACCTAGTAGACACTGATTGGAATAAATGATCACCCCATGTAAACTCTATTGGTCTTCGACCTCTATCACCTTATTATTTCGGCCCACTATGAACTAAAACCAAATTATTTCGAATCAGATGAAACTACTCCTATTTATCCTATATAAGACTCAGTCCCAATTTTTTTCAATCTTCATCCTCTATCCAATATAGTAGTTATATACATGTACTACCATAAATAGAATCATATGCATCCATATGAGTAGTTTTAGGATACCTGTTTATATATGATAACACTACAAAATATAGGTTCTTCTCCCAAGACCCACCAAAGTATAGGAAACACACTCAAATAATATCCTCAAGCATCCTTATAGTATTTTCTGACATCCCATCTATTTTTGGGTGGATGGTCGTACTCCGTAAAACATGTGTACCATGTTCCTTTTGCAAGTCCTGGAAGAATTGTGATGTATATCATGGGTAATGGTGTAAAATAATACACTATGGAGCTCTGTGAAAAATATACTATCACCTAAACCTACATGTTTCTAAATTTCTCTACTAATAATGAATTTTGTATTAAAAAATGCTCTACTTTTATCAATCATTCCACACTCACCCAAATAGATTCAATCTTCCATGTTGTCCTTGAGAGACCCACTAAAAAATATTTATTAACAACATATCCCAACCATTGATGAATGTGAAATTGTTTTAGTAATCCTACAGGTCATTGATGTTAGGCCTTCACCTATTGATGAATGTAGCAACATGACATGAACCCTACAATCTTATTTTTCATGCCCAGTCACCAAAACTATTTTCATAGGTCATGGTACATTTTGGTCACACCTAGATGCACTTCCCACTTTGAGGAATGAAACTCATGTATCAGCCCCTCTAATATTTTTATAGACACAATAACCTGATTACTGAGATAGATGACTCATCCTCATCTATAGTTCAATATGAAGGTGTATCCCCACCTTTATCGATATCCCTAAAGGTATAATATTCTAGATCCCCATACTTTCTATCCTCTATACATCTAAAAAGTATTGTCTCCATTGAAAATTATATGTGAGTCATATTATCATGACCCTCCTAAACCACCACATAAATATCTGCCAGTAAATATGACATCTTTAACTCTGAACTATACTCATAAACTACCAGAGTCTGAGTTTTTCTACATAATGAGTCAGCAACACTATTTACATTCTTGAACATATTTACAAGATCAAAGACTAATTACTAAATAAACTCAACACGTTGCCACATTCAGAGATTCAAGTCTCGATTCAAAAAGATATACTTTCAGATCTTGTGTTCAGTATACATAGTAAACTTTTTCCCCAATATATAAGGCCTCCAACACATCAATGTATAAACCAATACAGCTTATTCAATGTTGTTCTTAGAGATGTTCTGTTCATTTGCCCTCAAAATATGACATCCATATTCCACAATTCAATCTCCCTAAATAAACCATACCCTCTGACCGATCCCAAAATAATTGGAAAATATCATATACTCTTCATCTGGATCTGGTAGGATTAGATTTGGTGTCATATTCATCTTGTTATCCATTTCTTAGAAATAACTTTCACATGATCCGTACCATTAAAAAAGTAATACCTTTTTGTTCAAGATAGAAATAGGTTCTTCGAATTGGAAAAATTCATGTATGAACATACAGTAATATAAAACTAATACTAAAAAAATATAGATATCAAAAACATTCATGGGTTGTTCCCAAGAATCCAATGCTTGAACATTATCTGGATCCACTAACACACCTTCCACCAAAATGATGTAACACAAGAAGTCTTTCTGAACAACCAAAAACTGGAACATAGATTTATTGATGTGTAACTACTATTCTCTCTGTGTACTTTAGATAATGTCTAGATGTTGGGTATGATTTTCATGAGTCTTGGAGTATGCTATTATTTCATCCAAAAATACGTCCACAAAAATATTCAATTATGGATTGAAGATTAGTTTTATCAAGTTCATAAAAATATTAGGATAATTATTCACCCCTAATGGTATTACAACAAACCCATAATGGCTATACCTTTTTTTGAAACTAGTCCTCAATATATAATAAGATCAAAATATCAAACAAAGATACCCTGACATCAATTCAATCATGGAGAAAACACATGATCCTCCAACATTTTCAAATATATCTTAGTTACATAGAAGAGAATAATTGTAATAAAATTTCATCCTTTTCTAATCCGGTAATGAGAAAATAAGTTTTTGGGACTCATTGGACATCATAGAAAACAAAACTAGTGAACTCCACAGAGGTGTAATTAGATGGATACAACTCTTATCCAGAAATGATTCTAGTTGAGTCTTGATCTCTTGATTCAATGTTGTAGAGATTCTATATGGGGGCAAAGAAACTGGATCACACCTAACAATAGCTCAGTTGTAAATTACACATATATATTATGTGGAATCACTAAGAGTATTCATGAAACACATATTGAAACTGGTGAACTACTAGTGGAAATATATATTAATGTCCATCTCCATCATCTAGTAATAGACTATGAACCTGGGCTGTATGCTGCCCCAATTGATAGTGAATTTTCCATGCATGAACGATATTAATAATCTGTTCTCCATAGTGATCATATTTTTCATCCTTAGGAGATGAAAATGTCACTCTCCTATGGTAATAATCTATACAGGATTGGTAAGATCCTAACCAGTCTATACCCATAATTAGTTCAAATCATATCATGTAAATGATATGAAGTTCCTAATTGAAACAATACTCCCCAACCTCAAGAGAACAACCCTTGCACAAACAGATGTATCTCAACCATACTCTCAATGGTGTATCTATCATCATAACTCCAATATTGAATTCCAACTCCCAGAACAATCAATTTAAAATTTACTCATATATAAAATAAATATAGGCACCATTATCTCAAAAGGCCTTAGAAAGTGTAGAAGATGAATGGATAGTACCTCCAATTTTTGATGGCCCAACATCTCTATCCACTATTATAGGATGAACAAAATTCCATTGTCTTTACCATCTCCCCTATAATGTATAACGAGTCCCATGAGATGAAACACTCTACTTATATGGTATATCTAGACAAGAAGCACCTCATCCACTACCTCTACTTCCATGTCCATTATAACTATAACCGCTAGACTAGTACAATGTAAAATATCCCCTTCCCACACTCGGATTGTGGCTAGATGCTCCATAAATACCTGACTACCATGTGATACTATAGAAGCTCAGTATATTCCTCATCCTACCTAAATATCAACACTCTACCGGTGATCAGGGGAAATTCCTATGATATTTACCCGACCTCCAGCATTGTTGACTAATCACTTGGGTAAGGTCATCTGTATCTAACCCGTTTTCCTAGCCACTCAATTTCCCATTTATTTGGATAAAATAATCATGAATATGCTTCCTACTATCAAAAATATTACCTACATACCATCCAGAAAAAAAACATGTCCTCCACCTAAATCGTCCTTCTAGTTTCCCTTATAAATGAGAGAATGACTTACCACTTTTGTAATCTACTTCATCCTGACGATATTCACCTTAGACAGAATTTCACTTTTATGGCCATCTTAAATCAACTCTGTTTTAGTCACCTCATCTCCATCCAACACGAGAATAAATCACTCCACATTTCTAAAGAAACCAACAAAGTCCATAATGAACATATAATTTATAGTCTACCTCATAAACATAGATTCTCTCTCATATCTCAGCATCTCAAGTTAGTAGTAATCTAAGAACATATCCTAAAAGTCTTTCCATGGAATATTCACCCACTATACATCCTTATTATGGAGGTCCCACCAATTCTTTTCTGGACCATATAACATTTATGTATCCAATTTTAATATATTCTTAGTATTATTCTCCATGTGGTCAAGTATTGTTTTGATATACACAATCTAAAACTATATTTCATCAAGTCCACCCTCTTTGGAAAATGTCAGAGGGTGTTGCAGATAGACATTACTTATAAGATCATACATGCTCTTTACAACTCTCCCTAGGTCTCATTCCTTGAACTTCATGAACTGGGAAAAGTTTTATTGGAACTACTCAACGACTTCCTCACCCGACAACATCAGTTCCTCAGGTTTCACAAATAGTGGCACATTTCTGGTCTTATACCACTATCATCCTCTAAAAAAGAATCATCTTAGATGAATGAATCTAACATTCTAAACACACTTCTTATGACACATAAAACACATTAACAATTTTATGTGGATTCATATAGAGTCGTAACAAATCATTCCCCTTTTTTCCACCACACGATCAAAATCATGGTGCTAAAACTACCCTTATCCATCTTACATATAGGTCCTGGTTAAAAGTTAAAAAACTCATTATCAGGATTGAAATCACATTATACACCCATTTATTAAAATTTTTCTTTATGTACAACTTTCATGTTCATATTAGCCAATATTTCATTTCAACGTCACACGAATGGAAAAACATTTTATGTTAACAAACATAATCAACCCTAATTTTCCCACACACACACAAAATGATTCATGCTACAAAATAATCCTAAGTTCCTAGAATGATTCATTCGTATTAAACTCTAATGTAATACTGGGACACGAGTCAAATGTTATCAAATTTTTGAAACACTAATCATATCACACAACTAGGGTATCAACCCTGATTAAATAACATCCCACTGTAACAAAAGACATCATTATCAATAATCCCACACTAGGTACTTGGGTTTTCCCCCATAAATTTGTTAAATACTCCCATGAATGTTCTTATTTCCATGGCTTGAATTTTCCTTACTTCTTATCTACCTTTCCCCAAATTGAAATACAAAATAAAATAAAATAAAACATAACTCTCATGCAAATTTATAATATCCTTACATGTGTTCCCCACATCAGTTCCCCGAGCTAGTCAGTCACATGACCTCAGGTGTGTCTACCCATATTCTAGTAGATGACTATTAATATGAAGGTTTTAATATTAATCATGGAGATACTATATCCTCTATATCATAGTAATACAAAAATATAAATAAATAAGAACAATAAAATTATATAACCAATAACCTAACCAAACCAGTATAACATTTTGACCAAAATTGGGAAAAATATCTAAAAACTAAATAGAATATATGACATGCCAAATATGTTTCACATTTTAATATTAAAAACCCAAAATAAATAAATTCACTGAAAAATCCCAAGAAGGTCCTAACACCATGTTTGGTTCCCTCATCCATGCTTCATCCCAATCATCTCTCCAACATAGGAATATTTCCATTATAATGTCTTCCAAACATGATGTCTATTCGGGCACCAATCAGGCATCCTGAGTAGGGTGTGGGTAAAATCATAAGGCCACAACCAATGAATTTTTTTTATAGTAAATAATATTTTATTTATTTATATAAATAATAAATTACAATGCATATGTAAATATTAATCACATTTATTATTCAAAAAATTAACCATGTTATCCACAAGGGTCGCGAGGAAAGCTAACCACAATATATTTTTCAGCACATATTGGATTATGAACTATCTCCAAGGGAATTCACATATCAAAATACTCTGGTAAGCAATTATTATTTCATTTTAATTCATATTATGACTTTTTGGAACCATAGTCCAATGAATTTTTTTGTCCATGATCGATATTTATAGGACCTCAGCATTATTTGAAGTAGCTGTTTGTGACCCACAACTCATTTATCAAACAATCATAAATATGGAATCTATATGAAATAGTTTGTGTCCCACACTCATTTATCTCTATGGGATTTTTATGAAGCATATCATGTTAAACACTCTTTTATCATTATGCGATTTTTATGTAGCAGATCATGTCTTACAAACATATATCAAATAATCACATGTATCACAAATTCACATGTATAAAAGTATCACATATACCCCAATATCACATGTACCAAAACATTCCATGAATTAATTCACCAATTAATTAATCCAATTAAATAGTCATAACATTCCATCAATTAATTAATTCACATATTAATTAACCAAATTCAATAATCATAACATTCCATCCATTAATTAATTCACAAATTAATTAATCCAATTCAGCAATCACAAAATTCCATCTATTAATTAATTAACCAATTAATTCATCCACATTAATTGACCAAATTCAAAATCCATTAATTCACTAATTCCATATCCCCATTAATAAATCAATTCCACCATCACGACAAGACATTAAAAAATTAAAAAATTAATTGATCCAATATCAATGTCATAACATTTAATAAATTAATTTATAAATTAAATCATAAATTAATTAATCCAATTAAATAATTTCATAATGAAAAAATACAAATTAATTTATTCACAAAATAATAACTATAATAAAACAATTCTAATTGTGCCGAATATAAGCTTAATTATAATTAGGTGATAATTACATTTAATGAATTCCATGAATCCAAAAAATTAATTATTAAATTAATTTACCCAATTCCTGGTTAAATTTCTAATGTTCCATAATTAAATTTCACAACACATACACACAGTTGGAATTAGATACTATAGGAAAAGAATTTTGACCACTACCTCAAGATTGAACATGAACGACTGCCAATGGAAATCAATAATGGAATCCGAAAAAACTAATCCAAGATGAAGAACAAGATAAAGATCTAAAACATAGATCTATGATCATATATATTAGATATATTAAAAATAAGATATAGATACATCACTACAAAATACAAAACCCATCAAATGAAGAGAGAGGAATGTGATAGACTCTGGAAACCAGATGAGTTAATAATCTATTATAAAGAGTGGTGAAAATATTCAATGTGAGGTTTTATTCATCAAGAATGTTGTTTTAAAAGGATAAAAATTAGTATGAGATCCTCAATAAATGAGGGAAAATATTTAGGTTCTATTTGGGTCTAGTTAGGGTGATGTTTGAGGGGTGTCGAAATTTAAAATAAGACTTCTATGTTAATTAAAATTGTGTGCAAACTTTATTGGTTAGGGGCGCATGATTTTCCAAACCGTGAACTTCTTCTTGTGGGGTGAATGATTACTCGAAACAAGGCACATGATTTAAAAAATCATGAACCAACCATTAAAACCTTCTCTATATGGGGTTTCAAGGATTGTTGGGACAGGGTGCACAATTTGAGAAAACCGTGCGCCAACCATGCACTACCCATACTCTACCCAAATATCTCCAATTTCACCAAAAAACTACCCAAGGTATAAAAAAATGAATAAGTAGACTAGGAAATATTAAAATATCACATGTAGTGTAACTCGATACATATCAATGAAAGGTAATGGTATTACAGAAATCATATTCTTTATCATGCCCGAAAAAAGGGTCTCATGGATTCATTTTTATATCTACAACCCATCAAAATCATGAATACCATATCCGAATTAGTTTTTTGTTTATTTTTAACTTTAATATTAGAGGATTCATCATTCCTCCTCCATTATAAAATTTATTCTGCTTTAAATATTTCAAAATTGGTTGTATCCTTGTATGATTTCTCCAGAAACTTCTTTAGTAATGAATTAAAAAAGAACTTCATTCTAGCCCTTGTTTCTTCACTATAAGAGAAACCTTTTCTAAAAAATCATATATATTATTATTAATATGGAAAATCACCATAAAATTTTCTAACATTTTATTCATTAAAAATGGGAAATTTTGAATTTTTGACTTCATATATTTTTTCCTGATTGCTTAAACTGAAATAAATAAAATCAACACCACGATGATTTTTCTCAAATTAATAAGAAAATATAAAATAAATATATTAAAAACATTCATAATATACATATATAATTTTTTTTATTATCAGTTAAACATTCATCAATAGTGTAACAACTCTAACCTTTGTATTGAGGTGAAAAATATTTCGTACTTTTCCAAAAAAAAGTAAACAATTAAGACTAATATTTTAATTTTAAAAAATACTAAGATTATCCAGAACCTTGTGTTATATATGATATTTCTAAACATATAGTAGAATTTAAACTAAACCAATAACATGTTGATACATAATTTTTCAAATATCTTTAAAAAGAGTAAAAACCAGTCACTTTTGAATCCTCTTATATTTTTTAGTAAACTGAAAAATAAAATTATATTACAATTTTATGATAGTGTAAATAAAAATTATTTTTCTCAACAAAAATTTTCCGTTAACTTAATATTTAATAATTCCTTTCAATAAATAATATTTTTTTACCACTGTTTCTATATCAATAATTTTCATACAATTTCTCTATTCTCAAGATCTCTTATGAAATCCATCTAGCTGAATCAGATGGGAAAACACTGACAGGACAAGTATTTTATACTAATACTACTTTTTCTTACAATGTAGTACAATAGGTCTCGAGGTTCAAGATCAAATTACTAAAAACATAGTTTTGAAAATTATGAATGTCCCTTAAATATAGGCTCAGGGGATACCCTTCATATTCTATAAACCCAACGGCTCAAATTAAAATAATATTATTACATGATGGGTGAGATTAATCCTCAAATGATTTATAAATTTCACGACCACTAAATATTTTTTTATTAAGTGTTTGTATCATAATAAGGAAATTTATTATTACAAAAAATTTATGGAATTAGTAAAAATAGGTTTCTAAAAAATGTAATGAGAATGTAAATAACATATAAAAACAAAGGTAATGGATAAATACAAAAGGAACAATAAGAATATAAGAATATATTTTGAATTAGATATTAATTTTGGTATTAGAAACCTTTTATTCATGGTTTTTATAAGATAAATTGAATCTAATAAATATTTTAACAAATATTATTTGTTTATCATTTTTTATAGTTATTTTGATTCTAAAAATATATAGATTTTTTTTTTAATGTGGGAAATTTTTAAATAAATATTTCGATTATGAAATTATTTGAAATATTTTGACTCTAAAAAATTTAAATATATGAAAACAATAACTATTATGAAAAAAAATTAGACAATTTTTTTTAGAAAAAAATGATTTAAAAAAATTCAAGAAAACAATTTTTCAGAAAAAAACATCATATGTTAGGGGTTCATTAATTTAATGAGACTAGAAAAAATGATTTTGATATAAATGATCATTTGATATTTATTATTAATATATTCTATTTAATATTTTTAAATAAATTATAACTAAGGTGATTAATAAATATATCATCAAGTTGGCCAAATCATTTTTTTAATTTCAAATTCCATTTTTTGGGATTCCGAAGCCCAAACATACAAAATCAATCTCAAATAAGAGAAACACAAATACCGACAACACAACCAAAACATAATTACACATCCTAAAAAACACACTCATCCTCGCATCCCAAGCTGGATTCATCTTCTCTGATAGCCGTAGCTGATTCACATTCTCGTGACCTCTAGTAGCTTTCACTTTGAACCCGACTCCTAAGCTGATCCAGTACTGGATTTTTTGGTGATGTCCTCTTGACCATGCTACCATTTTTTAAGTCCATGGTCACCTCAATATCCCTATTAGAGGAAGATCTAGTTTGCATCGGCCTTAGAAGACATGAGTAATATCTCCTTGGCCATCTTCTTGGTGTAGGAGAAAAAGTCCCTTAAACCGTTACAAGTTTCTGATTCCCACTTTGAACAACATCACTGAAAGAACGACTGATCATGCCACTCAAATTTACTTTTTCTCCCCCAGAAAATTCCCTTCCTTTACCGGCTTTATCCCTCAAACCCAGAATAAGACCCCTAGTTTCTGGAGATTTATTCTCTATCAAAGGAAGGTGCTCACCCTCTGCAAACACATTTTCCACATTCGACGCGTGTGCCTCCTTCACACCTCCACCAGTCAAAATATCTGGTATCATATCTGTTTCCAAAAAAGTGGTGCTCCTGACCATTGTGTGATCCTGAAGGTAGAAAGTGTCTTATATATATATATATATATATATTGTTTTTTATCAAGAATGATGTGCTGGGTTTTTATATTAATAAATTAAATATGTTTAATCAATTTTTTTTGAGTTTTATTAAAATTAATTCCATTTTCTATGCCTGTGTTTTTTATCCTCAATACTTGAGCACAAATACTTTATCCTGCCACATATTCATCTTCAAAAATGGAACGTGCTATCGAGTGTTGTTTTTTATAGGACTAAGAAACTAAATATTCTTCTAATAAAGGAAAAGTTCCAAAAGTAGTTTTTCTATCCATTTTAAATAAACTATTGTCAGAATCAAAAAAACTATTAAATTCAAAATCATTTCAATAAGATTAAATAAAAACTAAATCCATAGGTTCCTAAAGGTAATGAAAATATTATTTTACTTCTTTATAGAGGGACACTTTTGTTATTTATTATCAACTAGAACATAATAATTCAAAAAAAATTAGATTTTGCGAGACTAGTTATTTGTAAAGTAAACACTCAATCCATTATATAATGATATATTGATCAATTAGTTTCATAGATTCATTAATATATAATGTATTTGATGTTATAATAGAAGTAAAAATAATATTAGTATTTCCACAAATGAATTTTATAAAAATATATTTCATATACTTATGTTGATATAAAAATGTTCCTTCTTGTTTTTATGAAATTTTGAAACCTATAAAATATGTTAACTCACCCATCATACTCATTTCAAACAAAAACATCATATGAGAAGCAAAAATATTTGTAAAAGAATATTGAGTTGATCCAAATAACATTTCATCGACAAATATTTGAATAATAATAATATTTTTTGAAACTTATTATATAAAAAGTGTGGGATCTACATATCCTTTAACAAAGTTGTTTTGGAACAAAAATATATTTAATTTATCATATTATTCCCTAGGGGCTTGTTTATGTCATTAATGTGTCTTAATATGTTTAAAAACATGTTCATGATGTTATCTATTTTCAAAAATAGGTGTCTGTTCTACATAAGAATCCTCCTAAACATAATCATTTATAAATTATCACTTCACATCCATTTTAAATAGATATTAATTTAATAATATTGAATATTATAGAAGTATAGATACATGTTCAATTCTAAATACCAGATAATATGTTTCTTTGTAATCTATTCTCTCTCATTTTTAAACCCTTTATCAAAAAGTGTAGCTTTATTTTGAACTATTATTACATTTTCATTCAATTATTCCAAAAAACCCCATTTTATTCCATTTGTAGAAGTATATATCGATCATCCAACTGAAGTCCAAAAATAATTCTGTTAAAATTAATTGAGATCATATTTCATTATAATAATCCAATCCTTATAAGGATTTTAAGGTTGTAATTGAGGTAAAATTCAAGATATTCATTTTTATTTCCCAATGAACTTCAAGTTCTATTTGGATAATCTATATCTCCAATGATATTATCACTAGGTTGATTTTTAAGATACAAAAAATTTAAAAAAATTTAAAACAATGTTTTTTCATCAAAATGTTGAAAATATTATTGGTGTATAACTTCATAAATATATTCCCCAATCATTCTCTCATGAGAAGAACTTTCAGATATATGTTAAAAATTATTTTTATAAATTAATCCAATGATGTAGGTCATTGTTATTTGAAAACAGAAGTTTGTGTTTCTTTAAATTTAACATGTACTATTTCCTCAATAGTAAAATAAATTTTTAATGAAAATCTATATTACTTAATAGTTATATAATAAGCTGAAAGTATTACTTTATCAAATTTTTGAGTGAATTTATTTAAATAATATTTATTATTATGAATGAAAACTTTTTATCTAAATTTTTTTATGTAAGAGTGCTTTGGTTTCATTCTATTACAAAACTGATAAGGATTTTTACTAATAAAACATCATATTAAAACTTGATTTATTGTATTTTAGGTAGTACTAACTAGTTCTTACCAATCAATTTCAGTAATTCAGCATTCACTAAGCATGGTTCTAATAATATCTTAATGAATTATATTACTTATTTCGACTAAAACATTCCTTTATGGAGTTCATGACGCCAAAAATATATGTATAATAAATTTTTTACTATAAAATTTTTGAAAATAAGAATTTAAAAAATCTCCACCAAGATCAGTTTGAATAGTTAGCATGGAGAGTTTTTTCTCATTTCTAACTCTATGTAAAATAGTTTTAAAACAAAACAAAACTTATACATAGTTTCTAGAAAATAAACCAATGTCTATATAATATAATTATCAACTAAAACACATATATATTTTATTTTCCCCTAATGATTCCTTCTTTTGTAGGACAAAAAAGTTCATTTTAACTAAATGTATAGCATCAGATGTTTAGAATTAACTAACTTACTAAAAACATGACTTATGTTTCTTTCCAAATTGGTAGGGATCATAAACATTAAAAGTATTAAACCTATGTTCTAGTATATTCTTAAGTGGTCTATTTTTAGAAAAATAAGATAATGTTATAAAATTATTGTGTTTTAATATTATATTCCATAACCAAGATTTGTCTTTCATTGTAATTAGTCGTGGTATATCTTATCTCTAATTTTCTTTTAAGTTTACTATGTAAAATTTCTCATGCAGATTAATAGAAAGAATATACTCTTCATTAGAACTATGACTAATACATTTGTCATTTCTAAAGATTCCAAGATAACCCTCATCACATATTGACTTATGGTAATATGGTTGTTCAATCCCATTAACAAATTAAACATTTGAAATTAAATATTTTATAATAAGAACATTGTTACGTATAAAGATAGTTTCTACATGAAAATTATCCTAAAGAGTAATTTTTCAACTTTTTATGTTTATAATATTATAAAATAATTAAATTTTAAATTCATATGTTTGGAATAACCACTATCCATGTACCATATATTTTTATTAATGGTTCATTGTTTGTTTTCCTGGAAACACAAACATCACCATTTTTCATCCCAGAACATCTTAAGTCCGGTTTATTAGAAATTATATTTTTAGGAATTCAAATTTTTATAAATATAAAGTGTTGAGAAAATTTCGATTCTTTCGATAAATAAGGTTTTTGATATCCAAAATTAGTAACTTTTTTAAGTACAATTTTCTTCGAGTTCCCACCATATTGACATTTAGTAAAAAATAGAGCGTTTTTCAGAAAAAAATTGTTGTTATTAAATTTTTTTTATGTAAAACCCTTTTAAGAAATATATATATGTGGTGTGATTTGAATATAAATTTTATTGATGATTTCTCCTATAGTGGTAAACATAGAGAAATTTTTATTCAAACTAGAAATTTATGAATTTTATTTTAAAACAAAAACATTATCCTCTTTTAAATATGAATTAAAATTATAATTTAAAATATCATTTTATAAACTAGTTTTCTCAAAATAACATTTTTATTGATCATTATAGATATTATCTTTATCAAAATTGAAATTATCAGGTTCTTTATTAAGAAATGATATCTCAATTGTTAAAGTATAAACACTCAAATTTTGTTTCAAACTATTTGTTTGAGAAATATTATGTTTTTCAAAAATATTTCAATTTTTAATCTAAGTAAATTTTGTTAATATTTTTATTCTTAAAAACATGTAAATGTATTTTTCTAATCACATTAATAACAATATTCATCAGATTATTTATTATTATTATTCTCAATATCTTCATGATAATTTTCATTTAAAGTGAGGTTTTTAAGAGATTATAAAGTAACATTTACCATGAATAATTTTTTTATCTTTGTTATTTCTAAAAATAATCCAACATTCTTCTACTATAAAATTCAGTTTTCTAAATAATTTTTAGAAAAAAATACCAACAGTTAGAAAACTGTTTATTTCAGGATTTCAATCTTTTATTTTTTTTATTATTACGATAATTTTTATAATTCAAATGAGAATTTATTTGTTTTTTTTCATTTTTCTTTTAGATTAAGATAATCTGGTCTAATATTTCACACTTTATTACATTCATAACATACCACTTCTATAGATTATTTCTTATCACTTTTATCCTTATGATTTTTCATATATCTGATCTAAAAATACTTTATTCCCACTATATTTTTTTCCCTTTTCTCATGATTATACAATTGATTTACAGAATGTTCTGATATTCAAGTATTATTCTTAAAAATTACTTTCTTATTTTTAGAAGACTTTATAACCTTCATATAAAATTTTATTTGACTAAGAACATTAGATGAAGTTAGAATAGAAAAAGAACTTTTTTTTATAAATTTCAACATTGATTCTCAGTCTTCTATCATACCACATAACGATTCTAATAAGATCAACCATTTCAAGATTAGTAATCCTACATAGGTCATCCAAAATAATTATTTTGGATTCCCATTCCCCAAATATTATTTCATTAATTTTATCAACTAAAATTCCATCATAAATATACTTCTCAGTATGATACCATAAGTTATTTTCAATAGTCATAAGTGGGGGTGAATTACATTTAAAAAAATGAAACCTAAAACAAAATCCAAAACCAAATTTGTTTAGAATATATGAATAAACAAATAGCTGATTATTAGTGTGCTTTTATTATATTCAAAATTCTTCTAATAAATCAGATTTTTTAATCGAGATTAGAGATATTATAATAAAATAAATAATATATAGATTATTAAAACAAAAAATCTAATGTATAATTTCATATTGAAATGAAAAACATATAAAAATAGTAATATAAAAGATTATAACAAAGTTAAAATAACATAAAATATTTATAAAATTAATTATACGTTTTAACCTTAAGAGTTAAGAAAGATAGAAATGATGACTTAAAGTACACAAAATTTTAATCATACCTTTAAATGTATTCATTTCATTACTAGGAAATCGCTTGACACAATGATCGAAATAACACTACCTTCCAAAACCCAGGAATCCCTCATTACGATGACCAATGTCAGAACTATCTTTCTAACCTCGAAGGCCCTCGATCCGGGGATCCGATTAACAAATATTCAAATCCCCGTAATTTCTTCATAAAAACCTCAATTGGATAAATGAATACAAAATAAAAACATTCTATAGATTTTACAATCCTTCACATGAAATCCATTGAACTACAACATTCATAAAAATTTTGTACTGTAAGATGAAGAATTTATGGAATAGAAGGATCTCAAATGTGTTTATATACATGTATCATCTCCCATATTCTTGAACGCACTCTTATTTATATGAATCCATCCAATGATCATATTTTTGTGAATATCATAGTTGTTATCAAAGACCATGTTTGTTATTCACTTGAATGTTAAAGAAAATATGATTTCATTTTTATTAGAACCATTATAATGACAAATATGGTTACATATTATAGAAAACATTCTAATTACATAGATTATAAACATTTAATAGTATGGAGGACTATAATATTTCTTATTAATTTTAAGAACAAAACTATAGTCCGCCCAATGGATCTAAACTATTGGAATTCTGATTAATATGAATTTGGACAGTCAGATAGATAAAACATTTAGTCAAACATATGGATAGAACACTAATAACCATACTGGACTACGATATCAGTCAGTCAAATGGATCATATTCAATAATATAATTCTTAAATTCATTTGAAATTATAACCATTTCTTTATTGGGTGGAAAATTATTTTTTCTCGAATCATTCTAAAACACATGGGATATATAAATACAGTAAATTATTGTTTTAATATATAATTAATATTTTTTTTATTTTCAAAACTAAAGAAATGAAAAATTATACATTATAGCGTTTGTGTCTAAAAATTGAAGGAAATCATGTGGTAAGTGGATTTGCCTCAATTCCCCTTCATTTAGGCATATTATTGTGTTACACAACAAATATATTTTATTTAGTGTATATACTAACACATTGACATGTAGTATCATGATTCATTCTTACTTCATGTTATTGTATGTTTAAATTTGAATTATTTCATTCATGTGGATTTGAAATGAAAATTACCATATGGTAAATGTTATTGAACAATATCACTTTCTTTTGTGATTGTTATCCTTCTCTTGAAACAATAAATTTCTTATGACCATTTTTCATTTCACATTATAGTTATCTTAAAAATCCAAATTTTTGTATGATGAATATTATTTTTTCTTAAACCCTATTACAATTTCATAGATGGTGTTTATTTTGAAATATATTTTTTAGCTATGAAAATATTGATAAATATTTATCTTGTAAACACAATGAATATTCGATGATAGTAAATATTGATTCATGAAAAAATATTATTATTCGACATATGATTAATTCTTTAAACCTTAATTTTTGGGTGGGACAGAACATTATTTAACACTTCGATGCATTGGTAGGTCTCAAGTGACAAATAATTATGTTATTAGTAAATAGGCTTCTACATGTAGTTGAAACTATCCTATGAAATGCATTAACAATAGACATACCTTGAAGCTAAAGATCATGAAATCCTATAATTAAGAATTTAATTCATTTATAATTTAGTTATTATTATCCTTTTTAATTTTTTTAATGATGTTATCTCTATATGAATTTTAATCTCAATTTGCAGATTAAATGAAATGTATTTTCCATTATTTACATTTCCATATCGATTATGGCTTATGTAGAGAGTATAATTTTGTTCATTATTAAATGAAATGTGTTTTCATATTTACATTCCTATATTAATTATGATATTAATATTAATTAAATGTATTTTTTTGTTCTGTTAATTACCTTAACATGTTGATGATACTCATTAACTCATAATAGTTTCTCTAGTACTTAAACGTTCCTTAGCATTTATGATCAACCTTATTTTATTTCATTTACCAAGAATAAATGGAGTGTAATAAAAAAAATATACAAGAATATACTCTATTGAATATTTATATTTTCGAGAAAAAAATATGTTTTAATTTGGGTCATCAAATTTAATATGAGAATCATGTTTGTATATTGTTTTCGAAGACCAATAAAATATTTAGTCCATTGGGATGCAATTAGTTTTATATAATGCCAACCTAATAAAGAAGTTACCGACCCCAGGATACCGGGGTTGTGGTTTCTAGATTTGGTGTCAATGTTTTTAAGTAGAACCATAGGGATAATGAATTAGAAAAACATTGATCAGAGATCATAACCCTATGATAGATATTGAGGATAAATATAGATAACCATACTAATGTTTTGAAAACATAAAGAATATGAGGTTTTTTCTAGAAATAAATCCCTTAATGGATACAAAATGTGGAATTTTTTATGGCATAATGTTAATAGGGTGTAATAAATCTAAAAATTTCTTCTTTTGATTGACTTAATTATCACTAGGTGAATTCAAAGAATAATGAAACATTTATGGATTGTATTAAATATTATGAAAATATATGTAATTATTAACATAAATTTTTTGTATGCAATAATGGGTTAATGAGTTTAAGCATGACAATTTTTGAAAGTCATAAACACCCCATTTTAGGATTAATGTGATGGGATTGGATAATGATTAAAGGAATTTTGGATAAATTTAAAGAATGTATATGATTCAATCGAAAAGTTATTTGGGGAATATTTTCATTATATTTTATAAAAATAAGTGTATACTTTTTTATAACATTACAGATTAATATTATTATTAATTAATTTGTAATAGTAATCATATAAGATTGTTAGAAATTGTGAGCAATATTTGTTTTATGAAATCCTTAGTAAAAAAGGTTATTTAAGGGTTAATTTTATTTTAGGAATTTCTTTCAAAATATTTACAGAACATTATATGAATTTTATTAATATTTTTCATAAAAATTAAAACCCACATATTGGATGAAAACTCATTACATTATTCATGGTCATATGGAATGAACCCATGATCGAAGGATTATATGGTTTTAGTGGCTACCACTTGCCTACGTGATGTCCTAGTTAATATTTCAATAGTTAAACGACATAATAATTAAAAATTAATAATGAACCATTGGTGATACTATTGAGGTTTTGATATTAATGTATTATGTTGGATATATTATGGTTACCATATTGTTTTTTAAATAGATAGAAACACATGAAAATACTTTTCATACTTTTATGGATCATTCGATATGTTATTAGTCACATTTAGTGCCTCATTCATAAGCAATTCATTTTTGGATAAACATTTCTTAGAGAAATGGATGAGTAGAAAATTGATCGAAGAATAACCAAAGGATTAAATTGTGATTATAAAATATATTTCTATCAAGTAAGTATATTTCCTTATATTCATAAACATAGAAATTATTCTTCAAAATTAAGAAAAGTAGATTGGAATAAAAAAATTCTCTTATTCATATATGATAAATCATATGGTTATTCAAATAATAAAAAATTAATGGGTTTTAAGATATTGATATTTCATTGACTATTAAATGTTTTTCAATTAGTGACATCTATAACTCTTTATAATTATTTATGTTTTCCCTCTGTTTCTATATCTTCACATGCCACCAATTTTCTCTTTTGTAGAATCTTAGTAATGTGTTATTCCATATGACCAATGTACTTCCCCATATACATTGTCAAGAGGATTTTGAATTAACCACTTTACGATGTTTTTTAACAATGATATTCCTAAAGTTATAACCCTCGATTTCTAAGAACAATTTTAAATTGCACAAATGTATTTTATTAATGGTAGAGATAATGTTTATCCCAAAAATTTAAAAATCAGAACATTTAATACTATGACATATATGACTATAAAAACAAATAATAGATGAAAATATAACACCCTGAAATATTATGATATATTAATTTTAAAATAAATTAAATCCCTTCAATAGCTTATGATGCAACACTATGTTTATTTTATGTTACGTGCAACGTTGAGCTTAGATTGCGTTACGTGCAACACCAAGTTAAAATGAAATAACAAATATTATTAAAATATTATTATTTAATATAATAGACAAAATATATCCATTAAATTTGTGTGTATTAATTGTACAAACTAAATTATTAACATTATGGACAATAATAAATAAGATAATTATAATTTAAAAAAAATTCTGAGAAACATTATTTTTTTCTAAAAGATGGTTTAGTCCTTCTTGTGAAAGTAATTTATAAATAATTTTTACGAATTTTGGAAAATTTATTTAAAAAATAAAATTTATTTTATATATCAGCATATCAAAATTATCTTAGGGTGAATTAATGCCATTTTTCAACAATATTTTATTTTTCAATGTGTGGAAAAAATACTGAATTTATGTTGAAAATTTTCTTTTTGTAAAAAATATATATGTTGTTAAATTATATTTTTATATGTTTTTAATGTAAAATTAGATCGGTTTTATATTAATTAATCTAATTTTTTCATTTTACTAATTTTTAATATGAATTTTGATATCAAAGAATTTTATCTTTTTGAACAGTTTTTATTAAAAACCCCACTTTCTCATTGAATTTCTGGCTCAATATTTAAATTTAAATTTTATAATTATGTGAATATAATTTGGAAAAATATATTCCATATTTGGATTCATAATAATTAATTTTTTATTATAATTTCATATTATATTTTGGCAAAAATGAATGGTGAAATCTATAAAGATTTATTACCTTAGTCAAAATTAAAATGGATTTACAAAGAGTTAAACTAAGAAGATAAGGGTTACAAATTACATAGAAACATACTAAATACCCGTTGTATAGCTATTTATCATCATTATATTTTATATTATTTAAAATGGTAAATTTTGTTTTGGATTTTTTAATTGATAAAAACATGTGTATGATTGAACATTTTTAAAAAAATTCAAGTGTACCACTCAGATAAATTATAAAAGGTCACTCCATCTCTTCTCTTATTCACACATTCAAAACCTTTTTGTTTTAGACATGACCAACCCAAGTCACATCCAAAATTTTCTCCACTCATCCTATAATTATTATATTGGATATAAAGACAACCTATCGAGTCTTTTTTTCTCAAATAAATTGTTTACCAGAAGTAGTGGTAACATTCATCAACTAGCATTTTAGTTTTTGTTATTCTTCCACCTCCTTAAATTATTTCTAATCCGTGAAGATATAACTAAAATAGAATATTCCAAATAATTAGACATTTAACTTAATGTTAATTATGTAAAACCACTTCCATTTCCATCAAGTGGTTTATGAAATCATCATTCATGTGTATGGTGGAATACCGCCTCACTAATTGAGGTCATTCGTTTTTATATTACAACCTCTCATAGCTGGTTTTGATGACGGATATAAAGTATATATATATAAGTTATTTATAAATAAAATTATACCTATTAATTTATTATATCAATTATCAAATTTTTTACTTCCCATTTCGTAAGAGATATGATAACGTCACTCGTTTGTACAACGTATTACCGCCTCATGTAGTGATGTGATTCTTCTTTTAATAACGCTTTACATGGGAAGGTTATATGAATAATATTTAATTGTATATGTTATTAAAATTACGTAATAATGATAATAATTAAATATTTATTTTTATAGAGATATAATATATCATTTTCTTCTGTACATTCTCACTAAAATATTTATGATAATATCATTCTTGTACGTGTAGACTACCACCTTCACATAGCGATGTGACTTTATTTTCATAACCACACCACATGGATGTTATGTATATGTATATATATAAAAATAATATGGTATTTATTATCATTAATAAATGATAAAATAATACTCACTGCCTTTCTATAATTATCATTAAAAAAAGGAATCTTTACTCTTGTGTCCATATAGTCAATAATCTCCATAAAAGTAACATACAACGTGTCTCAAAAGAATCTTCCATGATTCATATTAAAACTATAGTTAATGAAAAAATATGAAAAATTTTCCATTATTATTCTAATTTTGGATACTATGGAACAATATAATATGCACAAGAATAAGAAAATTCATGACAAAACACACATGAAAAACCAAGCCAACAAACACTCGAAACAATGAAATGAATGAAATATTATTAATAAATAGGTGATAAGATGTTATAAAAGGATTATATGTGATATTATAAATACTAATATAATTCTAAAATATGTTATTATCATGTTTAATATGACTTTACATAATGTTAAATAATGTTCAACTAAAATCATGTGTGTCATAAGTGTGTTAATCTCAATTTCCATTCATTGAGGTATATTATAATGTTATGAACCTAATTTATTTTATATTTTATATATAAGTCCTATTTGAAATGTAATATCATTATTAATAAATAATTTATGATATATAATGTTTCTATTTAAATTATTCCATCCAATTTTATTTTATGTGAAAATTGAAATGTGTTAAAAGTTATTGAACAATCTCACTTTTATTTGTGGTTATTAACCTTATCATGAATCAATGACTTTCCTATGATAATTTTTCCTTTTGAATTTAATTTATCATAAATATAAATATTATTATATTATGGATATTATTATTTTATAAACCATATATCATTTTAACATTCAATGTTTACCTTTAATGGTTTTTCATTAAATAGTAAAATATTGAAAAATTTGTATCATTTAATAAAAACTGATATTTTTTTATAATTAATATTAACTCTTGAATTAAATATATTATTATATATATGTCAAATGACTTGGAACTACATTTATAGGTGGGAAAAAAATTATATACCATGTATATGCATCGTTATGTCTAATGAGACAAATAAGTAAGCTATCTTTAAACAGGTTTCTACCTTTATTTTAAAGAGTCTTTTGAATGTTATTGACAATAGAGTTATCATACTACTGGAGATCATGGTGTCCAATAATTATGTATTTCCTAAATTCATAATTCAATTATTATTATAAATTAAATTTTTGGTAATGATATTTTCTGTGGATTCATTTCATTATCATCTTAATGGTTTAATGTCATGCATTTTTAGTGATTTATATTATCACATTAACTGTGCATTATCCAGTTATGATAGTCATGTTATTGTTTAAATGTTATTTTTTATAGTTCTTCACCTTGAAATTTTGATTATTCTAGTAAAATTACTTAAATTGCATGTGTATTCAGTTATTTACCTTTATATGTTGATTTTTCTCATTGATTCATGATGGCTTATGTTGCACATAACACTAACTGAGCATTTGAGCTCAACCTTATTTTTTTCCTTTCCCATTTATCGATGATGTCTACTATTAATGATATAAAAGAATATTATAGAGTGAATAATGATATTCTCAAGAAAAAAACAATAATTTTTAATTTTTTATTCATATATAATATTGGAATAATATGTGAATATAGTTCTCAAATAATAATAATATATTCCATCCTTAAGGATACAATTACATGCATCTTATACCAATTTAATAATGTTAGAACTAGCTCTGGGCTATAGGGTTCAGGTTGGTTAAAATGGTAAATTATACACTTGTTCCTAAAATAGAGGTTTTCTTTCAAAATTAGGGTTCTTAATTATTATGTTAACTCAAAACATAGGTTATCAATATATGGTTCCTTCGAAAAAGTAAGGTATACAAACCATACATTATTAATAAAATATAGTGTATAAAGAGTGTTTATAGAATTTATATAAACACATCTAGAATTCTTATACATTGTAAAATAACAATATTCAACTACATTAATATCTAAAAGTATACAGGAATTAAAATAATTATTTCAACAATCTTTATCAAGAAGTACACTTGTAGTAACTTCATTAGTAACAAAAATTTGGTGGTTGGGATCATAAAAATAAAAAAATATATTTATGATATTATTTGATAATCAAATTCAAAACATTCCCAAATCTAGTTCCCAATGTGTATTCTAAACATCCTATGATTCCAACGGTGACACAAAAATCTGGTAATCAAGAGACATTGGTTACTTTTCCACATTAGTGAAAAATAAAAGAAATTACATCATGAATACCCCAACAGTATTTCATTCTTAAGAGACTGGTTAAATACATTATTCTCACACTATATATGAAAAAATTAAACAGAAATAAATTTTATAGTGACAAATTTCTCATTTATTCTACTATAACCCCAAAAAAATTTATAGTCCCGTTTAGAGAAATGTTGAGAATGGAAAAAATAATAAAGGCTGTTATTAGATGATTTCCAAGAGAAATAATACAATAGAATCTATGTAAGGAAAATATAAAACATGAATAATATAGAATATATAAAACAGAATCAAATATGATACATTAATAATATCATAAAAAGGGGATAAAATTCATGGATGATATAGAAACAAAAAAAATCACAAATAACCCTATTTTTCTTATAATGATATAATTCATAATCAATGATATCATAATCATATTGACAAGGAATTGGGTTAAGACATCCTACATAAATAGTCAAGTAATACACAAAATACGCAAAATAGTTTGTTTTATGAGGCATATCGGGGAACCAATGTTCTATATAAGTCCCACACCATTTTATTCAATTTTCAGTACATTTATCATAAGAATTCAATGAATTACAATTCCATATTTCATCAACATAATAATTTATATTCAAAACTGGCATAAAAAATGTTAATATTTTCCCCAACCAATCACTCGAAAAATAGTATTATAGGATATCCAATGTAATATACTTGATGGTAGCATTATACTATTTCCTTAATAAAACATAATATTAAATAAAATAATTTTGACATATATCAAAATAATTTTTCATGATTGGTGGAAGAATTAATAATGAAAATACCATTTTAATATTGAAATAAAATATTTTAAATATAAAAAAATGATGAGTAATTGAAAATAAAATTCATTGAAATAAACCATGTAAAATATCAATGTAATTATAGAGAAAATTAATATCCATGACAGTGCAAAAATACATACATGTGGTAAATTATAAAATAAACACTTCGTTCATACCATTATTAAAAACCACCCTTTTAGAAAAATAACAACAATATTCATGTTAAAAGATTTTATTGAAATTAAATGATTTTGAAATAATTAATTTATTTAATAATTTTATAATATTAAAAACATTCTTGAAATAAATATAATGAAAATAAAAATATAGAATAAATTAATTCTCAATTGAATTTAAAAACAAAACTTTTTTATAAAAACATTAAATCTGTATTTTCAGCACATAAAAAGTATTAAATTAAAGTGAAAGATGCAATTTTCTAAAAATATATAGCATCATAAAATAGATGTTTTCTATAAAAAAATTATCATTTTATGTCTTGATGGAAACTGAAATATAATCATTCTCAAATAATGATGAGATTGAAAAGTTAACCCTTACCTCAAGACCAAGTATCTTCACACGTTATTTTAACCACTTGTATAATAAATTTAAATTTATTATACATAAATAAGATAATAATTTAAAATTATATTAATATTCATGGTTTACTTATTACATCTTTTAACATATTTAATAACAATCCTTCAATATCTATATCATTTTGTGTGTTAACTTTTCTGTTGTCTTCTGTGATATGGTTTCATGGTTATGGTCCTTGAAAAATATTTTGGTTCCATCATATATGGAAAATTAATCATATATTATGTATCATATTTAATAATTAGATAATATTTTATAAAGATTCATAAAATTTTATGATTAAAAATAAATTATGATACTTTTTGGAAACATCACTCTATACATATGCATGAGTTATGTTTCCACATTTTAATTGAAGGAACGAAAGAAATGTAAATAATATATCACCATTACAAATTAATTATTATATCATAAATATAATATATATTCACTAATCATAAAATTATTAACATCTATGTACAGAGGAAAAGTAAAATAAATCACATAAATTTGTGTAGGTGGTAATCCTTTCATACACACAAGAAACATTATCATATTCCAATACAATGGTATGGAATACAATGGATAAGATATTATAATTCTATAATCATAAAAGCATCATAAGTATCTTATATAAACATTAAATTCATTATAATAACAATAAATTCAATTTGGTTATGGAAAAAATCATATCACTAATTGGATGTGGTAGTCCATATGTACAAATGAGGGATACATTGAGTTTCCATTTGATGTAATAGAGGTGGAAAATGGTCATACCATAATCACAATAAAATATAAATATATTTATGATACTATATTAATCATTTTGGGATGGATAAAACAAATATATATGAATTAGATGATGAAATAATCATTTTATGATTCGGTAAGGATTATTCTATTTCATTGGGATACCACAACTGGCTTTCACCTTACGATTTCATAGGATGTACATATAAGAATAATAAAAGTTGAAGAATGAATTTAATGAATATATAATTGTTTTCTAGAATGAATTATTTAAGATAAATTGATCAATTTTATAAGGGTGGATCTTCTTGGACCTTGGAAACATCATAAAACTCGAGAATTTAATGGGAGAACTGAGTTAGCTTCCGAGCCATCGCTTAAAAAATTTCTTCTATCATGTCCTCCCTCAAGAAATCACCAAATTATTGGAATGTTTGTTCCCCATTATTTAACATCCAAAATAACCTCACATATATTACTAGAAAATAATCACCATCCTCTATGGATAAGGGACAGTCAATAATTTGTTTTTTCACCAGTAGGTAATTGTTCAATGAATTAAAGAAATAATCATTAGAAGACAACATGGAAAAATGTTTTTTTACTCTAAAGCATTCAAATATTTATAATTAGGTTTTAGAAAAACCACCTCGGTAATGTATCCATGTTTGACACAATCCTTTTATATGGCATGGAAATTTTTTTTAAATACCTATATGTAATCTAGTGATTTAACCTTGGATGTCTCTCAAATAGAGGGAACACAAAAAAGTTTGTAACTTTTTAACAAGGGTAAAAATGGTGTGTTTTTAAAATAAATCGATACGAAAATTATTGAACGGAAATTTGAAATTCCAAGGATAAAAACCTATGATATTAAAAGGTTGATTATGTCATGGTTGGTTTCATATTTTTAATTCTATATTGTCCAATTTAATTCAAACATCTTCTTCTAAGTTGATTAAAGTGAGTTTCAATAATCATTTCCTTTCACTTCCTTAGTGAAATTATGATTGTGAGAGAAAACCTTATGAAGATCATAGTTTGATCAACTCTCCATCCATGTTCAAAAGAGTTGTATTGAATGAATTCAATTAACTTTGGAAATACTCTATCAGGTCTCGTATATATCAAACAATAAAAATCATTAACTACACATTTTTCTCATTCTAACTATCGTTGATTACTTCAGTACTAATCCCTTGTATATTCCATCATATATAAATCATAAATCAATAGAGGGAGATAATGATTATTTTACTAATGAAAAAATCAATAACTAAATTAAATTTCACGAATGATTTCACTTGATAATAAAATATTTTATATGAAATTTAAAACAACTTTAAATAAGAATGAAGTTTCATTCAATTATGTTCAAGAACACAATCATTACAAAATAGAAAACCAACCCTTCCCAAATCACTCAAAAATAAATACCCCACAATGTTAAGAGTAACTGACATGAATTTGGAAGAAGAAGGTGTCCAAAATAAATATAAAAGACAATAAATAAAATAGATAAAGTAAAAAATATCACATCCTTGGTGTCCTAGAGGGAAATAATGAAATGAGATGCTTTGTGTGGGGGGATTCCCCTCCATTTATAACCAGAATTTTTCCCTAAAGCTTTTTATGAATTTTAGGCCCATTAAATGACATATTCACGTGATTCCCTCTTCTTTAATATTTTTCATAATCATATTTTCTGTTTTCACTCAATATCTCATAGTATTTTGACAAGTATTCGAAGAGTTATTCCAATTTTATTATGAATGTTTATTCTATCGAGTCAAACTCTTTGAATCTCAATCCTCCAGATTAGAATGATTTTATGGAAATTAAAAAAATCGATTAATGAATACTTTCCTATATTAAAGATGTTATCAAACATCTTTTCCACCCTCCCACATAATTTCAGAGATATTGGGCTCACCATAGATGACTTACGAACCATACACAAAAAATTGACAAATCTGTAAACAATTTTTTGTGGTCTGTCAAGTGAGCTTCATTTGAGCTTTCAAATGGCCGATTAAAATTTTTTTCAAGACGGGTTAAATGAAGCACTAGATGTGTAGAATCATGAAATGAAATAATTTTTTCAATTTGGATTAGTGTCAAAAATGTTTTGGAAAAAATACAGAAATAATTTAAAACAGTTAAAAATTGGAAATGGGATATTTTTACTATTCACTTCAAAATATAATCAATATCATAAAAATGAAACAATTTATCTAATGAAACTCTATGGTGGGTTTAAAAAAATAATTAAAATGTAAATTTAATTGAAAATATTTTCCCTATCAAAGAACGTATGGAAAGCCACTGCCTCGAAACAAGCACACCCCACATGGTTTCCTGACGGATCTGAATGGTTTTAAAGACCAAGTGGAGATTGTCGGGTAGGTTATATATCGAGGGTCCAAACACTTCATGGTCATATGATTTGGGGTGATTAGTTTGAGTGATTATGTATTGATAGTGCACCAAGGGAAAATGGTCCAAAAACATATGATTTTCATCTAAAATGATTGGTTCATGCCGTGTCTTCATATTCCTTCCATTGATGATGAAATTACACCTATTAGAACAGGTTTAGGTTATAAAATAAAAACAATTTATCAAAAAAACCAATTACAATATGAATACACAACTGGAAAATGAATATATACCCATGCTTTTGAACTGTGGGTATAGGATATACCCACAGTTTTGGGAATAATGGGTTGTTTAGCTATTGTTAAAACTCTATTATAAACAAATGGTTTGATAATTATATACCTAAAGTTTCAAATACAAGGGTATAGTTATATTTTTCTGATCCATTAATCCTATACCGATAGTTTTAAAACAGTGGGTATGGGATTTAAAAAAATTTCGGTCCGGAGTTTCGATCCCTGGAATGCATGTATACCATTCGTATGCCTAACCACTTCATCACATTGAATTATAAGTATATAAATATATATTTACATATGTTTATATATGTATCTAATATATCAATATAGATGTAAAATTTATGAAATATGTGTTTTTGAGAATTTTTTCCCATGAAAATATATTTTTTTCTCCCTTAACGCGGGAAAAGATATACCCATGATTTTGGAAAACCATGAGTATAAGGATTAAAAAAAACATATTCCCATGGTTATTCATAACCATGGGTATATGTTTGATCTATACCCATCGTTTTTTAAAACTATGGGCATAGGTTCCCATCCAATACCTATACCCACATTTTTTAAAAAGATATGGTTATATAGTAATTTTTTAGTAATGATATGATAATGGAAATGTTTTATTGAAATGAGTGCATCAAAATCCCCCACACCTGATCATATTTTTGTCCTGAAAAAATAAACTAGGAAAAATAATCCTTATATAAATTGTTGAAAATTTTACATGTCATATCAACTAAATGAATGTGAATTTTGGAAAAATTATGTTTTAAATTCCAACAGTACTTCTTCATGGCGCACCAATCAGGAAAGTTATACAATAAAGTAAGATCAATTCGAAACTCCCAAATATATATTAGGAAATCATTGTTGTTTAAAACTACAATTATCTTTTTAAATTCAAAAAATGTTCCAATCACTATTTCCATCTCGTCATACACTCAGGTAGGTTATGTGTAACGTACTGATCCTAGAAGCCACCTAGTATTTTTCCGAGCCAGGTTGGCCACATGGATTCAAGCCCATCTCCCCAAATGCCAAAGGCTACAGACCAGTAGTGAGGGCCTAAGAATGGTAGTAGGGCGACTATTCCCTCAATATACTAATGGAACACAAAAAAAATAACAATCAATAGCCCATGTATTGATATACTACAAAAAAAATCAAAGGTAGACTGGTAGTATAAATACCCAAAATTCATGTCATAAAAAAGATGATGATAAACATACACATTCTAGAAATCATCAAAAAATATTTTACACTTCTATCATATACAAACTAGTAACCCAACTATAAAAGTCCAAAAGAATTTCAGAATCATTGCAAGACTCAACATGGTCCCATAAACTTCTAATCCAAACATCATATCATGTACTTATAGGAGGGAGCTTGACCTTATAGACACCAATAATAATATAATCTATTTGAGTCTAAAACATGAATCAATTAGGGTGTGATAATAAATCCCAGTAGGAAAACACCCATGGTCTATGGTAATCTGTTAGTGAATATATATAACATGAAGTGTATAATAATGAAATCAGTAAGTTAGGAAGTAACTAGAGTAATAAATATTACTAGAATTAGTTTCTATTCAAATTATATTTATATTAAATTAACAATTCAATTTTATTGGTTTTTATTAGTCTCAAAATCTAGAACATGCCTAAAAATCCCACGTATAACAGCAAGAAAAACAAATTTCTGGGGAATCCATCTAGGAATGAAGAAGTAAGGACTGAATCTAGGCTTGTGCATTGTGTTAGAGAACGTTTCATGAACCATTTTAGGTATAAAATATATCCCTAAACCATCCTTGACATTCTAAAGCTATAATTCAAGTAACACTCTAGGTGAAAATCCACTAACACTCTATATTGTCATCCCAACAAACCTCAAAGGATCCATGTATCACTTTTGGTGTGGTATATTCATGTCAACTCAAATCATCGTTGGTGGTACTATATGGATCCCCAAGTATCACTCTTGACATATATTCCATTCCTCTTGAGCCAATCCATGGAATATTATAGGGATCCATGATTCACTTGGCATTTTAGTATATAGCCTTTAGGAGGCTGCGTATGGCATCCATGGTTCACTCACAGGTTTACAATTATAAACACACCCATTGACCCCATCCAAGGCATTCCAAAGGAATCTGAGGATCACTCAAGTACCTAAGGTAATAGAGACATATAATCTAGTCTATGGAATTCCAACAAAATTCATGATTTACCCAATGCTATTTACCATTTAAACATAACATGTTCAAATTAACAATTCATTAGGCAATCTAGGGTCACCACCAAAAGCATCCAATATATGTCCTAAAACTAAGGGTGTCTCAACTAGGACCAAACTCTAAGGCATGGAATAAAAATAATCACATGTTAATAATTCATATAACAATCCTATCCTATAATTTAATCGATTAAAATTCAATGAAATAACCTAACTCACATGGTCCCATTCATAGTTGGAACCAAACAGTCCAAACACGTTTAAAGAAGAAAAAGATTAACAAGGGTAAAAAGGGAAAATCACTAATCCCAAGCCTTTATACAATTTTAATACCATCTAACAACATATAAATCCACAATAACTAAAAAATAAAATTTAAAAAACATAGTAAAGGGAATTCAAGGCAAACCTCAAAGGTATCTTATGCCCAAACGACCACAAAACGGTCAAACTAGGAACTCACCCATGGGGTGGTCATTATTAAAGGTATTAAACATATTACATCCTTTGAACCACCCAATTAAATACCTATTCAATGATAGGAAACAACATGTATAATTTATAAATCAAGGTAACACCCCAAAAATGGGTGTGCAACACTCTGACTTATATATACATCATGACATTTAATGAAAAGAACATGACCACCTAACTTATTATAGTTCTAGATAGATCATCTAGTATCCATCTCCGATTAACCTCATTTTTGGAGGAATATTAAGAAAAAATGAATAATGGGATATTAGGGTATATGATCCCAAATCCAAAAAGTACAATAGGTAAATATAAGAATCAAGAAAGGCTAAAAAGGAATCATGTAATTACCATCGTGGATCCAAGGATATGAACGACACTCGATTCAGAGATCATATAGAGATGGGATTTGAAATGGGAGAATAGAATGCAAGGAGAGATTCTAATGGTTCCCTTATATTATTCTATAAATGTGAAAGACTTTAAGTATAAAAACATTTCAGGGCTAAATAGGAATTTGTCCCAATATATATGGGTAACATGGTTTTCCCACATGTTTTTTCAAACCATGCGGAAACCATGAAAAACTCACTATAATCTAAATAGAAACACTAATGGTTACCCTGAACACTTAGTCAAACCATATGGAAACCATGCCAGTCCCTCTTTCAATATGTTCAAAATTTGCAGATCTTCTGCATGGTCATGCACTCCAACCTGCACAGTTTTTTCTACCCATACAACCTCCCCCTTTCACACAAAATCGAGGATTTAAGCTCTAGACAATCCCCAGATACCTGAACGATTGCCATGACCCGTCATAAATTCATATTAGTTTTTAATTAATCATTTAAACTAGGAAAATATGAAAAATCCTGATTCCTACCTCAATAAAAAACCAGGTATTTAAATCCCCCCTTATAGAAATCCATCCCTAAATTTTCCTTACAAGGGTGGTGGAAGAATATAAGAAAAAATTATGGCCACTCAAATAATACATTGACCTCCCACTCCATGGTCGCATCATGTACTCGGTCATGTTGCCATAGCACTCAAACTAACAGAACAGACTGACTGTGGGGAACCTTCATGCCACGATCCACAATTCATATAGACTTCTCCCCAAAGGATTCATATATTTGAAGATCAACTTACATGGGTTGAAAAATCTATGATGGTTATGAATAGTAGCATCAAAAGTGAGAAACATGGAAGATGTCATGCATAGCTCAGTACCACTACGTAACAGTAACTGACAGGCTATCAGCCTGACCCTCTCCAGAATCGGAAATAGCCCGATGTACCTCTGTGAATGATTACCATATATTATGAACCTATTATGTCCCATCCTCTATATCACATATAAGATCCCCTGATCCATAACCTCAAACCCCAATGTTCATCTGTGTTGATCATCATATGATTTATGATGATACTGTACTATATACATTTGCTTCCTTATCAATGGAACATGCTCAATGTTTTCCTAAACAAGACGAGGACCCAACATAGTTTCCTCATCTACCACCAACCAGCACAAGGGGTGATCATCATGACCTACCATATAATCCCTCATATAGATCCATCTGAATAGTATAATGAAAGATATTATTATAGGAGAACCCCCCAGGGGTATGTGTCTCTCAAGAACCCTCTAATTCTAGGATACAAGCTCAATGAATGTCCTCATGCACAGAAATCATGTGCTCTGACTGGCCATCAGCCTAAAGATGGTATGTTGAGCTTAGAGGCACCTGTTTACCTAGCACCGTCTTCATGCATTTCTATAAAAAAGAAGTAAATAGGGTATCCCTATCTAAAATAATAAAATGTGGGACCCCAAAAAAATGTACAATCTCCCTGATGTACGACGTCCCAAGATCATCAATACTAGAGGATTTTATGATTGATAGGAACTGTGAAACCATAGTGTTCCTATCAACAGAAACCCAAATAACATCATTACCTATAAGAAAACTTGGTAAACCCATCACAAAATCCATCACGACTTCATTCCATTTCCACTGAGAAATGGGTAGCATTTGTAAGAGTATAAATTTTCACTGGTGTTCCACCTTCACCTACTAACAGGTCTAATATCCCATGAAAAAACCTATTAAACACATTTTCATAACAAACCAGTAATATAGATGATGTCAATATCAATACATCTTGGTTACACCAAGAAGCACTTCCCAAGATGAAGCTTGAAAATCCTACATCATCGCATTGAGAATGTCTATCGAAACCCATACAGAACCATGTAACCACATAACTTCATCCACCCTTATGGCCCATCAATGAGGTGGGTACCCACCTACCACACACTCTTGTGGAACCAATCATTCAGAATCAGATAGCTTATTTATCATCACTCTATCCATTAGGTTAGAGGTAATAGCTAAAGGCGAATGAAACGTCTACCCCTGACCATCATGAACCCCCAAATGCATCTTAGAGAACAAATATATGGACTACCACTCATTATTGGCCTGCTGTACTACATGAAACTGAGTCATCCTACTCAACGAATCAGTCACTACATTTCCTTTTCCAGGCATGTAGGTATGTTCGATGTTTAAAGAATGAAGGTATTCCATCCACCATCAGTGCCTCAGATTAAGATCATGTTGTGTAAATATGTACTTGAGGGGTTTTTTGTCCATGACACCAGAAAATGTTCTCCTAGTAAGTAATGTATCCAACATCACAAATCATGAACAACTGTAGCCAACTCAATATCATGAATCAAGTAATTCCTCTCTTGTGAACTCAACTTTTAAGACCCATAAAAGATGAATCATCCCCCCTACATAAGATATTATCCTATTCTGATAACTAGTGCATGAAAATAAACATTATACCTCCTTCCTACCACTAGAAAATCAATATTATTGATGAATTCGATATCCCTTTCATCATTTAATAGGCCCACTCCTAGGAATATTTTCAAACATACTTCACACCCTTTTTTGTTAGGCCCATTAACAGCATGGCTAAAAGGGATAAGTTCTGTATGAAACACATGTTGTAGCATTACAACCCTAAGAAACTCCAAACCAAAAATATGTTCTTTGAATGATACTAGGAAATTACTTCTCTCACGTTATCTGGGTCCACTAATACTCTTTTCTCGGAGATGATGTGACCAAGGAAGTGAATCTAATCCATCGATAAGTGGGTCTTTGCGATCTTAGTATATAATTGGTTCTCTTTTAGTGTACTAAACATGATCTTGAGAATTTTGTCATGTTCGTGTCAATTATGAGAATACCACAACATATCATTAACAAATACCATGAAAAATGAGTCATGAAAATGATAGAACACACGGTTTATTCATTCCATGAAAACCGATCACGTGTTCGTTAGACCAACTGACATGACAAGATAATAAAACATAATATTACTTCTCTAAAAGGATATGCAAGGTATGCCTAATGATCTAACAAGAACATGATGATAAATAGTTCTTAGATAAATCATTTAGAAAACATAAGCTCCATAGAGAAGGTAAAAGTGATATTCTATTCATGGTATAGGATATCAGTTCTTAACCATCAATTAGTTAAATTTATGATAATCCATGCAAAGATTGAGGTTTCCATCGTCCATTTTTCTAAAAATGGAATAGAAAACACCATACAGATGTATTAGTTTGGATGAAAACCTTATCTTCAAAATCCTCTAAATGCCTCTTTAGATCTTAAAACTCTATCTTAGCCATCCTATATGGGGGAATGAATACTAGTGAAACTTCAGAAACTAGCATGATACTGAATTTCACCTCTCTCATCGGAGAAAAACCTATGAAGTCATCTGGGAAAAAAATCCAAGAAATGATCAAACACTAGAGGAAAATCCATATTACATGTCCCCTAGCCATCAACATAAAATTCACAACTTTTTTGTCATTCCACCCTACCCACGATGCTTAGGTCTAGATATGGCGCCTAGACATCCCATTCACCCTGATATATAAATGATCCACCCTATGGTGATTTAAAACTCACCCTATGGGGATTGTAATAAAAAAAGGTTAGAAAAAAAAAACTAACTAGTCCATCCTAATAATGACATCAAATCAAGTCACCTCTAAGACATAGAGGTCCCATACAAATTGACAACCATTTACCACATTGGGTTACTCATTGTATTGACACACAACCACCGTTCTAATCCCTAACAGAGAGTCTATCATTATAATAGTGTCATAAGTAAAAAAAATGAGCCCAAGGATCTCCACAATGGACACATATATGAAAATATGAGAACCCACTTTATCAAAAAGTGTAGAAGCTAAAATAGAGGCCACTAGAATAGTACCTATGAAAGTAGAATGTATGGGATCCTTCTATAACTAGGTCTGTTGCACTGCATAAGTCTCTGTATTATGACCCTGAGACACTGCTGGGATACCCTGAGATGATCCACTCTATTTCCTTTAATAACCCAGGGTCTGGATAACACTTTCTTGACTACCACCTCGGTCTGAATAGCCCTATTCATTCTAGTTAACTAACTGGTTGGAAGCTGCATACCTTTTCCCTGAACATGGAGATGGTGTATACCCTCTCTCACTAGCATAAGGTGAGAAAACCCTAAAAACACTATTTATGGACCATCTTACTACAAGATCATCATTTAACTAGGTCCAATAGACACTGTTATCTCATATACCCCAACTTAAATCACTTATAGCACCCCACTTGGCTACCAGATGATACATTCTGACTACTATTATCACCATGAGAAAACTCCAGACAAAACATCCTACAACCTCTCAAGATAGTACTAGATCTTGGTGCCAAACTATTTTCACTCTGACCTCCATATTACCTACAGCTACACTATTTGATCAATTCATGATTCACTATATTTGAGATGATAGTAAACATGAAGGTATTTACATGTGAAAAAATATCATATATGAGACAATATTCAAATTTTCTATCTTTCGATATATCGTCTCCCATTAGAATAGGTGTGAAGAATTAGAGGTCAGTGAAATGGGTTGAGTAGTCTATAACTGAGAAAGAACTCTGCTATAGATTCCCAAACTCCTGAGCTTTATCGACCCTCGATGATTTGGTATTATAGTAATAATATAAGACCATTTAAGAATCTTCTTACACCAAATCCAAATGATTCTCTACCGAAGTGATAACATCCCACCATATCTTAGTAGAATCACGCATCATGTATGTAGTGAGTTTAACCATCCTCTCTTGAGGCTTCTCCCAATGATCAATGATACAAAAATGGACTCTTTCCATGACTATGTAGTCTATGGTCTTCCATCCCCTAAAAACGTCGGTGATAATCCTTTTGGAACACCCATGTTGGCTCAGAAAAAATCATGGAAGGATGCGGCATGCCTTGAATGGTTTTAATGAACCTTATAAATCCTACAAGGAACTCTGCATTATTACCCACATCTAGTATAACACTTGGTTCTATAACTAGAACAACTAGAGGATCCACTGGTGTCCCATGGACTACCACATCTAGGTTATGATCTTCACTAACCTCCTGGCATACATATGATTTTTTTATTGTGGAATGGCTCTACAAGGTCAGTCATACACATTATTTCAAGTTCAGTCTAGAGGTCGCTACTCAAAAACATAGATCAAACAGCATATGTCAAAACCATCCTATAACACTCACTAACATCCTACCCTATGGTCTAGTTCTTGGTGAAAAAATGGAGATAAACACTACCAAAATACCACTACCAAGGTTTGGTTTGTTCAATTTCACTATTAAAATTCATGTTAAATTTAACATATTCAACTCCCAAAGGGTATCCCAAATGGTATGCAGAATTATGATCTGTAGGGGGCCATACTCTCTGCGAATCTAATCATAGCATCCAACTATATCACATCAGAGCCCAATTTATTACAAGGCTGAACCATGGTCCAACAAATTATTTTCCAAGAGGTCATATACACCTCTGGAACCAAATCATTTGATCTATACAAGTCGAACCATATTACCTACAGATACACCTATAAGAACATCATACATATCTATCATGGAACCTATCACAATAGCATGAAATTAGTAATGATCATAAATTGAATTGAATGATTTCATTTCATACGATTTATAATAAGGGATTTTATGTTGAATGAAATGTTATTCCCTCATCTCATCAGGTTTCAACACAATAAAACCATAATCATATCTATAATAACAACACACCAAATGTCTATTACCTAACTGTGAAATCGAGTCAAATTTATAAATAAAAATCCAAAATTAAAAATTCTATCCAAGGAAATTTAGATTTTCCCGAAATGTGTGGTGGGTACTCTCAGACACAACTTATTACCAAATCCCATTTCCTTTCTATCCTTGTCTACTAGCGCCAAATAGTAATGAAAACTATAAAATACCCCTATGATACCACTATGTAATGTATTGAACCTTGAAGCCACATAACAGTGTTATGAACCTGGATTTCCACATAGACTCAAGTGCCCCTCCCCAAGCACCAGTGCAGTCCTACTAGTAGCGAGGGCCTAGGTCTGATAGTGGGAAGAATATGCCCTTTTTAGCATAGTGTAACACTGTAGAAACAATAAAAATCAATAGTGGAAGTAGTAATACCATACAATAGAATTAAATAGTGTAAGAATGGTATTTTAAATAACCAGAAGTCATAACATACAAAATATGATGCTATAAGTACATGTTCTAAAAATCATCCAAAACATGTTACACTTCAGTTATATACAATTAGGTACCAAAAGTACAAAAGACCAAAAGAAACTCAAAATCATCACAGGACTTGGCTTGTTCTCATGCTCTCCTACCCCAAACAACATATCAAGTACCAATAATATGGAACATTCCATTATCAACACCTACAATCATATAATATATTTGGGTCCAAAACATGACCCACTAAAGGTGTGAGTCTAAATCCCTTTAAGAAAACACCTGATGTCTGTGCCAATCGGTCAGTGAATATATATAACTTGTATTGTCTTATAATGAATGTAGTAATCTGGGATGTACTAAGAGAAACAATTAATACAATAACTAGTTTACATTTACATTCAATTTATAATCAATTAACAATTCAATTACATTGATTTTTATATGTCTTGAGATTCGGCCGAAGCCCAAAAATCCCACATATAACAGCAAGCACAATAGATTCCTCAAGAGGAAATCTAATGAAGAAGAAGTAATGATTGAATCAAAGCTTGCGCTTTGTCATTGAAAGAGGCATCCTAAACCATTTCAAGTATAAATTATATCCTGATCCCATCCATGGAATTCCTAAGTAAGAATTCAAGTATCACTCATGGTGAAAATCTACCAACACCCTATAAGAACATCCCAGTAAACCATAGTGGATCTCAGTATCACTCTAGGTGTGGTAAGTCTAGGTCAACAAAGCTAATCCATGGTAGTCCTATAGGGAGATGAAAGTATCACTCATATCATATAATTCATACCCCCTAATCCCATCCATATAATCTAACAGGGATCCATGATTCAATCATTGTTTTAGTACATATCCTATAGGAGCATATTCCATGGATTCTATGGTCCACTCACGACGTAACAATTATAAACAAACACTTGATGCTTGTCCATGGAATTCAAAAGGAATCCAAGGTTTACTAAAGGGAATAAGGTAAGATAGAAAAATAATCCCATCTATCTAATTATAATATAATCCCTATGTCAGCCAATTCTATTTACCATTTAACCATAATAGGTTCAAATAAAAAATTCATTAGACATGCTTGGGTCACCACTAAAATCATCCAATATAGGTCTGGCCTCTATGGGTGACTCAACTGGGAACAACCTCGAAGGCTTATCTTACCATTAATCACATGTGAATAAATCATATAACAACCCTATCATATAATATAAACAATTATAATTCCTTGAAATAACCTATTTTACATGGTAAGGTTCATAGTTGGAACCAAACAATCCAAACACGCTTAAACAAGAAAAGGAATTACATGGATCAAAGGGGAAAATCACTAATCCCAAACCCATATATAATTTTAATACCATATGACAACATTGAAATACCATTTATTAAAAAAATCCAATTTAATAAATGTATGATAGTGAATTCAAGGAATACCTCATTGGTATCCTTATCCCAAACAACAATAGAATGAAAAAACTTGGTGTTCACCCATCGGTTGGCCCATATTATAGGTTTTAAACCTATTAAAGTCCTTAAAACACCCAATTAAATAACTAAAAATTTTGAAAAATAACATGTATACTTTTTAAATCAAGGTGTCATCCCAAAAAATGGGCGTGCATCACTCTAGTATATATATAAAACTTGACATTCAACTAAAAGCACATTACCACCAACCTCAGTCTGATGTTAGATAGTTCATCTAGTATCTGGGTCTGATTGACCACCGTTTGGGAGAAATATGACAAATTGTTGAAGAACATGATACTAAAGAATATGAGGCTAATTCCAAATAGAGGAATTGAGAAATAGATGAATCATAAATAGATAAAACAAATTGAGGAATTATCATTGTTGATCTAAGGAAACAAATGACATTCGATTTAGAGATCACATATAGAAGGGATCTGAAAGGATAAAATAGTTCCCGAGGAGAGATTCCCATGGTTCCCCACTACTATAAAATAAAGGAGGAGATGGAATTTAAGGTTAAAAATATTTTAGGGGTAAAAAGGTAATTATACCTAAAATATCTGGGATGCACGGTTTACCCGCATTGTTTTTTAAACCATGTGGAAACCGTGCATAAATCATTATAATCCAAACGGGTAATTTCATAGTTACAACACACGGTTATTCAAACCATGTAAAAACCATGATGATACCTCTGTCAATGTCTGCTAAAATTACAGACCTTCTACACGGTCATTCACCCTAACATGCATGGTTTTCACTTACAGTGTTACCTACCATTTTCCCTCAAAACTCATGCTCTAGTCCCTAGAAAATATTGAGACACCCCATAAGTCTCCATGACTGGAAAATAAATTCATATAATCTCATAATTAAGCATTTGAACTAGGAAATGATAGAAAACTCAAGATATATTCTTTAATGAAGAATAGGGTTATTATATTAGAAATGATTTCGTCGACACCTATTGGTGGGGTACCACTTTTACAGGTCACACAAAATCATTTAATTTTTACTTCTGAAAAATGATAAAATGTCATTAAAAAATTTGGGAATGAATTTCTATATCCCTAAATGTTTTCATTGGGGTGAGATATGATATTTAAAATTAAGGCACAAATTTTTCAGGTCAAAACATGATTAATTGAAGGAGAAAGTCATTATTTCATGAAATTAAGACCACATAATAACCCTTAGTTTCACATCAACAATTTCTATACATCACATTCCTTTATTCATAAATTTATTTGCATTTTAAGGGGTTCTATAATTTAAAATACTCCATTACAATGTTCATTTAAAAAAATTAATGACTATATAAAGGTTTCTCATTGAGTGTTACAATGTTTATTAATATCAAAAATGAGTTTATCAATAATTACATATGAGGAATTTCATGAATTATGTCTCCAAAAATTATTTTTCATCTAGTATATATACATGTGTAGAACGTATAACAACACTTTAGAAACCGCTAAAAATAACATGTAATCCAAGTTAATTTTAAGGAAATGATTAAATGGTGTCAAAATGAGGTTCCAAATGTGGTCACCCTTCCACACTTAAAACTTATCATGGTCCCCCAAGAATGTGGTAAGCTATAGAAGGGTGTGAAATGAAATTGTATGCCATGGGAGGGAGAAAAAATTATATGTTATAATGTAGAAGTATAAAAAAACTCCCCTAGAAAAGGGTTGAGGAAAAATAATAGATTGGTGTGTGATACTCAACCTTGTAGAAGAGTGTTGTCCTATAAAAAATAGCTACACACCATCTGGTGTGACAATGAAAACATAAATTGTAATTTAATAATATCATAATAGCCGCAAGTGGAATGAAGAATAATAACACAATCATACAACATATAATCACTAAAGTAATTATTAAAAAGATAATGCATATTCAAAATATTAACAAAGAAGTGATAGGGGAAAGGAAAATAGAATATCAAAGAGAATTAGTGCCATTCTGTGGAAGGATCATCGCTAGAGGGAGCTTGGAACACAGTGTGGGATTCCTCATCCCATTAATGATCAGCATGATCCAAATGTATGTCTATCCTTTTGTTATGATGTGTCCATGGTGGAGGAACTAGATCAGGGTTAGAGGAGGTTCCCCATGCATGTATTAGGAAGTAGGATGTCTAGGCGGGGAACAGTAAAGATCATGGGCCGGTAATTCCTGCATGGTGATGCCCATCTCCTCCCTAATGGCCTCAAACTAATAGTCGATCATTGTTTACATTTCTTGTTGTAGCCTCCAGTTGTAATCAAGGTAACCAAATGGGTTTCCATCCATGTGTGGGTATGTGGGATAAGTGGAGTAAGGTGGTGGATTCATATAGGTGATGGGATTTGGTGGTCAGAAGTCAATAAAATGTGGGGAGGAGTGGTGTGAGCCATCAGGCTGGGAGGCAGTGGGTTAGGTTTTATCATAGAATTCAACTTAATGGCATATGAAATGATATAGGCTACCATAATATTTGATCATACTCATGTGATATACCATGGTGAGATCAATAAAAGGGGATAAATTACACTCATAGAATGTGCTCTGATCAAAATTTATGTCTAGGAATTAATGTGGAGAGTGATGAAAGGACCATCAACGATTCCCCCATTCGGTTTGGACAATATATTCTGAAGGTGATGTGTGAAGATGAAGGATAGGTTGATTGGTGTTTCAGTAATCATGGAGTTAAGGATGAAAAAACCATGAATGCTAACATTGACAATGTTGTCCGAATAGAGATGTTAGACAAGTGGTAATGATCTGTTGTGAAATGTGATTGATGGGGATCAAGAGATGGGAAGCCTCTATAGTTTATGGGACATAGGGATTCAAAAGTCTAGGAAATGGTCTTCAAATATTCTCTCATTACTACAGGAACCCATTCTCGGCCTTCCTCGGAATACTCAATATACTAAACACTATCTTGATAAAAAAACCCTGAAAAATGGGAAAAACTGCCCTAGAAAAAAACCAAAGTGATAGTTCATGAGGTGGAATGTGACATCACATGGATCTTCTCTAATCTATCCCTATTCATTATCTTCACATATATTGTGGCACTAATAGGTATCATAAAATTCCAATATGATCTCATTAAATGTGGGTTAGTGCACAACAAGTTGTTCAGTATGATTCCCATGAGCAATCGACATTTGAAGCTCTTCGGAAATACCCAAGGCCTCAAGATATTTTAGTTTTAAGAAGTACTGATTATTTATTTAGTGATTTAATAACATAAAACATCACTTATTCTCCTCATTTTTACTGAATTTTTGGTGCGGACCAAGGGGTTGGAAGAGCCAGGAGCCCATACACATTTTGATGAGGCCATACGGGTTGGGTTGGTTGTCCAAAAAAAGTGGAATGAAGCAAATTGAAATTTCACTCTTTCAAAAAAAATTGATAGAAAATAGATTTATGAATTTGAAAAACCTATTTAACCTATGTAAATCCATAAATTTGAAAATTAAGTACAAGAAAATTGGTTTTTTATGAAAGAAATCATTTTTTAAAGTGTGTGGATGGATGATTTTCCACGAATTGATTTATGAATGGTGGTTGAAAACTGAAATTGAAAAAATAAAAAAATGAATAAGAGGTTGGGGAGAAATCATGGAATTTCTGAACAAACTGATGGATGAGAGGGAGGATATGGAGAAATTGGGAGAAGATGAAGAGGAGAGGAGAAGGGAACATACCTTGATAGATGATCCGATAGAAGAGGTAGGATGAAAAGGTGTGGAGGTTGAAGGAGATGACGAGGAGGGAGCTATTCATGAAAGGGATGAGGGGAGGTGCTTTATTTTTGGGTTATAAAAATAGGGAAAGATTTTATGTTTTAAATTTTCTGGGTTTTTTATAGGGACACATGGTTACCTGGGTGGTTCCATACCGTTTAAAAAACTATTCTATAACCATGTATATGGCCACTAGAATGAGATCTTTATTGTAGATAGTTTACGTACACAATGTATTAAATTGTAATCAATTCATGCGTATGGATCTACCAGTGAATGTTTTTTAATTTCCCTATTTTTGAGTGAAATGAAACTATTTATAAAAAATATTTTTCCCCATTATATTAAAAAGATTATATTTTATTTACATGTGATGTTAAATTTAAGAATAATAAAGATTCAATAATATATCAATAACTTAGCATGATTATTATAATTAAAACACAATAAATGAAAAACACTCTAAAATGACCCCCTAAGAACACACACACTAGTAAATAATTTGATTTTTTTTGAAATGTACGGTTACCTATTGGTCAGTGCAATATTTAATGTCTCAAGATCGACATACATGGCCTCTTGTTACCTGATATTCATGGCAGAGTACATTCCCACAATGTCCTCTATTTATAATCATGGATTGAGGTATTGTCCATTCACCTTGAACTTTTGTTCATCTTCACCCAAAAAACATCCAATGAACCATGTTGGAAAACATTAAACACATTAAAAGGTCCTAACCATTAAGAATTTAGCATTCCAAAAAATAATCATAAATATGAGATGAATAAAAAGACATGATCTCTATGATGGAAGGTTTTCTGAGAGATTAGGTGGCCATGAACCACCTTTTTCATCTCATTATAAATCTTGAAATGTTCATATACTTCTCGCCAAATTTCATCAAACTCAAACAATTTTATCTTCTATTTATCTTCTAATGATTTCAAATACTAACTAAAATATTTTACTACCAAATATGCTTTATATTTGAGTTCCATAAGTAAATAATAGGGATTCTTATAGACCAACCAGAATGGGGTCATGTTCAATGGAGTTTGGAAAGCATCTTGGTAAGACCACAAATCATCATCTTGCTTATTAGACCAATATTATCTTGAATCTCCCATAGTATGTTCCAGAATTTGTTTAGAATCATGATTAGAATCATTGAATTGACCACTAGATTATGTGTGGTACGGTGTTATCATTTGGTACCTCACCCTAAACATTCTCAGAACATTCCACATCATGGAATTATCGAAAAAATTCCCCTATCACTAATGAGGAAACATGGAACACCAAAACGGCAAAATATATTATTCTTCAAAACATTGATGACAACAATTTTCAGGTTGTGTGATGTAATTATGGCTTCCAAAAATTTTGAAAAATAATCAACACATAAAAATGTATGTTTTCCAGTATTATGTTGGAATTTACCCCATGAATTCAATACCCAAAAATTCAATGATTTGGACTTTAATAATACGGTATTTAGGCATCTCATCTCTTAACACAATATTTTATACACATTTTCACTTATCACATCATTCCAAAAAGTGCTGAATGTCTTTCTGTGTAGTTAGCCAGAATAATCCAGATTATAATATATATATATATTGTGTGATCCGTCCCATTAATCCCTCTAGTGGGGGATAATGAAAAAAATTCCCTAACACAATTAATTTCATCTATTGGCATGCATCAACAGATGATGTCATCTTCACATGAATAAAATATTAGGGGTTCTTCCCTGAAATATTTATTCACTTTTGATTGAAAACACGTTCTTTATTGGTACGGAATATTGGGATGAAGCTCTATCGTGTGAAATTAATTGGCAATTTCAGTGGGTAATAGATGAGATGCAGAGGCTATTAAAAATAGGTACTCATCTAGAATGTATTACCTGATTTATTTTTCTTCTTCTTTTTCTATGTGAGGAATTTCCATGTAGTAGATATTATCAGAAACCAAATTTTCACTTCTCGTCTTATAAGTAATTTCCACATCAAACTCTTGGAGCAGAATCACCGAAAAAATCAACCAATAATTTGTATCCTTCTTTTTTATGAGTAACTTGTGTGTTGCATGATCGGTATAAATGATGAATTTGGATAGAAAAATTTTAGATCTAAATACATCTAAATAAAAAAACACTTTCTGTATCAATTTCTCTATAGTAGTTTAATTTATATGGGATTAGATGAAGATGTTGTTGGAATAATAAATCGTCCAAAAATATCGATCAAACCACTACCCAAGAACTGATCCCACTACAAAATAGCTCTCATAACACACATACTCAAATTACTCATCCCAATTTTGATCAATCATGATCACAGCTTTCTCAAATATCTGTATCAAAATCTAAAATAACATGCCACAAGCTTCACTAAATTCAAATATAGAATCCTTAGAAAGAATATTAGTAATTTATTGAGCTATCTTAGAAAAATATTTTCAAACATCATCTATATTATCATGAATTCCCATGAAAGATATGTATTGTATGGATATATGTAGGAGTGGGATGTTTTTATTTTACATCAATCATTTTGGGATATACCTCTATCTCTTTATCATAGATCCAGTGGCCTAATACAATGCCATTCTACACCATAGAATGTGATTTATACCAATTCAATCTTAGATATATTTTCTTGTACCATTTAAAAACCATTTCCACTTGTTTCAAACATGTTTCAATTGAAATTCCATATATGGAGAATTTTTCAAAGAGACATTCCAGAATATGCTCAACTCTTTCATGAAAGATAGATAACATGCACTTCTGAAAGGTCGTTGGAGTGTTACAAATAACAAATGACATATGACTATATAAAAATGTTCTGTAAGGGATTGCGAGGGTAATATTCTCTTAATATACATAGGAAATAGATATTTTATCCAGAATAACTATCTATGATTTAGTAGAATTCATGCCCCAAAACATTCTCTAACATCTAATCAATGAATGGGAGGAGAATGTGGTCCATCATTGTGGCATCCTTAACCAATCAGTTATCTAAAAAACCCCTAAAGCCCATAATAGTCTTATTTGGGATCAACTTGTTTTTATCTTTTGAAATCACGGAGATACAATCATTTTTGGGAACCATTTGTGAAGGAATGACCCAAATACTATCAGATATTGGGCATATAATTCCATCATCTAGTAACTTGATCTCTTCTACTGTCAAAACCTCCTTCATTAGAATATTTATCCATCTTTGCGGTTGTCGACATGGTTTGAATCCCTCATCTAAAAGTACCATGTGGGAACAAATGGATGAGATGATACATTTACATCCACCAACTATCCAACCAATATCTTTCTTATTCCTTTTATGAACTAGTAAAATATATTCATCTTTCTATTGGGTGAGGGATACATTTAGAATAACGATTTTTGTATCATTGTCTCCCAAATACCCATACATTAAGGACGATGAAAGAGGATTTATTTCTAGTAGTAGAGCCTTATGAACCAAAGTCATGATATTTTAAAATCCATGTATTCCCAAAATTTCTATAATTACATATCATTTCTAATAATGGCCACCCCAACCTGAAATATACTGCATCTCTTCATGTTTATATTTAGGATGGATTTCCACTAAATCCAACTCATTGATTGATGATAGATAACCCATTTCATATTCCTTGAAATCAGCATAATCATTTTTATGGGTAGGTAATATCAATACTCTCTTACCACAATTGAATATTGTTTAATAGATTTGAGGATGTTATAATATACTATTTCATCTTCCACTCAAAATATTTTCTGCCCTTGATGAACATTAATAAAAAATTTACTGGTAGTTATAAACGGTCTCCAAAAAATATGTGGCATATCAACATCTTACTCCATGTTGAGTATAATAAATTTAGATAGAAGAAATAACTTCCCAACCTTCCCCATCACATATTCAAGAAGCCCCTTTTAGTATTTGATTGAATAATCAACAAGTTATAGTGCTACATGAGTAGGATTAAAATCATTTAGTCCCAACCTATTGAAAATGTTTGAAGGAATCAAATTTACACTATCCCTCAAGTTGCACAGGGCCTTCCAAAAATCACAAGGTCCTATGGTGCATGGTATTGAGATAATCCCAGGATCTTGAATCATTGAAGGAAACAAATGTTTTACCACCACATTGAATTCCTCATTGAGAGGGATAATACCCAAATCATCCATTTTACTTTTTGGATAGAATATAATTCAAAAACATTATGTATGTGGTAATTTGGTTTAATGAATATGCAAAGGGTCTATTAATGTAGAGATTCCTGTAATCTTCAATGAATTTTTCAAATTGTTGTCCTTGGTTCTTTTGCTTCATATGTTCTGTAAAAGGTGTGGTGGGTTCATTAGGCTCGACCATAACCTATTATTTATCATTCATGGATTAATTCTATTTTGATGTCTTTATTTGTGGTAAAATATCCTCTATATCCACTTCTTTATTAAAATAAGGTTCATATTTATTTTGACATTTTTCTTCAACTCCCCCTCTATTTTTAGTCACTTGTGGTGATAAATCCTTCCCAAATCATAATGAAACTAAATTATCTTCATCATATGGGTTCTTTTTAGTGATTATTTGTAATGTACTATATTTTATTCCAGATATATAATTTTCTAACTATCTAATCTGATTTTTAAGGCTATAAATGCATGCCTCGAGGTTCTAACATTTGGTTCCCGCAGTGGTGATAAACTTAGACATCATCTCCTATAACATTGAGTATTTCTATCAATGAGCTGGTCACTGAATGGTTTTCAGTTATTTTGGTTATTGATGAAGTTATGTTGGGTGAGGTTTTTGATACCCTTCATATTGATACAAGCCTTTTTCATATTTATTTCCATATTGGGGTTTAAGATAAAGATTTTTATGTTTTTGTTGTTTAAAATAAAATATATTCAAGGGTTTCGGATGAGGATTTTGGTGATACTTTCCCCAATAAATATTCACATGATAATTCCATGATGTGTTGTATGATTAAGGGTATATATGAAGTCTTTCATTTCGAGAGACACAACTTACATCACTTTTGGAGGGGAAACCAATTAATCTTAAACATTCACCCATGATGTGGTTATCACCACATTCACTGTAAGATATAACGTTGATTTAATAGAAATGAAAATGTGATTTAAAATTTGAATAATAAATTTTTATTAACACGACATAGATTAGAGAAGAAATTATCGTAGAGGAATAAATGTTTTTCATACCTCTCTTTTGAGTTCCCCACTCAGAATGCCACTGAAAATTGTTGGACGACATGTATTCTAAAGAAACAAAGAATTATTTAGGATATTTTCTCTTTACCATACAACCAATATTTTAATCCACCATAGATTAGGTTTTCTTCACGAGACACCCAAAAAAAGTTTGAACTTTCATTCCTATAGGGATCCAACGATGTTCCAATTTCCCCAAAAAGTTTTTTAAAACATACCCTTGACTCATACAAGGACTCTGACTCATGCTACTGAAAATGTTGAATCTCATTTTCTAACGACACCATAATTGAGGGAGGAAATTATTAAGATAATAATTCTCTAGAAAATGCCTCCCATGTGAGAATTGAGCATTGGAGTATTCCTTTAATTCAATATTTATCTCTGTCCTTTAATAAGATGAGAAATAAACGGATTCTAATTTCATCTACCAACACCCCATGGTAAAGGAACATGTCACATATCTCTAGAAAAATTAAAATATGGGCATTATGGTCCTATCATGGAAATTCCCCAAATTGGACCACATTTTGAATGAGTTATGTAATTTTTGGTTTGATCTAGAAGTGTTAGGACATCACTAGTTTCCTAACAATATATGTATCTACTCGATGGATCAATTAAAATTATTACTACATAAGAGTGTGAAATTGAGTATCATGTTCATGAGGTTGAAGATTCATATAATTTTTCTCTTGTGGAAAATAGGGCCTTTAATTATGAGGCATATAAGAAATCCTTTCTGCTGGAAGAAACTACAATGGTTGATGCTGGTCATACCCTAACATAAATTGACCTAGTGGTTGGTGATAGTTTCGGGTAACATTATCCATAATGTGGGACCGTAGAGGACAGTTTGGTTATCTATAAATAGGGAGTTGTTCGTTTTTATTTCCACTAAGTATAAAATATTGTCCAATGCGATGGAAAATAAACAGTTTTTCTTCTTACAAATTCTCTACGGGATCATTCTAGTTTTGACCTCCAACAAGTTCCAAACATCGTCCAAATAATGTTTTTTTATTTTGGGATCAAACAAATGTGTTTCTGCTATATTTTCACTCTTTGAATGAGAAATATTACTAATCATGCACCTATGATTCTGCATAACCCCCCAAAAAACACAATGTTTAAAATTGAAAATCTGAAAAAATAAAAAACAAAAATGGGAAAAAGAGAATAATTTTGTATAATTTTTAATTTTATCAGTTAATTAAAAAAAATTAATCAAAAAAAATTAATTGATCTCTGAAAAATAAAAAATATTTTACTTCTGTTCTAGTAGAATTGTAAATTTTGGTGACCCAAATTGATATAACCACTCCCACATAAATTATAGTCTATGTGTGGGGTCGATCCCAGGTTGAAGTTAGTGTATCATGTACTTTATGTTCTAATTAATTAACTGATTGTTTTATGAATTTGTAATCTATATTTTGGTGTTGTAGATGGAAGAATTATTAACTCATTATTTTATTTTATGGTTTACTTTAAAACAAGAAAAATTTCTAAAATTGTTTTCAACTATTAATGGAGAAAACCTATCGGGGATGTTGATGATTATAAAGATCATCCAATTTCGGTTTTCTTATCATGTTTTGTTTTGTATAATAACTCACATCTCTAGGATTTTAATTTTATGGAACTCCCTTGATCTAGTGGGATCCGATTAAGTTAATTTGAAATCAATTTCTTGTTCTGAGAATAATTTTTTTTAAAATTATGGAAGAATACCCATTTAAGAGATGATGATTTCACATAATGTTTATTGGAATCCTCACTGTAATTACCATAGAGATACCTAGAAGGAGTATTCTTGATCTGATATGGATATTCAACAAGAATATGAAATGAAAGACCTTGGAATTATGAGAGATAAAAAATAAATAACAGGAGAATAATAAGTGGATTCGATCACTAGAAATCTCCATTACCCAAAACCCCATCAAATAATAGGTATTATATATTAATTGAATAAATTAATAAAAATAAAATTTTGATACCTGATGTATTCATTAAATCTGATAAATAATGAATAAACACCAAGAAACCACAAGATATTTCCTCAAAAAATTGCCTAGAGTGGGTTTTAATCTCTCTGAGTTCAATATGGATGTCTCTCATTCGATCCACTTATTCTAAAAAGGATCCCCTAACATTAATTAGATGTTACCCACTATTCCATGTTGGTTAGTGGTCCATATCTAGGGTCAAATGGTGGGTATAAGAGGTAGATATAATATAGGTGGACATCTTTTATCCTTCAAATGGTTTAGGTGAAAAATCAATTAAATCATGCACCAACCATGCTTCAGAATCTACCTAGATGAATTGCGGTGCATGGTTCCCTGGGTTGGTCATCAAAGATTGAAATCTATGTAGAGGCCTTGTGGTTATCCACTTCGACTAAACAAGAACACCCCAAATTATTTTCTAGAGGATCTACATGGTTTAAGAAAACCATTCAGTGACCCTGAGGGAGGTTCTGTCTCAACATTTCTAGCTTCACATAGTCATCTGAGTTTGGGTGCTCAGTTTTAGTAACTCATTAGCGATCACGTACCCTGGAAAAAAGGATCCAATAGACTCTAACTTCCATCCAAAATTCCCAGTTCAGGCAATATCTTAATGTTCTTTATTTTGATGAATAAATTTCACTTTTAAAAACATGTTTTGGTTGTAAAATCATAACAATTTTTCCAAAAAATAAATTTCAACATGTACATAAGAATGGAAATGTTTTATGAACATATGTGAATCCTTAAAATAATAATCCAATCTAGAATAATATTTTTGATATTCATTTATAGAAAATGAACAATAAAAAACTAGTTCCTATGTGTGTTATGCCATCTCCCTCAAATTTTATTATAACTAGAACCCTTAGTACACATATAATTCATGATACATTTTGTTATAACCTTGCTAAAGGAAACATAATTAAGTGTGAGATCAGATTTTAGTAATGGTAAGTAAGGGATATATCAACGTAATAGGTTCATAAGGGTATGAAATCATGAGAATAACACTGGATGGCCATACCCTATATATAATATATTATAAACAAGATTAGTGGAATAAATCCTTGAAGTTAATAAGACATATATCATACATGAATCATTGAACATGATACATGAGAAAATAACATTATTATAAGACATATATTTTTGGCATACACATAACCCAAGAAAATAATTTCCTCTGCATTTTATGCACTTGAAGATGATATCATAGTTGAGTGTGTTCACTAACCATATCATCATAGTATTCACGGTTCACTCCCAAGACTATAAGAGTGGAAAATTTCTCGTACTGAATTGGGTGAACACCCCATTCATGTTCGATTTATCTCATTTGATTTTAATCTATACCCAATGCCTTAAAGGGAGATATATGTTCATCCCAAAAAATAATGAAAATCATACATATGTTTTTCACAATATCATAAATATATAATTATGTTATAACCGATGAAATAAAATTAGTGTTAGAAACATTTCATTATAGCAGAACTTGTAGAATTGAAATGGGTTTCGATAACTTTTCTTCATTTATAGATAGTATAGCCCATGAAAAATGAATGGTTTTAATAAAAATATGCTAAAAATAACCATAAACCATCCTTCTAAATAATACAGATGTTTTTATTAGACCATATCCCCATTAAAATATAAGTTAAAATAATGTTTTTTGTTTCGTTAATAGATACATCATTAAAAGATAATTAAAAATATTTCAGAGGAAAATACGATTTAAATTTGAAAACAAATTTAAAACATCGATATATTTCCCAAATATTAAAAAAATGTTATTTTAAAATAAACTTGTATTATTTTAATGTAATTATTAAATCATTGAGTTTCCATGATGATAAAAAATACCATTGTTTTCCAACATGTTAAATCAAATATTCTTTTAACATTTTTGATATAATTAAAAATGTTCCATGCCTAGAAAATGATTAGAAGATTCATTATAAACAATTTTTACTTATAAATAATCGTAAAACATACTATAATAAGTCATTGGAGGAATATAAAAAAATTCATTGAAACATTTTTTTTAAAAAACTAACATAAATAAAAAAATATTTTTGACTGGAGAGACAAATAATGTGGATTTGTCCTAAAAAATACTTCAATATACCATATTAATAATGATAGTCAAATTGATGGAAAATATTTACTCACCAGATATATCAATAGTACATTAAAAATAATATCTTAATTAAGAGATATATCATAATATTTCATCATCATAATCTTAATAAAAAACAATATCAATAAATAATGGGATCGTAACATAAAACCTTCAACACTGTATTATATTTTGAATCGTAAGCCCCATGATATAAATAAATATATATATATTTATATCCCATAATTTTTATTATAATAATCCAAAAACTCATTCATGGTAAATATATACACCACATAAAAGAAATAACAGGTAAATATGGCATGTGTAACATAAAAATAAAAGCGATTCCAAAATTCCTTACCTAAAGTATTGAATTTGTTTATACACATTATATCTTCATGAATAATAATTATATGAATATTATACATAAATTAAATCCCCATACTAAAAAATATTACATAATAAATTATTTACTTATTAAATTTTACTAAATTTTTATTTACAATTCATTGTTATAATTACATTTCGAGTAATAACTCTTCATTTTTATTGTTCTTTGAGTTTGGTATTTTTAGTGCCTTTACAATGATCATGGTCCCATCATATATAAAATTATTATTATAATACAAATATAATATATAATTATATTAAAATTATTTATTTTTGTTCATTAAATTTAGAGATAGAAATTGAATTACATTATTTGTTTAGAAGGTCGACCGTACGTACAATTGAACAATGTTTCAAAAATTTTTCATTGATTTAATAAATGAAAATACATAAAACATTTAAAAAATATATTTTTTAAAATATATCTAATAATTTAACCAAAAATACCTTTATTTAAAAATTGTGAACATAAAATTATAATCAAATCATATCACTTTGTGGATGTGGTAGTCCACTTGTACAGATAGACAAAATTATCAATTCTAATTGGATTGGAATGTAAGAATTTTAATGTGATATTAAATTTCCAAAAGTATAATTATGTAATAAATATAATATTTAAACATTATTTATATCGTTATTACAAGCTGTGAGATGAAGTTATGGAAAAAAAATTACATTGGTTCGCGAGGCAGAAGTCCACCATGCACATGATCAGTAGTTTCAATTCACATTTGATGGAAGAGGAGATAAATATATGTTATTAAATTATCATAATAAAAAATCAATACACATATGTTATTTTTTTAATATTATAAATAATTTGTTAAATATTTTATGTAGTCAATGGATTAAATAAAACAAAGATGCCTGGTTAAGTATGATTCATATAATTTGGAGAACCTATTTATTTTTATACATAACAAATTTATATAATTCTATCATGATGAAACCATATAATCTATGTAGTGTGGAGGGATTTATGGAAGGTATTTTTGAAGATATTGTATGATAAAAAAGTTTTTGTAAGTTCTAATTGGATAGAAGATGGGTTGACCTTTTATAAGTGGGGGAGATGACATACATTAGTTTTTCAAAAAGAAAAAATTATACCAATGTTTTAAACAAGATAAAATGATTTAAAATAGATCATTATAAATAATTATAAGATATAAAATCTAGATATTGATATAAAATATGAATTTTTCAAGCTGGTATGTTAGTTAACCCTTATCATTTTTGTTAAAACACATCGGTAAACACTTTTTAAACATAATCATAGTAATTATGTTTTACTATTTTTACTATTCGTTATGAAAATCAATTAAGTTGAAAATATTATATCATATTAATTATCATTATTCAAAATATTTAATATTTATATCTATAAATTCAATTTATAGATGTGAAAGAAATTAATTTAAAATAAAAACTGAAAATATGATGGAAAAGTGGTTTTCAAATGAAATAAATTTCGTAAGATTGGAATATTTACCATTAAATTTCAAAATGAAATTTATTAAGGAATAATTAGATTAATTTTATAAAAATTGAACTATTATTACATTTAATTTATTTTTAAAGAAGATAGATATTTGTAAATCATTTATTTAGAGAAGTTTTTTTAATAAAAATCTTTATTTTTTCACTATTCATCCAAAAATTAATAGTTTCAAAAAAGTAAAGAACATTCACCCTAAGATAATTTTGACATTATGGTTCAAAAAATGAATTTCATTTTTTAAAATAAATATTCTAAATCAGGTATAAATTGATTTTATTAGTTGTTCACAAAAAAACTAAAAAGCATTCTTTTGAGGAAAAAATGCATTTTTGAAACATATAAATACATTATAAAAATAATATTTGCATAAAACCAATATATATAGTTTTCATAATATTGTTATTACTATTACAACTATAATTTTTATTTTCTTTGTAATTACATTCAAGTCGAAATTGTAATTTTAATTGTATATCATGATTTGATAAAACCCAATGTTGCATATAACAAAAGATATTGAAGAGATTAATTTCATTTGAAAAATATAAATATCAAAATATAACAAGGTTTTTATGTTTTTATGTTAGGATTATTGGCTAGTGATATCATATTTAATGAAATATTCTCGATAAATATATGATGCATGATGAATCTGATATGAATGTGTTATATATATATATATATATATATATATGTTAATGTAATAATCGACTTTAAATATTAGACATTATGTACATGCTATAGAGAACTTGATTTTTGGGAGGTGGGTTTTTAGGATCTTCCCCGAAATATTATATTATGTACTAATATAATTCATATTAGGGCAACTCATTTATCATGGAAGATCATCAATGGCTTTATTTAGATTTCCCAAATTCATCTTCTTCATCCTCGATTCACACTGGTTACAACAAATTAATACAAATATAAATACTCTCTATCAATATATATATATATATATATATATTAATAGGTATTTATCATATTATTATGTGGTAGTGGATACTATGATATCTATTTATATAATAGTTTACACTTGATAGGAATGGTTTCTATTTATATATATAATTATGATAATGAAATTGGAAGACAACATATATAGTATGTGCATGTATTGATGATCGAGGATATGTAGAAAAAACATAGATTAAACTGTTGGTATATAAGATCATTGCACTGTATTACCATGCATAAATTCAAGATTCCTTTATTACTATATTTTTATATTGATACTGGTGAGTATATATATTTTAAAAAAAAACCAAAACTATTACATTCTTCTGTAACATTGCTTTACATACATTATGTGAATGAAGTCCCACCATACTGCTGAATTTATATATATATAGACCCTCTTATCAAATTTCTCTATAGCCTTAGATTATAAATCATAGAGATAGACACAGGTTTCTAGTGGCGATTTAATCTTTTAGATGAAATATTCTCAATTCCACTATTATATACAAGGTAAGGTAAAATGTTTTCAATTTTTTTTTTTTCAAAACCATTTTTATGGGAAAAATACTTTTGATAATATTATATTTCATGGATTTAAATGCCCATTTTTATGAGTATTTGTTTTCAAAATTTATTTACTGAAAATTAAATATTTTTAGGAAAGAAATATTTGCATTAGAAAATTGATCAAAGTCCCCAAATTGGTGATGAATGAAGAAAACAACCCCCAAAATAGAAAGTAATCCAAGTGAGAGAGACCCAAAACTAGTTAAAGAAGTACAAAACATCTCCAAAGTAACCCATGCAGCCAAAAATTCCACATCATTTTTTCCTTCATGCCTAGTTTGGAGGAGGATAGTGTGCTCATTAAAGAAGGAATTGAGTCTTAGAATGTGATAAATAATAGACTAAGGCACCATGTTGTAACCCTAAATTGAGTGAAAGATGATATTTGAATCAACCACTACAAATTATACACAAATTTTATTCTTTCTACACCCGTCCATCCAATCATGTAAAGAACATGCATTAACTATTAAACATTATCCATGACCATAAGAGGCATTAAATGCAATGGGGACCGAGCCACAAGAGTTATATACTAGACCACCTCTACGCATAAATCCAGAACACCATAAACCTTTAATTTTTTGTATAAGACTACCAAATAGAGGAGTCCAATAGACCCAATGTCCCTATGCATTCACACCTTTGATTAAATAGTTTTATAGGGTATAAAAATTTATTATTTCATCTGTTAAATAATAATTCATATTTCTTGGATGTCATTCATGTCAATATAAATTTAATTTACATAAAAAATATGTATCTTTCACAATCCATAATTATACGAAAAGATATTTTTAATTTTTAATTTCTACAAATTATTTTGAAGAGTTTCCAAGGATGTTTTACATTACTTCTAATAAATTTGATGATATCGATTTTTCTTTAAGGAAACCACTGTTTCATTTATTAGTTATATATTTATTTTACCTATTGAAAATAATTTACATAGATATGATGTTTTTGAAAGGATGTTTTAATGGATATATAATGAGAGAGGAAATATTTAGAAAAAAATTAATAAGAATTTGGAACTTGATTATTGATCATGATGACTATAAATGGGGATTGAACCCATGAACTCAAGGTTATTTTCTTCTATAGGTCTTGTCTGGAAATTAAATGTTGCAACTATCCACATATGTTTTTTATTGAATTTGCAGAGTATAATTATATTCATTAATGTGATAATATTTTTAAAATATTGTTTTTTGAATATTCAAAGGAAGAGTATACTTTTGGTTCAAAGGATATTACCTTTTTAATCAAAATGGAATTCAAAATAATTAATGTTTGAGAAAAATCTATTATGGACATTGAAACCCCTAAATTTTTATTTAGTGAAAAATTATTTATTATATAATAATATATCAATTAAAGTTAAATGGATATTCTTTTGAATGAATTATTATATAATTTTAAAATGAAAATGCAAATCTCCTACCCTTTTAAGACCCCATACTAAGAAATTATTTCCTCATCAAATATTTCAAAATTATTTTTAATTTATGTTAGTGGTGATATTAAACTATATCATATATGACCATGATGAGGATTATTATGATTTATGACGAGATATCCTTCAAAGAATTTTATAAAATTAATATATTTCAATTTTTTACAATTCGTTTTGTTTTATTTTGTCCTAACACTATAATAGATCTGAGAAAAGAATGTGTTAGGTTTTATCAATGCTTAACAGAAAGTACTGATAAAATGGGGGCCTTTATCAGTGAAATCTAATAGCACTGATAAATCTACCAATTTCATCACTTTTTAGCACTGATAAATGTTTTAATGTAAAATATTATTAATTTTTATATAATAATAATATTTATATTAAAAAATAATGTTTGTTTGTATACATTAAATAAAAAAGAATGTTTATAGTTAATTTATAATTTTTAATAATTCCAATAATTACATAATAAGTTTTATTAAATAGTATATACATTTATTATATTTATTATATTTATAAAATTTATATATTTATGTATTTATATATTTTAGTATATATATATATAAATACTTTTTAAATATCTATATTTATAGTAATTATTATAAATAAATATTTGTTTCCAATCAATTTGGTCAATTATTAATGCGTAAATATAATTGACATTCATATTTTATGTATTCATATGAATGTTTATTTATACATTACACCCTCATTAATATTTGTGTTGTCCATACATATGATGAATCATTTATGATTTATACTTTTCTCTGTGTATATGATTCATTTATATTCCCACATGAAACTATTATATTCCCATAAATACTTACAATAACAATAAATATAATTAAATTATAGATATATTTATTATATTTATAATTATAAATATATAGTTACATATAAATAATTTTTCAAATATATTTATATAATAATGAAATTAAAATAATTTTTTAAATGATAAATATATATATAATTATAAATATATATATATATTTAAATAAATACATGTCTATATATATATATATTCAGTTGTGGAAAAATATTTATTTTAATGTTTTTAATCGATAAACATTTATATTACATTTATAATTATATATATACAATTTTTATAAATTTATAATAATTACGCTAATTACAATTTTGTAAATATATATTTATATATGTTAATATATACATATATATACATAAAATTAAATTTATAATTATATAAAAATATGTATTTATAATTATAAATATAAATAAAGATATATATATTTAAATAATTAGAAAATTATAATAAATATATTTATAATAATTATAATTTTATAAATATATATAATTATAAAAATAGATTTAAAAACATATAAAATTATTTATAAATTTATAAAAATATTTAAATTTATATTTATAAATAATATATATATTGTAAATAATTATAAAATTATAATAAATATATTTATTATAATTATAATCCTAATTATAAAAATATATTTATTTATTTATAGTCATAAATATAACTATATATATATATAAATATTATTCAAAGTAAAATAAATATATTAATTATATATAGTCATATATATATATATATATTAATGAAATTGAAATAAATGTATTTCATAAGGTTTTGGAGAAAGGAAAGCTTGCTGAAAACCATTTATCAAAAAGAAAAATCTGATATGGAAAGAAATGAGGTCATACAATGTAACCTGCACTCATCAAAAAAAATTACAGGTCCACAACAGGATCATTATGATAATCATAATTAGAGTCCTCATCGTCGAAAGTAGTTTCCCATTCTGATTGGGAGTAATTTTTTTAATAGTACAGAGTACTTCCACCAGAGCTTTTGCTAATCCAGGGTGAGACCTCTAGAAGATGGAATTGGAGACCAACCATGTGCAGCAGCCACGTCAGCAATACCACATCCGCGACCCTTATTTTTGGGCGTCGACCCCACTGCAATGTCTTGGCATGTTGTCAGAAAATTTACGACTCTTCCCTCTCATTCAAAAAATGAGACATATTTAGTACTTGGTGGTTCATCCCTTTTTTCATCAGACCCTCGTATGGATGGGAGTCATAGGAATTCACCGCATTACTCATAATAGGATTATGTGACATCATATATTTACCCTTCATATTATATAGAGTTAATGCTCATTATTGGGCCAATTACATGTCAACTTCATCTGGAATATCATTATCCAGCCCATCAGAATCAGTACAAGCATCAATACACTACTTCGTACTCATAAAATATGTAGAACGATCACCTTATGTCACAACAGGTGAATGTACAAAAGGCACGTTTTTGGACTTCCTTCAAGAAACATGGAGGCCTCTTGCATCACACTCATTCACTGGACCTCCACATGACCACGTTCCATATCCAAAGGACTACTGTGCTACTTTACTTGCACCAGGGGTGAGGCGCCTACAAGAAATACACTGGAGGTTTGATTTATCTCAACATCTCCAATTTCTATACGAGTGACAGCTCCTGGAAACTTGGTCATGCTATTAATAGATTCCAATTTTTTTGCATCAACAATATTTCCACAAGTTTTGGAGCCCTAATAATAGTAATAATCCTACTATAAAAATACCTCTACATCAGTCCAGGGTTTCCATTTATGCCATGATGATGTGGAGTTAGAGAAATTCTTGTCACCTCCCCATGACCTCAGGCGATGTCCTCACCTTTCACTGGGGGAGATGACGTGCCTGTAAGAAATCCAGAGGTTGGATCTGCCTCAACATATTTTATTTCTCTCTGAGTGATAGAACCTGAAATAGTCATATTTCTAGGTTCACTAATAGCCTTTTTCAGGTCATCAATAGATTCAAATTGTTCTTCTTCAACAATCTATTCCCAAGTTGTGAGAGCCTTCATACTAGTATCATTCTGGAAAAACCAACTAAAAACATTCCTCTGACCCAAAGAAACCCACATTAGCTGATTAAATAATCTACTTGCAATACCAAAAGTAGTGCTCAACAAGATCCACTCTATCATTGATATAAAATAATCCCACTTCCTTTCAGGACCACTTTCGCAAGATCATTATGACTATTGGAAGTCAAGACATTGAATTTTGTAGATCATGAATTGGCATCCATCCCTCTTAGGAAACAAAAGTCACAAACAATTAGTCTTATGAAATTCAAAACCTCATGTCCTAAAACCTTATATTATCTTTAGAATTTTGGAAACTTTTCATTCTAAATCCTCAATGGAACTTCCCCATCATCAGTAGTAAGAAAAATATTTTCAATTAAAGTAGAACATAAATCTACCTCAACTAGAAGGCGTGTAAAGTAACCAACCTGGAAATTTTAGTTTTTTATCCAGTTTGATTAGAACTCCAATCACTATTTCAATGTCATTAAATATCTTAGGGTTCCAAGGTATCCAATTTAGACTAAAGACCATGACCCAAAACTTTACAGATGAGTTTCCTATTCTAGAGGATTGAATCTCATATCCAACTCATGGATGTGAAGAAAAAATGGTTTAAGTGCAATCAAACCAAGCCCCTCAGGAATTTGATTTCAACTCATCTAAAGAAAAAAGAAGAAATAAAAATCCTCTTCCATGAGAAATGCATTTCCAGTCCATGAACCCCCAAACTATGGAAAGCCGATCTTCCACATATCATTGTTTCCATAGTAGAGACCCCTTAGGAAAAATCAAACATGCAACTAATGAATGTTCAACCATTTGGACATTCTTCGAGATCGATGCTAGACATTCCTTAAAGTGAGATATGTTTACCTCTTAATTGATAATTCATGCTATAAAGGTCTTGAATATGAAGATATATCAATTTAAGTCACACTAATTTTCCAATGAAGTCCCTTCTTGTATGTATTTCTTAAATGCATTAACTCGCACATTCTTATAGGAATCGAAGCGTCCCTATAGAAGAAAATAATCCTATGAATGAAAAATTGAGGAAGCCATGTGAAATAAATTATTTAGACCATTGATGTAGTGAAAGATGATCTCTTGATGAACCAACCTTATATTCCTAAAAAAAAATATATTCAGGTAATGAGGTATAGGTGTGATCGTGCACCACCATCACGCCACACGTCCCCAAGAAGGCCCAAGGTGGATAACCATTGGCTTCATCTATTTACCAATGCATTGAAGGGACTATTAGAAATTATTAATGGTATCTCAAGCGTTTCATTCCATGTTCTCAACCCCAAAACCTCAGGGTCAGAGCACCACAATTGTAACTACTCTACCGTGCCCCTATGGGAAAAAATACATATATGTCTTATATGTTTTTTATAATTTCATAATTATTTAAATAAATATATATGTATTGTTATTTAGAGCCTATATTTCTACTTCATAGTATAATCATAGACCATTTTATGTGTTAATAATTGATGATAGAGAGAAACATGAGTCATTATGTCCTAATGTCTTTGAAATGTTCCTAGATGTATTTCTCAAGAAATTCTCAAGGTTTATACCTAAAGGATAGGTTGAGTTTATGATCATGTTCTTACTAGGGATGAAAAATTTATCTATTCCACCATATAATATGGATCTTGTAGATATATGAATGATTAATACTCAATTTAACGACTTCAAGGTAAAGGGATTCATGTGAATGATTATATCCCATTAGGGAGCATGAGTTTTTCCATAAAAAATTAGATGGATCATTGAGAGTATGGGTAGACTATTAAAGTTTATTCTAATTGATAAAACGAATTTATATAAACTTATACATATTGATGGACTATGTGATCAAGTTAGAGGTGATAATGTGTTTTCTATAATCATTTTGATATCAAATTGTCATATGTTTTTGGTGAGGTATTTCGATATACAACAAAATATGTTTAGGAGTATGTAAGTATTTTATGGGTATCTTTAGATTTCATTCTATTTTAAAAATAAAATAGTAGTTTTCATGACAAAGATGAATTAGGTCTTCCATTCTTATTTAGGTAATTTTGCAGCGATATTGTTCAATCATATCAACATGAATTCCTAGTTGAGGGAGGAACATTCTCGATATCTGAAGATCATTTTGAGAAAAATAAGGGAGAATCAACTATATTCCATGATCTAAAAGAGTAGGTTTTTGATTGATAATTTACACTTCATACAGAAAATGATACTAAAGGAAATCATAATTTTAGAACCTAAGAATATTGATGTTATATTTTATATAGAGAGGCGAAAGAATGTTTTTGAGATCCAAATCTTTTTGGGAATTTCCTGTTTTTACCATAGGAACAACCAATATTCTTTCTGATTGGAAGAACTATGAAGTCCATAACATAGAATGTTTTGTGGTTTCTTTTATTAGATGTTCATGATATATCATTCTATGATCATAATAGAATATTTTTTAAAACACTAATCCTAAACATAAATGATCACATTAATGAGTATGGAATATATGTTGATTTACAAGGAGATATGATTTGAACAGTTCGAGTCCATGATAGTCATGTGGTTTTTTTGGGTATAGATAGCTTAGGAAACAATATGGAAAATTACTAAACCCTTTCCTAGATTAGGAAATATTGGTTCCTTACATGATTATTTGTTGGTATTTTCATTAGGATGAGATATTTTCCGAATACACTAAAAATAGTGTTTGAATTATATTTAATAAAAAATTTAGATGAACCATTGATAGGAGATATGATTTGAGTACCTATAGTACTTCATCATTGACTTAATATATACGCTCATGAAGCGGAATTTTTTTTCTAATGTACTGTATTGGAATGATCTAGCTTAGGTAGTATATTATTCCATCATCAAGTGGAATATGGTTTCCCACATTTAGGAGATGTGACTTTATTTTCAATTGTTTCATGGCCATGTGACACTTATGTATTTAACTATAAATTATTCAGTCCTCAATAGTAGTAAGAGAGTAAACTATATTATTAATACTATTTATTCATGAGAGTCAGCATAAACCTTTTATAGTTTAATACTTTTTAAAATGTTGGTTATTTTTTATTAATGTATCATTTATAAAGTGCCTCTCTAGGGATTTATATCATTGTAAAAATGATTAAGTTGATTTTATAAAATGATTCAAGTGTTTTTATATGTTTCTTCAAAAATATATTTGTTTAAAATACCAATTTTTAATTTTTTATATATTTTAAATTATTTAAAAAAATTTCATGGATTTAGGTTACATGAAAATTGTTTTTCATCTCAAATTATTGGTTTCCATAAAAGGAGGTGAATGTTTTGAAAGTGTATGTAATGGTAGATTTACTTTATCAAGGGGTGTGTGAAGTTTTAAATGAAAATTTATAAAATATTGACGGTATTCACTCATTTTAAATGATTTATATTTTTGGGTAATGAATTTTTCAAGAATGCATTTAAAAAAGTAATTGTGGTTTTGTGATAGAGTGCTTGGAACCGCTGGTATATTTTAAAAATGGTTTTTTATTTTAAAGAGGAATTTATGTAAATATTTTTTCTTTTAATGGTATTTACACTATGATTTTATAAATATATTTCAATAGAATTATGAAATATATTTTTCATAATATTTTAAGTATATATTTTTATAGAATTATGAAAACCATTACATTTTATAGGGATGTAATGTAGATCGACAAAAACACCATGGAAAGGTTAAATGTATTTAAATAATTAAAAGGATTATATATATGTTAGATTTTATCTCCTCATGTTAAGCATATAATAATTCAACTGGAAGGTTTCCTTCTATATGGAATAAAAATTTCTGTTCCTGTCTCAAATGGAGTGTTTTTGGGATTAATTAGGCACTAAGAATGTTTAAATGGAATTTCAATGCATTCATATTAGAATTAATTTTCATGCAGTGTAATGTAAATAACTTATACTATTTGAAGGTGTAGTATGATGAGAGTTTATTTAGTTTGCTTCTTTATGTGGTTGAATTTCTCTTAATTGGTCCAGTTATGGAAATACTAGAAGTGGTAAATACTAATTTATCAAAAAGATCCCAATGAATGACCATGGTTATGGAATGTAGATATTGGGGATAAATATTGATGTAGACTTAAAGTATAACTTTTTTAATTCTTGGTTAATTTTTATATCATGTTTTTTTGTATCTATTTTTTGAAATATAAATATTACTAAATCAAATAGGACATATATGAATAAATAATGGATGGATGTCAATCATCTGATAAAAGATCATGAATATGGAGTAAAAGAGTTTACCAAGTATGCAAAATATCATGCATGTGACACTTCTCAAATCCTTTTTCAATTATTATGAAATTTTTATTCAATAAAAATTTGTCCAGATGAGTCAGAAGACCACTCGATATATCACAGAATATATCGATGATTTAAATATTTGAATAATCAAATGGAACAAGAGTATATATCTAAAGGTAGGTATAAAACATCATTATATTGATCATATGATATGATTACAAGTGGGTAAAATAAAGATTACTGTATCGAGGATGTCATTACAGATGTGAATGATGATGGAGATCTTATTGATTAAATGACACGGAAATTTGAAGATGAAATTTGTGATTTCGAAAAAGGGTTTCAGAAGTTAAAGAGTTTTGAAAAGACTATATTGTATGGTGGTTTTACTAAATATAAAAAATTGGAATCCATACTAAAGAATTATAATCTGAAATCAGGTGATAGATGGATTGACAGTAGTTTTACAGAATTATTTTCTATCTTTAATGACATGAACCCTAAAGATAATGAGATCCCAAGTTGAACAAAAAATGCCAAAGGAATGATATGTTTGATGGGTATTATCTATGAAAGAATTCATGCCTGCTAGAATGACTATATATTATTCCATAAAGACCATAAATCTAATATAGAATTCCCAAGGTGCAGTTCTTATAAATACCCGAATGTTAAATTTGGTCCCATAAAATTTGTATGGTGCCTTCCACTCATTCCAAGGTTTATAGACCTATGTAGATGTGAAGATAATACATAGCAATTGACCTGGCTTGAAAATATAAGAAATAAATATGGGAAACTACATCACCCAGAAGACTCTCCTCAGTGGAATATAATTGATCAACAGTATCCTAAATTTGGAAATGAGATGAGAAGACCTTGTCTTGCATTATCTAAAAATAGAGTGAATCCTTTTGATTTTCAAATAATCTCTTATAGTACATAGGTAGTTATGTTGGTAAATTATAACTTTCCACTGCGGTTATTCATGAAATTAAAATTCATCATTTTATCTATGCATACATCAGGACAAAAACAACTGGGTAATGATATTGATTATTGTTTGGATCCATTGATCGAGGATTTGAAATTATTGTGGCATTCAGGTGTTACGTTTTATGATGCTCACAAAAATTAAGATTTCATGTTGAGAGCCATTTTTTATGGGAAGATAAATAAATTTTCTTCTTATATATATCTTTTAGGATATATATTTAAATGTACTCGAGGGTGACCCATCTACGAACAAGATACACATTCAATTAGATTGAAACATTCATTAAGAATAGTGATTCTATGGTATCACATAATTATACCCCAATGGAATAAGTACCAATATTGGAAAAAATAATTATATTGAGGATCATAAGAATATACTTTACAATCTCAAGTAATAGGTGATTATCTATTTTAGATAGTTAAAGATATGTACATGACATTTGGTAAACCATTTTGGAAAATCCTTACGAAAACTGGTTGAAAAAAGAGATCAGTTTTTGAATTACCACAATGGAATTTTAGTTATGTCGTAAAGTTTCGTGATCTTATTAATGTTGAAAAAATGAATAGGATAATGTTATCATCATGTGTCTAAATGCACCTGATAAAACATAGTATGGAATTAAGGCTAGTTTGGACGTGGTTGACATGGGAATAAGATACAAGTTGGGGCCAGTGAAGGGGGAAAATGAACTTTTATTCCTCTAGCTGCTTACACTCTTTCTAGGTAGGAGAGATATCAATTTTAAAACATCTTCAATGTTTTAATGTTTATAGAGAGATATTCAGTGAATATCAATAACATCATGTCACATTCACGGTACATATTTTTAGTCTACTATAATAATACTGTGTGACCTGAAACAACACCATAATTAGGTTCCGTTGTTTATATTCATATTTATGACTCCAAATAAAAATCCCCTTCTATCTCATGCCATGTGCTATAGAATTTGGCATGTGTAAATAAATACAAGATACTAATAGATGAAGACATACAAAACATTTGGGAAACATGTGTAAGTATTAAATAATAAAAATTTATTTTTCATTAAATATCTATTACATAACAATTATCACTAATTTTCTTATATTTTTTATCTGAAATAGTAATTGGAATCAGGAACACCTATACCAGATGAACACATATTGTTGGTTGCCTTGAAGTGGCTAGAATAGTATTGTCATGTAAGAGGTGTGGGTTTTGGGATGACATTCTGAAAATATTTTGAGAAAAAAACAAGAGTTGTATCAATGTGAATTAATAAAACAGATGATAGAATGAATATATACCCATTGAAGAACAATTCTAATGTCATGTAGAAATGATGAAAAAATAAATGGGGGAGGTCAAGAGAATAATTAACACAAGAACAACCACTATGTAGAGATCCCACCCCAACCCACACAAGCTAGGAGGCTGGCCATTCCCCTTAAAGAGATGTCATATTCAAGGTAATCAATGTTATAATAAATGATTCTATGAAATTTTAATCAGAAAGACACAAATAATTTATCTGTATTAATATTCTATAGGGTGATAATGACTGATATTTATATCTATCAACTCACTACCATTTGCTATATAGTGAGGGATACAATGTTAAATATTAAAAATGACATGCTACACAGTAGAACACTTCCAATAGCTCATGTTATAGTGTTGATCAACATATCCCATGATTTGAGTACCAAACTAATTACTCTAATTCATGAGGAATATATATATATGATGGAAAAGGATATTGTAACATTAATTACATGGTCGTCACATCTTGTAAAAATAAAACCGACAAGGATATATTCATCCCTAATTTTATTTTCAAGATAAAAAATTAACAATTAATTAAATATAGTCTAAAATTATGAATGTTATTATATAAACACAAAAAAAGTGTATAACCAAAAAAACCACCTCAAAACCATCGAGAAGATTAGCCAACTGATCTATAAGATCTTCTGAAGGCACAAATACCATTCAGGTTCTATGTACATATTTACTACCATTAAAGGCTCATGTGGATACAAATTTAAAATATAGTAACAACCACATAGTTGATTTTGAATAAAATATGTATAAAGAGAAGATCAAGCCTTCATTTTTGTTGAGGGTGTAAATGAAATATTCAACTATGATTAGCAAGGTGAATGAGTTGTAAATGTATAAATGAGGTAATTTTTATTATTTTATTTTCCAATAGATGATATACTATGTTAATTATTTATAAATATATTTCTCCTTTTTGGAAGTCATATTTATGAAAAAAATGAAGGGATTTTACCATGAATGAAAATTTGGTCTCGTTAGTTCTCACATATACTTTATAAAATAAATCAAAATAGAAGGAAAAAGAAGGAAATTATGACAGGTCTGGTAAAATCATTTGAAAGAAAAATATCAGATGACATACTCAATTTATTACCAATGATACAGGGTAAAAAATCTATAATTTTATCATATCAAATAATTTTTTCTATCATTACTTATTCCTTTTTGTGTTTTTAAGGTGTATTGGATGCTCATTGTAGTAAATTTGGATACTCGAAAGATTTATTTATTGGATTCAATGCATGAATATAAAAAAAACCATAGTCCACTGGTGTAATTTGTTAATTCTTGACTCACTACATCAAACATTTTAGAACAAAACATCAATTTATATAAACACTATTTTCATTTAATGAGGATTCCTTTATGATATGGTGGCACATAATTATCATTAAATACAAGGAATGAGGATAGTGGCTAAGAATAAGGGTAGAGACAACTAGTATGAATGGATAAGTATCATGGAATATATAATAATATTTATCAATCTAAACACAGTCAAAACAAATTATTATTATCCTTAATGTTTCTGTAGTGTCAAAAACAAACCAATGGAAAATATTGTGGTTATTATGTTTATAAATTTTTGAGAGAGATCATATTAAATGAATAAAAAATCATCCCTCAAGTGGTATTTTTTTGATAATTATTATTTTCATTAAAATATTTATTAATCATTTATATATATATATTTTTAGAGTACTAATATGATATTCTAAAAGACTCATATTCACAAGATGATATAGATGTGCTCTAAAAAAAATAGGCATCACACATAATGGATGAAAGTAAACAAATAGAATGAAGGTGTGAATTACATATAAGTAGTGAATTGTTTTATATTTATGTTCAGTTTAATTATTTTCAGTATTAGTGTAGAGACCCGAAGCCTGACGTACATTGACAATACATTAAATTTGCGGAATACTTAGTACATAACAAAAACACACACACAAGCATCGTAATAGTTTAGTGTCTTTGGAAACTCGGAACATAATCTTCTAATCGTGGTGAAAAATCTTCAATATCTCCCATAAAGATCTTCCTCTTTTTTTTACCTAAAACTTTTATTTATATCCTGGGGAAAAGAAAACATAAATGGGTGAGCTCAAATGCTCAGTAAGGGTAAACAAAAGAAAATCAATCACATCATATTCATAAGAACATAACTTTAAGAAATCTTAACCTGCAAAAGAGAGCATAATTTCATAACATGGGATAAATCATAGTAGTGAAATGTAATCCCAATAATCATAACTTAAAACATGAAACTTTGTGGCATACACACATAATCATAGAGAATCATTTCTTGTTAGTCAAGACTAATTGCCAAGACTATCTTAGTGGACAAAGTCCCTTTCTGAATCGAGTAACCCTCGTTTCAGTCCTGTTTCACTGAACCGGTATAACATACCATTCCAGCCATGTCTATCTCATGAGATATAAAATCTTTACCCAATTTATTGGAGAGAGATATAGGTCCCACCCATTATATAATGAATCCTTTCTTATGTGTGCCACATAATCATAAATCATACATCATCACATAACACATGTAACAAAAATGGGATTCTTGAAACATCATGACATTATAAAACAAATCATATAAGGTAAAGGAATTCATAAAAACAATTCCATTACAACATGATCAAATCAATGTAATATTAGGGATAAAAACATAACCCTTTATTATCTTAGATGGAAAATAATTTTGATAAAACTCTTGAACTCCATTCTTGAGGAAAATATCCTTTCTTCTTCAAAAACATTTTTCCTTTCATAACATGTCATACAACTTTAAAATAAAAGAAGTTGATTAAAAATAAACTTGAAAACATGTAAAGGAAGCTTCTTGGAAATAATGTTTTAAAAATCCATTCATGTCGTATAAGTTAAAAAGAAAACATTCTTCTCGTACTTTTGTCGGAAAAGTCAAAAAGTACCTCGTACGAAAAAGCGACAAAAGATTCCTTTCATATTCTTTACTAAAAACTCACCGAAGGGTAAAATTGGATTTAAACTATTGTAAGTGGATGGAAACAATATTACATATTTAAGGAACATGGATGTGGATGATAAAATACACCCCAGTAAATGCCAAAGAAAAAACAATCTCGGATAAAAATGAGATTGCGATATTTCCCTTACCTTAGGTCCGATTCGCTTTGTACATGTCCGAAGCTCCTGTATAATGGTTTAAATAATGTTATTGACTTATTCCAGAATAATACATATTGATATGATATCATATATGGTCATATTCTTAGCTTCTTGTTAGTAATATTTCATTGTTACTTGTTACTCGGGTCTTTATTGCCTTTTGTTATTATGCGTGTTTTGCCGAATACATTCTTATTATTCTTTTAAGGTTATAGAAACTTTATATCCATAATGGTATTAGTGTAACATATATCATATTTATTCATTCAATTCATTTATATAATTACTATGTAATGATGATCATGTAGAACGAGTCGCATCACATTGTGGAGACGGTATTCCGTACGTACGCACGAGTAATGATATCGTTCCTATGATCGTGGAATTGTATTGGAGTATATATATATTATTTCAGTATCAATATTACTTTATAATAATCATAAATAGTTACTCATTACACCATTATACCCATCCTTGTATGGTGATGGTGGAAAATAGATTACACCACGGCGTGGAGACAGTATTCCGTACGTACGCACGCGTGGTGATTTCATTTTTCTGTAGGATGGATAGAAGGTGAATTAGGGTTGTTTCATATTTATAATAACATATCAGTATGTAAGTAATACTTATGTTATTACTTCATCATGAAATAACTAAAGAAGAAGAAGTTTAAGAAGAATGAAATTTAAAAGATCGGTAATGGATATTACCTCTTCTTTGGAACGCCTCTTGGAATCCTTCACTTAGGGAACTATGATTGGTATTTAAAGAAGACCAGGACCTCTAGGATTATTCTAGGGAAGTGGAGAAGGGATTTAGACAGGGGTTGGCCGAGCTTGAGTGCTCAAAGTGGTGTGAGGAGGAGGGGAAGGAGGTGCCCTTTTATAAGGGAGGAGAGGGGCACCTTAGGAATTTCTCAGAATATTATTTTATATTAAAGTAAAAATCGGTTTATAATGGATCCAAAGGGTCTTATTTCGAGGCTAATGTGGGGTTGGGTCGAAATAATATCAACCAATAGGATTTAGACAAGTTTAGGTTATTATTTTAACCTTATAAATTAGATTTAACTCTAGGTTAAATAATTTAACTTTTACTATGTCTTTTTTTTTTCTTAAACTATATGGTTAATAAACTTAATGTAACATGCCAAACGAACCCAAAATTGTTTATTATTAATATATATATCCTTATCTAAGTCATTTGGCCGAACCGTAGATTTTTAGGAACAAAATAACAATTAATAATATAATATTTGATTTAAAAACTATTTTGTGTCAATTTTGACACTATTTGATATATGATTTTTTTGAAAGCCATAACAGATTTATATGTTCGAACCAAGTTTATTAAATCAACCCTAATATATCATAGTAACCTAGAAAATTAGTGGAATTCATAAAAAGTCTTAAATTACATTCATTTGAGCATTTATAACATCAATTATGTTAATATTTCCTTAAAAGGGAAATTACTGCATCATCGTTGTGTCATTAATTAATTAATTTATGTAAAGTTTAAAAATTATAAATAAACTATAATTATGTATTAAATCTTTTTATCTTTCTAATGAATATTTATAGTCGAATTTATCTTATGTATAACCCCATATTAAAAATGTTTTAGTTATTAAACTTTGATTTTAACTATTTTAACTATTCATTAAATAAATTAATAATAAATGTCATAATCTAATCGAAGTGGACCTAAATGGTCATATTATATTCATAAGTTTGTTTTTGGTCGAATTACACTTATCCAATAGAATTAGGACATGTGTTAGGGTAATAGTAATATCATATTTACCCTTAGTTACCCTAGTTACTATTAACCGTGGTAAAAAAAATAAAAAGTTACTATTCACCAAAAATTATTTTCATCTCATTGAACCAAAATTTAGTCCTTGATATTAATAGTGTCTGTCGGATTTTAAAAATTCCATTCACAGAAACGGTAAAATTAAGTTTTATACAAAATTCAGTTTTTAACCTACCACTTAGTGGTTTCACTATTCATCGAAAATTGAAAGTTTTCAGAAAAATACAAAAATTAGGCCTAAGCTATATTGGATATTATGAACTCAAAAATGATGTCTATTTTACCAAATTCAAAACATATTAGTTGCATTAACTAATTTAAAAATTAATTCTCGTCGTCAAAACAAATAGCGTGTTTTTAAGAGATAATAACTATCAAAAGATTGACACTAGTTTATAACTAGTTTAAATGTGAAATTACATCCAATGACCAACATTGTATTAAATTGTAAAAATATATTCTAAATATACTTTAAAACCACTCAAATTAATAATTTATCACTATTAATTATTTCGATTAAAAAAGTTGTTTTTAATTATAATTTAGTAATTTTCACTATTAATCAGAATATGAAAGTTATCCGAAAAGTACCAAAATTTCACCTTAGGCTAAATTCGATACTTCGAATCAAAAAATGAAGTCCATTTTGAGAGCTAAAATTTCTAAAATTTTAAAAAGTGGTTATTACTATTCATAACGGCTAGTTTTAAAAATATTTTAATAGCATATTGTTGTTTCGTGAAACTCAGTATTGCGTACTACACACGCTATCGAGGAAGGTTACGATTGCGTGTAATGCAAGGCAAGTCAAGGATGCGTGTTGTGAAAGCTTCTTTTGGTGTAGCGTACAACACAAGACATTAGTGAAATTAAAAAGAATATTTTTCATAAAATCTTGGGCTGTTACATTCTACCCCCCTTAAAATGAATTTCGCCCTCGAAATTCATCGGGGTTATAAATGGTTTACTATTCGAAAGTTTCTTTAATATAAACCTACATCGTAAAAAGGAATACCAAAACCAATCTTTAAAAACAAAATTATGAAACGTAACGGTTACCCAAATAAACTAATCACTGGGTTTCCACATAGGTGAAAATATGGATATGGAAGAGAAATCTAACCATCATGTTCTGATGGAAATTGGTAGAGAACATGGCTATGGAAAAGCCAACAATCACAAATCCATAAATTTGTAATGATCTAAGGTACCATCTGATTAATCAGATATAAGAGCACTAGGAAAACATTTTTGGTTTTCAATATCATTTCCCTAAAGTTGATGAATTAAAAGAAATACTTACATGATTTTGTTACAATCTCACTGTTGTTCGTGAATTGAATAATTTCCACTTCATATCATAAAGAAATGAAGTTGAATTTGTTATTCGTGAAGCATTAGCAGATCATGTGATAGAATGATGGGTCATTCCATCTGTCTCAAACAAAAGGTTAGCAAATTATATACATAAGTCGATCTATAGCGAGATTAATCGTATATGGTTCCTAAAATGGACTTATACTTCATATATCATACTGCTTAATATAATAAAACTAGTTTCTACTAAACAGGGACTTCATGTAGGCCAGTGGTAGGCGATAAATGCCAGTCGCACTTCGGTTGTGGGTTCGATTCCCACATCCTTGTCCGACGCGATGGGATGTCTCCCATCCTGCAGGTTGTCCTTTTTATAAAACTATATTACTATAACATACCATCAATAATATCGAGAAAACTTATATCCTTAAACAATACTAACTTATGTCCATTCCAATATTTAGGCTTATCCATAATACTGCAGTCCACTCTCATAACATAGTGAAAACGATTACTAGAGATTTAACACCATAGTCGATCCCCATATATCATAAGATATCTTTTGTTGGTCACATTCCAAACATTCAAAGTCCTTAATCATGTATTCTCTCGAATACCTTAGTGAAAACATGAATGCAGTTAAAATTTAACACTTTCCATATACCAAAATACTCAAAATTCTATATACTCAAACCATGATATCACTTAGTCCTTATATCAATCATGAGCTCATGAATACTGTTAAACATTTCGTTTTCTCGTTGTCCCTTCATTATGCGCATATCATCTTATTTCCAAAAATATCTCAATTACTTTGAATACCACATTAGACCAATACATAAATATTCCAATACTTTATGATACAACATTATTTTGGAATCCCTTTACATAAACACTTAATCATTACACCACATCGTTGTCATATTCAACATCTCCAATAGTGATCGCATGTGACTTCCCTTTGTCCTTTGCCTTCAGTGGTTGCTCATGTTGGTCATCACTAACCCTTGGATTAGGGAATTTATTGGAATAATGCCCCATTTCCTTGCACTTGAAGCATTGAAGTGTTGGTGGTGCGTTCTCTGCATTGTTTGCTTTATTCACATCATTAGAAACCCTTTTTCCATTACTTCGACACTCAGCTGCTCGATGACCTTCTTTTCCACACTTAAAACATTTTCTAGTCCCTTTAAGACAATCTCCACCATGCTTCTTTCCACATTTTGAGCATAAGGAAACATTCATATTCTTTTCACCATTATTCTGAGATTTCTCCTTGAACTCCATCTTTCGTTTCTTGTCAAAACCATGAGATGGATATGTAACACCAACTTCCATTTCTATCTTGATAGCACAACGCACAATTTCTTCATAGCTACTGAAGTCTCTTATAGCTAATTCCCTTCAAAGACTTGGTTTTAAGCCACTGAAAAATCGATCAACTTTACTTTCAGGTTGGATGATAATTCCAGATGCATACCTTTCAAGTCTTGTAAAATTCTCTTCGTATATACCAACAGATTCATCATCCTTTTTCTTTAGTTCAAGAAACTTCTTCTCCATATTTGTTCGAAGAATACGAGGGAAGTACTTACTGAAAAACAAGTTCTTGAACTCGTCCCATTCCATGGACTCAATTTCATCTCTTGGCCTCGTATTCTTGATAAGATTCCACCATTGATCAGCTTCACCTTCCAAACGATATACTGCTAAGATGACTTTATCATGTTCAGAACATTGAATAACTGAAAATATCTTTTCAGTGGTACTGATCCATTGTTCAGCAACAAGTGGATCGGAAGTCCCACTGAAAGAAGGTGGACGTTGCCTCATGAAGGACTGAATAGAATACTGTTCCTTTCTCTGCTCATTTGGAAGTCCAGAATGATTCATAGCTTGTGTAAGGATAGCAATAAGATTTTTCACTCCATCTCCCATAACATTTTTTTTGTTCAGGAGGACAATCATTGCATTGTCCATTGCATTTATCAACACGGTTCTTTCGGCTTCCAGCCATAGTCTAAAACCCAAAAAGAATAGTGTTAGAGGCAAAAATCATAACAAAGGGGGAGTAAATTCAATATCTAACATCTTAGGTTTAATCTAATATCGTTACCATAGTTCTATGACTATATCCTATACGTATACTTATCCTTAGGGACATCCCTAGACATACCTTAGAAATATTTCTAGGGATCTCACTAACGCTTTCGCATCCTAGTTTCCAAAGGTTGACTAAACCTTTCCTCTGATACCAACTGTAGAGACCCGAAGCCTGACGTACATTGACATTACATTACATTTGCGGAATACATAGTACATAACAAAAACACACACACAAGGATCGTAATAGTTTAGTGTCTTTGGAAACTCGGAACGTAATCTTCTAATCGTGGTGAAAAATCTTCAATATCTCCCATAAAGATCTTCCCCTTTTTTTACCTAAAATCTTTCTTTATATCCTGGGGAAAAGAAAACATAAAAGGGTGAGCTCAAATGCTCAGTAAGGGTAAACAAAAGAAAATCAATCACATCATATTCATAAGAACATAACTTTTGGAAATCTTAACCTGCAAAAGAGAGCATAATTTCATAACATGGGATAAATCATAGTAGTGAAATGTAATCCCAATAATCATAACTTAAAACATGAAACTTTGTGGAATACACACATAATCATAGAGAATCATTTCTTGTTAGTCAAGACTAATTGCCAAGACTATCTTAGTGGACAAAGTCCCTTTCTGAATCGAGTAACCCTCGTTTCAGTACTGTTTCACTGAACCGGTATAACCTACCATTCCAGCCATGTCTATCTCATGAGATATAAAATCTTTACCCAATGCATTAGAGGGAGATATAGGTCCCACCCATCTTATAATGAATCCTTTCTTATGTGTGCCACATAATCATAAATCATACATCATCACATAACACATGTAACAAAAATGGGATTCTTGAAACATCATGACATCATAAAACAAATCATATAAGGTAAAGGAATTCATAAAAATAATTCCATCACAACATGATCAAATCAATGTAATATTAGGGATAAAAACAGAACCCTTTATTATCTTAGATGGAAAATAATTTTGATAAAACTCTTGAACTCCATTCTTGAGGAAAATATCCTTTCTTCTTCAAAAACATTTTCACTTTCTTAACATGTCATACAAATTTAAAATAAAAGAAGTTTATTAAAAATAACCTTGAAAACTTGTAAAGTAAGCTTCTTGGAAATAATGTTTTAAAAATCCATTCATGCCGTATAAGTTAAAAAGAAAACATTCTTCTCGTACTTTTGTCGGAAAAGTCAAAAAGTACCTCGTACGAAAAAGCGACAAAAGATTCCTTTCATATTCTTTACTAAAAACTCACCGAAGGGTAAAATTGGTTTTAAACTATTGTAAGTGGATGGAAACAATATTACATATTTAGGGAACATGGATGTGGATGATAAATTACACCCCAATAAATGTCAAAGTAAAAACAATCTCGGATAAAAATGAGATTGCGATATTTCCCTTACCTTAGGTCCGATTTGCTTTGTACATGTCCGAAGCTCCTGTATAATGGTTTAAATAATGTTATTGACTTATTCCAGAATCATACATATTGATATGATATCATATATGGTCATATTCATAGCTTCTTGTTAGTAATATTTCATTGTTACTTGTTACTCGGGTCTTTATTGCCTTTTGTTCTTATGCGTGTTTTGCCGAATACATTCTTATTATTCTTTTAAGGTTATAGATACTTTATATCCAGAATGGTATTAGTGTAACATATATCATATTTATTCATTCAATTCATTTATATAATTACTATGTAATGATGATCATGTAGAACGAGTCGCATCACATTGTGGAGACGGTATTCCGTACGTACGCACGAGTGATGATATCATTCCTATGATCGTGGAATTGTATTGGAGTATATATATATTATTTCAGTATCAATATTACTTTATAATAATCATAAATAGTTACTCATTACACCATTATACCTATCCTTGTAATGTGATGGTAGAAAATAGATTACACCACGGCGTGGAGACGGTATTCCCTACGTACGCACACGCGGTGATTTCATTTTTCCGTAGGATGGATAGAAGGTGAATTAGGGTTGTTTCATATTTATAATAACATATAAGTATGTATGTAATACTGATGTTATTACTTCATCATGAAACAACTAAAGAAGAAGAAGTTTAAGAAGAATGAAATTGAAAAGATCGGTAATGGATATTACCTCTTCTTTGGAACGCCTCTTTGAATCCTTCACTTAGGGAACTAAGATTGGTCTTTGAAGAAGACCAGGACCTCTAGGATTATTCTAGGGAAGTTTAGAAGGGATTTGTTCAGGGGTTGGCCGAGCTTGAGTGCTCAAATTGGTGTGAGGAGGAGGGGAAGGAGGTGCCCTTTTATAAGGGAGGAGAGGGGCACCTTAGGAATATCTCAAAATATTATTTTATATTAAAGTAAAAAATCGGTTTATAATGGTTCCAAAGGGTCTTATTTCGAGGCTAAAGTGGGGATGGGTCGAAATCCTATCAACCAATAGGATTTAGACAAGTTTAGGTTATTATTTTTACCTTATCAATTAGATTTAACTCTAAGTTAAATAATTTAACTTTTACTGTGTCTTTTTATTTTCTTAAACTATATGGTTAATAAACTTACTATAACATGCCAAAAGAACCCCAAATTGTTTATTATTAAAATATATATCCTTATCTAAGTCATTTGGCCGAACCTTATATTTTTAGGAATAAAATAACAATTAATAATATAATATTTTATTTAAAAACTATTTTGTGTCAATTTTGACACTATTTGATATATGATTTTTTTGAAAGACATAACAGAATTATATGTTCAAACAAAGTTGATTAAATCAACACTAATATATCATAGTAACCTAGAAAATTATTGGAATTCATAAAAATTCTTAAATTACATTCATTTGAGCATTTATAACATCAATTATGTTAATATTTCCTTAAAAGGGTAATTACTGCATCATCGTTGTGTCATAAATAAATTAATTTATTTAAAGTTTAAAAATTATAAATAAAATATCATTATGTAGGAAATCTTTTTATCTTTCTAATGAATATTTATAGTCGAATTTATCATATGTATAAACTCATATTAAAAATGTTTTAGTTATTAAACATTGATTTTAACTATTTTAACTATTCATTAAATAAATTAATAATAAATGTCATAATCTAATCCAAGTGGACCTAAATGGTCATATTATATTCATAAGGTTGTTTTTGGTCCAATTAGACTTATCCAATAGAATTAGGACATGTGTTAGGGTAATAGTAATATCATATTTACCCTTAGTTACCCTATTTACTATTAACCGTGGTAAAAAAAATAAAAAGTTTCTATTCACCAAAAATTATTTTTATCTCATTGAACCACATTTTAGTCCTTGATATTAACCGTGTCTGTCGGATTTTAGAAATTACATTCACAAAAACGGTAAAATTAAGTTTTATGAAAAATTCAGTTTTTAACCTACCGATTAGTGGTTTCACTATTCATCGAAAATTGAAAGTTTTCAGAAAAATACAAAAAATTAGCCCTAAGCTATATTTGATATTATGAACTAAAAAATGATGCCTATTTTACCAAATTCAAAACATATCAGTTGCATTAACTAATTTAAAAATTAATTCTCGTCGTCAAAACAAAAAGCGTGTTTTTAAGAGATAATAACTATCAAAAGACTGACACTAGTTTATAACTAGTTTAAATGTGAAATTACATCCAATGACCAACATTGTATTAAATTGTAAAAATATATTCTAAATATACTTTAAAACCACTCAAATTAATAATTTATCACTATTAATTATTTCGATTAAAAAAGTTGTTTTTAATTATAATTTAGTAATTTTCACTATTCATCAGAATATGAAAGTTATCCGAAAAGTACCAAAATTTCACCTTAGGCTAAATTCGATACTCCGAATCCAAAAATGAAGTCCATTTTGAGAGCTAAAATTTCTAAAATTTTAAAAAGTGGTTATTACTATTCATAACGGCTAGTTTTAATAATATTTTAATAGTATATCGTTGTTTCGTGAAACTCAGTATTGGGTACTACACACGCTATCGAGGAAGGTTGTGATTGCGTGTAATGCAAGGTAAGTCAAGGATCATGTTGTGAAAGCTTCTTTTGGTGTAGCGTACAACACAAGACATTAGTGAAATTAAAAATAATATTATTCATAAAATCTTGGGCTGTTACAATTAGTCACATAATAATTTTTTTATACATGTTGATTCCTTTTTTGAGTCAGGGTGGAACGTTCAAAGATTCTCATTCTTGTGAGGGCTAGGACATCAAGGAAACAAACGATATTTTAATATGTAGGTAATGTTTTTTTTAATATTGTATGTTTTTCTCATAATATTATATGTTCTATACTACATTGAAATTATCTATGTAAAATGTTTGACTACTCATGTCTTCAATGCCTTTTACATACTTATTGTCCCTAAAAATCTTTTCACCCCTGAATTATTTAGATTTATCAGTTTTCATCAATGGAAATCAATGGAACATGAAGGAAACTAGTAAATTTTGACAACTTAGTGTTAATATTTTGACAATTAAAGAAAATGAAAATAATTTTAACACACGATGCGGTCGGTATGACTCAAAATGTCTATTTTTAGTAAAAATTGACAGTAATTAATGTAGAAACAACAAATGATATAATGAAAATAGAACAAACCTATTAATATGGTTTTGAAATATTATAGAAAATGGTTATTAGTCCTTTATGATGTGTTGGAATCAGTCGTACTTCAATACGATGTGTAATGTGACCGATATATCAAAAAGCGTCTCTTTTTATTTAAAATTGACATTAATTTTAGTAAAAAAACAAGTGAAATTCTGAAAAACAAAAAAATAATTCATATTTCTTTGATAATTTAAGACAATTATTTATTAGTAATTTTTATGTGCATGAATCAACTACAACTGAATATTATGCCAGGTGTATCGGGTAAAACTCAAAGTGTCTCTTTTTATTTAAAATTTACTTTAATTTAAGATAATACAAGTAACATACTAAAACCCACAGAACAAATTTAATTTTATTTTGATACTTCAAAAAAAAGATACATGATTAATTTTTACATGTATGATTTAGCCTCACCTCAACACGATGCAAGGTATGGCTTATATAACTCAATGTTTCTCTTTTTATTTAAAATTAAAATTAATTAAAGAAAAAAACGGTGACAGACTGAAAAATGAGAAAAAATATTCATATTGTTTTGATACATTGGAAAATTTATCCATGAGTTATTTTTGACTTATAAGAGTCAACCTCAACTCAATCTGATGCACGATGTGACCCATATGACTAAAAATATAAGTTATCAGTTTAAAATTGACATTTTAATTCAAAATGATTCACTAAAAAAAACCATGAAAATGTACCTTGAATGTATTGATAATTTAGTATAGAGATTCATAATCTATTTTTTTGGTGTATGATGCAGTCTGACATAAAACTGATGCATGATGTGATCAATATGACTCATAATTCATGTTTCCAGTTTAAAAAGACATTTTAGTAAAAAACGATAGATTCCATACTAAAAACTGAGAAAATGGATTTATATTGTTTTTATATTTTATAAAAATGATATATTAGTTATTTTTGATGTATTGAAATTGGTTCCACCTCTATAAGACACACAATGTTCCTGGTATAACACAAAGTGTCTCGTTTTATTTAAAATTGACATTAATTTATGTAAAAACAACATGTGACATACGAAAAATCAAACAAATGCATTCTTATTGTTTTTATATTTTTTGGAAAATGAAATATTAATCATTTGTTACATTTATTAATCTATCTCACCATAGTATGATGCATGATGTGGCTGATATAACTCAAATTTTCTCTTTTTATTTAAAATTTACATTAATTTAAGTAAAAACAAAAATTGGCATTCTGAAAACTAAACCATCAAATTTGGATTGTTTTTATACTTTATAAAAATGATAAATGAGTGATTTTGTATATGTATGAGTTATTATAACCTCAATATGATGTATAATGTTGCCCATATAACTCAAAGTGTGTTTTTTTATTTAAAATTGATATTAATTTAAGTAAAAATAAAATTTGACAGACCAAAAACTGATTAAATTCATTCAGATTGTTTTGATACTTTTGAAAAATGATCCAAGTGTACTTTTTGATGTGTATGAGTCAACCTCACCTCATGCTGATGCACATTGTGACTGGTATGACTAAAAGTGTTCATTATTTGTTAAAAATTAACATTTTAGTTCCAAATATGTCACCCACTGAAACCAAAGAAACACTCTCTGATTATATTGAAAATTTAAGACAACATTTCAGAAATCATTTGTAACATGTAATAAGTAGTCTCACATCAAACCGATACATGATGGGACTTTTATGACTCATAATTCGTGTTTCCAATTTGAAATGACATTTTTATTATAAAACACAACTACCATACTAAAAACCGAGAAAACACAATCAGATTGTTTTGATACATTTTGAAAATGATCCTTCAATAGTTTTTGACAGGTATGAATCTGATGGACCATACATTGACACAGAGTGGGATCGATGTATCTACAAATGTTTCATTATTTAAAATAGAGATGAATTTTAGTAAAATAATAGGTAACATACTCAAAACTGAGAAAACACATTCAGATTGTTTTGATATTTTTGAAAAATGATCCATAAATTATTTTTGATGTGTAAAAATCAATACCACCTCAATAGGATGCATAGTATAACCGGTATAACTCAAAATGTGTCACTTTTATTAAATATATACTTTTTATTAATGCATCCTTTCATATAAATTTATAATTTATATCATTACATTATTACTAACATTTTATTTTTTTCTTATACAGATGGAAAATGTTTCACAATTTCATATTATTTTTTTAGCCACTGATACCATGGGTAGACATTTTTTTAGAGGGGATGACAGTTGTAAAAAATGAAATATTAAGTTTTTAGAGTTTTTGTTGGATAATAGTAAATGTAATTATAAGAATCATTTTGTTTTAAATGTAAATAATAGTTTTTATTTGTATATACCATGGCTAGAAATTATTATATTCATGATTTCAAATAAATGTACAAAAAATGTTTAAAATTATGACATTTTTCGACATAATGGGTTATGTATATATATAGTATTTGAAATTTTAGGTTTTTCTTCAGGGTGTTTTATTACATTAACAGTAGATTGCAAGTGATTAGGCCTTTATCAGAGCTAAAAATAGTGCTGATAGACATGTGATTTATCAGTGCTAAAAAATTGCAGATAATGGGGATCCTTTGTCAATGCTTTTTTAGTATGAATAAAGGAACCACTTTGTCAGTTATTTATTAGTGTTGACAAAGGGGTCCACCATATAATCACTGTGATTAAAAATGCTTTTTAGGAACTGTTAAAAGCGAATTTTCACCATATTAAAGGGTTTATGTGTAAAAGTGCAATCCTCAAAAACTATGTACCTCAAATTTCCCCGGGTAGGTATTTACTCAACATTAATGATATCAATTTTTGAATTATTATAATAGGGCCGATTCTTTGTTATGAAACCAAAACAAATTTAGTATTTTAGCACGAGATCAATAAGAATGGGTATTGGTCCTTCAAATATGGAATCAAATAAAAGGTTTAGACAATTGTAGAGATTAGGAAGACATTTGTTATGATAAATTGGTAGTATAAACAATTTTATGATTTTGGGGATGGATTTCAATTGATTGAATGTACCTTAGAAAAATGTTATTTTAGAAATACCTAATTCTTTATAGATAATATTTATTGTAATAAAATATTTCTATTTCCAATGAAATTTCTCTTTAGTAAATTTGTGAGTGACTATAATAATAATAATAATAATAATAATAATAATAATAATAATAATAATTTTGTTTTCTTAATTTAATTAAGAATATAAATATTTAGTTGTGTAATAAAAATTTTAAGATTGCAAATTCATTATGGTGTTAGAATGAAACATCCCCAATTTTAATAAATATAAGAATTTTAAATTTAAAAACATTTTTATGCATATAATGATAATTAATTTATTTTTTCACAATAAATACAATTATTCTATAATTTTTAAAATAATACAATAGCTATGTTATTTAGAATTTTAATTTGATGCATATATAATGAAATTTTACTCCAAGAGAACATATATTAAGAAAATTTGACATTGTGGGAAAAAAAACTCTCTAAAAATAAATAAAATTACAAAAATATATTTGGAATAAAAATATTTAATATCAAAATATATGTATAAATTAAGTATAGAGAGATTAAATTCAATGATTTAAATTTTTATGTCAGATATATTAAATGTATATTTCATTTTTTGGAAATTTGTTGAAATAGAATTACATGGTATAATAAAACATTTATAGTTAGCCTTCCTATAGGCTTAGGGAAGTCAAACCAACAAATTGAGGCTGAGGTTGGGTTTGTATTGGTCATGCGTAGCACACATCAGGGTGAAAGGGAAGCTAAGATTGTAGTCCGACACATGCATAGGTATTAAAGGCCGCAAACCCCTTTCCTCCTATTAGTAAATATCAATGATTTTTAGTAGTTTAAATATATATTTGTATATTTAGATATATATATATATATATAAAAAAATTTAAACTGAATTTATCTACTATTTAATATCCAATTTTACTACCATTACAATAGTCTGGAATTTCGATAGAAACCCTCACCCAAAGCTTCTTTTATAAGAGGGCTTGTCCGAGAAATCATTTTGTATTTCCGATATTGGATTCAGGTTCAACCTTTTCGGTGCAAAGCATTCTTCAATTTTTATGTGGGATTGAGGTTCTCCCTTTCCGAAATGGATGCAATAATATATATATACATATATAAGGTTTTAGTTAATTAAAAATTAATTAATATATAATTAATAATTAATGATATTAATAATAACTAAACAATATTGGTAAATAATATAATGTATAATTATTATAAATAATTATATAGTTATAATTATTAATTAATGTGTAATTAAGAAATATTTAATTACACATTAAATAAATCAGTTATTTAGAAATATAATTCTTAATTACGTAATAATTTATGAGTTAGTACGTAAATAGTTAATTTGCAATATCATTATTTAATATTGAATATTAAATATGAACTATATATTTAATTAGTTTGTAAATAATATCATTATTATTTTATTAATAATTAATTAGTAATATCATTGATGAGTTTGTAATAATAAATTAGTAATATATATATTTGTTGTATAGCAATTAAATATTTAATATTTAATTATTAATTATTAATTATATTATAATTAATTATTTAATTAGTATAATTATTAATTATATAATAATTAATTAGGTAGTTAGTAATATAATTATTCATTATCCATTTTTCATTATTATTATTAGTAATAATTATTATGTATAGATAATTAAAAAATTTATATAATAAATAAAAATAATTATATAATAATTTATTATTAATTAATTATTAATTTAGCAATATTTTTTTTAATTATTAAATTAATAGGTTAATAATTATTTAGTTAATTAGTAATATAATTGTAAATTAATTAATTAGTTAATTAGTTAATAATTAATAATTAATTAGTTAATTAGTAAAATATATATTAAATATATAATTATTCCATATATAACAAATAATTTCACAATTAGTAATATAATTTTTAATAATATTATAATTAATTAGTTAATTAGTAATATTGTTATTAGTTATTAGTTATTAGTTATTAATTGTAAAATTAAATAATTAATTAGTAATATCATTATTAATTATATAATTATTAATTAGTAATATAATTTATAATTATATAAATATTAATTATATTATAACTAATTAATAATATAATTACTAAATTTGTAATTATTATTTTTACAGTAATTAATTAGTTGATTAGTTATATAATTATTAATGACTTAATAAATAATTATTGAATTAGTAATATAATAATAAATTATATAATAATATATTAGTAATTAGTAATATAATTATTAATTCTTTTGGCCTAGACCGACTTAAATAATTTTTCTAGAAAACATAAACAAAAAAATCAAAGTATTCTGAATATATTATGTAAAATCTCAACCATCCTTCCATTTTATAAGGGTGGAATACACGTCTTCATTTTAATGTATTGGACGTGGAGTAATAGTGGACCACAATTCAATTTAGTGACGTTTAATGCTTATAAATTATTTTTCATCATCATTTATCACATAAATAAAATTATTTTAAACTATTTCTCGTATGTTTATTTCATGATTTAAGTGTCATTTATATTGATATGATAGTTTATATTTTATTGCATTCTAAAGTCACCCAAATGATACATAAATATATTTCAAGTAGGAGACATTGAAAGCCTATACAATATAAAGTATAATACCAATATAAATAAAACATAAATCATGGATTATATATATAAGATATAGTTCAATAAAAAAAGTATTTCGTAAAAAATGATGATGAAAAATAATATATATACCTTCAAAGACCCCAACATGAAATGTAAAAATGTATCATATATGTGAATTTTAAATCTTATAAAATATAAACTATAATACCAATATAATTGAAAATTAAATCATGGTTTAAACATATAAGAAATAGATGAAAATAAAAAAATCATAAAAAATATCGATGAAAAATAATTTATAAGCTTTCAAAGCCTCCTAATTTAAAAAAAATGTTTCAAGTACATTGATTTGAATGACTATAAAATATAAAATATAAGAACAATATAAATGAAACTTAAAATATGGATTAATCATAAAATAAATAGTTGAATACCAAAAAAATTCAAAACAAAGGTTGATGAAAATTAATTTATAAGCTTTTAAAGAAACCTACTTGAATCGTAAAAATGTTTAAAGTATGTTACATTGAAAGCCTATAAAATATAATTTATAAGACCAACTAAAATGAGAATTAAAACATGGATTAAACGTATAAGAAATAGTCAAAATAAAAATAATTTCATAATTTTGTTTGATGAAATATAATTTGTAATCCTTCATAATTACCTATATTAAATATAAAAATGTTTCAATTATGAGGATTTTAAAGACTATAAAATATAAAATATTAGACTATTATAAATCAAACATATAACATAGATTAATCCTATAATAAATAGTTGAAAATAAAAAAAAATCATAATAAATGTTTATGAAAAATAATTTATAAGCTTTCAAAGACACATAATAATTTACTAAATTAATAATATTTAGTATTAAAAATTAATAGTTAATTATTATTTTTTAATAACTAATATTTATTATTAATTAATTTAAAATTAATAATAATAATATATTATTAATTCAATGTAGCAATGGGAGAACCTGAATCTCACATTGTAAATGAGAAATATTCTACACATGAACGGGAGAACCTGAATCCCCCATCAGAAATTCATAATGATTTCCAGAACAAACCCTCTTATAAAAGGGAGCTCTGGATGAGGGTTTATGTTAGAATTCTAGACTACTGTATTGAATTTAATTCTGGATATTAAATAGCTGATAAGTTTTACTAAAAAATATTGTTATATATAAATATAAAATAAAAAAATAAAAATAATTATTTTAAATACACAATGTGTATTTAAACATCTTTTTTCTTATTTTGTCTAAAATGTGGTAGGGGGCCTACCGAGTTTCACACCCATATTCGATTTTTTTGACCTAGCCAATTTTTGAATTTTTTTCCAAAAAACATATATATAAAAACTCCTCACAGATATTATCTTGATCCTCTCATGCTAAACCGAGAAAACCAATCATTATACTCTTCTTTCAATGTGAGATATCATCATCATCTCTACATTCATGAACAATAAATGTACAAAATTGATTATATATTATTCATTTACTATTGTTTTAGTATGATAACAACCTTGTTGTCTAGATCAAGAAAAAAAATTGTAAAGCGATGCCCGACACATGAAGATATCTCAACATGGAACCCTTTAATAATCAATGATGTTTCCTTCACTATTTTCCTATAATCCTATAGTGATAAAACTAGAGAACCATTTCCATAGAATAGATATAATAAAATATGTGATTCCATCAACCGACTGCAATTAGTTTTCCTTGAAAATTGTAATTTCATCACTATCGTTGGTTGATTTCAAATTCATAAAAAATCTTCTTTAAGACTACATGAATCATGATAAAGCTGATTTGAATGATTTATACACACACACATTTCTATAATAATAAAATAAAATGATTGGAGATAATGTAAATTCTAAGTGGAAGCTGGTTTTTTTTATGTTGGCAGATTCATCACTGGAAGAATAAAATATAAAATGATGTATTTGATATCGAGGAAACTTATTTATCATTGATGATCTTCCGCATATTGATTTAGATTTCCTAGATTTATTATCTTTATTCTCTTTTATCAAATTTTATAATAATGTGATAAGAAAATAAATCTTTTCCATCAATATATATATATATATATATATATATATATATATTTTAATCATTCATTATCTTACAATTATGGGGGAGCATCATCATTGTGATCTATTGATATGGGAGAAGCTTATAAATAATAATGATTTAAATTTTTATATACAATTTTGGTAATCACATTGAAAGAGAATATATGTAGAAGAAACATGCATTGGTGATTGAGGATATAAAGATAAAACACTAATTAAATTAATAGAAGATAAGATCCTTACAATTCTTCTGATGCATAAATTCATGATTCCATCGCCACTATATTTGTATACGGAAACATGTCATTGGATAATTTAAAGAAACAAACCAAACCCGTACAAGCATTGGAAACACTACTTGAGATCATAAATATAAATGAATTCCAACCTCACTGGTAGGTGTTTATAAGTACCTTATTATCAACATTCATCAAACACATAGATTCCAGATTATATATAGAGTATATGTGTTTTGGGGGTGAGGTGATCTTTTGGTTAAAATGTTATCAATTAATTTTTTTAATAAATTTTAAACAATAATTTTTACAATTAAACATATATTTTACCTAAAATAAATATTTAATGAAAAATTATTTTTGATTAAATATTATTTAATATTTTCCAAATCCATTTTTTAAAGGGAAAACCATTTTAAAAAATTATTTTTTACTAAAATATTAAGGAGTTTTTATGAATTATATTTCAAGGGACTTATAATTTCAATAAACAGTTTTGTATAGTATAGAAAAAATTATTTCATTAATTAAATGATCTGTTAACTTTTTGGGATGTAATTCATGATTTCATATATTTTATATTAATCGACTATATTTATCTCTCGCATTCCATTTTCATAAGAAAACATATTTTTTAAGTATAATATTCAATAATTACTAAAAATAATTACTAATAATGTTTATTTTAATGTTTTTATACTAAGAATGAAAGAATTTAAAAATGTTATATTTAAAATTTTTCCCTTGGATTTTGATTTTGATGTTCAGTAATAGAGAGTGAATCAATGACATCAATGGGATTTTTTCCAAAAAGTAATCTTTATAACATCAACACTACGAGTGGAAACATTTTTTAGTGTTTTACAAAAATAAATATATATTCAATAATTATATTTTATTTTCAAATGCATGGTTTTGATTTTTCAAAGGATAAATCTTATTTTTTGTCAAATGATATTATTTTTTGTAATAAAATGTGGGTTTAAGATAATTATTCTTTTTAAGGGTAGTTTTAAAAATATTCTTTAAGAGATTACGAATATCATAAAATATTGTTTAGAAAAAATCAATTTACCACGTCAAATGACATATATTTTATTCAAAAGAAAATTATTTTGAAATAATTTTAAAATAAATATGAAAATATAATATATTTATCCTCTCATTTTAAAACCGCTTACTAAGAAATTTTTTTCTCATCCCATGTTTTTAAATATTTCTTATAGCTATTTCATATTAGACAATAAGAATTTTAGATAATTGTGATGGGATATTTACGAAGGATTATCACTAAAAAGTCATTTGTGATAGGTGTCCATTGCAAATAACCCATCATGGAAGAGGGCATCAAAAATTTGATTATTTTCAACTATCCGTTATAGAAAACCTTTTTTGCGACTCATATGCAATCCGTCACAAAATTCCCAAAATAATACGTGAAATCCTTTTATGACGATTCGTCACAAATTATAATTATTTCAAAAAAAACTAAATAATTAAAATTAATAAAAAATAAAAAATAAAATGAAATCAATTAAAAAATTTATATATATATATATAAATATAATTAATATATTAAATAAAGTAATATTATTTATAAAATATTAGTAAATAAATATTCATAAACATAAATAAATTTAAAGAAATTTATATTAAAATTAAATATGATGAAAAATAATTAAAACAATTAGACAATTGAATATAATTATGAATAATTAAAAAAATAAAATTATTAAAAAAATTGAAAAATTGAAAAAATAATTGATAAATTTACAAATATTTAAAAATCAATACATTTTTTTAAAAAACAATTATTCAAACAGACATAAAATTAATACATTATTTTAAATATAATATTTCATCATACCAAATTTCAAAAAAAATCCATAAAATCATCAGAAATTATCAACTAGAATCTGGTGGAGGACGATCACTAAAAGGACAAGGGGGGGGGGGGAATTCTATACCAATGCCATGCACAAGTCGCCGTATATACTCTATTATATTCTAATCTCTCAAACAATATTGTTCACACTTCTCCTCCCGATATGTAATGCCCCGACCCTAGTAACCTGTAGTCGGTGCATTATTTTAATAAATTGGCACGATTACAAGGAATCAAGTCCCAAAAGACCGATCAGTTCAGCAGTCTTGGAAAATAGATTACATACATGAATGTTACATTACACATTAAAAAAATAAAACACAACATAAATGATCCTGTGAGAATTCCATTAATCCCCTAGCTTAACCCTACGTATCAATTATTATACACTTTATGAAATCCTGGGAATTTTAATACATAGAAAGGGATGAGCTCAGATGATCAGTAAGGATAACAATATAGAGAATACTTTTATAAATCAGCATAAATATTTAAGGAAATTTATACGACTCAAACAAAATCCATTTAAACTTCAAATTCAGCATAATATGGAAAATATACAATAAAATAATGTCATTTACTTATTCACATGGATATTCTACTAGTCGAATAATCACATCCAATATCATTAGCCACTTTCATAATGATGGAATGCATAATTCCAGACATCATAACCACATAGTCAAGGCCTTGTTCCCAAACTACAAAAAATATTTTTTCAAGGCCTTGTTCCAAGACACTAGTTTTTCAAATGAAACCTCTCAATGCATCGAGGAGCTATAGTTGGCTCCACCCGTGACTTACTAAGTCCAATTCATTCATCATATGATAAGGTTTAAACATAAAATAAACATTCATATTATAAATAGAATACAAAATGGCAATACTTAATCCATAAACCATGAATGGTATAAAAATAACACATCCACAGTCAAACATATCACAAAACTTTCAATATAATATAGAAGATTTTTACCATAAAAAATCAACTTCAGACAAGTTTAAAATCAATCAAGGGATTCTTATATAGATGAAAATCATTTGTAAAAATCTTTGAGAAAATATCCCTTTTTCATAAAAAAATTTAAAAGTCACACAATTTAAAAAGGAATTCATTTAAAGACATTTTGAATGCATGTTTCCCATAACACTTTGAAACTTTTTAAAGGAATTAACATTTTAAAAAAATTATTTTCCATATAAATAAATCCTTAAAAACCATTTTGAAAACAGGAACATTAATGACAATGATTTAGAAGAATAAATATTTAAAACCATTAAAATGATATTTTAGTAAAATGGTCCCTTAAAATTAATCCCATTGAAAACTATTTTATGAAACATGGAAATGGATAATAAATATGTCCCAATATAAACTTACATAAAAACAACCTCAGATAATAAATAGATTGTGAAATTAACCCTTAACTTGCACTTTCCTTTAGTCGAGGGTACGTTTAATCTCCTGTATAACGACTGTAGTATGTTATTAAATTATACCAGAACTATATTAATATTTTTGATATCATACATGATTCATTTATGACTTTATACTACCCATTTAATAATAATTTGAATATTAAATTAACATTTTGGGTAATAATCGCTTTCTTTATCCTACGTGTTGTAACATGTTACTCTTGATTGTATCACTTAGATCATGATCTAAATACTTCAAGAATAATGAAAATAATGAAAATATTATATATTTAGAATGTAAATATGTATAATAGATATAAATATATATATAATGGAAAACACTATTTTTGGAGACAGTAGGCCTTATGTATGCATAAATGTTGTTTCTATTTTTATATCGTATTGAACGGAACTAAGTGAATAAGATATGTGTATGTACATATATATATATATCAAGTAGCATTATTATATAATGTTTTTTATACTTATTAATGATATATATATATATATATAATCTTCATTGAATGGTAAACGTGGAAATGAATCCCATCGCGCCGGGGAGACGGTAATTCGTACGTACGCACGAGCGACAATATCATTATATTGATGGATAAATAATATGTAATTGGATGGTATGGGATATAAATAGTATAATTAACATTTCATATTTATTATTTACATCAGTTATACTCCTTATTATACACATCCAAATAATGAAGTGTTTGAATAACGAACTACACCACGACGTGGAGAGGGTAATCTGTACGTACACACGTATGGTGAATTTGTCATTTTTTATGATAAATAAAATAATTAAAATGGTTGTGAAATTTTCATAATAACATCACAGTATATATAAGATACTGGATATATTATTTTATAATGGAAACAACAAAGAAATAGGATGTTGAAGTAGAACAGAACTTGTAAGAGGTGATGAAATATTTACATCTACTACGAGATATTCCTTTTGATTTGATCAAAAGGGATTCTTATTTTTGATTTAGGACCAAAGGAAGGCCTATATGATGAAGGGTGTAAATATGGGATGATATTTGGGAAGGGGGTGGCTGATCCATAAGGCTTTGGTGGTTTGTAATTAAGGGAACGATATGTGCACTTTTATAAGAGAGGTGAGGGTCACTTTAGGAAAATCATAAAATATTATTTTATAATAAAATAATATTCAATTTATAATGGCTCTGAAATGAATTATTTAAATTATAATGTGGGGATAGTTTAAAAAACACTAAACCAATAGGTTTTAGATAGGTTTGGGTCACCATATTATCCTTATCATTTAGATTTAACTCTTAGTAAAATAGTTTGACATTTACCATGTCTCTTTGTATTTTTATATTATAAGGTTTATAAACATACTATGAACTACCAAGAGAACCCCAATAGGTTCATTAATTAAATATATAATATTATTAAGTCCCAAAGGTAGAACCATATATTTTTAAGAATACTATATCAACCAATAATATAGTATTTGTTATAAAAACTCTATTATGTCAAATTTGACATTATTTAATATATGATTTTTTTAATGTCCTAAAAACACTATTACGTCAAAATAAATTCATATGTGAAATCCTAAAATTCCATATTAACCTATAATTTTTTTTAATTCATCAAAAGATTCAAATTACGTTTATTTGGATATTTATAGTATCAATTATTTTAATATTTCATTATTAAGGTAATTACTGCATCATCATTGTGTCATAAATAAATTAAATTATTTATTGCCTAAAAATTATAAGTAAAATACCATTATGTATGCAATTTTTTAAGATTTCTAATTAATATTTATAGTAGAATTTATCTTATTTTTTATTCTATAGTAGAAATGGTTTAGTTATTAAACATTGAATTTAAATCTTTTAACTCTTCATTAAATAAAATTATAATAAATGTCCTAATCTTATCCAAGTGGACCAAAGGAGATAGTATATTATTATTAAGGTTTTATTTGGTCTAATTATACTTCTCCAATATAATTAGGACATATGTTAGGGCAATTATGATATCAATTTTACCCTTAATTACCCTATTTACTTGTAACCGTGGAAAATAAAAGTCAAAAGTTACCATTCACGAAAACTTATTTTCATCTTATTGAACCAAATTTTACATAATAATATTATCTATGTATATTGGATTTTTTAAATTCAACACATAGAAGCTCTAAAATTATGTTTTATACAAATTTGCAAATGATCCTAGAAGGTGCGTAAAAGACTGTAAAATGTTCGACAAAATTTTATATATATAAACTTATTATAATATGACACCAATGAATTACGTTGAACAAATATATAAGTATTATTTATCTATTTTTACCTAAAATAAATTAAAATTAAATAACAAATTATTTAAATAAAAAGTCGATTTTATATAATAACATAGTGTTTTTCACTATTCATCAAAAATTGAATGTTTTCAGAAAAATACCAAAACATTAACCTAAGATGATTTTAATATTCTGGATTCAAATGTGAAGTTTATTTTACCAAATTAAAAATATATAAGTTTCATTTATTAATTTAAAATTAATTCTCATTGTCAAAACCAAAAAGTGCATTTTTAAAAATAAAAACCTATCAAAAGATTGGCATGTGTTTATGAAAAATTTAAATGTGAAATTACTTATAATTACCTAAATTTAATTAAATGATAAAAAAGTAATCTAATTATAATTTTTAACCTTTTAAATGAATATTTTAATACTATAAATTATTTCAATTAAAAAAAGTTGTTTTCAATTAAAACATAGTATTTTCACAATTCGTTAAAATGTGAAAGTTTTCAGAAAAGTGCCAAAATTTTATCCAAACTAGATTTTTATGTCCTGATTCTAAAAAATAATTTAATTTAATTAAATTGAATATATAAAACTGTCAAATATTTTTTTTAGAAAGGGTTCTCCATTAAAAGGGGTTAAAATTGCATTTTTTTTAAAATACATCTTTTATCTAAAAAATGAATTTGTTCTTAAATTGTGTATATAAAACATATAATATGGATGTTAAAATTATATATAGTATATAAGATTCAAAAAGAAATTAATATTATTCAGAGCATCTTTTCTAAATGTTAGATTAGTAAGTTGTGGTGCCCTCGAACTATATTTTTTGTGTAGCACAAGCTATTGAATTACTTTAATGAGATAACTTACTATGAAATATTGTGGTGTTGCATTCTCCCCTACTTCAATAAATTTAATCCTCACAATTTAAAATTGTTATTATAAAATAAAAGATTTAATAAATAAAAAAATAAATTTGTGGAAAACCCACATCGGAAATTGGGTTAATAAAATTTAGTCTAAATAAGAGGCAAATGAAAATAAAAAAGTCACCACAAAATTATGTTCTCGATTAAGAGAACATTGGAGGAAATTGGAGACAAGAAATTGGAAGAAAAGCGTAAATATTTATAGGGAGTGATTGTGGTCATAAATCACAAACAAATGTAAAATTGGGGGCCACAAATCCATCAATCTATGTTGAGTTAAAATATCATTGGTTCAAAAAAACATAAGGTATTAGGATAACACATTTTTTTCTTTAATATCCCTTCCATATTGCTTAATAATTAATTTATTAATAAAATAATAGGAAGAAAAAAATTATACTTGATAAGTATAGTTTCATCCTTTAACTAATTCCTACCACAAACTCATCTTTCACTCCAAAAGATAATAGAATTAAAAAATATTTTATTTATTCTAATGGTATAGGGTTAGAAAATGAATTTATATTAATTTTTAAGACTATTTAAAAAACTACATTATACAAACTATGACATCACATAGGCCAGTGGTAAGTGATGCACCATTGTCTCCATTCTGCTGTAGGTTCAAGTCTTGCGGCATTTCCGGACACGACAGGTGGTCACCTGAACTCTATGTTGTCCTTTTTATAATAATCCAAAAATAATTTCAATAAATTATTTTACCTTAACAATTGTATCCAATTTCAAACATAATTTATTCCAACCTTTACAGTTATCCAAAATACTTCTTTCCAAGCTCACAGTCCAAAATTTAGAAGGAAGGTAAACACAATGAATATCCTTTTTTCTATGTAATAACATGCGAATACCTTCATCATGTATTGCTTTAAAACACTATAACATCCTGAATTACTATAAAGCATTATTTATTATATTCATGGTCCCTCATTACATATTGAATACAGGATATACTCCTTATATCCAATAATGTTGTAAACTCCAACAATGATGGAATAAAAAAATCATTAACCAGTGCCAAGGATGTGAATAATATCCAATATAATTTATCTAAATCAATATTCACTTATTCCAAATTCAATACCTTAGTATCAAGACCATATTAAAGTTTTTTCTTTTCTTAATCCATGCATTTTCCATGAAGTTTAACTTTCCATTGAATCACTTTTCTTGGTTCCACTAATCTCAAGTCCTTAATGAAATAGTATTATAGTACAATCCTTATATACTCTATAATTCTTATAACATGTACATCATTAATACAATACACAAATGACACAATACATTAATAACAACAAAAGAACTCTTAATCATTCTTATTCATCTTTGGTTGTATCACAACAAGATTATTATCCCAGAGAATCATTTCGGGGTATACTCTGATGATTTGAACATTGATTTGTGTAGTGTCCCAACACCTTGCAGATGAATAATTGTACATTTGAAACCATTTTCTCACCCTTGAAAACACATACATGGTGTCATTTTTCTCCACACTTATTAAAAAATCCCATTCCCTTAAAGAATTTATCAAATTTATTCTTTCCATAGTTATTATATATGGTAAAATCCTTCTTTCCCTTATTCCCTTTATCCATCTTTCTCTCTACCATCTGTTTCTTCTCTGTATTCCCTTCACAACCATAGGACTCAGAAAATTCATTAATTATCTTATTAACACATGATACTCTTTCTTCATATGATGATAATATGTGGGACACTATTTCCTTTCTATATTTTGGCTTAATACCATGAAAGATATGATCCTTATTACTCTTTGGATCATTTATATTATTGGAAGTCTCATTCCATCAGCTGTGCATCATTTCTAAAAAATGTCATACAATAGATTGGTTTATGAATCGCAGTACATAATTCCAAACTTGTAAAATAGTTAACATAAATTGAACAGTTTATGGATATAACCCATAATCATAAAAATGTTTTTTTTTGAGGATGTATATACTCATAAATCCAACATAATGGCTTGTAAAATAAATGAGAATTATCTAAAGTATAACCCCCGGGAGTTTCATAACCAAGAGTGCTGTAAGGCCCGTTGTTGTGCACCAATTTCCATTGGAGTCTAGTTCAAAGCAGTGTTTTTGGGTTTTACCCTTAGGTACATCTGTGCCAGAGCTGCCTCTACCTAATCATATCCAAACTAGGATGTATTGTTTGGAAAAGTGAAAAAATATCTACATTACCAATTTTTTTTGAAGTTCTTCTATACTAATCCTCAAAGTCTATCTTAGGGTAATGTTCTATAATCATAGGTTATCAACATGTAGTTTCCATGTTTATTGCAAAACATCATGTGATACCAACTGTAACACCCCGACCCTAGTTACCTATAGTCAGTACATTATTTTAATTCATTGGAATGATTACAAGGAATCTTGTCCTGAAAGACCGATCAATTTAGTAGTATTCAAAAATAGATTACATACATGAACGTTACATTACACATTAGAAAATATAACAGAAAATAAATGATCCTTTAATAATGCCATTAATCCCCTAGCATCACCCATCTTATCAATCATAATACACTGCTTAGAATCCTGAGAGAATTAAAACATAGAAAGGGGTGATATAAAATGCTCAGTAAGGATAACAATATAGCTAAAACATTCATAAATAAGCATAAACATTTAAGGAATTGTATAAGACTAAAACAAAAGCCTTTTAAACATAAATTTCAGCATAATATGGAAATGATATAATAAAATAATTCCATTTAATTATTCACATCGATATTCTAGTAGTAGAATAATCACATGCAATATCAATATATACTTTCATAATGATGGAATGAATAATACTAGACTTCATAATCACATAGTCAAGGCCTTGTTCCAAGAATACAAATAAGATTTTGTCAAATCCTTGTGCCAGACACTAGTTTGTCTCCTAAGACCTACTGATGCATCAAGAAGCTATAACGAGCTCCACCCGTCACTTGCTATGTCCAAAGCATTCCTCATATGAAAATGTTTAAACATAACATAAACATTCGTATTAAAACTAGCATACAGAATTTAAAAAAATTATCTATAAAATATGAATTGTATAAAAATAACACATCCACAGTCAAACATATCACAAAACTTTCAATACAATATATAATATTGGTATCATGAAAAATCAACTTCAAACAAGTTTAAAATCAATAATGGGATGATCAAATAAATGAAAATTATTTGTCAAAATCTTTGAGAGAAATATCAATTTTCATAAAAAAACTAAAAGTAACACAATTTAGAAAGGAATAAATTTGAAGACATTTTTTAATCAATGTTTCCCATACACATTGAAAATTTTTAATGGAATTAACATTTTAAAATCATTAATTTACATATAAATAAATCCGTAAAAACCATTTTGAATACATGAACATTAATGAGAATGATTTAGAAGAATAAATATTTAAAACATTTAAAATGATGTTTTAGTGAAAAGGTCCCTTAAAAAAGAATCCCTTTTATAACTATATTATGAACCATGGAAATGGATAAGAAATATGTCCCATTATACAGTAACGTGTAAACAACCTTGGATAATAAAGAGATTGTGAAATTAACCCTTACCTTGCACTTTTTTTATTCAAGGGTACGTTTAACCTCCTGTATAAAGACCGTAGTATGTTATAAAATTATACAAGAACCATATTAATATTTATGATATCATACATGATTCATTTATTACTTTATACTACCCATTTAATAATAATTTCCATTTTAAATTAACATTTTTGGTAATAATCACTTTCTTTATCGTACATGTTTTAACTTGTTACTCTTGATTGTATCACTTTAATCATGATTTTACTATTTCCGGAATATAAAATATAATTTATATATAATATATATTTAGAATATAAATATTTATAATAGACGTATATATGAAATGGAAAACACCGTGCATGGAGACGGTTGGCCGTCTGTACGCAAAAACACTATTTCCGTTTTCATATCGTATTTAACAAAACTAAGTGAATAAGATATATGTATGTACATAAATATATAGATATATATATCCAGTAGAATTATTATGTCATATATTACATACTTATTAATGATATATATCTATTTTTATAATCATCGTTGACTAAAGAATGTGGAAATGAATCTTATCGCGTCGTGGAGACGGTAATCTGTACGTACGGACGAGCGATGATATAATTATATTGATGGAGAAATAATATGTAATTGGTTGTTATATCATATATTATGAATCATTAACATTATATATATATTATTTACATAAGTTATACTCATTATTGTACCCATCTAAATAATGAAGTGTCTTAATAAGAAACTACACCACGACGTAGAGACGATAATCTGTACGAACGCATGTATTGTGACTTTGTCATTTATAGGATGGTTAGAATAATAAATATGGTGGTACCATTTTTATAATAAATCAAATTATATAGAATAATATATATTTATTATTTTTTTAATGGAAACAACAAATAAATAGGAATTGGTAGAAGAAAAGAACTTGAAAGAGGTGAGGAAAATATTTACCACTTCTTCGGGTTCTTGCTTTTTATTTGATCAAAAGGGATCCCTAGGATGGATTTATGACCAAAGGAATGCCTATAGGATTAATAGAGGAATTATGGAAGGACATTTGGGCAGGGTTTTTCCGGTCCAAAAGGCTTTGGAGGTGTGCAATTAAGGGAAGGGGAAGTGCCCTTTTATAAGAGAGGTGAGGATCACCTTAGGAATAGATTGAAATATTATTTTATAATAAAATAATTTTCGATTTATAATTGCTCCAAAATGAATTATTTAATGTCTAAGGTTGGTATAGGTTGGAGAAAACTCAACCAATCCGTTTTAGAGAGGTCTGGGTCACTATTTTAACCTTATCTGTTTGATTTAACTCTTAGTTAAATAGTTTGTCATTTACCATGTCTCTTTTTATTTTTTTATTAAATGGTTTAAAAACATACTATGAACTTCAAAAAGAACCACAATATGGTCATTAATGACATATATAATACTATTAATGCCATTTGGCCGAATCATATATTTTTAAAAATATTATATCAACCTATAATATTGTATTTGTTTTAAAAACTCAATTATTTCAATTTTGACATTATTTAATAAATGATTTTTGTTAAAGTCCTAAAAAATTTATAACTTCGATATAAATTCATATGTTCAATAATAACATGTCATATTAACCTATAAAATTAATTTAATTCATCAAAAGTCTCAAATTACATTTATTTGATATTTATAATATCAATTATTTTAATATTTCATTATTAACGTAATTACTGCGTCATCAATGTGTCATAAATAAATTATATTATTTAAGATATAAAAATTATAAATAAATTACCATTATGTAGTAAATTTTTTTAAATTTCTAATGAATATTCATAGTCTAATTTATCTTATGTATTACCCTATATTAAAAATGGTTTAATTATTAAACATTGAAATTAACTCTTTTTACTATTCTTTAAATAAAATAATAATAAATGCCCTAATCTTGTCCAATTGGATGATAGTGTGTCATATTTTATTCATAAGGTTGTTTTTGGTTGAATTATACTTATCTAATAGAATTAGGATATGCGTTATTGTAATTATGATATCATTTTGACACTTAGTTACCCTATTTACTTTTAACCGTGGTAAATAAAAGTCAAAAGTTAATATTCACCCAAAATTATTTTCATCTTATTGAAACACATTTTACTTACAGATATTAATTGTGTTTCAAATATTTTTGAAAATAAACTCACAGAAGTGGTAAAATTATCTTTTATACAAATTTCCAAATTCTCCTAGAAGGTTGGTAAAAGATGGTAAAATGTTCGATAAAAATATATATATATATATTTTTATAAAATTACTCTAATAAATTATGTTGAACATATATAGGTCTTATGGATATATTTTTATCTAAAATAAATTAAAATACAATAACTAATTAATAAATTTAAAACATGATTTTATATAATAACGCAGTGTTTTTCACTATTCATCAAAAATGGAATGTTTTCAGAAAAATACCAAAAAATTACCCTAAAGTAATTTTGATATTATGAATTCAAAAATAAATTCTATTTTACCAAATTAAAAACATTGAAGTTGCATTTATTAATTTAATTTTAATTCCTGTTGTTAAAACCAATAATTGGGTTTTTTAAAAGTAAAAACTATCAAAAGATTGACATGTCTTTATGTCAAATTTAAATGTGAAATTACTTATAATGACCTAAATTGTTTTAAATGATAAAAATATAATCTAATTATACTTCAAAAACTTTAAAATTCATAATTTATCAATATAAATTTTTTCGATTAAAAACATTTTTTTTCAATTAAAACATAGTATTTTTCACTATTTGTCAAAATGTGAAGGTTATCAAAAAAGTACAGAAAATTTATCCAATCTATATTTTTTATGTCTTAAATAAGAATTTAATTTTAGAAAATTGATTATATAAAAGTCTCAAATATTGGAATTAAAAAGGTTATTCCATTAAAAGGAGGTAAAATTGCATTTTTTGAAAAATACTTATTTCATTTTAAAAAATGATTTTGTTCCTATATTGTGTATAAAAAACAGATAATATTGGTGTAAAAATTATATATTGTATATAAGATTCAAAATTTAGTTAATACTATTTCTAACCACTTTTTGAGCAGTTAGTTTAGTAAGTTGTGCTGTGCTCAAACTCAGTGTTGCGTGTTTCCAAAGATATTGAATTACATTAATGAGATAATGTACTATGAAATCCTGGGGTGTTACAAAATCATATTAAAACAGTTGTATCATCTAATCCTGGGCTCTCAACATCTCTTCATATTGTGAATCAGACGTTGACGTCGATGTTGACTCTCCACGATCTACCTTCACACTCACTTATTCCCTCACATAAGTACCATAATAACTTGTAGGTGTTAGTCGAGAACTAATACCAATCACTCATCCTATCTTGACACCTTTCATAGTCTCATGTATCCTACCTTCCTCATTGAAAGCTTAATAAGCAGTGACATATTGTTTGGTATCAGGTTGACTCTCCCGTGAATGAGAAGTCACAACTTCATTTGATTCCAATAAATATAATGGCAAATTGGAATAACAATGAAATTATTGTTCATTCATTTTTTTAAAAAATCACAAACAACAATTTGGCACTATAATTATCTTACAATTTCTCATATATGGGGATCAATATACATATTCTTTTAAACATCATACTATGTAATAGATGGTTCAGTAGCAGCCTACACAATATAACAAACATGTTATAGTTAAAATATATATACATTAATAATTAATATAACTTACCATATTTCATGGATATATACCAAATTTACAACTCATGACCCAATTGGTAACCTCATTCCTCCCTCACACATGATGTCCAACTGATGATCTCTTCCTAAAATTATCTTCAAATCAAAAGGATCATAACCCATCCCATACATGAGCTGATATATAGTCTTGAAAATGGTAGATGCAAGATTGATCAAAAATGGTATAATAATAATTATTCATAGCTCACTTTCTAATATTGTGTAGATACTGACGAAAGCGCTCACAGAAACAATTGTCTGATTCCTTCAGGATAGGTTCTATATGTCTATCAGAAATATGAGAAAATAAATTCTTCAAGTAAATTTAAAAAATAAATTATTAATTAAATAATTTTTATATAATTATATATTACTTAATAATGTACAATATAATGTTCTAGCATCTGGTCTGGAATGTTGATTGGTAAAGGGTCCTATGACACCCGTGGCATGGGGAAATATTTTTCTTAGAATCACACCATCCTTCCCAATAAAAAATGTGAAAAATTTAAAAGTTGAAACCAATATATAATCAAAAAATTATTATAAAAATTAATAAAATTATTCAATATAAAATATAAATCTTAAATAATTTAACATACACTTGTAAACAAGGATCAAAATCAAAAAATGGTCATATCTCTAGAATATGATTTGTATGAGTAATCGAGAAAAAATACACCCCCTCGAAATAGTTTCTCCATTCATAAGAGGATATGAATAAAGCTCATCATCAGGAAGTCTAACATTACTTATAGAATATAATAGATCTATTATATCATCTCTTGCCATATGAAACAAATAATATCACTAGTAATAGATTGTTAATACAGATATGAAATACAAAAAAATAACAAATGTAAGAATAAAATATTGTTACTTGTATCATATTGTTAATATAAATATAAAATTTAAAAAACTATTAAATATCAAAAATATTATAATGACCTATAACTAATGACCTAAATATATTACATTAATTTTAATATTATTCACTATTTTAATTAAAATCAATTTCTTTCATCCTCATCTTCATCATTATCAACTTACATATTGCTTTTTGTTTCATTATCCCTTATTATGTCATAAATATTATCTATATCATCAGCCCTTAACTAGGGTGGATTCATCATTGATATTTATATACTATTAGGTAATATATATATTTAGGGATATTTCTAGAATATTTCAATATGTTTCACTTCTAGATAATAATTTTAATTTTCAATAAAATAATTTTTATGTTATTACATTTTTATCACACTCCACCAATCTTTCAAATCACTCGAAACATCACAATAATATTCATAGTAAAATTTATTTGATTAATGTTCCATCATAAATGGATCATTTGGGAAAATAAGATTGTTATATTTAATGTCAATGACTCCGTGTTGTGGATAAACTCTCAACACCTAGTCAGTATCAAACCAATAACATTTAAATATTATAACATCATTTTATCCTATATAACATAACTCAATTATATCATATTGTATACAATAAAATCCAACATTACATTCCATAATGATGATATCCTTTCAAAATAAATCCACTATTCATTGATTTTTGGACTCACCATATATGTGTGTCTGGAATAAAAATCCATTAACCACATTCCCAGTATTTCATTTTACTAATTTTGATGGAGTTTTTTTGCACAGACATAATCAAATGTCAATTTTATTTTCATGTTGTGTTAATTATAAACAATAAATATTATTAGTAATATATATCCTTAAAAAAAGATTTATTATTCTATCAAATGATATTTTTCTTATAAGTCTTTGAAAACAATATTCAAAATTTTTTTATCGATGTTCTTCAAGAGAAGCAGATGTAATTTTAAAAAACAGTTTCTTGATATGTTCATCATATAGTCCTAAAAAATTATAATGTAAATTGAGATATATTTTATAAATATTAAAGAGAATAAATAATGTAGTACATACTTCACAAATAATTAAATTTCATCACAATTCAGTAGAACTTAAGTATGAGCTCGGGGTAGTTTTTCCTCTGTAAGACATCACTCACGATAACTACCCAAACCAAGATAGGTATGATTAAAAACTGATAACTAAAGGTCTGTGACATCATCAATATTTTTCTCATCGCGGCCCTTGTAATTATCTTTTGATGGATTTTCCAACTGAATATAATAAGAGTTGAAATTTGAAATTTCCTCCTACAATTATTCTTCTTCAATCAACCCATTAACTAATGCTTTGATATATACATACTACCATTCATGCATCTCTAAATAGGATACATCCATAATATTTTTTTGGACCACCAAATTTAGCTTCATATGGAAAATGAAATATTAAATGTTTCATGGAATCATAGAATATTGGTGTGAATATTTTATCAAATTAACAAAACAATAAAACAACATAATTTTCACTAAAAATAAATGTATTATAATATGTTTTTCATGCATAAATATATCATAAAAATACTATATTTTGGTCAACACATCCATGAATGAAGAATTTTACATACCTTTGAGACTAATAGGTCGTAATCATTAAATTAGGACATGAAAATCATGACTTTTAACCCGATAATATGCCTATTTTTTAAGCAAAGAGAAAAATTAGAAGCGTAATGATTTAGTAACCTCAAATCAATAATCAATTGAGATAATAATAAATGGTTTTTTACTTTGTGAGTAAGATGATTTTGGATTCATTAATTTTTGTGATGTTTTAACATTAAACAAATGTTGTTCAGGATGTCTACAAATCTGATCAACAACTATCAATGAATTTACATTATCTTTGGGATTACCTAGTGTGTCCAAAACATCATAAAACATGTTATTAAAAATGTTTTCTCAATATTCATTATATCTAATATGTGGTGAAACTAAAAATCATTCCAATATAGAAGGTCCTAAAAAATAATCCTTTTTATCCAATTATGATCTCTCCCAAAACAATTTATCTCTTTCTTCTTTATGGTTGTTCTAAAAGTAACATGAGGTATTAACGAGACAATATATTTTACCTGATTAATTGAGAGCACTGCTGGAGGTTTATCTGTTTCAATTTGACCTTTTTGAAAATTAATTTTTTTCCATTTAAAAGGGTGATCCACATGAATAAATCTTTGTTGATAGTAAATATAACTATACATTATCCCATTATAAATCATATATTCTTTTCTCTTAACCATGTAGTAAAAAAAATTGATTTTAGACCATGCGTGCTCCATCTAGATATCATATTATATAACAAAAAGTCACTAATCATCCATATTAATGTAGTATTCAATATAATATTCTGATTCGTAGTTACATCAAATGTAATCACTCCATTGTTACATAATGAAATTAACTTATAAATTAGTGGTTCAAATAAACATCAATATTTATCATTGGATGTCATGTAATTAATAGTGTCAAATATATATATGGTTCCTTCATCAACATCCGAGGAAGAACGTTTTATGGAGTAATGAAAACATGACAACAAGAATATCAACTGCATAAGAATGAAATGGACAAAAACCATAGGTAGAAAGGAAAAATTGTATGTCACAAGGCTCTGGGTAAAAAGAAGAATTCATCTGACCAAAATGATTCCATGAATCACTATCACATGGTTGATTTAATCATTCTATAACTGAAATATTTTATCTATGCCATGTCAATAATATATATTTTTTGTAAGTAATAAATAAACACTATAAACAAAGTGTAATTGGAAAATATCTCAATTGTTTAAAAGGAACTATTGTGTTTTCTTCTTGTGCCTATTTAAACCACGATTCTACACATGTGGGAAATTAACCAAATATTCATAATCACCATAATATAAGATATAGTCAATTGAACCTGCATGGATCTTTTAATAACATGGAACCATATTATGAACCACCCTTTTACATTCATAGAAACTTGCAGGTTTTGTATTTATGTCAAGCAATAACGAATTAATCAAAAATAAAATATGATATAAAAAACTATTAGATTTCCCAAAATGCAATTTATTAACCATGAATTTTTAACATCTTTATGTTTACTCATCTGGATTCTCAAATATAAGGCTTTCATAGTATATTTCAACAAAATGTAAGATGGGGAAGGTTCTGATACATGATTTTTGGTGTATCATTCCATGTTGTTATTTTAGGAATAGATGGACTAGTTGCCTCATGTATTAACTTCTAAAATGATGGATCTTGAACCAATAAAAATTATACTTTCTACTACACTCTTTTCACTATTTTGATACCGAAAAAATATAATCTTACCAAAAACCTTAACAAAATATATAAAGTCCAAAATTTTCAATTGTTTCAAATGTCATAAGATCACATTTATGACAGAAACATTTACTTTTTAATTTAGAAAAAAATTTGAATTTGACGATTCAAATTCTATAAAGGATTCAATAGCTTTGTTAGTGAAAGGATTTAAAGTAGATCTTTTTGGATTTTTGTGACTATTTATCCAATCATGATAATGTAATAGATACTGGTGTCTACATAGCGTGTCCATAGTTATCTAAAAAATCACAATATAATAATAATTATTTTATATCATTTTTATTAATTGATAATTATTAATATATTTGAACACCTAGAAATATTCTATTGAATATGATCAGAGTGTGGCCCTGGGTTAGCATAGGATTATGTGGACCTTAGAGGCTCAGTGTAGATAAAATAATAATATTTAATATATTATATAATACACACTCTATTTCCTGAAAATAATATAATATCTCATGAACATTGTCTCATATTCGAAAACAAAGACCATTTATAGGTATGAGATGTGGGGTTTATCCTAGATACGAAATTACATTTGTGTGCATAAAGTGTTTAATTACATTACACATGAGAAAATTTCAATTAATATTTTTATTATAATTTCTTTCCAAAATTTAAAATATATTCCAATGAAAGTATCATATGAATAGATGGAGACCACGATTGGTTTTGGGATGTGAGGCGTACCTTATTCAGAACATAATATTTGAATTTATAATAAATATTATTAATATTTAACAATTAAACATATTTTTTATTTTATAAAATTTGATAAAATTTCTTAATTTCCCCAATATTTTCTACGTGTCGTTGTCTGTAAGACCTCTATCCACCACATATCCTGCTACCGTGAGGCCATTGTCATCGCATTGACTCTCCCAGACCCTATCACGTGTGGTTAGGATTTTTTGGGGTGAATAATCCCAACCTATAGTTAGGATTTCTGTCTGCGAAACAACCCACTTTGCAATGCGGTGGTTCACATCTTCAGATACTGACTCCTCCGGTGTTTATCCTGAGGACATTATTTTTGTGTGGGGCCCTGATTCGTTGGAGGTTTTCCAGATGTGTCTCTGATTTGGAATTTGATCTTCTTCCCATTCTTTCATGGGTAGCTAGTGTCTTGAGGCAGGGGCATTGCTTGTTTTCCATTGTTAGTACGCATATACAGATGTCAGATGATGGAAGGCTTGGTACCGATGATGTCCTCTCCTAATCAGTTCTGATTTCTAGTTTTCTTCGGGGCTGGGATAGGTAGGAAGAATGCCTTCTCCTAGGTCAATACAAGGTCACAGAGGGCGTCCTCAGGAACACTCGGTGATTGAGAAATTTCCTCACATGTTCTCCCCAGTTTCGTTATTTGGCCCTTTGGGGTTCTTTTTTTAGGTCTGGTAACTTCATTTGATGATTCTTTATTGCTCTTTTGGAAATTCCCTTCATGAACGCCCCCACTTTGGGGTCGTTCTATGGTTTCATTATAGAATTTGGATGGTGTTGGAGGATCTGATGATGGTGTATCTGATCATAGAGGATCTTGAGTTTGGTTCTCACTTAGCCACAAAGTGATGGCCTCAACTATTTTTGTGGAGTTTTTTTGGACTGGTTTGGTTCTGGACAAGGTTCTTTTCCCAGCCCTTTAATGGTTCATTGTGATGATATTCTGGTCCTCACTTATCCTCAACGTGATTTGTAAGAATATCACTTAAACAAAAAGTGTTTGAAAATTAAAAAAAAAATTAATCAGTCATTCAGTAAAATATTTTGTAATTAACCCTAATATTTACTATATATTAATAATATAAAAATATTAATTATTAGTTATTATAAATTATGTGATGATTATTATTAATGTAATTTTTTATTTATATATTGTTTTTTTACTTTTATATTTTTTTATAAATTATTATTATGATTATATAATCATCAGTAATTTTAACAATTTAATAATAATAATGACTCATTGATTGTTAAAAATTATAAATAATTTAAGTTAATATAATATTTTAAATAATTAATATTTTTTATAATTTTTTAATAACTCTAATAATATTTATATTTGTTAAAAAAGGAATACATAAAACTATCCAAACTATTATTAACTACGTATTTAAGAAATGTTAAATATTTTAATTTTTTTTGTTTTTTCATTAAAATAAATTTTTAAATTTTTTTAATATAAATAATTCTTATAAATAACGTTTATGTAAAATGTTTACATTAAATTAATTTTCTCATCAGTCATAAAAGGCTATTTTTTATTTATTTCACACATTACATTTATATATAACACACAATCAAATCTATTTACATTAAATTAATTTCAACACGGTTATTCAAAAAAATTAACATATCAAATCTATATACAAACATACATACACGCACTCACAAATTTTCATATATTTTATTAGTTTTTCAAATTATTAATAATTTTTTGTAAGTAACACTACTATTTTCTATTTACTATTAATATTAAGTAAATAATTATTTATATATATTTATATTAATATATTTCCAAATTAATAAAAGTATACCAAAAAAATTATGATAATTTCATTAAACCAATATATATATTAGATTTATGTATAAATAGATATAAATATACATAAATATTTACTATTTATTAATAATATTAACAAATTAATTAGTAATTATTACAAATTATATAATTATTATTTTTAATTATGTAATTATTATTATTAATTTTTTAAATTTTTAATAATTTTTAATAATAATTATATATATGTATGTCACGATTTCATAAGTAATATAAACACATAATATATATTCATAAATCATTTTTAAATAAGAATATATATCAATTATATATATATATATATTAAACCTTACATATATTTTTTAAATGATTATATATACATATTCCTATGTTTATATGTATATATATTACATGATTTCATAATTAAATATATTTTTACATCAGATAAACACACACACATATATATATCATATATCATATATGTTTTTTAATGTTAATATATTTTTATGTCTGTATATATATATCAAAAAAAATACATGTTTTTTTACAACTTATATATATATATATTCACATGTTAATATACAGAAATGCATATATAAATATATATGTTTATATATTAAAAACCATAAATATTTTTTAAAACATTTATATATTAATGTAAATTTGTATATCATAAAATTTACACATTTTTTTAAAACTTATATATATATATTATGATTTTAATATATATACATGTATATGTATATATATATTAAAAATTTTAAATTTTTTTAAAATGTTCATAAATGTATACTCAGAATGTATTATTAACATATATTTATATTAAAAGTTATCCTAAATTATTAGAATGTATAATTTATATGAATTTATATTAAAAGATTAATTAATTGATATAAATATATAAAATATTTTTTGGATATTTTTTCAAACATATATATATATATATTAAATTAATATATAAATATATACCAATATAAATACTAACATACATATATGTATATATATAGAACCATAACCATATTTTTAAAATGATATATATATATATATATATATAAACACATAAAAATATCAAAATTAAATAAACATATGTAAATATTTATGCATACACAATCATAAAAAAAATTAATATAGTAAAAAACATACGTATATATATTTATTAATATAAATAGAAAACACATATAAATATTAAAATTAAAAAATTATTAGAATAACTAAAAATCAACTAAAATAAATTGCACGAACCACATTAAAATCAAAATATAGATTAATACAATTGCGTCAATACTAATTAAAAAATAATGTATGAAAATTAGATAAATTTACACACCCAGGGTTTGACCAAATGTGTATATTTAATAATAAACCAAAATTTGAAAAAAAAACAAATCATATTAAAATGAAAATAGATACAAATACAATTGAGCCAATCCTAAATATTAAATAAAGAAAGATGATCATATAAATTTCTAAACCTAGGGTTTTACCAAAGAAAAATATTTACAATTGAACCAAAATATATAAAAAATAAACCAAATTAAAATCAAAATAGAAACTAATACAACTAAGGAAAACCTAAATATCATATAATGTATGAAAATCATACAAATTTCTTAACCAATGGTATTACCAAACTAGTAAATTTAACATTGAACCAAAATATGCAAAAAAAAATTGATGGAGAACATAAGCGATGTCTGTACCTTTCATAAATGAGCTGAAATGAGAAAAAATTAGGATGAACACAGTTGTATGAAGCATCAACAATCAGGCAGTTGGGTAGGATTCGTAGTGGAATTAGGCGAGGGAGGAGAAATGAGATTAGGAATAAAGTAGAGTCGCTCTGGTGTTAAATTGATGTGGTTATTTGTGAATAACTATTTATGATGGAAATAAAGTCAACACAAATAGTCTAACATCAAAATTATTTATGACATATAACAATTTCCATCATAAATAATCTTGAGTTGACCAACATTTTTAAAGTATTTTGTTATCTATCAAAAATTCTTCACATGATTACTTTTGAAGATGGGCGGTATGAATGCTAGTCAAAACTATTTAATATTGATTATTTATTCTATTAAAATAAATCTTTATTTGTTATTGAGTTAATATTATGTCCCAATTAATATATAGAAAGTCACTATTTTGAATGGGTAATATGCCCGTCGCAAATCACTTGTTGAAAATGATGGAATTTCTAGTAGGGTTAGTTCATTGACTAAGGATTAAGTATGAGGTATTTTTAAATAACATTGGATGAATTGAATAAAAATAATAGTATTCATATTTTTGTATAATGAGTTAGGATTTATGTTTTCCTAAATATATAAATATATCAACCTAAAATATCTTTGTATAGGTATTAACTCAATTACAATGAAATTTATTTCATAAATGTTAATATTGGGCTACATCATTATTATAAAAACCAAATACTAAATTATGACTTTCTATCATTAGATTAGGTAGAATGGGTTTTGGGATTTTATATTTGGTAATAGAGTAATTTTTTAAACATGTTTAGAGATTATCATGATATCATTTGACAATAATTTATTTGTTACTTTTTTTGAAGTTTAGTGGTTAGATTATATTTGATTAAATTAATTTTAAATGAAATTTATTTAAAAACATGAAGATATATGGAAATATTTCATGGAGTAAATTATTGCTATTTCGCAATAAAATTTACCTTTAGTACACTCTTGAGTAACTATAAAAATAATAATAATGGTAATGACAATATTTTATTTAGAGTTAAATTAGGATGTTAGAGATTAAGTAGGAAATTAAAATTTAAAGGACACGACATCCTTAAAGGGGAAGATTTTTACTCATATAATTTTTGTAAATACAATATTTTTTCATCTAAATAAATGTTTATGGGTAGAATTTTAATTAATTTCTTATGTATTAGGATAAATGTAATTATTCAATTATATTTGATTTATTATAATTTTTTTTGTAAAATATTAATTTGATGCATATATATTGAAATTTTAATGTAGTATAACACATGTTATTAAAATTTGAAATTATGAAAAAAAATTATATGAGAAAATAACTAGAAGTAAAGAATTTATATTGTAAATGAAAAATGTGGAAAATATACATATATGTAAAAAACTAATTATAGAGAGATTAAAAAATATAATATAGAATATATTTTAGATATATTTTCTGCATGTTTATTTTTGTGGAATTTTTTAAAATAAAACATCATGTTATAGAAACATATACATAGATATGTAGCATGTATGATGAGGGATATCAAACAATCCAATTAAGGATTATGTTGGGTGTGAAAATGTCATGCATATCACATACGAGGGTGAGAGGATGGGATATGATATAGTTGATCACATTAATATATGAACTAGCTGTCTACACTGTAGGTGAGGTAGTGCATCAGATTCCCCGACCAAAACAAGTTACTCAAATCCCAGAATTTAATGATGTGAAATATCTTACAAGAAATTGTGGGACTAAGAATATCTTCAATGTGTGATGGAGTTATTCAGAAATTTTATCTCAGTCTGGAACGTACATTAACCAATAGGGATATATGATCCAATCAAATTGAGTCATGTGATGAACTTGAGTGACCATCTTAAACCTCTTGTGTTAAAACAATAATCCTCAATACATCCTTACTCTTTTTACAACATGAGGAATATTATTATTCCTTGGAGGAATTTCATGTACATATCCCCTCTCGATTGCATCATCTTCTCCCACAGTATTCTCTATTAGGAAATATTATCATATTCATTGAGAAAAAAATTATGAATATATACAATAATTATGAAGATCTCATAGAATATACTAATTTTTTAATAAACTACATCTCTATAAATATTTTTCACAAGGTCTATAATGATAAAAATAGTGCACCATTCATTTTTCATCATAATATGAAATATGTGATTCCATCAAGCCACAATAATCTGTTTTTCCTTTTCAGTTCCAATGTGATGATTATCGTCTTGCGTTGTCATATTCAATGATATATTTTTTAGAACTCTAATATGCATGTTGAATAATATATGAATGATATATATATATAACATTAAGAATAAAATATAAATTGATATATTTCATATTATGATAACTAATTTATCATGAAAGATCATATGCGGCATGGTTTTTAATTTCCAGATTCCTCTTCTCCCTCCTTGGCTTTCACATGTTATAAAAAACTCATATAACTATAAACAATATCCTTCAATATATATATATATACATGAATCAGTATTCTGTATATGATTATATATAATGAATTTTATTTAAGATCTCTTGATAGAGGGGTATTTTATATATAGGAATCGTTTCAATGAATATATAAAACTATGATAATTACATTGAGAGAATACATGTGCAACAACCACATCTGTTGACAATAGAGGATATATCAACAAAACAATAATTAAATACTGGTTATATAAGATCCCTTTAATGTATTCACAGAAATAAATTTAAGATTCATTCACATGTATATTTGTATATTGATATAAGTGACGTAACCTATGATTTTATGATTTATTTATTTTCAAATAAATTAATTTTTTTGGTATCTTGTGATACATGATACAATGTGTTTGAACAAACAGGGATATATTATTAAAATATTATTATTTATTGTGACAATTATATCCTATAAATTGGATTGCTCGGTATGAATATGAGTATCTGAATTATAAAAATTTTACCGTTTAAGCATGAATAAAATTAATTCATTGGTTGTAAATTACTTTGTAGTAGAAATAAAAATCATTTGAAAATTAAGATGTTATTTTTATAAAAAACAATTATTTGGTTCACAATTTCATTTTATCTTAATAAATTAAATTAATTAAATTAATTAATTATTATAATGAAATTTATGTATTATAGATTATATACATTTTTTTAACATTTATATAATTTTTTTTCATGGGATAGAATAGGAATAAATCTACTTTTGTACTTAAAAAGGAATTTTTATTTAAAATAGCACTCATGTCATTATGCAAACATAAGTTAAAATGAACTTCTAAAACATAGATAAGTTTAATTTTTAAACATGGATTCTTTATTATGAATCATGAGGCCAAAATTTGGTAAATAGGAATAATTTTTAACCATTATTTATAATAACTATGGTAAAATTTATCAACTTGGTAAAGGGTGTAGTTGGGGTTTGGCTTAGTGGTAAGCACCCTGTAATCCTATATGAAAAATGGGGGTTCAAAACCCATTGGGTGCTGGTTACTGTAGCAGGTGGGTTACTATTCACTGAATGTGAATTGGGCAAAGAATTTGAGCTTATGGGCTATGTAATGGGCTACAAGCCCACTGGGCCTTCGGGCTATGTAATGGATTTCCCTCTACCCTATTAAAAGAGTTCTTTGCTTTGATTTAATAATAAATAAGAGGCTTCGGCCCCAAACTTTAAAAAAATCAACTTGGTAATGGGTAAATCGAGTCAATCGAGGTTGAAAATAAATTTTCAGACCATAATTATCATCCTAATTCATATTGGATGAATGTAAATCAATAAATATCGTTTTATTATAAAAATATAATGTTGTATGGGATAATTTTCTAAAAAATGAACTATAATATTTTTTAAGCCTAGAAAAATACCAAATATCACCCTCTTAATATATGTTATAAGTTCACAATGGGGAAAATAATGATGCAATGGAATATGAAGTTTTATTTTGAGAATAATTATGTTTTTTAATTATATGAATTTTTTTAATTTTTTTATTAATTCTATAATTACATTAATTTCAAACGAAACACATAATTTTTTTATTAAATTTAATAAAATAAAATATATTGTTGTATAAATATTAAATTTATTTTAATTAGAGTCATTTATATTTTTTAAATAATTTCAATGAATAATATAAAATACTAATCTTGTTTTAATGGAATATTTTTTTCATTCATTATATTCCTTTGTGCCATCAAAGTAAAATTATATGAATTATCCTAAAATTGACATTAATGATATCTTATAATAAAAAATATTTTATTAATTTATTAAAAAGTAATAAAAACAGATATTAATTAAAGATAATGGAATACTGTTAATTATATCCTCTATATTTAAATTATGAATCACTATACCATTTATGGTAACATTTTCAAACTAATAAATTTTTAATTGTAGTTATTGTGGTTAAGGTTAAAGTATATTAACATAAAACATAAATAAATAAAAAAGTTTTAAAACACATCATTATACTATATAAATCTAATTGGTTGATTAAATTTAAACCAAATACTATCTTATCTTCAAATATCAGGCCATTTGGTATCATTTTTCAAGATATTGACATTTTTTAGATTTTTATCTTTGAAGAATTTAAAAGGGTTCACCTCCCATCAATTATAAAAGGGATCCCATACTTTCTTTTTTAACACACATTGACCATTATATACTAGAAAAACACTAAAAATTATCATCTTCAGATAATTAGTCACATTATAGAGGTTCTGGTCTTCCTCATAGATCATCCGTATGATCTTGATTAGATGATAAATATGAGTTCTTTCAATGAACGGGTAATCAATAAACTAATAACTTTATTTTTACATCATATTATACTTTAAAAAATTGAAAAATATATATAATAAAATAATATATGATGTATAATCAATATAATTAAATTTTATTATGATTTGGAAAATATCTTGATCACCCATCATTCTTATCAACTGTGAATTGAAAGCATCGCTCGTGTGTATGTACGACATACCGTCTCCACATAGCGATATAATTCATAACCCATAAAAAAAATTATCTATAGGTTTTATGATGTGTTTATGGATAATACATGAAATTTATGATATAATTATTCCCCTAAAATTAAAATATAATATCTCCACTCATAACGTCCTATATGTTAGAAGACAATAATGTCGCTCGTGCATACGTGTGGACTACCACTTACAAAAAGCAATTTATTTTGTTTTTTTAATTTCTATTTTCCATGGATGGTAATAAGGAATTATTTGATTAATATATATCTTTTTATTATAAAAAATAATTCCATAATTATTAATTATTATTTACCTTTCATTATCACCTTTCATCATTTAAATAAAGCAATGTTCATGCAAACGTATGACTTACCATCTCAATAAATGGTGTAATCATTTCTTCAATCTATATATTTTTTGAATAACTATAAATAAAATCTTAGTGAATATATTTCATATTTATATAACTATTAAAATTATATAGATTTTGGAATAATTAATACATTTTCAGGACTAGAACTACTGAACCAAAATTTTTATTAAAAAGAAATTCTTCAGACCAAAAAATGAGGATTTTGTAATGGGATTATTAATAAGAAATGACTAAAATTTCATAAAAGAATAATATTTGATATTATTATAGTGTAAAGTTTTATGGTATAGAGATATAATAAAATTATATTTATTATGATAGTAGGTTGATATGTCTCAATGAAAGTGGGAGTCATGGTAAGAGTTTTATGTAAAATCTCATTTTTCACCAGGATTATTTACAATTAGGTTTCCAATGAATAATATCATAATATACCTCTGTAAAAATATAATAATTTTTAATACACTATTTTTATATAGAATACATGTTTTCCATTAATTTCCCTTTATTTAATAACTCATGAGACCAAAAGAATATTTATAAGTAAAATTGAATATATTTATCTATTCGATTGAAATTACCTTCTCTTATATGTCCATGTTTTCGAAGTATGCACTCAATAATGTTTTAATAATTCTTCTATGAAATTTCAAATTCATTTTTACCCATTTTATTCTTCTTAATAAATGATAAAAATTGAATATTTTTTTTATTTCATGAATGAGGTAATTTTGGATTTTTACAGAAATTATGAATGACAACATTGTTTAAATGTTAAATAAAATGAACATAAATTCTTATCTCGATGACAGATAAATGATTTTAATCTTAAATTAATTTATTCAAAGTTATTTTTTTTAAAAACATTCTCTTAATATTTGGTAAATTATTAGATTTTAAATAAATGATTTCTAAATGAAAATTTTATTTTCTTAAAAAATGTAACAATTGAATTTAAGTGGAATATTTATCTATAATGAAATAATATGATATTACTTACTCCCTACATGGTTTATGATCTAATGATACCATGAACCTTTATTCTTGAGATGGATTACAATGTTGATTATATACAAATGATTCTATGATGCCTATTTATTTTCAATTTGTTAATAATGTTTTGATTAAACCGTAATAAAACATATTTAGTTTCCATGGGTAATGACATAATGATATGATGAAGTATTTACGAAACCTATTTCACTTAAAAGTGTTTTAAAATGATGAATGTTTTATGATATTTTGGTATATATTTTCTTTATTTTTATTATGATATTGGTGTTACTGAAATTATATAGCCTTATAATTCATTGGTTATAGATGGATATCTCATAATATATAATTGAGTAGAATGGGGGAGTGAACATAGTTAAATATAAGACCATTACTTGCATTATTTTCGTGGGATTGAACTATGAAATCATTGATAGTGTGAAGAGAAAAATCAATCCACTATTATATCCTTTTAAATGATCCTTTACTTCTACAGAAATGTTATTATATTTTTATGTGTATAGAAACAATATATGTTCTATTCCAATGGTATTGTCTCATGTATCATGTTCTTTAATTTTGTTATGCTTCATGTGACATGAACAACCAATATTTATGCCATGATTCAAGAGCATGATCATTGTTTTGTAATGGTTTTTTTCATAATAAAGGCTCGTGTCCTAATAATTGTATGATCATAATATATTTATGAGACCAATGATTTCTTTTTTGTTTACCCATTCCTATAATCCGAGCTAACCCTTTCTTGACATTCCATTCATGAGGATATAAAGAAATGTATTTAGTATTATATGTATAAGTAGGTATCCAGTTATGATGAACATCGTGGGTGATGTATTAGTTTAACTATGAAAAAGTTATTTATGTATCAATGTTTCCAATTTTAATATAAATATATGATTATGGAATTGATCATTATGTTATGTTTGGAATATTTTTCTCATAAGATTCAATCTTATGTATAAAGAGTATAAGAAAGTAATGTTTTATCAAATAATGGATTATTTTACATTAGAAACAATAATGAGAACAATTTAAGAAGAATATTTATGGTAGTATTATCTATATTATGTTTTCATGGGTTATGGAAAAAATTAGCATGGTTTTCCTAAACAATTTTTTTTTGGGATAGTAAAGGTTGACATGGGTTTTATGCAGATGAATTTAAGGGAATAACTCTAAAAAGTATTAGTTGAGTATCTTATAGACCTCATTATAGTTTAAGATGATTGTGCCCTCAATATGCACCTAGTTTTAAAATTCCTTAGTATATTATTAGCTAAATTTATAATTACATTACAAAAAATCATACAAGATTTTAATAGATAATTATCATGAATGAACTAGGGAAAATATATGGTGTGATAAATTTAAAATAAGGTTTAATTATTTAGACATATTATGGGTGATATTTCATGATTATATGACAAATCACTCTCATTAACACTTTTTGATTATCACAAAATACATTGTGATTTTAGTATGAGATTAAAGATAGAATAATGAAGTGGAGGTTGTAATAGATATACTTTAATATTGAAGTATCCTATTGAAGAGTAGTTGTATGAATTCCGATATTTTAGGAAAAGAATCATGTAATGTTAATTTATATCATCAATTAGTAGACATTAAATTATAAGTTTAATCTCATAATGGTATGATGATCACAACTCAAGTTTATTATTCTTCATTAAATTATGTTTTTGAAAATATCATTTATAAAAATATTGTTATTCTTTATCTGTATGAATTTGATGTTATAACATATACAAATTTTCTTTTTCTACAAAAATACCAGACATATAGTAGAGGAAGGTAAGTAATTTTGATATTCAGAGTCATCCTATGATCATCCATCAATGTGATTATCAATATAATCACCTAATAGAAATAAAACCCATTGTATGGGTCTTCATTCATATTAAAAATAATTTTACATATCATATGGTTATGTAGAAAATAAACAATGATGATATGCCTATTATGTGGTATTTTTTTATGTTTTTTCAAAAGTGTTGTAATGTATTCCACTAAATCATGTGGTTTAGTTCTCAATTTAAATCACACATGATGCGAATCATATTTCACAAAATCAATATAGAACGGTCTGGATTGAGTTTTTTGAATTGAAGATGTAACTTTAGGTGAATCATGTAAAGGGATTTATTTTCCCAAGTTTGTCCCCATGGGGTTCACCTTTTAAATATTTTAATAAAAATTATGGATCCATGTGACTCTTAATTTATTATTGGTAATTTAATAGGACCAAAATAAAGAATAAGTATACAGTGCCTTATATTGATGATTTGAAAGATTAAATATAAAGAGTTAAATACATTTACATGATTGATATTCATTATGAAGATCATGTATTAGGGATCAAGAAGTAAGATAAAACCAAGAAGACATCTCATACGTGGTATGTACACTATGAATTCATAATTATTCCATTTAAAATTACAAATTCACCCATAATATTCAATGATTCAGTGAATTATGTCTTTAGAAATTTCAATGACTAGTTTTTGGTAGTCTTAATATATGGTATTATTTTATATTCAATGATAAATGATATACTTTAAGATCCTTGGTTATTGTATTAAATACCCAAAGAAAGTAAAATATAAATGATAAATTTACAATTTGTGAATTTTACCTTAAAAAATTCATTTCTAGGGTATATAATCTCATGAAAAGGTATATCTATTGATCTATCAATGATAAGGGATATTGAATATTGTTAAAGAAAACCCAATGTGACTAATATCTATAGTTTTCTGGGAATAGATGGATATTATCAGCACATTGTGGACAATTTATTACAAATATCTAATCCAAGCAGAATGCTTTTTTGGAAAGGATGTAATTTCCTTTAGAATGCTAAATGTTAATAGAATTTAAATGAAATTATGGAATGGTTTGAAATATTACATTTTCTTAAATTACCCTACATTGGGGAAGGGTTTATAATTTGTAGTTATGCACCAATGTTTGTAATGGGATGCGTTCTAATAGAATGTGAAGGAAATATCTTATGTCTCGTGAAAATTGACTTTTCCTGAGAAACATTACCCAACTATGGATTTTGAGTTATCTTTGGATATTTTTTCAATAATGATATAATGGAATTATATTTACAGATACTTGTGTGATATATATATATTGATCATATAATTTTAATATATATATATTCACATAGAAAGAGACAAATCTATGTAAAGGAAGATGATTGTATTTGATTCAAGATTATAACTGCTCAATATTTTACAATCATTGGAAATTGAACAATGTGGTAGATGCTATGAGTTGAAATGAAAAAACATTCTTATAATTGAATATGATCACAAAAGTTCCATCATTTATTCATTTTCGAAGGATGGAATTGAAAATATTACTGGGGAAAATATTATATTTATTAAATTTGTGTCCAACCATGTATCAATGAGATGATAATGATGGTTTATAAGGATTATGTGGAACTATAGAATAACATAAAAAATTTCCTTAGTTTAACCATGATTGTGATATTATTATAATTTTTATGAACCATGTATGTGTCATTTCCATTCTATATTTGAAAAACGAGTTGTTTGATGAGGCTCATAGTTCATCAATCACTATTTATCATGTAAGTACTATGATTTATATGATCTGGAGTAGTATTTATTATGCGACCACATGAAAAGAGATATTACTGAGTATGTATCATGGTTCCTGGTATGATAACCAGTTGTATTTATGAGGCAAAAGTCTACTGGGATGTTATGATGATTACATATACTAGATTTGAAATGGGAAAATATTACCATGTATTTTGTTGTCAAACACCATAAAATGTCAAAGGGTCATAATTACATTTTGATTATAGTCTATCATGTAATGACCCAACTCTTTTCAGTAATATTTTGTTTCTAAATAAATGTGTGTTATAAAATATTATATAATATTATACACATAAACAAGATAAAACAACAAATAATTTATCACATTGACGAGGACCATTGCATTAGATAGATACAAAAGTAATTATAATGGTAAAAACTATAAATTGAAAAAAATTATATAAAAGATAAAATAAAAAATGACAAAATATTGATATCCTCAATATTATTGGATCATCACCCCATTTCCAATACTATGGAAATGTAAGAAAAGTATTTGTAAACCAATAAAAATATTAGAAAATGAAAAGATATAACCTTTTATGGAATTGTAGTGAATATTGAGATAAATAATTAAGTGTTATATATATGTGGTAATGTGACTACTGTTATAGTAATGTGGCAATTGCAATAGTAATATGACTGTTGGAAATAGTGACCTAATAGCTAGGAATAATAACATGACTGTAAGAAACATTAACACGACCATTGAAATAGTTATTTTTACCTAAAACTCATAAATTTTCATATAAATAAAAAATTTCTGTATTAAAATAGTTAGATATAACTGTTATATTTCAGAAAAATATCATGATCAAAAATATAATAGAAAATATCGTATCATTTTAAATAAAATATTTTTGATCTATTTCATAAAAATCATAATTTATATATTAAAAATTACAATTTATTATGTTAGAAATATATTTAGGTATAATTAATATAAATTTTGAAATAATATCTTAAAAATATTTCATTGGTGTTTTTTTATAATTTTTTGAAACAGATCAATTTTTAAGTGGATCGTAAAAATAATGTTTTTCTTATAATTGATTTATCGTAATTTACTCCATTCATGATGTAATAATGTCATAATAATATATAAAACATAAGGTCTGGAAATTACATATTTAATTTAAAAAATTATTTTCTAAAATATAATAAACATAATTTCCAAACAAAAAAATCCTCTCCAAATCATGATGTCAAATGTGATATATTAAAACAATAATTTTTCTTTCCTCCAATATTTCATTTTAATAAACCAATGAATTCATATTTTAAAAATGTTTCAAGAATTAAAAAATATTATTTTATATTAATATAAGATTTATATTGTGAAAATATTAACTATCACATTGTTTAACATTGATATATTATTTTATTTAATATATTATTCTTAAAAATGTGTCCCCTCAAATATAAATAACCCCACTCCCTCCCATTGGGAAACCACTCATAACCTAATTTTAAAGACCAAAACATTTCTAAAATACTTCTTATCAAGACCCTTAGAATACATAGGGACATTTAGGATCCATCCTACTCTAAACATCAATGGATTTTTAGTTTCCTATAAGTAAAGAAACATAATTGATTAAATATGTTTCGATTAACACTTCTACTTGTATTATTTTTTTATTTTTTTCCACCTAATTGAAAAAACCTTAAAATATTAATTAATAAGTAATTTAAAATTATAATAATTATTTTAACCTATATTATGTATTATATTTACTATATATATAAAGTTCAAAATTCTCATTCCTGTTCTTTTAACATTATCCCAAAAAAGGTTGATTAACCACATACAAATACATTTACAATGAAATTATTATTTCCACCAGCATGGATAGAAAATATGAATTATAATATATATATATATATATATATATATATATAATTTTATGTATTATAGAGTTAATTATACATACTTATAAATGAATTTTAATAAAAATAATGAAATAGAAACAAAACGAGATAATTTAATGAATCCATGATATCAAAACAATTCACAGTTAACAAAAAGTTTTATAACATATAAAAAACTAATTATAATATATATATATATATTTTAAAAAATTTAAATAATTGAATTCATGAACTATGATTTAGTAATCCTTTTTTTATTTTTTATGAGGTTGAAAAACGACAAAATAAAGAGGGATATTTGGTAAGGTGATTTTCAAAACCAAATCACTTTCTATGGGTCTTCCCCCTTTCAGACCAATTATATATGGATATTAATTTATCGTTCCATAAATATAATTTCATCATTCTTCCCATTTTTTGAGGGATATACATGTTTTCATATTTATTTTCATTCTAAATACAACGATTTCCCCAAAAAAATTTCTTTCAAAATGAAATCTTTGACTCCTCATCTGCTGTGTATAATCCAACGAAAAATTTATCTTATTCAAAATAATAAAATCCCTTTTTTATTTGGTAAAAAATATATATTCATAAATGTATTATTTATTAAATCCTTATGAATCACATCCCGTTCAACGAGTTATTTAATGTCTATGATTGTTATATGTTCTCTGTGGCTTGCATGACTATATAAATATTATGATTTGATGGGTGGTCCTTGAATTATATATCCTTTTAATAAATTGGTTAATGTGATGTATCTCACTATATATCGGTTATCATGCATGTAAATTATACTATCTTTGTTAACAATGATTACATTATAATTATGCCCATATTTTATGGGTGATCATTATGCTAGCTTTGGTCACAACTACCACTACTAAAAATTGGTACATTTTTGACGAGGCATTTACATTGGGATCTCGTCGCAAAGACCCACTTATAGAAAAGAGAATCTCAAATATAGTTTTTTTGTGATGGTACATCGTAAAAAAACTATATGCAACTTGATGTGGATATGTGACAAATAGATTTCTTGTGGGTTTTTAAATATATTATTGCACTGACTTGTTGTCAATATATTTTTATGACGGAGAGGGAGGCATGTCGTAAAAAATATTTAAAGAGTTTTGAAACCATTGTTTGTGATAGTCTTTTTCAAATACTATTTTCAATGGGACAAGTCAATAAAAACCGTACAGACTATTTGAAACAATTTTATTTTCAATGGGACCCCTCACGGAGAGTATACAAAAAAATTGTATAAAATAATTAAATGAGAAAATGAGAAAATTATTTTAATATTAATGAAATAATAAAATTAATATTAGAAAAATAAGATAAAATTATAAAATTATAAAATAATATATATTAATAATAATAAGAATAATATTGATGTTAATATAATATTTTTATTATTAATATTAATGAAAGAATAAAAATAATATTAATAATATAATAAAAAATAAAAAAATAATGAAAACCTCAATATTAATAAAAATAAAAAATAAAAAAATGAAATTAATCTAAAATAATAATTAATAAAATAATAAACATAAATACACAATTTAACTATGTAAAAAAATAATTAATAAATAAATAATAAAAAATGTAATATTCACAATAATTTAATAAATGCACTATATAGAAATATATAAGGTTAATATTAGAAAAAAATGTATATTCACATGTATTATTATAAAATATAAATAGATCGTTGAGGGGCAGTGTCGTCTAGAGGAGCTGGAGGAGCTAGAAGAGATTGTGGAGGGAACTAAATCCTTGAACTATGAGTCAAAAATCACATGTACTCTAACTAATCATTCTCATACCGCTGCCACAATCAACACATATCCTAATACTGCTACTGCTACTTCTACTGCCTAGGGGCTCTTCCTACTACTACTTCTGTCATTGACGCATCTGCTCCTGCTCCATACACAGAATATATATAATATCACTCTGATCTCACAACTTCTCCTAATAATATTCAGTATATGATGATGAATCTCCATGAGCTCATCTCTATATGGATGCGTACATCGCAAAAATGCTGTAATAATATACAAATGTCAATCATGAGCTTACAACAACAACTCAACCTTTATCGAAGGCATACTCGGTCACTTGTATCCATGCTGTCTCAACCAATCGGTGGGCACTAGTTTGATTATTAGTTTTTTTAAACCTCAGTAGGTTTTTGAGATGTTATTACCTCATATGACTCATTCAATTGCAATTTTAAATTAAAATAGTTAATATATTATTTTTAGTTAACATTAAAACTAAAAAAGAAAATATATTGACATCTTTACTCCATAATGAATTTAAATAATCAATCAATTGTTTCAAATAAGCATAAATATTCTTTTTCTAATGTATTGAAATAAATAAGGTAAAAAGATATATGGTTCTTTGATCAACAGCAAAGGAGGTAAATTGTAAAAAGTTATAAAGACAAACCTATATGAATATTAAATACTGTAACAACCAAATGGATTGAAAACAATAGTAGAAAGACCCAATAAAACATTTTGGGAATCTAAAGAAAATGATAGATTCACTTGTTCAAAATGATTCCATGAATCACCATTTGAGGGATGATTTATGGTTTTACTAGTTGGAATATTGGCTTTGTGTTAGGTCATCAAGGTTGTTGTGTTCTACAAATTAGATAAATTCTAAAATGTGTGTGTAAGTAGGAAATATCTCAAAAGTTTTACAGGAAACAATCTAGACATCCCTTACTAGGCCTCTTTATTCTTCATTTGTCCCCATGTTGGATAACTATCTAACGAATAATTTTCACAATAATATATGATACAATCATTTAAGTATGCATGATTATTATGATAACCAAGATCAAGATTATGAACCAACATCTTCCTCTCCAATCATCTTTTATAAAACACATTTCTTTTATGTATTAGTGTTATTACCAAAGATAATATCTAATCAAAAAAACTATTTTTGTATTCTATTATATGATTTAGTAGTCATTAATTTAGAAACTCGTTTTAATTTTATTATATTGCAACCAGGATTTATGACATCCTTATTAGACCTCAACAACTCATAAAAATTTGACAGTAAAAACTCAAGAGTTAAAATAATATCATAAGGAGATTGAGATTTTTGAAAAGATGAGCCTGATACATCATATAATGAATTTTGATGTCGTACTGGATCTAGATTCAAATTATTATTATATTTTATGGAACTGTGTTCACCATGTTTATACCAAAAAACATAATCTGTTTGAAAACAAAAATGTTAAAAATGACCCCCAATGTTGCCAAATGCTTTGAACGTCCTTAGAGAACATTTCACAGAAGGACACTTAATTTTCCCTTCTGAAACAAATTCTAGTTTTGATGATGAAAATTATAAAAGGATTCAACATCCTTAATATATAAAAATTTAAACTATAACCATTTGGATTCTTGTATTGATTTATCCAAGTGTGGTCATCTAGTAATGGGTGTTATCGACTTCCTTGTTCCATATATCACTAAAAAATATAAAATAATTACTTTTTTTCTATAACATGATATAAAAAAAACATTTTCCCAAAAAGAGAAGAAAATTAACTTCCTTTTTCTACCAAATTACAACAATTTCTATTATTTCATAATTATTTATAATATTTAATTAATCATTTAAACTAATATATAGTAACATATATTAATTTATAATAATTACCACTAATTATTATTAATTACAGCCAATTTTTAGAAATAATTTCTAATTATCGGTGACAAAATTTCCAGCGGATTGGTGGAATCTCTTCTTATCAACAACTCACCTCCATGGTCTCCGACTAAAATCACTATAAAAAATATTCTACAATGTACAGATATCCATTTCTGTATGCCCGAGGATGGAGAGCATATAGAATTCTCTTCACTTCTCTCTATTATTGTGAATATGAAAATGGATAACTATATGTCGAAATATATTTTACATAGTGATTTCACTATAAGAATGTTGCAAGGAGATGGTGCATTAGGAAAAGAGCCTCTTTTTTCTAACAGATCATATCCTTTCACCTTTCTCTAACTGAAATTAGAATGATAAACCTTCCCTGACGTTCATATATCCATTTACGTATGCAAGAGAAAGGAGATAAGGAAGGCTTCTCCACATTGGTCTTAATTCTCATGAATACGAAAATGGATTTCTGTATGTAAGGACATATTTTTCATAGTGATTTTTATTTGAGATGTTGGAAAAGATAAATGGAATCAGGAAAAAGAGGTCCACCTATCCATTAGAAATTGTGTCAATTTAATACAACTTGTTACAATTTATTACAATCACTTACTAATTATTACTAATTATTGACAATTATTAGTATTTATAGCTAATTGTTATTAATTATTTCCAATTATTTCTAATTATTATTAATTATTAGTAATTACTAGTAATTATTAGTAATTATAAGAAATTAATTGTTACTTATTAAAAATAAATTATTAATTATTATAATTTATTACTTTTTATTACTATTTGTTGCAATTTATTACTAATTCTTAAAATTTATTAGATTTTTTTTGAAATTCATTTCTAATTATTAAAATTTATTAATAATTATTTTAATTTATTTCTAATTATTAAAATTAATTACTAATTATTACAATATATTAATAATCGTTACAATTTTCTACTAGTTATTATAATTTATTCCTAATTATTACAAGTTATTACTAATTATTTCAATTTATTTTAATTTATTACAAAGTATTGTAATTTATTACAAATTATTGTGATTCATTACTAATTATTAGAAATTTTTACTAATTATAACTAATTATTTGAATTTATTATTAATTATAACTAATTATTTGTATATAAAAATAATTATTAGAATTTGGAAATATTTATTATATTTTGTTAATAATTATTAGAATTTATTACTGATTATTAACTATTATTTGTAAATATTGGTTATTATTAGAAACTAATAACTAATTATTTGAAAATAAATATTAATTATTAAATTTTTTTGTGATTTATTACTAATTATTATAATTTATTACTACTTATAAGAATTTATTACTAATTATTACAATTTATTATTAATTATTATAATTTATTAATAATTATTAGAATTTAGTACTAACTATTAAAATTTATTAATTATTATTACAATTTATAATAATTATTACTATTTATTACAAATTATTAACATTTATTACTAATTGTTATAATTTATTACCAGTTATTAAAATTTATTTATAATTATTACAATTTTTTACTAATTATTATAATTTATTACTCATTATTTCTAATTGTTTCCATTTATTATTAATTATTACTATTTATTACAAATCATTCCAATTAATTTCTAATTATTGCAATTTATTTCTAATCAGTCCAATTTATTAATAATTATTTGAATTAATTACTATTTATTAGAATTTGTTAGTAATTATTAGAATTTATTAATAATTATTGGAGTTTATTTTTAATTAGTACAAATTGATGCAATTTGTTACTAATTAAAATTATTTATTACATATTATTAAAATTTATTACTAATAATTAAAATTTATTGGTATTTAAAAGAATTTGATACTAATTATTAGAATTTATTACTAAATGTTACACTTTACTAAATGTTATTAGAATTTATTATTAATTATTACTAATTAATTAATAATTATTACAATTTATTCTTAATTATTATAATATTTTTACTTATTATTACAACTTATTAGAATTTATAACTAATTATTAAAATTTATTTCTAATTATTAGAACATTTTACTAATTATTATTAATTATTGTCATTTATTACTAATTATTATAATTTATTGCTAATTATTGTAATTTCGTACTCATTGTTATAATTTATTTCTAATTATTAGAATTTATTACTAATTAATGTAATTTATTACTAATTAGTCCAAATTATTACTAGTTATTACAATTTATTACAATTTATTTCTATTTATTACTAATTAATTCTGTTTATTACTAAATATTGCAATTTATTAAAAATTATTACAATTTCATAATAATTATTACAATATATTACTAATTATTACTATCTATTACTCATTATTATAATTTAATGGTAATTATAAGTATTTAATACAAATTATTACTAATTAATAATCATTAATATCATAACTATTAATTAATACTAACTCTTAATAATAACACTTCATTATTTAGAGAAATAAACATAAACAATGATAAATAAAACTTTCTAATTCTAATTTAATTTAGCTGCTTCTAAGTAACTATTATTATAACAAAAATAAAATAAAAATAATTAAGTATAAAATAAATGAAATAGATAAATACCTTAAAACAAAATCTTTTGATGTATATAAGTTGCGAATAATCCCCCGATTTAAAATTTAAAACTATGAAAAATATTGTGGGAAGATTTTCTACTAGATAAAGAGAGGAGTGGATAAATGAGTGAAATGAGAAAAAATGGGCGGGTAATACATTGGTTAGATTAGTTGTGACATGATTATTTTCGATAGGACTCGCATCACAAATAGTATAATTTGCAACAAGGTCGGTCTCAAATGTTCACATCCCTTATTAATTAAGGTCAGGGGTTAAAAAGTCTTTTGCGAAGGGCCCCAGCGCAAAGGACAACCTACATACAAAGTATTTTCGATCAGCTATTATAGCCCGTCGTAAATACCCTTTCCTATAGTTTGGTGCACAAGTTGAGGAAAGCCTTTAGTGATGAGAATCATCACCCGGTCGCAAAAAAAACTTATTATTTACGATGTGTTGGGGAACCCGTTGCAAAAAAATCCCTTCCAACAAACTATGCAATTCCACATTTCATGAATTTGTAAAAAAAATTCCACATTATTATGATTGTGAACATATGATATGATATTGTAATTATCACCTATGAACTTTTTGATTCATGTAGTTTATTTACCCCAAATTATAACTATCATTACTGTGATTTTTATCACCATTTCAATGATATATATCCCTAGGTGATTAGTTATACTAAAGAGAACTTGACTTCCACTAAAAAGATATAGAAGAAGGAACTAAATAATTTTTTAGTTTTATTATGTAAAATTGATATTTGCAGCTAATTTACCAATGATACGAAACCTTAATATCATGGATTGTATCACTATTACGTTGTTTCTCAGAAAAAAATATTCAATAGTTATGTAATGAAAAAGTCAAGGATGTATAGTTGGTACCAGAGAGTGGTTTAGAAAATTTGAGAGTTTAGATTATACAATTTCAGGGGAAAAGCCTAATGATAAGTCATCATATAGATAAAGATCCTATGTTTTGGTAACGTATAAGAGTGCATGGTTTTTGATCAACAAAATCTTTGTCTGGATACCAAAAGTGGATGTTGATCTGGATTATATGTACCTAGGGGTAACAACCCAAAAAACATAGTATTGATGTAGGCTTAACTAACAACAAATGCATGATAATAGGCATTTATGCACAACTTTCTGACACTCTTGAGGTATATTCTTTGGTTAATCACTAACACTATTACAAACCATTATGAATGATGTATAAATAATGATATTATTACTTTTTTAATATAGAAAAATATTAATGTACATGATACTAGAAGTATCATCTATGAAAAATGAAATGAGTAGGGGTCCCAAATGACATTTCTTTTATTTATTTTTTTATAAAGAACAAATTATTTATTCGTTCTTTATTGAATTATTTTCAAACCTTTTAAATTTTATAAAATAATGTGAACTAGAAGAAACTAGACCAACAACCCATGTGGGAGATAATGAAATGACTCACCAAATGATACTCCTAATGTAATTAGAGGTGGAGTTAAATATTCAGTGAGGTTCTTGCACTTAATTCTATAAATGTGAAAGTTAACATGAAAAATTTGGAACAAATTCCATCATATAAGAAAGTAAAACATGCTATCGAATTCTTTATGCTACAATAAACCACCAATGTTTAGTGTATCTTTAGGTACACTTATCACATGATTATGGGTCATCTCATTAGAGAAGTTCAATTCTATTATCTATTTTTCTATCAAGAAGAAGGTCACTCTGGAAATAAATATTTAATATAGAGAGTCTGATCAATGGTGGGAACTGATAAAGAATATTAATCCTATTGAAGAAATAGAATAAATGGGGTTGGATGAAATTAATTTGTTTTCCATGACAAGTAATTCTATAGATCTTTTTGAACAAAGATGAAGAGAGAGTTCCTATAGATTAATAAAAATGAAAGATAATATATCACCATCTATGAGGAAAAATTTATAAGGCTTGCAATATATTCTGATGGTTCTATTACCAACTATGAATGAAAAACTGATAAATTCATCAGTAGATTAAAACCAGGCCATATAAAGGATATAGTTCATCGAGATGTTGGGAATGATGAATCAGTTATTCAATGTTCTATCAAATTAGAGATTGATTTTGGAGAATGGTCTTATGGTTATATAGATAAGAAAATAAAGATGTATTTTCAAGATATATGATCTAATGAAAAAGGAGTAATGAATCCTTAACCATCATCATGTCAAAAATATGAGAAGAAACATCATTGAAATTTCCTCAAAGGGACATGTAAATGCTATAATTGATGGAAGGAGTTCCCTAAATCTCATTAATTATTAATAGAAATGAAAAGTCCTACCAATGTCATGTATGAAAGGAAATAACCACCCTTGGTTTAATGATTCATCTATAAGGATAAAGGGAACTATGAGAGCTAGTGTACTAAACCACTGGTCCTTTAGAGAAATAAACATCACAACCACAATATCCAAAAGAGAAGGTGGAAGCTTATTCCATCACCACTACTGAGGATGATCATGAAAATGAATTCATAGAATGTAAAAATACTATACACTCATGAGCCAAAATAGTCTTATTTTATTATAGTTCTATGAATTTATTTATATCGAGAATATTTTATTGAACTATTCCATAACAAACCTGATTCGTTGAAGTAATGTTATCAACAAAAACAATGAGTGGTCTGTCAATGTGACCAATGTGTTGAACTCTTCTTCAGTTAGGTTATGAAAAATGATTATCCAATAGAATATTATAATCATTCTCCTTGTGGAATGTGGAAATATACTGGGAATGTATTGACTATCATTATACAGATTTCACATCAACTGTTGGAAAAAATAAATTACTCTGTACATTGTGAACCATCCCATGATCTTTTCGGAATTCGTGAAATATCATTAATAGTCTTTTGAAAATCCACCAATGGTATGTGTGATAATAACCTATGAATATACATATCTTTCCTAAATGGTTGATTTGGTGAAAACAACTAACCTTGTAAATATTCCCACTCTGAGGGAATACAAGAGTTACCTTGACTTCCCCCAGATCATGAGGTAGAGATATCAATAGATCATATATTAGGTGACACTCCTATCTGCAAACACCCATATAGGATGGCCTTGATCAAACTAGAGGAGGTAAAGAATTATTTGTAAGAGAATTTGGGAAAATGGTTTATATTCCCTAGTTCATCACCTTAGGTTCCTCTAGTGCACTTTGTCAGGAAGAAGGATAGACCAATGCGGTTGCGTATCGATTTTTGGGATCTCAAAAATATCACCATAATGAAAAATTATCATCTTTAAAGGATTTATAACATTCTCAACCAACAACGTAAAGCTCTATTATTCTCAAAGGAGGAACTTCATTCTGGATATCCTCAAATAATGGTGAAGAAGGATGATATTCATAAGAAAAGATTTTTTACATTGTATAGAAACTATTAGTTCACAATGTTGAGCTTCAGACTTACTAATTCCCCATAAATATTCATGGATTTCATGAATTGTGTCATTAGAGACAATCTTGACATATGTTTGAGAGTATTTATCAATGAGATTCTCATCTACTCCACGAGTGAGGATGAACATAAAGAACATGTAGTGATTGTGTTGCAGATATTAAGGAAGGATAAAATCCAAGGTAAGTTCATCAAATGTGACTTTTGGATACATAATGTGACTTTCTTGTGGCATGTGATCACAATTGAGGGTATTTAGACAAACCCAAAAAAATTAAATTTCTGAATGGACAATATTCACTAGTGTCATATAAATCCACAAATTTCATGGATTTGATGGGTACTACCAATGTTTTCTGAGGAACTACTTAGTATGTTATATCCCTTTAACTATGATAACATAGAAATGGGTAAAGTATGTATATATGGAATAATTTTAGGAAATCCTTAAGCATCATAAATAGAGGAAAATGACATTTATTATACTTACACTAACAACATGTGGAGAATGTTTAGTGATATATAATGATTTTTTAAGGACAGGCTTGGTTTACATACTAATGTAGAATTATAATGTGATAGCCTATGACTCACAGTATTTGAAAATCCATCAATATAACTACCAGATGCATGAATTAATGTAGTTTATTTATCTCTACTCTGTAGATTTGGTATCACTAACATATTGGTGGAAATTTTGATATATATACTTATCATAAGAGTTGAAATTAAACATTCACACAAATGGAGCTCAATATGCATCAATGAAGATGGTTAGAGATGATTGAAGGCTATGATTTCTCTATTCAATACAATCTCGGAAAGGTGAGTAAGGTAGATGATGCTCTTAGAAGAGGAGAACCCACTACTCCATCTATGTTGAAGGTTTATAATGATGAAATCTTCTTGGATATGAAAATGTTTTATTTGTAAATAATAATAGTGGGAATACATCATACCTATTTAAAATTATTTCACAACTATCTATCCAATTCAAGGTCATGGTGGAATAAATGAATGATTCGGAGCTCTAGAAGAATATAAAATAAGTAATGGAAAGAAAACATTATGAGATCCACATGTATTATTATAGTATAATTTGATTTTGAAATCGATTTTTTGTGCCTACATCACTAGATATAAATAAAGAACTATTGTAAGGTGCATAAATTTCATCTTTATCAAACCATCCTAGAAGAATCATTATTTAATGTGATCATCAAGAAAAATTTTGGGGTGACAACATGAATAATGAGATTGCTGAGTACACCTACAAATTATTGGCATGTTAGAAAGTTAAATAATTTTCATAGAAGTCCATGGGGAAGATTTAACCATCTCCCATACCCACAAGAATCTGGTATTACATCACCATGGTCATTGTAAGTGGTATCCCAAATAAATATAATGAAAACAATGCGATATGGGTTATAATGGATCAACTCACCATGATTTCTTACTTCATAACAATTATTGAAGATTTATCAGTTCATTAAATTGAAGAGTTATATATAATGTATGTGGTGAGGATGAATTGGACTCCACTTTTTATTTTCTCGGGTTAATATCCATGGTTCACATATAAATACTATGGAATCCTTCAACATGATTTGAGTACAGAAATGAATTTCAGTAAAGAATATCATCCCTAAATGGATGTCTAATATAAAAGGACAATTTATATTATCATGGACATCGTTCATCTTGATATATTGAATTTAAAGTAGAATGAGATCAACACCTTCCATTAGATGAGATCTCATACAACAACTACTTTCACTCAAGTATTAAAATGGATCCATTTGAAGATATGTATGGTAAGCACTGTTAAACAACAACATGTTGGGGTGATGATGGGGGAAAATCTAATTGGACCTAATATTATGATTGATATGGTAGATAAGGTTCAATCTATCCAATAACTTATAAAATCACCATATATTCCTAAAACTATATTTACTAGAAAATTTCTAAGGGACTTTATTTTTTTTGAGAAAATGTATTCCTTTAAATAAAACAATGGAAGAGTGTAATGCATTTTCTAAGGAATGGAAATCACATTTCAAGGAACATTTTCACTCTTTGATATCATATATCTCATATGAGTGGTGACCTATTAGACAATACTTCCACCAAATGTGGATCAAGTCCATGAAGTGTTCCATTTATATCATTTGACGAAGTACATACCTGATCCATCAAAAGTGTGTAAAACAAAGGTGGTCCAACTAGAGAATGACATCTATTATAAGGAGAAGTTGGTGAATATCATGAATCATAGGCAAAACTTCTATACCACAAGACAAATCACCATGTCAAAAGAGTTGTGGAAGAACCATAACAAGGAAGAGGTGATGAGGGAACTTGAAGAAATAATGAAACAAATATCCCTTGATTTATTCTCAACTGAGAATATGAGTTTAAATTTTATTGAAAAAATTTATATAAGGGGGAAGACTGCAATAACAACGTTATTATTAGTAATACTTATTTTTCTGAATAAATGTTTTTTTTCATACTATATAATATTGTACGCAAACAAATATTACAAAACTATGAAAAATATTATCTCACTAATAAATGTAATTACATTAGATAGATACAAAATCAATTAAAATGAAATGAATAAAAATGTGAAAAATAATATAAAATATAAAAGTTAAAATGGTAAAATATGGATTTCCCCAATCTTCTTGGATAATCTCCCCCATGACCAACACTATAGAAATAAAAAATATACTAGTAAACTGATTGACATCTTAGAGAATGAAAAAAACCCATTGGAGGAATTGTAGTTAATATTGAGTGAAAATGTTAAGTGGTATATGTAAGAGGTAATGTGACCATGAGAATTATAATGTGACTATTGGAATAGTAACCTGAACATTGGGAATAGTAACCTGATTATGGGGAATAATAACTTTACTATTAAGAATAATAACCTCGAAGTTGGAATAATAATTTGACCTAAAAATAATATATTATGATATAAATAATATTTATCTTCATTAATTTAATAATATATAAATTTTATAATGTCGAAAAAATAAATTTTATTATTTAAACTCAATGAAAATATATTAATAAGTTTAAAAAAAATATTTTTTAAAGAATTTTGTGAAAATGATAAATCTTATTTTAAATTTTAAAATGTTATAAGTAAGCAACTTATTAGAATTAAATTAATATACTTTTTAAAATCATCACCTTTAAATTTAACATGGTTGTTTTTTTGGTAATTTTGTGAAGTGCTTCAATATTAAGGGGAATAGTAAAAATATTGTTTGTCTCTTAACCAATATATATTAAATTATATCATTCATGATGTAGTAAAGAAATATTAATTTATATAACTTGAGGTTCAGCCATGTTATATTTAACTTCATAAAAGTGTTATAAAAATACAGGAAACATAATTTTGAAATCTATTTTTTCCAAGACCCAAAAATCCAATGAGAAAACTTAAAATAAAAAAATTTCTTTTTTTTACATTACTGTTTAATAAAAAAATTAATTAAGATTATAAATATGATTAAAGTATCTAAAAATATTATATTATATTTATATATGATTTATATTGTCAAAAAATAAATTATTACATGTTTAACATATACTTATGTATTTTATTCAATATTTTATTCTAAAAATGCCTATTTCCTCAAATGTAAACAACCCCACTCCATCCCCTATGAAAACCACTTATCCATCACATTAAGAACCCAAACCTCTTTTAAAATACATCCTTTCAAGACCCCAATAATCATTTGGGATGTTCTGGGGCAATTCAACTCCAAACATTTAGGGAGTTTTAGTGTCGTAGAATACAAGCTATACCAAGGATTAAACATGTTTTTATTATTTATCATCTATTTTATCTTATTCTAATTATATTTTCATCACCCATTTAAAAACAGAAAATTATTATATTAGTTAGAATGTAATTTTAAATATATTAATTAAATCAACTTAATATAAGTATCATATTTACTATATATATATATATATATATTTCAAAATTATCTTTCCCACCATTTTCACAATGTCACATTAATGGCCAGTTAAATACCTAAATAAACATTTCCATGTCAATTATTATAAACATATTCATAGATAAAAAACATGAATTATATATAATATGGTTTCTAGAACTTCCTAAGAGGTGTGCAACCTATGCACGTTTTTTCGACCCTGATAGATACATTGTACCGCACAATCCCACTTTAAAAAGGTAGGAAACAGTCATCACTTCTTCTGTGGAATTTTATACTTGATCCAAATGGGATAATGGGATGTCAGTTCCTCCATCCCAGGATTCCACCCTGTACCTCATCACCTAGTCTGTGTCTCCCTTAGTGTTTTGATGTTGTTTATAAAATTATCCCTAGTGGCATCTCTTTGTTAGAACTGGTTAACTACGATGCTTCCATCAGGACATTCCGAAAGTTCAAGTCATGGGTGAAACCTTTAGTCAGAAGAGTAGTCGTGTTGGGATTCATTAACATGTCTGGATGCTGGAATATTGGTACCCTTTGATTCTCCCATATTCTAGGGCTTCTCGATGGTGATGAATCTCAAGGAATCCCACATAGATTACGTGGTAACTATGCTAGAGGCATGTCATTGAGGTTTTCCATGACTTCCCATGTTTATCCTAGGGTATGACACATGTTAAACATCTTTTATAGACAAATCATATAGATTCGAACAATGATGAGAGTGGATGAGATAGGTACATCTATAGGAGGGAGCACATGGAATGTTTACTAGATGGATGGATCAGAACCCCCAACAAGGATAGACTAGAGATGGCCTCTCCCAATAAGGGGAGGTTTCACACTGCGATGGCTGATCTGGCCATATAAAAGAACGGATCCATAAATCACACCCCAAAATTGAGAACACCATGGTTTATGATTGTCTAGTATTGATCCTCTGGGAGGATTCCTTTTCACCATGTGTAGATGATAGGGATCAAAACCCATGTAGTTTTAATGGGTGATTTTGGGATTACACATGATTACCCAACCATCATAGGAGGGGCACTCTTGGTTGGATGGATATGATGCGTGAGGCTGATACATGGTTATATGTCTGAGTGTTTCTAAATGAAGAAATTAGATTAATGTAATGATCTCACATAGATGTGGTTCCCATGTTAGAATCAGGATGAATTATGGAGGGTTAGAATGGAGTAAATGATATGAATCTAACATAAAGAAGATGGTTGTATTATAGAACTTTAAGGAGAATTCCTACATACCCTATTTGAAAGGAAGAGATGAAAATAAATGTAGTTTATTAGGGATATGATACACCAATGGAGGTGGCCTGTGAGAAATAGAGAGCATGGATGTGGGCTAAGGATGTAGAACTACCAGGGTTGGGAATGATGTTCCCAAAACACAATGGCTTGAAGAAGATACCAGGATAGGAAATCGGTGATAGTGTTGAACCTCAGGGAGTCTTACTATGTATCATAGTGGCTGGAAATCAATGTCCACAATGTTCAATTTGGGGACATAGAATAGTGAAATATATAAAGGATAACGACCCAAAGATGCGCTAATGGATTATTCATGGTAAGAGTCCCTTCACAAGAGGAGATATCTTGGTTGTAGGAGTATGGGTAGGTGCAGGGTTTATGCATGTCTAGTTTTCCATATGGATTAGAACACCACAAGGAGGTAGATCCGGGAGATGTGTCCCAAAAATGGAAGATTTCACTTCAAGAGGGTAAATACCTAGAAAGGAGCACCACTGCTTACCATTGGTTGGTATTTACCCCCAAATAGGCTTTTTACATACCCAAAAGGGATCAAAACCCATGTTTTTTTTAGAGTTTTCTATTTATATCCATGAATGATGAGTGATGAAAATTGAATTATCCAGGTAAAAAATATTGGGGGGAGTGACGAACTTGAACATAAGAGAGGATTCTTATGTACCCTGTTTAGAAGATAGGGATCAATGTCCACGTATTTCAGTGGATAGGGGCATAAGGATTATGAATGACTAGCTTCCCAAGATCATGTTGAGGCTTATGTGTGGATAGCATCCCAAAGAGGATATCTTGGTATCTTATTACTCTAGGTTCATGTTAGTCATGTTAAGTGTGAGAAAAATGAGGTAATAGAATACCCAATGATCATGTCAGGATTGGAGAGGCCATGAAAGATGTTTTGAAGCATATGCATGGCTATCAGGCAAGGGAGATGGATATTTGGACAAAATCATGGAGGTGCACCTGATATGGTGATTCAAAGATTAAGTGGATACCAATCAAGGAAGACATGGATAACAATTCCTAAGGGAGAGAGAGATTGGATCAAGAATGTTGGATCAAAAAAAGGTTCCCAATCACATCCCCTCTCTGATCATCTCAGACATGTCACAAACATTGAAAATTATTGTTTAACTTCATGTGTTGAGGATTTGGGTGCTTGGTAGTTTAACATCCTGTAGCTGAGATGAAGAGGATTCACTATTCATCCCTTGGACATACAAAACATGTACTAACCCACACTTGGGGAAGGGAATATATATGTAATTCCAGATGGGATTGAGGTGTAGGAGTGGTCAATAGATGGTCCCACATTAGTTTGTCTATGTAAAAAAGTAGTGGTGGTTACTATACCTATGCGAAGAGGCATAAGGTAGGGAAACACAACATGAGACACCACATGAAGAATTAGTAATTCACTATGCATGAGTATAGAGGGATGCATGAGAGAGGAGTTTATAAGGAAGAATGCCTCCATAAGTGGAGATTAAAAAATATCTAATGCTTTGTGAAGGAAGGAGAATATCAATTAAAGAAGAATATGGTCTCTATAAAGGATGGTGCTTCATGAAGCATGGTGAACCTATTGAGGCATGGAATCTACATCTGTCTGGAAAGTGCATCATGAATGTTGAATGCTCAGCGATGTCCCTTGTGACCATAAGTGACTCCTATCTTCACAATGTTTGTGGGCCATTGAGAAGGGAATACCCAAATTATATGGTTTTGAATTAGGAACAAGGGAAAGCGAGTTCACAATGCTGAAATACCATGTGTGATGAGTTTTATCATTAGTTAATGGAGAAAAGGTATATTCGAGAAATGTGATCTTGGAAGAATAAAGGTCAGCGTCGTGATCCTTTGGGATGGGGTTGAGCCTCATATTTATTGGCGATGAGTATCATGATTCTTAGGGGAATTTCATGATGGAAATGGAACATGGTGAGTGGAGGTGGATCTGTCAGACTAGAGGATGATTTTGTCACTACATCATGGCATTCGTGGAGCTCATCAGACTCAGAGGGTCATCCATCACTGCTTCATGGAGTTCTCATAGCTCTTTAGACATTTGGATGCATTCTCTACTACCTCACAGTGTTTTTAGATCACGTTAGACATGCAGAGGTGTCTTCCACTACTTTGTGATGTTCATAGGAGTGAAGGGGTTGGGGATGGATCTTCGTGAAGTAGGTACCCCATTAGTGATTTTTGGATCATTAGGACAGAATGTTGTCCGAATGGTTTTGGACATCCTTGATCTATATTGAGCATGAATTTTTTAACAAAAAAATTCCCCTCTAAAAATGGGAGATGAGGGAAAAAGAGGGTCAGATTATGAGGGTAGATTGATGAAAATAAATAGATCGTGAAGTTGTATCCTAATTAGGGAGCACAGAGAATAGGGTGAAATCACCATGAAGATCATGGTATCTAAGGGAACTGAAAATTTCAGGAGGCCTCCAACTATATATTTAGTGAGAGGGACAACCATTGTCCATATTCTACCTCCATGAACCTATGCTTGATCTCTCAAATCATTAATCTCCAACACTCCTTCGAATGCTCTTTTCAATATGGGTACCTCAGATCAGTGCTTCTCGAACACTACATAGTGAACCGGTCCATCATGATCCCATATTACTTTATGAAGCATTGTGAGTCCTCTTGCTCTATGACCGTGTGTTCCATGAACATGATCTACAAATGGTCTTCGTGAAAAAGATAAGAAAAAACAACCATGACTGGGATGAAATTGCCAGTCATGAAGCTTCTTGGTAGGTACTCACAGATGCTGCTCAGAGAGAGGATATGATGAATAATAATATTCATGGGGAATGTATGAGGTGTCATTACGACCATAAGTATTTGGTGTAGATGTTGTTGGATGAGAAAAATGGTTACCCTCCCTATAAGAGACTTCAATTGTAGGTCTTTTTTCTAAGGGATGGTATTCATATACCCTATGAAAATAGAGAAGAATAGGCATACTGGTTTAGGGGAAATCTGTGTCAATACCATGAATTCCGAGCTATCGACAACCATACCTAGATAGAAAATATCCCTATCCCCGCCAACATTGATTAAAATCATGTCCATGACGTTGATGAGAAATCATTACATGCAGAGAAATAGCCACTGCAATATCACACTATTATCATGGTGCATTTAAGGAACCCAAAGAATGTGTGGAAAAATTACCATGTTTTATGCCATGGAAGAAACATCACAGAGTTATGGGCCTAGGACTACTGGGTATGCTTGACTTGTTCAAAATTTGGAGTAGAGCTGAGGTGGGTACTTCTGTGTGAGGTTGCATTAGTTTCTCAATTCCACATTTACCAACTAAAATACATAATTCCATAACTACATAGAAGGTGGTAATTGAGGACCAAAACTATCTATTTCCTTCATGGAGATGTCGAAATTATCCTATGGGACCTCCACCATATTTTAGGGATTCCAATTTTGGGGGAGATGTACAACAAATTTATCCCCACAGAGATTACATGATAGGATCCAAAGTAGATTCCATGGCTTGAAAAGGTACTGTTGGACCCAGTTCTTTGGGAAAACAAATATAAATAGATAGTGAGTGATGTCCACATAAAGATGTGGTGATTACATTTCATGAATTTCCCCTATAGAATCTAGTTGATGGAGAGGAGGAATAAAGGAAACTACTAGTGAGACCTCGTTCCTTCCCAAGAGGGGCCTTGCGCTGTAAGGAACGTTCTTTATAGAAGATCTTTGATGGTAGAAAATGGAATCTATAAGGGTATATGATCAACAGTGAGAATCAACCAGTGGTTAGATTTTCAAGGTTTGTCCCAACAATAATTTTCATATCCATTTTTCTACTCAGGGAGAAATTGGTGTGTGGATGAGCACATTTATTATAGAGGCCATGATGTCGATGAGTAAATGCATTAACATTGGAATTCTAGTGCTAGAAAAGCTATATAATGTTATATTTCACATTAGTGAGTGGGAGACTCCATAATGTGTATGTGGACTTCCCAACATTATGTATTGTTGGGTGGCAGCATACATGATGGAATATAAATATCTGAATCCCATCCCTCAGTTTGATCTATACGTTTGAATGCCCATGCTGAATGTGATGGACAGTTTACCAATCGAGATAAACACACCGGTGGTGCTAAAAAATGTATGGATGGTGGAAAACCATAATTTATATTCATTTAAAAAATAAAAGGGAATGTTTACCAATGATGGAAGGGAAAACGAGGATTAATGGTCATACCTACTAACCTTTCAAGGTTTCTTTTTAGTGGAACTGATAAGTTGTGATCCTATCTATGAGATATATACCTCAAATAACTTCAAGAGGTAGTTCCTGTGTCAACAAAGGATAACCCCAAATGTCTACATAGGGGTACTCCAGGAGGATCACCCATTCATGATGAGGAAAAATTGACGTATGTTCACACGGGAAGCTGGGAAGATGTAGAACGAGCTTCCTCCACCTACTTCTGTTTATAGGCTAATCAAGGAATATATGAAGAGTTCTGTGGAAACCTACCCATGGGGGATGATAAAGAAATGTAATGCCTGAGCAAACATTGTGGTTCCAACTCATCCTCAATGGTTGACTCAGATAGTTGAAAGAGTGTTCCACTATGGTAGGGATGATACACATCGTGGTGGAAAAGCAGAAACAATAGAGCCAATAATTACAAGGCCATTACTTGTCGAAATTGAAAAAATAAAGGAGGATGTTGACTGAGAGGAACTTATTGGGAAGAACTGGTGGGAAGGGTGGTCATTAAAAGGATTCTGTAGGAATCATACTAAAGCTCATGGTATTTGGCTGCATTATATAATTATACCTAAAGATACCATCTAACCCAAGGCATGGGTGTCCTGGGACATTAGAAAGAAACACTTAATTCTTAGAGAAATGAGGGATATAATCAACATGTTCAAAGTGGAAAATTCATGGATATGATACATCAGAAATAAATTTATGGTCTCTCAGATAGAGGGGGAGCATTATGTGGCTATGCTAGAGATCCTGGTGCTTTCTCAGGAAACCCTGTTCCCAATGAATGATATTGTGAAAATACATCAAAACCTAATGTCTCTGCCACAACTACCTACCACTGATCGTGTGGAGCACCTCACTCTCCCAAGGGATCAAAAGGGTCCAGGTGAGAAGATAATGATAGGGGTATCCTTCTAAAGGAATGTGGGGTTGCATCCTCGGGTCTAGAAGAATTCTTAGAATCTATTGAGGTAATCCCTGACCCATTACCTTATATGGTTTATTTCAAAACTATCTAGTTTTGTCAACTAAAATTTGTTCTGCATAGAAGAGACTCATACAAAAGACCCCTTCCCATGTATCCATGAATGTAAAGGTACAAACATCCGGACCAATGGCTAGAAAAATGATGACAATAGCATCCAATAGTGTTGTGGAAACCAAGGTGGATGGTCTAGAATATTCGGAGCTCTCTTCCATATATGGCGGACATGTCTTGAGATTCTAACCATAAAAAAATCAATGTCGAGATAAACTATCATTGAAGATTTGTATCAGTTATTCCTTACAGAGTCATAACTATGGTTAACACCACCTGGAGTACTGAAATTATTATTTTTGGACATTCCTTGATGGAACAGTTGTGCAATTGGTGAGAATGGTTAGGGGTCCGAAGGATCCTTTGATGAGGGGAATTCTGATTGACATGGAATTAGGAACCTAAAATGACCAGACCATGAAATTCAATGATGTGATTAGAACCAATGATGAGGTGGAACATTGAGCTGATTAGGACAATCCTTTCAATTTGGGATCCAATGATGATGACCATCCTCTCAACATAGAGGTCATCCTATCATATAGAATGTAGGAGGAAGATCATGTGGCAGAACTACTAGAGACATTCATAGAATATGAACCCACTGACTCGAAGGAGATGGATGGGTAAAATTATAATGTAGTGTATAGTTAATATGTCCATCATCAGTCATGGAAACATAGAATGAGCTTCATAAAAAATAACCTGAAATCCGAGTGGATAGTCTGGTTTGGATCACATCACCCTCTGCTGTGTGGCTTATGCACTAGAGGGGTTGATACAGAAAAATTAATACCTTTTCCTGAGATTACATAATACAGAGGACACAATAGGGAGATTACCATATGGATGTTTATATACATTGGAAAAGTAATGCGAGTACCCAGAAGATCTAATAGGATGAGAAGGATATCTTACAACTATAGGAACAGATAACCTAATTCTCTTCCTTCCCAAGATCCCAATAAAAACTCATATCATGATTACAAGTCCAATTGGAAGAAGCATAAAAGATTCTCATGTGAGAATATCATGAAGTTGATGATCTCTGAGGTGAGTGGGATTGAATGCAGAGCAGGTTTGATGAACTTCTCCCCACATCCAAAGAGGAAGAAAGGGTGCTTAGGTGATGGCATAAAATCCTAGATGCCACACACTAAGAGTGGCGAAGTAGAGACACTCCCTCAAAGGGGCCAATCTATTGGGGATGTGTTTTACCAAACACACAATAATAATTCCATTTTTTGGATAAAATACAAGGGACGATCACATAGTTTCTCACTTCATATGAGAGCTCCAGATAATCATTAATTTATTAGGTTCTTCAACTATGGACTAACCTCCTGGGGAATTTCGGATGAGAAGTTTCATGGATGGGGAACAAGTCCCTTGAAGCAGTCAACTTTCATTTCCCAATGTGTCCTAGTACCCATGCATGGTAACACCCCGGGCATTGGAATCAATATAAAAAAAGGTGAGAAGATAAGTGTGAATCACATGAAAAATATTTGGAAAAAAATGCTGGTGGAATAAAAATAAAGGATAAATGTTGACCATATTTGAGATACAAAATATGCCCGACATTAGACTGAAATGGAAAAAAATGATGGTAAACTGCTGACAGTATTCAAAAATGCATGGAAAACACAAAGTGATATCCAGATTCATTTAGGAAATTGGCCTAAAATGGTATGTGATCCAATGTGGCATGAGACCATTCCATCAAGGGGTTCATGTAAAATGGGTAATAATATGAATATCCAAATATGTGGCATGCATATAGTGAAGAAAATGTATTGAAATGTGTGAAAGGATTCCAACGTTCTTGAAATTATGCCACCACTGTTTATAGCTCATCATTGAAGGAGTATTGTTCAGAAAAAAGATCAAACCTAAATTGAGAGAGGAAACCACTCTGTTGAGGGATTATATTTCTTGTAGTTTCACATAATGGAGATGAGGATGATGAAGGTGTAGTTTAACATTGTACGATGAGGATGATGCATGGAATAGTTTAACTCCATATGAACATGATATTTATTATAGTTTAAGGTCATACATCTTGGACCCTGGAAAACTGTTTAAAGTAATGCTTTATAGAATAAGACTTTTAGTTAATGGTTGTATTGTTCAAACCATGATTGATAAAAAAGGACTAGGATTGTAACACCCCATGTTTTTTTAAAATAAACATAGAATGCAATTTTATAATCTAACCATTAAACACAACCTTTCCACTCCTATGTTTTGAATTTCATAAAATGGTCATCTAGAGTTGTGTTCAGTAAGTGATTTGAAGTCTGATAGATCAAACTGGATTTTTGGTGAATAGTAACATACCCTTATGAATAGTAATATTAATAGTAATATGACCCTTATGAATAGTAAAAAATAATATTATTTTATTTTCTTAAGGAAATATGATAATAGGAACTTAATTAATTTTTCAGTGTCACATAATACTAACTTCACTTCAAGATTGTTATTTTTCGAATTAACTATGACCATATTTAAAAATTAAATTAATAATATTTAGAATTTTTTTTTTGAAAAATGGATTTCACTTTTGAAGTCTACACATCGAAAAATGGTAGGGGTGAATTTTTGGGATTTTTCTGAAATTCTAGAATTTTTTATGAATATTGAAATACGATAAAATACCGTATATACAAATTATCAGTTAAATACACTATTCATGACATAACAAGTGATTCAAGTCCACGTGGTTCGAAATCATATGATATTATTACTATTTAGGGTCACTTTCATTGATATTATTCATAGTCTTGATAAAAATATTATAATAATGATTAAAATAATCTAACATACCTCCCCCTCTTCAACTATAAATACCACCCTCACTCCCCTCTTCCACTCACACCTCTCAAGCGTTGATCATTGTCTAAATTCTGCCAAATTTTCTCTCTAATCTTGTTACCTACGTCCTAGAGCATCTGGTCTCATCGAAATACCAAAACCAAAGCCCTTTAGGAGGATCTCAAGGAGAAGAGAACAAGAGGTAAACAACCTCTTTTTTTTGCTTTCTTTTTTTTCATTTTAAGCTATTCTCTTCCATTAACTTTGGTTTGTGTTGGGATATTTCATTAAATATTCCCCCTTACTTCCCATAGTATTAATTAATGATTATATATTCCATTCCTCTCATCAAACATTTTTTATGAAATTTTAAGAGACGCAGTTAGGCTGCCGAATTTTCGTGATAAATTTAGCAAGTTTTCTTTCATTTTAAGATTCCTTTATTTTATTTTTAAATTCTCACCTCCTCTACAGAAATGATCATGATAACTCTAGTAACATCTATATACACTATTTATATCATGTTAATTGATGAACCATCATAAATATTCTTACTCCCTCCCTTTTATTTTGTAAACGAAAGAGATGTCCATAAGGTTCTGATTTATAACCTTCATGGATGACGAAGTTACATTCTTCAATTTATTCTTCATTACTGGTAATGCAACCATATTAATGGTTGAACCATACTATAATATATGTTTTATAACCTAATTAATATTCAGGAACCAGATTATGTACATATAATTATGTTATATGAAAAAACTAGTTCATAATAATCCAAGTACCGTCGAATAATCGAAGTGGTTGTCATCTAATGATTCAACCTCGTTCCATGTAACCAAATAATAGAAATGGAAATTAAAAATTATTTATTATCATAAATAATATTTAATTTCAATTATGGAGATTTATATCCATTCAACTTCATTACATAAAAGCAAGTGAACCGAATATGAAAATCAAGAAAGCAAACACCCTGAAACGACAGAATTCAATATAATAACTTATAAATAATTACATAAATGAACAAAATAGAATTATGATAATCTAAAAAAATTACTATTAGGTTATGAAATAATTAATTTATATGTATAATTTCACATTCCAGGACCTTAAGTTCAAGAGGAGAACATATTCAGATTTGAGGTAAGGGTTTTTCACCTGAACATCCATTTTCATTTGGGTTACTTTCATTGTCTAGTTACCTCAATGAAATTATTATGTATTGTTACATAATCGTCATATATTCTGTGAGAGTATCATTTATATGATTTAAAAATAGAACCCTTACTTATTTTATGGATAGTTACACGTTTTAAAAGGAACATTCAAAATTGTTTTCAAAATAGAAGCCTGATTCAAGGGAATTTCTCCAATTCATATCTATTTACAAGGGCACTCTATAATATATTTTTTTGAAACCATTATATTTATAAAAATACTCATTTTAATATGAAAATACTATCTTACTACACTTCTGGATTTATACAAATATTTTCCAAAAGAACTCTTCTTTTCAAAATAAAAGTGTTTTATCTCAAAATTTCTTAATGATTTTATAAGAGTATTTTCGTTCAATGCACTTATTTATTTCATGGTATTATTGATTTTAATCATTTATGAAGTCATATACCATATTTTATTTAATGGATTATGACTAACTTTATTATGGATGATATATCCTAAAACGATTCATCATATTATTCTGAATGGTTAGTGTTTAAGTTCAATTATTTTTGAAGGTTAGTTACATTTCATATGATAGTTAAAATATGAATGTATATGTTGTTTATGTTGATCCCCACTCATATGAGGAATGAATTGGACTTATTATGTTATGGGTGGGGCCCGCTATATCCCCTTGATGCATTGGTAGGTCTCATGAGACAAACTATGGTCTTGGCATGTGGCCTTGACAAAATGATTATTTTATGGTCCTAGCATGAGGCTTGGAGGGTATGGTTATGATGTCCGGCATATGCAATTCCCTCATTATGATGATAGTATTTGATGTTCATGTGGTTATTAGACTTGTAGAATACCCATGATTATGTTTAATTATGGAATTATTTATTTAGCTCATACTCCTACCACAATATGTTTCAATTTTATTATTAAAGGAATGTGTTTTCATTTATTCACCATGTGTAATGTTTATATTATCTTCCATTGTATTTCTTACTCTTACTGAGCATTTGAGCTCAACCCTTTATTATGTTTCATTTTCAATGGAGATAAAGAAGTAATTTATGAATGAATTGCAAGCATAGTCTAGGAGGGTTAATGTTTCTAGTGGATTAAAATAGTGTTTTTTGTTTTCCTTCATGTTGTAATGATAAAATTATGTATGTAACTTGTTTCAAATAATACTAAACTACTTGTCCTTTCATGATTCATATTCCTTGTATGTATGCCAACATAATCAAACAAGGCACCGGCTCTTGGAAACTGGGTTCAGATCTTTACAGTTGGTATCAGAGGAAGTTTAGTAAAATACTTGGAAAGTAGAAAACTTAGAATTAGGGAAGTGTCCCTAAGTAGTCTTTGAGGATATACATATAATAACATCATGGTATTTTGGTAAGTAATAGATTATGTAGAAAATTCAAGCAATACATCCCTGTCTGGATACAAGCAGGTAGAGGCGGCTCTGGAACAGATGTATCTAGTGGTAAAACCTGAAAACAACGCTTTGAGCTAGACTCGAACGGGAACTAGTGCATGACAATGATCCTTGATTCAATATTGGTTACGACACTCTCGGGTGATATTCTTAGGATAATTCACATTTTCTTTACAAGCCATTATGAAGGATTTAAATGTAATATATTCCTCAATGAAACCATATTTGTGAATATGGGATTATCCATTCGTAGGATCTCAAATTTTTCTAAGTATTTTGTTAATTTAAGATTATACATTATGATTAATAACCTAATCTAGTGTATGCCATAATCTAGATATGGCGCCTAGTGGACAGAATGGAAATTGCCCGAATGCACGTGTTCCCTGTAGGGAATTTCCTCTGACGCAAGATAATGATGTTGGCTCTGGTGCTGTGACTAGTGCTGAGCAACTCATAACTATACTAAGACAACTTACTAAGGTTATAAATAATAACCTTACTCGTATGGAGCATCCGGATCCTCCACGTGGAGGAGCCATGCTAGATCGCTTAATTCGATAGCAGCCTCCATCATTCAACGGGACTACAAACCCATTTGTAACAGAGCAGTGGATATGTCCCCTTGAGAAGATATTTCTCGCTTTGGGATGTAATGAAAGAGAGAAGGCATTCATGGTAGTATATCATCTATCTAGAGATGCGGATCAGTGATGGTCATTAATCAAAAACACAAAGGAGAAAGAAGATACAGATGAGATGGAATGGAGGGATTTTATGGAAATATTCTTAGAAAAAATTTTCCCTCATGAGCAGCGAGCAAATATGGTGAGACAATTCTTGAATCTGAGGTTGAAGGAAGATGATAATGTTTCAAGGTACGAAGCTAACTTCACAAGATTAGCAAGACATGCTGTGGACTAAATACGAAATCCAAGGAGAAAATTGACCGATTCTTTGATGGCCTAAAGTCATTCCTTCCGTGAGCACTAGTCTCCCAATGTTTCTCATCATATGAGGATATAGTTTCATGTGCCATCAAGACAGAAAAATAATTCTCTAAGTCTTATGACTTAAAGGGAAAGGAAGAAAAGAAGAGGGATTCTGAATATCCTGGGAAGGGAAATAAGGAAACAGGGAATAAGGGAAGAGTTGAATTTCCACCATGTGACAATTGTGGAAATAAACACCCTGGTGAATGCTTAAAAGGAAAAGGAGTATGCTACAAATGCGGGCCGAAAGGCCATCTTGGTGGTGATTTCAAAGGGAAGAAGGATGCCAATGATGTTTGATGCTATATTTTTCATGAGATGGGACACTACGGTAATGATTGTCCAAAACGTCAAGGAAATATACAACAGAAAAGGACAAGGGATCAAGGAAATGATTATGAAATCACAACTGTAGAGGATGAAGTACCTAATGATGTAGTGGTAAGTAATTTAATTGTTTCATCATGTTTAGCCAATGCTTTATTTGATTCTGGATCATCGCATTGTTTCATATCTTGCCAGTTTTCTAAGACAATTAGATATTTTCATTTGGATTTAACAAGGTATTTTTCTGTCATAACTCTAAAGGGATGTATCATTGCTACAAAGTTCAGTGAATCATTTCCCATTAGGTCACATAAATGTTCTTTACCTGTTGATCTCATCATTATACCCACGATTTAATTTGATATAATCCTCGGTATGGATTGGCATTAAGACAATGATGCAAAATTTTATTGTAAGAATATGGAGGTTGCGATTTTTGATTATGATGATAAAGAAAACCTTATCTTTAGAGAAGAATCATCATCACCTGATTCTTATCTAGATCTACCCCCAGTAGCTCAACTAAATTCATTTATTGGGGAGGATGAGAGTGAAATAACTGTGGGTGAGGAAAGGAATGTTCATATAGAGGATATACCTATTGCTAGGGAATATGTTGATTTGTTTCCAAAATATTTACCTGGAAATCCTCCAGAACGAGAAATTGAGTAATCTATTGATTTTATTCCTGGTTCAAGGCCCATATCAAAGACCCCTTATAGAATGGCCACTGTGGAATTAGTGGAACTAAAGAAACAACTAGATGGATTAAGTAATAAGGGATTTATCTTCCCTAGTGTTTCTCCATGGGGAGCCCCTATCATTTTTGTTATGAAGAAATATGGATCTATGAGGTTATGTATCGACTACATGGAGATCAATGCTATAACAATAAAGAACAAGTATCCCCTACTTCACATTGATGATTTATTTGACCAACTGCATGGAGATCAGTACTTTTCGAAAATTGATCTTCGATCTGGATATCATCAGTTGAGTGTGAAGAAGGAGGACATTCCAAAAATAGTGTTTCGAACCAGGTACAGGCATTACGAGTTTATAATAATTCCTTTTGGATTGACTAATTTACCCTCTGTCATTATGGATCTAATGAATAGAGTTTTTAAGGAATATCTCGATGATTTTTTCGTTGTGTTCATTGATGATATCTTGGTATACTCCAAAAGATGTGAGGAATATGAAAATCACTTACGCATTATTCTGAGGACTCATAGAAGACATGCATTATATGGGAAGTTTAGCAAGTGTGAATTCTGGCTTTAAGAGATTTCATTTCATGGCCATATTGTTTCTAAGGATATAATCTTAGTTGATCCTACAAAGACAAAGGAAATCCATGATTGGCGCACGCCAACAAACATAACTGAGGTACGCATATTTATTGGCTTAGCAGGTTATTATCGGTGTTTTATACAGAATTTTTCTTGACTGGCTTACCTGCTAACAAAGCTCACACGTAAAGGGGTTAAATTTGTATGGACAAAATATTATGAAGAATGATTCAATGATCTAAAGAGAATATTAGTCAATGCTCCTATATCGACTCTACCATTGGGGAATGATGGGTTTGTTATTTATAGTGATGCTTCAATGAAAGGACTTGGTTGTGTCCTTATGCAAAATGATAGGGTTATTGCTTATGCATCACGAAAACTAAAAATTCATTAGGAAAACTATCCTACTCATGATCTTGAGTTAGCTGTTGTAATATTCTCTTTGAAGATATGGAGATATTATCTCTATGGTGAAAAATGTGAGATTTATAATGATCACAGGAGTTTGAAGTATATTTTCTCACAGAAATAACTCAACATGAGGTAAAGGAGATGGCTTGAACTACTCTAGGATTTTTATTTCACGATACACTACCACCCGGGGATGGAAAATAAAGTGGTAGATTCCTTGAGCAGGAAGGATCATGGAGTTTTGAGCAAGATGATAGTTGAAAGAGATCCTATTTTCATGGATCTAGTAAAGATATATATGGGAATAACCATGAAAGCTGAGACATCAATGCTTTTTCAAATGGTTGCAAAACCATCTTTACATGAAAGGATAAAAATTTCTTAGGTTGATGATGAAGAGTTTCAAAAGATAATTAAAGCTGTGAATGATGGGATATTGAGTGACTTCATATATGAAGATGGAATTTTGAAATTTCGGAAGAGACTTTGTGTTCCCGATATACCTGATCTAAAAAGTGAATTTTTGGATGATGCTCATAGTTCCAATTTCTCAATACACCATAGGAGCACTAAGATGTATAGATATTTGAAGGAACATTTTCGGTGGGACAACATGAATAGGGAGATTGCTGATTTTGTGTCAAGATGTATGATTTGTCAACAAGTGAATACTGGAAGGCAACAACCTGGATGAGTATTGAAACCTCTTCCCATACCTGAGTGTAAATGGGATAATATCACGATGGACTTTGTCATGGGACTACCAAAGACTCCTAGAAGGAACAATGTAATATGGGTCACGGATGATCGACTTACCAAGTCAGCACATTTTTTTTCTATAAGAGAAGATATACCACTTCAACATCTAGCAAGACTATATGTTAATGATGTTGTTACACCATAGAAGCACTAAGATGTATAGAGATTTGAAGGAACATTTTCGGTGGGACAACATGAATAGGGAGATTGCAAATTTTGTGTCAAGATGTATGGTTTGTCAACAAGTGAAAGCTAGAAGGCAACAACCTAGAAGAGTATTGAAACCTCTTCCCATACATGAGTGGAAATGGGATAATATCATGATGGACTTTGTCATGGGACTAGCAAAGACTCTTAGAAGGAACAATTCAATATGGGTCATGGATGATCGACTTACCGAGTCAGCACATTTTTTTTCTATAAGAGAACATATACCACTTGAACGTATAGCAAGACTATATGTTAATGATGTTGTGAGACTTCATGGAGTACCCCTATCGATTGTTTCTAATCGTGATCCTCCTTTTACATCAAGATTCTGGAAATGTATTCAGAAGGACCAAGATACTGATCTTCGTTTGAGCACTGCCTACCACCCACAAACTGATAGAAAATAGGAACGAATAATTCAAAAATTGGAAGACATGTTGAGGTCTTGTTCACTTGATTTTCATGGCATGTGGGATCGGTACTTACCTCTCATAGAATTTTCATAAAACAATAGCTTCAAATCAAGTATTCAGATGGCACCCTATGAAGAATTATATTGGAGGAGATGTCATACACCACTTTGATGGGACGGTGTTGGTGAAAGAAAGCTCATGGTCCCGGAAATTGTTGAAGAAACAATGGAGGAGGTGAATAATATCCAGAACCATATCAAAATAGTTCAAAGTAGGCAGAAGAGCTATGCTAACAACCGAAGAAAGGATTTGTCATTTCAGGTAGGAGATCATGTTTTCTTGAAGGTATCTCAATGGAAGGGAGTTATACATTTCAGTAAGAAAGGTAAATTGAGTCCTAGGTACATCAGACCTTTTGAAATTCTGGACCGAATTGGAGCTGTAGCTTACCATTTGGCAATGCCGCCAAGTCTCTCCAAGGTTCACAATGTGTTCCATGTGTCAATGTTAAAAAATTACATGTCAGACCCAACACATGTGCTCACATATGAAGAAGTTGAACGTGAGCCCGATCTATCTTACTATGAAGAGTCTATCAAGATTCATGATACTAGAGAAAAAGTATTGGGAAATCAAACGTCTCATCTGGTGAATGTTCTATGGAGGAACCATAAGGTGGAGGAAGCAACATGGGGGCCTGAGGAACTTATGTTAAAGACATACCCGAAATATTTTAGGTAATATTCTGTGAATTTCGAGGACAAAATTTTTGTAAGGTGGGGAGAATGTAACACCCCAAGGTTTTGAAAATAAACATAGAATGTAATTTTATAATCTAACCATTGAACACAACTTTGCCACTTCTATGTTTTGAATTTCAAGAAATGGTCATCTAGAGTTTTGTTCAGTATGTCATTTGGAGTCTGATAGAACAAACATGATTTTTGGTGAATAGTAACATACCCTTATGAATAGTAATATGACCCTTATGAATAGTAAAAAATAATATTATTTAATTTTTTTGAGGCAATATGATAATAGGATCTTAATTAATTTTTCAATGTCATATAAAACTAACTGCACTTCATGATTGTTATTTTTCGAATTAACAATGACCTTATTTAAAAATTAAATTAATAATATTTAGAAAATGAATTTTGAAAAATGGATTTCACTTTTTAATTCTATATTTCGAAAAATGGTAGGGGTGAATTTTTTAGATTGTTTTGAAATTCTTGAATTTTTGATGAATAGTGAAATACGATAAAATACCGTATATAAAAATTATCAGTTAAATACACTATTCATGACATCACAAGTGATGAAGGGCCACTTGGTTTGAGCTCACATGATATTATTACTATTTATGGTCACTTTCAATTAGATTATTCAAAGTCTTGATAAAAATATTATAATAATGATTATAATAATCTAAAATACCTCCCCCTCTTCCACTATAAATACCACCCTCACTCCCCTCTTCCTCTCACACCTCTCAAGCCGTGGGAATTGTATAAATTCTTCCAAATTACCTCCCCAATCTTCTTACCCACGTCCTAGAGCTTCTGGTCTCACCATAAGACCAAAACCAAAGCCCTTTTGGAGGATCTTAAGGAGAAGCGATCAAGAGGTAAACCACCTCTATTTTTCTTTCTTTTCTTTCATTTTAAGCTATTCTCTTCCATAACCATTGGATTGTGTTGGGATATTTCCTTAAATATTCACCCTTAATGTCAATATAATGTATTAATGATGTGATATTCCATTTCTCTCATCAAACTATTTTTTATAAAATTTTAAGAGACGTAGTTAGGCTGCTGAATTTTCGTGAGAAATTTTGCAACTTTTCATTCATTTTAAGATTCCTTTCTTTTCTTCATCTTTCCTCACCTCCTATGTACAAATGATCATGATAAATCCAGTAAAATCTATATAATGGATTTATATCATGTGAATTTATGAACCATCATAAATATTCTTACTCCCTCCCTTTGATTTTGTAAATGAAATCGACGTCCATAAGGTTCCGATTTATAACCTTCGTGGACGATGAAGTTTCGTTCTTCAATTTCTTCTTCATTAACGGTCATGAAACCATATTCAAGGTTTAGAAATACTATAATATATGTTTTATAACCTAATTAATATTCAGGAACCAGAATATGTACATATAGTTAAGTTATATGACAAAACTAGTTCATAATAATCCAAGTACCGCCGAATAATCGAAGTGGTTGTCATTTAATGATTCAACCTCGTTCCATGTAACCAAATGATAGAAATGGAAATTAAAAATTATTTATTTTCATAAATAATATTTAATTTCAATTCTGTATATTTAAATCCATTCAACTTCATTACTGAAAAGCAAGTGAACTGAATGTCAAAATGAAGAAAACAAACACCCTTAAAGGACAAAATTCAATATAATAACTTATAAATAATAACATAAATGAACTAAAAAAAATTATGGTAAACTAAATAAATGTATATTAGGTTATTAATTAAGTTATTGATAAGTATAATTTCACGTTCCATGACCTTATGTTCAAGAGGAGAACACATTCAGATTTGAGGTAAGGGATTTTCACCCGAACATCCATTATCATTCGGGTTACTTTAATTGTCTAATTAACTCAATAAAATTATTATGTATTGTTATGTACTCATCATATATTCTGTGTGAGTATCATATATATGATTACAAAATAGAGCCCTTACTTATTTTATGGATAGTTACATGTTTTAAAAGGAACTTTCAAAATTGTTTCCAAAATAGAAGCCCGATTCATGGGAATTTCTCCAATTCATATCTATTTACAAGGGCACTCTATAATATGTTTTTTTGAAACCATTATATTTCTAGAAATACTCATTTTATTATGAAAATACTATCTTTCTACACTTCTGGTTTTATACAATGATTTTCTGAAAGAACTTTTCTTTTCAAAATAAAAGAGTATTTATCTCAAAATTGCTTAAAGATTTTATAAGAGTATTTTCGTTCAATGCTCTTATTGATTCCATGGTATTGTTGGGTTTAATCATTTATGAAGTCATATACCATATTTTATTTAATGGTTTATGACTAACATTATTATGTATGATCTATCCTAAAACCATTCATCATATTATTCTGAATGGTTATTGTTTATGTTCAATAATTTGTGAAGGTTAGTTACATTTCATATGATAGTTTCAATATTAATGTATATGTTGTTTATGTTGATCCCCTATCATATGAGGAATTCATTGGACTTATTATGTGTTGGGTGGGGCCCACTATAGCCCCTAGATGCATCGTTAGGTCTCATGAGACAAACTATGGTGTTGGCACGAGGCCTTGACAGAATGATTATTTTAGGGTCCTAGTATGAAGCTTGGATGGTATGGTTATGATGTCCAGCATATGCACTTCCCTCATTATGATGCTAGTATTTAAATTTCATGTGGTTATTTGACTAGTAGAATACCCATGATTATGTTTAATTATGGAATTATTTATTTAGCTCATACTCCTGCCATAATATGTTTCAAGTTTATTATTAAATGCATGTGGTTTCAATTATTCAACATGTATAATGTTTATATTATCTTATACTGTATTTCTTACTCTTACTGAGCATTTGAACTCACCCCTTTCTTGTGTTTCATTTTCTCAGGACTTGAAGAAGTAATTTTTGAATGGATTTCAAGCATAATCTTAGATACGTGATGTTTCTAGTGTATTAAAATGGTGTTTTTCCCTTCATGTTGTAATGATAAACTTATGTATGTAACTTATTTACAATAATACTAAACTACTCTGTCTTTCAAGATTCATATTCCTTGTATGTATTCCAACGTTATCAAACAAGGCACTGGCTCCTGGAAACTGGGGTCGGGTCCTTACAAGGATGGTTATTGGACCTGCGGTTGGGCCCAGGGTGAAATTCCCATGCATCATTACGTGTCCTTCGAGGGAATGAATAAATCCATACGATGTCCTTAAATTTCAGGCAATTAAACATCTTGGGGTAAGGATGATGAATTCTATGCATTTTAGCATCATGGAAAAAGGAAACTGGGGTTCTTAGTTTATGGTCATAGTGCTTGAACGACATAATGGGGATTCTAGAAGGGGAAATGTGTAGTGGGGTATCATGAGGTACACTGAGGAGAATAATGATCATGGAGATACACACAATATGACACATTATTATGGGAACAGACATATAATTTAATGTCTTGATTCTTGTAAATTAATGATCAATTTAAAGTCATGTGTTATGTAGCCTTCTTGTTTAAGGTCATAGATTTTGAACCATGAGAAATAGTTTAATGTTATAATGAATAGAATATATAAAAATCTCATTCTTAGGGTATATGAAACATATAGGAGGTAAACCCCAATGTGAAGGTGGAAAATGAAGTATCATGTGTTGCACACACACCTAACATGAATATAGTCCAGAGGGCTGAATAAGGGTCAAGGAACATGTGGATGGAACAGAAGGCAAAATTTCTAGGTGTCACTATATATCCAATAAAGAGGGTAATCATGTAAAACATAGCCCTTAAGGAGAAATTTTTCTGTGTTGGTCAGACCCATTCATAGAGGGAAGAGACATTAGATATTTATTGTTTGTATTTTGGATTCTCTTTTTGTAGAGATCAACCTATGATAAAAAATCTTGGTGTCACTACAATAATAATTAATTATGTAGGTCTTGATAGGTGGAATGGTGGTGACCAGTGCCAAGGGTGATGCGCTCTCAAGTGGGAACACTATATGATGTGTAATTTTTCATAGTGAAGCAATGATAATTATGATATAGTTTAAGGTCATATCATTAGACCAACCAATGCATTTTAGAATCATTTGGTACGGATGCAATAGTTTACAATCATGGGGGTATAAGGCAATGTAGTTTAATATTGTATTTATTGGATGGTATGTGATATTATTTTAGTGTCATAGAACATGGTCTATAAGGTGGCACAACATTCATATTCTAGTACAACCTTAATAAGACTCTGATGCCCACGTGAGTCATTCTGGGTGTTGGAAACAATGAGTGGTGTCCATATTTTCTCATCACATGTGAGAGAATATTCGGGGAATGGATTCCATAGGTGGGAAAAATTCAACCATGATAACATTCCTACATGAAATGCATGGATGCATGCAGGGAAGACACCTTTGTAGTTAGAGATCCTCTAAAACATGAAAAGACTTGAAAATTAAAACCAAAAAATTTCATATATGGGACATAATAGAGATGGTATAAATATGGATGAAAATAACTGACAATATTTGAAACATGTCAAAAATATCATGTGACTTTGGATGGTAATAGAAAAACTATGGTAGACCACTCTCCATATTCTATGTGTGGGACATGACTGAGAATGTTGTTCGAAGACTTATGGGAAATTCTCCCAAGATCGTAGGACAGCCATACGGCCTATAATCCATACCATTTGGGGGTCCCTTTAAATTTTAATGATGATGAGGACCAGATAAAAGGAACTTTTGAAGAATGGATGTGGACTTGGGGGAATATCCTAGTGAAACACAATTCTCCATGTCTTGTACAATCACACATTCAAGCATGTTGGTGTCAAACATCCATATGTACGATCAAACCCATCCTCAGGGGGCATCTTCCTAAGGGGAGTAGAAATTAGTTTAGAATTCATGTTGATCAGAAATGAAGCTCTCAAATTATGTTCATAGAGTATGGAACATAAGTTCCCAGTTTAATGTCATGTGTGGGAGACATACTCATGTAGTTTAACATCATGCGTTAAGGATAAGGATGTCATGTAATTTATCCTAGGGGGAATGGGGAAAAAGTAATTCTAAAGGGGAAAAAGTGGGTCGGTAAATATCCCAACATGAAAGTGGACCATTGAGGATTAAACTACAAAAAACATTCTCACAGAGGAACATAAGCAATAAGTGGTAAAAAATGTAGAATTAAAAATTATGTTGTTAGGACCGATGAAAAAATGTCTGAGCATTACTACATATCTTCCTCATGATGGAATCAAGAAACACATAGTTTTTTGGATTATGTATAGTTTAATTTCATATGGGGAGGATGTATCAAAAGAATAAAATCATATGGAATGGGGTAGATTAATTTCATGAATGACAATGGGGAACTTTAATTTTAAGGTAATGCCGAAAGAGACATAAACACCATGCAATTTAATGTTTTGAAGGTAGGACATAACATTTTATCATCTTGTGGGACAAGAGAGATCTTTTTTAAGCTTATAGAAGTATGATTGATATGGTGATAGAATGGATGAGTATCCTAGTGTTGGAACCGAAGTAAAAAATGTAAGGTCGTTCTTATGTATGCTTCAAGGAAATGAATCAATCAACATGTAGTTCTTGAATATCGTGCTGTTTAATGCCTTGTAGTATGGAAGAATAAAGTGATGAATTGTCTTAAATGGGTGTGGGGTAAATTTTGTGTATTTCATATATCTAATGATAATATGAACCATTGATTTCTCTACTACAACAAGTGCAATCCCCAGAGAAATCTAAGGAAAATGAGGCCTAAGAGATGAAAATATTTATGGAACATGGGGATGGAACTGATGAAAAAATGAGCCAAAAATCCTAAATATCATACAAGGGAAGGAATTAAGACACACTAAGTTATTAAATTCCATTAAGTTTAATATCATGTAGTAAGAGTGGAGCTATAGTTTAACTTTATATCGGATGGGGTAGTTTAATGTTATGCATGACAATGGTTCTGGGCAGTTTTATGTGCTACAACTCAGATGGGGTTGAGTATTATAACATCATGCATGATGAAATATATGTCAGTATAAGGTAATAGATCTTAGACCATAGAGGAATGTGTTTACATTTTCCATCTTATCGTCGTGTAGGATGAAAACTCACTCACGTGAAGTACTGCTTTTGGATGTTTTAATTCGTGGGAGGAGTAAACCTCTTACCATCCTTGATGACCAATTAGTATGCGCCATTGGGGTAACCCATATGAATGATGAATGGTACTTCTAATTTCTGATCTAGATTTTGTGACTTCCTACCAAGTATCATTGGAATCCTAAGATACAATACAATGTCACCCTAGAGTAAGGAGCGAAGACAAACATTCTTATTGAAATCCCTGACTATATTATTTTTGTGCCTCTCCAAATTGTGCAATGCTCGGGTCCTATTCTCATAGAGGGATTCCTACCCATCCAGATGGACATATGCTAATATTTTTGGAATTTTAATATCATAAATAGCTATATGGAGTGAAGTAAATTAAATCCAAATGGGCAGGACTACCTCTGTTCTATACACATGTGATTATGGGGTCACCTGGGTGGAATTATGAGTTATTGTCTGATAATCCAAGATATCATTAGGGATATTATTCATTTATATTTTCGTATTCTAATGAATCATAATCTTCAAAATGTAGGATAATATTTTTTATAATTCCACAATATACCCATTCACCTATGCATAGTACCGAGATGTGTGGTTGGACCAGATGTTGTACTTAGCGTACGATTTATTCATCTTCAATACATAGAAATTGGTTCACATATCACCGGGGAAGGCATAAAGAACTCTAAATATATGGATGATAATATATCTAACCAAATCAACTATAGAAAAAAAACTTTACATCCTTGAGAATAATCACTTCTTCCCACTATGAGATGAAATCTTTGGTGGTTAGAATGGACCTGCACTGGCGAGCTGTTGCAAGTAAATATGGTCCCGTAACATCGAACCCACAAACCAAAAAGGTATAATAGTATATGTTATTATGGCGGAGATCTGGTTTCAGATGTACAATATTGGAATGGATTTTACATGAGATAAACCTATTGTAAAACTCGATCAATTCATGGACCATGGTGGGGCAAAAGTAACATAACCTTATAATATGGTGAGAGAATTTTGAACTAGCTTGATGAGATTCTCTTGAATGAGCATGGACTTCTTGCATAATCAGGGGGACCTGATTCCCTTGAATTAAAGAGTGTAGAACACCATCTAACCTGATTTTTTAGACGATCTATTCAAGCCTTGGACCACATTGAATGGTGAATTACACTACATGCCAAAAGATCTGATAACCTTAGGCTATGTCTGGCTGAATATTTCTATGTTAGAGGTACTCAATAAACAGAATTTTCCAATTAGGGGTCTCTTCTATTGTAGAAGCGGGACCTGGAGGTCCTAATGTTGAGGCATCTATGTTCATGTGTCGTACATGTTGGTTTACATCATCATCCAAAGAGGTGGGAGCGAAGAAACTTCGATGAACCACATGAATAAACAAGTCACCCTAGTCCATATATGTGAGGGATGAAGATAGGATAGGCAAGGCCTCGGCTAGAGAATTATATAACCTGGGGACATGACTAACCCCTGGTTGAAAAGGGAACTCGATAATCAACATACGAGTTTTCTCTAATCGAGGCATGAGTTATAGATTTTTTATGACATAATCACCATTGATATTCTTGATGAAAATTTTAGATTCCTCCATCACATGTATGTGGGGAACATCAAACTCTATGCGTATTTCAAGACTAATGACCAGTGCTTAATACTCCGCATCATTTTTATGCAAACCTTCTGACAACAAGTATGAATAGGGAAAGATAGTTTGAGTAGGCGTTATGAAGATTATTCTCAAGCCTAATCTATTGAGCCTAGGATCATTGATCATTGTACCAATTAGACTCTAAGAGGTTCCATCGATGTGCATCTTCATATATTTCACAACATCACCCACTAAGATGATGGCCTATTCTAGAAATTCAAGATCCAGGGAGTGCACTTTGGGGGTTAGATGGGAGGCTATAAAATCCCTCTATGCCTGACCATTAACAAATTTTTGTGGAATGTTCATGATGTCGAACTACTAAAGGATCACTACCCACTGAACATGATAGCCTTTAAACATTGGGAGGTTCAGAATATACTTCATAGGATCCACATGGGACACCATATTTATCTAAAGATCCTATAGATAATGTTGTAAACTTTTCACTATGAAAACCTATGGGAGGCATCTCTTCTTGATAAAGAAATATTTTTCCTTGGGGTATAAGATCATATTGATGTAATAATACAAATATTTCTATGTCCCTTTATTGTTTTTTGGGTGATAAGGGAACCAAGGGATCATTATAGGGAAGCCTCATAAAGGATCTGCAGTATTCTATAGATGGGTGACATCAGGACCAGAGGCTGGAGGAGATACTACATAATGTCGTTAAAATCTATTTGTATGTATTCATCCCATTTATAGATGTCACTATTCATCATGAATCCGGAGGGATTACACTTTTAATCCATATTCATGATGAATCAATATAGGTAGCCTAAGTGGAGTTGAAAACATCATAGCTCTCAATGTTTGCTCGAAGGAGGAACTTGATTGATGGCCCTGATCTTCAATAGATATATCTCAATGCCTCTATGTATTAAAAAAAAGGATTAAACTTCAAATAGACACCCCAAAATCACACTCAAAGTGGTTCATCATCAGATGGAGGGAACAGAGGAATCCGAACACTTTCTCATGATATCTGAGATGGTCCTGACACTAGTAGGACTTGACAACCAAATCATCTATGTAGTATTCTACCAATTCCCCAAGGATCAGTTTCAATATGCTATATATAACAAGCTGATAGGTTCATCATGCATTCTTCAAACATAAAGGCATTACATAAGAGTATAAGGTACCATGCATCACTCTTAAGTTGGTGGAATCATTTTCCAATGGGAACATCATGATTTTATTATACCAATAATAAACATCCATGATGGAGAGGTCTTGGAATCCAGTAGTGTAATCAATCAATTGCTCTGTCACATGAAGGGGAAAATCTTCCTTATGATAGTGATACTTGAGATCCCAAAAGTTGATACAAATATTGACATGATCATTTTTTTTCTTAACATGATCGATGTTGGAAAACCATTTAGGTACTGGTCTTCCTTGAGGATGTCTGATTTCATGAGCTTATCAACTTTGGCCGCATCCATGTAACCATGAGAAGGGTGCATCTTCATAGGAGGCTATTTAAACCCACAATGACTTACCGGGAGATGAAGACGGTGGAATTAAACATGATTATCTATTCCTTGCATCATTTCATAGCTCAAATAAAAGAAATCACAATACTACCTTAGAAAATTAACATATTGTTATTGCTCCTCAGCAGGCATTGTCGTGCTTAGCACTGTTTTCCACCGGTCTTCCTTGGTACTGAGGTTCACCTGTACCATATCATCAATGGTGGTGGAGACTCCTCCTTCAAACATGGAAAGGGAATCCTCTAAATCCTATTCATCATTTGAGGTGAGAGGATCATCGATGTGGTGAAATTATTTTGATTTAGATTACCCTAGTGAAATGCTATTTCCAACATGAGTAGTGGTGGAATCATCACCAAGAGACTTATAATCTGTTGAAACCCAGGCGATGATTGATGTTGACCCAATCTAATCAGGAATTTGACTAGGGGACTGTGGTTGAAAATATCAATGTAGAGGTTGTGCGTCGGTATATGAATACTTAATCGAGCTCAGAGGAAGAAGAATGTATGATGTAAATTTGATACCATGGGGTGAATATCCAGATACCTTGTACGGGTAAGAGGCTCTATAATCACTCAACACTGATTCATGATTGTGTAAAAAATGATCATATGTGGATCTATGTACCTATGAATGTGATTCCATGTCATGATAGAAACAATGAAGCAATATCCAATGTCTGGGTTCATATCCTCCCACTGATGGAATGGGAGGATAAATTCATCATCCAGGTTTACCCATAGGTCAACTGCAACATTAGTGAACTCAATATCCTGGGTCTACAACTACTAGTACTTGATCATGTAATAGTTGGAAACAAAATAGATGGAATCACAGGGGGAAAATGGAGATGCATCACCATCGAGTATTCCCACTTGACCATTAAGAGATTACTTGAGGCATTGAAGACATGATGAGGGAACTACTTCACATAGATGTTGTGAGGGTCTACCCAACAACACATTGTATGAAGTGTCTTACGAGATGACTATAAAATCAATACTAGAATGTAAGTCACCAATAATGGGTTTTTTGAAGAAATTTCCACACATCATTTGCCATTTCCTATCAAAACCTTGAATTTTTAGGTCAGAGGGAATTAAATCTTCTTCAGAAATTCCTAGCTTGTGGAGCATCTGGGTTAAGATACAATTAATCCCAAAACATGTGTCGATAAGATAATGATATACTTCCTTGACATTGAACTGTAATGTGATTTAAAACACACGGATTATGCAAATTATGAGAGAACCTTAATCTTCACCAAATAAAGATATGTTGTCTTGACATTTTTCTTATTCAACATCCTCAGTATGAAAGGAATCATTAGATTCTACTTCTATTTGGAATTAGGTGGGGATATTCAGATCCTCTGCAAGTGATTCATGAATATCATAAGATCTCAATAGATATTCGAGGATTTATAGATTTTTATGAATTTTGGAATATTTATTAAGCAAATTATGCTTCCATGACTAGTGCACATTTTTTGGGTACGGATATTATCATTGGAAGATAGTATGATGAGTGTTTCTGGTCAAATCGATTGATTTTGGATAGTTTTGGGGGTATCCAACTTTTCACTAGATGAACCACACAAAATGAATACTGACTGATTGTTTGATGACTATGGTTTGGCCACAATTGGACATGGATTCTCATGACGTGGTCATAGTGGATCATCATGAATGTGTAACATTAAACGATGTGGGGGTGAACTCAATAAGATAGAATAATAGGGAAATTCATGTTGAGATTTTCTTTTAGTCTGTTATTTGGTCTCAATAGCATGTACAACGTGGCTAGAAGCATCGTCTTGGGTATTCCAATGGTTTAAGTAACCATGACTATGTCAATGATGGCAACGACTGGGTACATTAAGATGACTAACCCGGCACTCCTCGTTACAGAGGACCATGTAAGGGTCCACTAGTTCAATGACATTCACTTAGGAATACTCTTGATCGTCACATGGAGAATCCTCAAAAATTCAGAAAATTTTGGCGGGTAACTCCCATATCTAGAGGCATCAAGTCAATGATATTATGAGAAGAATTAAGCATCCAAGGGATTTTATTCCCCTTACGCAGAAGGAGAATTCTCTTCTCAAAAGATGTAGTATGATTTATAGATGAAAAATAAGAAGTGGAGGAAATAAAAATACCATCAGGGGAATTGGGATAATTAAAACAGTCATGAATGATTCCATGGGTTAAAGGGACTACCATGAATGAAAATAAGTTGTTGAACATATGAGAACCCTAACTGGAGACCTGCTTCCATTCACCCTCACTGTCACTATCCAGATCTATAGAGATACATACAACCTATAACGGTTAAGGAACCAACCTGAATACATTGTTTTTGACCTGGTCCTAGAGCTAGTTCTTAAACACATAGCACTACTTGGGAGTATGTCCAAGGAAAAAGTGATAGGGGAAGTAGTTGCGGTGATCAGTGAAATCAGCCACTTGGGATCTTTTTTAGTTTGGTAACCTTAAGATTCCCTAGTCCAAGGAACTACATAAATAACTAGGGACCTGATAATCTCAAAACAAGTAGGTACATTTTCTACTATCTGGGAATGGGACCTTCAGATCATGGCTCTAACATGGGATTGGATCCTGGTGAGGAGGTGGAACCTAATTATCTCACCAGGGTGGAAGTGGTACGTTACACAATGACACCTTCCAATTCTATGGAAGGAGATGCTGAGCATGAGGCTGGACCAGAGGATGTGCCCCTTGGTGAGCCTGTATATAGGGATTTGTTGGTAAAAACTCTAGCAGCTTGTCGTCCTCTACCTATGTGATGACATCAATGTCAACATTGGAGGCTCTTCTTTCATAAGCATTGGGAGGATACAATCTTGTCTGTTTTTCCTAATAAAAGGATTCCATTAGATTAAAATCCTTATTATAGATATCCCACAATCTGCATGGTAAATTATGAGTAGTGAGGAAGGGACCTACTTTTCTTCATGTTCCCCATGCACATCGTTATCAGTTCTTCCTAAGACAACTAAATATATAGTAAATATGCGAGGACCTTCCACATGGTGACAATGTCTGCAATGTGCTCGTCTGCCCATTATTTCACATTAAGAGGTCATTATTACTGGTCTTGTGAGTTGTATAGCTTAACTGATATAGAAATTTCCAGCGAAAATCATACCAACTAGCTATGGACTCAATGGGTATCTTGTTGTACCAAAAAAATGTGGGCACTTCCACCATCTATATGAAACAACAGAGCATGGATGCTTCCTGGTGTAATGGTGTTCCTATAAAAGGTCCACATCATGAGATGTAGTAAACTAAATGCTGTAGTGGGACACCCATCCTGTTGAAGAGGTAGAATGTTGGGTTCCCAAAATCTAGGGGTGATGTCACCTCATCTAACTATGTTGGATATGGATTTCCAATATGTGGGATCTCCTCCTAACACATTTAATGTACCTAAATGTGGGCAATAAGAGTAGCCATATAATCCATCTTGTATGTAATTCAATCATGATGAGGGTTCCTGACCCCAAGGGCATTGCCAGGTTCGTCAACATGATATGATATCTCAGAGGGTCATGGAGAGGCTAGAGGAACAACCCGCGGAAGTACCAGAGGAATGAATTGCATATTGGTTGGGGGAATAACATTAAGAGTGAACTGAGGAGCTGCTGGAGGTAAAACTTGTGGAGCTGGGTCTCAGAAACAATTATCATGGAACTCGGTCGTATTTGGAAACCCATAATGTTGTCCTTTTCCATAAACTTCTGCATCTTACTATTGGGATATGGAGAGTTATCTGGATAAAAGAGATACAATTAATCGAAAATACCTTATTTTTTTCCTACCTCGGTGTAGGGTGGAAGGGATTATTCAATGTATCATTTTAATCTAGGTGATTTTCTTCAAGGTGCTGAGCGGGGATATCTTCAATGATGTTCTTATATTCTCTGATTTGTTGTGGAAATACATCATTCTCGATATTATATTCTATCTTCCATGTTGAGATAGATGTTTCCAAGGGAATAATGTTCCAAATGTGCCCTTTTACTCTACTAGGGTCTCAACTGAGAGGCAATGAAATGGTAGGTTTAACAAATCCAAGAATATGTCTTAGCTGGAAAGTGAAATGACAGGGGGACCCATCAAATGATGAAATGTTCCCAGGTGAAGGATCTCTTCAATGAGACTAATCTTAGTGTCCTACTTCAATAGTAGATTGAGGTTAAACATGTTCATTATGAATACACCGGGTAGAATATCCCCAATATCACTTAGTAATTCAGGATGGCATAGGATAGGACTAAAGTTTAGAGTTTCATACTGTCAGCAGCCATGAATAATACATGTAGGGTTACATTGATAATAATTATGCAGAGCACATTAAATATCTGAATCCATCATTTCTTGAGGGTGTAATGATATCCAAGAAATGTAGGGTGTTGAGTGATGGGAAGAACAACTAGTTCAACTACATGACACTGCTAGATGATATCGTCAAAATTCCCCTAGCTCTTTAGATAAACAAATTGATGGTTCTATAGGCAGAAATGCATTTCCAATATGGTCTAGAGAAATAAAATGACTTCATCTAGGGAGATAGATTATAGAATGTCAAATTATGTAGTCATGATCAGCCAAAACATCTTAGGGATGTTTTCCTCTTTGGGAATTTTCCACAAACATCTCCCTTAAAAAGTGGGATCTTACATCTTGTTCCAAATTACACAACTGGGGATGTTGAGGGACCAACAATGGTGTTGTTGTTGACTGTTGAGATAGTGGAATAACTAGTGTATAGAATGGTTTGTGATCTGGTAGGATGCTTCTCAGTGGGCCATCTCTTGGGGATGGTACAAATTGCATCATCAGGTAACTGTAGGATATGGTGCACACCAATACTTCATTCATGAATACTATGACTTCTTGTGGCAGATCATGATGGTTCTCAATCACTACTGCACCCCAAACAACTCCTTGTGATCTCATGTCAAGGTAGAGAGTGATCTTGGTTATGGAAAAAATGACTTCATGGAAAGACCTTGGAATGGATTCAAATATTCCACTTACATGTACCTTCCAATGGATTTGGGGATAAAATTCTTTTCTCTTTGCAGAAGAACGAATCTCTCACCCATGGTTCCTACCCCAAACCATGATGTGAAGCACCAGGGTGATGGGTACATCATCAAGTCACTGTCTACTTCAGAATCTGAGAAGATATTTGGATTGACTACGACCTAGCGCTTCATAATATTATTCCCTTTTCATTGACGATTCTTAGCCCTGCCCTAAATTGGATCTTTAGGGTAGGGAAGATTTTTGACACGGGGGGGGGGGGGGGGGGGCTCCATGCTAGTTAATATAAGAGCTAGGAGGACCTATTCATTGTTGAGATGGGGTGAGAGGAGCACCTAATTGTATTTTGAATTGAACATAAGGAGGCACTTTATGTCTCTTTCCTGATGCATGGGTTAGACCTCAATTTCTGTTGTCTGACAAATGGTGAGGACCTCAGTGGTGTGTAGGGATGGACCCATGAGGGCCTCCACTGGATTTTTTGAGAACATGGGGAGTAACCCAATACCAATTGTATATGTAATGTATGGGACCTCTAAACCAGTTGGTAGTGCCAGAAGGAGGAGGGACATCATAATGATTGAAATGGACACAAGGAGGACATCCATGTTGGCAGTTTATGAAGTAGGGAGGGCTTCTGCGTGAATGATTTTTGGATTGGGGATGATCATTATAGAAGATAGTGAGAATATGGGGAGGACCTCCACCAGAGCTCGTGATGATGTGAGGAGGGCCTTCGTGTTGATAATCCATGATATGGGGAAACTCTACATACTAGGGATCTTAGGCATGTGTTGAATCCCCATTCAGCATGATAATGGAGTAGGGAAGAACTCCACTCTGGATGATGATAGTATAGAGAGGACCCCCATATTGAATGTCATCATCATGGGTTGCATGCAATGTCTACTACTCGTGCTGACCACCGAAAGAGTCATACCAGCCCATATGTGGGGTGGTTGAGGTCTAAATACAGATCAAACATTTGAATGAACCAACTCTATAATAGATAGGAACTGATAATATGCGTCGGTGGATACATGTTCCACTGAATATATAGAATATTAATCCCCATTTTAGGTGTTTCGTTGATCATGAACCCAACATCGATATCTGTTAAGCTGGACTGGGGATGGAGGACAGGGGTCATAAACCACCTTCTCTTCGGCCTAGGGGAAAAGAGTCTAGTGGTGATTAGGAGGCATGGTGGTAGCCTCCGTGAAGGATCCTAAAATGTAGTAATATATGGGCTTACTCTAACATTATTTACCTTGTTGGTGAAGGTGATTGAATCATGATAGTTTTCCATAGAGAGGCTCTCAAAACAATTGAATGTTGGAGTGGGGAATAATGGATCTCTATGCGACCATGGTGGAGGGTGATGATAGTGGGGAACATAATCCTTGAAATCCTAGTGGTCCATAAATCTCATTGGGATTCCACCATATTACTCATATGGTTAGATAAGAGTGTCTATCACCTTCTTTAGATGAATTATGAGGGTGAGATGGGGTGTGGTTCCCTAATGGCCATGATTGTGGATGATTTTAATGAGGGGGTAGAGCTATGTAGTATTTCCATATTTTCATTTCCCCTTTCCATGCATCTAGGTGTAGGAGCCAGCTATATTCCTATAACATTGGTCATACTAATAAGTATGATTCAGCAATCAGTATGAATAATAGGAATGTTGTGCCTCATTCCCCAATATTGTTCAGTCATCCATGAATGGATGGTGAGATCCACAATGATGATGTTTCAGTCTGGAATGTGCAATTATTAACTACCCCAGATTATGTTCAGTTCCATGCCATACCAACTATTTTCTTGGTGGGACCTCCTGTCGGATATCTGGGTCTGGTGACACACTTATCAGATGATGTCATTAATGAAAATAATACCCATGGTTGTTAGAGAAAAGATTCATATCAGGTTCACCATTTTTTTCCCAACACATTCCATCAATGTGTGCCACACATGCATGAATTTTTGACACTGATGACTGCCTTTTACCTTGCATTCCATCATTCCAATGGTGGGATAAATTCATCACTTCATTAGCGAATTTTTTTCCTTGATTGAAATAGGATGGAGGGATATCAGTTCCTCTTTCAATTGATTCATCCTCTCAACTCATCTCCCAGTCTGTGTCTGAATTATTGAGTAAACCATTGTTCGTGAAACTCTCCCCAGTGCCATCTCTTTGAGGATGCTGTTTAATTATGCTACATTTTCCCAGACATTATAAAGGGCCATATCTGAAAAGAAATCTTTGTCCAGGAGAGTTGATGCATTGGAAATTACTAGCATGAATTTATGTTAAATCATTGGTACAAATGAATTAAGCCTTTTTAGGGGCTTATGGAGGGCATGTAAGCCCAAAGAATCCTACATCGAGTGTGGGGTACTTATTCTGGAGAAATTTCTCTAAGGTTTTCCTCATCTTCCCATGTTAAACATGCGGAATTCTGTGAGTTCATTGGATATATGATATAGATCATTCAAATTCAAATGCTAACGAGAGTGGATCAGATAGATACATAACTAAGAGGGATTACCTAGAATGTCTACATGATGGATGAATCAGAATGCCCAATAAGGACAGATCCTGGATGGGGTGCCCCAGAAAAGGGAAGGTTTCAAATTGTGAAGGAAGATCTAGAAGTCACAAAGTTCAGATTATGAAATAACACCCCTAAAAGGGGAATCCCAAGGTTTTCCATATGCTAGGATTCATCCTTGGGGAGGCTTTCTACATACCCGGTGTAGAATATAGGGATCAAAACCCACATAGTTCAAAGGGGTGATTTAGGTATTACACGTGATTATTTGTCTATTAAAAGAGGGGTACTCTTTGATTGATGGATATGATGTGCAGGTCTTATGCATGGTTAGCATACCAAGTGCTTATAAAAGTATAAATGGGATGTATGTAATGATCTCACAGGGAAGTGGTGGCCCAGGTAAGAATCTAGATGGATGATGGAGGCTTTGTGTGGAGTGAATGAGATGAAACTGTCGTGAATAATATGGTTTTGGTATTGAACCTCAGGAATGATTCCTAAATAACCTATTTGAAATGTAGGGATAAAATTCCAAATAGTTTCGTGGAGAGATGGGTCACATAAGGAGGAAGACCATGTGAAATTGAGCACATGTACTGGGACCGAAAGAAAGTAAAACATCTGGGTTGGGGTATGATGTTCCATAAACAAAATTTTTTAAAGAAGATTCCAGGATGGGAAATGGTAGATGTAATTGAACCTTGGAGAGGATTTCTATGTAACACAGTTTATAGAAATTTAAGTCCCCATAGTACAATATTGGGTAATAGAATCGAGGCAGACAAAAGGAAAATGACCTAGAGATGTTCCAGGGGCTTGTGAATGGTTAGAGACCCTTCGCAAGTGGGGTAGTCTTGGTTGGAGCACAATGGTGAAGTGCAAGGCTTATGAATGGTTAGCATCCCATATGGATCAGAAAAACTCAAGGTGGAGGATCCAGGAGATGTGTCCCAAAAATGGATGATGTCACATTAAGAGGGTAAATCACTATTAGGGAGAAACAAAGTTTACCCTTCATTGGGATTGATCCTCAAATAAGGTTCCTACATACTCGAAAGGGATAATAACTCATGTAGTTCAGAGGGATCAGTTTAACTTCATGTGGTATGAGTGAACTGACATGAAATAGTTGGGAAAAATAGATTGTGGGGAGTGAGGATCCTGAACCTCCAAGAGGCTTCACACATACCCTGTTCAGAAGAGAGAGATAAATGTCCCTGTAGTTCGGTAGAGATTGGAATGGGGATTACACATGGCCAGTGTCCTAGGATCATGCTAGGGTTTACGTGTGGTTAGAGGTCCAAAGAGGATGGCATGGTGACTGCTTACTCAAATACCATTATAGTAATGCTTGGTGTGAGAAACAAGAGGTGACATCATACCTAACAATTACTTCATGAATAGTGAGACCACGATGCATGGGGTTGGAGTTATGCCTAGCTAGAAGGATAGTTAGATGGATATTGGGACTTACTATAAGTTGTAAGCCTGAGAAGGTAGTTCACAGCTTACATGGAGTCTACCTGAGGTGTGTATGGTGATAAAGCGTAACAGGTGAGATTGAGTGGATCTATAAGGCAAGATGAATAAAGGTTCCCAGTCACATCCCCTCGTCGATCATCTAATTCATGACACACATGGGGAAACATATATTTTAGAGTCATGTGTTGATGATCTGGGTTCTTGGCAGTCTAACATCATGCATCTCAAATGATGAGGACTCACTCTTCATCCCGCGGACATATATATCTTTTACCAACCCACAATTGTGGAAGGGAAGGCATATGCAATTCCCAACAGGAGTGGGGTGGATATGTGGTCAATAGATGGGTCCACATTAGAATACCTATATGAAGAATAAATACCCCTTGGCATAACTATACAATGAAACATTAGGTAGGGAAACAAAACATGTGAAACTGCACGAGGAATCTGTAAATTACTACACAAGATATAAGAGGGACACACACGAGAGGTGTTTATGAAGAAGAATGCTCCCCTTTGAGGGGATTCATGATGGCCTGGTGATTCTTGATGAGTAGGATCTTAGTGATGTAAGGTGCATCACAAAGTAGGGTAAAAAGGGTATCCATGAAAATGGTTCTTCACGAAGCATGGCAACCCAACAAAGGCATGAAGTCTACTTGTGTTTGGAAGGTGGTTCACAAAGACTAAATGCTCCAAGAAGTCCTGAGTTCCCAAAAAGGAATCATAACATCATGATGGATGTGGGGTAAGGATAAGGGAATCCCCACATTATGTGGAGGTATATCAGAAATAAGGTAAAGCAGGTTTTTGATTCTCAAATATCTTGGGGTATGCATTTTCTCATTTATTATTTGAGAAAAGGGAGAATCACGAAGCGGGGGATCAGAAGATGAATGATTAGGGTAGAGGTATTTTGGTATGGTGGAGATCCACATATTTATAGGTTCTAGGTATTGATATTCCTAGAGGCACACCAGGAAGGAAACGATGCATGGAAAATGATTGTGGATCCATCAGACTCCTGGGTCATTCTTTCACTACTTCATGGAATTCTCAGAGTACATCATACTGGGGGAGGCATCAGTCACTACTTTTCAGAATCTTTTGATCTCATTGGACATGTGTAGGTGTCAATCACTACTTCACAACATTCATGATGTTGATGGTCTTGGTGACCAATAATCATGAAGTAGGGATCCTTTATTGATTTTTGGCTAGTAATAACGATATTTTACCCAAACAGTTTTGGAAATCCTTGATCTACATTGGGAATGGTTTTCACTACCAAAAAATATATAAATATTTAATTATACATATATTCTATTCTTATAGAGTAAATTATAAATTTATGTAAATTACTTTTAACAAAAATAATGAAATCTAAAAAATGGGAAATTATAATGAAAACATGATATATAAAATAATTCAATTTTAACAATGAGTTCTATAATATATAATTCAATTATTTTAATTTAAAAATAGTGTAAAAAATAAAATTATTAAATTATTGAAAAATTTTATTAATAAATTTATGTTTATTATTTTGGAGTAAAATGGAAAAATAATGTGGGATTTAAGGTAATGGATTATTAAAACCAACACCATTTCTATGGTATTTCCTTATTTATCATTATTTTTATTATGAATGTTAATTTAATTTTCATTAGATTTAATTTCACTCTGATTCACATTTTTTTGGGGATATACATGAATCCACCTTGACTTATCCCCAAATACATTGATTGTCGAAAAAAATACTTTTCTTTACGAAAAAAATCTTCAATTCCCATCTGTTCTTTCATATCCTAATAAAAATAAGATCTTCTTCCAAAGAATGATTTCTATTTTTCATTTGGGATCCCCAAAGATTATTTATTAATGTATTCATTGTTAAATATATGTTAAATCCATTCCTTTAATTGGTTTTTTTAATGTATTTCATTGATATATTTTTTATGTGGCATACATGATTATGTAAATATTATGATGTGAATGGTGAACCCAAAATTATATATCCCTAAATTCATAGGTTAATGTTGTTAATCACATTATATAATGTGTAATATGAATTGAAATGTTGCTGGATTTGTTCACCATGATGATGTTATTATTTTTCAGAGATGCTATGCGTGATCATGATACTAGATTTGTCCACAACTATCTGTGGTATTCAAACACTATGACACGGTGATTCATTATTATGAATTTAAACATTCCATGAATTTGTTAAAAAGTTTCCTTCATTATTATGATTATGATCATATTCTATAATATTATTATTCTCACACATGTAATTTAAATTCATTACATGATATAAAAAGTACCATTTATGAAAGATTATATGATTTAGGATCCTATAAGATATGTATTTGTAATTAATTATGAAAAAGAATAAATTATTTATTCTTGTTTTTTGAATTACATTAAATCTTTTTATATTTTATAAAAACGTAGGAACTAGAAGACACCCGGAAAATAACCCATATGAGGGAAAATAAAGTGGTATCCCGAATGACAATCATAATATAATGGGAGGTGGAGTTCAAATATTTATAGAAATTATTACCCAACTGTCTCAGGATATGAAAAATATCCTAAAAAATATGGAACATTAAGATTCAGTTAAGAAGGAGAAATTGGGTATCAAATACGTTGTGCAGTATTGACCTCATAGGTTTAGTCAAACTTCTGATCCCATTATTTCAAAATGGTGGGTTAACTAAATAGAGAATACATATTGTAACACCCAGAAATTTTATGAAAAATATTCTTTTTAATTTCATTAATGTCTTCTGTTGTATGCTACACCAAAAGTAGCTTGCACAACACGCATCCTTGACTTTCCTTTCATTACACGCAATCACGACCTTCCTCGATAGCGTCTGTAGTACGCAATACCGAGTTTCACTAAACAACGATATGTTATTATTAAAACTAGCTGTTATGAATAGTACTAACCACTTTTTGAAATTTTGTAAATTTTATTTTTCAAAATGGACTACATTTTTGGATTTGGTATATCGAAATTAGCTTAAGGTGAAATTTTGGTACTTTTCGGATAACTTTCATGTTCTGATGAATAGTGAAAATTACTAAATTTTAATTAAAAACAACTATTTAATCGAAATAATTAATAGTGATAAATTATTAATTTGAGTGGTTTTAAAGTATATTTAGAATATATTTTTACAATTTAATACAATGTTGTTCATTGGATGTAATTTCACATTTAAACCAGACATAAACAAGTGTCAATCTTTTGATAGTTATTATATCTTAAAAACACGCTATTTGTTTTGACGACATGAATTAATTTTTAAATTAGTTAATGTAACTGATATGTTTTAAATTTGGTAAAATAAACATCATTTTTGAATTCATAATATCAAATATATCTTAGTCCTAATTTTTTGTATTTTTCTGGAAACTTTCATTTTTTGATGAATGGTGAAACCACTAAGTGGTTCTTAAAAAACGGAATTTTTTCATAAAACATAATTTTACCACTTCTGTGAGTATAATTTCAAAAATCCGAGAGACATGGTTGATTTCAGTGTGTAAAATGTGGTTCAATGAGATGAAAATAATTTTTGGTGAATAGTAACTTTTTACTTTTTTTTCAAGATTAAAAGTAAATAGGGTAATTAAGGGTAAAAATGAAATTATTATTACCCTAACACATGTCCTAATTCTATTGGATAAGTGTAATTCCACCAAAAACCACATTAGGAATACAATATGACCACTTAGGCCCACATAGATTAGATTAGGACATTTATTATTAATTTATTTAAAGAAGGGTTAAAATAGTTAAAATCAATGTTTAATAAGTAAATAATTTTTAATATGGGGTTATATGTAAGATAAATTCACCTATAAAATTTAATTAGAAATCTAAAAATATTTCCTACAAAATGATATTTTATTTGTAATTTTTAGACTTTAAATAATTTAATTTATTTATGACACAAGGATGATGCAGTAATTATCTTATTAATAAAATATTGACATAATTGATGTTATAAATACCCAAATAAATGTAATTTGAGACTTTTTATGAATTACAATAATTTTATATGTTAATATTACATGTTAGTGTTGATTTAATTAACTTTTTTCAAACTAATCATTCTGTTATAATGTTCACAAAAATCAATTACCAAATAGTGTCAAAATTGACATAAAATAATTTTTTAAAAAAATATTATATTATTAATTGTTATTATATTCCTAAAAATCTAAGGTTTGTCCAAATGACTTAGATAAGGTTATATATATTAATAATAAACAACTTCGGTTTTTTTTTGGCTTCTTATAGTAAGTTTATTAACCATATAGTGTAAGAACACAAAAATACACGGTAAAAGTAAAATTATCTATCATAAAGTTAAATATAAATGATAAGGTTAAAATAGGAACCTAAACTTATCTAAATTCTATTGGATGAGATAATTTCTACCCATCCCCACCTTATCTTCGAAATAAATCAATTTGGATCTATTTAAAAGCTAATATGACTTTATAATAAAATAATATTTTTAGTTTTCCAAAGGAGCCCCTCTCCTCCCTTATAAATGGGTACCTCCTCCCTCTCTTCCTCACACAACATTGAGAGTTAAATCTCGGCCAACTCCTGCCAAATTCTCTTCTCCACTTCCATTGAAACATCCTAGATGTCCTGGTCTTCTTCAATTACCAATTTTAGTTCCCTAAGAAGAGGACTCAAAGAGGCGCTTCAAAGAAGAGGTAATGTCCGTTACAGATTCTTTCAACTTTATTTCTTCTTCCACTTCTTCTTCTTAGGTTGTTTAATTATGATGTAATAACATCAGTATCAATCATATACTGACATGTTATTATAATTCTGAAACAACCCTATTTCACAATCTATCCATCCAACAAAAAATGAAATCACAGCGCGTGCGTACGTACGGAATATCGTCTCCACGCCGTGGTGTAACCTATTTCCCACCACCACCTTACTTGTATGTGTATAATGGTGTAAATAATAACTATATATGATTATTTTAAAGTGATATTGATTCTGAAATAGTATAAATACACTCCAATATTGTCCCACGATCATGAGAACGATATCATCGCTCGTGCGTACGTATGGACTACCGTCTCCACGACGCGATGAGATTCATTCTCCACATTAACCATTCATGAATGATTATAAAGTATATATAATAAGTAATCATGAAATATATGACATAATAATGATACTATATTTATGTGTATATATATGTATGTCATCTACTTAATTCCATTCAACTCAATAAGGAAACAAAAACAGCATTCATGTGTACATACGGCCTACCGTCTCCATGAACAGTGTATTTATTTCCATTTACTGATTTATTATATATATATATATATATTCTGAATATATATTATATATAAATCATGTTTTATATTTTGGAATTAATTAATCATGATCTAAGTAATCATATTAATAATTACAAGTCAAAACACGGACGACAAATGAAACAATTTTACCCAAAACACTCTTTAACATGGAATTTAGAAAAGAACGGGTAATATAATGTCATAAGTGAACCATATATGATATCATAACAATGAGTATGATTCTGGAATAAGTCAATGACATCATTTAAATCATTATACAGGAGGTTCAGACACTTACGAAGCAAATCGGACCTAAGGTAAGGGAAAACATCACAATCTCATCTTATCTGAGATTGTTTATACATTGGTATTTATTGGGGTGTATTTTATTGCCCACATCCATGTTTTTCAATATGTAATATTGTTTCCATCCACCTACAATTGTGTAAATCCAATTTTACCCTTCGGTGAGTTTTTAGTAAAAGATATAAAAGGAATCTTTTGTCGTTTTTCGTACGAGGTACTTTTCGACCTTTCTGAAAAAATTACGAAAAGAATGTTTTTTAACTTATACGGCATGAATGGATTTTAAAAACATTATTTCCAAGAAGATTAATTTACAAGTTTTCAAGTTTATTTTTAATCTACTTCTTTTAGTTTAAAATTGTATGACATGAAAAGAAAGGAAAATGTTTTTAAAGTAGAAAGGATATTTTCCTCAAGAATGGAGTTCAAGTGTTTTATCAAAATTATTTTCCATCTAAGATAATATAGGGTTATGTTTCTATCCCTATTATTTCATTGATTTGATTATTTTGTGATGGAATTATTTTTATGAATTCATTTATCTTATATGAATTGTTTTATGATGTCACGATGTTTGAGATTCCCATTTTTATTACATGGGTTATGCAATGATGTATGATTTATGATTTTGTGGAACACATAAGAATGGTATCATTATGAGATGGGTGGGACCTATATCTCCCTCCAATGCATTGGGTAACGATTTGATATCTCATGAGATAGACATGGGTGGAACGGCAGGTTAAACTGTTTCAGTGAAGCAGGACTGAAACGAGGAATGAACTCGGTTCAGAAATGGACATTGTCCACTAATATAGTCTTGGCAATGAGTCTTGACTAATAAGAAATGATTCCCTTTGATTATGTGTTTACACCACAAAATTTAATGTTTTATGTTATGATTATTGGGATTACATTTCACTACTATGATTTATCCCATGTTATGATATTATGATCTCTTTTTCAGGTTAAGATTTCCAAAATGTTATGTTCTTATGAATATGATGTGATTGATATTTCTTTTGTTTACCCTTACTGAGCATTTGAGCTCACCCTTTTATGTTTTCTTTTCCCCATGATATAAAGAAAGGTTTTAGGTAAGAAAAAAAAGTGATGATCTTTATGGGAGATGTTGAAGATCTTTCACCATGATTAGAAGATTACATTCCGAGTTTCTAAAGACACTAAACTATTACGGTCCTTGAGTTTTGATTTTTGTTATGTATTAAGTATTCCGCAAAAGTAATGTATTGTCCATGTACGTCAAGATTTGGGTCTCTACACCTATTCAGTTACAAATTTTTTTAAGAAAGAGAAACTTACAATGGTCATTTATCATTTAGATGGAGAGGGTGATCAATGGTAGGAACAAGTAAAGAAAAATAATACTAAGGATGAAATAGAATAAATAGAGTGGGATGAATTTGAGGGGTTATTTGTTAACAATTATTACCCATGAACTTTTTGAAAAAATATGGACAGACAGTTAAAATGGATAAATAATTTGTCACATCCTATGATGAACATTTTATATGTATTGTGAGATATTACTCAGGTTTTGTTATCAACAAGGATAGAAAAATTGATAGATTCTTTAGTTGATTAGAACCACACCATCAAAAAGCATTATCTATATGAGACTTCGGGAGTTATGATAAAGTTTTTAATGTTATCTCAACGTATAGAAGATGTTTGGAAAATATTCCCCTACAAATGGTTATTAGAAACAAAAAATAGAGTTTTAAGGGAAAGTATCTTGTAAAAAGGGTTAAAAGAATCCTCAACGTCCCTCATGTAAAATATGTGGGAATAAAAATCACGGGAACTGCATCAAATGGATAAGAAAATGCTACATGTATTGGGGATAAGGCCACCAAGATCATGAATGTCCACAAGACATGATGAATAAGGTCGATGTGATAAAGAAGGGGAAATCACCATCCACTATTCAATGCTTCAACTATAGGGAGAAAGATAACTATACAAGCCAGTTCACTTAACCAGATGTCCTTATGTGTAATCCGTGTTAGTAGCTACCAAAGCCTAAAGAATAGGGTGAGCATTTTCCATTACCACGGCTATGGTGTATCATGAAAATAATGTTGTAAAAGGTACTGTTTGTATTCACTCAATAATGGAAATTGTTTTATTTGATTTTGGTTCTATGAATTCTTTTACATCTTTCATGTTTTGTATAACTACTAGATATGACCCCAATACCATAATGTAGCGATATCCATAAAAAACCCCCGTGGTATGATCAATGAATCCCATTAATTAAAATATTCTAATGTTAGTTTATGTGAAAATACTATTTTTCTTAATCTTATAATCTCTCCCTTGGTGGAGTCTAGCTCTTTATTAGGCATGGATTGACTCTCATTTTATAGAGAATGTGTCAACTATTGGAAAATACAAATATATTTCTATATTTTAAATATCCCCATTATCATATACAAATGAAAGAAAAATGGATAATCTCTTTTGTAAAACAATTCAATGGTTATGGTGATGATTCCCTATAAATAAGCACACTATTCTCAAATGATTGAGTTAAATAAAAGTAAAACACTTGAGGAAAATTCCATTCTGAAATAATATTATCATGTATTTCTGAAGATTTACCTAGACTTACCCTAGATTAGGTGGTAGGGTTATAAATAGAACATATATTCAGTGCCAATATTATCTCTAAATTCCCACATTATATGTCCTCAATCGAACTAGACGAGTACAAGAAAAATATACAAGTTCATTTTGACAAAGGGTTATATGTCCTAGTTTATCTTCATGGGGTTCTCCAATGCTATTTTTTCAGAAGAAGAATTGATTAATGAAGTTGTGTATCAATTATCAAGAGCTCAGCAAGATCACAAAAATGAAAATGTATCTTCTACCAAGGATTGAAGGCTTGTTTGATCATCTTAAAGGAACTCAATTTTTATCAAAGGTGGATATCTGTTTTGGATATCATCAACTGAAGGGGAATAAGGAAGATATTCATAAGACATACTTATTTACATGGTATGAATATTATGAGTTCATATGGATACTTTTAAAAATTAATAATGACTGTAAAATATTCATATATTTTATGGATATAATCTTCATACATAATGTGAGAAATTTATTGTTGTATTTATACATGATATTCTCATTTACTCCAACAGTAAGGATAAAATTTTAGAGCATATAAGGATTGAAATTAATATTTTAAGGATCAAACAAATTCATGCTAGGTTTATAAATAGTTTAATTTCGATTCGCAAAGTAACTTTCATTGTCCATGTTATCAAATGTGATGTTATTTCTATGGACCCTTCAAAAAAGGTAATTGATGTATAGCTCATACCAACTTGTGTCCTGAATATATGTAGATTCCCCAACATAACATGGTATTACCAATTCTTTTTGAGTAGTTTAACATGATTTTATAGAACTCTAACTATGAAATCATAAAAAGGGGTAAATTATTTTCGTATGGGATATTATGAAAATGTATTTTAGGAGCTCATGAAGATTCTAATAACATCACCTGTACTCAAAATACCAACAAGTGGAGAAGGTTTTTTGACAAACATTGATGCATTAATGAAAGGATTTGGTTGAATACTCATGTATAATGATAAATTGATATCCCAATCCTCAGGATAGTTGATAATGCATGAGTAGAACTACCTGACACATGATCTGGAGTTAGCATATGTGATATTCACTTGGAATATTTAGCGACACTGCCTATATGGAGAAAATATTGAAATATATAATGACTACAATAGAATAAATTATATATTCTGAAATAATGATATCAAAATGAATCAACAGATATGGTTAGAGATGATTAACGACTACGAATTATATATTCACTAGAATCCTGGATAGATGAATAAGGTAAATGATTATCTTACCAGAAAATAATATGTTACTCCATCCATGATGTAGATAGAGAAAGAACCTATCCAATTAGATAAGAAAAATATATTTTTGGAAATAATAATATAAGGGAATACATCCTACCTTCCCCCCATTGATTTCATAACTTTCTATTGAAGATAATATCAATGAGTCACAGAGATAATATTCAGTCATTTAAAAAAGGTAAAAGCATTAATGGATGGAATTATTCATGTGTTCCACATTGATTAAGACAATTTCATTCGATTTGTAACTATAATTTTTATCTTTAACTCATTAATGCTAAATACAGAAATATTGGATAGTTCACATAGCTCATCTTTCTACATCCTTCATAGAGGCACCAAGATGTATTGTGATCATTGAGAGAACCTTTTATGGTAAAACATGAAGATGGAGATCACTGAGTACACCTCAAATTGATCAATATGTTAGAAAGTGAAGGAAGAGTTACATAAGTACAGGGTGATGATACAACCATTTCCCAAATCCATAAGGAAATGATACAACATCTCCAACGTACTTTTTTATTGGCATCCCAAGAACATCTAAATAAAAAAAATGTGATTTGGTTTTTCGTGGATCGACCCACTAATAATGACCACTTATTTAGTATTCAAGGGATATTTATCAATTAAAAAACATTCTAAAATATATGTAAAGGAATTTGTGAAGAGTATTGGGGTTTAACAATCAAATTCCATTGATAGTGATCAAATGTTCACATATAAATTCTAAGTATTTCTTGAACATGATTTGAGAACTGAATTGAAATTTAAAGTGACCTATTACCCCCAAAATAATGGCCATTTAAAAAAGACTATCCAGAAAATTGAGGAAACTTCAGGAGCTTACTAAATAGAATTTAAAGGAGGATGGGATCAACATGTACCGGTAGTTTTTTTCTCATACAATATCAACTTCTAGACACGAATCCAAAAGACCTAACATAATGATCACTATTGAAAGTGATGGAGAACTACTTCTTGTTGGGATGAAGATTGGGATAAAAGGATACTTAAATATGATATTTTTTAATATATTATATAGATTTCCAAAGTCATCTAATATAATATAGAAACATGGTCAGATTCAGAAAAATATCTATGTAGAAAACTATCGAAGGGAAATGGATTTTGATATTGGAGGGAATGTTTTCCTTTAAATATCATAATGTAATAGATTCCAATGGATAGGAAAGAAGGGAAAGATCATCCCATAGTACATTATACCCTTTTACATCCTTTATAACATATAAATAGTTTCATATTGGATAAAACTTCAACTAAACATGTCACAAGTTCATGACATGTTGTGCATATTTGTAATGCCCACACACTAGTTACCTCGATTTAGTGAATTATTAAATAACATTGGCATGATCACAAGATATCAAGTCTCGAAAGAAAAATTATTTTAGTAGCTTTATGAGTACTAGATACAAGAATAATTTTTACATTACTTTATAAAATTTAAAAAACAAAAACATTATGTCCATTTTGAACACAATCATATCCCGTAGCCTATTCTTGCAGGTTAATCGTAATATACTTTTCAGCATCCTGGAAAAAATAAAACATAATAAAGGGGTGATCTCAAATACTCAGTATGGATAACCATATATCCTAAAATATCATAAAAAATTATGATTATTTAAGGTAATGTATAAAACTAAAATAAAATCCTTGTAAACATAAACATCAGCAAAACATGGAAATGATAAATCAATTAATGCCATATACTTATTCACATGGATATTTTACTAGTCTAAAAATCACATGTAATATCAATAGAGAATTTTATAATGATGGAATGCCTAATATGGGACATTTTATCATAGTAAATCAGCTTCAAACAAACATAAAATCAAATGAAGGATGTTGATATAGATGAAATCAATGAAAAAAAACTATTTGAGTGAAATATCTCATTCTATTTTGAAATCATTTAAAAGTAAAAAAAATATTTTAAATATATTCTTATAAGCTTCTAAGTGAATCTTGTATTTTTTATAATAGGGGATAGTAACCTCACCCACATTATACGTTAGAAAACATTCTTTCCTTAATTTGTCGAAAAGGTCATAAAGTACCTTGTTTGGAAAGAGACAGAATGATTCATTTCAAAATATTTTAAAAAAATTCAAACAATGGTATAAATTAATTTAACCCATTGTCTAGTAAATAATAAAAATGTTTTGAAATACATTTTTATGAAACACGGATGTTGATGACAAGAGTTCCCAGTAGATACTCATGTATAAACAAACTCGGATAATAAAGAGATTGTAAAATTAACCCTTACTATGTACTTTTCCTTAGTCCAGGGTATGCTAAACTATTGTATAATGGTTAAATTATTGATATTAAATTATACAATAACAAAATACATAAATATTATATCATATATGATATTTTAATGTTTCATTGTTAATGGTATTTTAGTAGTATCATTATTCTTGGTGTTAACTGATTCATTTTACTTTATATGTTTTTTTACGTAAGTGATGTTTATTATGGATATTATGAATTTGATTCATATCCAGAATGATATTAAGTTATTAAAAATTATTTTTAATCATCAAATAAAATTTATTCTGGAATGGTTATGGTGTGGAACAAAATATCATCATGATGTGGGGACGGTATGTCGTACGTATGCAGGAGCGACAATATCATTCAATTAGTGATTAAATAATAAGTAATTGGATGGTATATTATATATAAAGATTAATTAAAATGTTATATTTATTATTTACATCAACTATACTCATTATTATACCCATCCAAATAATTAATTATTGAATAACAAACTACACTACGACGTGGTGATGGTAAGCCGTAGGTACGCATGTATAATGACTTTGTTATTCATAGTATTGATAGAATAATGAATATGGTTGTACCATATTTATAATAACATATTAGTATGTATAAGGTTCTGGATCTTTTATTTTATTATGGAAATAACAATGAAATGGGATGTGAAAAAAAAAGAACTTTAAAAGAGGTGATGAAATAATTACATCCTTTTCAGGTTCTTCCTTTTTATTGGAACAAATGGTATCAATAGGTTGGCTTTATTATCAACAAAATTCCACTTGGTTGAAGTTACTGTAGTAGAGAGGATATTTGAGCCAGGGGTTTCTGAGCCTAAAGGCTTTGCTGGTGTGAAATTTAGAGAAAGGGAAGTGCCCTTTTATTGGAGAGGTGAGGGTCACTTTAGGAAAACCTGAAATATTATTTTATAATAAAACAATATGTAGTTTTGAATGGATCCAAATAGATCCATTTCAAGGATAAGGGGACGATGGGTCCAAAAACTTTCAAAAAATAGGTTTTATAGATGTTTAGGTCTCCATATTAACATTATCTTTTAGATTTTTCTCTTATTTAAATAATTTAACTTTTACAATGTCTTCTTGTATTATTATAACACATTGTTAATAAACATTCAATAAAATTTCAAGAGATTCTCAAGTTTTTCATAAATGACATATCAATAATTTAAAAAGTCCTTTGTTAGATCTTTTTATTTTTGGGACTATTATATAATTTAATAAAATTATATTTGTTTTAAAAACTCATTTTTGTCAATTTTGACACTATTGTATTTGTTTATTTTGAAAGTCACAACAACCTGACTACCTCGAAAAAAACTATTTAATCAACCCTAACCCTTCTTATTTACCTATAATATTCATGGAATGCATCAAAAGTATCAACATACATTTATTTAAATGTTTATGACATCAATTATTTTAATCATTCATTAATATGGTAATTACTGCATCATTATTGTGTCATAATTAAATTTAATTGTTTAATGCTTAAAAAATATAAATAAAATAAAATGATGTAGGAATTATTTTTATCTTTCAAATTAATATTTACAGTCAAATTTATCTTATGAATAACCCTACATTAAAAACGTTTTAGTTATTAAAATGTGAATTTAACACTTTTAACTCTTCTTTAAATAAAATATTATAAATGTCCTAAACAATTAATAGTGGAAAGAAAGAATCATATTTTTATCCTAAGGATGATTTTTGCCTAAATAAACTTATCCAATAGAATCAATACATATGTTTTGGTAATTATAATAACATTTTTACCTTTAATTACACTATTTACTTTTAGTCGTGGTAAATAAAAATAAAAAAATACTATTCAATAAATAATATTTTAGTCCAATTGAACCACATTTTAGTTATTGATGTCAACTATTCCTCTCATATTTTTTGAAATTTAAATCACATATTTGGTAAATTACATTTTATACAAATTTTCTAATGTTCCTAGAAGGTGGGTAAAAGACTATAAAATGGTCAATAAAATTGTAAATATTTAATCTTATTATAAAATGAATTAAATGAATTAAATCAGAATAATATAGGAATTATGTATCTATTTTTACTTTAAAATAAATTTAAATTTAAAAATAATTACATAAATAAAATGTCGGTTTTAAATAATAATGCAGTGTTTTTACTATTCATTATAAAATGAAAGTTTTCAGAAAAATACCAAAAATTCCCCCTAAGCTAATTTTGACATAACAAATCCAAAACTGCAGTACATTTTCAAAAATGAAATTTATAAAATTTCAAAAAGTGGGTAATACTATTTATAAAGGCTAGTTTGATTGGTCTTGGTGTGCTAGAACATGAAGTTGCATACAACACAAGCTAATGCATTATTGAAAGAGAAGCATACTATGGAAGCTGGGGGTGTTACATTCTTCCATCCTTAAAATAATTTCTTTCGTGAAATTTCTAGAATTATACTGCATAAAAATATTCCGGCAGTTCTTCGTCATATGTTCCACAGGTTCCCACATTGCCTCTTCCATTTTATGTTTTCTCCAAAGAACATTCCCTGGATTTTTCATCCGGTTTCTAAAAAGTTGTTCTCTAGTATCATGAATTCTGAATGTCTCTTCATAATAAGACATATCAGGTTCCAGTTCTATTTATACATAGGTGAGTACATGTGTTAAATCAGGCATGTATTTCCTCAACAGTGATACGTCGAACACAACATGAACTTTATAGATACATGGCGGCATTTCAATATGGTAAGATTCAACTCCAATTCGTTCTAGAATTTTGAAAGGTCTGATGTACGTAGGACTTAATTTACCTTTCTTACAGAAATGTATAACACCCATCCATAAAGGTTCCATTAATAAAAAATGATCACCTACATGAAATTCCAAACTCATCCTTCAGTTATCAGAATACCTCTTTTCCCTAATTTTAGATGCTTTGATGTGGGTTTGTAAAATATTTACCTTTTCCATTGATTCCTCAAAATGTTCTGGGACTACAAGTTTTCTTTCACCAACATCATCCCAAAAAGTTTGGGTGAGGCATGTTTTTCCATATTACGTGTCATATGGTTCCATCAGAATACTTGAATGGAAGATATTTTTATAAGAAAATTCTACCAGAGGTAAATACTGATCCCACATACCATGAAATTATTGTAATAATGATCTCAACATGTTTTATAAGGTTTTGAATTTTATGTTCTGATTGTGCATCAGTTTAATGGTGGTAGGCAGTACATAAACGAAGTTATGTATCTATGAATTTCTAAATAATTTCCATAATCGTGATGTAAAATATGGATCATGATCAGAACAAATCGATAGGGGTACACCAATAACTCTTATAAGTTCATAAATATATAGTGTTTATAAATGTTAATGTGGTAAATCATCTATTATAGTATGAAAATGTGCTGACATTGTAAGATGATCAACACTAACTCATATTGCATCATTCCTTCTATGAGTATTTTTTATCCCCATGACAATGTCCATCCTAATATCATCCCATGTCAATTCATGTATAGGAAGAGGTTTCATGATTCTTCTAGGATGTTGTCTTGCATCCATAAGCCTTTGAATAACCATACTTATTGACACATATTTAGAAATCTATCTTTTCATATTGTCCCACAAAAAATGTTTTGTCAAATCTCTATACATTATTGTGCTACCAGGGTGTATAGAAAAACTGGATCTATAATCATCATCCAACAATTCCCTTTATATATTAGTTATATCAGTAATACAATGACTCTTCCGAAATTTCAAAATTCCTTATTCATATAAAATTTTGATCAATCTCCCATCGTTCATAGCTTTTAATTTCTTTTGAAACTCCTCATCACAAGTTTAAAACTTTTTATCATTTCTTGTAAAGATGGTTTGGAAACAATTAAAAATAGTATCGATTATTCACCTTCCAGGATTATTCCCATATCCATATTTACTACATCCAAGAACATTTGATCCCTTCCCACTCTAATCTTGTTCATAACACCGTGATCCTTTCTGCTCCAAGAATCTGCCATATTATTTTCCTCTCTTAGTTGGTTGTGTATAGCACAATCATAAACCATGAGTAGTTCAAGCCACCACCATTGCCTCATGTTGTGTTCTTTTTGCGAGAACATATACATAAATCTCTTGTGATTGGTATATTTATCACATTTTTCACCATAGAGATAGTGTCTCCATATCATCAATGCATTGATTACAGCTGAAAACTCAAGATCATGAGTGAGAATGTTCTATTCATGATTTTTTAGCTGTCGTGATGCATATGAAATAAATCGATCATTCAGTATAAGGACACAACCAAGTCCTTTCTTTGAACCATCACTATAAATATCAAACCAATAATTCCCCAGAGATATAGTCAATATTGGAGCATTGAAAAATATTCTATTTAGTTCTTCGAAAAAAAATTCACACTCTTTTATCCAAACAAAATTTACTCGTTTATGTGTGAGATTGGTTAATGGGTTACCCAATCAAGGAACATTATGGGAAAAATGTCGATAATAACCGGATAAACCAATAAAACTACATACCTTAGTTATAATCGTCAGTGTTATCCATTATTGTATTACTCAAGTTTTCAAAAGATCATCATTGATTCCATCCTTAGAGACAATATGACCAAGAAAAGAAATCTCTTGAAGCCAGAATTCACACTTGCTAAACTTCTCGTATAATTCATTTCTTTTAAGAGTTTTCAAAATAGTTTACAATTGATTTTAATTATCTTCAAAGATTCTGGAATATACCAAAATATCCTCAATAAAAACCACTACAAATTCATCAAGATATTCCTTGAAAACGTTACCCATTAGATCTATGAAAACAAGGGGTCCACTAGTCAGTCCAAAAAGAGTTAATGTAAACTCATAATACCCATACCTAGTACCATATGTTGTCTTTGGAATATCATCCTTCTTTTTACACAACTGATTGAATCCAGATAGAATGTCAATATTTGAAAAATATTTTTATCCAAGGAGTTGATTGAATAAATAATCAATATAAGGTAGGTGATAATGGGTCTCTATTGTTATTGCATTGATCTCCCTGTAGTCAATAAAAAACAACATATATCTTTCTATCTTCTTAACAAAAAGAACTGGGGCTCCCCATAGAAGAACACTAGGGAGAATAAGTCCTTTATTACTAAATTCCTCTAGTTTTTTCTTTACTTCCAATAATTCCACAATGGCTATTCTATATGGGGCCTTTGATATGGGCTTGAACCATAAATTAAGTCAATAGAAACCACAATTTCTCATTCTGGAGGATGTCTAGGTAAATCCTTTAGAAACACATCAACATATTTTTTCACAATAGGTACATCCTCTATTTGAACATTCCTTTTCTCACCCTTAGTAATTTTACTCTCTTACTCCCATATAATTGAATTTTTTAAGGCTATTGAGGGTGGATCTTGATGAGAAACAGATGGTGATGTTTCTGATCTAAAGATAATGTATTTTTATTATCATCAAAAAATTTAACCTCATTCTTCTTACAATTAATTAATGCATCATGGTATGAAATCCAATCCATACTATGGATTATATCAAATTATATCATGGGTATGCCGATGAGATTATTAGATAAAGCACGTTTATATAACATAATGGTAACTAATACAAAAAACAGTATTGCAATGACACATCCATTAAGTGTTTTTAATGGAAACTCCATTTTTTAATAAAATTAGAAGTATCTAATTTTCATGGAAAACTAGGAAGATATGAAAGAATAAAATGATTCAGAGTCTAATAAACCATTGGCTAAATTGGAGGAAACAATTAAAGTACATTCCCCCACATAATTAAGAGCTTCAACCTAGGCAGTTGTGATGGAATAATCATAGTTTTTCTCGCTTATCCTATTCTATGGTAAGTTTCATTGGTACACAGGACATTCATTTTCATAATTCCCCATTTCTCTATATTGTAGAATTCAACATTGAAAACCTATTTCCTTCCCTTGAAATGATGAGCCTGGGTGCCTTTTTCTCCACCCCTGTAACAAAATCCCATTACCTTCAAAAAAGTACCATGATGTTTATTCCCACATTTATTGTAGGATAAAATTTAATGATTTCCCTTTATCCCATTATTTCCATTTCCAGAGTTTTCATCAGGTCTCTTCTTCTCTGGATTTTTATTAATGTCATAAGACTTAGAGAATTATTTTTTTTATTGATAGCACGTGAGACTATATCATTTTACAAAGAGAATGATTTTGAGGCTAATTCTTAATGGATAAATGGTTTTAAACCATCAATGAATAGATCAATCTTACTATTTTTGATATATATATATAATTTTAAGTATTCCTTTCTAGGCTTGTAATGATAGCCGCAAATATTATGACATTCTCATTTCCGTTTTTCCATAGACTCATAAAATGTCATTCTATATCATCTCGATGGTGCTGAAGAATTTACTTTAAATTGAAAATATCATTAAAATATCTTTATTTCAAATTTTATACTTCTCCATACTCCTTTGTGTTTTGAATTAATGACCACCATTGATATGTATTTCTTGTGAGGTGATAAATTTCCAAGACAACATTTTCCCTTTCGCTACTCCCAAAAGTATAGAATATTTTTACTATGGAAATTATCCATTACTCAGCTACACATGGATTTTTAGTCTCATTTAATATTGGTGTTTGTTTCATTATGATGCGTTCTAACATTGATCTTCCTTGTTGTGGATCATGGTGCTCTTTACAGGTAAATTTATTATTCATAACCTGTGTGAGTTATCCTAGTATTGTTATAACATGTTCATCTACAGTTTCATCACCAGCTCCACTGTAATTATCTTGAGTAGGATGGAAATCCGTACATGGATTATTTGTGTTGATATAGTTTCTATTCCTTCTATAAGGTGTCATTTATACACAATGGGATACAGTAGGTTAGTTTGTGAATCACAATGGACAATTCCAAACTTGTAAAATACCTAACATAAATTGAACAGTTTATGCATATAATACATAATCATAAAAATGATTCTTTTGAGGATGTATTTTCTACTAAATCCTTTATAATGGATTATAATGAAAATGTGAATTATCTTAAGCGTATCCCCCAGGATTGTCAATACCAAGAGTGCAACAAGGCTTGTTGTAATGTACTGGGATACCCCAGGTCCGGCCCGAAACTCTATTTCAGAGTTTCCAATACTTGGTACATCTGTAACAAATCGGCCTCTACCTTTTTGTATCCATTATGTGATGTCTTTTCTTGGAAAACCCACGTAATATTTACACTATCGATTTTTTTTGCTCTTCTATCCTAATCCTAAAATCCTATCTTAGGCTAATGTTCTCTAATAAATGTTTATATATATCTAGTTTCCAAGGATTTTGAAAAACATACTCTAGTACCAACTGTAACTCCCTGGCCCTAGTAACTCAGAGTCAGTGCATTATTACAAAACACTAGCATGACCACACGCGCTCATGATTCCTAAATAGATTAGTTGAGTATCATTATAAGTACTACATACAAACAGAAGTTTTACATTACACAATGAAATGGAAAAACAATAACGTTGTGTCCCCTTTGAACACACACCTATCCCTTAGCCTATTATTATAGGTTAATAGTAATATAATTTTTCGCATCCTGGGAAAAAGAAAACATATGAAAGGGGTGATCTCAGATGCTCAGTAAGGATAAAAATATAACATAAACTATCATAAATAATCATAAACCTTTAATGAAATGTATAAGTCTAAAACAAATTACATTTTAATATAGAATTCAGCATAATTTGGAAAACATAAATCAGTTAATGCCATTTACTTATTTACATTGATATTCTACTAGTCGAATAATCACATGTAATATAAACAGCTAATTTCAAAATTTTATAATGCATAATGTTGGACATCATAACGACATATTCAATCTCTCGTTCCAATACTACAAATAAATATTTTGTAAAGGCGTTGTGCGAAGACACTAGTATTTCTCATGAGACCTACCAATGCATCTATGGGTTGTAGTGCCCCACCGACACTTAAAACATCCAATACATTCATCATATGAAAATGTTGAATCATAATATAAACATTCATATTAAAACTGGTATACGAAATGTCAATACATTAACCATAAACCCTGAATTGTATAAATATATCACATCCACAGTAAAAAATATCACAAAACCATCAATATAATATGGAATATTGTATCATAATAAATAAACTCCAAACAAATATAATATCCAATGAAGGATGTTGACATATATAAAATCAATAATAACTATTTGAGTGAAATATAACTTTCTATTTTGAAATCATTTAAATTTAATGAAAAAAGATATTTTAAAAATATTGCTAAAAGATTTTAAGGGATGAATTAAAGGTTTATAATGGTGGAAAATATCCACACCATCCATATAAGATAAAAAAAAATATTTCATTAAATTGTCAAAAATGTCATAAAGTACATTATTTGTAAATAGACATAATGATTCCTTTCAAAAAAATTGAATAAAAATTAAAAATAAGTTATAAATGTCATTAACCCATAGTTTAGTAAATAATAAAAAGGTTTTGAAATATATTTTTAATAATCATAGATGAGGATGATTAAGTGGTCCTAGTAAATACTCACGTACAAACAACCTCAGATAAATAAGAGATTGTAAATTTTGCCCTAACCATGTATTTTTCTTTATTAGAGGGTAAGCTAACCTCCAATACAATGGTGAAATAATATTTATTAAATTATATAAGCACCAGATACATAAATATGATATCTTATATAATCTTCTAATATTTCTTTGTTAATGATATTCTTCAGTGGTATAATTGTTTTGTGTGTTAAAAGATTCATTTTACTTTATATATTTTGATACATAAGTCATGCTTGTTCTGGATATGATGTATTATATTCATATAAATAAGGATATTAAGTTCTGAAAAATTATTTTTAATAATCAAATGATAATTATTCTTGAATAGTTACGATGGGGAAAAAATCAAATCGCGTGGTGGAGACGATAAGTCGTACGTACACAAGAGTGACAATATCATTTTCTTTTTGGTGAAATAATATGTAATTGGATGGTATATTATATATACATAATTAATAACATGTTATATTTATTACTTACATCATTTAAACGCATTATTATAACCATATATATAATGATGTGTCAAATAACGAACTACACCACGTCATGGAGACGGTTAGTCGTACATATGTGTGTATGGTGACTTTTTCAGTCATAGGATGTATAGAATAATGAATATTGTTTAATATATTTATAATAATATCTTAGTATGTAGAATTTTCTAGAGTTATTATTTTAGTCTGGAATGCACAAAGAAAGAGTATGTGGAAAAGAAAACTACTTTGAATGAGTTCATGAAGTAATTGCCTCTTTTTCGGGTTATTCATATTCATTAGAAAAAAAGATCTATATGATGACATTATGATAAATTTAAGACCTCTAGGATGAATTTAGGGTATTTGTGAGGATATTTGATCAGGGTTTGGCCAATCCAAAAGTCTTTGGAGGTGTTAAATTAAGAGAATGGTAAGTACCTTTTTATAGGACAGGTGAAGGTCAAATTAAGAAAAGTATTTTAATATTATCTTAATAGAAAATAATTTTCAGTTTATAATGTATCAAAATTAATTTAATTTGAGGATAATGTGAGTATGGGTTTGAATTTCTCAACCAATTGATTTTAGAGAAGTTTAGGTCAACATATTAACATTAATGTTTTGATTTAACTCTTAGTTAAGTAGTTTTACTTTTACCATTTCTTCTTGTATTATTATAATACATGGTTAATAAACATACTATAAAATCTCCAAAGAACATGAAGTGGTTAATTAATTACATATATATAAATATTAATGTCCTTTTTTTGAACCTTATGTTTTTAGGACAATTATATTGTTCAATAAAATATTATTAAAAAAACTCATTTATGTCAATTTTGACACTAGTTTGTATTTTATTTTTATGAAAGTCATTACAACATGATTAATTTAAAGTGAATATATTTAATCAACCCTAAAATTTCATATTTATCTATAAAATATGTGTCATTCATAAAAAGTATGAAATTAAATTTATTTTAATGTTTATAACATCAATTATTTTAATATTTCATTAATAAGGTAATTACTGCATCGTCATAGTGTCATATATAAATTTAATTATTTAATGTCTAAAAATTATGAATATAATACCATTATGTAGGAAATAATTTTTTATTTCAAATCAATATTTATCGGTGTATTTATTTTATGTATAACCCTATAATAAAAATTTTTAGTTATTAAAATTTGAATTTAACACTTTTTAACCCTTCTTTAAATAAAACATATTAAATGTCCAAATCAAATCCATGTTGATCCAAAAGAATCATAATTTTGTGATAAGTTTGATTTTGTTCGAAATAAACTTATCCTATAGAATTAGGAGATGTTTTGGGGTAATTATAATATCATTTTTACCATTAATTACACTATTTACATTTAACCGTGGTAAATAAAATTCAAAAGTTACTATTCACGAAAAAATATTTTCTTCATATTGAACCACATTTTACATACTAATGTTAACTATGTCTCACGATTTTTGAAATTCAAATCACAGAAGTGGTAATATTGCATTTTATGAAAATTTGAAAATGTTCCTAGAAGGTGGGTAAAAGATGGTAAAAAGTTAAATAAAATGTTATATATATAATATTGTTATTAAATTAATTCAATAAAATACATTTGATTGATTTTAGTATTATTTAATAATTTTTACATGAAAATAAATTTGAATTTAGAAATAATTACTAAAATAAAAAGTCGATTTTAAACAATAACGTCGTGTATTAAACTATTCATAAAAAATTGAATGTTTCCAGAAAAATACAAAAAATCACCGAATGCTTATTTTGATATTAAAAATCCAAAAATTAAGTCCATTTTGGAAAATAAACATGTTTAAATTTCAAATGGTTGATATTACTATTCATAACTACTAGTTTGATAGGTCGTGTGTGATAGTACATGAAGTTACGTACAATTCAAGCTATTGCATTATTGAAAGAGAAGCGTACCGTGGAAGCATGGGGTGTTAAAATATATCTTCGGAGGAAATAAATACCTGATCCCTCACATGTACTAAAACTGAAGGTGGTGTAACTGGAGAATGACCTCTATTATGAGGAGCAGCCTGTGAAATATTGGACCATAAAGACAATGTTACACACAATAAGAAATCACACCTAATGTAAGTGTTTTGGAGTAAAAATATGTTTGAAGATGTTATATGGGATCCCATGGAAGAAATTAAACATATATACCCTCATCTATTCTCAACCAAGAATTTCATTGGAAATTTTTGGGAAGTGATTTCTAATGGGGGATGAATTTAATGACATAGGGTTTACAAGTAATATTTTTTTCCACAATAAATGATTTTTGTGTTATATTGTGTAAAATTATATACATATAAAATATATATATAAAATAATAATTTTCTAATTATTAATATCACAACATTAGTCATCTTCAAAAAAAATTAAACTATGAAAAATTACCAGTGGAAAAAAAAATTAAATTGAAAAGCTAAAATAAAAAACATTAGATATCCCTATTCATCTAGGATCATCTCCCCCATGGAAAACACTATAGAAATGAAGTAGAATATTAGAAAACCAATCACTGTCTTAAAAAATTAAAAAAATATATATATTATTATTAAATCGTATTGAACATTGAATGAATGAATGAAGCTGTATATATTATAGGGAATGTGAAAAATGGAATAGTAAGGTGACCATTTTAATAGTAACATGATTGTTGGGAATAGAAACCAGGCTGTTGGGAATAGTAACCTCACCATTAGAATAAATCATTGACCTAAAAATATCAAAGGGTTATATTGATAATAATTTTTTGGATTAATTTATAAAAATACATATATTATAATTCCAAAAAAATAACGTGATTAAAAAACTCAATTAAAATATAATAACATTTTTTATAAACAATTTTAAAAGTATTTTTCAAAAATCATAATTTATTATGTTACAATTTAAAATTATAATTCTTATAAATGTATTGAAATTAAATTAATATAATTTTTCAAATCAACCTATCTAAAATTTCCATTTTTTTTATTTTTTGAAATACTTCAATTTTCAAGAGAATAGAAAAAATATATGTTTAATCAAAACTGGTATGCCATAAATTACATCATTAATAATGTAATAATGAACTAAAAATTTATATAACATGAGGTTAGACCATGATATATTTTACTTCATAAAATATTAATTAATACATAATAAAATTAATTTCAGAAAATAAAATTTATTTTCAAAAACATAAAGTCTAAAGTCATCCATTAAAATAACAATTTTTCTTTACTTCCAAATTAATTTTATATAAACCAATGAATTGAAATTATAAATCGGTTTAAAGTAATAAAAATATTAAATTATGTCTATTTATTATTTATATTATAAAAAAGTAACAATTACAAGGATTATGTTTGATATATTGTTTTATTTAATATTTTATCCAACAAATATACCAATCCTAATGTATAAATAACCCCACTCTCTTTCCTTGAAAAACCACTCATCCCACACTTGTCAAAGTCAGAACACATCCACAATCCTTACACTAAATAACCTTATTATACATTAGTATGCTATAGTTTAATCCAACTCCAAAAATAAAGTGAATTTTAGTGTTGTACGATGGAAGCTACACCAAGGATTAATTATATTTTGATTAACACTTCCCATTTTATTATTGTTATATTCTTTTCTCTCCAACCATTTTAAAACCAAGACTAATACAGTTAATTATTAAGTAATTTAAATTTTATTAATTATTTTACCCTATTTGTAGGTACCTAATTTACTATATATATATATATATATATATATATATATATATATAATTTTCAGAATTCTCTTCCAGCACATTCGACAATGTCAAATAAAAGTATAGATAACAACCTATGAAGAAATTTCAAAATAAATTCTTATATACACCATCATGGATGGAAATTTTGAATTATATAAAAAATATAAATATTTAATTACATTTATTCTATGCTTATAGAGTTCATTATACTTATTTATAAATTAATCTGAATGAAAATAGTGAAAGAGGAACAAAACAAGAAAATTAAATGAAAACATGTTATCAAAATTATTCATGGTATCAAAGAGTGATATCAAATAGAATAAAATATTTATAATTGACATATAATGTAACAAATAAGCACACTTATCTTCTAAAAATATGATGTAATAATTGTAATTTTTTTCTAAAGAGGGGGAAAGTATTCGAATAAAGATGGATTTATTTTAAGTTATTCTCGATCCCAACTCCCTTTCTCTAGGATTTCACTCATTCATATAAATTTAATTACATATATTAATTTAATAAAAATATAATATAATTTCATTATTATCTCCTTTATTTTCTGGATATAAATGTTTCCACCATGATTTTCAATCCAAATTAAATGATTATTCTGAAATTAATTAAATCCCAAAATAATATTTTTCTTGTTATGTGTGGTATCTTATCCAATGAAAAATAGTCTCATATTCCAATTTTTTCTCCCCAAGTTTAATTTGGGAACCCAAAGATAATTTATGAATGTATTATTTATGAAATACTTATGAAACCCATTTCATTTAATTGGTTATTTCAAGTCTACGACTGTTATATGTTATATTTCGGAATGCATGATTATGTAAATATTATAATATGAAGGATGTGCCCAAAATTGTATAAACCTCCAATACATCCTTTAATTTAATGTATCCCATAATATGTTGTGTATTATTTTGGCGCATGATTATATATTTTTTCACAGTTATGATTTTAGGATTTTGATGAAATGTTATGTGTGAACATGATGCTATATTTGTTCACAACTATGTGTGGTATTTGACCACTATGAAATGATGTTTCATTTTTATGAATTTCCATATTTCATCATTTTAGAAAAAGTTTCCCTCATTATTATGATGATGATCCAATAATATGATACCATTGATACCACCAATGTACTTTTTATTAATTTCATTTATTCACTAAATGTTATACCTCCCATTACTGGGCATTTAGCCCACACCTTTCATTGATGTATATTCTTAGGTGATTAATAATACTAAAGAGAACTTGAGGGCCACTAAGAGGATAAAGAATACTAAATTAAATTATGATTCACTTCTATTATATAAAAGTGATGTTTGAGCTTAATTTAACAAACATACTAATCCTTTGGGTCCGATATTGTATGGTAATTATGTGGTTCATCTTAATATGATGTAATAGTTTTGTAATGAAAAATTAATGTCCCAATTGATAGTATGAAAGCATAGTTTAGTTATTTTGGTAATTTGTATCAGAAAACATTAGATGGAAATACAAAGGATAAATCTATGAATAGAGAAACATCATATGTTTTGGAAATTTTTAATAGTTTGTGGAATGTGAGTTGTAACACCCAAATATTCCATGGTACATTTCCGTTTGAATAATGAAACAGCTTTCATTATATGAAAATTCAATATTATAACACACCATGACCAATCAAACTAGCTGTTATGAATATTAATACCCAATTTTTGAAAATTTATAAATTTTATTTTTCAAAATGAACTGGATTTTGGAATTCAGAATATCGAAATTATCTTAGGGTGAATATTAGGTATTTTTCTGAAGACATTAAATTTTTTATGAATAGTACAGAACAATGTGTTATTGGTTAAAATAAAATTTTTATTTAAATAATTGTTTATTGTATTTAAGTTTATTTTTGGTAAAAATAGAAAAATAATACCTATATAAGTTCAATGTAATTCATTGGTGGGATTTTATAATAAAGTTTATATATAAAAGAATTTATTGAACTTTTAACCATTTTTTATCCACCTTCTCGGAGCATTTGAAAATTTGCATAAAACATAATTTTAGCGCTTCTATGAGTTGTATTTCAAAAATCTAAGAGATACAATTAATATCAGTATGTAAAATGTGGTTCAATAAGATGAAAATAATTTTTACTGAATAATAATTTTTGACTTTTATTTACCACGACTAAAAGTAAATAGGGTAAAAATTATATCATAATTACCCTAAAACATGTCTTAAATATATTGGATTAGTATAATTCAACCAAAAAGAACCTTAGAAATAAAATTTTCCCCCTTTGTTCAACTTGTATTAGATTAAGACATTTATTATTATTTTATTTAAAGAAGAGTTAAAAGAGTTAAATTCAATGTTTAATAACTAAACCATTTTTAATATAGGGTTACACAAAATATAAATGAGATTATAAATATTTATTAGAAATCTAAAAATATTTCTTACATAACTGTATTTTATATATAATCATTAGACATTAAATAATTTAATTTATTTATGACACTATGATGATGATGTAATTACCTTATATATGAAATATTAAAATAATTGATATTATAAATATCCAAATAAAAGTAAATTTATACTTATGATGAATTAAACAAATTTTATTGGTTAATATGGAATGTTAGGGTTGGTTAAATAAATTTTATTTGAAGTGATAATGTTTTATTTGCTTTTAAAAAAATCAAAAACTAAATACTGTGAAAATTGACATAATTGAGTTTTAAAAAAAATACTATATTTTTAATTAAAATAATATTCATAAAAATATAAGGATCAGCCAAAAAATATTTAAAAAAAAGTTTTATATATTAATAGTGAACTATGTGGGGTTTTCTTGGAAGTTTATAGTATGTTTATTGACCATATAATATAACAATACAAAGAGACATGGTAAATGTCAAACAATTTAACTAAGAGAAAAATTTAAATGATATTGTAAATATGGGGACCTAAACATATCTAAAACCTACTGTTTGAGTGTTTTTTGACCCATACCCACCATTTATATTAAATAAATCATTTTGGAGCAATTAGAAACAGAATATGATTTTATTATAAAATAATATTTCAAGCTTTTCCTAAAGTGACCCTCACCTCTCTTATAAAAGGGATCCTCTCCTTCTCTCAAAATCACACAACCAAAGACATTTATCTCCACAAAAGTCTACCCAAATATCCTCCAAACTTTCCTACCTTCATCATAGAGGCCTTACATTGGTTATAAATCCCACCTAAGGAGCCCTTTTTATCAAATCAAAAGGAAGAACCCGAAGAAGAGATAAATATTTTATCACCTATTTGAAGTTCTTTTCTTCTTCCACTTCCCATTCTAAAATAATAACTCTGGTTTCATCTATATACTATGATGTTATTATAAATATGGTACTACCATCTTCATTATTCTATCCATCATATGAATGACAAAGTCACCATACGTGCGTACATAAGGCTTACCGTCACCAAGTCGTGGTGTAGTTTGTTATTCAAACACTTCATTATTAAGATGTGTATAATAATGAGTATTACTAATGTAAATAATAAATATAACATGTTAATTATTCTGTATATATGATATATCTTCTAATAACATATGATTTCTCCATCAATATAATGATATTTTTCTCGGGCATACATACGGATTACCGTCTCTACGAATGTGATGAGATTCATTTTCCCATCATAACCGTTCAGGAATAATTTCCATTTGGTGAATAAAGATAATGTTTATGAGCATAATATCATTTTGTATATTAATCAAATACATCCTATCTATAATAAAATGTATTACGTTACCAAGAATATAAAGGAAAATGAATCAGTTAACAACCGTAACGATGATACTCCTTAAATATTATTAACAAAGCAATATTAAAGAATCATATATGACATAATATTTATGTTTATAGTTCTTGAATAATTTAATAGAAATTATTTAACTATTATACGGGGGGTTAACGTACCCTAGACTAAGGAAAAGTACGAGGTAGGTGTAAATTTCAAAATCACTTTATTATCTGAAGTTGTTTTAACATAAGTATCTACTAGGACCTCTTTATCATCCACATCCATTTTTTCTTAAAATTGAATTTCAATTTTTTTACTATTTACTAGAATACGGGTCAATGTAATTTATACCCTTATTTGACCTTATATGATTTAAAATGAATCTTTCTATCATTTTCCAAACAAGGTACATTATGACCTTTTCAACAAAATTAAGGTAAAATTTTTTTTAACTTATACTGCGGGTGCGACTATTTTCTGCCGTTAAAACATCATAGAAGCTTCCCTTACAAGATTATAAGAATATATTCAAAATAAATGTTTTATGTTATAATTTTGTGAATCTTAAATGGTTTCAAAATACAAAGAGGTATTTCATTAAAATACGTTTCATTTCATCAATAGCAACATCCATTGATGGATTTTAAACTTGTTTAAAGATGATTTATTATGATACAAATCTTCCATATTGTATTGATGATTTTGTGATATGTTTGACTGTGGGTGTTTTATTTTTATTCCATTTGTGGTTTATTTCCAATGTATTGACATTTCTTATGCTAGTTTTAATTAGAATATTTATGTTATGTTTTAACCTTTTCATATGAGGAATGCATTGGATTTAGTATGTGATGAGTGAATCCCACTATAGCTCCTTCGTGCATCAGTAGGTCTCATGATACAATTAGATGTGGAATTGGTCGAGGGCTTTAAAAATTTGATATATGGTTTTGGACAAGGCCTAAATCATTTTTAGATGTCTTGTCCGAGGCCTAAATAATTTTTAGACATCTTGGCCAAGCCCTTGAAAAGATGTTTAAGAATGTCTGGCATTATACATTCCCACATTATGAAAATAATAATGATGGTTCATGTGGTTGTTCTACTAGTAGATTACCCATGTCTATGATTTATTATGGCATTTTTTACTCAAGTCATATTCTTTCCATAAAGTGTTCTTGTTTATTATTTCTAAAGGAATGTGTTTTTAATTATTCACCATGTCTAATGTTTATGTTATCTTCCGCTATATTTCTTACCCTTACTGAGAATTTGAGATCACCCCTTTCTTATGTTTCATTTTCCTAGGGTAGGAATATGTTAGTTACGAGTGACTTTCTTGCATAATCTAGTAGGCTTTGATGTTTCTAATTGAATAAATTAGTGTTTTATTTATTTTTAGTTGTAATGTTGAACATATGTATGTATCATGTTTCCAATAATACTAAAATGATCATTCCTTCCAGACATGATTCTGTATATCATTCCAATGTTATGTAATAAATCATAGACTCTGGGTAATTGGTGTCAGGGAATTAATGTTTGTATCAGAGGAAGTTTAGTCCTAACCGTGGAAACTAGATTTAGAAAAACACTGATTATAGCACATTAACCTAAGACAGAATTTGATGATTAGTATAGAAGAAATTCCTTGAATTTTGGTACTGTATAGATTTTGTAATTTATCCAAGTATTACATACCTATCTGGATATGAGCAGGTAGAGGCGGCTCTGGCATAGATTTACCTAGGGTTAAAACCTGAAAACATAGCTTTCAGCTAGACTCGAATGGGAACTGGTGCACAACAATGAGCCTAGCTACACACCTGGTTATGAAACTATTGGGGGATATTCATAGGATAATTCTCATTTATTTTCAAACCATTATGAAGGATTTATGAGTATATAAATCATAAAAGAAAACATTTCTATTATTTTGGATTATATCCATAAACTGTTCAATTTATGTTAAGTGTTTTACATGTTCAGAATTATGTATTGTGGTTCATAAACTAATCTACTGTATTACATTGATTAGAAATGGCACCTAGTGGAAGGAAATGAAACTATATCAATGCACATACTTTATGTAGGGATTTATATCCTGATCAACATAATTATAGCTGAGCTGGTGATGCAACTGGTGTTGATCATCATATCACCATACCGGGACGCCTCACACATGTTATGAATAATAACCATACCCGTATAGATCACCCTATTCCACTATGAGGAGGATCAATGTTAGACCGCTTCATGAGTAAACAACCAAAAAAATTCAATGGGAGTACAAATCCATTATTCGCTGAGAAATGGATAAGTTCCATGGAGAATATATTTCATACTTTGGGGAGTAGCGAAATAGAAAAATTTATCATGGTAGTTTATTGCCTCACTAGAGATGTAGATCAATGGTGGTCATTAATTGAAAACCCAAAGGAGGATGAAGAATTATCATGTATGTAATGATGGTAATATAAATATAATTTCATTGAAAATACATTCCTCTTGACCATCGAGTGGATATGGAAAACCAATTTCTGAGTCTGAGACAAAAGAAGGATAAGAATGTTGCAAAGTATGAAGCTAACTTTACATGGATAGAAAGGCATGATGCCGATTATATACATAGTCCAAGAAGTAATATTGATTGTTTCTTTGATGGTTTAAAATCATTTCTCTATTGAGTATTAGTCTTGAAATCCATCCCATCATATAAAGATATTGTCTCAGTTGCTATAAAGACAAAAATAAAATTCTCTATGTCTTACGATGTTAAAGAAATGAAAGAGAAGAAAAGATTTTCTGAACACATCGGGGAAGGAAATAAGGAAACAGGAAAGAAGGGACAAGTTTAATTTCCACCCTGTGATAATTGTTTAAGGAAGCACTTTGGTTCCTATCTAAACCGAAAATGAGTATGCTAAAAATGTGGATAGAAAATCCATCTTGATAGTGATTGTAAGGGGATGAAAGAAGAAAAAAATGTTCAATTCTAAAATTGCAAGGAGATAAGACATTATAAAAATGAATATCCTAAGCGTCAGAGAAACATACCTAAGAAAAGGTGAAGGGATCAAGTAAAAGCTTATGTGATCACAAATGCTGAGGTTGAAGCTCTGAATGATGTGGTGGCAGGTAATTTAATTGTTTACTCAAGTTTAGCCAATGCTTTATTTGATTCTGGATCATCACATTGTTTCATATCATCCATGTTTTCTAAGATAATTAGATATTTACAATTTGATTTAAAAATGGAGTTGTCAGTCAAAACCTTTATGGGAAGTACCATTACAACAATGTTTTGTGAATCAGTCACTATTAAGTCATATAAATGATATTTATCTACTGATATAATCATCATACCCTTGATTTCATTCGATATAATCCTCAATAGTGATTTTCTCTCAGACCATGATGTGAAAATTTATTTTAAGTAGATGGAGGTTACAATTCTTGATGATGATAAGGAGTACCATATCTTTAGAGTAGAAATGTCACCATATTATTCTTATCTAGATCCACCCCCAGCAGCTCTACTAAATTCAATTATTAGGGAGGACGAGAATGAAAAAATTATGGGTGAGGAAAATAATTTTTGAATAGAGGATGAAACTATTGTGCAATAATATGTTAATGTGATTCCATAGGATTTTCATGGACATCCTCTATAATGAAAGATTGAGTTTTCTATTGATTTATTTCCTAGTTCACGGACCATATCGAAGACCCCTTATAGAATGGCCACAGTAGAATTACTGGAACTAAAAAAACAACTAGATGAATTGAGTAATAAGGGATTTATTCTCCCTATTGTTTCTCCTTAGGGAGCATTAGTCCTTTTTGTTATGAAGAAAGACATATCTATGAGTTTGTGCATTGACTACATGAAGATCAATGCAATAATAATAAAAAAGTACTCCCTACCTCACATTATTGATTTATTCGACCAACCTCATAAAGATAGATATTTTTCAAATATTGACCTTCGATCTGGATATATTGACTTCTGTGTAAATAAGGAATACATTCTGAAAATAGCATTTTGAACCAGGTATGGTCAATACGAGTTTACAGTAATGCCTTTTGGATTGACTAATGCACCCTCTGTCTTCATGGATCTAATGAATAGTGCATTCATGGAATATAATGATGACATTGTAGTGGTATATATTTATGATATCTTGGTATACTCCAAAATCTAGGAAGATCATAAAAATCACCAGCGCATTATTCTACAGACTCATAGAAGAAAAGAATTATATGGGAAGTTTGATATGTGTGAATTCGGGATTCAAGGGATTTCGTTTGTTGGTCATATTTTCTATAAAGATGGAATGTCTGTTGATCCTTTAAAGACAAAGGAAATCCATGAATGGCCAGCCCGGACGAGTATAACTGAGGAATAAAGTTTTATTTGTTTAACAGGTTATTATCGACATTTCGTCCAGAATTTTTCCACGTTGGCTAACCGATTAACCAAACGCACACATAAAGAGGTTAAATCTATTTGGACTGAAGATTGTGATTGTTTTTTAAAGAACAAAAGTGAATATTAGTTAATTCTCCAATCTTGTCTCTACCATCAAGGAATAATGGGATTGTTATTTATATCTATTGTTAAAATAAAGGACTTGGTTGTGTCATTACGCATAATGATAGAGTCATTTACTATGCATCACGAAAGGAAAAAATTCATGAGAAAAACTATCCTACTCATGATCTTGAGTTAGAAGGTGTAATCTTTTTCTTCAAAAATATGGAGACACTATCTCTAGGGTAAAAAAATTAGAGATTTATACTGATAATAAGAGTATGAAGTATATTTTCTCATAGAATGAACACATCATAAGGCAAATACGATTGCTTGAAAAACTCGAGGATTATCATTCCACTATACACTACCACTTGGGGAAGGAAAATAAGGTGTCAGATGCTTTGAGAAGAAAGGATCAGGGAGTTTTGCACAAGATGAGAGTTGGAAGGGATCCTATATTCATGGATAATTTAAAGATGGATATGGAAATAACCATAGAAGGTAAATCATCTATACTTTTTCAAATGGTTTCCAAACAATATTTACTAGAAAGGATAAAGAGTTCTTAGAATGTTGCAGAGGAGTTTAAAAAGAATATTAAAGATGTAAATGATCAGTGATTGTGTGACTTCGTATATGAAGATGGAATTTTGAAATTTTAGAAGATACATTGTGTTCCCGATATACCTGATCAAAAAATGGAATTATTGGATTATTTTCATAGCTCAATTTTATCTATACACCCGGGGAGTAGCAAGATGTATAATTATTTGAAGGAACAATTTTTATTGGACCACATGAAGAGGGGCATTTTTGATTTGGTGTGAAGATGTATGGTTTTTCAACAAGTGAAAGCTAGAAGAAAACATCATAGAGGAGTCATGAAACCTCTTACCAAACCTAAGAGGAAATGGAATGATATTACGATGGACTTTGTCATGGGTCTATCAAAGACTCCTAGAAGGAATGATGAAATATGAGTCATTTTTGACTGTCTTAACAAGTTAGTACATTTTATTTCTATAAGAGATGATTTAACACTTGAATGTTTAGAAAGACTATATATTAATGAAGTTGTAATACTTCATGTAGTACCCCTATTGATTGTTTCTGATCGTGACCCTCATTTTTCATCATGACTCTGGAAAAGTATTCAGAAATCCCAAGATACTAAACTCATATTGAGCATTTCCTACCACCCTCAAACTGAGGGTCAATCGTAACAGACTATTCAAACAATATAATACATGTTGAGATCTTTCTCACTTGACTTTCAAAGATTATGGGATCAATATTTACCTATGGTATAATTTTACTATAATAATAACTTCTTTTCAGGTATTCAAATGGGACTATATGAAGCGTTATATAGAAAAAGATGTCACACAACAACTTTTTGGGATGATGTTGGTGAAAGAAAAGTCGTCGGAACAGAACTTGTTGAGGAAACAATGGAACAGTGAAGATTATCCAAACCCACATCAAAGCATCCAATGTAGGAACAAGAGCTACGCCGACAATCGAAGGAAGGATTTGGAATATCAAATAGGAGACCATGATTTCTTAAAGCTATCTCTATAGAAGGGTGTTATATGTTTCAGTAAGAAGGGTAAATTGTGTCCCAGGTACATCCGACCATTCGAAATTCTAGAATGAATTTGAGTTGTAGCGTATAATTTGGGAATGACTCAAAGTCTCTCCAAAGATCATGATGTGTTTCACGTATCACTATTGAGAGAATACATGCCTGACCCAACACATGTACTCACCTATGAGGAAATTGACCTGGAACCCGATCTATATTACTGTGAAGAGATTTTCAAAATTCGTGATGCCATGGAACAAGTACTAAGAAACATGGTGACTCGTCTCGTAGTAGTTCTATGGAGGAACCATAAGATGGAAGAGGCAACATGGGAACTAGAGGAACATATGATAAAGAACCACCCGATTCTTTTTGTGCGGTAGTATTATTGAAATTTCAAGGATGAAATTATTTGCATGAGGTAAGAATATAACACCCCATGCTTCCACGACACCTATCCCTTTGAATAATGCAATGGGATGCATTGTACACAACATTGAGATTCTAACACACCGCGACCAATCAAAATAGCTGTTATGAATAGTAATACACACTTTTTGAAAATTTAAAAATTTAATTTTTCAAAATGGACTTAATTTTTGAATTCAGAATATCAAAATTAGCTTAGGGGGACGTTTTGGTATTTTTTGGAAAACATTTAATTTTTGATTAATAGTAAAAAACACTTTCTTATTTGTTAAAACCGACTTTTTATTTAAATAATTATTTATTTTATTTAAATTTATTTTAGGTAAACATTGATACATAACACAAATATATGTTCAATGAAATTCATTGGATTCATTTTTTTATTTGTTTATATATATAAATATTTTATTGAACTTTTTACCGTCTTTTACCCACCTCTTTGGAGAATTTGCAAATTCGCATAAAAAATAATTTTACCACTTCTATGAGTTAAATTTTAAAATTCTGAGAGACACAGTTAATATAAAAAATTATAATTTTGTTCAATAAGATGAAAATAATTGTTGGTGAATAGTAACTGTTGACTTTTATTTACCACGGTTAAAAGTAAATAAGATAATTAAGGGTGAAAATGATATCATAATTACCCTAACACATTTAATAATTCTATTGGATAAATAATATTCGACCAAAAATACTTAGGAATAAAATATAACCCAATTTGGTCCACTTTGATTAGATTAGGAAAATTATTATTATTATTATAAAGAAGAGTTAAAACAGTTAAATTCAAAGATTTATAAATAAACCATTTTTACTATACGGTTAAACATAATATAAATTCGACTATAATAATTCATTAGAATGATAAAAATATTTCCTACATAATTTTATTTTATTTATAATTTTTATATATTAAATAATTATATTTATTTATGACACAATGATGATGAAATAATTTCCTTATTAATTAACTATTAAAATAATTGATATTATAAATATCCAGATAAATGTAAATTGATACTTCTGATGAATTCCACCAATTTTATAGGTCAATAATTTAACATCCCGGACCTGGGTGCCACATAATAGGTGCCCCAAATCCGGTTCGCCACATGACCTCATGCGCGTTTCCCCAAATTCTAGAGACTGCCGACTAGCAGCGAGGGCCCATGACTGATAGTTGGGAAACTATGCCCTCATTTGTCAAAGTGCAGCGCAGCAGAATATAAATAAAACATACAAAGAACAGGAGAAGTAGTAAACCAGACACAATTGAAATAAACAACAATAGTGGATATAACCAACAATATATAAATGATGATGCTACAAGTATCAAGTTCTAAGAAAACAGCTACAACATGTTATACATCAATACGGTACAACCAAAAGCAGAGTACAGCAAAACAAAGCAAAATAGCTGGCAGTGGCATCGCGAGCCTAGGCTCAGTCCCATGCCCCCTACTTCTCAGCAGCAATCATGTACCTGTATAGGGACTCTTTCCCCTATCCACACCTGCAGCAATGTAATCTATTTGGGCCAAAAAGCCTGACCCAAACAGGGTGTGAGAAATATATCTCCGTAGGCACTCACCAAAGGCTAGTGCCCAGCTGCATGTAAGCATGCAACAACATTTTGAAATAGTAAAATGCAATAAAGTAATCTGTACTGAAAAGTAACTAACATAACAATTAAATTTTCATTTTATTATTCATTCATTCCATTAAATATTATAAATCACCACAGTACATTTCTAAGAAAACAGTCCACATCCTCAGACAAGAAAAACCTTACCCTCAAGTAAGCAGAATCCAACCCGTAGGTATAGCCCTGAAGCGTAACTGAAGTTTCCCTTAGGCGTACGAAGTTTTGACCTCAGGCACAGAAGTCAAGACCTCAGGAACGAAAGGTTTCCCTCAGGTGAAATAATTACAGCCCTCAGGCTAAACAGTGTAGTGCCCTCAGGCTAATCACAACTATGCCCTCAGGCCAAACAGGTAATCGGGCCATGCCCAACAGGTAAACAAGCAGTAAACAAGCAATTCCTCTCAAGTCAATTCTATAGTTACTACTTTGAAGGCATACCCTCGGGTATCCTAGCCAAATGGCTAAACAGTGGAACACACCCCCAGGGTGGTTCCAGATCCAAGCAACGATCCCAACCAGCATTTTAATATCATAATTAAATACCTAATCAATTATAGGTGTTTAATATAGCAACAACCTCAGCCACATGACATCCCAACATGGGTTTTTTGCACAAAAACGCACAAAACACACAGAAGTTGGAAAACTAAACACTATGCCACCTACCTTATATGCCAACGAACGATATACCTGAACGCCGACTCCAGAAATGCCCAAGAACAGCGTAGATATGACCAAGAAAGAAACCCACCCAAACTTAAATAACTTACATTAGGAGAATAATTGGTAAGAAACATGCTAGGAGAAGAGAGGGATTACCCACGCGATTCCAACGAGATTGTCTGAGGTGGAAACAGATTCCAGACAAACACCAGACGGATCTTCAAAGGTCCGACCTCCTCCCTTGGCTCCGAAACGGCTCAAATTTCTCCTTTGCCAAATGAGGAGGCCACTGCCTATTTTAAGCCAAAAAAAGTACACGGTGTTCACTTCCAAGTACACGGCGTGTGCTCCCTTCATTTACCTGTTCCTTTGGCGGCTTCCCGCTACCACGTCACTATTCACCTGCTGACAAGAGTACACGGCATGTACTCCTAAGTACATGGAATGTACTACCTCCCAGCTGGTGGATGCTCCACTGCCTTACTAATTTGGCATGCCGACTCACTACACGACATGTAAAGGACCACTACAAGGCGTGTAGTCGGTTCCTACACCCTTTGTCGACGACATGGCTACACGCCCTGTGTACTCATCCCAACACGGCCAGATGGACACTGCGTGTGGAAAAAGTACACGGTGTGTAGTTCCAAAATTTAGGATTTTTCCCCATTTTCCTTATTTTATTAAAAACACTTAAGGAAAAGAGAAAAGAAGAAGCTCGTACATCAAAGAGAAGAATCGGTTTCTTACAAACATCCCCCCTTATATTAATTCATCCCCGAATTGTCCTTCCAAGGGTGGAGATGATATAACCATGAACAACTCTGGCTACTGAGCATGTACGTTGGCCTCCCGCTCCGAGGTCTCATCCTGCACCCGACCATGCTTCCATAACACTCATATGAGAGGAACTGACCGGCCTCAGATAACCTTCGTGCTCCTGTCAATGATACGAATCAGATGCTCCTCAAAGGACGCATCTCCCTCCAGCTCAACCTCCTATGGCTGAATGGTGTGAGATGGGTCTAAATGATAGCGACACAACTGAGATACGTGGAAGACCTCGTGCATGGCTCGGTATCGATGTGGTAACCACAATCGATAAGCAACCGGCCTGGCCCTTTCCAAAATCTCAAATGGCCCCACATACCACGATGAATGTTTACCCTGTCTCCTGATCCGTTTGTGTCCCAGCCTTGGAGAAACATGTAGAAAATCCAGATCCCCGACCGTGAACTCCAAAGGTTGTCTATGGAGATCAACATAAGATTTATGACAAAACTGCGCGGTAGCCATCTACTTCTGAATCAACTAGACCTTCTCAGATGTCTCCTGCCGGAGCTGTGACCCTAGTAAAGCTATCTCACATGCCTCTATCTAGCACAAAGGTGATCGGCACGACCTACCGTATAAAGCCTCGTATGGTGCTATCTCAATAGTTTCCTGGAATCTATTATTATAGTAGAACTTGAATAAGGGTATATGCTTCTCCCACGATCCCCCAAAGTCTAGGACGCATGCACGCAACATGTCCTCTAGCACCTGTATCATACGCTCTGACTGGCCATCGGTCTGAGGGTGGTAAGTTGTTCTTAACAACACCTATGTACCCAGCGCCCTCTGAAAATTCTTCTAGAAATAAGGCGTAAAATGGGAGTCCCTATCAAAAACAATAGAACAAGGGACCCCATGAGGTCGTACGATCTCTCGGATATACAGCCTTCTATGCTCGTCAACACCGAAGGTATCCTTGATCGACAAAAAGTGAGCTAACTTTTTGAGTCTATCCACAACAACCCACGGGACATCATTGACACAAGGTGACCTCGGAAACCCAGTCACACAATCCATCACGACATCATCCCATTTCCACTCCGGAATGGGTAACTACTATAACAGTTCAGCAGGTCTCTAATGCCCTTCCTTCACCTGCTGACAGGTGGAACACCTCATAACAAAAACTAGCTACATCTCTCTTCATACCCAGCCACCAGTACTGATGTCTCAAGTCATGGTACGTCTTGGTAACCCCGGGATGAACTGCCCATGCTGAAGCATGAAACCCTCGCATCAAATCCTCGCATATATCCCCAGGAACCCATACTCGTCCATGGAAACACAAAACCTCATCATTTCCAATCGTCCTACCAAGAAGAGGGTCCGCACATGCCACCAACTCCCGCATAACTAGGACTTCAGAATCAGATAGTTGTCTCCTCCTCACTCTATCCAGGAGGGTAGAATTCACAGCTAAAGATGAATGATAAGTCTACCCAGACTGTCGTGCACATCCAGATGCATCTCAGAGAACAAAGCCATGAGCTACCACTCACCACTGGCCTCCTGCACTGCCTGTATCTGAGTCTTCCTGCTCAGTGCATCAGCTACTACATTACCTATACCAGGTATCTAGGCAAGATCAAATTCGAAGGACTGTAGGTATTCAACGCACCCTCTCTGCCTCAGATTCAAGTCATGCTGAGTAAATATATACTTGAGGCTTTTGTGGTTAGTGAAAACCACATAATGCTCCCCCAATAGACAATGTCTCCAACAGTGGAACGCATGTACAACTGCGGCTAACTCGAGATCATGCGTCGAGTAATTCCTCTCATGCAGCCTCAACTGCTGAGACCCATACTCAACAACTCGTTCTCCCAGCGTCAACATTGCTCCCAGCCCAATACCTGATGCATCACAGTAAACTGTATAGATCATCCCCTACTCTAGGAGTATCAAGATTGGTGTAGATGTCAACCTTCCCTTTAGGTCCTGAAAGGCTGCCTCGCATGATTCCAACCAAACGAACTTCACACCCTTCTTAGTCAAGCCCGTCAACGGCGCAGCTAAGCGGGAGAAGTCCTGTATAAAATGCCTGTAGTAACCAGCCATCCCTAAGAGACTCCGTATCTCAAACACGTTCTTAGGCTGCTCCTAGGAAACTACTGCTCTCACCTTCTCTGGGTCTACTAAAACTCTTGCCTCTGAGATGATATGACCCAGGAATTGAATCTGTTCCATCCAAAAGTGGCACTTTGAGAGATTAGCATATAGCCGATGCTCCCTCAGTGTACTCAATATTATCTCAAGATGGGTGGCATGGTCATGTCGAGTGTGAGAGTACATCAAGATGTCATCCACGAATACTAACAAAAAATAATCAAGATACGGATGGAACACACGATTCATCAGAGCCATGAAATAGTTGGTGTGGTCGTGAGTCCGAACGGCATAACCGTATACCCATATAGACCATACCTACTCCTAAAAGCTGTGAGAGGTATATTAGATGGTCTAACGTGCAGCTGATAATATCCTGATCTCAGATAAATCTTCGAGGAAACTCGTGCTCCACAAAGTTGATCAAAAATATCATCAATCCTTAGTAAGGGATATCAGTTCTTAACTGTCAACTGGTTCAGCTTCTGATAATCCACAAAAATTCTGAGGGTACCATCCGCCTTTTTCGCAAAAAGGACCGGTGATCCCCATGGAGAAGTACTGGTTCCGATAACGTCCTTTGCCTGTAACTCCTCTAACTGCCTCTTGAGCTCCTGCAACTCAGTTGTAGCCATCCTATAAGGAGGAATGGACACCGGCGTTGTTCCTGGCACAATCTCTATAGAGAAATCCACCTCTCTCTCCAGAGGTAGACCCGAAAAGTCGTCTGGGAAGACATCCCTGAAATGATCAACAACAGGAGGGAAATCTACCTAACAAGTCCCCTGGTCATCTAGATATAATCTCACAATCTGGGTCGTGAATCCACCTAGCCCACGATGCTCTGGTCCAGCTCGACTCGCCTAGACATCCCATTCGCCTTTGTATAGGACCTCTCTGCCCTCTAGTGACGTGAAATGCACCCTGCGACGATAGCAGTCTACAAAGGCCCGAAAGGTAACCAACCAGTCCATCCCAAGAATGACGTCATAGCTTGTCATCTCCATGAAATATAGGTCCCAAAGGAAGTGACACCGACCAACCTCAAGGGGGAACTCCTTGCACTGACGCACACCAGCCATTCTAGTTCCCAACGGAGTGTCTAGAGTCATAATATCAGAAGAAGGAGAAACACAGGGCCCAAGGCTTTCTACAACGGTTACAGATATGAAACTATGTGTAGCACACGTATCAAAAAGTACTGAATATAAGACAGATGCTACTAAAATATTACCTCTGACTGTAGAAGTTCTAGGATCCTACTGCTGCTGGTTCTGTTGCACTGCATATGCCAGCCCAGTGCTGCGGCCCTACAACACAGCCTAGATACCCTGAGATGTCCCGCCCTGCTGCCTCTGAGATCATGGTGTCTGGCTACCATGGCCACAACCACCATCTCTACCTGCACGCCCTCACGCATTCTAGTTCCCCGACAAGTAAGAAGCCACTGGTCCCACTCCCGCACGTGGAGTCTACACAGAACCCCTCTCACTAGCCATCGGTGGAAACGCCCTGAAAAAGCACTGCAGATGAACAATCTTGCTGCAAGATCGGCACTCCACTGGGTCTCGTGGACACTGCGGTCTCTTGTGCCCCTCACTGCCACAATGGTAGCACCTGAACTGACCACCTGAAGAAGCTTCCTGGCTGGTACTGCCGCCCTGAGAGAAGTCTATCTATCTATTCCTCTTGCCAGCAGAAATAGTACCAGTAACTGGTGCCGAACTGCCCTATCCCACACCACCATATTCCCACAGGTTCCTCTCTGTAATCACTGCCTGGTTCAAAATGGCATGTACAATAGGCAACCTAAAGTCATTCACCAGTGCTCGGGTGTCATACCAAAGAGCATCCTCAAAACGTATAGCTCTCAGCGTCTCATCAACCACCAGCACAGGTGAAAAGCACTGAAGCTATGTAAAATGAGAACAATAGTCCATCACTAACATAGCTCCCTGCTATAGATTCATAAACTCTCGAGCTCTATCTGCCCTCAACGTCTCGGGAAAGAAAAATTCATAAAAGGCTGCCTGAAAGTATTCGCACGCCATGTCCTTGTGATGCTCTAACTGGGTGGTAACATCCCACCACCTTTTGGCAGAATCACGCAGCATGTAAGTCGCGATATTGACCCTCCACCCTGGAGGCATCTCAAGATGCTCGAAAATAGTCTGTATCGACCCCAACCAAGAATCTGCAGCCTGTGGTCCACCATCCCCAGAGAAAGTAGGTGGATGCTGCTGCTGGAAGATACTTGTCAGATCGACCATAGATGTGGCAGCATGCGGTGATCCCTAAAAGGTCTGCATGAACCACATTAATCCTTCATAGAACTGTGCCTCCTCGCCTGTGTCCGGTATAATAGCTGGTGCTGCATCTGGCTATGCTGGAGGATCAATTGGTAGCCCGTGGCCCACCATCTCCGGAGTAAAGTCGTCATCACTCTCTTGGTGAACAATGCGCGGTCATCTAGGCATCATTACACTACATGGTCAAAATCACACCTTATATTCATGACTATTAAGGCTGAAACGAAAAAAACCACAAAGTGAACAAGAAGAAGAAGGCATCTCAAAATGTTCAAAACAAGAATACACGACGTGTACACTGACTAGATGGCGTGTACTTGACTTCCCTTCCCCTACCCAGGTCCTTCTACATGGCTAAGCCACACGGCTCCTATTAAAAAAAACTACACGGTGTGTACTTAATCTACACAGTGTGTATGGTGTTACTTTTCAATTTCCCATCTCGCTTGTGACACGGCCGACTACTCGGATTGAAACTACACGGTGTGTTACACCCGCACACGTCATGTACATCACACCGTTTCCCCCAGCCATACGGCTAAGTCCACACGGTCTGTCCTCAGACAAGACTACACGACATGTCCCCAAAGATACACGGCGTATTCATGGAATGGTGACATCGACCCATGTTGTTAGTTAAATGGCTGAGTCCCCAGGTCACACTACACGGCGTGTTCATTATTGACATAGTGTGTTCTGTGCAGGAGTTCACCGACCCATGTTGTTAGTTACACGGCCGGACTCTAGGTCAATACAACATGGCGTGTATATCTGCTACACGGCGTGTTTTACCAAAGCACTTCCCTACCCCATGTCTCCGCCCACACGGTTTGTGACATGGGAAGAGACTACACGGCATGTAATCAGAGTACACGGCGTTTACTTAAAAAGTTCATTTTTCTTCCCGAACAGAAGTCCATACACGACGTGTGTAAAAATACTACACGGCGTGTATACTGCGTTTCCAAATAGTATTCCTAAAAAACATCCCCAGAACCCAGAAAACACTGAAAAACAACACCGAAGTGTCATATTCTGACCCGTGAGGGCCCATACTCCCCACAAATCAAAGTTTGACATCTTATCTGTGTTATAACTAAATAATCAGTCAATGATCCACCAAATTCCAGTCAATGGGGTCCCATACTCTCCAAAAACCAAAGTTTGGCGTCTCTTCTATGAACAACTCACACAAAAATTACCCTATCAAATAGTAGGTATTTTATCAGTGCAGCTATCACAACAACATGCTTTTCTAGCACAACAACTATCACAATAACATGAAATTTTCTAATGCACCTACATGGCATGGAAACTATGCATGGCATGTGATTATAGCATGTGCCTAAATGATGCATGAGACGACATACCCTCATCTCATCAGGTTGCAACTAAATAGAACCCATCGATAAAATATAAACAGCACAATTCAAGTGCATCACCCAGCGGTGAAATCATATCAACTGTAAAATTTTCAAAATCAGAAGAATTGAAAAATATGAGGTAGACTGGTTTTTCTCTGTATGCGGGTTAGCTTCGCCTGGGCACAGCTTATTACCAGCTACCGTTCGTCCTATCCCTGACTACGGCTCCAAATAGTAAGTCAAAGAAAAGAACCGCCTCTGATACCACTTTGTAACGTCCCGGACCCGGGTGCCACGCAACGGGTACCCCGAATCTGGTTCGCCACATGACCTCATGCAGGTTTCCCCAAATTCCAGAGGCTGCCGACTAGCAGCGAGGGCCCAGGACTGATAGTGGGGAAACTATGCCCTCATTTGTCAAAGTGCAGCGCAGCGGAATATAAATAAAACATAAAAAGAACAGCGGAAGTAGTAAACTAGACACAACTGAAATAAACAATAACAGTAGATATAACCAACAGTTTATAAATGATGATGCTACAAGTCTCAAGTTATATGAAAATAGCCAGAACATGTTATACAACAATACAGTACAACCAAAAGCAAAGTACAACAAAGCAAGGTAAAACAGCTGGCAGCAACATCACTAGCATAGGCTCGGTCCTATGCCCTCCTACTTCTCAGCAGCAATCATGTACTTATATAGGGACCCTTGCCCATATCCACACCTCCAGCAATGTAATCTGTTTGAGCCAAAAAGCGTGACCCAAACAGGGTGTGAGAAATATATCTCAATAGGCACCCACCAAAGGCCTGTGCCCAACTGCGTGTAAGCATGCAACAATAGTGTGAAATAGTAAAATGAAATAAAGTAAGCAGTAATGAAAAGTAACTAACTTGACAGTTAAATTTTCATTTTATTATTAATTTAATTCATTAAATATTTGAAACCACCACAGTTCATTTCTAAGAAAACAGTCCACGTCCTTAGACACGAGAAACCTTACCCTCATGTATGCAGAATCCATCCCGCAGGTATTTCCCTCATGTGTAACAAAAGATTCCCTCAGGCATACGAAGTGTCGCCCTCAGGCACAGAAGTCAAGACCTCAGGCACGAAAGTTTGCCCTCAGGCGAAATAATTACAGACTTTAGGATAAAGAGTGCAGTGCCCTCAGGCTAATCACAACTACGCCTTCAGGCCAAATAAGTAACCTGGCCATGCCCAAAAGGTAAAGAAGCAGTAAATAAGCAATTCATCTCAGGGAAACTCTACAGTTACTACTTTGAAGGCATACCCTCGGGTATCCTGGCCCAACCAATAAACAGTGGAACACACCCCCGGGGTGGTTCCAGATCTAAGCAACGATCCCAACCATCATTTTAATATCATAATTAAATACCTAATAAATTATTGGTGTTTAATATAGCAACTAACTCAGCCACATGACACCCCAACATGGGTTCGTTTCAAAAAAACGCACAAAACACACAACAATTATAAAACTAAACACCAAGCCACCTACCTTACACACCAACAAACGATATACCCGAATTCCGACTCCAGAAATGCCCAAGAACGGCCTAGATCTGACGAAGAATGAAACCCACTCAAATGTAAATAACTTAATTTAGGAGAGGAATTGTTAAGTAACATGCTAGGAGAAGAGAGGGCTTACCCGCACGGTTCCAACGTGATTGTCCGAGGTGGAAACTGATTCTAGACGAACACCTGGTGGATCTTCAAAGGTCTGGACTCCTCCCTTGGCTCCAAAAGAGCTCAAATGCCGCCTCTGCCAAATGAGGAGGCTACTCCATGTTTTATGCTGAAAAAACAAAGTACACGGTGTGTACTTCCAAGTACACGGCGTGTACTCCCTTAATTTAACTATTCCTCTAGCAGCTTCCCGCTAGGGCAACACTGTTCACCTGTCGACAAGAGTACTCAGCATGTTCTCATGAGTACACGGTGTGTAGTACCGCCCAGCTGGCGGTTGCTCCACCGCCTCACTATTTTGGCCTTCCGACTAACAACACGGCGTGTAAAGGACCACTACACGGCGTGTAGTTGGTTCCTACACCCTTTTTCACCGACATGGCTACACGCCCTATGTACTCATCCCAAAACGGCCAAAAGTACAAGGCGTTTGGAATAAGTACACGGCATGTAGTTCAAAAATTTAGGATTTTTCCCCATTTTCCTTATTTTATTAAAAACACTTAAGAAAAAGAGAAAAGAAGAAGCCCATACCTCAAAGAGAAGAATCGGGTTATTACAAATAAGACATGATAGGGTTGTTTTAAAAAAATTATTTGATTTGATAATGTTTTATTGGATTTCAAAAAAATAAAATACTAAATAGTGTCAAAATTGACCTAATAGGGTTTTTAAAACAAATACAATATTATTAATTAATATAATATTCATGAAAATCTTTTGTTCAGACAAAAGACTTATATAAGGTTATATATATTAATAATGAACCACTTTCGGTTCCATTGGCAGTTTATAGTATGTTTATTAACCATATAATATAAAAATACAAAGAGACATGGTAAATGTGAAACTATTTAACAAAGAGTTAAATCTAAAAGATAATATTAATATGGTGACATAAACCTATTTAAAACCAATTGGTTGAAGGGTTTTAGACCCATACCCACCTTAGTTTATAAATAAATCATTTTTGAGAAATTATAAACCAAAAGTGATTTTATTATGAAATAATATTTCAAGCTTTTCCTAAAGTGACCCTCACCTCTCTTATAAAAGGGAACTTCACCTTATCTCAAAATCACTCCTCCAAATCCATTTTTCTGCACCAACCTCTATCCAAATATCCTCAAAATTTTATTCCCTTTATCATAGAGGCCATACTTTTGACTGAAATCCATCCTATAGAGAACTTAATATCAAATAAAATGGGACAATCTAAAGAAGAGGTAAATATGTCATCAACTCTTTCAAGTTCTTTTCTTCTTCCACTACCTCCAACTTTGTGGTTTCCATTCTAAAAAATTATATATATTATATTTTATATACTGTGATGTTATTATAAAAATGGTACACCCATATTCATTATTCTATCCATCATATCAATCACAATGTCACCATACGTGCGTACGTATGGCTTACTGTCTGCACGTCATGGTATACTTTGTTATTCAAACACTTCATTTTTTGGATCGGTATAATAACGAGTATAAATAATGTAAATAATAAATATAACATGTTAATAATTATGTATATATGATATACCATCAAACTACATACTATTTTTCCATCAATATAATGATATTGTCGCTCGTGCGTATGCTCGGATTACCGTCTCCATGAACGCGATAAGATTCATTTCCCCATCATAACCATTCTAAAATAATATTCATTTGATGTATAAAATTAATGTGTATGAACATAATATAATTATTTATATGAATTAAATACATCCTATCCAAAACAATCATGGCTTACATAACCAATCATATACAGGAAAATGAATGAGTTAACACAAAAAACGGTGATACTACTGAAATATTATTAACCCAACAATATTAGAGGATCATATATGATATCATATTTATGTAAATAGTTCTTCTATAATTTAATTACAATGATTTAACTATTATAAAAGAGGTTAAAGTACCCTCAAATGAACCAAAGTACATTGTAAGGGTTAATTTCACAATTGTTTTATTTTCCCAGGTTGTTTTTACATAAATATATACTGGGACCTATTTATCATCCACATCCATGTTTTCTTAAAACTTTATTTAAAAAAAGTTTTACTATTTACTAGACTATGAGTTATAGTCATTTATAGCCTTATTTGAAATTATATGTTTTGAAAGGAATTTTTCTGTCATTTTCTAAACAAGGTACTTTATGACCTTTTCGACAAAATTAAGGTAAGAAAGTTTTTTTATCTTATACGGCGGGTGTAACTATTTTACACCATTATAACATCGTTGAAACATCCCTTACAAGATTATAAGAATATTTTCAAAATAAATTCTTTCTTTTATACTTATGTGACTCTTTAATGGTTTCAAAATATAAAGAGGTATTTCTTTCAAATAGCTTCATTTCATCTATGTCAACATCCTTTGATAGATTTTAAACATGTCTGAAGTAGATTTATTATGATACAAATCATCCATATTGTATTGATTAATTTTTGATATGTTTGACTATGGATGTGTTATTTTTATACCATTTATGGTTTATGGTTAAAGTATTGATATTTTGTATGCTAGTTTTAATATAAATTTTTATGTTTTTTTAACATTCTCATATGAGGAATGTGTTGGACTTAGTATGTGGCGGGTGAAGCCCACTATAGCTCCTTGGTGCGTCGGTAGGTCTCATGAGACAATTATATGAGGAATTGGATGAGGCCTTTCCCAATTTTATATATAGTTTTTTCCATGGCCTAAATCATTTTTAGATGTCTTGGCCAAGGCCTTCACAAAATGTTTCAGAATATCATACATTATACATTCCCTTATTATGAAAATAATAACGATGGTTCATGTGGTTATTAGACTAGTAGAAAACCCATAACTATGTTTTATTGTGGAATTAATTACTCATGTCATATTCCTACCATAATGATTTCATATTTATTATTTGTAAAGATATGTGTTTTTAATTATTCACTATGCCTAATGATTATGTTTTCTTCTGCTGTATTGCTTAACCTTACTAAGCGTTTGAGTTAACCCTTTTATTACATTTCATTTTCCCAAGATATGAAGAAGTTGTTTATGAGTGACTTGTTGGCATAATCTAGGTAGCTTGGATGTTTCTAATGGAATAAATTAGTATTGTATTTCTTTTCAAGTAGTAATGTAGAGCTTTTGTATGTATCTTGTTTCCAATAATACTAAAATGATCGGTCTTTCGGGACATGATTCCTTGTATCATGCCAATGTTATATAACAAAGCACCGAATCTGGGCAACTAGGGTTAGGGAATCACATGAGTAATGAAATCCATTTTTAGATACAACATGTAGATGTGGCTATGGCATAGTTTTACCTATGGGTTACTACTAAAAAACACAGTATTGATCTAGAATCGATTGAGAATTAGTTCAAAACAATGAAATTTTCTAAACACCTGGTTTGGAATTTCAGGGGATTTTCTTTAGTTAATCACAAACTCTATTAAAAATCATTATAAAGGATATAAAGATAATGTAATTTTTAATTTATAATGTTAGAAAATTATTAATGTAAATGGTTATAGAAATATTATTTTTGAAAAAGTATAATCCTTGGGATCACATAAGACATAAATATTTTATTTCTTCTGAAAAATAATAGATTATTCTTTAATTCATTATTGAGTTTTTTTAAAACCTTTTCTATTTTATAATATGGTGGTAACATAGAAAAACTAGGACAAAAACCCCTGTGAGGGATAATGAAATGACTTACCTTATGATACTCCCAATGAAATAGGAGGTGGATTTAAAACCCTAATAGTGATACTTACCCTTCTATATCTGGAAATGAAAAATAACCAGAATATTGTAGAACACCCACCACCACCTAAGAAGCATAAAATATCTATCAAATACATTATTAAACAATAAAAAATGATGTTTAGTGAATCTTATGATACCTCTTTTTTTTGGAATAGTGGGTTAAATATTTAGAGAAGATATATTTGTTTCTCGATTGTTTTGGGAACAATAAGGTTTCTATGGACATGTATAATTTATAAGAATAGTCCAAACAATGGTGTGAATTGATAAATAATAATTATCCTAATGATAAAATGTATGGAATGGATTGGTATGAATTTATGAAGTTATTTATTAAAATGAAATTACCTCAACTCATCAAAAAAAATAAGTTGATGAAGTTTCTAGAGATTAACTAAAATTATGTACAATATCCCACTTTGTGTGAGGAAACCATTACAATGATTTTGAGTTACGCAATAGGATTTGTTATAATCTATTATTGAAAATAAATATATTATTTAATGGATTAAAAACATAACCCAAAAAAGATTTATCTATCTGAGAATTTTGGAATGAGGAAGATGGTTTTTGATTTACTCTCAAAGCAGAGATGGTTTTTGGAGAATGGCCCCATGGCAATAAAGATAAGTAACAAAATTTGGAGTTTCAATATAGATTATTTAATGAAAAATGTGAAAAAAAACCTCAACCACCAACATTTCAAAAATGTGTGAAGAAACATAATTATAACTACCACAAAGAGATATAGAAATTCTGTAAGTGTGGGAGAGAAGGACACCAAATCAAGAATTATAAAGATACATGAACAATCTAATAAACATTATGGAGGAATGGAAAGCACCTCCTATGGTTTAATTTACTAATATTAGTGAGAAACGGAACAATAGAAGCTAGTGAAGAAAATCATATCTCTTTGAGGGTAAATAGATTCAAAAACCACCAAATCAAAAAGAGAATATGAAATATAATTCCATCACTACTACTATGGTGGATCATGAAAATGATGTCATAAAAGATACACATCATATTCACTCAATAATGGAACACGTTTTATTTGGTTATAGTTCGATGCATTCCTTTATATCATAAATGGTTTCTAGAAGTCCTCCATAAACACCTCACTATTTTATTTTTGATATATCTGTATTAAAACTGAGAGGTTTGATCAATGAAACAAAATTTTTGAACTCATATCATATTATAATATATGGAATAATTATTCACGGATATTTTTTAATCCTTCCCTAGTTGAAATTTGATGTTATATTGGGAATTTATTTCCCTTGTAATATATATCAAAAGTAATGTTTCGAGAAAAATATATTTCATTCTATATTATGAACCATCACCTACACCTAAATTAATTTATAGAAAATGATGAATATTCGTTGGAAAATTATTCAATGGTTTGGGTGATGATACCCTATGACTAAAAATACCTTTACCAAATGGTTGAGTTGAACATAGTTTCACATTTATAAAATGTTCACTGTGAGGGAATACATTGTTGTATTTACTTATGAGTATCATGGACTACCCTTGTATTATGAGGTAGAGTGATTAATAAAACCTATACCTTATGTAAATCTTATCTACTAATTAATCTATATGATGGAATAGATTGATCAGTAGGAGTTTAAGAAGCAACATCAAGGGAATTTGGAAAACAGGTTCATAAACAGTAGTGCTTCAACATGGATGTACCATTGGAATTTTTCATAATGAAGGACGAATCAATGCTGAAGTGTTCTTATAATAAAGGGAACAACATGATTACTATATATAAAAAGTATCATCTACAATAGATTTTTGACTTTTTCGATCAGCTTCAAGGAGATCATTTATTTCTCAAAGGTGGATCTTAGTTATTGATCTCATAAAATGAAGGTTAAGGATGATGATATTCATATAGAATCATTTTGAAGTGGATATGAACACTATGAGTTCATAGTGATGACCTTTAAAGATAATAATACCAATCATATATTTAGTTAATTTATGAATAGATTCTTTGGTGACTATCTTGAATATTTTTAGTAGCCTTAATCAAATATATTCTCCTCTACTCTAAGATTATTGATGAATATAATGAGCATTTAAGGATTATGCTAGTGACATTAAGAAAGCATAAAATATGTCATATTTTAGCATGTGCATCTTTTTGATGTGTAAAGTCACAATCTTAGGGAACATGATCATAATTGGGGAATTTATATGAACCCTTCAAAAAAATGCAATTGAAGAGTTGCTCGTACCCACTAATGTCATACAAATGCATGGTTTTCATGAATTATATGGGTACTACTAATATTTTGTGAGGTAATTTTAATGATTCTATAGACCTCTAACTATGGTAACATCGAAGGGGTAATATATGTCTTGATAGAAGATTTTCAGGAAATAATTGAGTTTATTAAGAGACTAATCACTTCACCTATACTCACACTACCAAAAAGTGGAGATGATTTTGTGATATACGATGAATATTTAACGAAATTAATATGTTTTATAGAAATTTATAATGATAATGTGATAATGTAGACCTTATGATAGATGAATATGCACAAGGATAACTACCAAGAACAATATCCAATGTTATAATTTGTGATATATGCTCTAAATATTTGGTGAAAATACCTATATTGTGAAAGGCATGACACATACAAGGATTACGAGATCCTAAAATATATTTTCACATATAAGGAGCTCATTATTTATTAACAAATATATTTAAAATTATGAAAGACAATGATTGATCTATTCACTATCATCTTGGAAAGGAGAATAAAGTAGGTGATGCTATTTGAAGAAACTATCATGTCACTCAATACGAGCTATGGATTGAGAAAGACCATATATTCTTAGATATAAAATGGATTTATTAGGAATATATAATTGTAGGGAATAAATCCTACCTCGGTTAAATTATTTCATAAGCATCTATCTATGAGATTCTAAAGGAGAAACAAATGGATGATTTATAGATTCAAAATATTAAAAAAGAAGTAACGGATGGAAAGATTCATGAGTTACCCATCGATGAGGATGGTTTCATTTTATTTATAACTATATTTTATATACCTACAACATTAGTGATAAAGAAATAGATTTTATAAAATGCACATATCTCATCTTTCACCATTAGCCATGGAAGTACCTAGATAAACCATGAAATTCGAGAAAACATTTACGGGAAGAATATGAATAAAGAGAACATTAAGTACACCTTAATGTTCCTGGTATGCTATAAAAATAATGTAGAGTGATAAAATTACAAGGGGATTATGAAACCACTACTCATACACAAATTGAAGTGGGAGAACATAAATGTTTACTTTGTCATTGTTCTCCTAAATACATTTAATGAAAACAATGTGATATATGTTTCAGTGGATCAACTAATGAATACTTCCCACTTCATCTATATTCAGAAATATTTATCACATAAAAAACAACTAAGATATATGTAAATGAAGTGATCAGACTGCATGGGGATCAAATTTTGATCGTCCCTGATCACGATACAAGGTTCACTTCTTAATTATGTTGTACTCTTCAACATTATTTGAGTATTGAATTGAATTTAAATATAGAATATTTCCCCAAATCTAATGGTCAATCTGAAAGGGCTATTTAGACGCTCATGGACATGTTTAGATCCTCATAAACTCAATTTAAAGAATGGTTGGATCAACATATCCTATCATCCGAGTTATTGTACAAAAAATACATTCACTCAAGTATTTAAATGGATCCGTATGAGTCTATTTATGGGACGTGATGTTGAAATCTAACTAGTTGAGATGATGTTTGGGAATGACAGTTACAAGGACCTGATCTTGTTCAAGATATGATAGATAATGGTCAGTCCATCTAGAAATATATGTAATCTACTTAGAGATGAAAATTGAAAAATGGTAAAAACCAATGAAGGGACTTGAATTCAGATGTGGAGATTTTTTTCCTTCAAATATCACTATTGAAGAGAGTCATATGATTGGGATTTAATGGGAAAAATCAGCCTAAGGTACATTGGACCCTTTGAGATCCATTACCACATAGAAGTAGTGGGCTATTAGATAGACCTTCAACCAAATATGACTTAAGTTCCTATCATGTTCTATGTATCTTTCATGAGGAAGTACATACAAGATCCCTCACTTGTAAGAAATAAAAAGGTGGAACAACTGGAAAATGACATCTTTTATGAGGATCGTCCAACAAAGAATATGGATTGTAGAAATATCGTTCTTCAAAATAAGAAAACTCACCTTGTCAAAGTCTTCTGGAAAACCATAAGTATAAAGAGGCGATGTGGGAACTAGAGGAAAAAATAAAATATAAATACCCTAATCTATTAACAAATGAGAATATGAGTGGACATTTTTGGGATAAATATATAACGTTAGATGAATGTAAGGACCTAGTATTTATTAGTAGTGTTTTTTCCCTAAATAAATGTATGTTATGTTATATTATAAAATATAGTCCATATAAAAAATATAGAGAAACTAAAAAGACATTATCTAATTAAAAACTTCATTACATTAGCCTATTATGAAACAAATAAATTTTTAAAAATATTAAATTTGGATAAAAAAATATAAAATAGTATCGCTAAAATTTAAATATATGTATCTCGCTAATCTGTTAGGATCATTACCCCAACAACCAACACTATATAAATGGTAAAAATATTAATAAACAAATTAAAATATAAAATTTTTAAATATTAACCATTAAAAAAATATAATATATATATTTTGAATGAATTTAGTGGTATATATATGAGGTAATGTTACTATTGGAATAGTAATGTGACCGTTGAATTAGTAACCTTACAGTTGTGAGTAGTAACCTAACCATTGGTAATAGAATCCTCTCCAACTTAAATGAAAACAATAAATTGTGATATAAATAATATTTACCAAGATAAATTTCATAAATATAAATTTTAAAATTCCAAAAAAACATGATTAAAAAATCACATAAAATATAAGCACGTTTTAAATAAAATATATTTTCATATATTTCGTAAAAACCAATATTTTTATATTAAAATTTAATATTACCTATGATTTAATTTTTTTGATGAATTAAATATAATTATTAAAATAATCATATTTAAATTTTGAAAGGATATTTTTTTTGTAATTTTCTGAAATACATCAATATCTTAGGTGAATATTAAAAATACAGTATTTTCACGTAATCGATATATCTTAAATTTCCTCATTAATGTTGTTATAATAACCTAATAATTTTTATAAATTGAGTTTTTTTCATGATATATTTAATTTCATATATTATTCAATTATAATATTCAAAATAATTTTCATACCTAAAATGCACTTTCCAAAACCTAAAGTCAAAAGTTATTCCTTAATATATTAGTTTATCTTTCATTCAAATTTCTTATTTAATAAACCAACGAATTAAGATTACAATGTGTATTAAATTTTTAAATAACATTATATTAAATTTATATTTTATTTATATTGTAATAAATTCAATTTTACAAGTTCTACCATTGATAAAAATATTATGTAATATTTTATTCTAAAAATACTTCTCTCCACAAGTATAAAGAACCCCACTCCCTCTCATAGGAAAAAAACTCACCCCAAATTTTCAAATAATAAAATCTATAAAAATCATTAATCTAAACTTTCTTAGAATCCAATGGTATGTAATTGACTTATCAAACTACAAGCACCATGGGAGTTTTGTGTCATCTAAAACAAGTTACATCATGTATAATATAATTGACAGTTTAACTATTCTACTTTTTTTTCTTTCTAATTATCTTTTCTACCCCACAATAAAAAAACCGTATAATATTAATTAGTAATTATGTAAATATTATATAAAGTATTTTATCATATTTTAAGTATCATATTTACTATACATATAAATTTAAAAATTATCTTTCTTGCACTTTCAATATTGTCCCCTCTAAGGTCGGCATACCAACTACGAAGATATTTCCAAGTAAATTCTTATAATCACATTAATGGATGAAAGGTATAAATTATATATAATATATAAATATTTAATTAAACATATTCTATGACTCTTTAGATAATTAAATGTATGTATAAATGACATTGAATGAAAATAGTGAAATCGAAAAAAATAGAAAAATCAAATGGAAACATGATATAAAAAAATCAGATTTAACAAAGAGTGTTATAAAATAGATTCCAATAATTATAATGGATAATTACAAGAAGAAATTAACATAATTATCTCTTGTAATTATGTTTTAATAATATGATTTCAATTATTTTGGAGGTATAATAGTGAAAAAATAGTGTAGGATTATAGGTAAGGGGATTCTCGAACACAACTCATTTTTTTGGGGTTTCCATTTTCAAAATAAATTCTTGTATGGATAATAATTTAATATTCCATGAAAAAAATTTCATTATTATTAACTTTTCTATCAATGATATTCATGAATCAATCCTTATTTTTAATTTAAATTCAATGACTTTCCAACTACGCTTTTATTTAAAAAAATAATCATCGACTCCTCATGTTTTGTTTCTTATAAAAATAAAATTTATAACTTATTACATAGTATGGTGTATCTTTTTCATTTGGGATCACAAAATATTACTCATTAATTCATTATTTATGAAATACATTAAAAAAATTATTTTCCATGGGCTATTTTATTACTTATATTGTTATACGTTCTATATGAAATGCATGATTATGTAAATAGTATGATGTGTTGGGTGGGCCTGAATGTGACATCCCAGAAGTGGTTTAAACATAATGGGTTCCTCAATCCTAGTGGTTCACAAGGCCTAAAGCGCATATCCACGAACACTAGAGGCTACCGACTAGAAGCGAAGTCCTAGGGTGTGTAAGTGGGGACACTATGACCTCATTTCCAATGTACTTCCTAGTGGATGATAATAAAAATTGGAAAATAGCGGAAGCAATATAAGTCATCATAAAGAAGAATAAAAAATAGAGACAACCGTATCAATAACTAACACAACTGGAATAACATTAAAAAACTAATGATTTTACATGCCACTAGAAAACTGGAAAAAATAGATACAATATTGAAGTAATAACATGTTTTACATAAGTATAATTTAAATAATTGACTATCTCAAGCATCCCAAGCTCAGGAGAAGTCATATTATATCAAGTGATATCCTAAACAAGAACCAATAAAGTTATCAATGCCATATTCTTCACTTTTTCATCACCTTCCACCATGTAATCTACCCCAGATACCATAAAATTCTAGAAGAGGGTATGAGATAAATATCAGTTGGCCACCACCATCGGTGTATATAACATATAACCGGTGTAATGGAAATGTAAAAGTGTGAAATCATTCATATATAAATTAAAATAACACAATTTATCTAAATACACAATTACCCTCTTAATATCTTTTCTAGAATATGAACATGAAACTGATTCATTTTTTGATTGTTATAATTTCATAATATGTCACATGTTACTATTGTTAAAGGTTTCAAGATGTTTCAAGGAAACCTGTAATTATATTTAGTAGTGAAGTACCAATGTAATAACCAAGGAAATTTTGACCTAAAGGGTCACCAACTCAATAATAAATGTATCCTAACATGGTTTTAGAGTGTAATATATGGATCATACTCTAAGGCATTCCAAAATGAGATTCCTACCAAGACAATGGAGTTCATCCACGATAAAATGGGTCTTTGAGATGAATAGGCCCGATGGGATTTTACCATGGAACAAACTTGTCAATTCTAGATCCAAGGAGTGTATTTGAGGCATCCTATGATAATATTTAAAGAATATTATTGTGTCATATAAGGAATCCAAATAATTGACATGGATTGGGATCTTTGTGGGTCTCAACATATTCAAGTTGAATCCTTAAATCAGAATGGGCTATACGAGTGATCAAGAAATTCTCAGATCAGAATCTAACGTGAGATTGAGTTAGGACAGTCCTATTTAATTTTTATGTCTTGTTATATTTTATTTAGTTCATGCCTTAAATCTCATTAGTGTTATATGGTCATGTAGACTGAAACTATTTAATCATGTCATAATTAATCAATATGTCTATTTAGTCCAAGACCTTTCATTAATTAGTTTTAAATGTCCATGTACCCTGAAACCTATATTATTTACATTCAAAAAATATTCAATAATTATGTTTTATTCATCTACATTGAATTAATGTTGTATGGTGTTCTAAAAAAATTCCAACAATCAATCATTCACAACTAATATGGTGAAGTCATATATATAGTATACATTTCAATTTCCATTTCACAATTAATTATCAACTAAAGTTGATACCATATGTGGTTCAAGTGGTGAGAATATATGGTTATTACCATTATAAAATTCACAATATAAATCAATCCATTTAATACAGAAAAACATACCCACAGAATGGTCAATCAATGTCACACCCGATAGGTTTCTCAAACATGCCAAATAGTAAAATACCAATTATGTCATATGAATTCTTCATTGTAAGATCCAATAATTAATAAAATATATGTAAATAGTATATTCATATGGTTCTAATGATTATAATCATGGTATATAAATTCTACAAATTTCACCCAATGAAATAGCTTGGCCCCACACGACAAATCCAAAATCAATAATCCTAAAGGATGAGTTATAGGACAACCACATTAGGCTTTTCTTACTCTCCACCAATCGTTTTGGATATTGATTTGGATTGGATCAAAGAAGATATATGAAAAGGATAGAAACACTCACAACTTTATAAATAGGATAAAATCAAGAGAGAAGTGTAAAGGCTTAATGAGACTCGAGAACATACCATTACGCATCCAACGTGACAAACATAAGCTCAATGGGATCCCAGAAGAAGGTGATATTTAAAGACAATGTTTTGGAATTCAAAAATCTCTATCATTATAGAAAAAGTGGTATATATATCTGGATTTTGGATTATGGAAGAAGGAGGGATCTAATAGGCCATTAAGGGATAAAAGGACAATTTACCGAATAAATGGCATGTGCATGTGCATGTTTGGTCTGCATGGATTGAAAAATAGTGAAAAAATCATGCATGGATACATGTGAAGAAGGGGAACAATCATGGTTAGTTTGTATGACCATGTGAAAATTATACAATATGGTTCTGTCAAGAAATTTCAATCTACATGGTTGGCTAAACCATGCGTTAACAATGAAACAAGTCTAGTTTCCCAAAAAAGAAGGGTTTTGAGAATAAAACATGACCCAAATTCCCATGAGACCTTTAAAAACAAATTAGGCATCCATATTTTGTCCATTGTAATGATTTAGAATGAAATTTAAAGGATCCATACCAGAGTGAAAAACTCAGTTCATTCAATCTTCCCCCATTAAAAGAACTTGTCCCTGGGTTCACCTTCCTAGGGTGGAGAAACTCTATCTGAGAACAACTCTGGCCATTGGGCATGTACGCCAGCCTCTCACTGACATGTTTCATCCTAATAGAAGCCATATTTCTCTAGCACCCATAATTGAGGGACAAACCATCCTTGTAGTTCCTTCTTGCTCCAGTCAATGATTCATAAAAGATACTCCTCAATGGTAGCATCACCATATAACTAAACATCTTTCGGATTAAAAGTGTGAAACAAATCAACATGATAATGACGAATCTCTCAGACATGGAAGATGTCGTTCATGACATGGTACAATTACGGTAGTGGAAATAGCTAGGATATCATCCCAAATCATTACAAAATTTCAATAGGCCCTACACAACGAGGCAATAAATTCCCATTATTATGTAACCATCTATTCCCAATCCGGGGAAATACCAAAAAAATTATCCCTGAACTACAACTATAGAGGCCCTCGATAGTGATCAGCATAATATTTCTTTCTAAAATAGGAATTAGTCATTCACTTTCCAATCAACTAAATCTGCTCTGAATTATTTTGAACAATATGAGGTCCTAGTAGGGAAACCACACCTACCTCTAGCTAGTATTGGGGTGAATGACACAACCTACCATACATGTCCCTAAAAGGATCCATCTGAATTATCACCTAAAAGCTGTTATTATAGGAGAACTCAATAAGATAGATATTTTTCTACCATTAATAGTTGAAATCAAGGACACATTATCGAAGAATATCTTCTAGAATCTGTATTGTATGTTCTGATGGGCCATTGGTCTAAGGGTGAAAAGTTGTTCTTAGAAGAACCTATATTACCCTAGAATTTTGGAATCCCTACCAGAATTTTGGCATGAAACAATCATCCGTAGTTGATATGATAGTACGAGGGACCCCATGGAGTCAAACGATCTCACAAACAAATAGTTTTCCCAGCCCATCGACTGAGAATGTCTCCAGAATTGGATTGATGTGGGATGATTTTGTTAGTCGGTTAATGACTACCCATATAGCATCGCTAATCCTCACTGACCTAGGTAATCTGACTATGAAATCCATGAAAACATCCTCCCATTTCAATTACAGTACTAGAAGCGGCTGTAGCAAGCCCATAGGTCTCTGGTGCTCCACTTTCACCTGCTTATAGTTGGAACACGAAGTGGTAAAGCCTTCCATCTGAAATTTCATCCCAAGAATCCAATACTGGAGTCACATGTCTTGATAAATATTTTATATTCATTGATGGAAATCCACTTGAGAGGCATGTAACCCTTACATTAACTCATCTCTCATATCTGGAGAGACCCATACATGTTCATGGATATAAAGAATTTCATATATATCTATAATCCAATATGGAAGAGGGTAATCTCCGAATATACTATCATAGAGAACCAAACATTCAAGATATGGATATATTATACTCTTCACCTTCTCTTGGAGGGAATAAATAATTATCAAGGATGAGAGATAAGACAAATGATTACTATCATGGAAGTACAAATGAAACTCAGAAATTAGGGCCATTAACTTCCATTCATCACTGGATTCCCATTCCGCATGTGCCTATGTTTTATGACTTAGTGCGTCTTCAACTAAATTTCCCTTCCCAAGAATATATTCAAGCTTAGAATAAAATGATTGTTGATATTTGAACCATCTCTACATTCTTGGATTCAAGTCACACATAGAAAAAATATATTTTTGGATCTTGTGGTTCGGGTGCATCACAAAGAGCTCACCCAAATGATAATGTATCCAGAAACATAAGTCATGGACAAAACCATCTAGACCAAGGTCATCTATTGGGTATTTTATCTTATGAGGCCTCGACTACCGAGATCCGTACACAAATGAATTTTTCCTCCTACATCAACAATTCTCTCATTCCTATGCGTGATGCATAAAAACGTTGTTACAACCTTTTTCTGACTCCAGAAGTGTCAGAATCGGTTCCAATACAAGCCTCCCTTTCAGCTCCTCAATGGATTTATCACATGGTTCAGACCATATAATCTTGACACCATTATTTGTAAGAAAAGTTTTCAGTGAAGCAAGGTGTTAAAAGACTTGTATGAAACAGCTACAATATCCAGCTATCTCTAGGAAAAATTGTATATCAATCATGTTATTGGGATAATCCCATGAAACCATAGAACTATCCTTTTTAACATCATCATATACCTCTAATTCTGATATTATATAACCAAATATGAAAACCTTGTTAATCTAGAAGTAGCACATATCAAGCATGGTGTAATGATAGTGATGTCTCAGTGTACTTAGAAAGATATCAAGATATTTGGCATTGTCACTATGAGTGTGAGAAAACACCATGATTTCATCCAAAAATAATATGAAAAAGAGTCCAAATAAGGGTGGAAACCCCAATTCATTAGAGAAACGAAAAATAGATGCATGTTTATAAGACTACATAGCATAAGAAGGTACTCATAAAACCTATAGTTTCTATATAAAGGTGTATGACGTATGTCTAATGGTCTTACTCATATCTAATGATAACCTAATCTCATGTTCATCTTAGAGAAGACACTTTCTCTTTAGAGCCGGTCAAATATATCATCGATTTGAGGAAGTGGATATCAGTTCTTGACTATAAGATGGTGAAACCTACTGTAATTCAAAAAATAACATATGGTTTCATCTGACTTCTTGAAAAAAATAATAGGCGAACTCCATGAGGATTTACTGGGCTGTAAAAACCATTTTCATTACATCATCTAACTACCTATTGAGCTCATGAAGCATTGTAGGTTACATAATGTATGAAGGAATGGACACTAGAGCTACTCCTAGAACAAGATCAATAGTAAATTCTAAATAACTCTAAGGGGGTAAAAAAGAAAAAACACTAGGAATGACAACCCTAAAATAATCTATTACTATAGAGTAATCAACATTTCATAAACCGTAATCTTCCATGAAGGGATCTAAAATATGGGCATTCACTCTACCTAGCCCTTGATGTTCTTGTCCTTCTCTACCATATTGGACATCCCACTCACCCTTATATTGATAACTTCTTCCCCCAGGTGATGTAATCGATACCCAATAGTCATAGATGTCTACAAAATCAGGATACAAAACCAACCAATAAATCATGAGTATGATATCAAAGGTCGTCATCTTTTTAACAAACAGGTTCCATAAGAAAGGGTAACTGCCTAACTTAAGGGGAAATTCCATACACTGGCATATGGCCTCTGTTCGTAACCCTAACAGCATATCTAGGGTCATTACATGAAAACAATACTTTATATATAGACACAGAATTTCCATGATAGATACTGAGATAATAGAGTTTGAATAACCTTTATAAAATAATGATGATACTATGGTAGAGGCTTCTAGAATTGAACCTCATACTGTAGATGGATTTGAACCCTGATCCATAGGTATTGTCTACAATTAATCCAATTGGATTGATCCACGAACCTATGAAACAAATGTACTACCATGATCATAACGACTCTGTTTGTGATGCTAGTGATCAGGGGTCTAGATAACATGACTGCAACCTCATCCTCATCCAGATCTATCAGTGCTATTCCAACTCCCTACCTGACACGATGTAAAAGAACTCGCTCCTTAAGGTTGTGCTATTGTAGATCATTATCCAATCTATTCTAGTGGAAAGGGCCTTTAAAAGAACTAATTATTCCCCATACATCCACAAGACCGGTGATATAGTGGGACTCTATCACAATGAGGCTTAGAATCCCCCCATCATCCCCACGGATGACACACATTAGAGCTATCAAAATGAGAACATTTTCATTCACTATCTAGATGAGAAACATCAAGAGGATTCTTACTACCACCAAAAGAACTACTACCCTACATCATCAATGGTCTTGTATACCTATAATTATTTAAATCCTTTCAGGTTATTCTCACTGATAAGAGCCTGATTGAATCTATCAGATAAAGTATGCTGGAAAAATTCATTGACCAACATATGAATTGAATACTAGATCCTGTCCTCAAATATTCTAGAAAGTGAAAACAAATCACTGACTAGAAGTGTTGAAAATTTCTATATCTCCATTAAATGCGTTGAATATTCCATAACTAACATAGAACCCTACTCGAGATGAATGAAGTATTTTCTTCTATCATCTCTTAGTGTTTGAGGAAAGAACTGATCATAGAATACAGTCTTAATTCCACCACTAACATGTCGTGATGACAAATGACCTGGGAAACCACCTCCCACTAATTCTTGGTCGAGTCTTCATGCATGTATGTATAAATATTGAACATCCACTCTGGAAGAATCTATATATTCTAAAAGAATGATTGTGTGACTTCTTTCCATGAATCAATATCCTACAGATTTCCATCCCCTAAAAAGGATAGATGATATGGCTACCATCACTCACAAGTTAGATCAACCAGCACAGGTTATACTCATGGAGTACCATTCGTGGACTACATCTGAGGTGGGAAACTATCACAAGCATGGGAATCAATCCCCATATATGGTACAATAGGCGGTACCTCATGTAGAACACAAGGAATAATGAGTGAAGGATCAGGGCCCACTATGTCTGGTGCTTGGTCGTCACCACCCTACTGGTGTACGATATGATGATGTTCTAGTGACATTAATCTATAAATTCTAACAACACACATCAAAAAAAGCTGAAGAATAAATATATAATCAATAGTGGATGCTAAATGTAGGAAAACATACAACCAAAGGTATACTATCCAAACTACCCACATACATGTTCAGGTATTGGTATGTTCTTAAGTATATGTTTCCTTTCATATTACATTTAACTACAAGGTTTACTTCTTTAACATTTCTAACATGATATGACATGATAAGGATGTGAAAACAATTCATTTTGGACATCATGATTCACTTTATAATGGATAATGATTTTTGGTGAATCAGTGCCCATACACCTTATCACTGGAAACGATAGCAATTTATTTATTCCATAATGGATTGACTTGGATGATTACTCATCCCCACCAATGAGGCCCCATACACCTCCTTAATTGAGATAGATAAAAAATCAATCAAATAGAAAAGTAACATGAGCATAATCTCTCTATAACAACATCACTAAACTATCACAATCCTATCAGGCAATTCAAAGTATTGAAATGTACCTATAGGGAATTGCAATATCCATGACATTCCAATCATAGGTTCCTATAATGATACATATAACAATTATCCATTATCCTATATTATATGGACATGGATTAAAGAAAATCCACAATCAGAGTAATAATAAACAACTCCAAATGACATGTGCATCACCAAATAGTGAAATAATGTCAATTGTAATAGGAAAAAGGAGAACGACAATTAAAATTTTTGTACCTTGATTTTTACCCTGAATACGGGTTCCTGATGCCCAAGATAAACTCTTGAACAAGTACCAAGAATTCCAAATCACCAATATATTGTCTCCAAATATTAAATCAAGAATGGAAAGCACTTTTGACACCACTTTGTTATGTCTCAGAACTGGTTTCCACTTAATGGATGCCCCGAGCCCGGTGGGCCACATTGCCTCAATTGCATCCCCCTAAATGCTTGAGGCGTCCGACTAGTAGCGAGGGAATAGAATGTGTCCATGGGTTTATTATTCCCTCATTAACAAAGTGTGGTGTATTGGATTATAATAAATAAGGGTAAATAGAAGAATCCATATCAGTAAATATAAGGCAAAATGGAAAATAGAGACAAAAAAAATTATAACTAAAACAACATGAATAATATACAACAACTAGTGATATTTCATTTCACAATAAAAATAGAAAACAAGGATACACGATATAAGGAATAACATGTTTCTCATAATTATAATGGAAATAAAATTCTATCTTAAGAATCCCGAGATCATGACCAGTCATCAACTATTAAGATCCATCCCTAGTAGTAAGCAATCATGTGTTTGAAGACATACACTTCCCATTGTAAACACTTTCAACCATTTAATATGTCTCTAGAACCAAATATCACTCAAAGAGAGTTTGAGATATATCTCAACGGGCCACCACCAACTATGTCAACAACATCCGGCCCATATAAAGGAAATGTCATAGTGTGCACATATGCGTGTATAAGGTAAAGGAATAAAATTTACCTAAATACCCTAGTACATTCTTCATCACACGGCTAGCTTCTAAACATGAAACTGGTTCATTATTTGATTTTAACCTATTTATAATATGTCACTTACTAATAATAGTAAAGGATACATGATTTAACATGGTAACCTGTAATGATATTTAATAGTAAACTCACATGGTATTAACCAAGGCAACGTAGGCCTAAAGGGTCCACAAATCAATAATAACTATAGATTGACATGAGATATGACTGTAATACAAGGAGAATAGTCTGAGGAATTCCACAATGAGATGACTACCAAGTCAAAGGAGTTCATCCAAGGTAAATGGGGCTAAGAAATGAATGTTTACGACATGCTTTAACCATTACACCTACTTTTCAAAGATGGATCCATGGATTGTATCCAGGAAATCCAATGATAATATATAAGGTACCGTATGATGTCATACTGGGTATCCATGGAATATAAAAGTATCTAGATCTTGGTGGGTCTAAGACTATGCAAGCTATATCCTTGAATTAGAATAGGGTTCCCTAGTTCTCATGGAATTCTCCACATAGAATCCATGGCGAGCTCGAGTCAGGCCCCTCTAATTCTATATGGAATTAATGTAATATTTCACTTGGTTCAAAATATTACTTTCATTATGGTGACACATTCCTATATTATACAACAATTTAATAAAGTATAATTAATCAAGAAGTTCATATAGTACAAGCATTTTTTTCTTTAGTTTGATAAGTCATTGTATAATTCAAGATTTATTAATTCCATTCAAATCATATTAAATTATTAAGGTTCCATCTACAAAATTCTATTAATATGGTAAAGGGTTCTACTGATATGTAACTTATATAACATTCTCAATTAATCTATTCATGTCATATACTTATTATACATGCCAATTCCCATTTCACATTTAATTATCAATTGAAGAACTTACTATAGACAAGTCAAATGGTGAGAATAAATGGTACATTCCATTATTCCATTCACAATATAAATCAATCCATTTAATATAGTAAAATGTACCTTTAAAAGGGTTAAGCAATGTTACACTTGAAGAGTGGCTCAAACATGAAAAATAATAATAACCCATTTATGGCATATGATGTGGTTGGTGTAAGAACCAACAATTGATCACATATATGTAAATATAGTAATGATATGGCTCTAATGATTATAATAATTGCATATAAATTCTTTAAATGGCACCAGATGAAATCAGTGGGACCCACATGACAAATCCAAAATCAAAGAACTCGAGGGATGAGTTATTGACCACCCACATTAGGCATTTATGACCCCCTCCCTCAGTATTGGACATCGATTTAGCTGAGATAAAAAAATATATAAAAAAAGAAAAAAAATCACACATAAATTACTAGGTCGAGATCAAGAAAGGAGAGGAAATTCTTAAATAGACTTGAGTACTTACATTTTCACATCCAACATGGGAAAGAGAAGCTGGGTTGGATCCCATACAAATGAGATCATTCAATTCCTAGATTTGGCATTCAAAAATTAGTAATTTGATATAGAGTGTTTTTAATCCTAATATTTCTTGGATTAAGGAAGAAGGTGGGATCTAATAGATCGTTAAGCGAATAAGGGAAATTTACCTAGAAAAATGGCCAATGCACAGTTGGTCCACGTGTTTTGACAATCCATGGAACAAATGTGAATGATTAACTCTAAAGAAGGGGTACATGCATGGTTATTCTGAACATCCATGCAAAAACTATACAATAAGGTTCTATCCAAAAAATTTATATCTGCATGGTTAGACAAACCATCCTCCAACATTTCACTAACTGAGTGTCATTTACAGTTTCCCCAAAAAAGATGGTTTCTTGGCTTTGAGCATTCCGAAGACACACTTGAGTCCTTTTTAACTCATTAAGAATCCATATTAGGTCCAATGTAAATATTTATATTGAAATTTAATGGATCCGTACCTGATTGAAAACTTAGGTTCATACACTAAATTGTATATCCCTCCAATGCATTGGGTAGTGTGATGTATCTCATGAGATAATGTGTATTATGAATAAAAATGATGAAATATTTACCCACATTGATGATGTTATTATTATGAACATTTTTTAACTATGTAAATGATCCTATATATGTTCACAACAATTTGTGGTATTTGATCAATATGACGTGATGTTTAATTTTTATGCTTTTCCACATTCCATGACATTGTAAAATGTTTCCCTAATTATTATGATGATTAACCTATTCTTTGATATGATTATCCACACACATTTAATTTTGATTAATGTTCTCTATTCATACCACATTATAAATCCCCTTACTATACTTTTAGATCAACATTTTCATCGATGTATATCCACATGTGATTAATAATAATAAGGAGAATGTGATGGATACTAAGGGTATAAAGAGGAAGGAATTTAATGATTTATCAATTATATTATGAAAAATTAATGTTTGAGCCAAATTTACTAATTATACGAAAACATTTCTCATGAATTATAACTATTATGATAGTTATCTTATGATGGATTTAATAGTTATGTAATGAAAATTAAGGTAACAATAAATATCCTAAAGGTGTTAGAATTAATTATTGTCCGAGAATATTTATCTCTTGATTATATTTCCAGAATATATATTTTATAATTTTTATGGTTTCATGGATTAACACATTCCATCGTATTCAAATGGGATCATAGATGTACATATATGATCTAGATATGTATTCTATAAATTTGAATTATGTGTTTATTTTCATTACTAAATATAATCATTAGATGAATCAACTATCGAAGAGAGACATTCATAGACTAGAAGATATGCTGGGATATTTTTCATTAGATTTCAAAAATTATTGTGATCAATACCTTCCACAAGTTGAGAATCTTTATAAAAAATAACGTTCACTCAATAATTTAGACGAATCCTTATAAGTACGTATCTATGAAGAAGTGTATTACTCCAATGTGTTGGGATCAACATACAGAAACAATGATATTTGGAACTGAGCAAGATAATGTAGTTATAGAGAATGTTAAGGGTATTTGAAAAAAAATCAAGACTAATCAGAGTCTATGTAAATGTTATAAAAATAATCATCATTCAGATTTGGAGTTTAATGTTCATGAGAATATTTTCAAATTAATTTCTCTAACATATAAGGTTATGAGATTAAGAAATAGTGTAAATATACTCCCATGGTATTTTTATCAGTTCAATATTCTTGATCTACTATGGATGGTAGCTTATATCATGGTGCTTCCACTAAACCTCTATCAAGTTCACTATGTGTTCCATGTATTCTCCAATGGTTGTTGAAAACTGATCCTTATCATGTACTAAAAACAGTGGTTTTACCACTAGTGCATGATGTTTCTAATGATGAAAACCAAGTATAAATCATGTATAATTTAGATAATTCTCTATATAACACGGTAATATATCTGGTTAATGTTTTTCGAGTAATCCTAAATTTGGTGAAGATTTTTGGGAACCTAAGGAAATAATGAAAAAAAATATTCTAATTATATTTCTTTAATGTGGAAAAAATTAAAGGGCAAAAAATAATTTTAATTGGGTTGGAATGTAACATATTGCGATTTTATGAAATATATATTTGCAAATAAATTCAGTTTATTTGATATTTCATGATACATGATATACTTATTTTAAAACAATTCTGATATACTTTTAAAATATTTTTAATTAATTTTATAGATACCTCATAGTCATTGTATTAGAGGATACAAATAGAAACAACCAAAATAGAAACAATTTATAGATGAAACATAAATAAAATCAATTGATTAGTTATCAATTAATTAGGAATGAAAAAAATTGAAATGAATGGAGATGTTTTTTCAGAAAAAAAATTTTAATTAGTGAAATGTTTTTTTATCTTCATATAAAAATTAATCACGATTTATGAATTATTTTAAGGAAATAATATTAATATATAGTCAATATAATTTTTTAATTGTAATGGTATAGTTATAAATATTTTTTTATAAGTAAATTTATTTTTTCATGACCTGTCCTCGGGGCCCGTTTCGTGACTACCCCAAGCCCGCCTTCCATAGGCCAGGGGCTAGCGACTAGCACAAACGGTGTAAAACCCAATAAAAGGGATGTCATTACCTTTTATAAAGTAAACAAAAACACAATAGAGTACACAAGTGAAGTAAGCACTAAGTAAAACTGGGTACAAGGTAAGTGCTGAAAAGTAAATGGGCCAATATACAAACCCAACTGAAAGTACATTACAACTAAAATGAAAGTACAACAACAGTAAGTAAAATATAAAAACCGAGTCATCCTCCAGAAATCCCACCTGAAGGGTGGGTACAGATAGTCTTCTCAGTTCCTCAGGTCTGGCTATCCACTACGTGCACGTCCTGCCAAGTGGTCCACCTCCGAGTATTGTCCAACTCCAAAAGCCTCCACCTCGATCAGTGTTGTCCGACGTTTGCATCAAACACAACGTAGTGCGTGCATAACCCATGCAGGGGTGAGTATACAATACTCAGTAGGGACCCTGAGACCCCCGATGGTCTCTCAGAATCCGCGAAGGATAAACCACAAAGTAAATATTCAATCACGAAGTATCAAACAACTATACTTAGGTATATGCCGATATATATACCTAAGTCATCAGTTAATGTTCATCTCCAACTCTCGAGCCCATGCACAATCCATTCCACACAGGAAAACACAACCCAGTCTAAATAGGAAAGAAAGACAATCACATTAATGAGAATGATTGAAATCAAGACTTAGCTCACACAGGTATATACTTCGTAAGGTGATAGAGATGATCAGATGAATCCACTGATTTATCTAAGCTGTTGGACCCACATAGGATACAAGACCAACTATGTTATCAGACCCACAAAGGATACAATACCAGCTACTCTGCCATACCCAGTCAGGATACAAGTATAGAGGTCATACTGGTGGATCCACATAGGAAACAAGAATAGTAGTCATCACCGTCAAATCCATGGAGGATGCCAGTATGGTCGTCTTTGCTGTCGAACCCACGGAGGATCCAAGTATAGTCGTCCTCGCTTCCGAACCCACAAAAGATCCAAGTGCAGTCGTCATCATCTCAGTCGCAGCCATCTCTAGGGTTCCCGCACACAGCATGCTCGATTCCGGGAGGGTCCACTCCTCGAGCAAGATATTTGATACATCAACTATTACGAAGTCCAAAGTTGATATAACCCAAAGTTCTGTCACGTCAAATGAAACCCAACGCGATAGACGGTGCGTCAATCAGACGCCTGGTTTGAGAGTTATTGGCGTTTTCGTCCCAGGGGTCCGGTTAGTTTTTAAGATAAAAACAATAAGACCATACACCAGCTGTGTCCAAACCTCAAGCGGAGAAAGTCAAAAGTACCATCTCATCATGAATAATTCAATGCAGTTGACGACACATCAAACAGACGTCTGATCCTTAAGTTATAAGTGTTTCTTCACCAAGGCCCCGGTTGGTTTCGGGTTCAAACCAACCCGGCCCTACCAAACCTTTGAAAAAACCTCAACTATAATACACTGAAAGGACCGCCTCGGTACAAGGATTCTTACGCAACTAACGGTGCGTCGATCAGATGTCTATAACTCATGTTATGAGCAAAAGACCGAAAATGGTCCGAAGTGGGGGTCTGGGCCTTGTCCGACCCAGCCCAACCCCCCTTGGGTCGACCTGAACTGGGTCAACCTGACCTGGGTCCTGGTCTGGCCCAGAAGGGCGTGGACCGGCCCGGCTGGTGCGGCCTAGTCCGCGTGACCAGCCCCCGCCCGGCAGGGGGCATGCATGTTCTACCAGCAAGCAGAGCAGGGGGGGGGACGCGACCCCCCTCTGTTCCGCGGATGCGGCGCCAGGTTGGTGTCATGGTTTCCCCCTAGATCTCGCATGGCTGCGGGATCCAGCCCTCGCACCCACAGCTTCATCCGCGGTGGGCTTTAGCCGGCAGTGCGCCGGGCCGCCGCCGCCTCCGGTCGCCAGCGCCGCCGGGGACTTCCACGGGCCACCAGAGTCATTCCGGTGGTCCTATTTTTCTCTCGCCTATTCCTGTGGTCGCCTCGGAACCCATACATCAATGTGAAGGCCTCCAATCGCCATTTTGGTCCTACTTCTTCATCGCCAATTATTCCACACATCAAGAACAATGTAGCGTTGGGTTTGGACTTTTTCCTTAGTCCGCACCCTCCGCGTTAGTGGTTCAAACATCACCCAATAATATTACACGCCATGTCAAGGGTATAAATCACATAAAGAAATTTATACAAATTCCCTTACCTCAACAAATGAAGACGAACATCGGCGTCACAGTAGAATGCGTTGCGGGGAAGAGAATCGTTGGAGTCGTCGGAGCACGCCGAGGAGGAAGCGACGTCTCCTCTCTTTCCATGAAGAATAGTAAGGGTGGTGCATTGTCTATTTTCAAGGAATCGGAATTATTTATCGTTCTATATCGTAGGCTGGCGTTCTTCGTCGTTCTTCATCGGAGATCAGCATTCTTCCAAAAGCTCCCAAGGTCTCCCGATCACTCCCGCACAACGAAGGATCATCCCCATATTAAATAATAGGTTCCTCCTATTATTTAATTACACACTCAATGAACTCCCAGAATTAAATCACCACATTTAATAAAATGTGTTGACAATTAATACTGAAGGGAGAGGGAAGGTCCCCACTTATTAAACACATTGGAAATTAAAAGGGGGGGGGGTTGCCAATTTAATTAGGGGTTACTAATGAGATTAGAGGAAATTAAATGTTGGGGATCATGTGGGTCCCACACCTCTATCATCCACAGTTGGGTAGTTAAGTGGTTGTGGGCCCCACCATTAACTACCCATGGGAGGGAATAACCACCTTATTAAATAAAAATTGTTCCAACAATTTTTATTTACTTCTTAAATAAACCTCCCAAAAAAACATCATCTCCTTTGCGAACAAAACTACGGTTAGTGTCCCCTTAAGAAATTACTGGCGCTGCGAGTTCATTGGTGCCCTCAGATTTTAATTCCGAGCACTGGTTCAAAAGTTAGAAAAACCCACTCATTTGTTCACTTAGAGTACCCGAGCTGAACTTCGGAAATTGATTCTTGGCACACCGGGCCTCGGAATCAATTGTCGTTAGAAGCCACATACTCGTAAAATTCCATAGTATTTAAAAAAAAATCCATGAAATTTCTGGGTCTTTACATTACTCCCACCTTAGGGCTTTGCGTCCCCGTAAATCTACAACATAAAATAGGGGAAAAAATGTGAGTACTGAGCACGCATCTGAGCCTCTCGCTCCCATGTGATCTCCTGGAGGTTCTTATGCTGGCAATGAATTCACACTAGAGGTATCGAACGCCCACGTAGGAACCGCTCCTGTCGATCCTAGATCTCCACTGGGACCTCCACAAATGTCGCCCCGTCATCGATGTCCATCTCCTTGTGGTCGATGATATGCGTCGGGTCGTGCAAATATCTCCTCAGCTGTGATACGTGGAAGACGTCGTGCACCCGATGCAGCTGAGGTGGAAGGGACAGGCTGTAAGCCACCTCGCCTACTCTACTAAGGACCTGAAAAGGCCTGATGAAGCACATAAATAACTTTCTATCCTGACCAAATCTCTACAACCCACGCTTAGGTGAGACCAGTAAGAAAATGTGGTCACCATCCTCGAACTCTAGTGGTCTCCACCTCGTTTTAGCATAGGACTTCGGTCTGCTCTGCATAGTCCTCGTCCACTCCTGGATGATCTGCACCTTCTCCATCATAGCCTAAACCATCTTCGGTCCTACGAGTGTTGACTCCCTAGGGTCAGTCCAACACAGGGGTGATCTGTAAGGTCGGTCGTACAGTTCCTCATATTATGCCATCCCTATGGTGGAGTGGTAGCTGTTGTTGTACACAAACTCCCCCAAGGGTAGGTGATCCTCCCAGCTGGGACCAATGTCAAGGACACATGCACAGAGCATATCCTTGAGCGTCTGGATGGTCTTCTATGTCTGGCCATCTGTCTAAGGGTGAAAGGCAGTGCTCAGGAATAGCTGCGTCCCAAAATCCTCTTGTAACCCCTTTCAAATACGGGATGTAAATCGAGCATCTCGATCGGAGACGATAGAAGATGGAACACCATGAAGTCGTACAATCTCCTGAATGTAGATGCATCCCAAGATCTCTACTGAACCCTGCTCTCAGATCGGTAGAAAGTGGGCCGACTTGGTGAGTTGGTCTACGATCACCCAGATGGTGTCGTGTCCTCTGGAAGTACGTGGGTGCCCCATCATGAAATCCATGGATATCCCATCCCACTTCTACTCTGGATCCTCTAAGGGTTGTACCAAACCTGCAAGTACCTGGTGCTCTGCCTTCACTTACTGACAAGTGAGGAACCAAGAAACGAACTCTGCCACAACCTTCTTCATACCTGACCACCAGTGCTGTCGTCTGAGGTCATGATACATCATCGCTACTCCTGGATATACCTCTAGAGGGGAAGTGTGTAACTCCCTTCAGAACCTCCTCATGTAGTGCTACTGGTACCATGGTACGTCCCCAGAAGAGGATTATGTGCTCCCTTCCTTCAGAAAATCCATCAAGTGCCAGCCCTAAGGATATCTGAGCATGTCGCACCTCACATTCAACGTCCTCACATTGTTCATATCTGACCCACTGAAGTAGTGCAGGAGTGACTGTGAGGGATGAAGATAGGCTGCCCCATCTCTATCCATGAAGGATATCTGCAAAGCGGCTAACTTCTTCATCGCCTCTCCAAGTTGCAGAATGACCGATCTTCTGCTGGGAGCATTAGCCACCACGTTCCCCTTCCCAAGAGTATAGAAAATCTCAAATTCATAATCCTGGAGGAACTCAAGCCATTGCCGCTATCTCAGGTTCAGTTCCTTCTGTGAGAAAATGTACCTGAGACTCTGGTGGTCATAGTAGACTATAATGTGCTCTCCCCTGAGATAGTGCAGCCACATCATCAGGGCGAAGTCCACTGCTGCTAACTCCAGGTCATGGGTAGCGTAGTTCTACTCATGCATCCTCAACTGCGATGAACCATAGGAGATAACTGCTCGTTCCTACATCAGGACACACCCGAGATCGGTCCCGGAGGCGTCGCAGTACACAACGTACCCTATTCCCTCCTCTGGTAGCCTTAAGATGGGCGCACTGGTCAATCTCAGCCACATCTCCTAGAAGCTCTGCTGACATCTATCTGACCACACGAAGGGTTTCCCCTTCTTAGTCAAAGATTTTAGTGGTGCTGTCACTCTAGAGTAGTCTGGAAAAAATCTCCGATAGTACCCAGCCATACCTAGGAAACATCGCACCTCTGTCATGCTCCTGGGTGGCTCCCAAGAAAGTACCGCCTCGACCTTCTCAGGATCCATCGCAACTCCCACCTCTGAGATGATGTTCCCCATGAAGTGAACCTCTATAAGACAGAACTGGCACTTCAAGAGCGTAACATAAATCTAGTGCTCTCATAGTGTATCCAGTAAAACCTGTAAGTTGTAGGTGTGCTCATCCTCGGTGGTTGAGTAAATCAGTATGTCGTCAATGAAGACTACGACAAACTGATCAAGGTGGGGCTGGAAGATCCTATTCATGAGATTCACGAACACTGCTAGAGCGTTGGTCACACTGAAGGGCATGAACAAGTACTCATAGTGGCCATACCGACACCTGAAGGCCGTCTTCTGCACATCCTCATCCCAAACTCGGAGCTGATGAAAGCCTGACCTTAGGTCTATCTTTGAGAACCAACGTGATCCCGTGAGCTGATCAAAGTGGTTTTCAATCCTTGGAAGCAGATACTTTTTCCACATGGTCACCTTGTTCAGGAGACGGTAGTCAACATATAGTCACAAGATTCCACCCTCCTTCTTGGTGAACCGAATCTGAGAAACCCAGGGTGAAACACTGGTTCGGATGAAACCTTTCCCCCATAAGTCCTCCAGCTATACCCGCAGCTCACGAAGCTTAGTGGGATCCATCCGATATGTTGGAGTAGATATCAGTGATGTCCTGGGGTACATGTCTATATATAAATATACCTCCCTGTGAGGAGGTAGTCCTGGAACATTTTCAGGAAAAACGTTAGCATACTGATCCACCACTAAAGGAAAACTCGGACTCCACATGTCAACTGCTCTGAGGATGAGACTAGCCAACTGATAAGTGATCGGCTTCCCTCTCCACTGCACAAGTCCATCCTGTGTTGCGATGGTTCCCTTCTCACCGGTGAAGGTGAACCTGGTCCCATCCGTGTAGACACACCTCACCTTGCACCTAATACAGTCGATCTGAGCATGGACAGTAGATAACCAGTCCATACCCAAGATGATGTCATAAGTCCTCGACGCCACTACAAGAAGATCCCAGCCGAAGGTCTCACCTCCTAGAGTAAGATCACACTGCTGGCACTAGTGTGTAATCATCGAGTCTACTCCCGTAGGAGTCTCTAGCCGTAAGGATCGAGCCAACGACTCTATTGGAATCTCCGAGCTCCGATCAATAGAAGCGGAAAAAAAATAATGACTGTAACTTGTGTCTATAAGAACTACCTTAAGGGTGGAGTAGACACAGATAATACCTCAAATCATCTCAGATGCCCCGTGGTCATAAGCCTCTGCTACCTGGAGTTGATCCTTCCTCTGCCCTCCATCTCCTTGTGGTCAAGGTGGAACTCCAGGGGGTGTTGGTGGTAGAGCCTCAAAGCATTGTCCACCACCCGCTGCTCGGCCAACTCCTCTTCCTCGTCCGCCTGCTCCCTGTGGGCCGCCATAGTCGAACCTATGCCTCTACCTGGGAGTTCCCTCCACTGTCTGCTACTCGTCTGCATGGTGGGTTGGGCAGTCATGAGTCATGTTGCCTTGCCCACAACATGCATAGCACTGTCTACCTCTGATAAGGTTGGATCTATGTTGTGCGCCCCTCATAGACAAACATGTATCCTGAGGTCGCCCACCTGACAGCCTGGTCCGCTTGGATCCCTGCGTCATCTGTCGACTACCGGATGCAGAATACTCTGCTCCGTTCCGTCCTACGGTGGGTCTCGCTGCTGATGGATGCTTGACGAGAAAGATCTACACTAACAGGGCTCACTCCAGCACCCCCGCCTGCGTCGGGATGCTGAGGGGAATCGTCGAAGCTCTGATCTCATGTCTCAGTCCCTGCTCAAAGGTCCTGGCCCAGAAGAATTGGTCCCGAACCAAGTCCGTGGAGTAGCGCGAGATGTCAGTAAATCTCCCCGAGTATTGGGCTACTGACATGCAGCCCTACCACAGCTGTAGTAACTCCTGGATTTGCACCGCATGGAGGGTGGTTGGAACGAACTCCGAGCGGAAGAGGCTCTTGAAGTCCGTACAAAGTAGATATGCATCATCGTGCACCTGGAGCATTAGGCTCCACCATCTACCTACTGCTGTGTGAAGGAGTCTCACGAAAAGGATCACCATAAGATCTGTTGGTGTCCTTACAAGTATAATGACTCTGACGATGGCCTCCAGCCAATCCTTGGCTGCCTGAGGATCCATCTCTCCGTGGAACCTGGGTGACCTCTGTCTCTGAAACTCGTGCAATGTGCTCAGGCGGCATGCATTCTACGCCACTGGGTTTGGTAGCATCCGTGGCTCTGCTGATAGTGGTACCGCTGGCGCCGTTGCTGTAATGGGGCCCTGCACAGAGGCCTCGTTGCATAGTGGGCTACCATCCCACACGTAACTAGAACCCCTGGCAGTCTACCTTCGTAGGACCATCCTGAAAAGAAACAGGTACACCACAGTTAAACAGTCTACCCGGTGAGCTGACCCAAAGTAATCACAAAGAAATTTTTTGAAAGGAAACACACACGCAATCAGTACTTTCGTGCACTGAGTCAGAAATCAGAGTTCAGGGTCTTGGTTTATGGATACATCGGCCTCTACACCAACAATGGACTCCCTGGACTGAAAACTACACTCAATACTCTTAACACTACTGCTTCATACAAAAGAAAGATCAGAGCCCTGAGTTATACGGTAGAACCGACTCCTCTAATACCAATTTGTCACGACCCATCCTCGGGGCCCATTCCGTGACTACCCCAGGCTTTCCTTCCATAGGCCAGGGGTTAGAGACTAGCACCAAAAGCGTAAAACCCAATAAAAGGGAAGGAATTTCCTTTTATAAAGTAAACAAAAACACAACAGAGTACACAAGTGAAGTAAGCACTAAGTAAAACTGGGTACAAGGTAAGTGATGAAAAGTAAATGGGCCAGTATACAAACACAACTGAAAGTACAGTACAACTAAAACGAAAGTAGAACACCAGTAAGTAAAAGAGTAACACTGAGTCGTCCTCCAAAAATCCCACCTGAAGGGTGGGTACAGATAGTCTTTTCAGATCCTCGTTTTCGGTCGTCCACTCCGTGCACGTCCCACCAAGTGGTCCACCTCTGAGTATTGTCCAACTCCACAAGCCTCCACCTCGATCAGTGTTGTCCCACGTCTACATCCAACACAACATAGGGTGGTCATAGCCCGTGCATGGGTGAGTATACAGTACTCAGTAGGGACCCCGATACCCCTGAAGGTCTCTGAGAATCCACGAAGGATAAACCACAATGGAAAGATACAATCCCAGAGTATCAAAAAACTATACGTAGGTATATGACCATACATATACCTAAGTCATCAGTTACAGTTCTCCTCCTACTCTCGAGCCCAAGCACAATCCAGTGCACACAGGAAAACACAACCCAGTCCACACATGAAATCAAGATAATCACATCGATGATAATGATTGAAATCAAGACTCAACTCACACAGGTATACACTTCGTAAGGCGATAGAGATGATTAGATGAAGACACTGATTCATCTAATCTGTCAGACCCACAAAGAATAAAAGACCAACTAATCTTTCGGACCCACAAAGGATACGAGACCATCTACTCTGCCGGACCCACTCAGGATACAAGTACAGAGGTCATACTGCTGGACCCACATAGGATTCAAGAACAAGAGTCATCGCCATCGAACCCACAGAGGATCCCAGTATGGTCGTCGTCACCGCCTAACCCGCAGAGGATCCAAGTAAATTTGTCCTCACTGCCGAACCCATGGAGGATCGAAGTGCAGTTTTCATCATCACAGTCGTAGCCAGCTCTAGGATTCCCACACACAACATGCTCGATTCTGGGAGGGTCCGCTTCTCGAGCAAGATATTCGATACATCAACTATCACGAAGTCCAGAGTTGATGTATCCCAAAGATCCATCTCATCAAAAGAAACCCAACACGACAGACGGTGCGTCAATCAGATGCCCGTTCTGAGAGTTATTGGCTTTTCCATCCCAGAGGCCTGATTTTTTTTAAACATAAAACCAACCCGACCGTACTCCAGCTGTGTCCAAACATCAAGCAAAGTATGTCAAAAGGACCGTCTAATCGGGAGGAATTAAATGCAGTTGATGGCATGTAAAACGGACATCAGGTCCTTAAGTTATAAGCGTTTCCACTCCAAGGGTCCGGTTGGTTTTGGTTTCGAACCAAACCGGTTGTACCCAATCTTTCCGAAACCTCGAGTGTAATATACCTAAACGACCATCTCGGTCTAAGGATATCTACACAACTGAATGTGCGTTGATCGGAGGTCCGTAGCTCATGTTATGGGAAAAAAATCGAAAATAGTCTGAAGTGGTGGTCTGGGCCTTGTCCGACCCGGCCCAACCGCCCTTGGGTCGGCCGGAACCGGGTGGACCCGACACGGGTCCGGGTCCGACCCGGCCCAGCCGGCGAGGCCTGGTCCGCGTGACCCGACTCGGCCTGGCCAGGGGGGCACGCTGGCTCGGCCAGCTAGCCGATCGGGGGGGGGGGGGGGGGGGACGCGACCCCCCTCTGTTCCGCAGACGCGGTGCTAAGTTGGCGCTGTGGTTTCCCCCTGGATCCCGCACGGCTGCGAGATGCGTCCCTCGTCGCCACGACTTCAACTATGGTGGGATTCCACCAGTGGCACGCCGGGGCACCACCGCATCCAGGCGGCCGGCCGGTGCCGGCCGCCACATCCAGCAGCCGACGTCGCCGCGCCGATGACCCGGGCCGCCAAGGACATCCGCGGGCCACCGGAGTCATTCCTGTTGTCCAATTTTTCTCCCGTCTATGCCTCCAGTAGCCTCGGGACCCGTACATCACTACGAATTCCTCCAATTGCCATTTCAGTCTCATTTCATCATCTCCAATTATTCCGCACATCAAGAACAATGTAGCCATGGGTTTAGACTTGTTCGTTAGTCCGCACCTGCCGCGTTAGTGGTTCAAACATCACTCAAAAACATTACACACCATGCTGAGGGTATAAATCACATAAATAAATTTATACAAATTCCCCTACCTCAACAAATGATGACGCACGTCGGCATCGCAGTAGACAGCGTCATGGGGAAAAGGATCGTAGGCATTGTTAGAGTGTGCCAAGGAGGAAGCAGCGTCTCCTCTCTTGTTGCAGAGAAGAGTAAGGCTGGTGCGTTGTCGATCTTCGAGGAACCGACGTTCTTTCTCGTTCATCGTCGGAGACCGTCATTCTTCCAAAAGCTCCAAAGCTCTCCCGATATCTCTCGCATAATGAAGGCTCTCTTCCCCAAATTAAATAATAGGTTCCTCCTCTTATTTAATTACACACTCAAAGAACTCCAATAATTAAATCACCACATTTAATAAAATGTGTTGACAATTAATTAAGTACTGGAGAGGGAAGGTCCCCACTTATTAAATGTGTTGGATATTAAAAGGGGGGGGGGGTTGCCAATTTAATTATGGGTTACTAATGAAATTAGAGGAAATTAAATGGTAGGGCTAATGTGGGCCCCACCTATATATCATCCACACATGGGTAGTTAAGTGGCTGTGGGACCCACCCTTGAGTACCCATCTGAGGAAATAACCACCTTATAAAATAAAAATTGTTCTGAAAATTTTTATTTACTTCTAAAGTAACCCCCCCAAACTTCTTCTCATTTGTGAATGCAACTACGGTAAGTGTCCCCTTAAGCAATTTCCGGTGCTGTGAGTTTATCGGTGCCATCAGATTTTAATTCCAAGCACCGGTTGAAATGTTAGAAAAACTTTCTCATTCGTTCACTGAACGTACCCATGCTAAACTAAAAAAATTGATTCCGGGCACACCGGGCATCGAAATCAATTTCCGTCAGAAGCCACACACTCGTAAAATGTCAAAGTATTTAAAAAAAATTCCTTGAAATTTTTGGGTCTTTACATTTTTATAAATAATTATTTTTTTAGTTTTTACACAAATTTTAAAATAAATTTATAAATAATATTGAAATTGAATATTGAAAAATTAATTCCATATTTTTAAATTTGACGTACCAACTATGAAAATGGGGCACCTTTATTTTTATATATTATAAATAGTGACCATGGAATAATTTATCACCTTGGTAAAGGGTAAATACGGTTAATCATGGTTAACGATAAATATTAATGGTAGCTTTTTTCAAGTTAACTAATAACTGATGAAGATAATTTAACCCTATAATCTAAGTAATGTAATTTATCATTATAAGGGTCACTAGTCCATGAAAGTGAACTTTTAAATATTTAGACTATAGATTAATACAAAATGTCAATATCTTACTTTTAAATAAATCATATGTTATCGCATATTAAATGAAGATAATTGTGAGTAAATCATGATGATTAGTTTGATAATAATGAAATTATTTTCATTTTGGAAATTAATTTTAATTTTTTGGTAAATATATATTTTACATAAATGCTTTCACAACACAAACACAATATTTCTTATATTAATGAAAAATAGAATACAAGATTCTAAAAATATTTAAAGTAATAAAATTTTATTGATTTATAGTGTCATAGTAATTTTATACATACATATAATGTATTAGAGTTACGTTAATGGATTATACTCGAATTCCATTTTTTGGTGTATTTAAATTCATATTAGATAAACATTTCCAAAATTATAATTAAAGATATTTAATTATAAAATATATTTTTTAAAATGTATAAAAATTAATAAAATTTGTATATTTTAAAGCTGAAATTTAATATTTTTTAAAATATCAACCATGGTCCATTTATTTCACATTTATATTAATTCTATCATTATTAACCCTTTATAATTTAATTAGATGTTATCATGTTTATGGTTAAAATTGTTTAACAAAATGGTCGAACGAAAAGTTATGCTTTAAAATACCACATAATCTTGTAAAAATAATATATGTCGATGGTATTTACACTAAATAATAATATATCTTATAATATCTATTAATTTAAAACAATTTCTTAGAGAATGAATTTTTATATTGTTTAATCACTCATGAAATTATGAGAGTTCTCCACCCCTTGTAATATGGAACCCCTAATTTATATACCAACATTAAATTTAGATATATATCTTGACCATAACATAAAAATTACGTAATAAAACCATTATTGACCACCTATATCTTTTACCATCCTAAAATAAAAACCTTAGTCTCCTTAAGAGAAGATCTAATGGGGTTCTTTCAAAAAATATGTAACCTCATTAACTGATCACTTTATTTATAATTTTTATTTTTTACACCTCAAAATATATGGTATTTATTATAAATTAAAAAAATTAGTATCCAAAATATACTTAAATATTATTTTCATTATGAAACCATTGTTATCCACCATCTTTCCAATCCAATGTAAAGCATATGTATCACTTGTGCTTATATACGACAAACAATTTTCTTGTTGAAATATAATTAATTCATCACAACCATATATAATATATGGGTATTAAGATGATATTAATTTTTATATATTATATTCATGACATTATTAAGCTTATTTAATTATAATTTCTTTTCTAAGTTTTAGCCTTCTTATCTATTACAAAATGACCATGTCACTTTTGTATATGAATGGACTACAACCTCCACGATGTGATGCGATTTTATTATCATTTACAAGTTAAAAATGTTGGAATAAGTGTGGAATTAATGAATATATATTATTTACATGATAAAATAATAATTTTAATAAAGTTGAATTATTATTTACCATTATTTCCTTCCATCCTTTAAATAGTGAAAACAATATTCCTGTGTTTGTACAACTTACCGTATCCATGAATGGTGAAAATATTTTTTATTTATCTGAATATTAGTGATGATTATATATATATATATGGAAAATATTTATGAAATTTATATCATAATTAAAATTATAGAGATGATGTACCCAAGATTAATGTATAGGGATGGAAACCACTGAACTAAAAACTTTATGAAAAACAAAAACGAAAAACACTGGAAAAGAATGATTTTATTTAGGGATTAATGATAATATTTTATGGAAATGTTATAAAGGGATCATAAATGATATTATAATTATATAAATAATTCATTTATTTAAATATAATAAATTTTAAATTATTATTAATGATGATAGATCTCATTCAAAGTGAGTGTATTTTGAGGTAAGGGTTTTATATTACAATCCCAGTATTTATCAAATGGGTTTATGATTAAGTTTATAATGATTAATTTCATTATATACCTCTGAATAATATCATTAATTTTATTCTACTTTACTTATATGTAGTGATATTATCCATTTATTTTCCTCTCATTATGAACTCAAGAGACAAATATTATATTTTTATGGAAAATCGACAATATATTTCTCCTTGGATGAAAATACTCTCTCTTCAATTACCATGTTTTTATAAATTTATTTCATGAATATTTTTAATATTCCCTTATTATTTTTAAATAAATTATACCTATTTTTTATTTTTTACTTAATTTTTTTCTAAATATTGTACTAATTTTAAAACCATGCTACTTTTTAGTTTTTTAAAAAATGTGAATGGAATCATTATTGTAAAATAAAAAAAAGGATTCTAATTTTTACCATAATTATATTTCTGTGATTTTTAAATTTGTTTATAATTTTAAAATATTTCTAATAAATAAAATACTTTTCAACATTTTTTTTATTTGAAATATTTAATTTCAGACAGAAAAGGATATGTTACTCTAGAAATGTTTAGTGAACTTTTAAAGGTATCATTAATCTAAAAAGAAATAATTTTTTGTTATATATTCTTTATTGAGATTATGATCTAATGATTCCATCTACATTCATTAATTGTAGGAATTGTGATGGTGATTATTTAATGACGATTATATAAAACCCACTTCCTTCAAATATGGTAATTTTATTTTTATGAAAAATTTGTGAATATAATTTATTTTCTATTGGTTTTTATGTGATGGTATTATTAAGTCATTATGTAACCAATTTCCATTCAATATGTTCTTCAATTATTTTAATTATTTATCACCAATATGTTACATTTTTATTTTGTAAATAATGGGTTTGGAATTATATATCTCTCTAATGCATTGTGTAAATTGGACTAAAATAGGGGGTGTCCCCAGATTTGTAAGGAACTATGTCCAGTATGATATTATGTGGAGTGAGACATGACTACTATGATGGTTTATTGAGGGAAAAAATTCACTATGATCTTCATGGAAATGAACTTTCACTACTATTGAAATTATTTTCTATTCTTATGTGTATACCGAAAATCTATGTCTTATTCCAATATTATTCTCACATGGTTCAAATTTATTTATTCTATTATGATTCATTTCCTATGAACTACTAGGATTTTTTTTATAACTCATAATTAGTAACTTTGATATTCTAGGCATTGATTTTAAATGTTAATATCATGTTATCAGACCCTTATGGTCATGAAATATTTTTATGACCAATGCTGTATCACATGATTTCCCTTTCTGAGAATATGAACTCCCTATTTCTTATATTTCCATTCCACAATATTTTTATAATGGTACTCTTTATAACACATATAACATGGGTACTATTGATTAAGAACATTATTGGAGGTAATGTAGTTTACTTATGAACAAGTTGGCAATTTTTCTATATTTCTAATGATATAAGGCTTATATGATTATAAAATGGTTAATTTATTTATGTAAGGAATACTCATAATATAATATTTTAAATTAATGTACAAAATGTATGGGCCTCTATAATACGTAACTATTTAATTATTTATAAAAAAAATCACTAGATTTCAGAAATCTAATTTTGTTCATTTATATAAATGTAGTCCTACCACACTAGAGGATATTCATATAAAGATGCTCATAAAATTTATTTATATCCTTTCACTGAAAATATTATAAACATTCATATGGTTCTAGTGAGATTGTAATATTATTAGAGTATGTAATTTTAATTTATTTTTTCAATACAGTAGAATGGGAATTTTTTTGAATAAATCTTTTATTTATTAAATCCCTTTTGTAATGGAAATGTAATGTTTATAAACTACTATATAATTTTTTACAAAATCATATCGTATGGGAAATCATTTTGAAATAATTATTTATTTTATAACTCAGATAGAGTTTGATTTATGAATTCTATTTTAATGTATTTAAAATGTAATGATGTTGTTTTGTAGAGTATATAATTTATCAGTTCATATGGAAAATGAAAATTTAAATTTCATTCCTTTCATTCATTAATATTTCCATTGTATGGAAAATAACTATATGTATTTTTGTAATTAAATAATTGTATAGAAATCCGTTTTATCAAGATTAATTTTCATGAATTATTTTAATGTTTTTCATACAAATGTTTATATTATTTATAATATTTATAAAAATATAGATTCACCTTATAGAAAACATTTTATATTTACAAGATATGTAATTATTTTTTATCATTGAAAATAAAATACATATATATAATTTTTTAGTGGATTTATAAAGAAATATATATGATTTATAAAAATTCATTATTAAATTTTTTTCCTTGGGTTATTGATAATGCTCATGATGAAAGGGGAGTGAACCCATGAACTGATGGTGGAATTTTCGTAAAATTGATTTTTAGACCTTTAATACTGATAATGGAAACATCGGTTTTCATAGAAATTTTCATGTATCATTATATTACATAATGGGATATTATTTTTCAACGTAACATTTTTTTAATGGAGAAATATAGATATTTTTAATGGATGTTATGTTTTGAAAAAAAAATTGGGGATTTACAATATTTAATATTTTTTTCAATTGTTCTAAAAATCTGATATTAAGGATTTGAAAAAAAATAAATTTTTAATTAGGTGAAATTTATACATTATATTAAATGATTTATATTTGATATAAAATGATATGTTTTCAGAAAAAAAATGTTACTTTTTTTTATAAAGAGAATGAATTTCAACTATATTTTTAAAACCCATTACTATTTTTTTATCATCTATTTGTTTTAAATGTTTTTCATAGGTTTTAGTAATGATTAGAAGTTACATTAAATTATTACCATGATTATGGAGTTAGTTTTAGTGATTTAAGGATTACATTTGATGAATTTTAATAATATATGTATTTTAATTTTTTATGTATTGAGTATTGTGTTATGTTTTTATAGACCATAAATGATGTAAATCTAAATGATTATGGGGAATATTTTGACTCAATTATTGTGATACAACTCTGTGAATTGTTAAAAATGGGTCATTTATTAGGTATAAAAAAGTGTAATTTTTTTGAGCCGAATCAAGGAGCACAAATCTTGATATATCCGAAAATTTGTTAATAAAAGAGGAAAAGAGGATCCCTTCAACAAGAGAGGTGAGGTCTCAACATGATGTTTCATAAAATATTTAAATAATATAAATTCATATTCTGATGAATGTCATACCAAATGGAGAAGAAATAAATTTCATGATATGATAAGGTATAAATAAATAAAATAAATAAAATTTATAAAAGTTTCAGTTGAATTTTTAACCTTATCATGTAGTTTTACACCCTATTAAATATGTTTTAGAAATAAAAACGTTAAAAAATTATTATTATTTCTAATATTCATTATGAAAAAATTAAAGTGATAATATTTTATATTATTATTTTTTATGGTTCAAAAAATGGAATCAAATTTAAGAGATTTGATTTGAAACAATAGTAGAAAATAATTTTAATACAATTGAAATAAACATAATGAAAATAAATTTTATAAAAATGATTTTTTCATGAATAAAAATGATTTTATATAAAAATAAAGTATAATATTGATTAAAATGTAATTTTTTATATTAGGTTAAATTAATAGATAATTTTTTTCATTTCAAACCAAACCAACACTAAAATGAACTAACTATATACATGATTATAAGAGAAAAAATTATATTATTTTTTTATTGAAAAAACATTACTTATATTTCATGAATGTTAAGAATAAATTTCAATTTTAAACATTATATATTTATATTATTTAGTAAATATAAAAATTTTTAGAAACAAAGTTTTTTACTCTTTCATGTTATTACTATATCATTGTAATTTAATAGAATATATAGTTTTAATGAAATATTTATTTTACACCCTTCAATAAAAAATAAACAATTTATTAATGATAAAAAAAATCCCTCTTTGAAAAATTTCACATGGTTATTTAGAAAAAGAAATTCATTTCACAAAATGAAAAACATAAAATTTGGGAATTTAGGTTAAAACATATTCTTGAATAATTATATGTGCATTTAGCTACTGATTATCTAGATGTAATGTTTACAATAATTTAATATTGGGTCTTCCATGGAATTTTTGTAAACACATATTATACATTTATTTATATTATAATTTTTCTTAAACATAATAGAACCTTTAGTAAGAGAATAATTATAATTAATGTAAGCATTCCTTGAATGTCTACATTTTTGAGATCCTTTTTATTTTTCAAAAATCATTATCTTTTTGACTTGAATCAGGTACTTTGACTATTTATCAACATTATAAATATCAATGTCTACCTAAGAGGTTGTTTTTTATTTATCATATTTTCATTTTTTTGTCATTATACAATCCCCATTTTCTAGGGTAGAATTTTAAAAAATGAATCTAGATTGGATCAGTTCATCTTCACCATTGCTCATTATTTTTTGAAGAAGGTAAATCTCTTTATATTTACCTTTAATATTTTTAGTAATATTTATATTCATTATATTTACATCATAATGAAAATAATACAGATTATAAAATCTCCATCAATATCTTAGAAATAACTTCTTCATAAACTAGTACATTACTGTCGAAATATTGATTATCTTCATTATCATCCTATTATATTTCTAAATAATTGAGTTTTTTTGAGAAATTTTATATTAATTAAATCATCAACATAATCATAATTTTTTTTCCTCATATCCACTTCTGGATTAATGAACATCATCAATGGATATATTTTCATCACTCAACATTGATACATTTTTAACCTACATCAATTTCTATAGCAACCTTGCCTTCCTCAACACCGGTTTCAACTTTTTTAAATGTAGATGTAAACAACCAATTTCTTATTTTATAAATTCATATACATTGTTCTAGAAGTTTATTTTTTAAGGACTCAAATATTCAATGTGAATATTTTTTTTATATTTTTTTTAATCACTAGATTTACCTTTTTAATATTTTGGTAGTTAATTATAAATGGTCTGATATCGCCATAATGAAAAAACGTATGATACACCTTCCCCAAACAAATTTAATTACATCATCTATCATTTTTAATGATATTTGAAATCATTTTATAAACAATATTGTCCATAAATGAACATGAATCTAAATTCTTTTCTTTATCATCTTCTCATGCATTATTTTTTACTATTATTATATTATCATATATTAAAAGATTAATATATCTCCAAATATTATATTTTACATGGTATAATTATACATCCTCATTTCTTATAAAATAATTGCACTATAAAAATATTTAAGAGTTATATCACCTGCTTATTTTTTTTTCATAGAGAGTAGAATATTTTTCATCAAACTTTTAATGTAATATATGAAATATCTTCTCTAAAATAGAGGATTAATAAATATTTGTACCATAAACATAAATCATTATAAAAAATTAATTTACCCTTATAAATAAAAATTAATTTATCTCATAATCATGTATATGGAGGTATTAATATTAATGCCTCTAAAACATCAACATTTCATGCTTCACTTGGGATTTACTTTAAACAATATTCTATGTTATTCTAAATGTGAATTTTGTTTTGATTATATTGATCATTAAAAAATAAATTTATAAAATGGGAGATCAAATCTAATTTATAGCATGAACATAAATATGTGTATCTCTTTCTTTGGTTTTCATAGAGTACCACCATTAACACATGCGATAAATCAAACCATCACAACTTGCAAAGCATTATAACATATAGAAATAAAATATGCAAACTTAATGACTTCCTAAAAAATATATCCTTTTTCATAGAATGTAAAAATACAATTACTGGTCAATGAATTTAAATAATCGAATATATTATAAAGGAAAATGATAAAGAATAATAACTATATATAAAGAGACATTAAATAAAAATTAATAAATTAATGTATCCCTTATCTGATACCACTTAAGTATCCACTAATATGATTAGTGAGAGATTAGTGGTGGGTTTGAGGATCCAATGAAAAAAAATATTTTAAGTTCATTTTAAAGAACAATTTACCACTGGATAATATTTTTGATTAATTATTTTCTCATAACCACATATATACTAACACATTGAATTTTTTTTGACAATGTTCAACACTAAATATGATAAAAATATGTCTTGGATTGATAAGTATATATCTAAGATCACAATATACACTAATGTAACCAGTTTGGTATAAATGAGAAGTTTCTAAACATGAAAATCATACTAACATGTCTCCCAACAATCCATTGGTGTGTCATTCACTAAAGTGCATCTCACACATTAAAACGAATAATTTTTGGTTATAAAAGAATAATTAGTCTTATATAATTCCACAACATCTTTGAGTGTGTTTAGTTCTTTTCCCATATTCTTTACATTCATGAAATAATTTAATTAAATATTTATTCATAAAAAAAGAAAAGTATTTGTTACTTCATTGATGTGTATGCATAACACATAGACACAACCCCTTAAATATTCATCTCCATCATTCATTTATTCTGTTGGATAATCATAGAATCATTAATTTGTGGAACATATCTAGAACTATATCTTTTTATAACCTTCTATAATATTTCTCATTAAATAATTCATTAAATAATAATTGATTCCAAATATAATTTTCTATAATATAATTTGATCTCAAAACAGTAATCATATTCTTCAAAGGTATCACATATAACACATTGGATTATATCATAAGCATAATAATTGAATTGGAAATTATAATAGACTGAAATATCATCCCACATATCTAAATGATTTTTTTAACTTTTATCATTGAACTATATATAAAACACTCAATACTGTGAATACTCCCCAATTACAGACTGTAATTGGAGTTTTAAATAGTTATTTTTAAACTCAATTTACAATCTATAAAATATTATACCACTATAATGATGAATTATTAAATTTTTTATGTCCATAGAAATATTAAAATCCACCAATAAATTATATAATATTATTACATTATGGAGGACTTGCATTCTAGAAAAATATAAAATTACATAAAATTGAGCGATTTAGTGTGAAAAAACTCTACAAAAGAATAGTAAAACATATTTTTAACTTTTTTTAGCGTGGGCATAAATTATGTTTTACTATCCTTAAAATATATAGGTTTAATAAAATCATCCTTATCAACTTTTATTTGATGTGGTCATACATATATATCTTGAGCACCTAGATTTACCACCCATTTCACTATAGTTATTCACTATAGTGAGGTGTTCCTCAAATTTCATGGCTTATTATAACAATAAATTACTTACCATTTCAGTATAAATTTTATAATACGGTGTAAACAATCTTCTTTAATAAAATAAAATTGTGAAATACATGGATTTATGATGTGATATTTCATTTGTAAATAGTTGAACATACTTTAAATATTTATGCATCATGAGCTTTATAATGATATTTAAAAAAAACATACTCAATTATTATATGAGTTAGTCTACAAACATTTTCACCTCATTAAAAATAAGAGTTTGAATATGATTTTTCTATTTAAAATAAAAATCAATAAACATTAATAACTTTTACTCCATCTTATTTCTATAAATTCTCACAAAGAGAACATAAAGCCTCTGGTTCATAGAAAATAATTTCAGAAAAGGAATATCAAAATTAAATAAGCTAAGAGTATCCCCACATAACTTTATGATTCATTTCCAGACTACAATTGGTTATTATTGAAAAAATATTTTCTTTATATATGAGTATTTGCAAATTCATTAAATGAATCATTTGATATGACAAGATGAATTAATATATTACAAATATTTATGAAATATAAAAAAATGGGGCAAACCCCATTAAGGTTATTAATCATGTTACTTTCCAATAATACTAACAACCAAAATAATAATCACTATCCAAGTGAGTTGTAGTGGGGTGTCTACTATATTAAGTCTGCATCGATATATGTGGAGGCTACTAAGTACCATGAATGGTATCACAATATCTCAATAGTATAAGTATTTTACTAAGAGTCTTAATTGGGGATATGATATTTGGTTTAGGGTAAGAAGAAATCAACCCTTTTATTTTTTCTAATACGATAAAAGTTAAATATTCAAATGTTCATCTTTTTAAAAACATATAAACATGAACATAATTATAACCCAACAAAATTCATCTCTATTATTGTAATCATCTTTTAATTTCCATTACTTCCATGATCTATTATGGTAGAATCATAATATTTTCTTCAGGTTAATCAAGTATCATTGGAAAATTATTATTTATACCATTGGTAGTAAAAAATTGTGTATTAATAAAATTTAACAGTGTATCATTTTGATTATATAAATAGTTAAATTCAATTAGATTCTTAGAAAATCGATAGATAAAAATTTAAAACAAAATGAATTAGAAAAAAAATTAATAATGAAATGAATTTCTTGGACACATGATGATGCATGATCGAATAACTATATATTGAATGAATTCAGACATCATAATGATGGTAATAATATTGATCAATTTATTAAGGATAAATTTAAAAATTTGAACAATTTAATTTTCTGCATTACATGGGCGGGCATTAACATGTCATAAGTAAGAATTTATAAGTATCACCTTAAGACTTACCTAATAATGAATGAGAATCATATAATTATGATCACTGAAAGGATTATATTATACTAAGTAAATTTTTGAGTGTTTATATACTAAAATTATTGATTATCTATATGATGATACTAAAAATATCATATATATATTAAGAGGAATGTGAATTAAATAATTCAATTCAATGTATGATGATCAAAAATTAAAAAAATAAATTGATATTTTCATGAATGATGTAAATGATAAAAAAGGAATAGGTTCTAAAAGGAGATAATTGTGTTATAGAATGAGTATATGAAAATTTTTATAGTTGGGTTTCATGTATGACAAAAAAGGTAGATTCATTAAGTTGTAGATTTAATGGTAGATATAAATGAGAGTGTGATAATTTTTATATCATAATTTATTATTATATATGAGTATTCAACCAATTTTTATAAATAATTTTCATTATAAATAGTGTAAATAAGATTTTAATTTTTTATGAATTATATTACAGGAATTTGAAATTACAAGTATAACAAAACTCAATTTTTCTTGATATATTGAAATAAAATTCTAAAATATTATAAAAAATAATATCTACACAATTAGTTAATATATATATATAAGAATACGTTCAAATAATGAGGAGCTAAATTATGTGAGTTCTTACAAATATTTTTAAAATCGAAAGATCAATGAATATAAATATATCCAGACATTGATTACTACATTGAATTATAGAATCCTTGATGAAAATGGAAAGAGTTACAATGTAAATATAAAAATCCTCTTAGAACCAATGAATAAATAAAATATAAGTGATACCAGACTACAATACTACAAATATAATTTATGTTGGAAAGGTGATAGAACCAGCTTATATTTATATTCTATATATTTTTTTGAAAAATTATGGTATCCCACTTGATTTTTTATTTGTGTGGAAGGATATCAACTATCATAGTTCATGAAGGACTCAATCAAATAATGGTGATCTTAATTCAATGAAGAGTAATCAAATTATCTTTTAGAAGAGGTAAAAAATATTTTCATTACATTGTATCTGGTTGTGGTAGGAATTATCAATCCAAGAACATTAAATTGTCTATAGTAATTTGTATAATAGAAAGAAAACTGTGTGTGTTAGATAAAAACAATATATATCTGGTGATATAGACATCCATTAGAGAGGCAGATATTCTTAAATAATTTTGGTGTCTTATTGTTTTTATTCCTTTATATCATAAAAAATTCAATATAAATGTGAGATATCATGATAAAGATAGATATCCATTAATTGAATAAATGTTGAGGTAAATTGGTATAAATGTTTTAGGTTTCCTAAAATGTATAAAAATGATTCATTCCTACCTATAAGTGTTTGATAAAACCATATGTGAGACTAACACACACATTTCACATGTGTGAATATATTTTTTTGTGTGATATGTAGTGTATGATTTATGGGATGAGTTAGGATTAATAGGAATAAGAAAATAATTGGGGTTTTAATCAATATGTGTGTTAAATGTGATCAAGTTATTAAACTGGGATGAAATTTCTAAAGGTTTTTTAAGAATTTAATCATACTATTTCTTCTTTGTTGGTTGTGTTAGATATGTGAGAGATGAACGATAACCCTTTTAAGAATGTAAGCCTTAGTCACAGAGGATATGATTCAGGGGGTGATCAATAAATGTATTTAATGGGATAATGTAGAGTGTATTTCTTTTTTAGGAATATAATTATATATAAAATAAAAATGGTTGGGGAAAATTAAGAAAATTATTTTCTAGGTTTTCTCATTCCCTTAGATGAATAGAGTGGAATTAAATGTTATATAATTTTAAAATGACATCCTTAAAATAAGAATATGACATTTCCACACAGTTTATCCTTTATATGTGTGGTTATATGATCTAATTGTTAATAGTTATAATTTAATAAATTATATAGATACACATATTTTTTATATATTACAACATGGTGTAGTGTAGGATCAAATTAGGAAATGTGGTCCATATATGAGTTTTTTTGTTGAATTATTTATAAATTATGGTGGTGACCCAAGTATTGAGTCAGTATTGAGGTGGTAAACATGATTTTATTAACAAGGATCATTATATTTCGTATTTTTAATGGAGTGTGATATTAAATTTTTTTGTTTTTGAATTTAAGGGAAATTTATCATGTTTTTGGGTTTTTCATTGGATGAGGTCATTCCCCTTGAGGTTGGGATCATGGTAGTCACATAGTAGTGATTAAATTCACAATAAATGAGGTATGAAAATCTATAATCAGCGGTTATATGGAAGGTAATTGGTGGTGTTGGGTGGTGATATAATAAAACAATGAAATGACCTTAAATCCACATATGAGATGTGTGTTGTGTTCATGAGATTGAATAAGAATGGACAGTTATTTATTATCATTGAGAAGTTATAAAGATATTTATATTATTGGGAGTACACTGTTATCTATCTAGGGGTGTGATTGTAATGTTAAAAAACATTATCATCAAAAATGAATTCATGTATTTAATGAAAGAGTGGGAGTAAATATTAAATGTAAATGCATTGGTGAATGTAAATATATTATCAATGAATAAAATTTCTATAATAGGTTGGATATGTGTATTAAAAAATTTTTTGTGGTGTAGTAAAACTATTTTTAAGGCTAATATAATAGTGCTAATAGATAATAAGATTTATGGTTCTAGTCAACATAGTGTTAGGTATGTTGGATGACAAGTGTTTAGTGGAAAATAGTTATATAGAGATTGAAATTATCATCAATGTTGAAATAGGTAACATAATATAGTTTTTTAATTCGTTCCTGCTATCATTGTGATTAGCGGTCTTTGTGGAGTGATGTAGTAAAGAAAAATATTTTTCGTTGAATAGGAATATGGGTGATCCTATAATAAGATATTAGTAAATATTGATGTAGACTTAATAAAGAGGGTTCAGGTTTGAACATAAATTAATAGATGGATGAATAAGCTATCATATAAAATATCAATAGTAAAAATATATTACTTATATTATGATCCTTGTTGTGTTATACATATAGAATAAATTATTGGTGCATGAGTTTAGTTAGTGACTCAGATTATGAAGTTATAGTGTAATAGAAGGAATGAAGAGAGTGTGAATCATATTTTTAAAACATATTTACCCATTATAATGGTATTATTGTGTCCCTATAGATAAAAAATGTCTACAACATGAAGGTATCATTTTTAATATGGAAATATAGCATTTTGGTATTTGGGTGCTGTTGAACAGGGGACAAAAAAATTTTGTGGAGAACAAGAATTAAAATTAAAAGAAAATGAGTTTGTTGGGGATGAATTCATATTAGAAACTCATAAACAAAATTTAATGTTATGCAAAAATTTCCAGGAGTTGGGTTCATTATCTCCTTTGGTAGTCAAAAAGTGTAAAGGTTGATTATTTAAATCACTTATGCCCTAAATCAAAATGTTTCTTCTATTATTAGAAAATATTTTCATATATGTATATTAGATAGTGGGTTTGGTTTTGTTTTTATATATGTATGTATTGATGATTGAGGGGTATGTTAATATAGGGATGTGTTAGATGTGAAACTAATAATGATGTGATACACCATATGTGGTGGGGATACCATTGAGGGGTGGTTGGTCTGAGAGAAATATGTCATCTCTATTAGATAATGTATTGTTTTTTTGATATATACCTTAAAAGAGTAATAAAAAATGTTTCACTCTTTGATATATAAATAAATCCCAATCTGATAGAGTTATATCATAAAGATATAAATGAGTTTCATTTTCTTGTGTTTCAGTGGGAAAAAATAAAGCAATGATGATTAGCGGTGGTTAAAAATCTAATTACAATGAAATTGAAATGGGATAACATTTAAATCGAATTAATGATTTTTTTCTAGTCCACTAATGAGTCATGATGGTGTTTGTGTTATAGTGTATCTGATCATATATCCCATGATTTCATATAAGTATGATAAATATTTTCAATGGATGATCTCATCTAGATATTTATGAGAGATATCATATGACTATACTTAAAAATGAAATCACATATATCAAATAGATATCCTAATTTTTCATTAAGATTGTGGAAGAAATTCTATTCTACTATTGGAAAATAAATAATGTTGAGAATAGAAAATCATTCACAAATTTATTGGAGGAACAAATATACTATTAATATTTTGGAGGAAATGACTTAAGATTATGGTCATGATTTTGAAAGATATTATTCAGACCATAATCCATTAGTGGGGTTAATTAATAATAAAAAATAATAATTATTGATTCACATGAAATATTTTATGGAATTAGCTATTGAATAATCCAGTCATTATTGTTTTGGAATGATACTAGTGAGAAGAATTTTATGGGACTTTTATTTTTGCAAGAGTTTAAATATATTGTTTTGTTATTTAAGAAGTGAAATATTTAAATTCATAGTAGACAGAATTATTATTTTTATAATTGGTGATGGCCATTGATATTTAACATTGGAGAATTTAGTTTCCTTAATATGACTCCAAGATCTAGGCATTGATTTATTGGGATGTAAGGGAAGTACAATACATTTCATATAATATCATTTAAAAACATTAAAATAATTAGTGAAGTTTATTTTATACTATATTTACCGCATCATTATGTTGTGGTTCATAATGTTCTCCTCATATCATGGTTATTTAACAATAATCCATACCCCTCTCATTTCATGATATGGGAGGTTTTTGAGTTCTAACATGATAGTTATTTTGTTTATTTTACTATTATTAAAGTGAATCAAGATGATATGATTATCAAAGGATAACATATTTTTTTCGTTATGTATTTCTGTATCATGGTTGAATACAAGTGTAGGTTTGGTTATGAGTGACTAAAATGTGATAGTAGTGGCCAATTCTATTCATTAATATGTCTACCTAGTATTTTTATGGGTGATAATTGATATAGTGAATAAAATTGTAACACCTAGGATTATTGCATTCATTTATTTGGTATGGAATATTGTCATGATTATAAATGTAAATTTCATGATTGTTCCTAGAAAAAAACATCATAAATTATTGCATATATGAAATATAATTTAATATTTTACATTATTTTATCCAAAATGATGTGTTTACACTATGATCCTTGTATCATGTAGAAATAGGTTATAGATAGATGTGGGAATTTTTTTCATAAAATAAATGGAATCCTATATGATCTTGGTAGATAGTGCTTTTCTTTATGGTCATATGAGTCAATGAAAGTTCAAAAATATGCTTACAATGACCACTAATATCGCATTCAATGTTCTTTGAGACTAAGGCCCTTGTCCACTGTCCATATAGATTTAATTAAGTGTCATCGTTCCATAATTTAGAATATGAAGCTTCTATAAAATAGACCATTCTTAGCTGCAATGTTCATAAGAAAATGAATAGGAAAATTATAGGTTGAGTTACTGATCTTACAACCTATCAGTATTGGGTAAATATAGTAATTGATGGATTGATATCTCGAACATAGATAAAAATAAAGATCAATTTAATCTCCCTAATTTATATTTTCTCTCTCTATGACTCACATATTAAGATATAATGATATATTATATTCATTCTTATTATCATGGACTGATGATTATCATCCTTCAATATTGAGATTTATTGATTCATCCTTTTGTGTGTGGGATCTATACAATGGAAACATGGAATTCTAGAAAATGAACTGACCAGTTTGGGTGTTCAGATATCTTACAGGAATTGGCTACTTTCATACTTGTTTCTAGTTGATTTTGATCTATAATGCATTTTATTAATTTTTTATTTTGAAATTATGGTTTATTTTTATGATATTTTTTTGGGAAATAAATTCTCAAAGGAAAATTTAATCTTATTTATAACAAATCATTTTTATAGAAACTAGGGTGTTAAAAATGTGATTGGAAAATAAAAAACAATAATATTTTTCAACAATTAATTTTGTATTTTCATGTAATTATAATTTTTATTATGACATAAATATATTTTCTTGTTTTTTTTTATAATAATATATTGAATAGTTAATTATTTTTTCCATGGAGATTTTAGTGTTTGTGTAAATTATATGGTTTGAAGTTAATTTAATTGACATAAATTCACTTGAATTGATAGGTTTACAATAACTGGTTTTATTTTCAGCGTGATTAATTTTTTTAAAATATTAGGGATATGCTTTTTTTTGGAAATAAATATAGTTTTTTCAATGGAAAATAATTATTTTGTGTAGAATTTTATTTTATATGAATTATGGAACTATATAATAAAATAAATATTCAAAAAGATAAATGAAATTAATTATGAAAAATTGTTTTCAGATAGAACTATAAGCTATATTGCACCAAGAGTCTACTTCTATTAATAATGTTTTGGTGAGGCATGTTTTGAAAATTCATATGATTCTATAATGAAAAAGATAGGAACATATGAATTGTTCATTAATTTGACAGTGAAAAAAATAGCCAGGTCCATAGGCTTACACCCCACTCATTATTATGGTAATTATGATAGTGTTAAGATGTTTTATGGGTGATGAATTATTTCGTACATATGATCAAATAAGTGATGACTCAATGTCAGTGGGAGATTGAAAAATCATACCACCTCACTACCTAGTAAAAAACAATTATATTAATATTTTTGAGAAATCCTAATTATGGGGTAATTTAATTTTTTTATGTAGATTTCCTAAAATAGTTTGAATAAATAAGTATTTCTCAATTTAAATTGATTATATGATGATTTATATTGTTTTTGAAAAGAACATATCTTTCATTGAATTTTATAAAATTTTGTTTTCTAAAAGTTTGAGAAAACAATAAAATTTTACTAAATTTAGAAATAGATTATTTATTATAATATTTGTTTTTTAAAGAGAAAACATAGTTTTGAAAGATTTATTAAATATAAATTCTTTTATATTAATTTTTTTAATTAAATATGTTTTATAATAAAATGACGTGGTATTTGTTTTAAATGGATTAATAAATCCATTATTTATATATTTAAAGACTTTTAATTTATCATTGTTTATATGAATTTCGATTTATATATATTATTCATAAATTTAAATTGGATTATTTTAGATATCCTATTTATTTTATTCTCACACCTCACCTATAAATTTATGTGAATTTATATATGTTATGTGAAAGATATATGTATTTAATTTCATTAGGTTTTCATTATAATAAATTCATTTCCTTAGAAATGAGGAGGGATTTATAAATTTAGTACGATTAGAAGATGAGTGAAAATTATGTGTCATTCAAATATATGAATTAAGGAAAAAATTATGAAAATAATGGGTCATTCCATGATGTATTCGATGGAGAATAATATAGTCCAGGTTATTATAATATTAGGCCATTTATATTATTATAACTAAATAAGTGAAAATGGAATTGTAAAGGGATGAAAGAGTTCAACTATTTCATCAGTATTAATGTTGTAAATATTATAAAAACAATCCGACTATAATTCTGGATGATGATTATAGATAAGTATCAGTATGTTGATATTTCAAAATGAAAAACAATAAAATTTTTATTAAATAATATAGATAATGATTTCCTAACGTAATAGAAAATATGGGATAATTAATTATGTGTATAAATCTATTATTCGATGTGGAAAAAGATTCCTCTATGTATGAAAATTTTGTCTGTAAAGAAAATTTTGATGATGAAACTGAACATGCCTACAAATCTCATTTAAAAAACAATGAATTAATATTTTATAATGAAGAAGTGGATGGTGATTAAAGAGACAAGAAAAAAATTTATATATACTCAATGAGTTAAATATAAACTAAAAATTAATAATATTACAAATTTGAGAGTGGTAATGAATCGAATAACATGGAATATGATACATGTGTGATGGATTTAAAATTAAAGATAAAGTTTAAAATATTGATGATGATAAAATAATTTTTTATTATTGCTAAAAAATATAATCAATGATACTACTTCATGGATAATAAAAAAGGATAAAGAGTTTTATTAACATCAATATATTTTTGTTGACAAAAATAATAATTTAAAAATTTCGATGATCAATAACAAATTTTCAATGAAATTTATTAGGGAAAGACCATAAAATGTTGAAACTCGTTCACAGACATAAAAAAATCTTGATGTTTCTTAAAACCATAAAATACCATAATATATGGGAACACAAGGAAATATTTATGTCAATTTAATTTATTTCAATTTGACACATAATAATAAGATTGAATACATTTCCCTAACCAATAAAAAAGAATATATTTTTCTTATTATGAATGATTTTTTTTTGAAACTATAAGCCCTATAATAGGTTAATATAGAAAAATTAAAATGGAGTTATCATTATCAAAAACGGTTATAATATCATCACATAGATAAATTTTTCAAAAACAATATATCACTCTAGATTTGAAATTTGGTAAATAGATTTAGGTTAAAATACTAGATAAAACAAATGGTCTATAATAACGTTCCATATCCAATTATATTTTTAATGATATAGAGTTTATGAAAACAAACCCATAAATTTTTTACAAAATATTTCATATGAAATATCATATAATGGTGTTTATTTTTAGGTTATATAATTACATAATGTAAATAATATTTATCCACCAACTATGAAATGGATGATTTAAATTAAGAAAACATTAACCCAATAGGTGATATAAGTGTGAGGTGTGAAAAAAGAAGAAATAGTGAATGGGTGTCTCATAGTACTGTTAATTTATTTGAATTAGGCTATGTGTTACAAATAATTTCTCAAGAATAATTGATTGATTGAGTATACTATAATGTTGGAAGTCAACAAAAATCCACTCAATCATGAAAATACTTTCAAATTTTATAGTTGTTGTTTTTTACACATAAATGAATAATATATCCTAGAAGAAAGAGATAAATATGATTGAGGGTATTTTAAATTCAATAATTTTAGCTCGCCTAACTTTAAATATATAAGAACTACCCACAAAATTAAGAAATACTCAAAAAAATAATAAATTATTCATTAATGGAATGATGCACTACTATTTAGGGGACTCCCAACTATATGAAATTAGAAATTAGGTAATATGTTTTAATAAAGGAATATATTTGTGATATGTAGGTAATGAATCAATATTATGAAAGGAAAGTGAAAAAATGAATACTTATTTTAACTCAAAATCCACAAAAACTCATGTTATATGAGAATTATGGTTGATAAAACAATATAACATGGTATGAATTTCCTTTGAGCATAAATGAACATTTAATAAATGAATTTTAATATTTATATCTATAATTTTTCAATGTAAAAATGAAACTAAATGTTATTATAACATACATGTATCATGTTTACAATTACAAATCAATAATACATAGGAGTTGTAATTACTACATGAAGATTGGATGATATTGTGTATTTCGATGTGTATAGGCCATTGATGGGGAAATATTCCAATATTACCATAATTCATTGAAGTGGATAGAATGGAATAAGTAATACATAGAACACATACAAATACTCATAATACTCATATAAATTTCACAAAAAGAAGATGAAAAAAATTTATTTGTTCAAGATCATTCATATATCAGAAGATAATAAGAATGATTATTATATGTAGAATATTTGAAAAAACAATAAATATGAGTATAAAAAATATTACATTTTGAATTACATTTAGTGGAATATTATAAATAATGTGTTTATATTATAATATAATCCCTAGAAAAATGGAATTAAAAAATTACTAGCTTCATTTCGATAACTATAAAAAATTCATAACAACATTTATTGAAGAAGTGTGCAATAATATTGGACCATATTAAAAAATTATGTATCATGAGGTCTCACTAAATCATGAATCACTATTAATATTTTTTATCCAATGAATAAAATGATGTATTACTTAAGGGAATTTGGTATCCTGTATATGATCATGATGATTGGATAAGAGTTGGGTAAATTTATTAAAAATAAAAAAAAATCTTTTTTTGGTACACAACCATTAAAATAATTTATCAGTAATTGAAAAAGTGTTCGAGGTAAATATTCAAAATATTTGAGCTCAAATTATTGAAGATTATTCATTACTAAAAAATTAAAATCCTTAATATTTTATAAGAGACTCATATTGGAGAAGGTAGAAAAAAAGAATCTCACTCTAAAAATAGTAGGTAATTAATCATGATATAGATTTATACAACACAAATGGTAATTAATATAAGAGAAAACCAATAATAAATTTTTTAATAATTATAAATATTTTGATGATAATAATATAATTAGTTTTATAGAGTATATTTCATCAAACTCAAATGATGTTGTGGAAAATAAGCCACTATGGCCTACATTCCACGGTGGAACTCATTGATATGGGAAAATATATCGACACTATAAAGACAAATATTTAAAACATTATATAATCATAATTTTTAAATAATCAATTTTTTTACTTGATTCCATAATATATCTTCATGTTTTGAGTTTTATAGAATTGGGTCATAACATAGTCAATCACTCACAAACATTGATGTTTTTATTCAAGAAACCAATATTATGAGTGTAAAAAATGTGGGCATCCTAGGTAATTAGAATATATTACATAGAAATCACATATTATTATAAAGAAAAAACATATCTGAATTATTTACATTTCAATGAAATTTATATCAAGTGAATGTATTATTCCCTAAAAAATCAATAGTTATTTACCTCATGAGTTTATGTGTGTAATATATTCTAATTCCCTTGGGCGCCATAATTTTTTACACTCATAATGTAGGTTCCATGAATAAAAAGATCAATGTTTGTGAGTGAGTGACTATATTAATATATGTTTGTTCAATATTTTACATTGTGTATAAAGATGGGTGATAATAAAGAATAAGTAATGTCAGATGTTAAGAATATTATACCTCAAGTCCAAATTGTTACATAAATTAAATATTATTATAAATAACAAACTTATATTAAATATTTATATTTAAAATAAATTTTTATAAGTTTAATATACATATATTTTACTTTTTATGATGTTATTTTAAATTATTTAATCATTTATTTTTACATCGGATGTTTTGATTAAATTTTTCTCATATATCAAAAACAAACCTTGGGTATTTTTCTTATGGTCAAAAATTTCATTATTCATTCATATATAAAATAATAATCATAAAATTATTATAAAATATGTGTATTACTGGTAATATTAAATCCATTCATGAAATATAGTAATAAAAATCGTTATATGTTACAATCATGGAACCGTATGTCATTTGTACACATTAGTAAAGATTAAACTTTAAACGAACATGATGGAAAGAATGTATATATTATTTTATCATAATATAATGATGGTTATATATATATATATCATATTATATCTTTAAAAAATTTATAGATATCATCCATGTGATTCAATAATGAAAACATTATCACACCCATTTGTAGAGGTTGTAATCCACAGAGAAACATGAATGATGATATCATTTTTCAATGGGAAGAAAGGTGAAAATATATTTGATATATTTTATTTAAAAAATTATCATTATGAAATTAATAATATATATATACACACACATAAAATAAACCATTATAATCATCCATAAGATGCAGTGATGGTAGAAAAATTACATTGGTTTGTGAGGTAGTAATCCTCCATACACACGAAAAATGTTTTGATTTACCATTTGATAGATATTAACATGGATATAGGTTATTAAAATAATAGAATAAAATATTTTTATTTTGATAGTATTGATATTATTATTTATTCATTATTTTTGTTGATTTTTTGGATGTTTAATAGGAATTAAAACTAAAATATTTTGTCAAAATCTATATATCGTATTCGGATAAACTCATTCTCATTACAACTTAAGCCCTCTACGGCTTATATAATGTGAAAAATAAATGCCAATATAACATGATAATGAATATTATAAAGGTTTTTGTGAAGGTATTAGTAGAAAAAAGGGTTCCATAATTGTGTTGAAAAAAGGAGAAAATATGCCCTTTTATAAATTACTAGAGGGGTGTAATTAGAAATAAATAAAATTTATTAAATTAATATAAATAAAATTTTATTGAAATGTGAATCCAAAATGATATATTTATAATATATGATGTATATTATTTGATATCCAATAATAAAATAAAATTTTTACAACCTTTTTTTAGTTATTACATTTATCTTTTATTTTTAATTACCTATCAATTCATTTGAAAATTAGTGTGATATCAATGTTTTTACATTTTTTGGATCATGAAAGTTACTATAAAATTACATGATACACATATATTAACCATGGTTGATATTTTTATACATATACCATTAAATTTACTAAATTTATAATATTTTAGAAATTTTGAATTATTATATAAAATAATATTTAGTATAAAATATCATTAATGTATTTTTTTTTGGAACAATTCACCTAATTTTTATTTAAAAAAACAGAAGCAATGTAATTATAATATACACCTAAAAATTCTCAAATATGTTATTTTTTATCTTCAAAATATTTATCACTTTAAATCCCAAATAAAATAATAATTTTAGAGATATTAAAATCATTTACTTTATTTTTCTATTTCTTGGTGATGAAATATGGAATCATTACATTAGAAATTATGGGAAAAATTTATTCCAAAGTTTTAAAAATAAAGTATCATACCAAAAAAATCATCCATAATTCAATTATCCATTAATTACTAAACAAATGTTTTCTTTATCATTATCATAAAATATTATAGATATTGAAAACAAGAAAGTGATATATCTGAGTTTATCATTATTTAATAAAATATATATGAAATTTTAAAAGAAAAAAGACTAAAAATTACCATGAATTAGAATATTTAATTATTATGGTCTAACCAAAATCATAAAACAGAATATATTAAATTATTAAATTTCATATTCTTTAGTATATTATTTTTCACCTTAATTACCCAATTAACCCTTAATAAGGTTAAAAAATAATTAATATGGTTACTATTAAAAATAATGAAAATAAAATTGAACTATATACCATCTATGGAAGTAATGATTCTATATATGGAATAAATTTTCTGATATTCAATTTTTATAAGGGGTGGAAATAAATTTGATACCAAAACAAAAAATTCAAAAAACAAGTTTTTTTTAGTAAAATGGGATTTTAATCTCAAAAACATACTTATACCAAAATCATGTATAATGAGGATTCATATTAAATTAATTATATTATATCTAAATAATTCATTATTATGTTATTTTATGATATAATATGAGTTTTATATTTGTGAAATTTATTTAAAATAATATTATTTTTTTAAAAAATCATTATCTTCATTATTTTGTAAGAAAATATTTTTTTAGAAAAATCATAAAATTACACCATTATATAATTTTGTCATGTTTATTTCCAAAAAAAATCATAAAATAATGTTTATTAATGTTTCAAAAATTACTGATAATATTAACTCAGAAAAATCAATAAAAGCAGTTATGCTAAAAACAAATTTCTGATGAATAAAATTACACTACTAAATATTGAATTTTTATTTCAAAATAAAAAATCAATAAATATGTGTTAATTATGATTTTTATATATAATTCATAATAGCATAATAAAATTCCTACTCTCCAATAAAATGTCAAAGTTATAACATTGATATTTAAATAATAATTCTTTGTGGTCTATTTATGAATGGTGTTGTACATGTTTAATGAAATAAAACATACTATTTCATTTAAAATATAAGGTTATAAAATTACCACCCCAGATTAATATTTTATTATTATAGTTTTAACTTCATCATAGTAATAAATGGTTTAACATTTCAAAATTACTTTTTAAAAACCCATATCATTAAAAGGATTAATATAAATTCGTTTTTAAAATATTAAATTTGTAAATTAAATTGTAATAACATAAATATGTTTTTAAATAAGAGAACATTATTAGGAATTTAAATTTTTTACATGTAAAATAAAATTAGGGTCAAAAAGATTGAAAATAATAGATACATTTTTCTTGAGAATGTTGATTACCAAAAAAATATAAATCAATATTCTATTTTGAAGGTCACCAATTTATTATATATAAAGGTAATAGTATATTATTTTTATTTCCAAATACTTTTCATATATTTTATGAATATATCTTCTATATTGATCAGGAATATAATAAAATAAACCTATTTTAATTTATTTAAAACCATTAACTAAATTTTATCTGAATGTTTCATGTTTCAATCTCTTTCCACCATTTTATCATTTTAGTCTAAATGGAAGCTATGAATATTTAATGTATAAAGAACAATAAAAAATCTTATCTTTTATCATTAAGTATATATATGTTTGAAAATACATTTGTATTTACATTATAAATTATCCAAAACTAAAATTGTAAGAACCATGTAAGATAATATCCAAAATTGATAAACCATTATTTGAAAAACCAATCTCCAAAAATCATAAATAACACCGAGTGATAAAAATATATTTTTACAAAAATAAGATAGCTTAAAACTCTTCCAAATATGCACTAAATCCATATATAACAAGGTTTAGAAAATATAATCTTCCAAAATAAACTCAACATGTCTCTCTAAACAAAAATAGTCAGTCATAAATTTATTTAAATAAATTTATATTCCCTAATCATATAACCTAAAAAATATACTATTCATTCACATAAATAACCTGAATTAACATTATATCAAAATTAAATTGTATATACATTAAATAAATTATTAATAATTTATTATTCATTTAAAAAAACATGTTAACAAAAATTATTTTAATTTTCCTTAATATTTAAATGTTTCCAAAATAGTGAAATACTACAAAAACATTAATAGCTTGGTTAGAAAATTAAATTTCCATCCTATGGTTATATATATGATAAATAAAATATTTAAAAAAATTTCAAACCCTTTTACCCCAAATTACTTAAAAAAACTCAATATTAAATATTTATTTACCCTCAATGGTTATATAATACCCACCTGCTTATATATCCAATAATATAAGTGCATTCATCCGAAATAATAATTCATGTCAAACCAAAGGGTTATATAAACACAAACCTAATAAAAAATATCACAAAATATCGTTAATAAAAATGAAACCATATCATAGAAATCATAAATAGTGGTGTGAATAGAATTGAAATTATGATCAAATTAAAATATATAAACCCATGGTGGTACTCATTATACATAATTTAACCTGACATGGAACATCATAATATGAAATTTTATATAAAATCTTTTCAGATACCGACTATAAATAATCATCATTGATACATTATATAATCTAATTTTTTAAATCAAGAATTAATTTCCTTGTATGCCCAATCATCCTAAAAGATTTATACCTTTTTATAATTATGTCATAACCCTTATATAACCAACCCATACATTAGAAGAAGAAAACATAATCTCACTATCCAATTTTTCCAAAATAGAAAACTTTTATAGAATGTATCATTTTAATGATAAATATTCATAAATTTCAACTTGAATTGTTATTCATTAACACTCTGCCATATATCTGATGAAAAAAATATGAAAACGTTATTTTGTAAAAAAATATATTAGTGTGGTGAAAATAAAAATGAAATATGATAATCTAGATAAAAACATTAAAATATCTATTTGTATTTATGAAATTATAATTTGATCCCTTGAAATATATCATACACACTTGAAAAACAAAAAAAATTAAAAGAAAACCATTGAAGACCATAAAAAGAATATAAAAACCCTTTTAGGAAACACAGATAATCATATCCATAACCTTTTTTAACTCAGGTGAGAAATAATTAGATTATATTAAAATACAAAGGATAAACCACCGTGGTAAAATCTATCATCCTTGAATTTGATGATAATAAATACTACACAATGCATTGAAGAGTCATATTAGGGACAACACTCATATAAGATATACATAGATCACTCATTCATATCATAGGTATCAAGGTCCCACTTTTAAATATTTTTTATTAGGATAACCCATAATTATCTATATTTTTTACCATATTATTAATAAATCATTTTTATCCACCACATTCTCATTAATAAACCCACGAATAATTATTTTTAACAAATTTTAAAAACACATTCGGATATTGAAATATCCATTCCTTTATTGAAAAAACCATTTTCCATATTAAAATAAATATAATAAAGGGTAATATTGTGTTTTATGAGGAAATTATAGAATATTTTATAGGAATAAAAACATCAAATAAACGTGAAGGATGTGGTAATATCTATTGACACCATATCTGTAAAAATAAAACATTTGTTCTGTAATTTTTTAAGATTCTTAAAAAATTACATAAGAAGTATATAAAAATATCCCCTTTTAGAACCATTTATAGAAAATAAAAATATACATATAATGAAAATTATATTTATTTTATATCCATTTTAATACATTTGTAAAATTATTTTTAAAATATGAACACTGAAGAAAATGATTTAGATAAAACTTAAAATGTGTTTTAATTGGACTCCAATTCTTCATGTATGTTACATATCATACTAAATAGTAAATTTATATTAATTATTTTAGTTATTAAGAAATGTTTTATGGTTTATCATTATATTTATTTAGTTATTTACAATTATATAATCAATTAATTTTAAATTATATCTTTTGATAATATGTATATCATATTTACAAATTTACATTGGTTAGTTGATTATGGTTATAGGTGTCATCATTAAATCATATAAAAAATAACTATTATGAAATTTTTATTATTTTTATATATTAATATTAATTTTATTGTTTATTTAATTCATTATATATGGTTATGGAAAATGAACTATGTTATAATCAGGGAGACATTAGGCCATGCTTACAGATGAGTAATATTCAATTTTTCAGTGAACATGAAAAAAATAAGGTATGTAGTATTTTAACATTATATAATTCTGATTATATCATAATTATCATATTATATCATTATGTACTTCATATATACCGTCAGTGTGATAAGATAATGATGAAAATCACATGGAATCAGGGACATGGTAATGTTTACAAATGTATGAATAATGTTATCATTTATCATTAAATTAAATGGTATAAAAAATATGATATATTTAGAATTCATAATTTTAATTTTTTCATAAATATCACATATATACATTAAATCCATAAATATAACTATCTTTGAAAAAATGTAATGGAAAATTAATTACATTCATTCACACAGTGGTAGTCCGATATACAAACAAATAATAGATTCATTTCTCATTTTATGGAAGTGGATATGGATATTTGTTCTTCCATTACCATAATAAATTAATAGTACATATAATTTATTTAATATATTATTTAATCAATGTTAAATAATTTTATAAGGATATAATAAAATAATTTTTTTTAAAACATTCAGTTAAAATCTATACTAATTATTCAGACAACCGCCATTAATTTACATGTTAATCCCCCATAGGTAGGTATTATATCAAAAAAAATACCTCAATAAATTGGTAAGGTATGATATGTTTCTATTTGTGTAGTTCTTGGATGATGTAAAATTTTCATTATGTTTGATAAAATATAGAAGATATTTTCCCTTTTATAAATGAGGGGAGGCGAACTCCTAGAATTATATAAAGTATTAAATAAATATAAATTAAATTTCATTGAAAATAGATAAAATGATATAGATTTAATATAATATGATTATGTGTGAAATTTTTCTTACCCAATGATATTAGGCTAATTTTTTGGATAAGTTAATACCATTATCTAGTTGTTTTAACTATAATTAACCCAAATAATAATTATGGTGGTATTGATATTGTTTTATAATTTATGAGTCACGAAAGATACAAAAAAAAGAAATATTTAATCATAAATGGTCCATGAATAATAAATCAATCCATATTACATTTATATAGACAGATATATGCTTTTTAGGAATTTTAAATAATTTTAAAAAATATAATTTATTATAAAATATCATTACTGTTAATTTTGGATGTATTCACATAATTTAACAAGGAAAACAACATGAATTAAATCGAAAAATAATATAATAATATAAATATACTTTAATATGAAATATTAATATTTAAAATTCATAAAAAACATTAATCCTATAAATAATATTACTTTTAGAGTTTTTATGATCATTGGATTCATTCTTCTACTTCATGAACTAGCATTATGTCAGAATTGGTTGAGCATTTATAGTAATTATTTTATTACTAAAATGTAAAAATAAATTACAATTACAAAAAATAATCAACATTTAAAATAAAAAAGTTATAAACAAACATGTGTTATCTTTATCCAAATCATATAACATGATAAATATTAAAATAAAGAGAGTGAAGGTTTTTACTTTATATTCCCATAAAAGAATATATAATTTATTTTTAAGGAAAATGGAATAATATTGAAATAAATTTTAATATTATACGATAATGGTTTGATTAAAATATTCAAATAGATAAATGGAATATTTTTAGTTATTTTTTGTCCTTATAATATTATTTATATCTTTATTTACCATATTTTTAGATACCAAGGGATGAAATATTTACTACATTCACTCATCATAAATTTAAAAAATAAATGGTTAACATTTAAATTTTTTGGGAATTCATGATTATAAATTTTTAATCACTTTTATATAAACAATTCTCATAAATACGAAAAGTAAATTTCTGATTAAAACACAAAACACTATGAGGAACACTTTTTTTGAAAAAGGTTTTTTAATCTAAATATATTTATCATATAAAAAATAGATTATAATTAAGATTATATTATATTATATTATATTATATATAATTAAATAATATTTTTTACTATATAATAAAATTGAAATTTTAAATTAAAACATTTATTGAAAGTAAATGAAAATTTTACAAATATTGATCTTTTCTATATTCACTGAAGAACTAATATTTTAAGAAAAATTAAAATAATTAACAACCAAATAATTTTGATATATCTATTTAAAAAATAATATTTGTTTTATTAAATATAATATTAATGTTAATTGAGTTAATTATACTTTTAATGCTCAAAAATAAATAATACACAATTTTAATGAAAATATATTTTTAAGAATAATAGTTCTTTAGTAAAAACTATGTTCTAATTATTTATTATTATTAAATTTTCTTTGTTATGAAAGTAAATTTTATAAAATTTAAAATTTGGTTAATACTATTTATACCCACCAACTCATCATCCTGGTTATAGTAATCATATTTTTATAATATTATTTCATGGTTCGTTTATACATGGTGTTTCATATCTTATACATTACCTAACATTGCCATTAATTTGAAATATACGAATATTTAAGATAAAAGGATTATACAATGAATATAGTTTAATATTTGAGCTAAAAAATATAAAAAATTCTTGGTGGTTTTTGTCTAGGGACGAAATATAAGAACATGATTAGAATGAAGTTGGTATTATGGAAGAAATTAAATGTGAACCATATTTTTTCTAGAAATAATGTGATGCTATTATGAATGGAATATTTATATGTTAATGAAATTTATTTTCAAGAATGGTTTTAACCTACTATAGGGATATAAACCATGCATATATTATTTTATGTTTCTAGTCAAAGTATGTATAAGGTATTTCTCATAGATAAGAAGTTTTCCTTCCACAATGATTTTCTATAGGAGGATGTATATATTTAATATCTAGAGGGATGTATAGTATGTGATGATAAAACACATGTTCATGAGATGAAAAATGATATTAATGGATTTAATAAACCACCTTGGGTTTGGTAATTAATTATAGATTTTAATGGTTATTCACTAGAAGAATGTCAAGGATGGAATCAATATAAATTTCAAGTGATGAAACATAAAACCTCTAAGGCATTATTACTTTAATTTAGTTGTGAATTTTTATAATTATTAAAATATACTTTCTACCTACAACTACCAAAAGTCTTATAAAAAATAAATCCCCTCTGGGGAACGTGTGATCCCAATGATGGTGAAATTCATTATTTATAGCCAAAATGATTTTTTAAAATAATTGATATGTATTTTAAAAAATAATTTCATTCAAACATGGATGATAGAATAAAAAAATTGATGAATAAAATTAAAAGGATAATTAATTATGTTTATATATCTTTTACATTCATGAATGGAAATAATCTCCTATCTTAATGATAATTCAACCACTATAAAATTCTAATACATAATTATTTTTATTATATCTAGGGTACTCTAGATCTCTGGGTCTGATAACTACTCTAACATAATCTCATTAATCTATATGTTTTAAGAAACATATAAATAGAACCTTTTGGTTATTTTTAAACATGAATAAATTACATTGTAGTTCCTCTATTAATATATCTTATCTTCCAAGGAATATAATGAATGAGATAAAATAATTACTCATTAAAATTAATAATTGTGATTAAAATTAGTGAATTAAAATGATTAAAACTATTAGAAACTCTTCCTTATACTCTTGATCCCTCTCCATTAGATGAATTTCCACTCATGGTTTAGAATAACTCACCCATTCTTAACTTTACCATCTTAAAAAGTCATCATGGTTCTTAAAATATTTTTCTATATCAGATTCACCACCTTCTGAATGTGGAAATAGATATGACATAATTTTTAATGATTTAACATCATTATTTTCATAATAATATTTCATCAAAATAATTTTCAATTATGGAATGGTCTCATGTGGATCCATTTAGGTTTTCACAGCTTTTCAACCCATTGAAATACATGTGTATCTATTACAAAAAGTTTCTCCCTGGCATTATCATGTTATTCTTATACAACCACACTTTATTACTCCTTTATAGCTTCCAATTCTATTTAGTATATTACAGATTTATTCAATTAATAATATATTGAAATATTAAGTCAATATTCTACTTTTCATAATGAAATATCAATTCAGTAGTATTTCACTAATGTTTTAAAACAAATATAAATTACATAAAAATGTATATAACCATATATATCTTATAATATTTCCTAACACATTACCATGTGAGGGTACTCTGTTTTTAATTATATTCCCTATGTATTTTGTAATCTATTTTTATTTCTGTTAATTTATTTTTAGCTTCATCATGGAATGATGCTCATATCTATAATGGGGTCTTATTTTGGCTATTAATATGAAGTATCATGAACTTAGTCATTTTATAATATCAAATATTTTGGAAATATTTTTTCCATTTCCCATTAAAATCATATATACCCTTATAATATATTCTCCAAGATTAATCATAACATAAATTATAATAAAAATTATAAAATATTATATTTAGTTACACATGAAAAACATGACTAACTAATTTTCTGAAATTAAATTTACAAAAACCATCCACAAATAATTTGTTTCTCACCTTCAATAAAAACTACTCTACATTGATTTCGAAGGAAAAATTCTATATATAAGAGAAAAGATACACAATACATAATAATAAATAAATTATTAGCATAAAATTATTAAATTTCAATATAAAAATCTTTCCGTGGTCTCCAATAATTATTCATAATTTAATTCACACACTAATTTATCTTCCCTAACCGTAATTGTTCTCAATCATTCCTCAAAACATTATAACCATCCTGTGATCTATCATTCGAAACTTTTTAGTCAACACTCATGAGTAACTTAAAAATGTAGTTCTTCTCAATATCAAGGGGAATTACTCTACACATAAGTATGAAAAATTTATAAATACTTACTTTATAGAAATATAACCTCACAAATCATGCGGTATTATTTTGAATGGAATATAATATTCTATATACTGAATGTGGATAGTTCATAAAGTAATTACAAAAATATAAATCATAAGTATATCCATATTAATAAAAAATGAATAATATTCTATTTAATTTCATTTATCATTAAATCCTGGTATCTTCTTTAATGGTGATCAACCTAATTAAATCGTCTCCAACATCACTGATTCCCCACGTTGTCAGGTAAGAATAAATAAGAAATCATTTCCCTCTCTTTCCCTGATTTTGTTATTTTTGAAATGAAAATTGAACATGAATCAAATGTCACCCCCAAAAAATATTCCTTATATGAACTCCTAGAGTTTTTTTGTGATTTTAATAATAATATCATACAAAAAGAATGAGTGGTCATAAAATTTTATAGGATATACCCTAATACAATAATTTTTTTTTGAAACTGATTTGTAAATTTCATAAGCACAATGTAATGTTTCATCAATAAAATTAAATATATTAAATATTATCATAAAATAATTTCATTCATATAATAATCACACATAAATTCCATTTAAAAAAAATTCCCACGTGATGTGAATAAAATATTCTGGTATTTTTACTAATGAATTGGGGTATTAATGATAAATTGTATTGTGATTTGGATTCTAATTAATGTATTTTATGGGTTATTTTTACTAAAAAGAGGTCATATGTACCATGAGTCCAAAATTAAAATGGGTTAACAACATATGGCTTCAATCATGTAAATGTGGTTTGAAATGTTCTTATCTATTACTGAGATCAAAATAAAAGATCTAATACTGATGGACACCTAGAGAATCAATCATGGAGGTGGGTGTAAGAATAAGAATTTAAAAATATATTAGAATAAGTATCATGTATGAAATTTAAAAATAGTTCATTATCAATATTAAAATAATAATATGTATTCATCTAATAATAAATAACATTAGAAAATAAAAATCAATGTTAAAACTAAATGCAATAATCATTTTAGAATTCAATGCATCTGTAAAAATATGGTCCAATACAACTGAATTACAACAAAATGTTTCTCTTTTATTTCAATTTTTTATTTATCAAGTCACTATAAATTCCAAATTATAATTTTCTCCGTGAAAATTTATTTTATGAAAATTGTTAGGTGCCTCAATGAATCCCTCCCCTTGAAGTAAAATCAATAATATTCCTCACTGATTGAAATAAAATTGAGAGAGGTGTTTTATAATATTTTAAAGAAGGAATCTAAGGAAATGATCAAAATGGATGATATATATTGAATTCCACCATTATTAAACAATATCACATCCTCAATTCATTGTTGTTATTGGATGTGTTGAATTTTATATGAGTTGTTTTATTTGTTATAGCCTAACATTGAATTTCTTAATTTGAAAAAATGTTTTAATAATGGAAGGAAGTATTTATATTCCTCAAATTATACACTTTGTCGTTAATTAATTTTTAATTTTATGAAATTTTTTTATTTTAGGCTTTAGGTAAAGTTGTTTTGTGGGTTTGAAAATTATGAGACAACCATCTAGAATATTTCATAGTTAAAGTATCATGTGGTGATCTCACTCAATGAATCATACCATTTTAAACGTAATATTATTATTCCTATATACTATTATTGAATTGTTTTTTTATTTAATACTTTCACTATATATCATAAATTTTTTATTCGTGAATAAAATATCACAGGGTTGATTACAGCATGGTTCCCACACCATAAAATTAATGAGTTTTCAATATTTTTTAGATCATTTTACGAATGTGTCATTATAAGTGTCACTATTAATGAATTTTAATGGCCAATTATGTCACAAAACATGATGAATATTGATAAAATGAACTTTATACTTTTACAAAAAACCCATCTAAAAAGTTTCGGTCTTCAAGGCTATATTATAAAAATAATTAATATTACCCTAGAATTTATAATCTACAAAAACATTTAACCTAAAATATGTTAAATAAAAAATATTTAAGGGAAATATACATGTGTAGCCTCATATCATGAACTTATTTCAATTAATAGATATATACATACCTTTTTAGCCTTAATTAAACTGATTAGAGAGCATTAATTAATATATAAGCTTGTTCATATATAGATATAAATATTTTATATACACCTTGAATAATGGTTCATGCTCCCATTGGATATTAACAACACTATGAAAAATGGTTTTTAGTATTATGAAGGGTTCCGAACAATAAGATTTGAATTAAAATTTTATAATTTTCAATTATGAGCTAAATAGAAGTATCTTATTTACAAATGAGATTCTTTATTAGTTGATGTATGATACATGAAACTTGTTAGTATTTTCATTATAGATCATATAATTTTCATAAGAATTGCTCAAAACCCCTCCTAACCCTCAAGCTATAAAAGACATATTCCCCCTACTTAATGTAATTCGATAATAACTATCCTCACCTACCAATATGAATAATTCAAGATATCCATCAATGAATTTAATGGAAATCCACTTATTATTTTAAATGTATTTTTCCTAATTAGTATCGTATATACTATCATTTATTCCCATAACGTGTTATCTAACTTCATTCTATAATAACTTCATCATATGCTCAATGTTTTCAAATAATTTATTTGTTTTCATGATTATATAATTCAACATTCCCAATAGTTTTTCAGAGTTAATTTCTTCTAGTTTTGTATTAAATACCTTATTTTGTGAGAATTACACTTAAAATGTGATAATGGAGGTGAGTTCCTTGATCACTAATGAGTAATCTATGAATTATATACATTCAGAATATATATTTTATTAATAACTTGATCTCTAAATTTTATATAGTTTATGGACTGTCCTCAAACTATACCCATTTTAAAATATAATATATACATAGTAGAGTATATGCGTTATCAAAATAGATCACTTAGTATCTAATGAACTCATCTTACCACAAATTGAAAACAAAGAATTATATAATTTTTTTAAATGTAATCTCTTTATCCGTCCAAATATTTAATGGTCATTTGCACCGATTACAACATCATATTACCCTTGAATCATTGTGTAAATTATTCCAAAACAATAACTCTGTAGAACTATTTTCACTTCTTGATTTGGTCTATGATTTACATTGATAGATTATGAATGAAAAAAATATAAAACTCATTTTACCATGTATTTTTGTATGAAACACCAAATTATCTCATCCACACATTGTTGCATTAATGCATGTACAACCATGAAATAGTTTAATGTGTAATGTGAAACAAATTCCATTGTTGATATGAAATTTTAATATATAGTTTCCATAATCCATAATAATTTTTATTTTTCTCATACTATGAATATGATTTTAAATATCTATATAATAGTTAATCATATGAGAAATAATCTTCAATATCAATTTCTATAAAGTCTTTCAAAAATATCCATTGTACCTTTGAGAAATGATAAACCAACACTAACCCAGAGAAATTATTATATTTTAAAAATATATTAAAATAATTAATATGAAATATTCATAAAATAAACCAAATAACCACATCCTTTTTATTCAATATGTACATTAAATCCAAAAGGCCATTGTAAGATATTACCATACATGGACACGGATGCGCCTGTAAATGGATCCTCCCCTCCTAGGGTTTCCTCTCACTGCCCCCAGCTTCATCGCTGCGGATGGCGCGACGATTTCTTCTCGTGCTTAGTGGGTTGTTGGTGGTTCTCTGCTATAGGGCTTTGTGGTCTTCTCTCAGGTTGTGGGGATGCTCTTTACGCTTCTGCAGTTGTTGGTTCAGTTCCACGGGTGTAAGACCAGTTCTTGTTGATGGAACACTCTTCAGAGCGCTCGTGGTTCTGATCTCGGCAGCTTGCTATTTTCATGTGGTGAGTTTTTTCGCGTTTGGGGGTTGCGCTCATGAGCCGGCGGTTTTTGGGGTTCTTCATCCTCTCAGGTGAGTTTTTTAGGGTTTTGGTGTGTCTGATGCGGTTGTTTTGTCTAGTGGCGGCAGGATCATCTTCTCTATGTTTTTGTTTTTCTTTTACTGTGTCGGGGTGAATCTCTCGGCGAGAGTGCTGTCGAGATGGGGAGACGATGATGATATGTTTCAAGAGGCATCTCCATGGATGTTTTTTCGGTTTATTTTTGTTTTTCGTTCAATGTTTTGTTGAATACTCTGTCATGGGGTGATGATGATGACGACGGATGCCGGCGAAGCTCACCGGCGATCCAGTGATAGGAATGAGGGGAGGGATCACATAGGCAACTCCAAGGATGATGTTTTGTTGAATCCTCAGCAGTGTGATGGGGAGTCGATATGACGACAGATGATGGTAATGCTCACCAGTGATCCAGGGATGTGGATATAGTTGTAGTACATGGTACATGGCGTGTCAGATCTGATGGTGGCTTGGCGTTCGAGGCGGTGCAGACTCACGGCTCGAGGCGATAAAGAAGTGGTTTGAATTTTTATATTTCAGTTTTAATTGTGATTTGGTGTCTGGGTTTCGGCTGTTTGGGTACTAGAAACCCGCAATCCGGCTTTCTATAAAATGAAAAAAATGATTTCCAGGCTGAAATTACCATACATAGTAAAACAATTGGTATAAACATTAAAAAATTAAAGAAGGCTATTAGATGTCCATTACATTTGATAATGTATCTGATATTTTTTTTGAGTGTAATTATTATATAATAGATAGGTTGAAAAAATTATTGGCATTTTGCAAAAGTGTGATTATTATTTATTGATTTTTCATGTATATTTTTGATTGGTAGTAATTTTCTTTATACATTTATTATGGTTCCATAGTTTGATTATTATTTTCAATTATAAAAATTTTATATATATTTATTAAATATAAAATTTAGATTCATCCTAAATTTTTATATATGGGGATGTGATTTTCACCATTCTTATAGATAGTATATCACACATACACATGAACACAGTTTCCATTTTCTCTTCTGATGTAAAAAATTAATTATTTATTAAAATTTATATAGGGGTTTTATTTCATATATAAAATTTATATTCATTAAATAAATATTTATTACAATCCATGTAAATTTTAATAGAAAACCTATCACTTAACTACGGGGTGGAGGTAGTCCACACATATGGACATGAAATGTTATCGTTTTCTGATGGATTAGATGATAACATAGTAGATGTAATATTGTATTTATATAAGAATAACTATTTGTTAAATTTTTTATAAACATTATAAATACATTATTATATCATGGTATGATAGATGGTGATGGAAAAAAAGTTACATGATTTCAAACGGTGGTAGTCCACCTTACACACGATCAGCAATTTGGTTTCCCATATGATGGAAGAAGAGATTAATGTATGATATCACTGCAAGATAACAGTAACTCGTATGGTATATAAGTATAATATCATATCATGATAGTTGAAGAATACTTGAAAATGGTTTAATAGAAAAAATAGATATTTTTGGGTAAAACATTTTCCTTAGACAATCTCATTGGGTTTACCTAAAAATATTTCTCAAGAGTTTCTCTTATAAAAGAGTGGCCTCTAGGTGTTGGGAATGAAGTATAAAAGGTTTTTTTTCTAGGGTTTTCAAAACCATAAGGCTTTTAAATTGTGAATAGGTGAGGAGAGGGTATTTTATTTTATAAGTGGGGTAGATTATACACAAGAAATTTTTGAAAAGAAAAAGTTATACCCATGATTTACACACTAAAATGGATCCAAAATGTCTAATTATAAAAAATTATATCACATAATGTCGAAATAAGGACATAAAATATGAATTGGAAAAGTTTCTATATCATTTTATAAATATCATTTTATGTCTATCCCCAGGTAATCAAATTTTATCCTAAAACGCATAAATTAATTATTACCATTTTACTGTTACTTGTGAGAAAAAATTAGGTTATTATTATTATATAATATTAAATAATTTAATCAATATATGGTATCCATTTTATCAAATAAATTCATATATTTGGAATAATTTAATTTTACATTAAACATATATATCTAATGAAAAATAGTATTCTAATGTAGAAGTAATCAAATGATTAAAAAGGATTTATATTCAAATTGAAGATAAAATTGAATTAATTGATCTAAATTGGATTAATAATAATAATATTAAAATATTTTTTACTTTTATTCCATTATGAAATAAAATTTTATCTTGATAATACAATTAAATAAATGGTAGTTTTCCCTAAAAATCATTTTCTTTCTATATTTATCTTAAAATACATCTTTTTAAAAAATTATAAAATATTTACTCTTAGATAATTTCTGAAATTCAGATTTTGAAACCAAATATAATTATTTCTAATAGATTTTATTAAATTGAATTTTTTTAAAAAAATGCAATCAAACTAAATATATATTTTATTTTAAAAGAGTGAACATATAATGTCTACCAAAAAATAATTAATTATTTTTTAATATATTATATTTATCTAAAACATTCAAATTTTATTTAAAAAATGATGTTATACAATGTGTATAATCAAATTTAATGGGCATGTAATATCAAATATTTTAAAATAATAATATTTTTAATAGTATATTGTGCTTTGTCACGACATGGTGTTTCATGTAATATAGTCAACCAAAGAATTTAAATTTATTTGAACGATATATTTTCTTAAATCTTTGTGTGTCACATTGTACCCCCTTAAAATGGTAATTCACTCACTATTTTGATACACTGACATAATATACTAAGGATAATTTTATGTCATCAAATAATCAGGGTCTTGTGAATCTTTTTTATGTTGGGGGTTTCGCCAAAAAACATTAACCTACTAAGTCATATTGATTTATAGAATAATCTCTCTATGATCTATAATATCATGAGGTTGTTATCTATAGTAATAATCATGATATTTTGAAAAAAAAATTTATTTCAATAAATAGGAAGGATAACATATGTAATTCATTATGAGAGATACATGCAACCAATTGTTGAATTGAGAGAGGTTCAGTGGAAGCACCAATCGATTAGAAACATGCCAAATTTTACCAAGAATATATAAATGGAAAACGTACCTTAGGATATGATTTTCCTTATTCATGAATCCAATAACTTTATACCATTTTAAATTTCATAGAAACACATTCTCACCAACTTCAATCTATAAATTCTATTGACGACTTTCAGCCTAACTTTTTTGTAAACCCTCAAAATCTTTGTTGTGATATAGAATCACTCAGAAATTCTATTCCATTTCCTTATCCAGAGAAGGATCCATTAGCTTCATTTATCCAAATTCATTTAATCACATTATAGTGATACAATTTTTTTTATAAAGGGATTTATAAATATTCTTCTAGATTCTCAAATAAACTCTATTCCATTAATAAAACATAATTTGTGGAAGATGGTGATCCCGGACATATTTTAAATGCATATAACAATATATATACATATCCTCATGGTTTAAAATTTTTATACCAAACTGACTATGTATATGAGGATGAGGAATAATGATGAAACTCAACTTAGTATCTAGATCACACTTAATTGTTCTCTAAAAATTGTAGGTAAACCTCAGATCCCTATCAAATACAATAGAATGTAGTACTCTATGAAGCTTTAAAACATCTTTAAAAAATATTCCTGCAAGATTATTTTGATGTAAATAATATATTATAGGGATAAAGTGAGATGGATTCATAAATATATTGATTACTACATATATATTATTTTTCCATTATATTTTTTTGAGTTTTTCAATAAAATCTATGATTATGTTTTCCCATTTCCATTATCCTATGGGTAATAGTTATAAAATCCAATTAGATGTTTTTATCTAATCCTTAATAGTTTGAAAAATAATTCAATGAGATACAAACTCTACAATATCTACCTTCACTCCATCCCACCATAAATACTATTTAAAAATTCTATACATCTTTATATTTCCTATATTAGTAGATAATGATGAACTATGGTCCTAATATAATATCTCCTTATAGAGATATGTTATTAATGGAACACATACATATAGCAAGAACATTATCATTACGTCACACATAAGTATAAACATAGGAACATTTCAAAACCTTTCCTGTAGCTATAGATCATTGTTTTGTGCCTCATTAATCATCACTAGGACAAATGGTTGAACGATGATTTGAGAAAGAAAATATTTTTCCCTTTCATTCAAAATTTCAATATCTATCAATTTCAAATCCTTATATATTAGATATTTTCTTATTCTCATGATAGATAAGATAGAAAATTTATTTTGACTAAAGCATCAACTTCCTTGGCCTTTTTCCCATGATGGTAATGTATTGAGTAGTCAAAATATTTAATCAGTTTCAAATGTATTCAATATAACATAATAATATATTAATTTATTAATATAAATTAATTTTTTTTGATCAATATATATAACACAAATTTCTCTATAAAGACAATTCTTCCACATCTGTAATGAAAAAATTATTGAAACTAACTCTGAATCATCTGTTGGTTATTATTCTCATTAACATTTAATTTTCATGATGAATAACATATAAAATTTTAATTCTTCATAAGAATTTATCTTATTCTTGAATTAATTTAATTACCATATCTTTAATTGTAAAAACCTTTCATCACATTCATTAAACCAATATAACTTTCCTCCATTCCATGTTAACTTTTCAAGTGCATTGGATATCCATGATAAATTATTAACAAAGAATAATAATATCCATCCAAACCATGAACACGATGTATGTCAGTCACTGTGGTTGGCCTTGGAAACCATTTAACAACCTTGAAACATAATATATAAATATATATACACTCTATTGGGATTATATTTCCCCAGAAATAAAGTTTCCATTTCCAAAATCCAAAAATTTAATAGTTTGAATATAATTCAACTTTAATAGGGTATTCGGTACAATTATTATATGATCTTTATGCTCTTCCTTTCTATTTGAATAGATTATAACATTTTCTCTAAATACTACCCAAAACATATCAAGGTAATCTATAATATATCTATTCATTTAATCTATAAACATATCAGAGGAATTAGTAAGACCAAATAGAATCCAAATATATTAATAGTTTTCACAACTTGTATGGAATTATGTTTTGGTTACATATTAATTATTTGAACTCAATTGATGATATCCAGAATGATGGTCAATATTGGGAATTATTGAGATAATTACAACCGATCAAACATGTCATTAAAATGTTCTAGAGGTTACTAATTATTTTTTGCGAGCTAGATCATTTCTCGATGATAAATTGAATGTAACATCAATACATTTTTAATTTTAAAGAAGAATAGGTAGAACTAAAGGTTATACACATGAATAAATGATTCCTACATAATGATAATCTAGGAATAGATTATTCAATTCATAAAACTCAATTTGGGACATTATTTAGGGAGTATATGTGATTTTTATAACATATGGTATTAGTTATATTGAAAATTATAATTCATGATTTTTTTAATTCTATGATACTATTCAAAAATGATATTAAAATAATATTTTAAAATAGGAATATAATTGATTTTGAGTTTCTCTAAATCCTTCTAAGATAAAATCCACTTTTAAATTAGAATCATGACCGATATAATTATTATGATATCCATAATAAATTAATTTTTATTATCTCGTTTATATATGACCATAATTTCGATTTGAATATCAAACATGAAAACCATCCTCAAAAAATTATATTATATTTATAATGGGTTATCCAGTCATTTTATAAGATAAGACCAAATTCAACCAGAGGGAGAATACAAAATATTTGTTGGAAGTATATTTATAAAAACTTTTATAAGAGATGATTCAACCATATGAGTTTTAAACATCAAACCTTTAATAATTTTCATTTCAAACTCAACATATAATAATTATGTTATGTTTTAATACCCTTACATAATTCATCGGATATAAATGAGTTGGTTGATCTAGAGTAAAATATGATTTAACCATTCTTGAGTGGATACTATGTTTTTATTTCACTATTTTTTTTCAAAAATTCACATGAATTCGTGATCACATTATATTTCCATTTGTTATTTTCTGAAGTGGAATATAAAATCAATCATTATCCTTAAACTTTAGATTTCATCATTGTATTGAATAATTCCCACACAACATTCATTTATATCATTTTAGTGTGAGAGTTGTATTAGTGGGGTTTTTATTCTATTCTATTTCATTAGCCAGCCCATTTGTTTAATTTCATCATTAATGGGATTTATGATCCACCCATTAATATTTATGTCTCATAAATTTTACATTCACGAAGGTATCTTGATGTTCTTCCAAAATTTCTAGCATGTGTATGGCTGGAATAACATTCCACCGTGTGATTTATTTAAGTTTCTATGACACTTGATCTTACTTTCCCTATAAAAACCATAGAAATGGTAAGAATATTATATTTTAATTTTGATATTAAGTTAAATTTTAATGATTTATTAATATATTTTAATATATATTATATTTAATTACATCTCATGGATTTGTTTTTGGCCATCAAAGAATATATCAACGATTCATTCCAGTCAATTGATAATAATAATATCATACCTCACATGTCTTATAAAATTTCCTCATAGTAACCAATGGATTAATCATCATTTTTTAATATTAATTAATTATTTCCTTATTTTTTATGATTAATATTACTGATTTATTTATTGAACAATAAACACATAAACTCATCGTACTGCATAGAAGAATTTTATACCAGTTCCCATTTGTTTTTTTATACGAGTCTAATAATGATATTCCTCTAATTCTAAATGATAAATAATAAAATTACTTTATAATAATATAAACACAATAGAATGATAAATATACTTTTATTGGTAATGATACATTACTAAAAAATAGTGGAATCATGAAACCAATAAAAATATCTGGATGCTTTCTAATGAAGGGATCAATTAGATATTGTTCATTCTTCTCATTTGAATGTTCATCTGCATTCATATAATGATATATTTGTGTGATAATAGTTAGTGATTTTTCAATTTATATCAAATAAAATATTTATTTCGAGGAAAATTATTTCATTATTCATCACATTCATCATTAACATAGTTTTTTTGGATTTTAAACATTGAAATTTTTTTTGGAAGAATGATCCAAAATTGTCATTGTGTGTGACAACATAATCAAGATAAAATAATTTATAGGTTATAAAAAATCATGAATCCCTCTTTTCAATATTTGACATCTTATGTTTAACCCCAAATAGTCATTTAAATTTATTTTAAAAATTCATGGTTTTTTGTAAAGATTTTGTTAATTTATAAAACATATGCATAAAAGTATGTCAAACCAAGTTTTAAGTAAGCCCTTCTTTCATGAATGACATAAAGATCAAGTAAAATACCAATGCAACATTTTTTGTGTTTTTAATCATAGGTAATGTGAGGCTAGTGCCACATTAACATGTAGAATATAGACCTGGGTATATTTTATTGGAATATACTTGATTTATCCTTCACAAAAAATATCATGACAATTTCCTATACATTGACTTATCCAAAGGGTTCACAATAATTTTTTCTAATAATAGTTTACAAAGGTTAACTAAACCATCTACATAAAACCAATATAGTTACACTAGATTTATATATAAAAATATTACCTCTTAATATAATAATATTCAATATAAAAAATATTGATCCATCACGAAATCACATGGGTCTGTTGCCTTTGGAAGATTTAATAAAAAAACAAATCATATCCCTCTATATTCTTCAAAGCATGGTACCTTAATATAAATATAATACATAATAAATTTCTTCATAACGCTGGATATATAAAACTAAGAATGACAGATTATTTAAACAATAATGGTGAACACGTGAGATATCAATCAATGATAATATGAAATCATAAGATAATAATAATGGCACTAGACCATTAATATAACTTACAATGTTTGTACCTAATCTTTAATGGATCATAAAATAGAGTAATGTAATAAAAATGATCAATTTAAAAGGCATGAATCAGAAGATTGAGATACAATAAAAAAGTAAATCATTAAACATAAAATCATGTTTTATAAGTGTGTAATTGTCAGAAGTATTCAATGTATTTCATATATTAATGTTAACGTCCATGAAAATAAAAACATAATGTATTAGGAATGAAATACCCTCTCCTATTTTGGATCATGTAAATTTACCTATTCCCCAAAAGTAATCAATCACAATGACCTTCCTACTATCATGACACCAGAATATATACTTGTTTGTTTATCAGATCAAACACATTGAATTATTCCCCATAATTATATACTGAGATATAAAACATTTCCGAATTTATTATAGGGATATATAATTATGGGACAAGTATCACATAAATAAAAACAACAAATTTGTATTCCATATGATAATGAAACATTCATCATATCATAATTTTATAAACATCATTAGGAAATTCGTTCTGTAATCATTGCATCAATCCATCATAGCATAATCCATAAAAAATAAATGTGTTTAATAAACACCACATAACAATAATACGAAAACAAATATATAAAAAAATTATGGTTACAATTTTATTATATCCCTAGTAAGTTATAGTAAATGGACAATATTTTTTGTTGGTGAATAGAAATACAAGAAAATTAGAATGAAATAAATATATAGAAAAACACACCATCAACTTTTAAGATGTATTTATAAAATCTGAAGGATTCAATAATATTAAATATTTTTTATATTTATGTAAAACCTGAAACAAGTAAAGGTTTATTTATATTATTTAGTGGTCAAGATTGTGGGAAATAAAATTATTTTCATACTAGTTAGAAAATATTCCTTTCACATTTTTAGTAAAATTAAAAAATATTTTTTTTGAAATTCACTAGAATTTTCATTTGATACCATTTTGTAGAAATTAATAATTGAAATAATTTATTAAAAAAATATTTTTAGAATAAGAACAACTTTATTTAAATCATCTTTAGAAATTATGAATTCATAATAAAAACTATTTGTGATTGAAGAGGGAACTAAATTCGAGTTTCCCAAAAAAACATTCTATAGGTATCTTCGTTACATAATGTGAGTAAAATAAAATTAAAACATATAATTTATAGAAATATATGAATAAAAATAAATTTCTTGAGTCACTAGATATATATAACATAATATTTCATAATCATAAAATTAACCATAAGAAATCTCATAAAACAATGAGATTGTAAAATAAAAACGTTAACATTTTTATTGAATGAATAATAATACACAAGAATGAAATAAACATATATTGATATTAATATCCAATACTTACCGGAGAATAATAACAAAATACATTCATGGGATTCATATATACCACAAAATAAAAACAAGACGGGAATATGGCATGTGTCCCACAAAAATAAAAGTGTGAATAAAATATCTTACCTCAAGGCTCAAAGTTTATAATACACATTAAAAACACATTAATAATAAATTTTGGTCTATAAAAAATCACTTAAAATACCATAATAATTCATCCCATACCATACCTTATTTACATAGGAACCTTTTCCAACTATTTATTAATAAGTCATTGTTAAAATCATAATTCTGATTGATAATCACCTTGTTTGTCATGTATGTAGTAGTTTGGTAGTTTTGGTCCTTGTAAAATGATTATAGTTCAATAATAACTTTAATGTAATGAATTTTATAAATATAATATATATTATTAATATAAATATATAGATTCATCCATAGAAAGTTTTAATATGAAAATGAATTACACTATTCATGGAGAGAATAAGTCGTACGCATGCCTAAACGTTGTTTCTATTATCTTGATGGATTGAACCAGAAAGGTAAAAATTTATTCATTTTAATGAATAGTTTTCATTATATATATATATTATATATTCAGTAAATCACTCATTATTACCATATATTTTAAAATTAAATTAAAATATATCACATCACTTCAGGGAGGTAGTAGTCCACACATTTTCAAGAGTGATGCTATTATTTTCTAGTGAAATGAATGTTAACAAGGTAGGTGTGATATTATAAATTGAGACAATTTTTTTTATAAATAAAATATTAAAATGTTAAATCCATCATTATATCAATCCATGAGTGGTGTTGATGAATAATTACATCAGTTCTCTAGGTGGTAGTCTGTCGTACAAAGGATTAACGGTTTAATTTACCCTTTGATTTAAAATTAGAAGTATGTAGATGATGAAACTAAAATAGTAACATGTTGGTATATGAGAGATAATTATTTTATTACATAATCATATTATAATAATATTTGAATTCTGTGGTAGAATAAATATAACCAAAAATATTATTTTTGGAGTATACCTCTTTTCCAAGGAATATTTCTATATTTACAAAAAAAAACCATCTTTGGAAGGTTTATTATCATAATATTTCCTATATGACATGAAAAATGATATAATTAATTGATATGGGTAGGTATTTTTTAAACCATAATTGTTATTAAGTGTGATGTGGATAAGAGAGGTCGTGTCCTTTTATAAGTGGCAGAGATGACACATATGGAATGTTTGAATGGAAAAAGAAATCAAAAAATTATACACACACCGCAAGGATAAAAAATGGATCATTATTGAATAATATATGATATAAAGTATAAATATATCAAAAAAATATGAAATTATAACTTTTTCCGGAAATTTTATCTCTTTTCCATTTAGTATAATCCCATGGTAAACCTGTTATAGCATTAACCGTGAAAATTAATTTTTAATATTTTTACTACAAATAATTACAAAAAATAATTTAGTAATATTATGTAAAAGTAATTAATGTGATTAAAATTATTTAATCCCTTTTATAAAATTCTTATAGCATATGTTTATGTTCTCAATTTAAAATTAAATTATCATATATGATGGAGACGAATCATTCGAATGAAAAACATTTGATAAGTATAAAATGTTTTAAAATTAAATTATAACATAAAAATGATTTGAACAAAATAAAGTGTGTTAATAATAATATAAATGATATAATTATAAATTTAGAACCATTTTAAAATATAATTTACCCTTTTTAAGACTTAAAATGAATATAATATCTTCAAAAAAAATTATTATTGATAACTATTCATTATTAAAATAATATTTTTAGAAAATAGTCACACATTATCTATATTGTAAATATGATATGACTATTTTAGAAATGAATTAAAATTTATATAATTAATTTTCTAATGGTATAGAAAATTAATTTTATTATTTTCTCCAAAAAAATAATTAAAATACATTTCTATGAAACATTTTTATATTATGATTTCACCAAAATTCAATTACTTATTTAACAAAATATTTTAAATATCTAAAACCATCATAAATTAATTTAAGAATGTGGTTATTGAATTAATACAAAAATATATAATAGATAGATTATAATGATAATGTTTAAATTGTTATTTTATTAACTGTACATTATAGTTCGTTAGATGTATGGGTTGCTAGTAATGAAATCCCTCAATGAAATTGAATTTATTTTAAAAACATATTTGTGAAAATATCATGGAGTTATATACTATTTCATCAATGAGGTTCATCATTTTCATATACTATCCCATTATAAACTCAAAATTGAATTGTGTTTCTAAATTGAGGAAATCAAATTATAGTCTTCAATTTGGTTAAATGATTCACAACTATCATGAGATCAAAGGTAAATTGTTTACAAAAAACATTTAAAATAATCATTTATTGAGTAAAATTAGAACTTATTTTACATTTTATAGAAAGTTTCACCATAGTAAAATGGGTATTTCATAGTATTCTTCAATATTTAGAATAATATAATCAATAAAAAATATGAATTTATCCGAAATGACAACAAAATATTTTTAAATTTCTCATTATTAATTTATCGAATGATTTATATGTTATAGTGAAAAATTTATTGGTATAGGGTTATCTAATAAAATATTTTTAAATGAATACAATGGTATTAGATATATACTTTCCCCTAAATCATTATATATATTCCAATTATGGGTGAAACAATAGTCTATGGGATGAAAAAACTAATTGGTTTTAATATCATTATAGTGATCATTATAAAAGCCACTAACAAACCATCCACACTAATATATTTATGTATATATCATCTTAATTCCTTTTTGGATAATATATCCATCAATAATTTACAATATGGTATGTTTTTTTAAATATATATTTTAAAAGTGATTTTTATATGAAGTCATTTAATGTCTTCTAGAAATTTTATATATTTGATTTTAACAATCCCTTTCCTCTTACTCTATTAAAAGTATATAGGGGTCTATACTGTTCAATATTATTTCTTCAATTATATTATATTTTTTCGTTATCATATTTTTGAAACTTATTTTCATCTTTCGTTTCTCAACCTCCTATTAATTTTCTTACTATTTTTTATTATCAAATTTAACAATTGTTCACTGTGTAATGTCACATATTTATCCTCTATTATTTTGTTTATATTAGTGTAAAATAGTTGTGTACTAGGTAATATTTATGATAATAATAAATCTATTTCCCACTAAGATTCTCAATGTTATTTATGTGGGATAGTTGGTTCAAAAAATATTTTTTTTTCTGTTTTCATCCACTGATCATAATGCTCACTTTAGTTTTTAAAAATAACCATATAAGACTGTATTGTTGTGTGGAAGGTTGTTTTTTTTTCGTGAAACTACTATATAGAATGGATATATTAAGGTTTATTTCATATAATGGTTTATAATAAAATCTATTTTAATGGATGAGGTTAAATGTTAGGTTGTCTAATATTTATGTTAATGTTTCAGCAACCTAACTGAAATAGTCTCCCTTTTTAATAAAAAATATTATAATAGTTAGTTGAAATATTATATCTTATATAATTTTAATCAATGAGATTATTATTCTATAAATTAGCCTTCCAATATCACAATCAACGTGGTCATTAACCTATCCCAAAATATTAAGATTTTGGTGTTGGGGGCTATTAATGTATGGCTGAGTAGGAGCTCAATGGAATTTTAAACATTAAAAAATAATCATCATTTGATACCATATAGAGGTAAAAAAAAAAATTCTTATCCACAAGTTGAATTTCCTTCCTTGATGGACCACTATAACGTTTTCATAAAATAAAATTATGTTTTATCTCATCAAAAATATCATGTACAATATTATATGTCTTCACCATGAGGTTTTCATTAGTAAAATCATCAATAATTGATCATAAAGATGGCATAACACCATATTATAATATTTGTATTAATATCCAATTTTATTATCCAATATGTATTAATGTTTTCAATAATTTATGAAATCTCTCGTATGCCTATAATTTGGATTCTCTGTCAGTTGGGTAAATTTTTTGTTATCACCTGAAAAAATCCATTTTCATTGTATCAAAAAATTATTTATAATAAAATTCATTGCGAGATCATCCTAGGGTTTGATTGATCCTAAATGATTTCATTTCAACCCATACATCTCCCAGTATCAATGTTATAATGGTAAAAATATCATTCTAATGGAATCCAAATATATTATAATATTATTGAATATATCACTATTTTCTATGAAATTAGAATAGTTTATATTGTTATTTTTATATTGTAATACATCGAACTATCCATGTTTCGGATCATTTGGATATGTCCTTGTTTGATTTCAATTTTAACCATATTAATATAAGGATGAATCAAACTCACAAGAACCTTATAATTTGTCAATGTAAATTTATAATGATGGTTTTAGCCACAAAAAATTATCCATCCCAATTTTATTGGATGTAATTGGAAAATTGTCTATTCATCCCATTAGGATCAGAATATTTTTTTATATTGGTTCAGTAGTGAGAGAATGGTAACCACACTATCTTAGTGATGTACTCCATGGGTTCTCTCAAGACAAGAATCCTTGATAATGTTGTTCAAATTTGATAAATACATGAATTTTATATTAAATAACTAACAAAAAATATCCCATAAAAAGAATAAAAAGTGGAATAATATTATGGAAATAGTGTATTAAAAAGCATGGGATTCTATACAGTCATGTATTTTGTTCTCCCTGACATCTAGGAAGAAACACAACCACCAAATATGAATTGTTATTTCTAATATGTGTATGTGTATATAATTTTAAATATTTACATTTAAATAAATACTATTGTGGAAAAATATTTTTCAGGTGTGATGTCGTTCCCATGAATAGTCTAATTAATCGATGATAGATTGAGATTTTTAAAATTTAACCATTATTTTTTTATTAAAATTGAATGGAGAAAATTTATAAAATGATAACATAAATTAATATTGAAATAATTTCAAAAAATACATTCAACGGTTTATCTTCAATGAGTGATAGACATTTTATATCGATATATTCGATTCATGAATATATAATATAAATTAATATAAATATAAACCAATGAATTCAATCATCAAAGGACCCATTCCATTAACTCTTTCATGGAACACATACTTTTATATATATTGTTTTCAAAATTTGATGAAATTAATCCCACTATATCATCCATTTATGGGTTTTATAATTCATTTTTATGATTTTATCTTAAATTTTAAATAATTCTAAAAATTTATTATTTTAACATTTTAAATTATTTTATTATTTTATAAAATAAATTAATAATTAATTCTATAGTTTGAAATGTTTTGAAAAATATATTTTATAAAATGAAATGATTAATTTTGAAAATTTCTTGATGTCTTCTGCTTTCTCAGGATGTGTTATGAAATGATTATTTTTTAAGTATAATAACATTATATCAATTTTTTTATGGTCATATAAAATGATTTAAAACTGCTAACTTTTCCTTTAAGTGATCTGTTTTTTACAAGAAGTAAATTATGAAAATTTTAAATATTTAGAGAAAATTAAGTTCAAAATTAGGGTAGAGACACCAACATGGCTGTAGATGCTTGTAATGGCACATATTCATTTTGGAAGAAATCACCATCTTGTGAGTTATAGAAATTCATGGTGTTAAAAACTCCAATAGGAGTTTAAATGGTCATCAATATATATTCTCAATGAAGACCCCAAACTATTTGGCATTGAATTCTTAGAAATTATTTATCATCATCACCATTAGCATTTGGTGAATGGTTTATGTCATATGTAAATTAATCAGTAAAAATTTTCAGAACAAGAACAATATAATGTGGGTGATGGTTGTGTTTATTGGGAAATTATCAAAATGCCTAAGACATAATCACCATGTCATTGCCTGTTCCATGTGGCCTCTACATGAGATCGTTGTTTCTGCAACTCGGCCCAATTAAGTTTCTTTTTTTCACATGTAAATGAAAATAAATTCTATATGTGTATTAAAATGTTATAAAAAATCAATGGTCATGCTATCTATGTAGAGATATTTCATCTAAACTAATGATGCAGGATGATTCTTACTGATAAAGCTATTACTATAGCTTCCCCAATGAAGGGATCATCTGATGAGAAACACATTTAAGAATAATTTCCCATTCACTCATCGCAATCTACAAAACCATAAACAAAAATTCTATATTTAACTTATATTATTATTTTATTTACATTATTCATCATGACTAAAAATGTATTTTAATGGATTATCATCAATTATTTTTTTGTTTTTCTATTATACTGTTATTTCTACAATCATAATATTAATATAATTAGTATTAACTACCCTCCCCTCTCTCTCAATTTTAATTTATGTTTTCTACCTATATATTATTCTTATATCTAGAAATATTTATAACTATCCTTGATGTTATTAGAGTGTCGGATTATTTAATCATCAATTATTATGCTTTAATGTTATTTATTAAATCAACTATATGAATTCCAATTGTGAAAAAATCGATTGTGGTAAGAGGTCGCCCAATTTAATTTTATATTTGGTTTTAATTTTTTTATGTCATAAATACATACGTTCCCTTTTTGAGTTATGTATACAGTGGAGTATGAATTCAATAGTGTTGTCTAGAAAATGTGTATCCCGACCAGTTTAAGAAAGGGTATTGTACTATATGTTGGGTTCTCATTGATGGGTAAATAAATTAAAACAATGAGGGTGTGGTGTGATATATATTTTAAAGCACATTGAATATAATATTGAGACTATGTCTTCATAAATATAATTTCAACATATTGAACATCAAATAACAACATGCTTCTTCTATTAAAATATTTATGTGTTATATTCATTTTTTTTAATCGTATACATATTTTTATATAATATTAATTTTAGAAAACCATTTGTATAATTATATATTTCATTAGTATATTATTTATTTTATAAATTGAGAAAATAAATTATTTTTTATATGGATGACCACCTCAAGGGGCCAAACATAAGTTTTCTTTTCAGAATTATTAATGCTTTGGTAATATGAAAAATATTGACCCGAGATACATGAGGATATAATGAATCGATTTGGGAATATTTTTTGAGAGGCCCAATAACATTAAAATATTTTTTTTCCTATTTAACAAAAAAACCTACATTAATAAACAACAAAACTGAATTTCATTGAAAATATATTATTTAATTGTCCATAATGGACATTCATAATGACTTTTCTTATTCTTTGTAGGGTAACCCAGATAATTTGTCTAATAGGTCAGATTCAATGAAGATAAAGGTTATAAAAATTGAAAATTCCTAAAGATATTAGTAGAAAAATAGATATTCAAGTAACTAATATGAAAGAGATCAAATATTTATAATTAGAACAATAATAAATTCTATTAATTGGTATGCGAATCTTACTAAACATACATTCATAGTTTAAGATATGTTGGACCCTTTTTTGGAATTCATAAGAGATCCATTCATCCTTTCTTTACAATTCCATCAATAGGTTCTTAATATAAACATTCTATTTGAAAAAAATTGGAAATAAAAATGTTTTAGAGGAATGTTAGGTATACTCTATAGGAGGAAAAAAACTATGTTATTATATCGTCTTTAACTATGATGAATAACTAACTCTCTAACCCTCTCTTTATTTGAAAGAAGAAACTTCTGAAAGGTTTCATTTAATAAAATGATGGAGGATATTAAATACCTATAATTACCCATTTTTAGTACATATTATTATTATTTTCTATAATTGTAATTAAAATTTCTCTATTATTTCAAAATAGAATAATCATGATTAAAAAATTCCTCCCCATATGGTCTGATCTAATCTAATTACACATTATTCATTTATAAGTGTGTCATTTAAAAAAACACATATAAAAATTTACTACAGAACATGTATTTGTTACTCATCATGGATAATGTAATCCCATTAAAAGTGTACAAATAAAATATAGATAATAGATTAAAAATACTGAATTCTTCACTATTTGGAAATATCTAGGAACATCATCACCCTTATGGGTAACCAACAAAAAATACCTATAATGATAAAGAGATCAATGAAAGGGTAAATCATTATGAATATTATATAACATTCAATTATAATTATACATTTGATAGTGATAGTGGAAAAATCAAATGATTTATTAAGTCTATATATTGGAACAAAATTTAGGTGTAGTAAATATGGTCTTTTCAAAAATTGAAATTGAATATATGGTAATATATCTTATAGTACAAATTATATTGACTATGGAAGAGCTCTATAGTCTTCAAAAATTAGAATAAAAGATAATAAACAGTACACAAATAATAGGTAAGGGTCGAAGAGGGTGTAACCCCACCCACACAAGATGTAGAGACCAAAATCAACCTTTTATTCAATGACCTCGTCCATGAAATCCACCTCTACCTCTTTGATGTCATCCCTTTTTACACTTCTTTGGGGTCTTCCAAGCACCAACACCATTAAAATATGCACCGGATCATCAACTGCATCAATATTTTTATCTACAAGTTGATTTTCCATCAAAGTCACGCCACCCTTTGCACATTTTTAGTGAGCACCCCACCACGATAAACATGGTTAGAAAAGTGTTTTCACATCATTATGTCTTAATAATGAACCTATTTTAATTCATATTCTTTATTTATTATAGGAGACAAAAGTTTTTTACTTTTTCGATTCCCTCTCTCCATGTATAAGGCATCAAGGTATGTGTAATTGATGGAATCCATCATAGTGAAGATGTTTGGCTTCACAACATTTTCAACAAGTGTGCCCTCATTCGAGGGGACTTGCAATAAATGTGAAACAAAAACATTATGTTTCAAAGATACATACTGAGGGGTTTGTGAACCTGATGTAACATCGCAGGGAAAATAACCAGTATGGGAAGAAAAATTAACCTTCCCCTTATTGGAATATAACTTATTATCATTGGGAGCATAGATATTCAATCCCTCCATAGAATGAGAGAATATAACAGCCATTGGGGAATCCTTAAAAGTCAGTTGTACAACAGGTATATAAGGTGTAACCTGCTGATGGATTGCATCAGGTAAGATTGCAACAACCTGTAACCTTGGGGAAGATTCACCCAAGGGTACATATACAATGACAATGTCTTGATGAGAAGGGGAAATCTGTTGAAAATCAAAAACAGAACCTGAAACATGGCCTGAAACATTCACATGGGATGAATTAATACAAACAGAGTTATAAATATTCTTCAATCCCTAGAAGGAGAACCCCTTTGGGTAGGACTGGAGTCTATATTCCCTTTAGACAATAACAGTTATTGCAGGATCACCTCACGATCATCGTCATCAATACCGTCACTACTTTCAACACCACCCCATTTAGAGGTGCTCTCTATACATGCCATATATGTAGTAGGGAGAGGGGATTGTGTATTTTTCACATCCCCACTATATGAAAAACCACATTTATTATGATCAAGACTCTTTCCAGCTACAAAATCTGATATAGAAAAAGCACTCTTCTTCATTAAAACATTTTTTTTGAAACTACAAACATATTAGATGAAGAAGGTCCCTTCACATCATCAAAATTTCCCATTTATTCTTGATTAAAGGTGAAAAAATAAGAGGAACCTTAATCATACACTTATCAACAAGATGGCCATGCCTTTTACAATTACAACATTGCAATCCCCTATGATAGATATTCTTCACATGTCTAATAGTTGAGAAACTATTAAAAAATCTATTACATTTTCATATTCAATGACTAAGTCATATTTGAACTCACAAGGAATCAAATAATTAGTCTCAATAATAGAAATATACATATCAACATCAACCAAAAATTGATCAAAGTTAGAATACCAGACAAAAATAATCTCTCTTTCATGCTTAATTGGGTTTCCAAGAGCTAAAGAAATTCCCCATAGGATTCTTGGGTGCCAGAAGGCCGAATATACACGTTTCACATGTATCTATGATTGTGAAATAGTGTGTTTGACAAGAAGTGGGTCAAACTAGTCATCATGGTTTTGTAATCTCAAAACCCTAGGTTTTAAATTATCAAAACCACATCTCCAGGGTTTAATTTTCAGTTCATTTGAAGAGAACATAATTTGAAAATAATTCAAACTGAGGGAGAAAATATTCAAATAACTAAAGCCCTAGATCTGACAATGACGTGCCTGTTGGTCCTCCAACTTCCATGCATTTTGTTGCACACTAAGACATTCAATAATAATGTCTTTACAGGAACCAATTCTATCTTGAAATAGACAAGGATCGGATTCAAATACTATAATCATACCATTCATATAAATATTGTGAGGGGTAGAATCACACTCCTGAGATCCAAAAAAATGGTGGTAACTTTAGCAAATATGGCATTATCTCTTCAAGCTAAATCATCACGATCAGCTATATATAGTGGGATTTGATGATCCGAAGGATTTGTAGTTGGAGATGCGGTTTGCATCATTCCAAATCTATCATTACCCATCCGCAATGGGCCGATGAAGAAATCTGCAAGATTAGAGTATTAGCTCATCCCCCTCCCCTATTTATCATATATGCAATAGATATACTAGATTCATATATTATTAAGTTGTAAATTTAAAACAATATAACTAATAATGAAATAAAATTATGATATTAAATTACAATTAATATACAAATTTATGTGTTAGATATAAATATAAATATTATAATTATTCAAATATGATAATATATATATATATTATCCTAATATATATTTTAATGTTTATGGAGTTGTAAAATTTATTTTTTGAATATTCAAAATTGTTTATTATTATTTTTGTTAAAGTGTATTTAGTATAAAATTAATTATTCATTTTTCAAAGAACAATTTTATTAAGTATTATATATTTAATCTTAATTGTTTACTTTTAACAAAATTTAAATATTTCATATGTAATAAAATATTAAAATATTTTAATTTAAAAATTTATATTAAATAATATTAATATCAATTAATGTCAAAAAACAATTTTTTAACAAATGAATTCTGGTCTTTTTATTATTATTTTTTAAAAGTAATTTTATAAAATTTAATATTTCAAAATAGATAAAATTAAATTAATTTTTTGATTTATAATTTTATAATTATCATGACATGATGTTTTTAATTATTTCTAATATTAGTTAATTTTAGTTGAATTGTAAAAAATATTGATTTCACTAATATTGTGTCATTTATGAAATTATAATTCAATAATTCCATGAAATTTTATTAATTATTATTTCTATAAAATTATATTTTATAAATTGAAACTATGTATTGTAAAATACTATGTGGATATATAAAATTTATGTTAAACATTTTGGAAAATTTATGTAATGTTTTCACTAAAATAATTTTTCGTCCATATCTTTTATTAAAATTTTCACCTTTTGTGGATATGTTTTTAAATTATTGTAATGTTCATTATTTTTTTTAATCAAAATAATCATTTTAATTTCAATATTATCAATATAATATATAATTTTATCAACTATATAAATCTTTTGCTAAAAAATTAACATTCAAAAAATGTTTTTGTCGGTTACTTATAATAATGTTAAAATAAATTTGGTTACACATTAATTTTTTTAAAAACATTGGATTTTATTTTTATATTATTTAGTTCAAAAAATAATAAGTTTAAATTTATTTTTATTTATTTAATTTAAATTACATAGGTAAATTTTTTACCTTGATAAAAAAATTTAAAAATTAAAATATATTTGTAAATAAAATAAAAAAATTAGTAAAACATGTTTCAAAAAGAACAGATGAGAATTCATAAACATTAAATCCAACCAAACTCTATTATATTTAACATTATCATAACATTCCCTTTGATAATTGTTCTCTTTTCTATTAAATAGTTGTATATTCAAAAAAATCCATACTCTTCAATTACAAAATGAACCACAACTACCTCTCCACATATCCAAAAACACTTAATATGGACCAAAAATCATCCATATTATATCCTAAAACATCTCACAACATACAATAGTATTTTATCTTTTTAACATGTAAAATATTATTTCTTTATGGTTTTGATTGAAAGGGAACATTCAAAGAGAGAGGTAATACATTTCACCAATCCTTTTTATTTATTTTCAACTTTTACCACACCCAAACATTTATATACATTAATATATGATAACATCTATATTATTAATAGTTTTTATGGTAATAAGATAATGTAACATCCATTTCATATAATCCTTCAAAATCAATGGAAAAAATGAAAATGTCATCATGGATTTGTTCAAACTACAACATCTATGAACAAAATGTTCAATTCTCCATCACTGAAATTCATAGAAAATTGAAAATTTTGGTTTACTAAGATAATATGACATTTATAACATTTTAATTAATCTGAAATGATTATATATTTTACGTTATTCTTACACTCTATTCTATAAATATGATAGCATTGTTTGTGCTTATGTGTAGACTACTGCCTCCATGTGATGTTGTTTCCCATGAATTCTCCATACTAACTAACATGGGTGGAATAAAACTAGTATTTAATTTATAAAATGGTTATAAAATTCAACAATATCATTATAGAGTTAGATTATTATATATTTCAATAATTATATTATCAAAAAAAATTCATTGTATATTTAATTCCAAAAATTACATATCAAGGTACCTTTTTTACTTGGAGTTAATTATTAGAAAACCTAGTTACTTCTATAAATTATTTTATAATTAAATAATATTTGACAAAACAATATTAAATTATGGATATCATGAAATTATTTTATAACTCTTTTACATTGGTCAACATATGATGAGTACTCTCAAGAAATTGACTGATGAACCTCATATAACTGACATAAGAAGAAATGATATGATATATTTATGACACAAGATGAAAAATTTAACTTATTAAAATAAATAAATATAGATAATTTTATTTGGATATTTTTTAACGGATGTAATTTTATTACTCATTAATTTAAGGGTAATTTTAGTATGATTTCAGACATGAGGTAAGGGTCTCCTTCTTAATCACCTTTCATTACAGAATTATTTGATATTATGCACCAATATTTATTTTTATGATGTAACTATTACCCAATTTCTTTCAATATCATAAATTATATTTTACTTAGAAAGTTCATAATAATTAATTCTATTTATAATTGTGTGATATGATTGATGTATTCTAAAAAATATATGATTCCTTCATTACTCAAAATGTTGTCTTCTGTTATAATTCTTTTCCATGACTTCATAATCCATTCCATAGGGAATAAATCATTCATTCCAGTCCTCTTAAATGATGGCTCCTCAACTGGGGTCATTATTTAAATTCCTTGAAAAGTTATCAATATCAATTAAAAACATAATTATGTGTTTTCTCATGAAAACATTTTATTTTCCTGATATATGTTTCAAAAAAATGTTTCACTATTATTTTCACAATTTTATATTATAATAAATGTGTCATAATTTATATTCGACAACTTATTCATGGATAAATGGCTATGTTGTTTTTTTATTTTTCAATATTCCATGAAATATTATTCTCAGGATCTTCATTAATTTTGGTATATATGTCCCATTCATATATACATTGATGAATTTCATTTTCATTTCTAGTGTAACACATATTTTTGGTTTCATTGAAATTCCAAATCATGTGTAAACCCTATTTAATAAAACATTATTATTTCTTGTATCACATCAAGAATCACCATAAAAATGTATTTTAAAACTAAATAGTTTCTAAAAACCTCATTGTTTTTTATATAACCCTTTTTTCTATACAATATTTATATATAACAACATTTTATTTCCTTATTTAAAAAAACATTTATTGGTTTCATAAAAGATTCATAAAAGTTGTATTTTTTTTATTCTTTATTATCCTAGATCATTCACATAAAATACCTTTATTGAAAATTAGTAATATTTACCTATTTACGACTTTCGATTGCAAAAATACATGTAAGGGCCTGAATCCATGTAGTTCGACCCTATCTATGTACTGAGGATATTGTTGCTATGATGAGGATTAGAGTTATCCTAGAGGGGCTTAGCTACTAAAAAATGGGAGTGGGGTGAATTCACAAAGCATAAGTATTACATGTTGTGTATGTGTGGATCACATCTTGTGAATGGACGATTTATGAAATGAATTCATTTAGGGTTAAAAGTATTTAGGATACATGTTTTTTTGTTAGATCTAAAACCCTATGATGACGCAAACGTGTAATGGATACACACCATGTAAATATCATGTTTTGAGTGACTTATAAAATGAAATATTCCTCTAGTTACCTAGAATGATATGACCCTCATCTCAAATTCCATGTGATTAGTGGTGCTCCATCCCATATTTTAGGAGTCCTCCAATGGGGATTGATCCTTGAATTCGCGTCTTATATTAGTGATGATTTGAGTTACATTATACCTATTTTCTTTAAGTTATTTGATTGGATTCCTCAAATTTTAAATTTTTAAACAATATAATATCTTCTCTCATGTTTATAATTGTGTTCTATTAGTAATTTTTTGTGTGTTTGTGCCATGGAATCCTTGAATGTATACAACATCTTGTGAGATAAGTGATCGGGATCCACAACGTTCATCTATTATCAAAAGAAGAACACTGACTCCTTTGGAATTGGATAATTGTTTCCTATATTATTTTATTAATTTGAAATCCTAAAATTGGCGTAGATTATCCCTTTAGATAAAAAATTAATTACCTTAACTATATATTGAACCAGATTAATAATAACTGGTTAAATATCACATGTTGATGTGCTTTATACAATTATGAATAGTGTCTTCATGATTTCATAGACTGTGTGAAATTTATGATAAGTTTTTTTGTCACATTATTATGTATGTATTAGCATACTGAAATTTTTAAATAACCATAATCTAAAATTATATGATAAAAAATATCATAATAATTAATGGAGAGAGATATTTTTTATCCTTTGGTTGATGTAATATGATGATAATAAAATTGATGCAATGCTTATATATAATTGAAACAGATCATCCATGTGATTAATGGAATTGATAAATAATTTCAAGAATGAATATTCTTATTATTATAAATAAATAAAAAGAATTTTAATTGAGAATGATACCTGTTGAAGGTTGATAAAACTACTATTTATTCTAGAGAGCATGTTTAGTTTTTTATATCTTTTTATTGCATGATACCTTAGGTTTATCATAGTTAGAACCTATGATGAATGAATAAGTTGATTCAAGATATAAAATAAAATAATTTTGTGACCAGGATAATTTTTGGGCATTATTTTAGTATATGTTTCTAAAGGTTGACCTTTTTAGAGTTTGGATCCATAAGATCATATTTACGTGTTAAGGCATGATGCCTTTTTAGGCCCTATATTGACATATTGGATATTATTTCTTGTTTTACGCTAATTTTGATTTGTGATTTAGATGAGACCTTCATTATATGTTACAATATAAGCCTAGGATTACCTATTCTAGGATGGATGATGTAAGAACCCGGTTGTTCTCTTTGAGGTACATGCTTCCTCTTTTCTCTTTTACTTAAGTGTTTTTAATAAAATATTGAAAATGAGGAAAAATTCCAAATTTTGGAACTACACGCCGCATACTTTTTCACACGTCGTATACTTCTAGCCATGTTGGGATGAGTACACAGGGTGTGTAGCCTTGTCAATGACAAAGGGAGTAGGAACCGACTACATGCCTTGTAGTGGTCCATTACACGTTGTGTAGTCAGTCGGCATGTCAAAAAGTAAGGAGGTGGAGCAGCCGCCGGCTGGGTGGTAGTAAACGCTGTGTACTCAGGAGTACATGTCATGTACTCTTGTCAGCAGGTGAATGGTGCCGCGCTGGCGGAAAGCCGCCAAGTGAATCGTTAAATGAAAGGAGTAAACGCCGTGTACTTGGAAGTACATGCTGTGTACTTTGTTTTTTCAGCTTAAAATAGGTATTAGCCTCCTCATTTGGTAGAGGAGGCATTTGAGTCGTTTTAGAATCTAGGGAGGAGGCTGAACCTTTGAAGATCCGCAGGGTGTTCGTCTGGAATCGGTTTCCACCTTGGATGATCTCGTTGGAACCGCGCGGGTAATCCCTCTCAACTCCTAGCGTTTTTCTGACCAATTCTTCTCCTAACGTAAGTTATTTATGTTTTACTGGGTTTCGTTCTTCTTCAGATCTATTCCATTCTTGGGCATTTCTGGAGTCGGCGTTTGGGTATATCGTTCGTTGGCATATAAGGTAGGTAGCTTGGTGTTTAGTTTTCCATCTTTCATGTGTTTTGTGCGCTTTTGTGCCAAGAACCCATGTTGGGGTGTCGTGTGGCTGAGGTCATGGCTATATTAACTACCTAGAACTGTTAAGTAATTTAATAATTGTAAAACTATTGTTTGGGATCGTTGCATGGATCTGGAACCACCCCAGGGGTGTGTTCTAATGTTTAGCTGTTTGGTAAGGATACCCGAGGGTATGTCTTAAAAGTAGTAATTATAGAATTGCCTTGACAGGAATTGCTTGTTTACCTCTTGTTTACATGTTGGGCATGGCCCGGTTACCTGTTTAGCCTGAGGGTGTTGTTGAGATCAGCCTGTAAGCACTGCACTGTTTCGCCTGAGTGCAGCAGTCACTTCAGCCTGAGGGAAACTTCTTCCGTTCATGAGGGCAATAGACTCTGTGCCTGAGGGAGACACTACCTACGCCTGAGGGAAAATTCTGTTATGCCTGAGGGAGGATTCTTCTGTTGGAGACTCCTTACCTGAGGGTAGGGGTTTACTTGTCTGAAAACGTGGACTATATACCTAGAAATTCACTGTGGTGATTTTTAATATTTAATGGATTAAATGAATAATAAAATGGAAATTTAATTGTTATGTTAGTTACTTTTTAGTACTACATACTTTATTGCATTTTACAATTGCACACTGTTGTTGCATGCTTACATGCAGTTGGGAACATGCCTTTGGTGGGTGCCTACTGAGATATATTTCTCACACCCTGTTTGGATCACACTTTTTGGCCCAAAAAGATTATGTTGCTACAGGTGTAGATATGGGCATGAGTCCCTATACAGGTAGATGATTTTTTCTAAGGACTAAGAGGTCATGGTACCGAGCCTAGGCTCGCGATGCCATTGCCAGCTGTTTTTCTTTGTTTCACTGTACTCTACTTTTGTTTGTATTGTATTGATGTATAATATGTTCTGGTTGTTTTCTTAGAACTTGAGACATGTATAATCATTATTTATGTACTGTTGGTTATATCCACTGTTGTTTTTATTTTAGTTGTGTATGTTGTACTACTTCCGCTGTTCGTTGTATGTTTTATTTTGTATTCTACTACGCTACACTTTGACAAATGAGGGCATAGTTTCTCCACTATCATACCTAGGCCCTCACTGGTACTTGGCAGCCTCGTGCGTTTGAAGAAATGCACTTGCGGTCACGTGGAGAACCGGGTTCGGGGCACCCGTTGCGTGGCACCCGGGTTCGGGATGTTACAAAGTGGTATCAAAGGTGGTTATTCTCATTGACTTAGTATTTGGAGCTTTAGTCAGGGATAGGATGGACTGGTAGTTGGTAATAATCTATGCCCGGGCGTAGCTAACCCGTGTATAGGGAAAATCCATTCAACATTGAATATTTTCAATTATTTCGGGTTTGCAAATTTTATAGTTGAAATGTATTCACTATTGGGTGACGCACTTGGATTATGTTGTTTATATTTATCCATGGGTTCTATTTAGTTGCAACCCAATGAGATGAGGGTATGCCATCACATGCATCATTTAGGCAAATTCTAGAATCACACGCCATGCATAGTTTCCATGCCATGTAGGTGCATTAGAAAATTTCATGTTGTTGTGATAGCAGTTGTTCTAGAAAGGCATGCTGTTGTGATAGCTGCACTGGTAAAAAAAATAAATGTTGTTTGATAGAGTATTTTTTGTAAGTCTATTTATAGAATGGACGCCAAACTTTGGTTTTTGGGGAGTATGGGCCCCCATTGACTAGAATTTGGTGGATCGTTGACTGTTTATTGGTTATAACATTGATAAGATGTCAAACTTTGATTCGTGGGGAGTATGGGCCCTCACGGGTCGTAATTTGACACTTAGGTGTTGGTTTATGGTATTTTCTAGGTTCCGGTGATGTTTTTGAGGCATACTGTCTAGAAACCCAGTATACATGCCATGTAGTATTTTAAACATGCCGTGTATGCCCTTCTGTTCGAGAAGGAAAATAATCTTTTTAAGTACACGCAGTGTACTCTGAGTACATGCCATGTAGTCTCTTCCTATGTCACAAACCAGGGATGTGCTTGGGTAAAACACTCTGTGTACCAGATATACACGCTGTGTAGTATTGACCCAGAGTCCGGCCGTGTAACTAACAAAACGGGTCGGTGACCTCCTGCATAGAACACGCCGTGTTAATAATGAACACACCGTGTAGTGTGACCTGGGGACTCGGCCGTGTAACTAACAAAACGGGTCGATGTCACCATTCTTTAAACACACTGTGTACCTTTGGGGACACACCGTGTAGTCTTGTCCGAGGACAGACGGTGTGGACTTAGCCGGGTGGCTGGGGAAATGGGGTGATGTACATGCCGTGTGCGGGTGTAACACATCGTGTAGTTTAATGCCGAGTAGTCGGCCGGGTCACAAGCGACACAGGCAGTTGTAAAATAACACCACACACACCGTGTAAATTAAGTACACGCTATGTAGTTTTGTTTAAAGGGATTCGTGTGGCTTAGCCATGCAGAAGGACCCGGGAAGGGTAAGGGAAGTCAAGTACACGCTGTGTAGTCAGTGTACACACCACGTAGTCGTGTCTTAAAAATTTTGAGATTCCTTCTTCCTCTTGTTCCCTTTGTGTTTTCTTCGTTTTAGGCTTAATAAATTTGAATATAAGGAATGATTTTGACCTTGTAGTTTCATGCCTCCTAGATGACCGCGCGTTGTTTTCTAGGAGAGCGGCGATGACTTTACTCCAGAGATGGTGGGCCACGGGCTACCAGCTGATCCTCCAGCAGAGCCAGATGCGGCACCAGCTGCTATACCGAACACAGGCATTGAGGTACAGTTTTTTGAAGGCTTATTGAGGTTCATGCAGACCTTTTAGGGAGCATTTTAGGCTACCACATCTATGGCCAAGCTTACATGTATCTTCCAGCAGCAACATCCACCTACGTTTTCAAGGGATGGTGGACCACAGGCTGTGGAGTCATGGCTGGGGTTTATGCAGACTATTTTCGAGCATCTTGAGACAGCTTCTTCGAGGAGGGTCAAGCTCGTGACATACATGCTGTGTGATTCCACCAAGAGGTGGTGGGATGTTACCACCCAGTCAGAGCATCACAGGGACATGGAATGGGAAGACTTTAAGGCAGTCTTCTATGAATTTTCTTCCTGGAGACACTGAGAGAAGATATAGCTCAAGAGTTCATGAATCTGTAGCAGGGTTCTATGTCAGTGATGGACCATTCTGCTCTTTTTAAGGAGTTTAGCGCATTGCACCCATGGTGGTGGGTGATGAGATGCTGAGAGACAAATGTTTTTAGGATGGTCTTCAGTATGACATCTGAGCGCTGCTGAATGTATTCAGGTTTCCTACTGTACAGGCCATTGTGAACCAGACGCTGATTATGGAGAGGAAACTTCGGGAATCTGGTGGTGTGGGCCAGGGCGGTTCAGTACCAGTTACTGGTACTATTTCTACTAGCAAGAGGAAGAGACAGATAGACTTCTCTCATGGCGGAAGTAACAGCCAGGAAGCTTCTTCAGGTGATCCAGTCAAGTGCTACCAGTGTGGTAGAGATGGGAATAAGATACCACAGTGTCCAAGAGACCCAGTGGAGTGCCAATCTTACAGCAAGATGGGTCATTTACAACGTTTTTGCAGGGAATTTCCACCGATGGCTAGTGAGAGGGGTTCTGTGCAGACTCCATGTGCGGGAACGAGACCAGTGGCTTCATACTAGTCGGGGAACTAGATTACATCAGGGCATGCAGGTAGAGATGGTGGTCATGGACGTGGTAGCCAGACACCAGGATCTCAGAGGTAGCAGGGAGGGACAGCTCTGGGTAGACAGGCTGTGTCGCAGGGTCGCGGCACCGGGCATGCGTATGCAGTGCAACAAACCCAACAGGAGTAGGATCTCGAACCTTATATAGTTAGAGGTACTATTTTAGTAGCTTCTGTCTTATCTTCAGTACATTTCAATACAGGTGTTACACATAGTTTCATATCTGTACTCGTTGTAGAGATCCTTGGGCTCTTTGTTTCTCCTTATTCTGATATTATGACGCTAGACACTCCGTTGGGAACTAGAGAGGTTGGTATTCATCAGTGCAAGGAGTGCCCCCTTGATGTTGGTGGGTGTCACTTCCTTTGGGACCTCTATGTCCTAGAGATGACGAGCTATGACGTCATTCTCGGGATGGACTGGTTGGCTCCCTTTCAGGCCTTTTAGGACTACTATCGTCGCAGGGTGTGTTTCATGTCACCAGAGGGTGGGGAGTTTCTATACAAGGGCGAATGGGATGTTCAGGTGAGTCGAGCTGGACCAGAGAATTATGGGCTAGGTGGAGTAACGACCCAGATTGCGTGCTTATATCTGGATGATTAGGGGACTTGTCAGATGAATTTCCCTCCAGTTGTTGATCGTTTCAAGGATGTCATCTTCGTCGACTTTTCGGGTCTACCTCCATAGAGAGGTGGATTTCTCTATTGAGCGTGTGCCAGGAACAACACCGATGTCCATTCCTCCTTATAGGATGGATACACCTGAGTTGCAGGAGCTCAAGAGGCAGTTAGAGGAGTTACAGGAAATGGGCTTTATCCGACCCACTACTTCTTCATGGGGATCACCGGTCCTTTTTGAGAAAAAGGTGGATTGTACCCTCAGACATTTCGTTGATTATCAGAAGCTGAACTAGTTGACGGTTAAGAACCGATATCCCTTACGACGGATTGATGATCATTTTGATCAACTTTGTGGAGCACGAGTGTTCTCAAAGATTGACCTGAGATCAAGATATCATCTGTTGGACGTTAGACCATCTGATATACCACTCACAGATTTCAAGAGTTGGTATAGTCTATATGAGTATACGGTTATGCCGTTTGGACTCACGAACGCGCCAGTAGTTTTCATGGCTCTGATGAATCGTGCGTTCCATCCTTATCTGGATTATTTTGTGGTGGTATTCGTGGACTGCATCTTGGTGTACTCTCACACTCGACACGACCATGACACCTATCATGAGATTGTATTGAGTACACTGAGGGAGCATCAGCTATATACTAAGATCTCAAAGTGCCACTTTTGGATGGACCATATTCACTTCCTGGGTTATATCATCTCAGAGGCAAGATTTTTAGTAGACCCAGAGAAGGTGAGATCAGTAGTTTCCTGGGAGCAGCCTAAGAACGTGTTTGAGATGCGGAGTTTCTTAGGGTTGGATGGTTACTACATGAATTTTATACATGACTTCTCCCACTTGGAAGCGCCATTTACGGGCTTGACTTAGAAAGATGTGAAGTTCTTTTGGTCAGAAGCTTGCGAGGTATCCTTTTAGGACCTGAAGGGAAGGTTGACATTATCACTGATCCTGATACTCCCAGACTAGGGGAAGAGCTATATAGTTTACTGTAATGCATCAGGTATTGGGTTGAGAGCAGTGTTGATGTAGGGCGATCGAGTTGTTGCGTACGGGTCTCGGCAGTTGAGGCAGCATGAGAGTAATTACCATATGCATGATCTCGAGTTAGCTGCAGTTGTGCATGCATTGCACTTTTGGAGACATTATCTATTGGGGGTGCATTTTGTGGTTTTCACTGACCACAAAATCCTCAAGTATATATTTACTCAGCGTGACTTGAATTTGAGGCCGAAGAGGTGGGTTGAATACATACAGTACATCAATTTTGAGCTCGCCTATACACCTAGTAAAGGTAATGCAGTAGCTGATGCACTAAGCAGGAAGACTCAGATACATGCAGTGCAGAAGGCCAGTGGTGAGTCGAAGCTCATGGATTTGTTCTCTGAGATGCATCTGGAGGTTCATGATAGTTAGGGGCAGACTTATATTTCATCTTTAGCTATGACTTCTACCCTCCTAGATAGAGTGAGGATGAGACATCTATCTAATTCAGAAGGCCTAGTTTTACAGGAGTCGGTTGGAAGTAAGGACCCTCCTCTTGGTTGGACGATAGACGATGATGAGTTTTTGAATTTCCATGGATGAGTATGGGTTCCAGGGGATATATGCAAAGAGCTGATGCGAGAGTTTCATGCTTCAGCTTGGGAAGTTCATCCCGGGGTTACCAAGATGTATCGTGACATGAGACGTTAGTATTGGTGGCCGGGTATGAAGAGAGATGTAGCTGGTTTTGTTACGAGGTGTTCCACCTGTCAGTAGGTGAAGGCGGAGCATCAGAGACAAGATGGACTATTACAGTAGTTACCCATTCCAGAGTGGAAATGGGATGATGTCATGATGGATTTTGTGACTGGGTTGCCGAGGTCACCTCGTGGAAACGATGCTGTGTGGGTTGTTGTAGACAGGATCACGAAGGTAGCTCACTTGTTTCCGATCAAGGAGATCTTAGGTGTTGACGAGATCATAAGGCTGTATATCTGAGAGATCGTACGTCTTCATGGGGTCCTTCGTTCTATCGTTTCTGATAGGGACGCATGTTTCACATCTCATTTCTGGCAGAGTTTTCAGAGGGCACTGGGTATACAGGTGCTTCTGAGCACAACTTACCACCCTCAGACAGATGGCCAGTCAGAGCGTACGATATAGGTGCTAGAGGAAATTTTGCATGCATGCGTCCTGGACTTTGGGGGGTCTTGGGATAAGCATATACCCTTAGTCGAGTTCACCTATAACAAGAGATTCGAGGCGAATATTGAGATCGAACCATACGAGGATTTATACGGTAGGCTGTGCCGATCACCTTTGTGCTAGATAGAGGCAGGTGAGGCAGCTTTACTAGGGCCAAAGCTCGTGCATGAGATGTCTGAGTAGGTCCAGTTGATTCATAAGAGGAAGGCTACCGCGCAGTCTCTTCAGAAGTCTTATGCTGATCGCTACCGATGACCTTTAGAGTTCATGGTTGGGGATTATGTTTCCTTGCGTTTTTCAACGAGGCTGGGACACAAGCGGATCAGGAGGCAGGGTAAACTTTCACCACGGTATGTGGGACAATTTGAGATTCTTGAGAGAGTCAGGATAGTTGCATATCGGTTGCGGTTACCGCAGTGGTACCGACCCATGCACGACGTCTTCCACGTATCTCAGTTGCATCGCTATCATTCAGACTCGTCTCACACCTTTTAGCTAGAGGAGGTTGAGTTGGAGGCAAATGCGTCCTTTGAGGAGCATCTGATTCGTATCGTTGACTGGAGCACAAAGGTTCTCTGAGGCCGGTCAGTTCCTCTCAAACGGTTGTTATGGCAGCATGGCTGAGTGCAGGACGAAACCTCGGAGCTGGAGACCGACGTACGTGCTCAGTGGCCAGAGTTGTTCACAGCTATATCTTCTCCTTCATTGGAAGGGAAATTCGGGGATGAATTACTATAAGGGGGGAAGTTTGTAAGAACCCGGTTCTTCTCTTTGAGGTACTGGCTTCCTATTTTCTCTTTTCCTTATGTGTTTTTAATAAAATATAGAAAATGAGGTAAAATCCCATATTTTGGAACTACTTTCCGTGTACTTTTCCACACTCCATGTACTTTTGGCCGTGTTGGGATGAGTATATAGGGCGTGTAGCCTTTCCGGCGACAAAGGGTGTAGGAACCGACTACACGCCATGTAGTGGTCCTTTACACGCCGTGTAGTCAGTCAGCAGGTCAATAGGTAAGGCGGTGGAGCAGCCGCCAACTGGGCGGCAGTACATGCCGTGTACTCAGGAGTACATGTCGTGTACTCTTGTCGGCAGGTGAACGGTGCCGCACTGGCAGAAAGCCGCCAGGTGAATACTTAAATGAAGGAAGTACACGCCGTGTACTTGGATGTACACGCCGTGTACTTTGTTTTTTCGGCTGAAAATAGGTAGTTGCCTCCTCATTTGGCATATGAGGCATTTGAGCCGTTTTGGAGCCAAGGGAGGAGGTCGGACCTTTGATGATCCGTCGGGTGTTCGTCTGTAATAGGTTTCCACCTCGGAAGATCTTGTTGGAACCGCACGGGTAAGACCTCTCATCTCCTAGCGTGTTTCTTACCAATTCTTCTCCTAACGTAAGTTATATATGTCTGAGTGGGTTTCGTTCTTCGTTAGATCTATGCCGTTCATGGTCATTTCTAGAGTCGGTGTTCGGGTATATCATTCGTTGGCGTATAAGGTAGGTGGCTTGGTGTTTAGTTTTCCAACTGTCATGTGTTTTGTGCGTTTTTGTTCCACGAACCCATGTTGGGGTGTCGTGTGGCTGAGACTGTGGATATATTAACTACCTAGAACTGTTAAGGTAATTGAATAATTGTAAAACTATTGTTTGGGATCATTGCATGGATCCGGAACCACCCAAAGGTTGTGTTCCACTGTTTAGCCGTTTGGCAAGGATACCCGAGTGTATGTATTAAATGTAGTAATTGTAGAATTTCCTTGAGAGGAATTTCTTGTTTACTACTTGTTTACATGTTGGGCATGGCCCGATTACCTATTTAGCCAGAGGACATTGTTGTGATCAGCCTGTCGGCACTGCACTATTTAGGCTGAGGGTAGTAGTTACATCGTCCTGAGGACAAATTCTTCCATGCCTGAGGGAAATAGACTCTGTGCCTGAGGGCGACACTACCTACGCCTGAGGGAAAATTCTGTTATTCCTGAGGGAGGATTCTTGTGTTGGACACGCCTTACCTGAGGGTAGGGGTTTACTTGTCTAAGGACGTGGACTTTTTACTTAGAAATGCACTGTGGTGATTTCTAATATTTAATGGATTAAATGAATAAAAAAATGGAAATTTAATTATTATGTTAGTTACTTTTTAGTACTGCTTACTTTATTTCATTTTACTATTGCACATTGTTGTTTCATGCTTACACACAGTTAGACACGTGCCTTTGGGGGGTGCCTACTGAGATATATTTCTCACACCCTATTTAGGTCACACTTTTTCTCCCAAATAGATTACTTTGCTATAGGTGTAGATAGGGGAAAGAGTCCCTATACAGGTACATGATTTCTACTAAGGAGAAGAAGGGAATGGGACCGATCCTAGGCCCGAGATGCCGCTGCCAGCTGTTTTTCTTTGTTTTGTTTTACTTTGATTTTGGTTGTACTGTATTTATGTATAACATGTTCTGGCTGTTTTCGTAGAACATGAGACATTTAGAAACATTATTTATATACTTTTGGTTATATCCACTGCTGTGTTTATTTCAGTTGTGTATGTTGTACTTCTTCCACTATTCTTTGTATGTTTTATTTTCTATTCCGCTGTGCTACACTTTGACAAATGAGGGCATAGTTTCCCCAATATCAGACCTGGGCCCTCGCTGCTAGTCGGTAGCCTCTGGCGTTTGGGGAAATGCACTTGAGGTCACGTGGCGAACTGGGTTCAAGGCACCCATTGCATGTCACTCGGGTTCGGGACAATACAAATGATGTGATATATGGGCAGGGAGGCCCATATAATGTAAAAGTAGTTGATTATTATGGAGAAGAGATACATAAGGATATGCATGATCATTATAGTGGTGGAACAAAAAATTTTAGATAGGGTTTAGTATAGTATTACCCATTAATGTATTCTGAGAGATGTGATTCTCATTTATGAATCTATTTAATGGATAATGGTTGGGTTTCTTATTTTTATCTACAATCCTTACCCCACTCATGAGGTAACAGTATATTTTTGGCTGAATATTTCCTCTTGGAGGTAGCTTAGTATATTTTTCCAAGAGTTACTAGATTACAGAATGATGATAATAATTAATAAATAATAGTTCACCCACATGGTTGGTTTTTATGTAATGAAAATTCTAAATATATGTTAATGTTAAAAAATTGAGATCTCTATTTGGATAATAACATGGGGTAATATACACTACTTTTATGATAAATGTAATATAATGTGGAATAATGTTCAAGGAAAATTAATGGATAATGAATTAATTAATTATAATAATTGATAAGAAAGTCATGGATTGATTAATTCAACTCTATTAAATTATTGTTTAAATACATAAAATCTTGTATTTGGAGTGGCTACCAGGAGTCTGGGCGAGGTTAGATGCGGTTGAGTCATAGAAATGATAATGTCCAGAGTGTGGTTGTGAGTTATATTATATCAAGTATATTATATTATTTCATACACATATACACACATGTCAGTTAGGTTCATTTACATTCAATTTACCATGGGAGAGTGTTTTCTAAACATCCTATTGTGAGGATGGATGGCTGACTACCGCCTCTAACTCTGTTCTCTTCTCTTCATTGTTACTTGTGATGGAATGCATTGCACTATGTTTTATCATATATGTGTGTATATGGTTTTGATGACATGTGGTTATTTCACACACATTTATTACCAGATTTAGCATATAATGGGTTATTATACGTATAATGTGTATAGGCTAGATGGACATTGGTACCTTACATGATGTATGGGTTGAAATGGATTGAGGTGTAATACATGATGTATGATAAATGTCATAAGGGATGTGGTGGATCATGAAAAATGATTGGTTACTATATATGGTAATGTTATATGGTATTATGAAATGATTTGATGCATGTGTTGCACGTTATGATGCATATATCAAGTGTCTTAGGGATGTACTATTTTTTAGAGATATGCCCCCAGATTGGGGTTGTCAGGGTAGAGCGGTAAGGCTAGGGTAAACAATAGTGGAGTACCATTGATGTTTCATTACAGTATTTGTATTATCTACTCTATGTGATACATGGTAAGAGTTAACCATGGTGAGGACTGATGTTTGGTATCACTAATTAGTTTATGAGCTAGATTAACTTATGTTAACTATGTTTTAGAAAAATTTATTTAAATATTCCACCAAATTCTCCATTGATGATACATATGAGTATTCTGTTATGATTACCCTACCCATATATATATATATATATATATTATTTTCAAGTCATCCAGACAATGTTTGAGATCATTATTGACATTACTAGCTTTCACTTTTGCATGATCTATTTGGGATTCATTATCATAAATGTATTTATCATTTTTTTGTACATGTAGGTTTCCATTCTTTTTTTATAGTACTATATTTCATTGAAAGATTACACGTTGGATTTATTTTATATATTTTCTTGTTTTGGTTTTTATTGGTTTATTTGACTTATATCTCTATTCTACATGTTTCTTTTAGAGCATAGTTCCTCCCATATAAATATTTATTATACCCAATTTATTATTCTTCAAACTAGGGACAACTAGAGGTAGGACTCATGTAGTCACCATATCCCTCTTCCTCTATATTTCATTATCATTATGAGGATGGGGTCATCACATAGTGGTAAGAGATGGTTTGGTAAAGGGATAAGATCGAGGATCGAGTTAGGAATATGTGAGTTTTCATGGTATTATAGGGAGACGATGTCATCTATGTTTTATAAGAAATGTAAACATGTGAGACTATCTGAGACAAAAAAATTTAGGGTACCATATGATTTGAAATAATAAACATGTTGTTTACTTACATGTATAAATGAACAGATACTAATTTTAGGTTAGATTTCTAGGAAAGGATCATGTATCATATTTTTATGTTCCTATGTATGAAACTGGTAAACCTTGGTATATGAAAAACATTTAATGTAATAATAAAATAATTAATTAGTAAATTTTAAATAATCATTCTTTCAAGTTTAAGAGATCTAACCGTTTTTATGTTTTAAATGTATGGTTGTGTGTTGACATCGATAGTAGGTTCAAAGGGAATATGTTTGGAAGGGTTTTAAAGTAGATTTCTTTATAGTAGAGGTTGATGATGATGACAATGGTTGGAGGAAAATATTAGTGTTTTGGTGCATGATTCTATAGAAGTATGATAGATCATTTATATAAGTAGTCACATTATACTGTTTCGAGGAGGTTGAGATAGTTTTTAGTTTGATCAATTCTGTGAAGATTCATTGGATTTCATTGGACATAAAAATGAGGTCTAGAGCAGTGAGGTAGTGGTGGTTTTTTCCCTAAAAGATCACGAGGTGTAGAAAGTATCATTGGATAAGTTCTGAAACAATTCTAAGAATAGTTTCTTAATTTTAATGTGAAGGTGTCCTTTATCAAGGAGAATATTTTCGTTTGACATGGGTGTTACATCAAGCGATAGTTTGGGATCCATTTTAGGCCCCATCTATGAAATTTTTTAGAAGTATTTATTTTTGAGGATTCCATGTAAATGAATTTCAAGTAGGATTTTCATCTTGAAATCCAATTCTGTTTCACATCATTTTTCATGAGGACTAATATCAATCTTATGGCGATAGAGGATGTTATTTATAGGGTGATTTGTAGAAGATGATATTCTTAAGTGGGTATTCATCAATATTCCACACAAAGTATAGATTTTGTTTGGGGTTCCAAATTTTTAGGAAAGAAGAGTTTTTGGTCATCCAGCAATAGGGCCAAACTCTCATCATCACATTTCATTGGGAGAAGTTACTCTCAGACATACTCTAAGAGAACATGTTCTTGTTTTTCTTGTCAAATCTAGGTTCATCAGTGGAGATAGTTCTTGAATATTCTGTGTAGTATGCATTTGATAGGTGTTTTACTTCAGGTTCATCCATTGATGCAGATTTAACTGAGAAAAAAAAACAAAGGGTGCACTAGTTTGGGATCAATATAGATGAGATTAAACTGATAAATCAAATCCTTTATACAATCCTATTCATTTGAGAGAAGATCAGGTTAATGGTTGGGTTTGTAAATAGGGTCAGGGAGGCTATGGGGTAGGCAATGGCTAGCTTCAGTATTTAGATTTTCTAGCTGCATACTAGCTAAATATTGTTCGATGTACCCTTTTCATATTTTCTACTTATATAAATGCATTTTTTATTCATCATTTATGAAATCCTTTATATAACCTACCATTATACATGATTTGGGACATGAGGTAGTGTGTTTTTCAGTTCCCTTGGCGTTGAATACACTATTTGGAGGTTGATATGACTATTAATAAGAAAGTAGATAACCTGATCTAGTGTTTGGGTAGAATCAATCATAGTAGGACTTCCTATATTTAAATTTTCAGCCGTATAAATTCATCATCAACATGAATGAGATTCATTTTGTACAGGGTATCATAGGTTACTTCAAGAGGTATGCTATGTTTTATGATACTGATAGAGAGCCTCTAAGGGTTTTTTGTGATCAATACCATCGTATGACTATGAGTATTATTCTTCCCTTATCATATTTTATGGATGATTTGATTTTAATATCATAAGTGGTTTGACAATATGTGTTTTCTAGGGTTGTTTAAGAGTTCTATGATGTATTTATAATGGTGTATAGAGTGTTACCCCTCAATGATAGATCATGATTACGATAACGATATATCATTGAATGTATCTTAACTCAATGAATTACTATAAAATTATTTCGTCTATGTTGTGATAGCTGTGAGTGGGATCAATGCTCTTTTTTAGCATCATTTTTTTGGTTGAGTGTTCCACCTTGGGGTGCATCTATTTTGTTCATAACGAAGACTAATGGAAGATTGCGATGTTGTTTCGATTATCATCACTTGAAAAAAGTGTTAGTGTAGAAGATATATACTATTACATGAATTGATGACTTATTCCATTAGTTTATCAAAGAATGTTTGTTCTAGATAATAGATTTTCTTTCATGATATCATCATATGTGGTTAAAGGATATGGATGTTTAGAAGACTACTTTTCGTTATCATCATGGGAACTATGAGTTCAATGTGTTTCCATTTGGTGTGATGAATGTTGTGACCATGTTCATGGGATATATGAATTCTATGTTCAGTGTGTTATTATATATGGTTATTATGGTTTTAATATTATATATACCTTTTTAAATCTACACCTATGAGGGAGAATGCAAATAATTTGTCTTACATTTTGGGATTTCTTCCTTATTTGAAGATTTTTGGGGTGTTGCCGATGTCTAAGTTATATGATCATGAATTCAATTTCTTAGAAAATGCTTTATCTCTAGCTACAGATCCTTTGAATATAGGTAATGTTGTTTCATGGGAATCCCACAATAGAATGGAATAGTTGTATAGTTTCTTTGGTATTGTAGGATATTATAAGTGGGTTGTAGATGATTTATCATAGGTTGTGACCCCTCTGATAGCCCTGACCCAAAAGAACCATGCATTCCTATAGACTTAACGATATTATAAATCTTTTATGGACCTGAAGGAGATGTTGTTCACTACCCTAGTACATTATTTCTAAGTGGAAGGAGTTTAGTCTTAGGTTTTCATTGAATCTTATCATCATTACTTTAGTTTCATTCTGATGGAGCATTGATTAGTTTTTTTATTATTATCATCTATTAATTCATCATGGGATAAACTATTCCACCCATGTTTTGGAGTGGATGGAAGTTATGTTTTATTTCATGTTGTTGTGACATTACCTCATTACCATGTTTTTTTTGTTTTTACTGACCATTAGACCCTGATGTATGTAATATAATAGTAGGACATGAACATGATTTGTCATCAGAGGAATTAATACTTATAAGATTATAACATCTAAGATTTTATATATGCAGGGAAATGGGAATATTGTAGATTATGAACATAGTAGAAAGTCACATAATGATCTCTTATGTTAATCTAGGTACTATCTTGATATGGTTGAGGTTGGGGGAATATGTTTTCTTTTCCCAATTATAGTATTTTCATCTTTTGGGTCACTAGAGGAGGATTCTGAGTTAGGGGATTTTGAGGTGGAGGTATATAGAGAATGAGTTTTTTGGGTGATTCCCTTAATGGATTTTCTATGGATGGAAAATACTATGTATTATTAATGTAAAGGATGTTTCCACCAATGATTTATGATATGTATCTACATTAGTTCCATATATCACTTTTTTTTTGGTACATCCTATTGAGACAATGATGTACCGAGATTTGAGATTTCATTTCTGGTGGCATGGGTCAATATGTGTAATTGTAGGGTTTTTATGGATATTTTTCCTATTAGATATTGATGGTCGATCACCATGTTCCCAATGGGTTTCTCCATCCATTAGATGACCCCAATGGAATTAGGAGGACATATGAATTGAATTCATTCCCATTTTACGTAAATATAATGATTTTGTGGTGTTATATGGGAGATAGAGGGCGTTTAAATGAAATACTCATATGTTATTATGATCATAGAATCAAGATCCATAGAATTTTATTGAGTAAATATATGGAAGAGGTGTTGAACTCCATAGAGTCCTGAGGATTATCATAACATATCGATAACCTCAATTTACCTCCAGGGTGTTTCTTGGCCTCTATTTTGATTTTTTCTATCAATTATACCCTAACACTGCTTTTGATCCAAATTTGGATGGTTAGAACGAACTGACTATATAGAATCTTGGGGAAATGTTATATTCCGGTGTCCTTGATTTTTGAGGTTCGTGGATGGGGAACCTTTCCTTGGTCTAGTTTTCATAGAAAAATATTTTCCACACTATCATTTATATGGAGTCATTTGAATAATTATATAGCCAACATTTTCATTCTCTATTCTTCCATTCTAGGGTTGTTGAGGCATCAATTTTTTATGGAACTGGAAAAAACTAAAATTGATATGGTTCAGGTAATTCACAAGGGGGTGAAGTCGATAATTTATCATTATAAATCCTATAAAGATAATAAGAGAAGATGTCTGGAGTGTGATTTTTGATGATCATGTTTTTTTTAATGTGAATAGACATTGCAGGAAATGATGTTTCAGTCAAGGGAGAATGATTTATTCTTGTTTTTTGGACATTATAGGTGTTGGATTATGTTATAGAAGTGGCATATCAGATAGAATTCACCACATAGATGAGTCGGATTCTCAATGTTTCTTAGATCTTTTAGCTCTCTCTTTATCATCTTGATGAATCTCTAGTAATTTATTGGGGACTGTTCAATATTGAAAATGATGAAACATTCATGCAGTTTCCAATAGAGATCTAGGACCTCAAAGTTAATTTTTTGTCGGTATTCTATTCCCTTGGTTTGTGTTTTGTGGAATCACAATTTCATGGAGTAAATTACCTAAGAACATGAGTTTTTGATGATCCCTCATCACATTGATCTATTTGATATTTATATATTCTATTAAAACATTCTTCTCTTGTTTATGGTTATTTTTGTGGTTATGATAGAGTTATCTTTTTTTTTGTGTAATTACTATGAATTGAGATTTATCTTCCATGGGAGAGTGATTAAAAAAAATTCTATTAATTTGTTTTGTGTTTTTTTATATGATGAGGTTGTTGAGCTTCGATGATGGTGAGATATTTGAGTGGTATAGCCTTGAGTAGTTGTTTGGGTGACTTCATGTCATTTTCTATAAGTTAATGTTGTTGGATTATTCTAGAAAATAATACCTTTATAGGTATCTCATGTAAGGGACCAGATCCTTATGGTCTGACCCTTTGGGTATTTTTGAGGCTCTTGGTTCTCAAAAGAGGCTGAGAGTAAGTATGGAGGGGTTAAATTAAAAAATAGGGGAACTTTTTAAATTCGGGACATGTAGAGAATACATTCCATGCAAGTGTGGTCCACTACAACTATATGAATAGTTCAATACATTAATTTTTCTCGGGGTTAAAAGGATTGGGACGACCTATTTTTGGAGAGATCTAGAACCTTATGATTACCAAATGTTCAAGGGTAACATGGTGTGTAAATGTAAAATGATGTGTGACTTATTAAAATATGGGTTCCTCGTGTTTTTTCAAATCCAATTACCGTCCTCCCAAATTCATAGTGATCACTAACACTCTCATTTGTCTTTTTGAGATTCTTCTGATGGGGATAAATTATTGGCTTCACATCTTTGATCCATGGTGATCTGAGGAATGTTCTACAAATTTTATCTTGGTTAGCTAATCAGATTCATTGAGCTTTATATTGGCATGTGACATCAGGTCACCTCTCATTTTTCTAATGGGGTTTTCTTGGTTATTTATTGGTATATTATGCCATGAAATTCATGGATGAATTAGTCTTTATGTGGGATAGGTGATCAAAATATACAATATTTCTCTATTATAATTTTAGTAATGTTGACTCCTTTGAGTTATGGGATTCATGGATCCTCTTATTTTACATTCCTGAAATCATAAATTGAGCATGGTTTAGACCGTTGGATAAAAATGGGATTAACCTAATTATCCAGTGATATGGATTTATAAGAATTATTTAGTGATCACATGTTGATTTGAGTTTTATAGTTATGAACGGTTTCATAATGATTTTCTAGATGGTGTTTGATATATGATATGCTATGTTTGAATGTTCATATTATTGTAGTATCATGATTAAATTGGTTCAGAACATAAATATAGAATTATATGATAATTGACTAGATTAAGAATTAAATAATTGGCATGTTTCTAATATGGTGGTTAATATAATTTTATTATAATAAAACTAATGCAATGCACATATATCATTGAATCCGATAATCCTTTTGATTAATGGAAGTGATAATTTATGTGAATCATGTTTATTATTGTTTTTCATAAAAAATAGTAGGAATGTTAAATGAGAATGGTACTTCTCACATTTTGATAAAACTATTTTAAATTATAGGAAAAATTTATATATATTGATAGCTTATTATAGAATGGTGAATTTGGTTTCCCATAGTTTGGATTTGTGATTAATGGATTAGTTATTTAAATATGGAATGAGAACCAATTGTACGATCAATATAAATTTTGGGTAATATGTTTCATGTTTTATTGTGATGTAAAAATTTCCTTGAGTATAGTGTCATGAGAGATAATTTATGTTTGAAGGTTGGATTCTCATTGTGGTCTTATATTTCTTATTTAGATATGATTTCTTGTTTCATACTTATTTTGATGTGTTATATATACGAACTTTTTTATGAAATTTCATTTGAGCCTGGGATGGATGACACTATTATGGGTAATATGATATGTGGGAAGGGAGGCGTGGATGCCGTTGAATCAGTTGAATTCTATGATGGAGAGATGAACCAGGATATACATGTGGGGTTTGGGGATGACACTAGAGATAATGGAATCATTTGAAGCTGGTATTTCCCAATGACGTGATGCTTTGAGATGGGATGGTCATTTATTAATTCTTTTAATGTATTATGGCCTTGTTTCTTGTTTTACCATTATTTCGTTCAATACTACTTAAGGTAGTTGAGTTTACCTAGTTTCATGTTTCCTTAGATTTATTGTATAGGATTGTTTTCTTAGAGTGTATAGATTATGGAATGATGATAATAATGAATAATTAACTCTAAACCCATGGGGTTTGTGTTGATGGAATTTAAATGCTAAATAATGATAATCTATATAAGCTGAGATCATGATTTGGATTATGCCTACAGGTCATGGAATTCACACTAATGATAAATTTAATGTAATGTATAATAATGTTAATGGATAATTAATGTATAATGAATTAATAAATAGAAGGAAACTATACCTATAAAATAAGTAATTAATATAGATCCTCTAAATGGTTGTGTGCTTACCGGATATCATGTATTACCACTAGTAGCTATGAGTCTGAGTGATGTTAACTATAGTTGAGTTTATGTCTATATTGTTCCTATAGTGTGGTTATTAGCTATATTATATTATTTATATTATATGATTTCATGAACTTCCCCATCCATGTCAAATAGGGTGGCTGACATCCATTGGATTTTGGGTGGGTGATATCCCCAGTATCTTGGTAGGAGGATGGGTGGCTGGTTATCTCATATATCCTCGTTCTCTTCTCCTCGTGGTTACCTGTACCAGTACACCCGATAGTTATTTATCCCATATAAGTGTGTAGATAGTTGTGATTGATTTTTGTTATTTCACAAATATGTATTAGTGAATATCATTTCGAAAATATTATTATATGTATAATGTGTTTAGGATATGATGGATTGTGGTACCATACATAGTGTTTGTGTTATAATGGTCTGAGGTATAATACATGATGTATGATATAGGTTATATAAGATGTGGTTCCTCAAAAAACTACTTGGTTACTATATTTGGTGATTTGATATGGTATAATGATACTATCTGATATACGAGGTGAATTTTTTGATTCCATGACCAAGTTTCTTCATGATGGTCTACATTGGAGACAGATGGCCGAGGATGTGTTGAGTGTGGGAAGAGAGTCTTGTTAGTGGGGAATTTGGAGTAGGTAAACATTGATGTTTCACTTATATATTATATTCTCTTTTGTATTTTATACTTAGTTATATTTATACATGGTTAGGTTGGGAACATAATATACCTGTTTTGGTGATGAGTTAGTTTCACTATTGGTCATTATGCTTTATAAATATTTATTTATATATTTCATGAGAGGATCCAAGATGGATACTAAAAACTATAATGTTATTCTTATCCTACATATCAGTAATATATTTTCAGGTTAGCAACAATGAGATGGTTATCTTGATGGATATTATTAACTTTTGGGTTTACATGATATTTTTGTGTTATATGGTCACTATTGCCTTTTCTATTTTGGTAATTGCTGCTTTCTTTTTAGTTTTTATAGTAGTGTATGGCATTAAATTTTTCCACATGGGATTTCATTCATATATATATTTTTTATTAGGTGTGAATAGGTGTATATTGATTACCTCTCTATTCTATATGTTTCTCTGATAGGGTAATGCGTCTCTTATTCATGTTTATTATTACCTCAGTGCTAGTCGCCAACCTAGATCCAATTGGATGTGGGACTTAGGGAGTCACCATATCTCTTCCCCCATAATGGTATATTTGTGTGGATGTGGCAGTGACAATATATTTTATTTATTTTCTTATTCTCTTTGAAATCATCTTTATTTGGCCATAAGTTATTCCTTGAATCATAATTAGGAAACCCATTTACTTATCATGGGGTTGATTAGGCTTATTATTTATATTGATTTTATTTTTATCATGTGGGACACATATGTATTATATTTATTTATTATATTGTTGATCTTTAAATAATATATCCTAATAATTAATTTGGAAGTGATTTATATCTCATTATAAATTATGTAAGGGATTCGAGAGTGATTCTAATCCACTATGCGACTTTTTCCACAATCTGGTTGTGGTCAAGTGGGTGAATCATATATTATGATTATAATATCATGTTTGTGGTTATTTACACATGTTTATAATCATATGGAATCATGTAAATTTAAATTCTCAAAATTATTATAATAATTCCCTTTATGAAATCATGTTATGCCTCTAGACTCTCATGTTATGATTTATTTAAACTATTAGACTCCTAATAGGATTTCTAGTCCGCCAATTTTTTATATGTAATTAATTCATGATGTCGAAGGATGATTGAAAATGTTTGTGAGATTTCGGAGTAATATGTTGAGTTTCAAATAAAGATGATATTTCTATGTATATGTTAGACCTCAGGCTTCCACAATATGCATCATTTTAAATAATTCAATAGCGTGCATTATACGAAACACCGAGTTCCAGAACACCATAACCAATCAAACTAACCGTTTAAAAAACCGTTATGAATAGTATTATCCATATTTTGAAATTTAATTAATTTTATTCTTCCAAATAGACTTCATTTTTTAATTCTTAATATTAAAATTATGTTAGGGTGATTCTTTGTTAATTTTTTTGAAAACATTCAATTTTTGATGAATAGTGAAAACACTAAATTTTGGATAACAATTGATTTTATTCATTTAAATAATTATTTTATTTTTAATTTTTTTTAATTAAAAATATATACATAATACATATATTATTCCAATGTATGTCATTGGAGTCTTTTTATAATAGAAGTAGATATATAAAATTTTATTGATCTTTTGAACGTCTCTTTTACCCCCTTCCAAGGCACATTTTGAAATTATAACTTAAAGTATTTTTACTACTTCAATGAATTGAATATAAAAAATCTGACCTACATTGTTATAATAAAATTTAAAAATGTGGTCTAATCAGATTAAAATAATTTTTGGTGAATATTAACTTTTGAATTTTATTTACCACTATTAAAGGTTAGTAGGGTAACTAAAGGAAATTAAAATGTAATAATAATATAAAATTTCAATAACACATGTCCTAGTTCGATTGGATAAGTCTATTTTGAAAAAAATAATCCTTAGTCAGAAAATTTAATTCTTTTTAAGACACTTATGTTAGATCAGTATATTTATTATATTTTCTTTAAAGAAGAGTTTAAAATGTCATATAAAAATTTAAATAAGTAAAAAAAATTAATATAGGGTTATAAATATTATAAATTGAACAATGAATATTCATTATAAATATAAGATAAATTTTTACATAATTATATATTTTTATAATATTTATAAATTAAATAATTACATTTAATTGTGGAACCAAGATAATGTAATAATTGATTTATTTAAGGAAGAATCAAATAAATGACACTAATAATATAAAAATAAATGTTTTTTAAATAATTAATTACATAAAATAATTTTATAGATAACATATAACTGTTATTGAAACATTTTAATTATTTTTTCTATGTTATCATGTTGTAGTGATATTTTAAAAAATAAAAACATTGAATAGTAACAAAATTGACATAAATGACATTTTCAAATAAATACAATTTTATAAAATTATATAACACTCATAAAAATATAATTCTTGGAAAAATAACATTTATATTGAAAAAAAGGTCACAAATGATCCACTTTAGGTACTTTTGTAAAATTATGATAACTATATTAACCATTTAGTATAGAAATACATGAAGGCATGGTTAGAGTTAAACGATTTAACTAAAGGTTAAATAAAAAAGACAAAGATAATTTTATAACCTAAACAATTCAAAAACAAATTAGTTTTGATTTTTTAAACCCATAGACATATTATCATAGAAAAAAATCAATTTTTAGCTATTAGAAACCGATAATAATTTTATAATAAAATAATATTTCTAGATGTTTCCTATAGCTCTCCTCACATCTCTTATAAAAATGAACCAACCATTCTCTTTAAATAACACCTCTAAAGACTTTTGGTTCTTCCAAAACCAAACCACTTCTCACAAAAACATACCTCAATTAATTCTAGAGGAAATAAATTGTGTTGAAATCCATCTTATGATGTTCTTTTGAACAAATCAAAAAGAGATACCCGAAAAAGATGTAATCATTTTATCACCTCTTTTAATGTTTTTTCATCTTCTACTTCTTATTTCTATATTGTATATTAAAAAATTTATAAATCTTGTATGTTTTACATACTAATATATTTTAAAAATTATGGAAAAACCATATTATTTAATTTACCCAGCCTAAAAAACAATATCACCATTCATGTGTATGTACGGCTTACCGTCTCCCAGTGATGGTTTAATTTTTTTTTCATGTACATATTTTTTAAATGTGTATAAAGTTGAATATAATGGATTTAAATAATAAATATAACATTTTATTTTTTATATAAAATTGATATTACATCCAACTGCATACTATTTAACCATTCACGAAATGATACCGTCCCCCGTGCATTTGTATGTCTTACCATCTCTACGACGTGACGAGACTATTCTTCGACTTTCACCATCCATGAATGATTATAAGAATATATATTATTAATAAGTATGAAATATATGAAATAATAATTATATTGGGATTATATATATATACACATACATATATTTCATTCATTTACTTCCAATCAATAAGATAAGAAAACGGAAACAATGTTCATGTGTACGTACGACATATTGTCTCCATAAATGGTGTGTTCCATTTTATATATCTATATACTATATATATATTTTTATAGAATATATATGATATATAAATCATGTTTTACATTTTTTAAGTAAATAAATTATGATCTATGTAATATGGTAAAAAATAACAAGTTAAATTTTGTTTGATAAGAAAAAAAATTATTACCAAAAACGTTGCATTAACATGGAAATTATTAATAATCATGTAATACACAGTAAAAAATGAATCATACATGATATCATAAATGTGGATATGGTCTTGTTATAATTTAATAACATTTTCATCCATTATAAATGAGTATAACTCTCCCTCGACTGAAGGAATGTTTAAGGTAATTGTTAATTTCACAATCTCTTTATTATCCGAGATTGTTTGTATGTATGTATCTACTGGTAAAACAATGTCATCCATGTCCCTGATTATTTAAATGTATTTTAAAATATTATTGAATTTTTTTTAAATAAATTTGTACACATGTTTTACGTTTTATAAAATAATTTTAAAGAAATATTTTCATTGCTTTCCAAATGATGTACTTTATGATATTTTCAAACAAATTAAGGAAAGAAAGTTTTCTTAACTTATGCAACTAGAGTAGATTTTTTTAGTTATGATGATATAACATTTTAAAGATTCTCGTAAAATAATGCAAGGTTATTTTCAAAGGATGTGATTTATTTGATAATTATGTCTCCTTTAAATTATTTCAATGTAAAAAAATGAATAATTATCTTAATATGTTTTAATGAGTTTATTATGTTATTTTCATCAATATCAACATCTATTGTTTGATATAAAGATTGATTGTGGGTAATATATTATGATAGAGTACTCCAAATTGTATTGAAGGTTTTATTATTTGTTTGACTATGGATGTTCTATTAATGGTTTATAGTTAATGTATAAAAATTTCATATGCGAGTTTTAATACACATGTTTATATCATGTTTCACCCTTTTCATAAGAGGAATGAATTAGACATAGTAAGTGAAAAACATGGCCCTCTATATCCCATCTATGCATTGGTAGGTCTCATGATACAATCTACTATCTTGGCACAAGGCCTTGAGGGAATATTTGTGTATGGTCTTGTCAAGAGGCCATGACATAGTGGTTATGATGTTCGACATTATGCATTCTCTCGTTACGATATTAGTTATTGATTTTACATGTGATTATTCGAATACTAGAATATCCATGTTAATGTTTAAATGAAATTTCATGATTTATTTTTTCCATATTATGTTGAAGATAATGTTTTAAAAGGATTGTGTTATAGTTTTGTACCTTTCTTTAAATGATTATGCTTATTTTTCATAGCATCCACAATACTGTTTTTTATTACATAGAATATGAGCCCACTCCTTTATTATGATCTATTTTCCCTAGATTCCAAAAAGGGTTTTATGATTGATATATAGCCTCATGATAGGAGAATAATGTAATTCTAAACGTATTATCTATGATGCATTTTATGTTATAAATTTTAATATAATGTTAATGTGTGTAACATATTATCCAAAACAAATTAACTAATCTGTCTTCGAGACATTTTTACTTATCATCATGCCAATGTATTAAAATAATGCACCAGAAATAGGTAACTAGGGTTGGGGGAATTACAATTGGCATCATAGAAAGTTTGTCAACATCCTTAGAAATAGATTTAGAAAACATAGTTTAAGTATCACAACCCTAAGATATACTTTGATAAAAAATATTAAAGGGAATCCTATAATTTTGGTAAAATAGAGATTATGTGGGTATTATTATAAAATAAATCCCACTATAGATACTACTTGTGGTCATGTTTCTAGAATAGATTCACCTAGGGGTAAAAACATAGACAAGGTGTTCTAAGCTTGGCTTGGGGAAACCTGGTACACGACAAAAGGCCTTACTGTGAACCAAGTTTAACACTTCTGAGGGATATACTTATGATAATTAATATTATATTTAAAAACTATCATGAAGTATTTATGAGTAAATATGTCCTAAAATTAACTATATTTATTATTATGGATTAGATACGCTTAAATTTTTCAATTTATGTGACATATTTTACTAGTTTAAAATTATGCATAATGATTCATAAACAAATCCAGTGTATTCCATTGTTTAGAAATTAAGAGATTTAGAAGGAATAGAATACATATCAATACATGTAATACATGTAGGGATTTACCACATATTCAAGACAATGATAGTGGATCTGGTGACACAACTAGTGTAGAACTACATATAACCATATTGGGACAGCTGACTCGGGTTATGAATAAAAGCATTTCTACTATACAGCGGCCCGATCCACATTGTATAGGATCAATGATGGACAAAAACATGAGACATCAACATCCAACTGTAAATGATACTAAAAAACCATTTGAAGTTGAGAAATGGATATCCCTAGAGAAAATATTTCTTTCTTTGGGAAGTAACGAAGCAGAAAAAGTTTTCATGGATGTCTACGATGTCTTAGGATATGGAAATCAAAGGCGGTCATCAATGCAAAACATGTTGGAGGATTATTATGTATTAAATATTTATGTGAGCGTGTTTAATGAAAATTTTCTAGAAAAATATATTCCTCGTGAATAATGAGCTGATATGGAATGGAAAATTCTTGAGTCCTTGGAAAAAACATGATGAGAATATTGAAAGTATGAGGCTATCATTAAAAGGATAACAAGCCATGATACTAAGTACATATAAAACCCAAGATTTATGAATGATCGATTAATTAATGGGTTAAAAAAATCCTCCAATAGGCATTGGTCTCACAATCATTCTCACTGTACAATGATGTAGTTTTGTGTGCTGTCAAGATGGAAAATGAATTATATATGACTTATAACATTAAGTAAAATAAATAGAATTAGATAACAATGGATCAAGAGATAGATAAAGGAATATATGGAAATAATTATTCTACATTATTTTATAATTATGAGAATAAACACTCAAGTACTTAACTAAAAAGAATGGGAGTTTGTTACAAATATGGAGAAAAAGGTCATCAGGATCGTAATTGTAAGGGAAAAATGAAGTTGGGTAAAATTATAATTGTAAAGATATATGAAATTATGAAAATTGTTTTCCAAATAATCAAGGTAATATATATTAGAATAAGAAAATGGATCATTTTTATTTTTATGTTGTTACTACGGTCGAAGTGGAATAATTAATGTATTTGTTTTTTTGTTAAAGAATTATATTTTGGTTATATGAATAATGTGATATATATAAGGATTATACTGCAATAATTTTTGTTTAAATTAATTATTTAATATGATAATGGTATTAATATATTCACTATATAATAATAAGAGAAAAATTACATTGTTTGAGGAATCTGATGATACAATTGATTTTGGAATTTTAGAGTCCTTTTAATGAGAGTTAGGATAGAAGTATAACTCCAAAGGATGAAATGGATTAAGTGGAACTTTTCTTAGTAATTTTTAAGGTTAATTTTTTTTATATTAATTTTGGAATGTTATATTATATAAGTTTTACAGATAGGTCAACCGGTAGGTTGGGTGACAACCCTACACATCAGACAAGGCTGCGAGAATCGAACCCACAACCGATGTGCGACAAGGCTTTATTTCATACCACTGGCCTACAAGATATCCCTAGTTATTATAACATAGTTTTCATTATTTAAATGGTATATTATTAAATATTTATCCATATATTATTAAGATAAATATAATATTTTTTAAATTTTTTATCTTTTAAAATGAAAGATGAGTTCGTGGTAGGAATTAGTTTACAGATGATAGTCTACATGTCAAATAATTATGATTCCTTTTGTTCTAAGTCTATGAAGAAAACAAATTCTTACACATTATAAAAGTGATCTTCATAATAGAAAAATTATATCCTAGTCATATTTCTGATGAATCAAATAGTCCCTTATATAATAATAGATTTATAGCTTTATGATTGTTAACTTTCTCCTGATCATGTTCTCAATCATTCTCTATTAGAACATGATTCTTATAATTTTCCATTTTGTTTAATTTTTTTCTACAGGGAACCTAAATATGTTTTATTTCTTTTAACCTTCATACTTACCTTATTTTATTTTAAAATAGAGGTCTCATTAATGAATTGTTTGGTGTGGGATTTCAACAATGATATTTTGAAATGTCAAACCCCTAGTTTTCAATCCTGAGTTTAAATTGTGAGGACACATTTTAATAAATTTGGGGATAATTTAACACCCCAATATTCTATAGTAAACTTCTTTTTAAATAATCCAATAGCTGGCATTGTACGAAACACCACGTTCGAGCACACCACGACCAATCAAACTACTAGTTTAAAAAAATGTTATAAATACTATTAACCAAAATTTGAAATTTTTTAAACATTATATTTTAATATAGAATATATTTTATAATTAATAATATAAAAATTATCCTAATGTGATTTTTTCGGTATTTTACTGAAAAAAAATCAATTTTTAATAAATGTTGAAAAACAATGCATTATGGATAAAACCTGATATATTCATTTAAATAATTATTTTAATTTTATTTTATTTTACTGAAAAAATATATACATAATACATATAATATTACAATTTAATTCATTGGAGTCATTTTATAATATAATTATACATATAAAATTTTATTAACTTTTGAACGTCTCTTTTACCATCCTTCTAGGAACATTTAAAAATTAGAACTAAAAATAATTTTACAACTTTTATGAATTGAATTTCAAAAATCCAATATAAATGGTTGTAATCATGGTGAAATATTTTGTCTAATAGGATCAAAATAGTTTTTTTTACAATACATTTTCATTTTTATTTACCTCGATTAAAGGTAAATAGGTTAATTAAAGGAAATAATAATATTATAATAATATAAAATTACCCAAAAAATGATTAAATTCTATTAGATAAGTCTATTTCGACCAAAATATCCCCAAGTAGAAAATCTTATCCTTTTTAACTAACTATTGATAGATTAAGACATTTATAATATTTTATTTTAATAATATTTAAAAATGTCATATCGAAATTTTAATAATCAAACCATTCTAAATATTGTGTTATACAGAATATGAATTTGACTATATGTTTTCATTATAATGATAATAAATATATCTAAATAATTAAATTTGTTTCATAATTTTTATTCATTATATAATTATATTTAATTATCATACAATGATGATGAAGTAATTGATTTATTAAAGGAAGACTCAAATAAAATTTATTAACAATATTAAAATAAATATTACATGAATTAATTAATGATATACAATAATTTTATATATAACATAGACATTCTATTTACAAATTTGAATTATTTGTTCAAAATTAATATATAGCTTTGATAATATTAAAAATGAAAAAAATTGAATAGTAACAAAATTGACATAATTTCTATTTTAAAATAAATACAATTTTATATAATTATATAAAAGAAATAAAAATAAATGGTTAATCCAAATAACATGTATAGTGATAAAAAAATACAAAATGATTCACTTCTGGTTCATTTTCTAATTTATAGTAACTAAATTAACAATTTAGTATAAAAATACCAGAAGACATGGTAAGAGTTAAACTATTTATCTGAGGGTAAAATCTAAAATATAAGGTTATTTTTATGATCCAAAAATTTATAAAAATATTTTATTGAGATTACTTATACCCATTATCATCTTATTAGATAAATTAATCAATATTAAGCTTTTAGAAACCGAAAATAATTTTATAATAAATTAATATTATAAGATTTTTCCTAATGTTCCCCCACCTATCTTATAGAAGAGAACCTACCATTCTCTTTAAATCAGACCTCTAAGGCTTCTTCGTTCAGACAAACCCTATAAATTTATCTTCCAAACTTCCATCTCTACATCCTATAGGAAATAGTTTGTGAATAAATCCTACTTAAGGATTACTTTTGTGCAAATATAAAAAAAGATCCCCGAAAAAGAGGTAATCGTTTTATCACCTCTTTCATATTTATTTTCTTCTTATACTTTTATTTCTATATTCATTCTATAATATAATAATAAATCTAGTACCATATACATGATTATATGTTATTTTAATTATGAGACATCTATATTCATTATTTTACCCATACTACAAAAAAATATCATCATACGTGTGTGTGAACAGCTTACCACCTTCACGTCATGGTGTAAATTTTTTCATGTGCACGTTATTTATATGGTTATAAATATGAATATAATGGATGTAAATAATAAATATAACCGGATATTGTTTCCACAAAATTCTTATTCCATCAAATTTTATACCATTTAACCATTAAAGGAATGATACAGTCACTCCTGCATATGTATGGATTACCGTCTCTACGACGTGATGAGATTCTTCTTCCACATTCACCATCCAAGAATTATTATAAGAATAATTATTATTATTAAATATGAAATATATTACATAATAATACTACTAGTATCATATATATACACACACATATATGAATATATTTCATTGACATACTTCATATCAATGTAATAAGAAAACTGGAACAACATTCATGCGTACGTACGACCTACCATCTCAATGAAATATGTGTTGCATTTTATTTATATATCTATTATAAATATTTATATTCCAAATATATATGATATATAAATAATTTATTACATTCTATATGTAATTAAATTATGCTATATGTAATATGATCAAAAATAACAAGTCAAAACAGGTATGATAAAGAAAGAGATTACTACCTAAAACATTGATTTAACTTGGAAATTATTAATAAACGTGTAATATAAATTCATAAATGAATTATATATGATATCATAAATATGGATACATCACTAGTATAATTTAATAATATTTTTTAACCATTATACAAGAGTAAATCTCACCATCGACTTAAGAAATGTATAATGTAAGGGTTAATTTCACAATCTATTAATCATTTGAGATTGTTTATACATCAATATATTATGGGAAAACATTATCATCCATGTCCATATTTCATTATTGGTATTTAAAAATATTATGGAAATTTTGTAATGACATTTTAATGCTATATTACTTTTTATAAAATAATTTAAATGGAATCTTTACATCTCTTTCCAAATGATGTACTTTAGGATCTTTTCGAAAAATGTAGGATAATATATTTTTTTAACTTATACGGGGAAAGTCGATATTTTCTTCCATTATAATGCCTTAACATTTTGCATCATCCCATAGAATATTAAAAGATTGTTTTCAAAGTAAATGTTTTATTTTATAATTGGGTGTATTTTATATAATTATAATGTAAAAAAGGATATTTCAATAAAAGAGTATTAATAAATTTATTAGATTATTTTCATATATTTAAACACCCTTTGTTGGATTTTACACATGAGTGAAGTTGGTTTATTATGATATAATCTTAAAAATCGTATTGAATGTTTTATGATAGATTTTCTATTCATGGTTTATAGATAAAGTATTAATATTTCATGTACTAGTTTTAATAAAAATGTTTATGTCACGTTTTACCCATTTCATAATAGGAATTAATTAGGTATAATAAGTGAATGGTGGGGCCCATTATATCCCTTCAACACATCAGTTGTTCTCATAAGACAAAATACTATCTTGAAATTAGGCCTTAATAGAATATTTTTGTATAGTGTTGGAACGAGACCTTGACGTAGTGGTTATGAAGTCCTACATTATGTGTTCTCTCGTTATAAGATCGATTATTGATAATAAATTTAATTATTCGACCAGTAGAATATCCATGGGAATGTTTAAATGAAATTATATGATTTATTATTTCCATGTTATGGTATATATAATGTTTTAAAAGATGTTTGGTTTAGTTTTGAACCTGTCCTTATAAGTTTATGCTTATTTGTGATAGGTTTGGCAATATTGATTATCCTTACTGAGCATCTGAGATCACCATTTTCTTATGTTTTATTTTCCCAAGATGCCATGAAGAGTTTTATGGTTGATATACAGGGTTATGATTTGGGAATAATGGAATTCGTTACGGATTATCTATGAATTATTTTTTATTATACACTATAATGTAATGTTCATATATATAATCTATTTTCCAAGACTTCTAAATATATCGGTACTTCATGACTTGATTACTTGTAAGTATTACAACGTATTAAAATAATGCATCGTCTCTAGGTAAATTGGATAGGGGCATTGCAATATTGGATGATATATTCGTAGGATGATTATTTTAATGAAACTAGACCTCTATATCCTTAGATATTCTGTATTGGAAAATCATGTTATGAATTATGAAATAATACATGTTTGAGGATTTTTTTCTACATAGTTTCTTTCAAAAGAAAATATAATTATTTATTGATATTAGAATGATATAAATTTACTGAAAAAATTGTAGATAATCATATGCACAATATAACTTCATAACATTTTAAGAAATAAGTGGTTTTGTTGGTTATCTAGAAAATACATAAATGTGTGGATATTGGAATGTTGACATAGGATTTGGAACAACTGCACCTGGGGGGTGATATCCTCAAATATTGTGCATTTCATATTTACTCAATGAAGAACTACTGCCAGACAAGGAGTCCAAACTCTACACATAGTCAGATACTCCCTGGGGATATACTTTAGTTGATCATATGCACTTTTTTAACCAGAATAATGTATTTATTTTTTTTACCTTGAGGGCCTCAGTTTATATGTATATAATATCCCAATATAATGTAAACTATGATAATATATGCTTTTAATATGTCAACATAGTAGAATTTTAGTAATAATTGATGATATAAAAGTGTTATATGATTTATAGTTGAATCCCATTTATATTATTGTTTGTTATAATCCCCCTCTGATGTAAAATGTTCATAACTCATTTTAAGCCTTTTGGTTTTAGTGATAGCTAAAACTAGAAAAAAAATGAGTTTTTCTTTGCTACGAGGGATAATGAAATGACTACCTCAATGATGGAACCATAAAAATGGATGATGGAATGATAAATCTAGTGATTATTCTAAACGAACTATCACAAAAAATGATTAACCATATACTAATATATGAAATAATAATAAAAAATATGAATCAATATATGGGGTCTCATGAATTTTATATTGAATAAAATTATGATGGAATAAAGTCTTTATTTATTTCATTTAAAAAATTACGAAATATCACCTAAGCATTACATCAATGGGGCAATAAGATGATATAAATATGGAAGAGGGGGTCATAGAGCATCAAATTCATATAAGAAAATTAATAATTAGGTAAATAAAATTGAATGAAATTGATTTCATAATATTTATCTATTAATTATTCAATGAATTATGTGTTGGTAACATATGTTTTTGGGAATGTTAATTACCGTATCCAAGGACTAATGAGGACGATGAGAATCGAAAATCTGTTAGACTAAGAGGATAATGAAATTCAAATACAAGTACTACTCTTAATGTCGATCTTGATATTTATTGTTCAACTACCCTCAAATCTGTAGTTTTAGTTGTCTTGTAATAATTTGATTCTATGAACTCTATTATATCAAATAAGTTTTAAAAGATTAATAAATAACCATCCTAATGATTTTATGTATATTTATTTTTTAATATTATTAATATTATATTTTTTTAAATATTATAGTAATTTACATCATGGTAATATTTTTATCTATCTGTTTTTATATTTAATGTGATTTTATTGATGTTTTTTCCCTCCACATATAGGAAAAATTATCTGGTTGAAGGAAATTACATTTTATATTGTTATATCCAACCCATTTCTATAGTCGTATCATGTATGTTTTTAGGTAATTTTGGTTGTTTTATGTTCCTTTTTTGAGTTATGTTTTTGTGTGCATTTAGGTGGGGTTTTAAGAAATTTGAAGGATAGAGGTGTTGTTCATAGTTTTCACATTGTTTGAAAAACTATGTTCCAAAATCCATGAAACAACGTGACCCAGGATAGTGAGGTCTACATGGTTAGTGAACGTTTTCCCTAATTGTGTGGCCTTTCTAGGGAAAGTTGTACACAGAGTTTTGTTTCTTTCTTAAATTATCTGAAAAAATACCCAAACCACCAAAACACCCCCATTTTGTCCTATGCATGGGCTTGTTGTATTTTGGATGATCTAAAATATTTTTTAAGGGGTTCCAATGTTTTTTTACCTACATTATTCCTGATTCAAAGCCTACATTGAAGATCCACTCTTCTCCCGATATGTGGATTTCATCCTGATGCATTCCACATTCATTATTCTATATTTTCATTATATTTTCATGGATGATATCTTTTGATTATTTAAATATAAACCTATTTGGTGAGATGTGTATCTAGAATGTTTGATCTAGATCTATATTTATGAAATCATTATGTTTTTATATTGATTTCGGTTTAGGCATTTAGATCTGACCTCATATCAGCATCATTGTGCTACTTGTATTTTGGTGATTTCCACTGGAAAAACATCTGTCAACAAATATAGGTAGGTAGTATAAATATAATAATCATATTTGGGGGTTTTTTACATATATGTAAGATTGTATAATTTTAATCATTTTTAAGCAATTGATTTCCTTGAATTGTGGTAATTAGATAGGCTGATTGAGCTATTGACGTTTTGTTGAGATTAGTGATTAATTGGGGAATTAATCATGATACTAAGGGGCTTCACTATTAGATAATTAATTTTGGGAATTTTTTTGTATATGATATATGGTTAGTAATCTAGATAATTAAAATGAAAATTAATTCTAATATATCGAATTGGCTAAGTTGAGATAAGAAATTGTTAATTAATTATACGATTTTAGGTTATGATCTTGATAATTAATTTTGGGATTAATTATGAAGATTTGATATTTAGATTGACATAATGAATTTCTGAAAAATAATTTTGGGACATGATTTGTGGTGTTGGATAATTAATTAATGAATCAATTAATGGAATTTAGGCATTTACTCAATTTTTTTGTTTAATAATGATTTTTATGTATGTACATAATTGTTGAATTAGTAATGGGATTTGGGTGGATAATTAAAAGGTAAATTAATTTTGTGATGATTAATAGAAACATGGTCATTCTAAATAGAGTATTAAAAATGGTATCATGGACATCATACCTATAAGTAAAGGGAATGTGAATATGTCCATACTAAATTAATAAGTATACATGATAATATGGTCAATATACTAATGATTAAAGAAAATGTTAACATGATTATTATATTGAGGAGTAATCATGGTAACATGGTGATCATACTTATGTTTTGTATATTTCTAACAATGTTAATGATTCTTTTAAATATGAAATTAAATAATGTAAATAATGATACTATGAGTTATGGCCTCAGAATAGAATATTTGACTCTGACATGAATAAAATTAGGTACTGAGGTATCAAATCACCTTGAATAATTTGAGTTCAGCAGGAAGAATTTATTAAGATATTGTATTATATAGGGAATACATTGGGCTACGATATGTGATGATGTTAGTATTGAGGTATAGGTATCCATGGGAACCCTGAAGATAATTTAGATACATAAAAATAAATGCAAATGTGATAAACTATTTATTATTAAAATGTACCTATTACATCAAAGAACTAAATACACTATCTTTTTACATCACTTCTTTTAAACAACATTTATGGTGGCCTAATGAGTTCTACTATCTCACTATTCAGGCTGCATGATCAGTTTTTTAATAGATTATATAGTTGTAAGATTGGATAACGGAAAAGGCCCTCGGATAGGTGGCTGATTAGGGATGTAGCTTAGAGGAGGGAACCACATTTTGTTCAAAACACGCTTGGGGGTCATAGGTGTTTTATTTTCAGTTTCATTATACACACATGAAACATATATTATATTACAATGTTTCACCTTTCGTTTGAGTATTGTTTTCTCATTTCGTAATCTTTTGACATGTGCATTTTTTGGGTATATATATGATTTTAATTTTGTTTAATTATTTCTTTTGGTATTTTACTCTGATAAATGTGGGTATAATATCCCCATGAAGGACATATAAGACCATCACTGCTAGTCGGAAACCTCTAGTTCATAGGAAGGCACACTTGAAGCCTTGTGACTGACTGGATTGGGGACACTGATGTGTGGCACCCAAGTCGAGATGTTACAATATGGTATTAGAGCTCCAATTTTATTTCTTCTTCATTCTCCTTAATATGTTGGGAATGGTAGATAATAGAATATTAAGATTTGGGTTTTGATATAAGCTCGTTCATGGGAGTTGAAAATCCTTGTATGGCGGAAATGAAATTTACCCAAGGTGGGATTTTTGTTAGTGATATTTTATGTTACAGTTGAATTTTATTTCACCTATAGTGACACACTTGTGTTGTGATCTGATTATTATTTCTGGGAGTTATTGAGTATTAATTTACGGGCTAGAATGGAATAAGAGTTGAGACTACATGCATCATTCTAGGAACTCATTTTTATAATGACACGTATCATTTTTTGCATTCATGGGGAAATGGGTTATGGGTAAGTTATTAAACATGCACTACATTCCATTTTGTGAGATTATAATTTAAAATGGTTCCTAAAATGAATTGATAATGGTTGTAAAATGATGAAAAATGTAAATTATTGTGTGTTTAACTGAGAAAATTGTTTATGATAGTGTTTTTACCCTTTTTAAACAAAACCATGGTGTGGGATTGTTACAGGTAGTGATTTCACCTTGGTTTTGACCATAAGGTGAGGTGGGGGAAAAGGCATGTTGTTATTTTTCCCTCTTACGTAAATTTTTTAAGGTTATGTTATGAGACATGAAAAGTGTGTTGTGATTTTTAGAGAGTATTCCTCCAAAATTCATATTGTGGGGATGAATATGGGGCATGCATATGAATGTTTTTCTAGTTAGGGAACTTGAGTCACTGATCGTTACAACTAAATATTAAAGGGATAATATTCAAGAAAAGATAATTCTCTTCATGAAATTCAGGGAAAGAGACCTTGGGTGGGTCGTGAATAGTATTTTTTTGAGTTAATCAGGGTGTTTGAGTTGCAACACCCTCTGATGTTTACTATAGAGGGTGCATAACTGGGATTTGAATATTGGTTTGAGACCATAGAGACAATACACAACCTTTTGGAGACTCATGTGGAGGGGAGGGTCACACTCTCCACTTATATGATATGGGGATTATCCAAGCACTATTGGGACATTTTGGTGCAAAGTAGATACATCGACTATATATTATGGAAGGAATTATTAGAGAGGTTCTTGGAATAGTTTTATCCAGAGATGGGGAGATTAGAGAAAGATTCTAAGTTCATGGATCTATCATAGGGGAGCATGTTGGTGATGGACTATGTTGGATGCTACATAGATCATCAATGCTATTCCCCATCATTAGTAGAAGATGATGCAGATATGAAAAAACATATTAACTATGGAATTAATTGTGATATAATGTCATAGGTGAATAATATTATGCTGAATAATTTTTTGGAAGTGGTGTATCTTTGTCTCATAGATAAAGAGAAACTGATGGAGGATACTATGATGGACATGTATTTGATACGAAATGATTAAGAGGTGTGACTTCCAATACAAGGAAGTATTATTATGAAAAATATATCCAAGGCATTGGGAATCAGTTTAGATAGAATGGATGGTCGGTTGGACATGATCATACTGGGGTGATCTTTCATCAGTGTTTTAGGTTAGAAAAACATCATTGACACAAATACTGACCACTAGTAGAGTGTTAATCTTACATCAATAAGGGACATATATAAAAGTTCTGAAGATCGCAATGATATAATGGTACAAAAAAAATGGTGGGTAGAGTTATAGTGTGGGAAGAGGATCTTCTACACCATATTGGGATAGCAGTAAGAGTTCTACCAGATGAGGTGGTAGTGGTAGTGGAGTTGATGCTTCCGGTAAAGACAGCTCACATAAAAAGAGTGATGCTACTCAGGGGAGTTAGAAAGAACCATTGGGAAGAGGGGCACCAAATTTACTTACTGTACATCATACAGTTGTAGATAGAAAGGTTGGACCAACGATAGTGAGTGGTACTGCTCTATTATCTTCTACATTACCGAGTTCCATGTTTAATAATAATTCCTCTCATTTCATTATAGTTGCAAAACCGTTAAATGTATTGTGCCTAATAGTGGAGTTTATGAGTGGGGTAATTACTATAGATACACCATTGGGAGTAAAATATAATGATATCTATTGGTGAAAGAGATGTTCACTATATATCGGGGAAAATCATTTTTTATGGGATTAATATGTTTTTATATGACATGTTTTGACCAATATATGGGTATGGACTGGCTAGTCACATACTGAGACTACATCAAGTATTACCGTATGACAGTGACCATTGTTTCTCCTAAGGGTTACCAATATATTTATTTTAGAGATTGGGATTTATAGGTAGGCCAATCGGGGAAAATTACTCCTAAAATAGAAGATCCTGTAACCCAAGTTGATAGATTTTTTTTGGATGAAGGGGGTGTTAGGAAAGATGACCATCAACATTTAGTAGAACTGTAACATGATTTATTTCTTGATTACTTCTCATGGATACCACCTAAGAGAGATGTCGAATTCAATTTTGACCACATCCCTAGTGCTATAATAGTATCATTTCCAAGATATATAATGAAATTGAATGAACATCACGAGAATAAGACTGAGTTGGATGATTTTGAGGATAAATGATTTATCCATCTAAGTACATCACCTTGGAAATCACCTATTTTGTTCCAAAAGACACAGGACATGAGTTTACTCTTATGTGTTGACTAATATAAGTTGATCAAAATGATTGTGAAGAACTGATATCCTCTTCCATGTGTTGATGATATTTTTGACCCATTGAAGGGAGCTTGTGGGTTCTCAGTGATTTATTTGAGATCAGGGTATCATCAATTGAGAGTAAAAAATTATGATATACCCAAGAATTCTTTTAGATGTAGTTATGGACTTTATAATTTATTCATAATTCCATTTGGGTTAAAAATTACACCATTAGTGTTTATGGATTTTAGAAACATCATATGTAATCTATATAGAGAAAAGATAATTGTGATGGTTGTGGACAACATTTTGGTGTTCTCTATGACTCATGATGATCATTCCCAAAATATTTACATTGTTTTGGGTATACTGAGAGAGAATCAGTAATATGACAAGATATCTAAGTTTGTGCATTGGATTGATCAGGTACACTTCTTGAGGAACATCATCACATAGGAAGGTGTGTCAATGGACCCATATAAGGTTCTAGAAGTGGTTTTTTATGTTAATCCAAATAATTTTTTTGATATTTGATGATTCCTAGGATGTGTTGGATATTATAGGTGGTTCATCCAAGAATTTTCTTGTTTGTTGGCACATCTTTAGGGAATGACCAAAAATAGATTAATGTCTGAATGGTCAGAGGATTTTGAGAGAGAATTTATGGATTTAAAGAATCCCATTACATCACCACCAATTTTGATCTTAACAAAGTTAGGTGAGGAGTAAACAGTTTGTTTTGATGACTTTGTGATCATACATGGAGTTGTCTTGACATTGGGAGATTGAGTTGTGGAATATCGGTCTTAGTAGTTGAGGGATCAAGAATGGAATTACCATAAAAATGAACTTGAGTATAAAATAGTTGTTTATTCTATTATGTGTTGGATGAAATATCTTTTGGGATAAAAATTTACAGTCTATACAAATGACAAGAGTTTTATATTTATATTTTCACTATGTGATTTTAATCTTCGGCATTAGAGATGGGTTGAGTATATGTATTCTTTTTAATATGAACTCACATATATTATTGGGAAGAAAAATAGTGTGGAGGATGCCTTGAGTAAGAAAAATCAAAGTCAGATGGTTTAGGATTTCAGTGCAGAGTGGAAGATGATGAACTTTCTGGTTGAAAAGCATGTGGTTGTTCAGGAGAGTAAAGAGAAGATGAATATGGTTTCAGTTGTAGTGGAGTTTATGCTTTTGATATGGATCAGAGATACATGGATTGAGGATCTAGAGTTCTTAGGCTTGAGGGAAATATTTGAAGGTGAAGATACACTTTAGAACGTGTTGATAAATTAAGATGATATCATATATGTGATGAATCGATTTGAGGTAGCTATTTGCATTAAAGAGGTGCTCATGCGGTAATTTCATGCATCGAAATGGGTACTACCTCTAGGTGTAAGAAAAATATATAGTGATCTATGATGACAATATCGGTGTCCAAGTATGAAAAAATAGACAATAGGGTTTTTAACAAGATGCTTCACTTGTTAGAAGGTGGAGGAAAAGAATCAACAACCTGGAGGTTTAATATAGATATTTCAAATTCTGGAATGGAAGTGGGATGACGTGACCGTTGATTTTGGGGTGGATCTCCGAAACATGCTTTGGAAGAAGGAAACTATTTGGGTAATTGTTGATTGACTAAAAAAGGTAGACCGTTTCCATCCCATAAGGAAACAATTCGGAGAATTTTACATTAAGAAGATAATCCGTCTGCATGGATTCCCACATAATATAGTTTCAGATCATTATTCCCGCTTTACTTTATGCTTTTCACAGGGCTTGCTGAAAGTGATTAGAACACAGATATTAAATAATTATGGATTTCCACCCACATATAGATGGGAATTTGGAATATACTATACATGTGCTTCAGGATATTCAACATGCATGTGTTCCTGACTTCAATGGATATTGGAAAATACACTTGGATTTAGTGGAGTTTTCCTATAATATCATTTATTAGAAAGCTATATAGAGGGATTCATATAAGGATCTATTTGTTATGCCATGTAGATCACCTCTAGGATTGATGTAGGCTAGTGAGTCAGAGTTATTGGGAATGAGTCTCCGACAGGAGACATCAGAGCATGTATAGTTGATTTGGAAATATATGGATATAGCTTAGAGTAGAAAAAAGTTGTATGCAGATAGACGAAGAAAACCCCTAGAGTTTACTGAGGGTGGTCATGTATTCCTTCTGGTATCACTTAGGTTGGGTCCCCGTAGGATATGGAGGCCGAGCTAGATAGTTACCAGGTTTGTTGGAACTTATGAGATAATGGAGAGAATTGGACATATAGAGTACCTATTATATATTCCACATAGATAAACCACTATGGATGATGTTTTACATATATCACAAATTCTGTGGTATCATCCCTACACTTCATATACAATCGATGAGGATGAGGTTGAACTTGATATAGATGTATCCTTTGAGGAGAATCTTATTCATTTGTTGGATCACAAGGAGAATGTGTTGCGATGAATGTTTGTTTTGATAGTTATTGTGTTATGGAAACATGGACATCTACAAGGGGAAACAGGGGAATGGGAAGCATATATGAGGGTTAAATAGCCTGATCGTTTTGGGTATAAATTTTAAAAAGTCTTGGATCTGTATCTTGGTCATGAGATATTATATAGTGTGGATATTAGAAGATCTTGACCGTCTATGGAGTCATCTTGGCAATGTTTTCATGTACTTTTTATTGTTTTAATTACATTCTTTCATGTCATGTTTTGGGGTGCGTTTGGGTGGGGTTTTATGAAAGTTAAAGGATAAAGGGGGTGAACAATTTAAAAAATAATGGACAAATTGTTTTCCTAAACCCATGTAACCGTACGACCCCATATAATGACATCATCATGGTTAGTGCACTTTTTCTATAATTGTTAACCTTTTCTAGGAAAACCATGTTCATGTTTTTATTTCTTCTAAGAATTATTTTAAAAAATTTCCAAACCCCTGAAAGTCAGACATTTACATTTAGGCTTAGGTTTTACATATTTAGGACAATTCCAATGATTTCAGAGGGGTTACAAGTCCATTTAACATCCTTTATTCAATATTAAAATATTTAATTGAATATCCTCTCTTCTATTAGTATGTGGATTTTATTCTAAAGCTTTCCCTATTCATTTTCATATCATTCCTTTACCTTTTCATGAAAGATATCCTCTATTTTCTATAATATAACCCTATTCGGTGAGATCATGAACTATGATTTTTGATCATGATGTATATTTATGAAATCCAGATGTCTACTATATTGATTTTGGTTTAGGGATTTATATCCAAAACACATATCAACATCATTGTCATGATTGGATTTTAGGGATTTTTATTAGGTAAACATTCGTTAGTGAATCGATAAAGGTGGTATAAATTTAATTCCTAGAGTTTTTGATTAAATATGTATATGCATTGTTGTATAATTTCTAGGATTTTATAGAAATTTATTTCCATAAATTATGTTAATTATATTGACCAATTGAGTTAATGATGTTTTGTTGAAATAGATAATTAATTAGAGAAATAATCATGAGATTAAGTTACTTACCTATTAGATAAATAATTTGGAGAAAATTGTTTATAATTGATTGTGGTGGTAATCTAGATAAATAAATAGAAAATAAATTATGATATATAGAATTGGATAAGTTGAGATAATTAATTGTAAATTAATTATGGGCTTTAAGATTATGATCTAGATAATTAATTCAGGGATAAATTATGATGATTTTATATTTAGAATGAGGTAATTAATTCTAAAAAATTTACTATGGAATATTAGTTGTAGTGTGTGTTAATTAATTAATTAATTAATGGGATTGAGGAACTTAATAAATTTTTTTGTTAACAAATGGTGTTTATGTTATTAACTAATTTTTGAATTAGAAATGGCTTTGGGGTGGATAATTAATTATGTGATAAAGTATGGGTACATTGTAATTCTAAATTGAGAAGAACAAATGGTAACATGTACATCATACTTATGATTCAAGGGAATGAGAAAATGGTCATTCTAAATTTATAAATATAGATGGTTACATGGTCAATATACTTATGAGTAACAAAAATGGGAACATGGAAATTTTTTTGAGGAGCAATCATGGTAAACTTTCATCTTACATACAGTTGTGATATTCGTAACTTTGGAAATGTTAAATATAAATTTTAAATTAATGAATTTAAATAATGATACTACGAGTTAAGGAATCACAAGAGAATAATCGACTCTGGCATGACTTAAATAAGGTACTAAAATATCATATAAACATGAATACCTTGATGTTCAGTTAGAATATGTTATTAAGATGTTGTATTACCTAGGTAACACATAGGGATCTAGTACGAGATGGAGATAGTATTGAGATATGGGTATCATTCGGAACCATAGAGTTAATGTAGTTAGATAATAATAATTAAAAATTTAATTTACTGGTGATTATTTTGTGTTACTTATTTCTATAGATAACTTCATACACTATCTTTTGTCTGGTCTTCTTTGAAACATTGTTGGTGGTTGACTAATGAGTTGTACTAACACCCTATTCAGGATTCCTGATTGGCACCTAAATAGATTAAACTATTTCACGATGAGATAAGGGAAATATCCCTAAGATAGGTTGTTGATTGGGGATAAAGCATAATAGAGGAATCATAACAAAAATTAGAACACACTTGGGGAGTCATAGTGTTTCTATTTTCTATTGAGTATTATTTTCCCATTTGTTTATCTTGTGACAGGATTATTTTTGTGGGTATATAAATTCTTCAAATTTTCTTTATTTATTTATAAAGGTATTTTAATCTGATAAATAAAGGTATATTATCCCCATAAATGACTTACCATACCCTTTCTACTAGTTTGCAACCTCTATCTTATGGGATGTGCTCTTGAGGTAATGTGACTGATCGACTCGAGAAACTGATTCATGGAAACCTATCTAGGAAGTTACACACGTCAACATATGATATTATATAAATGGATGGATTCAAATAAACACCATCTAGAAAAAATTTATAATTTGGTTCTTATATACCATAAAATTGCAGACTCATTCGACAGCTGGTTGAAGAAAATGTCAATATTAGGGATAATCATTTTTTGAGAATATATATGTGTTTCCCAAGTATATAAGATTTATAATTGTAACAACTACAGATATTGTGGATAATTTTTTATCAAATAAATTTATTCTTTTACATATATTGAGTTACACAAAAATGAGTTTAGTATGCATTATATACATCACTATTTCAGTTTTGTGATACATGAAACCTTGAGCCAGTCTTATTTTAAATGAAACATTAAATTTAAACTAAAATCATAATATTACTAAAATATTATTTTTGTAGTTATCACGTACCCAATTTAATTGAATGTTTGAATAATATTATATGAATTTTTAAAATCTATTATCTAGCAATATATATAAATGGAATTATTTGGTAGCCAATAACTAAAAATGAAAATATAAACCTTTTTGAAATTTTTTTTTCTGAATAACAATTTTATTGATAAAATTATAACAAAATAAATTTATCAAAATACTTTTTGTGAATTATTTTAATGAATTATATATAATATATATTCAATAGTATTTTTAACAATCATCTTATTTTTTTATAGATAATATATAATAATTACCCTAATTTTTTTATTAGATTGTATTTTTATAAAAAAAATGTTTCTTCTCCTTTTTAAAAAGGCACATAAAATATAATTTCTTGCACTTCTAAAAATTTATTTAATGAAATAAAATTAATTTTTGAAATTAAAAAGAAAAAATTATCTTCTGTTGAATTTTTTTGAATTTTTCCAAAATATTAATTATTCAAATGTAGTAAAAAATTATGATTTTTAATTAGAAACTATCATTTCATTTAACCTATTTATAAAGTCAAATTATATTTAAAATTAGTTTTAAAGTAAAATAGGTTCAATGAAACATATAATAGTTCAATTTAGACCATTTTAATCAGTTTTATATTGAATTTTGATATAAAAACATTGTATACTTTTGAAACTTTTTTTAAATCTAGGTTTTCATTACATATGTGATATTAATTTTAAATTAAAATTTTCTAACTATGGGTATATAATTCAGAAAAATGGATTCAATATTTGGAATCAAAATAATTTAGATTATCTAATAATATCAATTTTTTCACTAATATGAATAGCTAAATTTCAATAATTATTTATCATGGTTAATGTAAAAATGGGTTAATCAGGGGTTAAATAGAAAAAATAATGGTTAAAATAACCCAAAACATGTCCAAAACAAGTTTATAGACCTATTTAGACAATATAATGTAATAAGCTCAATAATATTCAAATTTAGATGCTTTTTCAGAATAAAAACATGGGTAATGTTTTCTGATTTCAAACCATTAATATTGTCCCAATTACCTATGCTATAAACGGTCACCCGCTCTCTTATCTTCCTCACAGCTTTAAATCCACATTCTTCAAAAATTAACTTTAAAATTTATATCCTCTCACCGGAGAATATTTTTTTCCAAATTAATCCATATTATTGAATATTTATTGTTCAAAACCATATATAATACCTTAGGAAGCGATTACTTTCATCAATGAGAATTTCTAATTAATTTTTTCCTCAAACTCATAAAATTAATATTATAATCTAATGATATAATAAGCGAAATATCATATAAATATAATAATAAATTGTAATATTATGTTAATTACTTACTACAACATTCAATTCCATAAAATGGGTTACAAAATATTCATTCACGTTTTTGGTGGACTACAGCCTTCTGAACCACTAACATTAGTTTATACATTTGCACCTCCCATGGTTGGGTATTATGATATATCAAAAGAATAAATATGATATTTATAATATACTTATAAATATAAATTCATCAAAAAATATATTAATTTTTTAACATAAAATTATATAGATGATGTGATAGCGTCACTTGTTTGTATGGAGGACTATCACCTTTCGAAGCGATGTGATTCATTTTAAGTAATGCTTTACAAAGAAGGTAAAAAGGACAATGTTAATAAATATATGTGATATAAATACAATAATAATGATATAAATTACATATTTATACTTATTATATATAATAAATCAATCTATTACTTACATTTCCACTCACTTAATGATGATAGCCTCGCGCTTGAACGTATGGACTATAGCCTTCTTGAAGCGATGTGACTATATTTCCATCACTACAACCCATGGATGGTATGTATACACATATTTACATATATAATACATTATTTATGATATTATTATAAATTGATAATGATAATATATTAATTACCTCTATATCTATAAAAATCATTTTAAAATGGAAACATTACTCAAGTGTCTCTATGACATATAGTCTCCATGATTATAACAATCTTTATTTCTCAAGACCATATTTTATTATTGGTTTTAAAATTATATTTGATATATAAATATAATAATTATTTCATTAATATTGTTATTTTTATTTTTATGCATCCCTAATAAAATTATTTATATTGAAAATAAAAAACCAATAAAGATATAAAAATCAAAGAAATTACCACAAAAACATGACATTGACAAGAAATTATTAATAAATAGGTATTAAAAGTAAATAATTAAATCAAAATAATTTTTTTTAACTATAATAATAATTTTTTAAAATTTATCAAATTAACATATATTTATTATAATCTTGGTTTAAATGAGTTCAATAAAAGTCTAGTATTATAGTAAGGTATTTTTCTCTCACTTTTTATTTCTGTGAGACACATTCCATATTCACCACATATTTCATTTGTGTGGTGTATAAAATGAACATGAATTTATTTTATGATAAATATATTTACAATTGTTAGGTATTATATATTAATTTATTTATCTATAATTAATGTTGTTTATAGTTAAAATGTTCCCAAAGTTTTAAGGGAGTTTTTTCACAATTCGCCTTCTTTGAAACGTATAATAATTATATACACCTATATTATTTTACAATTTAAAACAACCCTTATCATTAATAAAAAATTAATTAGGATTTATTAAATAAAATTTTCTATAAATAAAACTTTGAGTATTGAGAGGTCTAGTGTTTTTTTTAGATTATTAACATTATATAATAAATTAGTACATAAAGCAGAACATCTTTATTGAAAACACCTTTTTCATGACAAAATTCCTTCATACTTATCATTTCATGGGATAGAAAATGTCCATGCATAAAATTGGGTGAGATATAAAGCCCAGTAAGAGAGAAAAAAAGGCTTAACAAGAAAAATACAATTCATGTTAAGCAATAGGCATAACAATGGTGCATAAGAGAAATATGAACACGAAGGCATGATATGGCATGATTATCATAACTAGGAAATTTAACCAAAACATTTAACATGATTTTAGCTTGATCCAAGGGACATTGCACATGGAGAATTAGTAAAACCTCGTTGGAATTTGATTATCGTTATTAAAACCTCATTACTCTTGACGTATCATGATACTAATCTTTACCCAATTCATTGTATCTCTATTAGGGCACACTATTCTTATTCATTTTATTTCATGTATAAGTGTGCCACATAAATCATACAACTTGGATTCATTAAACTTTATAATTTAGTACATGAAAAATATATAGATAATACAGAAATTTAATTCCCCAATCAAAAAGTACATGTTTATAAAGTTGAATAACCTTTATATATAATTGGGTATTGTATTCACTCACATGATGATTTTTGCATGACAATTTTGGTGTAACATCAGCGGTATAATGACATCAATTATAAATAGTAAAATGTTTTGATGAGAGATAAATGGGTCTCTAATAATTTATACATGAAATGGATAGTAAGGGGGTCATGTAACAAAATATCCCAAAATATTTAATTTAATTTATATAAATAATTATAAATAATTTCTTGAATATAAATGAGATGAGAGAAATTTTTTACTGAATTTCATCATGGTAATCGGTGTACATGAGATGAATTAATGAGACATAAATAGGTCATTAATAGTTAAATAAAATATTTAGGGATGTATGGGGTAGGTTCTAAATCATAACCCCAACATTAGTGATTGAAAACTAATGGGTATGACAACATAACCAATTTGGGAAAATTAGAAAGGAAGAAATCCCTTACAGAATTTAGGCATGGTAACAAGTTCACATGGGAGGAATTAAATAGAGAAAAAGGGGTATATAACAATTTAAACAATAATATTTCATTATAGGGGTGGTTTGAAATCATACCTCAACATCATTAATTGAAAATAAAAAGGCATAACTGCATAATGATATATGGGAAAAAATGAGAACAGAATAAATCCCCAAACAATGAAGTGTGATCCAATGGATTGGGAGAGGCTTGAGAGCGACCTATTGGGAGCTTGTGAAGCATTGGGAGGATTTTAGTGAGAGGAGGGAAGGGTTTGGTTCTACTCATATGGTTTTTAGTGATAATTAGTGTGATATTGGGTGGGTCTATATATAGAAAAAGAGAAAATTCTTTATTATTCAGGTTTTGGACACCACACACTAAACTAATCAAAACCACAAACCAAAAACTGTTTTCTCTATTTGTTTTTCCAATGTGGTGTGAAAAACATTATTTTATAAGGCCACTGTATGATATTCTAAAAATATTTAACTTTTTTATGTGTATTTTAGTCACAATCTCAATGAATACATTTTAAAAGTTAAAATGTTTCATATGTATTAGAGGGTCCATTAAGGCATAATAAAATTAATCAAACAAATATAATATCACATTATTTTAAATTTAAAATATATATTTTCTGAAAATACATTCTGTTTTTTTTTATTACATCACTATTAGGTCATTATGATGTCATAAAAAATTATATATTTAAACTATATAATGTTTTTTACAGAAAAATTGGATTGTCCTCGAGAAATCTGAAAAAACAATTTTAGAAAATTTTTACGTCTAGATTCAAAAAATATTTATCATTTAATCTAAATATTTTTCAAAATATTTTCCCATTAATTTTTAAAATAAAAAACTTTATTTAATAAAAATTCATGGGTTTTGACAAAAAAATGTTTTCAAACCATAATAAAAATTACAATTGTATTAATAAAAATTATACGATCATTTATATTTAATAAAAATTAATATAGTAGTAATATTTAATGAAATTAATATATAATATAAAAGTCCATAAAATTCATCAAAAAATATATCTAAATTGAATATTAATGAATAACACAATTAGTGTTTTGAAAAGTATTTACAATGTAATAAAAAATAAAATGAATGTATATTCTTTATTCTATAAAATAAATCACATAATCACAATGCTATGGTATTATAACATATACCCTTATAGGACCTTCATTATATATAAGGGTAAGGTGTGTGGTGGTGAATTAATCATGGGATGGCTTGGATAACATCACTCGGGTGGTAATTTCAATCAACTTCCACTTCTCCCATTGGAAGTTCCGTTAAAGATTAACGTGTTGAAACTCGGCTTGGGCATGGTCAAAATAGAATCCCAGTGACACCTACTTTGTTCCATGCTCCATCAAATGGGATTCATACTGAGAAATTATACAATATGAGTCTATCAATTCCATTTTCTATTTAAATAGTATTTGTTAAAGCCCTATATTTATAAAAATTATTTGATCACTGTTCAACGACTATATTACCAACCTTCAAAATTAATAACGGTATTTTAAAATCCAAAATCATAAAACCATGGAAGTGAATATGTTATATAACCATTTTACATAATAATAAATTTAATTATATGAAATATAATATCCATTAATAAATGTTTTTTTTGTTACAATCTTACCCTCAAAGAATGTCACCTCTCGAAATTTCATTTTACATTCTAGTTCGATAACAAGTGAGGGTACTTCTCCATCATATATTCAATGAGGTCTTCATTAATTCTTATTATAATTTCTATTAAGTATAAAATTTTCATATGTCACAATGGTACCTTATAATATTTTCAATATCATCTACTTCCTTTTTCCAAAAACACGTCATGCATCTAGGATTATATCAATGGATGCATCAATAGGTCATTAAAATGTTCTTCTTCTAAATAATTTTGAAATATATTCTTAAACTTGTTTTTTTATAAAAAAATGTTACTGATTTATCTTCAAGTTTTTTATAATAGAGTTTTTGTAAATCATTTTTTTATTTCACCAAAGAAAAAAATCTATAATTTGATTCATATAGGATGCTCAGAGGTCTCCCCATTTTGCGACATTGAGAAAATATTTTAGTGCTTCCTAATTTTTAAATAAAGAGAAGAATTTGAAATGTCCTTGATGGTACTTCCCTTTCTTAGCATGGTTAGAATTTTGAGATATTTTTATTCCTTAATAAATTTTACATGATTCTTGAATGAAACATATTGGATGCATTATAAATTTGATTACAGGTAACATGGATATTTGAAAATGTTCCAATGATACTTGATCATTACTTGAGGATGATCATTCCATATAGTTATTTAGGAATAGAGATAAAATTTGTTCATGATCTTCCTCTTTAAATATTATAACAATGAAAAGGGAATACAATTAGGGGGTTTTAAAACATATATATTGATTATAAAAAGTAAATATTGAACATAAAAGGATAAACATGTAAAGGATAATTATATCCTAACTCGGTATTCCTTAGGTTTAAATCAAGGTTATTCTTGATATATTTGTTAACTTATATTCTAATATGATTTTATTTCCCATAATAATGTTGTCTAATATGACCATGAATTTAATAATTCATATCCCCTGGGAGTTTCGTAACAAAGAGTGCATCAAGGCATGTTTTCGGGCACCAGTTCCTATTCGAGTCTAGCTCAATGCGATGTTTTCGGGTTTTACCCTCAGATAGATGTATCCTAGAACTGCCTCTACCTGCTTATATCCAGAAAATGATTTTTTTGATGGATAAACCACTTTATCAATACTCAAAAAAATTTGAGGATGTTTTAACTATATATAGTCCAATCATTATGGCATTTACTAGGGTTTTCTAATCATAATCCTAAAAATAACTAAACCAATAGTCTAATTCCATTTATAACTACACTGATCTTTAATAAAATCATAAACATGATTTATTAAAAAAATTATCATAGAATACAAATATGAGGATCGATAGGTCTAGTGTCCTGGGGGCTTAACAATATTAAATAACAACTCAGAACATAAAACACAACATCATTATATAAAACTTCTTTGATATGAAAATACTCCTTCGTACTTTTCATTACATGGGATAACATGAGGCCATGAATAAGAAACGAGTGAGCTATAAATCCCAGTAATGTAGGAAAAAATGAATAAAATGATGTATACAATACATATTAAGAAATAGTCATATCAATGGATAATAATAGATACATGAACATAAAGTCATGATATAACATGATTTTCATAACGTGTAAATGTGGAAACAACATTTAACATGATTTTAGAAAGATACAAGGCTCATTGCACATGGATAATGAGTAAACCCACATTTCACTTTTATTAGGATGAGTAAACCCTAATTTCACATTACATATCATGATATTAATCTTTACCTAATTCATTAGAGTGGTATTTGAGTGCACCCTTCTTACTCATTTCATTTCATATATAAGTGTGCCACATATATCATTCAACATGGATTCATTAAGTATCATAATTTATTCTGAGAACAAGATATGTGAAATACATAAATGTAAGTCCCAAATAAAAAAATTATATGTTCATAAAGGTTAATACCCTTGATAGATAAATGGTTATGGTATTCATTTACACGATGATTATGTCACATAATTTTTTAGTGTAACTTCAGCAAGATAACAATGTCGAATGGAAATAGTACAACTTGTTGATGAGAAGAAAGGGGGATCTCATAATTTATATAGGAAATGGAATTTAAGGAGGTCATGGAACATAATATCCCAAAATATGTAATTTAATTTAGATTCATAATATAAAATAAATTCTTGATTGCAAATGAGAGTAGTGAAATTCTATATTGAGTTTTAGCATGGTAATGGGTGTACATGGTAAGCATTAATGAGAGATAAATATTTCTATTATCACTAAAACATAATAGTGTAATTATGGGGGAGGTGGAAAATCCTATCCCTAACTTTTTTATTGAAAATAAATGGGTATAACAACATAAAAAAATGAACAAAAATGAGAAAAGAAGAGATTCCTTGTAGAATTTTATCATGAAAAATAGTGTGAATAGGAGGCATTAATAAGAGAGAAAGGGGTATATCATCATTCAAAAATTATTAGGCAAGTATAGTAGAGGTTATAAATTATACCATAACATTTTTAATTGAATATAAATGGTTATAACAATATTATTAAACTTGGAAAAAGGGAAATCAAGAAATCCATTACTTGGAACTTTGATCCAAAGGCTTGGGAGAGGCTAGAGAGACGCTAATTGAGAGCTTAGGGCACCATGGGATGATTATAGAGAGAGGATTTTAGAGGGTCGATGTAGATATAAAGGGTTATAGTGATGATAAGTGGGAGGTTGGATGGGTTTTATATAAGAAAAGGGAAGGAAGTCTTCATTATTTGGGTTTTGGACACCACACATTAAATTAATCAAAAAAAAAACAAACCATCCCATAGTTTTCCCACTATTTTTTCCAAATTGAAGTGGACTTTTTTAAATAAAAATTGCCTAACATTTTAAAATATTATTCTTTCTTCTGTGGATATGAGTCACACTCTCAAGGAAATCATTTTAAATGTTAAAATGTTTTATATGTTTGGAGGGTCCACTAAGGAACCGTACAACTAAAAAAATATATCTAAAATAACATTATTTTAATGTTAAAAGATATATTGTAAGAAAAAAAAATTTATAGTGTTTTATTAATTCACTATTGTGTCATTATGATGTCATAAAACATCTTATATATTTAAATTGTATTTAATTTTTACCAAACTATCTGACTGTCTTTGAAAATTATGTAGAATTCACTATTGGAAAATTTTGATTTCCTTATTTAAAAAATAATATTCATTTTTACCTAAATAATTTTTTAAATATGTTAATTTTAACATTAAAAATAAAAGCCGACATTTATTGAGTAGTCATACTATTGGAAAAAAAAGTTTTCAAAAATTAATAAAATTACAATTAAATTCTAAAAAATTATACGAATGTTTATATTTAGTAGAAATTCATTTAGGAATAATATTTTATCAAATTATTATTTAATTAAAAAATACATTAATTAATCAAAATATATATCTAAATTTAATATTAACTAAAAATACTATTTTTTTTGGAAATACATTTACAAAGTAACAATAATAAAATGAATCTATATTCTTTATTCTATAAAATTATGAACATAATCATAGTAATAGGGTCTTATTACATAACCCCTTATAACACCTACACAAGACCTAAGGGAATGTTTTGCGATGGTGATATAATCTTGGGGTGGCTCCGATATAATTTCTTGGGTGGTAATCTCTCTCAACTTACAATTCCCCAATGGGCGATTCGAATCAAGCTTAACAGGATGAAGCTCATCTTTGGCTTGGTCAAGAGATAAGCCATGTGACACCATCTCTTTTTCGATATCAGAAAAATCGGATACAAACAGAGCAATTCTAATGGATGAGTCCATCAATTCTGTTGTCTGAGTAAATCTCATTTGTTAAAGCCCTATATTTATACTATTCAATTGATACCTATTCAATGGCTATATTAGAAACGGTCAAAATTTTTAACGGATTTTAAAATATAAAAACATAAAACTAAGAAATTTCATATGTTATATGAATATATTTCACAATAATACATTTAATTACATTAAGATGAATTCTCATTATGAAATGATTGGGTCGTTACATAAATTGTATATAAAAAACAATAGACGTGTAATATCGTAAATTTTTTTTATACTCATGATATTTTAAGTTACTTTTAATGGTATTCATTCATATTACTCATGATTAAAATATACACAAGTGGTAATTATTTTATGTTATAATCTCTTAGTCTATCGAGATTTTATTATTATTTTTATGATGATAAAATATTATGATCCATCCCTTAGTAATATCATTAATTTTATTCCCATTTTTTATTCATGATATTATCTAATAATGAGTCCATTATTATTGTTACATAAAATATTTGATAAATTATTTTACTAAAAAATTGTGTATTTAATTTTTTGGTCGAAAACACTTTTTATTTAAGATAAATGTTTTCTCAAAATATTTTAAAAAATATTTCTACCATTTTAAAATTTATTTATTGAATTTTTTTTACCAAATATAAATTTCTATTTTTTTTAATGAATTATTCATGTCTTTTTCAAAACAATATATTATAGGATTTTACAAAAATGTGAAAAGTATATTTGTTTTTAAAATCATTGTCATAAGTCATATTTCTTGCTATCTTGAATGATCAAGTATGTCAAGATTCAATAACATGTTTTCAATGTTATATTAAATGATGTTATTTTCTACTATATATGGGTAATTTTTAGATTTTAAATAAATTATTTCAAAGTAAAATGAATTTTTAAAATATATTTAGTGGTGTTTTTTAATGTGAAAGGTTATTTTCATAAAAAAAATTAAATGATTTTAAAGCATCCTTTATAATTTATAATTTTTTATTCAATGAAAAGAATTTCCAAAAGGATTTATGAAATTTTAGTTTTTAATTTTTTTGAAATAATGGTTATTCTTATCAAAAAAATGTTAAATGTGATTTGTCCTTAAAAATTATTCTCCATATATGATAACATCATTGAGGATAATTATTCTTTACTAGTGATATAATCCATTGGATTCCATTATGTTTTATTATCTAAATGGCTCATATTTATGATAATGTGATGTTTATAAACTTGTTTCTCTTCTATTTTTTATACTATGATATATCATTTTTTAAAACAACTTCTTTTCACAAGTTATATTATAATGAAATTATGAAATTATTTTTATCGATAACTATTTTCCATAGGTTACGTTATGATGAGATATTTATGAAATACAATTTATTTAACCAGTTATGATATGAGGAATGTTTCATGATCTTGTGTCATGAATGTGCTTGATTTTCAATATTTGATAGGTGGTAAAATTAATAATATATGTTCTATGATCTTTGATTATGTACTATTGGTCAGCCTAATCCTGAAGTAGGAACACAAGTGGTTATCCTTTTCCATACTGGTTATGAAAGTCTTAGTGGGTATCATTGAAAGAAGATTTTTTTTTTGCTTTTATGAGTTACTAGAATATTTGTATTATTCTAATGTTATGCAGTCATGGATCCTTTTCATTGATTCACTAATCATTAATGTCTTATGAACTAGAAATATTTATTCTACAACTCAATATTACTATCATTGTTATGCATAATATTATTTATAAATGTAATTATCATGTTATAATACCCTTATTTTCATGTTATTATTATATATATCCCTTGTTTACATTTACAGAGAATCTAAGGTCACAGTTTAATATTTTTCCTCACCCTAGAATATTAAGAAAAGTATTATATAGGTGTTGTTTTGGAAGTGTACAATGAAATATGATCTTTTTGAAAAATTTCATGAATTAAGAATATTTGGAACATATTATACAATGATACTAACCTATTATAGTCCTTAAGAACTTGTTTTTGTAAATCATTTAATATTAATTGATGAAGATGTCATCTCTATGTATGAAAAAAATATGTTTCTATAGTCTATATGAAATGATCGTTTTAGTGAAATTATAGAAACTATGACATGAAAAATTACTGAGATCCCTGGGTAATGTTCTAAGTATATGTCTTTTCTGATGTCTTTAAGGATACATATTAGGATAATTAAATTTGAATAATCATTTAATGGAATTTTTTAAAGAATACAGGGATTGTAATCTAAGAAATTATGTTTATGTCTCGATACTACAAGGGGATGTGGCACTGGAATAGATATACCTGAAGCTGATGAATCTATAAAGTACGCATTGAGAAGGACACAATCATCACATAATTCATGAAAACATGCCTTTTCGGACACCTAGTTTGACACTACCAGGGGATATTAATTGGAAATTCAAAAACATTTTAAGAATTTTTTTTTATTTTTTTAATAGATCATAACTTTTAATGAAATAGGATACGCCTAAAGTGTGAAATAGTTAAAAGATGGTGGAAAACATGGATATATAATAAGTTATTTTACTGTTTAATTATTTAGGCATTATGTTTAATTTTTCTCACACTATTTTTCTTGTATTTAGTTAATAGAGGGATCACGTGGAAAATAGGATTACATTGATTTTGAAGAGAAATTATATTATGATAAGTCAAATGGGAAGATGATAGGAGTAAATAATGTGGTAATAATTCCCAATCAATTATCATAGAATATGATTAACAATATTAACCTTAAAAGGCACTAACTCTATCCAAACATGTAAAGGATAGAGATAATGAGAGTTTTGGAAGGGGTGACCATGGACGAAATAAGATTCAATTTTCTATATATCGAGAATGAGGAATGATGATCTCAAGTGAATGTCTCAAAGTGATGAGAAGTTATTTTGTGTGTGGAAAATAAGGCCACAAAGTAAGTAGATAGAAATCACAAAATGACATTTTTGGTTTATGCAATGGATGAGAATAAATTCCTATATAAGATATCATCCTCTTTTGATTGTGTTAAATGTATAATGTAAGGGAATAATTCCAATCAATGTCAAATAAGGAATGATCAATATGATAATTAGAAAGGTGGTATGAGTAACGATTATACTGCAGTTGATGAAGATACTTGGAATAAAAAATTCAATGTTGGAGTTATTATGTAATGATATAATGAAAGGTAGTTTTTTTCTTAAGGATGAGGTGGAATAATTGAAGTGTTTATGTATAAAATTTTCAGAATTACATTATAATAATCATAATATATATAATTATTGTTTATTGTATTATTGTGATGTATTTTCAATAATGTGTTAAATGGTACCGATGGAATAGAAAAGTGATATTGTGAGTAAGGTAAGATAAACCTTATTATGTTTTAGATTCTAAGATATGGATGTTTAGATAACAGTATGTTTTATATGAATAATTAAATTTTATTTTATTAATTACCATGGAAATTATTACGGATATGATGATAAAGTATTTCATTCTATCATTGATGGAGTTTACTAAATTTTTTTATTCATTGAATATATCTAATGATCTAGGTTTATGTAAAGAATAAGGAAGATTGTGTTCTTCAAATAATCCATTATGGTAATTTTTTTTATTACAATGAATCAATTGAATTCATTATGAAGGTTTTCACATGTTTAGAATGTGACAATAAAGATATATTTTATGACATATGAGATATTAATATTATGTTTATTTTGACATATTTTGTGAACTTATTTATAAATTTCAAAATTCATGAAGGATTACAAGGTTAAAAATTTAAAGAATAGTTTATTGTTGATCTTTGGTTGTGGAATTATACATTAATTAATTAAATCACAATATGATGATTTATTCATATTAGATAACTTGTGAAAACCATTTTCTTTTAATGATAAATAGAAATAAATAGAATGAATTATCATTATATTATGAATCTTATGATCTCTAAGTAATTCAAGAATAATAAGTCACTTTAATTACTTGAAGTAAGATACTATGTTTAAATTAATCAAGGAACGACCGATGGTATTAATTCATATGATGTAATAAAATGAAATAAATTAATTATAACATCTCATTAAAATTTATTTACATTAGGAAAAAAATATTGAAAATGAATTTTATCTGATTACAATCATTTCTGGTGATATCAATAATCCCTTTAATGAACCATTCGTTTATGAATTTTTTGTCATTAATCATCACTCGGTCAACCACTTTCTTATTATCAATGTTCTCTATCACCCTCTCTCAAGATTTGGGTTTTATTTTTCTCTTATATAAATAAATGTTTTCTCATATCACATTTTTTATTATATTTGAAAATTATGTATGGGTTCATCAGGGAAAAAATTTCACTTCAATCTGTCATTTTATAGGGATTTTTATTAACCCTTTTTTGATGTGGGGTTCTATGAAAGAATTTTCAAATGATGAACATGTTATGAACAAGATGAATTTATAGGGAGAAATTAAATTTGCGTGGGGTAGAATGTGACACCAAATGAATTTGTTGAATAATTTTTACATATAATCTAATACATTAGATGTTTTTTTATTACACTCTAATAGTAATTTTTTCTTTCATTACACATAGTTCTGGGTTTGTCTTGTGATATAAGCCACATTGATCTTTTCTTGTGTAATATGAAAAACTAAGTTAAAACAGAATTTTACATAATATTAAAATATTATAATGAATTTTTTCACATAGATTATAGAATGGAACGTATCAATATAATTATATAAATTATATAAATTATTAAAATATATATTTTAAACATATGTATAAAATTAAATCTTAGGTGACTAATAAATTAAAAGTGAATATAAAATCTATTTGAAAATTAAAAAAAATTTCTAGAAACATATTTTTATGAAAAAATAATTATACATGAATAAATTAAGAAAAATTGTTTATGGAAATTAATTTAACGAATGGTTTATTTTATATATTCAATCCAATTTTTACCAATCATCTTGTGGTTTTTTCTAACCAAGAGATAAGAATAAAATCAATTTTACACATCAATTTTTCTAAAAAGTAGTTTTGTCACCTTTAACTTCAGTAAAATTAAAACTATGTTTTGAAAATTTAAATTGTTTTTAGGAAAATAAAAAATCATTTTAAAATAATATTTTCTTATTTAACATTGGGTGAATTTTTAATAATTTTCTAATAGAAATAATTTTTTTATGAATAGTGAAAAATATCGAATGGTATTTTAAAATTTCCTTTTATTTAATTTTAATTTTTATTGTTAAATTAAATTTTTAATTGATTTAAAAGTATAATTATTTGAACTATAAATCTATTAGTCTAATTTACATCATGGAAATAAATTTTAAATATAATTTCAATTGAAAAACACTATAAACTTTTGAAATTTTTTTCATTAATATCCCACATTATCATCACATAGGTGAGATTATTTTTAATTTAATTTTTTCTAATTATATGAAAGAAATTATTGAAAATGGATACCATATTTTTAACCATAATTTTTGATAATATCAAATAATTTCAACATAATTTTCTACCAAATTTAATATTAAAAACAATAAAAATTATTTATAGTGGTTATGTTGAAAATGGGTTTATTGGGGGTTAAACTAAATTGTTATGGGTAAAAATTAAACAAAAAAATTTCCAAAAACCATTGAATGAGAATATTTATACCATAGAATATCTAATTCTCAATAATACTTCATTTTTATCCATTTTTCATGATAAAAATTTTGATATAGTTTTTTCTTTTCAAAATATTGTAAGTCTGCAACTCACCTTGCTTATAAAATACCGAACCCCTATTCTCTCTTACACTCAAATAAACCAATTTTTTTTGTTAAATACATTCCAAAATTAAAATAAAATTTTCAATATCTAATCATAGATAAATTATTTTTTATATAAATCCAGCATTTAATGACTTTTAATGAAAATTCAAGTTGAATACCCGAAGAAGAGGTAACATTTATCAGTGAGAATTTTTAATTTATTTCATCATCTAGCATTATAAAATATTATTATAAATTAATAATATAATAAATTCAATATAACCCATATACTGATATGTATTTATGTTATTTTCATAAACTAAAACCATCAACACTTCTATAAAATGGGTTATAAAATCATCTTTTTTTTTGTGTACGACATACTACCATCTAAGGAACTAATGTCATTTGTTTTTTAAATTTCCACATCTTAATGATGATTATTATGAATAATAAAAAGTAAGTATCTAATATTTATAAAATTTGTATATTTTTCCATTATATCACAGCCACCTTTTTACATGTAATACTGGTAAAATGGATTGTTGTGATAGGTTATTTGCAACAGGGTCTTGTTGTAAATGACCCAATTAAAGAAAAATGTATCGCAAATATTAACTTTTTATAAGGTATATCTAAAGTATTACCTTTTTCAAATATCAATAACAAATTATTTTTATTTTCGAAGGGTAGTGCCATAGTCACAAAAATGATTCAGTGATTTTTTCAAAAACACTATTGTGACGAGCCGACCACATATCACAAATAGTTTCTTTATTTTTAACATTTATTATGGAGAGTCACAAATACTAGTGAAAATATAAAAAAATAATCCCTTTTGTTATATACCCATCATAAATAGTTGAAAAAATAAAAAATATTAAATAAAGAAATTAATAATAATATCATATTAATATAAATGAAATCAAAATATTAATATTAGTACAATAAAATTATTTACAATTTTTTAATAATATAATAATAATAATATAAATAAAATACTAATTTTAATATTTGTAGAATAACATTTTTTATAAAATAATTAAACAATATAATAATTTTAATTTTAATATTAATGAAAGAGAAATATTAATTTTAATAATATAATAAAAACCTTAGTATTAGTTAAAATATAAATATATATTAATTAAAAAATAAAAATTATAATCCATAAATAAATAAATATTAAAAAAATTAATATTAGAGACAATATATAAAACACACTATTTAAAACATTAAATAGTTAATATTATAAAAAATATACATTCAAAAATTTTATTCTAAAAATAATAATAAATCACTGAGGGGTAGGGTCATCTTAATGAGCTAGAGGAGATGGTGGAGGGAACTCCATCCATTAACTATGAGTCAGATGTCACATGTACACTATCTTCTCTTACTTCAATGGATTTCACCGTCAACGCATCTCATCCATCATCTTTTCTATTGCTTCCACTGACACATGTACTCATTCTCCCTACGGAATGTCTCTATAAGCTCACTCTGAGATCAGATCTACTCCTCATATTTTACATGAGATGAGGATGAACCTCTTTGATCTCCTCTCAAGCTGGACCCCGGTATTGCGAAGGTTCCATAAAAATCCCATGGGACTATCGAGAGCCGATAACAATAACTCATCCTTTCTCGAAGTCATATTGGGTCGCATACATCAATATTGCCTTATCTAATCTGGGGGGGAGGGCCACTGGTCTGACCATCGGTCTCAACCTAACTCTTTATATGTGTCTGAGACGCCACATCCTCATAAGAAAATTTCATCTGCAATTTAATATTATAATAGTTTAAATATTATTTATATTTCAATTTAAAACACTAATAGAAATTATATTGACAACAATCTGATGCTTGAGAGCACCTCTAATCTCTCCAGTGGATGGATCACTGTACATCCTCCTAAAAAATGACTTACACCTAAACACCAGGTTGTGTTACTGCCTATATAAATATAAAGAAATCCTTTTACATTTAAAATTATATAATATATTTTAAAAAATGTACTTACCATATGCTCCATATGCATACTGAATGTACTACTACATTCTCGACATGTCACCTCCATTCTTCCACTATTTTGCGGACCTACTGATTGTCTTCATTGAAACCGCATACTCAACTAGTGTGTACATATTCCATCCTAAACCTGATATGAAATATAATTAATTCAGTGGAGACAACATGTCTCATCAATCTTTTTCACTCATACTTTCTCTATTTCATTCCATTTCAAATTTTGCAAATAATAGAGTGAAACACATATACATAAATTCCTATCATGCTTTCTAGATAGCCTCACAAATTCTCTCATCAATGGGATACCATAAACCCTAAAATTACTTTATTATATCCAATTATAAATTAAAATAATTTAAAAATAAATTTTAATTATCTACATACTTATGAATTCTCAATCATGCGGTGTTGTACATCAATGGGAATCTGATCTCATGAACCTATGAATCAGAAAAATAAATTTGAAACATAGTGCTCCCTTATACAGTAGCTATATAAGTAAAGCTATAAAAAAATTGAAAAATTAATAATAAAAAAATTATATTAATAAATTAATGAAAACTAACAAAAATACACATGTAATCAAACCATTGCCTGCGTGGATTGATCCCAATATGTGGATGTCACTCAAGGATAGGGTTAGGAATCATCATTCGGGCATGACCACACCCCCTCCTTGTGCCCCAAGATTTTCCAATAGTCTGAGGCTTAGATGATCTAACCTCATGCTCATCCAAGGTTAGATCATCCTCTTGTAAAAAATGATACATATCCTTATACATCTAAATCATGAAATTTTTATTTTTGGAAAATAGTTGCAAAATACTATTATATATAGTTATATAATATATATGATTATAACCAGCATTTAACTGTGTCAACGACCATCTTCATCCTCGTCATTATGTATGACGATGTAAATGTCATTATCTGCCTCCTCAGAATCATCAATTTCTATATTATATTTATTTTCATCATCTCTTATGATTTAAAATTCAATTTTAACATCATTATCATCATTTTCACCATCGACCCTTATCTATGGGGTGTCTATAATTATATTTGTGTCTCTTCATGTAAATGATGGATTCAGAGAAGTCTGTTGAAAAATCTCAATTTCTTTCATTTCAATGGATCTATATTCACTTTTAGTAAAAATAATCTATTGAGATTTAATTTTTATTATGCTCCACCAATAACCCAAATCTCTTGAAGTATAATAATAATTTTCACAATAAATAATTTTAACCCAATGATTCAATAAAAATGTTTCATTTAATGCATGAAGACATTTATATATAATATCAATGATTTTATAAATTAGATAAACACACAATCCTCTCCCGGTATCCAACCAATGACATTTAAACATTATTCTGTAATGTTATCCCAAATAACACAATTCAATGGTTTCATCAAGTATTCCGTAGAAGTTAGCTTCAGTTTCTCTATGATGAGATCCTCTCAAAAAACATCACGATTCATTTTTCTTTAATTCCCTATATACATGGGTATGAAATCAAAAACCATTCACCACATATAAATTATTAGATTTAACCATTTTGGATGGTGGTTTACTCAATATAGACAATAAATTATTAATTTTCTCACTATGTCAAGATACCTAACATGTTGTAAAAAATTATATCATAAAATTTATTTAATTGGTTTTTATGCGAATTAAAAAATATTTTCTGTTAACACCTTCTGAAACCAGTAGGAATTGTTTTGGTGAAGTTATCCTACAGTAACTGATGTAATTTTTTGTTATTTTTCTACCATATGATTATCATATATCCTAAAAATAAAATAATATTAACATTATATTAATAAAATTATTTAATAAGTTATAAAATAAAACAAAATAAAAATTGTGTATTTTCTTCATAGTTGACAAAAATATATTTATGAGCTCAGGGATGTTCATCATCTGAAATCTATAGATCATGAACTCCACCAAAACCATGTTCAGGCTAATTGAAAAATAATAATTGATTTTTCATTTGATCGTCAACAATTCCATTATTACAGATCAAGCGGTTGTGTTTTGAGGGATATTCAGATTAAATGTAATGAGAGATGAAAAAATAAATTTCCTCTTTTAAATAAGAATCTTTAATTGGTCCTTCAACTAATGCTTTGTTACATAGTTTTTTTCTCATTTTCCACATGCATCTCTCAAATGGGTACATCCATTGAAATTTTACCACACCTCCAAATTTTGTTTCCTGGGGAAAATGTAATATTAAATGTTCCATGAGTTAAAAAAACCTGATGGAAATATTTTTTCTAGTAAATATAAAATTAAAATAAAATCTTATTACATTTTACATACGATATCATATTCTATATTCAATGACCAAATGTCATGAAATAAATATGATATATATATTAGAACATCCCAAATAATGGGATTTAACAAAACTCTAAATCCAATTGGTAGAAGCCTTTCCAATAAAACATAGTATTCATGACCTTTAAATACGGTAATATACTCATTTTTTACACATCGTTACAAATTGGAAGCATAACCATCTGAAAATATCAAATCTACAATCCACGGATAAAATAATAAGATATTTTATTTGGATAGTATATAAGCTTCTTTTTGTTTCACTAACATCCATTATCTAATATTTTAAAATTGTTCAGTTTGGGTTTCTTGTAAATTTGGAAAATATTTTATCATCATTTATATTATCTTTGGTCTTACCTAGTGTATCCAAAACATTATGAAATAAATAATTAAAATATTTATTCTCAATTTGAATCACATCTAACATGTGATAGACGCACAAATCATACCAATATGGGAAATCCAAAAAAAAAATTCTTTTATCCAAATGTGCTATTTTCCATACCCATCAATTTTCATTTGATCTTTTAGTCCAGTATTTATGGGATGTAATGAATAGACAATTTATTTTAACTGTGTACCTGAGATCATTGTAAGAGGCCCATCTTTTTCAACTCATTCTTTTTTAATATGTTATTTTTTTTCTTCAAAAAATGATGATTAGTTAGAATAAATCTATGATGGTAGTCAAGAAATAATGTTTTTTCCATTGATGAGCTTAAACATTTTATGGTCTCTCACATAGTACATACTAGATTTTGGACCATGTGTAGTCCTTCCAGATAACATGAAATATGTCGGGAAATCACTAATTTTCCATATCAATGCATCTTTTAGTATGAAGTTATGTTTTACAAGAACACCATATGTACTAACACCATTAATCCATATTGAATTTATCTCATCAGTCAATGGTTTCAAATAAAAATCTATATTATTTTTTTGATGAAGAAAAATTAATATAGAAAAATGATATATGCATCATTTATCAAAATTTAGGGATGAAAATTATAAATAATTATAATGATATGAAAAAATGTATATAGACACCCGTAATAACCAAATGGACAAATATTGTATGTAGAAAAACCCAATCACACATTTCAGGATTCTAATGAAAAAAAATTCACATGGTCAAATTTTATCCATGATTTTCCATCAGAGCGAGGATTTATGATTATACTGGTGGAAGTATTGGTTTTGTGACATGAAGTCAATGATGTAGTGTTTTGAGTCATAATTAAAAGCTTCAATATGGGTGTGTGTCGGAATTATCTCAATTTTTTATGGGAAGAAATTCAGACTTCTCTTATTTAGCTTATTTATACCTTGATTGTCCATATGTAAGACAATTATCCAATGACTCATTTTCAACAAGATATATGATCAAGTCATTTGAACATGCATGAATCTTTTAATAACATACAACACGATTACGAACCTGCCACTTACTCACATTGATATTCGAAGAAAACACATTTTCTTCAGGTAGTAGTGTTTTTATCAAATGGAATAACAGATCAAAATAACTATTTGACATTCCATTATTTGATTTAATAGGAATAAATTTAGAAACTACTTCATAATTTTTTATCATGAAACATGTTTATAAGGAAACCTTATCAGACCTCAACAACTCATATAAATTAAATGGTTCCATCTCCAGAGTTAAAATAATATCATATTGAGTCTCTGTTTGTTGAAATGAAGGACATGTCCCATCATGAACAAAATTTTGAAACCATGATAGATCTGGATCGAAATTATCAGTATCTTCTTTGGAATTATGTTCACTATGTAGATACCCGAAAAAATAATCCGATTGAAAACCCAAATGCACTAAATGAACGCTAGTGTTGTCAAATGTTTCTTACATTCTTAGATCACATTTTTTAAAATGACGCTCAATTTTCCCTTCTAAAACCAATTTTTTTGTGATAATTCATGTGATATGAAATCTTGAACCCCCTTAATGTATACATGATTTAAATGAGTAATTTTGGATTCCTACGCAGATTTATCCAAGCACGATCAACTAAAAATGACTATTTTTGACTTCGTTCTTCTATTTTATTATAAGGAAAATAAAATAATTATTTATTTTGTATAATTAGATATAAAATATTCTCTACACAAAAAATAGAAGATGATTAAATTTTCTTTCTAATAATTATATAATGATTTCTATTATTTTATAGTTATTATTCAATTTTTTTAAGATTTCAAATGTATTTAAACTCGTTTATAAAAATTAATACTAATTAACACTAATTATTATTAATTTAAAATATTGTGAACTAATTATTTTTAATTATTGGCGGTAGAATTTCTAATGGATTGGCATTAGTTATTTTTCCTATTGTATCATCCCCTTGCAAGTTTCTATGACTACAATCACTATAAAAGGTAATCTTTGACATAAAAATATCCATTTTTGTTTTCACATGGATGGGAAAAAGGGAGACCTCACTTCACTTCCTTCAATTCTCATGAATACAAAATATTATATCCATACGTTGGAGCATACTTTTTATAGTGATTTCAGATAGATAATTTCCATATAGATGATTTGTTGGTCAAAAGAACCTCTTTTCTCTAACAAATCTCCTTCTTGAAACATCCTCTGACATAAATAACTATGAAAATATTTCTCTAACGTACATCAGAGAATATATTTCACACTTATTTTAGGGGGAGAATGTTGCAATGGGTGAGGTGTCTATCAAAAGGAAAGCCACCAATCTGTTAGAAATTGTGCTGGTTTATCAATGTACTCGAATTTATTCTAATTTATTTCTAATTAATCCTAATTATTACTAATTAATCCTAATTGTTACTGATTGTGACTAATTATTACTAATTACAACTAATTTATCCTAATTCATACTAATTGTTACTAATTGTTACTAATGGTTACTAATTAATCCTAATTAATCCTAATTATAACCAATTAATCTTTATTATTAAAAATTATTCTAAATTGTTACAAATTAATTCTAATTATTACAAATTATTCCTAATTATTACAAATTAGTAGTATTTATAACTAATTGTTGTTAATTAATCATAATAATTACTAATTATTACTAATTAATTGCTATTATTGTAAATTAATCATAATTATTTATAATTATTTATAATTAATCCCAATCATTACTATTTGTTATTTATTATTACTAATTATTACAATTTTTTACTCATTATTACTTATTATTGCAATTTATTACTAATTATTGAGAATTAATAGTTAATAATCCTAATTATTTCTAATTATTCCAAATTATTACTAATTAATACCAATTATTGATAATTATTACTAAATACTTCTATATATTACTAATTATTTCAATTTATAAAAAATTATTACTAATTATAACAAATTATTACAAATTATTTCTAATTATTACAAATTATTTCTATTTTTATCAAATTATAACAAATTATCACTGGTTATTTCTAAATATTACAAGTTATTTCAAATTATAACTAATTATTAAAATTTATTACTAAATATTAAAATTTATTACTAATTATTAAAAATTATTACAAATTATTACAAAATAATACAAATTATTACAAATTATTACAAATTATTATAGTTTATTAATAATTATTACAATTTATTACTAATTATTACAATTTATTTTTAATTATTACAATTTATTATTAATTACTACTATTTATTACTATTTATTAACATTAATGAATTATTATTTCCATTTATTACTAATTATTAATAATTATTACATTTTATTACTTAATATTGCAATTTATTACTAATTATTAAAATTTATTACTAATTATTACAATTTATTAATACATATTTTTAATTAATACTATTTATTACATATTATTACCAATTACTTCTAATTATTACTAAGTAATACAAATTATTACCATTTTTTACTAATTAATACTAATTATAACCAACAATTACTAATTATTATACTTTATTACAAATGTTTACAATTTATTACTAAGTATTACAACTTGTTACTAATTATTATAATATCTTATTAATTATTACAATTTATTAATATTATTGAGATTTATTGCTAATTAATCTTAATTTTTTTTCATTAATCATAATAATTACTAATTATTTCTAATTATTGGAAATTATTTCTAATTATTACTAAATATTTCCTATTATTAAAAATTATTTCTAATTTAAAGAAATTTTTAATAATTGTTACAAATTGTTATAGTTCATTACTAATTATTAATATTTTTTATTAATTATTACAATTTATTACTAATTATTACAATTATTTATTAAATATATCTAATTATTTATAAATAACACTTATACATAATTATTCATAAAAATAAATACAAAAGAAATGTATAATTCTAATTTATTTTAATTTTATCAGGAAAACACAAATTATATATAATTTAAAATAAAATAAAAAAAATTGATAACTACCTTGAAACTGAAGCTTTTAGAGTATAAAAGTCACATATTATTATCCAATTTAAAAGATTAATTTATGAAGAAATTTTGAAGAAATTTTTTCAAAATAGAAAAAAGAGTAGTTGAGAAAGAATGATAATTAGAGGAAAAATGGATGGGGGTATATATCGGTTTGCTTATTTGCTACAAATTTATTTGCAATTGGACCCATCGCAAATACCCACCATTAGCATTAATTGTTGTCAGTAAAAGAAATATTTGTGATGGTTCCCATCTCAAATGGGTATGTGCCAACATACTATTTGCGACGTGATACCTTTCCCGTCGAAATTGGTAAAAACCACTACTGGGCATTTGCGACAGGAATAAAGAACCCATCACAAATGCCCTTCCAGTGATTTTGCATATATTTCCCGCCAAAACATCTATGACGGGTCCTTACCCACCTATCACCACTGCCAATTTTTTCTGATGATATAATAAGCCCGTTGCAAATAACCCATCACAAATGAAGTTTTTTCATAGTGATTCCATTCCATTGTGTATAAGATAATGTCTCTCACGTGTATGGCAGAGTACCGCCTCATAAAGGAGTGATATGCATTTTCAATAACACATTATATAGAAGGTAATAAGTATAATTTTAATGAAAATATGTCATATTATTGACATAATAATGATAATAATGAAATAATTATTATTCTAGAATGATAATATATCATTTTATTTATTAAATTATCACTCACTGAAAGATGATATCTTCATTCATGTACATATAGACATTCATCTTCACGATGTGACGTAACTCTCTTTCCATCACCAAACAACATAGATGATATGTATAAATAAATTTCAATAAATAATACTGTATTAATGATATTATTATAATTATGAAACGATAATATGTTACTTACCTTTTTTCCAATATGAACATTAAGAAATTTAAACGTTACTCATGCGTATATATATCCTCCATCTTCATGGTCGTTACACACTTCCTTTCCCAAAAAATTATTATTTATTGGTCATATAATTATTATTTAAGCTCAAATACGATAAATAGTTCATGATTACTATTCTGGAGGTGATCAAGCAATTATCAAATAAGGGGACTAAAAATAAGAAATCTAGTCATATACGAAAAACAAAGAGGTTATTATCTGAATCATAAATTAATCATGAAATAGTTAATAAATGTGTAATAATATATATATATATATATATATATATATATATTAGAAATATATTTTTTGTTCTATATATGTTTTTTATTTAATATTTTTATAATAAACATATATTTATTATACTTGAGGTTCAAACAAGTGTGATAGAAATCAAGACTTATGATAGGGGATTTACGTCTCACATTTTACATCTACGAGACACATGTCAGGTTCACCACATATTTATTTAATGTGGTTTATATACTACCAATGAATTTATTTTACTAGTATTACATATAAAATTATGGTTATTTTAAAAATCATTTTATGATCTATCTTTCAAGGGGTTTATGGTTCGAAAGTTACCAATGTATTACATATGATTATGTTATGCACCTGTCATCTTTTATGAGGTCCATATACATTCCTTTTGAAATGATATATCAAGATATTAGTCATCCTCATGTTATTTTAATTTCCAATTTTTTAATTCCTTCATGGGGATTATTATTCAAGGATACCAAATTGGTAAGGTTTTTATGTAATAATATCATCATTTAACAGTATTATTTATGATTATGTTTCCAATGATAAAATATTATGATAAATATATAAATAAACTCATTAAATTTATTATCCACTGGTAATTTGTAAAATTATCATTTAAAAAGAAAATTATTTCCCAATTTATTAATTAAAATAAATGAGAAAATGTTTTTAAGAAAAACAATATGTACTTATCTCTTTGGTCTAAATTATTTTTCCTTCCAAAATCATGTTTTTTCAGAAGGTTTTAAAAATTATTTTAACCATTAAAGTTGATTTACTAAATTCAGTTTTACCCATTAAAAATTTTCATTTTTTTCAATCGTCTCTTCATTTCATTTTCATATAAATTCACACTTTTCTTTTACAGAAAATGTGAAATGAATTTTTTTTTTAAAAATGCATGACGTAAAAAATATCTATCCCTATCAAGAATTCTCATTGATTTCAAGATTTATATACAAGTTTTAAAATATCATTTCAATGAAAATATTTTTTATTATATTTTCTAATTTTATTTTTTTAAATAAATTATTTCAATGTAAGAAAGTGGTTTTGATAATTTATTAAAATGTGTTTTTCAATATCAGACGACTATTTTTCTCGATATTTTTTTAAATGATTTTTAGATATTAATTAATATTTTTTTAATATTCTTTTCAAAGTAATTAATTTACATATTTTTTTGAATTTTTAGTTTAAAAATATAGTATTCAATGAATGGTTATTTTTTTCAAGAAATGTTCAAAGTGGTTTTTCTTTCTAAATCATTCTCCATGTAAGATGATATCCATAAAGTTACATATTCTACACTAGGGATGTGAACTAATCATAACATTCATATTATTTTTATAAATTTTTTACATTTATAATGATTTTAGGTTTCTAAAATCTATTTATCATCCATCAGTAATACCTAGATTTAAATCTTATAAACCCCGTATGTTTTCACAAGTTATATTATGCTGAATTGATGAATTGATTATAAAACCATTATCTTATTTATAATTTATGATATGATGATGTTTTTATTAAATCAATTTTATATCACCGGTTGTGAAATTATTAATGGTTTATTATGTTATAAAAAATATGGGTATGATTTTCATTAAGTGAAGGGTTGGACCTATATCCCCCATTAATTATTTTTCAATGATAAATTTTCTATGAGATCATAGGGTATACAAGTGGTTATCCAAAGTATAAAAATGATGGTACACTAGTCTTTATCCCAAGACTAAAAAATAAGTTCCACGGGTGGTTATACAAATCCTAATTTAAGTACATGGGTGGTTATCCTAATTCTAACATGTTTTGAATGTTTTTTTAGTATCATTTAAATAATATTTTCTATTATTATGTGTGTAAAAAATCTATTTGTTATCCCAATGTTTCCTCTCATGGATCTCGTTCTTGGATTCACTTATGATTCTTGTTTTATAAACTTCCAATACATATTCACCAACTCGATATTATGATCTTTGGTATACAGGGTATGATTTTCAATAATTATGATCATGCTCTCCCACCATTATGTTCATGTTAGGATTATGTATCTCCATTATTTACCCATAAATGAGCATACGATCTAAACCATTCATATGTATACTTTCCCCGGGTTAGGAAGAGAAATTTTATGCTTAGTATGTTTGTGTAGAGTATTAATGGAGATGATCATTAATGTATATATTCATGATCATTGAAGAACTATGAATATTTTGTACCTACCATCCAAATACACAAAACTATTACTGAACTTAGTAATGTTCTTGAGTAATGTATTGAATATTTATCTAATATTATGTGATATACATGTATTGAAAACAAGTTTCTTTATTATATATCTCTAGAAATTATATCATAGCTCTTATGGATAATTTAGATACACATAGAGTCATTAAATTGGCATGTAATACTAAAAATTAAAATGAGAAAATTTATTTAAGTGGTTTAATTTAACTCCCCAGATATTTTGAATCCATCCATGTTTTTATATTATTATTATTATTTATGTTTATAACTTTAATGAATTATTTTCTATTATATTAAAATGGTGAAAAAATGATTAAAAAATATATTTTAAGGAATATAAACCAAACAAAATACACATTAACCACACATTATGGGTTAATTACATGAAAATAACATTCATATAAGTATTTCACTACTTCAATTAATACTCACAAAAGAGAAATTACATAAATTAAATGTGCATACATCAATAAGGGTCAATGGATAGAAAATAATAAAATCATTACTACTAGAGAATCTCATGGTTCATCATCAACCTTGAGGTTCACAAATAGAAAAACAACCAACAATGATTAAGTGATCGATGAAAGGATAATTGATTGGGAAAATGTATAATGTGAACTATAAACATTTCCTTATCAAGTGAGAGTTGAATGGAAGAATTATTTACTATTTTCATATATAGTAATGATATATATGAATTATAAATGTGGTCATTGAAAATATGGTCATTGAAATTTTTTTTATTTGAATATACGATCATAGGTGATACTTCAAATAGTTATACTATTATTTTGTATGGTTAAGTAAAAAATTTAAAATAAAATAACTTGAAATGAAATAAAAAAATGATATTAAAATTTTATATAAATATGAAATATGTAAATATATTAAAATTAATATTATCAGAATATAATATGATGTATATATATAAAATTCACATAAATATCTAAATATATAGAGATGACGAATTAAATTTTAGAATAAAAAAATTATTTTTAATGATATTTTTATGTTGTATTTACTATAAATGTAATATTACTTTTTCAATAATTTTTTTGTTATTTATTGTATATTTTCTCATAATGGATTAAATTTGACACATTTAAAATATTTTATATCAACTAAAAAATATACATATTTTAAATTATAAATTGATATGAAATAAAATCAAGAACATTTAATGATCAAAAACATCATTATTCAATAAAATATGTAAATTTTTTATATTTTATATTAACATAAATTCTGAATTTATAAATTTAAGAATATTAATTAGATAAATATATATATTTTTTGGATTTTTAATATAAAAAACATCTTCTCATTATTTTAATATGCTTTTCTAAGATAAATTATTTTAGGTGAATATTTACAATTACTGATTATACCAATACTACATCTTTTTTGAGATTTTGATGAAAGAATTACATGATTTGTTTGATAAAATGTTATATAAAAATATATTTTATAAATTCATATAAATATATTTCAATGTACTACATTGATATATGAAACCATTGTTAACATTTTTTAAAATCTATGTAATCTCTTAAAAAAAGTATTTTTAAAATTATTATTTATATAAAAGTTTAACATTGTAAAATTATATTTTTGGATTATTCTAAAAATAAAAAAAACCATTTAATAATTATAATACTTTTAATGTCAATATAATTTATTGAAAATATATTAAATGAAAAATAATTATTTTCATAAAAATGTAGTTTAAAAAAATTTTGGTTTACGCCTTACAAGCCTAAATTTAAATATAATTTTTTTTAAGAGTAGTAATAATATATAATTATATGGTTATTTTATTTTGATTCATTAGATTAAAATTACCTATTACGTTTCTTTTTATTTTTTGGCATTAAAATTATATAACATTGCTAGAAATCAGTTACCTTAGTAAAAACTAGAAATGCTAAAAGTAAAAAATATAAGAGTAATTAACATAATTTTTTTAAAAAAAGTATATAAAAGTTTATTTTTTTATTTATTGACCACACCCATTCCCAAACACTATTTTTATAAATTTTTTATCATATTCCATGTGAATCATGTTCCTTCTTTTTGTTAAAATGTTATATTTTCCACAAATTCCATTCTCTTCAATTATTAAAGGAACCACCACCATATACCTTTCCACGAATCTAAATTACATAAGTATCAACAAAAACTATATTTTAGTCTATTATAAATCTTATTATAATTAAATAGTGGAATTTATATTTTCAATAGACCGTGCTAATGTGCCTTATGATGGAGAAAAAAGGAGGACATCCAAAGTGAGAGGTAATATTATCTACCACACCATCATAATTGTTTTCAAAATATACAACACAAATAATATTATATTTATTAAAGTATTATAACACCAATATTATTAAAAAAATTGAAAATTATAATATCATAAAATAAATTTGATATATTTCTCTAAAATCTTTGAGAAACATGAAAATATTATCTTTCTTATGCATAAACTATCACATCTCTAAATGGATTGTTTGATTTTTCATCACCACCACTCATTGATGGTAAGAAAGTTTATTTAATGAGGGCTTCCAATATTTATAACATGTTAATTTTTTTAAAAGTAGATGTTCTATATTTTCTAAATAAGAAATGATTCTATAAAAATTATTGTTATCTTTGTGTATGTGATGGCTCATAAATAAATGTAAAGATGATTCACTTTTTTTCTATGAAATCCTAAATGGGTTGGGTAAAAAAATGTAAAATGGAAATTTATTATCCCATTAAAATTATATAATTATAATATTATACATTCCAAAAGTGATGTTTATAACGACCCATACTATACATATATTGTTAATACTTAAAAATTGAATTATACTTATTACGACATATAACAAAACCATGAAAGGACCGTATAGGTATAGTGTGTTTAGAAACTGGGAAACATAAACAACCGGTTCATAAAGCATCTACACTGTCCCATATTTATTTCATCATATCTATATTCCCTTTTGGCATATCCTACTTAATAACCTTCTTCCTACACTGGGGAAAGAAAACATATAAAAGGGTGAGCTTAAATTCTCAGTAAGGGTAAACAAAGGAAATATCAAATTCATAACAACATAGCATTTCGAAAATCATAACCTGCAAAAGAGATCATAATATCATAAAATGGGATAAATCATAGTAGTGAAATGTAATACCAATAATCCTAACATAAAACATGAAACATTGTTTCATACACACATAATCATAGAGAATCATTTCTTAGTAGTCAAGACTCATTTCCAATACCATCATGGCGGACAAAGTCCATTTCTGAACTGAGTTCATTCCTTGTTTCAGTCATGTATCACTGAACTGGATTAACCTTCTATTCCATCCATGTCTATCTCATGAGATATAAATCTTTACCCAATGCATAGGAGGGAGATATAGGTCCACCCATCTCCTAATGATTCCATTCTTATGTGTGCCACAAGATCATAAATCATACATCATAGCATATCCCATGTAATAAAAATGGGATTCTTAAACATCATGCCATCATAACATAACTTATATAAGATAAAAGTACATAATAAAAATAATTCAGTCATAAAATAATCAAATCAATGTAAAAATATGGATATAAACAGAACCCTATATTATCATAGATGTAAAATAATTTTGATAAAATACTTGAACTCCATTCTTGAGGAAAATATTCTTTCTACTTCAAAAACATTTTTCCCTTTATTAAAATGTAATATAATTTTAAACTAAATTAATTTGATTAAAAATAAACTTGAAAACTTCAAAAGGAATCATCATGGAAATAATGTTCTAAATGTCCATTCAGGCCGTATATGTTAAAAAAACATTCTTCTCGTACTTTGGACAGATAGGTCAAAAAGTACCTCGTACTAAAAACGAAAAAAGATTCCTTTAATATCTTTTACTAAAAACACACCAATTGGTAAAATTGGATTTAAAAAATTTTAGGTGGATGGATATAACATTACATATTGAAGAAACATGGATGTGGATGATAAATATGCCCCAGAAAATTCTGAAGTATAAACAATCTTGGATAAAAATGAGATTGTGATATATTCCCTTACCTTAGGTCTGATTTTCTTTGTATGTGCCCGAACCTCCTGTATAATTATTTAAATAATGTTATTGACTTATTATAGAATCGTAATTATTGTTATGATATCATATATGGTCATGTTCTTATCTTTTTATTAGTAATATTTCATTGCTTCTTGTTATCCGGGTATTTATTGCTTTTTGTTATTATGCGTGTTTCTTCGAATAAATTCTTATTATTCTTTTTAGGTTATAGATACCTCATTTACAGAATGGTGTTAGTGTAATACATATCATATGTATTCATTCAATTCATTTGTATAATCATTATCCCTTGAAGATCATGTAAAACGAGTCGCATCACATTGTGGAGACGGTAGGTCGTACGTTCGCACGAGCGATGATATCGTTCCCATGGTCATGTAATTGTATTTAAGTGTATGTATAATATTTCATAATCAATATCATTTTACAATAATCATATATATTTATTCTTTACACCATTATACCCATCCAAGTAAGGTGGTGGTGGAAAATAGATTACACCACGGCGTGGAGAGGGTATTCCGTACGTACGCATGCACGGTGATTTCGTTTTCCGTAGGATAGATAGAAGGTGAAATAGGGTTGTTTAATACTTATAATTAAATATAAATATATTATTGATACTAATTTTATTACTTCATAATGAAAAAAACTAAATAAGAAGAAGTATAAGAAGACATAAAGTTGAAAGAATCAGTAACATACATTACCTCTTCTTTGAAGAACCTCTTCTTAACCTCCTATTATGGCACTAAAGATGGACTTTGAAGACAACCAGGACCAGTATAATGTTTCTATGGAAGTTGAGAAGGTAAATGAGTAGGTTTTGGCCTATATTTAATGCTCAAAGTGGGGTGAGGAGGAGAGGGATGAGGTTCCCTTTTATAAGGGAGGAGAGGGTCCCCTTAGGAAAAACGTAAAATATTATTTTATTATAAAGTCATATTCGGTTTTTAATAGCTCAAAATCGATTTACTTCAAAGCTAAGGTGGGGATGGGTCCAAATCCTCTCATCCAATAGATTTTATACTAACTTAGGTTACTATTTTAACATTATCATTTATATTTAACTCTAAGTTAATAATTTATCTTTTACAGTGTCTTCTTGTTTTCTTATACTCTATGGTTATTAAACAAACTATAACAATCCAAAAAACCCTATTTTTTCATCATTAATATATATAACCTCATATAAGTCATTCGGACTATCATTATATTTTTACAAATAAAATAACAATTAATAATATAATATTTGTTTTAAAAACTATTTTATGTCACTTTTTTTACACTATTTTGTATTTGATTTTTGTAAAACTCAGAACAGCATGATTTGTTCAAAAAAAGTAAATTAAATCAATAATAACATGTCATATTAACCTATAGAATTAGTTTAATTCATAAAAAGTCTCAAATTACATTTATTTGGGTATTTATATTATCAATTATGTTAATATTTCATTAATAAGGTAATTACTACATCATCATTGTGTCATAAATAAATTACATTATTTTATGTCTAAAAATTATAAATAAAATACCATTATGTATGAAATCTTTTTATATTTCTAATGAATATTTATATTATAAATTATCTTTTGTATAACCCTATGTTAAAAATGTTTTTTTTATAAAACATTGATTTTAACTTTTTTTAACACATCTTTAAATAAAATAATAATAAATGTCCTAATCTAATGCAAGTGGACCTAAATGGTCATATATTATTCCTAAGGTTGTTTTGGTCGAATTAAACTTAACCAATAGAATTAGGACATGTTTTAGGGTAATAATAATATCATTTTTACCCTTAATTACCTTATTTACTTTTAACCGTGGTAAAAAAAGTAAAGTGTTACTATTCACCAAAAATTATTTTTATCTTATTGAACCACATTTTACTCTTTGATATTAACCGTGTCTCTAGGATTTTCGAAATTCCATTAACAGAAGCGGTAACATTAACTTTTATGTAAATTTTCAAATTCTCTTAGGAGGTGGGTAAAAGATGGTGAAAAGATCAATAAAATATTTATATATCTAAAATTATTATAAAATGACTCCAATGAATTACTTTGAACTTATATAGGTATTATGTATCAATTTTGACCTAAAATAAAATTAAATAAAACAAATAATTATTTTAATAAAAAGTTAGTTTTAAATAGTAACATAGTGTTTTCACTATTCATCAAAAATTGAATGTTTTTAGAAAAATACCAAAAATTCAACCTAGGCTAAATTCGATATTTTGAATCCAAAAATGAAGTCCATTTTGAATGATAAAATTTATAAAATTTCAAAAATTGGGATTTACTATTCATAATGGCTAGTTTATATAACATATCGTTGTTTAGTGAAACTCAGTATTGCGTACAACATATGCTATCGTGGAAGGTCATGATTTCATGTAATGAAAGCCAAGTCAGGGATGCGTGTAGTGAAAGATCCTTGTGGTGTAGCGTACAACATAGGACATTGATGAAATTAAAAAGAACATTTTTCATAAATTCTCAGGGTGTTAAAATGTTAATAATAAATTTTTATGGTACATTTAACTACTAGGTTGGGTGAATCAATGTACCTTTTTCTAATTTGATTCTATTCATGGATGTCCCGTTTAAATGTATACTTTAAATATTAATTTAATAGTTAATATATTTGTAATCTATAATTTTAGATATCATGAGACATTTCACAAAACATTGACCTTGTTAAATATATAATGAATGTTTTCAAGGAATTGACCAAAGAATTTGAAATAAAAGTCATTATCTGAAATTGTATAATACATTAGTGACACATGATAAAAATTAAAACCTATAAAAAGAACTATTTAAAGACATGGTTCTTATATTTTTTTTAATAAAATTAAATTTATTACTCGTGATGTTAGATTAAATTTTAGAGAGCATTCAAACATGATTTATGGGTTTCTTTCTAAATAACCTTATATTATAGAATGATTTGATATGATGAACCCTTAATCATTTTAATGGTTTCAATACTACCAAATTTCATTTTAATATAATTAATAATTAATGAGATATGAAATTTGACATAAATTCACCACCTTTCTAATTGTGGGATAAGATAGATATATTCACTATAATTTAGGGGTCATTCATTGTCCTTTATGTTTTCATGAGTTATAATGTTTCTCCTTGACATTCACCTTCCATTTAATATGTTATAAAATTTTTCTATCTTGGGGGAGCATTTTTTATCCATTTATTCTTTATTTATGAGTTCTAATATTTTTTTAATTCATATATGTTGGGAATAATTCTCAACCTATTAAATGAAATTTTCCCATATTTTTCAATAATCTATCCTCCTTTTAATGTTGTCCATTATAATTTTATGCACAATGAAGTGTTATTTCAAATGATCATCAAATTCATTTCCACAAATTTTCTAAATAATTATGAATTTTTAAAAAACATGGTTATTAATAATAATGTTTGAAAAAATTATAATTTCGGATCTTCGGTACCATTTTGGGGACTTATCATTTACACATTATCTTTATTTTTTTCACATGTATGAAATATTATTCCCATTAAACTATTTTTTATATATTTATGTTACTTATATTTCTAGTTATGTTTCCTTTTAATTTATAAGGTTGAAAAAGTTTTACATTTCCTTCTAAATTCTCACTTTTCTGTGAATTTGGTATAAGGCAGCTTTATTATTTGTTGTATCATGTCATGAATCACTCCTGAAAAATGCTTTGAAATCATGAATGACATCTAAATATGATCATTATATTATATATTGATTACATAGAGAAGATAACTATTTAATTAAAATATAAATTTCATCCATTATTTATGAGATACTTCACATATTTTCTAAAAGAATTACCCAAGTGGTTTGCATTTATTATTTCGTCTCGTTGATCCTTCTTTGGAATCTATTGGTTAGTGTCAATATTAAAGATAGTTTTTTCATTATACATATTAACATCCATATGAATTAATTTATTATTCATTTGAGAATCCATTTGTTTCTTCCTATGGTTGTTCCTTGGGTCACAATTATGGATCCCACATCCTTATCACGGGAGAGATCATGTTTTTATTATATATACGATTTTTAATCATGTTGAATGAATATGAATATTTTTCATTTATGTTATTAATGTATCCATAATTATATATATTTCAAAGGCATACGGTAATTATTTATATCTCATGATATTTTATTTAGGTGATTTGGGATTGAACCTTATACACCTTTGGGATTAGTCCACGTTATGTTCATGGTCCTGAGATTGACCTCTGAGTTATATTAGGGATATAATAATTTATATTATTCATACATGATTAAATTGTTCAAAAATAAATTCCATATACCTTGGATCATTCATACGGTCATACTTATTATTATATCATGGTATACCTCATAACATTAATGTTATACTTTAGTTCCATGTTTATAAACTAATTATGCTTTCTCGATTACCATTTTTTTATATTTCCACCATAGAATCCTATACAACGTTACAAGATATTTTGGGGATATTATTTTTATAAGGAAAGATAATTAAATGTACTATAATAGTGGGATGAGTTTTAGTTTATAAAAATTTAAACATAATATTTTAAAGAAACATTTTTTTAAATTATAAAAGACAAATAGATTTATAATATACATAATGAGAAGAAAAAGAAAAAACTTTATAGTAAAAATTATAATATATCATAAATACATTATCATTTTATTTATGAAAACTATTTTTTCTATAATAAAGGAATAAACCCTTTTTAAAAACAATATTTAAAAAATATAGTACCTTTAAAATGAATGGTATTCACCATATCCCCAATTATTAGAGAAGTCTCCAAAAATACCAGGAAAGCTCAGCTGAAGAAAAAGTCTCCGAACATTTATTAAAATAAAAGAAAAGTGCAGAGAACAAGCATTAAAAACATAGACAACTACATTTCATAATAGCCATACCCGTCACCATTGCTGTCCCCATATCCAAGGGCAAGTGCTTCATCTGCGGTAACTGATTCCCATTCCGAGATATCATACTGCTTCAAAATCTTCGCATACTTACGTCTGAGATTCATCTTCTCCAAGTACAAAAACTCATCGGAAGGTTTCAACCCATTCCCTTTGCTGAAGGAAGATCTTGTAGGCATCAGCTTCGGGAGGGAGGAATATTCTTTCCGCTGCCTTCTTCTTGGTGGTGCTTTCATGGTTCCCTCTTAACGTATCAATAAGTTTAAATTCCAATCTTAGGATGACGTTGATCATAATGATAGAAATTTTCTACATTAACCTATCAATCATAACCCTTGATCAAAAAAATCAAACATAATATGTATCTCAATACATGAAATACATTGCTTAACCATATCATAAAAAGTCTACAAAAATTTATATATTAATTTACAATGACATCCAAAAAAAATTCTATATGAAATTTTTTCAGAATAATATATATGAAGGGATCTTAGTAACAAGATTTTATAACACATTAACATTAACTTTAGAATGTGTATCGTTAAATTATCCCCTATAATATAGAATCCATATTAATAGATTATATTTATGCTATAAAATTCTATAGTTAATAAAATGTATTAAAATTAAATTAAAAAAACAGATTCATAAAATAATGTGATCAACAAAATATAAATATATAAAATGTTTCTTTAGTATGAAACCATTAAAATTCAGCAAATATTACATATTCTATAATGTATTGGTATTGAGTTTGTATATTTTGTGTGTTTTCACATGGTAGACTAAGTAAATTTTCATCTAATAATATTTATATCCCTATATTTAATGTATTAAATCTGATGTAATTTTTATAACCCAATCTAATAAAGATTGTATGCCTTAAATATGATGAAATTTTTATGTCAATCCAATATACTTTGTATTTGTATGTATTGTGTAATTTAAATTTTGTTGACAAAATAACATGATAAATATATGCATGGGGTAACATATTTCACCATTTAAAGAAATATAATACCTTCAAACAAAATAATTTAAAAAATGGGAAGGAAAATTATTTTAAATATTTATATATATAATTTGTGATCTGTGATTTTCAAAACTAAAAGGTGAAATAAGTCTTTTGAGTCGACATCTCTTTATTTTGAAATTCTGACTACATATCACTATTGATAAAACTTTAAAGTTAAACATTTGAAGAATATACTCCATCTTATATAGAAAACTATTAAATGTTATACTTTTCCTACATTTATTTTGAAAATTAAATTAAATTAAATAAACATTATATAATGAATTATCGAAAATGATAGAAATACACTACATAAACTAATTATGAAGAGAAAACAATTATTTAATAAAAAAAATCATTAAAAAAATATTCCTGTATTAAACATTAAAATAGATATATATAAGAGATATTTTCATCAATGAAGAAATATATGTAAGAAAAATCATCTAAAATTATACTACAAGGATTCAAAATATGAAAGGAAAATAAATATTTCCTGGAATGTTTTTTTAGTATTTAATTTATCTTTTTCAAATCATAAGTTGTCTTCAATGCATATTTTTAATTTAAATCGTGATTTTCTACCCATTAATCCAATAGTTATATCTTCTTAATTTTTAGTGAAATCTCAAAATATTATTTCATATAAATAGAAATAGTATAATCAAATTATCTTAGACAATATCAAGCTACATTGATGATAATATCATCAATAGTGATTATTGTTTTGTTTTCCCTTTTAATACCTACACTCTTCATAATGAAAAAATTATATCATATTTGGTATGCTTGATCAACATTATAATTATCTTCATCATGGATATTACTATAAATGATCTTCTATTAGAGTCATTCTATTAGGACTCATGTTGAATAATATTTTCAAATATTTTTAGGGTGAGGATGAAGTTCAAAGACATTAAACTTTTTTTGATCATGGATATCATAATATATTTTCATTATTCATTCAATATATTTAGTTAATTAATTTATTTAATCCCCTTTAATCTCTATTTTTTACATATTTATAGAATATTTAGTTCAATTTGTATAATTATCATGTATAAAAGATTATCTAACTTTATGAGTTGATGGTTCTTCTCTTTTAACTATCATTGATCGTGAAAACTATAAAAACCTACATATTCATCTGACTTAAGACATTATAATTCATTTTATATTCATTATTTCATTTTTTACTTTATTATGAATATTACTCTAAATATTTGAGAGAAAAATATTTTTATAATTATTGGGATGGTTTTCGATAATGATGTATGAACTAAAAAAATATTCAATATCCAATAAACATTTTAAATCATTAAAAAATTAATCTTTTTATCTTAAAACAATTCTCTACCCTCATTTTTTATGTGGTTATTTGTTAGAAGAAACATCAAAAACATCTTCTACAAAAAACTCCTTCAATAGAAAATTTTATAAAATTATTCTCTTCATATTTATAAAATACTTGGTAAATTCCTTAAATAACAAGAATTATCATATTTAAAACCCCAAAAAATTTATTGAATCTATGAATGCCATGTTTATCATCGACCATAATATGTATTCAAATTTCATTTGTAACTTATTGATAATTTATTTTTTCTATAATAACAAATGATTCTATTTGAGGAATAGAAGGACCATAATCAATGAAATGAGAAATATAACCATGAACATGATTTTCCTTCCCCTAATCAATGGACTGAGGTAATCGAATATAATTATAAAATCACTCATTATTCTATAAAAATTTGTTATATTTTTTATATAAAATAGTCTATAATTTTACTAATTTTTAATGAATTTTTATTCCATCGTGACCCCATATTAAAAATATCAGAAACACATTCCTTCAATTTAAGTTCCATATTATCATAAAGGTAGAACTATAGATATCCCTACTTATTCCAATTATCAGACATCATAAACTCTTAAAAAACCTTATCTACCCTTGTATTCATTTTATTTATTGAAAAATAATTTCAATTTCTAGTTGAATAATCATTTTCCCTCTTTCAAGAAGTTATTTCTTATGAACTCAAAAATAATAATTGGATAATACTATTGTTTCCATTTATATGAAACATTTTCCTAAAATAAAATAGATTATCTTAATCTATTTTATAAATTTATCAAAATAATATGAAACTATCTCTCAGATTAGAACAACATCATTCTTGATATTTTGATCTTTAATGAAATTCATACAAACATAATTAATAATCATAGGATATATTATAATCATAATATTTACTGTACCTATTTTATGGAGTCTATATAATTATTTATAGGAATCTCTATATTAAATATTTAAAAATTTAAAATATAAGTTAAAATATATATATCCTAAATCTCTTATGAAACCCAATTCCTTTCTTTAGTATGATATATTTTTGAATCCACAAGGATAAAATCCATGTATCTGGGTCAAGATGATTTAATAGTGTTACATTATCATTGGTTGTAAAAAAATATTTCTCATATAGAGATATTTGGAATAAAAAAAACATGTATAGTAACATATAGGTATTAATAAAATATTTACCTTCCAATGGTGTTACCACTATCTTAACAAATGTAATAATTTTCGAAAACCAATGTTTTAAAAAAACATGGATGAAATGTTATTATAACCATAATTATCATTACACTATGTTATTATAAACAATTTTATTATTATATATTTGTATTCTAAATATAATTCATCTTTAGATACCCTAATTTCATCCCATATTTGAATGAAAATAGATAAATTCAAAATTAAATCATAACAATTGACCGATATTTAATATATCAATGTATCAATAAATAATATAAGACTAGATAAATATTTAATAGTGGAGTTATAGACATTATTAATACAATTTATTTTTAAAATTAAATCTTCCATAACTTAAAAAACAAAGGGTACCTTATGTAGAGTCTGTAAAATAGACCATATAGACATTATTATAAGGTTTTTTTGATGAAATAGAATTATTATATTATTAATAAATCATTATATAAGTGGGTTCATGTTATTTAATATTAAAAATAGCATCTTTATAATGAATCCAAAGGGTTTTAAAGAATTTTATTTCTTGAGAATTTTTTAGACAAGGTAAAAAAATGATGTAAAACATTGGAAGAATTTTATCCTCCATTTTCAAGGAGATTTTATCTATATGGACATATATTAAAAATAAGTATATTAATTATCAATTAATGTTGATTATTACAAGTATATAATCATTTTATTCAAATATTTCAAAATTTTAGTCTTTTATAGAAGCATCATCATGTTGAAGTTGAGTTTCCATTAATAAAATAATAATATATAATTTTTTGTCAGATCTCAAATGAGATAGTGACTTCTGTCTGTGTTATTGTATCATGACTGATGTTTTTGGTTCATATAATAATATATTGAGAATTTTTCTAATATAAAATTCGATTTTTTATAATACTCATGCTAAAATTAGATAGTCTGTGTTGCATACAAAACATTTGAGCATATAATCATTCTGGTGCTAAATACTCAGGCTTCATAAAGAAAAGTGACACTAAAAAAATGTTTTATATATAACCCAGAATATACAGATTCTAATAAGAAATTACAAATCCATGATTTTCTTCTCTTATCCATTTTACATCCTCCAATGTAAGAATTGATAATTTTTTTAGTGAAATATCATTTAAATAGGGATTAAATAATTCATTATATGAACATTATTTGTGATAAATAAAAACCTTTTTAACATCATTCAGATTTGAACAATTTATATTAGTTATAAAACCCATATATAGTAATATAGAAAATATTGTTTCTTTATTACAACTTCCATGATATATCAAACATCGATTAATCGTTATTAACTATTATTGAGAAATTGTTTGATAAATTTATAAATATTTAAAGTCATTGACATTTTGGATGATGTTCATAATCTTTTAGTATTATCATGACCAAATATTATAATTAAATACCTTGTATAGATTATTTGGGATAAAAAATTACCTTCTAGAAAATGAAAATTATCAAAACCATTGAAATAATTTAGTTATCCCAACATGACCATTTCAAAATAAAAAATCCTATGTTTCTCAAAATAATTCTGATGATATTTTTTAGTATAAATAAATATAATGTTATAAAAATAAATGTAATCAATGATTTTATCATAAACTACATTATAAATAAATGGGTTAGATCAACAACTCCCTAAAAAATCAGTTTAAAGTAAATATCGAGTTAGTCTATCAAATTAGGATCTTGGATCTTGTTTATGTATATATATTTTATTAATAAGTTTAACCATATAAACTATAGATTTTATACTTTTCATATATATATTGTGATTCCAAATAAATATCATCTTTTAGATATCTTTCACAAAAATAACACTTCATATGCATTTGTTACAAAGTGAAATTTATGTATTATGAAATGGAAAAAATAATATTAATGGATTAAAATAATTCTATTGATATAAATGATTCTTAATAATATATTCCTCTATATTTATTATATCCATTAAAACATGACTTGACATACTTCATAAAATAATTATAATTTCATCATTCTTATTATAGAAATCCCATTTTATATTAATTATATAAATATAATTAGGTATCTCATATTGTGTCCATGATATTTCCAGTTCAAACTCATTCAGTACATCCTTCATTGACCCAATCCAATACCCATCAATAAAGGCCTCATCAAGATGTTTTATTTTCAAATTGATAAAATAATTCACTATGTTCTTATTCTCTCTTTATTGAACTCTATGTTTGGATTGGTTGATATATATATTCAATGATATTATTAGTGGGATGATACGTTATGATTATTTAATTCCATGGGTTTATTATATTTTGTTCTTCAACATTAATTTGATATATTATAGAGGTAAATAATAAAAAATTGTTTCTTAAATTGTTCTTATACATTATTTTTTTATATAATTCGTAATAATCCTCCTTAAAAACATGTTTATAAGGATTGAATTGATAACATTTAAAAATTAAGGGATCAATTTCATTATGTATAACATTCACTATTTTCAATATTTTTTGTTCATTTATTGAAAACAATATAATACATATATGCTATAAAATAGCACAAATGGTTTATAAAACATACTATCGAACAAATTTATGTGTATTATATTTGTAATTTAGAATGAATACATTAATCCCAAAAAAGGAAGTTGAAAATTTTGGATTTTATCATATCAATAACAAATATTGAGCTTAATTATAGACTTTATGTGTAAAACAGAATTTATAGTATGGAAAATAGTAATAATATATTCATCCAAACTATTTTTATAATATTACGATTTACTCAACATGGTTCTAGTAATAACTAGAAAAATTAAATTTCATGACTTAACTACACTTTTTCTTCAGGTGTTTCCTAGAGTAGAATAGTATTTTTAGTTCATTTCATACTATAGGATGTTTCAAAATCAAAATTTTCAAACAATATTCCATTATTACAAAGAATAGTAACCAATTAAAATTATTTCTCAATTATAACATTTGAATTTTTTTTGAACTGGATCATTTTATTTTAGATAGAAAATATACCAACATATATCTAGTGTAGTCATCATCAATTACATACACATAGTTTTTTCATCCAATACATATAGTTTATATTGGACTAAAAGATTTATATGAAAAAGATGTAAATTTTCATACGTTAATAATTCACTAACATATTTAAATATTTAAATATAATTTTTTTCCTATTTTATACAAATAAAAAACATTAAAATAATTAAACCCATGCTTAGTTGGAACTCTAAAATGTCCTTTCATATTTGTTTTGTAAAATATCATAAATTATAGAGTCATAAACATCCTTAACACAGCCATGATTGATCATTAATTAAATATATTAATGGTTTATAGTAATTTATATAGTATCCTATATTAAGGGGGTAACCATTCCAATTCGTATTTTCTAATGTCTAAATTTACCTTCTAAACATCGAACAATACCTTTATAATTCCCGAAGTCCACAAGATAACCTTAATAAAATAATATTATTATACTGATTATATTGTTCATAAATCCTAGAAATACATAACACATTATAAATTAACTCATTACAAACAAATTCAATGTCATTTATACCATAGATTACTAATTTTGGGTTTTCTCCTAGGGTCACGTTCCCACCATTCATATTTATTATCATATATAAGAACATTATGTTACCAATCTTATTTTTAGAGAATACCCAACATATACACCATATGTTTGAGTTTTTTTAACTCAACATATTTATTTAAAATAAAATAACATGATCAATTAGGTATATATGATCTATTGGGCATAAACATATATTCAAATAGAATATTTTGAATCCTCATCAAATAAAATTAAATTTTTGGAGAAATATTTTATTTATTTATAAAATATAAGTTTTATTGATACCAAATGAATGTATTCTATTGAAATACCACTTATTTTTTCAATATATATATAATTTATATTTTTATAGAAGTTTTCACTCTTTAGAAAAATATAATTAGACTATAAGTGATGTTTTTTTCAATTGATAATAATACCTAATGTATATATATGTTGTTTGAATAATATGTATATATTATGAATATATTAATTTAATGAAGTAAAAATAGAAAAAAATAATTTATTCATACAATGTATCTCAAAATATCGTTTTACAACTATATTCACATCATTTTCATTTGGGAAATAATAATATTTTTATTATACTCTAATGTATGATTATAAATTGTTGTTGAAATATTATAAATTCAATAATTTTAATTAGTGATATATTCTTTAGAAAATTCTTAATTTTTTATAACATTATATTTCTTAATCTGATATAATGTTACATTTCTATTCATTTCTTCAAAACTATATATACTATACTCATCATTAGATGTCATGATATTATAATTTTCATAATTTGATGTCATATATTAATTATTTTAATTAAGATAATTAACATTTATAGTTAGATTATTAAGTTATTCAACTGATACCATTTCCATATTTCATGAATTATTATTTAGAATTCCAGTATCGAAACCGATAACCATAAAATTATCACTATTTTTATTTGATGATCTTTTAAAAGAATAATCACAACCAATGGAACTCTTTGTATTTGACTCGTTTAAAATTTTCGTTGCATTGTTCATATTTAAAATCCTTGATATTTTATATATCATTTATAACCTAAAAAAATTAAAACTAATATATATTGGTTTTTTAGACTAAAAAAAATTTCAGAGGTATATTTCTTATCACCTCAATCATTATGATTTTTCATAATCATGAAAATTATATATTTTATTCCTACAATTTTAATCATCCTCTTAGCTATAAGGGAAAACCCATTTTAACATTCTTCTAAAGAACTACTATTCAATTCAAACATAGATCTATTCTTTGATTTCTATGATTTAGAATCATTCTCACATGATATATAATTATTAGTTATAGATATTTTAGAGGTAGAAGAAAAAGAACCACCATTATTTTTATTCTCCTTATTATTATCTCTCTTCAATGTACTAGCTTACTATCTATGGGTTTCAATATGATCATCTACCCTCAAACTTGTTAGTTGACTAGAATGATTTATTGATGTATTCTTAGGTTCCCATTCCATTAGAATATTTTTAATTTTTTTTTCTATTGAGTGATCATTAGTCAACTCCTTCTCACCAAAAGACTATAAGCTGTAACAATATTAATGATCTTTTGATGCATTTCAACAATAGATTTATCATTTCTGGAAATATATCTTTGATAATTTGCACGAAACAAAAATATTATGATTTTCAAGACTACAGAAGTTCCAAAATTAGTATGAATAGTAATTTTAAATAATTCAAATAGATTTCCATTTTATTAAATTTGAAATTATATATTTAATTTCATGGAACATAAAAAATTCTTTCTAATAAGATAGTTTTATTGATATTGAATTTTGTTTTGTTAAATGTATTAACATATATATCAATAATTTTGTAATTATCAGTTCTTCTAACAATGTTATTAAAAATATTTTTAATAAAAAATGTCGTAATATGATCTTGAAATTACTAATTGTCATCACCATTTAATATTTATGGTGAAGTCAGATTATGATTTTCTAAAGTCTTGTAGGAAAAACCATTTATCATTAAGAAAATTACTCTTCTCTATAAATTTTATTACTGTAAACAATTTATATTTACAATATATATATATATATAGATACTAACCTTGAAATAACATGATATATGAAAAGAGTATTCAAAGTACTACATGAGGAGGAGTTAATTTGAGTTTAGAAAAATTTAAAAATAAATTTTATAAAAATAATGTTTGTTTGAAAAGTCAAAAAAAATTTCCTATATTGTTTATAAAATAGTATCAAATTATTTTATACAAAACAATATAGACATTAATAAAAAAGTTCAACTCTTAAATAAAAAAAAAATTATAGATGAATTTGTAATAAATTAATAATTTATTGATATAAAATGTAATAAGAACCTATAATCTATTATAAAGAGTTGTATTCTCCTTTACCTAATTTTATAATGATGAAACATAACCCATCATTTGGTATATACGAAATAACATTTCTTGAATCATGTTTTCGATGCCGATGAATCCCTTGATTAGAATGATCAGATAAATGTCTTTTTCCCTATCCATAAAAACCCTCGATCAAAATGATCATAATTACTGTATATATTTATCATCTAGATCCCCATGTTAACTAGATATAAAAATATAATATATTAGAGAAATAATAAAAAAATATATAATATTATCATCATAAATTATTCTTCATAAAATACAATCTAAAATTTTAAAACAAACCCCTATTTATAAAACTATGTTACCAAACAATAGTAACAAAATTATATAGTATATCATCATCTCCTTATCTCTCATGGATGCAACCCTATTTTTAAATGTTCTTGAAATGGTTCGACTCAGAACATCTCGTGACTAATTAAAATTGTATCAGAATGAAAAACTTTTTCACTTAATGTGATCTATAAAACATCACAATATAAAAAATTGAATCAATAGAGAAACAAAAAATGGTCTGAATATTACATCTATTTGAAATGATTGGCCTTTGTTTGATATTGTTTTTTCTTCATTTTATAGATGTAGAAAATATTCATATGGTTTATTATATGTGTCTCCATATAAAAAATATGGTAGTCCAAATATTCGATGCACATTGTATATGTGAACCCGATATACTTTGTACATGTTTTCATGATAAACATGGTACACTTTTTCCTAAATATAGTAAATATATATATTACCAATGGAACTTATTTTATAAATATAATAAAACATTACACCTTTTAACAAAACACATTACAATTTGGGAAATATTAATATTAAAAATATAAAAATATAAAAATTTTGAGTTTTAATATTCAAATGAAAATATAAAAAGATATATCTTGACTCATAAAGGAAATATATGTTGACATATAAATTAGGACAATGTTTTTATGATTATGATAATTTATTTAAATGTGTATTCATCAAAAGACACTAATATTTTGATCATCAGCATATATTTTTTTGAAAAATATTTTATTAATAATCAAGTAATATATTTTTATGACCTATGTCACTATACTACCTACCTCTAACTCTAAAAATCATACTACATGATTTATGGAGAAAATAAATAACAAATTTAATTTGATAAAATTTATTGAAATAACAATTTATTAAAATTAATTTTCCCTACCTTTATTAAATTTTAATAGACTATTACCTCTTATTTAATTGATTTTGTAGATTATTCTAGTACTTAGATTACCATGGTTTCAGATAATGAATATTATAATTATTTCAATATATTGATAGGAATTTTTACTGGTCTTTCCAGAAGTGATCAAGTTCATGTGAGACATTATTAAAGGGAAATATTTCATTATAAGTTATTCATGTTTTAATTATATGCATGTTTAACATTTTCTTAATTTCTATTTATGGAAATTTCTAAGATAACTAAAAATTATTAAGCATTTGATAATGTTAAATAAGAGGTCAAATATGTAGTTTCCAAAAAGAGGGTGTCCTATTCATTATTTTTGGACACCTTTCTGGTTATCATAAAAATATTTGGGGATAAACATTTAATTATGTATCTATGGGTGATGCAATAATTAGATTAAAGTAATAAGAATTGAGATAAAGAAGTTTCAATTGAATATTTTCCATAAACCAAACGTTTATCAAATTTGGGATGAACCAGTATATCTTATTATTAATTTTTTTCTAAAAACCAGTACAAAATTAGTGGTTTAAAAATATTTTTTTTTCATTTTATTTCTCATTGTATTTGTCTTCCAATTATTTTTAATTAAATTTTGATTCAATTATTTTTCAATCTTATTAAATTTATGGATTTAATATATAAGAGTTTAATTAAATGATTTAATACATAAAAACTGAAGCTTTATTTTCATTTATATGAGGAGGTAGACCGCGAATATCATCAGGAAAAACATCCGGGTACTGGTCCACCACTACAGGATATCTCAGACTCTCAGATCAATAACTATGTGGGTAAGGCTAGCCAATTGATGAGTTATTGGCTGCAATATTTTCTGGGTAAGTCCATCCTGTGCTATGAAGGCTCCCTTCTCACTGGTGAAGGTATACCTCGCCCCATCCATGCGGACACATCACACTTTGCGCCGAATACAGTCAATCGAAGAATGTACTCTAGATAACCAGCCCATACCCAAGATGACGTCGTAAGGCCTCGACACCGCTACTAAGTGATCCCATCCTAGGATCTCACCTCCTTGAGTAAGGTTGCACTACCAGCACCAGGGCGTAATCATTGAATCATCTCCCATAGGAGTCTCTAGCTATAATGATTGAGCCAATAGCTCTGTCGGAATCTCCGAGCTCTGAACGAGGGTAGTGGAAATAAAAGAATAACCTGAACCTATCTCTATAAGTACCAAAAATAAGGTAGAGTAGACATAGATCGTACGTCATATCATTTCTAGAGTGCCATGATCATATGCCTCAGCTGCATGGAGCTGAGCTATCCTCTGTCCACATGCTCCCTGTGGTAGTGGTGGAACTCCTGGTGGTGGTGGCGATAACATCTCGATCGTCGGCCACCACCAACTACACAACTAACTCTTCTTCAACGTCCTTGTTCTCCCTATAGACCTCCTCATTCGAACCTCTATCTCTGCCTGGGTGGTCCTTCGACTGTCTGTTGATCATTCGTATGACGGTTCAAACAGTCACGAGACATGTGGCCCTGCCCGCCACATGTGTAACACTTACCACTCTTGGCATGATTGGCTTCACATTGGGTGCCCCTAACAAACGATCATGAGTCATGTATTCTTCCACCTATTGGTCTAGTCCTCTTAGACCTCTATGACATTTGTCTACTGCCATCTGCAGTAGACTCTACTATGTGACGACTAGTGGTAGGTATCACTGTTGGTGACTACTCAACAAGAAATCTCTCCACCAAGAGTGCTATATTTGACACCCTCGTCTACGTTGGGATGCTCAGTGAGATCATCGAAGCCTTGATCTCCATCTTGATCCCCTACGCGAAGGTATGGGCCCTAAAAAATGGGTCCCACACCATATCTATGGAGTAGCGTGAGAGGTTAGTGATCCTTGCTGAGTATTGAACCACAATCATGCGGACCAGCTACAGAAGATGTATCCCCTGAATGAGTATTGTGCGAAGAGTCACTAGAACAAACTCTACCTGAAATAGGCTCTCAATGTCTGCCTAGAGAAGCGCCACCTCATCGTGAACCTAGAGAAACAAGCTCAACCATCTTCCTGCTGCTTCCTATAGAAGGCTAGTGGTATTGATCTCCATGAGGTTTGTTGGTGTACTTTCCAGTAGGAAAACTCTATCCACAGCCTCCAGCCATTCCTCAGCCACCTGTGGGTCCGTCTCTACCCTGAACCTAGGTGGCCTCTGGCACTGGGGCCAGTGGCAACAGTTCCCCCAACAGGTAATAGTACCATTGGTTCCTACACTGGTGCCTCTACTGGAAAAGGTCCATTCTCCGAGGGCTCGTCACTCGGTGGGCTATCAGCCCATACAACTCTCAAAACCCTAGCTGGCTATCTTCGTGGAGGAATCCTTAAATAAAACAGGTTCACCATGGTCAATAAGTTATACCTGGTGAGATGACTCAAAGAGTTCACAAATATTACGTTTGAAACCATACATACAATCAGTGTTTTCGTGCACTGAGTCGGAAATAAGATGTCAGGGTCCTAGTGTATGGATATGTCAACTGTCGAACCAACACTGGACTCCCTGAATGGAAATCCACACTCATTACTATTAACACTATTTCTTCATAGAAATTATCCGAGTTCTAGTTCTTCGGTAGAATCGACTCCTCTGATACCAATTTGTCTCAACCCATCCCACATGTCCCATGCCATGACTACACTAAGCCTGCCTTCCATAGGCCTGGGGCTGGAGACTATCACCGAAGGAATATACCCTAAATATGGGAAGGCATTGCCTTAATAACCTATAAGTACACGTAACCAAGCACACAATAAGATATGAACACATGTAAACTGAACTATAAACAAAGTGAGTGCAGTAAGTAAAAGGGGCCAGAATACAAGCCCAACAGGAAAGTACAATTATAATTATGATACAATACAACTAAAGAAAATGTAAAGTCAGCTATTGGGTCTTCCTCTGAAGATCCTACCTGAAGGGTAGGTACAGATCACCTCCTCACCACACCATGTTCGTCCGTCTCCTCCGCATTTCGACATGTCGTATGATCCACCTCCGGGAACCGTCCAGTCCTAGTACTCATGTCCTCAGTCAATGTTGTATATCGTCTCCATGAAACAAAACTATGTGTGGGAATATCCTATGAAGGGGTCAGTATAAAGATACATAGTTAGGACCCTAAGACCCTCAATGTCTCACAAAATCCACAAATGATAAACCACAAAGTATAAAATCAATAGACAACCCTACTTAGGTATATGCAAATACATATACCTAAGTTATCAAGTAATCCATCTCAATCATGAGGAAAACACATAGATACTGACACAACTCACACCAGGATTTATTCTAGGGGTAGTAACAAGTAACATCCCCAGTCACATTGTCGAACAATTTGGCTGCTAGAGAACCCCTCCTCTATCGATTGTAGTACGCATGTCGCGTCACACTGAGGCGCTTCTCACTAACCTTGGACTACTAAGTTACTCATCCTATCAAGTATCATGGGTCTGCTGCATCACATAGGGGATCTCCCCATCGTGGGTCTGCAGCATCACACAAAGGTGCTCCCCTTTGTGTATGATAAGGTACTTCTCCCGTCGAGTACCATGGGTCTACCACGTCACATAGAGGAGCTCCCCCTTGTGTCCTACTGAGGTACTCCTCCTATTGATTACTGTGGGTTTTCTGCATCACACAGAGGTGCTCCCAACTGTGGGTCTGTTGTGTCACACATAGACTCTCTTCACTAGGCCTGTGAAGCCACTATGAGTTGAAATGTCCAGCAGTCTTCATGTACCTGCTACCTACTGGGTTCCCGCACTATGATTGCTCGTCTCTGGGAGGATCCCCTCCACAACCTATTGGTCGATAATTCATCCACCACTAAGTCCCATGATGAATAATCTCAAAGGTCCTACATGTCATAGGGGTATCAACATGATAGATAGTACGTCAATCAGACACCCGGTCTGAGAGTTATTAGCCTTTAAGTCCCAGGGGTCGGTTGGATTCGTGTTCGATCCAACCTGATTGTTCCGAATCTTAATCAAAAACCCTAGTGGGGTACACTCAAGGGGACCATCTCGCTCCAAGATTTCCAGTGCCTCAAACAGTTCATCAATAGACGTCTGGTGCCAATGTTATTCCAAAAAAGTGTAAATGGTTCGTAGTGGGCCCAGCCCGCAGTGCGGCCCGACCCCATGGGTTCGGCCCGTCCCGCTGGGCTATCTTGCAGGCCGCAAGTGGCCGTCGGGGTTTGACCACAGATAACACGAGGCCACAAGGTGACTAGACTGGGGTGGCTCGGCCAAGAGGGTGGAGGCCACGGGGTGGCTCGGCCGAAGGGGATCGGGTCGCGGGGCGGCTCGGCCGGAGCAACTCTAGACAGCGAGTAGCTCAGCTGGGCAGGCTCGGCTGCAGGAGGATTGGTCGGAGTGGCTTGACCATGGGTGGCTCAGCTGGAATGGCGGTGGTGGCTCGGTGGACGATGGCGGCGGCTCGGCCCGGTTGGCAGTGACGGCTTGACGGACGACGATGACGGATCGTCCCGGTCGGCAATGGAGGATAGGCATGATAGGCAGTAGCTCGGTAGAGGATGGTGGTGGAATGGACCAGTCAGTAGCGGCTCAGTGGACGATAGTGGTGGCATGTCCTGGTAAGCAGTGGCATGGCCCGGCAGATGGTGGCGGCCGCTCGGTGGCCCGGCTGACGGCAGCGGCCCGGCAGAAGACAGCGGCGGCTGTGGGCAGAATGGTAAGTCCATGGGTGGTAGAGCCATGGAGTGCGGTGACTGTGGGTGCCACGGAGCGGCTCATCCGTGAGGATGTGGAGGTCGTGAGGCAGCGGTGGCCGTAGGGCGGTGTCATTTCATCGTCGCCTTCGCCTCATTCAACACAAAAAATCATCACTTGATTTATGGAGGGGTTGGTCCATGTTTTTTTGCCCTGTTCCCCTCCACGTTAGGGTGGGAGCATCTAGCTCAACATGAACTTGATCATTGAATGTCAAATCCTATCCTCCCCCAATGATTGTTCCCATCCTGCAAAAGAATATCATCCATGTTCTTTGTTTTAAAATGGGAAGAACATGGGAATATAATCATACACAAATTAAACCCCTACCTCGTTCGCTTGATGACGTCAATGAGGTGACGGGGATGAAGACGAATCATTGGGAAAATATAGACACTGATGTCGTCATCATTTTCCTCGATTGTCAGTTCCTATGCCATTGGAGATCCTTCAACAGAGTTTGGAGAAGAATTCGTCAAAGGAGAGGTGTTCCCCTTTGGTGTTCTTAGTTGGAGAGCTTCTCTCCCTAAGCTCTTCCTCTCCCAATTCAACCAAAATGAAATGGTAGCCCAAAATAATAGGTTATTTTATCTATTATTTAGGTTGTTGGCACAAAAAAATTCAAATTGGCTAAATTAATTATCTATGATAGCATATTAAATTTGTATGTTGGATTAATTAAATTAGAGGAAGCTCAAGAGCCTCCTCAACATTAAAGGGATATTTGAGAGGTTTCTCTTCCATTATGAGAGGATTTTAATAGTTTTAGGCCTTGGGTGGTCCCCACTACCATTACCACTCATGGGAGGTTAAGCTCGGGTGGTCCCCACAACCATAACATCTCATGGTAGGTTAAGGTCTGGTGGTCCCCACTTCTCAACATCCACATGGAGATATCCAAAGGAAAAATAAAATAAAATAAAATAAAAATTATTTTATTTTATTATTTCCACAAAAAACCCAAAATAAAATTATCATTCACCCTCAGCCAGCTACCACCATGGTGAAAGTCTCTTCATGCCAATACCAGCGATGCGAGTTCAACGGTGTCCTCAAATATCTTCTCTGAGCACCGATTCAAAAGATAAAAAAACCCTATTTTCTGTTTACTGATCGTACCTGAACAAAGTTTAGAAATTCATTCTAGGTACTACGGTCCTCGGAATAACACAACGTCAATTTTCACAAATTCTTAAAATTATCATATATTTAAAAAAAATTACATGAAAATTCTGGGTCTTTACATAACAACACAATTGTGAAGAAAGATAGAATAATGTACATAGAAAATAATAATAATACAATGAAACATATTGCAATATGAAATTAATTTTAGGACTTATAATTCTAGTCCCACTTGTGACATCATAAAATCACCAAAATCATGCATACCAAATGAAAACAGAACATATAGGAATTATAGCCATGTAATAAAACCATGGAAATGAATGGTTTCCATAAAGGATTTCATATATCATTATTCCTAGAATAAACTTAGGGGTTTCGAAATGAGTAAGGGATATGGTAGTTTTCTAATAAATTCACAATTTTCTATGAAGAAATAACAACTCATGGGGTGTCCATAATTTTTTTTAGGAAAATAAATTCTTTTTAATATATCTTTGTATTTTGACTATAAATAATTTTGTAAAGGTTGAAACATGTATATAACAATAATTATATAGGAATAAATATTTAATGTTCATTTTAATGATATTATATTAATATAAATAGTGAAATTTATGTGAAATAGGACATGACACAAAAGAGTGTGAGTTGGTTTTGAGAACCCTCTTACAATAAATTCCACTTCTATTTCATTGCTTTTCTACCTCTTAAATAATAAATATGTATCTAAAACATGGAATCATAAGTTTTTTATTATCATTTTTTAACAATTTATAAATTATGATCATGGTATTTTATTTATTAATTTCTTTAATAAAATTTGAAACCTTTTGATATTAATTTTTCCACAAGATATCATATCTTGCTTCTAATTAAAGACATTACTTAAATTATATTTATAATATGTGAATATTTAATCCATTATATTAGAATATTTATATTTATATATTAATATATCATTTATATTTTATTATAATATGTAATAATGTAGGTGATAATAAATCATTTTACAATGTTATTACTAGCGGTTAATCGACCATTAACGAGACATTAAAAAAAGAGGATATTTGAGATGTATAATAAATTATTTTATTTATAAATAAATTTTTTATTGGATATTAACTAAATATATACCATTATATTACTCTATTTGATTTTTTTGATAAGGTCTATATTATAAAATAAAATGTGGATATTGAATATGAAATAGAAGATAAATAAAAAAGCGTAAAAGAGTTACCTCATTATTCAATTTAATCCCCTCTTACAGCCCATATGTTATTGATTGTTGTTCTATTACTCGATGATTAACATTATAATGATAAGAGTCATATAAGATGGTATTTGAGAATATATTTGGCCTTGGTTATTCTACATGTTATTTTTTCAAAGGGAGGGGGTGGGATAGTTTATATTTTTTAGGGGGGCGTTTTGAGGATAAAAAATTGAATAGGTTGTTATATCCAATAAGAAAATTTCATTTGTAATATTTCAATAATAATAAAATATATATGAAATAATTTATATAAATTTAATAAATTTAAACAGTTTATCATCTTGGTTTATTACTTTAATGAATTGGAATGGTGGAAAATTAAAAATTATAATTATAATTGAAAATTTTAGGATTTATAATTTCGTAAATACTATTTATGTTTGGAAAATTTATTTATACAATTTAAATGAATCAATTATTAAATTTAATGTGTCTTTGGGTGAATCCCATAATTATATAATATATTATGAAATTATTATTTCATGAATGATATTTTTTAATATAAAATGATAATAAAAAATATATTTTATTGTTTAACTAAAATTGGAGTATTTCTAGACACTGAAAAAATAAAACCTATTTTTCTGATGTGAGGAATCTAAAAATGAAATTTATTTTATTAAAAAACACCAAAATGATAAATTTTTTATATGAAATTTTTTTATTCATATGAAAAAAATTAAAATATGGTTTATTGAAATATGTATTTATAGTTTCTCTATGTTTTTAGTAACTATATTTATATAATGGAATTTTAGATTTTTATATTTTCCTAAATTAATCCTGAGAATTATTTTTAATACTACATGTTATTATTTAGAGGTCAAATTACAATTATATATGTCTGGTTAATAATCCCAACAGTCATTGTATTATTCCCAATATTCTGGATACTATTGAGTTGGTGAAATTAAAATTCCAATGATCACATCAAAATTCCATCAGTCGTATTAACTACATTAAATTCCTCTTTATTCCTTCGTACATTATTCACTTTAATTTCTCTTAGTGTTCTATATTTTATTTGTGTACGATGTTAAATTGTATACTAATATTCTTTTTATTTTATATTTTATTTTTATGAGAGAGATAATTATAATACATTGGAATGATCCATGTTTTATAATTATAATATTTTCTATTTAATAATGTTTTTCCAAGGGTTGTTTTTTACTTTTTAATATAATAATTTTCTCACTAATGTAACAATTCCATTAATGAAATAAATTGTTGTTGGTTTCTCTATATGTTGTATATTTATAATACTATATAATATAATATAAAAAACATTTAACAGTGAGTCAAATATATTTTAAAATCTCGAGGTCATTACATTCTCCATGCTTTAGAAACATCATATCTAAAATTTCAACCCATACTCTACGTTGAGAAATGGTTAGCATACATGATTCTCAACGTTACCTTCAATTTAGATGTATCGTCCTCATTTTTTTGGTTCCTCCATAATACACTTACTATATGATTTGTCTAGTTGTAATGAATATTTAATCTATAGTCATATATTATCATTGGACTCTCCTCACATGAGAGTACATTCTACAGTTGTAACACCTCCATATTTAGTACATTCGAGGGATCTTTTATACAGAACCTCAAGCAAGATATGTGGAAAAATCATATACTAGAGCCATGCTAAGTTAATGTAATACCCAATATGACACTTTTACTTTATAATAATGGTTTTTAAAGGGGACAATGTAACTATTGATAAAAATTCATTTATTTCCAAACCATATGACTCATTTCTGGGGTATTATTAAAATGAAAATATTTGTATCTAATATAAAATAGAAATTGCATATTATAGTTGTAAAGATACACATACACTAACATTGTAATGATGTTAAATGATTTTTATGCCATTATTTCAAAATAATATTTATTTCACATAATCTAGCCTAATTAGATTTTGGATAATAACATTATATTATACATTATGTGTTTGACTTCGCTTACCATAAATTTCATTATATGGATGCATTTGAATACTTGAGAAGAAGGTGATGCATTATGAGAGATAATTTAATTTTTCATGATGATCACATCCACCATAAAAATAAATTTTCAGGCTCTAAATATATATTTGAGTTTTTTAATGACCCATTAATATTATTATCTTGTTTTTGAGTGATATACCATACAAAAAATCCATTTAGTACTCATAAACTATTAATACATATCCAAACTTTTGATGTGAAACATGGATAATGATAAGAGAAGATAAAAACTGGATCCCCATGCATCAGGATCACTTATTTTACATATTTCCTTAGATGTTATTCGCAAGATAAATTGTCCCATATAGTGGTTACGTGGAAAGTTTGGGTGTGTTAATCCACTAAAAACCATATCACATTACTTATTTTAGATGTATTTAAGAGACCAACGAAAAATAACATGATAATTTTGTCAAATTTCATTGTTAGTATATTTAATGGTTGCATCATCTCCTTATAATTTATATTCCCTTATTTAACATACTAACACACCATGCTCTTTGAGGCGTATTTAATGTTCTCACTATTCATATTTTCCCACAATAAGTGCTATAAATGATCATAATACATCATGATACTTCTAGGATAGATATATAAATATGATATATGTGAATTATATAATAGATAATTATTTATCATAACTTTTTTAGCACATAAAATCATGTTCAAAAATGTTTTCCACATCATCAATAATGTGGAATTCCTGAAGATTGACCACCATTAATGATTCCTCCTCCCTTTGAAGCTCAAAATCATCCCTCTGTGACCCCATTATCATCTATTGGATAGATGGTTGTTATACAATTAAGGACTAGTATGATGTAATATTTATGAGGTGTCCTTGATGCATATGTCACTTAGACATTCCCTGAGCATGGTTGGTCACATAGACTAAGGCACATCTCCATGGACACTATATGTTTCTAAATAGTAGAGAGGGCCTGGTGTGTGTCATTGGGGAGACTATTAAATGAGTATAACAAAATGGGTGAATAATAAAAACAGCTAAATAGTGGAAGTAGTATAACAAATGGTACAGTAGAAGCTGACAAGTGTAATAAACAACTGAACAACTGATAATGATATAAAAAAGATGAAGATGATATGTCATGCATCTATAAAGTTGAAAAAAAATTATAATGTATCATGCATAATATGCTCTAAAAATCAATAAAAAATGGAATCCATCATCTATACCAGGAATACATATCTATAGATGAATCATCAACATCCATATCCATTACAAGAAACAAGCAATCATGTTTCCAAATTAGTAAATTTCCCTTTTGTCAATATGTAAATACATGTAATCTTCCCAAGTACAAGTAGAACCAAGATAGGGTGTGAGATAAATATTAATTGGCCAACACCAATTGTTTATATAATATATTTTTTGTGTAATATATACCAAACTAGTGTACAATCATCTATATATAAAAATAAACAAGTACAGTAATGTAAATACCAATGTACCTACTTCAGCCCTTAGTTGGTGTTTGAATGTGTAACCTGTTTATTAATTAATTATCTTATTATTTATATATTTAATTAATATGTGGCATATTCAACACTTAAATCACCTCATGATAGTAATATTTATGATTCCTATATATAATAAAGAAACCTAGTGATAATAAGAATGAAAGGTTCGAAGGTTGTAACCAAGGAAACCTATACCTCAAGGGTTTCCAACTCAGTAGATACTATATCCTGGATAAATGGGTACTAATGTAATCCATGGGGAATAGTGTATTGTATTTTAGAATAGTATTATCTAACTAATTCATAGTAAAACATCTAAGGTAAAAATATTGTAACAACCTTGTTAATTATAGAATAATTTCTTTTTATTCAAGAATTAAATAGTTAAAATCATTATATATGTATAATGAGATAAGTGGTATGAATTGAAATTATGGAATCTAAAAAAATTTAATTAATGAGAATATATTTACAATTTTACCATCTTTTATGTGAAAAAATGATATATTAATGACATTGAATAAGTAAATATATTTTGGGGAAATATAAATTAAATTTTGGTATTTAAATAAAATAATTTATTTAAAATAATTATTTAAAAATAATATTTTTTTATAAAATAGATTCACAAGTTATTATTTTCTTTATAACAATTATAATATAATATTATGATACTTTTACAAATTTTTTAATGTGTCATAAAATAAGTGATAATATTAAAATTTGTATTTTTCGAATAAATAATGATTTTAATTAAGAATTAAATATATAATATTTATAAATTTATTTTCAAAATATTAAGTCCATTTTTAAATTCTTCATGCCCAAAAATGGTTGCGATCATTTTTTGGTATTTTTTCTGAAATACATGAATTTTTGGTGAACAGTAAAATACCGTAATTTATGGTATATACACATTATGAGATAAATACACTATTCCTTGAGTCATGAATGATGTATGAACAAAAATATCTCAATTAAAATTATTATATTAATGAATTTGGTGATAATTATTAAACAATTGATAGTGGTGAGCAAACATAATAAAAAAATTAATAAAATATTCAAAAAATACCCCTCTCATGCACTATAAAAACCATCCCTCTCCACCTCTTCTCCTAACACATGATATACTTGAAAACTATTTAATAGAATCCCACTTATCTTAATAATTATCTTCTTCATGTAGATGAAATTTTTTTCTCACCAAAAGACCAAAACCAAAGGCCTTTAAGAGGTTCTCAAGGAGGAGAAATCAAGAGGTTAAATCCTCATTCATTTTATTTTATTTTTATTATCAATTTTATTTAATATATTATATTAACTCACACTTATATAAATGTGATTAAGACTATATAATCTTATATATAATAAAATATTATCATGTTTATGGAAAAATTGATCATCATGCATATTCTCGTATCCCTTTTATTCATAAAAATCAGAACACTCACTGTGATGTGTCAACTTAAGGCCATCATGTATTATACAATATAATTTTTCATTTTATTATTCAATAATTGTCAGAAGAAAATTATTATAGTTAAATAATATTTTATTATAAATATAATAAGTTAATTAAAATTCTGGAATAAATAATTAAACATTTAAGTGAATAAAATTATATAACTCTGTGATGATTTTAAAAATCACAAAAATAAATTAAATCAACCTCAGTAATGTTTAATCTAATTATTTATCATTATATCAAAAAATTAAGTGATATATGGTATCATTTAAAATTATGGAAACATTTAAACACCACATAATTCCACATTTAGTGTTTTTATTCTATTCGACACGAAAATCCATAATGAACCTACAATAAGAACCATGAAATAATTACACAAGAACCTATGATAATAACAAAATATTATAAATAAATGGGTGGAAAGATCATATAATAATATCATATAATTAATTATAAATATGAATATGGTTCTTTAATATATTATTAAATATCTTTAAAACATTATAATGTTGGTTTTAAAATGTTTGCAGTAAGAAGAATTTGAGTTAAAGGGATTCTTACCCCAATTTATATTCATATGGTTAACCTTCTACTTCATTGATTACAAGGTACTAGAATTATTTGTGAACTGAATTTTGTATATATTATGTTTTTTAATGTTAATATATATTGCATAAAAATATTTATTCCATTTTTTTAATTTTCACTTCAATTATAAGATAATTTTTATGGGGTATTCTTTACAAATACTCTTTTAATTATATATGTATACAAAATTAAATATTATTTTTTATGAAAGTATTTTCAATTTATAATTATGGTTTTTGATAATTAATTTTAATTAAGGGTGGTACCAATATTTCCCTCTAATTCATTGGGAATGATTATATTGGACGTAGACCCTACAGTTACTCTAAGTGTAATTATGATGGTTACACTATAAGGTAGCTGTGAGGGTTACATCATAAGGTAGCGATGTGCATTCCATTGTAAGGTACTAATGATGGTTAAAAATCATATAGAATCAATAAGGGCTATAATAATATATAATTAATCACCAAAGATAACTTTTTTTGTATTATATATGCCTTTATTGTTTTATAGAAATCACATATTTTCACAAATTAACAATATGATTCTTATTGGGTGAGAAGTATGTAATTGTGAAAACGATTTATTATGATTATACGAATTAACATTATACTAGTTTATATCACACTTTTTTCAACCCTTACTATGAATTTTGTATCATCCTATGTTATATTTTTTTCAATGGGTTTTATGATTGGTAAGAGAAAATTAGAAACCGCGATAAATGTTGTGATGTCATTTCATGAATTGATTTAATATTGTTATTAAAAACTTATTTATTATGATAAAATGGATATTTTATTAGTTGTACACCTACTGTATTATTGTGGTTTGATATGTATGAATTATATAAAAATTTTATAAAAATAATAACTGAAAATAACTTTTGGAATGTAATGACATTAATTATAAAGTAATTTAGTTGATTATGTAATGTTTGAGGGGGGTCATTATAGTTTGTGCCAAATCATAGTTTAAATAAATTTAGAGGGTTTTATTATGTTAAAAGGGTAAATAAATTAATTTATTTTATGGTTATGTTTAAACAATATAGAATTTTGGGATTACCATCTTTCTTATTCCATTATATGTCTATTCAGAATGGGTTTACATATAGGAAAGAGGGAAGATGAAGTACAAAGGCATCAAGAGAATGATATATCTCTCAATCTACAACTTGTAAGGATGTAAATTGGAATTGAGTAGTTTGTGATAGTAATGGATCAATTTATTCATGCTATATATGGAGGTGGGGTCCATGTATGAGAACAACCAGAGCAACCACAATGGAACATGAGGATAGTTGAACATTTTATGAGGACCCACCCTCCTGGTTTTAGTGGATCTTTGAAACAAGTGGATGATAAATTATGGATTAAATTTATTTAAATGAGACTAGATGTCATGGGTTGTTAATATAATGAAAATATTAATCTTTTCATTTATTATTTTGAAGATGAAGTTAACCAGTGGTTGTAAATGGTCAAGAATATCAAGGATAGTGTGGAGATTTATTCCTTGTAATGGGATGAGTTTAAAAATATATTCCATGATAAATATTTAAATAACATGGTTTGAATTTTTAAGGAAATTAAATTACTCAAATTTAAATTTAATTTGGAGGATATAGTGGTTTTGTCTGAAGAAAACATCACCCAATTGTAAAGGTACACTCTAAAACTTATTCTGGATATTTTTAGAAAAATCAAACATTTTTCCTCTCGATTGAATCCAAGATATCGAATGGAATTGGCCTCCCATGAATTCAAAATTTATGATAAACATGTGCAATTTATTGAGATGTTGGAAAAGGAGATTTCTAATGGTCACATGTACTTTGAAAACAGACTAAATAATATGTTCATAAGGAAGAGATGGGTAAAAATTAATAAAAGATAAATGAAAGTTTGAAATTCAGACTTCTAGTTTGTGAAAAGTGTAGTAAAAATTACCCTAGGGAATTCCATAAAAAACTAGGATGTGTTTTTAATGTAGTAAGTTTGTTCTTATGAAATATTTTTATAATATAACAATAATGTTTTTTAGAAGTTGTGAGATGGGTCATTATGAAAATACCTGAACAAAGAAAGATCTGAATGATATAAAGTAGAAATTTGAAAAGAAGAAAGGCTCAATGAGATCCATTGTGACTAAGTCATCAGATTTTGGTCTATCCAAAGAAGTGGTATCATGTAATTTTTTTAATCATATTTTTGTAATGTATTATTTGATATGGGGTCTACACATTCCTTTATTTCTTAGAACTTTTCTGGTAAATTGGAAATTGCACCCCAAGAAATGATACTATAACATATAGTCAAATCATAAAGAGGAAGGATTATTGAAAATGTCATTATAATAATAATATTTTATTTATTTTGAATTAAATTACATAAAAGTATTTTATTTCCATTTTTATATTTTGATGTTATTCAGGGTATGAATTGAATTTCTGTTTATCATGTAAAGATTGATTATGGAGATAAATAAGTTGTTTTTATAAAAGGGTTTTCATTTGTATACAGTAATGAATCTATACAGATGATAACATATCAAGATGTCCTGAAAATATTAAAATATTAAAAAAAGTTATTTTTTCTCAAATTGTTGAAAATAATGGTGGTGATTAGATTAATGATGATGTAGTTGTAAATTAATTCTTATATGCTTTTCTTGATGATTTTTTCAAGGTTATACCTGATCATGATGTTTAATTTACTATTAAATTTGTCCATGATAATAATAAAATTTAAAAAATATCTTATCAAATGGCTCAAGTGGAATTTCTGGAAATGAAAAATTAGTTGAATGAGTTTTTGGATAATGGCTTCATTCTTTCTATCACTTCGCCATCATGTTCTCCTATTTTCCCCATTAAAAAGAAATATGGTTCCATGAGAAATTTAACTGATTATATAGATATGAATAACATTAATGTTAAGAATAATTATCCTTTTCCTCATATCGATTATTTTTATACTAGCTCTAGGGATCTCAATATTTTTCCAATATTGATTTGAGATCTGGGCACTATCAGATACTGGAGAAAGAGGATAGAATCGTAACAACCGTGTTTCATACTAGATATTATAATTATGAGTTTGTTGTTAGGACCATAGTTTTGACAAATTTCTTTGGTGTATTCAAGGATCATATGAATAGAATATTCAATGACTATTTTTGTATGTTTTTTTGTTTTTATTGGTGATATTTTTGTATTTTAAAAAGTTATAAAGATCATGAATAAAATTTAAGTATGGTATTTCATACACCCAAATAAATGAATTAATAATTTTTTTGAAAACGTGATTTTGGAATTAAACAAATATATTTTCTTGGGAACATTGTAAATAATTATTTCATAACTTTTGATCCTGAAAAAAAGTGGTTTACCATTGGACAATACCAAAAAATGTTATAGAGATCTGTTGTTTTCTTTTATTAATAGCCTATTACCAATGGTTCATTAAAAACATTGCACATGTATCTATCCTATTAACTATGTTACCATGAATAGGGGATAAAATTGTTTCGATAGTACACTCTGATTTTTTTGGAACTAATGTTGATATTGATGAATGCATCACTTTTGGACCATCCTTCTAGAAATGGTAATTTTTTCATCTTTGATGATTCTTCTATAAAGGGAACTGGATTTGATTTGAGGTATAATAAAAAATAAGTTTCTTATACCTTAAGTCAAGTAAAAGATCATGAGTTAAATTATCCCATACATGATTTATAATTTGGATCTGTGGGGTTTTCTTTGAAAAATTGGAGGAATCATTTATACTGGCCAAAATGGGAAATATATAATGAACATAAAATTTTGATGTATATATTCACCAAGAAGGAATTAAACCTAAGGAATATAAGATGGCTTGAACTAGTAAAAAATTATAATAGCATAATGAATTACCATTGTCTTCAAGAAAAAAATGTGCAGGATTCATTGAGTCTATAACTTATTGCATCATTAAACATCTTCCATTTGGAACAAGGAAACTTGATGAAAGATTTGAAGAATTTTGGATTGGAAGTTGTAGTTGTAGGAAAATAAATGGATTATTTTAGGTTTCAATGTATAAATATATGTAACATATAATTAATAAAGTATATAAGGAAGATTAAGAGTTACAAAATTGGTAGAATTGGTGAAAATTGAATGTTTCCGGAATTTATTATAATAAATATTATTTTTTGATATTTGGAATGATATTTTGTGTTCAATATGATTCGTAGTCCAAGAAAGAGCTATTATATGAAGCTCATATTTAAAACATTCTAGTCCATAATAGAATCACAATGATGTAAAGGGAGATTTTATAGTATTACTTGTGTGCTGGAAAGAAAATAGATATTTCATTTTTACATGGAAATGATTGATTTTTCAATATGATAAAGAAAAAAATATTATTACCAAAGGGGATTCTTCAGTCTTTTCTAGTGCTATAGATTAAATGAGAAAATATATACATGTACTTCGTGGTTAGACTACCAAGGAATTATCATGATAACAATATGATTTTGATTAATATTGGACAACAAACTAAATCATCACATTTCCTTTCTATTCGAGATATTATTCCTTTGGAAAGCCTTTCTTATTTCTATAAAAAATAGACTATATAGTTACATGGAGGTACTTTTTCCATTATATCTAAACATGATCCCATGTTAATTTACAATTATTGGGAAGGTATTCAGTAGTAATTGGGAACATAATTGAATATCATCACTTCTTTTCATCCTTAATTCGATAGAGAGGTTGAGAAAACAATTCAGACATTAGATAATATTCTTTGAACTTGTTTAATGGGATACCAGGGAAGTTGTTATCAGCATATTTCTTTATTTTTGTTTTAATATAATAATATATTTCATTATTGTATATAGCTGCATCCTTTTAAGGAATTATATAGAAATCAGTATCGAACTGTAGCCTTTTGGGATTATGTGAGGGAAATTAATTTTATGGTAAAAAAATTAGTAGAGGAAGTAGATGTGAAAGTGAAAATGATACAACCACACATAAGGATATCTCATGGATTGAAAAAAAAATCATACAAATAATATGAGGGGATAATATTCTTTCAATGTAGGTGAACATGATATTCATACAATCTCTCCATGGAAAAGTTTTATGCATTTTGGTAATAAACTAAATCTAATTACACTATTCATTAGACCTTATGAAATCCTTTAAAAATTTTAACCAGTGGTAGACTCTATAGATTTTTCACCAGATTTATCATAGGTACATAATGTTTTTCGTGTTTTGATATTGATAATGTATGTGCTTGATTTATCTCATGTTTGGATCCCAAATGTAGATTAGCAAGAAGATAACCATTCTTATGAAGAGAAAACTATTCAGATTTCTGATCGTAGAGAGAATTTATTACATTATAAGACAATTCAATAAGTTATGGTTTTAAGGAGAAACCAGAAGGATGAAAAAAAACCATGTGAATCTAAAAATACTATGAGGTAAAGGTGCCCACAATTTTTTAATATGTAAATAAAAATTTCAAGGACACAATTTCCATAAGGTGGGGATAACATAACAACCATGGTAGTTATAAAATAATTTCATTTAATTTTAGAATTAATTATTAAATATCAAGTTAAATGTATAATCAACTAATGGGTATTTTTAGAAATTAAAGAATAAATAATAATAAAATAGTAACCTCATTTGTGAGAATATAAATAAAATTTATGTATCTTATTTGTGAAAATATGATATATTAATATAATTGAATATGTATTTATTTTTGTAAATTATAAATTATTTATTAATAATTAAATAATATTTTATAAATCAAATAATTATTTAAAATAAAATATATTTTTATAACATATATTCGTAAATTATTATTATTTATCTTACTTTTATAATAATATTATATGATTCCCTAATTAAATTTTCATTGTATCATAAAAGCTTTTATACTTTTTAAAATAGTATTTTTCAAATAAATGAATATTTTATTTATGAATTATAATTGTAATATTTAAAAAATTATTTTAAAAAAATGGATTCCATTTTGTAATTCTACATATCTAAAATGTTTAGGGTGATTTTTTTTGTGATTTTTCTAAAATACTATTATTTTGGTGAATATTAAAATATGGTAATTTACAGTACATATACATTAAAAGATAAATACACTATTTTGGTTGTCATGAATGTTTTAAGTACCATAATATCCTACTTCCTTTCATTAGATGAATATATTCGGTGATAAACCTAAAACAACACATAGGGTCGAACCTAAATAATAAACAAATGAATAAAATATTCCAAAATTATCCCTATCTTCTAATATAAAAACCTTCCCTCACAACCACTTTTTTTACACATTAACATGTTATATCTGGTTTTATTTTATCCCAATACCGTTCCCAAGACTCTTCCCCATGTCCATGACACACTAGTATCTCCAAAATGCTGAAATCAAGGGACAAAAGGAGGTTCTAAAGGTGGAGAATTCATGAGGTAAAATACTCATTCATTTTATTTTCCATTATTATTATTTTTTCTTATAATATATTCACCTCACATTATCTATGTGGTTTGAAAACATTAATATGTTATATATATAATGCAATGTCAACATTATTAGGGAAACAATTCATCACTAAACTTCTTCTCATATCACTAGTATATGAAAAAATGAGAGCATTGTCTATGATGTGTCAATTTATGACTATCATGGATGATACACATTAAATATTCATTAGGGACTTCAAGGATAGACATAAAAAAATTATTATGGTCAAATAATATAGTTTTATACATATAATAAGATATTTAATGATCTGAAACCAATATATATTCATGATATTGAATAAAATCATATATGTTCCAATGTTAATAAAAAGCATCAAACATAATTAAATCATTCTCATTAATGTTTTATCTAATGATCATTCCTCATATCATAAAATAAAATTATTTAAGGACTAATTTATAATTATGGATAAAATATAAACACCATTAAATTATACTTATGTAGGTTTCCGTTCATTCAATAAACAAATTCATAATGATCCAACTCTGGAAACCCAGAAATAAAAGCACCCGAAACAATGAAAATTAAAAAAAAATATTTTTAGAAAATGGGAGAAAATATATTATTATGATACAATGAATATAATTATAGATATGAATATAGGTCTTTATTATATCAATAACACTCTTTAATCCATTATATTGGAGGTCATTACATGTTTGATGTATGAAAAACATGATTTAAGGGAATTTATAACCAAATTTCCATTCCTTGGGATAACCCTCTACTTCATTGATTATGTGATAATGAGATTATTTTTGAAATTAATTTTGTTTATAATATTTTTGTTTACAATGTTTAAATAATTTTCTTTCATTTTATTAATTATTTCTTAAATTAAATGATATTTCTAAGGATCTTTTCTTTAAAACCCTCTTTTAAATTTCAATATTTAATAAATTCAAATGGAATGTTTTTACAATGGTATTCATATTTTATGAATATTGTACATGGTCATTGTTTAGGATTAGTTAAGAGACCTATATCACCCTATAATTCATTGAGTATGTTTGTTATGGTGGATGACCCTATGGTTACTCCATGTGTAACTCCGATGGTTACACCCTAAGGTAGTCATTAGAGTTGAATCATAAGGTAGCCACGAGGGTTATATTGCAAGGTGTTCATGAGGGATATAAATCAGATTGTATCCATAAGTGTTACAATATTATGTAAGTAGATTCCTATGTTAACTTTGTTGTATTATTTGTGTTTTTTTATGTTTTATAGAAATATCATGTTTTCACACTGTAACTATATAATACATATATGGTGACAAGTATGTCTTTGTGAAATTGATTTAATATGTTTATAAATATTGAGGTACTAATGGTTTGTCTCTTTCATTTTATGTTCCATAATTAGATTTTGTGCTCATATCATTTTCTAAAATATTTTTCATAAGTTTTATGAATGTTTAAGAGAATAGAAGAAACCAATATTTATGTTGTGAATAATTATCCTAAAAAGATTTCATGTTTTTAATAAAAACATTTACATTTTAAAAAATTTGATTTTTTTTGTTGTATATAGATTTTATGATAATGGATGGATATGTATGAATTATTTATTATTTTTTTAAACTCGATTCTGAACATATATTTTAGAATTTAAAAAAACTGAATTATATAGGAATTTACTAGATTGTGTAATTTTTAACGCCATGTCTATGTAATAGGATAAAAAATGGCAAGCCATAATGATGTAACAGAGGAACCATGTGTCGGTAGAAGATATGATTGATCCATGGAGTGTATCCAAGGAATCCAATAATAGTAAACGAGGGATCCTATTATTTCATACCAGGAAGCCACTAATAGACAAGGATCAGGTTTTAAGGTGGTCCTAAATAAAGGACACTATATCCATGATTCGGAATGACATCCATAAATGCTCAAGAAATTACTCAGGGAATCCAAAAATTTACTTCATTTTGACCTGTCCTATAATGATTAAAAGGACGATATATATATTTAGGTGACTTGTATTTATCTTTTTATATAATTAGTTCATATAATTGTGAAAACAATTACTAACACATTCAGTTCATGCTATGCCTTTCATTAGTGTGAAAATTCCTGAGGAAATGCAAACATTTATGTCATTTCATAATTAATATATTATTTATCAACCATGCCTTTTATAACATGACAATTACACGATTTGGTTGAGTTGAAACATTCAATACATATAATACAAGCTATGACAAGGGATATTAGTACCATAAACATTCTTATTTACTATTTATCATTGATTAATAATGTTTATGAACTCACCATAGATGGTTCATGTTTATTAGTATACATTGTTTTATCCATGTATAGATCCAATATACATAAATCAAATATGTATTACCATTATTAGGGTCAATATAATGTAAACATGAATGGTGGCTAAGATAATCATGTCAAAATACTAAAATCAAAAATACGAATAACACCATACCACCATACATGAGGTGGTCATAGTTGTGTATGTAATAAGAAATGATGAATTACACAAATAGCATGAGTGTAAATATATAGTTATAAAAAAATAAGAAATATATATATATATATATATATATTAAATTTACAACACCTAATTAAATCATAATTACCACCTACAAATTTATAAAATTATTATTCATAAGGAGTGTTTTATAGACCACCTACCTTGTACTCATATGACACCACTCATCTAGCATCATCCTCAATGTTGGCCTGAATTATAAGAGTTCCGAAGAGAGGAAACATGCACTAACAATAGGGAAAACGATCCTACTTCTAAATTGCATCACTGAGAGAAATAATAATGGAAAAATGAGATAATGGACAAAAAACATACTAACACACTTCCAATGAGATAGGCAGATTAGAAATCAGAGTCCATATTATGATGTAGTGGAAGAAACAAACATAGGGTTCCTTTGGATATATAATTCTATAGAGGGAGAGGTGTTGGTTCTGACTCGAAATTGGATTCCCTTCTTCCTATATTAAAAAATTGTTTCAGGTATTTATACAAAATGCGAATTATATACACGTATAGTAATTCTTGTGGTATTTCCCTTAGAAAAACCCCTTTACATGACATAAATGGTCTAGCTCAGGCAATTACACATCCTGTAAGGATTACATGATGTGTAATCCAATTACACATCATGTTAGTAGCCTATATCCAACCTATATTCTCCATGTTCTATTCTATCAAGAAAAAAACAGTCATACCACAATAAGACATTATGGTCTATACCAAAAAGATAACATTATGATATGAAATAATATAAATTAAAAGGATTCATATTTGAAGGGAAAACGAGGTTCTTAACCCGTAAAATTATGATTTACCAATATATACTTCATAAATCTATTAATATAGAGTCTTTCACAATCCACATCGTGGATAGAGTATCATGTTAATATTTTTTTAGAAGAATCATCTACCTTGGCCTTTATTTCCCAATTTTTGGGAATTGAACAATTTTAGTCGTTGATAAACTCTAACCATGTTCATTTATGCATGCTCATATCATTCTATATAAACATATACTTTAATCTATTATGATCAGTATATATGTCACACATCTCACAATAGTGGTATTGATGTGTAGTAATCAAGGAAAAGATCATTGATTCCTAATCCATATCTTGTATCATGTAGTTATACTCATGAATCCTTAGCTATTATGAGCCTTATACCATCACTTTAGAATTTTTCATTATTAAAAAACAAAATAATTTCTTTAAATAAACATGATATATGACAAAACCTTATCTACATGGTGGTAGTGTGAGTATATTTTCAATGAATATCATCTTATTAAGCTCCTTCATGATTTCTCCTTATTATTCTTCCCATACATACATTACCTCTTGATGTGTTAACTATGTTTTGGGGTAGGTAATTGAGTGAAATTCTCACAAAACATCGATCAATTCCATATATGCAATGAAAATTAGGGATTTTCATGTCACATGAGGGACTGAGACATTCCTTATTTTCCATTGTATTTGTGGAGTGTACAATAATTCCCTCCATTTGATAGCATGACTAATGGATTTGTCTTAATGCATACCAAAGAAAAATTTCATGAACTAATAATTTATTATTCCCTTTATTATTTTCACAAAAAAAGCTTTAGATGTTGTTATTTTTCCCCATTGTTCTCTGTGTAAATGATAATATGTTCTACAATGACAACCAAATATTTTACAACATAGAGTCTAAACAATCCATTTGAAATATTCATTATGATTTTTGGGGAATTGGTTTGTATAGATTGTATCCATATGATCTAATGCTGCCATGATGTGTATCAAAGTACATATTCCAAATATATTCCTTATTTTTCATATGTTTATGAATTGATAATGAACATCCACCTTATTGAAGTACTTAGTTATATAATGTGGATAAAATAATCCATCAATCTTTGAAATGAGATTCATTTTATTTATGGTGAGCTTGTTAAGCTCTCATTAATAGACACAAAAATATAATAATGCATCCTTTTCCCTAATAAAGTGAACCAGCTAACACCATGAAGATGTAATAATGTGTATGAACCCTTTGTTAAAATTCTATTACAATTTTTCTTTATACCTTTTAGTTTTATTAGGATCATCTTATATGAGTATTTAGTTATATGATTAGCATCGGGTATACAATATATTGATATATATACCACATGATTTGGGGAATGTCGGGAAACTATTTAAGAGATACATTACTATGTCCCTTTAAAATGGTAATTTCCTAAAGGATGATAATTTCTTTCGACTCGACCATTGATGAAAGGTATTATTCATTACTCAGTATAAAAAAAATCAAAGTTTATCTTTTTGTAAAGAGGATATTTATAATATTTTTCTAGTTTAAGAATGGGAATTAGGAGGATGAGAATGTAGAACAATATTTTATTTTCCTAAAAATTGATGTGATATGTATATAATGAGACCCAATTCAGGCCCAATATAATATCAAATTACAAAGAGGTAAGGTTACATGATTTTTTGTAAGAATATTTATATTGATTGTAAGAATATATAAATTAAAAAAATTGTTTATAATGATTAATCAAATAGTTTATTTTACTTATATCACCACATCAATGAACATTCAATGTAATATACTAGTTTTTGATTTTTTTTATATAATCAAATACGTAGTACCTGAATCAACTAAAAAGTTTTACATAATCATGTGAATTGGATTTGTACCTTGTGTGATTTCATTTTTATATTAAACCTAAGGAGTGGATATGGAATAATTTTTACCTTAAAAATTTTGTATCAGTAGTCACAGATGTTGATAACCCTTGATGACTCATTATTAAGATCACAGAATCACATAGTTCCTTTCCTCATTACATTTGAGTCATTTTACCATGGGAGGTGAATTGGGATGTTCAATTTTTTCATCCACATCATTTTTTGGGTTCTTTATATCTCTTGGGAATTCATAATCTTGGTGGATTTCTATTTGAAACAAAACGAATCTCTCAATCCCGTAGAGGAAAATTTAATGGTGTGTATTCCAACATTTTTTACATCTATGTGATTTGAAAATTTTTACCCCTTTTTATTTTTTCTTTAATTATGTAATTTCATTATTATATTCATATATCCCAGTGCATGGGACCATATTGAGATCACATCAAAATATAATTTCTGAACTCCTAATTTAGTGAATATCCACATCATTTCAGAGGTGTGAATTTAAACTAGTAAAGAATATGATAATTTTCTCTCATTATTAATAACATATCCTAATGTGTGCCTTTAATGAATTATTATATTTTATTCAAAATCCTTGAAAGATTCATCCAAATCTCAATTAATATCAATGAATTCATTCTCAATCATTCTTTAAGAGTTCATTGGAAACACTTGTAGAAAAATTATTTCATAAATCCATTACACCCAATTTATTCTATGTTATACTTCATATTTCTACTATTTATAAAATACCCTCATTTATCAACATATCGCTCCAAATAATAGGCAACCAATGTAACGTTGTCGTTCTTATAATATTGGATCATATGTAAGATCTTCTCGATTGTGTTGAACAATTATTCTATAACAAATGGATCAATTAATTTTTCAATTTTTGATGGTTATTTCCATATAATGGAAAAAATTAGTAGTTTATCCTTCTTAGGGGAAGGTGTATGTTCCACATAGATTATGTTGCTTTTCATATCTTTAGAGTTCTATGTAAGAATAATATGATGTTTTGAACTCCATCACCCATTTTATTGTGACTGATGTTTGTACAATAATTTCATTTCTCCTTACATTGGGTTTTAGTCAGGTTTCTAATAGTTCACAAAATTATATAAAATAAAAATCATTCAAATACTCTTATTCCGATCAGGTATGAATAAATTTCTCATTATAATGGAAAAACTAATTATAAATTCATATCTTTTAGGAGTATTTTGATTATATTTTCTCTAAAATGATTCATCTAGGATTATATATATTTATAAATAAATTAGTAATAATTAATTAAAATATATATACTTTATAATTTTCTAAATATAATTTTTTATTTTCTGTAGAATATCCCCCGAGAGGGTCAAAATATGTGTGCGACAATCCCCCTTTATCATGAGCCATGTGCTAATCGAGTTAATATTGAATCCACATTTTTAGGGGTGTTACCTCTAAGTACATATATGTTTGAGGCAAATCTACCTATAGTGTTGTAGATTTATTACTCAAAAATCATGTACTCTTATATAGTACTAAAACATTATATGTTTATTAATACATAGATTTATACTTATGTATTTCAATAATATTTTGAAATCATATATCCTAAATATTCTTAATCATGTTATGATATTATATATAGTGACCCAATATATTATTAAATGAAAATTACATTATTTTTAATATAAATAACATAATATTTCATAGAATCCAAGATCTAATGGTCAAATTAGTATAGAAAAATTTTCTTATACACCATTTTAAAATAATAAATGTTAAAAATCAATTAATAATTTTTATTTTTCATTTTAAAATTTATCAAAATAATCTTAGTACATGTAATGACTTAATTATATGAATCAATAAAAGGGGTGGTCAAAAATCCTAATAAATGATGGAATGACTTGGTGAAAAATGGACATGAATCAATAATACATGAAAGGGTGTAATAAACATCATCAAATTAATGTCATTGGATAATAATGATAATAATGAGGGAAACATTATAAAATAGTATGGATTGTTTCATATTCATAATAATAAAACACAAAAACATAGTTAATTAATACCACAAAAAGTTGTGAAAAATTATATCATCATGTATACAGATAACATATGTGCATAAATCATAAAATTATAATTGTTAATAAATATTGAAACATTTTCATAAATAATACACATAATTTATTGAGATATATAACATTATATAATGAATTTTATGGCAATAAAATTTCATTTACCCTTGTATCATTATAAAATGTTCATAATCATGCATTCCACATAGAAAGATAACTTATAACAATCATATCAACAAGATAAACTGAAGGAATGGGATAAGTTTCATAAAAAATTAAATATATCATACATCATAAAATGATCTTTAGGGATCCCAAATGAATAATATATATTATTCATTTTCAGAAATTTTAAATTTTCATGGAAGAACGAAAAATTCAAGGGGAGATAATGATGTGTTTTGAAAACCTAATGTCTTTTTGAAAGATTTTTTTATTTCAATTATAAATAAATTTCTGAATGGTATAAATATTTTTAAGCCATGAAATATAATTCTAATAATATTAAATGGATATTTTATTGATATTTGATGAATATCCATACTAGGAACTCTGTGTAAAAGGCTATAACCCAAAAGAGAGGGATTTTTCATTGTGAATCAACTACCATAAACCCGATATTATTTTTTCACTTTTCATTATCCTATATAATAAACATATGATTTTTGAAATAAAGAACCAATGGTCAATTATGTTCATTTTTTCACTCTTGATCAATTATTGAAATTACATTAAATTTTTTTAATTCCAAATTTTAAAGGTGAAATGTTTTGATATCTTATTTTAATAAAAATATAACTTCTTGTATAAAATTAGTGTTCATGAATAATTTACTTTTAACATTAATATAAATAACTATAGAATCATATAAATAAATAAATGTATATATATATATTTATACTTTTATATATTATAAATAATTTTTTTTAATTATCCATAAGGGTAGTGATATGAAAATAATTGGAAATGACCTCTTCAGCTGTTAACTGGATGTTAACATGACAATGCACAATGTGGATATTTGATATGTATAATATATGATTATATTTATAAATACATATTATCTAGAATATTAAAAATAAAAATAAATAGATATAATTTTTTTTAATTATTTTAAGATGTTTTTACTATAAAATAAAAGAATGAAATTGAATATGATATTGAAACAAAATAAAAATTGAAAAGCAATACCTATTTATAAAAGGAATTCCTTTTCTACAACTCTTGTCTTCTTTAAATCATAGTGTATTATTACACATGAAATAATCTAATAATTATATGAGTATAAATTGATGTTATTTTGGTATAGTTTTGTCTTTTTTAAGTGTAAGTGGTGTGCTTTTCAATTGGAGGGTTGATGGGTCATTTATATGTGTGGACAAGGTCTTTTTAATGATAAGTATTGAATACATTATTATTTTTAATAGTAAAATGAATTAATTAATGTTAAAAAATATTTAATATGAAATTATTATTTTAATCATAATAAATTTTAGAAAAATGAAAAAATATTAATTTAAGGGAAAATTTTGGATATTATAAAATTATAATTATATTTAGAAGACAAGTTTATTGAATTTAAATAAAATTTTTATCAAATTAAATAATTATTTGATCAATTTAAACTTTTTTTAATTGATTAGTTTATAATGATATCGTTAAAGATACTATTTAAAATATAATAGGATATATAATATTCATTATTATTTATCTAATAATTGATGTATTTAAGAAGATTAAAAAACAACCTTCTATTATTTCTAGGTGAAAAATCTATTTTTTAAATAAATTTCTAATATAGCTATATTTAATTCCTAAAAGTTGAAATTATTATTTTTATGAAATAGATTACAATACACCTTATTTAAAAATATTTTTAATGTTTATTTGAGTTTTTAATCTTGATATTTATTATACAGAATTATATTATTTATATTTTCATATATTAATCAATAAAAAATGTATATCTGATTTTATTATTTTGAGGCCAAATTACTATAAAGGTGGTCTGGTTGTATTTCCAAATAGTCAGTTTATTGTTCCAAACATTCAACTTACTCTTTCAATATTAACATTACAATTTTAATAGCCACATTTTTATTTCAATAGTTATATTACCTCCTTTAAATATATATTGATTATCTCATACAATATTCACTATAATTATTATAAAGGTATCATACATTCATTTTCTATGATATCAATTTTTTTTTCAAATTCTATATTTCATTCTTATAGTGTTGTTTTTGGGAAAATAATTCTAGCTAATTTAAATGTTTATTCATTTCCTAGGAAATATTTCCGTTTAAAATATTTTTCACATTGCAATTTTTTTTTATTTTCATGGTTTTATTTACTAAAAATCGTAATGATATCTTTTGATTATATAATTTTTTTAGTTTTTATATTTTTTGAATGTGAATAATGATATATAACATCATATAATACAAATTTATTTGAAAAAATATAATTGATATATATATTCATTAGTTCATTACAAAATCAGTCTCTTTATTATACATATTCATCATCTATAATGAAAAAAATCTTTTTATGGGTGTTTTATGGTTTTTTATTGGTGTGGTAAAATGAGTGATCACAATAAATACTATTAGACACCTTGGTTTAACAGGTTTTTGTTTATGTCCCTCAACTATTGGCATCCATATGAAAAAAAGAACTACATTATGAATTCAATAATCATGATGACATAGAAGACATTGAGTGGATTATGAGATTATTATTCCCCAACCAACTATAAATAATTTGTGTTATATTATTTTATTTTTAATTATAGTTTCCATTATCTATCGTATTAAGGTGTATTAACAGTTTGATTTATTTTTAATCTGGTTCAGTATATGATATACTCAACTTACTCCCATCTTATTTTTATATAACTCCCTGAAGAAAAAAAATTCATATTATAGGCTAAGAACCTCAATTTACCAACCCTAAAAATTGGATGTCCTGAAAGTAATTTTCAAATGTATATAATGGATGAAAATATAAAAATAATCCCAATTATGAGGGAGCACTATATCAATGGAGATAATAATGCGTGATGAGAGGCTCAGAAGGCTATCTATTCGAAAAATTATTGTCTAATTATAATTTATAAAGTTATCATTACCTTTAAAATTGTTAATGGTGATCAAGAATAACAGGATGATACTACTAAAGAAAAATATGAACTGAAATACAATGCTATGAATTCTATAATATGTGCACTCAGTCAATATGAATTTAATATATTTTTTCAATGTGCTACATAATTTTAAATGTGGATAAATATATAAATATCTTATAAAAGTATTAATTGTTTATGAAAATACATGTAAAGAAGTAATAAGATAATATTTCAATCATTTAAAATGATTGATGGTCATAGAATCACTCATATAATATAAAGGATGAATAGAATCATAACAAATTTAGATTCCCTCAGAAGTCATGTTCCTAAACTCTGTGATTCTAGTAATATTATCAGAGTTCATCCATTCAAATGGAGTGGAACATGGGCGTTAATTTAGAAATATAACATTTTGTGATATATGAAAAAAAAATAACAGATAACACATTATGTATTGTGAAAAGATATAAGATAAGGATCGAGGGTATACAATAACCAAAATGAGTAATATTTATTCAAAAACAAATACTTTAAATAATGAAATAAAAATTAATTATATATCATTATCAATCTCATATAATAAAAATAATTTAATTAATTTATTATAAACTGAATATCTTGATTAGTTTTTCTATAATTTCAAAAAGATTAACAATAATATAATATTGTTTGAGATAAAAATCAAAAATTATAAATGGTTCAGTAGAAATATTACAAAAATAAGGTTCTACGAGTTCATAAATATCGACCATATCAAGAATGATTTCCACCATCTAAAGGATACAGTTTTTTTTAATAACAATAATAATAAATCATATTATAAGAAATATAATATGAATATGTAGGATTCTTCGTGTTCCATAAATGACACGAGGATGACTGTAGTTATCTTTTTAAAGATGAATTAACTAATCATTATAAAAAATATCATCATCATGGCACGAAATAGTGAGGTTCGCCATGATTACTATTCATATTCGTAATATAAATTTAAACATTACTCATAAAAATTTAACTGAGTAATGTAGGAAGTGGGAAGAAAATACGATTCATTGATGAATAATAATATGACTGTAATGAAATAATATGATACAAATTTTCGTTAAAATTATGTGTCAACAACAATGATTATTGAACCATATGACAAACTAGATGAGTTCCTTACAGTAGTTTTTTTCCATTTAAGGACAATAAATGAATTAATTGTTATATTAAAAAATCTTAAGGAGTTTACTATAAAAATATATAGTGAAAGGACTATATAAATATAATACATGGTAATAATAAATTCATAATTGAGAATATAGAATAGTATATAAAAGGAAAAAATAGTAAATATAAATACTATTTTATACCCTATTATAAAAAATGAATTTTTTCCATTATCAATTTTTTTAACTATGGAAGAAAAGATCATTTTAGAAATGATTTATTCTTAATAAATCACAAGATATGTGGGATAATAATGAAATTTATTTCTATAAAGTATTATAATTTCAATTCTAAAATTTCTAGAATGTATTAAAATATTGGGGTTCCCTAATCATTCATTTCTAACACCACTAGACCCAAGATCCTTTTTTGAGAAAATAAATTTTCAATATTTTCCATTAGTGAATGATCCATAATTTAAAAATTAGAAATTTTATAGGAATAATGAGTGTAAATGAAAAATTATTGGATATTTTTCCAAATTTCACTGACTATGAAAAATTGATGGAGGAAATACCACATTTTTTGACAATTTCAGTAGAAATATTTTTGAATTTGTATCTATTGAAAATACTCATTTTATTCTCACTATGAAACAGAATTATATAAATGTATTAAATAATAACTTGATAATTATTTCTCAATATTATAATGATTATATGAAATATTTTTTAATAATTAATATTCAATTTTGAAAAATATTATTCTCAAATTTAGTGCCCTATGATCCTAAAATGTTTACAGACTAGAGCATAGTTTTCATATTAAAAATTTTAAATCTTTAATTCATGAAATTTGGAAATAATTGTTTTGGATAAAAATGAATTTACATTATAAAATTTTGTTACCACTAAAATTCTTTAAAAAGTGTGATTTATTATTTCCCCAACTAAAATTGGATAAAAATATATTATATGATGCAATCCAAGTTTTCATGAAACCAAAATCTTAATTTAATTAAATAAAATATGTTTCATCAAACAAAAATGATTGAAATATTCACATTGGTCTGTTTGGATCATCTTAAATAGTTACTCTAGATGGAAAATCATGCATTCCTTTGTTGGTTGATTATTTCTCAATATTTACTTGGATTTATTTGATGAAATATAAAAATAAATAGCATAAATTATATTTTAATTTTTCAATGCTTGATCAAAATGATTTTTTTTCAAATTATGTGTTCATGAATTTATCATGGATAGAGTTTGATTATAATGATTTTTCATCATTTTTTAGAAAACATTCCATTAAAAATACCGTATATTAACCTAGAAAGCCTTTAAAAATTATGTTATAGATAGAGGAGATAATAGATTTCATTAAATTTATAAGAAAATGTTTTGATAATATAGAATACCTAAATATTTTTTGGACGGATTAAATTAGATAAACATTCAATATCATACATTATGATATTATAAGGCATGTCCTGATGACAATATGAAATGATCTATGGAAAATAAAAAATAAATGGTTCAATACATTAATTATTTTATGAAAAGTTTATATCTATAACACCATGTTATGTCTTAGATTTTTAAATATAAATGATGATGAAGGGAATATATAATGTTATTATACTTCTTATAAATCCTATATTTTTTTGAATAGAGATTCAAATATTGCTGAAAAATATTCTCATGTGAAATTTTATGAAAATGATACATTAAATGAAAAAACTAAATCAAAAAGATTTATAGATTTATTAAATGGATAATACGATACTTGAGACACTCTTGTAAAATAAAAAAGATAATTTATTGGTACATGTTCATAAAAAATTCAGATTTTAATGGAAAGAAACTAAGAAACATAAAATTGTGAATCCTAGAATGGAATAATATTACAAAAATATTAAATATAATCCTCTAGACTCCATATTGGAATCCAAAATAATGGGTCGAGGAGCTGATGATGTATAAGAAATATTTTATTGATTTTTTCCTTTTTATCCACTCTAAAATCTAAAACCATAAAATATAACATAGGTGATGATAATGGGATGGTTATAATTTTATAGAAATAAAAACACATTAAAATAATATTTTTTTGGAAGAAGTTTAGAGACCTTCTAGTTATCATATTATTTGAAATAAGACGGTATTTATAAATATATAGGATGAACAAGAAATGAACAATAGGAATAAGTCTATAGTAGATCCCAATGTTTATAATGTAGAATAAATAATTATTTATGAATAAATGATTTATTTTGTTTATAGTTCAGATGCAATTAAAATTCATTTATTTAATATATAATATATGTGTTTTAAATTATATCATATTGAAGTTAAATTTAATTAAATAAATATTTTTCTAATTGAAGAAGTATTTTTCAATCATCCACTAGGTTTTTGAATAATAAAATTTTCACAATTCTATTTATATTCTAATACTAGCATTTTATTGTCCCAAAGAATCACATAAATCTTAGTATAATAGAATATGTAAATTAATTTCATCCAATTGTTTTATGGTGGGTTTGGAAACCACTATTATATTATATAAAATGTACTAAAATGATAATTTTTTTGTTTAAATTATAATGACAATGGATTTTTTAACAAAAAAATATTTAGTACTTTTTCAATGATCATGACTTTTAGAGAAATTTATAGAATGTGTGAATTGATTGTTTTCCTTGGATTTTATATTTACCAAGTAGAATTTCGGAAAGTTTTGTACTAATGATTTTTTAATAATTTATGAAAATTGTTTTCAATTGAAAAAATTAAGAAATATTGGACCCTTATGAGTTCAAACAATTTGCATGACTAAGATGAAACTAGAATAATAGAAAAGAAATGATATATAGAGTAATAAATGTGATGTTTCTTTATCAAACTACTTTTATAACAATTTTTTCATTTTTTTATATGAACAATTTTAAGCTATACTGGAGGAATATTATTTAGCAGATTCTAATGGAATTATATGTCAAACAAAAAACTATTTCATTATCAATACTATTCACAAATACAATTGATTTTGATTTAAATAAATATTATAATACTAAATTTGGTAGTTGTAGACTGGATAAAGAACATATATCCAGAACCTGTATATTTTTATTAGAATAGCATGTTTCTTAATCAATTAAATAAGAAGTATTATCTTGAATTTACAACTATAGAGGATGATTGCATGCTAACATGTACCTGTTGTTCTCTTTTATTATGGATGAAACACACTTTAATGAATTTCATATTTGATTTTAATCATCCCCCATTAAAAATTGATAATGATACTCATATCAATATTCTAAAATTTATGATAAATCATTCATGGTCGATGAATATTGATTTTATACACAATATATTAAGAGACCATTCTCAAAATGGAATTATTTCTCTTGAATCTATTATTACAAATAATATTAGGATACATATATACTAATGCATATTTATATTAATTATATTTGTGTTTTATTATTACATTAATATCATGCTTTATATTTCCCTTTTCATATTTATGTTTAAATTGTCTAGTTATTCTGAAATGTAATAAAGTAAATTAAATCCTTATAATGTTTTTGATTTTATAATTATATATTTTTTTGTTACATCTATGTAATAATACTCATTTTATTCTAAAATAAAATATTTAATCAGTAAAAATCTATATACTTTCACAAAACATCTAAACCTAAATACTCAAAAATTAAAATATTTTCTATCGTAAAGATTTATTCCAAAGAAAAACTTTCTCCTTTCTTATTGATAATGGAAATGAAGAAGATAATAGAAGACAGTGTATCTGAAATTTTGAAATGGTCAAATTTTTAATTTAAGCTTATGAGTGTAATATTTGTCTATTTTCCAAATCTATATCATATAGATGTGTAGGTTCATAATGTGAAAAATTATAAAGATTTGTTTATATATTTTATGAATGTATAACTAATTAATTTTATGATAATCATGTTAGTGGTTCCATGAAAATGATGAGTTCATTTTTAAATACATCTAATATATGATCATGTCAAATGATTGTGGGATAAAATGTTTGATATCAAATGTGAATTTTTAAATAGTTATTTATTTCTATATGAGAGATGAATCGATTTCTGTTCATCTCTACTCAGTAAATATGATGTATAAATAACTGATATAAAAAAGTATATTTTGGATCTTCTATTGTTGAAAAAAACCTATCAAGTACATGAATGCTGGTAGAAGTACTTTTTAAATGTTTATTCATACTAGGAACATTATGTGAAATTGTGAGTTAAAAAAAATTATACATTAATATTATTATTCTGTATATTTTTTGGGATGAGATGAAATTCAATCCATCATGGTACATCCTGATTCATATTTGAATTTCATATAATAATTCCTATATTTTCATTCCTTATTGAAAAACTCATACATTTGAATATGAGAAATATATAATATATTTTATTAATTATATGGAAGTTTTTTTATGGAATAAACATCAATCACTATATGATTCATAATAAAATATTCTATTTTTGGATATAATCATTAAAAAAAATTTATCTATTGGGTCAAATGAAATATAAGAAACCCCAACTTAGGGTTAGTATAAGGATTCGGCCTTAAACATTACTTGTTGTTGAATTAAATGAATAATTCACAGTGAGGATCTTTTCAGGTTTAGAGTTTTGTAGAATTAGGACATAACTATTACATATCAAAGGTTACAAAGTAGACACATATACTCAGCTTCAATTTTTTCACAAAAATAAAAAACTCTTGAACAAAAGAGTCACGTCTAGTTCCTTGTATTAGAGAGCCTAAAATTTCCTGGATCCCATCCTTGACCCTATTCAACTTTATCTCTAGTGAAAAACATTTCAAAAAAACATGGGATGAGTAAAAAAAGCTCAGTAAGGGTTATACCAATACGGAAAGAAAACATTAGTCCATGTATACATAAGAACCAATGAAATCATACTTTACTCATAAATCATAAGTAATTTAACATACCTCATGAAATCATAAGATTTATGAATAACTCATAGAAATCATAAAACATAAAGGTATCTTGAGGCATTCATAACATTCTTACGTAGGGAGTAACCCTCATGGTTACGTTTGGAATACCCATCACAGTATATTCCCTAAATCTATTTGGAGAAACCTTAGCGTTTAACCCCTTCGCGTTACCCAACGCATTGGAGAGCTATATCGGGCTCACCCGCCCTTAGTTTATCACAGAACCACCCGTATTCATAAACAATGCCCAAGAACCATAACATAATCATAGAAAATAACCTAATCACAATGGAAAGATAACATTCCCACATTGCAATAACAATATAACATTTTAAGATATTGAAATAATGAATCCATTCTAAAACCATTTTCAAAACCATTTAAAACATTTAATAAAGAGATTTTTGAATCAAAGTGTCCCATACCACATTGAAGCTTTTAACATTTTAAACCATTAATATCCTTATAAATAAATCCTTAAAAGCATTTTGAAAACATGGATATTAATTAGAAATATTTATATGTATAAATCATTAAAACATTTAAAACGATATTTTAGTTAAAGGGTTTTTAACAAAACGAGAGACACTTGAATACAATAATTGAGGAATAACATTTAATCATAAATTTATAATATCATGAGAAAAAATGGATTCATGATATAATATTCCAAAGGACAATATATACACCAAATAAGATTGAATCGGTGCATAACAACAATGAAGTCTCAATAGAAATGTAAAATGAGATGAAATACCTTATAAAGAAGGTATCCTTAAATTAAGGATAAATCAATATCATAATTATGTGTGACAAATATAAATACACCCAATATAAATGGATATTATGTGTAAAACAATAAAAGGTCATTCACACATATTAAAATTATGACATATTCAATAACTACAAGTTGAACCCAGAGAAATCGAAATTGGGTTAAAAAGTTCCCTTGGTAAAATTCGACAGCCTAACGGTGTCACTTTAAAATTCATAAAATTAATTGATGAGAGAGAAAATGGTATCTCATCACTTGGACATAAAATTTACATCAATAAGGATATATAATAACATATCCAAACATAAAAATATGTAAATTAAAATACATAACAAAATAAGTCTTTTAAAAAGAAGAGGGTGCAAGGTTCCCTTACCGATTTGGGTAACTTTCAAAACGTACACCCCATAAAAGAAGGGTGATAAAATGAAAATGTAAATACATATAAATGAGATTATATTATACAAATATTAATATAATGGTAATTAAATACACCAAACAAAAGAAAATAGTGGCAAATGTATCATGAATCTCACGGGAATAAAAAAGTGAGATGAAAATCCCCTTATGAAAATTCGGCAGCCTAACGGCGCCATATAAAACTTCCAAAAATGGATTGATGAGATCAAATAGGGTATCTAATCATATTAACATAAAATTTACATCATGATTAATATATATGAACATCCCCCAACATAATAAACAGGATCATAAAATAAGTGACATAAAAGAGATTACTTTAAAAGAAAGAGAGAGGTTGGATCCCTTACGAAAATTCGGCAGCCTAATGACAGCACTTAAAAATTATAAAAATGAATTGATGAGATTAAGAGGGGGTATCTCATCATATAAAAATAAAAATTACAGTATTTTTAATATAAAATAACATCCTCCAACATAATAACATGGATCATAAATTAAATGACATAAAAGAGGGTACTTGAAAAGAAAGAGAGAGGTCAGATCCCTTACGAATATTCGGCAGCCTAACAGCGCCACTTGAAAATTATAAAAATGAATTGATGAGAGTAAGAGGGAGTATCTCATCATATGAAAATAAAAATTACATTATCGTTAATATAAAATAACATCCTACAACATAAGAACACGAAGCATATATTAAATGACATAAAATAGGGTACTTGAAAAGAAAGAGAGAGGTTGGATCCCTTACGAAAATTCGGCAGTCTAACGGCGCCACTTAAAAATTCTAAAAATGAATTGATGAGAGTAATAGGGGATATCTCATCATATGAAAATAAAAATTACAGTGTGGATAATATAAAATAACATCCTCCAAAATAATAACATGGATCATAAATTAAATGACATAAAAGAGGGTACTTGAAAAGAAAGAGAGAGGTCAGATCCCTTACCTCAAGTCCAAATTGTCTTGTTCGTATCTTTATATTCTTGAATAAAAAACGTTGGTTAATTTATAATTGCTTATGTTCCTCCTTTTAATATTATTATTCAGTTTATATCACATATTATAATGTTATAATAATTGGTTAATAAGGTGCTTTCATATCAGACGTTTTTGTCAATGTTTGGTAGATGAGTCAAAAATGAACTTGTTTGAAAATGATTGTCCATGTAGTTATAAGTAAATAATCTCCAGAATAGTATTAATGATTTAAATATCATATATATCCAGTACATATTCATCTTATACTATTCCATAACATTTGGAGAAAAAAATTAATGAAATGCACCATTCATGGAGACGGTAGGTCGTACGTACGCATGAATGCTACTTTCATTTATTTGACATATTAATGGAATTAAAATAATTGAGAGATATATATATTATAATTACATTATAATATATATTTTTTCTAGGTCACATATGTTTATTAATTTCATTCTTTATACATTCCATGTATTGCATGAACGAGTCACGTCACTTGAGGGGGCGGTAGTCCACACTTCCTTGTATGAAATTATCGCATTTGCACAACATGAAAATCATAAAGGTATGTTTTAAATATAAAATACAGAAGCATATGGAAAACATAAATACCATATATATCATATATTAAATACAGTGACATTATAATCCCCACCATGAAAGGTGTTAAGAGAAGATTGAACAATCATCATTTCGTGAGGCATTGATTCGCCATCCACAAAAACAATATGTTCTTTAACCATTAGACGGAGGTGTGTGTAAGTGTAGCTCTAATAATTCACATAAAACATCCTTGTATATTTAATATACTAGGTTTTTTACAAAATAAATGAAAAAAATAGTTAAGGGGTTTGGAGAAGCAAAATAAAACAAAAGAACACAAGTGAAGATATTTCCTTTAAATCGGGTAACACTTCTTGGTTTGAACCAAAAGGGTTTCTTGAAGAGCATTCTGCCAATGGTGAGGATTCAATGATGAAGAGAGGGATGTGGAGAGATGAAATGGGCATGGTTCGGACCAGACGAAGGCTTGAGAGGTGTGGGTAAGGTGGTAGAGGTGGGGGCCTTTTATAAGAGAAGAAGAGGGGTACTCTTGGAAAGTTATAAAATATTACTTTATTATAAAATGATTTTTGGATTTTAAAGGTCCCAAAAGGATTTATTTCTAGGATAAGATGATAAGGTTTTGAAATACACCAATACAATAGGTTTGAGACATGTGTAATACTTATATGTCACCCTATATTCTTGTTTTATTTAAATCGTTCATTTATGAGCTAATCACTGCATCATCACTGTGTCATAAATAAAATAATTTATTTAATGTCTAAAAATTATAAAAAAAATCACGATGTGGGAAATATTTTTATATTTCTAATAATTATTTATAGTCAAAAATATGAGTTTTATAACCCCATGTAAAAATTGTTTTAGTAAAACAATACATGTTTGTGATATTTTAATTTTAACTTTAAATAAAAAGTTATTAATGTCATTTTCTGACCAAAGTGGCTCCATGGGGTCCCCAAGTTGACCCATGGATTTTATTGGTCTACCATGACTAATACAATAAGGTTAGGACATGTGTCAAGGTCATTTCATATTATTATAACATTATCTTTACCTTAAATTACACTAATTACCTCTAATCGCGATTAATAAAACTTAAAAGTTACTATTCACCAAAAAATTATTTTAATCTCATTGAACCACATTTTACTTATTAATGACAATCATGTATGTCGGATTTTTGAAAATCAAATCACCGAAGTGGTAAATTTTCATTTAAACGAAAAAATCAGTTTCTTTAACTACCACTTAGTGGTTTCACTATTCATCAAAAATTGAAGTTTTTCAGAAAAATACCAAAACATCACCCTAAGCTATATTTGATATTCCGAATTTAAAAATTATGCCTATTTTACAAAATTAATAATATATAAGTTGCATTAATTAATTTAATAATTCATTCCTGCTGTCAAAACAAATAGCGTGTTTTTAAGAATCAATATATATTAAAAGATTGACTCTAGTTTAAGTCCAATTTCAATGTGAAATTAATTCTAATACCCACCATTGGATTAAATGGTAAAAATATATTCTAAATACACTTTAATCTCAATTAAAAAGATAATATTTCCATATAAATAAATCAGAGTGAAAGGAGGTTTTGAATTAAAATGCAACATTTTCACTAAAAATGATCTTTATCGGAAAAATAACAAAAATTTACACAAAGTAAATTTTGATGTCCAGATTATAAAGAAAGATTTTATTTTGTTAGATACAACATATAAAATTTTCAAAAGTAAATTTAATATTGGTTCTCCATCAAAAGGTGGTTAATTGACCTTTTAATGAATATTAGAAGATTTATGCTTAAAATTGGATTCATTTGCATTTTAAGCCTATAACATTTATTGGATAAATGTAAAAATATTTAACACACATATGTAATCATTTTGTAGTTATTTATATTAATTCCCTCCATTACAACGGCTAGGCGTTAACTATTATAATATTATTATATTATTAGAGTGAAACGTAAGATTTCAAAGAAATGCGTTGTTGCGTATTGGGTACGCCATCAAGCATAGTGTTCCCTTTAAAGTACTATTAATATTTTATTCAAGAATATGGATAAATATGAAAATTTCATATTATTTATTTACCTGGGGTGTTACATCCTTCCCCCCTTTTGGAAATTGCGTACTTGCAATTTTAAAATTGGTCTTGGAAACTTCATTGAAAATCCCATATCGGAACAAGAGTCAGTAAAACTATCACTTTTAAAAGAATGGGAGAGAAGTACAAATGTCACCCGAGTTAACCCATACTAGGATTCCAAGTATGAAAATATGGATATGGAGAAAAAACAAAGGGTCATGTTCTGATGGATAGCGATAGTAAACATGTCTAAGAGAATGTTAACCACAAGAAAATCACAAACTTGTGATGGGTTAAACGGTATTCAATTCCCCAGTAGGAAAAGTTAAGAGACGACATTTTTGTTTTAAGTTACTCTTAATTGAAGAATTAATTTTTGAGCTTAACTAAATCATAATGAAACATAATTACATGTCACGTAGACTTTCAAATTTAACTAGATTCCTTAACAAACTCATATTTTCTCCAAAAGACGAGTATTTTGGAAGACTTGTTCGCATTAAGAGTACTATAATCAACTTCTAGAGAATCGCATATTCCCCAAAAGAGAATTATATAATTCCAATTTCTTTAGACCTTAACCAAAACTAATACCAAAAAGGTTACTATGAGATCAGATAATACCCAAAAAGGATAATCCTTTATAAAAAAATCTATTCTTAATCTCCAAAATTTGTCAAACAATATCCAAAGTTCAATAAAGACCATTCGATAAACATCTATCCATAAAATTCTTCAAAGTAAACCAAACTAAGATTGAAACCCAAATCTCTGAATGATTTAATCACATAGTCTCCTAAGATAAAACATATCATTTTTCTCAAAAATAACATCAATTACTCTTACAGTCTCATACTGAAAATTAATTAACCTAATCACATATCCTCTATGGTAGGCTAATCATTTCCATTGATAACCCAAATTCAACTTACTCTTAATTCATAAAATCATCTAACTAAAAATAATCATTCAAACTAACCCGGGACTTCACGTAGTCCAGTGGTAGGTGATAAATACCAGTTGCACTTTGTTTGTGGGTTTGACTCCCACAGCTTTGTTCAATGCGACAGGTTGTCACACGGTCTGCGTGTTGTCCTTTTTCCAAAACTATATAATTCTTAAAACATTCCCCAATAACGAGATAAAATCTTCAAAAATAACCATAACATAATTTAACCTCAAGATTATCTCATGTCGTTCATATTCCATCATAACGTATAGTAACCCAGAATTACCTCAAAATTAAGGATCATATAAACCCTAATGGTTAACATTATTATTATTACCTGAACTTCCATGTCGAGTTGGTTCTCTCTTACATGATACATTAGAGAACTCACCAAGGTTCAGGTGGGTGATCAGGACTCCTTATGGTTGGTTTATAATAACCACGAGATTTCTCATTGAATCCCCCATTTCATCCAGTATCTTAATCAGAGAACCAACACAGTTTCCTTCAAACCCATTGACACTTTGGTGCCTACTAGATCCATCCATTTACTAAAAGCAGAAATGTCAGTGTGAGTATATCAACAAAATCATTATATACTAAAGAGGAAGGTAAACACTAAAATATACTTATCCAAGTTATCTCAAACTCATTTTAACCTTCAAAAATAACAATTACTCTATCTAATATAATAACCATTGTGGTTATACACAACTTGTCACTTAACACTCTAACCTCTAAAGTTATATAAACAATCCTCTGATAGCAACTATAAGGACCTGGCCTTAAACATTACTTATTATTGAATTAAATGAATAATTCACATTGAGGATCTTTTTAGGTTTATAGTTTTAGAGAATTAGGACATAACTATTACATCTCAAAGGTTACAAAGTAGACACATCTAATCAGCTTCAATTTTTTCACAAAATAAAAAACTCTTGAAAAAAAGAGTCACGTCTAGTTCCTTGTTTTAGACAGCCTGACATTTCCTAGATCCCATCCTTGACCTTATTAAACTTTATGTCCTATGAAAAACATTTCAAAAAAACCTGGGATGAGCATAAAAAGCTTCGTAAGGGTTATACCAATACGGAAAGAAAACATTAGTCTATGTATACATAAGAACCAATGAAATCATACTTTACTCATAAAGCATAATCAATTTAACATACCTCATGAAATCATAAGATTTACGAATAACTCATAGAAATCATAAGACATAAAGGTCACTTGAGGCATTCATAAAATTCTTACATAGGGAGTAACCCTCATGGTTACGTTTGGAATACCCATCCCAGTATATTCCCTAAATCTCTTCGGAGAAACCATAGCGTTTAACCCCTTCGCATTACCCAATGCATTGGAGATCTATATCGGGTCCGCCCGCCCATACTTTATCACGGATCCACCCGTATTCATAAATAATTCCCAAGAACCATAACATAATCATAGAACATAAGTTAAGCACAATGGAAAGATAAAATTCCCATATTCCAATAACAATATAAAATTTTAAGATATTGAAATAAGGAATCCATTCTAAAAACCATTTTCAAAACCATTTAAAAAATTTAATAAAAAGATTGTTGAATCAAAGTGTCCCATACCACTTTGATGCTTTTAACATTTTAAACCATTAATATCTATATAAATAAATCCTTTAAACCGTTTTGAAAACATGGATATTAGTTATAAATATTTATAAGTATAAATCATTAAAACATTTAAAACGATATTTTAGTTAAAGTGTTTTTAACAAAATGAGAGACACTTGAATACAATAATTGAGGAATAATATTTAATCATAAATTTATAATATCATGAGAATAAATGGATTCATGATATAATATTCCAAAGGACAGTATATACACCATATAAGAGTGAATTGGTTCATAACAACAATGAAGTCTCAATAGAAATGTAAAATGAGATGAAATCCCTTATAAAGAAGGTATCCTTAAATTAAGGATAAATCAATCTCATTATTATGTGTGAAAAATATAAATACACCCAATATAAGTGGATATTAAGTGTAAAACTATCAATGTTCACTCACACATATTAAAAGGATGACATATTCAATAACTACAAGTTGAACCCAAAGAAATCGAAATTGGGTTAAAAAGTTCCCTTGGTAAAATTGGACAGCCTAACAGCGTCACTTTAAAATTCATAAAATTAGTTGATGAGAGAGAAAATGGTATCTCATCACTTCGACATAAAATTAACATCAATAAGGATATATAATAACATATCCCAACATAAAAATGTGTAAATTAAAATACATAACAAAATAAGTCTTTTAAAAAGAGGAGGGTGTAAGGTTCCCTTACCGATTTGGGTAACTTTCGAAACGTACACCATATAAAATAAGGGTCATAAAATGAAGATTTAAATACACATAAATGAGAGTATATTATAAAAATAGTAAAATAATGGGCAGTAAATACACCACACAAAAAGAAATAGTGGCAAATGTAGCATGAATCTCACAGAAATAAAAAGTGAGATGAAAATCCCCTTTTGAAAATTCGGCAGCCTAACGGCACCACATTAAACATCCAAAAATGGATTGATGAGATCAAATAGGGTATCTCATCATATTAACAAAAAATGTACAGCAAGAGGAATATAGAATAACATCCCCCAACATAAGAAAGAGGAGTCTAAAACATGTGACATAAACGAGAGTACTTTAAAAGAATGAGAGAGGTTGGATCCCTTACGAAAATTCGGCAGCCTAACGACGCCACATAAAAATTCAAAAAATGAATTAATGAGTGTAAGAGGGGGTATATCATCATATGAAAATAAAAATTACAGTATGGTTAATATAAAATATCATCCTCCTACATAAGAACATGGAGCATAAATTAAATGACATAAAAGAGGGTACTTTAAAAGAAAGAGAGAGGTCAGATCCCATACGAAAATTCGGCAGCCTAACAGCGCCACCTAAAAATTCTAAAAATGAATTGATGAGAGTAAGAGGGGGTATCTCATAATATTAAAATAAAAACTACAGTATGGTTAATATAAAAGAACATACTCCAATATAAGAAAATGGAGCATAAATTAAATGACATAAAAGAGGGTACTTGAAAAGAAAGAGAAAGGTCGGATCCCTTACGAAAATTCGGTAGCCTAACAGCGCCACTTAAAAATTATAAAAATGAATTGATGAGAGTAATAGGGGGTATCTCATCATATGAAAATACAAATTATAGTATGTTTAATATTAAAGAACATCCTCTAACTTAAGAACATGGAGTATAAATTAAATGACATAAAAGAGGGTACTTGAAAAGAAAGAGAGAGGTCGGATCCCTTACCTCAAGTCCGACTTGTCCTGTTCATATCTTTATATTCTTGAATAATAAACATTGGTCAATTTATAATTTCTTTTGGTCATCCTTTGAATCTTATTATTCAGTTAATATCACATATTATAATGTTACAATAATTGGTTAATAATGTGCGTTTATATCAGACGTTTTTATCGATGTTTGGTACAAGTGTCAAAAATGAACTTGTTTGAAAACGATTGTCCATGTAGTTATAAGTAAATCATCTCCAGAATAGTATTAATGACTTAAATATCATATATATCCAGTAAATATTCATTTTATACTATTCCATAACATTTGGAGATAAAAATAAATGAAATGCACCGTTCATGGAGACGGTAGGTCGTACGTACGCATGAACTCTACTTTCATTTCTTTGACATATTAATGGAATTAAAAATAATTGAGATATATACATATTATAATTCCAGTATAATATATATGTTTTATAGGTCACATATGTTCATTAATTTCATTCTTTATACATTCCATGTATTGCATGAACGAGTCACATCACTTGAGGGGGCGGTAGTCCACACTTACTCATATGAAATTATCGCATTTTGACAACATGAAAAGCATAATGGTATGTTTTAAATATAAAATACAAAAGAATATAGAAAACATAAATACCATATATATCATATATAAAATAAAGTGACATCATAATGGCCACCATGGAAGGTGTTAAGAGAATATTGAACAATCATCGTCTCGTGAGGCAGTGATTTTCCATCCACAGAAACAATATGTTATTTAACCATTATACGAAGGTGTGTATAAGTGTAGATCAAATAAATCACATAAAACATCCTAGTATATTGAATATACTGGTGTTGTTACAATAGAAAGGAATAAATAGAGTTTAGGGGTTTGTAGAAGCAAAATAAAACAAAATAACACAAGTGAAGACATTACCTTTAAATCTGGTAACTCCTCTTGGTTTGAACCAAATGGGTTTCTTGAAGAGAATTATGCCAAAGGTGAGGCTTCAATGATTAATAGAGGGATTTTTAGAGATGAAATGGTCAGGGGTTGGCCGAGCCAAAGGCTTGAGAGGTGTGGGTAAGGTGGTAGAGGTGGGGGCCTTTTATAAGAGAAGAGGAGGGGCACTCTTGGAAAGTTATAAAATATTACTTTATTATAAAATGATTTTTGGATTTTAAAGGTCCCAAAAGGATATATTTGGAGGATAAGGTGATAAGGTTTTTAAATCCACCAATATAATAAGTTTATGAGAAGTATAAGACTTATATTTCACCCTATCTTCTCATTTTATTTAAATCGTTCATTTATGAGGTAATCACTTCACCATCACGGTGTCATAAATAAAGTAATTTATTTAATGTCTAAAAATTATAAAAAAATATCAGGATGTATAAAATCTTTTTATCTTTCTAATGAATTTTTATAGTCAAAAATATGACTTTTATAACCCCATATAAATTTTTTTTAGTAAAACAATACATGTTTGTGACATTTTAATTTTAACTTTAAATAAAAAGTTATTAATGTCATTTTCCGAAAAAAGTGGCTTCATGGGGTCCCCAAGTTGACCCATTGATTGTATTAGTCGGAAATTACTCATAAAATAATGTTAGGACATGGGTCAAGGCCATTTCATAATATTATAACATTATATTTACCTTAAATTACACTAATTACCTCTAATCGCGATTAATAAAACTTAAAAGTAACTATTCACAAAAAAAATTATTTTAATCTCATTGAACCACATTTTACTTGATAATGACAACCATGTATGTCGGATTTTTGAAAATCAAATCACAAAAGTGGTGAAGTTTCATTTAAACGAAAAAATCAGTTTCTTTAACTACCACTTAGTGTTTTCACTAATCATCAAAAATTGATGTTTTTCAGAAAAATACCAAAACATCACCCTAATATATATTTTATATTCCAAATTCAAAAATGATGTCTATTTTAAAAAATTCAAAATATATGAGTTGCATTAATTAATTTAATAATTCATTCCCGCTGTCAAAACAAATAGCGTGTTTTTAAGAATCAATGTCTATTAAAAGATTGACTCTAGTTTAAGTCCAATTTCAAAGTGAAATTAATTTCAATGACCACCATTGGATTAAATGGTAAAAATATATTCTAAATAAACTTTAATATCAATTAAAAAGATAATGTATCCATATAAATAAATCATATTAAAAGGAGGTTTTGAATTAAAATGCAACATTTTCACTAAAATGATCTTTATCGGAAAAAATAACAAAAATTTACACAAAGTATATTTTGATGTCCAGATTCTAAAGAAGGATTTTATTTTTTCAAATAAAACATATAAAATTGTCAACATTATATTTAAAATTGGTTCTCCATCAAAAGGTGGTTAATAGACCTTTTAAATAATATTAGAAGATTTATGCTTAAAATTGGATTCATTTGCATTTTAAGCCTCTAACATTTATTGTATAAATGTAAAAATATTTAACAAACATATGTAATAATTTTGTAGTTATTTCTGTTCATTCCCTCCATTACAATGGCTAGGAATTAACTATTATAATATTTTTATATTATTAGAGTGCAACGTAAGATTTCAAAGAAACTCGTTGTTGCGTATTGTGTACGCCATCGAGAATAGCGTTCCCTTTAAAGTAATCTTAATATTTTATTCAAGTATATGGATAAATATGAAAATTTCATATTCTTTATTTACCTGGGGTGTTACAGTCAGGGTGAGAATCATCCTTCTAATCATACTATTATACCAGATATATGGCTCAATGGATGATGAGACTCTAAATTTGATAACTAGTGTAATTATAATTTCATTTAATAAAACCAATTTTTTAATTAATATCAACATAATATTATACGGAAACCTTTTATTTACATTGAGACTCCATATAAGGTGAGGTTGGATAGGATGGTGAGGTATTTGTTTTATCAGGATGAGCATTGAGAATCTAATTTTGATGTATAAACAACTAAAGAAATGAATAATAATGATTCTATCGATAAAGGTGTGCTGAAAAGGGACCACACTATTGTATCTCTTGGTGGAAATATTTTAAGATTTATATTTTTTGAATTTATTGTGTGAAATAATATTGAATTCCTTGTTAATGATTATAAAAACCTAAAAATACAAATTTATAAGAATTTGATTATCTTAATAAATTTAAAGATAAAATTATCTTCTAGTTATCAATGTTGAATATAATTTAGTTACTAATATATCAAAAAATGTTGGTAAAGATGAAGAATAAACTGAGTAAATTTTCATTATTATTATAGATAAAAGTAGGGGAATATAATAAACATTATCATATAGTTATATAAAGAATAATTAAATATCCAATTGGAATAAATCCTGAAATCTATGAAGATGACAATTTGAGGGATAATGTTTCTATCATAAATCATTTTAAGTATTATCTTATAACATATAAAATAGATGGGTAGATGATCCATAAGTCCTATATGATAGATATTTCCATTTTAATGTAATATTTTAATGAGCTAATGTAAATTTTAGATACTCTAATAGGGATATTAAGAAATAATCCATTAGTCAAATTTGACATATCAAACATAGATTTAGTATAAATTATGTGTTTCAAAATAAAAATATATTACTTGAATATGGTTAAAATGTCATTGTTTTTCTTTATTATGGATGTAAAATTTATTACTACCTCATCCTTATCTATAAAAATAAGCTAGTTGTTATAAAAAAATTGAATATTGTTTCCTCAAATCTAATGAATACATATATGATAGTTTAGTATATAAAATGTGATATGGTATATTTTTACACAATTACAAACAATTAGAAAATATATCACATTTAATATTCATGTTGTGAAATACATTTATCAAGTAAGAAGAGATCAAAATTATAGAAAAATGTATTATTTAGTTTTTTATAGAGGATGTATATACATCTTAAATTATACTACTATAACACCCCAGGTAAATAAAGAATATGAAATTTTTATATTTATCCATATTTGTTAATAAAATATTAATATTACTTTACATGGGATGCTTTGCTCGATGGCGTACCCAACATGCAACAACGAGTTTCTTGGGAATCTTACGTTGCACTATAATAATTAAATAATATTATTTTAAATAGTAGTTAACGCTTAGCCGTTGTAATGGAGGGAATTAATAGAAATAACTAAAAAATGATTATATATGTTTGTAAAATATTTTTACTTTTTACAATAAATGTTAGAGGATTAAAATTGCAAATGAATCCAATTTTAAGCGTAAACATTCTAATATTCTTTAAAAGGTCGATTAACCACATTTTGATGGCAAAACACTTTTAAATCAACTTTTTGAAAATTTTATGTGTTATATTTTACAAAATAAAATTCTTCTTTAGAATTGGGACATCATAATTTACTTTGTGTAAATTTTTGATATTTTTCCGAAAAAGTTCAATTTTTAATGAATAGTGAAAAATGTTGTATTTTAATTCAAAACCTCTTTTAATCTAATTTATTTATATGATTAGATTATCTTTTTAATTGGTTTTAAAGTTAAATTAGAATATATGTTTACAATTTAATCCAATAGTGGTCGTTGGAATTAATTTCACTTTGAAATCATACTTAAACTGGTGTCAATCTTTTGATATATTTTGTTTCATAAAAACACGCTATTTGTTTTGAGAGCAGGAATTAATTAATAAATTATTTAATGAAACTTATATGTTTTGAATTTTGTAAAATAGACAAAATTTTTGAATTTGGAATATCAAATATAGCTTAGGGTGAACTTTTGGTAATTTTCTGAAAAACTTCAATTTTTGATGAATAGTGAAACCACTAAGTAGTACTTATAAAAACTGATTTTTCCGTTTAAATGAAATTTTTCCATCTTTGTTTTTGGAATTTAAAAAATCCAACATAAAAGGTTATCATTAAGAAGTAAAATGTGGTTCAATGGGATTAAATTAATTTTTTGCTGGATAGTAACTTATTAAGTTTTTAATCGCGATTAGAGGTAATTAGTGTAGTTTAAGGTAAGAATAATGTTTTAATAAAATGAAATGACATAGAAACATGTCCTACCATCATTTTATGTGTCATGGCCGACCAATAAAATCCATGGGTCATATTTGGGACTCCATGGAGCCACTTTGGTTGGAAAATGACATAAATACCTTTTTATTTAATGTTAAAATAAAAATGAGACAAACATGAAATGTTTTACTAAAAAAAATTTACATGGGGTTATACAAGTCAGAATTTTGACTATAAATATTCATCGGAAAGCTAAAATTATTTCCTACATCTAGTATTTTTTTTATAATTTTTATACATTAAATAAATTAAATTATTTATGACATCATGATGATGTAGTGATTACCTCATTATTTAACGATTTAAATAAAATGGAAAGATAATGTAAAATCTAAGACCTACACATGTAAAAAACCTATTAGATGAGTGGATTTGAAACCCTTATCACCTTATCCTCGAAACACATCAATGTGGGACCATTAATATCCAAAAATCATTCTAAAATAAAGTAACATTTCTTTACTTTCCCATAGTACCCCTCCTCTCCTCTTATAAAAGGCCCCCACCTCTACCTCCTTACCCACACTTCCAAAGCCTTTGTCTCGGCCAACCCCTGCCCATTTTGTCTCTTCCACATCCCTATATAACTCCTTGAAGCCTCACTTTTGGCATATGTTTTCCCAAGTAAGCCTTTGAGCTCAAACCAAAGGGAGTTACCCGATTTTAAGGTAATGTCTTCACTTGTGTCATTTTGATTAATTTTGCGTCTCCAACCCCCTAAACTCTTTTTATTAATTTCTTTTGTAACAACTCCAGTATCTTCAATATAATACAATGTTGTTATAATAAGTATTCGATATACACTTACACACACCTTCGTCCAATGGTTAAAGAATATATTGTTTCTGTGGTTGGCGATTTTCTACCTCACGAAACGATGATTGTTCAATATTATTTTAACACCTTTAAAGGTGGCCATTATGATGTCAATGTATTTTATATATGATATATATGGTATTTATGTTTACTATATGCTTCTGTATTTTATATTTAATCCATTACATTATTCTTTTCATGTTGTCTAAATGGGTTAATTTCATATGAGGAAAGGTGGACTACCGCCCCCTCAAATGAAGTGACTCGTACATGCAATACATGGAACGTATAAAGAATGAAATTAATGAACATATGTGACCTATATAACATATATATTATACTGGAATTATAATATATATATATATATATATCATTTATTTTTAATTCTGTTAATAGGACAAAGAAAAAATGAAAGTAGCGTCCATGCATACGTACGGCCTACCGTCTCTATGAACGGTGCTTTTCCTTTATTATCTCCAAATTATATGGAATAGTATAAAATGAATATGTACTTTATATATATGATATCTTAATCCTTAATACTATTCTGGAAATTATTTACTTATAACTACATGGACAATCATTTTTCAAACAAGTTCATTTTTGACTCATGTACCAAACAACGACAAAAACGTCTGATATGAACTAACATTATTAAACAAATATTATAACATTATAATATGTGATATGAACTGAATAATAATATTTAAAGGAGGTCCTTATGAAATTATAAATTTACCAAAGTTTATTATTAAGGAATATAAAGAAACGAACAAGACAAGTTGGACTTGAGGTAAGGGATCCGACTCCTCTCTTTCTTTTAAAGTACACTCTTTTATGTCATTCCTGTTAAAGCTCATCTTTCTTGTTATTGGGATATTCTTTTATATTACTCTTACTGTTATTTTTATGTTCATATTAAGAGACACCCTATTCTCTCTCATCAATCCATTTTGGATGTTTTGAGTGGCGTCGTTAGGCTGCCGAATTTTCGTAAGAGATCCAACCTCTCTCATTCTTTTTAAGTACTCTCCATTGTGTCACTTCTTTTAGGCTCCTCTTTGTTATGTTGTGGGATGTTATTTTTTATTAATCTTTCTGTAAAAATTATTTTGATATGATGATAGACCCTATTTCCTCTCATCAATTTATTTTGGAACTTTTATGTGGCGTCGTTAGGCTGTCGAGTCTTCGTAAGAGATTTTTCATCTCATTTTATTCTCGTGAGATTTATGCTACATTTGCCACAATTTTCTTTGAGCGGTGTATGTACTGCCCATTATTTTACTCATTGTGTAATATAATTTCATTTATAATTATTTACATCAATGTTTTATTTTCCTTCTTTCATGGGGCGTATGTTTCGAAAGATACCCATGTCGGTAAGGGAACCTTTCACCCTCCTCTTTTTAAAAGACTTCTTTTGTTATGTCTTTTCATTCCCATAATATTATGTAGGGATATGTATTTCTATATCCTTATTGATTTAAATTTTATGTCCATATGATGAGATACCCTTTTTATCTCTCATCAACTAATTTTATGAATTTTGTAGTGACACCGTTTGGCTGTCAAATTTTTGCAAGGGAACTTCTTATCCAAAATTTGATTCTTTGGGATAAACTTGTACTCCTTGAATATGTAGTTATATAAATATGTGTGAATAACCTATGATTTTTTTACACTTAATATCCACTTATATTTCGTGTATTCATTTTTCACACATTATTATGTAATTGATTTATCCTTAATCCAAGGATACCATCTTTGTAAGGGACTTCATCTCAATATCCATTCATTGAGGCAAATTTTGTTTTATACACAACCTTCTTTTATACGATTTATAAACACCGTTGAATTTTACATTTATCCAAAAGGAATCTATTTTTATATGAATCGTTTTACAAAATGACAAAAGAGAATGTTTTTGTCGTACGTATGCAGCGACAACGACTTTTCCGCTGCCGTGACCATTATTTGAGTTTCAGCTTCCTCACAAAGCCATACCTTATTTTTAAAAGAAAAATAAATACCATGCTTTACTTTTCTTTTATTTTGGTATTGAAAATGGTTTTCATAAGGTTTTTTTATATCAATGTGTTTTATTGATATCTTGTGATTGAAATGTGGAAATGTTATGTTTCTTTTATGCATGTATTATGTGGTACGATTAGGTTATGGTTCTAGGGCATTATTATGAAGACTGGTGGTTCCGTGATAAACTAAGGGTGGGTGAGCCCAATACAGCTCTCCAATGCATTGGGTAATGCGAAGGAGTGAAACGTTAAGGTTTCTCCGAAGAGATTTAGGGAATATACTGTGGTGGGTATTCCAAACGTAACCAAGAGGGTTACTCCCTACGTAAGAATGTTATGAATGCCTCAAGTTACCTTTTATGTCTTATGATTTCTATGATTTATTCATGATTTGATGAGGTATGTTAAAGTGCCTATGTTTTATGGGTAAAATATGATTTCATTCTTATGTATATATGAAATCATGTTTCCTTTCCATATTTTTATAACCCTTACAGAGCTTTTTATGCTCATCCCATGTTTTTTGAAATGTTTTTCACAGGTCAAGGGAAAGGTACATGATATGATGATAGTGTTAAGGATGTTCCAAGAAAGAATCCATGTTTTATTTTAAATATGTTTCCATTGATGGGGGAAAAAAGAATATTATCTTTTATGTAACCACTTTGTTTAAATATGGAATGTAATGTATGTTTTATGATCTAATTATCTAAAACTCTAAACCTGAAAATATCCTCAATGTGTAATCTTGTAATAACACAAGATTATGTAAGGTTTAAGGTTGGGGCCTTATAGTTGGTATCAAAGGTCGGTTTAGATAACTTTAGAGGTTAGGGTACTCTTTAAACATAAGTGACATTACCATAATGGTTAGGATTTCAGAAAGAGTCCTAGTTTTAGATAAAGTGAATGAGTAAGTATATCTTAGTGTTTATCTTCCTCATTAGTACATGATGGTTTTGTTGATATACTCACACTGACTTTTTTGGTTTTAGTAAATGTCTGGATCTAGCAGACACCAAAGTAATAGTGGATGTGAAGGAAACTTTGACAATTTTTTGAGAAAGAAACTGAATGATATGGGAGCTGCAATGAGAACTCTTGTGTTTATCCTCAACCAACTATCTGGAGTCATGATTGACCACCTAAACCTTGGTGATTTCTATAAGGCATCATATATGCTTGAAACAAATCCCTACAGAACTACATGTAATAATCATAAAGGTAAGTGTGTTAAAAAACCTATGTGTCAAAGATGTGGAAAGAAACACCTAGGAAAATGTTTCAAAGGGACAAAAATATGCTATAGATGTGGAAATGAAAGTCATAAAGCAAGAACCTTCCATGGAAAAAGGAAGAATACAGTTTACTCAAGGAAAGGGAAAGAAGTTCTTTCTGAGGGATCAATTGAATGTTTTAAATGTGGTGTGCATGGTCATTATGCAAACACATGTCTTATGAAGATGATTCGTGAATGGGATCACCAAGATCGTACAAATATTCGTTTACCAATACCTAATGCCATTCTTATTGAGGATAAAGAAACTGACAATGACCAATCAAAGGTATGGATTATTTCATAACTTTTGTTTTCCTATTTTGGAATCGTAGGATATGATTCATGATTTTGATTGTAGGAAAGAAGTATTTCAGAATAAGTTGGAAAGGAATGGTTAATGGATCATGAAGAATGTTAAGTGAGTAAGAAGTCAACATATAAGGGCTTCAAGAGTTATGGTGAAATTCTTAAGAGTATTAAGTCTCTTTTGATGATGGGGTTACATTAGAATTCTTTTTATAGTATGTGTAACCCTGATGTTTAATATATGAAAATTTTATTCAAGTAATAGTTATCTGTTATTTTGTGGACATAGTTATAAAGAACCATTTTGGTTTATATGATCCTTACTTTTGAGGTAATTATGGGTTACTATATGTTATGATGGAAGTGAAAGGTATGAGATAAAATTAAGGTTAAATTATGTTATGGTTATTTTGGATGATTTTATCTCTTTTTGGGGAATTATTTGAGAATTATATAGTTTTGGAAAAGGACAACACGCAGACCGTGTGACAACCCGTCGCGTTGGACAAAGCTGCGGGAATCGAACCCACAACCAAAGTGCGACTGGTATTTATCGCCTACCACTGGACTACGTGATGTCCCTAGTTATTTTGACTATTTTTTTAGTTAGATGATTTTAGGAATCAAGAGTATGTTAATTTTGGGTTATCTATGGAAATGATTAACCTATCATGGAGGATATGTGATTAGGTTAATTATTTTTCAATATGACAATTTAAGAGAAACTGATGTTATTTGGAGAAATAAGTTAATTTGTCCCTTGGAAGACTTTGTGATTAAATCCTTAAAATATTTGGGTTTCAATCTTAGTTTGGTTTAATTTCAAGAAATTTATGGACAAATTTTTTATCAAATGGTCCTCGTTGAACTTTGGGTTTTGCTGGACAAATGTTGGAGATTAAGAATAGATTTTCATTTTATAAAGGGTTATCCTTTTCTGGATTATCAGATCTTGGACTAACCTTTTTGGTTTCAGTTTTGGTAGAAGTCTAAAGACATTGGAAGTATATAGTTCTCTTTTGTGGATTAGGTGATTCTCTAAAAGTTTATTATAGTACTTTTAATGTGAACAAGTCTTCCTAAATACTCATCTTTTGGAGAAAATATGAGTTTGTGTAAGGAATCTTATAAAAGTTGAAAGTCAACATGATAATTGATTATGTTTCCTTATGAATAAATTTCTCAATAAAAAGTAACTTAAAACAAAAATGTTGTCTATTAACATTTCCTACTGGGGAATCGAATACCGTTTAACCCATCAAAAATTTGTGATTTTCTTGTGGTTAACTTTCTCCTAAACATTTTTCTATCACTCTCCACCAGAACATGACCCTATGTTTTCTCCTCAATGTCCATGTTTTCCTACATGGAATCCTAGTATGGGTTAACTCGGGTGACCTCTGTACTTATCTTTCTTTATTTTAAAGTGATTGTTTTACCGACTCTTGTTCCGATGTAGGACTTTCAAGGATGTTTCCAAGATCAATTTTAAAATTGTGAGGACACAATTCCCAAAAGGGGTGAAGGATGTAACACCCCAAGTAAATAAAGAATATGACATTTTTATATTTATCCATATTTGTGAATAAAATATTAATATTACTTTAAAGGGTATGCTATTCTCGATGGGGTACCCAACACGCAACAATGAGTTTCTTGGGAATCTAATGTTGCACTCTAATAATAAAATAATATTATTTTAAATAGTAGTTAATGCCTAGCCGTTGTAATGGAGGGAATGAACAGAACTAACTACAAAATGATTATATATGTTTTTCAAATATTATAACTTTTAACAATAAATGTTAGAGGATTAAAAATGCAAATGAATCCAATTTTAAGCATAAACATTCTAATATTCTTTAAAAGGTCGATTAACTGCCTTTTGATGGCGAACCTCTATTAAATCTACTTTTTTTCAATTTTATGTGTTATATTTGACAAAATAAAATTTTTCTTTAGAATCAGGACATCAAAATTTACTTTGTCTAAATTTTTGGTATTTTTCCGAAAAAGTTCAATTTTTTATTAATAGTGAAAAATGTTGTATTTTAATTCAAAACCACTTTTAATATAATTTATTTACATGATTAGATTATATTTTGAATTAGTTTTAAAGTGGAATTAGAATATATTTTTACCATTTAATCCAATAGTGTTTGTTGGAATTAATTTCACTTTGAAATCCGACTTAAACTGGTGTCAATCTTTTGATACATTTTGTTTCATAAAAACACGCTATTTTTTTGACAGCGGGAATTAATTATTAAATTAATTATTGAAACTTAAATGTTTTTAATTTTGTAAAATAGACATCTTTTTTGAAATAGGAATATCAAATATATCTTAGGGTGATCTTTTTGTAATTTTCTGAAAAACTTCAATTTTTGATGAATAGTGAAACCACTAAGTGGTACTTATAAAAACTGATTTTTCCGTTTAAATGAAATTTTTCCATCTTTGTGTTTTGAATTTCAAAAATCCGACATATATGGTTGTCATTAAGAAGTAAAATTTGGTTCAATGGGATTAAAATAATTTTTTATTGAATAGTAACTTATTAAGTTTTTAATCGCAATTAGAGGTAATTACTGTAGTTTAAGGTAAGAATAATGTTTTAATAAAATGAAATGACCTAGACACTTGTCCTACCCTCATTGGATGTGTCATGGCCGACCAATTAAATCCATGGTTCAACTTGGGGACCCCATGGAGCCACTTTGGTTGGAAAATGACATAAATACCTTTTTATTTAATGTTAATGTAAAAATGAGACAAACATGAAATGTTTACTAAAACAATTTTTACATGGGGTTATAAAAGTCATAATTTTGACTATAAATACTCATTGGAAATATAAAAATATTTCCTACATCATAGTATTTGTTTTTATAATTTTTAGAAATTAAATAAATTAAATTATTTATGACATCATGATGATGCAGCGATAACCTCATTATTTAACGATTTAAATAAAATGGAAAGATAGTGTAACATCTAAGACCTACACATGTCCAAAACCTATTGGATGAGTGTATTTCGAACCCATATCACCTTATCCTCGAAAAAAATCAATGTGGGACCATTAAAATCCGGAACTCATTCTAAAATAATGTAACATTTCTTTACTTTCCAAGAGTTCCCCTCCTCTCCTCTTATAAAAGGCTCCCACCTATACCTCCTTACCCACACATCAAAAACCTTTGGCTCGGCCAAACCCTGCCCATTTTGTCTCTCCACATCCCTCTCTAACTCCTTGAAGCCTCACATTGGTCATAAGTCTTTCCAAGGAAGCCTTTGAGCTTAAACCAAAGGGAGTTACCCCATTTTAAGGTAATGTCTTCACTTGTGTCCTTTTGTTTTATTTTGCTTCTCCAACACCCTAAAATCTTTTTATTCATTTCTTTATTAAACACTCCAGTATCTTAAATATACTAGGATGTTTTTATAAGAATAATTAGAGCTACACTTACACACACCTTGGTCTAATGGTTAAATAACATACTGTTTCTGTGGTTGGCGATTTTCTGCCTCACAAAATGATGATTGTTCAATATTCTTTTAACACCTTTAAAGGTGGTCATTATGATGTCATTGTATTTTATATATGATATATATGGTATTTATGTTTACTATATGCATCTGAATTTTATATTTAAACCATACCTTTATCCTTTTCAAGTTGTTTAAATGCGATAATTTCATATGAGGAAGTGTGGACTACCGCCCCCTCAAGTGATGTGACTCGTACATGCAATACATGGAACGTATAATGAATGAAATTAATGAACATATGTGACCTATATAACATATATATTATACTGGAATTATAATATATATATATATATATCATTTATTTTTAATCCCGTTAATAGGACAAAGAAAAAATGAAAGTAGAGTTCATGCATACGTACGGCCTACCGTCTCCATGAATGGTGCTTTTCATTTCTTATCTCCAAATGATATGTAATAGTATAAAATGAATATTTAATGGATATATATTATATCTAAATCATTAATAATATTCTGGAAATTATTTACTTATAACTACATGGACAATCATTTTTCAAACAAGTTCATTTTTGACTCATGTACCAAACATCGGCAAAAACATCTAATATGAACTAACATTATTAATAAATTATTATAACATTATAATATGTGATATGAACTGAATAATAACATTTAAAGGAGGTCCTTAGGCAATTATAAATTGACCAAAGTTTATTATTCAGGAATATAAAGAAACGAACAAGACAAGTTGGACTTGAGGTAAGGGATCTGACTCCTCTCTTTCTTTTAAAGTACACTCTTTTATGTCATTCCTGTTAAAGCTCATCTTTCTTGTTATTGGGATATTCTTTTATGTTACTATTACTATAAATTTTATGTTATTATTAAGAGAGACCCTATTCTCTCTCATCAATCCATTTTGGAAGTTTTGAGTGGCGCCGTTAGGCTGCCGAATTTTTGTAAGAGATCCAACCTCTCTCTTTCATTTTAAGTACTCTCCATTATGTCACTTCTTTTAAGCTTCCCTTTGTTATGTTGGGGGATTTTATTTTATATTCCTCTTTCTGTAAAATTTATTTTGATATGATGAGAGACCCTATTTCCTCTCATCAATCCATTTTGGAAGTTTTAAGTGGCACCGTTATGCTGCTGAGTCTTCGTAAGAGATTTTTTATCTCACTTTTATTCTCGTGAGATTTATGATATATTTGCCACAATTTCTTTTGAGTGGTGTATGTACTGCCCATTATTTTACTCATTGTGTAATATACTTTCATTTATGAGTATTTACATCAATTTTTTATTTTCCTTATTTCACGGGGCGTATGTTTCAAAATATACCCATGTCGGTAAGGGAACCTTTCACCCTCCTCTTTTTAAAAGACTTCTTTTGTTATGTCTTTTAATTCACATACTATTTAAGTTGTGATATGTCCTTCTATATCCTTATTGATTTAAATTTTATGTCCATGTGATGATATATCCTTTTTATCTCTCATCAACTCATTTTCTGAATTTTGTAGTGACGCCGTTAGGCTGTCAAATTTTTGCAAGGGAACTTCTTATCCCAAATTTGATTCTTTGGGTTAAACGTGTACTCCTTGAATATGTCGTTCTATGAAGATGTTTGAATAACCTCTGATTGTTTTACACTTAATATCCACTTATATTTCGTGTATTCATTTGTCACGCATAATTATGTAATTGATTTATCCTTAATCCAAGGATACCGTCTTTGTAAGGGACTTCGTCTCAATCTCCATTAATTGAGGTATATTTTGTTTTATACACAACCTTCTTTTATACAGTGTATAAACCCCTTTTACTTTTAGGTTTATCCAAAAAATAATCTTTTTTTATACGAAACGTTTTACTAAATAAAATAAGGGAATGTTTTTTTCATACGTATGCGGCGACAACGACTTCTCCGCCGCCGTGAACATTATTTGAGTTTCGGCTTCCTCTACAAGACATACCTTCTTTCTAAAAGGAAAATAAATACCATGTTATACTTTCTTTTATTTTGGTTTTGAAAATGGTTTTCATAAGGTTTTTTATATCAATGTGTTTTATTGATATCTTGTGATTGAAATGTGGAAATGTTATGTTTCCTTTATGCATGTATTATGTGGTACGAATATGTTATGGTTCTTGGGCATTATTATGAAGATGGGTGGTTCCGTGAAAAACTAAGGGCGGGTGAGCCCGATATAGCTCTCCAATGCATTGGGTAACATGAAGGAGTGAAACATTAAGGTTTCTTCGAAGAGATTTAGGGAATATACAGTGGTGGGTATTCCAAACGTAACCAAGAGGGTTACTCCCTACGTAAGAATGTTATGAATGCCTCATGTTACCTTTTATGTCTTATGATTTCTATGATTTATTCATTATTTGATGAGGTATGCTAAAGTTCCTATGTTTTATGGGTAAAGTATGATTTTATTCTTATGTATATATGAACTCATGTTTCCTTTCCATATTTTTATAACCCTTACTGAGCTTTTTATGCTCATCCCATGTTTTTTGAAATGTTTTTCACAGGTCAATGGAAAGGTAGATGATTTGATGATAGTGTCAAGGAATTGTCAAGAAACAATACATGTTTTATTTTAAATATTTTTCCATTGACGGGGAAAAAATAATACAATCTTTTATGTAACCACTTTGTTTAAATGTGGAATGTAATGTAAGTTTTATGATCTAATTCTCTAAAACTCTAAACCTGAAAAGATCCTCAATGTGTAATCTTGTAATAACTCAAGATTAAGTAAGGTTTATGGATGGGGCCTTATAACTACATTCATTATATATGTTTTTTATAGAATAATTGATCCTAAATTCTCATTGAGAATATAATATAAATTGAAATATACCATCCATTAATGACTCTAAATTAATTCATGAAAGATGATCACATATTTTATTTATATGAATCTAAAGTAGTATATTATAATAAGTTGATTGAATTATGGGAGTAGTCCAATAGGTCGACTGATGTTGAGATACTAGCATGAAAGGGGAATAAAGTTATCTCTCAGCCAATTCTTTTAATCTATGACCTTTATGTTCTTAATAATTTATTATATCTTTTATAGTTTCCATTTAAAAATAATTATAATTATTTATAAAAACATGAATGATAGAAATTATGATTCTAAATATTTTCTCTCTAATAATTTTAAATACATAAGAGATCATATTTAGAAAGAACATTTTTATATAATGTATTTCTTTAAGGATTATGATAGAACATACCAAATTATCAAGAATATATATTAAAAAATAAACTAATTTATTATAATACATCATTAAGACCATTTAGGTTTATCATTTTAGATAATTATGACAGAAAATTAACTAAATAAATCGTTAATTTTTAATCTAATGGACATTTTATTCAACATATAAGAAATAGATTAATTCAAATCGATCCTTCATCATATCCCACTATTTTTACAGAAAAAAAATTATTTTATTCTTTTCATACTATTATTATATTCATAAAATGGTGAAATGAAAATTTAATAAAGGGTTGTGATAAGATGACATGAAAGGTAACACATAAGTGATAACAATCAACATTTTTATGGTTTATAATTTTAGAATATAGGTATGATCATGATACATTAGAAAATAGTACCCAATTACTGTTAGATCATAAATAATGGAAAATATATTTTCATAAGATAAGTCATGTGTAAAAATGATGAGTCAATAAACATGATCTACTTGATCATATCATACATGTGAGTATAAAGAAAAAAATGTGAACACTCATTCAAATAGGTCTCACACACTAGTTAAGAGAAGATAAAATTATTGATACACACCATTAGTTTCCATGAGTATGGTAAAATATAATTTACATTCAAATAACAATATCATGACATATAAACACTTAACCAATGCATTTTAGGGTGATATAGGACCTCACTCATCATCATCCATACATAAATATTCCATTAGAAATAAAAATATTTATCTTTTCATAATGAACACATAGAAAGAAAATGGATTTTCATCAAAAAAATTTAAGAAACCATCGAAATATATAATGTATCATATTATTATAAAGGAAAATCATGTAAAGAAAAAATTTGAAATTCCATTAAAAATCATAACATGATAATTCCATACTAAATTATTATGTATCCAATGGAGTTATGAAAAATTCTAGGTAAATACCATTCAAACAACATATAAATAATATGGTATTTACAACCTATAAATAAAGGGTATACAATTAAGAAAATAATTTCCCCAATCAATCAATGTATGGAATCAAAGTGAACACCCTAAAATTAATGTAACAAAAAATATTTTATTCACGACAGGAAAGGATTGGTTGAATCATTTGGTTTATTAAACAATAATTAATATGAAAAAGGTAGAAATGGATCATTAACATGATATTAGAGAACATGCATAAGTCATATTTATAAGTAATGATGATGAAATAATTTGTATAATAGCCTTGATTAATAATAAGATTCATTAAAGGATAATGAAATAGATTCACAAATATTTCCATTTTCAATTTTCTTAAATAAGAAATATTCTTTTTATTTTTGGAGAATTGTATTTTTCTTAAACTACAAAAAACCATATTTTCTTTTTTAAAAACTCTATTGACTAATATTTATATAGAATATATGATTATTTGGAAATATTATATTATATTTTAAAAAACATTTATAACATTTTCATAGAATGATGGAGAGTCATGAAACATTCAAAAGTTTTATTTAAATATAGTGTCTTAATTAATTGAAAACATTTAATATTAAAAACATAACCCTTAATAATATATCCTCAAAATGATATAAATCATCTCAATGAAAATGATGTATTGAATTAAAAAAACTTATTTTGGAATATTTGAATCAAAATTTAAATATATTGAAATTTCATTGATTGGACGCCAACATACTAAAAGGTTATTAAATTTACACATAAAAAAGGTTATCATGAATTATTAGAATCATATAAAATAATCCATTTTAGATCTCTCAAATATATATGACTTTTTATGATTTAAATTATGCAATCCAAAAAATGATTCATTGGTATAAATCATTGTTATTATCTCCAATGCTATAATTTTATTTCATAAATAATTTTATCAAAGAAGTGGTTATTGATGATGAGATGTAATATACACAGAGATTGAAATGATATACAATATATAATAGGGTCACCATAGTAATAGTGAAATCTTGAATGGTATATTAAATTAATGAATACAATTACCCAATAAATAAATTGATGATTCAATAAAAACATCAAGGATTTGGTGACATAATAATTAATTGATCATGAAAGGAATATCGAGAAATGAAAATTTAAATCAAATTATTAAGAATAAATTTTCATATGTAAAAGATATTTTAGGGGGATTATACCATATGAAATAAATGTTTTTTCGGAATATCATAACACATCACAGAGAGTTAAAAAGATGGCAATAAAATTGTTACCTTGTTTCTATGGATAGTAAAATACACTATAAGATTATGTATAACAAAAAAACATAATCAACCATTTCATAACCATTTTCATATACTTAAAAAATTTATATATATTTTTAAATTTTCACAATATTTATTTTAGATAGTTATTACCTATTTTTGATGTCATATGTGGGAAATCCTCACTATTTGAACAAGTTTCATATTCGATGATTTTTATTAAATTTTTACCCAAATTTCGCCATTAAGATAAAATTAAATATTATTAAATGGATGAAATATAATTAATTAACATGTGTAAATTTACATTTGTGATCAAATTATTCTATATCATAGAAGATAAAATCAATAATATAAATTTATATTTTATTTTTAACCATTATTTGTGAATTATTGATTCAAATATTAATGATTCCTCTAAAATAAAAAAAATATTATATAAATAAATATATTACATTATAAAAGTAGTTATGTTTTAATAGTCATCAATGATACTATTCTATATCATTTCCTAAGTAGGTGGTTAAGCCAACAAAAACATAAACATATGATGATGAATAGATAATTATGGGGTGATTAAGATAAAATATCATTTTATTAATATAATATTGTAATAATATAGTGTTTATTAGTGTCATATATCATAATTAGAAACATGTAGGTGAATAATTTATTGATCATAACCAAATTTATATTGTTATTAAATTTTTTCCTCTTAGTTCACTGGTTTATGATGGTTAAATTTATAATGATTATTTTGCATTCATATAATTAAGAGTACATTAAATTATTATTAATAGAGGATAATTTATATCATAAGAATCATGTTTTACATAAAAACCCATTATAATTTCAAACCTTTTATGTTCATGATGAAATGAAAAATGGACATTGATCGTTCCACGAAGGTGATAGTGTACACATATACATGAAAAATGATTTTATTTTCCATAGAATGGGGAATATAATAAATATGATTTATCATTTAGTAAAATATAATATTAATTAAATATAAAAATTAAATAATAAATTCACTATTAATTCTATCCTTGTATATAGGTTATATAAAATGAATAATACATCGTATTGGATATAATAGTTTGAATAACACAATATTTTCCATTTTTGATGATGGAAAAGAGGATCATGGTCAATGATTATTCCATAATTTTAATAACATAAAAAAAGTGTAATGATTCTCATTTTATCATTATAATATAAGGAAAATAATGTTGACTAATATAAATCTCATAATGAAATAGTAAACATTAATAAGTGGTAGAAAACTAAACCTTGGTACATGGATTACCTCCTTTGTTCATGGGATTAAACACACGAGGGATGGTATTTTGAGAATAATATAAACTTTTTATAATGGATATGAATTTTATGGATTGAACCAAATTGATTTTTTGATTAACTATGGTGTTTTTGGAGTGTGGGGAAAAAAATAAGAGACCCATTTTATAAGTGAAAAGTGATGGTGTTTTTGAAAATATTAAAAAAATCAATAATAGAATTTTTATATTATGAATGGTGGATAAAAATGATAAAAAATTGAGAAAATATGTAATAATGTTGATAAAATCCTTGAAGAAAAATTCCCATATTGGCTATAAACATTTTTTACTTATTACACATTCTGATTCACTATTTTTACCAGTTTATCTTTTATAATGATAACTATTAGAATTTAACCTTTTAGATAAAAATAAATTCAATGTTTTTAATTAATTTAATTTAATTGATTCAAAATTTGAAACCCTTTTAATTAGAATAAATTTTTAAAATTGATAATACATAGTTTTAAATAAATAATTTATAATTTATTTAGTTTTCTTAGATGAATTTAACTTATGTTAAAATATAAAATATATATTTTTATATTAAAAACAAAATTTTTTATTCATAAAATGGCATATAAAATAATTTTTTAATATAAAATTTAATAATTATATTCAAATTGATGTATAATTACTATTAATATAATAAAGGTCTCGTTATTTGTAAAAAACGTTTTTTGCACCGGTCGTTGAAAAATTCAAAAATACAATTGAAATATATCTTGTTATTATTAAATATAATAATATTTATTTTTAAGATTAAATTTCTAAAATATTATACTTACAATTTTAAATAAAACACAAATATATAATAGCTAAATTTTAGTGTTGAATATTTCTCTAATAATAATATCTATTATTTTATTTATTTCCAATAAATTACTCATTAATTTATTTTTTATATGTTATTAAAAATATTACTATAATTTATTATTATTAGTAATAAAATTGTTAGATTATTTTTATAAAAATAAAAAATTTAAAAAATTTAGCTTTATTCATAATATTATTTAATTTTTGTTTTTAAAATATATCATGGTTTTTTGATGTAATTAACTATAGTGTGTGAAATACACTATTTATTATATTTTTTTTACAGAAATATAAAGTGAAATAATGTGTCGTTACATACTATCCCCCAAAATGAATTGTATCCTCGCAATATTATTTATTATTCATTGAGGAATATAGGTGAATATAATCAAAACACATCCCACATTCATGATATCACTACTAATAAGGTGCATCTTTACCTCTCAAGGCTATACCAAAATACGTATAATTCCTATAACAATAAAAATCCTTCATATACTCATTTACCCCATTATCTATACAATTGAATCACATATATTCCACAACATACCTCTCCCAATACAATTTCAATATCTAAGACATTAATCTATAGTGATATTGTATACTTTTCAATAAATTTACTCTTCTTAACAATACTCAAATGTATTAATAACTAGTTATTAAGCGAAAATTAGACAATATATAACATAATACAAAAAAGTTATATAAAATATCCAAAAATTATCAGGGATTGCATTTTAATTCAATCAATATTAAAATAAAATACTATATAACTCACTTTTAGAAAAAGATATCAACTATAAAAATCAAAATAATATTTATCCATAGAGTGTTCCATACCAAAATATTGTGGACATAAATTATTATTCCAACATTTATAAGAATTAATATAATCAAATTTCTAGGTTATTAATTTAATTTAACATATGTTTCAAAAAAAATAATGCAAACCTAATGCAAAACGATCCAAATATGTTTCACATAATCCAAAATACTTTTTGAATATACAAAAATACTATCGATAAATATCACTCACTATTTAAAATGGAAATTATTATAAGAAAATACAATTTATTATGGTGTCAACATCTCTTATGTAAACATAGGAGACACAAATTTTCAATCATAAAGGGAATATCCAAAGATTCTCATCTTTTTTAGTATTCTCAATTATTTAGTTGGAAGATATATTTGTTTTTAGATACATTTCTTTCTTTGATTCATATTTATGATCAAATTTCATGAAAATACTAAAACAAAAGTAATTATGATAATATCAAAAAGAATATATGAATGAAGAAGCCAAATCTAATAGCATCTTCTTTAATAATACCGCCATTTCTAGAAAAATATTATTATATATCACCTATTTTCATAATTTTGTTTTGAAATATCTCTCTATAGTATAACAATAGAACTTAATAACTTGTTCTATAAAATTTATTTACCCAATACTTTAATGAAATTCAGAAATAAAACATTTTTCATGATATAACTCACAATGGCCCCACCTGGACTAGTAGTATGATGAGAGCGACCCCCCAACACCACATTCAATTGGATAGGGATGGTGAAAAAAATAAGTAGACATATCTTTGAAATGTATGGTATTAGCATATTGTACATATAAACAAACATACAAAACAACTCCCATATTTGTGAAATAATATAGAGTAATAATAATACTGAAACCTACAGAGAGAAAAATATAATTCATCAAAATTTGAGAAATACATCAATGAATAATTAGTTAATATAAAATTATTAGATTGAAATAAAGGCCCATATAAAGACAAAATATGTCCACACCGGAACACCAAAAAAATTGAAATACAGAAGAGATCTTATCTTAGATTCATTGTTATTGGAAACCAAACATGGGTAACGTGTCTATTTACTATTACGCTCCACTAAAACCAACTCCTAAAATTTCACCTCAAATATACTTTTTTCTCTATAATACACCACCTATAAGAGTAAATAATATGCATGGGTGAGTATAATATGTATAATATAAATCTATGAAATATAGGTTGGATGAAATAGAAAAAATATAGCCGGATATACCTAAAAGATAGATAGAGATAGAGAGATAGAGAAATAAAATTTATTATCCAATTAAAACATATATTTTAATTACATTTTAATGGTATTAAATGTTCATTTTTGATTTTATGGGCCTGATTTAGTGCATTTTCATTATGAACATCCATTCTCATCATTTGTGCACTTCATGCCTAATGTAAACCAATTTAGGCCCAATGAGTCATCTGATTCTAAGGAATGTAATTATCAATATTTTAATTTCATATTCTGAGAACTATATCTACACTAAAATGTGAACATTTTTCATTCAGGGATCAATGGATGATTCATAAACGATGATGGAGCTATTTGGAGATGAATGGAAGCAATTCTAGAGAAGGAAGATTGGACACAAGACCACTTAGGAGACTGTGGGGCCTAACATATAGGCCCAATGAATCCCAATATTTTTGGGGTTATATAAGATATGTTTATGAACAAATAACTTTTCAGGATCAAATGATAATTCGGCATCTATGGTGTTTATTAAGGCGGCCAAAGTTAGAGATAAAATTATGGGCCAGATTCTGAGGCCCAGAACAACAGCCCACTAAATTGATCATATCTCGGAATCCACAACTCTAAATGGGCCCACATTTTACAGGAGGTTAGAAGCCATCCAAGGAACCATTTTCTGATTCTATGTCCTACTCTGATTCGGCCATCTAGAAGGCCTTTCAAGCGCTTATGTTCGGTGAAGGAAAGTTGGCTGCCACCTCGGGTCAAGGGTGGAAAAATCAACTCTCCCTTACTTTCCACCCACCTATGGCCTACCAAAATTAATTGAGAAGACTTGGACTGTTGGAGGATCGCCCCAAGGGCTCAAAAATGCCTATTTATGGCAGTGGTGTTGGAGGATTTGAGGATCTTGGGTGCTTTGTTCAATTGTAATTTTATGCTGCAATTTTGTTATCTCAAATTTGTCTTTCACATGTAAGTTGTTCAATTCACTTTAGTTTCTTAATAACAGTTCTTCTTATTCTATTATTCTGTTTTTCTTAATATATCTTTGATACCATTGGATCAATTTGTGAATTTATTCACACCAAACCTTGTGAAATTATTCACACAACGGTGGAGTGATCATTTTATTTTTCTTGTTTTATTACTTCTCCATTTCCTCCCTCATGAGTCTACTTTCCTATTCCATTGAAACCATGGGATCAATGGAGGGATAACCCACATATGGGTTGATCCAAGGGAGTAGAAAGGGTCTGGATTGGATGTTATTTATCACCTCATTAAGGTAAAATCATTTCTTTAATTGAGATTTTATTTTATTATTTTTAAACTCCATCGTCCTTGTTGAATTTAAGGCCACACACTTCAAGTGTTATTACGAACCTTTACCTTGAAGTGCTCAAAAATTTGATCTTTAAAGTGCATAGGTGATTAGTATTAAGGGTGTAGGAATTAAATCAGTAATTGATGATGTTGTTTTATCTTCTTAAATGAATCCATCTCAAATATAAGAAATTGAAATCATTGAAAAGGAAATACGTCCAATCCACCCCGAGCAATAACCTAGGATCAACTCATTCATTTAAATTGAATTCACTTATGTCTATTAGAGTTTCTTTAATCCCATATAAAACCAATACATGTTGGCCACTTTATATCCAAAAATATTCCATAGAATTTACGTGTCTATAGGTTTCTTCTTAGGTCTCTAAGGATTCGACAACCCAAGTTAAACTACAAGGACCATCCTACCTTCTTCTCTTGGGTAAATTTGAGCGAGAATAAAAAATTGTAAAACATATATGGTCATAAAGAAACCCCATTTGAAAAGGTGAGGAATCACAATCTATGTAACTTACTAATGTTGATGAGTCTACCTATATCTCAAAAGCTCCCATGTTTGGTGAAAAGATGAACATAAAAATCCAATTAATCATAATGGTGGGTCTGGTCATCCCATAATCATTCTATAACTGAGGGAGAATATAATATCATGGGTGACCTACTCACCATTGGATCTCGATGAAGGACGATTAAAACTCCATAGATTGAGTACTCATGACCAATATGGTATGGTGGAGAATTGAATCTCCCTATACATAGGATACAAGGGAGCTGTTCTTATATCAATTAAAGAAGTATTGATCATGAATCACTCTAACGATGAAACCCTATCACTTCCATCTATTGTGAATAATTTTAAGAAGCTTCACCATTATATCAATATTTCCCATACCTCAAATTCTAAAATAAAATCCATCATCAAATCCTAAGTTCAATTTTTCTTACAATGGTTTACTGATGAGTTCAAATCTATATTCTAGAGAATATTTTGTGCATTGGTAGAAAATTAGGTGTGAAGTATATGTCATGCTCATCTTGGAACATGACATGATGAACTATTTAAGGGAAAAAAGAATTCTCCTCTATGAACATGGCTTAGCTGTCCAACTCCCTTAACATCACATGTCTCTAAAAGGACATAAGGTGTACGATGACCTTTGGTAATGTGGGTGTACTCTCTAAAAATGGATTAACCACCTAGTTTGAATCACATGGAATGTGGGACAATATAAAAATAATTTGATATTTAACTCAGAAGTGAAACTTTATTGACCACACAAAATTATACTTCATTGTGTGATTTAATTAAAAATCATGGATTTTAGTTTCATTTTACAAATGTAGTTATATTTTCCTCTATGTATTCATGAATTTAAAATATTTTAAATTTCCACCACAAAAAATACTATGAATCACAATTGAAATGGAATAACCTAGATTGACCATCATCAATTACAAATATTAATATTTATTCTAGTAATTCATCAAAGGGAAAAAAACTCACACTACATCCCATAGTGATATTTTATTTATGTACACCTTTGATGGAACTAATTATATCTCACGAAACTTCCTTTAATTCCCATCACCAATGTTGTTACCTCATCACTCTTAAACCCAAAATTTCAACCCTATGTAAATGATTAATGAAACTAATGATCTATTATTAAATGAAATGGGTTCCCAAAATTGGTTAAACCATTAGTCAAACACATTTCTATAATGGTTGTACATAGATCGAGTAGAATAAATATTTAAAAACATAAAATTGAGAATGATTATTGTCCATATTTATATTTCCATGATTCAATGGTGAATGGATTAAAGATAAAATTGAATATATTAATATAGATAAAAATAATGAATTAAACTACCCTTGTAATGAATGATATCAAGGTTGTTATTTGGAGTTATCCCATAATCCCATTAAAACCCCAAAAAATGACCAAATCATAAAAATACAATCCATATATCAGAAATGGTTTTATTATTGTGGAATTGCACATTTTCCTGAAATATAATTGATTAATATAACATGTTAATAGTTTATTTGATGATCTCCTTAATATATCACCTTATATCTATGATCCACTGTTGGCCAATTCTAATATTGGATATCTAATAATACTCTCAAATATTTTTGGGTTAATTTGGTGACCTTTGGAATATTCTATACCAACATAATTATATATGTTTGGATGAGTTAAGAATTTTTCACATTACATACATTAATCACTCATTTTATTTGATAACTGCCATAATGACTTCACTTCAATAGAAATTCTATCACTGAACAATCAACTATCATGCATAAGGTAAACTCAATAATTTGAAACCAACCATAATCTCAAATTTTATTTTAAAATATATATTAAAGGAAATCCCATTTATTAAAAAATATTTATCCCACATAATTAAATATATATAATATTATTATTATATTAATTATTATGTCTAATATCCCCCATAATTTAATGATAACTAAAAATAAAAACACTAATGTTATATTTAAATATTCAAATGGGAAAACTATGAGAACCAAAATCATTATATTTTCCCCAACATAAATGATATTCAATTGGAAATACACAATTTATATATAATGGTTAGGGTACCAAGCTTACGTATGGATCCCACACTCACAATATCTCTCTACGAGGCTTGTATGTTGCAAAAGTATTTCATTCAATGGAATGGTCTGTCCACAAAGGTTCTTCTCCAGTCAATCCTTAATCACCACCAGGAACTTCATGATGGTTTATCCATTATCAATGTAATGATCACCCCATCCAATAACATTTTATGGTTATTTTAAGTATCTTCTCAGTTATGAAACAAGGATGTATTCATACACTCAATCCAATTTAATTTGTAAGGACAAGTGGTTAGCATCTTCCCCAACCCTATATATAAAATTGGAATGATAAACCTATATATTTGAGTTATACCCTATCCAAATCATTTAAATACTTTTCATGGAGTGAATCTCTAGAAGAAACGGTCTCATTTACCAAATTACAATAGTCTTAAATTTCAGTATATGTTAGTTAAATATTGATTCAATGTAGTCCTCATATAATATTGGATTACTTGAAGAATCTACACCATCAAATATAATTGTTATCTACCGAAAATATATGTCTCGCCAATCTCTATTGAGTAAATAGGTTATCTAAAATTTCTTCTATAGAGTTTCTAGAATGGTGTCATAGTAATAGTGTAGTGGCCCCAATTCTTTTACAAAAACCCTTTCAATTTAAAAGGTCCTCCATGAACATATCGTTTTCAAACATGTTGGATCATAGAATATGTTCTAAAATTTTGATAGTTTACTTATTTTACTTATTTTTCTATGGGTGAAACACCATGATCATCTGAAACAGGGTTCTGATAGTCTCCTGAATTAATCACTTCAAACACGATGTGAACTAATAATAACTATTATATAAAATAATCTTCAGTAACCCATGATGTCAGATGATTTTCTATATGATAAAATTCCAAAATATCTCAAATGAACAACTCACCTAGATAGAAATAATTTTTGTTTATTTTGTATGTCATCTAAAAATCACCCATATAGCAACATGTAATATTACTTTCTATAGGAAACAAAATCAAAAATTAAATCAATAAACAATCCCACATCAATTCTAGGACCTCAGGAGGTCGAGTCGAACCTACTAGAACCCAATGTTTATGCATCGTCAACTAATATGGGTGGAATTGAGAAATATGCTTGGTGACACTCCACGACATGTAAAACCCCCAAAACAACCACCACTATTCTTGATAAATCATCAACACTCCTAGACATACATCCAATGGGGAGGTATGAAACTCCACCATCACCTCCTTATAAAATGTTATTGGAAATACAATTCATCATTGGAAATGAATGAAATTCCCCCACCATTCAAATATCCATATTGTGTATCTCTGAAGGACATAAAACCTTAATTTAATTTTCAAAATCTCAAAATTGAACCTCTATCACATAATGAATAAGTTTTGGTTATCTATCCTTGATTATAGATTCGATATCCCAAATTCAATTTCTAGGGTAGACATATTTTTTCCAAATACTCTTACACATCCTCAACAAATTGAGATTGGGATTTCCTTCCATGGATTCTTGCCATCATATGGAAAATCAGTAGTTTATTGACTTCATATATGTTTTAGTCATATTAAAACTCAAACCAATACATATGGATTTGGATGAGGTCCCTCCAAGTGAATATATATCTAATGGTTTAGTTTAATGAAAAAAAATTAAATTCTTACTTATAATATAAGTTTTTCACATATTCATGGTGAAGACATCCACATACAATTTCATGTTAAGTATTTCAATGTTTTTCTCTTTATGTACCATCTACATTAACCAAGGTGTAATAGCTTCATGCATATACATCAATAATCTTGTAAGAAATACTCTATAGGTGTAAAAAATAACCACCTACCAAACACCCTCCATTTGAACACCTGATACAGGAGAACTTGTCAATCTCTTCCTCATATTTGTGAAGTATCTCTAACACTACTCAGTAAAAGAAACCATATTACCTTTCCACATCAAGTTTGTTAAAGTGGTCATAATTTTGGAAATTTATACTATAATACTCTTATAATACCATGTTCATATGAGGAATCTGTATATAATTGACACACTCTATGTTTGATATGAATAAAAAAATACATCATTCTCCAGCACATCCATTTCAAGGCTATGCCCAAAGATTTCATTCCCTATAATGTTTACTTATTGAATATAAAATTGAAACAAAAATAGAATAAGAATTATTTTCTACTCTTTATGTATGTTTATTTTCATCCTAAAATTATATCTATACTCCTCAAAAACCACAGAAATGATAAAAATTTTGATTAAGAAAATCCTGAATGCATCTAAGAATGGTTAAAAGTTACATTTAATAAGTTTAATAAATATATTGGGGGTATAGATCACAAAATAATTCATCACAAAAAACTCATAATCAATGTATTGACAATAAAATTACATCATCAATATATAATCATCATAAACCCCCAAATAGTGGATGTTAAAACTAAGATTAATATTTGAGAACTATCATTCACCTTCAACGAACTGAAGAGGTCATCAACCCATAGAAATTTATACACATTCATGGCCATAACATACTTTTATTGATGGTAATTAATAGGTTACCTACGTCATATTAAAATTTATAATGAACAACATCAGATCCAACCAAATGATTGAAAATTGGAAATAAGCACAATCTCTTGAAGGTATTCCAACTATATAATAAGAAACCAAAGAATATCAAAAATCATCTAATATACTATAAATGATATCAGTATAGTCTAATAGTGAATGTTAATGAATGTGTTTATATACCATATTTGGTGATGTCCCAAAACATCATTAAGAAATGCATCTTTATTGTATTTTACAACAAATGGAATTAAAATTTCAATAGATTCCACTTCACTAATGGATAAAATATCAAACATGATGTGCCCAGATCAGTGTGAATCACTGAGAGGGGGAGGGGTGAATCAGTGATCCCTTAAAACTTTTTACTAATTGATTCTTATCAATTAAACCTCTATGGCTGGTTAAAGCCTCGATCCACTCTTATTGTGTCTCTCAACCTTTCCTGGAATAATGCTGTAAATATAAAGGCACTGGACACAAAGATTTACAAGGTTCGGCACCAAAGGCCTACGTCCTTGCCATGTTGGTTATACGCCCCAACATGGTTTCTCCATTATAACTTGTTAGAATTACAATGGTCGATACAGAATCCCACTTTATCTCTCCTGAGTCCCACAGGTGAGTCATTATACTGCGTCCCACAGTGTTACAAGAGTCCCACTGGCCTGCTCCAGAATCCCACTGAAGACTTCTTCCCCCTGAGTCTCACAGGGGGCTTCTCCTGGCTCCTTGAGTCACACGAGTAGCTCTTCTTCACTTTAAGCTTCTTCAAGTATCTTCAGCAGTCTGGGATAAAGACTGCTGGCCTTGCTCTGTACCTCTGCTCACTTGTGATGAACAGGTCTTCTCGTCTTGCTCAGGCTTTATCACCTTCTTCTAAGGATGACCTGGCTTCTCTCTTCAACTACAGAATACTTAGACAATTGATATCTTTAACTTCAGTCTGGTCTAGTCTCACAACATGCACTGAGTGCATGGAATCTCTACATCCTCATGCACTGACTGCATGGCTTCTCAAATTCTTCAAGATCTTCTGGTCTTGGAAAACTCAGATGCACACCACTGATTTAAGCTTTATTCACGTGTGCACGTGCATGCATTCATGCATGCACTCCCCTTCTTCTTCTCTTGGTGCAATAAACACACAAAGGGTGTAATCCTTTTTAGCACACACCTTCTCACTTCCTTCACACACTTAATTCCTTTTGATTACACACATAAATGTGTGTTATACTTTAGTGTGAGAGTCTTCCACTTCTTCTAAGTGTATACACTTCACTTAGTGCACACACTAGGTTCGGCCTTTTTATTCCTTTGCACACACACCACTAAGGTAAGTCTTTATCCTTCCTCCTTCACTTTGCATACACAAAAAATGTGTGGTCTTCACTTGGTGCACACACATAGGCTTCGGCCTTGTTCCTCTTCTTGTTTTGCACACACAGAAAATATGTTCTTTTATTTGTTCTTCAAAGTGTGCACCCACAAGGCTACGGGCTTCCTCCTTTGCACACCCACTGCCCGTAGGGTGTTCTCCCAAGTGGAACACACACAAGGTGAAATCCTTCCTTGCACTTAGCACACACACACAAATAGTGTGGTCTTCCTCTCCTTATGCACACACAAGCCACTGCCCGTAGGGTGTTCTCCCACACGGTACACACACAAGGCACTAAGGCCTCGGCCTTCTCTTCTTCTTCAAAGTGCGCTAGTGCAATGAGTGCAAGGACCACTTCTTCTTCAACACTGCCGCACAAGGTTCACTGGCCGCGGGCGCACAGGTGCTACTTCCATGCAAGCACTCGGATGTGCAAGGTGAAACACCGCGGGGCGTGCAAGCTACTCCTGCCGCGCAAGTATGCGGGCAGAGAGAGCTCCTTCCTGTCGTGCAAGGGAGACGCGCAGGGGACTCCTTCCATTCTTCTTTCACACAAGGAGTGCCCAAAAGGGACCTCACGGAGCCAAGGGGTGGCTCCAGGCTTCTCAAATTCTTCGCGAGGCAGAGAGCACTCACGGGACTCCTCAAAGTTTCAGCAAGGGATCATCAATCTATTCAAGCACCTCAGCTGCTCTTTTTATAGGCAGAGGAGGTCCAAAACTTTTGTGTGAGATATCTCTCAAATACTCGCAACTTTCGGGTTTTCAAGATTCTGTGAATCTTGATATTTCTCCTCGGTTCACCGCGGGTTCTTTTATTTTTCGCTCCTTCTCATGCATGCATCGCGAAACGTGTGCATGGACTCTGTTTAGGCCCATGCATGCAAAGCATGATCTCCACGTGGCCTCGGCATTTTATTTTGCCTCGGCCAAACTCCAAATCTCCCAAACATCATGTGCATGCATATTTTATTGCATGGTTGTGTTCATATGGCTCAGACGAACTCCATGGATGCTTCGGCTCGATTTATGGTGGCCGGGATCTCAAAATCCGTCGTCGGGAGGTGCCTGGTTTGACGGAGGCACGCGGGTGGCCTGGGGCGAGCTCGAGGAAGGAGACGCCTCAGAGCCGTCGGATGCGGCGTGTAGAAGATCATCAACGGCTGGATTAGATCGTGGCGTGTGGCTGATGAGATGAGCGGTTGCGATCCAGTGCGCAATCGATCGTGCGGCCAGGATGCGCTCCCGGTGAAATTTGCGCGTCCCACATCGAATCGCCGAGCGTATTTTCCACGGTTTATCAACCAGCCGCTCCCAGAGACGGCCAGTTGAACTTCTCCCTCCACGGTGCCTCCCCGCATCGTGTTCTCTCTGCGGTCACGATCTTGCGCCCACCCCTGCCACTCGGCGGGCGTGCTCTAGCGCCCCCCATGCACTCCGGGCGCACTCCATTCGCCCCTGCCGCGCGAGCGTGACACCCCTGCGTGGCCCTGCCGCCCTGGGCCTTCCCCATGGGTTCCCCCATGGGCGTGGTGCCTAGTGCCCATATGCCTTGGGGTTTGAACCCTCAAGGTTCTCTTGGCTGGCCAAATTTTTTGGCAAAGGACAGAATAATACTTTGTTTTTAATCAAAGTACTCCATATGAAAAATACCAAATGCCATTCTCCTCTAAGCAATTTCTTCTCTATTCATCTTAGGAATTCATCAATCCTCCTCTCATATGATCTTCACTTAGGATATCGAATTCCCGAAGGTTCATCTTCAACCGAACTCCTTAATCACATAATTTCTTCCATGTGCTTTGTTGATCTAATCAGAGATCAAATTGGTGTTTCTTCTAATTCACATGCACTAAGTGATAGTGCATGGACTTAATTAGCTCACTTCATCCACTTAGAAGTTGTGGATGGCTCTCTTCATCTCCTCATGCATTGTCAGTACAATGCATGGTCTTCAAACAATGTTGTGACATTGTATCTACTTGATACAAGTTCATAGAACTCAAAGAGCAGCTCAACAATCGTCTAATGTAATGATGATGCTCCATTATCTTCCATTATTCAAGTGGTGTAACTTATTATCATCTTGATACAAGTATTGAAACATTGAGATCCGTTCTTCAATCATCTGATATAGATAGAGAATGTTTCAACCACAATATCCTATGTCACTTAGTGAATCTCCTAAGTGACATGCATCTTAGTACCATGGACATTCTCCTTTCCTCACCAACACCATCACATCCTTTGTCATTCACATATTGAAACTCCTTGACATCCATCCATTCATTCCTTGAAAACAACATACCACATTTACAACAAATGCAACACAGTGCATTTCAATCTCCCCCTTTGTATTTGTTGTCAATACACTACTTCTGCACATATGAATGGGTCAATATGTGTGCCAATATTTTCTCCCCCTTATTGGCAATCAAATGCAAAGGTGTGGTGTGGTTCTCTTCAAAATATTTCTTCCTCCCTTTGAATAGCATCTTCTTAAAAATCACTAAGAGAGGGATGATGTCACATGTTCTTCTTTAGCAAAGAAACTTTAGTAAATAATCTCTAAGTCTACTTGGGCTAACCCGGTGTAGAAAACAAGAGTGATGTAACCAAGGAACTCAATGTTGTCCATCATTCACTGTACATGTGAGATCATGCTTCAGGGGTTTGAAATTTTTCAGATATATCAATGAATTGCTAAATCCAGCACATACTTCACCAAACACGTCAGAAAGTTCAGGTGCAAAGATAAAGCTCCCCCTTTCAACCATTTACCTTCAATCAATACTCCTCCTTAATTTTCATGATGAATACAATTAAGAAACAAGGGATGAAAGTATGATTGGAATACCTTCAGCTTTTCTCAAGATGGTATTAAATCTTAGAATACCATCTTCTCCAGATTGGCTCCCCCTCAAGGGGTGCACTCCATTCTTTCCAAACCATCCTCCAGTTGAGAATGATCATCATCTTCAATTCCCTGAAATGTCAGCACATGTATATACAAGTGATTAGGGAATAAGATGGAACCTCATTGGTTCATCAATGTGAACAACAAGGTTGAGAAGATTCTCTCAACCGAGATGTCCCATTTTCACCATTCTTCACACTTGCACATTTGATCTTCAATGATGTTGGTGCTTGTGTGGATGTCAATACATATTCATGTGAAATATTCTTCTTCCCTTTTGCCTTAGAAATTGCCAGAACATCATCTTCATCTCTTTGCAGATCTTTGGCAAGTTGCTACTGATTTGGCCATATGACTAGTAAGTCACTTGGAAGTGTGGCCTCAGTTCTGGATATCCCAAATGGTTCCTTTGATGCTTTCATGCTACCTTTCTTAGGCAACTTGTTTTCAACCAATCTCTTCTGCTTCATCTGGATTGATTGTCTGTTTGAGTCCAGTATGCCTCTATTGAATTTCATGGCTTGTTTACAAAGATCCATGATATGTCCTTTCTTTCCACAGTAGAAGCATGTTTTATTCTTGGTGGTCCTTCTGGATACATCACCCTTCTTGGATTTAGACTCCAAGGACATCTCATTCTTTTTCATAATCTTCTTGGGAGCATCTTCCACTTTCTTATGCTTGCTTCTCAAGGATTATTTCTGAGCCAGGTTCTGTGATCTTATCTTCTTTTTATCTCTGGATACAGTTGGAGATTGACATGTATCTTTTTGACCACTTTTGCAATCATCCCAGATGTTGTCAAGTAATCCAAATCTATTTGCAGTAAACAGATGTCTCTGGACCTGTGGATGCTGCTTCTTTTCCTCTAGCTTGTTCCCCCTTGGCATGGGATTCCATTGTGGTTTTACATTCAGTGGATTGTACCAACAATCTTTTGCACAGTGCCTATACTTATTACAACACCAACACTAACCCACAAATCTTGACCTCTTCAGTCCTTCTGATTGTTGGGTACTTTTCTTGACTTCCTGAGTTGTTTCAAGAGAGCATTCATTCTTCACTGTCTTCATCCATACTTGTTTGGAATTATTCTTCCATCCTGCACTTTTTGTGGAAACACAATTTGAATCATTAGTACAAGATGGTATGGATGGTACCTTCCTTTTAGAAGATGTTTCCCTTTTATTAGAGGATGTCCTTCTTTTGGAATCATCCTTCTCAAGGCACACTTGTGTAGCAACATTTCTACTTTCAGCTGACTGGGAGGATTCAACTTTGGGTGATTGCAGATTTCTCAATATCACCTCTAGTTATAAGCATTTCATGTTGAGGGAGTTCTTCTCATCCATAACAGTTCTTAGCCTTCCTTCCCATTTTTCTTACAGCTGTTTCATCTGGTCTTCATGCACTTTCTTCATTTCTTGCAATGAATTGTCTAACTCATTCACCCTTTTGACTTTCTCTTCTAGTTGAGCATCTTTGATAACCATTGAAACTCTGTGAAATTTTTCCAGTGCATGGAAAACTTCTTTGACCATTGTCTTAAATAATTGTTTCTCAGAAAGGCTTCTTTGCAATTCTTCAGCAGTGTCTTCATATCTTTCATTGCAAAGAGAAACAGTTTCATCTTTAGCCTTCACCAGCTTTCTAAGAGTGTTGGTTATGCCAACCCTTTTTGCCAATTGGACTTCCAGAGAATTGGCTTCATCTTCTAGCTGTAATTTTTCTTCTTGAAGATCAAGGATGCCTGTAGCTATACACATTGCCACTTCCTTGGGGACTATCTTCTGAAGATATTTAATTGCATTTAGAAGATCATTGTTTCTTCCATCTTCATCACAGCTAGAGTAGGCTTCATCAGAAGAATGATAAAAGGAATTGACATCTGATGTGACATTCACATTTCTTTCCGTAAAAGGAGTTTCTCTGATTGCAACAACCTTCTTCCTCATCTTCTTTGCCTGTTTCTTCATTCTGTTTTTCAGAGTCTTGGCAGATATCTCCATTTGAGGCTGGTCACTCATTTCCTCAAATCTGCACTTCATAAAGACTCCCTTGGATCTTTTAGAGGTAACCTCCCTTTGATACCAATTGAAGTGCCCAGATCAGTGTGAATCACTGAGAGGGGGAGGGGGTGAATCCGTGATCCCTTAAAACATTTTACTAATTGATTCTTAACAATTAAACCTCTACGGTTGGTTAAAGCCTCGATCCACTCTTCTTGTATCTCTCAACATTTCCATGAATAATGCTGTAAATATAAAGGCACTGGACACAAGGATTTACAAGGTTCGGCACTAAAGGCCTACGTCCTTGCCATGTTGGTTATACGCCCCAACATGGTTTCTCCTTTATAACATGTTAGAATTACAATGGTCGATACAGCATCCCACTGTATCTCTCCTGATTCCCACAGGAGGGCCTTTATACTGAGTCCCACAGTGTTACCAGAGTCCCACTGGCCTGCTCCAGAATCCCACTGAAGACTTCTTCTCCCTGAGTCTCACAGGGGGCTTCTCCTGGCTCCTCGAGTCACACGAGTAGCTCTTCTTCACTTTAAGCTTCTTCAAGTATCTTCAGAAGTCTAGGATAAAGACTGCTGGCCTTGCTCTGTACCTCTGCTCACTTGTGATGAAAAAGTCTTCTCGTCTTGCTCAGGCTTTATCACCTTCTTCTAAGGATGACCTGGCTTCTCTCTTCAACTACTGAATACTCAGACAACTGATATCTTTAACTTCAGTCTGGTCCAGTCTCACAACATGCACTGAGTGCATGGCATCTCTACATCCTCATGCACTGACTGCATGGCTTCTCAAATTCTTCAAGATCTTCTGGTCTTGGACAACTCAGATGCACACCACTGATTTAAGCTTTATTCACGTGTGCACGTGCATGCATTCATGCATGCACTCCCCGTCTTCTTCTCTTGGTGCAATAAACCCACAAAGGGTGTAATCCTTTTTAGCACACACATTCTCACTTCCTTCACACACTTAATTACTTTTGATGACACACATAAATGTGTGTTATACTTTAGTGTGAGAGTCTTCCACTTCTTCTAAGTGTATACACTTCACTTAGTGCACACACTAGGTTCGGCCTTTTTATTCCTTTGCACACACACCACTAAGGTAAGTCTTTAGCCTTCCTACTTCACTTTTCACACACAGAAAATGTGTGGTCTTCACTTGGTGCACACACATAGGCTTCGGTCATGTTCCTCTTCTTGTTTTTCACACACACAAAATATGTTCTTTTATTTGTTCTTCAAAGTGTGCACCCACAAGGCTACGGCCTTCCTCCTTTGCACACCCACTGCCCGTAGGGTGTTCTCCCAAGTGGCACACACACAAGGTTCAATCCTTCCTTGCACATAGCACACACACACAAATATTGTGGTCTTCCTCTCCTTATGCACACACAAGCCACTGCCCGTAGGGTGTTCTCCCATACGGTACACACACAAGGCACTAAGGCCTCGGCCTTCTCTTCTTCTTCAAAGCGCGCTAGTGCAATGAGTGCAAGGATCAATTCTTCTTCAAAACTGCCGCGCAAGGCGCACTGGCCGTGGGCGTGCAGGTGCTACTGCCGCGCAAGCACTCGGGTGTGCAAGGTGCAACACCGCGGGGCGTGCAAGCTACTCCTTCCGTGCAAGTATGCGGGCAGAGAGAGCTCCTTCCTGTCGCGTAAGGGAGACGTGCAGGGGACTCCTTCCTTTCTTCTTTCGCACAAGGAGTCCGCAAAAGGAACCTCACGGAGCCAAGGGGTGGATCCGGGCTTCTCAAATTCTTCGCGAGGCAGAGAGCACTCACGGGACTCCTCATAGTTTCAGTAAAGGATCATCAAGCTATTCAAGCACCTCAGCTACTCTTTTTATAGGCAGAGGAGGTCCAAAACTTCTGTGTGAAATATCTCTCAAATCCCCGCAACTTTCGTGTTTTCAAGATTCTGTGAATCTTGATATTTCTCCTCAGTTCACCGCGGGTTCTTTTATTTTTCGCTCCTTCTCATGCATGCGTCGCGAAACGTGTGCATGGCCTCTGTTTAGGCCCATGCATGCAATGCATGATCTCCACATGGCCTCGGCATTTTATTTTGCCTCGACCAAACTACAAATCTCCCAAACATCATGTGCATGCATATTTTATTGCATGGTTGTGGTCATACGGCTCAGACGAACTCCATGGATGCTTCGGCTCGATTTATGGTGGCCGAGATCTCAAAATCCATCGTCAGGAGGCGCCTGGTTTGACGGAGGCACGCGGGTGGCCTCGGGCGAGCTCGAGGAAGGAGACGCCCCAGAGTCATCAGATGCGGCGTGTAGAAGATCATCAATGGCTGGATTAGATCGCGGCGCGTGACTAATTAGATGAGCGGCTGCGATGCAGCGCGCGATCGATCGTGCGGCCATGATGCGCTCCCGGTGAAATTTCCGCGTCCCACATCGAATCGCCGGGTGGATTTTCCATTGTTTATCAACCAGCCGCTCCCTGAGATGGCCATTTGAACTTCTCCCTCAACGGTGCCGCCCCGCACCGTGTTCTCTCTGCGGGCGCGCTCTTGCACCCACCCCTGCCACTCGGTGGGCGTGCTCTAGCGCCCACCATGCACTCCGGGCGCGCTCCATTCGCCCCTGCCGCGTGGGCGTGACACCCCTGCGTGGCCCTGCCGCCCTGGGCTTTCCCCACGGGTTCCCCCATGGGCATGGTGCCTAGTGCCCATATGCCTTGGGGTTTGAACCCTCAAGGTGCTCTTGGCTGGCCAAATTTTTCGGCAAATGACAGAATAATACTTTGTTTTTAAACAAAGTACTCCATATGAAAAATACCAAATGCCATTCTCCTCTAAGCCATTTCTTCTCTATTCTTCTTAGGAATTCATCAATCCTCCTCTGATATGATCTTCACTTAGGATATCGAATTCTCGAAGGTTCATCTTCAATCGAACTCCTTAATCACATAATTTCTTCCATGTGCTTTGTTGATCTAATCAGAGATCAAATTGGTGCTTCTTCTAATTCACATGCACTAAGTGACAGTGCATGGACTTCTTTAGCTCACTTCATCCACTTAGAAGTAGGGGATGGATCTCTTCATCTCCTCATGTATTGTTAGTACAATGCATGGTCTTCAAACAATGTTGTGACATTGTATCTACTTGATACATGTTCTTAGAACTCAAAGAGCATCTCAACAATCTTCTAATGTAATGATGATGCTCCATCATCATCCATTCTTAAAGTGGTCTAACTTAGTATCATCTTGATACAAGTATTGAAACATTGAGATCAGTTCTTCAATCGTCTGATATAGATAGAGAATGTTTCAACCACAACATCCTATGTCACTTAGTGAATCTCCTAAGTGACATGCATCTTAGTACAATGGCCATTCTCCTTTCCTCACCAACACCATCACATACTTTGTCATTCACATATTGAAACTCCTTGACATCCTTCCATTCATTCCTTGACAACAACATACCTCATTGAAAACAAATTCAACACAGTGCATTTCAAAACAGATGGGTAATAGGTTTCACCTTCCAAATCCTGATCTCAACCCACTGTACCAACATTCTTTCTTTCTGATGATGGATAATCTCATACCATAATCCCATAATAAAATAAATACCCTTGGGTGATAGTCTACCATGGAATGCACTAAAAATAGCTAGTCCCTAACAAGGATGATTTTAATACTTTTATTTTCAATCAATAGAAGATTATAAGAGAATATCACCCCACTGAGTGCCAATTCAATCAAACATCATATGTACTACATAGATGAATAAATACATGATGGAATATTTAGAAATAGATTATTTGAAAATGCATTTACATGAACCAATAACACTCATATAATAGACCTTGATGATGAATTACTCATGAATCTATCTACACGTACTACTGATAAATTAAATAAGAGATAGATTATTCCTCAAAGTATCTCTTATTCATAATGGTTATATCATGACATAGCCAGAAATTGTAAATATCCTCTAATCCTATCCATGTCAGATTATTATTGTAAAAAAATCATTGTTTTTGTTGGTGGTAGTAGTCACAACATCATCCCACACAAATATATCATCCTTGTTGAGATCCATATACCCATTTATCAGCACCACCTTCCTATGGGATTCCCTTACAATGTATGTGAGATCCCTCATCCTAACACTACCTCAACCGTGGAGGTCTGGAAACTATACAACCACCTTCTATATTGTATCAAGTCCAAAAATATTTATCCATGTTATCTCAACCATAAGAATCATATCACCCAAACATATATGTTGAGTAGACCCGTTCCATGATATGTGCATTGAAAATTCAATTTTCTATGTCTGGGCATGAGTGTGATTATAGTGAAAACCCCTTGATTGTTGAAGCGTACTAGTGGTTGTAGGTCCCTCATCAATATGAGGTCTACTACCTAGTTAAGCTATCCAAAAATAATATTCTATGAAAAATTATATCCCCAAAGACCACTCTAGAACTACAAATTAGTTGAAATTATTAATATGATAATGTTCTCCCAAAATATTTTCAAAGTCCATGGTCTAACATTCATAATTAGAAGTATCTATATCACACCATATCGATAGAATAACATGTGTTGTTGGTAAACTTCAATGTGTACTATAAAAGATATATATTTCACATCTATAGATCAAGAAGCTCTTAGATCCATACATATCATATCCTTAATGGAAAGTACATATAATTAAAATAAATTTAATGTATATTCATGAGATAATTGTCTCATCATCTATATGAGTGAAAAAACTAGACAAATAACCTTCTTCTCAAGGTAAAAAACTAGTTTTGAGGGAAAAAATATATTTTTTTGGGTCCTTATATATTGAAAATATAGGACCACTAACTCAATCAAATATCAAAAATAATAAGGGTTAGTTTAATTGTGAATTTTGAGTGGTTTCTATGAATGTAACTCACACAACACACTAAGACTATGTGAAATATTTTCATGAACCACTAGGGCTATCAGCTGCTCAACATGTTGAAGAACACCCTTCTGAACCACTATAAGTGGGACCATTAACATTCTACTATTTATATGTACCACAATATTATCTCATAGAGGAAACACATCAATAATTTTTCTTTTATATAAATGATTCATATTAAATTGGTCCTCTTAATTTAATTTTCTATGAATCCTATATTATATTCTCATATAATCTTCTTGTAAATTAACAAGATGTACCATGGTAAAATGAAAATATATGGGGAGATGACTCAAGAGGGAGAAAAGTAAAATGTTCCAATACTATATAATGAATGCACAATTGTTTTCTCCAAAACATGATCCAATATATACAAATCTAATAATATTGTCACTAGAGTCCTTGTGAATGGATACATTAACTACCACACATTCACCAGGTTACTTGTCTTGAGAGTTAAACCCTAGCTACTTAACAACCACTTAAAAAGTATCTCAAAATAATACTCAAGGAAAATAACTTTAAACACTATCCCCATGGATAACCAATATCTCATACCACTATATCTTGTCCCAAAACACTAGGGCCACATCTTTTCCAGTAGTATGCTGAGAGTAAAACCCCAAGACTACCTTTAATCGGCTAGGTGCGAACCATTATCATTGATAAGGAATATAATATAAAATGGTGGATTTATCAGAGTTTATATATAGGGGAACACACACACACACATCAACACACAAGTCGATGAAACAAAGAAATTTAATTATAAAACATAATCCTCTTGAGACAAAAAATGATGGAATCAAAACCATAGAAATACCTTATATTTTAGAAAGAGAAGAGAAAATTATAATTGAAAAAAGAATTTCACAAAATAGAGATAAAATAGGCCCCAACCAAAAAAATACTAAAAATGGGGAATTTATAATAGTTCCCAGCACAAAATCGTTATGAATAACCACTAAACATGGTATGCACCATCATGTATATCAATATTCTAACTATACAAGGTTTAGTAATGTCACCATAAACCTTCTTATTAACATCATAAGATGAAACATGATTTTAAATAACCCTTGATGGGCCATGTATATAAATATGTAGTTAGAAAACCAAAAATCAAATGGAATGTAATAGAATGAAATAGTTATATTAATATATAAATCATGAATTAAAATAAATCAAAATTATAGATATCCTCATAAAAACCGCTGTTAAAAAATAATAATAATCACAATAACCACAACTAGATAATGATTACATTTCCCCCAAAACAATTAAGTTCTCATATATGATACAATTCACCAAACATAAGATCTCAAGAATTAGAACATATGATCTTATCTACAATAAAAAATACAACAACTAAGGGATAATGACCCATGTGTATGATCGGATCCCTAACAGAGGACGAGGATGATGATTACAATTCCATTGATAGAAGACATGAACAATAATTAGTTTGGGGTACAACAATAACTACATGAGAATATGATATGGCGAATCGACAACATGGTGGGTTAGGGGAGTACTAAACATGATATCACTTAGATAATTAATCAAAATCCATACCATAAAATAAGGATCACTAGAAAAGGAATCCCAATAATATTAACTCATTTCACTTCATTTATTGTAACCCCATGGATACCATCATTTTTTATGTGAAGTTATAATCATTTTTGGATACTCAATGACACATATTTGAGTCCAAGAGAACAAGATAAACATGGTATGACATTTTAGGGGAAGTTAATGGTGGGTGAATTATGGAACATTGGGTGTGGATCCTACCAAGGATCTAGGTGTGTTTTTTAAAAATTGGGAATAGTTATCATGGTCCTGCAACAAGAAATGTCCCTACAGGATCATGGAGTATCTGATCACCCAGGAACCTTAGTGTGTACTCCCTATAAACTTATTACCCACATGGTTAGTAAAAACTAGCATGTTGGAATATCCAAATAGTTTGTGAAATTTGAATCTTTAAAAAAACCCTAATCGCAATTCAATAGAAGACTAAAAAGTGTGTTTTCTTTTAGAAAACATTACATTAAGTATGTTTTTATTGTGTTAGTGATGTATGGACTCTCGGTTTTAACATTTTCACCAAAATTTTCCATTAAAATAATGACTAATACATAGAATTATTCTCCAAATGGAAAAATAAAAAATGAAAATCATCAATGGTCATTAATAAGTTGTATTATAGTCATTTTTCATTATAAAAACAATTTTTCACTTACTCTTGTGGTGGAATAATCATCCTTAACACCATGACAAGCAATGAAACCCTCTCTTGAACCCTCCTCAAACTACAATTACCAATTTATTTACTTTTATTGAACCCACCCCTGATCTGGATCCTATAATAATAATCCACAGAAAAAATTAATGATTGAACAATAAATTCGGTTCCCAAATATGTTCAACCCATTGGTCAAAAGATGATATTATTTTCTCTCATAAATTAACCGAAGAAACTAAAAAAATGAAGTGAGGAATGATCCATGGTCATGTTATGTTTTAAAAATATTTATAGATTAATGGATGAATGAAAATTATCTTCATATAAACATAAAAATATTTCTTGAAATAAATGTTATTTTAAATGAACATTTTCTCAATTTTTTCTAGGAGCTATCATTAAATTTCAATGATAGAAACAATATAGAAAAATCACAAGGGAAAAATCCATTCCTGAAAAAATGATAAATCATAGATGAAGATAAAATTCAATAATAATTTCATTGATTAATATTTTGTTTTATCCCTTCGTTCCATAACTTCTTCAATTTTTCATTATCGATCCACGATCCGATGATCACCATTCCAATGGTGGTTTTCAATAAATCCTATTAAGTCTCCCATGATGATGTATGTATACCAAAGATTTTAAAAAATTTATACATTTAGTGGAAAGTTTAGGTTTGGAATAATATATACATATTAATCATTTAATTAATTTAACCAACATAATAATGATTTCACTTCAATATAATATCTAACATCGAACAAATTTATGTTACACATAGGGTAAACCCCACATTATAAAAACGAAAATATCCTAAAAATATTCATTTTAGTTTTCAACATTGTAAAGGACTTAAATTAACATATATATAATATTATTAAATTAATATGTAAAATATATTAATTATGAGGTCCTACAACACCCATAGGTCCACAACAACTCCAATGAAAAACCATAAAATTCATATTGAAATATTTTACGGGGAAACGTTGAAAACATGAGTTTTCACATCCTAACTAATTTCATAAAATAATAAAGTGAATGACCAAATCATATCTTATAGGATGTCTACTATGATATACCATTAATCTTATTTATCGTGCATTAGGTCATGGTTATCTTAATACCCAACATTCACTATTTAGGGTTATTAACCTTCTAAATACTTATTCTAGAGCCTATATCCACATGACCGTATCCACACAGGGATGTATCTATTAAAAAAATTATACAATAAAAGCTATAAATTTTTTATTTATGTTATCCTATAATTAAACTAATCACCTATAATTTACTATCTAGATAAAAACAATATTCACCCAAATTAATTCCCAAAATAATGGATATTACATAAAAAAATATAAACATTTATATAACCATTTTTTATTATAATAATCCATAACATATACAACATTTCTGAAATATCAATCTCCTAAAATACTCATGGCTAAAAAAACCTACTCCAAATATTTACAATACACTAATCTGATATTAAATATAATGGAATGAACATTTTTTCGATAAATATCATTTATTAAAGAGAATAAAATATTATAATATATTCCAATAAACTTTTAGGTTTTGGGTTTTAGAGATATATGAAAAAATTGGCAATAAAACTAATTTATTTTTCAATCAGTGGAAATTTATCCAAATATAGATGAAATAGATTTTTTCCATATCTAGCCTCTAAATAATCCTAATAATAATTCATATAAATACATTTCTAGATAATTTATACTTTTATCATCTATATAACCATGTGAAATACAATTAGAATAGACCGGTCAGCTTAGATGATCATTAAGGGTAAACATAAGTGATAAAAATGAATGATTATAATCATTAATAATATAAAAATATTTGTTTGGTGAAGATTAATTAAAAAATACTACAAAAAATAGAAGATATTGAAATTTTAATTATAACATAACTTATGATAACACAAGAATCAATAGAGTGAGTCAATACATGTGATCAATGAGATCATAACATATTCATGAAAACATGAATAATTCTATTAAAAAATATTAAATATATCACTGTCATTATTACAAGGAACATAAAATTCACAAGTGACACCTACAATTCCCATATATATGAGAAACTAAAACATAACCATGAATACATATCTACTAAAATTTAAAATCATATCTAATTCATTGTATGGTTTTAACGGAACCCACCCATTATATTTCATTCATATTTTGGTGATAAGTAATCAAATTTTCATCATATCATAAAGTACCCATGTAAATAAAATTGGTTTCATTAAAGAATTCATAAACAACACATAGAAACACTAGGGGTTTCGTATTTTTTCAGATTGAATAACATAATGAAGACATTAATTAGTCTATTAATAACTATAACTTGATATACCCTTGGAAAATAAATGGAAATTAAATCACATTAATGAATCATATAGTTAAATATCATCCAATCATGAAATATGGTATATAATATTAAGAACAAAATGATAAATGGTATCTAGTTATGTCAATTATTTACCCAATTAATATATTTGTGGTATCAAGGTGAACAAACATTGATTAAAGAATTAAAAAATCAAAAACTCGTAAAGGGATGAACTAGATGAAAAAGTTGGAATATAAACCTTCAATGACTATATAAAATGAAGATAGTAATATATCATTTACATGATAGTTGAGAAAAATAAAAATCCATTTATAAAAAATGTGTATTGGTATATTTAAGGAATATCATTGATTTACAATAATTTTTATCACAATATAATTCACTATATGAAAAAACATTTACCTGTTTAATAAAATCCTAATTCGAAATAAAAGTTATTTTCTATCTTATGAAATAATTTTTTTATAAATTTTGTAAAAAAGCAATTTAGTTTTGAAAAAAAATTGGATATAATTTTTAGATATTGTAGATATAGTTTTAACAATAAAAATATATTTTATAAAATGTTCATAACATTATCATAAAAGGGTGAAATTACAAGTCACTTCAAAATGATATTTTTGAAAATATTGAGTTAGGAATACTAAAAATATTTAATTCTCAAAAAAATTAATAATGTATCCTTGGACATATATAAAGGAGATGAAAATAAATTTGTGGTGGAAGGTACTAAATTTTTTTTATGAATGGATGGAAAAACCTTATATATTTTTTGAAATAAAATTTATTGAAATATGAAATTATAAAAAGATAATTACATTTTATTTTTAAAAATTGTTAAAGGGAATTACGATAATCATAGAAAAAATTCATATTATCCATAATAAAAAGAGATTATAACATTGGAAGGAATGAAATAATTGATATTTAATAAAAGATTCATTGTTAATAATAATAGTTTTTCATATCCTTTCGACACTATTCATTCAAAAAACATTTTTTAAAAGAAGTGGTTATTGATGATGATATTCAATTTCCCCTTAAAATGTAAATGTAATAGACACCTAGGGAATTATAGGATCATGGAATTATTAAATGGTATATTAAATTATGAATGAATATGAGCCAATGAATCAAAAATTTGGTCGATGATAATCTTACATAATTGGTAACATATGAATCTAGAGATATTGTGTGAATGATAAATAAATGAAGATTTAAAACTCATTAAATATATTATATTTTCATATATATAATAATTTATTTACTAATTACACCATATAAAATAAATTAGGATTTACAAATGTTAAAACATGTCCCAAGATTTTGAAATCAATACAGAAAGCACCATCCTTGTTTCCATTCATAGTCATATGCACACTTAGATCCAATATAACAGATATAAATATTTTAATCACACATTTCACACCTATTATAAATATATTATAATTTTTTAAAAATAATTGAGAATTAATGTATTCATTTATGATGATTAGTTATTACCTATTTTTGATGACGATTGTGGGTAATATTTATCTTTCAAAATACCTTTCTAATTGTGTTGTTGTAAATGATTATTATCAAAAAAATAAATATTCTTAGATAATTAAATTTAATATAATGTATAATATGTATTTAATTATGAAGTTTAAAATTTATTACCAGAGTTATTTAGTATTTATCCTAGTTTTTGAAATCGACAATGAACATTATTTAGTGATTTTTAACCTATGAATGGTGTTTTTAATTATTGGGTTATATAATAATGTATACATTATAATATAATAATAATTATTTAAATATATATTTCATTCTAAAATAGAAAATAATTTTTTATAATATTCTAGGATAATATTTCAAAGACTTATTTACCTAGGTTGTCAAAAAGACCGATAAATGAACATGTCATGATTAACAGTTGATTATGAGGTGATCAATATAAAATATCACTATTATAGAAGATTAATGATATCATTTATTATCTATTAGTTTCATATATATAATGTTTTAATTTATTATGAGAAGTAATAAACATGAAACAATTTCATATTTTGAATAATTTATTTTTTTCTTAGATGAATTATTTAAGAAATTTATTTTTATAATGATTGATTACCATACATATGATTAAAAGATTATTGAATTTTTATTATCATAAAATTATGAATATTATAAAAATCATATTTATCATTTCATACATATTTAATTATCATTCCTAATAAGGTGACAATGATATGAAAAATAAAAATTGATCATTCTATAGATGACGCAGTTCACATGTATGCATCGATGATCATTTCATTTTCCATTGAATGAGAAAAAATAGTAATATTGTTTCTAATTTATGAATATATAATATAATAATATAATAATATATTATGTTCCTTATTTTGACTAGCCTTGTGAGGATTTTAAGGGAAACAAAATTTGTTTCATTGTGTAAGTTGTAGTCTTCACATCAAATGATTCAATTTTTATTTTTTCTTAATTGAAAGTGGTGGATGGTTAATTATTACATAATCATTTTAATAATATTAATGTATAAAATTGTACAAATTTTTTAAATATAATATACATCAATGAAATTTTAGGAGTACTAAATGCACATAAAGAAACATGATAGAGGGAGTAGTTGTTAGAAATATATACCAAAATATATTGATTATCTCATTCACAAAGTGAATTAATCCATTTATAAATTGTATTTTTATAATACTAGTTCCTCCTAATGAATAATAATAGTGTTTAGGAAAGGTTTTTATTGTTTTTTGGGCCAAAATATGTGTGTTTTGGAATCAGGGGAATTTGGGAGAGGAGATCCAATTTTATAACAAAATGGGATGACATTTCTATAAAAACACCAACATTATCATAATGGAAGGTCAATTTGATGGAAATAGGCTCTAAAATTTACCAACAACTTATATAAGAAGTGATAATATCATGAAATACATCAAACACACATTCCAACATATTTTTTGACCTATTTGATATCCTTTTAAATGAGGTTCTTTAAATTATTCATTTTAACTTTTAATATGGTAATAATTATTTAACATAGTAAGTTTCACATTATGACCAAAATAATATTTAAATTTCTAAATGATTTGGTCTAAATGAATAAAATTTTAAAATCCTTTTGAAAATACTAAATTTAAAAAAATAAAAAAAATTATATACGAAATTTATAATGTATCGAAAAATTCTTCTAAAAAATATAACTTCTTTTAAAAAGAAACAATATTGGTTTCTATATTAAATTATAAATTTTTAAATTTTAAAAACTCCCTTATAATATATTTATATGTTCATTAAATTTTTATTTCTAAATTTACTATTCAATATTAGTTATAAAAAATGTCCTAAAGGTCAAATTACTTTTAAAAATAGTAATCTTTCCATTACCTGAATAATGGAGGAAATACATATTATGATTATAACATCATTTCTTATTTATAAATGGTTTTTATTTTTTCAAATTAAATTAATTTATTTTTGAATACAATATATAAATGAAAACCCAAAATTTATGGAAACCCATTCTCATTGGGAAATAGATTTTTAAAATGTAAACTATTTTTTATTCTTATTTCCTATAAATTTAAAACTGAATTTTTTGTAATAAATTTTCCATATTATCAATATATTTATTTTATTTAATATTTATAAAGTTATTATCTGAAAATAATACTCTAACTTATTTAAAATATATCCTTAATCATATAATTATTTTATTATTTTTTTAGCTTCACTAATTGAATTTAATTTTTATTAAAATAAATCTTTATTTTAATTATACCAAAACATCATAATGTGCTTACTTCAACTAATATGAAATAATTATAGTACATGGTTTTAAATAGTTATATTTTATATTCCAAATATATGAATGTTTTTTATTTTAGTTAACTATAAAATTTGATATATAATTAGTATTTTATTTATTTATGTTGAATACACTATAAGAGAATAGGTCTTATAAGGATGCTCTGGTATCATAGTTAGAAGTGTCTGGTGATGAATTATTTAAACATTGTGTATAGATACCTCTAAGATATAATAATCTAATTTTTCTCATAAATTTTATTGGTAGAATTAATATTTTAATTTCTCCTACTATTAATAATGAAAGGAATAGTGTTCTAGTGGAACTAGAAATTCAAAAAGTTCAATGTTCTTATACTCCACATATTACTTCTATCTATTTCCTTTTTTCCATTCTCTATGATTGAAAATTATTATAATGAAAATGATATGATGATACATGATTATTTTGTGGTTATTATATGAAAACCATTAGGTGACACTGGCAGAGTTAGTTCAGATGGGACTAAAATATCTTTTTTATCCAAAACCATGGGAATATTTATCCTATTTCAACTCTTCAAGTACTAACGATGAGAACCAAGGCCTCTGTATATTACTATTTTCATATATTTTTACCAATTTATAATTGAGTACTATATTTATATTATTTTTTTTATATAATTTATCTCCTTTGTTTTTATTTTTATATTTTGTTACATTTCACTATTAATTATCTATTTTTTATTTTTTTATATATTACTCAAACAAAATTCAAAATTATACTCACTTCTATAATCTATATTCATTCGATTCATAATTTACCTTGTTTATAATTTACTATAACATACTCAAATTTTCATCTTACAATAAATAATTTTATATTTAATTTCAGAAAATGGGGAGAAGGGAGTCAACATGTAACATGTCGGATCCAGGTTCCCCGAAACCGATTGGTCACATGACCTCAAGCGCATTTCCCCAAACTCCAAAGGCTTCCGACTAGTAGTGAGGGCCCAGGTCTGATAGTGGGGAAACTATGCCCTCAATTTTCAAAGTGTAGCGCAATGGAATTTAAGTATAAAACATAAAACAACAGTAAACGATAACCAACAATTATATAGATAATGATGCAACATGTCTCAATTTCTAAGAAAACATCGAGAGCATGTTACACAGCAATACGGTACAATACAATATAGTGTACAGAGTATAGAAAAACAAAACAAAACAACTGGCAACATCGCGAGCCTATGCCCGGTCTCATGTTCCCTTACTCATCAGCAACAATCATGCGTCTGTATAGGGACCCTTTCCCTTATCCACACCTGCAGCAACATAGTCTGTTTGGGCCAAAGACATGACCCAAAAAGGTTGTGAGAAATAAATCTCAGAAGGCACTTACCAAAGGCTCATGCCCAACAGTGTGATAAATATGCAACAAGAGTGTGCAGTAGTTAAATGAAATAATCTAAGAAGTACTCAGAAGTAACTAACATTACCAGTTATATTGCCATTTTATTATTCATTTTGACCATTTAATATCAGACATCACCTCAGTGAATGCTCTAAGTAGATAGTCAGTGTCCCCAGACATGTAAACTCTTACCATCAAGTAATCAGAAGCATAACATGTTGGTAATTTCCCATAGGCATAAGAGATATTGACCTCAGGCGTACAAAGTGTCTCCCTCAAGCATAGAGTCTATTGCCCATAGGTATGAAAGAAGTTGCCCTCGGGCTAAAATAACCACTACCCTCAGGATAAATGTAAAACTTCCCTCAGGCTAAGCAAGTAATTGAGCCATTCCCAACATATAAACAAGCAATACACATGGAATTATTCTCAAGTAAATTCAATAAACATTATTACAGTGGCATACCCTTAATTGTCCCGACCAAATGGTTAAACAGAGGAACGCACCCCCGGGGTGGTCCTGGATCCAAGCAGTGATCCCACACAAAATTTTATTATCACATTTAATTACCTATCAAATTCTAGGTATTCAAAACAACCTAGGCCACAACCACATGACACCCTAACATGGGTTCATAGCTAAACGATACACCAAATGCACAAAAGATGGTATTTAAACACCAAGACACCTACCCCCAAACACCCATGAATATTATATGTGAATGTCGCTTCCAGAAACGCCTAAAGACAATGTAGATCTGGGTTAGAAGAAAAATGGTTCAAACGTAAATAACTTTCCCTCGAGAAATAATTGGTAAGAACGACTTAAGGAGAAGGAGAGGCTTACTCGTACGATCCCAACGAGATCGACAGAGGCGGAAATGGATTCTTGGCGTGCGATCTGGAGCTCCTCGAATGTTCAGCCCTCTCTCCCAACTCCTCCTCCATTTCTATGACTTCCCTGTGAATAGGAGAGGCTACTGCCTGATTTAAGCCAAAAAATAGACTACATGACATCTACTTCTCAACTAAACAGTGTGTACTTTCAATTTTTTATCTATTCCTATGGAGGATTATCGCCGATGTGGCACTGTTCATCAGTCTACATGAGTAAATGGTGTGTAATCCATGAGTACACGGTGTGTACTGACACTCAGATGGTGGCTAACTCCATTGCCTTACTATATGACTACCAACTAACTACACGGCGTGTAAATACAAACTACATGAAGTGTAGTTGGTTTTTACACCTTTCATCACTGACAGGGCTATACACCCTTTGTACTCATCCCACACGACCAAAGTACACGACTTGTGGAGAAGTACCCTGCGTGTAGTCCCAAAATATGGGATTTTCCCCCATTTTCCTTATTTCTCAAAAACACTTAAGGAAAATATAAAAGAAGAAAGTCGCACCTCAAAAATAAGAACCAGGTTCTTACAAACATCCCCCCTTAATAAAATTCATCCCCGAATTTCCCTTCTAAGGGTGGTGAAGATAAAGATCAGAACAACTCTGGCCACTGAGCACATACGTCGGTTTCCCACTCCCAAGTTTCGTCTTGCACTAGGCCATGCTTCCATAGCACCCATATGAGAGGAATTGATCGGCCTAGGAGAACCTTTGTGCACCTATCCATGATAAGAATCATATGATCCTCATAAGACGCATCTACCTGAAACTCATCCTCCTTGGGATGAAAGAACTGAGACGGGTCTGAATGATAACGGCGTAACTGAGATAAATGGAAGACGTTGTGCATAGCCCGATACCTCTGTGGTAACTGCAACCGATAGGAAACCATCCCGACCCTCTCCATAATCTCAAATGGCCCCACATACCTCGGTGAAATCTTACCCTATCTCCTGATCCTCCTGTGTCCCATCCTCGGTGAAACACATAAGAAAACCTGATCCCCGACCACGAACTCCAAGGGTCATCTACCGTGATCAACATAATATTTTTGATGAGACTGCGCACTAGCCATCCACTTCTGAATCAACTGGACCTGCTCAGAAGTCTCTTGAACGAGCTATGGTCCTAGTAAATCTGCATCACCTGCCTCTTTCCAGCATAATGTTGATCGCCATGGACTACCATATAAAACCTTGTAAGGTTCCATCTCAATAGTTGTCTAAAAACTATTATTATAGGAAAAATCGACCAAGGGTATATTATTCTCCCAAGAGACCCAAAATCTCGGACGCATACACGCAACATGTCCTCATGCACCTGTATCATATACTTTGATTGACCATTGGTCTGAGGGTGGTAAGCTATGCTCAGAAGCACCTGTGTATCCAGTGCCCTCTGAAAACTCTACCATAAATGTGAAGTAAAATAGGCATCCCAAATCAGAAACGATAGAAATATGAACCCCATGAAGACGTACGACCAATCAGATATACAAATTTTCAAGCTCCTCCTCACCAAAGGTCTCCTTGATTTGAAAAAGTGAGCTATATTCGTGAGTTTGTCTACAACAACCCACACGACATCATTGCCTCGAGGTGACCTCGGTAACCCAGTCACAATTTCCATCGCGACATCATCCCATTTCCACTCCGGGATGGGTAACTATTGTAACATTCTTGCTAGACTCTGATTCTCCACCTTCACCTGTTGACTGGTGGAAAATTTTCTAACAAAACCAGCTACATCTTTCTTCATACCCAGCCACCAATACTGACGTCTCAAGTCATGGTACATCTTTGTAACTCTAGGATGAACTGTCCTAGATGAATCCTGAAACGCTTGGATCAGCTCCTCATGTATATCCCCTAGAACCTATATTCATCCATGGAAACACAGTAACTCATCATAGCCTATCATCCTTCCAGGATGATGGTCCTCACTTGCCACCGACTCCCGTAGTACTAGGCCTTCTGAATTAGATAGTTGTCTCATCCTCAATTTATCCCGGAGGGTAGAAGTCACAGCAAAAGATGAAAGATAGGTCTGCCCCTGAATGTTGTGCACCTCGAAATGCATCTCTAAGAACAAATCCATGAGGTTCCACTCACCACTGGCCTCCTGCACTGCCTGTATATATGTCCTTCTGCTCAGTGCATCAACTACTACATTACCTTTACCAGGTGTATAGTCAAGATCAATGTCTAAGGAATGTAGTTATTCGACCAAACTTCGTTGTCTCAGATTCAAGTCACGCTGAGTAAAGATATACTTGAGATTTTTTTGGACGATGAAAACAACAAAATGCTCTCCCAAGAGATAATGTATCCAACAGAGCAACGCATGAACAACTGCAGCTAACTCGAGATCATGTGTTGGGTAATTCCTCTCATGTGTCCTCAACTACCAAGACTCGTACACAACAAGTCGATCTCCCTACACCAACACAACTCCCAGCCCAATACATGATGCATCGCAGTAAACTTTATAGCTCTTCCCTTGCTCTAGAAGTATCAGTATTGGTGCTGATGTCAACCTTCCTTTTAGGTAATGAAATTCTATCTCACAATCTTCTGTCCAAACGAACTTCACACCCTTCTTAGTCAAACCTATCAATGGCGCTGATAAGTGGGAGAAGTCCTCAATGAAGCATCTGTAGTAACCATCCAGCCATAAAAAACATTGTATCTCAAACATGTTCTTAGGATTCTCTTAGGAAACTTCTTCTCTCACCTTCTCTAGGTCCACATCAACTCCTACCTCTGAGATGATATCATCGAGGATGTGGATATGGTCCATCCAAAAGGGGCAATTGGAGAGCTTAGCATATAGCCGATGCTCTCTCAGTTTACTAAATACGATCTCAAGATGGGTGGCATGGTCGTGTCAAGTGTGAGAGTACACCAAGATGTCATCGACGAATACTACAACAAAATAATCCAGATAAAGATGGAACACACGATTCATCAGAGCCATGAAAACTTCTGGCGTGTTTGTGAGTCCAAAAGGCATAACCAAGTACTCGTATAGACCATATCTTCTCCGAAAAGCTATAAGTGGTATGTCTGATGGTCTCACGCACTTCTGATGATAACCTTATTTGAATTCAATATTTGAGAACACTCGTGCACCTCAAAGTTGATCAAAAATATCATCAATCCTAGGAAAGGGATATCGGTTCTTGGCCATAAACGGTTTCAGCTTCCGATAATCCACATAGAGTTTGAGGGTACCATCTGCCTTCTTCGCAAAGAGGACCGGCGAATCCCAAGGAGAAGTACTGGGTCGGGTGAAACCCTTTTCCAGTAACTCCGCTAACTATCTCATGAGATCCTACAACTCTGGTGTACCATCCTATAAGGAGGAATGGACACCGGTATTGCTCCTGGAACAAGATCAATAGAGAAATCCACCTCACGCTCCAAAGGTAGACCCGAAAAGTAATCCGGGAAGACATCCCTCAAATGATCAACCACTGGAGGGAATTCTGTCTGTAAAGTCCCCTGATCATCCAGATATAATCTCACAGTCTGGGTTGTGACCCAACCACACCCATGATCCTCTGGTCTATCTAGACTCGCCGAAACATTCCACTCGCCCTTGTATAGAAACTATCTGCCCTCTAGTGACGTGAAACACAGCCTGCGATGACAGCAATCTACAAAGGCTCGAAAGAGAACCAACCAGTCCATCCTGAGAATGAAATCATATCTCGTCATCTCTAAGACATAGAGGTCCCATAGAAAGTGACATCCACCAACCTCAAGGGGGAACTCCTTTCACTGATGCACACCAGCCGTTCTAATTCTCAATGGAGTGTCTAGAGTCATAACAGTAGAAGAAGAAGAAACAAAGAGACCAAGGCTCTCTACAACGGGAACAGATATAAAATAATGTGTAGTACCCATATCAAAAAGTACTAAAGATAAAGCAGAAGATACTATAATAGTACATCAGACAGTAGAAGGTCTGGGATCCTGCTCCTACTGGGTCTGTTGTACTGCAAATGCCTGCCTAGTGTCGCGGCCCAGCGACACAGCCTAGCTACCATGAGTTGTCCCTCCCTATGGCCTCTGAGATCCTAGTGTCTGGCTACCACAGCCATGTCCACCATCCCTGCCTATATGCCCTAACATATTCGAGTTTCCTGACTGGTAAAAATCTGGTGGTCCTACTCCCACACACAGAGTCTATATAGAACCCCTCTCTCTAGCCACTTGTGGAAACACTGTGCAAAAGAACTGCAGATGAACCATCTTGCCACAAGCTTGACACTCCACATAATCACGTGAACACTGAGGTCTCTTGTGCCCCTCTTTACCACACTGGTAGCACATGACATGACCTCCTTAAAAATTATTCTGGTTGGTACTACCACCGTGAGAGGAATCCATATGCCTATCCCTCTTACTATCAGAAATTGTACCAGAAATTAGTGTCGAACCTCACTATCCTGCACCACTAGCTTTCTGAATGTTCCTCTTAGTAATCAGCACCTAGTTCACAATACCTTGTACTGAAGGAAACTGAAAAATATTCACCAGCGCTTGGATGTCATACTGAAAACCATCCTCCAAGCGTCTGGCCCTCAACGCCTCATCACCAATGAGAACGGGTGCAAACTTCTAAAGCTAGGTGAAATGAGAAGAATAATCCATTGCTGACATAGCGCCCTGCTATAGGTTCATGAACTATCAAGCTCTATCATCCCTCAGCGTCACTGGGAAGAATATGTAAAAGAAGCCTGTCTAAAAATCTTCCCACACCATGTCTCTGTGATTCTCTATCTGAGTGGTAACATCCCACCACCTCTTGGCGGAATCACGCAGCATATTAGTCATGAGCTTGACCCTCCTCCGTGGAGGTGTCTCGAGAAGCTCAAAATAGTATGAATAGACCCCAGCCAAGACTCTGCAGTGTGTGGTCCTCCATCCCCTAAAAATGTAGGTGGATTCTGCTGCTAGAATATACGAGTCAGCTTGGCCATAGATGTGGCAGCCGACGGTTCTCCCTGATAGTTCTTCATGAACAACATAAAGCCTTCACTGAACTGTGCCTCCGTGCCTACGTTTGGTATAACAGTCGGCACCACATCCAGTACTGCTGGATGATCAAATGGTATCCCATGGCCCAATATCTCTTGAGTATACTCATTGCTGCTCTCTTGGAGAACAACATGTGGTCATCTTGGCGGCATTACTCTATAAGTTCAAACACACACCTTAGATCAAGATTATCAAAGACTGAAAAACAAAGGGACAAAAAGAGGAATAGGAGGAAGAAGGCATTCATGATTTGAAAAACAAGACTACACAATATGTATACTGACTACACGGCGTATACTTGACTTCTATTCCTCTGCCTGGGTCCTTCTACACAGCTATGCAACATGGATCCTATTGAAAAAAACTACACGGTGTGAATATAATCTACATGGAGTTTATGGTGTAATTTTCCAACCTCCCGTGTCATTCATGACACAGCTGACTACTCGGCTTGATACTACACAGCATGTTACACCTGCACACTGCGTGTAAAACACAACGTTTCCCATCCACACGGGTTTTTCCACAAGGTATGTTCTCGGACAAGACTACACGGTGTGTCCCTTAGGAACACGACCTGTACTGGATGAACTCCACCGACCCGTGTTGTTAGTTACACAGCTTACACTACACGGTGTGTTCTATATACACAAGGCGTGTACAGAAAAGGAATAAACTGACCCTTGTTGTTAGTTACATGACTGGATCTCTGGTCAGACTACACGGAGTGTTCCATAGTGGACACGGTGTTTATATCTTAAGGTCTCATCTGTCCGTGTTTGTTAGTTACACGGGCGGAATCCGGGTTAGAACTACACGGCGTGTACATCTGGTACATGGTGTGTTTCCCCCCCCATGCATTTCCCTTCCCCGTGTCCCATCCCACATGGTCTATGACACAGAAAGAGACTATACAGAGTGTACATAAAAAATTTTCTTTTCTTCCAGAACATAAGAACACACGGCGTGTGTCCGAGGAACTACACGACGTTTATCCTGGGTTTTCCAGGCAGTACACCTCAGAAACTACTCCAGAACCCATAAAATACTGAAAACAACACCTAAGTTCAAATTTCGACCCGTGGGGGCCCATACTCCTCACGAATCAATGTTTGGAATCTTATATGTGTTATAACAAGATAAACTGTCCATGATCCACCAAATTCCGGTCAATGAGAGCCCTTACTCCCCAAAAACTGAATTTTGGCGTCCATCCTATCAACAATCTCACACATAAATTACCCTATCACATAGCAAATATTTATCAAAGTAGCTATCGCAACTACATGCTTTTCTATCACAACATATATCACAATAGAATGCAATTTCTAATGCACCTACATGGCATGGAAGTATGCATGGCATGCGATTTATAACATGTGCCTAAATGATGCATGAGATGCCATACCCTCATCTAATCAGGTTGCAACTAAATAGAACCCATGGATGACATAAAAACAACACAACAGAAGTGCATCACCCAACGGTGAAAATCAGATGAACTGTAAAAATTGAAAAATCAAAAAATTGCAATTATTGGGGTAGACTAGCTATTCCCTCTACACGGGTTAGCTACTCTCAAGCACATCATATTACCAAATACCTTTTCTGTCATATCCCTGACTAAGGCTCCAAATAGTATGTGAAAAAAAGAACTCCTTTGATACCACTTTGTAACATCCGTATCTGGGTGCCACCCAACGGGTGCCCTGAACCCGGTTGGTCACATGACCTCAAGCGCATTTCCCCAAATGCTAGAGGCTACCGACTAATAGTGAGGGCCGAGGTCTAATAGTGGGGAAACTATGCCATCAATTGTCAAAGTGTAGCGCAACATAATTTAAATATACAACATATGACAACAAAAATATATTTAAACAAATAGTTATATAGATAATGATGCAATATGTCTCATGTTCTAAGAAAATAGCCAGAACATGTTACATAACAATTTAGTATAATACACTACAATGTAAAGTGTAAAGAAAAAAAAACAAAATAGCTGGCAGCATCATGATCCTATGATAGGTTCCATGCTCCCCTACTCCTCAGAAACAATCATGCACCTGTACAGGGACCTTTTCCCTTATCCACACCTGCAACAAAATAGTCAGTTTGGGCCGAAGACATGATCCAAAAAGGGTGTGAGAAATAAATCTTAGTAGGCACCCACCAAAGTCTCATGCCCAACTGTGTGATAAATATGCATCAAAAGTGTGTAGTAGTAAAATTCAATAATCTAAGCACTACTCAAAAGAAACTATCTTTACCAGTTATATTGCCATTTTATTATTCCTTTTAACCATTTAATATTAGACATCTCCTCGGTGAATGCTCTAAGTATATATTCAGTGTCCCCAAACATGTAAACTCTTACCCTCGGGTAATTAGAATCATAAACCACTGGTAATTTCCCATAGCCATAAAAGATATTTCCCTTAGGCGTACGAAATGTCGCCCTCACGCACAAAGTCTATTGACCATATGCACGAAAGAAGTTGCCCTCAGGCTAAAATAACCACTGCCCTCAGGCTAAAGGTAACACTTCCCTCAGGATAAGCAAGCAACCAGGCCATAGCCAACATATAAAAAAGCAATACACATTCAATTCCTCTCAAGAAAATTCAATAAACATTATTATAATTGCATACCCTCGGGTATCCTGGCCAAATAGCTAAACATAGAAATGCACCCTCGAGGTAATCCTCGATCAAAGTAGTGATCCCACATAACAATTTATTATCACATTTAATAACTATGAAATTTTATGTATTCAGAACAACCAAGGCCTAAACCACACGAAACCCCAACATGGGTTTGTAGCTCAATGGTACAGAAAAACGCACAACAATTGGTATTTAAACACCAATCCACCTACCCCAAACACCCCTGAATGGTATATGTGAACGTCGCTTACAGAAATGCCCAAAGACAACGTAGATCTTGGTTAGAAGAAAACCCATTCAAATATAAATAAATTTCCCTCAGGAAATAATTTGTACGAATGGTTTAAGGAGAAGGACATGCTTACCTGTACGGTCCCAACGAGATCGACTGAGGCGGAAACGGATTCCCAGCATGTGATCTGAAACTCCTTGATAGTTTGTCCCTCTCTCCCGACTCCTCCCCCAGTTCTAGGACCTCCTTGTGAACAAGGGAGGATACTGCATGATTTAATCCATAAAAATAGACTACATGGCATGTACTCTTAAAGTACACGACATGTACATTCAATTTTTAAACTGTTCCTACGGAAGCTTCTCGCCCGTGTGTCACTATTAATCTGTCTACATGAGTACATGATGTGTAAACCATGAGTACACAGCTTGTACTGACGTTCAGCTGGCGGCTACCTCCACCGCCTTACTATTTGCTTCCGACTGACTATACGGCGTGTAAATACAAAATACATGACGTGTAGTCGGTTTTTACACCTTTTGTTGCCGATAGGGCTACACACCATGTGTACTAATCCCGTAATACCAAAGTACACGGCGTTTGGAGAATTACATGGAATGTAGTCCCAAAATTTGGGATTTTCCACAATTTTCATTATTTCTCAAAAACACTTAAGGAAATGAGAAAAGAAAAAACTTGTACCTCAAAAATAAGAACTAGTTTCTTACACAACACACCTAAAATTTAATATTATAATCATTATTATACAAAAGAAATTCATATATGATATTATAAATTTTAATTAATATCATATATAAGTATTTGTAAATAATTTATCAAGGTTTTTTATCATTAAAAAGTGGAATATTTTTGGACATACTAATGGGTTCTCAATATGACACAATATTTTATATTATTTGATTATAAATAAATCGCCATTTCATTAACTTATAAAAACTTTTTATGTGTTTTCATGGAAAATATTTAGTTCCTTAGTTAAAATTTGGTTTTAAATTATATTGGAAAATATTTTTTTCCTAATTTAAGTAATATTATATATAAAATTTCATATGAGATGATAATTTATCGTAGAACATGATAATTTATTATTTGAGTTTCTAATTGTCATATCTGACCAGGAAAATAAATTTTTTATTGAAGGAAATCATCTTATAATCATCAATATAGTTTATCTCTTGACTATATATTTTATAAAAATTAAATTATTCTACAATGGTTCTCATAATTTAATTATTATACGAGGTATAATAATTTCCTACGATTCAAGATTTTTTAATGTTCATATATAACACATAGATAAAATTATCATACCATGAATTATGTTTTCCTTTGATATTAGAACGTTATAAAGATAATATTTGAAAATAGAAAATATAAAATGAAGTGAAAAAAATATCATACAATGAAAAAATGAAACTGATTAGATGATATTAAAAATCATGTTATTTATATGAATGTAATCAATATTATTTGACATTTCAATTTATGTATTTTCCTTTCTCTTATATTGTTTTGAAGACATAAATGATCTATGAGGAAGATCATACCATTAAATGTTGTAGTCATTTGAAGAAATAATTTTAAGATAATATATTTATACTTCAGAGTAATTTAATTAAAGTCTCCATAACTAGAGTGATGTCCATGCCGACATTTAATTTTTTAGAAATTATTATATATAGAAAAATAAATAAAAATAAAATAATAGTTATACTATTATGAATTCATATATTTCCCATTATGATCATGGTTATCATCAAATCTAATCAATTCAATTTAAATTTTTAGAATAAAAGGTCACAAAAATTAATAAATAATTTATTTTTAGATTATTGAATTTTATCTTATACATTATAATATCCATGGAGTTTTAAATTAAAAAATCATGAATCAAAAAACAAGATAACTCTTGAAATAGGGTACTCTAGATTGAATTAAAATAACACTCTATTTTTATATAAATACAAGATATTCTTTATTAAGTATAATGATTAAAAACTTGATGTTCATATTTATTGTAATACATAACTTCTATAGTGTATATATTATTTAGAGGTAATATTTTAAGTCTTATTCTTTTTCTATTAGAGTATATTATCTTTTTTATCTATTTAATATTGCTACTATGAGGTGATTTTATATCTATATTCTATATAATTATAGTCTATAATTTAAAAAATCTTTTTCTTAGGAGTGTGAAAGCCATCAATAGGTCTTTTAATAATGGATTTCAACATGAATTTTTTTAAATAATTTTTAACAAGTTTCATTTTCTTGACCTGAAGTATTATGGTTACTTGTAAATAGATATTAATAGTTAAATTATCTAAACATGTAGAGAGGGTTTTGGTGGTGTGGACTAGGGGATTATTATCCCATAAACAACTACTGAACACATGTGAAATGTTAATTTTTTTTAGTTCTACTTACTAAATTTGAAAAATATTAATGAACACTTTGGTGGATAAAATTTAATAGAGGTTAACATCCCAAAATCCCAATTAACCCCCAACTTTACTCATTACATAACTCCCTCAGAATCATTAGTTATTATGGGTTTATGTATATTTATATTAAAAAATACATTATGAGTGCTCTATAAAATGCAATGTTTCTATATTGAAAATATATTACAGTTCAAGAGATTATCAGGTATTATTATGGCATAATTTCTAATGATATTTTATATTCAAATAATGTTTCACCAACAAAAATATATAAACATTAATTATCCCTTAGTAGATAAAAAATATGTTTTTAAGAAGTGAAAATATTGGTTTAATATCCCAATTTTTACTATGAAATATTTAAGAGTCATGATTATTATTGAACACATGTTGTGGGGGATTTGGTTATTTACTAATGATTTAAAGAATATGTTTGAGATAAATTAAATGTGATATAATTTTTATTACTAATTTTTCATGTAAAACTTTTATGTTGTAAACATATTTTTTATACAAAAATATCATACAAAACATTTGATGTGAGACTTTATGTGATTTCTAGACAATGGTAATAACTTATTCATCAAAAACTGAACACTGAGGTGGAATTTATATTTAAAAATAAAATAAATAGATCACATAAAACGAATGAAGAAGAAATAAAAATTTTATAATTAATGAAATCATTATGTGTGGAAAAACCATAAATAAATAATGGGGTGTTTAGAGGTGATTAATATCTGAGCTGGGTGGGGATCACACTATTCTTGATCAAAACTATTAACATATATTTACATCACTAGGGAGACTAAACCTCCTTAACCTAAATCTATTTTTTAAATTGTTAAGTTGAAAAAAATCATCCATAAAAATAACCATATAAAATACCTAATGATTGGGACATATATGAATATTTGATGTAGAGATAATAGGAATAGAGTGAGCCTATATTGACCATGAGTCAACTGGGAATGAGTAACACTCAATATTAAAATACTTGATTGATAGAGAAATACATTTTGTGGGAGGTAGGAATGACATAAAAATTGAAAATTTACATGATATTGAACTAAATAATTCTATTACCATGGAGTTGGGGAATATTTATATATGTGGGGGACACAGAATATTCATCAGGGGTTTATTTTGATTAGTGTACCCATTTATTCAATATAAATTTTGTTTTGACCAATATATAGATTATTTCCAAGTATTTAATTTTTTAGTGTTTTTCTATGATGAACAATATATTTTCCTATAATAATTTTGGAAATTCATTGAATAAATCCTAAACATTTCATCAATTTATGGGTATATATAAAAATTTATGGTTTTTAAAATAAATTTTTCTTAATTTATATAACGTATTAATTTATGGATTTTAAGGGTTCTAATCATTTTTTGAAATCGTTGAATAAATTGTTTTTATTTTAATTAAATTGAAAAAATAATTTGTGAAATGTAAATGAGTAATTTTTAAAATTTATTGATGTCTTGAGTATTTATTAGACTATTTATGAAATGAAAATTCTATAACATTTATATATTGATATGATTGCGAGTAAATTAATTTAAAAATGAGTCGAAAGATATGAATTTTCATGATTTCCTATGTTTAAAGGATTTTAAGTTTTTTATAGGAAAATCATTTTTTGTTGGTGTATTTTGAAAATAATCTTGAATTATAATATGTTTTTAGATAAATAAATGGTATTGGATTGATTTTCATGGTTTTTGTACCAAATGAAATACATTTTCATAGAGTGAGATTGATTAAATTGTGGTGTTTAAAATGGAAATAAATGTCAAAAATAGAATTGTAATATTTTTTTTCGAATGAAACAACCAATTTCATGAAACTGAAATATCACAATAGTTTGATAACTATACCCATATTTGTAATGAGGATGTTTAATCATGTGGGTCGAGTCTCCATTCCTAATGGTAAAAAAGAAAACGAAAATGTCTTAGGAAATTTCCATAGTCAGAGGTAATAACCAAAATGTATTTCACATATTCATCATGTTATGGCCTTGTCCCTATGTCCTTCATGCGAGGTCATTTGATCTATAACGAAATCCTATCATTTTTGTTAAAATAACATGAATATAAATATTAAAATTCAGTAGGGAGAGGAAAAAAGTATAAAAAATCAAGGAATTTGGGAACTGTGTTGATGGATTTCTTCAAAAGTAATAATGTGAGAGGAACATCATGAATATGATTTTGAAACTACTTCAATATCAATGAGATTATGAGATGATTTTCATGCATAGGGACCATTTTTAAATATTGAATATGAACTCTACTATTACACGCAAAAAAAAAACAATTATTCTATACCAATGATTTCCTCATTAAACCAAGTTTCCATTGTAAAATTTATATGAATGATTTTAATTATAACATTTTTTATATTTTTTTATATGTGATATTCAAAAATATAAATTTTAAAATATTTTTTGACAACAAATTACCTATATATTTCATGTAAACTCTTAGTTTTTTCTCCCTCGGAGTGATTCATATATATATATATCTATATATTAAAATGGAGAGATAACCTCTATTTAATATAGTCTAATGATTATTTATGGTTGGTTTATTGAAATTGCATATTATTTCAATATTTTATAATTATAATTTCACATGTTGTTAAATTGATTAAGTTGTTTTTCAACTCAATTTTTCTAAAATTGTGTTTTTCTTTATTTTTTATCAATCATCCTTCTATTCATAGCTCATTAATAATGTTATTAGGTGATACAGTTTCCTTGTCATATAATGATGAGTATTTCGACACATGTATAGGTCTCTATTAGTTTTAATATCAAATAATAAAATGTGGGTGTGATTTGGTATATCATAATAACCACATTATATAGTATATTGAGATTCTATTTTCATAAAAAGGATTTCAATATGACATACTTCCAATAGAAACAATTTTATTCTACTAACATCATTGTGTATTTTCATCATCACTTTTCCTTATTTAAAATATATTTATATATTCTACACATTTCTGAAACCCATTAGATTACAATTATCTTTATAATATTTTATCTACTATATATTGTGATAATTGAGAAATAATTTATTTGATTAGCCTCCTTGGGATATTGGACTTCTGACATTCCATATTCAACAAGATTAGTTAATAGGAAAAAAATTATTGGGAATCATTGAAAATAATATTGAATTATTCTAATCATGACCATATTTATATCATATTTGGAGAAATAAACTAAATTATTTACACAAGGATTTATTATTTTAGAAGAATAATAATATAATCTATAAGGTATTGGATAATTATAAAAATCACTATGGATATGCTCTAATAAATATTTTTCAAATTTTTTATCAAGGAATCATTGAAAATTAATAAACAATTAATTTTATAATTAAAACCAATATGCATGAATGTAATTGATAGATTAAATTTAATATTCTTTATTCTACTCTTGACCCCTCACCCCATAATAAACTATTCAATTATTATTGAGAATAACTAACCCGTGCATAACATTATATTCTTAAAAAGTGAGGAACAAAAAAATTAAAAAGGGATTACATGAAATTAAAATGATATAAAAATAGAGAACTTGGACCAGGATTTTAAAACCTCCAACGATCTAAAAAAATAAGAAAACAAAACTAAAAGAACAAATTTGATAAATTTTAATAATTATATCCTAACACTATATATCACTATGTAAATATATATATATATAATATATATATATAATTTCACTAACTACCATTATCATGGTGAGACATTAATCAATGTTGCATGATTCGTTTACCATCCACTTAGAAACTAACATCCTTTGAATAACTTGGGGTAATGCACTAAAAAATTTATTCATGGTATTATATTCTTTCATTGTTTCTTATACATCATGAAATGAAAATATAAATTGATAGGATATGATTATGAAGTATTTAAATGAATCCTTTACATTGTAAAATTAATATTAAAAAACTATTAACCACACCATCATTTCATGTGACTCATCCAAGGTGTTTGAAGATAATAATTCTGTTGTGGTATGTGCACCTCCATTACCGTGAGAGAATCATTTACATTTTTAAATTGTTCATATAAAACTCCACACTACTTCATGGATTGTTTTTCATATCAATCGAACATATCCTCAATGAATTAATCATTAATTTATATAATTCATTACAGTTCCCAGTGTATTTTTTTCAATTAATTTTCTCAACATGAGGCCAAAGTGATTAATATTATATTCCCATGATATAATTTATCTTAATTATACATATCCAATTTTATTTAATACATTCTTCTGCTATGAGGGGATTGTTGAATGAGATATTTTATATTCACATTGGATACTACCTTTCCATTTTTTATTATTATATTTTTTTATGAGCCTCCAAGTTACACTATGGATACATTTTGGTTATATAGAGACATTAAAAATAAAACATAGTATTGATGTAATGTTTTGTATAATATCTGGATTCCTTTAAATTCAATTGAAAATACATCAATATATTTAAATCACTTTATCATGATTCTTCATAATATAATACATTAAAAACAAGAAAAAAATTTCAATGAATGATCAAAATATCAATGAATGACACAGATAATAATAATATATATATATTATAGTTATCAACTTCTAAAATTCTTTTATTGTGATAATTTATATTGATGTAGTCAATTCACCAGTTATAAAGCATATGTGTGTGAAGATTATTTTTAAAAATAAATAAATTATTTATGTTTTTTTTCTTGTGGACATGGATTTTTTCTCAATGGTGCATGTTATAAAATATCCAAACAACATCATCCTACCATAAAATAGTTATGTTTGTAAAATTATGTGATGCTTCATCCATGTGGTCTTTAATAATTTTAATACTCTAACATAATAGAGAAAAAAATGATAAAGGATGATGATGGAAAATAAATAATTTTAAAGATAATTTTAATGATTTATTTTCACTATACCAAATCTCATTACAAATACGATAGATATTTTTTTTCACAATGACTCTCTTTGATCAATTTCAATCCAATATAAATGATTCAGACATTATAGAAACATGTAATAATTTCCATTATATAAAAGTGATAATCAGTTATTTTAATATTTATAATTATTAATGAATAGATAAACCATTTGTGTATACTGATTAGTATTAGGTTAGAAAAATTGAATATGTATATCCCAGAGTAGAAGAATAATTTTTTTTCAAAGAGGATTCCAAATTATTTTGAATTGGAAGTACAAAACATAAGATAAATTATGTAAAATGAAATATGAGTATGTATAATACGCTTAATGAAAAACATAATTTTTATGTATAAAGTCTCAATTTCATGATGTATGGGTGATTGATGATGTTCAATTGAAAATAGAGTTTAAAAAAAGAAACTGCAACGATCTGTCTGAGAATCCAAGACAACAGTCACATTCAAAATAAATCACTATGAAATAAAAAATTTTAAAAGATACATTGTAATTTTATGAGTTTATAATGGAGTAAATTTCTATATAATATAATATATCAAATATCATAATAATGATTCCTTGTGAAACTCATCAAATAAATAAAATTTTATTTTGGGAGTTATATCACTTGAAAAATTTTATTCCAACTATATTTTATGGATACAAATAAATTTACAATGATTTTTCCACCAATAGAGGAAAATATAAAATGAATACCCCACTAATATTTTAATTGGTGAGGATGCCATAAAACAAAATGATTTATTTTATGAGTAAAATTGTTTTTTACAAAAACAAATCATGAGAGTCCCTATATATTCATGATATAAAAAAAAATGAATGAATGTAATGAATGAATAAATTTATTAGGAATTATTTATTTATTATACACACTTCTAATTAATTATGTTTTAATGTATTTATTTGGATTTACATTGACTATATTTTGGAAAACTTATAATTGTGAGGTTTAAGAGACCATGATTATTTTTACTAAGAGAAAGAATCTCCTGAAATGGTTAAAGAATTTTATGTCTCGTGGTAATATTTTATCATTTGAGGGTAAAACATTGGATGTATGATTCCCTTAAATTTATTTTACATGTTACATATTCTTGAGTATTAATTAAATATTTTTAGTTCACATGGTATTATTAAATGATTTGAAACATTTGATCGTGTGATGAAAGATTCTTTTATGAGAATTATGCCACTAGAAAATCAGTAGTAAATGAAACGAGAGATATATAGTGGGTATATAAAATTGAAATGAATAGAAATTATGATTTTATATTATGGAATAAAAAAATTATAAATAATTGTAATTTTATATTCCTATAAATTATTCAGCGATGTTAAATGAAATTAGAGTTTTCTTAAATATAGATTATGTAATAGGGAGGTGACAATTTTCAAATTCATTAAGAATGAAAAATATTTTATATCAATTGAATATTATTTTTGGAATATTATATCATAAATATTATTTTTTAAAATTTAGTACTAAACATGGTAATTTTATAAAAATAAGTATGACTTTTAACCCATGTCAAATAATCTGAGTCTGATTTCTATATAAAATGATATCACTTCAATTAATAGTTAGAAATAGTTAAATATATATAAGACATATTAATCTCCCTATGTTTAATTGGATTAAGTCCTTTATTTAAATAATCATTCTTGGTATATTGAAATATACGACATATTTGAATATATCTTAAATATTTCGAGGAAATTTCAAATCAATTAGAGGTTTTTTAAGAATTTATGTCTATTATGTGTAGCGAATCTTATAATAGTGTAAAAAACGATGTAAAAATTCATATTGTATTTTTAGTAAAATGTATTAAAACTATAGAAAAAATAATCAAGTAAAGTAATAATATTAATATATTCATTTAATATTATTATATAAATTTTAGGATTGGAATCATCTAATCTTTATACTATTATTATAAGTTTCAATAAAATTAATAGCATACACAGTAGTATTATAATATATATATTTTTTATTTTATATAATAAATTTATTGATTTTTTGGACCATCAATAAGGATATTGAATGTTTTAAAGGTAAATAATCAAAATTGGTAATTTTTTTAAATTTATATATGATTTAAAATCACCTATATGTGAGTGGTATAGAATTTTTTTTTATATTTTTTATATCTCTTTTCAGAGTTGAAATAAGACAACACTTCCCCAACTTGTAATATTTTGTGTTGTGGTTAATTCTATATATATATATAAATCATGTGTTTCAAAATAAAAAAATTAAAAAATGTAACTACTCAATAAATCATGACACACTATACAATCATTGGTGATTGTCTGTTAACCCCTAATAGAGTATATTTTATCAAATATAATATAGAAGTTTCATTATGGTTGTTTTTATCTCTATATGTGCAACCATAAAAACGTAAGCATTTAAATAGGTATTTAATATATATTTGAATGTAATGTATAGTTAAAAAATAATTTAGTGTAGTTCATTTGTAAGAAAAGTTTCACACAATGTGTTTTTATATAAAACTTCCTTCATAGAAATCATATATCTAATCAATTATCATTTACTATTTGTGCACAAATAAATATGATGTATCACATAATAGAGAAAAGGTAATTTTTTTTCATCCCATAATGATAAAAAATATGGATTAATTCATTACATTTGATGAATAAAAATCTAATGATATAATAATAAAATGTTAATAGCATTTATATAACATAGAAATACAATGGGTGATGTTCTCCCATAAATTAATCAAACATGATTTTATCGATTAAAATAAAATTAAAATTTAATAATAACAATGAAATTTTGTAAATAAAGGCATATAACTATTATAGTATATTAATTGAATGTGTAATGATAGAAATAAGATAACTTTAAAGAATTCATAATGATTATATAACTAATTTAATTTTTTTTATCAAAAATATTTACATGGGCATTCCTATTGTATCCTAACCATTCAAATAATAAATGTATAGATAGAGAAATTGATGGTGTAAAACAATATTAAATTTTTATAATTATTAAAATATATAAATATTAATATAAAAATATAAGAAATTAATTTCTCAATCCATATATCATATGGAAACTAATTATATGCATATATTTTTTTTAAAACATGTTTTACAATTTTAAACAAAAGCTTTATTTTCTATACTAAATTTAAATGTTACAATTATATAATTTAAATGTGTAATTGTAACAAATATAATTAATTTTTAGAATCATGATTATAATATTATAGGCAGGTGATTGTTTGATGACCTTTATACATAGTGAATATATAGATGCATAGGAGAATAAATTGACATAAAGTATCGAATGGTAAAAGAAAAATACATAATTGATTACATCAAATATGATGTAATAAACCATTAGTTAAAGGTCACATTTAAAAATTCATATACATAGCTATAATAAAAAATAATAATTATATGATATCATAAAAATAATAATTATATCTATTTTTTATTCTTAAAACTATATCTTTCATCAAATAACACAACTCCCCTCCAGTAACTTCTCATCATTAAAAATATATTTCTTTCATTATGATATATAAATTTATATACTAAAACCATTATAGATACATTAGGGGAAGAAATATTCAATAAAAAACATCACCCTTTAATACCAAAAGCGGTGTACTAATGGTTCAGTCTCAAATGGAAGGGTAGAAATTGTATTAAACAAAGATTAAAACCCCGTTGTTTTTATTTATTCATCCCCCTCATCTAAAATTTAATTAAACATTATTTAATAATAAAATAAATTATATAATGATATAATGTTACATATTTTATCCTCATATAATAAATTAATTAGTTTTTATAGTTTATTATAAAAATTATTGAATCATAATCAATTTCCCTGACATATACAAATGATATTATGAATCACCTATTTAGTGAATTTAAAAATGGTTAAAAAATAATTTTATAAATATTTATAATATTTTATACATATTTAATCTACTAAAATATTAGAAAAATTGTGATACAAGTGATATTGAAAATAAATAACTATTTTTATTGTAACCCCTTAAAACAAACGTACATAGAAACTTTCGATGATTTGCAACTATTTTTGGGAATCTTCAGACCTATTTATATCATATAATTATATAATGTATTTAATAAAATACCATGAATATTATATAGATTATATTACCTTTGAAAAAAGTGATTTTTTCATTACTAGTATATTGATGTCTCATTTCACTATGTATTGAACAACCTCCAACAATAAAAGTGGTAATAATCAATATAATAAATGAAAAATATATGACAACAACTAGGATATATATATTAAACAAATTATTTTATAGTTATGGAACATGTGGTTTCAAAATTTCATTTGTTCATCAAGATATTTATAGTTGGATCCAATAAAATTTGAAAATAAATGTAAGGGGACTCTTTTTTATTTCCCTTTCTTTAGTTTAATCACTCTATTTTTAGTCTCAAAACCCATGATTCTCCTATATTATATGTCTGATTTTTTAAATTTATAATATTTTTTACACTATAACTATTGGGTATATTCATATCATTCAATTTCCTTTATAATAATTTTATTTAATGAATAACACTATATATTATATTTTGGAAACAATACCATTTTCTCTCCATTTATCTATCCCATAAGTTCATTTTTCAAAAAAATAAGGTGTTTATTTATACATAAATAATAAAACATATTTTCAAGTATATGATAAAATATTTTCCTTTATCTTATTTAAAATATTTATTACTATAATATTTAAATTATAATAAAGGAAATCATCACCATACCATCATCAACATGTATTCTTATGATAATTCTTCAATAAGTTGTTTGATTTTTGGAATAATGAATTAGTATTCTATTATAAATATCTCATATAACATGATTAATTTCATTCATATGATTATACTTGATGCCAATTTAGTTTGTGATTTTTGACATTATTATAAAACCCATTTTATTCTCAAATTATTATATTATGAATATTCTTGATGTATGATTTTTATCTCCATGGAAAAATATTCATGATATATTTTAGTATAATAGATGATCATAGAATTATACAACCCATATTGTATGGGAAATTATCACGTCTCATTAAATTTTATATATGATTCATAGATCAATTTCTTTACAAATTATGTTCTGATAACAAACAGAAATCCAAGAATTATGATTATAATAATTTGTTTTATGTTTTTTCAATATAATAAATATTTCAACACTATTATAATATCAAATAAATTAATCCATGTTTTTGTAGGATTATTGATGAGCTTATACTTTTATAACACCCTAATATAAATATCAAATTCATTTGATATTTGACCCATATGGTCATTTTGATTATCCCCATACCATTATTCTTGGATACCTTTTTTATGTATTGCCATGGGTACACCATGTTGTGATAATAATATGATGAAATATTTTATTTTCAAAAGAATATAGAAATAATTAATTATGTTTTATCTTTAAAAATGTTTTATGAAATTGATATCCCATGTACAACATACCTCTAAATGTTTCATAGTATATTAGAAATAATTTTTTATGTTGAAAGTCATATACTATTATCCTTAATACATATAGGTTATTTAATTATTTTCATTGAACTATATATTTTTTTGTTAATTATTTTATTATATATTAAAACCAATTCTTATAAAATAGCATATATTGAATCATTTAGAGTTAGATGTTACAATATATGCTTGATTTTTTTATTTATTATAAATATATTAATAATTTTACATATAGATTATTACATATTAAATCATTCTCAACATTCTATTTTTTTAAAATTTATTAAAATAAAAAAAAAATCACAACAATTAATGTGTTGGGAAATAAAATTATTACCCTACTGATATATGTAATTTAATAATAGTGGGGGTCAAATAACATATAATTCTACTAGATCACATCAATTAGTTATACATATTAAGATAAAACATGAAGAAGGATTAATTAATATAAAGAAGAACAAATTATAGTTGAACCATTTATGGGACAATGAAGCCCTTATCTCTGTGTGTATTTTAATCCATTAATTGAAATTCAAGTGCAAAATTTCACTGAATTCATATTTTCTATGATCCAATTTTCTTTGTAACATAATGTCTCGAGACCTTATTTTATTTTTAACTTTTAATATATTATGTTAGTATACTTATCATTGTCATAAGTGATAGGGTATTAGTTATTAGTGAAAACATAGTGATTTACAACAATGAAACCTGAAGAATACATATCATATTGATTAATCATTTTTAGGATGAATATATAAGAAATATTGTAATCTCATTATCATTGAATTCGATTGTATACTAGGAATGGATCAAAAACCTTATTTCATAAAAATATTGACTTCATAGAGGGGGAAATATCATTTCATATATTAATATATCATCTAATTAAATGAAAATTCAAGGAAAATTAGAATTATTTTTGGGTACTTCATCTGAAGTAGGTATATAATTACATATTAATATGGTTTAACAATATCAATTTATTTATATAAATGAAATGGTAATTTTTTAACACATTCACTTTATGAGGGAATATGATATTGAATTCAATTATGTGTATTTTATTTTACATAATATTCTAGATGTATAATACACTATAAAGCATTTACTCAGTTCTCTAATCAAGTCAATGAGTCCTTAAAAAATATACCTTATTGTACTAGAATATTTACAGTTTTAACTAAAAGAGAATTTCGAAATGAATTTTATACACCATTTTACTTTACCAAGGATAAACTAGGTGCTATTTATTAAGTCAAAAAATGGTATTATGCATCACTATATTTATTAATGTGAGATAAAAAAGATCATAGTAATGAATTATTTCCTCTATCATTCATTGAAGTGTCATATTATGAACATCAATGGGATCATTATTTCTAAAATGTGGATATTTAATCAAGATATTATCAACTAATGATAAAATGGGTATATGATTTTAATAGTTTGATTTCATAGTGAGGAAAATTATATACAGCAAAATAATCCAAAAATATCATTATATTTGATGAATAATGAATTTGGTTATTTCAGCAATAAATTTATATTATAATATATAGAATATATTGTGATAATATAAAAAAATTATTGAAGAACATTAGTGGAATTTATGAACTGTGGTAAAGAGATTATGAATGTAGAATTTGTATTAAATATAGATTAAATTAAATTTATTTAGGGAAATAAAAATCCATGAAGAATATAAGTATAACAAAGAGGTATTATTTTATTCGTCAAAGATAGATTCCATTAAAGAGTGACATGGAAAAATATATATTATTAATACCCAATAATATATTTTATTAATATGTTACCATTGCTGGTTTATGAGGAAATTGTCACAAATTTAAAACTCAACCGTCAATTAAAAATGGAATGGAGAGAACTATATCTATATGTACGAACCAAAAAGAATACATCATAGAGTATAAAATGAAGCTACTCACTGCACTTGTACTCACTCTACCCTCAAGCGTAAAATGTTTTGTGATGTACAATTATAGTTAATTAAAATTCATGGGGTTTTCTCAATAATTTGTAATGTTATATTCATTATATATGTGTTAATATAGACAAACATAATGATGTAAAATTAACAAATGAATCATCTGGAGTTGGAACCAGTAATGATAATATCAAATTTTATTGAAGTATCGTCTCTATAATGAAGAGAGTGATATATATCTAAATAGAAATATATAATTTTGTGTGTATACTTTTAAAAAATTATAATGAATATATTTTCTCAGAATAAATTCAACATGTGATAACAACAATTGTTATATCTCAAAAAATACAATAAATTTAATATTATTTAAAATTATTGAAAAGAAAAGACAATTTTGATCATCTGGTTAAAAAATCCAACAAATATTTTTATAATAAATCATGAAATTGATCGAGTAATGATATACCATGAAATTATTTTCAGGGTAATTGTAATTGATGGAACCAAATTATAGCTTTCATAAATGATTAGTCATAGAGATGTCATAGAGATGTTTGAGGTGGAATAAAGATAAAATGTTCATAAAAAAAATTGTTAGGTAATGATGAATGGGAAAAACCTAGAGTTCAAAATTAGTAGTGGTTTATTCTTTAGGTCAATGACATGATTTAGTGTTCTATTTGTAATAGAGATAATGTATTATAAATTTGATAATGTATAAAACCCATGATTATATATACACATAGTGTTATCAAATCTGTAAAAAATTACCATAAGGAACATCTAGTCAGAACATAGGATGAATTACAATGTCGAATAACCATCAAAGATCATTGAAATTATAGTAATTTAGGTAAAAGTGATTAATTTATAAGGGTATGATGAAAAAAATAAACAAAATTAAAATGGAATAAAAAAACATTAATTTTATCATGGGTCCTCCAAGAATATCATGAGAAAACTACTACAAGTGGATTTTAATATATAAATATTCAAAGGCATTTCCCTTTATCACTATACGAGAAGAAATATCATTTAATTAACATTACAATAAATATATGTAGGAGAATAATTAAGACTATACCAAACAAAACTATCATTTATATTTAAATGATATATTTTTTTTAAAGTAATGTTTTCTTATAGTCTTAAAAACATTGAACATATGGTTTAACTTTTTTTATGACATATCACCCTCAAATAAATGGCCAATTGAAAAAGTCTATTCAAAACATAATGGAAATTTTTATATCATACTATATATAATTCAAATGATATTTGGATTATATCATTCTACTAATTGAAAAACCACATGAAAATATTTTTATGTAAATTATTCAAATGAATTATTGGAAACCTGTTAGGGGAGGAAAAACTCATACTCTAATAAAAATGAATAAATTTATGAGAATATATGATTTTAGATTCAACATTTTTTGAAGAAGTTATATAAAACAGTGAATCTATTTTCTAACATATTATAGTATAATATAGTAAATATAAATGTTACAACGAGAGTCATAGATATGCCACGGTGTATAACGGTAGGGATATAGTATTTAGTTCAGTGTTTATGTGGAAGGGGATTATAATGATTCAAATGATTAGAATCATAATCCTTAACGATTCAAAGAAAATGATCATAGTGTATACTATTTATCCCTCATAAGGATATTCATTATAGACCTTTATGATATACTAAATCCATAAGTGGTATAGTTAGTGAATAATATAACATATAGAATGTTTCAAGTGGAGAACATGGATCATTGAGATAATGTATTTTAGAAAACAACCACTCATCTTTTCCAAATACTCTAACAGAATTTAAAATATGAAGAGGAAACATTGAAACTTATCGATGTAATCAAAAAAAATGTCAACCATTTTTTCAGATTGAGTGAGTTAAAATATAGAGGGTGATATTTTTTAATTCGGAATAATTTTAAAATCCATGTTATTAATAAACATTTCTTTAGTAAAGCACATATGTAAATTCGTTTTCATTAAATGCATGAATAAAATAATTATATGAACCATGTAATAAGTAAACTTCACTCTTATTTTATAATATAATATTACAAACATATGACTAAAATAATCCTAAATATCAAACATTTTATTATGTGATATTAAATAAATGTATAAATTTTACTAAAGAAAGTTAGATGAAATGGGGGAATGTCTCTGTGAAATAAAATATAGGGAATAATACTATAAAATGATAAAATATACAATTATACTTCCATAATTTAAATAATTTATATTGAATCAAAATATAAAATTATATCATTGAATAATGGTACAAATAAAAGATATATATATTAATTTAATTACTTAATTTATATTATAATATGTGTGTTAAAATATTATCACAGACATTATAAAAATATTTTTATAATTATAATAGTAACAAAATCATTATAACAATAAAATGATAATTAGATTAGCTAATAAAGTAAGTATAAAATAAAAATTTATAATGAAAAAGTAAACAAAACTATAAAAATTGAAATGAAACTAACTCTAGTAACCCATATTTTATGTCTACCATGTTACATTAGTATAAGATATAATAGACTACAATCTTGGTGAATGAATAACTAAGGAGCCTTGAGAAAGTTTATTTATACATTTTTTTTCAAATTACATTGGAAGAAAATAAAATAAAACCATGAAATGATTTACTACATTTGCAAAGATCATTCAAATATTTCTTCTAAATTTTTTAAAGGAAGGAAAATAATAAATTTTGATATCATATACTCAGTTTGGAAAATCATACAATATGTGTTATCATGAGTATATATAGAATAAAAATATTTCATAGTGAATAATCAAAACAAATTCCATTCAATAAATATATTGATAAAGAAATACACTCATGAAGTATAGTGAACACATTGATAATGAAAAAAATTATTTTTGACTAGTGGAATATAGTATTGTTATATATTTGATATCTAATTACCATTCCCTATGTTATGAAATCATGAATTTTTCCATAATGGTCTTATTACAAGGACCATTTAACAATTAGGTAGGAATACCTCAAATAACCAACTAATAAGGCATTCCAAAATGTTTGTCACATGAGACTAATTGATGCCTTAAGGGACTATACATAATTTAGAACCATGAATCACATTAATCATTCAAATTAAATCATCATATAATTAATGTAAAAAATAAAAAATAATTTAAATTTAATATTAATCAATAATTTTTTGTAATGGATAATGAATATGAAACATCAATATTTCAATAGTAATAGATATAAATTAAAAAATAATCAAACTTTAACTAAAAATATAAATTTATATGGCATATGGTTTAAAAAATCTAAATGTGAGAGAAATAAAACTGAATATATCCAGTATATTGAGAAAATGTACACAAACGAGAAAAATAATATATAGTGAATAATACAGTGTGGTAGATAACATAATGATTAGAAATTGATAGATATGAAAATAAGGTATAATCCATACTTCAATAAAGGATTATTGTATACCACAGATTCATTATAAATTATGTTTTCAAAAAATGCTTTTTTATTTTAATTGTTGAATAAAATCGATGTCAAACACTAAAAATAAAATTCATTAAAGGTTTTGTAATTTTTTTAAAATATTATTTTAAATCGTTTCCAAAATTAATTTCAATAATTCTAAAAATAATACCTTTTTTTTAATAAAAAAATAATGAAAAAAAATTTATTGATAAAAATTATAGAAACAGGTTATGGAAGATAATTATACAATAATGGTCTTATATTATAAATAAATTATTCATGTCATTTTCATTAAATTTATTACTCTGATCACAATTGTGTAAAAAGTAAAAAAGAGTAAATGTTTAAAAAAAATTAAAAAATTAAATTTATAACTTTCTTAATAATGACAAATATATTAGAAAAATTAAATAATTAAAATTTTATTTTTATTAAAAAATTTTGAAAAATAATTCTAAAGACATGGCCATAAAAAATATTTTCCCAACATAAAATTGTTAATAATGCAAATTTTTCTTAAAAATTATTCCTTCGATCTTCGAGAACCTATGAGATGAAATAATGAATAAAAACATGGAATCCATAGAAATATCTAGAGGAGAATAAAATATACATGTTTTAGGTGAGATATAAAATATAATTAATCCAGTATAAAATTAAAAATGATCAATATTAAATAAGAGTGTTAATGTAATATAATCCATTATATAATTAATAACTTTTGAATAAAACCCCACTAAAATATAAAATATTTATTGAAAGATAAAATACAATTTTCTTAGATGAATTAATGATATAATAGGTTATATGTAATTTATATAAACCATATAAATTAAAATACACGTAAAATGTGGAATATGACTCAATAGAGTGTAATTGAGATGAAAAACAGTTACCTCTGATTCATGGGACATTCCACATGTCATATCATCTTAAATAATTTATTTATATTTATTTAATACTTTTTAAAATAAATTTTTTCATCTATAATCAATTTTTATGGTCCTTTAATAATCATTATAAATCTATTTATTATACAGTTCTTACATATGTCGACCACATATTGTTTTGTTGATTAATTTCTCCAAAACTATTTGGTTTGGTTAACCATGGTCATAGGTGTTATTAAAAGGTAAATTCTTATCCAAAATAATAATAATGGAATGAATATCAATTTTATTAAATATATAGTATTTATACTCATCCATGTAATATGAGAATAGAAAAATGAATCACATTACGCTTTGGAAAAGGTAGTCTACATGTAAGCACAAGTGAAATTATAATTTTCCAACGTATTGTAGGGTAAGATAGTATATGATAAATTATATTTACATAATTTTATTTATGTCAAAAATATCATTTAAAATTATAAACTGAAAATTTTTAACCGTCTATGATACCCAATGAAAAAATTACACACATCACTTTATGGATATGGTTGGTCATATATATAGATGAATGATGGTTAAATTTTCTCTCGGATTGAATTTGGATATAAAATATTAATATAAAAATATACTATCATGATTTAAATATTAATTCAATTTGGTAAATATTTTTATTACATATTTTTTTAATATTTTATAATAGTGATTTTTAAAATCTCATTTTGAATGTATAACTCATCTTTTTTTAAATCTCATTTTGATTACACATTATGCCATTATGAAGTGATTATTTCCAGAAACTATGACAGATATGAGGTTTTAAATCAATTTAAGAGGTTATTTGGATTGGTCAGGGTCATTATATGTGGCTCATGATACATGGATAAGTTGGGTATGATTCCCACTTTTATAATAGAGGTATGTAAAAATCATGTAAATATACAAAACTATATTATATATTATTTTTCTTACTCAAGTAATGTGTATATAAATATTCATAAATCTAAAAATGTTAAGGGTATTTCAAATATCATACCAACCAACTATATTTATGATTGTTTTTTATTTTAATGACATAACAATATAATTTTATCCCTTTGAACTCATTTTACCATTAAAAGAGTTGATAAATATTTACCGTAGATACTATTCATTATTAGAAAATTTATGTTTAAATTATTAGAAAATAGTATTAATTTATTCAAAAAGTGTAATCAATTTTACATGATTTAATTACTATATGTTTCATTTTTTACATAAATATATGTTCTACAATTCACTAACATCCATTTTTAGAAGTATTCTTATTTTAAACATGAAAATTTGTTTCTTTATCCAGAATAATTCCAGTAACCATGAAAATAATTTGAAATTAAAAAATAAACTTAGAATGATTTTAATTTCAAACCAAATAATATGAATTGACCTTTTTAATAATTTCAAAAAATTGAAGAATAAAAAATTATTTTTTTAATAAAAATATTTCATAGAATTCAAAAAAAGTCTAAAAAACATTTGATTAATAAATAGTTTCTTTTTAAATGTCTTCTATTACTAAGAAAATATATATTTTATTTAGAAAAATATTTCAAAAAAATTAAATTCATTTGTATAGTATTAATATTTTGTGAAATAGACAATATTAGTAAAATCTAATTTTTTCCTTATTCCCACAAAAATCATTAATTTTTGAAAAATCACTAAAATTAACCCTAAGGAATATTTTACATAATAAATTCTGAAATTTAATTAATTTTATAAAATAAATTATGAAATTGTAAATTTATTTTTTATTTACATTGATGAATAATCAATTTGATTTATGTTATAGTGTGATTAAAATAGAAATACGACTTAATATAATGAAAGAATCATTAGTACATTCTTAGCCCCATAAAAAATTCAAAACCAAATTTTTTTATAAGTAAATCTATGAATATAAATGGATAGTTATTCATTATAAATTATTCATGTTCCCACTTTTCTTCTTTTATTTTATGATTTATCTACTGTGCATTCACTAATTATGTCATTCGATTCCTCAAAGCATATCTTATAGTGTTAAGAATGTGGATAAGATCATAAAAATATGGTATATTGTGATCAAAATCAATTCATTAATAAGATAGTACATGTATTGGGTCTATAATATATTTACCCAATAATGATATTATAAACACATCATTTTATTTAGATAGGTTTTGTGGCATTGGAAAACTGTATGACCCAGATCCATTTCATTCGAAAATCTCAGATGGACCAATAAACATGCAACATAGTTTTCCATTCATAAAAAACATTATAACTCCCATACATGGAGATATCATAATGAAAAAATGGATCTCTTCTTATAAATCCATATCCTTCGTTCAGGTACCTTTAAGGATATTTTTCCATCTTTGATTTTAATAGATATGAATCCAAATTTATATCACTTTTTCCATTATCTTCTCAATAAGTTCACGTATCATGTTATTTTATTCAAAAAAATAATTAAATTCAGTCGTTTAATGTCATAATTTCATATTAAATTATCTATTCTATTCCATTTTAATGCTTGAATGTATGCTATTATTATAAAATAATTCAACCATAGGTAAATTGTGATTCTATATACCTTGAAATCTTAGTGAACATGAAATCAACATTTCATTGAATGTGTAAATATCTTTTTTATAAAATCCATATATCTAAGGATTATAGGTAGTGATAAAATGTAGCTCTATGTTTTTGGAGTATTGAAAATTTTTCCATAATTTTCATATAACTCATGGTCACAATAAGATACAATCAAAATGATGACACCATGAAGGATAAAAAATTCATTGATATTGATTCTTATTTGAAGACAAATATCTAAATCCTCAAAAATGACCAGAAAATGTGGATACATATATTTTTGATAAAAATTAACCGATATAAAATCCTTAATTTAATGAGACTCTATAAATATGGTTACAAATATCAAAGTAATATTATCCAGCATCTACATTGTATGGGGGAGAGGTTGAATGACTCCTTTAAGACATTTTACTCGAGTCATTACATGTTGTAAAACTGATCACCCTGATACATAGTCATCAATTACCCTTTTAATATTATAAAATATAAAAATTCTATTAAATATCAAGATACCATTCAGTAACAAAGGTGTATAGTGAAATTTTACATTTGGTATCTATCTAATAACTACCTATTCAGATCATGTATGGATTAACATCATATCCTATTTCTAAATTCCACCACACCATCATCATAAACAATGTCTTCCATAATCCCATCATTCACAAAAAAAATATTTCGTAAAAACATATCACCAAGTTGTTACTTTTTTATCTTCTTATGTAATCATGGATTTTAAATCATTTATAAAATGTGTGAAGTTTCCTATTATCTAATGATTATCATATTCATATTTAGGAAATTCAATAATGTATTATATTTTTCTATCTATATTTTAGTCAGAACCCCATGATCATTTCTACTCACCAAATTTACCAAATTATTTTCTTTTAATTGATGGTCTTGTTTTGAAAAAATATATGAGTATCAATGGCTATATCTATTATAACATTTTGAGAAAATTTTATTAAAATATGTTTCTATTTTCTACATCAGTATATATCTCATATATTAAACTATATAGATATTTTTTATATATTTTATGGAAATTATTACATCTTCAACATCAAGATCATGATTGGGATAATTATATTAATATATATTTAAATATTTTGAGGCATTAAAAAGTACTGTATAATTATATAATGAGTAATCAGAGTCATTTTATCATTGAATCATCATATCTATAAAAAAATAATTACCAATGTTAATATTAAATATCAGTTAATTTACTAATATCATATTGAAATATTCAAAAACACATTATGTTTTTTGAACATATGAACATAGCCCCATTACCATTTGACACAGTTAGTGGGTTCACTAATCATTTTTTTATAATAATCCAATAAAACATAATATTCCTAGGAAACTACATATATTAGATAATTTTTTGTATTCCACTATATAACAACCTTTATTTTTTAAGGATCAAATATTATTCCATCCATGGTGATATATAACAATGACAAGAATATTCCAAAATCTATAATTTCCAGTTACCAAATTTCATATATAAACACATCCACCTAAGGGTTCTAATAATTATTATGTAATGTATCTGGTATTATTTATATATTTTTGAATATACCATGATATAATTCATCATTTACAAAAATACATTATCAATTTAATATTTTAATACACAAATTAATAGATCCATAAAATTAGAAGGACTACATATCAATCCAAAGAGAATTATTGTAAACACATAATTTACATACATTGATTGAAAATTGTTATTTTGAATATATTACATTCTTACAAGATATTGATAATACACAGAATAATAAAAATCATTGTGAAGAATCATGTTCCTTCTAGTTGATCAAACATGATATGAATGAGAAGAAGACGATATTTTTTTATTGTAATGAAAATTAATTTCATGTAATCGATGCACAATGAAGTAAACACATCATTATTGTTAACAGAAAGAAAAATGAATACCCATGGTGAAGCACTAGGTTGAATGTTTCTAATATTAAAAATATCTTGTGGGTTTTATTTATTTTCACTAATTTCGCCATGAAAATTCAATTGGTAGTATTGGATATTGCTTTTTAATTTGGTATAGGTTAATTGGAAAATTCCACTTCATATATTTTCATATGTTATTCAAACTCTTCAGTAAATTAAAAATAGAATTATTAAAGAATATAAACATATTCTATTGTAAGGTTACCTTTCCCATAAATCTATTACATCCACTATTATTATCATATATGTTAATTTAATAGAGATACTAAATTTGGATCCATAATTGGTTCAAAATACGTAAAACCCCTTTGTATACATTGATTTTAACATCTCCATTGTGAATTGTAATATCAATTTGTTGGAAATTAAGTTTTACATTAGGCATTGAAATAATACTTGTACTAAGGATTATTCCAAACTCAACTATAGGAATAAGAACAATGTTTTCAAATAAATAATCTATATTTATCAGAACTGGGATTGTATTACATATAATTTTTTATTTTTTATTTCTATTGGGATTAATGGTTTTCAACTGCATTATTTTGGTTTTGATAATGAATTATTTTTCATGTAAAATTTGGAATATATAAAAGAGTTCCTTGATCTAGAATCAAATAAATAATTAGCTGAATTTGAGTTTATGATCAATGTACATTCCACCATGGCTTTGGTAACTTTATTAATAGTAGTATTAATATAATAATAATGCATATTCTTTATTTGTCACTTTTAAAAATTGTTTACTTCATGCATGCAGAATTAGATAGACTAAATACACATCTCTTTATATTTGAGAACTAGATAGTAGTGGTTTCATCCATTCCAAAAGTTTCATGAGCCTCATTTCTATTAAATTTTTCTGTATAAAATTATAATTCACGTTAACCATTTACAATGATATTTCTTTTCATAATTATCATATTTTTGAAATAAGATAATTTCTTTCCTCTTATTTGATGTGATTTGTTTTCTAGGATGCTCATACAAACAATTAGTTTCTAAAATTATCTTAAATATTCTAGATCATTAACATTGTTTATATTTCTTGATTAAACATGAAACTATATTATCGTAATAGGAAAAAAAATTCATTGAGACTAGTCCCCATCAATGATTTATTTTATTCGGATAAACTATTTGTCAAATAACCCTTTAAAAATATTATATATATGATGATTAATGATTTTCATATCAATTTATGCTATCATTATATTCAGCAACACATTCTCATTCATTATACATTATGTTTGTAAAATTATTCTCCATTTTAACTCATCTTATCATGATGAAATTATATAACAAATAATATGAAATTTAATTTTTTAAAACCTATAAAATATATTTCATTATATTCATTACTATTTTAGATCTATTAAAACTATTTTTTAACATATCATATTAATAAATATACACCCATAATAACAAATTCTCTTTCAATACATCCAATTTCCCAGAATTGTTTTTCAAGGTTCTTTCTTCATTTTTAGATACCACTGGATAAGTAGTTACATTAAACTAATGAGGATTATATTAAATATTGTGACTCAATATAGTTTAATTACATTGTGGAACAATTGTATTACCCATATGTGGATGTTTATTTTTCAAAACATAAATATGTTATCCAAATATTGACAAAATTTTTTCTTATTCATCAATTGGTATATTAACATTCTCATAAGGGTAGTCCCAAATTTGACTATGGGTATTTCCATGATTTTCCTTTATTATACCAGTAAAAATATATAAACCATAGAGCACTCATAATTAACACATAATATCATGAATCTTTAATGATAACATAAATATAAATTTTTATTATTTAACATTATATGGGTTTATCATAAGGCTCATGATACCTATTTTCTTTATAAATCATGTTTCTATTGGTTTTACAAAAAAATTTTGATTCCAAATGTAAGAAAAATCTATCCAAGTAATACATATTTATTGTCTACCTTATTACATTTCTATAAGATAAAGGGTTGAACACATAGATGGATCAGTCAGTTTAACAGACTTGTGGGACAAGATATATACATGATTTACATAATATATTGTAAAAATAAAACATCACATGAAATACATTATTTCATACTTGAATTTCATTATTATATTCTATATTCATTTCAAGGGGTAAAGAAAATATAATAATTAGTGAGATCATATTTAGAGTAAGAAAATTTTACAATATAATCTCTCATGAGTAGATAATGAATAATAATAACATAAAATAAAAAATCAATAAAAATGAAATTTAATCAAAAACATTATCATGAAATAAATCAATGAATGAAATTAAAAACATGGTAATGATAACAAAATTCTCACTAAATGAAATGAATAATGCTATAAATTTATGATCATTTTTATATCATTATGTGATGATATTAGAAATCATAATATAAAGGATTTTTTAAATGTCTCGTAAAATAATAGTTTTGTAAGATACTAAATCCACCGCAAATATTTTTTTACAATGGGTATTCACATGAGACCTCTAAATTCATTAAGTGGATATCTATAACTGTGCCTAAACCATAAAATAAACATGTTGGGTATATTAATAATAATTGAAAAAAGGATATAAAAAATAGTCAAAATGAATTTTAAATCAATAAATATCGATATTTAATCAATAATTTAGAACATTAATATTTCATAGTCAATGAAATAGAATTTCTAATATCCTTATTTTAAAAAATTCTATATTTTGAAATAATATACAGTTAAAGAAATGTCAAATTGATAGAAACTATAATTAATTTTTCAATCATATTGTAAATAAGGACTTGAATGAGAAAACGTATTTCCAAGGGACAATGGAGAGTGATATAGAACATTATGACAAGAAAGTGAGTGATTTGAAAATAATTTATAATTCATAAATCCAAAAAATAAAATAGCTGTCAATCAATTCCTCATGAAATGACTGATTAATATATAGAAATTTTTTTAGATAATTCTAAGGGAAAATGTAAGTGAAATGTTTAAAATAATTTTCTAAAATGTTTTTAATCATTTTTATTAAAACAATTTTGTAAATGATTTCCAAAATTAATTTAAACATTTTAAAAAATAAATCATATTTTAATTTTTTTGAAACTCATAAAAATATAGTAGAGGTATTAAATTTTAAAAACCATGAAATTATTATTATTAGGATATATATTAAATAATGGTTTTTAATATAGGAAGATATATTCAAGTTGTATATGTTAATATGATAATTATCATTTCACTTTGGTAATCTAGTGAAAAACTAACTGTTCAAAAAAATATAAAAATATGACCCTTAATATTTTGTAAATAAAATATATTGTTTTATAAAAATTCTTTTAGCACTCTATAATTTATTTAAAATATCATTTATAATGTAATTTTAGAAACACAAGCATTAATGAAAAATATCATGACCCAAAATAAAAAATATGTTCATTTTTTCTAGAAAACACTGTTTCTGTATTTGAGTATCAAATAGAGTAAGATTTGGATGATAAAATGTTAAACCCCATAAATAAATATTTAAGAACAAAATATATGTGTTTTAATATGGTAAATATTATTTAATTATTACAACATGAATTTAAATAATTATTATCTGTGATATGACTGAGATGGAAAAATAAACAATTACGAATTTAATAACTATTGCATAAATACCACTGAAAATAGAAAAATCAATTGAAAAATAAAATAAAATTAAAAAATTAATATACCTGATATTATTTTTTAAAGAGAAATTATATACACCATATAAAATAATTTAGTTCCATAATATATAATATGTCTTAATATAGTGGAATTGTGACGAAAAAACCATACTCTGTATTCCTTCAAAGTTGGATACATCATATACTACTATAAAGTAAATTTAAATATATTAAATAATTACTTATAAAAATATTAATCTTATATACTATTTGTAAAACCTATTTTTTAATCATTTTAAATATATTCATTTTTATTTATTACTTACATAATCCACTAAATGATGTCAGGTAAATTAATATAAAATGAATTTGTTATGTTAAACATGGTCAAAGGTGTCGTGAATTGGTTCTTTCATATCGAAAATTTTAATAATATAATTAATATCATTTTTAATAATTATATTAACTGTATTATCATATATTAAGGATCATATTAGATAAATGAATCATATTGATTCATTTAGGTGTTAGTCCACACATACGCACGAACGACATTATCAGTTTTCAACATATTGTATTGAATAATGGTTCAAAAAAAGATTTTATATTAATAATTATTTCAATGTCACAAATTAAAGATATATTTATTGTTTCAATATTTATGAGCATCTAAATGATCAAGTGGTGAAAAACGATACAAATCGCTTCGTGGAGATAGTTGTCCATAAATATATACTTGTATATAATATATATTTCCATTTGATAGAAAAAATAAAGAAAATGGTTTCACTATCAAAAAAACAAAAAATCAGTTTATTTAATATATGAATGTAACTTTTTTATGGTTTTTTAATGTTTTGGTGATTTTTAATAATAAACATACATTGAAACCCCCAGTAGGAAAACATACCTCCTCTTTTGGTATTATACTAAGGATTACACAATAATCATTCAATAAGAGTTATTTAATGAAATAATGAAATCTTGGTTTATTTTTTAGATATTTTATTTGGGTATGGAATGGTTGATATAATTGTCTCATGGTGTTTATAATTTTTTATTGAAGGTTAGATTTTCTAAGTAAGGTTATTGGAAAATATATATATACATGGACATTTATTATAAAATATATGTCTCACAAAAGTCGTGTGGATCCAAAATCTAGTTGAATTGAATTTTAGAATATTAATTTATAAATATTTTAAAATACTGATATTAAAGAATGTGTGTTGTGTTTTTTTGAAGCCAATAGTCTTTATTTTAAAGATTTTAACATATATTAACCCAAACTAAGGTGATAAATATATTAATTTGTTACTATTATTGATAAAAAATATGCTTCTAAAGTTAAATAATATTAATTATTAATATTATAAATATTTAATTTAGTTTAAATGATAAAATTCCCATAATTGGTATAAATACCATATAATTTATAGTCAGTAAACATAATGAGAAACATTTTTAGAAAAACTCTAATTTATAGGATAAAAATATTTTTATTGTAAAATTATTAATAATGTTTTTTTATAAAATTATTAGGATTATGTTAAATAAAATGAGTCTTAACTAAAATTATAACCACAAAAAATTTCAGGTAAATATTGGAATATATGACTAAAATAGGGGGATAAAAATAGTTTTTATTTGATTTAAAATATTACGTATATTTTGAAAATGTTCATCTTAGATTTATATGTTCAGAATTATAATTTAAAATGATATATATTAAAAAATAAATAATTATTCTCAAAAAAAAGTTTCAAAATCATTCAATACACTATAATATCAGTGTAATTTCATAAAAGTGATATTATTTGTTAAATTGATATTTTTCAATATTCACCAAAAATCGTATATTTCTAAAAATTGTAATGTATTATTGCTAAGATAATAATCAAATGGTGACATACAAATTAAAAATAATTTTTTCAAACTCTTGTAATAAATCAAGGTAATTTAGGTATTATTAATACTATTGAGTAAATCTATGTACATAATGAAAACATTTCTTTAGATTGAAGATACTCCTATAATAAAATCTTGGGTGTTACCAAAATTCTACAAAATTATTACATAATCTGTGTAATATGATGTAGGTATATATATTAAATTTTATTAAATAGGTATATATTACTTAACCAAAATTTCTTTTTATGTAAGATATCTATGGGAACAAATTAATTTAGAAATATATATTTTTTAATGTGTTAAATATTTGTAATCATCACAATATAAATTAGGTAAAGTCTCTTGGATATCATTCCTTCTTTTCATTCCTAATAACCTATCTATTAAAATAATTCATTTTAGTACCTTCCACCTTGCTAGGGGTGGTTCCTCTTCCATCTATCCTTAATATTCTATCTTCCCCCTTATATCCTTTTTCAAAAATATTATTACATCCCCCATTTCCCTCAGATTCTCGTTAGCCTGAAGGATCTCAAATGGTTTAAAAATTCATTGCAATTATCAATCTCATATCTTGAATTCTATTATTCATCCACTTTGATGAATCTGACCTTGACTGAAAGAATTGGACAACAAAAAACATCAAAATATTCATTCAATCAACCTATTTCTGGATCCTAGGGTTTTTAGGTTTGCACTACCATTAGGCTTTATGACTCCAATCATATCATGATTAATTTTTTTTCATAAGAGGAATTGATTATAGCTTGGTCGACTACTTCTTATAGCTATAATGGGTGTTGATTTTTCCTCTTCATGTGGTCTTATGATTTCTACATAAATCGTGTTTTATCGACTATGGTGATTTTGGTAAGACTCCATGAACTCATGATCTTTTGTTTAGAATCCATATATATTGCGTATGTATGGGAACATTGTTGGGCATTATCTTTGTCCAGATAGTAGGATGTGTGATGCGTGTAATCTGATATCACCATATATTTTATTTGAACTAGATTTATCCAATCCATAGGTGGAATAAATTTGCATTGATATTCGTGAAGAATTTCATTATAAGAAGTCTATTATTTTTGGGTCCTAGTGTAAATTCATTTCGTTGTGTAATAAATTGGGACAAATAAAAATGTATTGAAAGCATGGATGGATGCCGCATGATGCTTACAAAACTAGTTTCACTCACAATGAATTGATTTCTACTAAGGTTTCTCTTGATAAGTGATATGTTATTGGTATTGATTGTACTAAAATCGATGAAGGCTGAAGGTTGAAAGAGGTAGGTTAGCCTCACAACATATTTTAGTGCGGCGTGTGTCGCAACTCCCCAAGCCCACCTCCAATTGGAAAGGGGCCGGTGACTAGAACCAAGTATTAATATCTCTATCATGGGAGAATTTTCCAATGTATATGAACACAAATAAATCATCTCCAAGCCCATAAATTATGAATCTTTTAAAATCCACTCTAAACAAATGCATTCACACCACTATCTCATTCAAAAGAGTATGTGTAACATCCCAAGTAAGTAATGAGTAATAGATATTTTTATATGTGTCTATTAATTAATTAGATAGTGTTTTAGAGGCTTAAAATGAAAATAAATACAATCTTATGCATGGAATACACTAATATTCTTAAAAGATTGTTTTACTGCCTTTTGATGGAAAACCCTTTTTTAAATCTCTCTGTTGACAATTTTATAAGCTATTTTAGTCAAAATAAACTTACTCTTTATGATTGTGACATCAAGATTTACTTTGTGTGAATTTTTGGTATTTTTCAGACAATGTTTATTTTTTAATGAATAGTGAAAAATACTGCATTTCACATCAAAACTGATTTTTAATCTAATTTATTTATATGATTAGATTATCTTTTTAATTGTTTTTGATGTTAAATTAGAATATATTTTTACCATTTAATCCAATGGTGGTCATTCGAATAAATTTCACTTTGAAATTGGACTTAAACTGGTATCAATCTTTTGATACTTATTGTTTCATAAAAACACGCTATTTCTCATGACAGCGAGAATTAATTATTAAATTAATTAATGTGACTGATATGTTTTGAATTTTTCAAAATAGACTTCATTTTTGAATTCGGAATATCAAATATAGCTTAGGGTGAATGTTTGGTAATTTTCTGAAAAACTTCAATTTTTGATGAATAGTGAAACCACTATGTGGTACTTATAAAAACTGATTTTTCTGTTTAAATGATATTTTTCCATCATTGTGTATTGAAATTAAAATATCCGACATACATTGTTGTCATTAAGAAGTAAAATGTTGTTCAATGGGATTAAAATAATTTTTGGTGAATAGTAACTTATTAAGTTCTTCATTGCGATTAGACGTAATTAGTGTAGTTTAAGGTAAGAATAATGTTTTAATAAAATGAAATGGCTTAGACACATGTCCTACCCTTATTTGATGTCTCATGGCCGACCAAGAAAAGTCACGGGTCAACTTGGGGACCCCATGGAGCCACTTTGGTTGGGAAATGACATAAATAACTTTTTATTAAATGTTAAAGTAAAAATGACACACACATAAGGTGTTTTACTAGAACAATTTTTACATGGGGTTATACAAGTCATATTTTTGACTATAAATATTCATTAGAAATCTAAAGCGGTTTCCTACATTATAGTATTTTTTTATAATTTTTAGACATTAAATTAATTAAATTATTTATGACATCATGATGATGCAGTGATGACCTCATTATTTAACGATTTAAATAAAATGGAAAAATAATGTAAAATATAAAACCTAAAAATGCCCAAAACCAATTGGATGAGTGGATTTCGAATAAATATCACCTTATCCTTGAATTATATCAATGTGGGACCTTTTGAATCCGAAACTCATTTTAAAATAAAGTAACTTATCTTTACTTTCCAAGAGTGCCCCTCCTCTCCTCTTATAAAAGGCCCCCGCCTCTACCTCCTTACCCACACTCCCAATGCCATTGGCTCGGCCAACCCCTTCCCATTTTGTCTCTACAATTCACTCTCTTACTCCTTGAAGCCTCACATTGGGCAGAAGTCTTCCCAAGGAAGCCTTTGAGCTCAAACCAAAGGGAGTTACCCGATTTTAAGGTAATGTCTTCTTTTGAGTCCTTTTGTTTTATTTTGCTTCTCCAACCCCCTTAACTAATTTTATTCTTTACTTTTGTAACAACTCCCATATCTTCAATATACTAGGATGTTGTTATATAAATTTTTAGAGCTAAAATTACACACACCTACATCTAATGGTTAACGAACAAACTGTTTCCGTGGATGGTGAATTTATGCCTCCCGAAACGATGATTGTTCAACATTCTTTTAACATCTTAAAAGGTGGCCATTAAGATGTAACTATATTAATATATGATATATAATATGTTTATGTTTTCCTTAAGCTTCCGTATTATCCTTTTTGTTCATACCTTTATGGTTTCCATTATGGGTAAACATGATATCTTCATTTAAGGAAGTGCGGACTACCGCCCCTCAAAGTGATTTGATTCGTTAAATACCATATGTGGGATGTATAAAGGATGGAGTTATGATATTATATGTGATATTACACTGGAATTGTAATATACCTTAATATCATTATGATTCCATTCTATAAAATACGAAAAAGAAATGAAAGTAGCGTTCATGCGTACGTACGGCTTAACGTCTCCATGAACGGTGCATTTCATTTATTACCTCTAAATGATTATGTAATATTTTAAATGCATGCGTGTACTGGATATATATGACATATATTATATATAAATCATTAATACCATTCTGTATATAATGGATACATGAACAACTTGTAATTATAAAGGGCTTATTTTTAACTCTAGTACCAATGATCGTTAAAACTACCGTTATTAACTTAAATAATTACATTGTGTTCATGACATGGAAATAAGTGATATAAAAGGAATAATGACCTTGAAAAATGTTCTTAAACAAGTAGAAATTAACTCAAGTTTATTATTCAGGATATTAAAGAATGACCGAGTCAAGTCGGACCTGAGGTATGGGACTTCGTCTCAATCTCCTTTCATTGAGGCATATTTTGTTTTATACACAACCATCTTTTATACGGTGTATAAACCCCTTTTACTTTTGTGTTTACCCAAAATGAATCTTTTTTATACGAATTGTTTACTAAACTACAAAAGGGAATGTTTTTGTTGTACGTATGCGGCGACAACGACTTCTCCACCGCCGTAACCATTATTTGAGTTTCGGCTTCCTCCACAAGCCATACATTTTTTTAAAAGAAAAATAATTACCATTTTTTTCTTTTATTTTGGTATTGAAAATTGTTTTCATAATGTTTTTATATCAATGTGTTGTATTGATATCTTGTGATTGAAAAGTGGAAATGTTATGTTTCCTTTATGCATGTTTTATGTGATACGATTATGTTGAGGTTCTTGGGCATTATTATGAATACTGGTGGTTCCGTGATAAACTAAGGGCGGGTGAGCCCGATATAGCTCTCCAATGCATTGGATAACGCAAAGGAGTGAAATGTTAAGGTTTCTCCAAAGCGATTTAGGGAATATACTGTGATGGGTATTCCAAACATAACCAAGAGGGTTACTCCCTATGTAAGGATGTTATGAATGCCTCAAGTTACCGTTATGTCTTATGATTTCTATGATTTATTCATGATTTGATGTGGTATATTAAAGTGCTTATGTTTTATGGGTAAAGTATGATCTCATTCTTATGTATATATGTACCCATGTTTCCTTTCCATATTTTTTATCCCTTACTGATCTTTTTATGCTCATCCCAAGTTTTTTTGAAATGTTTTTCACAGGTCAAGGGAAAGGTACATGATATGATGATATTGTCAAGGAAGTGTCAAGAAATAATCCATGTTTTATTTTAAATATGTTTCCATTGATGGGAATGAAGAATACTATCTTTATGTAACCACTTTGTTTATATGTGGAATGTAATGCAAGTTTTATGATCTAATTCTCTAAAACTCTAAACCCGAAAATATCCTCAATGTGTAATCTTGTAATAACTCAAGATTAATTAATGTTTAAGGCTGGGGCCTTATAGTTGGTTTCAAAGGTCGGTTTAGATAACTTTAGGAGTTAGAATTATATTAAATGATTATCCAAAAATATTATTTATAGTCAAATTGAAGTGATATAGTATTTGAAGATTACCATGTTTCTTCATCTAAGACATGTTTGTTCAGAATGGTTTTCTGCAGAGGAAACAGGGAAGCTGTGCTTGGAAGGAATACAGAAGGAAATAACCATCCGAATCAGCATCCTGAGATGGTCGGAATTGGAACTGAACAATTTGTTGCAGTATTGGTGCAGTTGACTCAAGAGATAAATTGAGGTGGTATCCATACACGAGATCAGCCAGATCAACCGCAGAGGAACATGTCAGTGGTGGAACATTTCATGAGGCAACATCCCCCATCATTTAGAGGATCATCTGACCCTGTGTTAGTTGAAGGGTGTATTAAAGCACTGCAGAAGATTTTCGATGTCATGGGGTGTTCAGACAATCAAAAGGTTAGTCTTGCTATTTACCGTTTGGAGGGTGAGGCAGATCAGTGGTGGTCTGTGGTTAAAAATATCAGGGACGCCGATGAGATTGATGCTCTCGACTGGGATGAATTCAAAGGTATGTTTCTTGAGAAGTATTTTCCTAAGGCTGTTCGACTTAGGATGGAAAAGAAATTCTTGGAATTGAGGCAAGAGGAAGACTCAGTGGCTACCTATGAAGAAAGGTTCACTCGATTGGAAAGGTATGCTCTAAATTTTATCCGAGACCTTGATAGTAAAACCAATCATTTTTACTCAATATTAAAGCCAAAATAATGAAGGGCATTAGCTTCTCGTGAGTTTAAATGTTATGAAAAGATTGTTCAATGTGCTGAGAAGGTGGAAATGGAGTTTGACGATGATCATGTTTTCTATAACAACCAACAGAAGAAGAGACCAAGGTGGCAGGAGAAAGGTAAGAATTCTTCAAAAAAGTCTGATGGTAAGAAAACTAAGTTTCTAGTTTGTGATAAATGTGGAAAAAGGCATGCTGGAGAATGTCTTTTGAATTCTAGAAAGTGATACCGATGTGGTAAGATGAGACATAAGGCTCGTGATTGCACTGAAAAGGATCAAGGTGAAGTTAAGACCAAATTTGATTTACAATTAGTGAAATTTTATAAGCGCAATGAGATGGGTCACCATGCAAATGAGTGTCCGACAAAGTGCTTGAGTGATGGGAAGCAGTTGGACTACAAGCAGAAAGGGGTGGCGAAATCCATTGCAACTACTTCGGCAGATGTCAGGCCATCAAATGAAGTTGTATCAGGTACTTTGTTTGTTTTTTCAGATTATGCCAGTGTGTTGTTTGATTCGGGGTCTACACATTCTTTCAACTCTGAATCCTTTTCTAGTAAAATGGGAATACCATCTCAAGAAATGACTCGTAAACTTTTGGTAAAACCACCTAGGGGGAATTTTGAGGCAAAAATAATTTATAAGAATCATCTTATCCTTATCTGTGGAAAGAACCTATTTGAAAACCTTATTGTTCTACCTCTATTAGAGTTTGATGTTATCCAGGGTATGGATTGGATCTCTATTTACCATGCTAAGATTGACTGTATAGCTAAAGAAGTTTCTTTTCAGAAATACTTTCAGTTTTTGTACAAGAATGAACCCTTACTGTTGATAACTTATCAAGAGGCCGAGAAACTTGTAAAAGATGGAAATGAATGTTACCTTGAAGAAATTGTTGAAAACAGGGGAACTGTTTAGATTAATGATGTGCTAGTGGTAAATGAGTATCCTGATGTTTTTCCTGATGAGTTGCCTGGAATAATACCAGATCAGGAAGTTGAATTTACTGTTGACTTAGTTCCTGATGCTAAGACAATTTCAAAACCCCTTATCGAATGGCTCAAATTGAACTTTTAGAGTTGAACGAGCAATTGCAATATTTAATAGAGAAAGGTTTAATTCGACATAGCACATCACCATGGGGTGATTCTGTCTTGTTTGTTAAAAAGAAAGATGGTTCAATGAGACTTTGCATTGATTATAGATCCCTGAATAACATCACTATTAAGAACAAATTTCCTTTTCCTCATATCGATGATTTGTTTGATCAGCTCTAGGGAGCTCAGTTTTTTTCAAAGATTGAATTGAGATTGGGGTACCATCAGCTAAAGGTAATGGAGGCAGATATTCCGAAGACCGCGTTCCGTTCGAGATATGGCCATTATGAACTTGTAGTAATGCCTTTTGGACTATCCAATGCACCTGCTGTATTCATGGACTTAATGAATAGAATTTTCCATGAGTTCTTGGATAAGTTTGTGGTGGTTTTCATTGATGATATTTTGGTGTTTTCTAAAAGTAAAGAAGAACATAAAAGACATTTAAGGGTCATTTTGCAAACCTTAAAAGAAAAGAAATTTTATGGGAAGTGCACCAAATGTTAGTTTTGGTTGCAACAAATTTCTTTCCATGGTCACATTGTTTCAAAAGATGGCATAACCGTTGATTCTGCAAAAACAAAAGTTGTGAAAGAATGGCCAAGACCCACAAATGTAACTGTGATTCATAGCTTCGTTGGTTTGGCAGGCTAGTACCGAAGGATTGTTAGAAATTTTTCACGGTTATCTAGTCCAATGACTAAGCTAACTAGGAAGGGTGTTAAGTTTATCTGGATAAAAGAATGTGATGATTGTTTTCAGGAATTGAAAAGAAAATTGGTGAATGCTCCAGTTTTGGAACTACCTTCCAGGAATGGTGAGTTTGTTATATACAGTGATGCTTCATTGAATGGACTTGGTTGCGTCCTAATGCAGAATGATCAGGTAATTTCTTATACTTCACGACAGTTGAAAACTCATGAGGTAAATTACCCTACACATGATTTGGAATTAGCTGCTGTTGTTTTCGATTTAAAAATTTGGAGGCATCATTTGTATGGAGTAAAGTGTGAAATATATACCGATCACAAAAGTTTAAAGTATATATTCACTCAAGATGAATTTAACATGAGACAAAGGAGATGTCTAGAATTAATCAAGGATTATTATTGTACAATTCATTACCATCCGAGAAAAGCAAATAAAGTGGCTGATGCTTTGAGGCGAAAAAGTAATGCTTCATTAACAGTGTTGTGTTTGGAACGTGATCCTTTGGTTAAGGATTTCATGAACTTTGGCATATAAGTTGTTGGTGCAGGAAGTTCTTATGTTTTGTTTTAGGTATCAGTGAGATCATCTCTATCAGATAGAATCAAGCAAGAACAGAAGCAAGATAGTGAGTTGCAGAAAAAGGTAGAGATGGTTCAGAAAGGTAAGTTGCCTGAATTCAACCTTGATAATGATTGCGTTTTGAGATTTGGGAAGTGATTGTGTGTGCCTTGTGATTCACAGTTGAAGAGAGAGTTGTTATGTGAAGCTCATAGTTCTTCGTTTTCAGTTCATCCTGGCCGTACTAAGATGTACATAGATCTGCGGGAGTATTACTGGTGGGATGGAATGAAAAGAGATATTGCGGATTTTACTATGAAGTGTTTGACATGTCAACAGGTTAAAGCAGAGCGGCAGTTACCGAAAGGGATGCTTCAGCCTTTACCAGTGCCAGAGTGGAAATGGGAGAATATATCTATGGACTTTGTTATGGGATTACCGAATACATCTCGAGGTAATAATTCAATCTGGGTTATTGTTGATCGCTTGACCAAATATGCTCATTTCCTTGCTATACGAGATACTTTTTCCCTAGATCAACTTTACTATTTATATCTTAAAGAGATAGTCAGGTTAAATGGAGTTCCTCTCTCTGTTTTATTTGATCACGATCCCAGGTTCACTTATAACTTTTGGAAAGGCCTTCAGATGTTGTTGGGTACTGAATTAAATTTTAGTACAGCTTTTCATCCTCAATCAGATGGGCAGTCAGAACGAACAATTCAGACCGTGGAGGATATGCTACATTCTTGTTCTATGGATTATCAGGGAAGTTGGGACTAACATCATTCTTTGGTTGAATTTTCATATAATAACAGTTTTCATTCTAGTATACAAATGGCACCATTTAAGGCATTATATGTGAAGCGGTGTCGAACTCCAGCTTTCTGGGATGAAGTGGGTGAAAGGAAGTTGATGGGACCAGAATTGGTAGAAGAGATGGCAGAAAAAGTTCAGCTGATTCAGAAGCACATGAGAACAGGTCAGAGCAGGCAGAAGAGTTATGAGGATAACCGGAGGAAGGATCTATCTTTCGAGGTATGTGATCATGTTTTTCTCAACGTTTCTCCTTGGAAAAGTGTGATGATATTTGGTAAGAAATGAAATCTAAGTCCAAGGTTTATTGGACCATATGAAATTCTGGAGAGAGTTGGATCAGTTGAATACCGAGTGGCTTTACCTCCGAGTTTATCTCAGGTACACAATGTTTTTCACGTTTCAATGTTGAGAAAGTATATGCCAGATCCATCACATGTTTTGAGTCCAGAGGTAGTTCAGCTGGAAGAGAACCTATCTTATGAGGAACAACCGGTCCAGATTCTTGACCACAGGGAGCAAGTGTTACGGAATAAGGTGATTAATCAGGTAAAGGTTTTGTGAAAAAACCACATGATGGAAGAGGCAACATGGGAATCTAAAAATGCAATGAAGGATAAGTACCCCCATTTATTCGATAAGTAAATAAATTACGGGGACACAATTTTCAAAAGGGGGGAAGGATGTAACATCCCAAGTAATTAATGAGTAATAGATATTTTTATCTGTGTCTATTAATGAATTAGATAGTATTTTAGAGGCTTAAAATGAAAATAAATACAATCTTATGCATGGAATACACTAATATTCTTAAAAGATTGTTTTACTGGCTTTTGATGGAAAACACTTTTTAAATCTACCTTTTGACAATTTTATAAGCTATGTTTGTCAAAATAAACTTATTATTTATGATTGGGACATCAGAATTAACTTTGTGTGAATTTTTGGTATTTTTCAGACAATGTTCATTTTTTAATGAATAGTGAAAAATACTGCATTTCACATCAAAACAGCTTTTAATCTAATTTATTTATATGATTAGATTATATTTTGAATTGGTATTTAAGTTAAATTAGAATATATTTTTACCATTTAATCCAATGGTGGTCATTGGAATAAATTTCACTATGAAATTGGACTTAAACTGGTATCAATCTTTTGATACTTATTGTTTCATAAAAACACGCTATTTGTCATGACAACGGGAATTAATTATTAAATTAATTAATGTGACTGATATGTTTTTAATTTTTCAAAATGCACTTCATTTTTGAATTAGGAATATCAAATATTTCTTAGGGTGAATTTTTGGTAATTTTCTGAAAAAATTCAATTTTTGATGAATAGTGAAACCACTAAGTGGTACATATAAAAACTGATTTTTCCGTTTAAATGAAATTTTTCTATCATTGTGTTTTGAATTTCAAAAATCTGACATACATGGTTATCATTAAGAATTAAAACGTGGTTCAATGGGATTAAAATAATTTTATTGTGAATAGTAACTTATTAAGTTCTTAATCGCGATTAGAGGTAATTAGTGTAGTTTAAGGTAAGAATAATGTTTTAATAAAATGAAATGACATAGACACATGTCCTACCCTTATTTTATGTGTCATGGACGACCAAGAAAAGACATGGGTCAACTTGGGGACCCCATGGAGCAACTTTGGTTGGGAAATGACATACATAACTTTTTATTAAATGTTAAAGTAAAAATGACACACACATAAGGTGTTTTACTAAAACAATTTTCACATGGGGTTATAAAAGTCAGATTTTGGACTAAAAATATTCATTAGAAATATAAAACGGTTTCCTACATTATAGTATCTTTTTTATAATTTTTAGACATTAAATAAATTAAATTATTTATGACATCATGATGATGCAGCGATGACCTCATTTTTTAACGATTTAAACAAAATTGAAAGATAATGTAAAATCTAAAACCTACACATGGACAAAACCAATTGGATGAGTGGATTTAGAATACATATCACCTTATACTCGAATTATATCAATGTGGGACCTTTTGAATCCGAAACTCATTTTAAAATAAAGTAACTTATCTTTACTTTCCAAGAGTGCCCCTCCTCTCCTCTTATAAAAGGCCCCCATCTCTACCTCCTTACCCACACTCCCAAAGCCTTTGGCTCGGCCAAAACCTACCCAATTTGTCTCTCCACTTCCCTATATTACTCCTTGAAGCCTCACTTTGGGCAGAAGTCTTCCCAAGGAAGCCTTTGAGCTCAAACCAAAGGGAGTTACCCAATTTCAAGGTAATGTCTTCTTTCGTGTCCTTTTGTTTTATTTTGCTTCTCCAACCCCCTAAAATCATTTTATTCTTTTCTTTTGTAACAACTCCAGTATCCTAAATATACTAGGTTGTTTTTATAAAATTTATTCTAGCTACTTTTACACAAACCTACATCTAATGGTTAACGAACATACTGTTTCTATGGATGGTGAATTTATGCCTCCCGAAACGATGATTGTTCAACATTATTTTAACACCTTCAAAGGTGTCCATTAGGATGTCACTATATTTATATATGATATATAATATGTTTATGTTTTCTTTAAACTTCAGTATTTTCCTTTTTGGTCATACCTTTATGGTTTCCATTATGGGTAAACGCGATATCTTCATTTAAGGAAGTGCGGACTACCGCCCCCTCAAAGTGATTTGATTCGTTAAATACCATATGTGGGACATATAAAGGATGGAGTTATGATATTATATATGATATTACACTGGAATTATAATATACCTTTATATCATTATGATTCCATTCTATAAAATATGAAATAGAAATGAAAGTAGCGTTCATGCGTACGTACGACTTACCATCTCCATGAACGGTGCATTTCATTTCTTACCTCTAAATGATTATGTAATATTATAAATGCATGAATTTACTGGATATATATGACATATATGATATCTAAATCATGAATACCATTCTGTACATAATGGATACATGAAAAACTTGTAATTATAAATGGATTATTTTTGACTCAAGTACCAATGATCGTTAAAACTACCGTTATTAACTTAAATAATTACATAGTGTTCATGACATGACAATAAGTAATATAAAAGGAATAATGAACTTGAAAAAGGTTCTTAAACAAGTAGAAATTAACTCAAGTTTATTATTCAGGAGATTAATGAACGACCGAGTCAAGTCGGACCCAAGGTATGGGACTTCGTCTCAATCTCCATTCATTGAGGCATATTTTGTTTTATACACAACCTTCATTTATACGGTGTATAAACCCCCTTGACTTTTACATTTATCCAAAAGGAATATTTTTTATATGAAGCATTTACTAAACGACAAAAGGGAATGTTTTTGTCGTACGTATGCGGCGACAATGACTTCTCGGCCACCGTGACCATTATTTGAGTTTCGACTTCCTCTACAAGCCATACATTTTTTTAAAAGAAAAATAAATACCATGTTATTATTTTATTTTGGTATTGAAAATTGTTTTCAAAATTTTTTTATATCAATGTGTTGTATTGATATCTTGTGATTGAAAGGTGGAAATGTTATGTTTCCTTTATGCATGTTTTATATGATACGATTATGTTGAGGTTCTTGGCCATTATTATGAAGACGGGTGGTTCCGTGATAAACTAAGGGCGGGTGAACCCGATATAGCTCTCCAATGCATTGGGTAACGCGAAGGAGTGAAGCGTTAAGGTTTCTCCAAAGAGATTTAGGAAATATACTGTGATGGGTATTCCAAACATAACAAAGAGGGTTACTCCCTACGTAAAGATGTTATGAATTCCTCAAGTTACCTTTATGTCTTATGATTTCTATGATTTATTCATGATTTGATGAGGTATATTAAAGTGCTTATGTTTAATGGGTAAAGTATGATCTCATTCTTATGTATATATGTACCCATGTTTCCTTTCCATATTTTTATATCCCTTACTGAGCTTTTTATGCTCATCCCATGTTTTTTTGAAATGTTTTTCACAGGTCAATGGAAAGGTAATGATATGATGATAGTGTCAAGGAACTGTCAAGAAATAATCCATGTTTTATTTTAAATATGTTTCCATTGATGGGAATGAAGAATACTATCTTTATGTAACCACTTTGTTTATTTGTGGAATGTAATGCATGTTTTATGATCTAATTCTCTAAAACTCTAAACCCGAAAAGATCCTCAATGTGTAATCTTGTAATTACTCAAGATTAAGTATGGTTTAAGGCTGGGGCCTTATAGTATGAAATGGAGTAATGTGCAGTAATATAAACTAGGAAATAATACAATCCCACTAAAATAAAGAGTATATATACAACATTGTCTATCCTGTAAACAAAATATATAATAGGACTCCTAATCGAATCCATTGGAATAATTTATCCTACCTCAAATCACAAAGAAATATATGGTCTCGGTCAACCATGGAATATTTCAAAAGGATGCTTTTTTTCACAATAAACAATACGTGTGGAGAAATCCCACGCATGGGTGAGTATAAAAATACTCAGTAGGACACCTAAAAAAATACACAATGAAAGAGGTCTATTCAACTCTTAATAGTATATCTCTATAATATGTATAACTAAAATTTCTAGATATACTCTATCTAAGATGTGCAGTAATAAGGTAAGTCACAAATTCCACATACCATCACTAAAGATTCAAACCGAAGATTCTAAGAATCTCTCATCTGGTAGGACACTCTATTGAGTCTGATAGAACTGTTTATCTGTCCTTGATATGTATTGTTTTTCATGAACCATCACAAGTGAGAAATACAATGATTGATATGAAGAGAGATATGATACACAGATGAGGACCATAACTAGGGACTTCGTGTGATACCAACAAATCCATTTGGATTAACCTCTTATGTAGAGAATTTTAGCCTAGAGAATGTGGTCACATCATTAAAAAGGACTCTACATAGGGAAAAATAATTAATAGAGGGTCCTAGAATGGGCCTCTAAAATGGGATTCCAAAAACTCTAACGAGAAAGTCCTTCAGAAGTGAACATAATCTTATGAGTATGAAATGATACACATCAACCGTCAGGGAAAGGATTAATAGAAAAAAACCGAATGACGTTTTCCTAAAATATGGTGGAAATGATATTCAAACCATGTAGAAAGGGGTTACACTGCATATTGTAGGATCATACGTCATGTCCCATGACCCCGAGTACTGACTGTGTACGCTGACTCAAGTTAATAGAACATGTCGTATAGAAAATGAGTACACGACATGTAGAAAATATTCACATGCCATGTATTTTTGTCTTGGGTCCACCTGGGTACTCTGGATGTGTTCCAGCACATAGTGTCAACTCGTGTCCACCTACCCATGTACTAGTACCTAGGGTAACCTATGTAACTAGTTTAGGCCAAGTTGTGTAGTGGAATACAAAATGTTTAGGTAACCTGTTTTTTCCGCAATGTGTCCATGTATTTTCAAAGATACATGTCAAGTCTCAGCGAGGGTCCCAAAAACTGTGTGATAGGGTTTATATGCCATGTGACACTTTAATTCCCCCTGACACCATAGTCAACGCTTGGTGGGTGAAACAAGTTGTGTAGATTGAATTATATGTCGTGTAACTCAAAAATTTAAAGAACCACTGTTATTTATCAATTCACCTTATTTAGTACTACATTGTTTGATCCAATAATATGTTCACATCAAAACTATATATTCATGGTCTTCTCACTATTGAAACACATAATCGGTCGGTTTCAGGCAATCAATCGGCCCCAAAAATTTATTTTGATCACTCGCATGAAAATCGCTTGCAGAATGATATCTCTTGAATCTCCTTGATTAACCCATCACCATCATCATCGCACATACAATAAATAATCAAGAGATTTTTTTTCAATTTAGTATCATTTTATCATTATTAGATGGTGAAAAAGTCATTTTTTTATAAACCATGAAGGACATAATGAACATTGGAGGATAAAAACCTAATGAAAAAACCCCGGGAATTAACATCATCAAATTTTTGTTTCGGAATTGATCCATTATGTAAGAATGATAAAAAAATCAATTCTAAATTATCAAAACCTTGATAAAACCCATAATCATATCCCATTCCAAAAAAACAAGTGAACCAAAGATCATCCTATTTGTTGGTTAGTCTGAGTGGGTCATTTAATCTAAGAACCAGGAAAGTGAAATCCATATATAAAATCCTACCTCAATTTTGGATCGTTATCTGATGAGGATCGATTTTAACAACACTACTATTGCCATGATCTAAAAAACGGTGTTCTTTTATCTCAGATCCATGCTTCATCATCGTTTGTCGTTGAGGGAGTTCCCTATGATTCTTTTTGGAGCCTCCAAAAAATTCTAAAGTTATGATCTTAACAATGGATTGCCACATAAAAGTACATTTTAAATGAATGATTACTACATCACAACAAAATATTTAAATAAAATAAATTCATATATTATTCTATTTATTAAAATTCCAAAAACTACTTTTCACAACTGACCCACACTGATCGATGTAATGTCATGCCTAGGGTAAACTCACTACTCTAAACAAAGCAGTTCCAAAATAAATCTAATATGGGAACACATTTATATGTTTTCACTATTTCTTAGGAAAACATTGTGCATGCGATATTTAATATTTTTATATTATTAATATATTTATTATTTGAGCACCGGGCCTCAGAATCACATTCCATCTCAGTGCCTGGTCTCAAATTAATTCCTTTTAATATTTAGAAGTAATACACAGTAAAATATGGGACATTAAATTCTCCAAACCTTGGGGCTTTATATCACTAGAGAGAGAAAAAACTCTATAAAAAATATGTTGGTATTGTGCATGAATCTAAGCCTCCCTCTCCAATGTTATCTCTTAGATATTTTCATGCTACCACCAGACACACAAAAAAGTAATCACTCACTCAAAAAGGATCCTCTCCTACTGATCCGTGATCTAAACATTGTACTCAGAAAAAGTCACTCCATCATCAATCTCTAGATCACCATAGAAGATGAAATGTGATAGGTCATGAACATACATCCTCAGGTGCGACACTTGGAAGACATTGTGTACCACTTCCAAATACATGGGTAGAAAAAAGTGGTATGTCAACTCACCAAATCTACACAGTATCTAAAATGGTTAAATAAAAATTGGATATAACTTGATGCCCTGTCCAAATATCCACAATCCCCATCAAGTTGAAACTCAAAGTAACACATGGTTTTATTCTTAAAACTCCAAATGACTCTACTGCCTATCATCATATGATTTCTGATTGATCTGTGTAATCTTCATACACTCTTGGATAATTTGAACCTTCTCTATAGTATATCACACCAACAAGAGGCCCATGACTGCTGACTCCCCTGGGTGAGTCCACCAATGTGGTGAACCACGTGGTCGCTCATAAAATGAATCTAATTATTCCATACAAATGATTGAATATTATATATTATTTTACAAAAACTCCACCAGTGGTAGGTGATCCTCCCAACTATGGCTGAAGTCAAATATGAAATCCCACTATAGGTCCTTCAAGACCTGAATAGTCAGCTTAGACTAGCCCTCGGTCTGTGGGTGAATTTCAATGATCAAATGTAATTGAGTCAAAAATTCCTCTTGAAATTAATTATACATTAGGGATGTAAAATGGGCATCATGATCAGAAACTATCATCGATGGGACTCCATGGATTCAAACTATATTATGAACATAGAGGTGTTCCATGTTCTCAATGGAACTATTCAATTGGAGAGTTAAGAAATTGGATGACCTGGTCAGTTAGTCAATGATCACCAAATGGAATAGTCTCCCGTGGATGTACATGGTAATCGTGTCACAAAGTCCATCAATATACCATCCCACCTATATTTCCATGAGCACAAGGGGTTGAACCAATCCCAATTGAACTCGGTGCTTAGCCTTCACCTGTTGGAACATAAGGCATTCATAAATGTACTCTACCACTGCCTTCTTCATCAATAACTACTAGATCTAACATAAAACATATTGGTACATTTTTTCACACTAGTATGTACCTACAATGGGGGTGTACGAAACTCTAATAGAAACTCTTCCCACAATTCCACTAGTAGAACTATTAATCCTCTGAAAAATAAGTTGTTCTCCCCACCTTATGAAGTCCACATGGTGCTTATACATCATATATCTGAGCAAATAGTGTCTTGAGGTCAGTGTCCCCAAGTTGTTCTCCTTGACTTTCTGTAAGTGTAGAGGGGAAACAACCATAGATTGGAGATAAGATGCTCTACATCCATGAGTAAATGATAACTATAATTATCCCAACTTCTCTGATGTATTATTAAACAACTACGAACTAGATCCCTTACTAAGAGAATCTACCACTATGTTTCCCTTCATAGAAGAATATATAATCTCATAGTCATAGTCCTTGAAGAACTCTATCAATCACCTATACACCAGTTTAAAATCCTTATAAGAGAAGTTATACTTGACACTGTTGTGATTTGAGTAGATGATAAATCGTTCTCCATTCAAGCAGTGTTGCCACAAATTCAATACGAAGACTTCCGCTTCCATCTCAAGATCTGGCATTATGTAGTTTTTCTCATGTCCACTAAACTAGAGTGAACCATATGTAATCATTGTTTTCTTCGACATCAGTAAAAAACCATGTCTGGTCCCTAATGCATCATAGAACATTATGAACTCGACACCCTTCCCCAAAAATCTCAATATTATAGAACATGTAAAACTCTTCCTGAACCACTGGAATGTCTACTACAACTTCTCTATCAATAGAAAATGATTCTCCATTCCCATTATTGATGTCACTCATGAAGATACCCTAGAAAAATTATGTATAAATCGTTTTTAATATCCTTCTATCCCAAGTAAGCTTCTTACTTCCATCACTTTCCAATATGGATCCCCTAATAGCACTACCTCCAATAAGTCAGGGTCCACTGCCACTCCATCTGTTGAGATAACATGTCCCAGAAAGTGGACTGCCTGAATCCAAAACTAGGACATCTATATTTTCCTACAAATATGGGGCCCTCATTGTACCTCCATAACCATCCTTATGTTTCTCTCATGTTTCTCCTCAGAAACTGAGTAAATAATGATATTGTTGATGAATACTACCATAATACATTTTTAGTAGGTACGGAAGCTCCATTTAATGAATCCCATGAAAACATCTAGGGAATTATTCATGCAAAATGGGATCACCAAGTACTGATAGTGACCATAGTGGCATCTGAAATATACCGGTAATTTATCCTCATCCCATACCCAAAAATAATTATAGCCTGATCGAATGTCAACTTTCAATAATAATCTTTCCATCACCATTGATGGAATAGGTCATCAATCCTTGGTAGTGGAACCTAGACTACACGGTCACAGGTTTCAAGCACCGGTAGTCCACACACTAGCTCATTCTACATTATTCCTTTTTTGAAAACAAAACTCAGGACCTAAGGGTGATAGATTGGGTCTCACAAAGCACTTCACTAACAATCCGACAGCTACACCCATAGATCAAAAATCTACGTGGGATCCATCTGATATGATAGTGCTGATATCAGTGTCATCCCAGGGTGTAATTATATACAGATTTCTATCTGTTGAGGGTAAGGTAATCTTATATCATCTTAAATAAAGACATCCCCATACACTGATACTAATTATAAAAACTAGAAACTTGTCACATATTCTTCACTGAGTGTCACAATATCCAAATCACGAGTTATCATCTGCACCCTCCTATGCATGAGTTCATTATGTGCCCCCTGGGTTTCACTTTTTTAAATATAGGAAAAAATCTCTCAATTTTGGGGGAAATACTGCATCCTTCACCTAAAATAGTTAATCCGGGATTGTATCGATGAAAACAAGTCCATTCCAATAATTACATTGTAAGGAATCAACACTTCCACCAACAGGGTCCAAACAAAAATCTTGCCATCATGGTTCATGTCACATTATCATCATAATTTTGTGATCATTGAGTCTCCACCCATAGGTGTCTCTAAAAGTAAAGGGCGAGTCAATGGTTCAACCAGAATCTCAACATCTTGAAAAATATATGTGGTGAGAAATGAATGACTAGTACATAAGTCTATTGGTAATGCATATAAAGTCCAAAAGGCACATATCATACCACAAATCATTCCTAGAGCCCCTGAGTAATATTCCACAATCATATGTAGTTGTTCCCACCCCTTTACACTTGCTCTCTAAGCGTAGTGTGGACCTCTTACAGGTGGTGGTGGTATCATGATAAAATGATAACCTCCTATCCTTATCTCCTATATCTCCTACAATGTCCTTCACCCTACAGATCTACCATCTTTTTTTGTCTCTATATCAGTTGTCCGTCCAATTTTCCCTATCTGCAGCATAATTGGTAAGACATTTTCATGTGATATGCCCCCATTTCATCACTCGAATAGCCCAACCTCTCTCATTAATGAATGGACCAACCCCGTGATCCCTGAACTGGAGATCCTCTATCATAGGATCTCCTCTAGAAACATTTCCCATATCTAAATCCCATATACTGAGGTAATATCCCTACTAAAGAGGTCTCGACACCTTCTCATCCACTACTTACTGATATTGTATGTACCTGCTCATCCAAGAAACATTCAACCACCAAATATAACTCAATAATAATAACATACATTATATTTCATAGATGGATATAGTTGGCTCAAATGAATATATGCAGAACCTGGTCGATGGTCATATCCATGAAGTACTAATCCCAAACCATATCCATTGTGTTCCTAGAATGGTTGGTAAACCTCAATTAATAATCATCCACCTTCATGCTACCTCTACTAGAGCTGAAGAATCTACTATATACATATAGATCTCAGTATAACTAGTGAGAACTCTTTCATAAAGAGATGCTCGAGATTTTTCCATGCATGATTCACCTCGTCATGAGTCTAGATAAAAAAACCCCACCATCACCCTACTGATCAATGTAGTAGGATCGCCTCCAGGACCACCATCAAATTTTCTGGTGTGTGGAATATGTGGAAATATCAAGTCACCACCGCAGGATAGTCCTCGTCATTCTAAGGTCCAGGATCACCTTAGAACCTAAGGGGTATCTCTCTCCAAATCTTGTAAAGCACACTTAGCCTAAGTTTATCATCTGCTAGTACTATAGGAATCGCGTGCTACTCCACAGGTGGAGGTATGGCTGGTACCCCACCTGGAATTGACTCCTGGGGAACTGGTCCCTGTATCAAATCCATTTCATTAAAGGGTTCATACCTGTTACTGATCTATTGAATCATAGCTGGCTTGCATCTCAAGGTAATCCAGTAAGAAAATGAGATGTTCCATGGATAATGAGTATATCTAGAGAGATGAATCAAGAAGTACAAGGAACCACATCCCATTACTATATATACATGAAACATTATTTTCCCTACATCTAGTGTTCAAATGTTTTAGTTCAATAGAATTTCATTAATGTCCAGGTGTATGGATATGTCTTCCACCCAAAATAATACTGGAGTTCATGACCTAAAAAAGGAACTCGAAAAACCTAACACTATTTCCCCAAACTAATATCACATACTATCAGTCCTGTTTTATGACATACCAGCTCTAATATCACTGTTTCACAACCCATCCTAGTTGAGTCCGTGGCGAGACTCTCTAATCTAGCCATCAATAGGCCAGTGGTTAGTGACTAGTCCTGAGTAGGCATATCACTAACATGAGAGGAATTTCCAATGTACTTGTACGCACACACACATCAACAAGTCCACAAATGATAAATTGTAAAAAACCCAATACAAAACTTGTAACATCCCAGGTAAATAAAGAATAAATAATTTTCATATTTATTAATATTTACAAATTAAATATTAATTTTATTTTAAAGGGGTTGCTATGTTCAATAGCGTACCCGATACACAACGATGAGTTTCTTTGAAACTTACGTAGCACACTAGTAATAAAATAATATTATTTTAAATGTTAGTTAACAAGTAGAAGTTGTACTGGCGGGAATGGATAGAAATAACTAAAATATGATTATATATTTTTTTAAATGTTTTTACATTTATCCAATAAAAGATAAAGGCTTAAAATACGGAAAGAATTCAATTTTAGGCGTATATGCCCTAGTTTTCACTAAAGGTTCACTTATCACCTTTTGACGGCGAACCGTCATTAAATATAGTTTTGATCATTCTTTTACATTCTTTTGGACCAAATATAACTCTTCTTTAGAATCGGGACATCAAAATTTACTTTGTGTAAATTTTTGGTACCTTTCTGATAAAGTTCATTTTTTTAATGAATAGTGTAAAGTGTTGTATTTTAATTCAAAACCTCTTTTTAATATAAATTATTTATATGATTAGATTATTATTTTTATTGGTTTTAAAGTGAAATTAGAAAATATTTTTACCAGTTAATCCAATGGTGGTCATTGGAATCAATTTCACTTTGAAATTGGACTTAAACTGGTGTCAATCTTTTGATACTTATTATTTCACAAAAACACTCTATTTGTCATGACAGCGGGAATTAATTATTAAATTAATTAATATGACTTATATGTTTTGAATTTTGTAAAATTGACTTCATTTTTGAATTCGGAATATCAAATATAGCTTAGGGTGAATTTTTGGTAATTTTCTGAAAAACTTCAATTTTTGATGAATAGTCAAACCACAAAGTGGTAATCAAGCAAACTGATTTTTCAGTAAAATGAAAGTTTACCACTAATGTGTATTGAATTTTGAAAATCCGACATACATGGTTGTCATTAAGAAGTAAAATGTGGTTCAATGTGATTAAAATAATTTTTTGGTGAATAGTAGCTTTTTTTCATTAATCGCGATTAGAGGTAATTAGTGTAGTTTAAGGTAAAAATGGTATTATAAGAATGTGAAAACACCATGACACTTGTCCTACACCTATTGGGTGAGCCATGGACGACCAAGACAAGTCGTGGGCCAACTTGGGGACCCCATGGAGCCACTTTAGTTGGAAAATGACATTAATATATTTTTATTTAATGTTAAAGTGAAAATTACACTAACATAAATTGTTTTACTAAAATAATTTTTGAGTGGGGTTATACAAGTCCAAATTTTGATTATAAATAGTCATTAGAAATCTAAAAATATTTCCTACATCATAGTATTTTTTTTATAATTTTTAGTCATTAAATAAATTAAATTATTTATGACATAATAATGATGCAGCGATGACATCATTATTTGACGATTTAAATAAAATGGAAAGATAATGAAAAATATAAAACCTGCACATGGCCAAAACCAATTGGATGAGTGGATTTCGAACCCTTATCACCTTATCCACGAATTATATCAATTTGGGACCTTTTAAAACCGAAACACATTTTCAAATAAAGTAATATTTCTTTACTTTCCAAAAGTGCCCCTCCTCTCCTCTTATAAAAGGCCCACACCTCTACCCCATTTCACACACTTATCAAGCCTTTGGATCGGCCAACCCCTTCCCAATTACTCTCTCCACATCCCTCTCCTCATCCTATAGGATTCCCTTTGGGCAGAATCCTTTCAAAGGAAGCCTTTAGGCTCAAATCAAAAGGGAGTTACACTTTTAAAGGTAATTCATTCTCTCTTGTTTTATTTTGTTTCTCCAACCCTCTAAACTCTTTTTATTTACTTATTTTGTAACAACACTAGTATCTTCAATATACTAGGATGTTGTTAAAAGATTTATTTGAGCTACACTCTCACAAAACTACATCAAATGGTTAAAGAACATACGGTTTCCGTGGATGGCGAAATTCTGCCTCCCGAAACGATGATTGTTCAATACTCATTTAACACCTTCAAAGGTGGCCATTATGATTTCACTATTTTTATATATGATATATAATATGTTTATGTTTTCTTTAGGCTTCTGTATTTTTCATTTTGGTAATACAATTATGGTTTCCATTATGGGTAAACATGATATCTTCATTTAAGGAAGTGCGGACTACCGCCCCCTCAAAGTGATGTGATTCGTTAATGCCATATGTGGGACATGTAAAGGATGGATTTAAAGTTATTATATATGATGTTATACTAGAATTATAATATACCTCTATATCATTATTATTTATTTCCATTAAATTATGAGATAGGAATGAAAGTAGCGTTCATGCGTACGTACGGCTTACCGTCTCCATGAACGGTGCATTTCATTTCTTATCCCCAAATGTAATGTACTATTAGAAGTACATGTATATAATGGATATATATAATTAATGATATATCTAAACGATGAATATAATTCTGGAATTAAAATATACATACCTCTCAATTAGTTTTAATTCCATTAATATGACAAAGAAATGAAAGTAGCGTTCATGCGTACGTACGGCTTACCGTCTCCATGAACGGTGTATTTCATTTCTTACCTCTAAATGATTATGTAATATTATAAATACATGTATATGCTGGATATATATGATATATATGATATCCAAATCAGGAATTTCATTCTGGATATAAAGAACTTTTGACCACACGAACAACATGTAATTGTAAGAAGTCAACTTTCGACTTAAGAACCAAATATTGACAAAACAAACATTATTAACTTAATTGGTTACATAATGTTTATAACATTGCAATAAGTGATATAAAAGGAATAATGAACTTTAAAAAGGTTCTTAATAAAGTATAAATTAACTCAAGTTTATTATTCAGGACGTTAAAGAACGATCGAGTCAAGTCAGACCCGAGGTAAGGGACTTCGTCTCAATCTCCTTTCATTGAGGCATATTTCGTTTTATACACAACTTTCTTTTTTACGGTGTATAAAACCTTTGACTTTTACTTTTATACAAAAGGAATCTTTTTCTATGAAGTGTTTTACTAAATGACAAAATGGAATATTTTTTTAACGTACGCGGTGACAACGACTTTTTCCGCCGCCACGAGTATTATTTGGTCGTTGGCTTCCTCAACAAGCCGTATTGTTTTTAGAATAAAATAAATACCATATACTCTTTTATGTATTTTGGTATTGAAAATGGTTTTGATAAAGGATTCTATTATGTCAATATATTTATGTTATATTATGATTGAAATGTGGAAATGTTATCATTCCTTTATATTGGTTTTATGTTTTATGATTTTATATTGCTACTTGGACATTTTAACAGGTGGTTACGTTATAAACCATATTACGGGTGGTGCCATGAATACCAGGATGGGTGGTTACGTTATAACCTCCAATGCATTGGGTATGGAAGTCGGCCGTATGGCTATTCCATTAAGTATGTATGGAAATTGGCCGTATGGCTATTCCATTAAGTGATATGTGTGGAAGTCGACCGTATGGTTATTCCACTTAAGTATGTTTATGTCCCAAGTTACCTTTATATATGTTATGTGTTCTTTATATGGGTTTTATGGTAATACTTTGGTTACAAAAAGGTAAGTAATGATACTTTATTCAGTGAAGTGTTTTTACTACTTCATGAAGGTGAAGGTATTACTTTGATAGAGTATACATGGTTTAATTTATTTTGAAAAAAACTAACAGTTTTCATTCTTTGTGTATCCCTTACTAAGCTTTTTATGCTCACCCCAAGTTTTTTTGAAATGTTTTTCACAGGACTTAATGTGGAATAAGGTCATGGATGGGATCAAGGGAAAGTCATGATATATAAAACATGGAACTAGACATGTTTCTTTCAAGAGTTTTTTATTATTATGGAAACTTAGTATAAGTGACTACTTTGTAATATTTTGAGATGTTATAGTTATGTTCTAATTCTCTAAAACTCTAAACCTGAAAAGATCATCAACGTGAATTATTCTTTTAATTCAATATTAAGTAAGGTTTAAGGCTGGGGCCTTATAGTTGGTATCAGAGGTCGGTTTAGACATCTTTAGGAGTTAGAAAATTGTTAAATTATAATATGATTGAAATGATATAGCATTTACGGATTACCATGTTGCTTCGCCTAAGATATTTCTGTGTTCAGAATGGTTTTCCATAGAGGAAACAGAGCAGCTATGTTGGGACGACATCAGGAGGAAGACAACCTTCCAAATCAGCAACCTGAGATGGTGGGAATCGGAACTGAACAGTTTGTTGCAGTGATGGAACAGTTGACTCAGGCTATAAATGGTGGTGGTATCCATGCACGAGATCAGCAAGATCAACCGCAGAGGAACATGTCAGTGGTGGAACATTTCATGAGGCAACATCCCCCATCATTCAGAGGATCATCTGACCCTGTGCAAGCTAAAGGGTGGATTAAAGCACTGGAGAAGATTTTTGATTTCATGGGGTGTTCAGAACATCAAAAGGATAGTCTTGCTGTTTACCGTTTTGAAGGTGAAGCTGATCAGTGGTGGTCGATGATGAAAAATATAAGGGATAGTGATGAGATTGAGGATCTTCACTGGGACGAATTCAAAGGTATGTTTCATGAGAAATATTTTCCTAAGGTGGTTCGTCTTAGGATGGAAAAACAGTTCCTAGAATTGAGGCAGGAGGATGATTCAGTGGCTGCTTATGAAGAAAAGTTCACTCGATTGGCAAGGTATGCTTCAAACTTCATACGAGATCTTGATAGTAAAATAAACCGTTTTTACTCAGGGTTAAAGCCAAATTATCGAAGGGCTTTAGCTTCTCGTGAGTTCAAAAGTTATGAAAAACTTGTTTGATGTACGGAGAAGGTGGAAATGGAGTTTGTCGATGATCAGGTGTTCTATGACAAACAACAGAATAAGAGATCTAGTTGGAAGGAAAAGGGGAAGAATTCATCAAAGAAGCAAGGAGGTAAGAAAACCAAATATCCATCCTGTGAGAAGTGTGGTAAAATGCATCCTGGTGAATGTTTATCCAAGTCTGGTATGTGCTTTTGGTGTGGTAAGTCTGGTCATATTGCTCGTAACTGTAAGGAAGATGATCAAGCAGGAAATGAAAAGCCAACGGTAAGATGTTTTAAGTGTAATGAAATGGGTCATTATGCAAACAAGTGTCCAACTAAGAACTCAACTGGGGGAATGCAGCCAGACTACAAGTAGAAAGGGGTGGTGAAATCCTTTTCAACAACTTCGACAGATGTTGGGCCATCGAATGAAGTGGTATCAGCTCCAGGGAGCTCAGTTTTTTTCGAATATTGACTTGAGGTCATGGTACCATCAGTTGAGAGTAAAAGAAGCAGACGTTCCGAAGACTGTGTTCCGTACTAGATATGGTCATTATGAATTTGTAGTTATGCCTTTTGGGTTAACCAATGCACCTGCTGTATTCATGGACCTTATGAATAAAATTTTCCATGAGTTCTAGGATAAGTTTGTGTTTGTGTTTTGAGGTTTGTGAAGAGGTTATGTGTACCTTGTGATTCACAGTTGAAGAATGAGTTGTTTTTTCATCCTGGCAGTACTAAGATGTACAGAGGTCTGTGGGAGTATTACTGGTGGGATGGAATGAAAAGAGACATTGCTGATTTTACTGTGAAGTGTTTGACATGTCAATAGGTTAAAGCAGAGCGGTAGTTACTGAAAGGGATGCTTCAGCTTTTACCAGTGCCAGAGTGGAAATGGGAAAACATATCCATGGACTTTTTTGTGATTACCGAGGACATCTCGAGGTAATAATGCAATCTGGGTTATTGTTGATCGCTTGACCAAATCTGCTCATTTCTTTTCTATACGAGATACTTTCTATCTTGGTCAACTTTCTTGTCTGTATCTTAAAGAGATAGTCAGGTTACATGGATTTCCTCTCTCCATTGTATCGGATCATGATCCCAGTTTTACTTTTAAATTTTGGAAAGGCCTTCAGAATTCGTTGGGTACTGAATTAAATTTTAGTACAGCTTTTCATCCTCAATCAGATGGGCAGTCAGAACGAACAATTCAGACATTGGAGGATATGTTACGAGCTTGTTTGATGGATTATCATGGAAGTTGGGACCAACATCTTACTTTGGTTGAATTTTCTTATAATAACATCTTTCATTCCAGTATACAGATGGAACTATTTGAGGAATTATATGGGTAGTGGTGTCGAACCCCAGCATTTTGGAATGAAGTGGGTGAGAGGAAGCTGATGGGACCAGAATTGGTAGAAGAGATGGCAGAAAAAGTTCAGTTGATTCAGAAAACACATGAGAACAGCTCAGAGCAGGCAGAAGAGTTATGCAGATAACCGGAGGAGGGAACTATCTTTTGAGGTAGGTGATCATGCTTTTCTCAAGGTTTCTCCTTGGAAAAGTGTGATGAGATTTGGTAAGAAAGGAAAGTTGAATCCAAGGTTTATTGGACCATATGAAATTCTGGATAGAGTTGGATCAGTTGCATACCGGGTGGCTTTACCTCCGAGTTTATCTCAGGTACACAAGGTTTTTCATGTTTCAATGTTGAGAAAGTATATGCCAGATCCATCTCATCTTTTGAGCCCAGAGGTAGTTCAGCTGGAAGAGAACCTATCTTATGAGGAACAACCGGTCCAGATTCTTGACCACATGGAACAAGTGTTACGGAATAAGGTGATTCATCAGGTAAAGGTTTTGTGGAAAACCCATGTGATTTAAGAGGCAACGTGGGAATCTGAAAATGCTATGAGGGATAAATACTCCCACTTATTTTGATAAGTGAATAAAATTATGAGGATGCAATTCCCAAAAGGGGGGAAGGATGTAACATCCTAGGTAAATAAAGAATAAATAATTTTCATATTTATTAATATTTACGAATTAAATATTAATTTTATTTTAAAGGGGTTACTATGTTCGATAGCGTACCCGATACGCAGCGATGAGTTTCTTTTAAACTTACGTAGCACACTAGTAATAAAATAATATTATTTTAAATGTTAGTTAACAAGTAGCCGTTGTACTGGCGGGAATGGATAGAAATAACTAAAATATGATTATATATGTTTTTAAATGTTTTTACATTTATCCAATAAATGATAAAGGCTTAAAATACAGAAAGAATTCAATTTTAGGCGTATATGCCCTAGTTTTCACTAAAGGTTAACTTATCACCTTTTGACGGTGAACCGTCATTAAATATAGTTTTGATCACTCTTTTACATTCTTCTAGACCAAATATAACTCTTCTTTAGAATCGGGACATCAAAATTTACTTTGTGTATATTTTTGGTACCTTTCTGATAAAGTTCATTTTTTTAATGAATAGTGTAAAGTGTTGTATTTTAATTCAAAACCTCTTTTTAATCTAAATTATTTATATGATTAGATTATTATTTTAATTGGTTTTAAAGTGAAATTAGAAAATATTTTTACCAGTTAATCCAATGGTGGTCATTGGAATCAATTTCACTTTGAAATTGGACTTAAACTGGTGTCAATCTTTTGATACTTATTGTTTCACAAAAACACGCTATTTGTCATGACAGCGGGAATTAATTATAAAATTAATTAATTTGACTTATATGTTTTGAATTTTGTAAAATTGACTTCATTTTTGAATTCGGAATATCAAATATAGCTTAGGGTGAATTTTTGGTAATTTTCTAAAAAACATCAATTTTTGATGAATAGTGAAACCACTAAGTGGTAATCAAGCAAACTGATTTTTCAGTTAAATGAAAGTTTACCACTAATGTGTATTGAATTTTGAAAATCTAACATACATGGTTGTAATTAAGAAGTAAAATGTGGTTCAATGAGATTAAAATAATTTTTTGGTGAATAGTAACGTTTTTTCATTAATCGCGATTAGAGGTAATAAGTGTAGTTTAAGGTAAAAATGGTATTATAAGAATGTGAAAACACCATGACACTTGTCCTACACCTATTGGGTGAGTCATGGACGACCAAGACAAGTCATGGGCCAACTTGGGGACCCCATGGAGCCACTTTAGTTGGAAAATGACATTAATATATTTTTTTTAATGTTAAAGTGAAAATGACACTAACATAAATTGTTTTACTAAAATAATTTTTGAGTGGGGTTATACAAGTCCAAATTTTGATTATAAATAGTCATTGGAAATCTAAAACGATTTCCTACATCATAGTAATTTTTTTATAATTTTTATACATTAAATAAATTAAATTATTTATGACATAATAATGATGCAGCGATGACATCATTATTTGACGATTTAAATAAAATGGAAAGATAATGCAAAATATAAAACCTACACATGGCCAAAACCAATTGGATGAGTTGATTTCGAACCCTTATCACCTTATCCACGAATTATATCAATTTGGGACCTTTTAAAACCGAAACACATTTTCAAATAAAGTAATATTTCTTTACTTTCCAAAAGTGCCCCCCCTCTCCTCTTATAAAAGGCCCCCACCTCTACCCCATTTCACACATTTCTCAAGCCTTTGGCTCGGCCAACCCCTGCCCAATTACTCTCTCCACATCCCTATCCTAATCCTAGAGGATTCCCTTTGGGCAGAATCCTTTCAAAGGAAGACTTTAGGCTCAAATCAAAAGGGAGTTACACTTTTAAAGGTAATTCATTCTCTCTTGTTTTATTTTGCTTCTCCAACCCTCTAGAATCTTTTTATTTACTTATTTTGTAACAACAATAGTATCTTCAATATACTAGGATGTTGTTATAAGATTTATTTGAGCTACACTCTCACACAACTACATCAAATGGTTAAAGAACATACGGTTTCCGTGGATGGCGAAATTATGCCTCCCGAAACGATGATTGTTCAATACTCATTTAACACCTTCAAAGGTGGCCATTATGATTTCACTATTTTTATATATGATATATAATATGTTTATGTTTTCTTTAAGCTTCTGTATTTTTCATTTTGGGAATACCTTTATGGTTTCCATTATGGGTAAACATGATATCTTCATTTAAGGAAGTGCGGACTACCGCCCCCTCAAAGTGATGTGATTCGTTAATGCCATATGTGGGACATGTAAAGGATGGATTTAAAGTTATTATATATGATGTTATACTGGAATTATAATATAACTCTATATCATTATTATTTATTTCCATTAAAGTATGAGATAGGAATGAAAGTAGCGTTCATGCGTACGTACGGCTTACCGTCTCCATGAACGGTGCATTTCATTTCTTATCCCCAAATGTAATGAACTATTAAAAGTACAAGTATATAATGGATATATATAATTAATGATATATCTATATGATGAATATAATTCTGGAATTAAAATATACATACCTCTCATTTAGTTTTAATTCCATTAATATGACAAAGAAATGAAAGTAGCGTGCATGCGTACGTACGGCTTACCGTCTCCATGAACGGTGCATTTCATTTCTTACCTCTAAATGATTATGTAATATTATAAATACATGTATATGCTGGATATATATGATATATATGATATCCAAATCAGGAATTTCATTCTGGATATAATGAACTTTTGACCACACGAACGACATGTAATTGTAAGAAGTCAACTTTCGACTTAAGAACCAAATATTGACAAAACAAACATTATTAACTTAATTGATTACATAATGTTTATAACATTGCAATAAGTGATATAAAAGGAATAATGAACTTTAAAAAGGTTCTTAATAAAGTATAAATTAACTCATGTTTATTATTTAGGACGTTAAAGAACGATCGAGTCAAGTCGGACCCGAGGTAAGGGACTTCGTCTCAATCTCCTTTCATTGAGGCATATTTCGTTTTATACACAACTTTCTTTTATACGGTGTATAAACCCTTTGAATTTTACTTTTATACAAAAGGAATCTTTTTCTACGAAGCGTTTTACTAAACGACAAAAAGGAATGTTTTTTTAACGTACGCGGTGACAACGACTTTTTCCGCCGCCGCGAGTATTATTTGGTCTTTGGCTTCCTCAACAAGCCGTATTGTTTTTAGAATAAAATAAATACCATATACTCTTTTATGTATTTTGGTATTGAAAATGGTTTTGATAAAGGATTCTATTATGTCAATATATTTATGTTATATTATGATTGAAATGTGGAAATGTTATCATTACTTTATATTGGTTTTATGTTTTATTATTTTATATTGGTACTTGGACATTTTAACAGGTGGTTACGTTATAAACCATATGACGGGTGGTGCCGTGAATACCAGGATGGGTGGTTACGTTATAACCTCCAATGCATTGGGTATGGAAGTCGGCCGTATGGCTATTCCATTTAGTTTGTATGGAAATTGGCAGTATGGCTATTCCATTAAGTGATATGTGTGGAAGTCGACCTTATGGTTATTCCACTTAAGTATGTTTATGTCCCAAGTTACCTTTATATATGTTATGTGTTCTTTATATGGGTTTTATGGTAATACTTTGGTTACAAAAAAGTTAAGTAATGATACTTTATTCAGTGAAGAGTTTTTACTACTTCATGAAGGTGAAGGTATTACTTTGATAGAGTATACATGGTTTACTTGATTTTGAAAAAAACTAACAGTTTTCATTCTTTGTGTATCCCTTACTGAGCTTTTTATGCTCACCCCAAGTTTTTTTGAAATGTTTTTCACAGGACATAATGTGGAATAAGGTCAAGGATGGGATCAAGGGAAAGTCATGATATATAAAACATGGAACTAGACATGTTTCTTTCAAGAGTTTTCTATTATTATGGAAACTTAGTATAAGTGACTACTTTGTAATCTTTTGAGATGTAATAGTTATGTTATAATTCTCTAAAACTCTAAACCTGAAAAGATCCTCAACGTGAATTATTCTTTTAATTCAATATTAAGTAAGGTTTAAGGCTGGGGCCTTATAAAACTAATGCATACATACAACTATCCCAACCAACAAAGTATGATGGTGTGTAATGTGCATAAAAGTAAACTCAGCCAAAATACAAGCCCAAAAAAAGAAGGAGTATATAAAATATAATGTTCAAACAATAAAAAAATTGTTACTATGACTACTACTCAATGATTCAGTTACACCTCAGCATGCCTAAACTCAGAATTCTCTATCTTGTCCTAGACCACCCTATACTCCATCAAACTGTTGATCATCTAGACAATACAAGACACGTGTGGGCAAAGCATGTGCAGGGGTGAGTATACCAATATATTGTAGGACACCCTGAAACCATAATGAAATAACAAAAAAAAAGAGGTAAAATCAGTTATATAATATATGTATATGATAGATATAATAAGAATATCCAGATATACTCAAACTAATACACATAATATAGAGGTAAGTCACAACTATCACATACCCTCTCAAGGGATTCTATCTGAAGCCTCCATGAAGCAATCATCTAGGGGAACACACTCATGTGTCCCGTTGCACCGATGATGTTCACACAAGAATTAGTTTTTCTCATGAACCATCAGGATAGAGAGATACATTGATAGATCTAAAGTGATATATGATACATAGATGAGGATCAAAAACATGGCATTGGGGTGATACTAACAACTTTATATGGATTAACCCACTATGCAGCAGATCGACCCCCAGTGAATTTGGTCACATAAAATCCAAGGAATCTATGTAGGGAATGAATAATGAATAGAGTATCCTTCTTCGAGCCTCTCACAAGGGATTTTAAGAACTCAATCAAGAATATCCTACTAAAGGGATCATATTCCTTTGAGTAAGAAAAGATACACATCAACCATCAGAGAATGGATCAAGGGAATAAAAACTAAATATTCTTTTCCAAGATATAGTGTAAAATTTATTCAATCCATATGTAATGTGGGTACATGATGTTTACTAGTTTCATGCGCAGTTTCATTTGACCTCAGTTTCATCTCATGTACAACAAACCATGTAAATAGACCATGTCTTGTATAAAATGAGTACATAGAATGTAAAAAACGAGAAGATGTCATGTCATTGTAACTGAGGTCCACCTTTGTTCTATATATTTGTACCAATACATAGTGTTAACCCGTGTCCGCATACCCATGTAAAAATTCATAGGGTAACCCATGTAACCAGTCTAGGCCATGTCATGTGGGTGGGTACACCGTGTGGGGGAAACCTGTGTACTCCATCCCATGTATGTGTATCTATCATGATACACGCTAAGTTTCAGGGATGGTCCCACATTCCATGTGATAGGGTTTAAATTCCATGTGAATCTTTACAACCTCCCCAAAACCTAGCCGCCACTTGGTGGTGGCCATAAACTGTGTAGCTCGGACTACATGTAGTGTTCATAAAAAATATCAATAACCCCCATTCTTCCCCCACCCACCTCATTTGGACCACCTCGGTTTGATGCAATGATCTATCTACCATAAAACTATTTTTCAAAGGTCATATCACCATTGAAACAGTGGATCAGTGGGTTTTTTAATTTTAATCAGCTTTGAAAACAAATTCAAATCACCAACGTAAAAATTGCTCGAATAATGATATCTACTAAATCGCTTTGATACATTTGTCACCATCATTGTAGATAATTTTCTAGTTATCAAGAGGTTGAATATTCAATTTTTTATTTTTTGCCAATATTTGTTGGCAAATGATCAGTTTATCATAAACCACAACGAACAGAAAGAAAATCATGGGAGTAAAATACAATGAAAAAACTAAGAAACAAACCGTGTATGTTATTAATTTTTTCCTCATTCCATTCCATAATAATGGTCAATAAAAAAAATTCCCACTAATCAAAACCCCAATAAAAATCCCCAATAATATCCCATATCATAGGTATGAGTGGACAATGGGTCAACCTATTTTTGGTTAGTCTGTGTTCATAATTGAATATAATAAATAAAAAATTAAAATTAAAATTAAAACATCCTACCTCAGGGGTGTATCATTCACTGAATAGGATCGATCATTGTGTCTCCACCATTAGATTGATCAATAAAATATAGTGTTCTCTGATCACTAATCCATGCTCTGTTGTAATTTTCCATCAAGAGAGTCATTTATGGTTCTCCCCGGAGCCTCCATGTTATTCAATGGTTATGAGCCTAACCATATATACTAACTTAAATTACCAATTTAATTTAAACATCTACAAAACACTCTAAATTGTTAAAATAATAAATATTCTAATTTTATTTTATTTATTAAAATTACAAAAACAACATATCATAGCAGAACCATGCTGGCCATGATTAAGTCACACCTAGGGTAAATTTACTTCTCTGTATGCAACGGTGCCCTCAGATAACTGATCATCACACCCATTTAGATATTCTTTGGATTTTTTTATAAAAATTGGGTTCATGTGCAATTTAATATTTTAATATTATTCAAAAATATAATTTGGGCACACGACGCCTCAGAATCATACTTCTTCTTAGCACTTTGTCTAAAATTAATTCTCTATAATATTAAAAAAAATGCAGAGAAAATCCTATCATATTATAGTTAAGATGTTCTTTATGATACTGTAATTCCATGAAATGTAGTCAAGACAAATATGAAACCTTTACTGGTTGCATTTCCATATCTAAAAGTCTCAAATGTTTATGATAGGTTAAAATATGATATGGGTATTATTTGTTCTACTAAGGCTATTATGAATTTGAAAAATGTTGTGTCTCCTCATTTAAATTATGATTACTAAATCAATACAATGAGGGAAGGGACTACTGGGATCAGGGATGATCTTGGTTTGGTTCAGGAACATTGTGATGGGCATGAAGAGAGGGAGGTTCAGGTAATGTGGCTAGTCATGAATTCAGTTAAAGAAAAGAATGAAGTTTTATTTTATGAACAGGTTTCTACTGAGGTTTCTCACTAAATGATTTTAGTGGGAACTTATATGAAACCAAATATGTATTTGAATGTATTAGATCTTAAAATACAGGATCTAGGTGATGTTGATCATGGTACTAAAATATAGAAAATATTTCAGGAGGATATGTATAAATTATATTGTTCATTGTAAATTTTAATTTAATTGGATAATGATACCGATGAGAAGAAAATATTGACAACCACAATTCCAAATCCTTGAGCAGTGGAAAATCCTCATTCAGAAATATCATCACTCATGGGAGGATAAAGTTTATTGATAGATAATGATTCATCTCATCTCCCCCGAATAAAAGGACGAGGAGGGATTACTCAAATAATTCATCTAACATGTCTCTCAGGTCCTCTTATAAGGCTTTAGGATGGATTGATGACTAATCCATGCGGGATCGGTCCAAAAGGTTTTCATCCAAGTATCAGATTAAATTGGAGAAATTTTTTTTATAGAGATTTATTATTTGGAGCACGATCAACAAAAAAAATCCTAATCTGAATGGGAGTTGGAGGATAATGGTAGAACTTCTAATTATGGATATGGTGATTACATAAACAATTTTTACCAGTAGTTTTATTTGGGAGTGGGTTTTTTATTCTATATCTTCTTTTTGGATATTAATTTTCCATTCATTTAATAAAAATTCAGTTGCATTTTTATCTAGCTAGAACAATATTTCTAAAAAAATTAGTTAAAGTTGGTATTTCATGAAATTTCATAAATAAAGAAATATCATATTCAGTAGATAAATATGAAGAACTATTATATTATATGTAATAACCAAAAAAAATAGTTAATTATATCATCAATTATATATGGAATATTTTTATTGTACTCAAATTCATCATTTATATTTTCCCAAGATGTCAAAAATATTTAGAGTGTATAGAAAAAAATTAATTTTTTATCAACAATTTATTTAAACAACTTCACTACTTCGTCAATAAATATAACACTATATACATTTTTAATAACATAAATTACTCATATATTCAAAAAATATAATAAAATAATATCATTATTATGTTTATAATATATTTCGGAAGATTGAATTTTCTTAAAAGTTCATCTTTCTCATCCATATAGAGTATTCAAAATCATGTCTATAATGAGGAAGGCATGTGTTCCAATAAGCACACCTTCAATAATATTTAATTTCACTCCTTATTCATCTTATTAATATACAAAAAAGTATTATTTAATAATATGATAAAAAATTATTTGTTACTTAACATTATTTTTAGCCGCATAAAATGAATTCAATCAAATTTCTTGTTACTTGTAAGTGTCCTTCGATAATGTTATGTTTAACCTAACACTATAGATGTTGTTATAAATCAACTAGTTCTATCATTAATGGATAATATTAGAAGATAAATTACATGTATAAATTCAAAATTTGTGATATAATTTTTTTTCATATGTGTACAAATGTAATTATACCAACAATATTAAAAAAATATAACCATGATGATTTTAACAACCTAAGATTAGCATATAAAGAAATATTAAGTAATTTGAAATAAATCTAGAACATAAAATTAAAAATAAAACTCATATTATTCTATAAGAAACTGAAAAACCCCCATAAAACTTCCCATTCATTTAAACCCATTGAATAAAGTCAACAATTAGTTACTATTATATGAAATCTATTTTTGAACAATGAACCAATGAATCCCATGAAATCAACATGAGAAAATTAATCTATGAAATTTATATAATATAATTATAAATAGATTATAATATATGTCATTGAAATTAATAATTATTATAAAAATGTAATTAACTTATCAAATTCATTCACAAATAAGGTAAAATTATCATCCCAAAAAGGTGATACTTGAAGAATGGAGGCTATTTTAACATTTGTTTTATTTATGTATTCCACTTCCCCATTTTTAACATATTATTCTTCTTCTCTTATGTTTATGATTAATTGTATGGTTTTTAAGTGAAAAAAATAATTAACATTACATATATGATATGAATAATTTTCTAAAAAGTGATTTTTAATAAGACTTGTGTTGACCTACACATGATGAAGACTTCATTTCCATAAATATCACTAGATAATAATCATTATTTTTTTTCAGAAAATATCTAATTTGATGTTTTATATTGATTATTATTACATGAATAATGGTTCCAATACTATATAATCTCTATCATATATCATTCTATATATTTACATGTCATAGAAGATCATGTCCTTGGTGAGTGGTTTTCTTATATTAACTTTTATAATATTTATGCTCGAAATAAATGATGAAGCTTTAGTGAATGTCTTATCATACTTACTGATCATCATAGAATCTCATAATTGAACCTTTTTAATTTTTGGAAACACAATCCTTCATCCAATATGTATAACTATGATTAATTCCAAGAAAAATCATTTTTATTCTATTCCATGATTAGATAGAATAATGAATCAACATTGTGAAGTGGGATATCTTCCAATAATCATTAAGGATTAAACACCCCTCAATGTGAGGTGAAAATTTAAAAAGAAAATCAATTTATGGATATTTTTAATTTTTTCAAAGAAGAAAAAAAATGGGGAATGAATTTATGAAACATCATTTTGATTAATTTTAAAATAACCATCAAAAAGAAAACCACATTATTCAATGTACTAAAAAAATTGGATAGTGAGAATTGATTCACACAGTTCTATTTGTCTAGGATGATCCAAGGGGCTCTAAAAAAATTCATATTTATTGAATTCCATGATAACACAAGAAATGTGTATATTATTATATAATATTTTATTTTTGTATTTATCTTAAGATGGGCATACTATTTGGGTTACACCACTATATGTTTTTCACTTTATATATATTTTTAATTATTAGTTAATATAGGGTAAGTTAATTGGGGATTATCAAACCCCAAAAATGGATGTATAAATAATAAATTCTAACTTCCAGGCTTTAATGATTGAATAGAATAATTGAGGTCATATGAAACACTTTTAGGTTTTGAATGATTATTCTCATGTCATTGTGTTCAACTAGATTCCTAAAAAATTTATTAAAGTTGACTAAAAAAATATGCGTTCATTGTGTTCAATGTGAAATAAATATTATAACATCTCATTTCAAAAATTAGTGTATAAAAATCATTATGAAATATCAAAATGGATAAATACAAAAATATTGAATATTAATGAATCATGATTCATATATGCTTTAAAATTCCATATAAAAATATTTATCCTTTAAAAAATATAATGTAGATTAGAAAATAAATCACCCATACAAAGAAAAAACTCCAAATTCACATCCCAATATCCCAAATAACAACTCATGACTTCTTGTATAACTATAGAAAAATTTACATCCCTGACAACATGTATTCAAATAATACTCAGTAAATAGAGTGAAAAAAAATTTATTAAAAATATTATGTATTTTATTAATCAATTTAAAATATTCATACTAATAATAAATTTGTAGTTATATAATTAATAAAAAAACCATTATTGTATATACTTATGTCGAAACATAAAATGAATTTGTAAGATTAAATCATTTAAATATAATTATAACCAAAGTTGATCATTTTAATAAAAAACAATAAAAATTTCATATAAAATATTTTAATTAACATTTCGAATAATTAGAAAGCCTATTTATCCTATTTTTTTAGAATAACAAATATTTCAGGATTTTTAATAAAATAATGTTTTTTAAATTATAATTTTTTTATAATTTTTTTTCATAATCATAATGCATACCTTGTAAATAATATCATAAATTTAAACTATATTATTCCTTATAAATGATTATATTTAAATAATTAAAAATTTGTAAATGTAAATAATTATCTATGAATAAACTCCTTTCTAGATATAATAAAATAAATCAGTTTTATGAAAATAATATTAATTTTATGAAAACAAACATATAGAGTTATAACTAATTCTATATGTTAAATATTTATAAAACCAAAAAAAATCATTCATTCATCATGAATTTTAAAATACCCAATATATTTTTCATATTATCTCCTTGCACAAACATTATAAAAAAATCATACGAGCCTATGAAGTGGAAAAAAATGCTCAATCAATTTGGTTATAGTAAAATGTATAAATTTTCCGAGCTATTTAGAACAATTATGAAATTAATGTTGTTAAATTGGATATAAAAAATTAATTGGAATTAAAATAATAAAATGTTAACTACTCTTCATGGATTCACATTATTATATCAATTATATTAAAAAAGTAATAAAAACCTAAAATTATTCCCATCGTATAAAAACATTATTGAAAATATTGAAAACATGGAAATAAATTTACCTGACATGCAATCAATAAATTATTTAAATTTAATCCTCATATTTAAAACCATCTACTAAGTACACCTATAAAAATTCAAAAAATCCTATAAACATATCACCTTTTAGAATTTCATAACTTTTAAATAACACATAATAAAATTTAAGTAGTATAAAAATTTCAAATTCATATAGATAAAAAATAAAATATAGTATATAAACTATCTCTAGTATCTTAATTTAATATCCTTATGATTTTAGAGTGTAATACCTTAATAAGGTGAAAAACTCTTCCAATCCATATACAACAACACATAATTATAAGAGGAAAATGAGTTAAAGAATGAAGTGGAGGAAGAGATTATAAATTATTAGGATAATGTGTTATAGAGAAACAACTAACTATTATACCAAAAAAATTAGGTACATAAGGAGGGGTTTTAAGTATTATTATTAAGGAATAGTGGGAAAAACTAAAATCTGTATAAAGAATATATTATATTAAATTATCCAGTAAAAGGTGCATGGTTAGGATACATAGTTCTATATCCATGAATCTAATGTCACCAAACTTGTGGTATCTTACATATATGAAATTTTTATTTTATTATATGGTTTAAAAACCATTATAATAATAAAAAATTAAATAATATACCCCATATAACGTCTTTTAACATAATAAAATCTCTAAAAAACATTATAACTCAGAAATGAAAGATCAGTTTTTCATAAACATTGGTAGACATGGATTATTGTGAAAATTTTATATATATTTTTTATGATCTTGAGTTAATGATGATTTTTTTGAGTTTTTAAATAATAAAATATTTTGAATAGATATAAGTGTTTTAAATCTATAGTGTGAATAGTAGGATATAAATAACAACTGGATATTCTTGATTCATTAAAATATATACTATGTTACATTACATATGGAACATGCTAGACCCAATTTAAAAAAACTAAAATATAGCATTATTTATAAACATATAATTAAATAAATATGATATACCATTAATAGTAATTACCATTAACAAATAAAAATTAATTATAGTTAATATATAGAAATTATATTTGGAAATACATTTTATTTCTTATATATCATCATTAAAAAACTAAATTAACATATTTTAAAATATAAATTTTAGAAAAACTATATTTAAAATCCTTTAATGAACATTTAATTATAAAAATTTTAGTTTTATAGTGAAATGATTTACTTGATTCAAAAATATGTTTTTATGAAAAAATTATTATTTATTTATTATATCTATATGTAATCATATTAAAGAATTTTAAAGAACTATATATATGTGTGTGTGTGTGTTTTAAAATATGAATTTTAGGAAAAATCATTTTAATATAGTCATTTAAATTATAAATAACATGTTTATAATTATTAGAACTGTAAAAAATTATTAATTTAATAAATTTTATTTATATCTTATATTTTAATGAATTGTTTTTTATGTGAGATCCAATTGTGGATTTCCATGATAACATCATTTGATTAATTATATTTTCTATAAGTTAATTTATGTGATCAAAATCAAAAATAATGTATATTATATAATATATATTAATTTGAAGCTAAATACAACAATATTCAAAATGTTAGTTCTTACAAAATCATTGATTATTGTTTTAAAAAAATTAAATTTTTTTCAAAATATATAAGATAAAATTATTTTGAAATTTAAATCACGAATATTACATTTCCTTAATGCGGTATATTTAAAATATATTTTTAAAAATTAATTATTAATATAACACAATAGTTACCCTAATAAGAAGATAGAATGTTCAAAATAGTTTTACAATGATGAAATGGACAATAAATGATGAAAATATGTTCTGAAACATGTATTATAGATTCTTTTCTATATTTTCGTGGATGACCTACAACGATTATCGAATTTGAGTCATTGGCCCTTGAATAGTTCATGGAATTTTTGAAAAATGATGATTTTTCTTAAAAACTAATATTTCCTCTAAAAAAGGACCACAATGACACTCTTTAACACCTGACTTAACATATGAGTTCCTCTATGATAATATTCCATTTTACAGTCCTTATAACCCTATCCCATAAAAACAATCCACTTATTTACAACACTGTGGCTTTAGGGTATTTAGTAATTTTATGATTCTTCTTTTTATGGAGTTATTTTGATAAATTTCATGAAGATTCTAGAAGAAAAATGACATGTTAATATGGAATATAGATATTGAAAAACTCATTATGTGAATGGTTTTATCTAAAATATATATTTTATAAGATGGGTTGTTGAGTTACCTTAATCATGTGAATGAGTTTTAGGAAAGAATCATTTAATGGAGCGATATTTATTCACAAAAATAAAGGATTAACATAAATTTAAGAAAATTAAATGAATTTTCAATTAGCAATTTCTAAAGAAGATTTAGGATATGAACTCTCTTTTCCTATTGTGAATCTAGTATGGTCTATCCTATTTTAATAATATGTATTATTATAAACACTATTTTTTTGAATCTCCTCTCTCAAATTCCAAGTATGACTTAAGTTATTTTCAAATATCATCAATGTCTGAACATCAACACTAAATAATATTTGATTATTTTTACAAATAAATTAATGAGAGTCAAATAGAAGTGGAAAAAACTAAAGAATCATCTAAAATTTTTCATGTAATAGAACACGAGGAAGGTTTTTTCTCTCTATGGTTGTTTACTTGTAGGTGATAGATATTATTTTTTATATTAATAATTTATATTAGGATTTTTAAATGTGTTTTCACAACAAAAAATTGAAATATTTTTTTCTTATAGGTTGGATGATGAATTAGGTTTGTTGGTTTTTTCAACAATGTTATTGAAAAATTGATGAAAATGATTTCCATAAATTAAAATGAATGATTTTTGAAAATAGACTTTTAATAACATGATTTTAGGTTCCCTATGGAAGGCCAAAATGTTGGTTTGTGTTCTTTATTTCATTATAAGAATCCATGTTTAAATATACAAAATATTCAAGGACCACATGAAAGACACAATGAATAACTACATATAAGGGACATATTATATGAGGACACATCACCTCATGCAAGAATTGGAATTACATTCAGAATCCATGTGTTTGTGTGTAAACATGGATAACAATTTGAAATCAAAATTCCTAAATTACTCCATATTAAGGAATGGTAAACTATTTTTTGTTTGACACATTTTTATAAACTATTTCATTTTTTTAATTTTAAATGTTGGAAATTATTTTATCTACTTTTAATATTCATCCAATTTGTTTTATAGTCATATGATAAAACCTATTTCAAGACTTTGTAGAATGTGGGAAAAAATTATATGAGGTTTTTAGTTGGGTATTTACACTCACCCTTTTCATATTGAAAGTAGGGTTTATAAAGATTAGATGTTCTATGATACATGAAATTGGATAGTATTTTACTTCAAAAACTGTTTTAGTTGAAAATGTTTTCATAGTTGTTTATGATATATATTGTAATTTTTGATTTTATAGTCAAGAGTCTTTCCACATTGGTACCTGATTTGTTTCTACATTGGGGTTTTAGTTTTCCATTATACCCCTTCCACTATTAATTGTATATTGGTGTTTCCATCATCAGTTATTATTATATTTAACATATCGATTATGGTTGGGTTGATTCTTGAATCATTTGTAAAGAAATATGTTGTTTTATTAAATTTTCTCTATTATCATGTTAGTGGGTGTGTTTATTTGATTATGAATATGGAAACCCCCCTACTTATTTTTTTTGATTCCATTAAAATTTTTTACCATCCTTTGGTGTTTGGGGATTTTCAACTATATTTAGTAGAACCTTCACATATTTATAAGATAATGGGTGAGGGGATAAATACTAAAACTAGTACTAGTTAGTTTTGTATATGTTTTTTATTAGTGACTCAGATTAATGAATTAATAATATTAAATGTATAATATATAAATATATAGCTATCTATTTATGTTAAACATGTAGTTTCTTGGGTGGCCTAGGTAAGAAAATATTTTTAATCACCTCTGGATATCATCAATGGATTACTATGTGTTTATATAATGACTGAATGATATCATTCATTAGCAATGAGAGTTTACACTAGGACATTATTTTCACATGGTTCATTGATTTAAATGTTTTAATGATGTTATTTTGTGTTGATAAGTATAATATGACCATGAAAATATTAATAGTAATATGGTTAAATTATTATATTATGAAATGGCATGTAGAACTAAAATTACACCAGTAAGGAGAATAAAAACCTAGATAGAGGCATAAATAGATTATGATGCTTCACCTGAACTACATGTAAATGAGGAGTTAGTTTAGAGAATTTTGTGTGCCTTCAAGGATTTTTTAATGGTACCTAGGATTGTGGAACATTTTTAGGTGATTTTCTTGAAAATAATTGTGAATTTGAACCCACTAACGCTTCATGATAATTATTTACCTAAATATAATTATTAATAGCTAAGTAGGATGACCATAATTATTGAATTATTTGGGAATATAGATGTAATTAATGTCAGTATAGAAACATATATTCTTGAGGATGAGGATTTACAGGATGAGACTTAGCTATTCAAGACAATTTGATTTAAAAAATCATTTTTAATGGTTTTATTCATCTTTTTAATAACAAATCTCTTCCAGAAATCTTTGAAATATTGAATATGATATACATTTCTAGTCAGTATAAAGAAGTTTATTAGTTACTGAGTAATATTTTAAATTAACTCACCTTGTTCTATATATACCATTTTTAGAGTACAATTTTTGTTGGAATTCATGGTGCACGAGATAGATTTTTTTTATTTATTATATTGGATATATAGGATAGTAAAATTTATTTACAATATTGGATACTATGCATTAAACTTGTAATTATATTACCTATAAGATCATATCCATGTATTAATGTGGGAATGATATATAAATGTTGTTATATAGTGACCATTAGTTATAATGTATGAAACTATCTCATGATAAATATCATAAATGTCTCTTTGAACATGAAATGTAATTGTAAATGAGTGTGTTCTATCTATTGTCGATCTTTACCTATATCTATATCAGAATGATTTTTCTATTTTATAAAAGTAAATATTTTTATTGACCTACTCTCATTAATGATATATATTTAGTTCTAATATTATATAATGGATCCAATTTTTTTTCATGAAATTAATGTTCAACTTGAATATTGAGAGAGTAAGATCTTCACTAGAAATAGAACATCACTTTGATTTTCATCAATTTTATTTTTTTATCTTATGATTTATATATTGTACATTCACTAACTATGTCATTATATTCCTCAACACGTATCCTCTAGTGTCAAGAATATGGATAAGATCTTTGAAATATGGTATATTGTGATTAAAATCAATTTTTTAATAAGAGATTACATGTATTGGGTCTAGAATATATTTACACAATAATGATATTAGAAACACATCATTTTATTTAGATAGGTTTCCTGGGATTGGAAAACTATAAGACACAAATCCATTTCATTCTAAAATTTCAGATGGTCCAATAAACAAGGAAAATAGTTTTCCATTCATAAAAAACATTATAACTCCCATACATGGAGATAACATAATTAAAAAATGGTTCTCTTTTTATAAATCCATATCCTTTGTTCACGTACCTTTATTGATATGTTTCCATCTTTTCTTTTACTAGATATGAATCCAAATATTTATCACTTTTTCCATTATCTTCTCAATAAGTTCACCTCCGATGTGATTTTATTCAACAAAATCATCCAAGGAAGTCGTTTAATGTCATAATTTCATATTATATTATTTATACTATTCTGTTTTAATGATTGAATGTATGGTATTATTATAAAACAATTCAACCATAGGTAAATAGTGATTCTATATAAATTGAAATCTTAGTGAACATAAAATAAAAATTTCATTTAATGTGTGAATATCTTTTTTTAAAAATACATATTTCTAAGGATTATAGGTAGTGATAAAAGGTAACTCTATGTGGTTGTAGTACTGAAATTTTTTCCATAATTTTCATATAACCCGTGGTCACAATCATATACAATCAAAATTATGACACCATGAAGGATTAAAATTCATTCATATTGAATCTTATTTGAAGATAAATAATTGAATCCCCAAAAATGGCAAGAAAATGTGGATACATATAATTTTGATAAAAATTAACCCATAAGAAATTCTTAATGTAATGAGACTCTGTAAATATGGTGACAATTATCAAAGTGATATTATCTAGCATCTATGTTGGATGGGGGAGATGTTGAATGACTCCTTTAAGACATTGTACTAGAGTTATTACATGTTGGAAAACATATCACCTTGATACATAGTCATCAATTCCCCTTTTAATATTGTAAAATATAAAAATTCTATTAAATATCAAGACACCATTTAGTAACAATGATTTATAGTTAAATTTGATATTTCAGATCTATCTAATAACTACCTTTTCAGATCATGTATGGATTAACATCATATCCTCTTTCTAAATTCCACCACACCATCATCGTAAATTATGTCTTCTATAATCCCATCATTCACAAAAAAATTATTTCATAAAAACATATCACCAAGCTGTTACTTTTTTATCTTCTTATATAATCATGGATTGTAAATAATTCAGAAAATGTGTGATGTTTCCTATTATCAAATTATTCTCATATCCATATTTAGTAAATTATATAATGTATTATAGTTTTCTATCCATATTTTAGGCAGAACCCCATGATCATTTCTACTCACCCAAATTACCAAATTTTTTTCCTTTAATTGAGGGTCTTCTTTTGTAAAAATATCTGAGTATCTATGGCTATATCTATTATCAAAATATGAGAAAATTTTATTAAAACTTTTATCTATTTTCTTCATTTGTATATATCTCATATATTAAACTACATAGATATTTGTTACATATTTTATGGAAAATATTACGTCTTCAATATCAAGATCATGATTTGGATAATTCTAGTAATATATATTTAAATATTTTGAGGCATTAAAATGAACTCAATAATTCAATATAATGAGGAATTAGAGACATTTCATCCATGGTGATATATAACTAAGAGATGAATCTTCCAAAATCGATAATTTCCAGTTACTAAATTTCCTATATAATCAAATCCACCTAAGGGTTCTAAGAATTATTATGTAATATATCTTGTAATCTTTATATATTTTTGAATATACCATGATATCATTCATTATAAAAAAATGACATTATCAATTTAATGTTTGAATACTCTATTTAATAAATCGATAAAATTAAAAGGACTACATATAAATCCAAAGAGAATTATTGTAATCACATAATTTCAATACATTGATTGAAAATTATTATTTTGAATATATTACATTCTTACAAGATATTGATACTACCCAGAAAAATAAAAATCATTTTGAAAATCATGATCCTTCTAGTTGATCAAACAAGATATGAATGAGAAGAAGACGAATTTTTTTTAATGTAATGGAATTTAATATCATGTAATCGTTGAGAAATTAAATAAAAACATCATTATTGTCAATAAAAAGAAAAATAGATGCCCATGGTAAAGAACTAGGTTGAATGATTCCAATATTACAAATATCTTGTGGGTTTTCTTTATTTTCACTAATTTCGCCATGAAAATTCAATTGGTATTCTTGGATATTGGTTTTTTATATATTATGTGTTAATTGGAAAATTCCACTTCATATATTTTCATATTTTATTCAAAATCTTTAGTAAATTCAAAATAGAATTATTAATGAATATGAATATATACTATTGTAAGGATACATTTCCCATAAATTGGTTACATCCACTTTTATTATCGTATATGTTAATTTAATAGAGATACTATATTTGGATCCATAATTGGTTCAAAATATATAGAACCCCTTTGTATACATTGAATTTAATATCTCCATTGTGAATTGTAATTTCAATATGTAAAAAATAAAGTTTTACATTAGGCATTGAAATAATACTTGAACTAAGGATTATAAAAAACTCAACCATAGGAATAAAAACTATGTTTTTAAATAAATAATCTCTATTAATCAAAACTGGTATTGAATTACATATAATTTTCGATGTTTTATTTCCATTGGGATTGATGGTTTTCAACTACATTATTTTGGTTTTGATAATGAATTACTATTCATCGAAAATTCGGAATATATAAAGGAGTGTGTTGATCTAGAATCAAATAAATAATTAGATGAATTTGAGTTTATGATCAATGTACATTCTACCATGTCTTTGGTAACATTATTAATAGTAGTATTAATATAATAATAATGGATTTTCATTATGGGTCACTTTTTAAAAATGTTTATTTCATGATTTTAGAATTAGAGAGACTAAATACAAATCACTTTATAGTTAAGAACTAGATAGTAGTGGTTTTGTCCATTCCAAAAGGTTCATGAGCTGCATGACTATTAAATTTTTTGAATAAAATTATCATTCACCTTAATCATTTACAAGGATATTTCCTTTCATAATTATCATACTTTTGAAATAACATAATATCCTTTCTATTATTTGATGTGATTTGTTTTCTAGGATGATAATACAAACTATTAGTTTCTAAAATTATCTTAATTATTCTTGATCATTAATATTGTTTCTCATTCTTGATGAAACATGAAACTATATTGTTGTAATAAGAAAAAAATCATTGAGACTAGTCCCCATCAAAGATTCATTTTATTATAATAAAATATCTGACAAATAATCCTTTAAAAATTTCATATATATGTTTATTAATGACTTTCATATCAATTTATGCTATCATTATATTCAGAAACACATTCTCATTCATTATAGATTATGTTTAGAAAATTATCCTCCATTTTAACTCATTTTATCATGAAGAAAATATATATCAAAGAATATGACATTTAATTTTTTTCAAACTATAAAATATATTTCATTATAATCATTACTATTTTGGATCAATTAAAACCATTTTTTAACATATCCTATTATGAAATATACACCCATAATAACAAATTCTCTTTCAGTACATCATATTTCCTAGAATTTCGTTTCAAGGTTCATTCTTCATTTTTATATACCACTGGACAAGAAGTTATATTAAAGGAATGAGGATTATAGCAAATAAAGTGCCTCAATATAGTTTAATTATGTTGTGGAACAATAGTATTACCCCTATATGGAAATTTACCCATAACATTCATCAATTGGTATATTGACATTCTCATTAGGGAAGTCCCAAATTTGACTATGGGTATTTTCATGATTTTCCATTATTATACTATCCTCAAAATCTAAACCATATAGAAAACATAATTAACACATAATATCATGAATATTTACTAATAACGTAAATATAAATTTTTATTAATTAACATTATAGGGGTTTATAAAAAGGGTCATGATACCTATTTTTATCAAAAATCATGTTTCTATGGGTTTTAAAATACTTTTTTTGATTCCAACTGTAAAAAAATATGTACATGTAATACATATTTAGTTTCTACCTTATTACATTTTCACAAGATAATGGGTTGAACACATTGATGTATTAGTCAGTTTAGTAGTCTTGTGGGAAAAGATATATACATGATTTACATAATATATTGTAAAAATAATACATCACATGAAATACATTATTTCACACTTTAATATCATTATTATATTCCATCTTCATTTCATGGGGTAAGGAATGTATAATAATTGGTGAGATCATATTCAGAGTAAGAAATTTTTACAATAGAATCTCTCATGAGTATATAATGAATAATAATATCATAAAATAAATAATCAATAAAAATGACATTTTATCAAAAAAATTATCATGAAATAAAACCATGAATGAAATTAAAAACATGATAATGATAATGCAATTCTAACTAAATGAAATAATTAATGTTATAAATTACTGATCATTTTTATATCATTATTCTATGATATTAAAAATCTTAATATAAAGGCCTTTTGAAATGACTCGTAAAATAGTAGTATTGTAAGATAATAAATCCACCACAAATATTTTTTTACAATGGGTACTCACATGAGACCAGTCAATTCATTAATTGGATATCTATAATTGTGCCTCAACCATAAAATAAACAAGTTGAGTGTATTCATAATTATTGAAAAAATATATAAGAAATAGTCAAAATGAATTTAAATTCAATAAATATCCATATCTAATAAATAATTTAGAACATTAATATTTCAAAATCAATGAAGTAGAATTCCTAATATCTGTATTCAAACAAATTCCGTATTTTTAAATAATATACAGTTAAAGAAGTTTCAAATTGATAGAAATTATAATTAATTTATCAATCATATTTGAAAATAAGGACCTAAATGAGAAAATGTATTTCTAATGGACAATGGAGACTGATATAGAACATGATGAAAAGAAAGTGAGTGATTTGAAAATAATTTATAATTCATAAATCCAAAAAGGAAAATAGATTTCAATAAATTCCTCAAGATATAAATGATCAATATATAAGATTTTTTTTAGATAATTATATGGGAAAACGTAAGTTAATTGTTTAAAATATATTTCTATAATATTTTTTTCATTTTTATAAAAAAAATATTGTAAATTATTTCAAAAATTAATTTAAACTTTTATGAAAATAAATCACTTTTTAATTTTTTAGAAATTCATAAAAATACAGTAGAGGTTTTAAATTTTAAAAACCATGGAATTTTTATGATTAATATATATATTGAATGATGGTTTTTATATGGTAAAATATATTCATGTTTTATTTGTTAAAATGATAATTCCATTCAAACTTTGGTAATCAAGTGAAAAACTAACAGTTCAAAAAAATATAAAAAGATTCCCCTTAATATTTTGTAAATATAATATATTGATTTATAAAAATTATTTTAGAAATCTATTATGAATTTAAACTATCATTTATAATGTAATTTTAGAAACACAAACATTAATGAAAAATATCATGACCTTAAATAAAAAATAGGTTCATTTTTTCTGTAAAACATAGTTTCTGTATTTGAGTACCACATATAGTAAGAGTTGGATAAACAAATGTTAAACCCCATTAATAAATATTGAAGAAAAATATATATATATTTTAATATGGTAAATAATATTTAATTATTACAACATTAATTTAAATATGTATTATCTGTGATATTACTGAGATGGAAAAAATAAACAATTACGAATTTAATATATATTTTATAAATATCACTGAAAAGAGAAAAATTAATAGAAACATAAAATAAAATTAGAAACATGATATACATGATATTATTTTTCATGGATAAATTATATACACTATATAAAATAAGTTAGTTCCATAATATATAATATGTTTTAATTTAGTGGAATTGTGACGAAAAAACATTACCATGTATTCCTTCTAAGTTGGATACATTATATACTACTATGAAACAAATTTATATATATTAAATAATTCCTTATGAAAATATTATACATATATACTATTTTTAGAACCTATTTTTTAATCATTTTAAATCCATTCTATTTTATTTATTACTTACATAAACCACTAAATGATCTTAGGTAAATTTTTATAAAATGACTTTGGTATGTTAAACATGGTCAAAGGTGTTATGAATTGGTTATTTCATATCCAAAATTTTAATAATGTCATCAATATAATTTTTAATAATTATATTAAATGTATAATCATGCATTAAGGATCATATTAGAAAAATGAATCATATTGATCAATTGAGGGGTTAGTCCACACATACGCACGAACTACATTATCAGTTTGCAACATATTGTATGGAATAAAGGTTGAAAATATATTTTATATTAATAATTATTTCAATGTTATAAATTTCAGATATATTTATTGTTTCAATATTTATGAGCATATAAGAGATCAAGTGGTGAAAAATGATACAAATTTATTCGTGGATATAGTTGGACGTAAATATATACTTGTATATGATATATATTTCCATTTGATAGAAAAAAGAAAGAAAATGGTTTCACTGTCAAGAAAACAAAAAAGAAGTTTATTTAATATATGAATGTAACTATTTTATAGTTTTTTAATGTTTTAGTGATTTTTAATAAGAAACATACTTTGAAAGCCACAATAAGAAAACAGACCTCCTCTTTTGGTATTATACATAGGATTACACAGTAAGCATTCATGAAGAGATATTTTATAAAACAATAAAATATTGGTTGATTTTATTGATATTCTATTTGGGTATGGAATGGTTGATACAATTGTCTCAAGGTGTTTATAATTTCGTATTGAAGGATATATTTTCTAAGTGAGGTTATTGGAAAAATATATATATACATGAACATTGATTATAAAATATATGTCTCAAAAAATTCATGTGTATCCAAAATCTAGTTGAATTGAATTTTAGAATATTAATTTATATATATTTTAAACTACTGATATTAAAGAATGTGGGTTGTGTTTTTTTGAAGCCAATAGTCTTTATTTTAATGATTTTAACATATTTTAACCCTAACTGAGGTGATAAATATATTACTTGGTTACTATTAATAATAAAAAAATATGCTTCTAATGTAAAATATTATTAATTATTAATACTGCAAATATTTAATTTAGTTTAAATGATAAAATTCCCATAATTATTATAAATACCATTTAATTTATAGTCATAAAACATAATAAGAATCATTTTTAGAAAAAATATCATTTATAGGATAAAAATATTTTTAATGTAAAATTATTTATAATGTTTTTATAATAAAATTATTAGTATTATATTAAATAAAATGAGACTTAACTAAAATTATAACCACAAAAAAATCCAGGTAAATATTGGAATATATTACTAAAATAGGGGGATAAAAAATTGTTTGTATTTGATTTAAAATATTACGTAGATTTTGAAAATATTCATCTTAGATTTCTATGTTCAAAATTATAATTTAAAATGATATATATTATTAAATAAATATATGTTCCCAAAAAAAGTTTCAAAATCATTCAATACATTCTAATATCAGTGTAATTTCATACAAGATATAGTATTTTTTTAATTGTTATTTTTCAATATTCACCAAAAAATATTATATTTCTGAAAACAGTAATGTATTCTCGCTATGATAATAATCAAATGGTGACTTAGAAAATAAAAATAATTTTCTCAAACTCTTGTAATAAATCAAGGTAATTTTGGTATTAATAATTCTATTGAGTAAATCTATGAACATTATGAAAACATTTTTTTGGATTGAAAATATTTCTATAATAGAATCTTGGGTGTTACCAAAATTCCAAAAAATTATTACATAATCTGTGTAACATGATATAGGTATATATATATAATTTTAGTAAATATGTATATATTATTTAACAAAAAAAATATTTTTATGTAAAATATATATATATGGGAACAACTTAATTTAGAAATATATATTTTTAATGAATTAATATGTGTAATCATCACAAAACAAATTAGGTAAAGTGTCATGGCTATCTTTCCTTCTTTTCATTCCCCATGACCTATCTGTTAAAAGAAATCATTTTTATCCCTTCCACCTCGCTAGTGGAGGTTCCCCTTCCATCTCTCAATAATAATCTATATTCCCCCTTATATCCTTTTTCAAAACCCTTATTTCATCCCCCCTTTCCCTCAGATTCTCATTAGCCCGATGGTTCTCAAATGGTTTAACAATTCATTGAAATTATCAATCTCATATCTTGAATTCTATTATTCATCCACTTTGTTGAATCTAACCATCATTGAATGAATTGGGAAACAAAAAACAAAAATGTATTCTTTCAATCGACCTATTTCTAGAACCTAGGGTTTGTAGGTTTGTACTAACATTGGTCTTCATGACTCCAACCATCTAATGATTAAATTGACTTCAAAAGTGTATATGATTCTAGTTTGGTCAACTACATCTCGTACCTATAATGGGTGTTGATTATCCCTCTTCATGTGGTCTTATAATTTTCATATAAATCACGATTCATTGACTATGGTGATTTTGGTAAGACTCCATGAACTCCGATTATTTTTTTAGAATCCCTATATACTGCATCTATATGGGAATCTTGTGGGGAATTATCTTTGTCCAGATAGTAGGATGCATGATGCATGTAATTTGATACAACCATTTATTTTCTTTAAACCGGATTTATCTAATCTATAGGTTGATTAATTTTGGATTGATATTAGTGAATAATTTCATTATAAGAAGTCAATTATTTTTTATTCCTAGTGTAAATTTGGTTCATTGTGCAATAAATTGGGACAAATATAGATGTATTGTAAGCATAAAAGGATGTCACATGATGCTTCCAAAACTAGTGTCACTCACATGGAATTGATTTCTACTAAGTTTTCTCTTTATCAAGGATGTGTTATTGGTATTGATTGTACTAAAATCGATGAAGGCTGAATGTTGAAAGAGGTAAGTTAGTTTAACAACATATTTTAGTGGGGTGTGTGCTGCAACTCCCCATGAACGCCTCCAATTGGCTAGGGGATGGTAACTAGATCCAAGTATGCCTATCTATATCATGGGAGACTTTTCCAATGTATATGTGCACAAAAAAATCATCTCCAAGGCCACAAATTATAAAATTTTAAAAATCCATTGTGAAACAAATTCATTCACACCACTACCCCATTCAAAAAGAGTATGACAGGGAGTAAATTGTAGTAATGTAAACTGGGAAATAATACAATCCCACTAAAATAAAGAGTACGTATACTAAATTTTCCATCATGTAAAAAAAATATGTACTTGGACTCCTGATCGAATCCATTGGAATGATTTAGCCTACCTAAAATCACAAAGCAATGTTCGGTCTCGATCAACCATGGAATCTTTCAAAAGGATGATTTTATGCACAATAAACAATACATGTGGAGAAATACCATGCATGGGAGAGTATAACAATACTTAGTAGGACACTGAAAAACATAAACAATGAAAGAGGTCTATTCAGGTCTTCATAGTAAATCACTACAACATGTATAACAAAAATTTCTATATATACTCAAACTAAGATGCACAGTCTTGCGGTAAGTCACAACTTCTACATACCATCACTACAGATTTATATCAAAGATTCCATGAATCACTCATCTAGTAGTACACAATATTGAGTCAGATAGAATTGATGTTGTAACCTTGATATGTATTATTTTTCCTGAACCATCTTAAGAGAGATATACAATGATTGATATGAAGAGAGATATGATACACAGATGAGGATCACATCATGGACTTGGGGAGATACCAACATACCCATCTGGATTAACCTTATATGTAGAGAATTTAGGCCTAGAGAATATGGTCACATCAATAAAAAGGACTCTATAGAGGGAACATAGAATGAATATAGGGTCTTGTTCCATGCCTCTAAGAGGGGATTCCAACAACTTTATCCAAAAAGTCCTTAAGAAGGGAACATTCTCTTTTGAGTATGAAACGATACACATCAACAGTCAGGGAAAGGATTAAGGGAAAAAAATAATGATTATTTTCTAATATATGGTGGAAATGATATTCAAAACATGTAGAAAGTGGTTAAACAGCGTGTTGTAGGGCCATACGTCATGTCCCTTGACCTCGAGTACTGACTGTGTACGATGACTCAATTTAATAGAACATGTCATATAGAAAAGGAGTACATGACATGTAGAAAATATTCACATTACATGTATTTATGTCTTGGATCCACTTGGGTACTCTGGATGTGTTTCAGCACACGGTGTCAAATCGTGTCCACCTAGCCATGTACTAGTCCCTAGTGTAACCTATGTAACTGGTTTAGGCCATGTTGTGTAGTAGGGTACACAATGTTTAGACAAACTTTATTCTCTACAATGTGTCTATGCATTTACCAAGATACATGAAAAGTCTTAGAGAGGGGACCACACACTGTCTGATAGGGGTTATATGCCAAGTGACACTTTAATGCCTCCAAAAACCATAGTCATCGCTTTGGGGGGAAACAGGGTGTGTAGTTCAAATTACATGTCATGTAAGTCAAAAATTTCAAGAACCACAATTCTTTCTCCACACACCTTGTCTAGTACTACATTGTTTGATCCAATTCTATGTTCACATCGAAACTATAAATTCATGGTCTTCTCACTATAGAAACACAGAATCAGTCAGTTTCAGGCATTCAATCGGATCTAAAAATTGATTTTGATCACTTGTATGAAAATCGCTCATAGAATGATATATCTTGAATCTCTTTGATCAACCCATCTCTATCATCATCGTACGTACTATAAGGAATCACAAGATTTGTTTTTCAATTTAGGATCATTTCATCATTATTCAATGGTGACAAAGACTTTGTTTATAAACCACGAAGGAGATGATGAGAATCAGGGGATAAAAACATAACGAAAACCCCAAGGAATGAACCTCATCCATTGCTTGTCTGTACATCGATCCATTATGTAAGAATCATAAAAAAATCAATTCTAAATTATCAAAACCATGATAAAACCCATAATCATATCCCATCCCGGAAAAACGTGTTAACCGAATATCAACCTATTTGTTGGTTGGTCTGGGTTGGTCAATTAATCTATGAACAAGGAAAGAGAAAACCATATATAAAATCCTACCTCAATTTTGGATCGTTCTTTAAAGAGATTTGATTGTCACAACACTACAGTTGGAATGATCTAAAAAACAATGTTCTTCTATCTCAGATCCAAGCATCATCATCGTTTTTTGTTAAGGGATTTCCCTATGATTCTTTCTGGAGTCTCCAAAAAAATTTAAAGTTAGGATCTTAACTATGGATCCCTACATAAAAGGATATTTTAAATGAAACATTATTACATCCCAAAAAAATATTAAAATAAAATAAATTCATATATTATTCTATTTATAGAAATTCCTAAAACTACTTTTCACAGATAACCCACGACGATCGATGTTAGGTCACGCCATGGGTAAACTCACTCCTCTAAACGCAATAGTTCCCTAAGATATCTAATATGGGAACACATTTATATTTTTTCCCACTTTTTTTTGGAAAACATGGTGCATGTGCTATTTAATATTTTAATAGTATTAATATATTTATTTTTTGAGCACTGGGCCTCATAATAACATTCCATATCAGGGCCTGGTCTCAAATTAATTCCTTTTAATATTTAAAAATAATACACAGAAAAATCTGGGACATTAAATTCTCTACACCATGGCGCTTTACATCCCTTGAAAGAAAAAAATTTTGAAAAAAAATATGTGGGTATTGTGCATGAATATGAGCCTCTCGCTCCAATGTTTTCTCCTAGAGATTCAAATGCTACCACCAAACACACACAAAAGGAATCACTCACTCACAAAGTATCCTCTTCTACCGATCCTTGATCTAAACATTGTACTTAGGAAAAGTAACTTCAACATCAATCTCTAGATCACCTTAGTAGATGAAATGTGATTGTTCATGCACATACATCCTCAGGTGTGACACTTAGAAGACATTGTGTACCATGTCTAAATACAGGGGTAGAAAAAAGTGGTGTGTTATCTCACCAACTCTACGCAGTATCTAAAATGGGTCAATAAAAATTCGATATAACTTGATGACCTATCAAAATATCCACAATCTCCATCATGTTGAAACTCGATGTAACACATGGTTTTCTTCTTAAAACATCAAAGGACTCTACTGCCTATCATCATATGATTTTTGATGGATCTGGGTAATCTTCATCCACTCTTGGATGATTTGAACCTTCTCTATAGTATATCGCACCAACTAGAAGACCATGAGTGTTGAATCCCCTAGGTCAGTCCACTAATGTGGTGAACCACGTGCTCACTCATAAAATGCATCTAATTGTTCCATAACAATTATGGAATAGTATCTATTATTTTACACAAACTCCGCCAGTGGTAGGTGATCCTCCCAACTATGGCTGAAGTCCAACATTGAATACCACTTCAGGTCCTTCAAGACCTGATTAGTCAGCTCCGTCTAGCCCTCGAACTGTGGGTGAATTGAAGTGATCAAATGTAATTGAGTCAAAAATACCTCTTGAAATTAATTCTACATTAGGGATGTAAAACGGGCATCAAGATTAGAAACTATCATCGATTGGATTACATGGATTCAAACTATCTTATGAACATAGAGTTGTTCCTTCTTATCTATGGAACTCTTCTCTTAGACAATTACAAAGTTGTCCGACCTCGTGGGCTAGTCAATAATCACGAAATAGAATAGTCTACCTTGGACATACATGGTAAACAAGTCACAAAGTCTATAAATATACCATCCAACCGATATTTACATCAACACAAAGGGTTGAACCAATGCCGCTTGAACCTGGTGCTCAACCTTCACCTGCTGGCACATAAGGCATTTATAAATGTACTATACCACTGCATTCTTCGTCCCTAACCACTAGAACTAACATACAAGAAATTAGTACATTTTTTTCAGACTAGTATGTATCTAAAAAGGGGGTTAATGAAACTCCTATACAAACTCCTCCTACAATTCCACTAGTACAACTATGAATCCCATGAAAAGTATGTTGTGCTCCCCACCTTGTGAAGTCCACATGGCGCTTATCCTTTATTTATATGAGAAATTAGTGTCTCGCGGTCTGTGTCCTGAAGTTTTTCTCCGTGATTTGTTATAAGAGTATAGGGGAAACAACCATATATGGGAGGTAAGATGCTCTACATCCATCCATATAGGATAATTGTAATTATCCCAACTTCTCTAATGTCTCAATCAACAACTATGAATTATATCTCTTATTAAGAGAATCTACCACTGGGTTACCCTTAATAGGAGTATATATAATATCAAATTCATAGTCCCTAAGGAACTCTATCCATCACCTCTACCCAAGGTTAAAATCCTTCTAATTTAAGTTATACTTGACACTGTTGTGATTTGAGTAGATGATAAACTGTTCTCCAAAGAAGTAGTGTTTCCACAAATTCAATGCGAAGACTTCCACTTCCAACTCAAGATCAGGCATTATGTAGTTTTTCTCATGTCAACTAAACTAGCGTGAACCTTATGTAATCACTGTTTGCTTCTACATCAGTACAAAACCATGTTTGGTCCCTAATGAATCACATAACATTTTCTACTCGGCACACTTTCCCAAAAAAATATCATTATTGTATCACTCGTAAAACTCTTCCTGTACCACTGGAATTCCTACTACAACTTCTCTATCCATACGAAAGGCTTACCCTTTCCCATTAATGATGAAACTCATGAAAATACCCTGGAAAAATTCGGTATAAATCTTTGTTAATATCCTGCTAGCCCAAGTAATCTTCTTACATCCATCACTTTCCTATGTGGATCCCCTATAAGCACTGCCTTTAACAAGGACGGGTCCAATGCCACTCCATCTATTGAGATAACATTTCCCAAAAAGTAGATTTCATGAATCCAAAACTAGGATATCTATACTTTTCTATAAATATGGGGCTCTCAGAGTACCTCCATATTCATTCTTATGTTTCGGTCGTGCTCCTCCTCAGAAACTGAGTACATAATGATATTGTCGATGAAGACTACCATAATCCATTCATAGTAGTTATGGAAGATCCATTTAATGAATCCCAAAAAAACAATTAGGGAATTCTTCATGCCAAATGGAATCACCAGTTACTCATATTGACTATAGTGGAATCTGAAATCGTCCATTAATTTATCCTCAACCCATACTCAAAACTAATGATAGACAGATCGAATGTCATCCTTCAATAACCATCTTTCCCATCTCCACTGATTGAATAGGTCATCAGTCCTTGGTAGTGGATACCTAGACTAAACGATCACCAATTTCAAGCACCGATAGTCTACACACTATCTCATTCTACTTTATTCCTTTTTTGGAAACAAAACTCGGGCCCTATGGTTGAAACATTGGGTCTCACACAGCACTTCACTAAAAGGCCTCCGGATACACCCATAGATCAAAAAACTACATGGGATCCATCTAATATGATAGTGCTGATGTCAGTGTCATCCCAAGGTGTACTTCTATAGATATGTCTATCTCTCGATGATAAGGTAATACTATATCATCTTAAATAAATACATCCTCATACTCTGCTAAAAATTCCAAAAACTGAAAACTTGTCACATATGATTCACTGAGTGTCACACTAACCAACTCACGAGTTATCATCTAAAGCCTCCTATGTATGAGTTCATTATATGCCACCTGGGCTTCACTTTTTCCAATATAGGAAAAAATCAATCAATTTTTGTGGAAATACTACATCATTCAACTAAAATATTCAATCCAGGCTTGGATCGAAGAAAACTAGTCCATTCTAATAATGACATCATACGGAATCAACACTAACACTAATTGGTTCCAACCAAAAATATTGCCATCATGGTTCAGATCACATTATCAGCATAATTTTGTGGTCATTGAGTATCCACCCATAGGTGTCTCTAAAAGTAAGGGTCTAGTCAATGGTTTATCCAGAATCTCAACATCATAAAAAATATATGTGGTGAGAAAGGAATGACTAGTACATAAGTCAATCAGTAATGCATATAAAGTTAAAAAGGCATATATCATACCAAGAATCATTACTAGATCCCCTGAGTAATATTCCACAATCAGATGCAGTTGTTCCCACCCCTTTCCTCGGGCTCTCTAAGCGTAGCGTGGACCTCTTACTGGTGGTGGTGGTAACAAGTTAAAATGCTGACCACCACTCCTTCTCTCCCAGATCCCATAAAATGTCCTTCACCCTACAGATCTACCTTTTTTTTCATTGTCTCTATATTAGTGGTCCATCCACTTTTACCTATCACCCGCATAGTTGGTTAGACATTCTCAAGTGATATTCCCCCTTTCATCTCCCTAATATCCCAGCCTCTCTTATTTTAATGAATGGACCAACCCCATGATCCCTGAACTACAGATCCTCTATCATAGGATCTCCTCTAGAAACATCTACAATATCTAAATCCCATAGATTGATGTAATCACCTTACTACAGAGGTCTCGACACTATCTCATCCACTACCTACTGATACTATATGTTCTGACTCATCCAAGAAACATTCAACCACCAAATCAAACTCAAGAATGATAACATACATTATATTTCATAGATGGATATAGTTCTCTCAAATGTATCTATGGAAAACTCACTTGATGGTCATATCCATGAAGTAATAATCTTTAACCATATCCATTGTGTTCCTGGAATGGATGGTAAACCATGATTAATAATCATCCAACTTCATGCTACCTCTACTAGAGCTGAAGAAGCTACAATATACACATAGCTCTCAGCATAACTTGTGAGAACTCTTCTATAAAGAGATGCTCGTGATTTTTCCATGAACGAGTCACCTCATCATGAGTCTGGATAAAAAAACTCCACCATCACTCTACTGATAAATGTAGCAGGATCACCTCTAGGATCACCATCTGATTTTCTGGTGTGTGGAATATGTGGAAATATCGAGTCACCACCTCAGGATAGTCCACATCCTTCTAAGGGTCAGGATCACCTTAGAACCTAAGGGGTCTCTCTCTCCATAACATATGAAGTGCACATAGCCTATCCTTCTCTTCTTCTAGTACTATGGGTAACACGTGCTGCTCCACAGGTGGAGGTATGGATGGTACCCCACCGGGAATTGACTTTTTGGGAACTGGTCCCTGTATCAAATACATTTCATTAAGGGTTTCATACTTGTGATCGATCTATTTAATTATAGATGGTATGCATCTCAGCGGAATCCAGTAAGAAAATGAGATGTTCCATGGTTACTGAGTATATCTTGAGAGATGACTCAAGAAGTACAAGGAACCACATCCTATTCCTATAGATGCATGCACCATTATTTTCCTTATCTAGTGTTCAAATGTTTTAGTTGAATATAATTTCATTAATGTTTGGGAGTATGGATAATTCATCCACCCACACTAATACTAGAGTCTATGACCTAAAAAATGAACTCGAAAAACCTAACACTATTTCCCCAAACTAAAATCACAAACTATCGGTAATAATTTATAACATACCACCTCTAATATCACTATGTCACAACCCATCCTAGTGGGTTCCATGTCGATACTCCCTAATCCAGCATCCAATAGGCCAGTGGTTGGTGACTAGAATCGAGTAGGCATATCACTAACATGAGAGGAATTTCCTATTTACTTGTATGCACACACACATCACCAAGGCCACAAATAAAAAATTGTTAAAAACCCACTATGAAACTAATCCATGCATACCACTATCCCAACCAACAAAGTATGATGGAGAGTAATGTACAGTAAAATAAACTGAGCCAAAATACAAGCCCACCAAAAGAAAGATTTTATAAAATAAAATGTTCAAACTATAAAAAAATTGTTACTGCGACAAATACTCAAAGATTCAGTTACACCTCAGCAATCCCAAACTCACAATTCTCTATCTAGTCCTGGACCACCCTAGACTCCATTAAATAGTTGATCATCTAGATAATACATGACACATGTGGGCACGACCTGTGCAGGGGTGTGTATAACAATATATTGTAGGAAACCCTGAAACCATAATGAAATAAAAAAACAAAGAGGTACAATCAGTTATATATAGTATATGTATACGACAGATATAATCAGAATATCCAGATATACTCATACCAATACACTTAATATAGAGGTAAGTCACAACTATCAAATACCGTCACAAGAGATTATGCCTGAAGCCTCCATGAAGAAATCTTCTCAAGGAACACACTCATGTGTCACATTGCAGTGATGATGTTCCTCCAAGAAGTAAATTTTCACATGAACCATCATGATAGATAGATACATTTATAGATCTAAAGTGATATATTATTCATAGATGAGGATCAAAAACATGGCCTTGGAGTGATACTAACATCTCCATATGGATTAACCTTCTACGTAATGGATCAACACCCAGTGATGTTGGTCACATAAAAACCAAGGAATCTACATAGGGAATGAATAATGAATAATGTATCCTTCATCAAGCCTCTCACAAGGGATTTTATGAAATATATCAAGAATATCCTACTAAAGGGATCATATTCCTTTGAGTGAGAAAAGATACACATCAACCATCAGGGAATAGATCAAGGGCATAAAACCTAAATATTATTTTCCAATATATATTTTAAAATAGATTCAATCCATATAGAATGTGGGTACACAATGTATAATAGGTTCATGTGTTTTTTCATTTGACCTCAGTTTCATCTCATGTACAATGGCCCATGTAAATAGACCATGTTGTATAGAAAAAGAGTACGTAGAATGTAAAAAATTAGAAGATTTTGTGACCTTATTACTGAGGTCCACCTATGTTCTATGGATTTGTACCAATACATTATGTTAACCCGTATCTTTATACCCATGTACAAATTCATAGGGTAACCCATGTAACCAGTATAGGCCATGTCATGTGGGTGGGTACATTGTGTGGGGGCAACCTGTGTACTCCATCCCATGTCTCTGTATCCCTCATGATACATGCCAAGTTTTAGGGATGGTCCCACATTCCATGTGATAGGGTTCACATTCAATTTGATTCTTTACAAACTCCCCAAAACCTAGCCGCCACTTAGTGGGGGCCACAAATTGTGTCGCTCAGACTACACGCAGTGTTGGTAAAAAATTTACAGAACCACCGTTCTTCCTCTTCCCACCTCGGTTGGTCAACCTCTATTTTATGCAATGATATATCCACCATGAAACTATATATCAAAGATCATATCACTATTGAAACACTGGATCAGTGGGTTTTTGTATTTTATTCAGCTCTGAAAACCAATTCAAATCACCAGCATAAAAATCGCACAAATAACGATATCTCCCGAATCTCTTTGATACATCTGTCACCGTCGTTATAGAAAATTTTATAGGTCATAAAGTGGTGGAATATTCAATTTTGGATTTTTTTTCAATATTTTATGGTAGAATGATCCGTTTTTTAGAAAACACAATGAACAGAATGAAAATACAGGGAGTAAAATACAATGAAAAAACTAAGGAACGAACCGTGGACGTTATTCATTTTGTCCTCGTTCTATTCCATAATAATTTTCAACAAAATAAAATCAATTACTAATAAATAAAACCCCAATAAACATCCACAATAATATCCCATATCATTTGAATGAGTGAAAACAGGTCAACCTGTTTGTTTGTTAGTCTGTGTTCATCATTGAATCTAATAACGGGAAAGGAGAAAGAAAAATTAAAACATCCTACCTGAGGGGTTTATAATTCACTGAATAGGATCGATCATTGTTTCTCCTCTATTGGAGAGATCAATCAAATATAGTGTTCATCGATCTCTAATCCATGCTTCGTTGTTATTTTCTCTTAAGAGAGTAATTTAAGGTTCTCCTCGGAGCCTCCATGTTAGTCAAGGGTTATGAGCCTAACCCTAAATACTTACATAAAAGACCAATTAAATTTATACATCTCTCTAACACTATAAATTGTTAAAATAATAAATATTCTAATTTTATTTTATATATTAAAATTCAAAAAACTGTATTTCACAGTAGAACCATGCAGGCCAAGATTAAGTCACACCTAGGGTAAATTTTCTTCTTTGTATTCAACGGTTCCCTCAGATATCTGATCATCGCACCCATTTAGATATTCTTTCACTTTTTCCAGAAAAATTGGGTTCATGTGCAATTTAATATTTTAATACTATTCAAAAAGTTAATCTGGGCACACGAGGCCTCAGAATCATACTTCTTCTTAGCACTTGCTCTCAAATTAATTCTGTATAATATTTAAAAATTATACAGAGAAAAACCCGGGGTATTACCGTTATGGTGTTCTTTATGATACTATAATTCCATGAAATGTAGTCAAGAATCCTTTTTAGGTTAAATTTCCAGATCTAAAATTCTCAAATGTTTATGATAGGTTAAAATGTGATATGGGTATTATTTTTTATACTAAGGATATTATGAATTTTAAAAATGTTGTGTCTCCTCATTTAAATTATTATTATTGAAACTATACTGTGTTGGAAGGGACTAATGGTATGAGGGATGATCTTGGTCTGGTTCAGGAACATTGTGCTAGGAATGAAGGGAGGGAGGTTCAGGTAATGTGGAAGGTCATGAATTCAGTTACAGAAAGGAATGAAGGTGTATTTGATGAACATGTTTCTACTGAGGTTTCTCACTACATGATTTTGTGGGGCACTTATATGAAACCAAATATTCATTTAAATGGATTAGATATGAAAATAAAGGATCTAGGTGATGTGGATCACGGTACTAAAATACAGAAAATATTTCAGGAGGAGATTTAGAGATTATATAGATCATTGAAAATTTTAAATAAATTGGATAATGTTACCGATGATATGAAAAGTTTGACATCCACAATTACAAATCCTTGAGTTGTGGGAAGTAATAATTCATGGATACCATAACTCATGGGAGGAGAATGTTGATTGATAGATAATGATTCGTCTCGGCTCCACTTAATAGAAGGATGAGGCAGGATTACTCAAATATTTCATCTAACATGTCTATCAGGTCCTCTTATAAGGCGTCATTATGGATTGATAACTAATCCATATGGGGTCCATCCAAAATGTTTTCATCCAAGGCTCAAATTAAATTGGAGAAAAAAAATAACTATAGAGAGTTATTATTCATATCTCGATAAACAATAAAATTCACCATCTGAATGGGAGTTCAAGGATGATGGTACAACATCTGATTATGGATATGGTGATTATATAGACACTTTTTGCATGCAGATTTATTTGGGAGTGGGTTTTTTATTCTATATCTTCTTTTTGGCTATTAATATTCCATTCATTTAATAAAAATTCAGGTGCATTGTTATCTAGCTAGACCAATATTTATAAAAAATTAGTTAATGTTGATGTTTTAAGAAATTTCATAAATAATGAAATATTATATACAGTTGATAAATATGGAAAAACTATGATATTATATGTAATAACCTGAACAAATGGTTAATTATATCATCGATGATATATGTAAAATTTTTATTGTACTCAAATTCATCATTTATATTTTCGCAAGATGTCAAAAATATTTATAGTGTATCGAAATAGAATAAAAATTTATCAATAATTTTTTTAAACAACCTCACTACTTCAACATAAATATCACACTATAGTATTTTTTAATAACATAAAATAAATATATCTTCATAAAATATAATAAAATAATATCCTTATTATGTTCAAAATATATTTAGGAAGATTGTATTTTCTTAAAAGTGCATCTTTCTCATCCATAGAGAGTATTCTAAAGCATGACTATTAGGAGGAAGGCATGAATTCCTATATGCACACATTAAATGATATTTATTTTCGTACCTACATCATCCAATTAATATATAAAAAATTATTATTTAATAATATGATAAAAATTTATTTATTACATAACTTTATTTTTAGACGCATCAAATGAATTCAATCAAATTTATTGCTACTTGTATGTGTCCTTAGATAATGTTATGCTTAACCTGACTATATGGATATTGTTATGAATCAAGTAGTACTATCATTAATGGATAATATTAGAAGATAAATTCAATGTATAAATTTAATATTTGAGATATAATTATTTTTCATATGTGTAAAATGTCATTATAAAAATAATATTGGAAAAATATATCCATAGTGATTTTAACAACCTAAGATTAGCATATATTGAAATATTATTTAATTTGAAATAAATTTATAACATCAAATAAAAAATTAAAATCATATTATTATATAAGAAACTGAAAACACCCCATAAAAAATTTCATTCATTTAAAACCATTCAATAAAATCTATAATCAGTTACAATTATATTAAATCTATTTTTGAACAATGGACCAATGAATCCCTGGAAATCAACATGAGAAAAGTAATCTACGAAATTTATAAAATAATATTATTAATAGTTTATAATATATGCCATCGAAATTAATAATAATTATAAAAATGGAATCAACTTATTCAATTGATTCACAAATAAGGTTAAATTATCATCCAAAAAGGTGAGACATGATGAATGGGGGCTATTTTATCATTATGTTTATTTTGATTTATGGATTCCACCTCCTTAGTTTCAACATATTATTATTCTTCACTTATTTTTATGTTTAATTATATGGTTTTTAAGTGAAAAAAAATTTAACATTACATATATGATATGAATATTTTTCTAAAAAGATATATTGAAGAAGAATTGTGTTGACCTACACATGGTGAAGACTGAATTTTAATAAATATCACTAGTAAATAATCATTATTTTTATTCAGAAAATATATTATTTGATGTTTCATATTGATGATTATTCTTTGAATAATGGTTCTAGTACTATCTAATCTCTATCATATATCATTATATATATTTACATGTCACCGAAGATCATGTCCTTGTTGAGTGGATTTATTATATTAACTTTTAAAATATTTATCCTAGAAATCAATGATCAAGCTTTAGTATATGCACTATCATACATAATGATCATCATAGAATCTCAAAATTGAACATTTTTATGTTCAAAAATATAAACCTTCATCCAATATGTATAATTATGTTTAATTGCAAGGAAATCCTTTTTATTCCATTCTATGATTAGAGAGAATAATGGATCAACTATGTGAAGTGGGATATCTGCCAATCATCATTAAGGATTGAACAGCCCTCAATGTGAGGTGAAACTTTTTTAAAAAATTAAATTATTGATATTTTTAATTTTTTTCATAGAAGAAAAACAATGAGGAATGAATTCATGAAACATAATTTTTATTTATTTTAAACTAACAATCACAAAGGGAACCACAATATTAAATGTACAAAACAAATTGGATTATGAGAATTGATTCACACATTTCTCTTTGTGATGGATGATCCAAGGGGCTCTAAAAAATTCATATTTTTTGAATTCAATGATAATATATGAAAATTTAATATTATTATATAATATATTATTTCTGTATTTATATTAATATGGGGATACTATTTGGGTTACACCACAAAATTTATGTCACTTTTTATTTATTTTAAATTATTGGTTAATATATGTTATGTTAATTGAGGATAATCAATCCCCATAAATGGATGTATAAATAATAAATTCTATCTTCAAGGCTCTAATGATTGAATAGAATAATTGAGGTCATATGAAACTTGTTTAGGTTTTTAATGATTATTCTTGTGTCATTGTGCTGCACTATATTACAAAAAAATTAATGAAATTGACTAAGAAAATATGTGTTTATTGTGTTCAATGGGAAATAAATTTTAGAACATCTCATTTCAAAAATTAGTGTATAAAAATATTTATAAACTATCAAAATGCTTAAATATAAAAATATTGAATATTAATGAATCATGATTCATATATTCTTTCAAATTCCATATAAAAATATTTATCCTTACAAAAATATGTTGTATATTAATAAATAAATCCACCATCCATAGAGAGAACTCAAAATTCACACCCCAATATCCCAAATAAACACTCATGTCTCCTTGTATAACTAAAGAAAAATTTACAACACTAACAACATTTATTTAAATAATACTCACTAAATAAAGTGAAAATAAATAATTTATAAAAATATTATGTATTTAATTAATCAATATAAAATATTCATACTAAAAATACATTTATAGTTTTATCATTAATAAAAAACAATTATTGTATATCCTTAAGTCGAAAAATAAAATCAATTTGTAAAATTAAATCACTTAAATATAATTATAACTAAAGGAGATAATTTTAATTAAAAACAATAAAAATTTCATATACAATATTTTAATTAACATTATGACTGATTAGATATCCCCTCTATTGTATGATTTTTATTTTAGATTAAGAAATATTTCAGGATGCTTAATACAATAATGTTTTTTAAGTATTTATTTTTTTATAAAAATTTATTTTCATAATCATAATGCATACCCTGTAAATAATATCATAAAATTAAAATATATTATTCCTTATAAATGATTATATTTAAATAAATAAAAAAATTTAATTGTAAACAATTATTTATGAATAACCTATTTTCAAAATATAATAAAATAAATTTGTTTTATGAAAATAATATTATTGTTTAGAAATCAAACATATAGATTTATAACTAATTATATACGTTAAATATTTATAAAACCAAAAAAATAATTCATTAACCAATAATTTTAAAATACCAAATATCTTTTTCATATTATCTCCTTGCACACACTATATAAAAAATTCGTATGAGCCTGTGAAGTGGAAAAAAATGCTCAATGAATTTGGTCATAGTAAAATGTATAAATTTTCCAACCTATTTAGAACTATTACGAAATTAAGGTTATTAAATGGGATATAAAAAACTAAATGGAATTCCAAAAATAAAATGTTTACTACTATTCATGGATGCAAATTATTATATCAATAAAATTAAAAAATTATTAAAAAACACCAAATTAATCATAACCTATAAACAATTTGTTGAAAATATTGAAAACATAGAAGGAAATTTACCTGATATGTAATCAATAAATTATATAAATTTATTTTCGCAAATTTAAAACCATTTACTAAGTACACCTATAAAAATACCAAAATTCCCATAAACATATCACCTTTGAGAATTTTATAAATTTTAAATTACATATAATACAATTCTAGTAGTATACATATTATAAATTCATATAGATAAAAAATAAATTATAGAATAGAAACTATCTCTAGTATCCCAATGTATGATACTTATGGTTTGAGAGTGTAATACCTTAATAAGGTGAAACATTCTTCCAATACCTATACAAAAACACCTAATTATAAGAGGAAAATGAGTTAAAGAATGAAGTGGAGGAGGAGATTATAAATTATCAGGATAAAGTCTTATAGAGAAACAACTAAATATTATCCCTAAAAACGTAGAAAATAAGGAGGGGTGTTAAGGATTATTATAAAGGAATAGTGGAATAAATTATGTATAAATAATACAAAATTTTAAATTACCAAGTAAAACGTTCATGGTTTGGATACATAGTTCTATTTCCATGAATATAACATCACTAAACTCTTGGTATCTTACATATATTGACTTTTTATTTTATTATATGGTACGAAAACCATTATCCAAATAAAAAAATATATAATATACCCCATATAACTTCTATTAACCTAATAATATCACTAAAAACATTATAACTCAAAAAGTGAACGATCCATTTTTCATAAACATTCGTAGACATGGATTATTGTTATGATTTTATATATATTTTTATGATCTTGAGTGAATGATGAATTTTTATGATTTTTTAAATAAAATGTGTAGATTAGTTATAACTTATTTAAATATGTAGTGTGCATAGTAGGATATGAGTAAAAACTAGATATTCCTGATTCATTAAAATATATACTATGTTATATTAAATGTGTAACATGCTAGAAAAAATTTTAAAAAATTAAAATATATCATTATTTATAAAAATATAATTTAAAAAATATGATATACCATTAATAGTTATTACCATTGGCAGATAAAAAATTAATTAGAGTTAATATATATAAATTATATTGGGAAATTCATTTTATTTATATTATATCATTATTAAAAAACTAAATTAACTTATTTTAAAATATAAATTTGAGACAAACTATAGTTAAAAGCCTTTAAATTTACTTATAATTTTTTTAATTTTTTTGTGAAATGATTTACTTGATTCAAAAATATGTATTTTTTTGAAAAAATTATAAATTTTTTGATTATATCGATATGTAATCATATTAAGGAATTTTCAATAACAATATATATATATATATATATATATATTAAAATATGAATTTCAGGAAAAATAATTTTAATATAGTCATTGAAATTACAAATAACATGTTTATAATTTTTAGAACTCCAAAAACAGATTATTAATTTAATAAATTTTATTTATATCCTATATTTTAATGAATTGTTTTTTATATAAGATCCAATTATGGATTTCCATGATAGCATAATTAGATTAATTATAATTTTTATTAGTCAATTTATGTGATTAAAATCACAAATAATGTTTATTATATAATATATATTAATTTGAAGTTAAAAACAAAATTATTCAAAATGTTAGTTATTATAAAATTATTGATTTTTTTTTTAAATAATTTTTCTCAAATTATATAAGATAAAATTATTTTAAATTTTAAATCACGAATATTACATTTATTTAATGTGGTGTATTTAAAATATATTTTTAAAAATTAATTATTAATATAACACAATAGTTACCATGATAAGAAGATAGAATGTTCAAAATAGTTTTACAATGATGAAATAGAAAATAAATGATAAAAATATGTTCTGAAATAATTTTTTTTGAGATTATTTTCTATATTATCATCGATGACCTACAACTATTATCAAATTTGAGTCATTTTCCCTTGGATAGTTCATGGAATTGTTGAAAAAAGTTTATTTTTTCCTAAAAACTAATCTTTCCCTCTAATAAAAGGACCCTGATGACACTCTTCAATACCTGACATCAAATTTGAGTTCCTATATGATAATATACCATTTTACTCTCCTTATAACCCTATCCCGTAAAAACAATCCACCTATTTAAAACACTCCAGATATGGGGTATTTAGTAATTTTATGATTCTTCTTTTTCTAGAGTTATTTTGATATATTTCATGAAGATTCTAGATGGAAAATGACATGTTAATATGGAATATAGATAAAGAAAAACTCATTCTATGAATGGATTTTCATGAAATATATATTTTATAGGATGGTTTGTTGAGTTAACTTATTCATGTTAATGTGTTTTAGGAATGAATCATTTCGTGGAGCGATATCTATTCACAAAAAGAAAGGATTAACATAAAATCAAGCCAACTAAATGAATTTTCAATTAGATATTTCTATAGAAGATTTAGGATATGAAATCTATTTTCATGTTGTGAATCTAGTATGCTCTATCATATTTTAATCATATGTATTATTATAAACCCTATTTTTTAATCTCTTCTCTCAAATTCCATGTTTGAAATAAGTTATTTTCAAAGATCTTCGATGATTGAACATCAACACTAAATATATTTGATTATTTTTACATATAAATTAATGAGAGTCAAATATAAGTGGAAAAAACTAAAGAATCATATAAAAAATTTCATGTAATAGAACACATGGAATGTTTTTTCACTCTATGGATGTTTACTGGAAGGTGATGGATATTATTATTTATATTAATAATTTATATTATGATTTTCAAATAGTTTTTCACACCAAAAAATTTAAATAATTTTTTATTATATGTTGGATGATGAATTTTGTTTGTTGGATTTTTCCACAATGTGATTGAAAAATTGATGAAAAAGATTTCTATAAATTAAAATGACTATTTTTGAAAATAGACTTTTAATAACATTCCTTTTGGTTCCCAATTGAAGGAAAAAATGATGGTTTGTGTTTTTTATTTCATTATAAGTAGTCATGTTTAAATAGACATAATGTTTAATTAAAACATGTAAGATACAATAAAAAACTACATATAATTGAAAAATTATAAGAGGAATCATCACCACCTGCAAGTATTGGTATTACATTCAGAATGCATGTGATTGTGTGTAAACATGGATAACAATTTAAAATCAAGATTCATGAATTAATCCACATTATGGAATGGTAAACTATTTTATATTTGACAACATTTTATAAAAAATTTCAGTTTTTTGTATTTTATATTTGGGAAATTATTTTATTTACTTTTAATATACATCCTATTTTTTTATAGTCATATGATATAACCTATTTCTAGACTTAATAGAATGTGGGGAAAAATTACATGCGGTTTCTAGTTAGGTATTTCTACTCACCCCTTTCATAATGAATGTGGGGTTTATGAAGAAGATGTATTCTATGATACATGAATGTGTATAGTATTTTACTTCTCAAATAGTTCTATATGATAATGTTTCCATATTTTTTTATGATATATATTGGAATTTTTAATTTCATAGTCAAGAGTATCTCCACATTGGTACCTGATTCGATTCTACATTGGGGTTTTAGTTTTCAATTATACCCCTTCCACTATTAATTGTATGTTGGTGTTTTATTCATCATTTATTATTAGATTTAACATATCAATTATGGTTATCTTGATTCCTGAATCATTAGTAAAGAAATATTTTGTTTTTTTATATATTCTCTATTATCATGTTGGTGAGTGTGTTTATTTGTTAATGAATATGGTAAATCCCCCCCATATAATTTTTTGATTCCATTCGAATTTATGACCATCCTTTTCTTTATGGGGATCTTATAATATATTTAGTAGCACCTTCACATATTTATAAGTTAATGGGTAAGGGGATAAATTCTAAAAATAATATTAGTTAGTTTTGTATATGTTTTTATTTAGTGATTTATATTTATGAGTTAATAACATGAAATGTATAATATAGAAATATATAGTTATCTTTTTATGTTAAACACGTAGTTTCTTTGGTGGCCAAGGTAAAAAAATCTTTTTAATCACCTCTGGATATCATCAAGGGTTTACCTTGTGTTTATATAATGAGTGAATGATATCATTCACTAGTAATGAGACTTTCCACTAGGACATTATTATCACACGGTTCTTGGATTTTAATGTTTGGATGATGTTATTTTGTGTTGATACATATAATATGACATTGAAAATATAAATATTAATATGGTTAAATTATTATATTACGAAATGGTATATAGAACTAAAATTACACCAATATAGAGAATAAAAAACCTATATAGATGTAGAAACAGAGACTGTTGCTTCACCTGAACTGCATGTAAAATGTGAGTTAGTTTAGAGAATTGTGTGTTCCTTCAATGATTTTTGAAAGTTACCTAGGATGGTGGAACATTGTTAGGTGATTTTCTTTAAAATCAATCTTAATTTGAACCCACTAATACTTCATGATAATTATTTACCTAAATATATAGCTTAATTGCTAATTAGGATAACCATAATTATTTAATTCATTGGGAATATAGATGAAATGAATGTCAATATAGAAACATATATTTTTTAAGACTGGGATTTACAGGACAAGACTTATCTATTCAAGATAATTTGATATAACAAATCATTTTTAATGATTTTATTCATCTTTTTTATAACAAATTTCTTCCAGCAACCTTTGAAATATTGAATATTATATACATTTTCAGTTGGTATAAATACGTATATTAGTTACTGAGTAATCTTCTAAATTCACTCACGTTGTTCTATATATACCATTGTTACAGTATAACTTCTCTATGAATTCATGGTGCACGATATGGGTTTTTTTGATTTATTATATTGGATATATAGGATAGTCAAATTTAATTCCAATAATGGCTACTATTCATGATAAGTGTAATTATATTACCTATATGAACATATCCATGTATTAAAGTGGGAATGATATATAAATGTTGTTATATAGTGACCATTAGTTATAGTGTATGAAACTATCTCATTATAATTATCATAAATATCTCTTGGAACATCAAATGAAATTGTAAATGAGTGTGTTCTATCTTCTGTCGATCTTTACCTATATGTATATCAGAATGATTTTTCAATTTAATGAAAATCAATATTTTTATTGACCTACTCTCATTAATGATACTTATTTAGTTCTAATATTATACAATGGATGCAATTTTTTTCATGAAATGAATGTTCAACTTGAATATTAAGAGAGAAAGACCATCAATAGACCTAGAACATCACTTTGATCTGCATCAATTTTATTCAGATAGAAGGTAGACCACACTCTTTACTTAGATATTTACTACTATAAATTTATTAAAGTTATGATAAAAATCATAATCATATTCCATAAAATAATGAACATTATTTTAATTAAATATAGTGAAGTGGTTCTCTAATATTAATATACTCTCATGAAAATATCCTCTAAGAATTAGAAGATAGGGTCTTCCAAAGAAAACATTTTATAGTGGATTTGGATGTTAAAAATATGTATTCATTCACTTTTGTCTAAAAACATCACCTATAGTCTTCATAGCCATAATAAACATTATCATCCCTGAGTACCTTGATTCTTATTCCATGTTATTTTTTATTTATAATTATTTATCTATACTCTGAGAAGGAATAACTATGTGAAGAAAAAATAAATTATATTGTATACATTATGGGATTATTGTTTGGATGATATGTTTTCTATGTGAGACAGATGGATCCAAGAAGTCTATTTTCTTTGTAAAATTATTCTTTAATAAGTTACATTAGATAATAGTGGGAGTATTTTAGTTGAAATCTCTTGGAATTCACCAAATAATATTTTTTTCAATAAAAACATTGTAGGTTTAGTAGGTTATTTTCAATTAATTGGTATAGATTTATCAATTATTTCTCATACTTTGACAACTCTAATAATAATGGGTGTTCCATTCATAAGGAATGGTGAATATTAGTAATGATTTATGAGGCTTAAATCTTATATTGGAATAGAAAGCATCCTAATCTCTCCAAAACTAGGTAAAGGATATGTGGTATATTAGAATGTGAATGGATATTGTATTGGATGTGTTCGAATATGGGGAGATGGTGTATTGTAATTTAGTTCAAGAGATTTTCATCTATATTAAAATAAATATTTTACAAATGACATGGAAATATATATAGTTTCCCATTCTGTAACGACATGGCGAGATTACAATTTTTTTGCAAATTTTATATTTTAATCTGACTATAAAAGATTAGAATACATATTATCTCAATAATATTAGAATGCGCAAAAAAAAAATATGGATGAAGTAAAAACTATCATTTTATTTCATCATTATTTTCACATGTGGTAATGGGAATTATATAGTAGTTCATTGATTTAGTATTCATATATGAATTTTCCTAAAATCTCATAACTATTAGTAGCAGATGGTTTTCATTGCTTATATACATATGGATTGTGCCACATATGATAAAAATTAATCATCATTTCTAGTTAATATTTTTTATAGCATGGTGGACCCTATAAATGAGTCCCTAATATTAGTTCATGGTTGCATAATAATTAGGTCAAACCCAAATGGTTGTCTGGATTTTGACTATGGGATGGAGGTTGAAAATTATTTGATACATTTTCAAAAGTAAATTGTTATACCTTCATAATTACATGAATTTAATCTTTTGTAATATAATCATTATAAATGGGATGTTAATCCAATTATTAATAAATTTAATAGGTGTTGAAAACTCATTTTTATTGGGGTTGTATAAAACACATGATTTAATTTTTTTTTTGAAGTGTAAAACCTGTTAGTAGCTATAGGATGGGAATCAACAATGGGATTATATGATAAAATATATTACTGTACATTTATGGAAGTGGTAATGTATTTTGATGGACATTTTCATATGCCTGTTACGAATATATTAAAAACATGGTACAATACGGATGATTGTGTATTGAATCACCATATTGGAACACATTCTCTCAATACGAGATTCCATATCTATTAAGGACTTAAAAAAGATATATATTGGATAAAAGGTCATGTTTCCTAGAGTTTATTTAAAATAATATATGATAGAGACCCTAAAATCAATTCACAACATTAAAAATCAGTTTTAGATTCTCGTGGAACACATTAGACTATAACACCAACATATCATCCAAAAATTGATGGGAAACAAGAAAGAATAATTTAGATATAATATGATAAGCAATGATCATGTGACACTGAAATTAGTGTCTCCTAGAATGAATCTATGAGTTTGGTTGTGATTTATAATAATAATAGTTTCTGTAAATTGATATTTATGTCCTGTTTGATGCATTATATAGTATTCCTAATAATTTTCGGAAATGTTGTGCAGAAATAGGAGAGATATACTGTATAAAATTGGGCATTTTCTATGAAACTACAGAGAAGATCCAAATATTCTAGAAGTGGATGACTATATTTCAAGGATAATAATAATTTTATACAGACCCCCGCCATCAAATTTTATCTTTAAATATGAGTGATTATATCATCTTGAATGTGTAACCCAAACATAGCAATCAATTCATGGGGAATAATGTAAAACTATATCTAGTGTACATTACACTATTCGAGATTTTTGAATAAATTGGTGTTTTTGTGAATCAATTATCTTCACCACTGATATTAAATGTTCTTAAAACATCTTTCATGTTTCAAAATATAATTATTATCCCCCAATTTCCATTAATGTGATCATTTGAGGACAGGTTACTCATAATCCTGATGTGAAATTTATCAATTAACCATTTATTATAATGTATATATTAAAAAAAAATTTTCATTGGTTATCTATTTCTCTATTTAGAGTACTATTTTAGCATTGTAACATTAAAGATGAAAAATGGGATATTGAGAAGTTTATGGTGTATCAATAACCTGACCTTTTCAATATTGAAAAATACCTCCATATTATTTTATCTTAAAATATAATTATTAGGGAGAATATCAAACTCAAAATTGGAGTTATATTTTCATTTTTTGTTTCTTCTCTTATTATTCAATTTGTTGGGATAAATTTTTGTAAGTTCTCATTAGAATAAATTTAATGTAATATAAAATATGTTTATAATAACAATTCATTTAGTGACTGTTTTTATTGATGTAAATTTTTTATAAGAATGTGACTTGAGTGACATTCAATGAGGTGTTGGGTTTCTAGGAAGAACCAATTCACTACATGAGGTCCATTTACAATGTGAATGTTTTTATTAATTTATGTCGAAGAAACATGAGATTTTGAATTTTTACCTATTAATTATTCAAGAAATTATATACCTTTTCACGCAATGAACCTAGTTTTATACAACATGTTTAAATATTTTTTAACCTTATAAACCTTCATTTGGTTCTCATTCTCTTTGTATCGACTTCTAGGGTTACCTACTGTTATTTTCAGTGCTCATCAATGTCTAAAATTTGATTCCAAATATATTTGAACATTTGAACATGAAGATTAATGATGAATGGATAAATGATTCTATATTTGTGTAAAATATTATGCTATGTCATTCATGAGATCCCACGTTAGGATTATTACTTCCTAAAAAATTTATTGGAATGAAAATACTATTAAGTTTATTTAAATATTTCTCTTAGGCATTTCTATGGGATTCAACTGTTAAAACACTTATAATTTTTTTCATATTTAGTTGTCTATTGAAATTGGGATATGGGTATTAGAAAATATGTTTGGGATAAATTGACAAAAATTATTTTCTTAAAATAATATGTATTTTTTGTATATGATCATAGATTGAGTTGTTTGTGAATGTATTTTGGGAAGGCATGTCCTTGGTGTGTATTAATGACTAAATTTTATGAATCCTTGTTTAAATAGAAATGATATTCGATGTTGAATACAAATGTGTATGTTTTAATTTCATCAAAGAAATGAATTATTGGGATACATATAAACACCCAAGATAATAGGGATGTCAATTGGAATTCATGTATGTGAGAGAGTGATATCATTTATGACAGTTCCCAATTAAAATATATGAATATATTCATCTTATTTAATGGAAAATTGTGTTGGTTTATTTACTTTTGGAAGACGTATTCATGTGTCATATTTTTTATTATAAAAAATAATCTATATAATATTTATTGTTAGAATAATTAATGTATAACCAGGTGATCTAACCTATTTATAATATTACTTTCTAGCATGAAAATTCATTGGGTTTATTTATTTTGTATGATTATCATCCCATGAATATGAAATATGTTTTGTATTCATATGTTGTATTTCATTATATATGAAGGGGGAATGTTTATTACTTTTATAGATGTTATTCTTGATGTATCCATCATATATTTAGAAGAGGAATCTTGTAGTGGTTCGTGTCTTGGTCATGGGTGGTGACACCATGATTTATGAGCCTTATTATATTAGAGTTTATTTTTTCAATTTTACTTAGTTCTGTTGGTAAGTAAGTGTTGGTAATTATTTCCATAGTTATTTCATGATTTATCATATTTTATATGGATGAGGTGGTCCATAAATCCTTTATAGTGATTTTTTTGGTTATTAATTTATTTTTTATCATCACATTTCACTGCGTGAGTTCAAAAAAAGTGTAAATTGTACCACCTTGTAACATTAGGTTTAAACCCTCAAAATTTATTTCTAGACTTTTGTTTATGAGGATTGTAACCTATGGTTATTATAACCTCTTCAGATATATCAAAAAGTGGATGATATTTGTAATGTCACATGGTAACTCATTCTTATCCTAATCCATTTAATTTAAATGGTACATCTAAGGGAAAAAACTCCCCAATGATAATATTATCTAATTATCATCCATTTATAGTTTCTCTCATCATCAAAAATAACTTATCACTATAATAATTCAATTCATTAAATATGATTAGTATAATATTTTTTTATTATTTATTCAACCATTTTTTGTTCAATTACATTCACTTATAAAAACACAATTATATCATTAGAATGTTTTTGGACTATCATGTACATGAAGCGATGCGATTGTTTCAACAAAAAATTTCATGGATATTTATAATAGATGTAATTGTTAATATTTATGATATATATTTTATAATCATGATTTTTAGATTTATATTTATCATCCAAATTCACTTACCCTAATGTCTTGTGAAACATGCATACTAATTGTGCTTACATGTGGATTACAACACCCATGATGAAATATTTTTTTCATCTTGATTTTCATAAAATATGTTAACAAATTTAAATATTTTTCACCATAAGAAAAAAATAATGAAAAAATCGGTATAATTATAATATAAAGATATTATTTCAAAAGAAAACACTACCTTATCTATATTTTCTGATCAAGTTAAAACATGTTCATGTATGGGTCTATCTAAATATATACATAGTCTATGATATAAAAAAATTATCTAAAACATTAAAAACAAGAATTAATATTTTTATAATAAGATAATAAGATAAATAATGGTACATGGTTATGTAGATACTATATTTACTATTTAACATATTATTGAAGTATAAATATTAATACTCTAAAATCAATAAAATAATAAAATATAAATTCCATCTAAACACCATGTAAATAATAACATATGGAATGGTACAATAAATTAGTGAATAAATATATGAAATTAATGATAGAATTATAATTTATAAATTAAGTATGGAATTTGTCTTTAAATAGATGACTAGTGACATCAATAATATAAAACATACAAAAATGGTTAATGTTATTAAAACCCAACAGATGAAATAAAATTTAACTATCGAATATGGCCATAAAAAATAATTTTAAATGAGTGATATAAATAGTAAATTATATGAATAATTTTATGAAATTTATGATTAAGGTATCAATGTTTTTTCTTAAATGTATACTACTTCATTTACTATGTAATGAAACAATGCACGAGTCTATGTCTCAATATCAATTTCATTGAGACATGATTTTTATTTATTCAATATTTCTATGTGAAGTGATATTGAAGTATTTATATTTATATTTATTATATAAAATGAAATTATGTATGTTATATTTAATGTTATGTTTCATTACATTCCAATAGTGTCTATTTTATTCTAATGATAACACCGTAAGGAATTGGTTTTCCCAAATTAGTATCCCTTGAGATGTTCTTAAGGTATAACACTTTTTTACATAAAACACCAACAATACTTCCATATATTATTTTCATATCATATTTCACTTATAAATATTGATATTAAATATTTTTTTATAGATACACTTCACATGCAGTTTTTATTGATGTGTCAGAATGGTTCTAGGGGGTTTTATGGTTCCAACATTTTCCTTGGGCATTAATCACTTTTCATTGACTATAGTCATGACGGATTGATATATTATAAAAATTAATTTTTTTATGTTTTATTTATAATATAATTATTGGTAAAATATTTATTTTTCCTTGAGGATTCTATTGTATAGTAAAAATACATTATTATTAAGAATAATTCCAATTTATTTTACACGTCCATGTTTTTATTTACCATATATTAACTACTCTACCATATAAAAACTAAAATTGTTTTTTGATAAAAATAACCCTTATTCCCATTTTTAATATTATAATAATGGGGTTTAAATATTTTTAATAGTTTTGGTTTTCAATAATATTATTTTCAAATGTTTAAAATGTATTTCCATTATAAAAAAGGTTTTCTAATCCACCATACATTTTATATTGATAACCCTTATATAATTTTCAAGGATCAAGCATTTTTAACTCTGGTTTTAAATTAATTTTACTTTCCATCTTTTGAAATCATTGTGAAAAATTAACATCTCTATTATTAAATTTCTTTTTATAAGTAATGGTTATAATGTATTTTCACATTCCATTTTGAGAAACAATATGTATTTTTCATGACGTTGTTATGAACGATTATTTTCTTAACTAAAACTATTAAAAGTATTAAAATTTATCCATTTTAACCCATATTCTATTTCAAATATTATTTATATGATATTAACTATAATAAGTGATATATAAATTTTTTCTCGTCACCTTGCCCAAAATTTTTCTTTAATATTAAATAACTCTTTATTATGTAGAAAATCAAAAAGCTTTTTTAAAACATTAATATTTTTAGTTTTAATTTTTTATATTAAGGATTAAATACCCAGATGCGCTTTTTGATAATCATATATATGATAATATGTTATAAATCCTATTCTGGAAATGATATTTTTATATTTTATTATTTCTCAAGTTCATGTAGTGGGATGTTTTTTAAATTTTAAAAAAACTCAATATTTATAAATGGATGAATTATGAGGAAATGAATGTTTTTTTATTATGTAACATAATTATATATATTATGATATAAGAAGGTAATATATATCCTACAAACTAATTGGGAAAATTATTATATCTTATGAAAATAAAATTTTATATGAATAAAATAATGAGTCCCGATTTTTAAAAAGTTTTAATGTGATGACATTAAGAACTACACACAATATTACATATGAAAAAGTTATTAATTCAATAGGTTTAAAAAAATTTAGTCTGATGGGGTAAAGCACTACTCACAATTATGGCTTTGAACTGATTATCATGTACATAATTTTATAATGGGTGACTATGAAGGAGTTATTCTATATAAAATGTTTTACATGTGAATAGGATTGTGGGTAGTTTGGAGTAAAATTATAAAAAATCCAAGATTGATGATTTTCAAACATTTTCAAATTTTTTTCATGTTATTAAATATTTTCTTGATTATTCCTTATTTAATGGAAATTTTCACATTTATGTCATTGTCACTTGATTTTTCTTTTTTGACTTGTATTTTGATTGACATGATAACTTTTACATGGACATTAAATTTGAGTTATGATATTATGATTCATTATTATGAATTATAATTTTAATATATAGTCTTCAGAGAAAAGGACAACATATTTTAGTCTTCATCATTTCCTCCTTCATGTTTATGACCGGTCAACAAGTGATCTATTTTTTCTCCCTTATAGAACATATGAGATCACCCATTTCTTATGATTTAATTACCTATGTTATGGAGATTATTATGTCATGAAGCACATGTATTAATGGGGTTTGAGGATCATAATAATGGGGAAATTTTCTGTTCTGTAAAATTTATATGTTTATATTTCTTATATCCAAGACACAAAAAATTTTATATATTTGAGATGTTTGAATATTTGTGAGATGTATAATTTAAATCATGATATATATTTATTATTTATGAAATTATTATATTTTTCCTCAATAATTTGTATCATATTATTGTTTAATTATTATGGAGATAATCTATATTCCTTTGATATTAGGGTTAGTGAAGCAGGATAATACAAAAAATGATGACACAAATCATAGGATGATATCCTAAAATAATGGAAATGTCATGAATATATGATTTTTATATAAATAAATACATGTACTGATACAAAAAGTTCATGTAGTATTAGAACATACTCATATAGGGTTAATAACTATGAAATATGTTGGATGAGTCTGTCTAAGACTTCATTCTGGTGCATGAGGAATTCATCCATATTACACGCCTAGTTGGAAACATATAGATAATATGATTTAGTAGATCATGTTCACTTTTTGAACCACTTTGAATTTTTTACATCCTACTTATTTTTTTATTATGTTAACAAGCATAATATAACCGAAATAATAGTAACCTTGGAGAATCTATTTTTTATATATTAGGATCAAAGGGAATTATAGGATAATATGATAATGTGATCGAAAAATATGATTTAAGGATGAATTCATTTAATAACTATGATGATTCATCCTCATTTTTAATAATTAAATATGCATGTAAACCTTCATGGTTTTAGTGTTTTATATAGCTAGTAAGAACCATGTTACTAATGGACATTATGGGAAACATGGTAAATTTTCTAAAGGGAATCCAAGCTAGATAGAATCTAGTGTTGAAAATAGTACAGTTATGAACACACAACTCTCTCATGATAGGATTAAAAAATGAAATTTTTTCACAACTGAAACCATCAATTAAAGGAAGAATAGGTTTTAATTAGAGATCATGTGATGATATTGGTGAAGGAAAACAATTCAATTTATGTCATTTAAATAATATAGGAAGCGACACCCATTAAAGGTTCTCAAAACAACTATATGATTTGTGTCTGTTATAAATAAAATATCTAGCAATGAGATTAAAAGGAAACAAATATGATATTATTTAACATGATTGAAAAAATTAATGTCATTCTTTCTCAATGTTTAATTTTTGGGTAATTGTTTAACTATTTGAACATGTTCACTAATCATATGTATTAAGAGTAAAATTGACATGAGAAACATCATAGAGCATGAGATACAAGAAAAACTATGAAATGAGTTTCTATGAATAGGATAGTGGTAATTGGGTTTCACATACCCTCTACCTGAATTAGTGGATGTATTATAGATCCATAAACTCTATTGTATATTGGATTTATTATATGAACATCATGTAACTACCATTGATTATATATATTTTAAGGAAAAAATTTTGTATTATGATTTTTTTTGGAAATAAATATTTTCAAATCATAATCACATTCACCAAAACATTAAAAAAAATTTAAAATATAATGGCTATCTAAAAATATATTCCTCATTAGTTTTTATATTAGAAGAAAAACATATTATACATCCTTATTAAAAATATATTAGTGTAAGGGAAAAAATTAATTATCTAATGGGAAAATTGAATCCCTTATATTTTACATCACAGCTAGTTACGATATACATTTCCTTGAAATCGGTTGTAAAAAATAAGTGTTTTCTATAATTCTTGATGATATTGAGGATCATATATAATTATAAATAGTAAATTCTTTCTTTTCTATATTTTTTCAACCATTATTTATTTCTATATGTAAATGATAATTCATTTATAAAAATTATATTTATTAATGTCTGTAAATAGAAACTACAAATTTTTGTGGATCCCTTAATATACATATTATGATATACACTGTCTTCCACATTATACATCCAATGTAAAAAATACACAACATAATAATAATGAATTATTAGTAAATATATAATCTACATTACGATGGTACAATTGTAATACCAGGAAATTTCAGTCAGAGGAAAGATGGTACAATTGTAATAGATAGTACATTTAGTGGAAAAATAATTAAAATATTTAATATATAAAAAGACTATAATAAAATGCTTTTGATTTTTATTTTTACTTCATTATAAAATTGAATGTATAAATTATAAATGTTATATTTTTGAAAATAAAATTTATTATGAGTTTACAAAACTTTCTATATTAGGAAATATTTTTTTAATAATATAATTATGATTTTTCATATACTCTTTGACCATATAAATAACATGGCCTACATTTTTTCAACAATAAAAAATGATTTTTTAATAAAAAAAATTATCATTCTCATTGAATCAATTATTTTAAAGGTGAGAATAAAATGTAGATATCCCTAAATTCATTAAAAAATTAATTAAAATTTTTATAAATCAATTTATTTCAATATTATCTATATTAAAGAGATTATTATCTTATGTATGAGTTTAAATATGAAAAATCCATTTTTTAGAAAAATATATTTTTAAGGTATTATATGTGTTTTTATTAAAATATAATTTTACAAAAAATAATAAATTTGATGTGATAAAATTATTTTGAAATTTAAAATATGAATTTTAAAATTATTTAATTATTTAAATTATGTTTTATATATCAAAATTAATTAATAAAATTGAAAAATAGTTAACTAGGTAAAAATTATAAATTTTAAAAAGAGTAACACTATGGTGAAATAAAAAAACATATTAAATACATGTTTTAAACTAATTTTTCAAGATTAAATAAAAATAATAATTTCCAAAATTCTAAATTTTTTTATTTTGTCCATTGAACATAGAATAGTTTTAGTGAATTTTTTAAAAATGTTGAGTGGAATGAATGTTCCCTGCCCACTAAAATATATACCACTTCCTACCATCAAATCTAAAATTATACTTTTAATTAATCCATGAAACTATAACTTATGACATTACCTATATCTTTTCAAGAAAATATAATCCCATTTTCACTCATAATTACCTTAATCGTTTTAATTTCACAGGGACCTCCTTGGGAAAAATCAAGTCTCCAACAATATTATCTCTATAAAATTTTCTTCTTATTCACACTCAACATAAAATTATTATCACCATAATTATAGAATGGATTATGTATTAATATTATACTATGAGTTTTTATATTAATGGTAAATCCTTATTTATTCATTTCGATTAACTTATAAAAAGCGAAGAACATCATTAGTGAATTACAAAAATTACCGTCTCTATGAAGATACATTGTTGGTTTTTAATTACATCAATTCATGGATTGTATTGATGGTGTTAATAAAAATAAAGTAAAATATATATAAGATTGTTATTTTTATGATATGGAAATTTAAAATCAGTCTTCCACCCCTATCATGCATTGAGAAATGAGGATGCTGATCATGAGTATATGCTGATTACCACCACTATGATGAAATAGTTTTTATTCAACATATCAACTTTCCTTATTATCTAATCACAATAATATATGGTTCCCCATTATAAAAATCAACTGAAATAATAATTTTTCTATTTTATATAAATTATGTTAAATCAAAACCCTTCATATACCACATTCTACAATCCATTTAAATGATGGTCACGATTGGGCAGTTTAACCTCCTAAACGAATGATTCCATAAAATTTAATTATGGATGAATATATAAATATGATAACTAATATTAATATAATATAAAATATAAATAATTATACAAATTTGGTTTTATAATGAAACATATTTTCATGTATTATTTTTGGATATTGTGTGGATTATTTTCAATAATAAGAGCTGAGATGACGTGTGATTTTGAGTTTTCGGTGACTGAAATAAATGTTTAAAATATATTTAATATATACAATTGAACAATTAATTATTTCCCATAAAATTGTGGAATAATTTGAAAAATGTCCCCCATGTCAAATATTTGGGGGAATCATTGAGTTCATAAGCTGGGTTTTACCATAGATGCGACATAACCATTGTCACTATAGATAATTCGTAGAAAACATTTTACAGGAAAAAAATGAAAAAAATGAATAAAATTATTAAATAATTTATTTTTTAGTTCTTTAATGCAATGAATTATTTTGAATATCTAAATTTTTATATAAGAAAAATTTGAAAGGTTATCTAAATAAACTTATAAATTTATGATATCCATTGGTGCCATTGGATGTGATTTTGTAGGCAGATGACAACAAGATCATAGACCAACAACTTGTGAAATAAATAATATAAGGACCATGCTAATGATCATGGAACATATTTTTTATTCATCATAGATCAATTAAAATATAGGTTTGACACATTTTTTTAGTTAGATTACTTTCTTATTCATAATTTATATGTAGAACATGAATCGGCCAATAAACTGAATGATTTACAGGTTGTTTGAATTTCAGGAAGAGTTTTTTTGCAAGGTTGTTTTGAGATAATTTATTTGTGATTATAGATTATTCATTGTCTTTCTAACAGAGAAGGATTGAGGCCAATATTAAAACTGGATGGAATTTTTTTCTTGTGATTGTGGTTATTATTTGCACCCTAGACACTTTATTCATCATGGGAATTCTTCTTTTGGCCCGCGATTCAATGAATGATAGAAATAACAATGTTGTACAACCAATTCCTTAGGAAAAAGAACAAAATTGTAAATTAGGGATTTGATACTATAAAATGGTTGAGTTATGATTAGGTGGAAGATGATTTAATTTCATATGTGTTTTATTTTTATGTTCATCGTTATATAATAAAGAACACCATATTTAAAAAATGAATTGTAGGTCCAAAAGATGATTTTCATTGATGGGGAGGCTCGAGGGACAATTATTGTAAATTTTCATATCAGGTAGTCTCTAAAATTAATACTGGATGAATAACTGAGGATACAGAAACAATATTTTGGAATCTAGAAATTATCGATCTAGATGGTGTGTGACATGGAGCTACAGGTCATGTGGAATTATGTTAATAGTAGCATGGGTTTCAGGGTAATTTTAAGGATCACATGGAATGTGGCCCTATCACATGGAATTTGTACACTCCCTAGTGGCCCACTGTATACCTTAGATTTTACATGGACATGTTTTAAAGTACACAGGAAGATGACACACTGTTTACTCCCACACCGACATAGTCTGGCCTAGTGAATATATGCGTATCTATGTACTAGTACACGAGAAGAGCACACAATCAGCTGGCATGCCATGTATTATTACACAGACATAGACACAAGACTCCTGACACATGCCATTTCCAAGGTAAATACCGCTGGTTTAAGGGAAACATCATGTAATCCTAACAGAAAATGTGTACTCCTAAAACTTGACTAGGATCCCTTGTCCCCTATACCATTGATACGTTTCATTGGGTTGTCTTTTCCATATTCATTCACTACGGGTCAGTATGGAATCACCTCATCCACATAGGACAATAATATCTTTAGTTTGACTTCTTGGAAATATTTTTTGGAATCCCTCCCATAAATCCCAGAGTGAGATCCCTGTATCATATTCGTTCCCAAGGTGGTGTTCTTGGTATATTCTTGACCAAAACTAAATGGTAATCGATCCACTACTAAGATGGTTAATCCTGATTAAGTTATTGGAATTCCCTATGGCCTTGGGTGGGATTCTTGTATATTTATCATATCACTTTAGACTCCATTGTTTACTTATAAGGGAAATACTCCATGATAATTTCCACAGAGATAGATATATTCAGGTGTTATTAGAGTCCTGGAATGTGTTCTCCTAGAAAAGGTCATTGTGGAATATCCAATATAAAATCCAAGGATTACTTTATTGTTCTGACTTACAAATTTATTTTTTGTTTTCCATGAAAATATATGGATATTTGTTTTATATATTCTATATAAATTTACCTATGTGCATTTCACTGTACTTATCTTGTCTTATGCTTTGTGGTTTTGGTGAGTTCGACTTGGAAATATAATACTCAACCCCTACACATGATTTACCCAGATTTTTTGTGTCTTGTGTAGATGATTGACCTTTTGATAGAGTCCTAGAAAAAACCATTAATAGATAAAACATAGTTTTTTCGGATAGATCGATATTTTTTCATGTGCATTTTTTACAGAATTCAAGAGTATTACTTTCAATATGGACTTGTTTTTGGACTCATTATAGAGGGACTGTATTTGTACATGTTTAGTTTCTTTTAAATGTGTCGTGTTGTGGTTATGGTATTTAGATGTATAAATTCATGGATGTTTAGTTGTGTTTACATTTCAACAATGAATAGGCCTGCAAATTTTTTATTTTGTATAGGTACATAGGCTACGACCTCCCATGATTGTGATATGCCTACTCTCCCCTAGTTGTAATCCCCTCATCTCTCTAAGGTAGTTTGGGGGAGTCATGGAATTTGCCCCATTGGTAAGTGTAGTGATATAATGGTATCAAAGGTGATGGTTCACCCTTAGGACCAAAGTGTGTGATATTGTTTCTGGGAAATAGAGTAAAGTGTTTTGTGTATGGATTTTAGGACAAGGTATTTAGTGTGGGTGTAGTGGGTGATGCATACATAAAAAATGAATTTGATCACCTAGTATTTGACTCTGTACAAGAGAACCCCATTGTAAGGGTAAAATGGAATATTCATTATATTAAAATTGGTTGTGGTTTCCATGTCCTTATTATTTCATCTCTCCAGAAAAACTCATTGACTGTGGAATATCTAATTTACTTTCATGATACCATTGTGACGTATTATAGCTTGGATTTAGCATCGGATGACAAGGATGATCCAATTAGTGATGATGTGTCAATATAGAGACTAGTTTGAGAGATTTTACATCCATTTGGTGCGCCCTCTATATCACCACCTGTAAAGAAGAAAATAATACCTACAGTAGTACAAGATGATATACCAAATCATAACACACATCACAACATTCAGTGATTGATACACATTATGTTTCGAACCAATCTTAATCCATAGATGGTTGAGAACTATATTGAGGTGGAGACCTATTTTTTCAATTATTCATGACCCATTAGATTAGATGGTTGTACTGGGAGAGAGACTTCTCAGTATCTCACAAGGATGATGGTGGGGATCAGTGGCCCTATCTGATGATGCGGATAATCTTACATGGTCAGAGTTTGAGCACCTTTTTAGATTGTATTTCTCTATTTCTACACCGGGGGATATACAAATCCAATCTCTTTTACACATATACGAGAAAAAATGATAACTGATCTATATACAATAATGTTTACAACCCTCTCTTGGTACTCGATGATAATAGTTCATGACAAGTTCTTTGGGGATTAATCCTCTAAGTGATGGATGTATAGAGACTTTAGAGTGAGTATTATCCCTCTATGAATTCCAATTTATTTTGGGATTATAGAGTCATATTTTTTGGTTGAGAATTTCTTATCTAGGAATATATATCTAGTATTTTCCGATAGTGGGAAAGAAGGAGCAGTGAAATTGAAAATAAGGAGATGATGTCAATCTTAGAGAAACTAAACATGTTATTTGTTTTAAAAGAAGGTCCCATGATAAATTTTATATGGTTTAGGGATATCATTATGAGTCGAGTGAACCTAAGTATAGGCGGTGCTTCTCATGTGACATTGGGTAAATTTTGCATGATATTGTATGACCATTTTTATGGATAACATGGAGATCATAAATGGGATTCCAAGGATGATGAAAAAACTATAATAGATAGATCTTAAGGGTGTTGGATGTGGAATAGGATATAGTGATGTTATAGAAAGTGGTAGATGGTTTGAATTGCAACCACCACCGACACCTAGTGGTCTACTCTATGCTGATATAGTAAGAGGATTAGAGTTGGAATAGATGTAGGTGTTCAATGCATATGTCCCAGTTTTGGAAGGGGTTTTAGGATGTTTTTGGGACTTCATTGCACTTGAGCTTAGAATTTCAACTCAAAAGTGATGGCCAGATATAGAAGAATATTATGGTTTTGGGGACATGCTATGGGATTGAATGTATGAATTGGTCATTTATTTTTAAGGACCACCTACCACTGGTAGTGTTTTCATTAAAAATAGTTAACGATCCACTATCAATCTGGAAAAACTTGTGGCTTTATTCAAGTGACACTGCAGGTCACTATATTGCTGGACTGGCCTAGGATTGCAGACACTCATTGGACTAGAGATCATTTGAGCAACTACTGCGAATGATCATATCATCCATGATTGTAGGAATACTATAAAGAGCTATCATATGTATTTTTCATATTGAGTAATGATGCATTTGGATTTCGATGAGTGATTCCATGTATTAATATAGGTTCTACCTCGGAATGGATTATAAAAATTTTTTCTAGGTAAGAAGGATATATCTATGATTCCATGGCCCTTTATAGATAATATGTAGAGTTGTAAAGGTGTTATACCACAACACTCTAACTCTATAGTTATATTAGTTTCATGAAGTATTTCATATGTTATAGTAGGGTATGTATGTTCATGATGAATAACATGTTATTGACTGGAGTGATGTGGATATGGAGGATGGAGATACTTTCACATATAACCCATAAGAGATCATGGATCGACATGAGTGGATAATTTGTGAGTAATTTTTTCATTTAATATATGTTCTATGGAAGTGCAAGAATATTTAGGTGTGAACAAGGGAGTGGGATGCTCATATTCATTCAAACTACCCACATCTCATTTTTTATCCCCCGTTTTGGCTTTTCAAGACATAAAAACCCATGGAAGGAGTAATTTAATGAATTATATTTTTATTTTATTATTTTTGGATACTATATGGATCATTTTCAATATTGGGTACTAAAGACAACGTGCAATTACAAGGAAAATTGTTCCCAGAATAAATGGTTGAAATATATTATATATATTATGAAACACATGCAAGAAATTTTTCATTAAAAGAATAATAACTTATATATAGGGGGCTTAGGTCCAAAATTTGATGGTATAATCTAATTCAAAACATGTTTTAACCCTAGGAATGAGAAAAACCTTGTCATCCTGAGGAGTTTATAGAAAATATTTCACGAGTGTAATATTAATAAAATAATAAAGTAAGTTATTTTTTAGGAAGGAACACGTTTTCCTTATTAAAATATGCACATATGGAAAATATGAAGGGTTAACTACACAAACCAACATATTGATTAGATCCATTAGAGCTATTATATGAGATTCTATTAGAGAACTATGACTAGATCATTGATCGAGGACCGATGCTAGATATAGTCAAAGTATCATGCCAATGGTCATGGAACAACTTTATTCCTTATCAATGATCAATAAAAATATGGTTTGGATGTTTTTTGATTTGTATTCCTTCTCTATTCATAATTTATAAGATGGACATAAATTAATAGACCAACATATTGATTCGTGGAACATGAGAATTATGGGATGTGTTATTTTGAGGGGTTATTTCAAGACTATTTAATTATGATTCATGATTTATCATTATCATATTAATGGATATAGATCTGTGAAAGTTCAAATATAGGATGAGGTTTGTTCCTTGTGTTTGTGGTTGGGCTTTTCAATCATAATTATTTATTCATCGTGGGCATTCTTTTGTTGGCTGATGGTTCAACATATTTATAAAATTATAATGTTACAAATGATATTCATGGTATAATAATTCAAAATCATAGATCTAGGCTTTGTGAGACACCATAGAGGTGTGATGATAGAGGTATTAGAAAATTTAATGATGTAACTTCCCATTTTTTAATTCATTTTGTGCGCAATGGTGAACACCATTGGAAGAAATTTCCATAATAAATTGAAGGACTAAAACATGACATTCTTTTGTGGTGGGGCTCAAGTATAATAGATCTTGAGTTTTATAGTGAGGTGGTTACTAGAATGAATCGTAGATGATTGGATGAGGATTCAAAAACTATATATGGGAATCTAGAAATTCTTATGTTACATGATGTGTATTATGGACCTACGTGTCGTGTGGGACCCTACTAGCGGTGACTATGGTTTTAGGGGAATGTTATGTATCACATGACATGATACTATACCATATAGTGTCTAAAAAATCCTTAGTGGATATATTTGTACCAAATAGTGTACAAAGACATGGGATAGAGCACACAAACAACCGACATGCCGCATACACTCACAAGAACACAACATGAACTAGTTTACACAGACATACTTGTGTACTGGTACACAAGAAGAGTGCATGGTTAGGTGACACGCTGTGTACAGTTACATGGGCATAGAAATAGGATATGTGATGTTTACAAAAGTATGACATAGGGTTTACGGTACACAATATGTACACCTAATACATTCCACGCACTCATAAAAACATATCTTTCACCCTTTTCCTCTATATATTATTATAGTGTCATTTTGGAGAGTTCCAAAAAATCCACCCTTCATGGGTTATTATTTAATCACATCCTATATATAATAAAATGATTCCTTTAGTAGAACTTCTAGGATAGATTTGATTGAATATCTCCATGATTCTAGGAGTGATATATTTTATTCATCCTCATGCAATTAGTGATGTTCTTGGTATCATCTTGACAAACACTATGCGAGAAAAGACCCTATACATGGCGAGTTAATCTAGATTTAGTTATTTGTATACTCTATTTTATTAGGAGTTATCCTAATATGTTTATCACATCTATTCACACATCAGTGTGAACTTATAATGGAAATACCTAATGATCATTAGCTCTCATACATATGAAAAAAGTGTTATCAATTGCATGGAGTGTGTTCTCCCGGATTAGTTCCTCATGGAATCATTAAGCTAGAATCCTTGGATTGAATTACGGTTGTTACTTAACTATAGAAAATAGTACTTTTTTTAAAATATCTATAAATTATTTTAATTTGTCTGATAGGTATATACCAATTTATATTTTATTGAACTTCTTTTTTTGTATGCATTAGGATTTAAGGGTGTCTTGCTCGTTATTGTTATACTCACACATGCACGATCTTTTTTTGCATGTGTAATATCTTATGTAAATGATAAAACCTTTGATATATTACAAGATAAACTTGGACAAGCCAGTTAATAGTGAGAAATGATAGATTGAGGTGTGTTCCTGAAGCTTTTTTATAGTAGTCACTAGTATTACTATCAGGATGGACGTGTTTTTAGAGTATTTTTAGAGGGATTGTATTTGGACATCATTGCATTCATTTAAAATATATCATACACTCGTTATGGGATTTAGATGTATAAATTCATGTGTTTTCAGTTATCTTTACATCTCATCACAATATGTTATCAGAGATGTGTGCGCATATAGGTACATAGGGTAAGTCCTCCAATAATAGTGATATGCCTACACTGTGATTGATGATAACAACGAAACAATTGGTGGAGAATATAGGGAGTCATGCAATGGGCCACATTAGGATGATTTTGGACAGGTTTTATAATTATTATATTTTGTATTTATCTTATTATTTAACTATTATTTTATATTCATTAAAATCATTGAAATAAGAGAACACTGATTCCATTATCATGCAGTGTAACTAAAAAAGTTTTGTAATGATATAATATATTATTTAAAAAATATATGAAATATATTAAATTATATAAAATTATACATTTATTATTAAATTTTTCCAATGCATGGGTAATGGAATGAACATTATTAAGCACCAGAAAATGGATAATGTTATATACATTGGAAGGGAGAAATAAGCTATAATGGACAAATATCGTCGTACAAAATAATTAGAAATGAGGTATATAAAATATAACATATATTAATATTTTTAAAAAATATATGGTTTCTATTGATATGTTTTTTAGTGGGATAGTGTTTCATCATATAAGAATGGTAACATGGTAAGGGCTTTTTGTCTCATGTCCACTTTCATTGATGAATGATTTCATGTTTGTAACTATTAATCATTGATCTGATATAGAAACCCCCTTGATAATTTCATGTATTTTAAATATATTTACATATATTATAGTTTATGTTATATTTCATGGTAACACACTTTTTTATGATTTATTATTATGATACCATTAACATAAGTGTATCACCTTTAAATTATAATGTTAGAACATTATATTCGATAGATTTTATGACACACAAGAACAAGCGTAGAATGGAATATAACATATTCATACATAATGACACATTTAATATTTTAAATGAATAAAATATATTCAATATCATTTGATGAACACAATACTAAGTTATCTTATGTTGCACACAAAAATGTGTTCCTCTAATAGTGTGTGTTACAAACATAACCATTTTTCCAAAATATTTTCTTAAAAATTATTTATAATTAATACCATCTCTTAGATATTAATATTTATTATTATTAATGTAATTAAATAACTTATGATATAAATGTGGTCAAATTAAATGGTTACCAAATTATTATAAATGAATACAAAAAAAATTGACAAAAAATTTGACTCTTTTTATAAAAAAAGTTTAGGTTCCAAAGGAGTATTCTCTTAATAAATAAAATTAATTACACATGGATAATTCAATTTTATTCATAGATGATATATTTTATTAATGGCAGTTTTGTTTCTTTTTGTTGGAACACATATTTTATATCATAATTTTAATACTTTGATAAATTTTATTTTATAAAATAAAATTCTTTTATTAAATATTAATGTAAAATTTATATTAGGAAGAATTTTTTGTATTTTTATAAGAAGTTTCATCTTTTGATAAATAGTGAACAATTCTTAATTTTAATTAGAAGCTAAAATTTCATCTAAATAATTTATAATGAGTAATTATATTAAAAATAAGATAAAATAAAAAATTTGATCGAATAAAAATATAATAATCCATTTTAAGTCATTTAAATTCTTTTTATTATGTATATATATATATAAACATAGTAATGAATTTAACATTTTCACATTAAAATCCAACTCTCTCTCTATTTCTGTAGGATTAATAATCAAATTAATCTTATCCACTAATATGGATTGAATTTAAAAAATGTAATCTATACTATAAATTAGAATAATTTAGATTGTCTAATAAGTTCAAATTAGTTTTTAACCAAAGTGATTAGTGAAAATAGTTTAAATTATTTACAATGATTAAGAGAAAAACGAGGTTAGGAACTAATCATTAATCATAATAAAAAATTGTCCTAGAAACATGTCCAAAACCTATTAAATGGTAATTATAAGAACTTCAGCATTTATGTATCAATTTTATTCAATATTAAATCCTTTTTTAGTTTAAAATGTGGGCACACCATACATCTTTTAAAAACATCCATGTGTGTCCCCTTCCCAAATTATAAAAGGCTTTCAACTTCCCCCCCCCCCATATGATACCTTCAAACAATTTGGTTTTAAAAAATAAATTCCCCAATAGATTCTCCACTTACCTCTCCTCATATGAGGGAATTAGTGAAAACATAAAAATCAGCCACCACTGGTCCATTGCAATATCTAATAACTCTATCCCCTCGCATAGTTCCCATGAAATAATAACAACATTATTTCAACTTTTTCCACAAGAAAGGTGGATACAGTATTACACATGTTCCATTAGCAAAATGATATTAGATAGGGGAGGCACGTTGGGGGAGAAGTGGAGTGTTTGATGGAGAATCTACTAAAACATTGTACAGTCATTGTAATCATGGATCACGTTCTGGATTTTGAAAATTATATCTGAAGTTAAAGGTTCTAGATACTGATACCAGAAATCATTCCTTTACATCCATATAATACAACACCCTCCTATGATGATAACCTATCTAGGCCTTCTATCAAGACTGGGTCTGTCTACCGCAAGGAACTGCTGATGAAGGAAACATTTAGTAGTGAATGTCTAATCCAACTAACGAATTAGATGTCCAATGGATCTCTAAATTTTAGTTTCTCATTAACTATTTAAGAATATGTGATTCAAAAATGCATCTCTCATCTCCCTATAGTTGTAAAACATTGAGGAAAAGCTAACTTCTCTTTGCTGAGCATTTTCATTAGATTGAATAGAAGAATGCAAGAAATAAAAAACTATAAAAAACATTTGGAATAGGATTTATTGCACCATAAAATATCACTAAAACGGTATTGAGGTGAATAATTAGTTGATTTTATAGAATTTATCTGATAGATAAGTTACCAACCAATGAACCTGCAAAGACACACATATCTGGTTCCTTGCTCAATATATTGCAATCAAAGATATTTTTCTGGTTTTTATCCATGGTGGTCCGAATGAGGATAGAAAACTAAGTGTCCTCCCTAAAAGATACATTTAGGGATGGGATGTTCAGGAATTCTTGAATTATACCCAATAATTAATGATTAAAATATCTGATGTCCCCTTTTCTAAAAATACATTGAGTGATCTGTTGAAGGAGATAAATATTGAGTAAGATTGACTTATGAATTTTGGATGGTTTACATCTAGTTGTGCTCCCCTCATGGACATAATTACTTTTCATGTGCTTCACTGAAATATGTTTCCCTTTTAGTAACTTGTTGGTGATCATGGAATAAATATCATTCATGGATCAAGATACACTCTTTATGTTGAGACCCCCTTCTTTAACAGGCTTTTATAACTTGTTCTAGGAAGTCCGATGTAATTTTTAATAGAGGAAACCAAAAAATAAAAATGATTTAAAAGTGGATTTAATGTTAAAAAGCACTTCTATTGTAACCATGAGGTTATAAAAAATATTCCATGGGATTGAGGATAAAACTGAGTTGATCATAAGGAAGCATATGGTAATGGATTTTTTCATAATTTAAATTCAATTAACAATGATTTGTTATTATTCACCAATTACATTTTATGGGGTATATATACATATATATTGACATATAATATCATTATTCGCAATTCAAATAATTTTAAGTTCCATTTTGACTTATTTCATCCAATGGAATTTGACATGAAATGTACCAAATGGTAAACAAAATTGCAATCTCACTTTATTTTTTGATCGTTATCTTTATCTTAAAATAATCACTTTATTATAATATTTTTTATTGTAAATTAAAATTAAAATAATATACATATTCTTGTGTAATGGATATGATTATTTCATAAAAATAGACTATTTCTACATATAAGGTTTACTCCAAATTTTATTTGATTATATTGGGGAATATTGATAAATCTACATCATTACTAAATATTGAAATTTTATAAGGACAATTATTCATGAGTTTTAGAAATTATTCATTATATGATGAATGATTTTGAATTGTAAAAAACGGTTTAGGGGTCATTTTCTGTAATCCTATTATTTCATTAGTAGTCACATGAGACAAATTAGTTGGCCAAATTTAATGGGTTTCTACCCAGAATGTTTTAAAAAGATCAATGAATGCTTCTGAAGATAAAGGTCACAAGACCTTGGGAAACATGGTGTCCATTATATAAGCATGTAGTACACTGATAATTCATTATATATTATCATCGTAGATATTATTACAATGAAATTATCATTGGATTCTTTTTCATTATATGTTTATTTAAAAAATGGTATGTTATTAATTTACATACCATACCGTATTGATTGTTCATTATAATGATATTTATGTTAGATGTGTGCTCACTTATCTAACATGAAATATTGATTAATATTATTGAATCATGATATATTCCACTATAATTAACCCTAAAAAGGAATTTTATCTAATGGTTATTTTTATTCAATTCCCAAGGTTACAATGTTGAATCACTTAGATGAATTTTCAAGGATTCTGATCATTTTATTTTGTTATTTATTATGTTTCATTTTTATTCCCAATGTAAAATTTGTATCATGTATATAATCATTTATTCCCTACACTAAAAAATGATTTTTTAAGGTTCCAGGTGCAGCGGAAGTGTGTGGGTGGATGTGCCCACTTGGATTTTGGTCATTAACAATGATCAATCCGGGATCAATAAGATGATAAATGTCAGTCTCCACAGATCGAATCACAGAAATGGAAAAAGAAAAGGAAAGTCCTGGAACCACAAAGTAGGATCATTAGAGGTTGATTATAATTAATTTAATCAATTTAAAATTAATACCTTTCGGGTGTCCTTTCTTCGTTGATGATCTTGATCACGTTCTGGTGTGATTTGTCATTGCGTCGTAGAATCCAAGTGTAGACTTCCCCTACTGGGGATCCAAACATGTACCTCATATCTCGGGACGTTGCGAAAGGATTCTTCGGGTGCTAGCGTGGAGAAACCTTTGCTTGCATTGTCCGCCTTAGATCGTCATGATCCAATGGAAGAGGATAACTCTCGGTCTTGAGAGCGTTCTTGGAGGAATTGGTTCATTCGACCTTGAAATAATTCTCCAGAGTTTTTGTGCACAATGATTCTCTTGTGGGTTGGAAAAGAGTTGGGGTTATGAGGATACTTATAATCATGTTTGAGGTTGTAGAGTTATGATAATAAATAAATTCTTTACACATTTTATTTATTTCATTGATTCTTATTTAAAACCCCCATGTCGAATATTTATTTCCTTGACATGCACCCACGCCAATTATAATAAATATCATTTAAAACAATATTATATCCTCAAAATCCCGACTGGAAAAACTACACGGCGTGTATTAATAAATACACGGTGTATACTTGTTTTTCATTGAAAACTACACAGCCTGTACATTTAATGTACAGAGCGTGTATATCTTGTTTTCATATATTCATTTCATTTCCATAAAGAAAACTATACAGCCTGTAATTATTAAAACACAGCGTGTACTTGTTTTCCATTAAAAATTACACGATGTGTAATCTTTAATACACGGCGTGTATATCTTGTTTTTCATTTCCTTATTCCTTCATCATTAAAACAGTATAGGATTCCTTGAATAATTATTAAACCACGTATGGGAATAATCTTTATTCTACTTGAGATACTTGAATACACATAGTGCGTGGACCTCTAGGCCTCTTTCTCATTGGCATTAGGTGAGCTTGCCTAAAGTCCAATATTACTGTCTAGAAACAGGTCAAGGCACCCAAGAGAAAGAAGTTGATGCCGCATTGACGTATCACCTCATACGAATGCTTACTGTGTAATTTAATCCCATTGTCTTGATATCTCATCAATCAGGTTTCATGGTAGTGTCATAAACCTATATGCTTGATCCGTCATTCTTTGACTTCCTGAAATAAACTCATCATTTACACCATGGCCATGGAATTTAATGCGATAGTTCTATTTCAATCAAAGGACCAAGATATCAACTTCTATAAATGGAAGGGAAAAATCCTTCCTTGACTTATCCATTAACAACATGCCACTCCGGACGCACCCAACGTACCCTACTTCCTGCCAACTGTCTGAGTGACAGTTTTCATCAGTAAATCTAAGTGCGTGAGTCATGACATGAGTTAATGATAATCTTCCAATCTAAGGACCATTACACACACTCACAGATAGTAATATACGATGACACCAAGATATGCAGAATTTCTACTGGAGGGTCTGTTATCATAATCTATTATCTTTTAGATTACCATGTGCGAAATCCATGAGAGAGAGTCTCGTCTTCTTACGAGTACTCGCACATGAAAATCTATATACTATGTGCCCTATCATAGTATGTCATCCAACTGCAGAACATTATTTAAGAATATTGTTATAGCATTTCATGGTTCCCATCACAGCGGGGATCTTCCGTGACCTTATCCATGTAAAAAATATTTCAGGACATTATTATATTATAGTCATGCAGAACAATGAAAAATATATAATATGTGAACATTCATGTAATTAAAGTACAAAATAGTTGGTTCTCAGGACTCCAACCCTTACAAATTCCCACTTGGACTAGAGACAACTGCCTACGACTTTTAGTCCGCTGGACCTCACATGATGATCATGTTTCTGCTGAGTCAAGGCTTTAGTTAAGGGGTCTGCCACGTTTTCTTCTGTGGAAATACTGCTCACTACAACTTCACCTCTCTAAGAAAAATCCCTGAAGTGATGATACTTCCGAAGTATTTGCTTTGTCCGCTGATGTGACCTTGGATCTTTTGAAAGCGCCACCGCTATAGTATTATCACAATAGAGTGTGATAGGATCTTTACAGCTTGGTACTACATCTAGCTCTTTGATCAAGCTTCTCATCCATACGTCTTCTTTATCTTCCTTAGAAGCTGCGATATACTCATACTCTGATGTAGAATCTTCCACCACTTTTTTCTTTGAGATCTTCCAGCTCAATGAACCTCCATTGAAACTGAAGATGTATCCAGTCTGCGACTTCATGTCATCTTGATCAGTCTAGAAACTAGCATCTACATGTCCTCTGATGACTAGTTCCTCATCTTCTCCATAAACCAGGAACATATGCTCAGTACGCCTCAGATACTTAAGGATAGTCTTGACTGCCATCCAATGGCGGTCTCCTTGAACAATTTGATATCTTCCTACCACACTTAATGTGTAAGCAACATCTAGACCCGTACATAGAATAACATACATGAATGACCCAGTCGCAGATGTGTAAGGGATCCTTTCCATTCTCTTTCATCACTCATGTGTCTGAGGACACATTTTCTTGGAAAGATGAATGCCATGTGACACTGGCAACAATCCCCTCTTAGACTGTTCCAAACCGAATCTCTTCAGTATCTTGTCAATGTATTTACTTTGACTCAGGCCCAACATTCTCTTGGATCTATAACGACGGATCTTGATCCCATGAATATATGCTGCCTCACCCAAGTCTTTCATGGAGAAGCATTTATGTAACCATGACTTAACTGACTGTAAGATAGGTGCTTCATTTTCAATTAGTAATATGTTATCAACATATACTATTAGGAAAAGGATTGCACTTCCACTAATCCTCTTGTAGACACAAGGCTCACATTCATTCTTAACAAAGAAAAATTTCATTACAGCTTCATCAAAATGAATGTTCCATGACCTTGATGCTTGCTTTAATCCATAAATTGATTTCTGCAACTTGCATACCTTGTTGGAATCCTTTGGAGTCACAAACCCTTTAGGTTGTGTCATGTAGACATCTTCCTAGAGGTTCCCGTTAAGGAATGCTATTTTGACATCCATTTTCCAAATTTCAAATTCATGGTAAATGACAATGGTCAATAGGATTATGATGTATTTCATTATCGTGACCAGCAAAAATGTTTCATCATAGTCAATTTCGTAACGCTATCTAAAACCATTTTCAACCAGTCATGCCTTATTGGTGTTGAATTTCCCCTCCATGTCCCGTTTGTTTTTGAATACTCATTTATTACCAATAGGCTTTACATCAACTAGAGGATCTACCAAAATCCATACTTGGTTTTGGTACCAGGAATCCATTTCAGAATTCAGGGATTCTTTCCATTTGGAAACGTATGTGCCTTCAACTACATCCTTGTAGGTAAGAGGATCATCATTGTCAACCAATAATGACTCACCATCCTCGGTGACAAGGAAACCATATCGTTCTTGGTATCTCACCTATCTCGTCCTCCTACGCAGTTCTTGTGTCTTTGGAACAGATTGTTCTTCCACGGGGCTTTGTGGAATCTATTTTTATACCAACTCCTGTGTATCTTGAGCCTCAACTTCATCGAAGTCTATCTCACTCCTACTATCTCTTTTGGAGATGTGTTCCCTCTCAAGGAATATGGAGTGTCTTTCCACTGTAACATTTTTGTCTAAGGTGTTGTATAGGTAATATCCCCTTGTTTCCTTGGGATATCCTATAAAGATACACTTTGTGCCTCGGGGGGGCATGTTTTTTACCTGAAGAGGTCTCAAAAAATTCTTTGTTACCCCACACATGTAAATTCGATAACATGGCTTTGTTTCCACCTCATAACTCCTATGGAATAACATTTATCGATTTAGTTGGTACATGGTTTAGTATGTAAGCTTTTGTTTGTAATGCATATCCCCAAAAGGATAATAGATGACTCGGATGACTCATCATTGATCTCACCATGTCCAACAGGGTGCGGTTCCTCCTTTCAGTGACACTATTACACTGTGGTGTGTAAGGAGGAGTGAGTTGAGATAGAATCCCAAAATCCCGTAAGAAATTAATGAAGTCCTGATTAAGATATTCTCCTCCTCTGTCTGAGCGTGGTTTCTTAATATTCTTACCAAGCTGGTTCTCAACTTCATTCTTGTATTATTTGAACCGGTCTAAAGAATCTGAATTATACCTCATTAAGTAGATATGTCCATATCTACTAAAATCATCAGTAAAAGTTATGAAGTACGAGAACCCACCCCTGGCTTCAACTGGAAATGGTCCACATACATCTATGTGAACTAATTCTAGAAGCTCTTTAGCTCTTTCACCTTTCCCAGTAAATGGGGCTTTGGTCATTTTGCCTTGTAGATAGGCATGACATACACCAAGTGGTTTTAGTTCGAAAGAATCTAAATACCCATCTTGATGTAAATTTTTCAAATGTTTCTCATTGACATGACTTATCCGGTGATTCCAAAGTAGGGTGTGGTATGAGTCATGTGAATTAACTTTGTTATCGATTTCCATTACTTGGTTTGTGTAGCCTAACACATAAAGGATGTTATATAAATGTTCCCTACCAAAAAAATGATATCTTTTTAGAAATAGAAATATCCACTTCAAAACATGAAGATGAATCCATCAGTATATAATCTGGATACTGAAATAATGTTTTTTGTTACAGAGGGTACATAATAAAATCCATTCAAAACCAAGACCATCCTCGTAGTCAATGTGAGGTGGTAGTCCCCAATAGCTACAATAGTAAGTTTGGCTACGTTGGATTCTCATAGATCTACCACCCCTCGATCAATCTTCCTGAATCTACATGGTTCCTATATTTGGATACAGATGTGAGAACCACAAGAAGTATCTAATACCCAATTAGTAGAAATAGATAGATTGCATTTGATAACAAACGCACCTGAAGCTTCCCCTTGCTTCCTTTGCTGGGTGAAGTTTTTCTTCCAGTGGCCCTTCTTTCCAGATGTGAAACAAACAACATCCTATTCCATTGCCTCCCCTTTGATCTTCCTTTTCTTGGAAGGCCTTGAAGAAGCCTTGGGTTTAAATCTCTTTTCCTTCCCTTTCCTTTTATTCACCATAAGGATAGAAGGATTTTCATGCTTCATGTCATTATCTACTTGGTGAATAAGGATTAGGAGATCAGATAGAGACTTCTCAATGTTGTTCATATTGAAATTAACAACAATGTTCGAGAAGATCTAGGGGAGTGATGCAAGAATGAGATCGGTGCCTAGTTCTTTGGAGAGTTTAAACCATAGAACTTCCAAGCACTCAATGTAGCCAATGAGCTTGACTACATGAGGCCTAGCTGGTGCACCCTCTCCAATCTTGCTCTGAAATAGTGACTTGGATATCTCAAACCTTTCATGTCTTGCTCTATCCTGGTATAGACCACGGAGGTACTCGATCATGTTATAGGCATCCATGTATTCAAGAGACTTCATGAGCCCACTAGACATTGATGATAGAATCAAACATTAAACGTCGAGAGCATCGTTCAAATGTTGATCATAGTCCATGAAATCATCATCACTCGCCCCTAGGCAGGAGAATCAGGACGTGAGGAATCCAGCACGTAAAACATTCGTTCATGGGGTAGGATAACTCGAAGGCGACTAAACCATTCCTGAAAGTTACTACCGGTGAGTATATTGTCTTTGTCCAGTATTGATCGTAGAGAAAAATTGGTTGACGAGTTTTTCATCTTGATTCTAAAATTTAAAAGAGCATATTTATTAGTAGTTTCTTTGATTACATTTTATGAGAAATAATAAATGAATTAATTAATTCTCCCACTATTGTATCAAGTCCTAATGTCCCTCACCATTGAACTCAGAATATCCAGTTTCTTTGACATTCTAGTGGCAAGGATCCATATTACCCTTCGCATAACCCCAACAAGGGTGGTCAAGCTATTTGAAGGTATTTAGGTAGGAAGGTATTTGCCAACTGTGAGCTTACAGTTCCTTGACCTGTTGAGTGGACTCCCCAATCCTGAAATCCCGACTTGGATTTCCTCAACACTTGCCTCCAATATTACATCAAGTATAGCAAGGGCTACTTCTCTTGGTGTAATATGGTTATGTCAACCCGAAACATTTCATAATGGATTCCTTTATAAAAGTAATTGTCCCAACAAGGGTTGGTCAAACACATAGTTTTATTCAGTCTTTCCCCTAATCATGTAACGGAAGGCTTGGTCTGACATAATATGGTATTTGAGGGATTTTATTATTTATTCATATTTTTTCATTTTCACATGCTTGTTAATATTAAGTGAAGCTTGCATAATCGATTAACCATGTTCTGACAATGTTTGCGCATAGTCCGGTTTTTATTTTATTCCATATTTGCATGCATGTTTATTTCATTAATTATGTGATCGCGAAAACAAATACATAATAAATAAACCATGAAATCATACAGAAATACAATAAGATGGAATGATCATGAGATTCTATTGGTTATCTTATCTAGTGGTTTGATAAGCTAACCCTGACCTAGGGAAAACACCTTGAACCTGATGGTTCGTGTTTTGCAGCTCCCACCTGTCCACCTTTGTATATTCTTTGTTTGGTTTTGCCTCAAATTTGGGTTTTGAACCGTCTCCTCTAGCTTGGGAGACCCTCCATTACATGGGTTTACATTAAAGAAACCATGGGCACGCATGCCCTACATTTTATTGGAAGAAGGCTCGCATGCCAACAAATTTAAAATAAACAAATTTAAATGAAACCATACACACATAGAAAGGGTCTTTGGTCTAGCTCATGATCATCCATAGAATGAAACGACATTTACACAAATTTAGAATTCAAATTCTTTTAATCGTTCTTTCATTTAAGATAAGTCATGATCGAATTCAATTAATTATGATCTTATAATTAATCAATATTTATCTTAAATTTCTTTATTAATTTCCTTGAGATTCTTCTCATCCATATTCCTTGTATGAGTCTTTGTACATTGGAGTAAACCTGGTGAAATTTCATTTCTAGAAAGTACATGGCGTGTAGTTTATAATTACACATCGTGTATTTCTTTTCACCTTTTATCCAATGTGCATGTCGGGGGTTTTGGCGTGTTATCTGTACTTTGGAAATTTTTGAGTACATGGCATATAGATGAATCATACACGGTGTGTACTTCCTTGTTACGTGGTAACCAGCCTGGTGATCTCATGTATGTGGTACGCATCTTATCTTTGTACACGGTTTCACCTGGGCCAGAATGGACTACAAGGCGTGTTGATCCAAAATACACACCATGTATTCTGGTTCCACGCGTTGTTCAATTCTGGTCAACACGGTGTGATTAATACTTAGGAATATTCAATTCACACGGTGTGGTTTGGCGGACCCATGTCGGTTCATTGAACCTCAGTACACAGCGTGTAGTTTTAATTACACACCGTGTAATCCCGTGTTGTACAGACAGAAAGAGTGGCTCCTTCGGATGAGTTCCTAATTTTTATTTTAATCAAAAATTAAAAATAAAAGGTCATTTCTGTGATATGAATTGAGAAACTAAGAAAGACGAATAGATCTCATTTATTCAGATTAATAGAATGATATATTTCGAATTGAATCAAATATAAATGCGTAAATTAACAACGAAAATTAAATAACTATAGTCAACGTTGTAACCTCGCTCTAATACCATTTGAAGGTTTCAGGCATAGCGGAAGTGCGTGGGTGGATGTGCCCACTTGGCTTTTTTTCATTAACAATGATAAATCTGGGATAAATACGATGATAAATGCCAGTCTCCACGGATCGAATCACATAAATGGAAAAAGAAAGGGAAAGTCCTAGAACCACAAAGTAGGATCGTTACAGGTTGATTATAATTAATTTAATCAATTTAAAATAAATACCTTTCAGGTGTTCTTTCTTCGTTGATGTTATTGATCACGTTCTGGTGTGATTTTTCATTGCGTCGCAGAATCCAAGTGTAGACATCCTCTAGCAGTGATCCACACCTGTACCTCATATCTCGGGACATTGCCAAAGGATTCTCCGGGTGCTAGCATGGAGAAACCATTGCTTGCGTTGTCCGCATTAGATCATCTTGATCCGATGGAAGAGGATCTCTCTCGGTCTTGAGAGAATTCTTATAGGAATAGTTTCTTTTGGCCTTGAAATAATTCTCCAGAGTTGTTGTGCACAACTATTCTCTGGTGTGTTGTAAAAGAGTTGGGGTTGTGAGGATATTTTTAATCAGTTTTGAGGTTGTACAGTTATGAAAATTAATAAAAGCGTTATGGGTTTTATTTATTTAATTGACTCTTTTTTAAAACCCCCATGTTGAATATTTAATTTCATGGCATGCGCCCATACTGATTATAATAAATATCATTTAAACAATATTATATCCTCAAAATCCCGACTGAAAAAACTACATGGAGTGTATTAATAAATACACAGCGTGTACTAGTTTTTCATTTAAAACTATACGGCGTGTACATTCAATGTACCCGGCGTGTATATCTTGTTTAAATTTATTCATTTCCTTTCCATAAAGAAAACTACATGGCGTGTAATCTTTAATACACGACATGTATATCTTGTTTTTCATTTCCTTATTCCTTCATCATTAAAATGATCTGCGCATCCTTGAATAATTATTAAACCACGTATGGTAATAATATTTATTCTACTTGAGATACTTGAATACAATTAGTTTTTGACACTTTAGGCCTCGTTCTCATTGGCATTAGGCGAGCGTGCCTAAATTCCAGGATTACTGTCTAGAAACGGGTCATGGCACCCAATAGAAAGAAGTTGTCGCCGTATTGACGTATCAGCTCATACGAATGCTTACTATGTAATTTAATCCCTTTGTCTCGATATATCATCAAGAAGGTTTCATGGTATTGTCATAAACCTATATGCTTGATCCATCATTCTTTGAATTCCTAAAATAAACTCGTCGTTTACATCATGGCCATGGATTTTAAGGCGATAGTTCTATTTCAAACAAATGTCCGAGATATCAACTTCCATAAATGGAAGGGACAAATCCTTCCTTGACTTATCCATTAATAATATGTCACTCGTAACGCATCCAATGTAACCTACTTCCCGCCAACTGTCTTCATGACAGTTTTTGTTAGTAAATATAAGTGTGCGAGTCATGACATGAGTTAATGATAATCTTCCAGTCTAAGTACCATTACACACCCTCGCAGATAGTAATATCTGATGACACCAAGACATGCGGAATTACTACTGGCGGGTGTGTTATCATAATCTCTTATCTTAGAGATTACCAAGTGCAAACTCCATGAGAGAGAGTCTCATCTTCTTACGAGTACTCGCACATGACAGTCTTTATATTATGTGTCCTATCATAGTATGTCATCCAACCACATAACATTATTTAAGAATATTGTTATAGCATTTCAAGGTTCTCATCACAGCAGGGATCTTCCATGACCTTATCAATGCAACAAATATTCTAGGAAATTATTATATTATAGTCATGTAGAACAATGAACAATATATAATAAGTGAACATTCATGTAATCAAAGTACAAAACAGTTGGTTCTCAGGACACCAACCCTTACAATTTTGTACTTTGGGATTTTAATATCCTATCTATAACAATGTAATAAAGTCTGAAACTATATTTGGGATACTAGGTTCTTATTCATTATATTTGATATCATAGAATTTTGAGTAGAAACCATGGAAACAAGATTTAAGAAAATATGGTTTATGTAAATGAACTGTATGGTAGAATTTGAGGATAGGTAAAAAAGAACATCCTAGAAATTTTTTATGGTGGAGATTAAATTTGTATATATTGAAATAAATCCTTATCTAGAGACCACAAGTTGATGAGGTTCTAGATTTGATTTTCATATGGGTAATAACTCTAAAAAGGGAACATTAATATTGACTCAATCACAACTTAGTAATAGAAAACAAGCCTTACTGTTCACCTTTTTTATCACTCTTAGGGGATTTCTTAGGATAATTCACTTTTTATTTAAACGCCATTACGAGGGATTGAAAATTAAAATATCCCAAATGAAACCATGTTTGTTATTACGAGATTATTTATGGATAAAATTTTCACTTTATGATTACTATTTTAGTATTTTTTTGTTACAGATTATGTTGAATAATTTTATGATCTGATCTAGAGTATTTAATTTTTTATAAATGGAACCTAGAATGAATAAGGACCTCCATACTCATGACCAATGCAGAGGTTTCCCTATTTAGAAATCCAATATAGATTGTATTGGAATAGATAAAGTTATAAATTTTGTAAGGAATTTTAATATTGTTGTGATAAATAAACTTACATTTTCAGAGAAACCTATTACACATTGAGAACTGTTAAATATATATCACTTTATACTATATAAGACCAAATTATTTAGTGGTAATACTACCTAGTTGAAGCTGGTCAATAAATAACATTTTTGGAGATGATATTTTTGGCATTTGCATGAGAGAAAAAGTTGAAGGTTACACCTGTATCATATTTTATAAATGGTGATTCTTATTAATGGTGGTCATTGATCCATGATACTAGGGAGGAATAGAAAATATAAATAAGGAAATTGATAAGATTCATGGAGACATTAGTTAACAAATATTTCCATCCTGAGAAACAAACGGTGATGAATAGAATGTTCTTAAGATTAAATAATATTATGGAGGAAAGAGTTAATGTTCATGAATCTAACATGACATGGTTATTAAGAAATACTATCAATTTCATATGTAACAAGAAATGATATACTCACCATTTCATTTAAATTATTTAGAAAATATTATTATTGGATTTGGTGTAACAAATTTTTTCTAATTATAACAAAATAATTTTAGGTGTTATCAAGATAGGGAAAAAAATTTCCATGTCTTATAGATTCAAATGGATGTATTATTTTAATAGTAGATAAGATTAAATAATTGATAAAGGGAATAATTTAATGTTGTATTTTACCACATGTGATAATAATGGAAATAATCACCCAAGGAAATTCTTGAAGGGATTGAGTGTTTCATATAAATATACAGAAAATATCAACCATGAAAAATAATGATTAGGGAATAAGGAAATTGTTGTTATTAAGTGTTCCAACTCTATTAAAATGGTATAATACACACCTGAATCCACTATGAATGAGGTAATATAACTCATAAATAGATTATGAATCAAGGTGAATATTAATCTATTAAATAAACATTTGTGTTTAAATTGTTTTAATTTTTTTGGACACTAATCTTTTTTGTTGAAGAATATTTTTCTCATTCCAAAATCGTACCCTGTCTATCATAATGATATTGTTTATTGAACATAATAATCTAGACATAGTTTTTCATATTGAGATGTATTTTTTCCCGAATATGTGATTAGGATGATGTTGCTAGCCACAAACTGTATCGTATTCATGTTTATTTCCTTGATATTAAAAATCAGAGGATTGAAAAGAATCAATGATATAATTTTTCATATATTGGAATTTTGTATTTTCCATAAATCAGAATATGCTTTACTCATAAAGAAGTTCTCATAAATCATAAAATCACTCATGACAAAATATTTTAAATAGCTGGTGGAGATGATGGAATAATTGTAGATTTGAAAAATGCTATTTTCATCATAATGGGAATTACACCATAATGAGTTGTGAATGAAAAAGATATTGATAAACTTGGGGAAGAAAAAATCGTAATGGTAGAATCACACTAGAAATTTTTTTTCTAATATTTTATCACTGAGATTTTAGTACTAGGATTTTTATACTAATATTTCATAATAATATTTTTTTAGTGATATTTTCGTACTGACGTTTTAATATTGAGAATTTTTTTACTCAAATATTTGTACTTATATTTTTTATACTGGGTTTATTTTACAGAAAAAATAATATTACGATTCTATAACATGGATTTTTATACATAGATTTTCATACTGAGATTCTCGTATTGGAATATTTTTACTGTGAAAATCGTATGGAGATTTTCATACTCAGGTTTTCATAATTAGATATTCATACTCGGATTTTAATACTGAAGAAATCATACTGATGTATTTATAATAATGAATTCATATTGAGAAATAAAAATACTGTAATTAGTTTACAAAGAAACATATCATAATGAGGTGAGAAAGGTATAAAGAGTTAAAGTAGTCAAACATCAAATTTAATTTTTCATAAATGTCAGAGAAATATAAGTAGAATTGAATAAGTAAATGTTGATGTAAATGTGAACGATTTGAAGAGTTTTGAAATTTGAGCAGGGAATGAAATTTTTCATGTTTCCAATTATTGTTTTCATAATTTTCTATAAATAATTTCTCAGATCATTCATCCATCCTCAAATTTCAGACATGCCCAAAAGGTGGAGAACATGTAAATTTGGGAGGGAATGTTCTCATTTGATTAAAGAGGAATTGTATTGACAATGCCAGTAGAGATTGATTTTTTAGACTGAATAATTAGTTCATCATACATAGTACATCATTTCATAGAATCAAATCAATGATCATTGTTTTTGAGAAAATTAGATCAATCATTATTTCAGAGGATCATATCAAAGATTATTTTATTGGGAGGATCATACCCAAGACCATCATATTGAAAAAATTGGATCTAGCAACATTTCAAGAAATTAGTTGCCAAATTATCATATTGGGATAATTGGATCAAGACATATTGCACTAAGGGTTCAGGCTGGGAAATTTTGGAGTAGTTTAAACAAATTCGTTATTATTATTTTACCTAAATTGTTATATAAAAAACATTTTTAGTTGATGGGAGTCAATATAATCATTATTATCGTGATATGTATGGTTTCTATTGAGGATTTTCAAAGGTTTTATTCAATTCTTCATAATACTGGATTCCCATATACCATAGTGAGTGGATATAGAAATGATGTAGGATATCACACTGCTTTAAAACCATTTAATTATTGTCCTTTTTACTTTATTTCCTAATTTTTTTTATGCAAAAGTATTTATAATGAGTTAAGAAGGAAATAAATCTTAACAGTATATATGGGTTATGTTTATAAAGGTTTTGAAAATGATAAAAAGTAAACAATTGATTCATCCACCCTTCTATGATTTTATTCGATCTTTGGGAACATCAATTGGTATCATAGGTGGGATATTTCTTTAATAAATCATTATCATGCATAATAAAAATTCAATCAATAGTATATTAATTCCTACATTTGATAGAAAAATTATTATGGATGGATGATACCTTATCTCATATCTACTAAACTATAAGTTGGTGATGCTACTAATATTGGTTTCTCACCAATTATGAATGATTCTCTTATGACATTTGTTAATAAAAAAATATAGTAGTGTATGGAATGTATAGAAATTCAATTCTCATGCCCTTATAGGAAAATATTCATAATAAATTTATGGGTCTCAAACCATACAAAATTATGCGGGACAATATATAAAGTGTTTTCGAAGGGAATACAAAAGATAAGGAAGAAAACAATTAAATCTGGTGTAGTATTTATGAGGACATCTGAATGAGATACGAAGAAAATATTGATGAATACATTGAGTTAATGAAATTATTTTTAACATAATGTTATTCAGATATGTTTGGTTAGATTATATAAATTTGATGAAACATAAGAGAAACATTCATGAATGTTTGATACTAAAATTTATTCTTTAGAAGATATAAATGATTTATCTCTTGAAAATTAGAATAATGTTATTATTTCTTGTGAAATTAAAAAGTATCGAATTTTAAAAAAAAATTAAAGATGAAATAGCTTCTGAATATATAAGAAAGAAAAAAATTTAAGATGTTGATCATTTTAATCATCATGACTCAGATGATAATGAAAATAATGAGATGAATGAAAAAAAATACTAACTCACGTATCAAAGAATTAAAGAAGAGGAAGATGAAATTATGGTTGTAAAATAATTCTCAAATGATTTTACTGTGGTGGAATATAACATTTTCAATTAATTTCCCAAAAAAAAGTATGGAGAACATAGAGATAATTTCTATAAAAAATCATTATGGAAGAAGTTTAATTAAATTGATAAAAAAGAAAAGTATTCCAACAAACATAAGAAGAAGTTATTTGAAAAAAGGATGTGTGAAGTAATAAAGATGAAGAATACTAAACTGAAATGAATTTTTTTGAAGATGAATGTTTAGAAAAATTATAATTTTCATTGATCTAGTTTTGTATAGAAAATATTCCTTAGAGGGTGAAGTTGGAGGGGAATCTTATATAGAGTATCATCTCAAAAAATAAATTATTACCTATGTCTAGAAACACATATATCTCAAAAAATAAATTATAATGATAACAAATGATTTTAAAGAAGTTAACAAAGGAATGAATGATTTTTTCAAGCATGAGGATGAATAAATTCAGGATATTTTATGTTAAAATTTAGAATTGGTGAATAGGGAACGATGAATGAAGATCATGGTAAGAGGATAAAAGATAAGGTAGAACAAGTTAACAATATTCAATAAAAATATCTTGACCCAAAAATTCCCCCTATAAAGATGAATGAAAAAAATAAAAAATTCATCAAATGTAAAATCCAAGACATGTAATATTGATTCGAAGGATAAATAATAGAATCAGGTTCAATCTAATCGTATGATAAGTATCTTTTTATTTGATTATTTTAACATTTCAAGTACAGTAAAAAATATTGTAAAAGCCTGGGTTGATAATGTATGTGATAAAACTATCAATTTCAAAAGGTGATAAAACTCATTGAAAATAAAATATGTTCCACAATATGAGTATTTTAGAGATGAAAGATGTTTCCAAAAAATAGAGAAAGAACTTTCTTCAACTGAAAATCCTGATTTTATGGCTATTGTTAGTGTTGTGGAAGATATGGCCATAAATATTATAATTGTTGGTAAAATTTATATCTACTTAAGTGAAGGTACAAGAAAAGTGGAATAAATAGTAAAATAATAATGAGAACATTTCTTAACATAGAGAATGATGAAAAGGTGAATTATCCATATGTTAGACACATTCTAACAAAAAACAATTTGAATGTTTGGAAAATGTTTTTGGAAGATGTGATCAGACTAGACGTCATGGCGAATGATGTATGTCACACCTTCCGGAACAAATTCATTATGATAGAAAATAAAAGGAAGCTAAAAAATAATGGTTGGAAAAAATCTTTTGTTATTGAGTTAGCTTTCAAAGAAATTAAAAGGAAACAAACCATAGATAATTGATTGTGGTAATTCTTCACATAAGATATGTGATATAAAAATATTGAAACATATTTAATATAAGGATGAAAGAGTAGTTACCTTTGATAATGATAGTTTTTTAAAACTCAAAATAATTAGAGTGACTGAGATTGTATCTGAAAAATAGAAATTCAAGGAATTTTTCTTTATTGATGGGCTACCAGAAAAGCACAACCAGAGACAATGTCTATGACCATTTATTAAAATAAAGAAAATGTTCAGCAGACGTGCAATACAAAAAAGATCATACATTTACTTGTTAGAAGCTATACCAATCACCATACCGGTCTCCATCTCCATGATCAATTGCCTCATCTGCGACAGTCGACTCACATTCTGAACTTTTATACTACTTTAGAATCTTCGTATACTTTATTCTGAGATTTAATTTTTCGAAGTACACAAACTCCTCAGAAGAATTTATCCCTTCACTTTTGCTAATAGAAGATCTGGTAGACATCAGCTTTAGAATATAAGGGATTTATTGATAGGCTAAAACATAACATACATTGGGTAATTCAACATTGTGATGATGGTAATGAAGTCAGTTTTAGTAAATAAATTTGTATCAGCAAAAGTGTGATTGATAGAAAATTTATTAAAAAAGGGGAAAAACGAGTGGTAATATCTTCCAAAGTAGATAATTCAATAACTCATGTTACTTGAGTGTAGAATATGAAAACAAATTGTGGTACCAATTACTTTAGGAACCATGGAAACAAATTATAAACAATGATTAAAATGTTTTCATCTTTCAAAAATTTCCAAAAATGAAAAGAATAGAAGAAGATATATTTATAACATGTCAAAAAGAAAGATGACTATCAAATGTTATTAAAATTTAGAGATTAAATCTATGAGACAAGATGAGTTTATTCATTCTTATTTATGTTGGATGAAGATATATCAATTAACAAAATTATATTTATACATTTTCACTTTTATTGATGATTTCAATCAGATGATGAACATCTTGTTTATGAAGGATAAGTAATAGGCTATTGAAATTTTCATATTCATTCAAAAATATAATGAGGAATAAATGGGGTTTTCTATAAAATGGTTAATAACATATAGTGTTACTGAATTCACAAACAATAATTTCAAAAAATATCTTATAAAAAATTGTATCTAAAATCATTATACTTCTCCCGATACTCCACAAAAAAATCATGTAGTAGAAGGAAATATTTGAAGTTTGGTGGAAATGGGTTTAAATACATTAGTAGAATAAAAATATTCAATTTTCTATTGGATAGAATTTGTTATTAATATTGTACATGGTCAAGAGAGATGTATTTGGTGACCATAAACGAACATGACTCATTATGAAATGTCATATCAGAAAAAAACATCATTTATATACATTAAGGTTTATAGAAATCGATAATTTTGAAAAAACAAAAATCATTATTTATAAAAGATTGATGATAAAGTTGAGGAATTAGATTTTATTTGTTATTCACAAAATAGAAGAAGATAATAAATTTGGAATAAATGTTTTGAAAATTTAGTGGGATCATATGATACGAAGGTAATAGAAAATAATGGCTCCTTAACAAAAAATTTTGAGAACGATAAGGTGGATAAAATGATGAATTCCAACAATATTTAATGTAATTTGTAATATCCTTATCATGATTCATGTGAGTCATGTTTCATGGAAAGTGATATTTGGAGAGAAAATATGAAATTTTCTACATTAAAAAACATATTGGGACCTAAATAATTATTGGGAATTATAAGGATATGCTTCAGACCAAAAATATTGAGGTGAGATTATCAAACATAACGTATCTCAAAATGAGTATCGATATCGGATTTATATGCTATTTAACATTGATAATGGGTGGACACAATGAATGAAGAGATTGATTAAATTGTGAATAATGAATAATGGGAATTTATTTCTCATTCATAAAATGAAAATTTAATTGGAACCAAATGGTTATACCAAAAAAGATAATCAACATGGATAAGTTTTAATAAACAAATAATGTGTTGTTTGTAAAGGATATGCATAGGTGGAGAAGTGGATTTTGAAGAAATTGTTTCCCTTGGCATAGAACCCAAAACTATTAGAATGTTTTTTAGTGGCAACACTTTCTAAATAAAAAGATTATCATATGGATTTAAAGTCATCTTTGTAAATTGAGGAAATTTAGGAAGCACATAACATTGAACAACCTTGGGGTTTCTACATGATTAGAATGAAAAAAATATTCTAAATTGGAGAATGATTTGTACTTTGGAAAACAAGCTCTACTTGATAGGTACTCTAAACATTAAATTTTTTTTGATAAAGTTTAATTTTATAAAGGAAAAGTTGGTAAAACATATATATGAAAAATGATGACTCTAAAGATAGAATTTTAATTGTTTATGTGGATGATATACTTTTTTATGGGGATATATAATATGTTTTTGAAACCTTTTTTTATTTAATGAAGAATAATTTTGAAATATCTATGCTAAAAGACTAACGTTCTTCCATGGAGTACCTTTTCAACAAAATGAAATATAAATTTTCTTGTCTTATGAAAAGTATGACTGTGAATTTTTAATGAATTTTGTGATGGTATAATCGAAAGAAATTAAAACTTCTATTTCAGTGATAACAATGTTGAGAAATAGGATTCTAGAATAAGTTTGAATCAGAAGGACATTCAGATGCTGTTAAGAATAAATATTTTCCTTATAGCATCATGGCCTGATATTTTTTATGTGGTACCTTTGTGTTCCACGTATCAAAGTAATCTTAAATAATAACATATGTTGGAAAATAGAAGATTATGAGATATTTAAAGGAACCAATTCACAAGTATTTTGTTGAAAAAGACACAGTGATAAGATGTTTCATGGTTATACTGATGCTGATTGGGCAGCAGGTGGTAGTGATATAAAATCATCCATGGAATGAAAATTTCTCTTGGGTGAATGTTTTGTGTGTTTGAATAGAAATAATCAAATAATATTAACCTTGACAAACAACAAAATCAATAAATGTTTCAGCTGCTCATGATAATACTCAAATGTATTGGATGAAAGATCATTTGGGGTATTTGGAATTAAAAGTACCAAAACCATTGATTATAATTTGTGATAATCATTGTGAAATTGATCTTTCTATGAATAATATCAAATATTCATGATCATTTCACATTGTTATAATTTTTTACTTCATGAAATTAAATGTTGTTATTGGAGTCTTATTTCAGGAATACATTTTGAAAAAGTATTCGATTACTAGTATCTTTAAAAAAGAAATGTTGAAATAATGGCTTGTGGAATTGAGGCTATATGTTTGTATTCATCCTCTACAAATTAATTTATAATCCATATAGGGAACCACCACTGTGATTTTGATTATGTTGAAAACGGGCTATAGAAAGTAACAACTTTTAATTTGTAAGATATTTTTACTTATATTCTTAAATGAATATGAAAATATGGTTATCATAAAATGGGGGAGAGAAGAAAAAATTGATGATAGATTAGAATTACATGGATTCCAAATTTTTGTTTCAACTATGTAATTAATTTCCATCATAAATGTTAATTTTTCCAGTAGTTTTGTGTCAAGACATTCGTTTTTTAGAAAGTCAATGTTTTGGTAAAAGATAAAAAAACATCGAGTTTTGAACAAAAGTTGAGTTGTGAATAAATTTTGAATTGTAAATTTAGTTAACAAGTGTTGTAAATAAATTTAAAGGGAAATATTTATGAACATTTTTGGTCATAAGAATCTGTGGAAAAATTATGGTCTGTTGGAATTTTGACTTTTCTCTAAATTATATGATGATTTACAGGTAAGAAAATTCTAAAAAATCATGAAAAATATCAAGTAAATTATTTTTATGAAATAGTGGAGTGGTTTGATGAATTTTAGTGTTTTAAAATGATATTTCCATAATAATATAATTTCAATTGAAATGGTAATTACATTGTATTGATATAAGAAATAAAATGATGTTCTTAAGCCTGAGGCAGAAAATGTCATACAGGGAGAATCGTACAAGGGATATTCCTATTGATATTTTCTCACTTCTATTTTTATAATGATATTTTAGTACTAGGATGTATGTTCTATGATTTTTGTACTATGATTTTCATAGTAATATTTTTGAATTATTGTTTTGATATTGAGATTTGCATACTGAGATATTTATACTAGAAAAATGATACTGAGATTTTTGCACATGTATTTTCGTACTGAGATTTTCATTCTAAGATTTTCATATTGGGATTTTTCATACAGGTAAAATTGTACTGATATTTTCATTATTGGGTCTTTGTGCTCATATTTTTGAACTCAGATTTTTATACTGGGAGAATTGTAGCAAAGTATTCATAAAAAATAATTCATAGTTAGAAAGAAACAAATCATAATGTGATGAGAATGAATCATATTGTAATAATATGAGAAATATTTAAAGAGTTCATGAAGTCAAACATAATTTTTAATTTTCCATAATTCTTGAATAAATATTAGCAGAACTGGATAAGTTTGTGTTGAATTAAATGCATGATATTTGTGATATTTTGAAATATGAGGAAGCGTGGATGGTTTTCAATTTTTCCATTATTTTTTCCATGTTTAATTTAAATACTTATTATGATTATTCTCATGTTTTCATCTTTAACACACACACACAGAAGGTAGAGTATTAAGTAATTTATAGTCAATGTCCCAATCTGACTGAAGATAAATTGTATTGAGCATTCCCGTAGAATTTTAGTTTTTCATATTGAGAAATTATTTCATCATATTAGGGCCATAATTTCAAGAAATTAAATCATGACGCATAGTTTTGAGAAAATCAGATACAACATCATTCCTGAGAATCAGATCCACGATTATTGTATAGAGAGAATCAGATTCAAGATCATTATACTGTGAAAATCAGATACAATATCATTTAAAAAAATTGGATCTAGCATAATCATTTTGAGAAAATAAGATATAACATAATCATGAAGAAAATATAAAATCTAACATTATTATATTGATAAAATTAGATCAAGCAAAATCAGACTGAGGATTTAGACTGCGCAATAGTGGAGCAGTTTGTACAATGACTTTATTCATTTATTTTTCTTGATTCTTTATAAGAAAATATATTAAAATTGTGGGAGTCAGTATAATCATTTGTATCGGGATATAGATAGTTTCTAATGAAATATGGAACCCTTTGTATTCAATTATTCATAATAGTGGATTTACCTAGACCCATGGGGGAGGGTGTGGAAGGGATATAAGTTCTCACACTAAGCTTGAACCATGTAAATCATGTGTTCATTACATGAATATCTTATAGTGCATACATGAGTATTTATTAAAAGTTGATAAGGAAATAAATAGTAATATGTGGAAGGTAATATGTTTCTAAAAGTTTTGAAACATATAATAATTGATGAACTGATTCAACCCTACATCTCAGTTGTTATTCTATAATTTGGAACATTTTCTATTTATACAATTGAAGAATAATTTTTAATAATATTTTGAAATTATATTCATATAATATTTTGGAAAATTATTTTATTGGTGAGATTCCCATTATAATAATTATTAAATATGAAATTTTTATATTGCATTACTATTTCATAATAGATATGAAATAATTCATTAAATGGTACCATGAAAACTGTTTTAGTAGCAATTTGAACTTTTTAGGAAAACACATTGTTGAGGGAAATATATGCCTTAATATTTTCATGATGTTGAGATAATGTTTTTTTGGAAAAAGAGATGATTAATATCAATAAAGTAAATTGGATTCTATACACTATCTTTTAAATTATTCTAATGTGTTAGATCATAAAATATTATAAAAGATAAAAATTTATGTAATGTATTAAATTTAAATATGTAAAATATTTTAGATATTAATGTTTTATGTCACTATATGAAGATTAATAAAAAGTCATATTGGGTTTGGAAAATAGTTTATAGAATATGGAATGAATTTTCACTCTTTCATGGATATTGTGATCTATTAAAAGTGAATTTTTGTGCTTCAAGATTAAGAATATTATTTTTTATATTAATATATTTAAGTAAGGAATGAATTGTATATTGATAAAAGAACCACACAAGGATGAAATTTATTTACGAATTAGTAATGTTTCGAGTAATTATTTTATATTATATAATTATATATTAATATAATTCCTTAATAAAATGAAAAGGATCTTAAAAAATGGTGTTATCATATAACCATCATTTCCATTGTTTTAAATGACCTCATTCACAACATTTTGGTTTATTATATTTTGGTCATTAACCTTATTTGAATCCCAAACATTTTTGTAATCCATTTTATCTATCACAATATATCAATATTTGTGAGTTATTTTTCACTTTCATGTGAATGTTTTAAACTCCCACCTATGTTCTCAAATCCATACAACTAGTTATATTGTTATTCTAGAAAAATATTATACTTTCTTTTCACTTTTAAACATGGGATATTTTACTTGCTATTATAAAATGTTAATTTTTTAATTTTTCACCAAATATAAAACCCTTAATTATCGAGATCATATTTAAATTGTGATGGAGTAATAAAAATATGGTGGATAGAATGAAACACCCCAAAATTATAAAGATAGAACATTTAATTCAATAGAATATATGAAAATAAACAAAATATATATAAAGGGATATAAAATCCTAACACATTATGATATATATACAATTTTAAATAGGTTGAATCTATTATATACATTGTAATTCATGCAATACTGAATTTTCTTGGGCTGAACATAACAACATGTTCATTCTATAGTGTTTGTTACAACCATGTACATTTTCTACTAGAAATTATTAATATAAATATTTAAAATAATAATTATATCCTATAAAATAAATAGGTGGTTGTTAATATGGTCAAATATCTATTGAAAAAATATGGTTGAATTAATTGGTTTTTAATTAATTACAAATGAATATAAATACTATTTGAATATTAGGTAAATGTATAATTAAAAACAAATTTAATCACCTAAAACGTTTTATGTAAATAAAAAATTTATTTACTATTTTTTAATAAAATAAATGAAATATATATTTTTTGACAGTCATCAAATATATTTTCTTGGAACCAGGAAGAAATAAATTTAATTTTACGTATAAAGAGCGGTATAGTTATAAAGACTTTTTTACACAATATAATCGAAAACATAATTTAAAACAAAATTTTTAAACATTAATATATATTTTTTTTAAAAATAAACCTTATTTTTGAGTGTGGTATTTAAAAATTATCATTAGATAATATTTTTCAATTTTTTTATGAAGATTCATTTTGTATGAATAGTAAAAAAATACAGAAATATACTTGAAAATTGACATTTCTTCTAAAAACATATAATGATTATATATATTAAATATGGTTTAAAGTAAAATAAATTAATTATACAAATATTAAAACAATTTATAAAATTTGAATCATTTTAATAATTTATTTATGTATAAAAACCTTATAATATTAGAACATATTAATTTTACAAACCTGCTTTCTCTGTATGTCTGCTGGATTTAATTTGTAATTATTTTTTGAATATTATTTATATTAAACTCTAAAAAATGGTTTATTTTTAATTATAATAATTTTTAATATTTAATATGTTCATCTACATTTTTTACCACTCTAATAAGTGAAATAAGTTAATTTAAATTACTACTATTAAGAGAAAAATGAGTATTCTAAGGGTATAAACATTAATATTAATGGGATAAATGACCCAGAAGCATCTCAAAAACACATATTTTATCCAAATATAATAAATAAACCTTATTTTCTACAATTTCGGGATTTATTATATAAATTTAATGTAAAAATGTTGGAACACATAAAATCATTTTAGAAATTCCAAGTGTTTCTTCTCCTTCCCATAAAAAAGTCCCACCCTATCCTCCTTAATTAACACCATAAAAACACTTGGGATAAGAAAGGACCATTGAATATAAATCATAAAATTACATACCCTTATCATAGAATCCTTATAATACGAATTAATTCATCTCAAAAAAGCATTTGTGCAATTCTAATATGGATACCTAAAGAAGATGAAATGTTTTAATAAAAGTGTATTTATTTTATTTAATTATCCACTTCTACTAATAATTTTTATAAAAAATACATATAAAAACATCAGTATATAAAATATAATTATATGTCTTTATGTTATGTGTATTACCTACTACTTCAATCAATACCACCAAATGGATTTCAAAATCATCATTCGTGTGTATAGTAAACTATTACTTCATGAATCGATGTCTTCATTTTATCCAATACCAACTTTTAAGGATTGGAATAATGGGGGAAGTACTTTTCATATATAATATTTATTTTCTATTTAGGTTTCTTTGATAATTATAAAAGACATACCTTCTTTCATTCTATTTTTTTAGGAATACAATAACACAGCTCAAGTGTATAGAACACTGCCACCTCACAAAGCGATGAGATTCATTCATGCAGTAAATGTAATTTATTAAGGATGATTATAATAAAAATATGTGCTATATATGACATGAATATGATAATAAAATGATAATATATATATATATATATATATATAATTTATTTTTTTGGTTAATTTAATGACTCGTCCCCTGGGACCCGTGCCGTGACTACCCCAAGCCTGCCTTCCATAGGCCAGGGTCGGGCGACAAGAACCAGAAAATGATAACACTAAAACCGGGAAGGCATTGCATTTTAACCTCCTACTCACACAATCTAAGCACACAACAAGATAAAAAAAGTGGTGAACTATATATTAAATAGTGTGAGTGCAGTAAGTAATGGGGGCCAGTATACAATCCCAACTAGAAAGTACATGTAAAACTGAAAACATATCCTGTGAATACCTGCCATGGATTCTACATAATGTGTAAGTGTAGCTCTTGATCGGTCATCTCTATGGAATGTCTCATCTAATGGCCCACCTCTGAGAATCCTTCTGTCCTAGTACCCACAACCTCAATCAGCGTTCTATATCGTCTACACAAGACACAACAATGTGCAGGCATATCCCGTGTTAGTATGGGTATAACAATACTCAGTAGGGACCCTAAGACCCCTGAAGGTCTCTCAGAATCCACAGAGGATAAACCAAAAATCATGACATCAATCTCAAAGCATGAATCAATAGTCATCAACACTATTTAGGTATATGACCATACATATACTTAAGTTATGAATATATACTCATATCACACTTGAGGGAGAAATACCACATGTTAACACCACTAAGACAGACGTACCACACGGGTAACACCACAAAGGTAGAAGTACAACACATGTATTACCATGAAGATAGAAGTACCACACAAGTAACACCATGATGGTTAATACCACAAAGGTAACACCACATAGAAGAATACCATGAAGGTATCACCACATAGTAGTGTACCACAATGGTAATCACTCAGCTCACAACAGGTATAACATAAGTACAGATGTTTAAATGATTTGTTGTATTCCTAGATCATCTAATTCGTCAAGAAGCTATGTTTTTGAACCACACAAAATGGAAGATGAACCACACCAGATCTGATGTTTACCCACATAGGATTTGGAGATGACGCACACAATATTGGAATATGATGACCCACACAAGATCGATGAGCACTAATCTACACAAGACCCGAAGATGACCCACACAGGATCTGAAGATTCCTCAAGTACACCCAACCACATGGTTACCACACTATGAATGATTTATTCCGGGAGGATATGATCCTCAATACCTCAATTTATATTTCTTCTTCCATGAATTCCCATGAAGAAGTAACTCAATGGTTCTCCACGTCATAGGGGACCCAAAGCAACAGACGGCGCCTCAATAAGACGATCAGTCTGTAAGTTATTAGTTTTTCTATTCTGAGGGCCTAGTTAAATTCAGGTTTGATCTAACCCATCCGTAATTACAATTTTAACCAAAAACCAAGTGGAGTATACCAAAAGGACCATATCAGTCCAAGTATTCTGGTTCCATAGATGGATCATCAAACGAACGCCCGGTTTTCATGATATGGCAAAAAATGCGAAAATGCGTCGAGATGTGGTCGTGTCCGACCCGACCCTATAGGACCGACTCGGACCGACCTACCCTGGGTTGACCCGACCCGATTTGGGTCTAGCCCGATGGGAGTGGTCTGGTCTGGCCCTTAGATTGGGCGGCCCGGCCCACTGGGGGTGGCTCACTCGGCAAGACCCACTCGGTTGGGTGCTGTCCGGCGTGGCGGAGCCTGCCCAAGCCGCTACCTATGGGGGAAGCAGCCCATGGTATTCTGAATGGTCCAACAGAACATTCGGTTTGGCCAACCTAGATGCACAAAGTGGTGCCCCTGCTGGAACGCCGGAACCGTGAAAGCGGGTCATGATCATCCTGACGCGGCCGACGAGAAAACTAGTCGTCTCTCCTCCCAGCAGCGCGACGGCGCCACAATCCTCTCGCGACCGGCCGTGTGTTTGTCGCCCTCTGGGTGCACCACTGCAGCTATTCTGTCGCGACCTCCTTCTCTACCAGCTGTGAGAACGCGCGCTGCCTTGCCTCCACGTGGCCAGCCGACATTCTGGCGGCGAACTTCTACCATTGCGGCCGACGTGCTGCAGCCTACATTGGTTGTGTGGTTGCGCCATCGCCATCATCATGTCCAACCAATGTGCTGGCCACCGGCTAAAACATACCGATGTTGGTCGCCGACAATGTGGTCGGTTGTCGCTCAACCCGTCGATCCGCCCATGAAGAACACGTCAATCAATAAAGAATTACAAATGGATCGGGCCGTGTTTTTTTCCTGCACCATTCATGTTAGAAAGATAGCAGGAAGGTCAAGAATAATGATTCAACATAAAACAACGAAGATAAATTGTAAACACACCCCTAACTCGTTCATTCGTTGAAGATGGCATGATGAAGAAGATGAAGAAGATGAAGACGTCGATATTCATCTCTCTTGCAACGCGCACTCGATCTGAGCCCGAGTGTCATCTTTATCGAGGGGTTCACTCTTTTTCGGAGGAGGTTATACATTTGAGGATGTTTCTCCAAAGGCTCTATATGTTCTCTCATTTTCAAATTATTTCACCCATGATAGGTGAGGAGACAAAATAATTATGTTAATTAACTTAAAACAATTAATGTTGTGTCACTAAATTTGGAGGAAAACCAAGAGTTTCCTCACATTAAAGGGGGAGTTCAGGGTTGGGTGGTCCCCACCACAAAAATTCAAATGGGAGGTTTCAATAAAATAAAATTTATATATTTAATTTTTTTCCATTCTCCAATGAAAATCCAGAAAACAAACATCCACCCTCGACCTACTGCGGTTGAGGTGAAGGTATCTTCAGAATCATGTTCCATCAATTTTTTTCAAACTCATTATAATCCATATAATTAAAAAATTACATGGAAAATTTTGGGTCTTTATAGTTAATATTACATGAAAATGGAAGTAATGTATATATGGCCAAAATTCTCAATGAATAATGAATTTCATTTGATTAAACAAAATATTTTAGATTACTATAAATTCACATATAATTAATATATATAATATTTCAATAATTATTTAAATAATTTATATTTAAAAAAAATCTATGTAATAGGAATAAAAAATAACAAGTCAAAACATACTCGAAAAAAGGTAATTAACACCTGAATCAGTGAAAACAATGAAACATTATTTACAAAAGGGTGGTAATATATTTATAAAATAATCATATGCGATGTTATAAATAATATTATAGTAATTTTATAAGCTTATAGAATACTTAAAACAATTTTATGTGAGGATAAATAGAGTTCAACCAAAAATAAGCATAATGCAATAGATTTCATCTCAATTTACATTCCATTGAGAATTATTTGTAACCAATAACTAATTTACTTTTATATTTTCTATATAAATTCATATTGATATTTAATACCATGATTAATATTTCATTTTATTTTATGTTAAAATTTCAAATATTTAATCTAATGGTATTTTACATGAAAATTACAAAATTGTAGTGTCATTTTGAAATCACACTTTTTTGTAAGTGTTAACTTTATATTAAAACAATAACCTTATGACAATAATTTATAATTAGAGATTACATTTCATTAAATATATATATATTATTTTAAATTGATATTATTATTTCATAAACATTATATCAATTATATATATGGTTTACTTTTAATGTTATTTGATTAACTAGGGAAATACTAATTAACTCATATCCTTTACTCATTACTGATATTTGAGATGAAAAATTATTTATGATTTTATTCAATTTTTAAAAATATGAGTAATGGTTTGTATTGGAACAACATTTGTTGGTTAGAATTTAAATCAATCCCCTTGATGCATTGGTAGTCTCATGAGAAGAATCAGTTGGAAAAATCATATGGGTTTCAACCTGGTATGTTTTAAAACGTCTTGTGAAGGGTATTGATGGTAATGGTTCCATGTGTCTGTAAAACATGACAACCAATAATTATGAATTTCCATAAATGTGAATTAATTTAATATTATTATCAATGATATTATTTCTATGAAATTATCTATGGATATATTTCATTCATAGTTTATTGATTAAAGGGTGTTGGTTTCAATTATTTTCCATACCATATATACTATGCCTTATAAAAATATTTATGTGGAATGTTTGTTCATTTATCTAATTTTTTCCATGTTGATTACAATTATTTATTCATGATAGCATCTTCTCTGCATAATTTTTATTCAACATCAATCTATCCCTTATGTTCTTTTCTTTCCCCTGGCTATGAAGATGAATCTTTTTAATGTGTTTTCAAGGATATTGAGCATTTTACATAGTTATGTATTATGTTTAGTTTTTCTAATCATAATTAAAATGGGAATCATGTATGAAATATAGTTTTCACAAGAAACCATAATGTTCATTCCATTGGGATTTAAATATTGTATCTATACATATGTAATAATGTATTGCACCATCTCTAGGCTATTTGGGTTTGGATGACTATAGAATTAGATTCTTTTTCTAAAATTTTAATACCTTGATTGATTTTTATACTATAAAATATTATTAATTTATTATGTATTATCTATATAACAATTTTCAATTTTCATCATTATTATATTATATTTCAAGATATTAAATAATTTTATTATATAAAAACATCTCGCGGGGTTTTAATAATCATTTTATAATTTTTGTAAGGTGATTTTTGAGACTAAAACCTTATCCTTGGGTCATAATCACATTGAACTAACTATAATAATTACATATTGATCTACTAAGACCTATAGTAATGGTATGTTTTATTTCCAAATTATTTTTTTGGAAAATCATGATCCACAAAAATGTATACTTCCTTTATTATTCCATTGTTTCATGAAAATGAATTTATGTTAATAATAATTTTATTTTTAATTTATTTTTCTTCCATTTTCGTATTTTTACTTCATGAAAATTATCTTCTTCCCTTAATGAAAAATAAAAATTTTCTCTAAAATTATATTTTTACTGACTACTTTTTTTATATATTTTTCTCATCTTTTTAATGAATTGGGTTTTCAAATTTTTTTTTCAAAATGCTCTAAATAATTATCCATCCTTTAAAAATAATAGACATTATCATTTAATCCCAATTTTATTTTCCAAACATTAATATATTTTTCAAGGCTCCATTATTGATGAAAATTGTAAATGTAAAATGTTTATAAATTATTACTTTTTCACTTTTTATATATTTTAATTCTTTTTTGAGTCACCATTTTTAATTATTTCTTTCAAAATTACAAGTTTCAAAAGTACTTTTAATTTAAATTTTTTTAAAAAATTAATACGTATTAATGTTTATGTTAATAATGAATATTTTCATAGATACTAGGTTTCAATATATTTTTAGTTCAAATTTGAATAGTTTTACCTTTTCATGGATCCTTTATTTGAAAACCTTTATAAAAATGATTTCAAAAAAGTAATAGCTTCTCATAATCTATAATTTTCTATGAAAATTAATTTACAAATCAAAGTTTTTAATATTATTGAATTTTTTTTGATAAATTTTGTTTTTTGACTTCAATTTTTCCTGCAAGTATAATAATTCAATAATATATGTTTTGATAATAATAAATATGTTATTATGTTATTAATTAATTTAGGAAATGATATTATGGTATCCAGTAATTAATTATGTTCAGGTTCTTATTTTATTCTTAATTTTATTATATACACATTCTTTTTCCATGGGTTATTTGTGACATAATGATTTTTTATGCGGCACACTAATTCATAGATTGGGACATAGGTGGGAGTTATATATCTGTAAAATGTACTAGGAATAGGATTATATTTCATGATATAGTAATGTTAAATGAAAATGTTTTCATGTTTCTAGGTTAACAAAGGTTTTGTGTGATGGTGTTAACCTCTAGTCACAATATTTTTTTTGGAAAGATTAGCACATCACTAGGTACACTATGGATGAGTGTGATGGAATTTTTCATTACAATTATTTTTTCATTCTAATATTTTAAAATGTTTCTACGGTTATAAAGGGTGATTATGAACACATTAATCTCTAATCACAATTTTACATGTCAATTGGTGTGGTGTATCCAGGTTCACAATGATATGAAATCATTTGGTTATGATTGTTCTATATTTTCATGTTTCTTATATTGATTATACATGTTCACATGATCACATTATATTCTAAATCATTCCATATATATTTTACATGCTCACTTTCCAATTATTTTTATATGTATTTTGATTCAATTTTCAACTTTGACACAACCATCACATTCATGTTGTGATATAATGTAAATTTCTCAAATTTCATGCCTATAAAATTTGGTATTCTGATCTCTAGATAATATATTTTATTTTTATAATATTATTAATCATTTATATTATCTGACATTTTCTGATATTTTTTCCCCTAACGTAACATCTTAGCTCACTCTATTCTTATTTTTACATTCCCCGTGTTATGAGGATTATTATATCAAGTGAGATATGTTGTAAGGGTTTTAGACTATAAATAATATGAGTAAATTTTCCCAAGTGTTGAAACATAATATGTTTATGGATAAGATAGATAAGACCATAAACTATTTAGTCTTAGGGATGTGGAACCATTTTTGTGATATATTATTTATATATTGAGATTAATGTATTATTAATTTCATGATTAGAATTCTTATATATACTACGATTCATATTTTTTACTACCTCTGAAAATAAGATAAGGATTGATTTATGTTTATCAAATTATATGATAATATAGTTCTATCAGAGTATATGATAAATGAGAATTATGAATTGAATTTCTATTTAAAAAGATAATATAATTATATGATATACCATGATAAAAATTATTGTGAATACATAGATATTATTGATATGTATTAAAAATAATGATTGTGATTTACCATATCATGTATTATAGGCCAACGAGAAATCAAATACATGGCTTGGAAAATATATCAATACATACTAAACTACATAATATTTTTTAGAATATTGATATGTAAATATAATAGGATGTGATAGGAGTTATATCATTATATTTATTAGTGATATGTTGTTTTAATTTATAATGATAAGGTGTTTAAACAAGAGTAAAAAATCAAATTATTTTTGGGGAATAACTGGTTATAAAAAGTTAAAATGTAATTTAATAGATACAAATATAGATTATATATTTATAAAAACAAAGAAGACTATAAAATTTCTCATTATTGAGAACAATGGGTGTATTTTAAATGGAAATTATTTCTTATCCATTATTATAAGAAGGAACACAATGATTGTTATATAAGGAATCATAATGACATTTAATTTCATTAATTAGATTATTTGATGATAGTGATCATAAAATATATAAATATAAGGCCATAACACATGACATAATTTTACTAATATGGAAGATGGGTTATATTTCGCTTTATGATATAGAGAGACAGTAATTACTTTTTCAAACATGGATGATTGTATAATTTATATGATAATGTAATGTGATTTCTATTTTCAAATTCAATATTGATATATTTAATAATAATAGAAAAATAAAATATACATGTGGTATGATATTATTATTTAGTCTCACCATAAATCATTAGTAGAATATTGATAAAAAATTGATTAAAATATATATTTTGGTTGATAATGGGATTTATTCATATCAATTCATTCAATTTTTTTATTGGAGAATTAACATTAAAATATTCTTATCAATTTCAAATTATTTTTTACCTCTCTCATAATGAGATATGATATCCTTATAATAAAAAAATTAGAAAAAAAATAATATAAAAATAATATTTCATGAAAAAAAAATAAGACCCCTCACCAATGTTTTTTCAAAATAATTTATAATAATAATATCAATAAATATGGATGTTTTTGAAATGAATTCCCAATTATATGTAGGTGAAATATATATTATATTTATCATATTTCATATATATAAAATTGAATGGGATTGAGTTGTATATTTTACTATTATGATTGAAAATTAACCCTTCCATATTTTTACATGTAAATGGTGATATATTACAATGATTTTTATATCAAATAGTGACTTATATATATCATAGATATTACACACACTAGATGAACCAGGTAATCCTTACTTTTTCAATGTGTTTGTGTGTTTGTTCTTATATCTCTTCAAAAATATTTGTTAATTGAATGGAGGATATATTATCTTTATCAGATTAACAATATCCATATAATTAATTAATTTATTATGGATGAAGTAGTAAAATTTTTTATTTCAATATTCACACCCATCTCAAGTAGATACCCACTTACCAAATCCATCTCATGGATAATAAAAAGTATATTCCACTTGTATTAAAAAATTTAAGCATTCTAAATTAACTGTTACCCAAAACACAAGATATATATGGAACCTAATCCTGTTATTATTTACTGAATTTTTCTTTTATTACATAATAGAATCAATGTGCACCCAACATAAGATCAAAAATTATTTTTTAAGGATTTAGTTCACGAAATGTAATCATTTATATGGAATACCAAACATAGTTTTATTATGAGGATATAAATCTCACCATGGTGTATCTTTTATTCAAATTATAAGTATATATATATATATAGATATATTAGTTTATTTGTAGATTTAATTTTGAATCCATATTTATTGAACTATAATAATATGTTTAAGCAGTTTTTATGATTACTCATTTATCATATCACAACATGTGTTAAAAATGAAATAAAAATACAATTATATATATACAAGTTAAAATCCATCCCATTCAAAGGGTATATGAATCCATTTTATGGAAACGAATATAAATATATGATGCAAAAAATATATACAATATAAATCATGTTATGACAAGTTGGTGACCCCCACCATTATAGAATGACTTAAGTCTTCTAGGATAGTGACATGTTTGACCACATCTTCCACTTCTAATGGTATAATACACACGATAGACAAAAATTAAATATTGGACCTCTCACCTAATTTTTATAAAATATAGTTAAATTTTTAATAAAATCTCATGACTCATGGATAATTCAAATTCAACATTCAATAAAATGATAATAATTTTCAAACATTGAACATGGAACCATAAAATAATAAATGAAAATTTCTAGAAAATGTTTAAATAAATTTAAAATATTTTTAACTTGATTTTGTAGTAAAATTGTCTTAATCCTCGAATAAAAAAAATAATTAGTACTAAATATATTATCATTTCCAAAAATTAATCATAACATTTATATTTATGAAAAATTATTAAATAAATATATTACAAACACTTATTAAATATAAAAAGTATTTATATATATCCCATCGCATAAAAAATCATTAAAATTTATTCAATTACATTCTCAATCATATCCATAATATTTATAATTTGATATAAAATCTTTTATATTTAAAATATTACATATCTCTGAAAACATTTATTATAATATAAAATTTTTTATGTAATTAATCTTTAAAAAACAACACATATATCCCAAATAAATATTTCATAATAAATATTTTATATGAATCAATAATAAATCCATAAATAAATATAAACTCTGTCTATATGGATTCATTTTATAATTTACCAACACTTTTATAAATTAATGTCCATTCAATTTCAAATTATTCCAAGATCACACTAACCATTTATTTTTGGAATGGTCTATATCTCCCATAATATTCAAGATATGTCCTATATGTCTTCACTAATGAATTATTTTTAAAATATTAATATAAATCAAATTTATTATAAATTATATTCAAACCAATGACATTTTTCAAAACCAAAATTTAATTTTCTACATCAGGGGGAATCATAATATAAAAAACATGCACACTCATATTTTCTTCAAAAATCATATTCATTACATAATGGATTTAATAACAACTTAAGTGAAAAAAAACATATTCAATCAAATTTACACTGTTAATAACAAATAATAAATCCACTAAATACTTAATACCGTTTTGCTTTTGAGTTTTATAAATTTGGGAAACCCCATATTATTTAAAAGACAATGTCATTATCGTGAAATTGTAATGATTTATATCATTTTACGAACATATTATTTAATTAGAAAACATAAATATCTCTTAAAATATCTCCAAATATGATAACCTCTTTATCCATATCTTATATAATACCTTTGTTCATAATATTGGAAAATAGAAATATAATAAATGGAGATCGTAGATACTCAGTAAGGGTAATAATGGAAGAAATCAATCAATGATCATAAGTGAACTAATGATAATATTAAGGGTATGAGATCATAATTATATGTTATTGAAAAATAACCAATTAAATTATAGACCATTAATACTATGTCATAGTATTAGAAATTATCATAACAAAAGGAAATGTTCAGAATAATATGAAATCATAAATAATAAATAATGAAAAAAATGAGCATAATATAAGAATAATTGATATTATCATAGAATAAAAAACCTATATAATCAAGACATTATTAACATAGATAATTGTAATCAAGTCCACCACAAAATATGGGAACATAAATACCCAATATCATATCCCTCGCTAATATACGAACAAAGATAACTTATTTCTTTTCTATAAAGAAACATGTGAGTACAGAAAATAGAAATTAATTCATAATCCATTATTATATAATGATATATAAAACATTATCTAACCATTAGAGGGATTTCTAATTACAACACTAGAAATCATATAATTAATACCATATAGATTTCTGCAACATGATCAAGAAAACATTCGTCAATTCAACATATCATAATTGACTTGAAAAAAAGAAATGGGTTTCATAATAACATATATAAAACTTCATAATAAAAAACCATCTAGATAAACAATTTGGTTTCTATAAAAATAAAATATAACTATTGAGTCATGAAATTAGATAAATGATGTTGACATAGTTGAATAATACATTAATAAAATCATTAATTCTTTTGGATAAATAAGAGTAAATATCATTTTTATTTTATAAATTTAAAAAAATAAAAAATACATAATATGGGAATAAGATATTATTTCTTACCCCATAGAAATATATAAATTATAGAATTATTAATAATGAAAATGATGCAATAAAAATACATTCATATTAGATATGATCAAGTAAAACATTCTTTTCACATGTCTAAAAAAATTTAAAAAGTGTCGTATGAAAACATTTATAACAAGTCATTTAAATAATTTTGATGGATATCCAAAGGTAGTAAAAAAAAATTTATCAAAATTTAATTTTATGAAAAAAAATATATTTCACTTGATTTTGAGAACATGGACATATATTATAATGATTTCTAACCAACAGGAGAGAAATAATAAAACCATTCCAAAAACATAGTCTACATGATTTTTATGTAAAAAGAGGAAAATATGGAAGGAATACTTAAAACCCTATGAATAACTAAAGGATAACAAAACATATTGGATTTAGGATTTTAGAAACATAACATTATGCTAATTAATATTTAATTCTAAACAATCATGATGAAACATGATACTACGACATAAATACATATTGACATGCTATTATTTGATTAAAACAGTACAAAAAAATAAAAATTGATCAATTTTTAAATACTAATGGTTTTCATGAATATAAAATTTAATTAAATTATTTTTAATTATATATACCCCCAAATAAATGAATATGGTGAATATAAATCATATCTTAATGATGGGAAAATATGATGTAGGGAAACATATACCTCAAGTCCTAGATTGCTTCATATTCACTATTAAATTATATATAATTAATATATACTTATTATACATATATATCAGACCCGTATTCTTACATATATAACTATATATCATTCCCATATAATTTTAAATTAATCATTTATTATCAATCCTTCATTAAAATCAATATTAGGGTGACAACCATTTTGTTTTCCCCATATGTTGTGGTTCTGGGATTTTGAACATTGCAACTTGGTCATTATTTCATCATCTATAGGTTATTTCAAAATTCATATATATATATATATAGTTTATTCATTTATTGTAATTTTAGAACTATCCATGTAATAGGGTGTTGAAAAATGTGTTAGACAACTTCATGGAGGTGATGGTCTACATATACTCATGAGTGATATTTCCATATTTCAATGGATTTAAATAAATGATTATAAAAAATAATTTATCTTTAAAAAATAAAATAATTTTTATGAATATAATATATATTTAATAAATAATTCAAGTTTTCTATATTATTTAGGCGGTATTTAAATTAACATTAATTCATTGTGGAGGAATTATTTCACATGTACACAGAATAAAACTTTTCATTTAAATTAGTATGGAAAGGAGGTAATAAATAGTTTTTACATAAAATTATCAATATTAATGTATATTAAAAATTCTTTTTTAATTATATTATTATGGACATTGTCGATTATAAGGAGGTAAACAAAGAAATAAACTTGAAATAACTCAGCTAAGACTCACACATCCTCATTGAATATATTTAATTTTAACACACCATAAATAATGTACAATTTGTATTTCTATGGTAACAATACCCATATGATTTCAGTAGGATAGTTGTTATGTTTTTTAAGTAGATAATATTTTATCTAGGTTACTCGATGAATAGGGATAACTGAGGATTATAGAATCCCTTTTATAATTCATAGGAGTGAAAGCATTATAAATATTGAGAACATTAGTAAATAAAAAATGTAATTCTAATATATTGTAGAAAACATTAAGGAATACTTATTATATAGAAAAAAATATTAAAAATTATTACAAAATAACATTTTACCAATTTAGAGTGATAATTTTATCTTTATATCTTAGTTTAATACCACTTTTCAACCCTTTTCATCTAACCATGATGACAATAATTAACCATTTTAAATATAGAATATGATGATAAATGAAATAAACAAATTACCAATATTTAACATTATTATTAAAATTATTGAATCAATTATATAGAATTCATTTTATAGAGGTGGTAAAAATAAATTTTTAATATATATTTGAGCAGCGTCATGAAAAAACATATTTGACTAAATGAATTTTTAATCATAAAATTGATATTACAACAAAACAAAGTATAATTTTGATTAATATATAATTAATTAGGTTATTCAAAATAAAACTACCTGTATTAGATATTAAAATAATAAAAATAGATAAAATTCTTATTGAAAACATAATTTAATATGGAATAATGAGAAATTATTTTTTCAAATGAAAAATTATTTCAATATCAAAAATGTCATATGTTGGTTTCTATGTTAAACGTTTCACATTTAAATTCCATATATAACACATTAAAAATATATAATGTCAATAAAAATTGTTCTATAGGAAATTTATACCCTTATTTTATCTTGATAATATCTAAAAAAATTAGTATATATAACATATGTATTTTTCATTGTTTAAAGTGGAAATTACTATTTAAGAAAAATTCAAAAATTCCAAATTATGATTATTTTGACATGATGATGTCAAAAAGTAATGAATTTATTTTTTAATATAAAATATAAAATGTATTGACTAATTATTTTATTGAAAAATGTCCTTTGTAAACAGTAATAATTCTTAACCTTATTGGATATCAATTACTTATGAGAGATCATTTTTAATATTTAATATTCAAAATATTATAATTTATAGCATTATTTTTATTATATTATTATTAAATTTGGTTTTTTGTTTCAAATAATATTATCTATATAAATTAATATCATTTAAATGAATATAAATTATAAACTGTTATGGTTTTACATCCCCCAATAATTAAATAAAATAAACTATCAAAATTTATACTATCACACAACAATATAACTCTAAATTTGTATCATTAATATGGAAATGTCATGATATACAATTTATATTTATATATTTACCTCACTATATTAGGTATGATTATATAAATTTTTCTCTTCTCTCATGATTATGTACTCATTCCCATCTAATTGAACATAATTTCAACTGGGTTTTTTTATTAAGCTCGCATTGAAAGATTATTTTTGGTTGATTTAAAATATTAAATGTGAAATTTATTTCATAAATTAATATACAATATAGATTTCTATTTTTATCCCATTCCAAAAATCATGTATAATTACACTAAATAAAGAATAATATTTATTGAAAGTATATTTCAAATACATTAGTTTAGAAATGAGTTATTAATATGTAATAATATAATATTACCCTTAAGGGTTTTCAGTAATAATTCATTATATATAAAAATATTTATTTATTTTATTTCTTTATTAAAAAATCCATATATAATGGTTTGGAAAAAACAATACTAAAATATGATATTTCTAGTTCTATATTCGATTATGAGGGAACCTTACACAACTTCATTTTTATGACTGGATTTTAATATTATGATAAAAAAGACCTTCCCATTATCCACTTAGTTATAATGATGATGGAGTCAATATATGTCATTATCCCTTACAATATGGAATTTATTTTCATTATATTTATACTCCATTAAAAAGAATAATTTTATTGTGGGTGGTGTATTGATTGTAACCTCTATAATACCTAGCTTCCCACATTCACATATTTTCTTTATCTTTGTATTTGATTCTTTTTAATGGGAGAATCATGGTACCCTCGAGGATATATAATTTTTTTTGATATACATGACTAATATTTTTGGGATGGATTTCTGTTTAAACTAGTTTAATCTAGGTAGAAACATATAATGGATTTGTGGGGTTATTGCCGAGTTCAGAGAATTTCTATGATGGATTAGGGTTTTTAAATAAGAATGTGATGTTTCTACTATTTGACATGATATTATGCTATGTGTAAAGTAGATAAACGATATGTAGTTGGTTGTTAGATTCAATTCATCAACAAAGTACATAATGTGAAAAGTGTACACATATTGTAATGGTTACACTATATGAAATGTAAAATCATCAATTTTTAATAAAAAAAGTGATAAAGTTTTCATCATATGTAGTCCATATGGATTATAAGATGTGAAAAGGGGTAACACATCATGTAACTATTAGAAAGTTAAAATGTTAGTGTACTTCATCAGTTGATTTTTCATTCATTCCTCAAAAACCATCATTTATCGTGACATGTAGTTCTTATCCGGTGATTCTATGATTCATTGATTAATAAATATTGATTCATTAATCAATTGATCAATGTATTTGTTGGGTTGAGTCTCTCTAATTTACTGAGAATTTTTTATTTATCAATGACTTCATTCATTAAATAATCAATATATTACACTATTGTATTTTTTGATTAGTTTTGACATTTCATATTTTTTCCTTATAGATCCATTGTGCGATCATTTTCCATGGGCCAATTCTTGTTGGTTGTGGTGTGGAATGTGTTTGTTCAGGATGTATTTGTATTTTTATTCTTCTCATCTAAAATTATTGTTAAATTAGATTAATATTTATATGTTTATATTGATCCAATGGCCTTTGTATTCAATGTTGTGTTCTTTTTGTTAGTGAATTTCTTTGTTGCATGTGTGAACCCGAGTTTTGAGGGGGGTTGTTCTTTCTATATTCTGTGTTGGGGAAATTCATTGTCCACTTTTGATAAATTATTTTATTAAATTAAATGGCATGATATGCCTAATTGTGTGTGTGTGTGTGTGGAACTAGGTTTTTATAAATGATAGATTTCCTTCGGTTTTGTAAAATGTAAAAGCGTTTTTCAGAGCACTATAAATTGTTTTTGTGAAACTATTTTTAAAACATTCTTTAATTTAAATAGTTTCATGAATTAATTTGGAATCTTGAGAACAATGGAAATCAAGTATAAATTGTTCAATGATATTTTAATATGTCTAATTGACTTTTGAGGGGTCTTATCTTAGGTCATTCAACTACTGTCTATTACTATTTTACCAGGTAATTGTTATACATATTGGGGGGTTCACTTAATGGGGTGTTCCACTATTCTATAGATTGAATGAATATGTATATTGGATTTATATATATGAAATTTTTTATGTTATTTACATGTTTCATTGTTAAAATTACTTGGTTTTAACACTATCTTGATGTTATATATGTTGTTACATTTATCTTGTCCTATTATTTTACTCCCATGGACATTATATGATATGTGATGCATGTTTTTTTTCATGATAAATATACTATGATATATTGTTATTAATTGATTTGAAACTCATTGAACTACATTATTTGAGAATGTGGAAAAAAGTGTAACTAAAATTATTATCTATTCTTTTGATAAAAAAATGACAAACTGTTATGAATCCTTATTTTCATTATAATTGAGAATTCATGGATTTATTATTTGAGAGATTATAAGTAGCACCTAGGTGGAACCCTAATGAACCTTTTATCTAATAGCATTTATATCCCTTCAGATGTGTGTAGAAATAGTTATATCTTTCGATGTATGGAAAGGTATGGTGCTCTAGTGAGGTGGCTAGGTTTTTGTTTGCTGGGTGGGGTAGTTGGTTCTTAGATGATTGGATTATTCCCACAATATCACATAGATTAATTGGACTATCATATTTTGGAAGTCCTTTGTGGTTGGACCTATACTTGAGTATTATTTCTACACTATAGTTTTTTTTTGTTTCCACTCATAGTTTTTATTGTTAAATGCATCTATATATTCCACAATATCCTTCAATTATATGTATATATTTTCCATGGTATTTCCACAATAGGTTCAGGGAAATCATTCCATCATGTTGATGATTGATTCTCGAGTACTGGTATCAAACCCTTGGGGATCAAAATTGCCCTTTGGTTGTGTGGAAGATCGAGCCAGGTACTAGTGTGAGAGGATATCTGGGTCGGTTCATTAAAGTTTGGTACTAGAGCCCCATGTTTTGGGGTTTTTCTTATCATGGGATGTTTTATAGACTAGAGTTTTGATTGATGAGAATTGATAGATATATTGTGGGGAGTTGATGTATATATTTTTTCATAAGGAAACACAAGTTTCCAAGGGATTTTTGGATTCCTTTTCTCCTATTTTTTGTTTCTATATTAATATCAGTTTCACTTCGGGTTTTCCAGCATGAACTAAGAGTATTTATTGTTTGAACATTTATTATATTTTTATGTGAAATAGTATGCCTCTGATATGTGTCATGAAAGTTACTCATGAGGGTTCAACAGATTATCCTCATTGAAATACTCCCCTTGATCATATCATTATTGAGTCTATCATGGGGTTATTTTGTAGTTTTTTTGAAGAAAGAAGGATTATATTAATGGTGAATATCAGCAGTCGTACATAAGCAGATCCAAGATGAAAAATTTTCCAGCCATAGTTGGATGACATCGAAGGGGCCTGAGGCCGCCAGCTGATGGGCTGCATTGTTTCTTTCCCTTTTGGTAAAGGAGAAGGTACAGCAAGAGAAGTCGTGGCATAGTGAGTGGATTATTCTAACGATAACGCCAAAGGCCTAGAGTCCGACGTCACCATGGTTAGTAGAATTGATAACCGAATGGTTGTCAGACTCGATGATGATATCAACCCATCTGTGTTCCCCAACGAACATCATCCATGCAAGTATAGCAAAGTCATCAGCAACAGCCAGTTCCCAAAAGGCATAATGTGGTTCATATTTTGCTGTAATGATCTACCCCAAATGATTTCGAGCCAGGAGGCCGAGAGAAGAAAGCCCATCCTTGGGGATAGAGGCATCCACATTAATCTTAAGAATCCCTTCATTTGGGGGGATCCAGTGAGGGGACCGAGAGGGGGCAGCGCCAAGCAGAAAGTGTCCTTCGCAGTTCTTCCATACCTTAATCCAAGAAGTGGCTCGTTCTATCCATAACTCGGGAGGCTGGTGGACATGATGGAAAACCAAAATAGTTATATCTTTGATGCGTCAGGTGACTACACGGTGAGATCTGGATACAGACTGGCTCTTTTTTTCACGCTCTCGACCGAGATGGGGGTTATTTTGTAGTTGTTGAACATATTGTGCCATAAATTAATAATTCCATCATATGTGCCCATCAAATAGTTGTATATGAAAGGGAATGATCAAATGGGATATTGCGTGATAGAAACCATAAAATAATGGAATAAATTAACCTCAAGAGGTGGTGTACTATATTTAAATGATTGATCAAATCTATGATATATTGGATACACATTAGGTATCAGTGTAAAGGGAACATTATTAGGAATTGAGTGTCCCAATAAGAATTAGTGTGATTGTATGGTATATGTGGATATGCACATGGTCTTGGAATGGAAGGGTTTCAAGACTCTATTATTCCATTAGTTTTGTTCATAGACATGGATGATGGTGATGTATCATGATTTCCTTTCTTTATTGAAAATAGATAATATTGTACTACTGTAAACCAACCTTTTTATTGTGTTCATTAATTTTTCACTAGAGGTAGAAAAGAATTACCAGTTTAAAGGTTTGATGTACATGGAGGGTTTGAAACCAGATATCATATCACAATTATTTATGCTCAAACTCTCAACATTTGAAGAGTAAATGTGCATTGATATGATTAATGAAATGAATAGTAATAACGTGTGGACATTATGACGGTTATCATCCACCCAGTTGCAGCTTTAGTGGAACAACACGGAAGGAGGGGAAGTGGATAGATCATCACAGTAGTGGTGGATATGGTTCTCGGCAGGAGGCCTCCTAGGAACCTCTAGTTATAAACAGTGGTGTACCTCTATAATTCTATCATTTTTACAAGTTTGGACACACAATATGTTCATGTATTTAATAGAAATGTTTTTTAAGAACTATTGACGTTATGGCAATCAATATCATTTCTATCATGGTATGTCTAAACATTGATATTTTGAGGGATCATCAAATCCATAGGCTACTAGGTCATAATCAGATATATCAATGGCTACATGGATCCATCCATAATCATCGTAAGTGAAGAACCTCCATCAAGAAGTAGAGTTTCTTATGTCGGTAGAATTCGGTAAAGTGGTAGTGATCGGTTCCATCATTATTGCATCCTTAGTAGTAGTTGCTATATTTGATACAGGTTCCTTATAATTGTTTATATCTAGATGATTTTTTATATGGTTAACATTTAAATAGAACTGATGCCCAATTTTATATAGATAGTGACACCACTTGGGAATATGAACAAGGAGGGGTTTCCACATCCATCTTGTTCCTTAATTATAGTTAATGAAAATTTATTATGGGATTTTCTGGTTCTCAATTAAAAATTGTTTGATGACATCAATGAGATGGTTTGGATTATTTCCCAATTTAATAATATTTATTGTCAAAATTGGATTTTCTAATTTTATTTTACCAATGAGAGATCATGATTGTTTTAGAGAGTGTGGTATCTGAGATCCGGATATGTTGGACCTTCACGCCCAATTATCATAAGTTTTCTGTCTCTTGTAGAAGTTAAAACTAATGATATCTCTTCGGTTTTTTATCTCTTTTATTTTGTTGGTGATCTTACTAATATTTTTCTAGACAATTTGTTTTGGATTTTTTGATATAGGGAGGTAGAGTTTATTACTTACCCAGCTCCTATGAAATAAATGACTTTCAAACCTTCTTATTATAGGTTTTTAGTATAGTTGAATTTGCTAATTATTCATTTGGATTATTTGGAGGTGAATGTTTTTTTCACCTTGTGTTTTACCTTGGGATGTCCCATTTATCATTTCTAAAAAGGAATATAGTTCAGTTCGATTATGTGTGGAGTATCAAAATATTAATTGGTTAACATTTAATAAAAAATTTACATTTTCATTGTGTGGATGATGTTCTATATTAGATAAAAGGGAAATTTAGTTTTTCACTTCTATTTTAAGTTCAATTTATCACCATCTCAGAGTTATAGAGTCTAATATACGAAAGATGACATTCAAGATATGGTTTGGACATTGAAAATATATTATGATGTTGTTTTTTCTAAATAATTCTCCTGTAGATTATATAAATTTGATGAATCACATATTTCATCAGTATATCAAAACATTTGTGGTAGTGTTCACATATAATATTTTTATCTAGTCTATATTCAATTTAACGGAAGAAAATCCTCTAATGATTATTTTGGAAATCTAAATGAGTCACTATTTGTACGGAAAGATTTCAAATAAAATTTCTATATTGAAGAAGTGAGATTTTTGGGAACATAATTTTTGAGCATGGATTATTTTTTTATATTGAGATGGTAATGGATGTTTTTATGGGTTGAACCACCATATGTATTTTAAATTAGAAGCATCCTTGTTTTTTTTAATATTTTATTAATGGTTCATCATAGATTTCTCAATGAACGTGTCATGTTTGACTTCTCTTACCAAGAATGTGGTGAAATTCACATGGGATGTAGAATTTCTATATTCTTTCGATGAGATGAAATAAATTTAGATATAAAATATTATTATAATAATAACATTGTCTGGAAATGTGTATATGATTTTCTATGGAAATTATAGTTTTGTGTTGGTTTTTTTCTCCTTGGGTATGATCATATGATATCTTGTCACTCTTTTTATATTTGAATGCATGAGAATAATTTCCCTACTAATGATTTAGAAATTTAATTGATATTAATGTTCATAATTTTTGAAAAAATAATATATCTTCATGAATTTTTAGTAGTATTTTATTACCATAAGTGTTTGTGTTATCTCTTTTCTTATAATTAACTAAATCTTAGATAGTGGTGGTGGGGGGAGTTCCTACATACATTTGAAATCGATATCACTTTCACCGTGGGGAAAGGGAATGTCATTGGATCGAATGAAGTGTGTACCATTATTGTTTTTTTTTCATTATTGTATTGAGATACCCATTAGGATATTTTAGTCATGCTTTTGACCAGTGTTTTGTTATCATATATATCCAAGATTCTACTCTACAGAGTCAGTAGTAGGATGTTGAGCCCAGAAGAATTTAAGAAACCCAATATATTAGGGATAATTTTTATCATTGAAAACACTCTAAAAATGTTATTATTGGATTTTGGGATTGTTTTTCCTTCCCAGCATCCATGTTGTGCTTAGTTTTTTCTGATTTTAATTGTTAATTTCTTTCCATTATTCTAGTCACTACAGAGATGTGTTATGACATGAGATTGTAATATTGGTGGATGTGTATAAGGTTTGACATTGATTATATTGTTTCCTACTATTACCCATACCAATATTTTTTGTATTATCATTTGAAACTATTTAGTTTTTTCTATTCTCTTCCTATGTCGATTTTATATGGGATGTGGTATCTATGTATATTGTTGTTTGAAAACCATGAAATCGCCTTGGAGAGGAGTTATATCATAGAGGTGACTGATAATTTATTTATTTTTTCTGATTTTATTATGATCATAGATAATTATAATGATGACGATATGAGTATTTTGTATGTAAAATATATTATAGGGTGAAATTAGATTCTTTATACCATTTATTCAGACATGGTTCATAGGTTTTTTCATGGTTTTTTCAGAAATATCTAATAGGATATATGAATCATGTAATGTTGAGTATAACATATTATTCATATATATCCGGTCAAATAGATGTTTCTATTTAGATTTTAAGTTATATTATCTATGAATTTTTCATGGAATTTATAGAACATAGGATAGAAATCCAAGACCCATTCAGTTTTCTTATAAAAAAATATATTCAATTATCAAACTGAATAGATTATTTTGAAGAATTGTATGGTCTCCCATGTAGATATCTTCTTTGTTGTCCATTGGTGAAAAAAATTTCTTTCGTGGGAATGAGTGTGGTTCTTGAGACATCTAGGATGATTCCATATATACAATGGATTTAGTTATAACAGTAATTTAATATTAATATTATATAAGACAATGAAAATTTCCTTTGGATTATTCCATAAGTGAATTGTTATTTCATAAATTTTCTCCATTGTTGGGATATTAAAGGGTTGGAAAATTTGTAAAGTTGTCTATGAGATATGATATACCATTTTAGGTAATTGATCTTCATGGGAAGGATTCATACTGGTTGGAATTTATGGATTCATTAACAGGTGTTCTTAATGATATCCATATATAAAAAAACTATAAATACCATCCATATGCCTCTCTTATTCTGATTTGGGGAGAGATTGTGTTAGAGCCATTTGTTTCTATTGTTGAGCATCCAATTGTGATTATTTAATTTCTTGTGTAAAGAACCGTAAATTTCAAGGAAATTTTTTTCTTAATTTTATTTGGAATTTTTCAAGAACACAGTTTCTGACGGCACCAGATTCTGAGGCCCGGTGTGCCCAGAATCATTTTCCGAAGATTGGCTCGGGTACGTTCAGTGAACGGACAAGCGAGTTTTTCTAACTTTTGAACTGGTGCCCGGAATCGAATTCTGACGGCACCGATGAAATCGTAGCGCCAGTATTCTCTTACAAACGCCTCTTCTGGAGTTGCGTTTTCTCGGGTATGGTTTTTAATTTTTGGGCTTAAAGTTAATAAATAAAATAATTTTACGAAAACATTATTTTACTTCACTTAAACCACTTGGAAGCCACTTGAAGCCACTTAAAAGCGGCTTAAACTGAGTTGAACCGGATACGGTACTATCTAGAAATATCCTACCCTCCTGGTAGGATATTTGTGAGGTGGGGCCCGCAAGAGCCCCGCTGTTTCTTTCCGCTAAGTAACGCACCCGCGAAAACCCGTCATTATGAAAGTCAACTGACGCGTTTTCATAAATTCTTAACAGAACATTTAATTGGGCGGTTTATTTCGTGAATTAAATGAGCTGTTACTTTCGTTGAATTAATACAATGAACTAATGGGTCGTTACATACCTTTTTCATTTGTTGGCGTAATAATAAAATAAGACCAACAAGTCTTTTTGGAGGATTACTCGTTGAGAGTTTTTGTCAGAGTTCTTGAAACTTCAACCTCCTTCATGAAGAACGCGAAGAACGCGAAGAACGCCGGCCTCCGACGAAGAACGCCGAACCCGTGGAGGTCGACAACGTGACTCCGTGTTCCGTGACGCCGACGTTCCCTTCCTACAACGTTCTTCTGCGATGTCTCTTCCTCCGCAACGAATCTTCGATCTGATGTTTGAGGTAAGAGACTCCCGGTTTCTCTTAAATCTTCCTTGTGTTTTTTTAACAAAACACGGATTTAATTTAATTATATATAATTAAATTCGTGTTTCTTGGTCCGTTGAGTTCGCCGACTCAATGCCGGATTCCGCGACGACGCGACGCCCTTCCACGACGACGCGGATATCCCCTCTTTCCGCGACAAACAATCCGCGAAGAACGTGCGTACGACGACGACTACGAGGTAGGGGTTGTTGTGAATTTATTCCTTTTTCCCGTGATCATTCCTTTTAGAAGTAACGAACCAGAAAATAAGAACAATTTTAATTTATTAAAATTGTTTAATTCATGTGTTGAATTTGTTTCTCCCGTTTTTTATCTCTAACGCGGAGGGTGCGGTCCAAACAAACACGGCCCGACAACCCTCCTCCGTTCTTCGTGGCTGAGCAGATTTGGCGGGCGATGGAAGAGTTGTGACACAAGGGCAGTTTGAAGATTCCACAGTGAAGAACGAGTCTCGGGAGGAGCAGCGGCACAGGCGGGAATGGAAACGGACCACCGGAGCGACTCCAATGGCCCGTGGAAGCCGCCGGACAAGGCCGTCGCGGCTGAAGCCGCGGCGACGTCACCCGCGGCCGCGTGGGTCTGGCGTGCGCGGGACGCGACTGAAGCCCTGTCCGGCTGTCCAGGGCGACACCCCACGGGTGCCGCGGGGTTGTCACGCGGGGGCGGCGGCTCCCCCCGCGTCGCTCGGGTCGTCCAGGGCGACACCCTGCGGGTGCCGCGGGGGTATCACGCACGTGCGGCAGCTCCCCCACGCGTCGCTCGGTCGCGCGGCCGAGCCACGCCGGGCGGGCCGAGCCAGCATGGTCCGATCGGCTGGTCCGGACCAGGTCCAGCCGAGTCGGACCGGGTTCGGCCGACCCAGGGGGGGTCGGGCCGGGTCGGCCCGGGCCCGGGCCCCCTATCTTCGGACCGTTTTCGGTCAATTACCCGTAACTTGAGCTACCGGCCTCCAAACGACATGCTGTCAGCGGAAACACAATCCTTGGATCGGGGCAGTCGTTTCGGTATATCGCACTCAAGGTTTCGGAATACTTTGGGTTCGACCGGGTTGGTTCGTAATCGAAACCAACCGGGCCCTCGGAGCGAAAACGGTCATATCATGAGCTACGGACATCCGATTGACGTGTCGTCGACGTTGTTGAATTCCTCTAAATGAGATGGATCTTTTTGGCATACTCCACCCGAGTTTTTCACGCAGGTGGAGTACGGTCGGGTTGGTTTTGCCTAAAAACCAACCGGGCCCCTGGAAAGAAAAAGGCAATAACTCTCAGACCGGGCGTCCTATTGACGCGCCGTGTGCGACGTTGAGTTCTTGTTGACGATATGGAACTTTTGGATACATCAACTTCGAACATTGTGACACTTGATGTATCGGCCTCTCGGCTCGTGGAGCGGACCCTCTCGAACGAGCTTGCTGTGTGTGGGAACCCTAGAGCTGGCTGCGACTCCTACTTCGACAGCGACGACCGTGCAGAGATCCTCAGTGGACTACGGCGACGAAAGTGCAGAGATCCTCTGTGGACTGTGACGACGACTGTGCAGAGATCCTCAGTGGACTGCGGTGACTACATCACTCTGCGATCCTATGTGGATCAGTGCTACAGGTCCTGTGTGGGCCCGATCCTGTGTGGGTCCGATCCTGTGTGGGTCATCGCTCAGCGGTTCTGTGTGAGCCAGCGCCTACAGGTCCTGTGTGGGCCCGATCCTGTGTGGGTCTTTGCAGGGGTTAGTACCTATCGATCCTTTGTGGGTCCGACGACTTATATGGATCAGTGATCATCTATATCGTCATCCGAAGAAGTATACCTGTGTGAGCTGAATCTTGTGTTACTCTCCTTTGTGGATTGTGTTGAGCTATCCTGTGTGTATTTACTGTTTACTCTCCTTTGTGGATTGTGTTGAGCTATCCTATGTGAATTACTTTTTACTCTCCTTTTTGGATTGTGTTGTGTTATCCTGTGTGGGTATACATTTGCTTTCCTATGTGGACTGGGTTGTTCTTGGGCTCGGACGTTGGATCCGAACGGCTATTGATGACTTAGGTATACGTATGGGCATATACCTATGCCGTGTCAGATGTTACTTCGTGATTGTATCCTTACTTTGTGGATTATCCTTTGTGGATTTTGGGAGGCCTTCGGGGGTCTCGGTGTCCCTACTGAGTATCTTATACTCACCCCTGCACGGGCCTTTCCCGCACTTCGTTGTGTTGGTTGCAGACGACGGACAGCGCTGATCGAGGTGGAGGTGTGTGGAGCAGGACGGTACCTGTAGGTGGACCACTGGGCGGGACGTACTTGGAGCGGTTATGCGGACCCGAGGAGCAGTGGAGGCTATCTGTACACACCCTTCATGTGAGACTTCTAGAGGACGGCTCGATGCTGCGGCTTTTCTTTTCAGTTTCTGTTTTTCCCTTCAGTTGTACTTTACAGTTGGGCTTGTATTTTCGGCTCCTTTTACTTTCAGCACAGCTTGTACAGTTTTTACTTAGTGTTTACTTTTACGCTTGCTTACACTGTGGTGCTTGTTTACTTTTCAAAGGAAATGCCTTCCCTTTTGTTGGGATTTACGCCTTGGTTCTAGTCGCCAGCCCCTGGCCTATGGAAGGCGGGCTTGGGGTAGTCACGGCACGGGCCCCGAGGACGGGTCGTGACAAATTGGTATCAGAGGCGGTCGGTTCTACCGTAGACTCTGATCTTTCTTCTATGTGAAGAAATAGTGTTTAGTGTATTTAGTGTGGTTATCAGTCCAGAGAGTCTAGTGTTGGTGCGGCGACCGTCATATCCGTACACCAGGACCCTGACTTCTGATTTCTGACTTAATGCACGAAAACATTGATTGCATGTGTGTTTCAATTTTTCTTTGTGATTACTTGTGTCATCTCACCAGGTATATTGTTCTAATCATGGAGCACTTGTTTCCTTTTCAGGATGGCCCCACGACGGCCGCCAGCTAGGGTTCTGAGAGTAGAGCGCGACGACAGCCCGCCGAGCGACGAGGCCTCAGTACAGGGCCCGTTGACAGCAGAGGCACCCGCGATACCTTTACCCGCCGAGCCCCCGATGCTGGCAGCGCTGACCGCTGACGATGCACGACGCCTCGGAGCTCTACACGAGTTCCAGCGCCAGCGACCACCCAGTTTTAGTGGGGAGACGGACCCCCAGGCAGCCGAGGACTGGCTGGAGGCGGTCGTCCGAGTTTTCAGGCATGTGAGGACACCAACAGACCTCATGGTGATCCTTGCGGCGAGCCTACTGCACGCAAAAGCAGGATGATGGTGGAGCCCGATGCTCCAGGTGCACGATGAGGCCTCTCTCATCTGGATGGACTTCGAGAGCCTCTTCTGCTCAGAGTTCATCCCGGCCACCCTCCGTGCAGTGCGCATTCAAGAGCTTCTTCAGCTGCGGCAGGGCAGCTTGACGGTCGCCCAGTACGCGGTGAGGTTCACCGATCTTTCTCGCTACTCGACAGACATGGTACAGGACACCTTCTTCTGGGCCCGGACCTTCAAGAATGGATTGAGACATGAGATCAGGGCATCACTGATCTCCCTCAGCATCCCGACCCAGGAAGGAGTGCTGGAGCGAGCCCTTCTGATCGAGAGCTTCCTAGATGAGTCCACAGCGAGACCTACCGCAGGGCGGCAGGTAGCAGAGTCTTCGGCAGCTGGTAGCCGACAGATGACTCAGGGTTCCAGGCCAACCATACCATCCGGCAGACGACCTCGGGACACTGGCTTGGCAGTGCGGGGCACACAGCACGGAGCCAGTCTTCCGAGAGGTAGGCAGTGCTACGTGTGCGGCGGGCAGGGCCACATGGCTCGTGACTACCCAACCCGTCATACCGAGGAGCAGCAGACGTTGGAGGGGCCACCCAAGAAGATGCAGAGGGTCGACCGTGGCAGTCCGCAGGGAGGAGGCGGACGAGGCATAGGATCTAGCCGAGCAGCAAGTGGTGGGCGACTCTTTGAGGCTCTGCCACCACCACCACTAGGAGGTCCGCCCCGACCATAGAGAGATGGAGGGCAGAGACAGGCACAGCACCAGGCAGCAGAGGCCTACGACCACGGCGCGCCAGAGATGATTCGAGGTACGATCTGTGTCTATTCCACCCTTTCTGTAGTTCTTATAGACACATCAGCGAGCCACTCTTTCATAGCCACTGCCCTTGTTCGGAGCTCGGAGATTCCGAAAGATCCGTTGGCTCGATCCTTACGGCTAGAGACTCCTACGGTAGTAAACTCGACGATTACGCACTGCTACCAGCAGTGTGAGATTACTCTAGGAGGCGAGAGCTTCGGCTGGGATCTTTTTGTAGCAGTGTTGAGGCCTTACGACGTCGTCGTGGTCATGGATTGGTTATCTACAGTCGATGCTCAGTTTGATTGTTTTAGGCGCAAGGTGCGATGTGTGCGCACCGATGGGAGCAGGTTCACCTTCACTGGCGAGAAGGGAGCCTTAGCAGCACAGGATGGACTCACGTAGAGGATAGGGTAGCCTATCACTCATCGGTTGGATAGCCTCATCCTTGGAGCAGTTGACATGCGGAGTCCTGGTTTTCCTACCGTGGTGGATCAGTATGCGGACGTCTTTCCCGATGACATTCCAGGGCTACCTCCTCACAGAGAGGTAGACTTTTACACTGACCTATACCCCGGGACAGCCTCGATATCCACTCCAGCATATCGGATGGCCCCCGCCGAGCTTCGAGAGCTACGGGTACAGTTTGAGGACTTGAAGGGCAAGGGGTCCATCCGACCCAGTGTTTCACCATGGGCTTCCCCGATTTTGTTTGCCAAGAATGCAGACAGGAGCTTGCGACTGTGTGTCGATTATCGTCGCCTGAACTAGGTGACAGTGAGGAACAAGTATCCGCTACCAAGGATTGATGACCTCTTCGATCAGATCAAGGGAGCACAGTGGTTCTCGAAGATAGACCTTAGGTCAGGCTATCATCAGCTCAGAGTTCGAGACGAGGACGTGCAGAAGACGGCCTTCAGGTGTTGGTATGGCCACTATGAGTTCTTGGTTATTCCTTTCGGCATAACCAATGCTACAGCAGTGTTCATGAGCCTCATGAACAGGATCTTCAAGCCATACCTCGATTGATTTGTCGTGGTCTTCATCGACGACATTTTGGTGTACTTGACCACCGAGGAGGAGCACGCCTACCACTTGCGGTTTGTACTAGACACACTCCGAGAGCATTAGCTTTATGGAAAGCTCTCGAAGTGCCAGTTCTGGTTACATGAGGTCCACTTCTTGGGGAACGTCATTTCTGAGGCAGGAGTTGCAGTGGATCCCGCGAAGATCGAGGCAGTGCTAGCTTGGGAGCCACCCAGGAGCGTGACGGAGGTGCGGAGTTTCTTGGGTCTAGCCGGATACTATCAGAGATATGTTCTGGACTTCTATAGAGTTGCGGTGCCACTCTCATCTTTGACGAAGAAGGGGAAACCCTTTGTGTGGTCAGACAGATGTCAACAGAGCATTCAGGTGTTGAGACAGAGATTGACCAGCGCACCTATCTTGAGGTTGCCTGAGGAGGGAGTTGGATACGTAGTCTACTGCGATGCATCAGGTACTGGACTTGGGTGTACCCTGATGTAGGAGCGGGCCGTGATTTCATATGGATCACGTCAGTTGAGGCCTCATGAGCAGAACTATGCTACCCATGACCTGGAGTTAGCAGCAGTGGTTTTCACTCTGAAGACATGGCGGAACTATCTGATGGGTGAGCGCTTTACAGTCTTTTCTGACCACCAGAGTCTGAGGTATATCTTATTGCAGAAGGACATGAACCTGAGACAACGACGATGGCTCGAGTTCCTCTAGTACTATGACTTTGAGATAGTCTATACTCTTGGTAAGGGGGACGTGGTAGCTGATGCCCTCAGCAGGAGGATGGGCATCCAGCTACTTGAGGTGGCGACAGAGCATCTAGTCGCTTTGCAGATATCCTTCGTGGATAGAGACGGAGCAACCTTCTTTCAGTCTCTCACTGTCTCTCCTCCACTTATACAGTGGGTCAGAGAGGCTCAGCGTGGGGACGCTGACTGTGAGACACGGTGTGCACAGATATCCTCAAGACATGCATCTGATGGTTTCTCCCTTGGAGTAGATCACGAAAACCTTTTCAGAGGACGTACGCTGGTACCAGTCGCTTTACGAGAGGAGGTGCTGAGAGAGTTTTACACTTCTCATTTCGCGATACATCCTGGAGTGGTGAAGATGTACCCGGATCTCAGGCGACATCACTGGTGGCCGGGCATGAAGAAGGCTGTGGCAGAGTTTGTTTCGCGGTGCGTCACCTGCCAGCAGGTGACGGCGGAGCATCAGGTACCAGCAGGCTAGGTACAACCCATGGAGGTCCCGGAGTGGAAGTGGGACGAGATATCTATGGACTTCGTGACTGTACTCCCACGCACTTCCAGTGGTCACGACTCCATTTGGGTGATTGTTGACTGACTCACCAAGTCGACACACTTCTTACCCATCCGAGAGCAGGGCTCAGTGGAGAGCACGGTGCGTGTCTACGTTCAGGAGATTGTACGACATCACGGTGTTCCATCGACTATCGTATCCGATCGGGACGCTTGCTTTACTTCCCGGCTTTGGAAGGGGTTTCAGGAGGCGTTCGGGATGCGGCTACGTCTGAGCACCGCCTTTCACCCTCAGACGGATGGTCAGACGGAGAGGACCATTCAGAATCTCGAGGACATGCTCCGTGCATGTGTCCTCGACTTTGGTCGTAGTTGGGAGGACCAACTACCCATGGTGGAGTTCACGTAAAACAACAGCTAACACTCCACCATCGGGATGGAACCATACGAGGCGTTGTACGGTAGGCCTTGTAGATCTCCTTTGTGCTGGACAGACTCTGGGGAGTCAGCACTTGTGGGACCAAAGATGGTCCGGGCCACGACAGAGAAGGTCCAGGTCATCCAGGAGCGGATGAGGACATCTCAGAGCCGGCAGAAGTCATATGCTGACAGGAGGCGGAGGCCACTAGTGTTCGAGGATGGCGACCACGTCTTCTTGCGTGTCTCACCTCGACTTGGTTTGTGGAGATTTGGTCGAGTCGACAAGTTGTCTCCACGCTTCATCGGACCCTTCCAGGTCCTTAGCAGGGATGGCGAGGTGGCTTATCGCATGGCTCTACCACCTCAGTTGCACCGGGTGCACGACGTCTTCCACGTATCTCAGCTGAGGAGATACGTTCATGACCCGACGCACATCATTGACTACGGGGAGCTAGACGTGGATGATGGGGCGAATTTTGCGGAGGTCCCTGTGGAGATAGAGGATCGACAGGAGCGGGTCATACGTGGGCGATCGATTCCTCTTGTGCACATCAGATGGCAGCATAGGAACCTCCAAGAGAGCACATGGGAGTGGGAGGCTCAGATGCGTGCTCAGTACCCACATTTGTTTCCCTAGTTTATGATGTATCTTTACGGGGATGTAAAGCCCTGAGGTGGGAGTAATGTAACGACCCGTAAATTTCAAGAAATTTTTTTTCTTAATTTTCTTTGGAATTTTTCAAGAACACAGTTTCTGACGGCACCTGATTCCGAGGCCCGGTGTGCTCGGAATCATTTTATGAAGTTTGTCTTAGGTACATTCAGTGAACAGACGAGCGAGTTTTTCTAACTTTTGATCTGGTGCCCGGAATCGAATTCTGAGGGCACCGATGAAATCGCAACGCCGGTATTCACATAGAAACGCCTCTTCCGGAGTTTCGTTTGCTCGGGTGTGGTTTTTAATTTTTGGGCTTAAAGTTAAGAAATAAAATAATTTTACGACAACATTATTTTATTTCACTTAAGCCACTTGGAAGCCACTTGAAGCCACTTAAAAGTGGCTTAAACTGAGTTGAACCAGATAGGGTACTATCCAGAAATATCCTACCCTCTTGGTAGGATATTTGTGAGGTGGGGCCCACACGAGCCCCGCCGTTTTTTCCGCTAAGTAACGCACCCGCGAAAACCCATCATTATGAAAGTCAACTAAGGAGTTTTCTTAAATTCCTAACAGACCATTTAATTGGGCGGTTTATTTCATGAATTAAATGAGCTGTTACTTTCGTTGAATTAATACAACGAACTAATGGGTCGTTACTTACCCTTTTTGTTTGTTGGCGTAATAATAAAATAAGACCAACAAGTCTTTTTGGAGGATTACTCATTGAGAGGTTTTGTCAGAGTTCTTGAACCTTCAACCTCCTTCGCGAAGAACGCGAAGAACGCGAAGAACGTCGGCCTCCGACGAAGAACGCCGAACCCGTGGAATTCGACGATGCGACGCCGTGTTCCGCAACACCGACGTTCCCTTCCTGCAACGTTCTTCTGTGACGTCTCTTTCTCCGCAAAGAATCTTTGAACTGCTGTTTGAGGTAAGAGACTCCCGGTTTCTCTTAAATCTTCCTTGTTTTTTTTATCAAAACACAGATTTAATGTAAAGACCCTTAAATTTCAAGGAAATTTTTTTTCTTAATATTCTATGGAATTTTTCAAGAACGCAGTTCCTGAAGGCACCTGATTCTGAGGCCCGATGTTGCCGGAATCATTTTCCGAAGTTTGGCTCGGGTACGTTTAGTGAACGGATGAGCAGGTTTTTCTAACTTTTGAACTGGTGCCCGGAATCGAATTCTGAGGGCACCGATGAAATAGAAGCGCCGGTATTTGCTTAGAAACGCCTCTTCCGGAGTTGCGTTTGCTTGGGCGTGGTTTTTAATTTTTGGGCTTAAAGTTAAGAAATAAAATAATTTTACGACAAATTTATTTTATTTCACTTAAGCCACTTGGAAGCCACTTGAAGCCACATAAAAGCGTCATAAACTGAGTTGAACCGGATAGGGTACTATCCAGAAATATACAACCCTCTTGGTTGGATATTTGTGAGGTGGGGCCCGCATGAGCCCCACCGTTTCTTTCTGCTAAGTAACGCACCCATGAAAACCCGTCATTATGAAAGTCAACTGACGTGCTTTCATAAATTCTTAACAGAGCATTTAATTGGGCGGTTTATTTCGTGAATTAAATGATCTGTTACTTTCATTGAATTAATACAACGAACTGATGGGTCGTTACTTACCTTTTTCGTTTGTTGGCGTAATAATAAAATAAGACCAACAAGTCTTTTAGGAAGATTAATTGTTGAGAGGTCTTGTCAGAGTTCTTGAACCTTCAACCTCCTTCACGAAGAACGTGAAGAACGCGAAGAACGCCGGCCTCCGACGAAGAACGCCGAACCCGTGGAAGTCGACGACGCGACGCCGTGTTCCGCGACGCCGAATTTCCCTTCCCGCAACGTTCTTCTGCGACGTCTCTTCCTCCGCAACGAATCTTCAATCTGCTGTTTGAGGTAAGAGACTCCTGGTTTCTATTAAATCTTCCTTGTGTGTTTTTTTAACAAAACACAGATTTAATTTATATAATTAAATTAAATCTATTGTTTCATAGTCCGTTGAGTTCGCCGACTCATCACCGTATTCCGCGACGACGCGACGCCCTTCCGCGACGACGCGGCGATCCCCTCTTTCCGCGACGAACGATCGTCAAAGAACGTGCGTACGACGATGACTACGAGGTAGGGGTTGCTGTGAATTTATTCCTTTTTCCCGTGATCGTTCCATTTAGAAGTAAAGAGCCGGACAATAAGAACAATTTTAATTTATTAAAATTGTTGAATTCATGTGTTGAATTTTGTTTGTCCCGTTGTTTATCTCTAACGTGGAGTGTGCGGGCCAAACGAACACGGCCCGACAACCCTCCGTCGTTCTTCGTGGATGAGCGAATTTGGCGGGCGACGGAAAAATCGTGACGCAAGGGAAGTTTGAAGATTCTGCAGTGAAGAACGAGTCCCAGGAGGAGTGGCGGCAGAGACGGGAAAAGAAACGGACCACCGGAGTGACTCAGGCGGCCGGCGGAAGCCGCCGGCGGCAAGGGTCGCTGGCGCGGCGGCGCCGGCAGCCGGGGGCGGCGGCGCCCCGGTGCGCCGCCGGACAAGGCCACCGCGGCCGCGCGGGACGCGGCAGAAGCCGCGTCCAGCTGTCCAGGGCGACACCCCGTGGGTGCCGCGGGGATGTCACGCGGGGGCGGCGGCTCCCCCCCTGCGTTGCTCGGGTCGTCCAGGGCGACACCCCGCGGGTGCCGCGAGGGTGTCACGCGGGGGCGGCGGCTCCCCCTGCGTCGCTCTGCCGCTCGGCCGACCCGAGCTGGGCTGGCCGAGCCATTCCAGTCCGACCGGCAGGGCTGCGCCCAGGCCAGGCCGGACCGGGTCCGGCTGGGTCGGATCGGGTTCGGCCGACCCAGGGGGGGTCGGCCCGGGTCGGCCCGGGCCAGGACCCCCCGTGTTCGGACCATTTTCGGTCAATTGCCCGTAACATGAGCTACGGTCCTCCAAACGACACATCGTCAGTGGCAACGCGATCCTTGGATCAAGACGTTCGTTTCGGTATATCGCACTCAAGGTTTCGGAATACTTTGGGTTCGACCGGGTTGGTTCGTACTCGAAACCAACCAGGCCCTCGGAGTGGAAACACTCATATCTTGAGCTACGGACGTCCGATTGACGTGCCGTCGACTTCGTTGAATTCCTCTAAGTGAGAAGGATCTTTTGGCATACTCCGCCCGAGGTTTGGATGCAGGTGGAGTATGGTCGCGTTGGTTTTGCCTTAAAAACCAACCGGGCCCCTGGAACGAAAAAACCAATAACTCTCAGACAGGGCGTCTGATTGACGTGCCGTCTGCGACGTTGAGTTCCTGTTGACGATACAGAACTTTTGGATACATCAACTCCGGACATTGTGATAGTTGATGTATCGGCCTCTCGGCTCGTGGAGCGGACCCTCCCGAACGAGTTTGCTGTGTCCTGGAACCCTAGAGCTGGCTGCGACTACTACTTTGACAGCGACGACCGTGCAGAGATCCTCAGTGGACTGCGGCGACGACCATGCAGAGATCCTCAGTGGACTGCGCCAACGACTGTGCAGAGATCCTCAGTGGACTGCGACGACTACAGCACTCAGCGATCCTACGTGGATCAGTGCTACAGGTCCTGTGTGGGCTCGATCTTGTGTGGGTCCTATCCTGTGTGGGTCAGCGCTCAGCGGTTCTGTGTGAGCCAGTTCCGACAGGTCCTATGTGGGCCTGATTCTGTTTGAGTCTTTGCAGGGGTTAGTACCTATCGATCCTTTGTGGGTCCGACGACTTATATGGATCAATGATCATCTCTATCATCATCCGAAGAAGTATACCCATGTGAGCTGAATCTTGTGTTACTCTCCTTTGTGGATTGTGTTGAGCTATCCTGTGTGGATTTACTGTTTACACTCATTTGTGGATTGTGTTGATCTATCCTATGTGGATTACTGCTTACTCTCCTTTGTGGATTGTGTTGTGCTATCCTGTGTGGGTATACATTTGCATTCCTGTGTGGACTAGATTGTGCTTGGGCTCGGACGTTGGAGCCGAACAGGAATTGATGACATAGGTATATGTATGGGCATATACCTAAGCCGTTTCAGATGTTCTTTCGTGATTGTATCCTATCTTTGTGGATTATCCTTTGTGGATTTTGGGAGACCTTCGGGGGTCTCAGGGTCCCTACTGAGTAGCTTATACTCACCCCTGCATGGGCCTTGCCCTTACTTCGTTGTGTTGGTTGCAGACGACGGACAACGCTGATCGAGGTTGAGGCGTGCGGAGAAGGATGGTACCTGGAGGTGGACCACTGGGCGGGACGTACTCGGAGCGGTCAGGCGGACCCGAGGAGCAGTGGAGGCTATCTGTACCCACCCTTCAGGTGAGACTTCCAGAGGACAGCTCGACGCTGCAGCTTTTCTTTTCAGCTGCTGTTTTTCCCTTCAGTTGTACTTTACAGTTGGGCTTGAATTTCCAGCCCCTTTTACTTTCAGCACAACTTGTAAAGTTTTTACTTAGTGTTTACTTTTCCTCTTGATTACTCTGTGGTGCTTGTTTAATTTTCAAAGGCAATGCCTTCACTTTTGTTGGGATTTACGCCTTGGTGCTAGTCGCCATCCCCTGGCCTAGGGAAGTCGGGCTTGGGGTAGTCACTGCACGGGCCCTGAGGACAGGTCGTGACATCTTGTGAATGTCTTTATTGGTAATTCTATTTGATTCGATAGAGAGTAATGGAATCATGGATCAAATTCTCATTAGAAATGGGAGCACGATTCATTGATGATGGAATATTGGTCTCTACACTTTTTTGAGAATCACTCTTCAACATGAATTATTATAGATGAAATGTATTATTATAGGGAATAAAGCATATAAAATTACCCTCTCTAAATTATTTTACATATCTTTTCTTAATTTACTATTTAATTGTTTGTATCTTGGTACTCCCAAGGATAGACAATATTTTATGAGCATAATAACCTAAATTTAGGGCATGAATGTTTTTTTTGATTTTATGGAGTCCATGTATAATGTTATAATTCATTTATTGGGATCTATTTTATCTTTGAGAAAACATTATCTTTTTAGGGATTTTATAAGAATATTGTGTTTTAAGTTTTTTGTTGGGAGTTAATAAATATGTAAAGGGGTTAAATGAGGAGTAATTTGTATCTATACATATTTCATGAATAGATTTCCAAAAATTAAAAGTGTATGCACCATGAAATTTTTACATGACATGTAATAATAAATGATAAATTTTTTATAAAAATGTATCATGTTTTTTTACATATAAAATAACCTTCGATTACATATGTAAAGGGGTTACAATTCATGTAACTATAGATTCATCATTTAGTGTTCATTATTGGTTATTATTCAATCATTTCTCCAAATCCCCCATTGCCATCAACTTATAACATTTCTTTAGTGATACTGGGTGTCTTTATTCGATCCAGATTGATCCGTTCTATTATGGACCCTTGTTTCGGTTGGTCTACATCTCTTTAGGTGATAAAAAATTTATTATTATTTTTTTCTAATGATTTTGTTTATGGTGATGTATTTTGATATTTTATTTGTTTTATGTTGTGTTTTTTTTCTCTTTTTCCTCTATAGACCAGTTATGAGACATTCTTCTAGTGGAAAATCCTTATAGGTTGTGGTGAGGAAGGTGTGTATTCATAAGGTTTGTTTTTCTTCTTCTTATCTGACCCTATTATTAAATTGGATAAATTATAATATTTTTATATTGATTATAGGGCATTCCATGTCACTGTATAATTATTATTGTTGGTATATTTCTTCATGTGTGTGTGTGACATATAGTTTTGTGGTAGGTGGTTCCCTCTCTAGATCGTGTTAGTGAAATGCATTGATCTTACTTTTATACATTGTTTTGATAAATGTAATGACATGATATTATTGATATTTTTGTTTTGTTTGGAATATAGATTTTAAAAAATATTGGGTTTTCCTGGTGATGGTAAATGGAAATGAGCTTTCAAAATATTATGAACTTGTTTTTTAAATTAATTTAATGTATTATTTAATTGGAATGTTTTGATTAATTGATTTGGAAAATAGTGAACATTGGATTCCTTGGATACATATGTGCAAGGTGTAGTAATAAATCATGTCCACTGATGGGTGGTTTTCTCATGGGGCATTTCTATGCTTCATATGACTGTTATTATTGGTACATATTAGTCTTGTTAGTGGGTTTACTTGTTGGGGTGTTTCTATGCTCTATATACTTGATACCTCAATCTATTGGCTTGATTCATATGAGATTGACTGTGTTTGGTATGAGTGTTATTGAAATCCCACCCTAGATTCATATTTGGAATGATGTCAACTATTCTTCTGCATTTGTCTTGTACTATTTTTAATACCATGTAATTTTTATGACATGTGATTCATAATTATCATTTACATGTATATCTACATTGATATAAGGTTAATAATGTCTTATAAATTGAATTACTTTAATTATATTTAAATTTTTAAAAATGGTAAAATAAAATGTTCTTGCATCACTTTTAGATACTAGACATAGAATACCTAGGTGGCAGATTACTGAGTCTATAATATCACACCATGAATTCCCATTATATGGTATATGGACCTAGTTATTCCTTTTGATTTAGGGAAAGTCATGAAACCATTATTATTTTATGAGGTTTTCAATCATTAGATTTTGGTAGTTTAGGGTGATATGGATGTAGGCTTCCCATGAAATCACATGGATTGGTTGGTTAATCATATTTTCATAGTCCTTTTCGGTTGGAATTGTACTTGAAGAAATTTTTGACTTTAGAGTAGTTTTGTTTTTTCTATTTGTTTTTATATAATGGAATATACTTATATATTTTATTGGATCCGTCTGTTATGTGTATATATATTATCATTATTGTTTTCACTTATGGTTGAGATAAATCATTCCCTTATGTTTTTGAAAGATTCTCGGGTTCTTGTCGCCATCCCATGGGCATTGTAAATGACCTTCAGGTATGTGGTGGATTGGGTAAGGTACCAATTTGAGTGGGTATTCATGTCATTTTCTTACAAACACTATAACATACATTTTATTTTCAAACAAATTTACCCCTCATCAACATTATAATGAAATATGGACAACCATTTAACATTTTATATTCTACATTGATTCATTCCAAAAATTATTTAGTAATTCTTAAAACATTTAGGGAATGTATGCAATATAAATTTATTTCTTTCATATGACTTATTCTTTGAGATTTTTAGAAACTAATTTTTTTATTTCTTTTCTATAAATTAATAATAATGAAGAATGTTTTCAATTTCCATATCAACATTAGCATTACATTGATCACTTTCTCTATATCGAACAATATCATTTATTATTAATTCCTTTCACAGAAATGATTTAAATCACTAAATAATCCATAGATAATTCTTTTAGAGTTATAAATAAAATTATAGTTTTGCAATATGATTATAATCAAGTTTTCCTTATAGGTTCGAATGGATTAATAGACATTTTTTCTCTTGGAAATATTTCACTATTACTAGGTGAGGAGATCTGGAAAAATAATTATTGAAAAAGATCATCTTAAACTACTAAAATATTATTGAGTGAATTTTTTCCTACTATTTAATACTCTAAATATTATTATACCACAGGTTTTTCTCACCCTACAAGTGATATCTAGGTAAAATCACCTTTTCATGGACTAAGATAAATAGAAAAACATATAATTTACATCACATTAATTCATTATTCAATAACTAATTGATCGGAAGTACCATTAAAAGTAGTTTTACAATTCCAAATGAAAGATTTTATAGCTACTATCCATCTCATTGGTGAGTTCAAATGATATAAATGGTATAAATTATTATTCATTATGACTGATAGTTAAAGTATAATTTCCATGAAGATTTATACTCTGGCTTCAACCCATTTGTTTTCTCTGGGGGACAATCAGTGTATCATCCTTTGAGACCCTAATTAATGTGGATATTACTGGTTTTATAAATTAACATAGATAAATAAATGAATGGAATTTTAATATATATAATATAAAATCCATGTTTGTAGAAAAAATCTCCCGTAAATAATGTGTATAAAAAATAATTTGTTTCAAAAAATATATTAATTTATTCCTAAAATTACTTGAATAACTATGATATAAAACCATTATCTTTAGTGAATTATCATTATAATTATAACATAATAAAAATAAATCAACAACATAATAACTATAAAACATAATTGTAAGAACTAGGAACTTTTTTAGGCATTTTTTCCTTTTCTGGTCGTTTTTTAGAAAAGAGGAAATTCAGGATATTTTCTGAAGTACATGCCAAGTACATTAGGAGTACACTCCGTGTACTTAGTTACCACATAAATCCATGTGTATCCATGTAGCATCCATGCACAAGGCCATGTGGGGTGACATGGAGGCTGCTTTAAGTGGAGTACGAAAGTGGAATGTATCACAACGTGTAATTCAAAAGTACATGATGTGTATTTTATTTTTTTCATTAAACAGACCGGGGTCACGTCTAATAGACAGAATAACCCCCTTCTTAATTCTTCTCATTCAGGTGCACTATATGGCCACAGATCTTCGATGAACTCTCGAGTGAGTTCCCTTACTCCGAATCAAACACCATCATTTGTGTTGGAATCACATTAGTGAGTTCTATTTTCTCTTAGAGCACCATCTTCTGATTTATCCTAACTCATGAGATATCATGGGTTGAACATTTTTGGTGTTCTTATAGATCTACCAGGTTCTTGGTCGATCCAAGGGCCTATGATGGAGTGTATCGATCTCCAAACACTGAGGTAAGTGGTTTTTCCTTTATGTTGAATGTATTTTAGTTTTATGTGAAAATTGCCCAATACCCATTAACGGGGTGTTGCAAATTTTTTATTTTAGCCCTATTGTTCTCCTTATATGCTTATATTCTTTAGTAGAGGTTAAATTGATTGAGGATAGGTTAATTTGTGATGCATTGGAGGTGTTTGACCATGTCTGTTTTGTTTATGACTATTTTGTCATGTTTAGCCTTATAGGTTCCTTGTTGTTTTTCAATGCCTAGTTATAGGATAGTGTGATTGTTATGACATGCTAATATGCTATAGACTAGTTATCCAAGTAGTTCTTTAGGTTTAACATGTCTGTATTGCATTTCAATGTTTTATTGACTTACACAGGGCCGTGAGAAACTGGTGTAGTTGACTATAGATAGAATTGACTGAGAGGGATTCCTGAGAGAGTCTTTAATTATATTTGACAATAACGGGAATTGATTGAGAGAGAATCCTCAGAGAGACATTATTTATGTTTGACTATAAGGGTAATTTACTGAGAGATCTTCCTTAGAGAGTGTTTAATCACATTTTACTATAAGCGCAATAGAATGAGAGAGCTTCCTTAGAGAGTCGTTATATATAATAGACTATAAGGGGAAATGACCCTGAGAGCTTCCTTAGAGAGTCTTAAATGATATTATACTATAAGGGGAATTTACTATGAGTTCTTCCTCAAAAAGCCATTATTATATCCTTGAAATTCTAAACTAGATGGGTAGACTATGTGTTCTTCCCAGTGGGTTTCTTGTGTTACTACGTAGAACCAGAGTGGTTAGGTTGTGTGTACTTCCCAGAGGGTTATATGTTTTTGATTACCTACTATGATTAACTGTTTACATGATATTTGAATTTGAATGCATTGAAACTATGGATTGTTTACTACTGAATACTTCCATGTTTACTACATTTACTTTCTTCTTACCTGCCATATATTCATTGACAGTTAGGCACAGATCTCGTGGAGGCTAACTACTAGGATTTAGTATCACACCATTTTTGGGTCATGCTTTTGGGCCCAAACAGATTATATTGTTGTAGGTATAGATAAGGGGAATCACCCTTCTACATTAGGTTCTTCATTGGCTGTGGAGCTGGAGAGAATGGGACCATGCTATGGCTTGTGATTTTGAGGAGTTGTTTATCTATATTATTTTGTACTTTGGTTTTGTACTATTTTTAATCCTATATTGTTATTTGTTTGGCTTCTTTCTGATATATATATATCATGCATAATTTATATATGAGCTCTAGTTGTTTCATACTTTTATTCTTTCACTGTTTACTCTTGTATAGATTATTACCAATTCCACTATTGCATACTATTTATTTCCATTATGCTACTCTTCCAATGTGGGCATAGTTTCCCCACTATCACACGCAATACCCTCGCTGCTAGTCAGAAGCCTCTGGCGTTTGGGGAAATGCGCTTGAGACCATGTGACCAACTGGGTACAGGGTGCCTCTGGGTGGATTCCAAAGCAAGGATGTTACAAAGTTGTATCAAAGGAATTATTTTATCTCGACATATAGTTCGGATCCTTTAGCCAGGGATAATATGGAATAGGTACTTGGTAATATGTTGTTTCCGGGAGTAGCTAACCCATGTAGAGGGAAATTCTAATTTACGTCGTATATTGCTAGTTTTCTAGTTTTTCAATTTTATAGTTGATTTTATTTTCACTGATGGGTGACTCACATGTATGTTACTGTTATTTTTTATATCATTGAGTTTATATTTCTGTCGTGACCCGATAGATGAGGGTATGACATCTCATGAATCATAGAGGCACTTATTAAAAATCACATGTCATCCATTCATGCAATTCCATTTATGGGGCATCTGCGATATCAAGTTGTTGTGATAGATTTTGTGATAGATATGAATTCTGTTGTGATATATTCCATGATAGAATACCTGATTTTTGTTAGACAATCGATTGTGTATGGTTTTTCTTGAATGAACTCCAACATTGGTTCTTGAGGTGTTATGGGCCCTCATGGACCAGAATTTGGTAAATAATTGCACTGTTTTCCTTGTTTATAACATATATAAGATTCCATGATTTGATTCTTGTGGAGTATGGGCCCTCACAGATCGGAATTTGGCACTTAAGGGACCGTTTCTGTGTTTTTCTGGGCTCCAGAGTAGTTTCTGAGGCATATTGTCTGGAAAAACCCAAATACACGTCGTGTAGTTTTGACAAAATGGCATGTGTTCTTCTGTTTGGGGAGACACTATTTTTCTTAATTACACACCATGTACTGCATGTACACGTTGTTTAGTCTCTAACCGTGTCTTAGACCGTGTGGGCAGAGACATTGGATAGGGAGGTTTTGTGGGAACACGTCATGTACCGGATGTACATGAAGTGTGTCTAGAACCTATGTTCACCCATGCGACTAACGACATGGAGGGATGAAAACAAGAGTTGTAAACGTTGTGTCAGTCTTGAACACATCTTGTAGTGTAATCATGTAATACAGTTGTGTAACTAACAACACGGGTCAATGTTATCTTTCCTAGTATACGCCGTATCCGCCTGGATCAAGCTGGGTAGTATCAGCCATGTAGCCAGCCATGTAACTAACAACACAGGTTGGAGAAGTCCTCCTAGTACATGCCATGATCAAAACTAACATGTCATGTAGTACTGTTTTATGAAGAACAGTGTGGTTTAGCTGGGTAGAAGGACTAGGGTATTGGAAGAGGATTCAAGTACATGATGTGTGTGAGGACAACACGATGTGTGTTAGGGGTGTTACACGACCTATTTTTTCTGAGGTACACACCCATGAAAATGACATATGGTACGACGTTGTGTGGGTATAATACATGCCATGTAGTCTTGTTTTGTAAAAATGGAATGTTTTATTTTCCATGTTTCCTTCTTACACTTCTTTTTTTTCAGTAATTGATAATCTTGATCTATGGTGTGCACGTGACCTTGCAGATTCATGCCACTGAGATATCCCCCTGTTGTACGCCAGTTTCCAGGCGGTGATCAGACACTGGATATGGCAGATCAAGGACTTATTACAGATCCTCTAGTTGTGTCAGTTTTGGAACCAGCCTATATACTTGACATAGGTGCTAAAACACAGTTTAGAGATGGTTTAATGAGGATGATTCAGACCTTTAAGGGAGTGCCACTTCCAGTCACATCGATGGAAGAATTGATGTGAGTCATTAAGCAGTAGCATTCTCCCACTTTATCAGGGGATGGAGGACCCCAAGCTGCAGATTCATGGCTAAAATCATTGACTGACTATATTTGAGCATCTGGAGATATCTCCAGAGAGAAGGGAGAAGATCACTACATACATGCTCTGAGACTTCTCCAAGAGGTGTTGGGATGTGGTATCACTGGTGGGATTCCAACAGAATATGGATTGGGATGTGTTTCAGTGCATCTTCTATGATTACTTCTATCCAGATACCTTGAGGGCCAATTTATCCTGAGCGTTCATGAGTCTAGAGCACATTACACTTTATATTAGGGAGTATTTCTCTCTCTTCACTGAGCTGCATCTCTTCACACACTTTCTAGGGGGAGATGAGTTGTTCCTTGCAAGAAAGATTGAGGACGGACTCAGACAAGATATCTAGTCTCAGGTGACCATTTTGAGTCTAACTTTTATATCCTCTATCATCAACCAGGAACTGACCACGAAATTAAATCTGAGGGATTCTCAAGCTGTGAGCTAGGGTGGTTCGAAACCCAGGGTCAGTGCTTCTTCGACCGATAGAAGGAAGCGCCGCTGGGAGGCTGCATGTGGAGATCTGAGTAGGCTAGATGCTTCTTCTGGTAGCCAGGTGGTGTGTTACTAGGGCCGGATGAGTGGGTGTATGGGGCCACATTTTCCCAGAGACCCAGTAGAGTGCCAATCTTGCATCAATATGGGTCACCTTCAGAATTTCTATCAGATCTTGTCACTAGTAGCTGGTGATAGGGGTTCCTCTGTGACTCATCCTATAGAAGAAGGGCCAACAGTTTCTCACTAGTCTGGGAACTGGAGTTCTTCCAGACCTTCAGGTCGAGTTAGAGGACATGGTCCGGGTAGCCAACCACCAGTCTTTTAGCGACAACATGGTGGACCAGATCAGAGTGGTCAGGCAGGGTCACACGACCATGGTACAAGCTAGACATTTCTAGTGGGGCAGACCCAGAAGTTGCAGGATCCCAAACCTTCTACATTTCCTGGTACAATCTTATATGGCTCAGTTTTGTCTTCTACTCTTTTCGATATATGGGATTCCCATATCTTTATATATGTTTTTTTGTAGAGATACTCGGTCTCTGCATCATTTGTTCTATTGATATCTTGATACTAGACACTCTATTAGGGACATGAATGGCTAGTGTACATCAGTGTAGGAAGTTCCCTCTAAATGTTTGTTGGTGTAAATTATTTTGGGATCTATATGTCCTAGAGATGATAAGATATGATGTCATTCTCGGAATAGACTGGTTAATTGCCTTCCAGGTAGTCATCGACTGTTATCGTTGGAGGGTGAGTTTCACATCACCATAGGGTGGATCATTTCTTCATAAGGGAGACTGGGATGTCTAGGCGAGTAGAGCGAGACCCGAGAATCATGGGTTGGGAGGAGTTATAGCCATGTTTTCTAGTCTATATCTGGATGACCAGGGGACTTCACAGACAAACATTCCTCTAGTGGAGGATCATTTCAGGGATGTCATTCTAGAGGAAATTTTAGGTTGCCTCCAAAGAAAGACGTATAATTCTCGATTGAGCTTGTGGCAGGAGTGGCACATGTGTCAATTGCTCCTTATAGGATGGCTACACTAGAGTTACAGGAGCTCAAGAAGTAGTTGAAGGAGTTGTGGGAAAAGGGTTTCATCTGAGCTAGTACGTCTCCATGGGGTTCACCTGTCCTACTTGTGAACAAGGAAGATGATACCCTCAGGCTTTGTGTGGATTATAGGAGCTGAACCAGTTTATTATTAAGAACCTATATCCTTTCATATGATTGATGATCTCTTTGACTAGCTTCAATTAGCCATGTTGTTCTCAAAGATTGAATTGAGATCTTCTTACCATAATTTGCACATTAGAACATCTGATTTACCTCTCAGAGCCTTCTGGAGCAGGTATGATCTATATGAGTATATGGTTGTGTCGTTCAGTTTCACAAACTCATCTACAGTTTTCATGGATCTAATAAACCATGTGTTCCATCCATAATTGGATTCATTCATGGTAGTCTTTATATACGATATATTGGTTTAATATCACACTCGAAACAACCTTGCTATCCATCTTGAGATCGTTCTTAGTACACTAAGAGAGAATCAGTTATATGATATGGTCTCAAAATTCCACTTTTGGATTGATCAGATTCACTTCATGGGTGATTTTATCTTAGATATTGGAGTATCAGTCAACCCAAAGAAAGTTAGAGAAGTAGTTTTCAAGGAGAATCCGAAGAAATTATTTGAGGTAAAAAGAATCCTGGGGATGTCTGGGTACTATAGATGCTTCATACAAGACTTTTCATGATTAGAATCACCGCTGAAAGGTTTAAATAAGAGGGGCGAAAGGTTCTTGTGGTTAGAAACTAATGATTTAGCCCTTCAAGAGCTGAAAGGGAGACTAAATTCAGCACTGATACTAGTATTTCTAGAGCCTGTAAAGAGCTATTCTGTTTACTGTGATGCATCTGGTATCGGGCTGGGAGATGTGAATATGTAGGGAGAAGGATTCGTTGTGTATAGGTCTCGGCAGTTGAGTCCACATAAGTGTAATTACCCGACGCACAATCTCGAGATGGTAGCAGTTATTCATGCCTTACATTATTGGAGACATTATCTTTTGGGATATCATTTTTTGGATTTCATTGACCCGAAGAGTCTCACGTACATCTTCACTCAGCGTGATCTGAATTTGAGACAGCAATGGTGGGTTGAGTACATTCAGTCCTTTGATTTAGAGCATGACTATATGACTATGAAAGGCAATGTAGTGGCTGATGCACTGAGCAGGAGGACTCAGATACATGAAGTTCAAGAGGCTAGTAGTGAGTGGCAGCTTATGGATCTATTCTCTTATATGCATTTTGAGGTGCACGATAGACAGGTCAGACTTTTCTTTCTTCTATAGCTGTTACCACTACCCTTCACGATTGAGTGAGAATGATGTAGCTATCATATTTAGATGTCCTAGTCCTACGGGAGAGCATGTTAGGAGAGGACCCTATTCTAGGATGGAATATAGGGGGTACGAGATCTTACACATCTAGTGGTGCATATGGGTGCTAGCAGACATACACGAGGTGCTGATGCGGGATATTCATTCCTCAATTTGGGCAGTTTTTCCTGGAATCACCAAGATGTACAGTGATCTACACCACCGATATTGGTGGCCAGGCATGAAGAGAGATGTTGCTGGTTTATTCATGAGGTCTTCCACCTATTAGTAGGTGAATTCAGAGCATCAACGACTAGCAGGGCTTTTACAGAAGTCACTTATTCCCAAGTGGAAGTGGAATGATGTCGCGATTGATTTCGTGAATGGTGTGCTGAGGTCTCCCTGAGGTAATGATGCAGTTTGGGTTGTCATTGACAGACAAACGAAAGTTTCTCACTTCTTGTCGATCAAGAAGTACATCTGTGTAGATGATCTAGGGTGGTTTTAAATGCAAGAGATTGTGTGCTTACATAGAGTTCCACATTCCATTGTTTCTGATAGAGATGCTTGTTTGAATTATCATGTTTGGCAGGGGCTTTAAAAGGAATTGGGTACATATTTACTATTCAGTATAGCTTACCACCCCTAGAAAGATGGCCAATCTGAGCTTACGATTCAGGTGCTTGAGAACATGCTTAGAGCATGCATTTTGGATTTTGGATGTTCTTGGGAGAAGCACACACCTCTTGTAGAGTTTGCCTATAATAATAGTTTTCATGAAACTATTCAGATGGAATCTTATGAGCCTTATATAGTATGCCATGTCGATCACCCTCATGTTGGCTGGAGATAGGAGAGGCAACTATGCTGGGACCTCATCTTGTTCAAGATACCTTAGAGCATATTGTGTTAATTTGGAAGGGGACGGCTAATGAACAATTTGAAAAAAAATATTATGTTGATTAGCGGAGATGACTCATGGAGTTCGAGGTCAGTGATCGGGTTTTCCTGCATGTCACACCAAGGTTGGGGAACAAGAGGATTAAGAGACAGGGTAAGCATTCGCCGAGGTACGTCAGGTCATTTGAGGTGTGGGAGAGAGTTGGGTTGGTTTCCTATCAGTTGCAGTTACCCTCGGTAGCTGGCTATGCATGATGTTTTTCATGTTTCTCAGCTTCAATGTTACTTTTCAGACCCGTCTCATATATTTCTACCCAAGGAGGTTGATCTCAAAGTGGATGCGTTGTTTGAGGAGAATCTTACACAGATTGTTGATCGCAGTAAGCAGGTTCTCCAAGGTCGGTCTGTTCCTCTGGTACAGGTGCTATGAAAGCACGGGTGAGTACAGGATGAGACGTGGGAGAGGGAGGCTGATGTACGAGCACAGTGGCCAGAGCTGTTTGGGGTTTCTTCTTCTACACTGCGCTAGGAATATTTGGGGATGAATTTCATTAAGGCGGGAAGTCTGTAAGTTCCTGGAATTTTTTCTAGTTATGTTTTCCTTTTCTGGTCGTTTTTGAGAAAAAGAGGAAATTCGTGAAATTTTTGTAGTACACGCCGTTTACTTTATGAGTAAATTCCTTGTACTCGGTTACCGCAGGATGTCAGGTGTTGGTCATGTAGCGGGAATGCACACAGCCATGTGGGGGTGACCTGGAGGCCACTTAAAGTGGAGTGTGGAAATGGAAGGTACACACTATGTACTTCAATAGTACACGCCATGTATTTTCTTTTTTTTCATTAAACTCACTAGGGTCGCTTCTAATCGACAGAAACACCCCCTTCTTCGTTCTTCTCATCCAGGAGCATCGTACAACCATGGATCATCGATGATCCCACGATAGAGTGTTCGTCCTCTGAATCAATCACAGTGAGTTGCATTAGAATCACATCGGTGATTTTTCTTTTCTACTATAGCACCATCTTTTGATTTCTCCTCTCTTGAGATATCATGGGTTGAATTTTTTGGGTGTTTTTGTAGATCTATCGCATTCTAGGTCGATTCAAGGGCCGACTCTGGAGTATATCGATCTCCCAACACCATTGTAGGTGGTTTGGGCCTTTCTATTGAATGTATTTGAGTTATATGTGAAAAATTCCCAATACCCATGAATGGTGTGTTGAAAATTTATTGTTTAGCCCTATTGTTTGCCTATATGCTTATATTCTTGAGTAGAGGTTAAATTGATTAAGGATAGGGAATTAATGATACTTTGGGGGTGGTTGCCCATGCATGTTATGTTTATGACCGTTTGGTCCTGTTTAGCCGGTTAGGTGGTTTGTTTTTTTCCCATGAATAGTTGTAGGATGGTGTGATTTGTATGACATGATGATATGATATAGACTGGTTAGCCAAGTAGTTCATGAGGTTTATCTTGGTCGTATTGCATTGCAATTCTCGATTGACATACACAGTTCCGTGAGAACCAGGTGTAGTTGACTATAAGGGAATTGATTGAGAGAGATTCCTCATAGAGTATTTAATTATATTTGACTATAAGGGTAATTGACTAAGAGATCTTCCTCAGAGAGTCTTTATTTATGTTTGAATATAAGGGTAATTGACTGAGAGAGCTTCCTTAGAGAGCCTTTAATCACATTTTACTATAAGGGGAACAAACTGAGAGATATTCCTCAGAGAGTCATTGTATATATTATAATATAAGTGTAATTGACTGTGAGAGCTTCTTCAGAGAGTCTTTAATGATATTATACTATAAAGAGAATTGACTGGGAGTGCTTCCTCAGAGAGTATTTGTTATATCCTTGTAATTATAAACTATAGGGGTAAACCGTCTATGCTTCCCAGAGGTTTGATTGTGTTACTAGGTAGGATTAGAGGGGATAGGCTGTGTGTACTTCCCAGAGGGTTACCTGTTTGTGATTACCTACTGTGATTAGCTGTTTACATGATATATGAATTTGAATGCGTTGAAACTATGGATTGTTTATTCCTGAATAATTTATTGTTTACTTCATTTAATCGCTTCTTACCTTTGATATATTCATTGACTATTAGGCACAGATCTCGTGGTTGTTTCTTACTAGGAATTAGTCTCACACTCTATTTGGTCCATGCTTCTGGGCTCAAATAGATTATATTGTTGCAGGTATAGATAAGGGAAAGTGACCTTCTACATCAGGTTCTTGATTGAATGTGGAGTTGGAGAGCATGGGACCAAGCTATGGCTTGCAATGCTGAGGAGGTTTTTATCTATTTTCATTTATACTTTGGTTTATTAATATTTTTATTCCAACATTTTGATTTTTTGTCTTATTTCCTAGAAATATGTATTATGCATCATTTATATATGTTATCCAGTTGTTTATTACTTCATGTCGTCCGCTATTTGCTATTTTATGGATTATTACTGTTTCTGCTATAGTATTTTGTTTTCTTCCTCTATGTTACTCTGCCAATGAGGGCATTGTTTCCCCACTATCACACCCAAGGTCTATGCTACTAGTTGGCAGCCTATAGTATTCAGGGAAATATGAATGAGGCCATGTGACCAACCAGGTATGGAGAGCCTCTCGGTGGCTTCCGAAACCAGGATGTTACAATAATCCACAATCACTATATATAGTGAAAATATTTTAAATTTATATTTTCCTCAAAATATACATAAAATCTGAAGGATATATATGTTTGTGTTCTCAAAAATAAGATAAAAACTTTTCTATAGTCAAAAAATCAATAAATAACATATAAATATGAAGGTTCATATATACCTTTCTACAAAAGTCACCAAAAATATAATAATATCATTCCCAAATACTATTCATATTAAATCACATTATTATCCAAAGGGGTATATATACCTTAATCATCCAGTCCTTTTAAAACACCGTAATTGTTTCTCAAAATATAATTAATATCTCTAAAATATATTCACAAAAGTCATATAAATTGTATATATATCATATAAATTATTATCAACATGTAGTATATTAAATCATTATGGTATATAAATCTCATGATATATCCTCATAATTAACATCTTGTACTCTAAAACTATCTAATCCCTGATCTGATACCAATTAAAAGACAACAATCAAAAAACCGAATGTTTTTTCTAAAAAAATATTCTATAAATACTATATTTTAAAACAAGTTAATTTACACAAAAAAACCCAATTATATTTAATATGTCATGACCATACTGGTTTACTAATACAATGAAAATCATTTTGGTTATGAGTATTAAGGAATTCTAGAAATCCCATTTACATAATAAAACCTATGTTTACATCAATAAATGTTAATTTTACAAAATATACCTGGAAATAATTATTACATAATGAGTATTTATCACATCCTAGAAAATTATCCACACCAAATACCATTATTATCTGTATCATACTTCATTTTTCCCGTCATAACATGGTGAAATTAATGTATAAGAAATTTTGAGATTAGATACTCAGTAGGGGTGAAATTTGATATATCATTAAACAGTAATAATTGAACACAAGAAATGTATATGTGTATTTTATAACTGTAAAACATATTAAAACATATATAAAAATTCATTGACTATAAACCATGATTTATGGAATATTCATTTTTCATAACATAATCAAAGAGTCATAATAGAGATGAATAGTCAATAACGAATCTTGAGCTATGATAGAATAGCATAAGAATAATTCATTCATTTGTTGAATAAATTATAATATGAAGAATCATGATATTATGATCAGAGATACCTGAATTCATGTACCTATAAAAACTTGTGAACATATCCATCCAAAATCATGTACAACCACTAAATTATAAGAATATATAAATGTAATGATATATATGGAAAATCATGTGAACACAACTGCATTCAATAATGGCCAACCTAAACCTTAGTTTTCTCATGAGATAAAAAAATTTAAAAATATATGATATGGATATATAATTTTAGTTTCACCCATCATATAATTAATAACATATATAAGTGTACCCCAATATCTAAAAAAACATTAATCAATTCATTATTGTTAAATTAACACATGTGAATAAACATATTTCATTATAAAATCCTTAAAACATTATAAATAATACATAAATGGAAAATAATGTGGAGTATATAATGAGTATAATATCCTTAATGAGTCAAAAAATCATTAAATGATGATTATATAGATAACAAAACACAATTGTAAAATCATAATAATTATTCTATGAAAACCAAGTATAAATATTTTTTGATTTTTTATAATTTTAAAATTAAAAATTTATAGAATAATGGTTATTTTATTTATGTTGAAAACTCATCGAAATTAGATATTAAATTTTTATTACATAGAATGGATATTATGGTTGTAAATTTTTTTATATTTTATATGTTTTAAAAAACTATTTTTATAATTTTGGAAAAAGGCTAGCCGTAGTTATTAAAAGAAAAAATCTGAAATGATTTATTTTAATCAATTTTAAAAACATTAAATTTAAATATAATATAAAATTATAAATTATTCATGTGTATAAATTATCATTAATAATATAATTTAGAGAACCTAGTTATGGAAGAGATATATTCTCGACCAAAAGAAGTTATATAATTTTGAATTTTTATGAAAATATTATTTTAGTTTTTATTGAATACCAATGATGGGAAAATTGAAATAATACTTGGTAACACTAGTAATGACCCAAATATAAGTAAATATATGCATTTGAGGATATATATATCATAAAATTTCATCAATGTAAATTTAAGAATTTACAATTCCGATAAAATGCGAGATTAAAAGATAATCCAATATAGCATTGTTAACTATTTTATTAAAACATTAGAATGAAATTAACATATATTGATTTTTCTATCGATATACTATTAATTAAAATAATCATATAATTCATTCTTGTGATGAATATACACTATAATTAATAAATAATTTATGGAATATATAGCATTCATCAATAAAAGGAAATTAAAATGTGGAAACTCTAACAACATGTCCAACATGATTCATGTATTGTAGAACATGCTATATACTATATATAGACTAATTTTACAAATTTTATAGAATTAAATGAAAAATTATCCATATATATATATTTCTATAATAATTTATAATTACCCAATTATTAATAATTATTCAGTAAGATGATATCTTTGGATGGACCTTCAATCACTATGTGGGCCAACACACTCTGTTAGGGTTTTCTAATGTCCTATACTGTAACAATATTCTCAGTTCAATTTCATCAAAGAGTTTTGGGGTGGATTCTTTCTCCTGACCCTCTCTAAAATGTATGGTGGAAGTTCATTCATCTATGATCCTTGTAATAGGTCTTCCATTTTTTGTATCAAATAGAGTGTCAACATTGTTATGATCCTCTCATTATGTGTGACCTTTATTGCAACATTTATCCCAATATCTATCAGGTTTTGGATCTTTTGGTGTAGATATGATTTTTTACTATTTTCATGGGTCTATCACATGATGATGGTTTTAGGTTTGGTTGGTTTTTTCTCGTTGGGGGGGTTATCATCTTTTATGGAAAATGATTTTTTCAAGTCATGTGGTGGACATGACACCCTTGGGAAGTGTTGTATGGTGTACAAGAGGTGGGGAATTTTCTTAAGGCAATGGAAAGTGGTCATATTTTTTAGTAAGTAGGGTGTGTATATTATGAAATCATAGTTCACATAGTTGATGTATTGATAGATACGGATTCCAATTTCCTTCTAATCACAAGAGAGCCTAGTATGTGAATACATTTCTTTGTCCAGTGATATGATTTAGTTGTCTATGATTTATTTACTATGATCCAATTTGGTGCTAATAAATTTTCATTTTATTGGGTTACACATGTATTGGTGATATTTTTATTTAACATCATTGTACATAGATGATGGTAGATCTTGTGCATGTATAATTTTGTGGGTGACCTTTGAAGATGGATGGGTGTGAAAACCCAAATTAGTCATCCAATTGTTCTTACATGGGATGGATGGTTAACATTATATTTTTTTGATAGTTTTATATATATTGTTTTCTTATATTGAATGTTAAATGACTTTCAAACATGAATTTTCAAGTGGGTGGCCCAAAATAGATATAAGAGTGTTGGTTTGTATCTTTTGGTTGTACTTTCACATGTTTATATAGATGGGAGGAGTGATCTATCCTGTTTTGTTAGACTAGAATGATGAAAAATCTTGGATGGGGGTGGTGGAACACAACATAATTGTGGAACTATATAATTTAAATATATGGTGGGGGTGGGTGGGGTTTATATTATGTTTTTCTTAATGATTTCATCTGAAATAGACACTCAAGGACATTAAATCCCTTGGATGATACTTCATTAAGGATTCTATACTCAATTTATATAATGGAATTCCACATTTTATTGTTTTTAAAATTGGATGTATTTTATGTTTAATAGAGATGGATTTACACAAAACATTTTTTAAAAAATCAATCTTTAATAAAATGAATATCTTTTTATAAATTGTTCTATATTCCATTTTTTGGTTCTAGGATTAAATTCCATGCATAATTTTCATTGCTTCATCATCTACATAATATAAATCATTTCATAATATATATATATATATACTTATATATATATAATATTTATAACTATAAATATATTTTTTTGATGAAAAATTACTCTCATAAAATATTGGAGGTGGTGGTGGGCACATACACATGAAATATGTTTATTATTTTACATGGGATAAAAAGAAAAGATGGTATATAATAATTAAAATTTAAAAATCATAAATATTTAATAAATATAATATATATTCATTTAATATTTCTATATATATATCCATGATAGTAGGTGCCGAAAAAAATAACATAATTTTCTAAAGGATATATTATTCAAAAACACGCGAGTGAGGATTTCATTCTCCATATAATGAATGAAAAAAAAATAGATTGAAAAAAACATCATATATGTTATATATACAAATTTCATCATATTAAGATGTTTATTGTATATTCTAATGAGTTATAATAAGAAAAAAAATGAATAAATTATGTTAAGACTAATATATCCTCCTTTGGTATCTTTTGTTTTATTACACAATAAGCCATTGAGGATTGGAATTTCAATGATATTTGTATTGATATGATGTGGATAGGGAGTTATTTGGGAGGGGTTTGAGAATATATTGGTTCATATAGGGTTATAATAGTGTGTGGATAAATGATGATATGAGGTTCTCTTTTATACATTATATGAGTGGATCCTTTGGAAATATTACAGTCATGAAAATAATATAAATTTTTTTCTCAATGGAACTGAATTCAATTTAGTATACGTTAATTGAAAGAATAATTTTATGTGGATGTGTACTAATTATATTGTATTTATAATTATTTTATAGACATTTTAAGCCCTATATATTATTTTAACTACACCACCATAAACTTTTTAACCCATATCATGGTCACACACTTTTAACATAGTAACTATTTTTTATAACTAAAAATTAAATTGACCCCATTATCAAATTTGAACTTTGTAAATAAAAATATAAAATCTATATTATATTAGTGAATATATATAAGTGGTAATATTCATATTTAATATACATTATTAGGATGTAATTATAGTTCCTTTTTAGAAAAAGAAGATTTCATAAAAATGAACCATAATACCTAGAACATTGGAATCATGGAGGTGAGTCCATGATCCAGAAAATTATTATTAAAAAAAAGTCAAACATACAAGGATAAAGATATGGGTACTAGTGGTAACCACCAAAATAATAGAAATGTAATCATCCTCTGGTCCTGCCTCCTCTCCCGCCTCTTCCACGACGACCACCACGTCCTCTTGGATTTCTGCCTGTTTTCCACTATTTCAGAATCTGAAAATCAGCATCCTGCTCATCCGCACCTCCATCATCAATGCCATCATGTTGAGTACCAGTTGTTGTAGCGTCAACATCATCATTTCCTTTCCCCCCATCCTCCATGGGTTCCTCAGAACTGGGCTGCCCAATCTGCTCAGCAGTGGCATGTGCAACCAAAGAAGGTGCATTAGAAACGAGGCCTTTCATGGTAACATGTTGTTTCCTCTCACAACTCTCCATATAGAGCAGATCATACTCAGGGGAGTTCATTGTGTCCAGCATGGAGAAAAAATTTGAAGCACCAGTGGCAACATTCAAAGTGGCAGCACCATGTTTAGGTGTCATTGCCATTTTGGTACTAGGTTCACCCTCAGAAATTGAAATATCTCCTGCATCCGAGGTAGTAATGGCCTTGGCATCTGAAGAAGATAACACAAAATCCTGTATATCATCAGCCTCAATAGTTGAGGCTGAAATAGTATTGATAGGTTCGTCCAGGGGGGATAGAATCAGTCCGAGCAGGGGACTCAGAAAAGACAATCATATTGTGATGGGAAGGATGCCCATCATTTACCTCCCAAACTGGTTTAGGAAACATAAATGGTGTTGTAAGAGCATCATCAGAAGAGCCAGTGGCTTGTGGAGCCCCTACTGTAGTAGAAACAATATGAGAAATAGAAGCCTTAACGGCATTAAAACCTTGCACACTCCTTCGTGCAACCGAATGATAAAAGTATCCTTTCCCACAAGATGGAAAACTGTCCAGCTTCCCTTTATCAAAGTATTGCTCCTCCAGCAAATCAGCATGATCCATCTTTTTTTCACTATCAACATCATCAGAACACATATCACCCCATTTAGAGGGATCTCCATGCTCAATTATATTCAAGCAAGAAACGGGAAGTGTGCTATCACCCGAGGGGCGAGACAATACACCCCTACCTTGCTGAACATTCAAAGGCCTCACATTGGGGTTTTTACCAGCAGCAACATTAGCAAAAGAAACAAAACCCACTTTCTTAAAGTCATATGGATTTTTTTCACCAAGTCCACCTTGATGGCCGAAGGTGAGAGACCCTTCACACCATCATAGGTAGAAAAAGGTAAATATGATCCATACATGGCACCCTTACCCTCATCATGTTCCCCTTCCATCGCAAATGATCCAGTAGAAACACCTTGGGATTTAAGCTTACAGCTTTCAGCTAGATTCCCATAACATTTACAATTGCAGCATCTCACTCCTCGATTACATTTTCCTTTAACATTCCCAAATGAACCACACTAATATATAATAATGATGCTAATAAAATTACTAATAATTGTTTAAATAGAATTATCTTTATTTAAATTTCATTTCAAATTGAAACTATTAGTATTCTGCTGAAATTTGATAGTATTTTTAAAATTATTATTTATAACTATTGACAAAAAATCAAATATTTTATAAAAATCATACAGAAAATCATAGAATTATGTTAATATGATAATGTAAATTTTTTTTGTCCATTTTTTAAAATTAAATTTCTTTAATTCATAAAAAAATATTTAATGAATTTAAAAATAACAATAATTACATCTATTATAGAATAATGAATATTTCAATCATTATTTGATTTTACTGATAATTAATCTCAATTACCAAGGTGTTTTAATTTATTCTTAATAAAATTGAATACTCATAATTTCTTTATATAGAAATAATATTTTAATAATTTATTATTGAATATAGTATTGTATTGGTTATAATTAATGAAATTTTAAATTGTATTACTTAAAGTAAAATAACATTAAAATATCAAGGTGTTATATTTACCCCTCTATCTAAAAAAATTCATCCTCAATTTTTTTATCAAGTGAAAATACAAAAAATAGGGAATTCTATATATAGACACTACTTAAGATATAATTTTCAATTTGATATCAATTTCACAATCTTGTTATAAATTGACAAAACTCCCAAATTCTATCATAATAAGGTATTTCGACCGATATAATGGAACACAATTCCCATATAATGTTTATTTTCTATATCATACTAAAATATATTCATAGATATAATCAAAATTTGAAGTAAAAATTCTTTACATCCAAATTTATATGGTTTTTATATAGATAGATATATCCCATGTTTATAATCACATTGAATATCCTCAAATAATGAATTATATTTATAAAAGAAATATTCAAATAATATTATATTACATAATATATTTTTTCATATGAAAAATAATTATAACACTAATAGTTTACCATAATAATTTATTATGTATTTGTTGAGTTGGTGATTTGATGGTAAAAAGAAATATTCTCGATATAAGGGTATGAATAAAAACAAAATTAAATAGGTCGTTTTTTTCTTGAATTAATGATTTTTTTATTATCCACAACTTTTTTTCATAACCCACTTTAGAACTTATTTGATCAAATTATACTTCCCTTTGTCCTCAGTCTTTGGATGTGGCATACACTGATTGTTTCAATTTTTAATTAGATTAGGTCATAATTTTCATTTTGTAAAATATATTTCCAATTGAATCAATTTTGTAAAATTTAATCATAAAATGGGCCTCTATATAATTCATTTTATTTTCCAACCTATATATCCCAGAGAGACAACCTTGTGGTTGATGGCCTATCCTTCTATAGTTGAAACATTCACTTGTTCCTTTATGAATTTTTCTTGGTTTATTTGTCCTATATGTATGGAATATATGTGATTTATTATTTGTTACATACTAATATATATATATTTTCTATGATTCAATATTTTTAATTTATTATGACCAAATCCATATTAATGACGCGAGTGTCTAGTTTCCATTTCTAAATTTAGAAAAATAAAATTTATTTTTTTTATGCCACTAATTAGTAGATAAATCTTACATTTAAAATCAAATAATAAAACCAAATGGATGGTTTTTGAATATCCTGATGATTTCATCATAATTTATAATGGATTCACTCCATATATTTTAAGCTCTATTTGGTACCCATCCATTTTCATATTTATATTTTAAAGAAAATGGTTTTTGAAGAACACTTACATTATATACTACCTTTTACTGGAGTCAATTTATTATTATTGTTTTATGTTCTTAATAGTATTTCACCATTGGTATGCCTCACCATTGTATAGATAGAATGATAAAGAAAACTTATCAAGGACATGGTATTAAGGAACAAAAATATCATTTCGAACACATAGATCCATTTCTTAGAAACTAGTGGATTTGAAGACCAACAATTAGAAGATGGAAATTTCAATCTGAAGAACTCTATTTATAGTTTCACTATCATTGGGTTTTTTGTTAATGAATATGGTTCCATTTATTATTCATTGAATAAGATATATGAGTGAGAATTTCCCTAAATCATTATACTCTATAATCCATACCTTTATTCTTCTTGGGGGGGGGTCACCACATTTTTTATTGCATCTACGGTTAATAAGGGTTCTCCTAGTTTGAACTGTGAACTAAAATAAAATAATTTAGGGGCGATAATACTTATAAAAGTTAAAATATAAACATTTGGAAAATAATATATAAATAATGTGTATAACCCAATAACCTAATATCCAAAATAAACAATGATTATTCCAATATAATCTGAATCCCAATAAAATAATAAAATATTTAATAAAAAACAACTATATATTTATAAATCATGACAAATATATTATCCACATACAAAATATCCAACATATACCATATTCCATAAATATGTTATATGTAACACATAATAATTTTTTAAAACTTTTGTCATTATTAAATAAATGTGTTTTATTTCTTCTGAATAATTAATCCTAACACATATCTGAAAAATTATTATATTGTAAAAAATTAATTACATGTTATTTTATTAAAATTAAATATTATTATAAGAAAGAATTTCGAATACAGTAAGGAAATAAAAGTAGTCACATAGAACTATTTTGAAATATTTAAATTATGAGAAATATTTTTTTCATATATTAATTCAGTTTATTAAAACTAAAAATTTATTTTTACATTTAGATAAAATAAATTCATTAACTATTAAAAATATTTGAATGAAAATAAAATGATATGACGGTAGAAAGTGATGTTTTCTAAAAAGCATTTTTTGTATACCATTGGTTTATTTCTTATTAAAATAAATTAATCACTATATATGAGTGATTTAAATTATTTTTAAGATAATATATTTATTCAAAAAATTTATCCCTAATTTAGGTGTTATTACATGAAAATGAATGAAAATAAATTTAATTTTTGAAAAATTCATTTCATTAAATTTAGTATCTATTTCATTTTATATGTTTATTTTTAAAATTAATTATAAAAACATTAGTAATTAAATTTAATAAAATTTTTCATATTTTATTCATAATTTATAAATTTTTAAATGATAAAAATTCTTATTTTTTCATAATGTATAACAACTACTAGAATATCAGTCATCTTAGTTAAAGTTAAAATGGATTAATGGTGGAATTAAACTAATATATATGGATCACCATACCACCTAAAAAGAATAGATTTGATTAGTTGGATGGATTTAGACCATTAATTATTATAACCTTGAACATTTAATTACATGGTTCCTTGATAATAAAATATAATAAATTATTATATTTTACTTTTTTAAGTATTCAAAAAAATTCTAGTGTCCTCACTTATAAAAGGTAACCTCTTATAGTCAATTATTCACACACATTGAGTAAAATGTTTCATCAAATAAATACCAAAATGTATATATAATATCCTTCTAAAATTATATGGATCATATTATTTAGATAATACATTCTATTAGAAGCTAAATTTATAAGCCAATTGATTTTTACTAAATATAAATTAATTTAATTTACTAGCCTATTTCATGTATTTTTATTATATAAGCACCTATAAATCATCAATAAAAATATATACATGTTGAAATTAGTATAATAATCATAAGATAATTTTTATAGGATAATGGTAAAAACATTTTATACATACTCTCTATAACAAGTAATTATATCATCGTGTTTTTGAACCAGTGGACTACAACCTCCACGAGATGATGTGATTCATTTTTCACGTCACCTATACACGGATAGTCATATAAAAATATATAAGAAATATATATATATTATTCATTATATATTAATATTATATAAATAAGTATTGTTATTAATTTTTAAATCTTTCAATTCGTTGGAAAATGATTACTTAACTAATGCGTACCTAAATAATATTGTCTTCTTAATGTGATGTAATGAATTTCCCATCACCAAATATATGAATGGTTATAATTATGTATATAATGAAAAAATATGAAATTAATAACATTATTAATAATATAATGATGAAAAAACCAATACCAATGTCTAAGTAATAGAACAACTAGACATGAAAATGTATGGAAAATAGACTATTTTCACTCGAAAGATGATTTAAATGTATAATTTTTAATAAATGGGTAATTTGAACATATATGGGAATGGTATAATGTATGACATGTGTAAATATTTTCATGTTATATATATATATATAAGAAATTATTATTTATTATATGGTAATAAAAATGAGTATATGATGAATGTGAACATCCAAGGTAAGGGTTTATTTTAAAAACTCATTTTATTTCGATAGTGAATATATTAAATATATTTTATGTGAAATTATATGAAATTTAAATTTTATAAAACATATATTTTCTCTTATTTTCGTTATTTTATGGGTTTTGGTCTTTTCCATTAATTCTTCATTTTATTTAAATAAAACAATATATAATTTAAATTTATTAAAATTTATCTTTGTTTCCTCTTGGATCAATATGAATTTTCATACATGTACATGTTCCTTAATATATTATAAAAAATGATCCCTTAAATGGGCAAATAATTATTATAATTAATTATAAATAGTAATTAACATTCTTCTTAATGATTTAAAACTAATATTTCTTTTTGTTTTCCAAATGAACAACTTTCGGACTATTTACCAAAAGTGTGAATGAAATAGTTTTTTACGTATAACACATGAATGGTTTTTTCTAGACAAAATGAAAGTTATATTATTTATTTATTCATTTAGAATAGTATATATCTATTTTCAAATAAATTATTTTTCTCAATATTCTGAATATTTGTATTAAAATTTTTACTAATATTTAATGATAATTTTTTCAAGTTTTAATATATTGTATTAAATGTTAATATAAATGTCATTTTCAATTGTTTCGATAAGGTTTGATATTTATTATGACTTAGTTGGGATATTATCTAATGATACCATTCCTGATATTTATTTGGATGGATTTTTTTAAAAGCATTATGATTCTTAGTTTTTTCAATTTGTTTTGTTATATTGAGGAGATTAATGTTTTATGATATTATTTTTAATATTTATATGGTTTTATATATGAGTTGGGTGGTTCCATCAAATCTAGAAAATGCACTGGGTAGTTGTTGATGTCTCATGAGAAATATATTTGGTAATGGGGAGTGATCCTCATTTATTAAGGGACTCTGTCCACTCTGATTGTCCTGGGAGTGAACCTTGAGTATGTAGATTATATAATACATAGTGAATAAAAACTAAAATTAAAATTTTATAACTGTTATATTACTGAATGTAAACCTTGATCAATAAATTTATATTATATTCTTATGATTGTGCCAAAATTATTAAGAAATGTTCTTATTCTTATGATATAATCAAATCGTTCAGGACTGATAAATGTGGATTCCTTACCCTTATGAGCAATATATTTTTAACTAATAATTATTTATTTCGTGAATAATGATTTGTAATGAATGGATGATGAGGTTTGATCTATGCATGATATGAAGAAGATCTCATACAAATTTTCATACTTATTCTTTCATATTATCAATTATTTATATCCTCGTTATTTACCATTACCTGGTATTTATGCTTATACATTATTACGAACTTATTTTGTTTAATTTGAGGAAATGATCTATGTTTGATATTATATGAATTGTACTATGAAAAGGGAACATTGTGAGGGATTTTGAAGATATATTATGATATAAGTTGATTATGTATCTATTCTACAAAAACTTTAAAACATTATGGTTTGGAGGAGTATAAGATTGTAAAATGTATTTATTTTTATTTTAAATGATTAAAAATATAATTATGTTAAAATACAGTCTCCTTAGTAAATATATTCATGGATCACTTTATCAGCATATTATATTTCCATTCAAAATTGTATCTATATGTTCACATTAAAATTATTAATTATCAAAAAAACATCATTATCATGAAATAATCTATAAATAATAAATGTCATATATACATTTCTGTAATTCCCTAAAAATATGGAAACATTATTCTCAAATATAATTCATAACAAATAGAATACTAATCCAAGCAGAAATTTCTAACATATCTTTGTTTTCCTTGTACATATCCATAAATTTTTCAAAAAAACATCTTCAATTTCGTTAAAACATAGTCACATAAGTCATAAATGGGGAATATATTCAATTAATGTTTTAATAGTCTATAAATTTATTAACCCATTTTGACATCTAAAAATAATAAAATAACATTATATATTATTATGATCACCTATATTGTTATCTAAAACCATAATAAATACGGGAAATTATATTTATTTTTGAAATCCTAATTTTATTTCATTAATATAATAATAAAATAAATTAATGGGAACAATATATACCACAAAAAGTAATAAATGTTTTTAATTTATATCATTTCTTAATGAATGGAAATTATAAAAAGAAAAAAATTATCCCATGTATCAACCTGATTCATATGCTCTCCATACTCTTAAATAATAAAATTAAACAAATTATAAATCTTGACTGAACTAGTATCCTAAAATATCCCATAATATATCCTTATTTAATAATCCCCATTTACACACTTATTATGAATTCGTCATTAAAAAAATTAGGTGTAATATTTTTTGTATGTCCCACTTATGTTGGTTGTGTGATTGCACAAAAATCACCTTGGATATTGTTTCAAAATCTATAGAATAAAAATAATTTCTTCAATTATATATTTATTTATTTTATAAACCTTTATAACCTTCCATGAATGTAATTGAGAATATATGAATCGAATCACTTTGTGGAGGTTGTATTCTGCATGTATGTATGATTTGATGTTTTCATTTCTCAATAGATGAAAATAAATAATGGAAATTAATAATTTAATATTATAAAATCATAATTATGTTATATATATAATATATATTCATTAATTCTGGCCTTATTTCCATCCATGTGAGGAAGATATTAACAAATTTTACAACATTTTATAGAGGTTTTATTCTTCACATATTTATAAAGAATCATTTTAATTATCCATAGAATTGAAGAAATAAATAAAAAAAATTCAACTAAAATATAAAAAATATATTATATTATATATAATTATTTCATAGTATTATGATGTTTATAAAAAATTTAATGTGATAAATGAATAAATTATCATTTAAGTGGTCAGTTAAAACATATACATACCATATGGAAATCATTCTTTAGATTACTCCATATACCATCAGGGATTGTTCATATACTAAACAATGATCCTATAAGATTTTGTGGGGATGTATTGCAAGGGGTTTTGAGAAATCATTTTTAATATACGTTTCTCAATTTTTTTGGAGAGACGATTATATGAGTTTCCATTTCCCATGTCATGGTAGAAACAAATGGGGACATATAAAGAATGTAGAAATATAATAAATGCCTTATGAATTGAATGTGGGTTCAATTTAGGTAAATTTCAATGAAAGAGTATGTTGTGGTATAAATTTAATCATCCAATGTATTTTACATATATTTTTGGATTATTATAAGAAAAAAATTGTGTTGTTATGTTTTTTTAATTCCTATAGGAATATGTGTTTTTTGGTTCTCTAAGGGGATCATTTTGGAACTAGTTCTCAAATTAAGAATATGATTGATTAAAATTTCATTAAATGGGTCTTTGGATTAGGAACAACACATAGTTGGTCATTATGTTTATCTGAGGAGAAAAATAGAATGGTCCTTGTATCCGTGTGATTAATTATAATATCATACTTCATATTGATGCAAGAAATATGGTTACATTCCGTGAATGGAGATGAGTATGGCGACAACCCCCCAAGCATAAAAATTTAATTCCATGATACAAGTGTTTATGTTCTAATAATGTTTTTCTGTTCTATTTGATGACATGTACAAATGATATTAGTGTCAAGAACTAGGGATCTTATAGTGTAATTGGATTCATTGAAAATTTATAAAAATTGGGGTATCCCTAATTTTTAGTTGACTCCCCATTTTGTATTTTAGTTTAGAGGTGTGCATATGAGAGTGCTGAATTAGCTTTCACCACCCCTCCCATTGATATGCCTTTCATGGGGATGGGTCATAGAAGTTATATTATTTATTTATTCACTACTCTCCTTCCATATTGGTCAATAATGTGTTCCCTCTTGTTGTTATTTATTTGTTGTAAGATCCTCGAAATGATTCCACTATATCACAGTGGAATCAGGTGAAATAGATGGTGTATTACTTATTTGGTGTCTATAGGATGACCCAATACGATATCATCACATAAGATTCCCCTATTTAATTTGAGTTATATTTCCTAATGAATATATATTTATTGGTTTCCCTAAATTGGTTAAATATTATTATTGACTAGGTGTCATGTGGTAGGGATTTTTTTTGATACATTTTCAAGGATGTTCTATGAACCTTCTTCTACTGTTTACTCATTGATTGATTATTTCAAGAAAACCGAAGGTGTTTTTTTAATATTCATGTATTTTTTTAATAATTTAATTAAAAATATTTGATTAAAAATAAATATTTTTGTCTTATGAAATTGGGTATAATATTTTGTGGTGGTATTAACATGGACATGGTGTGGATGGTCTTAAAGGAGGCGATGTTGAGAAATACTTGGATGATATCTCCATGATTAATTTAAGAGGACCCATCAATATATCATCATATTATTTTTTATAGATTAGTGTTCTTACCATTATATATTTCGTAGGAGTACGTAAATGTATAAGCACTAGGATTTAAATATTTATGACAGACACAATGTTGTTTAACCGATAATTAGCATGAAAAATTCTCTTATAATATTGATTTTTTGGACCACTCTCCGACTATGTCCTAAACCATTGTGGGTGTTAGTTGAGTTAATGTGATTAATTATGTTGGTCTCTATAAATAATATATAACATGTTTATCCTAGTATGGGACTATTATATACATTTTGTTCAGTTTTATAGGGCTATGATTAGTGGTGAATAGTGAGATGACTATTCATATCATTCTAATGAGGGACACCCTCTAAATGGTGGTGTTAGTACTCAATGATTACTGTGAGAAGGAAAAATTAAATGAGGCTAAACAGGATGTGTTGGTGAGGTGTTTCCTATAAGTGATGGTTTATGGGATCTACCATAGTATATATGATATTGAACATAGTTATTGGTCATGGAATTATTTGGAACATGGTATTGGGATTCAAAGGGTCTTAAAGGATAATGGATTATGAAGGCCCTTGGGTAGTGAGATAAAGAGTGTCAGGGTACTTTAGTGATTCTTGATTAGACCTTATGATTTTGTATTGAGGTGAGACTATGAGATATGATTTCACTTATGTGTGATAGATGCATGATTGTGTTAGAGAGAAGAGATCGATATAGGTCTAGAGGACAATAGTTCTTGCTCTAAAAGTAAGGATGAGAATCTCTTGTGGATCAGAATATTGAATATGAATGTTGATGAATGATCAATATGAGGGAAATTTTTTAGTTTATAGTTATTATGAGACAAGATATTGATCTTATATAGCATAATAAGTGATATGTGTGAGGTCTCATCCATTTATTTTTGATAGGTGGGAATGTTGTTGGGGGATTTAATATAGAGTCCCAACCATACCATGAGTGAGATGGTTTTTAAGACTTCCATGAGTTACAATGATTTATAGTGTGCATGCATTTGGGTCATTCCTTATGTGATAAGGTAATGTAAGTGGAAATATAATTATCCTTGTATGAGTAGATATGAATGACTAAATATTGAGAGTGAATTCATGGGATAATGAATTGGCAATGGACTGTTCCTAGATTGGATTAGGTTTTTTTAAGAATAATCATCTTTTAGAGGCATGGCCGTGAAATGGTTCCACCTTGAGTAAGATTTTATTTTCATGGGATTACGTGAGGAGTGATTGATGGGCCCTTTCGTAAGCGATAACACTGTGTATCGAGATGTGGAAAAGTGAACATCCAGTAATCATTTGTTAATTGGGTCGAAGTTTTTACATTTAACTACATTAAGTCATTGTGTATGGATTCAAAATTATATACGATGGAATACTATGTATTAGATGATGATAGTGATTATATTATTTTATTTATTCTGGTATGTTAATGTGGTACAATGTTCTGGACATCATGTAGTCACCTGATGTCTAAGGAGTTGTGGTTGCATTGATAACCCACAATATCAAAAAAGATTTTTTAACATGTATATTATATATCTTCAATCATACATATATATGATGTTTTAAAATAAGGTCACATGGTGAGACCCTACTGAGGGTTTTTTATAGACCTTGAATATGAACTCTAGTGGATGTGAATACATTAATTTCTTCTTTTTGGTTGTGTGCTAGATGTGAAGTGGATTGGGCTAGTATATCTCAATGTTTATAATGCTATAGTGATTACTAAGGAATGAAAAAGTTTGTAGGTATAGTGCACAAGTGTTTTTATCATTGGTTATTTTTTTATGTGATCTACCTAGTTAGAAATAAACAATTGTATGATATTATTCCTTTGTGTTGTACAATATTTGGTTGTATTGTGTTTATTTTATTCTTCATTCTCAAATTATTATGATGTATGATTCTTCATTACATAAATTATGTGCTAGAATCTTATTGAATGTTATAGTCATACTATTGTATGGATTAGTTCCTCGCCACTCTTTCTATTCATTATTTATATTAAGAGGAGTCTATAAGGCCATGTGGCACATAATCTAAGAAGGTGGTTTCAGCATGGGGCATCATAATGTGCAATCAAAACTAGATATTTTTTATAATTCGTATCATCTAGAATTATAAAATCTTTTTATTTTATTTTGATATTGGGGTATGCTATATTGGAGTTCTATGATTAAATTGGATCATGTGATAGACCATCGATAAGTGACTCATGAACACCTTTCAAGTGTGAAATACTAGTTACCAAGGGTATTCGATTGTTTTTCTTAGATGGTGTAGTTTTATTGTTATATTTACATAAATTATGGGTTTGATATATATGTTATTTATTTTTTTATCCTACAATATTCTCTTGATGATTCTATTCGTGATTCAATATTAGGAACCTATGTCTCAATTGGAATTTTCCTTCTTGTGAATGAATGGATTTAATAATAGGGGGTCATTTTTTTAACATGTCAAAAGAAACATCAATAATGTTTTCTAATATAACTTGTTCATGAAATTCTAAAAAAACTGAACAATACTATTTTCATTGATAAAAGGTCATGGGGATCATAGTTAATGTTATTATCTAGTGAAATCGATATGGTTCTTTCAAACAAGGTATGTATATTGACAATTAGGGGATCAATATAAGAATTGGGTACCCTAGAGAAGAAACCATTTTTATTTTTATAAATTCATTGAATGTATTAGTAATGATCCTGGGTTTAGAATGTAATTCACTAATAATTTATAACTCTAGTGGTCTATATGTCAGTTCAGTTACATAAATTTTATATAATAAAATATATTTTGTAGTTCCATACTATATTATTAGGGGATTATAATATATTTAATTTTGTAGTTGTACATAATAACATAGTGTATTTTGGATATTGGATTGATTGAATCTCATTGGTGTTTCTGGATCTCAAATACTTGATGGGTTTATAGTATCAAGATTGGATTTGTAGGAATGCATCAGATGCACATTAAGCCCATAGGTAGAAGTCCTCAATGGTTTGGATTGTGATATGACTATCATTTTAAATAGTCATTATTTGTATGACTTCCATATGATTGGTGGTTGAGCGTAAACCTTGAAATGAGTGAGAATCCTTAGACTCTAGGGTGAGTCTAAAATATAGTGGCACATTGTTAGTGGATAAGGAACATAATCATAGTATTGATGGGAAACAACTCATGTAAGCATTTATCTTATTATGTGATCTGGTAGTATAGGTGTGTAAAACCATGTTATTTTTGTGAGAATCTATTGGATTTAAATGGAAAATCTATGATAGATTTCTTGGTAGATCAATCATCCCATAGAGAAGAGGTATAAGGTTTGTGTGGATTTAACGTTAAGGTATTAAAATTAAATTATGGTACATATTGCTAAATGTTAATTCTAGTTTTGATTCAAAATAGATAATGAGTTGTGTGTGGGAGGTAGTATAACAGTTCATGTGGTGGATGAACCTATGTAACATTCCAAGAGTTATATATTGAGGATAAGTGAGAAGAATTAATGGCCTAATGTCGTAGTCCCTTAATTTATATTTGATAGAGGGAATTTTTTTTATTCTATTTAGTTCTAAACTTTTGGATCAGTATAAAAAAATCCACCTAATGTGGAATGCACCATTGTATATATGAAGAAAATATTCATGGTGATCTAGGAACTCATAGATGGTATTTTTTTAAGGTTTTTGGTTATGAGTGGGAAAACATTATTTATTAATTAAATGTAGTGGTTAATGGGGTTTATTCTATAGAGATAATGAATTATATTTTTTTAGGGTAATGATAATGATACTCTTATGTTGGATTTAATGATATTGGTCATGGGTAAATGACCCATAGGTTGACAGGGTTATGGAGGTGGTGAGACATGGTTTTTGGTAGTAAAGGTGTCAATGTGATTTCAATTTGAGGTAGTACATAATTTGATCTGGTTCCTAGATAAATACTTTCTCTATAAATCAGATATGATGTAGGTTAGAGTACGATTATTGGAATTGGTCTTAGGGAGACATCATGGCGATCATACAATGAGCTGCATTAGAGGTGAACTTGTGATCAATGTGGGACCATGATCGCTATTATAGTGGATGGTGAACCGACTATATAATTATATTATGAGTTGGTATTGGGACTACACAATTTCTGTTTATACAATCATATGATGTAACTAGGTGAAATTGAAACATTATTGGATTGTGGGTGCAATGTTAAAGGGTTGATATGTGCATTCGTAGAATAATTTGATTAGTGGTGGTCTAACTAGTATGATTATATGGAATAAAATTTAGTGATATGAATACCACATAATTTGTGTTTTTTATAATGTGGTTGCAAGGTTGATGGACCACTAGAAGAGTTTTTTTGGTTTTTTATTCCTATGGTGGGTACAACAATGTATCAAAATATTTGATTGTGAGTTGGTGTGTTACGGTTGGGGGCACTATATGAATGAGGAAAAATCTGGTGAATACTCCCTTATGTATTGAGATTTATTGGTTCCATTGACCTCCATCCAGGTTTTGGTGTTTATTTCAAGAGGGTAGTTCATCATTTTTAGAATTTTGTGTTTGGTGGTGATATTATCACATCATGTCCATTTTTTGAGATTGAATGTGGAAATTGTTCACTAATTTTACATTCATATAAGGGTAATTGATGTGTTTAAAATATATCCATGACTTATTAAGGATGAAAAGATTTATAGAGTGTAGTTTTTAATAATCTAAAGCATTAGGGGTTTTGAATTCCTATGGGAATTTGAGTTATTTTTTTAGTGAGGTATTTTTTTTTTGAATTTTTTCTCATATTAGGATTATTTTTATTTGGAAATTATAAAATGGTGTATTCATATGTGGAAAAAAATATGTTTGTAATATTAGTTATTGAAGGATCATTAGAGAAGTATTTATCTGACTAGGGGATACATATAAATTTCAAGTATCAATTGACACAATAAAAAAGGGTTTATGTTAGGAATGAGGCTAGAGGAGTGGATAAAAACCCAGTAACATCATTTCATTCCATGAACCAAGGGTTCATGATATGAAAATTTCAGGATGGGTCTATAAACTATTTTCCTATAGTTTCACTTTGTATGAACATGGGGATCACACTATGAATGATGTATGAGATGATTTATAAAAATATGGGTATACATAATTGGGGGTTGGTCCACTACTTTCATTTACTCTAAGTAGAGTGTGTTTGGGCGACATGAATAGGCTGGAACCACATTCTCTTTGACCCCCCCCCCCAATAGTAGGGGATGGTTGATGTTATATATTATAAGTTCATTTCTCTATAATGTCACCCCATTTTGGTTCATTATTTTTATAATATGATTTATTGTTGATTTAATTTCTACTTTAATCCAATTGTACAAAATTTGGTTGTATTCAAGTGAAATCTATTGGTATTTCATGTGAAGTGGTTAGAGAATGACCTGAGACAATATCTGCATACAATTAATCACTATTCTATTAAATATATTTCAACTGATGAGGTTATGTTTCAATTTTTCCTAAAATTAATGAAATTTTTTATTAAATTGAAGATTAAAAATGGAAAATTTGGTTGGTATATTGTCGAGGATGTTCCAAAAATAATCTATTGGTGGTTTGTTATTATTTAATTATATTAGGAATAACTATTTGATTTTTAGTGGAAAATAAATATTTATATTAAATTAAATTAATTAATATAAGTAAATATAATAATTTATTCATTTTACATTATGTGAGTTAGGAGATTATGTGGTTGTATAGGCTTGGAATATGTTTGTATTAGCTTGGAAAAGGTTGATCAAATATGTTTTTGTGTGGTAACTCATTGGTAGAGGTTAGATATCCAATAACTTTTATGTCATATGATCACATATGCATGATTTTTGTTGTTTACATGAATTAAATGTGATCATGTAGATAGTTATGGACTTATAAGTCCTTTTGTAGTAGATATATAATAGTGTTTGACCACAAAATCTAGGAAAAATCTCTTCTTAACATTCGAAGTGTTTTGAGATCACTTTGTTACATTTTTACCAATGGGAGTGGATGTTGTCTTATATTATATGTGTAATTGAGTATGTATTTAGATATATAACATTGTGACATAATCATATTATGGATACCCATTATCTTTTTTGGAATTTACAAGAGGATTAGTCCTAGTGATAATGGATGAGATGAATATTTGTCTTGTGACTGGTGAGAGAAACCGTCTATATAGTGGTCTAAGAATAGAGTGACTGTTGTGATCAGGAAAACTCTTATGGGAGAGGATGAGATGTTTCACAGATTTATTTAATCATGGTAACTATTTTAAATTTCTCACCTTGATTTCATTTGAATTGTTCTTGGTTTGGTTCATGGGAATTAATTGGAACATGGAATTGGAATGCCATGGGTATTTGGGTATGAATTCTTGGGATAATCCATATATAGAGGGATAAGGATAGATAAGAGTTTTTAATTTGGTAGGAATATATCATTAGGTATAGATTTAGATGATCATATGTGAAACACCCCTACATTTTATTGTACTTTTTCCTTTAAATATTTCAACATGTTTGATAGGATTATCAACATAAAATGTTGAACTACAACAAGATAATTATATATTATGATAAAAATAAAATGTTATTTATTTATGTAATAATATTTATCCTAGTTTCCATGAGTCATTGGTTACATTTTTACATTATAATAAGATCAATGGAATCACATTCTATAGGAATTAATAGTTTATTATTCTTAGAATATTGATACGTACCTGAATTTCACATAAATTTGAATACATAAATAATAATTTTTTGTTTTCTTAACATGTTAAATTATTTCTTCTAGTAAAACCATTCCTAGGAAACATAATACACATTATAGAATCTAGGAGAATGAATCATAAGATACTGATGAGATTAAATAAATAGAAATGGTTGGAATTTAGTTGAAGATAAAAATTAATAAATCATAATCAAAATGAAAAAATAAGTTACTGAAACATATTATATTTAATCAATAACATGATCATAATACGTAAAGAATAAGTAATGATAAAATTATTCCATATACGTAATCACATTGGATTCAAATGATTCTATGGATATTATAAATAAATGAATAATCACAATGACATAAATGGATAATCTCATATTGATAGAATTCATAGTTTTGTACATCCTAACTATGACATGAAGACAATGCTCCAAGATATCATACATAAATGAGTAAACCCTCATCCAAAAACAGAAGATATTTTGTCCCATTAGAACTAATGATGCATCAAGGGGCTATAACAGGACCCTCTAGTAACTTAATATGTGAAATAAATTCTTAGCATGGAAGGGTTGAAACTTAGTTAATATAAAAATAGATATTGTAAGAACTCGAATATGAAAGGTTTGTATTCTCCATAATCAATCAATATAATAATAATCCATTCAGAGTAATGTGTTGAATGGAATCGAAATACAATATCTCATTTATATAGTAATATAACATCCAAAGTAAAAACATGGATGATATCATTATAACATATTTACTAGGGTATATTATGTGAGATGATTTTTTATGTTCATTAATAAAATACAATAAAAATTCAATTAATAACATTCTAAATGAAAATACACTTTTTATTTTGAATATATCCTTTTAAAAATATATATTAAAAACAATCTAATGAGAATGATCATGAAAATTAACAATATAAAATTATAAAATATACATTTAATCATTTATTGGTGATGACAGTTGAAAAATTTATTCATGTTGTGAATGTTAAAACATTATTACTTCAACATTTTTGGTAAAATCCAAATGAGACCTATTTATAAAAAGAGAATGGATATTTCCTCCCAATAAGTTTATTTAAAATAAAACATGGTAAAATTTATTTAGTAATTTATTATAACAATGACAAGAGAATCATTGAAATCATTTTTTGAAAACATATATATGGTAGAAAACATGTTTCGATTGAATATGAAAATAAGGATGATTTTTCTTGAAAATATTTTTTTGAACTCATGAGTACATGAAGAGATGAATACAAGAGGATAAAATTTATTCTCTTGAAATAACTATTGGATATTAATTTTTATAGGTTTATTAATATATTCATTATAATTTTTCATCATGATATGAAAAATCATAAATGATTCCCCTAAAGTTGATCTTTTATTATAATCCCATAACATGATTTATTAAATTGAATCCTAATAACCATGAATTAATGAAATTAAATAAAAAACTAAGTATAATTATAATAAATAAATTCATTATAACACAATTAAAATGGAATTTATATAAATCTAAAAAATATTATTGGTGCATAACTTGAAAAATATCACAAAGAAGGAAAACAGAGACAAAAATCACCTATCATTGGTTCAACTTCCTTTGTATATGTTCGAACCACATGATTAATAAATAAATTTAATTTATTCATCTATTATTGAAATATGATAATATTTATCATACCATATATAATTTTTGATACCCATTTATCACAAATTTATTAACAAATAATTTTTGAAATCATTGTTTCATGTGATAATTTCTTGTTTGTTAGATATGTTTTGGTTTAGTAATTTCATCCCTTTTACTTTAATCATGGTTTAATCCCATAAAAAAAATATACAATGATATAAATATTATATTTATCTATAATATATATAGAAATGTATAATATCTAGATATTGTAAAAGTATTTCATTTTTCCTGGAGATGGTAAGCCATATGTTTGCGTGAAAGTTGATTCCATTTTATCGACATATGGAATGAATAAAATTAATATTAATTGATATTTAAAATCATTATTATTTTATATATTTAATTTATATTATTAATTTTCTATATTATTATCGTCCATGTTAATATTAAATTAATAATATTATACATCGCAACCTGGAAGTGGTAGTCCATACGTACATGTGAGAGGTGTTGTTATTTTACTAATGAATTGAAAGGTAATGAGTTATATGTGATATTAAATTTTAAAAAATTTATTTAGTTAATAAATTTCATAAATATTCATCAACTTTATCCTTACAATTTTTCATGAAAATTTTAAGGGAAAAATTACTCACATCTTTTTGTGTTGCGGTAGTCCACCATACAGACATACAACATTGACGTATTCCCCAGGTAATGTGAAATAACTTTGTAAATTGGATATAATAAATAAATAAATATGTCTATTTTGTAAATATAATATTAATATGTTAAATACACCATTATATCCATCCTAAAAATGTGGTGATGGAAACCAAATTACATCTATATATGAGGAGGTGCACCACCATTCCAAACTGTGACATTTTCATTTCCCATTTAATGGATGTGGTAATGAATATATGTTAATACATTAACATAATTAAATAATAGTATAAATTAGATACTGGTTTAAGTATATTATCATATTTTATTATTATTTTATGGAGGCGGAATAAGAAAAAAGACAAATATGCGTGTTTATTAATTTTACCTCTTCTTCAGAGTCTCTCATTAGGTTTATATCTAAATCCATAATAGGAGTACTTCATTAAAAAAATAACGCATTAATTATTTTAGGAGGGAATTATGGGATATATTTTTTTAGTTAATGGATGAACCAAAAGACTTTGGGAGTGTGAATAAGAGATTATATGGGGTATATTATTATAAGTGGAAAAGAGGATACTATTGATATATTTGAAAAATATAAATGTACCATCATTTTGTACAAGAAAAAGACTCCTACACTGATCATTATATAACCATAGAGATTATAGGGTACATATATGATAATAATATAATAATTTTAAATGTATTTAGGATATTTTAACCCTTATCATTTTAGGTTAATCCCCTAATAAATTAATTTTTACCCGAACCACAGTAATTAATTTTAATTATTTTCATTATTTTATCTGTTCATAAATTATGTTTAAATTCTTAAGAAAATTTGATTATTTTTATTCCAAATACATAATAAAATTTTTGATATTCAATTCACATCAGTGGATGAAATTAATTTTTTATTAATCCTACTGATGTAATGAAATTGTGGTTTTCCATGAAATGTATAATTAATGAAAAATGGTATCTTATATTAACACCATGAATATAAATAACCATTATATTAATTAAAAATTAAAAATTTACATGTATATTATGTAAATTTATTTTTGATCATTCCCCATTATGGGAAATATATAACAATTAACATGGAGAATATATTTCACGCTAAAACAGTTTTTATAAAAATATGTTTTTAAACCCAAAAAACATACACTAAAATCTAGTATAATGGTGAATAATATATAATTAATTTGATAAAAAAATATGTTACTATAAATCAAATTAAACTCATAATTATTCTTTTTAAATTTATTAATTTTTTTAATAAAAATTCAGTTTTATAAAAATTGTCACTTTTATGCTTATATTAAAAATATATAATTTCTAAATAATACCAATATTTCACCATATGTAAATAATTATTTGATGAAATTAAAAATTAATATTATTCTATAAAATAAATTTTCTTAAATTATTACAATTTGTTTTAAATCATGGGTGGAAAGGGCTACTAAATCACCTTTTAGAAAAATAAAGTCGTCGAGAAAAGATTTCATTTCCATTCAAATGGTATTTTTTTAAAAAATAGATAAATATTTAATTTTAATTTTTAAATGTGTAAAAATATAATTTAAATAGTTATTTATACTTATTCATACCCAGCAACATTAAATCATGGTTATAAATTTCATTTGAAAAAAATGCAATAGAGTATCATGTTTTATTTAAACCCAATTTTGAATGTATTTAATTTTATAGATGTGATTTAATTAATTTAAAAAACTATATCATAAAGTATCTAGGTGTTAAATTCTCTTCCATTAATGGTGTTTAATTTCATATATTATACCAACAATTTTTTTTCTCTTTTGAAATCATGGGTTGTTATATTTTATGCCCTAAAATAATTGAAATACTAGAAATTTGATCTTGGAATCTATAAAATATTTCATGAAATTTGATATTACATTTTTTAAACAAAACATTATAATAAAGGTATAAAAAACACAATTGTTACAAAATATAATGGGAGGTAAAATGATTATCTAGAATAACAATTAATTAGTTTTCCGTGTAGGAGAACATTGGAGGGAATTAATGATATAGACAAAGAAAAGAGAATAAATAAATTTTGAGAGAGATAAATAACATTGATCAAATGAAATGTAACATCCCAATATATTAAAATCATAACATTAATTTAATTTTATTATTTAATTTATTTTTTATTTTAATTAAAAGTAATAATATAATAATAATTTTTTTTATAAATGAGGTATTTAGTATAATAAAAACAATTTTTTATTAAAAATATAATATAGTTCATTAAATTTCAAAAAATAATTCTTATATCATGATTAAAATGAATTTATTTAAATAAATATTCTATTTTTAAAAGAATAAAATATATATGATTATTTATTTTAAAGTATGAATTTATGTTATTAGTTATTAGTGTAATAATATTATTATAAAGAGAACCATTCTCATATAAATTATAAATAGAAATATATTTTAATTCCCTTCTAGAAATTTTAATATAAAGTTATAATTTTTAAAGAAACAATTTAAAAATATATGATGACACTTTTTAAAATAAAAATGGATAAAATAAGAAAATTATAAATAAATTTTATTAATTTTAAAGAAGTTGGATGATAGAGAACTTGTTATGTATAATAATTTAACAATATAGAAATTAATTATATTCTAAATACAAAATTATTTTTACATTGTAACTAAAATTTTATAATTATTATAATTATGTGACATGATATTTAAGAAATGTGATAATGTTATTTATAAAATATATTCATAATTTTCAAAATAATAATAAAAAATTATAAAATTAGGTTTTCTTTTATTACATTTACATATTATAAATATATTTATAAATTAAATTATATTAATGTTATAAAAATAAATTCGCATATGTTTTCAAAAATTTAATATGAGATAAATAAGAAAATAAGAACCCATGAATTAGTGAAGTGGTTTGTTTTTTGGGATAATTAAGATTAGTGGATAAGAGGATTTCATTCTCTAGAGGACAAACAAAAAGAAACTAAGGGTTGATTGTTGGTTTGGTCTATGGGGTGACATGAATCAAGGAATTATGAGAGGTCTTTGATGAATGATTGACTATCATTGATAAATATCATATGAGAAATAGATTTAGTGAATGATGATCAACCACAAATGGTTTCTGATTATGATGGCTAAGAAAACATATGGAAAAATGCCGAAGCTGGTTCAATTTCAAATGTTGATGGAAAGGGTTTGACACATGGAAGAGTTTCAATAATCATTATTCATTATAATAATCCTATAAATCAATTTAAATACATGTTTATTTATTTGGATGTCGAAATAATCAAGAAGACCCTATCATTTTCGACTAAATCAGTTGCATATTCATTTTTCTTGAATTTCTTATTATTTTCACCATTCAATATCCAATAGTGTTCTGCTTCTCGTATATTATGTGATTATCCCATTTTTGTGTTTTTGATGCTGATAAATAGATATAATGATTCTAATTTTATAGTCAAAAGCTCCACATATATGATCAAAACAGATTATAGAATATATAAAATTAAATGTGATACGAACGTCTAACATTGTGATATGTTCTGGTATCAATTTATTCAACATAGTTTTCGTCAGATAAATAAAATAAATCAAATAAATGATTATATATGTTTATCATCATATAAAATTTTGATATCCTTTAACGTGGTCTCATTAAACACCAATCAGTTTGGTTTTTAGTTTCATTGAAAAATGTTCACAGTGAAAAATGAATATATCTACCCATATATATAAATATATTATTTATTTATTTCTATTAAAAAACACAAATGTTTTAGATACTAAAATATTCTATAAAAATATATTCAACTCAACTTTTATACCTAAAAAGGGATACAATCACACCACCCTCTCATGCTCAGTGTTCCAATGACCTACAGACCCTTCTTCTTTCTTTATCAATTAGTACTCGTAAGGGATACATTTATATTCAAATAATTATTTATTTTTAGCATAAGTCATATGTTTAATTTTCAAAATGATATATTTATATGATTTTTTGGATATTCATATTTTAATGAAATTGTTTTTTTAATTTTAGTTTTGAATATATTTTTTGGTTTTTCGTTTAATTGGATTAATTTTTTTTATCATTATTAATGGAATTTATTTTGAATAATATTCAATGATTTTATAAAGCTGTTATGTTATTACCATAATTTCTATTTTTATACAATTAAATAATAAAATAACGATGATCTTCTTGTTGTTTTTCGACTTTTAATTCTAAAGGGTGTTTTGTTATATCAAAATCTATATGTTAATATTTCTAATAAAAAAATTATTCCTATATAATAAATAAATTATATTATTTTACATATATTTTTTATATAATAAAATATATCATTTCAGGTAAAAAAATGATTTCAATTCATATTATAATATATAGCCACTATTTATAACTTGTGAAATTTTATGAAAACACAAGTTTAGTTTTAATGAATATTTGTTTTTGTACATGTGAATTGAATTAGTTATCATTGTTTTGGAAACAAACTTTATGTGTTTAATGAATGAATTATTAATACAAGAATTTAAAAAATACATCAATTAAAATGCCATTTATTTATGCAATACATATTGGTAAGAAGATTTGCTCATTCCAAATATAAAGGATGAGTTCCTGGTAATATATATATATATATATGAAGATATAATTGTATGTAAATATCATTTCATTATTTTAATGTAGTAACATTAATGTAAAATGTACATATATTTGTTGCATGTTTAAAATTTTATTACAAATTAATTATCTTGAACGTTGTAATCATGAGTTGTAACTAGGGGGAGAACATATCCCTCAGGATTGTATATAGGCACATATGACTTTCAATGCTTTGAGTGGACCAATTATTATTTTTAAAAATCATTTATAATGTTTTCTAAAATATCACTTGAATAATTTTTAAAATATCACCTAAAATATTTATTTTGAAATTATTATAGTATATTTAAAAGAGTATGAATTTTATAAAATATTTGTAATATAAAGTTCAGAATTATTTTTATAATAAGTTTTAATGGAAGGGTTTTCATAGGATTCAAGACATGTCACTGGTAATTTTAATTCCTATAATTTAATACCTTCTGATTTTATGAATTTGTTTTTGAAAAAATTTTATATTTTTTATATTTTTAATTTCATGTAACACTAAACATATTTTTGTTATATTAATCCAATATGTTTGATTATTTTATATGGAAAATCATGCTAATAATGAAACAAATTGAACACTTATATTATATTTTGGTACATGTAACACTATTCATGTCTTTTATTATATATAATATTAAGCCCTTTCTATAACATGTGTTACATGTAGGGCCGATTTTTTAGTGAAGTAAAATATACCATTAATAAGATTATTAAAATATTATTATAGCTACCACATAACCAATGAAATGTAACATTAAAATAATATTAACTAATTTTTTAAAATTTGATCTACATATGCATATAAAATGAATGGATTGGTTATCATTTAATAGTATTTAATGTAAGAATAATTTGAAAATAATGAAATTATTTTTCTATGAAAACTACTTTTCAATTTACAAACAAAATTTTATCATAATAAATTAAAAAAATCACATTAGATAAATGTAGTCAAGAAAATTTATATATTATATATTCAATAAATATTTTTTATACCCGTCCAATATTCTTGATAGGTATTAGATAAGATTAAACACAATTCATCGAATGAAAATACTTATTCTTCTAAATAGTAAATATTAAACATTTTAATTGATAAGCAATTATAATTATTATTTTGACACTTTTATCATTTTTGTTTGAAAAAATAAACTTAAATTTTGAAATTATATGCTAAATATTATATTAGGTTTATTTTTTTTATTTTTATGGGATGTTTTATTTTTTTATTATTAGTCAACGATACAAAATTTTAATTCAATCCTACCTTTTCATATAATATAATTATAAGTTTAAATAATGTTTTTTATATGTAATAAGGATCAAATAGATAAATAATACATCAATTAATAAAATTTAGTTTGTTGTGATCAATTTCAATTTAAAATTTGATATAAAAACATACCAATCATTTGAACATTTTTTTCATTAAAACCGTACTCTGTCGTGTCATCTGGAGGATGCAACTTGAATTAATTTATGATAATTTTGTGATTCTTATTTTGAAAAAATAGATTCCATATTTTGAATCATAATAATATATAATTTAAAATAAGTTAAAATTATTTTTGAGCAAAAATATTATTGAATATAATTAAAATAAAATAAAATTAACTGGAGGAAACTTTTTTTAATATTAGACTAATCCGTAATCATAAGGTGACAAATTTCCAAGATACTTGTCAAAAATTAATTTTCTATATATACTTAGACCCTATAACACCATTTCTGTAATTTTTTTAAATATTGGATCCAAATTTTATAGGAATATTATGGGTGGAATTCTATTTTAAAAAATTTATTAAGAATGTCACTCATCATCCAATATATAAAGGCACTCACCCATACCACTTATTCAAACCTATAATTCTATTTGTGTCACAGAAAGTATAAATAAATTTTCTCCCAAAATTATTCCCTTTATACTATAGTCATCAATTTGTGATGAAAAACTACCATGGAATCCATTTTCTAAAAACTAAAACTAGTTACCCAAATAAAAGGTAACATCCTTCCTCAAGATTTATTGTATTATTTTTATTTTACACCTGCTAAAATATTTTTATTAAATGTATATAAACTAACATAATTATCCTAAATATATTAAAATTCAATTATTCTAAGGGTTTTACCAAAACCTACACACAAATCCATCTAATAGGTAACTAGCTTACCATTTTTTTATATGGATAACTACCGCCTCACGAAATAATGGTGTTAGTTATTCATTTAACACATATCACGGTTTAGAATTATAATGGAATATATGATTTTATGTTATATATATATTTTTGTGTGTGATATTTAAGTATGATTTTTTAAATTATAATTATATTATAAAACATACATTCATTCTGTGGATTTTTTTAAAAATAAAGTAAATTCTTTTTTGGACATATAGACTACCACCTCCTCAACGTGGCATGATATCTTCATACTCAACATATAATGTATTAAGGTTAGATTTAGTTACAATATATTATATATATGATATAATTATGCTACTGTAATGATATTATATATTTCTTCATATATGTGATTTACATTTCTCTCACTTAGATATGAAAACATAAAAAATGTTGATGTGTATGTATGTCAAACCGTCTCCATGAATGGTGTATTCCATCTCATATATCTATATTGTATAAATTATTATAAATATTTATATACTGAATATATTTGACATATAAATCATTTTTTATATTCTTTAAAAAAGTAAATCACTATCTATGTAAGAGGATCACGAATAAAAATTCCAAAACAAATATCATAGACAAAGCAGTTATTATATGAAACATTTCTTTAACATGGAATTGTTAATTAAAGGGTAATATAAAGTCATAAGTGAATAATATATGGTATTATATATGCTAACATGGTTATTTGGTAGATTTATATTAAAATTATATTTAATATATAGTAGGTTTGAAAATGATCAGTGAATGTCAAGACTTAATGTATGATTTTCTCATCTATCTTTTTATATCTATGAGATACATGCCATGTCCACCAATTTTTTATTATCTATGGTGTATATAATACAACTGAATTTATTATAAGATTAATTTAAATAATCTTTTGGGTGTTTACATATCCATTTTTAGTTCTTTTTATGGGGTTTTTGGTTCATACGGTACCAAATTGGTAAAGTAAATGTACCCAAATTTTCATTCTCTATGATACAAGAAATGTTATTAACCTATATTATTATATGGGTTGAATATAGTGAAAATTGACATTTTTTATCACAAATCTCATGATTTCATGATATTTTATTCTTCATGTAATTTTATTATTTCATGGGAATTATGATTCAATGTTACAAATGTGGTAACAATTTATTGTTACAATGTCATCATTTATTGGTATTATTTATGATTATGCTTCACATGATGACGTAATATAAACCATCTCTCAAGAACACACATGAATTTTATCCTACTAGGATTTTTCATGTTATATACAAGTAATGGTACTTTTTCCACTCATTAGTACATAATATAATTAAGAATGTGTTTTTATGAAAATACAATTTATTTATCCTTTCATTCAAAAATCTATGTTCTTTCAAACCTTGTTTTTTAAAATGTTTTTAAAAATGTTCTGTATATTATACTAAAGCGTCAAAAGTAAATTTTAATCCATTTTTTATATTTTTATAAAACATTTCAAAAAATTAATATTCTTGTTATTTTCTCATCATATCATTTTTTTTAAACTTCTATAGTGCAAATAGAATTTTCAAAATATATATATTTAACTAATCTCATGGTCATCCATCTTTTGAAACATTCATTTCAAATTTACAAGAATTATTTTAGTGAAATTTTATTTTCTTCATATTGCTGAAATTTATTTGTCTTAATGTTGGATTTAGTGTATTTTTTGTTGCAAATTTCTTATGAATCAATAAGTGTTTTAAAAGAACTTTAATTCTTCTTTTAAATGTTATCAATGATATATTTACAGAAATTGATTTTAAAGATGTTCAAAAATTAAAAAGATTTTAAATTTTTTCGGGCTTCCATTATATTTTTTCAAGTTTATTTTCAAAAAAAAATTTCTAGTTATTTTATGTCTTTCTAAAAATATCAATGAAGAAATGATAATTTCCTCAATAAATATTATTAATGAATTGGTAAATGTTTTTTAAGATAATTATTTATTTAATTTGTTTTATTGATATGATTTTTAATTAATGGATATTTATGATAATAAATGTTCCATATTATATTTTTAAATCTTTCTACATCTAAGATGACATAATTTTTTATATTTTATCACTGAATTGGAATATAATATATAAAGGCCCTTCATATTATTTCTTGAATCATTTATGCTTTAATGAATTGATGTTTATTAAAAATTTTCCTCTTCTACATGCTAAATGATTATAAAAACAATTTTTAGGGGTTATTCTATAATGAAATTATTATTAATACTACATATTTTACAAAATAAATCGTATTATAAAATTTCATGACAAAAAATTAATTTCATGGGTATTGATTTGATATTTTTGAAACCAATATCTATAAATTGGTCATGATATGATGAATGTTTTATTATCTTATTGAACATGTTTGAATGATTATATATTGTGATGTTTGAGACCTATATATCCCTCCAATGAATTGGGTAAATATTTATATCTTGTGAGATAATGATGGGATACATGAAAACATGCTTGATCTAAAAAGGGAAACACATATATCCATATCCAAAATGGGAAATTGGTGTATCTTGATATAAAATGAAAAATAGGTGTGTCCTAATATTATATGGGATGACAGGGAGACGAGTTCCATAATTGGAAGATGAGGACACTTAGTCCACTATAGGAATATGAGGAATCTCGACACCTTATAAGGAATAAAATATAAATAGGGTGGTGGTGTGTCATGCCTAGTACATATAGTCCTAATGATGTTTCCTAATATGTTATTTTTAATAATACTTGACTTATGGGAAATGATGATATGATTTAATGTCTCAACCACAAATTGTATGCCTTATGCCAATGATATATGGTTAGTGTTATTGAATATCATATGATTCATGTATTATTAATAGTGAATCTAGATTCCAGGTATCATGATTATGATTTAATATATTGGTTATGATCTTAAAACATTTATATCAGGTATATATACATTTATGCTCTTATTAGGCTTACATATATACATTTTTTTACCCATATCGAGATTATTCTCTCTCCCATTTTTAATTTTTAATTTTCCTCAGGTAATGAAGAAATGTTATAAGTTCAATTACTAAATTGGAGGAACATTATAGTAGAAATTGAATAAAATTCACCAAGATAGTTGATTATTGTTCCATGTTTCCTAAAAAACTAAAATATTATGGTCCATAGGCATGTATTTGTTTCGAGTATTTATCTAAAATGATGTAATGTAAATATTTTTTATACCAAGATCTATATAGTTGTTATTAGAAAAATAATTTACTCAAAATTTTGAAAATGGTATGATAAATCATTAGTGGGATATCTATTGATATTTCTAAGGATATATATATATGGATGTCACTAAGGAGAAGTTTGATGATGAGCTAATGTATAGGAAAATGTCATGGAATTTTAGTAATGGGTAGAGTGAGTGGCTTTATAGAAATATATCCTTTTCTGGATAGTAAAAGCTGATCTGGCTTTAGAATACATGTACATAGGGGAAACAACCAGTAAAACAATATATTGAGAAAAACTAGATTGAGAACTGGTGCACGACAATGACCTATGGTACACAAATGGTTTGACACTATTGGGGGATATGCTTTAGAAATTTGTAAACACATTAAAAACTATCATAAATGATTCAAATAGAATATTATTATGAATAACCTAGCATATGACTAAGGTTTCATAGATTAAATAAGTATGTGTCATTATTTATACATCCTATAAGAAATATATCATGATTATATGGTTTGATGATGAAATAAGTGTTTCTCGACCTAATATTTCTTTGTTTTATTCAATAGTGTGAACTGGAGGAATCTATGATAAAATTAAATATTTTATATTTGAAATTTATGTAAATTATTATAATCGATATATTATTTGAAAATATGATGATGGGAATTAGGAAGTTCCAAGAGTATTGGTTATACCAGGGATGATAATGAGACTGCAAAATATATGTGAAAGGTATGTGATGTTTCTCAAATATTATTTAAATTATATGTAAGAATATTTATTTGATTGATGTTGAGGAACCAAAATACATAATTCATATTTCATATTATAGGAAGGGGTATTAATGGATTAGATAATGAAGCCCAAGAAATGGTTTAAAAATAATATTGGATGATAGAAGTGTATATGTATAGGAATTTTGGAAGTATGTTGCAGGAATAAAAACTTATCTTCAAACCATTATATATTATCCAATGAATATTTAATTAAATTGATGAACTATAAAAGGGGTTTAAGGGAAACTTTATATTTCCATTAAGTGAATTTAAACCTGAATGTGTCTTTGACAGTGAGAAAATTTTTGTTTGAAATGATAAAGAGATGAATGATATAGATAAAGTAAATTTTATCATACTAATTACCCTTGAAAATATTATTGGTTTATTTTAGTGTTGTATGTGTAATCATTGATAAATTTTATAACTTATTGGATTTATGAAAGATATCATGTAATATATGGAATAAGGAAGTGTTAATGCTTTTTAAAAGGATTTATGGTAATTACAATTATTTCAATGTTTCAAGAGAATATATAATGAGGGTATTCACATATTTTGAATGTTAGTACCAAGAGAGACATTTTCATTTATATATATATAAATTCAATATTATGATTATTTAATAAACTTCTTTCAAATGTTTTGAATTTTTACATTTTTAATGGTTATAGTGTTAATTATTTATGGAATGTTTATATTAATATTTGGATGAATTTTGTGAGATTAAATTATGATATCACCAGATGAGGAATTTTTCATATTAGATAACATTAATTATCCACATTTTTAATATGGGAACTAATGATAGATGGGACTACTTATCACAGATCTCTGATCGGTTAGTGCTTTAGGAATGAAAAATTGACCATCCATTTTTGAGAAAGTGGTGAAGGGAAAATTGGTTAGGACACAACAAATGTGTGAGATATTACATATGGAAGGGTATGTAATCATGTATTAATATCTTCTTGTAAAAAATATTCTTATTTAAGAAGAGGATATTGGATTAATTTTTTTCCTATTATCAACATTTATGATGATATCTATGGTTTTTTATTTTTATCTTTCTATAGATCACCCAATTTCTTTTGATCTGTGATCTTTATCAATCTTTAGGATTATTTACACATTTCTACAATGTCCATGTTTTCACATCCCAATAATTTTCTCCATTTTGGACACCACGTTAGGTCGTAATATGAGAAACTATTATTTTTTAAACTTTCACTTTTTAGAAGATGTTTTAGTATTATTTTGTAAGATGTGGGTTTTTATGAATAGAATAATAATCATTTAAAAATTTTATATACATGTATAATTATGAAGGGATATATTAATTTTATTGGTGGAATAATTTAACAATATTATACCTTGTGATTTTGTTTTGAATTAATTTAATATTTTTGATATTTTTTCCTTTCACGTAATATTTAATATTGTTTTTTAAATTAAGTCATGATGTTTGTCTTGATTTATATGTAACACCATGTTATTTCTGAACTAAAAAAATAATATATTATCTTACAGTACTAAAACCGTTATTTCTCTTATATTTCACACAATATTGAGTCTCATTAATATCTTGGTTTACATGAAATGATGAGTTTTTACAAAACTATAATATACCATTAATATAATTCTGAAAATATTATTATTGTATCAAACTAGAAATTTTAATGAGGGTAATGAATAAAATTATCTAAATTGTGATAACATGATCTTAACAAGTGTGTAAAATGAACTCATTGGATGTCAATTAGTATGACGAAATGTATAAACTATTTAAAAAAATACTTTTATAACAATAGAATTTTTCTAGGAATAAACACAATTTTTTCTTAGTAAAATAAAAAAAATTGTTTCTTTTTTTCTATTAAATTTATATATTTTATATATAGTAAATATTTTTTATACTCATCTAATATATTATATATTTATAAGAGAAAAATAAGTCATATTTTATGAATAATAATATGTATTCTTATCAAAGGAAATTTTACCTCCTTTTATTGATGAACCCATATAAAATATGATTTTTGAAGCTTTTGTAATTTTTATTTGACAATATAATCATAATTTTATATTTTGGGAAATAAAAATTACATTTGGGAAATTATTATTTTATTTTTATATGGTGTTTCATGTTTTGATGAATACTGAATGATATTTAATTTCAATTCAAATTTGATTTTTCATCTAATTTATTTTTATGTTAATTTTATGTTTTTTATTTGATTTAATGAACAATGAGATAAATTATATACTAATTAATCCAATTTAGGTAATTTAAATAAATTTGATATTAAAACATACCGAACTTTTGTACATTTTGACACTAAAAACCTGATTTATTGTCACATCCGTGGAATTTAATTTTTATAAATTTTTTCCAATTATAGGATTAGAAATTGGAAAAATGGATTCAATACTTTTTATAATAATAATATATATTTTTAAATAAGGTCAAATTAATTTTTTACAAGAAATATTAGTTCATGCATTTAAAATTTATTACAATGATTCGGAGTATTTTTTTAACAAAGGACTAAACCATTCACATAATGGCTAAAATAACCTACAAATTGTACAAAACATTTTGATGGAAATATTTCTACCATATCCTACCTTTTGTAGAATCGAGTTAATTATTGGAGCCACATTTCATAGAAATGACATGGGTGTCATTCCCTTTACAAAAATTTACAAGAATTATACTCCTTTACCACTCTAAAAAAGAAACTCACCCCTCCCACTAAATTACACATATGAAGAAATTTTTATTAAAATAGTAAACTCAAATAATATAAAAAATATATAAATACGTTATAGAATCCTCTATTTTTGAAATAAATCCAACCATGGAAGCCATTTGGTGCAAACCAATATGATTTATTCAAGGAAGATGTAACATACTTCCTCAAACACCAATATATTATTTTTCTTTCCACCAAAAAAAATATTCCTATTATATTATTGTATAATAAAATATTTATCCTAAATAAACATATATATTTTTTATTCAATCAATTACATCTTCACTTACACACACTTATATCTAATGTGTAACGAACGTATCATTTTTGTGTACGGTAAAGTACCGCTTTCCAAAATGATGTTGTTCGATTTGTATTTCCACATCTACTAGTTAAACATTAAATGGAAAAAATGATTTCATATTATATATTTTATATTTAAAATTTCATTATTTTTCTTTAATTATTATATTTAAAATATATTATTTCTTTTGATTTTCTGTCTATATGATAACATTGTTTGTGGATGTGTGGACTACCTTCTCCTCAATGCGATGTGATTTGTTCACATTATATATAGAACATTTTAAAGATGTTTTTAGTGTAATTATATTATATATATGAATTAATTATTATAATGTAATGAATATATATATATATTTATATATTTTCATCCATTGTGAGAGGAAAATTGAAACATCATTCTTGTTTACGTATTGCCTACCATGTCCTTGGATGGTGTATTCCATTTCACTTAGCTATATTTTAATGAGTATTATAAATATTTATATACTAAATATATATGATATATAAATCAATTTTATATATTCTATAAATAAAAAATCAATATATGTTAAAGTGGATCATGAATAATAAGTCAAAACACGTACAACAAAGAAGCAGTAATTACATGAAATATTTCATTAAATGGAGTTCATAATAATAATTTAAAATAGCATCTTAAGTGAATAATATATGGTAGGATATATAGTTATATTGTTATTTTACTTATATATAATAAACCTATATTTATTATACAAGTGTTTTGAAAATGTACAATGAAATCGAAGACTTAGGGTAATGGGAATTCTTATCTTACTTTTTTATCTGTGAGAAACAAGCCATGTACGACAATTATTTATTTTGTGTGGTGTGTAAAATGTCCATGAATGTATAATATTATAATTATAAAAAAAATATGGGTGTTTACATATAAAATTTATGATATTTACTTCCTGGTTCTTATATTTCCAAAGTTATCGATTATGTAACTTAATTTTGTATAAACCTTCATTATTTGATAAACATAAAATGATATACACCAATACTATTCTATGGAATTTATATACTACCCAATTACAAGTTATATCATGAATATACTTATTTTCATAATATTTTTAGCTTTATGTTATTTTATTATGTCATGGGTAGTTTTATTCAACATTATTTAATAGGTAAAAAAAATTGATATAATATCATCATTCATTAGTAATGTTTATAATTATGATTCCTTGAAAAAATATTTTTACTAATATCTCAATAATAACCATTAATTTTATAATCATATTTTCATGCATTTTAGATCCTTATAATGATATATTTTACCACTCTTTGGGACTTGAGATAATTAATAAAATGTTATTATGAAAATCCTACATTATTTCTCTTTTCAGTCGGAAATTAGTGTTCATTCAAAACTATGTTTTCTAAAAATGTTTCAAACTCTTATTAATATTATCCTATAATGTTTAAATTTAATTTTGATCAATTTTTAACCATTTTGGAAAACATTTTTAAAAATTAATCTTTTCATCATTTTCAAAGTGAGGCATTTTTTAAATTTCTTGTGGTGTAGAAGTACTATTTGAAATGTGTAGATTTTTCCTCCATCATTTCCATAATTTATTTTCAGCTTCATATTCATGAGTAAAAGATTTATTTATTTGAGAAATGAATTTCCTAAGATTCTATGTATTTATTGTTTTTAATTTGGGTTTCAATGAAAATGTTTTTAAAAAAATGTTTTCTGATTCAAGAAGATTTTTAAGTTATTCTAAAAGATTCATTTAAGAGTTTGGAAAGCTAATTTAATATAAAAGTTGTTTTCAATGATGTTTTTACATTTTTAAAATTTTTAAAATGTTTTTTATATTATTTAATATGTTTTATGATTATTTTCATAGAAAGTGGATTTTAAAAGATTTTATGTATTATAAATTAATTTTTTAAGGAAAAAAGGATATTTTCTATGAGAAATGTTTTAAATGAAATGGTATAGATTTAGTTATAATAAATGGATTTTTGAAAAGATTTTATTAAAATTGTTTTCAAAGAAAGTATAGTTAATAGAAGAAATATTCCTTGTGATCATTGAATATTTGTCTCCCTCTAAAATAACTAAATTTGTTATAGTTTATGATTTACCAAGTATATGATCATATAACACTATTCATATTATTTCTCGAATGGTTTATGTTTATATCGAATGATGTTTATGATATCTATTTTTCTTATATTGGTTAAATTATTTTGAAACCTATTTTTTCATGGGTTATTCTTTTATTAAGTGATAATGAATACATTATCATTTCCATATGTAATTATTTGATAAAATATTATGATAACCATTTCATTTCAGGGGTTATTAAAAATTGTTTTTATGAAATCCATATATTTTTATGGGTAAAGATATGATTCATGTTTTCTTATCATGTAATTTATATATATGATATTATTTTATGAGTGGTGGACCTAATTATCTCTACAATGAATTGGGTAAAGACTTATATCTAATGAGATAATGATGGGGAAAAGGTCGATTTTCTTGTTCAAAAACTATGATAGAGTTGCATCTTAATCCAAAATGGGGAACATGTGTTTCTTGATCCAAAATGGGAAACATGTGTGAAAAAATCCACTATGGGGAGGAGGGGAAACCCAGTCACCAATGCGATGATAGGGAATCCCGATCCAATATAGGAAAATGGGAACTATAATCCCTTAAAAGAAAAGGAATGTGACTAGAGATGATCGGGTTTCCCACCAAGTAGGTTTTTCCCCATGAATTTCCATTATATTATTTTGTAAATAATCCTTAACTTATGGGGAATGATGGTACATGTTTATTTTTATGTAAAAAATTAAATAATTTATGCATTCTGTAATCTCACATTTTTCATGTTCTTGATTATCGTATGACTCGTGTCTTATGAACTGAGAATATATTTTTTCCATGTCTCATGGTTATGATTTTTTATACAGGGTATAGTCTTCTAAGGTTATGATCAGGATCTTATACCCTTATTATCATGTTATGCTTACATATATCCCATGTTTACCCTTACATAGCATATGATATCACCCCTTTTATGATTCCTTTCCCCATGTTATGATGTTAGTTTTTATATAGTTGTACTGAATGGATAATTTTTCATAGAAGATGTCGAAGATCAATCACCAAATTAGAATATTATGTTCCCATGTTTTTAAAGAAACTAAACTATTATTGTCATCTTGAATGTATTTTTTTATATATTGAATATTTATCTAATATGGGGTAATATCCATTTATGTTAAGGATGAGTCAATATAAATTAAGAAAATTTAAAATATTTAAATAGACCTTTAAGAAGTACTATGTCTTGTGACTTCAATTTTGGAGTTAACGCACGTGAAGAGAATAGGTAATTTAATTTTATTTTGAACAAATCTGATGAAATTTTAATGTGTTGTCCAATTATCTAGGACCTAGACTAAAAAAATTCATAGAATGTTCTTCCATATAGTATTTTGTAGTTACTTTATATAAAAATATACACTATTTTTTATCACTAAATAATTAAGTATGGGTTTGGGGTCCTTACACTTTGTATCTAAGTGGTAGCCTATAAAACCATGGATATTAGATATTTTCATTTGAGAAAAAAATTACAATATATATATATTGTTCTATTAAAATTCAAGGTAGATAAATACTCGTAACAATATAGAATTTTAGTCATTCAAATTTTGAAGATGTAAATTCAAAATTTTCTTATGCCCAATGAAGTAATTATGATGTCACAATTATTTTATTGGGGGATAAACTAATATCCAAAGAAATTAAAACTATAATTATATTTTATGTAGATATTTATTTAAAATTTTCATATAATTTAAAGAAAACAAAAAATGGTTTTATTAAAAAAAATATAAAAAATGGATATTTTTCAGAATCAAAATGAAATTTGATTTATATTATAAAAAATAACTTGTTTTTTACTAAATAAAACATTCATTTTTTAATGAAAATTAATTAATTTAAATAAATATTATATTCTTAAAATAAGAATAAATATAAAGTTATTTATTCAAAAGAGTATGTTTAAATAAATTTTGTTGTATAATTATATTAATTTAAGGGATTCTATTTCCATAAAATTATTATGTAAATACATTTTTAAAGATATATTTTTTGTTATAATAAATAGTATATATTTATAATAAATTAATTCTATAATATAATAATTTATTCGATAATGTAAATTAATTATAATATAATCCAATTATAAATAAATTATATAAATTGAAAACAAGTTGAATTTTAGAAAACATGATATGTATAATAATTTTACACCAAGAATATTAATTAGACTCTAAAAACAGAATTTATTTTATTTTGTAAGCAAAAAATTTATAATTATTATATTTATGTGAAATGATATATAAGAAAAATTATAAAACTAGTTACAAACAATATTTATAATTATTAAAGATAACATGTTAAATTTTAAATTATGGTTTTGTTTTATAAAAATTTAAAATTATAAATATAATAATTAATTGAATTATATTATTATTAAAAATAATAATTACCTATATTTATTAAAAATAGAAATGATATAAAGAATAAATGGAAATTTATGTTTGGTGAAGGGGATTCATTTTTTTGGATAAGGGTGTCAAGCAGATTAGAGGATTTCAAAATCTACAGGCTGAGATGTAGGTCGCCAAGGGTTTAAGCACAATATTTGTTTTCAGGAAGAGTCAAATAAAATTATTATGAGAGGGATTTGATGAAGGGTCAAAAACTTCCAATGGATATTGTGTGAGATCTCGAACTTGGTTGAAGAGGATAAACCTCTGAATTTTTATGATTCAGAATATAGGACAGAATTTTAGTGAAATATAGAAGGATATTCGTTTCTTGAAGGGGATCCAAAGTTATTGATATGTGGAAGAGGTGATAGAAATTTTATTCATCATTTCCATACAGTAAATTAGTTTACTATTTGGGAACTTATATAGATTTTGTTATATTCATGAAGACCCAATCATTTTTGACGAATAAATTGATTTGTTCATTTTTATTTGATTTCATCTCCTTATAATCATTGAATATTCCATAGAGGTAATTTTCCATTATATTCTGTGATTATAATATTATTTTTGGTTCATAAATTCGTTAATATCATTAATGATATGGATTTTACAATTAAAACTTCCACTACCCTAGTCTAAGAGGTTTATTGAATATATAAATTTGAAATCGATGTGAACATCTAACCGTGTGATCTACTATGGTTTCAATTTCATCATCATCATTTTGTGTTATAAGAATCAATGACAATGAATAAAAAGAATATATATATATATATATATTATAATAATTATTCTTAATCTCCATTAATGTGTTATAATTTAAGATAGATTGATTTTTTCGCATTGATTACAAATAAATGTTGTAGAGAATAATGAATTAATATATATATATATATATAATGTATCATAATTAAAACACCCATGTGGCTTGGATAAAAAAATATTTTTTAAAACGGGAAGCAACGAAGCATTTATACATAGAAAAAGGATGGACTCACATGACAATTTCACAATAGGTGAACGAATGTCCCACAGAACATTATTCAATATTTTTCAATTAGATAGGGTAAGTGAATTTTTTTATTCAATAATTTATTTATTTTTATCAAAAATGATATATTTATTTTTCAAGATAATATAATTATATGAAAATGACATCTAGTTATTCAAATATACAAATAAATTATGTTTTATTTATTTTATTAATTTGTTTAGGCATTTTATTTTTCATTGGATTTTTATTTTTATGACCATTATTTAGGGGATTAATTTTATAGAAAATTTTTCATTGATATAGTAAAATAATTAATATTATTCCAAGAACATCTCTTTATAATCTATGACATAAAAAATAATGAATATTTTCTGGTTATTTCTCATCCTTATATACTATATTATATTTGATTTCTTTAAATATATATGTTTATATTTTTAATAATAATTTTTATTATTTTATTATCTTATAATAAATTAGAGAAATTATTTTTTTCATATGGTTTAAATAATAAAATCTATAATTTTATTTAAAACAAATAATTTTTTTATATTATAATATATTACCATTACCACCAACATTTAACATTTCATGCACACATTAGTTTAATTTTAATAATTCTTTGTTTTAGGTACATGTTCATTGAATAAATTATCCCTTTTTAAGAATTTGGTTTTTGTTTAATTAATGAAATAATTAGAAATTATTTATAATTATTCATTGATTAAAATTCCATGTATTTATGAAATGTATAATTTCATTGAGATTTATTTTTATTAAATATAATATATAAATTCCCATTAATATATATATATATATATATACTTTTCATAATTTTATAAAAGAAACCCTAATGAAAAATCTAAATATTTAGAAGGAATCATTAAAATGTTTTTATAAAATTATGCTCTTGAACATTGTTTATATTAATGAGAATTTGGTTGTGAACCCATATCTCATGAAAGTGTGTAGGTATTGATTACCTCCAATATTTCTTTTTCTCCCTGGCTTTATTCAAAATATTTCATAATTGTTTTGAATAATAAATGGATTATATTCAAGCAAATTAAAATGAATAATAATTTTCAATGTATTATATTATTATCAAATGCAAACGTATTTTCAAAATTACTTTTAATATTTTTGTAAAAAAAATGTTTCGAGGAATTTTAACAATTTTTTTTGAAGATGATATTTTCTAAATGAATTTTCAATTGTTTTAAAGCCCCTATAATGATAAATTTAATGCTCATCATGTGTTTTAAAATTAATTTCACAAGTGGATTATAAGTATTATGTAAAAATACATTGCTTTCTGAGTTAGCACACACGAAAATAATTTTCTATTTAATTTTAATTTTTACATATCTGATTAAATTTTATGGTTTTATCTAATTATACAGAAACTAGACAAGAAAATATCTTTGAATAAATTTTTCAATTTTTATTTTATAGTTATTATATATATATATATACATTATGTTTTCAGCAATGAATTTGAACGTGCAGGTTCTAGGTCTTTTCAAGAATGTTAATGATAAATAGAATATTAAAGATTAGAAAACCATAAATATATGATTATATTGAACATCAATTGATTCATCAGATAAAAAGGTAAAATGATTACATTTTTGTTTCCATATTCCTTTTTAAAATTTTAGGATTTAATTTATTTTATTTGAATATATGGATGAAAAATTTCATCGTTTAGTCATACTTTTCTCAACTCACTATTTATATTATACTCAATGAAATGATTATTCAAAAATTAATTTTTATTCTTAGAGAACACAGACTAAATTTATACTTTTTGTAAGATCTACAAAAGTTTGAAGAGTATTTCTGTATACTTCTAAATATTTCAACCAATATAATAAATAAATTTCTAAAACTAATTAGTAAAATACAAAGTTAAACATAATCCATTATATAATTATTTTTTCTAAAAAATAATATATGTAAAATTACTGTCATACTATAGAGAATATCACACTGTCTAGTGGTAGTCATATAACTATCTTCACCCTTTGGTTTTATGTCCAGACATGTGGCCTCACCGAATGATATGGGTTGTCACCTAACCTACATGTTTTATTTTTCTAAAACTATATTATTATAATTTATATAATGTTTCCAAAGTGTATTTACCCATAAATATCATAACATCAATTATAATATAAACTCTAAAGAATACCCATACAAATGATATTATTACCAAAAAACATGATGGTATTAACCCCTAAATAAGTTTTTTACTAATTCATATACTAAAAAAAGGGTTTTATTTTGATATATATATTCAAATATATCATTAATCAAGGAAAAATCAAATAACATAAAACCTAATAAATGGTGTGTGATACATTTATCTTATTATAAACCATAAACTAATAAACGCATGATGACATTCATAATTATTTATTTAATTATGATATATATCATTCAAAAATTCTACCCAATTATTAAACGATTCATAATTATTATAACAAAAATAAAATAGACAAAAATATTTCTAAAATTTAATTTATGAATGAAAATACATAAATACATCAATCATTGTACATCAAAAGAAGTTGTTATTCGGTCTAATGATTAACCTTTATAAGGGTTCATGGACTCAGATAATTTCTAGGGGCCCCACATTTAGTAAAAACCCAATAAATTATTTCCTAGTATGAGAAATATTTCCATACATGATAATAATTATTTTTATGTTAAAGTTAATTAATTTATGCCGGAATTTTCAAAACATAAAACATTTTCAAATTCGGTTCAGACACTTTTCTAGGTGTCCCCTTCAATATTTATGACATTAAAAAATTTGGGCATTCTATCCCCCATTCATTCTATCACACGATCTCCTGGAGAAATAAATCAATAACATCAATGGTGAGTATGATAGTTTGTTAGGTTAAATGTACCAAATCATGTTTTGGGATAAATTATTGCCCACACTAATGATATCTTTCGTTGCATTCATCACCTGATTTGGTTTCACATTGTTGTGAAATTTATGTTATATTAAACATTAACATGATTCCATCATGCTCTATCCACTGAGTAAATATGTAATCATCATGTCAGAAATAATAATCTTAGTGGGAAAAATTTTTAATCATTTATAAGAAGTCAAAATCAAGAAACTATATATTTAATCAATTCTATCAAATATTTAACATAGTTCATTCATTTTCATCATTAATTAAAATCCATCATAAAAGTTTGTAATGAAATTGTGAATTATCATAGGCATATCCCAAAAAAGTGTCAAACCAGATACAAATTATAACCTCTTTTTTACTAGGTAACTCTCACGACAACCCTAATATAACATTTATAGATTTTTTACCCCCATGTACTTGTGTTTTAAAACCATGTCATGACCCATCCCCCGAGTCTCTTTCCGTGACTACCCCAAATGCACCTTACATAGGGTAGGGGCTGACGACTATCACCAGAGGGGTAATTCCCTAAAACTGGGAAGGCATTGCCTTTAAAACCTATAAATGCACACAACAGAGAATGAGATGGAAGAAAAATAGTAAGTAAAAATGTATACATAGAGTGTGGAAAAGTAAAGGGGTCGGAATATAAGGCCAATAGGAAAGTAAATGTACAACTGAAAAACAAGTACAACTGAAGAAAGGTAAACATCTGCTGGACTGTCCACCAGGAAGTCACACCTAAAGGGTAGGTAAAAATAGCCTTCATAGCACTACATGTCTGTTTGTCTCCTCCATGTACCATCACACTGCGTGGTCCACCTCCGGTTACCATCCAGTCCTGGTACACTCAGCCTTGGTCAACATTGTCTGTCATCTACTTCCAACACAACGAGGTGTTGGCATAGCCTATGTAGAGGTAAGTATAACGATACTCAGTCGAGACCTCGTGACCCTCAAGGTCTCACAAATCCCACAAGGATAAACCACAAAGTTTGAATTCAACAGATAACCTCACTTAGGTATATGCCCATAAATATACCTATGTTATCAAGTAATCTATCTCAATCAAGAGATAAACACAAATGTTACTAACTTATCTCAAAACATGATTTTATTCTTGGGGTAGTATAATGTAACAACCCCAGTCACACTATCAAAACATCGGTTGCTGGAGAACTCCTCCTCTATTGAGTAGAGTGGTCATGTACGACTGCCTCCCAGCCTACCCGGCCGCCTCCCTTGCGCCCGATCGCACCACCTAGGCCCGCGCGCACCATGCACCCCACGTAACCCACACCGCCTGTGGTCCCCCTTCCACGCCCTCCGGGCCAAGCCATGGCGGGCTTCACCCTGGCGACGCTACGTGCCAAACTAGCCCCGAGTCTAGGCCAAACCACCCACGCGGCCTGCTGGGCTAGGCCCAGTGGGCCGGTCCAAACCTAACAGGGAGGCCCTCCCAATGGCTCATGCCAGACCCAACAGGTCTATCCAGGTCGGTGTAGATTGGGTTGGGCCGGGTCCATCCGACCGGGTGTCCGATTGACATGTTATCTGTTGTGTTGAGACCACAATGACGTAGCCTTCCATTGAGATACATCTACTTGCGACTTCAGGGAAGTTCAACCATCAACCAGTATCTTGTGGATCATATCCTCCCAGAGACGAGAATGTATAGCGCAGAGACCTAGTAGCTGGCTGAGACCTGACGAATGCTGACCGATTCAGTCGGAGTAACTCAACTATCCTAGTGGGGAGCGCCTTGGTGTCGCATTAGAACCACAATGGGAAGAACCTATGTGTGACACGGTAGACCCACAATACTCGACAAGAGAAGTACCTTAGCAGCCTATGAGGGGGAGTGCCTTTGTGTGACGTGGTATACCCACGACACTCGACAGGAGAAGTACCTCAGCATGCTATGAGGGGGAGTGCCTGTGTGTGATGCGGCAGACCCATAGTACTTGACAGGAGGAGAACCTCAGCAGTCCATGGTTAGTGGGAAGCACTTTGGTGTCGTGGCAGGCCCACTGTACTAGATAGAGGATGAGTTTTCCAGTAGTTGAGGTTTCGCCAGTGTGACTGGGGATGTTACTTAATTCTACCCCTAGAATAAAATATTTGTTTGAGATGAGTCAATAACTTTTTTGTTTACCTCATGATTGAGATGGATTTCATGAAAACATAGGTATATGTACGGGCATATACCTAAGTGAGTTTATATGTTGAATTCATACTTTTGGGTTTATCATTGTTGGATTTTGTGAGACCATGAGGGTCTCGAGGTCCCTACTGAGTATCGTTATTCTCACCCTTCCATGAGATATGCTCACACCTTGTTGTGCTGGATGCAGACGACAGACTGCGCTGACCGAGGCAGAGTGTACTAGTACTGGACAGTACCCAGAGGTGGACCACATGGTGTGATGGTACATGGAGGAGACCAACATATGTGGAGTGTTGTGGAGGCTATCTGTACCTACTCTTCATGTAGGACTTCTCGGTGGACGATCCTACAGTTTTTTTCCTTTCTTCAGTTGTAATTGTTTTTCAATTATACTTATACTTTCATGTAGGGATTGTATTACTGCCCCTTAACATTTCATCACTCTATTATATAGTTTTACTTAGTGTTTTACCTCCAACTCATACTATGTTGTGTGCATTTATAGGTTATAAAGGCAATGCCTTCCCCGGTTTTAGGTAATTACGCCTTTGGTTCTAGTTTCCTGCCCCTGGCCTATGGTAGGTGGGCTTGGGGTAGTCACGACATGAGCCCCAGGGGACGAGTCGTGATGGGGATCACGTGTCTATAGGGAGTTTGCACTATCACTGGTGATCAGTTGTCACAATTGGTATCATAGGAATCAGTTCTAACACAGAACATAGGACTCTGATCTTTTCTTTGAAGTAGTATTGTTGAGGGTATTAAATGTGGTTTTCAGTTCAGGGATTTCATTATTGGTGCGGCGGCTGATGTATCCATACACCTGGACTCTGACTGCTGATTTCCGACTCAGTGCACAAAAACACTGATTGTGTATGTGTTTTCAAAATATTTCATTAAGATAGCTCAACCAGGTTAGCTCACTAGGATTAAATCTTTGACAGTGTCGCATATGTTTTTTTTCACGATGCCTCCCCACAGATGACCAGAGGGAGTCCCAAGATTGGTACGCACAGATATCCCACTGAGCGAAGAGGCCTCAGTGGAGGGTCCTTTTCCAGTAGAGGCACCATCAGTAATACTTCCTGTTGGTCCACAGATGCCACCAACCCCAGCAGTAGATGATGCACGTCGCTTGAGCGCGTTTCATGAGTTCTAGTGTCAGAGGCCACCCATGTTCAGGTGAGAGACGGACCCACAGGCGGCTTCAGATTGGATGGAGGCTATGGTGAGAGTTTTCCGACATGCAAGAAAACCGTCCGACTTCATGGTGATTCTTGCTATCAGCCTTCTATATGCAGCAGCAGGAAGATGGTGGAGCCTAATGCTCCAGGTCCATGACGAGGTGACGCTTCTCTGGGTAGACTTTGAGAGCTGGTTTCAGGCTGAGTTTTTTCCATCGACTCTCTGTGCACTGCGTATTCAGGAATTACTTCATCTACCGCAGGGTAGATTGACGGTGGCACAGTTTTCAGTGAGTTTCACCAACCTCTCACACTACTCCACTGATATGGTATAAAACCCATTATTCAGGGCCCGAACCTTTGATTAGGGGCTCAGGCGAGAGATCAGGGCTTCGATGATTTCCCTAAGCATCCTGATGTAGGAAGGGGCATCAGCGCAAGACCTATTAGTCGAGAGATTCTTTGATGAGTAGTCTCTAGTAGCGAGATCCACCACTAGTCAACATGTAGTGGAGTCTTCTACAGCTGGCAGTAGACAGATGTCATAGAGGTCCAAGAAGACCAGACCCACGGGTGGACGACCACATGATGCAGAATCAGTTCTACGGGGCACCCGGGGTAGATACATACATTCAAGGAGTGGGCGATGTTACTCATGTGGCGGCCAGGTTCACATGGCTCGTGACTGTCCAACCTGTCGTTCGGATGATTAGCAGACAGTCGAAGGACCGCCCAGGCAGAGACAAAGATTCGATTGAGGCGGTCCACAGGGAGTACGTGGACGTATCAGAGGAGCTGTCCGTGGAGCAGGTGGTGGATTACATTTTGAGGTGTTACTGCCACCACTACCATGAGGTCCTCCCTGACCGCAGGGTGCCGGTGGACATGAGAGAGCTCAGCTCCATGAAAATGAGCCTTATGATCACAATGCTCTAGAGATGATTCGAGGTACGATCAGTGTATACTCCACCATAGATGCAGTTCTTATAGACACAGTTTCCAGTCACTCTTTCATTGTCACTGCCCTCATTCGGAGCTCGGAGATTCTGATGGAGTCGTTGACTCGATCAGTGCGGCTAGAGACTCCTACATGATCAGACTCAACGATTATGCATCGGTGCTGGCTGTGTGAGCTTACTATAGGAGGCGAGAGAATTGGCTGGGATCTCATAGTAGCAGCGTCGAGGCCTTACGACATCATCTTGGGTACCTACTGGTTATCTACATTCCATGCTCAAATAGACTATATTGGGCACAAAGTGCAGTGTGTTCTCATGGATGGGACTAGGTTTACCTTCACCAGTGAGAAGGGGGCCTTTACGGCATATGAAAGACATACTCGAAGGAGATGCACGGATGTGAAGTGCTGTGAAGAATATGTGTAACTACCCTTTAAGTAGGACTTCTCAGTGGATGATACAGTAGTTTTTTAACTTTCATCAGTTGTACGAGTTTTTCAGTTATACTTGTACTTTTCTGTTGGGATTGTATTATGGCCCCTTTACTTTTTAGCACTCTATGTATACAGTTTTACTTAGTGTTTTCCTTCCAGCTCATACTTTATTGTGTGCGTTTATTGGTTATAAATGCAATTCATTCCCAGTTTTAGGAAATTACACCTTTGGTGCTAGTCACCAACACCTGGTCTATGGAAGGCACGTTTGGGGAGTCACGGTACAGGCCCTGGGGGACGGTTCAGGAAAAACGGCCCTCCGGGCGAGCCACCCTGGCCTCACCACCGTCGGCCCATGCCACCTGGCTCCCGGGTGGCTCCCGGCCTGGCCGCGCTCTGCCCGGCCACCTACCGGACTGCCTGACGCCCTGCCCAGCCACCCGTGGGCCCGCCTGGCCGCGCCCTACCTGGCCCTTGCCGTCCCACCTGGCGCCCTACCCGGACGCCCGCCGACCCGCCCGGCACCCTGCCCGGTTGCCCGACGGCCCGCCTGCTGCCCTGCACGGCCGCCTGCCGGTACGCTCGGCCGCCCTCTGGCCCGCCTGCCGACCTGGCCGACCACCCAACCGAACCCGCTCCATGGTCATGCCAGCCTCCTGAACTGTCCTGTGGCCCCACTTGTGGCACCCCGGATGGACCGGCCCGGCAACACCCTCGCGACGCTCCAGGCCGAACCGGCCCTGAGCCAAGGTCAAAACGTCCATCCAGTCTGCAGGGCGGGGCACAACGGGCCGAGCCGAAGCTAACATGATAACCCGCACAATGGGCTGGGCCAGACCCAACAGGTCTGACCAATTCGACCTAAACTGGGTCATCCCAGAATGGGTCAGACCAGGTCACCCCATATGGGGTCGGTCTGACCAGGTCAGACCGGACCCGGGCCCACTACCGAAACGTTACTTTTTTTGGCCATATAATTTCCACTGGATGGTTGTCTGATGAACCGTAAGGGGCGCTAGTTTTCTTTGAGTGTGATGGCCCCTTTGAGTATACCCCACTAAAGTTCGGGGTAATGTTGAGATAATGTCAGGTTGGATCATGCATGAATCCAACCGGGCCCCTGGGACTAAAAGGCTAATAAATCACAGACTGGGCGACTGATTGACTTGTCCTATGCTGCGTTGAGACCCCTATGACGTGGCAGACCTTTGAGATACTTCTACGTGGGACTTCATGACATTTGGAGTATCAAATAGTAGCTCATTGAGAGGATCCGCCTGGAGACAAGCATTCATAGTGCAGAGACCTAGTAGCTGGATGAAACCTGACGACTGCTGACCATTTTGACTCAGAGTGACTCTACAATCCCAGCAGAGAGTTTCATGGTGTCGCTGCCGACCCGTAGTGGGGAGCGCCATGGTGACATGGAAGACCCATTATGGGGAGAACCTTGGTGACGCAGTTGAGCCACAGTACTCGATAAGAGGAGCACCTCAGAAATCCAAGGTTAGTGGGAAGCTCCTTGGTGTCGTGGAATGCCAACTGTACTCGATAAGAAGGAGTTCTCTAGCAGTTAAGGTTTCGATAATATAAAATACTAGTTGAGCTGAGTCGGTAACTTTTGTGTTATCCTCATGATTGAGACAGATTACTTGATAACTTAGGTATATGTATGTGAATATAACTACGTGGGGTTATCTGTTGATTTTATACTTTGCAGTTTATCCTTGTTGGATTTTTGTGAGACCTTGAGAGTCTCGGGGTCCCTACTGAGTATCATTATAATCACCCCTTCATGGTCTATGCCCACACCTCATTGTGTTGTATGTAGACGACAGACAGTGCTAATTGAGGCTAAGACTATTAGGACTATATGGTACCCGAAGGTGGACCTTACAAAAAGTCAGTACATGGATGAGACTGACGGATGTGGAGTACTAAGGAGGATATTTGTACCTACCCTTCAGGTAGAAATCCCAGAGGATGACCCAATAGTTGTTTAACCTCTCTTCTGTTGTACTTGTTTTTTAGTTGTACTTGTACCTTCCTGTTGGGCTAGTATTCCGACCCCATTTACTTTCACCACACTCTTTAGGTTATACAGTTTCCCTTAGTGTTTTTCTTCCAACTCATACACTGTTGTGTGCGTTTTTTGGTTATAAAAGCAATATCTTCCCAGTTTTAGGGAATTACGCCTTTTGTGCTAGTCTCTAGCCCCTGGCACATCGAAGGCAGGCTTGGGGTAGTCACGGCACGGGCCCTGGGGGATGAGTAATGACAAATTGGTATCAGAGGAGTCGCTTCTACCACAAAACATGTGACTTTGATCTTTTCTGTGAAGCAATAGTGTTAAGGGTACTATGTGTGGTTTTTAGTTCAGGGAGTCCAGTGTTGGTGCGGAGGCCAACGTATCCATACACCAGGACCTTTACTACTGATTTCCGACTCAGTGCATGAAAACTCTGATTGCCTGTGTGTTTCCAAAAGATTTCTTTAAGTCGGCTCAACTGGGTCAGCTCACCAGGTATAATCATTGGCTGTGTTTCATCTTTTTATTTTAGTATGCCTCCCTGCGGACGACCGACAATATCCTCGAGTGTTCTACGCAATGATATCCCCCCCCGAGTGACGAGACCTTGGTGCATGACCCTTTTCCAGTGGAGGCACCAGTGGTTCCACTACCCATTGGGCCACCGATGCCACTATCCCCAGCAGCAGACGATGCATGCCACTTGAGCTCATTGCACGAGTTCCAGCGCCAGAGCCCGCCCAGGTTCCGGGGAGAGAAAGACCCGCAGTCAGGTCAATATTGGCTGGAGGATATGGTGAGAGTCTTCAGACTGGTAGGGACACGAACCGACCTCATGGTTATTGTTACTTCCAGCCTCCTTCAAGAAGCAGTGGGAAAATGGTGTAGCCGGATGCACTAGGTGGAGGATGAGATGAATCTACTCTTGGTAGACATTGAGATCCTGTTTTGGGCGGAGTTTTCCAAACCATCATACGTTTTGTGTGGATACAGGAGCTACTTCATCTGCAGTAGAGTAGCATAATGGTGGAACAGTACTCAGCGAGGTTCAAAAACCTCTCGCGCTACTCCAATGATATGGTATTGGACCCATTATTTATGTCCCGGACCTTCGGGCAGGGGATCAGGTGAAAGATAAGGGCTTCGATAATCTCCCTCAGTATCCCGACATAGATAGGGGTGTTGGAGAGATCCCTCTTAGTAGAGACTTTCCTTGCTGAGTAGTGTCCAGCAGTAAGACCTACCACTAGTCGACATACAACGGAGTCTTCTGAAGCTGGTAGTAGAAAGTTTTCACAGAGATCCAGGATGACCAGACCCGCGGGTGGATGACCGTATGATTCAGAATCCCTTGTGCGGGGCACCCGGTGCTGAGACATACATTCCCTGAGTGGGCATTGTTTCTCTTGTGGTGGGCCGGGTCACATGGCTCATGACTATCTGAACCGCCGTTTGGATGATCATCAGACAGTCGAAAGACCGCCCAGGCAGAGACATATATTTGATTGAGGTAGTCCACAGGGAGAAGGCGGACGTAGAAGAGGAGTTGGTCATACAAATTCTGGTGGGTGACATTTTGAGGTGTTACCGCCACCACCACCAGGAGGTCCACCCCAACCGTAGGGAGTAGGTGGACATGGGAGATCTCAGCTCCAGGAAGTGGAGCCTTATGATCACGGCGCTCTAGATATGATTCTAGATACAATCTGCATCTACTCCACATTGGCTGCAGTTCGTATAGACACAGGTTTCATTCACTCATTCATTGTCACTACCCTCGTTTGGAGCTCAGAGATTCTGACAGAGTCATTGGCTTGATACTTATGGTTAGAGACTCCTATAGGAGAATACTCGATGATTACGTACTGGTTCTAGTATTTAGAACTTACTATAGAAGCTAGATCTTTTTCTGGGATCTCTTAGTAGCGACATCGAGGCCTTACGACGTCATATTGGGTATAGACTGGTTATCTACAGTGCATTCTTAGAACGATTGTATTAGGCGAAAAGTTCGGTGTGTCTGCACGGTTGGGACCAGGTTTACCTTCACAAGCGATAATGGGTCCTTTATAGTGTAGGATGGACTTTCCAGGAAAAGATTGCAGCTGATCGCTCATCAGTTGTCTTGCCTTACCCTCGGAGCCGTTGATGTGGTGAGCCTGACTTATCCTGTAGTATTGGTACAATACATAGATTTTTTCCTTGATGATGTACCAGGTCTAACTCCTCACAGATATGTGGACTTCTACATTTACATATACCTTCGAGAAGACACTAATCTCTACACCAGCATATCAGATGGATCCCTCTACATTTTGTGAGATATGGGTATAGCTGGAGGACGTGTAGGGGAAGGGATTCTTCAGGCCCAGTTTTTCTCCCTGGGTAGCCCTGATTCTGTTCTCCATAATGGTGGATGGGTGCTTGAGGCTTTTTGTCAACTTCCATCTCCCAATCCAAGTGACCGTGAAGAAAAAGTACCCACTCCTAAGGATTGAAGACCACTTTGATCAGTTGAAGGGAGCACTGTGGTTCTTGAAGATAGACCTTAGATCAGGATATCACCAGCTCATAATTTGAGACAAGAATGTACAAAAGACTACATCTAGATGTCGATACGGCCACTACGAGTTTGTGGTTATCCTATTAGGCAAAACCAATGCTCCAGTAGTTTTCATGGGAGTCGTGAACATGATCTTTCAGTCGTACCTCAATCGATTTTTCATAGTCTTCCTTAATGTCATTCTGATCTACTCGGCTACTGAAGATGAGCATGTCTACCATTTACAGGTAGTACTGGACACACTTAGTGAGCACCACCTTTAGGGTAAGCTCTCGAAGTTCTACTTTTCGATCCGAGAGGCACACTTCTTGGGACATGTCATCTTGAAGGCTGGAGTTGCAGTTTATCCAGCAATGATTGAGTAGGTACATGCTTAGAAGCCACCTAGGTGTGTGGCAGAGGTACGAAGTTTCCTGGGATTGGCTGGGTACTACCAGAGGTTAGTTCGAGTCCTCTCCAGAGTTGCAGCACTACTATCATCCTTAACGAAGAAGGGGAACCCCTTCGTGTGGTCGGAGAGATGCCAGCAGAACTTTCAGAAGATGAGGCAGAGGCTGACTAGTGCCCCCATCTTGAGGCTTCGGGAGGAAGGCGTGTGGTACGTAGTCTACTGCGACACGTCAGGGATGGGACTCGGGTGTGTCCTGACGCAAGAGCGATCAGTGAATGCATATGGTTCTTGAAAACTAAGACATCACGAGCAGAAATATGCTAACCATGACGGGGAGTTATCACTAGTGGTCTTCGCCTTGAAGATGTGGCGGCACTATCTTACGGGTGAGCATTTTACCTTGTAATCTGATCACAAGAGTCTCAGGTATATATTCTCTCAGAAGGAACTGAACCTGAGACAACGTCTATGGATTGAATTGCATTAGGACTATGACTTTGAGATAGTCTATACTCCTGGAAAGGGTAACGTTGTAGAAGATTCACTCAGTAGGAGGTCTGGTATACAGCTTCTAGGAGAGGCGATAGAGCAGCTGGCTGCTTTACAGATATCCTTTGTGGATAGAGATGGAGTAGCTTTCCTTCAGTCCCTTATAGTCACTCCCCCACTTCTATAGTGAGTCAGGGAGGCACAACGTGGAGGCACTAACTGTGAGACACGACTTGCTCAGATATCCACATGGTAAAAACCTGATAGATTTTCAGAAGGTGGGGAGCACATCATCCTCTTCCTAGGACATACTATGGAACCAGTGTCACTTCAGGAGGAAGTGTTTATAAAGTCCCACACATCCCCTTTAGCGATAAATCAAGGAGTGGTAAAGATGTACCAGGACATTCGACAACAGCATAGGTGGCTAGGTATGAAGAAGGCAGTAGAAAAGTTTTTCCCTCGATGCCTCGCCTGTCAGCAAGTGAAGGCGGATCACCAGGTACCGGCAGGATTGGTTCATCCTTTGGAGGTCCCATAATAGAAGTGGGATGAGATATACATGGACTTCGTGACGGGTCTTCAATGTACATGCATGGGTCATGACTCGATTTGGGTGATAGTTAATCGAATTACCAAGTCGGCCCACTTACTACAGATTAGAGAGAAGGATTCAATAGAGATCTTGGGACACCTATATGTGCAGAAGATTTTGTGGCCACATGGGGTACCTTCTTCTATTGACTCCAATCGCAAGGCATGGTTTACTTCCCAGCTATGGAAGGGGTTGCTGGAGGATTTTTTGACGCCACTTCTTCTGGCCACCACCTTCCATCCTCATACGGATGGTTAGACTGAGCAGACCATTCAGACCCTTGAGGACATGCTAAATTCATGTTTCCTCAACTTTGTTCATAGCTAGGAGGACCAATTACGTTTGGTGGGGTTTTCCTACAACAACAGCAATCACTCCACCATAGGGATGGCACCTTTTGAGGTGTTATACGGGTGACCTTGTAGATCACCCATGTGCTGGACAGACCCAAGGGAGTCAGCACTAGTGGGACTAGAGACAATACGATCTACCACGGAGAAGGTTCAGATCATCTATGAGCGAATAAAGGCTGCACAGAGCAGACATATGTCAGATGATGACAGGAGATGGATACCTCTGGAGTTTGAGGATGGAGACCATGTATTTTTATGGGTCTCACCTCGATGAGGTCTACGGAGATTTGGCTGAGGCAGAAAGTTATCTACGAGGTTCATCAGACCAATCCAAGTCCTCAGTAGAGTTGGCGTGGTGGTTTACCTCTTGGCTCTTCCACCTCAGTTGCACCGGGTGCACGACCTCTTCCACGCATCTTATCTGAGTAGATATGTGCACGACCCTTCTCACTTCATCGACCATGGATAGATGGACGTCGACGTTGGGGAAAATTTCCCGAAGGTTTTAGTAGAGATTTAGGATCGACATGAGCTGGTCCTACGTGGACGGTCGATACCTCAGGTGCGCGTTCGCTGGTAGCATGAGAACCTCCAAGAGAGCACATGGGAGCGGGAGGCTCAGATGGGTGCTCAGTAACCCCACCTGTTCGCTTAGTTAAAATTATATCTTACAGGGACGTAAAGTACTGAGTTGGGGAGAATGTAAAGAGTCGTAATTTCCAAGAAATTTATTTATTTTTATATAAATGGGAGTTTTATGAGTCCGCGAAAATTGATAGCACATGATTCCGAGGAACGGGGTGCCCGAAATCAATTTCTGAAGTTTTGTTCAGGTACATTAAATAAAAATACAAGAAAGTTTTTATAACATTGGAATCGGTGCTCGTAATTGAAATCTGAGGGCACTGTTGAACTCGTAGCACCGGTATTCTTTTAGCAAGACTTTCACCCCGATGTAGTTGGTCGAGAATAAAATTTATTTTTTGGGGTTTTTAGAGATTGAATTAAATATAAATAAAGTATATAGATTATTATTATTTGATAGTTAAAATCTTCTCATGGAAGTTGGGGTTGGGACCACCACACCTTAACCTCTCATGAGAGGTTATGGTGGTGGTTCCCACCTGAACTTAACGTCCCATGAAAGTTTATCACATGGGGACCACACGAGGCTAAACACACCTATTAATGGAGGGAGCAGAAAACCTCTCAACTCGCCTCATTAATGAGGGAGACTTTGTCCACAACCCCCATCCTTTATGGTGACACCATCCCTTTAATTAAATTGTTCAAACTCCCCAAATTAACTTGTGCCAATCCTTCATATTAATTAGGTGGAACGAATTAATTTATTTCACCATTTTCAATTCTCTACCATCAAAATAATAGATAAACTTATATATTATTATTTTATTTGGAATCTTGGTGGAAACTTTGGAGAAGTGGGAAGAACTCCCTCAATGAACAACAAAAAATGCCGACCTTATTCGACTTCCTCCTCAGAGCATCTACCAACATGGGATGTCTTCAACCGACCTACCCTCCACATCATCATCAACGAGCTGACGTATCTCAGGATTAGAAGCGTGCAACGGACGAGACGAACGATGATCTTCTTCATCTACATTCCATGACTCTGTGAACGAACGACGAACAAAGAACAAAGGTATGGGGTTTTTACTTGTTGATGCTCTCCTTGAATCTTCTTCAACGGTTGGAAAGGAATTGTTTGTGGGTGAGTTGTTGTTTGTCTTCTTACTTATTGATAGGCCAATTGATACCACCCTAAACGTGGAGGGTGAGGGAGAAACCAACATGGCCCGACCCCTATGTCGTTTTTTGTGATGATCTTCAGCATGGTGATAAGGTGATGGAATGACGAAGGCGGAGATGACAAAGGCCATGCTCCCCTAGGCCTCCACAAAACGCACCACCCCTGAGGAGCTCTGGTTCCCTAGGCCGAACTGCGGCTCTCTGGCGGAACCACCCTGGCCGCACCGTCGCCTGCCCCCGCCGCCCATCTTCCGGCTGCTGTCGGCCTCCCGTGCAACCCAAATGACCCTTCCGGCCCGCCTGGTACCCTACCCGACCACCACCTACTCTCCTGGCACCCGGCCTGGCCGCTGGCGGCCGGCCTGCCCGCCCGCGTGGCACCGTGCATGGCCGCCCTCCGGCCCCCTGACGGCCTACCCGACTCCCTCCAGGCCTGCCCGGCCTACCCGATCACCTCCCGTACGCCCGACCGAACCGTGACGAACCATGAGCCCCTTGACACCTACGACCCCCCTCACGAAGACATGGCCAAACCGCCCTGACTGTGCCCTCGGGGCCGAGCCGCGCCGGGTTGCGCCCTCACGACGCTTCGGGCCAAACCGGCCTCGAGCCCGAGCCGAAACACCCACGTGGCCTGCTAGGCTGGGCCCAGTGGGGTGGGCCAAAACTAACATGTTGCATGACCCAATGGGTCAGGACAGACCGAACTGGTCTGACTGGGTTGACCCAGACCGGGTTGGACCAGACCCGGTCCCTCTACCGACCCTTTAATTTTTTTGGCCATATCATTGGCACTGAACGTCCGTTTGACGAACCATCAGCGGCGCTGGTTTTCATCGAGCGTGACGGTCCCCTTCAATATAACCCACTGGAGTTTAGGGTAATGTTGAGATACGGTCAGGTTGGATCGTGCACGAATCCAATCGGGCCCCCAGAACTAAAAGGCTAATAACTCACAGACCGGGCATCCAATTGACACGCCGTCTATTGAGTTGAGACACCTATGACATGGTAGACCTTTTAAATACTTATACATGGGACTTCATGATAGTTGGAGCATCGACTAGTATATATTTTAGTTGATCCTCCTAGAGTTGAGTAATCATAGCGCAGTGACCTAGTAGCCGGCTGAGACATGATGACAACAGACCGATTTGACTCGGAGTGACTCAACTAGTCTAGTGGGGAGTGCCTTGGTGTCGCGTCAGTCCCACAGTGGGGAGCGCCTCTGTGTGACATGGTAGACCCACGGTACTCGACAGGAGCAGTACCTCAGCTGGCTATGAGGAGGAGTGTCTCTATGTGATGCGGCAGATACAAGGTGGGGAGATCCTCTGTGTGACGCGGTAGACCCACGGTACTCGATAGTAGGAGTACCTCAGTAGTCCAAGGATATTGGGAAGCGCTTCTATGTAATGCGGTAGGCCCACTGTACTCGATGGAGGAGGAGTTCTCCATAAGATTAGGTTTTAACAGTGTGAATTGGGATGTTAGTTGATACTACCACTAGAATAAAATCCTGGTTTGAGATGAGTCTGTAACTTTTTTATTTACCTCATGATTGAGATGGATTACCTGAAAACTTAGATATATGTTCGGGCATATACCTAAGTGAGGTTATCTATTGAATCCATACTTTTTTATTTATCCTTGTTTGTTTTGTTGATACCTTGAGGGTCTCGGGGTCCCTAATGAGAATCATTATACTCACCCATTCATGGGATATGCTTGCACTTCATTATGTTGGATGCAGACGACGAACATCATTGAATGAGGCTGAGTGTACCATGACTGGATGGTAACTGGAGGTCGACCATGTGGCGTGACGGTACAAGGAGGAGACGGATGAACATGGAGTGTTGTGGAGGATATCTATACCTACCATTCAGTTATGACTTCCTGATGGGCAATCTAGCAGTTGTTTACCTTTTCTCAGTTGTACTTTTTTTTACATTGTACTTACACTTTCCTGTTGGTCTTATATTCCAGCCCCTTTACTTTTCATCCCTATATGTATACAGTTTCACTTAGTATTTTGCTTCCATATCATACTTTATAGTGTGTGTTTATAGGTTATAAAGGCAATGCCTTCCTAGTTTTAGAGAAATTACTCCTTTAGTGCTAATCACCAGCCCCTGGCCAATGGTAGGCGGGCTTGGGGTAGTCACAACACGGGCCCCGGGGAATGGGTCGTGACAAACCACATCCATTTGTAGTATACATATGTGTATATATTTCTATGAAAACAAATGCAATATATTCTATAAAAACAATAATATGTTCTAATATACATATCCACAAAGACAATCTATTTGTTATGTTACCATATCTATTTTTTATTTATTATAGTTGCCATGGTTTCTTCTAAACATCATATGATTCCAATTATAATGGCTCCAAGATTTGTTTCCCAGAGTCTTTCATTTCATTATTACATTATCCGATGATACAAGGAATCACATCCTAAATGGGCGAATATTTTGGTTGTCATGTTAACTAGATACATAATTTTATTTTACATATTATTAAAAAATAATAAATTACAAAAATGTATTTTATTCAATTGAATCATTATTTCTTCCATCATAATAGTAAATATCATTAATAGTACTAATATTTTATTAATATTTAATGAAATAAAATAAATGGGTGAGATGAAATTTTCAGTAAGGTTATGAGTACTATGGAAGCTATGAATAAATAACACGAAATCAATATGGCCTAGAAAATAACTGAAATAAATTTAATTAATACATTACTTGAGAATAATATTTTATGAATAAATAATGACGAAATAATGGAATATACATAATCACATTGATTAGAATATTTTTCATGGATATTATTACTAATAAAATAGTCATACATACATGAATGATTGATCTCATAACGAGGGAGTTCTTAATGCCAAATATCATAACCATATCTTGAATTCCTCATTCTAAAACATCTTGAATAAATGTGTATATCTCCTACTAAAAACCCTAGATAGTTTTTTTATTTACCTTATAATTCATAAAAGAGAAATTATGGGCCTTTCTCATTACATTCTATGGCAAATTAGTTGTACATTTTAAATGTGTGAAACATAGTCAACATTAACATATTTATTATAATTACTAGTGTTTTAAATTTTAATATGTCCTCTAGTGAATAAATTAAATCATAAACAAGTCAATGTAATATGGGGAGTGGTATCAAAAATTTACATCACCGAAAACTGAACATAGTATATAAAATGAAAAAATCATAATGATATAATTACAAAATTTTCCAAATAGAGGTCATGTTTAAACTATCATTTTTCCATTGATGAATATAAATACCAATAAATCAAATAAAATCATTCTTGAGTAAAATATCTTTTTCACATTCAAAATCATATTTGAAAATTAAAAGATCTGAAAACATATTGAAAATAATATTCTTCGAAAATAACATTAAAATCATATAAATTGATATAAAAAATAGTGGTAATAATAGTTTAAATTTCTATTTATGTTGTATAAGTTAAAACAATGATGGAAGTATTGTAAATTGTAAAATATTATAGAGCATCAATTGGATAAAAACCTGAAAATACATTTTAAAATAACATTTAAGAACTCATAATTTGTCAAAATGAATTTATTAAATTATTTTTAATATTTTATAAAAATGTTTAAAACATTTTAAATAACACCGATAGAGATGAGAAAGAGTTTTAAACCGAAGAGGGAAATAATATGAATTTATATAAAATATTATTTATAAATATTTATTACAAAAAAAAAGAGGGAAAAGAATGGATAAAATTTATTTAAATTATGTAAATATATAATAATAAAAAGAACGAGTTTCTTATGAGATTTATTAAAACATTATATATTCTAAAGAATAATAATAAACAATCATGATAAATTATGATATTTCACCATAACACAATTTCCACTTTTACAACCCTGATTCGTAAGCCTTGTGAATGAATAAATTTATAACTAAACATAAAAATCATTATAATAAATTTATTTATGGAATTACATGTCAAAGGGGCTATATTTGTACCATATTAAACAATATAGGTTCATACCATGACATATGACTCAATCAAGGAAAATTGAGACAAAAATTTCATACCATAGGTATGACTTCTTTTGTACATATTTTAAGCTCATCTATAACTAAAAATGGTTCATTATAAATCTATTAAGAAACACACTCATAAATATCATATAATATATTATTTACTTATAGTCTATTATCAACAGTTTATTAACAATTATATGTTAAAATATCTATTTAATGTGATAATTACATTGTTTTATAGGTCTGTTTTTTTTATTAAGTTTATTCTATTTAATTTCACCATGTTTACATAATCTATAGATTCTATTCCATTTTTTATATATAACATATATTTTTTATATATATTTATTGTAATGTATAAAATTGGAGATAGGAAATGAAATACACCGTTCATGGATATGGTAGGTCATATATACGCATGGATGGTGTTTCCATTAACATGATGGATGGTATAAAAGGAAGTTATATATTAATATAAAATTTTAGAAAAAAATTTATGTTATATATATATTTTATTAAAAAAAATCACCCTTATTACCAACCATGTAAAATTAAATGAAAGACATATCACTTAGTTACCTAGAGGAAATAGTATACACATATGCACAAATGACAAGATTTTTTTCTTAATGGATTCCAAGGTATGATGTTAAATTATATATTATATACAAAAAAAGTTTTAATGTCTTAAATATCACATATTTCCATCATATTTCTCCTTAATTCCTTTACTGTTTTTCTGAAGTGAAAAATGAATCCCATTGATGTGTGAGGATGTAGTCCACCATAAACATGAGAAACAATGTCTTATCCCCCAAAAATATGTGATATAAATCATCCATAATTAAAATTACTAATTTAATATGATATAATTAGGTTAAATAAATCATCATATGATGTATCTAATGGTTGATATGGAAAATTAATTAAAATATTTCAAGTGGTAGTAGTATGATGTAAACATGATCGTTGGGCTTGTCTCCCTTTTGAAAGAATTGGATATTTTTCAGGATTATTACCTAAATATAATAATATATTATTATATAAGGGATATTTTTTTATATTAAAATATTTTTTATGACGATTTTAAGGATGTGGATGAACAAATAAAACAAATATGAACATTTAATAATATAACATATTCTATATATAATTTCGTTAGGTTTATACATAAAGACTTCATATGCAGTCATTTAATTAGAATAAATCCACTACGATGTGCGGTGGGAAATATTTAATATATTTTATGATGGATTTCAAGATACAAAGGTATTTGGGAGTGTGATGTGGAGATGATGGTGGTAGGATTTTATAAGTTGGGGAGAGGGAACACATGAAATTTTATAATTGAATTATATGTACCAATATTTCTTCCAATACAATGGACTATGAAATGGATAATAATAAAATTATAAATATTATAGGGTAAATAAAATTTCAAAAAATAGAAATTTTATTTTTAATTGGTAAAATTTTACCATTTTCATTTTAATTAATTATAGTGGTAAATCAGTTTTCACATTAACCATAGTGAAATTATTTTACCCATTTCCCCTTTAATAATGATAAAATATTATGTTAAACATATACTATAATTTTAATAAATTTAAATTCAAATTAGTATTTCATTTTTCAAAATTGTATTCTCATAATAGAACAAAAACGTATCTCAAAATTAATCCCACATATATATAGAAATTGTTTATTTCATGAAATATATTTCTCATGGAAATGATGATCTTACATTAAATGTATGAATAAAAATAATCATTATATGAATTTTAAAATAAATTTAATATATTCATAATATATAAATTTCATTTATATTTTTCTTGTTATTGGTAAATTGTAATAAATATAATGGGAGACATTATAATCTTTTAATAAATTTTCTTAATAATCTATTTCCAAACCCAAAAATAAAATTATATTAATACATAGTATAAAGGTGATGAAAGTGAAAAAAATATTTAAATTTAAGGAGTGATTATAATGTTACTATAAATATAATTAAAATCATTTTGTTCCTTTTAAATTAATTATTTACTTATATGAAAATGATAGTTTCAACAAAATTAATATTTTTACTATTCAAGGGAATGTGTGTAATTTATGAAAAAAAACTATACGAATCACTATGTAAAATTTGACATGCTGATTTCAAAAATGATATTAATGATTAAGATAAATTTTTCCTATTTTTTATAAATTTTTAATTAAATTTATGTTAGAAAATCATGACTAAAATGCCTTTAAAAAAATAATTTTTTTAAAACATTCACATATCATTAATATGGTTCTTATTTTATTAATAATAATTATTTAATAATTGAATTTGTTTAATATTTTTTTGAAATATATAATTATAATAATGTAATTTTTCTTTTTTATATGCACTAACTTAACATCTATGTAATTAATTTATTATTTATAGAATAATATATTCATGGATAATCATGTCTCATTTAAACCAAGTGTTTCTAAATCAAAAGGAAATCTAGGAGATTGAATTTATTTAGAAATAAATGTATCATAAATTCATAGGGTGGGACATTCTCTTTTATGCTTGGTTATGTGTTTCATAATCACTATCAAAGATGATTTTTATCTTTTAAATTTTTTAACTTCCATAAAAATCATTAAAACTTAATTATTGAAGTAGTTGGACTGAATTAGAGTATGAAATTTATGATATATATATATATTCAAAATAATGATGACTTTTAATACAAATAATATTTTATTGTATGGGTAAAACTTCTAATATAATAATTTTATATGAAAAAATGTAATATCTAGATATTTCATTTATTTGTGATATATAGAGATATTTTACAAAAAAAATATACTAACAATGATAAATAAGGTATTATATAAAAAATCAGTAATACTAATTTAGGTATTTAAATATCATAAATATAAATAAGAATGCATAATAGTATTTAAATTTCAATTTTCTTATAAAAAATCATTTAATTATATCTCACATATTGAAAAAATGTTAAATTTTAAAAATTATTAAACAATATTTGATTAAATGATTTTTTTAATTATTATATTTTAAATTTTTTAATAGAGTTTTTTATTATTATAAAAACTATGATTTTACATGTATTGTTTGAAATATAATTTTATGTAATTAAATAGATTATCAAAAAAATATTTGTATTTAAATATGAATTTTCAATTAATGGTAAATTTAAAAAATAAAAAATAAATATTGTAGAATAGAATTTATATTTTTTAAAAATCCTGGTATTAATTTAGATACCCAATATTTATTATTTTATAAAAAAATTAATATTTTCCAATAAAAAATATATATTATACATTTTTATTTTTTATATGAAATTTATTGTTTATAGATTTATTTATATAAATAAAATTAAATATATTTTAAATTTAGAATTATGGGGTCCCAATTATATATTTAGTTCCAATTTTTTTAGGAATAATCATTATGCTACCATATATAAAAACTAGTTATTGGGATAGAAGATAAAATAGATAATGTAATAATTCAATGGTTAATGGGATTGAAACTTTATAAGGACTTTGAAATAATTGATTATATGAGGTGTTTATAGATGTGGCCTTAAAAACCCATGTTTTGCAACATCATTTTAATAAATTTTTATTTACTTATTTAATTATTATTACATGTTTTACTAAATATGTTCCCATTTTAATTTTTGGAATTATATTTGTTCTTTAATATATTTTTTAATTAAAATTTTATTTTTATCTTATAAATAATTAATTTATTTCAAATTTTAATATAATATTATAATACCTTATTATATAGTTTAGTGTCAATGCATTCATTATTAATAATTTTATTATTTTATTAATTAATGAATTATTCTCCTTAATTATATTTGAATTATTTAGTTGATAATTCCAGATTTAATGTATTAAATACTATTCAATTTAAAATAACATAATCTAAATTTTAGATGCCTTTTAAGAGTTCATTAATTATAAATTTAATTTTTAAATCTTTTTACATAATTATTTTACAACGGAATACTTAAATGTATATTTTTTTAAATTTTCTAAAGCAACTATTTTCAGAAAATTATTTTGATTATATAAATATTTAATTGAAATTCGAATTCGTTTTAAATTAACTACGAATGATGTAATTGTTTTTTAATACAAGTTTTTAGTATAGTACAAATTTTATTATTTTATTTTAGTATTTAATAATAATTTAATATAAGTTTTTTCTATTTCATATATTTTATTTAAGTTTATGAGTTACATAATTTATAATTTTTTTTATTAATTATTTCTCTGAATTTTTTATTTTTTTAGTCTTAACTTTAATTTTAATCTATTTTATATTTTTATATATTTTACAATGTAATAGTGGCACAACTACCTCCTGACACTATTTCAATCATGGTGGCACCGTAACCTTTTGACATGATCTTACCGTACCACCATTTATTGTGCCATTGTATCACCTCTACAATGTCACTATAATTTCAGACACTGCCACCATGTCTCGTCATTCCATTACGGTGTCTCCTTTCTACTATCATATTCCCATTACAGTGTCACTAAAAGCTACTTTCTACCACTTCACTGTTTCATCCAAACTGTAAGCACCAACAACCGTAACCTATCTTCCGCAACACCATTCCCCATCTTCGCCTTCACCATTTTTATCTCACATTTGCACCTGTATTCCTTCATTAAGACCACAACTGTGAAAAAATCACATCCACACCCTTGCTTCAAATCATTTCCACTGATGCACTCTCATTGCAACCATTTTCATAGAATAGATCCACAACAGCTCAAAACCATAGAATCAAAGAGACACAAAACATAGACTTGAACAATACTCAAACAAGATTTAAATCTTATTATGCATTATACAAGATACAATCACCATCCACCGCAAATGATCCGCTTGGGGAAGACTGCCAGTGCCGCTGCCACTGAATGTCGTGCAGAGGAGTTCGAGCCACATCTGTTGAAAAGGGATCATGCACCACCGCTGGTGTGAAAGGGGAACCAGACGAAGCCACCCGAGACCTGGAGTTGCTGTTGTGGAGGGGAGTCTGCTGATTCAAAGACTCACCACAGCTGAGGTGAACCATGGATATGGGCTACGAGATTTGAGGAGATTTGATGCAACGAAGCCTCGCCTGAGGAGGAGGATCCATGCTCTGGAGGAGTTCTTTAAGCCGTTACGATTAAAATTCACGTCGTCGAATGATCTGTGAGTCGTGCGCCACTACGCTGATGTGCGAGGGAAGAGGAACCAAGTGAGGAGTTATAGAGTCATTCTGAAGGGATCGAATGCACCCAGCTTCCATGATGAAGATGCATCTCCTTCCTGGAGAAGGATCATAAACCCTACCCCACCCCATGTGAAGCGAATATGGGGGGGATGAGAAAAGAATATTAAAAAACCAAAAAACAATAAAAAATAATAATATAAAAATAAATTAATAATTAAAAAAGAAATTAAACATATATTTAAATATTAAATAATTATTATAATATATAATTATTATAATATCAAAAAATAGATAAATTAGAAGATAAAATATAAGACAAACAAATAAGAATTTATCAAATGAAAATATAAACAATAATAATTTATAAATAAAATTATTTATTAACTAAAATAAATATATTAACACATTAATTTCAACAGAATAAATATAATAATTAAATTAATTCAATGATTGATATTGAACTATTTTATACTAACTAATTATTAATAATATTTAAACTAATTAAATAACATAATTAATAATATTAAATTACAAAATTAATAAAAAAATTAATTAAATATTTAACAAGAAACTAATAATCGTAATAATAATATATAATAATAATTATCAATTAATATATTTATTAATTAAATGTTGTTAACATTTTAATAATAATTTATTTCTTCATTTCTTAACTATTTTTTTGGTTGTGCTGATTCACAGTGGAGTCGGAAACATGTGTATGTACACACCAATGCCTAAAAAGTGTCCATGTACACACAACTAACTCACATAGAGTTAGTTACAAGGGAAAAGCTAGCGCGATGAGTCAGTCGCAAAAAAACGCATGTGTGTGGTGCTCACGTGAAGGACACATTATGTTGGTGGAAAACAGGGTGTGATGTGTAGAAAATGAAAGTGGTTTTTAATGCAGAGCAAGAATCAGAATTTGGAGAGACAACCATTCTTGACTTGCACAAACATACCAGATTTGGGAGCAGACTCTCGGGAGCTACAATAGAGACAAGCTGGAGGCCAAGGACCCTAAGAGCAGAGCTGTATTTATGGAGTTCTTCTTCCTATGTCCTTAATTTTTGTACATTGTTCTTAGATTATTTTCATTTCTTTATTCAATATTATTAAAGTAGGAAATGTATTAGGTCAATTATACAATTGTGCTAGTTGATCATTTAATGTCCTCATTCACTTTACATTTTTATAAATGACAATCTATTAGGGATATTGAATTATGATTCTCTGTTCAATTGATTAACCTCTCAATTAATTTCAAAATTCACAATTTTTTATCAACTGGCGAGGTTGTTTTTGAATGCATCAATGAGAAATTTAAGGTCATTAACATTGGAATTTTTTGGTGAGTTTATTTCCAAATGTTATCCTTTTAAAACTATCAAGATCCTAGACTGAATTTGGAGTGAAGAACTCCTAATGTTAGTGTTGGTCGGAATGGATACTCAAGCGGGGGGTGAATTGAGTTCCTATTAAAATTTCTATTAAAAATAATTTATATTAAAAACCCTAATTTATAAAACAAGTTAAACTGTAGTGAATTCTTAAAACTGTAAAGGTTCAATTAGATTTAAAAATACTGATTAGGTATCAGTTAATCTAATCATAAGATTAAATTAGCTTTTGAAACTAACATACTTATTTACAATAGTTACAAACACTTGATAGATTAACTACCAAAGTAACTTTAAAATAGTCTGTATTTCAATGTAATAGAAGTAGAATATAAAAGATATATATAGTATACTTTTAACTTAAACTAAAAAGTACAGAAGATATAACCAAGAGGTTCAGTCTCAAGCTGAGACTTAGTCCTCTGAAAAAATTTATATAAATGTGATCCACACCCTGGATCAGGGTTAACAACAGTAAAAGACTGTCCATGCCATGTAGGGACCTCTACCACAGTTCTTCGTTGGAAAAAAAATAAAGACCAGGCCACAAAAGGACCTCTTCCATTGTTGTCGTGGGTAAACAAGGGTAAGGAGTTTTGGTGTGAGGATTATGATATCCTCCAGTTCAGCAAAAGAGTCAGTGTGTGTGTGTAAGATATATAGAGTACACACACTGCTCGAAGAAGTAAATAATGAATCACATAGAGAGAGTATATGAATTTTTTGAAAGCTCTAGTGATTGGCATTGCATCTCTAGACTCCTTGGATTCATCAGAAATGCTTATAAGTCCTTCTCTAGTTTGGTGTGTAAAAACAGAGTGTCGTGGTTCAGCTTTTGTTCTTCACGAGAGAGAATGTTCTCTTTATTTCAGTTCCTCTAGTAGTGTCATATTGCATGCATGTGAGTTCTTGAAAGATCTGGCAATATATTCTTTGTGCTCAGGATTGTTCTTCTGTTCAGTACAGATCTCGCGAGTATTATCTATAGCTTCACGTATGTTCTAGTATGTGTATCTGTGTGTATATCCCCTACTGCTTCTCAATCCTCCTTATATTCCTCGAGCTTTGTAAATTGTAATGATTACATTTTCATAGGTATGTGGTATGGTTTCCTGACATGCCAGCAATTATCATTAAATATCATTAATTGTATTAAACACGTAAAATATGACCGTTAGCAATATTTAAATAATATAGAAAAAAGGTTATGAAACAGTGTCACAATAGTTAGGAAAATGGTGTCTCCTTCAATGTGTGTCCTTCACGGTATGACCTTCATGGTATGTGGCTCACGGTGTGTCCTTCACGGTATGAGCTTCATGGTATGAGCTTCACGGTATAACCTTCACGGTATGAACTTCACAGTGTCTCCTTGTCATGGTGTGTCCTTCACTGTGTCTGAGTCACGGTGTCTGACTCACAGTTTCTGGCTTCCGGTGCCTTGCTCATAGTTTATGGATTCACGGTGACATGATGACTGTGTCTTTCTAACTATGTCTTAGCACATAGGAAATCAGAGTGCCTGACTTACGATGTCACGGTGTCTCATTGGTCACGGTGTTTGAGACATAGACTTCATAGCGTCTGCTTCACTGTGACTGTGTCTTGCACAAAATATATCTTACTGTGTCAAGATTCACGTTGTCTTTATACATAGAAAAATATTTGTATTCAGACTTAGATATTAATATACATAAGATGATTGGAAATAACCCATATAATGTATAAGAGATAACATGAAACATAAATACAGCAGATTGATAAGATAAGGGAGATTTGTGATTAGTAACAAGATTTGTAACTATTAAAGGGATTTGTAAATAATAAGAATATTTGATCACAGTAACGAGATTTTTGATCATTAAAACACGATTAATACATGAGGAGTCCAACAATCTCCCCCTTTTTAATGATCACATATCATGTATAGATAAAGTAAAAAATATGGAATTAAACTTTAGAGAAAATAGAATTTAGAATAACACATATATATAATAACATATAACTTTTTCTTCCCCGTTTAACTTCTGCTGTTTATTCTCCCCCTTTTGGGATTATCAAAAAGTGAAAATAAGAGAGTGAAATAATGCAGATTTCATTAAAAACGTTCAAAAGACATCATACAGTAGAAATACAAAAATCAAAGACATCCCCATCAAAAAGAAAGTAGTCACTAGACTTCTTCAGGGATCGTCCTTTTTCATGCCTTTATTAGCAGCAAGAGCTAGTGCTGATGTAGAGGAAGTCATTGAGGTGGTAGACAATGATGGTAAATGGGGACCTTAAAAATAGATGGAGCCAAAGAAGGAGTAGAAGAAGATCTAGTCTGTGGTTGGTCAAAAATGATTGGTCTGATCTGATAAATGGCTTGGTTGACTGACATAATAGTTGAGGTTAGGGCAGGTAGACCTGGTCGAAGAGGGGTAGCAACTGGTGCAACTATAGCTGTACAATACACATGAAGATATGTCTTTAGAAGATTTATGAAATTAGTAATGATTTCTCTACCATATTGCATAGCCTTTTCAAAATAGTCCTTATTATCCATGAATTTGTCCAACAATCTGGTGAACTCAGTAAGGTTCTAAACTTGAGCTTTGAAAGCTTGAGTCACTGGAGGGATTTTCAGATTCTCCACAAGATACTTAAAGTGATTTGTTATATCATATTTGGAGTAAATTTTATTGAGATACAAATCTATCTTCTTGGTGATCACCTATTGAGCATCATTGGAAATCTTAGAATGAATCTGAACAAGATCAAGTGCTCTATCATTGTTCTTAACTACTTCTGACAAAGTAGACAGATCGAAGCCACTGAAAGGATTGTGAATTTCTTCCTTGATTATGGATCTAAGCAAAGAATCATCCAAAGAAGGTTCAGAGGATTGACCAGAGGGAGAAAAAGCCTTGTAAGCTATTGTTAGAGATTTAATCTGGTTCAAAACTTTTTGAAGTCATCTAGTGTATTTATCTGTAAGCTTATTCAGATTCTCTACAATCTCTCTCATGCGTTGTAGCATCTTTGTGTGTCTTTCTCCAATCTTCTCATAAAACAACAATAGATAGGGATGCATCTGAGATAAAATCTCTCGAGAAATTTTGGAAACAGAAGGATCAGGATAAGTAGCAACAGGTGTAGGAGTAGAAACAGGAGTAGGATCTGATCTTGAAGACAATTCTCACTGGAGGTTTTCAACCATACCTTTAAAATTTGCAACATCAGGACTAAGCAACTTATTTTCAACTCTGACTTCTTGTATTTCATGGATCATCCTGGGTTGAATGTGCAGAATAATATTTCCTACAAGAAGAGAGGCATCTTCATGACTTAGTTGAGTCGCAGTACAAGGTTGAGAGGTCAAGAGCTTATCCACTCCAGCTAAGATAGTCTGCCCAAAGACTTTCAAGTCATCCTTAGTTATAAAGAATTTCTGGTCAGGAAAAGGTGTAGGAAGTGGTACAGGTTTTGGTGTAGGTTCACATGTAGGTTCAGGTTCAGGGAGAGTGACGGAATTCAAATGAAACAAAAAAGACATGTCAATTCTAGTTTTAGTCACTTGTTGTGATTCACTCACATCATAGAATCTTGGGAACTCATACCGAGTGTACACAGAATATGTGACAGTTGGTTGAAAGGTTTCAGCAGATCCAGCTTCATCAATCTCAAGGTATTGAGGTTCCTCCCCCTCACAATGTGCTTCCAATTCAAACACTATAGGCTCAACATCATGATCAAGATCTATAGGATAAACTCTATTCTCCTCAACCATTTTTTGACTTTCCATCAGAAAGGAAATTTACATCCTCTCCTCAGCAGATGGTATGTACTCAAGAAACGACTGTTCTGTGCTTCCAGACTTGATTCCTTTTCTGCAGGGAGGTTTTCTATCACAGGCTCAGGGATAATCAAATCTCTTGCAGCCTCAGACTAAATTTCTAGGTTAGCATCAACTATTGTTTTAGGAGGTTAATCTTCTCTAATAACAACAGAAGGGTCAACATCCCTTTCCATTTCAACAACAACTTCTTCTCTAAGATGTATTTCAGCCTCTTCTCTAAGAGATATTTAAGGAACATCAGTAGGGACACCATTCCTTTCTTTCTCAATAAGAGATAATTCCTTTTGAGGTACTTCAGCTACATATTACTCTTCTTCTTCAGCATCTGAGTTTTGAACCACTTCATCTGGTTCCAAACCAGGATCAGTAATATTCTTTGGCCTTGTTGGATACTCAACAAGATTATACTTCTTATACAATTGATCATTATCCTCAACCCATTTCTTATTCCAAGGATCCCAATTTATTTTCATCCTTTTTATGGTAGGTTTTTACAAACAAAAATCAAAATCCATAATTACTTCCTCATTCGGTCCAACCACTCCTTGGCAACTAGCATGGTTGAGATCATCCTTGAGTAAAACAAAGATATGGATTTGGAAGTGGCCTTAATCAGTTCACACATATGGTGAATGACATATTTGAAAAGATTTATCTTATAGCCATTCTTCATTAGATGAATCAGGAACACATCTTGAAACTTTATCATGGAAAAATCACCCTTCCTTGGGCTAATCAAATTCTGAACAAATTTGAACAACATTCTTGACTCTCCATCCATCTCAGCTGCTATGGCCCTTCGTTTGGTTCCATTTCCAGTTAGGATTTCAAAGGCATTCTCTAGGTTAAAGAGGTCGGTTGTAGGAGGAGGGTCTCTTTGGTAATCATCACAAATCCCTTCATAAGGAATCCTTAGGCATGCAGCCCATATCCTCAAAGTGAATGCACATTTTTGACCATTGATCCATCTTGTCACCATAAAACCTTCTCCAACATCAAATGAAAACATTACATATTGGTAAAACTGAGACACAAACCTCTGGTAAATAGGTCTGTCCCTTCGAGAGAACCATTCGAGCCATCCTTGTTCTCTTAAGACTTTCTAGACTAATGACTTTCTAGTAAACAACCACTCAGGGCAGATCTCTTTTTTATGAACTATAGTATGGCTAACCAAGTTCATATTTAGAGGTCCTTCGGGTTCTATCCTCGGTGCTATCTGATTCTTCTTAGAGATACGCTTCTCTAGAGTAGATGAAGACTAATGCTTCATCCTGGGCATCCACTAAAGGTTTGGGTGAGAGATAAGGAGAGAAGGTTTGCAAGGTAAAGAGGGTTCGATAGAGTGAGCAGGAGAGAGCTCAGGTGAGGAATAGAGTGAAAACCATTTTGTTTTATAATTTAGGAATGTCAAAGGTCATGAAAACAAAAATACAGGAAATTAAATAGCAGTGAAATAAAAATTACCGTGATACAGATTATTATAAATGCATAAATAATCTTCACGGTGAGACCATGGGTAGGCGTTACGGTGTGATGAAAAGTAGTCATCACGGTGAGACAGTTGGTGGTCGTCATTGTGAGACAGTGACAATTTTTTGCAGTCACGGTGAGACAGTGTGTGAACTGTTTTGTCACGGTGAGACAGTTAAATAACAGACCATGAACACAAGGTGTTAACTGTGAGACTGTAAACATTAAACAGTAACTGAGAAATAGTGAGCATGAAATCGTAAAGTAAAATATTGCAAAATATTAAACAATAAGACCAGTAAGATATATATTTATGATTAATCATACCAATATCATGTATGATGTAGTCTAATCTCTCATAATATAATGGTTTAGTAAATATATCATCAAGTTGATATTTAGTACCAATGAATTCTAAAGTGATATCACCTTTTTGATAATTATCCCTAAAAAAGTGATGTCTTACATCAATATGCTTAGTCCTAGATTGTGAAACAAGATTCATTGAAATGTTAATAGCACTTGTCTTGTCACAATTTTTCGGTACATGTCTGAATTGATATCCATATTCTTGTAAAGTGTGTTTCATCCACAAAATTTTTGCACAACAATTGCCAGCAGCTATGTATTCAGCTTCTGTAGTAGATAATGCAACAAAATTTTGTTTCTTACATCACCATGATACTAGTGACTTGCCTAAAAAGTGACATGTTCGAGAGGTGATTTTTCTATCTAACTTAAAGCCAGAAAAATCAACATCATAATAACAAACTAATTCAAATGATTTTCCTTTAGGGTAGAACATTCCTAAATTGGGTGTATGCTTGAGATATTTGAAAATTATTTTTATATAATTTAAATGTGATTATATAGGATTTTCATGAAAATGAGCACACATATACACACTAAAAATAATATCAGGATGACTAGCAGTCAAGTAGAGTAGACTTCCAATCATTCCCTATAAGTGTTTTGATCAACAGATTTACCATCTTCATCAAGATCCAACTTACAGATGCTACTCATTGGAGTGTTACTACTTTTTGTGCTATCCAATCCAAAACGTTTTAAAAGATCTCTAGTATATTTTATTTGAGTTAAAATAATTCCATCATTATTTTGAAAGATTTGAAATCCACGAATGAAATTTAGTTCATCCATTAAACTCATTTCAAATTCATTTTGCAACATTTTAGAAAAATCAGTACACAATGATGTTTTTGAAGATCCAAAAATAATATCATCTAAATAAATTTGCACAACTAAAACATCATTTGAAATAAATTTTATAAAAAGGGTAGGATTAGCTATACCTTTTGTAAAACCTTTGGAAATTAGAAAAGTACTTAATCTATAATACCAAGCTCTTGGAGCTTGTTTTAAACCATATAAAGCTTTTTATAATTTGAATATATGATTTGGAAAATGAGGGTTTGTAAATCCAGGTGGTTGTTCAAGAAAAACATCATCAGCTATAAACCCATTTAAGAATGAACTTTTAACATCCATTTGATATAGTTTGAAATTTAGATGTTCAGAATTGGCTTGTAAGATCCAAGTGGCTTCTAATCTAGCTACTGGAGCAAAAGTCTCATCATAGTCAATTCCTTCTTCTTGACTATAGCCTTATGCAACTAATCTAGCCTTGTTTCTAACTATGTTTCCAGATTAATCTACTTTATTCCTAAACACCCATTTTGTGCCTATGGTTAAAGTTTCCTTAGGTCTTTCAACAAGTTTCCAAAATTTATTTCTTTGAAACTTATTGAGTTCTTCTTGCATATCAATTACCCAAAATTCATCATTAATATCATCATCAATGTTTTTTGGTTCAAGTTGTGACAAGATCGCATGATGTTCAACATGATTTCTAAGAGAAGCTCTAGTCTGTGTACCTCTATCCATGTTTCGAACTACAACATCTAAAGAATGATTCTTTAGAATCCTAGTTGATCTAGTAAAGGTAGGACTAGAAATTTCAAGTTCTTCTATAGGTTTGGGTTCATTAGGAGCAGATTCTGAGAAATTTCCAGAACTGGTTGTCTTTAAAACAGGTTTATTGATTTTATCATTAAGGTTCAGAATAGTTAAATCTTCTTCAAGATTTTCAAGAGATGATTTAGGTTCATGTGGATCAGTTTCATCAATTTTTATGTAAATAGATTCTTCCACGCATTTGTTTCTCTTATTGAAAACTCTATAGGCTTTTCTAGAAATTGAATATCCTAAAAAGATTCCTTCATCACTCTTATATGAAAATTTTTCAATATTATCATTGGTATTAAAAATAAATACTTTGCAACCAAAGACTCTAAATTAACAAACTTTAGGTTTTCTATTATTCCATAGTTAATAAGGGGTCTTCTTAAGAAAATGTCAAATTAATACTCACTTGATGATATAAAAAGATTTATTTACAACTTCAGCCCAAAAATAAATAGGTAAGTCATACTCATTGTGCATAGTCCTTGAAATATCTTGAAGGGTTCTATTTATTATTTCTACTACACTATTATGCTAAGGTGTCCTAGGTGCAGAAAAGTTATGACTATAGCCATTGTGTGAGCAATAAGATTCAAACTCATGATTTTCAAACTCACGGAAATGATCAATTCTCAGGGTCTTAATCTTACGTCCACTAAGGTTCTCTACAGACATTGAGTATTTAACAAAGTGAGAAGAAGATTCACTTTTGTGAGATAAGAACTATACCTAGGTATATCTAGAAAAATCATCTACTAAAACATAGACATTGTACTTCCCATTTAAGACAGAAACTCTAGAAGGTCCAAACAAATCCATGTGAAACAACTCGATAGGTTGAGAAGTTGAAACTTATTTCTTTGATTTAAAAGAAACTTTATGTTGCTTTCCCTTTTGCAGGGATTACAAACATTGTCATTTGGAAACTCTAGTTTGCGTAAGTCTCTAACTATGTTCTTCCAAGTTAGTTTTCTAAGTGAATGAATATTGCAGTGTCCTAATCTTCTATGCCAAAGCCAATATTCTTTATGAAAATAATTTCCACAAGTAACATTTTGTTTGGGTAAAGAATTTAAATCCTCCACATAAAAATTTTCATTTCTCAAAGTAGAAAATACTAAAACATTTTTATAATTAAAAACATTACAAGAATCATTTTCAAACATAACATTAAAACCATCATCACATAATTGAGATATACTTAACAAATTATATTTAAGTCCATCAACAAACAAACCATTAGAAATTAAAACTAAATTAGTGTTACCAATTTGGCCTAATCTAATGGTATTTCTTTAAGAATTATCACCAAAGGTGACATAGGCTCCATCAATCTTGATTTATCACTTGAAGCATGAGTAATCCCTAGACATATGCCTTGAACATCCACTGTCCAAGTACCATGTCTTCTTATGGGATCTCTTCAAGCAGGATTCCTAAAAAACAGATTTAGATGGGAAATGATTTGGTACCCAGATCTTCTTGGGTCCAGACAGGTTAGAAATAAATGATTTTGGTACCAAAATTTGTCTTATGGGTCTCATATATTTTACAGAATCAAAATATTTTGAAAGATAAACTCTATTTGATCTAAAACTATATGAATAACTAATTGAAGCATATGAATTCCTAGAACGTGAACTAGCAGTATTCTGTCTAGATTTAGGAATAAATTTAGTTTTAGTGAACTATCTTTTTCCAGGTTGGTAACCTATTCCAGTAGTGTACTTTAGTGCCACTTTCTGTCCTATAATTTTAGTTAGAGTGTATTTTTCATTTTTTAACTTTTCTATGTCTTTTCAAAGTTTCTCATTAGACATTTTCAGTTCAGTATTTTCCATTAACATTTGAGAATTCTTTTCTTTTTCTACTTCTAGAGAAGATTTGAAATTCAAGGTGAGAGAATGCTATTTTTTAAGGACTTATATTTGTCCTTATGTTCATTACATGTTTCCTTAAGAATATTATAGTATTCAAATAGTTCCTCACTAGTCATATTTTCAGATTCAGAATCAGAATCAGTTTCAGAATAATAATCATTTAGCATAGGGGAAACATGTACCTCAGAAGTATTGGTCATGAAACACATGTTGGCATGATTCTTTTCAGTATCAAAAACATTAGATTCACATGTGCTGTCTTCTGAAGCACTCCAAGTAGCTTTCATAGCTTTCTTGTACTTACTGTCCTTGTAGTCATGTTTCTTCTTGAACATCAATTTTGGACAGTCATCTTTTATGTGTCCTTTCCTTTTACATTCATAGTAAACAACCTCATCACTCTTATCAGCCTTCGTCCATTCCTTTTTTCAATGACCTTTGTTGTCATATTTTTCTTTGTAATTTGATTTTCTGATGAATTTCTTCTTCCTATAGAATTTCATAAACCTTCTGGCTATTTGAGCCATTTCATCATTAGAGTCAGAATATGAGCTTTCACTTGTTCACCTATCAGTAGGTATTTGAACTTTCTCCATGTCCTTTATCTTTAAAGTAGTAGACTTAAATGCCACTAACATTCTTTTTGGTTCATCATCTTCCCCCTTATTCACCTTGAGTTCTTCCTCATACATCATAATCTTTCCAATAAGTTCTTTGACAGGCAGAGCAACAATGTCACATGATTCTCTAATTGAAACAAAAGTGTCTCTCCATCAATCAAGTAGACATCTCAATATTCTCATGATTTTTTCCTTTGCTGGAATAGTCTTTACAAGTGAGCTCATAGTGTTGACAATCTCATTAAACCTGATATACGTCAGAGATAGGTTAATCAGTCTTCATTTTAAAATTATCTTATTTAATAGTATAAGTGGTTAATCTCATTTCCTTAACATTAGTTGATCCTTCATGAGAAACACCCAAAGTATCCCATATTTCATAGGATATTTTGCAATACATATTCTGTTAAATTCGTCATCTCTTAATGAACAATACAAAGTATTCATAGATTAACAATTATTATTGTAAGCTGACTTATTATGTTCATCTCATGTTGTTCTTTCAGTTTCTGGAATTTTATATTGAGACTCTATAGCAGTCCAGATATCAAAACCCATACTTTTTAAATGTATTTTCATCTTATGTTTCCACTGGTCATAGTTGGTACCATTGAATAAAGGTGGCAAGTTGGTTGCAGCACCCTCTAGTATATTTTCCATAGTTATATTTTAGAAAAGATATTTAAAGTGATAAAGTTTATAACTAACATAAATTTAAGATCTTTAAAGATACAACTACAATAACAGTTGAAAAACATAGTATTTCGAAAATCCATTCACAAAAACAAACCTATGATACCAAATTTTGGTCGGAGTGGATACTCATGAGGGGGGTGAATTGATTTCCAGTTAAAATTTCTATTAAAAATAATTTATATTAAAATCCCCAATTTATAAAACAAGTTAAACTGTAGTAAATTTATAAAATTGTAAAGTTTAAATTAGATTCTCAAAAGACTAATTAGGTCTCAGTTAATATAATCATAATATTAAATTAGCTTTTGAAACTAACCTACTGATTTAAAATAGATACAAACTCTTTCTAGATTAACTATCAAAGTAACTTTATAATAGTTTGTATTTCAATGTAATAACAGAGGAATATAAAAGATATATATAGTGTACTTTAAAGTTAAACTAAAAAGAACAGCAGATATAACCAAGAGGTTCAGTCTCAAGCTGAGACTCAGTCCTCTTAAATAATTTATATAAAAGTGATCCACACCCTGGATCGGGGTCAAAAACAGTACAAGACTGTCCAAGCCTCGCAAGGACCTCAACAAAAATTCTTCGTGGGAATCAAAAATAATGACCAGGCCACCCAAGGACATCTTCCATAGTTTTCGCCGGTAAACAAGATTAAAGAGTTTTGGTGTGAGGATTTTGATATCCTCAAGATCAGAAAAAGAGTCTGTGTCTGTAAGTTATACAGAGTACACACACTTCTCTAAGAAGTAAATAATGAATCACTTAGAGATAGTATATGAATGATTAAAAAGATCTAGTGGTTGGCAGTGCAACTCTGGACTCCTTGGATTCAGTAGAAATGGTTCTGAGTCCTTCTCTAGTTATGTGTGGATAAACATAGTTTCGTGGTTCATCTTGTGTTCTTCACGGGTGAGAATGTTCTCTTGATTTCAGTTCCACCTGTAGTGTCGGATTGCATGCATGTGAGTTCTTGAAAAATCATGCAATCTCTTCTTCTTGCTATGGATTGTCATTCTGTTCAGTACAGAGCTTGCATGTATTGTCCGTAGCTTCGCGTATGTTCAAGTATGTGTATCTGTGTGTATATCCTCTATTGCAGCTCAATCCTCCTTAGATTCCTTGAGCTCTGGCAATAGGAATGATTAAATTTTCACAGGTACGAGGTACGGGTTCCTGACATTCCAAAAACTATCATTAAATATCATTAATTGCATTAAACACATCAAATATGACTGTTAGAAATAATTAAATAATATTGACAAAAGGTTAAGAAATAGTGTCACAATAGTTATGCAAACGGTGTCTCCTTCACGTTGTGTCCTTCACAGTGTGACCTTCACGGTATGTGGCTCACGGTGTGTCCTTCACGGTATGACCTTCACAGTATGACCTTCATGGTGTCTTTGTGTCATGGTGTGTCCTTCACTGTGTCTAAGTCACGGTGTATGAATCATGGTTTATGGCTACCAGTGCCTTGCTCATAGTGTTTGGATTCACGGTTCCTTGATGATTGTGTCTTGCTAACTGTTTATTAGCACTTAGGCAATCAGAGTGTCTTACTTACAGTGTCACAATGTCTCATTTGTCACGGTGTCTAAGACTTAGACTTCACGATGTCTGCTTCACTTTGACTGTGTCTTGCACATAGTCTGTCTTATTGTGTCAAGCTTCACGGTGTCTTTATACTTGGAAAAACATATTTATTCAGACTTAGACAGTAATATACATAAGATGATTGGAACTTAACCATTATAAAGTATAAGAGATAACATGAAACATAAATACATAGGATTGATAAGATAAGTGAGATTTTTGATTAGTAACTAGATTTGTAACTAGTAAAGGGATTTGTAAATAATAAGAATATTTGTTAACAGTAACGAGATTTGTGATCATTAAAACATGATTAATACATGAGGATTCCAACAGTTAGTCTTTTGTGTGTTGAGTTTTCTAGTGAGGGAGACATTTCACTTTATTCATGAGGTATCATTCAATTAAGAGTAGTTGAGAAGTTATCTTTCAAACCCGTAGTTTGGAATTATTGTGTATGACATTTGATCATCTCCTTCAACCCTGTTGACTTATTTTAGTATTTTTTTCTCTTATATTTGTTTTACTATTGTTCATAGTTCATCAGTAAACAACTAAATGATTTAGTTTCTTGTCAAAATTTTTATCTTCACCACTTTATTAAGGAAAAGTACAAAAAAAATTAGAAAGTAATAAATATAAAATATTTTTACTCTCTCCACTTCAAACAACAGCGGATTTTATTTTTTGCAAAACCATATAATACCCACATGACTTCTCTGTGGATCGACCATGCACCACTATGCTACTGTAGGTTTAGAAATGTAATTTTGAGGGCTGTGAAGACCTATGAAAACATTAAAATTTGGAACTATTTTTTAGGAAGAAATTCACTAGGAGTCAAGTGGTATATAAAAGAAATTAAAAAAATCATATATAAAAAAAATCGCTAAAAAATATGTGAATTTGAATATTCTAGATAACTAGAGTTTTAAGGAAATTCTGTTTGAATTTTTTGTGTGTGTTAAATCTTAAAAATTTTAAAAAATGGAACATTGTGAATGATCAAATTTTTTATTGGACCATTCGGTGAATATGTGGAGATTTTAGACACACTGCTTCTTAGTAGATCTATAACCTTCCACAACATATTTTTCTAATTGAAGATGATAAATATTTTGAGCCCAGTCCCAATACGCTATGTAAAATGGACCTAGTTGATTCTAAATTTGATGTTGGGGTAGAACTTTGAATTTTTTTTAATAAATCTCTTTAAATTCAAGATAAATACACTCTAGAGAAAGATCAAAGAATTAAAGAATTGTAATTCATGCTCTTATAATTATAAAAAAGGTTTAAGGAACAATAAAAAGCTGAAATAAATGAAAAATAATGTGTTTATAAAAGATTTCAAAATAATTTTGAAGAGGAAAGAGAATCTAAACATGTGAAATAAAATGTTTACTTTGAAAAATTTTATTCTATTTCACTAAAATTAGAATCAACCAACTCACTGAATCAAGAACACAACACTAAAAAGCTAATAAAGAAATTAAATAAAGATGAGTTGGAAAATTATGAAAATGAAATAAAAATGATTGAAAAAGATTTCCTAGTTCTTGTCTATATTCATTCTTTAATAAAAAATCACAGTTTTAGGAGTTTTTTATTGGAAGTCACTCGGGTAGAAGAGATATTTGAGAATGAAAAATTGAATGATAAAAACTCATCACCCATGTTTTATGATATTGTGAACAATGAGTCTCAACATAATACCAGGGACACATTGGCGGAGAACCTAAATCTGGAAATCGTATAATCTCAAATTTTTTAATAAGAAATGAACACTTATTTCCCATCTTTTGAATATGTAAACCCAATAATTTCTAAAATGATGTTGGCTGATGAAGATGAAGGAATGATATTTGAAGAAATACTAACTGATGATTTTTCATTTCACTATTCTTATAGTAATCACATTTCTGAAATTGTTGATGAGTTGGAAAATATTGATTCCATACATGGGGATAAATGTTTAAATTTAAAAAATCTGGAAATTGAATCTATTGAAGATGAATTAAACATTACTACCCTTGAATTGAACTTTTTCGAACACAATACAAACATTCTTTTGGAATGTGAGCTTTTTGAACATGAACATGAAGTATAGGTTGAGAAAAAACTAGATGATGTTTTCATAATTGATTTGATAGATACTTTAGATGTTCTGTGTGAGTTAATAGAAGAGGGTCTTTTGGATGATATTTATATCTTTGACAAACCTGAATCTTTGAATAGTGATAAAATAAATTTTCTTCCCTGTCTATCACATTCACCCTCTATTCTGAAGGTTGTTGAGCCTTATTAAGATACTTCTATTAGTACAGAGGGGTAATTATATTTGTGTTATATTATACATGATTCTGTTAAGCACTCTATTAAATCCCTTGTTGATCCTACTAATCATAAATCTCCCATTATCACCATTGAATGTGAAACTAGTAATGTTGAAGTTGAGAGAGATCCCTATCACGATAATGACACATATTTTGAAGAATGCAATTCATTGCTGTCTCTACCAAAATTTTTCAATATTATCAAAATTAAAACAATTTTGGATGTAGATAGCCTTATGTTCACAACTATTTAAGGGTGTTTCTTAAGAATTTTTATATGTTATGAGAGTTTGGTTGTGTTTAGATTTGGTGCCCAAAATTATCATTATTCTGTTAAAAATATTTAGGCCACACACATGTGGTGGTTTCTATTAAGGAAACTTTATCTGCCTAGTGACTATGGTTATTTAGAAGGTGAGTCCAGCTGGGGATTATAAAATTAGGGCAGCTTGGGAGGCAACCCATGGTTTTGTGAATATTCAATAAAAATCCAACAAATTTGATTAAATAATGTTTAAATGAAGCCTTTAAACACATTACTTCATGAGATTCATCCTATGATCTTTCTTTTTTTCACTTTTTTACTGTTGTTTGTTGAATAAAGAGTTGTTCTGTTTTCTACTTAAAAAACGTTCTATGCTAGAAATTTTTATCTATGTCTTCTTGCCTTGTTATTTTTTAGATGTTGGTGTTGTGTCAATAATGGTGTGGATTTCATAAGATGATGATTAACTACAAACATATTTAGGTAAGAGTCTTAATTCATGAATTCATTTTTCTGATCGTATAAATTTTATTAAAAAAACTAATTGCAATGTTGCAGTTACTGGTTTTAGTGAATCAATTACTGTTACATTGTAAATTTTTACTACATTTAGAAATTTTTGGATGTATTAAAAAATTATTCAACATGTGAATTGAAAATTATGTTTCATGAATTTAATTGTAATAAATTCTGCAACATGTCTTGATACTGAATTAATTTTTTTTTATAATTTTATAATTCTTCTTGTATTGGAATGAAAGGCTGTTTTATGTCACTATTTTAAAAAAATATTTTGCATTTACATCACAACTTAGAAATGAATTTAATTTCTATTAAAACCAATCACTACATGAACTGAATTGTGTGATGGTATATGCTCAGTCGTTGTGTTATTTTTATTTAAAACTACTTTAGGTTGGGGTGTTTAGAATTCTTTTTATATTTATTATTAAACAAAAAATTGAAACAAATCTATTAAAATGATTACACCTAGTACACTCTGCACCCACAAGTTGCATTCCCCATTTGATCTTTAATGGAAAATCTGTGTCACTTGACTTTAATGTTAATTCAATTACTTTCATATGAACCTATTTTAAATAAATCATTGTGGTAGAAAATATTTTTGATCATCCAAGAGACCTTTTATACACATCATAAATATATTTAACTGAAAATATGTTTTTAACCATAATTTTATAATTATTCTTATCTACTTTATAATTCTACATTGGGGTCAATTTTGTGATTTAAGTGTAGGGGAGGTGGTCAATTTTTGACTGTGTTATAATTTACTTAATTTTTGGCTCATCAATTCCCACTGCGACTTAGAACATTTTTTCATAAAATGGGGAAAACATTTCAAAATTATTTCATAATTTTAGGCTTTAATATGTACTTAGTATGGTCTTTCCTTTGAATGATGTCTGATTGGTAGATAAAATCTACTGTAAAACTCAAAATAATTTTGGTGGATGATTGTTGTGTGGGTATACATAGTGACTTAATAGAAATTTGGATTAGGAGCTAATTTAGAGAGTGATTTGGGTAACCAATTTGTGGAGTTGATCGTAGTCTTGGAACTGGATGTTTGAATTGACCCTGGGGGACACACATTTTAGTTATTTTTTAAAGTAAACACTTTAATGTGAATGTGTAAATTTTTTTCATAAAAAATATTTTGAAACTGGAGTAAATTGGCCGTCTAAGATCCCAAAATGAATCAATGAGACCCTAGATGCTGTGTTCATTTATGTTTACTACAATCCCTCTGTACACATTGGATATGTTCATTGCACATTTCATAAAATATGATACAAGGAATAGGATAAACAAAATAACGATTCTAGTGTCAAAAAGGAATTCATTAAGGTGATGGGAATGATGAACGCCGAATGAGGAAGGGGTCAATTGGTTTTTAGGGGAGTAATTTAAGTTGTATCAATAAGATGATACAAAAAAATATTTATTATTTTTTAACCTAGGTGATCAGTCAAAGTAAAAAATTTCATCTTGTTATTTTTTTAATTCCATTGATATTTTACCTCATTTGACACTTGTATTTATAACTTTAGCTAGGGATGAAATAAGTCAATAGGCTGGTTCGCAAATGAGGTATGACACTTTCATATCATGATGATTCATTTATATATTGATTAATATTGAGAATTTGATTATAGTAAAGACATCATTTGAACAATTAATTTTTAAAAATCCTAAACAAAATTTCAGTCCTCAGTTTAAAAAGTTCTTGGCTTGTTACACTTTGAGCTGATTAATTAAACAATTTTCTCTTTCTCATGGATTCAAAACATTGGATTGTTTGAGTTCAAACAATGGTTATGTGTAGGGTAATTTGATGTGGTCCGCCCCTTCTTAGTTTGTTCTTCCAGGGTGCAAGAGCTCTCAACAAGGATCCACCCTCTCCTCCACCACTCTGGCAATGCGCGACGGCTCCGGCATCCCAATCGTGAAGCGTCGGGCAGAGCCCCTCGAGGTAGACTTGTGTTTTATCTTTTTCATTCTCCCAATATTCTTCAATTTAGTTTAGTCATGTCGAATTATAATTCGATCGTCGAGTGAAGCCCCTGGTTTTGTAGGGCTCGAGTTTATCATAACAACGATCCTTTCAGATAACATTTTGGAGTCCCGGGGCGCCCGGGGTGTCCCAGGGATGTTTTCCGGCCAAAAACCACTTTTTCGGTGGAACCAGGGTGGTCCGACGAACTTTGGCGGAGTGGCAGAGGGGAGCTCTGGGATGGAGGTGCTAGGCAGCGGGATCCGGCTCTAGGCCGCGGCGCGTCTCGCAGGCGGCGGCTCGGTTGCTCGAACAGGCAGCGGGGGTCATCCGGGTAGACCGGGGTCGCGGCGCGACCCCTCGGTGGGGAACCGAGACCCACTGGGAGCGGGTCTCCATGTAGACCGAAGACCGTCCACGAGGGCCGGTCGGCTGAGGCGTGGACCGCGGGTCAACGGCCGGCCCGCGCGGCCGAACCGCGCGCCGGCATTGCGAACCGGGCCGACCGCTGCGGGCCGGCCCAAACAGGGCGGACCGGCCGGGACAGGCCGGTCCAGCCCAAGGGGCACGTCCCCTCCGGCTTCGGACACCCGTAACATTCGCTACGGGTGTCTGTTTTACACGCCGTCTGCAGAAGTGTAGTACTCGGATTGGGGAGTATGTTTTGAGATGGTTTTGGGGATTTTTAATTCCCGGGACGGGGGCTCGATGGTGCGGCACACTCATTAAGTGTTATGATGGGATTCATGTTTTGGTTGACACGGACACATCCGATGTCCGACATGAGCGCCATCAGTGGTGATACGACCCTGGAGTTGAGGCGGATATTTCTAGTATGGTTTCGGGCATTGATGTTGGAGTTGAGACGTGGGCCCTACGGGCCGTCATTGAGCTACGTGCAACATTTTTGTGCCTTTTTCTCCAGGCGTCTGTTTGAGACGTATGAGTAGTCGTTTCTGCGTGTTTTTCCAAGATCATCGCGATTGCGCAGATCGTCCGTCGACTATCAGAGTCGGGGTGCAGGCCCCACCCAGGCTGGCTACGGTGAATAGTACCATATTCACCGGGTATCCGTTTCGGGCGAGTAAGTAGTCTATCTCACGTGTTTTTCCGTGTGGATTGCAATGGTGAAATTTGTTTGGGAATGTTGGGCCTCTTTGTAAATCATGTTAAATGTGGAAGCATGGGAAGGTGTTGGATGGGGGTCCCTTTTTACGCACTCCTAACCAACACACTATGGCGTTGTTAGTGACACTTGGTGATGTTTGTAGCGGTGCAGGGCTATCGAACCGATTCCAGGTCTACCCACTAGCAGGGCTGGGAAGTGGGTCACCTGACGACTCTTGAGGGTCTACCCTTCAACAGGGCTGGGTAGTGGGTCACCCGTCGTCTTGTTCCATGTCTAGCCTCCGGCAGGGCTAGGCAGTGGGTCGCCTGTCGACTTGTTCCGTGTTTACCCTCCAACAGGGCTAGGCAGTGGGTCGCCTAAGGATGTGTTAAGGTTTACCCTCTAGTAGGGCTAGGCAGTGGGTCACCCGACATCTTTTTTGGTTTACCCTCCAGCAGGGCTGGGCAGTGGGTCACCCGTTGGCATTTCAGACTCATCCCTTCTTATGAGGCTAATCGTTGACTTTTCCTCCGTGACTACTGGAGCGGGACCCTGATTTTGAGGATCAGTGGTGTGATAGTTTTAACATTACCTAAGGACCAACAAGGAAGAGGGGTATTTTCCGCACTAAGATGCATCCTTGAGATGCGACCTAAAACCGTGCAGGCGAGTCAGTGCCACCCAAAGTGGATAGTATTGAAGTGCGGTGATTGAGCCCTCTGATATGGGTTTCCTAGGTGGACGAGACGAGATGCTGGACTGTGAGAATGGTTTTACGTGGAACTAATGGCAACTTATCCTGGGCTGAGCTTAGAGATGGAGATCCACTTACACACTCGTTGGGGGTTTCTTGTTGAGCATATGTATATATATAATCGCACCCTACTTTCGTTTCCACTCCTTGGGGTCTATGTCTACTTCTTTCTATTGGGTTGAGTTGCACTCTCTTTACTAAGCTTCTCTATTGTTCTTGTTAGTCTACTGTTCACCACTTTAGTGCTTCCTTTGATGCTCCCTCGAGCTTTCGGTGCATTCTACTGAGTATCTTTATACTCACCCCTTCATGGGCTTTGCCCACACCTGTTGTGCCCTTGCAGACGATGGACAGGTCGATCTTGACTACGGAGGAGCGTAGAGGTCACATCAGTTGGAGTAGCGTACCACGGTCGTGCTAGAGTATTCAGGTGGAATTCTATCCAATTGTCTTCTTTTGTTTACCTATTCCCGGGTTGTGGAATCTTTGTGGTTGGGCTAGTGTTTGCCCTTTTTACTTTTCAGTTTACATGTCAGTACTTACAACTCTTTACTTACTCTTTTTAGTTGATGATCCATGACTGTGGTTGGGGTATAGCTGCCTATCTTTTGGTTTTCTTTTTTATTATACACTATTGTGTCGTGTGGGTTGTGTGTGTGTGAGTACAGGTACTTTGGCGAAGGCCTCCCCGAGATTGTTACGCCTTTGGCGCTGGTCGCCAGCCTCTAACCGATGGAGGCGGGCTTGAGGTAGTTGCATCTCAGGACCGTTAGGGTCGGGTCATGACAATGTGGTATCAGAGGTGGTTCATTCCATGGGGCATTGTTCAGACGTCCCTAAAAAGGAATTGGATGGTATTTAGGGCAATGATGTTGAAGTGTCTCGAGAGCGGATCTCAGTTCAGGGAGTCCTGTAATGGTACAGGAGGCCGACGTATCCATTCACCAGGACCCTGATAACCCGTTTGTCGACTTGGCATGCCGAGAAACTTGTTGTAGGGAATTTTGAAAAATGCATCCTGTAGGATTAAGTCTTTGACTATCTTTGTTTGAGTCAGCTCCCCTTTGTTATTACTATTATATATATATATATGCTCATCTGATCGTGGTATCCCTTGATAATTTTCAGGATGCCCCCACGACAACATCTATCTAGGTTTCCCTCTCCAGCACGTGACGATGATCTGGCGAGTGGCGAGGCATCAGTTCAGGGACCCTCTCATGATCCCCTTCCGCCCAGTGGTTCAGCAGTAGACCCTTCACCTGAGGAGTGGCAGTTAGTACCGGCAGCTCAGGCCGAAGATGCGCACAGACTGAGCGAGCTTTGAGACTTCCAGCATCAGAGGCCGCTGAGGTTCTGTGGGGACCCCGATCCCCAGGTGGAAGAGGTCTGGCTTGAGTCAGTGACACGGCTCTTCAGGCTGGTACAGACCCCAACAGAATAGATGGGGGCCCTAGCTTCCAGTCTCTTCCTTGGGACAGCCGGGCGATGGTGGGATCTGGTGACGCAGGCCCATGACGAGTCATCCCTCACATGGGATGGATTCTAGCAGCTTTTTCGGGAGGAGTACTCCCCCTCGTGTTTTCTCTCCGTTTGGATCCAAGAGCTTTTGGAGCTAAAGTAGGGAGGAATGTTTGTGTCCCAATACTCGGCCTGGTTCACTGATCTTACATGCTACTCGCAGGACATGATCCGCGATAGCTACTTCTGGGTGCGGAAGTTCGAGCAGGGTCTTCGTAGGGAGATCTGAGCTAGCGTGGTACCCTTGTGTATCCCCACATACACCGGGGTGCTAGAGAGGGTGCTTGTGACCGAGAGCTTCCGGGCCGAGGGGTGCCAGATAGCATGACCTAGTAGTGGCCGTTTTAGAGAGGAGTCTTCAGCAGGCAGACGATAGAGGGTTGGGCCTCAGTCGAGGAGGCCCTTCCGTGAGCAGACCTAGGGCCAGGGTCGCACACCGTAGTGTCGCCGTAGGGCGCCAGGGCCAACAAGAGATAGCCGATGCTATGCTTGTGACAGACTAGGTAAACTACCACGGGATTTCCCGACCAGCTTGCAGATCAGCCGTGGCAGGCAGCGGGTGCACCACAGAGCCAGAGGCAGCACCATGACCAGGGGTCACCTAGGTGAGGACCCGTCGATCCTCAGGGAGGTGGCGCAAGAAGAGCGGATGGACTACGAGGTGGGGGACGACATTTCAATATCCCCCCACAGCCACCACCGGGCGGCCCACGCCAGACTCAGGGAGCTGGTGGTAGGGGCCGCGGGAAGCATCAGCCCATGGGTGTTTGAGATCCTACAGAGCACAAGATGGTCTGAGGCATGCTTTGTGTTTACTCTACACTTTCTTCGGTACTAGTAGACATAGGCGCCAACCATTCATTTATATCACTGCTGTTGGTACGGGAGATGGAGCTTCCAGTAGAGGCGCTGACACCTGCACTTAGCCTTGAGGTTCCTACAGGAAGTGCCTCGTTGGGGGATTTTATCTACAGACAGTGTGATCTGTCATTCGGGGGAGGGAGTTTCACGTGGGACCTTCTTGTCATCACGATAAAACCTTACAACGTCATCCTCCTGGGTATGGATTGTCTTTCTATGGTTCTCTCTCATATCAACTGTCTTCACAGATGGGTTAGAGGTGAGTTTTCTGATGGGACAAGGTTCACCATCCTTGGTGAACGAGACATCGTGGCAGAGCAGATGGGTACTCTGAGCAGGACACCCCAACCTTTTTCTCACCAGTTAGCGAGAATGGCTCTCAGAGTAGCGGATGCTACAGGAACCTGGATCCCTACCATGGTAGAGGACTACATGGACATCTTTCCTAAGGATGTTCCGGTTCTACATCTGAGGTGAGAGATGTAGTTCTGCATTGAATTGCAACTGGGGACTGCTCCAATATCTTGTGAAACATATCGAATGGAACCTACATAGCTTCGGGAGCTATGACTTCAGTTGGATGAACTTCGTGAGAAGGGATTCATCAGGCCCAGTGTGTCCCCCTGGGCAGCTCCAGTTCTGTTAGTGAAAAAGGAAGATGGGAGTCTACAGCTTTGTGTGGATTATCGTGGCCTGAATCAGGACACGATAAAGAACAAGTTAACTTTTTCGATGGTCGACGACCTCTTTGACCAGTTGCGACTTGTGAAGTGGTTCCCGAAGATCGATATTTGATCTGGCTACCTCCAGTTGTGGGTTCGTGAGGCTGATATTCCGAAGCTGGCCTTCCGTTGACGATATGGGAACTAAGAGTTTTTGGTGATTCCCTTTGGTGTGAAAAATTCCCCTGCAATCTTCATGGATTTGATGAACCAGATCTTCTAGCCGTACTAGGACCGGTTTGTGGTTGTCTTTATTGATGACATACTGATTTACTCTGCGACAGAGGAGGAGCACGCGGAGCATTTGAGAATGGTGCTAGAATTACTTTGAGAGCACCAGCTCTACAAGAATCTCTCGAAGTGCCAGTTCTGGATTCACAAGGTTCATTTTTTGGGGCACGTCATTACAGAGCATGGTTTGGATTAGGATCCCACAAAGGTAGAGGCAGTACTTTCTTGGGATCCACCTAAGAATGTGTCTGAGGTGTGGAGTTTCCTTGGTTTGGCAGGGTAATACAAGAGGTTTGTAGAGGAATTCTCCAGGATTGCTACCCCTTTAACCACATTTACATGGAAGGGACAATCGTTTACCTGGACTGATCAGTTCCATAAGGCCTTCGAGGAGTTGAGGTAGAGGCTGACTTGTGCGCCGGTGTTGAGGCTGCTAGAGGAGGGTGTTGAGTTTGTCATATATTGCGATGCTGCATGAGCTAGGCTCAGGTGCGTGCTGATGCTATAGGAGGAAGCGATTGCATATGGGTTGAGGTAGTTGAGGCCCCATGACCAGAATTATGCGACTCACGATTTGGAACTGGCAGCGGTAGTCTTTGCCTTGATGATATGGAGACACTACCTTTTGGGAGAGCGTTTTGTGGTCTACTCATATCACCATAGCCTCAAGTATATCTTCACTTAGAGGGATTTGAACCTGAGGTAGAGGTGCTTGCTGGAGTTTTTGCTGGAATATGATTTCGAGATAGTCTACACTCCAAGGAAGGGAAACGTAGTAGAAGATGCCCTTAGTAGGAGGTCCCAGGCTCATGTAGTGCAGGAAGCTTCAGAGAAGTTGGCTTCCCTTCAGCTAACCTTGGTGGAGTAGGAGGGTACAAGTTTTCTACAGTCGATGGTGTTGACTCCTTCTCTCCTCGTGCGTCTGAGAGAGTCACATCTGGGAGATGTCGATAGCGAGGTTCTGTGTGATCAGATATCCACGGGCGACACACCCAATGGGTATTCTGAATGTGGGAATCACGAGATCATGTTTCAAGGGAGAGCTGTAGTACCAGTGGTGATGCAGGAGAAGGTGATGCGGGAGTTCCACACTTCTCCCTTGGCCATACATCCCGTTGTGGGGAAGATGTATAGAGACCGTCGGTGGCAGTTTTGGTGGTCTGGCATGAAGCGGAGCATAGCCGAGTTTGTTTCTCGGTGTCTTACCTGGCAGCAGATAAAGGTAGAGCACCAGGTTCCGGCAGGGTTGTTGCATCCCCTTGATATATCAGAGTGGAAGTGGGATGGTGTATCTATGGATTTCATCACAGGGATTCCACACACAATGAAGGTCCATGACTCCATTTGGGTGATATTAGACCAACTCACGAAGTCGGCACACTTCATTTCTATTAGGGAGCATATCTCTCTGGAGAGTCTGGGGCTGTTATATCTTCGGAATATCGTCCATCTTTATGGAGTACCCTCGACGATCGTCTCCAACCGTGACATGCGGTTTATGTCACGGTTATGGCGAGGCCTGCAGGTGGCATTCGAGACTCAGTTGCAGATGAGTACAGCTTTTCACCCCCAGACTGACCGGAAAACCGAGCGCACTATCCAGGTATTGGAGGATATGCTCAGGGAACGCGTGTTAGACTTTGGCCCATGTTGGGAGGATCACCTGTCCTTGGTAGAGTTTTCGTATAACAACATTTACCATTATACTATTATCATGTCACCTTTTGAGGCCCTCTATGGGAGGCCCTACAGGTCACCGTTGTGCTGGATGGAGGTTGGGGAGACCACCCTCGTTGGCCCAGAGTTGGTGTAGGTGATGACAGAGAACGTACATGTCATTCGTGAGCGGATGAGGATGGCTCATAGCAGATAGAAGTCCTATGCAGACCGACGTCATAGGCCCTTGGAGTTTGAGCAGGGAGACCATGTCTTTTTAGAGTCTCCCCACAGCGTCGAATGTGGAGGTTCGACCGGGAAGGAAAGCTATCCTGGAGGTTCATTCGGCCCTTTGAGATCATGCACCGAGTTGGTGAGGTCGCCTACCGTCTCGCTCTGTCACCACAGCTGGAGAGAGTGCATGACGTCTTCAACATGTCACAGTTGAGGAAATACGTGCATGACCACATGCACGTTATCGATTGGGGAGAGCTGGAAATTGAGGATGGATCCACCTTTGTAGAGCACCCGGTGGTGATTGAGGACTGGCAGGAGCAGACTCTGCACGGAAGGGCCATTCCTCTAGTTCGTGTGATGTGGCAGCACAGGAGGGTGCATGAGAGCAGCTGGGAGCTGGAGAGCCAGATGCGGGCTCAACACCCTGAGCTATTTTTGTAGTTTTGTTTTCATGGTCAAAAAACATGAAGGGTGGAATGATGTAAGAATCCTGGTTTTGAGCTTGTAAGACTTTGAAATTCTCTTGTTGGTATTCCAGAGCAGGGCGTTCTGACGGTGGGTGATTCTGTGCCCCGGTGTGGCCGGAATTAATTTTGGTTTGCATTCACACGGGGTGGGATAAATAAATAGAATTACTCCCGAACGGTAGCTCATAAGGGAAAACTGAGGGCACCGTTAAGTCCAAAACGTGTCGTTTACCCTATAAGGGTTATAATTTTCGCGGGCGCGAGCCAATTGTGAAAAACGCCCCCCTGGGGCATTTTCGTAATTTAGCAGTCTCGGGTGTCGAATTTTATAACTTTTGAACAGAGGATCGGATTAAATGTTTTAGGTCGCCATTGCGCTCAGGGCATGGCATATTCCCTAGGGGAGGCTTAATCCCGGCCCCGTCGAAAGTTTGGGTACGGGCCGACGAGCGGGTAGTTAAGTGTGTTTTTCTATTTAAACACACCACCCACCCTATTAACCCCTTCTTAGTTTGTTCTTCCCATGCGCAAGAGCTCTCAAAAAGGATCCAACATCTCCTCCACCACTATGGAATGGAACAATAGCTTCAGCATCCCAATCATGAAGCGTCGGGAAAAGCCCCTCGAGGTAGGCTCTTGTTTTATCTTTTCCATTCTCACAATCTTTTTCAATTCAGTTTAGTCGCATCTAATTGTCTTCCAATCGTCGAGAAAATCCCCTGGTTTTGTAGGTATTGAGTTTATCTTCACAACGATCCTTTCGGATCAAATTTTGGAGACCCGGGGTGCCCGGGGTGGCCCCGGGAAATTTTCCAGCCAAATACCCCATTTTCTGGTGGAACCAAGGTGGTCCAGCGACCTTTGGAAGCGGCGCAGCGTGGGTTCAAACGGCGACGGCGAGTTCCGGGATGGCGGCGCCAGGCAGCGGGCTTCAGCTCCAGGTGGAGGTGCGGTTCGTAGGCGGTGGGATCTGGCTCCAGGCGGAGGTGCGGCTCGCAGGCGGTGGGGCGATGGCTCAAACGGGCGGTGTGGGTCGTCCGGGCAGACCGGGGTCGCGGTGCGACCCCTCGGCTGGGAACCGAGACTCGTTGGGAGCGGGTCTCCGCGTAGACCGAAGACTGGCCACGAGGGCCGGTCGGCTGAGGCAGGGACCGTGGGTCCATGGCTGGCCCGCGCGCCCAAACCGCGGGCCGATGCTGTGAACCGGGCCGACCGGCACGGGCCGACCCAAACCGGGCGTACCGGCCGGGCCAGACCAGTCCAGCCCAAGGGGCATGTCCCCTACGTTGTCGGACACCCATAACATTCACTACGGGTGTCCGATTTAGACGCCGTCGGTGGAAGTGTAATCCTCGGCTCGAGGACTATGTTTTGAGATGGTTTTGGGGTTTTTTAATTCTAGGGGTAGGGGCTCGGTGGCGCGTCACGCTCGTTAAGTGCTATACTGGGATTCTTGTTTTGGTGGGCGCGGACACAACCGATGTCCGACATGAGCACCGTCGGCGGTGATACGACCCTGGTGTCGAGGCGGATATTTCTAATATGGTTTCATGTGTTGAAGTGGGAGTTGAGATGTGGGCCCTACGGGCCGTCTTTCAGCTGCGTGCAGCGTTTTTGTGCCTTTTTCACCAGACGTCCGTTCGAGGTGTATGAGTACTCATTTCTGCTTGTTTTTCCGAGAGCATCGTGATGACGCAGTTTGCCCGATGAGTATTTGAGTGGGGGTGCGGGCCCCACATAGGCTGGCTATGGTGAATAGTACCATATTCTATGGTTGTCCGTTTCTGGTGAGTAAGTAGTCTATCTCACGTGTTTTTTCACGTGGATTGCAACATTGAAATCCATTTGGGCATGTGGAGCATCTTTGGAAATCATGTTAAATTTGGAAGAATGGGAAGGTGTTGGGCAGGGGTCCCTTTTTACACACTCTTAACCAATGCACAATGGCGTTGTTAGTGACACCTGGTGATGTCTGTAGCGGTGCAGGGCTATCAGACCGATTCTGGGTCAACCCTCCATTAGGGCTGGGAAGTGGGTAACCCTAGGACTCTTGTGTGTATACCCTTCAGTAGGGCTGGGCAGTGGGTCACCCGTCGTCTTGTTCTAGGTCTACCCTCCAACAGGGCTGGGTAGTGGGTCGCCTGTCGACTTGTTCCGGGTTTACCCTCCAACAGGGCTGGGTAGTGGGTCACCCGTCGACTTCTTTTGGGACTACCCTCCAATAGGGATGGGCAGTGGGTCACCTGATATCTTTTGTGGTTTACCCTCTAGTAGGGCTGGGCAGTGGGTCACCCATTGGCATTGTAGACTCATCCCTTCTTATAAGGGTAATCGTTGACTTTTCCTCCATGACTACCGGAATGGGACCCTAATTGTGCGGATCAGTGGTGTGACAGTTTTAATGATACATAAGGACCCACAAGGAAGTGGGGTACATTCCCCACTGATATGCATCCTTGAGACGCGACCTAAAACCGTGAGGGAGTGTCAGTTCCGCCCAAAGCAGATTGTATTGAAGTGTGGTGACTGATCCCCCTGACTTGGGTTTCCTAGGGGGACAAGACGAGATGCTGGACCGTTAGAATGGTTTTACATGGAACTGATGGTGAATTATCCCGGACTGAGCTTAGAGATGGAGATCCCCTTACACACTCGTTTGGGATTTCTTGTTGATCATATGTATATATATAATTACACCCTACTTTTGTTTCCATTCCTTGGGGCCCGTGTCTACATATTTATGTTGGGTTGAGCTGCACTCTCTTTACTAAGATTTTCTACTATTCTTGTTAGTCTACTGTTCACCTCTTTAGTTCTTCCTTTGTTGCTCCCTCGAGATTTCGGGGAATCCTACAGAGTATCATTATACTCACCCCTACTTGAGCTTTTCCCACACCTGGTGTGCCCTTGCAGACGATGGATAGGTCGATCGTGACTACGGAGGAGCGTAGAGGTCAAAACAATTACAGAAGCATACCGCGGTCATGCTAGAGTATTCAGGTGGAAGTCTATCCATTTGTCTTCTTTTGTTTACCTGTTTCCGAGTTGTGGAATCTTTGTGGTTGGGCACGTGTTTTCCCTTTTTACTTTTCAGTTTGCTTGTCAGTACTTCCAGCACTTTACTTACTCTTTTTAGTTGTTGATGCATGACTGTGGTTGGGGTATAGTTTCCTGTCTTTTTTTTCCTTTTTTACTCTGCACTACTGCGTCGTGTGGGTTGTGTGTGCATGAGTACATGTACTTAGGAAAAGGCCTCCCCGAGATTGTTACGCCTTCGACGCTGGTTTCCAGCCTCTAGCCTATAGAGGCGGGCTTGAGGTAGTAGCGGATCGGGACTGGTAGGGTCGGGTCGTGACATGTCAGTAGTGAAAAAAATGGACGTGTGCAGTGCACACGTGAAAAATAGTTGATGTCGGTGGAAAACAGGGGTGACATGCAGAAAAAGACTGTGTTTTTAACGCGGATCGAGCAACACACTTTGGAGAGACGCTCATTATGACTTCTACAAACACATGAGATTCGAGAGTGGACTCCCAAAATAAAAAATGGAGATGATATGGAGGAAAATAATCCCGAGAGAATAACAGTATTTAATGAGTTCTTCTTCCTATTTCCTTAATTTTTATACTCTGTTCTTGGATGCTTTTTATTTCTTTTTTCAATATGATCAAAGATGAATTGTCTTAGGTCATGAATTAAATTCAATTGGTTTATATTTTAAACTTCATTATTCACTTTACATTTTTAAGAATTATAATCAGTTGGCGAGATTGAGTTATGGTTCTTTGTTCGGTTGATTCACCTCTCAATTGATTTAAAAATTCAAAATTTTTATATAAACTAGAGAGGGTGTTTTTGATTGCATCTATTAAAAAATTAATGTAATTATCTGTTGAAATTTTATGGTGAGTTTATTTCCAAATGTTATCCTTTCTAAATGTCATTTATTTTGAATAATTTTGGAGTGGCAAAAATTTAAATTACATCTTCTATGTGTTGAGTTTTCTGGTGAGGGAGTCTTTTTAGTTTTTTCATGACGTATAATTAAATAAAGTTTAGAGGAGAAGTTATCCTTTAAACTAGTAGTTTGGAAATATTGTGTACTACATTTGATCAAATCCTTTGACAGTGTTTCCTAATTTAAGTATTTTTTCTCTTATGTTTGTTTTTCTATAGTTCTTAGTTCATCATGAAACTATTAAATGATTTAGTTTCTTGTAAAATTCATTATCTTTCCTATTTTATTAAAGAAAAGTATAATAAAAATTAAAATGTAATAAATATAATCAATGTTTACTTTCTCCACTACAGACAACCTTGGAGTTTATTTTGAATTAAACCTTAGATTACTCACATGCCTTCTCTATGGTTCGACCATGCACCACTGTGCTAGTGTAGGTTTGTAAATGTAATTTTGAGGGTCATGAAGTCCTTCAGAAACATCATGTACTAACCTAATCTATTCCTCTGGGAAAAATTTTCTATTTTTTAGACATAGAACCTGATTAAATTATGCTCCCTTCCAAATAATATGAAATATTTTCAAAAATTTCCTTCTCGCCACTAATAGAATGGCCTTTGTAGTACCCCTTTTATGAAAAAAAAATATTTTCTTTCCTCCTAAAAAACTACCCATTATACATTAAGTATAACTATAAATCATTATATTGATATTTTGGAATAAGATATTATATAATGCCATCAATTTCCAAGTCTCTTCTAAAGAAATCTCAATGTGCTAAACATGAGAAACAATTTTTCAATAACATATTTATTTATTATTTTTTATTGAATTTATAATTTTAAAATATGTAGGTAATGAAAAAACCATTTGGTAAATATTTAATATTATTATTTTAAGGGAATGATCATTAATCACAATTTACACTTTCTATTAATAAAAAATAATCCCTTATTCCTGCATTTTTTCTACTACGACCTTCACAACACAACATGTTTAATTTTCCTTCACCACCACACATGGCCGGAAAAGGGTGTGTTTTATAAATAATTATGATAATTATACTTTTTTTTATGATTTTGAAATAGGAAAAAATGTTACCCATTCCTAAAATTCTACGAAAATGATATCGTCATACATGGGTATGTAAAAACAACCAACTCCATGGACTGACTGAATTCTGTTTTTTATTTCATCACCGTGTTAAATGATTATTTCTAAGGATATGATTAAAGGATAGGTTTGATTTTCAAAATATCAGTATGGAAATGTTATTGAAAATTTGAAAATCTATTATTGATATGATCATTAAATTAATATTAATAATTTGGATACATAAAGTGATCAAACTAAGAGGATAAGAATCTCCTATATCTTATTAGTGATTATATATATTATATTCTTTTCAAAATCCTTGAGATTTTTCATGTATAAAAATAATAAAAACTAAATATTATAGTTATTATTATGGTATAATGATATTACAACTAAAGAACCTCATAATCATCTATTAATCATGATATATTCATTTTTGTGTTAGTATAACCGCATACCAGAACAATACAATAAATTTATTAATTAGATGACTATGAAAAAATATTTATTTATATAAATTGATAAAAAATAGGAAATCATTTTATTTATAATATGGTTATATAATCATTTAAATAAATAATTATGAAAAATACTTTGATTTTTTATGAATCAAAGAAACATGATTATCGATAATTTCATTATCAGGGTTCAAAACAAAAAATATAATTGAATGAATTATTATTTTTATAACTATGAAATAATATCTACATTAGTTATTTTATTGAAATATTCATGATTTCTTATGATGTATTATATTCATTAAATTATGGTTTATGTAACCTAATTATGGTCAATGAAATGTCTACCGAGTGTATGAGTTGGTTTGAGGGTGTTCTGGGGATTTGTGATAGGAACGAAAGGGAAAAATGACCATACAGTGTATGTTTCGTGGTAGGCACATGGTTAAGAGAAACTATTCACCCAAAACATGATATCTATGAGGATGGGATCATTGTTATGTACATATTTTAAGGAGAAGTCCAAACCATTTGGGCTTGGACAGATACATTCCATGTGGTTGGGGCACATTTTTTTGACAACTTGGGATTCCCAGGAAACTTAGTGACCAAGAACCTCCTGTACATGGACTAGCACATGGATGCCAAATTTTTTGGAAATCCATGAAACCAAAACATGCTCCTGATTAAAGATGTGATTTTACCCTTTTCCACCTTCGTGATTTTTTAGTTCTCCCCCGGTTTTCTTCCTCATATCTCTTCCATCAACCCTAGTGAAGAACCAAGAAGCCTAAATATTCCCAAGGATCAATTGTTTCCATTTATAAGATGCATGGAGAGAGGTTGGGATAGGATTGAAGATCTAGGTATGTCTAAGGATTATATTTTATTATGTTTTTTTGGATTTCAAATTTTATAATTGTTATTCATCTCCCAAATACGAAGAACCATCTTATTTAGTAGATCATGGGATTGGAGTTCAAAGAGTGTTCAGATCCAATTAAATATGAAGGATTGGGCTTGCAGTTCCCTTTATAATCGGAGTAGGTTGTCTACACATTATATCCCATACTTGTGAAGCTGATTTGTGAATATGTGGTTGCAATATTAAATCCCAAATGTGATTTAATTGATTACATTAGTGATATTTGCCTAAATGATTGTCTAAATGATGAATCTAACACCTCATGATTCTCATGGGATGCATTGATATTGACTAGAGTATTTTAGGTCCACACGTGACGAGTTTCAACAATCCTGAACAAGAAAATCTGTAATATTAAGAATTTATTTTTTCCGTATTGATTATAACCCTTAGTAAATATGTTGAGTTGTTGGTTGGGATTATGAAATGGCACAAAGATAACTGTGTTAGTTTTTTACAGAGAATAATTGGTTTTCTGGGATATTGTGATTATGTTAAAATATGTGTGTGTTCTAATGGAAACATGTAAATGAGTTATGGAACATAAATTCAAATGTGTAAATGGGATAAGTAAAAATAGTTTTTATGTATTTATTGAATGATGAATCGTGAATGATTCTAGTCTTTCATGATATTATATTATATAAATGGTTTAAGTGATGAATGGTTATTGAAGAATGTCCACGCGGATTGGTGGTGTGTAGGATATTGGACTAAGGCTCCTCCAATGGGTTTGGTTGGACTGAGGCTATAAAATCCACACCTAGAATGCACAATTAAATGATTAATACTGAGTCTCTATCCTCCTAAAGGTTACATTGGATAAAACAATTCATACTATGGCTACAAGGAATGTGAAAAAAAATTTAAGAAAGGATTTCTATAGTGATATAAAAAACATGAATTATCCCATTATTAAATTTTAATGACTTGTAAATGAATTTTTTTATAAATTAATTTCTGAAATAATGTAATAAATGATGAAAATAAATTAAGTGAACTAGTAAACTAATGGCACCCTATTTAACTGAATTTATATTGTGGGTTATTGTATTAATATCATAGTCAATCTGTTTAGAGTTGATATTTTTTTGACACCATTGGTAGTGGCCTACTAACTTTTACTAACACCCTTATCACACATCCATTGGGTACCGGGGATGATTTCGTTGTTTTAGTTTAGGATAAGGGAAAATCCCTATACATGAGGGTCGATTTGGGCATTTGATGTTAATGAAGGAGAGACCAGAACATGGATTCGACACCATTGTATTGTAATTCTTCCATTTGTCTTTATTTTTTTTATCTTACACATGACATTGTATGACATGACATAATATATTTTATACGAGTTATGGGTTTTACCTAGCATTGGGAAATGTTTAGAAGTGAATGTTCATTATTGATTGATTTTTTCTTCATCTATTTCTTATTATCTAATATCTACTCCTCTGAAATTGAGGTTATAGTCTCCCCATGTGACCTGTTATACCATCACTAATATTCTGAAACATATGGGGTATTGTGAGATTCTAATAATGATGCATGGAGATTCAACTTAGGGCACTAGTTTATTGCCCCCCAGAATGGGGAGGATAAAATTTGGTATCAGAGAAGTTATTTTCTATGGGATTATTATTAGAGAGTTGTAGATGGGAGATTAGGATGTTTTGGTTTACATTTAAGGTGTTCATTCCATGGAGTAGATATCAACTGTATTGGGTAAACCCAAAGATCCAAGGATAGTATTTTTAATCATGATGTGTCTTGTTACAGTTGATTGATATTTTACCATTGGATGATGTAATAAATGTGTGATGTTACTAATTTATGATATTTTTCACATGGATAGGATGAAACAAGGGTTTTAATTCACACATATTTTTAGGATCATAATGATATAGGTGGAATGTATCATGGTAGGAACACAAAAGGATGATGTGTGAGAAATGAGGGAAAAATTTCATTTCGTTTTTATGGAAAATTGATAGAAGTGGTTCTTAATAATGATAATAAAAAATGGGTAAAATAGATATATTAAGAAATAACTGTTAAATAAGGCTTCTCAGTGAGGATTTTTATAGTAATTATTCTTTGGCCATGGTAATTTTTTAAAAAGGGTGCGATTCTTAATTGAGAATGATTTATGTTGTGATGGTAAAATGGATCAAAATGGTATCTAAAGGAAGGCATGTGACTTTGTTATTTAGTTAACACAATGTTTATCATTATCTACAATAGGTAATGATAATAGCAGTGATATATGTGTAATAACATCCATTGGGAATGTGTATAGAGAGTGGTAGTTTATTGATATTAAAGAGCATCTGTTTTTTCAAACTCTGATGATTTGTGTTATGTGTTTTGAGATGTTTGTTTGGATTTGTGGGAATATCATACCACAATTCCATGTGATGGTTGGGATATAATTGGATGTTGTTAAGAATTATACTATAAATAAAGGATCATGGGAACCTATTGAATCTAGGTATCAAAGGATAGATGTGGTTCCATGAGAACATTGATCATTTTCTTGGAGATGATAGAGCGAGACCAATAGAAAGATATGACGATTATGCCTAATATTACTATAGACATTCAGTTACAACACGAACCAAATTTTATTGGACATGGTATACCAGATGCAGGTTAGTTTTTTATAAAATGAATTTAGAAAATTATTGATCACATAGAGATTCCTTCTGAAAATATAGTCAAGCTGGTGGGTTAGATTATGTGGGGTCTAAAAAGTATTGGTGGGATTCTCTAGTCCATTCCTATACAAATTATTGTATGATATGGATGGATTTATTTGAATATTTCTTATAAAATTGCTATCTGGATACCTTGATGAATGGGAAGGTTACGTAGTTTATGATGTTGAAATAGGGGTTGATATTAGTGATGGATTACTCTGACCGTTTCAATGACAGGAAATAATTTTTCCCAACATTAGTATGGGATGAGTAATATATGAAAATACCATTCTAGGATAGACTATGAAATTTGATTTTGTACCACATACATATATTTAATATGATAATGTTTATAGATGTGGTGGATCATGCCCTTATTTATAAATGGAATCATATGGTGGATTCTTTCTTAGGATATACATCTCTGGTTTTCTGAATCAGTGGTGTGACTTTAGAACATAACAACAACCACATAGATAGTTTAAATTAGGGATTATATATACAGGGTGACCAAAATCAAGATCCATCTTCCCAAGGTTGTTACCAAGTTTTCTGTTATCACTATTAATGAATAGGACACACAAGGTATTAGTACCCCCGGACATTGGTTGAGTGATGAGTGTGTGGCCCGATAGGGAATGTATAAAGGATCTGTATGAACCCAAGAGTAGTTTTTATTGATGGGGTATTGAGGATGATGTAGTGTAAGGTGTCAGTTTCCACGTATCAGGCAGGTAGTTGGAGTTAAAGAAGTCAGACTCCTCATGATAATGAATGAGGTATTGCCAGATGATAGAGTCTATATCAGCAGGGTAGTGTAGTACTAAGAGTTCAAACTAGTTCCCAGGGTAGGGGGAAATACCATCCTTCCATAGATAATCCATCACCTAAAGGACAGGAGGTCATACCATTGAAAATTAGTTGTACTATTTTTGTATTATCTTTGATTTTTAATGATTTTCTTGATACTGTTTATTTACATTATTTTATATATGCTAGGCTTTATATTATGTTTGGTATAGTGGTGGAAAGTAATTGTGGGGATATTTCAATTTATACACTCTTAAGAGAATGAGAATAAAAAATCCCATAGTGTAATGTGTGTGCTCTTGAAGATGGTGGGTACCATTTCTTATAGGGCTTTTTTGTGCTAAAGATGTTAGTTTTTGATCTGATTTTGGGAATGTTTTGGAAAGTGTTTTACTATCCTCATATATTCAGTTACAATCATAGGGTAACATCAACATATCATGAGGTATAAAATTCTGTCCATCGTAGAAAATGGTAATTCAAGGAGGCCATGTATGGACATTCTATCAGAACTTGGATGAGTGCCTAGCTTAAGTGGATTTTCATATTCTCAAGTATGGGTGAGTCCATATGATTTTTTTCCTATGGTGGATAAATTTCAATATGTGTTTACTAAGTTTTTATCAAGGTTACCGACTAAGAGTGATGTTTATTTCATGATAGAGTCGATCCTAATAGCTGATTTAAAGTCTATTCTACCATACAAAATTGCATCGAAAAAACATTTGAAATGTAAAACATAGTTGGAGGAAATATAGAATAATGGGTTTATTCATTAGAGTACATCACCTAGGGAATATATTGTGTTGATTGAAATTATGGATAAAGGGACCTTCTTGTTGCATGTTAATTATTTGTTGATGAATTAGATGAAATTTATGAATATATATTATCTTCCTCTAATCAATGATATTTTTTACTATCCTAGAGGTGATTATGTATTCTCCATGATTGAATTTAGCTCAGGATATCACATGCTAAATGTTAGACCTTTCGATGTACCAAGAACATCCTTTAGAAGTAGGAATATATTATATTAGTTTCAGATATTATATTCAGGTTGGAAAATGTGTCAGTATTGTTTATGTCCCTAATAAACCAAACATTTTAAACATAATCAGACCAGTTTGTAGTTTTATTTGTGGATGCCATCTTATTTTACACTAAGACTAATAGTGACCATTCCAGTCATCATAACAATGTCCTACATACACAAATAGAAAATATGATAAACACCATGATATCAAAGTGTTAATTCTATATTAGTAGGGTGCATTTATTAGGTTAGATATTCTCTGAGGAAGGTGTTCTAGTAAACTCAAAGAATGTTTTAGTAGTTTTATATAAGAAATATCCGAAGAATGTTTCTAATGTAATGAGTTTCCTTGGGTTTCTTGGAAATTTCTAGAGGTTTGTCAAATAATTTTCACATTTAGAAGCACTATTTTTCATCATGATAAAATGTTAATACGTTTTAACGTTCTGAGGCATTTGATAATTATTTTGATGAATTAAATAATAAGTTATTAGATGCACCGGTTCTAATGATACATGAGATATGTGCAGCTTATACCTTTTTTTGGAGGAATTTAGTGTTGGTTTTGGAGTATTTTTAATGTGGTAATATTGGGTCATCACATGTGGGTAACAATTGTTAAGGCCTCATGAATGAAATAAGCCTACTCAAGGTCATGAGAAATCTGTGGTGGGTTATGGTTTGAAGTGTTGGTGGAATAACTTTTTGGGAGAATGGTTCACAAGGTATATCAATCATAAAAATTCTATGTATATATTATATCATTGAGCTTTAAATATTTGACATGGAATATGGGTTAAATAAATTTTATTCCTTTGATTTTAATCTACTTTACACCCATAGGAATGTGAATAGTGTATCAGATTATTTGAGTTAGAAGACTCAACATCAAGCGGATTAGGAATCTACTTTTTAGTAGAGGATTATGGTATTATTTTCAGTGATACGATTGTGGGTGGATGATAGACATTGGAATATGACTCATACATCCTTGGAGGTTGATTCCTCTCCTTAGAGTCTGATCAAGGAGAGACAATATGAGTATCTGTAGTGTTTTTCATTTAGGGAATATCCTAAATATATAGAGTCACCATCCGGTATGACTATTGATGATAATGAGATCCTTTATGTACATGTTGGTATTTTCATGCCATCTTTTATGTGAGAAGACATCATGATTGGGTTCAATTTGTCAAAGTGGGAAGCGTGCCATGTCATGAGAAAAATGCATCATGATATTCATAGATAATATTTGTGGCTATTGAGGAAGAAGTAAGTTGTACATTTTCTAATTTGATGTTATACCTTTCATCATGTAAAGGTAGAGCATCACATAATGGGTGGTTTATTTTATAAATTTATCATTTTAGAATGGAAATAGGATGACATGATGATTTTTTTGTCATTCAAGGATGTCATTGAAGAATGATGTGATCTAGGTATTAGTTGATCTGTTCATCATGGTGGAATAATTCTTCTCTATTAAAGAAACAATCACCATTAATAAGTTGAGTGATATGTATGTTCTCAACACAATGTAGTTTTATGGGGTTCTATAAACTATTCTTTCAGGATATGATCCATGTTTTACATCATGATTCTAGCATTGGTGGAAGATTGTGTCTGGTACCTAGCAATTTTTGAGTAAAGTATTCCACTCATAGATGGAGGGGATGTCAATGTGTAATATTGATGTACTATATGACATGTTGAGATACAATGTCCTAGAATTTGGTGGATAATGGGAAAATAATTTAGTATTATTTGAGTTATTGTATAATAACAATTGCTGGGAAATGATTTAGATGGAACTATATGATGTTCTCTACAAGAGACCATATCCGACTCTATTATGTTGGATGGAATCTAGGAATAAGATTTGTTGGGACTATGTCTTGTCAAGGAGACATCAGAATAGGATTAGTTAATTCAGATGTTAATGGATTCAAATCATAGTAGGATCATGTCGAATGTGGATTGACATCACCGAACTCACGAGTTTATTATTGGGTAATCATGTGTTTCTTTGAGTGTCACCATGGTTGGGTTACCACTGTATATAGAAGTAGGGAATGTTATTTCTTAGATACAATGGTCCATTTGAGATTGTAATGTTTATTAGACTAGTGGAATATCAATTGTCTCTTACTCATCAATATAGTGGCATGCATAATGTTTTTCATGTAACATAGCAGAAAAAGTATCACCCCGACCCATCTCATGTTATTGATGTTCATTATGTTGATCTTGAAGCATATTAATCATTTGAGAATCATCCAATTCGTATTGTGGATCACAGTGGGAATGTCTTATGTTGAATTATTATTCCTTTAGCTTGGGTGTTATGGCATCATGGTAATGTTCAGGAAGAAACACCAGAGATAATGATAGTTATTCAGGCTTAGTGGAAAATTGTTTTTTAACTTAGAAGCTCAGTGATGTTTGGGAAGAGTGGATCTAAGACAAGACTTTAAAAGGTAGGGATGTTTTAAAATCTAGTACATTTGATTTGGTATATCCTTCATTTATTTAGGGTATAAATACCATAATCATGGTTAATGAATTGTTTACTAGGTGTGTGCAAGTAGGTTTTGGGGTGTTCTATGGGTTCAAAACAATCATGAAAGAATAGAATGTACATCTAGTGCATGTTATATGGTTGGTTCATTATTATGATAAACCATGTTCCCAAACCAAGTAATCTAGGAGAGGGGGTGCACAATTATGTATACCATGAATGGGTGAAGGATAAACTATGTGGGCTTCGACTGAGCTATTTTAAACGTTTGGCATGTTTTTTGTTAACCATATGGTATCCCTTGGAAATCATGTGACCAAGACCTTATTAGGTAGAGTCTACCTCATGGTTTATTCATAGTTTGAAAAGCCATGCAGCCAAACCCTAGACCTCAATAAAAGTGTGATTATAACCTTTTCCACCCTTCTTAATTTATGTGTTATCACTATATTTACTTCTTCATTTCACATCTAGAAAACCTATTGATGAAAAAAATGCTCAATTATTCCAAGGGGGTCGATATACTTCATTTTTAATCTATTTGGAGTGATGTTTGGTGCAGATCCACAATTTGGGTATTTCTAATGCTTCTCTTTTTTCTTTTTTTAGGATTAGAGAATGTAAAATTATTATTCTTTTCCTTAATCCCTAAAAAATTATTTTCAATCATATCTTATGTTTGGGCTTCGAAGTGTGTCATATCTGACTCAATGGATTGGTTTGGGAATGTAGTTGTCTTAATAGTTGAGGTTGGTAGTCTATAAGTTATATCCCATAGTCTTGAAGATTAATTGTCGATATGATTTTGTGATATTTCTTCCATCATGTTGTTATATTTAATCCTATAAGGATATTTGGTTAAATTATTTGAGAAATTATGAATAAAACCTATGATGATCCCAATTGAATCCATTGATATTAATAATGTTGGTTTAGGTCCACTTAGGGTGTGCGCCCAAATTCATGAAACGGAAAATGGTAATGTTATGGATTGATTTGTTCTATAGTGAGTAGAGGAATTGGTAAATATATTGACTTTTTAGTTGGGATTATGATATAGAATAATGATAACTGTGTCTAGTTGTTGAATTATCATGGTGGGTTTTTTTGAAAATTGTGAGTGTGTTATATTAATTCTGTGTTGTATTGGAAACTTCTAGATGAGATAAGGCACATAAAAGGGAATGTGTAAATTACAAAGGTAATAATGATGGTTTCTGTATTTATTAAACTATGAACCATGAATTATGTAGGTATTTATTGAATTTATTTTATTAAAATGGTTTATATGATGAATTTTTAATAAATCATGTGCACATTTCATAGTGTTGTGTGGGATATTTGACCAAGTCTCCTCCCATGGTTCGTGTTAGAATGAGGTTATAAATCCTACCCCTAGAATGCATGTTTTAGGGAGATGTAGTGAGTATTTAGCCCATTAAAAGTTGTATTGGATAAAACTAAATCTACTGAGGCTCCATGGAAGTTGTGAAGAAATTTGTTATGAAATTAATTTCCTATTGAGGTAAAAACATAACTTATCCCATTATGCATAGAGATTAACCAATATAGGAGGGTGTGATTTAAATTAATACCTAACTCGTGGAATAAATGATGAAGATGAATTAAGTGAACTTTCCCCCTAATTGAACCCAATTTACCCCTATTTATATTTCTTATTATTTTAGTAATTTCTTACACTATCTACCTAGAATATATATTTAGTAGACACCATTGGAGGGGGCCTGCTGAGTTTTAATCATAGCCTAAAAAGATTTTATTGGGTATCCTGTAAAATTTGATGGTTAAAAGGATGGAAAAGTGAAATTCCATATGATAGAGGGTTGATTTAGGATTGTTATGTGAAATGATAAAGGATCTAAAATTATTTTCAAAACTATTTTTTGGGGATTATTCTGTTTTTTATTAACGGGTTTCCTTTCTTTTCAAACTAAATGAGATGACATTATATATTTACCATAGGTTTTTGGTTGTACCCAATTTTGATAAATACATGTAAATGAATTTTCATTGTTGAATTACTATTTATTTCTATATATCCTGTTATCTAATGTAGTTTACTCAAAAAATGTGACTATAGTCTCCCAACATGATTCATTAGACCCTTTTACCTATTGAGTAACCTCTAGATTATGAAGATGTGTGACTGAGATAATGTAGAGACTCAACTTGAAAATAAGTTTAGTGGGATCAAAGTTCAAAATATTAAATTTATTATCTTTGATGGATTAACATCGTATGAATAATGTTTACCAACACCATTTTTATGAAACTAGTTCAATGTGATAAATATTACATACACACGATGTTGAAATAAGTATAAAATACTTATATTTATTTATAAAATTATTATAAATTAGGAGTATAAAGGTATATATTTATAAATAATGTTCTTGGGTTTGTATTTGGTGAAAAAATTTAATTATTCAGGATTTCAAGAGCAGGTGTTGAATGAATATCGATTAAGGTAATGCTGATTGTCTTAAATTCCCCACAATGATACATATTTGTCATTATGAACCTAATTTAATTTATGTGTTGAGTATAAAAAAGGTTTTAGATGAAATATAATGAATTATTATTTTTTCGTTTTATATTAATTTTAATTATATCTTCCTCTATTTTAAGGGTTTGGATTAAAATGTTACTAAATCTATTACATGTTTCATTTTTTATAATTATTATTCATTGGGAAATGTTATATGTTAAAAACCATGATTCCATTGTATTGTAATATATTGATTTAATTTTATCAAAATAATCTATAAATCATTTTCTTTTAATTTATTAGAATGAATATTCCAAATCATTTTCCCATCTTGAAATATCATTTGACTCACTTGTTACCACGAACATAATATTTTTGGGTTGCTCAATATTAATACATTAATTAATGATCATTACATTTAAATTATTTTATAAAGCGGTTATATTTTTTCAATTGATTATATAATGGGGTAATCTATTAGTTTTCTCGGAATGTAAATTTCAACCACATAATTCACCTTGTAACAATATTTTATACTTTATGGTGTATTTTTCTCATAAAGACTATTGATAATTGAAGTCTTTTTTTATTGAGTTATATTGTTTTCTAAGGATTGTTTCCATCATTTTATAATCCTAAAATATTATTTTATCATCTTTTAATTTCTATATGTATATCAATAAAAGTATGTTTTGATAAAAAAATAATGATTTATTATTCTTTTTACAAATTTTTTTGAATAAATGTATTTTGAAAATAATGAGAGGGGTTTTAATTTAGCTTTTATATATTTATTCTTCTTATTAACAATTCTAATTGGAAAAAATTATGTTTTTAAAGGATATATTATTGATGTTTTTTAAAAATTTATTAATTTTTTTCAAATATTTTTAACTTTAAATTTTTCAAAAATCATTTTGATGGAACATCAAACATCATCTTTTATGTCAACGTTAAAAATGATTTTGAAATATCATTTCATTTTTCAGTTAAATTTTCCTTATTATTTTTGAAATGATCTAACTTAATAAGGTTTTTGTTTAACTATATATACAAAAATAAATATTCACCTTTTATGAAATGATATCATAGTTCCTAGCATTTAAATTCTAAATCATTTATTAGTTTATATCAGTCAAATAATATTTTTATTGATGTTTTTCAACGTTTTCAACATTTTTATTGGATTCCTTTTTATCATTAAGGATCAAACAATTTTAAACCATCAACCTTCTTCCTTGGGATGACTTATAATCATGTAATTTTAATATATACATAGTTTTATATGCATTTTTATAATTGGTGCAAGAATAAAATTTTACATTACAGGAATTTGATAATGTTTAGATAAAAAGAATGTTATACAATTAAAAATTGGAAAATTATCGTTGGACCATTTTTTATTGTTAATAATTCGATGCTTATTGGAAATGTGAATAATTATTGATTGAACTTCCAATTTTTTATATATTAGTTATAATCATATTATATCATTTATTAACATTGGGAATATTATTCAAATTTGTGAATATTAAATGCTAACATAAGTGGATTTGGTATTTTAACTCATATATTTTTAAAATAGTCATCCATTTTTTTATTTCCTATTATATTTCTTAGGGAATTGTATTAGTAGTTTTTTTGAATAATATTTTTAATGTATTAGACATAATTAATTGAACTGTGGTGTTTGAAAATTTTTAGACTTTCGATGCATGAATATATCTCATGAGAGAAAAGAGGATGGATTTTATTTTACAACCTTCATTATAATGGTATAATATCTTAAAATACGACCTTGATATCATGTTTTTGTTAACTCACATTATGAATTATTTTAGTGAGAGACTAGTTAATATTTATATCCATGATTTCATTTATTCTAAAGAATATCAAATAGTCGCAGTTTTTGTAGATTATGTATTTCTTCAGATTTTTTATTCCTACCATACTATGTATACCATGATTATACCTTTAATAGAATCAGTTATATTATTCCATTATTTAGAATTTTATCTCACCCCATTATTTTCTTTCTATAATTATTTTTCAGAAAATTATTACACATGAATTATCTATAAGTATAAATATTGTGAAGGAAATTGATTGATAATTTAAAGACTCATTAAAAATAATTAATTTTTAATATATTGGGAATATATATCTATTTCATAAAAATAATATGGGATTTATTACTTTATATTTTTCACCATCTCCCTGAAGCTATAATACAATTAAGTCTTTGGAATTTATATAATGAAATATGTTAATTATTTATTATAAATATATATCCCTATGTTTTATAATTTAAATTTGGTATCAATGTGATTTTGATATGTTTGGTCTTTATATACAAAAATCAAGTGTGTGGGACTATGGTTTCATAGTTAGTATTAGATGGTGTATTTGATAACAATATAGATTAATATGTTTTTGAGGTTAATTGAGGTGTTAATAAGTAATGGTTGATCATAATTTCAAATTTATATATACCCCTTTGGATAGTAACTTTACGATAATAATGAAAATATATTTTTGGATTTGGATGGAAGAAGATTAGTAAAAATATGAGAATAATTTTATTGATATTATGAAATTCTAATGTTTTAGTAATGTCATGGGAATGTGGTTTTCCTAGAAATTATATTCTTATATAGATACAATCATGTAGATACATCTATTGAAAATAGAATGTAGTGTAAATCATTATGATAAAGGATAATTGTAGGACCCCAGGACACCCTGAGAGGGGAGGGGTGAATCAGGGTGGCAACTTTTTCTTCTTAATGTTGTGGATCTTGTTCCCACATTGGTAGGAACTACTTAAACCTATATGATGGATATGATCAGAAATGAAACATTCACATGCAAAGAGATAACACAACAATTTTTACTTGGTTCACCACTAAGGGCTACGTCCAAGGAGCATACGCTGACAGCTTGTCAGTAGAACCAAAATCCACTATGCTTCACTATCTGTAGATTAAAAATGTTCGGTTACAGTCACTCTATCCCAGGCTCACTACCTTTACAAAAGTTTAGGGATAGCTCACCGCGTCCCTCGGGTCACTCCTATTGACTCCACCTGGCTCAATGCCATTGTTTAATTCCCACTCAGTTTATAGACATGAAGGTCTCTTCAATAGATGTGAATTAAAGTTCTTTGTCTCCTGTTCAGCATGAGACTTTGCTTGCATCGGGGTTCAGAGTTGATGCTCTATTTAGTTCAATCCTTCTTCTTTAGTGCAATGACTGAATGCACTAGATCCACTTGTCTTCGTTTTCCTGAATCACAATAACTTATGTGATTTCTCAATAAATGATGTTCAACATACTTGTCATCGTCAGAATAACTTCACCATGTATGCATGAGATCATGTTTGTATCATTTAGATTTCTTCTTCAATCTCACTTTTCACTGAAAGTATCATGAAATCTTTCAGCTCTTGTGCAGCTCCAGAAAGGCGGGCGTACTCCAACAACACCTGGCGCGCTTCTCTAAGCTAGGCACGAAAGTCCCAATATGGTGCTCAAGTCTCACTACGGCGTGCAAGTCTCCGACGCGTAGGTTCAAACTGGCGCGCAAGTATCACCAAACCACATGTGTGACACTGCCTTCCTCATCTTCTAACCTGTGCGACTTACTTTCTTTCTCACCCAAACCACCATGGGCGTGCAACCAACAACCGGCGCGCAACATCAGATAATGGCGTGCAAGTCCTCCTGTGCGACCACACAATACTTGCATGACTTCCACACCTGCGCAACGAGAGCTCTGATTTTTCTAATTGTTGAACTTCGTGAGAAATGTGGAGGGGTGGTCCTCTATTTATAGGAAAACTGGACCCCCTGCGCGGTGGCGCACAAGTCTCCCCTCGGTGCGCAAGTCACAGCACGCATGTATCTTCCCCTGTAAGTCACTTCTGTGACCAACATCCAAACATGCGTGACCCTCCATAATTTTCCATATTTTATGTTTTTGATCTTGAAAAACAACAGGCGCACAAGTTCCCAAGCTTTCTAGGCATCGGCGCACAAGTCTCTTCATGGTGCATAAGTCACTTGTGCGACCAACCCAATACTTGCGCTACACTTAACCCTTTACCATAAATTGATGTTATGATCTTGAAAAACATATGGCACGCAAGTTTTTGTCCGCCTCCATATAATCCACCTTGTATCTGCTCTTTTTGTCCGCCTCCATATAATCCATTACTTTGTTGATGTTCCTTGAATAAAACATGTATCATTATCCATAGTCCTTGAACTTGACATTCCACCATGGAATCTCCTTTTTCAACAAATTTTTATGTCTTTTGTTTCCTTTGTCAACAAGCACGATTTCCTCAGAAGAACTTCTTCTTGGCGATCTGTATCCTTCAGAAACTCTTCTGCTTTTATCACAAACTCCACTATTGTGATATGTATTCTTTGAAGGAATAAATTTATCATCAACATCTTCTATGGAAATGTGATGTGCATGGCTATCTCAGAATTCCAATCCCCGCACAACCATCTTAGAATTCCAATCATTTGCACATTGTCTTCTTCATCAACCGTCATGATCGAATTCATGCAAACCATATGATTTAATTCTTCAAGAAGTCTCTTGCATGGTTCTCATGCAATCATGAGTAATTGCATGGTTTTCATCAAAAACCCATGGGTCTCATGCAATAATGAGGAATTGCATGGTCTTCATCAAAACCCATGGTTCTCATGCAATAAGGAAGAATTGCATGGTCTTCATCCAAAAACCCCATTATTCGTTAATCATCCTCAGATGGATTACACCTCACATTCTTCATTTTTGTAAACAATGTATCACCTATGAGACATGTTCTTTGAACTTATGATCAGTACAACAATCGTCTGAATTGTCATTCCTCCACTTCATCGGAGTACTTCTTAATCTCCTTCATTTTGATCTTCATTGACAATTATTGACAACAAATACAACATTATACACAAATTGGTTCCAAGAATAATTGGGTATTGACTTTATCTTCACATTGATTCATGGTCAATGGGCCTAAAACTACAAATATGGTTATACACCCCCAGGTGAAAAAATTTCATCATTCAAATTATAATTATAAACCATTATGATATATTTTAATATGTTTTGGTTAGAAATCATAATAGTTAATTTAATATGGATACAAAAGATTAAAACATGGATATTTTTATGTTATGGTACATATTAACTTATATGTTCCATCTATGATAAGGGAGAATGTAACCCCTTGAAGAAAAGGTGAAATATTTTTGGATGTAAATTTAAACATTTAGTTATTTTTTATTAATTGTAACACCGAGTTCATCTTGATTTAGATGAAACACTGAGTTAATAATTCATTAAATGCATCGCCAAGTTTATCCTACATTATATGCAACACCGAGTTTTCACAAACTATGATATATTATTAATATTTTAATTTATATATGACTGTTATAACATATCAATAAAACATAGATATATAAATAGTAATAAATAATTTTTAAATTTTATGTATAAAAGTTTAATATAAATAAAGCATATACATAAAAATTAACTTAATTTCATATAAAATCATTATATGTTTTGAAAATATTATTTGCTGAATTTTTTCTTAAATAATTATAAAAAGTAATTTTGGATTTGTTTTCAAAATTAAATTTATAAAATAAATCTTCCTTATGAAAAAAACCATTTCAAAACTCTCAAAGGATGACATATTTTGGATTTCTCTTAAAATATTAATGTTTTATGAATACTAAAAAATATAGGTTTTTATTGAAAAATACAATTTCATACAAAGAATTTATATTTTTTATTTTATTTTTAAATTGGATTTTTATGTAAATTCAGATTGACTATATGTTTATTAATCAAATTAATTTCCTTTTATTCATTTTTATTGTTTTTTAATATAAAAACATTTTGTAAAATATGGTAATTTTTATCATTGAAAACCCACTTTCTCATCACGTCAGTGAGATTAATTTTTTATTCAGATCATTTATTTATCCTAATGGAATTTGAAATAATAATTTAGATAATTTGAATAATCATATATATATTATCTAAAAATTTCAACAAAATTTTTCACTGTAATGAATTGTGAAATAATGAAATATACTTATCATGGTGGAGGTATATATTTGATTACCTCATCGTTATAGTAAAATGATAAAGGTTAATAATGAGCCAAAATTATTCAATAACACATTATATTGACATAAATTATAAATTAACTCTTTTGGGATTGATAATGTTAAATTTTCGAATCTTTTGGCATGTGAAAAATGTGGGTAATACCATTTCTTTTAAAAAATTAAATGTTTTATAATGATCTGACTTATAAATTGACATCCCTCCCCTCTCATATAAAAAATTCCCGAACAAATTTAATCACACAATAACTACCATGATTCATTTTTTAATTATTTACTCTAATCATAGGAGTCTTATTTTTGTCAAAATTATATATAGGAATGATTTTTCTTCAAACCCAAGTAGGTTACCTGAAGAAGTAGAAACATTCTTCAATTACCATTTTAATCTTATTTTTCCTCAAATTAATTAAATTATTTTTTACCCCTAATATTATAAGATGATTAATAAAATAAATAGAATTATATGTTTTATGTTAATTTTATGACCAAAAACTGTCTTTTATTCCATCAAATATGTAACGACTTAGAAATTCTATATAATATTTCTTATAATTATGTGGAATTATTATTAGAATGAGAAAATTGATGGCCCAAGATTCTGGGGCCCGTAGTGCCCAAAATGATCCATCGAAAAATATAAAGCATTAAATATTGCGGGTGTGGAGATTTCTTGAAAAGTGGATTAACTCTTAAATGGGTGGCCAGATCATAAATATGAGTGCACCGTTGCATTGTAGGATGGTGGGTTTTCCCTAGGCACAACTTAAGTTTATTTGGATCAGATCTACAGTATGAAAACGCAAAAATGGAATAATCGAAAATAAAATAATTAAATAAATTTATATTATATGTCAAATTCTTATAAATCACGAATAGTGACTCAGATTAAAAATCTTAGACCACCACTGAACTCATGAGGGTATGTTTTATGTAGTAAGATCCTAACATTGGTCGGTGCAAGCCAAAAATAGAAGTTATTTTTTAGTATTTATTAAAATTATAAAGTAACTATTTTTTTATTGTAAATTCAATATAAATCCTAAATAGTAACTCATATTGTAAATCTGAGTCTACTGTTGAGCTCGTGACGGTGTGTTCCCATTAGCAGGGGCCTAATCTTGACCGGAACTAGTCGAGGGTGACTGTTAATAATTTCTGCACTTCTTTTAATGTTTTTCCACAAAATGTGCAGGTGAAAATTTGTATTTTGTGAACTAGTGATCAGATAAAAAAATTTAGTGCACTATTGAATTCGCAACATAAGGATTTTTTTAGGTGAAACTTATCTTCGACCAGCAAGAGTCGGACAAAAATTTAAATATATGGACTTTACAAAAAAATAATAAAATAACTCGATGAGTTATTTTACTATATTCTCATCATTTAGAGGTTGATGGAGGGACCAAGATGTATCATTAGACGTTAATAGGACTCTTTTAATGACAAGACCATTGGGTTGTGTAACCACATTGGTCGTTGAATTAATGGAATATTATTCATGGTTCATTAAGGAACCAAATTAATAAAGAACAATGTGGGTGGTACCTTTTATACTATTTAAACATACCTATAGAATGGGTTTTTGGGATCGACAGGAGAAAGCTCTGATAGAACGTCGACCGAAACATACTCAAACGAAGAGAAAGGAACAAATGAATGATAGTGAACATCTTCGAATGCAGATCCTCTTTCCTCAATTGCAACATCTTCCAATGAGGTCCAGAGAAGGTTTTTGTTTAAGGGTTTTATGTTTCATCTCCTTTTAATGATGTTGAACCCTTCCCATGTTATGATGCAAATGAAGAGGGAGTAGGATGAACCAAACAAGTCCCAAACCCTATATCGATCTTGTTATTGATTGTGTTCTTCTTGAGAGACCGATTGATAAAGTGGAAAAATGAAACTGGTTGGAAAGCAGTGTAGGCGACGTCCCAGGAGTCCCATAGGTGCAGCCAAAAAAGATAACAAACCATCAAAGATTCACTAGAGGAATGCGGAAGCTCCACTGGCGTGGCAGTGCCAGTGACTGGATGAGGCACTGACCGACTCTCACTAGCTGTGCAGAGGTGGAAGTGCCCAAGGGTGCCACGGTGGATAGGGGGAGTTCGACTGATTCTAGTGGATTTTATGGTGTGCGGCGTGCCACAGAGGAGGGTCATGGATCCGAGATGCTGCGGAGGGTGGACTCGCGCCCCACGGGTCTCACTGTTGACTGATCGAGAAGACCGTTTGGCTAGAACAGTGCCAATTGGTACCACTGATGGGGAAGATGAAATGGAATTAGCCCGTACGAGAGGGGAACAGAAACCTATGACCACCTAGCGGGCCACACCCCGCAAGCGGGCCAGGTTGGTCAAACGGGCCAGTGGGCCATGACCAACCAGGTGGGCCAGGCTGAGCCCGTGACCTAGAAGGCTAGACTAGGCATAGCTACACAGGTTTGTGTCCTTCCTAGTAGACTAGGTCATGTTTTTTCGACTAGCTCAGAAAGGACTTGGACCCTATTTAGGCTGAGTTTCTCTTAAATGGGAATATCTCATTAACATGAAATTCGTTTGATGAAACGTCTGTGTATTTGGAACCCTTAAGATTAGGTGTTATGTTTTTTACTTCACTAGGGTTTTGGAAATTATGGAGTATGGCTGGGATGGATTGGACATGAATCCAACTAGGCCCTGACACTAAAATGCCTATAACATACAGAATTGGCATCTGATTGACGTGATCTCTGTTGCATTGGAACCCTTATGATAAGAAGGTTAATTGGGTTACTTCTTAGTGGGACTTCATGGTAGTTTAGGTATTAATGATAACTTTAGGAGTTATTTCAAAAAAAATCATGCAACCAATGTGCATGAATCTTGTGGATGGCTATCATGTGACATACGACTCCTTGTGGAATAGCATAAGAACGACCCTATGTTGGTCAACAGTAGCACGAACCGATTAGTACCAATCTTATATCATCCATTCATGGATCAGTGACTTATGAACTTATGTGGACCAGTGACTTATGACCCTATTTGGATCGATGACTTATGAAACTCTATGGATCAAGGACTTATGAACCCGTGTGGATCAGTAGTAGAGTGACATGGTGAGGAAAAGCCCTAGAGCAGCTCATCCTGGATCAGTGAAAAATGAACCGGTGTAGATCAATGACTTATGAAATGCTGTCGATTAACAGTAGCGTGACCCAATGAGGATCATCCTTAGAGTGGCCTGTCATGGATCAGTGACATACAACCCTATGTGGATCAATGATATACGACCCTGTGTGGATCAGTGACTTTCGACCCTGTGTGAATCAGTGATAAAGTGACTTCTTCAGGGTTCAGTTGTAGAAATTCTCAATGGAATAAGTTGTATTAGATTTATGACTAATCATCATTATTCCAGTTCTTTATGTTATATAACTGTTTTGAGATGAGTCTTTTATTTTTACATTTTGATTGAGATCATGCTTTCTGGGTTTTCCTTTCAGGAATTTTGGAGACCTCCGAGTGTCTCGGTGTCACTAATGGTTATTGTTATACTCACCCATGCATGTGCTTCAGCTAAACCTTGTTTTATATTATGAAAATGACGAGTCAATTTGAATGATATTTGGGATCCCTGACTAGATGGTGCTTGGAGTTGATAGACAGATGTGGTGAGTGGCAGTGATGATGAATGACGAGTAATACCAACCCAATATGTAGGATCCTTGGAAGATGATCTCAGGAGACGTTTTCCCTTATTGGTGTACCTTATTTCTGGGTGGGCTTGTATACTTGCCCTATTAAATTATATACTAACATTTACAATTAGTGATGGTTTTTAGTAGTGGTTTACCTTTCCTCTTCCATTGTTTTTTACTTGTGCGTAGTGTGCCATGTTTATGTGTGTTTAGGTTTTATGAAAATGCCTTCCAATTTTAGAGATAATTATTTATGGTGCTAGTCTCCAAACCCCGGCCTATTGAAGGCAGATTTGAGTTAGTCATTGCATGGGCCCCATGGGGGAAATTGTGAGAAATTTGAACCAAAGGGTGGTCGGTTATACCAGAAGAACTACGAGTCTATATTTTTCAATGCAGAAAATAGTGTTAAGTGTCTTGAGTTCGTATTTCAGTCAAGGGAGTCCAGTGTTAGTGCAGTAGCCGACGTATCCATACACAAGGACCCTGAATTCTGTTTTCCAACCCGGTACATGATAATACTAGTGGCATGTATTTTGAAAATGTTTTTCTCTTTATATCTTTTTATTTATATCACTAGGTATAACTTAATTATTGTGGTTAATCTTGATACACTTTCAAGATGACACCGCGTAGACAGTCAGCCCAGATTCCAATGCATGACCATGAGGATGGTCCACAGAGTGATGAGGCTTCAGTAAATGGATTGTTTCCCAAGATTGTACCTTCGGGTGGTGTCCCAGTGATACAACTGTCCATTTTTTCATTAATTATTATTGGCACTGCCGATATATGACACATATAGGCTCAGTTCCATACACGTGTTTTAGTAGATGATACCCCTTAGGTTCCGAGACGACCCCGACTCACAGGTGTCTAAGGACTGGCTTGATATGGTGACCGAGTTTCCATCTAGCCAGGGCACCATACAATCAGATAGAGGACCTAGTAGTGATCCTTCTATATGGCTCAGTAGGGTGATGACAGTTTTTAGATTACCTTGATCTAATGGTGAGGAGACATTTCTGAGGATAGATATTGTGAAACATCCTCCGATAAGGGGAATCATTCCATAGAAAGATAAGGGGAATGTGTTCCCAAGAGCTTCTATATATTCTTCATGATGAAATGTCAGTAGGTGACTATTCATCGAGGTGTACCATCCAATACGGGTACTCGATGAATATGACATGTCTAATGATTCAGGGCTTGGACCTCTAAGTGATATGTTTTTAGGGACATCCAATGTAGTGCTATTTTTCTATTCATTTTTTTATTATGTTAAGGTTATAGAGTGAACCTTTGTTGTTGAAAATTATTTGGCTGAGCAGATACAACCACTGAATGTCACCAGTTGTAAAGTAAGAAACCAACATCACTCGTAGAGACGTGGATGTGTAAATGTTTCATGAAGAGAATGTGATATAGAGGGTTGAATCTACAAGACAAAAGATGTGGAAGTGGAGATAGGAGAGGAGAAGGAGGTGGTATACATTTTGGCATGTTACAACTAGCACCCCAATGAGGTCCCCACCAGGATCAGGGAGCTAAAAAATAGGGGAACATAGTAGCTGCATGTGGTAAAAGAGTGTTACCCAAGGGATCTATCAACGACTCGAGGTGCGTTCTATGTCAACTACTAGCTGTTATATTAATATAAATTGGTACTAATCATTGTTTCTTGTCAGGAATCCTGTTAAATCCTTAGAATGTTCAATTAAACCATTGACTTGACTCTTATGTCTTGAGATACCTATGTGAGGAGACTCAATAATCAATCTTACACTGATGACGTGATCTGACCCTTTTTGAAGGAGTTTCTTTTGGAACATCTTGGTAGAATCATGTATGAATTTCGATGGTAGTATGTATATGGAATGGATATTCATAGTCCATTCTCATATTGACAGTTTTAGGAAAAAAAATTGTGGTATATCTGCAGCGTTGGAATGGGTCTTTCCTTGGTTGGATAAAAATGAAACTCATATAGCATTGGATAAACTCATGGATAGGAGGTTGTAACCTATCACTCTTTATTGGGTCATCCTTTCCCTTGTGGAAACAAATGTTTTTAGTTTTCTGTTCCCAACAGTAGTGGTAGAATGAAGAAACATCCATTAAAATGTTTTTTATAGAATTACCACCCCACAGTGGGAGGGAATTTTGTATTTTTCTACACCCCGAGATGGATCCAACTTCAGCATCTATATATCAGAGGTACTCCATAGAGCTTCTCAATAATGGGGTATAGTATGACCTACTGTTTGAGGTTATGTGTGGACTACCAATACCTTAACCTTGTGGCAATGGAGAGGGAGTAAAAAAAATGGATTGATGGGCACATAAATCAGATAAATGGGGTAGCCTTTTTCACAGATGGAAGGTGCCTATATGCTTCTTAGAAGTTGAGACAGTAATTATGGTTGGAGTTCCTCTATGACTATGTCATTGGGATAGTCTATTCTCTTAGGAAGGGGAACATGGTGGTAGATGCACTTTGCATGAGGTCTGTTTTACTGTTGATGAGTGAGGCAATAGAGATGCTAGTAGCATTGTTGTTATCATTTGTGGTTAGTGATGGAGAATATTACCACCAGTCAAAGACAGTCACTCCCCCACTCCTTCAGTGAGTCAAGGAGGCACAACTTGGGGACGTCGACTGTGAGATTCGACGTTCTCAAATATCCTCAAGACATTCTAAAAAAGGATTTTCTGATGGTGGGGAGCACGTCACCCTTTTCAGAGGATGCACCTTTGTACCAAGGATGTTATGAGAGAGGTGATGATATAATTCCATACATCCCCTTTGGAGGTACATATCATTGTGGAAAAGATATAACAGGACCTCCGAGGTCAGTACATGTTGTTAGGGATTAAGAAAGAGGTTGAAATGTTCGTTTCACAATGCCTCACTTGTCAGCAAGAGAAAGACGATTATTAGGTTCCAGCATGATTGAGATCATCTTTTACTCATAGACATATGGTCATAAATAGTGGATTATACATACCATAGAGGACATTCTTCACGCTTGTGTCCTAGGTTTTGGTAATAATTTGGAGGACCACCGACCACTGGTGGAGTATGTGTATAGCAATAGATATTACTCCACCATTGGCATGGAACCATTTGAGGCCTTGTGTAGAAGACCTTTCAGATCACCCATATGTTTGATAGGCCTAGGAATGTTAGTACTCGTGGGTCCAAGGTGGGTACAGGCTACAACTTATAAGGTGAAGGTCATCCAAGAGAGTATGACGCCTACTCAATGAGGGATGAAGTCTTATTCCAACAAGAGAAAAAGACCCTTGGATTTTACAGAGGGTGGTCATATCTTCCATAGACTATCACCCCGATGAGGACTACGAAAATTTTTCTGGTGCGACAAGCCATCTCCCAGGTTTGTCCGACCTTTTCAGTTTCAGAGTTGAGATAGAGAGGTGGTGTACTGCCTAAATGTTCGCCCATAGTTGCATCAAGTGCATAATGTTTTTGATTTGTATCATCCGAGGAGATTCATGCATTACCCATCACACAACATCGACTGAGGCAAGTTGGGCATTGACGATGGGGAAACTTTTGTGGAGTTCCCATTAAGGATTGATAATTTATAGGAGAAGGTCTTCCATGGGTGGTCTATTCATCTGCTGCATGTTCGGTGGAAGAGTGAGAACCTCTAGGAGAGAACCTGGGTGCAAGAGGCTCAGATTCATGCTCAGTACCCGACATGTTTAGTTTTATTTCATTTCAGTTTTTGGGGATGTATATCCTTTTGTTGGGGTGAATATAAAGACCCAATAAATTCTGTATGATTTTTTACATAGTATGGAATTATTATGAGACAACAATAATTCACAACACATGATTCCTGGGCCTAGAGTCCCTGAAAGTATCCGTTAAAAAATGTTAATCTTTAAATCGCATGAATGAGTAGTTTTCCTAAAAAAAAATATTAATAACTATTAAATGAATTATTTAATCAATAATATGTTATCCTCATCGCATTTAAGACGGTAGTTTAACTTAGGCACAACTTATGTTTAGTCAGTGTGGGCCTCCAGTGAGAAAACCTGAAAATGGCATAACTGTAAATAAAATAATTAAATAAAATTATTTTTATTTTTCAAATTCTTATAACTCAAGAACGGTGACTTAGATAAAAAATCAGAGACCACCAACAAACTCGTGAGTTTATCCTTTCTTTAGGCAGATCATAACATTGGCTGGCATAGGCCAGCAATGGAAGTTAGTTTTTGGCAATAAATAAAATAATTAATTAACAATTATTTTACTGTCAAATATTTATAACTCCAAAATAGTAAAATAGGTTAGAATTCCAAGAGTACCATTGATCTCGTGAGAGAGTGTTCCCATTATTGAAATCCTATCATCGTTCGGAATGGGTTGAGGGCGACTATTAATAATATTTTAGTTTTTAAGGTATGTTCTGTAAATGTGCGACACACAAATTTATATCTTTCAAACTGGTTCATGGAATAAAAATAAGAGCGAATCATTGAAATCAGAATGTCGGGATTTTATTTGGAAAAGCATAGCATCGACCAACATGGGTCAAATGAAAAAGTTAATTTTTGGACATTACAAAAAATAATAAAATAACTCCATGAGTTATTTTATCCTCTTCTCACCACTGAGAGGCAGATGACCGGACAACAGTGTAACGTCACGCATGAATGTGATTCATTTAATGACATGAACCTTGGGTTGTGTAACTATTAAGTTTGTTGAATTAATGGAATATTAATCATGGTTCATTAATGAACCTCATTAATATAATTCAACAAGGGTGGTACCTTAAAAAAAATAAACCAAACTGTGGAATGTGTTTTGGGGATCAATGTGAGAAAGATATGATGGAATTATAACGTAAACCTACTCCAACAAATAGCAAGGAATGAATGAACACTGATGAAATTATTCGAATTTGAGCCCTCTTTCCTCATCTACAACATCCTATAATGAGTTCTATATAGGGGTTTTGTTTAAGGGTTTTTTGTTTCTTCTCCTTTTTATGATATTGAACCCTTCCCATGTTATGATTTTAACATGGAAGTTGAGGTATGAACCGAACTAGGTCGGGACCCTCTATGGATCTCTATATTGATTGTATTATTCTTGGTTGACTTACCGATATAGAGTAAAGAAGAAACCAGGGGCCACACAGTGTAGGTGACGTTCTGAGAGGACCGTAGGTGAAGTTAGAAAGGAAAACAGCACATCGAAGCTTCACCGGATGCCTGCAGAAGCTTTGTTGGCGCGGCGGTGCCATCAACTAGAGAAGGTGGTGGGTGGATCTCACCAGTAGCGAGGAGGGGGAGACGCCCGAAGGAACCGTGTCAAATAGGGGGTGGCCAACCGACATCATCTGCATTGATGGTGTGTGGCACACCGTGGAGGAGGGGTGAAGCGCTGAGATGCGGAAGATGGAGGACCCACACCTCACCGGTCTCACTGTTGATCGGTCCAGTTGACCAGTCAGGTGTAGCGGTGCCAACTGGCGATGCCCGATGTGGTAAAAAAGAACAATTTAGTCAATTTGTGGTGGGGGGGGGGGAGGTGACCCCTGCACCTAGATGGTGGGTGTCACACATCCAGTAGGCCGAGTTCATCCAAAGGCCTAGTGGGCCACATCCTTCCTGGTGGGTCAGGCCAAGCCAAGCCGGTTTGTGTCATGACCTGCGGATTGGGCCGGGTCGGACTGAACCTGGTCCCTTTTTAGGCCTAGTTTCGCATAAAAGGGCACATCTCCTAAACTAGACATTTGTTTGAAAAACAGTCTATTGCGCTGGAACCCTTAGGAAGAGGAATCCCTTTTAAGTTACTCCACTTGTGTTTCGGAGGGAGTTAGAGTATGAATGGGTTGGATCAGTCTCAAATCCTACCGGACCCCCTATACTAAAAGTCCTATAACTTATAGAAAAGCGTCTGATTGACGTTTCGTTTGTTGCGTAAGAACCCATATGGCATGGCGGTTCATCTGGTTTATTCTTCATGGGACTTAAAATAGGTTGAGTTACAATCAATAACATGATGAGGTGTTTCTTGGATAGTCATGTACCTCCTGTGCGGGAATCTTATGGATGACTATTCAGTGACATAAGTCTTTTTGTGCATTGGCATCAGAACAACCCTGTGTGGATCAGCTGCAAAAAGACCCGATGAGGACCATCCTTAAAAATGCATGTTATGGATCAATGAATTACAACCCTGTATAAACTGGTGACTTATGAACCTATGAGGATCGACCATTTACAACCCTATGAGGATCGAAGACTTATGACCCTATGTGAATCACCGAAATATGACCCTATGTGGATCAGTAGTAGTGAGACCCTGCAAGGACCTTCCAAAGAACAACCCATTGTGGTCTAGACACTTATGAACCTGTTTGGATCAATGACATAAGATCTCATGTGGATAATTAGTAGTGCTACCAAAAGTGGACCGACCATACAGCAGCCCATCATGGATCAATGACTTATAAACATATGTGGATCGGATACTTAGAACTATGTGTGGATCTGTGACTTATGACCCTGTGTGGATCAGTGACAGAGCGACTTATCCATGGTTCATTAGTGGAATATCTCAATAGAATAAGATGTATCTTCTTTATGAAGTATAACCATTATTCATGTTCGTTATGTTATATACCTAGTTTGATATGAATCTTTTATTTGTAATTTGTGATTATGATCATGATTTTTTGATTTTCCTTTTCTGAAATATAGGAGGAATTTGGGGGTCTTGGGGTCCCTATTGGGTATTGGTATTCTCACCCATATATGGGTTTCTCCGACACCATGTTGTGTATTCTGCAGACGACATACAACATTGACTAAGATTTGTGAGCCAGGACTAGATGGTTCTCAGAGGTGACAAATAGACCCAGTGATCGACAATGATGAAAGACAATGAGCAGTACCTACCCTTCACGTAAAATCCTTGGAAGACAATCTCAAGAGAGTTTTCCCAATTTGTTTTAATTTATTTCTTCTTGGGATTGTATAATATCCCCTTTACATTTGGTATTTTCTTTTACACATGGTGGTGGTTTTAATTTTTGGCTCTATCTTTCTTATTATGTTGTGTTTTACTTGTGCGCAGTGTGCCATATATGTGTGTGTACAGGTTTTGAGGTAATGTCTTCCCATTTTTGGTATAAACCTTTCTAGTGCTAGTACAAAACCCATGGACTATGGAAGGATGGATTGAGGTAGTCACAGCATGAGCCCTAGGTGATATTTCATGACAAAATATGATATGAAATCATCATTCGTGTATTTGGCGGACTACCGCCACGTGAACCAGTGTTATTTATTTTCCTTCACTACCTCTCATGGATAGATATAGTGTGAATTTATTTATTTTTATTTATTTATTTTAATATAATGATTCAAAAAAAAATGATGTTAAATTTTATTTTTTACATTCTATTATGTAGGAATATGATAATATTGTTCATGATTACGACAGTCTATCACCTCTCAAAGCGATGTGATTCATTCTTCACATATGATTTACATTGAAGGTAATAATAAATTTTTAAAATAATATTAAGTGATATATAGGAAATAAATTTTTTATATAATGTTTATATATGTTTTTTCTTTGTTTCATTCAATTCTTTTAGAAAATGGACAAAACAATCATGTGTTTGTATGACATAACTTCTCCATGAATAATGTTTTTCATTTTCATTATCTATATTTAATAAAATAAAGAAAATAAATATATAATAAATATATATTATCTATATTATCATGATGAAAACTATGGATATGATTAAACCATGATCCATATAGTAGGGATGAAAATAACAAACCCAAACATATATGATAAATGAAGTTGTTATTTCAAGAATTTTTTTAACAAGGAATTATTAATAAACAGGTAATGAAAAGTTACAAATAAATTATATATATTATGTTAAATATTATTTTTATTTATTAATTTATTTAAATTAATATTAATTTTATTATTGATTAGGTTAGAAAATGTATTAATTAATTCATAACTTTTGGTTGGGGATTTTCATATCAATTTCATTGTCTTTAAGACATTTGCAATATTCACCACATGTTTCTTTATTATAGTTTTTATATAATTCCAAAGAATTAATTTTAAAATTATTTACATGAATATTATTTTTATTTACATATATAATTTATTATATTTATTTTATGTGTCTGATTAGTACAAATCTACAAAAATAGTAAGGAATTTTGGTCTTAATTTTCTTTCTTTGAGACCTATGTTCTGTGATGCACCTTTATTTTTTAATGTGGAATATATAATACAAATATATAATTTTTATGATTAATCTTATTATATTAATTATATTTTTGTTTTAATTTTATGTTATAATTTAATTGGGATTATGATTAAAAATTTTATCAATGATTTAAGGTTTTGATGTTAAAATATCATTATTTATTCAGATTGTTAATGACTATGTTTTTGATGATGAAGTATTATGATTTATTTCTAAAGAAGCTCATGAATTTTCTTATCGACTAATTATTTCAGTATAATAAAAGTTTCCATTCATTTTAATCTTTTAATATACTCAAGAGTTCAATGGAATGTTTTTATGAAATATAAGCTTTATTTTTCTCTGCGTTCAAAAACACCTTTTTATTCCAAAACCATTTTTTATAAAAATGTTTTCAAAAATTTTATAAAATATATAAATTGATTTGATATATGTATATTTATCCACATTTTACAATTTTAAAATTATTTTAATGAAATAATATGTTCATTTCCCAAACAAGGTGGATTTTGATTTTACTAAAAATTTTAAAGGAATCTTTTTTAATGTCTACAACTTGAATAGAATTTAATGCCATTATGACCAATATAATAATTGATGTTAATAATATATTTTTAAAATAATATTTATAATGAAAATGAATTTAATAAAGGTTTATAGGTTAAAAAATCATTTTTATGTTGATATACAATTTTCCTCAATATTTTTTCCAAGTGATTTTTCTATTAAAACTTTTTTCCAAAAAACGTGACATATATTGATTTTAAAAGAAATTTAATTTGGATGTGATCCAATTATAAAATATTTATTCTTTATAAGAAAATTTTAGGTTTATTATTTCATGATTTTTTTGAAAACCATTTCAATTCCATGTGTAATTCCTTGATAAAACCCTTATAAAACACAATTCTCTATCCCCAGGTCATGCTATGATGATATGATGAAATGATTTTGAAATATATTTATTTTCATCAGATCTGATATTATGAATGCTTAATAATATTGTGAAATTATTTCTTCAATATTCATCATTTGAATAGTGGGTCCTATATTTAACTCAATTTTATCTGGAAATGAATAATGTTATATGACCTAAATGGGTGCACGAAAGGTTATCCCAAGCCTGAAAGAGGGTATACATGTTGTTAACCCAAGTCTAAAATAAGGTACATGAGTGGTTAGCTAAATACTAAAACGGTGTACCAAAATAGGTATCCCAAGATCAAAAGATTGTATATAGGTGGCAATCCAATTCTTGAACCAGGTACACGTGTGGTTAGAAAAACCTGAACATGTTATCAAAATTTTTATGAGAATCCTTATATATTATTTTATTTTATTATTTATATGAAAAAAATTATATATTATAACTATATTATATTTCATGGATTTTTGTAATTCATTTTATTTTTATTCAAGTCTTATGAAAATGCACGATTTATTCCATGACTTTTTTATGATCTATGATATGAAAGGTATCATTTTCATATGTTTTTTCTCATGTTCTAAAATTCATATTATAATGTTATATTACTATCATTTTTGAATAGCCTTTTTGAGAATAAAATATCACTATTTATTGTGGTTACATTCCCAATTCTATGAAGAAATATATTATGAATGGTATGACTAAGAATGGTGATAGTTATGATGAACTTAGTTCATATATGTACTAGTTATTTAAGTGTCCAATATTCAAAATTAATTAGATCAAAAGTAATATAGTGTGGTTATTTATTTTATTTAATGAATATTCATCTATTAAAATGTTATATTTATATATGGTAATTTTGGGTCTTTAAAGTTTGTATTAGATGGAGGTTCAATTTTGTTTTTGAAACCATTATGAGAAATCATTAGGGAGATCCCTAGAAAAATTTATTAGAATATTTCTATGCATAGGTCTAGGCTAGTTATAACAATGAGTTGTGTATAAAAATTAGTAATAAAATGATTGAAAATGATAGACTACGTGGTATCCAAGATATAACATACCTATCTGAATATTTATAGTAGACGTGAATATAGCCTAATGGTATAGAAGTGTAATAACTCAAAAAAGTATTCATTGAAAATAACTCGATCGTCACATTCTGCATGATAATTGGAAAAGATACACACCTATATTGACACTCATAAGGGATATGAATTGTAAATTAAAAAACTGATTATGATCCACCATTAATGATTTGAATAATAATAAGAACAATGATGAAAATATTTAATATAATTTCCCACTATTTCAATATATTATATGTGATTTTTCATGATTATGTGGTTTCTTACAGTGATTATTAAATATAATACCTTGATTTTTAGTTTTATTGAAGTTCTATAACCATGATTAATCAAATTAACACTGAATATTTTCGAAAATATAGTGATTATGAGAATCCAAATTTGATTATGACCAGATATAATGATATTGCGATGATTCCAAATCAGCTATGATATATGATAAAAAATATAAACATCTTTGATATTCCTAATGCATAATATTATAGAAAAATTAAATATTACTAATGGTCATGTGGTGATAAACATAAAATATCGATGATTCTACTTTCTACATTTATGAAGTTGGGATGAAAAACATAGAATAATATCTCAAATATAGTAGAATATGTTTAAAATATAGATATGTGGGTTACAAAGCAATGAGTTTTAGAGAAAATCAATTTCATATATGTGGGGAACATGAGAATTATTTGTTTCCATGGCCTAAACTAAGGGTTATCCACATGACAATGGAATGAAATATTCTATTACAACTAATGAAGTGAATGTTTTGAAAATATTATGTTCTTGGATTCTTGAATTATGTTATGTAATTGTATCATCAATGGTATTTATGTGATGAGAATCAGGAAACATTTATGAATTATTTTGATCATTAAGCATATATATATTTATTTAATATTAAAACAATATTTATGTATCCAATCAAGGGTTTTTGATTTTGAATCCAATCATAAGTTAAATATCTTAAAAACTCCATTAAATATTTAATGTGAGACGATTTTATCAAGATTATGTATTTTTTAGATAAATTAATAGAAATACAACCATTTGGTTTTGAGGAGGAATGAAATTTTATGGACACATGATTAAATTATTATATTTTATTAAGTCATGTCTTATCTTTCATGTTAAAGTAATTATGCGTGACTCCAATATCATAATGTTTTTATTAATTTAATATTGAAAAAATAATAACCTTTAAGACATGAGACAACCTATTACTACCTCCATGGTTTTAGAGCATAAATCCACAACAATAGGAAAACCAGTGTATAATTCCTACTTCTTGCGTACATGAAATATTATTTCTATTATGACAACATATAGTAATAAATTTTTGAGTATAAATCTCTATAAATTGTTTTCTGTAATGTGAACGTTGATAGAAAATAATCTAAATGGATGTTATGACCATTATATGTACCATAAGGGAAATGGGGTGAAATCCCCATGGGGGTTTTCATTGGACTCTACAAAAAAACTAAAGGGAATATTTTACATGGGTTGTATTAAATCTCTTTATGAAGTCACAAAACTCTATCTCTATTAGAGAATTTTGATCATTCTATAATATTTATAGGATATACATTAATGATGTTTGAAGGATTTCATGGAGTAAAAAATTCTATTGTATCTGACTAGGATATAAAGTTGACATAAAACTTTGGTAGAAGACTTTAGTATGCTATGAAGATGGATCTATTTTTCAAAACTATGTATCATACATAGGTAGATAGTTAGTTATTTAGAAAAATTTCAACCCTAGAGTATATTTTATGATCTGTTTATATAAATTTTAATGGTGTCTGGGATCAATATCATTCTTTTATAGTTTTCATATAATAATAAATTTCAATAATTAATTTATATAACTGATAATTATGTCCTTTAAGTATAGAAGTGTAAAACACCAATTTAATAGAACGAAGTTGTAGAAAGAAATCTATTTTGAAATTATCTATATGAGGATATGGTATAGAATGTTATATCCATTCAATAGAATATACAGAATAAAAACTTTATAAAAATATTAATGGTGATAAAGAATTATGTGATCATGAATTTTAATTTTGTTAGAAGGTGAATCTATAAATTTACCTATTAAAGATTGTAGGGAAAAATAATATATAAGTATATGAGTACCATTGAAATTGATGATCATATCTATACTATTTCTTATAAATTTATCCTTCAACATAACCTCTATTATATTCATGAAATTGTCTATGTATCTATCCTACTAAAGTATATATATGATCCTTAAAATTTACTGAACTCGTATGATGTACTACTGGAACATGATTAGTCTTATGAGGAATAAAAAGTGGATATTCAATATAATTGAAATACTGTTAGGTGAAACAAGAAAAACTCTTATGGTCATGGTTTTGTGGAAAAAAAGCTTTATAATGGAATATATGTTGCTAAATATTTAATGAGTTAAAGGTTTCCTTAGTTGTTTCTACCAAGGTGATGAATTTTGAGGATAAAATTAATTTTAAGGAGGATTTAATGTTACTTCTTTAAATTGTTTTTAAATATCTATTAAAAATTAATTTGATCTTGTTAATATTATATAATAAACATAACACCATGTTTAAAATGTGTTAAAGGAAAAATTGAGTTTAAAATGGGTTGCATGAGACATGGTGTTTACTTTTTGTTAAATGAGACACTGAGTTTTAATAAACCAGGATATATTATAAATATTATTCTTCAATCTTGACTTTTAAATCATATTTCATAAACATAATGATATTAGTTGTGATAAATAATTTGTGTATGTTATTTATTACATGTTCATATAAATAAAACACATTGGTTAAAAGTACATAATTATCGATAATGTATTTATATATTTTGAAAATAATATTTTATCAAAAAAAAAATTTTAATTATTATTTTTTTTAATAATAATTACATATTGATTATTTTATAAAATATATTTTATAATGAAAATTTTATTTTTTTAAAATAACAATTTCAAATTTATCATCAGATGAAATGTTGACATTTTACTCAAGTGGTTAATTTTTTGATGAAAAATAAAAACACTAGTTTTATTGATATTACTATATTAATTTATCGAATTTCTAATATTTTTATTTTTATTTATAAATATATTTAAAGGAAAAATTAGTTAATATTTATTAATAAAATTTAGGTCATTTGAATCATTTTTATTTTTTTTGATATAAAATCATTTTTAATATTTCGAAAATTCTCTCATTGAAAACCAGCTTTCTTATCGCGTTTGTGGGATTGATTTATAAAGAAATTTTGAAACATCTATTAAATGAAATTGGATTATTGGATTAAATATTTAGAATAAATAAAATTATATTATATAATATTTTCAACCTATTTTTTAAATGATTAATGTTAAAATCAGTAAGAAAACAATTTTTCCTGGTTAATGTGAAAATGGGTTTACCGAGTGATAAAATAAAAATTAAAGGGTTAAAAATGAACCAAAAACTTATCAAACAAACATTTTATTAAAATATCTATTCCATAAACCTTTTTGGTTTAATAATATTCAATTATTTATTCTTTTTCAAGTGAAAAATTTTGTACATATTTCTATTTTCATGAATTAACAATGTCACTTTCACCACACTTATAAAAGGTAACCCAATCTCCTCTCCTCATCACACCTTCGAAACCAAATTTATCAAAAAATCGCTACAAATAGCCTTTAAAATTCAACCTTATCATCTATGAAAAAATATTATTTTCAAATATATATGGATATATATATATATATATCTATCTAGAGATAATGTTTTGTACAAACTGAAAAATGATACACAAAGAGATCCAATGTTCTTGAACAAGTGTTTTTATTTCATTTCTTCCTTCACCTTATTAAATTATTATTAAAACCGAATAATATAATGGACTCATTATATTGAGTATAACGAATTCAATTTATTATTTTAATGGAATAAAAACATATTCTCTTTCAAAAAATGGTACATGATATCATTTGTTCTTGTGTTCGGAAGAATGCCTCCTCACAAACTGATGTTATTCATTTCCCATCACCACTTATTGTTGATGGATATAATGATGTATTTATTATTTATATTTTATATATATTTATTTATTATTCTTTTGGAATATGATATCATATATTATTTCTCTTATTCCATTAAATGGGAAAATGATAACATCAGTCTATGAGTACGAAGAACTACCACCTCACAAAATGATGCAATTCGTTCATCACATACATTTTACATGAAATGTAATAGAGATTAGTTTAAAATAAAAAATTTGTTTTATATGACATAAAATATTAATATATATGGGTAATATAATATTTACATTTCATTCATTAATATTATCAGAAAATGGAATAAATGTTCAAGGGTACAGATCAGCCAATATCTCCAAGAAAAGTGTATTTCATCATATATCTCTGTCATTTATGGATGAATGAAAATGAATATAAAATTTATATATATATATATATATATATTATATTTAAATTGTGTTTAAAAAATTTAATTTTATTAATTCCATATCAGACTAATTGGGACAAAAATTCCAAACCAAAATATATGCCAAAACCGAAGCAGTAATTACACATAACATAATTTTTGCAATGGATTGTAAATAAACAGGTATTGAAAATTAAAAAGTAAATCATATGTTTTATGATACATATTATTATTATTATTATTTATTATAGTTTCAATATACATTTATTTATTATAGAGGATGTTTGAATGTGTTCCAATAAAGTCAGGTATTAATATAATGGATTTTGGTATAAGTTTTATTTTCTGTTAGACATAAGACATATTCCCCATGTGTTTATTTTAATCAGATTAATATACATACCATGTAAATATTTTATGATTATTATCTTTAACATTATGGGTATTTACATATCCATATTATGACATCTCATTCATAGGGTTTACATTTCAAAAGTTTTGAAAGTGGTAAGAGATTTCTGTCTCAATTTTCTTTCTTCAAGACTTAAATTATATCATTAACCTATGTTTTTAATGTGGAATATATAATTACCTTTTGAAATAATATACTAATAATCAGAATATATCCATGATAATTACTATTTCATTTTATTTTATTCTAAAAAATGTATTTTGATTCAAAATTTAACAATTTGTAAGGGTTTAATATTAAAATATCATAGTTTGTCAGGATTATTTATGATTATTATGTAAATGATGAAATGTTATGATATATTGATAATGAAAATGATGAATTACATTTTTATTTTTTGATTTCATGGGAATAATTTGTTTACATAATTTTCCCTAAATTACATAGAAAAGAGTTAAAATATATTTTTTGTGAAATAAAGTTTTTTACTCTAATCAGTTGAAAACTGTTTTATTCAAAAATGGTATTTTCTATGAATGTTTTAGAAAATTTTGTAACATTTTATAAATAATTTTTTAATGAAATCACGACACATGTTATAATAATTACATATTCATTAATGATAATAATTATGATATTTTCTATATAAGGATAATTTAGCTTTTACTAAAAATGTGAAAGGAATATTAGTTTTGACATGTATAAAATGGATATAATTTACCAAAAATCATGACCATTATCTTATTTGAATATAAAATAATATTTTATTAATTTTATTTTCATTTAAATATAACTTGATTTTTTTATATTTTAAAATTTTATTTTCTATGTGTAAATAATATTTTCTCAAGAAATTTTCAATGTTTTTTATTCAACATCATTTTTAATATAAGATGACGTACTTTGATGAAAATTAATATATATTATGGATATGATCCAATTACAACATATTTATTTCTTATATATATGCTTTATGTTTATGATTAAAAGTTGTTTATGAAATCCATTTCCCTTCAATAGGTTATACCAGATAGAATCCTTATGAAGTCCACTTCATTTTCTATTGGTAATGTTACGAAGAAATGAGTAAATCATTATGAAACCCATTTCATTTCATGTGTTAAAATATTATGAATGTTTTAGGATCATGTGACACATGAATGTATTATTTTAATCATGTGACACATCTATTTATTGTTTTCATCATGTGATTTGTGGGACTTATATCTACCTTCGATGAATTATGAAATGATTAATGTTATATGACCTAAAAGGATACATGAGAGGTTACCCAAATCTCAGAAAAGTTAAATAGGTGGTTAACCAAATTATTAATGATTGTACATGATAGGTTATCCTATATCTAAAATACAATACATGGTTGGTCAGATCAGGCTTGAAAGAGGGTACCCAATAGGTTATTCTAATCTCAAAGCATGTATATAGGTTTTTAGACCAACCCTGACATGTTATGAATGTATTTTTGGTTGTATTAACATATTATTTTATAAGATCTCATATATATATAAGGAATAATTTTATTATTCCACTTTTACACACTCATGGATCATGCTAATTTATTCTGTTATGATTCATGTCTTATGAATGATTATGATTTATATCTGGACTCATGATTATAATATATGATATATTTTTAATTTTTACCGTATGTTATTATCGTGTTATAATATCCATATTTTCTTTTATATTTCTACCTACATTATTTACCATTACTGGTCATCTGATCTCACCCATTCATATATTTCCTTGCCCTGGATTATGATAAATGGTATTGTGTATGATATTTATATGAAGGCTTATACTTATGATTAATATAGTGGGATATGACACAACTCAATTATGGTCCAGTTTTATGAGTGTACAATATTACAAAACCACAATACCATATAGGTATTGGCATCTATCATTATGTTTTATAATGAATAATCATCTATTAAGATGAAATATTCAGGTTCGAGATGAATATGACTTTATTGATAAGTTAGATTATGAGAGAATATATTTCAACCTTTACTGGGTTATGTATATTTTATTAACACTAATGCTAAATTGTGATATCTATTTTTAGGATTTGGTTATGATATATGAGGGAAACAATCTCAATGTAAACTAAGTTAAATGAATATTGAAATAGGTTATAAAATGTTTTATATAGGGAGTATCGAGTATTATACAAATTTATTTGTAAGAATTATAGGCAAACATTATAGTGTTAAAATGTTTAAAATCATGATGATAAATTTTCCTATTGTTATCTGTGAAAATTAACTTATAAAAATCATAAATCAAGATAACTCATTTTTTCTAGTAATGTATGAATCATTAAGGAACGATTTTAATAGTCGATTCCCTGGACATTTCAGAGACTGTCCCATAAAACAATGGAATGAGATATGTTCAGTAGTAAAAGTATTGGTATTATTAAAAATTTAATATCAACAATCCTGATTAACATCTTGTATTTTGTTTACATAATAATAAATTTAAATAATAGATATATGTAATGATATCTACATGTTGGGAGACAAAGATGATGAAAGAAAGAAAAATAAATTTTTGAAAAGAAAAAAATTTGGGGAACTTTCATGGGAAAAACTAATATAATAAGAGAGGTAAATTCTATAAGAGGGTGGATTATAGATATGAGACACACAAGTATATGTGAAATAGAGATGATATGTGAACATATTTATTTAATTGTAGGAGAGAATAACATTATGTGAATCAATATAATTATCTATGGGATAATTAGAGAAATAGTCACCACCAATCATGATAACATGTAAAATAAAATACAACTACTATATATATAGAAATTAATGAGTTTTAAATATATATATTCTAGTGTCAAATATCATTTCAGTTTTCACCGACTAATAAATATTTAATTTTATAAAAAAACCCAGATGTTTTAGTGTTTTTATATATATCATTTTAATGTTTTTTATGAAGTTATTACTTATGTATATTTATTATCTTATCATAGCTGAATAATATATAAAAATATGAATATATTTTTAAAATTATAGTAATCTAATTTAATAGAAAGATAATGAAATATAAACATATGATATAAAAACCTCATGTGATGTTGTTTTATAGTCAATGAATCATTATTTTACCATAGGTCATTTTCATTTCACTTAATGATTATCAAAACATATGTCACTATTTTATTGATAAACAAAAAACATCCTTGTATTCTTTGTATTAAAATCAAAAAGTCCATTTATTTATCATGAGGATATTTCATGACATTAAAATCCTTATTCATCCAATATTTATTAATTATTCACTTATTTCCAATTCATGGGGTGTTATTTTAAAATATAACCTCTATGGGCCACATTACGAACCATTTCCATCATCTACCATTTGAAATAAATCCCACATACAAGTATTTAATATAATAAAACTAGTTCGTCCATATTATAATCATTGTTTACAATTTTATGATCACGATAATTTCAATACATTAATTTATTCCCTTTTATTAGTCAAACATCATTTCATAATTTCAATAACTAATTTTCAGTAAATACACAATTCAATGAAAAATCATATCTATTAATGATTTTAAAATTCAATTTCAAAATAATAGATTTTATTCATAAATTAATATAAACCTCTTTTTTAGAAGGTGACATGGAATGGTTTCCCAATCCATGTCAGAAGGAATTTATTAAATAGAAAAGTTACAAGGAATTACCGAGGTGTAAATAGCATACACCATCTAAAAAATAGAAAAATACCAACAAAAGTAAAACATTACAAAACAGGGTATGCACCTTCAAAAGGATCCAGAAGAACAACAATAAATACGGTCAAAAAATTTATTTTCCATGCCCTCAAATGATTATTTAATAATCTCAATAGGTTATAAATTTTTTTTATCTTGAACAATGAGAATAAATAGAGAAATTGAGTTAAATTAATGGATCACCTAAATTAGTTTATAATTATAAACACATATGGTATGAAAATATTGTTCAGATGACTTAGAGAAAATTATAATTTTTTTTGAAAATATGAAATATTATATGTAAGAACGAATAAATCAATTTTCATTGGAAAAATTGTTAAATATAATGAAATTTAGGAACATGGTTACCAACTGAATTTTGACACCTCAAATGGAAGGAGAAATGGACACGGGGTGAGGGATAACAGCTATGGGATGAGGGAGAGGGTGATTTTGTCTATCTGGTTAGATTCTAGTTGATAGTGAAATAAAAATAAGGATTTAATTTTGTAAACATGAAATAGGAAATTAGTAAATTTATGCATCTTAATGGTCGTAGGGTTTGGACATATGTAATTCTAAAATGTGCACCAACTATTTGATGCGAAAATCCTCAAAACACCACTTCCTATATTTTTGGCTTTTATAGTTTAATAACCATGTACCAAAAATGTGGGTTATCTCTGGAACACTCTATAATATTTTAAACGGGTTGCCTCCAACCATGGGTAAAATATGAACCAAGTACCTATAAGGACCCGTCCTTAAAACATACATAATACACTACTAGAAATAATATATTTCCCAACAGTTCAGAACTGTTGGGATAGGCTGCAGAACCGTTGGTATATCTTATACCAACGGTTCTGCCAACCGTAGGGAAGTAATACATTGGGAAAAATTTATCCCAACTGTTTATGTAGAACCGTTGGGATAGGTTAGTTACATTAACCTATACCAGCGGTTTGGTTGAACCGTTGGTATAAGTTTTTCCAACGGTTCAACCAAACCGTTGGAAAAACCTCTTCTAGGAACCTTTTCCAATGGTTTACAAAATCGTTGGGAAAGGGTTTTTACCAACGGTTCTCATAGAACTGTTGGTAAAAACATCCTAAAAAATTTATGCAAACAGTTTGAAACCGTTGGCATAGGCTATGCTGTGCAAATTTCAGAGCAGCCTACAATTTTCACAGCAGGGTCTACAATCCCATTCTTGCATGTTGTAATTTTGTCACTTGTGTTGTAATTATCCATTCCATCTCCTTTCATATTAATTAACATATAATGGATACACATTTAACATTAATCCCTAGAACTATACACATCCAAAATTAAATCATAATTCATAACGTAATTATAAACATACATAATTGATTTAGAATTCAATTTAAAACTTAGATGACAATTATATATCGAATCCAGAATTCAATTCATAATTGAATACATACAAAATTTAAATATCAATTATCATTAAAATACATAAAATAATAAATAAGTAATTATATGTGTTATACATAATTAAGAATACATTCAAGTGGTTTTTACTATAAATGATGTCCATTTTAAACATTATACATACAGTTGGAGTGATATCGGCCACAACATGTCTCGGATTGAGGCGGGGTTGACTCGTACACGTCATAAATGTCTCATGGAACATTGTCCTAATGTTTCAACATAATTTGAATGTGTTTAGTCAGTTTTCCATATGTTAGTTGTTGTTTTCCATTAAAATCAAGTCCATTTTAAACTATAGAGAGACACTTCGAGTGGTGCCAGCCACTCCCCGCCTTAGATTGAGGCTGGGTTGACTCGTACACGTCACAAATGACCCAAGGATCATTGTATTAAAGTATCAACACAATCAGAATGCGATTGGTCAGCTTTCCGTATGTCAGTTGTACTTTTCACTTCAAATGTTATCCATTCTAAACAAAAGTGAGATGCTTCAAATGGTGTCGGCCACACCGCGGCTCAGATTGAGGTAGGGTTGAATCATACATGTCAAATATGACCCATGTATCATTGTGCTAAAGTATCAACACAATCATAATCCTTTTTTTCAGTTTTCCGTATGTACTTAATATATGAGGGAATAAGGCGATTCATTGGTAATTTAGCTATGAAATGTTTTAGAATAGCTTGAATGGATTTAATAAATCATACAAGTCGTAATGTTCACCTAGTTAGAAATTTTGTTTGACTAGGTTTTAATATAGTTCAATTCAAAATTAGAAAATGCAATTCAATTAAAACTGTAACCAATAAACATTGAAAATTCACATAACGGTCAAGTCAGCTAAAACATTTTTGTGATCAATAATAAATCAATTTGAATATTACCAACCTTAACAACCCAACTCTAGGTGAACCAACCAAATTGAGAACATGGATGCATGCGTCTATATATTTTCAACCACAACTTTAGGTTCACAATCAACTCTGACAATTGAGCTATCGGATTAATCAAAAGAAATAAATGGATTGGTTCCAATGAAACTAGGGAAAGTGTCGATTCCATCATCACCATCATCAAAAAATATGTCTTGGAATTACATCAACTATGACACCAAATTCAGGTTAATGTTGTTCTTTGACATAAAAAACATGTTTATCCATTGATGCCAACACATATGGTTCTTCGCTAGCAAGAGTGCGAGTCATATAAATTACTCGAAATCTACAATCATCAATAAATGTGCTCTGTCTCATAATTGAATCAAACCAATGGCATTTCATCATTGTGACTCGTACATGAGAGTAATAATCCAATATTATTATTTTCTCAATGAATCCATAATAACACACATTTTCAAATAAAAAAAGGACTAAAAAATCAAACACATTTTATGTTATCCCACCAAAAAATGATCAAGAATGTCCCTATACATTTTCATACTTCTAGAATTTATATTGTTTATAGTTATGAGCTTCATCCACCTACACACCCTCCCCACCCCACTTGGACAGCCCTACCTCCACCCCACTTGGACAACCCAGCCCCCCTCCCCACCCCACATGGACAGCCCTACCCCCACCCCACATGGACAACCCAGCCCCCACCCCCACCCCACTTGGACAACCCCACCCCCACCCCACATGGACAACCCCCCCCCCAACATGGACAACACTACCCCCACACCACTTGGACAACCCGACCCCCCACCCCACCCCACTTGGACATCCCTATGCCCACCCAACTTGGACAACCCAGCCCCCCACCTCCACTTGGACAGCCCACCCCCCCCCCCCCACATGGACAACCCTACCCCCACCCCACTTGGACAACCCTACCCCAACCACTCTTGGACAACTTAGCCCCCACCCCACCCCACTTAGGACATTCCTACCCCCAGCCCACATGGACAACCCCCCCCCCCACCCCCAATTGGATAGCCCTACTCCCCACCCCACCCACCCCACATGGATAACCGTACCCCCAACCCACATGGATAACCCAACCCCCACCCCACTTGGACAACCCAGGCCCCTCCCACACCCCACTTGGACATCCTTACCCCCACCCCACTAGGATAACCCAGCCCCCCCCCCAAAACCACTTGGACAGCCCTACCACCACCCCACATGGACAACCCTACCCCCACCCAACCCACCCCACATGGAAACCCTACCCCCACCCCACTTGGACAACCAAGCCCCCCACCCCACTTATACTGCCCTACCCCCACCCCACTTGGAAAACCTAGCCCCCCACACTTGGAAAGCCCTACCACCACCCCACTTGGAAAACCCAGCCCCCCACCCACCCTAGACACCCCCTACCCCCACACCCCACATGGAAAACCCAGCCACCCCCACCCCCATGTACAACCCTACCATCACCCCACATGGACAACCCATCCCCCCCCCCCCACCCCACCTGCACACGCTCCCCACCCCACTTAGACAACCTTTCCAGGACACCCTCCCCCACACCACTTACACACCCTCCCCCACCCTATACATCCCTAACCTCACCACATTTGGACAACCCATCCCCCTCCCCCTCCCTACCGAGACAACCCCTCCCCCATCCCACATCGATATCCTTCGACATCCTTCCCCACCCCATCTGCACACCCTCCCCCACCCCAAATTGAAATAGAAATTAATCCAAATCAAAATCCAATTTTCAACTAAACTAAATTCCACCAAAAGTACCATATCACCCAAATAAACAAACCCTTTACCATGTTTGAAGTGAAGAACAAAAAACAGAAAACAAATCCAAGGGTTCTGTAGATAGAAGCACTAATTTAGGCTAAATCAAAACATCAAACACAAAAAAAAGAATAACACAAAAACTAAGGTAACAATTAATAATTTGAAGTGTGAAATAAAATTTTGTTTTATTGAAGATTGATCTTGGATGGAAGGAGTCTCGCAGCCAGGAAAAAATCAGGAGGAGCTCAATTAGGGTCTGCCTTCAATCGGGCAGAGTGGGGGCTCGGGTGTTCTATATTTGGGGTAAATCATTCCGAACGGTTATTAAAAACTATTGGGAAAGACTATCTTTACCAACGGTTTAACAAAAGCATTGGTATATGTTTAATAAAATCATTATTTCCCAATGGTTTTGGAAAAATGTTGGCAAATCTGAAATTAGTTTACACATTGCCAACAGTTTTTTCAAAGCGTTGGCAATGGTTACCTTTACCAATAGTTTCTTTAAACCGATGGTATAATACCGTTGGGAAAACACTACATTCGAGTAGTGATATTGAATTAGTTAATAATTCACATTGATGATCTTTTTAGTTTGAGAGTTTTAGAGATTTAGGCCATAACTATTACATTGAAAAAATATTACAAAGTCGACTCTTCTACACATTTTACATTTTTTTAATAAAATAAAAACTCTTGAAAAAAAGAGTCATATATAGTTCTAGGTTTTTAAACAGCATGAATTTTCATTGATCCCATCCTCGACCCTATTCCACAATATGTCCTGTGAAAAAAACTTCAAAAATGTGGGATGAGCATAAAAATCTTAGTACGGGATACACAAAGAAAGAAAACGTTTAGTTTTTCAATACAATAGGTAAACCATGAATAGATTATCATAAGTAATACTTCTCACCTTTATGAAGTAGTAAACATTATTCAATAAATAAAAGATCATTAATTACCCTTTTGTAACCAAAATATTACCATAAAACCCATATAAAGAACACATAACATATAAAGGTAACATGAAACATAAACAAACTTAAATGGAATAATAATACGGTAGACTTCCACACATATCACTAAGTGGAATAGCCATACGGCTGACTTTGATACCCAATTCATTGGAGGTCATAAAGTAACCACCCTTCTTGGTATTCATGGCACCACCCATCAATTGATTTAACACATAACCACCAGCTAATGTCCAAGTACCATTATAAAATCATAGGACATAAAACAAATATAAAGGAAAGAAAACATTTCCACATTTCAATCACAATATATCATTTAAATATATTGACATAAAAAATACGTTATAAATTTTTTTTCAATATCGAATTACATAAACGAGTATATGGTATTTATTTTCTTTTTAAACATTACGGCTTGTTGAGGAAGCCAAAGATCAAATAATACTCACAGAGGCAGAAAGGGTCGATGTCACCACTTATGTTAAAAGGAACATTCTTTTTTTCTCATTTATTAAAATGCTTAATAGAAAAATATTCCCTTTGAGAAATCAATGTTGTCTATAACACATATAAAATACTTTCATGTATTAAAACAAAATATGCCTCAATGAATGGAGATTGAGGCGAGTCCCTTACCTCATGTCCGACTTGACTTGATCTTTCTTTAATCTCCTGAATAATAAACTGAAGTTAATTTATACTTTATTAAGAACCATTTTCGTGTTTATTATTCTTTTTATATCACTTATTACCGTGTTATTAATATTACGTAATAATTTATGTTAATAACATCCATTTTGTTAATATTTGGTACTAGATTCAAAAATGGACTTCTTATAATTACATGTTATTCTTGTGGTCAAAGGTTCATTATATAAAGAATTATATTCATGATTTAGATATCATATATTATATATATATATATATATCAAACATATACATGTACTTATAATAGTACATTACATTTACAGGTATGAAATGAAATGCACCGTTAATGGAGACGGTAAGCCGTACGTACGCATAAACGCTACTTTCATTTCTATTTCTTATTTTAATGGAATTAAAAAAAATATACAAAATTATATTATATTTACAGTATAATATAATATATAATATCATTAACTATACCCTTTATACATACCACATATGGTATGAATGAGTCATATCACTTTGAGGGGGCAGTTGTCTGCACTTCCTCAAATGAAATTATCGCGTTTACCCATAATGGAAACCATAATGGTATGATATAAATGGAAATTACATAAGAATAAAGAAAAAATAAACATAATATATATCATATATAAATAAAATTTCATCATAATGGCTACAATGAGAGACTGTAGGAGGTATTTGAAGATTCATCGTTTCGTGAGGTGTTAGTTTTCTATCTACAGAAACATTACGTTCTTCACCCATTATATAGAGGTGTGTGTAAGTGTAGTAAAAATACTTCTCATGAAAACATCCTAGAATATTGAGGATATTTGTGTTGTTATAAAATAAATGAATAAAAAGAGTTTAGGGTTTGGAGAAGTAAAATAAAAGAAAATAAGGTAAGATAAACTGTTACCTTTAATTTGGGTAACATCCCTTGGTTTGAACCAAAAGGATATCAAAAAGTTCCTAATTCCTAAGGTAAGGATTCTAGGAGGAGGAGAGGTATGTAGGAAGCCTAACTAGGAAGAGGTTGGATGAGCCAAAAGGCTTGAGAGGTGTGAGGAATTTGTTAGAATTGGTTTTCTTTTTATAAGTGGGAGGAGGGGCTCTTTAGGAAAGTGTGATAATATTATTTTATTATATAATGATATTCAATTTCTAATGGTCCAAAAATCATTAACATCGAATATAAAATGACTCATATTAGAAATAAAATCATCCAATTAGATTTGGACATGTTTTGGAAAATATTGTAATCATTATAATCATATTAATTTAAATGACTTTTAATGAGGTAAACATTGCATCATTATTATGTCATAAATTATTTAATTTATTTATTTTATAAAAATTTAAAAAAATACCATGATTTAAGAAATCTTTTTATATTTGAAATGAATTTTTATATTCAACATAATAACTTATATAACACAATGTAATAATTAATTTGAAAAACCATTTTTGTTTATGTCATTTTTGCCTTTACATTAAGTTAATTAATCTAAAGTGGCATTATCTTTCATAAGTGGCTCCATGGGATCTTAAAATATACCCAAAGATTCCCATGGTTGGAAATTACTCATATAATAAGGCTAGAAGAAGTTTTAAGATAAATGTTGAATTATTATAGTATTCTTGTAACCATCAATTACCCTATTTACCTTCAACCGTGGTAAATAAAAGTCCAAAGTTACTATTCACCAAAACAAAATTTTCTTCTTATTGATCCAAGTGTTACTTATTCATAAAAACCATGTATATTGTATATTTAAAATTAAATTCACAGAAGCGTTAAAATTTCATTTAAATGAAAAAGTCAGTTTTTTTAACTACTACTATGTGGTTTCACTATTCATCAAATATTGATGTTTTTCATAAAAATACCAAAAATTCAGCCTAAGATTTATTTGATATTTTGAATTCAAAAATGATGTCTATTTTTCCAAATTCAAAACATATAAGTTTAATTAATTATTTTAATAATAATTCCCGTTGTGAAAAAACAGCATGTTTTTAAGAAACAATAACTATCAATAGATTGACACTTGTTTATGTCCAATTTCTAAGTGAAATTAATTCCAAAAACCAACAATGGATTAAATTTTAGGAATATATTCTTATTACACTTTAAAAACAATTAAAATTATAAGCTAACTATAGAAATAAATTAGATTAAAACACAGTTTTGAATTAAAATACAATATTTTCACTATTCATTGAAAAATGAATTTTATCGGAAAAATTCCAAAAAATTACCCAAAGTAAGTTTTGATGTCCCCATTCTAAAGAAGGATTTTATATGGTCATATAGAATTTATTAAAGTGACCAAAACTAGATTTAAATATGGATCACCATTAAAAAGTGGTAAATTGACCTTTTAATTTAAATATGCTTAAAATTATATTCATTCACATTTTAAGACTCTATATTTAATTGGATAAAAGTTAATACATTTAAAAAACATATATAATCATATTATAGTTAATTTTTTTATTCCCTCCCATACAACGGCTCGGAGTTAACTCCCATTTAAAATTATAATATTATATTATTAATGTGCTACGTAAGATTTCAAAGAAACTCGCTGTTGCGTATCTGGTATGCTATCGAACATAGAAACCCTTTTAAAATAAAATAAATATTTAATTCAGAAATATTATTAAAAAATGTATTATTTATCTATTTAATCGAGATGTTACATCCTTCCCCCCTTTTGGAAATTGTATCCTCACTATTTTATTCACTTATCAAACTAAGTGGGGGTATTTATCCCTCATAGCATTTTCAGATTTCCAAGTTGTCTCTTTAATCATATGGTTTCCCACAAAACTTTTACTTGGTAAATTACCTTATTCCGCAACACTTTCTTTCTACGGTCAAGAATCTGGACTGGTTGTTTCTAATAAGAGAGATTATCTTCTAACTAAACTACCTTTGGGCTCAAAACATGAGATGGATCTGGCATATACTTTCTCAACATCGAAACATGAAAAACATTGTGTACCTGGGACAAATATGTAGGTAAAGCCACTATGTATGCCACGGATCCAAGATTCTCTAGAATTTCATAAGGTCGAATGAACCTTAGACTCAACTTTCCATTCTAAACAAAATGCATCACACTTTTCCATGGAGAATCTTTTAAAAAGACATGATCACCTACCTCAAAAGAAAGATCCTTCCTCCGATTATCTGCATAACTTTTCTATCTTCTCTAAGCTATTCTCATGTGCCTCTGAATCAACGGATCTTTTTCTGCCATATCTTCTACCAATTCTAGTCCCATTAGCTTATTTTCACCTACTTCCTCCCAAAAATCTACAGTTCAATAATGCTTTCTATATAGTGCCTCAAATGGAGGCATCTGTATTCTGGAATCAAAACTGTTATTATATAAACAATCAACCAAAGAATGATGTTGGTCCCAAATTTCCTGGTAATCCAGTGAACAAGCTTGTAGCATATCCTCTATGGTCTGAATTTTTCATTCTGACTGTCCATCTAATTGGGGATGAAAGGTTGTTCTAAAATTTAATTCACTACCCAACGACTTCTAAAGGTCTTTCCAAAAGTTAGAAGTAAACCTGGGATCATGATCAGATAAAATGGAGAGTGGAACACCATGCAACATGACTATCTCATTAACATATAACCAAGCAAGTTGATCTAGAGACAAAGTATCTTGAATAGGAAGGAAATGAGTAGATTTAGTTAATCGATCAACTATAAACCAGATTTCATTATTAACTCAAGATGTATTCGGTAATCCCACAACAATGTCCATATAAATATTTTCCCATTTCTACTCTGGCACTGGTAATGGTTTAAGAATTATTTTTGGTATCTTCTGCTCTTCTTTAACCTACTGACAAGTCAAACACTTCTCAATAAAATCAGAAATTTCTCTTTTAATTCCATCCCTATAGTAATACTCCCGAAGATCACTGTACATCTTAGTACTACCAGGATGAACTGAAAACATAGAACTATGAGCTTCTAATAATAACTCATTCTTCAATTGTGAATCCCAAGGCACACATAATCTCTTCCCAAACATCAAAACACAATCATAATCAATGTTAAATTCAGGAAACATACCCTTCTGAACCAACTATACATTTTTCTGTAACTCATTGTCTTCTTTATGAACTTGCTTTATTCTTTCTGGTAGAGATGATCTCACTGACACCTGATAAAAAACAGATGAATTTTCTACACCAAAAACATCTATGCCAAAGTTTATCTAATAAAAAACCAAAGGATCACATTCCAAATGTAGCATGGTTAATGAAGTATTTCTTTTTCTATTCAAAGTATAATCCACTTTATTTTCTTTTCCCAGATGGTAATGGATCGTGCAATCATAATCCTTGATTAATTCTAGCCATATACTCTATATCATGTCCAATTCTTATAGAGTGAATCTATACTTTAAACATTTGTGGTTAGTATATATTTCACTTTTTTGTCCATAAAAATGTTGCCTCTAAATTATTAAATAAAAAACAACAGCAGCTAATTCCAAATCATGTGTAGGGTAATTTAACTCATGGGGTTTCAACTGATGTGAATCATAAGCAATTACCTGATCATTATTCATAAGGACAAAACCAAGACCTTTAAACAAAGCATCACTGTAGATAACAAACTCACCATTTCTAGATGGCAGTGCCAAAACTAGAGCATTTACCAATCTTATTTTCAATTCCTGAAAACAATCATCACATTCTTTTTTCCAAAAAACATAACACCTTTTCGAGTTAACTTAGTCATTGGAGTAGATAACCGTGAAAAGTTTTCAACAAACCTCCTGTAATAACTTTCCAAGCCATGAAAACAATAGATCTCGATTATATTTGTCGGTATTTCCCATTCTTCAATAACTTTTATTTTAGAAGGATCAACATTTATTCCATTTTTTTAAACAATGTGACCATGAAAATAAATTTTCTTGTAAACAAAACTCACAATTGTTGAATTTCCCAAATAGTTTATTTTCTTTTAAGGTTTTTAATACAACCCTTAAATGAAATTCATGTTCCTCCTTACATTTTGAATAAACCAAAATATCATAAATAAACACAACCACCATTTATCACCTGATTCAACTAATCCATTACTCTTTTAAACTTCTAAATTCTGATTCTGACCATCTTAGGATGCATATTGGAAGGTTATTCTCCTCGGTATGCCTTCCCAGAAAAGAGGCTCTATTTCCTCTACGAAAAACCATTCCAAACACAGAATTACCTTAGGTGAAGAAACAAGGTAATCTTTAAATGCTATTTGATATCAATATTAACATAAATTACTTTATAGATGTTAATTTAACAAAACTGTAACTCATAAAGTTATCTAAACCGACCTCTGATACCAACTATAAGGACCCACCCTAAAACATACATAATATTGAATTAAGATAATAATTCAAATGATTATCTTTTCAGGTTTAGAGTTTTATAGAGTTAGGCCATAACAATTACATTGAAAAAATATTACAAAGTAGTCACTTCTATACAGTTTCCATTTTTTTATAAAATAAAAAATCTTAAAAAAAGAGTCATGTCTAGTTCTAGTTTTTTAGAAATCATGACTTTTCCTTGATCCCATCCTCAACCCTATTCCACATTATGTCCTATGAAAAACCATTCCAAAACTTGGGATGATCATAAAAAGATCACAATGGATACACAAAGAAGGAATACTGTTAGTTTTTAAAAACAATAGGTAAACCATGAATACTTTATCATAAGTAATACATTTCACCTTTATGAAGTATTAAATACTCTTCACTGAATAAAAGATCATTAATTACCATTTTATAACCAAAATATTACCATAAAACCCATATAAATAACACATAACATATAAAGGTAACTTGGGACATAAACATACTTAAATGGAATAACCATACGGCCGACTTCTATACATATCACTAAATAGAATAACCATATGGCTGACATACATACCCAATGCATTAGAGGTTATAACGTAACCACCCATCCTGGTATTCACGGAACCACCCGTCATTTGGTTTATCATGTAACCACCCATCAATTTCCAAGTACCATTATAAAATCATAAGACATAAAACTAATATAAAGGAAAGAAAACATTTCCACATTTCAATCAAAATATTTAACTTAAATATATTGACATAAAAAATCCTTTATGAAAACATTTTCAATACCAAAATACATAAAAGAGTATATGGTATTTATTTTCTTTTAAAAACATTATGGCTTGTTGAGGAAGCCAAAGATTAAATAATACTCGCGGGGGTGGAAAATGATTTTGTCACTACATACGTTAAAAAGAACATTATTTTTTGTCGTTTAGTAAAAATCTTCATAGAAAAAGATTCCCTTTGAAAATTCAAGTGTTTTTATACATCTTATAAAATAAATTCATGTATTAAAACAAAATAATCCTCAATGAAATGAGATTGAGATGAAGTCCCATACCTCATGTCCAACTTGACTCGATCGTTCTTTAATCTCTTGAATAATAAACTAAAGCTAATTTCTACTTTCTTAAGAACCTTTTTCAAGTTTATTATTCCTTTTATATCAATTATTACCATGTTATAAATATTATGTAATTATTTAACTTAATAAAGTCCATTTTGTTGATATTTGGTACTTGAGACAAAAATGGACTTCTTATAATTACCTGTTTTTCATGTGGTCAAAGGTTCATTATATCCAGAATGATATTCATTATTCTTATATCATAAATATCTTATATGTCCATCATATACATGTATTTTTAATAGTACATAACATTTAGAGGTATGAAATGAAATGCACCGTTTGATGGAGACGGTAAGCCGTACGTACACATGAACGCTACTTTCATTTCTATTTCATATTTTAATGGAATTAAAACACAATGATACATAGATATATTATAATTACAGTATATTATCAAATATAATATCACTAACTCAACCATTTATACATACCAAATATGGTATGAAGCAGTCATATCACTTTGAGGGGGCGGTAGTCTGCACATCCTCAAATGAAATTATCACGTTTACCCATAATGGAAACCATAAAGGTATGATATAAATGGAAATTATAGAATCATAAAACATCATAAATATAATAAATATCATATATAAATGCATTTCCATCATAATGGCCCCCATGAGAGGCAATATGAGGTAATTGAAGAATCATCATTTCGTGAGGCGTTAGTTTTCCAACCACAAAAACATTATGTTCTTCACCATTTATATAGATGTGTGTGTAAGTGTAGTACGAATACTTCTAATAAAAACATCCTAGTATATTGTGGATACTGGTGTTGTTATAAAATAAAACAATAAAAATAGTATAGGGGTTGGACAAGTAAAATGAAAGAAAATAAGTTAAGAGAAACTATTACATTTAATTTGGGTAACTTCCTTTGGTTTGAACAAAAAAGACTTATTAATGTTCCTAATGCCTAAGGTAAGGCTTCTAGGAAGAGGAGAGGGATGTTGGGAGCTTAATTGTGAAGAGGATGGATGATCCAAAAGGCTTGAGAGGTGTGAGAAATTGGTCAGAAGTTGTTTCTTTTTATAAGGGGAGGATGGGCTCTTTAAGAATGTGTGATAATATTATTTTATTATATAATGATATTCGGTTTATAATGGCCCAAATATCATTAAAGTCGAATATAAGATGACTAATATTTTAATTAAAATCATTCAATAAGAATTGGACATGTTTTGAATAATATTTTAATCATTATAATCTTATTTATTTAAATGATTTATTAATGAGGTAAACACTGCATCATTATTATGTCATAAATAATTTAATATATATGTTGTCTAAAAATAATAAAAAAAATTATGTATTCAACATTTTTATCTTTCAAATGAATATTTATAGTCAAAAAAATAACTTATAAAACACCATGTCAAATGTAATTTACAAAAAGATATTTGTTTTTGTCATTTTTGTCTTTACATTAAATTAATTAATCTAAAGTGTCATTATCTTTCATAAGTGGCTCCATGGGGTCCCAAAATATACCCAATGATGAAAATGGTCGGAAATTAATCATCCAATAAGGTTAGGACAAGTGTTAATGTAAATTTTGAATTATTATAATATTCTTTTAACCTTGAATTACCCCATTTATCTTTCACCGCAGTAAATAAAAGTCAAAAGTTTCTATTCATAAAAAATTATTTTCATCTTATAGAATAAAATTTTACATCTTGATAACAACAATGTATGTTGGATTTTCTAAATTCAATTCACAGAAGCGGTAAAATTTCATTTAAATGAAAATGTCAATTTTTTAACTACTACTCCGTGGTTTCACTATTCATAAAAAATTTATGTTTTTTAGAAAAATACCAAAACTTCAACCTAAGATTTATTTTAACTTCAGAATTAAAAATTTATGTCTATTTTTCTAAATTAAAAACATATAATTGAAATTAATTATCATGAAATTAGTTTCCACTGTTAAAACAAATAGCGTGTTTCTAAGAAACAATAAATGTCAAAAGATTGACAGTTGTTTATGTCCAATTTCAAACTGAAATTAATTCCAATTACTAACATTAGATTAAATTGTAGAAATATCTTATTACAACATGTTAAAACAAATTAAAAAGTTAATATAACCATATATATAAATTAGATTAAAACGCAGTTTTGAATTAAAATACAATATTTTCACTATTTATTAAAAAATGAACTTTCTCGGAAAAATTCCTGAAATATACACAATGTATGTTTTTATGGACCCATTCTAAAGAAGGATTTTATTTGGTCATATATAATGTATTAAAGTAAAAAAAACTAGATTTCAAGAGAGTTCTCCATTAAATGGTGGAAAATTGACCTTTTAATGTAAATTATGCTTAAAATTTGATTCATTCACATTTTAATCCTCTAACTTTTATTGGATAAAAGTAAATACATTTAACAAACATGTATAATCATATTTTTGTTAGTTTTGTTCATTCTCGCCAATAAAACGGCTAGGATTTAACTACTATTTAAAATTATAATATTATATTATTAGTGTGCTATGTAAGATTTCAAAGAAACCCGTTGTGGCATATCGGGTACACTATCGAACATAAGACCCCTTTTAAAATAAAATTAATATTTATTTCACAAATATTAATAGAAAAGAGAATGTATTATTTCTTTATTTACCCAGGATGATACAACACCAAATCCAAACCACCCTACTTGGTTTACTGTGACATAATATTATATTCCCAAAATAATGTAATGACCATTCTAGGCCACCATGAATTATAAAAATAAACTGAAAATAAATCTATCCTCTGGGTGTTGCAGATATTCTCTTAAATAGTGTTCACTAAACCATGCATATTTTAATAAAGACGTTAAATCTGTGAAGAAATCAATGTGATTCTCTTAATATGTATCTATATACCTAATTAATATCTTATAGATCAAGACATATTCTAAAACATTTCCATATTATGTTTAAACTATTGGATTACAAATCCAAATGTTAATTCTCAAAAGGATCAAACCACCAAATTTGAAAATTTTAAATGCCAAATAATTTTTTAACACTAAAAGGGAAGTTATTTTACAACCCCCACCATAATACTTCCCATTCATTATAATTATCTTCTATAATTACACAACTATACCAGAAATGAATTGAACATCAAGTAATAAACAATAGTTCACAATATACTCAGAAATGATGACACAAATAAAAATATATATGTAAATTCTATAAAACCCATGAGATTACTCAATTTCCATACTAAAACATATATATGATTATCCAGGTCACATATTAATTTACACATATCATCATTGAATGACTATATTTTTTTATCATATTGTTCTTCATGCTATATATATCAACTATATGTGTGTATCCCACTCTATTGTGTTCCCACAAATTGAACTTCATTACAAAACACTCAATCTCAACACTCTAATGATTCCCTGATTTAGACTATACTAAAAAATATACATTTTTATGTTAAGTGTTTACCTATTTATCATATATCTTTTACTATATTCATAAACTATAAATCATTTCATTTAATTTTTTATATTGAAAATCTATTTATTGTAAATATTTAATTTTATTTAATTTTATTATTTTTAAAATCATTATTAGTCAGATATTATATATTTTTATATGAATGATTTTTTAAGATAAAATATTACCTCCATGTATAGTATTTATCCTTATATAATATTCATTCACAATTTCTTTCTATTATTTGGTCATTATAATATATAAAATACCCATATAAAAATTTTATTATTACCCTTATATATTTTTTCAATGCTCTATATTACCATTACATATGTTTTACAATACCAATACCCAAAAATTATAAACATCAAGTTTCCATTACACATGTATTGAAAATATCATTCTACCCTTACACATGTATTAGTTTACTATTAAGTGAGGTTAAAATGAACATAAAAAATCTAGTAATAAAATAAATCATAACATTAAACAAGATTTAAATATCATGTATTACCTTATTTAAGTTAAATTTTATCTTTACTATTGATAAAAAAGAATCTTATACATGGATATTACATATAATTTTATTAGTATTCATTACATTACACAAACACATGCCTGGGCACCATAATAGTTTAGTTCATTTGGGGACTAGTTACACAATCATCTAATTTGGTGAATGATCATTAACATCTCTCATAAATTTCTCCCCTTTAGTAAAAAACACCAAAAAAACATTATAATAACATTTCTTCTATCCTAGGGAATTAAAATATATGAATTAGTGTGATTAGATTCTCAGTAAGGGAAATCATGAGTGATATATAAGAATAAGAAGAAAATTAGGGTATATAATCATGAAAATGACAAAAGAAAATTATACCATGCATATCATGTATTATAATCATATGTCATGGAATATTGATTTTCAATTCAAAACATATTAATCGTAACTAAATCCATGAACATGATTTATGAGAGAATTCCATTGGCATAGAAATTAAAATTTTGGCATACATATAAGCATAAAAAATAATTTCCTTGGTAGTCTAGAATCACAAATAAAACATATCATGGCACTCAATGGGAATTTAAACCACCTGGGTGTGTGACAAACCACCATCCCTAGATAAATCCCATTCTAAATAGTGGAAGGATTTCACTCCCCAAATCATTATTGAAGTGAAGGTTTACTCTTTGGAATATCTGATTAGACAAAGCCTGTTAATTTATTGAGTTCACTCCCTTTTATAGTTTTTTCAATCTCAGGATATATAAATAATTATCAAGTTAATTGGATGGATATATAGGTCCCACCCACCAATTTTTATTACATAACCACATCTATATGTTATAATTAAACAACAATACCTGGTTATAATGTAACTAATATCACATAATGGAAAAAATTTATGTGTTCCTCAATATCATAACAAATTCATCATATCAGAAATCATGAAATTAAATGGGTTTCAATAAAATCCAATCATATCATAACTAAGAAAAAATGACTAGTTTCATAACACATTCATTATCTCATTATATAATATTCTGGGAAACACAGTGTGTACCGCTGGATTTCAATCATGGTATAACCCGTGGAAGAGAAATAGATTTAAAAAACAAAATGTCATCATTAAAACAAACTATTCAGAAGAAGAATAAGAATGGTAACCATGGTTGTTATCACCAGTTAATCATTCATAAAATTAAATATATGAAATCAATGATTTAAGAGGATTTTAAAAAAATCAATAGGAATTTTTCATGAGGAAAAAAATATTTCGTTGAAAATCACTTTATAAAACTAAAAATTCAAAAAATGTTTTTTAGATTCTGTTCACTAAAAATATACATTGAAATTTATGAAGGATTATTGAAATACCATTTCAATAATTTCATTTTGGTAACATACTTACCACATTGAAAAAACACTTTTTCAAACCTATTAAATTTAGAAAATCAATTTAATTGAAAATATCCTACATAATTTATAAATAAAATATAGAATAAAATAATGAATATAATGGAAATAAATTCCATTCAAGATGTATATATTGAAACAAGATTCATTTAACACATTCTGCAAAATATAAATAAGTATTGTTTATTAAATAACAGGATTTTTTTTTAAAATTTTATTGTAATATGTAATATATAGTTTGAAATTATGGTTTAAAAATCCATAGAGAATCGTAGAACATTTTTGAATAAATATTTTTTATACATGGTTTTGGAAGATAAAAGATTGTCAACTTGTATGATAATATTTCATATAATTGTTTTGAAATCTGGAGTACATAATGATATGAAAATGGGATAAAAACATATTATCATGAAATATTAATAGTATAATAAAATAAATGTGTTTCATAAGATATGGTTCATAATATTCTATCATAAAAAACTAATCATAAACAATCCTGAAAAATTATAAGATCTTAACACCAAATATTTTACACTTTTGTTTCATTTAACATAGAGTAATATAGGTAAATTGAACATAATGAAACATGTTTATAAATAAATAAATTATATTAAATTTAAAAGGTAATTTATATACATATATAATAATAACACATTAGTATACTATAATCATATTTATCAATGAAAAATAATGGAGAAAACATTCCCATATTGATTTGTTAACTTATGAATCGTAAACCCCATGAAAGAGATATCATAAAATGTATTTTAAAATAAAAATAAATTTTTTGTGTAAGAATCAAATAGTACAATAATGTTATGAATATACTCTAAAAAAGGAATCATGTGGTGTATATGGTATTTCTCTTACAGAATGTAAATGTGAAACGTAGATCCCTTACCGTAAGTCTCAACATCCTTTATATTTTTTCCAACCTTCTATATAATAAATAAATTTTCATTGTAGATATATTAAATAATAATAAATATATAAATCATACAATATATCATTCAATTCGGTCATTTTATTACATTATTATTAGCTATTCTATTTTAATGTTTTTTTGGATAATAACTGTATTGTTTTTTGTTTTTATTTGGATATGTTATTTTTTGTACAATAAGTATGATCATTGTTTCATCATCTATATAATAATAATTATTATACAATTAAAATTTTTATAGATCATCTATAACATTAATACTATGAATGATATATTTTTTAGGAATGATGTACGTTACAATTATCGAGAGTTTGTAATACGTAAGAATGATTAATAATTCTATTTTTTATGATCAGATGAAAAAAGATAAGTAATATCCTGCCCTCATATAATGAAAAAAATATCATAAATAAAATATTATTTTTAAAATAATTATATTTATCACCCATGTTTTTTTGTGATGAAAAGAAATCAATATAGTGTTGTGAAGGCGGTAGTCCAAACAAACATGAACACCATTATCATCTTTATGTGTGTTAATGTTTTTAAATATATGATATATTAAATTATTAGAAAGAAAAATATTTAATTAATATCAAAATAATTTTATTTATATCATATATATATATATATATATTATATTTATCCTTATTATATTCCATGTAATGCATTAGTGATAATAAATCTTATCGCTTTGCGAGGCAGTAATCCAATGCACACATGAGATATGTAATCGTATACCATATGGAATGAAAAATAAAATTATATATATATATAAGATATTTTGACTCAATAGTTATAATAATGAAAAAAATATCATTTATATAATCTACACCCTCCATTATACTCAATCGCGAGAGGTTGTAATTGAAAAATCTAATGACATTATTTCATGTTGCATTAATCCACCATACCCACATACGATGATTTTTTAACCAAAAAATAGATGTGGAGATAATTTTTGGTCATTAACATAACAACAAAACAAATAATATTATTCATCATAAAGTGGTTATTATATTATCATTATTTAATAAAAATTTAAGGAATTAGGGGATTAAATAATATAATAACCCTCATTGTGGAATAATACCTCTCCTTTGGGTAACCTCCCTAGGTTTTCACAGAAATTCAACATTGGTAGCATTTAATATAAAAATAATGCTTCTAAGATGGTTTTAGTGATGTTGGTAATTGATATATATTGTTATTGAATGATATGAAATGGGTTTATGGTCTTAATAAGAGATTATAGTGGGTGACAATTTATAAGCTAGGTGTATGACACACATGTAATTTTCTAAAAATACATATATATACAAAAATTTTTCTAATGAAAAATGGATCTAAAAAGAATAATTATTACCAATAAATCAATATTATATGATTGAAATATTTCAATAAAATATATTTTAGTCATTTTTCAAGGACATTTAATGTAACACCCCATGTTTTTAAAAAAATAAATTGAAATGCCTGACACACTGAGTATCTAAAAAATGAAACCTTGCACTATATAGATAGTAATAAACTAGTATTTAGATATTATTCTTCTAATATATGATTTAAATTTCAAAAAAATGGACATATATAGTTGCGATCAGTATGTTATTTGGAGTCTGATAAAAGAATATTGATTCTTAATGAATAGTAATAAAAACTTATGAATAGAAATGTGAATATTAATATAAACCTTATGAATAATAAATCATATTTTTATTTTACTTCATGAAGGTTAAAATATAATGAAATCATGATTAAATTTTTATGGTGATATAAAATGTGTTTTTGATTTGAAATTGTTATTTTTGGTATAAATTGTGATTTTTTTAAAATCAATTCTTATATATATATATATATTTATTTTGATAAAATGAAGTTCATTACTGAAGTCTACAAATAAAAAAATGGATAGGGTGTTTTTTTTTGAATTTTTCTTAGATATTTCCATTTTCAATGTATAATAAAAATACAATTTAATGTTTTCGGTGTGTTTGATTACTTCATATTGATTTAATAATGACGTAACTATTCTGGTCAACTATTTATGATTAAAATATAACATGGGGTTTCCCAAGTGTCCAATACTAGGGGAAATAACAATGTACTAGACCATGGTTTTTCAAATAGCACTAATGAGGTGTCCTTTAAACTTAATTAAAAACACCCTCAGATTCAGTATAATTGTCCCCCTCACCCCCTCTTCCTTTAAATCCTCTCATGCTTTGAGAATTTTCAAAATTAACCCTAATACCCTCCCCATGTATCTTCCCCACATCCACGACGTGATAGTCTCACCAGAAAGCCATAACCAAAGGCCTTAAAGAGGATCTCAAGGAGAAGTGATCAAGAGGTAAAGATCCTCTTTCATTTTCTTGGGTTTTCATTTCAATTCATTTCATTTCTTACATTATCTTCACCTCCCCATATATAATAAGAATGAAATATACATTATTATTTATATTCTGTATTTTCATCATGAGAAATTCACCATCATCCATCATCTCTACTTTCTTTTATTCTAAAAATAAAAACATCATCCGTGATGTGTTGATTTATAAACATCTTAGACGCTGTTTCTTCAATCTCTATTAATTCATTCAAATATGGTTTTAAAACTAATATAATTGTTAAATAATGTTTTAATGTGTATAATATTTACTCTATTTTGTTTTTGAATTAATTTTCACGCATAATATTAAAGGAATATGATGGAAAAAATCATGATTTTTGAAACACCACAAATATGATCTAAATGAATATCACAAATGATTTATCTAATTATTCATCAAAATACAATATAATAAAAAATATTTGTGGAATAATTTAATATTTTAGAAACATATTAACGCTATTCTGTTAGACTTCTGGAGTTTCTCTTCCATTAAATAAGAAAATCCTTTAATAGTCGACAACAATGATTATATAAAACATGCACCAATAACTATAAAAGTAACAAAATATTGTTAATAAATGATTAGAATGATGATATAAAATGATCATATAAGGAGTTATAAACATGATAATAATTTTTCAAAATATTAATAACACCCATTTAGCCTTTACACATGATGTTTAAAATTTTTTTATGTATGTCATATTTGAAGTATGAGAATTATTAACCCAATTTCAATTGTTTGGGTAAACCATATATTTCATTAATTATAGTGTAAAAAGATCAATTTGGTAATGAATTTATTTCATATTATGTTTTATTATGTGTATATAAACATTATACACATATTTATTTCATTCTATAAATTCCTACTTCAATTTTACTATATTCTTATGTGTATTATCTTTAAAAATTGTCTTTTAAAATTATATAATACAAAATTCAAAAGAAGTGTTTTTATGAAATTATTTTTATTTTTTGATTATGTTTTTTATTTCATTGTCTTTTATTATGATGAAAGGTGGGACTTATATCTCCCTCCAATGTATTGGGTATGTGTATGATAAAGGTCATACAAATGGTTACTAAAGTGTAACAATGACGGTTACATCATAAGGTAGTCATGATGGTTACATTATAAGGTAGTAGATAGGGTTAAAAATATTATGGTAGACACGAGGGTTAAAATATATGTAAATAATTTCAATATATACCTTTTTTATTTAAAATATGTTCTTTAATTATTATATTGAAGTCTTATGTTTCACAAAGTATGTATATATTTGTGAGAAGAATGTATTTTGATAATGATTTCATATGTTTTTATGTATTCATCATATAATGGATTATTTCATTTAATATATATCCATTACTGAGATTTTAGTGATAATACCATGATTTTAAATAATTTTCACATGTTATAAAAATATGTAAGTGAATTAAGGAAGTCAATATTTTTTCAAGGAAATCATAGAGTTGTTTTGTGTTAAAAATATAATGTTTTAGAAGAAATGGATTCATATTTAATGGTACATTCATTATATGCTAGTGGGATGATATTTATAAGTTATGTAATAACATTCTAAAAGAATAAAACAACAATATCATTGGGAATATAAATAATTGAGTTCTATTTGAAACATAGGGATTTTTTATGTTTATGACAGATTCCTTATAGTTTGTATCAAAGCATGGTTTAGATAACATTAATAATTAGAATGATGTTAACAGAATAACATAAATGATTTTTCTACATTATGATTATTTTTAAATGGTAAAGCATTTAAATATTATCATGTTTCATCTTCTATGATTAGATTTTTCAGAATTGTTTTTCACAGAAGAAATAGGGAAGCTGATGTTTGAAGGAACTCAGAGGCTGATATCTTTCTGAATCTGCAACCAGGAATGGTGGGAATTGGAACCAAGAAGTTTGTATAAGTAATGCCTCATATAACACATATAACAAATGACATTGGAATTAGTGAAATAGAATAACCAATGATACCAAAAAGGAATATGATATTATTGGAACATTTTATGAGGTGAAACCCTCATACCTGTAGAGGATATTCTAACCCAGTAGTAGCAGTAGGATGGATTAAAACCATTGAAAAGATATTCAATTTCATGGGACGTTCATATAATAAAAATTTTAGTCTTTCCATTTATAGTTTTGAATATGAGGAGGATCAGTGGTGCTAATGGTCAAGAATATTAGGGATAGAGAGTATATTTAATTCATAGAGTGTGATGAATTTAAAAGTGTTTTAAATTATTTTTTTCATAAGGTTGTTTGACATTTGATGGAGAAGAAATTCCTTGAATTGTGGAAAATTTTGGATGATTCAGTGGCCGTGTATGAAAAAAACATCACCTAATTAAAAATGTATGCTCCAAATTTTATTCTAGATCTTGGCATAAAATCAAACATTTTTACTCAACATCGAATCAAAGATACCGAAGGGCATTGTCCTCTAGAGAATTCAAAAGATGTGAGAAATTTGTAATATTTATAGAGATATTAGAAATAAGGGTTACTAATCATCACGTTTACTTTTATAATAAACATAATAAGAGGCCTAGAAGAAAAAAAATTGGGTAAAAATCAATCAAATAAATTTTATGGTAAGAAAGTACAGTTTTTAGTCAGTGAGAGGTGTGGAAAAAACACCACGGGGAATGTATTACTATATCCGGGAAGTTTTTTAGATGTGGTAAGTTTGGACATATTACCCATGATTTTAATGAAAATGATATTAATATAAATTTTGATAAGAAATCTTTAAAGTGTTTCAAATGTGATTAAGTGGTTCATTATGAAAATACATACCCAATAAAGGATCTTTGTGATGGAAAGCATCCATACAATAAGCAGTATGGTTTACTAAGATCCTTTGTGACTATGTCAGAAGATGTCTAGCCATACAGTGATGTTTTATCAGTTACATTGTTTATTTAATATTATTTTCTTAAAGATGGGTTTGATACGTGTTCTACACATTCCTTTATTTAGGAGTTTTTTTTAAAATTTGGACATATCACCTCAACAAATGAAACCAAAACATTTTTTTTAAACAGTATGGGAAATGTTATAGAAAATGGATATTTAAAAATCTTCTTATTGCTATATGTGGAATGAAATTACTTGAAAACATTATTTTTTTCCTTATTATCCATTAATGTCATTTTTTGTATTGATTGGATTTATTTTAATCATGATGAGACTTATTGTAGAGATAATGAAGTTGTTTTTCAGAAATAGTATTAGTTTGAATACAAGAAAGAACACCTAAAATTGATAAAAAAAGGAATCTAAGAATCTATTGAATGTTGTAAATGAAACACATCATGCTTATATTTCATAAAACAATATAATTGTTAAAATTAATGATGTGCCAATGGTAAATGAATACCTTGATGTGTTTCCTAATGAGTAACCCAGTTTTATTCATAATTGAGAAGTTTAATTCAAAATTTACATAGTTTATAAGCATAAGATAATTTTATATATCCTTTATCAGATTGATCAAATAGTATTTCATGATTTGAAAAATCATTTACTTAAGTTTCTTAATAAATGATTCCTTTTTCCTAGAACATTACTAAGGAGAGATCCAATTTTTCCCATAAAAATGAACAATGATTCAATGAGACTTTTCATTGATTATCACACTTTGAAAAAAATGACTATTATGAATATATATCATTTGGCTCACATCTATGATTTGTTTAATCACCTGTAGGGAGTTCATTATTTCTCCATGATTGACTTGAGATCCGAGTACCATCAGCTGAAGGTGAAGTACGTTGAAATTCTAAAAAAATCTTTTTAACCAGATATGGTCACTATGAATTTTTTGTAATTCCATTTGGGTAAAATAATGAACCAACAATATTCATGGATTATATGAATAAAATATTTCATTATTTCTTGGATAAGGTTTCAGGTTTTTTTATTGATGATATTATTAAATATTCTTAATGTAAATAGTTTCTTGAAAAACATCTAAGAGTTTTTTTTCTAAACATTTAATGAATCGAAAATATTTTTAATATTTTGAAAATGTGAATTTTGGTAGCAATAAATTTATTTCCTTGGACAAATTGTTTCAAAAGATATAATAAATATTGATCATAAGAAATGGAATGTTGTTGAAGAATGGCCATGACCCACAAATTTAACTGAGTTTCATAGTTTTCTTGGTTTGAAAGGATATTATAAGAGGTTTATTGAAAAAACTGCACTATTATGATTAAGATAACTCAAAAAAGAGTAAAATTAACATGGAAAAAATGAATGTGATTATTTTTTCAGAATTGAGAAGAATATTGGTGAATTATCTAGTTCTAGCCATAAATTTAGGAAATGAAGAGTTTTCCATCTATAATTATTCTTTATTAAATAAACTTGTTTATGATTTGGTACAGAATGGTCAATTAATTCCTTATGCATCAAGATATCGAATACCTCATGAGTTAAAATTTCCCACACATTATTTGTAATTAACGGATGTCATTTTCCCTTTAAAAATTTGGAGTCGTTTTTTAAACAGATCCAAATGTGAAATATATACTGACTAAAATATTTTTAAGTATATGTTCATTCCAAAAGAATTAAACATTAGGAAGTGAAGATATATTGAATTGATAAATGATTATTATTTCATGATCAATTACCATCCAAGAAAAGAAAAATGCAGTGTATTCCTTGATTTCTAACCATCCTGCATCCTTAAGCATGCTACATTTGGAACATGACCCCTTGATTTAATATTTGATGAATTGTTACAAAGAAATGGTTGGCGTACGAAATTACTATATTTTGTTTCAGTTTCTTGTGCACCCATCTTTTTCAGACAGAATTAATCAAGTGCAGAAGAAAGACATTGAGTTATATGAAAAGGTAGAATTGGATAAATTATGTATTTTTTTCAGAATTTAACAGTGATAATGATTGTGTTTTGATATTTGGAAAAATATTGTGTGTGTCTTGTGATTATAAGATAAAGAATGAGTTTTTTTTCAGAATCTCAAATTTCTCTATTTCCAGTTCATCTTGAAAGCACACTGATGTACAGTGACATACGTGAGTGTTACTAGTGGTATGGAAAGATTGATATATTATAGATTTTACTATGAAATGTTTTACGTGTAATTATATTAATTCAATGCTATAGATACCAAAGGGGATACTTCAAACTTTACCGATTCCATAGAGGAAATAAGAAAATATACGCATAGAAATTTTGAGGGACAACCAATGACTTTTCAATGTTATAATGAAATCATGAGTTTTTGAGGATCAATTGTCTAAATCTTAACATTTCTTTCTTATTCCAGATATTATGTCCTTGTACCAGCCTTTTGGACTATACCTAAAAGATATTTTCAAGAAACATTGAGGTCATATTTCCATTATATCTGAATGTGATCCCATGTTCACTTTCTTCTTTTAAAAAGGCCTTTAGAAGTCATTAGGAACAGAATTGAATTTTAGTGCATATTTTTACCATCTATCAAATGTGTAGTCAGAATAGTCCATTAAAGCATTAGAAGATACACATCAATCATGTTTAATGGGATACCATGGAATTTCGTATCAACATCTTTCATTCGTCATGATTTCTTATAATAACAGTTCTCATTACTGTATATTGATGGATCCTTTTGAATTATTACATGGGAAATGATGTCTAACTTTACATTTTTGTGATGAATTTGGGGAAATAAAGTTTATGGGACCATAATTAGTAGAGTAAGGAGTTGAGAATGTGAAGATGATCTGGCAACACATGAGGATAGCTCAAAGAAGGTTGAAAATTTATGTAGATAATTGGGGGAAATACTTTTCCATCAAGGTAGGTTATAATTTTTTTCTTAGAATGTCACTATGGAAAAGTGATATGCATTTTGGTAATAAATCAAAGATGATTCCATGGTTCATTATAACATATGAAATCCAAGATAATTTGGAGTAGTTTATATAGAGTAGATTATACTCTATGTTTATCTTAGGTACACAATGCCATTCATGTTTTGATGTTGAAAAATTATGTGCCATATTCCTCTCATGTTTTGATACCAGAAGAATTTTAGCTATAAGATAACCTTTCTTATCAAGTGAAACCCATTAAGATTCATTATCAAAGAGAAAAAGGATTGCACAATAAGGAAATCCACAAGGTAATAGATTTATGGAGAAACAACATTGTTGATGATAAAATATAGGAATCTAAAAATTATATTAGGTAATGGTACCCTCACTTTTTTTTAAGTAAATAAAATTTTGAGGAAATAATTTTCCGAAGCTTGGGAGAATGCAACTCCCCATGGTTTTTAAAAAATAAATTGAAATGCATGAAACACTGAGTTTCTACAGAATAAGTATTTTTTAAGGATATAGTTATAAACTAGTCATTAAAAATAAATATTCTTTTTCTATTATTTGAATTTTGATAAACATACATATAGAGTTGTGATCAATAAGTTATTTTCAGTCTGACAGAACCAACTATTTTTTTCAGTGAATAATAACATTATATTATAAATAATAATATGAATAATAATAAGACGCCTATTAATTGTAAATAATATTATTATTTTATTTTATTATGGTTATAATATTATTATATTTTGATTGGTATCTCATAGTGATATAAAATGAGTTATAGTTTTGAAATTTTTATTTTTGGAAGAAATTATGATTTTATATTGAAATAAAATTACCCCTTTTTAAATTTTTTTGATATAATTGTGTTTTTTTATATTCTACATGTGGAAACATGGATACAATATTTTTTGATATTTTTCTAATATTGTTGAATTTTTGGGGAATAGTAAAAATTTAGTTTCACATTTTCGGTGTGTTTGATGACATCATAATGATGTAATAATTATTTTATCATTTCAAAAAACTATTAAGGATTTAAATATTATATGAGGTTTCCCAATTGGCCAATACCATGGTAAAAACTATGGGCGAGACCATTGATGTGTGAGTACCTCTAATGATGTTTCCATTTTAATTAATTAAAAACTCCATCACAATCACTATTAATTCCACCCTCATCCCCATCTTCCTCTCACGGGTCTTATGCTTTGAAAATTTTATAAATTCAGTCAAATCCCCTTCCAATGTCTCTTCCCCACATACAAGTCTTGATGGTAAAACACAAAGGCAAATAACAAAGGTCTTAAGAAGTATCTCAATGAAAAAATATCAAGAGATAGAGATCCTATTTAATTTTATTATGGTTTCTTTTCAAATTTTTTATTTTATTATACACTCACCACCTCTAATAATACAAGATGTTTGAATGCTTTTGTATTATATATATTTTGTATTTTTATCATGTTTATGTAAAAATTCACCATAATTCTTCCTCTCATCCTTTTCTTATTTTAAAAATAAAAAAACCATCCATGATGTGTCGATTTACCGACATCGTGGGTGATGAGTCTTCAATATATATTCGTACCTTCGAATCTGGTTATAAAACCCTATTAATGGATAACTTTTTTAATGTATTTAATATGAAATCTATTATGTTTTTTAATTAAAATGTACATGTATTATAAAATGTATATGATGAAACATGTTTGTGATTTTTAGGAATCACCAAAATGATCTAAATGAATATCAATAATAATTTATGTAATGATTCATCCTCAAACCATATAATATAAAATATTTATGGAATAATTTAATATTTTGGAAACATATTAACACCTTTTTGATCCACTTATAGAGTTTCTATTCTATTTAACATGAAAATCCTTTACCAACTAACCACATAAGGTAGCCTCCATGGTTATAAGATCATCTGGGTAATGAATTTAATTCAGGTTATGTTTTATTATGTTTATTTACAATTTATACCCATATTAATTTCATTCTATCAATTTTCATATCAATTATATGGTATTTGTAATGGAATTTTATTAATGAATTCTTTTTTGATATTTTATTTTTAAAAATTCAAACGAAATGTTTTTATACAATTATTCAGGTTTTATGATTATGTTCGGGTTCTTGGGAATTGTTTATAATAAAGGTTAGGACCCATATCTACCTAAAATTCATGGGGTATGTGTATGTTTGTGGTTAGTAATTTGGTTACCCTATGTATAACTACGACGCTTACTCTATAAGGTAGGAGTGGTGGTTGCATTGTATGATAATCGTGAGGGTTACAAATCATAAGGTAGCCGCCATAGTGATAATATAAGTATGTAATTTATCAAGTTTATTTAATGGTTTCATATATACTATTAAAATATTTTATGTATATATAATGTTTCACAACGTAAGTGTATATGTGTGAGAAGTATGTCTTTGTGAAAATGATTTCATATGTTTTAAGTATTAATTGACTAATGGATTGTTTCATTTTTTATATATCCCTTATTGAGATTTCATTGAAAATATCATCGTTTTAAATGATATTCATAGGTTATAAGTATGTGTAATATAATAAAAGAAGTCATTATTTGTCAATGAAATAATTCTATTGTTTTATGTTTAAAATTTTATGATTTGGAATAAATGGACATTCATTTAATTGTATCCACATTGTATGCTTATGAGTTGATATGTATAAGTATATTCATCACATTATAAAATTATAAACCCAAAAGATATTTGAGAATTTATAGAATTAAAATATAGTTTAAATAAATAAATTATTTAATGTTTATGGATAGTTCTATATATTTAACCCTTATGTTTTTTATTTATCAATGGCCAAATCAATTTTTACCACAACTGTAAGAATTAATTTTTTATTATTTCACTATTTATTTTGGTATTAATAATATAAAAATATCATTTAATATAAATTAATATAACTCCAAAAAATGAATCTAATTTCCCTAAATCCATTTATATTATTGGAATATTTTCATTTAAAATTTATCCCACACACACGACGATAAAGTACACATTGAAGGAGAAATATTCAAAAGATTATAATCTTTTTATTACAAAATTTAATAAAAATGATTCTAATTATATAAAATAGATTATAATAAATATAATTTAACATATTTTGATTATAAATTAATTTTAGAAAAATTGTATCTAAATAAATAATTTTAACGAAGGGTAGCTTTTGAAAAAAATATTATTTTCACTATTTGAATGAAATTAAATATTTCTATCATATTTTGAAAAATTAAAACCAACTAAAAATATTTCATTCTGATATAAAATTTTATCTTTATTTATTAAAATAACATTTCTAAAATATTAATATTTATATATTGTACACATCTAGATTATTTGATGAAAATGAGGGTTTTCAAGATGTGTATTTTCTAAGAACAATATGAATTTATATTAACACTGTGTCTAATAATATTAATTATATGAAATAAATTAATATTAATTTATTCATTATTTATAAATTGCATTTAAAACATTTTTCATTATTAATTATATGAATTAATTAAAATTGGAAAACATAATACATTTTAAACATGTTTAAAAAAATACAAATTTAAACCAGAAAATTAACTTATATTAAAATGCAATATGAATTTTATCAAATTTTATTTTAGTGGATTATATATTAATAATGAATAAATGAGTTACATTGAAATATAGTTTAACATATAAATTACATAATATATTGAAAAATAAGTTATTATTTTATAAAATTCAGTATTTTTACTATTTACTGAAAAATAAATATTTTTCAAACAAATCTCAGAAATTTCACCATATGTAAGTTAATATATTATATTTTAAAAAATTAAGTTCATATTATCAAATAAATTTTCTAATATGTCAATAATTGTTTTTATTTTCTCATAAAATGGGAATATGTTTTTTGAAGAAAACATATTTTCGAATAATGTAGTTACATTACTAAATATTTATGGATTATATGATAAGATATTATATATTAATTTATATTGAGTACTAAATTTATATGTATATTTCATAAATTATTTAATAATAATCAATCTCCCCTATGTAATGGTTGAGTTATAATTGATATATTTAAAATAATATTATTTTATGGTCCATCAAATCTTATTATTGCATCTCATACAAGCTTATGAAGATACTCATTGTTTCATGTAATTCAAGAAAAAATGTATTTAATGTAATAAAATATTTAAAATATTAAATCCCTTTGAAAAAAATTAATATAATCATAGTGAGTCACATTCTACCAACCATAAAATGAAATTTTCCTGATAAATTCACCTCAGTAATTGATGTTTTAAATTTAAAAATTCCATTACAGAAACCAACATCATAAAAAATGAATAATAAAAAAATCTATAAAATGGGAATGCTTGATAAGTAATGGTTACATAAAGAAACTCATTACAAGGTTTTCCAGAAGATTAACTAGGTATGATGTAATGATGTGGACGTGGAGAAAAATCGTAAATAGTTATAGAAGGTGATTATGATCACTAATAATAGGAATAATGTTGGTCCACAAAAGGTAAGAAAAACATTAACTGAATATGTGTGAAAAATTTCATTAATATAATAAAAAATAGTTAAAATAGGAAACATGTTTACTTCACGATCATTTTCAGAATGATGGAGAATTAAGATTCCATTTGGAATTAGAAAATATGAAAATATACATACATCACTTCTTTCAATTTAATTTTCCCAATTTCATTCTTTTTTTCCTTAGTCAATATCAAAATTACATCTTACTATATGGAATGGTTGATAATTATTAATGGTTTCTACCCAACAAATTCATAAGATCCTTAAATAGAACAAAAAATTATTTTGTCTATCATTATTTATAATCAAAAAAATGTTATCAATACATACTCATATAGTTAAAAAATATATTATTATTTTAAAACTCATTAAAATTTGAAAATAGGATATTCTATAAATTGTTAGCTATATAACCATTCTATAATAAAATATTTTTTATTAAGGCTACTGACTTATCAAAATCAACATAATATTAATCCTCAAAATAACAATATGTATATCTCAATAAAAACATTTAGTACCATAAAACCATATTTGAAAATATTCCAGAAATTCGAATACCTTCATCATGTTTTTTTTTAAAACATGTTAATAACATGAATTACTAGACAACCATTTTGAAAATATACATCTTCTTCATTCCATGAATTAAAACATATATTATTGAATATATTACACATCTATAACAATTCTGTAAAATTTATCACTGATAGAATGAGAAAATGTTTCATGAAATACCTAAAAAATTTAATGTTTAACAATACTAAACAATTTACATTACTCATATCATTCATCTATTTATACAAATGTAACATGAATTCATTGACCTCAGTTTATACATGTCATTCCATTTTTAATGTAAAAATAGAGTTAGAATTTCCCACACCATTCATATATTGTTTATAGACTCTTCGTCATTAGCAATAAAATCATTAATTTAACAACATTGATGATTCTCTTAATGATATTTTTCAACACAACATTGAGTTGAATAATTCCCTTTTATTCCATATTATAATCATTCATCGTTCAATGAAAAAATTGGGATAAAATTACTCTTAAGAATTGAGTTAACTGAAAATTACAATTTTCGACAAGAATTACATTCTTTATGTCCTTATTTTGTACACTCCAATCATATTACACATCATATAATAAATAAACATGGGTGCTTATTCATATTTTATCTAAATATATGAAACTAAAAATTATTACCACTATGGTCCCCATTACTCAAACTCTTTGTGAAAAATATAATTATCTTCATATGATAGTTTTTAGTGTAGGTAAATGGGAATGCAGTAAATTCTTTTCCTTGATAACTAATAAAGAATAATCATAAAAAATATCACTCCAGTAATATTCTCATTTGGATGATCATCTGAATTATTTTTTTATCATTTAATATGATCACAATTTTTTCTATTTACCAACACTGAATAAAACAATAAAGTATAGAGTTAGTAAAAAATTAATTTTGGGAAACCAAATAATAATAAAAATATTATAGATGATGTCTAAATCCTAGCCCATAATTTTTTATTAATGAATAATTAATTTTATCATAGTTCATTCATTGTCATCCAATATTTAGGACCTTCATTAACGATGTTAAATAGTTATTGTATTTCCAAATCATACCACCAAGTAGTGTCAAATAAGGTGTGAAGCAAGGCCTATTGTCATAGAAAATGTGATGATTTAATCTGGATCAATATTCTATCTTTTGAGTTATTAACCGTAGGTACCACTATACTAGATAAAAATCAACATATAGTGTCTAGATAGAAATTTAATTTCTTATAAACTGCTATATCAATCCATTAACAATATTCTAGAGATTTTTTTTATACATGGAACGATCCTTGAAATTATCCTTAGATTAATCCCTAGGACTATCCTTATAAATATCCATAGGGATCTTATTAATGTTATACCATATTTTTCTTCAATGGATAACCAAAATGTGTATTTCATAACAACTATATTAATCTAGGATAATAATTTATGGGTATTACATATTTTTAGATAAATATTCTTACTATAGTTATACATGCATTTGGGGGCTATAATATTTTAGTTCCTTTATAAGATAGGGATTATATCCCCCTATTTTGTGAAAGATATTAAAAATATATCAAAATGATATACCATTTAGTTATACTATAAAAAACTAAAATAAAAATATTATATATATCGTAGGGAAGGGAAACGTAAGAAAGGGAGAGATCATATGTCTAGAAAGTGTATAACGGGATATACTTATGCATAAAATGAATGCTATTAGAACAAGATAATTAAATATTATAACCATTCCCTCTATATTATTGATTATAATCCTAGATAATTGAATTTGAATTTTTGGTTCATAAGATACCAATCAAAAGAAAATCAAATAACATAAGTCATGAATTCAAGAATTTTTATATGAAATGGTATTTTGGAATAGTAAAATCGATGAATATTATTTTTTTACTATTCAAGTCTCATTTCCAAAATAAATTCATCAAACTCCAGGAGTGATAACCCCTTCTAGTGGAGACCACCATCCCTATAGGTATCCCTTTCATAAAAGTGGAATAGGATAAGTCCCCAAACATTCGTGGTAGTCAAGGTTCACTCCCATTCCATTTATTATAGAAAAAGTCCAATACTGGATCAAATTCACTACCTGTTCAAGTTATGCTTTTCTCAAGAGATATAAATATTTTCCCAATTTGATTGTTGGGAGATATAGGTTCCACCATTCAGGAGTTATAACATAACCAAAATCTGTATTTATATCAAAATTATAGTGATTAGTTATACCATAACCACCAAAACATAATGATACTTAGGTGTGCCATAAGATCATAAAAAATTCTTCATATCAAAACCCATAAAATGAATTGGGGTTTATGAAACTTTTATCATATCATAGCATGTTGAGAATGACATGTTTAATCATAATTTTTCCATTTCATTATTGTATAGGTAGTGAAAAGAAGAGGGTTCCATAATAATTCAATTATGGTATAACCCATGGAATGGAATCAAGGTTCATAAACATCACATAATTGTAAAAATTTACCATTCAGAATAAGAATACGAATTTTATCCTTGGATAATAACCCCAATAAAGCATATATAACTTCAATGGATTTCAACTTAGAAAAAGGATTATTTTGAAATAGAAATCACTTGGAAATTTTCTTATGGGAAATAACCACTATTTTAAAATACATTTTTTAATTTTTTTTACATTTTGGAAATGCATTTAATTGAATATAAACATCAAAACATATAAAAGATGTTTTAAAAATAACCTCAATAATTCCTTGAGGAATATATATTAACCAAAAAATAATGTTTAAAAAATAATTTATTTTTGAATTCCATTTACATGGAAACAATCTTGAAAAATTATAATGTAATCTCTAATGAAATTAATGTTGTTGATGGTGGGATATTCATTCCACGAAGTGTCCATTATAAAATGATTTCTTACAAATATTTGGTAAAATAAAAATGAGAGTTGATTTGAAAATGACCTGATGTGACGATAATTTTTTTATATAAAACATGGTGAAAAATATCATTTCAATTATCACAGGATAATAGAAAAATAATGGGTTCATTCATAAATTAAACATAATTTGGTAAGAATGGGTTATTACTAAAAAGAAATTAATTCTTCAATAACTTTCTCTTTGAAAACATGAGTACATAAAGAGTGAAATATGAAGGGAAGACATGTATTATATGTAAATTTAAAATGTATAATAAAATTAATGAGTATATTGAGATATGGATAATAATTGTCCATGGCTTGAAACATGATCATAAACATGATAGATAAATGTTTAGATTTTAACATATAATCTTATCCACATTCATAAAATTAATACATATAAAACATAGAATAATATTAATAAAATAAACATAAAATATCAATATGATAATGAAATTCGGGATATTATATGTAAATGTTTAATTATATATAGCTCATACTATAAGATAGGTGTATAAAATAATCATATGTCTTAAGTAAGGAAAACTCTAAAAAAATTCCCTTGTAGACTCTTTATATTTTGAATCGTATACCACATGAAAAGACATTCAAAATAGATATTTAAATAACAAAAATTTTATTTATAATAATAATAAAAGAAATATGTAGAAAATATATATACTAAATAAAAGAATCATGTGGTAAAAATTAAATTTGTCTCATAGAAAGAAAAGGTTAGATGATAACATATTATCATACGTCTAGAATTTATTCATACTTGTATAAAAATACTTTATAAGAAACATTTGTTTATAATATATTTATTACAGAATAATAATTATATTTATCATACAATATATCACTTAATTATTTCATTTTATAAATAATTTTATAACAATTCTTTGATAATGTCTCATTTTTGGAAATAGATGCTTTGTTTTTCATATATGTTTTGATTTTTTATATTCAGTCCACTTACATTGATCATTGTTTCCTAATAACCAGAATTAAAATCATGACATTACTATAATATATATAAATCAGTTATATTTTTCATACTAATCATGAAATATGGTTTTTAGAAATGAATTATTTTATAATCATGCAGATGGTAGGTCATATATATACATGAGTTCCATTTCCATTTTCCAATGAACACATGGAATAATATAAGTATTTTATTATCTTTCTAGAATTATAATAATATTTTAAATACCATATTTATTCTATAAATATAAATACATATACCATCCATGTATTTTGGTGATTAAATGATTCTCACATATCATTGTGATGATGGTAGTTCACATGTACACTTATGGCACTAACATCATTCATCGAGTGAAAAGGTATGAACGAAAATGATAAAAAAATTAATAATAAAAAATATTTCATTAATTTTATAATTAATTAATCATTAGGGTATATATTTAACAAAATGATCCATATTTTATTCCATATAATTCTTTATTTAAATTCATCACATCGCCTCATCGGGCGGTAGTCCGCCTTACAAATGAGAAACATTACAGTATCTCATGTGAACATGAATGTAAAATGGTATATATGATGTAATTATATAATAGTAATATTAATATTATTAAATATATTATAAATAATTTAGACACATCCTGTGAGAGGTGGTAATGGAATAATTAATGACATGTATTTTTGAGGCAGTTGGCCGTCTTCACATGAAAAATGATTTCTTAAACAATTTGATGGATGTTATGAGTTTTTTCATCATGATGAGTAAATGACAAAATATAATTATAAGATAGATAATTTTGTAATAATATCCAGATGTTTTAATAAAAAAGGATGATGATTAGGGAATTAATAAAACAAAATATCCCATGGAATAACTTTACCTCTTATTTTGTTACCCTCCTTAGAATTTCACCAAATCCTTCAAACATTGGATTAATTCACAAAATAATGGTTCAAATACTTGAGTATGGAATTTGGGAAGTGATTTTTTAAGGTATTGGTTTAACCAAATTGGTTTTATTGTGTAAATAATAGAGGGAGGGTGAGTTTCTATAAGTGAGGAGAGTGGTAAATTTTTAATTTATTTTAAAATAAACATGTTTTCCCACATTTTTATCATTCCAAAAGATCCAAAATGAAGTATTTTATATCCTTAGACATTATAGGGGGTGAAATATGGCCATAAATTATATTTTAGATATTTTTTTGTTATTTTTTACAATTATCATTTTAGTTTCACCCCCATATAATCTGATTTGTATTTTAACAGCTGAAATTTTAATTTGTTTTGCAATTTACAATATTAATTTTGGAAAAATATTAAGTATAAATTATTATTTAATATAAATTAAGATTATTAAAAATATGGAATCAATTTAACAAAATTTGATCCATAAAATTAGAAATTTTAATTTTAAATTAATCATATAGACATGATGAGAAATAGGGTTCTAAATGAGTAAATGTTCAAACATTTACAAGGTTTGTGTATCCAGTTTTATAATGAATGTGACTCAAATGAAGATATTTTAATAAATATATATAAAATTGATGTAATTTTTCAATAAAAATTAAAATATAATTTAATTCTAAAAATAATTGAAACTAAAATTCAGTTTCAATTAAATTAAGTATTTTACACTATTCATTAAAAAATTAATATTTTTTTAAAATTATAAATAGTTAACCATAATATAATATTTTCAATAATGATTTAAAAATATTTAAATCATTTTTTAAAATAAATTTTCATAAATTTGAATAATTGTGACTAGAAACAAAAACCTCATATGTGAGGAAAAATGAGGTTTTAATTAAGTATATTTTTCAAGAACTGGATGATATTATATTGAAAATATGCATAATTATAATCATTAGATGAATAAAAATAAAAATTTATTGATTTATAATTTATAAATTTCTATTAAAATTTTCTTTAATAGGGATTATATATATTAATTAAAATAGAGAATCCTTAGGCACATTCAAACAGTTTTAGAACAAACCTTTTTTAGATTCAGTAAATACATATTAATGTCCAATATAGAGTTGATTAAAAAGTATGTAATGGAATTAAAAATTAATAAATGAAACTTATATTACTTTAAAAGGAAATTTCGAATTTTGACAAGTTAATTCATATGTAATAAAATATTATTATTTTATAAAATTTGGTGTTTTTCACTAGTAATGAAAAAATCAAAACATTTTGAAAAAATAAGAAAATTTATCAATAAGTAACTATAGATATGATGGTTTAAAATTTAATTTAATTTTTTTAAAAAAAAAATATAAAACCACTATACATTAATTGTATTATTTTACCATAAAAATTTAAAATAATACATTTTTATGAAAACACAATTTTGATAAATGTTATTACATTACAAAAAAACACTGATTATTTACTAAGTGTTTGAAAATAAATTTATATTTATTTAGAAGTTTTTTTATATTTCCAAAATAGTTTAATACTATTCATATCCCCAAATTTAATGGATATGTTATAATAAACATATTTAAAATATCACATTTTCATGGTTCACTAAATCTTAGTTTCATGAGTTATTATTGGATTTGATGACCCATATTAATGTTTGTAACAAAAGATAAAATCATTTTTGATTGTAACAGAAAATATAAACAATATTATATTCAATATATTTCTTTTACACAATCTAGGGGTGTTTCATTTATATCATATACAGTACCCATACACACTAGAAACAATATAAAATTTTCATCACACATGCATTGTTACCTTTACATATCTATTTGAATTGTTATGTTACATTTTAAAAAATACAAAACATGTTATAACATAACAATGTGTTATAAGTAACCCTTACACATATATTTATTACACATTTACACATCATAAGTAATACACCTTATTCTTACATTGCCTATGAAAAATAAACTTTAATGTTACATAATTAATATAATTATCTTTTTTTCATCAAGTGTAATTATATCTTTCTAGGATTAGGGATGGTCTCCTCCTATAGTAGTAGAAATTTATAACTAAAGGTAACAATTACTTATAACTATTGGTAAAAACCTTGGTATCATGTACTGGTAGTAACCACATTAAATGTTTTATAAACAAACTTGTTAAAATGGTAGAAAACCATCTTGATCGAATAATATCACCATTTCTAGTTGTAACATTTAATTACTATAGTTATTTCTACATAACTAAATTTTCACCATATATATAATGATATATGAACTTTGTTATACTTGTGTAAGAACTATAGTTTAGAGGTATTAGTAATAACATCATTTATCATTAGTTAAAATATATATAATCTCTCATAAGTGAAGATATTATTTTAATGGTTACTTCAATTTTATGACATGTTATATTACAAAAAAATATAATTTTAGTTTTTTTATTAAATATATTATGGTTTAATTATTTATATAAAAATAAATACAACATTTGTGCCACAATATATAATCACGGTATTGTTTTTCAACTTTAAGAAAATACATGTTTAAAAAAAATTATATATTATTAATTTATCTATTAATTTAAATATATATATATATATATATTAACAATAATTTTGGAAGTCTTTTTATATTGATTTATTTTAGAATTAAAAACTTGAGAATTAGTTTCTAATTATCTCTATAATTCAAATTAATACTTAAAATTATTATCCTATGTATTATAATTCCTTATCCCATTTAATATTGTGACATTTTTTTAGATACTCTATCAAACCCAAGGAATATATTGTAATTAATGGCGTTGGATAATTAGTGGAATTAAATCTATGGAATACATGATAAAATAAATATAACATAGTTTTCTGATTATTTATAATGAAATATGAAACAAAGAAATAAAAAACATTGATACATGAATTGTGATGTTTTAAATACCTAATTATATTACAATACCAATGGTGTGAACATGAAGGAATTCATTATTTTGGAATATACTATAGAAGTGAACAATATTCTTGAGAATCGTCAACATTCATCATTATCTTCTAAAATTTTATTATGAATATATTTTAGGGATTTCATTACTATAAATTTATATATATATATTGTACTTATTGATTTATTTTAATCTTTTATCTTTAAAAAAAATCTATATAGTTTATTCCTCTAATATAAATTGTAAGTTGGGTTTTGACTCCCACATATTAATCAGTTAGGTTTTGACACCTATAAAAGGCCAGAAGTGCTTTGAATCCTACAAAACATAGTTTGTGTTATACTACATTGTGAGAAAATGGTATATCAATAATTATGTTATAATAAAAATCGAAAAAATGTACATAAAAAACAATTATAGCACACCCTAACATATATAAGTATGTTAGTAAATCCCTACCTTTGCACCGAGTAGAGAAGATTGATGAGTGGGGTGGGATCTTGGTATTATAAGAAACTATCATAAGTCATATGTTCTTTAAATTTATATTTGACTATTTGAACTATTTATAAATATGATAATTATAAATTATTTATGTTTCAAAAAATTTATTTTCAGCCCCCCAATAGTCTATCATTTCATTTCAATCAAACCTGTGAATATTTGTTACAATGTGGTGTCTTTTATGTAGTTAGTTAGTTATTAATATTTTTGTAATACTCTTTACTAAGTATTATCCTAGAAATAAAATTTAAATAAATGATCCAAAAAATTAGAATGGAATTTTGGGAATTTGAACAATTTAATACCATGGGACCACATTATTTACATGGAGGGTACTATGTTTACAATATTAATTATAGAGATGAATTTCTAAAAAACAGTTTTTTTTTAATTTTGGGTTATGATATCAAAACATAATTAATTTAAGAAGGTTTATTTAGATACACTAACCTAAACTGATACCAAAAAATGTGTTCAAAATTACATAGATATAAATCATATGAATTTTTATTTATATATAATTATGTATATCCATAATTCATATTAAAAATCTACATATAACATCTAGGGGACATTAAAGTCACTAACTATGAAAATACTATGTTGTAGTGAACCATGATGAGAATTTACATGGTTTAGTTTCACGAATTTATATTTAATGATCAAGATATAATCAATGAGATGTAGACAATATTCAATAAATTTTTTAAAAATATGGTTGTACATGGGGAAAACATGATGAATGAGGTTGTTATAGAAATAATACATTGAGATATAACTACAAAATGGGACTAAAAGAATGTTCTAAATAAATATGGAAAATATTTCAGAGTGTAATCAATGTATTAATAGAATGAATCACTATTTCAATACCAGATTGAGATGAAAACAATTATGGATAATAAGATGACAAAAGTGGAGGTATTAGATACAAATATATCATAAAAGTTAATGAAAATTCCAATGATTCTGAGTTTCAAAAAAGTGATAAATATTTAATGTAAACTTTTATTAAATGTGTCTATATATATATTAAATGACAATGAGATTCAATTAAAAATCCTATATGAGACCATCAAAACTATTAAAAATGAATGTTTTAATGGTATTAATACTAAATACAATGTTTTAAAATTAATGTACTATGCTTTTAGGAATATTTGAAAAATAAAATTAGATATCTATAAATTTATATAATATTTTATAGACAAGAAATACAATAAAGAGTTAAAATGAACATATAATTCATGATAGAGTTTTAAAGAAGATTTAGACATGAGAAGTAATGATTCTTATAGAGGAACAGAATCATCTAATTTTTTCACTATGGAAACTACTATGAATGATTTGAAAAATGATTCATATTGATGATCAGATTATTAATCCAATATTGAAACTAATGTTTGATAATTATCATTACTATTTTAAAATTTTCTAAATGATTTAACTCGAAAAGGTGATCAATGTAGAAAATTAAAATGACAAAAAAATATTTTAAAATGAATAAATTTTAGTTAATAAATAATTTAATGTGAATGATAAATGAGTTATACATTCTTAATGGATTAATCTCATATATGAGAATTACATAAAAAGACATTAATTTTTAGAAAATGATGAAGATCCTAATAGGAAATTAATGTTAGTTTGCGATGATTTATCTAATAAAAAAAATTAATCCATGTAGATAAAAAATGATAATAAGAAATTTAATATATATATATATATGATTTTAAAATGATAAAATAGGTGATAACAAAGAAGTTATTAAAAAGAAGAATTTAATTATTAAATGGAATTTAGGGCTTAAAAGAAACCATATCTATATTTATTTATTGAAAATATAATATTGATATAATTATGTCTATAAAAAATATAAGAAATAATAAAATATTTTTTTATATTTAGAATACTATTTTGTATAGAAATAATTTAGTTAAAATATGAAAATGGAATGTATCAAGTGATACATTCATTCAATTTAATTAGAATAGAAATTATGCAAAAAAAAATTCATTACTATTTTCTCTTCCATTATTCTATACCAATACATTCATCTCTATGAATCTACATACTATATTACCCTATATATATATATATATATATATTGGTACCTAAAATTTTCATCAGTACACAAACTGTACAAAAAATGACTTGGGTACGCAAAAAAATAACTTTTTAATGTTTTTATTTAGAAATCTACATAAATAGTTATAAAGACACATTGTATATGGGAAATGGGTGTTCTTGTATCATGATTGGTGTTTTTTATAATTTTTTATATTATAATTACGATGTTGGAGGAACTATCACATTAGATAATAACCCTAATGTAATATTCAATTGTTTTAGAGGTGCTGGAATATTAACAACTATAATAATTCTAGATATACTATACATAGAGGTGTTGAAACATAATTTAATTATAATGTAACAAATTTGTGTTTATAGAATGAGCATGCTTTTAATGATAATAAATTACTAATTTATAATAATAATATTTTTTATTTTATACAAAAAAATAACTCTTATATTTCTATTTCATGACACTCCCAGAAAAATGTAATGTATTTAAATTATATAGAAATAGACTATATTATTGATCAAAAAATCACTAGACATGTCCATCACTGGTTATTGTACATGTTTTACAAACCGTGATGTATTTTGTAACATCTAAAATTTAATGAATTTAATTATTTTATATGTGACTCTTATCTAAAGGTTATGAATCTGAAATATTCATTTAGATGTATTAAAAACATTAAAATTTTATTATACTTAGAAATATATAATCTTGATTTATTTGAATACATGATAAATTCTATTTTAAGTATCATGGAATAAATGGTTTTTATTATAGAAGTATTTAGTATACTCACAAAGACACATTTCCTATATCATATAAGTGAAACCATAAACAATTTTTTTTAAAATATATTTAAAATAATAAATTAATGTAATAAAATCAATTTTAAGTGATAACATAAAAAAATTATGTTTTATATTTTTATATTTTTTATGATAACGGATATATGAATATTTTTTCTTCTAAAAAAACTACAAAAAATTTTCTCATAGAAAGGAACAAAATTTATTATTCAAAAAATGGAAATAACTATGAAAAAATTAATATAGTTTAGTAGAATATTTTTCGGATGAATTAGTTAATAATTATTTCTATATCTTAAACAGAGTATACATTAAACCCATGTAAATTAAAACTACTTATGAACTATTTAATTAAAAAAAACCCAAGATTGTTCACTTTAATGTTTTTTAAATATTTTTTTATTTTAAATACTAAATATAAATTTTATATTTTTGATTCAAAAAGTAATGATGGAATTTTTAAAGAATATAAAATTAATATAATTTAATATCAATTATATAAAATTACAACCATTTCCATGGTGGAATATGTGATTATATAGTTCTTTGAAAAAATAAAAAAAATGAATGTAGATTCAAATAATATTGATATATAATATATATATAGTTGAATTTTTGTGATGATAAACTTGAAAACATTAGTACATCATTTTAAGGGAGAACATATCTTCTTAATATGATCTTGTGAATTGAAAAAAACGTTAGAGATCATTCATTTTAAAATTTAATTCATGTATTTTTATTATGGAATAATTACTACAAATATTGTTTTAAATTTGTTGGATAGTTTTTTATTTATGGATGTTTTGCGATGACAAATATTAAAAATATTGGAATTATGAAGAATTTCATAATCTATATTCTTGGTTAGATTTATAAATTTTAATGATTTAATTATTTTTAATTTTTTTGAGTTACCTAAAGATAAACAATATTTTTTTAACAGAATGGGTTTCTCTAAATTAAATGGATGAGTGTATTACTAGTTTTCTAAGAAGATTTATATGAAAAATGGGTTTATTTTGAAGATTTATTTTCATCGATTACTAGAATTTTCTACATTTATATTTTATTTTATTTTTCTAGTTTTCAAAATATTAAATTATTTCAAATACATGTAAAATTTTCTTTTTGAAATTGCTTAATTTACAATGATGTGTATGTTTACCAACAACCTAGTTTGAAAAATTATGAATTTCCAAATCATTTTTCCAAACTATCTAAATCATTTTATGGTTTAAGAAAACTCCAAGAGCATGGTACATAATGATAATTCTATTTTTTATGAAATTTTTTAACAGGGAATTGTTGATAAAAATATATTAATAATTAATAGTTTTCAAGATATTGTAATCCTAATAATACGTGATTATGATATATCATTTGGAAATATAAATGATATTCTGATTAATAAGTTTTTTGAATTAATGACAAATTAATTCTATATGAGTATAATGGGTGAATAAATATTATTCATTGGACATAAATTATTTTAATGAAGGAAATTTTACAAATTGATGAAAATATAACAAATATTTGTTTGAAAAATGTCACCATTATTCTTGTAAAACTATCAGAACCACAACGAGAAGAAATTTAAAATATTATTTGTATAAATATTGGAAATCATTTAATGAAAAGGTTATATAAATGAATTTAAGGAATCTAAAATTATTTTATTTCATTAAGGCGAAAAATTTTATTTTCATTAAACAAGTGTTAATGATACTACTATAACCTAAATATGTATTTAAAATGTAAAGAAAAGAAAAATCTGAGATATTAATGAAACTCTTATCAATTGTTTTTTTACTAAAATCAGAATTGTGTCAATATTTTAATTATATTCCAACATTGTCTTTAGATGTTTCACACTTAATAAGTAAATAATGTTAGGCGGGTCTCAATTACCTTATAAATTCCCAATATAATGGATTTAGAAAATGAAATTTTAGTTTTAATTTTTCATATATGAGGATGATAAATATTTTTCTATACATTTTTGTTCTCAAATTGTTTTGAAAAAAAAAATCACTATCTTGTTTATTTTTTTTGAAAAATATCAAATATATTGTGATAATTAATATATTATTTAATAATGTAAATATCTATTAAAACTTATGAAAAATAATATTGATTCTTGATTTTAATATTTGTTACATCATTTTGTTAATTGGGATATCATTCTTATTTTTTTAATAGAAGATAATATTATATACTCAATTACCAATCATTTATATTTTATGTTCTTTTAGAAATTAATGATTTAAATAAGGTTAATGATGACTTAGAAAAAAGTGTATAAACAATAAATGCTTCTATATTTCAAGTAGTGATATCATGTAATCATGTGTGTTTTAATTTTCATATATTCATGTTAGGAAAATATGAAATTATGGGAAGTTATCCCTTTTTTTATTTTTGTTTAAATTTAATATTAACCCAATAATCATGTTTAGTTATTGTTTTTTATTAACTAGTTTTTTTATTAGTCACGATTGAGATTTTATTTTAAATTAAATTTTATTATACTTGAAAAATATGAGTAATGGTGAATTTTTTTGGAGTTTTGAAATCAAAAAATTTGTTTTTAATTTTATGATAAGTTATACATTACTTGTTTTGACTATTTTTTATTAACATTGTTTTGTAAAATTTGAAATATTATCATTTAAAAAGAATTATTGAGAATAAAATAATTGTTACTAATTAATTTTATTATATTTTAATAATTTTATTCTGATTATTTGTCTATTTATTTTGTTTAAAACTATTTTTATGTTTTTATCTTATTTATTACTATTTTTATTAAAATTAAATAAAATTATTTATGATTTATGTGACTATTCAATACACATATTTGATCTTTATAATATGTTAAATACCCTTTCATTGATTTTTTTACCCTTATGTGTTTTTTGAATCTTTTTTACCTATGTGAATATTCTAACTACCCTCACACTAGACATAGAAGCATTGAGTTATCTAAAAAATGTATTAGAAAAATAATTTAACCATTAATCATGTATCATGTTAACTTTATGAGAGTTTAAAAGAACCATTAATAATCTAGTAATAACAACAAGATTACTTTTAAATATTCAATAGATCTAAGATACTACCCTTATGATGTTTACATTCTACATTTATGTAGTGTACAGAACCATTACACAATGCATATGACAGACATTTTACCTTTATTAATGCATAGTCACCTTTACACATCTAGTTTAATTTTTATGTTAACATTACACCACTAATATAAAATATGATTTACCATTACATAGTGTAAAAAAAACAAATATGTGTATATTTAGTCTACCCATATACATCACAGGGTATAACCCATTCCCTCATGAATACTTGAAAAATAAATTTTACCATTGGACATATATTGATATGAACTTTTCATTACACAACTATTATATAATGTATAAGATAAAAAACATAATATATATACTATAAACACCTACTTATTCCAATTTTATTGAGAATAAAATGACTTGTTACTAGGCCGTAAGAGACATCTACAAGAAGAAAAAGGATTGTAATAAAGGCTGAAGGGTTTCAAATGAATATGGGGGATAATTTACATTTTATGAAATAAACAAAAAAACAAACAAACATTATTTAATGAATGATAAAAACATGGAAACAAAAACTTTAAATTTATATCCAAATCACACTAAAGTGTACTACAGTGAAAGAAAAATAAACTTTTAATGTAAATAGTAAAATATGAATAAAAGAACACTAAGAAAACTAGTTAATGAGATTCTCCATATGATCTATGATCCAACATTTCAAATTGGCCCATGTATCACGATGTGGTGCTGAATCTGTGTGATACTTTATGTTTTTCCATGTCCTATAAGAAATAGTCTACAAAAGCACCATAGTTACAATTCATGGGTGATTATAAAACACATAATGATTTCCCCAATGACGTGAATACTTTTTCCAGTAGGATATAATGGTTAGTAACATTTATATAAAAATGTTTATATAAAGCATTTTTACAAAAATATTTTATAACTAAATATAAACATGCATTAAACCCATTTAAAACCAATAGTACATAAGTTCTATTTTAAAAGTTTTCTATAAAATTTCATTTTTATAAAACAACCATATAAATCTATAAACCAATTTATCACTAACATTTTGACATTTACATTCTATTCCACTTAATCACATATCCAACTATGCATGCCTCATTATAAAATTTACATCCTCATGAGCAGTCTCTCATCGATCTATGATGTCTTCACAAGATAATTATACCCCATGTAACACTACAGCATTGGAACTGATCACATGATCATATTCCTATTAATCCTCGTAAATTAAATTGACAAACACACACCACAATTATTTCAAAACCATTTCCAATAACCATTTCAAACAATTTTAATTAAAACATTCTCTTATTGAACCCAATTTAAACAAGAAAATTTAAAACTCAAATTTCATCTCAATAAAATAATTCTATTTATTTAAAAACCTTTTTATCATATCAATTTACTATCATTAATAAAATCATATTTTAAAATATTCATTTATAAATCAAGAATCAAACAGTTTAATAAAAAGCACTAAATATCTAGTTTTGTCACAACAATCCCTAATGAGGGTTTCTAGAAATCATAACGAATATGGTTCAAAATAAAAAATAAACAAATAAATTAGTTTCAAACCATTATATCCATTTATAATTATATGATTTGAGGTTTAAGCCACCCACCTCTACCGATTTGATGAAAATCAAAAACCGATGAAGAACGCTTGAGAAAACCAGGCTGATACCCAACAAAAATGCCTTAAATAACTTCTACTACCAACAATAAGACAAAATATATTCATATTTTTCATCAAGAATATAATTTATTCCTTTAAATGAATAGATATGAGAAACTGAGAGGATAAGAGAATAAGATCAATGTAGATCTATGAAAATGTGATATGAACGATGAAGAACGACACTAACCACAAGAATAATTCTTGAAAATACCAAGGTAGGGCTCCAAATTGACTCCAAATCACTAGGGAGAGGTTCTAACAGCTTCAATGTAAACGAATCAAGAGTTAAGGCCACCATGGAACAAAAAATTGATATTTAGATGAAAAATGAGTGAGATATTATTTTTTAAGATCTAACTTAATCTATATGGATGGTTAGTTTAGATGGTTAGAAAACTATACACTAACTATGTGTTGGGTAATTTTTTTATGGAAACCCTTTAATAGCCTCCTCACTTGGTCTCAATAATCATGTCCACTACATGCCAATGAAAATTCCTTAAAATTACAACCACACACAATTTATTCTAGGATTTATGCATGTTCTAGGAAAATTCTACACATCCACATTTTCCCCAAAAACTTTTTGAATGTTCACCCAACTCTCCCATAATTCACCCTTAAAATTTATAAATATTAAAATAACCGTTTGAGGGTGACATAATAGAATCTAGGGGTACTATTTATTCCCCATAATTGGCCTTTCCATCCTCAGAAAGTATAAAACCACCACTGCCTTGAAAGTGTTTTGATCAGTTCTCTTTTCTTTATATCTTGATTTCCCAATCGACTTCTTGAATCTGACCTTATTTCCAAAAAAAAACCCACATTAGACCTATGATATTTACATGAAAGACATTCCATTTCAAATCCACTATCTGTAAAGGGATATATACCAACAAGGAATCCATCTCAACGTTAACATGATCCCATTGGATCTCATGGTAAGGATCACGCATATACATTTTCAATAGAGATACGTGAAACAAATTGTGAACCAAACCCAACCATGGTGGAAAATCCAACTGATATTCCACCCCTCCAACCGATTGCATAATAAAAAAATATCAAGCATATCAAGTGGATAACATTACCTTCTTCTTAAAAAAAAATTTCAAAGCCTTGGAGAGACCCTAAAGAACACATGATCAGTCACTGGGATTGACAAAAGTCTTTAGAAATAATCCTCAAATGATTTATAAGGACTCTGAGCCATATCCATCCACTTTATAATCAATTGAATCCTCTATATTTTTTATTGGATAAGGATTAGACTAACCAGTTATGTCTCACATGTTTCCACCCCACATAGAAGATAAAGACAATAAATCCCATACAATACATCAAAAGAAGCCATATATGTCGAGGCCTGATAGTTTTTATTATAGGAGAACTCCACACAACGTATAAGTTGATCCCATGCGCTACACAAATTCATTTCTCAAGCCCAAAAAAATTCTTCCAACAATTGTATCATATTTTCATATTTCCCATCTGTATGAGGATGATATGTTTTACTCACAGTTATCTGATTCCCAATGACTTTTTGTAAGGATTTATAGAATCAAGATAAGAAAATTATATCTCAAACAATGAATATCATAACCAGTAATCCTTGTCTCTTTACCACTCCATGGATATAGATTTTCAATAGATCTTCTACCGTATGAGTATCACAAATAGTAATTAAATGGGCCGTCTTGGTAAGCATATCTACTATCATCAATATGTCATCGTTTCTATGAATCATTATTGGGAGACTTGTAAAATATCCATTTATAAATGACTCTAACTACACACTAGGTTATGTAAAGACTAAAATATACCCAATAGTCTCTTATTCTCTTCCTTAACTTGATGAGAAGTTAATCACCTTGAAAGGAACTCAATCTCATTAGTTTTCATACTGCTCTACCAAAACTATGCCTTTAATTCCTAATACATATTTTAAACCCCTCCCCAAAAGTTGTATGCATGATGAAGCTACTCCTAAAAATCAAAAGGTACTTCCATCCATCCTCTGAACAACTAAACCAAATTTTCTTCATGGTTAAATCCCTCAATGGCCTCCCCAACATTGGGTTTTGAAAAAAATACCATGAATTCTACCTCATATATTTGTGCTTCTTTGACCATATTTACCAAATGAGAAACTACAGATACAGAATCCAAAACTAAAACACCACCTTGGTAATCATATTCCATATGCATGTCGGCTAGATAGACATCCAATACCCTTCATCTAATATTTCTTTTCCATGTGAACTTATTAATTTATGTATAATGCATTGGACACTAAACTACCTTTTCCCGATGTATACATTAAGTAAATGTAAAACATCTGGGGATTCTCCATCCATCTTATTTTCCTTAGATTCAAGACCTATTATGATAAAATATATTTAACAAATTTTTTTCAATGATAATAGTACATTTCTCTCAAAATAGATAATAGAGCCATGTATGCAAGGCATGGATGACCGCAACATACTACAAATAGTTTGTTGGATATTTCCTCTCTTTTACTCTGAACAACCTTCAGCCATAAGAAATGGCATGGTATATTTTTATGAGAACAGAACCCAACTCATATCATGAATCATCAAAGTACACCACTTATTAATGTCCAAATTTTGGGAAAATCAAGATAGGTGATATTTTTATATAAACGACCAACTCCTTAAAAAACTTCTACCATTCATTAGTCCATTAAAATGGTATGTTCTTCATGGTTGAATCTATTATAGAAAAATCATTTAATGATAAGCCATCCAAAAATTAGTAGTAATAAATATATGAATGTAAAAAAACTTTGTATCTCAAAGACATTATTTGGTGGTACTGAAGAGATAAATAGTCTATCATCCATTGATCCATAATAAAAAAAAAATCAGAAATTTAAAGGCAGATAAAACATAACACGAATGAGATTTCAAATCATAGTGGCCAGTGATTCTGCAAAATTAAACTCATTCTGTAAAACCATGATAATAAGATTATAATATCATATAACTGTATCATGAACACTTATGTACCCAAATACCTAATTATAATAAGATCAACATAAAAAGGATAGCTACAAGTTTTTGTGCCCTATATTTTATGTTTTGAAAATCCTACTCATGTTTGACATCACAAACCAAAGAATAAACATGGGATAATTTCAAATCGACGAAAAAGAAAACTAATGACTAATTTCTCTGCTAGGGAAGGTATAATACGATACCACTTATCTCATAGAAACATTTGGAGAAAACAAACTGACACTATTTTTAATGACCCACTTATTCCCATTGGTGTTCAATATAATGAATCATTAGTAGGCCTTAAGAGATATTCCCAAGATACAAAAACATGAAAATATATGCCTAAGGGTGTCAAATTCATGTGGGGAATGATTTAACAATTATTAGACAAGCCATTGACTAAACAACCATTATATAATGCATGAAAAAATCAAGGAAACTCATCCATCACCATTGTAAAAAAATAAAAACAGTTTGTACTATTGTGGAAGACAAAGAAACAATCAATGTAAACAATAAAAGATAACTAAACGAACTACAAGGAAACCAGAATACTTTGTGCTCCACATGCACCATTCATCAACATCTCCAAACATACCATTTATCATGAGGCGATGCATTATACGTTTGATAATTTACCATTACCCATGCCTTGGAAGATAAATTCTTCAAAAGAACCTAAGTTCCAATGCTGGGGTGAGTATAAAACTCATTAGGATTCTCTAATGAATCCCCTACTCATTCAACATGGATATAAATGTTAAAAGTATTAATTTAAAACCATTTATATAAAATAAATTTCTAATATAGTTTATAATGAAATATAATCATGATTCAAAACCGTTTAAAATTAAAAGTGTACAATATCCATTTCAAAAATATTAGATAATGTTGTTCTTCTAAAAAATAAACAAAGAATTATTTTAAACCATTTCTCAATAACATTTCTTCATAACCATTCCATTCCACTTATTTAGAAATCCATCTATGCATGCTTCAGTATGATAGTTCCATACTATTGAGAGTTTTCTCATTGATCCACCATGTAGTCACATGATAATTATACCCCATGTGCCATTGCACCTTTGGCATTGAGAATAAGGTCACACTACAACCAATCCACGTTAATGTGATCCACATACACATTATAATTATTAAAAATCCATTTCAAACCATTCCAATAAAACCATTATTTTATTAAAAGGCATTTAAATAATCCAATTATAAACACCTATTATTTCTCAATAAAATAAGTATTTATATTAAAAAAACCTTTTTATCAAATACATTTACCATCATTCCTGAAAAATTCCATTTTAAAAATCATTTTAAAATCTACAATAAAAAAACATTAATCAAAAGCACCAAATTTCCAGATTTTCTACAACCATCACCAAATAGGGTTTATAGCCCCAATTTAGCAGCCAATTCACAATAATACACAAAAAATATATTTATTTGACACCATTAAATTAAGTTCGACAACGAGGAGTTGAGAGTGAAACCGCATATCACAACCATTTTTACAAAATCTGAAAACGAACAATGAACACTCTAGAATACTGGGTTGATTATCCATGAAACCACCTAAGATCAATTATCATATAAACAAAATGGCCAAATCACATCATATTTGGAATCCATAATCTTAGATATTGTCATATACTAAGTATATATGAGAATCTAAGAGGATATGTGATGTATATCTACATAGATATAAGAAAACGTGATAGGAACGGTGAAGAACGACACTTACTATAAGAATCGGGCTACAAAATGCCTAGGGAATGATGAAAATTAATTCTAAATGACATGAGAGAGTTTATAATTGATTAAATGAGAAGAATACTGAGTTATGGGCCTAAAGAAATGGAAAATGGATAAGTTGGAGGCAAAACGAGTGAGATCATGTTTTTTAGGATATAACAATACCTCTTTGCACGGTTAGTTCCCACGGTTAGAAACACTGTGAGATAACTATGTGTTAGGAACTACATTATTAAAACCCTAAAATTACTCCTTGAATGGTATCTCTAACTATCAGCACATCATGATGAGGCTACTACCTCAAACTATAACTTCACATGGGGTTTTCTTTGATTTCTTCACGGTTTAGTCATACTGTGTGCATCACATGCACATCCCCATTTCCCTCAAAAAATATCAAATGTTCACCCAACTCTTCAATCCTTCACCCTTACACATTATAAGCATAAAAATTACAATGTTATGGTTACATACCAGTATCCTGGGAAATTTAGGTACAATCCTAAGTGAAAAGGTATTTTTTATCATGGGTAAATTTAGCTCAAACATCACTATTAAATAATAAAAATAAAAAAATATTTAATTTTTAATTTTTTATCCCCTTAGTGTCTATCTTGTTATTCGTATTAAAAATTATCATTTATAAATATAAGTCAATTAATGTGGTGATATTAAATCCTAGTAGGTGGATAAATAAGCGACATGAATCATTATAAAATGGGTGATAATAATAATCATATTAATATCAGAAAAATAGAATCATCATCATAATAATGAAGGCAAAATTTCATAATGGATTGATTGAAGTAATTCCTAAAACTGAATCATATTGTCATAGTATTGAAACATGACACATATTTGTGAAAAATGCTATCATAAGATTTATACATAACATATGATAATAATAATTATGTCACTATTGTAAAAATATTTATCATCATGTTCATAAATAATACACATTATATCAGGAGATAAATCACAATACCCTATGAATTCAATGGATATATGATTCTAGGACATCTCATAACATTATAATATTTACAATATCATGCATCCTTCATAGAATGTATAACAAAAATAATCTTCAAATAACACATGGAAAGAAAGTGGTTTGATAAGGATTTAATAATGTATTATTTTATGATTAGAATTGATAGACTTCTTAATGAATAATAGAAATTTTACATGGAAATATAATATATTTTTCTTTGGATAAGAAACAATTCATGAAGAGTTGATGATTTATTTTGGAAATAAATTTCTTATTGTAAAATCAATATATTTGACTTAAAAATGAATTTAAAAACATGTATATCCTAAAAATAAAATTAATTTATAATAATATCATATTTATGGAATGTTAAAAGTCTATTACTACTAAAATTTATTTGAGTGTTGTTAAAACATGAGAAAGGGATATGATTAAAGAATCTCTTTATGTTAATCCCTTCTTTATTTTATATATTTACCACCTCTAGAAAAAAAAAATTGGAATTTTAAAAATTAGTTATATAATTCAAATATTTTTCTTTATTGTATTATTTATCCATTATAATTATTGGAATCATTTTTATAAAAATCGTTTTAAACATGATTATTTTTTAATTTTCATATTTTGTTTTTATATAATTTTTTTTCAAAGTGATTATACATGAAATAAATTAATTCTGGAAACATATAATAAATTTAACTAAATTTTTATACGTTATATATATTTTATAATACCCCTCCATTATGATGGCTATAAGTGTTGACCAAAAAATATCACCGTACATTGTTAACCAGTAATTGAGGGCACTTAGTTAGATATGCGGGTAACCGAAGTTTGAAATTTTTATATATCAAAAATATTATAAATATTTTAGGTTATAATCATTAATATATTTTTAAAATACTACATAATTAATCTTATAAGATTTTGTTGAATGGTTCAGTGAAAAAAATTAAGGGAAATAGAGTCGATTTGATCAAAACATACTTAAACATCAGTGTTGGTTCTCTTGTATGAGAGTATAAAACTCTTAGTGGAATAGGGTATGTTACTATTGATAGTCCCTATGTATTGTAAAAAGATTGATAGATATTATTTTGGAAGAAAATTGGATTTGGAATGCTAATGAGGAGTGGTTTTCCAAAGGGAGAGAGGAGGGTTTTTATACTTGAAGAGAGGGGTATTTTTGGAAATAATAAGAATAATATAATATATCAAATGTAAAAACATTAATATTAATTTATTGAAAATGTAAATCATATATAATGTAATATAATGGATTTAAATACATTATACATCCTTATAATTAAAACTAACTAGTTTACTAAAAAGGAAAATGGAAAATATAAAAGAGTAATTTTTAGTGATGACATTTGACTTTGGGTTTCAGAAATTATATTTTAGGTTTGGGGAAAGATTATTATAATATCAGGACTTATTTATGAAATTTAATAATCATTTTAAGTAATTTATATTCTAGAAATTATTGTTAAATTAATATAATTTGAATTATGTAATTTAAGATTCATGGTTTTTTGAGAAAAAATGAATTATTACAATTTACCTAAAAATTTAAGTATTCTATAAAATTTCAAATTTAAGACTATAAAGAATTGAGATTATGACTTTAAAAATATTTTTTATTTTATCAAAATAATTATATATCATAGGATATTTAATTTTTTAAGAAAAAAATATGTTTTTTATGAAATACTTTCATATCAAAATTATAAAAAATATCCCTATAATTTTATTGATTTATTTATTCATGAAATTTGTTTTTATGGAATTATAATATAAATATTTATTTAAATAAATCATGAAAATATTATGTATATAATCATTTATTACTTTCGGGTAAAGTAATTATTCTAATAGTAAGGTTACTATTACCAACTATGAGGTTAATATTATCAATGGTCATGTTACTTTTACAACAACCACATTACAATTCTAAGGGTAAAATTATATCCAATATATACCACTTCATTATTACACTATTTATAAACAAACATTAAAATAATGTAGAAAAATTTTCAATTTATATGATGTTAAATAGTTTGTTAATGGTTTGTTCCATATTTATAGTGTTAGATGTGGGGTAAATGATCCAAGATGATTGAGGTAATTTATATTTTCTAATTTTATCATTTTGATTTTATAAATTTTTTCACTTGTACTATGTGAAATATTCATTAATTCCAAAGGTGACTAATGTAATAAAATTTATTAACGATATAATGGTTTTTACACATTTTCTATATTTGGTATGTATATAATATTATATTATATATGAAAACACACATTAATGTAAGAAAAAAATATTACTAATAAAACATTAGTCATAACATTATTTCCACTTATAGTTTTTTATTATATGAAATTTATACTCATATTCTTGGTTGATAATTGGTGAGGCTATATTTATTTCATTGTTTCCACTAGTTCCCATGTCATCTCATTAGGCATACTTTTCCACTAATACATTGTGACAAGGTGATTTGTCTTGTTGCATGGAAATTTTTCTCTATGGTCCAATATCCTCAAGAGATCTTCCTTATAAGAGAGGTCATTCTCCAATTGTACGACATATACATTAATTAAATGTGATTGATGAGGTATATAATTTCTCATAAGATATATATAGAACTCAACATGAACATGATCTATATTTAGTGGATGTGAATGTTGATAGGTCATTGCTCCTATCCGATCAAAGATCTCAAAAGAGCCAACATACCTATGGAAACACTTAACCTTCTTTATAAAACAAATTAATCTCTTCCATTGTAATATTTTATGGAAAAAATTTTCTCCCAAATCCAACTCTAATTCCCTTTGATGGTTGCCATAATATTTCTCACACTCTTAACATCTTTTATATATTGTTTGATTCCATCAAAATTGACAGTAATATCTTCAAAAACATCAAGTTCAAATGTAATTTGTCCCCCAAATTCATCCTTTAATTTTGTATCTCTACATTTATTCCCATATATAGAATCATATAGAGCCATTTTAATACTTGAGTAGAAGTTTTAATTCCATGAGAACTGACTAATGGGAGATAATGATCCAAAAATCCTTTAAATTCAATGAGTATGATATTAAAAAGTCCTAAGCGTCTAAAATGTCATTTAATATTGTCATTAAATTTGTGGGTGGTAGGATATACTTAAATTCAATTATGTAATCAATTTATATTGAATATTTCTCTATAATTTAAATTCAATCATTGGATCATGATCAAATATGTTTGAAAGTGTAACACCTTGAAGCTTCACAACTTCCATTACAAATATAATTGAATATTTTTCAATTGATATGTATTTCCAAACACAGATTAAGTGGGATGTATTGGTGAATAATTCCACCAAAACCTATATAATTGTTTTTATTATATTTATTTGGAAAAAAGTGATAATGTACATGGTGATGTTATCCCATTTTCATTTTGGTATGGGAAATGGTTTCACCATATCCTTGGATTTCTGTTTGGTTTCCTTCACATTATTAAATACTAATCACCTTGAGGTGTACTCAGTGATCTCTTTATTCATGTTTTCCAACAAAATGATCACTCTAATATCATGGTACATCTTGTTTTATACATTATATATAGATAAATATATGTTATGTTCATTGTTTAATATCTCATTCTACATCTCTCGTTATGTAGGCACACAGATCTTTATTCCAAATCATATGACACTGTTGTCATCATTTTATATAACAATAATATTTTCCTCACATACACATTCACCTTAATTTGGATGGTCAATTCTTCCCTTTGTTTTCTTTTATATATTCTTATATATATTTTTATGAAATCCTTTGAGAAAGGTATGAAGTATTCCCTATTTTTCTGATTTCCAAATATATCATTTTCAAAACCATGAAGATTGTGTCTTTCTAAATCCACATAATTGAAATTTTAACAATGTATTTTCTCAATTAGTAACAGATACCATATTATATATTCAATAAATGTGGTGAATAGGTAAGTCATAGTCCTTGTTCATATATTTCCATCATTATTAAAGAATGTAGATATTTTTCTCTATGAATATATAAATTATTCTATTGTGATCATTATATATATAATAATTTTCACAATATAGGTAGTGTATTCAAATAATTTGAGTGAAGATCACAATAGCTAACTCCATATCATTTATCAAGCTGTTTTTATCATTGATCATCAACTATCATAGGGAGTAAACAGTCAATTGTTAAAACATATTGAGTGTGTAACTCAATAATTTTATTAGAGAATCTCTATATTTCATAAAACATTCCTTATAGGATGGTATTTTGAGTATATTTTTATAGATTATCCTCTTATTGAGGCCCTTATATATTTCCACAAATTCTTATGCCATGAAATACAATTCATATTTCCTTGTTAAATTTTTTAGTGGCCTAGAAAATAGTGAAAAATTTATCACAAATTTTTTTGTTACCCTGATAATCATTGCAAAATAAGAATTTTCATGAAACTATTTGATTTGAATAAGTCATGAATTACTTTTTCTATTAAGGTTCTAATGAGATAACGTCACTTGTGATCCCTTTACCCAATAATGTGACTTGGTGCTTCCAAATTCACACATTCTAATCATATTATACATTTTACCTTCCTCAATTTCTCTATCACGGTTCTAATGTTTTATTTATATGCCTCCTTAATATTTAATTAAATGAGATTATCATTGGAAATAACTACCACATATTTATGAACATAGTCTCTATAGAATCTATTCCTAAAATACATGAATATTTTTAGGGAATTATCCAGTTTTAAAAGAAACAGTACGATCTAATAGTTTCTATAACCATTATGGAAGTTTGAATTCTGATTAAATTTCCACTTCAACATTAGTTGATGATATCTTGAATGATTATAATTCTTGGATAAAAAAACCACCTTGAGGTTGATCAATAAAATCCTAAATCTATAATAGATTTTACTTGTTACATATTGTGATCTTGTTGAGACCGTGTAAATTGATACATAGAATCATTGATCCATCATTATTATCTATTAATATAACTAGTGAATACCCAATAAATGAAATTGTGCATGTTAACCATTTATCCAAATGCTACTGCACCTAAATTTTTAACATCTCAAGTCTGATTTGGGACATACTTTAGGGGAATTCATATAATGTAGTGTATTGGGGTATATGTTTTATTGAGAAATCTATTTCATGATCCGGGGGAAGTCTTGGTAACTCATTGTGAACTACATCAGTGCATTCCATCACAGTGGAAATTTACTCCAGGATGAAATTCCACATTGACTCATCCATTTTGTAATGGTATTCTACTTGATAAGGCATCATCACCCAAACTATGAAGGGATTTTCCAAAGGATATTCATGATCTTTCTTGAATTTATATAGGATCATGTTATAGTTTGGAATATGAAAATAGATTTAAATTTCTTGATAGTTGATGCATGTTCTATATAAAAAGATCTAGTCTATTCAAACTATATCGTCAAAATCTTATACGAGAGGAACACATGAATTCTTGGAATAATCTTCCAACACAAATAATCAATTTTTGCGTCCAGTACTTTTTTTGCAATGATCTCACCACAAGTTGCTCTTATAGATATCATTACTTCAAGTAATAAAGGATTCATTAAAAAGTTATAGAAAACATGCATGACACAATGGAATGTGTCGAATTATAATCAAATAAAAATATCACCATTATCGATTTGATAGTATGTGAAACTTTGTTGGATCCATTTTTATGGTTCACATCAATACTGGTGATCCATAATATTTAACATTAAACTATAGATTTTTTGATTGGTGCTGGAGATTACCCTCACAGAATCAGGGTTTAGTGAACATGATTGCATAGTTTCTCTTATAACAATAGTTGAATAATTGAACCATGGGTGGTTCATTAGGATGTGACCTCTATTCACACATCATGTTGGATGACTTCCTCATGTATATTCATCATTTATAAGCATGGAATATTTTTATCCCATTTTTATAACATTTCCTTATCCCTTTTATGCATGTCCCTTAATGCTTCCTCCCACATTTTTTACATGGGAATTGTTGGGGCATATTTCCTCCTGTAATATTTTGATTATCCCACATGAAACTCCATGTTATATTTTTTAACTAAATATAAACGAGACTATTATCAAATTTTCATCTCTACATTATGATATTTTTGAAAAACTTCTAAATAACTCAAAAATTCTCAAAATCTAGATCCTTTATTAGGTGTTGTTTTAATCCACAATAGAATCTATTGATTTTTTAACGTTATTAACAAAAACTCATGAATCTTATCAGGATATTATTGTCAAATATTCATTATAAAAAGTGATAAATTCTCCATAATAATAATTATTGTCTAAAAACTGAATCTATATATTTTTTCATAGAGTTAGAGTGAAATACTTATTAATTGATTACTTCATAGAACATGAGCCTCAGGCCAGTTGCTGACGACTCCATAAGTGCATCCCAGAGACCTGGGATCAAATCTAGGTGGAGGCTAATTTCTAGGGAACTGTAGTAGTACTATATCAGGGACAGTAGCAGGAACTGTAGATGATACTGTAGTAGGAACTGTAGTAGTTAATGTGTGGTATTGTAGTAGTTACTATAGAAGTCACTGTTTGGCATTGTAGCAACTGGGAAAAATTCCCACATTTGGGCCTTCGGGCCACTGATTTGGTCCCTGAGTCCTTTAAGGCCTTCATGCCACCTAGGCCATTGGGCCAGTAAGGTCTTCGGGACACCTCAAGGCCTTCGGGCAACTTTAAGGGTAGATATAAAATAGACAACCTAGAATGAACAAGCTTCAGAAGAAGGATGAGAAAAGACCTTTCACCATAACATAAGCTAAACAAATTTCATGAATGAGAGGGTGTGACACCTGCTATCATGAAAAGCATGTGCATTCATGGTAAATAATAGTCAAACAACCATGCAGATGTAGAGAACTGATTTCATGATAACGATTATATGGATGTGCAGTTACAAGTAGTTAGTCTAAGATGTATGTTATTATTCAAGCCTATGGCGAATGAAATACTCTAAGGCCTGTGAGACATGTAATACATATGCCTACAGGATTTGTAAGGGTTCCACCTCACCCCTTGAATGGTGTATTATCAAAATCAACAAAAAATGATGGCCTTTAGGCCATTGGATGAGGATTACATCATAATGTAATACCACTATATTTATTCCATTTAATCCTTTAGTTTGTTATTATTTATCAGTTCCCACCATTAATTGGCCTCTATATTTTAATGAAATATAGATAGAGTAACATTATCCTTCTCATTATATATCATAATGGAAAATATATTACTTATTGTGCTTACCCACTCTTCTATAATGAGTGGATCTCATGATCCACTATACATTAGTTATTATTTGTATATAAAATAATTTATAGGTAGTTTCTAATTCTGAGGTGAAGGCGGACATTATTCATTATTCTTATTATTGTTTATATCCCATGGAAACATGGTAGGAATCTCCATGTTATTTTGAACTCCCCACCCATATAATTTGGATTGTATTTCACGAAACTGATACATCATCCCTCCTATAGTTTTATTCTCCAGTTTATTTGGGATTCGACGTCTTTCTAATGATGAAAAGGATTTAACAAAATTGAAAAAAGATTAAATAAATAGTTTATAATTTTTTTAAGTAAATTATAAAAGAATATCATTGGGTAAACCTACAATTTTTCAATAAATTATAAATATAGAATCATATACATTAATTTATTTATATAATTAAAAGAACCATTTATTTTAGGTATATATATTTCATAATGGGATCTAATAGAGTTTGTGATTAACTGAAGAATATCCCTTGGGAGTGCCAAACCAGGTGAAAAACAAGGATCATTTTCATTCCCTTGTTCATGATCATGTTTAGATCAAAATTATTTCTTTGGGGATGTTACCCAATGAATATATATAAGTTCTACATCATTTATGTTGTATGAAGACATATATTTTATTTCTCTAAATCCAGATACTATTATACCTTACCAAAACAAAGGATGTTTATATATACTTAGATTTATATTTATGCTTTCCCACTATCATTTTAAAATCCTAGTTCCCAAATTAACTAAATCACACTCTAATACAAACTATGGTAACCCAATGTTCTCATTACATAACTATCACAACATGGATATGATAAAAATCATAATAGAGATACAATCTAAGATCTAATGGTTTTGTATTTTAGGTAAATTAGGTTCAACCATCACTTAGACATAACAAAATTTTAAGAATTATTTAATTACAATTTCTTCGTCCTCTTATTGTTTAAAACATTCAACTTCCTATATGTAATCACATATGGATAAAAATTAATTAAGGGGTGAACTAAAATCCATGTATGAGGATGAATAAGAGACATGAATCAATATAACATGGGTGATAATAATCATAATAAATATATCAAAGGAATATGATCAACATAATAATCCCAAGGGAAACATTAAATAAATTTATAGAGGATAAATTAATGGAATGTAGAAATGCATATAAATGAAATATCTTGACATAGTGGTCAAATAGAACATATATTTGTCAAAAAAATATAGCATTTTGTTCACACCTAACATATGTGCATAATAATAACATCATCACTGTGGGAAAAAAATAACATACACACATAATAAAAATTATTTCTTGAGATACATCAAATTATAAAATTCATTTGAGAGTTATATAATTATTGTCCAAATAGTTACATCATAACTTTTAAATAATCATCCATTCCATATAGAACATATAACAATTATAATCCTCAAATAAATCATAGAAATAGAAGGGTTTAATAATGATTTTATAAAGCACACATTGATAAATAACCTTTGGGGATTTAAAATGAAGTTGGTATATCATACATTGAAATAAAATATAATTTGTCATTGGATAATAAACAATATATGAGGAATAAAAGATTATATTTGTAATGATTTTTTTGAAAATTACTTAATTTTTGTTAAAATAAATGTTGAAACATGTATATTCCAAAAATAAATGGGATGAATAATTATATGGTATTTATTGACCATTAAAGGAATATGTATAAGTTTATTTAAATGTTGGAAAATCCAAAGGAGGGGTGTTGGGTTTAAAAATCCCCTTACCTTAATTCGCTCATTATTTCATAACATTTTCACATTCGAATAATAAAAATAGGATTTTCAAAACATAGTTCCATAATTTAATTATTATATATATTTCACTATTTATCCTCTATAATTATATGAATTTATCTTATAACACTATATTAAATGTGAATTGTTTTGATATCATGATTTCACTAAATTTTCCTGTTTTCTTTAATTTCACTAATTTTTTCAATGTCTATATAAATGAGTAGAATTTATTAAAGTGGAATATAATATATTTAATTAAATTTTTTATGTTAAATATAATTCATAATATTCACCTATAATTATGGTTATACCCGTCTGTTAGACGATGCATATGTTAGTGGTTAAATGTCCCTTGACGGAACAACGTCGAGAAAACAGGGAAGGGATGATAGAAATGTATATATTTCATAAGTATTATATATATATATGAGATTTAGATATTTAATAAAATGTTACATTAATTCCAAATTAATAGTTGAATTTTTTTTCCTTAAAGTGGTGTTGAATAATGAAAAAGAATAAAAAAGGGAATAATTTATTGAAACATATTCAATTCTAACTGTATCTAAGATTGTATGACAGTAAAACTAATAGGATTATTGGGATTTTACTAATAAATAATGTCCCATTGTATTATAAGGGGAATTATAAAAATGTTTGGGTTGAACATTGTATTTTAAAAGTGTGGTTGGAGTTCTTTAATAGGGGAAGGGAACATGGTACTATTCACTTGGGGAGAGTTGTATTTTTGGAATAAATTATTATATAAAATAATATAATACAGATAAAACATAATGGTGCATTTTTAAAATATAAATCATATTAAAAAATATATATAATTTTTTAAGACTGTAATTCCATTTATAATTCTAATATATTAGACAATTTAAAAGGAAATTTGGAATTTTTTTATTTGAAGTGATCAATGTTGACATTAGGATTTTAAAAGTATTTTTTATGATTGGAAACTATGTTTATTTTATTTTAATTACTCACTTATTAAATAAAATATTTTTTTGGAACAATTTTTTTAAATAATTATTAGGTCATTATTGCATCATGAATAAATTAATTTAATATAAAATAGTTATGAGAGGAAATGTAATTTTAATGTTATGCTGAAAATTTATGTATTTTAGAAAATTAAAAAAATATTCACCTTTTATTTAGAAGTGTTGATTTCATAAATGATATTAATTTCTTAATATTAAATATCTAACATATATATTTGGGATTTTATATACAATGTTTTTAATTTTAGAAAAAAATTAAAATAATGTCATTAAAAATGTGTTTATGTTTTCATTGAGTTTTATAATCAGATATTTATATTTATAGAATTATAATATTTATATTTAATGAAATTAATCATGATAAATATTATTTATTTCAGATATTTTAATTTTTAGGTCAAATTACAATTCCACCAATCATGTTACTATTCCAAACAATCGGTATACTATTCCTAATGGTTAGGTTAATATTCCAGTAGAAAATATTTCTATTTTAATGGCCAAATTTCCTTATATATATTACTCATCATTATTTAATTCAATATTCTTAGAAATTCCACCAATGATTATATATTTTCATTTTTAATTGCATTGAATGGTTTACGAATATTTTTTTTCATTTCAATATTAGTAGACATATGAGTGATGATCATAGAAGATTGGGGTGATCCATATTTATCTCAAATATTACTATATATTAAATTTTTAAAAATAAAGAAAATATTGAAAATAATAATATTATCAAAACTATATAAAACACATAAAACTGAGTGTAAACAAACTATGCAATATTATTGTTTTGATATAGTCATTATAATCGAGGAATAAAATTTATAGGTATGAATATGCACATTTCAATTTTGAAATAAATATATATAGTTTTTAAAAAATAATTAATTATTTATAAATTCTTATTAAATAATGACATAATTTTCAGAACCTTCAACTTATGATTCAAAAACCAATTTTCTCCCAAAAATATTTTGTAAAATTTTTTTATGATTAGATATTATATTTAATTTTGACCACTTGTTATTTTTTTTTAGAAAATTGATTTTTTTGGAACCATTATTTCAATAATATCATTCATTTATTTTTTTGGACTTATGTAAAGTGATTTATTTTCATGTGAATAGTGAATAATACTAAGTTTTAATGAAAAATGTATTTTCATTTCTAGGATTTATAAATATCAATTTTTATTTAAAATATTTTAAATTTTAAATTATATTTCTTATACTTTTAATAAAACAATTTTTTATTTTCACACAATTTTATAAATTAATATCATATAAACATATTTATTTATGTAAAAATAAATTTTTATTAAAACCCATTTTCATCGAGTTTTTCCTGTATAATTTTAAATTAAACCATTCCACTATTGAGAATATAATTTGGGAATGATTATTTCATATTTGATATTAGGAGTTATAAGTTTTTTAATTATTCCCCATATAAGTTTTTTCATTATGTATAATAACTATAATAGATATTTTTTTACCAGGATAGAATTAAGAAGTTTTAGTCAATGGAAAAACTAACATCAAAAAGACTAAAAAGTAACACTAACACTTCAATTAATATTATTTAATGAGTATATTTATTTAAAAAACATCCAAAATTAGAATTTATATCTTATATCCATATGTCCATGATTGTGATATTTATAATACACTATGTATTGAAAACTAAATGATGTCAATCTCTTGGATTTATTATTTTAAAAATTTTGATATAAAAAGAAAGAAAGGAATGTTTAAATTTAAATGGTTATTTTTAAAGAGAAATTTCTTATTTTCTTCATTGTTATTAATATATAATTTTTAGAAATGATATTACTACCTTAAATTCATATGAAAGTCTAATAATTTTTTTATTCAATTCATATAAAAAGTATATAAAGAATTTTTAAATAATAAGCGGAGAAAAAATTTAGTGTGTTATAGTGCCTCATTAAATTTTTTATAACATAATTCAGGTGTGATAATGGTTTAAATTTCAATTCAATCATTATCTCTGTGTTTTTTATGTCAAATAAAATAAAAAATGTTCAATTTAAAAATATTGAATTTTTATAACTTATAATGATTATTTAAATGATTTATAAAACCTAAAAATATTTTCATTAGATATGTGAACAATATATGGGTTATAATATCATAAATGGTACATTTATTTGCCATATATTCTTTTATAAGAAATATATTGACCCCTAATGTGTAAAAAAATTAATACCTAGAAATTTTCAAAAAGGGTTATCATGGGTTAATACAATAATATAAGGGTAAAAATATCAACTTAAATAGTCCTTATTTTTTGGTATGGATTTAGAGTCAATAACATATTATAATAAAATATTTTCAATATTTTTTATTTTTATGAAATTTTTTTATATTGATTTAATACATTAATAAATTCCCAAATTTCTCCTCCAATTACTTATGAAATTTATAATTCCCTCCTCTATTCTAAACATTAAAAACATATAAATTTATAAAATACATATAAATAATTTATTCAAATCCGTTTGTAGTGAAATCGGTTTGGTTTGATCAGAATACTATTCTAGTAACGGATTAAGTGAAAATATTAAGTGGTTTTTTGAATAATATATATAGTTCATAACAAAGTATTTTTAATTCTATTCATTTTCTAGATCCATCAAATCTAATTCAACAATTTAAAAATGGTAACAATTTTATCTTATATATAATTTAAGTTATTTATATAGTGGTATAAACTATATCCACATAATCATCTATAATATGGTATAAAAAAATATCATTATTATGTATGAAAAACTACAACATCACTAACTCATATTTTTCATTTTCCATAACCTCATGTTATGAAGACTTTTAATGACATTTTAAATATATATGTATTATATTAATTTCATTTTAATGATTCTTAAATGATAATATGTCATCTAATTTCATACATTTCAATTCACTACAAATTATGATGTCATTTGTGTGTTTGTGTGGACTACCACCTCCACGAAGTGATTTGATTCATTTTTTCCTAACCTTATAATATATGTTATATATGTAAGTATATTAAAATAAATAATATTTATAAATTATAAAATTATTATCCTAGTAAGATATAATGACACTTAATATATTTTCATCACAATAAATGAAAAATAGAAACATTAATCTTGTGTATGTATGAACTACTGTCACCAGGATTGTAACAAAATAAATTTTTAATAAAAATAATTTATTATTTGTTTAAATATAAAAATTAAAAAATAAAAATTATAATTATTTCAAAATTATTAATATTATTTATTTTCTATAATAAATAAATTTTGTCCATAGCCATCTGACTGAGGTCATTATTAACATCTGAGCTGAATATCATCAAAATGTCTAACAATACCTTATTTAATTAAGTAATTGTATATAACATGAAAATTATTAAAATAATTTTAAAAATAAAAATAAAAAGTTTCTTAATTATGTAAATATATAAATTTTTTATTATTATTCATGAATATAAAGAACATATGTTATGAGTCAATCTCAACATATGCAACATTGTTTAAAAAATATTCTCTTTTAATGATTCCCCTACAAGTATTTTTCATCCATATCAATGATCTTCTAAATGTTTCAAGATTTTTTCTCCTAACTTGATGAAAAATTATTTTTTATACCATATTTGTATTTTATTATATTTTTATTTTTTAAAATGTATATTTTTATTGTTTTAATTTTGTGACTTTAAAAAAAAACTTATATATCAATGTTTCCCTAATGACTATTTTTTCCATATCCAAGATCATCCAAATGATTCTATAAAATTCCTATATATGCATAAAATAAAGATAAATTCCTTTTTAACGTATTTTAATTTCACCGCAAGTATTTCAAATAGTGACATGTTTATGGTTTAAGATAGGGGTTTACATTTTTAAAACACTTATTCTTTTACATTTCCTTTATAACAACTTTTATTCCATGCATATATTCTTAAAAATAAAATCTGTATTTTTTCATATCATTATAAATAAATTGTAAAATTAATTATTATAACTCTTTTTATTTTCAATAAATGGGCTTCAAAATGGACACTTTTACATATTTTGATTGTTATTTTTTGAATTAAATTACATAAGAAGAAACAAATGTTATACATTAATGTTTGGGAACCATGTTTTGTTTAATCTGTAGTTACCATCATATTTATATTTCCATCTTTTAAATTGGATTTTTATTAACACTATTTTGCAATGTGGGTTTTAGAAAATGTATTTTAAAATTAAAAACCTTTGTTACCATGTGGATATTGAAATTTTGAGAACATAATTTATTAATGTAGTGATAACATAACACCCAATTAATTTAGAAAAAAGACAACATTCGATAGCATATATGAAACAAAACCCATAGTCTAAACTAACCATGAAATATTATTATTTTAATATGATAATTATAACCATGATATGAAATTGGTGGGTATGAATTAGAAAAACTAATTTATAAAAAATATATAACAATCATTATAAATAAAAAATTAATTTAAAATATTCATTAAACGATACACTAATTTTTAGGTGTCATTTAATGGTTAAAAATAATTTATATTCTAAATCGAATTTAATTGATTTTTTTAAAAAATTACATAATGAATATATTACGCATTAAAAAAACTATCTTATAAAAATGATATATTTTTAAATTCTATATCTAAAACTAATCTTATAGAGTTTTTTTTTTATTTTTTTGAAGTGATTTATTTTTAAGTGAATAATGAAAAATAAACATTTTTATTAAAAACAATAATTCTATTAATGAATTAAAAAAATATTAATTAGTAATAATTTTTTTTAATATTATAATTAAATATCTTATATATTTTATAATATAATTTATTTCAGTAGAAACAAATTTATTTATGAAATTGGTATAATAATATTTTTATACTTAAAATGGCATTTTTTAGAAAAACTATTTTCATCAGTACATATTATTTTTTTGACTTATATTTTAGAAAAATTAGAATTGAATCATGAAAAATGGATTCCATATTTGTATTTATATGGTATATATTTTTAAAATATTTTCCCTTTTTTGGTCATTTTGAGTTTTTACCGTTGTAAATATTTATTACAAAAGTAAATGTAAAATGGCTTAATTAACTGAATTTTTTTATGAAGTCCAAAAGTAGCCATAATAGTTTCATTAATTATATTGGATTAGTAAATTTCATCTATAATCATAAAAATAATTAATATATGTCATGTTTACTATATGGCCATGATTTTGACATTTTTAATACTTTATGTAATAAAATGTCAAAAATAACATTGTCGTTGTTTTATTAGCATTAATTTATTTAAAAATAGGTAAAAAGAATTTATCATTAGTTAAAAATGAATATTTTATGAATATATATTTTTTTATGTTGGTAATTTATTTCTATTTTTTAGTGTGGAATTAATTATCATAAATTATTTCAGAACACCGAATTCATTTTTATTTAATTAATTGGATTATTAAATAAATGGTTTTATAAATATTAAAATTAATAAATTTTGAGTGATATATATTAACCCGTTGATTTTATATATAGTTATAACATATTTTGGGTTTGTGGTATGCTTATATTCTAATTTCGTCCTTTTCGCTGTGTCATTAATGACAAATTAAATTAATGTTTTTATAATTGAAATTAATGATTTTTTATAATAAAAGATGTTTTTGAAAGAATTATTTTTTAAATAATATTAATTTAGGTAATTTAATGATAAATGGATTATAATATCATAGATATTCTATTTATGGTTTGTCATTCCTTTTAATGGTATATTTATTGACCCCTAATGGGTAGAAATTTTAATAATGTGATAATTGTAAAAAAGTTAAACATTAGTTAAAAAACATATAAAAGTAAAAAAGATCACCTAAATGTTAAAAATTATTATAACATTAGAATTTTTCTACTAATTTTCATCTTATATTGGAAACAATCAAATTTAGAGTCATTATAATAAGAAAATATATTTATATTAATTTAATAATTTATGGTATTATATGAATCCCCTTACCTACATATATAAAAGGGAACCAACAAGCATACTTTATTAAAAATAGGAAGAAATTTTAGTACATCCAATCCATAATTATTTCATTCAATTACATCCCCCATATACTATATGCATTGGATTGATCATAAAATATACCTATGAATGAATGTAATGTAAACCTTATGTGGTTTCCCAAATAAGTGGTAAAATTTGTAAATATTGGTTTTCATTATGTTTCTATTTATTTTTCTATAAATTAATGTTAAACAATTATGAAATATTAATTATATTTTATTAAATATAAATTTTTATTTTTATTTTAACAGAATAGGATATATGCACCTCTCCTTTCATAAAATATTAAACCAAACCATTGTTTGTGCGTATAGAGGACTACATCCTCACAAAAAACTGTAATTTTATTCTATCACCACATCTTAAAATGATTTTTTAATGATTTATTTAATTTATATATATATATATATATCCTTTTTTTAATTATTATAAAATATTATATTATTTAATTTTTAACCATTTAATTCATAAAAAATGTTAATGTTGTTTATGAGTACATGTAGTCTACCGCCTCTACGAAGTTATGTGATTTATTTCTCATCACTGCACCACATGGATGATATATATAATTATATAAAAATAAATAATTTTTTTTTATTAAATAGAATTTATAAAATGATATGATAATACTTACCTTCATTCCATCATGATCATTGAAAAATTGTAGTGTCAGTCGCATGTACGTACAAATATCTCTCTTGGTGATCGTAACATAGTTCATTTTCCATAACCGTAATTAATTATTTTATTAAAAAGTATAATTGATGAATAAAAATGAAAATTATTTCTAGATTATTATTCATGTGATGATGTAATAAATATTAATTGAACATATTTAACTTACATATTATATTTTTTATATATGATCTGAATATCATCAAATCCACTGACAAAAATATTATTGGATAAATAATTTTATAAAAAATGTTAATAAAAAATAAAATGAGTAATAAAAAAATGGAACATAATAATTTATATAATTGAAATATGTTTATTATTCATGGTGATAATGATTATAGATTTTGAGATAAGATCATTGTAAGGGATGTTCGTTACAAAAATCATCTTTTAATGATTCCCTTACAACTCAATTTATATAATGTACATATTATTATAAATTACTAAGAAAATTATTTATGATTTAGTGTATTATGAAGGTAAATATCAATATAATTTAACATTAATTAAAAAATTTTATAACTGGGATTATTTTAATGTTTTACTTATGATACTTTCTTTAAAATAATATCTCATTTAATTTATTCCCTTTCAAATATTTTTCCTTGATGTTAATGTTCTTTTTAGTGATTAAAGATAATTACTATAAATGTGTCAATGTATTATAAATGTCCAAATTTTTAATATTTTACATTATTTTTTAATGTATTTTTTTTGATGTATAATAAGAAACAATCTTTTAATAAAAATCATCATTTAAAATTTACCTTATAACTATTGGTCATTAATGTTCATATTCATAAAATTATTTTATGGATGTTTTTAAAATAGAAATAAATGAATTATATGGGAATTTAATATTTACCTTTTCACTTTTTGTCAAATGTTTTCAAAATAAGTAATTTTATATATTGAATAAGGAATGTTTTGAATATCTTTAAAAAGTATAAAAGTAATGATATATTTTAATTTAAATGGTGGAAAACATATTCCCACCAATATAACCATTATTTAATTTTTGGATTCAATTATATAAATTCGTGTTTTCTTCAATGAAACAATCATTCACTTTTTTTCTAGGTAATTTTGTTTTAAAAATGGGGTTTTAAAAGAAATGGGTATTTCAATACCATATACTAGATCACATAATGGTTCAATAGCATTTACCATGGTATTTATGATAAAATATTGAATGTATAAATTGTTTTACTCATGATTTGGTACTTCAGACTTATATATGATAAATTAATGACACTTATTAAACTTATTCAATGGGTTGATTTATATTATATCCTATGATTATTGCTTATCTCGATGTATATTTTATAAAGGGTGGGAACTATTATAGCTCAAAAATGGGTTTGGTAATGTTATAGGCCTTCTTGGAGTAAAAGTGGTAGTTACCGATGTTCTTTTTTCTATGGATTTATATTGCATACAATAAATTCTATAAAAATATAAATTATGTTATGAATATTATTTTCTTGGTGACATAAAAAATATTTCTATTTAAATTTTATGAGTTTTATTCATTCTGTAGTAAATGTGTGTGTTTTTATTTTTGAAAATATTTATTTTATATGATCAATGAATATTTTGATAATGGTATGTTTTTATTGGTTTTACAATACATCTCTTTTCTAATGCATTAATTCATTTTATGTACCATGATAATATTTTTTATCCAAATATTTTAAAAAAAAGTCACTTGGTTTAAGGACAGGGAATTAAAAATACGATGTCATATTAAGTGTCTTGATGATTTTTCCTGAAAAAAATACATTCAACATTTTAAAAGTAATTTACTATGTCAAAAATGGATTTTTTTTTGATGTGTCCAATTTATAATATATGGTTTCGTTATGTATGAGTTATGATATAACTATATAAATATAAAAATAATTAATATCCTCATTTGTGTTAGAAAATGAGTTCATGAAAAAAATACAGGATTATTTATGTTTTAAATATCAGTCCTTATAAATTAATAATTTTTAATTAAATTTTATAAAACAATACATAAATTTTTTTTGATGATATTGTTAAAAATATATTTTTTCATGTGTATGAAAATTTAGTAAAGATAAATAGAATTAATAAACTATCTGAAGGATGTGATGAATTGTACACTCGCTTAAGGAGTACACTATAGCCCCCAAAAAACTATATCATGGTTCAAGTCCTACCTACACTACCAGTTCTACTAAATAAGCATAAGAAGACTTAACCCCCAACCCCACATAGACCACCTGAATTACAAACCTGTTAGACCCACCTATGTGACCAAATCCTTCAGCAAGTATCATATTTTTTTTATAAGTAGCACAATGCGGCTCCACGTTTTCTAGATGAATGAAAGTGTAGATGTCTCGATGCTCTTCTCTCACTAGTGATTCACCCAGTCCCTCAAAACAACAAATGAATCTATCCAAAACCTAATATAATAGGGAATTATGAGAGATAATTAGAGTAATGTTCCTCCAATTATTGATACAAAAAATCTCTATATAGGTAGATAAACCATCATTAATCAAGATAAATTAGTATGAGTGTCCCATAATAAATTTGTTTTCTAAATGAGACAACTCCATAGATAGCTATGGAGACCCCTAGTATTGAATTCAAGGCCTCACCCAAGTGTTTTTTACCAGGTATACTATCATCTATAAGTCACATTTGGCATAAGCTTGTTGGATCGTGTATGAATAAATTATGATCCATGCATGCCTTACCCTATGGTAGACACCACTAGCTAGATCATAAATCACCTAAATGAGCCATTTTTGGTCCCTTATTCTTTTCATTCCACAAATGGTAGGGAAACTAATTTATTCAGACTCCAATTAGATGGATACCTAGAAAAATAGCCAAAAAACCCTTAAAATATTGACACCCATTAAATGAGATCCAACATTGTGTCTCCTTTTTAGTTTTCCACTCATTTGATTATAAGTGTCCTTCATTTGTCCAATCAGATAGGTAGGGTCCTTGATTTGTATGCAGTGATTCTTCACATATTCATGGGAACCAAAACCCTAGGGGAACTTCCAAGGGAATTATTGGTATCCTATATAAGGGAATGGAATATTTCCATCTCTTTTTGTATCTATAACCAGGTATTCCTAATTTCAGATATTGAGATACGGATCACACTTTTTATTCACTTTGAAGTGAACTAGTGGAATATCCACCTCTCTGTTTAGAATCCAGGAGCATGGAATCTCACCCAGAGTAAGACATGGGGTGTCTTGTGGGATGTAACTAGATGGTTATTCATATGTGACTATCCTTGTTAACAAAATAGACGATACATGCACACCATAACCACTTCTTGTTAACCCACATCTCAGACCATAACAACTAGAAAAAAAATGAATTTTTTGGGTTTCAGATATTTTGATTCTTCATGTTTCTCAAATATTGGCATGACTCACCTTGTCATAGGGGATGGTGGAGATCATGACATAAACATGGTATGATTCATTTCTCAGATGGGATTCCACTCAGAAACATCTTATCTCCTTTAAATATGAGTAAATAAATATGTGTCCACAAATTCTTATTAACAAATCAATGGGAATCATCATATATTGTGTAATCCCCAACCCTGTTATCATCATTTCAATAGACCAAATTACCTACAAGGGTAATAACCAAATGAACTCTATTAGAATGGGTGATAAAATAAATGAAAGTATGTGGGATGTGACTCCCATCAAAATGTGATAAGTAGGAATCCGCCTAATGTGAAAACACACCAACCAAAATAAATTCTTATTATCGCCCGTAGACAATCCATGTAGGGTCATATTAAAATTGGAATCCCAAAAACCATCTAGGTTTATTATACTACGTCAACATATGTTACTAACAAAACATTAAAATGGATCATTTCTCCTAGACATACCTGTCTCAAAATGTTAAAAATAATTGTTTAATAAATATACAAATAACTAAAAATCTATATGAACTAAGGTAACATAAATGAAGAACCAAATATATATACATATTTCATCATTGATAAAGAAGCTCATATATATGTTGAAATTTTTAATGTCCATTCATGGTGATAATTTATTATTAATTCAAGGGAGAGCCATGTAATACATGTGAATTAATGATAGATGCATGAAAATGTATTAAATTATTAAGAGAGTGAAAATATAGGAAATAATTTCTCTTAAAAATATGTGATGAGCCTAAACATCCATCCAATTACCCAATGTGAATCACAATGTATTATTTTTTCCAACTCTCAATGACTACATACCATAAGAAACTGGTTTAGTAAAATTTATCAAATATGGGAATTGTTAGGTATAAACATATGTATGAATAAAACCATTTTGAAGCCATTAATAAATGAAAAAAAACGATGTGAGTGGTTGTGAAAACATTAAAACCTCCCAAAATCAAGCCACTGTTCATAAAAAATGAACATGATTTTTCATCAGAAAAAATGGAGAACCTGATGTGATTCCTAAACAATAATTATAGTGTAACCGACATCTCAATACCCTCTTACTCTCAAAATGAATGTTTTCTGAAAAATATTATCAATTATCCATGTGTTCATTTGTTAAAATACTACTTTGATGGGTTTTATTGTTTTCATCACCTATATTTCAGGATAATTCAAATAGATTTCCCTTATGTTACAATGATGTTATACTAGTTCTCACAGACATATGCATCAATGACTATAGAAGATGGGTCCTTATCCAAATAGATTAAAAATTCATCGAAAAGTCATATTAATCACTTGGATTAAAATTCATAGGTTCTGGTATACAACCAAAATTGTACCCTTCTGATACTATCGATAGCTCAGGAGGAACTCCATCTTAAGAATCTTCACTAGCTATCCATTCAGTGGTTGTTGGTGGACTAGATACAGAGGGCACCAATTCCCATATCGAATTGTTTTGGGAGAATATACCTAGAACAAAACAATATGATCCAACAATATCTAAGGGAGAAAGAAAAATAAGCCACTAATAACCTCACCAAGATAGCATTGGGGTCCCTAAAAATTATTCGTTGAAGAAGTTGTCCCCTCCAACACAAATTGATAACAATAATTTAGCATAATGAGGGTTTGGTTTTTTGGAGTTAATTCAATTTCCCTAACAACCATGTATATAAGATATCCCAGTGTGAAAAAAACTAAACAATTAAGTGATGGTTAATTAGTCTATTCCCTCTGATGACCATTAGTGAAATTAAACTAGAAAATGTGAGTAAGCACAATCACCTCCCCATATTATCAATGCATGTTGGCATAGATTGTCAGTATCCATAAAATAATTAAAATAAAATATGAAATAAATATGAAATCAAGAAATAAACAAAACACATATCATTAATGTATTTTAAGAAAATTCTGTAGAAAACCTTGAAATGGTGTGCACAAATTCTCATGTCTATAAAAATTGTCATCATAACCTAGAAGAAATATAGGAAACCAGCCAAAATGTATTGGAATCAAATAGATTCATAAAAATACCCCAACATCACGCATACGTAATTCTAGTATCCACCTTATTGAAATGGAGGAAATGTGTAAGAAAAACCCCTAATCTATCCACTGAATGGATATATATTCAAATTTAATCCACTAAAGATATAAAATACATTATTAAAATAGTAATAGGGAAAAAAATCATGCCCACATTCTAAAAACCTTCCATGGGATAGTTATTACAACATCAGATGAATATATAGAAAAACCCCTTTATCCTCAGAATCAGAGTTACACATGAACATGTCACATTGGTGTGGACACATAACTCTATCTCTCTGATAGGTATGACTCATAAACTTGTAACTATAGAGTTGAAAACCCCTCTAATCTAATCTAGGAGGGCCATGGAAATAATTCCCTAATGATATATGGTAAACCACATAATGTCCCTAACCCCAATATAATTGGAGGAAATTATCCTTTTCCAATATCTACTCCATAGTAGGAATAAACCCATACAAAAAATCAAGAATCATATAAAAAAATTATATAAATGAAACTGGATCTAACCAAATAACATCACTTCTATGAAAACTGCTTTTCCTAGAAAGTGGACATGGTAATCTTGAAATGAAATTAAAAAAGGAGCCTCACTAATGTTTTTTAAAAAAAGAGGAGATGATCTATTATCCAATATTCCTTATGATGGGGCTCTTGAGGCAGTTAGATTCCATCTATAGATTCTAAGAATCCCATTATACCATTACCAAATTATGGGAATCATAGTAGTAGTTTCAAAGATCCTCCCTAGACATGACAACATGAAGGCATTTTATATGTCGCAAATCTGATCAATCTCGAGATACCATCTTCTAATGAGTGCCAAGAAATGCCTATATATGGCCATACGACCAAATTTTTTGAAATCCCACCCCATAATATCATTCACCATGAAGGTCCTCCCTAGGGTATTTTCTGCATGAACCCTTCTCACATTCAGATGTCAAGTGGTGGTTGTAATCATCTCTATAATGACATTTTAGTTCATCGTGAAGGTCCTCCCTATAGAGATTTTTTAATAAGAAATACCTCCTACTCTGATGAACATGAAAGAAGGAGTCTAGTCATTCAGAATACCTTATCATTGACATGTGAAATCCTTTATGATCTAGAATATGTCCCAAGAAGATGATCATTCCCTAGACCACTGTTACAACACCAACCATAATATATTATAGTTGAAGTCCCCACTGAACTTGATCTTTAAAATAAATAAGTATGTAGGCTATGATTTTTTCTCAGACAATGATAAATAACCTCTATGGAAATATGATGAAGATATGTTGAAATGTATAGATAATTTGATATAGATGAAATACTAGTCTTGTTATGGCCTTTTACCACTCCTCAATATAGTATTCAAGAATAATTGTATGAATATTATGTGCATGAAATCCACCAGATTATATGGACTACTATTTATCATTTATGAATTATTATGTTACATTATGAAAATAACCAAAGCTATTTCGTAGTAATTAAAGGGATAAAATACCAAATTTATAAGGATGATCTCTTACATGGGTGACATTCAAAATTGAAAAAATGGAACGAAGACCAACAACATGAAAGCCTCGATGCATTATAAAAAATGAAACATTTGATCGTAGATTCAATATCCATTATTCTTATTAGTGTATTGATAGAACATGGTTCATTGACTGTCACAACACTCCATAATCAAAAAATTTCACAAAATGTCATAAAAAGTGATTTCATAAATTGAGGTATATGACATCAAATGGTATTCTTTCATGAGAAAAAGAACGATCATTAAAAATAGGCCTTCAATAATTCACACTAATTTCAAGCTGGAAGAGAGTGATCCTTTGGAAATAATTTCCAGTAGACATCCAAAAATTTCAAGTAGCAATCTATCTTAAAGGATGTCAACCATAAAATAGTGAAAATATGAAAAAGTTCCCAAAATTCGTTGGCACCATGTAAGTTGGGTTCTTATCAAACCATGCATCCATTATTGTTTTGATATAGCTCCACAAGATTAAGAATGAAGATGTGGAGGCTTCTTCACCAACAATTCAAGAGAAGTCATAGTTAGTTCGGTTGCGATATTTTTTACCAAAACCATCATGTTCAGAATAATAGGCTTGAAATAGAGTGGAAATTTAATATGAGAAGCCCTATCCCACTATATAAGTACTTTTTTACATAAAAAACATAATCCTCAGTAGAATTATACCTTTTAATGATTACAGAGATGTCTATAAAATGAATCTTCGTTGTTCATATGATATCTTGAAACACTTTTATCTCTTGCAACATGAACAAAAAAAAGTTTCTTTATTCTCTTCAAATGACTATTATTCAAACAATTCCAAGAGAACCCATGATAGAATGGATGGCGACTTGTAGTGGGAATAAATAAATAAATATTTTAATGAAAATATATAAATTCATGAAATTCATTAAAAATTTGTGAATGTTGTTAACAATACTCCTAAATAATCAACAGAACATGAAGAAAATATAGAGGAGAAGGATGGTTAAGTTAACAAAATTGTGCTATAATAAAATGATTGAAGGATGTTTGGGTGGTTTGAACTAGATATTTTCACGGAATTTGGGGATTCCTTTAAACAATATATTACTACCTCCTCATAGAGAATCTAAAAAATAATAGGGTAACCATAAGGTCATGGCTCACCCACCTCATAATAAAAAAGAACCCCTCACACTCGAGGAATGATTCACTCAAAACAGTGAAGAGATGATATAGTTGATAATTCTCAATTCATAATTTTTCTTAGGTAATGTTCTTAGAAGATATTCTCTTCTATTAGAGCTTCTAATTTTACTCTAAACTAATATACCATAGAAAATTGGGTTCACCCCAATAACTATTGTGAAACCAGAAAAACATTAGCAAATGATAGAACAACGACCGATATATATAGAACAAATAATATGGAGATAGTAGGAGTCACCTCCCATGGACATAGAACTAGGGCTGGGTCAAACACACCATCATTGGACACCCCCTTGTAGGATACCCACCATGGGTAAAAATATAACCACCATCGATGGAAATACTCGGTGTTTCTCCTACCCAAAATCCCAGGCAACTAAACATCCCTAAATTTATCTTCAATATAAATGAGTCATTTATAACTTGATTGAAATATATTATGAAAAAATCTAAATGTGTGAAGTAAGAGAATAGGTCTTAAACATAACTGGTTGATCCTACAACTCCCCTAATAAATTTTGAAAACCCAAAATTAAAAAATTTTAATGGTTTGGGGGATCCAGAGTATTATTTGACACATTTTTTGTCTCACTATGAACCCGTGATCGGGACCCTATCACAATAAGTAGTACTAAATAATAGATACTTATTATAATCAAAATGAGAGAAAACAATCATATGGTATGTCAAGTGTAAATAATGGTTAATTGTGAGATGTTAAGAAATTCATTGATAGTTTCACATTCAACTAAGATAAACAATAATGTATACAGTAGCCTATGACTTCTTAAATCGAAAATAGTGGGATAATGAGAGGGTATCAAATTTAATTGGTCGGTCGAAAGGAATAAACATCTCCATTTACCTACAATTTGCACAGAATGTTTTTGTATATTTATGTAGTGAACCACTCTGATGAGATTCATACAAAATTCATCCTATAAAGTAAAAAAGTGTAATTTCATATTTCACAATGATGGCTCAAAAAAGTAAGATTCTATATTTTACACCAAATCAAATTCATATGCAATTATATCAGCTCAAAAGAATAGAATTTTTAATTTAGAGGTTTCCACTATTTCTTTTAAGCTAGCCCTAGATATAGTTCTGAAAAACATAATATATCATAGAGAAAACCTTAATGAAGGTGAAGAAACATTCTCATATAATCAATATGATTAAAGTTATTTTAGATATTACTAGTTTTAGAATATTGATAATATAGTTCATTTGTTTCAAGAATTTTTTTTCCTAACTACATAATATTATCTTGGGAAAACAATTTGATCATGAATCAAAATCCCAAGAGGTCTGATCAGGAATGTCTCAATGATCTACCAAACTATTTCCACATCCACCATGCATTTTGAGAATGTATTCATGAATAAAATTTTTTCTAATTCATTCTACTCAAAATGTGAGACTATATATAGGAAAATATGTTCAATCGACTTGTATAAGTAGTGTTAATTTCTACAGAAAATATAGAGGAAGAGGGTGAATAGAATGACATTACGATCAAAGGTTATTATAATTTCAGAGATTGTATGTTGTAAAATAATATCAATGAAACTCATGAGATATTTTGAACATAGTTGAAAAAATCAATTATTCCACTGATCAATTCTTCTATGTCACAACCAATCCCATCAGCAACATAGTCCTAAAAAATACAGTATTCAATTAAACAACATGGCCTGAAGAGTGGAAAGTGTAATAATGAATATGGCCACATAATAAGGAATAATATGTATTTGAATATATTATACATCAATCATTATGTCCATAATTTATTGGCAATGATGCACAAAATGGTGCATCAATATTCAACCTGCCAGACCGAGTCCTCATTTGAAAGGGAAGTTATCATTGATATCCCAAATGTTATTTACATAATGGGTCCCTTATCAAATGATGAGTGTGACCGTGATCCTATTTTATAAGTATCATATTGGGTAATAAGGTTATAAGTCAAAGGGGTTGATGATATATGTGAATATGCATTAACAATATAAATCACTACTCATTCCTATAGGGTCTCTCCCAACAAATGTTGTTTCCTATGAATATCATAGACCTATTTATGGATTTCTAAGAGGACCCATAGCTGATAGACTTTAGATATCCAGACAAAACAAGGTGTATACTAGTGTTTTCACATAAAAGAAGTCCCTTCCTAATGGGCATGTTATATGAATTTTCTAATTTTGGTAATATTTAATTTTTCATGTTTCATGATTGTATAAATTATTAAATAATTTTATATTGGGATATTTTTATTTATGAATTTTTTGTTTCATTTATTAATATATCCTCCCTATTAAATGTAGAGGGATGCGTATGTACATGTACTAGTACCATAGGCTAATTCCTTTAACATGAGTAAATTTCTTACTAAGTTTTGGTAACTATCCAACATCATATTGGATGAATTATTAGGGTAGTCATGAAATGGGCCCTGATGGATCCATTCATGAAATTTTGGTTTCACAAACCATGCACAAACTATGTGTGTCCTTCATTACTTTATGAAATACTATCCATTGTTTTCTAGAGATGAAGAATACTATTTGGGAATACTATAGTAAATCCATTTTAAAACCATTCTTAACCCCTATATAGTCATATAGTGAACAAGGTGGGACTCATCATTTTACTAAACATGATCAATCCATGGAAAACACCTTAGAAACCTCATAGATTTATGCCTCCTAAATACTACATTGTTTCCATAGGGTTAGTACTAATGGTATATATAACACCACATGGTTTTGAAAATAAATTATAATGCATCGAAAACTGATTCTATACACATTTAATATTCTTTTAGAATGTATAATTAAACTATCCATTTAATTTATATTTTCGCTTCAATGATTTGAATTAAAAAAGACATAAATAGTTGTAATCATTATGTTATTTCGGGTCTGATAAAACCAACATGTATTTTTTATGAATAGTGACATACCTATAAGAATATTAATATGACCCTTGTGAATTGTAATTCATATTTTTTTTATTTTTTAAGGATATAAGATAATTATAACTTGATAAAATTTCAAGGTGATATAAAATTAGTTATGGTTTTAAATTTGTTATTTTTAGGATAAAAATAAAAATTCATATACAAATTAAATTAATAATATATAAAAAATTATATTCAAAAAATGAATATAATTTTTCAATTATTACATAAGAAATTTGGTTATATTTAGTTTTTGGTATTTGTTCTGAAATACCTTAATTTTTCGTGAATAGTGAAATATGGTAATTAACAAAATATAAAAAATAAATGAATTTCTACATCATTCTTGAGTAATTGATGACATAAATGGCCATTGGTTCGAAATCACATTCATTAGTTACTATTTTGGGTCAGATTAATCATGAATATTTATAGTATTTTTTTTTAAAATTTAATATAATGAATAAAATAATATAAAACCCCTCCTCTCCCCCACTATAAATACCACCCTCACTCCCTCATCCTATCTCACAAATCAAGCCTTGATCATTGTCTAGGTTCTTTCAAATACTCTTACGAATCCCCTGCTACATGATATAGACCTTATGGTCTCACCAAAAGGAAAAATTCAAGGACCTTAAGGGGGATCTCAAAGAGGAAATATCATGAGGTAAATATTCTCTTTCACTTTCCAGTGTTTCCATTTCAATTAATTTTTTATTATACTATCATATCCTACCCTTATTAAAGAGGATTTAAAGCCCAATTATTACATATTTTTGTATTTTTATACTGTTTTTAGAAAAATTAATCAACACTCTTTACCTAAAATTTTTTTATTCTACAAATAAAAACATCATCCATGATGTGTCGATTTTCCAACATCGTGGATGATGTGCCTTCAATTTCTATTATTTTCTTCAAATTAGGTTATATAAATTTTTTAATGTTCTGAATATATTTTAAACTATATTATATTTCATCTTTAATATCATTGTGTTTACATAAATACATCATATAAGTAATATAATGAAACTATTTTGAGATTATCAAAGAACTACCAAACTGATCTAAACGGATATCACTAAAGATTTATCTAATGATTCAAACTCATATAGTGTAACCAAAGTGATTTATGGAATCATTTAATATTATGGAATCATATGAATACAAATTCATTAAACTTTTGGAATTCCATTTCCATACTACAAGATAATCGAATACAAAGAGGCAATGAAAATAATGTAAAGAACACACCTGAAACAATGGAAGGATAAAAATAAAAACTATTATAGGATGAAATGATGTTATGAAATCATCATATATGGTGTTATAAAAAATAATATTATTATTTAAGATATTAAAAAAAATATTTTAGTTATTAAAGAGGACGTTTATACACTTTTAATTAAGACAAACCCAAGGTATGTGAATTCTTAACCCAATTTCCTTTAATTGAGTTTACCTTCCACCTCATTTATTATGTGGTATTAAATTTTTTCTGGTAATTCATTTTGATTATATTATGTTGAATTAATTTTATTTATAGTGTATACACATTTTCTATAAACTTAATAATGTCTCACTTCAAATATATTATTTTTAAACGGATTTTATTTTAAAAAATCATTATTTTAATTTTATTTTTCAAAATTCAATAGTACTATTTTTATGAAATTATTAATGTTGAATGATTATATAAACCTACATTGGAATTAATAAGGATGAAGTTTGGGACCAATATATAACTCAAATTCATTGGGTATGGGAAAGTTGGATAATTTCTATATTGTTACTACAGGTGTAACTACATTGGTTACACAATAAGGTAGCCATAATGGTTTCTTTGTAAGGTAGTCAAGAGGGTTACAAATTATAAGGTAGATGAGAGGGTTAAAAGAGTATTTTTGTAATTATCCATTGTACCTTTATGGTTATTTTTCTTTTCTTTTGGATTTGTGGATATATCATGGAAATCTCATGTTTCACAAAGTTAGTGTTTATGGGTGACAAATATGTCTTTTTAAAAATGATGTCATATATTTACAAGTATTCATGGACTGATATTCCCTTTACTACATTTTATATCCCTTAATTCTCTTTTTGTTACCATCCCATGTTTTTAAATTATTTTCATGGGATATACATATGTGTACTACATAGAAGGAAACAAGGTTAAATGTTATAATGATTTTTCAAAGAAACAATTTTTTATTTGAAAATTTTTATATATTGAAATAAATGGATAAAATTTTTGTGTAATATATTATATATAATTTTTAGATGAAATTTATATATTATATCCCAATTCTCTAAAAATATATACTTCATATGAACCTCAATGTGAGAGGAAGTGATTTATTTACTATAATTCAATATTTTGTAATATAAGAAGGTTGGGTCATTATTGTTGGTGCCAAAGAATGGTTTATATAAATTTTGGGGTTATGGTGAGGTGAAAAGAATAACACTGATGATTATTAATATATGGTTAATTTAAAATGTATTGAAATTTAATGATTACCATATTTCTTCTACTATGATATGTTTTTTCAGAATGGTTTTCCAAAGAAAGAAACATAAATTTTGAAGTGGAAAGGCACCGATAGAATAATATCCTTAAAAAATTTACAACCTCCAATGGTAGGGATTGTAACTGAGAAATTTTTTATAGTAATGGATCATTTGATATAGGAAATAAAATTTGGTGGAATCCATGAAAGAGAACAACTAGATATTTGACAATGGAACATGACAATAGTGGAACATTTTATTTGGCAACACCGTATTTCATTCAATGGATCTTCTAACCTAGTAGCGGCGAAAGGATGGGTTTAATACCTTGAAAAGATATCCTCTATTATGATATGTCAAGATAATAAAAATTTTAAGTCTTTTCATTTATCAATTTTAAGGTGAAGCTGATCAGTGGTGGTCAATGGTCATGAATAATAGGGATACAGAATATATTTAAGCCATAATTTGGGATGAATTTAAATGTTTATTTTTTGAATTTTTTTTCCAATGGAAATTAGAAAAAGGATGTAGAATCAGTTAATAGAATTGAAAAAAGAAAAATATTTATTGTCCTTGAATGAAGTAAACTTAACATGACTATAATGGTGTTCCTTAAATATTATTCTAGATCCAAATTTCAAAATAAATCCTTCTTACTTAGGATTGAAGTTATGATATCGAAGGGAATAAACTTCTCATGAGTTAAAAATTTAAGAGAAACATGTATGAAGTGCTGAGAGGTTAGAAATTGTTTTATGGTATGATTACATACAAATTGAAAACAAGGATTAGAAGTGGTCTTAAGGGAATGAAATTTGTAAGAATCAATCAAATAAATTTGATAATGAGAATGTCTAGTTTGTAGATGGTGAAATGTGTTGAAAAAAGAACCATGGGGAATTCCATACCAAAACCAGAAATAGTTCTAGATGTGGAAAGAAAGGAAATATGTAAAAATATTTTAATGATAACAATCCTATGAATAATCTAGATAAGAAATATATAATGTGTTTTAAATTTGGTGAGATGTTTCATTATGAAAATTCCCTCCACAAGAGAGATATGAATTATTCAAAGAAGCTAGAATTTTAGAAGAATGTTGTGGTGAGATAATTTGAGACTCTGTTAGCAGACTCCAGGCTATCCAATGATGTTTTATTAGGTACAAATGTTGTTTAATCAGATTTTACTAATGGATTGTTTGATATGGGGTCTAAAAATTCGATTATTTATATGAAATTTTTTTGGTAAATTGGAAATATAACCTCAATCAATGAGACAATAACTTATTTGAAAAACCATAATAAGCAATATTTGGAAAATAGAGAGTCAAAAGAATCATTCTATTTGGAATGTGGAATTACATTACCTCCAAAATTTGTTTTTATAGTAGAGTTTGATGTCATTTTGGGTCTGGATTGAATTTATTTTTATCATGATATGATTTATTATAGAGAAAGAGATGTAGTTTTTCATAACGTGTTTAGGTTTGTATTCAAGAATTAACCTATACAATTGATAATATATCATAAATCTGAGAAACAATTGAAAAATGGACATGAATGTTACCTTTATCATATTGTTGAAAACATGGTAACTATTCAGATTAATGATGTACCTATGATAAACAAGTATCTTGATGTTTTAAGGGTGATTTACCTAGTTTTATACCTGATTGGGATGTTATATTCACAATTGACATATTAACAAATTCTAAGCCAATTTTAAAACCCCCATATTGAATGGCTAAAATGTAACTTATTGAATTTATATATTAGTATAAGTAGTTGATTTAAAAGGAGATCAATCGTCTTATAACGTCACAATGATGTTCTTGTATTTTGATCCTTAAAAGAAATATTGTTCCATGAGACATTTCATTAATTATATATCCCTAAATAACATCACTATTAATAACAAGTATTCTTTGTCTCATATCTATGAAATTATTTGTCAACTCCAGGGAGGGTAGTATTTTTTGAATGCTGAACTACGTTATAGGTACAATCAATTGAAATTAAAGGAAGCATATATCCTGAAGACTGGATTTTGAAATATATATGGGAATTATAAATTTGTTTTTATATTTTTTGTTTTAACTAATTCACCTTATAACTTCATGGATATTATTAATAGAATATTTCATGAGATCTTGGATAAATTTTTAGTTGTGTTTATTGATGTCATTATGGTATATTATAAATGTAATGATAAGCATGAAAAAAGTTTAATGGTTATTTAGAAAAAAATAATTGAAAATAAACTATCTAAAAAATTCGGAAAGTTTTATTTTTGGTTGCAACATATATTTTTTTCAGTACATTGAAAATAATGATGGAATAAAATTTTTTCGAGATAAAAAAGTGGTTGATGAATGGATAAGACCAAAAAATGTTACAAAAATTCATATATTGCATGGATTATCAGGTTATTACTCATATTTTCTTAATAAAATTACATTATTATCTTTTCACTAATTATGATAACATGATAAGTGGTTTAATTTATTTTAGACAGAAGAATTTGATGTTTGTTTTTAGGAACTAGAGATGAGATGGGTGAATGATTGATTTTATGGATTTTCCTTCTATAATGGGTGATTTTTTCACCTACATTGATGATTCATTGAAGGGACATGGTTGTGTTCTGATGCAGAATGATTAGGTAATTTCTTATTATTAAATACAACTAATGACTCTTGATTTAAATTATCCAACACAAGATTTGAAATTAGCAGATGTTGTTTTTGATATGAAAATTTGGCAGAATCATTTATATGGAACCAAAAGTTATATATATACTAACAATAAAAGAATGAAATTTATAATTACATAGATGGAATTAAACATGAGGTAGAGAAAATGAAATGAAATAATAATAAATTATTATTTCCTGCCCAATTACCATCTAGGAAATGAAAAAAATATTGTGGATTCCTTGAGTCGGAAGAACCATCAATTATTAACCATATTATGATTATAACATGACCCCTAGATTAATGATTTGATGAATTTTTTCATGGATGTTGTTGGTATAGGAAATTAATATATATTTTTTCAGATTACAATTTAGTTATCTTTTTCAGATAGAATTAATAACGCATATAATGAAAACAACGAGTTATATAAAAAGGTAGAATTGGTTAAAATGGGTATCTTCATCAAATTTAATATCGATAAAGATTGTTTTATGAGATTTTGAAAAAGTTTAAGTGTGATATGTGAATAATAAATCAAGAAATAATTTAAGATTGAAGCTCATAGTTCTCTATTTTTTTTGTCCATCCTGAATGAAAAAAACATGTACATATATCATAGGGATTATTATTGGCGTGATAAAATGAATAGAGAAATTGTAGATTTTACAGTGAAATGTTTGACATGTCTATATAATAAAGTAGTAAGGTTGTTAAAAAATGTGATGGTTTTTCCATTACCATTTATGAAGTAGAAATGGGAAAATAATTGATGGAATTTTTGTGGGACTACCATAGTCTTCTATAGGTGACAATGTAATCTGGGATATTTTTGACCGACTGAATAAATATGCACATTTCCTTCCTCTTCGATATAAAATGTCTTTAGATAATCTTTCTCAATTTTAAAAATATATATTATTAGGTTACATATAGTGACTCATTCTATTGTATCTGAATGGTACCCCAGGTTCAATTCTAATTTTTGGATGGGCCATCAGATGTCGTTGAGAACAGAATTAAATTTTAGTAAAATTTTTCTTCCTCAATCTGATGGGCTGTCAGATTGAATGATTAAAAAATTTATATTATAGGTTTATATCTTGTTCAATAAACTATGTATCAAAATATTTATATAGATGAATTTTCTTATAATAATATTTTTCATTCCAGTATACAGATGGAACTTCTAGAGGCATTGTTTGGAATGTAGTGACAAACTCTGTATAATTGGGATAATGTTGGGGAATAGATATTGATGGGAATATAATTAGTATAGGATGTGGTTGAGAATGTTAAGATTATCCAAAAACACATGAGGACAAATTAGAGCAGGCATAAAATTTATTCAAACAATAGGAGGTAAGAATTTTCCTTTAAGGTTAGTGATCATGGTTTTCTTAGAATCTCACCATGGAAAAGTGTTATGTATTTTGGTATGAAATAAGCACTAAAACCACTGTTAAATTGAAATTATAAATTCCTAGTGAAATTTATACCAATAAAATATGAAGTAGCTTTGTCTCTGAGATTATCTTTGGTACAAAATTTTTTTCATGTTTCGATGCTGAGAAAATATGTTCCAGATTCATCTCATGTTTTGAGCCCATAAGTAGTTCTGATAGAAGATATCCTTTCTTATCAAGGGAAACATGTTCAAATTCTTATCAACGAGATATTTTATTTTAGAATAAGTTAATACACCGGGTAGTGGTTGATTGAATAAACCACATAGTTGATGAAGAAACATTAGAATCAGAAACTTCAATGAGGTAAAGATACCCTCACAAGTTTAATAAGTAAATAAAATTACGAGGGTGCAATTTCTGGTACATGGGGAAAATTTAACACCGTATAGTTTTAAAAAGACATAGAAATGAATGAATCAATTAGTCTATATATAATGAATTTTTTTAGGAAATACTCATAAACTAGGCATTAAATATAATTTTTCCACATATATGTTTTGAATTTCAAAAAACAGACACTTGAGATGGTGATCAGAAAGTGATTTGGAGTCTGATAGAACCATATTGTTGTCTTGGAGAATAGTATCATACCCTTATAAAGAGTAATATGAATAGTAATTTTACCACTATAAATAGGAAATTATATTAATATTATTTTTTCTATTGTTATGAGTTAATGATATGTAGGATAATTTGTTTAGGTGATACAAAATTAGTTATAGTTATAAAATTATTATTTTTTGAAAAAATGTGATTATATTTTAAAATTAAATTAATCATAATTATAAAACTATTTTAATAAAATGGAGTTCATTAACAAATTATACATTTCAAAAAAATTGTTAAGATATATTTTTTCGATTTTTCGGATATAATTGATTTTTTTGTGAATATTGAAATTTGTAATTAACAAAATATGCTAAATATATGAATTTCTACATCATGCATGAGTCATTGTAGATGTAACTGGCCATTGGTTCGAACTAACATTCACATATTACTATTTTTGGTCACATGAATGAATAATAATAATAGAAATTATAAAAAATATTAATTTAATGGTTAAATTAATACAAACCCCCTCCTCTCCTCTACTGTATATACCACCCTCACACCCTCTTCTTGTCACACCACTCTATCCTAGAGACTTGCCTATGTTCAGTCCAATAACCTCCCCAAGTACAATTCACCATGTACAATACCTAATGGTGTCACCAAAAGATCAAAACCAAGGGCCTTAATGAGGATCTCAAGGAGAAGATATCAAGACATAATGATCCTTTTTCATTTTCTAGTACTTTCTTTTCAATTAATTATTATATTATAATATCTTATTCTCCCCTTATCCTTGTGGAATTAAATATATATATTTATATATATTATGGGATTTTATAATTTTTATCTAAAAATTAATCATTAGTCTTTTTCTCCATTTCTTCTTACTCTAAAAACAATCATTTCTGATGTGTCGACATATAGATATTGTGGTTGATGTGTCTTCAATTTCCATTACTTGATTAATGATTTTTTATAAAATCACATTATTTATTGAAAAATATTTTAATTTTTATGATATATCCTCTTTCATTTTTTGGAGTTAAAATATATACATAATATTTTGGAATATAATGAAACTGTTATGTGATTTTAAAAGAACCAACAAAATGATCTAATTGGACATCACTAAAGATTTATCTAATTATTCATCTTCTTACCATATAAAATAATGATTTTAGGAACAATTTAATTTTCTAGAAACATTTTAATACCATTTCATTCCACATTGTAAATCTCATTTCTTTTTTGATAAGAAAATCCAATACAAACCGACCAAGGAAATCATATAAAGAACACTCCCGAAACAATCGAAGGAATAAACATCTAATAATTAATGGGTGAAATGATGTTATAAAATGATCATTTAAAGTGTTATATTATTAATAGGATTCTGTAGGATATTAATAACACCATTTTATCAATTATATAAGAGTTTTAAACAAGTTTTAAATAATACAATCCTAAGGTAAGAGAATTATTAAACAAATTTCCATTCTTGGGGTTAACCTACTACATCTTTATTTATGTTTTATTAAAGTTTTTTGTGTGATGAATTTTGTTTATATTATGATTAAATATGTGTATTTAATGTGTATAAATAAAATTCAATCCCCTTTATTAATTCTCACATCAATTATATGTTATTTTTATGGTGATTTTCTTTTAAAAATCTTCATTTAATATTATGTTTTAAAAAATTACAATGAAATGTTTATATGAAATTATTCATGTTGTATGATTATGTTCTAGTTCTTGGTAATTTTTTACAGTGAATGGTGGGACCTATATCTCCCTCCAATTCATTTTGTAAGGGTATGTTTGATGTCGTTCATATGGTTACTCCAAATGTTACTGTTATGGTTACACAAAAAAGTATCCAAGAGGGTTACATTGTAAGGTAGCTGTAAGGGTTACAAATTATAAGGTATATGAGAGGGTTGCAATATTATTTAAATAATTCCCCAAAGATAAAATTATTTTTATATTTATGTTCTTTTTGTTTTATGTAAATCTAATATAAATCTAAAGTTTCACCAAATATGTATATATGGGTGACAAGTAAGTCTTTTTGACAATGATTTAGTATGACTATAAGTATTCATGGAATAATGTTTTATTCTGTGTTTTTAAATCCATTTTAAAATTTTTTGTTCCCATACCATGTTTTAAAATTATTTTCATTGGTTATAAGGTTGTGTAAGACAAATAAGTAAGACAAGTTAACCGCAAGGAATACTTTTTAAATAAAACAAATTTTTTTGATATGTTTTGTATTTTAAAATAAATGGTTACTATTTTTTATGTATACCCTCATTATGAATGATTAATGACATGTATGTTTTATATAACAATTAACTAAAATAATATACTTGATAAGATTCTATATTTCATTGGAAGTTAGTTCTTGGAAAATATTTGAGATTATATAATGTAATAAGGATGGGAACTTATAGTATACCTTGTTTGATTCCAGTAAAAATACATATTTTTAACTCCTGGATTTTTGGAAACCCCTCAAATGAACTCTTGGTAAATAAATGATTGAAATAACATATACATGTCACCCTAAGGTTTTCACAATTCTTCTGGTCATCAATTATTCCAATCACAAGAAAGTGATAAATATTTTAATATCAAAAAATGAGAATCTCACTACTTCATCACCAAAAATTTAAACTCACACAACTCATGGAATCCTCTTCCACACATTCAAAGTACAATGATGAAAATAATTTTGTTACATCAATTTATTTTATCTTTGTAGTCCATAATATGAACTGGTTGACCAAAAAAATGGTTTCTATCTCATGATCAATATCTCCCCATTCAAAAAAATATTTTTCTCATTTTTACTTCTTTAGATAGGAATCATGAAACACTATATTAATAGATTTCAAATGAGATAAAATTTCCAACCAATAATAAACCATTCCACGATGACAAATTACATGAATGGTTTCAAATATCATTTATTTAATCTTACCATACATAACCAACCAATAACATTCTGTGCAAGGTGAAACGCTTTGAATGACATTGTTACCAACCTAGAACTCTAGAAACTAATGACAGTGGTTCTAAAAAGATTTTTGATGAAATTGTGTCATAACCAATCTATTATTGGTATACTACACCAAACCTATCATCTCCTAAACAAGGATAAGTCTCATAATGATTTGTTATCCCTAAATTTCTAATCACAAGGTATATCTACATCGATGACCATAAAATGATTTGAATATATATTTCTAAAATGATAAAATAAAATAATTATAATTTTTTAATTTAACCATAAGATGATTGTTTTCCTATGAACAAAAAAAATGAACCACACATTCATGTAGAATATCTTCAATAATTGGAATAAACCAGTAGGTCTACATATCCTTCAATATATGGTATATAGTGATTAATATCAGTTGGAAGCCTATCACATATTGTAAACGTATAATAAAATTTAATGTGAACTATGGTTACCTATCATAATAATATATGAATGTAACTCTATGTTGTCTTAAAACCTCTCTAAAATACATGTTCACGAGCCACTCTACCTTCATTATGTCTGTTATATGTAGGAAATGATTTTAAATTTTTATATTGATTAGCGATCAACCAAATTACATCCTTACTAGTAGGATTCCATGGTAAACCAATGATTAAGTCCATTTATATCTCATATAACTTAGATATTGGAATGGTAAAAGTTTGAAACCAACTAGTAGGTATATGGTGTAACATATTAATCATATGAAAAGCAAGGCAATGTGATACAATGTCCAAATTCTACCATCTCATCCCTATTCATAAATACAAATATCTCGGATCAGGATACGTCTTGAAAGTCCTTATTGGTATATCCCAATAAGACAAGTTTACACATTCTCTCTATTATTTAGAGATATTGACACAATAAACCTGCAATGGAAGAAGAAGGAACACACATATGACTGATACCACTAACATGTGGTCACCAAAAAATTTATTATTTCACTAAACCATTGTATGTCTATAGAAGATACCTTTTTTTTTACTATGATCATCAATGGATGAATTATCCTTTAAAAAACTAAAAAATACTCCAATGATTATCTTAGTTTTAAAAGAAATCTGAGACCACCCTTCCACAAATTTATTAAAGGATTTTGTCTGTAGATTCCTAAATAACAAAAACATAATACAAATATCTTTATAGAGATTATAAATGATATCAAAATCATATTTAAATGGATGATACACACAATATCTCTTTAAAAAGTTCAAAATATTATGAGAAAAAATTTACATCAAGCTCATTTGATCAAAATATATCATAAATTGACACCCATTCAGATAGTGACACCATGTTCAAAGTTCATTTAAAACCACTGTAAAATCTAGATCCTGAATAGGGTAGTTTTTCTCATTTTGTAATTACTAGTGAGAGCCATATTTCCCTCTATACATTAACTATATCGATACATAAACCAATTTGGTACCATAATCATAAAAAACATCATAACCTAAACCTGGATGCCATAGAATACAAAAATATTCTGAATACAACTTCTAATTCACTTACTCAAAATTTATATAACATTTTAATCTTCACTAAAATATAAAGCCATTATGGGTTAAATATATACTTGGCGACATAATATTTGGAATAAAAAAACATATGTAGTTACTGCACAAACCCAATTTGATCCAGAAATAAAACAAATTTTTTTTACTCCCAAGATTTCACACCATTAATATTTACAAGCATAACTGATATACCACTCTTAGGTATCCCATTCTCTATAAAACTCACATAATTGGACCAAAACTCCTAATTATATTCTTTAACGTAGAAGTGATTTTCATTAAAAATTCTTTATATGACATAAAAGTGATCCCAATGTACCTTATATATCCTATAGTACACCAATGTATCATCCGTAAATAAAACTACCATATTTTAAAAAAACAGATGAATGATTTTGTTCATAATTCCTTTTAATATTAATTAACCCCTTGAAAAAATGGTTCCTTAAAAATCACCATAAGGAAATCATAAATAAACTAGAAAAATAATAATTGTAGTATCAATCGAAAATATCCTCATTTGAATACAAATAAAATAATATATATATCCATAAATGAAAAACACATTTCAATAAAAAGTTAATATATTTTATAAAAAATAGTGAACATGACCTTTTCTTATTGAAATAATTTATTAAAATATAATGTATATTAGGAAAAAGTTTCATTGAAAATTATTTGGGATTATATTAATTTATTATTTGGAAAAAATAATTCATCATGGCACAAAAAACACATTCATATAGGAAATCATACAAATAAAATAATTTCAAACAATTTTAAAGAGAATAAAACATTACCCCTGTAGGATACATAAGGTTATTTAATTTTAATAAAATTAAAATAAGGAAAAACAAAGTGGAATATAAATTTATTAAATACATTATGTTCATAAAATACTATTCTTAATATATGATAATAACCTGGAGGATGGGTTTATATAAATATTTTTATAATAATTAAATAATTGTTTTTAATAAAAACTCATTTACTACCATTTCATACCAAAAAACAATTAACGAAAATAATATAAGAAGTAATATAATATACCATGTGAATAAAAATAATCATGGTATCTTATTTGAAATAATATTTTTCTACACAATTTATATAAATTATTGGTGTGTAACTCAAATCATAGATGAAAATAGAATGTTTGAGACCAGAAACCCTTGAAACTCAGGTAATGCTTGAATAATGGCTTTTTATGATGGATCATATCATGATTATATAGAACTGATAACAAATATGGTATAATATGTGATTAAATGTCCATGTAGTATTAATTACACCATAAAAATAAAAACATGTTCTATAAGTTCTTCTATTTTTCTATGAATTCAAAATGTGACCTTTAAACCCCAATATAAATTCATAACATTTTAATCAATATCTCATGAAAGAGATAACAATAATTTAACATTAAATATCATGAAAAAATATTCATTCATGATATAATATCAAAATATGTATCGTACAATCCTTATAAAATTAATGATTCATATATTATGAGACAGGTTTCAAAGAATCAATATAAAGAATAACAATTCTCTGAAATATCATCTCATTGACATGGGGGTCAAAAAATAAATTAATCCCATGTAATAATTTTAATAATAAAACATTATATTTTAATATAATATAATACATCCATATTTACATTCAAATGTAATGATGGAATACTATTGTCAATAAAGTAAAATTATAACCTGAGGAATTTAAATTTAGATCAGAAACCCCTTACCTCACATACAAAATTTCAATGTATGTAATTTAACATATTAATAACAAAATAATATTAATTATTTAAAGTATTTATAACCTTTTTATGTCTTATTAATATATCAGGTAACAACATATTTTTTTATTTCAATGATATATTTATTTTCTTAATCTGTTTCTTCTATGTTGGGTGTTTTTAAGATGTTCTTTCCAAAATTGTATATTGACTTTAGTAGGTTTATAGTGAAAAAATGGGTCATTTTTTCATAATATAATGAATAATAATCATTAAATTATTATAATTCTTATAAATAATAATATTTTTATATGTATTTCTGGAAATATTACACTATAAAAGATTCACATTACTTAATGAATGTGGTATTCCACATATAAATTAGAGTGACACTATCTTCTTTTAATGAGCATAAGGGTAAAATTGAATGTAAAATAATATTTTACTATAATTATAATTATGTAATGAATATCATATATATTGTGTTTATATGTGAAAATATGACTCCTTGGAATGTGGTCATGAAAAATGAAACACATATCATCATAGAAGTGATGATTTTCACATACAAATGAGCAATTTTTTCTTATCCCATTGGATGGAAAATGTGATTTAAGGGGTTATGAATAATTATAATAAGTTGTTTATATAATATTGTTATTTTATTATTTCTTGAAGTTTTATGGGGATTTTATATTGTTTACGATGAAATAAACCTATAATTGGTCAGTTTAGACTTATAGTTTCTCATTGGTTATCTTATTTTGATTAACATGAATGCCTTATAGTTTTATCCATATTATGATTCCACAACCTCTAGAATGTGAGGAGGGATGTTTTTTTGGAGATTTTCATAAGGATTTCCAATAGAGATATATCGACCCATCCTTTTCTTACATTACATTTACAACATTTTAATGATAAAAAACATAAAACATGACACCAAGAGGATTGAAACATTTTGTGCCTTGGGAAAACTGGGAACATTTAATACTTTTACAAAAAAATACATAAACATTTATTTAATTCCATCTTCCCTAGATTCTTATTAGATCATGACTTTTCTTTAGTACAAGTAGTAACATGTGGGTTATACATCAAAAATGGGTGAGATAAAAGCTCAGTAAGTGGATTGATAAGAACATGGAACAACATAACATGAGATGAGAATAATGATTATCATACTAACAAAGGAATATGATCATAATCATGGGAGAAAACATTAAAAAATATATATGGAACGTGAAAATGAAAAATAAACATCAGGACTTTATGGTTAACTACCAAAAATAGATATGAAAAAATATAACATCATGTTCACACATAATTTCACTTCAACTCATGAGATTCATCAATTTACCAAATGCATTGGAGCTCTGTATAATTTTAAGCGCACCCATCACATCATAAAATTTTTATTATCATGCATTCCACATAGAACAAATATCAATAATGAATATAAATAACCCAGGTCATGGGATTGTTTTCTTCCCATAACAACACATTCACAAGATTTGGGTTCCCAAAATAATTAGAGAATGATATACTTGAAACAAGAACCATCAACCTTGAGTGACAAGTAAAAAGAGTATTTTTTGAAAGGACTGTTCATTTGTAAAACACTGCGTTTCAAATGAATTTTAGTAGAAAACATGTATATACTAAAACTTGTAATATAATGAGCAGAAAATTATTTTTAAATAGTAACCAAAACATAAATGTAGTGAAAGATGGAGAACCTGAAGAAAGCATGTTCGGTTCAAGAGTTTCCTCTTACCCTGTATAAGAATGATTTCATCACATTAATGTCATGTATAACCACATTAGATTCATTAATTAACAATTTTAGAATATTTTATATGTTAATAAAATTAATTAATGTTCTATTAATTTCATTTATTGTCCTTTGTATAAGTTATATAGTTTAAATTATTTTTTGGGAATGTTTGTTTTTATAGGTTACTTGAATGGATAACTTGTTATTCATGAATGGAAGTTCATATAAAAGATGGATAAACATACACTATTGTAATTATATGTTATTTTTTTTACAGACCATGAAATATTCATATAAATAATTTCTATATATACCATTATAATGAATCATTAGAAAATAATTTAATGATGAACGTTTGGGTTAATTCGGGCGGTTTTTCAAACACAATGAACTTGTTTTGTTTAATTATTTAGTAATATTTAAATAAGACAGTTCTAGAACTTTAAATATGATATAATAAATATATAATAGTAGATATAAAACATTAATGTGGTTTCATGACCCTATTTGATGGTGATAAAGAAAAATAGAAGTTTGTCATTTCGGAAGGTGATAAATTAACACTTTATAAACAACATTTTCATTTGGAAAATAAAAATAATAGGAGAAGAAGGGTAGATGATATATTATACAATTAGTGTCATAAGATTCTAGTATATTTATAATACTAGAGTTACCATTCCAGGTGGATTAAGATTGTTGGGAAGATATTAGAAAAAGAATCTAAAATTGAATGAAAACTAATAGAAAAGAGAGAGAGTGAGGAATTACCTCTTGAATCATCCTCTTAAGATCCTATTTAAGAAACATAGGATTGGAATTTTTATTATTCCATGAACTCCTGTTTGTGGGTTTGGTCTAGGGAATATCTTTGTGTGAAATTTAGGCATTGTTTGAACCCTGAGAGGTGTGATGTCATGATGGTGTGAATGGTGGTATTTATAGTGGAGGGGATAGGTGTTTTCCATGTATTTTAATTTTTCATTTATTAATATCCCTTGAGATAAGAAATAGTTATCTTTCCATGAAAATAATAGTAATAAATTCCGGTGTGTTTGATATTAGGGAGCTTTTATAACTTATGAATTAAAAAATTGTGTATTGAAATTAAAATGTATTTATACAGTAAAATAATGTATTTTACTATTCACAAATAATCAAGTACTTCAAAAAAATCTAAAAAAAACACCCTAAACATTTATTAATGTGTAAAATCCAAAAATGAACTCCATTTTGAGAAATAAAATTTTCAATAAGAAGTTATTATTTATTTTATTAAATTACAAATTTACTAGAAAAATATAGATTTTAAAATTAAAACTAACTTTATAATGGTTTTAAAAATTACATAAGATATTATAAAATTATATTAAAACTATAAGAAATAGAATTGTTTATTTATGAATAAAATTTCAGAGAAATTAATTTCCCTTAAATTATTACATTAATTAAAATTTATTATTTATGACTTACAAAAATACCAATACTTTTACTATGGTCATATTTTCACTTATAAGTTGCCTATTTTTTTTTAATCAGTCATGGGTAAGGTTACAATTATTTAAGAATATTAACGTTTCATAAGTGTTATATTATTGTTAATAATGTTCGGTTACTACTCCTGAGGGCATGTTAATATTCACCGAAAATTATGTATGACTTGTCCGACTCAAAATTTTTTTACTGATCACAATCGTGTATGTGAGATTTTCAAAATTCAAAAAATAGAAGTGTAAAAATAATGATTAATGGTCGCATAATATTTAGTATCATGATATATCATTGTGTTTTCTAATGTGATTACCCTATACGAAGAAATTTTAAGAAGGTAATTCCATTGATAAAACATTAGGTCATTACAATCTTCCCCCCTAATTAAATTTCTCCCTTGAAATTTCATTTAACACAAAAAAGTGAGGGTACTTCTCCTTCATCACCGCTTATGGTTCCCAATTATCTTATTTAATCATATGGTTCCACCACAAAAATTTAACAGTATGGGCCATCTTTTTTCTTAGGACATTATCTCTCCTGTACAAACTCTTTTCTGGATTCTTCTTATAAGAGATATCATATTCCTATTGTACCACCTTTATGTTCAGTCCATGTGAGGGATCTGTTATGTATTTCATCTGGAGGGAATTGTAAAACACATCATTAACAAGATGCATATTTGGTGGAAGTGAATGCTGATAGTTCATAGTTCATATGAATTCAGGGATCTAATACGGTACAATGCGTCATGGTCTTAGCTTCTGTTTCTTTCCAAACCACACGACTGCCATCCATGATGATATTCTATGGATGAGTTTTTCTCTAATGTCAATCACAAATTATATTTGTTAGGTTTCAACATAGACATTTTTTCAAATATGAGCAGATTTTATATGCTTCTGGATGACATGAAAATTATCTATCATTTCTTACACAAGACCAGGTCTATGTAGTTTTCTTTCTCCAACATATCACCAACAGGTTGGTGTTCTACATCAATTTCCATACAAAGATTCATATGGAGCGATTTGAATACTCATGTTGAAGCTATTGTTGTATAAGAACTCAAACAATGATAGATGTTTATCTCATCCACCATTTCATTCTATGTAGTAGGCTAATTAAATATCTTCATGAAACTCAGCAGTCCTTTCCAATTGGCCATTGGTTTGGGGGTGATATCATGTGCTGAAATTTAATTCAGTTCTCAAAAAATTCTGAAGACTCCTTCAGTATTTAGATGTTAACCATGAATCATGGTTAGAGACAATTGAGAGGGGAACACAATGCAGTCTCACCAATTCATTCCCATATATCTTTTCATGCTGTTCAAGCAAGATATCATCTCTATTAGTGATAAAATTGGATGTCGCAGTGAGTTAGTCAACCACAAAACATATCACATCATTTCCCTTGGTTGTCTCTGAGAGACCCATGAAAATTTCCATTGTGACATTCTCCCATTTCTACATGGGTATAGAAAATGGATACATCACCCCTTTGGACATTTTTCTATCAGCATTAACTTATTGGAATACCATTAAAATTGAGATATATTATGCCATATCCTTCATCATGATATGCCAGTAGAAGTGTTTTCAGAGATCTCAGTACATCTTTGTGCTACTAGGAACCATAGATAATGTTGATCTATTTTCATTTTCCAATAGATCCTTCTTTATCCCAAGCGATTAAGGCACAAAAAGTCATGTTCCAAAGTGAATCATAAAATCATTATCGATATGGGACTCTTACATCTTCCAATCCATTATTACATTAAACATATTTTGGATCTCCAAATCATCTCTTTGTTCCCCCTTAATCATCTATTGGATAGATTATTGCGAAATAAATTTCGAAAGGTAGGATGTATCCCCATCCCTTATTATTTCAAAATCCATTGATTAAATATCCATAAAGATGGGGTATTTCTAAATTCATTCAATTGATAGAGTAGTAGGTTCTTTTCTAATTAGATCATTAGCTTACATGTCCTTCTATCAATGAAGATAGTGAATGGAGAAATCATAGTCCTTGATAATATCAAACCATCTCTTATGACACATTTTTAGCTCCATTTGTGTGAATATATACATTAGGATTTTTTGGTCAGGGTATATGTTACACTTCTTACCATAAAGGTTGTGCCGCAAGATTTTCATGTAAAAAATCATGGCTTTCAGTTCTATTTATCTCTTTGACGATTCCCTCATATTCATCATTCCAAACATAATTTTCCCATTTTCTTGTTAACATATTTATTTGTCCTGAAAAATTTGATAAATTTTTTAAAAAACATCGTTAGTACCAAGATAATCAAAGAGTAATATGGATTTCTATGACACTTGGGGTCCTGGGACATTCCTCAATTTATTTTTTTTAAGGGTCCATAGAAATTACCTACCTTGTGATTACATGTCACAAGAATGTGACATTCTTCATATAAAAGCCTCACTTTCTGAACATGGCATACAGCATCTCACATCTCAATGTCACCAACAAAAGTCATAGATGTTCTTTATGTTCCTCCATGATTATGTATTATATGTGAATATGATCAATATACACCCTCATAAAATTGTCTACGTAACGTATAAATACTATAATATTAATATCCATTAATATTGTAGAGGAATTAGAAGGTCTAATGGGAAAAACAAGAAACTCATAGAGCCCATACCTCTTACGGAAGGTAGTCTTCTAAATATCTTCCTACCTTAACTTTAGCAATTGATATCCATAATAAAGATCTTCCAATGAGAATAATTGAGATCTTCTTAACTGATCAAACAATTCATAAATACATGGATGTGGTTACTTATTCCTTAAGGTGATCTTTTTTAGTTCCCAATAATCAATACAAAATCGCATTGTTCCATTCTTCTTATTCACAAAGAGCATTGGAGCACCCCAAGGTGATGCACTAGGGCGTATGAACGATTTTTTCAAATATTCTGGTAGTTTATTTTTTAACACCTATAGTTAGATAGAATTCATCTTATAGGGACACATTGAGATAGTATTACCTCCTAGTATGAGTTCTATGTAGAACCTTACCTCACGATAAGGGGGAAGTCCGGGTATCTCTTTAATAAATACATCATTAAAATCCCCCATGATGGTAATTTACACATGTTTGGATCCTTCCATTGACTACACCATTTGGATGAGGTATGCTTCTTCATAGGGTATCATCCCCAACATCGTTGAAGGATTTCTAAAAGGAGATTCATGATCAACCTTTCATATGTAAAGGATCATGGGATGGTTCCGAATATAAAAAGATATTTCCTTTTTCATGATAGTTGATATGTGACCTATATAACAAGAGACAATCCATTCACATTATAGAATCAAATTCCACCAAGGGAAGTATTACGATATTCAAATGAAGAATCATCCCACATAAACAAATAGGTAAGGAGTCAAACACACGGGTTGCAATGATTGCACCACATGGTTTTTTACAGATATCTCTACATCATGGTTTTGTGGCCTCAATTATATAGTTCTAGAAAACATGACGGATAAAAAAGAATTTATAGAACCAGAATAAAATAACACTTTTCCATTATTGAGTGAATATGAAGTGTACCTTTTATTAACTCATTATCTTTATCCACATTTTTAGTAGTGATGTAATAAACCATCTCTTGTTCCTTTGTCTTAGGTGGCTGTTGATGATGATTACCATCCAGGACATAATGATTAGTGCACTAGCTTGCATCATTCTCTTTCTCCCAAATATTGTAGCATTAAACCATGGGTGTGGATCCCCTTTCATCCACTACATTCTCATTCCTTCTCATGATGTCTAGACACTCTTGATCATAGTGGTCTTCTTTCCCACACTTGAAGCATTTCCTCGTCCCTTTGATGCAGTTCCAATGATGCATCTTCCCACATTTTTTTCATGTGGGTCGTTGAGTTTTCTTCCCATCATTAACATTATATCTTAGAAATTGAAACTCCATAATTAGTTTATTATAACCATTTCCAAGGGACCATTCCCCAAATTCAATCTCAACTTTTAGGGAACACTGAATAACTTCTCTATAACAACAGATGTTTTGGATTGCAAGAGCCTTTTGAAGATACAATTTTAACACACTAAATAATCATTCAAAATTTTATTTCATCATAGATAACAAACCCTAAAGTGTACGTTTCAAGAATTTTGAAACTTTATTACCATTATATGATATATTTTCCTTCATTTTTATGCTCTATTAATTATCTTTCCATCTTCGTAAGAAGAGTTAGTTTGAAATACATATTATAAAACACGGTCTTAAAGTCTTCCCATTGCATATATTAAATTTCAACACATGGAATGATGTTATTAATAAAATCCCAACATTAATCATACTATACATCTAGATGATAAATAGATAGTTTCACATTCTCCCTTTAAGAACATTGATTCATAGAAAATATATTCTCCATAGTGTTGACCCACTAATCTGAAAAAAAGTGGATAAAAAGATCCACTAAATGTTAGTGATAATTACTGTATAAATAATTTGATAGCTAGATGATCTCTCTTTAGTGACTTATAATGTTCCTAACTAATCAGTTATTATTCATAACTTGAGATAGCTGTGTAAGAATCTCCATGATGTTTTGATCCCCACCTCTCAGAGCATTGGGTATGTCATTTAGGAAATCATTTCATTGGCCCTCGCAGGACTTTTTGTCTTAGTTTCTCCTTGTTTCCCCCATTTTCTAAAATAGAAAATGTTAGAAATAAAGGTATAAGGTCTTGGGAAAACCAGTACCATTCCTAACTTTTAGAACATAATACATAATAATTTATTTAATTTTATATTCTCTAGCTACATCTTTGATATTGACTTCTACTTAGTACACGTATTAACATAAGAGATAAACATCCAAAAAGGGTGAGATAAAAGCCCAGTATGAGGATAGATACAATATAAAGAAATATTACATGATATGAGAATAATCATTATCATCATAACATTGTAATGTGATCATAATCATGGGATGAAACACTAATAAAGGACTTGTAATATGGAACCCCATTAAAATTTGAAACATCAAGTCTTATTGGTTTACTACCACACATGGGTGTGAAAAAAGTTAGGATAATTTTCACACATCATTCCTCTTTAACTCATGATATTCATCACCTTACCCAATGCATTGGAGCTGTGTATAATTTAATGACAACTGGTCACATTCAAACATTCATATCGCGCTATATAATTCTGGGCACACCTGTTACATCACAAAATTTTCATTATCCGGAATTCTACATAGATCATATATCAACAATGAACATAAATAACACATGAAAAGGAATGGATTTTTTCTATTTTCAAAATATTCAAAAAACATTGGATTCCAAAAAGAAAGATGGAATGTCATACTTGATATGAGAACTGTCAACCATGAGTGAGAAGTAAAATGTGTGTTTTTGAAAGAAGGGTTCTTATAGAAAATAGTGTGTTTAACATTAATTTAATTGGAAAAATATATATCCCAGAAATGGTATTATAATTATGAAAAATGATTTTTAATGAAAAACCATAAAAAATGGAGTTAAAGAGGGAGAACCTGAAGAAAGTATGTTGGGATCGAGAATTTCCCCTTACCTAGTATCCAAACACTTTAATCACATTAATTTCAGGTATAACCATTTTATAATAACTAATTAACAATTAAAGAAACTCTAATACATTAATATTATTCATTAAGGTTTTATTAAGTTCATTTATGTGATTTATGATGAGTTATAGTGTTTAAATTCATTATTATGGAATCATTGTTTTTATAGTTTTCTTCAATGGATCACTTGATATTATTGAATGGAAGTTAATTGAAAATTTGAATAAGCATTAATAATATTATTTATATGTGACTGATTCTATTATATAAATAAAATTATCATATAATTTTTTTTTCATGAGAATGAATCATTAGAAAATAAATTAAGAATTATCAGTTGGGTTAATTCAGGCACTTTTTCGACCACAACAAAATTATTTATTTTTATCATTTAGTATTATGTGCATATGTTATTTTCATAACATTAAATATGATATAATTAATATATCATAATTTTTTCCATCCAAAAAAATGGTCTCATGAACAGATCTGATTTTGATAATGGAAAAGGAAAACATGTTGTGCTTGTAGGAAATATATTAACATCTCACTAACAATGTTTTCCTTTCTAAAATAAAAATAAGAGTATAAGGAAGATGGATGATATGTTATCCTAGTATAATAAAAAAAATTCATTATATATATGATAATGGAGTAACCATATGATTTGGATGATTATTGGTGGGGATAGATTAAGAAACAAACATTAAATTGAAGTGAAATTAAAGGAAATGAGAGAAAGAGGAATTACCTCTTGAGTCATCCTATTTGAGATCCTCTATAAAGATCCTTGGCCCAGTGTCATGATAATTCAAAGATATCCATGTCATGATGTATGGGAAATGGATGATATTTATGTTTAATATGGGAAATTTGTGATGCTTGAGAGGTGTTATATAACGAGGTTGTGAAGGGTGGTATTTATATTGGAAGGGAGGGGTGTTTTCCAAATATGTTAATAATTAATTTATTAATTTCCCACACAACAAAAAAAAGAAAGTGTTCCATTAAAAATAATTGTAATAAAATCACATGAGTTAGAGATTTTTCTACTAACATCACTTATGATGTATGGAATAGGGAATTTAAATTATAATTTTTTAACATTGCAAAATAATGTATTTTACTATTCAAAAAAATTAATGTATTTCAGTGAAATATAAATAAACACCCTAACCATTTTTCGACATGTAGAATCAAAAAATGAACTCCATTTTTCAAATGAAAATTAAAAAAAATGATTAAAATTTTCAATTAAAATACTTATTTACTTTGAAAATTTAGATTTATAAATTAAAAACCGATTTCAGCATACTTCCAAAAATAACATAATATCTAATATAATTATATTAAAACCATAAGACATTGAATTGTTAATTTATGGAAACATTTTAGAAAAAAATACAATTTATCTTAAATAAATTTATTATGTCTTATTAATTATTTATGACTATAAAATATACCAATCCTTTTACAATAGTCATATTCTCACTTTTAAGATTCCTAAATTTTATTTAATCATTCATGGGTAAGGTTACTATTATTCATAGATGATTCATAATTGATAAGGGTCATATTACTATTCATTATGTAGGTTATTATTAATGAGGATGGGATATTATTAACCAAAAATTATCAATGTCCACTCGGACTCCAAATATTTTTCTGATCGCAATAGTGTGTTTCCGATTATCAAAATTTATAACATAGAATTGGAAAAATTATGATTAATGGTCAAATAGTTTTTAGTATAATGATATTTCCTTGGGTTTCCTAATATTATTATACTATAATGAATAATAATAAAAAGGAAATTCAATTGATAAAACTATTGTTTATTACTATAGAGACCTAAAATAGTGTATATATTCGTTGAGAGGAGGAGTCATTTTATAAGTGACGGGAAGAGAATCCAAGAAATTATATAAAGAACTAAAATAATGTAAATTAATTTTCTAGTTTAGGTGTATTTTTAACTATATTGAATATTTAACGATAAAATAATCTAAATACTCCCATATAAAGAATTTTTTACATTTTGAGGTGATGTCTTACCCATATTAACAGTTTTAAACATCCACCATATCTTTTCCCATTTGTTTATTACCAAAATAATAATGATTATTAATATTAGTGGGTTAGGAAATTTACAATAAATGGAAATGTGTATGTAAGATAAAAATTGATGTTATTATAAAAAATATATCCTTCACTATAACATTGATATGATTTTTACGAATTAGAGACCTTTTTGTAAAGTATTGTTTAATATACTATAAAATCAAAGTAATTTTTGGGACTATTAACATTGTTCGGAATTAATGATATTAATATAATAATGAAATTCAATAAAATTTATAAATATTTTTAATATATATTAATTATCTACAGATATAACATAACATTATTATTAAAACTAATTTTATTAAATTTATAAATTTAAAAATAATTTACTTTATATTTCTCTTATATGAACAAGAACTATGTCAGCATTACACACACACACATGAGGTGATTATTTAATTAAAAAGATAAAAAATAAATAATAAAGATAAAAATCATTCATTTTTAAAATAAATATTTAAAAATGACCACATATAATTTTCTATCCCCCAAAAAAATATTAGGCATATTAAGACCAAGATATTATCATTTTTATTTTATTATCTAAATAAATTAAAATATGTTCATTGTCAAAAAAATGGAACATGCTTTCAAATATAAAAACAATGGATGATAATGGTAAATTTAAACAGAATATAAATATAAATTAATGATTTATATTTATTTTCAATTCATTATTAAATTACATTTCTCCTTAATTTTCCATGTTACCCATACCAAGGTGACAAATATTAATAGCAATTTAAATTCCTTATGACCATATATAATGTTATTTTATTTATTAAATTTAGAAAGAATTAAATCTAATATTTAATCCTTTTCAATAAAAATATATCTATAAATATTTTATAAATGTAGTATAAAATAAAAATTAAAATGAGATAAAAACATATTTCAAAAAAATAGATTTTTTATTATAAAAATGTTTTTACCAAAATTAAGAAAACTATAATTTATAATGATAATAGTTGGATAATAATTAATATAAATAAAAAAAATTAAAATAAAATAAAAATAAAATGGGACTTTGTAAATAATTTATGGGAATATGTAATTTTCTATACAATCATTATTATTTTATTATCTACTAAATAAATTATTTTTTAGAAAAACATAAAAATACCATTTAAAGATAATTTTGTTATGGAAATTTTAAAAATGACAACTTCTTTATAAATTTAAAAATATATAATTTTATAAAAATAATTATAATATTTATTCTAAAAAAAAATTAAAACATTTTTTTTATGAAATCAATCATTGGATCGTGAAATAAAATTATTTTAATTTGATTCCTAATAATAGTTTTAAAATGAATGTTATGTAGTTAAATTTATTCTATATTCATATTATTTATGTTGAATCAATTTTAAATAGTGATTAATTTAATATAATAAAAGGAAAAAAATATTGTGCGTATAAAAATAGGTATGGGAAAAGCATATATTCTACAATCAAATAATATTTTATTTATTTTAAAATAATTAATTAAAATATATCTATTTGACATATATCTAATGAAAAAATATATAAAATTCTTATATGTCATTTTATATAATAGCTATATTAAATATATATATATATATATATATATATATATCCTCATATGGTTCACTTAAATTTTATTATTTACTTATCATTCATCATGTCTATTATATTCATAATATACTAGATGTTTACATTATTTTTGTTGGGGTGAAAATGTTCATTGTGAACCATGTTGATAATGATTTATAATATTTGGTATATTTATATATGTTCATTACTCAATTGGTAGTTTTATTTAGGTTTTTTCTTATTGCTACCCCGTAATGTATTAGTCATAACCATTCATTGTAAAATTTAATCTGAATAGAATATTAATGGATCATATTAGTTTTATATTTTATGTATAATTACATATCAGATATCATATTATTTTAAAAGGGAAATGGAATATTCCATAATTTGGTGTTAAATCCCCCCCAATTGTCCCTCAATATTTTATCTTATGTTTTGTAATTCAAGGGTATAATAGTTGAACATCCCTTGGAGGAAAATCCACATTGTAATAAGAGTTAATAAAAATACCATATACAAATAGGTAAATGAATATATAATGGTCATATAGAATAACAGATAACTATGTTTCTGAATTTCATAACATTAATGAGTAGAAAAATACAATTCTAAAGGAAAAATATAATTTCCAAATATTGATGAAGATTGAAATAGATTATTTTTCAGGATAATGTGAATGATTATTAAAATTTGAATGATTGAATAACAAGAAATTAATGAGGAGGGAAAATTACAATAAATCATCAAAAACAATTTTCACAAAGGGAAACAATTTCTTTATAGAGAACATTTATCTAATGGAGAGGTATCCTTATAGGGATAAGACAATGAACATGAAAAAATAGTCCTAGCTGGTTTCTTCAAATCCATAACATCAATTTCATCCCTTACTTTTGTGTCTCAATCAATTTTCACCTATATCTTACCCCATATTCCCAATGATGAGTATGCACAATTAATCATTACTCACCAGGAAGAATCAACCTTGAATACATCTTACTATTTATGTGATGATATTGTATATTAATTATGTATTTAAATAGTCTAAACTTACTAGCCCATGTTTTGATATTACATAAAATTAATAAAACTTCACATAGATAAATAATAAATTTAACTGTAAAATATAATCTATATCACAAAAGGTTCAACATAGATAATTCCAAAAAAAATTAACCATATGTGTAAAATAATCAAAACTAATTATTAACCAAAAATGTTATCTTATATCATTCCTATATAATCCAAAACATGCAATGAAATTCATATGACATAATATATCTTATTAAAAATATGGGATACAAATAACTCTTGGAATTAAAAAATCACCCAAAATATCTTTACTCACCATAATATTCCATAACATAAATACTATAAATGGTTTTGTATTCTATTAAACTTATGATTAGAGTTAAATTTACAAACCAATTATGGAATCTATATATCTAAATTTAAAATCACATGAAAACATCAGCATCCCGAAAGTTATCTAAACCCTCATTTGATAACAATTATAGTATTCATGAAAATATACTTATAGATCTAATGAGAATAACATAATATTTAGATTTCATTCATTAATTCTAATAATCATGAACCAATTATAGTTATAAAAAACATTCAATATCAACTAAAAATATTTGATCGTTTATAAACATAAGGACCATTTTTGTTTTGAGTATTATAATCATAAGAATGAAGAATAAATAAAATTAAAAATTTCAGCATGTAATAATTTATCCAACAACACCCAGATATTTTTATTTCTCAATAAGTCATCATCATCTCCCAAAAAAAAAATTTTAAACATATCTTATATAATTTGTTTTATACAATCTAGATAAGAGAAAAATAAGAAGGGTGAGCTTAAATACTCGGTAAATATAAATATAGGCATTCATAATGTAATATATTCATTTAGATCATGATCATAATTATGGTTTTATGAAAAAATCAATGTTCATGCAGATATCATGTCACGAACCATTCCCTAGGGCCCAGGCCATGACTATCCCAATCCCGCCTTCCATAGGCTAGGGGATGGCGACTAGAACCGGAGACGTAAATCCCTAAAACTGGGAAGGCATTGCATTTATAAAATGAAAACACACACACAAAATAGTACGTGCTGAAATTAAACACTAATTAAAGCTATATAAAAAGAGTGCTGAAAAGTAAAGGGGCCAGAAATACAATCCCATCTTGGAAGTGAAAGTAATACTGAAAAACAAGTACAACTGAAAAACAAGTACAATTGAAAAAGAAAAATAGCTATTGGGTCATCCTCTAGGGTTCCTACCTGAAGGGTAGGTACAGATGGCCTCCTCATCACTCCACGTCCGTCAATATCCTCCGTGTACCGACTTGTCGTATGGTCCACCTCCCTGTACCATCCAGTCCTACTACTCAGCCTTTATCAGCATTGTCCGTCATCTGCATCCAACACAATGAGGTGCTAGCATAGACCATGTAGGGTTGAGTATAACGATACTCAGTAGGGACCCCGAGACCCTCAAGGTCTAACAGTATTTAACAAGGATATGCCACAGAGTATGAAATGAACGGATAATAATTACATAGGCATATGGCCATACATGTACCTAAGTTATCATGTATCACATCTCAATCATGAGGAAAACACAGGAGTCACTTACTCACCACACACAGGTATATAACATATGTAGATAGATAGAGATGATCAGATGTAGCCACTCAATCATCTGAGTTGTTGGACTAACACATGATCCAGGACAAGCTATTCTGTCAGACCAACACATGATCCAGGAATAGAAGTCAGAACTGTTGGACCAACACATGATCCAGGAACAATCGTTAGAGCGGTCAGACCAACATATGATCCAAGAACAACTATTCTGTCAGACCTACACATGATCCTGGAATAGAATTCAAAAATGTCGGACCAACACATGATCCCGAAATAGTGGTTAGACATGTCACACCAACACATGATACATGAACAGTCAACAATGCACATCCAACCTCAGGGTTTCCACTAGCATACTTGATTCCAGGCGGGTCTGCTCCTCAAACCATTATTCGATACATAAAATACATCATAGTCCCAAGACGATGTATCCCGAAGTTCCGAATCATCAAAAGGAATACAACGTGACAGACGGTGAATCAACCGGACACCCGATCTGAGAGTTATTGTCATTTTCGTTCTGAGGGCCCAGTTAGATTTAGTTTAAAGACAACCCGATATTACCCCAACTACGTACAAACCTCGAGTGGTGTATTCCAAAAGAACCGTATCGCTCCAAGAAATTCATCGCTGTAGACGGTTTGTCAAACGGACTCCCGTAGCCCACGTTACGGGGCGAAAAGATGAAATCGGGTCAAACTAGTCGAGGTCTGGTCCGACCCAGTAAGACCGACCCAGACCGATCTGAGTCCAAACATGGTTTTGACACGGTTTATGGGTCTAACACAGTCCATGGGTCAGACCCGGCTCGAGGGGGTGACCAGACCCGCGGGGGCGACCCGGCCCGCGGGGGTGGCCTGACCCACACTAGTGGCCCATCCCACGATGGGTCTGGCCAGCGCTGGGTTCGACTCGACTTCCCGGCAGCCCAACAGTGCACATGGGTTGGCCTAAGCCTTTTATAGTGGGGAGGCTGAACCCCCTAGAAATCCCAAATTGAAATGTCATTCGTGTGGGAGCCAAACTAGCGCCAGGTGGCGCCGGTCCACGTTATGCGAGACCTGCTGTTTCCAACTCCTCCAGGCTGGCCGAGCATCCTACCGCTTCCGCTCCCCCTCCGACAGGCCCAGCCGGCCACCTCTACTCCACCGTCGCAGCCCGCCCTGGCTGAATCATCTTTTCACTTCACGACATGACTACACCACGCCCCTCCGGTTGCCTGGCGGCCGCCCCTGCGCACTGTCACGGCCTGTTCGGCCACGCGGTGCGCCGGTCCTGTGCCCTTCTGGCGACCCAGCCGCCCTTCGCCACCAGGCCAATGTCGGTCGTCGTGGCCCTTTGGCCGCAGCCCACTCCTCCGGCGACACCGCTACACCACCGCCGTCATCAACAATCAAGGAAAATGAATGGGGGCTCGGGCCGTGTTTGTTCGACCCGCACCCTCTGCGTTACAATGATAACAATCAGCTAAACATAACCCAATATTTAATGATGTAGAACGGGAAAAATTCATGCTAAAATACCCTACCTCGTGTTTGTTGTCCTTTGACAATGTCGAGGAAAGGAGGACATCAATTCGTTGATGTCAAGAGAGAAAATGAAGAAGTTGAGGACGATGTCGTCGACATTCTTCAAGGATGGCGCTTCCTCCCTTGTTCCAGTTGAAGACCGTTCTTCATTGGGAGAATATGTTTTCTTTATTGGGAGGAGCATTCTTCATTAGAGAGAACATGTTTCTCCAAAATTCTCCCCTCTTCCCAAGATCCTCCTAAACCACAAATGAGTCCCTCAACAAAATAATAGAGTTATATTAATATTTTGTTGTTGGCACACATTTCAAAAAGATTAAAAAAGTTTAAATTAATTAATTGAATGTGTTAAATTAATTTATTGTGAGGGTTTTCACCATAAGTGTAGAAAAGATCAAGATTCTCCCCCTCATTAATGGGGGGAGTTCAAGATTTTAAGTGGTCTTGGGTGGTCCCCACCATATTAACATCACATAAAGAGGGGTTTTACACCATGGGTGGGACCCACCACCATATCCTCTCATGGGAGGTAAAGGTGTGGTGGCCCCAACCTCCAACCTCCTCATATTGGTTTTAACCAACAAAAAATAAATTTAGACAAGCACTTAATTTATTTTATTATTCCCACGTAAAACCCAAATGTTAACTTTTAATTCTTGACCATCTGTCATCGAGGTGAAAGCACCATGAAGTGAATACTGGTGCTGCGAGTTCAATGGTGCCCTCAAATTTCAATTATGAGCACCAGTTCATAATTTATAAAAAACCTTCTCATACGTTTACTGAACGTACCTAAACAATGTTTCTGAAATTGATTCCGAGCACACCAGGCCTCGGAATCAAGCACTGTCAGTTTTCGCGGACTCGTAAAATTCATATCTATTTAAGAAATAACCTTCCATGGAAATTATGGGACTTTACATTATCCCCACCTTAGGGCTTTACGTCCCCGTAAGCTATAACTCGAACTAAGGGAACAAATGGGGCTACTGAGCATGCATCTGAGCCTCACACTCCAATGTGCTCTCCTGGAGGTTCCCGTGCTGCTAGAAATTCCGCACCATATATATTGACCATCCATGTTGGACTCGTTCATGTCGATCCCCAATCTCTAATCGGAACTCCATAAAGTTGGCCCTATCGTTCACTTACATCTCTCCATGGTTGATGATGTGAGATGGGTCATGCACGTATCTTCTCAGCTGAGGTACGTGGAAGATGGCATGCACCCAATGCAACTAAGTTGGAAGATCTAGGTTATATTCCTCCTCGCCAACTCTTTTTAGGACTTGGAAAGGTCCGATAATCCTCAAAGATAACTTGCCGCCCCAGCTAAAGCTCTGTAGACCTCATCGAAGTGAGACCTGTAGAAAGATGTGATCACCATCCTTGAACTCAATAGGCCTCCATCTCCTGTTAGAATATGACTTCTGACTACTCTATGCAGTCTTCATGTGCTCCTGGATGATTTTCAGCAGTGCTGACTCCCCAGGGTCTGTCCTGTACAAGAGTGATCTGTAAGGTTGCCCGTATCACACCTCAATGGGTGACATACCTATGGTGGAGTGATAGGTGTTGTTGTATGAAAACTCCACCAAAGGTAAGTGATCCTCAAAATTGTGACTGAAGTCAAAGACACAAGCACGTTGCATGTCCTTAAGGGATTGAATGATCCTCTTAGTCTGGCCATCTGTCTGAAGATGGAAGGCGGTGCTCAGACATAGCTGTGTCCCAAAAGCCTCATGTAACCCCTTACATAGCCGAGAATTAAAGCGTGCATCACAATCCAATACAATAGAAGAAGGTATTCCATTTAGCCTCAAAATCTCTTTCACGTAGAGGCGTCATATGCTCTCTACTAAACCCATCTCTCTAATCAGTATGAAGTGGGTCGACATTGTGAGTCGGTCAAAAATCACCCAAATTGAGTCATGACCCCTAGATGTACGTGGAAGACCCGTCATGAAGTACATGGATATCCCATCCCACTTCCACTATGGGACCCTTAAAGGATGAACCAAGCCTTTTGGTACCTGGTGCCCTACCTTTACCTGCTGACAAGTGAGGCATCTAGAGTCAAGCTCTGCTACTGCCTTCTTCATACCTGGACACCAGTGCTGTCGTTGAAGGTCCTAGTACATCTCCACCACTCTTGGATGTACCGCTAAATGGGATGTGCAGAACTCCCTCAAAACTTCCTCTTGAAGTGACACTAGTGCAATAGTATGTCCTCTAAAGAGGATGACGTGCTCCCCACCTTCATAAAATTTATATGGTGCCTTCCCTGTGGATATCTGAGAATGTCGTGTCTCGCAGTCAGCATCCCCATGTTGTGCCTCCCTGACTCAATGAAGAAGTGATGGACTGATTGTAAGAGACTGAAGAAATGCTTCTCTATCTCGCTCCTCATATGAAATCTATAAAGCCGCCAGCTGCTCTGTCTTGTCTCCTAGCAGCTGTTTACCATATCTCCTGCTGAGCGCATCTGCAATAATGTTCCCCTTCCCAGGAGTATATAATATCTCAAAGTCATTGTCCTGAAGGAACTCAAGATAAAACCGTTGCCTTAGGTTTAGGTTCTTCTGAGAGAATATATACATGAGACTCTTGTGATTAGAGTACATGGTAAAACATTCCCCCATTAGATAGTGTCACCACATCTTCAAGATGAAGTCCACTACTACTTACTTCAGGTCATGGGTAACATAGTTCTGATCTTGTTGTCTTAGCTCCCGAGAACCATACACGATCGCTGCTCCATCCTGTATTAGGAAACACCCGAGTTTGATCCCTAATGCGTCACAGTAAACAATGTACCATACGCCTTCCTCTAGAATCCTCAAGATTGGGGCACTAGTCAGCCTATACCTCTACTTCTGGATGATCTAATTACATCTCTACGACCACACGAATGGTTTCCCCTTCTTCATTAAAGTTGGTAGTTGTGATGCAACTCTAGAGAAGCCTGGAACGAATCTCTGGTAATAAACATCCAATCCCATGAAACTCTGTACTTCCGTCACACTCCTCGGTGGCTCCCAAGAAAGTACCGCTTCAATCTTCACTTGATCTTCTGCAACTCCAGCCTCCGAGATGACATATTCCAAGAATTTAACCTCTAGAATCTAAAACTGGCACTTCGAGAGCTTACAATAAAGATGGTTCTCTATGAGTGTGTTCAGTACTACCCGAAAATGGTAGGCATGCTCCTCCTCTGTAGTCTAGTAGATCAGAATGTCATCAATGAGGATTACGAAAAAGAGATCTATGTATGGATGGAAAATCGTGTTCATTAGTCCCATGAACACTGATGCAGTGTTGGTTATGCCACAAGAAACAACCAAGAACTCATATTGGCCATACCGACATCTGAAGGTTGTCTTCTGCACATCATCATCTCAAAATCTGAGCTGGTGATAACCTGATCTGTGGCATATCTTCGAGAACCACCATTATCCCTACAGCAGATCAAAGAGGCCGTCAATCCTCAAGAGTGAGTACTTGTTCTTCACTGTCACATGGTTCAGGCGATGGTAGTCGACATAGATCCCCATGCTCCCATATGCATTTTTGGAGAATAGAACCAGGCCCTCCCAGGGTGAAACACTGGGCCGGAAGAATCCCTTCCCCTATAAGTCCTCTAGCTGTACCCTCAGCTCGTGAAGCTCAGCGGGAGCCATCTGATATGGTGGTGTAGATATCTGTGTCATCCTGGGGTACAGTTCAGTGTAGAAATCTACCTCTCTGCAAGGCGGTAGTCTTGGAACATCATTAGGTAAAACATTTGCATACTGGACCACAACTACATGATAGCTCAGACTCTCCACATCAACTGCTTTGAGGGTAAGGCAGGACAACTGATGAGTGATTGGTTGTACCGTCCTCTGAGTAAGTTTGTCTTATACTGTAGAAGTTCTCTTCTCTATGGTGAAGGTAAACATGGTCCATTACATGTGGACACACCGCACAATTAACCTAATATAGTATATCTGATCATGGACTATATATAACTACTCCATTCCAAAGATGACATCGTAAGGCCTCGACGTCACTACTAAGAGATCCCAGTCAAATCCCTCGCCCCTTAGAGTAAGCTCGCACTGCTAACACCGGTGCGTAATCATCTAATCAGCTCTTGTAGGAGTCTCTAGCAGTACGAATCGAACTAACGACTCCTTTGGAATCTCCGAGCTCTGAACGAGGATGTGTCAATGAAATAGGGTTTGCACCTGTGTCTATAAGAACTGTAACTAAGGTGGTGTAGACACATATCGTACCTCGAATCATATCAAAAGCACCACGGTCATATGCCTCATCTTCCTAGAGAAAATCTCTCCCCTTTCCACCTACTCCCTATAGTCGGGGTGGGGCGGGGGCTCCAGGTGGTGGTGGTGGTAATGCCTCGTAATGCCGTCCACCACCAGCTGTCCGTCCAGCTCCTCTTTCATGTCCACATCCTCCCTACGGGCCGCCTCGATGGAAGCTATGCCTCTAGGTGGGAGGTCTATCAACTGTTTGCTGATCTTTAAAACGGTGGGTCATATATTCATGAGCCATATGACCCTTCCCACCATAAGAGTAACATCGCACTCTCCTGGCATGAATGGCTCTGTATCGTGTGCCCCGCCCAACTGAACCCCGATCATGAGGTCGTCCACCAGATTGCATAGTCCACTTGGACCTCTTCAAAATCTGTCTACTGACATCTATATAAGACTCCGGTACATGTCGAATAGTGATAGGTCTCGGTGCTCGTGACTGCTCAGCAATGAAACTCTCCACTATGGGTGATCTCTCTAACACCCTCGCCTACGTTGGGATACAGAAGGAGATCATCGAAGATCTTATCTCTCGCCTGAGCCCATGATCGATGGTATGAGAATTGAATAATGGGTCACGTACCATATATGTAGAGTATCACGAGAGTTCGGTGAGCCTCGCTGAGTATTGTGCCACCATCATGCTACCCAACTGTAAACTCAGTAGCTCATGTATCCACACCGCACTTAGGGTGGCTGGGACAAAATCTAGTAGAAACATGCTTTTGAAATCTATACAGAGTAGTGTCGCCTCGTCATGCACCTAGAGCATCAAGCTCCACCATATTCCTACTGCTTCCTGAAGGAGACTCACAGAAAGATCACCATAAGGTCAGTTGTTGTCCCTACTAGTCTGAAGACTCTCACCACAACCGCCATCCAATCCTCAGTTACCTGCGGGTCTGTCTCACCCCTGAACCTGGGTGGCCACTGGCACTGGAACTCATGCAATGTGCTCAAGCGACATGAAATCTCTTCTGATGGGGCTGGTGATATCGGTGGCCCAATGGGTAGTGGTACCGATGGTGCCTCCGCTATGATATGGCCCTTCACCGAGGCATCATTGCTCGGTGGACTGCCATCCCGTACAACTCTCGAAACCCTGGATGGTTGTCTGTGTGGAGGATTCCTGTAAAGAAATAGGTGCTCCACAGTCAATAAGTTATACCTGGTGAGCTGACAGATGATATCATAAAGAAAACTCTTGAAAACACACACACAATCAGTGTCTTCATGTACTGAGTCAGAAATCAGATGTCAAGGTCCTTGTGTATAGATACGCTGGCCGCCACACCAACACTAGACATCGTGAACTGAAAACTACATTCATTACCCTTAACACTATTTCTTCACCAAAAAGATCGTAGTCTTATGTTCTGTGGTAGAACTGACTCCTCTGATACCAATTTGTCACGAACCATTCCATGAGGCCCATGCCGTGACAACCCCAAGCCGAAATTCAATAGACCAGAGGCTAGCGACTAACACCAAAGGCATAAATCCCTAAAACTAGGAAGGAATTTCCTTTATAAACTGAAAACACACGCACACAATAGAGTACATTCAAAAAGTAAATACTAGGTAAAGCTATATACAAAAGAGTGTTGAAAAGTAATGGGGCTGGAAATACAATCCCAACTGGGAAGTGAAAGTCCAACTGAAAAACACGTTCAACTGAAAAACTAGTACAACTGAAAAACAAGAACAAATGAAAGATAAAAGAAGCTACTGGGTTGTCCTCTGGGGTTCCTACTTGAAGGGTAGGTAAATATTGCCTCCTAAGCATTCCACGTCTGTCGGTCTCCTCTGTGTACCGAATTTTCATAAGGTCCTCATCCAGGTACCGTCCAGTCCTATTACTCAACCTCAGTCAGCATTGTTCGTCATCTGCATCCAATACAATGAGGTGTCAGCCTAGCCCGTGTAGGGGTGAGTATAACGATACTCAGTATGGTCCCCAAGACCCTCAAGGTATCACAAAAAATAAAAAGGATAAACCACAGAGTATGAAATCAATGGATATCAATTACATAGGTATATGTCCATAAATATACCTAAGTTATCAAGTAACCCATCTCGATCACGAGGAAAACACAGGAGTCACTGACTCAGATCAAAAAAATATACTACTTATGTAGATAGATAGAGATGATCAGATGTATCCACTGAATCATCTGAGATGTCTGACCAACACATGATCTCGGACCAATTATTCGTCCGGACCAACACAAGATCCCGGAACAGAAGTCGGAACTGTCAGACCAACACATTATCCAGGAATAGTCGTTAGAGCTGTCCGACCAACACATGATCAAGGACTAGTTATTCTGTTGGACCAACACATGATCCAAGAATAGAAGTCAAAACTGTTGGACCAAAACATGATCTAGGAATAGTCGTTAGAGCTGTCGCACCAACACATGATCCAGGAATAGTCAACAGTGCACAGCCAGCCTCAGGGTTTCCACTAGAATGCTTGATTTCAGGAGGGTCTTCTCCTGAAGCCAAGAGTCAATACATCAAATGACTCATAGTCCCATGTTTATGTATTTCGAAGTTCTGTTTCATCCAAAGGAACACAACGCGACAGACGGGTGCGTCAATCGGACGCCCGGTTTGAGAGTTATTGACATTTCCGTTCGGAGGTCCCTGATAGCTTTAGGTTCAATACAACCCAACCATACCCCAACTGCGTCCAAACCATGTGTGGGTTATGCCAAAAAAAACCATCTTGCTCCAAGCATTCTGTTGCCGCAGACAGTTCGTCCAACGGACACTCGTAGCCCATGTTATGGGTGAAAATGTAAAATCGGGTCAAACGGGTCTGGGTCTGGTCCGGCACGGTCGGACTGACCCCGCCCAATCCGGGTCCGGACTGGGGTCCGACCCAGTCCGCGGGTCTTACCCATTCCACTCGGCCCGTTGGGGCGGCCCGACCAATGCTGGTGGCCCAACCCGGGCGAGGTTCGGCCCGGCTGCCCGCGCTAGGTTTGACCAACATGGGTCCGTCCAGGAAGCCCATGGGGGTCAGCCTAAGCCGCTACAAGGGGGGAGGCCGCGCCCCCCTAGAAATCTGGAACAACTATGTCGTTCAGGTGGGAGCCAAACCGACACTAGGTGGCATCAGATCACGTCACGCGGGACCCACTGGGAACCGCAGGGTCCCGCTCCTCCCGACTACCCAAGCGGCCTGCCGCTTCCACTCCACCAGCGGCCGGTCCAGCCAGCCACCTCTTCTCCACCACTGCGGCCTGCACTGGCCACGTCTTCTTTCCTCTGCATGGCGCGACGGTGCCGCACCCATTAGGCAGCCTCACGGTCGCCCGTTTGCACTGCTGTGTCCAGGGGCTGTGACCATATCTTTCGCATGGTGCGACAGTGCCACGCCCTTCTGGCGACCCGGTGGCACTGCGACGCTAGTTTCCTTTGCGACCAACCAGACACCGGTCGCCGTTTCACGACCGCCGTTGTCAGCAAGCGATTAAAACCGAGGGGGGTCGGTCCATGTCCGTTCGGCCAGCACCCTCTTCATTATATTTATAACAATCAACTAAACATAACCCAAGATTTCATGATGTAGAGTGGGAAAAAATTCAAACTCAAATCCCTTACCTCGGGTTCGTTGTTCATTGACGATGTCGCGGAAAGGTGTACGTCGATTCGTTGACGTCAGGAAAGATGACGAAGAAGTCCAGGATGATTTCGTCTGTGTTCTTTAAGGACGGTGCTACCTCCCTTATTCCGGTTGACGATCGTTCTTTATTGGTGGAAGATATGTTCTTCATTGGGAGGAGTGTTCTTCGTTGGAGAGAACATGTTTCTCCCAAATTCTACCCTCTTCCCAAGTTCTACCAAAAATCCAAATGAGTCCCTCAAAAAAATAATAGAGTTATATTATTATTTAGTTATTGGAACACATTTCAAAAATATTCAAAATGTTTAAATTAATTATTTTAATGTGTTCAATTAATTAATTGTGAGGGTTGGCACCATAAGTGTAGAGAAGATTAAGAGCCTCCCCCCTTATTAGTGTGGGGAGTTCAAGAGTTTATGTGGTCTCATGTGGTCCCCACCACATTAACCCCACATGAAGAGGGGTTTTAGACCACCGGTGGTCCCCACCACCATAACCTCTCATGGGAGGTTTAGGTGTGGTGGACCCCACCTCCAAACACCTCTTGGAGGATTTAACCAACTAAAAATAAATTAATACAAGAACATAATTTATTTTATTATTCCCATGTAAAACCCAAAAGCTAACTTTCATTCTCAACCATCTACTGTCGAGGTGAAAGCATCCTTAAGAGAATATTGGCACTATGAGTTCAACGGTTCCCTCGTATATCAATTCAGAGCACTAGTTCAAAATTTATAAAAAACCCGCTCGTACGTTTACTGAACATACCAGAAAAAAACATCAAAAATTGATTCTGAGCACACCAGACCTCGGAATAAAGCACCCTTCATTTTTGTGGACTCGTAAAATTCCCATGTATTTAAAAAAATAATTTCCACATAATTTATGGGTCTTTACATATCAAATGATATTTGGAGGCAGTCTGTTTAAGCCTCTCTGGCCTTCCATTTCCGCTCTATAACCTGATGATCTTGAAGACGATTAGAAACTCATTAGGTTTCTTTTTGTTCTCCAATGCTGCATCAAAGAGCCTCAAAGCTTCTGAAAACCCTCGTATCTATGTGGTGATGGACCTCTCAGTGTACCTTCCTTCTCGTGTGATGGTAAGGGACAGTAGTTGATTCAATTGGTGGAAACAGATCTTCAAAAAATCCCTTTCTCGGTTCACTGTCTTCTTTGGTCTGCATGGGAATACGTGAAGTGTATGCAAGAGGAAGCATTCATAGGGATGTTCTTCAAGGTCAGGTGAACAGGACGGGCCTTCAAATGAAAGGGAAGATTTGGGTTTGCTTCCCTTTTGATATTTGTGGGTGCCTAGTCCTGGTATGCAAGGTAGCCTGGTAGGGGTGGTGGTTCCGGTGGTGATGTCATTTCTGGCATTTCCTGAGAGAGAGGGTGAAGTTAATATTTTGGGGTTGTCTACTTTTTTGAATTCAGATGGTGGTCCCCCTGAAACTGTTGCGAAAGCTATCCATACTATGGTAGATTTCAATTTTTCAAGAGCTTCTTCATATATTGTGTACCTGGTTGTTTTGTTTCCTACCACCCAAGACAATTCATAAGAAGTGGCGTATTTTGTTTCCCCTCCTTGGGATACAATTTCCTTCTGCTTCATTAATGGATAATCTCCCAAAAACTCACTGCACCTCTGCAAGGCCATGCCAATGTCTTTTCCTTCATAACGAGTTTTGATACAGTTATCCCTTGTTCTGCAGCATCGGCCTCTTGTGAGCGGTCTAGTGTCTAGTAATGCTACTTTGCATATGGACTCTCTCCCCATGGGTGTGGCGAAGGAGAAAAGTTCGTCTCGAGAATCTCCATAGAGGTTTCTTATGATATCACTATTGAAAGGTGGTGTGGAGGAATTTTTTTTCAAATAACATCTTCTAACCAGTTGGTGTTCTCAGAAGAGCTTGATGGGATACAGAAGAAGAATATTCTCCGTCTCATCAGTTTTTCACCCAATGTATTCCATTCTGGACCGTTCACCCACTCCAGATCAAAAAAATGGTATCTCCACATGTTTATAAATTCCCAATGCCTTCATCCATAAAATCTAGAGGAATCATTGATTATGTTTTTTTATCCCGCTCAGGAATGCTCGGGGCTATGGGTTGCAAGCAAAAAATATCCATTGTGGACTTCGAAGATAGAAATCATCATGCCACTATTATGGTTATCATCAAACAAAAACAAGATCCACATAAACTCCATTCTGTTGCGAGAAGAATGGGTTACCCATATTCTCTGCATGGTCACAAAGGAAACAAACATATTTGGGTTTTTTGGAAGAAGAATGTGTCAGTATAGTTGGTTGATCTCATGTAACAATGTATTAACATCAGAGACTCCTTTGATGTGTCGGTTTCCTTCCTATCATAGGTTTTCACTAGCAGTAACTAGGTCGACCATCAAAATATGTGGTGCAACCTCGAATAATTGCAAATGGCTCCTCTCCCATGGTTGGTGGGGGAGACTTCAACACAGTCCTGGATCCCTCAAAGAAAAAAGGTGTATCGAAGATGAGCAACGATGGCATTTATAATTTCAAATACTTCATGTCATTTACAGTTCTACTGGATCAAGAGTTCACTTTACCCATGTTTACATGTTGCACTAATAGGAGGTGTGCCAATCATATCTAGAGCCATCTGGATAGGTGGATTATGAATATTCAGGGGCTAGACTACTTTTCTAAAATGTTGGTCACTAATCTTCTATGGATTCTATCTAAATAGGAAACACTCATCCTAAATATCCAATGTTAGGATCCAAAAAGACGTTCTTTCCATTACCTTAACACATGGCATAGAGATGAGAGCTTCATGATCATGTTGAAGGAGTCATTGAACTGCGAGGTTACTGGAATGACCTAGAATGTCCTAGTCAATGGATTAAACGTACTCAAAGTAGATATACATGGTTGGCTTGAGTCGCAACCCCGGGATGACTACGTGGTAGAAAGAAAACATGAAGATATTAAAATCCTAGAATATAGTCTCTAGGAGTCTTGGAATGAAGACACCTTTGCGATATTATGTGACAAGTGCATGATCCTTACCGAGAAGCTACTAGAGGTGGAAAAGACTTATAAACAACAGTCATGGGTGAGGTGGTTAAAGGAAGGAGACAGTAATAGTGCCCTCATCCATGCATTCCTGAAGTAAAGGACCTTCTTGAAGATCAACATTAGTCTGGGGAATAGGGTATTCACTTCGGACATGGAGGGGGCTGGATAGATGGCGTTAGGGAACTTTAAGGAGCTTTTTACAGGGAATATCTTGTCTCGTTATGAAGACTCTAAATTTATGAATTTCACGGAGAGACTTTTGGCATGAATTCCACAACAAGTGAACAAGAAGGATAGTTTCTCTCTTTCTTCGGTCCCGTCAGTTGAGGAGATCAGGGATGGAACCTTTAGGTTACACCATGAAAGCACTCTTAAGCCTGATGGGTTCACCTGTGATTTATATGTGGCTTCTTGGGTGGTTGTGGGACCTCAGGTGGTTGAAGTGGTGCAAGAACACATTGGTGGGGGTTCCTTGAATAGAAATGTTTATTCTTCCTGAATTTTCTCATACCCAAGATCAAGGATCCCTCCAACATCGGCCATTACCATCCAATCTATCTCTAAAAAATCTCTTATAAAATCTTGGCCTCCCTCATTTCAAATAGGATGGGAAGAATCTTTCCATGGTTGATCTTGATGTAACAACACATCTTTATCAATGGACCGATCATACATGGGGCCATGTGAATAGAGAGTGTACTGTTCAATGATATCAACATCAGGTCTGTTTGATCAAATGTGATTTTATAGGTGGATAAGAATAAATCATACAAAAATATAGAGAGGAGCTTCATCATTAGGGTAGTGCGATGGTTTGGTTTCTAAGACTTGTTCTATGACATTTGTTTCAGGTGTGTCTCCTCACTATGGATATTTGTTTCTCAAATGTTATGGTTCTTTAGTTTCATTAAATCAGTTCTTGGGGTTCTCTAAGGAGATACCTTGTCTCCAACCCTATTTATTTTGGCACAATACACTTTATCTGGGACCCTCAACCAATGTTCAGAGGTTGGATGTTTAGCACCTTTCAAGAGCAGGAGCAACATTAAGCTGGATTCACATCTCATTTATGCGGATGAAATACTGATCATCATTAATTGAGTGAATAGATCACTTATCAACCTCATGGAAATCATATCCACCTACAATCACCTAAGTGGGAAGGCAGTCAAAAATGGGAAGATCTAGGTTTTCATTTCCAGCAAATGTTCTAGAAGATGTAGTAGGGGTATCCAGGACATTCTTGGATGCCATTGGAAGAAGATGCCAATGTTCTATGTAGGAGTTCCTCATTCACATGGGATCCTTAGAAATAATCACATTGCATACATTTCCATCAAAATGCATGGGTGATTCCTCAACTGAAAAAATAACCTATTTCCTTATGGTGGGAGGGTGAGTCTCATTAACAGCGACTAATCAATGATACCCATGCATGTTATCTCATTTATTAGGTCCCCTAAAGGGAATATCGATTGAATGGATAATTTTTTTTCACCATTCATGAGGGACTACATACAAGAGGGCCAGTGTCACTAGGCTTCGTGGCCTCCTATTTCCAGGCCGATTGAGGAAGGTGGAGTGGTCCTTCAGGATATTTGGGCTGGGGTGGGATATTATCATTGGAGAATCTCTGTGGGATTTTTTCTTTAATCAGAGCTATGGTGATCACTAGGAGACAGAGAAGGGTTGATCCCCTCGATGCTCTTGAATTTCACATTTCGTCTATATGCATCTTGATACTATCAATGGTTCGACTTAGAGGATCATTGGGAATGAGGAAGACCGCTTCTGGAAGAAAAACTGATCGGCCCCAGCCAGATCTCTTGTTTAAGGAGGATAATGACATCCTAGATTCATATAATCCAACCTTAATCATGGTTGGGAAATGTCATATGAAGAGGTAGATATGGATGATGTTCTAGATAACTTCGGTTTCACCAGGTCATCATCGAGATTATTTTTCATCAGGTACTACAATTTGTTGCTTCATGTGGAGAGCCACCATGATATTTGGGCTACCAGACATTGGTGAAAGGAGACTACTAAAAAGATGAACTTCCTTACCAAGAGAATTAGGAACAACACTATCACTATGGATGAAATATTTTTGAGGAAAGGGATACCACTGGTCTCTCATTGTCTCTGCTACAAGTATCCTAAGATGGAGTTGGTTGTTTATCATTTTTAGAGTGACTGGGTATAGTTTTAATGGTCCTAGTTCTCCCCCAGCCCGGGATTGGATGAGGATAAAATCACATTGTAGGGTTACATGGAAGCATGATTCCATGGTTTAGAGGGTAGAGTGATGGAAACCAATGTTCGTTCCATTATTCGTTCCTCTATTTTCTAGAAACTTTGGGTAGCGCAGAACAAGGTTTCGTGTGGCTCCTAGGTCAATTTTTTGTTCCTTAAATATGAATGAAGTCACTAATTATGAGGATGGGTCTACTGTTGAAGTGATAGAAATTATAGGCTATACTTTGCAGGTTGCTCAACCACCCTTGCATGCATAAAATGGAGGGGGGACGTTGGATCAGATGGTCACCACTCCTTAGAGGCCTGAAGATGAATGTGGAGGGATCCCTTATTAAAGAGATAATGAGAGGCCGAGGGGTCATCAATAACTCACGAGGATTGGTGTTTCTTGGGTTCAGTGCCTTCAATGTCACGATATATTCCTTATGTGTGGAGGTTAAGGAACAACTTTCCAGTTTTGAGTTGTGTAGATGTGAATGCTTCCAGGTGGTGGAGATTGAATCTGATTCTGGGGTTTTGGTGAATTCCATACATGGATGTCATGAGGTTCTGTGGGACATGGTTTACTGAATCCGTATATACAGGAGGAAGATTTACATGGGCCATAACCTTCACCATGTTTGGAGGGAGGAAAACTTTGGTGCTGGCGTGCTCACTCAGCATAGAAATATAGGGGAAGACATAAGGATTAATGAATGTCTTGGTTCCTTGCCATTGTATTATAGGACAATTTTACAATGGGATTCCATGGTATTTCACCACTTCTGGCCCCCTTGAGAGTCCATTTGTACGCTTATTTAGGCACCAAGTATAACAAAAACAATTAGTCAAATATGGAGCCATGTGAAAATAAAAATTAGAAAAATAGATATCATTTAAAACAAATTTAGGTATCTTGTAATTAAAATAATTAATATAAATACCCCTTAATAATATAATTTTCAAATATCATAGGATTAATCGAAAAAAAGTATTCTCTATTATATCATTACAATTAATAACAATAATTTAATTTCATTACCTCTTAATAGTAAATCACATACAGTTAAATAGATATTATTACCCAATTAATTATAGGGCCATAAAACACATACATCATTGTTTTATAATGAATCCAAATGTCCCTAGGTCATAACAAATCCACCTATCATCAGTTTATAATTTAATAATAATTCATGAGTTTATAAGTATGTTTTCATGAAAGAATATAATTTTAACATGTACCTATATAGATATTTTGGTCATTCCCTTGTACGAGAACAACCATTTAATTAAATTTATAATTTAGTAAATATTGATTATTTTTCTCAACTCAATTTCAAACTAGTTTGGATTTATAATTAAACTAATATTTTTATCTTGATTCCATTTGATTTGTTTCATTATTTTACCTCTATAATAACCCATTGAAATAAAAATAATTTATTATATAAGGTAATGTAAAAATTTATTATAGTAAAAACAGACTCTATCAAGATAATATTATTATATATTAAGGTCCAAAAATTCTTTTTTCAGTGAATCTTCCTAAATATTGATGTTATCCAAACAATTTTCTGATGAAAGAAATTACATAAATCCCTTTAAAACCACATAATTATAATATTTATAATGGTTATTTCATTTACAAAAATTCTCATGACAATGGAGTTTTAGGGTATTAGGTTATTGAAAAAAAATTACTTGTCAAAATACAGCACTTCTATGCTATTTACAATACTTCCAGAAAAAATATCTTAAAATAATTGTGTTGTTTAATTTATCAAGAAATTTCATTGTATAAAATGAGTCCTTATAACTATATTATTAACTTTGATATAGATCTTATGAATCCTTAAATCAGATAAAATTATTTGAAAAATTTTAATGATAAAATAATGATCAAAATGGAATATATTAAATGGAACACATTATTTTAGTAAATAACATGAAACCCCATGAATATGATTGAATTTATATAAAATAAACATTGTATTAAAATAATCATATACGCATGAAATAATAATACTTCGATAAATATCAAAAAAACGTAATAAAATATTAATGTAATTAAAATTTAGGAATCATACATGAGAAATCATATTCATATCATTCTGACAATTATGTATATAATCCTCTGTAAAATAGGATAGTTTTATTAGTTAACTCTATGTCATTTCACAAGAGGATAAATCATTGCTCAATTAATTGGAGTTATATATAAGAGATACCCATATTTATATAACATTTACAAATAAACATAAAATTAAAAAACACATATTATCATCAAAAGACATATTAAAACTCATAACTACATTCATTTTAACCCATAATCACATAATGTTTGATATCAAATCAAAAAATGATAAATATACTTTTATTTTATCAGTTAAAAAAATACAATATAATAAAAATTTAATAAGCATTAAAAACATATGAAAAAATAAATGAAATCTAAATAATGAATAATATAAATGATGGAGAGAAGATTTAATTATGTAGTAATCAATTTAAAAACAATTTATTAACATAATTACAAAAAAGAAAATAACACATTTGAAAAATGATAAAAATTCATTTGAAATGCATGTTAATATAAATAATATATAATTGTAATTTTATTTATGAAATCAATGAATTTTATATAATATATATGATTTGTTGAACATATACATAAATGAAATAGAGTTAAATGGAATTTTCAACCCACTTATCAAAAGGTTTGAAAAAATTCATTACCCCAATTCCAGACACTCTTGGTATATACTCTAACATCATGAGTAATATAATCAAATAAAAACTTTCTCTTCATAAACACATTTGTAATGTTATTAAATTTTTTATTATTCCTTTTATTTTAGTTATTATCAATTTTAATTTATTTACTCTGTTAATATATTTCACATTTTTTGTTTTAAGGTATTTTAGTTGATAATATCTAAAAACAGATTCAGTTATATTATCACAGTAAAAAACATTTTTCAAATGGTTCTATAAGATCTATATTATTCAATTTATAGGTTTCTTATCATTCCAAAAATTTAATTGTTTAATAAGATAATCATGCTTGATAATAATTTTTATTATGGTTTAAAATACCAAATATTGATCACATTTAATTTCAGTAGAATAATGTATATTCAAAAATTATTGAATGATAGTGAATATTTAGTAATTTTTTGGTATATATTTTGAGTCACAGAGTAATTTAATAAAACTTATGAGGATATGAAATCTGGAAATCATGTAATATTTTTGTGGAAAAAAATTTATTTTATTAATATATATATATATCGTGAAATAATGAAATCATTAAAAAGTTATATTCATATTTATTACAAAACATTACTAGAATATATGTTTACATAATCAATCAGTACATAAAAATTATGACATCATTCATGTACATAGGGGAACCAACCTAATGAATATCACAATATAATAATTGAATATATAAATACATGTTATGGTAGAGTGATATTATAACTTTTACAGAAGCATATTGATTCCAAAAAATGTTGTTTTTGTGTTAACTTTGATTTGGGAAGTTTCTTACAAATAATATAAATAATAGATTGCTAAGATGTCAAGACATCAAAATTGTCTCAGTATTCTCATTTTATGTATTTTAAAATTACTATAACCCTTTAATGAGAATATTATTTTTATAGTTAAAAAATGTTCTCAACAAAACATAATTAGGATATATATATATATCTCTGCCATTTTAATACCTTATTTACATTTTTATTACTAAAAATATATGGTAGAGATTAAAAATATAACAGATTTTTCATTTATGAGGTAGTCTAAATGTAACAATAGTGATATTTTCATCTTCCAATTATTAGGAGGAAGGTGGATAATGGTTATTTGATAAAAATAAAAAATTATAAAATAATAAATATAATAATTTTATTTTAATTATAGTTTTTATATATTTTTAGTACATGGATGATTACAAAAAAATTAAATATCCCAGTTAATACAATTATATATTCCTCTAACACTCTCTACCAGAAGTACCCATAATAATTGTAAGAAATTTATTTTCATGAGACTACATCATCTAGGAATTGTGTCTATGATCATGGGGTGTATTTTTTTAGGGATGGGTTGAGATTGTTTGAAAAATGTGTGTGTAAGGATTATGTGGGGAAGGGGTCCTTTTATAGACGAGCGTGGTGGAATTTTTATAAAAAACATTTCATAAAATAAAAAAGTTGTAGTCATTATCCAAAATATCTGATATAATAAGGATATAATTTTAAATGCAATATGTGATAAAAATATAGTTAAAATATTTACCCATTTAATGATGTGGTTTTATCTTGAGTGGTGACTATATAATTTAATTTAACTACTTAACCATGTCTAACCCTTACATAGATGTCTAAATTTTATTATTGTTTATTTTTTAATATAAACAATAATCTAGATGTTATTATACAATTTTAAATTGTTTATTAAAAATATTTGAAGCATTTTAAATGATTCTATTTGTATATTAGGTAAAAAATAATTATAATTAATTTATATATTTTTCTAAAAAAATATTTCGTAGAAAATTTCAGTTTTATGTAAAAAATGATTTTATACTTAAATAATATATAATATTGATTGTGATGTGATTTTTTATAGTTCCAAAATATATGGTGTACAACATTTAATAAAAATAAAAATAAAATAGAACCTTGTTAATATGTAATTAAAAAAATGACCAAAAAATGTTTTTTATTGGAAATATATATAAAATAGTCTCCAAATTTAATAACATGAGAATATAATTATAAATATTTTTTAAAAATTATTCAATATACTACACACAAATGATTTATTTTTATTCAAAGTATACAAAAATTGTTAAATTCGTTATTGAATCTTGATTAGGTTAAAATGTTGCATATTTTTGAAAACTATACTTTCAACTATTAACAGAAAAAGTAAGTTTTTTTAAAAAATCATTTAAATGATAATAATATAATTTGGGTATGATTAATATTAAAATGAACACAATTTTATCAAATATATAAATATAAATTAAAAAAATTAATTTTAAAAGAACTATGTATCCCAAGGAATTCAATCTAGTAATATTAATAATTACTTCTGTTTCAATTTAAGAAAAACGTTCTCCAGTTCCATAATATAAAAAATAATTTCTATGGTTATAATAACGACTATTAGTTTTTATCCAATGTATAAATATAAATGAAATATTAAATTAAATCATTAGAATAAAAATATATTGGTCCTCACATCATTAATATCTTAACGATTCCTCTATATTTTGATAAATTATTTATAATTTACCCCCCTTATTCTATATTAATTCATACCATCTTTATATTCATGATTTTCAACTTTTTTCTTTGGAAAATTTTCCTAAAATGTACAATTTTATAGAACTAGTAAATTTATTGTGGATATATATATTACTCTTTCCTTTTCATTTTTAACTTATTTTTTATAAGGAAAATGTTTATTTAATATTCATAATCCTCTTCATCAATCTATGATTCACTTTGACTCATATCAGCATCAACAATGATTTTTAAATTTCTCAGGGCCAAAAAATCTATTTCAGTATTAACATCTATTTTGAAAACTGTATAATTTATCATTTCATAATCTAAAAGATTTCATATAATTAGTATTTGGATAGATCATGTGTATCAAATAGAGTGTATATATTAGGTTTAAGAATGTTTAAAAAATTGACATAAACAACTTTATAAAATAATCTAGTTTTTTCACAAATTTTTATTTATTGATATGAATTTCATTAAAACAAGTGATGTTTTCAATAATTTTCTATTTCACATATGTCTCGATATTTTCAATCAATCAAATAAGAATATATAATTTTTTCCCCTAAATATCACATTATCAAAATGACTATTATCTTATTTATCATATAGTTAAATGGATTATTAAACTCATATAATGTTTGTAGTTACATTTTATAAAAAATTATAATGGAACAGATTTTCTTACTGCCAAGTTTTATATATTCTTTTATCATTGATAAAAATAGGTTCATCCATATGAATAGATTTATAACCAAAAACTAATGAATATCATGATTTCCATTAAACATATAATATATATGAAATTATTGTATTCTTTTAACTAAGATACTTCATTTGGTCCAATTATAGAACACCATTTCTTTTATTAAAATTCATATTGTCCTTAATGAAAATGTTATTATATTAAATATTGCTACCATTCATTAATAAAATTAAATGTGAATAACATATGGTATCTTAACTGAGAACAGAGGATAAATTTATAGAGACTATTTTTTAGAAATTATCTCTACATAATTCATCCTATACAAAATTTTAATTTCCAGTCCACTAAAATATAAATTCATATAATAAATCATAAATATATATTAATAAATAAAATTGAATACATTAATATTTAATAGTTTCATCCCCATTACTCAAGTCATAATTATTTTCATGATTGAAAATTCATCATAATGTCATCTTTTTTACTATGTTAACAAGAGATTATAGGATTTCATTAAGGGGAATGCAATCACACTAAAAAGATCCTTCACCACCCATTATTATGTATTTTCTCACTAGAAAACATCGATGTGAATTTAGAATGATAAATATTTCCAATGATAGTTGGATTATTATTAAATACTATATATGATCTTCCTCCATGATCCACTAATATGATATAAAATTATATTCATAGTACATGAAAAATTTAATGTTGATATACAAAATAAAAAAAATTAATTCAATAATTGATTAGATCAAATTGATGTATAATATTAATTTTAAAATTTTGGATCTATATTATATTTGTCAGATAGTTGTTTTGGTTTCTGAAAATACTCTCTAAGATCACCACATATCTATTTGATGGATTATTATATTTGGATAGATACAATATCCATGAAAGTGTCGATATTCTAGAATTAAATAAATAATCAATAATAAATATATAGTTCATATTATCTATAGTTTTTTAATGTATAATCATAACTTATTGATCTCTTTTATTCCTCATTTAATTAGCATCAATTCCACGTATCTTGATCTCATATTATTCTATACCTTAATTAACTATAAATCTCATATATAAATCCACAAATACCATTATTTTATATCATATAAATTAATTTGAAATTTGGTATCTCAAAAAATATCATACAACATGAAAAATGAAAAATTATTCACCAATAAATAAACTTGTAAAATCTATAAATACTGATATTTTATATTTTATTAAATTATATATACTAATTAAACTCTATTGTTTTCAATGAATGGAATAATGTATCATGTACAAAAATATAATAATATTCTATCTTGATCTTTTATATACTTGTGAACTCATCTATAATAATTTCACGATAAACTAAACATGATTATTTTATGTAGTTAACAACCATACATCATCATTGTTAAATTCAAGAAATATGTTCCAAAAAGTATTCAACAAAAAGAAATAATTTTAAAATAACTTTTAAAAAAAATCAATGATTTTATATCATTATATATCAGAAACATAGATTATACATTTCGATTACTTGGATATTTTATTTTTAATAACATCAGAAATGTAATATATTAATATTTATAGACAGTCTCTATCATCGTAATGTTTTTTTTTCATAATTTATAATTTTGGAAATCCCATATGAATAATCAAATATATTTAGTGTTTTTGCAATTGGATTATACATAGTGAAATCGTAATGACTTGTACATAATATCGATTGTCACATATTAATCCTACATCATACATATACAATTTCAACTGACTCGAATATATCTCATCAAGGACCCATACATATATTACATTACTTATACACTACTCTATATAACTCATACACATACAAAAAATGACACACAAACACATTTCATTAACTCATACATAATCTATCCTAACATTGTCATGGAGGAAAAAGGTCTATTGTGCCTAAATAAATTATCTACAAAAATATTAACACAAATCTAAATAATATTATTTCACTAATTCGACATTATAAAATGATATCAAATCCTCAAAAAACATCTCAAAATAAATGAACACAACTTAAAAAAACTATCAAAATACACTAAAAATAGAAGAAATTGGTTAAAATAAAATGAAAACCATCAACAAATCCAAGGTTAATTTATAGAAACATAGTCATAACATACATAATAATTGCATCAATTTTTCATAATACTTAAAAAATTAGACAACTAACATTGAGAGACATTGTTATTTTAAAGCATTTTAAAACGTGGTAACATGAACACAGGTACATAAGTGAGCTTTATTATCTCCCACTAGGTTCTTCATGATATGAACCCTTCATAAAAAAAATCATACTTCAAACATATATTCATTAAAAAGGTAGGGGATCATTAAATGGGGTGAGATTATATGGTCATTAAGGGTAATAAAGGGTGACATGTAAGCAAAAAAAATATGTGCATAGGAGTATGAGACTATGATCATAACTTTAGAATATCATTCCATGTATATTAATGGTCATAAATATGAATAATGGAATAAATCATAATATTTTTTAAGGAATGAATGATGAGAAAATAAATAAACAAAACCATGGAATCATATGATTAGAATAATATATAGAATTTTGAAATATATAAAAACGTGATAACATTCCATATAAGAAATGGTGAATTAGTAGAACATATCAAATAACTTCATGCCAACAACACATACTAGGCGGGACACACCATCATTCCAAGATGTAGTCCTTTACATGTGAGGTATTGGGTTTCACCATCATTTCATAGTGGATCAGGTATCCACATATTCTTATAGTGGATCACGTTTCTTCATCTTCCATAATCATGGTGAGTACACCTATTGGGTGGGACACATCACCATCCCCAGTCGTAGTCCATTCCTTGTAATGGATTATATTTCCTTATCTTCTCATACAGTATCAAGCCATTTGACTTGTTTCTCATAATTATTTCCGGATAAATACATCATTCACCAATGAATTTGAGGGAGATATCGGTCCCACTAATCTCATAATAAAATCATTCACATGTGTTCTAGAAGATAATAAAACAATCATTATATATTGAACCATAATAATAGATAGATTTTCTAGAAATAAAATCATATCCCTCGAAATTAAATGGATCTCATTAACATTTCATCACATCATAACAAATGAAAAAGAGATATGTATCATAATATTGTCATCAAATCATGACTCATGTAAGGAAGCAAGATTTGAAATAATAAAATCTATTAAATTAAAATGTGTGTTAGAAGAATCACTCCATCAAAACATAAAACAATCATGAAAAATATTAATGGAACCTGTAGACAATTTCTTTAGAAAAGGATGACTAATATCAAAATATTCCTTCTTATATAGAAATTTGTTTAAAAGATATTATAAAACCATTTCATAAGGAAAATAAATTTTTATCTTCGAAAAATGATCTTTAAAACCGAAATCATTTTCAAAACCATTTTAATGAAAATAAACATTAAATGTTATAATGAACGCTTTAAAATAATTTTGGAAACACTTTTGTTTGAATACATATTAAGAGATATTGCAAACTTTTTTAAAAAAAATTTTCCTTCAAAACATATATAATTTACTTTAAAACAATTTGAAAAATAATTAACTGAAAATAATTTTAAAACATATGAATTAGAATGTAGAACCATTAAAATAATTTCATAAATTTTAAAAAGTCATAAGAAAATATTTATTTCAAAATATATTTGATATATTTTAAAAGAAGCATTGATAACCACAAAAAAATTATAAAAAACAATTCAATGAAAAACAGTTTAAAAAATTGAATGTCAATAATAAAAAGAAGAAAATATTTCAAAAAACATAAACATGAAAACAAACAATGTAATCATCAAGGAATTGTAGTTTATGATTTGAGGTATGTCATTACATTCCATAAATACCACTATTAACATAAAAGTTCAGAAATGTGTCTTGATCAGAAAATTATAAGTAGATTCCTTATAAAACCATTTTAAGGTAAAACATGGGTAAAAATGTACATTAAAATCATAGTATAAAGGTAAAACATTTTCATACTCATTTTCCAAATTCACAATTTTGAAATATATTTCTGACCAAAAGGTGAACTAAAGAAGAATTTTAATATATATATTTTCTTAAGTGTATTAAATACCAAAGAGTGTAATTTTACCATTGCATATACAAAACATGAATATAAATTTGATTATAAATTTCAAGAGTGTCATTGATAGACAGATAATAATACTTTATCAATGGAAGCATAATAACAAATAATCATGATAAACTATGAGTTATAGAAATAAATTGTTACAATTTTTGTGAATTCAATTCAAGATTGAAAGAATAAAATTCCAAGAAGTTTAAACCATCCTGAAAATAATTTAATTCTTAAAATAAAATTTCAATGTCAGTATCTACACCTACATGAATAATTTAGGTTCATGACATGGAATGTGTTTCAACGATGGAAAATTGAGACAATGTTGCTTTAATGATTTCCTAACATTTGAAACATAATCCTCCTGAAATAAATATCATTAAATGGATATGTAAATACAAATAAAGATAAGTATAAAAATCATATAATACATCAATGGTAATTATAAACACAAAACAAAAGGAATTGGTGGTGAACAAAGAATGTATCACACAAAAATAAAATGTTACATGAAATTACCTTATCATGTGTAGTGACTCTCGTTGTACTCATTTAAAACTCTCATATAATAAATTTTATTTACTTATTAGTAATTTATAGAACCGTTATATTATATATAATACTATGTTTTGTTTTTTTATTACATTATATAATCCTCTTGTTAATAATTTAATGTTACCGTTATTCTTTAGGTAACATTCACATTCATTTTCTCTTGTGTCTTAATTTGTTATATGTTTGGTCCTCAGACAAATACCACGATTTAAAAATATTAAAAAATGATATAAATATATTTTCTGTACACTACATTTTTATTATAATAGTATATAAAATATGGAATTATGAAATGGAATACACCATTCATAGAGACCGAATGTTGTACGTAGGCATGAATGATGTTTCCATCTTATTATCATATTGAATGAAGGAAATAAAATGACATAAATGTATATATGAATATAAAAAAATTAAATAAGAATTAATATGTCATATATATCATAAAATTTCACTAAAATCACCCATAATACATTCCATTTAGTGTGTGAACAAACCCCATCTCTTTGAGGGGAGGTAGTCCACACTTTCCCAAATGAATTTATCATATTTACCCAAGAAGGAAAGCATAAAGGTATGTTATAAATAAAAATTACAGAAGAAAGAATAAATTATAAATAAAATAAATATCATATATAGATACGTTATACATTATAATTTCCAACATGATATTTTGTTAATTGAAATATGACCAATCATTCTTTTTTGAGGCGTTAGTTCACCATATACATAAGCAAAATGACAATTACCAATTAGACAGAAGTGTGCATAATTATGGGTAGAACCACTATAATAACAACATAATAGTGTATTTAGTATACTAATGTTGTTATAAAACCATGTAATATAAATATTTGAGGGTGTGTATAATGTAAGATAAAATAAAGTAGCATGGGGTGGGATGTTACAACTTTTTTTAGCTAATGAATTTTATTGGGGAAATATTTATATCCAATGGGGTTGGAAATTTTTATTGGTTATTTTGGCCATTATTTATAATGTCTAGTTATTTATTATGATTAATGATTCTTTAATTAGTATAAATAATTTTAATTACATTCACTAATCATTTTGGTCGAAATTAGTTTCAAACTTAATAGATATTATATGTTTTGATGATTAAAAATATTCCATCCATTTTTTCAATTTCTAGTAATAGATTTAGTAGAAACTGGTTGAAAACGAATACCACATATGGGATGACCAAGTGAGTTTTTAATGTAAAAAACAACAAAACTTTTTTTTATGTTTTGATAGTAAATTTCAAAGTGGAATAGTGTAAAATTACCTAAATTGGATTAATTGATAAATATATGATCAAATTAAAATTTATGTTAATTTATAATATAAATTAATCTTATTAATAAATAAGTAGAAAAAGTAGTTTTGAGTTAAATTTCATTAGTATTCAATATTCATCAAAAATTGAAACATCAAAGAAAAATACCAAAAATTTAACCTAAAATAAATTTTATTTTTTATTTAAAATATGAAGATTATTTTGAAATTTATAATCCATAATGTTCCAAATATGGATTTAAAATATATTTACCATTAAAATGTAGTAAAAATTCTTTAATAAAAATATAGTATTTTATGCACAAAAATGTGTTTGTTTTTATCCTTATCCAATAAAATCTAATGAATGAATCAAGAAAATATTTTTTTAATGCATAATACACACACATATATATATTAAATAAATATTACTAAATAATTATAATTAATTGAATTTATTAGGGTAAAACATCATTATGGCATAAAAATAGAAATATTCTTTTACAAATTCAATTGGTCTTCATTTTAATTTCTAAATTATTTGTAACTAATAAATTAAGTTTATATATTTTGTAAACAATAGATATTAATAATTTAGTTAACAAATTTTGTAAATATGAATTTATCACATATATTTTATTAAATAATCCCTGAATAATAATTTTTGTCATTATTTCCCCTTTCAAGTTACACATGCCGTTGAGGAAAGTCATTTTTCCATATAATGCATGAAAACCTCAATTTTCCATGTAGAGAAGGATAAAATTTATATTTATTTTGATAAATTATTTACTTGGTTTTTTGAAAAATTGATTTCAAAAATAATGCTTTAATATTAAATAATATTTATTTAGATTTGTGTGAAATGAAAAATATAAAATAGAATAAATTAATTCCAAAAAATATCACAAAATCATGGGGTGTTATATTGAACCCCCATAAAATTAATATCAACCATGAAATTCGTATAGGTTATCAAATATTTAATACATTAATGTTTCATTCATAGAATACAACATCTTAAAAATAAAAACTAAAAATCCTATAAAAAGTGAATGATGGAAGCAGAAACTCTACCCAAAGAAACATATAACTATGTTACCACTTAAAAGATCATAAGTTGTGAGTGACGATTGGACAAAGAGGTAAACATAAATATTTTTATTGGGTGATTGATGTTATAAATCACAAACAAGTGAATGATTAATGAAAACTTGGTGGCCTTAATGTCACAAATCTGTACTGATTTAAAAGGCCATCAATTAAAAAAAAATGCATTAGGAATTTAATTTTGATCATTATATTATATTTGAGTAATTATTTTATTAAAAATCAATATAAGTAAATATGCTTACTTGATATATTTTTAGAAAGAAATTTTCATTCTTTAATATTATTTTATCTATTTCTAATTTATCCATTATTTCATGAAATTGATTTCTAGAGATTAAATTTGATACATAAATACCAAAAATAGTCTTTTAGCATATCATAAGGCACATAAAAGAATGAAAAGATTAAATATTTTTCTCTAAATATCCTTTAAAATCAATATCATCAGTACATTAAACTATAAACATAAAAATTAACACTATTATTTCATAATAAATATTTATTCATAAAATAATATTATACATTAACCAAGACATCTTGTTTTCCAGTGGTAGGTGTGAAACCATTATCATCCTTCGATCATGGGTTCATTGCCCATGGACTTTCTGGACAAGGATGATTTTCACCAAATATAAATGATAACATTTTCTAAAACCACATGAATATAATATCCAATATAAATTTGTTGTAAATCCATGAGAAAAATTTAATATCTAAATATCATTTTAACCATGGTTTTCGATAAAATTTAAATACATAAAAACATCATCTTAAATTTAACATTAATGTTTTTTGAACGTTTAAAGTTATAAACATTATTAAAGGTTAGAATACAAAAAATTAGATATAAAGTCACAATATGATGTTATCATTGATTCCCAAAATATAAAAGAGTATCAGTATGATTTTTCATTCCAAACATGTGAATATACTAATCATGTATTCACTTGAAACAAGGTAATTACCAAAATAACCACAAATAATTATCGAAAAAATGAATGTTTCCTTATTCCGTAGTATATTAGATAAAATATTTATACCCAAATATGTTGTAAACTTGTCAATGATATTATAAAAAACCTTTAAACATGTCTTTAATTAGTTCCAAGGTAATCAGTAATGTCAAATTTACTAATTCAAATCCCACATATCTATATCCAAACAGCATTATAAAAACAAAACGTAAATATTAAGTGGTATATTTTGCTAAATCATGTGTTTTTTATGGAAATAATCATTCCATTAAATCACTTTTCTATTCCATATGAAACAATCAATGTGTTCTTGTAAATCCATATTGAAAAAATAAAACTGGGCAATCTATATATTTTTCATCATTCATATAAAGTAATTATAGAATCCAAATAAATAGAAGCATTTATTATTGCTAATTATCATGAATCCATTAATAATGCTACCATATCATATTAACTAATACCTATATTTTTTAACATTTTATTTGTAGTCTCTCCATCATCAGTAATGTAACTATTACTCACACTATCATGAAGATTCTCATCAGGTGCATTCCTCTTGGAACATTGAGTTTGAAAATGAACATTACTTCCACACATAAAACACATAACCTTAGATTAGTTCACATGGGGAACAATATTTTCTTTCATTTTGTTAATAGAACTCTTCATTTTCCTCATACAATAACTTTATTGGTCCTTGTTTTCCAAAATAAATACACATTCCACTTCCAATGATACATTCACATATGTAATTATTTCCACATTTTTGGAGTAAATAAAACTATATATTCTTTCCTATATTGTCTACATCACCCAAAATATAATTGAAATCTTTCATTCTCTTCTTTGGTAAGTCCGAGAGTTGGTTAAGGTACACATTGTTAATCATGTCCATTGAAAACTTATTAGGAATAATCCCAACATCGTTCAATAATATGATCATTATATTTGACTTATCATCTGAAAACATTAAATCTATTATAGCATTTACAAAGATCTTTTGGGTTCCCACCATTGAAATAGACAAAAATTCATAGTGTGAGCAATATATATCATTGTTGAAAAACATATAATCACAAAAAATATTTTCATACAAGATATATAAATCATGAGACTGACTTCATTAAAATTATGATAATTTATATTAATTTTAAGTCATTCATAGACATAAAAAATTTAAATCCTTTATGATGTTTTTAATGAGTTTTTTGATGTCACAATGAATATCCCCTATGAGTTTCATACTATGTGTGCAATAAGTTCCATTGTCCTTTACCATGTTTCAGGAAGTCCAGCCCAACTCACCTTGTCAGAGTTGTTACTCTTATGTACATCTATGTTAGAGCCACATACACTAGTAGTATCTATACAAGGATGTATTGCTAAAAACCCACTCACTCTATCTTTTACCAAAATTCAAGGACATTTTCTTAAACATTATCTCATCCTTGTACAAATACTTTGAGACATCCCATGACCCATCCTTATAAATCTACCTTGCTATCTCAATAATGATTTCCCATTCCTATTCTACGATGGTCTACTAAACAATGGATTTGATACCAACATTTGAAACCCGTCCATAATGTACATAATCATTACTTCACTTTTGTGTAATACATAAAACATTATACAAAAATTTGTCCAAAGAAAATATTAGTCTAGTGCCTTTGGAAACATTGAATCATAAACAATGGTACATAAGAGAGATACAATATCCCCTAGAAGTTTCTTCATAACTATAACCCTTCCAATACACAATATACATAATACATATCATCATAACATGGGGAAGGAATCATAAAATGGGGTGAGATAAAATTATTTGTAAGTGTATATAATGGTGACATGTAAGCATAAACATGATCATATTGGAATAATAACATGATCATAACATTAGATTATAATACCATGAATACAAAGGATCATAAAAATGACAAATATCATAAATATTATATGTTCATAAGAAATGAATCATATGGAAAAAAGAATATAATCCATGAAATCATATCATAGGAATAAGACAAGAAATTTGGGAATACATAAACAATTGAAATAATTCCTCACAATTCAAGATTCATTTCATGATCTTATCAAGAAACATCATGGGAACTGAACCTACTAGGTGGGACAAACCACCATCCCTAGTTGCAACCACATCCTTATAAGGCATCAAGTATAACCATTTTCCTATAGTGGACTAGGATTCTGATATTCCCATAGTGTTTTTGGTTTTCCCTAATTCTATCTTCATGGTGACTATAACTATAGAGATAGACAGACCACCATCCCCAATCATTGTCTTTTCCATTTAATGGTTCTGATTTCACCATCAATCCAGAGTAGACACATATGTCAACATCATCATCATCATTATATCATGAGATATAAATTTTTACCCATTTAATTAAGGAGATTTATAGTTATCTCCCATCTTATAATAAAATCATTTATACAAGTTCCATGGTATAATAAAAATTTAATCATATCATGACCCATAAAAAAGATAGGTTTTGTAAACATCAATTCATTTCCCCTGAAATTAAATGGGTATCATCAATATTTCATAAAATCATAACCTATGGAAAACATAGAGTTTTAATTCTCATTTAATCAATGCATATATCCTGAAAGGATCATGATGAAAAATAATATAAACAATGGAATAAAAATAGGTTTCATAATAATTAATATATAAAAACATAAAATATTCAATAAATAATATGAATGAAACCGTCGGATCATTTCCCCAAAAATAAAAGTCCAACATAAAATAATTCCATCTTATATAGAAACTAATTTTAAAAGATCCATTGTAATAATCTCTTGAGGAATATATATTTTCATATTTGAAAAAGGCACGTTAAAAATTAAAAACTATTGAAGTCCATTTTCATAAAAAAACATAAATGATTATAAATAAATCATAGAAAAATAATTATAATAATCATTAATTGAAAACGTATAAAGAGTGATTGAATACATTTTGAAAACCATTTCCTTAAAAAAGTATAAAAAATTTTGAATTTTTTTTAATTAAATTGAAAACTTATGATAAAGTCTTGAAAAAATTTAAAATAATTTTTTTTAAATAAATTATTTTTGAATAACTTTTTCATTAAATATATCTCAGGAAGCATTTATGAGAGCGTTGATGTTGATAAAAAATTGAAAACATCTTTTCATTGAAAACCAATTTAAAAGCCTGAATTTCTAGAAATTTATGAAAAAACAATTTCACTAAAAATAAACATGTAACCATAAAATGGAATCTTCAGTGTAATAAAAGTCATGATAGAGAGAATGTATACACATTCTGAATATTCCATTTTGAACATAAATGTTCTCTTAGGTCTATAATGTCGAATACCCTGAGGGGGGGGTGAATCAGGGTATGAAAGATTAAATCATTGTCACATTCAGATTGTCTTTCCTTGTTAAACAAAACCCAATAATCTCTTTCTCCCGAAGAAATGTATGAATATATATGATATCATGAAAATGACACATATATTTCTACTTGGATCTCCCTCACTGGGCTACATTCAAGGAGCATAAAATGTCAATGTGCTAATGTACCCACTTACCTATGGATCACTACCAATAATGATTACATAGTCAAGGATATATCTTTTATTTCCAGGAACACTCCCTTTACAATGATTAGAGTTTGCACGCTGTATTCTAAAAGGTCACTCCCTAGGCCTTTTTATATGACTCACTGCCAGTGTACATGGTCACATATATCATCTTACATTTCTCAATTCTATTGAATTGGAATCCACTAAATCTTTTTAAAATTGTAGGTGGAACATAGTTTATGGACATGTAGGTACCTTTATTTGAATGAATTCATGCATCATTAACAATAGGTAAATGCTCTATTGATGTCTCTTTTTCATCTGCTGATGAAATCTAGCATTCCATTTACTCTTACATACTATAATATAATTTTTCAAACTGATTTCAGTCTATTGAATGCTTCCTTGTACAAATCATTAACCACCTTGTTCCACCGCATATAGTGTACCAGGTATGGTACGAGGGTCACCTCATTATCATATTTTTTCCTCTTCTGTAAACCACACTTCATCCATAAACTGCCTCCAACTTCGCTATCTCATACCAAATCTACGTACCGACTATGTGAACCTCCTCTACAAATCACCCTCTGACAAAAAACTATTCCCTATTCACAAACTACTTGTGGTTCTGCAAACCGTATCTCCTTAGTAGACTATACTTCCATCTCTACTTACTATACTTTTTTCTCTATGTTACATTTCCTTTAAAGGATACCGTTTCTTATAAAAACCATCATTTGAATTTGTTCCGCACGAACCACTTCAGCCTTCGCCGAATTATCCCTCGGAAACATCCTTTGGACTTCAATTTATTCCAAAATAAATACTTTTTCTCTAATGAAATTAAATCACTGACTTAATTGTTGAGATTATTTCCCCCAATATAAGAAAATATATTTGAAAAATCCACTAATCTAATATTTATCAAATCATTGATTTATTACAGCCTCTACCATATTCCGATCTCCTATCATGAACTGCTATCCTTTCACTTACCCTTTTCTATCATGGTCTGCACAAATTAATTTCTTTTACGAGATCAATCTCTTCGACCAAATTACAATAAATCCACATACATCACCACCTTTCAGCATAAACCATTTTTGGTTTCATGGACCACCCCTGCATATAGTTCCCTCTGCATGGTATGTGGTCACAAACCCTTCCCGGACATGGTACATGGTCCATGTCACTAGCTCTACATTTCTCATCCTTTTCCAAATATTATCACTGTTATTCCCACTATTCAGCCCTATGAAGAAAACCATAAATTTCCAAAAAAAAATCTGGATTTTGAGGACCAAAAATTTGGAAAACATGGGAACATTGAACCACCATTATAATATGTCTTTAGTATATACCAACAATACACATTCACGATCACATGGACTTTTCAAAAATCACTATCACACTCAAAGCATAATAAGATGACTCATTGAGGAATTTGTTCGCAAAAATACCCACTTTGGGTTTGTTGAAAATTATTATCATAACAATTCTTCACATTTTGATACCTTGTTAAAACTCATTTATATCTAAAACCACTATTTTCGTTATTTGATAAAGACAATAATTAAAGATTTAGTAAAAATATACTCTAATCCCACTTGATTCATAATAATCTTGAGAAAAAAGAGTATAAGGAAAATTTGATCAATGAAGCACTTCATTTCTAACACCGTATCTTTTAAATAGAACTACATTCATCATGAACCTCTATTGGTGTCATATGTATACCGTGATTGAACACTTCTAGAATCTTCTGATTTAATGTTCCCCCTATGTTATAAATCCTCCAAACAACTTTATGTCATCTTCAACACCCTCTATTCATCATTTTTAATGCTCCCCCTATGTTATAGATCCTTAAAATAGCTTCAGCTCAGCCTAAAATCCACAAATCTCGCTACTCCTCTAAAAATTTTCTCCCAGTTACTTTTCACCCCTTGCAATAGTCGCAAATTCCCCCCCTTTTTAAATAAACCCAAATGTAAATTCATGGTTGAATGCAACTGGGTAATTAATAAAAATCATCACATTAGGGGAATACATAACATTCCTTTTTAGAGGGGGTCCCACATCCACACATTTTCATGTGTGAGGATTATAATGAACTTATAGAGTTAGTCTATGTCTGTAAAATACTTCATAGGATAAGGCCTTCATAATAATATCTGCAACATGTGGTCCCGTTGGCCCATAATATAAAATAATGGGCCCTTGACCCACATTATCCTTGATAAAATGATATTTGATTTTAATGTAGTTTGTCCTTGAGTGATTGAATGGATTTGTGCCATGATTTATAGCACCAGAATTTTTAGAATAATTTCTGATCGAAGATTTCACAACAACTCCCATATCCTCAAAGTGATCCTTCATCTATAGTAGTTATGTGCAATCTTGAGTAGCCTCAATATATTGTTCTTATATTGTTCTCAATGAAATGAAATATTGTTTCTTTCCCAACCAAGAAATACCCAATCCTACAATATAAAAAGAACCCCTGGATTTTTATTTCCTTTCAACTTTTAATCTGGCCTAATCTATATCACTATATCCCAATAAATGAGAATAAGAATAGTCATTATACATTAAACCAAAATCCATGGTTTCCTTGATATAATGAAGTATTATTTACAATGAAATCATGTGGATATCTATGGGATTTTTTTGATATCACACTGCTCGACATGTAGAAAATACAATATTAGGCCCTATCACTGTTAAGTGTGACAAACATCGCAAGATTTTCTTTTATTCTGTGATATTAACTACTTTCTATCATCATCCTCAGATAGTTTCACTTACATAGAATCCAAATTCTTCAAATCATTCGAATAATCTATTCCAAACCTTATAAATTCCACCATGGAATATTTTTATTAAGAAATAAAAGTGTCATCCCTTCCTTGGGTCACCTGTAAGACATGGGAAAATTTTTTCTCACCATTCACCGACACGTCAAAATTTGTTTTCATAAATTTAAGAAAATTTCTGAATTGTGATTCTATTGATCCACCAATGATTATTTTATCGACATAATCTATCATTGTTTTCCTTTGATGACTATAATTATTGAAATATATCTTGTAATGAACTCCACCACATTGTAAAATGAGTATCCTCAGAAATTAATCAATAATTTACTACCATGATCTTAGTGCATTCTTTAAACCATATAAAACTTAATTCTACTTAAAAACACTGTACTTATCTTCATGAATGAAGAAAACATCTAGGTGCTCAATTTAAACATATTTTTCCAGAAATCCATTAAAAAATACTAACATGACATATATCGTGAAAACATTTAACTTTCATTGCACAACTATGGCTAAGAATAATTTGACAATCTCCAGCCTTGAAACATGTGAAAATGTCTCATGAACATCAATACCATGTATCTAAGAGTAATTTTTTCACAACATTCTTTATTTGATTCGAATCAAAACACTATCTTCATTCATTTTGTTTTGAATGACTTATTTAGTCCTGATGAAATTCATGTATACTGGTCTCAATCGAATTTCTCATGTCTCATTCTTCTCAATTTGGTCGTGATATCCATTCCTTTTCTTAAACGCAATTATCATTTCTAGGAACTTCATCAAATAATTTAGCCTCCAAATATGATAAGTATGATTCATTTTTTAGAAAATTCATACTCATTGTCTGCATTGGTGCTTTATGATCACCATTTATGTTCTATATATAAATTTTATCTATTCTTTCTAATATACATGCATACTATAATTTATTATCATCATTTTCCCCATAGTTGTCTTCTTCTGAATCAATCATTGGAACTGTAACATCTCAAGATCTATTGATATCTTCATCACTATTATTTTGAGACAGAACATTTATCTGTTGAATATTCTTCTCATTCCCCACTATGGTTACATCATGGCTTTCAACAATATATCCTAGACTCTTATTAATTTATTTATATGATTTCATCTTAATTTAGTATCCATGAAATACCCCTTCATCTCATCAATATTCTAACTTCCATCTATTTTTCATTAATGAGAGTGAAACTATTACTTCTGAGGACTAAAAATTATTTCAATGATAGATTCATTCCATAAAATATCTCTTATAGAGTCATGTATTATTTTAGTATAAATAAGGAAATGTTTGATTTTTATACTGTTATCCTAACTGCCTCATTCCAAAACTTTTCTAGAAGATCATTCTCAATAACCATTTTTCTAGGCATGTTTTTCACAATCTGATTTTTTTCTCAACTACTCCATTTTTCTATGGATTTCATACCACTAATACATGATGAATTATCCCATTTTTTTTGAGATAATCCTCTACTTGGCTATTTTTTAACTCTATTACATTATCTATTAAAACCTTCTTGATTTTATGACCAATAATCTTTTTACATTCTCTTCGATATATTTTAATGTAACTGAACATATCAGATTTGTGGATGATGATTGAATCCAATTCCATTATAATATAATCATCAATTTATAGATCATTATATCTCATAAAAATAATGTCCCTTGGATAAATTTTCCCACAAACATCAATATTCAATAAATAAGGTAATCTTGTTGACTTTGGAACTTTTTTCTTATATGCCATTCAAATGATCTTCCCTTGTTGGAAGGAATCACACGTACGAGTTTGATCACATGATAATCAAGGGTGATTTAAGACAATAACATATTTCAACAGATCGTCCATAGAATCCTTGCATATGCGGCCAATACTCTTATTCCATAACTCATTTTCTTCATACTTAGAAAGAAAGATCATATCTTCTTCTCCACTCAAAATATAAATATTTCCTTTACTATAATTTCCTTTCGATACTACAGAACCATCATTTTCATTAATGATTCATACTTTCTTTGAAAAACATATATAATGCTCTAAATCATAGAATTTACTAAAACAAATCAAGATGTGACTAAGCCCCTCAATAACCATGAAATCTACTCATTTGATGTCGTTTCCTCGAAACATGGATTTTCCTTGAAAAATAATTTAAAACACCACATCATTACCAAATCTTATGATAAAATATTTATTGTACCTGATTCCGGTCAATAAATCCTTATTTCATGTTATATGGTATGTTCATCAACTATCAATGATCCATATCCTTAGGCGATATGATGACGTGAACACAATTTTTGCAACCACTGCCTGCTCGGCCCGTTTCTTCTTTACCCAATTATTTAACATCATACCCAACATGGAATGATAATATTGACCTTATTATAAAATTTATAAACCATCAAAAACATTCAAATATTTAAATTTATTATTAATTTTCTTCTCTCTTTATGAATCATTTACCTACTCTTTATGAACAAATTCAGTCTACCTCAGCTCATTCCTCTAAATTTTTGATGTATAATATCATTATATAAGTATATATCCTTTACACCTGAAATAAAGACCATCTAATGATGACAATGAATTTTGTTATATGTATGATCACATCATTTGGTATTATTCTCCTGGGTACCTCTTTTCTATTGAATATGCAATTTCAGTGTGTCCCATCCTACCACAACAATAGTATCTTAGTGTGGTACATTCTTGTGTGGTAATGATGTACCACTAGTTGTACCTTGTATTATTTGAATCTTTTGATTTTACACCATTCATAAATCAATCGTAACTCTTGGAGTGGGTTCTTGTGGTCTAACTTGAACAATAAATGCTTTATGTTTCAGATAATGTCTTATACCATCATTATCATTGAGAGTTGATTGTTGCCTCTGTTATTCTTGGCCACTATTCTCAAATTTCATCTTCTTTGTTTCTTGTATATCTTTTTTCCTGATTCCCAGTCGAGAGTTAAATGTTTCTCCCGATCTTTAATAGTTCTTCATAGACCAACAACATCCTATTCTAGCTATTTTGATATGTTTTATTTGAATTTTTCCAATTTCATTCAAACTATTGATTGAAATTATATTCCTTAATATTTGACTTTGTACTCAACCATCATTCTGAGATTTTTGGAATTTAAGACCTAAACATTTTAATTTCGACATTCAACACAAAATTCACTTCTTCATAATACAACATTTAGAGTTTGGAAACACGAACAAAATTGTTAAAATTATTTCTTTTAGCTCTAAAACTATCTACATATTCAATTGTTGCGTCTAATTAGGCATGAAGACCAACTCTTCCTTTAATTTCTCCTTCTTCATTGTCACTTTCTTCCCCTGACAATGAATTTTCATCAACTACAACCAAAGCATCTATATTATGATCCTTGTAGTCATACAACTCTTCTAATTCAGATTATATTAAATAGACTTCTTCTTTTAAAATTATATTAAATTTTTTGAAGAACAATCTCTTATGAAATCTAATAACATTCAAATATGATGAATACTTATATTGGGGAATTTCATCATTTTATTCATCATCACCATCAAACATATTTGGAAACTTTATTGAAAAATTCCCAATCATTCTGAATCTAAATCATGCAAATGGGAGTTTACCTTTGAACATTCATTTTCCCTTTTGGAGATTATAGGAGAGAAATGACATGACTTCGTCCAAATTTTCCTCCTCATGGCTATTTTCAATTGATATTTTCTTTCCTGGAATTGAATACAACTTCATTAAACATCCCCTTTTCCACTACATCATTATCATTTTTCCCATTTCATATTATACAAGGGAAATCTATAGTTTATCTATTGTATTCATTTTGAGAACATTATCTTCCAATAATAAAACATCCAAATCAAACCATGGTGGATATTTACATCAGATACCTTATAAAATCATTAAATCTTCAATGAATTATCCAAGACCCTGCATGTATTCCACAATTACATTTGTGTTGTTAAAGAATGCATCAATAGTCTCATTAGTGTTCATTCTGAGATTCTAATACTTGTTCAACATATCATGTTGCTTTGCTTCTCGAAATTTCATGTCACCCTCATAAAAGTTCAAAAAAATTCCAACATAACATGGGATGTTTTACAAAACATAAACATCATATAAATAACATTTTTTATGTCTCTCCAAAATGAAATGATACAATTTGATTCAGCATCCAATCCCATTTTTTCATCTACTGATAATTCACCACTAATGATGTCGGCATATTTTTCATGCATGCATGCTGTGAAAAAATAAATTTTGAATGATCAAAAGTTGTGTTGCAACCGATTCTTCCATAGATGAAAGATATTTACATCGAATATCCGAATTCATTTATTATTAAACACCTCTATTTATTCTTATGGGAGTGAAACAAAGCACTGAATTTAATCCTTTCCCTCTGATAAGAATTTTTAGTTCCACACGAATTAATACATTGAGGGGGGGGGGGATTATGGTATGACATATTTAAACATTTTCCCATTCAAATATGGTTTAATAGCAAAACAAAACAGAATTATCTCTTCCTATAATATAAATTTATGAATAGATATAAAATCACACACAAGGGAAATTTTTTTTTACTTAGTTCACCCTCACCAGGCTTTGTCCATGGAGCATACAACAACAATGTTCTGATATACCCAATTCATTAAGGATCACTTCCAATAATGAGTATAATGTCTGGTCTACATATTCAATGCTCTGGGACACTGCCTTCACATGTTTTAGGGTCTAACCACTACATTCCCATGAGTCACTCCATATTTCTCATTCAGTACCACACTATCACTAGAAAATGTCATCTTATTCATCTTCCATTGCTCATTTATCATAGAAAGGAATACACCCACAGTTTATAGGCATGTAGGTAAAACATTGTTTATGGACATATATCTCCATTTATTTTCATGAATTATTACATCCTCAACATTAAACAGATTCTTTATTGAATTCTTTTTTCCCCCACAGATGATGTGTGCCTTTTAAGTAATGTCTGATATCAAAAAATACATTGACAAACTGATTTGAATTTTTCAAAATATTTCTTTCTCAAATCATGAACCACCTTGTTCCACCGCATAATGTATATCGGGAATGGTATGTAGATAACATCATTTATGTACTTTTTCCACTTATGCGAACTGCCCTTCTACTATGAACTACCTTCACCTTCATTATCATGTACCGCCTCTGTATAAAGACTCTACAATCCTCCTTTACGAGCTCTATCTGCAAACTATTTTCTATTTTTGGATTACCTTTTCTTCTCAAGACCATCTCTCTTCTATATACCAGACCTCATTCTCCACATACCAGTATTCCTCATAAATGTACCACATCCATTAATAGATATAGTTACCTACAAAATCCTTCGGAAAAATTTATTCCATGCTAACCATTGCAGCCTTCAAGGAATTATCCCTTGTGAAATTCTTTCAGGCATCACCGAATTCCCGAAGAAAACAGGTGTTATATGATTATATTAATTTTCCCACCTAATTGGTGAGATTATATATAATTATATAGGTAAAGATATCTAAAAAATCATCTAATCCAATATTTATCGAATCATTGATTCGGTTCAACCTCCACCACATAAGGGTCCTATTGTCACAAACTGATACCCTTCTGGATACTATTTTCCATCGCAGTTTGATTACATACATTTCTCATAAGAGATAAATCTTCTCCACCAATGAAAATCCATCTGTGTACTACACCACCTTCTAGAACGATCCATTTTTAGTTTCATGAACCACTCCCGCATATCGGTCCTGCTACCAGGTATGTTGTCGTGAACCATTCTCTAAAATGGTACATAGTCCATGTCTTGGACTGCACCTTTCTATTCATTTTTTATCACTGTTCTCAACATCTAATTTTCATAAAATACTAACCATACTCATTCATGGTCATCTTTCATTTTCAACAAATACAGTCACACCCAAAACACATTGAGAGGACACACTAAGGGGTATTTTCCAAACATGTTTAGAGAAGTTTCTTGTTTAAAAATTATACAATGATTTATTTTAAAAAAAATTTAATGAGAAAATGGGTAAAAATTTCTTTTAATATAATTGGATACAAATTGAAACTTTTTTAAATCATCTTCATAAATAATTTCATTCAAAGAACACATATTTGTGATTTAAAGGAGAGTTAAAGTTATATTATCAAGGAAACATTTTCAAAAGTATATTAAGTAATAAATCATATAAAAATGATACCATTGCATGTATATAAATTGAATATTCATATTTAAGCAAACTTCATTATAGTTATTATGATATGTGTCATAATATTTATTTAATGGGACCATAATCATAAATCATCTTGATAAATGAAGAGATTATAGAAATAAACTATTTCCATTTTGGTAGCATCAATTCATTATGAAAATTATAACATTAAATAAAGAAAAAAATATCATTAAAATAAAGTGATTCATGATATAACTTGTCCAAAACAGTATATGCACCTCACATAATAATATAGGTTCATGACATGGCATGGGTCTCAACGAAGGAATATTGAGAAAATGTTGCATTATCTATTTAGTATCTTTTGAAACATAATACTCATGAAATATATATCATAAAACTGATATTTATGTACCCGTAAAATTAATTATAATATTCATAGAATATATCCATTGGAATTATACATATTTTAAATAACTATATTATAATTTATAATGGCATATATGGTTTTATTATACCTTTATATTACCCAAATGTTATCAATTTGTTGTTATTATTACTCTTCATGTAATATCCACTTTATTTTCCCATCATCATAATTTGTTATATATTTGGTCCTTATACATATATGATGACTTATAAAATTTAAGACATGATATAAATACCTTTTTTGTTTAGAATAATTGTATTATAGTATTTTTTAGATTTTAGAAGAATTAAATTGAATACACTGTTTAATTAGATGAAAGGACGAACATACGCATGAACGTTGTCAGCATTTTATTGTCATATTTAACGGAAAAAAGAAATTATGTTACTATATGTATATAACATACATAAATTAGAATTATTTGGTAATATATATCATATAATTTCACTAAAAACATACTTAAAAAATTCCAAGTATTGTGTGAACGAATCAAATCTCTTTAATGGAGTTGTATTCCACAAATCCTCAAACCAAATTATCATATTTACACAAGATGGAAAGAATAAATAATTGTTTTAAATTAAAATTAAACAAGAATATAGTAATTAAAAATATCAAAAATATTAATTATAAATATAGTTTCCATAATAATTTCTACAATTGGTGGTAATAAATGAAAAATGAGTAATAACATTTGGTAAGGTGGTAGTTTGTCGTATATGTAAATAGTATGTCTTTTACACATTATATGGAAGTGTGTGTATGTGTAGGTTAAAAAAATATTATAAAAACATCATAGTTTATTTAGGATATTTTATTTGGGTATAAAATCATGGAATAATAATTTTTCAGGTAGTGAAGAATGTAAAATAAATGATAGGACATTGAAGAGTGATGTTGCCTCATCCGGGAGTAACTACTTTTTGTTTTTGGAAAAGGGATTAAATTGATTGTATTAAAAAATTGAGGATTAATGGAGGAATATATGGGTGTTTTAATGTGTATTGGGTAGATATTTTTTGAACCTATAAGCTTTTAGAGGAGTTAAGAAGCGGTATATGTGGTGGTTTTTTATAGGAGAGGGAAAGTAGATAGTTTCCATTTCTTAAAAAATGATAGGTTTACTTACATTTTTACCTACCATAATAAATTAAAATACAATAACATAAAGAATTTATGGTTTATTTATTAAATATTTCTATTAAATGGGTTGTTGAAAAGTTTTTAGGTCATTTTGGCCCTTAAGATTAAGGTTTAGTCCCTTATTAATATTAATTTATCCATAATCGTTGTAATTAATTTTAATGTCATTAACTAATATTATTGGTAAAAAAATAATTTGAACATATTAAAATTTATAAATTATTATGATTAAAAATATATTATTCATTTTTATAAACTCGAATAATATAAGTAGCAGAAATTAATATAAAATTAATCCCCTAGACACGAACAAAAAGTATGTTTTTAAGGTAAAAATATCCAAAATCTATCAATAATTTATATCAATTTAAATGTGTAACTGATTCCAATAACCTATATTGGATTAATTTATAAAAATATTATCTAATTAAAATTTAAAATTAATTTACAATATAATTTAACCTTATAAATAATTAAAAAGAAAAATAATTTTTGAAAATAAATTTCAGAATTTTTTCTTAACTAATTAAAAAAGTAAAACATTTAAAAAAGTGAAAATTTTTATCCTATATTAATTTTTATGTTTATAATTAAATTATTAATTTTATTGTGTCATATATATTCTTTAAATGTTCCAAAAATGGTAGTTAAATTAGGGTTTACATTAAAATGCGGTAAAAACACAATAATATAAAAATTGTGTTGATGTATAAAATTAGATATGTTTTTATCTTAATCCTAAAAATTATATTGGATGAATATAAAAAAAATTGATTGAATAATATAAATAAATAAATATATATATCACATTAAGATCACTCACTAACTATTCTTAAAATAATTTATCAGGTCAAAATATCTTTGTGGATTTAAAATAAGAATTTATTCTTTTAGATTAAATTAGTTTTAATATTAATTTCACATTTATTGTTAACCAATTAATTCATTTTTTATTTTTGTAAAAAAATTATTTTCAAAAATTAGTTAACCATTTTCATAACAACAAATTTCACTACTATATCATATTTAATAATTTTTTTAAAAAAATATCATTATTATTATTCAGTCTTGTGTGTGTCACAAGACGTCAAGGAAGATCATTATTGTGTGTAACAGAATCTAACATCGTTGATCCGTGTATAGAAAGAAAAAAAATTGTTTCATTTAGTGAATGATTAAATTGGTTTTTCATGCAACCCATGCCAAATGATATTTCATTATCTTAAAATTATATATTCATAGTATTCATTGAATTGAAAAATATAAATGATATTAAATAAATTATAAACTAAATATTTCACAAAATCATGGGGCATTACATTCATAGTTATGAATATTATAAATAAAAATTACTAATATATTTTTACATTTTAATCATTAAGAAAATATCCCTTATAATTTATGGATTGTATTCTCTCCCACTCTTATGCTCATAGAAATCCATTGGGATACAAGGAATTATATGGTCAACACATCGTTCAAACTTACAATAAAATAGAAATTATATATAATTAAACATCAATTAGTATTCTCGATGACAATCAAATATCCACCTATTGATCTCCATAATAATTAACAATAATAATATATTTTAATCCTGATCATAATCAATAATAATTTAACCAATAATAAATTATAAATTAAAATGATTCATTACATTCCATAATAGTATCTACCTTTTTTATATTTTCTGATATTCTCTGTTAGTTCTTATTTGGAATTAAAATTCCAAAAAACTGTATATATTAAACATTATATATAAATAATGTATACATTGTATTGTTTCTTGGTAAATATCAAGTAAAAAATTTTAATGTTTAATTATTCTATTTCAAAATGACAATCATTTTTCTTATAAATTCATAGTCATCAAATATAATTTAATTTTCTAGATATGATAAACAAAAGTGCCGGGAATTGTATTATGATAGATCTATTTTATTTCTCCATCAGTTTTATCCTTCTAACAGATTTATTATTGCATGATACAATGATTCAAAATCAAATATTTATTTCTATTTCTAAAAATCCTTCAATTTAACTTCACTTGTTCTACATCAATCATTAATTTCAAAAAATTGTGAAAAAATATATTTAACTATGATTTGAACTATTTATTTTCTTTTTATATAATTATAAGACAATAATTTTTTGTGGGATGACATGTCACTTCATGGAAAAAAATGTCTATATATATTTTTTATTAACCACCTACTATTTTACAAGTGCAATATCAATGTAGTCAACAAGTGTAATCTCATAAAAGTGTGTTGTGGCATGAAAACAATGTTTTTTTTGTGAAAGACTAATATATAGATTTAAAATATTCATATTTTAATATGATTTGGATATGATATTAATCTAATATTTTTGTTATATTTCATGAGAAATATACTTTAGTTATACAATAATTGTTTTATCTATGGAAAAAATATTCAAATCTGACATGATATCAAGAAAACCTATTTTTTCTAATATATCTATTAATTAATGTGTCCTACTTATTCTTACACTTTTATTTATGTTTGAATATCCACTTAGTTGACTATTATTATTTTAATTTTACACCATGCCCTTCTACAAACAAAAATAAAAATAAAAAATATTACAAATTTTTTATAAAAAAATATAACATTTTGTTACAAAACATTTTAACTATAATGATTTTTAGAATAACATGTCAAATTTTATTTTATCTAGTTTCATTATTTTGGTATTATAAACCATGATGAAGTTATTATTTACCCATATTTTGAAAGTAATATAATGTAAATGTAATTTTTTTTAATTTATTCTTTTACATTTTTTCAAACAACAAAATGATCTCATGTAATTTATTAATCCGTAAGTGTTTTTCCTAAAAAATATTTCTTTATATGAAATGAACAAAAATAATATGTGTTCATATAATACTAAATTCATCAGAATTTTTTATTTATTTTCCATATTATTTTTTCATTCAAAGAGTAAATCAAAACATTTTTGAAAAGTATTTCATAATAAATTTTTTATTTTTAGAAGAGAAATATTATCCATACAAATATTAAAATCATCATGAAAAACATTAAAATCCAAAGTAAAATTCCATAAATATTACACTACATAAAATAAGGGAATAAAAAATAACATTTGTCTATTGATCCAACCTATACATGGTCCGTGAAATAAGTTTGATAAATATCATAAGGATTTACCCTATGAGTTCTATCCTCAATAGATATCCTCGAGTTTTCCTAATCCCGTCATACTTGAAAAGGGTTCAATAATCATCATGGGTTTAGAGAATATTTTACTTAAAGAAAAATAGATTTTAATTTAAGGGTAGTGATAGATTGTTAGTGTATTAATTTTCATATAATTCATATGATCTGATAATATTATAAATATTTCATGAGATGTAATCTATACATCAACTATCATTACATTTCTAATTGGTTGATTAACATTTAAATTAACAATTTAGATGATTAAAACTACTATTAATTTTGATCATACACTAACAAACAAAATTATACCACATAAGCTTGGTGATATAAACCGATCTATAAATTATCATATAATAGGTAAACTTACATTCCTTACTTTATGATGTGGTGAAATTTATCGAATCAATGTCTATCCTAGCATAATCCATGTGATAAAACACAACACATTGTTCTTTAAATCAATGCATAATTACCAAAATATATTGGGAGTATTCCTGTAGGTAATATTATGTTCAGAAATATAGTTTATCTCACTACAATTTATCTAAATATTGACGATTAATTAAAATAAGAATAAGAATATTATATAAGGTTGAAAATGATTATTTTATTAGAAGTAAAAAATTATTTAGTGAGATTTAAACAATTAAATAATAATTCCAAATAATAATATTTTGAGGAGATTTAATTATACATTTTTGAATATATTGAAATATAGATTAATAAATTGGATGATATTGTTTCTATTCTAGTTCAATTTTTTTTCAAAATTACTTAATTGAAATAGAATATAAATCAATTGATGTTTATAATTATGAAGCAAGTATATAGTGTTAAAAAAATATCTAATTAGTATAGGGATAATAAGGTCACTAAATAATAAAATAAAAATAAATTTTGTAAAAGAAGGATGTGATAAAAATTATAATTTTATACTAAAACAAATGAAATATGAAAAAAATATTAATTTTTTATCTACTAGAAAAATGGAATTGTATTAAACAATAATTAACGATCTATCTATAATCTTACAAGGTATCACACTAACGATTAAGGAGATAGATATTAAAATAAAAAATAAGAAGAAGAATAATGTAATTAATAGCCTCTATGATATGGACTTTAATAAATTTTGACTGTCTTACATGAACAACAAAATGATAATTAGTGTGAGTATTATACATTTTCTAGGGTTTATATTAGTTGAAATAGATTGATTATAATGGGAATAATATGGATAAGGATAAGATCGTATATTTATAATATAATATCAAGGATTGAAATATGAATATTTTTATGATACATATGGAGAGTTTTAATTTAAAAACAACAGATGTTAGTGAAATATTTAATCCAGAATGGGTATGTTGTTACTACCAAGGTATATATTGGATTCTGATAAGTATTTGGAGAGAAAAAAAATAAAAAAAAATATTGGATTCAAAATATTTTTGAAAACTTGGTTCCATCATTCCTTGAATGTTTATTTCCACAATGATATTATGGTTATAATGAAGAATACTATAAAAGAGGTAATAGTAAAAGATATAATTGTGGTTATTATTCCCTATGAACATATGTGAGAAATGAAGATGATACTGATTATAATATTATAAATATTAATTATACACTTAATGATGTTGAATAAAAATTCTATGATCCCATGTTTGGAATAGTCATTAATATAATCTTATTATATAAATTATGTTTAAAAAAGTGAATCATAGATAAAGGTAAGAAATATATTAGTTGGTTAAGGATTCCATAAAATCCATTGAATATAATGGGATATGAATCCTAGATTATATATACTCCTCACATATTATATGTAAAATTACTCAGTTGAAAAATACATAACCCAAGGTGAATGTAAATGTATTATTCAAAAATGATGGTGAATTACTAATCATTATAATTGCGGGTGTTAATATTTAGATTAGTGAAATGTATATGGTTGATGAGTTAATGGTTCTCAATAAACTTATCATATCAAAAATCAATGATATCTCCCTTTATGTCAATGGAATTAAATTCAATACATATTGTTCTTTCCACTCTCTATTTTACTAGAAAATTATTTATTTAATTAGGAAATAAATAGGATTGATCGAACATGAATTTCTATTTCATTAAAAATTAAGAGGAGGAAATACGGAATATGACCTCATGGACTCAAATACAATTCCAAAATACATTCTTTAACTATTACACAATATTTATTTCATACTATTAAATATATCAACATTATTTATAGTGATTACTTCTGGATACCCATCATAAAAGCCCCATATTCTCTACATTGGAAATTTCTCCCTGTTTATAAATTTATTATTTTTTGGAATGTTTTATGGGTGTACAGTATGTAAAAAACCTCGAATATTTTAACAAGTTATGTGACTCAATAGATGATATAAATTTTATTAGAGTTGATTTTTTGATAAAAATTAAATGGAAGTTATATTTTTTTAAATAAATGTAAAACCCTTGAAAATTTATATAAAATAAATGGGGACGAAGGTGTTGATATTATTTCTTTAGAGGAAATAATTTTTTTGAAAAGAATTTCTCCATGTCAATCTCGGATGAATAAAGTGAATTTTGTAATAAATTTCTTCATTATATGATCCACAATTCAATGAGAGTATACCTGAATATATATTAATCATTACATACTGGAATGATCAGTAAAAATCCATAAATTATCCAAAAATATAGATATTAATTTATTATATTTAGTTTATTCTTATTTATATAGATATATTTTCCCAAAGTAACATTACAGGTTTCAGTGGTTGGTTTTTAAATAATTGAGGTTATTGATTTTATATATTCCAAATAAACAAAATATGATACACACAAATTATATAGTGATATTTGGTAATAAGTGGCCAACTATAGGGGTGAGTGGATTTAAATGAAGAAATCCAAAAATAAACTATATAAAATTTATTAAAAACAATACAATGATCATAGGATATTATTATAAGTAGATTGATTGGATTTCATTTTTAGAAGATTATTAATTTTATTGAATAAAGAAATATCCAATAAAAATAATTAGGAATAAATTGGAATATATATTTTTGATCTTATTATATCTCTAATGGTAGCCACTAAAATACTATGAGAATTATTTTCATGAACACTCTTAGGTGTTGTAACAAACAATCATTAAAAATGTTTGGATTTATATTTTTTTAATGATAAGTTTGAAAATAAATCATCAAATTAGAATATCAATTCAAATAAGTGATTAGATGTTAATGGTATTTCAAATAAATACCAATAAATCCGATGAAACATATCAATACAATCCCATTAGTGGTTAATAATTTTTATGATGCAAAATATATTGATGGAATATGGATGTGGACTCATAAAAACATAATCAATGATGAAGGAAATGAAATTATGAACACTAATCCATTATTTGATGAATTTCACAAGTTATTATGTGAATAATAATTGACATTGAGAAATTAGCATCAAAATTATAATGTGAAGAGAAGGATAATTGAATAAAAAAATTATTTATATTTTTGGAATGGTTTTGATCAAATTATAATTTAAAAATGAAATTAAACATATAAATGGGATCATAATATTAAAATTAGAAACTAATAATTAACTTTAAAAATTTCTTCCTTAAATTAAACATAAATATTCATTTTTTCACCATTGATTCAACATATAGTTTTGAAACAACCCACAATTATTAGAATATCAAAGGTTATATACAATGTTGGAGGAAGTTAAATGATTTTTATATGTACAAAAAATAATTTTAAAAATTTATTATTATTACAATTTATTATTCAATACCAATAACACTGAAAAACATTCCCAAAAACAAAATATTTTGTGTCCTTTGAGATTTTTGACATTACTATATTATTACCCAATACATATTCATTATATCCGAATAGAATATAATTTCACATCTTTTCATCCTAAACAAACTCCATTATATGATACCTATTGATATGGAAATCCTAAGAAGTATTAAGATCAAATACTCTGTTAAGAAATACACATATGAATAAATCATTGAGGACTAAAAAAAATAATTTGATAAAAATTAATATTGGTTGTATAACTGATTAAAATAAATATGGAATTGTGTATGATGATAATTTTTATTATAAAATGGCATTGATTATAAAATAATAAAATATAACCTCAAATGTAATTATAATAAAAGAATTATTGTATTTGATTCCCTAGACACCACTCAAGTATAATTTTATTTTTCTTGGAATCATGGTTCACATATTTTAAATGGTACTGTAATCAAATAATGATTGTTATTTTGTGTGAAATTGAATAATATAATATATTGTGGGAACATATTAATAATAATAGTGATATTAGATCACCAATATGATGAAAACAAATAAGTTATATGATAGTACCCTTTAATATTTATTTATTGGTAAGATTATAGATTTTAATGGGACAATTATTATATAGTCTATAAAGGGAAGGGGGATGATATGAAATTAATAAATATTATCATGGAGTTATGACTTGGTAATATCAATAAGGATGTTTATGATAACATGATCCACATGAAAGAAATTTGTAATTATATGTGTCCTTAGATTCATATATCTTATGATGTTTGTAATTGTCAAATATAGATTATGATTATTATTAATTCACAACCTGATTAATATGCATTTATGTATTGATGAAAATCAGGATGACATATGCTCACAACATGTTATGATACATTGGGTGTATCCCAACTGATATTTTATTAATGAATAATTCAAGGAAAGATTTATCCTTTCTATTCTGAATGAATGCTGACATATCATGCCCTTTGATGGAAGCTTAATAGCTTGATAAATTTCTGGTACATTGTTTTCTTTTAGAAACATCATTATCTAAAAAGTTAATTATTATTATATTTAGTAGATATATTGGTAATGATATATTGGAACTTGATTGATTATATACTTTGAGACAAATAGAATATATTATATAGTCAGTGATCAAAATATATTATATTTAATATCAAAAATAACTACATATAATACATTTGACATGTCTTGTTGAAATATGATAAACATAGACCATATGTATTTCTATCTAGTGCCAAATATAATGGGGTATAAAGGGTCTCACACCTTTTTTCATATAGAACCTTATTAATATTAATTATGCATTTTACATGTTTTGTTACTATTATTACTAAATACAATTTAATAGTTATTCAAATTTTTTTGATCACAAATACCTAACCCATAATTTCTTGATATAATTTATATTATTTTAATATTCATTATATATATATTTGATATTTTATTGTTTTTAAATATTATTTAATTTTTTATGGTTAATGTAGTGGTATTTATTATAAAAAATATGTATTCAGTATTCATGGATTTTTAAATGCAGAAGTTAAATTTGAAGTTCTTTTAATGATATTATGATAAATTATAAATTATATGTTATTTCTATAAATGTATATTTTCCTAGACATGATAAATAATATATATTTTTCCAGATGTTGATAATATTAAAAATATCTAATATTATTATTATTATTTAAACATATTGTTCTCTATATATAAAGGGAATAATCTATCGTATTGATTAATTATTTGTTCTATAATTCTATATGTATAAATACCTGGTTATTTAATTTTATATCCTCGTTGGATATATTATTTTAATTTATTAAAATTACATAACGAAGGAATCTTCTCATGGCCCTTTTTTACTATCTCCTTCAACATTCTCAATACTTAGAGAGATCATCCTCCAACACCCCTTCTGGTCTATTCTGAACCACAATAATCTTTATACATCAATGTTGTTTTATAGTGGTCAAAAAAGAACAGAAAAATGAATTATAATCATTCCCTGTATAACTAAAGGATTTCAAGGATTAAATTTTTAGTTTTAATTTTTCTGTTTGGATATGTAGTGTAGGGATTCTACCTATGAATCATTTATTATTTATTGGTTTCATTTGAATCTATCATCAATTTCATCAATAAAAAATTATTTCCAAATCTATGTAATTCTTAATATATATTAATTTATTATAAATATTAATTGATGATCTTATCACAAGGATTTGGGGGATTTTTTTCTATTCATAAGGACATATATAATGAATTTTATTAATTAAAATGGGTGTTAATCATCTTGACTTATTATATTGGGACATTGAACTATTAAGATGCATTATTGGTGTCACATTACAAATTATAATTATTTATTATTAGATGATCGATTATATTCAATATTTTTATGATTGTATTTCAATTTTCTTAATTAATTAGACAAAATGTTAATTAATATGTTTTTTCAATTGAAATAATATTTGTACAATATTTATAATATTTTAAAATGTAAATGAATATAGGGTTAATAATGGGGAATTCCATCGAGAGGTGTTGATGGTTCATACTGGTTGACATGTTTACATGTATAGTAATTGAGAAGTATATGTTCTGTACCAATATACACCTCATCAATATGTGTTGTAGGATACTATAATTTCCTAAAAAATCATCAAAAAATGATGTAATTTCACACTATATGTGTACCCGTGAAACTAATTCAGGGTTTATTTGTATAAGAACATTTTTATAGAATATTTTTCTTATAATCTACAGATTTTCATGTTGGATTTTTTTAATTTTCTCAGTGAAATTAAATTCATTTTTTAATACATGAATAGAAATAATTACAATAGAGCATCACAATTGGTATATTACATGTATTTGGTATAAAAACATGTACGTAATTTGTATTAATGTTGTAATAGAAGACTTGCAACACTGGGATATATTAAAAAGACAACTAAATGTGTTATACATGTAACATAACATTTTTGTAAATGTTGTGCATTTAGAATGATATATATAATGACTACCTAATAATATATATCAAAAATAATGAAAGAATCATACATGGTGTGATACTCATTAGTATAACCCTAGTAATCAAAATATAATTAATGGAATGAAATTATAAAAATTTTATTATCTATAGCCATAAAAAAATAATTTGGTTGGAAACTGTTCTATTTAATATGTAAATATTTTTTTGAAATAATAAATTCTTAATTACATCTACATAGTTATACGAAAGAGAGTTTTTATGAAAATTACATCCCACAATACCATAGATGATATGAATATCAATGTTTTTTAGAAAGAAATAAAGATAAAAAAGTAAGAGAAAGAAAAAATTTGTTTATTATATTAATTTAATAGAATTTATCTTAATAATAATGAATGAATTAAATTAAATACTATCAAGTTTACATTTTTGTATTAATTTAATTTTTTACTAGACATTAGAATAGACTAACTAGTGTTTGTTACTAGTTTTTTTATATTCATATTATTAAATTTAGTTTTTGTACTATCAGCTATCACATATTACATACTATAGAGGAAAATAGTATTAATGATTTATTTTATGTAAAAACTTTATTTAGTCTATTGATTACCCTCATCTACAAGTGAGTAGAATCATATATAAGGAATTATTGTCACTATGATAAAAAAATTCATATTATGTACCAGTCTCAAATCTATAACAGGTAAAACATTGTGTATAAGTGGATTGATTAATGTGAAACCAAATATGGATCTATGAGTTTTATCACTAGTGTAAAAAAAATAATTTATCACTTTCTACGTAAACCAACCATTTTAAAATATCAGGTTCATAAAAAATTACTTTTTTCTATCTCTTTCAGGTTTATTTATTTAGGGATTCAATATAATTATTAATAAAATGGTATATCATGTATTTAAAATGGAAATAAAATAAATTTGAATATGTATAAATATTATCAATTCGTGGTTAATCATTTTAGTATATTTTTATTAATAATATTTTGTTTATTATATATTTGGATATTTTTGAATAAAAATAAATAATCCCTTAACTTAATTTGTTATGTCAAAAATATTCTCATTATGTGGGTCCTAATCAAAACACAGTTTGGGGAGCTGGACCCACATCTATTGGGGGACATTCAAATATCAATAAATTTATAAATTACTTTTTTGTTCTACCTAAAATTGTTTTAATTTAGGGTTTATCACTTCCATAAAACATATTGATATTAGTAGGAATGAGATGAATAAATCAATGTCAAGGATTTCAAGAATGGGGAGTCCCCATAATGGATGAAGGAGTAGTGATTTAATATATTTTCAAGGAACCTCTCAAATTAATATATTCAAATAGCTTATTAATCATCTGCAGGTCTTATGACATGGACCATATTGATACTTTAATGTATAAAATAAGAACAATATGATTACATGAATATAATATTGAGGGATATTGTGTGATTCATAAATTAAAATTTGTAATAAAATTTTATAATATAAATAAATTAATATTTTTTTTACAAATTATAGAAATGAAAAGCCTTAATAAATTGAAATCAACTCTATGATTTATTATAAAGAGGGAAATCCTTATAATAAGATTAGGTTTACTAGTGTTTTTACTCACTCATGTATTATACTACTTCAGGAGTAGAAATTATACATAATAAAAACTCTAATTCCTAAACACACCTTAAAAATTGGCTAGTGAAGAAGAACTCATACTCACTCTATATCCCACTCTCTATATGAGACACATTTATGAGGTCCTATATCAATAGTGTTTCATTATATAATATATTTTATAAAAATATCAAAAATAATAGTGAGGAAATGTATTTTTAAATTACAATGTAGCAACATTTTTATCTTTATCAATATTATTCAAAAATATATATGAGATATTATATCTCCAGTTCATTATTAACATGAAAACACAGATAATTAGAAATATATTAGGAGATTTAGTTAACATGATTGGATTTATAGAGAACATGAACATCATTGGATTTATGACCCATAATGAAATTCACATTGATCTCATTTTTTCATCACAACCTATGTGTTTATCTTGAATCATTAGGATGTATAATATGTTGAATAATCAGATGATTATCTAAAATCTCCATGTTTTTACTCATAATATTGATAAGGAAATAAGAAATGAAAAATATGTATTCATAGATGGTATATAAAGGATGAACATTTAATTGAGTCTCAAAACTCACATAATGATAATTTATCATAAGAAATATCCATATAAAAAGATGATTATCCAAATAGTCTGTAAGGAAAAGATACAATATTTTCATAATTTAGTTAATTGTAACAGTATAAGAAGAAATACATCTTGTTAAAGCATAGAAGAGAATCTTTAGTTTCATTTTTATTAAGTAAAACTTTCTCAAACAACTAAATTGGGTTTAAGATATACCCTATGGTACACAAATTTAGGAAAAAACATACGTATTAAGTAGATATTTGAAAATATCCATGGAAGAGGTAGATGTTCATGTAGTTAATGGAGCATAAATTGTTTTTGTATTTATTGCAGACTAGTACCTTCCCCTATTGACCATGATTATATTTTTTGGAATGATTTTTTCCTTAACCAATATTATAATAATTATAATAATAGTTCTTTCAAATATACATGTGTTTTTATTTTTAAATTTGATTATAAATGGATTTTTTTATAATTAAAACATATTTTAATGAATGAAACATTTAAATAATGTCCATTATGTAATAAATTACAGTATCCAAATTTTGTCAATTGATAAGGAATCATATTATCCAAACCTATATCACACACAGTTTTGAAAACACGAACTATATTATGTTTTAAATAGGTGATTAGAAAGGATACTCCATGAAAGATATTAAGATTATATTAAAATAACGTCACTTTTGATATCGTATTTGATTATGAATAAATATTTCCAAACAACATTTTGGTTTTAATTGTGAATAGTCCATAGAGAATCAATAACTAGTACATAGATATTTGTGAGGACATTTTATAGTAGTGGGAATAAGTGGATATTTTTACATAATTAAATTTAAAGATTAAGTAGGTATATATGTATATATTATTTATGTTGTATTATATTGAGTTAATAAAAAATTCAAATAATTCATGTATGATGTATAAAATATAAAATTAATAAAATAAAGGATCATTTATCCTAATTAATTGGTGGTTATCTAAAAAATATATTAAACAATTATTTATAGGAGTATTAGATTCTATAATAACTCACTCCTCCTTATACAGGATCGTGGAATGATATATATGAAGTGAGGAGTTATACCTTTATTGGAAAAAGGATGTTAATTATGTGTTACAAATATCATTGATTATTCCTTTGGGAATATTCATTACATAAAAATATCAAAATACTAACTGAATTATAATAAATGAGTAAATTTCAATTCCATACAAGTAAATTAATGGATTGAAATATTTTTTTAAATATAATCATGTACGGGATTGAAATAAGTCTATTAAGGACATTTGTGGTAATAAACTACCACCTGATTCCATGAATTTTACCTTTATATAATTTACCATAGAAGTAATTAGATATTTTAAATATGTCCATATAGAAATAATTCATTACTAAATACTAATCCAATATTTTATTAGAGGGGTAATATATATAAACATGCTTGTGGTAGATAGAATGACTTCAATGATGATTTTTTTATTAATAAAAAAGTTATTATAGGAAAACATTCTATATGTCTATGTAAAATATGTTTTTATTGAGTCACATGTATTGAATATGAGAAATGGAGAGTATATAAAAAAATGAATGTAATTTTTAATAGTCATTGAGGATGGTGACCCACTATTGACTAAAAACAATGATTATATTTTATAAAATAAATTAGTAGAGATCTAAAAATCTATTAGAGATAATGTAACCATAATCTATGAGATAGATTATGTGAATAATATTCCTTAATGCGCTCTAGTCAATCTACAAATTCATGTACTTTTATCTGGGAGAGAATTTATATTGAAGACAAAATTTTCCATGAATGTTAAATTACATACCTATAAATAACAACTAGAGGATAACATGTTCAAATAGTTTCAAGGTATAGACTAAGAAAAAATATTTCCTCAATTTTAAATGATTGAATACCTCATATTTTTTCATCCCATATTATAATTACATGGGTATGTGGAATTTAAAAATAGTTTTATATAATTATAATAGTTTAGAAGACAATTACATGACACAACATGACGATTTTTTTGACTATTTTTAATATTAATATGGTATAAATGTTAAAAATTTATATTTTGAGATGGAATCATGCATCTAGATCTAAAGAAGAATAATTTTAATGAAGCTATAAAACAATTTATCTTGATTTAGATTTATTATGATCTATTTGTCTATAATTTGATTATTGGGAGTGTAGTTATTTTCATAGTAGATTATTTTAATGATTCGTTACTTATTTTAAACAAAATAACAATATTACTGACAATTAATGAATGATAAAAATGTTTTTATTAAATAATCATATACTCCCAAGATCAATATAATTCATGATCGATTCATATTCCATCATGACTATGACAATGGAAAAACATTGGCCTTATATTCAACAAAATTTGGATAGAACAATCCAAGATGTGATTGGTTCTAGTGTCTCATAGATTATATACTTATATGAGAATCTTTCCCCAGAAACAACATTATATATAATGAAAAGAAGATAGTAAGATCCTATATATATATATATATGATACGATCAAACATGTTTATCATGTTATGTATCAGGTTTTTTATTTACTATTCCATGAGTATGGATACAAGATATCACTATGTTATAGGGGAGTATTAATTAAATATTTTTAAGTATATCCATATGTATCTATGGAATATTATGGATATGTTACTGTAATATGGAGGATACATGGAGCTAGTAATCAAGGGATATATATATACATGCTAAATTTCTGATATATTAGTGTGATATGATATCATGGTATTGATATTTGTTCAACCATGATAGATGAGTTATGTACTAGAAATGTTCATTGTAGAAACTTGTCATTAATTTTTTTTGAAAAATGATTATATTTTGAATTATATTATTGATAATAATTTAGTGTTGATAAAAAAAAATTTCAATGATATTTATGTTTTTCTTAGTATTACAATCCTTATAATGTCATAATGTGATGATAATATCATGATACTTCCATCAATGGAGTCATGGTCACATCAATTGGATTGGAACACACATTGATAGTATAATACATAGAGGGATTTTTCATGAATGGGTGAGGTCCTGGTGAAAAGAATATTTTTATTGTAGAAGCCGGTAACCTAATTGACTAATTTATTATCATAATATATATATAAAAAACATGTGAATGATAATAAAAAAATAATTATTAGTGATTTGATCAAATAAAAGTTGGAGTCAATTATAGTTGATTATCATTACAAAAATCTATTAACCTTATGATTACATGTATTCATGGTTCATTAATATTAAAAATGTTTTTAACAAATCATGATTGTTCTTTTATATGCCAATATATGTGATAGATCTTAAGGGTGAAAATTTCAATGAAAGGTCATAATAGTTATCCACTATAATGAGAACCTATAAGTTATATTAAAATATTATTACCAACATCATCTATATTAATATTATATATTATAACGAGACATATATTATGGATGATATACAGGGTATGGGGCCCAAAAAATAGTAAGGCTTCTTCACTTTATATTTGCACCTAATAATCACATGAAAAAAGGTTATGATAAATTTTCATTCCGATAGGGAATCCCAATTTCCATGATTCGTTGGTTGTTATTTTCTACATAGGTGTATAATATTACATAGACCATAATATTATTATTAATTCATATCATGAGTCCCATACATTAATGTTATGGAAAAAATTGTGTTCACTTATGTTCAAAAAATGGTAGGATACATTAGTTGATTCGGGGATAATATTAGATATAAGAATAATTAGAGAAAATATTTATCACTTATGGTAATTAATATGACTTTGTTAACTAAAGGACTTTATTAGAAATTAATATTACATATTATGATCATAGTAATTGAATTATTTTACTATGTTTAGTACTAGAATGTCAAGAAAATTAATATATAGAAAAATGGTTGATGAAAGTAGTATAAGATATTTTTATTTAGATATATTTATAAAAAATTATTACATTATAAAATGTTCATTTAGTATATGTTATATTTCATTTTAATATTAACATAATTATTTAGTGTTGTCTTGGTATATTTATTGATATTGAACATAGTGTTTAGTGTTTTTCAATACAATTCCACTTAAAATAAGCCCTAGAGGGTCACCCAATATGTTAATCCAAAAACCATATATAAAATATATATGAATTTAGCATGTTCTGTAAAAAAATTATTTTACAAGAATTAATAACTACTAAATACTTGGTTGATCATAAGTACTCAGTGACAATTTATTTCATAGATTTTATATGAATAATATATCTAATAAATATTTATTCAAAATTTTTGTGAAATCAATATTGATATATATTTTTAGTAGATATTTTTGTTATATTTATTTATTTAACTAAATTGTATTTATTTGATGATGAATAAATAACTAGGGGAAATGAATGGTCATGTTAATAGTCATGTAATATATGTTATAATCAAAAATTATTTAAATAAATGATAATTTATGATGGTTCCCAATTTGGTATTTGGTGACATATATCCCAGGGGGAATTGTTGTATGAAAAAATATGCAATTTAAACACTTCTCATCTCCCTCTCATTTCACTACAAATTTCATTAACACAAAACCGTGAGGGTAAATAATTTTTACCTTTAAAATAAATAATTATAAATATATATTCATTTTTATATACTATTACCATATGTTATTTATATTTCTTATCCCTTTTTATGGGATGGATTTCATGCATTAAATATATAGGACCCAATGATTTTTAATAGGTTCAATCTCATTTGGATACTCCAAAGTGAATCTAATGGTGGTGTCTCAAACAACCAAATACACTAACCTTTCTGAGTAATGGTAGGGTTTTTTCCATTTCACTCTTCTCCCAATAACATGACCCTTATAATTTTTTATGTTGAAACACTCTCACTAAAGGCATGATTCCCTAAAATTTGCTCATTTTCGACCTACTCTTCCTTTTCTCATGGATTTAGGGTAGGATCACCAAACTGTGCATGGAACTGAATGTATAATATTAAATATAACTATTTTATTTTCATCCTCATATTTATATAGATTTTCTATTTATCTCATTTGGTTATCATTTAGGATAAGATGTAAATCCCCCTTAGAGTATAATCATTGATGTAGATGACATCAGAACTTCTCTTATCCTACCATCTTCATAGTTGTTCTTTTATATTATACATTAGAAAAATATTCCAAGGATTCAAAGGCCATCTTATATCTTCCATCACCATTCATGGATAACCATTCACTTGGAGTCAAATCTTCAATATATATTAGTTACCATCACTATATCTATTATAATTGATATAACATATTGAAATATGGTGGACATGCACAGAATAATTTCCTTATAATAAGAATAATTATATAATGTAAAAACTAATCATAACTACTATATAAAAGATATAATTCAATATCCTTAAGCATAGTTAACATAATGTATGATATATGGAAATTTGAATCTCATATGCATCATAATATACATATAAATTAATTAACCATATGATTATTGAAACATTCCCTGATTTTTTTTTGAATTATCCACTAATTTTGTGGACCAGGATTATGACAAAAATTAAGAAGGATTATTGAATCTCATAAGATAGATACTTCACATTTATTTCATAAAAATCCAATACCCTTAATAAAATGAATTCCCACGAAACTCTACTTCATGTTATGTGTATATCAATACTGAATCACTATTAAAAAATACTCCATAACATGTTGGTTATTTTTTCTTATGAAATATAGAATCCTGATACAAATCTTCCATTGATCGATGATAATTTTATATCCATAATAATTCCCACACCAAACTTAGATTCTCCATGTTACATAGTTAAAACTTTAAATCAACACACCTATTTATATATTTTAGATATAAAAACATTTGATAATTTTACCTCACCACATCATGTTCATGGGGATGGTAGACTATTAGCTGAATGAGTTTCTCCACTAGTAATTTTTTTAATTTGATGAAATTTAAACATATTTCCACTAAGCATGTGATTCACCATGTCGTAAAATTTACTTAGTCTTACAATATTACTAACAACATATAATGTCCTATTATATCATTCATGTGATGATAATATCATTCCATACCATTAACATAAAATAATATACAATCACATTTCTATCTATCCATATCATTATCATGCCTGCTAACTACAGATGGTATTTCCCATATCTTGATACATGAACAACTTCAATTCCCTATGATGTCTCTAAGATAAATTGGTATATCTGTAGACTATGTTGGATCCCCACATAAAACCTTTTCATTTCTGTATTGCATAAAGACTCATTATTTTAGAATCTTCCTCATTATTGACCAATAAAACATGAATATCATTAAATCTAATTGTAAATAATTCACCTTACCCATCATAAGAACTATTTTTATGGAAATATTTTTAATTTTCAAGAATTCATACACAATTTTTTGTATTCCTAACAATATTTCACTTTGAATTCATTTGGATAATGTCATTACATCTGTATAATATTTCTTACTCCCTCTTTTTGGTAATAAAATGCCTTGGGATATTATTGTTCGATCAAATGTGGGGATCTTCCTTTTAATATAATACACCATTTAATGGGACCACCACCCTTAAAATTTGAACTATTATAACCATTGTTTTAATAATAAACCCTAATAATCACATATATCACTATGTATTTAATTTCTAATAGGTCATCCCATTGGTCATGAACACCCCTTTTGATGATATAGAGGATATTATCTTTTTATTTAATCTCCCAAAAAAGTATCTTCATACTACAGATTCAACCACAAGTGAATTTTCAATATTCACTATTACCAATAGGAAAAAGTAGCTGGATAATATAATAAACTTCAGAAAAATCTCATAATCTAGTGTTCATAATAGTGGTACTCATTATGTGATTAATATATCAAGAATCCCAAATAGAATTTGAATTTCTAAAAAATCCTTCAAGCTTACTAATATTGAGGATTGTGTAGGAAACAAATGTTTTTTAGAGAACAAAAATGTTGTATATTTCAATCATGAATATAAAAGGAAAATATCATAGAAACACTATATTACTCAACTATGAAAACATAAAATGTGAAATTCAGTACACCATAACATAAAATTATTAGAATAAAAATATTAAATATATAGTATGAGAATATATTCACAAGTTAAATAAATTTATAGGACTTATAAAATATGAAATTCAACTCTTCATAGGTCTTAAAACTATTCATATAAGTATTACCAAACATTTAATTTAGAGCCCAATTTACACTAATATGTTTTCCCATTAACACTATTAATTTTTTTCCCAAATATATTTGTTCCAAATATGGTAATATAAATTATAACTCATTGTATTTAGGAAATAATGAAACATATAAAATAATACCAAATTAAAAAATATAATTACATAAATAATATATATTTATTAGAATTCTATGATATTGTTTCCCTATTTATCTAAAACATGTTCCAAGACACAACCTGTTTTGTGGTTATATTATGTATTTTTATAACTATATAACATGTGAATTTCATTAGAAATCACCAATGAATAATATCTACACCATAATTCATTACCTCTTAAAAAATTGATAGAACCAATAAATCATATAGGATGAACTATACCATAAATATCATCAATACGGGGAATGGTGTCAGTTATGATGGACCAAAACTTCTCTTTACTCATTTAATTTTCCATTTTTTTGATTTAGTATATATAATTCGATCACATTAGTGAACCAGTTTTTTTAAAATCATCCTACAATATATCTTTCTTCATTACTAGCTTGGTATTCTTATCATCAATGAGTAAAAATCCATTTGTGAAAATTATTTCCTTCTACTACCTAACCAATAATTTCATTAATTTTATTTCACTATGGAAAACATGTTCCACCAATTATTTCGTAATTTTTACTCCTTTTAATATCATTAATGTATTCATTGAATCTCATCTTAATGATGGTCATGGGATCACTCTCATACTTCTACACTTACAGCCTCTTAGTATTTATTAAAACCATGGTATCCTAGTATTCATTTAACAAAGTTGATGATTATTTTTTAAACCAGTAAATTTCCTTTTTTTCTAATATACAATGTTCTAGTTTCTCCTGCCAATTTGGAAAATATTGGAAAACATACAACATTAAATTATTCCTCAACAAGTCCTTGAAATATAATTTCGAGAGAAAATTATTATTCATTAAATTCATCAGGGTATTCCATTTTTATTGAAGACATACATACATGAAAAATTACATTATTTGAACAATTATTGTGATTGGAAATTGGATAATGATAACTATACGATTTTTAAAAAACGGGAAAAACATTTCTCATACATTCTACCATATTTTCATTTTTTGATGTATTTTTGTGTATAAATATCTATATATGTGTCAATGAATACCAAAAAAGAAAGAAATGCTCCCATTTAATATTTTTGGACTCAGCTTTTTTATTTTACCTCTTTCATGGAATAATTTAATTCCATTTAAATCTCTATCATGGAATTCCATTTTCATTGTAATATTTATTTTTCTATTCTTCTCATGCCATTTAGGTGTTAATTTATAGAAAAAATTATAATCACAAAATACAGTATGATATTTGTGACAAGATGATATTTTCATGTCACTCATATGTGATAGAATGCTTCTTCTTTCATTCATCATCACGTACAAAATGGTGATAAAAACAAATATAATGCATTCATGTGTGCATAATTTCCCTTAGAATCTAAATAGTTCCAAGATGAATATATATATATATATATATTAAAATAATGGATATTTTTTCTCATTGATTAATATTAATAAATACATTATTCTTTGAGAACCCTCCCAATAGACAAATATTCTTCTCATGCGTGTGAGTTTCTTCTAGAATATCCTATTGTTAATTCATTTTAATTTTTTTTGAAATTGAGTCTTTTAGGATACCATTTATTTTTTTCCTCTTATTTTCCTCAACTATGTTCTTTATATCTCCATTCATCCCATAATTTGGAGATATTAAATTATGAACTAATTTTGAGCTACGACATATTTTATTTAAATTATATTTGAGGTTTATATCTTAATGGTATCATATTATAAACATTAAATTGATAATAATATATAAAAAATAGGAATATTGAATCCCAATAGATCCATTTTTTTGAATCTCAATTCATCCAAATAATTTTTTATAATAGAGATCAATTTTTTTCTTATATTCTTATATATTTATATAAGTTTTTTTCATTAATCAATTGTATCATCCCACTAAAAAGAGTAAAACATCCATCATTGAATTAGGTATGATCTCTTTGTCATCGTTATACAGACATCACATGGTTTTACCGGTTCCTTAGTCTTTCTTACAATATCATTGAATGAAACAATTAACTAATTTCATGTTTCTTTCTTTATAATACAATGGAGGGATTCAATTATCATTAAACATGATATTTTTATTTTAATATATAGTTCCAAAATTTTTAGATATATTTTATTTTTCCCTTAATTTTTTAATTATATTTTTGATGGTAACTATGATTACTAGGTTTAATTAAAATTCAACCAAAAAAAATTATTCAGTTTAATGAAAAAATATAATAAAAATAATGTTATCCATTTGATACACATGTTGGTTTCTATAAGGGATTATGTTCTATTGACCCTGGTGTTGAATCAGGGGTTACAAGTCTAATATAATTTATATTTTTTTTTGTATGCCCATTTCTACCCTAAATGGATATTAAACTATCATCCATTAGGGTAAATAATTCTCCCCACTTAAAAAATTAATAAAATAAACAGTTTTAATGAAAAAATATAGGTTGTTTTATAATATGATTTATAATTTTTAATAGCTTATTTGAATTTATAAAATCAGTAGGATATTGTTATTTATAGAGGGTTCACTCACACAAGGAAACACCAAAGAGCATTCATTTTTTATCTGTCATGCACCAAAATCCATAAATTTTTATAATTGAAGGAATTGTAAAATCTAGGTCCCTAATTTAACAATATAACACCCCATATAATTATTTAGGATGAATCAAAATCTCTTAAGGATCATTTCCCTAATATTGGGTCAATTTTTTCCTTCCTCCTTTTATCATTACTCTAAGGTAGGGTCACCACAAAATTTATGGAAATGTTGGTTCCATTATCAAAATAACATTCATTAGTTTCATTGTCATATGTATATATATTCAATGTCAATATAATTTAGATAATAATTAACTATACATTTTCAAATCCACTACTTAAATCAAATTCTTATTTCCACAATTAAAAGATAAACCCTATTCTTTCTTTGGTTTTATTTAAATTCTCCTCCCCAATAATTTTTTATGATCTAAGAGTTATTTCAAAACCTTCTTCATTCATACAGACCCTTTCCAAGAATACCTTTAATTGGGATTAAAATATTCAATGACTCAATGTATTTTTGTATATATAATCTATCCAATATCCCCTTTATAAATAGTGGGTCCTCTCACAAAAATATTTCATACAATTTATTGTCATTATTGTTTTTAAAACTACACTTAACTTTAATATAAAACATCTTAAAATACCTCTATAACATCATTCATCATATAAATTCCACATCATCATTTTTTGACTATTTTTAATGGTTAATTAATACTCAATTGATTAACCTTATGAATGATGAAACATCCCTTCGAATCTTGGTTGAATCAATCAATTATTTCATGTAATGTGATTATTAATCAAATAAAGAGAGGTTTATGTATCACTCAAGTAAAATTCAAAACATTTTGTTCCTCATCCGAAAACACACCCACCAACAGGGGTTATTATTAAAATTGAAACATTGTGTGTGTATCTCTTATAAAAAAAGCACTTAAACACACATATATTCATTATTAATTGGGGTTTTTCCTTCTCATATAGATTCATTGTATATATCATCTATTTTTTGATAAAAATATATTTACCATTAGAACCACCACAAATAATATGGTTAACTGTTTTTCAATGTGGATTCTATAATTTAACACAACTTGTCCAAAAATATTATAAAAAACCCTAATATTTTTCATTCACCAATTAATGTGTTATGGTTTTTTCAAACTATATATTTCCATTTTTATCCATAAGGTTTTATATTAATACCTAGATAATTAAATATATTTATCAATAAATCTATTCATTACCCTTTGTATAGGTTCTCAAGAATTCTACCACATGAAAAGCCAAGGTGGCTCCCATTTTACAATGACCCTATTAATAATATCATTTTATACAACAACTGTAAACCCTTGTATAGTCACCCATATGTTCTTATGTATCTTTATCATGTGAACAATAAATTTAATTGTATTACCCATTGTGGTTTACAAACACACCTATTCTATTTTATTCCTCCAAAATAATGTTGAACTCCAATTTTTAAAGTACTATCATTGTATAATAACTTCTTATTTCTTGATGTCCTTATAAATCCTATATTTTCGATATTTGACATTGTAAACAAGTATAACACGAATAAAATTCTATAACATTATCAATAATTCACCATGGTTATAATGAGATCCTAATGTGGAGGCTAAATATATTGTAATTTTATGATGAATAATGAATAAAAACACATACTATTGAAATGGATTATATCATTTTAATTTTATATACTCCTCGTCTCAACCATCTTCTAAAATTCTATGTCCCATTAATTGATAATTTTAAATGAAGTCTTCATGTGAATATAAATTCATGTATTTTGGGTGAGTAATAAAAACATGTTGAACACTAATAGCGTGGAATGAACAAAATCAACACATTTATAGCATGTTAATGAAATTATGACAATAATTTCACAATAAATCACAAATAATAAACAATGAAGCATCATTGTTTTATTAATGCCACCATAATCACCAGTCTTACCTTCATCATATTCATTTCATAAAGATGATCAATTTTATCACAAAATATCAATAACAAGACACATTGATTGTAAAGTATCCCTCGAAAACATCAATGCATCGATTTGACAAGCCAATGGGTATTCATAAATTATATAGTTCCAACACATTAATTAAATCATCATTGAGTTTCATTCCATTTGGGACATAAGGATATCAATATTCAACCCCAATAAATGGATCACCATTCTTATTGTAGTATGTCACGAAAACTCCACCACTAATGGGTATCAATACCATGATGCTCACAAATCATGAATTCAAACGACCAAAACTCTAGTGGAAGGCTACACAAAACAGTGTAGGGGATGATATGATAGGAATAACAAGGAAATAATAGTATATTATTTAGTTATATTACAAAATGTGATCACCATCAATTGTTTTAAAAATATAATCTAATAATACTCATGGAATCAATATCATAAAAAAGTCTCACTAGTTATTCAAACAACTATATGTAATAAATGTCAAGCTGGAAATCAAAAAATACATCATAATTTTCATACTAGGGAAAGAAGTTTAAAAAAGTGACCCAAAACATAATGTTCTTACTACCATAAGTCTTTCATCTTAAATTTAATTATATATCAGGGAATTATCACCAAAATCATGTCCACATATTGGTCAGTTCAAACAATTCTCCAATGACAGAAAGAATATATTCAAAATAAATTTTTTCTAGGAGATATAAAATCTCTAAATGATATATTACAATTTCAACTCATTTGTTTTTCTACATTTTAAATTTATTTTATACAATAATATAATCATTTATTTCTTATAATAATTTAAAATTTATATATAATATTAAATATTTAAATAATAAAATAACACTACATAGACATTAGATAATATATCATTATCAATCATTAATAAATAATGTTTCATTATAATTAAATAAATATTTATTATGTTTATCTAAAAGTTAAAAAAGATATGGATTCACCCTATTTCATGAAATTAATTAAATGGAATAAAAATTCGTACATGAGTATTTTTTAATACATAAAATTATAGACCTAATATAATATATTAAAAGAGTTACCTATTCCATTCCTATAAAAAATACTAGATGTTGGATTGGTTAAATTAGAATTCAGATAACATGGGTAAATGAATTTCTACACTTCCAAAACAAGATAGAATATGTTAATGAAGGTATTATAAATATTATGTAATTTATTAATAAATTTCCATGGGTTGCACAAAACATTGATAATCTAGAATTAAATTTAAATTTAAATTTTATTATTGAAATAATTATTGAATAATAATGTTTTGAATATTTTTGAATGTGAGATAGAAATTTAAAAAATTCAAAGAGTAAATTTCTGTGTCTATTAGATTTAATAATTAAAAAATGTATTGAAGTTATATTTGGAATGTAGAAAACTGAAAAAATATTTTTTTTTATTTTTTTCCCTGGCGATAAATATGTAAGGATAAATTTTATTTACCCTTATACACCTTTTAAATCTTGATATTTAACCCTAAAAAGATGGGTAACCATTATAAAACTCATTAAAAACTATGATCATCTTTACACATCAACATAAACCAATAGATGATGCATTAAAAAGATAGACATTAGACTTTACCAGCCTTCTAAAAACCCATTAAACATTACATGAAAAATAAAAACCATGATATAACCTTACATAGAACATAGAAAAATATATCCGGACTTATGAAACCATTGAAAACTAAGAGTTAACTTTAATCAAACAAGAAACTACAATTAAATTACAAAGTGTTTCCTTTATAAATACATTAAAAATATGGTTTTACCCTTATTTGGGGCATGAAATATATCTCTTTCATTAAACGAACTATTAGAAAATACATGTTACATTTATGTGTACTTTTTATATCATGAGTTAAATATATATATCATATGTAAAATATGAGGGTAATGATTATATTAGTTAATTATTAATTTTTCACTAAAAGGATTGTGAGAATAATATTAAATATGATGATTATTATTAATAATAATGGATCTTACCATTCCCACTGAATAAGGTATCCTCAAACATTTTATGTGATATTAATGGTCATGCTAAAAATTACTTCAATTGGTTTAAAAAAACCCCTTCACTCATACGAATCCTATTGTATATGTCTATGCTTACATAGAATGTTGACTAGTTGCACCTTCTTCCCTAAATATACTTTAATACTTTGATCAAGAACCTCCATTAGGTGCCAAATGTATAATTTATTTTGTTCTATGTTATCATCCTCATTGTAAAGGAAATATATAGGATTAAGTATGGGCCTTTTCATATGAGATACATGAAACATTACATGTATACCATGGTAGATAAAAGTATTATTTAGATGGTAAAACATCTACCATTATGTTTAGTTATATTAAATTGTCCAATAATGTATAGATAATTCTCCCCATTCTTTCTCAAATGTCAATGGCCTACCAAAGACCCACACCTAGAAATACATAATAATCAAAAGTGAACACTAGAGGTACCCTCTTGTATTATGTATAAGAATTATATTTTATATAACATATGATCAAACAACTATAGATAAACTCATGTCTCTTAGTGTTATCATGTACCTAAGTATTCCCCATAACTACTTCCTCACTATCGATGAACCAAAATTTCAGTGAATGATAAGTCCTTCCACAAGTATCCTCAAAACGTTCCATCTGAATAAAATCTTGATAGATTTTGTTATTTGAATACTCAACCATTTCTAGGTTATCATTCCAAGATAAACTTATATTGATGATATTATTTCAATAAATATCTTTGTGTATGAATATCTTCCACAATAAATACACAACCATTTCTAGGTGTTTATTACAATTTTTGTCTCCTAGGATAGTATGAAATGATCAACTATAATCACTATATTGGAAATAATCAAGATAAAACAATGACCATTTAGTGTATATGGTAACCAATTCAAAATTTATATTGTGATGTCCTACCACCCCCACATGGGAACAAGATTTGGATATTGAAAATGACTCAAATTATGGGTCTCATTCGTTGTCCAATGGTAGGAAATGATTCTAGAAACAAATAAAAAAATTTCTATATTCCTCCCCATCCACATAAACTACCTCATAAATTAATGGTATATACTTTAAGATACATTATATTCCACAAAATTATATATATATATATATATATATATAAGAATCACATTAGAACTCCCAAGATAGATGTATGGATTATAACACTCTCATGTATAAGGATTACATCGTCATCAACCAATGACCTCCTAAGTATCATTAAACTTTTGGATACATTTTCCAATAATCATGGAACTCTATAAGTCAATTTTCTATGAAAAAATAACCAATCTATAGATAATTAATTATAACCAATGTATTATATGAATTTAATTCCAGATAATTTTAATAATCCATCCTTATATTGACCATAAATATCAATAGATTAAATTTATATTCGTAAATAAATTAACTAAGTAACCAATCTATATATGTCTTAAGACTATGAGTACACTCTATGAGGTTTGATTTTTGTAGAGATTAATACATTTTAAATAAAAATTCTAATAGTTACACTTCCAAATACCTCTACCACCAATTCAGGTACCACTATTTAAAGATATTATGAAAGATGTTGTTTTCAGTTCTGACAATTAACCTCTCACAAACGAGATTCTATCTCCAACACTTCAGTGTTTGGACCAAAACATTCTACATCAAATAATTGGTAGTATAGTTTTCTCATGTGTTTTATGATGAAATGGCCAAAATTATACTACTAGAATTCCCATTATCTACACAATCCCAAAACCATCATATAATAAATCTCATTATAATACCTTTCTGATACTAGTAATAAGAAGAATCATTGATTCCATTGTAGTCAACCTCCTCTATAACTCATGAAAATAATATTCACACAACTATAAACACGTGAAATGCACTCCCTTCCTTATCAGCGTAATCATGTGTGATCCTATATGAGTTATTTATAGAATGAAACATTAGTAGTATCAATCTAATCCCAAAAGGCATTTAATCAAGATCATGAACTAAGGACATGTACATGTCAACAATTCTTTTCCATTTTCTAGGCCCACAAATAATTATTTATCAGAAAAACTTAAAGAATGAATTTTAAATCACAATGAAATTATTTAAACATAAGTAAGATAGAATAAAATAAATTTCCTCAATGATTAATCATGATTATCTAATGATTTATGTTGTTATTATATGATTCTGGTGTGTATATGGGGATGTCTTTTATGAATACAATGATTAAAGTGTCTTAATACGGGTTGAAAATCTGTTTGATGTGTTATATGAACAACTTCACCAGATTTATCATCCAAAATGGAATAACTAATTACTCATATAACATATATCTACTCTAGAATGTTGTCGTAGGGATGACTTCCTCTTAAACATGTTGCTAGAAATAGCCTGTTAATAGATAGTTAGAGAGTACCACTACACTCACCATAAATATACATTGAGATAATCAATCCATGTTAATAGTTATATATTCTTTACCATCACTTAATTATATTTATGTTACTCTATCCAGAGTCATATACATCCATATACGTTCTTATATAACAATATAGGTTAACCACAAGGTGATGATCTTAACCTGTTAAATCCCTTATCATCAATTTTTTCATGATGAAACTGATGCTCCTCATTACGGTATGTTCCATATGATAATGGTGTATGAAAATGTGTAGTTATCCATACATGAGATCCATCTCAATGTAAAAACCAAAATCAGGGAGATTTTATATGAGTTAATCCATTAATACATCCTGATAGAGATTAAATACACAGAGAAATGATTAGGTGGATTCCATTGACCCTATTAAAAGATCCAATACTATATTCTATGATGTTTTTGTAAGATTATAAATCCAATATTGACTGAATATACCTACTCTAAATTCCCACACACTGATTACCGCACACTTTTCTCCATTTTTTGTATTAAAATATACCTATCTTTGAATTAATTCATTATGACCTTAAAAAATCTAGTCAGTGGCCCAATTTTAAGAATCTCATATGTGACTTCCTTATTCATAATAATTATTTCCCATATATGTACATACCCATAATTAAATGTACGATACATTTTTTCAATGGTAATGATGGTCCACTATTGTTCCCATTTTTGTATCGATGGAAAATAACTATGCTGAAAACATGAATGGAATGTCCAATCCTAAAAAAACATGGGTGTATATGACGGAATGTGAAAAAATTGATGAATGAATAATTTTATGTTAACCAACTAATCCTATAGAGTCTATAAATTTTCAATAATTTCCCTAATCATTTCAGACCATTCCTCACCATCCAAATGGCATCAGGTGAAATTTTTAATGGATAATGATGTTTATTAATATAATGATGTATTTGGATGTATTTTTTTTATTACATGCACTAGAACTAAAAGAATGTCTTTTGGATGTAGTGTCCATGATACGTAAACCATAGAGTATTTATGGGATAATTATTAGCTATATACTCTTACACATGTATTGGTATAAAAGAGACATCCTCCATTATGATAACACTCCATCCCCACATCCAAATTTTTCCCATGACACTACATTGTGTCTGTAATATCCAAAATGAATATAAAAAATCTAGAAAAACTAAAATCATTAGGATAGATTATAATCTAAATACTGGATCATATTAAGGTTCTCTAAGAATTATACCCACTACCTATGGTAAAAACCTCATATCACAAACCATTTGTACTATCCATACATCTTAGTGAAAATCATATATATACAAACACAACAACTGGATCATGTTCAAATAAATAATTACCACATAAAATATCAAAATAATATGAAAAATGATATATTATTCAAGGTAATAAACAATAATATCCTGAAAAGATAAAAAATTCAATGAATTTAATTAAATAACTAATATTCCTCACAATAATAGGTATACATATAGAATGTGATCCAATTTTACTACTTTTGATGCATGAACACACCTAAATACTCATTAAATTGGAACAGGAAACCCATACATTATTACAATGTGTACTATTAGACACGTGATATCTAAGGTCATGAAAATTCATATAACTTAGTTCTATACATAACTATGCTTTCTACAATGTCCCATGTTATTGAAATTAATAATAATAAATTGATCGTTGCTACCATTTTTTAATATAGTTTCCCAATACACTAAATATAATTCAAAGATTAACATGACCTAATGCATACCTCCCCTTACACAAGAGGTAGCCAACAAGAAATGAGTGTCTTATGTCATTGTTGGGTAGACTATACCCTATGCATCATTTCCTTTAACAAATAATAATAAATAAAATAAAATTTAATCATATCAAAAAATAAAAAATAATAGTAATATCTAAAATAAATTTGTTTCATAATAATTTCTAACAGGCTCTAAAAATTCCATACTAAACCATATTTTATGTGAATACTGTATAATAAATAAAAAAATATACCAGACTATAGCCTATCAATATACCTATAGTAGCTGCATTCACATTAGATTAACTTTATACCACATCCCCATTTCCATTCCCTAGAACCCAATACACAAATATTCATGCACATTGAAATTCCAACATATAGTGTGAGTATGAAAACCCAATAGGGAACAACAAATGTATACATGACCAAATGTGAAAATGTATAATAGGTGTGTTCTAGGATGGAAAAATGTGAAATCAATCAGTAATAATTATCTATTGATCCCATGTGTGCTAACAAAGCTAACCCAAACCTCATTTATACCTTCTTCAGCTTGATATCATAAGGATTATTAAAATAATATGAAATTAACATAATCTATCCACATGGATGGTGAAAATGTAACATTACAACCTCAAGGTATCAAGTGATAATTCTACTCAACAATATCAATGAATCAATTATTAGTACATTATTTAGTGTCCTCATGGAAATCAAGTGGACATGATTATTGATATTAATAAGGCATCATGTTCTTAAACATTCCTCAATATCCTCATGTCAAAAATTTCAATTTATAAAAAAACAAAATAATTTGGGTACATGATTAATGGACAAACTGAGCTATCACTACATATCATGCACACTACCCATCTATGAGGAATCCAAACAACAACCTTCTCCTTTACAAATTTAAAAAACTAAACCCCAAAAGGATAAATATTTCGAAAAGGAAGATCATTAATAGAGAAGAGAAAAATTCAATGATGAGAATTTTCTATCATCATTTAACAATGTGTGATCATTATATATCAATGGAAAAAGATATTGTAATTATACATAGGGAATCAAGAATCGTAAAGTTGTCTGAAAAGATACACATAGATACCCACATATAATAACATTTAATCAATGAATGAAAAAAAGAAATCACATGAATCCTACAAAATAATAAATTATATAAAATACCGCCAAATAGTAAGAATATTTAAAAATTGAGTTTTTCAAAATCATGATTAATGTTCATCAGGTAATAATTACTTGATTCGTGACTTCATATTAGTTTGTTTAAACAGTTCACTATTTACTGCAAGAACAGATTAAATTTTTTTTATTTCCACCAGAAATAAAATCCCATGATTCTAATACAACATTCCCCCAAGATATTTCCAAATTATAATTTGATGTTATACCGTGATAAAATCAGTTCGTCCTTAGAAAAAATAATAAGTTACATTGTATTATAATTATCTATTAGTAGAATAATGATGGAAAAAAATATTAACTATTAACAAATATTATATAATATCAACATTATTATAATTAAGAAAACATTATTTAATATATCTGTAAGAAAATTAAAGCATTCACAACCGCTGTTCTGATAAAGGAAACATAATTCAAATTATTACATAGCTATTTTGACATCCTTAAAACACCACACTCAAAATAATAAAAGAAAACAATTTATTCCCACAAGCCTGAAAAATGGTTTTGATCATTCTTCATTCATATAATAAGTTACATTTCATGAATAATGGAGCTTTTTGATTACCCAAAATTGAATAAATATAAAAACATTGGTAAAATAATGATTATTTATTTTTTAAAATATGGCAGAGGATATGTTATAGAATTGATATTATATAATTAATATCATCATTTATAATTTTCAATGAAATTATTTAAGAATTATTATGTTTTATATAATTTAATTTGGGGGTTAAAATATTAATGAGTATAATGAGTTAGTTAATTTCATTAATGGATCTTATCCAAAAGGATAACAAACTCGTGTTAGTAAGAAATAATTTAAGAAATCATGGTTTTAAATTGTTTTTTCACAAAGTGAGATCTATGTAATTGTAACTTGGAATAACCCTTTATAACACATTTTATCATGGGTTTTACCCTAATACACCTATATATACATATACATGAACCATTAAAAATTATGATCGCCATTATAAATAAGTACACTTCAATTACATCCCTTTACATAGATCATCCATTATCCATTTAAAATAAAATTTTACCTTTATTCAAAGTAATATATATCATTAATAAACTAATGGTTACATTTACACATTATTTTGGGATTTTGAGTTAACCTAATATGGGTTAAGAAATAGATATATTGACTTTACGTAATTTAGGTAATCCTCCTCCTACAATAAAAAAAACATCATTAATATTTATTTTACCCTGAAAATAGTTCATACAGAAGGGTAATGATTAAATTTACATATTATTAATTTTTCTCTAAATGTATTATGAAAATTAATCCAAAACGTGTCTTTATTTATTATTAAAATGAAGATTCAGCATATACATATCATATTATCTCATTCAGTGACTTGGGGATGCATTTTTTGTGTTGACATGAAGGTAGTGTGTTGGTGTTTAGATGGCTACGTGATGATACCAGTGCACCGTGGATCCATGACCTCTCTGATTTGAATTTTGAAAACATTCGATCTATTTTTGGATTCTAGTTTGAGTGGGATTTTTGTAACTTTTTTGGAATTTGGTATTATTTTGATTTTTTTTTGTGAAACAAATCTGCACACTAAGCCGACTGATAATGAAAAGGTGGAAAATTGACATCATGTTATAGTTTCTAGGGAGGGGCAGTTCGATTAACTTTAATTATGGTTTTATTTGGATGCATTGTATGGACTTTTGTTTTTTCACTTTTTCTTCAAAAAGTTTTCTCATAATAATAAAATTTATGTTTCAGTTAGTCAGAAGATTCATCTATCTATGAAGAATTTTTTTTGATTAGTGATTAAAAATTAATAACATATAATCATCCACTATTTCACATATATATTTCTATATAATTTTTTGGATGTTCGTATTTGATGTATGGATCACCCCAAGATGATTTCTTCCCTTGAATCAACTAAAAAAATGACAGGTCATCCTAAAAATATAAATATTTATGTCAATGATGGAAAAATTTCATCGTAAGGTAATTTTATATTTAAAAATTTATTTATAAATAATTTTAAATGGTCATGTCTCATGGAATTTTGGTTAACTATACATTGAGTTATAATGATACATCTGAATAAGTTATTGATAATCCATTATTGTCATTATCTCATCAAAATTAACTATACCCTTGAACCAAAATGCATAATTTATATCATCGAGGATGGGTATTGAAAAAATATTAAATTATCTTCATCCATGGAGCATAACAAATGAATGTGGTATAAAAAAATTATCTAAAAATCATATCTTTTAGAACATAACTATTCAGAATTATTCCAATACATTTTTTAGTAACATAGATATGTGAATTATTTTCCATGAATAATTATTTTTACATAGTTAACTACAATCATGTACACTATCAAATATGTGAAAATAGATAACCATAATCAATCCAAATGAAAATATCATTATATCATGAGATATATAGATTTAACAAATGAATTGGTAGGTTATCTCTGACAGACCCTCACATAATGATAAACCATAATTATGTTTTCCACATGAATCCAATCATACATCCAGTATGTAAGAACCTATAGAAATATGATGGATCTCATAACATTTTAAATTGTATTATATAAGAAGAAATAAATATTTATAAATTAGTCGATATAAAAAATTTAATGAACTGAATTAATAATTTCAAAATATATTTTATGGGTACATTTAAGTAAAATTACTCCATTGGTGATAAATACCTTACAGATAGAGGAAGATATAAAAAAATCATAAAATTATTTTTCTAATGACAAATGAATGTTTTTGTTAAAACTATGGTATATTTTACCTCAAAATAATTTTCAAGCGTTGAAAATAAGATATTTAAGAAATTATTTTAAAATTAATTCCAAATAATGGAACCTTGTAATGAAATAAAGGTAACGTAAAAAAATTATGCAGTATAATATATGAAATAGTAAAAAATGGGTATAAATACCATTTTAATTTTTTTATAGATTTAGAGACCCCACTATTAATAAAATGAGAGAATTTTTTTTGATATGAGATTTACTAATATATATAAATTGGACCATGTGAAATATAAATTGATAGAACAATACCCTTACTATTGATTTGTAATTGTTCGAATGTTTACTAAAACCTTTTATGGAATTACACTACCTTGTAATGACATCCATCAAAAAATGAAAAAAATTATTTTCTCTACATGGACAAATGATTTCAAAATGAATTGTGTAATTTGAGGGAAGAAAAAATCATATATATATTAGAGATAAATTTGTTTTATTGAATTTACTTTCACATGGTGTTTAAGATTCACTTTTATTTTAAAGACTTTTTGATATATGCTTTGAAATTTGAGTTATGTTATGGGAAAATAGAGAATCATATGGGATTAGGGTGTGTGGTTTTGATATTATAGTGGGAATAGTAATATTGGATCCATAAAATAACAAGGGGGTTTCTTCATAGTGTTTATATATTTCTAATCACTAATATTTTGAGATATTCATTTTACGATATTTTATGTTGTTTAACTATTTAACATGGTAGTTATTTTTTACAGAAAATTAATTATTCCTTCACATAAATTTTTTTTTCAACATTTGACGGCATACTAATTAAAAATAATATTAACATTGTGAAAATTAAATATTATTCTAAACATATAATATAACTGAAAATTTGATATAGTATTACAATGTGTTTTTAATCATTAAATTTTTCTATTATTATTTCATATCAACTAATAATCATTTAAAAGATTTAATATATATTTATTATATATATAAATAAATAATTTCTATAAAATTATTCTCAAAGGTGATAAATTCAATATATTAAGGTAAAATTTAAAAAACATTAAAAAACTGGAAAAAAATAAATTTTAACATTTAATAGATTTATCAAAATTTATTAATATTTTTTATTTATCATGAATTAATAAGAATTTATTAAACCATTGGGATTAAAATAATTAATTATATTTTTAAAACTCATGTCCATGTATTTTATTTAAAAATATGTTAACTATGTATAAATATAAAATATATAAAATATAGAGATTTTAAATAACATTTATTAAATTACAAATTATATTTTGACATTTGCCAATATTCTGATCAAAAAAACCATCTGACTTCTTGAGATGATAAAAGGGTGGGATAAATAATGGTGAATGTTCTGGGTGGTAATTCTTCTTTAAAGAAGTTTTTTTCAGATTCCATGAGAATGATTTTATTGTATAAACAATTTCACTCCCGAAGTAATTCTTGACATAATAATTGGGATCTATTATAGAAAATTCAGGGTTATTCTGTATGCTTCCCTTGATCGGATAAAAGTGCATCATCATGAAGGATTCTATGAATTGATATAATTATTGAAATCTTCTAAAATAAATGATATAATATCACTACTTTTATTTATAAATATAAATTTAATAGTTATATATTAACATCTCATGATTTTTATGAAGGAAACAATATCTTCAATAGCATACATGATTCCCAACATTGAGCTTATGTGAACATAAAAATAAAATTATAACATAAATGTTTGAACGGGTTTATGAAAAATGATAATTTAATTATAAAAACATGGTTTACACATTTATATATAATAAATTTTTAAATGACTAATTGGTTATAATTAATAAAAAACTCATTTGATAGTAAAATGAAATCATTTTATAAAAGATAGTTTAAATGAAAAAAATTGTGTTTCTAAAATATTAAAATAAAACTTCTTGGATTATATTAATGAAATATATTTTCAATATATTTTTTATCATTCATATTGTGTTTTTTATAAACATTATATAATAAAAAGTCAAATTCAACACTTAAATGATGTATTTTTCAAATTAGATAGTTTTACCTTGTTTTATTGGAACGTTTTTAGATATAGTTTTTACCCATATATAAATTATATTTTACAATGTATACTTCTTGTTGAAAATCATATTATCATAATTTACTTTGGATACTAATTTGATATTTTTCTAATAAGTATTATATTTTGATGAATAATGAAAAATACAAAATTTTTATTGAGAACATCATTTCATCTAAATAATTTATATTGTTAAATTAAATATTTAATTGTTAATAATCTATAATTAGATCTATTTTGTATCATGTTATATATTTTTTGTTGTAGTAATAAAATTCAAATTTTTATTGAATATAAACACATTTCAATCATTTGAAATGTTTCCCTTTAGTATTAAATTTTCCCTCTACATCAATGAGGTTAATTGGAAACTAGTTTTTATAAAATATTAATTTTTTAAATATTGAATAATTATATCAATATATGGAATCATAAAATAAAAAATTATTAAAATGAATACTTTTATTTTTCGAAACAATGAACATTAAGATTGGTAATTCTTATTACGACTGTAAAAGGTAAATATGGTAAATAAGGGTAAATATTAATTTAAAAATATTATAATATTACCTTAACATTTTTAATAATTCTATTTGGAACGTTTCCCTCATAAAAAACCTTATTTTTGCATATTTCATGACATCTTGGATCCAACTGGATGCCTTTAGGCCCTTTATATTATTTTAATTTAAATGTGTCAAAATTTTGTTTTGATAAATATATGATTTTTAATGTATGGTTATCTAGAATATATATTTGACTATAAATTATCATTGTAAAGTTAAATGTTAAACATATATCATGGTAATTTGTTTGAATATCTTATGTGATAAAATATTTACACTAACTAATGATACAATAATGATGTTGTCATTATTTAATTAATAGAAAAATAAAATAATCGATATAAAAAATACCAAAATAAATATAATTTTAATTACATAATATAATCAACGAATATTATAGATGAATTGATTATGTTATTGATATGTTAAAAGATTTTTTTATGAAGATATCATTCTCTCATGATATTTTTATGAAGTCAAGGATTTAATAGTATCAAATTGACAATATTGATATTCTAAAATAAATAATGTTGTATTAAATGATAAAAAAAAATCATTAAAATCATAATTTTTTTGTAATAATTTTAAATATGGGTAAAATTTTATCCATGATCCATTTGTGGGACTTTTGGTTTGTTACTGTAATTACATTGATCCTAAAATTTAAAAACAATTGATGTCATGGTAGGAGTTAAATGAGTTTACTTAGGGTTAAATATCAAAAGTTAATGAATAAAAAAAGTCAAAACATATGAAATATTTATTAGATTAATGCATTTAAACACGTACTAATCCAATATTTTATGTAAATCTATTTGGATTCCTTGGGAATAAAAAATTTATTTATGTTAATTTATTATTTTGATAAATTCCAAGAGTCCACCTTCCTTCTCTTATAAAAGGAATCCACGAATTTTTTATTATGTACACTCAAAAACCTATTTTGTTCGTAAAATTTATTCAAAATACCATAATAAAATTAATACCCTCCTTCTACATCTCTTAAATTTTTCTATAACACTAACCTCAGTTGTGTTAATTTTTTAAGAAAATGAGATTGTCCGATTAAAAGGTATCAATTTAAATTAAGTGTTTGTGATTTGTTTCCTCATCGAAATCATTAAAATATTATAAAAAATTGATGAAATAAAAACACTAATATCCTTAGAATACATAAATGTTAATATAATAATATATTCAACTAAATCATACTGCAATTCCATCCAATGGTAAATGAAGTTATTTTTATTTGTATGAGGGACTATCACCTCGCAAACAGATCAAATTATTTTTACATAACTACCTCTAAAGAATAGTTATCATGATGAGATTAATCATTATATGTGATATTAATCAAATATTAATCAATATTAAATAATAATATATAATTTAGTTTCTTACTATTCAGTAAATATAAAAATGATAATTCTGTTCATACCTTGGTATGAACTGTCATCTCCACAAAGCGATTGGATTCATTTTTCATCACCACATCACATAGATTATATATATAATAATATTTAATTAAATAATTTGATATTAATTAAATTATTATAATATATTAAAGATAAAATGATACTTACCGTCTTTTAGTAATGATCATTTAATAATGGAAATGTTTTTCATGTGCACGTACAACATGCCATCTCCTTTAATGAATCATAATTTATTTTAAAAATATTTCATTTATTTAAAAGATAATTTATGTTTAAAACATATAACCATTATTGTTAATATTATTCATGTAGATAATATACTAATGATCAATTTGACTATTTATATCAAACCTAATTCGTTTTGGACTCAAGTACTGAATATCATCAAAACATCCGACATGAATATAAATAATTAGTAATTTAATAACAAGATAATTAGTGAAATAAAATGAGTAATAAAATATAAAAATTATCTCATGAAATTAATAATTAACATCATTTTACTATTCTAGATGATAATTATTTTCTTGATGAGTCAGACTAATTTTATGGGACATCACGCCAATTTTCATTCGTTGGGTAATATTTGTTTGTTTTATACGAGAATATTATTTTATAAAGTGTATATCACTCTACACTGCAATATATATAATTTTTTTATTTATTATAATGATATTAAATGTTTATTTAATGTTACTCATTCAATTTTCATAATATTATAAAAATTACAAAGTAGTAAGGTAATTAATTATCCAATTTCCATTTGTTGGGATAAAATGTTACTTCATGATATATTGTACAATGATTTTGTGTGAATCAAATTTTAAATATTGTATATAGTATTTACATTAGTTTTATGTGGATTTTTAGAGGATGCATAGAATCAATTATTTTGATAAATAATCACATTAATGATATTATATTTATAGTTGACATTATTATAAAAATCTTTTAATGATGTTACTCTATTATGTTTTTTTAAATAAAAAGAAATGTTTTTATAATATATAGAACATTACTGGAATTTCCCAATTTCATATCACTTTAATGGATTTATTATTCATTTATATGTTGGAAAAATTATTTTTATATATATATTTTTCACTTATGAGTTTTTTGGCTGTTTAAAAATGATATGTTATTTCGATGTGAAAAGTTATTTTTTATTTTCAGAATTACTAATCTATAATATATCTATTTGGTTTTGAGGACTTTTTTATGAGCATGTGTTGTTCTATAAAAAATTGAGGGAAGGCGAGCCAATTATTTCTCTCTAATGAATTGTGTAATGAGATAGAGTTATCCTATAGGGTTTCTCTAATGTGATTATGGGAATATACTGTGGTGGTTATTCCAAATTTATCCTAGTAGATGTATAAGGACCCAGCCTTAAAACATTAGATAATCTTTAATTAAATGAATAATTCACATTGGGGATCTTTTCAGGTTTAGATTTTTAAAGAGTTAGGCCATAACAATTAAATTTCATCTCAAAAATTACAAAGTAGACGCTTCTACTAGTTTCCATTTTTTTCAGAAAATAAAAAATTGTTGAAAAAAAGAGTCATATCTAGTTCCATGTTTTAGACATCATGACTTTCCCTTGATCCCATCCTTGACCCTATTCATATTTGAGTCCTGTGAATTTTATTTTCAAAACATGGGATGAGCATAAAATTCTCAGTATGGGTTATAAAAAAAATGAAAGAAAACATTAGTTCATAAATACATACATAACATAACCTCTTGAGCCCAGTTCATGGAATCCAATGATTTATGAATAACACACTGAAATCATAAATCATAAATGTGACTTGTGGCATCCTTATCATACTTACATTGTATCTATCACAACTATATAACGCATTATGTTGGAATACCCATAACATTATATACCCTAAATCTCTTAGGAGAAACATTCAGGTTTACCTCTTTCACTTTACACAATGCATTAGAGAGCTATCTCAGGCTCACCCGCCTTAAGTTTATCATGGAACCACCCATATACAAAAACAATTCCCAAGAACCATTACACATAAAAAAGCATAATGGAAAGATAAAATTTCCACATTTCAATCACAATATTTCATTTCAAGATATTGAAATAATAAATTATCTCTCGAAAGAATTTTCAATACCAAAATACATAAAAATGGCATATAGTATTTATTTTCCTTTTAAAAAAACACTATGGCTAGTTAAGGAAGCCAGAGATCAAATAATGCTCGCGTGGTGGAAAGGTCGTTGTCTCTACTTACGTTAAAAAGAAACATTTTTTTTATCATTTAGTAAAATTCTTCATAGAAAACTATTCCCTTTTAATGAAATGAAATTTCAAAGGTGTTTATACAGTGTATAAAATAATGTCATGTATAAAACAATATATGCCTCAATGAAAGGATATTGATACCAAGTCCCTTACCTCATGTCTGACATCATCAATTCGTTCATTAATCTCTTGAATAATAAACTAATGTTAATTTATAATTTTTAAGAACCTTTTTCATGTTTATTATTCTTTTTATATTACAAATTATCTTGTTATAACATTATGTAATCATTTATGTTAATATTGTCATTTTGTCGATATTTCGTACTTGAGTCAAAAAATGAACTTCTTATATTTACAAGTTTATCATGTAGTCAAAATTCCATTATCTACAGAATTATATTCATTATTTAGAAATCATATATACATTATATATCCAGTATATACATGTATTTAAAATAGTTCAAAACATTTGGATGTAAAAAATGAAATGCACAGTTAATAGAGACGGTAATATGTAAGTACACATAAACGCTACATTCATTTATATTTAGTTTTTTAATGGAAGGAACATTATAAATATTTATATTATAATTCCAATATAATATAATATATAATTTTATTAAATCCATCAATTATACGTCCCACATAATGCATGAACGAGTCATATCACATTGAGGGGGCGGTAATCCGTACTTCCTCAAATGAAATTATAACATTTACCCATTATGGAAACCATAAAGGTATTAAATAAACCAAAAATAAAAAAGAATTAAGAAAAAATAAACATAATATATGAAATATATAAAAACAGTTCCCTCATAATGGGCACCATAAGATGTGGTAGGAGATAATTGAACAATCATCATTTCATGAGGCATTAGTTTGTCGTCCACAAAAACAATATGTTGTTTACCCATTAGATGGATGTGTGTGTATGATTAGATCTAATAAATCTCATAAAAACAACCTAATATACTGATAATACTGGTATTGTCATTAAATAAATGAATAAATAGTGTTTAGGGGGGTGGAGAAGTAAAATAAAACAAAAAGGACTTAAAAGAAGACGTTGCCATTAAATCGGGTAACTCTCTAGGGTTTGAAACCAAAGGTCTACATGAAGTGCCTTCTACCTATTGTAAGGATTCTAGGATGTAGAGAGCGATCCTAAAGCATATTTAAGCAATGTATGGATGAGCCAAGGGGCTTTAGAGGTCTGAGGAATGAGTTATATTTGAGGGCTTTTTATAAGGGGAAGAACGACTCTTTAGGAATGTTCGAAATAATTATTTTATTATAATCACATTTTTGGTTTCAAAAGGACCAAAAATCATTAAATTCAATGATAATATGACTCATGTTCGAAATAAAATTATCCAATAAAAATTGGATAGGTTTTGGATATTGTTTTAGTATTTATAATATTATTTATTTAAATCATTCATTAATGAGGTAAACACTGCATCATTATTGTGTAATAAATATTTTTATTTATTTGATGTCTAAAAATTATCAAAAAATACTTTGATGTAGTAAATATTTTTATCTTATAAACTCATAATTATATTTTAATATATAACTTATATAACCCCATGTAAAAATTTATTTAATAAAAGATATGTGTTTATGTCATATTTGTCTTTCCTCTAAGTTAATTAAAATAAAGTGTCATTATCACTCACAAGTGTCTTTATGTGGTCCAAAAATCAACCCAAGGATGCTCTTGGTCAAAAATGTATCAATCAATAGGATTAGAACACATGTTAGGGTAATTTAATATTATTATAATAATACTTTATTACCCTTATTTAAGATATTTACCCTTTAACAATGGTAAATAAAATATTTACTAAAGTAAATATTAATAATGTCTAAAAATAACATTTATCTATTTAAACAATTTGGAGCTTCTAATTCCAAATATTGAATCTATATTTTCCAATTCAAAACACAGAAGTGGCTGAAATTAATTTAAAAGTAATTGCCTCTATCAAAACAAAAATTGTGTTTTTATGAAATTAATATCAAAAGATTGACACATGTTTATGTACAATTTTACTGTAATCTTACATCCAATTAAAGAAATTGGATTAAATGGTAAAAATATATTATAATTACACAGTAAAAACAATTAAATATATTATCTAATCATACAATAAAATTATATTAAATGTCATTTATGAATTAAAATACAATATTTTCACGAATAAATGGATGACATCTCTTATCAAGAGCATTGGTCTGTCGATAAAAAATTTTATTTAGAGTGGTTCCATTGTGGAATGAAGGCATGCCACGATTTCATGGAAAAATTTCTGCCAACCTTATGATGAAAGTGGGTTGGGTATTAAGAATGTTGGATCATTTAATGATTCCATGCAAGCTAGGTTTATGTGAAGGCCTATTAATAAACATTATGAAAGTAAATTTTGATATTCTGATTCTAAAGAAGAATATTATTTTTTCTAATAGATTATATAAAAGTGAAAAAAGACTATATTTAATGAGGCTTATCCATTAAAAGGCTGTAAATCATCCTTCTAAAGAATATTAGTGTATTTGTGATTAAAATTGGATTCATTCGCATTTTAAGCCTCTAAATTTTAATGGATTAAATTAAAAACATTTAAAAAACTTGAATAATCATATTTTAGTTATCAATATTCATTCCTTTCAATACAATGACTAGGCGTTAAAACCCCTTTAAAATAATATTATTATATCATTAGTGTGTAATGTAAGATTTTAAAAAACTCATTATTGCATATCGGGTAAGCCATCAAAAATTGAATCCATTTAAAAGTAAAATTATTATTTAATTCACAAATCATAATAAATATGAAATTTTATATTATTTATTTACCTTGAATGTTACACCATTCCCCCACTTTTTGAAATTACGACCTTGAAATTTTTATTCACTTATGAAATATGTGCAGGTATTTATCCCTCATAGAAATTTCGGATTCCCATGTTGTATCTTCAACCCTATGGTTTTTCACAAAACCTTTACCTACCGAATTACCTTATTCTACAACACTATCTATCTTTGGTCAAGAATTTGAACTGGTTATTATGCATAAGAGATACTCTCTTCAAACTGAACTACCTATGGACTTAAATCATGATATTTATCTGGAATATACTTTCTCAACATTGAAACATGAGAAACCTTGTGTACCTAGGACAAACAGAGAGGTAAATACACCCTGTAGGCAACTGATCTAACATTATACAGGATTTTTTAGGGTCTAATTATCCTCAGACTCAGCCTTCCCTTCCTACCAAAATGAATCACACTCTCCATGGAAAAACCTAAGAAAGACAGGATCACCTATGTCAAAAGAAAGTTCCTTTCTCTGATTATACGCATAACTTTTCTGCATGCTCTAAGCTATTCTCATGTTCTTTGGAATCAGTTGAACTTTTTCGATCATATCTTCAACCAATTCTAGTCCCATCAAATTCCTTTCACCTACTTCATCAAAAAAAGATAAAGTTTGACATCAATTCACATATAATGCCTCAAATGGGTCAATTTGTATACTGTAATGAAAACTGTTATTATATGAAAATTCAATCAATGGATGATTTTATTCACAAAATCCCTAGTAATCTAGTGAAAAAGCATGTAGTATATCCTCCAAGGTTTGAATTTGTTCATTCTGACTTCCAATCTAATTAAGGATGAAAAGTTGTAATAAAATTTAATTCAGTACCCAACGACTTCTGAAGGCCTTTCAAAAAGTTGGAAGTAACCCTGGGATAACAATCAGTTACAATGGAGAGGGGAACACCATGAAACCTAACTATCTCTTTAACATTAAACCATGAAAGTTAATCTAGAGACAAATTATCTTGAATAAGAAAGATAGGAGAAGATTTAGTCAATTGATGAAAAATAACCCAGATTGCATTATTACCTCAAAATGTATTTGGTAATCCCAAAATGATATATGTGGATATATTTTCCCATTTTCCACTCTAGCACCAGTAAATGCTGAAGCATCCCTTTCGACAACCGTCGCATGACTTTAACTTGCTGACAAATCAAACACTTCAAGGTAAAATAAAAAATATCTCTATTCATTCCATCCAACCAGTAATACACACTAAGATCTATGTACATCTTAGTACTTCCAGTATGAACTGATAATGAGGAACTATGGGATTCACATAACAAATCATTCTTTAATTTTTTATCACCAGGAACACATAATCTCTTTTTAAATCTCAAAACACAATCATTATCAATGTTAAATTCAAGAAACGTACCATTCTGAACCAGATCTACCTTTTTCTGAAACTCATTATCATCCTTCTACACTTGTTTTATTCTTTCTGATAGAGATTATTTCACTGACACATGAAAAAAAACAAATTATTTTCCTGCACCAACAACTTCTATGAAAAATTTCATCAAATCAAAAACCAAAGGATCTTGTTTCTAATGTAACAAGGTTTATGTCACACTACTATTTCAACTCAAAGTATCTACCACTTTATTTTCCTTCCCTTGATGATAATGAATCTTGAAATCATAATCCTTGATTAATTATAGCCACATACCTTATCTCATGTTCAATTATTTTGGAGTGAATATATATAAATAAAAATATTGTGGTTAGTATATATTTCACATTTTACTCTATAAAAATGATTCCTCAAAATTTTTAAAGAAAAAACAATAGCAACTAATTCCAAATCATGTGTAGTGTAATTTAACTCATGAGGTTTCAATTGACATGAAGCATATGCAATTAAATGATCATTCTCTATAAGGACATAACCAAGTCCTTTCAATGAAGCAGCACTATAAATAACAAACTCACCATTTCTATAAGGTAGTGACAAAATAAAATCATTCACCAATCATATTTTCAATTCCTCATAATAATCATCACATTCTTTTGTCCAAATGGACTTAATAATTTTTCAAATTAACTTAATTATTGGACTAGATAAACATGCCAAATTATCTAAAAACCTATGGTAATGACCATATAAACCAAGAAAACTACGGATCTCATTTATATTTCTGGGTCATGGTTATTCTTCAATAAATTTTGCTTTAGCATGATCAATAGTTATTCCATTTTTTGAAATAATATAATCAAGGAATGAAATTTGATGTAACCAAAACTCACACTTACTGAATTTCCCAAATAGTTTCTTTTCTTTTAAGGATTGAAATGGAACCTTAAATGACTTTCATGCCCTTCTTTATATTTAGAATAAATCAACATATCATTAATGAACCCAACCATAATCATATCTAAAATTGTACAAAAAATTCTATTCATAATTTCCATGAATACAACAGGTGCATTGGTTAACCCAAAACGCATATCTACAAACTCATAATTTCCATATCTAGTATGAAATGCAATATTCAGAATGTATGCATCCTTTTCCTTCAACTGATGGTACCCCAAACTCATTTCAATTTTCTAAAAATATTGTTCTTCTAGGAGCTGATCAAACAAATAATCAATATGAGGAAAACGATACTTTTTCATAATAGTGATGTTATTAAATTCTCAATAATCAATGCAAAGTCTCATTGAACCATCGTTGTTTTTAAAAAACAAGACAGGTGAACCCCATGGTGATGTTCTTGGTCGAATGAAACCATTATCTAATAACTCTTTCAATTGCTTATTTAGCTCTAAAAGTTCAATTAGAGACATTCAAAAAAGGGGTTATGAAACTGTCTTAGCATCAGGAATTAATTAAATAGTAAATTCAACTTCTTGATCTAGTATAATAACAGATAAATTAACTAGAAAAACATCAACATAAAAATTTTCAACTGGTACATCATTAATATGGACATTCCCTTTGTTTTCAACAATATGTGCAAGGTAATATTCATTTCCATATTTTACTAGTTTCTCATATTCCTGATATGTTATCAAATGTAATGGTTCAATCATATACAAAAAATAAAAATTCTACTTGAAAAGATGCCAATTTAGCTCTGTAGTCAATCATAGCATGATAAATGTATATCCAATCCATAGCCAAAACAACATCAAACTCTACTAGAGGAAAAAAATAAGGTTTTCTGGTAGATTTTTTTCCAAAATCAAGGATAGGAAGGTTCTTTGGATTTCTTTTGGTCTCAACATTTTCTCCAAGTGTTTTTACCATATGTTCGATATTCATATCATCAGATGGAATTCCCAATTTAATATAAATTTTATCAGAAATGAGAGAGTGTGTAGAGCCTGAATCTAATAGCACATTGGAATAATCTGATCAAAGAAATAGTGTACCTAATACAACTTCATTCGATGGCCCGATATCTGCTGAATTAGTTACAAAGGATTTCACCACCCCTTTCTGCTCGTTGTTCGGCAGTTTTCCCTCATTTGAGTCCTTTTTTGGACACTAATTTGCATAATGACCAATTTCATTACACTTAAACATATTATCATCGGTTTTTCATTTACTGTTTGATCATATTACTTAATGTTATGAGCAATATGACAAGACTTAACACACTAGAACTGTTGAAATAGTGGGTGCCCTATACCCAACTATTATGTGCTTTTGATTACCATATCGTGTATAGAGTTAACTATGCATGATGTCATCTTACCATTATAGTGTAGACTTTTCTGCGTCCACTATTGAAATGGTAATGTCCAAAGATTAATTGTCATATCGAAAGGTTATAGCAGTTCCCAGGCTATAATGAGAACCTCTAGATACTATGACATTAATCTTAAATATATGTTCTATGGTCTAGATACATCTTACTAAATTGACATAGTAGATGTCTGACCATCAGGTGCTGGGGGCTCATAAGCATTGAGACTTCTTCTCATGAAGTTCGCACTTGGTGATCTCTAGTAGTGAGAACATGAGGACTGACCCGCCAATAGGAACGCCACATGTTTCAGGTGTCATTGGATGTTCCTATCTACGATCATGTGTAATGGTCTCCTGACTTGAGATCATTACTAATGTATGTCATTTGATCGCGTACATTGATGCAAGACGAAAACCATGGCAATGAAGTCGTGGCGAGGTAGTTTGCGTCGGGTGCGTCATTGGTGGCATGTCATTGGTTGAATGGTCAAGAAAGGATTTGTCGCTTCCAGGTTATGGATGTAATATATCTCTGGCCATGTTGATATGGATGGCAGTACCTTTATAAGACCATGGCCATGGCAGTCAAGGGTAAATCCATCCAGTTACATCAACAAACAATAAAGCAAGAAAAAGGGCGATGACATGAGAATGCGTCCTGCTTTATGAGATATTATAGACAAAGAGATTATATTACACAGTGCGTGTTCGTAGGTTGGTTGTCGCTGCTGTGACAATCCTTATTTCTTCAGGGGCCATGATGGGTTGCTATATCCCGCTCTTGGTCTGTGAATATAATTCAAGGCTGCCGAAATAAGGGCCTAGAGGGTCACACACAATAACGTATTCAAGAATCTGCCCTATTCAGTTGAATCGGAGAATTGGGCATAGTGGGCCCCGCCACAGGGGTCCGGGATTTGTCCAGAGTTAAACGATCACCAATGAAATAAATAAATTCATGTTATTCAAGTTTAGAATAATGAGTATTGAATTTATTTATTAAATGTATTTACGAGTTTTAAGTAAATACATGAAAAAAATATTAATTGACGAATATTAAATTATTCAAGGTTCAATTAATATTTGTGGGAGCGACGAGTCCAGTTAATGACTCAATTATTATCATGTGATATATTTTAGTATATTACAAGTAAATGATAATAATATTTATGGCTCAGTTTAGTAGTCATAAAATGTCGTTAATAGTGCGTTAAGTATTCGGGGCTGGCGAGGCGATACCAGGTATTTTAATTATGCACTATAAATAGAAGAGGAGGGGAATTTGCCAAATACTATTCATGGAGTTTATCTCTCCTCTCCTCTCTCCCACATTATAGATAGAGATGCTCTGGATCCAAGGAGCTCGGATGGAGCTCTCTCTCGGGCATCGCTAGCGAAGCGATGCGGTGGTCGTTGGAGCATCGAAGGCATCGTCGCAGATCCGCGCTAGCACCCGGATTACGACGAACGGCGCTCCCGCAGATTCCTTGAAGCGCGTGTGGATGATCTAGAGGAATTAGGCTTCGGATTCTTTGAGCAGCGATCGCCAACGACGAGCAGACGTCGTGCGCAGCTTTGGATTCAAACAAGGTATTTTACGGTTTAATTTTGTGCTTAAAATCCTCCACGCGTGGTCCTCGGCTTTGACCAGGCTGCCCTTCACCGACGTCGGCAAGTTTATGGCGAACGGCGGTGGAAATTTTTTAAAAACCCACCTATTTGGGGCTTCCTCTGCACGCCCGGTTCCAACAACAACTTTCTAAACAATGACAAAAATTCTCTTGGATGCTTTTTACCACACATCTCACAAGATGGGAATTTAATTTTCTTACCTCCAGACATCTTTGATGAATTATTTACCTTTTCCTGCAAACTGGACCTATTCTTTTGTTTTCTATTTTAGAACACATAATCATCAGAAAAATCCATTTTTACATTCTTGGCTCATATGACTAGTAATTCATAACATTAGATCTCACAAATGGCTAATGCTCTTTGATATCGTGGCTTCAATACTATTTAACATTGATTTATCATTCTATCAAGATATTTGATGATATTTGAAGAATACCTTGCTAATCGAGTGAATTTTTCTTCATAAGTATCCACTGAGTCATCCTCATTCCACAATTCCATGAATTAGTTTTTCATACTAAAATTAACCGCCTTACGATGAAACATACCATTGAATTATTCCCAATCAAGAGAATCGATCTCCTCACTATCTCTTATTTTTTCACCATCGGCCACCACTGATCAGATTAACCTTCCAAATGGTAAATAACTAGACTAACCTTTTGATGTTTTGAACACCCCATGACATCAAAAATCATCTCTAGTGCTTTAATCTACCTTTCCACAAGTACAGGGTCATATGATCCTCTGAATGATGGGGAATGATGCCTCATGAAATTCTCCACTACTGACATTATCCTGTATGGTTGATATGGATGATCTTGTACATGGATACCTCCACTATTTATATCCTGAGTCAGTTATGCCATCACTATAAAAATTTGTTCAGTTCTGATTCAGACCATCTCATGTTGCTGATTTGTATGTTTGTCTTCCTCTTGATTTAGTCCCATCACAACTTCCCAGTTTCTTCTACGGAAAACCAATCTAAACATAGAAATATCCTAGTCGAAGAAACATGGTAATCTATAAATGCTATATCAGTTAAATCATAAAATAAATTAATTTATGGACATTAATATAATAATATTCTAACATATAAAGTTATTTAAACTGACCTGAGATACCAACTATAAGGACCCTGCCTGAAAACATTACATAATCTTAAATTAAAAGAATTATTAACATTGAGGATCTCTTCTTGTTTATAATTTTCAAGTGTTTGACCATAACTATTACATTACATATCAACAATTACAATGTAAACACTTCTACTCAGTTTCTATTTTTTCTAAAAATATTAACTATTGAATAAAAGATTCATTTCTAGTTCTATGTTTTCGATAGCATGACTTTCCCTTGATCCCATCCAGATCCCTATTCATCTTTAAGTACTATGAAAAACATTTCAAAAAATGGTATGAGAATAAAAATATCATTAAGGGCTATTAAACTATGAAAGAAAATATTAGTTCATCAATACATACATAAAATAATATCTTTAACATACCTTATGAAATCATATAATTTACGAATGACATATTGAAATCATAAATCATAAAGGAAACTTGTCACATCCTTATCATACATACATTGTAGCTATCATAGCTACATGGAGAGTTATGTTGGAATAAAAATTGCAGTATATTCACTAAATCTACTTCGACTACAAATTCACGTTTACCTCCATCACATTACCCAATTAATTGGAGAGCTATCTCGGGCTAACCCACCCTAGGTTTATCAAGGAACCACCTGTATATGTAAACAATGCCCAAGAACCATTACACATAAAACAAGAATAATGAAAAGATAACATTTCCACATTTCAATCCCAATATATCATTTTTAGATATTAAAATAATAATTTATTTCTCAATACCATTTTCCATACCATAATATGTAAAAAGGGCTTATACTGTTTTTTTTCTTTTAAAAAAAAACTATGGCATTTTAAGGAATCGAAAGATCAAAAAATACTTGTGGCAGTGGAAAGGTTATTGTCACCAGTTATGTTAAAAAGAAACATTAATTTTATTCATTTAGTAAAATGTATCATAGATAAATATTTCCTTTGAATGAAATGAAATTTCAAATATGATTATACAGCGTATAAAATAATTTTGTGTATGAAACAATATATGCCTCAATGAAAAGAGATTGAGACGATGTCCCTTACATCGTGTATGACTTTACCTAATCATTCTTTAATCATCTGAATAATAAAATAAAGTTAATTTCTACTAGATTAAGATATTTTTTCATGTTTATTATTTGTTTTATATCACTTATTCCCTTTTTATAAACATTATGTAATCATTTATGTTAATAACGGTTGTTTTTCCGAAATTTGGTACTTGAGTCAAAAATGAAAATTGTATATTTACGAGTAGTTCTTACGGTCAAAATTCTGTTATCTCAAAAATTATATCCCTCATTAAGATATAATATATATAATATATATCTATTATATACATGTATTTATAATATTACATAACATATTGATGTAAAAAATGAATTGCACCGTTCATGGAGATGGTAGTCTGTACGCACGCATGAACACTACTTCCATTTGTATTTCATATTTTAATGGAATAAAAACATAATTTTGAATAAGTATATTATAATTAAATTATTATATCATATATAAATTTTTTAACTCCATCTTTTATACATCACACATAAGGCCTGAATGAATCATATCTCTTCGAGGGGGTAGTAGTCCGCACATCCTCAAAAGAAATTATCACTTTTAACCATTATGGAAAACATAAAGGTATGATATAAATGGAAAAATCATAAGTTTAAAGAAAACATAAACTTAATATATATCGTATATAAATATAGTTCCATTATAATGGACCTCAAAAGAGGTGGTAGGAGATAACTGAACAATCACAGTTTCGTGAGGGTTAGTTTGTCGTCAAGAGAAACAGTATGTTATTTACCCATTAAATGGAGGTATGTGTGTGTTTAGTTTTAATTATACTCATAAAAAAAACCTACTATATTAAGGATACTTCTTTATGTCATAAAATAAATGAATAAAATGTGTTATGGGGTTGGAGAAGTAAAAAAATAGTAAAGGACTTAAAAGAAGATTTTACCTTTAAATCAGGTAACTCCCTTTGGATTGAACCAAATGGTTTACGTGAAGTTCCTTATTCCTAAGGTAAGGATTCTTGAATGAATATAGGGTTCTTGAGATCTTATTTAGGTAGATTTTGGATGATTAAAGGTGCTTTAGAGGTGTGAGGAATGAGTTAGAGGTGATGAATTTTTATAATGGGGATAAGGGGCTCTTTAAGAATGTTTGAAACCCATATTTTATTTTAAAAATATCATCAGTTTCAAAAGGACCAAAAATCATTAAAGTCGAATATAAGATGGCTGATGGTTGAAATAAAATCATCCAATAAGAATTGGATAGCATTTGGATATTGTTTTAGTATTTATAATCTTATTTATTTAACACATTCATTAATGAGGTAAACACTGCATCATTATTGTGTGGTAAATTATATTATTTATATGATGTATAAATTTTTATAAAAATAACATTATGTAGGAAATATTTTTATCCTTGAAATCCATATTTATTTTTGAAGATATAACTTATATAACCTTATGTAAAAATTTATTTACTAAATAATATTTGTTTTTGTCATTATGTTAATTGATATAAAATTTCATTATCACCACCAAGTGGCTATATGTGATCCCAAGACAGACCCAAGGATGCAAATGGTAAAAAAATGTATCAACAAATAGGATTATGACACATGTTAGGGTAATTTTATATTTTTAATAAAAGTTAAAAATTTACACAATTTTGACATCCTGGTCCCAAATATGGAATCCATTTTTCCAAATTAAAAACACAGAAGTTGCAAAAATTAAATAAAAATTAATTTCATGTGTCAAAAAAAAATTTATTTTTGAGAAATAACTATCAAAATATTGACACTTGTTTATGTCCAATTTCGATGTAAAATTAATTCAAATTACCAACATTGGATGTAATGGTAATAAAATATTTTAATTACACATTAAATCCAATTAATAATATAATATATGCTTATAAATAAATTAGATTAAAATATATTTTGAATTAAAATACAGTATTTTCAATATTCATTAAAAATGAACATTATCAAAAAAATGCCAAATTTTCATCCAAAGTAAATTTAGATTTCTAGATTCAAAAGAAAATATTATTTTTCAAATAGAATATAAAAAAGATAAAAAAATTATATTAAACAAGGGTTCTCCATTAAAAGGCGGTAAATCGAACTTTAAAAGATTATTAGAGTATTTGTGCTTAAAATTAGATTGATTCACATTTTAAGCCTATAACTTTTATTGGATAAATGTAAAAACATTTATCAAATATGTATAATCAAGTTGCAGTTACATCTATTCATTCCATCTAATACAATGGCTAGGTAGTATCTACCATTTAAAATAATTTTATTATATTATTAGTGCACAATGTATGATTTCAAAAAAAACATATTGTTGCATATCAGGTAAGACATCGAAAATAGAATAACTTTTAATGAAAAATTAATATTTAATTCAAATTTTTTAATAAATATGAAATTTCATATTATTTATTTATCTGGTATGTTACAATATTACTCCATATTTATCCATATGAAAAATTGTAAATATAAGACTGATAATTAAATGATGCATGATGTTACCTTTTTTACTTATACTTCCTATGTAGTTTTACCAGAAAATTATGATTTCATGAGGTAAGCTATAGTGTTTTTGTTTTATGGGTGCAAATAATAATATTGTGATAATCATTTCATGTGTTTAAAAGTATTCAAGGTATAATGGTTTTCTTTCATTGTTTTTTATGTCCCACATCAAGATTCTTGTTCTCATACAATGTTTTTTAAAAAAATCATCGGTATTTAGATATTTAAGCAAAAATAATATTTCATGATAAAGTACTAATGACATTTCTTATAAATAAATAATTTTTTATTTTAAAATGGGTTATTTTTAAAAAAATAGATAACATGTATATGTGTCCACTTATAAATTATGGGATTATTTTTTAGAATTTTTTAATATCTCTTCAAATCACTAAATTGAAAATACCATCAAATGTTATCTCTAGTTCAAAACATCAGGAAATTTAATGTTTATGTCTAGGTTCTTTTCAATAGTTATCAAAGAATGGTTTGTAAAATATTAAAAATTTGGATGTATTCCTATGAGTTATGGATAACATAGTGGGTTTAAAATTTTAGGGTTGATCATTTGTCTAATATATCAGAATCCATTTTGATGATTTCTGATATGAAATTATACGGCGACTAACAATATTTTAAGAGACATTTATTTTGTATGTAATTATTGTTTATTAACTTTTGTAGATGTAAAATGAAATTAATGAGATAACCAATTATGTTAAAACATTTCATTGTTATTTATGAGGAAATTATCATAATTTTCAATGATATATTAATTATATAGTTTTATAAAAAGTAGTATCAATAGATTGGGTGACAACCCATTGCATCAGAAAAGTAACTGAATTTTCAACCCATAACTAATGGTTGATAAGGGTTAATTTTCTACCACTGGGATACATGATTTCCTAGTTATCGTTAAATTGTATTTTATTTATTCTATTATGAGGATAAAGATTACATCCATGGGATTAGAACAATATTTTTTTATTATGTGATTAATGTTATTTTGGAAGATGATTACTATCTTTGGAACCCTATGTAATCAAGGTAAATATGATACAGCGGGATATTTTAGTAGAATTAATGGTTTAATTATATTTTGGGTGAATATATGATTTTATTTGGGAATTTTTGTGATTCGTTTTATTGATGGAAATGGTTAGCGTATCTTGAATATTTTTAGGTTGGTTACATTTTTGTGTGATATTTCAAGAGCAATTTATTTTATTTTGAGATAATTATTATAATAAAGATTGGAATATAATGTGATAAAATAGTTATGATTATTGGTATTTCATATTAGTATATTATATTTTTATCGAATTTTATGGATTGTTATTTACTGAATGGTCTATAATAAACATGGTGTATTACTGTTGAATTTTCAAAATTAATGTAATTTTTCATCCCATAAATGTTTAATATTTTGGTGAATTGTTTTATCTTATCCGAACCATTTTGGTTATAGATATTGTCTAATTATATGTGGAATATATTTTTATAATTTTGAGTATTTGGTGATCCATAATAGTATATTATAATGCTTCTTGGATGAACAATTTATCTTAAATGCAAATCAGTTAGAGGAGAAATTGAGTTTTTCATGGAAATTGATTAAATGATGAAACTATTATTATAAAGAAACTATTTTTTTATGTTGTTATTAGATGTAGAAAAATTATTCTCATATATATAAAAATAATATTAATTCAAAAACATTATTTTTTTACCTTTACCAATGGTATAGTATATTATCATTTATATATGATTTCTTATGGTTATCATTCCCATGATAATGTTCCTTATCACTCTGTATTAGTCCTGAATAGTTAGTTTTCTCATTACTTCCCATCATTTCCTACAAGTAATCATAGTATCTATTATCTCACGTGACCATCATACTTCCCTATAATTCTTTTAATGTGAATTTTTCATTAACCTTATTTATTTGTGGGGTTTCAAAATATATATTTTGAAAAGTAAATCCCATATTATTTTACATAAAGTTCAAATTTTGGGGAATTTTTTTATGGGGTAGAATGTAGAATCCTGTGATTTTTAATACAGAACATTGTATTTGATAGCGTACAAGGTACACCACATCTAGATTAGGCAGACAACTGTATATTATTATAATAATGTTGTTATAATAAATAAAATAAACAGAATTAAAGGAGTTATAATTGTTTTTTAAAATGTATTTATAATTAATTTTGGGGTAACTAATTATTAAAAATTAAAATAAAACCTTTTTTCACACAATAGAAAATATTTTTATACCAAAAACTATTTAAAATCAATCATTTGTGTTCATAAAATAATTAAATAACTGTTATCAACCTATATATATATAATACATATTTAATTTATATTTAACATTCATAATATTAATTTTCAATACATGATATAATAGAAAATAAAATTTTATGCATAAATGATATATTTTTATAGAATGATAGTTTTCTCAGCCTTTTAATGGATCACTTTTTTTAAATTTAATTTTTTATGATTTTATAAATTATATTTCAAAAAATATACTTATTATTTGAAATATAAATATAAAAATTTACTTTTTTTAAATTTTTTGGTACTTTTCTAATATTTTTCATGATTTGGTGAATACTGAAAAATAATGGATTTTAATTGATAATTTTTTTCTTCTATATAATTTACAGTCTTAATTTATATTTTAAATTTGATTACTGTTATAATTTGATATATTTTATGTCAATTAATCTATTTTAATTCTTCTGAATTAATTTCACATTAAATTTTAATATAAATATATTTCATTCTTTTGAATGTTTTCATTTTAACAAACATGTCGTAGTTGGGGTTTGGGCTTAGTGGTAAGAACCTCGTAATCCTATATGAAAAATCGGGGTTCAAACCCCACTGGGTGCAGTTATTGTAGGAGTACTGTAGCAACAACATCCCTATAACAATAGTGGGCATTGTATCAGCATAAATTGACTATAATGGTAGCAGAGTACTATAGCAGCGGTGGGTACTGTGCGGTATTGTAGCTGCGCGGGTACGATAGAAGTACTATTCATAGTATATGCCATGGGCCATAAATTTGGGACTATGGGCCATAAATTTGGGACTATTGGCCATGTTATGAGCTAAATTACCATTGGGCCTTTGGGCTATGTAGTGGTTCTCCCACTACCCAATTAAAATAGGCATTTACATTACATTAATAATAAATGAGGCTTTGGCTCCGTCCTTATAAAAAAAATGTGATTGAACTTGTTTTCTCACCCAATCAATGGGATTAATTTTAAAATAATTTTCAAAAAAATTGTGTTTAATTTTTAAAAGTGTTGTTCATTTTTATTTTTTTACAATATGAAATGTCATATTAGTTATTTTTATAACTATGGTTAAATGATAAATAGGTAATTAAGGGTATAAAATTATTATAAATATAATAAAATAACCGTAATAGTTTTCCTAATTTTACTAGATGTGTGATTTGGGACAAAAAATATTCTAAGGGACTATTTCATTACACATGGAGCAACATTGATTAATTTAATCCATTTATAGTATTTTATTTTATTGAAAATTCAGAGATGTCACAATAATGATTTATTAACTATAACATTTTAAATATCATATTTTTTAGAATATATATTATAGTGTAAATAGATAATTCAAATATAAAATTGGTATATACATAACAGTAACTATTTTTTATTTTTAAATGATAAAATAATTAGCTCAAATTTTGACACAATGATGAAGATGAAATTGTTTAATTTATGGATATTTGAAATACATGACATTAAAAATATTAAAATAATTAAATTCTAAAATAATAATTTTCATATAATAATTTTATTTATAAATATTGTATGTTAGTAATTTTTATATATTTCGTTCGAAGATAGTGTGTATCTATGAAATTTTTAAAATCCTATGTAATGAATACTATAAAATTTGACATTAATGATATTTTCAAATATATAATATTTTTTTAAATTATATAAATCAACAAAAGTATAAAATTATGAAAAAATATTTGTATATGTTTGAAAGTTTTATCAATGGTTAATTTTGGGTCATTCTAAATTTTTGAGTAATTATATTAACCCTCAAATTATATATTACGTGTTATCACTCTAAGAGTTAAAGGAGTTAAATAAGGGTTAAAAATAAGGTTTAAAAATAGTCAAAATATTTATAAAATTTGTTGGATGATTTTTTTTCTATTCCAAGAAATATATTCAAAATAAATCACTTTGTATCCTTTTGGAAAATAAATCTATTTTAATTAAGGTATAATTTAGAGAAATTTCAATAGTTCTCCTCCCTTCTCTTATTAAAGGGAAACCATTATTCTCTATTATTCAGACATAAAGACCTATTTTTTATATAAATATATTTTCAAATCCCTTACTATAATCCCTTAAAAACTATTAAGTTCATATGTTAGGAATAATACCATATTTATTTATCTTAAGGTGTTGAATAAATGATATTGTCAGAAGAAAATGTATCGTTTTAAATTAGATTTTTTTTATGTTTGATCATCCAAATAATTTTAAATTATTAAAACATGGTGAAATAATATTTTTAGTACCTTTATTATTAAAATATTTATTTATTTAAGTATCATAACCTAAATATTTCTCAACATCCATCAAAATGGAAAATAAATTATCATTTGTATGTAGGGTAGACTACTGCCTTTCAAACCGACGACGTTCATTTTCCATCACCACTTATCATGAAAAGTTATAATGATCGAATAAATTTTTATATTTTATATTCATGTAAAATTTCATTATTAATGACTAATAATTTATTTTTTTATAGTTCCACAGACATAAAAATGATAACATCATTCTTGTGAACTCTGACATCCACAATGCAACGGGATTCATTTTTCGTCACCATATATCATAGATTATATATATATGTATATTTTAATGATTGATTTGATATTAATTATATTACTGTAATTATAGAATTATTAAATTATACTTACCTTATTACTATAATGATCATTGAAAAATGGGAATGTAACTCATGCGTACGTATGACATACCATCTCCATGATTATAACATAGTTCATTTTTCACGTCTGTATTGGTCAAGAAGTAATAATAAGTATAATTTATGTATAAAAATTATAATAATGTAATGAATATTATTATATTGGTGATGGAATGATAGTGACATTCAACATTTACATCATACCAAGGTTATTTTTGACTCATGTTCTGAATATCATAAAAATAACTGACATGAACATAAAAAATTTACTAATTTTAATAAAATATAACAAGTGATATGAAATGTAAAATAATAATTAAAAAGGATCCTGAGAAATTAAATAATTAATATATGGTTATTATTCAAAAAGTTAAATAATGTGTGTGATGAATCTAACTTTTGGTAAGGGATTTCATCTTAATTTTCTTTCTTTGTGCATATTTTTTTGTTAAGATATATATTTATTTATTTATATGGTTTATATAAATATACTTTGAAATTGTATATCATAATTTTTTACTCTATTGATATATATTATTTTTTACTGCGACTCATTCATTTGGAATAATATTTAACTACTTATAATGTTTTATGTGAATTATAAACCCAATCTCAATTCATTGGGTTAAACTACTACATTTGGATTATGTCATTATAATATTATTTTTTAAATAAAATTTGAATATATTATCATGTATTTGGATTTTTTATGTTTATTTATAATTTTTTTACATAATTAACTCATTTGATAAATGATCACTTTAATGATATTATATTTTCAGGGGACATTATTTTAAAAATTATTTTTTAAAGTTACTAATTCAAATATTATTACAAAATACAAATGGGTTTTTTAATATTTAGTATGGACAAAAATTGCATCATTAATATCAATTTAATGTTTTAATTATTCATTTATAACATTCATATTTTATATTAAAATAATTTTTATTCATTAATGAGTTAACGGCTCTGTAAAAATGAAAAATGATTTCAAATTTGAAAATACAATGTTCTTTAATTAATGATTTCGATGTTATTATTTATTTATGAATCTTAGGAATTATTTATAAGTATGGGTGGTTCTGAAATAAATCGATGGTGGGTGAGATAGTTATATCGCTCAATTGCATTATGTGTTTTGATAGACTTGACTAGTAGGGTTTCAACTAAGATATTGATGGAGTATAATATATTTTTTATTCCAAATATTATCAGGATGTTTTCTGTCTATATACATATGAGAGATATATAAAATATAAGAGTTATATAGAGAATATAGAACACATTTTCTTCATGATTTATGTTTTCTATGAAGTTCTATAGGATGGATATGATTTTAAATGGTAAGATAAAGTGTTTATGTTTTATTGTTGAAATATGTAAATTCTTTAAAATATTATCATGGTTTTTTATGTATTCATGGACTAACAGTTTTCTATATTATTTCCCCATACTGAGATATTTGGATCATACCATGTTTATAAAAATAATAGTGCATAAGAATTATAAAAAAATCAAATATGTCATGATAATATTATTGGAGATGTGTTTGAAATGAAATCTTGGTTTATTTTAAAAGGGTTTGTTTTGGGGAAAACTGATATATATTATTTGTGTTCACTTTTAATCTATAGGGTTTTATTTGTAATAGTTTTTCCTAATTCACAATAATTGTAAATGTAAAATATATTCTAATGTGAATTCTAGTCCAAAAAATATAGAATATATGATGTTTATGTATGAGTCCATACAAATATTATAGTATTTACCTTTAATAATTATATATTACCTGACAAAAACCTTAAAACATATTTATAAAACTCTATTAATTCATTTCAAATAATTTTTTATGTTCTATAAATTGACGTATCATGTCAATAGTTATCATTGGTGACATGATTTTAATGGATGATTAGAGTGAGGATTAATTCTATATTTTTATTAACATGTGTTATTTTTCCATTAATAAATTGCATGATTTTATTCCATTTAGATATCTATTAATATATTTTATAATTTTAACCATAATTTAATATTGATTTATTATTCATATTTCAAAAAAATGTATCATATAAGATAACATAAATGATAGTTTTTTGGAAAATAATTTGATACTAAAAATTTCTGATGATACCTTCTCCCCCTTAAATTTTTTTATAATTTAGTTTCATTAATATATTTAAAAAAATGAATATAATATTTTCTCTACAAATTTTTATTTCTCACATGTAATCATCAAGTGAATGATTATTACGCATAATGATAACCATGATTATTGTCTTGTTTCACAGCATTTTATCACTATGAGCGATGATCTGCAAGAGTGTTTCCCTATTATAGATACTAGGGTCATGTTATAAAGAAAATTAGTATAATAAATGTGAACAATCTAATATTAAATTGTTTAAAACCGATACATGGACCATTTCATTTTCTTAGTGAATATTTACTGGCAATAACGAAAGATAACTTATGTCCCCCATATATTATTAAATCTCAAAAGGACTCAAATATCAAGGGATAAAATTAGATTTTTGAATTATGTAACCCTATTATATGAATATAATTAATTTATTACATTATCACTATCCAAAAACACATAATGTCCTTCATTATTATAAGCATTGATCTTATATTTAATTTGGGTATTTGTTATATATTACTAAATTGGTCTAATCTACTTCATCATTTGTTTTTAATGATCTATTATAATGTTCTACCTACCTACACCCAGATCCCACAATGAAATATTATTTAATATATTATATTAAATTTCATCATATATTTTTAATTTGATTATTGAGTGGAAACACTTCTTCAATGATAACTCCAAATGAAGAAGATATTGAACCAAAATTACACTGAAATATGTTGGGGATGATCATACAATATATCTAATTGAAAATTTATTATATAGATTTACTTTATGTTAATTTAGTCTATATTAGCATTATTTTTAATATATTACCTCTATACAATATTTGAATTACCATGAAATTTGATTTGATCTCATGATATTGATAATATATAATTTATAGTTCTACTCTATTTAACATTCCTCATCATTTATGTATATATTAATAATTTATTCAAATTTTAAATACTACAAAATAGTAATTAAATATGATGACTAGGTAAGTTGATCTAACCATTATCCTAATGGATTTTTTTCTATAGGGTTTTTTGGATGACCTAAGACAATGTAACTAGTAATTCCTTCCAATATATCAAAAATTATTGGAAATGATTAAATCACCATGTAATTAATTGAACACATGACCCTAAAAATGTAGGTGTACCATTAATCATGATATATAATATATAATATGACATTTCATGTTGTCTTATATAATCATTACATATGATTGATATACATAATTGGGATTATTTTATGAATAGGTAATTATGAACTATAGAATTTATCTATGAGAACCATAAGTTATTTTAGATTGTATGGGACACATTTTTATCTTCTAAATAAAATAAATCAATATTTCTATGTGATAAATTATGGATCATCCTTTACATTCATCAACAACATCATAACATCATCATATGTCTCACTAATGGAAAAAATTTATATTTGTGTAATTATTTTTTAATTTGAGGATTTCATCCTTTTCATTATAACTTCCATGAATAATCTATTTCTATAAATTAATATTGGGACCATGTTATTCGTCACAATTGATAGGCTATCATGATATTTCAAATATATAACCTTAGTTTCATATTTTTTCTTTCTGTGTTTGTAATTTATAATGAAGTTGTAGTCCTTATTTTAAACAAAGAATAACCCTTGGAAAATGTTAATCCCTTCATGTGTGAATATTTAAATTAGTACCTAATAAATACAATATTTATCGAACTACTAACCTTACTGAAAATACATATTAATATTTAATATAAAAAATATTTTTTCTAAATCAATATCATTTTCATTCTAATTGGGCTCTCATGTATTCATGTAAATCCATATACAATCAATAATCATCCAATTTTTCAGAAGGAAAAATCCCAATACATTATTTTTGAATATATATAAATCATAAAGCCTTTTAAATTATATTTTATTTGGAGTATAATTGTAGTGATCAATCACTTTTTATGCTAATTGAATCCATTTTTTCATAGTGTATTTTATGGTCATGAGAAACATCTTTTTGTGTATTAGTTGTATGTGAAGAATCCAAGAACACTATAGAAAATTATAAAATATATTAGTTAAAAACATTATACTATAAAAAACCGTTAATGATATATAGATACAAATTTACATGTGAATACACAGCCAATTCTGGAGACATATTTTTATCCAAAATTATCATTTTTGAACATGGTATATAATTTATCATATAATAACACATTTAACATAATTACAAAAACATCTCAATTATATTACTTCCTTTTTAAATATATGTGAATATAATCAAATTAAATTTCCATAATATTATAAAGGCGACGCAAAAAGATTCAATTTTGTTAAATTCAAGAAGACTATAGAAGTACATTTATGTTTAAAAGGAAATGATTTGAATTCAAAATTTTGGTACCTTATAAAAATTATTTCCATGGGAATATCCTCTCACTTCCCCATATGATAATTATCCCCAAATAGGATATCCAAAAAAATTGAGTTTCGTTCAGTAAATTTTTATATAAAAATCATTCATATGGGTTATATAATAGTTTTTCTTGAAAATGATCTTTTTATGTTCAGGAAATTAAAAAAATAGTTCATTTATCAATCCTTATCCCTAACAAAGACAAATAATATACCACATGTTGAATTATATGGCTATATAAAACCCATTTTCGATATTTATTTGGGGTACTTCATAAATTCTTCTGATTAATTGGGTGAAGAACAGTACATATTTTATAATATAGGAATAGAAAATTAATTAGTAAAATTGAAAAATAAAACTCAAATTATGTTGATATAGAGAATATAGAATAGAAATAAATCCACATAATAATTTAAAATTCTTGTATGATTTATATTGAGTTCAACCCTAACTATTTCACCCATGTATCCCACATTATTGGGTAAAAATACACATATTGGTGAATTAATTTCCAAAAAAGATTTTATATATATCCATAAATAGTTATTTGGCAATGGGATGATTGGGAATGTGAAATGAGATTTCTAAATCCAATCAGTACATTAGATATCTGTATAGAGAAAATAAATTAAGGGCCAATGTTACGTTGAAATAAACTAATGGATGTATAGAAATATTTCAAACAAAACTATATGATGTATTGAAAAATTAATTCCCAATAATTTCACTAAAATATTTTTTTATTGATAATTCAATATCAAATTTTAAGATTGTGTGTTAATTTTATTTGAAAATTATAGTATTTATTGGAATATGATGAAAAACATATAACAAGATACTTAATTTTCATAAAAATAAAATTTGTGTGAATATCACCACTTCATTATCACACTACACATTTATGACTGTTAATGCAATGTAACTTCCTTTCTCTTAGGGGTTTAGAGGAATTGGGCATCGGTTATCCTTATTTACACTTGTATTTGGGCATTGATTTCCATTCTTACCAAATTATTTACATTTTATACATTGGAAGTGTTGGTGGTTAATTAAATTGATATTTTATATAATATAATATTATAAATTTAATATGGTTTTCCTTAGAGAAATTATAATATTTATTTACTTCTCATTAAAAATTGAAACTAATCATTATTAATTTGAGGATATTTTTTAGGTTATTATAGAAAAATATTTGTAAACTAGAGAGATTAATTTTCACTCCTCCACTGTATTTATTAATTAAAATATATGAGACACTTTTTATTTTCATATCATCACATATATGATAGTAGTGAGAGTATATAAGTTTCATTTCCACCATAGTTACTTAAAATGTGGTATTCATAAAATAATAAGTCATACACAGATAATGATTTTTGGAAACATGTTTTTAAGTAACAACATCAACTATCTAATATTATTGTTTAATGGATAATAAAATAAATGTGTACCATGAAATATTAAATAATTCTAAAAATGTGATATAGTATATTTATCATTATTTTTCTTATGATTATTAAATTATTTTATTACTATAATGTGATGGGTTTAAGGAAAATAATTTTTTTAAAAAATATTTTTAATAAATTACCATTATATAAATTAAATCTTACCCATTGCATTATTTTATTTATCAATTTCTTCCATCAGTTTTATTCATCCTCGAAATGATAGACATCCCAAATTACTTTTTCATAGTATAAAAAATAATGAATATAAAATATATTCTATAATTTTGTTCCATTTCACTGTAATTAGTTGATTGAAAAATCACTAATGGAAGGAGGTCAATTTCTTGTGAAAGAATATATATAAAGATTCTCATTCCATGAAATTTTAAACTATTTGATATTGTTTAAGTTATTAATTATAACCTTGAATATCATATCAATTTTTTTGTCCATATATAATGAAATTATATTATTTATTCAGATAGTCATTTCACTATCCATCACACTCAAGGTTAACTTGGTTCCTTATGGTTCAATAAATATTCTAATTCTAAAAGGAGTAATAGTGGTTAAAACTGATAATATATTATCAAAATCTTTGTAAAAAATGATATGATTTTGAAGATAATATCTCTGATGACCTTCACTATGAATGAAATTTTTTATCATATGTTCAATTTTGTTTAAACAAGGTTAAGTTATGTTATGATACATCAAATTCATTAAATAATCACCAAAAATAATTCAACACCACATGGATACTATTTGAAGAATCTCAAGAAGGACATGAGTATCATAGCATTATTACTGTCGAGTATCTATTATATCTCATAATAATTAAAACTCCTTTAACCAAAAGGCTAACTCTATTTATTGATTATCTGCATACCCAAATTATTACAAAAAAAGGTCATTAATATCCTTGAAAAAAATCACTATAAATTTATTCTTTCTAATTATTGTAATACATAAAATTAACATGTAAAATGGGATTAAAATGTAGTAGTGACCTCTAATTATACATAGGGGATAACATATCAATGTTTTATATTTTTTTATTTTATAATAATGTTAGAAAACTGGAATATAAGCTAAATAATTTATTAAACAACATCGAATCAAATACATGATCATGAGTAATTTAAGAACAACGAATATCATATCATAAGAAAATACAACCCAAAAAGTAATCGTAATGAATTCATTTAATATTAAAATGAATAAGAATGATGAAATATGAGAAATTAATCATTATTAATATAACATAATATTTGAATTAAAAATACATGTATAGGATATCCATAAAATTGTGAGTGTAGATAACTATAATGATGCCCACTCATATGTTTGAAGTATAACTAGCTGTAATCATGCCTTTTAAAGTATACGTGATGATAATAAATTTTAATCATGTCCAAGTATAATGTTATTACAATACCTAAATGAAATTATTCCCCTCCACCAAATGACTATATTATGAGTTATATGATGGAGAAATTTCAGAATTCCTTTAATTTATTTAGTACATATTACATAATATTATATGATATGATATTGGGATATCATAGTAAACAATATCTTTTTTTGATGAAAATAAAAAATGTAATTAATGAGAATATCATATCATTTACGAAGATATAAATTTGAATGTGTGTTAATGAAATCAAATTTTGTGATCAATTTTAACACCTTAATATATTCATTGAATACAAATGTTAATTATTATTCTTTTGTAATCTTCAACTATTTCTAAATATCAATTATAATTTTTATAAGTTATAATATTTATGGGAATTGAATGGAGAATTAATTTTATGAATGCAGTATTGATCAAATATTTTATTCATTCACAATGGAACCTATGAGTTAATGCATGTTCAATTTGATAGAATATTTAAGGGGTATATAATTATATTAACCATCAAGCCTATTATTTGAGCCTACCTACGAAACATGTTATTCTTTCTAATTCTATACATCTTTCTCTATTTACATCAAGAGAAACTTATATTCCATTAAAATAAAGGACAATAAGTTCTATTTATCAGTGATTCATAAAACACCATTTACAAATTGTGGTGTTGGTATTTTGTTGGTATCCTTTATTGCATCTTTCTTTAACTATTCTGATGAAAAATATAGTGGTCATCCCAGATGTATTGTACACTTGTGTTCTAATATTTAGTGTTTCATAGCTTCTGATGACTATCATGGTTTATCATTGGTGTTAGTTTTTCTTTATTTTTTATAAAGTGATGATAAAGCATTAATAAATAATTATAAACATAATTATATAATTAATTACCTTATACATTGGATTTATATATCAATATCATGTATTAAATTCTAATAAACCATACATATATTTTCCACTTGAAATTAATAATAAATAAAATTACGATTATCTAAAGGAATGAATACGGGTTAATATAAATTTGGAAATGGTTTTATATACAAGATATCAAAAATTATTTTATTAAATATAATTAATCAATCATAAAAATTAATTATATCTATTCATTCTGAAAATCATGTTCAAAAATGAATTATATGAAAAAATGGAAAATAATATACCATTTTGGTGGATGAACTAAAATAAATATATCATCCCATAATAATTATACATATTTAAATTATTATTTAACATTTAAAATTATTCCATCTCAAAAATGGGAGAAAATCTATAGGATTATAGGTTTTGTTTTATTGTAGGATTTGATAAATAAATTACTTATTTAATGGTACAAGACAAAATGTCACTACAAAGGCACCATACTAGATAATCTTGTAGAAATATATTTTTTAAAACACACCATCAAAACATTTTTAATGATAACATTAAAAGAGGGTGAAATCAAATTCATAGTAAGGTATTAAAGAATATCAAATCATGTATGAGTTAACAATAATTAGAAAATATATTTTCTTAAGTGAAATATCATAACATCATGAGTGACAATCATAATAAATAAGTGAAAATGAAATTATATATAATAAGAACCTAAACACATAAAATAATTTTAATTAATCATAATTGATTTTATATTTCAAAAAACAAACAAACATAAACCTCAAATAATGAGATCATGATATCATAATGAATAACAACCTTTACATGTGGCACCTACTTTATTATAAAGAAAAATTACCATGACTATCAACAATTGAAATGACCATTCATATGTGAAATCAATATATTCTCATGGATACAAAATTCACGAGATATAACTCTTAATAAATGAATTAGAGGATAATAAAACAAAATACAGATAATTCATCCATGCGTAAATATGTCAAATAAAAATCATTCAAATTTTAAATCACATAGAAACCATGAAAAATGAGATTTATAAAATAATAAAATGTAAATAATTCACATTTAATAATGAACATATTTTTAAAAAAAATTATTTCATAAAACGTCCTAATCTAAATAATTCCCATTAAAAAAGAACCGATGTAATGAAAATGGGTTTCTTAATACTTCATTTTTTATAAAATAAAAAAATGAATTAAAATACATGATATCGAAAACATGATCAAATAAACAAATCACATAATGAAATAAAAACATACATCCATTGGATATAGATTAACTTATGATCAGGATTACAAAATCATTGAATTATTATAATTTTAAATCATCTTGTATTAACCATTTTAGATTTCAGGGATACTATTGCCTTTTTATAGTACCATTTTTATAAATAATAATTATAATAATGTATTTTTAGTTAAAATTCTGGTTCAAAGAGATATTTTATAACAAAAATATAGAATATATATTTACAAATTCCATTATGATTACTGTTGATTTAAAAAAATTGATTTAACTTCAAATACCATAAATATATCAAATCATAATTACATATATTAAAACATTATTTATATAAATATCCATTTATATTCATTATAATTTAAAATTCTCTTATTGAATTATATTTCCATAATCAATTTTCAATATTGAGTGTTAATGATATTTACAATTTTGATCATGGTTTGTAAATTATGTGTCTATCATCCTTATTATTTTAATGATAATTATTGAAAAATAAATAATCATATTATAATTTTTATTTATAAAATATGTGTACTGTTTTAATTACCTAAATTTGGAGTATTTTATTTGATTTTTTAATATGTAAAAGGTGGTAAAATAGCTTCATAATATTTACTACTACCACTGGATTACCTTACAAAAAAAAATTAAAATTGATATTATCCCTAAAGAAACATATTAATTATATATATTAGTGATATATATAATAAATATTCATCAAATATAAACTAAAACTATCGATGAATGAAATGGTGAATGATGGATTGCATCATTTCATGGAGTTGTAATTCTTCATGTGTTCAAGGTAAATGATTTCATTTATTGAATGGAGGTTGAAAAATGTAACAGGTTTTATAATTTTACTATCTAAAATAAGATATATATATATATATATATCATACATATTTAGATAATTTTATTTTTTAGTGCTATTTTTGGTGGGGATGGAAAATGAATCACCTTTCTTGATAGCGGTGATATTCTAAAGACACGGAAGATTCGTGTTTGTATCTTTTATTATCAGATATAGGAATGTAAGTTAATTATTATTAAATATTTATAGTAACATATAATTATAATAATTATAAATATTTTATCATTATAATATTTTATTAATGTATTTTTTTCAATGACAGAGTGATCAAAATGAAATATAAAAGAAATAGGTGTGGTTTCCAATTTATACATCCCTGGGTGAATTATCTAATTTTACAAGGGGGGTAATGAATTATGATTTTTTAGACGAAAACGAATCTTAAAAAGGTGAATAATAATTTTATTGAGGGGATTCAATAAATTTTGGGTATAAGTAAATGGTTTGAAGTGGGAGGGGAATTAATTTTATGAGTGACCATTTTATATGTTAAATAGGATGAAATATTTTTGAATTCCCAAAAAATCATTAATATAATGTCACTATAAATGAAATTACCTCTAACCTAGATAAATAATTTATATTATAGGTTCTAATTTCGTTAAATAACTCAATCATAAATTATCAATAATTTGTTAAGCATGTTTTTTTTTTCTCTCGGTTATACAGATTTTAACCCATAGGATTATTTTCTAGATTTAATGTTATTTGTGAATGGAACTTATCCATTATGTCTAAAAATAAATTCGTACATTAAAAAACATTACTAAAAAATTATTCATAATTCTAAATTCATTTATATTCTCTATATATATAAAAGTGATAAAAATTTATTTCAAAAAACAATATGTATAGTTTATTATTATTTTATTGAAAATTATTACTTATGTTATAAAAGGTCAGATATGGGTTTATAAATTAATAACCAAATTATTTTATTTAAAATCAACCTATAAAAACATATTAGTTCATTGAAAATGGATTAATCAGTTTTTAATTAATTTGTGAATGAAAAATAATATAGTAACAGTCTAGATATTTTTAAAAACTATATTATTCACTATTCTATTAAAATAAATCTATAAAAAAGAATCCATAATTTTTTATATGTTAATATTATTATAATATGTTAAAAAATCAATTCAATTTTTTTTAAATTCATATTTTTAATGTTTCTAAATTTTATATTAGTATAAAAATATAAAAAATATTTAATATTTAAAAATGTTTTTTTATATATGAAATCATTTTTTAGTATATCTAGTACTATTTTAAAATTAGGTTCAATCATATGAAAATCAAAAATTAAAGAATCCATTCGATAAAATGGTTTAAAATAGTAAAATTTCTTATATGATTCATAGTTGTACGTGTTGAAAATTTATTAATATGGACCACTATTTAATAATATGGTTATAATTATTTAAAAAATATTATTGAATTACTAACATACATTGATCAGTATGGATTTTTATAAAAAAACATACGGTCTATTATATATTTATATAGAATTTGAAACATACTATAAAACATAATACTTAATATATGAGTCATATATCCCTAAAATATTAGGAAAATACAATCCAGGTGAAAAGGCCAATATTTCATGAAACATGGAAAAATATGTATGAATATCAAAATACAATGAAATATGAGAATTTTGATAGGATTTATCAATTTCATGAAACATATACATCCACAGGAGGATCAATGTTCCATAAAACATCATCCTTATTGAGTTGAATGGTTATAAAATCCCTATCATCTCTCTATTTAAGTGACCTAACCTATGCAATTTGAGGACAAATCTACAATGAATGATAAAATGGACATTATTTAATTGATATATTGAAGGAAGGAAATGGAATATATGAGTTTGGATCTTCAATGAACTACCTTATATTAAATAACTAAATTATCTACAAATTTTTGTGGTGAGTTTTGTATAACCCACTTCATTAAAGAAAAAATCTTATCATATAGGCCCATGATTTTCATAACTCATCAATTTATTCCTCAATAAAACATTCTTTCCCTAACAAATGTGTCTTGGTTGGGGAAATCAATATTTCCAAATGGATTCCAACAGGTTTGTTTGTGTTACCAGAAACTCCCAATGGTTTTGTTTACATAGGGTTCTGATTTCCAAAGGTAAGTTCCTGTAATGTAGTTTTACCAATGACTCTCAAGAACATGAATTTTTCAAGAAGATTGTATTTTGGGCTCATCACACCCTTTTGTGGGGAATTATTTCTTACTCTATGAATTTCTAATAGACTATAAATATGTTCATGAATCCTTCATTAATTCCCATTTATTAATGGATTTATCCCAATATTAGCAATAATTTAGTATCATGTGTTGAATTTAGAATCACCCAAATGTATTTTAGGTTCTTCATAAATGGATATATATATATATATTTGTATATGAGGTTCCCATTGATTATGTCCTCTAACATACTACTTAGAGATTAGTTGGTTGTTATTATGATGATTCTGGTTTTCTAGACATGCAGTTGGGCACACTGGATATTATAGTCTTCTGTGTAGATGCATGTCACTCTTGAATTTATCATCATCTGGGGAGACTGAAGTTGTTATGATATAGGAATAAAAACCGAATATTGGATTCCAACGTCTCATTGAAAAATTAATCAGAACCAATATAGTTTGGTTCTTCCTAATGTGACACATCATACCTTTCAAGGTCATGTGATAAAGAATAGAACAGCCAATTTAACGTAATGTTTAAAGGTCATCAAGGTGGAAGGTACATTTTGAATGAAGAGTGTGGGAATTATATCTGAACTTCCCAAATATCATGGAAGGTATGTGATCATCCACGTTTAATTATACTCTTTTTAGATATGGTTCCAATGAATTGGGTTGATTCAGGATATTGGACTTGAACCTCAGAGAGGATTCCAACAAATGTCATTTGGATATGAATGAAATCCCTCATATTTTATCGGTGAGGAACCATACCTATAGAGGCACTCAAGTGTATGGATTGTAGGTGAGTATGGCCCATTGAGATAATAGATTAAGGGTTTCTACTAAGAATGATATCCCTCAAGAAGGGACCATGATGGATGTTTTAGTGTATGGTGATTTGGAGGATTAAAATGGGTTTCCCCTAAAGATGATACTCATATTAAGATAATTATTATTGGGGATTATTCATAAGGAGGAATCCCTATTGATCTAGGGCACTAAGTGGGATTCTTACCTATCCTAATTAATACTATTCAGAGTTCTCATTCTTCTTTCCCTGAGGAAACCCTCCTATGCAGGCTCTATGAAGGATTGTCTCATAGGGGATTATAACCCTTTGGTAAGATTAATATGGGGATTACTCCTAAAATTTATTTAGTTTCAGTTTAAGACTTAGTTAGGAATCCTATATATCCTATATAAAGTATGCACTAGAGTTATCATAGTTCATTCAATCTGGATGATTGTGTAGGATTCATGATCATTAAAAACCACTAATCTTTTGTGAGTCATGCTCATTGTAAAAAATAAGATGATGTGAAAGATTTAACAAACCACAAAATTTTGATCCTTCACTGGTGGAAGAGGATGATTCCATAGAAGAAGCGGTCGTAGATTTGGCAGATGAGAATGTGGTTACAGTGTATCCCTCCATTAAATTTATATTAGATATGAGTCCAATGTAAGGAAGAAATAGAGATAAAGGTTGTAGAGATTAGTGAGATTGAAACCTCATACATGAGAATCTTGGGGATTCCACCATGACAGTTTCTCAAAAATTGGTTTCATAGTTATGTAGGAGTATGAAATATGTCAAAAGAAAATTAAAGCATAATCCTCAACATATCTAAAATGGACTGGAGGCTTCAGATCTTAGAGATGAGAAGGGATGGATAGAGTCTTATCCCAAGTATCTGAGAACAAGAACTCCAGAATACATTCCCTATGGTAAAGGTAAATGTTACTTTATAAATCTAAATCTATAGACTCCTAGAGGATCCTTACCCTCTTGTAAGACATGTGTGAGAAACCTCTGGCTGTAGAAATCCATGTCCCAATGGAGACATGCAGATTTAAATTTTACCAAGGCATTATAAATCAGGATGTCTTGGGGGAGGTTTCAACATGGTCCATTTTAGATGAGGGTGCCATGGGAGGATATGGGCTTCTAAGGGAATCAATTAAGAGGGATTAATGGGTGACTCACATAATCCCTATTCACAGGGTCTCGGTGTTGGTTCACCACGTAGGTGTGTAGTGAATGTTTTCCAGAATGGTCCTAGGAGGAACTGAAAGTCCTTTTTGTTGGGAAATAGGGGTTGAACAAGCTGAATATGTATAGGTAAATGGATTTCTAGGGGACAACACATGTGTAATGACTTAACCTAATCACCATGGGTATCCTCTTATGTTCTTTTAAAGTATCTCGCAGGTCCCTAATTGGGGAGTGGGACCTCACGCAAGTGGAATTGTTCTTATGAATAAAGGATCCTTAAATACATGTAATGTATTATTGAACATCAAGTAACCTTTATCATGATTTACACATTTTTATTCTCCCTTAACTCATGTTATAGAGAGACAATTGAGAAATATTCTTGATCTGGGTGATGGTGTAGTGTAGTGAGAGCACTAGGAATTCATCTAAGTATTCTATTACGTAATTTGGGAGCCAAAGGGTCATTTTTATTGGTAAAGAGAGAAAAGAGAGGATTATAGTTCTTGGTTAAGGTGTTATTCATATTTTTATGACATAGTTATCTTGAATAGGGGTGAATGAATAAACATTTTCATTCATGTCCCCGGTATAGGTCCTCAGCGTAGGGGGGATACGTCTTTCGAGCTGCCCTAGAAGGAACTCATTTTTTGTCTTAGTACATAGGCGACCCATGTAAGTCCATTTGGAATTATCTATTTTCTTATCTGAATATTTTTGATACTTTAAATATCCTATGATGAATTCATAATTTTTATTCCATTATTTATAAAAAATGGAGTTTCGATAATCCCCCCCTAGAATTGGACCTGAATGAAAGAGTAGGTTCTAGTCCTTGGTACTTGTCATTGGAATAGGTGGGAAACCTATGTGAGTGGTGTAGGTAGACAGTGACCACAAATACCCCTTCCTTTGTCACTTACTTCAATAGTGAATTATATTTTATCTCATGTTGATTAGATTCTTTGTCTAAAAATGTCACATTTTTCTCTGATAACGAATCTGTAGAAGCATTCTAAATGAATATTTACATGTACAATGGGGCTGCATGGAGTCATATTCATCAAAATGGTTGTGCATAGGGACCTATTCTGGGGAGTTGTGTGGAAAATCTTGCTGAAGGACCTGTGTGGAGTACCTTGTCGAAGTAAATGTGCAGATAATTTTCGTTCCCAATTATTTTAACTTCCTTATGTTTTTGAATTTTAATTTTCATATGTCAATATATCAACTTAATGAGAGAAATTTGTATTTTATTTTTGGTTTCCAAAATTCTCTATTAAGGACCATAACTGGGGAAGAATTTGTGCGCCAAAATGAAATGATAAAATTCATCACACCATACTATTATGATGTTATTGATGGTGCCGTTTTGGAATTGGTGAATAGTATGATTCTATAAAAATGTTTCTATTTTTGGATTGAATACATTCTAATATATGGGAATCATCTTATGTTGGATACACACATTATATCAAATAATAAATATTTACTGTAGAAATGGTCTGTGAAAAACATCTGCAATCCTTATTTCAATATCTATGTGAAGTTTGTACCTATTAATGAAGGAACAATTACTATTGGATGTTTCTTACATCACATTAGTTGAACTATTGATATGATTGGTCATGTAATATATCCATTGGATCATTATTATGAATCAAAATTATTTTCATCGAAGACTATTAGTATTATGGTTGGGATCTCTGCTCTGGAGGGGAAGTCAACCCTGAATGGATATGGGAAATTTGGGTACACCAAAATTGTGCTGAGAGAGAGAAAGAGTTTTAAGATGTTCACATTTATGATTCCATCTTAGTAGAAATAAATTATGTTTAAAAACAATATCATTCATGAATTATTGATCAGACTAAGTCTGCAAACCCATATATTTCATTTGACGCATAATGTGGTTGGAATTTGTTTATGGGATTTATTTCAAATTTGTAGGGATCCAATTATAGGGGAATGGTATGATGAATTTATCCCATCAATGAAAACATAGGATTATAGGATTCCAATATTGTCCCATGGTGTTTTGAAATTAACAAATGATCTCTATAATGAAAAGATAGATCATCATTGTAGGGATAATGACCTTGTAGAAGTGTGGAAGGGGGATTTCATAGAACCATTAAAAGATAGGGACAATACTTTTATGCACCCTATTATCTACCCAAACACAACTAATAGGGGTGGTTCAGGATCTTTTTGGCATTCATTATTGAATGGTCAAAATAAACATTGGGGTCTCTTGGTTATTCCTATGATTGATGCAATGTTACACCTGACCTAATTCATTTTCATGTGTCTAGGCATTTATCTTCTTCTAGTCCATGAGTCTGGTTGTGTTGTGAGGCTAGAGAACATCTTTATTGCAGACAAGATAGCATAGGGAAAGTATATTGTAAGGACCCAACCCCAGTTTCCTGAATCATGTCCCTCATTTTATTACATTGGAATATAAATAAGGAATATGTATCTGGATGTACCAAGTTGTTTTGTAGCTTTTGAAAACAAGATACATATATGTGTTCTTAATTATATCATGAAGGGAAAAAAAGTACTGATTTATTTTATTAGAAACATCCAAGCCTCCTAGTTAATTATTGTAAGTCATTCATAATTGACATCTTAATAACATTGGATAATGAATCATAATAATGGGGTGAGCTCAAACACTCAGTAAGGGTAAGCAATACAATAGAAGATAGCTTAAACATAAGACATGATGAATAATTGAAAACATGTTCCTTTAATAATAAACATGAACACATTATGGTAGGAATATAAGCTGAGTAAATAATGTCATAATAAAACATAATCATGGGTATTATACTAGTCAAATAACCAAATTTACTTAAAATACTATAATCATAATAAGGTATGTGCATATTCTAGACATTCTGAATCATTTTTTCAAGTCCTCGACCAAGATTTATAAAAATTATTTATGCCTCGCCCAAATCCATACATCACTTTGGGAAAGGCCTCTACCAATTCCAGATCAATTTGTGTCATTAGACCTATCGATGCATTGTGGGGTTGTAGAGAGCCCCACCCATCACATAATTAGTCCAATTATTTCCTCATATGAGTGGGAATAAACCATAACAATATATAAATTCAAATTAGAACTATCATATGAAATTTAACTAACTTTCCCCAGTCATTAAACATAAAACACTAATAATTTAGAGTAATATAGTGAATGATTTTAAGAAAGATAAACCACAATAAAATTAGTCAGAAACAAGTAAATAAAATATTGTATATGAAATACTAAATTATTAAACCCAATAATACATAACAACCATCAAGAGTGTTAAATCATACAAAAATACTCTTATAAAATCATTAAGCAGTTCTTTAGATAAATACTCATTTATTTAGGAAAGAATAGTTCTTTTGGAAAAATATTTGTATAAAATCATAAGTGAATATAGATATTATTTTATTATAAATTGATCTATTTTATAAAGATAATGGTTTCCAAAAAAAAATTATTTAGGGCCCTTTAAAATAGATAAGAATTTGAGAAATTCCCTTGAATCTGGAAAGTATTTATGAAACAGTTTTGAATGTTTCTTTTAAAACATGTAACTATCCATGAAATAGAGATGAATTATGGTTGGTGTATATATATATATAGTACTAAAAAGTAATTTATGAGGAGTGAATGATAATATATAAGAATTTCATTGTGTTAATTAGGCAAAATATGTAAGCCGAATGAAAATGGATATTCGGGTGGAAAAACCCTTACCTTAAATCTGAATATGATCCCCTCTTGAAAATTAGGTATTGGTATATGAAATTATTCTCAATAATAACTTAATTAAGAACCTACTAGACATTAATTTATTTTATCTTAATTTTAGTTAGTTCATTTACATCCGTATTGATAAATTATATTATCAAATTCCATCGTTCCAGAGTGTTTGTTTTTTGGATTTTCCTAATCGGATAACTGGTTTTTAAGAAATGGAGTTCATGTGGAATAGTTTTAAGTCTTCCAAATTAAAATTAATATGATTTATGAACATATATAGTCAATAATGGTAATTTATGTCATTTTTTACATGTAATGAGGATGGATCATTAGATGAAACCCAGTTTGATTATTTGGTAGTATTTGGATTATTATGAACTAGTTAGGTCATATAAATTAATAATATGTACATATACAAGTTACTGAATTTTAATTAGATTATAATACATATATAAGAGTCTGGGTCTACCATAAATATTGTATCATGACCAGTAATGAATGAGATACTGAAAAATAAATATTCTTCATCCACGAAGGTTTGAAATTGGAACCTAATAGACGTTAATTTCATTTATATAAATAAAATGGACGATGTAATAATATTGATGATGTTTCATCCATTCACATGTTATAATTCTATTATATAGATGATAATAGAGTTATCATGTTCTTTTGGACTTAGAATTGATGAGATAATAACAAAAGAATATAAATTAATATGAAACTAAAAAAAGAAACTTACATTGCCTCTTGAAATAACTACTTTGAGAACCCCCTTAAGGGAATGGATTTTGGCCTTTGGGAAATAAAAAGAGGATTTTGATAGTTTGGAGTGAATATAAAAGTGTATTTGGGTATAATTTTTAGGAGATTCCACACATAGAGTGAAGAGAAGAGGGAGTTAGGGGGGGATTATAGTGGATGAGGGTGGAAAATTTTTTATATTTTTTTCAATATTTTATTAATTCCATCTAGACAATAAATTTTTTTGGTTTATGTGACCCATAATAGTAATAAGTTCATGTGTTTTTGAACCAAGTGCCCCTACATTACTCATTATGTCATAAATAGTGAAACTAATTTATAATTTTTATATACGGTATTTCACTATTAATAAAAAATTCATGAAGTTTAGAAAAATCCAAAAAATTTACCCCAACCATTTTTCAGCATGTATAAATCAAAATTGTACCAAAATTTTAAAAAAAATTATAAATAATTATCATTTATTTATTAAATAAAATCATAGATAATCCAAAAATTAACAATTTTAAAGGTATAATTAGTTTTATATGAAATTAAAATTTTAATTAAGATCTTATTATCTTAGTACCATAAGAAAATAAAATAATATCATTATTTACTATACATAAGGGTAATAAAACTATTCATATTTCAATTAATAATGGTATGTTACTATTCATGAAAATCATGTTTGTTTTATCAGAATCCAAATTAGTTACTTATCACAGCTCTATATGACCGTTTTTCGAAATTCAAATTATATTAGAGGAAAAGTTGTGTTTACTAGCTATATTATAAAATTATCTTCAACCTTTATTTTCTAAACCATGGTGTGTTATATATATAATTTTAGATGTCCCGATTTATGGAGGAATATATCACTGCCTATTCAATTTATATAATGGGAGGGCTTCATTTTTACTTGTTGGACCGTTCAATGTGTTTTAGGGATAGATTACAACACATTTCAGTTCATATCTAGTAATAAATTCACATTGGATCCCTAATGAATGATTTAGACATTTTTTTAGAAAGTATCTGGGATTCAACCTATGAACCTGAAGCTTGATGTGATTTTAAAGTTGTTGAACATATCATTTAAATTCCATGTTAATTTCATTCGGTAACCCACCAACTAGTATATTTTTCAATAATGTTAAGGATGGAAATTATAAACTAAGGGATTATATCATAGCAGACATAGACAATGTGTTGGAACCCCACATTGAAAATGAGATTATCGGTGAGGCATATGTTTTTAATGGTTTGGTATCCAATACAATTCTATTCAAAAATCGACCAGCTTCCCACCTAGGTATTTTATTTATGAAAAGCACCAAATTATATCCCCATAATAGTGGATCATGAATGCTATAGGGGTGCCGAAATGTTAACCATGCTAGCACAATCATAGGAATAAATTGTATAGGAGGCCGGATATTCCAATGCCTTGGATTCATCATACTATAAGAGGGGCATTCAAATAGAGCACAAGTTGAATTAATTCCATGACCACTAGTTGTAGTTTAATTGATGGAAACAAGAGATAAACCAAAGATGATGAAGAGGATCCAAAACCTCCGAAATTTTCCCGTAGAAAATACATCATGTAAGTTATGTTTAATGAGATTACTCCAACAGTGCCTAGGAGATCTAGTCGCCACTGTTAGAGAGAGGTTTCAGTCTCATCCCCTCATTTCTATAATTGTGGAAGGGGTTATAAAGACGATTTAAACCATAAGGAAATTATTTTCCCCACATACAACCACATCCAAGCTTATCAATGTGCAACCCTTATAAATACAGTATTGGAAAAGAAATACATGTAATTTCAAGGAGGCATAAGATTTTATCTGAATGGCTATTAAAATTATAGATTTAGGGGATATTAATGTAAATTATAATTTCTATTAAAACAATAATCTGGCCAAGGTAACTAAGTATCATAATGAGCAGAAGAATTTCATATATGAAACTGATGATCAGGTCTAGAAATCTAAATGTGTATTTGCTGTGATTGATCAAAGAATATGCTATGGGACAATTTTTCACCATAGTGAGGAATGAGACTTTTATGTTAAAATTCATGATTTATTTTTATTTACATCTATTTTATTTATTCTTATTTTCATCCACCATCACTAATATTGATGATATTTTATTTTTTAGTTTGTAACAATTGAAGGAGAAGTTACAACTATAAAGGTGTATAAGCCACCGATGTACGAGCCTACAAGAACCCTTATCGGGACATTGAATGAAGCCCTCGAGTATCCATAATATTATCTTAGAGGAATAACCATGATAGCGGTAATGGAGTTATAAAATCATCAATTATTACCTTAGGTTTCTATTAAAAAAAATTAGTGTAGTCTCTCCTCTATCTTGTGAAAGGAAGCGAAAGAGTTGATTAAAGTTCATCCAATGAGTACATCAAAGTGATTATTTTCACTATCATCTAACATTATAACATTTTGACCCACATTTCTGACTATGATCACATTTCCTTATGATTTTCATTACATTATTCAATTATAGGTTCTGGTAATTGTACATTAATTAATGCGAAGGACACCTCGGGGATGGTATAGATTAGTGATGATATATCTGTTATATTGAAAGATGAAAGCTCAAAGGGTTCTGCAGTATATTATCCCGATTCTACATAGAGGTAGAAAGGTCATGTTAATGTATTATTCTCCTCATTTGGGTATCATATTTGGTTTCTAAAATTATTTACCCAATAATATTTTATATTTTTTCCCTATTTCAAAGGATTCTACTGTAGTAAATGTTAATACTCTTGTTTTTTCGGGTGGGAGAAATTAGTATTTTAGGAGGTTTGAGTATGGTGTCAATGTTGATCATATCTCAACAAGGCATAAAAACATAGTACCAGTTCAAGTGATTATAGATGGAAATGTTATCAGAGCCAATAAAGGTCATGATAAAAATTTGATGTAAACAATAAATTGTGAAGATTCTAGGATGTACAAATTCGTATAAAATGAAATGATGGATTCCATTAATCGTGAAATTTATATAATAGATTCCACAAATAAGATTTGGCACATTCAGGAGGAACTGAAATAAAATGATTTTCCTTTTTTCCTTCAGTCTCTATACATGGATTTTGTTGTATTATCTGAGAGTTCACATCAAATATTTACTAATGCATCATTGTCACATAATTACTGACTAAGGACATTTAATAAGGAATTATTCCACAAAATCTTTTCATTACTAATGTCACATAAGTACTAACTAGGAATTTTGAAAGCGGATATTCCCATGAATATCTAGTCACATAGGTTGAACAATTTTGGAATATTTTCGCTCCCCAACAAGTACCTGTTCAGATTTCTCAAACATGGAATGTTATAGAAGAATTTACCCAATACGCCAACCTATTACTAGATAATTGTTAACAACTATTTTTATCATGATCTTTTCATATTTATATTTTGTATATAAGAAGAATTTTGATTAAGAATTTTGGATTATTAGATTCTTCTGCTGTGTCTTATGCTGAAGCCACTATATTATCATGACCAGTAACAAAAGGTGATGAATCCAATGCATCAGAGTGGGAAGAGAAGGGAGATTCCATGAGGGATTTTATTCAAAAGTTATTCTCACCCCAATGTAGTTTCTCTGATTAAGACATATAGTTACAGACTGCCATCATTGTTATGCAAGGAATGACTTGGCATATCATCTGGAAAATAATTTAAAATACTCATTTAGATGACCTACCTTAACATGTTAGTCGACATCCATCATTGTTTATTGTACTAAGATTCTAAGGATTTGAAAATCTTAATATCTATATTATGATGAATGAAACCATTCATCGAATGGAGAAATAGAATAAACATTGATATGACCATATAAAGGCTAAAATACTCCCCAATATTGATGGTTTTCAAGCTATAGTATACCAGGTGGTGACCAACTATAACAAAAATTTTCCGAAAATCATCCATAAAAATAAAGAGGAAACATTTCATGTGTATAAACATAATAAATAATTGGATGTCGCTCAAAAAATACTAGAAAATATTTATCATTAATTAGGATATGCTTAGTTCTAGGGGGTAACTACCATTAAGGATTCCATGGAAGAGCATCACAAAGTTGAAGAGACTAAAGCTAGTTGATTATTTGAGAGTCAAAATGTAGTTGATATGGATGAGGTAGATGTTCAATATATGAGGTGTTATGTTGAAGGAATCTTATAATATATGATAGATAGAAATTATTTTTTCAATGTTCCACTATTTTTTTCTCAATAAAAAAAATAATATGGTTTCCAATAAAATATGGACTCTTCACTATTTTCATCCATTATTCATAACAAAAAGAATATTTTTAAAGTAATATATTTTCATTCCAACTAATCATAATCACAAGGATACGAATGGAGACACCCTAAATATTTTTCTTATGCCCTGAGGTCTAGTGACCTCAATTTGACTGTTACTAGGGTCATATGAAAACCCCTACAAACTTTATGTCTTTTTACTTTTAATTTATCATCATTACCTTAAACATACAGAGCGTAAGTCTAGTGAGCTGAGACTCAAATTTATTCCAGAGTTTCCTTTATGGTATTTTATCCTAGTGAGTACAATGTGTCTTTTTCTTGGGAACTTTAAAGTCAAACATGTCGAACTAAAAGGACTAGTGTTTTAGGGCGAATAGGTTTGACCATGAATTTGGATTTGGTAACCAAGACAAGGTTTGGTGATTATAAATTTTCTAATATTCTTTATATACATCCAATGGGAATATAGAGAAATTTTTTTGATATCCAATGAAACTTGTATTCAATAATAGAAAAGGTATCCCCCAAGAAATAAATTACCACATATGTACAAACTAGATTTGAGGGTTTTTTTAAGGAAAATAAGGGCACGTATTGAATAATCATGTAGCAGCATCATTAGGCCGATAAGATCATTATATGGGTGATTTATGCAAGGTAAAAAGTGGCACGTACTATTTTGTTATGTAATGGTCATATCTTTATTTCTTACATTCTTTTACTGATAAAAAACATAGTTTATGATTCAGATTTATCCTGAACACAATGGGTGTCTTTGCGAAGGAAAGGTTCCTAAGAATAATGATGGGGACAACTATGGAACATATGGAATATCCACGTATTGACATCCTTTGGATGAAAAACTTGTCATTGTGGAGAAATATAAAATACCAAATGGGAAAAGACTGCAAGGTTCGAAAAAATATCACTCATGAATTTTGACATTATATAGCTCAAATATAAGGAATGGTTATGAAGATTCAGATTTTCCTAAAACAAATGTTACTTTGCGGTGAATGTACCTTGATATATAAGGGGTATTTATATTCATAATTTCATAATAATAGGGGAAATGGATCCTCTATCCATGTCTATTACAAATTCATAAAGTATAGTGCCTGAATTTATAGATCATAGGGATACGATTATATGATTATAAAAACAATGGATTACACATGGAAAAATTATATGAGGTTATTCTAGATAGATTCATGAAACTGAAGGGGAAAACTGTAAACCACTGTCTCAAATTCCTTTAGGGTATGAAAAAGGATCTGGGACAAAGATACAGAGGATGACTATAGATATTAGGGTTCCAGTATACTATCATCAAATCCTAAAAGTACTGAATAGTCTTCTCCTATGAACGAAGTTACTGGTAGTTGGAAAACCTATTATGAGGGTTTTTTGATGTATTGTCATCTAGGTCACATAATACAAAGTCAATTAGTGGAATCCTTAGGCTATATGGACTGTTATGTTAGTGTCTTATACAGGTCTTACTGGGGAATGTACTACATAACCAGTTAAAGGAGCTCTCATGTATCAGACATTATACAACTAGAGTTCGAGGAATGATTATGATGATTCAAAAGTATTCATGATTAAGAGTATGAAATGTGATAGGGTTAATGACCAATGCACAGGGAATGTATTTTTATTAATATTGGACATGAATTTGGAATCCCTTTCAATGATATGATTCATATATAGAATTGGGATATATATTGTTTCCCTATTGGGTCCTCTAAGTAGATGAGACAATATAAAATTCCCTACATACTATTTTAATTTTATGAATAGAGAGGGAATTTTTTTCCAAAATCATAGATGGGAACAGGGTTGCTGATCCGTGCAACACTACATATCTCAGTTGGATGAGAATCAATCCACACATTGTTTTTGAGGCACGATGTAGTGTAATGTCCTAGGGTGAGGATGTTGGATATGTAGTTTAATGAACTTTTTAAAGGTCATGGGTTATTTTGGTGTGAAAATAAATACCATTTCCATGATATGGTGTGGAGTCAAAGGGTTACTACATATATTTTTTTGGAGAAGACTCATGTCATATGTAGTTCTAAAAGATACAAGTTCATGAATAAAGATGGAACTCATTGGGGATCTCCCCATGTATATCTAATGTCAGACCATGAATGAATCCATACATAGTTCTAATTGGTATGAGATAATTCATTAAGTGGGATCTCATATTGGATCTCTCCATGTAGATTTTACTCATACATGGGAGAGATGTGGGATTTTTTATATTGTGAAGAGGATGGTCAAAAGATTGATGACCTGGACATCAAGATGTATGTCAATAATGATAGAATCAAGCCACATTTAATTCTCAAAAAACTCCCTATGCATGTATGGTCCATATGTAGGGAGTGGGAGATTTAAAATTGCGGCTGGCATGGGGTATATGTTCAGAGTGTCACCACTTATCTTTATATAATGAGAATCATGCAACACATAGTTATAAAAATTCCATGACTTTTAATGTCATGTTCTTAAGGATAAAGGTGAAATAACCTGTACTGATGTTAATATTGTGGTCCAGACCAAGAATGAATGTCTTCGAATCAGAATATATCTCATGGGGTGAGAATAAATCCTCTCATATTTCTTCCTGTGTAAATATTATTCATTCATACAATGTAAAGGGGATTTATGTTTTAATTATGGTAGGACTAAGGAATAGATATCTGAGTTTTACTATGTATCTAAATAGGTTTAGAATAAATCCATATGTAGTTCGTTAATGTTGTTTCCCACACCAATAAGACTTTGATGTTGGAAAGGGGACTTTTGATAACCTCTAGACTGATTGTGGGGCCAAATTCATGATGTGTACCTATTTCCATGCAAATTAATTATAATGAGAATCAAGGAATATTCGTCAGAAATGTTGTCTCTACCGATAAGGTTCTTTCACAGGGAATACGAAGCAAAAATTTAATTTCCAAAACCACTGTTGGGACTATGATTGTCGATCTTGGCATCACCACATACCTCAATGGGATGATAATCAAGTTGAACATTATTCATGAATGTGGATCCCCATTCCAACTAAGGATTTCTATGAAGAACGAGGCTTTAAGTTTTTATATTTTTTCATTATAATGGTTCGGATCAAGACAAAACATGGTATTTTGAATACGCCATATGTTCTTGATGAATTCCCAGTACAAATTTCATTCAAACACTAAGAAAAGGAAAAAAAATTTATGGTCATGGCTAGACATATGATTAGAGATATGGGTATGGCAACATTCCTTATTGGTATGTTAATTAAAGAAAAAACATAGTTCTTGGTAAACTGTGTAGTTTATAATCATGCAGTAAGAACATGAGGTCACCTAATGTGAAAGATTCATTATGTCTAGAACTGATATAGACGATTTTGGTGTCACTACTTATTATTTTGGTGAAAAAATAAATCCACACATAGTTATTGAAAATTATTCCCCATGTATGTCTGATCCAAAAACATGGGGAAACGAGGCTCAAGTACCACTAGAGAGAGGAAATGTGGTTAGTGAGGTTTTCATATGGATTCTAATCATCATTTGAGGGATTACAAGGACTATCTTCTCAATGTTTCTTGGGGATTTCTTAATTTAAAATTTCGGTGAAGTTAACAATATAGTTTAATATCATATTGTTTGAATAATTGGTTCTATATAGTTTATCATTTTGATGATTTGACCATATTCTATATATTTTATCGTCATTTTACAAGGAAAATGATGCAACATAGTTCAACATGGTGAAACATGAAAACAAGTGTAGTTATTCAGTTTAATTTAATATAGATAAGAGGAAGACTATGTGATTATACAAAGTATTTATTCATGAACCACTCATTTTTTTGAGTTGTAGTGAGTTCTCAATCCATTGAGATTAAGGAATAAGATCCATTAGAGTGGCAATTTTCAATGGAGTAATGTCCATCTCACTTGGGCTCTTGATTTAAAGGATCATTTTCAAGTATCTTTAGAGTCTTAAGGGCCAATATAAATTCCATTTCTAGGAATGAATAAATATAACTCATTATTTTAAATGGTCATTATATCTTTTTATAACAGACCTCCTAGTGGTAAAATGTGTGCAATAACATTTCATACAGTCACTCCATCTCATCCAGTCATTTTTTGGTTTTCTCATCTGTGTATAGATGGTAAAAATTAGAAATATGGAGTGATAAAAAATGAACCTAAATGTTAATGAATACTTTTATTATGTACACCAACGATTATGGGTTTCTCATGTAGCAGTATGGGTAGTACGATGGGAATACCATAAAGGATGAAAAAGCATATCTATATAATATTTCATATATTTTTCCTCCATATATGAGTGAATGATTTATATGGCCTTGTTAAAACCCACTATCTATCCATTTGCAGCTTCATGACAGTATGAAGAATGGATGGATTTGATATTGTAGTCCAGATGATTCCTCTCCACCTCAGAAGAATAGAAATTGGTGCTATTTTCTGTCAAAAATTTATGAGGGACAGAAAATATGGTAATGATGTCAATTTTGACAAATTTAATAACTTGTTTGGCTTCGAAATCTTTGATGGGTATTAACTTATACAATTGGGAGAATAAATTCATAGAAATAAATATATAATTGTACATCATAGTCGTAGGTTGAGGATATGGTACCAAAATATCCATTATCCATGTAGAAAATGTCATATATTATTTATCTATATGTAGAAACTCTTGTGGTTGATGGAATAAATTGGCATGTGCTAGTAATGGATTACACTTCTTAGTGATTTTTGTGCAATCCTACAGCATCAATGGATAGAGGTATCAATGAATTTGGATTTGATAAGAAATCATATACCTTGATTGGTGGGCACCACATGCTCTTACATGTACTTCATACTTATTAATCACACTTATTTCTCCATCAACACATCTATGAGTGACTCCATCAAATCCTCACTTGTTGGTGAATTTCTAGTTATAGAGTTCAATATAAAGTTTGAAATTAATAACTCACCGTTGAATTATCTGTCTTCTAACCCACTATAGTGCAACTAATCCATCATGGAGATAATCCACAATGGGTGTAATCCATCCCATGGTAGGGATATATAGATCAAGGATGGGTCATCATTCACTAACCTATTATACTATTATTTGAGAAAATGGGCGAACCATTCAATTATGTGCAATATGGTTGATTGTTTAATCAAGATTCGGATCTGCCAAAGTTGTAGATGTAGTTGACAATGCATCTTCTTGAGAATTCTATGACTGAGGGATGTGAGTAAATGTTGTATTTAAGTGAAATTATACCATTAACCCTCGAACGTAATCAAAGATGGGTATTATTTAATCCTTTCGGATATAATATTCCCCATTGAACTTCTTGATTATCAATTTTTCATAACCCTTTACCACTGGGTGATTCACTGGTAGATGGAGTGAAAAATTCAGGCCTTCAATGAGAGACTAATATTCTACCTCATTGTTTCTACCACCATGTGATAATAAGAAGGAATATGGAAACACTACATACTCTAGGGAGAAAATAACAATTCCAATCATAACTTTTCTGAGATTTGGTTATTTCATTCTCTTCCCCATTTAACATTTGGAAGCACTATTTGAATACATATCCCATGTTTGGGTCTATCCTGAATAGATAATATTTCTTTATCAGGTAGTTAAATATTCATTAACTTCTCTTCTTCAGATCAGTGCTCTTTAATGAAGTCTGTTAAGGCTTTTACTTTCACTACATTATGAATCACAAACTATATATCAAACGGTTTCATTATAACTTATCATTGTGCTTGGCGTCTTGCTTGCATAAGATGATTGAGGATTAATTTTAGTGGGTTATTTAAATACACCAAATGGATATCATGGTGTAGTAAGTATTTCCTCATCTTCTAAACTAAAAATATTAATTTTAGAAAGACTTTATTAATATATAAATATCAAGCATTTCCATTGAGCATGATTTGACTAATTTTATAATGGGTGTTCCCATTCCTATAATTATTATTTTGTGATAGGAAATAACTCAATGATTTATCCAATAATATTACATATAGAATGAAAGGAATAAATTTAATTGATGACTTCAATATCTTTTTACACAAGAAATATTATTGAGCGCATTAAATGATTCTTGAAATTCATTGGACCACTGATAAGTGACTACCTTCATCATCAATTTGGTGAAGGGTAAACATATTATTATGAGGTTAGATATGATGCATCGAATGTATGCCATGTTTCCATGATGTCCTCTCAAATCAAAATTTCTAGGATTTGATATGCCAAAGATATCATTATATTTTATATGATAAACTTAGATGGAATTATTGAGTAAAATGTAGCTGATAAATCTCCCTAAATTTACATCGAAAGAACTTTTGAAGGGGTTCATATTCATATTTTACTATTGAATCCCGGTGGAGATTGTTTCAAGGTTTTCGAAGAAATTAGAGTGTTTCTTCATTTTACCAATAGGCCATCAATTTAGAATTTTAAAAAAAATTGAAAGAAGGGTTTGATGATGAGATGCATATAAAGTTGATATGTAGAACCACCATTGTTTAATACAATGGAAATTACCTGATAATAGAAAATGATTTTGACGTGATCTGAAGAATATGGTATCTTCATCTTTTAGGGCCATCTAGATTTGATTGTACATAATGTATACATTAATGAATTAAACGACCTAATAACTGACTATTTCGTTAACCATGAGTTCTATAATTGGAACCGGGAAGTCATCTTTTGTACAATAACAATTGAGATCATTATAATCAATGAAAAACCATATTATCATGTTATTATTTTTCACAGGGACAATTTTGGCTAGCCATAGTGGTTATTTTACCTCTTGAATGAAGTCATCCTAAATGATTTTTTTCACTTATCCCAAAATCATGGAGGCATGAGCTGGGTGTGTCCTCATGGAAACATACATATATCCTTGATTATCTTATAGATACCCCAAATTATTGGTTTCTAGATCATGTTCATGGCCTATAATCTATTTTTAATTATAGGAAAACAAATCCTCATGCTACATTAAGAAGGTGGTGTGTTCCTCCTGTTCATCCAGAGTCAAATACATACTAATTAGAGTGGGGCGTGGATTATCTTATGTAACAAATTAAAGATCGTAAGATCTTCAATGGTGGTGGTGATTACCTTTTCAAATTATATAGTGGGTGTTTTGAGATCTTATCATTCTTCCTATACCATATCCTCTTCCTCATGCTTCGCAGTTTTACTTGATATTGTGTAAGAGATTATAAAAACAGTTCCTTAGAAGGATGGGTGGAGTCACCATCTAGACATTCGGAGGATGAGGTAATCTTTTTTGGATCACATGTTGGTATGAAGCTTTATTGGAGTCCTAAAGGCGAAACAAGGGACTAAGAATGAGTCGTTTTACCTTCTACTACAATCATGATATCAATTTCAAATTCAAATGAATGAACAAGAATTTTTTTGATGCTTGGGATAGAATGAATTCATTTTCATTCATGCATTCATTGTCATTAGAAGGATTGATAAATTCTTCAGTTCCATCGAAATCAACATTCAATATTGATATTATAGATTCTTCTGAATGAATTCATGAATTATGGACCACCCTTTCAATATGATTTATAGGAATCACGTAATGTGTGATGAAATACATAAAATGGTTAACTTGAATCATCTCTAAGACATTTGGGGAATTTATTCAAGTGACATCATCATCCATTGAATTTTTTCCTCCATGATGATTGAACTATGACTTAATATATTGTCTTTCACAAGTTTTGAACATATCCATGGCACCATATAATGTGCCAATATGACCATTGATAATGTATTTGAGACATTGGTGGTATGATGATGGAGTGGTTGCATGTTGATGCAGCTATTGTCTTCGGATTAGAACATTGACTATTGTTTTATGCCAAACCACCATGAACACAGAGTCGGACATAAGTTCCCAAAACAATGTTTTTAGTGTGATCTCATCATGAGACTCTTTATAGTTATTTTCACAACCCTATAACATCATAGTTAGGGGAGACATGTGAGATTCATTACGAACCAGTTGATAATGTGTAAAATGTTGTATAAATATGCCTCCATAGAAATTTTCAATGATGTCTAATCTGATATCAAGTTCATTTTGAGATCCATATTATTCCAGGGTATGATATTCCCTTGTATGATAAAATATTCAACTTGGACGGTGAAATAAATGATTCCATTTCATTCTCTAAGACCATTCTCCCCACGATATACATCAACAATATCCACCTCAATGTCAAATTTTTGTGGGATTTTCAATACCTCAATGAGTGCTTCATATAGGTATTTTGATTGACTCAGATCATAAAAGATTTATAGAATATCCCAAACATGTGATAAATGGTTCAAGAAATTATATTTTTGATCAAGATGGAAGTGGTAAGGCTGCATGGAGTACCACTCTCTGTTTTGTCTGATCAAAATCCAGGATTCACCTCCATGTTTTAGAAGAGTCTTCAACATGCTCTGAATACTGAATTGAAGTTCAGTACGACCTATCATCCTCAATGTGATGACCAATACAAGTGGACGATCCTAACACATGAATACATGTTGAAAACGTGCTCAATATACATGAAAGGAGGATGGGATCAACATATTCCTCTAGTTGAGTTCTCTTATAATAACAATTTACACTCGAGATTCCAAATGGCACCACATGAAGCCCTTTATGGGAATAGGTGAAGAACACCAGCATGTTGGGATGAGGTCGGTAGCATAAGATTCTTGGACCGAAAATGGTCGAAGAAATGGTGGAGAAGGTGAAAACCATTTAGCAGCATATCAAGGAAACCCAGAGCCAATAGAAGAGTTATGCAGATAACCATCGATGATACCTTGAGATTAATTTTTGAGATATTGTATTTCTACTCATATATCTCTGGATGAATGTCATGAGGATTGTAAAGAAAGGGATGTTAAGTCCAAGGTACATCGGCCCCTTAGAGATTCTTGATCGTGTCGGGGCTGTGGCCAATCGACTAGCACTTCCACCTACCATGGCTAATGTATAAGATGTCTTTCATGTATCCCTCTTAAGGAAGAACATACCAGAACCTTCACATTTACTCTCTTCAGAGGTGGTACAGTTATAGGAAGATCTTTCTTATGAGGAGAAACCAGTGAATATCTTAGATCGTAGAAAAAATGTTCTATGAAATAAGACAATGCCTCTCGTCAAGGTGTTTTAGAGAAACTTCAAGTTTGATGAATCGATGTGGGAATCAAAGGAAATAATGAAGCAGAATTACCCACATTCGTTTTACTATGGAAAAAGAAAATTTAGATGTTGAAATTTTTTAAGGGGAAGATTGTAACGACCTAATCATTCATTAATAGAAATCACTCTTAATGTAATTAAATTTCTATTTATGTAAATTTTTATATAAAATATAAACTTTTTTGGGTCTATGTTAAGAATTGTGACCGTTTCTAATATATTTATTAAACAGTGATCACATGATAAGTATAAATATAGGGATTTAACAAATCCAATTTACTCAGACAAAGGAAGGGATGACCTCATCCAGTACACGTGCCCCATATGAAATCCATTTGTCAGAGCTCAGAAAGGAGGTGGCGTCATTGGGATTCACTCTTGACCAATCCCAAATCGAGATTGAATATGTTATGCTCAAGTGGGACCACCTACTATAGAAATGGTAGTTCATAGAGATTACCACTCGAGCAATGTTATCCGAGCCAACCCAATAGTTTGTCACCATCGCACACATTACTCTTCAATCCTATGAGGCTGTTATAAGGGGTTATGTAACAAGACCTTATCGCTATGATTGTGTAAATTATTCTTGTATATAATAATGAATATACTTTTATTTTATAATTATTACCTATTAAATAGTTTTTTAAGCACAAATAGTATTTTAAGTTAATATTCAACTATTAAATATATTTTGATGAATTAATGGTTTTTTGAATTAAATAATATTTTATAAAAATATTATTATTATTATTACATTAATTTTTTTAAATAAAAATGATCGTATTATTTGAAGAATGAAATTGTAATTTTTAATAAGGTTTGAAAGGCATTTTTGTCAAAACCAATGAATTTTTTAAAAATGTCATTTTTTATTTTAATATTAGTAATTAACATGTATAAAAAATCATTTATATAAAATAAATATTATTTCTAGAATTAGGACGTCAAAATTATCCAACAGTGATTTTTTCATAATTTTCTGAGATAGTTAAGATTATTGGTAAACATTAAATACCGTTTAATTATATTATGTATTTTATGACAATATAATGACCCAATAATGATTTAATAAAATACTATAAGCATTATGTTCATCCAATATATGTTTTACCATTAAAATAATGTGATTTTGGGATTGTTTTAATTATTTTACAAAGCATTAATGGACCCTTCAAGAGTTATTAAACATCTTGTATTTTAAATTGTTTTCCTTGGGAGTGTGACTCTCCTCCACATAAGAATCCCCATTATTTTAAGAATTTCTGACTTTGGAATTATAAAATATTGTTTCCATTTTCCTTTTCCGAAAACCATGGGAAGAAACCATGGTCTGGTTTGTGGTTTGGATTAGTTTAATGTGACGGTCCTAAACCTAAATAATAAATAATTCCCTCACCATTCCTATATATACCCACCCCAGATCCCACTTCCTCGTCACTAAAATCCTTTGGAGTTCATCCATGATCTTACCTCCTCTCTATATAATCCTTCCAAGCTTCCCCAATCTCCCCAAAGGCCTCTCTCAATCCTCTCACAACCCTTTTGGAAGCACACTTCCATGTAAGGGGTTTTCTTCATTTCCCATTTTTGTCCAATTTTTTTTAATGTTGTTATGACTTTTTAATTTCAATTATAAATGTTGGTGTATTGTAACACACCTCCCCCAAAAATCCCTATTTATGTTTGAATGATGGGATACCCCTTTATCTATCAGTAAATGCCTCCAATGTACACCTGTTACTATGCCGAAATTCCGAATGGAATTTCTCTCTCGTCATTTACATTCAACCAATTCATTTGTATCATGAATCGAATTTCCATTACATTTGTTGGGAAATGTATCTATATGACCCCCTATGTGTCCATGTCATGTAAATATAACGATACACCCCTTTCTCTCTTATCAACCATTTTTATGAATTCTTACGTGACACCGTTACGCTGTAGATATTGCACCGAATTTCCAACACAATGTCATTGTGTAGTGAATACCATGACCAATTCTCTATCAAGAGTATTCACCTTTATGCACATTTACCTATTGATTATAAAGTTTGATGTATTAATTCCACATTCCTTTATCGTTGAATAAATGATGATATTTTATGAATCCATGTTATATAATCCATGTGGCACAGTAATGCGTGAAATGAAAGGTTTAAGAAGGGAGAACCCTTATAGCACTCTAATGCATTGGGTAAAGTATAGTATCATGATACGTAATGTTCAGTGGGAGTTTACTCATGCTAATTCAATTGCAATGAGGTTTTAATCATGCTTCAGGTGCAATGAGGATTTACTCATGCTCCATGTGCAATGATCCTTGTCTAATTCTAATTCCATGAAAACTATTGTTGCCACATTTCCATGTTATTATTATCATGTTTTATCATGCCTTTATGTTTATTCTTCTATTTTTCTCTATTAATATGCATAGTTTCTGACATGTATTGTTTTCCTCATGTTATCCCATGTTTATTCCTTTACTGGGCTTTATAGCTCACACTTTTCTTATGCATGTCCTCAGGTTATCCCATGCAATACTAAGTACGAAGGTTATGTAAAAGAAGATTCCAATAATGATGTTGTGTTTTATGTTTCAAGTTGTTATGAAATGTTCCTAATCCCCTAAGACACTAGACCTCTAGATCTTCCCTATTTTATCAAGTTAAGATTTTATATAATAAATTATGTTATATGGGTAATAAAAGATCTGGGTTGTCATAGAGATGATCTGGGGGACTGGATTTATGGGTCTCCTATCCCACTGAATGATGAAAATCCTGGGCTACCAATATCTTTTGGTGCTTGGGTTTTTTCCCTTAATTTCATTTACTACTACTCACAATGTTGGATTAGCACATGTTTCATTTCCAATCTCTTGAGGTGTTCTTTGAGAGAAGCTATCGTGTATTCATGGAAATAGTCCCTATCATGATAAAGATTCTAAACCAAAAATAGGTTCAAATGTTCCTCAAAATGGAATGTAGGATCAATTTCTTGGAGTGTATCCTTATCCAGATCATGATGAGGATAATTAGGTTTCTTGGTAAGGTTCAATGACTCATAACTTTTTCATTTTCCAAATTATACTTATGGTGCTCAATAAATATTCATAGGATTTTTGAGATCGATTGGGGGAATCTGTAAAAGAACATTCTTCCATGATGTAGGAGAAATGGTATACCATCAGGTAGTTTTAAAATATGGTATTTCATCATTCATGATCTCGGTGATGACCTTTATTTCTAATCAAGCTATTGGAATATGTTGAAAAAAATGGGCTATATATCTATTTCTGTTATGACCTAAAATGTATTAGAAGGCCCAAAATTATCCTTACCCTTATCATAAGGTTGAAGGGGAGAAATTTATCATTGGAGGGATCCACAATTCCATAAGCCTAACTCTATTGGTGAGAAAGGACAATCATACGAGGTTCTGTCGAGTGATGCGCCACACCTACAGGTGATTTTCAGTTTTAATATATATAAAAAATTCCCTATTATATGGAAGATTTGTATCAATAATGATTACCATAAAATTAACAAGATGGGATTCCTCATCATTGGATGGTTGGTTAGGATTCTCCATTTTAAGGTTGATGTAAGGAGTAACATACTATCCCTGACCTGGGATATGTACGTATAAAGAAACCTTTTACAAAAATTTATAGAGTAATGTGAGAATCATGACACACCTCTATTAGAGAACCTGATAGTAGTTGGATGAATTATGATATTGAGATACTAGGAGTGACGTAATCTTATCACAATTTCACTATTAGTTGATGGAATTGATGTGCTCATGGCATCCTTGACGTGAAAAATGTTCATCACGAAGGTGGTGAAAAATTACCCATATGATATGAAAGAAATTATCAACTTATCCATAATTGAGAGACTCTATATTGTATAAGATTGGTTTTATAGGTTTCCAAGACACTATAGACTACTTATTGTATCTATAACATCCCACAAGACATCATTATTAGATCCCAATTCCTGGATGGCCCATGATCCAATCAGTTTTGGTTAAGAGATGGGTGGTGAAACCTTGGTTAATTGGTTCTCTGTTAGGTTTTCTGGTATAGGAGTCACTTTGTGAGTCAATTTTTCACTATACACATATGATTTTCTTGAGGGTAGAGCCAACAACATCGTCATGTCATTGTAGGCATGTGTGTTCACCACAGCCTCCTATGGAAGGGAAATGGTGTTTATCTACATGTATATAGATTTATCATCATATTAAGGATCTGATAAATATGTCAACATCTCACCCATGTATTTTTTGTATTTTTAGAGGAGGGACACAAGAGATAATATAGAAGACTGCGATTTGGGCCCCTAGAAGTGAGCCCAAACATCATTCATCAGTATGTACCTTTTACAGGATTGAGGGATTCTCTAGATCTCATATTTTTGGGTGGGGAGATTTAGTTATCTTTATCCAACCATATTATTCTAAATCTAGTATAAGGGCTCAATAGTCGATTCATATGACACTTATGAATCTTTTTGTTCCATAAGATCCACGTTGTCTTGTATTTTTTATTGATTTCACCCTCAATAGAAATATTCTACCCTTATACCCATGTATGGTTATTTGGGGAGGGGTACCACATGGGTATAGGGACAACCTTTATTTTGGTGGGAGGTAATTTGGTGAGGAACTCCATTTTGATAATATGGGAAATGGGGATGGCCTATATAACATAGGTTTTTGGAGAGGGTTGGACCACCAAATTTAATAATGATATAGTAGGAGGACCTCCACTATAGTTGGTGGTGAAATGGGTATGACATACCCGTTGAGATATATGAGTATAAGGAGGACCTCTGTATTGGTTATTGAATGATATAAGAGGACCTCCACTATAATTATCAACAATGTTGGGAGGACCATGACATTGAATAGTGAAAGGATGGGAGGACCTCTACTCTAGTGGGTAATGAAATGGGTATGAACTCCATGCTGAGAAGTATAACTATATGTTGGACCAATGTAAGGGTTCATGAATGATATAAGAGGACCTCTAAAATAATTATCAATAATGTTTGTTGGAACTCCACATATTTTAGTAATGACAAATAGATGACCTCTATGAAGAGTTTTAAATGAATAGGGAGGTCCTCCAGTTGAGATCATTACATTTCTGGGGGGACCAACACAACAGTATCCTCGCTATGGGTTGTCCCATAACATATGTTAGTGGTTCCATTAATAGAATGTGTCAAATCAGTCTTCCTATGAGAGTGATGGGTTATAGAACTCAATTGGATGAATATTAGTCAATGTTTGTTAGATGATGGGTTCTAGAGGGATGTTTCAGCAATGGAAGGGGACACTAGATCTATATAAGATAAACCTTATTGGAAATTTTCTAGATCAAAAAAATTGAATTTTATGATAGTGACTAGTGATAGTAGATCATGCGTGACGTCCTTATATTCTTCAGCCTGGGGGAATGGTCATTGACTGAATTTACATAGTATAATGAGAGATATTATAGGTGAATCCTTTTAATTAATCATAGTTGGTGAAACTAAAGTGTCTTCTACCTACTTGGTGTGTAATATTGAGTTGTTGGATAACTATGTGGAGAGACTCTAGAAGTTTATTTCAGATGGAATTGAAAGTGGTTCACCTAGGAGGGCCCTTGGGAGAGGCATTGTCAAAAAAGAGATAAATCCTCTAGGACTGGTCCAGACATGTCCCGCATGGGATTGAGCTTCTCATATTTGTATTGGAATACAATGGAATTGACTGCCATCCAATGGGTGACCTCATAGGATGAGACTATGTATGGGTTCATGGTAGTGAAATTAATTGAGAAAGGAAGGTCATTTAGGATTTTCACATGAAATTTTCTCCTACCTTATCTCTTATCGGAGATGGGTTGTTAATTTCATGAATCATGGGTCCTTTAAGGTATGTGTATTGTGATTTCACTATATGTTTGAGGATATAATTTCTCAATTCCCCAACTTAATCTATTCTTTCAATGATGGTGAGTGATCCATGCTAAAAATATCCCAAACCAGGGATTCATAATGATAACTACCCCTATTTTAAGGAATGTTTCTGGATGGGTCTGAATTTTTCTTGGTGGAACTTGGAACTGGATGGCTTCATCTGGTGACATTATAATCTATTGGATCCCCAATGAAACTAGTATCCATTATAGGAGGATAATAGTTTCAGGTCATTTTTACCATTTATTTTCCTATCTCTTTCACAAGAGGACTACCTGTGCATCAACATGAATGTGCTAATTAGATTATCTACATCTTAGTATTTCGATATTTAAAAGGTATCCTACTATCACCCACTTTATTGGGGAAGTAGTCTCTATGAACAAAACATGATTATCAGATGTTGGTTCTAACATACATGGATTCCTTTTTGGATATTTTTTCCTAGTCTAGGTCTCGTTCATAGATTTATGTCATTTTCATGTAACTCATTCATCGTTCATCTCTTTATTCATGTTGTTTAATGATATAAATTAAACTTATTCAAAGTGGTATTTTAAGAATTAAATATAAACAATCGAGCTTTGGATTGGTGATGAAATTGGGAGAGGAAAATTTAAAATGGTACTGGCTAGTAATGATTCTAGGCTCCTGGGATGACAAGGTATGATACAATGAATTAGATATCATATAGTCATCAAAATTGGATCCTAGAGAATCCAACGACTATGAAAAATGCTATCCATACTAACCCCCCATTTCTTAGGGTCAGGTATATTTGTTTAAAAGGAATGGGCTTCCTGAAATGGTTATTCTAAATGAATTTATGAAATTATAACCTTTTTATTACCCTTATTTCAGTGGAAATGAAAGAATAATGAGGGAATATATAGATTTGATGAACAAATATTTTATCCCAACATGAATTTTATTAATAAAAAAATACATCATTCATTCAATTCCCATTTCATCAGGACTTCCACAACACAATGAATAGAACCTCTCATTCTAACCATGAAGGAGTATCGAAAAATAAAAAATAAAAAATATTAAAGAGAGTGGTAAAGAAGAAGGTGCACCTTCATCTGGTGGGCATCTGGCAGTGGTCCCCAATCCAAAATTATTTTCATAGCAACATGTAATCCATCTATTTATAAGCTTCAATTTTTTTCTTTACCCCATTTTTTAAAATGTGTAATGTGATAAAATTTCATGTAATTTCTATTTTAATTTTCCTATTTGTATTTTGAAACTATGAAAATCTCATTCATAGATTTGAAACATGAACTACTTTTATTTATTGTAATCTACACTCAAAACTTGTGATTATATTTGATTGCATGTAACCTCTTGGAGACTAGTCATAATAGCGATGGATTCCTTTGATGAAGTCACAACATTTAATTTCATTACATATTGTGTAATAGTGTTTCTTTATTATTCCATCTCCACTTCCTTCTAAAAAGTCTCTTATCACACTTCTTCACTTTACTTGCATCATGAAGGGTCTTTTAGTTCCCTTAATCTCATTTTTTGTTTCATTTCCAAACATTCATTTTATCCTTCTGAAAATCATAAATCAAGTCATTTTTCTCAGAAATTTGAAATAATATTCCATTAAATACATAAAAAAATTACAGAAAAATACCTTAAAATTCATGCATGAAATATACTTATCAAACGCCTTATCGAGGTTTATTTGAGATGGATAGATATGAATATTTGTGGTGGTGGATCCGAGTAGTTTGTCCCTATGAGTAATGATGTCACATGTTATTTTACCAATATGGATAAAATTCTCTATGAGGTGAATCCAGAGGGTGTATCCATGGGTGTGTAAAAGTATGTCTACTATTGGAAGTGATTAAAAATCAAGGAGGCATTATAAGTACCCCATTTATAAAAAATGTATTGAATCCCATGTAGTTTGATGAAATATTTTAAGGACATGTGACATGAACCAAACATGTAATTATACCTACTATAATATGGATGTTGAGGTTGAAAAATGGGAGTCAATAATATATGGTAAGGAGAATACACATAATATACTTCCTTCATGGGTGACTCATATTTATTGGTTGGATATATGGTTTCATCCCATGACAATATTACATGTAGAAACTTGTGAATATCACATAATATAAGACTATCATTTTACATCATGTGCTAAATATACTATCTGGTAGATTGAAATCATATGACTATGAAATCATAATCAGATATTTTACTCCATGCATCTCAAGCAAGGGAGTACTTTGTCATCACCCCATGGGCTTATGTGTCAACCGCTCATGCCTCTTTCAGTAGATCATAGAATTATGTCTTTAATAGTGTAGTGGTTAATAATGGGGTTTGTGTTACAAACCCTATTCGTATAAGAAATTTTGTTTACGATACCCGTGTTTAAAATAAATTTGTAGGGATGCACTAGAGGAAAACTATTTTTCATGTAAGGGGCTAAGAATTTATTATGTGTAATTGGTTTCAGTTGAACACTAGAATATCATGAGTAGGGGGGATAAATTTAAATGATAATGGGATGAATCTAATTAACTAAAATTGTTTGGGATTAAACCCAGATCATGGATTCATTTATGACATTTTTTCAGGCATCTGACTAGCCCTAATGATATTTGTGAAAGGATCAGTATATAGTATAAGAAGTTAATGTTGGAACCACATGATTTCTATCATGAAAATAAAGTACCATATATGATCCTTGATTGATGGATATATGTGATACAGTGGAGGAATAGATATTGATCATAATAGTAAATCACTTTGTCTTCAAGATAGCCTTTATAGGGGAAGTGTGGGGAACTTTTATTTATATCCAAAATCCTCTTCTAGTGGTGTATGATTCTATGGGAGTATAATTGGATTTTCATATATATTTCCCATTTCCCACTAATGTTCATCCATTATATACCTATATGTTGATGCCCCCTTTGGTTAAAAAAAGTATTGTTGCACATGAAGTTTCACACAACATCAATTTAATATATCCTTTGGATATTTCCATGTTTTAGACCTCTGGATTTTCCAAAAAAATGACATGCCACATTTGGCATGGAATGTATTCTTCACAGGATTTACATTTTTCTATAACTAATAAAAATATGCATATGATCACTCCATCTAATCTAGGATTTCCAATCTGAGAAATTTTCAAGATCATTTTACCCATAACTTGACACATGAGTCCATAAATGTGAATCTCGAGACAACAGTAGCACTTCTAGAGACCTGAACAAATTCTTAATGTTTATCCTGAAAAGTTGATCCAATGATATATCATCTCTAATAGCAATGATGTGTTATTATAAAATATGAAATACTAATACAACCCATATATCATTATTCATCATAGATTTTTTAGAGAGCCCAAAAACAAAATCTATGGTAAATATTTCCTATTTCCATATTGATATGGGTAATGGTTATAAAATCCATATAGAATTTTTTCTCTCCTCCTTGAATTGTAGACATACCATGCACCATGGTACAAAATCTACAATATTTATGCTAATTCCATACAATAAGAGATAGTCTTTAAAATATCACTACATATTTGAATTACAGTAATCATTTGAGAATGTTGAAATATGAGTTTTCACTAACATCCCCTTTAAAAAATATTGTATTGATGGAAAAAATACAATATCATTTAATAATAATCATTGTATCCCACAAAAATATTTTTCACAATCTTCCATATCTCAACATCTTCCCTCTCTACCTATTTAATCCTCACATGTATTAATGGTTGAAAAATCATTTCAGAAATTTAGAAATCCTACCCATACATCATGATTTCTAGTTCAATCCATTTGAAATATAAAAATATTGTATGTTTTGTGATCATTATCATATATAATCTTACATGATCATGTCGACTCAAATCGTCAACAAACATTTTGGTTTTATATCGGATGTAATGTGTTGAGAAAATCATAATATTTATTAATATTAAACCAAATTATCTAGCACATTTTATTACCATCTTATGTGAATATATAATTTAATAATTTTTAATTAGTCTATATATATATCATCCTTCTCTATAGAAGTAATGGCTCCCAATCACTGAAAACAATGTATTGCAGCTATCTCATTTCATGATGTGGGTAGTTTTTCCCATCAAAATTAATTATTCATTAAGAAGATGATATATCAATATCATTCTTTATGGTAATGTATCAAAATTTCTTATTTGATACACCACTTTTAGTAAAAGACCCCTCCCTAATAATGGGTAATGTAATCATATGTGCACAAACTGACATTCTGTTGTGTCCCTTGAAAATTTCCTCACATCAATCCATCCAAAGGAACCTATATACCACCCATGTTAACATGTTGAGTTGATTATATAGACATGATAAAATATCCACAAACCATTACTAATATCCATCCAATTTAAGAAAATGAAAGATATTGATCACAATTGTTGGCCTTTTCGAACATTCAATAACCTCCATCAATGATGGATCCACTGATATACCCTCGGTAGAGATTATGTAAAAATAATAATATTTTTCTAGACAAAAATAACAATTTTTAAATTTCTCATACAACTTATCCAAATTCCTAGAATATAGTAAATTTATAATGTGGAATTAATTATCTTAATTAATTTTTAAATTTATAATAAGTTTTTCTATAAAGAATAACAAAAAGAAATCAACTTGAAAAATAATTTAGCTATTTATTATATCCATGATTATTATTGGAAAATTTATATGTCCAAATAAAATCACTTTATATTAATAGTGTCCATGACTTTTATGGAATTCCATCTTATGTATTTATTTTTTTAACCCCCAATTATTGATATCTATAATAAAGTTGTTTCATGGAAGCGTATTGATTTGCACAATGTTTATCAAAAAAATAATAGATTTAGGTTAGATGATACTTTTTCCTGATTGTGATCATGGTCATTTCCTAGTAATGAATGAATATTCACATTGATTCAAATTTCTTTTTAACAAAAATAACTATTTCCCCCCATGTTGAAAAATATTTCTAAATTAATCCCTTGTTGTGAGTCTATTATATTTTCTTCATTAATTATTATATCTCTATTAGGGACATTCTATAGTTAGTCATTCAGTTACGAGTAGGACTAAATATGAATTATATGGTGAATTGAACATTATGGTTCAGTGGATGACTAAGTGAAAATCCAAGAATGATATTGGAAAATTGACGTAGAATTGGCACATCACTAATGGTAATTTTCTTCCCAACCATCTGAGATAAACACCCATTTTGAATAGGAATCAATTCTGAATAATTGGATGTGATCTCTATCAAATGTTCATACAGATCATCAAAATGATAAATGATCAATATTTGGTTGGTGATATTATATATGACATCCCATCCATTTAAATTGATGTTGTATTTTTGTAGGGAAAGATAATCCATTAAAATATAACATCTAATTCATCCCAGTGTAGAATAATGAGTTATAAAGAAATCACATTCCCATAAAAATCAAATGGATATGAATCAAAGACTTGATATGTAATCATCATACCACTGGATGGATTCACTTCCCATTATATATCTAATCATTGGGAATAAAAATTAACATTCAAAATTAAATGTAAGTATATATGATAATTTATTTAATGTCTCTTAATAATGATTTGTGAAAACCAATCAAGACCACAACTTCTCCTTTCTACCTTCAATTTATTAGTGAAACCAAAATAGTCAGCATGATCATAAAGAATCATTGACCATAAACATCAATCCTTGATACGATTTCTATATTAGAAAAACATAAATTAAATATATTAAATCAAGATGGGTCTCCAATATGATGGGTCACATGCCCTCATGTGTGACCCTATACACATGAGCCAACAATCTATAAGTGAGAGTGTAAAGGTGGTATAGTGGGGAAACTATTCCTCTATATCAGAATGGAACATAAAGGAACTACAATAATAATACTATACTAGAAGCATGATATAACAATTACTAAATGAGTAGACAAAAAACCCACAAAAATATATGAATAAAATATTTATATATAATAACAAAAATCATATTCATAGATGACAAAAAAATGAGTAATAATCAGAATCCACTATGTATTTTCATATACATTAATTAATTACATACTTCAGATAAAAATGTGTTACAAGGTAAAGGCACATGTAACATTATAAACAAAAATAGTCTACTTCACTAGAATCTTGAGCATAAGATCTTTTCTCTTACCAAATACTCTATCTATAAGATAATAATATCGAATTTATTTAGTGGGAATATTTTCTTTATCCATACCCAGAAATAATGAATCTACTCAGCTAAAAAATGTAGGCCTCGTAGAGTGTGATATAAAATACTGATACAACATATTAAAAAAATTCTAGATGTAATCTATGTAGTGTATATAGAAACAACTTTATCAATGTAATAATGTAATTATTGAAAAAGAATAATATATAAGTACCATCTGACTATGGTCCCTAAAGGACCCCTGGAGACTCTCTTAGATTTAGCTCATGGTCTTATTGATTTTCTATCACGTAACATTATATACATATTAATGTATATATATATATATATGTTTATGTTTCAAATCCACCAATATGCACAATGTACTTACAAACATATGTATACATATTCCTGGAATACTAGGTGTTGGCTTGACCAGGGTGTAACATAGTCCCCAGAACCACTCTAAATGATCTTATAAGCTAAATAAGGTGCTACAATCCCTACATATCAGGACACATTGTAGAGGACATTCATTACACTCGTGATGGTGGGTGATTTATTATGTCAGCACCCGAAGAAATGGTGGTGGTGTTTCATGCCCTCTATCCAAATATTATCAATGATGTAAGATGTCATGACCAACACCAGTTGTAAGGCTGAGTGAATACTCATGATTAAAAATTCATGTAATCATTCTCCCATAACTAGTCTTAGTTGCATAATCATATTAAATATAATGTAATGTGTGATTAGATCAAGACCATTATAATCATCAAAACTAATATATATAAGAGAATTTCATAATTCATATTATCCATGTAATTACACAGTGGAAAAATTGGTGTGTCCTTACCACCCATTTTAGTTTATTCAATAGGTGGATTATTTCATTTTTTCTAGGAAAACCATCATGAATAATGTAATTCAGTGTATATGAGTAATTTAATTAAACAATTAATATAAATTCAATTACAAGTTCCATTGAATCACATGAAATTTTTTATGTTAGTAGGGCAATTTCCTATATGAAAAATTCCATTTCTAAGGATATTAAATCACAAATAATGTTATTTGGATCCATAATCCTTTATATAATAATAAAAAATACATTTTCATTGACTTTTGAACTCTTATAAGGCATTGAAGGATTTTAATCAATTATTTGAAAAGGGAATTTCAAGCCAGAACACCCGAACGATGTCCATAATTATTGTCACCATCCTCTAATTACTAATGAATAAACCTCAAGATTATAGAAAGGTGTGTATGAAATTTTTGAACTAATGATCATATTTTTTTAAAAATGTGTAAAAGTGTATCATGCTTCATAATAGAATGGCTACGAATAAACTAACATTTAATGGAACATAACAAGACCACCTATTATAGGGCCACAATGGAATTCACATCAAAAAATGACCTCTAAATAGATGTTGTTTTAAAAAATAGATGAATATTTCCAACTTCATGAAAACATTGATAATTATAATGCACATAAATATACAAATAGATCTGATGATAAATATATAATTGACCAGAGAGGATTTGAGATCTTGATGTGATGAATCTGAGGCATCCGAAAACACATGATTTGTAGATCATATCTATTATAATTCTCTATTCTGTGAAAAGGGATAACATTAAAACAAAATGATAGGAGGAGGAAGAGTCCATATTCAATTATATGCAAAAATAGGGGACAATGTTTAATGATTTATTAAGGGTAATATTGTTATTTTCCCTTAAATATTATGGTGTGCAGTTTATCCAAACCTTGATTAGACCATTCTCATCCCATTGAAAAATGTGAGTCCCCATAGGATAAGGAAATTTTTTTCTTAGCTATGTGAAAACTGTTCAATATATATATATATATATCCTTCAATGGTGTTTAAAACATCAGACAATCTTTCACATCAGGTCACATAGTTGCTGAAAAAACGAGGACCCACTTTTCTCAAACGGTACCCCACAAATTTAATACAAACTATTCGTTAACTATGTGGACTACCGTGTTTTTCAAATTTCGTACAATATGGTCTTTTAACAATAACCAGAACATGCATGGATCTTTTATAGGACATATTTCATAATTACCTATTCATTCTAATTTTTTCCCATTGAACAAAAACTAAAGCATACCATCGTGAATGTATGGGTCATTACATGCTCCCCAAAATGATAATCATCTTCATGATGGAATTTTGATGGAAAATTGCTATATTATATTAATAGGTCCACCCAATTAGATAGTATATCAGCTATCTACTCCCTAGTATAATCATGCAATCATATGTGCTTCCATTGTAGTCTTAAAAAAGGAAATGACAAACCATATAGTGTCGATGCCATCAAATACACAATATTTACCACATACTCCTAAATGGAATTACATATATATAGTTAAAAATAATTAGTATAAAATATGTTCAATATGTGTGTATAATATCATAAATTCCAAGATACAAGAAATACATCATACGTATACTAGTATATATGAGGAATTGTTGTCTTATAACCACTTGTACAATTCATTTCATAAACTCAATGGGTCTAAAAAATATATGTGAGAGATTACCCTACCTCCAAGTACATTTTGATCCCAACCTATGCGTGACTCACAAGAAAACCCACTATCCAACCTTGATCAAATGAGTTCACTGGTGTCGGTGGCATATGACTACTATCTGGACTGAGCTATCATCATGTGCATTATGATCAATTAGGCATGCTATGTATTCTCATAAATGAGATGTGTTCAAAAAATATCAACTCCCCTACAACTATAAAACACATAGGTGAAAGGAATGTTCTATTATATAAGGATTCATAAGTACATATCTCAATGATATCCTGGAAGGTGTTATTAGAATAGAATTGAACAAGAGGTATGTGTTTCTCCAAAGAACCCCCAATATCAAGGGAACCTAAACCAGGAATCTCATATAACAATTAAATATTACTCTCTATATATCCACCTATATGTGGTAGATATGTCATGGTAATAAGAAGCATTGTACCCAAGGTCTTCTGTAAACATTCCGTGACCCATGATGTAGAGATAGGAAGACTATGTCATAGATGATATAATTAGGTGATCAATGAAGACATACAACCTCCGTAAATTATATATTCCTTTCATTGTCTACTTAGATGGTCTCTAAAATTAGAAATTATATTGTGAACATTGTAATAAGGTCAATGATAACCCGTATTTCATCATTTTCATATGTCTATCAAGGTAAAATTGTGAAAATATCCATTGGTACATCTTCTCAATTCCACTCAAGAATGGAAAATGACCATAAAAGTCCAAATGGTTACTAATGATCCTCATTCGCCTAGTGACATATGGAACATTGAGGTACAAAAACAGAAATATTTTTTTCTATACTTGGACACCAATAATGGTTCTTAAGTCTCAATATATCTTGGTGAAATTGGGATTAATTCCCATGGGGATATATGAAATTCCAACACAGGATCCTCTATAATGTCAGCTGGGATACATAAACTCCCAGGGAATAGTAAATTATCATTCATATCCATAGTACATCCTGAAAATATCTCATCCTAAGAGATAATTTCACCCAGGACATAGACCACATTATTAGATAGTTTCTTAATTTTCACCCATTATAGAAGGGTAGTGGTCACTGCTAATGCTAATAAGATAGTCTGACCACGTTCTTCCCAAACCATATTATGCATCCCTAAAAAAATCCATGACATGCCATTTTCCATTTTCCTTTTGAACTTCATATATCTATGTAATTCGTCTCAGAGAATTAGCTATAACATTATTCTTACCAGGCATGCTCGAAATCAAGTGATTATAGGTACTCTACCCTTCTATGCTGCCTAAGATATCAAAATCACTACTTAATGATGTAAATCAGACACTTATTATCAATGAGTACCCCAAAATCCATTCCAAATAGAGGGTGTATTCAACTACATAATACATTATAGAAACATTCTAACTCAAGGTACTATTTTGGCTAATTACTCTCAAGAGGAATCAACTGACGATACCCGTACGTGACAACATAATATTCATGTAATCGAAAAACTCTATGCATAAAACATGATCCATCACAATAGAATGTATGAGTTCATCTCACCTTTTGAATAATTTAAAATTAAATAGATTATAAAAAACCCTTCACCTCTTATTAGGTGGGTTCAAAGGATTCTGACCATTTGGTTTTCCAACCATTCATTATGAATCCCATATGAGGTGAAAGAAGATGTGATAAATACTAGATGAAGCATCTAGAATATTTTGATAGCCCCATGAAACTTATTATATCAAATATTTTATTGGAGTAATCCATGTAAAATACACCTATAAAATTATGTGGGCCTAGTAAAACCCCTAAAATAAAAGTGATATAACCTAGAAATTAGACGCTTTCAATCTGATAGTGGAATTTACTCTGATTATCATAGAGATTATGTTTTCTTTGTGTATTCGACACCATCTGAAGATGTGTTTTCAAGATCATGATGATATAATGAACACACTAATATGTCTTCAATAAGTAATACAAAAAATGAATAATGATACGGGAGGAAAACATATTCCTAACATAAATGAAAAAAATAGATGTTTTTATGAGAATGAATATAATAACCATGTATTTTTATTGGCTGATCCTACTCGTGAAAGTTGTGTGATGGATGCATGTAGACCGTACATGAACTTTATGATATACTAACCTCTAATATATATTTAAAAACACTCACTCTCAACATTGTTGATCAAATGTTACATATATATGAAGCATTAGATACAAATTATTTATTTTGAGATAGTTTGATCAATAGTAATCTATGAAAAGATAGAGGGTTTCATCTAAAAACAATTCAAAACTCGTGGGTCTAATATAGCTATCAAACACGACATGAACAAAGCATACGATCGGGTGGAGTGGTGTTTCATCAACAAGGTTCTTGCAGGTATTAGATTTTCTCTTGGAAGTATTCGTATCCTCTTATGTTGCATTATCTCTTCCTGGTTTTCTGTTACCTTCATGGGAAAATCTCACTGCTTCTTCAAGGCCGCTCGTGGGTTGTAGCAGGGTGATCCGATTTCCCCGAGCCTGTTCATTTTAGTCCATGATGTGCTTAGTCACCTCATTCACCAGAGCATTACTACCGGTGAAATTATTCTGTACCGCCGAAAATGGAGGCTCCTTGCAGTGTATCATCTCATGTTTGCGGATGATACCATCATTTATTTAAATCCCTCAAACAGATCTCATGGTGGGCTGAAAATGGTGTTGGGTGATTATAGTCACTGGTATGGGCAGGTCGTCAACAACACCAAGAGAAACTTCTATATTTTGAACAGGTGCACCTCCATGAGAGCTACTTTTGTGAGCTTCAAATTGGAAATGTAGAGAGGTAATCTACCCATGGAGTACCTAGGATACCCCATTTCAATGGGAAGGATTTAGATTGGTGACTTTGACCACCACCTCACCAAGATTACTGACGGGGTGCTGAATTGGAAGAACATTTTCCTATCCATCAGGGGACGGATTGTGTTTGTTAACAGTGTACTCTTGGATACTCCGGTGCATGGTATTTCAGGTATCAAGATCCTGAAAAGAGTTATTGAAAGCATTGATAAAATTCTGGCTAGGTTCATATGGGACCCCCACGTCATAGGGAAGAAGGACTGGTCCTCATGGAGCAAGATTGCAAGGTCGGTCTATGAAGGAGGTATTAACCTCTGTAGCATGGAAGAAAATGTCAACTACAGGCATGCAAGACTGGCATGGGGCTTCCCGGAACAACATAATTTATGGTGGAAGATCGTCCACAACTATTCCTTGGGGGACCAGGCTCCAGCGGAGGGCTACACATCTTCCATTTACTCAGTGATTGGACGTCTTCTTTCTACCCTTTGTCTGCATCTTCTCTGGCTTGTTGGGAGAGACGATTTATCCTTTTGGAACCAAAACTGGTGTGCTTCCAACATCGGTTTTCCATGGTGTCCTGAAACCAACATCACCTTCAGGGAGGCACGGTCCTTTCCATCCTTCACCATGGTGGTTTTGAAAAGGGAGCAATGAGAGGTTTTCAAACTCATCGATCTGACTTCGGACCCAGATACCTATGTCTTCACCCCATCCTCCTAAGGTTCCTTCATGCCAAAAGACTTCCAATGGGTTTCCAGAATGCAAGTTCAAGTCTACGAGGACACATGGGATGAGGCTCTGGGGATTAATGATTTTCATAACAATCTTAATTTTCTTACCTGGAGGATTCAAAACAATGGTATCCCTACCGATGAGAACTTCAAGAGGTGCGTGGTTAACATGGCCTCAAGATGCGTGTGTTGAAAATCTCACATTGAAGAAAGTGTGAACCACCTGATTTTTGAAAGTGAATGGGTGCAGGAGGTTTGGACCTATTTCAGGGGTCCCTATGCGATCTTAAACCTCATCGGGGATGGTCTCACATTTCTAGATGGTTGGTATCATGGTGCTAGGAACAACGGTCCTGAAAAATTGACACGCGTAGTGGTGTTTAATGTGGGCTGTTGGTGTCTCTGGATGGTAAGGAACAAGGTGAGACATGAGAGTACTAGCCCATCGCCTCATGGAATCATCGTCTGGATGAAAAATCTCTTAAGTTACTTTGCTAGGGTAGTTCGTAACTGGATGGAGGCACCATCTCTCATACTGTTTCAAGCAGGAGCATTACAGGCACCCACAATCCGTGAAGATAGGGGTAACTGGGTCCGTTGGAATCCTCCAGCTAGATGGTTAAAATTGAACATCGATGGCTCGTGCATTCAGGGTATTTTACGAGGAGGAGGGGTTGTTCGCGAAAACAGCAGGTCCATGTGCCTGGACATTATGGTTAATCGTGGTCATGGCTCATCAATACAGGCTGATGCCCTCACGTTTTTCAACGGGCTCATCTTATGCAGCCTGAGGAATCTGATCATCACGGAAGCGGAAAAAGACTCATCACTGCTGCACAAGTCCCTCCAGGAGCAGGCCATGTCCCCCTGGTTGATCACCTATGTCATCAGGAACAGTTGGGGCTTACATGGTAGCAACATAAAAGTGGGTCACACTTGGCAGGAGGGAAACAAGGTCACTGACCACCTTGCATATCACGTCATCTCAGGCCCAGAGGATGTATTTTTACACTATTTTTCTAGCTTGAAACCTGAAGGGGTCAACTTGATTAGAGGGGATGCCCTTGGTCTTCACCATTTCAGACCCCCTTAGCTGTTGGCTTTAAGGATAAGAGGCTAGTGGTTGCTTTGTGTTTTTTTGAGTGCCTTTTTCCTTTCATTAATAAAAAATATACCTGAAGGTGATTATTAGTGAACCCCAACAAGATGTTTTGTGGAATATAGATCCTTTAGAATATTGAACCTCAAACTGCTTATTGGGTTTTAGAATCTCTTCAGGTTCCATCATTTAAAGATGAATTTTTACATGGGCTGCTACTAAAACATTCTAAATGGTATAGTCTACCCCTCTGAATAGATGTTGACAAAGATATTCATCAGGGATTACATCTCTGAAAAATACTAAATACATGAAGGAATAAGTTTTACATAACCCCTGGTCATATACATTGATACTAGCGATATGAGATGTCAAATTTCACTTCCAATGTTTCTCAGGTATATCATGATCTTTACCGACATCCCATTTTTATTTATTCATTTTAATATATCTTATCTAGTGATGTTAATATCACATTACAACAAAATAAATCAATATAGGTAGGACATGGGACTATCCAATCCATCGTGATGAGTACATAAAATACCATCATATAGATGATGAAATGATCCCATAAAAAAGCTATCAACATATCTCAAATGGAAAATATTTTCAAATTCATACTCTATCTTATCAGATACCTTATTGTGTATTGAGCCTCATCAAGATTCAAAATTTTTCAACCTCAAGAACATTAATCTCTATTATTTTCCCATTTAATTAATTATGGGATTCACCTTGGTCCCTTAAATTAGACACTACGATAGAGGTTACTATAATAGTACCTATAACTGTAGATGTTTCGTCACTCAAATATTATGTTATATGCTACACCATAATTAACTGGGTTTTACATAAGTCCTAAGATATACATGAATACCTTGAGAAACTTAACTATGATGGTGTGGAATATCATGTGTTTGACTACCTCTACATCAACCACCACCTCAAACTGACCAACCTACGTTATTTGAGCTTTCTTCCAAGCGTGATACTTATAGACCCACTCTAGATAGTAGGGTATGGGTATGTCTATTCTCGCTAGTAACTATGGTAAATGACCTAAAAACGAAGTATTTTCCCCATCATTTCATTGACTCTTCCTTTAACTATTTCCCATAGACATTGGGGTTTCATATGCCTTGACATCCGACACCAGTTACATATCAAGGAGTTGTCTCTTTGTGGTGCTTTTATTCTACTACCCCAATGAGAAAACATGACGAGATTCATACATTCACCTGAAGAACCTCTATGAATATTTGATTCCAAACCTCCATAAATAGAAGCTTCAGTATCCATCATATCCAACTCTGTAATAAGTGTATAATTGACTGTATCAAAATATTCCTCATCCGAAACTATATAACCAGCTATCCAATATCGTATACAAGTCCATCATCGAATTAATCAGTGGTCCTAAAATAATCACACACTCAATTTAGTGAGAATAGATATAACTCAGTAATGTGGGAAGAATAATCATTGAGAAACATACCTCCTCGTGGAATATACATAACATTTATAGCCCAGTCAGCCATCGTAGTCTAGGGAATTAATTATTCATACATGACAGACATGAAATCTACATAGACAATTTCACATAGCCGGCCTTCATGTGTAAACACATCCCACCATCAATTCGAAGAAACTCATAGCATATAAATTGTGATTTTTACACCATGCTATAGAGGTATCTTTAGTTTTTTGATTATTGAATGAATATATTTGTGCCACGATTTAGTAGGATGAATTCTACCATCCCACAAAAATGTAGGAGGATGCTACAGTTGGAACTCGCAAGTAAACTCATCAATAGATAGGGTAGGTTGAGAAAAACCTTAAATAGACAACAATATATGTATAAATCCATCTATAATCATGGTATCATTTCACATATTAGGAATGGGAAGAGGTTACATAGGTGGATCTACCAGAGGAATCCTTAGTGGCTCATTAACCAAAAACTCTGGTGCATGGCCATGAACTCCCTCCGAGTGTATGACTGAAGGATGTCAGGGAGGCATGATGATACAATAGAAAACACATGCCTGATAAGGTATTTAAATAATCAATGAAAATATGAACATTAAACCATTAAATTTTCTGATAATTCCTATGAATATAACACACCTCTATTCCTTCTTCAAATGTAAGATATTTGTGGTATTTAAGACCATTACAATCCATAAAAATGTACGAGATATATCAAATACCAACTAAATTAGATGAGTTTAGGTCTAGGACACTTATCACATGTACGAGGTATCTAATTAATTATAAAAGAGTCATTCATTATTAACATCTTTGTCAATTATGTACATAAATACCAATAAAAGGATGGCATAGATGGTTCACTCTTTCTGATCACTAAGGTCCCATTCTCTTGATAAATCAAAATACGATGTTCATGTAACTCATTCCACAACACTTTCCATCTCATGACATAAATGGTCCATGGCTAAATGTTCCATAATTAAATCCTTTAGTATTATTCCTTAATCCATAAAAAACTATTAGGTTAATGGAGTCACCTTATGTGTCAATTATTATTTCTCATCATTCCAAGGAATGTCACCAATTCCCCATAAATAATCAAGGAGCTAGAAATGTTTCATAAGAAATTTCATCCTGAAAGATAATGTAGCATGGTAATTTCATTGGAATATTAAACCTATTGTACCGATAATGATGCATGCAAGAAAAAAACTTATTTAATTGGTCCATAGTTAAAGAAATCGTCATTTCAATAATATAATGATTAATAACAACATAAAACAAGTGTTACTCCCAAGGGTGATGTCATATTGACCATCACAGGAATAATCAATAAAAAAATTACCCTACCCATGTAAATTCAGTTTCCCTTGTTGGTGGTATATATACACTTAGGCATATATTCAATAATTTTTTTTATTAAATAAGTATATCATTTATAATTCCCAAATAGTAAGGGAGGGGAAAAATAAGTATCGCATACTACTATGTAATGTATTGACCTGACATCCACATAATAGGGGCCTCAAGGAAGTGGGTCACATGACATAATGTGTTATCCCACCCTCGCATACACCATAGGGTGACATTTATCATGGAGGGTGTAAATATGGAACAATTGGGAGACTATACCGTCATATTAAAGAGGAATATTGGATAACTTCAATAAGGATACAGTAGCACAAGAATGATATTAAAGACACTATAATACTAGACCAGTAACCCAAAGAAATAAGATCACAGAGAATTGATATAATAATAAACTAGATAAAGATAAATAGTAGAGCAACAAAATAGTAATCAAAATAATATAGGTAGTGTCACATACATGATATCATGGAATTATGGTATGAAAAAATTGAATAAATGATATGAACAAAAAATGATAAAATAATACTATAAAAATAAAAATTGACTACTCAAATGGAATATCAAGAATATGCCTAGTCCTATGTTCATATGGTCCAAATATAATCTAGTCTATTGAAATATCTATAATAGTAATCTTATCCTAATCCATTCCTGCATACATGTAATCTACCTCAGTATAATAGGAATCCCAATTAGCTTGTGAGAGAATATCCTAGTAGGCCACCAACAATGGTGTCTATATGTTATCAAAAAAGTGTACATAGAAACAAAAATGTGCATGTATTAATAAAGTAATAAAAAATATGAATAAATATGTTCATGCCTTATCATGTTCCAAAAAGAAACATAGAGGCTCTACCTACTTCACCTCATGGAAAAAATGACTATTTGAACAGTAACTATATATATATATATATTAAATATATATTATAGTTATATACCACAACCACATATATCTATTATGTTCATACAGATGTCTGTACACATATAACTATAATAATAGGTGCTGGATGCACTAGGGAGTAACTAAGTCATCCATAACTAGTCTGAACTAACCAATAAGATCCAAAGGGGGGGGGGGTACAAGACCTAAATCATCATATAAATGTGAGATTTCATCCTCGAAACATGATATTATGGTGAGTCGACATGTAAAAAACCCGAATCAAATGACATGGTGGATCATGCCCAACGTGTAAATAATTTCAATGGTGTGAGCATCATTGTCAACACCTAATTTAATAGAGAGTAAATTATCATTCTCAAAAATTACTTTAACCATCATCCCATAACCAATACCTATGGAATAATCATATTTAAAATAATAGATTGAGTGATCACATCATAACAAATACAATAATCAAATCCAATAAATATTTATATAGGTTTCATAATTCGTATAATCTATGTTGTTGGGAAATAAAAAAATTATAGTGTCCATTCTACCAATTGGAATTTATTGAATTTTCCAATTTTATCCATTTAGGAAAGGAAAACCCCCAATAATTATTCCATTTAGTTTATACAAGTAATTTAATAAATAAATTTAATGATATTAAATTACAAGGTTAAATGAAATACATAGATGTTCCACTTCCAATTAGTAAACTACATTGATGGGAAACTCTATTAATAAGTAAACCCATGAACATAATAGGTTCTTTGGATATAGGAAATTTTTTATGAAAAATAAAAATCTATTGAAAATCAAATCCGAAGACTTATAAGTTGTTCGAAGAATATAATAAATTAATGAAAAACAAGATTTCATGTTGGTAAAAACAAGGGGTGTCCAAAATTGTTGTTGAATAATTTAATTACTAAACAATGATTCTCAATAGTATACCAATGTGTGTATAACAATATACATCCAAATAACCCATTTTGTGGAAACACATAGAAAAGGATGCCATGAGAAATAATGAAACGGCTATAAATACAAGTTTATCTTAAATGTAATATATCCTTAACACCTTGTATAGGGTGGTAGATCAATACTCATCTGATAGTGGCATTAGATTCGAAGTAGTTTGGTATAAATCAACGAAATATCTTATTGGCCTGAAAATAAGAAAAATTAGAATGAACCCAAATAGTAAACATTATGTTAAGATAAATATATAATTGATGAAAGATAAATTTATATTTTATAATGATAGTTTTGATGAATTTTAAAATGTCTTTTTTAGAGCTTAGATATGAGATATATCTCAATTAATATATTTGGAAAAGGTGATAACCAATATCAAATGAGTAGGGGGGTCAGCAGTAAATGGGTTGGTGAAAGAGGAAAATTATTATTTATTATTTATATTTTTTTCAATGTCAATTCCACAATAAAAATATGGGTACATGTTTTGAACAGAAAACATTGCTGAACTACACACAACCCCTAATCATTATACAACCAAAAGAGAGACCCAGCATGGCTACGTTGCACAGTTTCTCTAACCAGACATAAACCCTGAAAATATATATCTATCCATGATTTCTGAAATCATACACATTCATGTGCCTCAGGTTTCATTTTTGCAGACAAACATTGATTTCCTTTCATCTAAAAAGTTGTCCTCCATGTTTACCCCACAAAATTTGTAATAACTATGTAGTAACATTGTGGCGTACCCTCATTTCCCATTTCCCAAAACTACAATATATGAAAAACCCTCTATGATGATAGGATTTTCTATAGTCTATAGATCATGTGTTAAAATATTATGAAATGTATTTTCCTTTAAAAAAAATGAGTCATTCCTATCTTATAAGAGTGGCTGTTACAGAGAACACTTGTTTTCATCATCTACTAAAATCATTCATAATGGTTTGTAAATGGTTTTTTAAATTTTAAGATCACATCCACATGGAGTGCAATTCTAGGTTTGTATTTAGACCCACTTTCATGCACCATGTGATGATGAATACTGATCCAAATTTTATATTTTTGAAATTATTAACAATACATATAAATGTGCAAGATCCATATCCACATGTTTTATCCAGATAAAAATGTACTTTTTTAGAAACTAATCTATCCATAATTCCCCAAAATTATAGGATATATTAATTTACATATTATTTTCCTTATTTTTCTCTCTAATGTTTTATAATAATAGTTTCAAATGGATAACATAGCCTTTCACTAATATAAACAATGTCAGCTTGCAATAATTTCCATGATCTATAATTGATACCTTTCAGAGGGATCCTTGAGTAGCTACACATCTTTTGGGTGTCTCTTACCACCATAAATATTGTCATCCCTTTCCTCATCAATACCTTGGGTGGATATCCATGATTCTCACAATGATATCACATGAGAGTTACAAAGGATTGGATTTATTCTATTGGTATTATATCAACTACAGTGACTGAAATTTTCATACATTGACAATATAGATTATTAAACCAATATAAATTTCATTACATACAAATCATCTCCATAATTTTAATGTTCTAGTACCGTTTGGAACAAATATAGATAAAAAATAAGTTCATAAGTAAAATACAAAATCTCCAACTGTTATATTTATAACTAGAACCCTTCTTAGCCGTATCATATAAAATACCATTATTCATTACATAGTGAAAGGTATCATAAGAAAGGGAGTTCCCAAATTATACTTAAGGGAAATTAACATAGATATTAATGATCACATAATAATAAAATTAATATAAGTGCTCGAGAATATGAGATTAATATTATAATCCATACCATGCATGTCATTGATCCCGATATTTAGTCATGGAATAATGTATAACAGCTAATATGATCGAAATCATAATCGAATCCAAGTTCCTGATCCATGAGAAAATAAAATTTGTATAATACATATATTTATTAGATATAAATAAGTACATGAATTAATTTCCTTAGTAGTTATGTATCTATGAAAAAATAATCAAATTTGAATGACTTCACTCTCTAAACTAACATAGTATTCAATATTCAATCCTATGAATATCATAGTGGATGATTTCCCATATTGAACTAGGTTAAATACCTATTCCAATCATTTTTATCACATTAGTTATCAATTATTACACAATACATTGTAAGGTAAAATAGGTACCATCCATCACACAATTAAAATCATACACTTTTGTTTAATAATAACATTAAAATATTGTCATGTCATAACCAATGAAAAAACATTTTTTATTAAAATTTCTTCATAATATAACTTTTATAAAAAAGGGTTTATAAAAATTTCTTCATAAAATACTCCATGGTAATGTAATGGGTATCACAATCATCTCATCATTTCATCATAGAATATCCTGTTGGAAAGGAAAGAGTTTCATTAATAAAATTTCATCATAATAATAAACAATATACATAATGTATAAGTATGGTTTCATTGGATTATATCACTAGTAATTCATATAGAACATCAAATAACGTTATATCATATGGATAATTATTTTTAAATATATAATAGATTTTTTTTTGATGAAAATATATTTTCCATTAATAAATAAATTCATTAAAATATTAAAATTTCAAAAATATTGATGAAAGTATTTTCATGGAATATATTCAAAAAAAGGAATACAATCATTAAATAAGTTAGTTTTCATGATAATTTAAAATACAATTCATATCACAGTAGCTAATATAATAATATTTGTTACAATATTTTAAAAAAATCCAAAGATTCATTATATAACAAATGATAAGAATGTTAAATAAAAATAATTTTTTTAATACAAACAAGGGTAAAAAATAAATTAATAAATATTTTTAGAAAATATGAACATGTATGTGAAATAATTTATGAATGATGAGAGAGAAAATGTTATTTTATAGAAGAACATTTCTTTTGATTATGTGAATACTTAATGAGATGAAAATTATAATAAAGCATTTATTTTCATATAGTATCTAGATGAGAATAAAACTAATAATTATATACAAATATAGATCATAGTATTTAATCCACATTACCAATATCTTAAACTATACTAATAAACAATGAGATTGATACGTCAATCCCATTCAACATTGGAATGTTTTTATTTTTCTTCCTAATGAAATAAAAAATCATATATTTATAATTTTATGACATAATATTAAAAAAAAAATCATACCAGACATTCATTTGATATATATACACCACTAAGAAAAGTAATTTTGTATAAGGGGTGTCTAATATAAATAAATGTAAGATTAAAATACCTGACACATTCATAAGAATTTGAATAATAATCCATTTCAATGAATAACATAAATTTATACATTAAATATAATGGAAATGTTGAATATAAGTATATAAAAAGTCAGTGGGGGTATTATATATAGACTATAAATATGAAATGAGTGGTTAATATGCTATATGTATCCTTGGAATAAAATAGGGACATGATATCCCTTACCCAATGTCTAAATTTCTATGGTAATGATTTGAAAATATAGAATAATAAATATATGATTATAATAAAAATAGTACATAACTAAATATATATATATATATATATATATCAAACCACAAATTATTTACTTATGACCTTTTATTATGAATTTGTTAAAAAATAATTTAAAAAACTACATTTCTGGTATTAACTACTCTGTTAATCTACGTTTTCTTAGTTTTGTATTTTCACTCCATTAACCGTGATTATTATATCATTATATATAAAATTTAATAAATTTATCAATTATTAATATATATTGAGTTAAAATATATGTATATTTATCTATAAAATTTATATATATGAAAAATAATTAAAATATTCATTGTGATCATAAGAATCACTTATCGATGAATGCCAATTCAATTTTTGGATTCATGTAATGAAATATTGATAATCATTAATTAATCTTATTGAATGATTATAATATAATGTTTTTATATATCTTAATTAAATTTATATTTTTTAATACATATTTAAAAATTACATCAAAACCATATCACAATTTTTTGTGGAGGCCATCATCCACACATACCCAAAATCGATGTTTTTATTATACAAAAGATTGGAAGATAGAAATAAAGATATGATATTTTAATTAAATAAGTATGATTATTTATTAAATAGGGAAAAAATTTCTAAATTCATCTTTATATTTTAACATGATTGTCTTTGATGGAAAACAATTTAGATTGGTTTCTGAGGTAATATTATAATGAAAAAGAGCGACATTTTTGTTTCCCATTTGATAGAAGAGGATATGGATATAGTTTATAGAATTAACATAATGAAATATAATTATATGTGAGGTGATAATATTTTATAGTAGCATAAATCATTAATATTTGATGGATTTATAATAATAAACAAATTTAAAACATATGGTTAGGGATTATACTTCTTCTTCGTAGAACCTCATTATATTAATACATAAAACCTTTATTAGAGTGGTTAAAAATAAAAATAAATATAAAAGTAAATATGGTGGGAATTTTGGACCTGATTTATTAGACCTCCAAAATTCATTTGGAGGATGAAATGTATAGTATATTTGTATGTACTTTTATAAGAGGGGAATGAAACCGACCTTAAAACTACATGAAAATTTGCAAAATTGATAAAAATCATAAATTGATTATAAAGAAACATTATTACATAATATTATATATTCTATTTTAGGGTAGAATAAGTAATAATAATATATATAAAATACGATTTCTACTACTTTAAATGTAAAACAAACCCCTATCATTTGGGTTTAAACCCCTAATAAAATTGTTTTGTCTCTAACCACAATAATTAATATATAAGGATTTTACTACTAACTATGAAAAAAAATTAATTTTACATTTTTTAATACTTATAATTACTATGAATCTATATATGTGATCTATTTTAGAAAATTAAATTTAATAATGTGGTATAATTTAATTTAAAATTAAACTCACAAACGTGAGGAAAGATAGGTTTTCCAAAGATAAAATGTCTATATGTAGAAAATGATATTATATTAAAATTACAAATTAAGTTGATTCCAATGAAAAAAATTGGATTAATAATAATATACTTTAATATTTTCACTTTTTGATAATTTTAAAACAATATTTATCTTTAAAAATTCATTAATCAAAAAGGTTATTTAGAAAACACATATATTTTTCACTATTCATATAAAAATTTGACATTCTAAAAAAATATAAAAATAATACCTATATCAATTATAACATGAATATATGAAAAATTATGTTCACTTTTTCAATAAAAAATTATTAATGGGAAAAGGTGAATTATTTAATAAAAATCATGGGAAAACAGTTTTTTAGAAGAAATTTATTTTCAATGGATATAATTTTATTACAAAAAATTATGTTTTTATTAATAAATATATATTCTTTATCTAAAATTATACTACATAATTTTTAAAATGGGGAAATTCATATTCATACCACTATGTTTTACATTTGGGATATAAATACGATTCATGAATATTAATGATAATAGTATACTGTGGTTTATTGTGACAAGGTGATCCGTGTAATGTAAGATGTTGAGAAAAACAAATTTATTTAAATAAAAATCATCAAAAAAATATGGGTGTTAAACACAACATGATTTCAATGTGGGTCCCAACTAAAAACACTATAAAAAATTACCAAAAAATTACATGGGTGTGGGGTTCATGAAACATAAATCCATAAGAATATGAGATTTTAGAGGAGATGTAGTTGGAAGTGAAATCATAAAATTAATTTTTATAATGGGTTTAAATTTCCTTTATACTAATTATATTATAAATCCATATCAAAAACGTTTTTTAGAGATGATTAGAATAATTTTATTCATTTTTTAAAAGAATCCACAGTAATGGAACCATAAAATAATATTGGATGTGTTAATGAATTTTTTAAAATATAACTAAATACGATTCATTTTATTTAGACAATTTTAAGGAAATAATAAAATTTAAAAATAATTGTAAACATTTTTTAGAAAAGAGAAAAAGATTCATATGATTAGTTTGAAAAATCATACATATATATCACCTTAGATAATTAAAGAATAGATTTGCGTAAGGATATCATTGGTCAGAAATAGAAAAATCAATTACATAAGATAGATTATTCATAAATACACAATTTATTAATTATAATAAACTAAGGATGTAGATTCTGATAAAAAATGTAACTTCCAAAAATAAATGAAAAAATATCACTTGAAATAGTGAGATGAAATAATACAAAAAAATAAAAATATTATAGCTATGGAATATAGATAATATGAAAAATTTAATAGAAAATTATTTTATAAAACCCTTACCATGCATTCATGCTTGGTCAGATGAACTCTAACACCGTCATGGAAAGCACTCTTGTTTCTTACATCTTCTATGGAAATGATAGATCTATTCTTCTGTTGTGTGAGAAACAGATATAAACTATATAATATGACATTATAGAGAGAAATTTTTCCAAGTATTGAAGAGAAAACTAAATTATGAAAGTGGTTCGTAATGGTTGGGGTAGATATCTGTATAAATCTGGAAATGTTGATTTTTTCCCTGGGGTAAGATCACATACTTCTTGGTTGTACATTGTTTTGTAAATTATATTTTAAGAACAAAAATTACAGTGAATGAAATTATTACCGAGTGTATGAGGATGTACATGTGAGTTTTAGGTGTTTGAGACATGAAATAATAATAAAAATGGCCCTTTATTGCATGTTTCATGGTTGGTACACTAGGAGGCATAATCATACAACCTTATTTTAAATACATAGTGGTCGGGATATGTTTTTGTATGAACCTACGAAATGGGGATTTCTAATATATATAGGATTGGATAGATCCATTCTACATGGTTAGTACATGGCATCCAGAAACCATGCGACATAGCCCCTCTGGGCCAGAGGCTTGTAAACTATTGTCAAATAGATGGTAAAAATTTGCACTCATATGTTGTGCATCATTTAATGTTAGATTTTACAGTTTCCCCAACATGTTTTATTATTTATCACCCAATTTTACTCTATATTTCACCCCTATAAAACTAGTGAAAACTTAAGCATCAAAATCTTTTCAATGGTTTATCTTCTTAATTTATTGTCCTTTTGGAGTGTTTTCGGGTGTAGATTAGAGCTCCTAGTACTTATACCACTACACTTATTTATCTTTTCTAGATGAGTACCTATAATTTTCTTCTTCATCAAAATATCTAAAAGTTTCTTTTCCATAGGATCTCATGTTTGACCTTTATGGGTTGCTTAGATCCGAATTAAACGATATGATTGAGAGAGTGTTCAACCTCAGAATCAATATAGGTGTTCTAAATGTTATATCCCATAGTCATGATTCTTGGTTTATGTTTATGGGGTTGTGAAATGGGGACTTATGGTTGTGTATGTTATTAGTTTAGTATGATTTGGAAGATAGTTTAAAAAATGATGAATTGAACCCCTCATTACCTTTGTGGGATGTGTTGAGATTGATTAGACTTGTATAGGACCACCCATGTGCCGTGCCACCATTCCAAAACATGGAAAGCTATAATGTCAGTACTAGAATTAAATTGAGAAGATTTAGATTTAATGATGACCATGTTGCTATGATAGCATGAAATATTAACGACTTTAATGGTAGTAGTGTTTAGTTATTGGAAAGTGAAATGAAGATTGTGTGGAAAAAAGAAAAAATGGTTAAATAGAATAAATTGAATGTCTCTAATGACTTATATATTTATAACAGAAATGCGAATGATTGATAATTGTATGAGAATTGTTGAATATTTTAAATAATCAAAATTATGAAAAAGGTAAATTGTTTAAATAGGTTATGAAACATAAATGTTTAATGTGCCAATGGGTGATGTCTCAATGTTCATTTATATGTTTAATTAATATGAAATGAGAATGATATTTTTGTTGAATTATTATATTTTATGATATGGAATATGTGATAAATGGATAATTACTAATTTTAACATTAATTAGTAGTTGAAGGGGATCTGACCTGAGGATATTTTCACATATGTTAGGTTATAATGAGGCCATAAAACCTAATTTCATTAGAGTATGGGTATGGGAGGGGAATGAATTTATATTCCATTATCAATTTAATTTAATGAGACTATATGGAATGAGGCTTAATGGTAAGTGTGTTGAAATTTATTATAAATGTTCACCCTTGTTATTTAGGTATCAGGAATTATTCCCGTATTCATTGATTATGTTACCAGAATAAGATAGAGTGAAAATGATGAAATTTTTTTACCCATGGAGAAAATGATTAAATTTGTTTAAGTGAAATTTATTAACTAATGGCACCCAGTTTACCATTATTTATATTTGATATTTATAATACATGAATATAAAATATATTTATACTACATATTATTATACACTTTTGGTGGTGACCTATTATGTTTGTTGTTAAACTCTTCATAGGTCGCCTTTGGGTACCTAAGAATACATTATGGTTATAGGATATGACAAGGGTTATTTACCTGGTCTAGTTGGTTGATTTTTCATTGGATCTTCATGGATGAAGGTTCCAGACTTAGTGTTAGGACCCATTTTATGGATTCTTCTATTTATCTTTATTTTGGGGATTCTATCACATAACACTATAGGACATGAAATAGTGTATTCCCTCATTAGTTTTGGTCATATCCTCATTATTATAAAATTTGTGTTAATGCATGTTTGTTTGTTATTGTCTATTGTTTCCTTTATTTATCATTATTATATTCTATCGCTTACTATGATAAATATGGTATAGTCTCTACAAATGTTTTTATGCCTTAGTAAATAGTCAACAATATATAGCTTATGGGGAGGGAATGTTGGAAGGTGATATCAAATATGTTTTTGGTGGCCTTATTATTTTGGGATGGTAGATATGAAATTAGGGTGTTGGGTCATGTTATTAAGCTCATTCTTGGGAGTATATAACCCATTTATGAGGGATAAATGAAGTTCCCATGGTGGGATTTTTGTTCTGGGGAAATTTTGTTACGGTTGAATGATATTTCACCACTGGTTGATTGAATTGTTGTGGGATGTGACTATTTAATGATATTTTTCTCCTATTAATAATTGCATTAGTTTTTTTTATTCTTGCATATTTATTACATCCTATGGTTATAGGTGATATGAATCAAGGTAGGAACTCATGAGGAAGATGTGTGAGACATGATGGATAAAATCCATTTCATATTCAACAAATTTTTAAAAGTAATGGTGTCCAATAAATATGATGAGAATGTGATATTAGTACTTAATGTGAATGAATGTATAATAAATTGTTCTTAATGAAGGTTCATAAATGGGTTTAAAACATTTTTTTTATATATGTAAAGATAGATTTGTTCCTAAAAGAATGATATTTGTGTTATGATAGTGGAAACTGTAAAAAGGATGTTTATTGAAAAGAAATTTCAATGGTTGAGTTAATATAACCACATTTATCACGACCTGTGGTATGGTTGACTAGGGTGGTGATAAGAATGAATTTATATTTTCTAGAATTTATAATATTGGATGATTCCTTTACATCTTGTAGAGAGCCTTATTTTGAACAAACTGTTTGATATTTTATGTTAAATATTCTATGATATTTGAGTGAGGTTGTATATAAATACCAACGTGAAGATGAATTATGATTGAGAAATAAGAAAATATTGCCATCAATTATCATCTAGAGGTGGGGCATAAAATCATAGTGGTTCATTGTAAAAGAGGAGTGGATTAGTTCCCTAGAAACATTGACTGTTTTATACAGAATATGGAATTAGACACAGGGTAAGTAGTGCCAATAATTATTTATCTATCTATGGAGTTTTATTTGTAGAACCTTCCATCATTTGATGGATAGGTTATTCTTATGGTAGTGAAGTTATAGATCGAGTCCATCAAAACAAATTTTCATGATTTTGAGACACCTCCTGAAATGAGATTCAAGTTGATAAGTTATAATATCTGGGGGTTAGACACATGCATCTAGGATATTATGGTTTAGACATAGCAAGATGACGGTCTGATATGGAAGTATATTCAGGACACATTTTTGAACAATTCTACTTATATACCTCTAGATATGCAATGGTTGTAGAGTTTATAATGTTGACAATGGTTATGTGTGATCGATGCACAATGTTAGCCACTTCACAAACTTATCATGCTTTTTACCAACTATAGAATGGGATAAAACCACTATGAAAATATTTTTCTTTGGTGAAAATAGAAAATAGTTTTATTCAAAAAAAATTTCTCTTATTTATGGAGTTTTGTGGAGGTTTTGGACCACGACCAATTTTTAGATGGGAACCTAAGGAAGGCTTATAGTATTGTCAATTTGGTCCTTGACGGAATATCTAGTGGTTTGAATTCAAATGATATAATGAATCAGATTTAGAGTTTACACTAAGGATATGGGGTGTAGAGTAGTCAGAAAATGTAAATTGTCTCCTATAGAGGTCACTAGGTGTTTTTCTCTTAGTCTTGAGGGGTGGGGAACATGAGTGGTTAGTGCCCCAACTAGTAGTTGAATGGTGAGAATGCGACAGAATGGGGCATGTAAAGAGGTTAGATAGGATCCCTCCACTGTTAGATACTGACATAGAATCATGGCCAATAAAAATTTTAACCAAGGGGTCAGTCCCTCCATATTAGGTAGGTAGGTAGAGTTATACTATCGTACTAGTTGTGGAGGTGAAATAGTACTCTCTGGCTAGAGAGCCTATATCACCAGGGTAGTTCACAACATCGAACATATTCTAGAGTCATAGGTTTTCGGGGAGTAAAACATCACACGTATCAACCAACAATTATTATTAGTGAGGCTAGACCATTTACAGTTCTTGGAATGATTCATTTACATTCCAAAATTACTAATTCATTGTTTGATACATGTTCCCAACATTCTTATATATCTTCCAAGTTTGGGTTTGTGTTGGGCCAAGAGATGGAACATAGATATAGTGTAATGTCTACTGACACACAATTAGGGTTGTGAGAAAAAAAAATATTGGGCAATTTAAGGGGTGTTTAATTTAGATTGGTAGTTACCATCTTCTATTAGAATTTTTTTGTGCTTTGAATTTTTTTTGATATAATTTTGAGAGTGGATTTTCTGAAGATATACCAGGCTCATATTTACTTTTACCAATATAGGATTACCTTCCCATACCTAGAGGGGAATACATATATCCACCATGAAGAATGTGATATCTGAGTAGGTCGTACATGCCATGTTAGTCAACAGTTGGGTGAACGCAAAAGCTTATCACTCTTTTATTATGTTTAATTATATAGATATATGGAAACAAGTCTTCTCCCCCTATAGTGGATCTACATCATGATGTGTTTCGTGAGGAATTATCATGGATTCTACTTGAGAGGGAGTGAGCGTTAACGATAGAGTTCCAATTGTGGTAAGAAAATGTTTTTCTTACTCGATAGAGAGTGGCACTGAAATAACTATATGTACATAATGATCATATAGAAGAACATGAGGGAAGGCAGTTTATTTTGCAGAGTACAGCACATTTGGGATCCCTATTGTTCATCAACAGAAATGATGATATTTCCTTGTGGTCTTATTTCAAATATTATAAACTTTGTAAATTGATAGTGAAGAACTGATAACTTGTTCCTCGAATATAACTCCCTAAAATTATAAAATACAACATTTTATTTATCATTTAGTATAACACGCATCACTAAATGTGTATGGGAATATAATATCCTGTGAATTTATTGTATATTTACATTATTAAATAAATTTAATAAATTTCATATCTTGTAATGCATGAAAAAAAGTGTAAGCCTACATTTCATGCAAGAACTACTTTCTCAATAACTTTCATTACAAACCACAAAGACCTTCCTTAATAGATTATGTCACATGCATGACTAAGTTTCACAATACAATGATATATTATTAAAATATTATTATTTAATATTATAAGAAATAAACTAGCCGTTATGTTAGGAGTTATGAATATTATTAATAAAATTATGAAAATTTATGGTTTATATAAATATAAAATTAATTAATAGGTTTCAAATTAATCTAAAATTAATTTATCAATATATTGAAAGTAAATAAGATAATTTTAAAGAGTATGTGTATATATTATATTCCATATAATACATTATATATTCAACCAATAGATTTTATAAGCATAATATATTATGAATCAAAATTTTACACCAAACAACTATTTTTTAATTAATACAATTTTACGAGCATTTAATAAAGAACCTATTTTAAATACCATTTTGACACATATATTAATTTAATATGTCAAAATATGCTTCATATTATAAATAGAAATAGAAATATTATTTTAGGGTGATATTTTGGTTTTTTTCTATGATGTTTTACTTTTTAATTAATAATAAAAATACCGGACTTTAGTTCAAAATTTCATTTCCATGTAATTTATTTATAATGTTAAATTATATTTTTAATTTATTATTAAAGTTTAAATCTAATATTTTTTTCAATTTATCCAATTTATGTCATTAATAATTAATTTCACACTGAAATTGAATATAAAAATTTATCTAACTTTTTTTTATTTTTGCATAAATAACCAACATTGTCGTCCCACTTGTGGGATTAAATTTAAATTAATTTCATCCATTTATATGATGGGAATTTGGAAAAATAGATTCCATATTTGTAAATATAGAAATTTATAATTTATAATTTTGTCAAATTATTTTTTCACTAATACTATTAATGAATCCAATTAATATTAATTATAATTATTTATGCAAAATTAAGCTTAATAAAGACTAAAACATTATCATATGTGAAAAAATGACTTGTACACATTTCCAAAATCCATTTTCTCGACATATTTCAGCCTTTTAATATAATATATATAATTGGGGTTTTTATTGGTTCCACATAAAATGTGAAAAAGGTGTATGGAATTCCTTTATCAAAATATATCAAGAGTTCCTATCCTCCTCCCCTGTAAAAGGCCATCACCTCTCCCACTACCTCAAAATACTAAAGTGATGTTTTCTTGAATGATATCTACCCAAATCGATTCTAAACATCCCTACTCTAATCCTTCAAGCCTACACTTGGGAATAATTTAATCCAATGAATCCTTTGGTTAAAACAAATATAGTTAAATGATTAAGTGGTAACATCATCCCTTTATCTTTTTTGTTTTTTTTTTCATTCTCCACTCTCTAAAGTATCTTTTTATATTATTATATAAAAAAATACTTTCATAATTATAATCGGTTTTCTATGAAACGTGTTAGACCTAAACAGACACACACATCCCTCTAATATTATAACAACATACTATTTATCTAAATATTTAACTACCACCTCGTGAAAAGATGATTGTTCGTACATTCGTTACCACCTCTCATGGTAGTCATTATGATTGAAACTATTTTTATATGTTTTATATTTGATATGTATAATATATTTTTTATTTTTTTCCCTTATTTGATTACACATATTCTTTTACATTCCATTTTTTTGAATATCATCGGTTATAAAATTGTGGACTATCTCTCCCTCCAAGCAATATGATTAGTTCACACTATACATGGGATTAATAAAAAATGGTTTTAAATAAAACATTTTCATATTTAAATAAATATATATGATATTTATTAAATATTTAACTTTCTGTAAATATAATATATATCATTTTCTTCATTACCCATTCAAACACTTTAAAAGTGGTATTGACATTCGTGGACGTGGGGACCACCAAATGCTCTACATTATGTGATTAATTTTTCATCAGAAAACTTAACTATATTACTATATATGATTAAATAATATGGTGTTTATTATATAATTATCATTATATAAAGATATAATTTTATCTAACTTCTTTCGATAATTTACATTGAAAAAATGAGAACCTCACCCATGCATACCTACAAACGATGATCTCCATGATTACACCAGAGATTCATTTTTCATAACCATAGATTATAATTTTTTTAAAAGTATATATTATTTATAAATATGATAATTTTGTAATATTTATTATTAAATAAATGTTATATAATGACCACATTGACCATACTTAACCAACAAAAGTTATTTTTGACACATAAACTGAATTTGGTCAAAACACCCAACATAATCATTATTGTATTAATGTTGGTATAAAACATAGTATTATGTGAAATAAATGTAATTTATAAACATGATAATGTTTCTAAATAAATTATATCTATAATATAATTTTATTATTCAGGAATATAAAGACATTCTAGATGAGTCAAACATAACATAAGGGATTCTCATGTAATTTTTTTCATCCAGGAAATAAATGTCATGTTCACCACTTACATCTTTTGTGTTGTGTATCTAATTCCCCCATTTCATATTCTTTAAATAATTATTTTATATTAATGTAATTTTATATTTTTCTTAATTTTATTTCTTCATGTGGATTATCATTTAAAATATATCAAAGTGGTATAATACACTTTGAAACGTTTAATGGTAATTTTACTCAAAAATAATTTTGATGATCTTTAAATGGTATATAAATTAGAGTTAATTATATGACCAATTTTTCAATAAAACCATTAGTTTTATCTCCAATGGTTATTCATTACCACATTCAATTAATAGTACTAATTTTTAACTCATTGGTAATAAAAATATTTTAGAAACTATTCAGTAAAAATCCCAACTCTTTTTCTCTCTTTAGTCAAAGAACATATTTTCTTCTAAAAATGATTATTTATTAAAATGTTTTAATTTTTTTTAAAATAAATAATAAATAATTTTTTACCAATTTTTCCTGTTATCAATTTTTTCAAATTAATCTTATTTCTTGTTTTCAAACAATGCATTTTTTAAACCATTAACCATTGGAAATGAATGTTATTTTTACACATATGGTTTGTATGGATTTAACCATAATTATTTAATTGAAGAGTATTTTAAAATATTTAAAGGAAAAAATTTAATGAAAATATTTTCGAACATTAGGTTCAATAAAAATGTTTCCCAACATAATTTTGATAATAAATTTACATTTTCCTCATAAATGTTTTTAAAATGCCATTTATATTATTTTTATATATAAACAACAACATCCCTCATTTTTACTCAATAGTAGACAAGTTGTATTAGTATAATAATTAATCTTATTATATATGATTTATGATTTATTTGGCCAAATTTAATATGGACATTCACTTCCATGATTCATTTTAGTCTCATTGGAATACTCAATTTCATGTTATCATTCAACATTATATTTCACCTAATTATCCATATCATTAATCATATATATGTTCATTCTATAAAATGTATAATATTTTTCAAATGGTGTTTACTTTTAATGTTATTTAATTATTTCTACAAATATTAATGAATCTGTATCCTTTACCCAATACATATATTTGAAGAAGGAAATTGTTTATTTAAATACTTTTGACATGAAATATATGGGTTAGGGGATGGTTAATCTGTTCCCTACAGGTTGGAGACCCATAAATGCAAGATCTACAGGTTAGGTACCACTTCATGTGATCCCCAAGATGCATATAAAATCTAATGGGATGAATAATTTGAATAAATTTGTATAGGTATACTATACGTTGATGATAAGGGTTCCTTGTACCTATGAAACTTATAATCCAATAATTAAGAATTTATATAATTTAGTTTTAGAAAATATTTATTCATGATATCATCTATCGATATATCTATAAATAAATTTAAATATTAGTTCATTGATTCAATGGAATATATTTCAGTTTATTTCCATGACCTATTGATTTTATCTTTATCTAGGTTTTGGAATTCAATGTGTTTCTATTTATTTATTTCCCATTTTGTTTAAGATCACTTATCTTAGTTTGTTGATTATATGGTATGCATGTTCAATTATTTACCATGCAATAATTACTATTCTTAAGGATTGATTATTTACTCTTATATACATTTCCCTTACTGAGAATTTGAGTTCAAACTTATAATATTTATTTCCATTTGAATCTAAGAAGCATACTGTGAATGATATACATGAATATACTAGATGGAATTATGTTATTATTTATGTTGGATAATTATATTGTATAAAAAATGATGTTGTAATTAGTGTAGTTATTTATAATACAAGACTCAAGGACAAATAGGGATCACCAGGATTACTAAAATAATTTGAACTTTGGGATTTGATTCTTTCTAATCTTTCCAATATAATTGATAGCAAACACCGAATCCTGGAATTCTGGGGTTGGATCAATACGGGTGTTTTCAACAGATGTTTTGTAGAAACTATGGGAACTAGATTTTGGAAAAAGTAGGTTAACGAACATTACCCAAATGTTTAATTTGAAAATAAGTTATAAAACATCCTAGAATTTTAGCGTGATAGAGATTGTGATATTCTTCTAAGTTATAAATCCATTACCGAATAAAACAAGTGTATGTGGTTTTGTCAAAGATGTAACTAGGAGTAATAACACTTACAAGGTGTTATGAGCCTGACTCAGGGTATCCTGGTACATATCAACGGGTCGTACTGTGCACCCAGTCTGACACTCTCGGGTGATATGCCTAGAGAAAATCACATTTATTTAAAACACACTATGATGTATTTTGACAATGACATAATTAGGTTAAACCTAAGGTGTTATAGATTGAAAATAAGGTGTCATGATTTTGAATTACTAGAAATGATATTATGGATAAGACCTAGAATATGTAAGTGCATCTGTGGAAATAAATTGATGATTTATATATTTATTGAGGTTATATAGAATATAATTTTAAAATTCTATTTATTGATTACCAATATTTCATATACTTCCATAATATCTATTTATGATATTATACTAGGAATGTTTAGGACTCAAGCGAACTCGGTCCTAAAAATTTATTTAAGAAAATAAAAGTACAACAGAACACACCCAATGTGCAGCGCAAAATCGCTACCAAACTAGAACACATGCATATAGTGCAACCCCAACACACCAAAAGTCTAAAGACTCATTCACAACAAGTCCCAAAGTCCCTCAAACAATGGACATACACAGTATCCATCGGAAACTCAAATCTGGCCCGATAAAACCACTAAGACCTCTTACATGCACATCAAATCAACCCGCCATCTTTGAAAACACCACTACTTCCACATAATGAAAAATCCCTCATACTGAGGAAGCAAAATTATCACTTGCACATGGCCATGTGCTACTGCATAGAAGCACCAAAATTCCACATACAACCTGTCTGATTGGCTTTCCCTCATCCCGAGTGAAGCATGGTTCGTAGCATCCAACGTCACTGCCTCCTGTCATGTCACTTCCTCCCATCAAGTCACTGCCATCACTAAATCCTCACCGGAAAAAGTTCATCCCACCAACTAAATGGGAAACACCATCCCAAATGTCGTGTCCACACTTAACACCACCGCCGAGATCCCACACCATCCCCGGCCATTCACCCGCTTGCACCACCACGATGACGTGACTACAACCACATCCTTCTCCCTTTAAAGGGATTCCACCACTTAGGGCATGACATGATCCTACCGCTCCCCATATACAGCCAGAACAATGAACCCCCACTCCGCCAGGCCTTGTCACCCCACCAAGGCTCTATCGGGCCTCACCTCTCCATCGCTTCTCCTTACCACATCGTCAACCATCACACACCATCACATCTCTTCCAAGCCTTGCCTCTTCATCATTAATTTGAAAGATCTCATCTTTGCATCGCCTATTCTTGATTTTCCATTGGTCAAGGGATCCACAAATACCCATGTCACCATAGATCTCAAAAGATCTGCCCAGGTTTACCTCGACCTGAAGTAGCGCACACCCACGCCACCCCCTATTCACCGCCGATTCCTCCGGCCCCTTCCTCCCATGAGGTATTGCATCAGTTTCCACCACAAAACAAGTGAAAAAAATGTGATTTTCTACAAGGGGAAAAAATTTGACAATAGTTAAGAATCTCATCAGATATTAGTGCCTGAATCTCCCCACTATATTGAAGAGAGATAAACTCTCCATCCTTGAGATATAAACTCTCCATCGAAACCTTTTATGGAATTATATTTATTTTGTTTTATAAGATGTTAACCAATCTAACAGGTGAAAACCAAAAAATCAGTTAAGTACGTGGGTCAAGAATCCATAACTGAAGAATGATATGGGTTTCACTCCAAAAAATGTCCAATGTAATGTCCGAGCGATTTTTAAATTTTTTTAATTAAAAAAATTAAAAGAAAATGTTATTGATTAACTTGTAGTATAGCTTTTAAGGATTGGAAATCGTTATATTACCCATATTTGTTTTTACAGATAGTTATAGACAAAACTCTAGACATGGAACTCTTTTAAAGGCCTCACGATCCTTTAAAAGATTATTTTAGTTCCTCAAGTATTGATGTAAAATTTTGGATACCGATTTATTGTTGTAAGGATTGAATTATAATTTAACTGAAGAAAAACCAATAGATGAAATTGTTATTTATAATGATAATTTTACCATTATATTATATTTGTTTGAATTTATAGGTAGTAAAATAATTACTCAACAATAGGATATTCATAAAAAAATGTGTTTTCATCATACCTCATTTTCTGCTGAATTTTTTTCTTTTCTAAATAATCATATATTCATGGCTTTGAGGGCATCAAATATAAATATATGAATCACCTTTTCTGATTGATGACCTCATTTAATCCATATAAATATCTAAGATTTTCCTTCAAATTCATATATCTAAATTACACTGATGTTCTCTCACTTAGAGACCAAGTTATTTGTTATTCCATTTGACCATATTAATTATCTTTCTATCTTTTCTAGAAGAAGCTTTACAAACCCTTCTCACAATGTGGGATTTATACCTAGGAGATGACAATAAATCTATTATGAAGGTAACATTTAAATTTTGAGCATGAAATTTAATAGTATATGGGAGAATTTAACAGCAATAAATTATTAAGTAAATCATTACATTCGAAAACATGAATGACATTCATAAATAAGGGCCTAAGGGGATAAAACACCCTGACACTGTACTGTATATTTACTATTTTAAATAAATTCAATACATGTTATAGCTTGTAAATCACACAATATTGAGTTATCTTGCACCGTAAAAAAGAAATATTTTCATTGATAACATATGATACATGCAAGAGCAACCATTCATGATAGATTCTGTTATATTCAAGACCGAGATTCACCAAAAAATGATATATTATTAAAATATTATTAATTAAAATAATATGAAATAGACTAGACATTAATATAGTGGTTATAAATATATATACTCACTTATTTAAATTTATGATTTGAATAAATATAACATGAATTAATTGGTTACCAATTAATTATTAAAAAATACAGGAAGCAATTGAATAGAAAGTAAATATTTCAATAGAAAACTATTTTTTTCTCAAAATGTTTTTTACTCTAATAGAAAAAATTAATTATAATTATTTAGATATATTATGTTTATATATATATTATATTCCCAATAAAAAATTAATATTCATCCAATAGATTTTTTAAGAATAAAATAAGACAAAACCCTATGTTTTTTATTAATGCATTTTTACCACCATTTAATGAAGAACTTATTTTAAATCCAAATTTAGATCCTTTTATAAATTTTAAATTTAAAAATAAACTACTTATTTTAATGATAAACTCAAAAATTTGGTTAGGATATTTTTTTTGTTATTTTTCGATGATTTTTCCTTTTTAAATGAATAATGAGAAATACTAAATTTTATTTTAAAATTATTTTTTCATATAATTAATTTATAAGGAAAAATTATATTTTGAATTTATTTTTAATTTAAGATACATTATATTTTCATAAATTGAAAAAATTTATGTCATTAAAATCATCTTCTTATTGAAATTGTATATAATAACATATCAAACATTTGGATGTTTTTACCTTAAAAACCATCATTATCATCCACTCTACGAAATTTAATTTAAATTAATTTGGTATATTTATGTGATTGTAATGTGGAAAAGGGATTATATATTTGAAATATGAAGCAATTATAATGTATAATAAGGTCAAATTATTTTTTCCCCAATAATATTATTGAATGTAGTTAAATTCAAATACGATTATTAAGGCATAATTAATATTAATAAAGGACTAAACCATTAACTGAATAGACCAAATGAAATATAATCTTATTCAAAAACATTTTATATACATATTTAGAACATGAAATAACTTTTCTATAAGTGGGTATGTTATGAGAAAAAATTTAAAAATGAAAAATGTTTATGAAATTCTTATGTCATAATATTACAATTGTGCCACTTCTCCTTCGCTATAAAGGCCATAACCTCTCCCACATCCTCACATAACTTAATACAAATTTTATAGAACATTATATTCCCAAATAACGCCTAAAAATACCTAAATTAATCCTATAATTCCCCCTTGTTCATAAATTAATCCAAAGAATAAATTGGTTCAAACCAAAAGGTGTTACCTAATTAAGATGAATTATCCATCCTTTAGATTTATAGTTTTATTTAAATTATACACTAAATAAACCATTTTTATTACATTATTTAATAAAAAAACCTGTATTATAAATACACAATGTTTTTTATGCTAATTTTCGACCTACACTTACAGACACATCCATCTAATTGGTATCGAACATATTGTTCATGTGAACAGTGAACTACCGCCTCACGAAACCGTCATTGTTTGTTCTTCCTTCACCACCTATAATGGTCGTAATTACAATGTATACTATTTTTTTACATGTTATATATGATATTTATTATTTATTTATTCTTTTGTAATTATTTTATAGAACATATCCTTATACCATCCATTTTGTATAAATAAGATAACATCATTTGGGAATTTGTGGACTACTGCCTCTCAAAGTGATGTGATTCATTCACACTATAATGGAACATATAAAGGCTAGGTTTAACTAAAAATATGTAATATAAAAAAAGTCTATAATATATTCATTAATAAATTACATATCTATTAATATAGTATATATCATTTTCTTTATTTCCCATTCACACCCAAAAAAGGTGATAACATCATTCATGGATATATAAACTACCACCTCCTCAACAAGATGTTATTCCTATTTAATAATAATAATTTTATATATAAGTATGTATGATTAAATAATATATTATTTAAGTTATAATGATCATTTTGTAATGATATAATGCTACATAACTTCTATCCCTTACTATCATTGAAAAAATGACAATGTTACTCATGAAAATGTATGACCCACCTTCTATAAGATCATTATGTTGATTATATTTTCAAAACAAATAACTAGTTATTTTTTGTAAAAGTATAATTGATTTAAAAATATTATAATTATGTTATGTTTATTATTATATAGATTTTACATAATGCCCCCTTGAATATAGTTGACCTATAAAAGTCATGTTTGACACATAAACTAAATTTGGTCAAAACACCCAACATAAATTTAATTGCTTTAGTAGTTGTATAAAAATAGAAATATTTGGAATAAAAGTAAATTATAAAATTTAAAAAGGTACTTAATAATGTAGATAATTAATATACGTTTTTTTATTATGGAATATAACGACACAAGAGACAAGTCAGTCTCAATATAAGGGATTTTAATCTAAATTAATACATCCGTGAGATAAGTGTCATGTTCACCACTAAAATATTTTCTATAGTGTATACATGAACCATTCTGTTATATTATATCATTAATACATTTATATTCATGATATTTTACAAATTCTTTAAATTTTATTACTTCATGAGGATTATGATTTAAAATATTCCATTCTGGTATGAGAGACTTTGGAATGTTTAAATTTTATTTTCCTCAAAAATAGTGTTAATGATATTTAAATGTACTTTTCAGTAGAATAAATTATATAACCATTTTTTAATATAACCTTTAATTTTATCTCCTATAGTTATTCGTTATCAAATTTTTGTATTACTATCATTTTCCACTAATTCTTGGTCAAAATGTTTTTGAAAATGTTCTATAGAAAACATGACATTGATTCTCTCTTTAATTTTATAGAATCGTTTTTTTAGAAAACCATATTGTATTAAAATGTTTTCAATATTTCTTATTAAATAATTTTTTCCATTTTATTATTTTACAAATTATTTTAAAATAATATTTTTGTTTCTTTTAAAAAATGAATTTCTCAAACCATTAACCGTGAAAAAGAAATTTTATTTTTAAATTGTATGATGAGTGATAATTTTAATAACATCATTATTTTGAATATTCTATTGCATGTTTAAAAGGTTAATTCCTAAAGAAATTTTTTTAGTTGTTATTTTCAAGGAAATGGTTTTCCAAAATTTTTTTCTTAAAAGTGGATATTTTTTTAAGACTGTTTTTAAAATTTCATTTTATAGTATAAAAAATCATCAATGACAAAAAAATAATATTTAATATACTTGGGATATGTTTTATTGATACCCAAATTAGTCATCAAATTTGTTTTACGGGACTTATTTACTTGAGGATATCATTCACATTCACTTCCATGGTTTCATTTATTCCCATTCAAATATTCAATTTCATTTCATCATGGAAAATCAAATTTCCCCTAATTATACATATAATTTATCATAGATATTCTCATTACTAAAACTATATATCATTTTTTATATGGTGTTTTCATTGAATGTTATTTTATTATTTGGGGAAATATTGAAAAATTCTCTTCCTTTACACAATATAGATATTTGATAATGAAACTTTTTTTTAAATTCATCAGACATGAACTACATGGGTTGGGGTCGGTTAATGCAATCCCTATGGGTTGGAGACCGGTTAATGCAAACTCAATTGGTTAGAGACCGATTAATAAAAGACCCACGATGCATGAGTAGTCCCATGTGATTAATTAGATAAAAAAATAATATATTTAAAATGTGTATTTATGTTAATAGGTTTATGTACCTAGGATAGATGATGTCTAATAATTAATAATTTCCATCATTTAGTTGTAGTTATTATTCATCCATCAGATCCTTCATCGAAAAATCTATTAATGGATTTCAATTTTACTACACTGATTAAATGGAATGTATTTCAGTTTTTTATCATTCCATTTTCATTTTTCTTTATCTTGTAATTTGAATGTAATGTGTTTAAATTTATTACCTTAAAATATTTTTTAATAACATACTTATATGTCTGTTGAGTATCTGTTTTGTTTTTTCTACTATTAATTGTACTATAATTGTTATTCTCAATGATTCATAATTTATTCTTCATTATGTAAACCTTACCGACAATTTGAGATCACATTTACTATGATTATTTCCCTAAGAATATAATGTGTGCACTATAAAATTTATTAAGAAATATACTAGATGGAATTAATTTACACTTAATGTTATTTTAGAACAAAGAAAAATATTATATTGCAATTGATGTATTTATCTGTAATATAAATATAATGTATGAATCTGGTTTATCAATAATACAAAAATGATTAGTCAATCAATATTTTATTCCTTATAATTATACCAATATAAATGATACCAGACACAAGATCATGAATTTATATGGTTGGTCCGCTACATAGAATCGATACAATTTTTTACCAATTGAGAGTAGATTTAGTGTCCTTTTAGATTGATTTGAGATAATGGTATCAACAGTTAAGGGAGAGACATTATAATATACCTCATACTAAATTTAAGATAAGGTATTTGTTATATTAATTTTTTATAGTATTTTGTTTGACCGATTCACCAACAATGTTTTTTGTACCTAATTAAAAAATCATACACCCATACCATGATTAGTTTGTAGTTGTCTTTAAGGATTAAATCTAGGTGTACTATATGATTAAAAACTATAATGTTAATGACATTAACATATATATATCAACACTAAGATATCATAGGATATAATCCAACATATTGAAGTTTAATTTTTTTATTTAAAAGGTTCATTTAATGGGTAAAATCATCTCAAATGAAGGTATGCCTATGGACCCTGTGAATGTGAAAGCTATTTTATATTGTGGGTATCACAAAATGTTTTATGATGTATGATGTTTCATCAGTTTATTAGGATATAATCAATGGATTATCAAAGTCATTTACCTTTTGATGAAAAAATTTCAATCATGTACAGGAATATGTATCATGTTTGAATAGACATCAGTGTGTGAGAAAGTATTCCAGGATTTAAAGAAGTCATTAATTACCACACCAATTCTGCTGTTTCATGACTTGGGTAAGGATTATAACTTGTTTTTTAATGCATATATTTTCTGTATTAGGGATTTTTTTATTCATAATTATCTTTTTTTATTTGTATGGATCATGGAATTTGAGGCCTCATTAATGAAATTACAATATAAATGATCAAGAGTTCATCACTATGGTTTATACCAAAATTTGTAAGTGGATTCAGTTGTTGGGGATGTGTTTTACTATGTATACCACTAATAAATGAATTATGTATATCTTCCCCTTGTATATTTTGAATCTTCAGCATTGAATATGGGTTGAATACATCCAATACTTTGATTTCGAACTAATATGAACTCAATTAAAGTGGATCCATGTGGCAGATTATTCGAGTATAATGACCTGAAACCATGTGGTTCATGAATCCTTTTATGACTGTAGGAGGATGATGTTTTTTTATAAATGCATATAGATGTTTATGATGCGAAATTCCAGATGACCCTTTCTTTTTGGGTGGTTGAGTACACCCTTCTAATCAAGATCTAAGTGAGGAAATTTGAGGATCCATAGTCTTTGCCTTCGGGGGAATGTCTTGAATGTGGGGATCCACTATCTAGTTGGATGGTTGGTGATGATGAGATAGTATATGTTCATTCCAATGTCAATATGCCAACATATATTTGGTAAAAACTAAAGTGTGAGTTACATGATATGAAATTGGATGTGAATACTGATATGACCAAAATTAATCGTCATATTTGTAATATGTGTTGGTTTCCAGGTATAACTCAAGAGAGTCAAGGATTTATGAAATCGTAATATACTTATCAATAGAAGAATTAAAATCTCCAATAGTTGGGTGGTTTGATACATCCATTTACCATTCTGTAATACAAATGAGATGATGATATCATGTTATTGTATTATATATTCTGAGGATCTCTAAATATAATTATGGAAAAATGATAGTTTTGGATAAACAAAACAAAGTGGAACATTTAATTCCGATTCAATAGACCTTTACCATTGATCATTTAAGAGAGTAGTATGTTTAGTAAAAAGTAATGTTTCATGGGGTTATGTCAATGATATGTTTATATCATGATCTAAATTTTCCTTCACACTTTTGGAAGGACTTATAGAAGTCACATGGTACTAGGTTTTATTTGAGTACGAATTTCTACTTGCAGACTAATGAACAGTTAGAAAATAATATTCAGGTTATAGAACATTTTGAGCGAATGTATCTTATATATTAGCAGACCATGGGATAATTACTCAGTTCTTGTTGTGTTTTTTTATTACAATATCTTATAGGTGATTATTCATATTGAAACATATTCGGATCATTATAGGAGTCCCTATTGGTCTGTGTTTTGTTTGATGGAGGCTGGGAGTATGATTTTTGTTCTATGACTTTTGAAGGAGACATCATATTATGATTTGTTAATCTATATATATATGGATATGACTCGGAGTAGAATGAAGTCAAATACAGATCATCATCACCGACCTATATTGTTTAAAGTATGTGATAATTTGTTTCTAGGTGTGTCTACAAGGTTGGGTCAACATCAGATACAAGATAATTTTATGTTGGTGAATTAGTAGGTAGGGCCATTTGAGATTGTGCAGAGGATCATACCATTATCATACTGATTGGATCTTCCACAACCATATAGTAGTATGGACTATGTATTTCATGTGGACCAACTCAGAAGTACCACCATATCCCATTGAATAAAATTAATGTTAAAGATATAGAGCATGTGGTAGATGAATCTTTTGAGGATCATCCCGTTTAAATCATGGGTCATAGTAAACAATACGTTATAGGAAATACAATTTCTTTTTTGAGTTTTTTGGAAGCATAATAATGTTCCGGAAGAAACCTAGGGGCGGAAGATCGATCTACGAGCCTAGTGGCCCAATAAATTTTCAATGTAAGATCAATGATACTTGAGAAAAGCATATTTTAGATGATAATTTATAAGGTGTTGAGGCAGTATGATCTCCAATGAAACACCCCATGATTTCATAGTAAGTTATTTTTTCAATGTAATTCAACAACTTGCACTAAACACAATACTGAGTTCAAGCGCACCACGACTTATCAAACTAGCCATTCAAAAGAAGTTATGAATAGTATTAACTGAATTTATAATTTTATATAATTATTATCATTTCAGAATCCATATTATGAGTTTCATAGACATAATATAAGAACAAATTCAATTTTTTTCAAATAAAAGAAGTATTTTTCAAAAAAAATGCTATTTTACTGTATTTTAATGGAAAACCCTTTTTTTAAAACAAATATTTGAAAGTGTAATATATTAAATTTAATGAAATTAAAATATTTTTTATAATCAAGACATAAAATTTTATTTTGGATAAATTATTGGTACTTTTCTGATAACTTTCATATTTTGATGAATAGTGAAAATTTCTATATTTAAATTGAAAACAACTTTATTCATCAAAATGATTTATATTGTTAAATTATGGATTTGAATGGTTTTGATGTATAATTAGATTATATTTTTATCATTTAATAAAATGGTGGTCATTATAAGTAATTTCACATTTATATTTGTCATAAACCCATGACAATATTTTGAAAGTTATTACTTTGTATAAAAACCTACTTTTTGGTTTTAACAACAGAAATTAATTTTAAACTAAAAATGAAACTTATATTTTTTGAATATGGTAAAATAGACTTCATTTTTGAATTCATAATATCCAAATAATCTTAAGGTGATTTTTGGGAATTTTTCTAAAAACATTCCATTTTTATGAATAGTGAAAAACAATACGTTATTATTTAAAAATAATTTTTTATTTAAATAATTATTTATTTTATTTAAATTTATTTTAAGTACAAATAGATATATAATACTTATATAATTTCAATTTAATTCATTGGAGTCATTTTACAATAATTTTCGATGTATAACATTTTATAGAAGTTTTTACCATCTTTTACCCACCTCCTAGGAGCATTCGCAAATTTGCAAAAAACATAATTTTACGGCTTCCGTGAGATGAATTTAAAAAATCTTGGAGACACAGTTGATATCAATAATTAAAATTTGGTTCAATAAGATGAAAATAATTTTTTGTGAATTCTATCTTTTGTCTTTTATTTACCACAATTAAAAGTAAATAAGGTAATTAAGTGTAAAAATTATATCATAATTATCCTAACACATGTCCTAATTCTATTGGATAAGTATAATTCAACCAAAAAAACCTTAGGAATAAAATATGAACAACTTTGGTCTACTCAGATTAGATTAGGACATTTATTATTATTTTATTTTAAGAAGAGTTAAAAGAGTTAAAATCAATTTTTAATAACTAAACCATTTTCAATATAAGATTATAAATAAGATAAATTCGACTATAAATATTAATTAGAAATATAAAAATATTGTATACATAATGGTATTTTATTTATAATTCTTAGACAATAAATAATGAAATTTAATTATGACACAATGATGATGCAGTAATTACCTTATTAATAAAAGATTTAAATAATTGATATTATAAATATCCAAATAAATCTAATTTAATATATTTAATGAATTAAGAAAATTTTATAGGATAATATAACATGTTAGGGTTTATTAAATGAATTTTTTTCAAAGCAATAATTCTGTTATAAATTTTAAAAAAACAAAATACCAAATAGTGTCAAAATTCACATAAAAGAGTTTTTAAAACAATTATTATATTATTAATTGATATTCTATTCCTAAAAATCTATGGTTTGGCCAAAGTTCCTTAATAATATTATATATGCCATTAATGAACCTAATGGGGTTTATTTGGATGGTTATAATAAGTTTATTAACCATATAATATAAATATACAAAGAGACATGGTAAATGTCAAACTATTAAACTAATAGTTAAATATATATGATAAGTTTAATATAATGACCTAAACCTGTATAAAACCTATTGGATGTGTTTTTTTAGACCCATCCCCACCTTATTTGTTAAATAATTCATTTTTGAGTTGTTAGACACCGAAAGAGATTTTATTATAAAATAATATTTCAAGCTTTTCCTAAAGTGACCCTCATCTCTCGTATAAAAGGTAACTTCCCCTTATCTTTGATTAACATCTCCAAAGCCTTTTAGATCAGCAAAACCCTGACCAAATAACCTCCCACATACCTCCATTCATCCTAGAGGCCTTCCTTTGGTCAGAAATCCATCCTATAGATTCTTTTTGATAAAATAAAATGGAAGAACCCAAAGAAGAGGTAAATATTTCACCATCTCATTCAAGTTTTTTTCTTCTTCAACTTCCTATTTCTTTGTTTTTTACATTGTAAAATAATAACTCAAGTATATTCTATATAATGTGATGTTATTATAAATATAGTACAATCATATTCATTATTCTATCCATTTTATGTAACACCCTTAGATTTTATGAAAAATATTCTTTTAATTTTATTTATGTCTTGTGTTGTACGTTATACCAAAAGGAGCTTGCACTACATGCATCCCTGACTTGGCTTGCATTACACGCAATCGCGACCTTCCACGATAGCGTGTATTGTACACAATACCGAGTTTCACTAAACAACGATATGTTATATAAACTAGCTGTTATGAATAGTAATACCCACATTTTAAAATATTATAAATAATATCATTTGAAATGGACTTCATTTTTGGATTCGGAATATCGAAATTATCCTAGGGTGAATTTTTGGTATTTTTCTGAAAACATTCAATTTTTGATGAATAATGAAAACGGTGGGTTACTATTTAAAAACAAACTTTTTATTCAAATAATTATTTATTTTATTTAAATATATTTTAGGTAAAAATTGATACATAATACATATATAAGTTCAATTTAATTCATTGGAGTCATTTTTTAATAATTTTAAATATATAAAAATTTTATTGAACTTTTCACAGTCTTTTACCCACCTCCTATGAGAATTTGGAAAATCACATAAAACTTGATTTTACCTATTATGTGAGTGGAATTTTGAAAATATTAGAGACATGGTTAATATCAAGGACTAAAATGTGGTTCACTGAGATGAAAATTTTTTTGGGTGAATAATAACTTTTTACTTTTATTTATCACTGTTAAAAGTAATTGGGGAAATTAAGGGTAAAAATGATATTATTATTACCCTAAAACATGTCCTAATTCTATTGGGTTTGTTTAATTCGACCAAAAACAACCTTAGGAATAAAATATGACCATTTAGGTCCACTTGGATTAGATTAGGACATTTATTATTAATTTATTCAAAGAATGGTTAAAATAGTTAAAATAACAGTTTAATAACTAATTAATTTTAAATATAGGGTTATTCATAAGATAAATTCTACTAGAAATATTCATTATAAATATAAAAATATATCCTACCTAATGTAATTTTAGTTATAATTTTTAGACAATAAATAATTCATGTTATTTATGACCCAATGGTGATGCAGTAATTACCTAAATAATGAAATATTAAAATAATTGATATTATAAAAACCCAAATAAATGTAATTTGAGACTTTTTATGAATTAAACTAATTTATAGGTTAATATGAAATGTTATTATTTATTTAATTAACTTTTTTCGAACTAATCATGATGTTATGATTTTCAAAAAAATCAATTACCAAATAGGGGTAAAATTGACATAAAATAGTTTTTAAAACAAATATTATATTATTAATTGTTATTTTATTCCTAAAAATCTATGGTTAGGAAAAATGAATTAGATAAGGATATATATATTAATAATTAACCACTTGTGGTTCTTTTGGCCTGTTATAGTATGTTTATTAACCATATAGTGTAAGAAAACAAGATGACACGGTAAAATTTAAATTATTTAACTTAGAGTTAAATCGAAATGATAATGTTAAAATTGTATCCTAAACTTATCTAAAATATATTGGATGAGAGGATTTCTACCCATCCCAACATTAGCTTCTAAATAAATCAATTTGGAGCTATTATAAATCGAATATGACTTTATTATAAAATAATATTTTATGTTTTTCCAAAGGTTCCCCTCTCCTCTCTTATAAAAAGGGCACCCCTTCCCTCTTCTATTCAGACCTTTTTGATCATTGAATCTCGCCCAAAACATACCCATTTCTCTTCTCCACTTCCCTAGAAACATTCTAGAGGTTCTGGTATTCTCAAAACACCAACTCTACTTCCTTAAGTGGAAGATTAAAGGAGCATCGTCGAAGAAGAGGTAATCTCTTCTTCCAATTTTATCAAGTTTCTTTCTTATTCTACTTCTTTTTATTTAGTTTTTTCGTTATAAAGTAATAACATCAGTATTAATTATATTCTTATATGTTATTATAAATATGAAACAACCCTATTTAACCTTCTATCCATCCTATGGAAAATGAAATCACCGCACGTGCGTACGTACAGAATACCGTCTCCACACCGTGGTGTAATCTGTTTTCGAGCACCACCTTAATTGGATGTGTATAATGGTATAAATAGATAAATATATATGATTATTGTAAATTGATATTGATTCTAAAATATTATACATACACTTCAATACAATTCAATGATCATGGGAATGATATCATCGCTCGTGCGTACGTACGGACTACCGTCTCCACGACGCGATGAGATTTATTCTCCATGTTAACCATTCAAGAATGATTATAAAGTATTTATAGTGATTAATAATGAAATATATGTCATAATGAAGCTACTTTATATATATATATATATGTAATCTACTTACTTCCATTCATGACAATAACGAAATGAAGACAATGTTAATTCATACGTACGACATACCGTCTCCATGAACAGTGTGTTTCATTTCATTTATCTATCTATTATATATATATAATGAATATATATGATATATAAATCCTGTTTTAAATTCTGGAAGTAAGTAAATCATGATATAACTGATAATAATATCAACAACAACAAGTCCAAACACGTACGATAAATGAAACAATTTTACCCAAAACGCTACTTTAACATGGAATTGACAAATAAAAGGGTAATATAAATACCTAAGTGAACCATATATGATATAATAACAAGGAATATGATAATTTAATAAGTCAATGACATTATTTAAATCATTATACAGGAGGTTCATATACATACGAAGCATATCAGACATAAGGTAAGGGATAATGTTGCAATCTCAATTGTTTTCTATCCTAGATTGCTTATATGTAAGTATTTACTGGGGTTATATTTATCATCCATGTCCAAGTTTTATAAAAATGTTTTCATGTATGGATAAATTCCTTTTTACACCTTTTTGACTTTTACTACATGGTAGGAAAGGAATCGTTTTTTGTTTACCATACAATGAACTTTTGTACTTTTCCGTCAAAAGAATGAGAAGAATGTTTTTTTAACTTATACGGCATGAATGAGTTTTTACGGTTTCATAACACCTTATTTTCATGAAGATTACACTATAATATTTCATGATTATTTTCAACAAAATCCTTTTCTTTTAAAATTTCATGGCATTTTGTGAAAAGAAAATAATCTTGAAGAAGAAGGTATATTTTCCTCAAGAATTTATATCAAGTGTTTTATCAAAACCATTTACCATCTAAGAAGACATTATTTCATATGTGTATTTTTCAAATATAATGTCTCTATGATTCACATGGTTTCACTTGTCTTATGATGAAATTATATCCATTTCTTTTTCATGGATTATGTTATGATGGTATGATGTTTATGAAACCCATTTTATTCTTTGGGTTATGATGAATGATTTATGTTTATGTTGTGGCACACGGAATAATGATTTCATTATGAGATGGGTGGGACCTATATCTCCCTTTAATGCATTGGGTAAAGATTTATATCTCATTAGATATACATGGATGGAATGGTAAGTTAATCTGGTTCAGTGTTACAGGACTGAAATGAGGAGTGAACTCGATTCAGAAAGGGACTTTTCCACTAAGATTGTCTTGGCACCAATGCCTTGGCTACTATGTAAATCATAACTTGTGCTAAATGGATTCCAAAATTACATTATTTATTCCCATTATATTTTATCGTGGTTGATGTTCCATTATGATATATGCCTTACGTACTTCCACGATTTATGTCTATGCTCAATATTTTGATGTTTAAATTTCTTGTTTATGTTTTTATCATTCAAATGTTTATGGATTGTTTTATGTTCTCTATGATTACCATTACTGAGAATCTGAGATCACCCTTTTATATGTTTTGATTTCCCTAGGATTTAAAGAATGTTTTTTGGTATGAAAACAAAAAGGGGATGATCTTTATGGGATATGTTGAAGATCTTTCACCATGATTAGAAGATTAAATTTCGAGTTTCCAAAGACACTAAACTATTACGGTCCTTGTGTGTCTGTGTTTGTTATTTATTAAGAATTCTGAAAAAATAATGTTATGTCCATGTACGTCATTCTTTGGGTCTCTACAGTTGGTATCATAGGAAAGGTTTTGTTAACATTTGAAAACAAGGATTCGAAAACATTAGTGAGATACTTATAGATATTTCTATGGTATGTATAGGGATATCCCTACTGTTAAGTATACGTATAGGTTATAATCCTAGAATTATGGTAACAATATTAGAATTAAACCTAAGATGTTAGATATTGAAGGTACTCCCCCATTATTATGTTGTTTTCCTAGAATGATTTTCGCCTCTCACCCTGTTCTTTTTGGGATTTAGACGATGACTGGAATCCGAAGGAACCGTGTTGATCAATTTAATGTAAAATGCAATGATTTTACTCCCGAGCAACCAAATGTGATAGGAGATGGAGTGAAAATTATTATTGCTATACTTACACAAGTTATGAATCATTCTGGATTTCCAAATGACCAGAGAAGGGAACAATATTCCATTGAGTCCTTAATGAGGCAACGTCCACTGTCATTAAATGGGTCTTCTGATCCAATTGTTGCTGAACAATGGATCAGTACCATTGAAAAGATATTTTCCATACATCGCTGTTCAAAAAATGAAAAATTCATTTTAGCTTTTTACTGTTTAGAAGGTGAAGCATACCAGTGGTGGACTCTAATTAAGAATACAAGGCCCCAAGATGAAATTGAATCCATGGAATGGGACAAGCTCAAGAACTTGTTTTTTAGTAAGTACTTCCCTGGTATTCTTTGAACAAAGATGGAAAAAGATTTTCTTGAGAGTAAGAAGAAGGATGATGAATCTGATGGTATATACGAAGAAAATTTTACAAGACTTGGAAGGTATGCATCTGGCATTATCATCCAACCTGAAAGTAAAGTTGATCAATTTTTCAGTGGCTTAAAACCAAGTCTTCGAAAGGAATTAGATATAAGAGACTTCAGTAGCTTTGAAGAAATTGTGCGTTGTTCTATCAAGGAAGAACATGATTTTGGTGTAACATATCCATCTCATGGTTTTGAAAAGAAACGAAAGATGGAGTTCAAGGAGAAATCTTAGAATAATGGTGAAAGGAAGATGAATGTTTCTTTATGATCAATGTGTGGAAAGATGCATGGTGGAGATCATCTTAAAGGGACTATAAAATGTTTTAAGTGTGGAAAAAATGGTCATCGAGCAGCTGAGTATCGAAGTAATGGAAAAAGGGTTTCTAATGATTTGAATAAATAAAATACTGCAGAGAATGCACTACCAACACTTCAATGCTTTATATGCAAGGAAATGGGGCATTATGCTAATCAATGCCCTAATCCAAGGGTTAATGATGATCAACGTGAGCAACCTCTTAAGGCAAAGGATAAAGGAGAGTCACATGTGATCACTATTTTTGATGTTGAGTATGAAAATGATGTTGTTTAATGATTAAGTGTTGATGTAATGGGATTTCAAAATAGTATCATGGAATCTCATTTATAGTATCGTGGAATTTTGAATTATGTGTGTATTGGTCCATTGGGGTTTTCTATAAGAATATGGAACCATGAAAAGTGATTCAAATATTTTGGAAAGAAGATGATATGCGCATAATTAAGGGATAAGGAGAAAATAAATTGTTTGATAGTATTCATGAGCTCATGATTGATATATGTACTAAGTGATATCATGGTTTGAGTATATAGAATTTTGGGGATTTTGGTATGTGGAAAGTGTTAACTTTTAACTTCATTCATGTTTTCACTAAGGTTCAATGGGTATTAATTTTTCAAGAGAATACATTATTAAGGCCTTAGAATGATTAGAATATGACCAAAAAAATATATCGTATGATATATGGTGGATAAATGATGGTATTCATGTACTTGTTATGTGACCTCTCAAGTAATCATTTTCTTTACACTATGAGATTGGACAGAAGTATTTTCAATAAGAGTAAAGGTTGGAATGGTTTAAGTTGGACATCAGATAGAATTATTAAAGGCTAGAATTTTTTTTGACATTATTTATGGAATGTTATAATGATGTAGTTTTCGAAAAAGGACATCCTGCAGGACGGGTGACAACCTGTCGTGTCGGAAAAGGCTGTGGGAATCGAACCCACAACTAAAGTGCGATAGGCGTTTATCACTTACCACTGGCATACAGGAAGTCATTGTTTATTAGAAACTAGTGTTACTATATTAAGTAGTATGATATATGAAGTATAAGTCAATTTTAGAAACCATATATGATTAATCTCACTATATATGGACATATGTATTTTTGATCAATTTTTCTAACCTTTTATTTGAGACAGATGGAATACCCGTCATTCTATTACATGATATGCTAACACTTCACAAATGAGAAATTCAACTTCATTTCTTTAAGTGATGAAGTGGAAATTGTCAAAGGAATCACCAACGGTGAGACTGTTCCAAAATCAAGAAAGTATTTCTTCTAATTCAAATTTCTTTAACTTTAGGGAAATGATCTTGAAAACCAAAAATGTTTTCCTAGTGTCCTTATATCTGATGAATCAAATGGTACCTTAGATCATCACAAATCTATGGCTTTGTGATTGTTGGTTTTTTCATAGCCATGTTCTATACCACCCTCCATCAGAACATGATGGTTAGATTTCTCTTCCATATCCATATTTTCACATGTGTTCTTTTATGTGAAAACCCTGTGATTATTCAATTTGGGTAACCATTATGTTTCATTCTTTAGTTTTTAAAGATGTTTTTTGGTATTCATTTTTACGATGTGAGTTTCTATCAAATAAACATTCGAGTAGTAAACCATTTATAACCCCGATGAATATCGAGGGAGAAATTCATTTTAAGGGGGGTAGAATGTAACACATGGAGATTTTATGGAAAATATTCTTTTAATTTTATTGATGTATTGTGTTTTAAGCTACACCAAAAGGATCTTGCACTACACGCATCCCTGACTTGGCTTGCATTACACGAAATCACGACCTTCCACGACAGCGTGTGTTGTACGCAATACCGATTTTCACTAAATAACGATATGTTATATAAACTAGTCGTTATGAATAGTAATACCAACATTTTAAAATTCTATAAATTTTATCTTTTGAAATGGACTACATTTTTGGATTCGGAATATCGAAATTAACCGAGGGTGAATTTTTGGTATTTTTCTGAAAACTTTCAATTTTTGATGAATAGTGAAAACACTGGGTTACTATTTAAAAACCGACTTTTTATTTAAATAATTATTTATTATATTTAGATTTATTTTAGGTCAAAATTGATACATAATACCTATATAAGTTCAATGTAATTCATTGGAGTCATTTTATAATAATTCTAGATATATAAAAATTTTATTGAACTTTTCAGCATCTTTTATCCTCCTCCTAGGAGAATTTTAAAATTCACATAAAATCTAATTTACCACTTCGGTTAGTGGAATTTTAAAATTTGAAAGACACGGTTAATATCAAGGACTTAAATGTGGTTCAATGAGATGAAAATAATTTTTGGTGAAGAGTAAGTTTTTACTTTTATTTACCACGGTTAAAACTAAATAGGGTAATTAAGGGTAGAAATGATATTATTATTACCCTAACACATGTCCTAATTCTATTAGATAAGTGTAATTTGACCAAAAAAACTTAGGAATAAAATATGACCATTTAGGTCCACTTGAACTAGATTAGGACAATTATTATTAATTTATTTAAAGAAGGGTTAAAATAGCTAAAACCAATGTTTAATAACTAATTCATTTTTAATATAGGGTAATGCATAAGATAAATTCGACTATAAATATTCATTAGAAATAAAAAAATATATCCTAACTAATTTTATTTTATTTATAATTTTTAGACATTAAATAATTCATGTTATTTATGACACAATGGTGATGCAGTAATTACCTAAATAATGAAATATTAAAATAATTGATATTATAAAAACCCAAATAAATGTAATTTGAGAATTTATATGAATTCCACTAATTTTATAGGTTAATATGACATGTTATTATTGATATAATTAACTTTGTTCGAACTAATCACACTGTTATGATTTTTACAAAAATCAATTACCAAATAGGGTCAAAATTGACATAAAATAGTTTTTAAAACAAATATTATATTATTAATTGTTATTTTATTCCTAAAAATATAAGGTTCGTCCAAATGACTTAGATAAATATATATATATATATAATGAACCACTTGGGGTTATTTTGGCTTTTTATCATATGTTTATTAACCATATAGTGTTTTAAAACAAGAAGACACCGTAAAAGTTGAATTATTTAACTTAGAGTTAAATCTAAATTATAAGGTTAAAATTGTAGCCTAAACTTGTCTAAAATATATTGGTTGAGATAATTTAGACCCATACCCACTTTATATTATAAATAAATCAATTTGGAGATATTATAAACTGAATATGACTTTATTATAAATTAATATTTTAAGTTTTTCCAAAGGTGACCCTCTCCTCCCTTATAAAAAGAGCACACCTTCCCTCTTCTATTCACACCCTTTTGAGCCTTGAAGATCGGCCAAACCCTGACCATTTATCTTCTCCACTTCCATAGAAACATTATAGAGGTTCTGGTATTCTCAAAAGACCAACTCTACTTCCTTAAAAGGAATCTTAAAGGATGTGCGTCGAAGAAGAGGTAATCTCTTTTTCTGATTTTCTCAAGTTTCTTTCTTCTTCTACACGTTTTTCTTTAGTTTTCTCATTATAAAGTAATAAAATCAGTATTAATTATATTCTTATATGTTATTATAAATTTTAAACAACCCTATTTCACCTTCTATCCATCTTACAAAAAATGAAATCACCGCGCGTGCGTACGTACGGAATACCGTCTCCATGCCGTGGTGTAATCTGTTTTCGACCACCACCTTACTTGGATGGGTATAATGGTGTAAATAAATAACTCTATATGATTATTTTAAAGTGATATTTATTCTGAAAAATTATACATACACTTAAATACAATTCCACGATCATGGGAATGATATCATCGCTCGTGCGTACATACGGACTACCGTCTCCACGACACGATGAGATTTATTCTCCATGTAAACCATACAAGAATGATTATAAAGTATATATAATGAATAATACTGAAATATATGTCATAATAGAGCTACTGTATTTATGTATATATATATATGTCATCTACTTACTTCCATTCAAGTCAATAAATAAATGAAAACAACGTTCATGCATACGTATGACCTACCATCTCCATGAACGGGGTGTTTCATTTAATTTATCTATCTATTATATATATATATATATACCGAATATATATGATATATAAATCATTTTTTACATTCTGGAAGTAATTAAATCATGATATAAGTAATAATAATATCAAGAACAACAAGTCCAAACATGTATGACAAATGAAACAGTTTTACCCAAAATGCTACTTTAACATAGAATTGACAAATAAACGGGTAATATAAAAACGTAAGTGAACCATATAGGATATTATAACAATGAATATGATTATTTAATAAGTCAATGAAATTATTTAAATCATTATACAAGATTTTTGGATACATACACAGCATATCAGACATAAGTTAAGGGATAATGATGCAATTTCAATTGTGTTCTATCCAAGATTGCTTATATGTAAGTATTTATTGGGGTTATATTTATCATTAATGCCCAAGTTTTATAAAAATGTTTACATTATGTTTAAATTCATTTTTACCCATTTTTTACTTTTACTACATGGTATTTAAGGAATCTCTTTTTTGATTACCATACGAGTTACTTTTTGACTTTTACGGCAAAAGTACGAGAAGAATGTTTTTCTAACTTATACGGTATGAATGGGTATTTACGGTTTCATAATGAATTATTTTAAAGAACCATACACTACAATATTTCATGATTATTTTTAAAAAAATCCTTTTTTTTAATTTTCTGGCATTTTGTGAAAATAAAATGATTTTGAAGAAGAAAGCTTATTTTCCCCAAGAATTTATTTCAAGTGTTTTATCAAAACCATTTTCCATCTAAGAAGACATTATTTCATATGTGTATGTTTCAAGTATAATGTCTCTATGATTTACATGGTTTCACTTCTCTTATGATGAAATTATATCCATTTGTTTTATATGCACTATGTTATGATGGTATGATGTTTATGAAACCCCTTTTATTATTTGGGATATGATGAATGATTGATGTTTATGTTGTGGCACACATAGGAATGATTTGATTATGAGATGTGTGGAACCTATATCTCCCTCCAATGCATTGGGTAAAGATTTATATCTCATGAGATAGTCATGGTTGGAATGGTAAGTGAATCTGGTTCAGTGTTACAGGACTGAAATGAGGAGTGAACTCGATTCAGAAAGGGACTTTGTCCACTAAGATGGTCTTGGCAGCAATGCCTTTGCTACTATGGAAATCATAACATGTTCTGAATGGTTTCCACAATTACATGTTTTATTCCCATTATATTTTATCATTGTTGATGTTCCATTATTATATTTGCCTTACGTACTTCCACGATTTATGTCTTTTCTCAAGATTTTGATGTTTAAATTTCATGTTCATGTTTTTTCTTTCATATGTCTATGGATTGTTTTATGTTATCTATGCTTACCCTTACTGAGCATCTGATATCACCCTTTATATGTTTTCTTAACCCCAGGATTTAATTAAAGATTTTACGTAAGAAAACAAAAAGGGGAATATCTTTATGGGAGATGTTGAATATCTTTAACCACGATTAGAAGATTAAATTCTGAGTTTCCAAAGACACTAAACTATTACGGTCCTCATCTGTATGTGTTTGTTATTTATTAAGTAATACTCAAAAGTAATTTAATTTCCATGTATGATATTCCTTGGGTCTCTACATTTTATAAATGAAAAAGTCATCATACGTGCGTACGTACGGATTACCATCTCCACGTTATAGTATTGTTTTTTTATTCTAAAACTTAATTATTTGGATGGGTATAATAATGAGTATTAATAATGTAAATAATAAATATAAAATATTCATGATTCAGTATATATGATATACCATCAAATTACCTACAATTTCTCCATCAATATATTGATATGTCCACCTGTGCGTATGTACGGATTGCCGTCTCCACGACACGATGAGATTCATTTCCATGTTCACCATTCAACGATGATTTTAAAATATATATCATTAATAAGTATGTAATATATTAAATAATAATGATAATTTAGATATATAAATATATATATGTACTTAAAATATCTTATTTACTTATTTTCATTCAATACGATATGAAAACGGAAACAACTTTTATGCGTACGTACGACCTACCATCTCCATAAACAGTGTCTTCCATTTCATATATATACATATATTATACATATTTATATTCTAATTTTATATGATATATAAATCATTTTTTATATTATGTAAGTATTTAAATCATTATCTATGTGATACAATTAAGAGTAACAAGTTAAAACACGTACGCTAAAGACGGCGATTATTACCCAAAATGCTAGTTTAACATGAAAATTATTGTTAAATGGGTAGTATCAATTCATAAATGAATCCTGTATGATATAATAAATATTAATATGGTTCTGGTACAATTTAATAACATACTATGGTCTTTATACAGGAGGTTAAACTTACCCTAGACTAAAGAAAAAGGCAAGGTAAGGGGTTTGTTATCTCACTTTTAATTCCATGAGATTTCCATTGTTCACCACTTATTTATTGAATGTGGTGTATTTTGTACTGACATATGATATATATTTCCATGACATTATTTTATATTCATGTAATTCTATGAATTATTTTGTGGTTATTAACTTTTGGTCATACGAATCGATTGACTACAATGTGATAAGGGGATTTCATCTCATTTCTTATTCCCGTAAGATTCACGCTATATTTCCACAATTTATTTTAGTGTGTTGCATGTACTGGCCATTATTGTATTATTTGTGTAATATAATTTAATCTATGATTTTTTTCAAATTCATTGTATAATCTTTCATTAATGGGATGTATGTTTTGTGATTTACCAAATTGGTAAGGTTTAATTTCACAATCTTTTTATTATCCGAGGTTCTTTTTACATGAGTATCTAATGGGACATATGTATTATTCATGTCTATGTTTCATAAAAGAGTTTTCAAATGTATTATATTTAAGTTAGTCTTTAACTAAAAAAAAAATTTCAATGTTTTAAAGATTTATTCTTAAATACTTTTCTCATTAATGACCATGTTTTCATAATCGTTTTATGGTTTTATTAATATTGACCTGAATGTTTTTAAAATGTAAATTCCTTTCTAAAGTTTCAAAATTGTATGGGGAACTTTGATTCAAAAATGTCTTTAAATGCCTTCCATTTTAAAATATGTGACCTTTAAATGTCTTTATGAAAAAAATGTTATTTCTCACAAATAGTTTTACAAATAATTTTCATCTATATCAACATCCTTTGAAATATTTTAAACTTTTTTGAAGTTGATTTATTATGATACAAATCTTCAATATTGTATTTATGTTTTTGTGATATGTTTGACTATGGATGATATATTTTTATGCCATTCATGGTTTATGGTTAATGTAATGACATTTTGTTTGCAAGTTTTAATAATATTGTTTATGTTATATTTCAACCTCATCTTAAGATGAAGGTGTTGGACTAGTATGATCTGAGTTGGGGATCAGTAAAAGTAATCCCTCTTGGTTGGGGTCCGATTAGAGCAGACCCTCCGGTTTGGAGTCCTGTTACAGATTCTCTCTAGTATGGAGTTCGGTTACAGAGGATCTCTGGGTTGGAGTCTAGTTACGAAGGTTCTCTAGGTTGTCATCCGGTTACAGAGGCTATCTGGGTTGGGGTTCGGTTACAGTGAACCCCAAGGTCATGGCATGAGTTTATGAAATAGAAATTAAATTCGGTCAATATAAAATCCATCATTGTGAAAGGGACTATTGATATTGCATATTATTTTTAGACTAGTATAATATCTATGTTATTAAGTAAATGGAATTATTTTATTTTATCATTTCCATATCATGGTGATGTTAATGTTTAAAAGGATTTTGTTTTAGTCTTATAAATTTACTTATATTTTTATGCTTATTTATGAAAGTTTCTGCTATATTGTTATCCTAACTAAGCATCTGAGCTCACCCTTTTCTATGTTTTATTTTTCCCAGGATGTGAAGAAATATTTTATGATTGATAAGAAGGGTTAAACTAAGGGATTAATGGAATTCTCAAAGGATTATTTATGTTGTGTTTTATTTTCCAATGTGTAATGTAATGTTGATGTATGTAATTTTTTTAAAGACTGCAAAACTGGTCGTTCTTTAGGTACATGATTCCTTATAATCATCAAAATGTATTAAAATAATGTACTGGCACTGGATAACTGGGGTCATGGCGTTACAGTTGGTATCAGAGGAAGTTCAGTAACAACCTTGAAAATTGATTTAGATATACTCTGATTAAAGAACATTACCCTAAGACAGAAATTTAGGACCAGTATAGATGAAAATACTAAAATTTTGGTGATGTATAGATTTTTTGAGTTTTCCACGAAATATATCCTTGTCTGGATACGAGAAGGCAGTGGCGGCTCTGGCACAGATGTAAATCAGAGTCAAATCTTTGACAAGGAGCTTGAGGCTTTACCCGGGGTATCCTAGTGCATGACAATGGTCCTTGCTGAAATCTTGGTTACAAAACTCCCGGGCATATGCTTAAGATAATTTAAATTTTCCTTACAAGCCATTATGAAGGATTTAAGAGTAAATATTTCCTCAAAGAAAACATTTTTATGATTATGGATTATATCAATAAACTTTTCAATTTACATTATGTATTTTATAAGTTTGGAATTATGAATCGGAATGAATAAACTGACCTAGTGTGTTCCATTGTTTAGAAATGACGCCTGTTAGATGGAATTATATCTCCAATAATACGAATGATACAAAGTGTAATAAGGTTCATATCATCCACATTATTAATCCAACATTTAGAAGGGAAATTGTATACCACGAATTCTCAACATATGAAGAAATCGAATCATGTGTTGATAAGATATGTAATGAATTATCTGAGTCATATGGAATTAAAGTGAAGCCAGAGTGAAAAATGAACGTTGAATGAAATATGGATAAAGGGAAGAAGGGAATGAAGGATTTTCCCATATTTGATAATTTTGGAAAGAATCACCTTGGTAAATGCTTGATGGGAATGAGATTTTTTTATGAGTATGGAGAAAAAGGTCACCAAGTACTTGATTGCAAGGATAAGAGAAATGTTTCATGTGTACAATGGTTCATATGCAAGGATTTGGGTCACTACACAAATCAATGTACAAATCATTATAGTATACCCCAAATGATGATATTGGATAATAATCAAGTTATGATACAACCACAGATAAAGATGAATGACTAGTGTTCTTATGTTGTTGTTAAAACATTATATCATTTCAATATTGAATCGATGATATAAAAGTTATATGAATTATGGAAATAAATAAGGATTGTTCTATAGCACTATTTAACTGAGGATTTGAGATTATCTGGTTTTCGGAAAATTTACTAAACAAAAAGTTAAACATTTTGGAAAATACATGGTTGGATGAAAGATAAACCTTAATATAGTCCTCATACTGAGGTAGTAATTTTGGAATAAGAGAATGTTGATTTGGATAAATTTTATTGGATATTCTTTACTATCTTGGAACTGATTATTTTTTTGTTTATTTCATCATTGATGGAGTATTAAAAAAATTTGTATATAAGGAATATATCTTGTATTCTTTATAAAATATGGTAGAATTAATGTAATCAATAAGGATTTATAGTAATTCATGGTGTTACGATTTTTTAAAAGAATACATGATGATGGTATTCACATGTTGTTATGTGGAAAAAAAGGATCTTCATTGTTTTTTACATCATAATCCATTTTGGACTGTGAGTTTGGAGAGAAGTATTATTTATAAGTCTAAAGGTTGGAATGGATTATGTTTGATATTGGATTCTATTTTTAAGGTAATATCATTTCATAATTTTATTTGTGGGATTTTTTATAAAATGGAATCCCGGAGGTTGGTCGACAACCAGTCACATCCAACAAGGTCGCGAGACATGAACCCAAAATCGATGGGAGACAAGGGTGCATCACCTACCACTGGACTACGTGATGTCCTGGATTTTATAATGTAGTTTATTTAAATGGTATGATAGATGAATTATAAATTCATTTTTTTGGAACCATATACGATTAGGATAAATAGAGTACTTTCATGTTCTGTTGTCTTTTATAGTGAAATATGAGTTTGCGGTAGAAATTAGTTAAAGGATGGAACTTCACTTGTAAAGTATATTTTTTATATTATTTTATAATGAAATTAATTCTTAAACATTAGTTAAGGGATCATAAAACCGATAATGTTTTATCATAATACCTTATGTTTTGTTGAACTGATGATATTTTAAATCATCATAGATTGAAGGTTTTGAGGTTCTAAATTTTACATTTTTTTGTGATTGATTTCCTCAATCACTCCCAAAAAATATTTATGTTTTCCCTCTAATTATGTATCTCTAATTTCAACCAATTTTCTCATAATCGCGATCATAATTTGTTGGTGACTATTTCATTTCCCTTTTCCTATTATTAAGACTAAATTTCAATAACCCAATATATGAGGTTTGTTCTCCACAATGGTTTTTTAATATTTTTAACCTGTTATTTTTGAAGAAAAATTTCAAATTGCGAGGACAAAATTTATTGAAGGAGGGGAGAATGTAACACCACTTGATTTCACAGTATGTTGTTTCTTCAGTGTAATTCAATAACATACACTACACACAACACTGAGTTCAAGCGCACCACGACATACCAAACTAGCAGTTCAATAGAAGTTATGAATAGTATTAATTGAAATTTGAATTTCATATAATCCTTATTTTTTTATAATTCATATAACGAGTTTCTTAGACATAATATAAGAACAAATTCAGTTTTTTTAAATAAAATAACTATTTTTAAAAAAATGCAATTTTAGAGACTTTTAATGGAGAACCCTTTTTTAAAACCAATATTTGACACATTTATATTTTCAATTTAATGAAATTAAAATCTTTTTTTGAATCAGGGCATAAAAATTTAGTTTGGATAAATTTTTGGTACTTTTCTGATAACTTTCATATTTTGATGAATAGTGAGAAATACTATATTTTAATTGAAAACATTTTAATCGAATTGATTTATATTGTTAAATTATGTATTTGATTGGTTTTGAAGTATAATTAGATTATATTTTTATTATTTAATACAATGTAGGTCATTATAAGTAATTTCACAATTAAATATGACATTAACACTTGTCAAACATTTGATAGTTATTACTTTTTTTAAACCCGCTTTTCGGTTTTGACAACGAAAATTAATTTTAAATTAATAAATGAAATTTATATGTTTTGAATTTGTTAAAATAGACTTCATTTTCAAATTCATAATATCCCAATTATCTTAAGGTGATTTTTTGGTATTTTTCTGTAATCTATCCATTTTTTATGAATAGTGAAAAACATTGGGTTATTATTTAAAAATGACATTTTATTTAAATAATTTTTTATTCTATTAAAATTTATTTCAAGTAAAAATAACATATAATACCTATATAAGTTCAATTTAATCCATTTAAGTCATTTTATAATATGTTTTTATATATAAAAATTTATCGAACTTTTTACCATCTTTTACCAACCTTCAAAGAGCATTTGAAAATTTGCATAAAACATAATTTTACTGCTTCTGTGAGTTGAATTACAAAAATTCGATAGAAACCATTGATATTAGTAAGTAAAATGTGATTCAATAAAATTAAAATAATTTTTGTTGAATAGTAACTTTTGACTTATTTACCACAGTTAAGAGTAAATAGGGTAATTAATGGTAACAATGATATCATAATTACCCTAACACATGTGATAATTCTATTGGATAAGTCTAATTCGACATAAAAAATATTAGTAATAAAATATTAACCTTTTTGGTAAACCTGGACTAGATTAGCACATTTATTATTATTTTATTTAATAAAGAGTTAAAAGAGTAAAAATCATAGTTTAATAACTAATCCATTTTTAATATAGGGTTATACATAAGTTAAATTCAACTATAAATTTTCATTAGAAATATAATTATATTTCCTACATAATGGTATTTTATTTATAATTTTTAAACATTAAATAATTAAATTTATATATGAAACAATAATGATGCAGTAATTACCTTATTAATGAATGATTAAAATAATTGATATTATCCATATCCAAATAAATATAATTTAAGACTTTTCATGTATTAAACTAATTTTATAGGTTAATATTACATGTTATTGTTGATTAAATGAATTTTTTTCAATGTAATAATGTTGTTATGAATTTAACAAAAACAAAATACCAAATTGTGTCAAAAATGACATAAAATAGTCTTTAAAAAAATATTATATTAATAATTGACATTATATTCCTAGAAATCTATGGTTCAGCAAAAGGGAATTAATCATATTATATATGTCATTAATGAATATATTTGGGTTCGTTTGTATTTTTATCATATGTTTATTATCCATATAATATAAATATACCAAGAGATATGGAAAATGACAAACTGTTTAACTAACAATTAAATCCAAAAGACAAGGTTAAACTGAAGACCTAAACCTATATAGAACGTATTGGTTGAGAGGTTTTAGACCCATCTCCACCTTATCCTTTAAATAATTAATTTTTGATTCATTATAAACCAAAACTTTTTTTATTATAAAAAACTATTTCATGCTTTTCCTAAAGTGACCCTCACCACTATTATAAAAGGGAACTTTCCCTTCTCTTAATTTCACACCTCCAAAGACTTTTTTCTCAGCCAAACCCTACCCAGATATCCTACCAACATTCCCACTTCATCCTAGAGGCCATACATTGGTTAGAAAGCAATCTTATGGAGCCATTTTCATCAAATCAAAAGGAAGAACCCAAAAATGAAGTAAATATTTCACCATATATTTCAAGTTATTTTCTTCTTCCACATCCTATTTATTTGTTGTTTCCATTATAAAATAACAAATACAGTATCTTCTATGAACTGTGATGTTATTTTAAAAATATTACAACTATATTAATTTTTATATCCATCCTATAAATGATAAATTCATCATACATGCGTAGGTACAGATTACCATCTCCACGTCGTGGTGTAGTTTGTTATTCAAATAGTTAATTATTTTGATGTGTATAATAATGATTATAATTGATGTAATTAATAAATATAACATGTTAATTATTCTGTATATATAATATACCATATAATTAAATGAGATTTCTCCATCAAAATAATGATATTTTCGCTCGTCCGTACGTATGAATTACCGTCTCCACGACACGATGAGATTCATTTCCACGTTCACCATTCAACGATGATTATAAAATATATAACATTAATAAGTATGTAATTTAAGACATAATAATGATACTGGATATATATATATATTTACTTACATATATCTTATTTACTTAGTTCCGTTCAATACGATATGAAAACGGAAACAACGTTTATGCGTACGTATGGTCTACCGTCTCCATTAATGGTGTTTTCCATTTCATATATATACATATATAATATTTATTTATATTCTGAATATATATGATATATAAATATTGTTTTATATTATGAAATTATTTTAATCATGATCTAAGTGATACAATCAAGAGTAACAAGTTAAAACACATATAATAAAAAAAGTGATTATTACAAGAAATATTAATTTAACATGGGAATTATTGTTAAATGGATAGTATAAAGTCATAAATGAATCATGGATGATATCATAAATATTAATGTGGTTATGTTATAATTTAATAACATACTATGGTCTTTATAGAAGAGGTTAAATGTACCCTCGACTAAAAAAAGTGCAAGGTAAGGGGTTTCTTATCTCACTTTTTATTCCGTGAGATATCCATTGTTCACCACTTATTTATTGAACATGGTGTATCATGTACTGAAATTTTCTATATATTATCATTATTCTCTTTATATTCATGGTATTATATTTATTATTTTGTTTTTATTAACATTTGGTCATATGACTCAATTGATTACAGAGTGATTAGGGGATTTCATCTCACTTCTTATTTTTGTGAGATTCATGTTATATTGCCACTATTTCCTTTTCTGAGGTGAATGTACAAGATATTATTGTATTATTTCTTTAATATAATTTAATATATGGGTATTTACAAATTCAATTAATAATCCTTTTTTAGGGGGTGTATGTTTCATGAGTTAGCAAATCGGTAAGGGTTAATTTCAAAATCACTTTATTATCCGAGGTTGTTTTTACGTGAGTATCTATTGGACATATTTTTTATCCATGTATATGTTTCATAAAAGATTTTTTAAAGTTATTATTTTTAAGGGAATCTTTTACTAAAGAATCATTTTAAATGTTTTAAATATTTATTCTTCAAAACCATTCTCATTAATGTCAATGTTTTTGAAATGGATTTATGGATTTATTAATATGGACATGAATTATTTTAAAATATTAATTCCATTCAAAAGTTTCAAAATGGTATGGGAAACATTGATTCAAAGATGTATTTAAATTTATTCCTTTCTAAATTGAGTGAATTTTAATTTTTTTTTTATAAAAAAGGATATTTCTCACAAGGATTTTTACAAATCATATTAATTTATATCAACATCATTTCATATATTTTAATCTTTTTTGAAATTGATTTTTTTATGATACGAATCGTCCATATTTTATTGATGGTTTTGTGACATGTCTGACTATGGATGAGTTATTTTTATTCCATTCATGTTTTATGGTTAATGTATTGACATTTCATATGCTAGTATTAATATGAATGTTTATATTATATTTAAACCTCTTTTTAAGATGAATTTGTTGGACTAGTATGTTCTAGGTTGGGGACCGGTAAAAGTAAGCCACTCGGTTTGGGGTCCGGTTACAGTAGTCCCTCCAAATTGGAGTCTAGTTATAGAGTCTCTCTGGGTTGGAGTCCGATTATAGAGGCTCTCCGGGTTGGAGTCTGGTTAGAGAGGCTCTTTAGGTTGGAGTCCTATTAAAGAGGCTCTATGGGTTGGGGTTCGGTTACAGTTATCCCCAAGGTCCTGGCATGAGTCCTTGATAGAGAAATTAATGCCTGGCATTTTTAATTCCATCATTATGAATGTGACTATTGATATTGAATGTGATTATTATAATATTTTAATATCCTTGTGAATAAGTAAATGACATTATTTTATTTTATGTTTTCCATATCATGCTATTGTTCATTTTTAAAATACCTTTTTTAGTCATATGCATTGCGTTTAATGTTTATGCTAATTTATGAATGTTTAAGCTATATTTCTATCCTTATTGAGAATCTGAGCTCACCCCTTTCATTGTTTTATTTTTCCTATGATGTGATGAAGTATTTTATGATTGATAAGCAGGGTTAAGAAAAGGGATTAATGGAATTATAAAAGGATCATTTATATTGTGTTTTATTTTCTAATGTGTAATTTAATGTTCATGTATTTAATTTTTTTTTCAAGACATCTAAATATATTGGTCTTTCGGGACATGATACCTTGTAATCACGACAATGTATTAAAATAATGAACCGGTTCTTGGTAGTAGGTTCCGGGGCGTTACATCAGAATTCATGGAGGTAATCCCTTCTCTAAATTCTGGTTGTATACCCAAATTATGGTTAATGAAATCTTTTTCATGATTATAAGGTTTTTGTAGGATTTTTTGGGGTTTAGGATCCGAATGAAATGAAAAATGAAAATATAGTTCGTTTTTTAAGGTTAGGGCTCATTTAGGAGTAACTGTAAACCCTAAATGTGCATTCCCAGAGGAAGGGTGAGGGCTTTGGATAAAAACATGAATGTGGGCATGATAAAACATATATCCTTGGACGGATCCATTTCAAATGGTTGGAACATGAATTTTTAAACCATTTAGATCTCACCAGGTATCCATTCCACTAATCCCATATTGGATGGTGTCTGGACCATGGTTGTTGTACAATAAGGTAAACTATGTGGCCAAACTATTTTCTCCATTAAAAAAGAATTTTAATATTTTTCCTTTAAATTAATTATGAGTTCTAACACAAATGTTTTCATCATTTAACCTTCATCAACCTATGTGATGAACCTAAAGATATAAATATTCCCATGGGTCAATCTTATTTACTTCTAGGCTATATGGAGTGTCGTTGGCAATGGATAAAATCATTGGGTATGAATGAAACCCCTCATACTTCACTTTTATAGAAAAGGGAATTCATATTTGTTCTTATTATGATGATCTAAAAAACAATTCTCTTGGGAGGTTTAGGTTTGGGATCCAAGGTGTAGTGGGATCTAAATTATAATCTAGCAATGAATGAGGGATCATATCCCAAATTAAGGTATGTTAATATCACATAGTCTTAACACATGGTTTATGTTTGTGTGATTATGCTATGGTGACTTATTCTTATAAATGTTTTTCATTTAATAATATTCTGGAAAAATCCTTTGTTATAATATGAATTAAACCCCTCATAAACCTTAAGCGATACGTTTATATTTTTTAGATTGGATGATGGATACCCATGGGGTGTGACAACATTACCGATCATGGAAAATTTTAATGCTGGGGATAGAATTAAATTGTGATGATGTACATTATGTAATGAGGATTTTGATATTTCATAATGAATTATAAAAGTCATTAATGTAAGTAGTATTTAGTTTTTGGAAATGGAATTAGGGTTTGTTTGGAATAATTCAAAAATGGTTAAATGGAATAAATTGACTATGTCAAATGAAATATAATTTTGTAATTGAGAAGTGTTACGTGGGTAAATGAATATTAATTGTTGAATATTATAAATTCAATAAAGTATTAAAATGGGAAATTTAATTAATGGGCAATGAAATGAAAATGTTAAATGTGCTCATGTGTAAATTCATAATATTGATTTATATGTAAAATGAATATGAAATGTAAATTTTAATTGTATTGAATGTGTATTGTTTGTGATATGTTAGAGGTGGTAAATGGATGAAGAAAAATGATGACATGGCTTGGTAGGAGTGGGGTATTTTACTTGATGATATATTCTCACAGATCTAGTTTGGATGAGACTATTGACTATACCCACATTAATTCAAAAGTTAGGGAGATGACTGAGTCCCTCGGCCCCTTACAGTTGTATGTGATGATACTACATTTACTGATGCTTAAAGTTATCTTTGATGTAATTTTCTTAAAATGTTATCCCTTGTGATATATGGAACATGAATTATCCCCTTATGAAGTGTTTGGGTTTCTAGAATAGGCTAGATTGAAATTGTTGAAAATTCCAAACTCGGGGGATATATAATGAAAATTGTTTATGTGATGTTTATTAACTAATACCACCCAATTTACCTTTATTTAACTTATTTTTAAAACTACATTCATTCAAAATTTGTTTATAATTGATATTTTTAGACACCGTTTCTGATGTATTAATGAGTTATACTCACACCAAGCTCATTTCACCTTTGGGTACCTAAGTAAACTTCATGTTTGCAAGAAATGACAAAGGAAAGGGCCTTGTGGTAGTGTGTTGATTTACCATGGGATGGGAATGGATGAGGGATCCAAACTCAATATTAGGACATAATATGGGGATATAATTTTTTAACCTTACATTGGGTATTCTATAACATGGAATTGAATTATATGACATAGAATATTCCTTTTTTGGTTGTGGGCTTGTCTCGATTTCGAGAAAATGGTTTTTAAATATTGTTTGTTGGTTATTGTATATTATTTTATTTAATTATTATTGTTAACATCTATTTGTTACTCTGGTAAATAGCGTATAGTATCTCACATATTATTTTAGGACATAGAGTCTAGTTAGAAAACTCTATCATAGGTGTATGCGCACCTAAGGTTTTGTACCAACCCGACCTAGGGAACCATTAGCGTCTTCTAGGTTAGGAACATTACACATGGATATTTGAGTTCGATGATGTGTAATGGTGGAATTTGATGGGTGCTATGAATGTTATGCAATGAAATGTTGGTTGAATAGTTTTTATTAACTATCAAACATAATAATGAGCTTCTAGAAATATTTTACATCTCTATGATCATAGAAAATTCAAACCTTTTCATTTTAACTTTTTTTCCCTCACTTTAATTTGGTTTATAATTTAACATGGTATTTTTTGGGTTTTCAAAATTATAATAATACCTCCAATGCATAATTTTGAGAACTGGATAAAAATATTGACAATATTTAATCAAATTGATATAATAAATAGTTAAAATATATCCTTTAAACATAATTATATAATAAAAATGGGAATCAAGTTTTATAAAAAAATTACTTTTTCAAAATTTTGTTTTATATTTTATATTTTATATACTACTATTTGCATGGGATTTGATCAAATTTTTTAAAAATATAAATAAAATATTTCCTAGAAATCATTTCATGTTGTAGTTAAGTTAAATATATTAACTTTAAAATACATTATATATAAGAATATAATTGTTTTTTAAAAAATAATTTTTTTATTAAATTTTTTAGTCATTTTTAATAAATATATATAATATATATACTAATAAATTGAATTAATAAATGAGTTAAATTTAAATTTGGTCTCATAATTTTATAAAATGATTTAAAATAATTTAATTCGATACAATATAAATAGTATAGTATTTATAAATACAAATAATACACACATGTATATAATATTTTTTAGTTCCTTAATAATTTTATGTGGATATCATCGTAACTTATACATATGAATCCACTTATAGACTCCACATTAGACCAATGTGTGACATGAGTAATAGGGGAAGTTATAGGAACTCATTTATCTAGTAAATATAATATAGATATTCCCCTAAACCTAAACATTTTTGTTGAAAATTAATCTCTTGTATTACTTATTTGAATTTAGAATCGAATTTCTCAAAAGAAAAATCATTATGATTATATATCCATTATAATATCAAAATAATATTCATCATACGAAATCTTATAATAATTTATCTTATATATTATTTATTTCATAATAAATTCTATAATATTATTACTTCTAATCATACACACAAATTCAATGGTTATATTATAATGTTTACACATTATTCCTATATAAAAGCTAAATATATCATCAAAATAATACCTCTTATTCATTAAAAACGTTTCCAAATATGATTATCATATTTTTAATGTACATTATTCATAATATTGTTATCAATTGTGATATGTTTTTTATTTCATATTAGAGTGAGGAGTAGTTTAGTCAGGTTATAAAAATATTTACCTAAATATTAATACATATGGTATTTTTCACAATATTAAAATTTTAAATATATTATATTGTTGGTATTTTTATTCTCATTATATTAATATAATGTGTATTGGTTTATTTCTTTTCATTTTTTAGGTAACACAAGCTATCAAAAAAGTTTTTTATTTTAAATAAAATTCAAAATAAAAATTTTATACGATAAATTCTAAGATGTGAAGAAATGTCAGTGCACATATTTTCATTCCATATCATGAAAAAAATCATATAAATGGATGATGTTGGATAGATCCTATATATATATAAACATTCTGGTCAATTAAAATTCATATTGAAAAATTTCATCTTGATTTAAATATCTATGTTTTTTTTTGATAAATATATCGAGATATCATTATGGGTGGAAAAATCAAGCAACGAATGTTATTGTTGAATTCTTATACCTAGATAAAATGTGAAATATATAAATTATCTTAGACCCTGGTTAGGTGTAATTTTTTATGGACGTTCTCTGCCCACAGTATAAATTTCAACAGTATTTGTTATGTTATGTGCTTTGTAAATCCATTTTAATGAACCAGTGTCTAGTTTTTTATGCTCGTAAAATTATATATTAAAGATCTAACATGATCATATTCCCATATAAATCCATAATTTATCTAGAAGATATTACAATCACAAAATATTTCATTTACTATGAGTATAAATTATTATATATATGGTTGCTAGAGTGTTATTTAGATGGTTTTCATAAGTTCCATGATTAATTGTTAATGTTTGTTAAATAAGAATTACAAACATGATGAAAAAATAAATATAAATGTTTAAATACAATTATCATTTTCACAAACAACTATATACGTGAATATAATATAATTAACTATTAAAAATATCCTCTTTTAGTGTCTGATCATGATTTCCATCCTTTATTTATCAGTTCTGATGAAAATTAATAGCATTAAAAACATTAAAATTAAAATAATTTTTTAAAACAATTAACATCTAATTTAAATATTTTTAATTTAAATCAATGAACCATGAGACCCATAAAATTTATTTAATATAATACATGTTCAGAATCATATCCAAAACAGAAGATTGTCACGTTGTATAAATTCATCATCATCTTACATTTAATTCAATTGATATTTTCCATTAATCACAAATGTATTGGGGATTTATTTTAATTTAATATAATCTCTATAAACTATATAAGTGGGAATAAAATTTCAACCACATAATTAATATCAATATTTTTTCATTTTAGTTTATATTTTTTTTATTTTTTCATGGTAATTAAAAATTTCCTTGATCGTTTCAGGATCAATGTTGAGACATTCTCGATGATTAATTAGAATAAGCACCTCAGGGAACCAAGTGAATATCAAATTATCATACACCATCACATGTGTACATATTCAATTCCAAATTAAAACAACCAATAAAAGAGATAGAATTTTTTACTATGAGATAGAAAACAATAGGGTCTATAACCACAACTTTTGAAAGCCCCATATTAATTCAATATGTTACATTACAAAAAAATAAAATGATTCATCATAATAATTTTTTTAAAATAATTATATATTACATAAAATTAAAAAATGTTCTATACTTATAATATATTATTCCAAAAAAAACACATGCCACAATAAAAAGAGATTGTATTCTTATATTTTTTTAAAAATGGATGAAAATGTCCTGGGAAAAATTACTAAAGACCAAAATTTGTTAAAATAATTTATACACATAGATATAAATATCCATACTAATTACTATAGTTTCATTTAAAATGGTTTTATTTTCAATATTAATTTTAAAAAAATACATTATCACATGTAAATATAAAGAAAATATTATTTTTTAGTGACAAAACAAAAATTCTCCATCAATAATATTTGATTATCCCACCCAAAACAATGAATCAAAATACACCATGTGTTAAAAGTGGTAAAACAGTTTGATTATTAGTGGATAGATGTTCAAAAAAAATAAATTAAATTAGATTATTAATACAATATTCCTTTATTTTTAAATGGAATGTCATGATTTTTTTTTGTTTTTTGGCCATCATGTCACACATAAAATTAATGTGGATAATAGAAGACATAGTGTGAAAACTAAAAATATGTTATTTGATTATAAATCCACCAAAGTAAATATTAATTGAATATCACAAACATAATATATTATAATGGAATGGAAAACCCAAGAGATTCAATTAATGAAAATTAAGAAAAAATTAAAAGAGGGTTTAAAAAACACACCTATTTATTATAAAACACTTAACACCATATCATGAAAATGTTTACAACATAATTTTTTTTAATAAATTGTGAATATTTTTTATAATAGAAAAATTATGAAAATTTAATTATATATACTTATATATATGATAGAATTAGCAAGAAGAATACCATATATATTTATGGTAGGGTTTTCACCAATCAATACTCGATTGTGGATTCAATCCTCGCAGACCCTTCATATATGATAGATTTTGACCTATCCTTGAGGAATGATTTTTTATTAAAAAATAGAAAATATATATCTTTTTAATTTATTCATTAAAATTATAATTGTTTCTCATAGAGAAAAACACAAAGACATTTTAAAATAATAAATATTAAATTATATATATAGAAGAAGAGTTTACCCCTTGAATATAATTTACTAAATTCCATTGGTCATCATTGACCAACAACATATCATTAATTTTATATTAAAAATGTTGAATCATTAAACCCTCTTCAATTTAATATTTATGGTATGATTCTATGTATAAATTTATCCTATGAACATAGATATTAAATATGTGACCACCAGGAGGATTTTAAATATTAATGGTATCATGAAATTAATTTTGATAAATAATATAAGGCCTTTTACATCTTGATCTCAACTTCCCCAGGTAAAACTTTCATTTGGACCATTACTGGATTTTATATTTTATGAATTAAATGTATATATATTTAAGATTAATTGATTAGAAATCACCAACATAAGAATGTTTTGTCCTTTAATTTGAAAAACCCACAGTCATATGTTCTCCATGTTCATTATGGATAAATTTTAAATGTTCCATCATAAAAAATAATATGATTTAGTTTTTTATTGAAAAAATATATCTACTAATGTTTTTCATGTAAATTATAAAAACATCCATAATTAATTTAATATTGTGACATACATAGGATTATTTTTCACACACTCTATTAATCCTAAAGGTAATCCGAGATCTTCATATACAAATCATTCCAAGTGGGGATGCGTTTTTTGATGTATATACATTTATATTTTCATTATCCAACATAGATTGTCCATTGGTTTTAATGTGAATGAAATATATTGAATTTAATTCGTTAATGATCAAATTTTTTTAATGAATCATTTATATTTGTCAAAATAATTCAACGAAGTGATGTTTTTAATATTTTTTGAACATTTACTTTTAAAAAAAATATTTTCAAGGATAAAATAACATTTTCTTGAAGAATGTTTTTAAATATCTATTAATTGTATTTCTATAGATCAACATTATAATTTTTTTAAATATACTCCAATGTGGATATGTTGTATTGATACCATTAATATTTTTTCTATGGATGGTTATAGATCATTTGGACCATGGAGTATATTGATACTATATTTCTTGATTTAATTTTCATAGTCATTAACATTTGTCTAAAATGATAACTTTCCTTGGATCATTATTCATTACATTTCAATTAAATATAAACATTACAAATCATGTATATATATATTTCTTAACCATTATATCATTTATACATATGTTGATATAAATATATGTTTACTTCATCATCTATGAAAATATTAATAAATATGTATTATTTATATAATACAAATATTTGATTATAAAGAACATTATTTTTTAAAGAAATAAATTATTCTATATTTGGGGAATTTTACTACATGTAGTTATGGGTAGGTCATAGAATTATATACCCTTTGAGGCATCTATTTTCTCTTGAAGAGTATAATTAATATATAAATAAATGGGTTTCTACCCATAGTTTTAAACTGTATTGTGATATTTCATTATAGTATAGATAATATGATGAATTAAAACATAGAATCAAATAATTAATCTTATCATTCATCATGAATTTAGTTTTTTTATCCGTTTGAGTTTCTTAATGATATTATTTATTGATGCATTGGATTCTCATTTATTATTTACCTTACAATATTGAATATTCGTTATATATTCTTGATAGTGATGTTATTTAAATGATATGTGTGTTCGGTTATTAATGATTCCATATTAATTATTCCTTATCTATTCATTTCACTCATGTTATTTAAAAGACATATGTGTTCAATACATTAACATACCAAATTGTTAATTCCTTCTCTAAAACGAATAAATATGGTATTGATGAAATGATATGTGTTTTTAGATATTTATCTTTTTATGACGAGTAGTTCATGATGAATATTATAAATTTAAATGTTTTTTCTTCTATTTTACAGGGATCTCTCTACAAATTTTAGCTCGCCCTTAGTTTTTTCTATTACCATGAATCCAAAAAAGTGTATAATTTAATATATGAATGAAAAACTAACGAGAATAATGATATTATCCAAACAATTTTTTTGTAATATTTTTATTCAAATTTTAAATGGGAATCATTTAGGTATCTAATATACCATGACTACTAAACTATTAATTCCTACAAAATGGTATTCCATATTTAAAATTGAAATGTTATAAATAAAAAAATGAATCTATGAAATTAGTGTTGAGTTTGTTACAAAATTTATTAAATAACTTCCATTTATATTATTCCATCATTTCATAGATCTAATGTTATTTCTAATACCACATCCCTTCAAATCATCTAGTTTAGGTAAAAAGTGTTTTCTCAATGAATATTATTAACTCATACTCGAGGATTTTCAATTTTATTTATCTCTTTACCACCTATCAATTCATTGAATCAATTATAAAATAATAATTTCAATATATGGAATATACTAAAATGTTATTATGATGATGGAACAACCAACATACAAATTGTTTTCATCTATTAGAAGGAAATAAGCTTCATACATGTGTCTTCAGGACATGATGTCTCCATGTAATGGTGTAATGTTTTTCGTCACTAGATTACATGGATAATTAATATTATGGTTTTATAAGTTATATATTAAATTTTTGAATTAATATTTCTTATATAGGTATACTATAATATATATATATATATATATATATATTCTGAGACTCTATTTATTTGGGAATGATAATGTATATAGAGAAAACCTATGGAGTACCACAATCAAGAAATGATGTGATTCGTTTTTAATTTCTAATTAATGTTGATAGAAATAATGATATATTAAATTAATATATATGAAATATATGATGGAATAATTATTTGTTAACGTTTAACTATTATTTACCTTTCATTCATTCAATCTATCAAAATTAAAAAAACAACGTTCATGCTTACATATGGTCAACAATCTATATTAATGGTGTAATTAAATTTTATATAAACACATATTATAGATGAGTCTAAATATATTCATAATTAATATATATTTTCTTAATAAAAAATTTAATTTTTTTTATAATTATTTATAAATGAACTATGTACCAGGACTGAAAGATGATAACCAAAATTATCATGAAAAATGAAATAATTAACACCATGAAATGATTATTTTTATAACGAATTATTAATATATGGGTATTGAAATGTTACTGGTGGAAAATATATGATATTAAAATTAATAATCTATTTAGGTTATATAATGTTAATTAATATATATTAATTATAAAATACATTATAATTCTTTGAATTATTTTACACATGACGATACAAGACTTCTCATATCACATTTCGTTATGTTAGCCTTATACACTAATAACTAGATGATTCCTTTGTGTGTCGTATAAAAATCATATTATTTTTATAAGATAAATATAATAAAATTAATGCGGATTTAGTAATTCAGATATCTTTCACTCTTTCATGATGTTTTTATTATATAGTTACAAAACCCACATGTTAATTATGTTACAATCAAATTATTTATGAATAAGGTTCCAATGTTGACATTTTTTTATTAATTTATAAATAATTACATGAATTTACTTATTATCTATTTATTTATATATATCACATGATTTATTTTTTTACTTTATTTTCACTAAAAACTAAATTAGAAAAAGGTTGTTTTTTGAGTAAATAGATATTATTTTTCTCTTTAACCGAAATGAATTTTTAATATAGGATAATGTTTTCCAAACAATTGAATAATGTTTTTAATTTTCTCCTGTGATATAGTAAATTATGTATTATGAATGTTTTATTTTTTTATGAAATCATTTAATGGGATCTTATTAAAATTTTTAGAATACAGTACTTCTTACTAAAATTGATAATGTAATATAAGATGTTTTAAATAATATTATTAAAAAAATTATATTTAAAGAATTTATTTGATGATGAATGTTTATCTTCCCCAAGAAATATTTCATGTGATATTTTAATTTAACTTTTATTTATGATGACATCATTTGATGTTACATTCTATTTTTTAGGGATGTTATCTAATTATAACATCATTATTATTACTCTACATGCTATTTTATGATATTTTTAAAATTTTATGAAGAACAATTGTTTTCATGGATTTTTCCATGTCAAAATTTTGAAATTATTATCAAATGAATTACATTTCCATGTGTTATTATATATGATGAATGAATTATGATATTTTGGGACCCATTACAATAAATAAGGATTTTATGAAATGAGTTAAATGGGTTATATATCCCTATAATTCGTTAAGTAATTATGTAGAACTCATGTGATAAATATAGTAATGAAATGAAATTTTATAAATTAAATTCCCTTTTTGAATGAATATACTTTTTTAGGTGTAAATGTTATAAAACAACATGCATTACATTGGTTATTTTGGCCTATTATATGTCATATGTTTTGAAATAAAAAATAATGTTATAAATGATACACATTGATTGTATATCCATAAAATAGTGATCTTATGATTATTATATATTAAGGGTTTTGATAAAGTCCCCTTGGAAGAGACAAAGGAACTAACTCCCTTGACCGGTGGGATCGTACTATATAAATCCCATTTATCAATGAATATAATTGATATTTAGTCACTAAATTATTATCTTTATCAAGCATAATATAATACTCGACAACAAAATCATGAAAACAACATTTATGGGAAAAAAACAAGCTCATTCATACCATTACCGAAACCATTTTTCAAAAACCACCCAACCTAAATTTCATCATTACACACCATACCATCATGGAATTAATTTTGGGTTAAATGGATATGTATATAGACCCAAATAGTATTAATATTTTTATTTTATTTATAACATAATAGTGATTATATTTATTTATTTTTAATATAACTTTTTAAATTATTAGATGATAAGTTTGTTAAAAATAACAATTTCCTATAATGAATCAAAAATTGTATCATTGGAAAAAATATAATTGAAATAATTAAACTCTATTATAATGAAATCAATAACTTATTCAAATAATATTATAATTTCATAAATTATTCTTCATAATTCATATTTCTTAAATATAAATCATAGTATAATTGTTCGATGTCCAAAATAGTTTTTATAAGTGTTCGAATACTATTATCATAAAAGACATAATATTTTACAATAAATATGATATTTTGTGGTAAATTTGTAAATTATTTTAAATAAATAATATATTATATAAATTAAATATTTTTTTAATTAAAAACATTAACATTCAATTACTGTTAGTGTTTTACGATTTTTGAGGACAATATTTTTTCGGTCAAATTTAAATACATTAAAAACATATTGTATATATTGTGAAATTATAATGATGCTAATTTTTTATTATATTTCATAAATATATCTATGATAAATTATATATCTACCCATTGAAAAACATTGTTTTTTATGTTTTTGATTTAATTTATATTCCATTAATTAATATTCTAAATTGTATGTTTTATTTTATTATTTCAAAATAAATTATTTATATATATGAATCACATCCACACCACCAAGAATAATATTAAATTATTTCGGCTATTTCCCATTTAGATTAATGAAAACACACACATTTTTTGGAACATTGGGAATGAAACATTTAAATGTTTGTGGTTTTGATTTCATGATCACATGGATTCTAAAAAATCTATTTGTTAAATTATAATGAATTGTCATATATTTTTCTATATAAACCTACCGATCCACACATTCCACATCACTAAAAACCCTTAGGTAATATCAATAGTATTAATTTCCCTCTAAATAACTCCCTTGTGATTCTTAGAGTCCATTAGAATCTATATCTATTATTTTAGAAGCATGCACTCAATGTAAAGGATTCACTCATTCTCTTAATTATTCAATGACGTTCATTATGTCATGCTTTTTTATTTCCATTTTTTAAATTTGTGATATGTTTTTTCCCACACTCATACTATCCTTATGATTCCATTGTAATTATAGACCCATTTCACTCTCATTTAGCACTTCAATAAACCATTATGTAGACATGTTTTTAAGACAATATTATCATATATATTTCTAGGAAAAACAATTATATACTGAATACCCATTTACAGTTACACTCATGGGTATTCACATACCTCTACCTATCATTAATTGATTTCGGATATAAATTTTTGGTACCTTTAATACAAACTATTGTTGTTCAAATTGGTAAAAACATGGTAATGTTGAACGATCTTTATTGTATAGTTGTTCATGTACATAATGTAAATGTCATCAGTTGGTTAAAAATTATATATCCCCCAAATTCGTTTTGTAATGATTTTATCTCATGACATCCATTTGTGGTAAATTAGAGTGTATCCTAATCATATTATGTTATCATGTCTTGGTGGTTATGCTTGATTTCATTTAATGTTGTCATGTGTTATGTTATTTCCACATTCTTATGTTTCCATTATGTTTTCATTATTATATCATGCATGACTTTTCATTTTTATGATTCTCAAAAGTTATACCCCCGAGTTTTGGGTAAATATCGTATTTCCTCACGTTTTTTAATTGGGGTGTATTAATAGAGAGTTTCCAAAAAATAGATAGTTTCCATAAAATAGATGTTTTCCATAAATTTGGGTGTTTCCATAATATTTTTTGTTTTTATAAAGTGGGTTGTTTCTATAATGTGGGGTGTTTCTATATTGTGGGTTGTTTCCATAGTGTGGGGTGTTTTTTATAAAGTAAGATGTTTCCAAAAAAATTGTTTCCATAAAAATGGTAAAGGTGGAGTATGGGAGAGTTATGGGGTTTTATAAGGTGTTTTGGGACTAAAAGGGAGGTTGCACGATAAATACATGGTTGACCCAAACCATGTGGTCCAACCTTGCGTAGAGGTCAAATATAGATCATATTTTATTAGAGATTACTCGTTTTTACTCTATATATTTTGTTTTGGCCTCAAAACGCCCCTATTTCTATATTAATCGCCCTATAAGGATGTAGAACCCTCCCCACATGAGTTGGAGGAAACCCAGAGCCTTCCCTTGGTGATTTCGAGTCTGATTCTTATGTAATGTAACCATTCTTTCCATATTTTCCATGTTTTCATATATCTTCTTAGATCTACTTCTCTGATCTCCAGTATTTCATAGATCTGAACCTATAGTAGGTAGATCTACATTTTTGGATGCCAAATAATTCAATTTTGAGTCGTGATCTCTCAAGAATAATATAACTAAAGATGTTATTGGAGAATCGATCTGCTTTCTTGTGCGTTCTTTGTCTGTTGTCAATGTTTCGTCAGAACCATCGAGGTAGGTGGCTTCACTCTGATCTCCTATTGCTAAAATCGATTGTCATATCTTCAAATTGGTTTATTGATTGTGAAATAATTTAAAAAATAATCATTTGAGATGATTTATTGTTTTTAGGAAATAGTGTGATCTTGGTGAATAGAAAAATTATAGTAGAATGTTGTTTTATATTTGAAAAATTTCAATATATTCATATAAAAATATTTTTATGATTTGATCTTATTTTTAAATGTACACAAAGATTCACCATATTTTGGTACATTATTATTTGGACCTTTATTTAATAAATAAGGATCTAAGGTGTAATAAAATACAGGTTTTCATAGTTTGCACTCTAGAAATGAGTATATTTTTTGGGATTATTTTTTAAAAAACCAAATTTTATCATTATTTATAAGAATAAACATATGAAAAAATTCTAATTTTTAAAAATAGTATAGATTCTGTTTTTCCAAAAATATATATACCTCTCTAGAAACATCATATGGATGTGGATCTAACATAGTGTTACCTAGGGGTAACAAAAAAAGGTACATTGAGATGAAATTTATCTTCAAATACCTCATTATGACGAGCGATTTCGCACAACTATTTTGAAACTCAAAGGATATCTTCATTGGTAATTTAAAAATATTATTATGAATAATTATAAAGGAAATAAATACTCATATGGTATTATATTTGAAAATAGATAATGTATAAAATAGATTTAATACCTAGAAATTAATAATTTAATGTATATATTTCATTTATGATTTATCCCTTTATTATTCATGGTTTCTCGTATATTATATTAAATATGATAACAAAAAAAATTCATTTAGTTGAGTCAATGGAAATTAATAGGAAGAACTAAGTGAACTATAATTGAGAGAGGAATTAAAAAGATGAAACAAATGAGATCCCCAATACAATGTAATTAGAAATTATTGAAACCATGAAAATAAATTATCAATTGTATGATGTTGTAGAAAGAAACATGATTCAGGTGGTACACAACAATATATATATATATGGAAGAGCAATTTGAAACTAAGGTCTTCATGTGACAAAGTCCATCGATTTTTAGTTAATCTTATGATCCGTAAATCATGGTCAAATAGATCAACTCAATTTAAATGATTGTATCCATCATTCATTACTCTGATAATAATTAGTTTGTTATAAGTTTTTATCATATGGTTGTAGGTATTTATCAATGGGGGGTGTTTGATAAAAATTTGATTTCTAAAGAAGAGTGTAAATATATATAGTGAAATAAATTATAGAAAATATTTTTAAAAAAATACTTTACTCCTAACCTCTTATTTAAAATGTAGAGGGATTTCCTTGGACTCAATAGAAACTGTAGAAAACCCATCATGGAATGTGTAGTAACAATCGTATGGCTAGAATGATACAAGTGCATATTTTTTTCAACAAAATGTTACGTTGACCAATTATTTTGTTGGACAAAGAGAGATATAATAATGGTACTTCATATTAGAGATGTGAAAACTATGAAGTAGTTGTACGGTGATCCCTAGATGATGAAATGAAGATTCATTATTCTCATGTGTCTCTTTGCAATAGCTATAAAAAATGGATAATGGATTATAATTATAATAGTGCAGTGGAAAAATAATATTTGGTTAATAATTAACATCATCCCACTTTTCAATTTTTATGGAAGAATTATATTTTATATTTCCAAAAGTTGACAATAAAATGAATTAGGTGTGGGAATAAAGGGCACCTATCTTGTGATTTCTGATAAGGTAAACCGAACAATGCAATTAAAGAATGAAATTTATTTTTGAACCATCAGACTATATTAAACTGAATAAAATCAATTGAAGAGAGACACTATGGGAATAATTTCTATATTGCAAGGGTTTATGATGATAACTAATGAAAAAAACATGATGGACTATAGAGAAGGGGAAAGTGTATGCCATTACAATGGATCTGGTGGATCCTAAAAATGAAGTGGTGAAAATATTATATTTATTCACTCATTAATAGATCACATTATATATTATTGTAGTTTTAAAATATCTTTCATATCTTGGATTTCTTGAAGAAAAATTCTATCACCACATTAAAACATTGATTTCATGTTATCAGTGATGTCGGAAAATGGGAAAATTTATAAACCCAAATACATAATACATCTTTATTTCATATTTGTGGGATGAATTTCATAGATATTATTCTCATAGTCACTATATTTTAATTTTATTCACTTTTTATTTTGTATTATATATACTTATATAGATCCATCATAAATTTTTGAGAGAAGGAATTCACCATTAGTATTACAAATGCTACTATAATTCTATCAATGTGCATTGAAGGTCATGGGTCTCTAATGGTATCCACATATACATAAAGTATATTATTTATTTAAGAGAAAGTGTATGATTTTCAATTGATTAAGTCCGTGGAAAATTTATTCTGTAAATAGAAACTCATTGTTAGGGAATTAAATGAGTTCTATCCGAAATAATTTCCTAGTATTACTTTTAGTTGGTAGGATGAGTTCTAGATCAATAACATATGAAAATAGTTACCAATATCCTAGAGTCTATACAGATAGAATGATATTAAAAATGAGGAGCAGAAGAATAAGCTGTAAGAGAATATTGGTAATGGTTTTATACTCCCATGTGAAGAATTGTGGCTTGCACTAGTGCTTTTTGTTATAAATAAGGATGGTTTAATTAACCATTTCATTTATTATCATGAAATAATAAATATCAAGTTAAATAAAAAGTTCCATGTACCATATATTTATCAATTTTTTTATATCTATGTGGTTCCCAATACATATATAAGGCCCAAATTGTTTGGTATATTATCATGTATTATTGAATAATAATGATGTTTGCGAGAATATTCTTCATATAAGGTTTGAGAACTTTGGGATAATATTGACTCTATTTGGACTCAATAATTCTCATGTAATCATAATAGACGTGATAAATTTATTATATAGGTATTTAATTAATAATGTTATGGATGTATTTTTGGAAGATATATTTATCTACTAAAAAATAAATGAGGAATATGATGAGAATTTAAATAATATTCCAAAAAACGTGAATAATGGGAACTTATATGCAATGTAGAGTATATAAGAATTTTAGTTGGATAAATAACTTCCATTGTTCACTTTATCCACAGTAAGGGAATATCTATAGATCATTTTAGAATATAAGTAATCAATGGATGGACATGACAAACATATTTGATAAATATATATATATATTATAATGATTATTTGGGCACTAACATTATTTTTTCAGAAACTTCATCTGGTTTTCAAACCCAATATCCAATTATAAACAAATTTTAGTAGGGTTTTTTAGACTATAGAATATGAAGAGATAATAAATGAAAAGATGTTTAAGATGATCAATTCATCTATGCTTACATTACAAACTACTATGGATTTATTTTTGTTCTACAATGACAATTCCATCAATTTATTGTGTTTTTAATAATGCTTGATGAAAAAGGGATATTTTATGCCACCCACTAATTACACATCCATGAGAAGAACTTTCTAACCCATGATATGTAACTTTCGATAGTTATTTTGAAATTGATGATTTATTATGATTGCCTATATGTGGAAGACTGTTACGTTTATACATATCCTAGAATCCTAATGTATATATTCATTGATAATGAACTTAATATGACTCAATAAATGTGGTTATAGAAGCTAATGGACAATGAATATTTGATCGATTTCAATAATCAGAATTAAAATAATGTGGTTTATGAAATGAGGTGAAATGAAACTATAAATCTTTCTATGGTGAGGAATGAAATAGATCTTGTATTTTATGACATGAAAATGATTGATATTAAAATAATATGTGGATACATATTAAAAATTTCTAAAAAACTGTTCAACCATATATTCATGAGAGGAAAGAGGAGTCCAAATATCATAATAATTTTATTTGAATAATTTCATTTATATTACTGAGTTTAACTTTTATAATGATGGATATATATGATATTGATGTTTTTTATGAGTCCCATTAAACCCATAATGAAGTGGTACTATCTAAATGATGTTCATAAATCATACTTATATATTTATCTTTGAGGAACTATGATGTATAGTTATTTTAGAGATCCATCTAGTGTGATGACATGAAGTTGGAAATTGTTGAATTTGTGTCATGATGCAAGTTATATGAACATGTAAATCTTTGATTACAAAAGGATCTGGGATTGATTCATCCATTTACCATACAGATATGAAAATGGGAATACATAACCACATATTTTGTTTTAGGGATCTGAGGACTCCTAAAGGCAATAAATAATTATATCTGGTATTTGATTCCCTTTAAAAGCCGGTTTATTTAATATATATGAAAAAAATTTATGTCCTGAACAAAAATAAAAAATATACAAAAGGGAATTGGTAAGATGACATGATGTTCCAATATAAAATTAATTTTATCAAGATTCAATGTTTACCACATGTTTTTGGAGAATATTTCGACAAGCATTAGAAATAGAATGAATATTTAGCACATCATATCACCCATAAACAAATAGGAAATATAATGTGACCATTAAATAACTAGATGATATTTTCAGAACATATATATTATATTTAAATGGATATATAATTCATTAAATTCCCATATTGGAGTTCTCATATAACAACACTTTCAATTATAGGATTCCAATGGAACTTTTTGAGGAAATGTATAGCTTGAGGTTCCATGATGTGAAATGATGTGATGGACTTATATAGTTGAATTTGAGGGAACATGATATATTCCAATTTATGGATGATTTGGATCAAATCATTTAGACGAATTTGGAATCTTCACATAGATAAAAAAATCTATATAGAAAATCATTTATGATAGTTGGAGTTTGACATTTTAGATAATGTGTTTGATTTTTGTATCACCGTGGAAAAAATTCATGAGTTTTGGGATAGAGAAATGTTTTTGTCATAAAAATTTATTTTCCACTGATATCCTTGATCACATTTAAGAAGTTTTCTGTCAGCTATAAATCCCACCAATCATATATCATGTTCATGATATATTCTATATAGCCTTTATGAGGGTGTACAATGAAGTCAATCACTTGTACTAAACCTAGAGATGGTTTCTTTATATGATCCTTAATAATTTTATCAGTAGGTAGTGGTATTATATGGTGGATAGAGACTTGAAAAGAAAACATACGAGGTCAAATTGTTTGGGTAGAACTGGGTGTTTGAGGAAGTGAAATGTGATCAGCAAGAGATAATGAAATTTAAGTACCCTTATTTTTCCATAGTATTAAATGGACATTTTGTGGGTGAAATTTTTGAATTGGGGAATATTATATATAACAAACTTTTTATAATTGAAATTCCCTTTTTGAAAGAATATATTCATTATTAAGAAATGATTATATTGAAAACATATACAATACATTTGTTATTTCAAAACATTATATGTTATATTATTTTATATTAAAAATACCTTTTAGAATTATAATGGTTGATATTATATCCATTATATAATGGTCTTATTATATGTTTATGTTAAGGTTTTTGATAAATAATATCTGACCAGGAGAATAGAACCAATGTCTTCTACTAGAAAGATCATAACCTGTATTTTTTAATTCTTAGATCATTTATGGTAGAATAAATGAACAAAATTTTCAATTGAGAAATCACAATTCAAGGATTAAAAAAATTAATAATTATAATTACTGTTAATAGGTGATGTTCAATTTCATTTTTATCACAACCCATCCATTTTTTAAAAAAACAATAGAAATTTCCTCTACCACCCCCATTGTGAATTTAATGGACTAACAAGGTTTTATGTATACAGACCACAAATACATGTATTATTATATTTTATTTTAATAAAAGAAATGCTTATTTGTATTTAACATTTCTTTTTTGTTTGTTATATAATGATTATGATTTTTTCATAAGACAAAATAGAAATTGTATTTTTGTGAAATGAATAGTTTTAATCAAGACAATGCATTTTAATAAATTCACGATTTTTTTAAAAATTTATCCTTTAATATAATTTTATTATATATTATGTTTTATTAAAACTAATTTATAATATAACATCACAACGTTAAAGTAAATTTTAATAATGGTTAGAAAACAGTTATTGTCTAAAATAAGTATTTATCAATAAATGTTATTTTTTATTTAAATAGATTTATTCTAATACAAAGAGTATTTATTAAATAAATAAATTTTATTATTAATAACAGCATGTGAGTTTTATTAATTTTTTAGAGATATTTGAAATTTTCAGTCAAAATAAAATACGTTTTAAATATATTATGTGTGTTATGAAATTATATTTCTTTAATGGGATAAAATATATTCTAAAAAAATAAATGACCAAATATATATTATAATTTCATTGTTTGATTAAATTTATAAATCCTTATTGAAATCTTCAAAACCTGTGTTATGTTATTTGGTTTTTGAGTCTATTATTTATAAACATGACTTATATTAATATTATCATGGTTTTTATTTAAATTCTTTAGGACATTAGATATATAATAAATTGAAATTCACTAGTATTTGGTTGAAGCCAACGTGAAAACACATTTCGTGGTTATTTTTTGAATAATGTATTATAAAGAGTACAAATATTTTTCCCGGAGATTAATAAATATTTTTACTATCTTTTTCATTATAAACCCACCCAACCTTAAAATGAACTTTAATAAATACCCTTCGATCATGAAATTACTGTAATTATATCTCAATATAACCCACCCATTGTTCAATAATTCTATTAATAAAAACCATCAAATATTTTAGAGGTTCCTTATAGAGACCCAAAGCTTGACGTACATGGAAATTACATTACATTTGTGGAATACTTAATACATAACAAAAAACAGTCACGAAAGGACCGTAATAGTTTAGTGCCTTTGGAAAATTGGAACATAATCTTCTAATCTTGGCGAAAGATCCTCAACATCTCCCATAAAGATCATCCTCTTTTTATTATCTAAACCCTTTCTTTATATCTTGTGGAAATGAAAACATAAAAATGGTGAGATAAAATTCTCAGTAAGGGAAAACATTGAGAACATAAAACAATCTATAATCATTTGAATGCAAAAAACTTGAACATGAAATTTAAACATCAAAATCTTGAGCAATGACATTAATCTTGGAAGTACATAAGGAATATATCATAAAGGAACATCAATCTTGATAAAATAGAATGGGAATAAATCATTTAATTGTGGCGACCATTCAGCACATGTTATGATTTCTACAGTAGCCAAGGCATTGCTTCCAAGACCATCCTAGTGGACAAAGTCCATTTCTGAATCAAGTTCACTCCCCGTTTTAGTCCTGTAACACTAAACCAGATTAACTTACCATTCCAGCCATGTCTATCTCATGATATATAAATCATTACCCAATTCATTGTATGGAGATAAAGGTCCCACCCATCTCATAATGAAATCATTCTTACTTGTGCCGCAAAATAAACATAAATCATCCATCATAACCCAAAGAATAAAATGGGTTTCATAAACATCAACCCATCATAACATAATCCATACAAAACAAATGAGTATCATTGATCATAAGATGAATAAAACCATTTAAATAATGGAGACATTATACTTGAAACATAATCATAATAAATAATGTCATCTTATATGGAAAATAGTTATGATAAAACCCCTGAAATGAATTCTTCAGGAAAATATCCTTTCTTTTTTAAAATCATTTTCTTTTCACAAAATGACATTCAATTTTAAAATAATAGGATTTTTTTGAAAATAATAATGAAATCTTGTAGAGTAAACTTCTTTAAAATAAGGCGTTATGAAACCATAAGAATTCGTTCATGCCGTATAAGTTAAAAAATTCATTTTTCTCGTACTTTTTCCAGAAAAGTCAAAAAGTACCTCGTATGGTAAAAAAAAGATTCCTAACATACCATGTAGTAAAAGTCAAAAATGGGTAAAAAGGAAATTAAAAATTCATGAAAATATATTAATAAAACTTGGACATGGATGATAAATATAACCCCAGTAAATACTTATGTATAAGCAATCTCGGATAGAAAACAATTGAGATTACAACATTATCCCTTACCTTAAGTCCGATATGATTCGTACGTATATGAAACTCCTGTATAATGATTTAAATAATTTCATTGACTTATTATAGAATCATATTCATTGTTATGATATAATATATGGTTAACTTTTGACTTTTTATAACCCGTTCTTTTGTAAATTCCATGTTAAAGCAGCATTTTGTGTAAAATCGTTTCATTTATCATCTATGTTTTAACGTGTAATTATTAATATGATTACTTAGATTATGATTACATAATTCCATAATATAAAACCTGATTTATATATAATTCATATTCCAAATATACATATATAAAATAGATCGATAAATGGAAATAAATCCACCGTTCATGGAGACGGTAGGTCGTACGTACGCATGAACACTATTTTCGTTTCCTTATTTAATTGAATGGAATTAAGTATATGATATAAATATATATATACATAAATCTAGTAGAATTATTATTTCATTTATTTCATGATTAATTATTATATATATTTTATAATCATTCATTAATTATTAACATGGAAAATGAATCTCATCGCGTCGTGGAGATGGTAATCTATTCGTACACACGAGGGATGATATCGTTCCCATATTTATTGAATGGAATTGGAGTGAATGATATAATATATTTGAATCATTATGATGTTATAATAATCGAATGTAGTTATTATTTATACCATTATACACATCCAATTAAGGTGGTGGTGGAAAAACAGGTTACACCCTGACGTAGAGACAGTATTTCGTACGTACGCACGCGTGGTGATTTCGTTTTTCTTAGGATGAATAGAAGGTGAAATGGGGTTGTTTCATATTTATAATGGAATATCATTATATGATTGATACTGATGTTATTAATTCATAATGAAAAAAACTAATGAAGAAGATGTAGAAGAAGAAATAAATTTTAAAGAATCGGTAACGGATATTACCTCTTATTCGACATGCCTCTTTGAAACCTCCTCTTAGGGCACTAAAATTGGTCTTTGAAGAAGACCAGGACCTATATTATGTTTATAAGGAGGTTTATAAGGGAAATTTTCATGGTTTGGCCGAGCTTTAAGGCTCCAAAATGTGTGATGAGGAGAGGGAGGAGGTTCCTTTTTATAAGGGAGGAGAGGGGCACCTTTAGAATTATAAGAAATATTATTTTATAATAAATTCCAACCGCACTTCAAAAACTCCAAAATTACTCAAATGTAAATATTAGATGAGATATAGTTGTAATATCATAAACCAATAAAATTTATACATGTTGGGAATTTATTTTAAACATTATCAACATGATATATCCTTATATAATCTATTTAATTTTATTTGTGGTAATAATATTCTAAATTTTAAATAATTATAAATAATTACTTATATGTTGTTAATTTTACATAATTGTATGATTTATTACATTTTATACCATATAAAATTTAATTTATAATTTTTAAATTTTTATTTGATTTTTAAAAAATTTTATAATATGTAATTTTTAAAAAATAACAATACTGTCAATTTTGACACTATTCATTTATTTTAATTTAAATAAAATCCTCACAGAAGATATGTTCGAACTAAAAGATTTAATAGATTAATAACATGTCATATGTATCTATAAAATTATTGGAGAACATTTAATATTTCATATAATATTTATTTTAATATTTGTAATACCATTTAATTGATATTTCCCTTAATAAAATAATTACTACAACATTTTTGTATAATTATTAAATATACTTATTTGTTGTATAAAAATAAAAATAAAAATAATAGTATGAAGATAAATGTTTTATATTTCATAATAATAGATTTAGTCGGATTTAACTTCTAAAACACCAAAATTTTAAAATTCTATATTTATTAACTTATGAATGTGACAACTTTGACATCATATTAAATAAAATAATTTATTTGTCATAATCACTTTTATAAGACTCTAAACGGACATATATTCGGTCATTGGATGATTATTGTGTATATATACACCACCAATAAGTTTGGGGCAGGTTTTTGAGCCCTTTAATATGTCTTACTATTTCAATAAAAACAATATTATTGATTTTTTTACTAAATAAATAATTTCTACATTATTAATGTATAAGATAATAATGTAATTAAATAACTATTAAAAATTACAGATAAATTACCATGATAAATAAAAACATTTTATCTTTAAAATGAGTCTTTATAACCTAATTTATATTCTATATAACCTTATATTAGAAATACTTTAATTATTAATGTTTGAGTGAGACATATTTCACTTTCCTTTAAATAAAATAATCTAAAGGCTTTAATCACCTCCAAGTTGGTTCTAATGGATTCCATTTCGACCCAAATATGACTTAAGACGAAATATAATCATCCAATTGTATTAATACAAGTGTTAGGGTAATTTTATAATATTATATTTACCCTTAATTATCTGATTTAACTTTTACTATGGTAAATAAAATTTACCGTAGTTACTATTCATAATGCCCAAAAATAAAGAGTAGTCTATTAATATATTTTTTACCCACTGATTACAAATATGGAATCCATTTTTCCAAATTCAATACACATAAGTTACCGAAATTAAATTAAAATTAATCCCATTGTTGAAAGAAAACTGGTTTTTGTTTAAAACATTGCAAAAGATTGAATTGATTTAACCTATGAATTCACTGTAAAATCAATGCTAATGACATACATTATATTAAATGGTAAAAATATATTCTATTTATACTTTAAAACAATTCAATATTATAATTTTACCACATAAATTTTTACGATGAAAAAAGTTGTTTTTAATTAAAATATTGTGTGGTTTTACTATTCATTAAAATATAAAATTTTCCAGAATAATATGAAAAATTTATCCAAAGTAAAGTTTTATATCCTGATTCCAAATAAGAATTTTATTTTGTAAAATTAAACTTATAAACATTTCAAAAACTAGATTAAATGTGGGTGCGCCATAAAAAGGCGGAAAAACTACATTTTTTAAAAAATACTCATTTTACCCGAAAATATTATTTTGTTCACATACCATGTTCTAGAAAATGATAAAGATGAAATTATAATGTTATAAAATTCAAAATGTAGTTAATAATATTCATAACGGCTAGTTCATAATAATATTATAACTATATATCGTTGTTTATTGAAACCCGATATTGCGTACAACACACGCTATCAAGGAAGGTCGTGATTGCGTGTAATGCACGTCAAGTCATGGTTTTGTGTAGTGCATGACTCCTTTGTTGTTAAGTACAACTAAATCCAACCATATTTCATTAATACATTGAATATATATATATATATATACTCAATGTTTCATAGAATAAGTACTATCAAACAAACTTGAAATTGTTTGTAACACGATCCAAGATTAGTGTTGCATAAACTGCAAGCTAATATCGTGTTGCATATAGCGCAAGATAATATTGGGGTATCATACAACAGAAGATATCAAATAAATAAAAAAGAATACTTTTCATAAAATCTCAGGGTGGTACATTCCCTCTTAAGGAAATGGATCATATACATATCCTCTTTATTCGAGGACCTTTTTTATGTTATGAATGTTGATTTACAATTGTTATAGTTGGCATATATTTTCCACATCCCACAAATTATCAGTTTTATTCCCATGAAATGAGATAACCCTTCCACTCACACTTACCCCTTATATAACTCTTTATATTGAACAGTTATGATTCTAAAATTATCCCATGATTTTCCACTATAAACATTTATATTATAAGTACTCATCTCTAATTCCATTCATGGGTAACCACCAAGATGTATGTAACATTAATTTATTAGGGATGTAAAAATAATTAACCTATATTCCTTAATCATTGTGTCTAAACTGGTGAATTACCCCCTTATGTGTTAGGATATATGTGACACATTTATGAATATAATTGATATGAATGTGATGGGTGGGACTGAGATTATATATCCTTATGTACACTATTTAATTTTTTTGTCATTACATTACATTAATTGATATAGGGAGTTTATACTATGCATACTATGTTTTGATGTCTTGGGAGTTTTTTCGGCATATTTTTAGCATTTCATGTTTTATGTTGTTTCCACATTACTATGTTGAATTTATAATATCATGATATGTAATTTCTCATTATTATATATAAAGATTCATATCCCTCATATATATCCTTGATAAAACTCTTGGATCACATGTACTTATTTAAATTATGGTATTATTTTCTTATTACCTAACTCATACTTATATTTCTTCAATTTCATAAAAATTTCCTCAATTTATGAGAATCATTTTTAAAATTACAATGGAATTTTAGAAACATGTTAAGGATTATTAAAAAAATTGTATTTATATTTCAGGATGTTATTAAATTTACATAATTTCCCATATACAGTTGTCTTGATGAAATTATTGGGATTTTATTATGTGTACATTTATGTAGTAAATCATTAATTAAGGTGTAATAAAATATGAAATTTCATTATGTGTTAGGCATGGACATGAATTTTTTGTCATCATTTTATTCATGGAAAAAGTTATCATTTACATTACAATATACATGTACATTATTTTCATGTACAAACAACTATTTATGTTCCTAGATTTCATGTATATATGAATATTGATAGAATAGGTAGAAATTACATATGTTTATTTGATGGATTTATTTCACATCTTTACCATAATAATTAAACCTATTTATAAGTCTACATGTTCCCAATGTGATAAGGTTGTGTTTTTTATTTATTTATATGTTTATGTAATTCATTCATAGATCATGGATAATTATGATAACTCCACACAATTATGAATATTAACCATTATTATGAAAATTTTTTGGTGTCATGTTTAATGTTTATAATCTATGATAGATAGGGTATGTCAATTTTAATTTACGATCATGATATAATACCACTATGATTCTATTATTATTCAATAATATTATTATTCAATAAATACAATATTTAAAATTACAAAAAATATGAGCTCACACATCCAATTGATATTCCTTGTTTTTTTATGAAGAAAATATTTATATATGGTTTATCTATTATGTATTATATGATGGAAACATTGAGTATCATTCATGACTCAAATGGATTATGCTTCTACTTTCTAAAAATAATCAACAATAATGTTCTATTGTATATTGATTGATATGTACTGAATATTCATCACAAATTATTTATTTGTTATGTATAAAATTCATGGTAGGAGATAATTGTTATCATATTTGGTTGTAGTTAATCATTGGAGATTATGGGTATAAAAAATTAGTTCATGACTTGGGGATAAGATTACATATAGAACAACATCCGAATGTTTTATTAGAGAAATTATTTTATGGTTTAACAAGAAATACATCCTTATATTGATACTAAAACAGGTCATTGTTTATGAAAAAATTAATTAAGTGATAATGACTCTGAAAAAGTGTTAAATAAATATATTTTGACCTTTATTATTTTTCTCAGGGACTGTACCCTTAATCTGAACATGTTTTCTCAATCTAGGGTGTTTATTCATAGGTTAACCCACCTTTTTTATGAAACACAATGAAGTAATTGATTATATAACAACTAAGGATATCATAGTTAAACCTAATGTGTCATTGAATGAAAAGAACATGTCAAGGTGTAGACATTATTTGTTTTAATTTAATTATTATTTAATTCCTCACCTTAAATAATTTTTCTAAAACAATAATAATTTATTTTTGTAAATTAAAGAACCATGATGATTCATGTTATCACTAAAAGTGTTGGATAAGGAAATTATTCTAATCATTATAAATCAGATTAATCATTAGATCAAATGTATATCCATATAATTATTCCTAATCATATATCATATTATATGATTAACCAAAAATCATGTGTGAGTAACATGCCACACCTAAAAATAGAATGATGCAGTTTAACAAAGATCAAGGATGAAAGAAGATTCGTCTTCCAACATGTCGAGAATGTTTTAGGAATCTGTAAAGTAAATAACGTAATGAAATAATATAATTTATTCATTATGTGAATGATGGTCATAAATAATGTTATTGGTCATTAATTTTTTGAGTTAGATAGAGGGAAATAAATTTCTTGTTACGATACCAATAATATTTAAATGATATATATGTAGGGGACCTGAGAATTATTCAGTAAAATGACCTAATCCAAGTGTTATTGGATTGAGAAATAAATAAGTTATGTAAGTAAAATCATTAATGTTGATGGATTTAAGTTCATTTATATATAAATACAGTAATTATTGTTTATATGTGTTATATAAATGATATTTTTTATATAGGAATCATGAATAATTTGTCAATTTTTACAATAATTGTTTTATCGATTTAAAAATATTTGTTGAACGGTTATAAAAACCAAGAGAAGATGTTTAGTGGTACAATTATAATATTTTGATGTGATAAAACAATAATTTGAAATAAGGATGTAATTTGGTTAGAATTTGTGACCTAGAAACTAGTTAATCTTTTAATAAAAAATATTATTTACTTATTCATTTATTATGTTAATTAAATTTTTGAATTTATAAATTATTTTCAATAATTGTCCTTTTCATTTATTTTTTTATTGATTCATGTTACTAATAATTTTTATGAGAATCAAATTATTTACCTGTTTATTTTGTCACATTATAAGAAAAATAATGTTTCATGGGGAAAAATGTGAATGTTTATATTGGAAATAAATACAGTAACCCGTATTGTGGATATATGAATTTTGACTTTTTAGGAAAAAATTTAGAATCATATTATGTTTAAATATATTTGGAATACCTTAACTTTAATTTTCAATGGTAATGATTATTTTTTAAAAGAAAATTTTTTATATTGTTCTCCATATTATAAATCTTATGATAATGAATTTTCAATTGGAAAATATTTTTTCGGTGCAAGGAATCACTGTTTGATCATATGACTGTTAAAATTTAAACACAGAGCTTCAGTAATGGGAAATTTAATGTGAATATCGTTTTTATTGAGTAAGAGTTATGATTGAAGTGTAATGGATGAACGAGTAACAATAGTATGGAATTGATCAGATAAAATGGATAAAATCATGTATGTATGATTTATCATGTTATCTATCATGATACTGAAATACTAATTAAACATTTTGAATGTGATCATGAAATAAAAAATATATACATTCACACTCATTTATAATGAATTGATTGAATTTTCACCCATCATTGATTTATTATTTGGTTTTTATTATCTTTCCCATGACTAGGCACACCATTACTCTCTCTTCATCCTAAGATAATAGGTATTCCATGATGACCATATTTAAAAATCCCACTAATGATATCATTATATCTAATGAATATTATGTAATATTTTAGGTAATCATTAGGTTTTCCACATTATTTTTTTTAAACATGTTATATTATCCGTATGTATGTTATGGGTTTTAAATTAATATATAATCTAATATTGAACCTTGGATGAATTAGATAAATTTTTTTGGGGTATATTAATATTTTTGGGTAATGGAAACAAGTAAACATAACAGAATATATATATATATATATAGTATTACTTTTTTTATAAAAAATAATTTTTTAATGATTTGAAATTAAGATCCCAATTTTTGGGAAAATATTTTTATTCTCTAAAAATTAATTTAGATTTAATATTTTTTTAATAAAAAATTACTTTTATTTGATATTGTTCATGAATGTTATTATTAATTTCTGGAAAATTTAGATATTTAATTTTACACAATTAAGTTATTTTTTGAAATAATCATGTCACAATTAACATGAATTTAAAATGTGATAATTCATAAAAATATTGATTTCATGATTAATAGTAATGTAATAACTTTTATTAAATATTATATAATAATATAATTCATTAACAAAGATCCATTTTGTTTTAAATTAATTTAAATTTTATAATTAGTTAATTAAAATTTTTAATGATATTATTCATGTATTTAGACTTAATTTTATTTTTTATTATGTTATATAAATTTTTTTACTTTAGAATAAAAATTCCAGAAAACTAATTTTCATTGAATTTAATTGGTTTAATATTAATTTAAATTAGGAATTTTTTTAAATGAATTATAGAAAAATTTATTCCATGTTTTTAATTATTATGATAAATTTAGAAAATGTTTACCTGTAATTTTTAGCCATTAAGAATAGTAACCCTATTAAATATTTGTCACCTTGATTAAATTAAAATTGGTAAAATCAGGTTAAATTATACGGATAAGGCTTTATTTTTTTATAAAACAGGAATTTATCTTATTTGATGAGTGAATTTCAGCCATATATTATAATTTCTCATTTATATGGCCACATGTCGACAATTTACTTTGATTATTGCTCTTATATTATATTTAGAAAATAATAAATGCATACATTTCTTTCTCTTGACATAAATAACTCTGATTTTTTACCTAATTATATGAAGATGATAAGTTAGGTTATAATTAGTAGTTGGATAGATACATTTTTTTCTCTATTTATTGAATTATATTTCCAAATCATAGTGATTGAATATTTACCATAACTTTTTAAAAAACACTAATATAATATTTATTCAAAAAATAGAAAAAAAGTATAATTTTTTTTAAAAAATTCAATTAAATAATGTGTTTAAGTAATTTTGAAGATAATTATATCATATTATAGGGTTTTGGATTTTTTATAATAAAATATCATTGTTATAATTTTTTTTCAAAGTTAGGTTATGGGAATGGATTTTAAAATGATATTAATAGTTTTTGATGTTAAATTTATTTTAAAAATGTTTGAAATTTTTTTAATAGTATTTAATGAGGATAATTAGGATGATAAATTTTATAATAGGTTACGCCTTTTATAATTATTAATTATTTTACAACTTATATGTAATATTATAATCATTTAATATTGAAATAATAATTATAACTATTATGGTATTAAATGGATACCCAAAAGGTTAATCAAAATGATAGGGTTTAATATTATATATAATTCACAAAAAAAATTTATTAGAATATTATATTGATAAAATATATTTCATATAACATATTCCATTCTATTTTTTAACCATTTAAAATGATTTTGATAGTAAGTATATTACAATATATCATTTATTTCAATAAGTGATATCAATGAAATTTTACAATAAAATATATTTTGCTAAATGATAAGGTTAAAAAAATATCATAGTCAATTCGAATACGATATAGATAAAATATAATAAAATTCCCATTTATGTGTCAGTTCTTCTATTAAGGTATCATTTTCACCCTAAAATAGTACAAAAAATTGACATTGTGGTATTTGTTAAAAAAATTAATTAGGGTTAAAACTAAAATACAAGCATTAAAATATAACATTAAATAAGATTTCTATTATTAAATAAGATTATTTAGAAATTTTATGATACCTTATTAGAAATATTTTAATATAGAGTCACATAATTATACAAGTAATTTTATATTAATTTTATACTTTATGTAATTCCAATAGTTCTTCTACCCTTACATATAAGAGGGAACCACTTATCATTTATTCCATAAAAAATTTGAACCCTATATTATGGAAAATATCTACCATAATAAATTAAATCATACATAAACAGCATCATAGATCTTATATTATTTCCAAAAGACCATACGTTTATGCATTAGGTTGAATCAAGAAGATGTTTCACAATGAAGTGGTATAACTATTAACCGATTACTTTTTTTATTATTTCACTGTATAAACCCTATAAAAATAATTATAAAATAATAAATTCAATATATTAAATCTACTAAAAATTTATTATGATGAGTGGAATCCCATCATCCTCCATATTTACATCATTCTAATTTTTAAAAAATCCTTCGTGCATATGTATTAATTTCCATCTCAATCTTGTGGTGTAATTATTTTTTCATCACCACATTACATGTATATTTATTATGATGATTTTAAATATTATATTTTTTATTTATAAAATTATTATTCTAATATAATTATTATATCATATCAACATTTCTATGTTTATGTCCATTGGAAACGATAGTGTCACTCAGGTGTATGTGTGGACTACTACATATATGAAGTGATGTGACTAATTTTTCATTACTTATTTACATAGATTGTGATAAAAATTATACAATGAATAAAATTTATATAAATTTATATATTTCGGTGTTTTATAATAATAATTATTTCATTTTTAGTTATTATTTACCTTTATTTCTTCTTACCCTTCAAAACACAGAAAATATTCATGGGTACGTATGACCTACATATTCCACAAGTGGGGTAATTAATTTATCAGTATCTAAAATTTATGGATGAATTTATATATTTAATTAATATATATGGCATTTAATTAGTATTTTAATTTATGTATATGATGGAACTATGATAAATTTACTATTACCAGAACTACCAAACCAAAATTTGCAGAAAAAATGAAATAGTTGACATAGGAATATAATTATTTTAATAAAGATTTATTAATAAATGTGAGTTATTATTTTCTATAGATCATATATTATATTATATTTATTTAAATTAAGTTATTATATAATTATAAAAAATATAAATTTTGTTATTATGAATGATAGAGATCCTACAAATAAATTTAGACTTAAAGTAAGGTGTTTCTCATTATAATTTAATTTTTGGGTGAAATAAGCCATTTTCAACACTTATTTAATTTTGGTTGTATATACTATCCATTAATTAATTTTATGAAGGTTCTTGTGAAAATAATACGTATTTACATATCCATAAATTTTTATCACTTTAATTATGTTTTTATTCAAATATTATGAAAGAATAAATAGATTTAAATTACAATATTTTCTGATTTTTAAATATTTATGATTATAATTATAATGGTGAAATTTAAATAACAATCTATCTAGAATCACATTAATTTTATCATTCTCTATTAATTTTTTATATTTCATCTTTTACATTCATAATCATATCATTATGAAATATAGAGTATAAAATATTCCTTTTAAATAAAATTTGATTATATATTGGTCTTTATTTAAAAATCCATTTTTATCCCCATTCATATTTTATAAAAATATTTTAATAGTTTTTTTACTCTTATGTAATTATTTTTTTAATTTCATTTATTCAATATAATTTATTTTTTTTAAAATAGATTGAAATGTTTATTTAAATGAGATACTTTTAGTTGAAAATGTGAAAGGAATCATTATTTTATTGTATATTTGAGGAAGAGAATTTACTATTTCTATGACCCCTCAATGCATATATTATTAAACTAAAAATATACAAGGTTCTATTTTATGTTATTTTTTCCATAATATTTCATAATGTTTTAGATTTTGTAGATGTGATGAAAAATTTAAATGTAAATGTTTTCATCATATATTCCTAATCATGTTTTAAATGAATTTTTATTTTTGATTAAATCCATTGATGTTACATATGATTTATAGAGGTTATAATCAAATTATACCATCCCTATTATTTTTATAGATGCTTTGTTTTTATTATGATGACATATTTATGAAACCCATCAATTTTAGGTGAGTTATGTTATGAGAAAATGTTGAAACCTTCATGAAACCCATTAATGTTTCCTTAGGGTATTTTATTTGGTGAATGATTTATGATTTGGTCGAGAACATATGAATCTATTATGAATATGTTTATGGATTGGCTCAAAATTCATTTGGTATATATGGGTAAATCATGATATAAATATGTTGTATTATAACTTTATTTCACATTCACTATTTTATCCAAGGGTTGGGTTTTCATGTCTAGTAGATCATGAATAGACATGTTCTTACTTGCCTTATAATTATTTTGGGCCTTGATTTTATGATAGTATGAATATGTGTGGACTTGTTTTCATGTTCATAAGTATATGGGATGACAAAATTTCAAGTAAAAATATTAATAAGTGGAACTATTTATTTATTCATGTTCATAAGGTTATAATATATTATTTTTAACACAGTAATATACATATGATATTTTCTCATCAATAATGGATTATTTTTTATCGTCCAATAGACATATGGAAATTTTATACTAATAGGATGAGTTTTTATTCCATGACACATGATTAAGATCTATTTTAGAATGGGTGAGAACATTATAATTTAGGATTATGATATTATTACCTTATCCTTACATTATGAAAATACATGATCAATAATTTATATCTAAAATGTTTAATCTTAATAAGAATATAATTTCACAATTTATTATGTATTTCCTTCCCCATGATAATAGGAATGTTTTTGTGTATGTTATACCATATAAGAATTCAATTTTAGAGTCATTAGTGATCATTCATGATATTTTTGGATTATAAACTTAATCCCCACGAGATGTAAAGATTTATGGTTACAAAAATGATTATAATGTTATATATTGATGAATAATCTTAAAATGTGTAATAATTATGTGTAAAAATAATAGGTTCCAATAATTGATCTGTAAGAGGTTATATAATTTCAATGGAATTAAACAATATTTATTTCTAGATAGAATTTCAACATAAATAATGTTCTTAGCCTATAAGTGGTATCACTCTAAATTTTGTTTTGTTGATAACTGTGGTTGTCTTAGACATTATTTTGTAGTATATGGACATAATATATTATATAGTAATGATTTAATGATATATATAATATTTAGACTAATAGTAAATTTTCATGGAAAAATAATGTGAAAGAATATATATTGAGATCCTGGTTATGGTATTTTGTTAGACGTTCGGTTCAACACCTTTCACATTACACGATCTCAGATAAAAACATTTTCCACTATAACATTCATATAAAACAATATGAGTATCTATAAGGGAAGATGTGTAGAACATCTAAAAATTATGATGAAAATAGAAAGAATGTGATCTTGTGACCAGATCATGCAAATGATATATCAATGAATATTCAAACCATTTAGAAAAAAATTAAAAAATTAAAAATTCAACAGCAAATAATAAACAATAATAATCTATGACACATTTAATATGATGTTTTATAAAAGGTATTCCTTCAAAATAACACAGTGGAATGTGACAGGGAAATTTTAGAAGAAGTTAATGTTGAGCCCCATTCACAATGCCCATTATAAATACTAGAATATGTGTGGATGATATATTGTCATCTTGAGATTACCATGAACCTATTCTCATCTCTTGATGTGTTATATATATAAATTTTATGTAATTACATACCTGAACATATACATATACTAAACTCAGATACAAATCAACTATAATGTTATATCTATTTTATGAATATATAATAGAAATATATAATTATAGGGATGTGTTTCTATGAAAACATTCAACTAACTTGGTTTATATTTACTAGGGAAATTATAAATTTGATTAATATATATATATATATAAATATATGTGAACCCAAATATTTATTCATGTACAAGTATAATCAATTATATTCATCTGAGTAATGAAACTGTGACATTGGAATTTTTTCAAGTGGGATAGAATGTAATATAATATATGTTTTCATGATTAACATGATGTATATATTAAATCATATGAAACAATAGACTAATGTAAACCATGATATATATTTTTGAGGTAAAATATTACAATAAAAGATAAAAATTAACACATTATAATAATGACATATAAAATATCATTTCAAAAATAAAAACATGAAAAATGAATATAAAAAGATGGATATGAGCATTATATTCACATTATCATGTTTTCTAATGATTTTAATTACCCCAATTAAAAATAAGGAATTAATGGAAATCAGTAGATGTATAATATACATTTTATAAAGATGTAAATGAATATGAATGATATATTTTAGAAAATAATGTAATGTTATATATTGAAAATCAATATGATATATATATATAAATAGTTTTGGAAAATATGGTTGTTATATATACAATCATTTAATCTTTTTCATGTGTTATACATGTATTTAGTAAATAAATTTGGTATTTTATAAGTACAAAAAAATAAAAAGTTATAATATTATTTATTTCACATGGAACTTATATAATATTGATAGTAATACAAATTTTAATATTTATTTTATTATAAATAACTTCCTTCTAGTTTAAAATTAACTTCAATTTTTTTTTATATTAATGAAACATTTTAAATATATTGAAAATATTAAATTATTTATTAAAAATATATATAAGAAAAATATTTGAAATAACAAAGGTATGATATAGTGAAAATATTTATTAATTCATTCGCAATGAAATAAATTTGGAAAAAATATTTTGACAATATATGTTCTTATCTAGTATTTAATACTTTAAAATTTGGATTATATAATTTCTTTAAATGAATTTTTTTATACAAAGAATTTCTTACATTAATTGTAAATTTTTTATAAATTCAAATATAATCATTTAATGATTAAAATGAATAATTTCTATAAATTTTTTAATGCAATTCAAATTTTTTATTTAACAAAATAGTTATTTTTGTGAGATATAATGAATTATATATTTAAATAACTATATTAATAATCATGTAATGATTAGTAATTATAATTAAATTCGTATAAGAAAACATAACATTATAGTTATTTATAATTTTTTTCTTCTATATTATATTTTTTAATTTAATTGATTAATTTTATATAATTATAAATATAATTATATGATCAATATTTTGAAAATGGAATAACTATTTCAAAATTTCTAAATATGGTACATATTATATTTTTAGTAAAAATAAATCTACCATTTAAAATAATTAAAGATGCTAAAAAGAATTAAATATAGGTATATTAAATTAGATATTATTTTTTCATATTTTAATGATATTTCTAATTTATGAAAGTAGTATTTCATGACTTTTATTTAGTCATATATATATCACAAAAAATTCCACAACAATATAACCTAAAAAAATGTGTTTCCTTGTTTACCCTTCATATAAATATAGTATTTAAATAAATTTCATAATGTGTCACATATAAATCGTGATATCCTCCCCCAAACTCATTATCACTTAAAAAATTAAATTTAACTTCAATAGATATCCATATAAATTATCATAATTTCTTATTCCACATTTTCTCTTTTATTACAAGAATGGGGTCTATGTCTATCTTCTCAAGGGAAGTCTTTCAAGGAATGAGATGTTTTAGTAAATTTACTATCATGTTTTTCAACTTTAATCTACCTTACATTATAATCTCAAGACCCAATAAAACCCATTATAAACTCTATCAATATAATTTTTTAATAATTATTATTTTGGAGAAATTATACTATACAAATATAACTCAATGTTTTAACACATCCAATGGTTATAATGTGTTCAAATTTTGGTAGGATTTACAACTATATGATTTGTATCATAAAATTAACCCCATAAATAAATAATAAAATTATATATTTTTAATAAATTATAACAATATGTTATTAAAACTATATTAATAGTTATATAGAGAATATATGAAGAATTATATTTACCAAAAAATTCATCTATTTTATTAATTCCATAACCATTTAAAGTATTTATTTTGTCATTTCATGTGAACTATAAACATATGTTCTATAAAATTTGTATTGGACTCTATATATATATATTTAAAAATTATATAATAAACAATTATAATTTTTATTACTATTAACACATGCTTGTGAGGAATGGTCTTGAACCGACATAATGGAATGATCTTAGAATAAACATGAAAATAATCCCCCGAAATAATATATTTCAAAAATATTGATATATAATTTTTTAAGAATAAATTATAAATGAATATTATTATGTAAATTAATTTCTATTTTTTATGATATATGTAAATAGTTATCTAAAAATTATTATATAGTTTTTTGGATTAGGTTTGAACAAGTAGAGATTTAATGTAAGGGTTTCTACTGATACATTTCCATAATTGACATATGGTACATATTAACCTATTTTTTCATTTTTACAGGGTATATACATCCCCATTTTACATTTCAATAATAATTATCATGAAATTAATGGTATTTATAAATCAATCATGTTTTATCTCTTTCATTTTTTTTATAATTAATATGTTCTTATACATGTAATGGTTTTCTTACGCAACCTCAGAATGAAAGGTGACCGTATATATATACTCTAATGTTGGGTGAAATTTTTTATTACATTACAATGAAACCATAATTATTGTTTTTTATTATGGTTATTTAGAAGGTTTACATGTCTTCTTACTATTTAACATCCCTTTAGATAAAAATTATGTTGAAAGGATTCTTATATGTGTTGAAGAAAACATCTATTCCTTTTAGTTATAAATAATTCTACATTGTTTATATATTTTTATATATTTTTATTGATTTCATTATTGATAATTATATAGTTAATAATGTACTTTTATGTGGTAATTTTATTTCTCTTAAAAAAATTAAAAAAAAATTATATTAATTACATTCACATGATTACATTGTCCCACTGTCCACCTCAGTTTTCAAAATGAATCCCCTATAAGTAGTTTTATTTTTGAAAACAATTAATTTCAATAAAATATTATTTTTTAATTTCTATCGTTTATAATAATATATATTAAAATGTATATTTTTTATTCTTACTTTTCAATGAATGTTTTAGATGGTCATATAAGGTTTTTTTCATCTATGTCAGCATCATTTAATGCGTTAATATTCTATTTTAGATATGATTATATGATACCATCCATTCAATGTTCTTATTATTGTGACCTTGTAATGTACAAATACTAATAAAACAAATTTATTTCTCATTTATTATGAATTATATAATTCATTTATTTTTATAAATTTATTAATATGACAGAAAAATGTATACATATTCAATATGTGACTACTATAATTAGAAATATATTTAAAAATAATTAATTGGGTAATGATTTATATCTCATGATAGGATAGGGAATAGGGGAATTAACCCAATATCCATTTTATTAATTGTCTTAAAATTATAAATCCCACCAATTTGTGGGTTAAACCTTATATTTCATTATTTGGAATCTTAGTGGTTATGAAATAAATCAAATATACATTTGGAATCTATCCAATATGTAATGATGGTAATTATAGAGATCCATGTCAGAAGTAATAATATTATATAGTTATATATTTCCCAAACTCGTTTTCTACAATAATATGTTATGAAAAATTAAAATGGTTTGTTTTAATAGATCATGATTATTAAATCATGGATTCCAACTATTATTACTATGTTATTATTTTATTCAAAAATCCTCAAATCACGAGTCACATTTTAAGATAAAATATTATTTGGTAGGACTTTTTATTGTTATGTTAATGTACAGTTATTATGTTCTGATAAACATATTTTCATCTGATTCATTCATACAATTATCAAATTATATCTCTTATGTTTACCCATTACTGAGAATCAAATATCACCCCTTCTTATGTTTACATTACCCAATTTATGAATAAGTAGAAAACATATGATCATTAAGGTTAGGTTTATAGTGTGGTGAAAATAAGGTGAAATGATCATTGAATTTTCAAATATGTTGTTCCTGTATCAAATAAATAATTGTACTAAAAAAGATCCATAGGTGTGATTTACGTTGATATTTAATGAATATTGTTGTAATTTTATGTGATTTGTTTTTATGTTATGTTTGGGTATTATTTGGAATGGTAACATAAAATCAATTCCTCTATAATAAATATTTTGTTATAATCTATAAACTATTTAATAGAATATGGTTCGAATTATTTGAATATATATTTTTTCAATGAGGATGAAATGATGTAAAGGAATCCATAGAGATATCAGAACAAAATAAACCCCAACGATTTTATTTTTAATTTTTTTTATTTTCAAATATGCTTTCTCAAAATGCCTCTTTATTACATAAAATTTCAATATCTAATTTATCATCCTTTGGGATACTTCATATGATATAATGAATGGAATTAAAATGTACTTTAATATATTATTGTTGAAATGTTCTATTAAATAAAAATAATCCTTCTATATAATGTAATTATAAGTTTCATTATCATTGATTTAATAATTTATCTTCTTATATCATTATACGATAAATCATCAGTTGCTACATTGTGGTACTTCTCATGAAATGGTTCATCCACAGAATAATGAAATGAATTATAATTGTTCTCTATGGTAAAAAGGTGTTCATAAATAAAATTTTAAGTACATTTTTTAGACATATATTTATAAAAAAATCATTACATAATTTTTAACAAAATATTATATATATCAATGTAATCTATATCATGAAAATGTTATTTAAATTCTAAATTATCAATGAAAATAGTGATGGGATATTATAATAAATCAGGGATGAACTTATCTAGGAAAATGAAAATACAATGAGGTTCTTATTTAGTGGTGGTGTAGTAATCTTTCTACTTATTCAATTGTATTTGTTCATTTCAATTGTAAATTGTGTTTTTTCATGCCATTATCCTATAATAAGAGAAAATGTAATGTTCCATGAAAAAAATATTATTATTAAATGATTTTTTATTATAATTTTAAATGATAGATAGAGAGATCATACATGACTCGAGAGCTAATATTTATCCTCAATACATTTAACATATACAAAGGGGAAATCATTAATATTTAATATATAACAAGTTCATGTAATGAAGTTGATGGTTCATATGATCATTCAATAAAAGATCACATATTTTAATAAGGATCATACTTCATTAAAAAAATTTAATGACTGATGGTCATGAATTATATCAAGCATGGATTTTTCAACCTTGATATCACTACCAGAGATAAGATAAACGATGATTAATCATTCCAATACAATAAAATGATTTTTTTTGTAATTTAAAATTAAATATTATATCCAAAAATCCTAATAAAAACCTCTTAAAATTACTCATAAATCCCAAAATGTGTCTCTATTAATAGATAATTCATCCATAAATAATTATAATACTCTCTAATTATGTTAGATATTTTTCCCGTAAAAAATTATTGGAAACTTCAAGGGGAATTGAAAAACTCTAAGGGACTGTTTCTAATGTCAAATGTGAATATTGAATAGTGAAGTTTACTTTTCTACAATCATATATGTAAAAAATTATAAAATTACACCTGGAATACTAATCCAATAAAAAATATAACTCATGTCTCATAACACACTTGAGGAATTCGTCAATGATTTGAGACATAAAATTATGATTTATAATATAGAAGTTCATTTTTACATATTAAATGAAATACATATATTAATTTATAACCATTGATCCTAGAATAATATCATACTAATTTTTTTCGAAGAAACTCTAGAATTCATAGAAAACCCCTTTTTGTATTTATATATCCACTCTAAAAATTATGATATTAAATATTCATTTTCAGTAACTAGGTTATTTACTTCCACTCCACATCAATTTAAATAATAATGAGTTTGCAATGGGGTTATAATGTTTATAATCAGATCATGGAATAAGCATGTAGGCCTGAATGAGGGGGGTAATCTAAAGAATAACAAAAAATATTTTTCCATTTCATTCTTATTTTTAACTTAGAAAATTGTAATTATTACGTTTTATAGGATTTTAGGTATTACAATTTAAACCAGAATGTTTTTTGTTTTCTAATATGAATGAATTTATATGTGAAGAGAGAAGACCTCAATTTCTATCTCAATTAGATTTAAAATTTACAATGTAGATTTCAATTTTGACTTATAGTCAAACACAATTATTTATTCCTTAATAGTATTTTATAATGAAAAATAGATGTTTCCGCCTCTAAAATGGCTAGATCACTAAATGGAATGGTTATATAATAAATTATTATGATCTATATAAAGGGTTTTCTAATGTGAAATCTTGAAAAATCAATATGTGAGTTGTTTGTATACTATTCATTTTGATGATTAATACTTCCTTCATAAAAACGAAGGTAATCAATCACATAGTTAATTTAATAATAAATAGAATTTCATTAATTCTAATTTGGTTAGATTTTGAAAATAGAAAACTAATTGAATACATTAACCTCATCCTCATCGCCAATTTTATATCACAAACTAATTATTTCTACTTATTATTTATGGGTTTTTTATGAAGTTCCCTATAAACATCATATGTATAGATTATTTTATAAACTTTATAATGTTATAAATTTATTTGACAAATTTCCAGGATTTATAAACCATAGTGACGGACCACATTGGTGGTATCATTAAACCATTCTGATGTTTTATAAAATGGTTACCCTACATTGTCAACATTGTTTTAATTCTCATACTTGTTTTAATCCTTTGGGTATATAATTTTTTTTCATAAAAAATATTTTTTATTCAGCACATGAGTCATTAGATTCTAGTTAAAATTACATAATAAATCATTTTCTATATTTTTTATGAAAAAATCACTAGGCAGATCTTTTATAACTCAGTTTAATTTTTGTGGAACATAGTTTCAATGTTTTTATTTAACATATTGAAATTTAGGAAAAAATATCTAACACCATACCATAAAATTTTGGGATTTTTGTTAAGAATATTAGTATTAATTAATTTCATGACCATTTCCTTTGGAATCACATTGTATGCATGAGAAATTATTGGTATTGGTAGGTGTGAGGTATTCTTAAAAATTTTATCAACCACATTACATAATTTAAGGGATAAATCATTTATATTTCCTATTTTTTATTAATTTTTTCTAATTTTGTTATGTATAATAAAATCCATGGGGGTGACCTCATATTTAGATTTTGACTTCTTATTGAATTTTTTATAAGAAATAGACAATATGGTTCACATGTTTATAAAAACCAATGATTTTTACACATACTATATCGATTTAATTGGACCATATGTATGAAAAAGTTATATTGAAGGTAGAAAAGATTAAAAATAGGGATGATAAAGGAATGAGAGTTTTGGAATATCAGTTAAATGGTTCCTCGGTAAAGGATCAATAATATATATCATCTAAATTTATACAACCATTTGAACCAATCACATATTTGCAACGTTGTAGTTGTTAATTCCATAATGACATAAAAAAATATTAAACATAAAATATACTATAAATATGTATTATTCTAAATTTGAATAACTATAGGGATACATATACATGAAATAAATGATAATTGTATTTACTATGTAAATTTTTTTGAAAAATGAAATATGATGAACCAAGGTGGTTATAGGGTCATTTTGGAAAAACATTATTATTAGTAGAATTTTAAATTAATTTATTTAAAAATTGTTCACTATAATAGAAAAATAAGACTTTATCACGTAGTTTATTGATCACAACATTTTCCAGTGTAGTGACCATAAAACCAAGTGATTCACTTTTACAAAAAATATGAGTTACAGGATCATATTAGCACATGAAATGTAAATCATTAATGTTTTGTAATAATGAGGTAGAAAATATTTTTTCAAATAAAAAAATGATTAAATAAATTAATTAGAAGTCAATAGAATGTCACATAACATTAAATTCATCCTCTTCATTTACATAGGATCAGTCCATTATACTTTTATCTCTTCATTAGTGAAAAAAACATATTGGGATATAGTATTTAAATAATAGAATATTAATTTTAGAGTGATACAAGGAAAAAAATTAACACTTCATAATTTCAAAAAATATATATATAAACGATTTGTCAACAATTTAACCCAATAATTAAATGATATAACCATGACCATGTTAATGAATTAATGAAAAATCATTATATATTAATGATATATTTTCTTCAGTTTTCAAGAAAAATATAGTTGAAAGAAAAAAACAAAACATCAATGTGGAAACATAACATTAAAATAATGATAAAATAAAACCTATCCATATTTCCCTCCATAAAACTACATAAAATTTTCAATTTTCTGATCCTTTGGATTTCCCAAAAAAAGATTTAATTTTCCTAAATTATTTAAGGCAGGCATGGGTTTCACGAATTTTTTAGGAATTTATAACATCAGAGTCTTGAACAAAACATTGGAATGTTTTTTTCCTCCTTTTTATTGTAAAAAATCATATTAATGGATGATTTTGGGAAGGTGTTATAATAATTTAATGTTACCTGTTATTTCTATATTATAAAAAGGAATTTTTAGTCATATTAGATTATCTATATTGACATTATGTTAAAAATATGGGATTCCATTTTGGTAAATGAAGTATGGAATATGTTTTTATATTTTATTTAATAACCTTGGAAAACTAATTAACATTCACAAATATGGTGAATAATATTTTATTTAAATTTAGACATAATTTTATTTATCCCAAATTGAAAATTAATTTTTTTAGAATGTAATGTATGTGCTATAATAATTTTATTAAAATATTTTTATATTTATGTACAATTAAAATTGTTAATAGAAGTCCCAAATTGATTGTCTTCCCATATGAATTGAGCATTACCCTCGATGTGAAAAATTAATCCTATGAATTTTGAGTAATAACAGTATAATTTCAAATTGAAAACATGGGTATGTCGTGTTAAATAATGTTTTGTTCAACTTTTTCCCATATATAATTAATTATATATAAAAAATATATACTAAAATAGAGTAAAATTATGTTAAAATAAAATAAATAAACATTGGGGTTCATAATCTATGGTGTTCAGTCTATTTTACAAAATAAAAAATTTAAATTTAGATTTTTATCTATGGATAATCATGGACTAAAAATTGTATAATGGAATAAAAGGTATATTTGAACAAAAAATATTTATTAATGATTACATGAAATAACGCTTTATAATATTTTCTCACCAAACAATTTTTTATTACAATTAAACATTTTCAAATTAATTGTTGAAAAGTATTTCTAAAAGTATGTCATGATTATTATATCAAATAATGGAACCCATTTCAATAATTACTCAGAGGAAAATTATAAGAGAAACCATTACATTATTAAAAAGATATATACAGTAATGAAATACTAATAGAATATGGTGTTCTTGTATTCCCAAATTTGTTATCATTGAAGAATATTGAATTTTTTCTTTAATATTCCACATGGGAATAAACTGTATATGTTTTTAACATGGGTGTTAGATGCAGATCCCAACGGACAATTAATTTAAAATTTGTGAGATATATGTTTAATTTATATTGGATCATATACAAAAATTAATATTTCCTATATTACATGTTATTGATATCCATGAAGATGTTAGAAAATTTGTTTACATGAGTTGTTCCATTATGAATAATAGAAATTGATTTTGAGATAATATTGTTTAGAGATTGTTAATAAATTGATTCCTGGATAAAACAAAATCTATCTGATGAGTGTTGAGATATACATATATGAGATTCAATGACAATTTGTTATGGAAGAAAATAGAAATATCAATAACCGATTCACAGGGAATATAATGAGATATATATTACTGAGAATTGAAAAATCTAGTTGTATGACTGAGAAACAATCCATGTGTTATTATACATGATGGTTACTATATATATTTATTTACATAATTTTATGTTTTTGGAAAAAATATGACTTTGGATTTAAAAATATTATACTTTTTAAAAAAAATTGACATACTTATAAAGATACTTTATATAATATAAAATGTTTTCTAAATTGTGTTGATGATTTATTTTCATGGTTCGGTAAATTTATAAACACATTCATGTTTTCTAATATTTAATTAGAGTGATTCCAAAATCTAGAGAGATTTTTACAAGGTTGTGTGATTCTTTGATTAAATTTTAGATTTTATCGCTTAAAGTTATTTTTTTAAAATAAATACAAGAGAACCATACATTAATTTAGTAAACGACGAGATATAACTCTAATACACAACGATATAAAGAGGAATTAAAATTTATTATGAGAGTAATATTAATATAAATTGAATTTTTTATATGGTATTTAAAATTTTCTATAGAATACATAATATATATGATGAACTGTATTGTAAAATGAAATAAGAAAAAGATCACATATTTATATATATGATATTTTGAGCGTATTGAAGATTCTCATAACATACCTAATATATCATATTTGATATTAATGTCTATTATTTTGGATTATACTGAATTATTTAAATTTAAAGAAACCATTATATGATATGTAATATATTTGGTTCATATGTACTATATAATTGATATATCATAATGTATCCCAGATCAAAATTTGAAAAAATATAACATTAATAGTGATATGTAATATAGTACGGGTAATATGAAATATATACAAACTAATGAATAATATATTTTTTTAAATATGTATTATTATTATAAGAATATGAAATTCATTATATATCATGCATAAGATAAGATAATAATTTATATTGGATAAATCATAAAATCAATTTCATTCATATGGTTTATTAGTTTTAAAAGTGTGAGTGATATAGAAAATAATTTCATATAATGCTAACCTATTTGATATTGATCAAATATCATGACTTAGACATGATTGAAGCTATGAATATGTACAGTAAATAACATGAGAAAATGATATAAACTTTTATTGGTAGAAACTTATTATTACAAACACGAATAATTGAAATCATTTATAATTATACAAATAAACATAAAAAATTGAAAATATTATCAAACAGTATTAATGAGAAGATTGTTTTTATGGAATACAGGTTGTGAAAATAATATAAATGATAAAAAAATTACAAAATAAATTTGAGTAATCTCGTATTATTTGATTAAGAAATATCTTTAGAAAATTAGGATGATCACTATGCATAATATATATAATTTATATATTATTACTATATTAATAATACTGATGTGAAAATTTGAATAAATGATTGTTAGAAGAAGATGAAATGTGGTGTCTATGACACATGGTCAGGAATATATCAAACACTCCAATCTGTTGAAGGTGCCATGTATTTAACAAGATATAAATAAGAATAATATAGATAATGTAATTATATTGAATTCTAAATTATAACTTCATAAATAACACATTAATATAAGTTTATATGAAATAAAATGGGTAGAGTTGAGCATGGTCAACATAGTATAAAGAAAATTCATACAACATGACATTAAAATATTAATGGAGAAAAAATAATATTGAGATAGAATGGGGAATAATCCACCTCATATATAATTGATGGAAGAAAAGAAACATGTAAAAGGATGATGTTCATGTTAATGAAGTAGAAAACATATTGTAACATGAAGAAATATTATTGAAGAAGTAAATATTACTAGTTGATTTTAATTAAAAAAACATATAACATTAATAACTATTTTCTAGGGATGTAAAATCACCATTACTCGTTTGAAAAAACTTGAATGAATGTAATTATTTATCAAACCATCTCAAAACTCTTCAACATGAATACCTATAATTTTTTAGAATATAGATACTTATTTTGAATATTTTATTTTCATTTAGATATATCAATATTTATTGAACAATAATAAGTTTATTTAGAGGTATAATAAAAATATCATGATAATTATATATGTATATACATATCATTCATTATGAGTAAGGAGAGGATGGATTCTAAATCATTCAACTGAAATTTTTTCTTCTCAAAAGGAGCCATCACTTTATATTTTCGTAGAGAATACTTTTTACTACTCTCCCTTATTTTATCATTAATTTTTGTTGAATCCAATATGTTTTCATATCCAAAATCATTACAAATGTAATGATATATAATTAAATTTGATTATTCCTGAACTAAAAGAAAACATATTCCCCTTTATTTTTTCTCTGATCAAAATGTCCTCAAGTGATGTAAGCGTCTTTATCAACATATGAATAGATCATTATCAGTATGTATAATACTGGATACAATTTATACACATAATCTATAATTACTCCAATATATATATATATATATATATAACAATATTTAGATTCTTCAATCATTAGGATATTCCTCCATCACCCATCATATGCATATATTGAGCCACCTGATTAGTATATTAATAACCAATACAAAACAATAATGTCAATCCAATTATGAATATTAATCTCCCATCGTGATTTTAATAAATAACATTTTACAATTTTATTTTTAATATCACCAACACTTTTTATCTATGGATATAGGGAATATTATACTTTATCCACCTTTCAAAGGAACTCGATTGTGCTGCATTAATAGCATCATCATTAAGTAACTCCATGTAAGTCGATATTATGAATATATCTCATGTTTTTATAAATCTACTTCTCTATTATACATTATATTTTGAAAAATGATATTAAAATATATATTTTATCATTTATTAGATATTTTATTATGATCATGCCTTTTATAGTGAATCGTGTAGAAAATCCATTGATCTTGTCTTAGAATATTCCCATTATAGTCATCCAAAAGGGAATAACACATAACATCTCCTATAGTAGGGGGATTAGGTTGATCTCACATAGAAGACTATATGTAATCACATTTGTAACATCCCCAATGTAACCAATGTGAAGATAAATTTTTTTTAGTTTTATGTCAAATTCCGTAAAGTGACTTTAGGCCCAGGTCTACGCAGTCTATTGCATGTATTGTGTAGTAATTGTTTTTGGTTGTGCAGGATTATGAAAAATAATAAATCATTCCCGAAAACAAATATTCAGGTTAAAATTAATTAAAATGATTAAAAGGAATAAAAAATCTAATGAAAAATTTAAAATAAAAAGTAATAAAAATAAAAAATAAAATAAAAAGTGTTAACGAGTAATGTGAAAAATAATTAAATTGTGTTTAAACCATTTTCATTATTATAATTTTTTCTTAAAACATTTTTTATTTTATTTTTATTTTATTTTATTTCATTTTTATTTTTAATTATTTTAATTTTATTTTTCTACTCTCCATTAATTATTTTCTTTTATTTATTTTTTCGCTCTATTCTCTTCCTCTCCTATCCTCTATTTGTTATACCCCATTTCTCTCTAGATGGTGCACCAAACCCTTCTCTACATTGTATGCCCATTGTACCTTTAACTATTCACTATTTTTAACATTTTTATAAACACTATAGACCTCTTTATAAGGTAAATCATATGCATCAAGAATCTTTTAGATTCATCCACTCTCTGTCATGCAATCCTCCATGGAATGTATTTCTCCAAAATTGGTGTTTTTATTAAATCCTCAAACATCTCCCATATTTGTACAAATCAATGTTTATTGAAGTTTATGTGCTATATTATGACTAAAAGGTAGTTAATAATTATTATATTTCATATATCTGTTGAATCATTCAATTCTCATCGTTGTGTCGCTCGTCAATGCCTACCGTGAATCCATAATAAAGGGTAGTAATTTTAATAAATTTATTACCTTGATCCCTATGAATTTTTTTAAGGATATCCTCCATCATATTTGGTTTCTAGCTCTTTTGAAACTACATTGGGTGCACCGAAATAATTGAACTATTTTACCTTTGGCCTTGAGAATTTAATTTATTAATTATGTGAGCATGTTCAATAATTTTGGTTGACTCTTTAAATTTAATAAATTATTTTGGATCAGACATTAAACATTTATTTAGTTTTCCTTTATGTTTTTTGCCTAAATAATTGTTTCTATAATTCTTATCATTTTTACCATTATTATTTATATTTACTCTTATTTAACTGATAAGTTCCAATTATCTTTAATATTTTATTAATATTATTACTCAAGACATTTGGGCTTGACTAATTGGTATGCATGGAAATAAATGGTAAATTAGATGGTTGAAATCATGAATTCTTCTCTATGACCAACACACACACACACAATGATATATATAAATATATATGTCTCTCTTGATGTTTTAAATAAACTCAGCCATATATATGTGTGGTGGGGGGGTCTCTCTTGTTATTTTAAATAAAATTGGGCTAGGGAGAGAAAGAAGGTACCATTTTAAGAACCCAAAATTGAACTCTTTGAACTCGATTGGATATAACACAACATTCCAGGAAAGATATGTTTTAGGATCACGATCTAAGGGAATTCCAAAGTATTTTTTTATACTACTGTGTTATACAAGTTCACTGTGGGGAAAAATAAGATGGACTCATTGAAATTATGGATATGATAATTATTTATTGATACTAGTTCTCTTACAAATAATACCTGATATATACTTATATTAACTGTACCCAAGTAAAACATGGACTTTTGAAATGATCATCTTTGATGAGGTCTTGGAATTAGATATAAATTATTGGATGTACTATAGTGATACCATTAGGATAGACTCATATTCCACCTCTAAAATATTCAGTTTTAATATAAATGTTTGAGATATTTTTATTGATATTTCATAGAGTTTCCCTACGATTTTTAAACATCTATTGGGCCTTAGTGCACATGGTTTTTATATACGGATTAGACCCCATCAAAAAACATAATCTTGGTGGTATTCTTGTTTCATTAGTCTGTAATATTACATTGGACTTTCCAAATATATATACAAATATATATTCTTCTTTAAAAGGTATCTCATTCATAATTTTTGTTTCGACTGAAAAAGGATGTACGTAATGGTTTTCATCTTGGTAAACTAGACCATATTACAGTTTTATTTATTTATTTATTTACGTTTCTTGAATTTATTATATATATGGAACACTATTATTTTCTTATAACACAAGCTAGAAAGGATTATAAATAATGGGTTATAGCCTAAAATGATTCTCTCTCACACATTTATTGGGTTCCATTTCATACCATGGTAGAATTTATGATGGAAAGTATGGATTCAATGAATTATTTTTCATCAAATGCTTGATTTATTTGCTTTTTTGGATGACTATTTGGGTTAGAGGACTGATCCTTTCTGGAGATTCCATGTTACAGTTTCTATTTGGACTTTTGTTTGTTTTCTTAACATGTAGTATATTCTTGTACCTCATACCCCTTCAATTTTTTTTACACTTCACATCATACATTGACACTATCATGGTATCTGTTATGATTATTCAACTTCCACAATTATTTTTTATTCTATTGGTTCATTTATCCACTTCTTTTTCTATATTATTTTATCGTATGAATCCATTAATTATTATATATATTGTATTTTGATGTGTTATAACATATCATATTATCGAATAATATCTCCAAATACTTACCCATGGAACATTATTCTAGTCAATAACCTATGTTGTTTGGGGAGACACAATTGAGGAATTGTGGCCCATAGACTCAATGCTCGGTTCAGTGGTACTCAAGGCAGTATGTTACAATGCGGTATCATAGGGTTGTTTTTCCTTTTGTATTAATATTTTGGTAAGATAGGAGACTAGGACATAAGACTTTAGAATTTACCTCGTGCATGGACGTAGCTAACCCATGTATAAGGGATTCAAAAATTTCTTATGTTTGGATATCAATTATTAATTATGTCATTTATTATTGAAGAAACTTCACTATTGGGTGGAACACATTCATTATGTTATACCTAATATTTTTATTTTTGAGAATATTAATTTAACTATTATTTCATGATGTCAAGAGGGAACTGAATTTGCATGCATCATATTTGGAACACATTGGTATCAAAATGACCTGAATATTTCCATGCCATATCTATATTCAGCATACATCTACATGTATGCCTATGAGTGATATTGTTTTTAGTTTTAAAATAATATATTATTTCTTGGTTATAAATATAAAGTGTATCTATGTATTAATGGACCTTCAATGACCGATTCCATTATTCTCTAGACTGTCCCTCTGAGTGGGTTGTATATTGAGTAAACCATAGAGGTAGGCCAAGTACTTACCATATATTTTATTTTCATTCCTTGCATACTATTCTATGATCAGGGTAGCCTGTCACATTCCATTTTCCATACATATCCTTTAATTTTTACCTTTTCTGTAATAGAGTATAGTATATGGTTTGAATTTGGAAATTGTAGAGAAATTTTGCAATGAATTATTCGTTCCATACGCTAGCTTTATATCCATGAGCACATTCCATAGGTGATGTGTTTGGAAACACCTATATTGATTCATATAGAACCACCTGTTGTGTCTATTTTGGAACCTCCTCAAGATAATCCTTTAGGAAAATAATCCTAGTTCAGTGATAAACATATCAATTTCATACAGCTAGTTTAGAGTGTCCCTAGGCCTACCCTAACAGTGGAAGAGTTTATGTAGGAAATTTTGAGACATAATCCTCCCACTGTCAAAGGGGGTGGAGGTCCTAATACTGTAGAGTCATTGATATAATCCATTAAATACATCTTAGACCATTTTGAGAAGATTACATGGTATATTTTCAAATGTGAGGCCTTCAGGCTTCGTGACTCCGTCTAGAGTTGGTGGGATGTCATTTTTAAGGTATGGAAAACTCAAGACATGGTCTGGGAAGGATTATAAACATATTTATATGATAAATTTTTTCAGGTTGACTCTAATAAAATATTGATATTTAGAGTTCTTAAATATTCAGTAGTGATCTATGATGGTGTTAGAGTATTCTACTCATTTCACTGAGCTCCATCATTTTGTGACATCATTGACGAGTCACGCACAAACGACTGTGAGACACATTTAGGATGGAATTGGATATCCTATCCAGTAGATTGGGAACATATTTCATTATTGACCACTATAGGGAGTGTATATTAGTCCCTAATTATAGAATGTATTTTCAGGGAAGCTGATACAGTGACCTAGGGAAGTTCAGTCATTATGTAGGGTAATGGTTGTATAGGAGGTAAGTTGTTCATTTTAAATAGTGAATTTGTGGGTCACACCATCCAAATGAAACATAGAAATAGAACTATCATATGTCATTAGTAACATATGATTGGCCTTCAGAAACGCTAGTGCACGAGAAAACTGATGGTGTGTCGAGATTTAGGTAATATGGGTAACCTTCTGCATTTCTTTCACTATCTTCCTTCAATATCAAGTGTTAGAGGATATGTTCTAGCTCCTCTATTAGGAATGGGATCTTTTACTCCATGTTAGGATATGAGTAAGTTTTCCACAATCCAATCAGGATGATGTAGGGGAGGTTTTGGATAAGGCAGTCATGTTCTCAAACACTGTTGTTAGTGGATTGCACCTCATCAGAATAGTTAGGTAGCAACTCAACCCCAAGGATCATGCCATCTATATAAAATCCAGCCAGAGTTATTGAAATGGATTCTACATATCTTTATGGTTAGTGGTGTTATCATTCTAGTTTATACTTTAGTTTCTTACCTTTATGATATTGGTGCTTCTCAATCATTCATATTAGCTATAACTATTGAGATTATGGGTCATTCCATCAATTACTAGTGTGATTTTATTTCTCTTGATAGTCATTTGGGGGTCAGAATTGAGGGTATACATCAAGTCTAGGAGTTCTCCCTTGAGTTAGAGGAGTACAATATATTCTTTGTCTAGATGAAAATATTTGATTTTGTTATCAGTATGAACTAGGTCATTCTTTATCAGGCCAAAGTGGATTTCTATCACCTTTGAGTATTTTTAGAAGAACCTGATGGTAGAATGATTATACACCATGGACAATGGGATATCAAGTATTACCAAACTACACCTATGTGTTCTAGACATGGAAGAGTTACATATCTACTTCAATGTCTCTTGATGAGTGATATGGTACTCTATTGAGTGGAATTCCATCCTGTTGTGATAATTTTTTGGGATGTATTCCTTGATGATTTCTTCAACATACATCTAATGAACGAATTTGAATTCACTATCGATCTAGTTTTAGGTGAGGCACTAATGTCCATTTTTTCTTATATGATGGTTTTAAAAGAGATACATTATATCAAGAATCTTCTTGAATTTATTTATGAGAATGGATTCATCATAACTAGTTAATTGAAATAGGGTTGACCAATCCTTTAATCCAATAAAGTAGACAGTACCCACAAATTGTGCATGGATTACCATTAAATCATCCTAGTTACTTTAAATAATTTATTTCCATTGCCTCACGTAGACGTCCTCTTCGATCAACTACTAAGAGAAACTATTTTATCCAAGAATGATCTAAGGTCGGGTTGTCATCATCTACATGTTGAACATCAGATATACCACGTACAGCATTCCAAAAAAGTTACATCTTGTATTAGTTCACGGTCATGCTATTCGGTGTGACGAATGCACCAATTTCATAATGGGATCTTATGAATCAATTCTTCCACCCGTACCTTTATTCCTTTGTGGTAGTGTTTGTAAAAGATATCTTGGTGTATTCGTGCTCTAGATAGAACCATGAAACCCAACTTGAGGCTGTGTTGAGTATACAGGGAGATCACCAGCTATACACCATGCCTAGTGAATTACACTTTTGGATCAATATGGTTCATTTCATGCATCATATAATATCAGAGGTTGTCGTATCAATTGACTGAGAAAAAGTGAGTTTAGTATTTTTTTGGGAAGCATCCCATGAATATGGATTACAAACACATCTTTTTAGGTCTAGATGGAAATAAAATTGTTTAATCCAAGATTTCACCGGCTTAATAGTCCCTTTTATGGACCATACTGAGAGGGGTGTTCAATTCATATAGTCAGATGTTTGTGATAAATATTATCAGTAGTAAAATTGGAGTCTTATAACAGCTCTTATAAATATTATTCCTAATCTAGGAAGAATTAATATAGTGTATAGTGATTTTTCATGAGTCATATAGGGTTCAGTCTGAATTCAATGTGATCATGTTGTATCTTATGGATCCCACCAATTGAGGTCCCATGAGTGGAACTATTCTACACACAATAACGAATCGATTGGTGTGGTTCATTCTCTGCAGAGTTAAGGGAACTAATTTTTGGTATAAAGTTTTGTTATTTACAAGGATCATAAAAACATTAAATATATCTACACACTGTGAGACTTAAATTTGAGGTAGACCATGTTGGTTGAATACCTCCAGTCATTTGACATTGAACATTATTATATCATTGGTAAGGGTAATCTTCTGGAAGAATCTATGAGATTCAAAAAATAGACAAAAACCATACATATTGTTAGTAGTGAGGGGGATATTATTTAATTGTTTTCTACGATGCATCTTGAAGATCCGGAAGAGTGTGGAAAACCGGATTTGTTAGCTATTATAGTGATTTCCTCTCTTCTAGAGTTGTATCATATGCTATAAAAATTGAAATAAAGAGGACCATTTTGAGGGAAAAAATTATAGGAGAGAACCATCCAAATAGTTGGGTTGTTGATAACATGGAATATCTACTCTAATATTTCCTTGTATTTTACTCTAATGATATTTGAAAATATCTAATGATGGAATCCCATGACTCTGTTTAGTCATTTTATCCAATACAAACAAATATTTATAGAGATAATCATCATTAGTACACCGGATAGTTATGACAAATCAAAATAAAGGTTTTATTACTAGATAATCCACCTCTCAGTGGGTGAAGGTAGAGAACCATCAACCTTCTAGGATCCTACTTTATTTATATACTATTTAGTGGAAATGAAATGATGTCACCATGGATTTCATAATATGGTTTACTATATCACCTTGAGGAAATGATGCAATATGGGTGATCATCGATTATTTGACCAATGTCGTGCACTTCCTACCTATTAAGGAGACCATATATATTGATGAGTTCATGTGGCTTTATATTCAAGAGATTGTTATACTTCATGGAGTTCCCCATTAAATTGTGTTGGACTGGGATTTCAATTTCACATCATGATTCTTCAAAGGGTTGCATATGGCACTAGAGTCACAGGTTCATTTGAGTATTGAATATCACCCCAAACAGATGGGAAACCCGAGTGGACCATTCTACTATTAGCGTATATACTGCGGGACTTTATCGATTATTTTTGAGGTTCTTGGGAGAAACATTCCCCTCTAGTTGACATGTGATGTAATAAAAACATCCAGGAATTGGTTCAAATGGATCCATATGAGGCCCTCTATGGTAGTTCATGTTGTTCACCTCAATGTTACCTTGAATTAAGAGAGACAAATCTTCTGGGTCCTCATCAATTTCAGGTGACATTTGAGCATGTCGAACTGATTCAGTAGAATATGGATATAGCTCTGTCCTGAAATAAGTCCAATTATGATAGTATTCATAGATCCTTGGTTTTTAGGTGGGACAACAGGTATTTATGTGTGTTTCACAGAGGATGGGTTATAAGTGAATTAGGAGACATGGAATGTTATTACTGAGATATGTTAGGTCGTTTGAGATAGTGTATAGTGTTTGGATAGTGGCCCATCAGCTGCTATTACATTACATGTATTGTTCCATGCACGATATCTTACATATCTCTCAACTTCAATAGAATCATCTAGACCAATCTAATTCATTTAATCACGATGATATTGAGCTGGAGGTGGATGAATCTTTTGAGGAGCATTTGATTCATATCTTCTATCATATCACACAGTTTCTATGAGGTAGGTCTTTTTAACTAGTCAAGGATATATGGAAACAGAAATGAATTTATGATGATTCTTGGGTGCAGGAGACTATTGATTGTGCACAGTTATCATATCATTTCTGCAGTGATGTTCACCTGTACACAGAAGGTTAACATGAGAAACATATTCCTTAAGAAGGGGAGGTTTAAACATTACGACACTAACCAATGTGCATACTATTTAATTTTTTTAATTTTAATTCTAATTCCTTAATGCGACCCAAGGAGCATACCTGCGTGATATCTTTCATGTACTGATTATTAATTTTTTATTGTTTCACGAGATTATGAAAAATAATAAAATGTGCCCTAAGGTAATATTTCATGATTAATTTAATTAAAATGATTATATATAATATAAATAAAAATAATTAAAAAATGAAACAAAATAATGAATAAAAATAAATAATAAAATAATAAGAGGTCAGGAGTAAAATGAAAAATAATTAAAATGTGTTTATCCCATTTTTATCATTTCAATCTCTTTCCTCCTTTACTTTTTATTTATATTTTGTTTTTTTATTTTAATTTATTTTTTTTATTTATTTTCATTTTCCTTTTTACTCTCCCTCACTTTATTTATTTCCTTCCTTTTTTCCTCTCTTCATTCCCTCTCCTCCCCTCTGTGCATCGCACCCCCTCCACTCTAGGTGGTGCACCATCCCATTAAATTCATTGGATTCACCCTACATCTCCACCACTTTTGTATTTCCAATCCCATCAAGGGAACTGTTAACCTCTTGGTACAGATAATATTCCACACCATAAAGCATTTAGTTTTATCAACTCTATATCACATGATCATCCATGGAATATTTTTACCCGAAATAGGGGTTTTGTTAAATCCTGTGATTTTTTCATTTGAAGTAAAATCAATGGTTGTTATGGCGTTTGAGATATATTTAAAAATAAGAGGTATGGAATAATTATTTATCCCTATAATTTCAATTATTTTTTTAACATTCATTTCTTTTCCATTTGTTAGTGTCTACCAGGGAATCTGTAATAATGTGTATGAATAAAATTAAATTGTTTCTCATTATCTTGGAAACCATTATTTAAGTAAAACCCCCTTCATTGTTTTTTTATTTAATTGGATACCCTTATAAGAGCATAGATATAATGGTTCTATTTTACGTTTGTACTTGAATATTTGTAATATAAATTACATGTTCATGTAAACTAATTTGGGATCATGTTTTAAATTGAATAAATTATCTACGATGGATCATGTACCCCAAATTTGGTTTTCCTTGAAGTTGTTTCTAAAATAATTTTTTCTATAAGGCAAGTCATATATGTTCATTATTAAATGTCAGGGCCTCTACTATCATAGTTATGTTTTTGTTATGCTAAATAATGTGTAAATATTATTAGTTGTGACTTTTTGTCCTTAATAGATGGAAATAATTGAATTAAATGGTGTATTATATGTATCGAATCTGGAATGCTGCTCTGTAAAATATATATAAATATTCTTTTTTTGTTGTTTTAAATACACTTTGGAATGGGAGAGAATGTGGGTTCCATATTAAGAATCAATAATTGGGATCCCCATGAATGATAGGTTATGACACAACACATATGTAAAGTGTTTTTTCAGTCTCGCCAGACATGGGACTCCATAGGCTTTTTATTAAACTATTGGTTAATATCGGATTCCTATTCGGAGACTGAGGATTAACCCATTGGAAAAACATATACTCCAGGACTCGTTTGAAACTCAGTCCATTATGTGAAATACCAATTAGGGGCTCATGGTTACCATCCCCAAGAGATAATTGGACATTAGAAGCTATCTCCATGGACAAGATCGCGACATTAGATAAAAGTGATTATATGCACCATAGTGATAATTTCGGGATAGGCTTAGACTCCACCTCTAAAATTTTCAGTTTCAATATAAATGTTTTTGATTTTTTATTATTATTTCCATGACATTCCTTATTCTTTATAATACTTATCTTATGCCAATAGTGGTCCTAGTTTTGATATATATATTAGACCCCAAACCATATTGGAAGCTTGGAGTATTCCCTTTACATTGGTCTATAATATTTCTCTAGATGTTCTGTATATATATATATATATATTATTCTTTACACGGTGTCTCACATAGACATCCACCCTAGGCTGAAGAAGGTGGTATGAGAAGGGTTTCTTATTGGGAACCCAAATGAGGATACATTTATTTTTTTATTATTAATGTTACATTTATTTATTATATATTTGGAACAATTCTATTTTTCTACAACAAAAAATGTAAAGGTCTAGACATCGAGGGTTTAGACTAAAATGATTAAATATCACATCTAGTTTAGGCGTCATTTTGTAATCAAGTAGATATTACATTTATAGGTATGGATTATAAGAAGGGTACAACTTTTGATGATCGATTTCTTTATTTTATTTGGATGGAGCTTGGGTAAAGATGAATTATCCTTGCCCGAGATTCCATGTAACAATTTTTATTGGGTTATTTTGTAGTTTTGTAGAATGAATTTTATTCTTTTACTCTATACCCGGACACATTTATTTAAATTTCACATCATACATTGACATCTTCAGGGAATTGTTTAGAAATATTCCCCTTCTGCAGTTATTGTTTATTTTGTTGGGTCATTTATCCACTTATATTATTTTCTTTATTTCCCATACGATTTCACTACTGGTTACATATATTTTTTCTACCGTATTATACCTTATCCTATGAGGTAATTGTCTCCCAATAAACTTAATCAATGCCCTCACTGTAAGTCGACAGTCTCTCGTGTTTGGGGTGATACTCTTGAGTTCTTGTGGCCCATGTTCTCTGGACTTAGTTCATTGGTACTCGGGGCAGGACAGAACAACAACGGATTTGAGGGTCATTATGACTATATAAGGGATCATCTCTTATCATGGTTCCAAGAAACAAATATAAATTCTATTGATAATCATGTTCCATAAATGAATTTTTTTCAGTGGAAATTTAGTGATCTATGAGTAATTGAATGACATGTAGATCAATGGTAAAAACTATACACTAAATAATATTATTGTGAATTTATGGACCCTCATAGTCAACCAAGGATCAGTGTAAATGTGAAAAGATATTTATTAATCTATTGGAATTCGAATGAATTTACCAAAAAAATATAACAAGTTTATGGGTGATATGATTCACTCTAGATACATTGATCTCACTTTAAATAGTTGGTACATTTATCATCTAGGTAACATGAAGGGAAGAATCTATATTAATTCATCGATTGGATTTGTCCCCCTGTATTTCATTGTATCCTATAAAAGAAATAGTACATGAAAAAAGAAAATAAAATCCACGATTATTGTTATCCTTATAAATATAAAACATTACCATTACATATACGTTATTGAGAATTATATTCCTCTTGGTGGATATAATTATTAAAATAAATTCATAAAAAAAATTGGTTCATCTATTATATTATATGGCCCTATAGTGACATTATTAGTGATATCATATAAATTTTCATATTTGGTGAGTGGAAAATAAAAAATTTGGTCGCTTACATTCAAATGGAAATCATGAAAAAAACATGATCGTATACTCTAGCATCAGTTCTATCCCAGCAGACTTCATACACATCATATGTCAATATACACTTGGATGAAACTACTTTAGACACCCTTAAATGTGTGGTGGGTGTTTTTACCCTCTAACACTATTTTATATTTCAAAAAAATCTAATTCAATCATATAAGTAACGTATAGATTTACTCAACACTTGCATATATAATATCATTTTATCCACTTTACCATTTCTATAATTGAAATGTAATGGTTGATTCACTTTGATGAAGAGATAGATCTTATTTTACTAGGAAATGAGACCTAATTTATTCAATTATATGTCAACATGAGAAATATTTGTGACCAAAACAATATTTATTAACCTAGAAATGTAATACGTCTAAAAAAATAATTCAGTATATGTTACCAAATGAAATTTCCCATTCCATGACATGTTTAAACAAATTAATGTAATTTTATCACCTTCACTCAGAAAAAATACTCATTTAAAAAATTATGGAGTACATATATTACCCCTACCCCATTAATAAATATTCCTATTTATAATACACTCCACCATAATAATAAAATTTAATTCAACTTGAAACTATTATAAAAAAGGTATTTCATATCCTAACATTATCTTTTTGTAGTAATTTTAGATTTACATGAAAACAAATGTAATGGAAACTACTCAACTCAACTCTTCCTCAATGGATATACTCCCTTATTCAAAATAATAGTTGATCAACCATAAAGAAAGATTATTTAATCCTTTTTTAAAATATTAAATAATTAATGGATTCTTCATGATTTTAATTAAATAACTCAATTTGAGAAAAAATTCTAGGTTTTAAGGCTTACATTGTATTATTGTTTTACCATTTCATGAAAAACTAGAAAATAAAAATATGGTGAATAAATAAAACTTTTAATATGATGAGATCCCTAAATAATATATAATATAATGAGGTATTATATTTATTTATGAACTATGAATCTATAATCCTTAATTACATATTTTTGGTGAACTCCTTATACATTATCAGTCATTATTTCAAGTAGAAATCTTCAGCAACATGTATTCATTAATATCATTGACTCATCCCAAATGTTTTCTGGGTCATGATCCCGATTCAACCTGAAACCATCCAGTAGCTGGGCACTATTTTTATGTACTCATATCAATAAAAAGGAGTCCCTAATCTATGTACCCATAAAAACAAAAACATATCCATGACTATAAAACTATGAAATTTATAAATAAATATAAAAACAGGAATAAATTCATCTAAATCACCAAAAAATAGTAATATAAAAACTAAAGGAATGTAAAACTAGGAAAAGTAAAATCCCAACACAATGTGTATAAATATAATACCATCCTGAATGTTATAAATGGGACAACTGTCAAAAAGCCGCAAGAACTGACACTGGTCAATCTGATCTCACTGAGAACCATCTGATCCCAATGTGTCTTGGACTCTATATATAATTTCATTATCATTAAAAGACAAAAAAAATGTGTTGGAAAGTCCCAAAAAGAGGTGACTATAACAATCCCTAGTAGGATATCCTGAACATAGAATGAATACAATAAAACAATATAGTCTTATCTAAAATGGTATATATCTATAAACCTGAAAATGAACATCCAGATATATTCAAAAGATACACACATTCTAATGGTATGTCAAAAATATAATATTATCCATTTATTTCATCATTATGGTTCCACAGCACACTCATTAGAGAGAGCACACTCCTCATTCTGATAAAATATATGGCATCCTCTTAATAAGTAGTTCTTATTGGGTATTACCTTAGTTTATATATTGGATGTTTGAAGAGATATGATATACATAAAAGGATCACTCCCAACTCTAAAGGGTATAAAAACTATTTGGAATAACATTCTATATAGAAGATCAACTCTTATATAGTTTTGGTTATAAAGATACCAAGAAACCCACCTACGAAACAATGTTGAATAGAGGATCACAATTCTATCCTAACAGAAGGATTGCAGCAATTCTATATAGGATATCCCAATGAAGGTATTTATACCATGAGTGTGGGATTGGATTCCATACTAATCTTCAAGGAATGAATATGGTGAAGACACCATAATGATATATGTCCATGATATAGAGGATGTTTTACTAAATCCATTTTTTATAATGTACATGTCTTGTAGAACGGTTACACATAGTGTCCCATAACTTGAGGTCAAGACCATTTCTGAAGCTTATTTTGTGTAACCATACATGACCTTTTGTCTTCCAATTTACTATTATTGTGTACCAATACATAGGTTATCTCGTGTACATTTATCATGTATGTGTATGTCTAGCGGTCTACATGTTATGATCGTGCCTCTATACTAAAAAATGTCATTGCACACATTGAGGTACCAACCTTGTTCATAAAAGGTCATTAATGGGGTCATATGACAAGTGAAAATTATCTCTGTCTTGCAACCCAAGCCATAGTAAAGAGCGCCCAACATAGCATGTGGATCTGCATTAAACATAGTGTAGTGATTAATTATCCAAAATCACAGATATAGATTATGTGCATCTTCTCTAATTCTTTTGTAACTATTTCAGCCATGAAATTCCTATTAAATCGTGAATCAGGCCCCCAAAAAACCTTTATATCATCAATGAAGAGATTTTTGAACTATGATCCATTCGGAAAATAATTTTGCATGGATCTATTTGTTGTGCATTGAAGAACGTGGAAAATAGGTATATAAATTTTCTGTTCCACTATCACCACAAATGTCAAAACATCATCATGATATTCTATTCTCGGATCTATGATTTCTCATCCTAGTTAAATAAATGGGTGAATAACGATCAATTCCTCATGTTATTTCAATCCCTATTCCAATAAAATAACAAATGTGGTGGCTGAATAATCATGGGTCAAAACCGCAATATTAATCAAGAAGAATATACCACTGTCAATATTCATGTTTTCCTAGATTCATTTCTATTAGAACTAAATTAAAATAATCATAATTCAAAATTAATTACATCAATTAAAATCCTCGGAGAATAAAATCATCTCGTAATATAAAAGATACAAAAATCAATTCTTCCATCAATTCATTTGAATTTATCTTTAAATTTTTTAACAGGTATTGCATTCAATCAAAAAAAGTGTTATATAACCATTTGGATCGATAAATTATGATGAAATAATATTCATCAAAATAATTTTTGAGATCCTTTTATTATGAATCACACAAGTTGGAGATCTCTAATATGGTCATTAAACAACCAACAAGATATCCTACCATGTCTCTAATTACTATCATCAATTCTTATGTTTATGAATATAACCAAAACAATATTCCATAAACATGTATTTAAAAAATAAAAATAGGTCACTCTATCAAAAAAAAATTAATAATTTTATTCATTATATAAAAACTATGTATTTTCCAAAATATACAAAATACCGACCATGGTATTGTCAATATTAGGGTAAGACATACATTCTAAACCCAATAGATCACTCATATTTATGATCTAGTTATCCATTTATATGTTATTTCACTATTTTAGGAAAACCACACATGCATGCTATTTAATATATTTATTTTTATCAAACATATGTTTTGAGAACACTAGGCCTTGAAATCATATGTCATCTCAGCGCTTGGTTTTAAAAAATAATACATAAAATATCTTACAATTATATATATAATCCATGTTACTAAATTCACCCCACCATGGAAATTTTCATTCCCAAATATCCAAAACAATTTTCTATACAATGATATGTGGGTACTCACATCAAAATTGATCATCTGACTCCCATTTTCTCTCCTGAAGATTCATCTTCATCCACCATACATTATCTAAATATATTTCATTCTCAAGAAGGATCCAATCCTTTTAATCCCATATCTCTATTCTGTAATCATCAAAGGTACCTCTATGCTCTATTTCCATATATCCTCATATGATATCATGTTATGGGTGCTCCATGTATCACCATAGGTTATACATGTGGAAGACATTGTGTAATAGGCCTAAATAATTAGGTAAAGATAAGAGGTATGCCACCTTGAAATCCTATTAAGTATCATAAAAGGTCCAAGGAATCTCAAAGATAGCCTTCCGCTATACCCAACCCTTGGTAATTCACATCATAGTGAAACCTATATGAACACAAGATCTCCCTCCCTTAACACCAATGGACTACATATTATATATGCAAAATATTTATAAAGGCTATGTGAAACCTTCATCCACTCATAGATGATATTCTCCATCTCGGTAGTTTCATGAAAAACTTTATCCCCATGAGTGATGACTCTCATGGAGAATTCCTTCAACATCATGACCATAATGTAATCCCATAAAAAACCTCAACGAATTCCATACTAATGGTGGAATGATAACTATAAATATAAAAACTCCACCATTGGTAGTTTATCCTCCCAACAATGACCAATCTTCAACATGAAATCACAAATCATGTCATCCAAGAACTGAATGATTCAATCTATCAAGACATTAGTTTGTGGGAGAAGAGCTAGGATCAATAATAAATAAGTATAAAATGCCAACTGTAATCGCTTCCATATCCCGGATGTGAATAGAGAATCATGGTTGGAAATAATATTTGATGTTGTTTTTTAGAGTCAAACTATCTCAATTGCATAGAGGTTTTCCAATATCTCTCAATAACTAATCTCCAGAATAACAAAAGGTGGGATGACTTGGAGAGTTGGTATATGTTCACCCAAGTGGAATGATGTCCCATAGATGTATGTGGGTAACTTTGTCACAATGACCATGAAAATCCCATCCCACATCCAATCTATCACCTCATGTGTTTATTCTAAACTCACCGAAACATGGTTCTCAAACTTCATTTTTAGACATGTATGTAATTAAGAGACAAAGTATGCAACTCCTTTTGTCATCCTTTTCAACCAAAATTGACATCTTAGGTCAATGTACATATTTTCCAAACATGTGTATACCTCAAAATGAGATACATGACAATCTTTCATAACCTCCTCCCGAAATGTCACTAGTACCATCATGTTTCCTCTAAAAATAATGACATTATCCCAACATTCAAAAAATCTATCGGTAGCATGTCTAGTGGATATTTGGTATGTATGGTATCACATTCAACATTCCAATTTTTTTCCTCCCTATCATACGAAAAGGGTAGAGGGATGGCAAACATCGTCTAAAGGTAAGAAACTAAATCTCTATCCGCAAAGAATAACATTAATGATATCAACTACTATGAAAACTCCTTCAATAATAGTGAACAATATGTCTTGGGTATATCATCTTCTATATTCCCCCCCCCCCATAACTACATAGAACATTGAAGTCATAAAATTGTAGAAACCATGGTTATTGCCTCGGTTTCAAGTAAATATAATTATGAGAGAATGTATAATTGAGACTTTTATGATAGAAATGGATGATAAATCAGTTTCACATTAGGTGGTGTTTCAACATATTTAGTTTTAATAATTCCACTACTAATTAACATATGTGGGCCATGTAGTTCTCCTCATGTTGTTCCAAATGACATGAACCATAACTAGTCACTCCAAGACTCTACATTACAAAAAAATCAAGACTTATTCAGGATGCATCCTATAACTCTATATACTCAACTCCATCCCCAAGAAATATCAATATGGGAGAACTCATTAATCTATGCATCAATTGTGGAATGGCTTGATGGCACCATTCATTCCATAGAAATGGCTTCCCCAATCTGGTCAAATTTTTCATGGGGGCTAATATCCTTGAGAAATTAGTAATGAATCCATTGTAAACATTTTTCACACCATGGAAGCTATATCCATACATCACTATTTTTTATGGATCACAAGATTAAAATATCTCACCCATATCTAGGTTTACTACCACACCAAATTAAAAGATAAGATATCCTATAAAATTGATTGTCGGAATCTAGAAATGGAACATCATGAGATTTTTGTAAATCTGTTGCTCCCAGAGTATATCCATTATCATCATCTTCTGTCTCATATTATCCCCCATGAACGATATGTAAAAAAGTATATTTTTTATGAAGAATATGAATAAATGGTAAAATAAATGCTAAAATATCATGTTCATGAGTCCCATGAGCAATGTTGCGTCATTATGCATTCCAAATTGAATCCTCATGTACTAATAGTGACCATAGATTCATATGAATGATGTATACATAATATAATTTTTCAAAACTCATAACTAGTGATATTATAACCTTATTTCAACCATTAATAACAATATTGACAATATAAAATAATCATATTGGTCATAGATCATTGATAGTGGACTCTTTTTCTTCACATACTCCTAGTTCAAGCACTTGTAATCCACAAATAACCTCAATATCCCATCCACTTTCTTGGTGAACAAATATAGGGAAGCCCAGGAAAAAAAACTATGTCTATCAAATCCATTTTTCTATAAGTCCTCCACCAACACTATCACATCATGAACCACAACAAGGGATATTTAGTATGTTGGTGTAGACATCAGTTACATCTTTTAGTATAGATCAATAAAGAATTATATCTCTTAGTGGGGATGTAAGCATAGAACATCCTCAAGGAGGATGTCCTCGTACTCCTCCACTAACTTAGTGAACTATAAACTAATAACAATAACTAAAATAATTGAAATTATATCCTACTAGTGAGTAATTTCATAAAAACATATATTAATGAGTCCATTCTGCAATGTATGGATATTTTTTCATCTAATAGATAGATTCATGTTCATTCACAATGGACACAACTCGTCCTCGGCCTAAAACAATCCATCCTCTAAAAAACTATAGATTACTTGTCCATAACTAATATGAAATCATAAGGCCTCATCATAGATACAATTATATACCAATATTAACTATCACCTACATGATTCAATTTACTCTATCAACCAAACAGCATGGTTAGTGATTCATATCCATGAAGAGTCTCCCAGTACTGGAGTCGATCCCAACAATCAACCAAAAAATATAAGTCTAAAATAAGATATCTAGAAAGAATATAATAAATATAACCTATGTATATTAGTATTACAAATAAAGTAGATATGAAACAGATTGTTCCTCAAATCATTCTTAGATCCACTAGGTCAAATTATTTTTCAAACACATGCTTTCCCCACCCCAATCCTCTAACTACCTAAGACATGTAATGGACACCTTAGGGTGGTTATGGTAACAATATAGGGTTCTTAACACTTCCTATTACTCTCCAAACTCATATGAATAATCATCCTCCTTGTGAACGTACCTTCTCCTACAGCTACCTCTTCCATGGTTTCCTATCTATAGTCTCTCTATTTATCATTCCAAAGTTTAAAAAATATCATGGAATATGTATCCTACTATCACATGTTTAGTACCACATATCATAGGGATAAAATGACACACACCATCATATTTGATGCGCATATCCTTAGTCTTGAGAACACCTCCTGAAATTTATGGAACAACCATGTCCATGAGACTGATGTCAACTCCGGTTTATCAATGTCTATTCTTCTACTTTAAAACTGTCAACAAGAAGAAAATGTATCTTCTCATCCAAAAAAAACTATAAACCCCTAAACCACACTCTAGATCTTCAAAAAATATTTAAAGTCATATTGGTATAAAATTGTCTTATATGGATCTACACAGACCTCACTTGAAGGTCTAATCCCTAAATAATTGGTCAATAACTATATCCATCATGTACTTGGTTGGGTTTCTAAAACATAATGAACACTAAGACACTATGGTGCTACACTTATGGAGCTAAATAATATGTTGTACATGTACATCCATCACCATATCTAGAATTAAATCATATCTAGAAAGTCACATAATCTCGGAAGGACCATTCTAGATTCGTTTCGTCATAGGACATGGTCATTATCCACAACCATCGTCCTGCTAAGCCATGGAGAAGGATCAACCCTAGGACCACCGTCAGGTATTTTGGTGACTTGATTTTATAGAAATCATGGTTCACCACCTCAATCCAATCCCCAACCATATGCGATTCAAGATCAACTCAAAACCTAAGGGTTCTCTACCATAAAAACTATTGATGGGCCCTCATCTTGTGAACCTCATTCACTGGTACTATGAGAACCATCAGCTTCTTCAACAGGTTGAAATATATATGGTGAACCACCTGATGGTATCCCCTTTAGAACTAGTCCATGAATAGATTCTTGATCACTAATTGTATCACCATTTTGATCCTTATTCTGAATCCAAGATGCCATACATCATAGAAGAATCATGAAAGTAAACATGATGTACTACAATCAATGAGTATTTTCCGAGAACTGACTCAAGATGGACATAGAAATAACATTATATTCTTATATGATTCATGTTCCATTTTTCAAAAAACCACTATTCTAATGTACAATGTTGAATAATACAATATTAGATTCATTTTATATGGATATGTCGGTCATTGCACCAACTATGGAGTCCCTATATTGAAATATGATGTTGAAACTATTAGAAATTTTACCCTTAAGAAAACTGATATAATCTCTTTCTATGGTATAATAAACTTTTCTAATAGTAACCTATCAAAACATATCCCAAAGGGGCCTATATGGAGACTCGTTGAGATATCCTCTAATAGTCTAAGTGCTATAAACTAGTCTCTAGTAGGAAAGTAATTAACATTAGAGGCCTCAACCTATATACATGTACACAAGAAAACATATCTATGGATAACAAATAAAGAAATGTAAAAACAATGTAAAAACCATGAATTCATTCAACTAAAACCCTCCACCAAAATATGATATGATGTAAATATAATTTAAACATGTCCAAATACATTCCCACCACCAAGAAAATGAAAACAATCTTAACCTGAATTTAATACTATGGACTATTGTCAAAAACTAATAGGAATGGACCTCAATCACTCTGATTTCACTAAGCACCAGCTGATCCAATTCTATCTTGGAATACAACCAACGGTCTATCCCCTTTACAAGACATTACACATGTGAGAAAATATCATACAAGGGTTTAGTATAACATTACATTGTAGGGCACCTCAAAACTACACAACATACAACAAAACAATAGATATCTGTAGAAAAGAATATTTCTGCATCATATATGACAAGAATATACAGATATACTCAATTAATGAAATAAAATCAAAATTTATGTCATAACCATAATTCCAGCATAGAATTCTAGCTCAATGGTTCCACAAAGAACTCAAATTTGAGAAAAAACTCTTGATTCTGATAGCAATGATGAATCCCCCCGAGAGGTAGTGCATGTAAAGAATATCCATTATAAGTATACTCTGGGAGACATAAAATATTTTATACATAAATTAGAATCACTCCCAATACCATTGATTATACCAATAAATTAGTTTGAAGTATGTTTGTTTGTAAGGGATTGATGCCTATGTAGTGTTGGTCACAATGATACTATGAACTCCTCCCTAGGTATGAAGATGAATAGAGGATCTCGCTTCAAGCCTCAGTGAAGGATTCCAATAACTCTATACAAGAATTATAACTAAAAAAATATCTATAATGTGTTTGGAAGGTGATTCCACACTAACACTCTAGGAGTGTATATGGAGAACGTACTGTAAAAAAAATTCTAAGATATATTGGAAAATCAGTCCTAGCCTTGTTTTGAAATGTACATGACTTTTAAAAAGTTTACATGTTTTGTTCTGTGACCCTAGGTCCTACATGTGGAAATTACCTATGTCTCATGTTCATGTCTGGGTAATAGTACAATGTGTCCCCACTTCTAATGTTCTCTACACGTGCACTAGAACACGACATCACCCTTTTACCATTGTCTAGGCTATGACTATGTAGGGGAATACATGGAATGATTGTTCCCATGTAATCCAAAATGTGTATATGTACCATTCAAGGTACATGATAAGTTAATCGTAGGGGAAAACATGCCATGTGATAGGGTAACATGTTGTGTGGTACTTATCTATCTCCATTAACCCTAGCTGGCCCGAGGAGGGGCCTATAATGGTTGTGGATCCATGTTACATTCTATGTAGTATTTAGTTTACTAGAATCTCATACATGTATTCTGTGAATTTTCTCTGGTGCTCTGTTCAACATTTTCACCACGCTTGACATAGTAAGTCAATAATGAGGCCCTGGTGATCTTTCCATAATCAATCCACAAATTACATTCCATTGATTCATTTAGAAAATGGATTTGAACGGTGATCATAGTTATAAATTTAATAACATGAATATAGGTATCCACATCATTTGATTCACTTCTGCCTCCATCATCACACCGCCATTGTGTCATGACAATATCATATCTATCTTCTTGAAAAGTTTCACCAATAAAAGTGTGTCCTACAATCGATTCCTCGAGGAATATTAAACAATTGTCCAAGTAAAAAATGGATAAGGTGAATAAAGAATCTGTGGAGAATATGAAAAGAAAAATCAAGTGTAATGGAGGTCCATTTAGGTTCATGTAGACATTGATTTAATATAAATACAAATGCAGAATCAATTATGAAAAATAATTCCCCTAATAAAATATCTACAAAATTAACCTGTAATACTATACATATAATTAACAATTCAAACTGTTGATCGATTAATTCATGTTAATCATATATCTTATGAAAATGTAATTAATTAAACCAAAAAAATACTACATTAATTTAAAACAATTTCTGATGAATAACGATGATGCATCGTTATTTACGATTAGATCCTTCGACTATGTCTTATAAGACTCATAAATCTCTGATTCAATCATCATTTTCCAACATGATCTCATCCATCGTCTCAAATAACTCTTATCAATATAAGGGTTATGCAGATAAAAATAAAAATCATTAATAATGGAATATTTAAATAAAAAAATCATTTTTTCATTGATAAACCTATAAAATAATTTATTAATTTTTTTTGTTGATTTTACATCCACAAGGGATTTTTGAAAAATGATATATTCATACAATGTTTATATTGGTCCAAAAATAATACCCATGTTATAAACTCAATGGTTCCCATTAATTTTATTATTTCCCCTATTAATAATTTCATTGACATTTTCATGAAAATCATGAATGTGTTCTATTTAATAATTTAATATATTTCCAACATTTATTCCAGGCACACCAAACCTCATAATCACACGTTGTCTCATTGTCTAGTATGGAAACTAATCTACACAATATAAAATAATAATACATGAAATATCATAGTCACTGCATTAAATATTTCAAAATATTTATTATGTGGGATTTTATCATTGTATCATCCAACAAAGAACATGCATCCATGGGTTATTATTTCATCTTCTGTAATATATATACTGATATTTAATGCAATACCATAACATCTTTTTTAGTTGTTACTAGTAATATTTCATATACCACACAACTCTTTATTAATTATTGGGTCATCATATTTAAAAAATCATGATGAAATTTAAAAAAATCACCTAAAACTACCAATATATATCTATCACATGCATTAACTTGCTATTTTTAAATATTTTTATTTACACTTTATTTAGCATGGTAATTAATCAAACATTATTTGGTAATATGATTTTACTTGATGTATTTTCAATAATCCTCAACATGAATCATTACATTTCCCTCATTGAGAAACTCTTAATGAGAAATGAATTACTTTATAAGGATTTCATCATTCTAAACAATCGTTTTATTTCTATAAAAGATAGATTTAATCCATTAATGAAATTTATAATATTCATTATAATTAATAGTTGTATATTATTTGGAAAACCCAATGATGTGAAATTTTTTTCCTCAATATAAGTTACACCTTCATATTAGTTTAGAATCCTTATTTATATTACTGGGTTTAATTTTAATATCATTTATTTTTTTATTGCCCATGTAATTATAAAAGTTTCTAAGTAAATGTTTATTCCTCATTTTTATGGTTTTAAATTATCGATTGATTTTTTAAATTGTATAGTTTTTTGAGAACATTAAGAATTTTTACATTTGAATTTAAAAAACATAAAAAAAATTATTTAATATTTTAAATCATTTTGGGATAAATTGTTTTTTCAAATTCATCAATTTTCATTAGATTGAATCATATTTGATACCACATCAAGTTGTTTTTATTTTATTTTTATAAATAGGTTATTTTAAGATACTATTGATAATTTAAATATTTTATTAACACATTATAGTGTCAATGGTTTCCAACAATAATTGTTTTATTCTTCTAAATAACACCATTCATTGTTTACTATTTTAATTCAATTTGGTTGTCTAGTATGGCTTTTGGGGGGGTTTCTTATAAAATTTATATAATAAAGAATATATTTTTAAGTTATTTTTAAAAAATTTCCTCAGCCCTTATTTTGAAATAATTTATTTTTTGTGATATATATAATGAATTTTTTAATTTACAAGAAAAAATTTTGAGTATGAAAATTATTAATTTTTTCATTGTTATTTAAATATGTTTATCATAATATGTTATCAAGATCTTCATGAAACAAAATTAAGGTATTTTATCATAAGAATATTCATTAGAATTATATGTTTCATCAACTCCAATATAAATTATTATGATTATAGTTTGGACCACCACAAGATTTTAATTTTTAACATAAAAATTATAAAATTTCATATTTATGATATTTTTACCAATATATACTAATTACAATCCATATTAACATTATTTAATCATCATGAAAAATAACCATAGTACATTATAACCACTTCTTATAATAAGTTATTACAATATCACTATCTATAAGTGTAGATATATAATTATGAAATTTCATAACAATTGTAACTCTATTCGTTTTAGTTATTGTCAGGATCCTTATATCACATCCTTTATGAATATCAAATCATCAAAAAATTAATATTTTCAAATCATATATATTAGTGAATTTTTTTTATAGAACCATAATAGTTCATTATTGGATTCCAAATCATAAATGACAGGGTTATAGTTTTGAAACATTTTAATGAATTATTTTTCATAATTATTTTGTAAAACTTCTATTGGTTAAATTTCATCTATTGGATCCTTGATATATGAATGTGTAAAAATGATATACAAATAATGAAAATTCTTCATGTAATCATTTATTTGGTTTGAAAAATAACCATGTTACCCAATTTCATAATATAATTCTGAAACATCAACATATATTAAAAAATAAAACATTTATTACCTTTAAAAAATGTAATATCCTCTTTCCCAATTGATTTTATTCCAAATTTATTACATTTTTTTGTAAATAATTTTTATGGTTTAAATGAAGCATCCATGATTTCATTAATAGGGACTGAAAAATAATTATCTATTGTAGGAAATATTAACACTTTTTCTAATATTAACAATACTTATAAGAAATAAGAAATTATGACAAATTGATCCAATAATATAAAGAATATATTAGACATTAAAACACGTGAAATGACCCATCAAGACCATTATGTCACTTTGATAGGGGATAATATGTGTTTCAATTTTTATTTACATGTATTCTTATAGAGTTCATTATTCATACAATATTAATGTTCATGATTTCTTAATCATTTTCAATCTTGAAATCACAAATTTATCACACAATGAACCTTATAATATTTATTCATTAATTCCCCTTGGATCATCATATGGATAATAAATTTTGATTTAAAATAACTCTATGAATCGCAACATTATCATCAATGTTTGAAAATATTAATATTTTATGTATCAAATACAACACACAAATGTCCAATCATTTAATAGTAATTTATCCACTATTTGAGGAAAATTTGTAACTCTTGTTTAGAGGTGAATATTTGGAAAATTTATATAGAATATCACCATAATCATTAAATTTCCAATGTACTAGAGCTTACTCTTATAATCAATATTCTCTGGTGGATGTGTAAGACTAGTTGGGGAAAACATTAAAGTATTTATCATGTTTTATAAGGAATGTGACATATTTCAGAGAATATAGATTATATATGATAAAGAGTTTGCTGTAATTCCATAATGAAAATATATTATATTGACATGTAAGATATTTTAAACATATAAATGTATCTCATAAAATAGGAAAATATTATAGTTTATAAAAAAGATAATTATTTAATTCTAAGAAAAATAATACAAAATTAATGTGAAATTATATAACATATATTTATTTGGAGGAGAAGTAATATATAATTGTTTGAATATAGGATATTGTAGAGTGAAAACATGGTATATTTTATAATAAAAAGTGATATGTATTATTTTTTAACCATTTGGAGAATATAAAAATTAATTAATATTATATTTTTGAGAATATACATGATTATTATGTGGAAAAGTAAGACATTATAAATTATGAATAAAATTATCTATTCTCAATGACGTGATACAAAATTAGAACTATTCCATAAATAATGTTTAACAAATTGGAAAAATTTAGATTTCAAGAGAATGATTTTGAATAATATTATATTACTATTTGGGGAATATATATCATAATAATGTATAGATCCAATCCATGAATATTGTGATATATAATGATTATAAATATAGAGGTTATCGGTGATATAAATCATGGACTAAAAATAATACGATATGTAATTATTTGTGAAATAGAAAATACAAAAGAATTCATGGGGATATTTTTATGTTGTTTTAATGATTAATATGTAGGGCTGGGATATAAATTTAGAAATGAAGATATAAGAAGAAAAATATTAAAATATCTTAGGGATTTGGAACATGTGATAAATTGAGTTACTGATTGATAACATGGAGGATATCACCACATTATATTTCAATAAATTTCTATATTGAAAATATATAATTTATATACATAGGTTTCCAATAATATATATGATTTAATAGAAAATTAAGTGAGTGTATTTGTGATAATATGAGGTGAATGAGGTAATCAATAAAACATTCTATAAATTTTTCTATGAGTCAATGAATGGGGATATAAATAAGGAGTTACTACTAAAATCGAAATTTTTTAGATAAATATTTAATGAAATAAGGGGATGACAAAATAAAAATGAGACATGGCTCAAGGGAAACAATAATTGAACACATATACATATTACATATGTTGCGAAACATAATAAATAAGAATGAGATTATGTGATAAAGGAAAATAGTACATATCTAAAATAATATCAGAAAATATGGATACTTGAGGTAGGTTGATGTTCTGGATATAGTTTTAGAATAAAAATGTGAAATTTATGACCAATTGATGAAGACTAAAATATTTTTCGTTTATTTAGCATAACCTTAGAGTTGATAAAATAAATTTATAAAAATTGAGGTCGGAATAATTATTTTAAATTTTCAGTATCAAGAATGAAGAAACAAATTGGGAGACTATAAATATATGAGGATACCGTAATGGATTTCTAGTACATTTTTTACCTATATTAACTTTGTAATTATATTGGACATATTTATCTTACACTCAACCAAATTATAAAAATTTATATTCCAAAATTTGGGTCAGAATATATAAATATATCATTTTCCAATATCATATTTATTAATGCATTTTCAAGTTATGCTTTTTGTATAAATTCCTAAACAAATCCAACCTTCACAAAAATGTTGTACGTTTTTAAAAAGAGAGTAGAACATGAATGATAAAATTGAAGTCAGTTAAATAGTATCAATATATAGAAATAATATTGATGGTATTCAATGAATACAAAATATATATATTTAGAGTAAGAGATGGTGTGTGTAAAAATATAGGTATAATGATATATAATTATAAATGAACTCCCATGTATATATTTTTTATAAATGATGAAGGAGGAGGTAAATATGATTTTACTACTACAAAATATTGTCATTAATGAAATAAGAGAAGAAAGATGGGGATGGGGAATAAAGATGGTAATAATTGAGGTAGGTAAACACTATGTCTAATGTTATTTATATTTTGTTTTTTGATATAATTTATAATGATGATAAATAATATTGAGTTATAAAATGAAAAAATAAATAAATAAAAATCATCTAGAAATTTGGATATGTGATCAATTTCTATTTCCATGGTACTATTGTAGATACTGAATTAGTAATTGAGGGACTAATTGTGAGGGATAACCCATTAATTTTTTATTTAATAGAATACTACAATAAATAATATATATTTCTCAACAGATATTGTGATACACTATTGTAAAATATATAGAGCAATTAGAAATAAAAAATTTAGACACTATAATTATGATACATGATATGAACAATTTTTCATGACACATTATACCAATATTGAATTTGTTATTATTGTGGATATATGTTTCCTTAACTAAACTCCAACATAGAAATGTTTATATTGACAAATTGTGGTCTCAACACAAAAAAATATATTACTTAAAAATACTATATTCATCTTATAATTTGATTATATTTTTTGTGTTTTGTGAATTCAGAATCAAATTCTTTCATTATAGAATATTTAAAGGATTAAAATATATGTAGGAAATGTTAAATAAAAAAAGGAACTGGTAAAATTGGTTCACACTAATTCACCCCTTTACCCTCGTAATGTGACTATATGGTCCTAATGGGGTACTATGTGATTAAAATATGAATTGAAAATAATTTAAATGAATGGAGTTAATATCTAGTAGTGTTTGATAATTTCTTTCAATAATTGTTTAATTTAAAAATTATAATCATAATACTACACAGTTTTATCCTCATAAAAAACCATAATGACTATTTGATCTAATATAAAATAAGTATCATGTATTTTTGACCCCTTTATAATAATAGACATTGAATAAAAATGGGATTAAAGGAAAATACATAAACTTAAGATATGAATGTGTATTTCAAGGAAATTAATTAAATACAAAATAAAAAGTATTTTATAAAAATATACTCAATATAATTTTTCATATAATTTCATTATCATGTATAAAGGGGAAACAAATTCTTAGTACAAATGGATATATATATGTTAAACTAAAAAATATGTCTTTGTTAGATCATGGTATGTCCCCATTAATTATGAATAATAAAAAAATAGAGACTCTTAGTATTAATATGTTAATATTAAATTATGATATATGAACAATCATTACAAAACAAAACAAAACATTCTATAATTATATGGATATAGTTTCATTTGAAATGTGGACTCATAAATAACTGATTGATAATTGAAGTTCATCATTTCCCAAAATGTTCTTCACAAATTGCAATATTCATTATAATTTCATACGTAATAAAAATCTTCATAACATTGGGAAAAGAAATATGAAAAATGGAAACCTCATAATCTCACTAAGTGTATTCATGGGGGATACTAATCGATGATCATATGAAAGTATTTGTTAGGAATATAGGTATGAGATCATTTATAAAACTAAAAAATTTCATATCTGGTCTATCATTTCTTCAAATTATTTTTCATGGAATTAAATATGATCATTTCAAAATACATTAATCATAAGAGTGTGTAATCATCATATATCAATCATGGACTATATGGTCTTATCATATAATTCTGGAACCATCATATGTATAGAAAAAAGAATATGAATAGAAATTATTAACTATTGGGACTATAAAATTATAACAGATCATGTATACAAAGTTTTTTCCCATTGTGTATCAATAAAAATGACTTATTTTCCATATAATACCAATCACTTCATCTTTAGTGTTATAGTTGCTTAATAACATTTAATTGTTTCCTATAGTGAATAAAGAACATCAATATGTTTCAATTAATTACATCATGAGATATAAAAAATAGATTACATTAGAAGGTTTTATTAATTCTGGTCCTACCCATTGGAAATTGAAAACTAGATATATGTCTCCATTAGAATCATGAATCAATAATCAAATAATCAGATCATAATATGTGAAAATAATAAGAGTTTAGTAATCATTTCATCAATCCACCATTGTATCATCAAGGAAAATTATGTGGGTTTTATAAATATCAACTTTACATTTTAAAAAACCTCTATTAAAATAATAATGATGATACAACTTTATGATATCTTGAAAAAAATATAATAAAAATATAAATTTTTTGTTGATATTAATTGGAAATACCATAAAATTATCATTAAAAATATTAATATAGAAAATACCATTTCACATTAAAATAAAATCTTAAAATCTATAAATTTTGAATTATTAATCATTTTTTAATAAATTTTGAATCATGTAAATGACTCTTAATATAATTTATATGTCATGGAATTGGATAATATAGTCCATTTCATACATCTTAAAACAACCATTCACTTGAAATTATCGATAAATGTAAAAAATATTCACTTTAGAAAAATGATAAATGATTCTCTTTATGAATTATTTTTAAGTAACATAGTGATAAAAATGAAATTAAATCGTAATTTAAAAATATTGAAAACATTTTTTGAAACATTTTTTATAAAACATATATGTATAAGAAAAATTGTTTTCAATCGAAGAGAAAAATAATGACGACATTTCATAAACAACATCTTTTTAGTATCATGTGTACATAAAGAATGAAAATAAAATTAAAAAATTAAATTTAAATAAATAATGATAATATAATAATTTTACGCACTTTATAGGGTGATAGATAATACTATTTCATCATCTAAAACTTATTTATAAAAATAAGATAAACAATGATTTTATAACACAAAAGTATACACCTTTTGTATATTTTGAATCATAATCCCTGTGAATGAAATTACAATTTAGGGATAGGAGAATCCATAAATAATCAATTGAATAATAATAAATTGATTTTTTTTACAATTTATACCTCACAAAATATACTAGTAGAGAATATAGAATGTATCCCAGGGAAATAATAGTGATACACAAATCTCTTACATCTGGTTACAATATTCATAATAAATGTTAAAACCACATTAATAATAAATATAAGTTTATTATAAATCTTAAAATTTACTATAATTATTTACAAAATTCTATATAGGAATTAAATATAAACTTTTACTTTTTATTAACCAATAATTCATTACTAAAAACAATGTTCTGATTGATATCTTTTTTATTTTTCATTTAATTTTTTGGATTGGTAGTTATGCTGCTTATAAATTTATTAATTTTACCAAATATATAGAATTTAATGATGCTAAAAATTTAATATATATTAATTAGAATAATATTTAGAGTCTTTCATAAATTTAAGTGATAGTAGAAAGTATTACACTATTTTTTGAGAGAGTAGGTTGTACGTAAGCATGAAGACAAATACCATTTTTTGAATGATCCAATGAATGCAATGATAATATTATTTCATATTTATAGAGTCATTATTGAATCATTGATATCATATATATTCATTAAATAAATCTTTATTTGCATCCATGTCAATATAAAATGAAAAATGAATCTCATTGATCTATGGATGCAGTAGTCCACACTTATGCATGTGTAATATTATTTTCAACCAATTGATTGGTAGATAAGAAGGTATATGTGTTAATATAATAGAATAATTAAAATTATTTTATAAATATCATTAAATTTTTTTAAATATATCAATAAATGCATTCATTAAAAACAGTGATTGAAAATGAATTATATCATTTTGTGTATAAATTTTCCAATATATTAATGTTTGTTGATTTAATTTCCCATTTGATGGAAGATGGGAATGATGAATGTTATACACAAGAAAAATAAAATAAAATTTCATAATAAGGTATATATTTAGTTTATTATATCATTATAATTCAATAATATTTGAGCAAGTACGATGAATAAATAAAAAAATCATAGTTTAGGACTATACATCTTCTTCAGAGTAACTCGATAGGTTTAACATAAGTACTTTATATAAGGGTTTTCAAATAAAATATGGCCTCAAAGATGTGCCAAATATTGTGTTCAATTTATTTTTATTGTTATAAGCAAATAAAAATAATTTTTATATTTTAAGCAAAGAGGAGTGGTGGTTCCCTTTTATAAGTTTGTGAGATGACACACACAGAATTTATGAAAAATAACAGATATACCCTCATTTTACTCACAAAAAATTCTACAAAATTTGAAATTATCAAACTGTAGATGACATATGGTATAAATGATTCCATAAAGTAGGAATTTAATTTGTTTTTAAATCATTATAAACCTTATTTGTTTAGTGTAATCCATGGTAAACACATTTTAATCCTGGTTCTAATAATTAATGTTTACTAATTTTACTATTCATTGTTACAAATTGTAATTTTTAATTTTATATAATATTAATTTTTAATAATTGAAATATGGAATCTATTTTAAAAATTACATTTATTTATGTGGAATAATTTAATTTAAAATTATAATCTTATAAAAGATAGAAAAACCTTTTTCCAAATATGTTTTTTCATAAGTATTAATAGTTTTTATACCAATATTATAAATCAAATTTATCCAATTATAAATATTAAATAGATAATAATTTAATTTAAGTGATGATAATTTAAATCCATTTAAAACTATGATTTATTTTTAAATAATACATTAATTTTGTATTAATTTTCAAAAATCAATATTATGTTTCATTTTAGAATTATTAAATTAATTTCTTTAGAAAACTACAAAAAATTAACAATTATCTAATTTTATTATGATTAACTCAAAATAATGTTCAATTATAAATTTTTATTCTCATAAAGTAAAAAAACATAGTTTTATTATTTTTCATAAAATTCAATGAAATTTTTTTTCATAGAAAAATGTAATTTCAATGTCTTGAAAAAATATTAGGTATATATTTATCAATATATATTTTTTATCTAAAAATTAATATATTTTATTCAATTTTTTATTCATATAAACTTCAGTAATTATACTATATATGTTATAATGTAAAATTTTAAATAATAATCAGTAAAATAATAAAATATAGTTCTTCAGAACGTGGTGTTGTGTATAAAACTTTCTGTTAAATAAATTGTATTTTTTTTAAAAATGATAATATCATCCTTGTTCCTACAATATAATCCCTTGAATTAAATTTTTTCCTTAGAATTTCATAAATCTAATTTAATAAAACTGATGATAGTTTATCCTCATACAATCATCAGTTACCCACATAGATTCTTTAAGTTGGTGGTAAAATAAAAAAAATAAAAAGGTGAGTTGTTTTTTGTGTGCATAATGTAATCTATGATATTGAATCTCTAATGGTTTTTATTTATAAGAATGATCATGATCTACTTGTATGACATCTGATTCTAGTACATGTGAATGATCGACTATTCACTTCTTTATGAGGGATACATTAAATTCATCGAGGACTTGATATAGGTTCAATGGAGGTGACATATGATAAGAATCCATCCTAACTCAATCAATAATAATGTATTTCCTAATATAACTATGGATAATCATTAATTTATATCCTATAATGATAAAATTATTCCATGTGAAAATTAAAATAAAACATATAAATAACATCACATTTTTAGTCAGGTCGATTGTAACATCCCAGGTAATTAAAGAATAAAGAATTTTCATATATATTAATATTTAAAAATTAAATATTAATTTTAATTAAAATGGGTTTCTACGTTCGGTAGCATACTCGATACACAACGATGAGTTTCTTTGAAAACTTACTTTGCACACAAGTAATAAAATAATATTATTTTAAAATTTAGTTAACATGTAGCCGTTGTACTGGCAGGAATGGATAGAAATAACTAAAATATGATTATATATGTTTTTAAATGTTTTTACATTTACCCAATAAAGGATAAAGTCTTAAAATACGGAATGAATTCAATTTTAGGCATTTATACCCTAATTTTCACTAAGGATTCACTTATCACCTTTTGACGGCAAACCGTCATTAAATATAGTTTTTATCAATCTTATAAATTATATTGGACCAAAAATAACTCTTATTTAGAATCGGGACATCAAAATTTACTTTGTGTAAATTTTTGGTATCTTTCCGATAAAGTTCATTTTTTTGATGAATAGTGTAAAATGTTGTATTTTAATTCAAAACCTCTTTTTAATCTAATATATTTATATGATTATATTATCTTTTGAATTGTTTTTAAAGTGAAATTAGAAAATATTTTTACCATTAAATCCAATAGTGGTCGTTGGAATTAATTTCACTTTGAAATCGGACTTAAACTAGTGTCAATCTTTTGATACTTATTGTTTCATAAAAACACGCTATTTGCTCTGACAGCGGGAATTAATTATAAAATTAATTAATGTGACTTATATGTTTTGAATTTTGTAAAAGAGACTTCATTTTTGAATTTGTAATATCAAATATAGCTTAGGGTAAATATTTGTTAATTTGCTGAAAAAGATCAATTTTTGATGAATAGTGAAACCACTAAGTGGAACTTATAAAAATGGATTTTCCGTTTAAATGAAATTTTGAAATCATTGTGTTTTGATTTTCAAAAATCCTACATACATGGTTGTCATTAAGAAGTAAAATGTGGTTCAATGAGATTAAAATAATTTTTTTGGTGAATAGTAACTTATTAAGTTTTTAATCGCGATTAGAGGTAATTAGTGTAGTTTAAGGTAAAAAAAATGCATTAATAAAATGAGATGAGCTTGACACTTGTCCTACCCCTATTGGATGAGTCATGGACGACCAAGACAACCCATGGGTCTATTTAGGGGACCCTATGGAGCCTCTTGGGTGAGATAATGACTTTAATGCCTTTTTTTTAAAATAAAGGTGAAAATGACACTATCATAAATTGTTTTACTAAAACAATTTTTAGAAGGGGTTATACTAATCATAATTTTGCCTATAAATACTCTTGGAAAGAAAAAAATATTTCATACATCAAGTTATTTTTTTATAATTTTTAGACTTTAAATAAATTAAATTATTTATGACATCATTATGATGCAGCGATGACTTCATTATTTAACGATTTAAATAAAATGGAAAGATAATGTAATATCTAAAACATACACATGTCCAAAACCTATTGGATGGGAATATTTCGAAGCCTTATCATCTTATCTTCGAAATATATCAATTTGGGACCTTAGAAATTCGAAACACCTTTGAAAATAAAATAATAGTTTCATGATTTCCAAAAGTGCCCCTCCTCTCCTCTTATAAAAGGCCCCCGCCTCTACCTCATTTCACACACTCCTCAAGCCTTTGGCTCCGCAATCCCATGCCCATTTACTCTCTCCAAATCCATCTCCTCATCCTAGAGGATTCCCTTTGGGTGGAATCCTTTCGAAGGAAGCCTTTAGGATCAAATCAAAAGGAGTTACACTTTTTAAGGTAATTCATTCTCTCTTGTTCATTTGTTTTATTTTTCTTCTACAGCCCCCTAAACTATTTTTATTTACTTATTTTGTAACAACACCAGTATCTTAAATATACTAGGATGTTGTTATAAGATTTATTCGAGCTACACTCTCACACAACTCCATCAAATGGTTAAAGAACATACGGTTTCCGTGGATGGCGAAATTCTACCTCCCGAAACGATGATTGTTCAATACTCATTTAACACCATCAAAGGTGGCCATTATGATGTCACTATTTTTATATATGATATATAATATGTTTATTCTTTCCTTAAGCTTCTGTATTTTTCATTTATGGCATACCATTATTTTTTCCGTTATGGGTAAACACGATATCTTCATTTTAGGAAGTGCGGACTACTGCCCCCTGAAAGTGATTTGATTCGTTAATACCATATGTGGGATCTGTAAAGGATAAAGTTAATTATATTATATATGTTATTATACTGTAATTATAATATACTCTTATATCATTATGATTCCATTCCATAAAATACTAAATAGAAATGGAAGTAGCGTTCATGCGTACGTACTGCTTACCGTCTCCATGAACGAGGCATTTCATTTCTTACCTCTAAATGATTATGTAATATTATAAATACATGTATATGCTAGATATATATGATATATATGATATCCAAATAAGGAATTTTATTCTGGATATAAAGAAACTTTGACCACACGAACATCATGTAATTGTAAGAAGTCCACTTTCGACTTAAGTACCAAATATTGACAAAACAAACATTATTAACTTAAATGGTTACATAATGTTTATAACATGGAAATAAGTGATATAAAAGGAATAATGAACTTTAAAATGGTTCATAATCAAGTATAAATTAATTCAAGTTTATTATTCAGGACGTTAAAGAATGATCGAGTCAAGTCGGACCCGAGGTAAGGGACATCGCCTCAATCTCCTTTCATTGAGGAATATTTCGTTTTATACACAACTTTATTTTATATGGTGTATAAACCCCTTTGACTTTTACTTTTATACAAAAGGAATCTTTTTATATGAAGCATTTTACTAAACGACAAAAAGGAATGTTTTTTTAACGTACGCGGTGACAACGACTTTTTCCACCGCCGCGAGTATTATTTGGTCTTTGGCTTCCTCAACAAGCCGTAATGTTTTTAAAATAAAATAAACACCATATACTCTTTTATGTATTTTGGTATTGAAAATGGTTTTGATAAAGGATTCTATTATGTCAATATATTTATGATATATTCTGATTGAAATGTGGAAATGTTATCATTCCTTTATATTGGTTTTATGTTTTATGATTTTATATTGTTACTTGGAAATTTTATCGGGTGGTTACGTTATAAACCATATGAAGGGTGGTGTCGTGAATACCAGGACGTGTGGTTACATTATAACCTCCAATGCATTGGGTATGGAAGTCGGCCGTATGGCTATTCCATTAAGTATATATGGAAATTGGCCGTATGGCTATTCCATTAAGTGATATGTGTGGAAGTCGACCGTATGGTTATTCCACTTAAGTATGTTTATGTCCCAAGTTATCTTTATATATGTTATGTGTTCTTTATATGGGTTTTATGGTTATCCTTTGGTTACAAAAAGGTAACTAATGATACTTTATTCAGTGAAGAGTTTTTACTACTTCATGAAGGTGAAGGTATTACTTTGATAGAGTATACATGATTTACTTGATGTTTGAAAAACTAACAGTTTTCATTCTTTGTGTATCCCCTACTGAGCTTTTTATACTCACCCCAAGTTTTTTTGAAATGTTTTTCACAGGACTTAATGTGGAATAAGGTCAAGGATGGGATCAAGGGAATGTCATGCTATATAAAACATGGAACTAGACATGTTTCTTTTAAGAGTTTTTTTTATTATGGAAACTTAGTATAAGTGACTACATTGTAATCTTTTGAGATGTAATAGTTATGTTCTAATCCTCTAAAACTCTAAACCTGAAAAGATCCTCAACATGAATTATTCATTTAATTCAATATTAAGTAAGGTTTAAGGTCGGGGACTTATAGTTGGTATAAAAGGTCGGTTTAGACAACTTGGGGAGTTATAAAAGTGTTAAATTATAATATGATTGAAATTATATAGCATTTACGGATTACCATGTTGCTTCGCCTAAGATATTTCTGTGTTCAGAATGGTTTTCCGCAGAGGAAACAAAGCAACTATGTTGGGACGACATCAGGAGGAAGACAACCTTCCAAATCAGCAACCTGAGATGATCAGAATCAGAACTGAACAGTTTGTTGCAGTGATGGAACAGTTGAATCAGGCTATAAATGGTGGTGGTATCCATGCATGAGATCAGCCAGATCAACCGCAGAGGAACATGTCAGTGGTGGAACATTTCATGAGGCAACATCCCCCATCATTCAGAGGATCATCTGACCCTGTGCAAGATGAAGGGTGGATTAATGCACTGGAGAAGATTTTTGATGTCATGGGGTGTTCAGAACATAAAAATGTTAGTCTTGCTGTTTACCGTTTTGAAGGTGAAGCTGATCAGTGGTGGTCGATGGTGAAAAATATCAGGGATAGTGATGAGATTGAGGATCTTCGCTCGGATGAATTCAAAGGTATGTTTCTTGAGAAATATTTTCCTAAGGTGGTTCGTCTTAGGATGGAAAAATAGTTCCTAGAATTGAGGCAGGAGGATGATTCAGTGGATGCTTATGAAGCAAAGTTCACTCGATTGGCAAGGTATGATCTAAACTTCATACGAGATCTTGATAGTAAAATAAACCGTTTTTACTCAGGGTTAAATCCAAAGTATCGAAGGGCATTAGCTTCTCGTGAGTTCAAAAGTTATGAAAAAGTTGTTCGACGTGCGGAGAAGGTGGAAATGGAGTTTGCCAATGATCAGGTGTTCTATGAAAAACAACAGAATAAGAGGTCTATTTGGTAGGAAAAGGGGAAGAATTCATCAAATAAGCAAGGAGATAAGAAAACCAAATATCCATCCTGTGATAAGTGTGGTAAAATTCATCCTGGAGAATGTTTATCCAAGTTTGGTAAGTGCTTTCGGTGTGGTAAGTCTGGTCATATTTCTCGTAATTGTAAGGAATATGATCAAGTAGGCAAAGAAAACCCAACGGTAAGATGTTTTAAGTGTAATGAAATGGGTCATTATGAAAACGAGTGTCCAACGAAGAACTCAACTGGGGGAATGCAGCCAGACTACAAGCAGAAAGGGGTGGTGAAATCCACTGCAACAACTTCAGCAGATGTTGGTCGATCGAATGAAGTGGTATCAGGTACAATGTTTGTTTGTTCAGATTATGCCAATGTTTTGTTTGATTCAGGGTCTACACACTCTTTCATTTCTGAGAAGTTTTCTAGTAAATTGGAAATTCCATATCAAGATATGAATCCTGAACTTATGGTAAAAACACCCGGATGGAACATTGAGACAAAAAGCAATTATAAGAACCTTCCTATCCTTGTGTGTGGAAAGAATCTACCAGCAAACCTTATTGTTTTGCCTCTAGTAGAGTTTGATGTTATTTTGGGCATTGATTGGCTTTCTGTTTATCATGCTAAGATTAACTGCAGAGCTAAAATGGTTTCTTTTCAGAAATATTTTCAGTTTGTGTACAAGAATGAACCCTTGATTATGATAGCATATCAGGAAGTTGAGAAACTAGTAAAAGATTGAAATGAATGTTACCTTGCACATATTGTTGAAAATAAAGGAACTGTTCATATTAATGATGTGCTAGTGGTAAATGAGTATCTTGATGTTTTTCCTGATAAGTTGCCTGGTATTATTCATGATCGTGAAGTTGAATTTACTGTTGACTTAGTTCCTGATTCTAAGCCAATTTCAAAACCCCCTTATCGAATGGCTCAAGTTGAACTTTTAGAGTTAATGAAACAATTGCAGGAGTTTTTAGATAAAGGTTTCATTCGACCTAGCACATCACCATGGGGTGCTCCTGTCTTGTTTGTTAAAAATATAGATGGATCAATGAGACTTTTCATTGATTATAGAGCCTTGAATAATATTACTGTTAAGAACAAGTATCCTTTGCCTCATATCAATGATTTGTTTGATCAGCTCCAGGGAGCTCAGTATTTTTCAAAGGTTGACTTGAGGTCGAGGTACCATCAGTTGAAAGTAAAAGAAGCAGACGTTCCGAAGACTGCGTTCCGTATTAGATATGGCCTTTATGAATTTGTAGTTATGCCTTTTGGGTTAACAAATGCACCTGTTGTATTCATGGACCTTATGAATAGAATTTTCCATGAGTTCTTGGATAAGTTTGTGGTTGTTTTCATCGATGATATTTTTGTGTTTTCTAAAAGTAAAGAGGAGCATGAAAGTCATTTAAGGGTTATCTTTCAAACCTTAAAAGAAAAGAAACTATATGGAAAATTCAGCAAGTGTGAGTTTTGGTTACAACAAATTTCATTCCTAGGTCACATTGTTTCAAAGTATGGCATAACTGTTGATCCTACTAAAATAAAAGTTGTTGAAGAATGGCCAAAACCCACAAATGTAACCGAGATCCATAGTTTTCTTGGTTTGGAAGGTTACTACCGAAGGTTTGTTGAAAATTTTTCATGGTAATCTAGTCCAATGACTAAGCAAACTCGTAAGGGTGTTAAGTTCATATGGACAAAAGAATGTGATGATTGTTTTCAGGAGTTGAATAGAAGATTGGTGAATGCTCCGGTTTTGGAACTTCCTCCCAGGAATGGTGAGTTTGTTATATACAGTGATGCTTCGCTGAAGGGACTTGGTTGTGTCCTTATGCAGAATGATCAGGTAATTGCTTATGCTTCACGACAGTTGAAAACTCATGAGGTAAATTACCCTACACATGATTTGGAATTAGCTTCTGATGTCTTTGCTTTAAAAATATGGAGGCATCATTTGTATGGAGTAAAGTGTGAAATATATACTGATCACAAAAGTTTAAAGTATATATTCACTCAGAAAGAATTGAACATGAGACAGAGGAGATGGCTAGAATTAGTCAAGGATTATGATTGTACAATTCATTACCATCCGGGAAAATCAAATAAAGTGGCTGATTCTTTGAGTCGAAAAAGTAATGCTTCATTAGCAATGTTGTGTTTGGAACATGATCCTTTGGTTAAGGATTTGATGAACTTTGGCATAGAAGTTGTTGGTGCAAGAAGTTCTTTTGTTTTGTTTCAGGTATCAGTGAAATCTTCTCTATGAGACAGAATCAAGCAATCACAGAAGCAAGAGAGTGAGTTGCAGAAAAAGGTAGAGCTGGTTTAGAAAGGTATGTTGCCTGAATTCAACATTGATAATGATTGTGTTTTGATATTTGGGAAGAGATTGTGTGTACCTTGTGATTCACAATTGAAGAGTGAGTTTTTATGTGAAGCCCATAGTTCTCCGTTTTCAGTTCATCCTGTCTGTACTAAGATGTATAGAGATCTGCGGGAGTATTACTGGTGGGATGGAATGAAAACAGATATTGCTGATTTTACTGTGAAGTGTTTGACATGTCAACAGGTTAAAGCAGAGCGGCAGTTACCAAAAGGGATGCTTCAGCCTTTACCAGTGCCAGAGTGGAAATGGGAAAACATGTCCATGGACTTTGTTGTGGGATTACCGAGGACATCTCGAGGTAATAATTCAATCTGGGTTATTGTTGATCACTTGACTAAATCTGATCATTTCCTTGCTATTCGAGATACTTTTTCCCTAGATCAACTTTCCCGTTTGTATCTTAAAGAGATAGTCAGATTACATGGAGTTCCTCTCTCCATTTTATCTGATCGTGATCCCAGGTTCACTTCTACCTTTTGGAAAGGCCTTCAGAAGTCATTGGGTACTGAATTAAATTTTAGTACAGTTTTCATCCTCAATCAGATGGGCAGTCAGAACGAACAATTCAGACCTCGGAGGATATGCTATGATCTTGTTCGATGGATTATCAAGGAAGTTGGGACCAACATCTTTCTTTGGTTGAGTTTTCTTATAATAACAGCTTTCATTCCAGTATACAGGTGGCACCATTTGAGGCATTATATGGGAAGCGGTGTCGAACTCTAGCATTTTGGGATGAAGTGGGTGAAAGGAAGCTGATGGGACAAGAATTGGTAGAAGATATGGCAGAAAAAGTTCAGTTGATTCAGAATCACATGAGAACAGCTCAGAGCAGGCAGAAGAGTTATGCGGATAACTGGATGAAGGATCTATCTTTCGAGGTAGGTGATCATGTTTTTCTCAAGGTTTCTCCTTGGAAAAGTGTGATGAGATTTGGTAAGAAAGGAAAGCTGAGTCCAAGGTTTATTGGACCATATAAAATTCTGGAGAAAGTTGGATCAGTTGCTTACCGAGTGGATTTACCTCGAAGTTTATCTCAGGTACACAATGTTTTTCATGTTTCAATGTTAAGGTAGTATATGCCAGATCCATCTCATGTTTTGAGTCCAGAGGTAGTTCTGCTAGAGGAGAACCTATCTTATGAAGAACAACCAGTCCAGATTCTTGACCACAGGGAGCAAGTGTTACGGAATAAGGTGATTCATCAGGTAATGGTTTTGTGAAAAAACCATGTGATTGAAGAGGCAACGTGGGAATCTGAAAATGTTATGAGGGATAAATACCCCCACTTATTTTGATAAGTGAATAAAATTGCGAGGACGCAATTCCCAAAAGGGGGGAAGGATGTAACATCCCAGGTAATTAAAGAATAAATAATTTTCATATTTATTAATATTTACAAATTAAATATTAATTTTAATTAAAAGGGGTTTCTATGTTCGATAGAGTACTCAATACATAACGATGAGTTTCTTTGAAAACTTACGTTGCACACAAGTAATAAAATAATATTATTTTAAAAGGTAGTTAACAAGTAGCTGTTGTACTGGTGGGAATGGATAGAAATAACTAAAATATGATTATATATGTTTTTAAATGTTTTTAAATTTACCCAATAAAGGATAAAGGCTTAAAATGCGGATAGAATTCAATTTTAGGCATTTATACCCTAATTTTCACTAAGGGTTCACTTATCACCTTTTAACGGCAAACCATCATTAAATATATTTTTGATCAATCTTAAAAATTATATTGGATAAAAAATAACTCTTATTTAGAATCGGGACATCAAAATTTACTTTGTGTAAATTTTTGGTATCTTTCTGATAAAGTTCATTTTTTATGAATAGTGTAAAATGTTGTATTTTTATTCAAAAACTATTTTTAATCTAATTTATTTATATGATTAGATTATCTTTTGAATTGGTTTTAAAGTGAAATTAGAAAATATTTTTACCATTAAATCCAATATTGGTCATTGGAATTAATTTCACTTTGAAATCAGACTTAAACTAGTGTCAATCTTTTGATACTTATTGTTTCATAAAAACACGCTATTTGCTCTGACAGTGGGAATTAATTTTTAAATTAATTAATGTGACTTATATGTTTTGAATTTTGTAAAATAGACTTCATTTTTTAATTCTTAATATCAAATATAGCTTAGGGTGAATTTTTGTTAATTTTCTGGAAAACTTCAATTTTTGATGAATAGTGAAACCACTAAGTGGTACTTATAAAAACAGATTTTCCGTTGAAATGAAATTTTGAAATAAATTTGTTTTGATTTTCAAATATACAACATACATTATTGTAATTAATAAGTAAAATGTGGTTCAATGAGATTAAAATAATTTTTTGGTGAATAGTAACTTATTAAGTTTTTAATCGCGATTAGAGATAATTAGTGTAGTTTAAGGTAAAAATAATGCTTTAATAAAATGATATGAGTTTGACACTTGTCCTGCCCCTATTGGATGAGTCATGGCCGACCAAGACAACCCATGGGTCGATTTAGGGGACCCTATGGAGCTTCTTGGGTGAGATAATGACTTTAATGATTTTCTTTAAAATAAAGGTGAAAATGACACTTACATAAATTGTTTTACTAAAACAATTTTTAGAATGGGTTATACTAATCATAATTTTGTCTATAAATACTCTTTAGAAAGATAAAAAGATTAACTACATCAGGATATTTTTTTATAATTTTTAGACTTTAAATAAATTAAATTATTTATGACATCATTATGATGCAGCGATGACTTCATTATTTAATGATTTAAATAAAATGGAAAGATAATGTAATATCTAAAACCTACACATGTCCAAAACCTATTGGATGGGTATATTTAGAATCCGTATCATCTTATCTTAGAAATATATCAATTTGGGACCTTATAAATTCTAAACACTTTTGGAAATAAAATAATAGTTTCCTGATTTCCAAAAGTGCCCCTCCTCTTCTCTTATAAAAGTCCCCCACCTATACCTCATTTCACACACTCCTCAAGCCTTTTTCACGGCCATCCCCTTCCCATTTACTCTCTCCACATCCCTCTCCTCATCCTAAAGGATTCCCTTTGGGCAGAAACCTTTCAAAGGAAGACTTTAGGCTCAAATCAAAAGGAGTTACAATTTTAAAGGTAATTCATTCTCTCTTGTTCATTTGTTTTATTTTGCTTCTCCAACTCCCTAAAATATTTTTATTTACTTCTTTTGTAACAACACCAGTATCTTAAATATACTAGGATGTTTTTATAAGATTTATTCGAGCTACACTCTCACACAACTACATCAAATGGTTAAAGAACATACGGTTTCTGTGGATGGCGAAATTCTGCCTCCCGAAACGATGATTGTTCAATACTCATTTAACACCTTCAAAGGTGGCCATTATTATGTCAATATATATATATATGATATATAATATGTTTATTATTTCCTTAAGCTTCTGTATTTTTCATTTATGGCATACCATTATTGTTTCCATTATGGGTAAACACGATATCTTCATTTTAGGAAGTGTGGACTACCACCCCCTGAAAGTGATTTGATTCGTTAATACCATATGTGGGATGTGTAAAGGATAAAGATAATTATATTATATATGTTATTATACTGGAATTATAATATACCCTTATATAATTATGATTCAATTCCATAAAATACGAAATAGAAATGGAAGTAGCGTTCATGCGTATGTACGACTTACCATCTCCATGAACGGTGCATTTCGTTTCATACCTCTAAATGATTATGTAATATTATAAATACATGTATATGCTGGATATATATGATATATATGATATCCAAATCAGGAATGTCATTCTGGATATAAAGTACCTTTGACCACACGAACAACATGTAATTGTAAGAAGTCCACTTTCGACTTAAGAACCAAATATTGACAAAACAAACATTATTATCTTAAATAGTTACATAATGTTTATAACATTTGAATAAGTGATATAAAATGAATAATGAACTTTAAAAAGGTTCTTAATCAAGTATAAATTAACTCAAGTTTATTATTCAGGATGTTAAAGAATGATCGAGTCAAGTCGGACCCGAGGTAAGGGACTTCGTCTCAATCTCCTTTCATTGAGGCATATTTTGTTTTATACACAACTTTATTTTATACGGTGTATAAACCCCTTTTACTTTTAATTTTATAAAAAGGAAACTTTTTCTATGAATCGTTTTACTAAATGACAAAAAGGAATGTTTTTTTAACGTACGCGGTGACAACAACCTTTTCCGCCGCCGCGAGTATTATTTGGTCTTTGGCTTCCTCAACAAGACGTAATGTTTTCAAAATAAAATAAATACCATATACTATTTTATGTATTTTGGTATTGAAAATGGTTTTGATAAAGGATTCTATTATGTCAATATATTTATGATATATTGTGATTGAAATGTGGAAATGTTATCATTCCATTATATTGGTTTTATGTTTTATGATTTTATATTGGTACTTGGACATTTTAACGGGTGGTTACGTTATAAACCAGATGACAGGTGGTGCCGTGAATAACAGGACGGGTGGTTACATTATAACCTCCAATGCATTGGGTATGGAAGTCGGCCGTATGGCTATTCCATTAAGTGATATGTGTGGAAGTCGACCGTATGGTTATTCCACTTAAGTATGTTTATGTCCCAAGTTACCTTTATATATGTTATGTGTTCTTTATATGGGTTTTATGGTAATCCTTTGGTTACAAAAAGGTAAGTAATGATACTTTATTCAGTGAAGAGTTTTTACTACTTCATGAAGGTGAAGGTTTTACTTTTATAGAGTATACATGGTTTACTTGATGTTTGAAAAACTAACAGTTTTCATTCTTTGTGTATCCCTTACTGAGCTTTTTATACTCACCCCAAGTTTTTTTGAAATGTTTTTCACAGGACTTAATGTGGAATAAGGTCAAGGATGGGATCAAGGGAATGTCATTCTATATAAAACATGGAACTAGACATGTTTCTTTTAAGAGTTTTTTTATTATGGAATCTTAGTATAAGTGACTACTTTATAATCTTTTGAGATGTAATAGTTATGTTCCAATTCTCTAAAACTCTAAACCTGAAAAGATCCTCAGCGTGAATTATTCATTTAATTCAATATTAAGTAAGGTTTAAGGTCGGGGCCTTATATCGATGATGGTTATCTTTTCTTTTTATCGACAATGAACTATATTAATGTGTTTCAGAATGCATATTTAATTATCTAAAATTTTATCTGCTAGAATAGATACCAAGATATTTATTTATCATGTTTAATCCATGAACATTGAGGTTTTATACATCCCTCTATATAGGTATTCAATTGAATCCATTTTAATACTTGAGCGATAACTAATGTTCATTGAAAACATGAATGAATGAATGTTTTATCCAAAACTACTCTAAAATACATTTAACATGATGTCAAAATATTCAATAGTGTTTTAATTTTGTCTTATACATACCATATCTCTTAAGATGAAACACAATAATGAAACACCACACAATATCATAATATTGGTGAATACTTATCCTGAACTACCAGGTAATCCTTGGATAATGATTATATATAATAGAATGTTATAATCCATGATACTGTACCACATCATGAATTTCTATTATCCAAATATTATCAAAATATATATATTATATAATAGAAATAATGTGAGCTAACTATGAGAGGATATAATTAAAACCAATATAAATTTCTTCCCCTTAAAATATTTATAGACATTGAAAAAAATCCCCAGTGAATTTTTTTCCATTAAATTTCTATTATGGGAAATGTAAATAAAAACCATTAATTTTTTTATTTTCTAGTTAGAAAAATAATATAATAAGAACCAAGATACATACCTAAAAATTTATTTCTTGATATTATCACTCCAAAAATACCCTTTTAGGTCTGTATAAGTCATTGTACGTCCATGATTAAAAATAATGATGAACTCTAGACCACTTCAAAAATAACATTATTCAAATATGGTATTGATATAACCATTAAATGTATTTTGGACCTTATTGTTTCATAAAAAAATGATAATCATAGGAATATTTATTTTCACACCCAAATTCATCTTTAATGGTATTTATATTTCCTATAAATATATCCTAACATCCCTCATACGTTTCCACTACACCCCCATAAATTTTGGTGGCTTTTGAAGAAGTTTTTATGGGAGAATGGGGGGTACACGGTTTAGGTGAATAGTTTTCCAGTCCATGTACACAAAATGTGCCCCTATGTATAGGTCATAAAAAATGTTAAAATTTCTCCTTTTACTTCTCGATTTATATTCTAATTCTCCCCTTTATTCCCCATATTCATCCTAATAGCCATGGAAGCCCTCCAAATTTCCCAAACATTTATTGGAACCCCATTTTGAAGGGGGGATTTGGTGGAGGAACATCAAACAATCATAAGTGTCTCCCCCTCTTAGTTACTCCTATTGATAAAGTTTATTCCATTTTATTCATGAATTCCCAAATGACCTAAGGATAGGGTTTTGACCCTAGGGTTTATCCTTGGGTTTTTGTTTGTCCAATGTTCTGTTTTTAGGAATAATCTACCCTCATTTAGATGCTTTGGCGATGAGATTGAATTTTCATATAAAGGATCAAGGTTTTAACTAATTTGGTAGGTTATTATACTATGCATGAAACCCTTGTGACTTATCTTGATATGTTTATATTATTTTCATATATATCAAATTTTATTATTGCTGAACAAATAGGTTTTAGTGGTGTGTGTAATGAAAATGTGTTTTTGGTTCCATTATTATGTGACATTGGGCGTTTTTCATAAAAATATCATGTTGATTAATTTTGAGATACCCTATAATTACATAGTTTATTTTATTTATGTTAATTATGGCTGAAAATATTGGATTTAATGTTTATATCCTATGATTTGTTATGTGAAAATCTGTTATATAGGTGTTTGTGAAACACATTCTTTTTTAAGTGTTGTGATTGTCTGAAATAGTGTTTTTATAGAGATAACACATCATGGATCATATAGGTAATTCCATAAAATGATTTTTTTTTGTTTCATTGAAAGTTATAGTGAATATATTTCTATTTTAGTGACTTTTTAGTGCACACATGGTGTGCAATGTGGGGATTTCATAGAGTTTTGGGTGCCAAAAAATGCAGGATTTGAGAAGCTGTTTTATTAAAAATCAAAATCTTTTATTTTTTTAAGTGATATAATGTTTCAATATCTACTATATTTTTTGTATGTGACTAGTAGTTTTGTTTTATATGAAAAGGTATTTATGTGTCATGCTATAATTTTTGGAGCACAAAGGGGGGTGCATAGGTACCTAGTTGGGTGGATATGTACTAGTACGACTAGTGATCCAGATGGGTTTGGTCCCTGTTTCACTGAGAAAATGGATAATGAAATCTCTAAATATTCATTGTGGATTATTTTAGGGGAAACTAGGTTATTTTTAAGTTCCCCACTAGCATCTCATGCATGGGAAAGGATTGTGACATGTATACATTACACCGAGGTACGAGGTGCATAGTTTCTGAGACTATCTAGTGCCTTGGGGTGTTCTATGTTTTGGTTTTTATATGATCTATGGTATTCTACCTTGAATTAGTTTGTGTTTGGTTGTACATTAAAGTAGATTTTATTTCCTATTCCAATGTTATTACATTATTAATGTTTTATTCTGAATACTTTTTCCATTAGAAGTTTCATTTCTCGGAATTTCCCACTGCTTTTCTTTCATATTTTAACTAATTTATTTTTCACTCAGTATTGCATACTCATTGGAATCATTGGGTGGTATCCTATTGGGATTAGGATCACAACCAACTTACACAGATTGGGAATATGTAGACATGGTTATGTTTGACGCGGGTAAAGGGAAATCCTCTGGTGAATCCAGTTCGGGTTATTAGACCACTCCTATGATGCAGTGTTGTTGATATGGATTGGGGTGAAAACCCTTGACGTATGGAGTCATTGTGTCTAAATTTATGCTATGTTTATTATTATTTAGACTTCCTTTACTTTGTTTAAATCAATGTATTCATTTCTAGTTTTTTTTAATGTAGTCTTGTTTGGCATGGAAATTTTTAGATTCTTATTATTGTTTGTTTTTAATGTTTTATGATATAATACTTGGGTAAATATTTCCTAAACCAGATTTATTGATACCCATGAAATTTTCCCAGCCTGTGGAAATAGGTAATGCCCTTTGGGCGTTCCTATGGTTTATATTTGGTGTCGGTATTAATGGATACTAGATCCGTTTTGTGGAAAAATTGTATAAGAGTAGGCCAATGTTTTTTTGTTATATTGGTATTTTGGGATCAGTCAGGCTAAACATGACCTAGGTCTATTAGTGACTGGTTTTTTGGTCGTGAGTAGGGTGTCTGTCTTGTACCCCTCTTGGATGACCTCAAGTTACTAGGGTACGTTGTAATTGTTTGATCGACTTCGCTTCCAAGTGAGATTTGTGGGCTATAGACAACACATGGACATCATCCATGGGTGGAGTAGTTGTTAATTTACAAAAGATATTTGTATAGATTATTTATATTTGATGTGTTTTTTTAAATATTTAAGAATTTTGGTATTGATGATTTTTTTGTAACTGATTCATTTAGTAGAATTATGCCTCCCCATAAAGCTCCCATGAACCCACATGAGGATGTCAAAAAGAGTTCTCCCACTACAATTGATCAGAGGCTAAGAGAAGCCATGGTTCAAGCTATCAAGACTCTAGGAAAAGGACTGACTACTTTTCTAGTTCATATTAGAGAGGATGATACTAGTCTTAGGAAGGAAGAGGCTCTGGAGTTCCTGAAAGCATACTCCCCCACCTTCTGATGTAGCATAGAACCCTAAGAAGCCGAAGAATGTCTTGATAAGATCGAGTGCATGTTTGCATTCTTGGATACACCTTAAGAGCTCATGGTGAATTGTTCTGCCATTCTATTGGAGGCTCCCAGCCATAGGTGGTGGGAACTGATACATCTGATTGAGAAGAATGAGAATATGCATTGGAGAGATTTCACAGTTGTCTTCAATGAGTATTACTACCCTGAGGACTTGGCATATTTTAGGTCCCATGAATTCATAGATGTTGTTCAATTGAATCAATATGTGCTTATGAATGCCAACTATATTGCTGGATAGGTTCAGTATTCCCCTGAGACCGTCTAGAATGAGCAAGAAAAGCCACAATTTTTTAGAAAAGATTTTGACTAGATATATAGTCCCTTGTATTCATGTAAAATCGAAGTACATATGAATAGGTGAAGAAGGTAGGTGGTAGTTCAGGCCACTCCTCCAGGAAATTTTTGTCTACGGATTCTTGTGAATGATCAGTTATATGCCACCATTGTGGGAAGTGAGGGAACATTCGACCTATATTATTTCTTCCTTTGAATCCATGTTACCAGTGTGGAGGTATGGGGCATTTGTTGTGCTTTTTCGGGGTGGCACGTCAACTTCCGAGTGGGGTAGGGTTAGTGGCTTCAAGTGGAGTTCTAGCATAGTCTGAGCCGTCTAGGATGGGGGGATCTCGATTTGGTTGTCATGATAGTTGGGTTGGGTCATCTTTTGGGAAGATCAAGTTCATGGAATAGCCACAGACTAGAGGTCTCCCTCTGGTAGAGTCCTGATATATCTTTGTGGTGGATCAGACACTAACAAGATCAGAGGGGAGGCCATCGATAGTTTGATGTAATTTTTTTATCAAATATACTATAACTGCATCAAGTTTTTATATTAGTGACTATGTTTCATTAACATCATCCCGATTTGTGGATACGCTGAATTTTCCTACTAATTTGTTGACTTTTGCGATGGATTTGTTGACATTTATAGTAAAGAAGAAGGGGTAATGTCTTAGGTGCCTGTCGGGTGCACTCTACGTGTCAGAGATTTAAATGTAATGGACCTATTGTTCTTAGATATAGAAGTGTTTGACGTAATACTCAACATGGGTTGGCTATTACACTTCTAGGCACACATCTATTGTTATAGGTGGCGAGTGAGTTTCATGGCACCTAATGGGAGTCATCAGGTTATTTTTGTATAGAATGGGATCCCCTATAGGGACACATTGGACCTCCACTCCGATTGTTCAGAAGTATTATCATCTTGTTATTGTCACTCGCTCTATCGGAAAATGTTCTTTCCCCTGAAGGTGCACTGCTTCATGTAGTGAATGAGTTTCTAGAATAATTTCTATATTGTTTTTTAGGTTTTCCTCGGAGTGGGATGTGGAGTTCTCGATTGAACTGGCACCGGGAACAAAACTGATATCTCTTCCCTCATATTTCATGGCCCCTAATAAGCTAAGGTAATTAAAAATTCAACAGGATGACTTGGAATCCTTTTGATTAATTCTCCTGAGCATCTCTCCTTGGGACGCTCTTATGTTGTTCATGAAAAAGGATGACATATCCCTCCAATTGTGCATTGAATACTGGAAGCTAAATAAGGTAAAAATTTATCAAAATTACCCATTTCCTAATATAGATGATTTTTACGATTAGTTAAAGGATGAAAATTGGTTCTCAAAAATAGAATTGTTTTTGATATACCATCATCTTAGTGTGAAAGAGGCAGATATCCTGAAGATAGCCTTCTAAATAATGTTCGACCACTTTGAGTATTTTGTCATGCCCTTCAGATTAACCAATTCAGTAGCTATCATTATGCAACTCATTGAAAATATGTTCCAAAAATATCTAGATTACATCATTGTGGTGTTCTTGGATTACATTCTAGTATACACTGGCTCTCAAGACGAACACAAACATCACTTGAGAATCATTATGGGTAATTTGTGGAATCACCACCTCTATAAAATGTTTTCAAAGTGCACTTTATGGATTATAGAGGTGAAATTTATGCGACATGTGATCTCAGAGTAGGGGGTTTAGTGGACCCCAGGAAGATCAGTGTAGTCATGTCATGGGAGAAACCGAATAATGTCTTCGATATCAAGAGTTTCCTTGGCCTAGATGGCTATTAAAATGGATCTGTTTGGGATTTCTCTTGGATTTCTTCACCCATTACAACACTCACCTAAAAAGGGATGATGTTTTTATGGGCCCTAGAGTGTTAGGAATCATTCTAGGATCTAAATTAGTGGTGGACTACCACCTCCATGCTAATTTTTTTAGAGGCTGTAATTGTTTATGTGGATTATTTTAATGCTTCAGGTATGGGTCTTTGGGACATGCTTTTGAAGGATGATCACATGGTGGAATATGGATCTCACCAAAACCAACCACATGAAATGAATTACCTGACCGATTACTAGGAGTGGGAAGTAGTGATGCGTGCTTTGATGAAATGGAGTCACTACTTCTTTAGGGATAAGTTTGTGGTCTTCTTTTATTCTAAAATCTAAGTCAACATATTCTTGTATAAGAACCACAACATGAGGCAACATCACTGGATTTCGTACTTGTTGGGGCTCAATGTTGATATTTTCTATACCCCACAGAAGGGTAATGTCATGGCCGATGCCTTTATAAGAAGAGTTCAAGTGAAAGATTTTACGGAGTCTTGTGAGGAGTGGAATTTGATGGGACTCTGTTTACATTATTGTGGAGATGAAAAAGTGAAATGGAGGTGTTTTCTTAGTGATATTTCAATTGACTCCTTCTCTCTTGGAGTTGATCTAGTGGGAACTAAATAGTGATGAGCTTTGTCAGTGGTCAAGGCAGTTTCTTCAGAGCGTAGAGACACCCTCTTATTGGTCATCATCTCCCAAGAACATCTTGTGCTTCAGGTTCAGTTCAGTAGTGTCGTTATCTCTATAAGAAGGTGGCGATGGAGGATAGCCACTAGTATCAGTTGGTTTTCCATCAGGGTTCCACAAAGATGTATTATGACATGAGATGACAGTTCTGGTTTTCACGTATGTGAATAGATGTAGCTGACATTGTGTCGAGATGCTATACATTCCAGCAGGTGAAAGTAGATTATCATAGGCCCCTTGGTTTACTCCATCCATTACCCTTTACTACAAGGATGTTGGAAGAGGTTTCCATGGACATCATTGTTTGATTGACATGTACACCTAGGGGTAAAAATTCCATTTCAGTGGTGTTTGATCGTCTAACCAAATCCTACAACTTAATTCAGACCATAGATACAACCTATGTGGATGACTTCGGTCGTTTGAATATTCAAAATGTGGTGAGATCCTAGGGATTTTTTAAGTAGTTATCTCATATAGAGACCCCCTATTAACATCATGTATTTGGGAAGGACTTTAGAAGGCATTGGGGTTTCAGAATAAGATGAGAATGACATACCACCCTCATACGGATGGTCTGACAGAGTGTGCGAATTAGATTTTGGAGGATATCCTCCATGCATGTGTCCCAGGTTTGGAGGTTCCTTGGAGAGCCATTTGGGATTATTTTATTTTTATATAATAATAATTACCAATGGTCGACTGAATGGATCCTTATGAGGCGCTCTATGGTTGGACATGTCGGCCCCCCTGTGTTGGGCTGAGGTAGGTGTGACCTCACTACTGGGGTTGAGTCTAGTGAGGAGACATCTGAGAAGGTAAAATTGATTAGGCAGTGTTTAATGACAGCTCAAATTCACCATAAATCATATGATGACTAGATTTATAGAGACATGGAGTTCTCTGTGGGTGACATGGTATTCTTAAATGTGGCCCTTCGTCAAGGCCATTTTCGATTGGGAAATCTAGGGAAGCTAACGTTGTGGTATGTAAGACCTTTTTATATCACTGAGTGTATTAGAATAGTGGAATATAGGTTGGCCAAAACTTCTCATTCGAAATCCATCAATGATTTATTCTATGTCTCCTAGTAGAAGAAATACAACTTGGTTCCATCCCATGTGTTGAGTTGGGATGAACTGGAGATAGATCCTCACATGTTAGTTTTTGAGCGGCTAGTGAAAATAGTGAACTCCCCATAGAAGGTGATTTGAGGGAAGTCTATTCTGCTGATTCAGGATTTTTGGAATCATGGGTGTGATAACAATGACAAATTGAAGTGGAATTCGTGGTTTGAGGTTGAGTATGCATTCTTGTTTTTTTATCAAACCTTTAATCAACTTTACAGTATGGAATGTTTTCATGGTGGGGTGAATCATCAAACAAAGATTCACCATTAATGGTATTTATATTTCATATATATTTATCCTAACATCACCCCTTATGTTCCCCATCATTCTCCTTAATTTTTTGTGTCTTTTGAAGAAGTTTTGTGGGGTGCATGGAGAGTGCATGGTTTCAGTGCACTGTTTTCCAAACCGTGCACCCAAACCGTGAACCTATGTTAAAGTAATAAAAATATGTTAAAATTACTTATTTTACCTCTCAAGATTTATAAACATTCACCCATTTATTCCCCAAATAGATCCCAATATCCATGTAAGCCCTCCATGTCTCCCAAAATATCATTGGAATCCCATTTCAATCGGGGGATTTTATGGAGGAACATCAAACAATATCACGTAAGTGTTTCTCCCACTTAGTTCCTCCCCTATCCATGAAGATTTATCTATTTTTTCTTGAATTATCAAATGTCCAAAGGGTAGAATTTCAAACCTAGTGTTTCACTGTAGAGTTTCTAGGTCCAATCATCTATTTATAGGCTTGATCTACCATCGTTGAGGTGCACCAATGGTGTGATTGAGTTTTAGCACAACAAATTTATGGTTTTGACCATTTTGGTAGGTGATTAAATTATGTATGCAATCTTTGTGAAATAAAATGTGGTGTTAATAGTAGATTCATGTTTATCAAAAAATTCTATTACTGTGAAAATTGTTTTTAGTGGTGGTTGTAATGAAAATTAGTTTTTAGTGCCATTTTTAGGTGAAATGTGGTGGATTTTCATAGAAATATATTGGTTGTACATTTGGGGATACCCTATAATTACTTATTTGATTTTTTGTAGTGTATTAGGGATAAAAATAAATTTTTTGATGTATATATATTTATTTGTTGCTGAAAAAATCTGTATTAATGGTGTATGTCAAACACATGAATTTTTTAAGTGTCATGTTTGTGTGAAAATAGAGGTTTTATAAAGATTAGACTTCATGGTTCATATAATTCTCCCTAAAAACTGATTTTTTGGTTTCATTAAATTTAATTGGTATTCCGTTTTTGTATTTGTGGCTAGTAAGTGTGAACATGGTGTTCAATGTATGGATTTTATTTTGTTTTGGGTGCAAAACAATGCTGGATTTTGAGAAGCTATTTTAATGAAAATGAAAATCTTTTGTTTTGTACATTAATTGGTATAAAGTGTGTATAGATACAATATTAATTGTATGTGAAAATTAGTGGTGTTTATATTAAAGTAAATTTATGTATAATTCTGAAATATTCTGAGCACAAAGGGGGAAACCCATATACCTAGGTGGGCAGATATGTACAAGTACCACTAATGATCTAGTTGGGTTTTGTCCATGATTTACTTAGAAAATGGAAAAAAACTCTAACTAAAATATGTGAATGTTGTTTGGGGACTAATAGATTATTTTTATTTTCCCCACTTGTGTATTGTGCATGGGGAAGAATTGTGACTTGGATACATTACATAGTGGTATGATGTACATAGGGAACACGACTATCTTGTTCCTCAGGGTGTTCTCGGTTTTGGTGCTTGTTGGATTTGAGGTATTTACCATTGTATTAGGGTGTTTTTTCTATAATTTAATGCATATAACATTTAAAAAACGTATTAACATTATAAATTTTTTATTTTTAAAATCATTCTCAATTGGATGTTTCATTTCTTGGAATTTATCACCGCTTTTCATTCATATTGAAAATTCTTTCTTTTTTAACATGTTCTGCATACAGATTCGAATATTTGGATTGTATCCTATTGGAAATAGGATCACAACCTACTTACACCCCATGTGTTTATGTCGACATGGTTATGTTGGACTCTGGTAAAGGCAATTCCTCGGGTGAAGGCAAATCTGGTTGTTAGATCCCTCTTACAGTGTGTTGTTGTGGATACGACTTGGGGGTACGACCCCTTGTCGTGTGGATCCATTGTGGCACACATTCTACTATTTTTATTATTATTTTTACCTCTTGTAATTTATTTAAAACAATGAATTCAATTATTTTTTTTATTATGTCTTGTTTGGCATGGAAATTTTAGATTATTATTACTGATTTTTTTAATGTCTTATGACTTCTTACTCAGGTAAAACATTCCAAAACTATATTTATTGATACCTAGGGACTTGTTCAAGACTGTGGTGATAGGGAACAACTTTTGGTCCGAGCTATGGTATGGATTTGGTGTTGGTATTAGTGGTAACCAGATCCGGTTTTCACATTTAGCACCTTCATTTTTTATTCTATATCATCATTTTGTTTCTATTTTATCATCACAAGCACAACTGGTTAAAAGATAATTTTATAAATATAATAAATCCCAGCCATATTTATTATTTCATCATCTATCCATTTAAAATAAAAAAAATTGATTGTTTTGTGATTTTTATCATAGATATGATAACATTATCCTTTAAACTCAAAGCATTAGAATCATTTTTTACTTTTTTAAGGATATAATGTGTTATGAATTTGTAATCTTTAATTATTTCTGACCATATTCTATGTTTCATATTGAACACCATATTTGTTAACAAATTAATTAAAATTTTATGATTTATATATATATGCAATTTTTTCTCCGAATATAATCCCTTCTCATAGTTAATGAAAATATTTTTGGTGATAAACCCTAATAAATTGTTTGGTAATTTTCCCATGAACCATAAATTTCCTTGTCTCATAAACTATTATCGATTCATTTTAAATGAGAATTCATCCCATTATTTTATTCGATGCTTCAATTATTATTAAAACCCCTTATACATGATAATGTAATATTCATACATGTATTTTGACTAATCATTTCAATAGATCCGTAAATTTTAGTTCACATTAATTTTTCAAATAGATCATTTCTCCCTTTTGAGTAAAACTGCTAAACGAATTGAAAAATCAATAGATTTTTCCCACAATGCATTGATAATATAATGGGAAAATATAAATATATGGATATCAATCATCATAGTTTGTATAATAAAATGTTTTGCATTGTCGGCATTTTATGGATCCACTATTATAACATCGCTTGAAATTATATTACCAAAAAATAAAATCGCTTGTTCCAAAATGATAATTTTTATATTTATCATATAATTTTTCATCCTTTTCGTTTTGAATATAATTTTTATGTGATCATTATGATAGTCATTAAAAAATTTATAGATAATAATATCATATATGAATACTACCAAAAAGAGATCAAGGAAATCTCAAAAGACTATATTAATTTTGTCAATAACATTATATAAGTAATTAGTAAGACCAAATGGAATCAGTAAACGTTAAATATCTATACAATATAAGTAATTATTTAATGTTTATATGTTACCTCATTATCCTTAATAGATGATATCCATATTAAAAATTAATATTTGTAAGAAACATTGAGAACGGTTAAGATGATTTAGTAAGTCATCAATATCATGAAGAGGATACCAATTTTAGACTGCGATCATGTTCAGTTACATATAATCAATAACGAGTCAACTTGATCCAGTTTTATTGAAAAAAAAATTCTTCAAAAAATGGATACACCCTTGGAAATATAAATCCCTTACCAATAGTCCCCTAGAGTTTATGCAACAATTATTACAACATATAAACATCTAATTATCTTAATTCAATTAAATAGCAATAGAATTAGGTTTGAGTTATAATGAAAAGACAATATTATTATTAGATTAAAAGATATAAAAATAATCTCTATATTCAAAAAAAATTCAAAATAGTAATACAATGGATGTTTATTTTCCCCTGACCATATGAGATAAACAATCCTTTCAAATTGGAATAATGACCCATAGAATGGATATGATATCTATTAGATGATGATACCAATCATCCCACTAATATATGATTATAGTATATTTTATGGTATTAAAATTGACATATCTTCCTCAAAAATTTTTGTTGGATTTATATAGTGAAATCCAATTTACGAATAATATGACATCAAATTCAAACAAATAGAAAAAAATATTATTTATAGGAGGCACATTCCCAAAAACAGAAACAATTGAATAATCATATATGTGAGATTTGATCATCATTGAATATTATATATTCATTTGAAATTCAATATCTAATCATTACGATGAAACTTTGATACCTATATAATATTAATCAAATGTAGAATATTAGTTATATGTATAGAGTAAAAAGTCATTATAAGTTATTGAATGGATTGTAAGTTTACATTTCACCACATTATTTTCATTTCCATCATCGAAACTTTTGATAACATGATATTTACCTTTTCACATGAATATAAGAGTTTACATCTGTCTAACATCATCATTGTTAATCCCATTTTAGCAATATCTGGAATAATTCCCACACTCATTACCTTTGAATCATTGGAGATAGGGTGGTGTAGAAGTGGGAATATTCTTCTCATCCATTGAGTTAATATAACCATTTATTAGATTTAAATATTTACATGATTTTTGAGCCTCTATAAATCTTTTTGTAAACCTCCTAGATACATTTATGTAGTATCATTTTTCATTATTCTGAAATTTACATCATAAAGAAATCTAATATTTTATTACACTATGATTCATTCGAGTTTTCATGGTACATAATATTCAATTTTGTAATAAATATAATTTAAATAGTGGAAATATCCAATCACAATTCAAACATGAGTGAAAAACAAATTATTTTTCAATAGATACTAAATTATATTATAATTAATTATTTTAAGATATAAGTTTGTAAGCCACTAATTAATTGCTCAATCAAATAATCAAGATGGATGAAAATAGTAGTTATGTAGTTATAAATTATTATAAAATTTTACTCATTCTTACCAATATATTCCTCATAAATATTCATCAAAAAATTGAATTACTTATCCATTCCATGTATAATGCATACATGGAATGTACTTTTGAAACATATTATCTTAAAATCATCCCACTCGTTCGAGTTAATTTTTTATGTTCCCTCATTTTCTTAATATAATTAAACCCCTAATATAATAATACCAATATAAGATAAATATCCAAAGTGAATTTTTCAAAATCTAAAAAATGGAGAATAAAAAATATATTTTCAATGTTAATGACCCATTTACCATAAACCAGTGGATCAAGGGAACCAAAATATGATGGTAATACATTCCATATGATAGACTCTATGTAACATTTTCCATCCATTTATTGTATATATAATCACCATGATTCATTACATGAGAATACTGTTTTAGCAAAGTAATGTGTTTATTTATTCGAGCTCCCATAGCTTATGGATGATCTGGATAGAAATCCCTTTATTTCCTATTGATAAAAAATTATCATAGTTCCATTGAGTTCAGAAAATTGATTAAAAAATAATTTTATGAGAGAAAATAATCTCATATAGAAATCACATGATTATAATTAAATAATTTATAGTATCTCTTAAATCATTAACAATTATTTATATTATATGAAACAATCATTTTAAATAAGGTTATTCATTTTCATTTATTATCGTACATTAAGAGGATTGAAATGATTTTGTGAATATACAGAACATATCCCCCAGATATGTCAAACCCGGTCCATAGTAAGGACAATTTTCATACACCAAATTACTATTGAGTCAATTCCCACTAAACCTTTTTCAATGTTATTACACTAAGATAAAACAATTCTTGATCCTCATCCATATTTATTATAAATCAATTGATTTAATTTCTTTAAAAAAATGTTATATCCTTCAAAAAAAATTATGAAATATTTATAAACATTTAATTATCCCTAGGGTTACAAATTAAGTATTCTAATCCCTGATTTAAAAATATAACTAATCATTTTTCATATACCAAATATTGATACCCTCATTTTTTATACAATAATAAAAACAATTTATTGATATTTTTTCATCACAAAATATTAAAATTCGTACCTGTAACGTATGCTTCTAGATCCTTTGGATAATTAATCATGTATACAACATGTTCATTTTTGAACTAAATCATCTTCCATTTTGTTCTTAATAACTATAAAAATTCTTATATGTATCATACATAATACCTTTCTTCACAATGTTGTGAATTTTACACTACGTAAGGGTGATCTCAAAATATCCTTAATGGGAAACGTGGGAGTATTAATCACTATTCATATAAAATAACATGTTATGCATAGATGTACTAGATCACAAATATGGAATAAAATATTCATACCAAATCATTCACATATCGTAAACATGATTCATTTAATAAGATATTATCTTTTAAAAGGGAAATAATCATAATAATGAAAAAGCATAAAAAATTAATCGATTAATATGCATTTTGTCAATATAATTGTAGAACCATTATAATTGAGGAATCTATTTCTTATGACATAGTTATATACCGATACTAAAACAATAATAATGGATTGGGACCCGACACATATCTCCCTAATTAAATCAGCCATATCAACATGTTTCAAATAAATAATCATGCATGTCGAATTGATTCCCGATAATGATCAAGAATATTGTATTCTTTCACATTGTGTACCAAGCCTATCGATATGTTTCTATTAATTTTCCAATGAGATATAAAATATTACCCAATGTATTAGAGGAATATATTATTTTATTCCCACAAATTACATAAAGTAATCAATATATATGTATTCTATATAATTATTAATCATTATTAATATCATCATATCATAACCCAAATAAATAAAACGTGTTTCACAATAATTTCATCAATCAATCACAGTAGAAACCATGTAAAAAAACTGGGTTTTATATACATCTCATCATCATAATCATAAACCTACTAGAGAATGAATAAGGATGATATAATTGGATCATACCATATGTAAAACATAAGTAACACTCAAATATTTTATATTTTGAAAATATATTACAAAAACTCATCATTAAAAAGTCCATAGTAAAATACAATTTCAATTATAAAAATCACTTTTTCGTATAGAATAAATTCCAAAATATTAAACATATTTCTATATTTTTATTAAAAAAAATTAATCATGTAAGGTAATAAACATATAATTATGTGGTAATGAGAGTATAAAATTCCATTCATTTTGTACATTTAAAATAATGATTCCATTACCATTTTCAAAAAATTAAAAATGTACCATTTTTTGGAAAATTAATAAAAATTACTTTTAAATATTTATAAAATATGTCTAAAAGGGAAAAATAATATTTTAAATGATATTCCTATAATGGTTTAAAATATCATGAAAAAATTTTATGAAAAAAATTCACCTAGAATAAAAAATATCTTTGACTAAAGAGATAAATAAATTTTGGTTTCCTCAATACAATACATTCCTATTTTGATTACATAAAGAAAGAAAAATGAATTTAAAACATGTAATTTATAAAAATAACATGAGGATAATAAAATTAAGGTGTTTCTTGAGAGATAGAGAATTTGATTTAATCATGGGAAAATTAATAACAGATTCTTGTGAAACATAAGATTTTAATGTTAACTATTTTACACTAATGTATCTTTTGAATTATAATCCATATAAAAATAAAGTACCTTTGATGATAAGAATATCCTAATATATTCACTATAATAATTATAAAATAAAATAATGATCTATATATACACTACACAGCACAAGTATTTACTGAATAATACATCTTTCCAAACGAAATAGAATTCAGATGAAATTAACTTACATTAAGTCTCAACTATGACAACCCAAAACCCACAGTACTAGAACTGGTGCTAAATTCATAAAAAAATACATTTAATTATTGGATAAATTTAAATGATACCTAATAAATTTTCATATAGACTATAAAATATCAAAATGAAATCTTCAATATCTTATATTCTCAAGGTAATTTTTGTTTACAGTTTTAGAGAATTAGGCCAAACACATATATAAAAAATTCCTTTAAAACTAAACAATAATTTATCCCACATTACCCACCATTTATTTTTTACATTAAGAAATCATCATCATCCATAATAAATATATTCAATAAATAATTCATTCAACCTCATTTATTATAATATGGGAAACAATTAATCATAAATAGGGTGTTCTAAAAAAATAATTAAGAGAAAATGTATGTATAAACAAATAAATTTCACGAGTGGCCATAATAAGACAACAAGGGTGCTATAAAATAATCTAAGGGAATTTATATGAAATAAATGAAATCACATCCATCAATACATGGATCATAAAAGATGAAATTATGTCATAAGGAATTAACAAGGTAATTATTCATTAGAATCAATAATCACAAGACATGTAATATCAATATTGATCAAAAGAAAAATAATAAACCCATAAAAAGAATATATAAACCATATTTATATATTGGGCTTTCATATTCATAGAACACATAATGAAACCCTAAAATATGAATAAATTATAGGAAAAGATAAATATAATTCTATAGAGAACATTATAATTACATAATTTATTGGAGAACTAACTAGGAAAAACAACATATATGATATAACAGGATCATCCAACTCTATTTGGGTGTAATCATTGTACATATGGTTTATATAATAAAACAGGTAAAAATTAGAAAGTTTTTTCATCCTAAAACTCATAAAAAGAAATAATTTAATTTCAATAAATTGATTAACCCATAGAAAATAAATTGGATTCTTTTCAATCTCTTTGAAATAATATTATAACCTATAAAAAGTAATGGGTTATTAGAAAATATCTTTGAATAATGATTATCTTGTTGAAAATAAATAGCTTCTATAACAATATCTTTGAAACATAATTGACCCATGGAAATGAAATAGTATGCATAAGAATAACTTTAAAAAATCTATTTTATCCACGGAAAGAATGTGAATGGTATTTTCACCAAATATCCCAAATGGATAATAATTAAGAATAAGTGTTGTTAGAATTGATTAATGGAAATACTATTAAAATGTAATTAAAATTTTTTTTGATGAAAATAATATATTCATCTTGAAAGAATATTTAAAACATAAACTTCATAAAATATTGTAAAATTTTTATTTGTTGAAAACTACCTTGGAAATAAAAAAATAATGTTTTCAATCTATATTAAGTTTTTTGTGGAAAATATCAACTATATTTTGGAAAAAACTTTTTCAAAAAATATATAATATGTATATTTTAATATATTATTGAAAAAATATAAAGGATTATTCAAAAAATATAATGGCCATGATCGTAAAAAATTATATTCAATGAAAACATGTTAAATAAAAAACTCCATTCACATTGGTAATGTCGATTAGTAATACCCACATATATATTACATTAAATGAAACATAAAATAAAATAAGAATAAATAAATTCATTATATCCCATTTTATGAATATGTGTATATAGGTCCCTTAACATAAAAATTACATAATACAATGTTTTAGTTTAGAAATTAATGTCATTGACATTGAAGATCATTACTGGATAATATTTACAGATAATTGTTTCATAACTCATAAATAAAAAACCGTAAAATATAATGTATACACATATATTTAGTATCTATTTTCACATAATATAATACTTTTAAAATAAATCATCATATATTTACATGGAAATATAATCACACCTATAAACATGACACCATCGCCTCAATTAACAATTATTTAATCCCATTATATGTTCTTAAAAAAATTGGAAAAACAAAATTTTCAAAGTATGTAACATAATAATTAAGAAACCATTATGTAGTAAAAAAATTTAAAACTCATCAAAAAATATTTCATGAAACCATATAATTTTACCTGTAATGTGAAATATCATTTCTTAAAAACGAGAAATTATTTTAACATTTAAAAATAAATTATTTAAATGAATACTCATGAGAAATTATATATATCTAATATACGTTCATAGTGACATAATTTCATAGAATCCTTTTAGAAACCACAAAGAACTCATAAAAATTTTAATAAGCATTTTACCATAATCCAATATTATTCTCCAAAAAATATAAAAATTATCCAATCCTTTAAAGTGTATTATTGTGAAACTATCATTTATTCTATAATGGTCTTAAGTCGAGCTATATTTTCATTCCCATATTAAATAATTTCAATTGACTGGTTAATTAATACAGCGTTTCATGATTTGGTAAACAGTTTTAAACTCATACTCGAATCCCTTTTAGATATTGAAATATCAGTTTCTATCAAAATTATATTATCTTTATGTTTTAAAATTTTCTATTGAAACCCCATTGTCAACACAAAAATACCAAAAAAATGGAATTATGTTTTCTCATTTAAGAAAAATTTAGTCTTGCATTTGAACCTAAAAATCAAATAATAGTTATAGTGATAGGAGTAGTGGTTTTCTTCATTTCATTTAAAATCAAAACAAAATTCCTCTTAAAAAGATTTAAAATAATCTAAAACATAGATAAAATGAAGCTTATAAATATTTTATTCCAAAATAAATATATTTAAATAATCAATTTAAAAAATGTAAATAGAAGAGAAGCATTGTTTTATGGAAAAAACATAAAGTTAGATTTTTTCAATGAATATCACTTATCACTTGGGAAATACCTGAATCATAATCCCCATTAATAATTTCATTAAATAAAAAATTAAATTTCATGAGAATAGATAAATTCATTTCATATAAATAAAATGGTATATATTTTAATATTGAAAATCAATTAATGTACTTAACATCAATAATAGCGTCAATAGAATGAAATTGAGATAAAGTCCCTTACCATGTTCCTGGTTTGTTACATTTGTTATTAACATATTGAATAATAAACATATGATAATAATTTACATTCATGATTTTTCATGTATATTATTATTAATGTTTCTAATATTAAAAATTTATATTCAATTACTTAATCAATTATGATTATGCTGGGTGTTTTTAACATATTCCACTTATGTGTGAAAAATGAATTTGGTTGGTCAAATGACATTAATAAGTCCCTTATATAAATATATCAATAATAATATTAATCAAATATTCATTATATTAATACATCAGTTATTATTTTGAAATCTATCTTTGATGACTAGTTTGAAAATGATCTAACATTAAAATCATTTGGACATTATTCCATAAGTACACACGAGTAACATTCATATTTTTAAATGATAATTATGGGAAGAAGGTTTGTCAAACCTATAATTATAGATTTATCATTTTAAAAAAATACATTTTATTTAATTATATATACCTATATATATTTCTTCTCATCATTTTATGAAAGAATATTCATATCATCGCTTTGAGGAGGCGGTAGTCCACACATCCGTGAATGTCATTATAACTTTTTCAGTGTCTGAAATGGTAAGAATAAAATAAAATATTATATTTCATGAAGAAAATTATGTCCTTGATATCATAATTATTTAATATAAATCAAATTTATATATTATTGTTACCAATTTCACCTTCCATGTAACTTTTTAGTCAAAAATGCATCACATCACTTTATGAGGTGGTGGTCTCCCATATACATGAATGATGATATCATTTCTCCTATAGTATGAAATTAAAAAAGGTATTAAATTATATAATGAATCTCGTGGTGTTATAATATTATAAAGTTAAAAAATATTGCATATAAATGGTATGTTTTCCCTTATTCATAACCATGAGAGGTGGTAATAGAAAAATTAACACAGTCATATGGTTGGATTGTAATCATGCGTAACAAAGATTGATAATTTGATAAAAAATGTAACAAAAGTGTGTCATAGTGTAGTTGTTTACCTTAACACAGAAATATATCTATGTATTTAGGATATTAAGGTTGTTATATATGCATGAGTTAAAAATCATTAAAAGGGGTGTCGAAATAAATAAAGCAAAAATGATTGTTGATGAATGTTTCATCTTCTTCTGGTAACCACTTTTTTATATCACTAATATACTTCCTTGGTTGGATTTTTTCAAAATTTATAAATTATTGGATTATAAGTGGGAATTGGATGATTAATTTGGGTAGTTTTTTGTTAAACCAATTGGATTGGAAGGCGTCTTGTGAGGGGAGAGTTAGTGGACTTTTATATGTGGGGGAGATGAGACACATTGTACTTTTAAAGATAATGTTCTATTAAACAATGTTTTCGTCAACCAAAAGGCTTCAAAAATTCACTGAATTATATGGTATGAACATTAAGGTTTAAATATTTGAAAAAAAACGTTATTCAGAATTTCAGGATCATTTTTCCCTATATGATTAAAGTGTAGTGACTCGAAAATCTCATTTTTTACCTTAATAGTTGTGATTGATTTTTATTTTTTCCACTAATAACAATAGAAAAAAATTATTTTAAACATATTAAAAATTATTATTATTTATTATTTTTAATATATGATACATTTTTCTAATGTTAATTCACATAAGTAGAAATTTTAATTTAATATGAATCCTAAATTCATGGGAATACAATGTTTTTTAATAAGAGTATTTTTTAGAAAGAGATTATTATATATTAAATCGATTAAAAATAATCATACTTTTATAAACAGAAATTAATATTTTTAAATATTTATTTGATAAATCAAATTTAAAATATTTCTGATTAGGTGAATTTAAATTAATTAAACCGGCAAAAAATTATATATATTAAAATAGTTTTTAGAGAAAACTGACTTTCATCCATAAAATAAAATATTATAAAAACAATATAACAATGACTGAAAAGTAATTAATTGGAAATAATATATCATAAATAATATATTTGTAACTTTAAAAAATATTTAAAACATATAGATAATTTTTCATTTGTAAATATCTTAAATGAAATAGACTTTTTAGAAAAATTGCTATATTTCACTATTAATGAAAAATCTATATTTTCTTGGAGTTTTAAGAAAATTTCACAAAATGCATTTTTATATTACTATTTTAAAATTGATAATTATTTTAGAAATTTAATTTTGAAAAAATTATAAATTAATCTTTTATATGAATCATTAAAAGAGAATAGTTTATTCAAAACAATTTTCTTTTTGATTATAAATTATATGATTTTTTTATTATTAATATAATTATATTATTAAAATTATTAAAAATGAAAAAAATGATTTACTCTATCACTACGTGGAATGTTACATCATTCCACCTTTTAAAATTTACACCCTAAAAAATTAATTCACTTATTAATATGTTGTGATATCGTTCCCTCATAGTAGTCCTAGATTCCCATGTTTCCGGTTCTATCAAATTATTTCCCTAAAAAATGTAACTGAATGAACCAACTAATTACACAAAAAAATGATCTCTATGTTTAATAACATAAACTATATTTTCATGAAAAAAATATTATTTTCCAACTGAACAGCATTTTGGTTTAATAATTGAGATGAATCCAACACTAATATCCATAACATTGAAACATGAAATGTGTTGTATAACTGAGATAAAATCATTGGCATGGACACTCTATTTGGATATAATAATATTTTTTCTAGGATTTAAAATGTTCAAGTAAAAAATGGACACATATTCATATTCTTAAAAAAAATACAACATTATAATCTCTAGAAAACATTTATAAATACATGATCACATTCCTTGAATGAAATATCATTCTTATGTTCATCTGTATATCTCTTATTCATATGATGATATGTCAAAATGTGTTGCTGAATCAAGAAAATTTTATTTTCATTTCCTCTACCATCTATGTTCCCATCAACATTTTTTTTACTATAACATCCCTAAATTCTATTGTCTGACACCACATTAAATATAATTTTTCAAATGGTTCCATATGTATACTAGTATGGAATCTATTAGTATATGAAAAATCAACCATGGAAATATTTCTTCATCAACTCCATTGGTAATTAATTAAAATATAATGAATAATATAATCTATGGTTTTAATTTTCAACTCATAATACCCTTCCTAATAAGGATAACTTGTTGTACTAAAATTTAATTCAGTATTAAAGAACATCTGATTTACTTTCCAATAATTATATGTGGACAATTGAAAACTATATGATAGAATGAAGACATAATATCCATGTAACTGTGAAATATTATATAGAAAACGTTTAGAATGATGATCTAAAAACTTCCATATTAAATTTTAAGGAAATGTGAATATTTATTTCTTCTATCAACAATAAAAAAAATCAAACTTTTTAGAAATGGATGGGGGTTAAGATCCCTTTATTCAACATGAAAATTAAACCAGTTTTAGCAATAGGAAAGAGGAAACCCTTTAAAATAAGGTAAAAATCCCTAAAGAACATTTAAAAATGATCGTACAAGTCTAAAAGAATCTAACATTTAAGAAGGCTCCACAAAATCTCAATACCCACATTCCAGACAACACACCAATGAGATCAATCAAAAATGTGTCACCCCATTTTTCAATAAGTTACACAGTGTTAGTGGAACAACGTGGTATAAGGAATACATAATCTTTTTCTAGATCATAAAACACCCACATCATAAATATTATAATTAAAAAACATACAATTCATACTATATTTTACCTTTTCCCATAGTGACAAATCATCCCTCTAATCACTCTTAAATTTTTCTAAAGAAGTTTATTGCCCTGGAACATTAAATAATAAAGTGGATGTTCGTACATCCATGAATATTAGAACAAATTTTATCAAATCATTAACTACTGTATCATGTTCAAAATATAACATGGTTAATGTGTTATTTCAAATGTGACTCAATGAATTATCTTTATTTTTTCTTCTTCTAATCTGGTAATGAATCTTGCCATTATAATCTATGATTTATTGTGACCATTTTCAGCTACCAAAAATTTTTTTAATCTATATTTAGTATGTATTTTACTTTTAATTATTTATTAATAAAATTATTCATTTTTCAGTCAGTATATATTTTACACTTTACTCTAAACAAAATAGTTCTCCAAATTTTTTACAAAAAAACCATAACAGCTAAATCCAAATCATGTTTATGGTAATTTTTCTCAGGAGGATTAGACATTCATAATTAAAATCAATTACTAGACCATTCTTTCTTATGAAAAAATAAATCCTTTTAATGAATTATCATTTTAGATGAAAAATTAAAAATTTCTAGAATTAAGTTCAAATATCAAGGCATTAACTATTATATATTTCAATTCATTAAAACAATAATTTTTTTTCTTTAATATGATCATAATCCCATTTATATTTATCTAATTTTCTAAAATAGAAAATTGAGAAAATATTCCAATAAACCACCGGTAGTAACCTGAAAATACAAAAACACTACAAATCACTATGAAGTTTTTGTGTCTTTTCCATCCATAAAAATCGTCTATTTACTCAGGGTTAATAGTTATTCCATAATTTTAAAAAATATGACCAATTAATGAAATTTTTTGTTACAAAAATTTAAACATTCTAAATTTTCCAAATAGTTTATTTTAATATGAACTTTTCAATACAACCCTTAGGTGTCATTCAAACTCTTATTAACATATAGAATATTATAAAAGATCATCAATAAAAAACCAAAAAATTATCAAATAATTCAAAAAAAAAAATTATATTTATAAGTTTTATAAATATAGAAGTTTCATTTGACTAACCTCACAACATAACTACAACCTCATAGTTCCCATATCTTGTATAAAACACATTATTTTTAATGTATACCTCCAATTTCAACTAATGGTACCCCCTCCTAATGTAATTAATTGATAAATAATTTTATTCATGTATATGATAAAACAAATCATTAATATAAGTAATAATAAACATGTTTTTAAAAAATATGTTGTTCAATGCTCAATAAACATTGAAAAGTCTCACCGTACTATCTTTTATTTTTAAAAACCACACTGAAGTAAGCCATGGTGATGTGCTAAGCCAGATAAAACCATCATCGAATAAATCCTAAAATGTCTTTTTCAATATTAATTTTTTAAATTGAACAATTTGACGAGGGGTTTAACAAAATGGCATTGAATCATGAATGAATACAATAGAAAACTCACTTTCTAAATTAGGAATAACCATTGGTAAATTATAAGAAAAAAATATGTGTATTCATCTACTAATGATAAATCACTAATTTAAACAGCTTCTTTATTCTCATCAATATGATATAGGTAATGTTCACTATCATATCTAAGCAATATCATAACTTCACGATACATAATAAATAGAATGACATCACTGAACATGAATTTATTTACACTAAACCTAATCTTACCATGATTAACTGAATGTAAAAACATAATCAGAATGATATAAAACTCTAATATTGATTGTTTAACAAAATGGTAAGAGATGAAATTCATCTTGTAACAATCAAATTGTTCTTATTAATTATGGATCCTCCAATAATTCCACCGATTGTTATGTAAAAAATTTATATCTTATTTTCATGAGGTCATATTCCCAATTTAAAAATGATTTCATATAAATGAGTGAATGTGAGCATCTAGATTCAAATAGGGTACTAGTATTATTTTAATACACAAGTAAAATATATGTGACCATATATTTTTATGGTGAAAAATCATCTATTATAATGGAAAATCAACATCCCACAACCTTCTATTAATGATCATAAAGACTTCAATCTAGTGAAACAAAATCCGAACACAATTTTTCTTAATGTCCCTGTTGATTAATACTAAAACAAACAACCATTCAAGGGATATCATTATCATTAATCATTTATTATTCAATATTGTTTTCCATATACTTGAATTCAATATTGAATTAATTTCCACAATGGTAACACTTCCACGAAATCATATTAAAATCTCTCCGAGTTATTTTTTAAAACGAATACCACAATATGAGATAAAAAATATATAACCTCTAGATTTTATGGATGTATGATTCCCCTACACCTACTATATGGAATTCATGTTACATTCATCACCAGGTGTCACATAATACTCACAATAAATCATCACAACATTTCACTAATAACTAAGTACATTCATATTGATTTTAAATTATTGTGTGGTGATATGTATTTTTATAAATGTTTTCTTTCAAGAGTAAATTCGATTAATTTTAATCCTAGCTTCTTAAATAAAATCAGGTATATACATACCCAATATTGTGAACATATCATCATATGTAACTATAGAACAATCATAATACATCCCTATTTCTGGGAATTATTTTTCAATTCGATGATGGAAAACATTATGGAAATATTTTTCAACGAAAAATGATCCTTAAATATTTCAAATTTAATGGATTGAAGAACATATTTCTCTTTAGTATTCATATCAATGGACGACCATCAATCGACTTCAAAATAAAAATGTTTAAATAAATTATTAACCACTCGAAATTCCAATAAACTAATGACATAAAAATTTGTCTTTAAATAATTGATCCATAACTCATTTATTATAGGGTCCTATTATCCACTATATTATGGGGGTGTTTTCCTCAGGAAATTTCCCACAATAGTCATATTCCTTTGTGGTTTACAAGGTTCCTCTCTAGAATAGATTCCACAAACATTTATTTCTTTTGTTAAATAATTAACTACTTTGAAAAATTATTATATTTTTATTCCAACTACCTCAAGATGTTAACGTGGAAGGATATATTCCTCTCTATTTATTATGAAAATACCTTCCCTATTTCCATTGTATAAATATATTCTAAATTGACATTTTTCAGGAAATGAAATATTGAAATATTCAAATTTCTTAACTTTTTAATTTGAATATATTGTAAAATCCTTAAAAGGAATGTTATTATCATTATCTTATAATATATATTTATTTAAACCAGCTATTTGATACTAACTATAAGGCCCCTATAATAAATATTTTTAAATCATCAGTTCTACTCATGAAATTACAATCTTTCACTTTGAGAGTCTATTTTTATTATATTTTTAGAGAATTATTTCAAAAATAATACATAATAATACAAAAAATACGATTTGTTCACATCTTTTTAGTATCAATTTTTTCAGTAATATAAAACCTATAAAATAAACTATTAGTTATTTTGATTATAATTTTTACAAAATTCAACATGTCTCTTCTCTTTCAATTAACTACCCTTAAATAATAGGAAAACCATTTACCAAATGGGATAATCACAAAAAGGATAAAAAGGGAAAAAATGAAGGATTCCATTATTCCCTAAAAACATTAAAAACGATAAAAAACCATTTTTTAAATAAAAAAATTATTCCCATAAAAATATCATTCTTTTAAGAGGATCATATATGTTACATTTTGGAAATAATTGATTTCAATAAAATATCATTAGAAATCATAAAAATACAACATGAATTAAACATATTATCATTAAAAACCTTGAAAATTTATAACTAAAATATGGCCAACATATAATATAATTATCTGATCGATATAATCATTTCCAAATGAAATAAATTGTTTTCAGGATGAACCCATCATAAAAATTATAATGGGATCACCTAGTGCAATCATGGTGCATCCATATTTTATAATTCTCAAGAACCATAACATGAATAAATCATATCATCATTTTAATAACTATTTGAAACTCCCATGAAAATCCATTTCATATATTAAAATATCAATTTCTTTTAAATTACCATTTTCATTACATAATATAATTTTCATTCAAAAAATATTTTTTAATAACAAAATTACACAAAAATGGAAATGGAGTTTATAATTTAAAAAAACATGTAATGATAAAAAAAACATAATACAATAAATTCAATTCATTTAAAACACTCCCAAAAGAGGTTGATTTTAATTAATTTAAAAGGTGAATCATTAATCTTTTTAAAATATTTTTTTGAAAAACTACAATTTAATCTCTAAACCTATCATATATTAATAACCAATATAATGGTAATTTATAATTAATTATAATAATTAAATATTTTATAATTAACAACTATGTTTCTATAAAAATAGACATTACATATTAAAACATTTAAAATTGATAATTTTTTTAGAAGAACAATTGTTTACAAAAAAATTGTTTATTTACTATAAATAGGGAAATAAATGTTTATAAAAAATGAAAAAATATTCACCCAATGTAAATTTTTATAATGTTATTTAAAAATTTATAAAAATGTTATAAAATATAGCCTGTAAAATTCGGAATTTATTCATTTAAAGAGAATGTTATAAGAAATGTGTTCAATAAATTTTTCTTGATTTTTGATGAAAAATTATTTGATATTTTAATATCTAATATATCTATATGATCACAATTATTATATATAGAAAATTATTTACTATATAATTACTATGGTTTTTTGGATCTATCCGCACTTTCAGATTAAAATGTTGCCTCTACAACCATATGTTTATCCACAAAACTATAACCCGGTTATTAACATTATTGTAGAACCCTTTACATCTATGTTAATGAACAAATTTTTTGGATACATATATGATAAATTAACATCCAAATTAACTACTTTATTGTTAAAATTATGAAGTTAATTTGACAAATTTTTCATTAACAATGAAACATGAAATACATTGTGTACCTAAAATAAACATGAAGGTATGTCCACTCAGTAGGAAACTGATGAAAATTTATCTATGATTTAATACGGTATAACTAAATGTGAACTAAACATCACCATTTCACCGAAACACATCACACATTTTCATGGAGAAGCATTAATAAAGGAATGATCAGATACCTTGATAGAAAGTTATTTCCTCGGTTATAAGTATATGTTTTCTTCTTTAATTGTGTTGTCCTCATGTGTCGTCGAATAAACTAAACATTCTCTGCATTTTCCTCTACGAATTTTATTCTCCTAAACAATCAACACTATATCATCCCAAAATTTTGGTGTCCAAAACATATTTACATATAATTCTTCCAAACGTTCCATCTATATACCTCAATGAAAAGTATTTTTATAACATAAATCATCCAAGGAATGATGTTGATCCAAACATCACTAGTAATAAATTGAACATGAATGACGTATATCTTCCATCATTTGAAATATCCAATTATAATATCAATTATATTGTGGAAGAAATGTTATAATGAAATTTATTTTAGTTCCCAATAAAATAAGATGCCCGTTATAAAAATTAGATGTGAACTAAGGATCATGTAATAATACAATTGAGAGTGGAAATTCATGTAACCTAAAAATATTCTATTGATACAATTGATAAAGTTGATATAATGAAAATTTATATAAAATTTGAGATAAATTGGAAGATTATGTTATTTGATTAACAGTAATCCAAATCACAATGTTACCTTTATATGTAATAGGAAAACATACCACGAAGTCTAATGATATATTCTCCCACTTTCACTCTGTTAATATAAAATATTGTAGCATTTATATTGGTACCTATAATTTTAGATTTTCCAGTTTTCAAGAAACAAAATTCATGGTATTTTTAGTAATAACACATTTTATTCCATCCAACAAGTAATACTCCCAATGGTCTTTGTACATATTGGTTTTACCTATATGAATAGAATACCAATATTTGTAAACATTAATTAATATATATTTCCTTAACTATTGATCACTAAGAAAACATAGACTTTGTACAAATTATAAAACACCTCAATAATCACTATTAAAATTATGATACTTACCCTTCTTAATGTAGTATACCTTTTCCTTAAAATATAAATCTTCTTTATGTGCTCTCGTAATTCATTTGGACATAGTAGACTACAATGGAACCTAAAATAAATTGTAGGATGTCCATGAACCCACAACATGTAGTCCAAAATTCATGAATTCATTAAAATATGTGTCACCTTCTTAACATTTCATCAATAATTTTTCATTAATTTTGTGATCGAGATTATTAGAAAATTTATTTTCTTTTATTCGATGGTAATAAATCATTATATAATTATCTATTTTTATTTTTATTCGGATCATCTATTTCATGTTTGGTTAATATGGTGTGAATATATACTTCAAACATTTGTCATCAGTATATTTTTCACAATTTGACCAATAGAAATGATGCCTCTAAATTTTTAATGAAAACACTACAAAAATAATTCCTAATCACGTGGTAGGTAATTTATCTCATAATGATTCTACTATCATGATGCATAATCAATCACCCAATCATTTTTATTAGGACTTAACCATATCCTTTCAAAAATGAATCACTTTTGATAAAAATTTATCCATTTATGGAAGGATGTTCCAAAATAAGAATAATCACCAGTCTTTTTTCCCGTCCATGAAAAAAATTATCACATGATTTTTTCCTAATGAACTAAACTCTTTTTTGAGTTTACTTGGTCATTCGAAAAGAAATATGATAAAAAATTTCAAAATATATACAATAGTAACTATCTAATCATGGAAAAAAACTCTTCTCCTTTTGTGGTATTGGAAATTATATAACAACTATTAATTTAGAAAGGCCAACAATTATTCTCTCTCTAAAAACGATATGACCATGAAATGATTTTCTAACCAAAATTCACACATGGTATGTTTCACATACAATTTCAGTTCATTTATCATTTATAAAATATACTTGATTTTTCTTTCATGATACTCTTAACATTTATAATATACACAAATTTCATCAAAAAATAAAAACAATATCATATAACTAATAAAAATTCCATTCATAAGGTCTATAAATACATAGGGTGGATTAGAGAATCCAAATGGAAAAAATATTAATTCATAGGGGTATATCTACTACGAAACATAGTCTTTGGAACATCTGCCACAATCAATTTCTGGTAATGGAACCCCAAACTCAGGTCAACTATAATAAACATATTTTCACACAGTAGAAAATCAATTAAATCATCAATATGGGTAAAATTATATTTTTCATAACAGTGATGTTATTTAAGGATCAATAACCAAAATAATGTCTCATATAAATATATTTATTTTTAATAAAAATGAATAACCTTAGGGTGATGATCTCAGAAAGATAAAAGAATTTTCTAATATATCAATATGTTTCCTTTTCAATTATAAATGTTCCACACGAGCCATTTGATTTATAGGTTTTGAAATATGATTCACATCAGGAACTTTTTTAATAATGAACTCAACCTATCAACAATGAATAATATTAATAAGACCCTTTTAAAAAACTAACATTTACTAAATCACATGAAACGTATAGAAATCATGAAATCCTTATCCCCCCATATCATATAGTATCTGAATATCATAATTAATCCTTTGGAATTAACGAAATTAAAGTGATAAAAAAATAAGGGAGAGCATCACAGTTTGGATACATATTCTTATTAGATTATGGGTGACTTGGGGGAAGAATTACAATCCTAGATAAATGAGAAAAATGAAATTGTACATATACAGTACATAAATGGTCAATTACCATAAAAATTTTCATTCAAATCATTAAAATATTTATATTAATATGGTGTAAAAAATAAAATGATGCTTGATTTTAATATCAAGGACCTTCCACTGCAATTATAATTTTATTCTAATTTATAATCTTCATTATTTAGTTTTTTCTATCTAGTTTAAAGAATGACTAGTTATCTGTTGTTGACTACATTTTTATGGTTTTTTGATCTTTATGATTGTCCCTTAATCTTATGATAGAATATTCATTAGACCTTGATGGAAATAAGAATATTAAAAATATGATATTTTTTTATATATATGGTGTTGTAGGATCAAATTTTAGGGAATATTATTTACCACCTAACTCTCTTTTGATTTTTATTTGCATATATTTATTTGTTATAACTTTTCATATTGATGTATGGAATTCTTACATGTATCTCTTAGATCTCATTATTTTTTGTAGTTTTTGATTAAATGACTGGTAAATTTTACTTAAGGTTTTTGTTGTGTCTCTCAATTTTGAAGGATTCCATCTAAATGAACATGTATTAATTGTTTATAGTGACTTTTTAGATGTTGTTTGATGTTAGTTTAAACTAGACTTTTATTTATTACTAGGTTTGTTGTATAAATGATGGTGACTTACTAGATCATGTATTTTCAATTATTATTTTTTGTAGATCTAGATAATATTATTCCTTTGACAATAACATGATGAAAGAGGTTTCTATATATTGTGTAATATGATACATTAAGAACTATGTTGATCAAGAGTTCATAGTTACAACTGATAAGGATATTACCTCATCACTTGTCTGTGGGGGTGGATCATCAGATTCTCAACACCATCTTCATATATAAATGCTCCATCCTATATCTAACAAAAATATGATGTCAATTTATGATGGGAATGTGACTACTTCAATATAATTATGAATTAGTTTAATGGATTAAATTTCATTAATTTTCGTATTTATTTATTGTATGGTGTTTTCACCATGGTTTTATGTGCTTATATATCATGTTGCACTCCAAGTATAGATTTCTTGAGGTGTTTTATATTTTTTTGGATACTAATATTATTGTCTACAATATATGTTTATTGATGAACAAATGGTGATTGTTTTGTGTTATGTGTGATCTTATGTATTTTTTTCGGACCAGAAGCCAAATAACTGACTATAAGGGATCAGTTTTGCTCACATTGACTTTTAGATCATAATCTTGAGCTGATGATGCTAAGTGGGGGTTTAAAGGTAAACTGGGAGGGGTGTTTGATGTCCTGAAAAAAAATTTGATGATGGGATGGTTGAAAAAAATATCTCTATGGATTAAAATTAATTATAACTAACATTTAACGGATATATATTGTTTACACTTTTTTATCTCAATAAATTGATTTTTTCTTTTAATTATATTAAAAGATTCTTTAAGATCTTTAAACCTCATGGTTACATGGTGACATCATTTTTCATTAATAAATTTTGTATTGTGTGGGCTAGGAATCCCACTCAAATCCTGAACTACCTAAATAATAAAATTTGATAGATAACTCTCACTGTAATCTATAATAAATTTATCATCTCCCTGTAATGTTATAAGAGGCATGAAATCATTGAAAAAAATTTCTTTTTTACATTGAAATAAATAATTACATTATAAACAAAAATTATATAAAAAATGATAATTATATCAATTTTTTCTATGGATAATTCATGATGACTTGTATAAAATAACATCCAACTAAAAACAATAAGAAGATTATTATTCGTATTGTTTTCATTAATACTTCCTCCAGCATTTCTCAAAAAAATTAATATCTTACATTCCTGAGGGGATAGTCCCAATATACATGAAACATTCTCAAAATAGAATGGATGTAAATATCTAGATTCAAACAAGGTATTGGAAAAACATTATTACAAATGTAACATAACTATAACAACATAATTTATTCTACCAACATAATATTTAGTAGTTTGTAATGATCTCCATAGATCATTTTATTTTTAATGTCATGGATTTTCATCTAATGAAACTAAATTTGGGAAATAATTTACAAAAATTCCCAAATCAATGAAACAAATAAATCATACTATTTTATAGCTAAAATTTTCTTCATTCTTTACGTTTTCAGGCTAATTTTTAATTAATTGAAATTCAATATAGGAAAATATCCTCATCAACATCACTTGTATTATATCATAACAAATTCTCTTGGTTTAATTTTTACAAACTAACCATAATATGATTAATTTAAAATCATACATATATATTTATTTAATATCATATTTCCCATCTCTCTTTATCCTAATTGATTCAGACATTTATCATAATGAGGGGAATGAAAAATAAAAATCCACAAATAAAAATATATATAATGGATAAAAACTTTTTTATTCATTTTATATTTCTCATGTGGCTTGATCTCGTAATAGAATTGGATTCTATATTGAGAAAACTGATTAATTTTAATATTAGTGTCTAAAATAAAATGTGTTTCATAAATAGACAATATTGTGAAGTTTACTTCATATGCGTCATTAGAATGATTATCACTCTTCCATTGTTATATGATTTATTTAACATTTCGAGTTAAAAAACATTTGGGAAAAATATCTCATGAAATATATCATTATATATTTTATATAACATGTAATCAAGAAAATATTTCATTCTTTTATTGTAAAACAAAGACCCTCATCAGTCGGCTTCACCTTCTAAATGATAAATGACTGGAGTTACATATTGTTTTTCTAGACATCACATATCAACAAATATCCTCTCTAAAGAATTGATCCATCCTTAGGCTATAATGGTAATTGATGATCCACACAATGATGAGGGGTCTAGCCTCATTAAATTGATCCACAATAGCCATGGTCATTCATTGTAGAATTGGTAACACTCTAAAATTAATTCCACAACCATTTATTACTTGTGTCAATTGATCCATCACTTGATAAAACTATTCTATTATGAATCAAAAAATCTTGTGATATTAATTTGAAAGGATATATTCATCCTTGTTCATTATGACAATATCTTCTACGTTTCATCAATGGAATTCCATTCTAAATAGATATAGTATAAATGATTCACTATGGTAATCTTTAAATGCTATAACATCTTAACTTCAACATAAGGTACAATCATTTAAGGGAGTGATATTATCATTATCATAAAATAAAATTTTATTTAAGTGAATCACTTGATATATAATATAAGGCCTCATCTAAAAAAATTATTTAATTATGAGTTTTTTTCATGAAATTACATTCTCACACATTGGATATATTTTGTGGTTTATTTTTTAAAATTATTTAAGTCATAAATCATTTATAAAAATACAATAAAATACATTTTTGAAAATTCTAATTCCTATTAAATATTAATATAATATAAAAAATTTAAAATAAAGGATGAATTTTTTCAAGTGAAATCATTATGAGAGTCATCTTTTCCACAACGATTCAAATACCCATCTATAAAACTTGTGAAAAAACATTTACACTTGTGAAATGATAAAAAATTATTATTAAGGGATACAAAACCAAACTAACAGTTAGTGTAGGGTAAAAAATTTAATCCCATGGAAACCCATTTTTGATAATATAAAATTTTACCCATAAAGGGGAAAAAATTCATTTAAAAGGTTTATGATTTTTATTTTTGAAAACAATTTATTGAATTGAAAACTCTATAGAAATAACCAAAAAATCATATAGGTACCCATGTATATCGTCTCATTAAACCATTACAGAAACCAAAATAATTGTCATATTCATATAACCAATATCCAATATAACTCATCATAGAATATAATCATAAAACAATTCATTATAGTGCTATTGGTGTGCACCCAGAGCGTATTCTATAATGGAACCACACGGTGATATATGGGTGCATCCACATTATATAATTTCTTCGAAACTCATTATGAATAATACATTTTCTCATTGGAAAAAATACTTTAAACAAGTGTGAAAATTCGTTTAAGAGATTAAAAAACACTCTTCATTCAAAATTCAATTTTCATTAAAAATGTAATTTCATTATAAAAATAATTTTCAAAAAAATGGTATAATAATTTAGGGGTACTATATTTAGGAAAATATTTATTATTTAAAATTATCCTTTAAATGAAATATTAGTTGCAGTGGAAAGAAATTTCATTTTTGATGTTCTATTTATAACACATGTAAATGATTACTTTTGCAAACAATTTAAATAATGTAAAAGATACATAAAATGGACTTTATAAATATTATACAACATTATGGAAACATTTAAAATATAATATTATAAATATGGACAAGTAATATTTGTAAATTTTGAAGGAAAACCAAAATACATTTTTTCAAAGAATATACTTTCATCACATGGGAACCACCGGAATTGTAAAATTCACTAAATAATGAAATTGAAAAAACATTAACTAAAAATATAATAGATAATTTAATGAAATATAATTTTAATGAGGATATATATAACCCTTATAAAATAATAAGGGTTAATAACATCAACAATTTCATTAGTGAATGTAACTTGCGAAAAAACCCATTACAAGAGTCTGACATGGTACGAATGTATTTATCTTCCTGACACTACTGGAAAAATACCCTATACCAACGGTTTGGAACCATTTTTATAGGCCTCCAAACTGTTGGTATAGGCTATACCAATAGTTTGGAGAACCTTTTCCATGTAAGCCGAGAGGACAGGTCTATAGAAATGGTTTTGAGAAAACCGTTGTTATAGACCTATAACAACATTTTTGAATACCATTTTTATAATAAATATGAAACTCTATACCAATGGTTCAATAAACCATTTGTATATGTAATTCAAAAAATAAACATTCGGTTGTTTTATGATCCCAACACCTCCCATTTGTGATTGAACGACCTAACCACTAACCTAATATAATTTTGCGAACATAATTTCATTAATATATATATGTATTATCATAAGTATTTTAAATTTTGATTTATTTAATGTCCAATGAAAGAAGATTCCATTAAAAAAACATGTACCTATACCAATGGATCCCAAAACCGTTGGTATAGATTCTTTAATTTTGGGACCTATACCAACAATTTTGGAAACAAAGTTGGTAAAGGGGGGATCTATACCAATGGTTTGTCCAAACTGTTGGTATAGTGTCTCTATAATGGACATATACCAACGGTTTTGGCCTAACCGTTGGTATAGGTCGTAATTAGTGAACCTATACCAACAGATTTTCCAGAACCATTGGTATAGGTCCATATAAGTTACCTATACCAACAGTTTTGGCCAAACCCTTACTATAGGTCCCAAAAAGTGAACTAAACCAACAATTCGCCCAAAACCATTGGTATAGATCATATTTCTAGTACTGTTAACAATAAAAATATATAAATTAAATAGATTTCTGATATTTTTTTAATATCATTAGTAATTTTATTTCACCTATTAAAAATTAATATAATAACCATAAATCGATTATGTTTTATCATAATGTTTTGATTGTATTTGTCTTATATGTAAAAACAAACTTTGGTAGGTCGAATAAGGTCAATGTATTAATTATCGTAAAAAATAATGAAAAATAATCATGAATTAATCATATATATATATTGTAACACCCGATACTTTTATGAGAAATATAATGTTTTTATGTTATATAAATAATCAATGGAATCTTTCACCACACACAACACTAGCTTGGCTTTCTTTTCACACAATTGCAACCTTCCTCGATAGCTTGCGTCGTACGCAATACCGAGTTTCACTAAACCACGATATGCAAACTAGCCGTTATGAATATTAATAACCACTTTTTGAAATTTTATAAATTTTATTTTTTAAAATGGACTTCATTTTTGGTTTCAGAATATCGAAATTATCCTAGGGTGAAATTTTGGTATTTTTCTGATAACATTCAATTTTTGAAGAATAGTAAAAATACTGGGTTACTATTTAAAAACCGACTTTTTATTTAAATAATTATTTATTTTATTTAAATTTATTTTAGGTTAAAATTGTTACACAATTCCTATATAAGTTCAATGTAATTCATTGGAGTCATTTTATTATAATTTTAGATATATAAAAATTTTATTGAACTTTTGACCGTCTTTTACCCACCTCCTAGGAGAATTTGAAAATTTACATAAAACATAATTTTTCCGCTTCTGTGAATGGAATTTCAAAAATCTGAGAGACACCGTTGATGTCAGTATGTAAGATGTGGTTCAATGAGATGAAAAATATTTTTGGTGAATAGTTACTTTTTACTTCATTTTTACCACATTTAAAATTAAATAGGGTAATTAAGGGTAAAAATGTTATTATTATTACCATAAAACATGTCCTAATTATATTGGATAAGTTTAATTCGACCAAAAACAACCTTAGGAATACAATATGACCATTTATGCCAACATGGATTAGATTAGAACATTTAATATTAATTTATTTAAAGAAGGGTTAAAATAGTTAAAATCAAATTTTAATAAATAAATAATTTTTAATATAGGGTTATACATAAAATAAATTAGAATATAAATATTAATTATAAAGAAAAAAATATGTCCTACATAATGCAATTTTATTTGTAATTTTTAGACTGTAAATAATTTAATTTATTTATGACACAATGATGATGTTGTAATTATCTTATTAATGAAATATTGACACAAATGATGTTATAAATACCCAAATAAATGTAATTTGAGACTTTTTATGAATTACAATAATATTAAAGGTTAATATGACATGTTATTATAAATTTAAGTATCTTTTTTCTAACTAATCTTTCTGTTATTATTTTCACAAAAATCAATTACCAAATAATGTAGAAATTAACATAAAATAGTTTTTAAAACAAATATTATATTATGAATTGTTATTTTATTCCTAAAAATCAATGGTTTGGGAAAATGACATAGATAAGGTTATATATATTAATAATAAACAACTTGGGGTTCGTTTGTCTTGTTACATTATGTTTATTAACCTTATAGTGTAAGAAAACAAGAAGACACTGTAAAAGCTAAATTATCTAACATATAGTTAAATCTAAATGATATGGTTAAAATAGATACCTCAACTTGTCTAAATTCTATTGGATAACAGTATTTCGACCCATCCCCACCTTAGCTTCGAAATAAATCAATTTGGACATATTAAAACCGAATATGACTTTATAATAAAATAATATTTTTAGTTTTTCCTATGGTGCCCCTCTCCTCCCTTATAAAAAGGGAACCTCCTCCCTCTCTTCCTCACACCACTTTGAGCCTTCAAGCTCGGCCAACCCCTGCCAAATTCTCTTCTCCACTTCCCTAGAAACATCCTAGAGGTCCTGGTCTTCTTCAAAGACCAATTTTAGTGCCCTAAAAGGAGGTCTCAAAGAGGCACTTCAAAAAAGAGGTAATGTCCATTACTGATTCTTTCAACTTTATTTCTTCTTCCAATTATTCTTCATTAGTTGTTTCATTATGAAGTAATAACATCAGTATCACTAATATACTGATATGTTATTATAAGTATGAAACCACCCTATTTCACCATCTATCGATCCTACGGAAAACGAAATCACCGTGCGTGCGTACGTAGAGAATATCGTCTCCACGCAATGGTGTAATATATACTCCACCCCCACCTTACTTGGATGAGTATAATGGTGGAAATAAATAACTATATATGATTATTTTAAATTGGTATTTATTCTTAAATAGTACACACACTCCAATACAATTCTACAATCATGGGACGATATCATCGCTGGTGCGTACGTACGGAATACCATCTCCACGATTTGATGAGACTCGTTCTACATGATCTTCATTGCATAATGATTATATAAATGAATTTAATGAATGAATATGATATATACTACACTAATAAAATTCTGTAAATGTGGTATCTATTACCTAGGACGATGAATAAGAATTTATTCGACAAAACACACATAAGAACAAAAAGCAATAAACGCCCGAATAACAAGTAACAATGAAATATTACTAATAATAAGCTAAGAATATGACTATATATGATATCATAATAATAAGTATGATTCTGGAATAAGTAAATAACATTATTTAAATCATTATACAGGAGGTTCTGACACTTACGAAGCAAATCAGACCTATGGTAAGGGAAAATCTCGCAATCTCAATTTTTATCCGAGATTGTTTATACTTCATAATTTACTGGGGAATATTTATCATCCACATCCATGTTTCCTAAATATGTAATATTATTTATATACTCATACAATTGTTTAAATACAATTTTACCCTTAGGTGAGTATTTTGTATAAGATGTAACACCCCAAGCTTCTAAGGTACACTTCTCTTTGAATAATGCGATAGCGTGTGTTGTACGCAACACCGAGTTCTAACAACCAATCAAACTAGCCGTTATGAATAGTAATACCTAATTTTTAAAATTATATATATTTTATATTTCAAAATGGACTTTATTTTTGGATTCGGAATATCTAATTTAGCCTAAGGTGAAATTTTGGTACTTTTCGGATAACTTTCATATTTTGATGAATAGTGAAAATTACAAAATTTTAATTAAAAACAACTTTTTTAATCAAAATAATTAATAGTGATAAATTATGAATTTTAGTAGTTTTAAAGTATATTTAGAATATAGTTTTACCATTTAATATAATGTTGGTCATTGGACATAATTTTACAATTAAACCGAACATAAACAAGTGTCAATCTTTTGATAGTTATTATCTCTTAAAAACACGCTTTTTGTTTTGACAGCGGGAATTAATTTTAAATTAATTTCTCCCACTTCTGTGTTTTGAATTTAGGAAAATGGATTCCATATTTGGAATCAGGATGTTCAAATTGTGTAAATAGGTAGCTTTTATTTTTAGACCATTTGAATAATTACTGCGGTAAATATTTTATTTACCATGGTTAAGGGTAAATCCGGTAAATTAGGGTTAATAAATAATATTATAATAATACTAAATTACCCTAAAACGTGTCTTAACCCTATTTGTTGATACATGGTCGACCATGGGCATCTTTGGGTCGATTTTGGGACCCCATGGATCCACTTGTAAGTGATAATGACACTTTATTTTAATTAAGTTAAAATGAATACAAAAATGACACAAGCATATATCTTTTAGTAAAACAATTGTTACATAGGGTTATATATGTTTTATTTTAGATTATAAATATTAATTAGAAAGATAAAAAGATTTACTACATAATGATATTTTATTTATAATTTTTAGACATTAAATAATTTATTTTATTTATGACAAAATGATGATGCAGTAATTACTATAATAGTGAAAAATTAAAATAATTGATATTATAAATACCCAAATAAATATAATATGAAACTTTTAATGAATTAAACTAATAATCTAGGATAATATGATATATTAGGATTGATTTAATTGACTTTGTTCGAAGTAATAAATCTGTTATGAGTTTCACAAAAATCAACTATTGAATAGTGTCAAAATTGACATAAAAGAGTTCTTAAAACAAATATTATATTATTAATTGATATTAAATTCCTAAAAATCTAAAGATCGGCCAAGAGACTTATATCATGATAGGTTCATCATTAATGGACCACTTGGGGGTCGTATGGATGTATATAGTAAGTTTATTAACCATATTATATAAAAATACAAAGAGACATAGTAAAAGTGAAACTAATTAACTTAGAGTTAATACTTAAAGATAAGGTTAATATATGTTCCCAAACCTGTCTAAATTCTATTGGTTGAGTGTTGTTCGACCTATCCCAACCTTAACCTTTGAATAATCAACTTTGGAGCCATTAGAAACTGAATATGATTTTATTATAAATTAATATTTCTAGCTTTTCCAAAGGTGCCCCTCACCCCTCTTATAAAAGGGCACTCCTCCTTCTCATTTCTTCACACATTCAAAGCCTTTTGGTTCGGCCAAAATCTGCCCAAATACTCTCCCAACATCCCTCACTACAACTAGAGGCCTTAGTTTGATCAGAAAGCCAACCTAAAGAGCCCTTTTGATCAAATCAAAAGGAAGAACCCGAAGAAGAGGATGTTAACCTACCCCAACCAAGGAAAAGTACAAGGTAAGGGGTTTTCATCTCACTCCTTATTCCCGTGAGATTCATGCCATATTGCCACCATTACCTTTTTTGTGGTGTATGTACTTCACATAATTATATTCTTTGTGTAATACACTCTAATTTATGTGTACTTACATATTCATTGTATGATACCTCTTTCATGGGTTGTATGTTTTATAAGTTACCAAATTGGTATGGGTTATTTCACAATCTCTTCATTATCCGAGGTTGTATATACGTAATAATCTACTGGGATCTCATTATCATCCACATCCATGTTTCTTAATAATGTATTTCAAAACATTTTTACTATTTACAAGAATATGTGTTAAAGTCATTTATACCATTATGTGTTTCGAAAGGAATCTTTCCGTCGTTTTCCAAACAATACACTTTTAACCTTTTCGACAAATTTAAGGTAAGAATGTTTTTTTAACTTATACGGTGGTTGTGGCTATTTACCGCCGTAATAAAATCATCAAAGTTTTCCTTACAAGCTTATAAGAATATTTTCAAATTGAATGTATTATTTTATAATTATGTTACTTTTAAAATGATTTTAAAAAGCGATATTTCTCTAAAATAGTTTTGATTTCATTTATGTCAACATTCTTTGATGGCTTTTAAGCTTATTTGAAGTTGATTTATTATGACAGAAAACATCCATATTTTATTGAAGGTTTTGTGCTATTTTTGACTATAGATAAGTTATTCTTATGTCACTCATGGTTTTTGTTTAGAGTATTGACATTTCACAAGTTATTTGTAATCCGAATGTTTATGTTATATTTCAACCTTTCATTCAGATGAATCTGTTAGACAAGTATGTTCCGGGTTGGGGACCGGTAAAAGTAAGCCCTCCGGTTTGGTCTCCGGTTATTAGAGGAACTCTGTTTTGGTCTCCGGTTATTAGAGGAACTCCGGGTTGGTGTCCGGTTATTAGAGGCACTCCGGGTTGGTGTCCGGTTTTTAGAGGCACTCCGGGTTGGTGTCCGGTTATTAGAGGCACTCCAGGTTGGGTTCAGGTTACAGTTAGCCCCAAGGTCTTGGGACGAGGCCTTGACAAAGAAATTAAAGTTCATCATTATGCATTCCAACATTATGAAAGTGTTTATTGATTTTTGCATGTGATTATTCGATTATTATAATATCCATGTGAATAAGTAAATGGCATTATTTCATTTTATTTATGCCATACCATGTTGAAAGTTCATGTTTGAAAGGCTTTTGTTTTAGTTATACATTTCCTTAAATGTTTATTCTTATTTATGAAATTTTCCGCTATATTGTTATCCTTACTGGGCATTTGAGCTCACCCTTTTTCTATGATTTATTTTTCCCAGTAAGTGAAGAAGTAAATTATGAATGACCTGCAGGGATATTATGTGGGGATATGAGTGTGGATTATGGAGACATTATGTTGTTGTAGTAGTTTTTCATTTTATGATGTAATGTAAAACTTATGAATATATCTAGTGTTTCCAAGGCTACTAAACCAATCGGTCTTTCGAGATTTGATCTTTCTTGTGATCATGCCAATGTTATGTAATAATGCACCGACTCTGGGTAACTGGGCTCGGGGCGTTACAGTTGGTATCAGAGGAAGTTTAGTACAAACCTTGGAAGCTAGATTTAGATAAACTCTGATTAGAGCACGTAGACCTAAGATGAACATTGAGGATTAGTATAGAAGAACATACTAGAATTTTGGTATTGTAGAGATTTTGTGAGTTTTCCGAGCAATACATCCCTGTCTGGATATGAGAAGGTAGAGGCGGCTCTGGAACAGATTTACCTAGGGGTAAAACCCGAAAACACTGCTTTGAGATAGACTCGAACGGGAACTGGTGCACGACAACGGGCCTTGCTGCACTCTTGGTTACGACACTCCCGGGGGATATGCTTAGGATAACTCTCATTTTTCATTACAAATCATTTTGAAGGGATTATGAGTATATACTTCCTCAATGAAAACATTCTTATGATTATGGATTATATCCATAAATAGTTCAATTTATGTTAAGTGTTTTATAAGTATGGGATTATGTATTTTGATTCATAAACTGATCTAGTTTATGCCATTGTTTAGTAATGGTGCCTAGTGGAAGAAATGGAAACCGTATCAATGCACGCACTCCATGTAGGGATTGCCCTCCTGCTCAAGATAATTATAGTGGAGCTGGTGATTCAACTGGAGCCGATCAGCGAATCACCATACTGGTACAACTTACTCAGGTTATGAATAATAACTTTACCCGTATGGAGCACCCTGATCCGCAGCGTGGAGGATCAATGTTAGATCGATTCATGAGGAAACAACCACCAACGTTCAATGGGAGTACAAATCCCTTAGTAGCTGAGCAATGGATATTTTCCCTAGAGAAAATATTTCAGGCTTTGGGGAGCAGTGAAAGGGAAAAAGTTATCATGGTAGTTTACCGCCTCACTGGAGATGCTAATCAATGGTGGTCATTGATTAAAAATACGAAGGAAGATGATGAAGTATCAAATATGGAATGGACGGAGTTCAAAAATCTGTTTTTAGAAAAATACTTTCCTCGCGACCATCGAGCAGATATGGAAAGGAAATTTCTAAGTCTGAGACAGAAGGAGGATGAGAATGTCACAAAGTATGAGGCTAACTTTACAAGGATAGCAAGGTACGCTGGTGATTATATACGTAACCAAAGAAGTAAGATTGATCGTTTCTTTGATGGGTTAAAACCATTTCTCCGTCGAGCATTAGTCTCACAATCCTTTTCATCGTACAAAGACATTTTCTCATGTGCTATCAAGACCGAAAAGGAATTCTCTAAGTCTTATGACTTTAAAGCAAATCAAGAGAAGAAGAGGCATGCTGATCAATCTGGGAATGGAAATAAGGGGAAGAAAGGAAAGGTTGAATATCCATCCTGTGGTAAATGCGGGAAGAAACATCCTGGTACTTGCTTGAAGGGAATGGGAGTCTGTTACAAGTGTGGTGAAAAAGGCCACCAAGCTCGTGATTTCAAAGGGAAGAAGGAAGCCACCAACGTTCAGTGCTACAATTGCAGGGAGATGGGACATTATGCGAATGAATGTCCTAAGAGCCAGGAGAACTTACCTCAGAAAAGGCCAAGGGATCAAGGCCAAGCTTATGCTATCACTACTGCTGAGGTAGAAGCTCCAAAAGACGTGGTGGCAGGTAATTTAATGGTTTCCTCAAGTTTAGAAAATGCATTATTTGATTCTGGATCATCGCATTGTTTCATATCTTCCCAGTTTCCTAAGAAAAATTAGATATTTCCAATTTGATTTAACAAGGGAGTTGTCAGTTAAAACTCCTAAGGGAAGTATCATTGCAACAAAGTTTTGTGAATCAGTCTCCATTAGAGCACATAAATGTTCGTTATCTGCTGATCTCATCATCATACCTATGATTGAGTTTGACATAATCCTCGGTATGGACTGGCTTTCGGACTATGATGCAAAGATTTATTGTAAGAAGAAAGAGGTTACGATTCTTGATGATAATGATAAGGAACACCTTATCTTTAGAGCAGAATCGTCACCACCTGATTCTTATTTAGATCCACCCTCAATAGCTCAACTAAATTCAATTATTGGGGAGGAAGAGAATGAAATAACTGCGGGTGAGGAAAGGAATGTTCAAATAGAGGATGTACCTGTTGTGAAAGAATTTGTAGATGTATTTCTGGAAGATTTACCTGGACATCCTCCAGAACGAGAAGTTGAGTTTTCCATTGATTTAATTCCTGGATCAAGGCCTATATTGAAGACCCCTTATAGAATGGCTACTGTAGAATTAGTTGAACTAAAGAAACAACTAGAGGAATTGAGTAATAAGGGATTTATTCGACCTAGTGTTTCTCCATGGGGAGCCCCTGTTATTTTTGTTAAAAATAAAGATGGATCTATGAGGTTATGTATCGACTACAGGGAGATCAATGCTATAACGATAAAGAACAAGTATCCCCTACCTCGTATTGATGATTTATTTGACCAACTACATGGAGCTCAATACTTTTCAAAGATTGACCTTCGATTTGGATACCATCGGTTGTGTGTAAAGAGGGAAGACATTCCGAAGACAGCATTTCGAACCAGGTACGGGCATTACGAGTTTACTGTAATGCCTTTTGGATTGACTAATGCACCCTCTGTATTCATGGATCTGATGAATAGAGTTTTCAAGGAGTATCTCGATGAATTTGTGGTGGTATTTATTGATGATATCTTTGTATACTCCAAAACCAACGAAGATCATGAATATCACTTGCGCATTATCATGAAGACTCTGAGGAGGCATGAATTATATGGGAAGTTTAGCAAGTGTGAATTCTGGTTTCAGGAGATTTCTTTTCTTGGCCATATTATCTCTAAAGATGGAATCTCTGTTGATCCTTCTAAGACCAAGGCAATCCAAGAATGGCCAGCACCTATGAGTATAACTGAGGTATGCAGTTTTATTGGTTTGGCAGGTTATTATCGACGTTTCGTCCAGAATTTTTCCCGATTGGCTAACCCATTAACGAAGCTCACATGTAAAGGGGTTAAATTTGTTTGGAAAAAAGAGTGTGAAGAATGTTTTGAAGAACTGAAGAAAAGATTATTCAATGCTCCTATATTGACTCTACCATCGGGGAATGATGGGTTCGTTATTTATAGTGATGCATCGAAGAAAGGACTTGGTTGTGTCCTTATGCAGAATGATAGAGTTATTGCCTATGCATCACGACAGTTGAAAATTCATGAACAAAACTATCCTACTCATGATCTCGAGTTAGAAGCTGTGATCTTTGCTTTGAAGATATGGAGGCACTACCTCTATGGTGAAAAATGTGAGATTTATACTGATCACAAGAGTTTGAAGTATATTTTCTCACAAAAAGAACTCAACATGAGGCAAAGGAGATGGCTTGAATTACTCAAGGATTATGATTGCACGATACACTACCACCCGGGGAAAGCAAACAAGGTGGAAGATGCTTTGAGTAGAAAAGACCATGGAGTTTTGAACAATATGAGAATTGAAAGGGATCCAATTTTCATGGATCTAGTGAATATGGACATGGGAATAACCAGGGAAGGTGAAACATCATTTCTTTTTCAAATGGTTGCCAAACCATCTTTAATAGAAAGGATTAAGAGTACTCAGACCGATGATGATGAATTTCAAAAGAAGATCAAAGCTGTGAATGATGGCAGATTGAGAGACTTTGTGTATGAAGATGGAATTTTGAAATTTGGGAAGAGACTTTGTGTTCCCGATATACCTGATCTAAAAAGGGAATTGCTGGATGATGCTCATAGTTCCAATTTCTCTATACACCCTGGGAGCACCAAAATGTATAGAGATTTGAAGGATCATTTTTGGTGGGACAACATGAAGAGGGAGATTGCTGATTTTGTGTCAAGATTTATGGTTTGTCAACAAGTGAAAGCTGGAAGGCAACATCCTGGAGGAGTCATGCAACCTCTTCCCATACCAGAGTGGAAATGGGACAATATTACGATGGACTTTGTCATGGGGCTACCAAAGACTCCTAGAAGGAACGATGCAATATGTGTTATTGTTGATCGTCTTACCAAGTCAGCACATTTTCTTGCTATAAGATAAGATCTACCCCTGGAACGTCTAGAAAGACTATATATTAATGAAGTTGTGAGACTTCATGGAGTACCCTTATCTATTGTTTCTGATCGTGATCCCCGTTTTACTTCAAGATTCTGGAAAAGTCTTCAGAAATCCCTGCATACTGAACTTCATTTGAGCACTGCATACCACCCTCAGACGGACGGACAATCAGAACAGACTATTCAAACATTAGAAGACATGTTGAGATCTTGCTCACTTGAATTTCAGGGTATGTGGGATCAATATTTACCTCTGGTAGAATTTTCCTATAACAATAGCATCCATTCGAGTATTCAAATGGCACCATATGAAGCGTTATACGGAAAGAGATGTCGTACACCAACCTGTTGGGATGACGTTGGAGAAAGAAAACTTGTAGGCCCAGAACTGGTGGAGGAAATGGTGGAAAAGGTGAAAGTAATCCAAAATCACATCAAAGCAGCTCAAAGTAGGCAGAAGAGCAATGCCGATAATCGAAGGAAGGATTTGGAATTTCAAGTCGGTGATCATGATTTCCTGAAGGTATCTCCATGGAAGGGAGTCATACGTTTTGGTAAGAAAAGGTAAATTGAGTCCCAGGTACATCAGACCCTTCGAAATTCTAGAACTAATTGGGGTTGTAGCTTACCGATTGGCAATGCCGCCAAGTCTCTCTAAAGTTCACGACGTGTTCCATGTATCTCTATTGAGGAAATACATGCCTGATCCAACGCATGTACTCACCTATGAGGAATTAGAACTGGAACCCGATCTTTCCTATTGTGAAGAGCCCGTCAGGATTCTTGATACAAGAGAACAAGTACTGAGAAACCGGACGACGCGTCTGGTAAAAGTTTTGTGGAGAAACCATAAGATGGAAGAGGCAACGTGGGAACCCGAGGAACTTATGATGAAGAACCACCCGAGTCTTTTCATGCGATAGTATTCTAGAAATTTCGAGGACGAAATTATTTGAAGGAGGGGAGAATGTAACACCCCAAGCTTCTACGGTACGCTTCTCTTTGAATAATGCGATAGCGTGTGTTGTACGCAACACCGAGTTCTAACAACCAATCAAACTAGTTGTTATGAATAGTAATACCTACTTTTTAAAATTATATATATTTTATATTTCAAAATGGACTTCATTTTTGGATTCAGAATATCTAATTTAGCCTAAGGTGAAATTTTGGTACTTTTCGGATAACTTTCATATTTTGATGAATAGTGAAAATTACTAAATTTTAATTAAAAACAACTTTTTTAATCAAAATACATAATAGTGATAAATTATGAATTTAAGTAGTTTTAAAGTATATTTAGAATATATTTTTACCATTTAATATAATTTTGGTTATTGGACATAATTTTACAATTAAACCGAACATAAACAAGTGTCAATCTTTTGATAGTTATTATCTCTTAAAAACACGCTTTTTGTTTTGACAGCGGGAATTAATTTTAAATTAATTTCTGCAACTTCTGTGTTTGGAATTTAGGAAAATGGATTCCATATTTGGAATCAGGATGTTCAAATTTTGTAAATAGGTAACTTTTATTTTTAGACATTTTGAATAATTACTGAGGTAAATATTTTATTTACCATGGTTAAGGGTAAATCCGGTAAATAAGGGTTAATAAATAATATTATAATAACACTAAATTACCCTAAAACGTGTCTTAACCCTATTGGTTGATACATGGTCGACCATGGGAATCTTTGGGTCGATTTTGGGACCCCATGGATCCACTTGTAAGTGATAATGACACATTATTTTAATTATGTTTAAATGAATACAAAAATGACACAAGCATATATCTTTTAGAAAAACAATTGTTACATAGGGTTATATATGTTGGATTTTAGATTATAAATATTAATTAGAAAGATAAAAAGCTTTCTTACATAATTATATTTTATTTATAATTTTTAGACATTAAATAATTTATTTTATTTATGACACAATGATGATGCAGTAATTACAATAATAGTGAAAAATTAAAATAATTGATATTATAAATACCCAAATAAATATAATATGAAACATTTAATGAATTAAACTAATTTTCTAGGATAATATGATATATTAGGATTGATTTAATTGACTTTGTTCGAAGTAATCAATCTGTTATGAGTTTCACAAAAATCAGCTATTGAATAGTGTCAAAATTTTCATAAAAGAGTTCTTAAAACAAATATTATATTATTAATTGATATTAAATTCCTAAAAATCTAAGGTTCGGCCAAGAGACTTATATCATGATAGTTTCATCATTAATGGACCACTTGGGGGTCTCTTGGATGTATATAGTTTGTTTATTAACCATATTATATAAAAATACAAAGAGACATTGTAAAAGTGAAACTAATTAACTTAGAGTTAATACTTAAAGATAAGGTTAATATAAGTACCCAAACCAGTCTAAATTCTATTGGTTGAGTTGTTTTCGACCTATCCCCACCTTAACCTTTTAATAATCAACATTGGAGCCATTAGAAACCGAATATGATTTTATTATAAATTAATATTTCTAGCTTTTCCAAACTCTTCCCAAATACTCTCCCAACATCCCTCACTACAACCTAGAGGCCATAGTTTGATCATAAAGCCAACCTAAGGAGCCCTTTTGATCAAATCAAAATGAAGAACACGAAGAAGAGGAGGTTAACCTACCCCAACCATGGAAAAGTACAAGGTAAGGGGTTTTCATATCACTCCTTATTCCCATGAGATTCATGCCATATTGCCACCATTACCTTTTGTGTGGTGTATGTACTGCCCATAATTATATTCTTTGTGTAATACACTCTAATTTATGTGTAATTGCATATTCATTGTATGATACCTCTTTCATGGGCTATATGTTTCATAAGTTACCAAATTGGTAAGGGTTATTTCACAATCTCTTCATTATCCGAGATTGTTTATACGTAATAATCTACTGGGATCTCTTTATCATCCACATCCATGTTTCTTAATAATGTATTTCAAAACATTTTTACTATTTACAAGAATATGGGTTAAAGTCATTTATACCCTTATGTGTTTCGAAAGGAATCTTTCAGTCGTTTCCCAAACAAGGCACTTTTAACCTTTTCGACAAATTAAAGGTAAGAATGTTTTTTTTAACTTATACGGCGGGTGCGGCTATTTACCGCCGTAATAAAATCATCAAAGTTTTCCTTACAAGCTTATAAGAATATTTTCAAATTGAATGTATTATTTTATAATTATGTTACTTTTAAAATGATTTAAAAAAAGAGATATTTCTCTAAAATAGTTTTGATTTCATCTATGTCAACATTATTTGATGGCTTTTAAGCTTATTTGAAGTTGATTTATTATGATACAAAACATCCATATTTTATTGAAGGTTTTGTGCTATTTTTGACTATGGATAAGTTATTCTTATGTCACTCATGGTTTTTGTTTAGAGTATTGACATTTCATAAGTTATTTGTAATCCGAATGTTTATGTTATATTTCAACCATTCATTCAGAAGAATGTGTCAGACAAGTATGTTCCGGATTGGGGACAGGTAAAAGTAAGCCCTCCGGTTTGGTCTCCGGTTATTAGAGGAACTCCGGTTTGGTCTCCGGATATTAGAGGAACTCTGGGTTGGTGTCCGGTTATTAGAGGCACTCCGGGTTGGTGTCCGGTTATTAGAGGCACTCCGGGTTGGTGTCCGATTATTAGAGGCACTCCGGGTTGGGTTCCAGTTACAGTTAGCCCCAAGGTCTTGGGACGAGGCCTTGAAAAAGAAATTAAAGTTCATCATTATGCATTCCAACATTATGAAAGTGGTTATTGATTTTTGCATGTGAATATTCGATTAGTAGAATATCCATGTGAATAAGTAAATGGCATTATTTCATTTTATTTATGTCTTACCATGTTGAAATTTCAAGTTTGAATGGATTTTGTTTTAGTTATACATTGCCTTAAATGTTTATTCTTATTTATGAAAGTTTCTGTTATATTGTTATCCTTACTGGGCATTTGAGCTCACCCCTTTTCTATGTTTTATTTTTCCCAGGAAGTGAAGAAGTAAATTATGAATGACCTGCAGGGATATTATGTTGGGATATGAGTGTGGATTATGGAGACATTATGTTGTTGTAGTAGTTTTTTATTTTATGATGTAATGTAAAACTTATGAATATATCTAGTGTTTCCAAGGTTACTAAACCAGTCGGTCTTTCGAGATTTGATCTTTCTTGTGATCATGCCAATGTTATGTAATAATGCACTGACTCTGGGTAACTGGGGTCGGGGCGTTACAAAAGATATGAAATGAATATTTTGTCGTTTTTCGTATGAGGTACTTTTTTACTTTTCCGACATAAGTACGAAATGATGTTTTTTTAACTTATATGGAATGAATGGATTTTTAAAAAATTATTTCCAGGAAGCTTCCTTTACAAGTTTTCAAGTTTATTTTTAATAAAATTATTTTAGTTTAAAATTTCATGACATTTTAACAAAGGAAAAATGTTTTTGAAGTAGAAAGAATATTTTCTTCATGAATGGAGTTCAAGTGTTTTAGTAAATTTATTTTTCATCTAATATAATATAGGGTTATGTTTCTATCCCTATTATTACATTGATTTGATTATGTTGTGATGGAATTGTTTTTATGAATTCCGTTATCTTATATGAATTGTTTTATGATGTCACGATGTTTAAGAATCCAATTTTTATTACATGGGTTATGCAATGATGTACGATTTTCTTGATTTTGTGGCACACATAAGAATGGTATAATTATGAGATGGTTGGGACCTATATCTCCCTACAATGCATTGGTTAAAGATTTATATCTCATGAGATAGACATGGGTGGAAAGGCAGGTTAAATCAGTTCAGTGAAACAGGACTGAATCGAGGAGTGAGCTTGTTTCAGAAATGGACTTTGTCCACTAATATAGTCTTCGATATGAGTCTTGACTACTTAGAAATGATTCTCTATGATTATTTGTGTATTCCACAAAGTTCCATGTTTTACGTTTTGATTATTGGTATTACATTTCACAACTATGATTTATCCCATGTTATGAAATTATGATCTCTTTTGCAGGTTAAGATTTCCAAAATGTTATGTTCTTATGAATATGATGTGATTGATATTTATTTTTTTTACCCTTACTAAGCATTTGATCTCACCCTTTTGTATTTTTTCTTTCCCCAGGTCATGAAGAAAGTTATTAAGTAGGATATTCCAAAAGGGACTCTAGATATGATGAAATAAATGGGAGATAGTGTAGATTCTTTATGAACTAGTTGTTTCTGTTTCCATGTTTCTAAAGACAATATACCTATACGGTCCATTCATGGTTTTGTTGTATGTTGTAATAAGTGTACTTCAATTTTACAGTAATATCCATGTATGTAAAGTATGGGACATTATATTTGGTATTAGAGGCAAATGAGGTAGGAATGAATCTGATCCTTGGGAACTCTCACATGTGAACGTTGGATGAAGCATGGCTCTCCGCCCAACGGCTTCATGAGGAAATGGCTACCACTAGGGATGGTGGTGTGTCCCACCCAGGGGGTGTAGCGGCCCATGGAGTGCCCTGATAGGTATCAATTATAGTCCACTGTAAGTAATTTCAGACTGTTATAGTTGGTATCAGAGGAAAGGTATAGTCAACCTTTGGAAACTAGGATGTGAAAGCCTTAGTAAGAACGCTAAGGATAAGTCCAAGCATAGAACACAATCTTAGTGTTTTAGAAATAGCCATGAACAACCTATGATAATACCTTAAGTGTAAAATTTTATTCGTGATTATGTTTTTTTTCCTATTATAATTAGTGTTTCTCACACTATTATTCTTGGTTTTAGTCAATGGCTGGAACCTAGAGGAACCTTGTTAGTGCGGAATGTGATGGGCAATGCAATGATTGTCCCCCTGAGCAACGAAACATTATGGGTGCTGGAATGAAAAAACTTTTAGCCATGGTCACAAAACATTCCCAAGCTATGAATCATGCAGGGCTTCCAAACAAGCAAAGGAAGGAGAAACATTCTGTTGAATCCTTCATGAGGCAGCGTCCACCTTCATTCAGCGGGTCTTCTGATCCATTAGTGGCTGAACAATGGATCAGTACCACTGAAAAGATATTTTCAGTTCTTTAATGTTCTAAACATGATAAAGTTATCTTAGTAGTGTATCGTTTGGAAGGAGATGCTGATCAATGGTGGAATATTATCAAGAATAGGAGGCAAAGGGATGAAATTGAATCCATGGAATCGGATGAGTTCACGATTTTATTTTTCAATAAGTACTTCCATCATATTCTTCGAACAAAGATGGAGAAGGAGTTTCTTGAACTAAAGAAAAAGGATGAAGAATCTTTTGGTACCTATAAAGAAAATTTTACAGGACTTGAAAGGTACGCTTCTGGTATTATAATCCAACTTGAGAGTAAGATCGATCGATTCTTTAGTGGCTTAAAACCAAGTCTTCGAAGGGCATTAGCCATAAGGGACTTTAATAGCTATGAGGAATTTTTTCGATGTGATCTCATGGTTGAGATGGAGATTGGAGTAACCCATCAGTCATATGGGTTTGATAAGAAGAGGAAAATTGAATTCAAAGGAAAATATATAGAGCACACTGAAAAGAAGATGAGTTTTCCCTTATGCTCAAAGTGTGGAAAGAAACATGGAGGGAGTTGTCTTAAAGGAACATGTAAATGTTTCAAATGTGGAAAGGCTGGTCATCGGGCATTTGAATGCCGCAATGATGGGAATAAGTTGTCTAGTGATGCAAACAAAGAAAAGGCTACACAGAGTGCACCTCCTACACTTCAATGTTACAAGTGCAAGGAAATGGGGAATTATTCCAATCAATTCCCTAATCCAAGGGTTGTTAATGATGACCGACGTCAACAAAATCTTATGTCTAAAGACAAAGTAATGTCACATGCAATTTCTATTAGCAATGTGGAGTACGATAACGCAGTGGTGAAAGGTACACATACCATCCACTCTAAAGTAGCAAATGTTTTATTTGATTCTGGATCCACCCACTCTTTTATTTCTGAAGAATTTTATAAGGGTACCACGGTATTACCTCAATAATTAAATGTTGAGTTACCTATGACAACCTCTAATGGCATAATAGTCTCATAAAAAGTTTATAATTCTTCTCCTATTGAAGTTTGGAAAGTGCTTCTTGCAAATCCTGTGACCCTTCCTATAGTGGAATTTGATGTGATTCTTGGCATGGATGGGCTTTCTTTATATGAAGCTCATATAAATTTCAAAATAAGGGAAGTCACATTTCATATTCTAGATCTATCTATGATCGTCTATCGATGCAAGGATGAACATAACCTTCTAGTAGAAATTTCTTCCATCTTATGGGCCTTGATTCCACTAGATGAGGGTTATTTATCTCAAATGGTTGGAGAGAAACTCATTATTAAGAATATTCCCATTGTACAAGAGTTTGATTATGTCTTTCTGGAGGAATTGCCAGGTCATCCACCAAATCGTGAAGTTGAGTTTTCAATAGAACTTGTACCGGGAACTTTTCCTATTTCAAAGACACCTTATAGAATAGACCCAATTGAGTTGCAGAAATTGAAGATGAAACTCCAAGAGAATCTTGATAAAGGATTCATACTCCCTAGTGTGTCACCTTGGGGAGCAACTGTTCTGTTTGTTAAGAAGAAAAATGGATCCATGAGACTCTGCATTGATTATCGAGAACTTAACAAGATCAATATCAAGAACAAATATCCTCTCCCACACATTGATGACTTATTTGACCAACTACAAGGAGCTCAATACTTTTCCAATATTGATCTTCGTTCAGGGTATCATCAATTAAGGGTCAAAAGCGGGGATATACCAAAGATTGATTTCCATACAAGGTATGAACACTATGAATTTATAGTGATGCCATTTGGTCTTACTAATACCCCCGCTATCATCATGGATCTGATGAATAAAGTCTTTAGGGACTATCTTGATCAGTTTTAGGTAGTCTTTATAGACGATATTCTTGTCTATTCAAAGAGCAAGGAAGAACTTGAAGATCACTTGAGAATTATATTGAAGACCCTGAGAAAGGAGAAGCTTTATGCCAAATTTACCAAGTGTGAATTTTGGCTTCAAAAAGTTGCATTTTTGGGTCACATAATCTCAAAAGAGGGGTTATCTGTGGATCCAGCAAAAACAGAGGATATCGAAAGATGGTTGAGACCAAAAAAAGTAACTGAGATCTGTTGTTTTCTTGGTTTGGTTGGATATTATCGATGTTTTGTGAATGATTTTTCACGATTATTTACTCCACTAGCTAGGTTGACTTGAAAAGGTGTTAAGTTCATGTGGACGGAGGAATGTGAAGAGAATTTCAAGGAGTTGAAAAGAAGGTTATCCAGTGCACCTGTTCTCACACTTCCTTGTAGTGGAGAGAGGGTTGTGATCTATAGTGATCCATCCAAGAAGGTATTGGGGTGTGTTCTCATGAAAAACGATATGGTGATAGCTTATGCCTCACGACAGTTGAAAATCCATGAGAAAAATTACCCAACTCATGATTTGGAGTTAGCTATGGTAATCTTTGCATTAAAGATTTGGAGGCATTATATTTATGGAGAAAGGTGTGACATTTATACTGATCATAAAAGTTTAAAGAATATTTTCACACAAAAGGAACTGAATATGCGCCAAAGAAGATGGTTGGAGCTGATTAAGGATTACAACTGCTTAATTCAATACCACCCTGGGAAAGAAAACAAGGTGGCAGATGCATTAAGTCGACAAGACCATTCTAGCTTATCCATGATGAGGATCACAAAATATCCAATATTTATGGATTTACAATGGATGGATCTTGGAATTATAATGAAAGGGGACAAATCATAACTTTCTCAAATGAATGTTCAACCATCTATACATGTGAAGATTAAAGAGGCACAGAATGAAGATGTCGAGTTACAAAAGAAGGTGAGAAATGTTCCTGAATTCAACCTTGATTGTGATGGGATAATAATGTTCAGGAATCAGGTTTGTGTTCCTCCCATCCCCGAATTAAAAAAGGAGATACTGTATGAGGTTCATAGTTCTTCATTATCTATTCATCCTGGATGCACAAATATGTACAAGTACCTAAAAGAGTACTTCTGGTGGGATGGCATGAAAAGAGATATTACTGAATATGTCTCTCGATGCATGGTATGTCAGTAAGTTAATGCTGAGAGACAGAAGTTTAAGGGGATGTTACAACCATTACCCATACCTAAATGGAAATGGGAAAACATCACTATGGACATTGTCACTGGACTTCCTAAAACATCCAAAGGCAATAATGCTATCTGGGTCATAGTTGATCATCTTACAAAGTCGGCACACTTCATCACTATTAGAGATGATTTCTCTCTGGATCAGCATGCGAGGATATATGTGAAGGAAGTGGTAAGATTGCATGGAGTACCACTTTCTATTATATCTGATCGGGATCCGAGGTATACCTCAATGTTCTAGAGAATTCTTCACCATACTCTGGATATAGAGTTGAGTTTCAGCGCAACTTATCATCCTCAGACAGACGGTCAGTCTGAGAGAACAATTCAAACTCTAGAAGACATGTTAAGAGCTTTCTCTATGGACTTCAAAGGTGGTTGGGATCAACACCTACCTTTGGTGGAATTTTCTTATAATATTATATTTCACTCCAGTATTCAGATGGCTCCTTATGAAGCTCTCTATGGAAAGAAATGTACGACTCCAACTTGTTGGGATGAAGTTGGGGAAAGAAAACTATTAGGACCTGATCTTGTTGATGAGATGGAAGAAAAGTTCCGATCTATTCAACAACACATTAGAGATGCTCCGAGTCGACAAAAAAGGTATGCTGACAACTGAAGAAAAGACCTAGAGTTTGAAGTGGGTGATAAAGTGTTCTTATGAATTTCTCCTTAGAAGAGAGTAATGAGATTTGGAAAGAAGGGAAAGTTGAGCCCTAGGTATATCTGTCCTTTTGAAATTCTGGATCCTGTTGGGAAGGTAGCTTACCGATTTTCGCTTCCACCAAATCTCTCTCAAGTTCACGACGTGTTCCATATATCTCTCTTGAGAAAGTACATACCTGATCCTTCACGTGTACTCATCTCAGAAGATGTACCGCTGGAGCAAGATCATTATTAAGAAGAACAACCGATAGAGATATTGGATCGTAGCGAAAAAGTCCTACGGAACAAGACCACTCGCTTGGTGAACGTTTTATGGAGGAACCACCAATTAGAATAAGCTACATGGGATCTTGAGGATATAATGAGGGAGTGGTATCCTCATCTGTTTGTAATGAAGTGACAAATTTCGAGGGCGAAATTCATTTTAATGGGGGTAAAATGTAACACCCGAGACATTTATAAGAAATATAATGTTTTTATGTTATATAAATCATCAAATGAATATTTCACCACACACAACACTAGATTGTCTTGCATTACATGCAATCACAAACTTCCTCGATAGCTTGCGTCATACGCAATACCGAGTTTCACTAAACAATTATATGCTATTAAAATATTATTAAAACTAGCCGTTATGAATAGTAATAACCACTTTTTGAAATTTTATAATTTATTTTCAAAATGGACTTCATTTTTGGTTTCGGAATATCGAAATTATCCTAGGGTGAAATTTTGGTATTTTTTTGAAAACATTCAATTTTTGATGAATAGTGAAAACACTGGGTTACTATTTAAAACCCGACCTTTTAATTTAAATATTTATTTATTTTATTTAATTTTATTTTAGTTCAAAATTGATACATAATACCTATATAAGTTCAATGTAATTCATTGGAGTTGTTTTATAATAATTTTAGATTTATAAAAATTTTATTGAACTTTTGACCATATTTTACCCACCTTCTAAGAGAATTTACAAATTTACATAAAACATAATTTTACCGCTTTTGTGAATGGAATTTCAAAACTCCGAGAGACATGGTTGATGTCAGTAAGTAAAATGTGGTTCAATGAGATGAAATATTTTTTTGGTGAATAGTAAGTTTTTACTTTTTTTACCACGGTTAAAAGTAAATAGGGTAATTAAGGGTAAAAATGTTATTATTATTACCCTAAAACATGTCCTAATTATGTTGGATAAGTGTAATTCGACCAAAAACAACCTTAGGAATAAAATATGACCATTTAGGTCCACTTGGATTAGATTAGGACATTTAATATTAATTTATTTAATGAAGGATAAAAATAGTTAAAATCAATGTTTAATAACTAAAAGATTTATAATATAAGGTTATACATAAGCTAAATTCGACTATAAATGTTAATTAGAAATCTAAAAAGATTTCCTACAAAATTTTATGTTATTTGTAATTTTTAGACTGTAAATAATTTAATTTATTTATGACACAATGATGACATATTAATTATCTTATTAATAAAATATTGACATAAATGATGTTATAAATACCCAAATAAATGAAAATTGAAACTTTTTATGAATTACAATAATTTTCAAGGTTAATATGAAATGTTATTATTCATTTAAGTAACTTTTTTCTATTTAATCATTCTGTTATGATTTTCACAAAAATCAATTACTAAATAGTGTAAAAATTGACATAAAATAGTTTTTAAAACAAATATTATATTATTAATTGTTATATTATTCCTAAAAATATAAGGTTCAGCCAAATTACTTAGATAAGGTTATATATATTAATAATAAACAACTTGGGGTTCGTTTGGCTTGATATATAATGTTTATTAACCTTATAGTGTAAGAAAATAAGTAGACACAGTAAAAGTTAAATTATCTAACTTAAAGTTAAATCTAAATGATAAGGTTAAAATAGATACCTAAACTTTTCTAAATTCTATTTTATGAGTGTATTTATACCAATACCCACCTTATCTTTGGAATAAATTTATTTTGAGCTATTAAAAACAGAATATGACTTTATAATAAAATAATATTTTTAGTTTTTCCTAAGGTTCCCCTCTCCTCCATTATAAAAAGGGCACCTCCTCCCTCTCCTCATCACACCACATTGAGCCTTCACGCTCGGCCAAAACCTGAAAAATTCTCTTCTCCACTTCCCTAGAAACATCCTAGAGGTCCTGGTATTCTTCAAAGACAAATTTTATTGCCCTAAAATGAGGTCTCAAAGAGGCGCTTCAAAGAAGAGGTAATGTGTGTTACCGATTATTTCAACTTTATTTATTCTTCCACATCTTTTTCTTTAGTTGTTTCATTATGAAGTAATAACATCAGTATCACTAATATACTGATATGTTATCATAATTATGAAAAAACCCTATTTCACAATCTATCCATCCTACGGAAAACGAAATCACCGCGCGTGCGTATGTACAGAATACCATCTCCACGCTGTGGTGTAATCTATTTTCCACCACCACCATACTTGGATGGGTATAATGGTGCAGACAAATAACTATATATGATTATTGTAAATTGGTATTGATTCTAAAATAGTATACATACACTCCAATACAATTCCACGATCAGGGGAATGATATCATCGCTCGTGCGTATGTACGGAATACCGTCTCCACGATGTGATGCGACTCGTTCTACATGATCTTCGTTGCATAATGATTATATAAATTAATTAAATTAATGAATATGATATATATTACACTAATACCATTCTTGAAATGAGATATCTATAACCTAAAAAAGAAGAGTAAGAATATATTCGACAAAACACACATAAGAACAAAAAGCAATAAACACCCAAATAACAAGTAATAATGAAATATTATTAATAAGAAGCTAAGAATATGACCATATATGATATCATAAAAATAAGTATGATTCTGTAATAAGTCAATAACATTATTTAAATCATTATAAAGGAGGTTCGGACACTTACAAAGCAAATTGGACCTAAGGTAAGGGACAATCTCGCAATCTCAATTTTTATCCAAGATTTTTTATACATCATAATTTACTGGGGAATATTTATCATCCACATACATATTTCCTCAATATGTAATATTATTTATATCCTCCTACAATTGTTTAAATCCAATTTTACCCTTCGATGAGTTTTTAGTAAAATATATGAAAGGAATCTTTTGTCATTTTTCGTACGAGGTACTTTTTGTCTTTTCCAACATAAGTACGAGAAGAATGTTTTTTTAACTTATACGGAATGAATGGAATTTTAAAAAATTATTTCCATGAAGCATCTTTTACAAGTTTTCACGTTTATTTTTAAACAACTTCTTTTAGTTTAAAATTTAATGACATGTTAAGAAAGGAAAAATGTTTTTGAAGTAGAAAGGATATTTTCCTCAAGAATGGAGTTCATGTGTTTTATCAAAATTATTTTCCATCTAAGATAATATAGGGTTCTGTTTCTATCCCTATTATTACATTGATTTGATTATGTTGTTATGGAATTATTTTTATGAATTCCTTTATCTTATATTAAATTTTTTTATGATGTCATTATGTTTAAGAATCCCATTTTTATTACATGGGTTATGCAATGATGTATGATTTTTTTTTTGATTTTGTGGCACAAATAAGAATGGTATCATTATGAGATGGGTGGGACCTATATATACATCCAATGAATTGGATAATTATTTATATCTCATGAGATAGACATGTCTAGAATGACAGGTTAAACCGCTTCAGTGAAACAGGACTGAAATGAGGAATGAAATCGGTTCAGAAATGGACTTTGTCTGCTAAGATAGTCTTGGCTATGAGTCTTGACTACTAAGAAATAATTCTCTCTGATTATGTGCGTATGCCACGAAGTTTCATGTTTTTTGTTATGATTATTGAGATTAAATTTCACTACTATGATTTATCCCATGTTATGAAATTAGGATCTCTTTTGCAGGTTAAGATTTCCAAAATGTTATGTTCTTATTAATATGATGTGATTGATATTTCTTTTGTTTACCCTTACTGATCATTTGAGCTCACCATGTAATGCCCTGAACCTAGTTACCCAGAGTCGGTGCATTATTACATAACATTGGCATGATCACAAGAAAGATCAAATATCGAATGACCGATTGGTTTAGTAGCCTTGGAAACACTAGATATATTCATAAGTCTTACATTACATCATAAAATGAAAAACTACTACAACAACATATTGTCTCCATAAACCACACTCATATCCCCATATAATATCCCTGTAGGTCTGTAAAGACCCGTAAAATTCAAGGGAAATTTTATCTTAATTTTCTTTAGAATTTTACAAGAGTGCGGTTTCTGACAGCACCTGATTCCGAGGCCCGATGTGCCCGGAATCAATTTCCGAAGTTTGGATCGGGTACGTTCAGTGAACGAACGAGCAGGAATTTCTATCTTTTGATCCGGTGCTCGGAATTGAAATTTGAGGGCACCGATGAACTCGCAGCGCCGATATTCGCTTAAGGAGACCTTTTCCGAGGTTGCTTTTATTTCGGGATGAGAGTTAGTTTTTGGGAGATTTATAAAAGTTGAATAAAAAAATGTGGAATTCTTTTTATTTTACTTTTGTTGGTTTTCTTCTCTCAAAGGGGGTTAGGGGTGGGACCCACACCCACTTAACCACCCTTGAGAGGATTAAGTGTGGTGGGACCCACACGAACCTAAAACCTTTCTTTTTCTCCCTTAAACTCCCCTTTTAAATTAAGTTGGCAAGTTGGGTTAATTAATGGCTTGAGTTGTCTTAATTCAAACCTTTGAAATTCAAATGGTTGGGTTGAGTTAATAAAATAACCCTTATCTTATTCTTTTTTTTTGTTAGAATTGTTTAGCCAACTTGTGAGGATTTTTGGGAGCTCCTCCTCCTTCTTCTTCAACTCTGACGAAGAACACGAAGAACCTTCGAACTTCGACGAAGAACTCCACGTTCTCGGGAACCGTCTTCCGTGATGACATAACCGTGAAATCGATGTTCTTCTTCCGTGACGCCGACCACCGCGACGCTCGACTTCCGCGAATCGTTATCGATCATCGAACTTCGTTCCAGGACCAAGGTAGGGGTTTGTTCTTTTTAAATTACGTGTATCATTCCCTCGAGCATGAAAGAATAATCCGTTGGGCGTAGTTACAAATTTTATTAAAAATTTGTGAAACGTTCTTTGTTGTGTTATTACGATTGGCCAATTGATATCGTTTTAACGGGAGGAGACCGGACCGCACGAACACGACCGATTCTCCTCCCCCATCTAATCTTTCATGATGTTTTAGCGGAGACAGTGCGGTGTCGTCGCACCGCACAGGAACAAAAGAATTTAAGGCCGGTTTGGGTCTCGACGAAGAAACGCGGTGCTTTAATGTCGCGCCTTTGAAATCGGATAAGACCGTGACCGGAGTCGGGCCGCGGCGGAGGGGCGTGACGCCATTACGCCGCGCCAATAGTTCAAGGGCCGAGCAAGAAGGGGCGGCCGGAAAACCGGCCGCCAGCGGAAGAGGAAGAACCGCGGCCGGTCGGCCGCGGCGGAGCAGCTAGGGGCGCCGGCCTCGCCGGCGCCGGAAATCAGGAAGGCCGCGGCCCTACGGCCGCGGCGGAGCAGCCAGGGGCGGCCGGCCTCACCGGCCGCCGGAGATCGGAGAAGAGCCGCGACTATGGCCGCGGAGGAGAAGAGGAAGGCGGCCGGCCGCGCAGGCCGCCAGTTTGGATATGAGGCGGGACCCACGGGTCCCGTGTGAGGAAAGAAACGGCCGGCCATAGGCCGGCCGAGATCCGAAAAAGTGGGAGTTACACCCCCCGCGTGCGGCACATGCGTGGCTCCTTGGCCGCGCCGCCGCGCCGCCACTGGCCGGGCCGGTTCCAGCGGACCGGTTCGGGTCGACCTGGAACGGGTCGACCCGGTTCGGGTCAGACAAGGGGGGGGGGGGGGGTCGGGCCGGGTCGGCCCGGACCCGGACCCCCGTTTTCGAGACAGTTTCGGTCTTTTTTCCATAACTTGAGCCACGGACCTCCGATCGACGAACCGTCAGCGGAATTGCGATCCTTGGATCGAGAGGGTCGATTCGGTATATCGCACTCAAAGTTTCGAAACACTTTGAGTTCGGCCAGGTTGGTTCGTTCACGAAACAAACCGGGCCTTCGGAGCGGAAACACTCATATCTTGAGCTACGGACGTCCGATTGACGTGCCGTCAGCTTTGTTGTGTTCCTCTTAGTGAGACGGATCTTTTGGCATACTCATCCCGAGGATTGGACGCAGGTGGAGTACGGTCGGGTTGGTTTTGCCTTAAAAACCAACCGGGCCCCGGGGACGAAAATGCCAATAACTCTCAGACCGGGCGTCCGATCGACGCGCCGTCTGTTGCGTTGAGTTCCTGTTGACGATACGGAACTTTTGGATACATCAACTCTGGACTTTGTGACAGTTGATGTATCAGCCTCTCGGCTCGTGGAGCGGACCCTCCGAACGAGCTTGCTGTGTGCGGGAACCCTAGTGCTGGCTGCGACTGTTACTGTGACTGCTACTGCTACTGCTACTGTGACTGCGACGACAACAGTACAGAGATCCTGTGTGGATTCGACGGCGATGACTACTGCACTCAGCGATCCTACGTGGATCAGTGCTACAGGTCCTGCGTGGGCCCGATCCTGTGTGGGTCCGATCCTGTGTAGGTCACTGCGGGGGTTAGTACCTATCGATCCTTCGTGGGTCCGACGACTTAGATGGTTCTTTGATCATCTTTAACGTCATCCGAAGAAGTATTCCTATGTGAGCTGAATCTTCTGTTTTACTCGATAGAGGTGGTGCGCTTGGTTGTAGCGGCAGACCCGTGATACTGGAGACGAGCGTACGGAGTACAGAGACCGTGTAGCCGGCTGAGACCTGAAGACTGCTCGACCGACTCGACTTGGAGTGAGTCGACTAGCCCAGTGGACGGAGCGCCCGGTATTTGGCGGCAGACCCATGGCGGACGGAGCGCCTGTAGTTGGTAGCAGACCCGCGGTACTCGACTGGAGGAGTACCTCTGTAGGCTATTTGGGTGAGCGCCCGGTATTTGGCAGCAGACCCTCAGCGGACGGAGCGCCCGGTAGTTGGCGGCAGACCCGCGGTACTCGACAGGAGGAGTACCTCAGCAGTCTTAGGTTAGTGAGTAGTATCTCAGAGTCGTGACAGGACACTGTACACTTCAGAGATGGGGCTCTTTAGTTGTTACGTTTTTGATAATGAAAATCCTGTGTGAGCTGAAACCTATTGCTTTCCTCTGTGGATTGTGTTGTGCAATCCTGTGTGGATTACGTTTTTCTTTCCTGTGTGGAATACGTTTACTTTCCTGTGTGGACTGAGTTGTACTTGGGCTCAGATATTGGAGCATATTTGAAATTGGTGACTTAGGTATATGTATGGGCATATACCTAAGCAGTGTCGGTTGTTACTTCGTGATTGTACCTTTCTTTGTGGTTTATCCATTGTGGATTTTTGGAGACCTTCAGGGGTCTCGGGGTCCCTACTGAGTATCTTATACTCACCCCTGTACGGGCTTTGCCCGCACTACGTTGTGTTGGTTGCAGACGACAGACAGCGTTGATCTTAGCTGAGGCTTGCAGAGCAAGACGGTACCTGGAGGAGGATCACTGGGCGAGACGTGCTCGGAGCGGACGGCGGGACCCGTGGAGCAGTGGAGCTATCTGTACCCACCCTTCAGGTGGGATTTCCAGTGGACAGCACGGTGTAGCGGCTTTTACTTTTTAGTTGTTGTTTTCCCTTTCGAGTTGTACTTTACTTTCAATTTGGGTTTGTATACTGGCCCATTTACTTTTCCGCACTTTCAGTTGTACTCTGCTTTTGCTTAGTATTTACTTTCCGCTTGCTTACTCTGTGGTGTTTGTTTACTTTACAAAGGCAATGCCTTCCCTTTTTACCGGGATTTACGCCTTGGTGCTAGTCGCCAGCCCCTGGCCTATGGAAGGCGGGCTTGGGGTAGTCACGGCACGGACCCCGAGGGCGGGTCGTGACAAATTGGTATCAAAGGAGTTCGGTTCTACCGCGAACTCTGATATTTTCTATGAGAAGAAATAATGTTTAGCGTATTGAGTGTGGTTATCAGTCCAGGGAGTCCAGTGTTGCTGTGGCGACCGACGTATCCGTACACCAGGACCCTGACTTCTGATTTCCGACTTAATGCACGAAAACATTGATTGCGTGTGTGTTTCAAAGTATTCTTTGTGATTACTTAAATCAGCTCACCAGGTATACTGTTCTGACCGTGGCGCACCTGTTTCCTTTTCAGGATGGCCCCACGACGGCAGCCAGCTAGGGTTCCGAGAGTTGAGCGTGACGACAGCCCACCGAGTGACGAGGCCTCGGTTCAAGGCCCATTGTCAGCAGTGGCACCAGCGGTAGCACTACCCGCCGAGCCCCCGATACTTCCAGCACCAGCCGCTAACGATGCACGTCGCCTCAGCGCACTGCATGAGTTTCAGTGCCAGTGACCACCCAGGTTTCGCGGGGAGACGGATCCCCAGGCAGCAGAGGACTGGCTGGAGGTAGTGGTACGAGTGTTTAGGCTAGTGAGGACACCAGCAGACCTCATGGTGATCCTCGCTGCGAGCCTACTACACGCAGCAGCAGGACTATGTTGGAGCTTGATGCTCCAGGTGCACGATGAGGCATCTCTACATTGGACGGACTTTGAGAGCCTTTTTCGCTCGGAGTTCGTCCCAGCCACCCTTCGTGCGGTGCGTATCCAGGAGCTTCTTCAGCTGCGGCAGGGCAGCATGACGGTCGCTCAGTACTCGGCGAGATTTACTGATCTCTCGCGCTACTCGACCGACATGGTACGGGACCCAATCATCCGGGCCCGGACCTTCGAGCAGGGTTTGAGACACGAGATCAGGGCATCGCTGATCTCCCTCAGCATACCGACTCAGACAGTAGTACTGGAGCGAGCCCTTCTGATTGAGAGTTTCATGGCTGAGTCCACAGCGAGACCTACCGCCGGGCGGCAGATAGCGGAGTCTTCGGCAACAGGTAGCCGACGGATGACTCAGGGTTCCAGGCAGACCAGACCTACCGGTGGCCGACTGCACGACTCAGGCTCAGTTGTACGGGGAAGCTGGGGTGGAGTCAGAGCCAGGCGTGCCGAGAGTGGGCAGTGTTACTCCTGTGGCGGGATTGGTCACATGGCTGTGACTGTCCAACCCGCCATGCTGATGATCAACAGTTAAGTGAAGAACCTTCCAGGCAGAGGCAGAGGTTCGACCGTGGCGGTCCGCAGGGAGAAGGCGGACGAGGCAGAGGAGCTGGACGAGAAGCCGGTGGTGGGCGACGCTTTGAGGCTCTTCCACCACCACCACCAGGAGGTCCACCCCGACCACAGGGAGTAGGTGAACATGCGAGAGCTCATCTTCAGGCAACTGAGGCCTTCGATCATGGATCTCTGGGAGCCGATGGACTGGAGCAGAACTAGTGGATACATCCTTTGTACTTCTGGTTCCTTGTTGCATTTGTGTAGCGTCTTGTATTATGAGCTGCAATAATAAAAGACGCATACCTTTGTGATATTTTTGTTCCTGTCCTCTTTCGTGATGTTACTAAGAGGTTCCAGTTTTGGCTGTTGACTTGACCCTCACTTGGGAGACATCTACTGGAGGAGACCCAGTTACCACACACTGATGCCGACAGTGTGACTCAACCCTTGGAGGCGAGAGTAACGGTTGAATCTCTTAGTAGTAGCGTCGAGGCCTTATGACGTCATCCTTGGTATGGATTAGTATCATCCATGTTAGGATTGACTGTTCTAGGCAAAGAATGTGGTTCATCCAGGGGATGGGACCAGATTTCTCTTATCGGCAAAGAAGAAATCTTGCAGCTCTGGTGGGACCGCAGATGGTCCAGGCCACGACAGAGAAGGTCCAGGTCATCCAGGAGCGGATGAGTACAGCTCAGAGCCGGCAGAAGCCTTAAGCTGACAAGAGGCGGAGGCCACTAGAGTTTGAGGATGGCGACCACGTCTTCTTGCGGGTCTCACCTCGACGTGGTATTCGGAGATTTGGCCGAGGCAGCAAGTTATCTCCGCGCTTCATCGGACCCTTTCAGGTCCTCAACAGGGTTGGCGAGGTGGCTTATCACCTGGCTCTGCCACCTCAGTTGCACCGGGTGCACGACGTCTTCCACGTATCTCAGCTGAGGAGATACGTGCATGACCCGACGCACATCATTGACCATGGGGAGCTTGACGTTGACGATGTGGCGACTTTTACGGAGGTCCCGGTGAAGATAGAGGATCGACAAGAGCGGGTCCTGCATGGGCGATCGATTCCTCTTGTGCGCATCAGATGGCAGCACGGGATCCTCCAGGAGAGCACATGGGAGCGGGAGGCTCAGATGCGTGCTCAGTACCCTCATTTGTTTCCCTAGTTTTTGATGTATCTTTACAGGGACGTAAAGCCCTAAGGTGGGAGTAATGTAAAGACCCGTAAAATTCAAGGGAAATTTTTTCTTAATTTTCTTTAGAATTTTACAAGAGCGCGGTTTCTGACGGCACCTGATTCCGAGGCCCGGTGTGCCCGGAATCAATTTCCGAAGTTTGGCTCGGGTACGTTCAGTGAACGAACGAGCAGGAATTTCTAACTTTTGATCCGGTGCTCGGAATTGAAATCTGAGGGCACCGATGAACTCGCAGCGCCGATATTCTCTTAAGGAGACCTTTTCCGAGGTTGCGTTTATTTCGGGATGAGAGTTAGTTTTTGGGAGATTTATAAAAGTTGAATAAAAAAATGTGGAATTCTTTTTATTTTACTTTTGTTGGTTTTCTTCTCTCAAAGGGGGTTAGGGGTGGGACCCACACCCACTTAACCTCCCTTGAGAGGATTAAGTGTGGTGGGACCCACACAAACCTAAAACCATTCTTTTTCTCCCTTAAACTCCCCTTTTAAATTAAGTTGGCAAGTTGGGTTAATTAATGGCTTGAGTTGTCTTAATTCAAACCTTTGAAATTCAAATGGTTTGGTTGAGTTAATAAAATAACCCGTAGCTTATTCTTTTTTTTGGTTAGAATTGTTTAGCCAACTTGTGAGGATTTTTGGGAGCTCCTCCTCCTTCTTCTTCAACTCTGACGAAGAACACGAAGAACCTTCGAACTTCGACGAAGAACTCCACGTTCTCGGGAACCGTCTTCCGTGACGACATAACTGCGACATCGACGTTCTTCTTCCGTGACGCCGACCACCGCGACGCTCGACTTCCGCGAATCGTTATCGATCATCGAACTTCATTCCAGAACCAAGGTAGGGGTTTGTTCTTTTTAAATTATGTGTATCATTCCCTCGAGCATCAAAGAATAATCTGTTGGGCGTAGTTCCAAATTTTATTAAAAATTTGTGAAACGTTCTTTGTTGTGTTATTACGATTGGCCAATTGATATCGTTTTAACAGGAGGAGACCGGACCGCACGAACACGACCGATTCTAATCCCCCTTCTAATCTTTCGTGATGTTTTAGCGGAGACAGCGCGGTGTCGTCGCACCGCGCAGGAACAAAAGAATTTAAGGCCGGTTTGGGTCTCGACCAAGAAACGCGGCGCTTTAATGTCGCGCCTTTGAAATCGGATGAGACCGCGACCAGAGTCGGGCCGCGGCGGAGGGGTGTGACGCCCTTACGCCGCGCCAATCGTTCAAGGGCCGAGCAAGAAGGGGTGGCCGGAAAACCGGCCGCCGGCGGAAGAGGAAGAACCGCGGCCGGTCGGCCGCGGCGGAGCAGCCAGGGGCGGCCGGCCTCACTGGCTGCCGGAGATCGGAGAAGAGCCACGGCTACGGCCGCGGCGGAGAAGAGGAAGGCGGCCGGCCGCGCCGGCCGCCAGTTTGGATATGAGGCGGGACCCACGGGTCCCGCGTGAGGAAAGAAACGGCCGGCCTTAGGCCGGCCGAGATCCGAAAATAGGGGGGGTTACACCCCCCGCGTGCGGCACATGCGCGGCTCCCTGGACGAGCCGCCGCGCCGCCACTGGCCGGGCCGGTTCCAGCGGACCGGGTCGACCCGGTTCGGGTCAGACCAGGGGGGGTCGGGCCGGGTCGGCCCGGACCCGAACCCCCGTTTTCGAGACAGTTTCGGTCTTTTGGCCATAACATGAGCCACGGACCTCCGATCGACGAACCGTCAGCGGCATTGCGATCCTTGGATCGAGACGGTCGATTCGGTATATCGCACTCAAAGTTTCGGAACACTTTGAGTTCGTCCAGGTTGGTTCGTTCACGAAACAAACCGGGCCTTCGGAGCGGAAACGCTCATATCTTGAGCTACGAACGTCCGATTGACGTGCCGTCAGCTTTGTTGTGTTCCTCTTAGTGAGAGGGATCTTTTGGCATACTCCGCCCGAGGTTTGGACGCAGGTGGAGTACGGTCGGGTTGGTTTTTCCTTAAAAACCAACAGGGCCCTGGGGACGAAAATGCCAATAACTCTCAGACCGGGCGTCCGATCGACGCGTCATCTGTTGCGTTGAGTTCCTGTTGACGATACGGAACTTTTGGATACATCAACTGTGGACTTTGTGACAGTTGATGTATCAGCCTCTCGGCTCGTGGAGCGGACCCTCCGAACGAGCTTGCTGTGTGCGGGAACCCTAGTGCTGGCTGCGACTGTTACTGTGACTGCTACTGCTACTGCTACTGTGACTGCGACGACAACAGTACAGAGATCCTGTCTGGATTCGACGGCGACGACTACTGCACTCAGCGATCCTAGGTGGATCAGTGCTACAGGTCCTGCGTGGGCCCAATCCTGTGTGGGTTCGATCCTGTGTAGGTCACTGCGGGGGTTAGTACCTATCGATCCTTCGTGGGTCCGACGACTTAGATGGTTCTTTGATCATCTTTAACGTCATCCGAAGAAGTATTCCTGTGTGAGCTGAATCTTCTGTTTTACTCGATAGAGGTGGTGCGCTTGGTTGTAGCGGCAGACCCGCGATACTGGAGACGAGCGTACAGAGTACGGAGACCGTGTAGCCGGCTGAGACCTGAAGACTGCTCGACCGACTCGACTTGGAGTGAGTCGACTAGCCCAGTGGACGGAGCGCCCGGTATTTGGCGGAAGACCCACGGCGGACGGAGCGCCTGGTAGTTGGCAGCAGACCCGCGGTACTCGACTGGAGGAGTACCTCTGTAGGCAATTTGGGTGAGCGCCCGGTATTTGGCAGCAGACCCTCAGCGGACGGAGCGCCCGGTAGTTGGCGGCAGACCCGCGGTACTCGACAGGAGGAGTACCTCAGCAGTCTTAGGTTAGTGAGCAGTATCTCAGAGTCGTGACAGGACACTGTACACTTCAGAGATGGGGCTCTTCAGTAGTTACGTTTTTTATAATGAAAATCCTGTGTGAGCTGAAACCTATTGCTTTCCTGTGTGGATTGTGTTGTGCAATCCTGTGTGGATTACGTTTTGCTTTCCTGTGTGGAATACGTTTACTTTCCTGTGTGGACTGAGTTGTACTTGGGCTCAGAGGTTGGAGCGTATTTGAAATTGGTGACTTAGGTATATGTATGGGCATATACCTAAGCAGTGTCGGTTGTTACTTCATGATTGTACCTTTCTTTGTGGTTTATCCATTGTGGATTTTTGGAGACCTTCAGGGGTCTCGGGGTCCCTACTGAGTATCTTATACTCACCCCTGTACGGGCTTTGCCCGCACTACGTTGTGTTGGTTGCAGACGACAGACAGAGTTGATCTTAGCTGAGGCTTGCAGAGCAGGACGGTACCTGGAGGAGGATCACTGGGCGAGACGTGCTCGGAGCGGACGGCGGGACCCGTGGAGCAGTGGAGCTATCTGTACCCACCCTTCAGGTGGGATTTCCAGTGGACAGCACAGTGTAGTGGCTTTTACTTTTCAGTTGTTGTTTTCCCTTTCGAGTTGTACTTTACTTTCAGTTTGGGTTTGTATACTGGCCCATTTACTTTTCCGCACTTCCAGTTGTACTCTTCTTTTGCTTAGTATTTACTTTCCTCTTGCTTACTCTGTGGTGTTTGTTTACTTTACAAAGGCAATGCCTTCCCTTTTTACCGGGATTTACGCCTTGGTGCTAGTCTCCAGCCCCTGGCCTATGGAAGGCGGGCTTGGGGTAGTCACGGCACGGACCCCGAGGGCGGGTCGTGACAAGGTCATTCATAATTTACTTCTTCACTTCCTAGGAAAAATAAAACATAGAAAAGGGGTGAGCTCAAATGCCCAGTAAGGATAACAATATAGCGGAAACTTTCATAAATAAGAATAAACATTTAAGGCAATGTATAACTAAAACAAAAGCCTTTCAAACATGAACTTTCAACATGGTACGGAATAAATAAAATGAAATAATGTCATTTACTTATTCACATGGATATTCTACTAATCGAATAATCACATTCAAAAATCAATAACCACTTTCATAATGTTGGAATGCATAATGATGAACTCTAATTTCTTTGTCAAGGCCTCGTCCCAAGACCTTGGGGCTAACTGTAACCAGAACCCAACCCGGAGTGCCTCTAATAACCGGACACCAACCCGGAGTGCCTCTAATAACCGGACACTAACCCGGAGTGCCTGTAATAACCAGATACCAAACCGGAGTTCCTCTAATAACCGGAGACCAAACCTTGAGGGCTTACTTTTACCGGTCCCCAACCCGGAACATACTTGTCTAACACAATCATCTGAATGAAAGGTTGAAATATAACATAAACATTCGGATTACAAATAACTTATGAAATGTCAATACTCTAAACAAAAACCATGAGTGACATAAGAATAACTTATCCATAGTCAAAAATAGCACAAAACCTTCAATAAAATATGGATGTTTTGTATCATAATAAATCAACTTCAAATAAGCTTAAAAGCCATCAAAGAATGTTGACATAGATGAAATCAAAACTATTTTAGAGAAATATCTCTTTTTTTAAATCATTTTAAAAGTAACATAATTATAAAATAATACATTCAATTTGAAAATATTCTTATAAGCTTGTAAGGAAAACTTTGATGATTTTATTACGGCGGTAAATAGCCGCACCCGCCGTATAAGTTAAAAAAAACATTCTTACCTTAAATTTGTCGAAAAGGTTAAAAGTGCCTTGTTTGGAAAACGACGGAATGATTCCTTTCGAAACACATAAGGGTATAAATGACTTTAACCCATATTCTTGTAAATAGTAAAAATGTTTTGAAATACATTATTAAGAAACATGGATGTGGATGATAAAGAGATCCCAGTAGATTATTATGTATAAACAACCTCAGATAATGAAGAGATTGTGAAATAACCCTTACCAATTTGGTAAATTATGAAACATAAAACCCATGAAATAGGTATCATACAATGAATATGTAAGTACACATAAATTAGAGTGTATTACACAAAGAATATAATTATGGGCAGTACACACACCACACAAAAGGTGATGGTGGCAATATGGCATGAATCTCACAGGAATAAGGAATGAGATGAAAACCCCTTACCATGTTAATCAACTGATTCGTATGGCCAAAAGTTAATAACCACCAAATTATTTACAGAATAACATGAATATAAAGATAATCATGATAATATATATATCAAATGACAGTACACAATACACCACTTTCAATAATTTAGTGGCGAATAATGGAAATCTCACGGAATTGAATGTGAGATAAGAAAATCCCTTACCTTGTACTTTTCCTTGGTTGGGGTAGGTTAAAATCCTGTATAATGGTGAAATAATTGTTATTAAATTATACAAGAATCATATATATTAATATGATATCATATATGATCTTTTAACATTGATTTGTTAATAATATCTTAGAATTATCGTCGTTTCGGGTGTTAACTTACTCATTTTCTTTTATATGTTTTTTTACATAAGCCATGTTTGTTGTATCTTATTCATATCCAGAATGATATCAAGTCCTTAAACATAATTTTTAAATCATCAAATGATAATTATACTTGAATGGATACGATGGAGAATGAATCTCATCGCGTTCGTGGAGACGGTAGTCCGTACGTACGCACGAGCGACAATATCATTATTTTGATATTAAAATAATATATTAATGGATGGTATATCATATATAAAGAATCATTAACATGTTATATTTATTATTTACATGAGTTACACATCATTATTATACCCATCCAAATAATAATATATTGAATAACAATTACACCACGACGTGGAGACGGTAAGCCGTACGTACGCACGTATGGTGACATTTATTCAAAGGGTGGATAGAATACTGAATATGGTTGTACCATATTTATAATAACATCACAGTATATGTAAGATACTGGAGTTATTATTTTAGAATGGTAAGAACAATGAAAGAAAAGTGGGAGAAGAAAGGAACTTGAAAAGGGGTGGTGAAAACATTACCTCTTCTTTGGGTTCTTTCTTTTGATTTGATCAAAAGGGATCCTTAGGTTGGATTTCTGATCAAACTAAGGCCTCTAGGTTATATTGATGGATGTTGGGAGAGTATTTGGGCAGCGTTTGGCCAAACCAAAAGGCTTTGAAGGTGTAAAGAAATGAGAAGGAGGAGTTCCCTTTTATAAGAGGGGTGAGGGGCACCTTTGGAAAAGCTAGAAATATTAATTTATAATAAATTAATATTCGGTTTCTAATTGATCCAAAGTTGATTATTCAATGGTTAAGGTGGGGATAGGTTTAAAACCACTCATACAATAAAATTTAGACAGGTTTGGGTACTTATATTAACCTTATCTTTAAGTATTAACTCTAAGTTAATTAGTTTCACTTTTACAATGTCTCTTTTTATTTTTATATAATATGGTTAATAAACATACTATATACATCCAAGAGACCCCCAAGTGGTCCATTAATGATGACAATATCATGATATAAGTCTCTTGGCCGAACCTTAGAATTTTAGGAATTTAATATCAATTAATAATATAATATTTGTTTTAAGAACTCTTTTATGTCAATTTTGACACTATTCAATAGTTTATTTTTGTGAAACTCATAACTGATTGATTACTTCGAAAAAAGTCAATTAAATAAATCCTAATATATCATATTATCCTATAAAATTAGTTTAATTAATTAAAAGTTTCATATAATATTTATTTGGGTATTTATAATATCACTTATTTTAATTTTTCACTATTATAGTAATTACTGCATCATCATTGTGTCATAAATAAAATAAATTATTTAATGTCTAAAAATTATAAATAAGAAATAATTATGTAGTAAATCATTTTATCTTTCTAATGAATATTTATAATCTAAAATCCAACATATATAACCCTATGTAACAATTGTTTTTCTAAAAGATATATGCTTGTGTCATTTTTGTATTCATTTTATCTTAATTAAAATAAAGTGTCATTATCACTTACAAGTGGATCCATGGGGTCCCAAAATCGACCCAAAGATGTCCATGGTCGACCATGTATCAACCAATAGGGTTAAGACACGTTTTAGGGTAATTTAGTATTATTATAATATTATTTTTTAACCCTTATTTACCAGATTTAACCTTAACCATGGTAAATAAAATATTTACCGTAGTAATTATTCAAAATGTCTAAAAATAAAAGTTACCTATTTACACAATTTGAACATCCTGATTCCAAATATGGAATAAATTTTCCTAAATTCAAAACACAGAAGTGGCAGAAATTAATTTAAAATTAATTCCCGCTGTCAAAACAAAAAGCGTGTTTTTAAGAGATAATAACTATCAAAAGATTGACACTTGTTTATGTTCGGTTTAATTGTAAAATTATGTCCAATGACCAACATTATATTAAATGGTAAAAATATATTCTAAATATACTTTAAAACTACTAAAATTAATAATTTATCACTATTAATTATTTTGATTAAAAAAGTTGTTTTTAATTAAAATTTAGTAATTTTCACTATTCATCAAAATATGAATGTTATCCAAAATGTACCAAAATTTCACCTTAGGCTAAATTAGATATTACAAATCCAAAAATGAAGTCCATTTTGAAATATAAAATATATATAATTTTAAAAATTATGTATTACTATTCATAACGGCTAGTTTGATTGGTTGTTAGAACTCGGTGTTGCGTACAACACACGCTATCGCATTATTCAAAGAGAAGCGTACCGTAGAAGCTTGGGGTGTTACATTCTCCCCTCCTTCAAATAATTTCTTCCTCGAAATTTCTAGAATACTTATCACATGAAATGAATTGGGTGGTTCTTCATCATAAGTTCATCGGGTTCCCACGTTGCCTCTTCCATCTTATGGTTTATCCACAAAACTTTTACCAGACGCGTCGTCCGGTTTCTCAGTACTTGTTCTCTCGTATCAAGAATCCTGACGGGCTCTTCGCAATAAGACAGATCAGGTTCCAGTTCTAATTCCTCATAGGTGAGTACATGCATTGGATCATGCATGTATTTCCGCAACAGAGATACGTGGAACACATCGTGAACTTTGGAGAGACTTGGCGGCATTGCCAATCGGTAAGCTTCAACCCCAATTCGTTCTAGAATTTCGAAAGGTCTGATGTACCTGGGACTCAATTTACCTTTCTTACCAAAACGTATGACTCCCTTCCACGGAGATACCTTCAGGAAAACATGATCACCTACTGGAAATTCCAAATCCTTCCTTCGATTATCGGCATAGCTCTTCTGCTTACTTTGAGCTGCTTTGATGTGATTTTGGATTACTTTCACCTTTTCCACCGTTTCCTCCACCAGTTCTGGGCCTACAAGTTTTCTTTCACCAACGTCATCCCAACATGTTGGTGTACGACATCTCTTTCCGTATAACGCTTCATATGGTGCCATCTGAATACTCGAATGGAAGCTATTGTTATAGGAAAATTCTACCAGAGGTATATATTGATCCCGCATACCCTGAAAGTCATGTGAGCAAGATCTCAACATGTCTTCTAAGGTTTGAATAGTCCGTTCTGATTGTCCGTCTGTCTGAGGGTGGTATGTAGTGCTCAAATGAAGTTCAGTATCTAGGGATTTCTGAAGACTTTTCCAGAATCTTGAAGTAAAACGGGGATCACGATCAGAAACAATCGATAGGGGTACTCCATGAAGTCTCACAACTTCATTAATATATAGTCTTGCTAGACGTTCCAGGGGTAGATCTTCTCTTATATCAAGAAAATGTGCTGACTTGGTAAGATGATCAACAATAACCCACATTGCATCGTTCCTTCTAGGAGTCTTTGGTAGCCCCATGACAAAGTCCATCGTAATATTGTCCCATTTCCACTCTGGTATGGGAAGAGGTTGCATGACTCCTCCAGGCTGTTGCCTTCCAGCTTTCACTTTTTGACAAACCATACATCTTGACACAAAATCATCAATCTCCCTCTTTATCTTGTCCCACCAAAAATAATCCTTCAAATCTCTATACATTTTGGTGCTCCCAAGGTGTATAGTGAAATTGGAACTATGAGCATCATCCAACAATTCTCTTTTTAGATCAGGTAAATCGGGAACACAAAGTCTCTTCCCGAATTTCAAAATTTCATCTTCATACAAAAAGTCTCTCAATCTCCCATCATTCATAGCTTTAATCTTCTTTTGTAATTCTTCATCATCGGTCTGAGAACTCTTAATCCTTTCTATTAAAGATGGTTTGGCAACCATTTGAAAAAGAAATGATGTTTCCCCTTCCCTGGTTATTCCCATGTGCATCTTCACTAGATCCATGAAAATTGGATCCCTTTCAATTCTGATATTGTTCAAAACTCCATGGTCTTTTCTACTCAAAGCATCTACTACCTTGTTTTCTTTCCCCGTGTGGTAGTGTATCGTGCAATCATAATCCTTGAGTAATTCAAGCCATCTCCTTTGCCTCATGTTGAGTTCTTTTTGTGAGAAAATATACTTCAAACTCTTATGATCAGTATAAATCTCACATTTTTCACCATAGAGGTAGTGCCTCCATATCTTCAAAGAAAAGATCATAGCTGCTAACTCGAGATCATGAGTAGGATAGTTTTGTTCATGAATTTTCAACTGTCGCGATGCATAGGCAATAACTCTATCATTCTGCATAAGGACACAACCAAGTCCTTTCTTCGATGCATCACTATAAATAACGAACCCATCATTCCCCGATGGTAGAGTCAATATAGGAGAATTGAATAATCTTTTCTTCAGTTCTTCAAAACATTCTTCACACTCTTTTGTCCAAACAAATTTAACCCCTTTACGTGTGAGCTTCGTTAATGGGTTGGCCAATCGGGCAAAATTCTGGACGAAACGTCGATAATAACCTGACAAACCAATAAAACTGCGTACCTCAGTTATACTCGTAGGTGCTGGCCATTCTTGGATTGACTTGGTCTTAGAAGGATCAACAGAGATTCCATCTTTAGAGATAATATGGCCAAGAAAAGAAATCTCCTGAAGCCAGAATTCACACTTGCTAAACTTCCCATATAATTCATGCCTCCTCAGAGTCTTCAAGATAATGCGCAAGTGATTTTCATGATCTTCGTAGGTTTTGGAGTATACAAAGATATCATCAATAAATACCACCACAAATTCATCGAGATACTCCTTGAAAACTCTATTCATCAGATCCATGAATACAAAGGGTGCATTAGTCAATCCAAAAGGCATTACAGTAAACTCGTAATGCCCGTACCTGGTTCGAAATGCTATCTTCGGAATGTCTTCCTTCTTCACACACAACTGATGGTATCCAGATCGAAGGTCAATCTTTGAAAAGTATTGAGCTCCATGCAGTTGGTCAAATAAATCATCAATGCGAGGTAGGGGATACTTGTTCTTTATCGTTATAGCATTGATCTCCCTGTAGTCGATACATAACCTCATAGATCCATCTGTCTTTTTAACAAAAAGAACAGGGGCTCCCCATGGAGAAACACTAGGGTGAATAAATCCATTATTACTGAATTCCTATAGTTGTTTCTTTAGTTCGACTAACTCTACAGTAGCCATTCTGTAAGGGGTCTTCGATATAGGCCTTGATCCAAAAATTAAATCAATGGAAAACTCAACTTCTTGTTCTGGAGGTTGTCCAGGTAAATCTTCCGGAAATACATCTACAAATTCGTTCACAACAGGTACATACTCTATTTGAACATTTCTTTCCTCACCCGTAGTTATTTCATTCTCTTCATCCCCAATAATTGAATTTAGTTGAGCTATTAAGGGTGGATCTAAATAAGAATTAGGTGGTGACGATTTTTCTCTAAAGATAAGGTGTTCTTTATCATTATCATCAAGAATCGTAACCTCTTTCTTTTTACAATAAATCTTCGCATCATAGTCCGAAAGCCAGTCCATACTGAGGATTATATCAAACTCAATCATAGGTATGACGATGAGATCAGAAGATAAAGAAAATTTATGTTCTCTAATGGGGAATGATTCACAAAACTTTGTTGTAATGATACTTCCCTTAGGAGTTTTAACTGACAACTCCCTTGTTAAATCAAATTGGAAATATCTAATTTTCATAGCAAACTGGGAAGATATGAAACAATGCGATGATCCAGAATCAAATAATGCATTTGATAAACTTGAGGAAACCATTAAATTACCTGCCACCACATCTTTCGGAGCTTCTACCTCAGCAGTAGTGATAGCATAAGCTTGGCCTTGATCCCTTGGCCTTTTCTGAGGTAAGTTCTCCTGACGCTTAGGACATGCATTTGCATAATGCCCCATCTCCCTGCAATTGTAGCACTGAACGTTGGTAGCTTCCTTCTTCCCCTTGCAATCACGAGCTTGGTGGCCTTTTTCACCACACTTGTAACAGACTCCCATTCCCTTCAAGCAAGTACCATGATGTTTCTTCCCGCATTTACCACAAGATGGATATTCAACCTTTCCCTTCTTCCCCTTATTTCCATTCCCAGATTGTTCAGAAGGTCTCCTCTTCTCTTGCTTTGCTTTAAAGTCATAAGACTTAGAGAATTCCTTTTCGGTCGTGATAGCACATGAGACAATGTCTTCGTACGATGAAAAGGATTGTGAGACTAATGCTCGACGGAGAAAAATGGTTTTAACCCATCAAAGAAATGATCAATCTTACTTCCTGGGTTGCGAATATAATCTCTAGCATACCTCGCTAACCTTGTAAAGTTACCTCATACTTTGTGACATTCTCATCCTCCTTTTGTCTCAGACTCAGAAATTTCCTTTCCATATCTGCTCGATGGTCACGAGGAAAGTATTTTTCTAAAAACAGATCTTTGAACTCCCTCCATTCCATATTTTATAATTCATCATCTTCATTCATGTTTTGAATCAATGACCACCATTGATCAGCATCTCCAGTGAGGCGGTAAACTGCCATGATAACTTTTTCCCTTTCACTGCTCCCCAAAGCCTGAAATATTTTCTCTAGGGAATTTATCCACTGCTCGGCTACTAAGGGATTTGTATTCCCATTGAACGTTGGTGGTTGTTGCATCATGAATCGATCTAACATTTATCCTCCACAATGCGGATCAGGGTGCTGCATACGGGTAAGGTTATTATTCATTACCTGAGTAAGTTGTCCTAGTATGGTGATTAGCTGATCAGCTCCAATTGCATCACCAGCTCCACTACAATTATCTTGAGCAGGAGGGAAATACCTACATGGAGTGCTTGCATTGATATGGTATCAATTTCTTCCACTAGGCACCATTTCTAAACAATGGCATAAACTAGATCAGTTTATGAATCAAAATACATAATCCCATACTTATAAAACACTTAACATAAATTGAACTATTTATGGATATAATCCATAAAAATGTTTTCTTTGAGGAAGTATATACTCATAAACCCTTCATAATGATTTGTAAAGAAAATGAGAGTTATCCTAAGCATATCCCCCGGGAGTGTCGTAACCAAGAGTGCAGCAAGGCCCGTTGTCGTGCACCAGTTCCCGTTCGAGTCTAGCTCAAAGCAGTGTTTTCGGGTTTTACCCCTAGGTAAATCTGTTCCAGAGCCGCCTCTACCTGCTCGTATCCAGAAAGGGATGTATTTCTCGGAAAACTCACAAAATCTCTACAATACCAAAATTCTAGGATGTTCTTCTATACTAATCCTCAATGTTCATCTTAGGTCTACGTGCTCTAATCAGAGTTTATCAAAATCTATCTTCCAAGGTTTGTACTAAACTTCCTCTGATACCAACTGTAACGCCCCGAACCTAGTTACCCAGAGTCGGTGCATTATTACATAACATTGGCATGATCACAAGAAAGATCAAATCTCGAAATACCAATTGGTTTAGTAGCCTTGGAAACACTAGATATATTCATAAGTCTTACATTACATTATAAAATGAAAAACTACTACAACAACATATTGTCTCCATAAACCACACTCATATCCCCACATAATATCCCTATAGGTCATTCATAATTTACTTCTTCACTTCCTGGGAAAAATAAAACATAGAAAAGGGGTCAGCTCAAATGCCCAGTAAGGATAACAATATAGAGGAAACTTTCATAAATAAGAATAAACATTTAAGGCAATGTATAACTAAAACAAAAGCCTTTCAAACATGAACTTTCAACATGGTACGGAATAAATAAAATGAAATAATGCCATTTACTTATTCACATGGATATTCTACTAATCGAATAATCACATGCAAAAATCAATAACCACTTTCATAATGTTGGAATGTATAATGATGAACTTTAATTCCTTTGTCAAGGCCTCGTCCCAAGACCTTGGGGCTAACTATAATCGGAACCCAACTCGGAGTGCCTCTAATAACCGGACACCAACCCGGAGTGCCTCTAATAACCGGACACCAACCCGGAGTGCCTCTAACAACCAGATACCAAACCGAAGTTCCTCTAATAACCGGAGACCAAACCGGAGGGCTTACTTTTACCGGTCCCCAGCCCGGAACATACTTTTCTAACACATTCATCTGAATGAAAGGTTGAAATATAACATAAACATTCGGATTACAAATAACTTATGAAATGTCAATACTCTAAACAAAAACCATGAGTGACATAAGAATAACTTATCCATAGTCAAAAATAGCACAAAACCTTCAATAAAATATGGATGTTTTGTATCATAATAAATCAACTTCAAATAAGTTTAAAAGCCATCAAAGAATGTTGACATAGATGAAATAAAAACTATTTTAGAGAAATATCTATTTTTTTAAATCATTTTAAAAGTAACATAATTATAAAATAATACATTCAATTTGAAAATATTCTTATAAGCTTTTAAGGAAAACTTTGATGATTTTATTACGGCGGTAAATAGCCTCACCCGCCGTATATGTTAAAAAAACATTCTTACCTTAAATTTGTCGAAAAGGTTAAAAGTGCCGTGTTTGGAAAACGACGGAAATATTCCTCTCGAAACACATAAGGATATAAATGAATTTAACCCATATTCTTTTAAATAGTAAAAATGTTTTGAAATACATTATTACGAAACATGGATGTGGATGATAAAGAGATCCCAGTAGATTATTACGTATAAACAACCTCGGATAATGAAGAGATTGTGAAATAACCCTTACCAATTTGGTAACTTATGAAACATACAACCCATGAAAGAGGTATCATACAATGAATATGTAAGTACACATAAATTATAGTGTATTACACAAAGAATATAATTATGGGCAGTACACACACCACACAAAAGTTGATGGTGGCAATATGGCATAAATCTCACAGGAATAAGGAGTGAGATGAAAACCCCTTACCATGTTAATCAACTGAGTCGTATGGCCAAAAGTTAATAACCACCAAATTATTTACAGAATAACATGAATATAAAGATAATCATGATAATATATATATCAAATGACAGTACACAATACACCACTTTCAATAATTTAGTGGCGAATAATGGAAATCTCACGGAATTGAATGTGAGATAAGAAAATCCCTTACCTTGTACTTTTCCTTGGTTGGGGTAGGTTAACCTCCTTTATAATGGTGAAATAATTGTTATTAAATTATAAAAGAATCATATATATTAATATGATATCATATATGATCTTTTAACATTGATTTGTTAATAATATCTTAGAATTATCGTCGTTTCAGGTGTTAACTTACTCATTTTCTTTTATATGTTTTGTTACAGAAGCCATGTTTGTTGTATCTTATTCATATCCAGAATGATATCAAGTCCTTAAACATCATTTTTAAATCATCAAATGATAATTATACTTGAATGGATAAGATGGAGAATGAATCTCATCGCGTTCGTGGAGACGGTAGTCCGTACGTACGCACGAGCGACAATATCATTCTTTTGATATTAAAATAATATATAAATGGATGTTATATCATATATACAGAATCATTAACATGTTATATTTATTATTTAAATTAGTTACACATCATTATTATACCCATCCAAATAATTATATATTGAATAACAATTACACCACGACGTGGAGACGGTAAGCCGTACGTACGCACGTATGGTGACATGTTATTCAAAGGGTGGATAGAATACTGAATATGGTTGTACCATATTTATAATAACATCACAGTATATGTAAGATACTGGAGTTATTATTTTAGAATGGTAAGAACAAATAATGAAGAAGTGGAAGAAGAAAGGAACTTGAAAAGGGGTGGTGAAAACATTACCTCTTCTTCGGGTTCTTCCTTTTGATTTGATCAAAAGGGCTCCTTAGGTTGGCTTTCTGATCTAACTATGGCATCTAGGTTGTATTGAGGGATGTTGGGAGAGTATTTGGGCAGAGTTTGGCCGAACCAAAAGGCTTTGAAGGTGTGAAGAAATGAGAAGGAGGAGTGCCCTTTTATAAGAGGGGTGAGGGGCACCTTTGGAAAAGATAGAAATATTAATTTATAATAAATTCATATTCGGTTTCTAATGGCTAAAAAGTTTATTATTAAAAGTTTAAGGTGGGGATAGGTCGAAAACCACTCAACCAATAGAATTTAGACAGGTTTTGGTACTTATATTAACCTTATCTTTAAGTATTAACTCTAAGTTAATTAGTTTCACTTTTACAATGTCTCTTTGTATTTTTATATAATATGGTTAATAAACTTACTATATACAACCACGAGACCCCCAAGTGGTCCATTAATGATGAACCTATCATGATATAAGTCTCTTGGCCGAACCTTAGATTTTTAGAAATTTAATATCAATTAATAATATAATATTTGTTTTAAGAACTCTTTTATGTCAATTTTGACACTATTCAATAGTTGATTTTTGTGAAACTCATAACAGATTGATTACTTCAAAAAAAGTCAATTAAATCAATACTAATATATCATATTATCCTATAAAATTAGTTTAATTCATTAAAAGTTTCATATTTTATTTATTTGGGTATTTATAATATCAATTATTTTAATTTTTCACTATTATAGTAATTACTGCATCATCATTGTGTCATAAATAAAATAAATTATTTAATGTATAAAAATTATAAATAAAATATCATTATGTAGGAAATCTGTGTATCTTTCTAATGAATATTTATAATCTAAAATACAACATATATAACCCTATATAACAATTGTTTTTCTAAAAGATATATGCTTGTGTCATTTTTGTATTAATTTTATCTTAATTAAAATAAAGTGTCATTATCACTTACAAGTGGATCCATGGGGTCCCAAAATCGACCCAAAGATGTTCATGGTCGACCTTTTATCAACCAATAGGGTTAAGACACGTTTTAGGGTAATTTAGTATTATTATAATATTATTTGTTAACCCTTATTTACCGGATTTACCCTTAACCATGGTAAATAAAATATTTACCGTAGTAATTATTCAAAATGTCTAAAAATAAAATTTACCTATTTACACAATTTTAACATCCTGATTCCAAATATGGAATCCATTTTCCTAAATTCAAAACAAAGAAGTGGCAGAAATTAATTTAAAATTAATTCCCGCTGTCAAAACAGAAAGCGTGTTTTTAAGAGATAATAACTATCAAAAGATTGACACTTGTTTATGTTCGGTTTAATTGTAAAATTATGTCCAATGACCAAAATTATATTAAATAGTAAAAATATATTTTAAATATACTTTAAAACTACTAAAATTCATAATTTATCACTATTATTTATTTTGATTAAAAAAGTTGTTTTTAATTAAAATTTAGTAATTTTCACTATTCATCAAAATATGAAAGTTATCCGAAAAGTACCAAAATTTCACCTTAGGCTAAATTAGATATTCCAAATCCAAAAATTAATTCCATTTTGAAATATAATATATATATATTTTAAAAAGTAGGTATTACTATTCATAACGGCTAGTTTGATTGGTTTTTAGAACTCGGTGTTGCGTACAACACACGCTATCGCATTATTCAAAGAGAAGCGTACCCTAGAAGATTGGGGTGTTACACACCCTTTTGTATGTTTTCTTTCCCCAGGTCATGAAGAAGGTTATTAAGTAGGATATTCCAAAATGGACTCTAGATTTGATGAAATAAATGGGAGACAGTGTAGATGCTTTATGAACTAGTTGTTTATGTTTCCCAGTTTCTAAAGACACTATACCTATACGGTCCTTTCATGGTTTTGTTATATGTTGTAATAAATGTACTTCAATTTTGAAGTAATAACAATGTATGTAATGTATGGTTATTTATATATATATATATATATATCATTTAAATACAATCACATGATATGATTTTAAAAAATCAACCAACGTTAAAATAATAGAGACGTTATGTTGTATGTACGCATGTGAAATGTTACTATTTTTCAATGATCAATATGGAAAAAAGGTTTGAAAAATTTATATATCCATAATAAAAATTATATCATAAATACAATATCATTTAATGATATTTAATTATATATAAAATTCTTCTGATGTTCTAATGAGAATAGAATAATGGCATTGCTTTATAGAGGCAGTAGATCACACATCCACGAACAACATTATAACATTTTCTATGTGTCAAAAAGAAAGATGAAAATTAAATATTACATTTATGTAAATATAATTATGTAATTAATATAATAAATATGTCATTTATATAATATTTATTCATTATAGTTACACTTACTACCTTCTATTTAATATGTTCTTGAAAAATGTATCATAATGCTTCGCTATATAGTAGTCCTCAGTACACTCGAGTAGAGTTGTCTTATCCCCTACGATATTAAATGTAAAGATTATATATATTATATAATGACTATAGAGGTATAATTATTTTATAAATATTATAAATATCATATATAAAATTTATTTCAATCATTACTCTTGACCATGAGAGGTGGTGATGGTAAAAAACAAACAACATATTTTCTCAAGGATGTAATCCTCTATACACAAGATTGATGATTTCATAACACATTTGATGGATGTCAATTTGGGTGTAGCTCATACCCCTGACATAATAATATATTAGTATATTAAGCATCATTTGGTTTCTATATAATAATGGTATAATAATAATTTAATATTTTGAGATGGATATAAGTCAAAAATGCATATTGACGAACATTACCTCTTCTTATGGTATCCATTTTTGGTTTCCACCATTGGACATACATGGATGGATTTATAAAATATAAATCTAATCTAGGATGAGATTATGTATTTTAATATGTTTCTTAGTAATTTAATGAACCAATTGATTTATAAGGTCTTAATAGAGGAGGAGTGATAGTGGCCTTTTAGATGTGGGGGTGAGGACACACATTGTATTTTATAAAAGAAAGCAGGTTGAACAAAAATTTATCACCTATAAAAATGCCCCAACGAATATAAAACAACATAAATTAATGTATAAGGTCACTATAAAATAGTTTAAAAAACATTTTTTACGGTGGTTATATTATGTTTTTTACATTGTCTTTTGGCCGACGTTGTTACATGAGATGTTATAAACATTCTTTTTACGTCAGTTATTCTAAACCCGATGTAAAAATTAAAAATCTGAAGCATTTTTCACGTCGCTTCCTCAAAAACCGACGTGTAAAATGCATCAGATCCATGATATACCATAATAGTTATTTAATAACCAATGTGGTATATACATTATTACATCAACTATTATATAACCGATGTAATAAATGTCACCTCTGAAGCATTTGTCAAGTCGGTTATTTAATAACTGATGTGAAAGACATGTATAAAATGTCAGTTTTTTTTCATAACTGACGTGTTAAACTGGTCTGCTAATTGATTTTTCACATCGGTTAAATAATAACCAACGTGGAAACCAATAAACTAGGTTGGTTATTTTATAAACGAGGTAAAAAACTCTTCCGTTCTATTTATTACGTAGGTTATTTTCGAACTGACGTAAAAAATCAATTCCCATGAATTTATTTACATCATTTATAAAATAATCGATGTAAAACCCAATTTCTCATGCATTTTTTATGTCGGTTATAAAATAACCAATGTAAAAAACAAATTTTTTTAAATAAATCCTTCCAACCAGTACTATGACCTCTCAATGAAGACCTGAAACACGCAAAAACAGGACAAAATCAAACCAAAACCACACCAGAATACATATATAAAAATATCAAAACTACAACCAAAACAATAAGAACCAAAGAAAATTTCAACATTCAGATACAAATCATTGAAAACATACAATTTGAACTAAAAAAACATAACCCCTTAGACATCCCCCCTAACCCACTGGACATCCCACAATCTCGGAATAACCCCCACCCCCTCGACACCCTCCCACCCCCTTGGACTCCATCACACACCCTTGGAAATCCCTTGGACATCCCCCACCCTCTTAAACATCCCCCACCCCTCGAGACAGCTCCCCCCAACCCACTTGGACACCCTCCCACACCCCTGGGCACCCCTGGACAGCCCCGCCCCCCTACTCCTAGATAGCCCCCACTCCATTGGACAACCACCCCCCCCCCTGATAGCCACCCACCCCTAGACACCCTCCCGCACAACTAGACACCCCCCACACCTAGACAACCTATCACACCCCTGGACACCCCTTGGATAGACCCCACCCTCATAGACAGCCCCCACCCCTCTGGCCAGCCCCCACCCCCCTAGACCGCTACACCCCCTGAACACCCTCCCACCCCTTGGGACACACTCCCACACCCCTAGACACACCTTGGATAGCCCTCCCCGACTCCCTTGGACATCCCCACTCCCCTAAACATCCCTTCTACCTTTTTGGACATCCCCCCACCCCCATGGACACCGTAGAACCCCCCCCCCCCCACTAGACAGCCCTTCCACACCCCTAGAAACCCCCACCCCATTGGACACCCCCACAGCCATGGACACCCCATTAGACAACGCCAACCAATTGGACAACCCCCATCCATGGACAGTCCCCCACCCACCTGGACACCCTCACACACCCCTAGACACCCCATGCAGAGCCCCACCCCCCCCCCAGATAGCCCCCACCTTACAGAAGAACCCCCCACCCCCTAGACAACCATCCACCCACCTGAGCACCCTTTCACCTCTTAATACACCCTCCCACACCCATGGACACCCCCTGGAAAACCCCCCACACCCCTTGATAGCCCCACTTTCCTGGAAACCACCCACCCCACTGGACCCCCCACCCCCCCCCCCCCACACACACACAGAGAGACACACCTAGACAACCCACTAGACACACCGCAACCCTTCTAGACAGCCCCCACCCCACTGGATAGCCTCCCTACCCACCTGGACAACACCATGGACACCTTTCCAAACCCCTGGACACCCCCTAGACAACCCCCAACCACCGTGAAATCCCCCACCTTACTAGACAGCACCCTCCCCCCGCTGGACATCCATCCACCCCCTTGGGACCATCCAACCCCCTTGGACACCCTCCCACACCCCTCGACACCCAACATATATCCCCCAATCCCCTCGAAAAATCTCATACCTTTATAGAAAGCCTCGCACCCCCATGGACATCATGAACATCCCCCCCCCCCCCACTGGACAACCCTCCCACACCCCTAGAAACCACCCCACCCAACTGGACACCCTCCTACACCCCTGGACACCCCATTGGACATCCCCCACCATTCTGGACACCCCCAACCCCTTAGACACCCCCACTTATACACCCACTATACACCCTCCCACACCCTAGAAACCCCCTGGACAGCCCCCCACCCTCCTAGACATCCCCACCCCTTAGACAACCATCCACCCCCTTGACACCCTCCCACCCCCTTGGACACCCTCCCCCACCCATGGACACCCCTGGGATAGCCCTCCCACTCCTGTTGACAGCCCTAATTACCCTAGAAAACCCTCTTAACATTATGGACAGCCTCCCACCCACATGCACACCCTGGACACCCCCAACCAACTAGAAACTCCTCCCATAGTCCTGGAAACTACCCCACCCCACTGGACACCCCCACACCCTTGGACTCCCCACTGGACAACCCCAACCCTCTTGGAAATACCCCACCCCCTGGAAAACCCTCCAATCCACCTAGACACCGCTGGACACCGCTGGACACCCTCCCACACCCCTGGACACCCCATAGACAGAACCCCCCCCCCCCACTAGACAATCCCCACCGCCTAAATAACCATCCCCCCCTGGAGAACCCCCCACCCACATGGACACCCCCTGGACACCCTCCCCCACCTCTGGACACCCCTAGACATCCCCCTACCTTCTAGACAACCCGCACCCCAATCGATAGCCCCCACCTCTGGACATCCCCAACCCCCTAGACAACCCTACAAACTTTCTAGACACCCTCCCACCCCCATGGACACCCTAGACACCCTCCCTCTCCTCAAACCCCCCACCCCATCCCTATACACCCTCTGGATAGCCCCTAACCCATAGAGAACCCAGCCACCCCCTGGACAACCCCCACCCTCTTAGACACCCCCACCCTCCTGGACACCCCCACCCTCGGACACCTACTGAATAACCCCCCACCACTCCCTTTAACATCCCTCCCACCCTTCTATACACCTTCCCACCCCATAGAAAACACCCCCCCTCCCCTTCAACATCTTGGAAAACCCCCACTCCCCTGGACAACCCCCCAAACTCCTCGACAGCCACCACCCACTAGAATTCCCACCCAACCCTGGACACCCCCTAGACACCCCTAGACCAATATCTTTACCACAAAAACCATCATAACTAAACCAAAACAAGAAGAAAAGAGAAATTAATCATTCACATATATATCATTTGAAACATAATATTTCAACTAAAAAAACTACCAAATAAATAATTATAATTAAAATATTCAAAATTACATTTTATATAGATGTTTTATCATTAGGTCCATCTCTAGAATCATGTGGTTGATCAACTGATTGATTTGTCATTATACTAAAAATCAAAAAAAAACATTATTTCACAAATATACAAATTCAAATATTACAATACTAAAGTAAAAAACGAAAATGGAAAATTTAACTATGTTACATAATAATAGATATGGTTAATATTGTAAGCATGTTAAAAATGGTAAATATGGTAAACATGGTACTGAAATTGTCATTCAAAAAAACCAATAAATATAGAAGTTATGTTAAGGTAAAAAATTGTAATTTATGGTAAACATGGTAAACAAGGTAGATATGGTATACTTGGTAGACATGGTAGACATGGTAGACAAGGTATACATGGTAGAAGTGATAAAAATGGTAAACATGGAAAACATGGTAGACATGGTAGACATGGTAGACAAGGTTGACATGGTAAACATGGTAAAGTAATTTTCATTATACCAAAATAATATATATATAATTTACGTAATGGTAAAAATGATAAAATAGACTAAAAATTAAAATAAACAAAAACATATACTTATTTGTTTTAATAGGTTTTTTAATAAATAAAATAACTACAATATCTAACATTTTATGAAAATAGTAAATTTAAACAAGAACTAAACAAATGTTTCCTATAATATTAGGAATGTTCAAATAGATTTTTTCCGAAATTCAATCATCATGATCATTCTTTATGGCACAAACAACGTCTTCACCATGCTCATTATTATGTTCTGCTAATATTTCAATGAAAGTAGGGATCTCACATAAATCAACATCTTCATTAAGTTGATCCCCACAAACATATTGTTTTATCACTTGAAAACAATAGACCACTACATATCTGATTGATCAACTACATAGAAAATCATTTATGCATGTGTTTCCTTTATAAAGTAATCTTTTGTGTCTTCTAATCTATTCATATTAACAACTGTCATTCTAAATTCATCGGGCCTAACTCGGTTGTTAACGATAAACAATTTTCACTTTAAAATAGGAAAATTATTTTGAAATTAATCAACCTCCCAAATTTAATCAATAACTCCATAATATGCACTTGATAAAGAAATTGGGCTTCTTTCTTTAGTACTAAAAAAATGAATTGCTTCTGAAAACACCAATACACCACTATAATAAACTGCACATATGTTTTCATGAGATTTAATATGATATATTCAAACATTAATGTCATACATAGACCATGTTATCACATTTAAACATGGACCACCCATTGAAAATCTTAATGTCTCTGATACATCTGATCTACCAAGCTAGGTCTTTTTAAACCATGATAAAAATGTTTTTTGTGCTCATTCAAAATCCATATTTCATTCTTCTTTGGATGACATTGTTTCAACTCATTAATATACAATGTGATATATAGTTGATCATCGGCTATGTTACTTATGATTTATAATTCTAACTTCATCATCTATTCAACAGAAAATGACCTTGAATTTCGAGCCACGAATCCCATTTCCCTCATTGTTAACTCTTTCTTGGTGATATGGAGGAAAACCTATGGGATCCACCGCATCCAAGTATCTAGTAAAAAACTTTCCAACCTCCTCATAAATATACTTTTCAATCATAGAGGTTTCAGGTCGATATGGATTATTAACATACCTCTTCAATATTATCATATACCTTTCAAAAGGATACATCCAACAAAGATATATAGTTCTATAGACCTTTATTTCTATAAACAAATGAATCATTAAACGAACCATTATATCAAATAAATGATGGAGGAAAATACATTTCCAATTGAAATATTATAGAAATAGCATCCATTTTAATGATGTTCAATGCATTCACATAAATCACCATATTACTGATTGAATTGAAAAAATAACTCAAATTCATTATAGTCTTTATGACATGTATGGTAATTATTCCACGCAATGCAACTGGTCAATGTTTTTGAATCATGATGTAAAAATCATGCGATTTTATACCAATCAACTTCAAATCCTTCAAGGAGACAATATTTTTTACATTTCAAGAATAACCATTAGGTACCTTGATATCATGAATACAATGAGAAAATCTAATTTTCTCCTTCTTGGATAAGGTATGAAAATCCGGGGGAAGAAATGTTTGTCTTCCATTATTAGTGGGAGCTAAATCCAAATGTATTCCCATTGATATTAAGTCTAATCATTCATTCATCACATATAATGTCTTTTCTTTAATATCTAATAATATTCCAATCAAAAAATCACAGATATTATTCTCCATGTGCATGACATAAATATTATGTTTCACATCATTATATCTCTTATATGGTAGCTAAAAAATATTGACATTTTCTTCTAAATACATGTATAATTACATGATTTCTTGGTCTTTCCCAATGTCACATTACGGTTTCACACCTTCTCAAAATATATATCAGGGGATAAAGTTTTTGGAGAAAAATAAAATTTTTGTGATCCATTAAATTCCTTTTTTAGCCTTTTATAAGAGTGATCCATAAGAAAAAACTTCCAATGACCCATGTACACTATTTTCATCCCATGATGGAATTGACAATATAACGTCTTTTGTTTGCAAATTGGACGTGCTTTATGCCCCTTAACACATTATCCAAACATTTTTACATATGATAGGAAGTCCTTTATAGTGAACATAAGAACAATATGGAGTTGAAAATATTCCATTTTATATGAAACATACACCCCAATACCATCCTTTAATAAAAGATTAAAATCATCAATTAATGGTGACCAAAAAACATCAATATCATTTATAGATTACATCAGAGCAGAGATCATTATACTCAAAATGAAATATTTTCACTTCATATAAACATTAAGGGAGAGGTTTTAAATTAGAAATAAAGTAGGGCATGAAAAATGTGTGCAACTAAGGGTTCGTTATGGATTCATTCCATCTGTGCACAACCAAAATCTGAGATTTTTTATTTCATTTCCAAATGTAGGATACTGCTCATAAATTTTCTTCTATTGTGGTGAATCAGCTGGATGGCATATTTTTTATCACATATCTTCTCATCATCATGACATTATAACATTTTTTCATCATGTTAATTATCAAGTTAACATTTCAAATGATGAATTATAGGAAGATACCAAAATACCTTGGAAGGGATCTTTGAAATCTCTACATCATCCTATGATTTTTCTTTCAACTTATACTATGATGTCCCATGTTTAGAACACTCTGATAGGAATTTATATTTATTTTCAATATATCATATAGTCATTAAGACAGGAATGTATTTTATTGTATCCCAATCCCATCAGGTATAATATTTTTTTGTCCATATAATGTGAATCTGGAAGATCATTGTCTTTTGGAGGAATGTATTTCAACAATTGCAGGAGCTCTGTAAAACTTATGTCACTCCATCCATGATTTTACTTTAGGTTAATCAATATCAACACAACCGAAAAAACTATAATATCCGTAAAACTATGATATAATGGGTTTTCAGTATCACCATATAGGCACAAAACTATCATTTCTATCTCAATTTGTTCTGCTGCAATATCACGATTCATTTATTGAATTCTATCAGAGTTACCATCTAGAAAATCATCATCATCAGTAGATCTGTCATTCTGTCCAATTTCACCATGCCAAATCCAAGAGTTGTAACTCGGATTAAAACCATCACAAATAAGATGATCTTTGATCTCTCTACTTTTAAACAACTTCATATTCAAACATTTCACAAGTGGATAGAAAGAAATGTCACTTCTTGTAATATTTTTTTTAGAAAATTCCAAAAAGGAATAAACACCTTCCATATATTCATTACTCATATCAATGTTCCATAATCCAACTTTGACTCATTATTACCTATAAATAATTTCAACATTATACATCTTGTTAAGTTAATGCAAAAATATATTTTTATGAAAATTATCATAATTCGAATTTAAAAAAATTGAAATATAAAACAAATCTATGTGTATTTAAGAAATATATGCATGAAAATAATTTTAAAAAGAATATATAGTTAGATATAATAGTATTAAATTTATCTTGTATTCTTTCTTCTTAAGGTACACAAAGAATATATCCTGGTGCAACTTGATACCAAATTCACCATTCCATAAAAAAAATATGAAGTATAAATATTAAAAAATGTATACATTCACTACTTGAAATTACACATATCCCAAATATTTGAAACCATTGCGATAGCCCCTGAAACCATTGGGATAGAATACCCACACAGGTTCACACATCGTTGGAATGATGGTCGTTGCAACAACCATATACTAACGATTCTACAAGAACCATTAGTATAGACTACCTAAAGTTAAAATATGCCCACATTTTCAATGAAACCGTCGGGATATATATATATATATATATATATATATATATATATATATATGCCAAGGGGGTGTCCAAGGGAGTAGGGGGCTGTCCAGGGGGTGGTGGGTGCCGTCCAATGAGGTATGGGCTATCCCCAGGGGTAGGGGATGCCCCATGGATACCTCCATCCCCCTGGACACCACCCCCACCCCCTGGGACACCACCTAGACACCACCACCCCCGTGGATATCCCCACCAAACCCTTAATAGCCCCCAACCCCTCTACACACCACCAACCCCTGGAAACCCCTACCTCCTTGGACAAACCACTATCCCCCCTGTACACCACCCTCACCCCCTGGACACCACCCCCAACCCTCGGGAAACTACCCCCACCCCAACCCCATTGGACACCCCCACCCCCTGGACAACCCCACCCCTGGACACCCCCCTAGACACCACTACCCCATGGGAAAGACCCCTCACCCCCTAGACAACACCCCCACACATTGGACACCCATTGAACACCACCACCACCTTGGATAGCCCCCACCCCTAGGACACCCCACTCCCACAACTCTGGACTACCCCCACCCCCTGGATAGTCCCCCACCCCTCTGGACAGCCCCCACCCCCAAGATAGCCCCCACCCCCGGGACACCTACAACCCCCTAGAAAACCCACTCCCTTGGACATACCACTCACCCCAACACAACCCCACCCCCTGGACAACCCTACCCCTTGGATTGTACCCTCACCCCCTTTAACAGCACTACCCCTCTTGGATAGACCCTCACCCCCAGGACCCCCCCCCCCCCCACCACAACCACCATAACCTTGAACACCCCCGGGACACCCCCAACCCCTTTGATAGCCCCCACCCCTCTGGAAAACCTCCCACCCCCTGGACAGACCCCTCCCCTCTCGATACCCCACCCACCGCTCTCGACAGGTCCCCCCAACAACCCCCGAACCCCCACCCCCAAGACACCCCCACCCCCTGGAAACCCCCAACCCCTTGGACATCCCACTCACCCACCTGGACACCCCCACCCCTGGACACCCTACCCACTTGGACAAACCCTCACCCCCCCCCCCCCCCGAACACCCCAACCCCCCCTAGGACAACCCCTCACCCCCAGGAAACTACCCGACACCACCCACCACCACCACATTGGACACCCTTAGACATCCCCACCCCCTTATACAGCCCCCTAGACACCCTCACCCCTTTGGACATCCTCCTAGACACCCTCACCCCCTTGGAATGCCCCCCCCCCCCCTCTGGATATCTCCCACCCCCTGGACAGCCCCCACCGCACTGGACAACCCCAACCCACTAGATAGCCCCCACCCACTAAACAACCCCCACCCCACTGGACAACCCCCCACCAACCCTAGACACCCCCACCCCTAGAAACCCCTACCCCGTGGACAACCCACTCACCCCTTGTACACCCCCACAACCCACTGAACACCCCTACCCCCTTGGACTACTCCCTCACCACCTGGACACCCCTACCCCCTTGGAAAACCCCCTCACCCCCCTCAACACCCCCAACCCCATTAGACATTGGACACCCCAACCACCATGGACAGCTCCCGTACCCCTTGGACACCACCACCCACCAGATTTGACACCCCTGGACAATCCCACCCCCTTGGACAATGTCCCACCATCCTGGAAACCCCTCACCTACTTGGATAGCCCCCCCCCCCACCCCTGGACACCCACTATACGCGTACACACACATGATAGAACATACAAAAATAGTAAACATTCATGATATCACTTACATGGTTTATTTTATTAGAAATTAATTTATTATGGTATAAATGAACTCTATAAAACCTACCATGATAGCAAGAACAAAGATAGAAAAATAACATCTCAAAAAAATTAGTTTACAGCATCCCAGAAAATGAAAAATGAAACCTAGCATTGTGAGGCTTAAGTGAGTGTTGTGATTCAACATGATAGATCTATTGATAATAATGATAAGGAATGAAGTTGTAAAAATGATTCTGGATGGAATGAATTTGAAAAATCCTTTCTAGGTATTCTGCACGAGAGAGACGAGTCACAATCGTCTGATCTATGAAAACAAAATGACTAAATATATGGCGTGATAAATCATTTAAATGATTTATTATGTTGGTTATTCTAGAACCGATAGGATAAACTATTTTTTTTATGTTTATACTGTTAGTTATTTTATAACTAACATAACAAAGTATTTATCATTTCAGTTATTTTATAACTAACGTGATAAATGTTGATTTTTAACATTGGCTCTAAAAGAACCGAAGTTATAAATTACCGAGATCCACTTTATCACATCGATTATAATAAAAACCGACATGATTAATCACCCAGATTCAATTTTTCACGCCATTTATATAATAACCGCCATGATAAATCTAATCTCAGTTTTTATCTTGTTAGATATAAAATAATGGACCTAAAAAATTGATCCTCATCGATTTATCACGTCGGTTATTGTATAACTGACCTGAAAAATGCAGACATGTTAAACGTTATTTCCACTAGTGATTTGTCCGTAAAATGGATTTGTGACACATTTCTAAGTCATTTTTCCTTTTTGGTTAATGTTTTGGGACACTAGAATCTCATTTTTTCCACAATCACTAGGAGAAATGTAAAAATATTTCTCTAAAAACATTGACCAAAAATTAATTTGACCATATTAGAAATTAGAAATTATTATGATTCCAAATATGGAATATATTATTCAAATTTCAATTCACATAAGTGGTGAAATTTAATTCATTTTTATTCCCACAATTGCGATAAGACAATGTTTTTCTCAAAAGAATATTTTTTTTATAAAAATATGATTCTATATAAACTCCATCATTAATAAAATTCATTGTATGAGAATAAAGTAATATTATAAATATCCATTCTGTAAATTTCATTTACAACATTACCCATTAGTGATAACTTTAATTTATAAAAATTGGAATCATTTTTCATTTTTAAATAAAATTATAAAAATATTTAAATATATATTTTAAATAAATCATAATAATAATTTTTTCAATAAAAATAATTTTTAATTTGATTAAAAATAAGTATATATTTTTCTAACCAATATAAAGATATAATTAGTATTATGAAATATAAAAATTAATTTAATATTCAGTTACCTAGTTTGTTATACTATATAAATCACATAAAATATAATAGTTTTATAACACAACATAACCCTTAAAAATGATAATTGTGACAAATATCATTTAATACTTTGGTAATCCTTTTAATTTAGATAAAAAATAAACATAAAATATCACGATATGAAGGATATTAAATATGTAATAAGTAAAATTGGTAGTATATAAATAATATACCTACATTTATAAAATAACAAAAAAATATTTTTCAATTAAATGAAATTTAGATGAAATATCTTACCACATTAGTTCCATTGAAAATGTAAGCCCCAAGAAAGAGAGATCATCAAATAGATATGTGAATCACAACAAATTTAATAATAATAAAAATAAAATACATTAATCATTGTTATATATGGAACAAAACAAAATAAGTGGTTAATATGGATAATATTTCAAAAAAATAAAAGAGAGATAGGAAAAATATTACCACGAGTTCGATTAATTAAACATGTTTTATATCATCCTGAAAATAAATATATTTTACCTATTTACACACATAAGATAAATTTTTATGATTCTCATCCCTTTTATTTCACTTATTTCAACTTTATATAAGATTAATAAATCAACTAGGTTTATATCTATTTTTTACAATATTTTGCGTATTTTGTTTAAAATAACATTGATGGGTTTTATATAGTCAATGTGATTACTATATAAACATCACAAAAATAATAATAATAAAATATTTATAATATTAAAAAATTAATTGTATCTTAAGAATAAGAATTATTATGGTTCTGAAAATTAATGTATGATACGATCATATAGACCAAATGTAGTATATATTCATGAGTAACATTACCATTTTATAACGATCATTATTGAAACATGGAAAGAAATATTTTAACTCAATAAAAATATGTAATATAATTTATTAATTTTTAAATATACTTATATATTTCATCAATGTGGCGTTTTGATAAATAGATAATGACAACAATTAATTAAGGTGGTAGCCCCCATGTGCACAAACGATGTAACCATATTTTTGTTGTAAAAAATTTAAAATATATATTTTATTCTAAATATGATAAATATTCATTGAATATATTAATAATTTTTTTTATATAAAATATTACCAATAAATTTATACTTATTTCTTTCAATGTAAAGAGTTTTTGATAAAATGAATCATGTCACTTTGTGAGGCATAGCCATCTATACACTCGAACAACATTATGATATCCCCTAAGGAATGAAAAGTAAAAAAATGTATATGATTTAATGAAAAATAGTAAAAATATTTTATAAATATCATAAATATCATTTATATCCATCAGCTTACACAATCATTAATGAAGTTAATAGAATGTCGAATGACATCAATTATCAAGGGGTTGTCCACCGTACTAATAAATGATGATTTCATAACTCATTTGATGAAAGTGGGGATGGATGTGGTTAAAAATTTATTTTAAAAAATCCCATCAAATGTATGATACTGATTTTATAATATAATTAAGGTGTATTTGAATTTATATTGGTAGAAAAATAAATAAAATATAGAAACTAATAGAAGAACATTACATCCTCTTTGGGAATACATAATTGGATTTTTCAAAATACTTCTGAGGTTGTGTTTCTATACAATATAAGGATTATCGAATGAGAGATGATATTTTTTTGATGTTATTTTCTATGACATTGTGAAAAAAGATGGATGAATGTGTGAATTTGAGAGGTGTGGGTGTGGCCTTTTATAAGTTAGGGAGTGGGAGGACATAATTTTTTTAAATGAATTGAGTTCTACCATGATTATAATATATAGAAATTATAAGAAATGAATCATTATTAAAAATTTATTTTTTAAATGGTTTAAATAGTAACAAAAAGTGTTTTTATACTAGTTTATATGACCTTTTACACTTATCTATTTAGTTAATTCCCCTGTAATTTTTTTTACCATAATGGTTGTAATTAATTATTAGTGTTTTCATTTTGGATTTTGATTAGAAATTTTTTTATCATAATATATAATATAAATTATCATGATTTTAAATATTTATTACATTCATTGAAATTAAAATCACATATTTGTAAATTTTAAATTTAAAATTAATCCCTTAAACGTGATCAAAATTTTGGGTTTTAAATAAATAATATTCAAATAGTCACAATTTTTTTATATAAAAAAAATATGAGATTTATTCTAATGAAATATAGTAAATTAATTGGTATATAAATTAAAAAAAATTACTTTAAGAAAAATATATATAATATATTTTTACATTATAATTAAATTAAACAAAAATTGAGTTCTTATTTAAAAATATTACATTTATGACTATTCATATAAATTTGAATCTTTCCAGATCAACCAAAAAAATATACCACATATAATATTTAAATTATGATTTCAAAAATTTAGTTTATTATTTTAGATAAATTTGATAATGATTTGAAAAATTAAATTTAAAATAAAACCCAGAGGAGGAATGAAAAATCATATTTTTGATAAGTTTATTTCTATAAAGCCAAATGTATATTAGTAACTCTATGTCTAATAATAATCATTTTATAAATGTATATTAAAATTTACAGATATATAATTCATATTTTTCATTTAAAACATTCCCAATTATTTATTTTTTTAATAAAATTAAATGAAGAAATAATATGCATTTTAAAATAGTTTTTTTATAAAATCTAATTATTAAACAAAAAACATATAAAAAAACCAAATATATTCTTTATTAAATAAAATATAAGTGTAATAAATATAATATAACAATTATGATTTTTATTTAAAATTTTATATCAGCATTTATATTACATAATATATTTAAGATAAATGATTGTTTTATAAAAATATATATTTTCCCATTATTTACTGAAAAATCACTACTTTCAAAAAAATTCAAAAATATAACTCTTATTAAATATTTATAGAATAATTCAAAAAATAATGTTAATTTTATGATGAAATTTCTATAAATTTTCAAATAAAGTTATTATTTTATTCTTTTTATTAATTAAAAAAATATCATTTCTCAAGAAAACATATTTTTGTAAAATAAAATAAATTTAATAAAAATTTAATTATTATTTACTAATCATTTATCAATAATTTATATGGGGTGATACATATATAATTTGTAAATTTTTTATTACAATTCATAACAAACAATTTGACAAAAATGTGATAATGGTAATTGTTGAGACCCAAAGCTTGACATACATGGACATTGCATTACTTTTGTGCAATACATAATACATAAAAAAACAAACACACAAGGACCGTAATAGTTTAGTGTCTTTGGAAACTCAGAACATAATCTTCTAATCGTGGTGAATGATCTTCAACATTTCCCACAAAGATCTTCTCTTTTCTTTTCTTACCTAAAACCATTCTTTATATCCTGGGGAAAATAAAACATATAAAGGGTGAACTAAAATGCTCAGTAAGGGTAAACATGGAGAAAATAAAACCATCCATATACATTTGAACATAAAAATATGAACATAATGTTTAAACATCAAAATCTTGAGCAATGACATAAAACATGGCAGTACATAAGGCATAGATCATAAAGAAACATTAATTATGATAAAATAGCATGGGAATAAGACATGTAATTGTGGAAACCATTAAGCACATGTTATGATTTCCATAGTATCCAAGGCATTTCTACCAAGACCATCTTAGTGGACAATGTCTCTTTCTCAATTGAGTTCACTCCTCGTTCCAGTTCTGTATCACTGAACCGAATTTACTTACCATTCTAGCCATGTCTCTCTCATGAGATATAAATCTTTACCCAATGAATTGAAGGGAGATATAGGTCCCACCCATCTCATAATTAAATCATTCATACTTGTTCCACAAAATAAACATAAAACATTCATCATAACCTAAAGAATAGAATGGTTTTCATAAACATCATCCCATCATCACATAATCCATATAAAACAAATGGGTATCATTTGATCATAAGAAAAATCACAACATTTAAAAAATAGAGACATTATATTTGAAACATAAACTTTCTATATAATTTCATCTTAGAAGGAAAATAGTGTTGATAAAACTCTTGAAATGAATTCTGAAGGAAAATATCCTTTTTTTATAAAAATAATTTTCTTTTCACAAAATACCATGCAATTTTAAAAGAAAAGTGTTTTTTTTGAAAATAGTCAAGAAATCTAGTAGAGTAAGCTTCTTGAAAATAATGCGTTATAAAACCGTAAAAATCTATTTATGCCGTATAAGTTAAAAAAACATTCTCCTCGTTCTTTTTATTCAGAAAAGTAAAAAAGTTCCTCGTGTGGTAAAAAAAGTAAGATTCCTTTCATAAGATGAGGTAAATTTCAAAAAAAATTGTAAAAAATGTCTTTAAACATACATGAAAACATTTTTAGAAAACATGGGCATTGATGATAAAAATAACCCCAGTAAATACTTACGAATAAACAATCTCGGATAAAAACAAGATTAGAAAAGTTAACCCTTACCTTAGGTCTGATATGCATAATAAGTATCCAAAACTCCTGTATAATGATTTAAAAAATTTAATTGTATTATTACATAATCCTATACATTGTTATGATATCATATATGGTTCACTTATGACTTTATATTACCCATTCTTTTGTAAATTCCATGTTAAAGCAGGGTTTTGGGTAAAATCGTTTTATTTATCGAACGTGTTTGGACTTGTTGTTCATGATATTATTATTACTTATATCATGATTTAATTACTTCCAGAATGTAAATAATTATTTATATATCATATATATTTAGTATATATACATAATATATAGATTAATTAAATTAAATACACTGTTCAAGGAGACGGTAGGCCGTACGTATGCATGAACGTTGTTTTCCTTTCCTTATTGACTTGAATGGAAGTAAGTAGATGACACACACACACACACACATAAATATATATATATATCCAGTAGCTTCATTATGTCATATATTTCATTATTATTCATTATATATACTTTATAATCATTCTTGAATGGATAACATGGATAATGAATCTCATCGCGTCGTAGAGACGGTAATCCGTACGTACGCACGAGTGATGATGTTATTCCCATAACTTTTGAATGGAATTGGAGTGGATGTTATAATATCTCAGAATTAGTATTATGTTATAATAACTATATATTGTTATTCTTTACACCATTATACCGATCCAAATAATGTGGTGGTGGAAAAACAGATTACACCACGGCGTGGAGACGATATTCCGTACGTACACACGCGTGGTGATTTCATTTTTCGTAGGACAGATAGAAGATGATATATGGTTGTTACATATTTATAATAACATATTAGAATATGAGTGATAATTATGTAATTAATTTATGATGAAACAAATAAATAAGAAGAAGTAGAAAAAGAAATAAATTGGAATGAATCGGTAAAGGACATTACCTCTTCTTTGACGCGCCTCTTCGAAACCTCCTCTTAAGGCACTAGAGTTTGTCTTTTGAGGAGACCATAACCTCTATAATGTTTTTTAGAGAAGTTGAATAGGGAAATGGGCTGGGTTTGGCCGATCATGAAAGCTCAAAATTGTGTAAAGAGAAGAGGAAGGAGGTTCCCTTTTATAAGGGAGGAGAAGGGCACCTTAGAAAAAACATAAAATATTATTTTATAATAAAGTCATATTCGGTTTATAATAGCTCCAAATTGATTTATTTCTAAGATAAAGTGGGGATGTGTCAAAATCCTCTCATAAAATAGGTTTTATACAAGTTTAGGTTACTATTTTAACCTTATCATTTATATTTAACTCTAAGATAAGTATTTTAACTTTTATCATGTCTTCTTGTTTTCTTACACTAGATGGTTAATAAACATAAAATAACAAGACAAAATAACCCCAAGTGGTTCATTATTAATATATATAACCTTATCTAAGCCATTTGGACGAACAATATATTTTTATTAATATAATAAAAATTAATAATATAATATTTGTTTTAAAAACTATATTATGACAATTTTGACACAATTTGATAATTGATTTTTGTGAAAATAATAACATCATTATTAGTTCAAATAAAATTAATAAAATCAATACTAACATTTCATATTAACCTATAAAATTACTAGAATTCATAAAAAGTCTCAAATAACATTTATTGGTTATTTATAATATCAATTATGTTTATATTACATTAATATGGTAATTATTGCATCATCGTTGTGTCATAAATAAATTAAAGTATATAATGTCTAAAAATTATAAATAAAATACCATTATTTAGGAAATCTCTGTATATTTCTATATAATATTTATATCTGAATTTATCTTATGTATATCACTATATTAAAAAATTTTAGTTATTAAACATTGATTTTAACTATTTTGACTCTTCTTTAAATAAAATAATAATAAGTGTCCTAATCTAATCCAAGTGGACCTAAAGGGTAATATTTAATTCCTAAGGATGTTTTTGGTCGAATTACACTTATCTAATAAAATTAGGACATGTCTTAGGGTAATAATAATATCATTTTTACCTTTAATTACCCTATTTAATTTTAGCCGTGGAAAATAAAAGTAAAAAGTTACTATTCACCAAAAATTATTTTTATCATATTGAACCACATTTTAATATTTGATATTAACCATGTCTCTTGGATTTTTTTAAATTCCACTCACAGAAATGGTAAAATTAGGTTTTATGTATATTTTGATATTTTCCTAGGAGGTGGGTAAAAGACAATGAGAAGTTCAATAAAATTTTTATATATCTCAAATTATTATAAAATGACTCAAAAGAATTAAATTGAACATATATAGGTATTATGTATCAATTTTGACCTAAAATAAATTTAAATATAACTAATAATTATATAAATAAAAAGTCAGTTTTTAAATAGTAACCAAGTGTTTTCACTATTCATCAAAAATTGAATGTTTTCAGAAAAAACCAAAAATTCACCCTAGGATAATTTCGATATTCTAAATCCAAAAATGAAGTCCATTTTGAAAGATAAATTTTATAAAATTTCAAAAATTGGGTATTAAAATTCATAACGGGTAGTTTATATAATATATTATTAACATATCTTTTTTTAGTGAAACTCGGCATTGCGTACAACACATGCTATCGTGGAAGGTCGTGATTGCATGTAATAAAAGCCAAGTCAGAGATGCGTGTAGTGAAAGCTCCTTTTGGTGTAGAGTTCAACACAAGACATCAATGAAATTAAAAGAATATTTTTCATAAAATCTTAGGGTATTACATTCAACCCAACTTAAAATGAATTTCTCCATCGATATTCGTCGGGGTTATAAATGGTTTAATCCATGAAAGATTCTTTAATAGAAAACCACATCGTAAAAAGGAATACCAAAACTGAACTTAAAAAACTAAATTATGAAACATAATGGTCACCCAAATTAACTAATCACTGGGTTTACACATAGGAGAACATATGTGAAAATATGGATGTAGAAGATAAATCTAACCATCATGTTCTGATGGAGAGTGTTAGAGAACATGGCTATAAAAAATCCAACAATCACAAAGCCATAAATTTTTGATGATCTAAGGTACCATCTGATTCATCAAATATGAGGGCACCAGGACATCATTTTTGGTTTTCAATATCATTTACCTAAAGTTGATGAATAATTAAAATAAATACTTACTTGATTTTGGTAAAATCTCATTGTTGTTTGTGCCTTGCAAATTTTTAACATCATATATCAAATAAATAATGTTGAATTTGTCTTTCATGAAGTGTTAGCAGATCATGCGATGGAATATTGGGTCATTCTATCTATCTCAAACAAAAGGTTAGAAAATGTTATCAAATATACATAAGTCCATCTATGGTGAGGTTAATCATATATAATTCCAAAAATGGACATATACTTCATCTATCATACCGCTTAATATAATAAAACTAGTTTTTACTAACCAGGGACTTCTTGTAGACCAGTGGTAGGTGATGAAGGCATGTCGTACTTCGGTTGTGGGTTCGATTCCTGCAACTTTTTCTAACGCGACGGGTTGTCGCCTGTCCTGCAGGTTGTCCTTTTTATAAAAATACATTATTATAACAATCCATCAATAATATCGAAAAAATTTCTATCCTTAAACAATACTAACTTATGTCCAACATAATCAATTCCAATCATTAGGATTATCTAAAATACTTCTTTCCAATCTTATAGTATAAAGAAAACGATTACTAGAAATGTCATCAAACAAGCATGTCAATACCATAATTTATCCCCCATATATCATACAATATATATTTTTGGTCACATTCCAAACATGTGAATACCTTAATCATGTATTCTTTTGAAACATGAATTACTATAGATCCTTAGTGAAAACATGAATGCTGTCAAAATTTAACTCTTTCCACATACCAAAATCCCAAAATTTCTATATACTCAAACCATGGTATCACATTGTGCTTATATCAATCATGAGCTCATTTCATGTTTTCTTTACCCCCTAATTATGAACATATCATCTTCTTTCCAAAAATATTTCAATCACTTTTCATGGTTACCGGTACCATATAATTATTGAAAACCAATACATGGATATTCCAAAATTCCACGATACCATAAATGAGATTCCATGATACTATTTTGAAATCCCATTGTACAAACACTTAATCATTACACAACATAATTTTCATACTCAACATCACAAATAGTGATCGTATGTGACTTCCTTTTATTATTTTCCTTAAGTGGTTTCTCACGTTGATCATCTTTAACCATTGGATTAGGGCATTGATTAGCATAATGCCCCATTTCCTTGCACTTGAAGCATTGAAGTGTTGGTGGAGCATTCTCTGTAGTATTTTCACTATTCACATCCTTAGCTTTCTTTTTCCCATTACATAGACACTCAACTGATCGATGACCATCTTTAACACACTTTAAACATTTTCTAATACGTTTTAGGCCATCTCCATTCTGCTTTTTTCACACTTTGAGGATAAAGTAACATTCATCTTCTTTTCACCATTGTTTTAAGATTTTTCCTTGAACTACATTTTCGTTTCATGTCAAAACAATGAGATGGATATGTAACACCAACTACCAGTTCTACCTTAATAGCACAACACACAATTTCCTCATAGCTACTGATTTCTCTTATAGCTAATTCCCTTTGAAGACTTTGTTTTAAGCCACTAAAGAATCGATCAACTTTACTTTCATGTTGGATGATAATGATATATGCATACCTTGCAAGACATGTAAAATTCACTTCTTATATACCAACAGATTCATCATTCTTATTTTTAAGCTCAAGGAACTCATTTTCCATCTTTTTTCGAAGAATACGAGGGAAGTACTTACTGAAAAAAAAGTTCTTGAACTCATCCCATTCCATGGATTCAATTTCATCTTGAGGCCTTGTATTCTTAATTAGTGTGAACCACTGGTCTGCTTCACCTTCTAAATGGTAAACAACTTGACTTTTTCATGTTCTAAATAGAAAAGTATGGAAAATATCTTTTCAATGGTACTGATTCATTTTTCATCAACAAGTGGATCAGAAGACCCACTGAAAGAAGGTGGGCGTTGCCTCATGAAGGACTCAATAGAATATTATTCCCTTCTCCAATAATTTGGAAATCCAGAATGATTCATATCTTGTTTAAGTATAGAAATAAGATTTTTCAATCTATCTCCCATCACATTTGGTTGTTCGGGAGGACAATCATTGTGTTGTCCATTACATTGATCAACACGGTCCTTTGTGTTCCAGCCATCGTCTAAAAACCAAAAAGAACAGTGTAAGAGGGAAAAATCATGATAGGAAAACAACATAATAAAGGGGGAGTACATTCAATATCTAATATATTAGGTTTAATTATAATATCATTACCATAATTCTAGGACTATAACCTATAATTATACTTAACCTTAGGGACATCCCGAGACATGCCATAGAAATATCTATAGGGATGTCACTAACGCTTTCACATATTAGTTTGGAAAGGTGAACTAAACCTTTCATCTGATAACAACTGTAGAGATCCAAAGCTTCACATACATGGACATTACATTACTTTTGCGGAATACTTAATACATAATAAAAACAACCACACAAGAACCGTAACAGTTTAGTGTCTTTAGAAACTCGGAACATAATCTTCTAATCGTGGTGAAAGATCTTCAACATCTCCCAAAAATATCTTCCCATTTTTTTTCTTACCAAAAACCTTTCTTTATATCCTGGGAAAAAAACATATAAAGGGTGAGCACAAATTCTCATTATGTGTAAGCATGGATAAAATAAAACAAACCATATACATTTGAACATAAAAACATGAACATAATGTTTAAACATCGAAATCTTGAGCAATGAAATAAATCATGGTAGTACATAAGGCATAGATCATAAAGAAACATTAATCATGATAAAATTTCATGGGAATCAGACATGTAATTGTAGTAACCATTAAGCAGAAGTTATGATTTCTATAGTAGCCAGGGCATTGCTTCCAAGAATATCTAAGTGAAAAAAGTCCCTTTCTGAATCGAGTTCACTCCTCGTTCCAGTCCTGCATCACTAAACCAGATTAACATACCATTCTAGCCAAGTATATCGCATTAGATATAAATCATTACCCAATGCATTGGAACGGGATTTAGGTCCCACCCATCTCATAATAAAATCATTCTTACTTTTTCCTCAAAATAAACATAAAACATTCATCATAACCCAAATAATAAAATGGGTTTCATAAACATCATCCCATCATCACATAATCCATATAAACCAAATGGGTATCATTTCATCATAAGAAAAATAACACCATGTAAATAATAGAGGCATTATACTTGAAACATAAACATTCTAAATAATGTCGTCTTATATTGAAAATAGTTTTGATAAAACAATTGAAATTAATTCTTGAGTAAAATATCTTTTCTTTTTCAAAATAATTTTCTTTTCACAAAATACCATGAAATTTTAAAAGAAAAGTATTTTTTTGAAAATAGTCATGAAATCTTGTAGAGTAAGCTTCTTGAAAAGAAGGCGTTATAAAAACGTAAAAATCCAATCATGCCGTATACGTTAAAAAATATTTTCCTCATACTTTTTTTCAGAAAAGTAAAAAAGTTACTCATGTGGTAAAAAAAAGTAAGATTCCTTTCATAACATGTGGTAAATTTCAAGAAAAATGGGAAAAAGGACATTAAACATACATGAAAACATTTTTATAAAACATGGGCATGGATGATAACAATAACCCTAGTAAATACTTATGAATAAACAATCTCGGATAAAACCGAGATTGAAAAAGATATCCCTTACCTTAGGTCCGATATGCATTGTACATATCTGAAACTCTTGTATAATGATTTAAATAATTCCATTGGATAATTACAAAATCATATTCATTGTTATGATGTCATATATGGTTCACTTATGACTTTATTTTACCCATTCTTTTGTAAATTTCTTATTAAAGCAGCATTTTGGGTAAAATCATTTTACTTATCGTACATGTTTCGAGTTCTTGTTCATGATATTATTATTACTTATATAATGAATTAATTACTCCCAGAATGTAAATCATGATTTATATATAATATATATTTAGTATATATATATATAATAGATAGAATAATGAAATTAAATACACCGTTCATAGAGACGGTAGGTCGTACGTACGCATGAACGTTGTTTTCCATTCCTCATTGACTTGAATGGAAGTAAGTAGATGACACAAATATATATATATACACACATAATTACATTATCTTAATTATGTAATATATTTAATTATTATTTATTATATATACTTTATAATGATTTTGAATGGTTAACATGGAGAATGAATCTCATAGCGTCGTGGAGATGGTAATCCATACATACGCACGAGCGATTATATCATTTCCATAATTACGTAATGGAATTGGAGTGGATGATATAATATCTTAGAATCATTATTATGTTATAATAACAATATATATTTATTCATTTCACCATTATACCGATCCAAATAAGGCGGTGGTGGAAAAACATATTACACCACGACGTGGAGACGGTATTCTGTACGTACGCATGCGTGGTGATTTCATTTTCCATAGGATTGATAGAAGATGAAATAGGGTTGTTTCATATTTATAATAACATATCATTATATGAGTGATACTGATATTATTAATTTATGATGAAACAAATAAATATGAATAAGTACAAGAATAAATAAATTGGATTGAATCGGTAAAGGATATTACCTCTTCTTTGACACTCCTCTTCTTAACCTACTCTTAAGGCACTATAGTTTGTCTTTTTAGGAGACCAGAAACTCTATAATGTTTCTAGAGAAGTTGATAAGTGAAATGGTCAGGGTTTTGCTGAGCTTGGAAGCTTAAAATTGTGTAATTAGAAGAGGTAGGAGGTGCCCTTTTATAAGGAAGGAGAAGGGAACCTTAGGAAAAACATAAAATATTATTTTATAATAAAGTCATATTCGGTTTATAATATCAAAAAAAATGATTTATTTCAAAGATAAACTGGGTATGGGTCGAAATAATATCAACCAATAGGGTTTAGACAAGTTTAGGTTACTATTTTAACCTTATCATTTATATTTAACTCTAAATTAAATAATTTAACTTTTACCGTGTCTTCGTGTTTTCTTACACTATTGTTTAATAAACATACTATAACAAGCCAAAATAACCCCAAGTGGATAATTATTAATATATATAACCTTATATAATTCATTTTGAACATCCTTATATTTTTATGAATATAATAACAATTAATAATATAATATTTTAAAAAAAAACTAATTTATGTCAATTTTGACACTATTTGATAATTTATTTTTGTAAAAATCATAAGAGAATTATTAGCTCCAAAAAAATTATTTAAATCAATAGTAACATATCATATTAACCTATAAAATTATTTAAATTCATAAATATTTTCACATTACATTTATTTGAGTATTTATAACATCAATTATGTTAATATTTCATTAGTAAGGTAATTATTCCATCATCATTGTGTCATAAATAAATTAAAGTATCTAATGTCTAAAAATTATAAATAAAATACCATTATGTAAAAAAAAATTTAACACTCTAATGAATATTTATAGACGAATTTATCTTATGTATAACCCTATATTAAAAATATATTAGTTATTATACTTTGATTTTAACTATTTTAACTCTTCTTTAAATAAAATAATAATAAGTGTGATAATCTAATCCATGTGTACCTAAAGGGTAATATTTTATTCCTATGGTTGTTTTTGGTCGAATTACAACTATCCAATAGAATTTTTACATGTTTTTGGGTAATAATAATATCATTTGTACCATTAATTACCCTATTTACTTTTAACTGTGGTAAATAAAAGTAAAATGTTACAATTGACCAAAAATTATTTTTACCTTATTTAACCACATTTTACTCTTTTATATAAACCATGTTTCTCGGATTTTCAAAATTCTAGTCAGAAAAGCGGTAAAATTAAGTTTTATGTAAATTTTTTAATTCTCCTAGGAGGTGGGTAAATGACGGTGAAAAGTTCAATAAACTTTTTATATATATAAAATTATTATAAAATGACTAAAATGAATTACATTGAACTTATATAGGTATTATGTATCAATTTTTACCTAAAATAAATTTAAATAAAATAAATAATTATTTAAATAAAAAGTCGGTTTTTAAGTAGTAACCGTGTGTTTTCACAATTCATCAAAAATTGAACTTTTTCAGAAAAATATAAAACATTCACCCTAGGATAATTTCGATATTATGAATCCAAAAATGAAGCCCATTTTGAAAGATAAAATTTATAAAATTTAAAAAAGTTTGTATTACAATTCATAGCGCATAGTTTATATAATATTTTATTAACATATCTTTGTTTATTGAAACTCGTTATTGCGTATAACACACGCTATCGTGGAAGGTTGTGATTGCGTGTAATGAATGCCAAGTCAGGGATGCGTGTAGTGCAAGCTCTTTTTGGTGTAGCATCTAAGAGAAGACATCAATGAAATTAAAAGAATATTTTTCATAAAATCTCAGGGTAATATAGTAATATATTTCATAGTTCATTGAATCTCAGTGTTAAATGTTGAATATGCTATCAAAAATAAAAATATCAGGGTTGTGTGTATCACAAACAATAAAAAATATTAAATTAATTTTAAAAAAATATGATATAAAGTCTCTATGTAAGAACTCGATTTGTATCTAATGGAAAATGGATTTTATTTCTTCCAAATCTCAGTTTAAATGTTTAAACATAGCTTAATGTGAATTCTCATTGAGGAAATGGAATTGTCGGGGGTGTATAGGGCAGGTTTGGAGACCGACACTCATGATTTTGGGAGAAAATGGCTAGAGCCTAATTATTTTAAACCTTGTGGGGTAGGCCACATGGTTTAAAAAACAATGTGATTATTAGTAAGAGTAAAGGTATAGGCCCCACAGTTATAGAAAAACCATGTGATTCGGGTCTCATGGCCGTGTGGCCAACTCTACAGTTTTGACAGTGGGATTTTTCATGGTTTCCACTTTGTCCATCATGCTGTTCAGGGAAATTTTGTTGGTACCCATACCCTATGGGTGCCCATGAACGGTTAGCACACTATTTGAAAAACCGTACACCAATGCCACACAATCCCAAATATTTAAAAAAGTTAATAATTTAACAATATATAAAAAATATTTTTAAATCACAATTTTATGTTCTTAATCATCCCTCACAAAAAGACACTATATGAAGCTCCCCTTGGTTCATATTATTTGATTTGAGATAACTCCATCATCTGATCTCCAAATAGAAGTTCCATCATCGTGTTAGATCCATAACTAGAATTCGTTGATAACATTTTAGTTGTTGTATATGCACTTAGATACCAGTTGAACAATTTTGGTGAATGAATAATTTCACATTTAATAGGTTCTTAGTCTATTATTGGATTTTCACCCAATCAGTTCCAAATAAAGAGGTGATACATGATGAACTATCAACTATGGACCAAAGGTAGGTGGTATCATTGTTTTTTCTTAATGTTATGTGTTTTTATATGTTGTCGTGTTGCGTAACCAATTCTTGGGGTGTCACCAAATATAAAATTTAATTCCCTGATTTTTTAGGAATTCACCAAGTAATTTAAGTGGACTATTAATGGTGGTTAAGCATGTAATACCTTTTAAATGGAACAACCCCTTGGATTTGTAGTATATAACTTTTGATAGAGCCTAATTGATGGCTTAACCAGTATCACACATAGTTTTTCATATCCCCCCTTGTATTGGGGTGTTTTAATTAAGTTGATGATCATAATTTATTTGAGATATCAATTTTAAAAGAAATGGATTAATGGGAAGGTATGAAGTGACCATGACCCTCCCCCTTACCATGTAATGGATCGATGTATTGAATTGATCAATTAATTTATTGAGATGTTATTCCATGCATTGAAGATTAATCATGTATTTTAATGAATATTGATAGTACATATGTGATAAGTGGATTCTGTGACATGTAATTGAATTTTAGGGTTTATATGACTGGTTTAGTTAAATTTATCATGTAATTATTTGGAATTCAATCACCCTAAGATTTTTATTTTCTTGTGTCACCTCCTGTGGATTGTTTGAAATAGATTGTTCTTGGTATTGAACATGTCCTGCATAATTGGAATCATTTTAATGATATCAAATTCATAAAATTGGTATCTCCTTTATTAATAATTGTACTCCATAGTATACTACAAAGTAATTATTTTTATTCTTGACTTATATGATGAGTTATACATGGATTCAAATTATAATTCCTTGGATAAAATCAAAGGTAATTTTATCATTTATGTCATTGGTGATACAAGGGCTCTCTTATTGGACCACTGAGGATGAAATAGAAAAAAATACATTATAACACACCTTGATAAATTCATATATTCTAGAGAGGTTCTCCCTGTATTAGATTGTAAGGATTTTTTGATATTACACATAGAGCAATACTTGAATTAAAACTATGGAATTTCATAGACGAGTATAGGTTCTAAATTGAATAATTTATGAAAATACATATATGAATTGTCTTCCAATACAATGGCAATTTTTGATTCATTCTTGGCCTATAACATTCAGATGACCTTCTTATGAATCTTTTATAATGTTGACTATATGGGGGATGTCAGGATAGCACCAATTACCAAGAATTATAAATTAATTGAGTCGTATTTTAAATGATATCTTGTTCTTAGAGGTTATTTTCATTTTATTACTTCCATTACATTTTAAATAATCCCATAAACAATTTCTATATATATTCACTGACAGTTTGGAATAGATATTGGGTGGTTCTATACAAGGATTTAGTCTCACGCTTGATTTGAGCCACCGTTGGGTCCCAATATAGACTATATAGGATTAGGTGGTGATATGGTAAATCAACCTATGGTAGGATCATGACTAACATTTTATGATAAGTAGAGCATGGAATCAATCTATTGATTATGATGATACTGGGATTCTTTTGGAATTATTGTACATTTGTTACATTCATTGTATATAGATTTCGTGTACCAGTTTTGGATACATTCTTAGAATAATATGACAGGGGTCATCATTTTTTATTTGAGATGACTTCTGGATATGTTTACATTAGCAGTATTTTTCTATGTACTTATGTTATATGTATGATTTAATGCTTTTTATACATGTATCTTAATTTTATTTATAGTGATACACTCTATTAATGAGGGAATAGTCTCCCCATAGACACACCTAATCCCTCAATTATATTCCTAAGCATATGATGTTTGGGGATATATAAAAGAGTCAATGAGACCCATTGGGTTTGGGGAACTGTTTCATGTAATCTTGGATCGGGATGTTACAATGTGGGATTAGAGGAATTACATTTTCTATGCTCTCTATTATTTAGCGACAATTGAAATTTGAAGGAAGAAAATGGTATTTTTTAATGAATTGTGGTTGATCATAGTGAAAATTCTTATAGGTAAATTCAAATTACCTCGAATTGAATTGATATTATCTTTACATTTTCTATTATAGTTGATTTTATAAAACCATTTGGTAGAAAACTTAAATTATGATATAATTATTGATATGATTTGTGTTCTATTTTGTTGAAACATGATTATATAATGGTATTTCACCTCATGAATTATATACAAATTTTTTACAATAACATTCCACAGAACATGGTATGAAATTTAGGATGTGTTACTGGTTTTATGATGTTTTGAGTGGTGATGTGATATATATACACCTGATATTGTGATGGGTATTTTGGGATGTTTTATGTCATGAATTAAAATGAATGTGGAATTGAAACCTGTATTGCTTAATCCATATCACATTACCTGGAAGGCCTTAAGAGTTGGATATTGGTAGTGTCTCACTCTTATTCCTAATTAGTAAGACACTGAGACCTATCTCATGGAGTTAAAAGAGGGGAATTCTTTTATATAATATATATTGTATCTATAGTATTTCTATTATGAACTATTGAGATGGAAACATCATTAAAAATCTTGAACTATGGTGTCTGTTTGGCATTGAAGATGCATGCCACCCTGAATTCATCTAGTCATACACTAGGAGGGTTGAAAAAACCCACACTCTATATGAGTTGGGAAATTGGATACCAGTGAATCCTCTTGTAGTTCTTGCTGAGGCATTAGTTTTTGTACCATACCCATGTCATGATGCCCATTTTGGTGAATAATTTACACCCTTTATACTGACCTTTCAGGGAGCATTGTAGCCAATCACATCTATAGCTGAGATGACCCATGTGTTTTATTAGTATAATGAACCCAAATTATTGTGTGTATGAGGACCACTTTCTATATATTCATGGATAGAGGCAACAATCTCTATATTTAAGAATTTGGAAACGCTTACTAAGAAGAGAGTCATGATCGCTATGTATATGATGCATGCTTCCACCAAGAGATGGTGGGATATAATTTATCAAATATAAAGTAATCAAGTGGTGGTTTGAAAGGATTTTCATATATAATTATATGACTAAATCTATACCAATATTTCTATGTTACATGAATCGAATGATTTCAAACATCTAGAGAAGGGTGTGCTGTCAGTTATGGATTGCTCATCCCGTTTCACTGAGCTTTAGTTCTCCACACCTATTTATAAGGGTGATGATTTATTTAAAGGTATGTGATTCGAGTATGGTCTTAGGTATGACTTATGATCACATTTCAACATATTTTAACTAGCTAATGTTGATAGAATAGTTAATTAAGTGCTCATCATAGAGAGTTACAAGAGAGAGTGGAGGTGTGATCCAAGTTAGTTCAGCATCTCAATCCAGTACAATATTGACATGTAGTAGGTAGAATCATATTATTCTTCCATTTTTTTATATTATAATTTACATCACATCTTCACTTATCTAGGTGAGGTGATACCAGTGTGGTTGATTGATACATATGAGTTCATAGTGCTTGGGGGACCTTTTCTTGTATAGATATTACTATAAGAAATTCCATCTACTGTGCTCCTGTAAAACATTTCCACTTCTAGAGAATGAGATACAGTCTGCACCGACACTACATTCAGTAGTGGGGTCATCATCTTCTCAATATGTTGGTTGTTGGATTATAATTATAGGAACAATCCAATGTGGGGGTCACAATTGTAAAAGTCAGACCATAGTCATGCAACAATAAAAAGGTGTATCTGCTTAGGGTTTCTATGTTGGGTAATAGTGTTACGGTTTAGGCCAGGCATATTTAGTAAAACACACCCATCATTAGTAGGATCCTAGAACTTCTACAGTTAGATATACTATTATACCATCAAATACATTAGATTATTTACTTTTCGAAATGGAGTTATCCCATATCTTTACATATCTCCCCGTTGTGGAGATCCATGGGCTCTGTATTTTGAAATTTTGTGATGTTATAAATCTTGACAATTCATTTTGGATAATATAAGTGGGTTTACATCAGCGCATGGAGTTCCCCCTTTATATTGTTTGGTTTAACAACATATAGCACCTCTATATGATCGAGATGAATTATTTTGATACCATCATCATGATGGATTAGTTGGTCATTTTTTCCTAATTTTATTTATTTCAATCACTGATGGGTGACCTTCAATTTTCAGAGATCGGGATGTTGATTTGATAAGGAGAATGTGATGTTCATGAGAGTCGACATACCCCATAAAATCATGGCTTGGGAGGAATGCCAGTTCATATTTATAGTTTATATCTAGATGACTAGGATACATGTGAGCCTGATTTCCATCCAATGATTGATCATTTCAGGGATATTATTTTGGAGGACATTTAAGGATTACCTGTAGTTAGATGGATTGTGTAATCTATATTTCTACTTCAATTATCTTCAATTATATCCATTACTCCTTATAGAATGACTACTACTGAGATTGAAGGGATACAGTAGCATTGAGCGGATTTAGAGGAAATTGGTTTTATTCGACCTAGAACTTCATCATGGGGTTCTACATTTAATTTTTTAGTAGGTGGACATAAACCTCAGGCTATGTGATTATTATTTTAAATTAAACCAAAAGGAGATTAATAATGGCTATCCTCTTCTGTGAATAGACAATAGCTTCGACCATCGTCGAACAGATCTGGTCTTCTCAATTTGTGATTGGAGAGTTATTTATCATCAACTGTGTATTTAAAAATTAAACAAAACTACCATATCCATTCATAGTTGTAATGGTTTATAGATATAGCTTATTATGTCAATCGGCGCCACAAATTTTCCAATAGTCTTCAAGGAACTAGTAAATCGAGTATTCTATATACACAATTATTTTTTTTGGTTTTGATGAATAAAATCTTAATGTATTCACAAAATTTATATTACCATTTCAAACAATCAGATATCATATTGACTACATTGAGATATCATCAGTAATATAATATGTTCCCAAAGTGGAACATTTAGATAGATTAGAATAACTTCTTCTGTCCCATCATCCATGATATTGATGTATCAATTGACCAAGTTAAAGTTAGAGCTGTGGTTACTTAGGAGTACCCCAAAAATATCATTGAGTTACAAAGTTTCATAGGGATTTATTTTTACTATAGTAATTTCATATAAGACTTATCATGCTTAGAAATGCTACTTATAGGCTTTACAAAGAGGGGTTTGATGTTCTTATTGTATATTTTTTATGAGATGGCCCTTCACGAGATAAAAGGGAGATTAAAATCAATTCTGATATAGATATCTCTATATCCATAAAGAAGTTAAACTATTTACTATGAAGCCTAATATATTGAGATATGATTAGTTCTTATGCATTATGATTGATTTTTGGCATATGGGTCTCAATAGCTTGGCCAAATGGGACAAACTTCCAGACAAACAACATTGAGCTAGTTGTGGTTGTTCATGTAGTTCTTTTTTGAGTCATTATTTACTTAGATATCATTTTTGTGGTGTAAACGGACTAAAAAAATAATCATGTACATTTTAAAAATGTTTTATCTGAATATATGTACTTGGAGTTGGTTGGAGTACCTACAGTATTTTGACATCATGCTTTCCTATAAAAATTGTAATGTGAATGCAGTGACTGATGCACTAGGTTGGTGGATTCTGATAAATGGAGTGTAGTAGTCCAATTGTGAGTGTAATCTTATTGATTTGTCTATGATATGAACTTGGAGGTGAACAATATTTAGGGATATACTTTTCTACAATCCTTAGATATAACATATAACATACTGGATAGAGTGAGGAAGAAGAAGCTATAAGGCTAGGAGGCCCTAGTCTTATGGAAGAGTATGGAAGGTGAGTACCCTCCTATGGTTTGGAGCATAAGTGAGGATGAAATTATGTGAGTTCATCAACACATATGGGTATGTTCAGTCATATGAAAGGATATAATATAGGTTTTTTATGCATTATAATGGTATGTACACCTGAGGATCACCAAGATGTATTAATATTTACATCACAAGTTCTACTAGCTGGGTATGAAAAGTGATCTAACTCATTATTTCTTGATATGTTCCACCTATCTATTGGTAAATGTGGAACCTCTGTGACCATCTAGGCCACTAAAATAGTTACCCACCTCTTAGTGGATGTTGTTTTATGTTGAGATGGATTTCATGATGGGTTTACCAAGATAGCCATTAGTTAATGATGTAGATTGGGTTGTAATAGATAGGCTATGAAGGTTGTACATTTGTGGCAAATAATGGGAAAATTTTGTTTGAATGATCATGAGAGGTCGTATACACTAGTGATAGTATTAGTTCATAGGGTCTCAAAAAATATCATTTCAGATATCGAGGTCTGATTTGCTTCATGTTTATGGAATACGCTACATTGGAAATTGGGTACCCAGGTGATTCTATGGCTATCATACCACCACTAGACATATGGCCAGTTAAAGTGCATGATTCATGTGAATGAGGACATGATATGAGGATGCACTATATATTTCATTGGTTACTAGGAGAGGCATATACCCTTTGTTGAATTATCCTACAATAATATTTTTTTATTCTATTTAATAGGTTTCATATGTCAATTTGTAAAGTATTCCTTGCCAACCACCCATATGTTCCTTAAAGGTAGTCGAGGAATCTATTCTAAGAAATTATTTTGTTCAGGAGACCATGGAATTAGTTTAGTTGAGTCAGAAAGTGACGGATAATTCTAGTCTCCTCAGAAATCATACACAGATCATGACAGATGGCCTATGCATTTATAGGTCAGTAATCATGTTTTCATACATGGTTGAAAAAGGGTGGTACACAAGAGGGTCTGGAATAATTGTATACATTGAATATAGTATGTTTGGTTGTTCAATAATCTTGAGAGTGTTAGGCATGTATCTTATTGATTAAAGGTACCTCATAGGTACTAATACCATGCACGAAATCTTCCATCTTTGTCAATTAGAACACTATTATTTAGACTCATCTCATACATTTCATTCTGACCATGTTGTGTTACATGTATATTCAACCATTGTCGAAAATTGTATATATTTTTTGGATCATAGCATGAAAGTTATATGAGCCCTATCTGTTACATTAGTATAGGTAAAATTGGATCATGACTGAGAACAACAAAATACCTAGTAGTGGGAGGCCAATGTATGATCGTAGTGACATAGTTATTTGGAAGTCCATGGCTCCATCAGAACATGGTCGTTCCTTCATCCTACCACCAATGTATCATGTACTGCGTCAATGAACAAAGTGGAATGTTGCACACCGAAAAGGCACCTTTCGACCTATCTGGGTCACATTACATTGACACCAGGTGTTATGAGAAAAAGAAAAAGAATCCCTTGGTCGATGGCGTCGACTGGATCCCCACTCAAAATGGCCTGGAAATGGTTCCTGATGACCCCCTCAGGAAGCTTAGCAAAGATTATGTCCTGATTATCAACCATGTTGAGAGTAGGAGTTCAAGAACAGACAAGCATTCCGATGTCCCCATGACTTCATCCATGATGGCTGAGCACGAAAATGTGGGAACTTCCTCCAACCCTCGATCTGGGGAAGAATACTCAAGCAAGGATGCCCACGATGCCTCTCCCTCAAACCCATGAAGGCTCGGACCAGATGCTCTCTCCTCATCGGATGAATTAGAATAGCACTTGGGAGAAGAAGAGGAGAAACATCTTAGAGATTCACCTCCTGCATTTGAGGAGGTTATCTCCACCATGGTGGACGACCTCAAGGAAATAAACATGGGTACCGAGGAGGATCTGAGGCCTACTCTCATTAGTGTAGCCATGTCCCCCGAGGAGCACGAGGTATATACCACTTTCCTGAGGCATCATCAGGATGTTTTTGCCTGAATTACATAGAGATTCTGGGACTTGACCCTGAAGTGGCGATGCATCACCTGGGTCTTCCAGAAGACCACCAGGGTTATAAACATGCTTCCACAAGGACACATCCCTCACATTCCACCAATATAGAGGATGAAGTCGATAAGATCATTAAAGCAGGATTCATTCGGGAGGTCCAGTACCCCATTTGGTTGGACAAAATCATCCCTATCAAGAAAAATAATGAACAAATCTGCATCTTCATTGAATTCAGAGATGTCAATCGGCATTGTCTAAAAGATGATTTCCCGGTCCCGATCACCGAATTATTAATAGATGTGATGGCCTTGTACGAGGCTCTATCCTTCATGGAAGGATATTCTGGATATAATAAAATCAGGATGGCCTGAGAAGATGAGGAAGCCACTACCTTCATGGACCCTTAAGGGGTATTCTGTTACAGGGTCATGCCCTTTGGTCTCAAGAATGTTGGTGCCACATATCAGAGTGCCATGCATCAGATCATTAAATAGTTCCTCGGGAAATTCATTAAATGTTACGTGAATGACCTGGTGGTCAAGTCCAGATAGCTCTCAAATCACCTGTCAGACGTTGAGACTGTCTTTAACAAACTCTGACATCGTAGCTTGAAGATGAACTCCTTGAAATGAGCATTTGGGTTACCTTAGGTAAATTCCTTGGCTTCGTCGTATTCCATCGTGGCATCGAAGTCGACCCTGAGAAGACAAAGGCTATCCTTTGCCCGCCACCTCCCCGCAATCTCACCGAGTTGAGGGGATTCCAAGGACAGCTAGCCTATATTAGGCAGTTCATAGCCAAACTAGCAGGTAAATGTTTTCCCTTCACCATGTTAATGAAGAAGGGGGTCATGTACCAATGGATAAATGACTGCCAAGAGGCGTTCGACAACTTGAAGAAGTACCTCTTAAGCCGACCGGTTCCCATTTCCCCGGTTGAAGGGAGACATCTCATCTTGTACGTGACAGCCTTAGAGCGATCCCTGGGAGCCTTCCTCGCACAAAGGAATGATGCGGGTATTGAAAACAGACTCTATTAACTCAGACGAACCATGATTGATGATGAGATTCGATACTCAAACATTGAAATGATATGTTTTTCATGGGACTTTGTGGTTCAAAAGTTGCGACATTATCTGCAGCATCATGAGGTCCATTTTATCTTGTGGAGTACCCGCTCAAGTACATCCTCAGTCGCCCCATGCTAACCGGACGACTATCCTAATGGGCGGTCATACTGCAACAGTTCGACATCCAGCTTGTGCCTCAGAAATCCATCAAGGGTCAGGCATTAGCAGGATTTCTGGAAGAGTTCCCTTCGACAGGGACCAATGCACTGGACGCCGAGCTACCTGATGAATACATCTTCTCAATTCGTGTGGAATTCCCAGCATGGTAAATGTACTTCGACGGCGCATCTTGAAGCCCAACCGGGAAGAGGATGGAGGATCCCAGATTCAACAAAGTGGGATTGGGGAAAATCCTCATGTCCCCAGAAAAGGTAGTCTTTCCATATTCCTTCCTCCTATCAGAAGGATGTACGAACAATGAAGCGGAATATCAAGCTATCATTGCAGTCCTGGAACTCACACTCCAGGAACAAGTACGACACATGAAGGTAAAAGGTGACTCAGAGGTGGTCATAAAGTAAGTCCATGATGACTAAGATATTAAAAAGTGGGAGATGATCCCCCTGTATGACCATGTCTGAGGGTTAACGGAGGAATTATCCACCGAACCAACATTGTCTTATATTCCCCGGTCCTAAAACGCTCAGGATGATGCATTAGCCAACGCGGCCACAACCCTAGCTGACCCAGGCTGGGATGAAATAGTTATCAGTATTGCCCACCATCAAATGGTATTTCCATTTGTTGAGACCAAGATGGAAGAAATCCACGAATTCAGTCCTGTCCCCGAGCCATATGCTCTGGCCACCGGCTGGATGACTGCCATTGCAAACTACTTTCAATAGGGAGAACTTCCATCAGATAGGGATGAATGAGAGAATCTAAAGACAAGGGCATTAAAATTTTTTCCTATATAGTAGCACGAGTTAGAAAGAGGTCCTCTACCAACGAGGCCTCTACGGAGTGCACCTCAGATGCATTGACGGAGAAGAAACTGATGTAGTCATGACTGAATTGCATGCTGTAGTATCTGGAGCACATCAACCGGGGACCAAGCTTTCCCATCAGGTTCGAAGGCTTGGGTACTATTGTCCCACAATGGCATGAGATTGCGAGAGCTTTACCGCAAAATTCAACTCATTCCAGATTCATGCCAACTTCATACACCAACCGCCTAAGTTAGATCATCAAGCCAAGTACTCTTGGACTTTTTTCATCTTTGGAATGGATTTCGTGGGTCCATATCCTCCCGCCACGACCAAATAGCTGAAGTATATCCTCACAACAACCGACATCTTTTCCAAATTGGCAGAAGCCATACCCCTCAAGGAAGTCGGGGCACAAAATATTCTCATCTTTTTGAAGACCAATATCATCACCATATTTTGTATCCCTCATACCATACTGATGGACAAAGACACCAACTTCTACTCTGCCGAATTGGGAAACTATACCATGAGTATGATATCAGGGCTAACCACTCATCCCACTACCATGCAGCGGCCAACGGACAGATAGAAGATTTCAACATGACCATGTCCAATATTCTCCAGAAAATGGTGGACAAAGGCAAGAATTCATGGCCGGATAAACTCCTCTATGCATTGTGGGCTTATCGAACCACAATCTGCACCGCTACTCGGGCCACCCCATACTCATTGGTGTACAACACAAAGGCGGTCCTTCCCATTGAACTACAACTTCCCTCACTCCATGTTGCCATCTGTGATCAATTATCTGATGATGAGCAGTCAGAAAAGAAGCTAGGTGAATTGGAACAACTAGAAAAGAAGCAGTTTCACACTTTTCACCATCTGAAGTCTACCAGAATCGGATTGCACGAGCCTTCAATAAAAAGGCCCGTCTCCGGTCCTTCTTAGAAGGAGAATTGGTATTGGTCCTGCAGACCCCAATGATACCTCGAAAGAAGCATCCAAAGCTGGAGCCCATATTGGAGGGACCATACATTGTACACAAGGTCTACTCAACAAAGAATATACCCGGATCAATATGGACGGACAATTTTCAACCGCTCCTACAAATGAGAGATTCCTAAAGAAGTATTTTGCATAGAAACTGAAAGTGGAGAACGTCCTCACCGCATGATGTTAAACAGCATGGAGATTGTCCGAGCTGCATGACGTTAAACTGCCAAGCACCCAATGGTCCAAACACTATGACACTAAACCAAGATTATCCCATCCTCACCTCATGATGTTAAACAACACGTAATCTAATAAGAACCCCTCATCCTTACTTCATGACGTTAAACTGCACTGATTTCAGAGAACTACGTATGGCTTGATTCCTGTCGTCACAAGATGCATAGTGATGCCGGGATCCCCTATCATGGTCTAGAAATTCCGAAATAAATGTTAAAAATTACTTCTTCCCACGTGTATGGACCAGACCTTCACGAGGTGTATTCCTCGTCCTTGCCGCATGACGTTATACTGCACAGATTCGAGATAACTACGTACTGCTGGATTCTACCTTCTCAGGATACGTAGTGACGCTGGGATCCCCTATCCTGGCCCAACCACTTCCAAATAAAATTTTAAAAAGGCCTTCTGCCCCCGTGTATGGGCTAGACCTGCACGGGGTGTACTTCATCCAGAGAACTACGTGCAGCTTGATTCCTGACCTCGCAGGATACGTAGTGACGCTAGGGTTCCCCGTCCTGGCCTAGCCTCGTCCAAATGAAATAAAATAGAAGTTAGACAATGTCCCCTTTCCATGTGTACGGACCATCCCTGCACGAGGTGTACTTCTTTCAGAGAACTACATACGGCTTGATTCCTACCCTCACAGGATATGTAGTGACTCCAGGGTTTTGAGTCCTAGCCCAGACCCCTGAATAAAAGATAAAAAATCCCTTTCCCCCCTATTTACAAACCAAACCGGCACGAGGTGTACTTCTCATCCTTACCGCACTATGTAAAACTGCACGGATAGATAGATTTAAAAATTCTCCATTTCCCCTGTGTATGGGATAGACCTGCACGGGGTGTATTTTTGCGTCTTTGCCGCATGACATTAAACTGCATGGATAATAATGTTAAAAATTCCCCCTTCCCCCCGTGTATGGACCATACCTACACGGGGTGTATACTTTGTCCATACCGCATGATGATAAATATCACAGACTTCATCCTCACCGCATGATGTTAAACTGCACGAACTTCATCGCGACCCACCCAAGATAGATGGAGATATAAGATGGAGATACTCCTTGCGCATTTGGATGCATCCTCTCCATACATTAGACTCCATGACCCGGATAATTATGGATCTTCATAATCATTCATGTCCATTGAAAGTGGAAATACATCGACCCGTGGACACCTTTGTATGACTATGCATACCATGCTCTCAGCGGCTCTATATAATTATAGCCCCTGGATTGTCTACCAAAGGAATTATTTCCATAAGAGAATCTCTTCCTGGCTGTGTATGCCTACTATCCTTAGATCCCCATACTATACCTCCTAATCAATAAGTCTATGGAAAATTGGTTTGCAAGTTCATTTCCCTTTTCATATCCAGGTGTTGCCAGGGTTGTAGAGACCCGAAGCTTGACGTATATGGACATTACATTACTTTTGCGGAATACATGGTACATAACAAAAACAAACACACAAGGATCGTAATAGTTTAGTGTCTTTGGAAACTCAGAATAAAATCTTCTAATCGTGGTGAAAGATCTTCAACATCTCCTATAAAGATCTTCCCTTTTTTTTACCTAAAACATTTTTTTATATCCTGGGGAAATGAAAACATAAAAGGGTGAGCTCAAATGCTCAGTAAGGGTATACAAAAGAAAAATCAATCACATCATATTCATAAGAACATAACTTTTGGAAATCTTAACCTGAAAAACAGAGCATAATTTCATAACATGGGATAAATCATAGTAGTAAAATGAAATCCCAATAATCATAACATAAAACATGAAACGTTGTGGCATACACACATAATCATAGAGAATCGTTTCTTGTTAGTCAAGACTCATTTCCAAGACTGTCTTAGTGGACAAAGTCCCTTTCTGAATCGAGTAACCCTCGTTTCAGTCCTGTTTCACTGAACCGGTATAACCTACCGTTCCAGCCCTGTCTATCTCATGAGATATAAAATCTTTACCCAATGCATTGGAGGGAGATATAGGTCCCACCCATCTCATAATGATACCATTCTTATGTGTGCCACAAAATCATAAACCATACATCATTTCATAACCCATGTAATAAAAATGGGATTCTTAAACAACATGACATCATAAAACCATTCATATAACATAAAGGAATTCATAAACATAATTTCATCACAACATAGTCAAATCAATGTAAAAATATGGATAAAAACAAAACCCTTTATTATCTTATATGGAAAATAATTTTGAAAAAACACTTGAAATGAATTCTTGGGGAAAATATCCTTTCTTCTTCAAAATAAATTTCTTTTCCCAAAACATCATGAAATTTTAAAAGAAAGAGATTTTATTGAAAATAGTCATGAAATATTTTGGAGGAAGGTTCATGAAAATAAGGCTTTATAAAACCGTAAAAATCCGTTCGTGCCGTATAAGTAAAAAAAACATTCTTCGTACTTTTGTCGGAAAAGTCAAAAAAAGTACCTCGTACAAAAATGACAAAAGATTCCTTTCATATCATTTACTAAAAACTCACCGAAGGGTAAAATAGGATTTAAACAATTTTAGGTGAATGGAAATAATATTACATATTGAGGAAACATGGATGTGGATGATAAAATACACCCCAGTAAATACTAAAGTATAAACAATCTCGGATAAAAATGAGATTGTGATATTTCCCTTACCTTAGGTCCAATTTGCTTTGTACGTGTCCGAAGATCCTGTATAATGGTTTAAATAATGTTATTGACTTATTCGAGAATCATACATATTGATATGATATCATATATGGTCATATTCTTAGCTTCTTGATGGTAATATTTCATTGTTACTTGTTACTCGGGTCTTTATTGCCTTTTCTTATGCGTGTTTTGCCGAATACATTCTTATTCTTCTTTTAAGGTTATAGATACCTTATATCCAGAATGGTATTAGTGTAACATATATCATATTTATTCATTCAATTCATTTATATAATTACTATGTAATGATGATCATGTAGAACGAGTCGCATCACATCGTGGAGACGGTATTCCGTACGCACGCACGAGTGATGATATCGTTCCTATGATCGTGGAACTGTATTGGAGTATATATATATTATTTCAGTATCAATATTACTTTATAATAATCATAAATAGTTACTCATTACACCATTATACCCATCCTTGTAAAGTGATGGTGGAAAAATAGATTACACCACGGCGTGGAGACGGTATTCCGTACGTACGCACGCGCGGTGATTTCTATTTCCGTAGGATGGATAGATGGTGAAATAGGGTTTTTTCATACTTATAATAACATATCAGTATATGAGTGATACTGATGTTATTACTTCATAATAAAACAACCTAAGAAGAAGAAGCGGAAGAAGAAATAATGATGAAAGAATTGGTAACGGTAATTACCTCTTCTTTGAAGCGCCTCTTTGAGACCTCCTCTTAGGGAACTAAAATTGGTCTTTGAGGAAGACCAGAACCTCTAGGATGTTGCTAGGGAAGTGGAGAAGAGATTTTTTCCGGGTTTGGCCGAGCTTGAGTGCTCAAAATGGTGTGAGGAGGAGGGGGAGGAGGTGTCCTTTTATAAGGGAGGAGAGGGGCACCTTAGGAATATCTCAAAATATTATTTTATATTAAAGTCAAAATCGGTTTATAATGGTTCCAAAGGGTCTTATTTTGAAGCTAAAGTGGGGATGGGTCGAAATCCTATCAACCAATATGATTTAGACAAGTTTAGTGTATTATTGTAACCTTATCAATTAGATTTAACTCTAAGTTAATTTATTTAACTTTTACCGTGTCTTTTTGTTTTCTTTCACTATATGGTTAATACACTTACTATAACAGGCCAAACTAACACCAAATTGTTTATTATTAATATATATATCCTTATCTAAGTTATTTGGCCGAACCTTATATTTTTAGGAATAAAATAACAATTAATAATATAATATTTGATTTAAAAACTATTTTGTGTCAATTTTGACACTATTTGATATATGATTTTTGTGAAAGTCATAACAGAATTATATGTTCGAACCAAGTTGATTAAATCAACATTAATATATCATAGTAACCTAGAAAATTATTGTAATTCATAAAAAGTCTCAAATTACATTTATTTTGGTGTTTATAACATCAATTATGTCAATATTTCATTAATAAGATAATTACTGCATCATCATTGTGTCATAAATAAATTAAATTATTTAATGTCTAAAAATTACAAATAAAATAACATTATGTAGGAAATATTTTTATCTTTCTAATAAATATTTATAGTCGAATTTATCTTATGTATAAACCCATATTAAAAATTATTTACTTATTAAACTTTGATTTTAACTATTTTAACCCTTCTTTAAATAAATTAATAATAAATGTCCTAATCTAATCCAAGTGGTCCTAAATGGTCATATTTTATTCCTAAGTTTGTTTTTGGTCGAATTACACTTTTCCAATAGAATTAGAACATGTGTTAGGGTAATATTAATATCATATTTACCCTTAGTTACCCTATTTACTATTAACCGCGGTAAAAAAAAGTAAAAAGTTACTATTCACCTAAAAATTATTTTTATCTCATTGAACCACATTTTACTTACTGATATCAACCGTGTCTATCGGATTTTCGAAATTCCATTCACCGAAGCGGTAAAATTATGTTTTATGCAAAATTCAGTTTTTAACCTACCACTTAGTGGTTTCACTATTCATCAAAAATTGAATGTTTTCAGAAAAATAGAAAAATTTCATCCTAAGCTATATTTCATATTCCGAATTCAAAAATGAAGTCTATTTTACAAAATTCATAACATAGAAGTTTCATTAATTAATTTTATAATTAAATCTCGCTGTTAAAACAAATAGCGTGTTTTTAAGAAACAATATCTATTAAAAGATTGACACTTGTTTATGTCTGGTTTAAATGTGAAATTATATCCAATGACCAACATTTTATTAAATTGTAAAAATATATTCTAAATATACTTTAAAACTACTCAAATTAATAATTTATCACTATTAATTATATCGATTAAAAAAGTTGTTTTTAATAATAATTTAGTAATTTTCACTATTCATCAGAATATGAAAGTTATCCGAAAAGTACCAAAATTTCCCCTTAGGATAAATTCGATACTCCGAATCCAAAAATGAAGTCCATTTTGAAGAATAAGATATAAAAAATTTCAAAAAGTGGTTATTACTAATCATAACAGCTAGTTTTAATAATATTTTAATAGCATATCGTTGTTTAGTGAAACTCGGTATTGCGTATTACACACGCAATCGAGGAAGGTCGCAATTGCGTGTAATGCAAGGAAAGTCAAGGATGCGTGTTGTGAAAGCACCTTTTGGGGTAGCGTACAACACAAGACATTAGTGAAATTAAAAAGAATATTTTTCATAAAATCTTGGGCTGTTACATTCTACCCCCCTTAAAATGAATTTCGCCCTCGAAATTCGTCGGGGTTATAAATGGTTTTCTATTCGAAAGTTTATTTAATAGAAACCCACATCGTAAAAAGGAATACCAAAACCAATCTTTAAAAACAAAAGTATGAAACGTAACGGTTATCCAAATAAACTAATCACTGGGTTTCAACATAGGTGAAAATATGGATATGGAAGAGAAATCTAACCATCATGTTCTGATGGAAAGTGGTAGAGAACATGGCTATGGAAAATCCAACAATCACAAATCCATAAATTTGTGACGATCTAAGGTACCATCTGATTAATCAGATATAAGAGCACTAGGACAACATTTTTGGTTTTCAAGATCATTTCCCTAATGTTGAAGAATATGAATTAGAATAAATACTTACTTTATTTTGGTACAATCTCACTGTTGTTCGTGCCTTGAACAATTTCCACTTCATCTCTTAAATAAATGAAGTTGAATTTGTTATTCGTGAAGTGTTAGCAGATCATGTGATAGAATTACAGGGTCATTCCATCTATCTCAAAAGGTTAGCAAAATTTATATACATAAGTCGATCTATAGTGGGATTAATCATATATGGTTCCTAAAATGGACTTATACTTTATATATCATATTGCTTAATATAATAAAACTAGTTTCTACTAAACATGGACTTCCTGTAGGCCAGTGGTAGGCGATAAAGGCCAGTCGCACTTCGTTTGTGGGTTCGATTCCCACAGCATTGTCTGACGCGATGGGTTGTCGCCCATTCTGCAGGTTGTCCTTTTTCTAAAACTATATTACTATAACATCCCATCAATAATATCGAAAAAAACTTCTATCCATAAACAATACTAACTTATGTCCAACATAATCCATTCCAATCTTTAGGCTTATCCATAATACTGCAGTCCACTCTCATAACATAGTGAAAACGATTACCAGAGATTTAATACCATCGTTGATCCCCATATATCATAAGATATGTTTTGTTGGTCACATTCCAAACATTCAAAGGCCTTAATCATGTATTCTCTTGAATACCCATCGATCCTTAGTGAAAACATGAATGTAGTTAAAAGTTAACTCTTTCCACATACCAAAATCCTCAAAATTATATATACTCAAACCATGATATCACTTAGTCCTTATATCAATCATGAGCTCGTGAATACTTTTAAACATTTCATTTTCTCGTTTTCCCTTTATTATGCGCATATCATCTTATTTCCAAAAATATTTGAATCACTTTGAATACCACATTAGACCAATACATAAATATTCCAATATTCCATGATACAACATTATTTTGGAATCCCATTACATAAACACTTAATCATTCCACCACATCGTTATCATATTCAACATCGCCAATGGTGATCGCATGTGACTTCCCTTTTTCCTTTGCCTTAAGCGATTGCTCATGTTGATCATCACTAACCCTTGGATTAGGGAATTTATTAGCATAATGCCCCATTTCCTTGCACTTGAAGCATTGAAGTGTTGGTGGTGCGTTCTCTGCATTGTTTGCTTTATTCACATCATTAAAATCCCTTTTTCCATTACTTTGACACTCAGCTGCTTGATGACATTCTTTTCCACACTTAAAACATTTTCTAGTCCCTTTAAGACAATCTCCACCATGCTTCTTTCCACACTTTGTTCATAAGGAAACATTCATCTTCTTTTCACCATTATTCTGAGATTTCTCCTTGAACTCCATCTTTCGTTTCTTTTCAAAACCATGAGATGGATATGTAACTCCAACTTCCATTTCTACCTTCATAGCACAACGCACAATTTCTTCATAGCTACTGAAGTCTCTTATAGCTAATGCCCTTCGAAGACTTGGTTTTAAGCCACTGAAAAATCGATCAACTTTACTTTCAGGTTGGATGATAATGCCAGATGCATACCTTGCAAGTCTTGTAAAATTCGCTTCGTATATACCAACAGATTCATCATCCTTTTGCTTTAGTTCAAGAAACTCCTTCTCCATCTTTGTTCGAAGAATACGAGGGAAGTACTTATTGAAAAATAAGTTCTTGAACTCGTCCCATTCCATGGACTCAATTTCATCTCTTTGCCTTGTATTCTTGATAAGATTCCACCATTGATCAGCTTCACCTTCCAAACGATATACTGTTAAGATGACTGTATCATGTTCAGAACATTGAAGAACTGAAAATATCTTTTTAGTGGTACTGATCCATTGTTCAGCAACAAGTGTATCAGAAGACCCACTGAAAGAAGGTGGACGTTGCCTCATGAAGGACTCAATAGAATATTGTTCCCTTATCTGATCATTTGGATGTCCAGAATGATTCATAGCTTGTGTAAGTATAGCAATAAGATTTTTCACTCCATCTCCCATAACATTTGTTTGTTCAGGAGGGAAATCATTGCATTATCCATTGCATTGATCAACACGGTTCCTTCGGGTTCCAGCCATCGTCTAAAACCCAAAAAGAATAGTGTGAGAGGCAAAAATCATGCTAGGGAAAACAACATAATAAAGGGAGAGTACCTTCAATATCTAACATCATAGGTTTAATTCTATGATCATTAGAGTAATTCTAGTACTATAACCTATATGTATACTTAACCTTAGGGACATCCATAGACATACCTTAGAAATATCTCTAAGGATTTCACTAATGTTTTCGCATCCTAGTTTCCAAAGGTTGACTAAACCTTTCCTCTGATACCAACTGTAAAGACCCGAAGATTATCGTACATGGACATTACATTACTTTTGCGGAATACTTGGTACATAACAAAAAACACACACACAAGGATCGTAATAGTTTAGTGTCTTTGGAAACTCGGAATAAAATCTTCTAATCGTGGTGAAAGATCTTCAACATCTCCTATAAAGATCTTCCCTTTTTTTTACCTAAAACCTTTCTTTATATCCTGGGGAAAAGAAAACATAAAAGGGTGATCTCAAATGCTCAGTAAGGGTATACAAAAGAAAAATCAATCACATCATATTCATAAGAACATAACTTTTGGAAATATTAACCTGCAAAAGAGAGAATAATTTCATAACATGGGATAAATCATAGTAGTGACATGAAATCCCAATAATCATAACTTAAAACATGAAACTTTGTGGCATACACACATAATCATAGAGAATCATTTCTTGTTAGTCAAGACTCATTTCCAAGACTATCTTAGTGGACAAAGTCCCTTTCTGAATCGATTAACCCTCGTTTCAGTCCTGTTTCACTGAACCGGTATAACCTACCGTTCCAGCCCTGTCTATCTCATGAGATATAAAATCTTTACCCAATGCATTGGAGTGAGATATAGGTCCCACCCATCTCATAATGATACCATTCTTATGTGTGCCAAAAAATCATAAACCATACATCATTTCATAACCCATGTAATAAAAATGGGATTCTTAAAAAACATGACATCATAAAACCATTCATATAAGATAATGGAATTCATAAACATAATTTCATCACTACACAGTCAAATCAATGTAAAAATATGGATAGAAACAAAACCCTTTATTATCTTAGATGGAAAATAATTTTGAAAAAACACTTGAAATGAATTCTTGAGGAAAATATCCTTTCTTCTTCAAAATAAATTTCTTTTCACAAAACATCATGCAATTTTAAAAGAAATAGATTTTATTGAAAATAGTCATGAAATATTTTGGAGGAAGGTTCATGAAAATAAGGCTTTATAAAACCGTAAAAATCTGTTCGTGCCGTATAAGTTACAAAAAACATTCTTCGTACTTTTGTCGGAAAAGTCAAAAAAAGTACATCGTACAAAAATGAAAAAAGATTCCTTTCATATCTTTTACTAAAAACTCACCGAAGGGTAAAATAGGATTTAAACAATTTTTGGTGAATGGAAATAATATTACATATTGAGGAAACATGGATGTGGATGATAAAATACACCCCAGTAAATACTAAAGTATAAACAATCTCGGATAAAAATGAGATTGTGATATTTCCCTTACCTTAGGTCCAATTTTCTTTGTACGTGTCTGAAGCTCCTGTATAATGGTTTAAATAATGTTATTGACTTATTCCAGAATCATACATATTGATATGATATCATATATGGTCATATTCTTAGCTTCTTGACAGTAATATTTCATTGTTACTAGTTACTCGGGTCTTTATTGCCTTTTCTTATGCGTGTTTTGCCGAATACATTCTTATTCATCTTTTAAGGTTCTAGATACCTTATATCCAGAATGGTATTAGTGTAACATATATCATATTTATTCATTCAATTCATTTATATAATTACTATGTAATGATGATCATGTAGAACGAGTCGCATCACATCGTGGAGACGGTATTCCGTACGTACGCACGAGTGATGATATCGTTCCTATGATCGTGGAACTGTATTGGAGTATATATATATTATTTCAGTATCAATATTACTTTATAATAATCATAAATAGTTACTCATTACACCATTATACCCATCCATGTAAAGTGATGGTGGAAAAATAGATTACACCACGGCGTGGAGACGGTATTCCGTACGTACGCACGCGCGGTGATTTATTTTTCCGTAGGATGGATAGATGGTGAAATAGGGTTGTTTCATACTTATAATGACATATCAGTATATGAGTTATACTGATGTTATTACTTCATAATGAAACAACCTAAGAAGAAGAAGTGGAAGAAGAAATAAAGATGAAAGAATTGGTAACGGTAATTACCTCTTCTTTGAAGCGCCTCTTTGAGACCTCCTCTTAGGGCACTAAAATTGGTCTTTGAGGAAGACCAGAACCTCTAGGATGTTGCTAGGGAAGTGGAGGAGATATTTTGGCAGGGGTTGGCCGAGCTTGAGTGCTCAAATTGGTGTGAGGAGGAGGGGGAGGAGGTGTCCTTTTATAAGGGAGGAGAGGGGCACCTTAGGAATATCTCAAAATATTATTTTATATTAAAGTCAAAATCGGTTTATAATGGTTCCAAAGGGTCTTATTTAGAAGCTAAAGTGGGGATGGGTCGAAATCCTATCAACAAATAGGATTTAGACAAGTTTAGGGTATTAATTTAACCTTATCAATTAGATTTAACTCTATGTTAATTTATTTAACTTTTACCGTGTCTTTTTGTTTTCTTTCACTATATGGTTAATACACTTACTATAACATGCCAAACGAACCCAAAATTGTTTATTATTAATATATATATCCTTATATAAGTTATTTGGCCGAACCATATATTTTTAGGAATAAAATAACAATTTATAATATAATATTTGATTTAAAAACTATTTTGTGTCAATTTTGACACTATTTGATATATGATTTTTGTGAAAGTCATAACAGAATTATATGTTCTAACCAAGTTGATTAAATACACATTAATATATCATAGTAACCTATAAAATTATTGGAATTCATAAATAGTCTCAAATTACATTTATTTTGGTGTTTATAACATCAATTATGTCAATATTTCATTAATAAGATAATTACTGCATCATCATTGTGTCATAAATAAATTAAATTATTTAATGTCTAAAAATTACAAATAAAATACCATTATGTATGAAATGTTTTTATCTTTCTAATGAATATTTATAGTAGAATTTATCTTATGTATAACCCCATATTAAAAATGATTTACTTATTAAACTTTGATTTTAACTATTTTAACCCTTCTTTAAATAAATTAATAATAAATGTCCTAATCTAATCCAAGTGGGCCTAAATGGTTATATTTTATTCCTAAGTTTGGTTTTGGTCGAATTAAACTTGTCCAATAGAATTAGGACATGTTTTAGGGTAATATTAATATCATATTTACCCTTAGTTACCCTATATACTATTAACCGCGGTAAAAAAAAGTAAAAAGTTACCATTCACCAAAAAATTATTTTTATCTCATTGAACCACATTTTACTTACTGATATCAACCGTGTTTGTCGGATTTTTGAAATTCCATTCACAGAAGCGGTAAAATTAAGTTTTATGCAAAATTCAGTTTTTAACCTACCACTTAGTGGTTTCACTATTCATCAAAAATTGAAAGTTTTCAGAAAAATACCAAAATTTCATCCTAAGCTATATTTCATATTCAAAATTCAAAAATGAAGTCTATTTTACCAAATTCATAACATAGAAGTTGCATTAATTAATTTTATAATTAAATCTCGCTGTTAAAACAAATAGCGTGTTTTTAAGAAACAATATCTATCAAAAGATTGACACTTGTTTATGTCTGGTTTAAATGTGAAATTATATCCAATGACCAACATTGTATTAAATTGTAAAAATATATTCTAAATATACTTTAAAACTAACCAAATTAATAATTTATCACTATTAATTATATCGATTAAAAAAGTTGTTTTTAATTATAATTTAGTAATTTTCACTATTCATCAGAATATGAAAGTTATCCGAAAAGTACCAAAATTTTCCCTTAGGCTAAATTCGATACTCCGAATCCAAAAATGAAGTCCAGTTTGAAAAATAAGATTTACAAAATTTCAAAAAGTGGTTATTACTAATCATAACTGCTAGTTTTAATAATATTTTAATAGCATATCGTTGTTTAGTGAAACTCGGTATTGCGTATTACACACGCTATCGAGGAAGGTCGCGATTGCGTGTAATGCAAGGAAAGTCAAGGATGTGTGTTGTGCAAGATCCTTTTGGTGTAGCGTACAACACAAGACATTAGTGAAATTAAAAATAATTTTTTTCATAAAATCTTGGGCTGTTACAAGGGTATCCCTATCTGGCTAGCTTATGTGTCCGCCGGTGGTTCACATAGCGACCTACATCGACGAACATCAATCTAGGGCTAGGCTACTTTGACTCAACATACAATTGTAGTAAAGATCTTTCTTGTATACTCAGACACCATTATCCCCATGTGCTGAACTCTGCACTATGAGCAATCGCCGATTCTCCTAAAAATTCATGGCCATCGGAAGTGGAAAGTTATCGACCTGAGGACACCTTTGTACGACTATGGATACCATTCCCTCTACGGATCTGCCTAATGATAGCACCTGGGTCGTCCATCAATGGCAAGATTTCCTTAGGTAGTAATCTTCCTAGATCCGTACGCTTACCGGCCTTAGAGCCCCCACGCCACACCTCCTGATCTGGGAAAACTCAAAGTTGCAGTTTACAACCTTCATCCCCCACCTTGTTCCAAGTATATCAGAACATGTTGACTCAGTTATCCTTCGAGTGATTGCAACAATAGTCACCCAGTGGTCCAAACTCTATGACCGCTAAACTAGGAGTACCTCGTCCTTACTGCACGACATTAAACCACAGGGAGTAAAGGTACACCCCCACACACAAAATAAATCACCACATGGAGCTCTCTAAGCTTTAACGGTAACCAGGGCCGAGTATGCCCGACATGTTCAGAAATTTCCTTCCCCGATGACAGACATCGTGGCATGGATAATTGCGGATCTTCATAACAACACATGGCCATTAGAACTGGAAACCCATCGACCCGAAGAAACTTTTACATGACTATGCATACCATGCCTTTAGCGGATCTATATATTGATAGCCCCTGGCCCATCTACCAAAGGCAAGATTTCCCCATGCGATATTCTTCCTAGCTCCATATTCTTAGCAGCCCCCGAGCCTCCATGACATCTCTCCTGATCCAAGATGCCCTGAAACCATGATTTAACCCATCAACATCCTTCCACCCATCCAAGTCATGGACATTCCAGGATACTCAGGTCCAGTTACATTTTAATCAAGAGCGGCCTTTTTATCTACATCATCACATCATGGCGTTAAACTGCATGGTCATTCATCCTTGCTGCATGACGTTAAACTGCACAGTATTGGTAAAAGAAAATAAAAATTCCCCTCATCCTCACTAAAATAAGTTAAACTACACATCATCCTTTAATAATGCTCTTTGTCCTTGCTGCATGACGCTAAAGTGGATGGTCAAACCCACCAAGGGTTCAGTAAGGAACATAGGCTTTTCTCTGTCCTTCAGTTCACGGGTCAGACAGGCACAAACAACCATCTCACACCCGTGTGAGAAGGAATTACATCACCCATTCTTGGGAAGTTCAGTCTAGATGTTTCCCCCGTATCCAAGCACCCTCTCATCATAAAACATACTCTGTACTCAGAAAAAAAAGCCGGACTCTCATAATCCACCCCTGGTGGTCCCAAATCTCAACTTCCTTGAAGATGCATGGATATCGAGGGAATACAATCATTGACCTGAGGACACCTTTGTACGACTATGAATACCATTCCCTCAGCAAATCTGCACATGGATCTCCCCTGGCCCATCTACCAAAGACAAGATTTCCTTAGGCAATGCTTCTCTCCCTACGCCTCTTGGCCTCTGAGCCCCCATGTCTATCCCGAGATTCGGAAACTCTTTGAGTTACGGATTACCAACTTTTTTCACAGCCCTGCCAGAATATGATGGAACATCCCTGGAATGATTACCGAGGACCGGGAGAAGTCATTCTATTCTAGATGATGTACCAGCTGCGTGACTCTAAACTTCACCAAGCCCCAACCATCCCTCACACTATATAAATGTGTAGGACATGAACCTTTACTTCCACACTCCTGCTTGATACAGATGTTCTCATAACCTTTTAGACGTCACATACCCTTTCTGAGCCACCCCTGGTGGTTTTCATAATTCTCCAAGCCACCCATGGTGGTTTCCATAATCCGAACATTCATGAAGTCTTATGGCCATCAGAAATGGAGATTCATTGACTTAAGGAAACATTTCCATGACTATGCATACCATGCCCTTAGCGGCTCTACATATTGATCACCCCTGGCATGTCTACAAAAGGAAATATTTCCATAAGGTAATTATCCTCCTACCTCTGCATGCCGACGCGACTCCCATGCCTTGAGACATGCTCTGCATGTCGTTCAAATTTAAACAAACTCCATCCAAATGCGTTTTAAGGAAACCGAGTCATATTTTAATCAACCAAACCCCATTGGGGACCTTTCCCCACTATGTCTGGTCAAATTTGTTCGACCTAAAAAATCAGTAATGATATTCGTGTCGGTGGGACTTTAAACCGCTCACAAAAAGAGGCACAAAGCCTGTTAGGCCGAAAACCCGAAAAGGGAAACCTATGAAAAAGTCGGGCCATACCCGATGGGTTCACACTAAATGATCCTAGAAAAAATTAAGCTATTAAAAGAAGAGACAAATAGTTTATAGGTATTTTCTACAAATCCCTAGCAATAGTCAAACTACGCTCGCTGGACCCAATGATCCAGGAAAAAGTTAGAGTTTGTTTTCCTGAGTTATGATTAATTCTGAATCAGTGAATTATTATTTACACAACATTTTTTCTAGTAACAATCAAATTTCACAGCAACAAGTGATTGGTAGAGACTGTATTTCGTTCTAACAAAAAGGGAGGACACCCACAAGCTGGGGTCTCTCCCACACCCGAAAAAAAATTGGGAAGAGGGTATAATAGTGGCTCTGAAGGTCATAAACGATCCTAACTCGCTCTCTCCACCAGATCAGCGACCGTGGGGCGGAGGTCGTTGCAAGACCATTCCAATACGGCCTTCTCCCTGGCTTCAACGTCAACCAAAAGACGAGTACACTCCAATGTTGTTCGGAGATCGTTGATCCCTTTTATGGTGTCTTCAAGATGACCAGTCATAGCTGACAAATGATTCCTCATCATCACAACTCGTTCTTCACCATCATTAAACTCGGAGGATAGTACGACCGCCTGATGTCGACAGGTCGCTTCCTATACTATCAGTTGACAGACCTGTATTGTGGCTTCCTCCAGGACTCGGGTACAACAATGAGCGACAACAATTTGAGCATGTTTGTGTTCACTTATGGTAGCCTCCTGAAGAGCCATGACAACTTGGAAAGTAATAGAATGGAACTACCGATAGTCAATGCCACCTAATCCCAAACCCAGGAAGAGCTATCGAAGAGCTTCGATCTTAGTTTCTTTCTCAGCTAAAGGTGTTTTGGAAATGATCTCATGAATCCGAGTCCAGGACCACCTGCGCACCACCAGGTGGTCTGCCATGACATTAAGATCTTTGGTTTCCTCACCGGATACCACGGGACCGAAATCTGGCATTGCAACCCATGAAAGCATGTGCTCTCTAGAAGTTGGTTCCGGAGCTAGAAAGTCTTGAGCCCTTATCCCCGGTTCAGGTTTGGGGATCAAATTACTAAGACCGGTATCAACTGGAAAAACATATGAGTTTGTATCGCTGGGACTCAAAACCACATGGTCGTCCTCATCCACATCCAAGAAGGAAGAACCCATCTGAATATCAGCCACCGTAGAACTGGGAGAGAAAAATCCCATGAGCTGTTTTGATCAACGAGCCTTCAGTCGATCCTCCCTTAGAGCTGATGAGGAAGGTGTGGTGGACACAACAACCACAATACCTCCTGATTTGGGAAGCTGCCAGATGGCCTTCCATAGGTTCCCATCAGGATAGTATTTTACCCACGCCGTTGCATACTCCATCGAAATGTCGGCTGTCGCCCCCACGACAGGAAGGGGAATGCTCGTGTCAGATCCCTCCCGCGTCAGCATCATCCACCATTGACGAAGTATGGCCGGGTTTAGTACTCGATCCTGAGGAGTGGGGGAGGGAATCATGGACTTACATGCACCCAAACTGGTGAGAAAAATGATACCAGGACATACAGCACGCACAGAGAAACCCCGTCGATCCGCGCAGACAGAAATCCGTCCCATATAGAGATCATGTAAGAACGCTCCCCCAGGCTCCCCCGATGGTTTTCAACTAAGATTCCAGATGGGGTGGGGTAGGGTGTGAATGAAAACTGGGAAAAGTCACTCAGAAGCTCGAGGACTTCACTAAGGCTGATGGATTTCAAGAGAAGTCCAGCTATATTAAGCAGTGTAGGTTGAAAAGTAGGAAGCGAGATGACCATGTTGTGAAGATACTCATAACAGTGATAATGAACCACTACCCATCCATACGAAAATTGAAATGGCCCACTCAGATAGAAGGGTGAACCGCCCTTCTGCATGTGACCCAACAGATCATAAATACGAGCCAATGTGGGCACAACCAAATTGACTAGGCGGCCCTCTTCTAGCTTAACTGCCATCATTAGGATGCAAGCCCTAACACCAAGATTAATATCCTGAGAAGGGAATAGCCACCCGCTCAGGAACATAGCAAAACAAACCGCCAGCCGGAGCATAGGTGGAACACCAGGGCACACCTCATAACCCCATAAAAGGTAGTCACCCTCCTCTAGAATCACCCAGTAGGAACCTGGGGAAGTTTGTGACTGTTGAGAAGGATGAGTCATAGGGAACTTGATCTTCGGCACATGACCAATGATGTTTATAAATAACCCTATCCAGGTACTATAGGGAATAAGAGAGCGGGCACGCAAGGCCTGACCCAGTGATTTCTCCGCCATAACCAACAGATCTCTCCACAATAAAGGCACTTGTTTGTTGTCGTACCATGTGTTAGGGGCAGGCAGAAATTCTTCATACATTTCTCCAATAACCAGTAGCCCTCCAAATTGATGTATATCCCACACAATAATGCCAAATCCACCATGGGTGAGGTGGAAAATATTAGTGCTTGAACACCAGTGACTGAGTAGGTCTGGCAGGACCAAGGATGGTGGGTAAATAGGAAATTAGGAATCCCACACTATGGAGTATAAATTGACCGCTTTTAGTGGTTCAGGAGACTCCTGGAAATGATGATGGACCTAGAATGCCTAGGCCTAGTCATTTGAGAAGATCCCACTAGACCGAAGATGCCACATAAGAATCCACCCTACATCAGGATCTACTCGAGCAAGGTTAATAATAGAAGGGAAACTCTTGAAAACAACTTCCTAAGAAATGTTTCGAGCATGCTGATCACTTTGGGTCCAAACAGAGCCTCTCAAAATAAAGGCATCTTTATGGTCAGGGACAAATATCATCTCCCCCGATTGGGTAAGGTTCTCTTGAATACACTTGGGAGATGCTTCCAAGAAAGGAGATGGAAGAACTGAGAAATTGGGGGGAATATGGAGATCATGTTGAAGACCAAATACATCGAGTGGAAGACGATTTGATAGTGGATAATACTGGAGCTCAGGAGGGAGCAAGTCTTTCAAGACACCATTGTCATGAATGATGGACTGACTAGGGTCCTCTTGGATGATCTCTACTCTGTGAATCATAGCTAAACGTCTCCCTGAACCAATTGGGAGCGGCTCTGTAGTAGGCCTCAGTGTAGAACGAGGGGGGCCATATTTTCTCCCTGCACAACAAAACCCGACAAATGATTAGTCCAAAAATAATGAAACTTGGAAAAAATACCAGATATATGGTTGAGGATCAGTCGAGGAGACTTCATAGCAAAGTCCGCGAGGAAGCCTCGAAGGATGGTTCGTGATGAAAGCATCCTGTGAACCTGCCCTTCGCGAAAGAAGTCTGAGAAACCCTAGCCCATAGAGTGTAGTCCAGGAAACTGTGGACTAGGTTTCTCTATATAATTTAAATCACAAGTTTATGTGGTTAAGTTCGGAAGACTTATAAAATTTTATAGTTCAAGAGATCTTAGTCTACGGAGCATCGAAACCACGGAGCACCAAAACCATGTAGCGAGTTCCTACGCGGCCCGACGTAACTAACTTTTTAATTAATTAAAAGTGTTAGTTCACGGCTAGGATGTTGGCTGCGGAAGGAGAACGGCGCGAATGAGAAATGATTCACAGAAGTAGCAGCCTGTTCGCAGACAAAGCGTTTCACGAAGGAACAAGCACACACATGAAAAAATCTCGGGTTTCACAAAGAATCACATAGAAGACAAATGATAGGACCCTCCGTATTTATAAGCATAGTCCCCTACCAGGTCCACCCCTCTACTGTGAACCACCTATGTTTCTTGAAAAATCTTCATCAGAATAGCCTCTTCTTCATTCCGATTAGACCCCATTCTGATGGGGGGCATTTGTAGGGTCCTGAAAAATCCTCAAAGGAGAATGATGATCCCCTTTAACTCAAGGTAGATTCTGCCCAATTTCCATTCAAATGGGATGGGAAAATGTGGACAAAACTCAAGGATGGAAAAGGGGAAACCGGTCCGAGGACCAGTCTAATGTTAGCGATGCACGGATGGTTCCGCAAAGCGTCCCCCCCCCCTCTGCAGACTGTTGTCGTTCACAGAATGGAGGCAGAGATCCTCCGCAGGCACAAAGCAGGGAAGGCGCCGATCCAGTTAATCGACATGGACCGCCCCAGCCACGAGCCGTGTCAGCCGGCCTGAACCGCCTCTGCTATTGTTCGTAGAATGGAGGCGGAACCCTCCATGGCTGCAAAGCATTCCCCTCATTTGATTCGTGCAGGGGGGATAAGTGATCAATACCCACCATGAATTACGGATTGACAAAGTCAGCCATAAACTAGGTATTCAGTCATGAGCCTCCGCAAAAGGTGTCGTGTGACCGCAGATACATCTTTTTCACCACTCTATAAAAGGAGACTGATGGTGGAAGGGAAGGAGATTGGGATTCAGAGAAAGGATACAGAGAGGAGATCAACTAGATTCGGGTGGAAGTATTTCAAAGGAAGGCTTATGAATTTGAAAGTTCCAGTTCATGAACTAGAGTAGGTATGATCCTCATAACGAACTAATAAGGAACCAAAAATATATAATAATTTGGTGAAACACGAACTCAAAATAACATAAAAAGAGAATACTGCGAACCATATCCCTTCTGCAGATGCACTACCTGTGGACCAGAGAATTTATGCCTCTTTTCCGATCCTCCACACAGCATAACACCCTCCTACGCGGGTGAAGCCTTGACCGACAAACCCCCGACCGGTACCAACCTTGGTCGCCGCTGCTTTCATCGAACCCTCCACGTGCCAACCTTGTACGCAGACCGATCCTGAAGCCGTGAACCCTCCTTGTTCGCGGGATTCCAATCAATCCACGCACCCTATTGGTTCGCGGATGACCTCTCAATCCAAGGACCCTTCTGGTTTTCAAGACGACCTCTCAGTATGTGGACCACCCTGGTTCGTGGATGGCCTTTTAGTCCACAGACCACCCTGTTTCGTGGATGGCCTCGCAGTCCGCGGACTACCCTGGTTCGTGGACGACCTCTCCAGCTGCGTAGCACTTACCTACGCCAAGGGCTCCACCACCCATACCCCTATGCGGTCTGCCAAATCCATCGGAGTTCCCATTCCATGATCCACCTAAGATCCTCTCGATCCGGTCAGATCCTCCGTGACTCCCTCATTGGCCTACTCAACGGCCCCGAGATGAGGCCTCCCCCAGATCCACCTGATACGTATGGTGTAACCCTTGGGCGCACTAGAGCACCATTTGAGTTCACATAACCACGTTAAACAGGGGTTTTCCTAACCCTTGGGCAAATTCCCGAAGCATGCCTGGGTCCACATTCCCACGGAAATGCGGGGTCTGAGCCCGAGAGCCCCCTTCCTGCCTCTACTTTCCAGGATAGGCGATTGCAGCCTTCGGAGGTCGGGCACTTCTCCCCTTCCCAATGAGGGGGTGGTATACCCATCCAAAGGTATCCGTCCCCATGCACCTCGGTACTTCTCTGGGTACTTCCCCGGGGAACAAGAGAGGAGACAGGAACAAGAGCGCCCCTTTCCCTCTCCCGCTGCGCTTTGTCGCCATGGGCTGCCCTTATGCATAAGCCCCACTCCCCTTCTCACAGACGCACCTTTCACGATGTGATCCTCTATTCCATGATTCGTTTTGTTTCTCACACCGAGCATGAGTCACGTGGGCTTAGAGAAAGCATCGACCATGAAATCCTCTTATGGGCCTCCTCAGAGTGTAAACCCCAATCCATCGCCCTGGGCTTCCTCAGAGTGTAAGTCCCAAGCCAATTTGAACTACGTGGACTTTGATCCCTATCCCCTAGGCATGGTACGTAGGAAGCCACCCCGAGGTTCAAGCCTGAACACAATCGGACCCCCGGGTCCACCTTCACATCGGTTCTATGACACCCCGATTTGATGTACGAGGACTTTGATTCCCTACCATAGGGATTCATAGGAAGCCTCCATGATAGTCAAGAATGATCACCAAAGGCCCCCCCCCCCCCGAGTTCCGACGCTCTCCTTTCAAACTAGGTGGACTTTGATCCCTATCCACTGGGCATGGTATGCAGGAATCATCCACGAGGTTCAATCCCAACAATCGGTCGATCCAACTATATTCACATCGGTTCACTGCGCCACTCCTAGTGCCGCCTCAATGGGTTCTGACTCTACAGGGTCATTAATCCAACAAGGGACAGTAAACCTCAGGCCTAAATGATTCCGAACCCCCTGCGTCCAGTTGACCATTTCCCACTAGGGTTAAATCCATGGATACTATGATTGGGTATAAAACAATGATTCGCTAACATATGAATACGTCTTAAATCTATAAGAGAGTCTAGGAACATGAAATAAATCCCACAAAAATGGTGCGATAATCTTTAATTCTCATCTTCTTGACCAATGTGAGTTCTTAAGCGTCACTGGTCAGACCATCCGGCGAACACCTACCTTTGGAAAGCAGGTCCATCCATCATCGGATATGGAGCCGTTGGGCGTTTCGAGACCAAAAACCACGAAACATTTACCCCAAACATTTTTCGACGTATAGAATCCAAAAATGTAGTTCATTTTTTAAAAATAATTTTCTAAATATTATTAATTTAATATTTAATTAAAATCATAATTTACTTTAAAAAATAGTTTTTAATATTAAAACTGATTTTATAGTGCTTTCAAAAATTACGTAGGGTCTTCTAAAATTACCTAAAAACTATAGGACATTGATTCAATAATTTATGAATACATTTTAGGGAAATAAATATTCTTTTAAATTAATTAATTAATTATAATTATTTATTTATGACTTAGAAAATACCAAAACGTTTACTAAGGTCCAATTGTCACTTTCTAAGGTGTCTAAATTTTATTTTATTATTCATAGGTAATGTTACTCTTATGTTGGATGATTTACTCTTCATAAGGGTCATATTACTATTCATAAGGGTATGTTACTTTTCCAATGGCTACATTAGTATTCACCAAGAATTATTTTTGTTTCATTAGACTCCAAAAATCATCATGAACACAACCGTGTATGTCAGATTTACAAAATTCCAAACATAGGAGTGAAAAACTTATGTTTAAAGGTAACTTATCACTTAGTAGTTCATTATTTTGTGTTTTACGACATAAATATAAGAAGGGAATTTTCCATTGAAAATATTGGCTCATTACAGGATCATGACTAACTTGTTATGAGAAAGAGATTACGTAAATAAGCCATAGAATGTGATGATACTGTGATTCTTTTGGAATTATTTTACTTTTGTTACATGCATTGAATATAGATGCAGTGTACCAGTTTTGGATACATTCTTAGAATAATATGACATGAAACATCATTTTTTACTTGAGATGACTTCTGGATAAGTATACATTAGAAAAATTTTTCTATGTATGTATGTCCAATGTATGATTTAGTGATTTCTATACATGTATATGACTATTATCGGTAGTGATACACTCTATTAATGAGGGAGTAGTCTACCCTCAGACACACCTAATCCCTAAATTCTATTCGTATGCATATGATGTTTGGGGATATATTCAAGAGTCAATGAGACCCATCGGGTTTGGGGAACTATTTCATGGAATCTTGGTTTGGGAAGTTACGAAGTGGTATTAAAGGAATATCATTTTCTGTCATCTCTATTATTTGGAAACAATTGAAAGTTGAAGGAAGAAAATGGTATTTTTGTAATGAATTGTGGTTGAACATAGAAAATAATCATATATGTAAACCCAAATTACCTCGAATAAAATTCATATTTTCTTTATTTTTCTATTATAGATGAATCTATAAAACCATTTTGTGGAACACTTCAATTATGATATAATTATTGATAAGATTTGGGTTCTATTTAGTTGAAACATGATTATATTATGGTATTTAATCTCATGAATCATATAGAAACTTTTTATAATAACATTTCACACAACAAGTTATGACATTTAGGATGTGTTACTGGTTTTATGATGTTTCGAGAGGTGATGTGATATATATACACCTGATTTTGTGATGGGTATTCTGGGATGTTTTATGGTATGAATTAGGTGGATCCCACACTTTTCTCCTTGAGGAGTATGGACCCCATTGGATCAAAATTAGGAGATCTATTACTATGTAAAATTCATTAAAATATGATATAAATGTTAATAGAATATAAATTTAAATGTAAACGAATATGTGAATTCAAATGAAAGTGAAATGGAATCCTAAGTTTCTTAAGGATGATAACATGACATGGATGACCTTAAGAGTTGGATATTGGTAGTCTCTCTCTCTTTTACTTAATTAGTATAGCACCGAGACCTAAGTCATATAGATAAAAGAGGGGAATTTTCTTATATAATATATATTGTATCTGTACTATTTCTATTAGAAAATATTGAGTTGGAATCATCATAAAAAATCTCAAACTATTGTGTATGTTTGGCATTGAAGATGTATTCCACCATGAAGTCATCTATTCATACACTAGGAGGGTGGTAAAAACAACACTCTAGAGGATGTGGGACATTGGATACCAGTGGGTCCTCTTGTAGTTCTTTCTATGGAATTAGTTTTTGTACCATACCCATGTGATGATGCCCATTTTGGTGAATCATTTACATGCTTCATTCTAATCTTTCAGGGAGCATCGTAGAAAATAACATCTATAGCTCAGCTGAAACATGTGTTTTAGTAGTAGAATCCACCCACATTATTGTGGGGATGTTGACCACTTTATATAGATTAATGGATAGAGTATACACTCTGTATATTTAAGAATTTGGAGATTCTTCCTAAGAGGAGGTTCATGATCGCTATGTATATGATGCATACATCTAATGAGAGATAATGGGATATAATTTATCAAATAGAAAGTAATCAGGAGGTGGTATGGAGGAGTTTTCAGATATCGTTATATGAATAAATCTATACCATGATGTGTAGGTTACATAATTCCAATGATTTCATTCATCTAGAGCAGGGCGCACTATTAGTTATGGATTACTCAGCCCGTTTCACTGAGCTTTAGTGCTTCACACCTATTCAGAAGAGTGATGATTTCTAGAAAGGTAGGCGATTCGAGTATGGTCTCATGTATGACATCTGATCACATGTCAATATATTTCAACTACCTAACATCGATTGAATAGTGAATTATGTTCTTATCACAGATAGTTACAAGAGAGAGTGGAGGTTTGAGCCAGGTTAGTTCAACATCTCAATCTAGTTCAATATTCTTATGTAGTAGGTAGCATCATATTAAGCTTACTTGTGGTTATATTATAATTCAGATAACATCTTCACATATCTAGGTGGGATGACACCAGTGTGTTTGATCGATATATATGAGTCCATAGTGCATGAGGGACCTTTTCATGTAAAGATATTGTTGTAAGAGATTCCATCTACTGTGCTCCTGTAGAACATTTCCACTTCTAGCCAACGAGATACGGTATGCACTGACACCACATTATATAGTGGTGTCAAAAACTTTTTAATATGTAGTTTGTTGAAGTATAATTGTCGGAACTTTCTAATGTGGGGGGTCAGAACTATAGTAGTCAGACCCTAGTCATGTAGCAATAGTAAGGTGGATCTGTTTAGGGTATCTAAGTTGGGTAATAGTGTCGCAGTTTAGGCTAAGCATATTCAGTGAAACAGACCCATCATTAGTTGGATCCCAAAACTTCTACATTTAGAGATACTATTATACTATCAAATACTTTAGATTATTTACTTTTTGAAATAGAGTCATCCCATAACTTTCTATATGTTCCCATTGAGGAGAGCCATGGACTCAGTATTTAGAAATGTTTTGATGTTATGAATCTTGACACACCATTTTGATTTATATATGTGGGTTTACATCATTTCATGGTGTTCCCACATTATATTGTTTGGTTTAACTTCTTATAGGACCACTATATGATCGAGATGAATTACTTTGATACCATCATCATGATGGATTAGTTGGACATTTTTCCTAATTTTATTTACTTATATCACTGATGGGTGACCATTAATATTTATAGATCATGATGTTAATTTGTTAAGGTGAATGTGATATTCATGAGAGTCGACTTACACCACAACATCATGGATAGGGAGGACTTCCAATTCATATTTGATGTTTATATGTAGATGACTAGGGTACATGTGAGCCTGATTTCTCTCCAACGATTGATCATTTTAGGGATATATTGTTGGAGAGAATTTCAGGATTAATTGTAGTCATATGGATTTTGTTCTCAATATAGATACATCAATTAGCTTCAATGATATCCATTCCTCCTTATAGAATGACTACTACTAAGATTGAAGGTATACAGTGGAAGTGAGAGGATATAGAGGAAATGGGTTTTATTCATCCTAGTACATCATCATGGGGTTATACATTATTTTTTTTAATAAGATGACATAATACCCAGGCTTTGTGATTATTATTAGAAATTCAACCAAAGGGAGATTAATAATAGGTATCCTCTTCTGTGAATAGATGATATCCTCAACTATCATCGAACAGATCTGGTCTTCTCAATTTGTGATTGGAGTTTTATTTATCAGCAACTATGTATTAGAAAATATGACATAACTTCCATATCCTTTCATAGTAGGAATTGTATATAAATTTAGTTTATTATGTCATTCGACCTCAAAAATGTGCAAATAGTCTTCATGGAACTAGTAAATCACGTATTCAATAAACACCATCATTTGGATGTTTTCGTTTTTATAAATAAAGTATTAATGTATTCTCAAAATTGATATTCCCATTCCAAGAAACCACATATCATATTGAATGCATTGAGATATCATCAGTTATATAATAATATCCGAAGGTGGAACTTTTAGATAAATTAGAATAACTTCTTTTCTCCCATCATCCATGATATTGATGTATCAATTGACCATGTTAATGTGAGAGATGTGGTTTCATAGGAGTATCCCAAAAATGTCATTTTGGTACAGAGTTTCATAGGGATGTCTTTTTACTAAATCAATTTTATATTGGATATATCATGCTTAGAAGAACTACTTATAGGATTTACAATGAGGGGTTTGATGTTCTTATTGAATATTTTTATGAGATGACCTTCCATGAGATAAAAGGGAGATTGAAATCAATTCTGATACAGATATATCTATATCCATAAAAAAGTTAAAATATTTACTATGAAGCATAATATATAGGGATATTATTACTTCTTATGAATCATTATTGATTTGTGGCATATGGGTATCAAAAGATTGGTCAAATGGGATGAACTACCAAGAAAACAACATTGATCAAGTTGCGGCAGTTCATGTAGTTCATATTTTGAGTCATTATTTACTTAGAGATTATTTTTTGGGGTACACAGACCAAAACAAATACTCATGTACATTTTTAAAATGTTCAATATGAATCAAATTCCATGGAGTTGGTTGGATTACCTATAGTATTTTGACATCATGCTTTCCTACAAAAATCATAATGTGAATACATTTATTGATGCACTAGGTAGGTGGATTATGATAAATAGAGTGTAGTAGTCCAATTGGGAGTGTAATCTTATTTATTTGTTCTATGATATGAACGCGCATGTGAACAATATTTAGGGATATACATTTCTACAATCCATAGATATAACATCTGACATATTGGAAAGAGTGAGGAAGAAAAGGCAATAAGACTATGAGGCCCTTGTCCTTTAGAAGGGTGCAGAAGGTGAGTGCCCTCCTATGGTTTGGACCATAAGTGAGGATGAAATTATGTGAGTTCATAAACACATATTGGTATCTTCAGTCATATGAATGGATATGATATAGGATTTTTATGCAATAAAATAGTATGTACACCTAAGGATCACCAAGATGTATTATGATTTACATCACCAGTTCTACTAGCTAGGTAAGAAAAGAGATCTAACTCATTATTTCATGATGTATTCCACCTATATTTAGGTAAATTTGGCAACTCTATGACCATCTAGGCCTCTAAAATAGTTACCCACCCTTTAGTGGATGTGGTTTTATGTTACGATGGATTTCATGATGGTTTTACCAAGATAGCCATGAGGTAATGCTGTAGTTTGGGATGTCATAGATAGGCTTACCGGGTTGCACATTTGTTACCAATAACGATATACTTTTATTTTAATGATACTGAGTGGTTGTATACACTTGAGATAGTATGAGTTCATAGGGTCTCAAAAAATATCATTTCAGATATCAATGATTGATTTGCTTCATGTTTATGGAATACGCTACATAGGGAATTGGGTACTAGGTGCTTCTATGGATATCATACCACCGCTAGACATATGGAAAGTTAGAGTGAATGATTCATGTTAATGAGAACATGATATGATGATGCAGTCTATATTTCATTGGTATCTGGGAGAGGCATATACCCTTTTTTGAATTCACCTACGAAAATATTTTTTTGGAATCTATTCATATGTTTCCATATGTCAATTTGTAAATTATTTCATGCGATCACACCTGTGTTGCTTTTAGGTAGCAGAGGAATCTATGCTAGGAAATAGTTTTGTTCATAAGACCATGGAATTAGTTCAATTGATTCAGAAAGGGATGGATAATGTGTAGTCTCTTTAGAAATCATACACAGATCATGGCATATGGGCTCTGCATTTCTAGGTCATTAATTTGGTTTTCTTAAATGGTTGAAAAAGGGTGGTTCAAATGAGGGTTTGAAAAAGTGTATGCTTTCACAATAGTATATTTGGTTGGTTGATAATCTTGAGAGAGTCAGGTAGTTATCCTATTGATTGAAGGTACCTCATAGGTATTGATACCATGCATGAAATCTTCCATGTTTATCAACTAGAACACTATTATTTAGACTCACCTCAATCATTTCATCCCGACCATGTATTGTTACATGTATATTCAACCATTTTGGACAATATTATATATTTATTGGATCATAGAATGAAGGTTATATGAGCCAAGTCTGTTACATTAGTATAGGTAAAATTGGATCATAACCAAGAACAGAAAAATACATAAGAGTGGGAGGCTGATGTATGATTGCAGTTACATAGTTATTTGTGGTGAAAATGATATAATGCACAATTAGTTAACCTGTTTCGGGAATGAATAATGGTTTAATAAACCCTATGTGCCTTGGGAAGATAATAAATATAGGCTTCACTATTACAGACAAATCATGCACTTTTTGTCGCATGACCATGTGTCCACCTCTGCAGTTTCTATAGTGTTTCTTGCATTAATGTTTCATGGTTAGTCAAACCATATGAGTAAACCATGTGGTTACGCTTACCCTATAGGTGCCAATGCATGGTTGTAGCATAGTTTTCCAAAATTCTCCTCTAATTTATAGGACACCGATATTTTGAAAAATCAATAATTCAAAATGTAATTAAATATCTTTTTAATCCATAATTTCACGTTATTTCTCCACCCATAAAACTATAACCTCTATTGGATGTTTTCCTTGGTTTTTATTCATATATTTTATATAACTTCACCTTCTCCTCTCTGAATCGATTTTTTTTCTCTCATTGGAACCATAACAGTAGGACCATGATTCATTTGTATATATTCTCTCTAATTCTAGATATTAGTTTCCCTTTTTAGGTGTAAGATGATTTTCCCTATTAAAACATTCTTCATCCATTCTTCAATTTTCTCTCAATCAGAGCTAAATTAGGAAATGAAAATGGATGAGCTATAAACAATAGAAAATTGGAATGTGATATCATTAATTTGATTTAATGTTGAGATATTTATATTTATAATCATTTTGTGTAACCAATTTATGAAATTTGATATAATTGAAATTGAAATATTTGAATTATTAGTCAAGAACTATGTAATTAATGAGGACTATTAGTGGATATTGTGGGTTTAAATATTTAATATTAAACCACCACATAGATGTGTTTTTATCAATTTTAATGGACAATCATTTTTGGTTTAATAATGGACACCAATAGTTTTTCCTTTCCCCCTTTAATTTGAATGTTTATATTTAGTTGATGATTGTAATTGCACGGTTGTATAAATTACAAATGATATTTTTTAAAAGGAAGGGATGAATTGACCATAAACCTCACCCTTTCCATTTAGTGGCTTAATGCACTGAATTTATCATGTGTGTTAAATAGAGGATATTAAATTTATTATTTATTTAAAATGATTTTTTTTAAATATTGATATTTCCATGTAAGATAAGTGGAGAATATTATATTTAATGTATTTTTTTTCTTGAAAATATTTTTTATGTCATATTTCCCATGTGAGTATTTTGAATGAAATAATTCTAATTAAGGAATTTTTGTGTGTCACCTATTTGAAGTGATTCTCAGACAGAATGTTTCCATTATTTATCTTGAAATGTATAATTTGAATTTTTTTAATAGATATCATATAGATTTAATGGGTTTTGCCCCAAAGTGATACCTAGAATCCATAGTGGACTTCCAAGGAGGGACTGTGAGGCTTGACTGATATGCCTACTATACATAGATTCTAACAGGAACATCGTGGACAAACTCAAAGTGAATTTGATCTATTATGACATTTTTTATTCTCGTTCTCCCTTATTAGACCATCGATGATGGAGATGATCAGAAGAGACATTACACCACACCCAGTGGAAAACCTAGGTTTCTGATAGGTTCCCCTTGGATGATCTTATAGAGTGTTGGTTAATATTACACCTGGATTGATAATTTAATTATAGTATAAGAATTTAAATGATTTTCATAAGTTATAAATCGAATAATTAATGAAATTATTGTTTGCTGTGTATTATGTGAAAATCCATAATCTTGGATTATCTCATGACCTATAACATTGATATGACCATCTTAGGAATCTATTGTGATGTTGAAAATATGGGGGATTTCAGTCTTCTGCTGGTTCCCAATATGTATAAACTAAATGAGTTGAATATTATTACGGAACTTGTACTAATAAGATTCTTAATTTTGAGAGCGTACTTTACATATCATATCCTCTTCCACAATGTTGTTATATATATTTTGTATCTGATTTGAAATAACCTGCAGTGGTTGCCTGCTAGAATTTATTCTCTCTCCATAGTTTGGTCCCCCATTCGGTACCCAAAAAAACATATGGTAATAGGTTTTGATAAAGAAAACCACACTACTACATGATCTTGAAATACTTTTTTATACATTTGAGTATGGATCAAAGCTGTGGTTTATTATTCAACTATGATTCTTTGGGACTTCATGTACATTTGTTACATGTATTGTATATGAATGAGGTGTTACAGTTTTGGAATCATAATTAGAATCATATGAAATATAACATCAATTTTTATGTGACATGAATTGTTTCATTATTTACATTATCAGTCTTACGATGTATATTTCTCCCCTATATATTATTTTTTTCTTCTACTGTATATTCTTATAATTATTTTCTTATGATATACTATGATAATTATGGAATAGTCTCCCCTATAAATGCATAGGCCATCTCTACTATTCTATTGCCTTGGATGTTTGGGGATAAGAACTTGGGTCCCTGTGACCCATCAGGCTTGGGGCCCTATTTAGTGGCATCTGAGTCTGTTATTCTACAGTCATGGAGTTATTTTCTCTTTGATGTTCATAGTTTCAGGTCATTTACTCTATTAAACATATTTTTATTATCTTAACTTCTAATGTTTTAACATCCACCACCCTTTAATAAATTGAATCCTCACAATTTGAAATTTATTGAAGAAATAAAAGGTTGTATAATTGAAATTACATTTTCTATAAAACCTCATCATTTAATTTGTTTCTAAAATAACTACCCCAACTGTCCCCTAGGGACCATGTCTTAACCACCACATGACTACCTTCCATAGGCCATGGGCTAGTGACTAGCACTAGAAACAATATTCCCTAAAACTTGTAAGAATTTCCTTTATAACCTGTAAACTCACACAAACCATGCACACAACAAGATACCGGAACAAAGTAAACTATATAGTAACCAAGTTGTATACAAATACATAAGGATGCAGAATACAAGACCATCTAAAAAGTGCGAGTAAAAATATAAAGTAAAATTAAAACTAGAAACATATCATGTGAACACCCCCAATGATTCTACTTGAAGGGTAGGTACAGCTCTCAAATTGTCGTCCTTGTGGTATGCCTCATCTAATGTCCACCTCTAGGAAGTCTCCAGTTTTGGTACCCTCATCCTCAGTCAGTGTTGTCTGTCGTCTGCACAAGAAACATCAAGGTGTGGGAGAATCACAGACTGGGGTGAGTATTACAATACACATTAGGGACCTCGAGTCCCCCTATGGTCTATCTAAATCCACAAAGGATAAATCAAAAATAAAGACATCAACTCTACTTAGGCATATTCCCATACACATACCTATGTTATCAAGATATACTCGTCTCATTCATGAGGGGATAATATCACAAAGGTAACACCACAAAGGTAAAACTACCACACTGGTAAAACCATTATGATAAAATCTCCACACATGTAAAAGACTTAGTTCAAATAGTGTCTCATCTCAAACCCGGTTTTTAGTGAATTATAGAAGCACATATGATTAGTCATGAATCTCTATAATCTTATTCTTTTAAGAGGCTCTAATTCTGACCATAAAAAGTTTTTCCCATACAGGATTGAAATGTACTATCCCCGCAATGATCCATATAGGATTTAACCCACCCAGATTCGATATGTAACTATCCCCCACTGACCCACATAGGATCTGACCGACACAGGATCAGTATGCACTGACCCACATAGGATCACTGAGCGATGACCCACACAGGATCTGACCCACATAAGATCGGTATGTTTTGACCTAAATTGGATCACGGAGTGCTGAACCAGGCATGATTTTACTCTCCCAGGATCGGTATGTGGTGACCCACACAGAATCACTGAGTACTAAACTCTGAAAAATCTGTCTCCAACCTCCGACTCACTGCCAGCCACTGGATTCCTTGAATTCAGTGCACTTGAGTTCTGTAGAATCTGCCCTTGAGATATAAAATGTACCTCAACCATAACTAATTTCTAAAAAAGAGTATCCTAAAGGACCTCCATATTGTAAGGGACATAATGAAACAGACAACGCGTCAATCAGATGTCCGGTCTATAAGTTATTTGTGTTTCCGCTTCGAAGGCCCTGTTTGATTTGGGTTCGATCAAAACTGGACAAACTAAAACATTATCCAAAACATTATTAGATTATACAAAAATCCCTGTCTAGATACAAGGATTCCGGCACCATAGATAGATTGTGAAATAGATGTCGATTCTCAAGTTGTGGAAAAAAGGGGTATCTGGATCCCAATGGGCTCTGGTCCAGTCTGACTCAGTCGGACCGGCCCTGAAAATACATAACTATACAGACCTGACCATGTTCGAGTTGAACCGACCCATTTAATGTTGACCCGACCTAGTTTGGGTTGACCCCACCCGGTCCGGTTTTTCCCCGGTTGGCCTAGGCCTCGGTGGACCCAGCTCGACCCGGCCCGGTGGGCACGACCCGGTGGCTCTCCAGCCATGGAAGCCCGCGGTGCGGCCCGAAGTTGGGGGACCATCATGGTGGGTCCTCCCTAGCCGAATCCCAGGAGGGAGGTGCCTCCTTGTTCACCTGAACGACCAAGGATCCGTACAGTTTTTGGAAGCGGGACTAGCTAGAGAGGGACCTACTCAGTGCACCATGGTAAGATGGTTCACTGGCCGGTCCTCCTCCACCTAATAGCGTGATGACGCCACTGTCGTCCACGGCCAGTCGGGTGCTGGCCACCTTTTGGCCTCTTCTGCGGCCTAGTGGCTGTGACATCCTACTTCACCGGCTTCGTGGACGTGCGCCACCGCTCCACCATGAGGTCGGCCAGTGTGCCGGTGGTGAACCTGCTCTACTGCGGCTGAGGGGCCACGCCCTCCTATTCATCTAGTGGTGCAGACACATGCCTCCCTAACTCCACATGGTTGACCAGTGTGTCATCCACCCTCGTCTTCCACTGTTCACCGCATCTCGGTTCTATGTCAGAAAAACATATCGACCATATATTCACGATCCTCATGTCAATGGATCTGCGTCCATAAGTCGTGCTCAATAAAACATTGTGTTTTATCACTGTTAAGTATTTTGTGTTGATGAATGCATGATGAATTCATGATGAAAAAAATATAAAGGGGAAAGGTATATGTGCGGGATGATGGCCAAGTTAGTTTGGCCATTGTCATTGGGAATCCATAATATGAAAAATTATCAAATAAATTCAATCATATTTCAAATTAAATCCCCTACCTTGATATTAGTTATAGATTTCATGATTAAGAAGATGAAGTTGTTGAAAGGGACATTGGCATTCATTTCCCCCACATGACTCTTTCGAATTTAGTTCCTAGTTCATTTTTTGGAAATCATTCTTTGTCGGAGGATATTTCTCTAAATGTTCTCCCAATCTCTCATTTCCCTTTTCAACAATCTCTCCTATGAAATGTATAGTTCCAAATTAATAAAAATAAGTTTATTAATTAAAAAAATAGAGTTGGAACCTTAATTGAATTAATGTTGGTAGATTTACTAGTGGGAATTTCAATGGTTAACATCATATTAAGAGGGGTTCTGGTGGTCCCCACTGCCAAATAGAAAATGAGAGGATTCTATTACTAAAATAAAATATTGTATGTTTATTTTATTTTCTCCCACAAAAATTCCAAAATCTTATTTCACCCTTGACCTATTGCGGTCAAGGTGATGGTATACCTAAGAGATAATCGGCGTTGCGAGTTAAATGGTGTCAACGAATTTCAATTCCGAGCACCAGTTCAAAAGTTACAAAATGCCGCTCGAGTGTTTACAGAATGTACTCAATTTTTTTTCCAAAAATTCATTCTAGGAACACTGGGCCATAGAATCACGTGTCGTAAATTTTCTCAAATTCTTCATATTCTTATATAATTAAAAAAATTACATGAAAAAATTCGGGTCCTTTCATTCTCCCCACCATAGGGCTTTGCATCCCCGAAAGCAAAAAAAAACACTACGGAAATGTGTTGGTGTACTAAGCATGAATCTGAGCCTCCCGCTCCCATGTTCTCTCCTAGTGGTTCTTGTGCTTCCAATTAACGCGCACCATATGTATCGACCACCAATGAAGGATTATCTCTTGTTGATCGTCAATCTCTACTAGAACCTCCAAAAACGTCACCCCATCATCGAAGTCCAGCTCACCATGGTCGATAATGTGAGATGCTTCGATCACGTATCTCCTGAGTTGGGATATGTGGAATACAACGTGCACACTCTATAACTAAAATGGAGGATCCAAGTGGTATGCTACCCCGCTTATCATCGAGAGTATTAGAAAAGGACCGATAAACCTCGGTGAGAACCTGCTACCTCGGAAAAATATCTGTAGTCCCCATCGAGGAGAATATATCAAGAATACATGGTTCCCATACTGGAACTCCAAGTGTCTCTCTATCATGTAGGAATAAGGCTTCTGACAACTCCAGGTAGTCTTCACTTGCTGACAAGTGAGGCATCGTGATACACACTCTGCCACTAATTTCTTCATCTCTGGCCACCAGTGCTGACGATGAAGATCTTGCTACATCTTCTCCACTCATGGATGTACATCTAGAGGGGACGTATGGAAATACATCAATACTTCCTCCCATAACTGCACTAGTACCATAGTATGTCCACTGAAGAGGATGTTGTGCTTCCCACCTTAGGTAAATTCATCAGGTGCCTGTCCAATGGATATCTGAGCACGTCGAGCCTCGCAGTCACTGCCCCGAAGATACGGCTCTCTGACCAGATGATGGAGTGGGGGAGTGATAGTCATAGACTAGAGGTAAGTATCTTTAACTCTATCTATGAAGGATATCTGCAGCACAAATAGAAACTTTAATGCCTCACTCAGTAGAAGTAGACCAGACCTCCTGCTGAGTGTGTCTGCAACCACGTTCCTCGTCCTAGGAGTATAAAATATCTCAAAGTCATTGTTCTGGATGAACTGATGCCAATTCTATTGGGAACTACAAAAATCAAAACTCCTTCTACAACTAGGGTAAGGCTAGCCGACTCACGAGTGATCATCCACACCTTCCTATGAAGATTTTTATTCTTTACTACGTGGGTCTCCTTTTTCACCAACTAAGGAAAACCCCATCCCAACATTGTAGATAAACCACAATATTTTTGATTAATACTGTCAATCTGAGTATAAACTATGGATGTCCAATCATACCCAAACTAACATCATAAGGCCTCAACGCTATCACCAAAAGGATCTAACCGAAACTCTCGCTTCAAGGAACAGATCACACAGTCGACAGAAGTTTGATTATTGAGTCTCCTCCCAAAGGTATCTCAAGACATGAGGGTCAAGTAAACCACTTAGCCGAAAAATCTAGGTCTTGAACAAGATCCATAGTAAGATAGGATGATTAGTCTCTAGGTATAATAATATAGCATCTAGTAGTAGAGAAAAATCGTAACTCTAACCATTCATAGTGCCCTTGGGTCATAGTCCTTGACCGCATGCGCTACTCCCTTCCCCTTTCTTATAGATCCCTGGGACTGGTGGGGACCACGATGAGGTGGAGGTTGTTACAAGTTAAAAATTACACCAAATCATGTAGAACTCCAAGTTATACTCCATAATCTATAGCCCTGTGGATTTTTCGGTCCCTATCACATCCTCTTCCTCAAACATTTTACACGCTCAAGTCTCTGAGACTCTCGCCAGTTTCTTATATTCCCACTGCTATCATTAACTAGTTATATTCTATCATCCAGATGATATTCAACCACAAAGGTTCTCCCTATAACCCTAATATAAGAATGAATGTATAGGGTAATAGTGCTAGCTCTGATGTTTCTAAAGACACCATGCTCGGATGTCTGAGCCCTGAAGTACTGATCGTATCATATTCATTGAGTACCAGGAATGGTCTGTACGCCTTGATGAATACACAAATATCAACATGTCAACCTACCAAAACTATAGAACCTCTAGGGAACTCTCAGACACTTAATAAAGATATTCCTTTTCCGCCTATGAGTCAGGCTCGCCTTGAAACCCGAGGGGAATCTGATGTTGAAACTCATGTAAGGAACAAATCCTAAATGTGTCTTCTATCGGTACCGTCGGTTGAAAATGATTACCAACAGGTAGTGATATAGCTGACGCACTACCCGAAGGTACTATCTCAGGAAATAGTTCATGTATTGAAGCCTCATCATGATTCGGTCCATCCATATGGTCACTCACTAGAAAAGACTAGAAGATAAGATCACCATATGCACTACCAGTGTCCCAACTTGGGGGAAAACTATAACTAAAACCTCTATCTAGTACTCAAATTCTTAGTAATCATTCTCACCTTGAAAACTCGGAGGCCTCTACTGCTAGAACTCGTGTAACGCGCTCAAGAGGCGTGTACCCTGTTCTATTGGGGATAGTGGAATTGGCTGCCCAATGGGTAGTGGTGTTGCTGGTACCCCAACTGATGGTACAACTACCATAAGGGGGACACGCACCGAAGCCTCATCACTCGGTGGGATTCCATCACGAACTCTAACAGAGAACCTTGATGGTTGTCTCAGTGGAGGCATCTTGAATAAAATATGTGCACCACAGTCAATAAGATTTACCTGGTGAGCTGAATCAAAGAGTTCACAAAGAAAAATTTTCAAAAAAAATACATAAAATCAGTGATTTCATGCACTGAGTAAAAAATATAAAGTTATTTTCATGGTGTATAGATACGTTGGCTGCCACACCAACACAAGACTCCCAGAACTGAAAACCACACTCATTACACTTAAAACTATTGCCATATAGAAATGACCAGAGTTCTAGTTATTCAGTAGAACCGAATTCCTCTGATACCAATTCGTCATGACCCATCCCTCGGATCTCGTGTCGTGACTACCCCAATCCCGCCATCCATGGGCCCAGGGCTGGCGTCTAGCACCGAATGAATTAGTCCTTAAAACAGGATGGAATTTTCTTTATATCCTGTAAACTCACACAAACCATGCACACATCAAGATACAAGCACAAAGTTAACTGTATAGAAAACAAGGTGTACGTAGAAATTGAAGGGTCCTAAATACAAGACCAATTGAAAAGTACTAGTAATGCAAGGAAGTACATGTAAAATAGGAAACCGCTCTTGTGAACACCTTCCAATGATCCTACCTAAAGGGTTGGTACATCTCTAAAATGGTTGTCACTGTGGTACGCCTCGTAATATGTCCACCTCCGATAAGCCTCCAGTCCTAGAGCCCTCTTCCTCGGTCAGTGTTATCTGTCGTCTACACAAGGCATTGCAAGGTGCAGGTGATGCTTTGTGCAGGGTTGATTATAACAATACTCAATAGGGACCCTAATATCCCAGAATGTCTCTCAAAATTCACAAAGGATAAACCAATATAAAATACATGAACTTAACTTAGGTATATGTTCATACATATACCTAAGTTATCATGATATAATCATCTCATACATGTGGGGAGAATATCACAATGGTAACACCAAAAATGTAAATGTACAACATAGGTTACACCGTGAAGATAAAATATCCACACAAGTAAAATACATAGTTCAAAAAGTGTCTCAGATCAAACCATGTTTTCTGTTTTGTATAGAAGTACAAATGATTAGTCGTAAATCTAGATCACCTTATTCTATCAAGATGAAAAACTTCTGACCATATGGTGTTTTACCCACATTGTATCGATATGTACTATCCATTGCAATGATCCACCCAGGATCCGACCCACCCAGGGTTGATAGGTAAATAACCCCCGCTGACCCACACAGGATCGGACCCATACAGGATCGGTAAGTGATGACCCACATAGGATCACTGAACACTAACCCACAAAAGATGATTATGTGATGACCCACATAGGATCGTTGAGCGCTGAACCACCTAGGATCTATCCCACATGTGATCTGTATGCACTGACCCACACAAGATCGCTAAGTGCTCAATAACACATGATCTGTCTCAAACCTCTACCTCAATGCCACCCACTTGATTCCTCGCACCCGATGCGCTCGAGTTCAATAGAATATTCCCATTGATATCATTAATACCTAGACTGTCACTAATCACCAAAAAAGAGTAACCAAAATTACCTTCATGTCGTAAGGGTATGAAAACAACAGACGACATGTAAATCAAACGCTTGGTCTGTAAGTTATTAGTGTTTCCACTTCGAGGGCCCGGTTGAATTCGGCTTCAATCCAACCCATCCATACACCAAAATTATTCAAATATCTAGTAGATTATTCTAATAGGACCGTCTTGATCAAAGAATTATGGAACCGCATAGGGTTCATCAAAGGAACGCATGGTTCTCACGATATGGCCACAAAGGCATACGTTGGTCTAGATGGGCATGGGTCCGGTCTGACCCGGTCGGACTGACCCTGCCCATCCCGACCTGGAATGACCCGTCCCGTTCCGGGTCTAGACCGGTTGTCCTAGGCCTCAGTGGGCCCAACCCGTGATGGGTGTGGCCCATGGTGTAGCCCGCGGTCGGGTGGACTGTCATGGCGGGTCCTCCCTAGCCGACGCCCAGGAGGGAGGCACATCTTAGGTCACTCGAACGACCAAAGGGCTATTCGGTTTTTTGAAGCGGGACCCGCCAGAGAGGGCCCTTCTCGATGCGCTGCGGTCGTCCAGTTTGCTGGCTGGTCCTTCTCCTCCCAGCTGTGTGATGATGACACTGTCTTCCGTAGCCAGCCGGCTGTCGGGTGCCCTTCGGCCTCTACCATGGCTTCCTGCTCCACTGACGGAGCGAAAGCACATCGTCGCTCTACCAGACGACAAGCTGGCGTGCCAACCAAGAGACTGCTCCACTGCAGTTGATAGGTCGTAGCCTTCTTCTCATCCGGCGGCACGGACATGTACCACCTTACCTCCACGCGGTCGGCCAGTGTGCCAGTCGTCCTCCCCTTCTGATGTTCACCACATCTATGTTTTAATCCGGAAAAACACAATGACCATATATTTGCGATCCCCAGGTCAAGGGATCTGTGTCCATAAATCGCGCTCAAAAAAACATTGTGTTTTTACCATTGGTAAATATTTGTCATTGATGAACGGATGAAGAATGCGCGATGAAAAAAAGATAATGGGGAATAGTATATGCGCGGGATGATGGCGATGTTAATTTGGCCATCGTCGTTGTGAATCCAAAATCTGAAGGATTATCAAATACATTCAATCATATTTCAAATTAAATCCCTTAACATTATGATTGTTGGATAAGTTGCTACGAAGAAGAAAAAGTTGGTGAACGGGACAACGATGTTCATCGCTCTGGAAAGAAACTTCTGATGTTTATTTCTCATTATTCGTTCCGAGTTCATTCTTCATTGGAGGATATTTCACCGAATGATCTCCCAATCTCTCTTTTCCTTTCGCAACCATTTATCCCATGAATGTTGTGGTGCCAAATTAATAATATAAAGTTTATTAATTAAACTAATTGAGTGGGAAAATTAATTGAATTGAAGATGGAACATTAACTGGGGGGAATTCCAAAGGTTAACTTCATATTAGGAGGGGTTTGGGTTTTTCCCACCAATAAATTCATAATGGGAGATTTCAATTTTAAAAAAAATATAAAGCATGTTTATTTTCATTTCACTCATGAAATTTCAAAAAATTAATTTCCACAATCGACCTACTGCAGGTGAGGTGAATGTCTCTTAAAGCGAATAAAAGCACTGCCAGTTCAACAGTGTCCTCAGATTTCAATTTCAAGCACCAGTTCAAAAGATACAAAACAACGCTGATGCATTTACTGAATGTACAGGAAAAAAAAGATCAGAATTTCATTCTGGGCACACCAGGCTTTAGAATCATCCACCTTCAATTTTATTAGACTTGTAATATTCCCATATAATGAAAACAATTATGTGGAAAAATTCGGGTCTTTACAATAACTTCCAGATAAAATTGAAATTAATGAACATGGTTTATGTTGAGTAATATTTCACCAGGTTTCTATGTAGGATAACATAGGTGGAAAGTGATGATATGGACCTGGATAAAAATTGTACATAATTATATATAATGTAAAAAGTAATTGATCTTAATAATGTTAATTATCCATGGAAATTTATGTTCCCCAAGATTGTAGATCTATAATGATCAAAAATACCCTCGATCAATCATAAATGAAATGAATAGGATAAAATATTTTTTTCAGGACACACTTCCTGGTGATGAGTAATTCCCATACCATATTTTCTTAAAGAATTCAGAAATATACTTACATTATGTTTATAATTTCATCCATTAATCAATTTCCACCACAACCAAGTAATTTTTTCTAGACAATGCGTATTTGATATTAAATTTTTATTCCTTAAAAAATTACATAAAATTTTAAAAGATCTAATAACCCTAAAAATATAACATTATTTTCCATATATAATTATTAATTAACCAAAAAAAGTTTAGAAATTAGTAGGATAATTTCTTAAAAAATTAAAATTCTTACGTTAGTCTCAAAAATTCATCATAAGTACCCAATGTTCAGAAAAAATAATTCCATAAAATATTATCCTTAAAAATAATAAATAATTTCATGACTATGTTTGAATGCCAATGATTTGAATTACATGATCAAATATTCTTCAAATTTAAATCATATATAAATATTCTAATAAAATCACATATATTTTTTAAATAATATTAATATTTATTTAAAAAAAATTCATAATATACAGGACATCGTTTATGAATGTGGCAGGTACTACTTTATTTACACCCTTCGGTTTGGATTTAATTCCCAAATATATTTCATAATTGATTGGTTCTCCTCGGTCTTTAGGTTTTCCTTTTTTCATTAAATATATAAAAATTTCCGCCTAAATAAAAATTTATGTTTATCTCAAGAGTCACAAATACCCCTACACAAAGATGTCATTCCTATAATTTCATTTTTATCCTCAAAATCATTGCTACTTAAAATCCTAAAATCGGTTGTCTATGTCATCCAAATTTAGATCAAACATAATTCTATATAATTATTTTTTATCCATAACTCATAATTTAAACATAAATGAAAACATAATAATATCAAATTTTATCATAACATTACAATTGACACCAACTACAATATCCACAAACTCATGCTACAGGATCTGGTGAAAAATTAATATCCTTTACGTTCACCACATTGATAATGATAAATACAACCTAATGATTTTCTATCCATAAAATAAAATATCTATGGGAAAACAAGGATTCCTTAGATCCTTTTATAACTTATTATTTTATAGTTTTATGGAATTAGGGAAAATCCTTATATAAGAAATTATTCATAGCATGAAATGAATATTTCTCCCACTTAACCACTCTTTTCATTTTTTACATCGTGGAATCATAGAAATAAATTTGAAATACCTTCTTGAAAAAATTTAGTAAAATTAATTAATTTTAACATTGGAAAAAGGGAAAATAATATTGGTAATCTTAGCTGGTGAGTATGAGAAATCATAATCATTAAGAAAAGAATAACATTATGGATCATAAGAAGAGAATAAGGGAATAATGACATTATAAAAGTGAATTAATATAACATAAGCATATGAGTAACCATCATTATAATTTTCATAAAACATAAAAACAAGGAATGAAACTTTTACAAAGGAAAGATTCATAAGAATCAATAATCACAAGCCATGTAAAATAATTCATGATCAAATTTAGAAATATAAAACCATAACAATAACACAAAAAATACTTGATATCATGGGATGTAATAGTCAAAGGGATCACAATGAACCCTTATAAAAACATTAAAATTTTAATAACCATATAATAAACATACTATATATTTATATGGAGTAAATAGTCATTACCCAATGCATTGAAATGCAATATAGGAACACCAATTGTATATGATGTAACATGATTACCTAAAACCACCTAAAGAAAACCATCATATATAATGACCAAGATGCACAACATGAATTATTTATATAGAAATTTCATCTTAAAACTCATATAAACAATGATTATTCATCTTTAAAAAGACTAACACATGAAAAAAAAATGGTTTTCATGTCTATCTCTTTGAAACATGGTTAATAATTGGAAATGGAATGCGTTCAAAAAAATAACATTGAAAAATAATTAAATCATTTAAAAAAAGGATCTATATTAATCTCTTTCAAAAAATAATTACCTATTGAAAAGATAGAGGTTACATTAAATTATCATTGAAATAAATTTAAACCATCCATAGTAAGAATGAGGATGTTATCATTAAAAAATAAATCCAACAATGAATATGTTATTGCAATTTTTTTTCATATATATGAATAGAAATAAAATGATAATATGATTGTAAATATATTTGACTAAAATAAATTATTTATTTCTAAATATATTTTAATAACATTAAAAACCATAAAATATTTAAAGATATTATTGTATTTTAAAATAAACCGTAGAAAAAAATTACTGATGTTTGAAAATTCATTTAAAACAATAATTGAAGAAAATATACATTCCCATAAAAAATCATTTTAGAACATTTTAATAATACATTTATTTTAAAATACCAATGAAAAAATATAAATGGATTATTAATGAAATTAATGGTCCTGATAGTGGAAAACATTGGTCATTATAAACACATTAAAATAATTATTGATTTTAAATTTATGTTAAAATACAAAAAATCGTTGTATGGAAAATTTCAGGATGGATTCAATATAAATATTTTGTAGAAAAATTTAAAACAAGTTTAAATTGTGTTTTATAAATGAATTGAAATTTTTTTCATACCTTTTATGAGAAAATTTTTTAGAAAACATATTTTTTTTGAGTAAAATATGATTTTAAATAGACAACCATGTAACTCAAATTATACATTAAATGTTTTTAACTCCCGAGTAAAAATTGATAAGAAAATGAATTGATAATTCTATACTCATTATATATCCAAATGATAAGAAAATAAATGAAATTTATTTACAGATATATCATATTATTTCAACTTTAGGGACTTAATCACAATAAATCTAGTTAAAAGAAAATATTTTAAGATATATCTGTTTCCAAATTAGTAACATTGAATAATATTATAAAATTTATGATTAAATTAAACTAAACATCAAATAATATGATTATAAATAAATTAATGTTATTATATGTTAGATCTGGTTTATATACATATAATAAAAGAATATAGGTGAAAATGGCATAAGTCTTAATAAAGGGTAATTTTGAAAACAATTATTTCTGATATGGTAATATTTTTATTCATAATTTACAATAAAACATTAAATATCATGAAATAATATATATTCATGAAATAAATTTTCCAATGTGAATTATATAACCCATATAAAATAAATTAGGTGAATAATAGAACAACATTCTTAAATGAAATGAAATTATTATGAAATCACATGCCTCTTCAGTAACATTGAAACTGTAATCCCCATAAAAGAATGATCCTAAATTTTATATGTAAATACTAATAAATATAATTTTAAGTATTGTAAAATATATTCATATTATGTATATACCCATAAAAAAATAATAGGTTACAATGTAATATATCTCAAAAAAATTGAAGTTAGATTAGTAAACCCATACCTAAAGTTTGATTCTTCATGCTTGTTATTAGTATTCCTAAATAATAATAATTTTTCATTATTTTATTTTTATATAACCTTTTAAAGATTAATATTGATATTTATTCACATATTATCATGATATATATTATTACCTATTCAATTAGGGATACAATTGATGTTTTGATAATTTTTAGCCTATGTATTAAAAAAGGGATTGGTGGGATTATTGTGGTAAAATTTGTAATTGTATAAAAAATTAACGAATAATAATAATGAAATAGTTATTATATTTATAAATAATTTATACATTAAAAACAATAATAAAAAATTATAACACAAAATGAAACATGATACAATTATCGTGACGATATGACATATATATCCTTGAGTACCAATTCAATTTTCAATGAACACAACATGAAAGAGAAAAGTAATATTTTATCAATTAATAGTGATCATAATATCATATAAACCAAAATAATTATTTATATATACTTATATATTTCATCTGTGGTGTGTATAGATAAAAATAGAATATCATCGGTTTGTGAAGGCGGTCGTCAACACATACACGAATGATGTTATCGTCTTTTTTTGTGTAAAAATATAAAATCATATATTATAATTTTATATGTATAAATATTTCCATAATATCATAATTATTTTATCTATAACACATATAATAATTTATTTTATACTAATTATCATCCATGTAATGAATTAGTGAGAAAACAAATCACATTGCTTCGTTAGGTGTAGTCTACTGTACAAATAAATGATGTTATCGTATCCCATATGTAATTGAATTTAAAAAAGATGAATATGGTATAAATAATAAATATATTATTATATTATATAAATATAATATATGTAAATATTTTTGATCCATCATCTTACCCAAATGTAAATTATGGTAGTGAAAAAATGAATGACATTGGTTCGCAAGGCCACATTCTGTCACACACATGAATAGTGATTTCTTAACACATTTGATAGAAGTGGAGATGGTTATAGGACATGATTTTTTAAAAAAATATCCTTTTATATTTATTAAAATGAGAATATTATATCATATCTATTTAAATAAAATTTAATAGATGGAGAAATAAATAAAATAATAATTCTTTTTGATGAATAATACCTATTTTTTTACCCGTTTTAGGTATTCACTAAATTCTTTCCTAGGATGGATTCTATCATAAAAAATGCTTATATGTTGAGGGGAAAAAACAATTTTATGTGATTTTCTGATTTCTTTTCTAAAATAAAAATACATGAATTTGTTATAAACATATGAGATTTTTGGTTGTTTTTATATGGGGGAACCAACTAAATCAGTATTTTGAAGAGTATTGAGCAGTATAAGGGTTTCCATTCATAAAAGGGGTCCAAATAGGTAATTATCGAACATAATATGTGGAATGGTAAAAATATGGTCAGTAAATATTATTTATAGAAGTTTATAGGTCATATTTATGCTTATCATTTTTCTTTTAAACCTTCTATAAATACATTTTTACCATACCCAGAGAAATTAATTTTTATTTAATTTACTATTCATTTTTGTAAAAACAACATTTTTAATCTTATAATATAATATAAAATATTATAATTAAAAATATTTTTTAATATTTATAAATTAATATCATAGAAGTGGAAAATTTTAATATAAATTTAATATCACAGACATGAAGAGAATATGGTGTTTTAAAGAGAAAATAGACAAAAGTTTACAATATTTTTATATCAAAACTCAAAATTAAATTTATTCCCAAGAATTATATTTTATTAATGGAAATATAATTAATCTTATTTATGATAAATATAAATTAAAATAATATTTAATGTCATATATACATGAAAAAAATAGTATGTTTTTTATTAAAATCGTGTACTTCTCAGAATTAATAAAAAAAGAAAATTTTATGAAAAATCTCAAAAATTCACCGTAAAATAATTTTCAAATTTTTATTTCATAAATATTATTTTGATGATTTATTTTCTCAAAATATGAAACAAATAAATAAAATTTATATCCAAAAAATATGATGAAAATATACATTCTCGATATGTTTAGTTTTGTAAGAACAAGATAATTTTACGTTGAATCTATTTATAATAATAATTATTCAATGAATATAAATTAACGTTTTTATTTAAAAACTAAATTTTTAATTTAAAACGATCCCCATTAGGTAATTGATTAATTAATTGAAATTAAGAAAATTAGTTCATTTTAAAATATATTTTAATAATATCTCATTTTATAACAAAAAATGTTATAATAAAGTAAAATATAACTTTGATTCAAAAGAAAATAAGATTGGTAAATATTACTAAATAAAATATCTATTAATTTAAAAATATTTTGTATTTTTAAATTCATAATTAATTGGGAGTAGATAATAGTTTTAAAAATATGTGTAATTTTAATTAGATTATAGAAAATCATTTTTTAAAAAAATTAAAAAAATGCACCCAATGGAAATATTTATATTATGATTCAAAAAATTATTCTAATATTTTAAAATATAATTTCTAAAATATGAATAAATATATTATTATATCTTTTCCTGAAAATAATTAAAAAAATCTGTTTTCAATATAATGTATTCTTAAAAATTTAAGACAATTTATGAAACAATGATTGATTATTTAATTGAAAATTATAAATAATATATATGGATTTGTAATATATATAGTTCAAAAATTAGTTAATACTATTCATACCCTCCAATTTATCATCTCAGTTATAGAAATGTTATATATCATACGTCATTTATACTCGATGTTTCATGTTGAATATGTTATCTGACATAAATATCATTTTGTTGTATATACCATTATCTATAAAAGATAATATATTTATTTGAAGATAATTATATTTTAACATATTAAGGTGTAACATATTCATTTATGTATAGTGTTACAAGTTCATTATGCTATTAAACACAATTTTCTTATTTTAAAAAACCTGGGTGTTACATTGACTTTCATCAGATACAAAAAACCGCATCTATAATGAAAATAATATTATTGTAAATATATTATAAGAAAATATTAATATATATAATATTATAAATTAATTATGTATATCCTTTTACCACCAATTTATAACCAATTATTTAGTTAAATCATCATTCCCGGTGATAACTACATCCTTTTCCTGGTATGTTCTAGTTCAGTAATTTTTTTCATTATAACTTGATTATGGTTACATTGTCCCAAAAATTTCAATAAATAAAAAAATTAAATATTTATTCATTATTTATAATTATTCAATTTAATTAAATTATTTCCATGTTGGAAAATTAATCACACCATTCATTGAGTCGATTGGCGATACATATGCATAATTGTTGTTCCCATTATTAGGATGGATCGATTGAATTAAAAATTAATTAATATTTATAAAATAATTTCTATATATTATATATCATATATATTATTTAAATATATCCTTGTCACCATCAATTTAAAACTAAAAAGAATACCAAATACCACCGCTCAATAGAGGAAGCAGTCCACACACAAGCACGAGTGATGTTATCATTTTACAATAGAATGTAAGGTAAGAAATTTTATATGATATATTAATAAATGATGTATAAATAGTTAATAAAAATTATATACATCTGTTAAATGAATCATTACATTAATATGTGAAAGGAATAAATGGAAAACGAATTATCTAACTTCATAATTCATTAGTTTATCGTACACATGATCAATTGTTTTATTTCCCATTTTATTGAATATGATATGGATTTTGGTTGTAAAAATAAATAAAAAAATGAATATTTGATATATTTATGTTATTATATATTCGTATATGAATAATATTTTTAGTACTTAAATGATGTAATGAATCATAAATTCAAGGTTTATAGTTAAACCTCTTCTCTAGAGATCCACTTTAGGTTTGCACTAGAAGAATTCCTATGATGGGATTCTAATAAAAAGTAGTCCCCTAGGGTTCGTTAAGGGATTTATGGAATTTATTTGGTCAAGGATATACTGAACACATATTCCTTCTAATTTTGATGTTGATATGAGATGGGGTTCCCATTTATTATTGCGGGAGAGTAATGTCATTTATTGTTGGGGGAGAGTAATGTCTTGGAAATTATGATAAAAAAATGATGTAAAAATATTTTACACATAATTAAAGTCTCTAAAATTACTAATTTTTTTGACCATTTATTAGATAAATTTTAAATAATTCAAACAAATAGAATTTTGACTTGTTTTTATGTAATATTAACACATATCATTCTATTTTAACGCCTAATAAACCAATTATATCCTTAATTAGTGTGATAATTTTTTATGTTTTTACTATGTATTCAAAAAAATATTATGTAGAACATGTTATATAACATAAATTATTCTAAATGAAAAATTTTAACCGACTTTATCATGTAAAATATTTAGAATTGTATCAATTAAATTAAATATAAATGTCAAATCATTAGGATAAAGAGGGTTTCCAATGAAAATGATTTCATAAGTATGAAAAAATTATATCCTAATAGAACATTGAATAGATTAATTGATGTAAAATGGATTAATTATAATATAATTGAAAGATTGTTTATTTTCAAACCATTTTAAAATACAACAAATAATTTTAAAATAATTTAATTTTATATAGTTTTCTATAAAACTCATTATTTTCACAATTCATTGTAATATTATTATTTTCATAAAATTATAAAATATTCACTATAAGGTAATAATGAAATGTTGAATTAAAAATTGATTTTAATTTTTTCAACTATATTTTCATAAAGTGAAAAAATTTAATTTCATTGTTTTTGAAAAATAATAAATGAAAATAAAATTACTTTTGATAAATAAATAAAGACTTCAGCACAAATTAGGTAAATATTTATCAATATCTATTTTTATCTAAAACCATAAAAATTAATTTTAATAATATGGTTATCATATTCCGACTAAAATATTAACAAAAAAATTTATAACATTCATGGTTAAATAATAATATTAGTATTACTAAATTTATGTTCATCATAATTTGTTAATATATAAAATGCATGATATACAAAAATTAAATTAATTTGATTGAATATATTTAATAAAATATTAGAATGCTCACCCATACTATATTATATATAAAAATATTAAACGGATAAAAATATATATGTTATACTCTAATATAAAAGGTTCTGTAAAGTTAATCCTTTTACTGTGGAGAATAAAATGGTATAAAAATCCCCTAATAAAAAAACTATAAGTATGAATAAACATTCAAGTAGTTCTATCATACATTTCATTGAACTATAATCAGATGATAAATTAGATATATATGAGAATTGGATATAATTTATAATCTTTTATTTCTATTTGATAGAGAAAAATATAACAGGTAATTGGTCTAGGACCATTAAAATTGAAATATTTTATTCATGAAAAATGTTTGTAAGTGAAATCTCAAAGATAATGAAGAGGTTATAAAAATCAATAGTAAAAATGTGTTTAATTATTATACATATTTTTATGGTGTGAATATGACAAGTGAATTTTCATTTTTGAAAATACTAGATATTATTTTATTATGTCGTAATATGGGATTATAAAAAAATTTCATGTTTTTGAGAAGAAGTATGATAATCAAATAACTAAATATAACATTATTAATAATATAAGAAAAATATATTTGTATAACATGGTACTTTATGGCTTAAAATAAACCACCGGGGAATTTTAATCCTTACATGAAACTAATATTTAATTATTAATTACCATTATAGAAGGATTTAATTAAAATATGTATGATATGGGTAATAATTATAATAAACTAATAGTTTTGATTTAAATTATGTATTTTATCATTAAGAGAAAAATAAGATTTGGTAGTGAAAAAATTATGAATTTATTTTGACAGAGATTGATATGTCAATCAGAATTAAATTTTATTAGTTTTCTTTTTATAAAAATTATATAAAATATAAATAAATTACTCATTTCTTATTGAAATAAATCCACGGGGGGTATTTTTAAATGTTCTATATATTATTATAATATAAAAATTGACATTACAATTAATGATGTAAAATGATATTGAAGGATAACATTAAAAACAAGATAAGGATATATAAAAAAAATGTTATTAGAATATTATTATGTTGTAATCTAACTATTATAGACATTGGATTATGTAAAATGTCATACCATTATGTAGTAAAATACAATTAAAGAGTTTCACATGGAAAATTTTAAAATAATAAGGAAATAAGTTGAATTTATAGTAGATTATGAACACGTTAATGATGTAAATGGAAAAAACAACAGATTATAACATTATTTGACAAATATTAGGTATTATCCCTCTATTTGGGTAGTTTTTATGTGGCTCTTCTATATAATTAATGTTAAGGTATATCAATAAGTATATGTAAGCTGGAATGTTTTTGGAAAACCGGAATTTTGGACTACATTCATTGTATGAAAAATTCAATGAAACACATTAAATATTGTCAACATTCTCCAAAATAATGGAAATATATATCCAATATTACCTTTATTCTCTAAAAACATTGTAATAATTACGAATATAGAATTATGTTTTCTAAACCATGTATATAGGTTTCAACTAAAAACATAATTTTTTAAACAATTGTTTTTGGTGGAACCAATAACTATAGTGTTAAAGAAACAATGCAAATTCATTTCCATATTATTTATTGATTTATGCTCAAAATTAAAATAATAAATCTTAATACATTATCATTAATAAATAGTAATGTGTAACTAGTAATATTTGATAATTAAAATATTATTAATTAATAGTGATTCATAAGAAATAGTAATTAATATTTATTAATAATTACTATATAATATATAATTATTATATATTAATTTAGTATCATTACTGATTACTAATTATTATTGATTAATTGGTTTATTTCAAATATTTATTAATCATCGGTCATCATTTATCAATTATGGTTAAAAAATTATCTGTTAATAGTGATTAACAACTAATTACTAATAACTATGAAATTTATATTTATGACTTCTAATGATTTATTTTTTTCATGCTATTCATTAATATTAATTAGTGATTTATTTTTAATTAATTTTTAAATATATATACTTTAGGATTATTAATTAATTGATGATAATTATTGGTATTTTTTAAATATATTTAATAATTTATGATAATTTATATTAATAGTCATCTACTACTTATTAATTATTTATAATTTAATCATAATTATGAATTATTAATTACAAATAAATAATAAATTTTTAATAATAAAAGTTTCATTAGGAATACATGTCCTATATTGGGTACCTGACATTTGAATAACATAGAAGACCTGTATGGATATAGGGTAAATCTATTGTGAACCATCTTAGGTTAACCTATCATGTCACTTAGTTCGGCTCTCTATATTGACATAAGTGAGTTCTCGATCATCACATAATGAGAGATAAGTACCCTAAGTAACAAATATAACCATTTTAGAACAATTTCACACTCACAATCCAATAATAACCAATTAAATTACTCTTATAAGTATATGATAGACTATACATAAATTAGTCCCGCACAAAATCAAATTGATAGTATGGAAATATATGACCAAAAAAATAATGTATAGGTATCGATAACAAAAAACCAAAACTATTATAACTTGATCCCAATATATATATAAAACATCCAATATCCAGATAAATGTACAGGTAATAAAATTTATCACGGTTGATATGGCTAATAAAATTAAACTAAAATTTTTGTGATCCAAATAATATAGTGAAGTTGTCAATATGTGGCCCTTGGCTACCACAAATTTATACCACATAAGGTGAAAACATATCCGGAAGATCATCTATATGGTTTAGAACATTTACCAATAATTTTATTAGAAGAAAATATGGTATCTTATTCCCAAATTAAAATGAAGTGTATGCGAAAAATCATAGTAGGATACCAACTGAGATATATATAAAAATATTTTTAATTAACCCTTTGGTTCAAGTTATAAAATCATTTTAAAAATGTATATTTTGAAAAACCCACAATCTCAATTGTTTTAAAATCAAATCCATATTTGGAAAATTAAATCATTAAGGAAATATCATAGTAATGGAATGAAAATAATAATAAAAATCTAATTAAGTCAAATAAATTGTGGGCATAATTAATAATAATTGAAAAAAGTAAAAATATATTATATATGGTGAAGAATCAAAATATAGAATCTAAATGTTTCTAGAAATAACCTCAAAAACTAAAATTATAATTTATATTCTACATATTTTTAATGAAATTATCCTCTTAGGGAATTAAATTAGGAAACCCTTAGGGAAAAATATGCCTAAATCTATAGAAATACCTATCTTTTCACCTTCCCAATCATTTCATCAATGTTCGAATATAATCAATATTTTGAAAAAATCAATTCTGAATGAAAATATAATCACACAATCATAAATAATACAATGTGTAATCACATTATTTATTTAAATCCTCTTTTAAAATGATCATAAAATCAAGGAAAAATTTAATATTATTTTTATAATCACCTTGGAGGACTAAATTTTTTTTCCCCACATAAAACCACATGAAATAATTATTTTTCCTATTGAAACCATATTTTATGATTTAATATGGGAATAAATCATTAAATAAATAAAATCATATATTAATAATAAATTTGAAATAAAAACTCAAAACAAATGTAATGATAAGAGAAATATATAGGTATGTAGGGATATAAACCTTATATTTATTTGAAAAATGACCCCACAACAAAATATCACCTTGGATGATGATATTCTAACCCAATTATGCTAAACCCAAATAAGGATTATTAAAAACACATTTAGAACATTTGTTTTTTTTTCAAACGAAGGCCATTAGGTATAGAAAAACTAGAGATAAATGGTTGTTCATGAATGATGGTGAAAAATGGTGGATGAAATCAAGGGAAATATATGCATACATATATTAAATCAACACAAATAATTAAAGGAATTTAGCAAAAAATGAAGGATGAAGAAACCCCTTATTTGGAGGATAGATAGCCCCCGAGTAGGAAGATAAAGAAAAAAATATTTTCTGAATCTTATAATGGAATAATAGATTATTCCACAATTATAATAATTTTTTAAAATCCATGTGGTTTGGCCCCATGTTTTTCTAACCCATGTGTCAATAGTGTTTGTTATTTCTTTTAATAAATTTTAGTTTTATAAATTTTTATGTATAAATACAATGTTGTATGAACTATGTGGAACCACATTGTACCCCAAAATACCCTCTTGCATATTAAGGATCATTATTTTAACTAATAATTCCTTAACTTTATGCCTTAGATTGTTTCTCAAAACAATTTTGTTTATAACCCCTAAGTCCCATGAACACACAACTAAGATAAAAATAATAACAAAAACATTAAATAAAACATATCAGTTCCTTGATGAGTGACACATTTCTATGTTCTATTCTATTATCATTTGTTATAATGACATTAATTTATGTTATCTTTGTGGATGAACTAATACACCGGGGTATGTAGATTCTTAAAACTAAAGGCTATCATTCCACTAATGTTATATGGTGTGGCATAAAATTATATATTTTTATGAACCACTGGATTATATATCATAATAAAAAATAGTCTAATTAAAAATAGGTTATGATTTTATGATTACTAATTATCCTAATCAAGCATTATATGATGTATAACCGAAACTATAAATTTTCCAAGGAACAAACCTTCACTAAACCATATAAAAAATTGAGTCATCTGATTCCACAACCTAAATTATTTATCCTAATTATATAAAGAATGAATATTTTTTCTTATTCAGTAATAAAAAACCACATATGATAATATAATCCAATATTTAAGAAAATATTTGTATTCATATGAAATCACCAATCGTCATGAATTGTCCCACATTAGTCCTATCATTCATATAATTTCACTCAATCAATGGGGGAACTAACTCGGTCATTATGAAATGATCTTTTGGAGTCATTTGTAAAAAGGATTTGTAAAAATTCTTGAATGATAAAAAACTCAACAATATATTATTTTACCATAACACACCAATATCAATTAAACATTCATTGAATATATTTTCAAGAATATGGTTACCCTACTTAGAGAAACAATCCATCCAAATATTAACACCTTGATATCATTAAAAATAAATCATCAGCAAATATATTATCTCCAAGAGTTTATAAATAAAATCAATGATAATGGAAAACTTTTTAGGTAATCTTTAGATATTTATAGTCTCCCCATTTTTTGTAATTTAAATATATTTTTGTAATAAAAGACTAAAATATTTGAAAAAATTTCACACAAAAATTACATCTTCAACATTGAAAAAAATTATAACATTAACAATAAACACAGTTACAGCCCAAAGACACATTCCTTTATTTCTAAAAATAAATAACAATCCAATAGAAACCTCCATTATTATCTATACATATATATTCATCGACATACTCAGTGTAAGAGGGATGAAAACAACAACTCACTAGTAGTTTTGTAAGGGATTCCATGGTCCTAAACCCTGGATCACAAAATAATATCACAGATCCATGAATTACATTAATCAACCCATCAAAATCATGATTCTATTTCTCCAACATCTAACACCTATAATTCTTAAAATACAAAAAATATGAAAAATATGCTCAAAATATACTAAAATCACCACTAACCATGAATATTCAAACAATAATAAAAGAACCTAACAAGAGTTATTTTAAACCCCATTTCAGGGTAATATCCTAGGAATGGGACATAAAAATACCCAATTCTGAATCCCAATATTTTATATCGCCACTTATATTTTTTTTAAAATAAATCATCAACTGAGGTTATAAATTAGATCCAGTCACCATTAATTCTTAATCACCACCACAAGCTTTCCATATGAATCCACTGTATGTATAACCAATGAAATACACAATAAAAAGTAATGGATATAAATTAGCATTATAAATGAATATAAATATTAAATATATGATCTATAAATTACCTATAAGTAATGAAGATTTACTCTTGAGAGAAATAAGAAACACTCGTCCATCATGCTTCAAAATAAAAAGGTCTTAAATTTTAAATTCTTCTTCTTAATAGATCATCAAAAGTGAATAATACAAGTCATATAAGGTTGTTAAGAAATTTTACCATATTGGTATTTTATGATACTGACAATCCACCACACCTAGCTTAACTAGTCATAAATTTCCATAAAAACATCACATATAAACATATTTAGTTTTTTCAATGAGATTAATGGACCTATAATTTTATTTATCTACTACAAAAACATAAAACCAGGTAATGATTTAATAAAATTTCATTGAATTAATTGATGGAAAATGCGGAGCTTCCCTCTTTGAATCTGGCGATGGAGAATCTCGGTTTCTTAGACTTTGTTCTTGATTTATTTAATGGAATTGTTCAACCCTGTATAGGAATTGGCATTCCAGGATGGTTTTGGTGCTTGAGAAAACTTGAACAAGAAAATAGATTTTAAGGATTCATCAGCATTGAAGAAGAAGAGTCTTTCATTTGCAGAAACGTTATCTGGTGTTGCTGATCCATCCAAGGATGTATCTGTCATTACCTCCAATGTCTCGCGAGTTGAAAATGGGGGGTTTTCTATGGTCGCAGATCAGGAATTTCTTCAACAATGTCTCAATCTCTATAAGTTATTGACCCTTGGTTGTGTTATATATGAAAAGGGAGATAATCCCTGGTCTTATGATGATATCTTGAATAAAATTTCCCATTTCTGGGGGAATCATTACTGGATACTTATTCTAGTCATGCATGGCTTCATCCACATTTATCATCAATCAAAGGATGCCTTGAATGCTCTCTAGAAAATGGAGAATCTACAATTGAATCATGGTTTTCTTTGACTCTCCGAAGGGGATGTCAATTTTAATACGTTCACAATCAAGAAAATGAATGAACGGTTGTGGGTAAGGTTTCAGGGGTTGAACTGGGCCTATTGGCATCCTAATATTCTAAATGATCTTGTATATTGTATTAGCGCACTAATAAGAATGGATCAATGGACTATGGAGGGGAATTGATCTTCTTTGCTTGGATGCTTGATGATGTTATCCTAGAAATCAAGAGGCCTGAGAGCATCTCTTTCATTGCCAATTGAAACAGATCAGATATTATAGTAGATTATGAGAATGTACCACCCTTTTTTGAGGTTTTCAAGATGGTGGGTCACTCAGTATCCAACTGTAGGGTACTCCTAAAATAGGTTACTGCACCCAATGTCGTGTAATGGACTTAAGTCAACAATGGAAAGAGATCCAAAAATGTTATGCCTAAACAAAGGGGTATCATAAGGGAGAAGGCTGGACCTTCTCAAGTCCCTTTGAAGATTTATTTAGATCCAAAACTGATATAGACTGCAAGGAATCAACCTGGGCTATCCAATTCTGGGAAACAAACATGGGCAAAAATGGTAGAGGAAGAAGTGGATCACGGTGTTGTTTCTCCCATTAGAAACACTCTCCATGAACACAAAAGTAAAGTGGAGGAAGACATGGGTTTGTTAATTTTAAATGATATTTCTAATTTTTCCTTTTAATTAAAAAATCAAGTGGTGGATAAATTCATTTCAGTAGTGAAATTTAATGACATCAAGGACTTGATCTGATCATTACGGGATAGTGATTCTCTAATTGTGGATCCCCTAGGAATCAACTCAAATCTGGAAGATGCTCCTACCGCTGCCAATCTTTTTTCCACTATTGTTCAGAATTATACAATAGCATTTTTTGATTTTTCTGTTAATATCTCATTGGGGTGAAGAACTATGATGATCCTGCAATCACAAAAGTGACACAAGATCACATTAGTCTGGAACATTCTTTTGTGACTCAGGCAGTTCAGCTCGGGAACATCCAGGGAGCTGTGTGTCCCATTACAATGGAACACAATGATGCAATTAGTTTGAATGAGGTGAATTCAGAATAGAAGTGTTATAAGAACAATCTCAATACCTCCAGAAACACCTCAGAGAAAACAAAATGGATAGATCAGGCGAATACAGATCCTTCTGAAGGGAAGGGTTCTCTGAAGAATTTTTTTGATATAAGTGATCTTTGAGCTCCTAAAAATAAGGCTGGTGGGCCATATAAAAAGTATAGTGGCACAAGTTCGAGGGTTCCATGCCCCAGATTCACCTCTCAATGAAGATTATGTTATGGAATTTCCAGGGTCTTCATAATTTGGAACCATGCAGATCTATAAGGTTATTCATTCAGTAGCATAAACCAGTGCTTATAGGTCTGTCTGAGCCAAAAAAATTCTCTTATTATATTGCTAACTTAGAGAATTTTGGGTTCCATATAATTGATCCCAATAGGTGTGAAACTGATGTCAAGAGTCATTGGGTGATGGCGCATGACTCCATTGGGAACATCACTATGGTTTTACCAAGTGATCAACATGTCACTTTCTCCTTTGGCTACCTTGGTTCCAATATCACATGTTCCTTTATTTATTCCCACAATAGATATCAGGATCACAAAAATCTGTGGATGGATATTGTTCTCCCAAATCCACCATCATTAATCCTTGGTTAATTTTAGGGGATTTTAATTCAATCATGAATCTAGATGAGAAAATAAGGGAATTCAACAGCTCAATCTCCTCCAGGCAGTTCAGATTATGTATTGATCAGAACGATTTGATTGAGATTAACTTAGTAGGTGCCAAATATACTTTGAATTATAAGCACTTGAATAGTATTGTGGCCAGAAAAATTGATAGATACCTTGTTAATGGGCCTCTTTGTACAAATGGGGTACAATGTGAAGATCAACTCTGTCCAGACTCAACTCTGATCATCATCCCATCTTGGGGGATCTTAGTAAAAATTAATCCAAACCTCTCCTCCCTTTCAGGTTTAATAAGGCTTGGGTCTCTCCCACAAAATCTGAGGTCATTGTATATAACACTTGGAATTCAGTGCATTGTAGAAATGATTCTTTTCTTGCATTACCAAATTCAAAATTCTAAAGAGGAATCATAGAATGTGGAGAAAAAATTGTTTTAGTTATGTTGTTTCTGATATTTTTGATTTAAAAATTCAATTCAAAGGGTTAAAGAGCTTAATAGAAATAGTGACTTCTCGGATGGAAATTCTGTGGAATCCGAGCTGTCCCTCAATTTGAATACACTTCTTGACATGAATGATTATTTGCAACATGTCTCCTTTAGATCCAAGTTGTTAATGGACGGAGACAAAAATTAAAAAAATATAAACTCTCTTCAAACAATCAGGATGGATTATATTAGTTTTTTTATAATTAAAAACGGGGACAATATCATTGATAATAGAGTGGATCTCTCAATGCATCTCACGTCTTACTTTAAGAATCTATTTAATGGTCCCCAATCCATAAATGTTGTTATGGATGGGGTGATCCCATGAATGATGAATCCAGAGGACAATTCTAATCTCACTGCTATGCCCCTTGATCCATAGATAAAGTAGGTGATCATTAGCCTCATGTCTGAGAGTGCACCCAGTCATGATGGCTTTGGTAACTTCATCATCCAATCTTTTTGGGATTTAATCCATGTGGATGTTTGCAGATTAGTTATTCATTTTTTTCAGAGGTGGATATCTTCCTAGAGGTTTTAATGCTCTGTTTCTTTCCCTTATTACGATGTAGGAGAATGCAAATGATGCTCATCTCTTCAGACCAGTAGCTCTGGTTAATACTATTTATAATGATATTTTCAAGATTCTTGCCAACATGCTTTCCTTTCTTGCCTAAAAAATTGTCTCTCCAAATTATTTTGGCTTCATCAAGGGGAGATCAATACAAGAATTTCTTATCATCGCCTTAGATTGTGTTAATCTTTTTAAAAACCAATCAGAGGTGGTAGTATTGCTCAAAAAATATATGTCAAGAAGGCTTTTACACAATAGACTGGGGTTTTATCCGCAAGATCATTTTCATGTATGGGTTTGATGAGGTCATCATGAAACTGGGTCAATGAAATTTTATGTTCGGATCATATTTTAGTCCTCATAAATAGTTCCCTTGAAGGATATTTTGGATGCTCGAGTGGTGTAAGATAGGTTGATACACTATCATCCATCCTTTTTTCAATTCCTGAGGATTACCTAAGCATGATTATTTTTATTATGGCTGATAATAGAAAGATGAAGTCTATTCATGATGGAAGGGGTATTGTTTCTCCCTCCCATCTCTTATATGCTGATGATATTATCCTATTTACCCAAGGGGATAAGGGTAACATTAATAATATAAAGATATCTCTTTTGCATTATGAATTGGTTCTGGGCAGGTAGTTATGTGGAACAAATCATTTGTTTATTTTGGCAGGGGATTTTCTACTCACAGAAAAAATGATATCTTTAGAGAATTGGGTATTCGTGAGGGGAAACTTCCTTTAACATATATGGGAGTTCCCATGTTCTGGCGGAGGCCAAAGGTCTTTAATTTTTCTAGTATTGTGAGCATGATTAAAAGAGAACTTTCTACATGTAGAGGAAAATATTTATCAATGGCTAGTCGGGTTTGCTTGGTGAAATTAATTATCATCTCCAAATTTCTATATTCTTTTATAGTGTATAAATGGCCGATTGATTTAGTTAAGAGTATAAATTCTTCTATTAATAATTTTATCTGGAGTGGAAATATATTGGGATGAAGACTAGCAATGGTTCCTTGGAATATGGTATGCAAATATCATGATGAGGGTGGATTGAGTATTAAAAATTTAAGGGGTTTTAATGATTCTTTGTAGACCATGTTTTTATGGAAACTTATAAATATGCAATCTCTTGCTACTAATTTTCTTCAGGCCAGGTTCATTAACAGGCTTTAAACAAGAAATTTTAACTTTGTTAATTCCTCATTATGGCTTGCTTTTAAGACCATTTTTTCCACAAATTGATGTTGACTCTCGTTGGATTTTTTCCAAGGAATCCTCTCTCCCTTTTTGGAAGTCTAATTGGACTGGAAATCAATTGATTGACATGGCCATGGAGGGGTAGTATAACCTAGATTATGATCTTTAAATCAAATAATTGTTGATTCAATAAGGTTTTCCTTATGAATTTCCTATTCCTTCATGTTTGGGGGAGATTTTTGAGTCAGTAAGGTATCCTTATGACTATATCATTTATTCTTGTTTTGAAAATAACAAACACCTTATGTCATGGAAAATCTCATTTTACCATGTGTTTCACTTCTCTATGGAAAATTTTCCATCCCCAAGGAAATTTATCCTTATCCAATTTTTAATTTTTCATCATCTTGTCTATGTGTAAAATTCACATTCACATCAAAAACATTAGAATCATATAATACTTAGATAAAGAAGAATTCTGTTTTTAGACTCCAAATTCAGACTCCGAGTTCTCTAAATTTAGACTCTGAACACTTCTGAGTTCGGAATTTTAACTCTTCTAAGTTCTGAGTCCGAACTCTTCTGAGTTATAACTCTGAGTTCTCTAAATTTAGTCTCCGAACACTTCGGAGTTATGGCTCTAAATTCTAATGAATTCAGGCTCTAAACATTGTATGTTCTGACTCCAAAATCTTATGAACTCTGAATCTGAACTTCATAAGATTAGGTTCTGAATTCTTGTGAATCCAGATTCCAAATTTTATTGAAATTCAGACTCCAGAATTCTATAGAGTTTAGGTTCCAAATTCCTTAGAAAATAGAATCCTAATATTCTTGTACTTTAGAATCCAAATTCATTTTTGGTTAGAATCCAAACTTTTATTTGTTTACATTTTTAATATTTAATTTTGGTTATGTAACCATATTTTTTCTTACAATTGTTTTTATTATAAAACGATTTCATTCGTTAAGTTACAAACAAACCGTTGTTTGAGTGACACATGAACAAGTCCCTATGAAATTTAAGGAAAAATAAGACCATTGGAGGAGGGAGCCGACCATTGGAGTTTTTCCTATAAATAGGAGCTCATTTGAACAAGGAAGACTAAAACATAACACCTTACTTTTCCAACATACTGTTGAAGTGTTTTCTAGAGAGAGAGGCTCTTATAAACTCTCAGGCTTCGTGAATATTGTTTGAAAGGCTTGTTCAAACTTTTCTTCGTGCAGATTAGCTTTGTACAAAGGTGTGATTTCCATGAAATCAGAGACATCGGGTTGCGAAGTTAGAGGTGCCGATTTCCTTACAAATCGAGGGCTTGTAGGGATAGCAAGACAGATACTAATCTATGAATTGAGGGATTACCTGGGTTTGCGTAAGATAGACTTTCTTGAAAGTATTAATCAAGGGATTTTTATCTGGGGTTGTTGGATACCCTTCTCATTGGGTGAAAGGAGTTACTACTTGTTACATGTAGTGTTTTAGTTTTGTTTTCCACTGTAATTTTGGTTGTTAAGGAAAGTATAACATTCTTATACTTCATTAAAATTGTACTCTAATTATATTGGATTCTATACGCTTTATGGTAGAATCTTAGTTGTTGTAATCTTTTGTTATGTTTCTTTTCCAGAATCACTTTTCTAGAATCAAGCAAGTAATTTGAATTTAGAGGTCATGTGAATTTTGATTATTCAATATTTATTTAAGGATTTTTAAAGTATACAATTCAATCCCCTCTTGTATCTTGAGTATCTACATAATAGTTTGATACTACAATCAGTATCATATCTATCATACTATTGATCCTAGAATTGGTATCAGAGGTTGGAACCCTCATACTCTTAATCAACTAAACAATTGGTTTCAAGGTTTGGTTCAATCTGAATTAATCTCATGATAATATTCAGAAGAAAAATATTGTTCTTTTTATGTACGGAATGATCTTTTTGAAATCAGTTTTTTTTTCAGATTCATAAGTTTGGATTCATTATTTCTTAGAGATACTCTAGTTCTATATTTTTATTTCTAAGTAATATTTTCCTTGTTTACAAACTATTATTACTAACATGTTTGGGTTCCAATATTTTCCTTATGATGTATGGTTTAAATGTTGGTTCTATCGACAATCTAAATCCTACCAGACCTCCTATTTTTAATGGAAATGATTATGAGTACTATAGTGATAATATGAAGACTTTTGTTATTAACACTGGAGTTGATAACTACCTAATGCTGATAGGGGACTATAAGATTCTTGATAAGGAATTGAGAACTTTTACTAATAAGGAGAAATTAGAATATCAAAGAAATTTCAGAGTCAGAAATACATTGTAATGTTCCATGACTAGGATCATCTATAGTAATATATCTTCATGTAAAGATGAAAAAAGTATTTGGAAGAAACTTGATGTTACACATTTTGGTACTTTTATAGTTATAGAGTCAAGAATAGCTACGTTGAGAGCTAAATACCATGGCTTTAACATTCCTAATGGAGAACATATATGAAATTTTTAGCAATGGATTATGACTATCATGAATAGCTTACAGTCTATGGGCGATAAAGGTTTGGATTATGAGGATCTTGTAGATAATATCATATATATCATGACAAATCATTTGGAGTCCATGGGGAAAACAATTGATGAGAACGAGAATGTTACCATGATTTCCTTAAATGAATTGTTTGTTACTCTATTTTAGCATGAGACTAGAATGAAGAGAAATGCTGATAATGTTAAAAATAAGAATGGGAATGGGGGAGTTTATTTTATAACTACTTCTAAAAATATGAAAGCCAAGACTCCAGAAAGAGTTACTAGATCGAAGTCAAAGAAAGTTACTATTCAGTCAGAATCTAGTGATACAGAGAAGTCTGAGAATGAATTAGCTAATCTTGATCGGAGAATGAACAAGATAGTAGCTCAAAAGAACTATTAGATTAAATTTACGAAAGGAGACTAAAAATAGAAGAATTGTGGCGAAGCTACTTGTTATGGGTGTAGATGAAAATGTCAAATCAGACCTAATTTACCTCTTTTGAAAAAGAATGAAAAGAAGGAATGGAATTTAGAAACGAACAAGAAGAAGTTCTATCCCTCAATGCACAAGAAAATTCTTAAAGAAAACGATACATGGAGGGATATCTATGGAGAATCTTCGAAAAGTGAATCTTCTGAATATTAATCATCATCATAGAAAAGTATTGGATTCATGTCTAGTACTTATTTCCCAAATACATGTATTATGCCAAAGGTACGGTCTGGAGAGGATTTAAAAAATTTATCTCTTGATTAGAATTACTATTCTGGAGATATTACTTCTAATGAAGGTACTTAATCTTAAGATAATGACAAAATATCTTCACATAAAGAAGTATCTAGATTTTCCAAGTTGTTAGATGCAAAAAATTGTAAAATTTCTAAAAAATTGGACAAGGAGAATACTAGAGAAGAAATTCTTACAAAATAGATTTCAGACCTCTATTGAGATCTTAAAGAGAAGGATGAGATTTTAGAAAAACATTCTAAAGACCTTAAAGAAGTAAATCATGAAAAGGAAAAACTTTCGAAAGATCTTATGAATTGTATTTTAAGATTAAATATTTTTGAGGAAAAATCTAACAATAAAGAAAATAATTCATGGGGATAGAAATGTAGTCATCAGACTAAAATCAGAAATATATTCCCATAAGAAAATTCTTGAAAACATTACTTCTGGTAAAGAAAATTTTTACAAGATGTATTCTTAAATCAATCCTCAAGGAAATACTACTGGAGAAGGTTATACTAACCGAAAACCTATTTTCAAAAATATTTATTTCATTCCTTCCAAAGCCCCTTTTTATACTAAATCTCAATATGGTGGACATTGGAAGAAAAATTCCTCTTTGAATAAAGTGTAATCTCTAGGGTTTGATAAATCATATTTCTCTAAACCAATGTGGATGCCCAAAATTTTGTTGTCTAACAATTCTGGATCAAAAGAAGTTTGGATTCCAAAAGCCTAACTTTCTTATTTGCAGGAAAATAAAGAAGTTACCAACAATAATACTAGGTACATGGATAGTGTATGTTCCCAGCATATGTCTAGATACAAAAACTTCTTTGAAAGGATTATGAAGATTAAATGAGAAAAATTATCTTTTGGAGATAATTCTAAGGGATAAATTATTGGTATAGGTAACACCATTCTTCTTGAAAAAATGATGATTTCAAATTTTTTGTTTTTTATCGGTCATAAGAACAATCTCATTAGAATAATTCACATATGTGCCTAAGGTTACCTTGTCAATTTTAAGAATGATAAGTGCTTAGTACACAATTCCAAGGATGAGTTTATTATTTCCGCCAATAGGCAAGAGAATGATTACACACTAAAAATATAAGATCCTAGGATCCAAGACATACTTTTCCTTAGTGCAATGGAAGACCATTCTTGGTTATGGAATAGATGTTTAGGTCATTTTAACATTAAGAACCTATGTAAACTTTCTAATAACGGACTATTCAAGGATCTACCAGATCATAGATTTGATTCTTCAAAAGATTGTTATTTTTTTTATATGGAAAGAAAAATAAATCGACCATTAAATTTGTCATTTAAGTATTATCCACTGATGCATTACAGTTGGTGCATATGGATCTATTTGGTCCAACACAAACTGGAAGCATTAGAGGCAAGAATTCTATATTTTTCTTAGTTGATTATTATACTCTATTTACGTGGGTCTATATTCTAGAAACCAAAATCTGAATCTTTTTCATATTTCAAAAGTTTTAGAGTCAAAGTCAAAAATGTAAAAAACATTTCTTTGATAAAAATTCACAGTGATCATGGAATAGAATTTCAAAATTTTTATTTTGGAACCTTTTGTTGTTGAAAAGGCATGACTCATAACTTCTCATCACTTAGAACACCTCAAAAAATTGGTGTTTCTGAAAGAAGAAATAAAATTTTTCAAGAGGTAACAAGGACCATGTTGAGTGTGTATTTGGTAGCCAATCATTTTTGGGATGAATCTATAAGTACTACTTGTTATACTATAAATCGAGTTCTGATTAGAACTTTTCATAACAAAACTCTTTATGAGTTATGGTAGGGTAAAAATCCTAAACTTTCCTACTTCAAGTTTTTTGGATGCAAAGTATTAATTCTAAACACTCAAGATAATCATCACAAATTCACACAGAAATCTTATTAAGGAATTTTATTATTCTACTCCACAACTTCTAAGGCTTATAATGTTTTCAATGAAAACACTTGTACTGTTAAAGAGAAAATACATTTCAAATTTGATAAAATAGATCCTTTTGTTTTTAACCAACCCCAACCTACATCTTCATATGTGTGTTCAAAAACTAATTATCAACCATTGTTAAAAGATCCTTCTGATAAGGAAAATGTCCAAGAAGATAATTTTGAAACATTTACCACAGAATATTTCCAACCCTATGTTGATGAACAAGTTTTACAAAACCCAAACCAATTGTTTCTAAAGAATCATCCCAATGATAATATCATTGGTGATTTGAATCAACCTTTAAGTACTAGAAGTTCCCTAATAAATGAAGTAGAACATCAAGAATTTCTATTCCAATTAAAACCAAAAAGCACTAATGAAGCTTTAGGTGATTATTATTGGATAAAATATATGCAAGATGAATTAAAATAATTCTAAAGGAATAATGTCTGGACATTGGTTGAAAGACCTAAGGAAACTTTTGTAATTGGAGTAAAATGGGGACTCGGAAATACGTGTTGTGAAAAATGGAATCATAGTAACCAACAAAGCTAGATCGGTTTCTAAAGGCTTAATAAACTAGAGGGAATAGACTATAAATAAACTGATGATATGATATCTAGACTTGAATCTATTCGTATTTTACTTGCCTTTGCAACATTCTGTAATTTCAAACTTTTTCAAATGGATGTGAAATGTGCTTTCATAAATGGTTATGTACAAGAGGAAGTTTTTGTTGAAAAATCTCTTGGTTTTGAAGATTCAAAACATCCTAATCATGTTTTTAGACTTACCAAAGCTTTGTATGGACTTAAGAAAGACCCTCGAGCCTGGTATGATAGACTTACATGATTTTTGCTTCAAAATAATTATGTTACGGTAAATGCAGATCCAACCCTTTTTAAAAATAAAGATAAGAAAAATGTTTTCATTGTTCAAAATAATGTTGATGACATTATATTTTGTTCAACTCCGCAATCCTTAACTGATTCGTTTGTGGATCTAATGAAATCTGAGTTTGAAATGAGTATGATGGGTGAGTTAACATTTTTCCATGTTTTTTTAAATTTCTCATAAACCAGAAGGAATATATATATCCCAACATAAGTATATTTAATATCTTCTTAAAAATTATGGATATGACAATAATAAAAGTATTATTACTCCCATTGGTACCTCAAACACACTTGATCTTGATGAAACTGGGAAACCAGTAGATTAAACATCTTTTAGAGGTATGACTGGAAGTTTACATTACATGAAATCTAGTTGTACATAATTAATGTTTTCAGTATGATTATGTGAAATATATCAATCTAATCCTAAGGAATTTCATTTAAAGGTAGTTAAAAGAATTTTTTGCTACTTAAATGGAACCATGGATTTAGGACTCTTTTATACTTCTGTAAATGATTTTATTCTAAAATGTATTTCGGATGCTGACCATGGTGGATGTAGAATGGATAGAAAGAGTACATATGGAACATGTAATTTCTTAAAAGGTTCATTACTTTCTTGGTCATGAAAGAAGCTACACTCAGTAGAACATTCAACTACTAAAGCTGAATATGTAGCAGTTGGAAGTTGTCGTGGCCAACTGTTGTCGATGCAACACACAGTCACATCATATGGTATAAGTTTTACCAAAACAATTTTTTTTTTTATAATTCAAGTGCCATTTCACATAGTAAAAACCCTACACATCACTTTCCTGAAAAACACATATATGTTAGGCATAAAATTATTAGGGATCACACACAAAAAGAAGATATCATTATTTAATTTATCAGAATTCAATATCAACATGCTGATATTTTCACAAAATATTTACCCTCTGATAGATTTGAATACATTAAATAGAAGTTAAGAATGATAACAGTAAGGTAATTTTCTTTGTTATCTTCTTGTTGAATCAATCTCCTTACAATAATAAACTAATTTTCATTGGGAGAGTATATTTGATTTGTGTTTTAAAAAATTTTCATAATGAAGTTTTCAATATTTTTTGTAATGAAGATTTCCGTAAAGATGATTTTCACAATGAATATTTTTGTAATAAAGATTTCAGTAATGAAGATTTTTGTAATCAATATTTCTAACGTAATAGTGTTTTTTTCGTAGTGATGTTTTTTTTCAAAATTTAAATTTCCTTAAGAAGATTATGACCTTTTCTGAATAATCTTATTGGAAATAGGAAAGGTATATTTTCTTTCTTATGTATTCATAATCATCATTTAATTGCTAGTATTCTCTTTTGTGTTTTAAATTTTTCAGATTTTAGTTTCCATACACCCGATTTTTTTAAACGAACCTCAAAAGATCGGATCCTGCCAAATTTTTCATGTGGATATCATTTCAGCTGTCAGATCTGATCAGAAGATGTCTCAACCATTGGATTGAGATTGGAAGATGAACCTTCACATCAAAAGCCTATATAAAGGACCCCCGAAGGGTTGTCCCACATCAATTTCAATCCTCTGCGTGCTGAAACCCTTCCCCGATACAAAAGCCCGTTGTGAACTTCACATAGATTTCACAAGTCCAAATATTTTCAAAAGATTACCTTAAAAAAGATATGTCTACTATCAAGCCAGTTCCGGAGGGGCAAGTATATATAGAAAGGGTGGTGCATCCTAATTTATTCAATAAATATGACTCTATAATCTCCAATAACATCATGCTTAATGGATGGGAAAGGGTTTGCATATAGAAGCAAGGGGCTCAAGACTTTCTCTATCTGGATCTGCTTATCGAGTATTATGAATTAGTTAGTTTAGTTAAGAAAGAAGTTAGAGATAGGTTTTAATTCAAAATCTATAGAAATACCTATTCTCTATCTTATACAAAGGCAATTAGTTTGGTTGGAGTTCCATTTAAAGGGGAAGCTGAATTTGGATCCCATAAGTTTCATGATTTTATAAGAGGATTTATCAAGGTAAAAGCTATGGAGTTTCTTAGGCATGAAGATGTCAAGACTCTGAAGATTGCGTATTTGTCAAAAAAATAATTAGATATGCGAACTCTGGGTGCAAGGTTTTATCATTCCTATAAAAGGTGATAACGACACCTTGAAAAAGAGAGACATGTATAATCTATATTTTCTAGTGAATTTGAGGAAGGTAACCATGGTGAAGAATATTCTCATTATGATTGATAATATTAAAATGGGAATTTGAAATCATATATTATCATGTATCCATCAATCCTTTCAATGTTAATAGTCAAGTACCTCATATCCTTCAAAATTCCTCGCAGTTCCAAGATGAGGAATTGCAATGTCATGTTAGTAAGTGATGATAATTTTAAGAGAATGAATATTGGTTTCTCTAAACACTCTAGAGAGTTCTATCATCTACCAGATGAAGAGGTTGAATCTTTTCTAAAGAATTATGAAGTTGTTGAACAGTCAAAAAAGGTAGGAAATAAGAGAATGTTGAAGTAAGTGGAAGAAGTAGAAAAAACCCCTAATGGTATGGAAACTCAATCGCACCTACAAATCCCAATAAGCAGAAAGCTTATCTGGATGAGGTTTTAGCCAAATAGAGGGAAGATATGAAAATCGGAAGGAAGGAGAGCCATATTTTGGATTGGATCCTGTAGAGGAAAATCTTTTTAAGAGAAGTCAGCCGATGAGCTTGAGAAGAAATCCAAAGAAATGATATAGAAGAAGAAAATGTTTTAGGCCAAAATTTTCGAAACCCTTTTGAAGGCCACTGAAAGGGAATCCAAGAATGTCCCTGTAACAAAATATTTCTTGGTTGAGGCTTTACTTGAGACTCTGGGTAAAAAATTTCTCACTCCGGAGAAAGTCCAAGAAAATATTATTGAAGAAAAGGATGTTGTCAAAGAATTTGAAAAATAAAAATGTAGTGGTGGCAATGAAGATCTTATAAATAAAGTTAAAGATTATCATGAAAAGGAAACCCCTTCTGAGAAGCTATAAATCTGAACATCTGAAGCATATTTTTCAAAGCTACCAACGCCTAGGAAGGATGAGGAAGGTGAAGTTGAAAAGGGGTAAGAAGATGTTAATAAATTGTTTGAGGAAGAATGTTCAAACCATGATTTCATACATCCTGAAGATTTTGAGGCTAGAGATGAGAAGGATAATATAGATGAAGATATAATTGTTCAGTTGTTTAACAGTGAGCATGAATCTCTGGATGAAGATGTTGTTCTGATAACCAATAAGAGCATACAGGTGGTTGTTGACACAACAACTAAATATGTTTTAAGGAAGAAGGAAGATGGTATATCTTCCAAGAGGAATCTTTTCGAGCTAGAGGAAGAACCATCACCAAGAAAAGGTTGAGATTCGGAATCATCAGCTCTAGGACATGATTGTGTCATTCAATCACTGAAGAATCTTGTTGACACCATTCCGATCTTTCCAAGAATTGACTCTAGATGTCAGATGCTTCAATATAGCCTGAATCAAAAATTAGATTCTGTATCCATGGTAATTGATAAGTGTGTAAAGATTGAGACTGGTTACAAGAATGTGGTCAGCTGGTCAAATAATATAATTGAATATTTGAGAGAGCTTGATAAGTTTCAATATGACGTTAAGGAATCTTTTGATACTGAAGATAGTAAAATCAGGGATCTCAAAAATAGATTTGAGGAAAATAATACTCTTGAGATGAATACTTGGATTTAGATGGTCAAGGATCTGAATGGGATGTAGTATTTTGTTTCCCAAATAAATAAGAGGGAAATGGATCTTTGGATCGAGATCGAAGAGAATCTAGTCAAGAAAGATGAACTGGTGAAGGCTCAGGGAGAAGATTTCAAATCTCAGGATGATAGAATCAATAGTTTAGAGAAGAAATCCGAGGATTAGGATCAATTCCTTAAGCAAGCATAGGAAGACCACAAGGAACTGAAAAATCTAAAAACCATTGTGAAGAAATTGATATCCATGGAGAAGTATGGAAAAAAGACCCAATCCGGTATTTTTTTGTATTTTCTTCCTTGTACAAATTCTTTCTATCTTAATTAAATTTTGGTTGTTTGTTTTTGTTTGGATGCATTGTACTAATATTTCCAGTAACATAATTTTTTTCCATTCCCTCAAATTCTTTTTGAAAATAACAAATGGGGAGAAAAGAAAAAGAATACTAAGAAAAGAATAAATATCCCCATGTTAGGGGGAGTTTATCCTAGGGTGGGGGGGATTCATTACAAAGATTTCCTTACTCAAGATAATAGAAAATTTCATTCCAAAAATCTATAATATAATTTATAGAGTTCAAAATCCTAATTGTAAGTTAGTCATGTTCATCATAATCCATGTGTAAATGAAGATTTGTTTTACTTTCAAAGTCTAGAAAAATATTGTCTAAGGCCTTTTATTCTTTTTCAAAAGGATTTTTGTGCTTTCCAAAAAGGGGGATATTGTTGAGTCAATAAGGTTTTCCTTATGGCTTATCCATTCCTTTGTGTTTGGGGGAGATTTTTTGAGTTAGTAAGGTCTCCTTATGAATTTAACATTTATTCTTGTTTTTAAAATCACAAACACCTTATCTCATGGAAAATCTCATTTTACCCTATATATTACTTCTATAAAGAATATTTTCATTCCCCAAGGAAATTTATCCTTATCATGTATTTCATTGTTCATCATCTTGTCTAAGTGTAAAATTCGGTTTCACATCAAAAACCTCAAAATTATATAATACTTATATAATGATGAATTTAGTTTACATAATCTGAATTCAGACCTCGAGTTCTCTAAATTATGAATACAATATAGAATCCAAATTCAGACTCTGAGTTCTCTGAATTTAGACTCCGAACACTTCTGAGTTATGACTCCAAACTCTTCTGAGTTCTGAATCTGAACTCATCTGAGTTCTGACTCTGAGTTCTCTGATCTCAGGATCTGAACTATTCTGAGTTATGAATCTGAATACTATTGAATTAAGACTCAAAACATTTTATGTTCTGACTCCTAAATATTATGATCTTTGACTCCAAACATTGTAAGATTTGGTTCCTCATTATTTTGAAACCAGACACTGAATTGCTTTGAAATTCAGACATTGGAATTCTTTAGAGATTAGGCTCCGAATTCCCAAGAAAACAGAATTTTAATATCCTTGTATTGTAGACTCTAAATTCATTTTTTGTTAGACTCTGAAATTTTATTTTATTACATTCCAAATATTTGATTTTAGTTATGTGACCATATTTTTTCTTACACATTTTTTAATTATAAAATGATTTCATGCTTTCAGTTACTAACAAACCGTTGTTTGAGTGACATGTGTACAGGTCCCTCTAAAATTCAAGGAAAATATGACTGTTGGAGGGGGTATACGATCGTTGGAACTGTACCTATAAATAGTAACTCATTTGAAGAAGGAAAAATAAAACATAACACTTTACATTTCTTACATGTTGTTGATGTGATTTCTAAAGAGAGTGGCTCTAATAAACTCTCAGGATTCGTGAAAAAAAGTTTGAACAACTTGTTCAAACATTTCTTCAAACATATTTGCTTTGTGTAGAGGTGCGATTTCCTTGAAATCAGAGACTTTGTGTTGTGATGACAGAGGTGCCGATTTACATACAAATCAAGGACTTTTGAGGATAGCAAGGCAGATATCAATATTTTGATTGATGTATTACCTAGTATTGGGTAATAAAGACTTTCGTGAAAGTATAAATCAAGGGATTTTTATCCAGGGTTGTTGGATACCCTTCTCTTTGGGTTAAAGAGTTACTACTTGTTACTTATAGTGTTTTAGTTTTGTTTTCCACTGTAATTTTGTTTGTTAAGGAATGTACAACTTTCTTATACTTCCTTAAACATGTACTCTGATTATATGGGATTCTATACGCTTTAAGGTAAAATCTTAGTTGTTGTAAACATTTGTTAATTTTCGTTTCCGAAATCACTTTTCTGGAATCAATAATGTTATTAGAATATAGAGGAGTTGATATTTTTTTATGTAAAATGTCCTTAAGGATTTTTAAATTATAAAATTCAACCCCTATTGTATATTGAGTATTTTCATCATAGTTTGATACTACAATCTATATCATATCTATCGAAATATCGATTCTACATGAACAACTTGGGTTCTTGGATAATCTTCCAACTCACATTACCTTGATTGTGGATGATTATTGCTGGTCTTCCATGGGTAATTTTTGGGCATGGGAACCTTCTTTCAGTGGTATTCTCACATCTAAAGGGTATTATAATAATTATATTGGAAGCATAAATGATTTATAATGGATTGGAAATCTTTAGAGGAATTTCATAAGGCCTTCTCGGTCTATTATGTATTGGAGGCTGGCTCACAAAATTTTTACAACAGATGATTTCTTGTAGGTATATGGTATCTCGCATTTTTCAATCTGTGTTTTGTTCTTTTAGAATAGGGAAGAAGTGTATCATCTATTCCTCAGCTATTCTATGGATCTGGTGACATAGAGGGCAGTTTATGACATTTTCGAGGTCCCGCTCCATCACTTCAACAAAACTGAAGACCTCATTAAAAGTTGGCGCTCTTTGAAATTGTCACCATAGCTTCTATTACTTTTTCTAGATTCTTCTGCCGAATATGTACATTTAATATTTTTTACAGGAAACATGATCAGACATGAGTTACAGCGCTTCCAGTTTGGTGCTTTTTTGGTAGGGATCCTCACTGATGTTTGTGAGGTGGAGACTCTGAATGGTGTGTTTTGTGCAAATTCAATTCATGACTTATTGTTTCTCAGTCGGACTGCGATGAAAGGTAATTTTAATTCTCTACATGGAATAATGGAAGTCATATGGTAGGACCCATTTATTGGTTGGATCACAATCAACTCTAATGGTGCTTCAAGGGGTCATTTTCAGCACTCTGGCTTTGGTGCTGTCTATAGAGATCATCAGGGGAATGTTCTTGGGTGCATCTGTGGCTCATGTGGTATTCCCATTACCCTTAAAGAAGAAATTTATGGTTTCATCATAGTAGTCAAGCATGTAGAGAGTAGGGGTTGGAATGATATTTGGATTAAATGTGGTTCCATGGTTATTTTTTCAGCCATTCGTATTGGGTCCCAACAACTCTCCTGGAAGCTCACCAATCGTTGGACTAAATATCTGGAATCTCTCTACTAAAAGGATCACTTAATCACTCATGTGAATAGAGAGTAAAATGCATTGGAATATGGGCTTCAAACAAGGGAGTAAATTAGAATGACTTTTATCGGGAGGACAATGTCCCTAATGATCTTTTTCCCTTCTTTAAGAGGGTTATTTGTAAATCGTCTACCTTCAAACTTGTGTAACATTTTTTTCTGCTAATATAGGGATCTCGAATATCCTAGGGAGATCTATGTTTGTTAATAAAACCAATTTAAAAAATGGTTAGGGTGATTCATGTTATCTAGGATGTGGTCAAAAATTAAATAAACAAAACATTACAAAAATATTAATTACATCAATTTATGGTAATATTTAATACATAATGTAACAAAATTACATTTAAAACTATAATTGTTTAGTTTCATTGATGAAAAGAAAAAAAATCTTAATATATTAATGATAATTAATATTTTATTCATCTTTCAACTCATTTATTACACTTGATAGTAATAAAATACCACAAAATATTCATAATATGGGGAAATGAAACCTAAGATTTTGTGAGTAAAATTTATTAGTAAGCTTAAACCTACGATACATGATTTCTTGGTAATATGAAACCTTAATATAAAATTTTTATTATAATAATATTGATTGAATAACTTAAAATAATCCTAATACGTAATAGATCACAATAATGTATTAATTATTGGGTGTTCATAATATAAGAATGAAAAAAATATAACTTCAAGAACCATGATATCATTTCATAAGTATAAAAAATGTTAATGAGAGTAACATAAGATATATGGGATAATCCTAATCATAAAATATAATATCAATGCTATTAATAAAGATATGCATCATATGTTATACATTGTATAACAACCTGTATATCTACTATGAGCTAGGATAACTACCCATGTGCACAGATATAGGATAAGGATAGTCACACATGTACCATTTGTGCACTTATGACATTATTCATGTCCCAATTCATTTTGAGGGATATAACTGAACCACACATCACATAATTATAGTCCATTTTTTAAATATCTAATTGGATACTAAATTATTATTTTCAGAGAATGCACGATGGAATAAAAAATGAGTTTTATAATAATTTCACCATAATAATCATAATGTTTGTTAAGATTCAATAAATATTGTGTAATTACATCATATCACCGATGTATCATAAGTAACATCATTGGATGTTTTTATATATGAAAATAATTTAAATGAACACTATAACATTTCTTGATGAATATACCATTTTTATCAATTTTTTAAAATCTATAAATTTCTTAAATATTAGGAAATATAGTTTAAATTGAAATAATCATATAAACATGCATCGTATTCTTCAGGATAAATAATTATAATGACTGTGAGAATATCAATTCTGGTGGTAAACATAAAATAATGATTCAATTCACATAATTGGTAAATATGACCTCATTTAAATAAACAAAAACATGATTCAATTTTTATAAAAATTAAAAATATTTATATATGTTACAAATTTGAAATTATAAATTTCATCATAATTGTGAAAATAACCCTTAAAAAAATTTGGTATAGTATTGGACATTCATTTAAAATAATCCCAATCAAATAAAAATATAATGTTGATTTTTCAAAAACACATTCTTTTAAAAAAGTTAATATATAGAGAGGAGAAATTAAAATGAAAACATATAATATATAGTTTTAACAATATGAGAATAAATTAAATAAATTTTTTTAAATATATGTCATACAATTTCATCAAGATAAATTTTATAATAATTAATAATGGTAAAATATGAGATTTTGATATAAAACCCTTACCTCATGTCCAATATTCATCATAAATTATTTTAACTAAGTATATAATAAATTTATATTTTCTATAATTCAATAACATGATATAATTAAAATTATTATACCATACATGGGTTAGTTATGATATCATATCCCCTATTTATTAGCAATATTTCATTATCATCATCATTATGGTTGATAACTACATCAGTATTCATGTTTGTTTTAGTTAAATAGTTACAGTAATGCCATTTTGATCGTATTCCAATCATATATAAAATAATAATCATGATATAAATATAATATATATTAACTATATACATACTTTACAATATATAAAATGGATATATAGAAAAATAAATTACATTGTCTATGTTAATAGTAGTAAAAAACTAAAATTAATGGTGTTTCCATTTTCTAATGAAAAAATGGAAATTAAGTTTAATATTATTTTAACATTAATATATATTAATGATTTTATAAATATCATATATATATATATGTGTGTGTGTGTGTGTGTGTGTTAAATAGAATAATATATCCAACGATGTGATGGAGTTATAGAAAATAAATGTTATTCCACCATAGAGGCGATAATCAACATGTATAAATGAATAATTATTTTATTTCCCATATGATGTAAAGGAATATTAAGATATTTTTCCCGTAATCATAATAACCTCTCATTATATTTATTATTTATTAATGATAAATTTAATTTGGATAAAAATTTATTATATAATACATATAATGTAATAAACTAAGATATAGTGTAGTAAGATGATTAAAAATTATTCGAGAGAACACTTTTGGAATGCATAGTAATCAGTTATACGATGTTGTGAGGAGAATTAATTAAGACCAATAATAAATATAAGTAATATTTTATGGTTTTTGTATATGTAATGAGTGATATCGATTTCTCAACCATTCTAAATAAGCGATAGAAAGTGGTTCCCTTATATAAGTGAGGGGGACATGCATTGAATAAAAAATATATTTTAATATTATAAATTTGTTTTCCTATTTATGTGGAACCAAATAGAAAATAATTATGAATTAATATAATAAACGGTTAAAATATTTTTTTCCAATAATATGTAGACAGGTTTATGTTGCATCATTTATCTACATCTCTTAGTTTGACCACGACCGTAACCCATTATAAATGTGGTAGTTGTAAAAAATGGTTTAGTGTTTATAAAATTCATTATGAAAAACATTAGTGCGGCCCCATTTAAATAAAATCATTTTTAAAAATAATTAATCCTTAATTTAAATTTCAATTTCTATCAGTAGCATATATTAAATTAAAAAAAGTATGTAAAATATATATTGTTTGAAAAATGAGTTTTAAAATTAAGACTGGACTTATATTCATTCCATAGAATGTAAAACGATTATATTAATGTTTAAATAATTTATTGATTATATAATATAATAAATTAATTATAATCATTAATTAAATTTAGTTAAATTATTTTTTTAATATAAAATCACATTGTGAAATTAAAAATAGTTTTGTAAAATATAAATATTTTTTATATTAAAATAACCTTACCTTCACCCCTAAAAAATTAGAAATATAATTTTGGAAAAAAATTCACTAATTTAAAAAAAAACTTTTTAATAATGATAAATATAATTTTTTTAAAATAATATAATTCATAAGACCATGAAAAATAAATTTCATTAGAAAAATAGTTTTGTTTGTTATGTTGATATTTTATAAAAATTCAATGATTATTTCATTATAATTAATCTAAGAGTTTAAATTAATGAGTATATATATACCATAAGTTTTTTAATAATATCTATACCCACCAATTGAATGGCTATGTTATAAATTATATGATATATAATGGATTAGTTGGACTCGGGGTTGTGTGTAAAGAAATAAATCAAATACGTCAAATTTATTTCAACATATTAAATATAATATCTTATGGTGTTGAATTATCAAAAATATGAATGCAATGTTTCTCATATAGTTAAATATATTTGATATAAAAAATCTAGGTTACATGTAATATTATAGAAACTATTATTACATAAAAATTTTAGAAATAAAAAACTATTGAAATATTTACAACCTAAAGTTCCATCATTCATGAATATATTCAAATTATCATTTTTGGGGTTTTAATTTTACTAAATTAAATTTATTTTTTAATTACAAGTATCACACTTATCCTATAATGAAATTTGGGTACTTTTTAATAAAAATAATTAAGTGGATAAGAAATAAAATAATCGTATTTCATTATCAATTTGTTTTATGACATTACCATAATATAATATTGGATTGATATATTTTGAAACATTTTTTTATTAAATATATAAATTTATATACTAAAATAATTAATTTTAAATTAAATTTTATTTTTATAAAACCAAGGTTTATCTTTTTGGAGCCACATGCAAGATTTTACTCAAATGAACAATTAATATGCCCTAATATTATAAACTAATTTTTTTCACTTATATGAATACAACATATTATAGTAGATTAATTTATAAGAGCCAAATGTCCATATTTGGTAATAAAATTAATTTAATATTAATGTGTAAAAATAATATTTCTATGATTAATATTAATTACATTGATAAAGGTATAAATGTTATATTCAATGAATTATTTTTTTGGTATTGTTTATTTTTATTGTTAGAATAAAAATTAATTTGTTCCAAAATATAATTTCAATAAACATTATATCATATATTATAAGTCATTATCATTCATTTAAATTTTACACAACAATAAAAAATATTAAGAACACATAATTATGAAAACATCATTTTTCTATAAAAATTACATTTTTTACGTATTTCGTATTTTGATATAAATTTTATTTATACCATATTTAGAGATTTAAATAGATTAAATAGATATTAATTTTATGATCATAAAAATAATATTTTGTATGAAGTGATACATTATATATTTAACAAAATAAAAAGTACATATAAACTACTTTCCATTATATAAGAGAAATTGATAAAAATGTAAATATGTAATGGTAAAAACATGAAAACATGTTTATGAAAATGTTTGTGAATTATTATATGAGGTTATAAAATAACAAGGATACTTTTAATTATATTAATTATATCAATTCAATTCTTCCACCATATAATAGTTTAATGATCTTATTGAAAATATAAAGAGGGTTTGAAAAAGTATCATTTTCATCAATTATAAAAGGTTCTTGTTTATACCCACTCGTGGTACATACATACCATCTAATTACATTGTTAAATATAAAATTATGATTATAATAGTATCATCTACAATTTTCAAAATCAAATGGTTTCATATAAAAATAAATATCCTTTCATTTCCAATAATACATTGAACAAAATGTCCAAGGTACCAAATTGGGTATTACTTACACCTTATATTTTCATCTTAATATTTATCATCCTATCATATACATATAGTATTAATATAATAAAATATTTTTCATTACAAAACATAATATTTAATGTATTAATTTATCGATAAATATTTATCAATATTTATCCATATATAAAAATAAAATAATTTTAATAGCGAGTTTTGTGGACACTCTATTTTATAAAGTAACTCTTGTAAATTTTTTAAGATGTAATAATTTAATTATCCCAAGAAAAAAAATTTATTTAACCAAAAATGATTCTTCAAGATAATATATTTGTTTTTATATTACAATTATATTACAATCTTCCTTAACCATTATCACCAATCAGATTATTGTCTGTTCATGTTTGGTTTGGTTTTAACCTCCTACATTAACAACGATACAAACCACTATCATGGATGACTATTGGTAGATAAATAATAAAAATATCATAATTTAACAATAATTTAGATATTATTTTTTTAGTTAATGTATATATTATATATTTTACCTATTATTAAAATATCAAAACAATTGTTTAAATCATATAAATAAGACGACACTAATTCAAATTTCATAAGATCAAATGAAATGAGTATAAAAAACATTGAATATGAAAATGAATGTTATATGAATATATAATAACATGATAAATAAGGTATTATGTAATAATATTAATATTTAATTAAGGATGTTAAGAATATGTTTATAATAAATCAGAAACTTTGTAATGGTTTAATGTCTCAGTTTTCAATTACTTAAGACATACTACTTACTATACAAAATATTTTCTTAATAATGTTATATATATCCAATTAAATAATTTTTTCCATTGATATATTCAATATTAAATCTATTTAATGTTATAGTCGATGTCATATCCTTTAATGGTTATTAAATCAAAGGTACCTTATGTTTTATGAATTTTTTATATCAAAAATTTTTTTGGTCATGTTTCATATCATGAACCAAATTTCTATTATTTGTTGTAAAAAATGATAATTTTAGTCATAATTTATTAAAATTATTTTTATTCTTAAATTTATATGATCTATTTTAACCCCTAATTTTTGAAGATTTTTTATATATTTTTACCTTGAGCCATATGTTTGTTTTTTCATCTCAATTTACATTATCTATATTGTCAGAAATATTCACCATTAATTTTATTTACTATGTAGCATACATTTCTATGTAATAATCACCCTGATGTTTTCTGGTTGATATTTGGATCAATCAAAAAATTTATTCATAATGTTAGAGCCTAAGACAATAGAACTGGATATAATCTCTTGTGACATATAATTTGAAATTTGAAATTTCTTTTTTATCATACATGATGAGTAATTTCTCCTACCATATCCTTGTTTACCTATAAATAAAAAAGATTGATCCCATTTATCATATTCCATTTAGAAACCTTCATAGTTTTCATAAACTCACTACTATATTTCATTAATAATTTTAAATTTATTACACTTACAATACCCGACAACATTAAATTTTATTATGAAATTTTCTCATTGAAATACACTTAATTATTCTGGATAAATTATCATTGATGTCTCCTTGCAATTATAGAGTTTTTTAGAGTATGATGGTTAATAAGAAATAATTTTTCCTAAAATATTTATTTTTTGTTTAATATAAATAACATTACATAGTTATTATTAATTTTATTTTGAATATAATTCAATTTATAGAGGATAAAATGTTGATTCTAAAGGACATAGATAAATAGAATTATGAAATATGGAAAATTATAGCACTTTCTATTTATCCAAATATGATGAAAATGTTTTTTTTGGGGTAGAAATGTTTTCTTAATGTAACTCCATAAAGGATCTTCTGATCATGAAAGAAACAAAAAAATTATTATTAGGAGTTATCATGATTTATGAATAAGTCCAAAGAGATTGATTTATTTGTGATAATAATTAATTTTATATTATGATGTTTTCAGAATTAAACTGAATTAATATTGTTGGAAAAATGTATGATTGTGAAAATTTCATGATATAATGTAATTATATTACATTATTCAAATATCAAGGATTATGAATATGTATATATTCATCACTATAATGGGTTATTTTAGGGTCATTTATGATGATTTATAATTTACAGTATATATAAAAATTTATCAAATAATGGACACCTCGTGATGTCATTGAAGAAACATCATTGGAAATACTTTCATTTTGTCATCTTACATAGTCCATCAAAGTTACCATAGGTTATCATTACATTATACATATAAGAGGTCTCGAGTATAATAAATGATGTATTGAGTTTTTTGTAGATAAAATGATGTTTTTATATAATAAGTCAATTATATAGAGTAAAATAAAATAATGTGTTTCAATGTAATAAATTTATAGAATTATCGAATACAAGTCATTGATTAATATGATAGATGTCTATATATGTTTTATTTTAAATAATTTATTGAAATGATGATTAGTGGACATATTTTTTGTGGAAATGGAAATAGAAAGATGTTATATTTTAAATTCATCATATGATATATATATATGAAATTAATTTTATATATTCCTATGATGTTGGGACGGATATTAAATACCCCAAAAATAATAAATTCAAAAAATGGATGATTTTCATCGATAGACGAGTAAATTTGATTGTGTTAAATGGTTCGATGATTTAGCATGAAATTTGAATTTATATTTCATTCCCTACCCACTATTTTTATATGTGGAACTCCAATATAAAAGGGTTTGGTGTCCTGTGATTGGAGAATGAAATTGTTTGAGGTCCGGAGAAGTAGTGAGGATGTGAAAATTGATCAAATGTATAGTATAAATATGATTCGGTCAATATGATACCAAAAAATTAACATCATTATTTTTACATCATTTGAATGATGTGTGGAGGGGTCATAGGAATATTTTTGGTGATGAATCAGATGAATTGTTTGATGAAGCAATCTATAAAAAATGGAAAATTGGATGAAAAAAGAATTATATTGAGTGAAAGTATAATGAAGTGAACTGATGGATAATTTCATTTACAGTTAGATTAATATGATCATGGTCAATATTGTAAAATAAAACGAAGAGAAATAAATGTACATTGAATAATGGTAAGAGTGAATAATATTACCAAAACACAGTGAACTCATTTAGATGACTATCTATGAATTTTCTTGCTATTAAAGGAATACATTGATATATCATTTATTAGAAGGATCACATGAACTATCGAATGAATATATTACATGAATGTGTTTTATGTTATCTAGTTAATATAACCACTGAAATTATATATTTATAGTATTTGTTTTATTATGGAAAACATCTAAACCTTGAAAATTATTATGTACCTTTATTTTGAAATGTCCCTTGAAAATATTTATGTCCATGTGGTTGTTCATGATTTTATATTATATAAGATCAATTTCTCAATAACAAGAGGTAACATGAGGTGAAGGTTTTAACATATCTAATAAATTATAATTGAAATATAATAGCATATATTCCTCCACTTCTACTCTCAGTTATCAAAATGTTCATATTTCCCCTCTTCATGTGGTATTAGAGTGATGTTACCATCGTGGATAGTTTGATGTCGTTTTAAGATGATGAATGTTTCTATAGATGTAAAAAACACTATAAATAATAACACGGTTCCTATATAATATGGAATGAACAATAATAATTTTATACATATTATGTTACCATATGTTATATTCATTTGTTATGAGTTATATAAGAAACTTTATATGTTTTACCTCATCCTGATGAGGGTGTTCCCTTAACTATTATCGATATAATGAATTTAGATAATGAGTGAAAAGGTATAAATGATATTAAATACACAGTCTCTCAAAGTTATTTTTTATGTAATGTGGTATATGAATATATATATATATAACAACATTGGACTTGCTAAAGAACATTTATGAATGGAATAAAATAATGATGGGAGAAAAATTATATATATAGTGACTAATGTTGTATGGTCATAAGATGGGTGATTATAATTACTATGGTCACTACATTACTAATATACCTGGCACTATAATTATAAAAAAATTAATAGATATAATTTGAAATGTTTGGTTATTATTGAAAATATAATAATATTTAATATAGATAAATTTCTTGTCATGGATTCACAATTTAATGAAAGATATTTTGAAATAGTCTCTAAACTATTAATATAGAAATTTCATAATATGTGAAATTAGATGAGAAATATCTACATGGAACAAGGATACTATCAGTTAGGAAATATCATTAAAATATTGTATAGAATGAAAATATAATAAAATACCCAAGGAATATGTTAGTGACTATATCACTTCAGATGATATATTTAAACAATGTCATTAATATAATTTTTTTCAAAATTGCAAACGGTTAAAAAAGTAAATACAATTCAATTTTTATGTTGATGTATTTTAGTTATAGTTACCTTAGATATTTCATTGAAAATTCTTTATTTTGAATGGAATATGATGAATGAGATAAATAATTTTGAAATACATGTTAATTAATGAGGATGATGAAATAGAATTTAATTTCATATTCTATAGAAAACGATAATAATTTCTCATAATTATTATTAATATGTAGAGTATGATGATATTTAAGTGGAATTTAAATTCACTAGTGAGGAAAAATGTAATTTTTTTTAAAAAACTTGAATGGTGAAATTTTCAATAGTGATGAAATATGTATCTCTAAAAATAATATGAAGAGACTTATTTGGTTTTTATGATTAAGTGGGAATTAAAATTATTTATGTTGTGGATTTTTTATTTTTAATGGTTTATATGTAGTTTAATAAGGTAAATCAATCAGAAAAAATAATTAATACTTTTAAATAAGAATATAAATTGGTAAAATAGATATAGGTTATGATAAATTTACCTTCTAGAGAGAAAAACCTTAACATCATCCTTTGAGAAAATACAATCGTGTGGAAGGAATAATTTTATCATTTTAATGATATCATGTGAAAACTATGTAAGTAATATCTATATTCTAGAACATAGTCTCAAATTTTGGTGACTGGTCAATGTAATTTAAACCTCAAAAGGAACTACAAAATGATCCACGTAGGATAAATACAATGGTGATGATGATCAGAAGAAAGGGAGTGTTGAAAATATAATTTATGTATTGAAAAAGAATAATAGCTGAAATTATTGATATTTATAATGCTTAAATTTATAAATAAAAGTATTCTACTCTTATATATCCTATAATTTTTTATAATACATCTTGTAAAGAAGACATCAATGGGATATAAAAACATTTGTTCGCAATATTGTTCCCTATTGAATAGTAAAAATGATTGTGTAAAGAATGTATGTGCGTATAAATAGTATTAATGTTACTATATAAAATATTATTTCTTTATTTACAAAATGGTAATGTGGAAAAATTTTCCATATGGTGAAAATATTAAAGATTAACCATCAACACTACAATCAACCATGGGGGTTTTGGAGGCAGAGTTTGAGGTGGAGTAATCCCACTCAAATAAGGTAACATAAAAATTATCGTTTGAAAAACTAAAATAAGAACAAACCACATGATTAATTTTGTAAAATACCTAATCAAATTTTTCTTCATGTAAATGGAATTATTTATATGTTACAAAAAAACTATTATAATGAAATCTGCAGAGTTTTATGATATGGGGAAAAGTAAATAAAAATTTGTTTCTTTCTTAAACTTATCTCAATGCAATAAATGTTAAAATGCATTTTATTGTTAAATATGGTTGTTCATCACACATTAAAGATGATATGAATTTCTTGAAAAATAAAAACTAATATAATGAAGTGATATTCGCATTATAAAATGTTAAATCACTCAGAACTGTGGGCATTAGAACCGATAACCTTGGGATGAAAAATTCAAATCATGAAGAAAATTGATATTTTATAGGATGAATTATTTTTGAATGATTCAAATAATTTTGATCAATATAAATTTTTTTGGATATTTTAATTATTATTATATTAAAATGATATTATAATATTCAAAATAATAATCATGCATTTGGATATAGTATGTTCATGTTTGGGGGATGAATTACCTCTTACACTAAAAATTTAATAATACAATATCTTATATGACTATGGAAACATAAATATTAATTTATTAATATGATAATATGAAAATAATAATATATTTTTGGAATGTTAAAACATTTTATCTATATTTTTATTAAAACTCCATGATTGATTGCTAAAATAATAGAAATTAGCAACCACTTATTCAACATTACCATATACCTAAGAAGAAAATTTATAATAATTATATAGAATATGATAATAAATTGTGTATATGAAATAATATATATATTACTAAGCATTATGAAAGTTATCTATAAAACAAAATATGATTACTCAAAATGTTTTGTGCATGAACTGAATGAATCCAGAACAAGGTAAGGGTATCTTATTTGTATTTTCACATCATTGATTCGTACATCTAAATATAAAACATTATTAATTTAAAAATATTTAACTACAAAATAGTTAATAATTTTTATCATCATCATCAACATAAAATAGTTCATTTTGTTTAATTTATTCTTTCAAATAATATACTTCAAGGTGTTATTACTTGAAATTTCCAATGGACGTAAGTTATTTTAATTTTAAATTATTCCCTTTGAGAAATTTTTGATATTAATCAAAAAATTTACATTATATATGGTATACAGAAATTATTTCAGATTTTACATAATGAAAATAGTTTTGATCATATTATTTTAAGATAAATTTTTATCTATATCATACATATGTGTGTCATCGAGTATAAATCCTTAAAATTCATGGGTTTTTTCATAATAATTATATTTTTTGGGACTAATGATTTATAAAGAAACATATTAAATTTTATGTGTTGAATAAATTTACCAGGTATATTTTTAAAATAATCATCATAAATTTAGTAAGACATAATTTAATGTATCATATTTTATCTTGTATTATTTTTAGATATTATATGAATTATTTTTGAGACTAGGTGCAGAGACAACATGTGATTCTGAGGCCTGGTGTTCCTAGAATAAAGGTTTAAAAAAATTTAAATCATTTATTATAATACATGTCTAGTTTTCCTAAAAAATATGAATAACTCCAAAATGGATTACATTATCAGACATACAATATAACAATTGGATTCATAATAGAATCATTATAATTTGTGAGGACTAACATTGGTCAGCTATTGTTGTTTGTGAAAATGTTTCCAAGGGAATGAAATAAATAAAATAAATTTGAATAAATATTTATTTTATTTTTCATTGGTTTTAAGAAATTCACACTTATAAGTTAACATCTTGTGCCTTTGTCTCGTTGTTAGCCAGTAAATCATGGATTACTGGGTGCCGTTCTAGGAGAATTCTCTTGGAGGATGACAACAGAGCATGATCAGATCATGGATCATCTTGTTATCCAAGTTGAAGGATCTCATCAGCTGCAATAATGTAATCCTTCCTCATAGACAATAAATCTAATCTATAGGTAGGATGTTTGATTATGTTGATTCTTCCACTTATTTCAATTCAATGAATAAAGAAATAACTAGATTAATGTATTAATTTAATGATCAATTTCATTATAGGATAAGATTTATTTATTGATTATTATTTTGGAGAAATAAAATGAATTTATACATTATTTTTCTTATATAAATGAATTGAGATCAATAAAAACATCAATCGAGGTACATATCTCTCATTTCGTTTGTTCCTTTCTCACCTAATTCATTGTTCATCATGGGTTGTCTTCCTTTTTCCCACAACTCAACTACACCCAATCAACCAGTCATTATGCAGGCATTTAATGGCATGAAGATATGATACTGTAGATCATGGAATGACACGACATGATGGAGGTGTGGTGATAGAGATAGATAAAATAATATGACATGATATTTTTAATTTCACATACTTCGTCATGAGATGAAGAATGGAAGTATGATCCATTTTCAAAGAAGATCCAAAGAAGAAATATGTTTTCAATGACAGTGAGGAATGGGTTACCTTTGTTCTTCGATTTCATGCTGAACTATATGACATACCAAATATGGACCACCAATCGTGATGCACTGAAGTAGAAAAATGGTTCTGAAAACCACGTATGATGGGACGTGTATTTTGGCATTTCATGGCATGTGGGACCCTTGGCTATGACTCAAGGGTTTTTCCAATGATAATAATCACATAGTGTGTGACCCCTATCACACAACATGTGACTTTCCCAAGTTGATACCCCTTGTACTCGGGAGAGTACACAGACATGGGTAATAGTACATGACTAGATGTCATTCCAAGTACTTCGACAGAGACACGACTTGATATACCATGATTAGTTCATGAACCATGGATTCAGTACAAGGACATGTCTTGGAGACATTGGAAATGAATCTTCTATCCCAAACCATCATGTGAATGTCATACACATTGTGGATATGGATACTACATGGTGTGTGAGGTTCATTAACATAGGAATGACATGGGACAACTGGACACCCCATGTTCCCATTATGACACACCATGTTCTCCCATCAAAATTGATTGAGGAAATGACATTTTCTATTTTGGAACAATATAGGTTGAGTGAGTTCCCATGTTAATTTCATCAAGGGTACAACATGGAATTACATCCACATAATTGTACGGTGATCCCCTCTAGAGGTTGAGTCTCATATAATGTTGTCATGTCCCTCTATTAAGTAGGAGTGTGATCCCCTATCATCTATATTTAGAGTTGGTTGATTCAACCTGACCACCCTTTGTTGGGATTTGATCCACCATCTAGATGTCTGGAATAATAGGGTTTGTTCAATCATTGGAATATGATCCCTTATACAGAATATTGATACATATTGGATTCATGGTGTCCCCCAGTTGATATAGGCATGACCCCCTCTATATTTATCATAGTCATATTTGAAAAATTCATTCACTCTCGGGTGGGCACGAAATGAGATAATCATCTTTGTAGATTTTCCATGATGATATCAAGGATTGATGATTCATTTCTCTCGAAATAGTATTTTTTTGAGTAGAATCCATTGGATGGTAGTTATGTATGACTTCCTGGTAGGGTTTTGTCTCTCTTAAGTGGATATAGGTTGTTGTATTTATTGTATTTGTTATACATAGTTACATTTTTTATTGAGCTGACTATACATGGTGATTAATGATTACTATTTTCCATGTATCCGAATAAGTATTTTTATAATCACACATGCATAGTATTTTCCAATACCGATCATGTCTTGTGTAGATGGTAACACATTTAATGGTATCCTAGGAGGACAAGGAGTGGGTGGAGCATAGTAGGACTCGGTCAGACTGATGTTTTTAATTGGAGAATAACTAGAATTTTTCCTCTCCCTTAGAGAAGGTTGGACTTTTTAAAGTTCTTTTCAAACATCTATATAGACTATTTATGGTTGGATCATATATGGGTCTATTTAATTATCCATTAAATCATGTCGTACAATAGTTGTGGGATCTTAGTTTTATGCCTGCAATTTATCAGTTTAATATTTCAAAATGTTGTGGCGTGGATATGTTTGTGTTTGTAGAGGTACTTTATGATTATTTCTCCAATTTTTTTTGTTATATTCCCACTCAGTGCTATTCACAAACCAATATCCTATTAGAGTTGGGCATGGGGTAGTCATGTAATGGGCCCATTTGGGTTGGGTCATGACATAGTGGTATTTGAGGAGGTAGTTATACTTTTGGATTGCGAGTCTTTGAGGTCAGATTGGGAAAACAATTTTATGTGTCACGAGTTCTAATTTTAGGCATGGTACTCCAGTGTTGGTGCAGTGGATGATGTATCCATACACCATGAATTTAATCAAATATTTTTTGACATTGTATACGAGATAACAAGTGGCAGTTAACAATGGTTCTTGCATCATACTTGAACAATCTTGTTTTTCATGTCCATGTGAGTCATCTACCGAGACAAAATCATTTAACCACGGAACATCATATTTTATTTCTGGAAACATTCACATAGAACGCTACCTTAGATTATTCCATGTGATCATGTCGATGATCATCTTATAGACAAGGTATCAATATAGGTCCTTGTACCATAAATAGAAACTCTTTGTGTTGTATCATCAATACCACCACCCGATGAGCTACATCTTGTACCAACATTACAAAATGAGGATAATTGTAGGCTGAGTGTGTTGTCTGAGTTTCAAAGGTAGTGGATTTCATGGTTTTTGGGTAAGCCATACATCCAGACAGATGATGATTTTCTAGAGGAATTCACCTATGTTTTCCACCAAGTAAGGATGCATAATGATTAGATGTCAGCCAATTCTAAAAGTACAATTCAGAGATATTTGGGGTGATGGAGGAGATTAGTGACTTAGTAACATGATGATATATCTCTCTTCTAGTTATAAATTGGGAGTCTCTTCATAAAATAGTTCAATCGAGAAAAATTTTGTTCGGTACTCATATATATGATTCTGCATTTGCAGTAGGGAATTTTTATTATGTCTATGTATTCAACAGAGATTATAGATCTCTCATTCAACGCCTTAGATTTGTTATAGGACCAGTTATTCAAGGATAAAACATTTGAGAATGGATTCCATTATGGAATAATTAAATTAGTGTAATCTCTTAGAATTTATACCTATGTTGGGTACATAAGGGAGATCTATTTATAGAAAATTCTTTGGTTGAGAAGACACCAGTTGTGGGAGCTAGAATTGGGAACTCGATAGATGAGACCTTGGAAGGGGGTACCCAATGGTACTCGCATGGATCTAATCGGGTCTGGCCTTTATGATGAAAATCCAAAGAATCAGGGTCAACAGTTCTGGGATCTCAGGGCGGCTCTAATCATCCACGGGACAGACAATGATTCTCCTGCGATGTTTGGGGACATTTGGAATGAGATTGTCTGACCCATCACATATCTAATCGTGAGACTATTGGTGGACCACCAAGATAGAGAAAGATGCATGATCAGGGTAGTATGAATGGTGGTAGACTTGTAAGAGGGGTGGTTTGTGTAGGAGGTGGTGGTGAAAGGGTCGACCTACTACCACCACCACCCCTAGTTGGTTCATGCCAGGATGATAAAGTTGTTGGGCATCCACCAATCTAGCTACATGCTATGGAAGACTATAATGTTGATGATCTAGAGATTATACATGGTTATATCTATGTCTCTTCCACATTATATTATGTTTTTATAGACACATATGAAATTAATTTATTTCTTTACACAAATTTTTTTTGAGACTCAGAGACTCTGGATGAACCATTGACTCAAACCTTACAATTCGATACACTTTCTAGAAGATACTCATTGATCACACACTAGGGAAGATAGTGTGACCTAAATCATGAAGATTATTTATTTGGTTGGGATTTCATGGTAGTAGTGATGAGGCCTTACTACATCATTCATCGTACGGACTGTTTATCGACAGTTCATGATCAGATTCACTATTTTAGGAGTAGATTATGGTGTTCCCCAAGAAAAGTAACCATGTTTTTTGTGAAAATTAAATCTAGGATGCACATTAAGGAATCACAGAAAGAAGGGTGATGCATATTACTCATCAATTTTTTTATCCTGACCTTCGGTGTAGTGGATGTTATGATTCCTCAGTATCGGGAAATGGTGGAGGAGTATGAGGATGTCTTCCCTAGGATGTTATATGATTACCATTATTCCTAGAGATTGAATTGTGCATTGATCTACAACATAGGATGACACTATTATCTACACCTTAATAATGAATGGCTCCCATATAGCATCAAAAACTAAGGATATAGAAAGAGGACGTGTAGTGGAAGGTCTTCGTGAGACCCAATTTCTCACCAGGTGAAGCCCCGATTTTGTTTCTGAAGAAGGAAAATGGGTTCCTAAAGAGTTGTTTGGATTTACAGTTCTTAATCTTGGTGACCCTAAATAAAAATATCCACTAATGAGGATCAATTTATCCTTTGATCAATTGAAAAGGGATTGATGGTTCTAAAATATTGACCTCAGATCTAGCTATCATCGGCTATAGGTAAAGGATGAGGATACACTGAAGTTGAGATTCATATGTCATTATGGCCACTATGAGTACTTGGATATTCAATTTGACATGATTGTTTTATCATCAATATTAATGGGATTCATGAATAAGATCATTCAACCTTTCATAGACCGGTTCATGGTCATCTTCATTAATGACATCCTAGTGTATTCAACATCTGAGTAGGAGAACAGTCGGGGCATGAGAATGGTCACAGACAAACTCTAAGAGAACCAAACTAATAGTATTCTCTAAATGATCTAGTTTTTTATTTTAGACGTACATTTTCAAGGACACGTCATTTTTGAGTTTGGAGTTTTTGTGGATACATTGAAGTTTTGGGTATTTCTTTCTTAGGATCCACCCAATAATGTTACAATGCTGAAGAGTTCCTTGGCTTGTAAAGGTACAACAAAAGGATTTTACATGACTTATATAGATTGGAAAACCACTTAAAAACCTTGTCATGATAGTCGAATCATTTATTGTGGATGAAAAAGTTCCATTAGTGCTCTCAATAGATGAGGCAATATTTGTTGAGCATTCCCTTATTGAGGTTACTAGAGGAAGGTCCTGAGTACGTGCTGTTCTATGAGTCATTAGGAACCATTCGTGTTAGTTTCCTAATGCAAAGGAAAGTAGTGAATCCCTATGGTTTGTTCCAGTTGAGAACACATGGGAAGAATTATGTGACCCATGATCATGAGATAGTAGTGGTTTTATTCTCTTTGAATAAGTGTAGACACATCTAGATAAGAGATGAATTTACTTATACTGTGACAAAAAAGTCTCATGCAAATCTTCTCTCAAAGGGATCTGAACATTAGAAATCGGTAATGATAAGAGTGACTATAGGACTATGGAAATGATATTTTCTATATTCTAGGAAGGAGATCATGGTGGAAGATTCTATTATTAAGATATCTAGTTACAAACTTCTGAACAAGGCATCATTTCTGTTGGCCTCATTACAGATATCCTTTGTGGATAATGATGGGTAAACATACCTCCAGTTGATTGTTTTCACCCAACCACTGTTACTGTGAGTCAGGGAGGAACAACTTGGGGATACCGACTACAAGAACATGTGTAATCATAAATACATAGGTCATGCTACTAATTGATATTAAAAAGGATGTTGAACATTGTTCTTTTCAGTGGATTCACAGTTGTACAAGTGAAATTTTAGGAGAAGGTTATGATTGAGTTTCATAAATCACCATTTATAGTACATCCATGTGGGGAAAATATTAACGCATACATCCAATGTTGGTTGTTTTTTGTCATAGATGATGAAATGATATAAATATTTTGTTTCCTAATACCAAAACTTTTAGCATGTGAAAGATGAGAACCCGATTACAATGGGTTTAGCTCAACCCTTCATGTGCCATAATGAATTTGGGATGAAATATCTATGGTCCTTGGGATTGGATTCCCATGTATGTATAGAGGAAATGATTACATCGGGGGGATATTTGATTGAATACCTATGTCAACGTACGTCATAGATATATGAGAGAAGGGTTAAGTAGATTTAATTGGATGCCTCTACTTGTTGGAGATAGTTCAACTCCGTAGAGTTCCATTGATGATTGTTTTTGGTCACGATGCTATCCATACATAACGATTGTGGAAAAGATTACATGAAGATTTTTGGACTCAAATACTATTTATCATAGAAAACCTACCAAAAAATATGGCCATCCTGAGCGAATAATTCTTTTTTTGGAGGAAATTTTATGTGATTTCATGTAATTTTTTTTCAATAGTTTGGAGGATAATGTAATATTAGTGGAGTTTGTATACAAAAAAACCATTCCACCATTGGTATGGCATCATTAAAGGCATTGTTTGGGCGACTCTATAATTCACCACAGTACTAGAATAATCCAAAAGGAACAACATGAATGGGCACAAAGTTGGTGTGAGGTACTACATAGAAGATGAAGATTATCCAAGATTGGATGGAGACTCCACAGATTTGTTATAAGTCATCCCCCGATAGGCGATGGGGGCCTCTAAGGATTGTGTAAGGAAACCATATGTTTTTTCAGGCTTCACATTGAAGGTGGTAATAGATATGTTGACAAGGATACATGTTATCTTTAATGTTCATCAACCCTTTATAGAAACTATGTAGTCTTTGAGAGGTGGAATTCCACTAGGCTTTTCCTCAAATTATTGATCGCATACATGAAAGCTTCCATGAGTCACGGTTGAGGAAATACATGAATGACACATATCACATAATCGACTTGGGTGAGATTGACATTGAGGATGTAGATACTTTTAGTGAGTACACAAGGGATAAATATGATCAACATGAGAGGATCCTTCATGAGCGATTAATTTTTTTGGCGGTTTTCTACTAGTAGTGCATGAATATTCTTGAGAGAACATTGTAGTGGGAGGATCAAATTCATGTCAGTAACCCCAATATTTTTAGTATCCCCTTTTGAATATTGGGGATGTAAATCCATAAGGTGTGGAGGATGAAACATCTATTATTTTTGTATATATTGATTTTAGATATTATATGGATTATTTTAGAGAACATGTGATGGGATGGAATGTGATTCCAAGGCCTGATGTATCCATAATAAATATTTAAAAATATTAAAATATTTAATATAATTATCACACAATATTCCAGAAAATTTTGAAAACTCTTAAAAGGTTTCATGTGTAAGAAATTTAAAGGAACAATTGGATTTAGAATAGTAGTTTTACCCAATTCGTGATAACATATTGGTATGTGTCATCCATTTTTGATTGAGATGTTTGGTTGAGAAATAAATAAAACAAAATAATGAAATGTTTTATTTTTTTTTATTTTATATAGATGCATTCTCCCCTACATGTTCACATCTCGGTCCATTTTCTCTTATTTATACACTAGACTACAGAGACCTTGGCTCTATTTGAGGTGATCATTCATGGTAGATGACAACATAGCAAGAGTAGATCATGGATCATCTCACCAAGAGCTTTAATGTTTCTTGTTAATTTTTTAAACACAGCCATTATTCATCAAAAATTGATTCAAACTTCATGTAGGATTTTTGATCATGTGTATTTTTTCTTGTTTTCTATTTCTTCTATGATGAAAATTCAATTGACTAATGGATTGAGTTGGGGATCGATCAATGTGCATGATGATATATATTTTTTTGTGTTTATTTGGGAAAATTATAATAATATATTTATTATTTACCTTTTTGAAATTATTCTATACTGACACGAACATCAAATAAAGTTCCTTACTCTTTTGTTTTTGTTCTCTTCTCCCCGGATTCAGGATTCATCCCATGCAATCTTGGATTTCCACTATTTCAACTATTCATAAGAATTTGCTCGTTTCACACTTGTTTCATAGAAAAATGATTTGATATCATAGATATGGGATTTGAATGGATCGACAAAGGTGAGATGATGGAGAAGGAGATAATCGAATCATCGATGATTTAAGAATTCATGTTTGTCAAAAAAAATTCTATGTGAGACGAAGACTGAATATTTGTTCCTATTTCTTAGAAGATCACAATATGAATCAATTTTTTGGCAACATAGATGCTGAAAAGACCTTGGATTCCCAATTTCCTTAAAAAATAACTTCTAGTTCATTGACAGAGAAACATTTTGGATACATGTAAGAAGATTAGTTGAGCTAGAAATTTTTTTGAACACTATGTGTAATCTGGGATTACAATGTGTGTGCATCCTTCGGGCCACAATGTTCTAGTTTGGGTGATGATAGGGACCACATGGCATGTGACCCTTGTCACACAACATGTGACCTCTATCACAATTCATGTGACCCTCCCTACACAACGGGAAAAATTGGTATTTGCGACGGGTTAGCTGCGACGGGAAACAATCCCGTTGCAAAAAGTACAACGAAAGATGTATTTCCGACGGGATTGTATCCCCGTCGTAAATGGTCAATTATTTTAGATGGGGATACGGGTCCCGTCGCAATAGGTTTGGTGTGATTTGCACGCCAAAACGCGGGAAGTGTATTTGCGACGGGGGGATTTGACCCGTCGCAAATACCCGATGGCGGTAAATACAATTTGCGATGGTAAAGGGAGTCTTCACAAACTTTTTGTCGACATTTCGTTATTTGCGACGGGTCCCGTCGCAAATACCAATGCGGACGAGATTAATTGCAACGGGACCCATCACAAGAGGTTTGGCGTGATTTGCGCGCCAAAACGCGGAAAGTGTATGTGCGGCGGGGGGCTTTGACCTGTCACAAATACCCGGCGGCGGTAACTACTATTTGTGACAGGACCCATCGCAAATACCAATGCAGATAGGATTATTTGCGATAGGCACCGTCGCAAATAATCTCTCTGCAATAAATCTAACCTACATATACGCCTACCCATTTTTTTCGAATCACTCCAACTCTCTTTTCCTCTCTTTCTCCCTCTTGAATATTCAGTTAGAGAGTTTTTTTAATATTATTTTTTAATAAATATGTATGCTTATTTCAATAATAATAATATTATATTAATTTTTTATATTATTAATATTTTTATTATTATATTCATATTTTTTTTATTTTTTAAATTAATATTTCATAATTATATTCTATATATTTTTTATTTTTAATTTTATAATAATATTTCTTTCTATTATTATTAATAATATCTTTATTATTATGATATAGTATTATATGATTTTTATGAATTATTTTATTTTTTTTCTTATTTTTTACTCGTATTTGCGACGGGAGTATTTGCGATGGGGTTTCCCATAGCAAATAAATTTTTTTTATATATAAACGAAAAACCATTTGCGTTAGAGAAAAAATACCATCATAAATATAAATTTTGCAATGGGCCCATCGCAAAAAAATTTATTTGCAACTCCGTTTTCAGCAACGGGCCATTTGCGACGGAGCCCCGTTACAAAAGCCCTTTTGCGACGGGATCCCTTCGCAATTGGCCCATTGCATATAATCCGTTTTCCATTAGTGCTGGTTGACATGGTGGGTACCCCAAAGAGTACACTGACACAAGTAATAGTGCACGGCCTAAGGGCACACCATGTTCTTAGAGACAGAAACATGAGGACATACACTGGCCAATACACAGAAAAAACATTGATACCCAAAAATAACTCTGTGACACGGTTAGGGTATCGTGTATATCTATATGTCATGTACTTATCCATCATGTTCTGTATATGTAAATTTATTGTCATGTCAATTTTATTAACACATGAAAGACATGGAATATCTGGACACACTATGTACCCCTTGAGACACACCATGTACTCCCATCAAGTGTACTCTAGGCTCTTCCTCTTCTTATTCAAGAGCAACGATGGTTGAGTATGCTACCTTGGTCATTTAATCAGGGGTATAGTGTGACATTACAATCACATGATTTCATTGTGATCCCCTCTAGAGGCCATGTCATGGATAGAGTTATGTTGTCCCTCCAAGCGATTGGAGGGCTATCCACTGTCATCCATAGTTAGAGTTTGTGAAATGGGCATGACCTCTCCTATTAGTGTTTGATCATTCATATAGCTATTAGAATCAGTGGGGTTTGTTACATAATTGAAATATTATCCCCTATATAGTGGGTTGATAAAGATTGGGTTCATGGTTCCCCCTAGTGTTTTTAGGCTTGACCCCCTCTCTATGTATCATAGTCTTATTTAACCAATGTGTTCTATTTGGGTAGGGACTGAATGAGAAAGACATCATTATCAACTATCTCTAATGGTATCAAGGCATAAAGAGTGAGTTCTCCTATCACAAGCATGCTTCGAGCTGATTCATGTGGATGTAAATTGGCTATGATTGCCTGATGGTGTGGTTCCTCTCTTTAGTGTATCACGGTTCATGTTATTCTTATATCTATTATACATTGTTACATATTTTATTTAGATAAAAATACATTGTGATTGATATTTAGAGTTTTTAGGGTATCCAACTATGCATTTTTTTAATCACATTTGGTTGGGATTTGTGTGCAGGTGTCATGTCATGGGTAGAAGACAACCCTTTCAAAAATTTCATAGTATTACATGGACTGGGTAGTGAATACCTGGAGCTGGGATGACTGAGGTGTTTACTAGGAGCATACCATGTATTTCTATTTATCCTTGGAGTACGTTTTACTTCTTAAAATTTATTTTGGACATGTGTATAGACTCTTTATGGTGGGATTTTATTAGGCTCAGTTTACTTTTACTTTACTTCTTATCACACTCAAGTTGTCAGATCTTAGTTTTATGAATTCACTATATCAGTAGTTTTACATTTCAGAGTTGTGTGGCTTAGATAACTTTGTGTATAGGAAATTTAAGATAATGCCTCTAATTTGTGGGATATGTCTACTCAGTGCTAGTAACTATCTCCTAGCCTATTGGAGGTAGGATTTGGGTAGCTAAATCACGATCCCCTATGGGACGGGTCATGACACTAATAATTATATATATTTTTATATACCTCATATTAATTAGAATATATATTTAGAAAATCCATTATAAAAATATCTCTAATTTTTTGTTGGAAAACTATCATATGTTTTGATAAATTAAATTTCTTTATATTATCCTTGAATATACAACTATATATGGATACTAGAATTCAGTTGATGTCATGGAACTGATGCATGTAGGGGTAATCACCTCAAAAGATGTTTTTCAGCATTGTTTCAATTACCACTTTCATGCATGATGGGAGGATAAAATACTAAAAAATATGAAATAATCTACAACATGTTATTATTATAATATTTGAATATATCTTTATAAAACAGGTTGAAGGATTTTTTTCAACAATTTCTATTATATAAATCCAATGTAAACTATGGAACAAAATTACTATCGACTATGTCACGAACCGAATCTGGTCACCACTGAAACTAGCACCAAACCCAGCCTGTGACAAGGCCTGAAGGGAATTCATAATCCTCATGGTCTGGCACAAGTGCCTGGATATCATAAAATTATAATTGTGAATGATTTACCTGAGTTTATAAACATAAATGAATAAATGAACCCAATAAAATGAATCTGGATTTTCCATATCAAACAATCTTTTACAAAAATTCAGAACTGAATTACATAGTTTAAAACAACTCAAAAAGACTATAACAAAGGTGTAAAACTAAAAGTAAATATCACAATAACTTTTATGGTAAGGGGAACCACCCTCAAGCCATCTCCACAAGACTTCACTAATAAGGACCTGCTAGAAACTCGAACCACTGGAACTAAAAACAATACGCAACCAGCGACAACCAAAATAACCAAATATACTTACTCCCAAGGGTGTAAGTAGGGTGTGATACAATGCCTAGTATGATACCACCAAAAAGAGATTCCATGTGATAAACATTCAAAGACAAAAATCTGTCATGTTTTCATAAACATGAAATGCTAGTTACAATTTTTAAAAGTTGCAACATAAAAATTAAAAAAAATTCAAGTGGGATATCATTAGGAATCAACACATTTAAAAATAATTTAATCACTACTGAATTTTCCATCCAACCATACCATATTTTTACTGTAATCACAAAGTAACTAATGAGCACACACAATAGGAAATAACCCCTAGGAACTAGCTCATTGTGGGTCCCAAGTAACTCATATCTTGATGACAGTAACTGTCAAAAATATCTATTCTCATGCACGAGCCACTCATAGGGAACATACCCATAACCAAGTGGTCTCCAATAATCATCATCTTAGTTTAGTTAGATTTGTAAGCGTCAATCATGCTATGTGAAACTAAGGCCAAACCCCACGGATTCACTACCATACTAGTACACATCCACCCACCTAGATACCCGGGTTTTCCTATTGTGCTCAAAAAAGTTCAACAAGTCAAGAAATATACTCTTCACATGCAAATATAATTTACAAAACAAAAATTCAACAAACATCCCACACGTATTCCACACAAGTCACAAAAGTCAACTTTTAATTCAAATTGGTTTTGAAATCCAACTCACACCAAATTAGCCCACAACACATTCACATTTCTTTAACACTTCCATAAATCCATTATACATTTTAATAAAACATTTACAAGGTCATAAAAATCACATAACATCCAACACACACATTCCACATAATACCCTTTTACCTTCAAAAACATTTTCTCACCAAACATACATGAAATAGCCCACATACATGTTTTTCCCAATATCACAATTTAATTAAACATTTCATAAATTTACAAAACATTCTAAAAATGTTTGACATATTAAAACATCACTTCACCTTTCAAAAACCCATATTAGGTGAACACAAACACCAAAAAGTACATATGCACTCTTTTCCCACATTGTTTAACCAACTAAAACATTTACAACTTCCATAAAAATAACCCAAGTGGTGTAACTATGTCTTGCACAAGAAACTCATTTCAAAACCCTCCTATAAGACTAAAAACATACCAATTCTTATTCAAAACATAATTGACTTCCCTAGGGACATTTATAAAACCACCTTCATGTTTTATAAAAACACCTTGAATAATACCACAAAAGATATAAATGAAAACACACATTTTCATAAAATGCTCTCATGAAGTATAAAAAATGTTTTACACATCTAACCTATTCAAAAACCCTATTTTTAGGCCCACATGTCAGTAATAAATTACTAAACAATAATTTTTAGGACAAAAAAGATTTAGTAAACAAATTCCATAAGTTAAAAAATACACCCAAATAATACCCCATGAGTTACAAATGAAAACACCCAATTTCAAGTTAAAAAGAAACTATAAAATTAAACACTTAACCAAATCAATCATAAATAGTTTTCATACCACACCCAACATATGAGGAATAAAAAAATGAATTAATACAGAAAGATAACTCGTCAATAATTGTTTACACATGGAACCACCTACTTAATGTGTCGAATCCCTCAAAACATCATGTGAAACATCAACCGCACCACCGCCGCAACAGAAAAAGATAAATCCATCCCTAGACCACAATATTTGATAAAAAAGATACAAAATCAGGCCCTAGGTTTGAACCATAACTTCTTGTACATTCTATAAATTCATGAAAGAGGGAGGAAACCCTAAGGATATGGAAGGAATTGAAGAGATAAACACCTACCAAAAACGATGTTGAAGAAAACGACCCAAAATCCACCATTAACTGAATTATAAAATAGTTAAACATTTAAGGTAGGTTTGAACAAGGATGGGAAGATCATTTACGAAATGGAATGGGGGAAAAGAGTAAATATAGAGGGATTTATGAAAGGATCAAAGTACCCCTTCAAATCTGGGAGATTTGTGAAATATATAGATGATTCACCCAATTTATCGATTCTATCAATCTCCAAATTAGGGGAGGAGAGAATGGCGGCACACCTTTGGCCAGTGGTCTCGGGGGAGAGTTAGAATCACCGAAAAAACTAAAAATTATAGGACATATTAAAGAATCAATATTTATTTTTAATGCCGAAAATGGGTTTTTGGGCAGGCCCATTCCCTTAAATACAAACCCATATCCGCCATGATTATCGATTTCAAAATGGCCCTAATTAATATGTTGGTGTTAACAGGTCAGGGTATGACAATTAAGAATTAGAGTGGATGAAAAATGTTGAAAAATGAAGGAATTATAAGGGAATCAAAATTTATATTTAAATCTGGAATTGGGATCATAGTTTGGCTCAATTCATGAAAACTCACCATTCCTCCAAAAAACCATGGGAAACCCACAAAAAAATAATGAATGGAAATTAAATGAAACATACCTTTAAAATAAGTCATTTATGTGACAATTCTACCCACCATTAAAACTATCCATCCCCGGAAAGCCACAGTAAGTCCAAATACATAAACCAAACCCAACCGATAAACCAAGATGTACTTCTATGCTATGCTTTTCCCCCAAAGGCCAAAACACCTCCAGTGATCAATTAATGAAGGATTGATCTCACAAAAAAACTTACACCACTTTAATGGAATGATAAATCACATTCATACATTATCCCAAAATAAAACTCTCCATACACTTATCCGAACAAGACTCAAGAAATTCGCCTAAATGAAAAACAACTTGAAATAAGGTTACAGTTACCTTAATTTAACTAAACCATTGTGCTCTCTCCAATATCATTATTTACTCAAGGATGATGATGGTAGCTAGATAGTTTCAAACGAGACTACCTACCACCAATACATGACCATGGATAAATCTGATTTATTGGTGTGGGGGAAACAAATAGACTCCCCACCAGAAGAGACAACCTATATTTTTTCTGAGACCGAATTAGGACACAAAAAGTGGGAGGCATGAATGGACACTCTAGTACAAATGGTAGAATTCCATTCAAAATTTACGAAGGAACTCACATGATAATCATAGTGGGTCTCCCCACCATAAAAACCAACGATCTTAATCGACTAGCATGTCACGACATAGAAAGAACCAAAAAAAATAAAGATTTGGGAAGGGTGCATGGTTAGTCAACATGGTTTGGGAAACCGTGTAATAACTATGCAGATCATTATTTCTGTATGGCTTCTTGGCACACTGTCACTACTAATCGTTCACAATATGTGTGCTCAAAATTTCTAGCCGAATTTCCATCCATTCCCCAATGACTCAATAGAAACCATAGGGGGGGATGTCATTAGGCGATGACATGGGTACAAGGCCCTACACATATTTCTACCGAACGAGAACAATATAAGAAGGATGATGAAACCATAGGTTTAAAGAAATCCTATCTATAACACTAAGGATATGACATTGTACACAGATTTAAATGAACAAGGGATTTACCCTAACAATGAGCCATCTTTTCTCTGATACCTATGGCTAGAGCTCAAATGATCAAAGAATCTTTGGCCTCGCAGGTAGTCCTTGGAAATACCCTGAATGAGAATTATTCTTTCGGTGCCACCATAATCTATACTAAAATACCTGATAATATTTCCAAGACATAACACATTCCAAACTCACTTTACCCTATCCCAATATTTCACCGAAACAGGGGCTTAGATGATGCACATAAATCACACCTTTTTTCTTTGGGTGAGAAACAGTAGAAGTAGATAACACCTATACTTACCTTCCTCAAAAAATGGATGATTATTATGTTTTTACAAAGGATAAATTCTCCCATCATAATAGAGACTCTCAGAGTATTTCCTTAATTTTACCTTTACGGTCAATTGAGAACATGTCATCATAAGGAGTCACTGAACATGACCATTGTGACTAATATAAACAATTCATGGAGAAGGACCTTATACAACATCCCCAAAAAACTCCCAATTATAGAAAGTGGCCACAATATCCTCTCGTGACCACATTTCCCAGACTGGTGGTTTAACGTGAAATCCTTTGAAGAGACTACAAAGGACTGGGAGGACCTCTTATACACAATCTAGATACTCACCACAACTGAAAACCCTAGACAACATCCAGCTTTGAGGAATTAGGAAAATTAAGAAACTATGGTCTCTTTCAACCTTCCACAACCACTATCCCACTACAAGAGGATCAAAAAATAATGTAAAGGAGTGGGTGTAGACCCAATCAAGATTGATCGATAAAAGATACCTTATATTGATCAACTGAAGAATTTTCCAACGGAGAAACAATCCAGGTTGCACTTCAGTAATGCATTAACCATTAATAGAGGCGTACCTTATCCAATGAGAAAACCCAATGAACCAAACAAGCTGGTATATTGGAAAAAAAAACCAATAAACTAGATCCAATCACATTAATGGAACCACCATAAATGTGTCCCGAATCATATCTAAGAGGACGCTACTAACAGGTCATTCTACCCAGCATACCGACCAAACATAAACCCAAAACACACATAAAACAGGAGGGGTTCATGTACTCACAACATCCCACAACATCAACATTTTACAAAATCACATAATATAAGCCATCCCAATCCATTAATCAAGACACCATGTTTTTCTTTAGAAACATTTCTTGAAAAAAAAAATAGTTCAACAGTTAGCGTATCCACCAATGGTACCTCATGGGCCTCACACATTCATGTTTCTGTGCCACACCGGGCACCCTCCTCATTTCCATCCCGAAACTCATATAGTTGTTCCATAAACCATCCATCATACCATATAACCCCATTCATGCAATTTCTCATAGAAATACCAAAGGTTAAAACAAAAAATTATTTCCACTTCTCAAAACCAAAACCGTCAACCAACACATCCTTTTTCTCAAAACTACAAACCACAAGATCAAAATCCCAATTCACATCATACAAAACATTTTATAAAGACCCAAACATTTAGAAAATAACTCACTTTCAAGAAATTCACATCAATTTCAAAACATCCCATCCCATTAAAACCCCTTTGATTGTTTAGAGAACTCTATTGCAAAAAAACATTTCAGAACCAACTTCAATATAGATTCTGATTTCAAAAGAGTTGTAAGCACACCATTATCCATTTAAAAACAATTCCGAAAATTCAGTTCCACCATTTCATAAATCAAAAAATTCACTCTTTATTTGAAAATCATTTCACATAACCTTTACGCTTCTTAAATCCAATATTCCATGTTTTCAAAACTAAATCCCAAATCAATTTGCGAGGAATCAAGTTTCAGTGGGTGACTTGGAAATATGGTTGGTGGGCATATTATAAGAACTTCACTATCACAAAGAGTGTTATATAGAATATTCTTGGATCCATAAGGCTTACCAGGCCCTATGATTTCACTAAGACCATTAACCCAACTCTCAATTTTATTTCCCCTATTCAAAATAGAACCATGAAAACCAAAGGACTTAGATAAATCCCGACATCTCCTTGAAACATGAATCCCATCATGAGGTGTGGTGATCAGGAACACTACCAATAACTGGAATTCCATGTCCCAACAATCCTAACTCCTGACTATCCTGACTCTTCCCCAAATAACCTTATCCAAAGTGTTAACCTGAACCTCCTTTGATAACATTTTGGCACAAACTGAATCTGTTCTCCCCCGAAATTGGCACCAAACCCTACCAGTTTCAAGGATAGAAGGGTGTTCCCAATACCCATGGTCTGAAACAACTACATGGGTATCATAAAATTTGAATTGGGAACCGTTTAGCCAAGTTTGTAAATATAAAACAACAAATGAACCCAATAAAACAAATCTGGATTTTTCAAATCAAACAATCTTTTACAAAAATTCAGAACTGAATAACATTTCTTAAACCAAGTCAAAAAGACTATAACAAAGGTACAAAACCAAAAGTAAAAAAGCCCATGAACCCTCAGGGTAAGGGGCACCACCCTCAAGCCATCTCCATAAGACTTCACTACCAAGGACCTGCTAGAAACCCGAACCACTGGAACTAAAACCTATACCCAACATGCGAAAACATAAATTACCAAGTCTACTTACACCCGGTGTGATCCAATGCTCATTAGAATACCACAAAAAAACTGATTCCATGTGATAAACATTCAAATATTAAAAGATTGCAAGTTTTCATAAAAAGGAAATGCTAGTTACAATTTCTAAAAGATGAAACGTAAAAATTAAAAAGTTTTCAAGTAGGCTATCAATAAGAATAAACACTTATAAAAATAATTTAAAACTTAATGAATTTTCCATCCAGAAACACCATATTATTATGGTAATCACAATGTAACTAATGAGCACAAGAAATAAGAAATAACCCCTACTCATTAGCTTGTTGTGGGTCCCAAGTACCTCGTATCTCGGTGAGAGTAACCGTTAAAAATACATGTTTTCATGCACGCGCCACCAGTAGAGAATATAACTATAACATAGTTGTCCCCAATAAAAATCATCATAGTTTAGTTATTGTTGTAAGCGTCAGTATTGCTAAGTGAAACTGAGCATGAACCCCACTGATTCACTATCATACTAGTACACGTCCACCCACCTAGATACTCGGGTTTTCCCTTTCTGCTCAAACACGTTCACCAAGTCAAGAAATATACTTTGAACATGAAAATATTATTTACACATAAAAACATCACCAAACAACCCACATGTATACCACAGAAGTCACAATAGTCCACTTTTAATTAAAATTGATTTGATATCTTACTCACACCAAAATAGCCCACAACACATTCAAATTTATTTAACACTTCCACAAATAAATAAAATAATTTTATAAGACATTTACATAGTCATAAACATCACATAACATCCCACACACACATTCCACATAATTCCCTTTTACCATTAAAATCATTTTATCACCAAACAAACATGAAATATCCCACAAACAAGTTTTCCCCTACATCCCAATTTAATAAAACATTTCAGAAAATTACAAAACATTCTAAATAAGTTTTACATCTTAAAACATCACTTAACCATTAAAAAACCCATATTAGGTGAACACACGCACACCAAAATGTAAATATGTTCCCTTTTCCCACTTTTTTTAACCAACTAAAACATTTATAATTTTCATAAAAATGAACCCAAGTGGTGTAACTATGTCTTGCACACAAAACCCATTTCAAAACCTCATTTTAGAATAAAACCATACTGATTCCTTCCAAAAACATAATTGTAATACCTAGGGACATTTATAAAACCACTTTAATATCTTATAAAAACTCCTTGAATAATACCGCAAAAGATACAAATGAAAACATACATGTCCATAAAATGCTCTCATGAAGTATAACAATGTTTTACAAATCAAACCTATTAAAAAACACTATTTTTAGGCCCAAATGACACTAATACATTACCAAGCCATAATTTTCCTGACAAAAAAGCTTTAGTAAACCAATTCCATATGTTATAAAATACACCCAAATAATATCGTAGGACTTACAAATGAAAGCACCCAATTTCAAGTTTAAAAGCAACTATAAAATTAAACACTTAACTAAATAAATCATAAACAGTTTTCAGACCACAACCAACATATGAGGAATAAAAAAATGAATAAATACAGAAATCTAACACATCAATAATTGTTTACACCTAGAACCACCTACCGAAAGTGTTGAATCCCTCAAAACTTGGTGCGAAACATCAACCTCACCACTATCACATCACAAGGAAGCTAAATCCATACCTAGACCACAATATTTCATAAAAAAAATAAAAAATAAAACCCTAGGTTCGAACCATAATGTTTGGACATTCAATAAATTCATGAAGGAGGGAGTAAACCCTAAGGAGAAGGAAGGAATTGAAGAGAGAAACACTTACCCAAAACAACCTTGAAGAAAACGACCCAAAATCCACTAGTATCTAAATTTTAAAATAGGTAAACATTTAAGGAAGGTTCGAAAAAGGATGGGAAGCTCATTTAGGAACTAGAATGGGGAAAATAGTAAATTTAGATGAAGTTGTGAAAGGATCAATTTACCTCTTCAAATATGGGTTATTTGTGAAATCCAGAGCAGTTTCTCCCACTTTGGCGATTCTATTGAGCTCCAAATTGGGGGAGGAGAAAATGGGGGCACGCCATAGGTCAGTGGTATCAGGGGAGAGTTCAAATCACCGAAAAAAGTAAATATTGAAGGAGATATTACAGAATTAAAATTTATTTTTAATGAAGAAAATGGGATTTCGGGCAGACCCAATCCCTTAAATAAAAACCCATATACACCACGACTATGGATTACAAAAAGTTCCAAATTAATATGTTAGTGTTAATAGGTCAGGGAATGTCAATTAGGAATTGTAATGGATGAAAAATGTTGAATAATGAAGGAGTTATAAATGAATCAAAATTTATTTTTAAATCTGAAATTGGGCTCACAGTTTGGCCCAATTAATGAAAACTCACCCATTCCTCCATAAAATCTTGGGGGACCCCCAAAACAAAGAATGAATGGAAATTAAATGAAATTTACCTTTAAAATAAGTCATGTATGTGACAGACTATATAACTATAAGTACATTGAAAGTATCAAATCTATAATATTTCTTTGAAATGTGTAATATATGTCGCATTGAACATTTCCAAGTGTATATATGGTCAAAATAAAGATATTTTAATTTATGAAACAATTATTCTATAAGATTGGGATGTCTTGGTTTTCCATATTTTTCATTATATTGATCCCCATGTTATTATTTTACTATATGTTACTTAGGGAATGGAATTTTGTTTTTTGATGGATATTACAGACAAATTATGGGCCTTAATAAGGTGTTGGGTAGGGCCCAAAATTATATATTCCATGTATTAATCGATAGTCTTCATGGGACACCATATCATGGGTTTGATTGTTTTTTACTATGTGTATCACTATTGTTTCTATACATATGGCCACGAAATCATTATTTTATGTTCTAAATTAATTTCATTTGTATGAAATCAATGAAAATTAATACCCCTAACTTTATTAATGTTCATGAACATATAATTTAATAAATTTATGTAGATTATGACTTCATTTTATATATATATTCTGGAAACCTCAATTATTAAATGTGTATAATATGATAGAATCTGGCAAATGAAATTTTTTACAAAGCATCTGAGAACAAAAATATTTTATAACAATTTATATAAAACCCTAGTAGAGAACAATGTATAGTTTATTATGATATGATAAAAGTGATAATATTGTTCTCATAAGGTATTCGTGATCTACTTTATAATTTTAAATGTAATGTATGTATGTTTTTAATCATTCTATAATATTATGTGTTTTGATCAATCATGAAATAGTATATTGCAAACCAATAATGAAATATCTCTAATGGCTTGAGGTTTCAAGGTTATAGTATGTTATAGTACATCAAATGAAGAAAATCCTAGAGTACCATAGTTGATTTTTATTTTTTTTATTTCTCCATGAATCATTAATCAGGTGTGTAGTATTTTTCCATGGTATAATAACTATTTGATATAAAATTATTTCACATTATTTTTAATAAGAAATATCATACACCAGTGGTGTAATATTTACATTAAATACATATGAAGGATTATATATGTACATACTCAGATATGATACACAGAATATATCAAGAACTAGAGATTTGTTCAGTGAATGTGATAAGTTATAAGATAACACCCAATATAGATCAAAAATCCCTATTGGTATATTTTACCATGGTCTTATATTTAACTTAATTATTACTCTAATAAACTTATTCCATGGATAAATTCATAAGAATACCTTCTCACTAAATTCAAATTCTATACCACTCTAGAGATTTTCGACAAAACTCTTCAAATACTATGAGTCATCCTGATGAAAATGTTAATGTATGTAACATTATATTTTATTTTCTCAACTATATTATTTCCCAAAGTCATTTATTCTATATGTTATCCCTATAATATCATAATAATGAATTTTTTTAAATAGGTTTTCATAATTATCTATCTAAATTCTTGATTTAATGCTATTATTAATATAAAAATTGAATTATTGAAGGTGTTATTTCAAAATAAAATTTTAATATAGATAATATTATATTAGATTACTCACCATATATTAAATGGTTAACTCTTGATTTACATTTGCCTAAATATTATAGGAGATACTGAAACTAATCATCATAATAAAATCATTCATAAAAGTTTCCCAAAACGTCAATGTAAACCTTAGATCATGATCAGACAATGTAAAATGTCATAATCCATGTACCTTACAACATGCATGATTTATATTTTATATGTATAATCAAAATATTGAATTTAATTTCACGACTTTATAATGTGATCAACTAGAACCCAAAAAATGTCATTTATTATAAAAGACTTTGGGAGTCCAATGATAAAATACATGTTTATGTTTTTAAATTTATATATAGGTATTGTAAATGGTTAAAACACCCCTTTATACATATTCCAGAAAAAATTAACTTGTTGGCATACCAATCATATATACCCTTACTTGGTAATATCTCTCTTCAGATTCTCCCTCTAAAAATGATCCTTATGTTCTCTAAACATCTTCTTAAAAAGTAGATGAATAGAAAATTTTTGACTATTAATATTAATTAAATAAATAATTCTGAAATTATACTATAATAGTTATAATTAATTTGTTTATAAACCTTATCGTTCCATCAAAATCCTTTTTGGGCTAAGGAAGATTTCTGAAATTATATTTTAGAGGCATATCTTTATTTTTCTCCTCTTTAAAATCCATAAGGACTTATACATGTACACTAATGTGACTAAGATAGGATTTATACCCTTAAATTCTGATTTCATGGTCCGTCCTTTGTAAATACATAAATATTTGTTAATTTTAAATCATCATCATAGATAAGATAATAATATCTATTCAACTCAAATCCTAAAACACTTTTTCACCTTCCATTAATTGTAATGTGTTTATAATTCATAATGATTAATAAACACACGCAACATTATCTATCACTTATTCAACTCTTTCATTATATATATATATTAAAATTTATTTTTATGTATATATCATACCTTACCCAGTAAATATTATTACTTCATAACATCAATGTGGTAAATACCACTACTAATAGCAATTCAATCATTAGGTAATTCATATCATGATTCATTAATTGATGAGAGGCATAAGAAATCTCCACTTATTTCTATATATGACTATATATCAGTGTATTCATTAAAAAATATCTAAAAAATAACTATTCTACACTTCAGGGAAATGTGATTACTTATTCTCTAAACAGACCTCTCTTTATCTTTTAGCAACTTTGTTCACACAAATCATCTAAAATTAACAAGGATCCCATTCATGTTAACATGGTGATTTTATTTGATATCAATGAGAATTTATTTACAAAAAATATAAAATGTCTTTTATATCTAATAAAATTATTTATCTAATTCATAGTGGATGGTCAGGGAAAATGTTTTGTTATTTTCATCATAGATGGATCTACTTATATACCCTCTTTTTTTTTTCTAATGTTCATGAATGAAAAATTATGAAACCAAAATTCGTACATTAATAGAGTATTTGAAATAATTATTTGACTTAGTGTAAATTATATTTAATATGACCTTTTAATTTAAAGGAAAACTAGGAATATATTAATAAATTTCATCAAAAAAATACCATACAGATGAATATATTCAATTTGGTATTTTACCAATGTAACATTCCCAGATCCAACACATTGTATCGTGGCAGAAACAGGTTGTTTATGAGACCTCAAGAATGCCTCCCCATATGCCAATTTCTTTAACTAGTACGGGTTGTGTGTTGTGTATAGTGGGGAGACAATAAACCTAGTTATATAGGTAAAAAATATTAGAAATAACAAATTCTATTATATTAATAAATATAAGAGTGTTGAAAAATTGTAAAAAATATAACACAATGGAAAACCAATAGTAAATCTATGCAACTAATTTAACAAATACAAAATGAATAATGTAATATCATATAAGAATATAACTAAATTTCATGGCTGATGTAATAAAATAATTTATTACTATAATGATCGTAATACCTCAGTCTTGATTCATTTTTTAGTCCCATATACAAACGGTACCCCATCCAGTAGGATAAAAGTCAATAATATGATCAATTTCACTAATCTAATCCTAAATCAACTTAAATAGCTAAAATTCCAAAAAAAGCCCAAATAGGGTGTGGGTGGAACATGGTAGGTTGAAAAAAGCATGACTAAACATAGTCATATTGAAATAAAGTTCATGAATTAATGAAAATATAACGTGCGTTAATTTATTATAAAATTAAACTATTACCACATCAACAATCTTCATATCTATTCCTGAATATCTCAGATTATTTATATCAACCATTACAAATATAAACATATATAAATAGAATAACATAACATTATTTTAGCATCATACTTGATTGTCTCGGAGCATGTCACACTACCATTCCAACAATAAACATACAGTTATGGTAAAACATCACCATATCACCAAGGATTTAATCACCAAAATCATGGTAAAAACCCAATCTATAAGAATTTCATATTTTAATATGAGAGTCAGGTATATATGAATTTCCGCATGCATATGGTCCAAAAATGGTATATAATAATTTGTGAATATCTTAGGTCCTAGCTCGGTATATATTAATATCAATTAGAATATTAGAGAATATCACTCTATTTAATAATTTTATCATGAATCATTTTCCATATAATTTTTTAGAATCATTTCAGAAAGTTTCACCATGACAATGAACTATATATGAATTTCAAGATTAAAAATCACAATACATGAAATTAAAACAATGATATCATTGTATCACAACAATAGGATCAATGGTTAATTATGAAAATTTCCATTTATATTTTAATTTTACATATCATTTATCATTTATTCCTCAAAGATAAATGTTTTAATCATTTGAATAATTAGCCCAAAACATGGTGATTCTAAATCAATAAATCACCTAAAATCACTACCATTTTAAACATACTCCATTCCATTGAACAACTAATATTATTATCAAGGGTTATCTCACCCAAATGGTATTCAAAATATAATTAAATATAAAATTATATCAAAAGGGAATCCAAGGAATATTAAAACTAATCATTTAGTAAATTCAAGTTCCAGAAATGTTCGAACAATTCCCATTTTGAATATACATGATAATTATCAAAATAAAGGGCAATGATTTAGATCTCCTACCATTAACAGACGTTCAAACAATGATTCCATTTTCAAATTACCTTGCGTATGAAGGTGAATATGATATCAAGAGGGTTCCTAGATAAATAATGATATAGATAAAAACCAATAGTTATCACAGTAAAGGGGTAACACATGAACCGCTAGGGATCAAAGGGATAGAAAAGAAAACCATACCAATACCACATAACATGGATAAAATTCTTCACCCGGATGGCCAAAATCATAATTTTTGGTGCAGAATCACATGTAAGATTCCATAGGTCTCATTAGGTAAGGATTCATGAGATATGACTGATAAATCAACCACACTACTTACATAAAAACTATATCATGGGGATTTATGTGGCATGTAATTCAGGTAAACATTATATATTTCTTTTTAGATGGATATGCCAAAAACACATTACAGAAGTCCAATATTAAATTATCCGCATCAAAAAATGATGTTTAACCCATTTAAAGGACATATAAATGTCTTGAAAGTGGGTTTCATCCAATTTTCATTTTAAATATTTGAACCCCCTTTCAATATTCTCATTAAAACAAGAACCCTACATTATAATTAACACCTTTATTCCCAGAAAATTAATAAATAATAGTATACATCCAATACAAATAAGCCATGTTCACCAAAAAGTGGCTCTCTATAGAGATTATCTTCTATTTTCTCTGGTTTCTTCACAACTCATCACTAATTTTTTTTCAAAAAAACAAACATCCATATAAAAACACAACCACTATGGAATAAAAATATGCCAAAACTCATCCCAAATAAATAAAATGATTGTCATGGATAGAGGTGTATCTAGAAAGAGGATATGATCTTACAAAATTCTCACCATATAAGATCACATACTAATGAAGATTCCTAGATAATTATTGGTACTCAGTGAAAAAATATTTCCTCAATTATCACATATCATACTACCTCTTCTAGTTTTCCTCATGAAGTCACACATGCAACCACTGCACCTGAACTAAAGAAAAACACTACCCCATAGATGCTTCTCATTATGTTCCAAAATCCATAATGGATTATCCATAAATGGAACACCTATAATAATCTTGAAAAATTATATGTCTATAATATAAAAATCATCCAGCATAATTCCATAATGTTGTGACATGTAGGAAACATCGTGTATGGAATTTTAGCGTTGTGGATGGGAGAAATATTTTTCCAATTGACTGAACTTATCCACTATATAAAACATACCAACATGTTTGGGAATTATTTTTCCATGTTTCTAAATATGTTTTTCCCTAATAAAGACAAAACAATAAATAAAAAACATTAAAAAACCCCAAACCATTGTTTTCATCTATGATTATCATCATAGGATTTAGGACTACTCTTCAGGGTCACCAACCACCTATTGATCAACAGAACATTCTTAGATATCACCAATACAAAAGTATAATATGATAATGATATATCACCAACCACTATCCTGAAACGTGGAAAAGACAATATTCCATAAATATTTTCAAAAGGATCCACTTCAATTGACTCCAAGAATCCATTATTATATTCATCTTCCATGACTGAGTTATGCTACATTCACAAAAAACCAATATCCAAAATAGTTTCTCTTTTTCTATCCCCCAGAACATAAATAGTTCTCTTAGAATAACTATTAGACTATGTATGATATGTCTTACTCAAATGAACCTATGATCCCATAGCCATTGAAATACCCATTGTGGTCCATGACGTGAAATGAGGATCTCTATTTGAAATGATACTCCTCATAAGACCTTATAGTAAAACTACCTCACATATGTAACGACTTATGAGATAATACACATTTAATGTATTCAAATATGAATACTTTTCTTATAATTACTAGAAATTTCCATATACCCATGGTTTGAAAATGTGGGTATAGCCCATCAAACCATGTGTATGGGTTATACGCACAGTTTCATGAAGTGTGAGATACCGAGGCATTGGGATAACCTCTGAGCTATACCTAAAATTTAGTAAGTAGTGTGTAATGGTCATGTCCTCCATGAAACTATACATTCAACCATGTCATTCACATATACCCATAGTTTTAAAACTCTGGGAATAACTTTGACAAAAAACATGATAGCGAGATTCGATCCCTAGTCTTCTCATTTATTACTCCCATGTCTAACCACTAGACCATTTTCATTATTTGTTTATAAATATATATTTAGTTATATATATTTAAATAAATGGTATCTATATGTAGAAAATAGTGAGATTTGGTGTTCCCTAAAAAAATTATTTTTCCCTATGAATTTTATTTCACTCCATACGGTGGGAAATGCGAAGGAAGAATTTTTTTTAAAACTATTGGTTTGGTCTTCAAAAAACAACCCTATACCCACAATTTACATTAAACTGTGGGCATATGTCTCAAAAAAGTAAATCATACCAAAAATTTTCTAGAACTATGGGTGTTGGTTCCCTAACTGTAACTATAACCATTGTTTTCCCAGAACTGTTGGTATAAGGGTTCAAAGCCCATGGTTTACTTTAAACTGTGGGTATGGGTTCCCATATAATACCTCTAACAACAGTTATAGGAAAACCATGGGTATATACCCATTTTATAGTAGTGTACATTCGTGAGTCAATCCATAATCTCCAATAAGGAATTTCTATTAAGGGTTGTCCTATGTGATCCTATCACAAAATTCATAGTGATTACACACCAATTCTAAGTAAAAATGTGTAAAGACTAAAAATCTTAACTATCCCTTGATACTCGAATTCAACTTTCTGATAAATGAATCATCCATGAGAACATTATTTCACCAACATCCTCATTCTGGAACACCAGTATTATATATATTGTTAATGATACAACTTCACCAGACTATGATTTACCACCATTCAAGAAGAACTAATCTCTTTTATCAACTCCTCAGGTTAACCCATAAGAACCCTAATCATCTTTGAAAAAAATGAAATTCCTATTATCCCTGATACCGTCCTGAGGGTGTATCCCCACTCTATATGATCTCTCTAAGAACTAGTTCTTCTAGATTTGATTACTAGAATATCTTGACCATGTCCAAAAGCATAGATATAACTGATATCATAGCCATAACTACCCATTCTTATTGCTAATAAACACCAGGATTCCTATCTAAAAATACTTCCACCATTCTCTAATCATCACAAGCTTATCCAAATTTATATTTCATTATTTTTAAACTCAATTTTTCAGTAGTTATGTTACCCTTTCCACAAGTATATGCCAAATATACATTGAAAAAAAATACTTGACTGAGATCCTCTACTGATGGTTCTGGTCCTTGTTGAGAAATGATTTACCTGAGGATCATCTATATAATATATTTCAAAAACCTCTTACCCATGAGATAATTCCAAATTAAATCATAGTTATTATACCATTATTACTAACTCCAAATCATGATTAGGGTAATTCCTCTTCTGCGGTCCTAACTACCTAAAACCATATGTAAACACTTGATCCTCCTCTAATTAAGTCTAATCTGAGTCCAAATCTAGATGTGTTATAGTATAGAGAACATGATTCACCTGTAACATGTAATTTGAGGATATGTGATGAGGTAATCACACCATTCAACTCCTTAAAAAAACTGTTAAGTATAAGAACAAACCATCTTCATTCCCTTTTAGTTCATCCCAAACATTGGTGCTACTAGACAGGATAATTCCTAGATAAGGCACTGATAACAACTTGTTAATACCAAAAATCATTGAATATCTATGAGGTTTGTGGGATACTCCCTAGATACCATAGATTTAACTTTCTATTGGTCCACTGAAACTCCTACCTCTATGATAATATGGCACATAAAGAACACTTTATGAGTCCAGAAATAGCATTTGGTTATCTTAGCATAATGTTATTGCTCTCTCCATGTATTAATGATGATTTCATGATTATGGGAATTATTGTTTTCTTATTGGGAGTAATCTAAGATATCATTTTCAATGATATTACACGTTGATAATTAAAAGGATAAATGGTCCTATTTATCAAGGTCACTAATACCATTAGTGAATTAGTCAAAACAACTGAAATCACTGTAACCTCATAATGTTCATACCAATTCCAAAATTAGTATGAGGTATGTCTGATGGTCTCACGCTCAATTGATAGAATCTATATATCCACTCAATAATTGAGAATATCATATCACTTATCTAATCAGAGAAGGTATCTGCAATACATGAATTATTTTATTTGTTCATGATAGTCATCTAATTGAACATCTGATAACACACAGAGAAGTGAAATTTCCAATCATCCTTTTGGAAAATTAAACTGTATAACCCCAACGAAACAAACAGTTTTATATGAATCCATTATATTTAATTTTTTCCAACTAAACATTTAAATCCTAAAACTCTTATAGTTATATTTTATATAGAGTCTAGAATATGGATATTATCCCAGCACTAAGTTGATCATAAACTCAAACTCTTGCTCAAAGGGTAATTCATATAACTCATAAAAAGATTGCATAAAAATAGTCAATCAAAAGTGGAAAACAATAATGTTCAATAACACCATAATTTAAAGATATATAGGATGTCTAAGGCATGAGACAATGTAATATTTACATAATTTGTCATACATGACCATCATAAAGATCTTATTCACCTATTTAAGAATAGACTCATACTTATAGAGATAAAACAGTAACTATACTTTGTAAAAAATCGATATGATCCTAGTATAAAACCAAAAATAATACATAACTGGAATCAAATTGAATCCTATATATTTCAAAAATAATTGTTCTCTAAAACATTATAACAACTAATCCCTAGAGAAAAGTCCATGAAATTTTTATTATTCTCATACTGCACTCCCCTTATTTTTTCAATTGTGAAATCACCATCAATGCTTTTGATATCTGTGTTCAAACTATTAATAAAAATTTAAGAGAAAATGAAATGAAATGTTTTAATATAAAAAAAAAACATAAAATATTATATAATATATTAGAATCGTACCTCTAAATGTATATGGTCCTATATCCAAAATATCCAAAGTATTCTATATAACATGTAGCTGACAAGCCCTATTTCCCTTGGCTCTAGCTCTCCCCTTATGATCTTTTCCCTCTACCTAGTATTTATATTTATACATGGGATTACACCCTCCCTGACCTTAGCTAGATCATCATGTGGAACTCTTGTTACATGTATAATGATGAATAGTTGATTCCTCTTAATACTCAAGTGGATTTCCTATTTCCATTCGACTGAAATACTACTATAGGAACCTAAAATCACTTTGTAGGTGTCTCATTATTCCACAAGTGGGACACTAAAAAGTGGAGTATGATCACTAAGTCCATTTGTGGAATATCCTGCCACGTTGATATCATTGTAATGAAATTTGATCATTATATGGATGCCTAGTTCCTTGATTAATTTTCCATTTATTTAATATTTATAATCATTCATTAACACTATTATTTCTACAAGAAGAGGAGTTCATAGTTTTCCATTCTAAAAAATCATAGACGCTACTCAATGACTCCATCGTATTTATTTTTATAACATGTTCATGATTTTATCACATATGAAAACACATTTCATGTATAAAATGGTCATATGCATCCTAATCTCATACAAAACAGAATCCTAAAAATAGCCTTCCATGGATGTATCATCAGCATACAAAGATGGAACAATGATATTTAGGTCAGTGAAAAGCATAACGTAGACCAAATGTAATATTCCGTCCATCATCATGTCCATGAATTAACACAAATTTTTATCACTCAGTTTCTCATGATAGAAGTGGACCATGAAAATTATTTTTATGTACAACAATTTTAACTCTCATGGCTACACTACCTACACCAGAATATACCACCAATGATTGGTCGGTGTATGAATAATATATACAACATACTTCACAAACTAATATTCAATTGTCTCGGTACTTTTAATGATCATATAAACTGACTCGATCTTAACCACGGTTACCAGGGGACTCCCTACATTGTGAAAATAACACTATACTTTACCAAGAACTCTCTAATAAGCTCATACATCGAATCAACCCAATGAAAATTCTATATTTATGTTGGCTCATTACCCTCAATATATTTTTATAATGTTCAACATAAATTTAATCATCAATGAATCTAATAATATCCTATAAAACAATATTATGAGGGAGATTTTTTCCCCTCTCATAATTCTCAAGTTTAAGATGATGAGGATGTGTTTTCTCTTCAAGTAAAACAAACTCCATAGAACATTGGTTTCCAACAAGGACAACCTCAGTCGCTAACAATTATAGAGAACCATAGACTCCTTATCCCTGTAAACATACATTACTTTTGATTTTGAATTACATAATAATTCATTTATATCATTTAATATGACAAATATAATGTGTATCTGATAAGATAGTTTTAACAGGAATTTGTATATCAAATTCAATAATTATGTATCTGTCTTGAACAATGCGTGTAAATATATATCCAAAGTTCCTAGTCTTACGAATGGATACACATATCATTCCATAACACACCACAAGTATAATATCATTAATCAATAGTATCATAACATTATAACACCACAAAACATTTGAATCACCAAGGTGAAATTATAAAAAAAAAATTAATAAAAGAATGACACCAACAACAGTCCATCCCTAGGCACTCCGATTTCCCCCCATACATAAATTTACTACTACAATGAACATGATCAATACTAATTACCAAAACATAATAATTACCTTTATACATTTCCCACATATCAAATAAATAAAAAAGACAAATAGAGTTATCTGATACCACTTTGTAAAGTTCCCCAATACAAAAAACTCTCACATGGTTGAAATGGGTTGGTTATAAGACCTCAAGAACACATTCCTATTCAGTAGTGGCTTCCAACTAGTAGTGATGGTGTAATTATTATAGTGGGAAGACTATACCCAATGGTTATAGAGTTACATGATGATGGGAATTAGTAATATATTTATATGAATAAATACTGGAGTGTGTAAATATTTTAATCCTTATGATGTAGAAGAACCCTAATAATATATCCAACTAAATAATACAACAAATAATAATGAAAAAAATGTAATGCCATACTGGAAATTAATTAAACGACACGATAAATGTTATAAAAAATAGAAGACTAAAATTATTCAAATTAATTTGTTATAAATCCCATTTCATTGCCTTATCCAATCATTATCCTACACCAAATGAAAATAATTATAAGTAAGGTCATTTTCCTTATTCCAATAAAACATCCATGTAATCTATTAAGGTTTTAAATGGAAACTGAATAGGGTATCCATATAACTCAATAGGTCAATTCAATCATTACTAAACATAACCAGTTGGATAAAAAGTGCATGTAATAATGCTATAATCAGGTGTATGAATGGATTATGAAATTAAAATAATACACATAATGACTACTATGATTTTGAACAAATTTTCCTCCATATATCTTGATATACATTATATAATTGTGGCTTTAATTTGATCCTCAATGTAAAATGAATGTTTATTTCATGATACATAGTTATGACGGGAAATTTATATATTTTGAAATACTTAATTGATGGTTAATAATATATATCATCACATATTTCAGGATTAATGATATGGCATTCTAGAAAAATAAAATGTGGATTCATAATATAAATAAAATTATATGGTCATAATGTTTTCAAGGAGAATGAAACACATATGCGTCTTTATAAAAAAACCATTTTATAGTAAACTAGGGTTCCATATTATAATTTCATCACATGGCATAGTTTATTAAATAAATGTGAAACATTTTAAAAAAACTAGTCTGAAAAGGGTAAAATTCAAAATTGTGGAGTAATGATTATCCTTAATGTAAGTAAATTTTTGAGTGAAATAAATAAAAAAAATTATTTAATAAAAAATTTTAGTATTTTTTGGGATATATGTGATGTTGATTGTGATATATGACGAGTCCCTATGTTAAACTATAACATTGATGATAGTAAGAGGGGTTCGAAACTAGAGTATTATGTATTTAAAATTATTTTTTTGAAAATATTTTGATTCGAATTATAAAAATGCATCATGCTATCACATTGATAGAGTGTATATTATATTTTTTACCTGTCAATTGATCATTGATTAATAAATTTTCAATGTAAATAATTTATTTGGGTGATGAGGATGTTTTTGATGACATGGATTTTTTGTGTAATTTTATTTATTATTAAATGATGGTCTAATGAAAATAATGATTGTGTTATAGTCATAGTATAGACTATGTGAAATAATAATATATAGTGTATATGGGAAAACCTATAGTTACTCTCTTAATTATTCAACCAAATATTTTTATAAATTATTATAATTAAAAAAATTAATTTTTAACATGGATATTTAAATATATAAAAAATAATCAATTTATCCATCTTGTATTTATTTTTAATATTAATCAATTTTAATTTCATAAATTTTTGTTACAAAATTACCGATTTATTATATTTATATAAATATTTAGTTATATTAATCATATTAGGGTACATAAGTTTATTTCACTTTATTTAATATATATATATATATATATGTTTAATTGAATTATGACTACTCAAATGTTTTTACTTCTAAAAGTCATTTAATTATAATAAAACCCATGTACATATAATTTCATTTATTTAATATAAATCAATTTAAAATATGGACATATTTTAAAACTAAAATACCCCATGGTTGATATACCTATCTTAATTTGTATACATATATTTGTTATAAATTTTTTATATAAATTAATTCGACATAGTTTGGTTGAAATTAGTTGTAGTATTATCTAATAGAAAACTACTATAGAGTATTTTTCTTTTCTAATTAATATTACACCTATAGTTAGTATGAACATGTTTAAACTATTTCTGACACTATTAGATTATATTGGGAAATAGAATAGGTGAACAATTGAATTTTATGGTAGTATTACATTTATGATCAAATGTGATGTAGTTTAAGAATTTGAAGGCCATGCGATGTTAGGTTAATATTATAATATTATATCCAAATTCAATGAGCATTTACCGAACGTTGCATAATCAATAAAGATATTTAATGCATGAGATTTTTTCAAATGGTTTCTTTTTCAATTAGTAAAATATTATAAATTCTTCTAATGTGCTTGTTATAACAAGTGTGAAATATGTCCTTGTTGATATAGTATGAGTGTGTGACATCTTATATGAGGATCCCTATTTTAGTTCCTTAAAGACTAATAAGGCAGTGGTGCGTCCTTTTATCTCGAGACAAGGGGTCACTATGTGTGGTGGATTCCCCTTGCTATGGGTATCAAAATGAATTGTGACAGCTCTTTTATTGCAGGCATAATGCACAATGGAGGGGTGGGATGGGACTATTGAAGAACTTTTCTTCTTTCTATAGCCACCATCTATGGCTGGGGATGATCTATACATGTATAGGATTGAGAGAAGTATACAAGACTAGGATTATGTGGTCAGAATTTCATATCTATCAATCGGGTGGAAATGTACTCCATTATTATTCATGATTCCGTGAACGAAAATGGGGTAACTCCTTGGTCGGTTTCATATTTCATTAAGATATGTAAATCTATCATCATCAACCGAAATATCCAAGAGTCACACAGGTGGCGCGAGGGAAAAAATTGGCAGATCATATGGCCTCTAAAGCAGCGGCAGATCTAGGTTCAAATGTAGTTTGTTTTTCAAATGCTCTTCATCTCAACATGAGGGAGATAAAGTTATTATATATAATCATCATGATATCCAATAGTTTTTACACCTTAGGGATTCTCCTCGGTACATGAATTTGGAAACTCTTTTGATTTTTTTCTATTAATAAAATATAATGTTAGATATAATAATATTTTTGTAATTATATAAAAAGGATTTTATGTCAATGATTAATTCAACAAATAATTTTTTTGGGGTTGTGGGGGAATTAAAATTCATGCCTCAAAAATGAGTTTTTATAAGTAATGATATGGAAAATATTTTACACATATTAGAATGAGTAATAATTTCTAGTATAATAATTATTTTCTATAAATTAAAATTTTATAATTAATAATTAAATAAATGTTATCATATTCATTTATTTTTATGTAATTTAAAACATTGATATCTAAAAATGATATGAAATCATAGAATTTAAACCTTTATTTTTTTATTTGTTGGATATAATTTACCATATGAAATAATTATTAATGTAATGTTTTATTAATATAGTGAGAAGTCTAGTAGGAGTTCCTAATAGGTCAGTTTTGGTCTTGAATTTCCCTTAACTCGCCAGGAAAATAAAAAATTGTTAAAATGAAGAATTTAATGACATTTGATATTAATATATGAAGACATATAGCTTATACTATTATAATAATCTAGATATTAATTTCCTTGAATATTTTTTTTCATAAATTATACATAATAGAATAAAATTCTCATATAAAATTTTAATTCCCTGTAAAAGAAAGAGAATTAGGGGACCATTATACATTAAGGTAGGATTGAAATTATTGAATCTTAATTATGTAAATATGATACCTGTGTCCATAAAATCAGATATCATTCATGAGTTAGTATTATAAATTTTTTTATTTCATAGTTAGACAACAAGGGAGTTCAAACATAAAGGTAAAAAAGATTCCATGAAAGATAAGATTCATGATATGAGTCAATACCTAGAGTAATGAATTAACATTCATTTGTAGTATAATATTATAGTCATTTAAAGATAGATTCATTTGGTGTTTATTTCTTATTTATATCCTCTAGGTCAAACTTCATACCATTAATTGTACACTGAATTGCATACAAGGGATTCTGACTTACAAGATATAATATATAAAATATATAAAAATATTGTGTACTATGTACATTATCTAATTAAATTGAAAGATCAGGTAATATAATTGGAATATTATATTATTGATGAAACTATAGAAGTTTAATTTACTATGAAAGAGTTGGCCCCAGTTAGAAAAACTATGTGTCATTTGAAACTATATTTTTACTTCCTCGGTTTTTCAGTTAACATGTGATGTATGTGTAGGATCGAAATAATAATGTAGATGCTCAAAATACAAGAGGGGGTGAATTCTATTATTTAAACATACCTTTAAACAACGGAAAGAGATAAGTTTAACAAAGTTAAACTTAAGCGAATTCACAACACCTCTAACACAAATTGAAACTTGAAAAAGGAATGAAGTTATAAACTTCAAGTCCTATGAACTTTCTTAAAACTGGAAAGAGATTCTTAAAGTAGGTTCCGGAAGTATGGTTCTAGAAATTGAAACTTAACAAAAGATTAAAATATGATATTCTACCTTCAAGCGTATAGAATATAAATGAAACAAGGTAGAAGTAAGAAAGTATAATAAAGATATAATTTCCTTATAATAAAAAATGCAGTGGAATCAAAAAAATAGTAAAACTAAAAGTAACAAGATATATGTCTTTTAACCCAAAGAGAAGGGTATCCAAAAACCTTATATAAAGTTCACTTGATTTATACTTTCAAGAAAGTCTATCTTACCCACACTAGGTTAAGCCCTCTATGCAAAGATCGGAGTCTCTGTCTTGCTATCCCCGCAAGCCCTCAACTTCAAGGTAGTTGGCAACCTCTGTCATCCTAAGCAAGGAAGCCCTCAACTTCCAGGTGATGGAAACCTCTGTCTTCCTATCCCCGGAAGTCCTTGATTGTAATCACCAACATTCGTAGTCGCATGAAGAAAAAAATGAACGAGCGGTTCAGTACGCACAAGGCATGAAAAGAATTATCTCTCTAGAAATCTCCTTAACAGAGTGTGGTCTCTAGATCGATAAACTCCTCTATTGTTGTTCTATTCTTGTATGTGATCTCTTTCAAATGAGATCATATTTATAGGAAAATTTCCAATGGTCATCTCCCTCCTCCAACGGTAATATTTTCCATGATACTCGTAGGGACCTGTACACGTGTAACTCAACCAATAGTTAATTAGTAACAGAATAGACGACATCGTTTTATAACAAGCAATGTATAACTGAATGCACGACATCATTTTGAAACAAAGCATATGTGAGTAAAGGTTAATCAAAAGTTCGGAGTCTATCCAATAATGAAGTTTGAAGTCTATGTTAAGAAATGTTCGGATTCTATTTTATAGGAATTCGGAGTCAAACTTCTTAAGAGTTCGGAGTCGAACTGCTTAAAAGTCCGGAGTCGAACTACTAAAGAGTATGGATTCGAACTGCTTAAGAGTTCGGAGAAGAACTTCTTCAGAGTTCGGAGTCGAACTTCTTGAGAGTTCAGAGTCGAACTACTTAAGAGTTCCAAGTCGAACTTCTTCAGAGTTTGGAGTCAAACTACTAAAGAGTTCGGAGTCGAACTACATAATAGTTCGGAGTCCAGAATTCGGATTAGAACTACATTATAGATCACATCCAGAATTCGGACCCTAAAAATAGAATGCTCCAAATCTTTTCATTATATGGCTCTGAAAATTTGGATATGAATCCGGTTTTTGAATTTAAGAATAATAATGCTATGTATAAGAAAATCTAGGTTAATGTATATTTCCTTAAAGAAGTAAATTTTTCTTATGGGGTAAAAATAATATTTGCTTAAGTATAAGGTGTTTGTGATTTTCAAAACAATAAGGAATGGAAAAGTCATAAGGAAAACCTTATTGACTTAACTGTATGTATTGTTTCTAAATATCTATATACATATGATTGAAATTTACATTTTATTTTCACTAATGTTATATTTAAATATTATTATCTAATCTCTAATGAATAATTTCAAAATAAATAAATTATTTTTAATCTAACACATTATAATATTTCTTTGGGATTTATAAACATAAAATATTATAATTTAATTCTATTATATAACAAATTTATATGAGTTTTCAGGTGTAAATACATATATGGAAGAGACTATATGTTATGAATATTTCAAATAGAAATCTTAAATGTTTTTATTGGTTTTAATATCATTATAGGCTTGATGTAGTATATCAATATAATTAAATTTAAATTCAATAATAAAAAATATGTGAGATTTTTTTATGTTATTATTTTAATTATTAATTTTTATAAGACTCCTTTCAAAAAAAATTAATATATTTATATTTGATTTTATGGATAAATTATGCATAAAAACTGTTATTATATACTAATTGAATCCTATTAGAGTATAATATATGAATGATTAAAAAACATACTGATTAATTATTAGTGTCGTCATTACTATACAATTAATAATAATTATATATTGAAAAATAAATATTCATTGTAATGTCCTTTGTGATAAATTTTTATATTTTAATTATAATTTTTAGTTATTCATACCTTCTCAAAATTAATGCATAATATATTTCTCATTCCAATTTTTTAGTGAATTTCTTGAACTTGTTAAATATAATCATAATTCAGAAAAACGTTTCTATTAGTTCTATAATCATTAAATATGGTTATTTCATTTTTTTTGTAATTAATATATGAAATATAATATGTTTTTTAAGTTTCTTTACATTGTTAACTTGTGGATATATAATTAATGTGAAATTTATTATGTTCAAGTATCAGTAGATAACTTTTATATAATTAATTACATATATTTTTCATATTTATTGGTATAATGATTATTGTTATCAATGTGTTATTTATAACCATTGTGTAATTTTTCAAAAGATGTAATTGATGGGGTAATTATATTATAGATATCATTGGTGATATTATACTCACAAAAATGGCTATAATGAATCAAAAAATTAGTTAAAATATTATATTTATAAACAAAACATATATGTTGTATTGTTAATTTTAATGAAATTATTCATTTAGAATTATTAATGATGGTGCAACATATTTCGTAGATTACACAGACTAACTTTGAATTTTATTTGTAGAACTCATTATAAGCATGATTACTATAATTATAGGAATTTCCCATATTTTCTTATAAATTAATTATATTGATAAATGTTATTGCGGTAAAATATGCAATGATTATTTATCATATTCTTGGCACTATTTTCACAACTTTTAGAACAAAATTTTTAGTTATAGGTATTGTGGCATTTAAATTTAATATTTAAATATATTATATAACTAAATTGGTTTCAATGTATATTTTAAAAAATGAAAATGTCAAATTTTATTTTTTTTATATTCTATAGTTACGAAAAATAACATTCAATTTTTAAATTAGTTTTTATGAAAAATGGTGTTGGATGTCTCCCTATATGTAAATTTTCTCATTTTTTTTAACATCAAATTTTATAATAATTGATATTGATTGTCACATTTTATGTTGTGTTTTATCAACATATGTTAAAACTAAACATTTAATGTTAGTGATATTCAAAAAAATAGTGCACACTAAAAATGAAAAACATAAATTAAATGTGTTACATACCTGTATTGTGGGAACAAATATAATATTCCAACACCCATAATAATTAAAAATATATCCACTCAAATATAAGTGATAATTATTCATGTTTGTAAAACATTTTATGAGTATAATATGATGATTTGTGGTAAATTATAGCTGGATGAAATATCATTGGATTATTTAATCATAATAGACTAAATATATAATAAAATATTACTAATATAATTGAATATATTTATAGTAAATTGTATTTTTATATGTAAGAAGTATGAAGTGTGTTTATTCTTAGCTTATAGACAATATGTTATTTTAGGCTATGTATTATAATTCATATTATTTTCGAATATTTAGATTGTTGGTGTAGAATTGGGTATTCTATAAAATTATTATATTATGGTAGTGATGGATTTTTATATAAAAATTTAGCGAACAATCTTTTTATGACACATAATTGTAGAACTAAATTTAATGAATGAGAGATAAAATACTGCTTCTTATAGTTATTTCATTTAATTTTTCAAATGGGGATATCTAAACAAGATTTTCCCATTAAGATATTGTAATGGATTACTAAATTTATATATTATATAAGGTTTTTGGGTCACATTGGGATGTTATGTGTTATTATAGGGTTTGGACAAGATCAAATTGTGTATGAAATACATATTCCAGATAACCCAATAAAGACTTGGTTGTATCAATCCCTAATAAATTGTTAACCATATTTCTTATAATGTATTGTGGTAGTACTACAGTTAATAGAAAATATTTTTCATTGAAATTAGATATGAAAATTATTTACTAGATGTTATATAAAATAATTTTTTTATTGATTGTATATTGAATAATAATGATATATAATATTTATATTTCATAGATTATATATGTTGTTATAACTAATTATTGAAAATTTATAAAATTTTATGACAGTGGTTGAGTAATGAGGATTTAGATTTTCTATGTAATTGATAACTATGATGGTATATCATAATCATTTAAATTATATATAGTTTTGATGATTTATAAGGATAAATATCATGGAAGTTATTTTTGGAATGTTTAAATTATTTAGAGTAACTTTTAAATAATTATGATATTAAAATTATTTATTAAAAAATATAGTAAATAGAGTTGTACAATATGTTTTAAAAGTATCTATATGGTTTTAGATATAATATAATTATATATTTATTATTATCATGAGTGATAAGTATGAAATGAGAAATTCTTTTCAATTATTTATTAAAAGAGTGATGAATCATGTTACGTGACACAACGATTATTTTGGTAATCCCCATCTTCTAGAATTGATATATTTTTTCATCTTACCTAATATAGATATTGGTAATACATGGTTACCAACATACAAACATATCTATATATATTCAGTTGATATATCACAAAGATATGTGATTTATTTTATACACATAATGTGCGAACCATTTTTTATGAATAGAAGATCAGATAATAATTTTTAAGTTATTATTTAATAGTATTTTAAAATGAGGGTAATATGTCATTATAATCTTCTTCTATAAAGGATTGTAACTATTTATTAAACAGATTCATTATTCATTAAATGAAATCATTATATTTGAAAAAGATAATTTTTTATATATTTAAAATATTGATGTTGTAGTATTTTTTCCATGAGGGTTAAGTTTTTATTATTATTAGAGGTTTAATTATAAATATATTTTTCAGGAAAATATATTTATGGAAAACCCATTTTCAGAATTATTCTAAAATAGGGGAGTCTGATCTTAACAATTAGATATTATTTTAAAATGATTAAAAATAAATAATAGAATATGTAATGAATATCATGCACTTCAAAAATACAAATACTTCAAGAAATTAAAGTAAATTATTTGGATTCAATGATTTTGTACATAAATTGTTTTGGATATGTTGTTTGTTGAAATTTTGGATATTTTTTCCATATTTTTTTGGATAGCTGAGTATCTTGTTTTTTGGGTTTCAAATCATCCAATGTGTTGTTAGAGATATGAGTGTAATTTATTACAAGTTCATAGGTCCCCTATTATTTATTAATGCAATGATCAAGATGGTTGTGGATTATTTTATTTTCGTTTATAAAATTCCACTAAACTACATCATATGTCAATGTAAGATGACTTGCAATGAAATTCCTTTACTAAATCATTTATAAAATAATTAATTTTATAAAAAATCACTCAAAATCTTCCATTATCATCTAATATATTTCTATATGAACATCAATAACCTTTTATCATAAAACATCTAATAAAAAATTATTATTTTTAGATCATTTAATTGGTTAACCAATTCATTAAGATATTAACATTAATATAAATTTCATACCATTATATCAAAAATCAATTGTAATATAAAGAATCATTATGAAACATCATCATATTTATATTTAACCCCATATAATGTAATCCATCACATGAATTTATAAAGCATACATCATCATTTATTTACTATATTCTTTTGAATAAATTTCCATCCACTATCATAACCACATCATTGGGATATAACATCCTCAATATAAAATTTTATTACAATCATCGAGATTTATATCCTTTCAAATTTATTATTAATGTTTTCATTGTATGAAAAAAATTACATCATCATAATTATAAATTTCACAGGTTAACATAATAAAACAGATTTACAACTCATTGAATTGATTTATTCAACCAACCCATTGACTATTAAAACATTTGAAATCTTTTTCCATTATCATATATCTAGAATAAATTCATTTAATTCAAAATAAATTTTTAAAAATTGATAATTAATTTTGTTATTATATCTTCCCATATTTCATTCCCTTCCAAATTTCATAATTTAATACCCCAAGATTTCTATAATATTTACTATCATTAATTTGATTAATTTATATCATGATCCATTCAATTATATTCTAAAAATATGATACCTTAGTTATTAAAATTTTCAACATGAAATAACACATCAAATATTTTAATAGTATTTCATTATTATACATTATTTCCTTCAATATTAAATTTATAATATATGGTTTTAAAAAATAATACTCAATTTCTAACCACATCAAGTATTCAAAGATATCATAGGATTTTTGTTTCATCATTCAAATTTAATATTTACATTGCATAGTAAAGGAAATTAGAAAAAATATTTAATATAACCTAATTATTTCTATTCCTATTTTAGAGAAAAAATAAATTTAGTAACATTTATTTTTTTTAATCATCAATTAATGAAGTTTATTTCAATGAAAATTTGTTTCCACATTAAAAGTATATATATTTATAATAAAATTTCTTATGAAAAAGTAGAAATATATTATCAATTATTAAATATACTAAAAAACATTTAATATAAAATAGTGAGAGTAAGAAACAAACTTATAATAGGAATGGGAAGAAGCTCGATATATGTTTAATAAACATCCATATGATCAATTTGATAAAATCTCATGAACTAGTGTTTCATTTGATATATACTAAGATAATTTATATGTCATGAGACCCATGATCCTTGAAATAATAGAAAATTATAATTTCACCATGGGAAATGAACTGATAAATTATATTGATTATTCCGTTGATATTAAAAAAATGGACTTCATTTTTTGGAATAGGTTTTTAAATAATTTCAACTACTCAAAATCTGGTGGATTATTTATTATATATTTTATAAATAAATATTTTTCAACTATTTTAACCACTAATATTTTGATAAAAAATCTCAGGTAGAAATTCTAGAACCCTGGTTGTGTCTAAAATGTGGTGTTTCCACTATGAGAGGTATGTATTCGATATTCATTTGATATTCCATTGGATGATAATTCTCAACTAGTGTTTTCTAAATTTCTATATTTTTAAATAAAATTAAATTGGTTTTTCTAATTATCAAATAGAGATGTGGTTTAGAGGATTTGAAATGATGAATACGTGGGAAGTAAGTTAAATACAAGGGAGAATATTTTTTTTATGGGCGAATTTTTAGTTTAAAAGAATTGTGTGGGGGATCCAAAGTGTTTTTATTTTTTAATTCATTGAATATATATTTGATATTAAATATTCAATTATTAGTAATAAATTAAATTGTAAAAGAATTATTTTTGGGGGGTTCAATTTTGTGAAATTTTTTTATTCTATATTATTTTTCTAAAACTAATGACATTCTTCGGGGTGAAACAAGAGTATCATTATGATGATGATAAAAAACCATGTCATTGATGATAAATTTGTTTATTTGATGACAATTCACCAAAAATTCGGTGATTTAGGATAATTCTAACACCACATTCAACATGGGTTATTCATTTTCCTCTTAGTAAGTAAATAATCACAAATGTTTATGTCAAATAATATGAATAAAATTATGGGATATTAAAAATAAAAATAACTCACTATTATTTTATGGTAATTTAATAAATAAATTATAAATAATATGTCATGGGATATTTTTCCATAATCAATATGATTATAAAAAATATATACCATTGATATCATAAGGGGTAAGGATTGAAAACATTTTTTTAAATTTTTTTATTATAATATATTTATTAATTTTTCACTGACAACTTTTTATTGTTATTATTTAATTCATCGTACTAAAAAGATTATTTATATTATTGTTATTATTATTTAGTAGGGAATTTAATTTCTTATTCCTAATGAATAATAAATATTCAACACCACAAAGAAATGTGTATCACATGTTACTAAAGATAATAACATGAATAAAATACTATTCATCCCAAAACTAATAGAATTAGAATTTTTTGGAATATATTAGGTTAAGAAACATGAATCACCTCAATTTTAGGTGGATACAAATGGGTTGGGTCATGTAGGAATGTTATCAGATTAGTATTCGTTATATGGGTGGAGTGTATTTCTTTTGATAATGTTTATTAGTATAGGAAATTTAGGAAATACTGTAAATGAATTTTTTCCGTTTTCTATAATTGGAAATCATGTATTAATATAGTGGCTAAAGTGTACATTAAACATTAATTTGATAATATAAATATGAAACATAGAATTTTGATACTTGAGTTTTAGTGTATGTTTAAGATGGTGTATGCATCATGGAGTTGATATTTGTGATCATTTTGTTGTTCCTTTTTATATCACCTATATATGAAATAATCATAGTGGGGTTATCTAATCAAATGATAGATTAAATCGATTAATTGTCATATAATATTTAATGAAATGGTTATAAAGAGGCTACAAAATCTCTTTCTCCTCCCACTGTTGAGCTATTTTATTGCGAGATGTTGATCCGGGGACATAATAGAGAGATAATTATAACCCATAATAAGTTTTAGACATTATTCCCATTATTAATAAGTTGATATTGTTATAGAGTTGATGGTATTTCCCATTATTGTTGTTTAATTAACATATTTATTATAAACCCTGATAGTTCCATGTGTTGAGGCTCTATATAATATAAGAAACAGATAATACTATTATATAAGATGGTTATTTTAGGTTAGTGACTGGTATATTCCATCTGTTTTGGACACACATTGACCAAATGATGATTTAAGGTGGGGACACCTATGAATAATAGAAAATAACATGTTGAAAATTATTTTTCGGAAACTCGCATTTTCACTACAAAACCAAGTATATTGTTAGGACATTTTTTTTTGGAATAAAAAACATCCATATAATTTTTTGAAATTTTGATATTAGGAGATAATCGAATATTTATATGGATTCATGACAATGTACAAGGCAATGATGTGTCCCACAGACCTCGCAAGGTGCTCCATAGAAATGATTCATTAGGAACATGTTCATGTTTGGTGTAAGAAATTTATGTTTTAGATAAATTGTTTTGGATAGGGTGTTACACATATAAATCCCTACACTTGCAAAGGTCCTTGAGGGTGTGTTGGAAGTCATGAACACTATAAAATCCTACACCACAGTTATATAAAAATTACTTCCAAAGAAAAACCTTTATGGGGGAGATATTATTAGGACTATGAAAATTATTCTTATAGTCACAGCCTCAAAACATGAGGATTTTTTATTGTTGAGGTGATAGTGATACATGACACATTAATTACCATTTAACACTGCCATCATTAGATATCTATAAAACGATGTAGTGCTCTATAGGATAGATCTATAGGAATATTCACATACTGGGTGGATATGATAGGATTATTCCTTGTACATAAAATATATAATTTTTTCCACCCTTAATGGATTCAAATAATTATTAAAATATATGTGAATTTTTTTCAGAAAATTTCATTATGGATATTGAGATTAAATTGGGACCTTTTTCATAGCTTCCCAAAAAATAGGATATCCATTGATTCCAATCATCATTCATTGTCACCCTATGAAGAGTTCAGTGAATCCATAATATTTAAATATAACTTTATGTAAAATAAAAAATGTGAAAATATGAACCATTGATATCATCTTTAATATTAATTTTTTATCCATTGTTGTAATTTCAATGAATAAATTAATGAGAAATTTTAGAAATGAAAAGTAAATATTATTAAATTATAACTAGAAACCAACTATAGGGTCATATTATCTTTTTTTATCCAAATGAATTCTATGGTAATAAATTACTATTCATTTGATGTGGTGAATTAAATTTTCTAGAGGGTAATATTTGGGTTTCCCTCCTGGGTAACTAGGATGTATAAATCTCTCTCTTTGTGTTTTTTGTGTGTCATGACCCATCCTTGGGGGCCCGTACTGTGACTACCCCAAGCCCACCTTCAAAAGTCTAGGGGCTGTAAACTAGCACCGAAAAGTTATATCCCTGAAACCGAGAAGGCATTTCCATTTAAACCTATATACTCACACAAATCAAGCACATATCAACATACAAAAACAAGATAAACTATAAAGTAAAAATGGTGTGTACAGTAATTAAAGGTGCCATAATACAATCCCAAAATGAATGTACAAGTAAAACTGAAAAGAACATCTCATGTGAACAACCACCAAGGTCCCTACCTAAAGGGTAGGAACAAATCTCGAACGGTCACCATGCTGATTGTATCGGCTATGGTTCACCTCTAACCAACCTCCATTCATGAACCCTTTTACCTCGATCAACATTCCCAGTCATCTGCACAAAACATATCAATGTGTGGGCATAACCTATGTAGGGGTGAATATAACGATACTCATTAGATACCTTGAGATCTCGTAGGTATCCTAGAGTTCAAAAAAGGAAAAATACCACAAAGAAAGAATTAAACACTACTTAGGTATATTCCCATACATATACCTATGTTATCAAGATATACCCATCTCTTTCATTTGGGAAGAATACCACAAATGTAACACCACAAGGGTTGAGATACCACACAGTTAAAATCATTGATATAGAATTACCACACATGTAACACCACTAAGGGATAAGTACCACACAGGTACCCCCCGATGATGCAAGTACCACACAAGTACAACACACATAAAACTACCATAAATGTAACCCTGCAAGGGTTAAGATACCACACAAGTAAAACCACTGTGATATTTGTACCATACAGGTGACACCACAAAGGTATAAGTACCAAAAAGGTCCACCCCTAAGATGAAAGTACCACACAGGTACACCACACAAAAAAAGTTTCATAAAGGTAAGGACTTAGCTCATATAGATATAAGTGATGTATAGAAGTATAGATGATCAGTTGCAAAGCTAGGTCATGTTATTCTATCAAGACGCACTGCTGCTAACCATACGGAGTTTGACCCACACAGGATCGATATGTACTAACCCCCACAATGACCCACACAGAATCTGACCCACCTGTAGTCAATAGGTACTATTCACTACTGACCCCCACAATATATTAAAAACACAATCTCAGTATGAGTTGACCCCCACATGATCACTGATTGCTGACTCCCATAGGATCTGTTCACGCTGACCCACACAATATCGTTGAGCACTAACCCACATAGGATCTGAACCACATAAGATTGGTATTCTCTAACCCACATAGGATCTATGAAATATGACCCACACATGACCTATAGGTACTAACCCATGCAATGACCCACACCTGATCCAACTCGTCCAGAGTCGATCGGTAATTACCCTTCGTATGATAGATCACCATCCTCTCCATCACTACCAGGCACCAAATTCCCACAAATATAACGTTTGGTAGAACCACACCTCAAACCATTGTTTGTAACTAAACTACCTTGATGTTCCATGAATAAGTATCACATTGTTCTATCACATCATAAGGGACCCGACGTAACAGAAGGCGTGTCAATCAGACGCCTGGTCTGTAAGTTATTAGCATTTCTGTTTCAAGGACCAGGTTAGATTCAGGTTCGATCCAACATGACCATACAATAAATTTATATAAAAGGAATGTGGATTATAACAAAAGGATTATCTCTATCTAAGGATTCTAGTGTCATAGATAGTTCGACAAACAGACGACCGGTTCTCAAGATATGGAAAAGAAGGTGAAACTGTGTATGGATGTGCTCGGGTCCGGTCTGACCTGGCCGGACATACCTGGCCCGACTTGGGTCCATCCCAGATGGCATGGTCCTTGGTGGGCCTAGACCACTGAGTCATGGTCCGTCTTGGACCGTGTAGGGGGAAGCACGCCTCACTCCACGTGACCCGCCCGAGCTTATACAGAAGTGGGAGTGCTCCCCTTCCATTTGGGATTCCAAAGGATGGCGCCATAGGGAACATCCAAATCACCCAAAGAACCCAATAGGGTGCCGCTGATCCTCCATGGCTGGTCAGGTGCTCCAATTGCTCTTTCTCATAGCGGCGCGGTTGCACGCCGCTGTTTGATCGTGGCCGGCTGGGCGCCGGCCGCTTGCTAGCCTTCGCTGCGACCAAGCGGTCATGGTTTCATAATCATCTGGTGACACGGACACGTGCTGCCCTATCTTCATGCGGTCGTCCGGTGTGTCGAACCTCTTCCTCCACAATGGGTCACCACATCTCCTTTTTTAGTTCTAAAAATAAAACAATTGCATATTCATGATCCTCGGGTCAAGAGCTCTATGCCCAGATGTCATGCTCATGAAAATATTGTGTTTCCAGCATCGTTAAATATTTTTTCTTGAAGAACATATAAAAAACATGCAGATAATCAAAAGATAAGAGGTATAGTTTTTGCACGGGACAATGGCAATGTTAGTTTGGCCATATTCATTGAGAAACCAAAATATGAAGAATTATTAAATAAATTCAATCATATTAAAAACAAACCCCCTACTTGACATTCGTTGGAGATATCGCAAGGAAGGAGATGAAGTTGGTGAAGGGGATGTCAATGTTCGTCACTTCCGCAACACATTTCCGATCCGGGCTCTTGAATCATATACAGTTTTTTATTTGTGGTTCTTCATTGGTATATTCTCTAACTTATTCCTCCTCTACCTTTCACCAACAAGAGTACAACCCACAAGAAGAGCTAATAAAACAAATCTTCATTAAGAATTTGGGATATTGATTTAAGATTAAAATTTCCAAATTAATAAATTTACGGTCATCACATTAGGTTGGAAGGATTCCAAGGGTTTCTTCATATTAAATGGGTGTTCTGGTGGACCCCACCATCATGAATTCAAATGGAAGGGTTCAAAAGAAAAATAAAATAAAAGTTGTTTTATTTTATTCTTATTATTTTTACTCTTCCAAAAAAATACAGAAAAATAACAATAAACCTCTACCTACTTTGGTCTAGTTGAACATCTCCGTATACTAATATCGGCGTTACATGTTCAACTGTGTCCTCCTATTTCAATTTCGATCATCGGTTCAAAAGATACAAAATGCTGCTCGCGCATTTACTAAACATACACGAAAAATATTTCGGAAAATTATTAACAGTCACCCTCGACCCGCATCGGTCAAGGTTAGGCTTTGCCTAAGTGAATCATGTCCTAAAAACCCAACGATACTCTCGAATTTTTAATCCGAGTTACCATTTAAAGGTTATAGATTTTATAATAAATTATTTTTCACTAATTTATTTTATTTAAGACCAAAAACTAACATTCCCAAGTGGCATGTGCCGACCAATGTTAGTATCTTCCTAAATAAATAATACCCTCACAAGTTCAGTGGTGGCCTCTGATTTTTAATCTATGTTACCGTTTGGTTGTTATAAGCATTCTACAAATAAAATAGCTTTATTTAATTATTTTATTCACTTTTATGCCATTTTTGGGTTTTCTCACAGGAGGCATGCGGTGACTAAACTTATGTTTCACCTAGGTAAAACCCACCATCCTAAGCGCAATGGTTCCCTTGAATTTTTGATCTTAAAAACATTTTATGAGTTATGCCACTATTTCAAGAAAACAGCTTACTTATGCTAATTAAAGATTAACAAATATTCAACGAAACATTCCGGGCACTCCGGGCCTCAGAATCGTGCACCATCAGATTTTTCCGTCACGAAATAAATCCATAGAATTTTAAGAAATTATACAGAATTTCTAGGACATTACACTCTGTCCAACTTAGGACTTTACGTCCCTGTAAGCCACAACAAAGGCAAAACAACCAAAAGAGGGTATTGAGCACGAATTGGATCCTCCTGCTCCCATGTGCTCTCCTGGAGGTTCTCGTGCGCCTAGCGAATGTGCACCAGAGGTATCAATTTCCCATGAAGGACATGCTTCTATAGATCCTCAATCTCTTCTGGAACCTACTTAAATGACACCCCATCAACAATGTCTATATCGCCATGGTCAATGATGTGGGATGGGTTGTGAACATATATCCTCAACTGGGACACATGGAAAGACATCATTCACCTTCTCTAACTATGGTGGCAGATACAAACAATATGCTTCAACACATATCCTCCAACGTATCAGAAAAGGACTGATAAACATCGGTGATAACTTGCAGCCTTAGCCAAATATCGGTCGTCCCCATCGAGGAGAACCTCAAAAGAATACATGGTCCCCCTCCTAGACCTCCATGGGTCTCTGTATCCAGTCGACATAAGTCTTCTTCCATCTCTATGAAGTATTCACTTACTGATAAGTGATACATCATCATACAAATTCTTCCCCTCCATTCTTTATCCCTGGCCACCAGTACATACACCGGAGGTCCTCGTACATTTTTACCACACCATGATGCACCACTAGAGGGGATGTAGGGAACTCCCTTAACACCTCCTTCCAAAGTGCGACCGGTACCATGAAAAGTCCTCTAAAGAGGAAGACGTTCTCCCCACCTTCAAAAAATCCATCAGGTTCCTGCCATGATGATATATGAGAATGTCGAGCCTCACAGTCAATGCCCCAAGAAGCGCCTCCATGACTAGCTGAAGAGTGGGGGAGTGACAACCATAGACTAAAGGTAAGCATCTTCATCTCAATCTACAATGTATATCTGTATCGTGACTAGATAATCTGATGCCTCACTCAGTTTCTATAGACTATACCTTTTGATACCATGTTCCCCTTCCCATGAATATAAACTATCTCAAAGTCATAGTCTTGGATGAAATCTAGCCACTCCTGTTGGGAGCTGAAAACTCAGAAATTTTACAGCAACATGGGTATGGTTGGCTGACCCACGAGTGATCAGCTGCACTCTCCTATACATGAGTTCATCCTGTGCTGCTTAGGATTTCTTTTTCACCGACTAAGGAAAACCCCATCTCAACATTGTAGATAAACAACAATATTTTTGTCTAAAATAGTCAATCTGAGTATAAACTATGGATATCTAGTCATACCCAAACTAATATCGTAAGACCTCGATGCTTTCACCAAGAGGATCCACCCAAAACTCTTGACTCAAGGGTCAGATCACACAGTCGATACAAGAGTGATTATCGAGACTCCTACCAAATTTATCTCTAGACGTGAGGGTATGGTCAACGACATAACCAGATACTCTAGGACTTGAACAAGATCTGTGGAAATAATGAATTATTAATTTCTATTTCTATTAATATGGTATCTAGTAATAGACACAAGAAATTACCTCTAACCATTCATGTAGCCCTCGGGTCACACTCCTTGACTGCATGCAGCTACTCCCTTCCCATATCCTCCAGCTCCCTAAGCCTGGTGGGGACCACATTGGTGTAGTGGTTGTAACATGTAGAAAAGTACACCACCTCATGTTGCTCTCCTATCTCCACTCCCACATCCACAACCCTACAAATTTTTATGTACCTATTACATCCTCTTCCCAAAACATTTTACAAACCCATGTCTCAGAGACTGGTGCTAGTTTCCAGCTTTCCCACTACTAATATTCCCTATCTAAATCCGCTCAGCCAATGAACATTCAATCACAATGGTTCTCTCTAGCACCCTAACATAAACATAAATGAATAGAGGATTAGTGATGGCTCATATGTTCCTAAATACACCTTGATCAGAAGTCTGATCCCAGACACACTGATCGTATCATATACATCGAGTACCGAGAATGGTTGGTATGCCTCGATCAATACTTAGCTACCGGCTTTTCATCCTGCAGAAGTAGTAGAAGCTCTAGAGAACTCTCAACCACCTCCTCAAGACAGTCCTTAGTCGCCTCTGAGTCGGGCTCGCCTCATACCCTGAGGGAAATTTGATGTTAAAACTTGTGTAAGGCAGTAAGCCTAAATGTCTCCTCTACCGGTACCGCCGGTTGTAACTGATGACCAATGGGTATTGATATAACTGACACACTACCTGAAGGTACTATCTCAGGAAACGGTCCATGTACCAATGACTCATCACTATTTGGACCATCCTTATAGTAACTCACTGGAAATTACTAGTTGCTGAGATCACCATATACTATACCAGTGTCTTTTCTAGGAAGAAAAAACTAAACACTACCTCCATCCATCCATTATCTACCTAGGAATCTTACTCTCCTCGAAACCTTGGAGGCATCTATTGCGATAACTCTTGCAATGCGCTCAATCAACATGAATCCCTTACTGGTGGAGATGGTGGAAACACTCATCCAATGGGTAGTGGTATTTCTAGTACACCAATCAAAGGTGCTAACTCCATAAGAGGTCCTACACCGAGGACTCATCGCTTGGTGATCCATCATCATATACTCTCTCAAGAATACTAGTTGGATATATACATGGTTAGATAATGATAATGAATAGGTATGCCATGGTCATTAAGTTATAACTGGTGAGCTAAATCCAATGAAATCAAAATAAAAACATTTAAAAAACACACGCAATCAGTGTATGCCTGCGCTGAGTTGTAAATAATAATTCAGGGTACTGGTGTATGGATATGTCGGCCTCCACACCAACATTGGACTCCCAAACTGAAAACCACAATCATTACACATAAAACTATTTCTTCAAAAAAAAAGAACAAATCCCTAGTTCATCAGTAGAACCGAATTCTTTTTATACCAATTTTTCATGACCCATCTCTGGGGGCCTGTGTCATGACTACCCCAAGCCCACCTTCCCTAGTCCATGGGCTGGAGACTAGCACCTGAAAGGAATATCTCTAAATCGGGGAAGGAATTTCATTTTTAACCTATAAACTCACAAAAACCAAGCACAAATAATGATACAAGCACAAGATAAACTATAATGTAAACATGTTGTGAACAGTAAGTGAAGGGGCCAGAATACATGCCCAATTGGAAAGTTCATGTAAAACTAAAAAGAACAAATCTTGTTAACAGCTGGCAAGGTCCCTACCTGAAGTGTAGGTACAACTCCTGAATGGTGGACCCTGTGGATTGTCTTGTCTAGTGTTCGCCTCCGATCTTCCTTCAGTATAGTACCCATGACCTCGATCAGATATGTCCTTCGTTTGCCCAAGACAGAACAAGGTTTGGGCATATCCTGTGTAGGGGTGAGTATAACGATACTCAGTAGGGACCCTAAGGCCCCATAGGTCACCTAGAGTTCCA